>BLIW01000006.1:844506-5844506 GCA_016586305.1 Ophiorrhiza pumila | reverse complement strand
GATCTATCGTCCGGTGACTTTTATAAAGCCCAGGTAGATCTTGATGCCTTGGCCACAGACATTGATACATGCAATGATTGCATTAAGGAGTTTGGTCTGGAATATCCTGAGATCAACAAATTCGATGATTGGGTTTCTGGGATTACCAACGATTGTTTGGGCGAGATTCAAAAGATCCATCCTTCTATATAATCGTTCATTAATTAATCTTTTCCCATACATTTTATTTTGTAAGAATTCATGAATTACATAATTCTAAATATTAATCCCAGAGCAATTTCTCCATTTTATCAATATTTTGTCAGCATATTACCTTACGTGATTGGGAACAGCAATTTCTCCATTTTATCAATATTTTGTCAGCATATTACCTTACGTGATTGGGAACAGAAAATCGTAATAATTAATTATTAATATTCGTAAAAACTCTTGTGAGAATTTCTCATATATGTGACGTAAATTATACTTTATACACTAACACACTAATTTTTTATACTTTATACGCTAATATTTGATACTCTCACGAGAAAATAACTCATTAATATTAAAATGCCAAATAAGTAACCCGCATGATTTAATTACTATTAATGGAACAAATAATTATAAATTATATGACTTTTTACTAATATTTTTAATCTGTCAATAGATTGTATACCTTTTAATATTTTTAATTAATTATCAATTGATAAGTTAATAGTTAGGCTGCTGTTATTGCCGGAGCAACTATTAGCTTCCAAAGCAATAAATTACCACATATTCCAAATTTACCCTTAATCAATCAACTCTTTATCTTTTATTCATTTATCTCTACAATTCATATTTATCTTCTTTCTACCTTATCATTACAACTTATCAATTCTTTATAGCATTTTCCCGTAACTTTTGTTTTCTTCTCCTTTAAACTGATTTTCTCCCAAATTTTTATTAATATAAAATTTATTTTCACCCTCAAATTATAAGAAAAAAATTATATATAATATATATATATATATATATATATGACACTTATTTCTATTAATAGATTTTATTTTTCTCTCAATTAAATTATAAAATATTTACCAATATATACGTCAAAAAATTTAGACTCCATTTGTTTACCATTATTTTAGTGTTTTATTTCATAAATTAAATTTATTTTTTTTGTCCATTTTTTATCAAAATTTGTAAAATAAAAAAAATAATGTTACAGTAATTATTTTTGTCATTTTTTATAAATAAATTATTAAATTTAAATTTTTCTTTTAAATTTTTAATAATAAAAAATTCTTCCTAAGACATTTTTTTACTGAAAATAATCTCATAAAATATTAATTTCAGTTTAAAATTTAAAATTTTGATAATAAAAAATTCTTGTTGCCTTAATTATATTATGAGCAAATTAACATTTCAAAATGATAATAGATCACAAGGAAAAAAATTGCTCAGAATAAAAATAGAAGTGAATATATGCATCCACATTCTAAAATAAAATTTGTTGCTGTTTTATTATTTAAAAATTATGAATTAAATTGTAGCATAAAAAATACATGAAATATATATATGGTGGTGTCTTCCTTTTAAGTTATGTGAATTATTTTGATAAAATATTAGAATGAGAAGCGTTCTTAAAAAAAATAATAATTTATAGTTGCCATATGTTTATGTTTAGTATTTTAACAAAAAATATAACTCATATTGGATAGAGTATTTTTTAGTTTTATAGTAGAATTTTTTTGTTGAGACTTGTTATAAAAAAAAATTTGGAGGTGTTTGGATTGATGAGTTTGTTTTGGTAGACATTATATTCGAGAATTTTTTATCAATAAAATTTAAATTTCAAATTTGAATTAATATTTTATGAGTTTATTTGGTAAAAAAAGTTTTTGGAAGAATTTTTTATTATTAAAAATTAAAAGTCAAATTTAAATGTATTAGTTTATTTATAAAAATATAAAAAAATGTTGTATTAAAAATAATTATTGTAACATTATTTATTTTCTTTAAAATTTCGATAAAAAAAATGGACAAAATAGATAAATCAAATTGAATTTGTGAAATAAAACACTAAAACAACGGTAAACAAATGGAGCCTAAATTTTTTGAATTATATATTAGTAAATATTTTATAATTTAATTGAGAAAATAATAAAAACTATTAATAGAAATAAGTGTCATATTATTTTTGCAAGAAAAGACAAAGGAGAAGAAAGAAGAAATTACGGGAAGATGATATAAAGAATTGATAAGTTGTACTGGTAAGGTAGAAAGAATATAAAGATGAGCTGTCTTGATAAATAGAGAAAAGATAAAATAGTTGATTGATTAAGGGTAAAATTGGAAGATGTGTGATTTATTGCTCTGGAAGCTAATAGTTGCTCTGGCAATAACAAATATATATCCTCTGTTTATGCACTTAAGATCTTTCATTTCAAATTCATGAATCATATATATCAAGTTATTAATAAACTCTAATGGATAATCATTAAATACGTTACATTTATTTATAAATTGAAATAAAAAATGTAACATAAGATAATTGGGTTTTTATGTACCTTAATATTTATTTATATTTTCAATATGATGGATTATCCCGTTAATAGTAGACATGCAGAATAAGTTGAAAACCCTTTCAAGATTACTATTAGAAGAGTATTTTAATTTATCTAACAAAAAAAATAGGTTAATAGCTAGAGGTATAGTTTAAAGAATTCGCTTGCCTCATTGAATTGAAATCGGAAATTATTTTAGATATTATAAAAATATTTTTACGCCGTAGACATATTTATACACATACTAAATATATGTACTACACATATTAACACATTTTCACATACTATATACTTATACTAAAAACATTTTCACACATACAACATATTATCTATATTTATACATATTATATATATATATATATATATTTACACAGCACATTGTATATGTATACATGCTTCAAAAAATTTCTCACACTACCCATTTTTACATACGTACTAAATTTTCAAATATAAGAGTTAGTTAAATTATCAAACGTATACAATATTTCAAATTTTAAACTTCAGATTCATTCAATTTCGCCTATTATATCCAGTGCTCCCACATAAAATATTATTTTCACATGCTACATAAATTTTTATGCGCATGTTGCTATCCTATTTTCAAGCATATACATTATTTTCAAATTTCAAAATTGAGATTTAGTCCATTATATTTCAAGTATTTGAAGCTATGGTAACATTTGGACTGCTACAAAGACGGTTACAATTGGAAACAAAATTTTGTACATCTTCTTATCCCACTCTTTATCTTTGACCATAGATAGTACAGAATTTTATTTCTTTGCTTTGTTTGGTAGAAAATATGTAAATTTCAGTAATAGTCATAACTCATAATAATATGGGCGAATTACCTTTTACCCCCTGTGGTTAGGTATAATCACCCTATCGCTACCTCGTGGTTTCAAAATACCCACATAACCCCCTCGTGCTTTGGACTAATGTGGAAAATGGACGAAATCTGTTAAAACTGACAGAAGTAGTTTGCACGCGCTGTGATCTGCGAATGATATTTAAACTTTTTTTTTAATTCCAAAATTACCCTTCCTTAAATAGTGTATGAACACGTTTTCTTTTTATCTTTTCTTTTCTCTTTCCTTTCTTTTCTCTTTCGTTTCTTCTTCCAAACAAGAGCCCTCCACCACCGCTGCCCTCCACCAACTGGTCCACGCAGCCAGCTGAAGAGGACCAGCACCAAGCCTCGGTGTTGGGTGTCTCAAAGATTCACTGAACCGATCGGATATTAGCCGGAAGCTTCAGTCCCGACGACATCGATCTGTTCTCACAGCACATCGGGATCGACCGGAACTCATCAAGCTGCCCAGATCGAAATTTCAACGCAGCAGCCTCAGCTCACTTCACGAAAACACCGATCGAGATCCACAAGAAGCATTAACAAAAGCAACAACGGAATTAGTGCAAAAAACCCAATTACAGACTCAAGAGTTTGAGTCTATTTTTCCGCATCAATGTCTCAGCTTCAAAATTTATCCACCACCAAGGCGGAGGTGGGGTCGAAAGATCGAGTCCACTTTTCCGTAGTTCAGAGACAATGAAGGTTAGGACTTTTGCAAACCTTAAACTTAGGTTCCTCTGAATCATGCCTCAGTCACATCTGAAGCCTCGTCAAATTCTGAGTGAGTGAATGGCTTCAGATTGGAGAAATCACCAAGGACGGAGCATCCTTCTTTTGTCGGCTTTTCCTTACATTCAGTCTTGGGAGACAGATCTGACCAATCTGAGCTTTGTCCTTGAGATTTGAACTTTGTCCTTGAAAATTGCTTTTTTGAACTCTCAATTTTGGGGTTGATCTTCACAGATCTGGCATTCTTGAGATGAGCAGCCATACTTTCTTTGGCTTCAGCAGGTGAGAATATAGTGGTTTCATCACCAAGGGAGCTCGATTTAGACAGTAAGGCAGAGGCTGGGTTGTTTTCCACCATTAGAGTTGTTGGGAAGAGATTTTCGTAGAAGGTCATCGTGATTTACCGTGAAGATGTGTAGCCCATTAGAGGACTCACACAGATGTTGTGGCCGGTGCCAATGGTTTGAGCCGAGTGTTGAGATTCGAAACTCAGTTGAATGCTCCTCGGATTGGTCTGCATTGAGAAAACTGTTTGGTAATCTTTGGATTGCAAAATCAGAATTCTTGATAAAGGTGTTCGAATTTGGTGTCAATTACGTCTTTAACTTGGCATTGGTTGATGAATATATTCTGATTGAAGATTTAGAAATCTTGAATTTTGGCTGCTTGGATTTGGTTTGCCTTTTGCAGATTCTGGACTAAAAAAAAAAAAAGATGTTGGAAATTATGGTTTATTGGATAATTGTGAAGAATTATTGGTGAGAAAGAATTTAATTGATTAAAATGATGGATAATTAGTTTATTTGAAAATTAATGTTGGATAAAAAGAAAACTTGGATAAACCATGGTGATCTGCAAGTTAACAGTGGAGAAGACAAGATTTTCAGAAATTTGGGAATGAAGTTAAGGGTATTATAGTAAAATTACTCATTTCCGTCAGATTTAACAGATTCCGTCCATTTTCCACATTAGTCCAAAGCACGAGGGGGTTACGTGGATATTTTGAAACTACGAGGTAGCGATAGGGTGATTATGTCTAACCACAGGGGGGTAAAAGTTAATTCGCCCTAATAATATTATAACCTTATGACAAGTTAAATTTATGTTTCTTTTTCAGGAAAAATATTTTCATAGTGAACTTTGACCATACATCCAACAATTACTCATTTAAAGTTTGGCGTTTGGTTCAAATTCTTCAATGGCAATCACAATGGGTTTGATTGAGGGGTCAATGTCAATGGGAATATGATTGCATTGTTAATGTTTGGTTCAAATCCTATAATGGGTATTATTGTGATTGATGTTGTTTGGTTCAAATCAACAATAGTAATAGGAATCATTCAAAATTTCTATTTTACCCTTATCGAGTTCGCACTTTTTATTATTATTATTATTATTATTATTATTATTATTATTATTCTTTATTATTATTATTACTATTATTAATTAATAATAATATTATTATTATTTATTAATATTATTATCATTATTAATTATTAATATTATTATTATCATTATTAATTATTAATTATTGTTATCATTATTTATTATAAATATTATTATTAATGATTAATATTATTAATTATTATCATTATTAATATTATTAATATTATTATCATTATTATTATTAATAATTAATATGAATTATATTAATAATATTATTATTTAATAATTATTATTATTTAATAATAGTAATTATTAATAATTAATATGAATTACATTAATAATATTATATTTAATAATTATTATTATTAATAATAATTATTTATTAATAATATTAATTAAATTATTATTATTATTATTAAATAATTATTATTATTATTATTAATTAATATGAATTATATTAATAATAATATTATTTAATAATAATTATTATTAATTATTCATTACTAATATTAATTATATTATTATTAATGAATTATTATTAATATTATTTATTTAATATTAATATTATTAATATTAATATTACTATTAATTATTAATATAATAATAATAATATTATTATTATTATTACTATTATTATTTTAATTAATAATAATAATATTATTATTATTATTATTATTAAAGTACATATTAGAGTAGGGAGTTATTTGGTAGAGTTGATTAAAATCGATTACCCAATACAGGGTAATGGATGATTCCCTAGTCTCTCCCCATTAATCATCCATTACCCTGTATTGGGTAATCATTGATGAACAGTCATTCCCATTACCACTTCCCAAACATTAACAATGTCAATCAATTTTGTTGATTACCATTGACCCCTTATATTACCCCTTACCAAACGCCCCCTTAAACTTCAACTTTCTTTCACCTTTCCTACTATTCCTCTGTAGTCTGTGCAGCTCCGCTTTCCCTATATTTATATCTCTTTAGAGTACTACGTTTGCCACGTCATCACATCTTCCTCCCTCACCCTCCCATGTCACCCCAACCAATCCTATGCCCTCATTGTTCGCGTGGCACTATCCAACAACCGCTAACTCTCCGTTTCTGTATAAAATGGATTGAATTTCTCTTTCTCATTCTCACACACTCACACACTTACATATAATGCGACAATTCTCTACCGAGAAAGAGACTCGCATTTCTAAAATAACATCACGTTTTGCACTCTCTTCCTTTTCTTCTTTTTTTTTTTTTTTTTATATTTCCCTCTCCCATGAAGAGTACCGAAGAAGGAAAGCGAAAGAGGCTACAAGGGGATGAATGCCAATGCGACGCCGTCGAGAAGGTCGAGTTGAAAAAGCCCAGAACTCCGGATAGGTACGAAGTCGTCGACGAAGAAGGAGAAGGTATGATGGCATGGCTAACGCTCGACGACGAGACTGTCACTGAACTTTCCGACCTCTTGGACTCCTCGGGACCCTCGTATTCTTCTCCTGGACAGCCGTTCAACTTCAAGGTCAAGTTCATTGACGATCCCTACATGTCGTCGGTGATTTTCCAGTCGTCTTCGGCTTACGTCACCATCAACGGGAACGAGGAGTCTTGCGGGTCGTCTTTTTCCGACTCGGACTCGTCGGTGATGGCGAGCGTTGACATGGGCAGCGTTCGGGGACTGGTTAGGAAGCTGTCAGGGGAGCTGAGTGTGGATGGAAGTGGTGGGGCGTGTGGTTCAGACGCGCGTGGGTGGTTAGAGGACAGGGATTTCGTGGAAGGCATTTTTGTAAAATCACTAAGCGGTTGCGACTTGTTTGGGAGTCCTTCGCCGTCTGGGTATAACTATGAGAACGATGGCGGCGGTGAGGATGAAATGTGGATTAATTTTGTAACGGAGGACTTGTTTGGTGGGTCATGCTAAATGAACCGACGCCGTTGGTAAAATTTCAGGAATAGCGTAACTTTTTGGGTTTTACCGTGGAAGCGAGAAACAGGGAGATGGTAGGTAAATTGTAAGAAATTAACCTTTTTAACTTTTGAGGTGGAAGTGCTTAGGGAGGACTTAGGGGGTTAGGTTAGGGTTTTGTCAGGGTTTTAGAAATGCTCAAAATGGCAAAAAACAGTGCCGTTTCATTGTGATGTGCAAAATTTTCTGAAAAAACTACTAGTAAATACAAATTACAGAAAAAAGTAGTAAAGAAAATGTGAAAAAGGAGATCTTGTTCCCTTTGCAGTTTTGAAGCATGTTTTTAGTAGCAGCAAGAATTTTCTATTTTACCGATTTCTTTTCAAAAGCGGAGATTGATTCATATATATATATATAAAAGACATAATTCATATATAAAATGGGCAAGTAATCATCGATTTCATAGAATTTTTTTTGAAATTTTTACACAAAACATTGAATATTCTTGCAATTAAGTTTTGACTTGGGATGAGAGAAAAGAACAGCAAAAATATGTCTTCATCGTTATTGTTATTATTGAATTTAAAAAAAAAAAAACAAAGTAAATAAATAAAATAGAAAAGGTTATCTCCAAAAACATGAGGAAGGAAATAGAAAAGTAAAAATTGGTTCTAAGATGCAAGCAAATTTAGCCTTTATGCCCTTTTGATTGTTGAATATAAGGAGAAATAAATCCTTATAATCAGTGTTAATGATCACTTTAACTCTTCCATGTTTGGTTGAATTTTCTATGTTCTGATTTGCACAGCAGTCAGCAATCATAAAATTCAATTACATCCTTTTCAACTAAGCGTAATACTGGATGCATAGTCCAAATATAAAATGCAAAGGGATAAATTAATGAGTGCAGGCCACAGTTTTGAGTCGGCATAATAAAACTCATAGCCCAAATATGAACTGTGTGCATTTGTTTTTTAAAACCCTTGTCAGGCAGATGAAGATAATCTCTATTATGGTTAATATTTTTGGTGTTTGAGAAATGGAAATCATATATCAATATGGATCCTTCAATATTCATTACTGTCATCAAAATGTGAAATGTATTTGTACATTTGTAAATTGTACTAGTGCCACTGTATTGGTGGGTTGTGGCTTTTTGAAAACTGAAAAGGTACCTACATGTGAGGCTGTTAATGTTTCTACCAAATTTTAGTTTAAATGTTGTACCAAATTTGTTGTTCTAATATTAATGATGGTTTGCTCCAAAACGAAACCAAAAAAAAAAAAAAAAAAAACCTCAAGTTTTTAAAAGTAAATTATCAATTTTCTATTACCTTTAACGTATAAATTGGACAGAATGATTAATAGTCAAACATTTTCAGAGTTTAGTTAACTTTTTATCAAGAAAAATAAAAGTTTTTTTATGAACAAAACCGAATTAGATAATTTAAAAGTTTACTGACGTTTTAATACTTTTACTCTAAATAATTTATTATGAAAGGGAAGTTTTGTTCTTTCGCATACTTCAAGAGTATCACAATTTATTTACACTACGGGACAATTTATCTGCATCACACACGAGAGACTCACAAATGACATTTTGTTCCAAAGAAATGGTGTAAATAATAAATTAAACAAACCAATCTAAAATGTCTTGAATATGTAGAGAGAGATCAGATTCTGTGTTTAAAATTATCTATTTTTTATTCTATTCACCGTTTAAAATAATAACGTAGTTTAACTAAAATTAGTGAAATCTAAAATAGAATTTAATTTTAGAAATGATAACACACAGATAATCTTAAAGATAAGATCGCGCTCATGCAAAGGATGCACAATTCCCTCGTGGCTGCTTATAAAAATCTCTTCCCTGTGCGTCTGCCCTGGATTGATTGGTTACTTAGACCAAAATGAGAAATTACAATTCAAATGTTAGAATAATTTCAACACTTTTTTTTTCTATAATACAATTATCGTACTATCAATTATTCACGTAATATCGTCGTCGTTTTTTGAATAACAAACAACTCATAATCAAAGTTTTAATTTTTCCAAATCTAAAATATATATATTGCAATTCACTTTTTAATGAAATTTGAGATTAAATTAGCTTTAATTAATTTTTATTAAAACTTATGGAGTCAAAAGATGGTTATGTCTACCTATGAAACCATGATAACTTTGCAATTGTAAAATTTCATTTTTTTTTAATAGTTATATTTTATTAGAGTTAACTATAAATTATCACAATATATAATAGGCATAATACAATGTATGTTTGAATTTTTTTTTCACTTTTATGTTCAATTGATACGAATTTTCCGTTTTGATTTTCTTGGACCTTTTGTTTTGGGCCGTTATAATTTAAATGTAGACAGGCTTTTGTATGGATCTAAGTGTAAAACTTGGTGGCCTGTGATTTATTTCTCCCATTTAGGTGGCCATTCTCAATATGCCTGAAGTTTAAAGAATTTCCATTGACTTGGCTGAATCAAAATTTATAAATGAAAAAATTTTAGGGTTAATTATATTTACTACCCCTGAGGTTTGATAAAAGTACTAAATGAATCCTGTAATTTTAAAAAATTATGACCACCCCCTGACTGAGCAAACTTTCAACAAATCAACCCCCTCAAAACAATGTTTGTGTATTGCCTAATATCCCTTAAAATTTTGTCTATAATAATTATATTATTTTAGTTAACTAAATACATATGTTAAATATTAAAATAAAATCAAAGAATTTTTTTTATATAAAAAATTTAAAAAGAAAAATCTTCTTTCTTAATTAATCAAACTAACTATTTTATTCTCCAAAAATAATTATTTTTCTTCCAAAAATTTAAAATTTATATAGAAAAATATTTCTTGATTAAAATTTGATTAATTTGATAAACCCATTTGTAAATAAAGAATATGAAATTTATAATTTATAACAAAGAATTAAAAAGTGAAAAAAGTATTTATTGTCATTTTATATTTACTTATTTATTTTTGTTATTTTTTTAACAAGAGAAGTTATGGAGTTTTAGTGTTTTTCATCAAATTTTTTTAGTCAACTTCAACAGAAGTGGGTTACCATAATTTTCTGAAACCACAGGGTTCGTTTGGTACTTTCACCAAACCTCGAGGGTGGTAAATGTAATTGACCCAAATTTTTATGTTGATATTTCCTTATTAGATGTCATACAAAGTGATTATATTAATTATAAGAGTAATTAAAAATTGTGAAACTATTTGTTATAATTATCTAAACTCTAAATTTTCTTTCGTAATTTACATATTAAAAACTATGCATGCTTACAATCAGTTTGTCTATAAGTATTCAGTACAAAATTGCAGAAAATAATAACGATTAGATTAAGTTAAGTTATTTTATATATATATATAAGTAATTAGTGTTATACTCAGAAAATTGATTAAGATTGCATTAAGTTGACACTTAACAGACAAACTGTACCATTCTAATTATATGGATCGTACAATTTGCATATTGAAAATTCTAAATTGTTTTACATTTGTTTTGCTCCTCCAAAAACATTCACGAAGTGGATATACTTTGTTTCTATATTGACATTGAAGACAATGGATGGGTTTTCTTTTCTTGTCAAAATAATTAATACGATAATAAATTAAATTAAAGAAGAGACTAAGGGTGGTGACGTAGCCCCCAAGAGGTTATAGTAGTGAAAGTGAAAGAAACAGAGGAGATGAAAAAGACGACAAAAACAACTATCACTGATTTTAAACCTCTCAATCCCATCATTTTCATTTCGATTTTTCCCAATCAAACATAAAAAAGCAAAATTTGCTAGTCTCATCAAAACCGACCATCATCAACAATCATCATATAATTTTATTTTATTTATTTTTTACTCTTTATATTTGTATGGATCAGCAGAGATGGACCGACCCACTCTCTTAAACAAATTTGTTGTATACATCCCATCCCCACAGGCCACATCGATCAACAACATTGTTGCCATATTCATTTTATATGTACTTAGCATCCTCTGTTGAATTTTCAAACTTATGCTGGTTGAGGTTTTGTTGAGTGAGTGACCCAATTAAAATGCATGCAACAACGTTTAAGTATTTATCTTATTAAAGTTACACTTAGCACCATTTTTAAAGTGATCTATGTAATAAAACGTAATAAAATTTTACATTGGTTGTTAGTCTATCACAATCAGAGATCGGCTACATAAGCAGATAATTATAGGCCAAGTTGATCTACTCCAGACAAAAAGAAAAAGAAAATTATAAATTTTTTTATTCATTTTCCATATTGGGATACCACTAAATGACTCCCACAACTTCAAAATTATTAGGTTAAAACTTGTGAAAGGCAAGGAAATTAATGTAAATAAATTGACATGGTTAAATAACACCCCCACCAACAACCCTTGTTTATAAAGCATCCAAATTATTGCGTAAAGAGATGAGTTCATTTTGTATGTTTATGAACTTCACGTGATCCCATTGAAATCCTTTGAATGCGAGCATTGATCATGGAAGGACGTATAACTATTTTCAATTAATGAGATTAAAAATCTGTTTTGGGTGCTCAAGAAAAAGATTATATCAAGGGATGGTGCATTCACTAGAGACGATGTGGATTGTGGACAAATGTGGAGTAGTATTTGGAACTCAAGAACTGCTTTGACTTGTTTGATTAGGTACTGATATTACGCCTTGATAATGATGTATCACCTTAAGTGATGGTATAAGTACACAACAATTAGTACACCAATTAATGATGCTCAAATTGATTCAAACTACAACTGTTTAATAATAAATGCAACTACTATTATTAGGAGAAATTATGCATTGTTAATTTTGGAAAAGTACGTTATTTAATATTTACAAGGATTTCCATCTAAATCTATTTTTATATTTGCAATTTCTCCAACAATGCATTAATTGTTTTTACTTCAAAGAAGCCATAGCCATAGATTTAGTCAGACAGAAACACTCTTCAGTTATTTTCACATATAGCAGTATGCATCATTTTCTTTAGATGGAATGCTCATGCTTCAAGGAAGATTTGCAATTTGCAATTACCACAATCAAGATCAATGTTTAGAAAGTTTGTTGATAGAGATGTTTGAACACCAATTATTTCAAACGTGAAATAAATTTCAGTATGCACCAGCTGAACCAATAGAAAAAGATGGTACGTTTACGTATAGTTTATTCTATATAGTGGGATAAAAATTTAATAACTTTCCGTTGTGAAATAAATCTTGGAGACTTACAAATATTTGATAACATCTTTAAGCTATATATTATTGTGATAGAGGACCTCATATATGCCATTTCAACAAACTGAAAATTGAGAGCAGAAAATTAATTTAGCTAATATATAGATTGATTTTTTCTTGTATTGAATCTCCAATGAAAATGATTAAACATAATATGGGATGCAGGGAACAACCATAGACCAACCAAAAAGAGAAATATTCATAATTTGATCTTTCAAGTTTCAAGAGTCATCAGTAGTCAAACATCCAATCTTGTTTAAAACTTTTTTAACAGGAATTTTTTAATTTGGCAATCAACCCACGATGCTTACATATCTGCACAGCCTTTTATGAAGATTTGACTAAAGGTTTGATCTTTATATATTAATTGTAGATTAAATCATCCAACGATATTTGAGAAAGAAATTGGCAGGAGATGGTGACTGGTCATGACTGGCAAGATTAATGATCTGTATATATAGTCCCATTTTAAAGACAGGTAATCCTTTTTTTTATTTGTTCATTTAGACTCAACTAATCTTGATTGGCATACAAATTTTAATCATTAGTAATGCTAATACGTACACGTTAATCATCAAACTACTCTGACCCATATGGACTTAAGGTCGTACTAATGAATTTCCGTGAATATTAGGTCAATTATCATACCAATCTTTGAACAATTCAAGCTAAGCCTAGATTAAAAAATGTATGTTATATTTAAATATAAATAAGTAAATGAGCTTAAATAGATCAAAGGAAGAAAGTTGTGATATCTTGACAACCTAAAAATTTTATCAAACACTATAATGTGGATTATATTAAAAGAGTAGTGATAGACAGAGTGAAATTTTAGAGTGAAATTCTATACTGACTGATGTGGCAAGTATAAAAATACAAAATTAAAAGGCAAAATTGGGTATTCTGTACCACTTTCATGTAGCACTTTGAAAAAAATTGACACGTGTTATTTTAACTAGTTATCTCATTTTTAAAAATTAAACTAATACCATAACCAAATGATAAGTGAACCCTAAGGAATAAGTGATTATATACGTGTCAATTTTTTATAAGGTGTTACATGATTTATCTTTTTATACATAAGGGACGATTATGTCTTTTTACACATGCCACATCAGCCACTATAGTATTTCACCATAGAATTTCATTTTGACCAAGGTGGCGAAATGCGATATATATAACGAGTGATGATAGACAGAGTGAAAAATATGAGTGAAAACCAATAGTGACTGACGTGGCAGATATAAAAAGACAAAATTGGACCTGTTGTATAAATTTCATGTAAAACTTTATAAAAAATTGACATGTGTTAGTTTTCTCATTTTTAAAAATAAACTAATACTCTAACCAATTAATAAGTGAATCCTAAGGGATAAGTAATTATACACATGTCAGTTTTTTATAAGTTGATACATAATTTTATATTTTTATACATAATGGATGATTTTATCTTTTTATAACTGCCACATCAGTCACTACTGATTTTTACTAATATTTTTATCATTACTCATATATATATATATATATAACATGTATGAAAATGTATTCTGATATCACAATGACCATAAAGGTGGAGGGGACAATGACAAATCAACCATTAAAGCTTCAAGCACAGATAATAATGTACTTGGCCAAAGTTAATGAAGTTTCAAAACTATTTTTAGCATGGAAGACTGCATAACAGAACTTACTTTAGTCTGGTTACGGACTTAGAATACCTGTATCAATATACATTTAGGTTCAGTCCAGTAAGAGATAAAATTGAGATAATGTTAGCCTCCAAAATGCGCCATATAACTCCAAAACAAATGGGGCATCCTAAACACATCGGAATGTCTGCTTTTTTAACACATTACAACCGAAAGGATTATAGAAATTCAGTCCGTGTTTGCATACTGAAAGAGATTGTGATTTCAAGATCACTTTTTAAGATAAACAAAATTTCCAACTAATCTTTAAGTTTACAATTCATGTTGGCCAATCGTGTCTTACCATGATGATAGTGAAAACCTTAACTAAATCTATGTCATGTTATATATATTATTTTATTATTGTCGTCACAAAGTGAAGTGCATCCTCATAGTCATATTCATATATTATACATTTTGATATGTTTGATAATGTACAAACCATCTCATTAATTAACTTCTTGATCACAAAATTGATGATGAGAGTGGTAGCTGATGAACTAATCAACACCATTAAAAGTGTTGAATTGGTGGGCCGTCGCCTACCTGATTCACATGTGAGGTTGGTGAAAGGCATCATCAAACTATTATTGGTGTTTGCATCAACATATTCTACCTCCCTAGGTAACACATACACACACACACACACACACAGTTTTGATATTTAATGGATGATGCATGAGCCCTCCTTATTCATTCATGCCCAGTTTAAGTAAATTGATGGTGGTGGAATTCATTGGATTGGTATATGTATATAATCCAGCGGGATTGTGGGAGGCTAAAAAGTTGTTTGGGGAGTGTCATTGCCTCATTTTGGGGGGAGTTCTGGATAGATAAACTACAGGTTTGAGGAGTACTAGAGGGCTAGAGAGGTTCAAGAAAAGTAGAGCCCTGTTTTATTTGAGAGAAATAAACTATGTTAAAAAAGAAAGGGGGGGCATTGGGCAAAAGGGAGTCCTCATGAGCCAAATATTAATTGGCTAGTGTAGTCTTTATATATTCATTCCCTCCTTACAGTCTATTCTCACCTCACAATTTCACTCTCTACTTGTCTTTGAACTTTGTACTTTGTTGTTTATTTTGTGTGCCAGAGAATACTGAGCCTGAGAGATAGTAAAAATGCCGAGCAAGAAGCCTAGAATTGTGATAATTGGAGCTGGAATGGCTGGTATTACAGCTGCTAATAAGCTCTATAAAGCTGCTGGCTCAAAAGATTTGTTTGAGCTTTGTGTTGTGGAAGGGGGAACAAGAATTGGTGGAAGGATTAACACTTCAGAGTTTGGTGGTGACAGGATTGAGATGGGCGCTACATGGATCCATGGAATTAAAGGCAGTCCAATTCACAAAATCGCTCAAGCAATTAATTCACTGGAGTCTGAGCAGCCTTGGGAGTGTATGGATAGCGTTGATGAGGCAGTGACTATAGCTGAAGGTGGACATGAGTTGAATCCATCCCTTGTTGAGCCAATTTCCAGTGTGTTTAAGAAACTGATGGATTTTGCTCAAGGAAAGTTGGTTGAAGATGATTCAGGCAGTGAAAAGGTCAACGGTCTAAAGCTTGCAGCTAAATCTTGCGGCCCTGGAAACCTCAGTATTGGCTCTTATCTTCGAAAGGGCCTTGATGCTTATTGGAATTCAATGAATCAGCAAGAGGAGGGTAAAATCTATGCAAATTGGAGCAGAAAAGCACTTGAAGAGGCCATTTTCGCAATGCATGAAAACACACAGAGGACATACACTTCTGCTGGTGATTTGCAAACGCTGGATTACAACGCAGAAAGTGAGTATATTATGTTTCCTGGAGAAGAAGTAACAATTGCCAAAGGTTATTTGAGCGTAGTTGAGTCATTGGTTTCTGTTTTACCTGCTGGTTTGGTTAAATTAGGCCGAAAGGTCACAAAAATTGAATGGCAGGCAGATATCCCATTAGCAGTGCCAGTCCAAAATGGTCACGGAACTCGGCCAGTCATGCTACATTTTCTTGATGGATCAACCATGTCTGCTGATCATGTTATTGTTACAGTTTCACTGGGGGTTCTTAAGCAGGGTATTCACCAAGATGCCGGTTTGTTCAATCCTCCACTTCCAAGTTTCAAAACTGAAGCAATTTCAAAGCTCGGGTATGGTGTTGTCAACAAGCTGTTTTTGCAATTGAGCCCAACATCAACATATGTTCAAGAAGTAGAAGGCAATATTTGTTCCAAGTTTCCGAACTTGCAGATGGTTTTCCACCAACCAGGCCACCCCACGTTAAAGAATACAAAAATCCCATGGTGGATAAGAAGGGCAGCTTCTTTAATTCCAATCTATAGCAAGTCCAGTGTTCTCTTATCTTGGTTTGCAGGTGAAGAAGCTCTAGAGCTTGAATCTATGAATGATGAAGATATTCTTGATGGGGTTTCAGCAACAATATCCAATTTCTTGTCCAAATCCGATTACCAAGTCAAATCATACTCCCATCAAATATGCAATGGGGATGCAAATTCTGAAGATAGCTCTGGTGGAAAATGCATAAAATTTGCCAAGGTTTTGAAGAGCAGATGGGGAACTGATCCTCTGTTCTTGGGCTCATATAGTTATGTCGCTGTTGGATCGAGTGGGGATGATTTGGATACCATGGCTGAGCCATTGCCTAAGCACAGCAATTCTGCTCCAAAATCTCCCTGCCCCCAGCTTCAAATTCTGTTTGCAGGAGAGGCAACGCACAGAACCCATTATTCAACTACTCATGGTGCATACTTTAGTGGTCTTAGAGAAGCCAACCGGCTCCTTCAACACTATAACTGTAGTGATATTTGAATGTTTGTTGCTATTTTTAGAGTATAGGGCCAATAGGCAGTTTTTTTTTTTTTTTGGGTTTATTGGGAACAACTATTCCAGCTTATTATTTGGTGCTACATTAATTTGGAAAGTCTTTGTTATGCTTCGAAATCTTTCTGTCTCTCTCTCTCAATTTATTATGCATTGGAATTTGAGATTGCAAAATAACCTATAATGTTAGAGGTAGGGGATGAATGAAAGGGAGAGATGGGGTCATGGGGACATTTTTAGATGCATTGAATTATTAATTAAACTAAAAACTTGTATATAAATTTTCTATTCTATTCTATTGTCTTTACTTAGTTTGCAAGTGGTGATCTTCTTTCCATAATTCTGATTGATGATCAAGTCTTGATCTTCAAAGCCAATTTAGCCTATAGTGTTTGGCTTTGAATATTTTAAAGCAATACAAAAGTAAAAGATAAAGAAGCTTTGGATCTCATCTTATGGTCCATAGAGTTCCCTTTTAGTTTGGTCATACCCTCACAGGACAGGATCCGAGAGACCCGGCTATTCATTTTTCATAGCAAGAAATTTTTGTTTTTATATTTTCATTCATGTCCCTCTTCTTCTATGCTAGTATTAATTATCCTTTTATAGTTCCAAGCAAAACAAAAAACACCCTTATTTTTTTGTTCTTTTAGGTAATAAAAGTGTTGTAATTTGGAACAATGAATTTATGTAACACTTCACATTTCAATCCCGATAGTCTTTTACATGATAGTCTTTTACATAAACGTGTCTGTCATGACGTGTCTTTCATTAAAGATATGAACGATTAACGACTAATGATCATCGGTAAAAACACGTGGTGCAATGTATTTGCATAAAATGTTACAATGATTGAGACGATTAATGTCACATAAGATCGGAAATGTCTCACTTTTCAAGCTACAAATAACATCACAAATTGAGAGTTAAGGTGACAAAGGACAGCCTACTCGTGGGTAACTCGTGGGAATTGAGAAATGTTCACAGGCAATGCCAAATTGCCCCAAAGACAGAGATTAATTAAAACGAGTGGGTGAGTTGGTAAGAAATGACAATTTGTGAGCTGGATGAAAGTATATGAGTGGCAATTCACATGAGGAAGGATTATGTATATTAAAACAAAAATATAAGGTCCTATATCTGCGGTCTGCACCATGGCCTGCCACAAACTCAGCTCAATACGATATGGCCCAAACAAATATTCAGTCAAGACTTGTTTTTCCAGTACACCTTTAAAAACAGACAGCAAGTAAAGATTGGAAAAGATCAAGAAATTTTTCTGAATGGGATCCGATGATTTTTTGTAATTTTTCTGTGCTGGTTGGGGTTTTCTCTCAGGATTTAGACCCACTACGATGGATCGGTCCCCTTCCATGCATATCAAGACACTCACTGAGACAGATATCGTTTACTGGGCATTAGCAGTTTGCCAAACGTATCTGTCGTTTGTTGGTACCATTGGCCAAATTGGTACTATAGATTCTATTTTCTCCATTCTTCTCTGTACATAATAATAATGATGAAATATAATGTAACAGTGTTTATACATCTACCATACAACTACTTTTGAATACTACACACAGAATTCGGCGGCCCATCAACAACAAAATATCATAATATACTCATCAATTAGCACCATATTTATTAATGGTTTTTTTTTGGCTTAGTGTTTAGATTTTTTATACTCATTCATTCTGTTTCAAATCCAATATGTTATTTTTTGTTGTCCTAGAATTGTGGAACATCTTCCCTTTTCGGTACTTTTTGAAATCCCAAAACCCAAAAAAAAATAAAAAAATCACAAATTCTAGTATATAAAAATTTCTCTTTGAAGTAGTGATAATATTTTCAATATTCATGTCCAATTAAAGTTAGACATGCTGTTTATACTTTATAGTGAAGGGAGTGCCAAATTATCCAGTATTTGATCATTCCAAACAGCAAAAATTATCTTTTTTCTTTTTTTTTTAATAATGCTATATTATTACTTATGTTGCAACTTGAAATCATTATAAGTAAGTTAACACACCAAAGACAGTGTCAAGTTGGGGAGGAAAAATGGTATAGAGGACTCGGAGTCCCAACTTGTAATCTTGAAGGATCTTAAGGCCATTCAGGTGGTCAGTCGGCCTGAATTTCATGCTTTTGTTATGCATTTAGTCAAACATTTCACCAAAATGACCCCGATCCATTCATCTTGTGGTGTGATATTGTCTTTCTTTCTTAGTGTTGTTTCAGCAAGCAAAATTCAACCAGTTTTTGGTGAAAAACATTGGTACTTGATATCCATTGATGATTGATCTACTTTTTTGCCAAGTGTTGCATAATGTAGTTGAAAAGGAAATTTCACTAGAGAAACATAGTAAGACTCAATTTTCTTTTTAAGTAGGGTACGAAAGAAACTGCAGAGATTTTTGTATTTGGGAAGACAATGTACGAGTTTTGTGCAGATTGAATAGTCAAATCCACGGAGCTGTTCACCAAGACTCCATTATTGTAGAGCAAGATTTGCCAGGCTCTCCCCAGAAAAACACTGAAATGGTCCACTTGGTGTCTCTTTTTGCCCTCATGTGGGTTTCAATCACTCTTTTGATGATTGTGCATATATCAGAAAACCAATCTGACACCCCCACTCTTTTGTTTTGATTCACCAATTTTATCATAAAGCAAACAAATTAATGAGAATCTCTATTCCTCCAATTAAACCCTTCCAAATTAATTGCAAAAATGGCTAAATCAAACATGTTTGTTACACAGCTTCATCAAACTTTTCTTTTTTTAATCAATGTTTATCAATCATAATGTTTCTTAGCTTATAAGTTCTCCCTTCCCCTAATTACCGGAGAATGAAATCCAACAATGTTCATGTTGTACATTAAGTTGAGGGAGGGCCCTCTGACATTGATGATCATAATTAACCTATACCATTTTTTTTTTTTTAACACAGATAACGTTGCCTCCTTATTAATGTTGTTTTAAGATTTCAGAATGATTGCATTTTGAAGTAACCAAAGTTTTGTTAACACGTAGAGAAACTCTTCCTCAGCAAATTGTGCTGCAAACCCCATTTGGCAACTTACAGGCTTTGAAACAATCACACAAATAAATATCATACCTTATCTTTGTCAATAAAGTTCTTGGATTTGCTTTGATGGTATCCTTGATGATGCCCAAGAGTCAAACTAAGAGAGCTAAAAACGACACTTGGATGTAGGAAACTAGTTGATTAGTTAGCGCAAAGTGAGCAAGTCATCATTGTTTGTTCTTTCTCATTTTGATTTTGATGATCCCTCAATTAAAATACCAGATAAATAGTCAATGTGCTTGATCCCTTTTCCAAAAGAAAAAGGTTACCATGCATTTTACTAGTAATTTTGCTGTTTAATCTGTTCCTCCAAGAACTATATATTCTTCTTGTCGTAATCCTTGCAAGTGGAAACCGCTGCTGAGTTTCAATTCTCTTGTATGCACTGGCAAATTTTATCATGTACGTACCCAAATCAAATTCTTCATTTTTTTTCCAGTTGAGTACGGCCGGGCACAACAACAAGAAAAAAATTCTGAAACGGAATCTGTGGTGCTGTATTTACATGCTTATATATCATCCATTGGCTCATGATTCTGGATTGCAAAATCTTGGATTTGGCTCATCATATCATACCTGTGGCCAGCCTTGCTTTATTGCTACAAAAGCCAGAAAATACTTTTCCAGGACAAATAGACCAATGACATTTCTTTGACCACCAACAACAAAAAAGAAGTATATATATATAATTAACATAAGTTATTACTCCATTAAAGAACCTTATCATGATCTTGGTGTGATATGATTATCAACCCTTGTGCTTTAGATAGATATAAAAAATGGATCAGGCCCTTTAAGTAGTAGATTACAAACTAGCAAAGTCTAGCTAGAATGAGTAAAATATGTGAAGGAATCTAAGAGGGTATATATAATGATGATGATGAGACACCAAAACCAAAAAGTTAGTATAGTATAGGCTTAGTTTTGCAGGGTTTTCTTTTTCTCTTGATGAACTACTTTTGCAAGCTGATCATATGCATGCATGGTCTTGGAAATTCATCAAAGTTGAAAAATATAAAGTGCATGGTCCAGACTCCAGCAGTGTACTACGTACAACTACGTACTCTTGTTTGTATCAACTGACGTACAACAAAACTCTCGATTTCATATCATCATATGGATCGGTTCTATTGGTGTTTTCCTAAGATCATTTTCAACTCTTCTCACTGACACTGATCTTCCTTTCTTGTTTGTTTTTTATCCCTTTTTGTATCATCCCTTCAAAGAAAATTGTTGTTAGAGCTTGATCAATCCAAAATTTGTAAACCCTTTTACAGTAAACTTAATTTTCACCAAAAGTTTTGTTTGTGACACAAATTCTCTCTGCTTAACTCAAAAGCTTAATGCACAATTGTTTTTTTTCTGAACGCCTTGCACAGTTGCATGTTTAGGATTTAGCTCTCTAAACTCTCTGTGTTTGAAGAATTTATAAAGATGAGACTCAGTGTAATTAACTTCATGCTTGTCCATTATTACATGGAGCTAATAAAAATAAGGCCAAAGTTTAAAAATATATGTAAAATATGGAATTTTTTGATTATAACAGATTTTTTTTTTGGTTTAATTATTAGGAGAAGAATTTAATTTTTCTTGGTTGATCAAAAACCTAATCCTTGAATAAAAGACTTTTATGTCTCGAGTTGGAACAAATTACTATAATTTGGCTGGCCTACGAATTAGTGGACATATGGATTTGAAAATTTCAAGACATATAAATTTAATAATAATGATTATGTTGAGAGTTTTTAGAATTATGGTGAAGATGTCATTTCATTTCATTAGGTTTGAGGAAAATAATTCATATACCAACATTAACATAAGAAGACTAACTATCCGGATGAGAAACGAAATGAATGCAAGTTAATTTTCAATTTTTTCTCTTTTTAAAAAACTATAAATTTTTCATTTGAAAAATTCAAAATTATATTTCATGAAAAGATAAAATTTTAGAAATTTTTATTTTTGATCCATTTTTTTTATATATAATCCGGTAGCTTACACTGTTATATATATAAAAAAAAACTCATGTGAAACCGATTCATATATAAAACATCAGATATTTAATAACCATTTAAATATATTGATTCAAATTTCGTGTCACTATTATCAAGCGTTGAACGATTAACTCACATATATGAACCTGTTTAATAGGAGACCAGAGACTTTCTATTGAACCTGGAACAAGAAAAGAACTGTTAATGTTACGTGTATCTATTTGTTTGGATTTTTTTTTATTTAAAAATTCCTCTCTTTGAAATAAGAAATCACCCAAAAAAAAAAAAAAAACACAAACAATGTCTTGGAGAATAACCAAATAAAAAACCAACAAAAATCCCAATATTCCTTTTGAATCTTAGGAGCCCAAACAAACCAACCCGTAGAACCTAAAGCCCAAGCCGAAGCCCAAATATAAATGCGTTTTGGCGGGAAATCAGTCGTCTCTTTGCTGAAGTTTGATCAGTGCACTCTCAGACTCTCGGTCTCAGTTGTAATGCGGAAATCAGCAGAAATCACCTCTCTGTTTGTCAAGCTCGCGTCGAATCTCCAAACCCTAGATCCAACGTCCAGGGCTGAAGATGAGGATGATGATCTCTCCGTCACAATCTCCAACCTGAATCGATCTCTCAACATGAGCGAAACTCAGCCTAGGGTTCGAATTTTGGACACTGCTCTCTCTCTTATGTGCTTCACTGCTCCTCAGGTCGTCTGAAAATTCTGAAAATTTTTATTAGTTTGTGCGTATTTTTTTTAATTCTTGTTTTTATTTTTAAACGTTCCCAAAAAAAATGCTAAATATCGTTTTGTTCGGTTTTGTGTAAGATTTTTCAATCGGCGCTTGAATACACGGTGAAGACGATTGTTGCAGTTCTGTCATCTTCTATTGAATGTAAGGTTTTGAGAATTGGTGGAAAGGAGATTTTACGAGTCGGTGGAACGATTTCTAGTCAGGATATTTTACAAGTTATGGAAACGTGCGTTGATATTTTGGAAAAATTGAAAGGCCATCGAGGTGATTATGAACTTTCTCTTCGTTGCATAGGATTGAATTTGTCGATTTGCGTTTCCGAAGCATACTTGCTGATGAAAATGTCTGAAAATGCTGTCAATAGTATGTGAATGGTTTGGAATAGCGCTTTCATATTACGTACACTTTTGCTGCTTTGCTGGGTTGTCCATGTATCTTTTATTATGATCCCTGAAAAAGCTTGATTAACAGAATTGGCAATTTGACAACAATATTTAGGTTTCTCGTTTTTCTTCTTTTGTAGGAGATCTTTCTCCTTCAATAGTTAATGCTGCATTAAGGGTAGCAGTACTGGCATCGCCCTTTCAATGTACATGGGAAACAACTGCTGTTCTTGATGCTAAAATATTTGATGGATGGAAAACTTATGTTCAGAAGCTACTTCTCCATGTGCCAAAAAAACTTAGTTTTATGGGTAGAGAAATGCCAGGAAGGTGTGTGGTGAGCATGACTCCTGTCACATCTTAGTCAGTGTCACCTTCTACCAATGAGTGGATACAAAACGCAGTGCTTTGAAATCAATTCTAGTGGTTTTCTTAAAAGATTTTTCTGATTTCAGTAAGCGCTGCCTATTTTTCTTCATTTCCTTCGCTAAACAACACCTTTTCAGGTTGCTCTCCTGGTATCTTGATCCCGCCATTTTACAGCAAGACATATCCCGAATTCTTCAAGAGGCAAATAAAAGACGTTTCCTCTGTCTGAGAATAGAATTTTATGAGAGAACAGAATGGCGTTCCATCTTGATATGCTTGGCACTTGCTCCCTCAATGTTCATTCAGGCAAGGGCCCTGTTGCATAATTGGTTTCTAACGACGTATGTACCTGATCGCTAATTTCGTTAATGTTGCAGTTATAGATAGTTTATCCGATATTTTAATCACCTAATGTGGAAGTTATAATAGATTATGGGTTCAGAGGTGATTTTCTTAAGGGATTTATGCTTTTGCTGATACTTGTGGCTATGACTTTTGGGGTTATTATAGTTCATTCAGTTTCATTGCTTTATAATATTTTGCCTCTTAGCCATGAGAATGTGTTATTTGTAGCAAATGGTTTCTATGTTTCTCCACAGTCACCAGATAGATGTAGCTCTGATTTTGTTTTTCTTTTTTTATTTTACAAGAATCAACTTGTCTACTTCACTTACCTGGTGGGATTCGATTACAGGGGTTTGTCATTTGTGTTGGAGCTTCAAACTGAGCTGGTCTCATTGATGCTAGACATTATCTCCAGGCCAATGTGGTGGGGTTTATCAATGGAGACCGGCTCAAAGTTACCATTTTCTCATGCGTATTTCCCCTTCAAGCAAAAGTTATTAAGAATTTTGGCTGGACCTTTGTCGTGGGGTAGTTTTCAGCATCTAGTTCAGAAGATAAGCTGGGTGGCTTCCTATGCGGGAAACCACCATAACAGAAGTTCTGAGCACAGTGGGATGAAGATTGAACTGGTGGACCATAATTCTCTGTGGTAAATATTTGCTTTATGCCAAAGCTAACATGTTTCTTGATTGGCTCACGTTATTTAGAAATTACTTATGCTCTTGCTTCTACATAATAGGGCTTATGCTATGAACTTCCCTGATTGGTTCTCTTATGCCACTCTATTACTCTTCTCTTCCCCAAATATTCAAGGCAGTCTCCAGTTGAAATACCTTATTGGCTCGGCTGATACTGAACTGTATAATGAAGAAGTTCCTTATTCCTCTGCAGCTGCAAGATTTATTGCATGGGTTGTGAGCCCGGCTACTGATTCTTATCAGGATTTATTAGTTGATTATTTGGTGAAAGTCTCGGGTCTGTGGACTTTAAAGCGATTTGGTTCAGGAAAATGTAACAAGGCATCTGGGGGCTACAAGGAAGAAAGGGAACTCAAATCAGATTATCTTGAGAACCTCAATTACGACAGCCATACAATCTGGCTTTGGCTCAATGAATTTCAAAACATGTGTGTTAGATATTTCAGACGTGTACGCAGATTGGCATCCAGTTCCCAAGAAGATGGCAGTCAGCAAAATAGCTTAATTAGGAGAATTCCATTAGGCATTTTGATTTGGTTCTTAGGTTCTATAGATGAAATAGGATGCGAATTAATTTTGCACTATGCTGCAACTGGTACTATCTTCCAGTTTAAAGAAACACATAGAGGAAGCTGTGAGTGGCAGGAAGTGTCAACTAAATGGAGTGAAACCTGTAGCAGAGAAGAGGCTGTAGCTGGAGCACGTGTTGTCTTTAATCTTACTGATGTGGTTGAGAAACTTTCTACTTCGTTCTTTGAAAATGAAGAGAGTGGCCTAAATTTTCTTCGTGATGTGAAATTAAAGGTTGGAAAATATTTGCTCAAGTGTGTGAAGAGACTTCTCCAAGTTGATGCTGATCAAGGGGATAGACTTCTAATGTTTAGGGATCTCTGCCTTTGCTTAGTTCATTGGGGACATCAAGGGCGAGATGTGTTTCAAGATTACATGGACCTGGATGATATCATTAAGGCATTGAGACATGCATAAGCTTCCTTCTGGGAAGAATTTCCTTTGCCCAGCAAAAAGAAGCTTATGCATAATTTTGAGAAGAATTTTAGTAGTAATAGCATAGACACTTGTACATACAAATGTCAGTTGTAGCAGATGTGTAAGCGTGTCAGCGACCATTGTTCTATTTCCTTTTGACTCTGTAGAAATGTGGCATATATTTATTGTTTGTTCACAACTATATAAAACTTTGCTAAGATCCATCACCATGGATTGGATTGCATTTGGAGTGTACAAATTACAAACTGAACTGATGTTCTAGTGAATTGCAGCTTTTTGATGAATCTCTGTATATGTTACCAAATGGATAAAGGATGCATTCCATACTAATGCAATCTGGTGTTACAAGCCAATGAGATTTGTTTACAGGTCTTGTCAAAAACATAAAACAACAAGACGATATGTATACGGGATATGCATTTTCCTTTTCCTTCTGTATGCAGGAGATGCATGATTCCCTTTTCATTCTGAAACCTACTTGGCTACTGTAATCCTCAACCACCAGGCTAAATTTAAGGCTGAGCTTGGAGTAGTATATGCAGATATACTAAGCCTATTTACAAATGCTTCCAGACTGTGTATTATTGACAATGCATGATGACTGTATAAATCTTCAACCTTGAGAGTTGAGACCAAATTGCTGGCCTTCTTATTCTCTAGTCTGAGACTCTTCTTCATCTCGTCCTACTAACCAAGGATATCCCACTTGCATCACCACCCCATTCTTCAAATACAACCAAGAAGTTTTGACCGTTGTTGAGCCAAGAACGAGGAATATGATACCTGAAATTCAAAGTTTTTTCAGATGTTATCAAGTCACTTGCACAATTACATCTACTTCCTGGAATCCACATTATACTTACCATCTCTGAGAAGGCTGTCCACAATTGCTTTGGCATTTCGTCTCTGAATAAGTTCCTGCATAACTACAGGCACCACAGTTGCCGTGTGCTATATATGCAGGCCAGTGCCTTCCAATGCTTTGACCATTCACCCATATTTCACCTTTCCCCATACTGCTCATATCTAGAGCTAATGGATCGTTTCCTGCTGGTGTGCTGAAAGTGGCCTGAAGGAAAAGTGCATTGTTTGAGTTTGATAATTTATCAGAATTTTAGCAGGAAATTGGTTTATTACGGTTTTCAGGAAAAGGATTAGTGGAACATTTAACTTGTACAAGTTGAACCCAAAAAAAGAAACAACAAAAAAAAAATTACCTTGTACCATGTTAGGGGATGCTTTTTAGCCAGTACCGATCCTTCCAGCCATTCGACTGAAGCACTTCCAGTGAGAGTATTGAGATTTAGAGCTTCACCAGCTAAACCAACCTGCCAATGAACAGCCAAACAACTGTTACTCCAGCGGTCTATATTCTTGTAGCGACCTCATGGAAGAAAAGCCAAAAGAAATGGATTAAAACTTTTATTATTATGACAGATGTGTTTCTTCTTTTTCTCATTTTTCCTTGTCAATTCAAAAGCTTGCCATTTTTCAGAAGTTTTAACCTTGTAACTCCATTTCTGCTTTGTCAAGTCTCTTGTCCCCTCGTTTAGACCCTTCAATGTTATTGGACCCAGAATGCCTGTATTCCACTTCTCAAAATGCAAGCCAACATTCTGACATATGACCAGAATTGAATAAGCTTGATATGAATCTTGCATGGTGATAAAATTTGAAAACAATTTGAACAGTTATCAAAGCGCAAACTAACCGCAAGACCCACTGCAACACTAAGCAAAGATATCTTGTTGATGCCAGAATTCAGTTTCACATTTCCATTGAAATTGAGTTTTGGATTATTCAGTGCCCCATAAACCGTTCCTGGCAATAGACCGACCAGTTAAGTGTCAGTCAAAGACCATAAAAAAAAACGAGCAATAAATAGGCATATACGAATCTTAGGGAAGAACTTTGCAATTCTAAGTACCTGAAAGTTGACCATTAATGAAAACATGCAAGGCGTGGCCAGCTGACATAACATTGAGAATAGGGTACTGTCCAGTCTTCAGGAATCCTTCATTGGCTGCAATATTTACACTGCAGAAAACAATCAAGAGATGCAAAAACGGATCAGTTTTGAAAAATCTCAGACACAACTACAAAAATGGGTAAGAGAAGGTAACAGATTTCACTAATGCTTACTCTGTCAGGTACCACAGATAGTCGGAGGAATCTCTGGTTACATTTATTTGCTCCCACAATCCATTCATTGCAAGTGTGTCTTGGTCATCAGCAGAAGGTGTCTCATCAATGTACGACTGCCATGATATTGTCCCTCCTACGGGATTCATCTTCGGCTGTGTGATTGGGTAATTAACCTGCAAACAGTCATTTTTTTTACCTGGTGAAACTCATGCTTAGAAGTATTTCATGCCCAAGGATACCTTATTATTTAGTAAAAATTAAACAGTTGGGAGAGTTGTTCCTTACTGTTGCAGTGTTGTAAAGTACAGTCTTGCAGTCTGGAAGTATGCTGATGGACCAAGGTGGCAGATTGTATTGCAAATTTTGGAAGGTCACTTTTGCTGAATACGTTGGATCGTAGTTGGAAAGAATTGCAGCACAAGCTCCAGTCTTTGATTTAAACACATGAGCCTGGAAGTTGTAAATGAAGCCAAAGTCATATTCCAAAAGACTAAGCCAAAAACAACTGCATTCGAGTATAGATGCCCTCAAGCAACAGAAGTAAAACTAACCTCCTGATTCTTCCCATACCAGATGACATTGGGATATGATGATACTAAAGCTGGTTCAGCTAGCTTGATAGCTTTATGCAGATCTCTCAAGTGGCTCCATTTGGGTTCATTCAATAGTCCTAGAAGATCATAGATAAACCATCGTAATGAATTGGAAATGATTGTTAGCTGGATGCAAGCATCGTAGCCATGCACAAAGAAGCATTAAGATTTGCAGTTTTGCAGTCGCATGTTCAAAGCACAAAGCATCCAAGCATAAAACTTACACTGGGTTAGGAATAAAGACATACCGTATTCATCAATTGGAGCATCATAATCATAGCTTGTTGTGACAAAAAGACCAGAAGCAGTCCTGCCAAAATTTGTTCCTCCGTGGTACTGATTTATAAACAAGAAAACATGACATTTCAGAACAATAAATTTCTAAATGAACAACAAAAAAACATCTGCACCTTCATTTCTATCCACTTATGCGAGAAAAAATCGACTAACCATATAATAGTTGAAAAATGAACCATTGTTGTGAAGAAACCTAGCAACTGAAAAGGCCAAGTCTTCTGCTGGTCTATGAGGAGTTGGACCGCCATACTGTGTATACCTGAGAGTGGGATTCAGTAGAATTGAGTCTAAATATATACCTAAACTAAATGAAAAGGAGAACCATGGAGATGGAAAAAACTTCATAAAACCTACCAGCCAGTCCAGTTTTCAGTAAACATTTTTGGTTTATTGGGATTCTTAGGATAGAAACCTTCACAATAGAAACCATTGCAAGAGTCTATCTGTAATATGATAAAATGAGCACAATGAAAGTCGAGAACACAAAAAGGAAGACATTTGCTCATCCATCTTGAAGAATAGAGCTGGACAGAAAGAAATTGAATTCAATAGCTAAAAGAAAAATCATTTGTTTTCCCCTAAAACAGAACTGAACCAACCTAATCGATCAAAGTTTCAAGAACACACCCAAAATCCAAACTTCATCAACTGTTGAGGTAAATTTACTTGTATTTCTATGAGCAAATGATAAATCTTCTGCTATTCAATATCATCCTACGTGAACTAACACCTTATGTATGCAGGAAAGATAAATAAACCAATCGAAAAAGGTAGAAAGAATTGCTTACAATAGGATCAGGGACATCATCTTGTTTGCACATGACCCATGGAACGCCAGTATTTTGAGCCACAGCCATTTTGGCCGCCCATGCTGTATAAGCTTTCCCAGGAGCTCCAATCTCCCACTCAATTGGGCCATACTCATTCTCTATCTGCAGAGGAAACATAAATGTCAAAACTTGATTTGCAACTCTCATTTATAATAATAATTGAAAAACCACAAAATTAATGGAACCCATTTCTAGAAAAAAGGTAAGGACAACAAACATCATATTTTCCCAACCTGGGACATAATAATCGGTCCACCCTGCGGCTCAAACAAACCTTCTGACTTCATCAAGCTGACAATTTTTGTCACAAATCCTTGCATTGCGACCTTCATAACAGTCAAAACAAACAGGGAAATTTTCAAAGTCAAAGTTGAAACTGATAAATTGCTGCAATTGCCTAAGTTGAAAACAATAAGGACGATCATATATTACCTTAAAAGGCTCGTTGTCTGTTCTAAATTCAATGCCTGGCACATATTTTAGCCAAACAGGGAATCCCCTGCATCATCAAAAACAGAGGAAGTCAATACAAGTTGTAAAAACATTAATGCAAATTGTATGTTTAAATGTTGTCTATCTGCATTACCCAAAATTCCACTCAGCACAAACATAGGGGCCAATTCGGAGATGAACATAAAGGCCTGCAGCTTTTATTAGTTTGACGAATTTAACAATATCGCCTCTGCCCTCAAAATTATACTGAAAAGAAAAAAAAAAAAAAACAAAAGATACCCTCAAATTGTTGGCAAAAAGAGAACAGAATCAAGAAAAAATTATAGAGTGGAATTTGCAGAATTACCTTTCCTGGAGATGGCTCGTGTACATTCCAAAATACATATGTTTGTATCATATCCAAGCCTCCATCTTTAGCCTTTTGTATAAGATCAGGCCACATCTGTGTCACCCCAAAGAAGTAAAAAAGCTCATCAGAAAAAAAATTGATAGCTAAACCATACTCAAAATGTTTGAAATTGGCAATGGTATTGCATTGGTACCTCAGGAGTGCTTCTGGGATAATGAATAGAACCAGAAATAATAATCTTTCTTTTGCCATTAATCATAAATGATCTGCCATCATAAGACACAGTAGCTCTAACTACAGTACTGACCAATGACAGCAAAACCATGAGCACCAAAATGTTGATTCTCAACATTTTCCACATTGAACCCATGATGAGTCTTCTCCTCTTCTAAGAGTCTCAATCCAAATTGGGTTCCGTCTTGTTTTCCTTTTCTCTGTTTTTAACAGTCAAAAATTACAAGTTAGCAGCCTCTAAAAGAGAGGGAAAGATGAATAGACAAAGAATAAAAAGAGAGACTTATGTCTTGTCCCTTTTTCTAATCTAATCTTTTCTCAGTTTATTCGTTTGAGAATGAAATGTTGTTTTGTGTTGAAAATGTAGAGATGTTTATGGCATTAATAGCCAAAAAGGGACGAAGTCTTGCCTCTTGATAGGCCAAAAAAAACGTAAATGCGGTTTTTGGTTTAATATATTTGGTGTTAAGCATGAAAATATTGGCAAGCCTGCGTATTGCTATTTATAAATGGAGGTTTGAGAGGGAAGTTGGACATTGTGATTCGGCAAAGGGTTCGGGTGGGGTATGACCAACAGAATTCTTTGTTTCCTACGAAACTTGTGCTCATCCTATTAAGCACTACGTTAAAGATGGCACAGTTATCACATTTGTCAATCATTTCAAAAAATTTTGCCCTTTATAAGACTGATCAGTGATCTTATGATCCATATCTGTTTCCAATTCAGGATGAGGAATTGGATAGTTCTTGGTAGTTTTGTTCGTTACTGTTCATTTGAGGTGGACTATACATAAGATTTGTGCTCCTTTTTGTGTGTGGTAATGTAATCATAAAAGTAAAGAAAATAAATGGCCAAATGGGCAGCATCTTTGTTGATGCTTCAAAGTTTTTATGTTTTTGAAAAAGCAAATTTTAACTGAGGAATTGTAAATATTCTCAAATTTGGCTACCTAATATTTGAGATGGGATATCAAATCTGATCATTAGACATCATAAATTGGATAACATTGGATAGGAGATCCGAACTCCTAATATATACTACAAAATTCAACGCATGAGCACAGAATTTTGGATAAGTCTAGATAGAGTAACTTTAGTCTTTCAACAGTCAAAAACAAAAACAAAAATAGTTGCAAATGTTGTCTTTGTTGTTCAGTAGTTACGCAGTTCATGAGTTGTGAGTTGTAACTAAACCGATTTCCATTTCAAAGATGGATGGATGGATTATGGCACTTCAATATCCCATGCATAAAGGTCATCATATCCAATCCTAATCCGCTTTCAAATTTGGTTGCCCTACTCCTTCATCATCATGACAAGACAACAAAGCATTTGCTCACTCCATTGGACTAATCAGTATAGCTTACTTATGAAACAAAAAAAATTGACTAATCACTTCCCTTTTGTCCCTTGTGCATTATAGGTGGTTCTAAATTTAAAAAAAAAAAAAAGGAATTGGGTGTAAAAAGTTTGCTGAATCTATGATATAGATTATATTAAAAATTATATATAATTCACAATAATAAAATATAATTCATATAACTGACTTTAATCAACTTCTTGAAGTAGTTGTATAACTTCCAAGCATATGATTAAACCATTAGTATATGCAAATTAAGTTAAAGATGTTTCATGTGATACTCATTCTAATAGATTTTCTTTTGATGTCATAATAGATTTTGAGAGAAAAGAATTTGAAAATTTATGATATACCTTTCTCATTGATCAATATTATATATATATATAGGCTACAGATAATTACAATTGATTATAATTAATAGATATTTCTTGATTTTCTTATCGATTGTCATGATTTCTTGATTCTCTCATTGATTGTCTCGATTATTACTTGATTCTCTGGTTGATTTTGTTGATTGATTGAATATCTTTATCACATCTATGAAATACCTTTCTCATTGATCAATATTATATATATATAGGCTACAGATAATTACAATTGATTATAATTAATAGATATTTCTTGATTTTCTTATCGATTGTCATGATTTCTTGATTCTCTCATTGATTGTCTCGATTATTACTTGATTCTCTGGTTGATTTTGTTGATTGATTGAATATCTTTATCACATCTATGAAATACCTTTCTCATTGATCAATATTATATATATATATAGGCTACAGATAATTACAATTGATTATAATTAATAGATATTTCTTGATTTTCTTATCGATTGTCATGAGTTCTTGATTCTCTCATTGATTGTCTCGATTATTACTTGATTCTCTAGTTGATTGTGCTGATTGATTGAATATCTTTATCACATCTATGAAATACCTTGACATGAAATTTCACACCTTTGTTGAAACACATTTGAGTTTCCATTCCAAAGAATAAAACAGCCCACATAAAGTTCTTGAAATCGTGTCATCGCTTGGATAATTTCGAATTTATTTTTTTGATAGATTTGTTAAAAGCTTTCAAATGAAACTATTCTGTTTATACTTTCTTGTTGCTGATTAATTCTATATACCCTATAACAGCATTGGATCATATCTATGAAAACAAAGCGTACAAGAAAGTAAAGGGAGGAAAAAAAATTTCCTCTCGAACTCTCTTGCACTTTTGTACGCTTTGGATCATATCTATGGTCCATGCCTCTTGAGTTAAAGGCAAGAATTGCCTCTCTTCCACTTTTTATCTTTGATTTTTTTAAGCTAAGGTTTCCAAATTCTGCTATATACACTACCCACCATTTCTGAATTTTCAGTTGAGTAAAGAGAAAACCAACCACCAATTTCTTTTTTTCCTTTTTCTTTTAAGGAAAATGCAAACACATATAGTGAGAAAACTAGTATATAAGTTCTCTTTTAGTAGTGATTAGTTTGAAAATGAAATAACTTGGTTCATCTGGTTCGGTTGGTTCCCTTATTAGAGTAATAAATTGAAAATATATTAGAATGTATTGGTAATGTCAAAAAAAAAAAAAAAAAAAAGTTTTGAGAATCAACCAAAAGAAACGAAATTAATGATGAGAAACTATTGTTTAGATTGTGTTTTATTGAATTTATTTGTAGCAAACTGCAGATAATTCTAAACTTTAAACGGCAATTTTGTAGTTAGTAAATTGAAGGTCCCTAAACTATGCGGCATGTCTTGCTGAAACAAAACATTGGATTTGGGAATCATGTGCAAAGCACATATTAATTATTAAGTTTCATTTTTAAACTGTATAATTAGACGGATTGAATATTTCATAATATAATAAAATTGTTAAATAAATAACACGAAATTAAGAAACAATATAAAATTTGGGCTGAAATACCGTAATCTATAAAAATTGTTGACCTTTTAATTAATAATAATCCCCACTTTAATGTCACTGAACAAGCTTTTTATTTTTTTGGATAATCAGTGAGAAAGTATACAGATAATGGTAACAATCATAGAACAAAAAAGTTTGTTATTATTTACTCTAAGAGTCAACTTATTCAATAGTGACCACTACTCAATATATTAATGGCAGAATAAGAAATGTGGGACTGTTGGATCATCCGTCCAGAAAAAAACAAAAAATTAAAAAAAAAAAAAAGGAAAGGAAAGAAAGATTTGCTGGGAATTTATCTTGATAATAACGTTTTTAAAGATTGATCATGTTGTCATATAATATTCTTAACAAAGTAAAAAGAACGCTCAATTAAAACCATAATTTAGTTAATTAAATAAAGTTTAAATCTGTGAATTGATTGGGAATTTTCCAAGTAATTAAATAAAATTGGGAGTTAATTTCATGCCTAATTAATTCTTGCTTCATCAAAATTAAAAAAAATAAATAAAGAAAGAAATAGTAGAAGTATAGTAAAAAGAGATTCAAATTCCCTTAAAGTTGTGACAAAGAGACAATAATGAAAATAAGTTGTTTAATCTTTTATTGACAAGTCATTCTCCTGTGAGACCGTTTTATATATGATACTTGTATATGAATTTCACTTTTAACTTATAAAATTATAAAAATTAGAGCATAAAATATAAAAAATTAACGTGTGAAGTATAAAAAATTAGTTTATTAGCATATAAAGTATCAAATATTAACGTACAATGTATAAAAAATTATCATATCAACATATAAAATACAATTCATGTATTACGTTTCATATATAAAATGGTGCCACCAGAGTTTTTGCTTTTATTGATTATTGTTACCACCGTAAGTTGAAAGTTTAACACTTGCAGCTAGTCCATATCTTCTATCCAATATTTATCCAGTCTTATTATGTCTAACATTTAAAACTACGTAGTTTCATTAAAAGTATAGACTAAATGCATAAATATCATTAAAATTACTTAAAAATTATTAGACCTTGATTAGTGAACCCTACTACATAGTTTTAATTAGGACAAAATAAGACGGACAAAATCTTGGATAGAAAATCCCGTCTCATTTGCAGGCCAAGTCTAATAACTTTATGTCAACCGGAAGAAATAAGAATGCGTTTAATAATTCAAAACTACATGTACACTCAACTCCATTAATGCTTTTATTGTCTCTATATTATTTACTTTGAGAATTGTATGATATTTAGATTTGTTGATTTGGGAATAGTCATAATATTTATCATGCAAGTTTACACATCAAAACTGAATTTCTTTTTTTAGGATATCTGATTTGACATTTATATTGCAAAATTTTAATTGAATCCAATAAATCAGTGGCGGATTTAGGAAATCGAGTTGAGGGAGATGAAATTTTAATTTTCTATAAGATTTAACTGAAAATTTTAAATTTTTTTATAAAGAAAAAACATAAAATTTCAAATGTTGAGGAGGGAAGATTTTTTTTTTCCTTTTTTTTAAAATTTTTCTTGCCTTTTGGTGTGTATATATTAATTATAAATGTTTATGATGGGCTAATTGACCCTTCAAACTAGGCGACTAGACCCTGTCTTCTAGCTTTGGGACTGTGGTCCTAATCCTATAAACAAAACAACAATAGTAATAAGAAAATAAGTTATGGTTTTATACACAAAATAAGTTTGTGCATAACCTTTCATATATACTTGACCAAAAGAAAAAAATGGAATTTAGTTCTCCCAATATCGCGATTCTATCATCCTATGATTATGTTTACTAAATTCAACAGAACAATCCATCCATAAAAGCATCATCAAATTAAATTTGGAGAGTAGTCAAAATCATTTTAACAAATTGACATAAGATCTTTGGCCAAAGTTTTTGAATTTGCACAAAATTCTTATAAAATAAATTCATATATGAAGAAATGACTAATTGATCACAGTTAAAATGGTGATTTAAATTTTTTTATTATTTTTAATATGTGTTGAAATTGTGATTAACTCTCACTTTATTTATTAATACATTTTATAGGAGAAAAGTTTGAAGTTAATGTATCAAGAATGAATTATTAAATTTGGAAGTTTTACCAAGAGATTTGAATTGTTGAAAAGGCAGGATGATGAAGATGCCACGTTGGGGGCGGTCGGGCTAGTAATAGGACGGACCTACGTTGTTCCTTTTCAATTCTATCGCCAAAAGACTAAAAGAGTTTGCTGACAATGCAAACTATAACTTTAAACCAAATTCATCCTTCAGTTTTGTTTTATAATCCTAATAATTAATGATTTTAAATTTTAGGGATATATTGATTGGCTGATTCTGACTTTGTTTCTTCTTTGTTGTAAAATCCAATCCTTTTGTTATATGGATTAGATTGCCACATAATAATCATCCAATCACTTTTAATTGCATGCATAATGCACATCCCAACTTCGAATTTTAATTGCATTGCATGCATAATGCACATCCCAACTTCGAATAATTTTGGTTAAGTAAATTCAATATCAAACTCGTAACAATGAAATAAATATATGTAATAGTTAAAAAAAAATTAGTAATCCCAATAATGAATTAAACAAATGAATTTTATTGAAAACTTTGGACGGCATGCAGTTAGATTCTACATTTCATTGAGAGTTTTGAAACGGGCATTATAAGAACAATTTTGAATTCGTACAGGAAAATTATGTCCATTTAAAATTGATGTTACTTTATCCGATTCTACAAAGTCCAAAATCATTCTCAACCTATGATTAATCAAGAATAGAAACAGACGTGCATGGCTCTATTATTCATTCGGGTCCTGACTGATAGCAATGTAAACTTGAGAAAACGATTTGAATACATCCATGCATATATACATTATACATATGACTGGGATACAATTAATGAAATGTTATCTTCAAAGCCTAAAAGCATTATTATTATGGAATTAGTGGCTGGTGGTGGTTCGTCATCTAGCCCTCTTGTCGCAACGAATCACTACTAATCTCAGTCACACGAAGCTTTCGTAAGTTAATACGCAATCGAAGTTTGTCATAGATTTTGCAGTTCCAAACTGAAATTGATGTTAACATTAATTCTCTTCTGTTATATTAATGTTAATACGCAATCCATGTTTGCCATAGATTTAATTTACACTTTCCAACTGCAATTGATGTAACATTCTTCTGATATAAGTATTAACATGACACTTATGCAAAAGAAAACAAAATATTAGAAATGCAATATTAAGAAATGGGCTAATCGAATCGAGGTAAGCTACACAAGTTGCCAAAGCCTTGGCACGATTTACATTTTCTGAGAATGTAAAACGAGAAATTTTATGATTCTTGGAAACATTAATAAAATCAAATAAAATACAACATGTTCATTATGGCCGGATGAAGAACTAAAAAGATAGCTCTGATACCAATTTGAAGGATCGAATTAACCAAACCAAAATTCAATAAGCAAAAATATATTTGGGAGGAGAGGAATTACAATCACAAAATCTCAAGTATGGCACAACCACCACACAACAACAATATCCGTTAGTCCACGGAATTTTTCTAAGCCGTCGTATGGCTTTTTCTCACAACCCTCTTTGAGGTTTTTCACTTCCAACTCTTCTCTTCACAAAGATCCCTAACACCCTCTATTTATAGTGTTAAAAGTTTTCTTAATATCACACTTTCCTAATTCCTACCAATAACTAATTAAGAAACAAATACTACTAGGAAACAACTTTAAACTTAAAAAACAAAACATATTAGGAAACTATTAATTAATAAAAGTTTAGTTTAATTTTCCAACACCGGATTCCCATAGATATCTTCATGCTACATGAGTTTAGGTGCATGATAATGTTAGGCAGGCAATCTTAAGTCAACAAATCAATGGCAAATATTGTACGTAATCTATTTTGCTTGTACATTAAAAAAATGTCTTCGAATCATCAAGATTCCCGCCTGGATATGATTTATTACAAAAGTACACATTAATATCAGTCCTGAATGACGGTGTTGTGCAGACCATGAATCACAATATTCTATCAATATGACTCTTTTAAGTCCAATATCGTGATTCGTGACTGTATGGAGTTTTTATTTTCAAATTACTTGATTTGCAAGAAGAAGAAGAAAAAAAAAAAACCCTCATTGCTTCCGTAATAGTCTGCCACATTAAGAAAAATAACAAGAAAGATCTAATGTGAGACACAAGAGAAATAGTCGTCACGTCAAAAACAGAAAAAAGATCAAGAAAGATCTAATTAGAGTTCAATTCTCAAAGCTCCAATTTCACTGATTTCACGTTTCATTTCCTAAATAATATAAATTATGTTTACAATTTGATTTTTGGAGGGTTTAATTGTTTGAACCTATCCAAAAAACTAGTACTACCATATATGATTTTGAAATTGATGATGACAATTGGCAGCCAACATCAGCAGCTAACCAAGTAATGTCCCTTTCCAGTAGTAGTCATGCTGGTCAGTGCTGCCTGCCTTCTCTTATTAGCATCATCAATAGTCCAATTTCAACTTAAGCAAATCGTAGAAAAAATGTTTCATTTTCAGGCTGTTCGGAACAGCTTTAGGATTATTAATTATCAAAGTTTTACATTTTCTGTTCGTTAATCAAGATCATCGTCCTTAGTATAGTGAATGGCATAATCATTTGACTTGTTTTTATAGAATTGCATTAGGTTCACCTAACTCCTAACATAAAAAAGTACCATCATAGTCAGTGTAGGACTTAAAGAGTATTTTGATATGGAATTATAGGCATGCATGTGTGAAAAACTATAACTAAATTGGAATTGATGGTTGAACACCTTGAAACTGCTGCATTATCCATTTGCTCAACCACCTCCAACTATACCATTTCTTCAACAAAATCAGCTAGAAATTGCAAGTTTTTCCTTAGATTTGAAAATCGAATTTACTGCATTTTGTTGCAGTCCCTAACTACCTCACTTCTCAACTATAATATCGACTTTCTCCCAAAAAAAAAATTAAGAGAAGAGAAGTTGGTCAAATATCTTAACAAATCCCAATGTACAATATACCAGCAATACTTTATTTAATTTTTAGGAGTTGGGACCAATATTTAAACCAAGCCCTTGTTGAGTTGTAATGATAGAGTCAAGAGAACAACCATATTAATTCCTGTGTAATGCATCTCTGCATGACTTTTTGTTGTGTATTTTGTACTACTTCTTATACTACTAATGACATTCTATATACATATTCATGTAGAGTATTGAAAAAATTGCAAAGGTGTACTACTGTACTGTCATTTTTTTCATCGTTAATAGCATTTGAAATTGATGGAACAACACTGGCATTGGAATTTCAAATTGGGTTCTTCTGGATTCCTGCATGATCATGTTTTGCAAAATTTTGAAAGAAAAGTAGTCCTTGCAGAAAAAGATGCTCAATCAAACAAAAAAAATTTGTCCATATTAGCAAGTGAATACTTATTTTGAAGTTTTGTTATACATGGGATCTTGTTAATTTCTCAAAAGAAATATCTTTTCTGGGACATTAAAGGAGATTTAATAATAAATGAGAAACTCGAATGTTATCTTTTTGTCCAACATAACATGATGAACAGGTTTTCTTGGCCATTTTTCCTGTGCTCTTGTTACAATGTTAGGGCCCCTGTGACCTGGACTAGTCTGAAATCTCAATGACAAGCCCACTTTTGAGTTCAACCTCTGGAAATTTGGCTTAAAATTAATAGAAAAACTCGTGAAAAGTTTCGTATATGAAATGGGTAATTAATGGCAGTTGAAATCGTATTTTTAATTTTTTGTTATTTGTATTATGCGTTAAAATTGTAATTAACTCCCGTCTCATATATGAAACCGTTTCACGTAAGTTTCCCTATAAGATTAATAAAAGTTTCAATTACTTCAGTGTAAATAGCTCAGTTTTGCACGCATCAAAGCAAAAATGGTGACTAGTTTGAACGCAAGAACTGAAATTCATCAGCATAACAGCCGAAGGTTGGGCTATAAGGGGAATCAATCGTACTCTTAACACACACAGGATAAGGTATGACAAGGAAAGGATAGTGCAGCTACAACAAGGGTCAAACTTAACCACTTGGGTTAAAGAAAAGTGCCACTAAAAATGCCAAATTTTGGGGCAAAAGAATTTACTGCATGGCAGAAATCTTCAACATTTCCGCTGGCTGATACAGACGTGATAAAATAGCAATTTGTACCATCACAAGAACGTGACGAAATGAAGCCAATAATTGAAAAAGTTTTTGTGTACAGTTTGCATATATTGCAGGGCATCCCAATTCTCATCTAAAAGCGTTGGTTTGTATCAAACTGAATGGATTCTGAGGCACTGGCAGCCCATGCAAAGTCAGTCAGTATTATTATTTCATTAATTTTTTTTTTTTGGCTTCGACATGCTAAACAATTTGCAACACTGAAACAATTAATTAATAAACCCCACCATCATTTTCTGGAGAAATTTCATTCAACAATGCTCTGGGAGGTTGATAATATTATTGTTTTTTTTGGGTCCAAATTCAGTAGGAAAGAACCCTAAATTCTATCAATCCAGGTCACCCAAGAAAGACGTTCCTTATCCTTTGTTTGCAACATGATGAGATTGAGATTGAGATTGAGATTGAGATGGATGTGTACCTTATAGTGTTAATTTTGTGTTACTTTCAGTAAAATAGTTTTAGAGTAAGATCGTTCTGGAAACAACGTAATTTGCGTGTACGTTTGCATTCATGACATTGCAGTTGTCTGTAATTTTCATGGCTGTGTAGTCTTCCGGGCCTCTTACGGCTCAACTTTTGGCACAATCGTGACAGACCCACAACTAATATCATTTTCGTTTTGGTCTTGATTATCCTTGTATGACCCAACTATCAGTTTTTCTTGTTTTTTATTTTGCTTTTTCCAGTCATCACGTTCATGATTCATCCCTGGCCTGTTCGTTACTTCGATCAAATCTTGTTAAGACAAAACAAATAAAATTTTTCAAAAACTACATTGTTCGACCATCTGGAATTAAGGGAAGAACGAACTTTTGTTAAATTTATATAGGGGTTAATATTAATTTCTGCTTATATATATATATATGCAACACTTACATTTTAATCATCTTCAATTCATCCAACTGCAAGTTTCTTTTAAACATCAAAATTTTGAGTAGGTTATCATTCTTTTTTTTTTTCTTTTTGTTTTATGGGAGGCGAAAATTGATGTTATAGAAGAAGGAACATTAAGGATAAGGCAAGAAAACCAACCAATTGAGCAAACTCCATGCAAGTGCAACGTGCAAGCACAAGAATTCTTGAAAACAGATATGAAAAGGCCAAAATGTTGGATGCCAATCTCTTTGCCTTCAATACACCTTTCGCAACTGATATTAGATTGGAAAGAGTCCCTTGATTAATTCAGGGAAATCATTTTTTGTGTTCTAAAAGATATCTACCTCTGGCATTAGCACATGAAATTTGGGAAACTCCAACCCTGACCTCTAAGGCTCTTTAGATCTAAAGAACTTAGAGACCTTTCAAGCGACATAATTATTATAATGATTTCTTCATTTCATTTCATTTCATACTAATAATATTTTTTTTTTGTACATAATTTGAATTACACTTCGACTCAAAGAAAGGACTTTGGATGTTATTTATTATTTGATGTATCACTTTGTGTAACACTCTTTTGTAAACATGACATATATCTTTTTTAAATAAAATTAAAACTTTGCGAATTTTAAAAGATAAATTATTGTATACATGTTAAAATATTATATAGTGATACATAAAACTTATAAAGAAGGTCAATTGCTTTACAAGTGCAAGTTCTTCTTCATTTTGACTATTTGGGCCTTGGAGTTGGAGATTTTGAGGGATGTTTTAAGTACCGAAAAATCGTGGCGAACCAATGTTAAGTTTTTGAAAATCGGCTTGGTGAGTTTTATTATGGGCTTAAATGGGCTATGGGGTATTCATTGTCCTTTCAAGAATTGGATTAGTGGGCTTCCTCTGTATGCCTAGTGACCACGGTTACGAATACAGTTGGTGGATGAATCTGTCAAATTGTTTGCACCAACGGGCTTGTGTTTTTTGGTTAACTTTAAAAATTTGCAAAAATACAATAAATTAAAATTTTGCTCACCGGAGTGAAAGCGTGGCTTGATTGGTTGTTATCATATGACATTGGAAAGTTAGAACAACTTGACGAATAATTTGTTCTTATTGGCAATTTATTATATTTGGTATTGACACCAGTGGCGTTTTTTCAGGGGGCTTAACTGTATTTAGAAAAAAAAAATTCAACGCTAAAGTATCAAATTAATAATTATAATAATAAAAATATAATATATACACATACCAATAAAATAAATATTCTTTTTAATTAAATAATTATAATTTATAAATTTGAAATTAATTAATCACAATTCACTAATAAATTATTAATAAATATTTAATTATGATAATTGATTATAATTCACAAAAATATGCACACAAATATTTAAATATTACCAAAATATAAAAATATAAAAAACTTACTTACACATATTACTAAAAACTTGCATAAAAAAATTAAATATTAATAAAAACTTAAATATTGAAAAATAAACATAAAAACATACAAAATTACTTCAAGATATTACATTATTATTAATTACTAAAAGTTTAAAAGCTAACATAAAAAATTTAAATATAAGTAAAAACTTAAATATTAAAAATATAACGCTGGTGAAATGTGCATTTGTAAGGATGATTGCATTTGGTTTGGGCTTCTGATTTTGAGGCATGGAAACAAGGGCTTCTGGGTTTTTGGTTTGGACTTTTTGGTTTGGGCTTTTTATTGCATTTTGGGTTTCTGATTGCATTTGGTTTGGTTTTTTTTTTATTTTCAGAGTAAGTAAAACGACGTCGTTTTACTTACTGAGTTTTTTTAACTATTAAGTAAATGACGTCGTTTTACTTAAGATTTAAAAAAAAAAACAAAAAACTTCATCTTCTTCACAAAACTGCAGTAGTGGCGGAACTCCAACATAGGATGGGCGACAGTGGCGGAAATATGTACCCTTACCTTCTTCTCCAAAATGAAGGGGGGCGGGCGCACCGACTCCCCCCCTTAGTTCCGCCACTGATTGACACAACAAATTCATTCATGAAGTTAGAACAATGCCTACACTTGTGCGTATGAAACTGATCAATGAAGCTCTACATGCATTGAACTCTATTCTTACTTTTGTACCTCAAAAGGAGTTAAAAATGTTGACATTGGATTTTTTCAAAATTAGGTTGACTTAAACTCAATACCGATTGTTCAACAATTGACAATATGAAATTAGTTAGTTGTGGAGGTTTCCTTCTAATAGAGCAAGGAAAATGGTCATTTTGATTCTGTATGAATATCATACAAAGTGACTACTGAACTTTGGGCAATATAGTAGGAACTTAAAGTGACATGGAATTTTGATATAAAAAAATTAGAGGTAGAAACAGACTCACAAGTTAGTGTGAATATGATTAGCAATATCCCACTAGGATTCTCCCAATTCAATTTAATTATTTAGATAAAATATTTTATGAAAAGAGATTGGAATTGCACAAATAATCACTTTGGAGGTAAGAAAATTATTGCATTGATATGTTATAGATAGGATGAGCTTAAATATGGAGTCTTGAATAACTTTATTTCCTGATCCACAAGATGAGGTTGTATGATAGGAATTGCTAAAGGTAGAAATGTATTAATGTAATAGTGGTTTAAGCGTCCAAATTACCAAAAAAATGAAATACAATAAATTTTCTAGAACTATTATTATACCTTCCATTAACTCATATAGTTTCAATATTAACATTTAACTTTCTATTTTTTAGTTTAAGACTAATAAGTTTATTTCATTTGATTCTTGTTAAATAATTAAATGAAATAATAGATTCGATTGGACCATTATATTACGTAATTGCATAAAAACCAATTTTTTTTAAGTAAAAATCAAATCTATCATAACAAAATAAATTGATTTATAAAAAATTTTAAAAAAAAAATCAACAGGAATGAGTGTCACAAATAAAAATAAAAGAGGCCATTGAGAGACAGACAAATAATTTAAGGCAATTTGCCGTATTTACTCTAAAAGCTTTTACTCACTAAGTTAGAAAATTGATTTTTCTTTTTTTTTCCCGTAATTTTTATTTAGTGCGCTTATTTTGTTGCATTTATCGCAAAATGTGGTATTAGCAATAAATTGTGAAAACATTATTACTTCTTTATTCCAATCCTAAAGACCATTTTTCTAACAAGTTTGTCTTGGACCTAATAGTTCTATCTCTAAGATATATATATTTTTCTACAAAATTGCATAAAAATTTGACCGTTCTAAATTAACACACACTTCTAACTTGAACTTTGTTCATAAAAAAAAAAGGATAAATTTTGATATTCTCGATCGTCATATTATCTTCTCATAATGATTGATCTGACCATTGTTAATTTGTTAGATTTATTTGTGTGTTTACACTCAAGAGAGGCTAAAGATGAATTGATTACGATAATTGTTTGTTTGATATATTTGTGTGTTTGCATTAGTACCATAGGCTTTCCTCGCACTTCTAGAACCGATTGTTTCTTGCAAACTTCAATCTTTACGCATGCGGCATGCATCCCTTAATCTTGATAAGTTTTACTCTTCTCCAGAAGGTTGAAGAAAGTGAAAGAAACAGAACAAAAGATGAAGAAAACTTGGAAGAAAGAAAGAGAGGAAAAATAAGAGAATGCACTTGCATGTTGATCAATTTTTGTTTTTTCATTGGGTTGAGTGGTTGCACTTGCGCACTTGCACTGCGATATTACCAAAATATATATGTAAGATCGATGTTTACTGTCATGCATCCTCTGAATTTCTTCTGCAAATTGACTGAAATAAATCATGTGGTACATTCACTTTAACTTCATTTTCAAAGGGGTAATTAATATTATGATGCCTCCAGAAGATACACAAAGGATTTTTATTTTGGAACATACTAGGGAGGTTGGTTTGAAAAAGAAAGCACAGTATTGTCCCCCACAACCCTCCCCAACAAGCCTGCCTTTCCCTTTTGTACTTTGCACCAAAATTACCGTTGCTTATTTATTTTATGAGAAAATGACATTTCATAGAGAATGTCAGCGTAAAACTGTAATATGTATAATGTATATAGTTTATACTACTACTGCTGCTACTGTGCTGCTGATCGATCAATCTACTCGTCACAAGTTTTTGTCGATTGTTCCAATAATTTTTAATGCTATTCTCCAAAAGTTGTAAATTTCGGACACCCAAACCGGGGCACGCTAGTTCTGCCCTAGGCCTGCACGTGACAGGTAAATCGCGGGATGTGCCCTAACTGGCAGCCTGCAAGGATATCCAACGGGACCCGAGCTGCAGGTGCGCCCCCAGGAATATTTCACGCAACGCACCCACACGGAATCGAACCCGCATGGAGGTCAATTTCTCCACACCTTATCTCCTTGCCACTTACCAACTAGGCTATGCCCCGGGAGCCTATTCTCATTTTGCTATATGGAGTATGGAGTAGCCTCTGGAATTTCTTTTTTCATTTCATTACTCCAAGTTTAAGGATTAATGTTAATATATTCATGATAAACACTATTTAAGACGGTATTAATTATGAGATGTGATTAATGGCCGTTAAAATTTTGATTTTATTTTTTTACTATTTATGATGGATTGAAATTGTGATTAACTACCAGTTCATAGTAGTTTTTCCCTATATTTATTTACAAATTCTTTCCCACGTCTAAATTCCTCAATTTAATTCAAACACAACCTTATATATTAGCGTTAGATTTTTAATGTAAGTTTTTATATATCCATATAAATCTGGAAGGAAAACACATTATATTTATGTACAAATCTTGCCATAAAAACAGTACAGAAACTAGCAAGAACTAGTACTGTCATTAAGAATTAAAAGTGATCATGATACAAGTTAGGCAGTCTTAACTCTTTTTACTAAGCTAACATCAAATTATAAGGACTAAAAATTCTTTTCACAACTGGATTAAGCTGTGTGTCTATACCTTTTGAAATTTTTTTGTTTCATTGGTATGAAAATTTTAATTATTCATCTATATATCGATCATTCATGATGCATAGATCATGTACGGTTTGACAGACGAATTTTTTTTTTATTAGTGTACGTACATATATAATAGCCTTACTCAATTAAGCCGGATAAGATTCTGTCCATGGCTTTGTTCTTGAGGTGAGGATTGGTCCAGCTTTGAAGTTTTGGCCATCTCAGCTCCATGTATTTTATCAAGGATCAGAAACTATTACAGATGAAATAAAGATAAAAAGATCAGAGGCATGAATTCAATGGGTCAGTTCTATACAAGATAGTACTAGTATTTTAGATAATAGTGGCCAAATTTTAAGGCTCTGATGTACTCCTTTTCATTTTCATTTCCACCCCATTGATGATCTATCTCTAGCCATATTTAGTGTCACGCCAATGTGTACTATATATGACGTGATGGGGTGGCCATATATATATATATATAATTGGTTGGACTTCTGGAGAGATGAGGGATTATTCAATTGGGTTCTTTCCAGCATGTTTTGTTGATTAACTTTGCAAGAAGTGCAGTACGTAGTACTGTTCATGGATATTTCTTATGTTAATCCACACATATGAATTATGATCCACCGCCATATCTAGGCGGCACGCACACACTCACACTCACACTGGCCCTTTATAGAGATGATCCTGCTGAGTGTTATGCAGCCTGCAACATACATATCGGTGCCCATGTAATGGCTGGATCCTTTACTCAATCTGAGAAGGGAAAGAGAGAGAGAGAGGGACAGTGTTCAAAATTGGGACCTTTTGACATAGATCAAAGTGTCAGGTAGCTAAAACGCCATGACCCCTCAGATTTTGAAGCACCAAAATGAAAACAACCTGCAGTTGGACTTACTCTAATTTACTGACAGCGAACATGATAATATTTACACTCATGTCTCCATCTCTGTCTCCACCTCTAACATTTGCAGCTGTGATTCCTGCATTGCCTACGTAGCCATTCTGTCCATCGTATAAAATTATACTGTCTCTTATCCCAGGTTTTATTAAATTTATATAACACACTTGATCCTCAATCCGATAAATATCGATCATTATTGTTGTAGGCTGTTTGCACTTTACTATAGAGACAAAAATTAACTTCTTATATTTTGTTTATATATATGTTTCAATTTCATTTCTCAAAACCATCACCCCTACAAAAGGGTATAATGTTCTAAATCCAGAGATATTTGATAGTGTCAGTATAGTATATATTTATGCTCTTTATTCAACTCATTATTCATCATTATGATCATCTTTCTCACACACACGTCTTTCCATAAAATATATTTATTTTTAGATCATGTTGAATATATGTGCAGTAGGGGAAAAATCAGGTTAGGGGATATTTTTAGCCAATCATGGGCATTTTGGGTTAATTAGATATAGTTTACAATATATTTCTATGCATATATACATGAATTTCTTCCATGAAAATACTATGTTATATCCAATTAATCCCAAATGTAAGGTTGGAGGCGATCGATTATAAGTAAGATATAATTAAGAATTTTAACGTACAAATACAACTTCGATTATCCATTTTGATAATAGTTGAATTTGGGTGCGACAATCTCTAAGTTCCTTCATGGGGTTGCATAACTAATTATGATGCTCCAAACTGCTAAACAATATTACCACAAGGAAGAAAAAGAAGAAATTAAGCTTCACGCATGGTGATGAGTCTGAATGTGAGGCCGAACTCTCGAGCACTAGCTGACCTGCCTACTATCACCTTTTCTTTCGAGGTTCGATTGCAATACCGTTAGCTTCCACGGGATATTTCCCGGGAAAGTTCCGATTATTCAATGAGAGACGTTGAGAGTAATACTTGTAGTTATCGAGAGAATTCGACCGGGTTGAATTTTACAAGTATAATACATCAGAAATAGACTTCTAATACAACAAGTATTCCTCAGCTCATAGGAGTCTAACTCCTTTTTCAACAATTATTTCTATTACCATGTAAGAGTTACAATTCTATTACAACTCTTACACTACAACAAACCATTCTTCAAGGTATGTTATTAGAGTTTCAATATAACTCTAATTCAGGTATGTATTACATAAATACCTCCCCTCCATCACTTTGGAAGGGGATTCAATATTCGTACTCTCAATTACAAATTGAAAAACGCTTAAGGCTCACTACTGACTTAACGGATTGAATGATAAAAGAATAATTAATACAATAGACCTGAGTAGAGTTCTCTGTGCACAAAAATGATCCAATTATCTATTAATTTAATATTGTGTGGACATATTATGTATCATTATGTATCAAGAACGAAAAAGTGCGGATATGGTCGAATGGTAAAATTTCTCTTTGCCAAGGAGAAGACGCGGGTTCGATTCCCGCTATCCGCCCAAAATAAACTAAAGGAATTTATTTAATATGAATATGATAAAGGATTTGGTATAATTGGCCGTCATCATTTAATGATTCTATCCTTACCTAAAAAGAAAGGCGGAAATTAGAAATAAATTATTAATTACTAGTTAACAGAGTCAAACCTAAAATTGTTTGACAAACGCTATCCTTACCTAAAAAGAAAGGCGGAAATTAGAAATAAATTATTAATTACTAGTTAACAGAGTCAAACCTAAAATTGTTTGACAAACGGAGGTTGCGGAGACAGGATTTGAACCCGTACCCTCAAGGTTATGAGCCTTGCGAGCTACCAAACTGCTCTACCCGGCGCTGAAGCGAAGAACCGAAAACTAATAGACAAACAAGCGTTGAATGTGCCCCTCTACCATATCTGTACAATAACTAAAAAGTGTAGCATCCCTGAATCTAACTGGGGTTCGCGGTGGTGGAGGAACTGGATCGGAAAAAGGGGGGATTCTAGTTGTAAGATATCTAATGAAACCGCCGCTGGAATTGAGATCTTATTCAAAGAGAAAGATCTCAAATATCTGGAGTTTCTTTTTGTATATTATATGGATGATCCGACCCGCAAGGACCGTGATTGGGAATTGTTTGATCGTCTTTCTCTGAGGAAGAGGCGAAATACAATCAACTTGAATTCGGGACCGCTATTCGAAATCTTAGTGAAACACGGGATTTCTTATCTCATGTCTGTTTTTCGTGAAAAAATACCTTTGATTCGTCCGTACATGAGTTGCGAGATTATACACTCACATGGCATACTGGCTCAGCCAGCATATGGATTTCTTCAAATAAACAAATATCTTTCATTTGACAATACTGTAGATGGATGCAGTGGAATCAATACAAGTGTTTGTCTTAAAAAGTGAGAACAAGGAAACCACGCCTTTGTCCCACCTCTTCCCAACGCCTAAATCTTCTCATCAAACTTAGGAAAAGCTCGACGAGATTCTCTCTAGCACTGTCATACCAAATCAACAAGCAATACATATATGGTTATTTCTTTTTTTGCCAAACAATAAGTATACATATCTAAGAAAATTTGGCTAAACGTTTTGAATTAGTTAAATTACACGTAATATTACAAAATCTCGAATTTCAAATGGCTGCATGCACACATGTTAAAACTAGTTAGACAAAGAATCGTGTATTTTATATATGAATCCGATAATTAATGACTATTAAAATTGTGATTTTAATTATATTTCATTTTTATTATGCATTAAAATTATGATTAACTTCCGTTTTATATATTAATTCATTTCATAATATCAGATTATCTCAACTAGTTAATTGTTTGAGGTGTTCAAATCAAGAGTACTTGATCGAGTTTGTTATCTCACGTTTAGTAGAGTCAAGTTGATTTGTTTGGTCCATAAAGTTTCACAGTGGAAACTTCCGTCCATAAAAAATATCAAATTGAGTTGAAACGGTTCTGCTTCAAATATTCAACTCGTCAAATCACTCAAGCTAAGATTAAGTAAGTCAGAATTAGAAAAGTTTGGCAAAACAATATTTTTCCTAAATTATCAAGGGTTAGAGTGCAATTGATACCTTTTAATTAACATGGGAAAAATAATTTTTAGTTTTCAAAGTTTTAAACCGTGGTAATTTTTACTCTAATAGTTTTCAATAATTCAATTTGATCCATAATATTTCAATTTGTGATTAACATAAAATAATTAATAAAAAAGATTCATTGTTGATTGACATAAATTTTTTCTTCTATTGCATAAAAAAGAATATTTATATTTTTTATTAAAAAAGTTTATAAGAGGTTGATGACTAGCATATCTGTGTTAAACATGTGATGGCATATCTGTTAGTGGACAAAGAAAATCCATTAATTGTTTTATATACATTGGTCACAAAATTGAAATTTTGGGGATCATATTAGGTTTTTCGAAATTATTAAGAGTTAAAAATGCCACTACATAAAACTCGAAATTAAGATCTGATAGGTCGTTTTTCTACCAAAATAATTACTCTCCTAATACCAATAAATTAGTATAGGGTAGTGAAGATCGTTCCCACGAGGAACACAATATTTTCTTAATAAACCAATTTGCAAAGAGTAACAATAATTCAATTGGTGATTTAAACAATTAAAGTAAGAAATTAAATTACGAAATAAGTAAATAACAAAATTCAGAAATTAATCAATTAAAAGGAAAAGATCCAGCCTTAGTAAATCCACACTAATCACTTTTCAATTGTTCATTGACTCAAGAATAACAATCTCTATTTAATCAATTAGTTATAGGATGCCGAGAATCAGCTCTGACACATCCCAATTCTTCCTTAGTTATTCGTTAATTGACAAGTATCTGCTTAATCAATTAATTCTCTATTCATAATACAACCCGACCGGAATCAGCCGAACACCAGATTTAATATTATGAAAGCATTAAGAAGTGAAGAACCTAATTCTAACAAATTATATCACGATCAGCATGCAACAATTTGTTAACCAATTATTTCCGTCTACCGAGACAGTAGCTTCGCCACTAATTAATCTTACTCATCAAATCCAGTGACTTGACAAGGGATTAATTGGCTCTACCTAATTAGATTAAAGGTGGCCAATCTTTAATTAAATTAGATAATTAACTTTAGGCTTAGAAAACTCTTGGAATTAAATAAGAGAAAGTTTATGAAGAACACTTTGGTCTCACAATTATCGTGTGATTAGTGCTTCATTACTGAAGCCAAATAATTAACTACTCACTAAACATAATTAAAAACAAACAAGAATAATAATTAAAACAGAAAACTAAATTAAACTGAAATTCGCAATCAGGCACCCCCGTATGGGCATACGGAGTGGTCTGAAATTCTGGGCTGCAGCTATTCTGCAGACCCAGCTACTGTAGCAAAATTCTAAAACGTAAAACTGAAAATCTCAAGTCAAAATCGAACCCTTAAACCCTAATTAATCTTCTCCTTATATAGGAGAAGAGAATTAAACTTCCTAAACAAATACAAAGAGTGAAATCTTCTTGTTTCCAAAACCATTAAACCACATATGGCTGTAGAATGTAAACTTCCTAATTGCTTCAAACACCACTTTGGCAAGTGCCAAAGCTCCTTCTTGCCAAATCTCTCCAACTTTATCTCCAAGTTTTTGATCTTCTAGAATTCTCTTCAAATCCGTCACTTTCCTTCCATCACGATCCAATTCTACAAGCTTCCAAATCTTCACATATTCACACCATTAAGTACATGTTTCACCCTACGAAGCACATCAAAGCAAAGGTAATAAACTGAACATTTATGTGCTTATCAAGATCAAAATTATATTTTTTTTTCCTTGAACATACATGCAAGTACGTAGTGCAACATCTCGATTTTGTATAATAACTCTGATTAATGTAGATCATTTGAAACCTAATATTTATTGTATAAACCCTGATTAATATAAATCATTTGAAACCTAGTTAACTACATCAATTAATGAATAAACAGATTCATCTAAAATTTTTGGACAAAGACACAACAAATATTTCAACAACTAATTCATAAAGTCTTTGGAGTTAAGAGGTCAGAATTCGATTGGAGTTTGTTTACCTATGAAATAAATTAATCGAAACAAATTAATTGTTACTTCAAAAAACAAGTCTTATTATTTTGGATCAACAAACTTTTGCCTACAAATAATGGAAAGACAAAAAAGTTTTCAACTAAAATATTTTCCTCAGTTTTTATCCTTATATATATATATATGCACCATTTGCAGAGAGATCGATAAAGTTTTGAAGTATAAATGATTGCTTCTTCTTGTGAGCTACTTGCAGAGCAGACTGGAAGTTGCTTTCAGTAATTTTCAGAGCCCCGGCCAAAACTTTTAGCCATTTGCCTTTTTGTTGGATCTTTCCCACAATTGGCAAAGTGGGATCAATTTGGATAAAAAAAATTTTGACTTTTAACCCATGATATTCTAATCTTTGAATTCACAAGACAAGTAATTTCATTATAAACATTTAGAGGATGGAACAGACATGGTAAATATTTATAGTTTGGACTTTGGAGAAAAAAAAAATACGATCGATGAATGATGGTATGGGTGTGGGGAGAAGCAGCGAGCTGGCCTTGTTCTGTCTTTTGCCTGCACTGCATGCATTAATGAGTTTTTGGCAATACTGATGTGATGAGAATATGTTGCCATGCAGAGATCTATCCCATTTCTTACTCATCACCTTCAATTTGCTCTAATACTCCTACGAAAAATCCGAACACCATTAATGCCATGTTAAAGAAATACTATTCTAATGTTGAATAGGAGCAAGATGCATGATGAGTACGATATATTTACTGATATTGTGGGTACCAATACCAATATACCATACCATGAGTGGTAACTAATTAAAACATTATGCATCTTACCTAAACTACGTGTGCTTTCTCTTCTAAGTTCTGACGGTTTTGAGCCTTGAGGCTGGGTATACAATTCATTGCAATTATTCTTCTCTTTTGTACGTACCAAAGCAATGGAGGGTACGTGTAGAAATATTCATGGCGATCGATCAATCTTCCTCTCTTTGTATTCATTAAAAGCAATCAAGGGGTCATGTCCAATGATCCCTGCGACAGAGGGAAACAAATTTACTGAGTTAAACTATTGTTTTTGATCAGTGAATATTTTAATAGCTAAAATTGTTTGTATGCTCATCAAACAATTAATCAAGATATGGACACATGCATACACTCACTGAATTAGTATATATACATTAATTTGTCCAAATCATATATCATTGCAAATCAGGTGAGGGTGGCTCAAATTTTTCAAATTATAAACTGATAGTTTCGAGGTATTCGAGTATTTTGTGTGTATAATTTGAAATCAATACAATCATGTTCGAATACTCTGGCGGATTCAGAAATTATGGTTTGGAATGACAAAATTATATAGTAGAAGTTATATTTTAATTTTGGGATACAAAATTCTAATTTTCTTAAGGATTCAATTAAATTTTTTAAAATTTTTAAAAGGACCTAGAATAATTTTTCAAATCTCGGGGCCGCACTCCCCTAGATCCGCCCCTCCCATAAGTAATACAACATCAACAAAGCCTTTATCCAGATGGATTACATAGATTATATTTCGTCAGCATATTCTATCATTATATATATTTTTATTTAATTTAACTATATCATATATATTTATATATATATATATATATTTTTTGTTTATTTCTAATTCTTTTTAAATCTTTCAATTCTTTTTTTAATTTGAGTTAATTTTCTCTTTTATGTATATCATATATATATATATATATATATTTTGTTTATTTCTAATTCTTTTTAAATCTTTCAATTCTTTTTTTAATTTGAGTTAATTTTCTCTCTTATGTATATATGCCCAAACTATTTTAAATGTGTTTATATCATTTTCTCATTTATTAGAATTACCCCAACTTTCTTTGTAATATATTCATTACTTATTCTATCCAATCTAGTATATTCACATATCCATCTTTAACATCCTTATTTTTTTTGTTCATGATAATATTTAGTCGTTCAATACATTCATATCCATAAAACATTACTAGTCTTATAGCTGTTTTATAATTTTTTTTCTTCAATTTCAACAGTTCTATTCAATTTCAACAGAACTTTACATTTACAAAATATAAAGGACGCACATAAACTACATCAAAATATCCAAAACATTCTTAAACTACGCATAATAATAGAAAATGGTGTAACACAGAACATCATAAACTACATAAACTCTTGAAGAAAAATATTTTATTTTTCCAATCTGAATATCCTTGTACAACAACAAACATAGACAAGAAAAGACACCTAATTAATTAATTAAGAACTTTAAAGAAAAACTTACCAAAAAAAAAAAAGAAGAAGAAAGAAATGATTTGGTTGATGATGTGAAGAATTAGGGTACACGCGTGATGCGGAGTGGTGTGTGTGGCTAAGATATTATCTTCTCCTGTCTCCACTATAATATTCATTAATTTCAACAAAAGATTTATTAATTCATTCCGATGGCAACATTTGAAGATAGGGTTCTGTCATACTCATATGGTCGTGTGGTAGCATTCTGCTCTTCTCTCCCTTTTAAGTTTGTCCTTATAATTTTTGTTTGTTTGGTTGCCATGAAGTCACGTGAATGTCTAGGCCACCCAGTACTGCTAGTCTGCTACTGCTTCTTCATTTTTTTTTTCCCTTTATAAGCCTTTCACAACTCTACTCATTAGGCCCTTTTGATCAGAATCCATTGCCATCGTCGCTGCTCATCCCTTCTCTCTAGCTGTATTGCAAGTTTTCAAAACTAGCTTTTACGACTTCCTTTTGGAACAAAATAAGAATCAGTACTTTGTTCGCCTTCCCCATGATTCCAAACTTCGTTAGCTCAGCGCCTTCTCCATTTCCTGTTGATCCCCGTGAGGATAATGTTCAACGTGATCATCAGCTTTTCCTCCCAAATTATCAAACAGCTTCGTCATCTTCTGTTTCTTGTTCTGTATTCTTTAATCCTCCTCAGGATCAACCTGAATATTATCATGTTGGAATGCATCAGGATCAGCCTCAACGAGAGGTATATATATATATATATTTTCAGTATATATAAATACTTTCCTTGATCAGGTTTTTTTTTTTCCTCCTTTGATTCAAGAAAGCAAAACACACAGACAAACCCTGATCTTTTTTCTCAGTGTTCATTACTTTTTGTCTTGCTTTCATATGATCAGTTGCTTATCATCGTGTTTTATTAATCTCAAAAATTTTCATTGTTAATGTTTTAAATCATTCTCTTTGATCTCAGGATGTAAATCATGCTCCTTACACAGGATCGCATGATCCAGAGAATAAGCCTAACAAAGGTCTTAAGATATCTCTGTGGAAGATTAATGAAAATGATCAAGGTGATCATCATCATCATCAGGAGAATCCAGTTAAGTGGATGTCTTCAAAGATGAGAATGATGCAGAAGATGAAGAAGTATGATATCACTACAAAACCCGAGGATCAGAAGCAGCCAACATCTTCACTTGAAACTGATCATTTCAGCAGCAACAGTTCCTCAAACAACAGCAACCCAACTCCAATTAGGGTTTGTGCTGACTGTAACACAACCAAGACTCCACTTTGGAGAAGTGGACCAAAAGGCCCTAAGGTACCATAATACTATTGTTTAGTAATTAAACTCAACATGATCCAACCTAAAAAAAATGTAAAGTTTACGACGAAAAAACAATTCCGTGTCATATTTCAGTATTTTTTTTTTCTGAGTACGTTGTACTGTTAATCGAACTATGATTTTTTTTTTCTCAGTCTCTCTGCAACGCATGTGGGATCAGGCAAAGAAAGGCGAGGAGGGCCTTGGCTGCAGCTGCTACGGCAGCAAACGGCACTAGCCCACATTATGAAACGACAGCATCACTGAAGATCAAGGTGCAAAACAAAGAAAAGACAAAGAATAACGGGCACATGAGTACCACACAGTTCAAGAAAAGATCCAAAGTGATCACTGCAGGATCATCTCATCATCATGCACAACAAAAGAACAATGTCTTTGAGGATTTCTTATTCAATTTGAGTAAGAATTCAGCCTTTCATCGTGTCTTTCCACAAGATGAGAAAGAAGCTGCAATCCTTCTAATGGCCCTATCTTGTGGTTTGGTTCATGGCTGATCAATTCCTGTGTGGTCCAATAAATTAATACTCTCCTCTTAATTTTAAGTTCCCATCATCACCTAGGTTGGATAATATGTCTGTTTTTGTCGCATAGGATCTTCTTCATACCATGAATGTGTGTGATAGTGAGTAGTTTTAGATCGATATTAGGAGAATGATCGAGAGTGAGTAACTTAGCTAGCTACGAAATAATAATATGCGCATTACTTAAAAGGGCGACAATAAATTTGTGTGTTGAGTTAGTTAATTTTGTAATGCTATGATAGATTTGAACAGGTTGATAACCAAATTGTGGATCTCTTGTTCTTCATCTATCTATGTGTGCTGTCAATTTGAATGAAGCATTTTTTTTTTATTTATCAAAGTTTGCCATCAAATTTAGTTTTAGTATTCATTACAACACGAACATATATACTTGAACTATTCATTTCAAGATATTCTAGGCTTACCGTACACATTGGATCATCTAAACATTCCAATTTATCCCTCATACTCGTACTTCAATCTATTATATTATTATTGCTCACAACAATAATAGCTGTAGAAAAGTTAAATGGACAATTAATAGTATGAGTAAGGAAAGTGAAATGCAAAATTCAACACAAAAAATTAATGCTCGTGTATGCATAAATGATAAGTCTTTTCATATCAATTAACATGTTATTTATTGCTCTTTAATTCAAAGATTTAATCGGAAGATCAAACTCAGTGGCAGTTAAAAAGTGAAAAAAATGCAATCAGGCCCATGAAAGACTGTGATGGAAGTTGGCAATGATGAGTCATGGATCATGGTATTGACATAAAACAATGTTTCAGAATAATGAACAGATGATGAGTTGACAAAGGGGGGAAAGGGAAAAAGAGCAATACCACCAATCACATTTCATATGGCTGGCCTTTACTGCTGGCTTATCAAATCATGATTGTGATGATTCAATCACAGCCTCTCAAAAAGAAAACTTTCTCTTTGTTGTGGGGCTGAATTGGGTTAAGAAAGCCGTATGGTTTGATGTCTTGATGATGATGATTCGTAGTTTGCAGCAGCTTTTGGAGCCATGAGAAGTCTATATATTAAAAGGATTGTACTTTTGTAATTAAGGTAATGGCCGGATATTCGTAGAATCCAGACCTGAATTAGGAAGCCACTGCCTGTCTCGTAGATACATTAATCCTAAGAAAAACGTTTTTGTAAACGAAATCGGGTTTACAAATCATGCAGTACTAACATAGCAGCTGGTCTGATCATAGTACTGTTTCCCATGAGAAGGGAAGAAAGTTTTGAATGTAAACCTTCATATGACATTTGCAACTATCCATCTGTTTCTTGGCATTCAAAGTGAATCCTATGATCGAGCTCAGGAAACTATCATTATTTAAAAATTTGCAAATATTCATTTTGGTAATTACTCTTTAAAAATCCTTTAATATGTGTAGATGTTTGATTGTTTTTTAAGGCTTTGAATCTTTTAAGACTTTTGTTCCATAATTCATGTATCAATTTATATTATGTGAAGCAGTTTTATTTATGTAACGGTTGGGTCATGTATGAATTAGAATCATGATTTCAACGGCGATTAATTGTTTCTATTATTTTATATATAAACCACCTTTTATATATGAATCGAGTTTTACAATAGTTTTTGAACAATTTGTATTACTTTCCCATATACTTGTAATTTTTGCAAACTATGCCATATAAATAGCTTGGCTTTGTTAATATAATAACACAATTGTGATACCGTCTCATATATGAGACGTGATACTTGAATTACGTTTTATACGGTTAATACGCTAATTTTTTATATGTTATATGCTAATATTTGATACCTAATTTTTTTTAATATGTTATATGCTTATATTTGATACCTAATTTTTTTTATATGTTATATGCTTAGACGCTAATATTTGACATTTTATATGCTAATATTTTATATTTTATGCTAAAATAAAATTCATATGTAAGTTTGCTATATGAGACCGTCTCACTTGAGATTATATAAAAATTTTAGCGAATAAATTATCAAAAATTAACATTTAAATATATAATATATAAAAAATTAGTGTTAAAAGGTATAAATTATAATCAGATTTAATTATTGTTTGGCATCCTTATAGGAAGAAAAGCTTCATCTTTTAAATATATAATTTTATTTTTTACTTGGGAAGGAGGGAAATCACATAATATGGGATCGCAAGAACGAATACTCAAACATAATATACCATACTAGTACTAGTCGTCAAGAAACAGCAAAAGCGATGGAGGGTGGTCAGAATCCAATTCCTCCTCCGTCAGCACCTCAACTTCCCCATGCTCCCACTGCGGCGCAAGTCGGCCGAATGAAATTTATTTGGCGGGCCTTTCTTATTTCTAACTTTGCCCTTGGAGGTCTGTGTAATCAACTCCTTCCATTACATGTATTGTTTCTTCTTGATTTTCCGCACCCTTTATGCGTTAATGCTGTTTTTATGGGCTTGACGTTATTTCGTTGTTAATGCATATGCCTGTTTTTGTTCTTGTTTTTCATTGATCTGGGGACATTGGGTTGGGGGTTTTCGGGGGATCATCTGTTTAAGGTTTTTAAATAAAGCTATCATCAAGTGTTTGACGTCGGATATTGTTTCTTACTGGCTAAGAATTGTGCCTTTTAAGCCTTGGCCTTTGTGTTGTGGAAGATAATGGGAGTGGATTAGTTGCCTATGATCTGTTTGTTTAAATGAGCAGCTGATATATTTTGCCTGCGTTTGTTGTTTTAACTGGGACTTTGTGTACTTATGATTGGAATTGACACGATGTATGTCTTTTACTCTTTGAATTTTTTGAAATTGGGAATCTTGAAGTTATGGAAGAGGCTTAATCTAACATCAATCTTGCAAAATGTTATACTGACAATGATGCCTTGCATATGGGCTATAAGCAGGACTGCATTAGCAATGTTAAGGTGTATTGGCCATGGATTTGCTTGCTATCCCATCTAGTTTCGTAGGATCAATAGGCCTAAAAATTGTTGAGGCTTTTCTACACCAAGATCCTTCATTGTGGCTATAGAATTTCGGAAGGCAATGTTGCATCGGATTGACATTGGACTTTTACATATCAAATTGAAACTTAGCTGCAAATGTCAACTTTTGTCATCGAGAAATCCACAACTATTATGTATATTTTTTTACTTCAAATCATTTCAGTTATATCATCAGTCAACCCCTTACTTGTCGTGCAAAAAACCCTCTAAATTCTGAAACGATCAGACAGGTATTAAATCTTTATTTGGGGTCTTTGCAGCTTATATGTTTGTCATGCCAAAAAAGAAACAGATTAAGGAAGACAGCAGCAAAACTGTGGAAGTACCACCTACTCTGGTTGAGACAACTATTCCGGTGCATGAGGAACCTATCGTTCTTCCTCCCATGCCAGAGCCTGTGAAAGTGCAGGAGCCTATCCCTGAAGACCAACAACGTGAATTATTCAAGTGGATGCTTGAAGAGAAAAGAAAGGTGAAACCTCAGAATCGTGAAGAGAAGCAGCATATCAATGAAGATAAAGCTATTCTGAAGCAGTTCATTCAAAAGGAGTCCATCCCAAATATCTGAACTCTCATGCGTTATTCTCCACTCACCTATTTGAAGGGCCAATTTTGTTTAGCTTATCACTGACACAAAATTAAAAAACACTCACATTTTGTGCATGCATTGATGCAACTTTCTGTACATTGATGCCATCAATTACTATTCAATAGTTAGTCTTTGAAGACAAAATGAGTCCGTTTTAAGATCCACCACAGATATCCTAGTTCTTGAGTTTTATCATAATGGAGAACTACTTGGAAGAAAAGGAAAGCTCATTCGTTTTTCTGAGAAAAGTACTCAAATTTGTTGATACTGGTGATTCAATATTGCATGGAATAGATTGGTTTCACTTGTTTTTGCAACAGTTCAACTGTATATGTTATATGTCATTTTTGGCCATGCTCTACTAAGTTTACCACTAACATAATACTATAGGATTCGGCTATGCTTGCCATACATATGTTCTGCTGCGTTCAAGAGAGCCAGAGCCTTTTATAGCTTCGTTCTATTACAAGCTTTTAAGAGGGGCACTGCCATGGTAATCTTCCCCAGTGGCATGTATTGCGCTGGTCACTAGTTCTAGGTGAATACAATAACTATAGTATTGGGCCCTCATGTTGGTTTTAAAGGGGCGGCATACCGCAAAATTCACTTTTTCTGGCATACAGGATGTCATAGTATCATAGATGCACAATAGATCTCAACATAAATGGTGAAAAATCCAGGATTAGTTGAACTAGCAGGATGATCCTTAAAAAGAAATTCTTCTCCAAGGTGATGCTGTGATTTCTTTTTGATCTTTTGACTCCAAACTTGCAGCAAATAATGGAGTTGTAGTGATCTTTTTTCAATCTTGAACATCCACAAATTAATAGTAATGGGACCAAATGAAACTGAAGTTAGTTCCACCGGTGGCATACTCCTATGAATAAACTCACTGTAACTAAAACCATAAAAAAAAAAAAAGGCCCTTCATATCTCTTCACATTTGTTGCAGAACTTTTATCTTTATTTATATTTATGATTATTACTCAAAGGAGCAGGGATACTAACCAAAGCTGAGTTGTCAAGGAGGAAAAATAGAGATTTTGGCTTTCAGTGCTTTGAAGTTTTGAAGTGGTTGATAAAATACTGATGGACCCCATCATGAATTTTTCCTTTCCTCCAGTCCAACCACATCTGCAAGCTTCCATGATTTCATCCAATCCAAATTCCATTTCTCCTGAGAAAAAATCTACACAGTCAACAAGATAGTATACAGGAGTTGCATCAGTTAAAACTGAATTATAAATGTTGGAGTTTCAAACTGGAATTGTTTGTGAAAGCTAGTTCTGATCAATCCATCTTTCTTTTACTAATTCGGTGAATGTCCACTTCAGAGTTTCGTCTCTGATGCCAGGAACTATCCAAGTTTCAGGTATTGATCCAATTAAGGTTTATATTTCTGAACCAAGATTCATTTAGATTTGTCAAGGATATACATATTCATTTGATGCACTACAGTTATGGATTTCCAGGGCCTTCCATCAACATCAACTCCTCCAACATTTTTGAAAGGTAGGGAGTCGAACACTAACTATGCTCTTCTCCTCTCCTGCCCTTTCTCCGTTTTGAGTTAGTTTCTTGACCCGAAACCTCAAGAGCCTTATCTTTTTGTTATAATGCAGTTTCTCTAGGGAAAAGAGAGTACCAAACTTCAGATAGAGGGGACTTCTCCTTGTAATGAAACCATATTTAAGTTTCATATTATTGGTTTGTTTGTCCATTCATTTTGATGAGAAAAATAGGCACTTAACGGGTTTACTTGTTGCAGCCCATTGACAACTTTTCGCGACAATTTAGTTGTTAAACTTCTGGATGCTGAGGGAAATCAAATAGCTCATACAGGTGTAACACCTAATGTTTCTATTTGAATCCATTGAAGAGAAAGGCCTATTGGTTTTTTCTCCTGCATGAAGCCTGATAGGGATTCTTTCAAGAATGGCAGGCATTCAGACAATGTTGATCGTGCAAAAGGTTTCTTGGGATGAAATTTTTCCCTTGGATGGAGGTGGTTATGTGCACTTGAAGTTACAGTTCATTCTCAATGAAGAAGAACGCACCCGCATTCGCTTGAAGGTACTCTCTACTTCTGCTTTATTTGAACATAGGCCTTGAAATCATATTTTGCATCTAAAACAAGATGTATGAAATATAAATACAATCTTCAGATTGGATGGTGTTGTGGAGCTCAATATTCAGTTAGTGAATAAAGGAAACTTAGGACTCTGACTCTCCATACGAGTCGTTTTGATCATTGATAATATCCCATTAGCCTTTTCCAAGTCCACGACTGCAATACATTTTCTTGTTCTTTGACACTTCTCAGTGGTTGCAGAGCTTCTTGTGCAGTTATCATATTAGTAAAGGCCTCCCTTCCTTTGAATAAAGTTGCATTGAATTTACTGAAGTTCAGGGGTTCTCAAAGGAAATGTCTAGAAAGAGTTTGATAAAATTTGTATCTGCAAAGTCAAATTCTGAACACAAAAGTGGAAAATACGGAATTTTGATTGCTTATTGTTTTTTATGCTTCAATATCTTAAAACTTAAAGCATTTATATGCTGCCTTCCATCTATTGATGGTGTTTTTTAAGCAATAGTTGTCTTGAATCATGATCCTTTTTGCAGAGAGAAGCAGCAGTGAAGAAGAAACAAGGAAATATTCCGAATGTTAGTGAGAAATATTCAGAAATTGCAACTTCAGTTGGCAGTTCTTTCACTTCATCTCTGCAGGCTGAGAGGGAGGTCTCAGGTTAGCTCTTTACTTAAACTTTAGATAGAATCATGACATGGAAAAACGTTTTGTCGGAATAAGGCATTGAAAGATTAAGTTATTACCTTGTACATTGTACCTGATTCCACCTTTTCTGAAATGTTTTTCTTCATGTTATGACTTCTGTGTCTTGTTAAGATTCGCAAACCAGAACTGTTCTCTCAGTAGCAAGTCTTCGTAATGTACCCATGGCACCCAGTCTACTACCAAATCCTGACATTGTCCCCACTGATCGACCGCCTAATTATGCAAGGGAAGAAGGAAATATCCTGACACAAAAAATCCCAGTTAAGAATCAAACATGTTTCTTGATAATTATTTATCATTACTGCAAAAAATACTTCAAATCAGTTAGTTTTTCCTAACAGTCGGCCACCTGTTTTAGAAGTCTGAGGAGGAAAAAGAAAGAGTATTCTCTGCTCCTACAATGCAAGGAACTGAAGTACTTTTTCCCAAAGCTAACCAGATTGCTGATGTCAAGAAGCTTGAAACTGAGTCATCGCTGCCTAATGTTAGCTCGAATCCGATTTCTGGCAAGGAAGATTCGTCTAAGTTAGTATACTCAGGATCAGTTGTGGCCGAATCAAGCAGCTCAATTTCTCTAGGACAGGAGGATGTTGATGTTGATAAGTCTGAGCAACGAGTTCAACCGGAGAGAAGTCCTAGCCAAGTGAGGAATTTAGTTACTGCTTTTGAAAGTAGTCTAGCTAAGGTACTTCAAGCCTGTTTAGCACTAGAATGTCCCTGCATCTGGTTTTGTTCTTTATATAAATTTTATCGTATGGTCCCCTTGGATTCCAGCAGGATTCAAAATCATCTGGAGAAGCATCTGATGTTAGATCAGAAACAAAGAAAGTTGGGAAGCGAGGTCAGCAATACGAATCAGCAAAACAAAGTTCAGGAAGGCTTGTGAATCCATTTGGTGCAGAGGGCTCAAAATCTACCCTGGAAATTTCCACTAAAAGAGGAGAAGATAATGAATCTGCTAGAAGTTTTGTTGATAACATGCCGAACGAGGAGGCAAGAATATCGAAGAATTCAACAGCTGCACCAATTAGATTAGTAGGAAATGAATTAAGTTCGATGGAATGGGCAGAATCACCTGCACAGCCGGAGAGATCATCATCTGCTGAAGAAGTTACTATATCTGGTAGAATGCATACTGACCATTCTGAAAGCGTTTATTCCTTTAGGCTGTCTGCTGAGAAAAGATACTCAGGTGGCACTTTATTTGCAGAAGGAAAAGGAAGAGGAGGAACAGATTCAACTAAAATTGATATTCAAGTGGCTTCCATTGAGAAATCAAAATCATTAGAATATTATGAAGAGGAGCATTTTTATTCTGAAAATTCTCGCATGTGGATTTTCCCAAATAACACAAAATACTTGTGTCTCACAGCTGCAGGTAAGAGAGTAATGAATTTGTTAGGAAGTGATCCTAGTGAAACCAAATCCCATCAAAACAAGAACAGTTCCTCTTCATCAGGAGAAGTGGAGAAGGTATGTAACTTTATATCTTGATTTCAGTGTAAAATTGAACTTTTTATTGGTTCATCAACATAATCCATAGACAAATGCAGTTTGTTTACCTCAATAAACTCAATTAAGAAGATTGACAATGTAAAATTACTAACTTTAAACATTGTAATACAGGTAAATGTCAATCTACTTAGACTGAATATAACACATTTAAAACTCTTCTGCTTGATTAAGCTATCAAATAGGTAGTCCTTATTTTACATTTAATCAATCCCAGCAAAGTACAGCGCATGGAAGTGAGCATGAGATGCGAAAGAACCAGAAAGGATCTCAAAGTACTAGAAATTCAAGATTGGAAAGCTCACCAGATGATCCCTCTTGTGGAGTTTTTGGACAGGTTATATTAGACCCTTTCTTACCTTACTTGCATTGTTAAGTCTCAGTTACATCTGAATGTTTTCTATTTCTAGTCCTTTGAATGCCAATATACATTCATCAATCAAAAATTTAAGGAATCACTGGATCCCTTTTGATCCCCAGATCACTAGAACAGGCATTAAGATGTAAAATTTTTTGCTGAAATGCTGGAGATCAACACACTTGCAAAATAGCAAGAGAACTGCAACTAATTTTTGTTACCATTGTTTTTGTCAGGTGATAAAGATTGCAATCATTGTGGGTTTTGGAGCACTCGTTCTCTTAACTAGACAACGGGAGCCGAGGTTTATCAGCATCCTAAATTGACATTCATCAGTGTTAGAATTTATTTGTTTATTCTTCAATCTAACAACACCATCTAGATATAGCACCTCAAACAACAAGCTTCATCACATTTCCAAAAATTTTCTCTGGTAGAACATAAATTGGAAATATCAGTTCTCAACTTCGAGTCTTGGGATACAGAACATCATCCAAGAACAATATGGATCATCATGTTTTCGGATGATTTTTCATGGGTAAATTTTAAAAGGGAAGGATAATGCTTTTGCTGTATATTGTTATCCTGAGTTGCAAGTCCAGCTAATACTGACATGCTGATTTTAGAAATTCCAATGCTTCTTGTGTATTGTCAATCCAGTGTACTTCGTTCACTTGGTTAAACTCTTTGCTTGTGCTTTGTCAGGAAAAGCAAACGAGACACGCGGGAGCTTTTGTTTACAACTTCAGGGTACATGGATGAACAAGAAAATAACGAAGAACAAGGGGGGTATAACAGCACATGAAAGATATTTTTGCTTGAGCATTTTGGAACTGACCATCCGGCTTCCTAAAAAGTGCATCAGTGGTCAGAACTTGCTCTCTAGTTGTGGACAAAAGCACAGGCATGCAGGCGTATCTGCACCAAGCACTCAGAGCTAAATAGAAAAAAAAAAAGTGTTTCTCCATTTCTTCTGCAAATTTTAAAGCCGGTTTCTATGGATACTGGGATAGATGAACTAAGAAGCTTGTACATATGCCAGAGGATGATGGATGATATTGATTTCATATTCCCATCTTAATACAAGAACATGACAAATGTTTAGTTGAGAATAGGGAAGTGAAATTGCCTTATGTATGGCTCTTTTATTTGACTTTCTTGCCTGGTGGGAAGCTTGAAATATTTGATACTAGTATTATTTTGTCAGTCCAAGCATTAGTGTGTGAGTTGGGAGACAAATAAGCAGAGATTTAACAATCTTCAGCCAAGTGCTAAATGTTGCAAATTTTTGTACACAGATGCAGAAAGCATTAGATAGGAAGTTTCAGAACAGACACTCTTAATCACTCTTGAAGAAGCAATTTAAGCTTGGAAATGAAAGGATGTTGGCATTAATATTTCATCAAAAGCAGTAGTTCTCTATTAGACATTTCCTCATTTCAGTTTACAACTACAATTAAGTATTTATCGCAGTGAGATCGGATACATGAATTATACATTGGTATTGTATTTTATACAATTTCTAATATGATTTATATCATTTGATTAGCAAAGTTTTAACTACCAACTTATGACAACCTTAGTTTTCATTCTCATAAGTTAGAAATTCACTAGTTTTTTAGCTAAATATGAATCCAACCTTCATATTTTTTTGCATAAAATGGAAATTCTTATGATGACAAATAATTAATTACATTTAAAGAGTAAATAACATTTACATTTCTTGTATTAAAGCCATATTCTACATGTAGCTAATCTTTTTTCAAATGCACAATAGTTAAGGAGGTAACTTCTCGACCTCCAACTCTAAAGTTCGGGAATGCAGGTGACTGCGTCTAAATAAAAAACACAAACACAACCCCGTGTGTTAAATAAATACTTGAACTTGTCCTTTTAATGCTAATGTAGTTGTTGTACTAAACTATTTTTTTTTTAATTTACTATTTTTTTATTAGCTCCCAAAAAAAAATAAAAATTGTTCACAAATTCACAAATTTTCTTTAATATATAGAACAGCCCGGTCCATTTTTAACTAGTCCGCCCACCAAAAGCCTAAGCCCTCCTAAAGCCCTAAACCCTTTAATGGTGTTTCTGCTCTGACGAACTACCAAAACTTTCCTCCTCCGCCTCTCCCCGTGAAACGCTCAACACCGCCCTCTGAAATTCGTTTTATTCATTGAAAATGGCTAGAAGTCTAAAAAATCCAAAGAAGGCCAAGCGTAAGAACAAGGTTCAATCTTTTTCTTTCATACTAATACTTTTTGTTCTTTATAGAGAACCTAAAAATTCAATCTTTGCTCTATGAATTGCTTCTCCGCGTGCTAAATTGTTGTGAAATTAAATAAAGTTTTAATTTTGTCATGATCAGGGATCAAGAAAAGGAGATGGGTCGTCGTCAAATTCAAAATCCGGGCCATCACAACCAGTAAAAGTGTGGCAGCCTGGTGTGGATAAGTTAGAAGAAGGGGAAGAGCTTCAGTGTGACCCTTCAGCTTATAATTCTCTCCAAGCCTTCCACGTTGGCTGGCCTTGTTTGAGGTACTTTAATTCTCATCTATGGAAACAGCACTGTTGTCAATGATGTTACATTGTTTTTCTTTGGTGGGATTGTGAGAATGTTTGGGGTTTAAAAATGGAGGTAATGAAGTAGTAATATGGGTTCTTTGGCTTTGAACAGTTTTGATATTCTGCACGACTCATTGGGGTTGGTTCGCACAGAGTTCCCTCATACGGTGTACTGTGTTGCGGGCACTCAGGTGAGCTCATTGGTTCTTCTGTTTGTTATTAAATTAAACTGTGCGCGCTTTTTAGTTCATTTGAACTCTGATATGGGCTGACATGGGATGATTGGATATTGTGGTTTAAAATCATGAGGCTCGGAGGAATGTATAGGCAAGAGTTGGAACTAATGTGTATTGAGAATACACCTGAGCAAACCCTATTATTGCTTTTAGCACAGTGTTCCTTTGCATTTTCCACTAACAACAAGAAAATTACTGCATCAAATTTTGCTTACTGGTTTTGTTAAGTCATTGACTGGACAAGTTCTTTCCTCTGTTTGGGTTCCTGATTTACTGTTGGGCGGGTTTTTTCCCGTGATAGGCAGAGAAAGCTGCATGGAACTATATTGGAATTTTTAAATTATCTAATATTTCTGGCAAGAGACGCCAATTAGTTCCCAACAAAATAAATGCTGATGGCTTGGATATGGATGAAGATAGTAGTGATGATAGTGATGAGGATGATGAAGAGGAGGGCAGTGGATCTGGGATGCCGGTTTTGCAGGTGATTCTACATTTACTTTAATTTTTAAACTTATCTTTTTATCCCCGCTGGATGTTCTTTCTAGCATGCAGTTTTCACTGTACTGAATATTTTGTTTTTGTATTGAATCTAACAGCTTCGCAAAGTCTTTCATGAAGGATGTGTTAACAGAATCCGGACAATGACGCAAAATCCACATATATGTGCTTCTTGGGCAGATACTGGTCATGTTCAGGTCAGTTTCTCAATGATGAATTTTTGGTGCATTAGGTGCATAACTATCAATTCAACATGAATTCCATGGTGAAATTTGAAAATTTTAAAATGCACCGGTAAAATCTGTAAAAAAGAAGGTAGTGTATTTGGCACTTTAAAATGTATACCTAAACCAACATGAGAAAAGTCTATGATACTTTATAGCTTCCTAGGCATGGTGTACAGAAAATGTATTCTCCTATTTTCCGATACAAGCACAAGCTAAGATGATGTGGTTCTTTCCATCTCCTTTGTATATGCATCTTATGACATATAGGTAATCACATGGCTTTCTGAATCTCAATATGGTAACTTTACATTCCCTGACGAGAAATTCACTAGTTAGAACTACTTTTTGTTTGGTGTAACGTGTTAAGAGCTTTGATACTGAATATCCACCTTTATGCCAGTGCAAGTGCATGCAGGAGTGATTATGACACTGTAAGGAAACATGAAATGGTTGCTTGGGAATGAATCTCTCATCCAAGCAATATATGCATTACCAAAACATCTTAAGGATTTTGCTTACTAGAAATGGTAAAGCTATTCAGAAGACATCCCAATCTTTTGATTGCTTATGCATGAAATTGTGGTGATTCATTTGCAGATTTGGGACTTCAGCTCTCATTTAAATGCTTTGAAAGAATCAGAGACTGATACTAGCCATGGAGATTCTGCAGTCATTAATCAATCTCCTATAATAAAGTTTGGGCATAAAGATGAAGGCTATGCTCTAGATTGGAGCCCTCTTGTCCCTGGAAGGCTCATTTCAGGTACTCCATCACAGCATTGACAATTATTATGGCATGCATTCAGCTTCTGCTTGTTTGCATCAATAGGCTCTCCAAGTTTGATCTCTCTTTCATTTAACTAGGTGACTGCAAGAATTATGTTCATCTATGGGAGCCATCTAGTGCTACTTGGAATGTTGATACTACTCCCTTTGTAGGACATACTGCCAGTGTTGAAGATTTACAGGTAGAATTAAACGTGGAAATGTCTCCAAGATTTTTGAGTTCATTTATGTGGAAGTAACTGGATCACATATTTTTTTCTTTCAAATCCTACATAAATTGTTGTCACTTATTTCTGTATAGTGGAGCCCTACGGAACCAGATGTATTTGCCTCTTGTTCTGTTGATGGGACTATTGCAATATGGGATACTCGTATGGGGAAATCTCCAGCAGCGTCTATAAAGGCACATGACGCAGATGTGAATGTAATCTCTTGGAACAGGTGTTAAAATTTTTCATTTCATTTCATTCCAAATCCTGTGTGATCAATCTCCTAATATTTTGCTCATATACTTATCTGATTTTGATTAGACTGGCAAGTTGTATGCTGGCTTCTGGGAGTGATGATGGTACATTTTCCATTCGAGATCTTAGATTGCTCAAGGTATTTATTTTTGTTCTGAACATGTTACATTTGGAAGACCAAACTACTTGAAATCTGAATTGGCTATTCTGTTACGATTCTCTGATACATAGTTGTATATCAATCCAATGAATAGAAACCCAAGTCTTTAGTCTGTCTCCCAATTGGAGTGGGTATATTGACTACCTTGGTTCGAGTGGTCTTTTGGGGCCGACTGGGATAGGGTGATGGGTCGAACATATTCACACGTAAAGTGGATAATGGAAATAGAAGTTTAAGAAGTATCTAAGTTATGCTTATGTTGTATGATGCATTCGGTAATTTCGGTTATCTTCATTGTTGATTTTTTGTTACTCTCCTGTTTCATGTAGGAAGGGGATTCTGTAATGGCACATTTTACATACCACAAGCACCCCATTACATCCATTGAGTGGAGTCCGCATGAAGCTTCTACTTTGGCAGTTTCATCAGCAGACAATCAACTAACGTAAGAAATCTCTACTTGCACCTCTCTCATATCATGCTCTGTCTCTGTTATTTGACTCTTCTATTTTGTCTTGTCCTGTTTAGGATATGGGACTTTGCGTTAGAAAGAGATGAAGAAGAGGAGGCTGAATTTAAAGCTAAGACACTGGAACAAGTAGATGCGCCCACTGATTTGCCGCCTCAACTACTTTTTGTTCATCAGGTTATATCTTTGAGTTCTACCTAGGATAATACTTGCTTAATACCTGAAATCTTAAATCTTCACTTTTTATTTCTACAGGGCCAGAAAGACTTGAAAGAACTTCACTGGCACACGCAGATTCCAGGAATGCTTGCATCTACTGCTGCAGATGGTTTTAATATACTAATGCCGTCAAACATTGAAAGTTCTCTTCCTGCAAATAATGCTTGAAAATTGCAAGATTTCATCCACGCCCCTGTCAAACGTGCCACCAAGCATCGCAGGGATGGTTTCAAGCAGCATTGAGATGATAGATTTATGAAATTGCAGACAAACTTCTGTATTATCTAGAGTAATGTTCCATCTTGCGTTTGTAAGATTACTCCTTCTAGGGTGAAAAGTTGCATCAATTTTGCCTGAACATCTATATAATTCTGGTTATAGTATGGAAAGCTTTATTTATTTAAGATAGTCAAAAGTTAGCTGGTTATGAAAAATCCAGAGTAAATATATCCAGCAAGCATTCAAGCTGTAATCGTAAAAATTTAAGAAACTTGCTCCTTGAAGATAATCAAAAGCTCCACCCAAAAAAATGATTGATACACTTGGAAGAATGACACAAAATTAATGTTACACTTGGAAGAATGACACAATATTAATGTTACAATCGGAAGAACAAAACAAAATTATAACCAAGTTAGCAAACTGATCAACGTATATCAGCCTTTTAAGTAATCAAAATTGCATTGCAAAGGCAATATTTGATCATGGCCATACAATGGACTGCAAAGGTCCTGGCACTAAATATACATACAGATCCTAACATTAATCATAGCATTTCCTGGCAGAGTCACGTTAGATGACAAGCAGCTGAAGGCCGGGATCTATGTACGTTTGACCAAGGATCGGCATAATTCCTACGAACTAACTGGCTTGCCATTTAATTTTGGGAAAGGATCTTGTTTGCTCAAAACCACCACTTTGCTCTTGTGAGCAAAGTACCCCTTAACAAGATTTTTGTATATTAGAATGGACGTTATGCATTCAACCTGCAACAAGCACACAAAACGGTATAGTTACCACAGGTACCAATAACAAAATTAAAAACAAGTGCAATAAAGCAAATGAAACCAACGCGGGTAAAGAGTTACCTCATCAATGTCCATATCAATTTCAAGCCATTTCATTGCTTTAACGATGACATCTAACTTTATCTGATGGGCTTTATTTGGATCCTTCTGCTTTTGGATGATGTGACTGCATTGATCAGGGCAAGCACTATAATGATTCACCTACTCTTAAAACTGAAGAAAAGAGAAGGTGTACACCAGGAACTTACATCTTCTTCAACAATCTTTGGTGAACTTGAAGCTCTAGTTTCTCTAACACGAGGTACACACCTGATCTTAAAAATCTGAAAACATGGAGTGTTCACTATATTATACACTGTTAAACATGTGGACAGGTGGTCAGATAACAGTAAATAGAGCATACCGGTCTTCATGTTCCTGGAGAGCATGTCTAAGAAGTCGAAGATCACCTCTTTTAAGGGCAAGCACAATGTTACTGTACTGTAAGGGAAAAAAGGGAAAAAAAAGAAGAGAAATTGTGTCAGCAAAATAAGAACATAATTTCTCCAAGAATAAACTCTCCCTATAATGTAAGCTTTTTAGCAATTATATTAGCATGTTATTCCCATGGATGACATACCACATTAAACCATACACAGGAAGTACACAAACAAAGACACCATTTTGACATGGTTTAAGTGCACTCCAGTGCAGGAAATTTACGAGTCAAATACAGGATATACCTCATTCAAATTATAGCGCTCAAGGAGCAGTGCTCTTGGCAAAATTCCAATTGATAGCTTTACAGGTATCAGATATTTGAGAATCATCCTGTTAAAACATGACCAAGAAGACTGTTACTAATGTGAAGCTACTACAAGATAAGATTAAGTGCTAAAACTTTTAACCACAGATTGCACTGGGAGTTGGTTTTCTATTTCACAAGAATAACTTAACTAGCATACAAGCAGTATACCAAGTAAAATTCACATTCAATCCCTCAACTCAAAAAGAGAAATCATGCATAAAAAAATGCCAGAATTAACAATTTGCTGTGGATCTTTTGCAAAGCATTTTCCATCATGTCTCTAAACATGTCAGAATCAACTACTTATTGCTCCCAAACTTCCACAGAATGCTACTTATTATTCAGAAAGAATTAATTATCACTTTAAACCTATGAAGGTGAAGCTAAAATACATGCTTGGTGGAACTTAGTCTGACCAAAAAACAGATACATATGCTTAAGTTCAGCAGGCCGTTATATGAGATGGTCAAGCAATTTATAGAATCTTGAGAACATGTAACAGTACATATTTGTTCGAGACACTGACTGTATTCAGACCTTATATTTGCTTCCATTCGAGCATCGCAGCATGTCAAAGCATATGATAATTTATGATCAGCAGCAGGGAAATTTTCATTGTACACCTCCAGCCGACCAGTGTAATACATGTACGTGACCTTATCCCGTACAGGATATTCTTCAAAGTCAAAATTCTTAGCAGTTTCAATGCTTCTTATGACACTGCGGCATAAATGAACAGTACCAAGCTTGAAATAAATTTTTAAAAGCTGGCAGGTCACATATAGAGCTCCAACACGTTTAGGACCTTTTCCAGCAAAGGCACTAAAAACTTTCATAAGGAGTGAACCAGCCCCTTTCAATTTCTCTGGGTTTTTCCCATTTGCAGACAATTCTCTATCAGCCTGAATTTCCAATGAGAAAAATTAGCATGGTCCACAGTTGAAGTACAACACGCACATAAGGAAGCTTATGCATTAACCTGCACATGGATCTTACCCTCTCAGCAAGAACCCTAATCTCATATGCAAGTACATAGAGTGCTTCCAAAGCCCACGCTGACTCCCAATTTCGAAATTCCTGCATAAAAGCACTGAAGTCTCAAGATTAATACTGATACCAGTAAGGATAGAATAAAACTAACCGAAGTTAACATACTTGACAGCTTTTTCAAAAGCCTGGTAGGACTCAACCAAATTTCCGAGACGATAACTTTGCAAAGCACGAAACACAGGAAGGATTATGTCAGTGTACTGCGAGCATTCATCTGATTGTCTAATCAATCTATTGGCATCCTGTGCCATAAAAACAAAAGAATCAGAAATCCTTACTGGCATATGCTCAAGAAACAGTATAAATTTATGCTTATAGTACAGGGAACCAGATGTTAATATGATATGACATAAACAACAAACTATTAGAATCCTCGGATCAAATTGGAAACCTTCAAACCCATAAGTTTTAGCAAATATATTACTGGAAACAATTTCCCCCTGTATCTAAAAAAAAACAACCTTGAAAAACCCAATATCCAGAAGAACAGGGTTTAATTAGTGATGGTGGGAAAACAAGGAAAAGTTGCAATCTTTACATATTTTGGACATGGATGAGGGCTAAGAAGTTACAAGAAGGCCATGAACATAACATGGCTATTTCCATAACATATAACCACACAAAAAAAGAATTGTTTCCTCATCAATTCTGTATGCATACAAATTCAAAGCTCAACAACCATGTGCATATTTATAGAAAAAGATTCCACACGAGCCCTAATTTCATCAGCAAAAGCTTTTTGGGCAGGATGGATTTACTTCGTCAATCTGGGTTCAGGAAAAAAAAAAATTCTGACAGTGAATTTAAATGATAAATGGATGATTAGAGTGGACCTGAAAAGTGTTGAGGGCGTCGGCAAGGGAGAGAAGATAAGGGGAGTCTGAGGAGATTGAGAGGAGACGACTGAGGGACTTGCCGTCTTGGGACAAAACGGCATCGGAGAAACGGTTTAAGTACTCCAAAATTCGCCTGTGAGCTTCCCCCATGCTCATCATGTTGGAGCTCAAATCTTCAGTTCAGTTTTCAGTCTTCCTCCTCAACAACAATACGGCGTAATGTTTTGAATATGGGAACTGTACGTACTATGTTTAATTAATTAAACTGTCTTTTGGATGATTTCCTTCCTTGCCAATATTCAATACTTAATTAGAGTAAAACTGACACCGGATTTAGGAAGACGAGTTTGTGCGCCAAATTGTACAAGATTATTAATAAAATTTATATTTTAATTTTTTTAGTGATAAAATTTTATTTTTAAAAAAATATATAATTAAATTTTTTTAATATTTCATTACAAACACATAAAATTTCAAATATAAGATGTCACCGCAAAAAAGATATTGTATTCTGACGACGGTGTTAAAAAAAAAAAACCTATATTTATCACTAAACTTTTATTTTTTTTTATATAGAACAAGTATTTTTTTCGAAAATGACAATAATAAAAAACGTGCCTTTTTTTTTACTTTTTTATTATTTTTTACACTCATCTCAATTGTGAGTCTGCATTAGAGCAAATTGTGTCAAAAAAAAGTGAAACTCATATTTATCACTAAACCTCCATTTTTTGTAGGAGCACACGTATTTTAGTTGAAAATGACAATATCCAAAAACGTAAAAATTTTGGCTGCATTGTTTTTAACACACATCACAATTTTGAATGTGCATTCTAGTGAATTTTATCCAAAAAAAGTGAAACTCACATTTATCACTAAGTTTCCATTTTTTGTGAGGTATAACACACATATTTTAGCAAAAAATGACAATGTTAAAAAAACGTGACGATTTTTGCCATTTTCGTGCTACTATTTGCAGTTGTCTCAATTGTGAATGTGCATTCTAATGAATAGTGTAAGAAAAAAGTGAAACTCATATTTATCACAAAACTCCATTTTTTGTGGGCTATAACACATGTATTTTGTCTGAATATGATTTTATTTAAAAAAGTGTCGATTTTGGCCATTTTCATGTTATTTTTTGCGCCCGCCTCAATTGTGAACATGCGTTTTAGTAAATTGTGTCAAAAAAGTGAAACTCATATTTATTACCAAAATGCCATTTTTTGTGGACGAGATTTTGGCCGAAAAGGACAATGAAAATGTGTTGAGTTTTGCTATTTTTTGCACCCACCTCAACTATGATCGTGCATTCTAGTGAACGGTGTCAAAAAAGTGAAACTTATATTTATCACAAAATCTCCATTTTTCTGGGTTATGACGTCTATTTTGACCGAAAACGACAATATCAAAAAACGTGTCAATTTAGGCAGTTTATGCATTGTTTTATACACGCATTTCAATTTTGAACATGCATTCGAGTGAATTGTGTCAAAGAAAGTGAAACTTATATTTATCATCAAGCCTCCATTTTTCGTGGGATATTGCTAACGTACTCTGGCCAAATATGACAATGTCAAAAAAAAATGCTAATTTTAGCTATCTTAGTACTATTTTTTGCACCTGCCTCAATTGTGAACATGGATTTTAGTGAACGTTATCAGTGAATTTAACCATTTTTTATTCAAATTTATCCATTAAGAAAAATCCATACTACTTTCTAAACTTAATGAGAAAGTGCCAAATTGTAATATTTGAATTCTTATATGAATGGGATTTTAAACTGTTTGAATTGTAAAGAAACGGTTTGGGGAGTGATAGTGAGTGTTTGTGTTTGGATAATTTTGAGGGAAGGAAATGAAAGCCCGATGAATTGTGGGTATTGTTCCTTTCAATTTCTTGAAAGGATTTTGAGAGAAACTTTTGGAAGGAAAAGAAGATAAGTAGGAAGGAATTAAAAGGTGGATGAGAATAAATTTCAGGAGAAACGATGTCACCCCAAGTCAACATGATAGATATCGAGATATGATCTTGCAATACATTATACAGTGAAATATACAGAAATTTCTAGTGTTGAGTTACTACTGATCACTGCTTATTTTATTCCTGCTTGATGTATGGTGGCACTTCTCCTCTCATAACCCTCCAAGGACCACCATAAAACTTCGGTTTCATTAGAGGCACTGCTTCTCCGGGGTGATCTTCCCAATATTTCTCCTGATTGACAAGAAATATGAACAACTCTTAGATCAGATTTCAAGAGAATACAGAATATAGGATGAAAATTAGGAAAGGAAACAACATTCCATATTGAAATGAATGGAAGAAATCCATCCATCAGTCTACCCAAGGCAGGGCAGAAAACCAGCCAACTTCATTCCTCAAATATCAAATAACATGTTTCACAACATGAAAAACATATGGCAGATAGGAGAAGTACGAGAGCAAGACATATTTATGGGGGAATGCTATTAAGGAATCCTTAATGCAGATTGAGAATCATATTCATTGTAGATAGTTCTTGGTACACTACAATGAGAGTGGAGGAATCATCATTCCTCAGTAAATTAAGTCCTTTTGCCGGATAGGACCCATTTGATTCCATACCACCACCATAGAAAAATAACTACAACATCGATTGTAAAGCATACAACTAAATTATTCAGTGCTTAATTCTGTTTAGTAGAGTCCATAAAATAGAGAAATGTTGTGAAGCCAGCAGATAAATGTATAAGTTGAAAGATCTCCACATTCTTTTATAATTCAAAAGGCGTCAATTAAATAAAATGAGAGTTATTTCTCAAGGGAAGAAAAAAATTTTGATATTGCTATCAACAATACCTTGTAAAGTTGCTCAGTAATCGCTGATCCAATAACCCCAGTGTAAAAGGCAGAGACATAGATTGTGACAAGGGGGGTGAAAGATTTAGGACGCCTATATGGCTCAAGCATGTCCCATAGAATAGTCTTTTCCCACTTGTGGTACAAATAATCCGCATATTTTCTCCACAAGTAGGTTGCCATCTTCAAATTATCCTTTCTACCCACCTGAAAACAACAGAAAGGGAACTTCATGGGAACTAGGGATTTGCAAGAAAAAAATTCTAGCTGCCAATTAACAACAGGTTAAGAAATGAACTATTGGCTCCCTTTAGATTCTGGATTCAAAAGGTTCAGAAATGAATTTCAACCATTCTCTACCATATCAAATGGCACCATACAAAGTGAAAGATTGATAAATAGAAAACAATTATCAAGAAAAGGTAGACAAAACCATTGCTCATCGACGACAACGTTGTATTACCAAGAACTTGTTAACATCAATCTTATCTTTACAAGCAAAGAGGCCATTTCACTACATTGAAACTTTTAACTTTTATTACTTTCTTGTTCCAACTGTTTTGTGTACGAAGAGAAATAGTTTCTTATGGGTTTTTGCTCCCTCCCCAAGTTTCCAAGACCAACCAAAATGTTACTTTTGAACACGATTCGGATTGCAAGCTCACAGCACAATTAATATTGTCACTCCCTTCAAAGAAAGAAATGCCTTCCCTCATTCGACCTTAAAAATCAAGAGTTATGGGAACGCATAGAAAACTTTGAGACAAACATTGATACAACATGGCTCAATCTTAAACAAAATTGTATTTAAACATTAATTGTGGGACAGATTGTTTATTCATTCCATCAAAGAAGAGGTTAAATGCAATCAAGACAACTTTGGGAAAGATTGAGAGCCCTTTAACATCCATTTGTTCGATAAACGATCATTGGACAATTAAACAAACAGTTGGCGTGCCTAAGAAATATCTTCAACTACAAAAAAAATAGTGCGAGAAATTTCTACGCATGTAAATGTATAATCAAGAACGCACAAAATGTTCTGGTTAAAGTATGAAAACGCAGAAAATAGTAAGGTAAGGCTAGATTCACCTGGCAGTTATAGTGGGTGGCTGATTAATGGATGGGACTGAAGCTCTGTGCCGGTTAGTTTGCTTTTGCTTTACTTCATATAGTAGCCTTAGCTACGAGCCTACGACTTCAATGAGTTTTTCAAGCCTTGTTTCGTAATTGGCTAATTTTTTATAACTCCGTGTGTTCCCACATACCTTAGCCAGTTGAGGAGACTAAATCCTGTGACTTCTCCATTGCGTATATGCCCCGGGGAGACTTAGACCATCTTGAAAATACCCATTCTCCACCTATTTATCCATAAATAGGTGGAGATTGCTCCAAGTGGGCTTTGAACCATTGTATGGTTCAAATCCCACTTGTACCAATTGAGCTAAGCTATCTTGATCGTAATTGGCTAATTTGTTTCAGAAAGTGCAGGCCCAACCTAGTCAAGCAATGTTCTTTATTTTTTATAAGACAAAATATCTTTTAAATGTACAAATTGATGTAATTGATGGTAGGATCTAAGTCAACATTCTAACTTAATGGTTTGAATGAATTTCAAATTATTATAATGTTGCAATCCTAGGATATATTTTGTCAAACATTACTATATGTATTATATTAAAAATTGTGTAAATGAAGTGCGACGTCGAATTGCATTAAAAATCATGTAAAAGTAGAGTTTATAAATTATGTAAATGAAGTGCGACCTCGTGATATGAATTGCATTAGAAATCATGTAAAAGCGGATTACATTATAAATCATGTAAAAGTTTGAACGTTGGGCTTTAACGAGGGCATTGCAGTCTTGATGGCCAGAAAGAATTACAAACAAAACTATAAGAAAATTATAATTCATATAACAGAATCCAGTTAGTAAGGATAAAGTCTTCCTTCTTGTACAATGTTGCAGTTCACACAGCTTTTGCTCTTTTTGGACAATATATGTCCACAATGCAATATCTAGACTGCTTATTTCATACTTGTAATTATTGAACTTATTCATTTTTTTTATTGATTCACAATTTCACATAAAGAAAAAAATATCTTGATGCAAATGAACACATTGGTGGGTCTTTCCTGCAGCAGTGACAAATAGTAAAGCTTTAATAATGGCCTGATACACTTCTATCAAATTGAGGAATGTATTCTTGCTACATCATCACCACAGAACTACAAAGAAAATTGTGCAGCTTGAATACTGCTTGTTCACCATTCTCTTGAGCCAAATAATTACAATATACAGAAACAATAATAAATGTATAAATATATATTGACATGGGGAATGCACAGCAGCAGTAGCTAAACATTCAAAACAAGAAGTTTAACTACTTCGAAGAAGATCCTGCAAGTGTATCCTTTGGTGCAGAAAGGCTTTCAAGACTAAGTTCACCGACACCTCTAGGAGGACCAATGCTGCAGCGAGCTGTGTTATGAAGTTCAATGGCATCCTTTATTTTTTGAAACTGCAAAAATGGTAATCAAGACATTGCAGTGAGTGTATTTTTCTGGAATGCAAGTCATCCAAGTATAGCAAAATAAGGTCAGTCTTATTAAGCTTTAAGTGCTTCATTAAACTAAAACCCTGTTTCAACCCAGTGCAATATGTGTACGATTAAGAAAAATAAATCCAATGAAAGCTCGAATTTAATAACATAAAAATCTTTATAAGCATAGAATCTTTGCACCAGAGATTTAGAACAATCCGTAACAAACAATCCACTAGCAAAAGATAAAAGAAATAAAGGCAAATTTAGAACGAGAATTATGGTTCGCATCCTGGTAAAAGCAGCCAGTCATAATTCCTATCTAATCGTTAAGACATTGATCACATCAAACCTTCACCAGAATTTTTGACAATCAGAGAAAAGGCTTAACCTAACTTCGGGATTTTCAAAGAAATGCACATACATCAAAGTGGGTGAAAAACCAACAAACAAATGTAACCGAGTAAATTTTACTCACTTTAGCAAGGGAGCAAGAGAAGGATTCCAGTTGTCCATCAGCTCCACGATAGAAGTGGAAATAAGGGAGAACCTTCACATTCAGACTCTTGCACATGGGCTTATTTTCATCAAAATTCACTTTCAGGAACAAAATATCAGGACGTTCCACAGCAGTCCTGCACAGCTGAATACCAATATAAATAAATCAAACACAATTATTTAGAGATGGAGCTTCTACACAAAATGCAAACCAATAAATGAAGAAAGATCATTAATATTCATGTGGATGGCCACACAGACAAGAAGGTACATAAAACAAAAGTGGGGAATAATATTTCTTGTGAAAACTCAGATTTAGGCAATATTTCAGCAAATACACAGCTCGATAGAATTACAAAAATATATTTCTTAGGTTGATCACATTGATGGGCAAACTCTAGCAGCTTATCTTTTCTTCACCTAGAGAACACCCAAACAAGAGATGGATTCACTACAACATTTTGAGCTCTCATCAGAAGAAATATGGTCCTGGATCTGGCTTGCAATGAGTGAAGGAGAACTCAAGTTGGTGATAAAAATCCAGGCTATAGTGCAGAAAATGCTGGCCCGGCAATGAAGAAGTTGGAGAAACTGAAGAAAGAAACTAAAACATTGTCAAGCATAACAGTCATTTCCTTCTTTTATGGTGCGTGGGTGGCATTCTTGAGAAGGTTGAAAGAGAAAGAAAGGAGTCTGGTCAGTTTTCTACGATTAGTTTCTCCCCTTTCCTCACATTTTCATGATGATAATGTGGTTTTCCAAAAGATATACAACTTTCCTTAATATGTTCTATTATTTCTTTTGCTCTGAAACCAAACATGGAACACTATTTTGATTGGCCAAGTTGCTTAAAACTTACAAGAGCAGAAAAAATATAACCCATTAAAATTCTCATCTAATGACGTTGCTGACTCAAAGAATCGATCCATGAACAAACAATAACTCAAAATGGGAGCAGAAGAGAACACAAACCAATAAATTCTTATCTAATGACAATGCTAAATGAAAGAATTCATCCATGAACAAACAATTACTCAACATGCTACCACCTTTGGAAATAGTGCTCGGCAAGAAGCACACCATGTTCCGTAAAATTCAACAATGACTAGCCTATCACCAGCCTGACTTAAAGCATTCAAGAATTCCTGCGTGGAATGAATGTCAATCATATTTGGCCCTGCATTTTTCTCCCACCACTTTGGCTGGTCTGTCTCAGTGACAGCAGCCTGCACCTGAAGTAAAGCATACAATTAAGAGAGAGAGACGGCTAGTATTGATGAAAAACAGTGTCAAGCTATTCAGTTATATTCTTCCAAAAAGAGAAACAAATATTTTCCAAATGCAGAGAAAATTCCACTACAAGGTCAGTTCACCAATTGTTCAAACCAAGAAAATGCACAACAAAGGAAAAGGCATGAATCCTAACCTATTTTTGGTAGATAGTAACAGAAATGGAGCCAAAAAAGAGTTTGAGCGGCATGACAGTCAATAATACTCTCAAACTTTGTCAATCTTACGAGGTTCTTAATCATTTCCTTATACCATAAACTTGTTTTGATTCAGACTATTTAGGATCCTGACAACAAATTCTAGTAGCTTGAGCTGTGAAGGAAAGTGTAGTTTTGATTGCAGTGTCACTTTCCTTTTTTTTTCCTTTTTTTTTCCTTTTAACCCAACAATTTTACAGAAAAAAGCAGTTGAAACCATAATTGTAAAATTTGAACTTCCATAGTTTCCATGTTCCCATTATCCTACTATGTAAATGAAGCCAGAGGAAAACCAATTCTAACAATTTCTTTACTTCTTTCAAGTTGTGGAGAATTTAAAAGACAGAGTAGAAAAAAGCATGTCCAAGACCTTGATGACCAGATAGAAGGTTACATGTTTTGGAACCAGTAAATTTCCAATAAACAATGACCGTTTCCTACAAAAGGGCCCTGAAAAAGACACTCAAAGAACCCATGGTTTCCAAGATAATGTACAATAAAATGCCAGAGAAAACAATAATTCTATGACCAATTCAAGCACCAACGGCATGTAACTACATCCCCAAGAAAAAAAGTAAATCAATTTCATCTGATTTCAAGAACCAAAATCAGTTGCAGGAAAATATATTCACACATTTAAAGGGGGGAAATTATAAAAAAAAAAAAAACTCATCAAGTGTTTTAAACTTCGTTTTCTCAGCCCCATAATTAGGATAAGTATTTATTTGCCACGCAAATTAAATGATAGAGAAACAACGAATAAAGCTCGAGTCTTTACCTTCAAAGATGTCAAATTCTTCCGAGGTCTAAAGGCAATTGGCGAAACAAAATCACCAGTCAGTGGAGAAGACACTGAAAATGAGATGACCCTTTTGCACAATCTCTGATGGGAAGGTGCAAGAATTGTGTGCGAAGAACTCAAAGATGAAAAAAAAGAGGTTAACAGAGAGGAGGAAGAGAAACCTACTGAATTCACAGATAACCTAATCACATCAGCCATGAAACAGAACAAAATATCACAAACTAACACAAAAAAAGAATATAAATTTTCTTTCTTTCTCTTGGGTTGTTTCTAAATTCACTAAAAATATTTATTATATTTGTATGTGTTTGCTGTGAGGGTCACATCAAACATAAAGCAAGCAAAATGGAAGCCATAGGAGGACTTTGATCTTTTGTGTGCTGTGTTGAGAGTTGGGACTAGGGACTAGGGACTTGGGACTTGGGACTTGGGACTTGGGTGTGTATAGGAAGAGTTGGACGACCAAGTGCGTGTTATATTTGTGTGAACCAGAATGTACCTTACAAAGGTAAAAATAATTTCGTTTTGATTTTGGTTTTGCGGTTTTGGTTAGTATTAATACGGCTTCTCTTTAGACAGCTGCGTTTGGATGCATTTCCTTGTTTTTTATGCATTCTCTTTTATTTATTGACATTTTCTTTCTTCTTCGGTGTCCCTTTTCATCTAATCATTGAAAAAGGAAAAATTTGTCACCACAATTTCTTGCTCACATTGGTTCTTGAAAAGCTAAAACTTGTGTTTGATATTAAACGAAACTTGTCCCAGAAATTGTTCTTACGTTTGATAGTTGAAAACTATGCGAAAATTCGAAAATTCGCAAGTTTTGCACAAGTTTGCTTTGAGCCCATGCTGAAGAATCATCATGAAACAACACACACTCACACACTGATTTCTCCATTTAGTTTTAGACTAAGTATATTACCATAAACACAGTGGAAACAATTTAGTAGCAATATTAATTCTGATTGGTCTGAAGGCCTATTAAATAAAGCAGCAAGTACATTTTGCATTTACTTCGAATGTTTATTGCAATATGTGAATCTAAGCTTCTGCGGAACATTTATTAACAGTATCTCATCAGAGCAATTATTCTGCAAACATTCTCATCGGATGAACTACCTCAATCTCTGTTTACTCACCATGCAAAAAGACGGGTGCTACTGTTCATGTGTGTTTTTTTCACTCTCAAAGATAAAACTAAAATTTGTATAGCCCCCAACGAATTCCCCACCATTAGTGAGGTTGGTTTCCACTCGATATAATTCTCAGCTGCATCAGCAAGTAGGCACATTGGACACTACATCGTGTTGGCATCCCTCCAAATTCATGGGAAATCGACTTCTCAGCTTCTCATTCCATTAGAGCATCTAATCAAATAGTTAAACTATGCAGTATTTAGCTTGGTATCTGCCTTCACAATCAAATGCTAAGAGCTTTCTAATACGTGAAGTTGACCATATGATTCAAACTTTATCCTTTGTAATTGTAGCAAAGCAGTTTAACAGAAGAAAAGGTTTACCTGAATTTAAAGAAACGCGAAGGAGAAGAGGAACCATTCTTCAGGGATGGAAGGAGTAAAGGCGTTCAAGCTATTTGCCACCTGTATAGATATGGACCAGTTGAGACTTCGCCGTACATGGAACTCAGAAAGAAGCATCCTTCATACTTCCAAAATGGGAACATAGTCTTCCCAATTTGGCACTTCTAATTATAAATAACATGATTGGTGTTCTTTCTTAAGTATCTACTTCCATTACTTAAATTGTCCAACTTACTACTATGTATAATCTTCTTATGGATCAACGGAACTACCATAGCAAATATTGTACAACTGTTACAACTCTTTCTAATCTACACCAGAAAAGTATCATGGTCTTCCAAGCAAGTAAGCTTTCCCTTTATAAATGCAATTGTTATGCAAAGTAATAAATGTAACATGTCAAGTATTACATAACTCAAGATAAAGCAAAAATAACACTCAGAACCCAATTATTGTAAAATGTACAATCAATTGCCTACTCTCTCTGCAAATTAAATGCAGCAACAACAACATATAAAATTCCTAACCAGATTCTTGTACATGTAACACGAAATATCTCACAATCAGGAACCAACAGCAAGTGATGAACCTGTTGAGATAGCAAGGCATAATGAAAAGTGAAGCCGTTGGGTCCTATGATTTTGAGAATATAATTACCTCCTATAGAAGGCCATATCTTCAGCCATCTTGGCATATTTATCATGTAGAAGAACTGATCCTGCGATATCCATATTCTGAATCATGCTCTAATTTTGGTAAGTCACGTAAATATATCTTCAGTGGCTAGGCAAAAGAACCATAGATGGGAACGACGATGTCCCATTATTAGGAGCCCCTTGTATCTTGAGAACCTCTGTAATCAAGTTGTATATCTGAACATTCTCAAAAGATGGAACTTTGCGACCCCTTGCAAACTGAGGACCATGGCCAATAAATATAGTTCTCATTGAGAAAAATGCATTATCATAACCATGTGCTCCTCCGCATTCTTGCTTTCTTGATTTTGTCTGTTCCACCTTAAACCCTTCCTCAATTAGCCCAATAACAGGTGGAATGCGGTCACTGGCATAGTAATGCAGCCTACTGGGCAGCTCCTCCTTAAGATAAACTTTCAATCTATCCCCATTCCCAACCTTATCAGAACTCAATCCCTCATTCATCTTATTTACAATGTCCTGGGGAGATGTTCCCACTGGTGGACGGATTGCAAGCAATGGACTATATGACTGAACCCATTCCTTAGGAATTTGTATCCATGGAGCTAAATCATCTAAAAATATCAACTTTTTATCGCATGTACCGACCATCCCATGATCGCCCACCATAATAATATTCACATCCTCAAAAACCCCTCTTTTTTCTAAACCATCAATCAACCTCCCAATCAACTGATCAATCCTAGCAACAGCTTCAGTAATTTGAGGGTCATCTGGGCCAACCTGGTGACCCTGATGATCAGGATCCTCAAAGTACAATGTCATAAACACAGGCATCTCACTACTAGGCAAATCAAAGTACTTCAACACAAAATCAACTCTATCTTCAAAACGCACAGAACCATCATATTGCATACAGTAATTAGCAGGACAATTCCAAGAACCTTTAATTACCTCAGAACCAGGCCAGAAATATGTCGCAGCTTTCAATCCATGATTGACTACAGTCTCCCATATAGGCTCACCAAGCCACCACTTGGGCTCATGACTCCTCATAGTGAATAACTCACCAGTGTTAGGATCAGTAAAATAGTTATTTATAATCCCATGATAAGCTGGGTACAAACCAGTGGCAATTGAATAGTGATTGGGAAAGGTTAAGGTAGGAAATACTGGGATCAGACCCAATTCAGCTTCAGTCCCATTAGCAATTAATCTATGTATATTTGGAGTATTTGTCTTGAATTGATATCCAAATCGAAACCCATCAGAAGAAATCAACAGTACAACTGGGTGCTTCAGTTTATTGAGCGTACGGGAGACTTCAACGTCGGGTTCCAATGATGATGAATGCGAGGCGGAAAAGAAGAGGAAAGCAAAGGCTGTAGCTGCAGAGAGAGCTATACAAGTTGTGAGGATGAGAGAGACAAAGATGATTGTGCTAGCCATGGCTCTTGATGTTGTAGATGATGAAGAATCTGTGCTCAGAGCGAGCAAAGCCGTGGTTGAGATTTGCTGGTCTTGTTCCGCTTTGCCGGCAATTTGGGTTGATGTTTTACCAATGGGCAAAAGGGTTAGAGACTCTGAATCCATCACTCTAATATTTGTGATGAATGGACCAAAAAGGCTCGAACTTTCGTGATCTAGGTAAGCAAGAGTTTAAATTTGGGAATCTCAATAGATTCAAATACGCCAAACTTCAATCTTTGCGATGGGTTTTGAAGGATTTTCAAGATTTTGTAGAGTCCCTAATTGAGGCTTTGAAATCCTCTCCTCTCCTCTCCTCTACCCCCTCTCAGAGTGGGAATTGTATGGGGTGGGGGAATGTAGATGTCAAAGAGAGAAGGGGAGAGTGTGTCTGGCAAGCGGAAACTTAATTAAGAGTGGAGTGAGAATGAAAAGAAAGTAGTTGGTGGATTAGTTGAAAGAATGCTGTCGGGAGACATATGGGATTAATGACGAAAGAGGCCAGGAATAGGATGCTTCAATCCAAGTCTCCAATGCTGGTGGTGGTGGTGCCGTGGTGGACTTGCGAGCGATTTGTAATTGGATTGCAAATCAAGTTAAGGCTAAAACTGCTTTTACATAGCATAATACTGTAGTATTGCTATTTGCTAGTTGGGGGCCAACGCCAATCCATTGGCCTGTTTACATCGCTGTTGTGTTGTGGGCTGTTGGGTGTTGGCATGACTTGTGAGAAACCAAACCAAATCGGTCAAATTAAGTAAAAAACTTTAAATTATTCTCGATTTTCTATTCGGACAATAGTTCCTCGTATCGTAAGGTTTTAAGTGCTTATTATTGTTGGAATTCCATTTCAGAAAAATTCTTGTAATGACCAAGTTTCTCCTGGGGTTTTACATGGGATTCATTTAAGTATATATGGTTAAAGAATTTTACATGTGTGACCTGTGAGTTTATTCTTCTCCCTTAATTTTTCTTTTGTGTGTTCCAACTTCTAAGTAAATTTCAAAAATTTTGTATGGTTTAGGTGGTTCTGGAAGTGGCAAGGGGATTCAATTTTCCAAGAAAGTTTGACGCTCTGGATTTTGCCATCTTAGTTTGGGTCAACAACTTGAAAATGAGGAGGTTTCAGGGAGCCATGACTAGTACTTTTAAATTACAAGCAAAGCTTTTTCCATCTGAGATTGTTGTCAAGACAAGATCCCTCATCATTTAGAAAGTCTTGAAGCAGCCCAGAATGCATGAAAATTCGAAGATTAAGCGCATGTTAAATAGTAATGACGGAAGGGCTGATCTGATGACAACATGCAGACAATGCCTACCCAGATTACAACTTTTTGTGAATCCACTTTGCCTATAGTTTGATTGCTACAGCTCAAAGAGAAAGGTTACAAAATGTTAACGTTGAGCAGTGCGCAGTCCATTGAAGAGGTGTCAAGGATCAAGGAAGTTAGATTGTTTCAATGGGGTCGAAAATCTTGAGTTTCTTTGAGTGACATCATTTCTTCATTGGAGTTATTTCTGATCCTCGGTTATAATGTCCCTTTCTTTCAATAGACTTTACTTATTTATTTATTGATTTAGCTTGATTTTGATCCTAAACAATGTCAAATTCTATAATGTATGCTTACTTATAGAATGAACTCTGCTTATGTTGAATTGAAGGCACGAATACATGAGTGTTTACATACTTTGTTGAGGAAACGAATAGGACCCTGCTTCCATTGTTGCAATTCAGTAGTATTTTGCTTATTGCCGAGTGAATGCAGACGGGGCTACTGTGCGACAGTTTAGTACAATTATGTAAACATGCTCCTAAGTCCTAAGGCAGTTCATAGTTGCTGGACAAAAACATATATTAACTGTGTGCTCTGTTCCTTACAGTAGCATGCTCATTCGCACCCAAAACTACACTAATTCCCAATCTAAGACTAAAAAGGAAATGTTTTTATAAAAAAAAAAAAAAATCTTGCAAACGATGCCAACCATCAGAGACGAATGCTTCTGACTTGAAAAGGACTTCCTGGACATGACAACTATCAATTGGTTTTCTTGATCAATCAAATACTCTCTTAAACTGTTAAACATACATATCGATTCCAAGAGTTAAAAAAAGTGTCAACAGGTAAGTAAGAAAAGGAAACGAAAATTCCACAATTTGTCCTGAATGCTGCAGAAGATGCCACGAAAGTTAGGTGGCCACTAAATGACTACTATATATTAGGAAAGCAGGGGAATTCTTTATGGTGTGAAGAAATTAGAAATGCATGATGCCAAGTGCCAACCAATTCAGACACAAAAAACTTTTTGATGGACTGTAGCACTTTTTTTTTTTTGTTTTTTTCATATACTGTTTTAGTAGTTCTGCAATAGTATTTTCATTTTAAAATGTCCCAAAACCACAGTTCTTCACTTCTATGATTGGGTCGCCAAATTGACAACTGACCACATATTTTCATTTAGTTTTAAGGTGGCCAATCCGGAGAAGTATAGTAGACCAACACAACTTTGAAAGGTTAATGCATTTGTCTATCGTCCACATCTCTAAACTACCTTCGTTTTGTCCTGTTTCCAAAACAGTTATTTATGCAACTATGTTGCCCAATAATGCATGTATACAATCTTCTTTATCTTGAAAGAACTAAAACAAAGTCAATGAATTATAGAAGCACATAGTTTAAAGTGCTTACTATGGATCCTTTTCCCAGTTATGGAATCATCATGTGATTATTACCATCTCCATTACCAATCCATGCCTATTCCTTGCCCTGCCTCTCTAAAAAGTTGGGAAAAAGATGCACCATATCAATATGCTGTAAAGTTGAGTCGTTGAGAGATTTTACAGTTCATCATCATCATCATTAGTGGTGGATATCCTGCTTCAGCTTACCAGATATATAATTTAGAAGGTTTTTGAAAAGCCCACATAATGGAGTTCCAACTCAAACTGCTTACAAACAACTAATTGCTACACAACTCAGAAGAGGAAACTTATCTTGGGAGATTATCCTCCATTCATTATGTTTCTCCAACAAAAGCTGATCACAAGAAAAAAAGAAACGAGAAGTGAAACTCTAAAAGGTCAAAAGCACAAAGTTGCCAGTTATTGATATTTAACATACACATAAATCTAACCACTGAAGATTTCCGCAGCAGCAAATCACAAATATCTTTTAATCGGGTACCGTTAGTTCATAACAAGTTAGGTACACATTGGGCGAACAGATTTGAAGAAAAAGTTAATCAAAGCCAACAATAACTAGTCAATAAAAAAAATTCATGCAACCTACACCAGCTGTGATCTGTGATTGTTCTGAATCAGCAGATCAAGACACTTTTTTATCAATTCAATTCTTTGCAACTTCAAGTCATAGTTAGTGGTAGAGTCAACTGGCACCAAACTTCCAGAAGCATGAAGAAATGGAGATATAAGATCAAGATAGACGTCCAGTTTAGTTTCTATTCAATTAGGTTACCACAAAAACTGGAAGCACAAAAGAGCTACAAAAATGAATGAACTTACATTCAATTATTTAGGTTGTCATTCTCTCATTTCCAGCAGAGATTTTTTAGGTACAAAAAATCTACAATTGCATTCAATTCAATGACAAATCTACACTTTAAACTCAAAACAATTTGAACCCTTTGTAAATACATTTTCATCTGAACAGCAATGAAACACCCTGAATTCACATTTGGGCGAGATCTTCTTCAAAAGCAATCTTGCTGTATCCTCCTGACTAACCTTTACACCTTCCTTTTCCACCAGAGCAGCAGCCACAATCCTCTCATATCCACCACCTCCACCAGCTATATATGCAGCCAATGCTGCCTGGACCGGCGGTAAACTGGGATTATAAGCTGCAGATTCAACATAAGAGCCACTATAAACCTTTCCTTCGCAATCCATCAGTGCCACACCTGATGGGCACCCACTATATGGGGCATGTGCATTGTTGGCAGCCTCCAATGCCGCTACACTCAAAAGGGATGCATTTTTTCCCGATTCTCCAGAGATCCCATTGCTTAAATCCCCAAATTTCCCGTCAAGATCGAATTTTTTTGACACCCCATTGCATAAATTTGCATGATTTTTTGTAACATCACGAGTATCAATGTGTTCTGATATTAAAGACAATCCATTATTATGCGGCTCAAGAAGCAAAGGAGAATCTCTATCGAGAAGATCACCGGGACCAAATGGGTTCGTTAAAAACTCCGACAAAGGCTTAAAAGGGAGAGAATTTTCTTGATTCTCGCGGTTCTGATGAAGGGTTGGTTGTATTGGATTTTCGGAGGTGATAAGGAGTTGGACCGAGGAAGAATGGCGGAGTTCTTGGAAGAACTGGCGGCAGTGGCCGCACGGGGCCGCGGAGACGGTGAGATCAACGAGTCCGGGGCACCGGTGAATAGCAAGATTGGTGAGAAGGAACTGCTCGGCATGTATAGATTGATTGAGAGGCACACCAAGGAACTCGACGTTGACCCCTATAAAAATGCGGCCATCGGAGCCAAGGCCGACTGCTCCGACGTGATAGTTGGAGATTGGTGGACGGGCGAGGGACTGGGCTGGTTGAACTAAGGTGGGGAGGAGGTGGCGAACGGAGGGGAGGCCCAATGATTGGGCCATTGATTCAGCCTCGGGTGCTGAAATAACGAATTTGGGCTGATCCATTTTTAATGCGCGATCCGGTTTTGTTTGAAATTTTTGTGTAGGAAGAGTTGTTTAGGGCGTTTTTGACGAATTAAAAACAGGAAGAGGAAGGAAGAATGTGAGAGGGATATGGAGGAGTGAGTAACAATTATGCGCGTGCGTGTGTGTGTGTGTTTGATTGAGTAGTGGTGGAGATAACAAAGGGATAACTGATGAAGAGTGTGCGTGAACTGTTTGAAGATAAAAAGGGCTTATTGGTTTAAAACTTTGAGAAATCAGAATAGGAAGAAGGGAGAGGGGGAAAGAAAATTGGAGGAGGAGTTGAGGTATTTATAGGCTTATTTTTTGGCAAGTGTTTTTTTAATTGGAATCCTTTTTGAGGTTGGAAAGTTTGATGGATATAGTTTTTTATTTTAAAAGTAAATGAGTTGTGAGTGGCTGCTAAATTCTTTGTGTGCAAATTGCAATTTTGTACCTTTTGTGTTTGACTAAACCAAATGAATTCATAGGATGGCACAAGAATTTGCAGTGCTCTGTTTATGGTATTTTTTCATTCTCATTTATTGTTTAGCATTGGAATGTGAGGGGATTCTGTGTTTGTATGCACTATGCAAGAATTGGACAAAGTGAACTTTCTTGTACAACAAATGGATGCGAATTCTTGTCAATCTGTTAAGAGTGCATATCAATGGCTCGAATTTGATGCCTAAAAGATCAATATTCAATACCAGATTATAGATTCCCTAATTGATTCGATTATTCAATATCACCAAAAGAAAATTAAATCCTTAAAATCTATTTGGACAAGATAATCTTGCATTATTGTTGAGCCTTTCAACAAAAATTGGAAAGGAAAAAAAATATGTTATTCCAATAGACGACAATAAGACGGTAGTTGTACTGGGACGCAATTATGAACATGGAGAAGTACAACTTTTGGATGAATTTATATCAATAAAAACCACAGAAAAGTATAACATTGTTATGATGATGATGGGACATTGCTAGTTATTAAAGTTTGCAAGAAACAAATAGTAGAAATAAAACCCACCAATTATTCGTAGTTCCTCAGGATTTTCTGCAAATTGGACACGTTACTTGTCACTCATAAACTTTCAATACAAAAATTTCAAGAAACTCTATAAAAGTCAGCTATGTTACTTTATGCAAATGCTATGGCACATAGGAATCAATCTCATTTACCAAGAATTTAAGTTTACGTATTTGAGGAGTAACTAATTCATGCATGCCAAACTTTTACATGCTACAATTTGGCCTGCCAAATTATTATATAGTATTACAAATAAACGTTATATTTTAATTTTCAAAACAATTATTCCAACTTATGTACATGCTACTAATCCTATTGCAACAAAGGAAACATCAAGAGGTCCTCGTTTACTTAAACTTGATCTTGAAGCCAAAATTAAATTATTCAAAGTTCAATTATCATCTATGGTGTTACATCTCATCTTACTCAGCCATTTCAACAGTTTCTTCTTCAAATGATATTGATTTTGATGTAAAACTTACTATTTTGGAACATTGGATAATTGGATTGTTGTGATCTAGCTAGTTTTACATTTTATTTTTTACAGTTAATTTACTGTGAAGCGGATTTAATATGAGAGTTAATAACAATTTCAATACACGATAAAAATTTTAAAAAATTAAAATTATGATTTTAACGGCAATTAATTATCTACTTCATATACGAACAATTTCTTATATATGAATCGATTTTATAAGAGTTTTTGTGTTTCTGCTGGTGTATTTTTTTTTCCCTACCTAAAAAAGGAAACCCTATATTAATGTGATTGATGCATTACCAAAGAAACAGAACAAAGACTCTAATGCTCTATTTCTAACATAGGTAGCATATTTATATATTTAGTTGGTGCAAGCTTGCAGGCACTTTACAATAAGATTCTGTTATATATATTGCTTGTCAATGACCCCATTGAGTTAGGACAACATTTCACTATCATAGGCTCTTAAATTTTATTATTTGGAAATTTTGAACAACTTTTCTAGGTTGTGAATAGTTACCTAAAACTTTCATTGTCATTTCTAGAAGAATTAGTTATGTTGTCCTTTGTTTATCATTTTTTTTATACAAAATATCAAAGGGAGAGCACAACAATAATCCATACTAGAGAAGTAAATATTAGGTTCATAACCAACATTTTATATTGTTAATCACTGTTTAATATATATATATATTTATTTTTTTTCCTATATGATTCTTCTTTTGTGATGATTCTTGCTTTCTTAGCTAGTATTTTTAATTAAAGAAAATTATTTTGGGAAATATCCCATCATCACTAACATTTACTCATAGTTAAAATTTCAAACTATGCTAAATTCAAGTCCTTTACATACCATTTAACATCTTGAAAATAGAATAGGGTAACCGTAGAAAAAAAATTTAATGTAACTTGAGGAGAAAAAGAAAAGGTAAAATCACAAAAAATCATTTTTCATATTTTTTAGACAAATCACCACTCTCATCTAAAATAATATAATTTTATCACTCACATTAACAAATTATATCAAATTTATCATTTTATCCAATTATGTATGATTTTTTTTTATAGAGAATATATGGTTATACATAATGTAAACATTGTACATATATATGTTTCCGTTAGAAAAATCGACAGAATTAAATAAAATAAATAATGAGTGCATATTTTTAGTGTGATTAATGAAATTATATTATTTTAAATAAAATTTTTAAAATTTGGAGAACATTTTTTTTTTTTTTGTATTTTTCTCAAAAAAGAAATAGAGAGAAAGGAGTGCGGACCACTATGGATAAAATAGAGCCACGTAAAGTAAATGAACATCACTAACCAAGAATCAAGTCCAAGAAGAAGGGCCCATTAGTTTTTAAAACGAAAGAAAAACCAACAATGGCCCATTAAGCTACGCTCTTGAGTGGATAATTGGTTTAACGTAAATAAAAGAAAAACGAAAAAAAATGGCTACTCCTTCTTTTGGTATTGGCATGAAATTACAACGTAATCTACCAAATTTGGCGGGTGCTTATCGTATTTTACCCGTCACAACTACCTCAGTTGCCTTCACTCTTCAAAACCGCTCTGTTCCTGCGACTCAACTACTTGTGAAAGTTGTTAAGAAACGAAACGTTGGATACAGATTGCAAAGGAGAGTTGTGGTGGGATTAGGAGTGTCATTTTGGTCACAGTTCATGAGTATTGCTGGTAATCTTGGTAACAAAACTTTCTTAGCTTCTGCTAGGCAAAAGGGTGTGATTGAGGAGGTGAATTCTCATTTCCATTTTGGTTCTTGGCTTTTTTTTTTTTTTTAGTTTCTTGTATATGGGATGCATTTCAATGTGAACTTTTGGCTATTTCTTGGTTTGGTTTCCTTCTTGTTTGTTGATTTTTCCAATGAATTGTATCATTGGCTGCCATGAATTTCGGAGGCAAAAGGGTGCATCTTCAATTGATCGATTTTTGGTCGTTTCTGGTGCTTTTTCATCACTGTCCTTGGTTGACTTAGTTTTTAGAAAATCTCTTGCTTTTGATGTTAGACCAAAGATAGGGACATGAAATGTATCTGTTTCTTTCTGCTGAGTGATCAATGCAACTATTCTTTCTTGTTCATTAATCATATTTGTCTCTCGTTGCTTTCAACATCTAAGGTACTGAAGAATGTGAATTGGCCAGAGCAGTTTCCCTTCAAAGAAGAGGACTTTCAGCGCTTTGATGAGTAAATTCATCACTAACTCCCCTTTTCATCTGAGTTCAAGATATTGTGTTATATTTAGTCCTACCCATAAATGAATTTTTCAACGAACAGTTAAACAGTAATATTTGATGGCCTGGTGACCTATGAATTAGTATGTAGGATTGTAATGTATATTTTTTTTACTTTGAGGATGTTGTAATATTGTTCTAAACGTAGCTCAGTCACCAATTCATTGTTCTCCCTTGTATGGCTTAGAGTCTCCCTTTGAAAAAAGAGGATGTGGTAACGTCTATGAATTTTGTATAATTAAGTGGGTGACAAATGTTATCTCTAGTGTAATGTATAACCTTGTGCCTTAGCCCTTTGATCGCAATAACTTGTCTATAAGGGTGAGAACGTGAGATGAGATAGTATTGATAATGTCTGCAATTACAATGTCCTTTAGGAAAAGAGACACTGAAAACACTTAATCATCATTATACTGAACCTGGCGGTACCTATTGTGTTACAAGATAAACAAATAATTTGAAATGTAGAGTAAGAATGTTATAATGGTGGTCAGTTTCGGTCCGATTCATGGAGAACAGAAGAATTTGAAAATGAAGTTAGTTTTTCTGTTCTCACTAGAACTCATATTTCATTTTCAGAAAGTAAGAAGCAAAAACCATGAAGTTTGTTGCTCTTCTTAACATCCCCTTTCTGTTTGAGTTTTATGCTTCAGCCTCTGAAGTTCTTTAATCATATTTAAAAGAAGAAGACCAAACACGTTCAGATTTGGTTTCAGAATGTCTAGAAACAGCAGGATACAAACTAAGGGTTAAACAATTATGAACTTCAAACTTTATTGATTCTGTAGCAGCTATAGATTCTGATTGAACTTTCTCTAGTGTCAGTTCACAATTATGCAGCATACTTATATTTAAGACAATAACTTCAGTTACATTTTTGGATTGAATTCAAATTTTCAGGTCATCAGATTCATATTTCTATGAAGCTCCACGCTTTGTAACACATATAGATGACCCAGCTATTGCTGCACTTACTAAATATTACTCCGAAGTTTTGCCTCCCAGTAATACTCCTGGAGTAGCTATCCTTGACATGTGTAGCAGTTGGGTGAGATATGTCTTACAGTGCTTTACAAAATATTTTTCCAATTTGAATTACTTGTCATAACTCTGTTCTAATATTTTATCTAGGTCAGTCATTACCCTAAAGGGTATAAACAAGAACGCATTGTCGGGATGGGTATGAATGACGAAGAGCTAAAGCGGAATCCTGTGAGTTCATTGTTAGTTATGTTAGCAAAACTTCAGTTTAGTGTTATTTGTTCACTATGTTCAAATGGATGGTCTACTGGTTTGAAAGATGTTCCGATATAAGTTTCCTTTCATGCTCATTCATCTCGTTTCAGTTAGGATCTTCTTACATATTTAGATTGGAAATGATACACAGTACATGTTGGTTTGTTAGATAAACAAGTTTAATGCAATCCTAAACTCGCGTTCACCATAGGTTCTGACGGAATATGTTGTGCAAGACTTGAATGTTAACCCCAAACTACCATTTGAAGACAACGCATTTGATGTCATCACAAACGTGGTACGTACTTTTTCCATCTTCTGAGTACTTTATACTAGAAATTGTTGCTACAATGTTCATTTTGTTTTGCATCCTGCTTGTTGTATTTGCAGTTTACTGCATTTCAAACTCCTATCACTTTTTATTCATGAGTATATGAGGTCTGATGCTGCCCTGTGATAACTTCTCTTGTTTTGCTTTTTCTTGTGATAGAATTCTTGGGTGATATATCTTGCAGGTTAGTGTTGACTACCTCACAAAGCCTATTGAGGTTTTCAAGGAGATGTCACGCATCCTTAAACCAGGTGGACTAGCTATAATGAGGTGAGAATGGCTGCTTTTCAGCAACAAGTCACGAAGAAGTGAATGTTGAGTAGTACTATTAGGTTTAGATATGTTTAAATTTTGGATCAAAACATTCTTCTCAGTATTAGAGCAAAGTTTTGCAATCTACACATTAATCTAATTTAGTTTGTAATAAAACTACCTCTATTATGACTGCATTTTCCCTTACCCTTGGAGAATCATTTTTAATTTCTTGGGTTCTGCTTGTGTATCAGTTTTTCCAATCGCTGTTTCTTTACAAAAGCAATCTCAATATGGACATCAACTGGAGATGCTGATCACGTTATGATCGTTGGATCCTACTTCCACTATGCTGGAGGTTTTGAACCACCTCAGGTACTAAATTCATAATTCTCCTCTATCACTCACAACAATTGTTCACACCATTGAGGCCTTGTATCTGAGTTATAGAGTTTTACCATCTGAACCTAAACCTTCTTTTTTTTTTTTTCATTAACACCCACCAAGTCATGAACACCTAACTTGGGGCTCGGAAGGGATCTAAGTGATCTCTCCTTCACCAATCCATTGAACACGGGTTGGTTATCTTAACCTAAACCTGTTTATTACAGTATATCCACATGTTGGTTTTTTCCTTTTCCTGCCATGTTATATAGTCCTTGCTTGGAGTTTTCTTCCATAGCCTCATCTTCAGGGCCTGATGGCGCTTTTAGCATTATTCATACTGCTATTTTTTTTAGAGCTTTGTGGTTTTGTCATTTAAATTTTGATCAATCCTGGTCTAAATTGCCTCCTGCCATGTTGTCCCATATTACGAATACACCAGTAACAAGGAGTATAGGCGGTCTCCACTTAACAGCTGAAACTGGGTATACTTGTGATTATGCATTTCCAATAAATGTGGCGTACCCGAATAAATTATAAGATCCCAGATTTTCCTGTTTTCTTCCATATCAACGATGAATGTCGTATTATGCTTTCTTCGTATATTATATTTGTCAGATTCAGGAAGACAATCCTTCACCCGAGTTGTAATATTTTTGCTAATTTTGCTGTAGGTTGTAGATATATCTCCTAATCCTGGACGTTCAGACCCTATGTATGTTGTGCACTCAAGAAAGCTAGCAACAGTCTGAAAGCCAAGTCATTCTGGATAGCTCCAGAATTGCCTTTGGCGACTAAAAAGTTTTCTTTATTTATTGAGCTCATTCTTTTTTTTCTGCTACGAGTGAGTTGTCCAATAGTACAGTCCTGCAAAGGTATTGTACCAACGAAGATTTCTCTACTGCATATTGAGGGAAGATGTAAATCTGAATTTGCGTTGTAATCGACAATAGTTTGTATGAAAATTGCACTGTTTATGGAAGTTACTTATCTTGTCATTTGCTTTGTTATGTTTACATGACTCTTCATTTCTCTTGTCATTTGGTTAACATTTACAAAAGAAGAATAACTTGTTCACTTATACCCAAAAAAATAAATTACCTTAGAACTGCTCAACTATTAAACGTGAAGATTTTGTTTGTGGGGAAGGGAAGGGTGGCTTGATCTTTGGTCCCCAATGCCAATGTTGAACATTTACTCCCAAACCAATGCGGAATGGTTTGAACACATTGGTTACTGCCCCCATGTCGGTGGAGGTCGGTGGCTTTTTATCCAAGAACTTTGAGGAGTTTATGTATAGCCTCGATTCAATTCTCAGTAAAACTTTCTCAAACAGTGTGTGCATCGGCAGCATCAGCAGATGCACATTCATTTCCTAATGTCAATATGCATTCATTTCATTTCATACCAGCAAGCAGTCAAATGTCAGACATGAATATGCGTTTTCTGCCAAACATGCTTCTTGATTTTAATAAGGGAGGCAACTCAATCCCAGATTCTTCACAATTACATAATCTTCTTTCAGTGTAACAATCAATAAGAATTTTAATTTTTTTTTTTTTGGAGTCTTTTTTGGATCGCTTTATTTCAATATACAGAACAGAATATGTGTGCATATAGGCATGTTTTTCATCAATATACATATGCGTTGGTGGGTTTTTTTCACTCGTGTTACATAGACCTGCATGAATCTATCAAACTTCTGGGCAGAGGAGGATCAGTGCAAAAAAGAACGGCTGGATATTGGATAACAAGAATTTGATTACTTATACAAAGTAATAAAAAGTAGTTTGTTCCCTGGATCGGATTCCCAATTTCTTTTTCTTGAGAATTTATCAAAGTATACAACAACAAAAGTAAATCAAAATCAACCCCGCCAACTAGAACAAATTAAAGTTGTACAAAAAAGAATATGTACATCAAGTCATAAAGCAGCAAGCACTAAGAAAGAAATTTAAAAACTGCAAAAAGTTACAAAGACCAAACCCATCAGTCCCAAGAAAGTGTCAAGTATTATAAGCTAATTTAATGATGATTTGGTAATGTTAATTTACTACACCCATCCACGTTTGTATCGGCTAAATAGTGCTTCAGTTTGAGCATTTCTATAAGCACTGCATGCTATAAGGTAGATCCAAATCAACACCACCACTGTAACAATGAGAATGATGTTGGCTCTCCTCCATTCCCTTCTTAAATTCCCCAGTAATCCAGCTTTACAAGAATTGCAATAATAGCAGAGTTGGCTAGGATCATTGTTCCATATGCTGCAATCAGCATCTGCCACTGGGTTCGCTGGATTAATCCACATTGTTGGGTTCACAAACTGATATCCACAAAGGGTTGGAGGCTTACAGCACCCTGACTGCAACCATATATATAATAATGAACTACAATTAACAAGTTCTAACAGGCAAGACAAGAAGTGGGAAAGGTCCCTGAAAAAATGCACCACCAAACTCAATTTGATTACGACCCAATAATACAATGTTAGACAAAGATAGCAACCTGAGGAATGGGTTTATTTAATCTTTCTTGATGGAGACAATGTCTGGCCTTATATTATCTCCTGATTGATTTTGATATAATTCCTACCCAAACACAGTGGGGACACAGGTTGTAACTTTCTTTTTCTTATAGATGATCCTACCAAACAAAATCATTTTTGTTTCATGGCTGATGTAATAGAACTTGAATTCAAGCATGGTTGGATAAATTTTTTTTGTTTTGACAGAAATACAAGCACAACAACAGCATTATTCTATGCTAATTCATTAATTTATCTAATGATTACATGGTAAACAACTATATTATCACTTCACAAGATGGCATAGTCTTATGGGTCTCTACAACTTTGATATTTTGCTTATCCAAAGATGGCAAAATCGCTCATAAATGTGATTGCAGATTTTGACTTTTATAAAAGGTGAAATAAATAGATTTTAATAGTATTAGACTGCTTGACTATTGTTCAACAACAAACTCTAATGGTAGGGACCAACATTTTCTGTACACAATCAAGCATTTCTATGTAGACTGTCCAAGTGTAAGTTAAACACACAAAATTCCCAGACATGGTTCATGAATTTAGAAATTTGCCCATGTTCTCCTGTCAAGTCCACACTAGAACTAATCATTCCAATAATTTAAAACGCAATTATAACTAATGCATACTATAATACTCCATTCTGCAAGAGTAAAGTCCTTTGGCTTACTGGCAAAACGAATAAAGTTCCAATCTTGCTTAACAAAATCCAACTGCAACCATCATCTAAAATATCTTTTTTTTCTTGGTGAAAATTCAAGATTAAGAAAAATCATTTTACAACTCGAAAATAGAAAAAAACCCTCTTGGCCGAATTAGTAACAGCAAAAGAATTATTACCTGAATAGGAGAGAGGTGGGCGGAAAAGAACTGATCAGCAGTAATATATTCTTGATTAAGCTTGGGACAAATCCCGGAATCAGCCAAACACACCCTTATATTCCCCCAGCTATCAGAGCTGGTAATATGATTCCTGAGCCAAGAAGAGAAACCTTGGAGCCTGTACTCTTGATAACCCCTTCCAGGCACAGAATACGCGCCACTGGGTCGAGTGACAACAAAAGCCATTACAAGGAACACAAGGAGAAGCACTATGAGGATAGCCATGCACACTAAGTACACACCCAGAAGTCCTTCTTTTTTCCAGTAGGCACCGACGAAGCCGGTTAAAGAAACCAAGAGAATTGCAATTCCAAAGAAGATGACGGGCCAACGGAGCCAGTGGATACACTCGTTGTCCGGCTTTGAAGCAAGCCATATCCCTGAAGCTATGATGGGAATTGAACACATGAGTGCTAGGAAGTTTAGAAATGCTGTTATGTTGTTGCTTACTGCCATAGTATAATTAAGCTGGGAAATTGGGATGATGGAGCTAAGCTAGCAGCTGGGGTTTCTGCTTTCTGGGACTTAAAATGTTTTTTTTGTTGGGAAAGGTTTTTTCAGTTTGGAGTTATAGGGAGGGCGGTGTGGAATTGGAATATTATGGAGGATGAACTCAAATATGAGGTGATCAAGTGATGGATTGATTGGTCTCAGTGTGTGTGTGCGTGTTTCTTTTAATCTTTTTGGCTGTGTAAACGTAAGATGTGTAGTTCTTGTTTGGGAATTATAATTGAGGGTGGAGAGAATTAAGGAGTTTGTATCATGTGAGTGAAGGTATACATTATACAAATAGTCGCGTATCAACCTTGAAGAGTTTGGTGGTAGAATTGTCAATTCAATTGTTAGGTATGGTTAACAATTTTAGAAGATTTACGAAATTTTAACTATACCTCCAAATAAATTTGGTACGTTAGTTATTCAATTAAAGTAATGATAATGAGGAGCGAAAAATATCACTAAGGATATGTTTGAATTGAGGGAAGGGGGGAGAGGGAAGTAAAACTAACGAGTAGAAAAGAAAAGAAAGTAAAGTAGAGGAATTTTTTTTCACATTCTATACATATTATGAACTTTTTTTCCAAAGTTAAACCTTTTTTTTCTTTAATATTATTTGTATTTTTTTTTTCTTGGTCGTGAATTTTTTTTCCAAACTTAAACTTTTTTTCTTTTAATATTGTCTAGATTTTTTTTCCAAACTTAAACTTTTCTTCTTTAATATCCAGTGCAATTTTTTTGTTTGCAAAACCCAACATCCTTTCTCTTTCATCAATCCAACATCCTTTACAAAAAAATTTCAATTCCAACAGAAAAATATAAATTATAAAATTCCAATCTATTAAACAACATCAAAACAATAATTTCAAAAACCCAAATCCAAATATTCAATAAAATTGAAAAATAAAAAAAAAACCAACCATAACATATTGAAAAATAAAAAAGATCCAAACTTACCCATCTAAAAATCCACCCCAATCCATTGTTAATGTCAAAACACCAATCTAAAAACCTAACAAAACACTAATATAAAGACCCAACATTATCGAAAAATAAAAAAGTTTCAAACCTGCTAACTTCCTCACATGAAAATTGTGGAGAAATCAACTTTGTCAAATGACAAATATAGAGAAACACATCTATGTTACAATCTCTTTAGGAAGTAAAAAGGGAAAAAATAATTTTTATCCTAGAATGTCAACGCCGCAACTCCGCTACATCTAATATCTCAAAGTTTCCACTCTTTCCCACAATTTAAATTCTTCTGCTCCCTCTCTCTCAAAAATAAAACCACAAACTCCGCTTCTCTCTCATGTGAAGCTGCCACAATCAATAAAAATTTTCAAGAATTAATAACATGCATCTAAAAACAAAACCCACAAAAAATAATCTCAAGAAAAAGAAAGATACTAAAATCGCAAGGAGAAGAAAGAGAATAGAATCACAAGAAGAAGAAAGAGGAGAAAATCGCAAGAAGAGAAAGAGAAATAAAAGGAAAACTGAAAAAAAAAAACGGGAGACTATTATATTAATAAGGATATTTATGAAAATTTAAATATTAACGTTACGGAATCAGATTTTCGTCAAATTCTACTTCACATCAAAAGACGGGGGTTAACGATATGTTCTACTTCACACCAAAAAACGTAGGGTTAACAATATGTTTTTATAACACTTGGGAGTGATAGTAAAATTCAGCAAAGCACATGGAGGTTCTTGGTAATTAACCCTTTTGTTTACTTTTTCTTTTAATATTTGAAATTCTCTAATGACATTACAAGTTTTTGCCAAAGGATTGTTAAAGCAACATTACTTTGAAAAGAAATATGAGATTTTGTTTATTGATGCTGATGGGATGGAGGTGATCATGAAATTGATAATAACTGTGTTCCAAAACTCGAAATATTTCCGACTTAAGTTTCTGCGTGAAAAAGGGTTCAAGGGATGCTACTAATTCAATGAAGTTTTTTTTTTTCACGGTGGAGTGAAAGTGATATACATTTCGATAGAGAGGAAAAAAATTGTAATAAATACATAATCATGTCATATTGATTCCTACCAAAATAAAACTCACCTAAAACTTGAGTTTCAATAATTCAAATAAAGGCCCAGCAATTCTTTTCCAAATATAGTTCAAATAAAAAAAAAAATTCCCCTCAAAGCACATAATCAATACTTTAGGTTTATAATATTTCATCAATCATATATTAAATGGAGTAAGATCGATTAAATAGAATAGAATTTAGTTGCTCTTTTTTTCTTTTTTTTATAAAGGGATTAGAGTTGTCTATAAAACAAATGAGATTGTGCCCCATCACCATTCATGAGTAGGACTTTTTCTATATGTTGTTTGTTTTTTTTCTTCTCATAATTAATACATATGTCATTCGCGTGAAATTTCCCTCCAATTAGAAGTTATAAGTGGAATGTTAATCATGACAAGGTTAATAATTTGAGGATAAATTTGCTTGCACAAGAAATTTATCAAAAGGGGTCAATAAATATTTTTCGTTCAGGGTCAATGGTGTAAAATTATCAACATAATAATAATATAGAAAAGCGGGAAGGGGTGTTTTTTCTTTATCGTGGTCCAAATCTCATTCTAACATGTTTTTTTTTTTCCTTTTTTTTCTTTATTAACTATTAAATTACATGATTTTAATTGCCTTAATTGTTTTCTCTAAATTTATTGGTAATTGCCTTATTTGTTTCTTCAAATTGGAGGATCTTAATGGTCATTATTTGCTTATTTATAAAAACTTCATATCCCTAACTTCTATAGACATTTATTACTAATATTAACATAATCAATTCTATAAACTAATTTTTTTAATATTCCATAATTTTTTTTTTAAAGAATAAGATTGAACAAATAAAATTAATCGTCCCTCACACACGGTTCTTATCTTTTCCAAACTTTATATCATGGACATTTATACTAATATTAACTGTAATTAACATAATCAATACCATAAATTTTATATTATGGACATTTATAGTAATATTAACCGTAATTAACATAATCAATACCATAAACTTTATATTATGGACATTTATAGTAATATTAACCATAATTAACATAATCAATACCATAAACTAATTTTTTTTTGAGAATAAGATTGAACAAATAAAATTAGATTCCCTCATGCATGCTCTGTTCTCACATTTTCCATCCCCATTTTGTTTCTTCTGGTTTTTTAATTTCAACCAATTCTTAATTAATCTCATTTAAACTTATCTTTAGTGCTTTTAGTGATTGCATTTGCACTGATTTAATGAAAAATGCTAATTACTAAATAGATGGAGAGTTATGTATCTCATTGAGGGTTTTAATGCTTAATCAAAATTAAGAGAAGATTAATGCAAATTAAATTTTTGTTGGGTTCATAATTTGGTTTAAGATAAAATTAAAGGTATATATATGTCTTGCCTTACAAGTTCCCAGTCAACATTGACAATCGATCACTTCTTCTTGCGCAGACATGGTAGATCAAAGCAATTCGATCGGTTGGCGGTGAAGCTTTGATGATGGACGACCTTCCTCCGGCTCTAATCATCGAGATCCTGAATCGACTCGATGACTCAGCGGACGTGGCTCGCTGCCGTGTCGCATGCAAGACCTTCAACTTGCTCTCTGGAGAAGTGCGATTCATCAACCTGCGCTGCTCCTTCGACCTTTTCCTTAAGTATCGCCCTCCTCTGAAAGAATCCTCGCTTACTCCGTTTAAAACGATTTTCAGAACCTTAATTTGTCAGTTGAGAATCGTGGAGTCCGTTTCAATTACCGTGGATCAGCTACCGCGTATGTGGTTGGCGTGTTCCGACGAGGTGCAAATCGGGAAGGATGATTTTTACATGACTAATGTGAAGTTTTTGAAAGAATGGTTGCCTGGAGTTTGTGATGGATTGACAACACTTTCGATTTCGGATTGTTGGGCACAGTCTGCTTTTGCAAAATCGCATATGCTCTCCCTCGTTTCTTCTTCTTGAGAGTCCTCTTTCCCCTCAGAAATCTTTTTATGTAATTCATTATACATTAATGATTTTTTTCTGTTGGCTTAGTTTAAGAATTAATTATAGTATTTTAGCTTATTTAATTATGTAGAAATTGGATGGCATTGTTAGCTTGGAAATGTGGTTTGACTTTTAGAGGAGTTTATAAATCAAAGGGGTTTTGTCCAAGTTTCTTTTGGCAATTCAGTACTAACTCTAGTGATAGAATTAAAAGAAAAGAAGAAAATATGAAATAAATGAAAAGGTATTTTGGGATTGTCTATTTGAATTATCATGCATTAATGTATCGGGAAGATTTTCAAAATGTAAAAAAGGATCATTTTTTATTCAATACTACTCATTTTCTATTCCCTCTAATTCATTATAACTGACGTTAATCAATTTTATTCATTTGTAAATTAATTAATTGTCCTTTTAAGGATGGTATACAATTTTGCTCTTATTTAAATATCTATCAGCATTAATTAGAGGTATTTTAGTTATCAGCCAACATTAATTACAACTTTTGATGCTTTTTAGTCATATATATATATTTAATAAGTTTGAAAATGTGTATAACCAACACTTATAATATATGGATAGGAGGGAGTATCATTATCAATATCTTGGAAAATGTTTCTTTTAGTTATTTCTATTCCACTTTCATAAATTTATCAAGCAAATTTCATTTACAGTTTAATTTTTTTTATTTTATTTTGTATATGTAGGTCATAATTTAATCGAACTAGAGATCATGAATACTAAGCTGACAGTGTGTGGTTTGAGGGCAATGCCTAAGCTGTCCAAGTTGACATTCAAGAACATTACCCTGGAGGACAAGGAGCTTAAGAAGGTGAACGAGTGCTTTTTTGGCCTGCAAGTTGTCAATTTCATTGAAATTACAGGTCTTCGGAGACCCAAAATTCATATGATGCACCTTAAGAGCTGCCACTTGAGTCTTTATAATGCTGCCTATTCTGTTACTATAGTTGCTCCAAGTCTTGTCAAAATGAAGCTCCAATGTGAGAGGCCAAAAACCCTTGTTATTGAGGCTCCCTCACTCACGGATTTGTGTCTATCTCTTGAAGGGTCAAAGAAGTTCAAAGTGCAAGATGATGAGTTTGTTAACTTGACAAGGCTTCGTCTTGAGTCCTCTGTCCTATATGGGCTGCTCTGCTCCTTACCCTTTGGAGGTAGAAAAATCAAGGACCTCACTCTGGGCTCAATAAAACCTGTTAAACCAATTAGGGTAGCTAAATTTGGGTTCGAGTTGTTGTTTAGAAATTTCCCAAATGTTAGTTGTCTTACTTTGACACCTTGGGCATGGTCAGAGATGGAGATGTACCTTTACCCAGAAGATGTTCAAGTAAGGAATCAGATGAAGGGGTTGAAACAAATTACTGCATATTTAGAGATTCATGATGACTTTGAGACTACACTCTCATTCATCTTCTACATTCTTGACAACTGCCCTAACTTGACGGATATGAAGCTATTCATCCACAATGATGTTGTTGCTGTTGATATCAGCGGTACACAGTACTTACTAGCTTCAAGGTGCATGTCCCGTTGTCCATGGGTGAGATGGAGATGGGGAACGTGGAAAGGAACCAAAGATGCTTGGATTCCTGATGATATATATATGTTATCCGTAAGCCTAGTTATTAAGGTTACTCTGAAATTTGAGATTTGGTGCGTTTGTGTTTAAACAAAAATAAGAATGGGCAAATACTTGAGCTTGTACGGCCATGCATTATTGAGTTTGATGAACTTGTTGGTGGCTTTATTTGTTTTAGTTTTTTATTTTAATATTTGAAATTCTCTAATGACATTACAAGTTTTTACCTCGAGGATTGTTAAAGCCACAGTAGTTTGGAAAGAAAGATGAGATTTTGTGATTAATGTTGATGGAGGTGCATGATGAAATCGATAATAAATGGGGGTAAAAAACTCGAAATATTTCCGACTTTTCTGCATGAAAAAGGGTTCAAGGGTTGCTACTAATTCATTCAGTAGTGTTTTTGGTCACGGCGGAGGGAAAGTGATAAACATTTGGATGGGTATATAAGAAAAGGCCTAAGGAAAAGGAATAGTGAATTGAAGAAGCAGCTTAGGAGTGTGGGCTTGACTTTGTCACAAATATATGTACAGTTATTTCTTCCTAATTAAAAACAGTAATAATGAAAAAAATGTGGATTTGCTGTGCTCCTACGTACATGCCATGACCATAAGTAAAAAGAGAAAGAAGAGGCCAAGGGTTACCATGGTGGAATCCCATTGCTTGCCAGAATCCCACTGGATACCAAGTGAGTCATGCTCACTTGTGTGCGTGTTTTGAGTACTGTTGATCTAGGTGGTCGATACCTCTGGATTTAATAATTCTTTTGATTTATCTATATATTTAAGTGCATGTAAGCAGCAGCAGCGCCAGCTAGGCTAGCTAGGCTGCTACTAGTTGAGATATTAATTGTACACATCAAATTATGTTTGTACAAAGACCATTATTATTGCAAGTAGTAAATTATAACGCTTTCATTTACTACAGTATATAATTTCCAGATTAATTGAAATGTTTATTGTTTATTACTCCCCTAGTTCTAGTTCTAGTTCTGGTAATAACTAATAAGACAATGGTGATACTAGTAGTTGATAGTGGGTGGGGGTGCTTTGAACCAATCATATATATGATTAGCCACTTTAACTTGTATACATAGATTCAACACTTCTAAATGTCATTTATTTTGCATGGTCTTTTGCACTAATTCTTTTATGAGTGATCACAAAGTTAAGTTCATTAAACTTTGTAGATGTCACAAATCTTACACTCATATAAGCAAGCTCTTGATGCCTCCACTATTTTTGGCATTTCCAAAACTTGTTAAGAACCTTATGTTCAACCTCTTTATCTTGGTGGATAACCCAACATTACACCTCTTTTGGGATGATATTTTGTAATGTTCAAATCACTATAATAGTGTACTTTCATTCATTGAATCTAAGACTAGAAGTTGTGACTAGCGTTAGATTGAAGTTTCCACTATTAGTGATCTTATAAAATGGACTTCCATCCCTTTAGATGTGTTCATAGTCACATCCTTAATTAATCCTTTTGGTTAAGGATTTTCCAAAATTTTCAATTACTTTTAAACTTCACAAAGTTCATAGTAATTCTTCACTTGTGATTAATCATATCAAGTCTTAGACCAATATGTCTAGACTTATTATTGTGCACTTTAGCTAGCATAAATGCACAACCTCTCAATACTTAACTCTATAAAGTATTGGAGTTAATTAGAATCACAATTATTTGATCACATCATTTTATGTCTTAGACCAAAGTGTCTAGACATGCCATTGTGTATTCACAATATGTTTTAGCTAACATATATACACAATCTCACACAACACTTAACTTTATACTTTAACAAGTATAAATTCACAAGTGTTTAAGTGCATTACAATTTAACCTTTAAAAGTTGATTAAGTTTTCAGCTTTGTAAGCTTCAAACTTTTCAATCACTTTTCCTTAAAAATGTAATAAACTTATTTAGCAAACTTGTGTTTGACCACATTACATTTACCCTTTAGAAGTTGATTTAGTTTTCCAACTTTGTAAGTTAAAAAACTTTCCGAATCACTTCTACCTTCAAAATGTAATAAAATTGGAATCACAATTGTTTAACATTACATTAGTACCTTTAGAAGTTGATTTCTTAGTTTTTCTAGCTTTGTAAGCTTAAAACTTTAATCACTTCTTTTTAACAATGTAATGGACAATCATATCCAATTTGTACAAGCATTTAAGAAAAGTAACATAGTACTTTTACTTATTAATTTAAGTTTGTACAAGTTTTTATTTATTTAATCTATTTTTTCAATTTAAGAAAATAGTTGCAAGTATGTATATGCTTTAATTAGCATATTTATTCAAACACAAATTTGTCCACATTATATTGCAAAAATTAAGAAGTAAATTTTACAACTTTTCAAATACTTCTTTTTACAATGTAATAATTTAACATAGCAAAACTTTTTCAATCATCAAGAAAAGCATCACAATACTTTTACTTTTGAAAAATAAATATATGCTATGTACTCACATATATCATATCTACTTATTTGATTTCCTTCAACTTTAAGAAAATAATTTGCCTTGTTATTTTAACAAATATGCAAATTTCTTATTTTCTCTTCTTCTTATAATATGACAAAAATTATGTTTTATCAACATTTATAAATGTTACACAACATAATCTATTATGCCATAATAAAAAGATTAAATCAAATAAATAATATAAACAAATAGTTTAAATATTACATTGTAATATAAGTTGCTTTAAAACATTTGTTCCTTCATGGATTTTGAACTCTTCAAGAATTTATTATTCTTGAACACACATTTTGTGGAACTTTTATCAATCTATTAAGGGAATTCCTTTTCCACAATATGTAAATTAGAAATTATTGTAACAAAAAATTTAATAATCATCTTTGATGATTTTTCATATTGAACCCTTTCTTGTTCAATAAATAACATTCTTTTGTAATGTCCTTCTTGTTACAATAAAAACACTTTCCCTTATTTTTCCTTTTGTTAGATTGACATTTGCACTTTGTCTTGGCCTCTTGCCTTAGATAGGCTATTTTAGTTGGCCATTTCCACTTTTTCCATAATGTGTACTTATTGAAAAATCCTCTTCTTGCTTTACTTGAGGAAATTTATTTTCCTGCATATGACATTTCTTTTTCATACAAAGAAATTCAGCAAGAGTTTCAATAATCATTTCTTCCTTCTTAAATTTTAATTTTCCATTGAAATCTTTCAAAGAAGGAGAAACATTTCCATCCATGTCTAAAGACAAAACTTCTATTATAGAAATTACTATAATAGTTTCACAATGTGCAAGTTATGTTGATTAAACTTTTTAGCAAAGTTTCAATTTTAGAAAATTGATTCATCACATACTTGCATTTATCATTTCATAACTTAAAGAGTTTAAGGCAAGAAAGTCTTACTTGAACATCCTTTCAAGCATGTACCTTTCCTTGTGTTCTAGTCCTTTGATGTAGAACTTTGTAGACACTCCTTTTACCTTCTTGTAAGATGGTCTCCATTCCATTCACCCTTCCCAATTTTCTAGTATTGAAAATCTAGTCCTTTCCTTTTTTTACCATTATTTTACAAATAGAATCTAAAGATTGTTGGGGAATTCTTAAGGGATTACAATAATAGTAGTATTCTATCTATTACATAGATATTAAAGAAGGACTTTACAAGAAAAGAAACTCTAATAATTGTTACTTATACTACAATAAAATATAACTTTATCTATTACAACAATATTACAGTAAAGAACTGACTCTTCAAATTGTGCAGTAAATGCACTTTCCTTTAGATTCTATTTGCTCCCTTTATTGTGCAGTAATTATCTGAGCAAATACTCTTCAGAATAAGATGAAGCATTTAGAATTACGTAATACACTTTACATAATTCTAACAACTAAAGATAATAGAAGAGTTTGCAAGAGAAGTCTTTTTCTCAGAATAGAATTTCTGCAAAAGTTCTTTTTCTGAATGACTCTTTCATTTTTCAGACTTTTCTTTTATGTGGAATTTCTAGACTTATTTTCTCTGTGGAATTTCATTTTTCAGACTTTTCTTCTATGTGGAATTTCCAGACTTATTTTCTTTGTGGAATTATCAGACTTATCTTCTGTGTGGAATTCTCAGACTTATCTTCTCTCTTTGTGGTTTTCTCATGTAGTTGTCTTTTTGATAATTAAGACAACTCCAACAGTTATAACTAACATGTGTCTAAATAACTAATTTAAGACACACTAAATTAACTGTTTAGGATAAATCTGAATATAAGATAATTACTAATCAATTGTAACTATCCAGAATTTTTCCAACTTTTCATTACTTCACAGTAAGCTACTCGGGAAAATTTCAGCGATATTCATATTTTATTGTTTTGATACTTTTAATATTGAAAATATCCAACAAAGCGTACTCCCTGAACAAAAAGAAAACACTAGACACCCAGGCCTGAGGCCACCAACTTCCTTCCTTCAAATCCCATCATCATCTGCTCCTAGCCCTCCATTCCCCGTGGAGCATTAGCGGCTGCTGCGGCATTCACATCTTCTGGTAAATTGGCAGCAGCAGCATCATCATCATCAGTGATGGCTTTGTTGTGCGCACGAACGTTATCCAGTGCAAATTTTGCGGCTAGCAATTCAACTTTGAGTTGATCAACCTGTTGTAGAAGCATGGTGATAACACCGGCACATAGGGCTGAGAACGAACACGAACGTTCACGAACAAGCTCGGGATCGGCTCGATTAAAGCTCGGCTCGAGCTCATTTATTTAATAAATAAACGAACACGAACAAGATTTTAGGCTCGATTAATAAATGAACAATAAATGAACACATCGGGGAAAGCTCGTTTATGTTCATGAACTGCTCGTTAAAAAGCTCGTTTATAGCTCGATTAAAGCTCGTTAAAAGCTCGATTAAAATATTAATTATATAATATATATTGTACTTATATACTAAATATTAGAAATAATTATATTTTTATATATATTTATTAAGTCACAAATCACAATATACGAGTGTTTGAATTGTTATAATAAGCTAATATTTTATAGGCATTTGAATTGATGTATTTATTTGAGTGAAAGTTTATGTTAAAAAATAATACAATTGTAAAAAAATTATTGTTTTTGTGAGAATTTTGAATTATTTAGTTGGTGTTGTTTCTTTGAACAATGTATGTTGTAATTTATTTTATTTACATTTGAATATAACTAATAGATTGTGTTAACTATTATCAAAATATTTGATAAATTATTGTATCGTGATTGAATAATCTTATTTGTGCAAAAAAAAAGTTATAAAAAAACAGAAAAAAAAAAGTAATCGAGCTCGGGCTCGAGATCGAGCTCGAATAAAGGCTAAACGAGCCGATCCCGAGCTCGAAATTTTGTACTCGAGCTCGAGTTCTAGGCTCGACTCGAGCTCGAGCTTGAGCTCGAGCATGAAGAAAATTAAACAAGCCGAGCTCGAGCCCGGCAAAGCTCGGGCTCGGCTCGGCTCAATATCAGCCCTACCGGCACTCCCATAAACCTTGTTAGCCTCCCTGTTTTTAGCATCAACAAAGAGAGTATCAAATAAGGTATCTCTATCCTCATGCAGAGTAACAACATGAAACAGCCTGCGGAGAGTATCCTCGGGATAGGACGCAAGGATGACACTGCAGTCAGCCTTCTTCTCAGCGGGAGCATGCGATTTAAATACGCAATCAACTGGGTAGCCGTGTTTGGTATTGAGGCATACACCGCATCTTGTGATTTTGGGTGCCATTTTCTATTTACTCCTGGTTTTCTCTAAATTTTTTTTTCACTTGGTTTGGCTCTCAATTCATTGTATGGATTTGCCCCTTTTATAGAACATAATTAAGCTTGGAGGCCACGAAATAGCTCCGGGGTGGGTCACACGTACGTGTTAGTTTGTTTTCATAATGATGTGTGTGTTTGTATGTGTGTATGTGTTAACGTTGGTTCTTATTTGGTGGGGTGAGGCGGAGCATTGATTAGTGAGAACTGATGATCAGAACTTAGAAGGCCACATGGCTGGGCAGCTACATACAAAATTAATGGTGATGATTTTATCTGTTATATTTGAATTAATTATTATTCCGATGGTCCCCTTTTGTTGTAGGGTTGTAGCTAGCTAGCCTCAGAGAATTAAGCATGTCTTTAATTTGGAGATACATAGTTTGAGTTTGAGGGATCGATAGTTCATAGTTGTATTTAAAGTCGAAAATCTTCATCCAACTCACTTTCATTTCTCTGGATAGTTATATTTGCACATGCATGCATGTACATATGCTTACAATAAGAGTTTGGCTACGCATCAAATATCTCTATGCCGATGCGGATAGGGGTGTTCATCGGTTCAGTTTTTAGGTTCTTCGAGTTGTTCGATTCGGTTTGTTTGATTTGAATATCTCTAAACTCAAATTCGAAAACCAAACCAATTTGAATTGAATTCGAATTCGATTTTCGGTTCGAATTCGAATAAATCAAAAATGATATTTGAATTTAAAAATCAAATCTTCATTCGAATTAACCGAATTCACGCAAACAAACTGGACTCGAATTTAGTTTTAACCTAAATCAAATTATCAAATTACATCACAATTTAGGATTCAAAACAATAATTTATTTAAATATTATATATTTTATAAAATATTTTATATTAATATATATTTTTAATATATGAATTCGGTTTTCAGTTTGGTTTTCGAATTGGAAGCTAAACTCGAAAACCAAACCATAAACCGAAATTCGAATTTGGTTTACCGAAAACGAATTCGAATTCGAATAATTTGAGTTTGGTGAATTCGAATTCAGTCGGATATTCGGTTTAACTCAAATATTGAATACCCCTAGATGCGGATGCCGATGCAGATGCAGAGAATCATGACTACAGCCTCTAATCATGATCAAATATTAAGAGTACCAAACATGCATGGGAGCCATGAGGAAATGCTAAAGGAAACAATGGTAGTGCAATATGCATTATGCATGCACTACTACTATTAATTCAAGTTGTAATTAGCTAGCGACAAATTAAATCTGCCATAATACTTGAATAATTAAAGTTGTAATTTAGGGCATCATTTATAAAACTAAAAAGATAATAAAAAGTTTAGAAATTAAAAAATATATATATATATAACCAGTGGCGGATCCAGAAATCTTACTTTAGGGGGCGAATATGAACTACCGCGTATATGAATACAATAATTTTAAAATATTTAAAACATGACAACTTCTCAAATTAAAATAATATTTAAAATAAAATACATATAAGATGCAGTTTATATTTTATCAAATGTAGGCATTCGAAATTGTGCCCGTCTGTCTTTCATACTATCAAAAGCATCTATGATAGAATCTGTATTAATACTTCTAGCAATACCATTTTCTATATAAGTGATCAATGAATTTGTAAGAAATTCATCTCCCATCTTATTCCGTAACGGCATTTTAATAAGTTTTATTGAAGAGAAAACACGCTCTGTTGTGGCAGTAGATACAGGAAGAGTAAAATAATGAGTTAAATAAAAAATTGTATCAAAATATTTGAAACTTTATACAATTACGATAAAAAAAAAGTTTTGAAATAAAATTAAAAATCTAAACTTAACTGTTTATATGGCTTTGACGTAGGGATGACCACGGTTCCGGAACCGGCGGTCCCGGTTCTGATTTTATTCCAATTCTGATTTTTTTTCAATTTTTAGTTTCGAATTTCGATTGTAATCCCTCTTTTAAATTTGATTTCTATTGAAATAATGATTAAAATATTAATTGAAACTCAAATAATACAACATAATAATATAATTAGAATAATAATAGTTACAATTGAACTTAATTAATATATAGTTTTTAGATAATAGAACTAGAAAGAATTAGATAAGTGAGATTCAATGATATAAAAATAATAAGAATATTGAAAGAATATTTGAATATTTGAATTATTAATTAGAATTCAACTAGTATAATATAATAACATAATTAGAATAGTAGTTAAAATTAAACTAATATATGAATTTTTTAGAATAATAGAATTATGAATATTAGATAAGTGAGAAAGAAAGATATAGAAAGAATAAGATTATTGAGAGAATGATCGAACTATTAATTGGAATTCAAATAGTATATTAGCATAATATAAAAATAGAATTATGATAATATAAATTAAAAATAAGTTGATACATAATATAGTTGGATTAATAGATGAAATTGAATTAATATATGGAGGTTTTAGGAAAATATAATTATGAAGAATTAGATAAGTGAGAAAGAAAAATATATAAATGATAAGAGTATTGAATGAATGATTGAACAATATAATAATATAATTAGAATAATTAATTTAAAAAATTGATACCCTAAACCCTAAACTATAAAAGTTAAAACTTACAATATAAAGATTATAAAACTAAGAAATTATGTGATGAAAATAAAGTGGTATAGAAATATTTATAAAATTATAATTTTTTTTGCCGGTTCCGGCGGTTTTGGAACCGCCGGTTCCAGTTCCACAAAATTCGGAATCGGAACCGAACCGTCCATAGACGGTTTGGTGCCGGTTTCGATTTTGTGGGGGCCATGATTCCGGTTTCGAAACTGGAAGTTTGGTCATCTCTACTTTGACGTATGAGAAAGACGCTTTTTTTCTGTTGAAGGGTGTACAAGAAATTTTTTTGAGTCGATTAAAAGAAAAAGAGTAAAAGGTAATTGATAATGAAAAAGAAACCCTAAAAGAATATAATGTATAAAAGTGGGCCAAAAGTATATGAATATTATAAAAATATTGAATAAATTTAATCTACAAAAGTGGGCTAAAAGTATAGACGCATGTCTAATAATTGTAAATTAATTTTAATGATATTTATGTATTTAGTCCCTACTTTTAATGAAACTACGTAGTTTTAAACGTTAGACAGAATATGACTGGATAAATATTGGACAGAGGATTTGGACTAAAAAGTATATGGATATTCTAAAAGTATTTGATAGATTTAATTCACAAGTAATAAATCTAAAAAAATTAGTGGGTTTTACCAATAGTTAAACATATACGTCCAAAGTTTGGAGGGACAAATATATATATTTTTAAAAAAATTATAAATCACTAATATAAATAAATTTTTTAAAAATTCTTGGGGGTGTGGCTGCCACCCACGCACCCCCAATCATCCGCCTCAACGTGTTAATTAGTTTTCGTAATTTAATTAATAAGAGTTCTAATTAGTAACGCGTATAGTTTGTTCTCATGTTGTTTTTTATCTAGTTTCTTTTCTAAATTGTTCCAAGGTTTAGCTTCCATTATTTAATAAGAGTTATAATTAGTAACGTGTTTGTTTAATTAGCTTCCATAATTTAAGAAGATTTATAATTACTAACGTATTTACTATTTAGTAAGAGCGTTTAGCTTTCATATATAATTTAGTAGGAGTTTATAGTCCTTTGTATTCTTTAATTTGAAGTCATTTGTAATCTTTAATTTTGATTGTGTTTAGGGTGTCTAGCTATTTTAAAGGTTTCACTGTTTTGTAATTTTATTTTACATATTGGAATTTTGAGAAAACGAGAAAGAATTTCTCTTTCTTATTAACTTTATTATAGAGATTAAGAGAGCCCAAATATTCCACTTCAAATCTTCTATTTCAGTTATAAATATATAGAATATTTTAATCCTTGCTTCAATTTATAAATAGAAATCACCTAGATTGTGCTAACATTCTATCAAACCTATATATACATTCCATGTATTTAAATTATATTTTTAGTCTTCACTATTCACTCAATGATTTTTAGTTAAATATATGTGGCATGCATTTATAAATTAAAATAATAATTAAAAAATATTATCTTGATCGAGTGGGGAGAGAGGCTTGATAATTCATTTGACATTTTATAATAATAATTAATTAACATGAATCAATTAATTAATTAATTGAGTTTGGTTTTAAAGACATTAAACTGACATGAATTGATAAAAGGATAAATGATTTCAATAATACCCCAACTTGGGAATACATTAAGTTTTGGTTGTCATCCTTTAAAAAGTTATCCGACGGTTCGTATTCTATTTTCCATCCAAACAAACTTTAAGCATTTACTATTTAAAGAATTAATTTTTCATTTATAGGATTAATAAGTGTGTAAAATAACACTTATTTAATAACAAAAAATTACTAAAACCATACTTATTAGAAAAAAGAACGTAGCAATTAAATATATATATATATATATATATAAGGAAAAATACACTAAATTACCTTATACTATTACTTCGTTCCACACTTACCCCTTATAATTTTAATTGAAATATTTAACCCCCTTAATTTTATAATTTTAGAATAATTAGTCTAATATGTTAATTGTCCTTGAATAATTAAACAGAATTGCAAATATGATTTTATTATAAGATAATAAAATGACAAGATTAACTTCAAAACAAATAATTATTTGATAAAACTAATCAATAACTGAAAATAAAAAATTCTGATAAAAGAATAAGAATGAATCTTTTTATGCTTTCCTAAGGAAGAAATTACGACAAATATTGTAGGATATATCTTGAAAAATCTCTTTATTTCTTGGTGAGTTTCTTATCAATTTATTATAATTTATATTTTTTAGAGTTTAATGGGTGTTTTAAATATTGAACAATTCTATAGGAATTCAATTAGTGTTGTAAGTATTGAACCATTCTAACAAGGTTAAAATTATATTTATATTGGTTCTATTCATTTTTTTCATAGATTACTTAGTTGTCGTGAGTATTGAAGAGTTTTAGTCGGATTAAAATTATATTTTCATTAACTATATATAATGTTGATTTTCTTTAAGATGAAAAGTTAAGGGAGTTAATTGTTGTAATTAAAATAATAGGGGATAAAAGGTGGAACATAGTGATAGAGTAGTAGGGTTTACCTATTTATAATTAATTAAAACTGCAATCAACAAAAGACTTCTTCGTGTATGAAGAATTTTTCTCAATCCCATTCTACTCTACTTCACAGTTCACCCCATTATTACTGAGCCACAGAGCAATTTAGACGAGGCAAGAAGAAAGTTGCTCTGAATCAATCTTTGATGATGGACGGCCTCCCTCATCCTTTAATCATCGAAATTTTGAATAGACTCGATGATTCAGCCGATATCGCTCGCTGCCGTGTAGCATGCAAGACTTTCAACGTGCTCTCTCGAGAAGTGCGATTCATTAACCTGCGCTGCTCCTCCGACCGTTTCATTAAATATATCTCTCCTCTGAAAAAATCTTCGCTCACTCCGTTTAAAAAGATTTTCAAAACCTTAATTTCCGAGTTGAGAATCGTCGAGTCCGTTTCCATTGCCGTGGACGAGCCACCAACTCTTTTGTCGGTGTCTGATGAGTTTCAAAGTATGAAGAAAGATTTTCAAATGAGCGATGCGAGATTTTTGAAAGAATGGTTGCCTGGAGTTTGTGATGGATTGAGATCGCTTTCGATTTCGAATTGTTGGACACTGTCCGGTAAGGTGAAATCGCGTATGCTCTCCCTCGTTTCTTCTCACTGTAAGTCCTCCCTCTCCCTCCCCCTCCCCCTAAGTTGGAGAAATCTTTTTATGTAATTTACTGTGTTTGTGAATCATTATTCATTCATGGTTTTTTCCTTTTGTTGGCTCAGTTTAAGAATTATTTTAGTTTATTTTAGTCCTGTAGAAATTTATAATGTATAAATGGATGGCATTGTTACCTTGGATATGGTTGATGAATGTGTTTGCGTGCAGTTTACTAAATATGAGGGTTTTTCCTGTCGCAAATTTGAATAAATTAGTAAGGCAGTTCCTTCTTATAGTATACCCTAACTACTAGTTCTTCTTCTTATTCTTCTTGTACAATTTTCCGTGTGAAGCTACATTTTTCACCTCGCATGTTCACCTATTCCCTATAAGGGATACTAGATCAGGTAGCTAGTATGGAATGAAAGTTTATGTATCAGAGTCCTTTAGTTCACACTACATACCTTCTCAATCAGATCCTTAATTTACTGTTAATATGACCTATGACCTATTGACAGGGGATTGTATTCTGAGATTGGAATTTGCGAGAACAGATACATTAATTATACTTTATACTAATTTCTTATATGTTTTATGATCCTTGAATTAATTATAATTGTATAGTAATGATTTTCAAAAGGTGGAACGGATAAACTCTTATATATTCAATATTAGCTTGGATTGTCCTTAATTACTTTAATCATCAATATCATGAAAAAATGTTTGTTTCAGTAGTGACTTGTGTTCCATGCATCTTCATAAGTCAAATTCAATACTCTTTACTCTTTTTGAAAGTTGATTTGTTTATGTCTGGGAGTTCTTCACCGTGATTGGTTCTGCGGATATATTCTTTTTCATGTATTTAAAGTTTGTATATGCAGGTCATAATCTAATGGAGTTACAGATCACGGATACTTGCCTGTCAGTGGATGGTTTGAGCCTTATGCCTAAACTGTCCAAGTTGACATTCAAGGACATTAAACTACAGGACAAGAACCTACGCATGGTGAATCAGTGCTTCCCCGCCCTGCAAGTTCTCAATTTGAGCAGAGTTAGTGGTCTTCGTGAACCCAAAATTTGTTTCTTGAAACTTAAGAGCTGCCAGTTGAGTCTGTATGATTCTGCCCATCATGTTACTATAGTTGCTCCAAAACTTACCGAATTGAAACTCGAATGTGAGTTTCCAGAAACTCTTACTATTGAAACTCCCTCACTCACGGATTTGTATTTGTCTCTTGAAGGTTCACATAACTTCCAAGTAAAACAGTTTGTTAACTTGAGAAGGCTTCATCTTCAATCCGCTGTCCTTCATCGGCTACTCTCCACCTTACCCTTTGATTTTGAAACAATCAAAGACTTGACATTGGGCTCAATAAAACTTGCTAAACCATTTAAGGTTGCAAAATTTGGGTTGGATTTATTGTTTAGAAGTTTCCCAAATGTCAGCTCTCTTACTCTGAGTCCTTGGGTTTGGTCGGAAATGGAGATGTATGTTTACCCTGAAAATCTTCAAGTTAGGATCAATAAGATGAAGGGGTTGAAAGAAATTACTGGATATTTAGAGATTCGTGATTTTGAGACAACACTGTCATTCATTTTTAACATCCTGGATAACTGTTCTAACTTGACGGATATGAAGCTGTTTATTCACAATAATGTTGGTGTTGATATCACCCTCGCAGTTATGTCAAGGTGTATGTGTCGTTGTTCAAGGGTGAGATGGAGTTGGGGAACGTGGAAAGGAACTAAAAATGCTTGGGTTCAAAATACTTGCGTTACCTTTGGAAAGCTATTTTATGTTGAGAATTAATTGAGAAAATTAATTTTTCATCTTGTTTTGAGATGAAAATTGGTGAAAAATCACCTATATATATATATATATATATATATATATATATGTAAACACAGCTTGTTAACTCTGAAATTTGAGGTTTGATGTGTGTTGTCTTTTATTACTGAAATAAACAAAATAAGAATGAGCAAACACTTCAGCTTAGATATGCATTGAGTTTGATGAACTTGTTATAGTTTTTCTTTTAATATTTGAATTCTGTAATGACATGAAAAGTTTTTGCCACAGGATTATATTGTCGAAGCAATTCCACAGGATTATATTGTCGAAGCAACATTACTTTGATGGTGGGTTTGCATCCAGAAAATATTGGGTGGTTAACTCATTATCAGGTGGGTTTGCATCCAGGAAATATTGGGTGGTTAAAGGGTTTATATTTTCTCGCGACGAGAAGTCGAAACATTTATCAACTTTTATGCATGGAAAGGGTTTAACTTTCTGCATGAAAACGGTTCAAGGAAGTAATTCATTCAAAGTGATAAACATTTCCATAGACCAAAAAGACCAAGAAAAACAGAGAAATTGTTAAATCAAAATCAAAATCAAAATCAAAATCATTTTACGTGCAAATTGTCGGAGAAACAAATGGCATGCTCTCTTCTCTTGACAAGTCAAAACCGCATTTGGGACGGCGACGCTGACTTTCCCTTTGCCACCACCAATTCATGCAATTGCGTTAAATAGCGGCGAAGATACGGAACGCAGCCCAGTCTCACGTACAGAGTCCACTTCACGCGCCACCGTAATGCCTTAAAGAACGCAAAAACAAGTCTCAATTACGCCACCGTGTTACATTAATTGTCCTTGCGCCTCTCTGCCACGTTCTCTTTACATTATGGATATGCAAGAACAAAACATTTTAACGTTTCAAGAAATTAAAGGCAATCAAAATTAGAGTTAACCTCAATCTATACTTCCATTGCAAAATACTCCATAAATTTTTAATTTTAACACCACTTTACCATCTCAGTATTCAATTTTTTGCAGTGTACTACATCTTCATCCTAATTAGTATAAATAACTCTATTAGGACAATTTTATCCTTGTTAAATTTAGACTTCTCTATATCCAAGAAATATGTTGTATTCTGAAAAATATTCTAAAGATAAAAATTTATAAAAATGTTGAAAGAGAAAACAAGAGTTTTGAAGAGGGAAAGAATTTAAATATATGAAAAAATTTATTCAACTAATACAAATTATAAAAAAAATAAATACAATCTAATAAAAATACTTTACATAAATAATGATTTTGATTTTTTATAAAGGAAAATTGGCAAAATAGTCACTGACATTGTACAAAAAGATTTATTTTGGCATCCACATTAAAAATAATGTATTTAAATCACTTATATTTAGAAAATACACCAAATTAGTCACCGACTAAACTTTGTCAACTTTTTTAATTGTTGTATTAAATGGTTTTGTTTGAAAAATAAATCGATTTTCTACTTTTACTCTTTTATTAAGTCAGCCGTGATTTGAACATGTGTTTACTTTGTTAAAAAAATTAATAAAGTTTTGTTTAGTGACTAATTTGGTGCGTTTTCAAATGTCATTCACTAAAATGCATAATTTTTCATGTGAATAACAAAATGTATTTTTTTTTGTAAAACGTCTCTAATTGACAGTTTTCCCTTTAATAATACAATTATTGCCACCTGAGTTAAAAATGTAGTGCAATCCAAAAAAATTAAAATGTTGGCATTGGTAAAGCGCTAAAATTAAAAATTTAGAATGTATTTTGCAATCTAGCCATAATTCGAAGTTGTTTTTCCCAATTAACTCTGAAAATTATAGTGGCAAACCAGTGAAGCAGCGATCAATTTTTCCCGCGCCTTTCCTCTAACACTACGCCCCGCGCTGCCTCTCTGCGCCGCTCTCTGGTTGCTACCAAGAATGGAGAGATGGGTTCCCCTATTCGCGATTTTCATGAATTCCCCTTGCCCTGAAACCGACGCATCTCTGTGGCTGCAAAAATCTTTCGACCCCTCATCAACGGCTCCCGTTTCCACATCTTCTTTCGTTTCATTGCTCACGAGACCTTCAGATGCTTCTCCTTCTACGCCTTCTTCATCACCTCCCACAAAAAGGTAATTTAATTCAATATCTGTAGCTTTCTAAAAGTTTATAACTTTCGACGTGAAAATTAATTTGTTGTTTTCATGTGTTTCTTGATGAGCAGAGTTATGTATATACAGACGCTACCCAATGCAGTTCAGTCTCGAATCTTGTCATTTCTTGTTTATGAACGACGGAGATTTTGCAAAAGGGATTTGATAAAACTTGCAAGGATTATGTTGACGGAGGGTCAAGAGGTGGATTTTTGGGTCAAGAAAGCTGCAGAGCAACTGCTTGATGTGCTTTCCGGTTCAGGGTTTGATTGGATTTCTTGCTTTAATTTGGATTCTGAGGAAGGAAATGTGGAGGATAAGTTTGGAGCTATCCCAGATTGGCTTCGAGAGGCTGCTGATAATCGTCGTGATTTGGTACTCCATTGGCTTCCTATGATGACCGACGAAATTAATTTTAGAAGGCCATTTAGTAGTTTTCAGGATGATGAAGATTCAGAAAACGACGTTGTGAAGGAGAAACAAGAAAATGAGGATGAAGTAATGGGAGAAGCTTGTTCTGGTGATAAAAAAGATGTTACTAACCCTGACGTTGAAAAGAGAGTTGATTGGTTGAAATCCCAGATCCTAATTTTTGAGACTACTTCTAAGACTATTGATTTGAGTAACGAAATTCGCGAACTCTGTCTTGCAAGTAGAGTGGATCCATTGTCAATCTTGACTATGATTGAACCTTGGCAGGCAGATGATGAGACTGCTTCAATTATGATTGCACAATTTTTGGGTGGAGATGCAGATGAACTTGGTTGGCCAAGTCATGTTCTTTGCTCAATTGTTCTCCCCAGAATGCTTGCCCTTGAAGTGCCGGCTTCTCGGGTTCTAGTGAATGCCACCATTGAGTTCTGCAAGGTCCATCAGAAGGCTACCGAATATGCTTTGTTGTTTCCATTGCTTCTAAAAGTAGGGGGAATAAACAATTCCATTTGTGATGTTATTACAAGGATAGTTAGAGAATGTTTGCATCCAGCCCATGTTTCTGCATTCTGCCAGAAACTTCTTTGTGAAGAACTAGATGTGAAGAATTTCATCTGCCTTCCCTGCCACAGATGTCTGATTGCTGGCGAACTGGTATGGACAGAATCACTGTTCTACTTGATGCAAAATGTTCTGAACCATAATGTTCATTTGACCCAAGACACTGTTGATCAACTTGTTCAAGAAGTCTGCAAGTCCACAAACAGGTTTCCAAGATCTCTCAAGTTAGGCAACTTTTGTTTATGCTTTGTCAATAAGTGTGCTCCTCTTTTAAGATCTCATAAGCTTATATTGATGGAAGCTGTAAAGCATACTAATACACTTGTAACCAAATCTATAATGTCCAAAATAAGTTGCTTATAGTAGCAAAGTTTACTGTTACCATTCTTAGCTTATGATTTGCAGCTTTGTTAATTTTTAGTGAGGATATGGAGGGAATCCCAGATCTTCTTGAGGTTTGTTTAGTCAGGAAAATGAAATGCATTCATAGAAACACAAAATGAAAGTAGAAATTTCAAGGGTGAAAAGACAAGTGTGGAACCTTAAAACTTCAAATGCACAAGCCCTATCACAGTTTCACTAAACCTGTCCAGCAGGCAATCATTTGATCAAAGCAAAATGGAAGAACACTTGGTTTTAAGTTCACGAGGACTTTTAAGCCACAATTGCAGATAGAAAATGTTACCAGGACTGAAAAATAAAAACATCACATTTTAGAAACATACAAATAGGGGCAAAGTACAGGAAGCAGGACACATTAGCTTCTCTTGAACTCTGCCCATGCACTGATAATAAAAACCCTGAATAGAAAACGCAAGCAGCTTTTTTATGTAATATATCGGGATGATGGTTGGTTCTATTACACCAGAAGATCCCGTGGACCATTGGTCGATTTCTTCAACGACTCAAATCTGGGAACCTTGTCTGCAAACTTGGTTTCAGCATAGATTTTCAGATAATCTTGAAAGGAGAAACCTTCTGGATATAAGAGCTTGGATGCCGGTGAAATTACAGCATCACCAGCAGGGTTGTAGAAGGTGGCAATGGAGAGCCTGCTCCCATCCTTGTCAGCCATGACACGATGCAGAGCACTCTTGTATATTCCATTACTCAGCACTTCCAGTTGGTCACCAGTGTTCACAAAGATTCTATTGTTCTTTGATGGTGGAATTTCCACCCATTCTCCATCTCTGAAGAACTCAAGACCAGGAACTTCATCATCTTGGAGCAAGAGAATGACTCCACCAGCATCAGTGTGTTCTCGAAGCCCTCGTACCTGCTCAGGGCGTGGACAATGAGGGTATTTTGCAACTTTTGTTCCCACAGATGGACCTTTGCTTCCTGTAAATGCTTGCTTTATGTAAGTTTTCTCCAACCCAAGATTCTCGCTCATGAGTTCTGAAATATCTTCTGCTAGCTTGACCAGTTGATCAATGTACTCATCCATTGTTTCCCTGCATGTATGCTTGCGTGTTAGCGAAATTTCATAAAATTTTTGAGCATCATAATCAAAGATTGGCTTTGTTGTTCCACAGTATTCAACAGTAAGTTTTGATTATTGCAAATTGCTGTTCTATAATGTAGTTGGTGTTAGAAGCTGGATGATGACTTACTGAAAGGCAATGGAGAGATTTGGAAGCTTGTTGATGTTGGACTCCGGTCGATGCCAAATGAAAAAGGCACTTTCCCAGTCAATATCTCTGGTAATTTCTTTACCATCTAAGCTCTTAACTATCTCTGACTTATAGAACTTTTCTTTCAAGTTTTCTTCATAATGTTGATTCACCACCGACTTCACTTTAGCCATCAAGTCTTTATCAATATTATGGTTCTCAATCTGCAAAAATTTAAACCAGAGTTATTTTGGACAAAACTATGAAATGATCAGATGTGCAAATAAAGTTCCCATTACCATGAAGAACCCCCATTTCTCACAAGCTTGGTGGAGAAGAGCCAATGTTTTGCTTCTGCTCTCACCATCAAGCTTTGCAAAGTCGATTACTGGGATTTCCATCTCTGGTTCTTCTTCTTGGTTCTGAATGAAATGAGTGACTAACATATGCAACTTAGCTTAACATATATATAGGCAGACCAAAGGAGGGGTGAGTTTTGCAACTTTATTATTAAATAGTGGGAAGAAACCAGTTAGATTTGAAGCAATGTTAGTTTGCAGGTGAACCATACCCCATTACAAGGAGAATTATATGGTGCATTGGAAAATGAGAGGATGTTTAGTTCGTCTAAATGCAGTTAATTGCCGACCATGTGATTGAATAATTTTTTAACCTTTTGACTTTCAATCCTCTGATCCACATAAACAGCCACCAAGGTTTGCTTTCTTCTGTTGAACAGAAGAAGAAACTTCCATGTTGATAAAGATTGTTTCTTCCATATTATTCCACCCCATCTGACTTTATCTTTGGTTTATATTACTTAAATTGTCAACTTGGCCTTTCGTTCATGTTTTTCAATCTTTATTTAACAAAGTTTCCTCTAGTTGGAACTTGGAAGTGTTACTTCAACTATAATTTTTATCAACTTTAGTAAAACTAGGGGCCGTGTTAAAGCCTGAGAGCCTTCCAATGGGCGGTTTTGCCATTATAATCAAACTATTCATTGATTATTCTTGTTTCCCAGTTTATTGCAACTTCTGTAGTAGTCTCAATTTCTCAATCATTCAATCAGTAGAAAATATAATAATCATTGCTCTGTCCTCTGTTTGGACTGCAATCAATAATAGGATCATAGGAAAACCACGGTGGGATTGGGATACCAACTGAGGTTTTGAATACTACTAAGTTTGGGATTTGAAAGGTTCCAAACTCTTGACTTATTAGTCTAATTTTGTTGGGTTGGTTTGGAAATAAATAGAAAGAAAGAGTTGAAATCCTGGAAAATATTAACAGTGTTGTAGTATTTGTTTAAGATTAAGAATGTTTAGTATTACCAGTATTGTATTTCTTTAAGAATGTTCAGCGACACATCCTAAGAGCTTTTACTCTTAGTTGAAGTTACCGACAGTGTAGAAACAGGGAATTAGTGTCCGCGGGGAATGAATGCGGATTGCCCAGTCAAAGATGGGCATAATAATACACCATTAGGAGTGTTTATGAATTGAAAGAGTTTTAAGTTAAATTTGAATAGCTCTAGTCCCAATGCCAATACCCAACTCCCAACATTCCTTCCCATATCACATGCAATAATCCCAAGTTAAAGGTCACAAGACTCACTACCATCTCTTTAACCAGTTGTAGTTTGACCCCTTCAATCTATCAAAGTTGCACTTTACCCATTTTGGTGAGTTGGACGAATAAATGCCTTCTATTTTCATTGTCTTTTCTTAACAAAAAAACCAATCACCTTTTTTAAACAATCAAACAATCGTTTTTAAAGGACTAGGGAGAGGGAAATTAAAATCTATAAATAATAGCTTAAAGAGATTATAAATAATTATATAGAAATATTGTAGATAATTTTGATATATTGAAATTTATTTTAAAATGTTACCTTTTATCGCTTAAAATTATAGAATAATTTTGCTTACTTTAACCGCTTTGAATTTTTTGTATCATTTATTGTATCACTATGTCTAGCACTTTCTATAGAAGTGACACGTGTATTTGTAAGATAGAATTAAAATTCTATCAAATAATTGGTGAACATGAGTGATTATACATGTGTCAAAATCTTATATAATGATATAGAAAGTTACACAAAAGTGATACATAAGATTCATTGCACACTTCCTGTATCATTATATAAAATTTTAACATGTGTATAATCACTTATCTCTTAAATTTCATCAATCACTTAAATAAAAATTTAATTTTATCTGAAAAAGACACTTCACGTCTACAGATAATGTTTTGAGAAGGGTGGCTCTTCAAACCAAAAAAAAGAGTAATAGTTGAAAAAAATAGGGTCTGTTTGGACACCATTCAATTTGCGATTTATTTCACAATTGCAAAATGAGGTGTTTGTTTTGTTCAACTATTCATCAAAATTTTTAGAACACAAAACAATGCTACAGTAATTATTTTTGCTACATTAATTTTTATAAATAAAATATTGAATTTGAATTTGAATTTTAAATTTTAATAATAAACAATTCTTCCTAACACACTTCCACCAAAATAAACTAATAAAATACTAATTCAAATTTAAATTTCAAACTTTTATTAATAAAAAAATCTTCAATACAAATCTCAACAAAATAAAATCATTCATTCCAAACATTCTCAAAATATTCTTTTCTCATAACAAATCCCAGAAAAAAAATATTCTTTTTTCATAACAAATTCTAGGAAAAAAATATTCTTTTGTCATAACAAATCAAAGGAAAAAAATATTCTTTTTTCATAACAAATCCCAAGAAAAAAAATTCGTGATATAATCCAAAAATAACTTGTACAAACGGAAAATCTGTAATCTCACAAATGAAATCCAATTTTCATAAATTTCAATCTTTATTTTTTTTAAAGGTATTGTTAATTATTCACATCAAAATCCAAAGTGATCTTCAATAATTAATTATTAATTAGGAAAAAAAAGAAATTCCATACCAAAGCAGATTCCTTCAACTTCAATGCATTGACTCCGTTTGACCCACCCGATCCAACCATCATCTGCCTGATTCTGCATCATCAGCAGATTCAGCACCAGCGTCCGTCACCGTCACCGTCACCATCAGCGCGTGTTAACTCAAATCCACTCTCTCTCTAAAGTCGCACCCCACATTCCTTTTCTTCCATCTCACTCCCCACCTGACTGTATTCACAAGCACCGTATATCTCAAGGTTCTTCCTGTAATTTCACTCCACTTCTCCCTCCATTTCCTTCCGCAACCAAACCCCTTCCTCCCCTCCCTCTCCATCGTTCAAAACCCTTCCCATTTCAGGATTTCGTCATCTCCTCTCTGCAACGGTGCAATGCACGAACAACGACGACGAGTTCTGTATCTCCTCATTCTCTGCTTCTTTCTAACTGTTGTTGAGTCGAGGCATAGAGACATTGTCGTCAATGCTACGCGCGCTGAATTAAACTCCTCCTCCTCTTCTTCTCCAAAGAGGCCGAAAGAAGATAGCTTCGCTGATATGATCGACAAAGCATTGGAAAAAGAGTTTAATGAAACTAATGAACAATCCGGCGGTTAGTGAGATCTCTCTGCTCATACTTTCTTGGAAGAACTCACATTACTTGTTTTCGTAGTTACGCGTTATCTACCGGTGTTTAATTTGAATCGTTAGGGTTTTGATGTTAAGTTTATGTGTTTTCAGTTTAGTTTTCTGAAATTTGAATAGTTATGCAATATTCCTAGTTTGCTTTTTGATACATTTCTTTGAGCGATTGATGACAGTGTATCTTTGATTTTTTTAAAAAATAGACTTTTGCAGGAATTTTTTTTATTAATTAATTAATTTATTGTCTCTGTGTCTTACAGAAATGGATCATGGGAGCTTCAACAATAGTATTGCTGAAGAGCAGGTTGACTGGTTCTTTGAATGACTGCAATTGTCAATGCTCTAATTTAGTGCTTAATATATATATATATATATATATATATATATAAAAACATCATTTATCAAAATCGTTGGCATGCTGGAGTTGCATACTAGATAAAACAATTAAAAAATTTAAAAAATTCAAATAACCAGATTCAACACTACCAATTGTCTCAAAAATACTTGTTTTTGTTGTTATTATTGTTGTTGTTGCTGTTTTTTATTTTTTTATTTTTTATATTTAAATAGAAAGTTGAGGTGTCTGATATGAACAAGTGAGAAATGTCATCTAGCTGATTCATGTTACAGGTTTCTTGCTACATCTGCATGAGAAAATGAATTAAGGCATAAAGTTCAATGTTATTGTTAATCCTCGCTACTTGGTTTATTTTTTGCTTGTAGTTCCTAGTAATTTTCAGTTTACAGTCATATCAATCGTCACCATGTTGTCTCTTCTTCAGTTCTTCTGACCTGAGAAGACGTGCCTTTTGTCGCATCTTTTATGCAATGCACATTTAGTTTACTTTTCCATTTGTTTCTCTATTTGAAATCCTAACTTTTGTGCTTATTTGGTTTAATTTTATCAAACTTTTTATTCTGTAGGCAGTTTTGGAAACTGTTGCAAGAGTTAAGACCAAGAAAAATGAGACAAAGCAAGAAAAGTATGTTTTCACTGCACACTTGATATAATACTACTAGCCTTCTATCCCTTTTGCTATCCAGTAGTACAAATGATTACTAGACTTCATGGTAGAGAAGTGTGAATACTAGCAGTTCTGAACTTTTTAAATCTTTTCCTTAAAGGTCATTTCAGTTGCATGATGTTTTCAACTTGGATAATGAGAACCGAGCTGAAGATACCCCAACCTTGATAGATCGGAAGGTATTCTATGCAGATAATACTCATTGTGGTGGTTTGTAATCTTCTCACATGTGCATTTTTCTTACTCTAGCTCTGGTGTTAGGTTATGAATTCACAATTCTTGTAGTTCGAAATATCTGTGTTTTTCAATGTTCAAAATGGTTGGAATCTGACTGATCCATTGATATTTTCCTCAGGACAATGTCTTCATTATGTCCAATTCCAAGTCAAAAATCCCTATACTTCAGTTAGATATAAGGTTTTCTCTTCTTTCCTAGCATACAACACTTGGAAGATGGTAAAGATTAGCTGATTCCAAATCTTCACTTTCCTGTTTGGCAGATTGATATCAGATCTTGTGGTGGTCATTGTATCTGCAACTTGTGGCGGCATTGCTTTTGCATGTGCTGGACAACCGGTGAGATTATTGCTGATTTTTGGAGGAAATGGTGTCACTCTGCTTATGCTGATGTCTCAATGAAGCATCTTCTGCCATCATTAAACGTTGCAGGTTATAACTGGATATCTGCTAGCAGGATCTGTTATTGGACCTGGGGGGTTCAATTTTGTCAGCGAAATGGTGCAAGTATGTTACTTTGAATCTTTAATTTCCTTGCGCATTCACTGGTGATTTCTGTTAATTTCTAATTGTTTTATGTTCTTAAAGCACCTCCTCTTCCAGGTGGGAATTGTGTGTGTAGTTATGGTATGGGCTTTATGAGTGGCTTTATGAGTGGCTTTATGAGTGCTTGTCTCTTTCCACTATTTCCTCAATTGCTGATTATTTTTATGTTCATCTGGTGCAAACACATGTACTGCTATCCAGTAGTGGCAATTGTGGCTTGCAATGTGTATTTGAACTTTTTGGGTGTCCAAAATCAAGTTTAGTCAAAGTTAGCCTTGTAGAATTCTAAGATTCCGTGGATGTCATCCACTGAGTCTTATTCGTAGATGGGCATGTTTTTAGTTCTGAATTGTGGAAGACCATCTATTTTGTGGCTACGATTTCTAGATGTTAAAGTTCAGGATAAAGTTCCTGCAATTTGTGCTCAATTGTAATCTATAGTGCTTTTACAGGAGGTAGAGTATTGCATTGTAATCTTGGTTTTCGGTATCATTCTTTCGTAGTAACTCTTACTTAATAGCATATTTTACAATATTTTGGATTAATTTCCCATTTGTCATAGTTGTATGAATTGTACGTACAGGTTGAAACCGTTGCACAATTTGGTGTCATCTTTCTCCTTTTTGCATTAGGCTTGGAGTTCTCCACAGCTAAGGTCTTAATCATCTCCAGCTTAATTCTGAAGTTTGTCATTTTGTGTCAATCAACGTAATAGAAGTTCCATTAATCTAAGCTCTAATTGCAGCTTCGTATTGTTCAAGCAGTTGCTGTGTTAGGAGGCTTGCTCCAGATATTTCTTTTTATGTGCTTGTGTGGGATAACGGCCTCTGTAAGTTATTTTCTTATTTTGTTTTATGGATGTTGCATAGCTTGCCATCAGAAGCTAATATATTTTATTATTGTGTGTTGGACTGAGGACACTGTATGCTTGTTATATTAACTAATTAGGCTGTAATTTTTCTGGAACTGAGGACCTCCTACATTTTTGTTCCTTAATCTTGCTACTACATTTGGGTCATCTTTTGTATATCTGGTGGCACCCCACCGCTTTGGTGCATTCAACCTTTATCTTCTGAAACCAAAAATCTTGTTAAACTATTTACTACTAAGCTTTCTGCAGGTCTTTTTCTTATCTCCGATACTTTTGGTTTCATTTACCTTTGCAGCTATGTGGCGGTGAAACATCTGAAGGGGTTTTTGTTGGTGTCTTCTTGTCAATGTCTTCAACAGCTGTGGTATGCACCTTTCATGTTCATCTAGTCATGATTTATATGTAGGAACCAACCTTTGTAGTATTGCTGGCCACTCGAGGTTTGCTTTAGAAGCAATTTGACATCAAGCAATTACCATGCTATTGCTATTTAAAGATGTAGTGACATATCATGGATTTGGTAAATTTTTATATTGTGTGTGTGTCATGTGGTTTGTCCCATACAATTTGGCATATACATAGCTTTTGGAACTTGTCCTGCTGAATGATAGAAATGGAGTTCTCGTCTCTGCCTTAAAATGTTTCCTGAACTTCATAGTTGCTTCCATGGAGAAATTCTTTACTTCTTATTTTAGATGCATTAATTGGTTAAGAATTAGCTCCAGTTAGTTTTTAATTATTTTTTTTTAAAAATTGTTTCTGAATTCAGGAGATGTTTAAATTTAGATATCAGATTTGCAACCATCCTTTTTACATGTATTTGTCCATCTTGGCAGTTTGGCAAATTTACTACGAGCACAGAATCTGCACGTTCTTTTTTTGGGGTTTTCTTTAGGAGAATTAGAATCCTGAGTTTCTTCCAACATGTCTTAACTTTGTTTTGTTTCCATAGAGTTTGATCTTTTTATGTTCATGTCAGCAAGCTAGGATCACAAATTCATGCTGCCTCCCAGAAAAATCTATTGACAATGCTGGAACATTAACTGTTCCATACTGCAGGTTTTGAAGTTTCTGATGGATAGAAAGAGTATCATGACGCTTCATGGTCAGGTTACTGTTGGAACCCTGATTCTTCAGGTGCGTATCTTCTTCAAAGTCAGCTTTGTAATGGATACAGACATTTGTTTCAGAAAAGGATAGTTGGATACTATTTTGTTTTGATACTTTTGGAAGGTCACCCAACCACCATTTTATCTTGTTCAGAATTTCTTCATGTTTCTTTCAACATATAATAAATGCTTGGTGTAGTTTTGACTCTCCTCTTGTTCCAGGATTGTGCTGTGGGTTTGCTGTTTGCATTACTCCCTATTCTGGGTGGTACATCAGGCGTATTTGAGGGAATAATTTCCATAACAAAATTGTGAGTTAGATCCCCTTGAAGTGTCTTTTATTATTTACTTGTCAGTCCAAAGGTATGTGCAATATTTGCACTGAAAAGGAACGTTTATTTTTGGAAATTTTTACTGATGATGCAATATGCACACTGAGCTCTATGCTTACAATCATCTGATTTTGGCATTTTTAGGCATCAAACTACTGTACGGTGTTCACCATTTTTGATGGATGACTATAGCTTAGTTTTGCTCGAACAAAAGTGATCCCAAAGAACATTTCTGAAAGTGTTTTTGCATGACAACTTTTGTTTGTTGAAACCACCAATGCTTATCCTAGAATCACTTTTTTCCTCAATGCATCTCCAAGAAAGCTGAACCGAAAGAAACAATAAAAAAAGATGTAATGTATATCAACATAGATGAAAACATGTTTATAGATAGAATACAATGGCGAAGTATGATCCATACAGCCAACCCATATAGTGGGATTAAGGCTTAGTTTGTTGTTGTACCTTCAAGAAAGCTGAAGCAAATGCGAATAGGGACATAGGTTTTGAGTTTAGTGTCTTCTTGATCGTTTTAAACTCATCTTTCATTTAACTTCTTGTGTATATGTTTCCAGTTTTCTGTAGAGAAATTGGCTTTTACGGCTAGACTCTATTGAGTTCCATATTGTGCAGTGTCAAGTATATCAATTACCTTGGATTAGTGTCCCAAAATTTTAACAATTGATGATCAACCTCTTCCACCTCTAGAAATACTGAATCTGTTCCATGATGCAAGTGCTGTATTGCTAGGTTGATTCTGGTCAACAATGGTGGAAGTAGTTGCTGAATCTCAGTTACCTTTGAATAAATCCTATCAAAACATGTACTAGGTGCTCAATTTCACTATCTTTTTCCTGTTCCAGGTTGGTGGTTTTAGTTACATTCTTGTCCATTCTGTCCATACTAGCGCAGACATGTATACCTCGGTTTCTGAAGCTGATGATAAGGCTCTCATCCAAGGTGATTTATTTCTAACTTAATGATGCATTACCTCCTTCCTGCAGTTTTCCTTGTTTGACATCGTTTCATTGTGATCGCTGCAGACTAATGAGCTTTACCAATTGGCATCTGTGGCTTTCTGCTTATTGGTTGCTTGGGTTTGTCTCCTCTCCCTATTTCTGAAATGAGTTTCTTGCTTCCATTTAACTTGGTGAAGAGTGCTTAGAACTCTTGTTATTTGCATTCTCATTAGATATCTTTCTTTGTTTTAGACCCCTTCAGATAGTTTTCAATTTCTTTGGACTCATCACTCACGTTTTCGAAATTGCACGACATAGAAGAGTTTACTTTTGGATAGATTACTAATATTGAAGTTCTTAAGTTTCATTTAAACGATTTTCAAATGTTTGAAAATGTAGATAAGCATTGTTCCAAACCTTTAAATGTGACTACAAGGTACTTTTGTACAGTTGCAAAACAGTGCTGAGTGAAATTTTGACAAATAATAACCTGCAGAGAAATTTTAGAACTTATTGAGCTTATTCTTTGCTCTTCATTTTTAAGTGATTCACAATCTATATATGTAAATGAATAATGTGATGTTTTGTTATCTCAGTGTAGTGATAAGCTTGGTTTAAGCCTTGAATTGGGATCCTTTGCTGCTGGAGTGATGATTTCAACCACTGATCTCGGTCAGCACACTCTCGAACAGGTAACTTGTCAGATGGTTTGGGTTTTCTGGGAAAGCATTCTCATTTTCATATTCTATTGTTATTGCTGTAGTTTAATTTGGTCTTTATGAATATCAAGTGGGTTTTACTTATTGAGCTGTCTAGAAGATGATGAATCTCTTGTTGCCAACCAATTAGAAGATATTTAGAATTGTGAGTATGCTGTAATACTAGGAACTAAGTCTGAGCTGTTTTACTGGAGTAACTTGACTATATGGACCTTGAAGTGGTCTTTGTTCCATTCAACGAGAGCACCAATACCCATTTCAGCAAGTACCTTTTGAAAAATTCTTTGAGCTCATCACTAATTAGAATTTAGTGGCAGATACTGTTGTTTTACGGTTGCTAGGAAGCTTATGTGCATTTCCTTTGTTGTGATTGCACATCTCCTTGTAGCTTTTCTTACTGTCTTTTAGGGATTCTTGATTTGAATGTTAGCATTTACTTCCAGGTTGAGCCCATCCGAAACTTCTTTGCTGCTCTTTTTCTCGCCAGCATTGGAATGCTCATTCATGTGCATTTCCTTTGGAACCATATTGATATTTTACTGGCTGCTGTTATATTGGTGATTATCGTTAAAACAATTGTCGTTGCAATTGTAGTAAAGGGATTTGGCTATGGTAGTAAGACATCAATTCTTGTAAGTGCTTGCCAATTCATCCAGAGTGATGATTTCAGCTGTTAATTAATTTTTACTTCAAGTATTTTGACGGGGTTTAGCTGTGTTATCTGTAGGTTGGAATGTCCTTGGCACAGATAGGGGAATTTGCTTTTGTTCTTCTGGGTCGTGCTTCAAACCTTCATCTGATTGAGGTGGTGTTGTAATTGGAAGCAAGCATTTCATTGATTTCTATTCCATCATACTCAAAGTTCATTTGAAACAGGGAAAAATCTCTGCCATTCTCTCTTTGGATGGCATTTTCAGCTAAATTAGATCTTCATTTTACATGCTTAATCAATAAAGCAAGAGATTCCCTATAATTGCCTCTTTCCATTTTCCCTTAAATGCTGTAGTTTGTCGGGTTGTTTGCATTTATCCGGTTATTAATATAAATTTGTAACTGTTGCAGGGTAAATTGTACATACTGCTTCTTGGCACAACAGCTCTCAGCTTGGTGTGTCCTTCTCTCTGAATTATTGAGCAATGCTGTCTTGTTTTCATTTCTTTTTTTTGACTTTTAGTCAGGACCATCATCACTGTCTAAAAGATTAAGAAACAGAGTAAAAGAATTTGCAGCGTTTTAAATTTTTGGTCTGTCAGCATGTCTAATAGATTTGATTACTGGTATGTCCTCTTTAATGATTTCAACTTTTTTCATATGTCATGGGTTTAAGTTACCTAGAATACATTGAAGAGACATCATTTTCCTTTTTTTTTTGTTGTTGGTTTTCCTTTTCACAAGAATCCCTAGCTCAATTTTTTATTCTCCAATATTAAGATGTGAGTCAATGGAACTTTTATGGTAAAGTTTTGTGTTAATCTATGTCATGTTTAGTGTTCAAATGTTAAAGATGGCATCTACAGATGTCAATATTCATCATTGCTGGATACTTATTATTGTCCCCTCATGCACTGGAAATAGCAATAACAATAGTGAATCTGCTGATAAAAGTGTTACTGTGAATGTTTTGCATAGTTCATAGAAACATCCAGTTGCTTGTGATGAAAACACAAAACCTGGATGCATTGCATAGTTCATTGAAAACCACTTGCTTATGATGAAAATGCAAAATGCTTGAATATGGATTGAATATTTCCTGTTATTTTTGCAAAAGTGAACTTTGTGCTTCTTAGGTTTTAACAAATCCTCATCACTTTACCTTATTATTTGTGCATCAATTTTTGTGTATTATCCAATATGCATGAAGATATACTTATTTAAACCAAGCATGCAGGTCACTACGCCATTGATATTCAAGCTGATTCCTGCTGCAGTACACCTTGGAGTGTTATTACGATGGATTTCCCCTGACCTCTCTAATGAGGTAATCTTGTTTATTTTTTTATTTCTTGTCTCAGATTATTCCTCATTCTCTTTAGACTTTTCTTGCCTGGGCATGTTTAGATTGTTTACACAATCTCTGCTTGGGTCAAGAGTTTTGAGCTGTCTTGGATATGTTTTCATTCCAGATTGGAATTAAAGGTGATATCCTGCGTGCTGAGAGTGCTAGGAGTATTACTCTGATGGTCCAAGGATCACATGATTCATGATTACAATAAAACATGAACCAAACTAATCAAATATCGGGACTTATCTGATGGCCTTCTTATGCTCTGGGGAACAGGTTACCAAGAGTGCAAAGGAGGTTGACTGACTCGAGAAATTGCATCATGGTAATGGAGCTTCCGAAGTTACCAACACTGTTAGCTCCAATGACGGATTTTGACACATGGCACCAAGAGTATGCAGGCTGATAAACTTGAGATGCCACCATTGTAGATCTACTTCGTAATTTTTTATGTATAGGAGGGCATGTAAGATCCTGTTTAGTCTGTTGCATGCAATTTGTTCATTCTTTTCACGTCATTCTTCTTCACAACATTCTTTTCCTAGGTACTTACCCAGGTCACTGAAAATGATTTCCACTTAAAATCAAAATTTTCCTTTCACCTGCACGCAAGTGTGCCGTGTTGTACATCGGTACAGATCTCCTTTCACCTAGTTAGTAAATGGTAGAAAACTTATTTGCAGATAAGGGTGTTCTAGTTAAGAATTCCGAGAGCCCTTCTCCCCTAGGAGATATTTGATTTCTCTTTCCTGTGGAATATGTTCTGTTCTATTGACTGCAAGCAATCATTAGTGTTGCTGATATTTTTGCAGGGAAGTAGTGAATTGATGGTTTTACATGTCATTATTCTTAAGAATTAGAAGTTCAAGTAGTCATAGTTTAGGGTGTTTGCAGGGATTTTTTTACCTTGATATTTTTTGGCATCTAAGACCGATTGCATAAAGTTTCCTGAATTTTCCTTGGGTAAACTGGTAAGCACATAATACATTTGAGGCAATCCAGTGCAAAATCCATGTGATGTAAAACGTCCAGTAGAGGGCCACCCCATGTATTGTGAGTATCTTTGTTCTGCACCATCTGAAATTTCTATTTCCTTCGTGGATAGTACACGCAATTGTTCATGTGTCTCTTTTACAATCACTCAAAACTATTGTATTTTCTTTGGTTCTATACACTATATTTGTGGGCTCTTGAAAATAAGGTGTTTGTTGTCTCTGGTCACTAGTCACCACCATTGTGATCAGTGGGACTTGGAAATCACTTTACAGACAAGCGAGCATTGATGATGGCTCGTAACTACAGACACAAGAAAAAGTCCTCTTTGTTCGCTCTTTGCTTCTGAAGAAAGGACAACCCTTAGGTTAAGGGTTGTATCTTGTCTGTATTCCAAGCAACTAACAAGCTTTATAATCAACGATAAAGAAAGGGATATCATAGCATCAGCAGCAGCACACACAAGGAAGGAAAGGTCTTCAGAAGTTGAGACGTGCCAGCTTCTTATTCACATACCTGCATAACGATATATACTTGTTTATAATTACTATATGTTTGGTTCACTGAATGTCAATTGACATATGGATAAAGGTAGAATGACAAAATCAAACTTATGGTATAAGTTTTCATATTGGGGCTGTCATGGTTCTTTCCGGGTTTCGGTGACTTTTTTTTTTTTTTTTTTTTTTTTTTCCGGTGACCTTTAGATTGAAGGAATTGCTGTGCATTTGTATCATTTTGTAACGCAATGACATGTGCTATTGAAAAGCGTACATAACAAATGTATAAATACCATTTGTAGTTGTGTAAAAATATATAGCGATTTCTGCATTAAAATATAGAATAGAAATTGTAGACGACGTATTGAGAAATTGCATCTCCAGATTCAGACTGGTCCAAGCAAAGAAACCTGGATGTGGTGTCTATGACTGTCAATCCAGAAATATAGACCCGGCAGATGTAATGTAAGTTTCTTCTGGCATGATGAAGTATTTATTATGATGTGTAACTACACGTGTAGTTTTGTTTTGTTTGTATTCTTTTGCCAACGGAGTTTAGTTTCAATTTGTGCCAAGGTATTTCTTTTTGCTAGCGTATTTTCAAAAAGGTTCACGGGTATTATTACCGTGCAAGTCTAGAACTAACGATTCGTGGTCCCTCAATCTCAATTTCAATTTCAATTTCAATTACATGTCCAATGTATTTTAGTATTGATTTGTGATAATTCTTCAGTGAGATTCGCATTCTAAGTAGGCTCCAGAAAAATTGTCCTCACTGTGCTATTGTCTATAGTTTTTACAAGATATAAAATAACTTGTTTGTAATTTATTTATTTCAACATTTTAATATTGGCCCCAATTAGTTTTTAGAGTTAAAGCTTCTTAACTCCTTAAGACATGTTTATTTATTGTTTTCTTTTTCAGTTTCACCCAATTGAAGAAGCTGAAATGGCCAAGTAGTGTCACAATATATCAAAAGTTGTCCTTAAATTCGGAATCAGTTTAATAATGTAAACTTATTAAGAATTTAATACGTAGTAGATCAAAGTGTTTTGTGTTTTTGCAAAAGTTAATTTTAAGTAGTAAAATTTATTGTGTTTGGAGTCTGGACCATTTTAACCAAATTCTCGGAAGAATTCAATGATCGCATTGGTCGCGGGACCATTACGACCACGACCTCTGTCAACTGTCAGACGGTGTAAAACCTCAAAACGTGTTTGAATTTTGATCGTATTTGTGAATTATGAGGATACATCCTCATCATATCTTCTCCTGGACCAATTCATCTTTCTACATTATCCGCAACCAATTCAGCACATTCTTATATTTTGATGTTTCATTTGGTCAAATTACACGTTTCTTTATTTATTTCTGTCGGCATAGTTAAACTCTGCTTAATTGTGGATTCGTAGTAGTTGCTATCACTACCACATTAATTGAGCAAGAAATCTAGCTGGGTTAATTTAATACTACTCCGTATATTTTTCCTAATATTAATGTAGCATTTCAGAATTACCAGAGGAATAAAATTAAATACCCTGTAACAACTACTTTCAATAGTGGACCAAACACAAAACATGAAATGATGAATCAGTGTTAGTTTAGGTAATGAATATTCTGTATCACTCTATAAGTTTGTTTTTGACATTTGTACGACCATTTATTTTTTATAGTTCACCAATTACTTGATATGGTTTAATTTTATTTAAAATAATATCATTCACATTTATAGAGAGTGGTACTCTATAAAAAAAATGGTAAATATCGAAGATCCAAAACATTCAGTTAACCATTTCATTGTTGCATTTTAATTTTAACTTGATTACCTTCCCCTTCTTGTTCTCTTTGCTGTAACAAAATAACAACTTAATTTACTAACTGAAGGATAATTCCCAGTTTCTTTAATCAAGGAAAAGGAAGGTTGTATATTGTATTGGGACAAAGATAAAGTCAGTTTTTTTTTTTTTTTTTAGCATGATAAGAATTTTCTCAGTTTCATATATATATATATATATATATAAAGTTGACTCCCAATTAGTGTTAAAAAGAGAAAGAAATTGGTTGTAGATAGATTAGATGAGTACTAGTGTATGATGGGATGAAGCATAACCAAAAACATCATGATCTACTCAAAAGATATAGTTGAGAAATATGTCGACATGATTCATCCATATTGTTACTTGAAAAGAAATGAAATGATTGGGATAAGGCTCTTGCGATGGTGATTATGACCTTATTGGACAATGTAGGTTTATCCAGAATGTGCATTCATTCTCTTGAAAATTTAATAATGTTTGTCCACATACATGCTCAAACAAATTGAAATAAAGCCTTTGTCCTGTGATACCACCAATGGACACTAGTACAAAGCTAGCTTACTATATTTCTCTCCTTTTCATCCCCCGAAAAAAGATGTTGATTGTGAAATGCACATAAATAATGCATACCAGTATTATTATTATTACTCAAATGGTTAAGCCTTACAATTATTATGCATGCAAGACATGAATCTTCATTTGTCACTATCTCTCGAAAGTGAAAAAAACAATATGTGCGAGCTAAGCCACATGAATTAATTCGATTTTTGTAGAATCATTTGGGCAGAAAAAAATGAGGAAAATAAAGAGGTCCAAGAGGGTTTCAATCCAACCAAGGAAAACCCTTTATTCAGAAAATAGTATTCTCTCATCAAATTAGGAAAAATATTCACGACGTCTTGGAATAATGTAGATTCAAATGGATTTGTACGGTATGTTGCTGCAGCTTAAGATTAATAACCAAACCAAATTTATTTGCAATTAATATAGCATTTACAGTCTGATCAGTACACTCTTTCTAGTGTTTTCGATGAGCAGAGAAGAACAAGACGGGCAATTTGTATGCTCAAATCTCTGTCAACTGTCAAGTCGTTGGATGCATGGTCCATGCATGTATTATATAACTAGCTACGTACACTAAGTCTGCATAGCAAAACGTGCATGTGGGCTGTACGATTGAAATTTTATGAACACAAAAGACAAAAATTATAGTATATATGAAATATGATCCACTCTTATCAAGCTGCTATATTGGTAGATTTGCATAAATATTGAATGCATGCAAAATTTTGACGGGTAATAATAATATAATTAAAGAAGTTGGTTATATATAGGCATGGCTTGGCCTTCCCTTAAAAAACCATGCATATTAATGCTTATCCGCTCAAACGAGGACTGAATTTGTTGGTCTGACTCCGCCGGCTGATAGTATTTGTTTTTTGGCTGTGGCCCTGTGGGAGCTCTCAAGTTTATTTTTGCCTTTTAGCATTACCATCAAGAGAAACAATCAAAGAAATGTCCAGATATTTATTCATTGTTAACTCAACAACCTTGTTCTTTCCAAGCGGTCGATCATTCCCATTCTATGAATCACAAGTAAATTAAAAGGGATGTATTAAGTACGTCTTGCAACTTGCTAGGCATGGTGCAATCCCAATTCCCATGCATCCATCCAATCTAAGCTAGCTAGTTTAATGAATGTATAGACTCTTGCTTCGTGTATAAGATGCCATCCAGATATATATATATATATATATATATATATATATATATATATATCGACTCAGACTGAGTGGGTTCTATTCAGTTATTTTTTTCTCCAAATTTCTTGGACTTCCTTTTGCAAAAATTTATGCATATATAGGCAGTCAATACTACTTAAAATAGGGAACCCCCCAAAAAAAAAAAAATCACTTTCTATATTAGACTATTAGTACGTAGTTGTTAAGATAATGGAATCAGCCGACACGATCATTTGTTAGTAATTTGTTTATAGCGATGACACAGATTGCTTTTCATCTTAAATTTATATATGATCCACATATTTGGAAAGATACTTCAGCGGTCCATGTTAATTTACCTATTTCTTCTTATAATTGTTTGTATACATGCATGTGCTAATTTAGATACATAAATGAGTAATGATTAATATCAGCAATTCATTTTTGATGGCGAACGCACTGTTTTTGTACTTTTCCGTGGCAATTTGCTGCACTAACTTTCAAAGGGTTGCGTAGAAATATGGGCACAACATCATCCTCCATGGATGTATCTATTTATATAAAATTCTATTAGTTAGTCTTCCGTGAGAGGTGGTTTCATATATAAATGATAGTTAATTACCATGTTAATGCATAATAAAAATTATAAAAAATTAGAATAATAGTTTCAACTGTTATTAATTGTCCCTTTTTTTATATAAAACACGTCTCATTTATAAATGATTTCACATGAGTTTTGTAATTTCTATATATAATAGCTTCAACTCGATCAAGAGATTTAGAAATTGTTAATCTTGCCAAAAAAAAAAAACCAAAACTCGTATTTTAGAATATAATGTGAAAAGGACAATTAGTTAAGCCGTATGAATTAAGGTTGCGAAAGTCCTATGTTCCTAAAAATTAATACCACGTTTTAAGCAAAGCACCTATATAGTCAAAAAGTTTTGTCTCCTTTGTTGACATTTTCAAGTATTTTCAACAACTAAAATCATGAAGAAATACCTCTAATTTGTTCACACTATCATTTAGAAAGAATTGTTTTAATAATTAGTACGTCCTGTAATTTTTTTTTCTCTTTCACAACATTGCATTTGACCATATGATCATTTTTCCCCACACAGATGTGTTAACTTATGCTAATGGGAGGAAATATAATTTTAAATTCTAACATCTTAGCCATTTGGCTTAGCCTAATAGTTAGGGAGTTAGCATGTCGACCTTCAAATTTAAACTTCGATTGAATTGACTTCCAAGTCTCTAGAGTTCTCTCGGGAGATGCATGTGAGGATGTGTGTATAAAAAATAAAAATAAAAAAAGTTCTAACATCTCCTTTAACTTCTTTATGTTGTTGTATTATGATAGACATTTTAATTAAGGTTAAATGTTACCACTTACCTGCTATAGTAACTAAAATCTGCCATTGTTTTGCTAACCGCTTATTGATAAACCATTTTTAAGCTGCCCTTTAAGACAAAGAATTTGAGTAGTCTATAGATGAAAGCTTTTCAATATTCCAAGACAAGTTCTTTGTTTGGTTAAAGTATTATAAGAGAACGTTGTTTGTTAATGTCAAGGAGAAGAAACTTACATCCATCTTATTCTATTCAGCATATATATAAATATATATATATAGTACTGCTACAAGTAACTAGTCTAATAATAACATTAAAAAAAAAAAAAAACTAATTACATTGATTCAAATATATATTTTTAATGAGAATTAAATAATACACTAATTCATCATTCTTCAACTAATGACACCAAAAGTGTATCTTTCAGTTGTTACCATTCCTTCACATATATGGAAGTCAGATTACACTGATTGGTCCCATTAGGATGGATGCTTGAGACGGGTTGTTGTTGTTTTGACCCGTTGTTTTCGGGGCGGCTAGTGTCAGCTCCAGGTTAGGGGCTCCACTGCTCGTAGTGGTAGTGGTGGTGGAAGAAATATTGGAGGAATTTGTCGGTATATTTCTTCTGGCGATAGGAGTAGAAGACGACGATAGAGTTCCATGATGTTGTGCTGCAGGCCATGTAGACATGGAATCATGATTTGAACACAAACCCTGTTCAGAGTTTCTGCAATCGTTGTCTTCGTTATCGATTTTAATATCCAAAGCAAACGAATTGAGGTCTAGCAAAAGTGCATTGGTATGATGGTTTAGAGGTTGTTGCTGCTGCTGATGATGATGATAAGACTGGTGATCAAGAATTATTGAGCTTGCTTTGGTGCTGCTGAGATTAGTACCATTACCGGAAATTGTATCATGATCATTTGTCTGATCCAAACTCGAATTGATGAAAACTTCATGATGTGAATTGCTCTTCTTGCTTTCAACCTGTTCATGTTGGTAGAAATGAATTTGGTAAAGACTTAGAAAATTAATGAACAAAAAGGAATAATCTTAACGATATATTGACATGATTAATATATATGCATATACCAAGTCAAATAGGCTGGAACGCCTCTTTTTCTTGTTGATAATGGCTTGTCTGAGAAAATATTTTTGAGCATGACTGGCAACTTGAGTTGGTGTCCTTGTAGTCACAAAGTTTCTTGAAATTCCTCTCCAGTCTCCTTTTCCCAACTTTTCAAGCCCTATTAAGAAACATCGGTGTTCTTCTTCTGTCCATGGAACTCCTAATTATCATTCAACAAATTTAACTAACAACGTCAGAATAGGCCATTCATTAAAAAGCATCGTATTCAACTCAAATCAGGAACAAAAACTATTAATTTTAGATGTTGTAATTTTATAAAAATGTCAATGTATGTATGCTTCTACATGAGAGGAATAAAAGTATTTTCTTATTCTTCCTAACTGTTTGAGGGACCTAAATATGAGTAACTTATCTTGCACTTTTAGAAACCAACTTGCATTGCAGTAATGACATGAAAAGTTGCCATTTCAAAACAAACAAAGAGAAACAGTTTTCAATTAATTAATGAAAAGAGGTTAATAATAGTACTGAAATGAATTGTGTAAATACATACAAATAGATGAAAAAGAAAAAGGGAAAAATTTTTTCCATCTCAATTAAACCTTTCTTTCTTTCCAGCGGTCGACCTAAGAGACCATCAGAGAGATAACCAAGAGAAATCTTGTCAGAGTTTTCGTTGATGGAAAGTCGAGATGAAGTTAGTGAAGATGATGGTGAAGGAGATGATGAGGCCGGTGATGAAGACAAACAATCCATGCTGAAACTTTTCTTGATGGGAATGGAACAAGAAGAAGAAGATGAAGAAGAAGAGACATCAAGTTGTACCCCAAAGAGCCTTAGACCAGCAACAGCAACAGCAGCACTACCTCTATGACTATAAGTAGTACAAGTCCTAGAATTGTGACCAATGTTCCCACAATGTGAGCACTTTCTGCCCATCTTCAACCAGACAGTGCTTTACAGGATACTTCCCAAACTACCTACATCCAATCCAAAGAAAAACTAAGGGAAAAAAAAAGGGAGAGAGAGAGAGAGCTCTTTAACAAGTATGCTAGTGAATATATATAAATAAAGACACACAAAATGATGTGGGGTTTGTGAAAATGCATGGATGCACACCAGGAGAAGATGATTGGATGGACATTATTTTTTGTTGGATATTTTTCCAACTTGGGTTGGGGTTCTTACCTAAGAAACCAATAACTTATGTCTTGATCTCTCTTTCTCCTTTGTATTTTACTGCTTTTCTTTATGAGTATTTTTTTCAACTAGAATAGGATTAGGAAAAAAAAAAAAAACTTATCCTAGATAAGATATATGCTTACCATTTTAATGCAGGGAGGGAGGGACCCTTGAAGTATGCTTTTTCTCCATGTTAGACAATAAACATTTAAAAACAAAAAAACTCAACAAAACAAACAAACAAACAAAATGGTACGTACCCTCTTTGCAGCTGAAACTTTCTTTAGCTCCTATGCATGAACTGAACCTTTAATTGGCTCTTACGGCACATTAATTTATCCAAATATTTTATCATTTACCATCAACAATAATAACTCCGCCTAGTTATAAACATATGTCTTTCTATAAAATAATCGATTTTAACCCCAAAAATTAAAAGGAAGAAGTTTGCGATAGATTGAAAGTTGGTATAGAAATTTTGTTAAACTTTATGATATAATTGAATGCAGTAAAAAATGTGCTCCGTATAGCCGATGATACTTAATGATATAAAGAGTTTCGTTGTTCCCTAATTGTCCTATCAACAATTATAAACTAAATTGTATATACATATATGCATAATCATTGGGTTAACTTAAATCCCTTTAGACATGCAACTATACATAGGTTAATATATAGCAATTTTATAATATTGCTTATAAATGACAAAAATTAATTGTAACTTTGGTTGGTGCAACAATATGATGTATGGATGTACAAAACCAATGAATTCCAATGTTAGTAAAAGTTTTAAGTATAGTACACAATTAATTAAGAGCAATAATGGTGTTGAATAAGTGACATATGTATAAACACGCATATATATATATATACCCAACGTAAGGATCGATCCTCCAATGGCTTGAAAGTGGTTGTTAGATGACTTGCGAGAGGGAGAAGACCATCATAAAAAAAAAAGAAGTTAATCTTAGCTTTGAAAATTGACGTTAATCTGTTAATAATTCCATTTTCGATCACTTCCAAAACAAAGTTCACCATAATCAAGTCTCCGTTTGAATTTCCTATGTCTGTGTTGATATATGTCGGATTCCTGTCTGAAAGAATCAGTAAAGTCAGAAAGTTTTTGTTGGTCGTGACGAAATTTATCAGTGGAATTAGTCTTTTCTGTATTTTGAATGGTTCAATTTCTTTCGTTGTTCAACCAAAATACGTAGTGAGTCGGATTATTTGGAATGATCGATGAATTTGCTTAGTATCTTCATAAAACTACTCCAAGACTCCAAGTCAAGCAGGAAAATACAGAGAGCCCCTTGTTAATCAATATATCTTGTTTTTCAACACTGACATAATTCATTGATCAAAACTACAGAAATCATCACGACAATAAATCAAAAGGAAAAATGCATGAGAAAGGATCATGGACAAGTTTTATTCGCATGCATGGCAGTTTGTGTCCGGCTCTCCTTTAATCATGAGAAAAAAAAAAAAAAACAAAAAAAACTCTATCCAACAAAATTATTCTTTAAGATAAACTGATATAAGCCATTTGCATTGATAAAGTTACAATGGACAGAATCAAATCTGAAAAAGAAATGGTACATTCACTTTAATTATTGAATCTTGATGCTGCACTAACATTTGTTTCTTCCTGTTAATTATTTTTCTGATGTTGATTGAGCTAATATTAAAATTGGACACAAATCTTCCAAACTCCCAACCCAACTTCTTTTCGATCTTAAGGATGTCCATTAAACAATTTAGCAAAGCTAGCTTTTGATTAATATATATATAGCAAGTGGTTTAATTTAGTAATTAATAATCAATCCATGCAAATATATATGCAATGTTAGTTACAGTGATGAATTAAAGTATGTTAATTTATTCTAATCCATGTTTCCATTTGTACACCATTAATTTCACTCCTTTCGGCATTGTCTAAAAGGAATCTTCCATCAAAGAACAATTGGACAGACAAAACTAACGTTATTTTCCTATCCTTTCTTGACTTTATTGTGCGATAAAAAATTTGTCAAAGTGAGTGTTTTTTTCGTTCTTGATTCGTCACTTGATCAACTGTGTGATTGCAATTATTTAGAATACATCCCACAATCTATACAATACAAGTAGTGATATTAGTTTAGAAATTAACTAGTGTCCCATCATTTTCAAAAGACTGTTGAACATACTCAGCCAGCCCAAATTGGACGCTGAAGAAGTTGAAAAAGATAAATTAATATTCTTTTAGCTTAGCTCATGAGCTTCAGTTCCATAATGAGTGAAAGTTTGACTGAGTTTTTCAGATCATTTACAAATTAAGAAATATAAAATATGATCAATATCAACGTCAATGCAAGATCTTGGTTGTCTGTTCTGAGTGTCTACTTCTTGTCTGAGTCATGTTTAAGTTTATTTATCCAAGGATGATGATGATGATGATGATGGGGGAACCCCAAGTATGATGAATGATGAATATTGTCTTGCTGTTGTTATCTCCATTTTTACTTTTTGGGATGGAATGGTGGGATTTCGGAGAGGACTGAGGAGGGATCGATAATGGCATAATGCAGGACAGGAACCTGCATTTCTCAAGGACTAAAAGCCAAACATGAGCACCCAAAGTGATGGATAATTCACACAAAAATACCATTTTATTCAAGATGTGTAGTTAAACAAGGAAATTAATGTGCCCATTCTTGGGGAAGGACAGTGCAGATATATAAAGTATAAACATTAGGGCTATGGCAATATTTTGTAGTAATGAGTAATTGGAGGCACTTTTAATTTTTAATAATTCCGAATGACAAAATATGATTCTAATATTTCAATTTATGATCAATATAAAAAATTTCTTTTTTATACATTAATAATAATAATAATAATAATAATAATAATAATAATAATAATTGTCTTATATTAATTACAAACTGAAATTTTGAGATTAGATTGGATCGTCCAAAATTATTAGAAACTAAAGTTACAACTGTTTAAAATTTTGATAACCAAAATAATATTTTTCTTTAGTAATTTTCTGAAGAAAATGTTGTTCATCTTTCATAAATTAAAAAATACAAATCAAAATTTGATTATTCATCAGAACCAACAGATGACAAGTCCAGTACAAGAGAAATAAAATACAAATCAAAATTTGATTATATATCAGAACCAACAGATAACAAAGTAAATATGATCAAAATCTAAACAAAAGCCATTCAACGCTTCTAATATAAAAATACATGGAATTTGGAAGTTTTGCAGGCTATCCAAAGCCAAAAATGTGCAAAGACAAGATGCCGAGGCAGGTTATGGTTATATTGAATATCTAACATTAGACACGCACACTGGTACCATAGCTGGGCTGGAAGGACTCCAAAAATTAACCATAAGTCAGCTAACTTATTATGACAGAAACTTCCAAGTGCCGCTGGAATTCAAAACCCGAAAGAGCACATAAGCAGCTAAAATTTTCTTCCATTTTGCTCGGAGACAACTTTTCTGGCTCACTATGCCATCATAAAATTAGCAGTGCAGTGCAGATTTCGAAAGAGCAATTTACTATTGTTAATCACAATGGAACAGAGGAAGTGAAGACTAAGCTCCACTCCAAGATCTAAATTTGCATATTCCACGCCTATCTTCCGCAAAAGAATCGCGTATGGACTGTAACATGGTTCGGACAGCAGGAACAAGGAACAATGCTTCATCCTGCTCCTGAAAATTCAAGTTGCTCTCAAAATTTATTTCTAGCAGATTTATCTTAAATTTAAAAAAAGAAAGTTGAAATTTTCAGTGATTTAATACCACTTGAACCAGACGATCTTCAATGCTCCCAGAATTAGCATCGGTTGGCATAAATAATTTCCTATAAGCAGTTCTCAGGCTTCTGACCTGAACCATTGCAGAAATACATAACCATAAGACTCCAAAAGTGAAAATGTAAACTAAAATAAAATATGCTCCTAAAGCGGAAATGTCACAAATTCTCGGTACATAAAACAAAGAGGAAATGTGAATATAAGCAACGACCAACAGTTAAATCCATAAGTTCTATCAGTGAAACTGATGTCACCTCTATAACAAAACCTACTAACAAGTCATTATAAATCCCGAAGTCTCAAACAATGCAAGGTTAACAAAAAAGGAAAGCTTAATAAGATTTCCTCTTTTTTCGAACAGAAGAAGTTATCAAGAGACTCTAACAGTCATACTATGATAGCAAATATAGACTGATATTTTATTTCTACGACAACAACAACAACTAGCCTTTATCCCACTATATGGCGATATTTATTTCTACAAACTTGGATAAAAAAAGGTATGGAACTGAATATGTAAAATGCAGCCCTGATCTTACTTTGGTTCTTATCTGATCATAATGCTTATCAATTGCTTAGCTATGTATAAGTTCCCCCACAATCTTATAAAACAATTTCTGAAACCCACAGAGGACTGATTCCAACCAAAAACCAACCTCTGTGACTGAAAAACCATGACGCCTCAGACCTTCTACATTTAATCCGCGTAGCTCGGCTCTTTCTCCAGACACCATCATGTAATTTGGGACATCTTGTGAGACCTTCAAAAGACAATAGATTGCATATCATCTTGGAGAATTCCTCTTTCGAATATGGCAGTCCAGCATCATTTTTCATTGCCAAGAAGACTATGTGATACGACATCACACATATTACAAAGCACAACACTATGACATGATACCACACAAAACAAATTACAACTTAAATGTGATTCATAAACTACGTTAACTACTATCAGATAAGAACTAATACTATTGCATTAAAACAACATGGACAAAATCCTGGCAGGTGTTACTATAATTTTCTTTAAATATCCCTTCATTGAGTTGACCTGCGTCAGATGCCAACGCACACAATTGCAATAAAGCAAAGACCAACACAGTCAGCTGTAATTATATGAACCACATGATTGTTTTACGGTGAAATTAACTTACAACTGAACCTCCACCTACAAAAGAAAATGAACCAATGCGGCAAAATTGATGAACAACAATGGCTCCTGCTGTGTGTGCAAAGTCCTACATGTAAAATACATTAACCACAGTTTAGTAGAAAGGAGAGTTTATTAAGAATGATTAAAAATAAGACTATATGGATACTGTGACTCACTTCAACCACAACATGACCTGCTAGAAGAGTATTATTTGCAAAAATATTGCCGTCACCCACTTTACAGTCATGGGCTATATGACAAGATCCCATTATAAGATTGTTATCACCAATGACCTGATTAGACAAACACATCACGAATTAGATTCAATTTCTCGATTCAGTAAAAAATAGAATATAAGGTATATTATCATACAGTTTTTTCACTTGGCTTGGAAGATCGGTGGATAGACGTATGTTCTCTAATCTCGTTGTTGGCACCTATCTCAAGGAAGCATTCATTCCCTGGCTAAAACAAATTGATATATGATAATTACAATCACTACTTTCATAAAAAGATGAAGCTGAACTAACATAAAAACAATTAATTCTAACTTAGTTTTCTTGAGAAGCTTAAACAATAAATGCGAGGAAGAAAATAATGGCTTTTGGAGCTAGTGATATTTATTTTTATCATGATGCAATCGATCAAAATAAGCAGTATTGAAAGCTAATGAAGTTGCTGATCTGAGGCGTCTATCAGGATACCAGTCAACAGAAAGAATATGCAAAAGCATTTTAAAGAAAAAAAAAATGGATAAAGATCAAACATTAGGCACACAGAGGCAAGATAGAATGATACCACGGAACTTGATAGTGGACACAAATTTTCAGAGCTACGACTTGGGCAAACTACAAAGAAAAGAAGAAAGACAAAAGCTCAACCTTTTTGTCAGGAAGAGACCTGACAATGTAACCAGCCTTTCCACATCCACTCAATGTTTTTTTGCAAGAAAATGAAGACCAAAAAACAGCATTAATGCCATCAAATAGAAAGCAGTCAAACAGGGCAAAAAATGCAATCCAAGACACGTAATCAAAACCTTGCAAAACGAAAGCTAGTCCACCTTGTCAGGCATTTGTATTTCCAAAAGAATTGAAGAAACAAATTTTGATCCATATTCTTAGAATTATAGAAACTTTTCAGGAATAACCTAATAGAAAGAAACCAAGCAGTGTGGATGAAAGCAATAGCAACAGCTAGTAGCTATCAGAATCAACTGGGATACTATAATCGGAACCGATAACATGACTTGCACACACTGGTCATTCGGGATAGATCATGTCTGTACAAATTAAGTTGGTAGCACAGATATCCTCAACCAATCCATCAAACATAATATAGAAAGAATTATCCGCGGCTCCTGAAAATTCACCTTGTATTTCATGTCTTGGCATTTATTTCCAACTACAGCATGATGTCCTATAGTATTATTGCATCCAATGACTGTATGACCAGGAAGATCATCTCCAACCACTGCACCACTGCCAGATACAGTAATATACAGGGCGGATGGTGAAACAAACGAAAAAACAAAACTGATATTGAAGAGGCGGGTGTATATTAGTTTCTTACAGAAATAAAAGTTAGATAAAAAGATTTTCAACTCACGTCATCAAACTACAGTTATCCCCCAACTCTGTATCTCCAAAGACATGGCTTCCAGGGTACAAATGACAAGCATTCCCGAGCTTCACGGAAGGTCCAACAGTACAAAAGGGACCAATAGAAACACCCTATGCATTCAATAATATTTTATCATCTCCAATCCAATTAAGCATAATATCTACAGCACCAATATCAGCTTTTCAAAATCATCAAACAGCAAGAATTACTAACAAACTTACTTTTCTGGATATTGAGAAGTATCATCTGTTTCCTATTACTAATGGAAAGTTCATTCAGGAAATTTACACAATTAGTGTAGCAAAATCCAAACTTGTTTTTCCCTTCTTTGTTTAAAAAATTAGTGTAGCAAAATCCAAACTTGTTTTTCCCTTCTTTGTTTAAAAAAAAATGCATTTTAAGAATATGGGCAGCTTGGCAAGCAAAATGAGATTCATTCTAATATTACAACTCAACAAAGAGCAAATTTAATAATTTTATATATAAAAAAAAATATTGAAAAATAAGAAATACCTGACCCAAGATGGCGTTAGGGTGAACAACTGCAGAGGGATGAATGAAGGTAGGTCGATGATCTTGTGGTGAGTCCCTTTCTTCTCCGCCAGTGGTCTTATCATCCAAAGAAACATCTGCAAAATTCACAAGACTAACCAGTAAACCGCATGCTCACACACACGCATGCACGCACAACTGAAACAAGGATTTTACAATGGAGTGAAGAGAAAAGGAATCGTCGGAAAGTAGGTCCTCTGATGAAAGCTAAAGAAAGAGGCCGGCGGGAGGTGGCGATTGAGGACATGCCCTCTGTACTCCGGCGACTTTTGTTCTATATATTTATTACTACTATCTTTTTTGCGGTAATTTTCGCTCTAAAACATAAATATTGAAACAGGTAAGGCGCATAATTTATCAATTACCAAACTAGCGCCTTCAAGCGCTCACGAGTAACCCATTTTCCTTTTTTTGCACACCATATTTTAAATGAGTAATGATATACATAGTGAAAAAATTATAGTGTAATCTCACAGTCACTGACGTGGCAGTTAGTTATAAAAAGATAAATTTATACATTATTTAGTAGGGTTTACTCATCATTTGGTTAGGGTATTAGTTTATCTTTTTACACAAGCAACGTTAGTCACTATGAGATTTCACTGTAGAATTTCACTCCACCTATCATTGATAATTTTAAATTACTTGACCTTGCTGTAGATTTTCGGTTCAGTTTAAAAGTTGGGAAAAAAAATACAATAAATTTTAGGGAAAATTTGGAAAAAGGGCGGGTTTAAAGTCATTATTACTAATAAAGGCACAACTTTAATGTATTTATTATTAAGGATGTTAAATTAATTTTATTAATTTATATAATTATTTAAATACTTTATTATCCTTTTAATCAATTAAAGCATAATTTCCTTTCTATATAGTTAAATATTTTCTTCATCATAAGTTTTCCCGTATTAAGCAAAATTCCTCTCCCCTTTCTTCCCCCTCTCTCTCTCTCTCCAATTTCATAATCCTCTCTTTACTTCGTTGCTTTCTTGCAATTGCCCCTTTTCATAAGCCTTTCTTTACTTCGTTGCTTTCTTGCAATTGCCCCTTTGTAATTCCATCACATCCACTGCAATTTCTCCGCCCGGTTACTTCTCAGGTCAGCTCCACCATAACTTCCTCTCCCTCTTTTTCTTTCTGTTGGTTTTGATCCGCTATAAACTTTTTATGATGTATACTACCCCATAGCTTTGAAGAAAGAATGGTATTTTCTTTCCAATTTTCTATATAAGTTGGATTGTAGCCATTCTATATTGCTATGTTTTTAACTGTATATGTATCTTGTTTATGCATATGCTTCAAAATTTCAAGATTGTATTTTTCTGATCACGTTTATGATGAATTGATGAATTAATATTTTGCTTTCGTAATTGATTGCAGTTTTCACGCTTCTTATTGGCTTGTCAATTTTGATAGGGTCGATTATCTCCGCATTATCCACCCTTTTTGTCTTAACCCTCCACCAATTCTTGGTCGCCAGTGACACCGCTATTGTACTGAAAATAAAGTAAATTTCTAGTTAATTTTTTATCTTCTTCTGGTTGATTGTTAGCGAGAATTTTGAGTTTTAGGTTAAGCCCGTGTCTGTTTATTTTTAATTAGGTGAGTTTTCGGAAATTGTGTTTGTGAAAGAAAGGATTTTGTTGATTAGTTAATATGCTTGTTTGGTCTTTTATGAATAAAGTTTGGAACTTGGCATTCGTTTTTTCATGTTCATGTTTTAACTTTGTCTTTCAAAATTGAATTGTGGTCTTTTCATTTATTGTTGTGGAACATTTGTTTGGATTTAAGGCCGACAACGGATGCATTAAAATTGAGAGATAAATCTTAATTGTGATCTGTTTTAAGAAAGAAAGGTAAAAAAGACTTGTGTGAATTGAGCCACGGAGTGTACATTATGATTCAAATTAAGGGGAGAAAAATCAAAAGAACGAATTGAGCCGCTGAGTTTACATTACGTTCATCAATTAATGTTTAAGTTCTTAATAATGCATTTTATTTTATCTTTGATTCTGTGTGCAGGGAAAGGAGGTTATGGAAGAGCAATTTATACTTAGGGTTCCACCTTCTATAGCTGAGCGGATTGACCACCTTTTGACTGAAAATGCATCCTCTTCTGAAGACAAGTCCTTGGATTTATCCTTTTCTGGTGAGAGTAATTTATTTGTTTTACAGTTTTTTGTGGAATGTAATGAACAAGAAGCATCAAGGCAGGATTTTTTTTCTATAAAGATTCCTACTTTATACTAATATCAGTTTCAGTTGAATGTCTTTGAAAATAATGTTAAAGCTTAAGTGCAAAACTTTTGGATGCTAAAATCAATAGAATATTGGAGTGATCCACATATATATTATGTTGAATGAACTTCAATTTACTTTCTTTCCTGGTAGTGCAGTAGAAACAGTTCAGCCAATTCATGTTCCTTTCTTTAGTTGTGTTACTTGCGTTTCTATGGTTTTGCCCTTGAAGTTCATTCATTAAACTCATTTGATTCGGTAGTTGTTACTTGTTGAATATAAATCTTTTCTCAATTAAGTTTAGATTTTTATATATTTTACTGTTTCATGATGATGATCTAAACTCTAGTACCAATAAGATTTCATCCTCCGCATTTTTGGCACTTTTAACTGTCTAGGTTTTGAGCTTACTCTATTGAAGTGCAATAATTTTAAATCATTTTCGTCGCCATTCTAAGTTGTAATTAACCACTTCAATGATTTTGATAAGTACCTTTCTGTTTATCTGAGTTATTAGTTCCATTCCGATTTCATATCCCAAATGCAAGACAAACTTGTCTTAATTTTAGGATTGATTTCTATTACGAGATCAATTATCATCTCTATAGTTCATTGAGGGACGTAAAAATGAAACTACAAAATGATATCCGTATCTAATGATGAACAGTGAGGATCTTGTAACATTTAGGTGCCCTTTTGGAGGCCAAATTTTGACACGAGCAATTCATGATTCTAAGTCCAAAAATGAATTACTTGTAAAATTAACTATGTTTCATATGAACTGCGGCAGCGAGAAAAATTAGCCTGACCTTTCTCCAGTTGGTGGAATAATGTTAACAAATTCGCTTGAAGTCTCATCAGTTGCTATGATCTTACATGTTATTTATTGTTATGCTATCAAGAAAGAGAGCATTTCCCATTTAAGAGGTGCCTGACATATTATTCTTTCTTTTCTCATTTGTTGTAGAAGATGGGAGAAGCGGTAAATTTGTCATAGGCAATGATCGGTGGCACAGCGAATTCCAACCCGTTCCCCCCGATGATCGGGATGTTGGGCGAAATGGTTTTGGCTAGGATGTTTGGGAGCTCACAGATGGCTATATACTCGTATCCCAATTCGCATCATCTAACAGGTGGAAGCAGTCCAAGGATTAGAAGGCAACTAATGCAGGCTGATAAATCCCTTAGCAGAATAACTTCTTTCCTCTGCTGTGTTATGATTTTGTTTCTGTTGTTGTTTTGAAAAAATCCCTTGGGAAGTTCTGATACAGTTTTCCCCCAATCCTCCTCACTGTATACATGTAAAAAGTCCTCACCAATAGACAAAAGTCAGCCCATTGTAACAAAATCATAGAGTGTATGCACCTGTAATTTGAAACTACTACTGATATATATATGCTACTGTTTTTAGTGTATCCAAATTTACCATTATGCAAGAACAAACACAAAAACAAAGCCAACTACTTCTAGTTAAGTTACTTTTGATAAAAGTTCATCATTATCAAAGTTTTTCATCTTGTTCATTTGATAAGTTAAGTCAAGATTAAGCAATGATTTCTTGATAATTAAATCACCATGGGGCCAAAGGATTCCATTATCAAAGCTACATTCCAACCCTATCATCCCAATTCCTGCGTAGTTGAGTTTGTCCTGCTGTGCACATTTCACACGGCCATAGTCCTTTCAACAAAATGAGTGTAGCAAAATTCCAATCTTGAGCATTTGTATGAAACATTTTGAAAGCATAACATAGTACACCAATAACAAACAAATGAATTATGTGATTATAAAAGTACTTTATTGTCCTATCAAATTAGTTTAAATCCAGCTAACTAGGATAAATATCAATAACAACAAATTAAAACAACTATTTTTTACACTTACCTATTATTGGCAGCATGAGATGAGGATGCAACACATAATTCAGAGGTAGACATATAGACATGTGCAAATTCGTCATTGCAAGCTATCAATGTTCTTACTCCCATGTCATCTTTCAAAAGAATTAATTGTTTTGGGTCGTACTTCACTGTGAAATGTAGTAATTTACCTTCTGAATTTAACTTTAATCTATCAAACACTGATTGTTTGAATTCTTCAAATGTCATTCCACCATGTGCATAAAAAGAATCCGTAATACCTCCTCTATAGAAAACAGAACCATCGATTGATACCACATTTTCTCCACCCCAATGGCAAAAGCAAAAAATTGTATTCTCCATCCTAATAAAAAAAAAGAAAATAAAGAAATTAAAAGTAAATTGCATGATATATTTCCTGCCAGAGAATGTCAATTGAAAATCATACCATACAAGAGTTATCAAAACTAATATTAACCTGACAATGACTATAAGAAGTTATTGGATGCAAAATTGCTTCCACTCTATACCATTTTTCATAATTGAGTCGATATTGTAAAAATCTTGGTATTATTATATCTGTTCATGAAATTGGAAATTGGAGAGAGAGAGGCTTATGAAATTGGAGAGAGAAAGGCTTATGAAATTGGAGAGAGAGAGGGAAGAAAGGGAAGAGGAATTTTGCTTAATACGGGAAAAACTTACGATGAAGAAAATATTTACTATATAGAAAGGAAATTATCGTTTAATATTTACTTATTTATGACTTAAGGAAATTATGTTTAATTGATGAGGAGGATAATAAAGTCTTTTAATAATTATGTAAATTAATAAAGTTAATTTAACGCCCCTAATAATAAATACATTAAATTTGCGCCCTTATTAGTAATAATGACTTTAAACCCACCATTTTTCCAAATTTTCCCTAAATTTTATTGAACTGTTATTATGTCTTGCATTGATTCATATAGTTTCAATTTTAATTTAAGATGAATGAGTCTTATTTCATTTGGTTCTTGCTAAATAATTAAATGAAATAATGGAATTCGATTAGACCATTATATTAAGGAATATTTGCATAGAAATTAGTTTTAAATGAAAATTCAAATTTATTGATTTATTCAATTATTTAATGGGGGATAAAGAAAATACATTAATATATCTTAAATTGAAAAATCAACATAATTGAGTGTTACAATTGAATGAAGGAGGTCAATACGAGAAAGGAAAATAATTTAAAAATTCCCGTTTATACTCTAAGTTTTAACCATTTTTTCTAACAACCTATGCATGTTTGTCTTGGACTTAATAGTTCTTTCTCTAAGATTTTTCCATTAATTGGATATAAAATTTGATTGTTCTAAACATATACTTCTAACCTCACACACTTGTAGACCTTTATTGCAAGAAATAATAATGATATTAACAAGAAATGATTTCTACAGCTTTGCCTATTAATGTACTTAGGGGACGGTGAAATTCTTTTCAGATTTTTCTTGGCTTGATAGAATGGTTTCAATTTCTTTTACTGAAATCCTTTAATATTTTTGTTTGCATGGTAAAAAAATTTCAAATCCTCCCTCTGGAAGTCGTAAGATACTAATTTGTATGCTTAATTAATAATCCAGATGTGTGCTACACCGATTGTTTTGTGCAAGTTCAATCTTTACGCATTTTGTCATCTACGTGCATAAGTCAATCTTTTATCATTCCCTAAATTTACATAAGTCTTACCCTTGTTGAATAGGACTCCAATTAATCTTAATTTACATATTCCCCCAGTCCTACTATTGTCCATAAGGTTGAAGAAAGGGTAGGGCGAACATAATTTGATCCAATACCGAGAATTGCTTCTACAGATAGTATGTTTGTATACAAATGGTTTGGAATCATCTTTTACTAACTAAGCTCATATATAATATATTCCAAAATATTCTACACATGCATTGGATAAGCCAAACATATATAAGTAACTGTAATCTGCATGTTGATTAATTTTTGTTTATTACCTAGTAATTTATTTGGTTGGGTTGTTGCACACACACCGATATTGTTATTACCAAAGTAAGAATTAAGATCAATGTTAATTTACTGTCATGCATAATATCCTCTGAATTTGTTCTGCAAATTATTAGTTATAACTTCATTTTCATTTCAATATATAGGACGTACTACGTACGTAATTAATATTTATGATGACTCCATAAGATACACAAGGATTTTTTTTTTTTTTTTTTTTTTGTTTGGAACATCCTTGTGGTTGTGGTCCTTGTGGAAGTTGGAACCTAGGACGTAGGTTTGAAATTTGAAAGAGAAATATCCCCCAAAACCACAGGCCACAAGCCATAGGAGTTCAGATTCTCTGTCTAATATTTATCCAGTTCTAACATGTCTAACGTTTAAAACTACATAGTTTCATTAAAAATAGGGACTAAATGCATATATATTATTAAAATTACTTTAAAATTATTAGACCCATTAGTGAACCCTACGACATAGTTTTAATTAGGACAGAATAAGACAGACAAAATCTTGGACAGAAGATCCCGTGTCCAGGCCGCATGCCACAGACGTTTCCTTTTGTACTTTGAACCAAATTATAGTATTACCGTTGGATAAGTTTTGTAAATTTTATATATAGTTTCCTTGGAAATGCCTTTTATCATATGATAGTGGTGATTGTGATTAGTCTAATTAACAAGGTTTGTGATTGTGCAAGAAAATATATATTATGCTCGTTTTCACATCATCATCATGTAGTTTTGTTGATTAGTATTAATTACTATGTGAAACAAAATGATACTTTATGAATTGGTTGTCAATAATTATTAACTTAATTTGCAACCAAGTCTGCAAGTGCACTAGTGTTGGTGTTGGTGGATGTTTTCTAAGTTAATTCCAGATGTATGTATGATCATCCAATTCACTGCCATAGGCAGTTAGGCACTAGCTAGCCCGGTTTTTATAGATCAACCAAGTGTTATACACAATACTACATTCAGTCACTGATTGAGCATAGCTCAATTGGTATCTCAAGTGGGATTCCACCATGGCAGCCATAGTTTGAATCCGACTTGAAACAAATCTCTACCCATTTATGGATAAATGGGTAAATTCCCTCGGAGCACATACATACGCAATGGAGAATAATTATAAATTATGGTGGCTGTGCGCAGCAGTGAGGCCGCGTGGGGTCGAAATTCGTCGGAGGAGCATTGTCAATACTTTGGGCCGGGAGGTGTGTAACTTGGTGACCAATGATTAGAGAACAATTATGGTGGCTGTGCGCAGGAGTGAGGCCGTGTGGGGTTGAAATTCGTCGGAGGAGCATCGTCAACACTTTGGGCCGGGAAGTGTGATGTGAGATCCGAAAATTTTAACATATTAATAATATTATTAATATTAAATATATGCAAGTGATTTTAATTTTAAAATTAAAATACCGCATCTTTGGTAAGTGTTGTGTGAGAATTAAAATCATACGATTAAGAATTTTAGTTAATTGATAATTTTAGAATTTTAATTATAAATTTTATAAGATTATAAGAGATTTAATTGCATAATTTAAATGAATTTTGGTCCTTGTTGGTTTTTACAAAAATTCAAGGGCCAATTTGCAAATAAGAAAAACAAATTAAAAATAATAATAATAATGGTGAGGCAAACACGTAAGCCCTTAGGCTTACAAACTCTCTCAGAGAAAGGAAAAGAGAGAAAAGGAAGCGGGAGCAAGGTTTTTTGCAAAACCTTGAAAAAAAACGGGGGGCATCAGAATGGCTAAAGAGAAAAGAGAACAACGGGAGATAGAGCAAGAAGAGGAATTTCAAAGGGCTATCCAAGTTAATCAATCCATGAAAGCTTTAGAAACTTTTAACAGGTGGGTAAATTTTATTTTTGAATTCTGATTTACAAATTAAACTATGGTGAAGGAAAATCCTTCTTATTTGAAATTCTATGCCTTGTTGGTGTTTGATTAAATTTCTGTTTGAACTTACATGGATGTAAATGGTGGTCTTGTGTGAACTTCTGGGCTCATTTATCAATGGTTTTTCTTGTTTTGGAGATGAACCCAGTTGAAAATAGGGGGATTATTACAATGTTATGCAAGAATTTTATCTAAGTTCTTCAAGGAAAATGAATAAGTTGAAATGTTAAATCTGCAGGCTATTGCTATTTTTCGAAAACTGGGCATCAATTATTATTGGGAAAAGTAACTTTCTTTAGCTCCGGCCAACTCTTATTTTTGACATGGTTACTCAATTTTTAATCTTAATCTTGTTCTTTATTGCTTCAGCTGTTCCTTTTCTCTCCCTTTCCTTAAAAAAAGAAAGAAAAAAAAAACAACTATCTTGTTGAAATGATTATTATACTGTCCTATGAAATCACTTCTCAGCATGCCTTTTTGGGTTTAATTTCACTATTCATTACTGCCTTGAATTAGGGTGACATCATTCTTTGCTTCTTAACAAGAAATATGTTGCTTTAACCTTATCTGCTAGTGTATCGTGTAAGTACTTCATGAATTATTGTTAGGGAACATCTGAACTAGCTCTTGTTCTAGCTTCACGTATTCTGTTATGGTTATTTGAAGCTGATTTATGAAGTTTATTTGTTATTGTATGCTATACCCAAGAAAGTGAAACGTGAGTGAGCTTTGGGTTTTGAGACTTTGCTGAATTTTTTGGAAATTCATACTGATTTTTGACCCATTGGATCAAAGAATTTGGAAATTTGTATTCATAATAATTGTAGAACTCTGAATCTAGTTTTAGATGCTTTTGGTTTCAGGTTAATTGGAGCTCTTAATACAAAGTTATGATTATTTGGAATTTGTATGGCGGAACTGAAATCCATTACGGGATTTCAGTCCTACATGAAAATTGAACATTTTTTAAAAGGCTTTTATAATTTGAATTCAGCGTGTTACCCAACACGGAAGTTGTAGCATTTTGAATCTAATTTTATACAGTTCAGTTTCACATTACTTGGATAATTGGGAATGAAGTTATCATCAGTTGACTCCATCTTGACAGGACTGAAAGTTGGCTAAGGTATTTTTAGCCTTTGTGGCTACTTTGAATAGTTTATATACAATTTTATGGAAAGAATTTAGGGATTTGCAAAACGTAAAAGGTTTTGTATTTTAACATATTCATATGGTAGAAGTGATGCATTTTTATATCTTATAGAAAATAAGATACAAAGGTTTGAAGGAATGGTGTCAAAACTGAAATTGCTACTTGGCTTGCTCTCATTTAGTTTTACTAACGGATTATTTCTTTATGAGTTTCATATTGAATTTGAAACTCTGTAAATCATGAATGTTTCGGAATTATGAAATATGGTAATATGCTTATGTTGGTGTTATTGGGATCATTGCTTGAATTGTATTCAATCCAAACTTGCAAGGGAGAATGCTATGTGATGATTGAATTTCCTAATTTTGTGCCAATTTGATTTTGAATTGATGGTATTGAATATTTGTGGTATAATTTGGATATCGGATTTATGTACTGTGGAACTAAGTGCTGTGCGGAACTAAGTGCTATGTCAATTTAAAGGCATGAGCCACCTCTAGAATCCGTAAAAGTCACCTCTAGAATCCACATGAGCTTTGTTGACTCTAGTGCTTTGACATTATGAATCGTTGAAGTTTGGCACAAGTGGATGAATTTCCCTAATTAATTGCCAACTTGCATTGATTGTATGTGATACATGTATTGTAATGAATTGTTTGGGCCCTAGTAGGTGTTGACTTGGAGAGTAATCGAGACGATTACGCCAAGACCACACCGGTGAGCCCTGTCACAGGATTAAGGAGTTTTTAATTCTGTTGACGGGAGTCGAAGTGGCAAATCCGGATGCCACGTTAGGCCTGCGGGGCCGTAGTGGTCACTGACCACGAGGAAGGATAAGGTAGCTTCTCAAGTCTTGCACGCAACAACAAATTGTCAGGGGAAATAAGGTTGGTAAAGGTCGGCGTGGCCGATCGAGACAGGTACCGATTATATGATTAATGTTTGACAGGACATCCATGTTAAAGTTTTGTGATACATGATTATGTATATTAAAATTGTATATCGGTACAAGTACCAAATATGTGCCCAATGTTTAATTGGCATCCATGGTGAATTTGTTGATACATGGTTGTGTATTGTAATTTGTTCTTGGAACGGTATTTCGTTGAAAATTAATTTTTTAATAATGAAGCCACTATCCCCACCCACTGAGCTATTTTAAACTCACCCTTTTTGTAAATTATACTTTTCAGTGATTCAAGATGGATTAGGCGGTGGACAGGATCTTGGTTTACATACTTAAAGGAAGAGATGGTGAATAGAAGTTCAGGATTTTTAAATTATCTTGATTCGGATAATAATAATGGTAATGAGGCAATTTATGTATTGTGTATTTTTTTTTATGTATGCATTTTGAGATGATACGATAATATGTATATTACCTTATATAGTTTTAAATGTAAATTATGACGGGGCGTTACATGTGACTTGGTGACCAATGATTAAAGACTGACCCTGGTACCCAGCTTGGACTACTACCGTAAGGTTAGTACCCATTGCGTGCACATCCCGCAATTTACATCCTCAGTTGGCTAGGGGACGGTTGGCTTGAGGCCCAAGATTAGTCTGATTCAACAGCAGTGAAGTTGTTGTAGTTGGCCTTACTCTAAGTTGTCAACACTTTGGGCCGGGAGGTGTGTAACTTGGTGACCAATGATTAGAGAACAATTATGGTGGCTGTGCATAGGAGTGAGGCCGTGTGGGGTTGGAATTCGTCGGAGGAGCATCGTCAACACTTTGGGCCGGAAGGTGTGTAACTTGGTGACCAATGATTGAAGACTGACCCTGGTACCCAGCTTGGGCTACTACCGTAAGGTTAGTACCCATTGCGTGCAAATCCCGTAATTTACATCCTCTGTTGGCTAGGGGACGATTGAGGTTAGTACCCATTGGGTGCAAATCCCGCGATTTACATCCTCTGTTGGTTAGGGGACGGTTGGCTTGAGGCCCAAGATTAGTCTGACTCAACAGCAGTGAAGTTGTTGCAGTTGGTCTTACTCTAAGTTACTGCCAAAGAACGTGATAATTTTACACTCTATCTATGCATGTCTCCATCTGTGTCTACACCTCTAACATTTGCAGCTCTGATTCCTGTATTCTAGGAGTAGGACGAAGCCAAACTGTCCAATACTCCAATGTCCATCTTTTTTTTCTAAAATTGTATTTATCAATTAACTTATATAACACACTCCTCAAGGCTCAATCTATTCATCCTGTTGTAGCTGTGTTCATTTGCACTTTACAATAGAATAGAGACAAAAAGTTGTAAAATTTTGCCTTCTTGTTTTGTTTATATATATATATATATATATATATGTTTCATTCATATTATTGATTTCATATATTTCTCAAAACCTTCACCTTGAACGTTGTGTTCGGCAGCGGCAGGCAGTGGAATATGAACGCCAATAGCTTGGAAGGGATGTTGAGGAACAACCATTGGAGCTTCCACAGCTTGGATGGGCTGTTGAGGAAAATCCACTAGAGCATGCACTTGAAGTTGATGTTCCTCAACACCAATTTCAATATCATCCATCAGAGCATTCCCTTGAACGTGGGGTTCGACAGCGGCAGGCGGTGGGATATGAACGCCAATAACTTAGAAGGGATGTTGAGGAACAATCATTGGAGCTTCCATACCTTGGATGGGCCGTTGAGGAAAATCCACTGGAGCATGCACTTGAAGTTAATGTTCAAGAGTGGCCATCAATGGAATAGAGAAGCCAACGGGAGCATTCACTTGAACCTGCTGGTCAGGAGCCGTCGGCAGTGAGGTAGGGCCCCCAACAACATAGATGGGAATGGGCATGGATTGAGCTTGCTGACGGGCAATGTATCTGGGCTGTGGTTGAGGTGTTGGCAGAAGCTGCTGTTTGCTAATATAATGCAGCGGAGGAAGACCAGTGCACGCAGCTAGGTAAGCTTCCAGTTGGGCAATTTGTTTCTCAAGTCTCCAAATTTCACCAAGACTTCCATAAATTTTATCATCTTTTCTGTAGTTGGCTTCCTCAAAAGAGATTTGAAAACATGGTCTCTGTCCTTAAATTCCACGGCTCTGAACAAAGCCTCCACTTTATTCATATTATGGTATTTCATAATCTTTGCCCAGTCTCCGGTCCTAAGTTCAGGCACATGAGGCGCAAATAAACAATTCGCTGCACAAACTCTACCGTGATAACTGCATGAGCCGCATTTTGCTTTTTTCTCAGCCATTTTTTCTTTTCCTTTTTCCTCAGTCATTTTTTCTTTTCCTTTTTCCTCAGCCATGTTTTCTTTTGCTTTGCTTTTCAATCTGTATCATCTACTGTTGTTTTCCAACTTAATGGTATCTGCGTAGCGTCTTACATATATATATAGAGAGAGCTGGAGATTAAGTTCTTCAGCGTCCAATTTGGGTTGGCTGTGTATGTTGAAAATGATGGGACACTAGTCTCTTTAAAGTAATACTTTGGTCACCCAATATTCACTGTTTTTTTGTCATGTTAAGGCGGCTGCGAAATATGATTACTTGAGAAAAAAAGTAAATCAAAACAAAACAAAACAGACCTACAAACTCTACACAAATTGCATTTCATCCCTGCCCTGTCTAGCTGCATACTATTAGGGGTGTTCATCAGTTCGGTTTTTGGGTTCTTCGAGTTGTTCGATTCTGTTTGTTCGGTTTGAACATCTCTAAACTCAAATTCGAAAACCAAACCAATTCGAATTGAATTCGAATTCGGTTTTGGTTCGAATTCGAATTCAATTCAAATAATCCGAAAATGATATTTAAATTTAAAATCAAATCTTAAATCGAATTAACCGAATTCATGCAAACAAATTGGACTCAAATTTAGTTTTAACCTAAATCAAATTATCAAATTACATCACAATTTAGGATTCAAAACAATAATTTAGTTAAATATTATATATTTTATAAAATATTTTATATTAATATATATTTTTAATATTTGAATTCGGTTTTCGGTTTGGTTTTCGAATTGGAAGCTAAACTCGAAAACCAAACCATAAACTGAAATTCGAATTCGGTTTACCGAAAACGAATTCGAATTCGAATAATTTGAGTTCGGTGAATTCGAATTCGATCGGATATTTGGTTTAACTCGAATATTGAACATCCTTACATACCATGTCGAATGAAAAGTAAACCTTGGACTGATCTTCAACTTTAACTGTGTTACCAATACATCCCATGATTCCCATTCCATATTTGGTTAGTCAAGATGTTGTGCTTTAGCCAGAACCAGAGTCTGGGCTTACTTGTTTTGCAAGCAAACAATAACCATTGACTCATTGAGACTCGGCAAGCAAACTAGGGCTGAGAATGAACACGAACGTTCACGAACGAGCTCGGGCTCGACTCGATAAAAGTTCGGCTCGAGCTCGTTCATTTAATAAATGAACGAACACGAACAAGATTTTAGGCTCGATTAATAAATGAACAATAAATGAACACATGTGTGAAAGCTCTTTTACGTTCATGAACAGATTGTTAAAAAGCTCGTTCATAACTCGGTTAAAGCTCGTTAAAAGCTTGGTTAAAATATTAATTATATAATATATATTGAACTTATACACGAAATAAAACTATTAAACAATAGAAATATATAATTGGGTTTTTATATATATATTTATTGACACACAAATCACACTATACGGTGGTGAGAACGAACATAAACCTTTATGAACAAGACCGAGATCGGAACGGTTAAAGTTCCACGGAATCTCGTCTACTTAATAAACAAGTGAACACAAACAAAACTTTATGTTAGGTTAATAAATGAATAATAAATCAACAAGCAAGTGAAAGATTCGTTTAGGTTGGTCAACAACTTGTTAAGAATTTAGTTAAAGTATAAATTATACAATATAAATAATATATACCCTAAGTAAAACTCTTAAATAATAGAAAAAATCGATTTTTTATACATATAAGCACACAAATCATTATATATGAGTTTGAATTAAATTTGGACATTTATGTAAAGAGACAAAATATATTAATTTAACTAAATTATATATTTTTATTCAAGTCGGGAAGTGTTCACGAACAAAGCTCGGGCTCGTCTCGATTCGCGTAAAGCTCGACTCGGCTCCTTCATTTAATAAATAAACGAACACGAACAGATTTTTAGGCTCGATTAATAAACGAGCCAGGCCTGAACACCCTAAAGCTCGAGCTCGGTTCGGCTCGATATCACCCCTAAAGCAAACAAAAAGGAAGGGATCCCACTAAAGGCTGACATAGCCAATGGCCGACACAATAGCATATAGCTAGCTTATATTATAGGCCTTTGTCCCATGTTTCATTCTTTTTTTCAATGTTTTTAAAATAAGACACTCTCGTTAATTTCTATGGTGAATCACATCTGCCTCCCTTCCCTTGTCTTTGACAATATTACAAAATCATCCATGTAGTTTAGTATTGCTACAGTCATCCCCTTGACCATAACACTAATTTAGGGTGCAAGTGAAATTAATAACAAAACTAATTTTAGGTTTAGAGAAACAAAATTAAAAATTCTCAATCACTTATAGTTATCACTTTCTTTCCTTTCTCCTATAAATTTATCGATTTCTTTCTCAATTTTTAAGCAGTAAAGTCATCAATCGAATATGTGAAATGTCAATCAATAGTCCATAAACTGACTTAGAAGAAGACTGTAATGGTGCATGGGACCAAATATATTTGAGCACATAAAATTAAAACAAACGTATTGGTGGCACATTTGATTTTAAGTGATGAATCACTGACGATTATCAATTCCTTCACAATTTTTTTCCATTCCTAAGAGCAAGAACATGCCGGGCAAACAAACATAATTGTATAACGCACGTTTTTATCTTAACCTCAAATGGGTATAACTTTCTTATTCAGATTCAAAATCACTATTGTGATATAGCGTTATGAAACTTTTAACGAGATTTACGAAACTCTTCCGGCATAGCCCCATGATCATAAAGTGCACAATTTTTCAATAAAATTCATTTGTTTAGGCCCCTATTTGGTTTTCTTAATTATTTTTTATTTCTTTTATGATTAAGATTAAGGTCTTCTAAAACTATATATACAAAGGTTTTGTAAGCCTTATTTTTATTATTATGACTTTGTCATTATTCAATACTTTTAAATTCTCTAAATTTAATTTGTGTCCTTTTGTGAAGATTTTGTCTTTCATTAATGTTAATTTCGAAGAGGCATTGTTCTTTTTAATAGTTGCATAAGAAACTTATAAACTACATTTACTGTGTCTTGGCCCAAAAAATTTTGACGAATCTATTTAGTCATTAATTGACCTACTTAACCAGGTTTTAAATGATCTACCATCAGCATTATACAAAATGGAGATGTGTTGCACGTTCAAAGGCATGCTGTTGTACTCGAACCCTTGATAATTTGGGAAATATTATTTTGTCAAACTTTTCTAATATTCTCATCTATTTAATCTTAGCTTCAATGTTTGTCCATTTCTTCATCATATATAGGACCACTTAATTGGACGAGTTGAATATTTGAACCAGAACAATAATTGTAACTCGATCAATTTGATCATTTTTATGGACGGAATTTTCCAATGTAAATTAAACTTTGTGGACCAAACGAATTAACTTGACTCTACTAAATTTAACATGTGTACTGCGAGTTCAACCAATCGAAAATTTTGGTATTTTGTGATTATGTATTGACGGTTGATTGATTTGGAATCTCGTCTGAGCATTTTCCTAATTAAAAGTTTCCTTGTTCTCACTTTTTAAGACAAACACTTGCATGTACATTTGAAAGGAAATAATGTACAGCCTTAATAATATCAAAGTTCTAATGATTCATGATAGGGCCTTAATAATATCAAAGTTCTAATGACGTGGTATTATGAAAATGAAAAAAGTGCCTATTTTTAGTCTCCGTTGTTTGCATATTCAAATCCAAACACTTTTAATTTCCAAACTTACAAAAATATTGCAATCTTATCCGATTAGTAGAATTGAAATAACTACAAAAGTGCTAGTTAAGCTAGTGCCTCTAATCCTAAATAAGTGTAGTTGTAGAGGGTTTTTTTTCCTTTTGCAAAATAATTGTTGTTTAAAGCTTATCTTTACTTTTTTTACTCTTATGTAAATATTAGTCTTTTAGGTTTATGAATATGCCTTTTAAAATTCATTGAAAACTTTCTTTTTCCAACCAGTTTTATTTCAAAGAATTCTAAAGACACACCATTATTACTGTATTGAATAAATAGAAAAGTTTTATTCCCTACACACAAGCTCTAATAAACTATTTTAATCATGCATGGGGCGACTCATTTTGATAAAGCCTTCAACTTCTAGGGAGGATTTCAAGGGAATTTCAAGGGGGATTTGGAGGGACAAAAGCGGAGTCTAAGGGGCGACTCATTTTGATAAATTAAAATAATAATAATAATAATTAAAATAAAACTGTGAAAGACGTTATCATTGACTAGGAAACAATGTGAGTCCGCGATAAATATATGAAAAAATCCTTTCGTAGATTTAGTTGTATAGCAAAAACCGCGGTGAGACTCACCCTCTTGTTATACATGAATTATATTTAATACATTATTATGTTAATATTTGATATTTTATAAACTAATACAATAATTTTTTATATTTTATTCATAAATTTTCGATATTTTATATATTAATTTTTTATATTTTATACGGTAAAATAAAATTTATTATAAAGTAACAAAAGAATGACCCTAGTTGGATATATATATATATATAATTTTAATAATTAACCTGCCAAATGAATTTTGAGGTATACTCAAATTTACGTAAATCCTCTAAAAAAATGGAAAATTTAACATACCAAGTGAAAAGAAAACCCTACATCTAAATAATATGAGGTTAATTGCCTTAAAAAAATTATCTTTTAAAATTTTTATAGTTTATTTTTGGTTAGCTAAAAAGACTACTTATTATAACTATCTATTTTTACTACTTATTATAACTAACTATTTATATATCTTAAAGTTTAATTTTATAATTTGACTAAACATCATAATTAATATGATAATTGGATCAAACCTAATTAACCCTTTTTAAGCGATATATGTAAGATATAATTAAATATTGAGAATTTCAAATCTCATTAAATGAGGTAAAGATATAATGTGAGATATAATTAAGTATTGAGAATCTTAAATCTCACTAAATAATGTAAAGATATGTGTGAGATATAATTAAATATTGAGAATTTCAAATCTTATTAACTAAGGTAAATATTGTGCGTCTGTGTATATATATACACATTATAAATTTATAAGTCTAGTTCCAAACTTATAAGTCTAAATAAACAAATTCAATACTAAATAAAATGGGAATTATAAAAAACAAAAAAAATCTTCCTATTGATCACAATTTCAAAGTAAAAGCCTCATTTTGCTATCTTTAGCATTTCCCAACTCCCTTGATAATCTTATTAATCAGAGATAAAGAGAATGTTTGATAATGATGTAACTGCAGTCTGCAGATATAATCCATGATTCTTTTGAACAGTGATCAAATCCATATACATGTTTGTATGACAACATCAGCTAGACCATCCATTCTTAGAACACTTTGCTCTTGGCTGTAGCCTTACCTTCCCTATTTGATATGTTTGGATGTCGTTTTGTAACTTTAATGCAGACCTTAACACCTGCGCCCCTATAAACTGTGTTGGGAATTCACGGTTGTTTCAGGAGAATGGAGATGTTTGTTCTGCCATTGCTTTGAAGCCCACTTGGGAGATCGCGTTATGGCATATCCTTAGCCTATCAAAGTGTATCGCCTTCCAGCAGCCGAAGCACCTACAGGAGTAGAGCAGATGGAAGTGCAAGAACAAACAAAAGATTTTTTAAGTATTGAAAGCTTCAATCTTAGAAAGTTTAATTGGATTCAGAACAGTCTCCCAAGACAAAATATGAGTTAAAGATTTAGGCTAAATGACATGCCTTGCTCTCAAACATTGGATGAGATGTCCTGGATTTGTACAACTTAAAAATTTCAACTAAAATCAGGCCTCATAGCCCTTCATTATGTACCTGAGACATGCGTGGCCTTGAATGGGGTCTCGTTGAATGCACAAGAAAGCGCAACGCAGCATACGCTCAACCTCTTGCTTTGAATAGCCATCTCTCAGAATGGGATCCATTAATTCTGGTATAGCACACTCAAGCAGGGGATGTGCCTGTTTGATAATCCAAAGTGTGAGTAGCAAACACTAATAGAGCAAATAATTTAAGACCTTTCGATTCCATGAGAAGTTGCAGTTCAAAAAGTATGTGACTATCTTTCTTTCCTTTAAGATATTATGCTCCACCTAAAAATATTTATTAGTTTTCTTGGTAAGAATTGGAGAAGCATGAATTAACAAGCCTCACAAAGCTAGCATTTTGAATCTACATACATAAACAACTGAGTCTTGAAATGAGATTATGACTGCTTACCCACTCGGCGAGGTATTGTTGACCCTTTGGCCGATTTATACCTACAGCCTTTCTTCCTGTGACAAGCTCTATCAGCACCACACCAAAGGCATATACATCAGCTTTCTCAGTTATTTGACCACTTTGGGCGTATTCTGGAGCCAAGTACCTACATTCACCAAGACTCATTTTGATAATCATGTTGAGGAAATAGTATTGCCTGAATTTTGAATCAATGCCATGTTTTTTTTTACCCAAATGTTCCAATTATTCTAGTTTCGAAGGCAATGTCACCACCTGGTTGCCACCGTGCTAGCCCAAAGTCACCAACCTTAGTTCGAGGGAAAAGAAAATGGGAAGAGAATCAGAAGAATGAACAAAACAAGGAACCGGAGCTCAAGATGTTGAGTAAGCGAAGAAATGCTTTCAAAATGAAAGGAAGTTCATAGAAAATATTTGGTATTGGATCAAGCTGAATTCATGATTGTTAAGGCATCAGGTTGAGAACCAACAATAGAGAGAATAGGAAGTAGTTCTGAGATGATTCAGAGTGCCAAGGCAGAGGATTTCATAGGGCAAGTATTCCTACTTAGTTTGGGTTAGCACAACCATAATTTTCCAGAAAAGGTCAAAGAACAGAGACAAATTTAATAAAAGAAAGAGAATCACTTACTAATGGCTCAAAATCATGAGTAAGAAGGATATTATTTGGCCGCATATCACGATGGATAATACAACCCACTCTGCACTCTTCATGAAGGTATCTCAGTCCTCTTGCTGCTCCAACTGCAATTTTTTGCCGCGCGGACCATTCTAATGGATCATGTTTTTGCCCTGCAAATCATGGTAACAGCTTGAAATCACCAATTTCTGCACATATTGCATTACATTCCATAACTTGTTGGCATACCAAAATAAAGTAATAAAACTAGGAGGATGATGGATGAAGTTAAAACATTCAACAAAGCATCAGTACGCTTTCAAAAGCTATTTAGAACATTTCTAACAAATATCAAACAGAAAATATGTAGTGCCACAAAGTCATGGAATGAAAGTTGGCCTTTGAGATGGAGATATAATAAGCACAAGTGCATTGGGGAAAAACGGTCACAAAGTAAGGGATGCTTAATTAGTTCTTCAATTAGTGCTCAGTGGAAGAGATATGATATCAAAGTCATATACCGTAAAGATGAGCATCCAAAGAACCATTGCAGATAAATTCATAAACCAGCAACCGTCTTCCACTTTCTACACAAAATCCAATCAGCATTACAACATTTCGATGCTGTGCACAGCTTAAGACCTCTACTTCTGAGCAAAATTCGCGGTCTCCCTGAGAACTAGCTGCTTTATGTTGCTTAACAGCTACAACCTGGCCATCTGGTAAGACTCCACGATAAACGGAGCCATATCCACCCTCAGCTAAGAAGTTAGCTCGTGAGAATCTACCAGTAGCATGTTCAAGCTCAGCATAAGTGAACGACCTAGGAGGTTTTCCAAACACAGGTGCTTTGTGCTGACATACTGCACAAAGTGGAGGAGGATCGGCTGGTGATTTTGTGGCTAGTGATACTACTTCTCTCACATTTGTGCTGAATTCCACACCCAGCCTATGTTTTGGAACTTCAACTTTAGCCTCTTTATCAGACACAGGAAATTTCCTATCTACAGACTCATACACTGGATTCAGCATTCTATTGAAACAGTGAGATTCTTTCTTGCAATACTTGGGATTTTCGAGCGCTGAACTAAGAATGTCTATCACATATTGCTTAGAACTGACACTTGGTGAAGGAGAACTTAACAGCTCACTTTCTGTTTCAGAATCTGATTCCACAACGTGATGATTGTCTTTGCGATAGCGAAATCCATCCTTGTTTGAATTCCACTCGATATCAGAGATAACCTTTGGAGAGCTCCCTAGATCAAAGCTTGAAATTGAGGATGTCCCAGCATCAGTAGGTATGAATGAAGAGTGCTCTGGACTGCTCACGGGAGTCACATTTGGCACCGATCAGAGCTATCCTTCGCATGCATTTCGTATGCTTCAGATCCAAAGAGCCCCTCAGTTTCTGTCTAAATTCAGACGAAGCACTTTTGGACCATACTTTTTCATCACCACGAGATTGCTATCGAGCTCTCTTCCATGCAGTATTTGGCTTCTTTGTTTAGCCCACTGTTAACAAAATTATCGTTTGCTATTATTATTTTCCTAATTCATCCCAATCTCGCAATTCATAAATCTAATCCTTTGTTTTCCATTATCCGTTTCCGTCAATCCAAATGCACTTAGCGAACACAAGGAAAAAACCATTAATGAATAATGAATGATTTTTCGAGCAATCAATTACACTAAAAATGACACTCGTGTGAAAAAAATCCCTCCTACCTTCAAACTCGTAATCATTCACCGAAAAAAAGGGAGACCCGTACACGGCAATGGAAACGGACTCGACGAGTCTCGGCTTAGAAATTAAGGTTTTAAAAATCAGTTTAAACGGAGGGAACGATGATTCTGTCAGAGGAATTAAATTAGCATCATCAGTAGCGTAAGGGAAGAAGGAGCAACGCAGGTTGATGAACCGCACCTCTCTGGTCTTGCATACTACCCGGCTGAGTCATAAAGTCGACTCAGTATTTCCACGATTAAAGGCGGAGGGCGGTCGTCCATAGTCAGTCAAGGTTCACCGCAACATTAAATTAGGAGTATGGCAGTCCAGCATCATTTTCCATTGCCAAGAAGACTATACATATTACAAAACCACAACACTATGGCAGGATACAAATTACAACATAAATGTGATTCTGAAACTAGGAAAGTAGCATTAGATAAGAGCTAATACAATTGCATTAACACAACATGGACAAAATCCTGGCAGAGGGCGTTACATCAATTTACTATCATTTGCAATAAAAGAAAAGACCAACACAGTCCACATGATTGTTTTTGTGGGTGATATTTGAAGTAACTTTCAACTCAACCTCCACCTACAAAAGAAAATGGACCAATTAATTTCAGAGTAAGCTTAATAACTAAAGCTTACGGAATTATTGCGTGCTTAACACATGTGATCAGGAATTCATGCATCTTGAATCCAATCATCTTTTGTTCCTTTCCACTTTCCCCATCTCCATCTCACACATGGACTACGGGACATGCACCTTGAAGCAAGTGCGAGGTTGGTATCCCGAGCAACATCATTGTGAACGAATAGCTTCATATCCGTCAAGTTAGAGCAGTTGTCAAGAATGTAAAAGATGAATGAGAGTGTAGTATCAAAGACGTCATGGATCTCTAAATATGCAGTAATTTGTTTGAGCCCCTTCATATGATTCCTAACATGAACATCTTCTGGGTAAACATACATCTCCATCTCTGACCATGCCCAAGGAGTCAAAGTGAGAGAGCTAACATTTGGGAAACTCCTAAACAACAACTCGAACCCAAATTTAGCTACCCCAATTTGTTTAAAATATATTGATTCAAAATATTTTATTGAGCTTAGTGTGAGGTCCTTGACTGTTCCACTACTAAAGGGTAAGGAGCTGAGTAGCCCATGAAGGATAGATGATTCAAGATAAAGGCTTGTCAAGTTCACAAACTCTTGCACTTTGAAGTTGTTAGACCGTCCAAGAGATAAATACAAATCATTGAGCGAGGGAGTGTCAATAATAAGAGTTTTTGGGCGCTCACATTGAAGCTTCATTTTGACAAGACTTGGAGCAATTATAATAATAGAATGGGCGACATTATAAAGACTCAAGTGGCAGCTCTTAAGGTGCATGAGATGAATTTTGGGTTGCCGGATACCGCTAACTCCGATCAAATTGAGAACTTGCAGGGCAGGGAAGCAGCGATTCAACTTCTTTAAGTCCCCGTCGTTTAGTTTGATGTCCTCCAATGTCAACTTGGCCAGCTTAGGCATCCGCTTCAAACCACGCAGTGACAGCCAAATTTTAGTGATCCGTAGCTCGATTAGATTATGACCTGCATAATTAAAAAAAAGGGAAATTACCCTTAAATATACTTCATAAAGATAAATTGTTTAAAAACTTGTTAATAATTATAAAAATTCAAAATACTTATTAAACAATTAATAGAACATCATTCGTCACGAATGCAGGCAGCGTCGTGGGTGTGTGAATGATACACCTTGAGTGAGGATCAAAACAAGCTTCATAAACAACCGAGAGATATGTTGTGCTTAAGTTTGAATTGATTATATCCCAAAACCACCTTGAACACATAGGTCAACAACTCAAGCCGCATTAATGATGCTAAACAAGAAGCCAAAACAATACAATTCTAATTATATTCAGCCTGCTCCACCCAAAATCCACAATAAGCAATAATAAATCAAAGTATAAATAATTAGGGGATGGAGTGGAGCACTCACAATAAGCAGAAACGAGCGAAATCACAGGCGATAGCGGACAAGTCAGTCCCCAACGATTCGAAAGCGAAAGTGATCTCAATCCATCACAAACTCCAGGCAACCATTCTTCCAAAAAGCTCACATCGCTCATTTGAAGATCTTTCTTCATACTTTCAAATTCCTCACACACCGACAAAAGAGTTGGTGGCTCGTCCACGGAAATGGTAACGGACTCGACGATTCTTAACTCGGAAATTAAGGTTTTGAAAATCGTTTTAAACGGAGGCAACGGGGATCCTATCAGAGGAAAAAATTTGTCAACGTAACGGTGGAAGGAACAACGCAGATTGATGAATCGCACCTCTCTGGAGAGCAAGTTGAAGGTCTTGCATGCGACACGGCAGCGAGCGAGATCGGCTGAGTCATCAAGTCGACTCAGTATTTCCACGATTAAAGGCGGAGGGAGGTCGTCCATCGTCAAGATTCACCGTCTAAGTTAGTAAAAAGTGGAGTTTGTATTACTTGATACATTTGTTTCCCTCTGACCCTATATTTATAACTATTATGGGTTAGGGCAGTAGTGAGGGGAAAGAGGAGTTTGGGTGAAGCTTTCAAGGGGGGATTTGGAGGGAGAAAAGCGGAGTTTAAGGGGTGACTCAATTTGATAAATTAAATTTTAAAAAAAACTGTGAAAGACGTCATCATTGACTAGGAAACTATGTTAGTCCGCGATAAATATATGGAAAAATCCTTCTCCAAAAGTTGTAAATTCCGGACACCCAAACCGGGCCACGCTAGCCTTGTCCTGGTGGCAGACTGCAAGGATATCCAACGGACCCGAACTCCAGGTGCGGCCCCAGGAATATTTCACCCAGGCAACACGGAGTCGAACCCGCATGGAAGGCAATTTCTCCACACCTTATCTCCTTGCCACTTACCAGCTAGGCTATGCCCTGGTGGCATGGAAAAATCCTTCTAGTAGATTTAGTTGTATCGCAAAAACCACTCTTATGCTTAATATGTTATTAATTTAATTTTTATGTTAATATTTGATCTTTTATATGTTAATATAATAATTTTTTTATTTTATTCGTAAATTTTTAATATTTTATAAGTTTAATTTTTATATTTTATACAATAAAATGAAATTCATAAGAATGACCTTGCTGGATATAAATAATTTTAATAATTAACCTACAAAATGAATTTTGAGGTATACTCAAATTTCTGTAAATCCTCTTAAAAAATTGGAAAATTTTAACATACCAAGTGAAAAGAAAATCCTACATCTAAATAATATGAGATTAATTGCCTTAAAAAAATTAATCTTTTAAAATTTTCATAGTATATTTTTGGTTAACTAAAAAGACTACTTATTATAACTATCTATTTTTAGTACTTATTATAACTAACTATTTATATATCTTAAAGTTTAATTTTATAATTTGACTAAACATCATAGTTAATATGATAATTGGATCAAACCTAATTAACCCTTTTTTAGCGATATATGTAAGATATAATTAAATATTGAGAATTTCAAATCTCATTAAATGAGTTAAAGATATAATGTGAGATATAATTAAGTATTGAGAATCTTAAATCTCACTAAATAATGTAAAGATATGTGTGAGATATAATTAAATATTGAGAATTTCAAATCTTATTAACAAAGTAAATATTTATAATTAAGTATTGAGAATCTTAAATCTCACTAAATAATGTAAAGATATGTGTGAGATATAATTAAATATTGAGAATTTCAAATCTTATTAACAAAGGTAAATATAGTGTGTGTATATATATATATATAAATAAACAAATTCAACACTAAATAAAATGGGAATGATAAAAAACAAAAACAATCTTCCTATTGATCAGAATTTCAAAGCAAAAGCCTCATTTTGCTATCTTTAGCATTTCCCAATTCCCTTGGTAATCTTCTTAATCAGAGATAAGAGAATGTTTGATAATGATGTAACTGCAGTCTGCAGATATAATCCATGATTCTTTTGAACAGTGATCATATCCATATACATGTTTGTATGACATCAGACCATCCATTCCTAGAACACTTTGCTCTTGGCTGTAGCCTTATCTTCCCTATTTGATATGTTTGGATGTCATTTTGTAACTTTAATGCAGACCTTAACACCTGCGCCCCTATAAACTGTGTTGGGAATTCGCTGTTGTTTCTGGAGAATATAGATGTTTGTTCTGCCATTGCTTCGAAGCCCACTTGGGAGATCGCGTTATGGCATATTCTTAGCCTATCAAAGTGTATCGCCTTCCAGCAGCCGAAGCACCTACAGGAGTAGAGCAGATGGAAGTGCAAGAACAAACAAAAGATTTTTAAGTATTCAAAGCTTCAATCTTAGAAAGTTTAATTGAATTCAGAACAGTTTCCCAAGACAAAATATGAGTTAAAGATTTAGGCTAAATGACATGCCTTGCTCTCAAACATTTGGATGAGATGTCCTGGATTTGCACAACTTAATATTTAGCTAAATTTCAACTAAAATCAGGCCTCATTGTCCTTCATTGTGTTACCTGAGACATTCGAGGCCTTGAATGGGGGTCTCGTTGAATGCACAAGAAAGCGCAACGCAACATGCGCTCAACCTCTTGCTTTGAATAGCCATCTCTCAGAATGGGATCCATTAATTCTGGAATAGCACACTCCTCAAGCAGGGGACGTGCCTGTTTGATAATCCAAACTGTGAGTAGCAAACACTAATAGAGCAAATAACTTAAGACCTTTTGATTCCATGAGAAGTTGCAGTTCAAAAAGTACGTGACTATCCTTCTTTCCATTAAGATATTATGCTCCGCCTAAAAATTTTTATTAGTTTTCTTGGTAAGAATTGGAGAAGCATGAATTAACAAGCCTCACAAAGCTAGCATTTTGAATCTACATACATAAACAACTGAGTCTTGAAATGAGATTATGACTGCTTACCCACTCGGCGAGGTATTGTTGGCCCTTTGGCTGATTTATATCTACAGCCTTCCTTCCTGTGACAAGCTCTATCAGCACCACACCAAAGGCATATACATCAGCTTTCTCAGTTATTTGACCACTTTGAGCGTATTCTGGAGCCAAGTACCTACATTCACCAATACTCAATTTTGATATGCATGTTCAGTTCAGGAAATACTATTGCCTGAATTTTGAATTAGTGCCATATTTTTATTTACCCAAATGTTCCAATTATTCTCGTTTCGAAGGCAATGTCACCATCTGGTTGCCACCGTGCTAGCCCAAAGTCACCAACCTTAGTTCAAGGGAAAAGAAAATAGGAAGAGAATCAGAACAATGAACAAAACAAGGAACCGGAGCTCAAGATGTTTAGTAAGCGAAGAAATGCTTTCAAAATGAAAGGAAGTTCATAGAAAATATTTAGTATTGGATCAAGCTGAATTCGTGATTGTTATACCAACACTAGAGAGAATAGGAAGTAGTTCTGAGATTATTCATTTCAGCCAGAGTGCCAAGGCAGAGGATTTCATAGGCCAAGTATTCCTACTTAGTTTGGGTTAGCACAACCATAATTTTCCAGAAAAGGTCAAAGAACAGAGACAAATTTAATAAAAGAAAGAGAATCACTTACTAATGGCTCAAAATCATGAGTAAGAAGGATATTATTTGGCCGCATATCACGATGGATAATACAACCCACTCTGCACTCTTCATGAAGGTATCTCAGTCCTCTCGCTGCTCCAACTGCAATTTTTTGCCGTGCGGACCATTCTAATGGATCATGTTTTTGCCCTGCAAATCATGGTAACAGCTTCAAATCACCAATTTCTGCAGATATTGCATTACATTCCATAACTTGTTGGCATACCAAAATAAAGTAATAAAACTAGGAGGATGATGGATGAAGTTAAAACATTCAACAAAGCATCAGTACACTTTCTAACAAATATCAAACAGAATATATGTAGTGCCACAAAGTCATGGAATGAAAGTTGGCCTTAGAGATGGAGATATAATAAACAAAAGTCATTGGGGGAAAACAGTCACAAAGTAGGGGATGCTTAATTAGTTCTTCCATTAGTGCTGAACCTGAACTAATGAATGTCAGTGGAAGAGATATGATACCAAAGTCATATACCATAAAGATGAGCATCCAAAGAACCACTGCAGATAAACTCATAAACCAGCAACCGTCTTCCACTTTCCACACAAAATCCAATCAGCATTACAACATTTCGATGCTGTGCACAGCTTAAGACCTCTACTTCTGAGCAAAATTCGCGGTCTCCCTGAGAACTAGCTGCTTTATGTTGCTTAACAGCTACAACCTGGCCGTCTGGTAAGACTCCACGATAAACGGAACCATATCCACCCTCAGCTAAGAAGTTAGCTCGTGAGAATCTACCAGTAGCATGTTCAAGCTCAGCATAAGTGAACCACCTTGGAGGTTTTCCAAACACAGGTGCTTTGTGCTGACATACTGTACAAAGTGGAGGAGGATCGGCTGGTGATTTTGTGGCTAGTGATACTACTTCTCTCACATTTGTGCTGAATTCCACACCCAGCCGATGTTTTGGAACTTCAACTTCAGCATCTTGATCAAACAAAGGAAATTTCCTATCTACAGACTCATACACTGGATTCAGCATCCTATTGAAACAGCGAGATTCTTTCTTACAATACTTTGAATTTTCCAACGCAGAACTAAGAATGTCTATCATATATTGCTTAGAACTGACAATTGGTGAAGGAGAACTTAACAGCTCACTTTCTGTTTCAGAATCTGATTCCACAACGTGATGATTGTCTTTGCGATAGCGAAATCCATCCTTGTTTGAATTCCACTCGATATCAGAGATAAGCTTTGGAGAGCTCCCTAGATCAAAGCTTGAAATTGAGGATGTCCCAGCATCAGTAGCTGTGAATGAAGAGTGCTCTGGACTGCTCACGGGAGTCACATTTGGAACATGAGTGGCATTCCACCGATCAGAGCTTTTCTTCACAAGCATTTCATATGTTTCAGATCCAAAGAGCCCCTCAGTTTCTGTCGTAGGTGTTCCAAGTAGATTCAGACGAAGCACTTTTGGACCATACTTCTTCATCACCACGAGATTACTATCGAGCTCTTCCATGCAGTATTTGGCTTCTTTCTTTAGTCCACTGTTAACAAAAGGAAATAAGAACCAAGGGAAGAGATGTGAACGGAAATATACACAAAGAACATTTATGCTTTCAGGAATCCAATTATCTGAATTACCAATGAACTAGAACACAATAGCTTACTTATCCAATATAACCCAATGCGTTTGAGATTTCTTGGCTTCAGCAGCAACCATTCCATGTTGGGATCCAAAAATAACTTTTACCTTCACATTAATCTGTTAAGTATATCAAGGATGTTAAACTATTTAAGGAAAAACTAAAAGAGGAAAAAGAAAAGAAAAAGGAAGAAGATAAGTGTATACTTTATCTGCATCATAAAGTCGATGGAGTTCAAGCATCATTTGGGTGCATGAGTCTGTAATATAATCCTTCTGATCCAAATTCGTTCCTAGAAATGAGCTCCCATGACCATGACCATGACCATGACCAAGAGTGCAATCACTATGGAATCTTGGAAAACCCCATATCCTTTTGCCTGGAAAGCCAAACAATTTGCTTACATTACCCAAGTCAATAAAGGATGAGTTTGATTGTCCATTATGAATTTGATCATACATCTCCATTAAACAGATAACAACACTGTAAAATAACTCATTGTTACTATGTAGCTCGCAATTAGTTCGCGATAAGCCACCATTAACAACTACATCAGGAGTTCAGCTAATAAGCACTGCAGATGGCATCAAGCAGTAAAAGGATAAATACAGTACAAGGGCGAAGAAAAAAGAAAAACTCATAGGCCAATAACATCTGTTCAATCATGAAAGCTTACTTGAGCTGTGAGGAGAAATGACCACCAGCAGCTTTACGCAATCCCCAGGCTGGGCTGCATGAGTTAATGCCCAAACCAAAGCATTTCTTGGGATTTCTAAAGAAAAATTAACAGCAACAAGCACAACTTTCTCTGTAACCTTCAAGCCTATGTCTTTGACGCTCTTTTGCTTCAGATTCATCTCAAACTAGCAAACGGCTGTACCGTTAAACAAACAACAAATTCAATTCATCGAATTCCTTAAGCCCATTCTGCTACCAACTTCATGTTTCTTCCTCTAAACAATGCCCAAAAAATAATCTTGATTACCAAAAAGGGCTATTTTCTCATTTCTGACTTCGACATTTGGAGTGAATCAACAGAATTACGCCTAAAACAGGAGAAGAATGCCTGGCCAAAAAATGGAATTTCTCTGGCAAAAACAAATCCCAAAACAGCTGGACTTCACTTGATGACAACTCGAATTTACAACAAGTTAGTCAATAACCGATCCGGCAGAGTTCAGGAAGAAAGCGTGACCCAAAACGTTATTAACAACTATATAAAAAGGGTTGCCAAATGTCAGCAAAGCCTGCACTTGCAGGGTCACTATTCATCCTAATAGTATCGTTTTCTACAGAGTGGGGTATCTATTCATAAGTTAAATACAAACAAGAGACAGAAAACTGAAAAGGGCTCATGAAACAGCAGTGAAGAAAGCGATAACTAAACAAACATGAACGAGAAGAGTTGAAATAAGAGACGTTTATTGAGCCCACATGCCACAAAACAACAACTAATATGACATTCTGGCATTGATGACAGTTTCATCTTTCTAATCTTTCCTAGAAAATATCTCCTCTTTTTCCTTGATTCATTCAACTTGTTAGACTTTGATTAACAAGAATTTGAATTATAGAATGATTTGTAACTGTAGAATGACGAATTCAAGAAAAAGAAAGCGTCACTCCAAGAGGCAAGAATATCAGTACCCCTTTTGGGACTCTTTGCTTGCAATTTTTGGAAGTATCTTATACCAGGGAGGATGAAGGAATATGCCTAATCTTAGAAAATCGGTTAATAAAACTATTTTTTTTTTATTTTTGGGTAAAAAATTAACGTAAGCAAAAACGAGGCTTACATTTTTGTTAGCCACAGTTTAGGAAACTAAAGTAAAAATATGCAGATTGACATTAAAAAGTCAGCTCTTGTCTGGAAAATAAATTAATGCGGCTCTTCTTTCGAGTGTTCCGTTGATTACCCAATGATTCAACTCAATCATACCCACTAATTTACCAAATGCTGACTTCATTGTACATTCACACTCCAGTTCTTGCCAGTTGCCACGCTGAAAGTGAGTGAGCTGCACCAAAAATAACTTTCATTTTTATTTTTTGCTTAGATTTAGCCTAACTAATCAAGAACACTCCCTGCAACTTTTTTTTTTTTTTACGCTCTCACACCTTCACACGCATCTTTCATAATAGAACTCTAAAAGTAAAAGTCCTAATGCTAACTCCTATATTCAGTAATAATCAATTACTTACCCCTTTAGATTAAAGGTTCAATCAGTAACTAAATTCACACTTACTATGGTCAGTAACTGATCATCTATTTATTGATTGAGTGATAATAAAATTTTATGTGAATTAAATTATTTTGAAAAAATTGCCAAAATCGTCACTGCTAACATTATATGGAAAAATTTATTTGTTCTTCACATTATAAATTGTGCATTTTATTGATTGACATTTAAACAAAACACCAAATTCATCCCTCAACATCTAAAGAACGTTATAAATTTATTATTTAACAAAACTCTGTCAACTTTTTTTAATATAAAAAACACACGTTCATATCACGTGCCACTTCTTTCATGAGAAAAAATGATGATTTTTTTGTGCAATGTCAGTCACTATTTTTCGTGCAATGTCGTAAAAAAAATTGTATTCCTTGTCTTCAATATCCCTTTTTCTGAGAAGTGCCCAATGCATCAACATCACATCCAGATGCTCTATTGCAAAATCAAAGTGCAAAAGAACAAATACTAAGAAGATTGTCATGCAAAAAAAGAACATTTTGGTAGTGAAATAAGTTTTTTAATTGTGCACAAAATCTTACCATTTTGTTGGAACGAAACAAGTCCCGATCGACTGCAAGAAAAATTAATAAACTTAGCTCAACACTGTCACAATTAATGCTAGAATTAACAAATAATCTTGGACGGTTTTAATTGATGTCCTTATTGAGTCTTAACTCGTTCAGATGGACAATTTAGATATATTTGACATTCTTGATTAGCTGCGATGATCAGGGAAGGAGCAATACTTAATTCTTGCGAAAGAGACAGCCTATATATTATTTTGCGAAATTTTATTCTGGAGAGTGCCAACCTAATTGACTATCACAACGATGAGATGATGATATTGAACCTAATTTGCTATCACAAAGATGAGATGATACTGATCATGCACACTTGATTAACACATCTTTCTTGTTTTAAGGACAGTCCTGAGGATCTTGATTCTTGCATTATGCCAAATAGCCCGCCATTTATGCATGAATAACCGAAGCAACTGCCATGCAGTGCAGGCCATCCATACTCATTAATCTTCTTCATGCAACACACATATATAAATATGCATGCTTATGACGAGTTTAAGTTGATTAACCATCCGCTCGATCATGGCATGCGTAGAGAATTTTTCGATTAATCTGTTAATTTCTTGGTCTTCAAGTTCTGAATTTATGTATTGATGAATTCGAGTTTGATATATTATATGTATAGGAATCAAACAATAAAAACAAAGACAAAAACCATCAAATCCAAACAAAGATTACAAAAGAGAAATCATAGATTTGGACGGTAATTAACATCTGTGGGTTGCGAGTTGCGACAACAACTAACAAGCAAGTGCCAAGAGAGGGGCGGCAGCGGTAGGCAGACGGGGTGAAGTCGTTTTCATCGGTCTCCATCAATTTAATAACTGTGCGATGACTTAAAGAGTTTTTCTCTTGTAAATCTCTCAATTGTCTGAAAATATTCAGAACCAACACAAAAATATGTCCGTCTTATTGCATTTGTATCATTCATACTTTGATAGACAGAACGCTCATGCAACGACACAGACTCTCTTGCATGCAAATTGGGGAACCAGAGTTGGCTTAATTATTCATCGGATCAAACAATGCCAAACAATGCCAAACAAATAATAAGTTGATCAGCACGTAAATTATGAGAAGTACAATCGTGAAAAACTACACTTGTTCGTGAATGGTGAATTATTTGTATTTTTGTTTTAGTGACATTTCTCTAGCTCAAGAACGTCATGTCTTATCCTCTCTTAGCTTTACTTTTTCCTTTCAACATGAATTATTGACATTAACAATTTTGGCTGCTTTTGTAAATTATTGAACTCAGTCTACACTACAATAATGAGTTGGGATGAAAATACAATCTTACTTTTCCTTGTCTCCTCAATGTGATCGATTTAACTTAATTTTCCACTTTGTCTTGATGTCATTTCGGCCATATTTGTAAATTATGAATCGCAATTCACAACATCATGCTGTGCTTGTTTTTTTTTTTTTTTTTCGAATATTGTCTTTTTTATATAAACTAAAAGTAAGTGAGATGGTTACTCATAGTATTTGCTCGAAATAAATGAGGAGGACTACCTCCTTTACAAAAGTAGGGTTTTCTAATGATGTGCATTAGAGCTAAAATTAAAATTTTTACTAAATATCTATTTTTCATTGGTTATAAAACACGTATTTGATAAAAATTGCAAAGTTGAAAAACGTGTTGATTTTGCATTTTTCATACTTTTTTTAATTCACTTCAATTGTGAACATGAATCCTTATGAACAGTTTCAAAAAAAGTGAAATTTAGATTTTTTTTAGCAAATTTCCATTTTTCATATACTATAACATGCATATTTAGGCCAAAAAAAAGGCAAAATTAGAAAACGTGTTGATTTTAACTTTTTGTACCATTTTTTTACACTCACTCTGATTGTGACACATGCATTCTAGTGAATATTGTCAAAAGAAAATTAAAATTAAAATTTTCACCAAACCTCTATTTTATCTAGGTAACACAAGTAGTTTAGTCAAAAATGACAAAGTCAAAAAACGTGTTGATTTTGACTTTTCTCCTATTATTTTTTCCACACACCTCAATTGTGAACATGCACTTTAAGATCGGTGTAAAAAAGTAAAATTTAGATTTTTCACAAAATTTTCATTTTTCATGGGTTATAAGTTATAACACACGCAGTCTAGCCAAAATTGGCAAAATAAAAAAAAAAACACTTTAAATTTTGATTTTTTTTTGTGATATTTTTTACACCTACCTCAGTATTGCATTCAAATAAATATTGTAAAAAAAGTGGAATAGATTTTATCATTTTAAATTTCCTTAGTTTCGTTGCAGCTGATGAATTGTATTGGCATTGCCTTTCCTCTAGCGAGTACTGCTACTTTGTGTACATTAGCCACTTGAGCTACTTTGTGTTCACAAGGGAAAGTCGAAATGCTCGCCACAAATGGCAGCCCACGGGAGTTAAACCTTAAAGGATTAAACCATTGAATGATATGAGAGGATAGTGATTAATTTACCACTGAAATTACTCAATATTTCCTCTCTGAGTTACTAGCTATAGCTTTTGTTGTAACATTTACAATATAAACTATCAAATTGGTCTATTTGCATCTTTGTTTGATATATAAATTTGAGCTTATTTAATATCAAAATGGTGTGTTTTTTCCCCCTAAAAAACCATTAAAAAGGGTCCCTACATTCTTCTCTCTTTGAGCACTTTTTACTTTAATTGGAGCAGTAAGTTAAATATAGAACGCATATCACTAAGATATCGAATGTAGTAATGTTGATTGCAACACAAAGTGTAAACACACCTATGCCAGTCATGTGAAGACAACAATTCTTCTTCTGTCGGAGGTTTCATCCAACAATTTTCGTTTTTGGAAATTTTAAGATAAAGTATCTATTTTATTTTTCTATGTTTACTTAGAAAAGTTGAAGCAAATAACAATGGTGGATGTTGCGTTGGAACTTGGAGCTTGGAATGATGATTAAATGAAATGGGCAGTTCGATTTCATCAATCCATCTATGATCCATCCGATGAGTGATTATTCGATCAACTTATAATCTCTAATGGGCAAAAGAATCGTTTAAAGCAATCGCGAACGCGCTTTATGAAAAGGTGTTGAAGTTACGGCTCACTTCCTCTTTTCCGGGAAGAGTAGGGACTTACTGAGCTGCTTCAATGGAAGTCACTGTGAAGGGTGTGACTACCGCCACTGTCACTGCCCGAATCAGGTTAAAGAGAGAAGAATGTAGGCGTACCAAACATGATTCTGCTTTCTCCCAGTGGAAGGTCAGCTAGCTAGCTATAGCTAATTTTCCCTATTCTTTTCTCCATTTATTGTTCTTGAAGTTCTCCGATCTGGTTTTGATTTATGATATATTTCTCGGGTTGTTGTTCTTGGTAAAAATTTTCATAAAGATTTGAGCTTTATGGTAAAAGAAGCTAAACCCAGTTTTTTTTTTTTTTTTGCTTCTGATTGTTCGAATTCCAGTTTCCTGAAGTTTACTAGAATGTGTTTGTTTATTGAACTTAAAGAACATATGAAAAGTGTAGGCATTGTGTTTATGAAGATATATGTAGTATCTCAATTCATGCTGGAAACAAATATTTACTCAGTTAAATGTTCTTGTTATTGGAAGAATTGCAGCAAATGCCGAGTCTTTTGGTATTTTAACAAAGAATCTGTGACCTGCAGCTGAAAATGAATCATTTTTGGATCTGTAATTTGTGAATGTTTTATCTGCAAAACATTGAACTTTTATAAATTATGTGTTTTTGTTTCTAGGTTCTCATTGGCTCTTCTGATTGGGAAGACCATTCAATGGGGAAGGAAGGAGTAGAGAGATACAGGACACAGAACCTTCCGAATTGCACTTCTTGTACTGGAGTTTACGAGCTCGGTGTAGCCGTGAGGTGTCGCCAAACTGGGCGAGATGCCGGTAAACTTGATCCAAACTTTATAATTCCTGTTTACCTTGGAAAAGCTGACAATGTTAGGAACAGAATGCAGCAATATGGACGCGTAGGGGCTCATTTGGAGAATGGCAACTCAAACAGTAAATTATATGAATCCAATAAGATTTTTGCTCAAATGGGACCTGGATTGTTCAGGGAAATATTCGCAAAAGGTTTTTCCATTGTTTACAGATGGGCTCCTGTAAGTATTATCTTCCTCTTTAGTTGTTTAACTGTTTGTACAATTATCCTATTTTTTCTGTCTTTGCTAATAACCTACAAAAGGTATGAAAAAGGAATAGGCTCCCTTTCATTTACAATTTGGGAAATAAATGAAGGCAGGAATCTAAAATGTTGGATACAGTTCTTACAATGATATACTTGAAACTTTGATTGAAACTATTAAGTCTCTTCATCTTAGACTCTCTTTCCAATCTATGCCAACATTTACAAATTTTAAATTGTGAGTTTGGTCCTGTAGTCATAGATTAACAGTCTGCATCAATCTTCTTGATTTGCTCAGTATCTGCAACTAGACCTATTGTATTAATAAAGACTCTATCTAGCATTTCAAGTAATGGATACACAATGTGACCTAAACATTGTACGTATCTGGAAATAAATCCATACGTAACATGCATCTACTAAGATAAGATTAACCCCTCATGTGCTCATAAAGTGTGGTTTCACCCGGTATTTTAATTCTCTCAACAGATGAAAGATACAATGGATGCAGAGAAAACTGAATCTGAGCTGCTTGACAAATTTGATTATGCATGGAACAAAGGCAGTAATGGTCCTCGCCGGCCCAATGACATCCTCAAAAAACTTAGTCGCATCTCGAAAACTTCTCCTTTTCTTGCCAAGCTACGGCTTTTTCCTCAAAAGAGAAAGGGAATCAAAATCAAAGCATATGAACCACCTTTTCTGGAGAATGGATTGAATTTCTACTCCAACATGGAAAGAAATGGGCTCCTTCATCAGATTTTCAAATTTGGTAGATCACAGCCAAGATTAATTGTCAGATCGGGTGTCAATGAGAATTACACTAGCAGCTGTGGTGTCGCTTTAGGTCATGGAGTCATCTGTAAAAGACCACCAACTAAAGGGAACAAAAGGTGTGCAGAGCACAAAGGGATGAAAGTAAATGGTTTCACTTCAAAGCCATTTACAGCTGGGGAATCTACATTGATTGTAGGTGAATACCTCACCAAGAAGGATTTCACCCATTTTTGTGGAGTTATGTTGGATGATGGCTCTTGCTGTACAAGCAAGCCACTCCAAGGAAACAAAAGGTGCCTAGAGCACAAGGGAAGGAAAACTTGTAACTCCATTCCTGTGCAAACAAAAGATAAGAAAGAAAATTATGTGTATGGTTCAGTTCTGGACTGTAATGATCAAGAGTATGTATTCCCCAGTAAAGGTGGCAAGCATTGCATCAACAATGGTGACGGAAGTACTATATGTGGAGCAGACCTATATAATGGGACTTTCTGCACAAGGCAACCTCCTATAGGAAGAAAGAGATGCGAGGAGCACAAGGGGATGAGGATAAAAAGGGCCATTCCTGTGTCCTTCAAAGAAGAGATCCCCAGATTGTTTGAAAGAAGCACTAGAAAAGAGGGTCAAAATCATTCACATATTCCATCAGTTTTTTTTTATGAGAAAAGCTCTCAAACTTGCGGGGCAGTTCTGCATAATGGTTCGTTCTGCAGTAGAAAACCTACCGAAGGAAATAAAAGATGCTGGCAGCATAAAGGCATGAGAGTTGATGCAAGTCCAGGAAGAATCTCTATTAGTGACTTGAACCATTGTGATCATTCATCTCAATATGCCTCATATGCTACTGTCTGTGAGGACTTCTCATCAAGTTGTGGGGCAGCATTACAGAATGGTTCATTCTGTAGTAGGAAACCAACTAAAGGAAACAAAAGATGTTGGCAACATAAAGGCATGAGAGTCAATTGAAGTGTAGGAAGTAATAATAAGAAAAAATATTATGGTTACTCTTCTCGATAAGCCTTATATGATTCTGTACATGAGATCTTTTCATCAACTTGCGGAGCACCCATGCGCAACGGCTCCTATTGAAGAAGGATAGCAGCTTATGGTAGATGTTGGCAGCATGCAGGCTAGTGGACACAGTTGATAAACAAGATTTGAACCATCCATGTCTATTGTGAGAGTTCAAAAGTCAAGATATCTGCAACAGAAGAATTGCTATTTGTTGAAACCCAAGCATAGTTTGCATCTTCGCGCAGTTGTCCTTTGTCACCCAAATAATATGCCGGATGCCAGTGTCCTTTGACGTTGATGTATCTTCTGCATTTTAAACACTATGAAGAAGCACAGAAATTGTTGTATAATGTAACCATTCAGTCTGTCCAAAATGGCTTTGATTGCATATTGTGTATATTGGTGAGAGCAGTAAATCTGTCTTTCATTGACATAAGATTCTCTTCTGTTTGTTGTAACCCTTCCTATTACAGTCCAATGTGATTATGAATTTGTATGTCTCAGTTAATAAATAAACCTCACCATATGTTGTATAAACACTAGTGATGTTCTGCTACTCAAGCTTTTCATTCTTGCATTCTGAAACCTGATCATCTCCTAGTCTTCTCCTTGTCTATTTCTTTTCCTTCTTTTTCTTTTTTATCGTCAACAACAACACTTGAAGACTTTATCATACTAATACTTTATCCTAATCAACAACACCACTTAAAACTTTATCCTACTAAATGGGATCGATTACTCGAAGAAACCATCATCACAGACTTTATTTTCCATTAAATTTTCTCAACCATTGCCTTTTGTGTACACTGTACAGTATCATGTGAAATCAGAGGTATTGGTATAAAAAGCATGTTGGGAAATGGCTTTGGCCACTTCCCTGTTTGGTCATTTTAACCCTTTACAGTATAGATTGCCTTTTACAATAAGCCCAAATCCATACTGACTGAAGAAATCATATCTTGTCAAACATTTTTTCAAGAAAAAGCAAATCAAATTATTAGATTGAGAGAATTCATCTCTTTTAGCATCTCCACGTGTCACTTCCATAGATAATTAATTTATTATACCCCAGCCACCACCATCTTCAAATTCAATCACTCACTCAAATAGTACTACTGACAAAAGAAGAAGAAAATCGACGCCGCTACTGTAATGCCCGGAGAAGAATTACGCTCCGCCGCCTCTTCCTCACCACAGCAAACCCAACCGCTGCCGTCCCCTATGGACTTAACTGACGACGGGGGAGAAGCCTCGGTGTGGGAACAGATCAAAGCCGAGGCTCTCCGGGATGCTGAGGCCGAGCCGGCATTAGCGAGTTACTTATACTCAACGATTATTTCCCACTCGTCTTTAGAGCGTTCTTTATCTTTTCACTTAGGCAATAAGCTTTGTTCTTCAACACTTCTTTCCACTCTGCTTTATGACCTCTTCCTCAATACTTTCTCCAATGACCCTAACCTCCGTTCAGCCACCGTCGCCGACCTCATTGCTGCTCGATACAGGGACCCGGCTTGCGTGTCCTTCTCTCACTGTCTGCTTAACTATAAAGGGTTCCTCGCTTGCCAGGTTACGGTCTTTCTATCATCTTAAAGTTAGAGCTTTTGAAAGAATAAAAATGTCAACTTTATGTGTTTATGTTTGAGATTGAGCTTTTGGAAAATAAAAATGTTAACTTTATGACTGTATGTTTCATGGGATGATGGGAAAGCTAGCTGCAGTCTTCCACTATTTTTATTTTTTAAAATTTTGTGTGCAGCTTTTGTGAAAATGTTGAAATTTGAGTGGGTTTATGAGAAATTTAGACGTCATTTGATTCGTGTAATATTAGTGTAACTTCTTAATTTTGATTTGAGAGAATACTGATAATTGCTTCATTCTAGATTGAGTAACAGCATGAGATTAGTACATAGAGAATGTGTAAAATGAAAGTGTGAAACATGAAACAAGCTGATTTTTAGCTTCTGAATATCGGAAATTTGATTAGTTGCAGTTGCACAGTGTAGTGGCACTATACTTGCAGCATTAATGCAGAAATGGGAATATGTTCATTCACATCAATGAGAAAGATAGCAGCAGATTGAGCTTTGGGATTGGCCTTAACATGAACATTAAAGGAAATGTTAACAAATTCTTAACTAGATACATTTATGAATCTATAATTAATTTTGGCCTAAATTGGAGCTATTTATGCATATTCACTAATAAGGGAAAGTACATGAAGGAAAGATACAAACAGATTGAAGAAGAAATGTATTGCATGATAGAACAATTAAGACTAACTAGTTAAAACGGTGAAAACAATTAAGATTGTTATGCTTCACTCTTGTATAAGATGCTTTCCGGCATTTGGTTCCCGAAAGTATTGTAACTTCTGACTGTCTGACCTGGTTGGAAGGGAGTTTATAGCGATTTTAAGAATCGCATATTACTTTTATGAAGCTTACACTGATTCTGAAAATCGGGTTTCCACTCTGATTCTCACCGGAATAATGGGGTATCATCTAATGTTTTTTTTTTTGCTCCGGAGTTGCTATACATTGAAGAAAAATGACATTTTCCCATGAACTCATTTATTACAAGTATAAATTGGAGGTATCAAGTATAATTGCTGGATATTGTTCTCATGGAAGACTAAGATGGAGTACTCTCTCAATTCTCTTGTTCTACTTTATCTAAACTTGTTAGATCATACTTACCACTTCTTGAGGTTAGAAGCTTCTTTATTTTCTCAATTGACTGATTAAAAATTGTAATAACTAAATATTTCAGGCCCACAGAGTAGCTCACAAGCTCTGGACTCAATCCAGAAGACCGCTTGCGTTGGCTCTCCAATCTCGAGTTTCTGATGTCTTTGCCGTGGACATTCACCCCGCAGCTAAAATTGGCAAAGCCATCCTCTTTGACCATGCAACTGGAGTGGTGGTAGGTGAGACCGCAGTGATTGGAAACAATGTGTCAATTCTCCACCATGTAACTCTAGGCGGCACAGGGAAGGCTGGTGGTGACAGACACCCAAAAATTGGTGATGGAGTTCTTATTGGAGCAGGAGCAACAATATTAGGCAATGTGAAGATAGGAGAGGGTGCCAAGATTGGTGCTGGATCGGTGGTCTTGATTGATGTTCCACCAAAGACAACAGCAGTTGGGAACCCGGCTAGGTTGGTAGGAGGGAAGAATCAGCCAAGAAAGCACGATGAAGTGCCTGGAGAATCCATGGATCATACTTCTTTTATTAGTGACTGGTCAGATTATGTCATATGATTTCCATTTGAGTGTAACATAGTATTACCAAATGAGCTTGGCTGCATTTTGTTGTTGCCATCTGTTTAGAATGAAGCATCTTAAAACAGTTCCTGAGATGAACATGGTAGAGAGCTGCATAGGGATCCCATTTTTGTTTCCGAAATAGCATCAACTCTCTGATTTTCATGGTCCTTAATCATCTCTTTCTTTGTATGTGAAGGGTTGTTTTATAGGAATCTCAATGTTTTGGCTCAAAATCAAAGAGGTAGCCAATCAATAGTGGAATTTTGAATATTTTTTTTTCAAATTTCCGCAACAATTCATGAGATTATATTTTCCTTTGAGATGGGATTAAAAATAAATCCATTAAAAAAATCATTAAAAGTAGAAACAAGGGTTGCTTCATAAAATAGAGATTGCAGTCCTTGATCCAAAACCAAGACTATAGTACATTGAAAATAGAAGTTTTTAGTGGACAAAAGATTTTAATTTTTTTTTAAGAAAAATGCAATTTAAAAAAATAGTTACATATATAGGGGTTATTTACCAAACTATGGTGATTTTGGGAATAAGAAACTATGGTGATTTTGGGTTCTTATTCCCAAAATATTGTTGTTTTGAGAATTATTCCCAAAATATGACAAAATTCTTTAGCTATTTGGATTTTAGTCCTTCAACTTTTTGCATATCATATAAAAGCATAAATATTTTAGAATTTAATTAATTTTATATTCCCTAGGTACTCATATAAGCATAATTAAAGCATAATAAAACTCTATCTATTGTATCTTAGCAGTTCAAATTTTCGGGTTTTACTTCGCTTCCTTTAAGCTGTTTGCTCTCCTTCTTAAAACCTCATCAGCCGCTTGGCTTCACCTTTCGGGCCATGATTAATTGCATTGATGTCAGAATCTTCACACCTTCGGACTTCTTAACGGCTAACGGCCTCTTGCCTCAACACCTTCTCGTCCTTCATAGATTACTCTGACTGCAACAACTCCTCCCTTGGGTACAGAAATTAATCTGATTTGGGTTCTAAGAATTGAAACAAAGTATTTGGCACAATTTCTAAAAGGAAACTTTCTTTTATTAAATTTGAACAAACTAATGTACAATAGAAAAGAGCTATAATCAGCTCATCCCTATGCTTATATTTTCCCTATGGGAAAGAGGAAAACTTTAGAAACTCATTCTTTTTCTAACACTCTTTGGTTGAGGGTTTTCTGATAGATTTTTTCGATGCCTTCAATCTTCAAGGTGTTCTCCTTTTATAGGCTTCAACCGCGTTTGAAAATCCGCGTAAAGAGATAAGCCTCCTTCTTCATTGGTGGATTGATGATAAGAATCCATATCTCCTAAATGAGTAGGGTAAGAGTTGTCTTTATCATCACATGGATGTGGTCCATTGCTGTTATTTTCCAGCAATTGCTTCCAATAGTGGTAGGGACCACTTCTTCGTATGCTCCATTTTGAGATTAGTGGTATGGACCACTCTTTACATGGTGCTGCCCTTCTTTGGTGAAGAATCTCTTGAGTGTGTATGCTGACTCATTTTGCATGCCATTTGCAAAGTAGTGCTTCTGCCATAAAACCTGTCGGTTTTGAATTCTTTCACTTTTTCTTGCAATGTTGGTGATCTTTTATTTCCTTCTGTCACGATCATCCAGCTTTCTGAGCTGTTGAGGACTTGAAATTTTTTTACAGAGAAAGTCTCCATTATTCCTGCAATGGCTTTGATTCCCATAGCTCTCCTGTATTGTTCCCATTTTTTATTGAAGAATGGTATCTTCACCTTTTGTTCATTAACTCGTAGACTTACATCTCCTTTGAGTTTGGCGATATGAACTAGGTTAAAACATGGGTACTCTTCATTTTCATCATATTCTGGTGCAATGCTATACACTCGAATGAAAAGTTTTTTGCCTTCTGAATATTTTTCAAGACACTGAACAAATATTGGGTCAAAGAATTGGAACTCTTTTAACTCTATGCTTGGGTAAATTCGATCACAGAAACCGAATTTAAATAGTTGGTATAGGAATTTGGCTGGAACTTCTTCAATCGTAGTTATCCTTGGATATATACTTGATCCTTCAAGTCTGAAGAAAGTTTCTCCATTATTTAAATTGTATACCTGCAAATCAAATTCATAATATTCTTTTTCTTTTAAGTTTTTTGAATCCGAAGATCCTTTTATCCGAACAACTTTGTTTTTTCCAGTATCATAAGAATTGGGTTGCTCGTTGTTGATTTTGAGATTTATATTCTCAGGATTCTCCATGTGAATGATAGAATCATCATATGCTGATTTGAATTCAACATTTTTATTTTTAGTGGATTCACCACTATAAGTTGGTTTATCACCCAACATTCCATGAGAGTCTGAAAACTTCTCTATCAGTTCATAGAGATCTGCAAATTCTGTCAGTATCTCTCCCTGTTGTTCAACAAGACTGTTCATCTCTTGTTGTAGTTGCTTTTGCTGATCCAAGAGATTCATTGTTTGTTCTCTAATAGAGAATAACATATTGAATTTTTCCACAATACTTTCATCTAGATGAGATATTTTTGTAGCTAAAAAGCTGCAAAGTTGTAACAATTGTTGCTTTTTACCCTTCTCCATGTTCGGGATTTCTGGATAGGAAATCTGTATAAAAATTGTCAGTTCCTTTTATATAATCAATTTTAAAAGTATAATAAGACAACAAAGATTGCCATCTTAATAATCTTCTAAATTGAGGTTCAGAAGGTAATTTATTAAAAATTAAACTACCAACTTGAGTATTATCTGTTTTTACCACAAAGGGTTTTGGTAATAAGAAAAAAGAAAATTTTCTTATTCCTTTTATAATAGCCAATAACTCTTTTTCATTTGTAGAATAATTGACTTCTGCTGTTTTAAATGTACCGCTTGTGTACCTGCATATCTCATTGATTTCAGTTTTTAAAATAGCTGCCCAATAAAAATCAGAAGCATCAGTTTGTAAAATAAAATTGTCTTCTGGTTCAGGCATTCTGAGTTTAGGAAGTTCTTTACATTCTTCCTTTAAAGATTTTACTACTTCAGTGTGGTCGTCTGACCATCCAGTAGTATTATTTTTTCTTAGCAATTTTTGTAACAAAGACCTTTTCTTTGCAAGTTGCGGTATAAATTCTCCTGCATAGTTTAAACATCCAAGAAATTATTCTATTTCTTTTTTAGTGTTTAATTTATCTGGAAAATTACATATCTTTTGAGATATATGACTTTGTAATTTAATACCATTAGTGGTTATTATCATACCAAGAAATTCTATCTCAATTTTACTAATTTCAGCCTTTTTCTGACTAAGATTATTCCATTTTGTATGCAAATTTTTGCAAATTCTTTTAAATGGTCTATATGTTCTTGATATTCATTAGAACAAATGAGAATATCATCAACATAAACAAGCATGTATGAGAAAATAGAAAATATCTTATCCATTCTTCTCTGATATATTTGTGGTGCATTTTTTAATCCAAAAGGCATCACTAACCATTCATACTGTCCATTAGGTGTACTAAAGGCAGTTAGAGGTATAGATTTTTCAGCAAGTTTTATTTGCCAAAATCCCGATTTACAATCAAATTTAGAAAAGTATTTCTTTCCTTTTGCTAAGTTGATCAAATTATTTTTGTTTGGAAGAAAATATCCATAAAAAATACTATGTTTATTTAACTCTTTATAGTTAACAACCATCCTTGCTTTTCCTCTTTTTTCTTCAGCATGGTTTCTAACCATAAAAGATGGTGAACTATGAGGGCTATTACTTCCTCTAATTAATTTTAGATTAAGTAATTCTTTTATTTGAGTTTTAAACTCAATTTTATCTTCTTCAGAATATATCATTGGTTTAACCCTAATGATAACATTTGGATTTTTTAGCTCTATTATGGCTAATTCTCTTTTTATATCCCATTTTGCTATAGGATTTTCTCCATAATTACTAGTTATTAGATCTTTTACTTTGTCTATATCTAGCATTTTAACATTAAACTTTTTTATCTGGTTTTTATGTAACCAAATTTTTTCATATCCATCACCACGCGGTGCTGGCTGAACTCTGTATGGTGTATGAATTCGCGAAGTGCGTATCCAATGTCCACAAGGTGTTTTTAAACTAATCATATAGATTGTTTGGTTATATGTCTGAAACTGTTGAACGAAGTCATTTCCTAACAGTAAATCGACATCTAATCCTTCATAAGCATATAGCTGTTTTATAGCTATTATTTTGCTTCCTATAATATAATTTCAGGTTTAAAACATACCTTTTCTAAGGAGTGCTTATCACCTGTTACTCCTTGCATTGAGACTTTTATTGGATTAGTTATCCAATTTTTGAATAAGAATTCTTTTCCTAAACTTATCTCTGCACCTGTATCAATCTGAGCACAAGTGAGAATTTTCTTTTCGTAACATGTAATTTCTACGAAAATACTTACAGAAAATCTCTGTTCGCTAGGCATTTTCTTTTTCTAGAAAAATAGTTTTTCCTGCAAAAGAAATCTCAATACCATATTTGTCAATGGTGACATTATCTAGGCTGTCTAAAAATGATTTTCCTAGGATTATATGATGGTTTTGTTTTCCATCTAAAATATCCAAATAACAATTAATGTTAAATTTGGTTTCTTGAAAAATTATTGGAACTTTAACGATTTCATTGATCTCATTTTCATTTCCATCATTTGATACATGTCTATGTGTGTCTTTATATTTCTTTATTAATCCTGCATCAAAATAACTATTAAAATGATTTTGTGCACTTTTTGGGTTTATAAGAATGTTATATCCTTCAATATAATTTTTACCATTGAAATATTTACCAAAAACTTTTAAGTCATTTGGTTTATCTTCTTTTCTTGATATATTGAGTGAGGAATAACTTTTCCTTCTCTTTTCTATCATAATATTATTTTTATTATATGAGACTATATCTCTAGAGGTTCCTTCTTCTAAATTTTTAGAAGTTCCGAATTCAATTAAATAACTATCTGGGATAGTTATATTATTTCTAGTAGGTTCTAGAATTCTTCCTATTTCTAGGCATTCTTTATCTAATTCAACTGCCGATTTTTTATCAAAAATACTTCCGTAGTTTGAATTAGTAAGGCTATATAATGCACAATAATATATGCTCATTATATGATTGCCTGGTTTGAAAAATCCTTTCCTTAAGATTTGAAAATGTAAACTCAAGGCATCATTGAAATCTTTATCTTTTAAAGATATGCAATATTTTGGATAATACGTGAAAAGTAGTTTTTTGTAGGCTAAATTGCCTTCTACTATTCCAAGATTTCCATCTGAAGCATTTGTAAATCTTTCATCAGATAAATTGATAATTAAAGGACAATCAATTCCTTCTTGAAAAGTTGATTTACAAAGAATTTGTATGCCTGCAAGATATACATATTGCATTTTATCTTTCTTTTCTTTTGGCAGTTTATTTAACAAATCTGTTACCGTCTTTTTTGTTAATAAATTCAATTTTCTGTTTCCAGAGGTTTCTTGAATAGGTATAACCTTTTCAATTTCCATGTATTCATGATAAACATATTTCTTTCTTTTGAAAGCATTTCCTATTTGACTTAACACATTTTGATTAGGTCCTCTTAAATTTAGCTCTAGATTCCTAATCTTTTCATATTTAGAAGGGTCAAAAGATGCTTTTAATGCATATCCTTCTATAGTTTCTTCTTCTTCTTGTATGAGGATTCCTTCTTCTTCTTTACTGATTTCTATTTCACTCATTCTGAATCAGATTCAGTAAATACTTCAAATATGTTTGTCATTTCAGAATCAAATGATGACACAGTTTCTAAATCAGATTCTATGTCTTTTACGTCAAGTATTGAAACTTTGACTTTCTTTTTATTGCATTCATAGGACTTATGTCCTTCTTCACCACAGTTATAGCACCTACAACTAGTTGGTTTTTTCTTTTTATCTCATTCTTTTTTATTTCTTTTATAATATTTTCTATCCTGTTTTTTATTCTTTTTAAAGAATTTTTTATATTTTTTGTAAATCTTATTTTTGGATTTACGCTTTTTAGACTTATTGGTAGATCCATGACATCCCCAATTGCCTACTTCAGCTATTTCTTTACAGCATATGGTTTCATTAACCCTTTTAGCTTTTGAAAGTATTCTTTGTTATGCACAAAGATCAGATAATTTTTCTTTTAAGAAAACTATTCTTGCTCCTAGAGTATTTGAATATCCTTCTGTTTCATGATTTTTTGAAAATTGAGCCAAAAAATATGAACTCCATATACCTGGTAGTTTTTGATATAGCATATCAGCTATTTTTGACATATCTTCATTACTATCAAAATAACGATAATAATATTCTTCGAATTCACATATATAGGAATTAATATCACACATATTACAAATTTGTAATTGACTAGTCTTTTTTATCGCTTCTTGTTTTTCAGCTATTCTTGATGAATCTATTTTTGAATTCCAATCATATCCCATGAATTCTTCTGCTATATAGTTAATGAATGTGCTTATTCCATCTGTTAAGGAAGTGTCCATATGTCTGATTACATTAACCCTTATTGTATTTCTGATTGAATCTGACAATCCTTGATACCAGTTTTTAACATTTCCATCTAATGCTGCTACGCATATTTGATATTTTTCTTCTGACGAAAAGTTGGATGTTTTATCAGTCAAAAAATAGAGACCTATATCTTGTCCCCATTGTTGTAAAGTTTTTGACGCATCTAACTTGCAGTCAAGGTTCATGAATCTAAATCCAGAACTTGTAGTTGCTGGTATATGTCTATTAGGTATATACTTTCCACTAGGTGAATAAGTATATTCTATGGCTGCCTTTTTAGGTTGAACTCTGTGGGTTCTTCCTTGATTTATAGGTACTGATGAAGTACTTGGTTTATCTGTTTCTAGTTTTACAGATGTATCTTTATTCATTTTTACCTTTACTGGTTCTTCTATTACTAAATCTTCTAAAGAATATATTAGTTCTTCTATTTCTTTATCCATTTATTGTTTTAATTCTATTTCTTCTTCTGAACTTGGATTGGTTTCTTCATTTGAAACTTTCTGTTTCATTTTTTCTTGTTTAATTCTTTTCATTTCTTTTAAATGAAATCTTTCGTCTAAACTTCCTTTTTCATATGGCCTATATCCTGTTGGAGCCTTTTTCATCCAAAATTCTTCAAAAACCTTTTGTTGATTTTCTTGGAATTTTTTACTATCTTTTATCTTATTAGGTATTTGGTCTTCTACAGATTTAACCATATTTTCTATTGTATTAATTTTTACTTCTAGTCCTATGACTAACTGTATTAACTTTTCTATTTTTTCTTCTTGTTTAAGAAGAATTAACTCTATTGATTCGAGTTTACTCATTTTATCCATGAGTTCCATGAAAGTTTACTCTTTCTTTCATATATAGAATCTCAGATTCTAATTCTTTTATAACGATTTCTTGCCTTTCTAAGGCTTCTGGTTTTACTCCTGCTATAAGATTTTCTTGAAATCTTTCTTTTCTTATTTTTAGTTCTTTATTAGCATCTTGTATTCTTTCTATAAAATCTATGCAAACATAGCATTTTTTAATTGATTCAAAAACTTTTGAAGCAGTTCTTCTATACATTTTATTTTATTAATCTGTATCTGGCCAAGGCCAATCTTCTGAATTCCATTCATATTCTGTTTCAGAATATATTTTTTCTTCAAATTCTTTTATTTCTATTTCAGAATTTGTAGAATCTAAGTTTTTTATTATTTTTTCATAAATGATCTTTCTAAGATCTGGTATTATATTCATATTCATTAATTCTTTTAATATTCCAGTTATAATTGGAGTTTCTATAGTTAACCACATTTCTAAATTTTGTTTATGAAAAACAAAGTTATGCATATTATTTTCTTCATAAAAGAAAGTAAGTGTATAGTCTTTTTCCATTCAGGAAATTATAAAATTTTTATGAGCACATGGCTCTGATACCAAAATTGGACGGGTTTAAACTAAGGTTATACTTAGCCTCGAAAGGATCAATGCGGAATTATATTCCTTAAAGAATATATAATTTTTTATATGAACATTATTAAAAGTTCTGGGGTTAATTTATAAATAAGACAAGCTTATTTGGTCAATTTTTAAATACCAATTTTTGAAGTCGAGGTTGGCATCCTCACTTTCTTGAGTTGGGATCTTCTGTCCAAGATTCTCTCTGTCTTATCGTGTCTAATATTAAACTACGTCGTAGGGTTCACTCATTTCTTGGTTAAGGTCTAATAATTATAAAGTAATTTTAATAATATTTATACTTTTAGTCCCTAGTTTTAGTTAAACTACGCCGTTTTGGACATTGGACAGAATAAGACACAGATAATCTTGGACAGAGGATCTGATCTCCACTTTCTCTAGTTTTGGAAAGATTCTGAACTTCACAATATTTTTGTAATTTTTTATAAAAATAACAATATTTTCGTAAAAGCCCCTACATATATATATATATTTAGCGGCTCAATAAAATATTAATATATATACACACAAATAAATTATGAAAAATTATAAAAAAAAAGAAAAACTCTTGAAATCAAAATCAAACTTAGCTGACAGTCTGACACCGAGATTTTCTATTTTCCTAAAAAATAAATTTTTTTAAAGAAAAAAAAAAAAGGAATTGGTGTGGAAAAATACGACGTCGTTGAAAATATATTTTTCAAATAAGCAATTCTTTCATTAGATCACTCCATTCTCTCTCCCCATCAAATGGCTTCCCTCTCTGCTATCCACACAGCATCCAACTCCATTTTCTCTCCTACCCACTTGAAGCTTTCCCTGCCGCCGCCCTCATCTCATTTCCCTATCAATGAATCCACTTCCAGAACTTCACCCTTTAAACCTCTTTGCACTTTCAATGCCGCAAACTACACCACTAGACCCAGACCCCATCAAAGCCCAGCTTCTAAATCATCCAATTCCCAGAAAAACAATAGCAAAAAATTGATTTTTGAACCAAAGGAGACCAGTTCATTGCCTCCGAACCCTGATTGCTCTCCACCAGCAGCTGTTGATTTGATGTCGCTGTGTAATGAAGGCAAAATTAAAGAAGCAATTGGCTGCATTTCTCAAGGTGCTGGGGCGAATTATTATGTGTTTGAAACTTTGATCAGACTATGTAGCTGTTCTGAGTCACTTGAACTGGGGAAAAATGTGCATGAGCTCATGATGAAGTCGCCATTTAGTAGAAATGTTGAGCTGAATATTAAGTTGGTGGAGATGTACATTGAATGTGGGAACATGAAGAGCGCCCGAAAAGTGTTTGATAGATTGCGTGAGAGAAGCCTGGGGTTATGGCATTTGATGATTAGTGGTTATGGGAAAAATGGGGAGGGGAAAAATGGACTAATTTTGTTTGAGAAAATGAGGAAAGTAGGGATATTGAGACCGAATGGAGAGACGTTTTTGGCAGTTTTATCAGCTTGTGCTAGTGAAGGAGCAGTGCAACAAGGGTTTTTGTACTTTGAGATGATGAAAGGTGAATATGGAATTGTGCCAGGATTTGAGCATTATTTGGGAGTCGTTGATGTTCTGGGTCAAGCAGGGCATTTAACTGAAGCTTTAGAGTTCATTGAAGATATGCCTATGGAGCCTACAGTTGAAGTTTGGGAGGCTATGGTGAATTTTGCAAGAATACACGGAGACATTGAGCTTGAGGATCATGCTGAGGAGCTCTTGAAGGAGCTTGATTCCTTCAAGGCTACAGCTAATGAACTCCCTACTCCATTGCCAAAAAGGAATTCTGAGTTCAATATGCTTGATGGAAAGAACAAAGTTATTGAGTTAAGGAGCGCCAATTCGTACAAGGAAGGAGCAAATGAGAAAGTCAATGGCCTAAATGGGCAGATGAGAGATGCAGGGTATGTACCAGATACAAGGTATGTGCTTCATGACATTGATGAGGAGGCTAAGGAGCAGGCTTTGATGTATCATAGTGAACGTTTGGCTATTGCATATGGTTTGATTAGTACTCCTGCAAGAACAACTCTTAGGATCATTAAGAATCTCAGAATTTGTGGGGACTGTCATAATGCAATAAAGATCATGTCTAAGATTGTTGGGAGAGAGTTGATTGTTAGGGATAATAAGCGGTTTCATCATTTCAGAGATGGTAGATGTTCTTGTCGGGATTATTGGTGATTAAAATAATTTGTAGTAGTTCAAGCCGCAGTTTACAGTTTATTTGCATTTGCTTTTAGAATTTTCAAACAAGCAGAACTGTATAGAACTAAGCTTATCGTATATAGTTTATTTCAACCAAAAAAAGTACAAAAGAAAATGATCCTGTTATTAACTCAGGAGCAAATGTTGGCAGATATCCATCATGGTAGATGTCATATGGATGGCATGTACACCAGAAGTTGTGATATTTAACAGTTTCTGAGGTTGAATTACATAGAGGTCTTTATTCAAAGTCTGTGTTTTTGACTTGTCTCCCTTGATTCATTTGGCCGATAAGTATGTTGTCTAAAATTTTCTATAGACAGGAGAAAGTTGAAACTTTTAATTGCATTGTGCCTGGAACAGTTTATACTTGACAATTCAATCCAGTTGAAACTTGTAATTGCCTTGTGCCTGGAACAGTTCATACTTGATAATTCAATCAAGGGACTTGTATTATTCTCAATGATAGTTCATTGGTGCAGAACAAGGTGGCAGTTAATCGCTTCATTAAAAAGCAAAAGAAATGTAGCATATAGTTTTAACTTTTGTAAAACATAAATCATATCCTCTATTTTTCTCCGAATTCAGATTGAAGTCTTAAAACTTGTTCTATAGCAGCCAGGAATAAACTAGAGTCAACAACAGAACATAAAGTAGTAATTTTGCACTTTTATTTTGTACAAACTGCTTGGATCCTCTCATCCAAATACAAAGAGGAACCACCAGTAGCGTCGGAGTCATTTTTGTACAGTTAAGAATACTAGGAACAAATTCAAGTGATCTCGAAGAGCTAGAGATCAGCCCTCCTACAACTATAGGAGGCAATCTAGAGGTCATTAACCAGAGTCCTATGACTAAAAACTGCCTACATGAAGTGGGGATATAGTACAGCTAAGAGTGTAGAGATGATGGTTGACTATTTCTTCGGTTGGTTGTGACTTCTATTACAGCTTCATCTCGTGATGGCACCCTCAAATATGATTTCATGACATCGTATACAGTAAATCCAATTGCAACAGATGGTACAACCTGAAGTTTTTGAATACGTACGAGGATTATCATCCATTATAGATGGAAACAGCGAAGGCAAGTGAGTTGGGAGAGAATGCATCATTACCTTCAGGTAGTTGAGGCTAAGCCCTGAAAATAATTGTTTCCATCCATGACCTTGCACAATCATAACAAGTGTGTCTATGGTTCCTTTCATATCAGCACTATTAGACACTGAAAGTCGCTGGACCTGCCAATATGTTTTTTTTTTTTTTTCAGAAACATAAGATTTTGGAACCCAGAGAAAGACCATCTACTCAATTTGGACACTTAAGGAATTTACCTGCATTTGTCTCCTGACGACATCAAGAGGATAAGTGAAAGTCTGACCCAGCAAACCCGCTACAGATCCGCATGCAAGTTTTACTGTAATATCCTTCTTGTGTTCTTCAGGAACGTGCCTTTTCATTTCCTCATAGAAGTAGAATTTCAGACCAGCATAAGGAAAAATTCCATATAGTGATGGAGCTGAGAACACATATCAAATGTCAGATCAAGAGAGTCTGATAAAAACCCAAAATAGAATTCTAGGCAATCAGCAACAGCTTAACTTACCAACTCCACGGTAAAGGCCTCTAGTTCCAGCTTCCCTGTAAGTCTTGGAGAAGCAATCCAGTATCCCTTTATAAACTTGTTCACCAGGAAGAAGCCCTTTAACATTCAGATTTGGCGATCCAACAACCTTTACTAATCAAATTAAAGTTAGTAACTTTCGTGGATTATGTAAGCCAACTGAGATACTTGAAGAGTAACAGTCTCAACATAATTTCGAAATGACAATGACATTCGTTTTCATTGAGGTGCAGATGTGTGTCAGATATAAAGTAAGAAGTGCAATGGGTATGCCATTCTTCCTCTTACCTGATAAGCTAGTTTTGTCCTAACTAAATCAAGTGGATAAGTACAAAGCACAGCAGTTGCACCAGCAAATGATCCTGCCACCAGATCAAGAGCAGGACCTCTCCCAATGCCAGGTACACCAAGAATGATCCATCGCCGGTACTCTTCATAGGCCATGTAATGTAGCGCTGCATAGGGCACAATGCGAGCAACACTAGCTCCATTTCCCCTAAACGCATATACAGGACAACACATATACTTAATATCCAAGGCAATTTGTGAGAATAAGAAACCACATTTAAAAAAATAAAAATGGAGAGAGAAGAAAATGCCATAACTAATAGCTAGATAAATTCGAGTTTCACCTGTAAAAACCCAGCAACCCTTCAGTTTTTGCTATCTTTGAAAATGATCCAAAGAGCCCTATACTCCGAAATTCGCCTTGTCTGGTCTAGGAAAAACAAATACACTGCAAAAAATTAGTTTCATTACATTTCAACTTCAGCTATGATTTAGTCTCTGTATCTAATTGTGTGGTGTGTGCATATAATTCACTCGAGGATCTATTATAACATTGGTTTTTTTTGGCTGGCTCTCCAATATGGCCTACCCAAGCTTCCTTTTTACTTTTTACATTCGGGTAGGACTGCAAATTGCGCTTGCTCAATCTATTAACAAAAATGGTCTGTCCAATTTGTTCAAACTCCTAAAGCCTCATTGAGTATCCAATTTTGCAAGAAAGTTAAAAACAAATAATCATATCATCACTCAGAGAAAAACAAAATTCAACAAAAGGTAACTCTAATCGCCAATCTTGCATAAGCTATAAACAGGCCCATCATACAAAATTCAAGCAGGATACATCGGCATCTCACAGTAGCATCAATCAAAGCTTGCATTCATAATTCATTAACTAACCAAACAATAAGGTCAATACAGAGCAGTGTTACTAATTTAAAGACAAAAACTCTTAAGAGGTGAATTCCCAAGTTGATCAGACAAAAAAAAAAAAAAAAAAAAAAAAGAAAAGAAAACATGGAAGTCCAAACAGTACCTGAAACAAGATCTTGATACGTTCAAGAGGGGCAACAGCCGACTTTGCAATGCCACCAGCCACACCCCCTGCAATTAATTCTTTAGCAAACAAAGGCATCCCCTCTATTACCCCATCCCAAGAAACTGCCACTATCCCTCCTCCTTCTCTTTCATCTCTCTTCTTTTCCATTTTTTATTCTTCTGCAGTTAGAAAAAAAACAAGAAGAGAATCAATCCCCCCACCCCCTCCAACTTTAAGAAAAATTTTACAGAGAGAGAAGGGGATGAATCTCTCCCTGTGTATTGGCGGACGGACACTTAATATTTTCTTCTCGAACAAACAACGTAACAAAGAAAAATCGAAAACGTTTTTGTGTTGTTTAATTAACCAATAATAAATAAACAATGAAACGATGTGGTAATTTTATTTTCTCATATTTTATTAAACTTTTATTATGAAAAGTCAGACACCGCCACCGCGGCATATTATGTCTGAGTGATAGATTCCAACATTTTCAAGCATTAAAAAAGAAAGTTGCAGTAATTTTTTTATTCGCGCTGTTTCTTGTTGACAAATCTTTTACCGCACGACAGCGCCAAACATGACACTTTGACATTTTCCTTCTTATAATTTTAATAGGTGTTTATAAAATAAATTTATTTGAAGATTGACGTGTCACCAATTCGGAATTAATTGCAATTTCAACTGGATTAACTGTCTATTTTATATATTAATCAGAATTAATTAACTGTCCATTTTATATATGAATTGCTTTAGATATTAACTCATTTTATATAAATTTGTAGTATTTTTAGTTCATATCTAAATTTGTAGTATTTTTTTTTTACCACATAGGCATTTATCTAATTGGAATTGACGTCTAATAGAATCGAGTTAAACTGAATTACACCCAACTATCAGCCCAAACTTGACCTCCAATAACGAGTTTGAGTTTGGTTTTTTATATTTTATATTTTAATTTAAAAAAAAAATTATAAAATTTCATTTTAATTTTTTTAAAATATGATAAAATTAAATAGAATTTTTTAATTTTTTTTTAAAAAATTTAAGAAAAACACAATATAGAGACTTTTTAAAAATTAAAGAAAAATACAATATCAAATAAGCTACTAGAGACTTTTTAAAGACAACCAATGCCCCCATTAGCCAAGGAGTTAGTTTACCGACCTAAACCTTCTTCATGTCTATTATACAATACATAAAATTCTTTCACGGATTCAGAATCTTCAGATGTCAAAGTACTAGGGAGTCCAGGCGTAGTTTTTTTATAATACACTCCCGGAAGAATTTTAAACACAATTTTAGCTTTTGCCTCCAGTGGAGATCATGTCTATAAGTTGAACTAGAATCTGCTCAAGTTCTTCCCCATTGCACCATTCATGAACTTGTGCTTCAACAAGCTCTGGATTACTAATGATGCGGTTCCATAAAGGAAAATTCTTCCGTGGCATTACATGGTCTCCTTTACCCAGCTTCAGGATAGGACAGAAATCACCGTTTCCATCGCCAAGATATATGAATTTGGACCCCCTGCATTCAGCAATTGAAGCTTGGAACCGATTAATGACAAGTCCCTGTACGAAAAAAGTGATTCAGAATGTCATATTTGATTACGATTCGTCATGGAAAACCAGTTGACGAAAACACCAGGCTCATAAACAGTATGATTTAGTGAATGAATCGCATCCTTCACTAATATTTCTACACAAATACTCATCACGCCAAGCAGGCATAAACCTTAATTTAGAAGATTAAGCAACAAGTCGACATTCCCCTTTAAACAGATATAAAGCACATCAGTAGACATCCTGTCATCAATTTTAACATGAGCTCCTCCAAATACGTCTTAGAAAACTTCAATTACTGTTATTTGAAAAGAAAGTAACAATGCAATATATGTTCCCAATTTTATGACCAAAAGCAGCTATTGGAAAGCAATGCCATATTATGTCACATGTCAACATTCATGATATTGAAGTTCAACACCTGAAAAAAACTAGTTACATGCGCGACCAAGAAGTACCATCAAACAAAATTTGACGTTAAACAAAATTGCAAGCACATTTTAGGCTATCTATCATGAACTCAGGAAATTCTATATGGTAAATAAGATAAAATATTGTCTTTTTTTGCACTAAGAATTAGAGAAACTTTTTCACATTAAATTTACAGTTTTGCATAAATAAAGCAAGAAAATATTGAACAAAATCTCTATTTCTTCCCTGGTAACATTTCGATCAAAGTAATACATCATAAGCTCAAATGTTGGCCACATTTACATTTATCACTTGAGTAGACCAGACGATGCCATAGATCAAATGAGACTAATGCACAAGATACTCTTATTTTCTTGAGGAGACATCTGATCGACATAGTACCATAAACTTAGTACAGGAAGAAATGGAAAACTACTTGAATGAAGCTTATACCTTGCACAAGTTACGAGGGCAAAGACTGCAACCGTGAAACAACATCACATCATTGAAAGGGTAGATCTTAAGCCTGCCTTGTTCATTCACCACAGTTGGATTTGAGATGATCTCCGAGAAACAACCGAATAATCCATGATGCTTCAAGATGGTCTCAATGTAAAACATATTAGCATCACTGACCACCTTTAAATCACATCTGATAGTAACATTAACAATTAGTATATCCTTCTTACCAGCAACAATGCGCTTATAACATATACACTAGATGACATAAACTAGTCAAGGAGAAGATGTCGTAAACAGTTCACCCAGAAGCATGAGCTGATTTAATGGCAGCAGCAGTGCGTTGATGCAATGGGACCCCTTTCAAACACTCGGCAATATCTTCAATTGTCCTCCCCTGTGAATGTAGTTCTTCAACCATCCTATCCTAGAAAGCAACAGGTCTTATTATTAGTACCAACTCCTAACTATACCTCATCAAACTTCTATTCATAAATTTCATCCTTAAAGCAAAAACTAAGACCAATCGATTAAGGAGCAGAAGATAATCTCATTTTCTTCTATCATGTTTTATCACAATCATATCCCATTACATCCATTTTCCGATCCAAAGATCCAATTCTAGATGTAAAATCAAAACCAATTGCAACAGTTCATGTATTTTGCGACAGTGAAGGCAAACCACCGGAATCACATATATTAAAAGATCAAACTAGAATTAACGTTATAACTTATTTACAAGTCCATGTATATAAACCATTGAACAAAAGCTTAGATAGTTAGATGCTTCAACATCTTTCCATAAAGTTGATTTTTTTTAATTTAATGATCCCCAACAAAGACTGCATTTTATGTTTGTTAAACTGCATAGTAACTTAAATCTAAACAACAGAGGTTAAATTCATAACTTCCCAGTTAGATGGGCCATTTTGCAATCATCGTGCTCTGCACCAACTGATCATAACCTTTTCCTCTTTTTAAATTTATCTTAATTCAGTTATCCAGAGTAGCATTTGCAAACAAGTACCACTAATGCCAGGAAACATATATAACAAGCTGCAAATGGAACATTAAATATCTTAATCTTGAAGAGAAATATCGCAAAACAACAAAGAAAATAACTCAACTAATACACACTACGATTGAAAAATAATCAAATCAAGCTAATAATAACTGAATCAAACACAAACCAAAAGTCCCAACATGGCGAATCAAACACGTAACAACAAGACGAGGAGCACATGCATTATCATGGCGGCATGAAATTGTAAAAATTAGCTAAAACCGGTTGATACTCTAGTGCTGACCATGAGAGATGTCCAAGGCAGAATGGATCGGAATTGATTGAACAAGTGTGTCAGACCCATTTGTGAAATTACCCATCGGTCGGAATCGTCGTCAATCAGCGTCCGATCAAAGTCGAATATAACTATGATTTTGCAGGCCATCTTCAATGGTCTTCCGGCTCCCCAGAAAAATGGTTTTCTGGGTCTTTATTCCGAAACTAAAGCACTGAATTATTTCTGGGCTTTGGGAGATTCCATTTTTATAAAGTGCCTAAATAATAAGTTTGAAGGAAAAATAAAAAAAAAAAAAAAAGACACATCATGTTCCTTTCATGCGAAAAGTATATACAAAAAAAAGGTTCTTTTGCTCTTTTTTTTTTTTTTTTTTAATCTTTCACATTCTAAAAGTTAAGAAACAATCTTTCACATTTTAAATTAGTGAAACCAATATTTTCTTTTTTTTTTAACATGAAAAAACAAATAGTACTTTAATAAATCCAATCCTATTACACTATTTTGAACAATTGGAGCACAAGAGAAATCGTGTGATATAACCAATTTGGTGATAATTCTTTTTTTCCCGCTCCATTCACCCGTGTGCACGTTCATAATTGATCTGAGTACAAAAAAAGTCAAAATTAACACGTTTTTAAAATGGCTATTTTTGACCAAAATAAGTGTGTTATAACCTATGAAAAAATAGAGGTTTTGTGATAATTCTAAATTTCACTTTTTTTCACTCCATTCACTATAATTCACATTCACAATTGAGTTGGATGCAAAAAGTAGCACAGAAAAAGATAAAATCAACACGTTTAAAATTGTCATTTTTTTACCAAAATGTGTGTGCTATACCCCACGGAAGATGGAGGTTTAGTGATAACTTTAAGTTTCACTCTTTTTAACACGGCTCACTAAATACACATTTAAAATTGACGTGGGTGCAAAAAATAATACCAAAAAAGCAAAAATAAATACGTTTTCGAAATTGCTATTTTTGACCAAAATACATGTGTTATAACCCATAAAAAATAGAGGTTTGATGATAATTGTAAATTTCGCTTTTTTTTCACACCATTCACTAGAATGCACGCTCACAATTGAGTTGGGTGCAAAAATAGTACAAAAAAGCTAAAATCAACACGTTTATAGAAATTGTCATTTGTAACAAAATGCGTGTGCTATCGTGGAAGATGAAGGTTTAGTGATAATTTTAAGTTTCACTTTTTTTTTAATATGGTTCACTAAAATACACGTTTACAATTGAGAAGGGGGGGATGAGGGGGGGGGGGTTGTGCAAAAAAAACACCAAAAAAGACAAAATCAACACGTTTTCGAAATTGTTATTTTTGGCTAAAATATGTGTGTTATTGATAAGTTGGTTTTATACCAACTTATATATGTTCTTTCACTTAGCTTTTGCCTTGTTTTTCATGAAATTGTGTAGTGTTTTGTGCTATGTTGTGCATTTATGTGGTTTATAACTTGATGTGTTAAAATGAAGAAAATGACCATAGAATGGTGTAAAAAGGCTGTGGAAGGTGCCCTTTGTACATCCTTGCACACTCACGCACACATCTCGCCGCACACACTCTCACCTCGCCGCACAACTTGTGGGGCGAGCTCACCACACTCGCGCACAATATGCTCACCTCGCCACACAGCTTGTGCGGCGAGCTCACTACACTCACGCTGCACACACGCTCACCTCGCCGCACAGCTTGTGCGGCGAGCTCGCACACTACGCACACCTCGCCGCACAGCTCGTGCGGCGAAAGCGCACACCTCGCCGCACAGCTTGTGCGGCGAGTTCACACTCTGCTGCACACAAGCACTCGTCCCATAGTGCACTTTACCGCACACTCACACGCACATCTTGCTGCACTCACGCACCTCCCTCACGCACACACACGGCACTAGCTGCGCGCGCTTGAGCGTAGCACTCTCGCCACTAATGCACACTGACAGATATGTCGCGTACTTGCAATTTTAATCCCTAAAACTAATGTAGGTATGGTGATTAGGGTATCGAATCCACAGGGAAGGGATTGGTTTCAAGAATCCAAGAACTATTCTAAGTATTGTCATGAAGGTAGGTCACAAAGTGGAATGAGTACACAAAAGGAAACTAGAACGAAGGAATAGAGAAACAAAGGAAGCAACTATAAGGTGAAACAGATATCTCAGGATTCTTGTATCAGATGAACACAGACCTAGCCAATCTATGCTATGCAATCAACCAGCAAACAATCTCATGGAGACCTAAATTGCCTACAAGTTCAAGTTGTGGTTAGCATGGCGACCACACCACTCCCCGTACTTCCTATCACCATCCCCTCCCTTGGCGAGGCCTGAGAATGGTGGAATAAACTCCGCAACGTCTCAACTCTCCAAGCTAACTACTCTAACATACAAATCCTAAGAACTCCCATGGCGAGGCCCGACCTAGGTTTCAAATGTCTTCATTGTTAACACAGAGAGCTTCTTTAACACTTTTCCTAATGTTTCAATTCATCAAAACTTCCTATGGCGAGGCCTGAATCTCATAAATGAAATAATCATAGAAAGCAAGTGTAAAGACTCAGACAATCACACTTTAGTTCTCATCTCATGCATCTTCACTAACGTTGGTGAATCAATCCTCAACTTAGCATGACGACACAATCGAAGCTTGATCCATTCAAAATTAGTGCAGAGTAGGGGTGGCAAATGGGCGGGTTGGGTCACTCCGCGGGTCGGGTTGAGTGAGGAGTGGTAGTTGGCGGGTCATGACCCAACCCAACCCGCCTATTGGCGGGTCAAAGGCGGGTTGGGTCACAGGCGGGTTGGGTTATAACTAGTTCAACCCGCGGGTCAATTTAGCTATTTTTTTCTTGACCCGCGGGTCAATTTAAGTATTACTTTTTTTTTTGACCCGCGGGTCAATTTAACTATTACTTCCTTAATACATTAGTTAATTCAAATTTTTCTTTTTAATTTTTGTTACTTTTAAATTAAATGTTTATTATACATATTTACACACACTAATTATATTTTCACATACTACACACACTACACATATTTTACACATAACATATTTTCACACACTATACATATTTTACACATAATACACACATTTTCACACACTACACATATTTTATACATAGTACACACTACACATTTTGCACACACTACACACATTTTCACACAATACACGCATTTTCACACACTACACACATTTTCACACACTACACATATTTTTCACACAATATATATATTTTACACACAATTTACACAAATTAACACGATCCAAACCAATGACCCATGACCCAGACCCACGACCCATGATCCAGACCCATGGTTCACGACCCATAACCAAGACCCACGACCCAGACCCAGACCCACGACCCAGACCCACGACATACGACCCACGACCCACATACTACACACATTTTCACACACTACACGCATTTTCACACACTACACTCATTTTCACACACTACACGCATTTTACACATAGTACATGCATTTTCACACACTACACATATTTTACACATAGTACACATTTTTTCACACACTACACACTTTTTCACACACTACACATATTTTACACATAGTACACACATTTTCACACACTACATGTATTTTACACATAGTACACATTTTTTCACACACTACACATATTTTACACATAGTACACACATTTTCACACACTACACACTTTTTCACACACTACACATATTTTACACATAATACACATTTTTTCACATACTACACATATTTTACATATAGTACACACATTTTCACACACTACACATATTTTCACACACTGCACACTTTTTCACACACTACACATATTTTACACATAGTACATACATTTTCACACACTACACATATTTTCACACACTACACACTTTTTCACACACTACACATATTTCACACATAGTACACACATTTTTTCACACACTACACACATTTTCACACACTACACATATTTTACACACACTACACATATTTACATGCGCTGCACATATTTTCACACACTACACATATGAAAAAATGTGTAGTGTGTGAAAATGTGTGTAGTGTGTGAAAATATGTGTAGTTGTGAAAATATGTGAGTGTGTGAAAGTGTGTGTAATGTGTGAAAATATGTGTAGTGTGTGAAAATGTGTGTAGTGTGTGTAAAATATGTGTAGTGTGTGTAAAATATGTGTAGTATGTGAAAATATGTGTAGTGTGTGAAAAAATATGTAGTATGTGTAAAATATGTATAGTGTGTGAAAATATGTGTAGTGTGTGAAAATGTGTGTACTATGTGTAAAATATATGTAGTGTGTGAAAAAATGTGTATTATGTGTGTAATGTGTGAAAATATATGTAGTGTGTGAAAATATGTGTAGCGTGTGTAAAATATGTGTAGTGTGTGAAAAAGTGTGTAGTGTGTGAAAAAATGTGTACTATGTGTAAAATATGTGTAGTATGTGAAAAAATGTGTAGTATGTGAAAATGTGTGTACTATGTGTAAAATATGTATAGTGTGTGAAAATATGTGTAGCGTGTGTAAAATATGTGTAGTGTGTGAAAAAGTGTGCAGTGTGTGAAAAAGTGTGTATTGTGTGAAAAAGTGAACAACGTGTGAAAATGTAAATTAAGTGTAAAACAAATTGACCCGCGGGTCACCCAAGACCCAACCCAACCCAACCCATTAAATATGGGTTAATTTTTAACCCATGACCCATTTGACCCGTGACCCATTTGACCCAACCCAACTAGTCAAAATAATGGGCGGGTTGGGTTGGACCCGCGGGTCATGGGTCAAGATTGCCACCCCTAGTGCAGAGATATGAAATTAAACAGATTTCAAGTGATAAATTCAAGTGCAATTTCAATCTTTATCAATTATGTCAATTACATAGCATCAAATCTCCTAAATCATGTATTCATCCATTTAGAACCCTAAGATATCACACAATTAGCCAGAGAATTCCATATTCAACTCATATTCATCAAATTCCAACATTAAGCAATTGAATTCCATCAAATTGAGAAATTTCACCGATTAAGTATAGAGGAAGGTCAAATGCTCCTTCGATTGAGTTCAATATGTAATCTTCGGTACAAAGTCGCGATCGGAAATGAAATCGGAGAAGAAAATCTAGAGAGAGAAAATCCTAGAGAGAGAAAGTTAGAGAGAGAAACTTTCTCTCTCTAGTTCAAAAGTCTGTTAACTATTTAGAATCCTCCCACCGTCCATATTAGCTACATCCTCTATATATAGAGAATCATAAAATGTAACTACTACGCAAAACAGTAAAATAACTACACTATTACAATAATGCCCCTACAAGGAATTTCTAAAATCAACACAAATACAAAAATCCAAAGTGGAAGACTCAAGTCTTCTCCAGCGCCTTTGAGCCATCACTCCCGCGCCTCTACTTCAGCTCCTGCGCCTTTGCGCCATTCCTGTCCACGCTTCCTCGCACCTGTGCACCTGAAGAACAAAAACAACACTTAGTCGGTTTTCAGCAACAAAATCTCACAATGGCTTGCGATGCATCGCTGCGATGCATCGCAGCACAAGAGAATTAAGGCTACGATGCATCGCTGCTATGCATCGTAGCACAATCTTGTTTCACCACGATGTATCACGGCGATGCATCGTGGTGTAAATTGCTATACCTACGATGCATCGCCACGATGCATCGTAGTGCAATTGTGTTTGTGTGCAAGTGAAGTGTGTGAATGTTGTGAGTGATTGTGCAAGAGTGTGGTAGCGTGCAAGTGAGTTGTGCAAGATGCATGCTAGTGTAGTGCTAGTAATGTGCAAGAGTGTGCATAGGTTATGTGCATATGCCGTGCCTAAGTGAGTAGCAACATGCAAGAGGTTGTGCACAAGTAGTGTGGCTTTGATGTGTACAAATGTGCGCATAAGTACTAAAGTAGTGTGCCTATGTGTTGTATTGGTGTAGCAAATGTGAGTGAGTGTAGCAGCAAGCATGCTTTGGTCTATGGGAGAGAGAGCAGCACAAATTACACCACGATGCATGATTTAGATCGTAGCACAAAATAACACCACGATGCATCGTGGTTTAAGTTTTATGTGCAAAAATGCAAATGTGCAAATGTGCAGCAACGTCCATCCAAAATCTGGCCCTGATGTGTTGTGAATTTGGAAAAGCCTATGCAAATGTGTTGAGTCTTCCACTTTTGATTGCGGTCGCCATGCTGAGTTGAGGCGAGATTCACCAATATGTGTGAGAATTGCATGAAACAAGGACTAAATGAATGATTGTTGAGTCTTCCACTTGCTTTGCTTGATCATGATCTGAGATGCGGTCGCCATGCCGGTGGAGAATCATTTGAGTTGTTAGGAATAAGTGAGAAGAAACTCTCTGGATTAAGCGAACACTCTAGGACCTAGGTCAGGCCTCACCATGGGATACCTTAGGATTTGCATGCTAGATTCGCTAACCTTGGAGAGTTGAGACATTGCGGTATGCATCCGCCACTCTTAGGCCTCGCCATGGGAAAGAGTGAAGTTAGGGAGAGTAGAAGGCAATGCGGTCGCTATGCTGATTGCAGGCTAGTCTCCTAGGCAATTGTGATCTCCTCGTTGTGTTACTTGTGTGTCAAGAGTATTGCAATCGTGGTCTAATGTGCATTCAACCGGTGGAAGAACTCTAGAACATCCACTCTCTTCCTGTTTTTACACTTTATTTGCTTCACTTGTTACTTTACTAGATATTGCTGTGTTTTAGTTCTCTTTGTGACATTCCGTGAGCAAACACTGAATTCAAGAATCCACCCCCTTCCCTGTGGATACGATCTCTCTCACCACATATACATTAGTGAATAGGGTAAAATTGCAAGTACACGACACGTTTGCCAGTTATAACCCAAGAAAAATGGAGGTTTGGTGATAATTATAAATTTCACTTTTTTTCACTCCATTCACTAGAATGCACATTCACAATTGAGGTAGGTGCAAAAAATAGCACAAAAAAAGCCAAAATCAACACGTTTTTGAAATTGCTATTTTTGGCCAAAATAAGTGTTATAACCTATGAAAAATGGAGGTTTGATGATAATTCTAAATTTCACTTTTTTTTTCACTCCATTCATTAGAATGCACATTCACAATTGAGGTGGGTGCAAAAAATAACACCAAAAAAGCCAACATCAACACGTTTTAAAAATTACTATTTTTGGCCAAAATACGTGTGTTATAACCCATGAAAAATGGAGGTTTTGTGATAATTCTAAAATTTCACCTTTTTTCACTCCATTTACTAGAATACACGTTCACAATTGAGGTGGTGCAAAAAGCAGCACGAAAAAGTTAAAATCAACATGTTTGTGAAAATTGTCATTTTTTTACCAAAATGTGTGTGCTAAAACCTATGAAAGATGGAGGTTTGGTGATAATTTTAAAATTTACTTTTTTAGCACGGTTCACTAGAATACACATTTACAATTGAGGTGGGTGCAAAACATAATACAAAAAAAACTAAAATCAACATATTTTTTTTTGAAATTGCTATTTTTGGCTAAAATATGTGTGTTATAATCCATGAAAAATGGAGGTGTGGTGATAATTATAAATTTCACTTTTTTAGACCATTCACAAGAATGCACATTCATAATTGAGGTGAGTGCAAAAAATAGTACGAAAAAAGCTAAAATCAACACGTTTTTAAAAATTGTCAATTTTTACCAAAATGCGTGTGGCACGAAAGATGGAAGTTTGGTGATAAATTTAAGTTTCAGTTTTTTACATTGTTCACAATAATATACGTTTATAATTGAGGTGGGTGCAAAAATCAGCACTAAAAAAAATCAAAATCAAATGTTTTTGAAATTGCTATTTTTGGCCAAAATACATGTGTTATAAATCAAGAAAAATTAAGGTTTGATGATAATTCTAAATTTCACTTTTTTACTCCATTCACAAGAATGCACGTTCATATTTGAGGTGGATGCAAAAAACAAGGTGAAAAAAGTCAAAATCAACAAGTTTTTAAAATTGCTATTTTAGGCAAAAAAAGCAGCACCAAAAAGCCAAAATAAACACGTTTCAAAATTGCTATTTTTGACTAAAATACGTGTGTTATAACCCATGAAAAATAGAGATTTAGTGACAATTCTAAATTTCACGTTTTTTACTCAATTCACTAGAATGCACTTTCACAATTTAGGTGGGTGCAAAAAACAGCACAAAAAAGATAAAATCAACATGTTTTTTTAAAATTGTCATTTTTCCCAAAATGCGGGTGCTATACCCACAGAAGATGGAGGTTTAGTGATAATTTTAAACTTTAATTTTTTTTATTATGGTCCACTAGAATACATGTTTAAAATTTAGGTGGGTGCAAAAAATAGACTGAAAAAGTCAAAATCAACACGTTTCGAAATTGTTATTTTTTGCCAAAATACGTATGTTATAACACATGAAAAATGGAGGTTCGGTGATAATTTTAAATTTCACCTTTTCTTTTCATTCCATTCACTAGAATTCACGTTTAAAATTGAGGTGGGTGCTAAAAAAACAAAATTATAATGTTTTCAAAATCGCTATTTGTTTTTCAAAATACGTGTATTATAACCCATGAAAAATGGAGTTTTGGTGATAATTCTAAATTTCACTTTTTTTTCAGTCTATTTACTAGAATGCACGTTCACAATTGAGGTGGGTGCAAAAACAGCTCGAAAGAAGTTAAAATCAACACGTTTTCAAAATTGCTATTTTTGACCAGAATACGTGTGTTGTAACCCATGAAATATAGAGGTTTGGTTATAATTATAAATTTTACTTTTTTTCACACCATTAACTAGAATGCACATTCACAATTGAGGTTGGTGGAAAAAACAGCACGAAAAAAGGTAAAATCAACACGTTTTTAGAAATTGAAATTTTTTTACCAAAATGCGTGTGCTATAGCCCACGAAAAATGGAGATTTTGTGAGAATTCTAAATTTTAATTTTTTTAACATGGTTCACTAATATAAACCTTTACAATAGAGGTGGGTGCAAATAACAATACAAAAAAGTCAAAATTAACACGTTCTTTGAAATTGCTATTTTTGGCCAAAATAAGTGTGTTATAACCTGTAAAAAAGGGAGGTTTACCGATAGTTCTAAATTTCACTTTTTTTTTCACTCCATTCAGTATAATGCAAGTTCGTAATTGAGGTGGGTGCAAAAAACAGAATGAAAAAAGCCAAAATCAACACATTTTCGAAATTGCTATTTTGGCCAAAATACGTGTGTTACAACCCATAAAAATGGAGGTTTGGTGATAATTTTAAATTTCACTTTTTTTACTCCATTCATTATAATATATGTTTACAATTGAGTTGAGTGCAAAAAGTAGTACGAAAAAAGTTAAAATCAACACGTTTTTAAAAATTGTGATTTTTACCAAAATGTGTGTGCTGCCTGAAGATGGAGGTGTTGTGATAATTGTAAGTTTTAGTTTTTTTTACAGTTCACTAGAATACACATTTACAATTGAATTGAGTGCAAAAAAATAGCACAAAAAAGCCAAAATTAACAAGGTTTTGAAATTGCTATTTTTTTGCCAAAATACATGTATTATAACCCATGAAAAATGGAGGTTTGGTGATAATTCAAAGTTTCACTTTTTTTACTCCATTCACAAGAAAGCACGTTCATAATTGAGGTGGGTGCAAAAAATAATAACAAAAGAACCAAAATCAACTCATTTTCTAAAATGTTATTTTGGCCAAAATACCTGTGTTAACCCATGAAAAACGGAGGTTCGGTAATAATTCTAAATTTCTCTTTTTTCACTCCATTGACTAGAATACACGTTCACAATTGAGGTGGATGCAAAAAATAATACCAAAAAAAGTCAAAATCAACACGTTTTATAAATTGTTATATTTGGAAAAAATACATGCCATGAAAAATGGTGGCTCCATTTACTTGAATGCACGTTTACAATTGAGATGGGTGCAAAAAACAAAATGAAAAAAGCCAAAATCAACACATTTTTGAAAATTGTTATTTTTGGCCAAAATATGTGTATTATAACCCATGAAAAATGGAGGTTTGGTAATAATTCTAAATTTATTCTTTTTTTTACTCCATTCACTAGAATGCATGTTCATAATTGAGGTGGGTGCACAAAATAAAAAAAGTTAAAATCAACAAGTTTTGGCCAAAATACGTGTTATAACACACGAAAAATGGAGGCTTTGTGATAATTATAAATTTCACTTTTTTTCATATCATTTACTATAATGCACGTTCACAATTAAGGTGGGTACAAAAAACAACACGAAAAAAGCTAAAATCAACATATTTTTGAAATTTGTCATTTCTTACCAAAATGCGTGTGGTGCCCACAGAAGATGGAAGTTTTCTAATAATTTAAAATTTTACTTTTTTTAACACGGCTCACTAGGATATACATTTACAATTGAGGTGGGCGCAAAAAACTGCACCAAAAAAGCCAAAATCAACACATTTTCAAAATTGCGATTTTGTTTGGGCAAAAGTACGTGTGTTATAACCCATGAAAAATAGAGGTTCAATGATAATTCTAAATTGTACATTCACAATTGAGGTGGTTGCAAAAAACAAAATGAAAAAGTCAAAATTAACACATTTTTGAAATTGATATTTTTGGCCAAAATACATGTGTTATAACCCAAGAAAAATGGAGGTTTAGTGATAAATCTAAATTTCAATTTTTTCAATCCATTCACTAGAATGCACGTTAACAAATAAGGTGGGTGCAAAAAATAACTCAAAAAGCAAAAATCAACACGTTTTCGAAATTGCTATTTTTGACCAAAATATGTATGTTATAACCCATGTAAAATGGAGGTTTGGTGATAACTCTAAATTGTACTTTTTTTCACTCAATTCACTTGAATGCACATTCAAAATTGAGGTGGGTGCACAAAAAATCACTAAAAAAGCCAAAATCAACACATTTTCGAAATTTCTATTTTTGACCAAAATACGTGTTATAACCCATGAAAAATAGAGGTTCGGTGATAATTCTAAATTTGAATTTTTCTTTTCACTTTATTCAATTCAATGTACGTTCACAATTTAGGTGGGTGAAAAAAACAACACCAAAAAAGCTAAAATCAACATGTTTTTGAAATTGCTATTTTTTTTGCCAAAATATATATGTTATAACCAATGAAAAATGGAGGTTAAGTGATAATTCTAAAATTTTAAATTTTTTCACTTCATTCACTGTAGTACACATTCACAATGTGGGTGTGTGCAAAAAACAACACCAAAAAGCCAAAATTAACGTGTTTTTAAAATTTCTATTTTTGTCCAAAATACGTGTGTTATAACCCCTGAAAAATGGAGGTTCGATGATAATTTTAAATTTCACTTTTTATCATTCTATTCACTAGAATTCACGTTCACAATCAAGGTGGGTATTAAAAACAGCACGGAAAAAAATTAACACGTTTTTTGAAATTGCTATATTTGGCCAAAATACGTGTTTTATAACCCATGAAAATAGAGGTTTGGTGACAATTCTAAATTTCACTTTTTTGAGTCTATTCACTAGAATGCACATTCGCATTTGAGGAGGGTGCAAAAAATAACTCGAAAAAAGCTAAAATCAACACGTTTTAGAAATTGCTATTTTTGACGAAAGTACGTATGTTATAACCCATGAAAAATGGAGGTTTTGTGATAATTATAAATTTCACTTTTTTTTCACATAATTTACTAGAATGCACGTCCACAATTGAGGTGGGTGCAAAAACAACACGAATAAAGCTAAAATCAACCGGTTTTAGAATTTTTCATTTTTTACCAAAATGCGTGTACTATTTCCCACAAAAGATAGAGATTTTCTAATAATTTAGAGTTTCACCTTTTTAACACGGTTCACTAGGATACATCTTTACAATTGAGGTACGTACAAAAAACTACACCACAAAATCCAAAATCAACACGTTTTCGAAATTGCTATTTTTGGAAAAAATATTTGTGTTAGAACCCATGAAAAATAGAGGTTCTGTGATAATTCTAAATTTTACGTTCAATATTGAGGTGGGTGAGAAAAACAAAACGAAAAAGTCAAAATTAACATGTTTTCGAAATTAATATTTTTGGCCCAAATACGTGTGTTATAACCCAAGAGAAATGGAGGTTTGGTGATAAATCTAAATTTCACTTTTTTTCAATCCATTCACTTGAATGCACATTCACAATTTAGGTGTCTACAAAAAATTGCACAAAAAAAATGACAAAATCAACACATTTTCAAAATTGCTATTTTTGGCCAAACTAATTTTGTTATAACCCATGAAAAATGGAGGTTTGGTGATAATCTAAATTTCACTTTTTTCACTCCACTCTCTAGGATGCACGTTCATAACTGAGGTGGGTGAAAAAAATAAAACGAAAAAGTCAAAATGAACTCGTTTTCAAAATTGCTATTTTTGGTCCAAATAAGTGTGTTTTAACCTATGAAAAATAGAGATTCGGTGGTAATTCATAATTGTACTTTTTTTCACTCCATTCACTTTAATGCACATACAAAGTTTAGGTGGGTGTAAAAAATAACACAAAAATGCCAAAATCAACACGTTTTTGAAATTTCTATTTTTACCAAAATACGTGTGTTATAACCTATAAAAAACGGGATTTTGGGGGATAATTCTAAATATGAGTTTTTTCATTACATTCATTAGAATGCACATTCACAATTGAGATGGGTGCAAAAAATAGCTCGAAAAAAGCTAAAATCAACATGTTTCCGAAACTGCAATTTTTGAACAAAATATATGTATTATAACCAATGAAAAATGGAGGTTTGGTTATAATTCTAATTTTTTTTCACTCCATTCACTAAAATACACGTTTACAATTGAGATGAGTGCAAAAATCGGCACGAAAAAAAAGTTAAAATCAACACATTTTTAGAAATCATCATTTTTACAAAATTACGTGTTTTATAATCAAGAAGAATGGAGGTTTGTTGATAATTTTAAGTTTCACTTTTTTAACACGGTTCACTAGGATGCACATTTATAATTGAGGTGGGTGCAAAAAACAGCACAAAAAATGCCAAAATGAACACGTTTTCAAAATTGCTATTTTTTGCCAAAATACATGTCTTATAACCAATGAAAAATGGAGGTTTGGTGATAATTCTACATTAAACTTTTTTCACTCACAAGAATGCACGTTCACAATTGAAGTGGTTGCAAAAAAGAACAACAAAAATGCAAAAATCAACATGTTTTCGAAATTGCTATTTTTTGCCAAAATACGTGTATTATACAAATGAAAAATGGAGGTTTTGTGATAATTATAAATTTCACTTTTTTTTCACACCATTTACTATAATGCATGTTCACAGCTGAGGTGGGCTCCAAAAACAGTACGAAAAAGCTAAAATCAACACGTTTTTAGAAATTGTCTTTTTTTTTTATAAAAATGCGTGCGCATGGAAGATGGAGGTTTGCTGTTATTTTTAAGTTTCACTTTTTTTTAACACAATTCTCTAGGATATATGTTTACAATTCAGATGGGTGTAAAAAACAGCACCAAAAAAGCTGAAATTAACACATTCACAAAATTGCTATTTTTGGCTAAAATACGTATCTTATATCAGATGAAAAATGGAGGTTTGGTGATAATTCTAAATTTTACTTTTTTTACTCCATTTACTAGAATGCACGTTCACAATTGAGGTGGGTGAAAAAAATAGCAACAAAAAATTCAAAATTAACACGGTTTTGAAATTGCTATTTTGGTCAAAATGTGTGGTCAAAAGCATGTTTTTGAAATTGTTATTTTTTGTCAAAAATTTGTGTTATAACCCACAAATAATGGAGGTTTGGTGATAATGCTAAATTTCACTTTTTTTCACACTATTCACTACAATGCATATGAGGTGGGAAGGAAAAAAACATCACCAAAAAAGCCAAAGTCAACATGTTTTCGAAATTGTTATTTTTGGCCAAAATACGTGTTTTATAACCCATGAAAAATGGAAGTTTGATGATAATTCTAAATTTCATTTTTTTTCACTCCATTCACTAGAATGTATGTTCACAATTGAGGTAGGGGAAAAAACCAGCATAAAAAAAACCAAATCAGCATGTTTTTTAAATTGGTATTTTTTTTTATCAAAATACAAGTTATAACCATCAAAAAATGGAGGTTTGCTGATAATTCTAAATTTCACTTTTTTTCACTCCATTCAGTAGAATGCACATTCACAGTTGAGATGGGAACAAAAAAACAGTACAAAAAAAAACAGTACAAAATTTCACTTTTTTGAAATTGTCATTTTTTTACAAAAATGTGTGTGCTAGCCAAAAAAAAATTAATGTTTGGTGATAATTTTAAATTTCAATTTTTTAACAAATTTCAGTAGAATAAACTTTTACGATTGAGGTGGACATAAAAAAAAGGACCAAAAAACTAAAATCTACATGTTTTCGAAATAGCCCCAAAATCCAAAATCAACACGTTTTTGAATTTGCTTTTTTAGCCAAAATACGTGTTATAACCCATGAAAAATAGAGGTTTTGGTGATAATTCTAAATTTCACTTTTTTACTCCATTCACTAGAATAAATGTTTACAATTGATGTGGGTGTAAAAAATAGCACCAAAAAAGCCAAAATAAACAACTTTTTTCAAAATTAATATTTAAGACAAAATACGTGTTATAACTAATGAAAAATGGAGGTTTGTGAGGATTCTAAATTTCACTTTTTTCACTCCAATCACTAGAAAACATGTTTTTAATTAAGGTAAGTACGAAAAATAGCACCAAAAAAGCAAAAATAAATAACGTTTCAAAATTGCTATTTTTTGCCAAAATATGTGGGTTATAACCCATGAAATGGAGGTTTATTGATAATTCTAAATTTCACTTTTTTCACATTCATCACTAGAATGCAAGTTCACAATTGAGGTGGGTGCAAAAATAGCACCAAAAAAGTCAAAATTGACACATTTTCAGAATTGCTATTTTTGGCCAAAATACATGTGTTTTAACCCATGAAAAATGGATGTTTAGTGATAATTCTAAATTTTACTTTTTTCACTCTATTCACTAGAATACCCGTTTACAATTGAGTTGTGTGAAAAAAAATAGAATAAAAAATATCAAAATAATACGTTTTTGAAATTGCTATTTTTGGCAAAAATACGTTTGTTATAACTTATGAAAAATGGAGATTTGGTGATAATTCTAAATTTCACTTTTTTTACTCTTTTCACTAGAATGCACATTCAGAAAAGATTTGGATGCTAACAACGTCACGAAAAAACCAAAATCAACACATTTTCTAAATTACTATTTTTGGCCAAAATACGTGTGTTGTAACCCATGAAAATGGAGGTTTAGTGATAATTCTAAATTTCAGTTGTTTTCACTCCGTTTACTAGAACGTACATTCAAAATTGAGGTGGGTGCAAAAAAGAACACAAAAAAGCTCAAATTAACAATTTTTTTGAAATTGACATTTTTAACAAAAATGTAGGTGCTACCCCACGAAAAATGGAGATTTGGTGATATATTTAAATTTCACTCTATTCACTAGAATGCACGTTTACAATTGAGTTGGGTGCAAAAACCTATCATCAAAAATATCAAAATCAATACGTTTTCGAAATTGCTATTTTTGGCAAAAATACATGTGAACATATGAAAAATGGAGATTTGGTGTAATTTAAAATTTCACTTTTTTCAATCTGTTCATTAGAATGCACATTCACGATTTAGGTAGGTGCAAACAATGTCAAAAAAAAAAGGTAAAACACATTTTTGTAATTGCTATTTTTTTCCAAAATACGTGTGTTATAACCCATGAGAAATGGTGGTTTGGTGATAATTCTAAATTTCACTTTTTTTCACTCCGTTCACTAGAATGTACATTTATAATTGAGGTGGGTGCGAAAAATAGCACAAAAAAGCTAAAATCAGCACGTTTTTTAAAATCATCATTTTTGGTCAAAATAAGTGTTATAACCCACGAAAAATGGAGGTTTTGTTATAATTCTAAATTTCACTTTTTCACTCCATTCTCTAGATTGCACATTCACAATTGAGGTGGGAACAAAAAAACAACACCAAAAAAGCCAAAATTGTTATGAACAAGTTGTGAATGTCTATTCATATACCCCATGTTCTACCCCATTATTTCACATTATTCCATGTAACTCATGTAACACCATTCTTCATCATAATCACCCACTACCTATGTAACTCTTGTAACTTACATTTAGGACATTGTAACCTACAAAGTAGATGTGTGAAGCTCAAGCCTATAAATAGAGGCTTATATGAAAGAAATGTTGATGGTTAAATTCTTACTACATTTTCCTATCTTTCAACGATGTCTCCACTACTATAGTCATATTATATACTTCTAGTTATAGTTTTATAGTAGTAGTTGTCACATAATATTAAATCTCTACTTTGTAGCAGTGGTATATCAACTTGTTACATAATATAATACTACAAGTTTTTGTAGTAATTTTATAACAAAAATCAACATGTTTTCTAAATTGCTATTTTTCGCCAAAATACGTGTTATAACCCATGAAAAATAGAGATTTGGTGAAAATTCTAAATTTCACTTTTTGTCACTCCATTCACTAGAAAGCACGTTCACAATTAAGGTGTGTGCAAAGAACAATACCAAAAAAGCCAAAATCAATACGTTTTTTAAACTGCATATTTTTGCCAAAATACGTGTTATAAACCATGAAAAATAGGGGCTTGGTGATAATTCTAAATTTTACTTTATTCACTCTATTAACTAGAATACATATTCAAAATTAAGGTTGGAGAAAAAAAAGCCCCAAAATCCAAAATCAACACAGTTTCAAAATTGCTATTTTTGGCCAAAATACGTGTGTTATAACCCATGAAAAATTGATGCTTTTGTGATATTTCTAAATTTCACTTTTTCACTCCATTCATTAGAATACATAATCACAATTGAGGTGGGTGTAAAAAATAACAACAAAAAAACCAAAATAAACACATTTTTAAAATTGTTATTTTTTGTCAAAATACGTGTGTTATAACCCATGAAAAATGGAGGTTTATAGATAATTCTAAATTTCACTTTTTTACTTCATTCACCAGAATATAAGTTCACAATTGAGGCATTTGCAAAAAATAGCACCAAAAATCTAAAATAAACACGTTTTCGAAATTACTATTTTTTTGTCAAAATACATGTGTTTTAACCCATGAAAAATGGAGTTTTAGTGATAATTATAAATTTGACTTTTTTCACTCCATTCATTAGAATGCAAGTTCATAATTGAGGTGGGTGCAAAAAATAACACCAAAAAAGTCAAAATCGACAAATTTTAAAAATGACTATGTTTTGCCAAAATACATGTGCTATAACCCATTAAAAATGGACGTTTGGTGATAATTTTAAATTTCACTTTTTTCACTCTAATCATTAGAATAAACGTTTACAATTGAGTTGGGTGCAATAAAATATCATCAAAAAAGTCAAAATCAATACGTTTTCAAAATTGCTATTTTTGGCAAAAATACGTGTTATAACCTATGAAAAATTGAGATTTTGTGATAATTTTAAATTTCACTTTTTTTCACCCCGTTCACTAGAATGCACATTTACAATTGAGGTGGGTACAAAGTACAAACAACGTCACAAAAAAAGTAAAATTAACACATTTTTGAAATTGCTATTTTTGGCCAAAATACGTGCGCGCGTTATAACCTATGAAAAATGGTGGATTGGTGATAATTCTAAATTTCAATTTTTTTCACTCCGTTCACTAGAAAGTACATTCACAATTGAGGTGAGTGCAAAAAATAGCACAAAAAATCTAAAATCAATATATTTTTTAAAATTATCATTTTTTGTCAAAATACGAGTTATCACCCACGAAAATAGAGGTTGGTGATAATTCTAAATTTAACTTTTTTCACTCCATTCACTGGAATGCACATTCACAATTGAGTTGGTGGTGGGAGCAAATATGTATATAAAATGTGATCGTGATTGCTATTTACTCCTACTCAAAAATAAGCTAAACAACCCCTAAAAAGGTGATAGTAAAGCGAGTTCGTTCTCTCAGGGAAAGGGCTGTATTGAAGTTTTAAGAAAATCTCTTTGTGTTTTTGTTTTTTAATTATCAAACTAAAAGAAAGAACATAAATAACAAGATTAAAACTAAAATGGTGATATGATTTAAAACGCAATTCAAGCAAGTGCACTCCCGAGATTACATGATAGGGTTACATAAAGACATACACATTCATTCTATCTATGGTCATGCAAAATAAGGATAACTACACTTACTCACACCCTCCTATATAGCGGTAGGAGAGGAGTGATTGATGCACTTACCTACTTAGATATTAACTAATTCATTGAACACTCCTATATGGCGGTAGGCACAGTTCACTTCCTTAATTAACCCTGGATCTATTTCAACTACCAACTCAATCAAACCCTCAAGTTCAACCGCTCCTTTATGGCCGAGGCAACGCTGGAACCAGTCACGCTAATGCCAAACTAACCCCCCAAATTCCTCCTATATAGCGGTAGGTGAGAATTAAGGTAAATTAATCTAACAAATTCACAACCAACCCATAATAGATTCCAAACAACTTACTCTAACCCTCCTATATGGCGATAGGACAGATTAAAATAAGTTATCTCTAAGCAATTTACTGCACTTTATGAAGATATTCATCATACACAATTAAGGCCTTAAATCATGCATAATTATGAAGAACACAGTAAAACTCATTTACAAAGACCATAGAATAGAACTTAAAATGTAAATTAAGCACAAAAACCCTTATTCATAATCTCGGGAGCACAAGAGATTTAGCCTAGCATGGCTAAATCAATCATCTTAATATTGACAATTAAGCACAATATTGAAAACATAATTATAAGGAGAGAAGACACCTTAGATATGATCTCGACTTGTAAAAACATGAATCCAATAAGAGATGATGTTATTCTCCAAGTAATAGAAGAGGTAGAGAAACCCTAGCTTTTACAAAGGAAAGCCCTTGCTTGAAATCTCCCAATAGTGTCACACTCAAAATCTGTAAACCCTAGCTCTATATATAGTAACTCGATGAAAGTATTTGCAAATAAGTCCTTCACAAAAGTCTTATTGGGAAAGGCAACTCAAATTGGGCCAAAATCGCAAGTTTCCAAAATTGAGTCAAAAATCAGCGTATTACGTCGCTCCCCGACGTCTTGATGTGGGAAGGGTCCCCACGTCGCGACGTGTAAAACTGATAAATTCTCAAAATTGGCGGAATCTGGACGTCACGACGTGGGAGGGATCCCAACGTTGCGATGTGTATGGCTGTGCACTGTTTCGGCGATTTTCTCAACTTTTCCTCAACTTTTGCATCCAATTCGACTTTCGCATGATTTCTTCTCCAAGTATACACCATGGTCGACAAACCTACAAATAACACAGTAAAACGACTCACAAGAACAAGAACGAGCAATGAATCAAGTATAAAACAATAGATAAAAGGTGAATAAATTCACCTCATCAGTTGGGAACAAAAAAACAGACCCAAAAATGCCAAAATCATCATGTTTTCTAAATTGCTATTTTTTGTCAAAATACATGTTATATCCCATGATTAATAGTGGTTAGGTGATAATTTTTAAATTCATTCACTAGAAAGCATGTTCACAATTGATGTGGGTGAAAAAACAGCACAAAAAAGACAAAATCAACAAGCTGTTTAAATTGCTATTTTTGGCCAAAATAAGTGTACCCATGAAAAACATAGGTTTGGTGATAATTCTAAATTTCAGTTTTTTCACTCTTTCACTATAATGCACATTCAAAATTCAAGTGGGTGCAAAAAATAGCCCCAAAATGCAAAATTAACACGTTTTCAAAATTGCTATTATTGGCCAAAATACGTTTGCAACCAGGAAAAGTGAACTGGGAAGGCCCTTAATTCAGAGTGAATCCTTTCAGGAACTGGTGGTTAATGAAGCTCATCCCTTTGACACTCCAGGGTTCGGCAATAAGGTGAGGATCATTGTAGCCCAGGAGGCTACTGGAGATGACGCCCAAGTCCTGTCAGCCCCAAGTGGGGAAAACAACCTTGCACAATTTTTATCTAACCTTGCACAATTTTTAGCAATGATTAACTTTCAAGAAGAGATCCCTGCAGCCCATCACCTAGCAGTACCACAGATTGATAACTCAAAGAAACCCTTAGAAATGGTACATTACAAGCTGCCCACAGCTCTTCATAACAAAAGTCTGACCGCTGCCCATAGCTTTTCATCAGTAGAGAAAGAAACCGCACAAACGTCGGCCAATACCCTCCCTATGATTGCATTGCAACCTTTAAATCTGCCCAACAACAGGCGTAACTCCGAGGCCATCAATGTAATGGTAACGTGGGAGGACGGGGAATCCTCGACAATACACAAAGTTAGCTCATCATCGGACATAGCGACCCTAGAAGCAATCCCAACAGAATCGGAATCTGAGGACGATGGTGTGGACCAATGGACGAAAAATAGCTATGAGGAGGAACCGGAAGATGTGTTCGGTCAGTTCCTTGAAAAGATGGAAAAACGCGGAAAGTCGGCCAAGCAAATAAAGTTCATGGAAACACTTGTTAGCCCCATAGCCAATGCCTTTTCTGGGAGAAAACTTAGGGATCGGAATCCCCGCATTTGCTATTTCGAAGGCAAAAATTGGCACTGCAGGTAATCTATACTCATATCTTGTAAAGGCCCCTGATTACCGGAGTTTAAATCAGATTGGCTGCATGTCATATAAACTTATCTTTTCAATTTTGGTTTTGTGCTGAATTGGTGTTGACTGTCTTGGAAGCCTTGAGATAAGATGTTTTGTGATTGTGTTGACTGTTGTAATAGAAGTAAAGAGGGAAACACAATATAGACGTTTTGTGTTAACTGTCTTTGCTATGGTAATTTGTTTGTATTGGAAGCCTTGAGATAACGAAGATAGGGTTTGTTCCCTTGATCGTTTTGGGATAATTGTAAAGAAGGCTGCTGGATGAAAGGACTCTGCAATGGTGTATAGACTCGTGATTTGTAAATATGGTCACAGTATATTTGGAGAGCCTAACTGAATTATTTGGCAAATTCGGGCCACCTTTTTAGGGACATAATTGTCTAGTGTTGGCCTGGAATGAAAGCTGAAAATACAATGAACCTAAAGATCCTGTTTTGCTAAGCCAATCATGTAGATAGCAGGAGTACATTTTGTGTGCCATAGCTGCCTAGAAGTTTTCAAGAACATGAACTGATTAACAAGCCGACTCTAGCTACTGTATGTAGGAAGCTGGTACTAAACTATGAGTGTGCGGTTGGTTGGCTTCTTTTTGTCTGTAGTATTTGCAAGGCCTGTACATGTTGTGGATTACACTGACCTTTTTATTGTGTACTTTTGTGTAAATGGAGGAAGTACTCCACATTTATTTCTTTGCGTTCTAGAATTCCAGCTAGGAAGATAGAAAGTTCTTATTTTGGTCTTGTCTAAAATAACGCTTTTCTAATTTTCTTTACACATAGTTGTTGGACTTCATGTAATGGAGTTTCACTCCAATCTTTTCTCGCACTCTGTAACGGTTTCCGTGGGTATGCCCAACACCGTCTTTTGCATTATATATTAAGTTAGTTGCTTAAAAAAATGTTTGCTATAACCAATGAAAAATTGATGGTTTGTGATAATTCTAACTTGCACTTTTTTCACTCCATTAACTAGAATCCATGTTCGAAACTGAGACGGGTGAAAAAAAAGCACCAAAAAAAGTCAAAATAAACACATTTTCGAAATTGCAAATTTCCAAAATTCGTATGTTAAAACCCATGAAAAATGGAAGATTAGTGGTAATTCTTAACTTGAATTTTTTCACTCCATTCATTAGAATGACAGTTCACAATTGAGGTGGGTGCAAAAAATAGCACCAAAAAAGCCAAAATCGACACGTTTTTCAAATTAGTTTTTTTACCAAAATACATGTGTTAAATGGAGGTTTGGTGATAATTTTAAGTTTTGCTTTTTCTCATTCTGTTCACTAGAATACATGTTTACAATTGAGTTCGGTGGAAAAAACATCATAAAAAAAGTCAAAATTAATATGTTTTTGAAATTGCTATTTTTTGCAAAAACACGTGTGTTATAACTCATGAAAAATGGAGATTTGGTTATAATTTTTAATTTCACTTTTTTCACTCCTTTAACTAGAATGCACGTTTACAATTGATGTGGGTACAAACAATGTCACAAAAAAAAGCCAAAATCAACACTTTTTCGAGATTGCTATTTTTGGCCAAAATATGTGTTATAACCCATGAAAAACGAATGTTTGGTGATAATTCTAATTTAATTTTTTTTCACTCCGTTCACTAGAATGTACATTCACAATTGAGGTGGGAGAAAAAAATAGCACAAAAAAAAAGAAAAATTAACACGTGTTTTGAATTGTCATTTTTCTTACAAAAATATGTGTTCTAGCCCACGGAAAATCGTGGTTTGATGATAATTTTAAGTTTCACTTTTTTAACACGATTCACTGGAATACACATTTATAATTGAGGTGGGTATCAAAACAAGCACCAAAAAAACTAAAATCTACACGTTTTCGAAATTGCTATTTTTAGCCAAAATACGTGTTTTATAACCCATGAAAAATTGAGGTTGGTGATAATTCTAAATTTCACTTTTTTCTCTCTATTAACTAGAACGCACATTCAAAATTGAGGTAGGTGCAAAAAATAGTGCGTTAAAAGCTAAAAAAACACGTTTATGAAAATTATATTTTTGACAAAATACGTATTATAACCCACGAAAAATGAAGGTTTCGTAATAATTCTAAATTTTACTTTTTTTCACTCGATTCACTAGAATACACATTCACAATTGAGGTGTGAACAAAAAAAAAATAGCAGCAAAAAAGCAAAAATCAACCAATTTTCTAAATTGATATTTTTGGTCAAATTACGTGTGTTATAACCAATGAAAAATAGATGCTTGGTGATAATTCTAAATTTCACATTTTTCACATTATTCACTAGAAAACATGTTTACAGTGGATGTGGGTACAAAGAACAAAACCAAAAAAGCCAAAATCAACAATTTTCGAAATTGCTATTTTTTGACAAAATACGTATTATAACCCATGAAAAATGAAAGTTTGGTGATAATTATAAATTTCACTTTTTCACTCTATTAACTAGAATTCACATTTAAAATAAAGGTGGGTGCAAAAAATAGCTCCAAAATAAAAAAAATCAAAACTTTTTCAAAAGTTCTATTTTTGGCAAAAATACGTATGTTATATCCCATGAAAAATAGAGATTTGGTGATAATTTTAAATTTCACTTTTTTCACTCCATTCACTAGAATGCAGGTTCACAATTAAGGTGGGTACAAACTACGTCACAAAAAAAAGCCAAAAACAACTAGTTTTTTAAATTGCTATTTTTAGCCAAAATACGTGTTTATAACCTATGAAAAATGGTGGTTTGGTGATATTTCTAAATTTCACTTTTTTTCACTCCGTTCACTAGAATGTACATTCATAATTGAGGTTGATACAAAAAACTAAAATCATCACTTTTTTTAAAAATTTCATTTTTGGTCAAAATACATGTTATAACCCTTGAAAAATGGAGGTTTGGTGATAATTCTAAATTTCACTTTTTTTTACTCAATTCACTAGAATGCACATTCACAATTGAGGTAGGAACAAAAAAATAGTACAAAAAAAGCCAAAATGAACACGTTTTCTAAATTGCTATTTTTTGCAAAAATACGTGTTTCATAACCCATTAAAAATAGAGGTTTGGTAATATTTATGAATTTCACTTTTTTCATTCAATTCATTAGAAAGTACGTTCACAATTGAGGTGGGTGCAAAGAACAACACTAAAAAAAGTCAAAATCAACACGTTTTTTAAATTGCTATTTTTGGTAAAAGTACGTGTTATAACCCATGAAATATAGTGGTTTGGTGATAATTTTAAATTTCACTTTTTTTCACTCCATTCACTAGAATGCACGTTCAGAATTCAGGTGGGAGCAAAAAATAGCACAAAAATAAAAAATCAACACGTTTTCGAAATTATGATTTTAGGAAAAAAAAATATGTGTTATAACCCCTAAAAATTGATGTTTTTGTGATAATTCTAAATTTCACTTTTTTCACTCCATTCACTAAAATGTATGTTCTAAATTGAGATAGGTGCAAAAAACAGCACCAAAAAAGTAAAATTTTACATGTTTTCACACGGTTCTCCAAGGAATCCACTTTCAAGTTCAGGTTCAAAGTAGCACTTAGGCATTAAGCACACGAACTATTCAGCAATTGAAAATTTACCAAGTATATGCTTGAGTTACCATCAGCAAGTGGACTATGGATTCTCCTCGAATGTTGTTCACATAGTCACCAAAGAATCCGCATAGCAGAGATATCAAGACATGATTCTACTCTAGAAAATGTTCATCCAAGATTCTATATTCATACACAGCCTTCATTGTCCTCAAACCATTATACATTTCAGTTCATTTAAACGTCTATTATCAGAGCATACAGTATGGAAGGTTCAAGTTCCGAATACATGGGAAATTTCAATAGCTTCAACTCTCATTCCAGAAATTCCAGAAATCCATCAGGTTCCATTTTCAGCATTGCACTCGCAGCAAATCCTCCCAATATTAAGGGAGCAGACAAAACGTTGTGCAAACTTTTTTGGGTCCCAATTCAGTATTTACAAACACAGCAAGGGACCAAAATTCCTGGGACTATAGACTACCAATTAAATGCAAATTCAGAATCTAGATATTAGAGGATTAACAAAATAGAAGAGCACATGGTAGTAGCTTAGCAAATGCTCCCAGAATTAAGAGTTCAGAAACGACATCTTGCTGGCCAATGAACACGGTCTTGTTTGCATCACACAGCAAGTCAACACCAGTTCAGTGCATATCACCAATTCACACAGATTCAGTGCTTAAAATACCAAAACTTAATGTTGGTTACCAACGAATTCCTCCACAGGTGAAGCATTCAAGATTCACAAAAGGCCAAACTGACATAAACTCCAGCAGTCAGAGGCCACGCATTAATCTGAAAACATACTTACCCTCAAGCATGATTCTGGCCAAATCTTGATTTTCCTTCCGGTAGCACTTTACTCATCTTGTCTTCATGAATCGTAGGTTCCTCGGCTCCAAGGAGGCTTGCATTTTCCACTGACCATCTTAGTCCCGTGACTTGGCATGTGAGCCTTTGCTGAAAATACAGCTAAAGCTTCTAAAGCGTTAAAGGCTTGCAAGCAATATCCTAGTAGGGTCCGGGGCAATGAGCTTTGACAGAAATCAGCTTCAAAGGGGACTGAGTTGTGAACAGTAGTAAATGAGTTGTGAATAGTGAGAGGGACAACTTGAACAAAAGCCGAGATGAGAGAACAGTCGGATATAGAAGTGAGAGGGAGAATGTGTGCTACATATAACTCACAAAAATTGGTAATTTTTCAAAATATCTAACTTTTCTTTTTTTACACACCATTAATAAGTTAGTACGTTGTCATTTTATAAAAGTGCAAAACTTGCACAAAAACGGCCACTAACGACTATTTTTTTAAATTTTCCGTTTTGGAAAAAAAACGTATGCTATAATTCCCTCATTTTTCAAAATTTCTATCTCTCTTTTTTCAAACCATTCATTAGATAGTACCTCAACATTTGATATGAGTGCAAAATTGGTAGAAAAAAGCCCTACGACAACCAATTTTTAAAACTTGTCATTTTGGCCGAAAACGTGTGCCATAACTCACAAAAATTGGTCATTTTTCAAAATTTCTAACTTATCATTTTTTTTCACATTATTCATTAGATAATGCGTCATCAATTGATATGAGTGTAAAACTGGCAAAAAATTGGCCAATGACGATCAATTTTAGAAACTTGCCAATGACGATCAATTTTGGCCAATGACGATCAATTGATATCTAATGTTTGGTTTTCAGTCTTAATAAATGGGTCTTCATATGGTTGGTTTAAATCCACTAGAGGATTAAGACAAGGTGATCCGATTTCCCCCCTATTGTTTCTAATAGGCGCTGAATACTTGAGTAGGAATCTGAATTGGCTGGCCTCACAAAAATCATTCCTCAATTTTGTGTCCCTAGAAAATGTGATGTTATAAGCCACTTAGCATATGCGGATGATGTAATTATTTTTATGGCTGCACATTCCAAATCTTTGAAATTGCTAATGTCCACTCTTCAACACTACTCAGACGTTTCTGGTCAGAAAATTAACTCTAGTAAGAGCTGTTTTCTAGCACACAATCGTCTTAGTTCGGAAAAAAACTATTTGATTAAAAAAATCACAAAGTTTCAAAGAGGTAGACTGCCTATTGTTTATTTAGGATTCCCACTTCACTATAAGAGAATTCAAGCCTCCTACTATAGTGAACTGATTCAGAAAATCAAGGCCAGAATTTCTTCATGGAATCATCATATGATCTCTAAGGGTGGTAAAATAGCTCTTATACAAAGTGTCCTATCATCCATTCCACTTTATACCCTCATGGCTCTCAACCCTCCAAAGAAAGTCCTAACCCAAATGGAAACAATTTTCTCAAACTTCTTATGGGGATGGACAGAGAATCATAAAGCCTACCATTGGATAAAATGGAGTAAACTTTGCTACCCAAGAGAAGAGGGAGGATTAGGATTTAAAGCATTAAAAGATATAGTGAAGACCCAATCTTCCAAACTTTGGTGGAAATTTAGGAAGAAAGATACATTATGGGCCAAGTTCCTATTTGATAAATATTGCCAAACAGTCCATCCCACAGCTGTTACTAGAACCAGGAGTGACTCAGAGATTTGGAAAAGGATGCTGGAAATTGCAGAATTTTCTGAACAATTTATCATATTTCAGATCAATGCTGGCAATTGTAGTTTATGGTATGATAATTGGCTTGGAAAAGGGGCTTTGGCCAATATATCCAACCCTGTTGGGAACCATAAATTAAGCCAATTCATCACTCCTCAGGGCTGGGATGTAAATGCTTTAAAAAACTACCTCCCTCAAGATTGGTTAGAAGCACTGAAACATAGTCATACTCCATCTTACCTTGAAGAAGATAGGATAATTTGGAACCTTGAGGAAACTGGTATGTTTTCCTCCTCTTCAGCTTTTCAGAAAATCAGGCAAAGGAATATCTCTAATGACCCTAATACTGTGGAAAATTGGAACAAGCTTTTGCCTACAAAAATTTCGTTTTTTAATCTAAGATTAAAAAAGAACAAACTCCCCATTGATTCAAATCTGAAATTGTTTAACATACATAGCCCTTCTCTATGCCCTTTATGTAAACAGAGTGGGGAAACATTGAATCACCTTTTTGCTCAATGCATAGTTGCTAGGAAACTGTAGAGACTCTATGGGGCAGAGGTTGGCATTTTCACAAATTCCATGTCATTACATAATATTCTTCTGACCCCGCAGCAGTTTAAGAAGCCCATTAACTCTGTGAACACACTGATCAAATCCATCCCTCTGCTCATATGTTGGGAAATATGGAAGTTTAGGAACAAAGTTCTGTTTGATAATCTTAACTTCGAATTTCAGGACTTGGTCAAAGCTATTTTTGCAGATATTCTATTATATTCAGATTCAAAACAGCATTCTTGGGAGGAATTCTGGTCAATCACGCTTAACCCTATCAGAAGATACCACATTCAAATGGTGAAATGACTTCCTCCTGCACCTGATCAAGTTAAGATTAACACAGCCAGCCTGATTAATAGCTCTAAGGTCCAAGGGGGTGTCATTATCAGAGATCATGAGGGTAAAATTCTATTCCTGCAGTCTCTTATCAATTTTAATTGTAATATAACCTCCAAAGTCCAGATTGAGATAATGGCAGCTGTCAAAGGGATCCAAATTTGTAAAGATGGTAGATTCACAAATATCCTCCTGGAATCAAGCTCCAATATCTTTCAAAAGATCCTAAATTCCCAATCAGACTTACCGTGGAGATACTATCACCTAAGGGAGTAGATCACGATGATCAGAACCTTCACACAATTCACAAAAGCTTCCAAAGATGCTAACCAGGCAGCAATCTGGCTCACCGCCAATGTTCTGAAGAATGAAGATAAACCATGGCCTGAGGATCTCTCAAGAATAATCCTAGCTGATACACTGAGCCTCCCAAAATTCAAGCGCATCAAGGTAAAAGAATCATAGTGAAAGCAGTGGAAGAGGTAAAACAAAGAAAAGGCCACAACTGTTGATGTTAGGTTGTGCTTCCATTACATTGATTGAATTATTGATGAGCTATTACATGCTAGAAGTCATTCCTACTGAGGTTGGACAGTTGATATCCAAAGTGTTGATTTTGATTTTGTTGAAGAAGGATTGACTGACAATAAAAGGATGAAAGAGTGTAGTCTTCCCTACCTGTTAGGGCAGGGACTACTTTATTGCTAGCTGCTGACTATGATTTCAGCAAAAGAAGTCTGCGCATATGTGAATATCCTCACCTCTGGTGAATTTTGTCCAAGCATGTAGGTTTGAAAGACTCATTTTGTTACATGCTATAACCATTATATTAAATTAGTGTAAGAGTTTAGTTCTAAGCTAGTTTGTTTACAAGTGTAAATGGAGTAGTACTCCAAGTCTATCATTATGTGCTACAATTGTAAATGGAGTAGTACTCCACATTTCATATTTTGTTGGCCTAAAGCACAATTTCCCATTAGGCCTTGGGCATGTAAATGGGACTATGTTCTTTAGGTTCATGTTTTGTAAGAGTGATTTTAGGGTATATCCATCACTCAAAACGTTATTAATAAAATTGGGAGTGGCGTCCCACCTCAAGAAGAGGTTAGCCAACTAAAAAAAAAACGCATGCTATAACTCACAAAAATTGGTCTTTTTTAAAAATTGCCAACTTTTCATTTTTTTCTACACCATTCATTAGATAGCACGTCGTTATTTGATATGAGCAAAAAAATGGCAAAAAAATAGCCAATGACGACAAATTTTTCAAACTTTCCGTTTTGGCAAAAAAATGTGTGCTATAACTCACAAAAATTGTTCATTTTTCAAAATTGCTAACTTTCCATTTTTTTCACACCATTCATTAGATAGCACGTCGTCATTTGATATGAGTGTGAAACTTGAAGAAAAATGGCCGATGACGACTAATTTTTTAAACATTGAAATTTTGGCCAAAAAAACGTGTCCTATAACTCACAAAAATTAGTAATTTTTTTAAAATTTCTAACTTTTTTTTTCTTCACACCATTAATTATATAGCATGTCGTCATTTGATATGAGTGCAAAAGTGGCACAAAAACGGATAAATGAAGACTAATTTTTCAAATTTTCCATTTTTGCAAAAAAACGTGTGCTATAACTCACAAAAATTGGTCATTTTTAAAAATTTCTAACTATCCCTTTTTTTCATCCCATTCATTAGATGACACCTCGTCATTTGATATGACAGTGAAACTTGAACAAAAATGGCCGATGATGACTAATTTTTTAAACTTGCCGTTTTGTCAAAAAAAGTGTGCTATAACTAACAAAAATTGGTCATTTTTTAAAATTGCTAACTATCCCCTTTTTCAAACCATTTGTTATATAGCACATCGTCATTTGATATAAGTGTGAAACTTGAACAAAAATGGCAAACGACAACAAATTTTTAAAACTTGTCATTTCAGCTGAAAAAACGTGTGCTATAACTCACAAAAATTGGTCATTTTTCAAAATTTTAACTTTTCTGTTCTTACACATCATTAATCAGTTAGTACGTCGTCATTTATATAAGTGCAAAACTGGCACAAAAACGGTCAATGACGACTATTTTTTTAACTTTCCGTTTTGGTAAAAAAAACGTGTGCTATAACTCCCATAAATTGGTCATTTTTAAAAATTTCTAACTCTCTCTTTTTTTCAAACCATTCATTAGATATAACCTCATCATTTGATATGAGTGCAAAATTGGCAGAAAAAAGCCCAACGACAACCAATTTTAAAACTTGCCATTTCGGCCGAAAAAACGTGTGCTATAACTCACAAAAATTGTCCATTTTTAAAAATTTCTAACTTATCATTTTTTTCACATTATTCATTAGATAGCACGTTGTCATTTAATATGAGTGCAAAACTGGCACAAAATGACCAATGACGAATAATTTTAAAAACTTGCCGTTTTGGCCAAAATTTCTAACTTTCCATTTTTTATATCATTCATTAGATAGCACGTCGTCATTTCATATGAACGAAAAACTGGGAAAAAAAGGCCAATGACGACAAATTTTTAAAACTTTCCGTTTTGGCAAAAAAACGCTTGCTATAACTCAAAAAAATTGATCGTTTTTATAAAATTTTAACTTTTTCTTTTTTTACACCTTGCATTAGATAGCAAATCGTCATTTGATATGAGTGTGTAACTTGAACAAAAATGTCCGATGATGGCTTATTTTTTAAACATTGCCGTTTTGGCCAAAAAATGTGTGCTATAATTCACAAAAGTTGGTCATTTTTTAAAAATTGTCTAACTTTTCTTTTTCTTCTCACCATTAATTAGATAGCATGTTGTCATTTGATATCAGTGCAAAACTGGCACAAAAACGGCCAATGAAAACTAATTTTTCAAACTTTCAGTTTTTTCAAAAAAAAACGTGTTCTATAACTCACAAAAAATGTTCATTTTTCAAAATTTCTAACTATTTTTTTTCAAACCATTCATTAGATGACACCTCGCCATTTGATATGAGTGTGAAACTTGAACAAAAACAGGCGATGACGACTAGGTTTTTAAACTTGCCATTTTGTAAAAAAAAATGTGTGCTATAACTCACAAAAATTGGTCATTTTTCAAAATTACTAACAATCCATTTTTTCAAACCATTCGTTAAATAGCACATCGTCATTTGATATGAGTGTGAAACTTGAACAAAAATGGCCAACGACAACAAAATTTTAAAACTTGTCATTTCTGCCGAAAAAACGTGTGTTATAACTCACAAAAATTGGTCATTTTTCAAAATTTCTAACTTTTCTTTTTTTACACACCATTAATTAGTTAGTACGTCGTCATTTTATATAAGTGCAAAATTGGCTCAAAAATGGCCACTGACGACTATTTTTTTAAACTTTCCGTTTTGGCAAAAAAATGTGTGCTATAACTCCCAAAAATTGGTCATTTTTCAAAATTTCTAACTATCCCTTATTTCAAATCATTCATTAGATAGCACCTCATCATTTGATATGAGGGCAAAATTGGCAGAAAAAAGCCCAACGATAACCAATTTTTAAAACTTTTCATTCAGCTGAAAAAACGTGTGCTATAATTCACAAAATTTGACATTTTTCAAAATTTCAAAATTTCCCTTTTTTCACATTATTCATTAGATATCACATCGTCATTTGATATGAGTGCAAAACTGGCACAAAAACGGCCAATGACGAATAATTTTAGAAACTTGCATTTTGACCAAAAAAACGTGTGCTATAACTCACAAAAATTGGCCTTTTTCTCAAATTTCTAACTTTCCATTTTTCACACCAATCATTAGATATCACGTTGTCATTTGATATGAGCGAAAAATTGGCAAAAAAAAAGCCAATGACGACGAATTTTTCATACTTTCTATTTTGACAAAAAAACGCGTGCTATAACTCAAAAAAATTGGTCATTATTTAAAAAATTCTAACTTTTCTTTTTCTTCACACCATTAAATATTTAGCATGTCGTCGTTTGATATGCGTGCAAAACTGGCACAAAAACGACCAATGAAGACAATTTTTTCGAAATTTTCGTTTTTACAAAAAAATACGTGTGCTATAACTCACAAAAATTAGTCATTTTTTAAAAATTTCTAACTTTTCTTTTTCTTCACACCATTAATTTGATAGCATGTCGTCATTTGATATGAGTGCAAAACTGGCATAAAAACGGTCAATGAAGACAAATTTTTCAAACTATCTGTTTTTTAAAAAAAAACTTATGCTATAACTCACAAAAATTGGTCATTTTTCAAACTTGCTACCCATCCCTTTATTTTCAGATCATTCATTAGATAGCATCTTGTCATTCGATATGAGTGTGAAACTCGAACAAAAATGGCAAGCGATAACAAATTTTTAAAACTTGTCATTTCGGTCGAAAAAACGTGCTATAACTCACAAAAATTGGTCATTTTTTAAAATTTTTCAAAATTTCTCACTTTTCATTTTTTACACACCATTAATTAGATAGTACGTCATTATTTAATATAAGTGCAAAACTTGCCCAAAAAGGTCAATGACGACTATTTTTAAAAACTTTTTCATTTTGGCAAAAAAAACTTGTGCAATAACTACCAAAAATTGGTCAATTTTCAAAATTTCTATCCCTTTTTTCAAACCATTCATTAGATAGTACCTTATCGTTTGATATGAGTGCAAAATTGGCAGAAAAGTGGCCAACGACAACCAATTTTTAATACTTGTCATTTCGACCGAAAAACTTGTGCTATAACTCACAAAAATTGGTCATTTTTCAAAATTTCTAACTTTCCATTTTTTTACATTATTCGTTAGATAGCACATCGTCATTTGATATGAGTGCAAAACTGACACAAAAACGGCCAATGACGACTAATTTTAGAAACTTGCCATTTTGACCAAGAAAACGCGTGTTATAACTCACAAAAATTCTTCATTTTTCAAAATTTCTAACTTTCCATTTTTCTTAACCTTTCATTATATAGCATGTCGTCATTTGATATGAGTGCAAAACTGGCACAAAAACGGTCAATAACGACGAATTTTTTAAACTTGCCATTTTGGCAAAAAAAACGTGTGTTATAACTCACAAAAATTGGTCATTTTTAAAAATTTTAACTTTCCATTTTTTTCACACTGTTCATTAGATAGCACGTCGTCATTTGATATGAGTGTGAAACTTGAACAAAAACGGCCAATGACGACTAATTTTAGAAACTTGCCATTTTGGCCAAAAAAATGTGTGCTATAACTCACAAAAATTGGTCATTTTTCAAAATTTCTAACTTTCCATTTTTTTGCACCATTCATTAGATAGCACATCGTCATTTTATATGAGTGCAAAACTGGCACAAAAACGGTCAATGAAGACGAATTTTTTAAACTTGCCATTTTGGCAAAAAAAACATGTGCTATAACTCACAAAAATTGATCATTTTTAAAAATTTTAACTTTCCATTTTTTCACATTATTCATTAAATAGCACGTCGTCATTTGATATGAGTGTGAAACTTGAACAAAAATGGCCAATGACGACTAATTTTAGAAACTTGCCGTTTTGGCCAAAATAATGTTTGCTTCATGAAAATTGGTCATTTTTCAAAATTTCTAACTTTCCATTTTTTTGCACTATTCATTAGATAGCACGTCGTCTTTTAATATGAGCGAAAAAATGGCACAAAAATAGCTAATGACGACGAATTTTTCAAACTTGCCGTTTTGGCAAAAAAAAACGTGTGCTATATTTTTTAAAAATTGGTCATTTTTAAAAAATTTTAACTTCTTTCTTTTTTTACACCTTGCATTAGATAGCGCCTTATCATTTGATATCTGTGTGAAACTTGAACAAAAATTGCCAACGACAACAAATTTTTAAAACTTGTTAATTCGGCCGAAACAACGTGTGCTATAACTCACAAAAATTGGTCATTTTTCAAAATTTCTGACTTTTCAATTTTTTACACACCATTAATTAGATAGTACATTGTCATTTTATATAAGTGCAAAACTTGCACGAAAATGGCCGATGACCACTATTTTTTAAACTTTCCGTTTTGGCAAAAAAAACGTTTGCTATAACTCTAAAAAATTTGTCAATTTTCAAAATTTCTAACTATCCCTTTTTTCAAATCATTCATTAGATAGCACCTCATCATTTGATATGAGTGCAAAATTTGCAGAAAAATGGGCAACGACAACAAATTTTTAAAATTTGTCATTTCGGCCGAAAAAACGTGTGCTATAAAATCACAAAAATTGGTCATTTTTCAAAATTGCTAACTTTTCAGTTTTTTCACACCATTCATTAGATAGCACCTCGTCATTTGATATGAGCGAAAAATTGGCACAAAAACGGCCAATGACGACGAATTTTTCAAACTTGACATTTTTGCAAAAAAAATGTGTGCTATTACTCATTTACGAAAAATGTTTTGGTAGTCGAGGACTGACGGGGTTTATGAAATTGGAACCCATTTACTTTGATTGTTAAACACTTAATTTTCGGAATACATATGCTCTGAATGGAGCTTCGAAATGTGATGCAAACATGGCCTGTTACCGTGGTCATATTGTGTTATTACATTTACTGCCCAGCTTTGGAATTGGAAATTGTATTTATTTTGTTAGGAGATTCTGTTTGAACTAATGGGTTTATGCCTAATGATCGCCTACTTGAGTATGTTGCCGAAGAATAGAATTTGGACTTGAATTGTACCATACTGCATGCTCTGTTAATGGACGTTTATCGTGAGGCCTTTAATCGTGATGCTGTTGTGTTTGTGATTAATCGTAAGCATAATAGAATTTTACACCTTGGTGTTGCCCGTAATTTGTTCTTATGGTGAACACACTGGACTTGTGGATCTTTGACCTTAATGTTGCCATGGAAAGCTGATGATCTATAAGGCTCAGGCCACACAGAACCATAACAGCTTGCTCTCTCTGTTTTGCTTTATCTTGATGCTAGTTAGCCTTTTATCATAACCACATCTAATATACGTTAGATGCAGCTTTATCGATCCTCGATATGTTGAGGGAAAGGATTATAGGGTCAGAGTGATTGGAATTGTTGCACTGAAAGGCTAATGAGAGACTGGGGAGTAGAACTAGGAATGGTTTTGTTTGATATCTACGGAGACAACTATTGGAAAGGGGCTGAAATGATGTGTTCTTAGTAATATCAACGAAAACAAGACTAGAGATAGAACCCGGACAGTGGGTCAACATGGTTCTAGCAGCTAAAGATAGAACTTGGCGGATTATGGTTGCTACAAAGTCTATGCTCCATAGCTATAGTTTTAATTGTCTTCTACCCCATTATTAGAAAAGGAGGAAAAGTGGAGGGGAAGAATGATGAGAGAAGTTGTGCTATGTTGTATAGGAAAAGTGGAGGCGATCGATCCTGGGCATGTCAGGATAGAAGCGAAAGGCGGCTATATTCTTCTTCTTATCTTTCAGAAAGGTGGACAATGTCGAAGAAGAAACTAGGATGTCCAGGAGTTTTGACCTGAGGGGTTCCTGAAAGGTGTGTCGCGTACTTTTCAATTTAACCCTAGAAACTACTATAGTAGTGGCGATAGGGATCGATCCACAGGGAAGGGAATTGGTTTCAAGAATTTAGAAAATTGTTCTAATATCAGAAATGAATGCTAACTAAACAGAACAGAGGAAAATAAGTGATGTAACTAACAAGAACAAAAACAAAGAAACAAACAATGAGCACAAATACAACAAGAACAAAGAACAACTAGGAAAAATGCACAGAAATGTAGTAACAAGTCTTAGTGAGCTGTCCTAGGGTTCTACACCGGATGAATATGCAAATAGACTACTCAAATGCAAGGCAATTGATATACACTGGAAAACGAAGAGGAGAACAAACTGCCTGAGAACCTAGACTATGATCAGCATGGTGACCACATCATATTCTACGCTCCCTGACTTCACTCTTTCCCATGGCGAGGCCTAGAATGAAGGTTGTAACCCGCAGAGTCTCAACTTCCCAGGATCCACTAATATAGCATGCAAAATCTAAGGTTTTCCCATGGCTAGGCCTAACCTAGGTCCGTTTGTCTTCGTGAAGCTCAAGAAGTCTCTTCTCACTCAATTCTCAGGACTCAATGAACTTCCACCGGCATGACGACCGCATCTCAGTTCATGATCTAACAATACTAGTGAGAAAACTCAATTGTCATACTGTGTGTTCTCATTTTCATCATTTCTACTCCTATTGATAAATTATACCCCAACCTAGCATGACGAACACAATCGAAGCATGATTCAATCAACAAAAGCACAAATGAGTGAAACTTAACAAAATTTAAGCATTATTCTCCAGTATAAGTTCATTCTCGATGAATTACGTCAATTGTATTGCTTAGCATAGCCTAATTACACTTCACCCGGTTCAAAACCCTATAACATAGCGAATTTAGCCACAAAACTTCATATCCAACTCACGATCGGGGAAATACAATTCCAGGCAAGTAATGCTCATATTATAGAAAGAATTTACCGATTGAATTAGTCAATTGCTCCAGAGAATTACAATGTTCGGTTCAATTTCTCGATCGGAACTGGAAATCAAGCCAAAATTCTAAAGAGAGAAACTAGAGAGAGAAAGAAGGAAGAGTGAGAAAATTCCCGCTCAAGAAAAAAAATTACAAAAGTCTGGTAAGAATACTAGAATATGAATTCCCGAATTGTTCTATATCCCTAATTACCCCCTCTATATATAGAGGTTACAAAAATCGTAAACAGTACGCAAACGTAAAATGACTAAGAATTTACAGAAATGCCACTGCCTTTAAAAGAACAAATGTCCACCAAAAACTTGTGCCATAAGCCGAATCACACCTTTACTACTCAAGCTTGTCACGCCTTCAAGCTTCACAGCACGTCTCCAAGCTTTGCTCGATCACGCCGCCATCAGCCTCCAACACGCCTCCAAGCCATCATCACCCACGCTTTCTCCATTCCTTGCACAATAACAAACAAACAAACACTTAGCCAATTTTTCCACACTCAAAAACCTCACAAGCCGACGATGCATCGTGGTGTTAACACCTAGAACGACGATGCATCGCCACGATGCATCGTCGTTCACACACACTAAGGCGACGATGCATCGTCGGCCAAATTGGACCTCACCACGATGCATCGCTACGATGCATCGTGGTGTTAATGTGTGCATGTGTGTGAAGAGTGTTGTGAGGAATACCCAAATGTGTTCGTGTGAGTGTTGAATGAAATGAGTGTTGAGTGATATGTGTGAACTTTGAGTGAGAAGTGTTGTGAGAATTATGAGCCAAATGCATGGAAATGAATTGTGGAATGTATAGCTTGTGTAGTGAACTTATGAGTGTTATGCATGGTGTGAGCCTAGTGTAGCTAAAATGGTGTGCACCAATGTGGTGTAAAGGTGAGTAAGTGTGGCAGCAACATGAAATGGCCAAATGTGTGAAACCATAGCACAATTTAGGCTACGATGTAACATTCAAGTCGTGGCATAAAAAAAACACCACGATGCATCGTGGTTCAAACGCAAATGTTATGCACAATTGTGCTAATGTGCAGCAACTTCCACCCGACATTTGGCCCTGATGCGTTGTGAATTTGGCAAAGCTTAAAACATGAAAGTTGTAGCCCTGAGTCTTACTTTCCATCGCCTTTTGAATCACCCAATTCGGAGCTCGGACGAGAAAGTTACAACCAAAACACTGAGCTGTGGCAAGAAGGAATTAAGCCTGCGACGCATCGCAGGCTTAAAACCCTAATTGGGTTTTTTCTCTATTCCACCGTGATTCGCCAGTTTCCCTTTCAGAATTGGATTTTGCCTTGAACACCAAAGTTGTAGCTTCCTCTCTTGGCTTTCCAAAGGATCAAGAATCATCAAAATTGGAGATCTGTAACTCAAGATATTGTCAATCTACCAAACTGTGGCAAGAAGAACAAACCATAAAAAACCCTAATCCAAGCACAACAAAAAAGCCCTCGTTTCTCATGATTGCACACAGAATCTGGAGAAAGTTAAAACATAACAATTGAAGTACACACAAATAGATTTCCATAGCCTCCAATATCTCCTCATTTGGATCAACATTGAGAAAGATACACTCAAATGAAGTCCAACACTCAAGCTGCCAAACCTAAGGCACACTAAAGCATTTTCAAACTTTTTTTCATTTCTTCCACACTTATTCACCCAAATTCAAAATTGATTCTTTTAACCTCATTTTTTGATCTTTTCCATTCATTTTAGCCTACCATATGGTCACTCACATAAATGCATCAAATATCACATAAGAAGCCACATTTTCATGCAAAACAAGTCAAAAGCTAAGTGACACAAGATATTTAAGTTGGTATAAAACCAACTTAACAGTTCCCGGGCTCAATAGCATGAGTTTGGCTTCTGTGGGTTTTAATGGATGCAATGGTGGACTTGGGATAATCTGGAAAAGAGGAGCATGAACACCCACTGTGTTAACACCTATGACATTGACTCCAACTCAGTAGAACTTTCGTGTAAACACTTACTTTGACACTTAATTTTGACTGGAGATAAGGGAGGCACTACTCTAGTCTGAGTAGTTATTTTCTTATCTTTCACGCCTTATTCAAAAGAAATCATGTAAAGAGTAGTACTCCAAATTTACTGCTTTCACTGTGTAACGGTGTAGTTGGTATATCTAACACCGTATTTTGGCTAACATATATATAGAGCGATGTTTTTTAAACAAAAAAGTGTGCTATTACTCACAAAAACTGGTCATTTTTAAAAATTTAACTTTTTCTTTTTTTTACACATTGCATTAGATAGCACATCCTCATTTGATATGAGTGTGAAACTTGAACAAAAACGGCCAATGACGACTAATTTTTTAAACTTGCCGTTTTGGCCAAAAAACGTGTGCTATAACTCACAAAAACGTGTCATTTTTTCAAAATTTCTAACTTTTATTTTTCTTCACACCATTAATTATATATCATGTTGTCATTTGATATGAGTGCAAAACTGGCACAAAAACGGCCAAGGAAGACTAATTTTTCAAACTTTCCATTTTTGCAAAAAAAAAAACGTGTGCTATAGCTCACAAAAATTTGTCATTTTTCAAAATTGCTAACTATCCCTTTTTTTCAAACCATTCATTATATAGCGCACCTCGTCATTTGACATGAGTGTGAAACTTGAACAAAAATGGCCAACGACAACAAATTTTTAAAACTTTTCACTTAGTCCGAAAAAACGTGTGCTATAACTCACAAAAATTGGTCATTTTTAAAAATTCTCACTATTCTTTTATTAAACACCATTAATTAAATAGTACGTCATCATTTAATATAAGTGCAAAACTTGCCCAAAAACGGCCAATGACAACTATTTTTTAAAACCTTTTGTTTTGGCAAAAGAAACGTGTGCAATAACTACCAAAAATTGGTCATTTTTCAAATTTTCTAACTATCCCATTTTTTTCAAACCATTCATTAGATAGCGCACATCATTATTTGATATGAGCAAAAAACTGGCACAAAAATGGCCAATGATGGCAAATTTTTCAAACTTGACGTTTTGGCAAAAAACGTGTGCTATAACTCACAAAAATTGGTCATTTTTAAAAATTTGAAAATTTTTTACACCTTGCATTAAATAGAACATCCTCATTTGATATGAGTGTGAAATTTGAACAAAAATAGCGGATGGCAGCTAAATTTTTAAACTTGCCATTTTGGCCAAAAAACGTGTGCTATAACTCAAACAACTGGTCATTTTTTAAAAATTTCTAACTTTTCTTTTTCTTCACACCATTAATTATATAGCATGTCGTCATTTGATATGAGTGCAAAACTGGCACAAAAATGGCAAATGAAGACTAATATTTCAAACTTTCCATTTTTGTAAAACAAAACGTGTGCGCGCCATAACTTACAAAAATTGGTCATTTTTCAAAATTGCTAACTATCCCTTTTTTTCAAACCATTCATTAGATAGCACATCGTTATTTGATATGAGTGTGAAACTTGAACAAAAATGGCCAACGACAACAAATTTTTAAAACTTGTCATTTTGGGCGAAAAAACGTGTGCTATAACTCACAAAATTGGTCATTTTTTAAAATTTTGAACTTTCCATTTTTTTGCACCATTCATTAGATAGCACGTCTTCTTTTGATATGAGCGAAAAATTGGCACAAAAATGGCCAATGACGACGAATTTTTCAAACTAGCTGTTTTGGCAAAAAAAAACGTGTGCTATAACTCACAAAAATTTGTCATTTTTAAAATATTTTAACTTTTTCTTTTGTTTACACATTGCATTAGACAGCACCTTATCATTTGCTATCCGTGTGAAACCCAAAATAAAATGGTCAACGAAAACAAATTTTTAAAAATCTGTCATTTCGACCCAAAAAACATGTGCAATAAATCACAAAAATTGATCATTTTTAAAAATTTCTAACTATACTATCCCTTTTTTATACCATTTATTAGATGACACCTCGTCATTTGATATGACAGTGAAACTTGAACAAAAATGGCCGATGACGACTAATTTTTTAAACTTGCTATTTTGTCAAAAAAACGTGTGCTATAACTCACAAAAATTGGTCATTTTTTAAAATTGCTAACTATCCCCTTTTTCAAACCATTCATTGGATAGCACATCGTCATTTGATATAAGTGTGAAATTTGAACAAAAATGGCCAACGACAACAAATTTTTAAAACTTGTCATTTCAGCTGAAAAAACGTGTGCTATAACTCACAAAAATTGGTCATTTTTCAAAATTTCTAACTTTTCTTTTTTTACACACCAATAATTAGTTAGTACGTCATCATTTTATATAAGTGCAAAATTGGCACAAAAACGGCCAATGACGACTATTTTTTTAAACTTTCCGTTTTGGCAAAAAAACGTGTGCTATAACTCCAAATAATTGGTTATTTTTAAAATTTCTAACTATCTCTTTTTTTCAAACCATTCATTAGACAGAACCTCATCATTTGATATGAGTGCAAAATTGGCAGAAAAAAGTCCAACGACAACCAATTTTTAAAACTTGCCATTTCGGCCGAAAAAACATGTGCTATAACTCACAAAATTTGACATTTTTCAAAACTTTTAACTTTCCCTTTTTCACATTATTCATTAGATATCACATCGTCATTTGATATGAGTGCAAAACTGTCACAAAAACGGCCAATGACGAATAATTTTAGAAACTTGCATTTTGATAAAAAAAAACGTGTGTTATAACTCACAAAAATTGGACTTTTTTCCAAATTTCTAACTTTCCATTTTTTTCACACCAATCATTAGATATCACGTTGTCATTTGATATGAGCGAAAAATTGGCAAAAAAACGGCCAATGACGACGAATTTTTCATACTTTCCATTTTGACAAAAAAATGCGCGATATAACTCAAAAAAATTGGTCATTTTTTAAAAAATTCTAACTTTTCTTTTTCTTCACAACATTAAATATTTAGCATGTCGTCATTTGATATGCGTGCAAAACTAGCAGAAAAACGGCCAATGAAGAAAAATTTTTCAAACATTTCGTTTTTGCAAAAAAAATACGTGTGCTATAACTCACAAAAATTAGTCATTTTTTAAAAATTTCTAACTTTTCTTTTTCTTCACACCATTAATTAGATAGCATGTCGTCATTTGATATGACTAAAAAACTGGCACAAAAACGGCCAATGAAGACTAATTTTTCAAACTTTCTAATTTTTCAAAAAAAAACGTATGCTATAACTCACAAAAATTGGTCATTTTTCAAAATTGCTAACTGTCCCTTTTTTTCAAATCATTCATTAGATAGCACATCGTCATTATATGAGTGTGAAACTCGAAAAAAAATGGCAAACGACAACAAATTTATAAAACTTGTCATTTCGGCCGAAAAAACGTAATATAACTCACAAAATTGGTCATTTTTCAAAATTTCTCACATTTCTTTTTTTACGCACCATTAATTAGATAGTACGTCGTTATTTAATATAAGTGTAAAACTTGCCCAAAAAGGCCACTGACGCCTATTTTTTAAAACTATTTCGTTTTGGCAAAAAAAACGTGTGCATTAACTACCAAAAATTGGCCATTTTCAAAATTTCTATCCCTTTTTTTCAAACCATTCATTAGATAGCACCTTATCGTTTGATATGAGTGCAAAAGTGGCCAACGACAAACAATTTTTAATACTTGTCATTTCAACCGAAAAACGTGTGCTACAACTCAAAAAAATTGGCCATTTTTCAAAAAATTTTAACTTTCCATTTTTTACATTATTCGTTAAATAGCACGTCGTCATTTGATATGAGTGCAAAATTTGCACAAAACGGCCAATGACGACTAATTTTAGAAACTTGCCATTTTGGCCAAAAAAACGCGTGCTATAACTCACAAAAATTGTTCATTTTTCAAAATTTCTAACTTTTCATTTTTTTTTCCAACTATTATATAGCACGTTGTTATTTGATATGAGTGCACAACTTGTACAAAAACGTTCAATGACGATGAATTTTTTAAACTTGCCGTTTTGGCAAAAAAACGTGTGTTATAACTCACAAAATTTGGTTATTTTTAAAATTTTGAACTTTCCATTTTTTCACATTATTCATTAGATTGCACGTCGTCAATTGATATGAGTGTGAAACTTGAACAAAAACGGTCAATGACGACTAATTTTAGAAACTTGCCGTTTTGACCAAAAAAATGTGTGCTAATAACTCACAAAAATCGGTCATTTTTCAAATTTTTTAATTTTCCATTTTTTCGCACCATTCATTATATGGCACGTCATCATTTGAAATGAGTGCAAAACTGGCACAAAAACGGTCAATGAAGACGATTTTTTTAAACTTGCCATTTTGGCAGAAAAAACGTGTGCTATAACTCACAAAAATTAATCATTTTTAAAAATTTTAACTTTCCATTTTTTTCAAATTATTCATTACATAGCACGTCGTCATTTGATATGAGTGTGAAACTTGAACAAAAACGGCCAATGACAACTAGTTTTAGAAACTTGCCGTTTTGGCCAAAAAAATGTGTGCTATAACTCACAAAAATTGGTCATTTTTCAAAATTTCTAGCTTTCCATTTTTTCGCGCCAATCATTAGATAGTACATTGTCATTTTATATAAGTGCAAAACTTGCACGAACACGGCCGATGACGACTATTTTTTTAAACTTTCCGTTTTGGCAAAAAAAACGTTTGCTATAACTCTCAAAAATTTGTCAATTTTCAAAATTTCTACCTATCCCTTTCTTTTAAAATCGTTCATTAGATAGCACCTCATCATTTGATATGAGTGCAAAATTTACAAAAAAATGGGCAACGACAACAAATTTTTAAAACTTGTCATTTCGGCCGAAAAACCGTGTGCTATAAACTCACAAAAATTGGTCATTTTTCAAAATTGCTAACTTTTCATTTTTTTCACACCATTCATTAGATAGTATCTCATCATTTGATATGAGCGAAAAAATGGCACAAAAACGGCCAATGACGATGAATTTTTCAAACTTGACGTTTTTGCAAAAAAAACGTGTGCTACTACTCACAAAAATTGGTCGTTTTTAAATTTTTAAACTTTTTCTTTTTTTTACACCTTGCATTAGATATCACATCATCATTTGATATGAGTGTGAAACTTGAACAAAAATGGCCAACGACAACAAAATTTTAAAACTTGTCATTTCGGCCGAAAAAAGGTGTGCTATAACTCACAAAAATTGGTCATTTTTAAAAATTTCTAACTTTTCTTTTTTTACACACCATTAATTAGTTAGTAAGTCGTCATTTTATGTAAGTGCAAAATTGGCACAAAAACGGCCACTGACGACTATTTTTTTATACTTTCCGTTTTGGCAAAAAAAAAACATGTGCTATAACTCCTAAAAATTGATCATTTTTCAAATTTTCTAACTATCCCTTTTTTTCAAACCATTTATTAGATAGCACCTCATCATTTGATATGAGTGCAAAATTGGCAGAAAAAAGCCCAACAACAACCAATTTTTAAAACTTGTCATTCAGACTGAAAAAACGTGTGCTATAACTCACAAAAATTGGTCATTTTTCAAGATTGCTAACATTCCATTTTTTCACACCATTCATTAGATAGCATCTCATCATTTGATATGAGCGAAAAACTGGCACAAAAACAGCCAATGACGACGAATTTTTCAAACTTGACGTTTTTGCAAAAAAAACGTGTGCTATTACTCACAAAAATTGGTCGTTTTTAAAATTTAAACTTTTTCTTTTTTTACGCCTTGCATTAGATAGCACATCCTCATTTGATATGACTGTCAAACTTGAACAAAAACGGGCAATGATTACTAATTTTTTAAACTTGCTGTTTTGGCCCAAAAAAAACGTGTGCTATAACTCACAAAAACTTGTCATTTTTTCAAAATTTCTAACTTTTCTTTTTCATGACACCATTAATTACATAGCATGTTGTCATTTGATATGAGTGAAAAACTGGCACAAAAACGGCCAAGGAATACTAATTTTTCAAACTTTCCATTTTTGCAAAAAAAAACGTGTGCTATAACTCACAAAAATCTGTCATTTTTCAAAAATTGCTAACTATCCCTTTTTTTCAAACCATTCATTAGATAGCACCTCGTCATTTAAAATGAGTGTGAAACTTGAACAAAAATGGCCAACGACGACAAATTTTTAAAACTTGTCATTTCGATCGAAAAAACGTGTGCTATAACTCACTAAAATTGGTCATTTTTAAAAATTTCTCACTAATAATTTATTAAACACCATTAATTAGACAGTACGTCATCATTTAATATAAGTGCAAAACTTGCCCAAAAACGGCCAATGACGACAATTTTTTAAAATCTTTTGTTTTGGCAAAAAAACGTGTGCAATAACTACCAAAAATTGGTCATTTTTCAAAATTTTTAACTATCCCTTTTTTTTCAAACCATTCATTAGATAGCACCTCATCATTTGATATGAGCAAAAATTTGGCACAAAAATGGCCAATGATGACAAATTTTTCAAACTTGACGTTTTGGCAAAAAAAAGTGTGCTATAACTCATAAAAATTGGTCATTTTTAAAAATTTGAACTTTTTTTTACACCTTGCATTAGATAGCACATCCTCATTTGATATGAGTGTGAAATTTGAACAAAAACGGCCGATAATGAGTAAATTTTTAAACTTGGCGTTTTGGCCAAAAAACATGTGCAATAACTCACAACAACTGGTCATTTTTTAAAAATTTCTAACTTTTCTTTTTCTTCACACCATTAATTATATAGCATGTCGTCATTTAATATGAGTGCAAAATTGGCACAAAAATGGCCAATGAAGACTAATTTTTCAAACTTTCCATTTTTGCAAAATCAAACGTGTGCCATAACTCACAAAAATTGGTCATTTATTAAAATTGCTAACTATCCTTTTTTTTTCAAACCATTCATTAGATAGCATAACGTTATTTGATATGAGTGTGAAACTTGAAAAAAATGGCCAACAACAACAAATTTTGAAAACTTGTCATTTTTGGTGAAAAAACGTGTGCTATAACTCATAAAAATTGGTCATTTTTCAAAATTTTTAAGTGAAAACGTTATGAGTGAAAAACTGGCACAAAAACGGCCAATGACGATGAATTTTTCAAACTTACCGTTTTGGCAAAAAAAACGTGTGCTATAACTCACAAAAATTTGTCATTTTAAACATATTTTAACTTTTTCTTTTTTTTACACCTTGCATTAGATAGCACCTTAGCATTTGCTATCCGTGTGAAACCCAAAATAAAATTGTCAGAAAAAAAAATTTAAAAAATCTGTCATTTCGATCGAAAAAACGTGTGCAATAAATCACAAAAATTGATCATTTTTAAAAATTTCTAACTATCCATTTTTTTCATACCATTCATTAGATGACACCTCGTCATTTGATATGACAGTGAAACTTGAACAAAAACGGCCGATGACGACAAATTTTTTAAACTTGCTATTTTGTCAAAAAAACAAGTACTATAACTCACAAAAATTGGTCATTTTTTAAAATTGCTAACTATCCCCTTTTTCAAACCATTCATTGGATAGCACATTGTCATTTGATATAAGTGTGAAACTTGAACAAAAATGGCCAAAGACAACAAATTTTAAAAACTTGTCATTTCAGCTGAAAATACGTGTGCATATCACTCACAAAAACTGGTCATTTTTCAAAATTTTTAACTTTTCTTTTTTACACACCAATAATTAGTTTGTACGTCGTCATTTTATATAAGTGCAAAATTGGCACAAAAACGACCAATGACGACTATAACTCCAAAAAATTGGTCATTTTTAAAAATTTCTAACTATCTCTTTTTTTCAAACCATTCATTAGATATAACCTTATCATTTGATTTGAGTGCAAAATCGGCATAAAAAAGCCCAATGACAACTAATTTTTAAAACTTGCCATTTCGACCGAAAAAACGTGTGCTATAACTCACAAAAATTGGTCATTTTTAAAAATTTTTAACTTATCATTTTTTCACATTATGCATTAGATAGCACGTCGTCATTTAATTTGAGTTCAAAACTGGCACAAAAATGACCAATGACGAATGATTTTAGAAACTTGCCGTTTTGGCCAAAAAAACGTGCGCTATAACTCACAAAAATTGGTTTTTTTTCAAAATTTCTAACTTTCAATGTTTTTCACACCATTCATTAGATAGCACGTCGTCAATTGATATGAACAAAAAACTAGGAAAAAAAGGCCAATGACGGCAAATTTTTCAAACTTTCCGTTTTTGCAAAAAAACGTGAGTTATAACTCACAAAAAATTGGTTATTTTTATAAAATTTTAACCTTTTCTTTTTTTTACACCTTGCATAAAATAGCATATCGTTATTTGATATGGGTGTTTAACTTGAAGAAAAATGTCCGATGATGGCTAATTTTTTACACATTGCCGTTTTGGCCAAAAAATGTGTGCTATAACTCACAAAAATTTGTCATTTTTTAAAAATTTTCTAACTTTTCGTTTTCTTCACACTATTAATTAGGTAGCATGTCGTCATTTGATATCAGTGCAAAACTGGCACAAAAACGGCCAATGAAGACAAATTTTTCAAACTTTCCGATTTTGCAAAAAAAACGTGTTCTATAACTCACAAAATATGTTCATTTTTCAAAATTTCTAGCTATCCCTTTTTTTCAAATCATTCATTAGATGGCACCTCGTCATTTGATATGAATGTGAAACTTGAACAACAACGGGCAATGACGACTATTTTTTTAAACTTGCTGTTTTGTCAAAATAACGTGTGCTATAACTCACAAAAATTGGACATTTTTTAAAAGTGCTAACTATCCCTTTTTGTCAAACCATTCATTAGATAGCTCCTCATTGTTTGATATGAGTGCAAAAATGGCAAAAAAAAGCCCAACGACAACCAATTTTTAAAACTTGTCATTTAGGCCGAAAAAAGTGTGCTATAACTCATAAAAATTGGTCATTTTTCAAAATTTCTAACTTCTCATTTTTTTCACATTATTCTTTAAATAGCATGTCGTCATTTGATATGAGTGTGAAACTTGAACAAAAATGGCCTATGACTACTAGTTTTTTAAACTTGCCGTTTTGTCAAAACAAATGTGTGCTATAACTCACAAAAATTGGTCATTTTTCAAAATTGCTAACTATCCCTTTTTTCAAACCATTCATTAGATAGCACCTCTTCATTTGATATGAGTGTGAAACTTGAACAAAAATGGCCAACGACAGCAAAATTTTAAAACTTGTCATTTCGGCCGAAAAAAAGTGTGCTATAACCCACAAAAATTGGTCATTTTTAAAAATTTCTAACTTTTCTTTTTTACACACCATTAAATAGTTAGTACGTCATCATTTTATGTAAGTGCAAAATTGGCACAAAAACGGCCACTGACGACTATTTATTTAAACTTTTCGTTTTGGAAAAAAAATGTGTGCTATAACTCCCAAAAATTGGTCATTTTTCAAAATTTCTAACTATCCCTTTTTGTCAAACCATTCATTAGATATTGCACCTCATTATTTGATATGAGTGCTAAAATGGCAAAAAAAAGCCCAACGACAACCAATTTTTAAAACTTGTCATTTAGGCCGAAAAAAGTGTGCTATAACTCAAAAAAATTGGTCATTTTTCAAAATTTCTAACTTATCATTTTTTTCACATTATTCTTTAAATAGCATGTCGTCATTTGATATGAGTATGAAACTTGAACAAAAATGGCCTATGACTACTAGTTTTTTAAACTTGCCGTTTTGTCAAAACAAATGTGTGCTATAACTCACAAAAATTGGTCATTTTTCAAAATTGCTAACTATCCCTTTTTTCAAACCATTCATTAGATAGCACCTCTTCATTTGATATGAGTGTGAAACTTGAACAAAAATGGCCAACGACAACAAAATTTTAAAACTTGTCATTTCGGCCGAAAAAAAGTGTGCTATAACCCACAAAAATTGGTCATTTTTAAAAATTTCTAACTTTTCTTTTTTACACACCATTAATTAGTTAGTACGTCATCATTTTATGTAAGTGCAAAATTGGCACAAAAACGGCCACTGACGACTATTTATTTAAACTTTTCGTTTTGGAAAAAAATTGTGTGCTATAACTCCCAAAAATTGGTCATTTTTCAAAATTTCTAACTATCCCATTTTGTCAAACCATTCATTAGATAGCGCACCTCATTATTTGATATGAGTGCAAAAATGGCAAAAAAAAGCCCAACGACAACCAATTTTTAAAACTTGTCATTTAGTCCGAAAAAAGTGTGCTATAACTCAAAAAAATTGGTCATTTTTCAAAATTTCTAACTTATCATTTTTTTCACATTATTCTTTAAATAGCATGTCGTCATTTGATATGAGTGTGAAACTTGAACAAAAACGGTCGATGACTAATAGTTTTTTAAACTTGCCGTTTTGTCAAAACAAATGTGTGCTATAACTCACAAAAATGGGTCATTTTTCAAAATTGCTAACTATCCCTTTTTTCAAACCATTCATTAGATAGCACCTCTTCATTTGATATGAGTGTGAAACTTGAACAAAAATGGCCAACGACAACAAAATTTTAAAACTTGTCATTTCGGCCGAAAAAAAGTGTGCTATTACCCACAAAAATTGGTCATTTTTAAAAATTTCTAACTTTTCTTTTTTTACACACCATTAATTAGGTAGTACGTCGTCATTTTATGTAAGTGGAAATTGGCACAAAAACGGCCATTGACGACTATTTATTTAACCTTCCATTTTGGAAAAAAAATGTGTGATATAACTCCCAAAAATTGGTCATTTTTCAAAATTTCTAACTATCCCTTTTTGTCAAACCATTCATTAGATAGCACCTCATTATTTGATAATAGTGAAAAAATGGCAAAAAAAAGCCCAACGACAACCAATTTTTTAAACTTGTCATTTAGGCCGAAAAAAGTGAGCTATAACTCAAAAAAATTGGTCATTTTTTAAAATTTCTAACTTATCATTTTTTTCACATTATTCTTTAAATAGCATGTCGTCATTTGATATGAGTGTGAAACTTGAACAAAAATGGCCTATGACTACTAGTTTTTTAAACTTGCCGTTTTGTCAAAACAAATGTGTGCTATAACTCACAAAAATTGGTCATTTTTCAAAATTGCTAACTATCCCTTTTTTCAAACCATTCATTAGATAGCACCTCTTCATTTGATATGAGTGTGAAACTTGAACAAAAATGGCCAACGACAACAAAATTTTAAAACTTGTCATTTCGGCCGAAAAAAAGTGTGCTATAACCCACAAAAATTGGTCATTTTTAAAAATTTCTAACTTTTCTTTTTTACACACCATTAATTAGTTAGTACGTCATCATTTTATGTAAGTGCAAAATTGGCACAAAAACGGCCACTGACGACTATTTATTTAAACTTTTCGTTTTGGAAAAAAATTGTGTGCTATAACTCCCAAAAATTGGTCATTTTTCAAAATTTCTAACTATCCCTTTTTGTCAAACCATTCATTAGATAGCGCACCTCATTATTTGATATGAGTGCAAAAATGGCAAAAAAAAGCCCAACGACAACCAATTTTTAAAACTTGTCATTTAGTCCGAAAAAAGTGTGCTATAACTCAAAAAAATTGGTCATTTTTCAAAATTTCTAACTTATCATTTTTTTCACATTATTCTTTAAATAGCATGTCGTCATTTGATATGAGTGTGAAACTTGAACAAAAACGGTCGATGACTAATAGTTTTTTAAACTTGCCGTTTTGTCAAAACAAATGTGTGCTATAACTCACAAAAATGGGTCATTTTTCAAAATTGCTAACTATCCCTTTTTTCAAACCATTCATTAGATAGCACCTCTTCATTTGATATGAGTGTGAAACTTGAACAAAAATGGCCAACGACAACAAAATTTTAAAACTTGTCATTTCGGCCGAAAAAAAGTGTGCTATTACCCACAAAAATTGGTCATTTTTAAAAATTTCTAACTTTTCTTTTTTTACACACCATTAATTAGGTAGTACGTCGTCATTTTATATAAGTGGAAATTGGCACAAAAACGGCCATTGACGACTATTTATTTAAACTTTCCATTTTGGAAAAAAAATGTGTGATATAACTCCCAAAAATTGGTCATTTTTCAAAATTTCTAACTATCCCTTTTTGTCAAACCATTCATTAGATAGCACCTCATTATTTGATAATAGTGCAAAAATGGCAAAAAAAAGCCCAACGACAACCAATTTTTAAAACTTGTCATTTAGGCCGAAAAAAGTGAGCTATAACTCAAAAAAATTGGTCATTTTTTAAAATTTCTAACTTATCATTTTTTTCACATTATTCTTTAAATAGCATGTCGTCATTTGATATGAGTGTGAAACTTGAACAAAAACGGCCGGTGACTAATAGTTTTTTAAACTTGCCGTTTTGTCAAAACAAATGTGTGATATAACTCACGAAATTGGGTCATTTTTCAAAATTGCTAACCATCCCTTTTTTCAAACCATTCGTTATATAGCACCTCTTCATTTGATATGAGTGTGAAACTTGAACAAAAATGGCCAACGACAACAAAATTTTAAAACTTGTCATTTTGGCCGAAAAAAATTGTGCTATAACCCACAAAAATTGGTCATTTTTAAAAATTTCTAACTTTTCTTTTTTTACACACCATTAATTAGTTAGTACATCATCATTTTATGTAAGTGCAAATTGGCACAAAAACGGCCATTGACGACTATTTATTTAAACTTTCCGTTTTGGAAAAAAATGTGTGCTATAACTCCCAAAAATTGGTCATTTTTCAAAATTTCTAACTATCCCTTTTTGTCAAACCATTCATTAGATAGCTCCTCATTGTTTGATATGAGTGCAAAAATGGCAAAAAAAAGCCCAACGACAACCAATTTTTAAAACTTGTCATTTAGGCCGAAAAAATTGTGCTATAACTCAAAAAAATTGGTCATTTTTCAAAATTTCTAACTTATCATTTTTTTCACATTATTCTTTAAATAGCATGTCGTCATTTGATATGAGTGTGAAACTTGAACAAAAATAGCCTATGACTACTAGTTTTTTAAACTTGCCGTTTTGTCAAAACAAATGTGTGCTATAACTCACAAAAATTGGTCATTTTTCAAAATTGCTAACTATCCCTTTTTTCAAACCATTCATTAGATAGCACCTCTTCATTTGATATGAGTGTGAAACTTGAACAAAAATGGCCAACGACAACAAAATTTTAAAACTTGTCATTTCGGCCGAAAAAAAGTGTGCTATAACCCACAAAAATTGGTCATTTTTAAAAATTTCTAACTTTTCTTTTTTACACACCATTAATTAGTTAGTACGTCATCATTTTATGTAAGTGCAAAATTGGCACAAAAACGGCCACTGACGACTATTTATTTAAACTTTTCGTTTTGGAAAAAAATTGTGTGCTATAACTCCCAAAAATTGGTCATTTTTCAAAATTTCTAACTATCCCTTTTTGTCAAACCATTCATTAGATAGCGCACCTCATTATTTGATATGAGTGCAAAAATGGCAAAAAAAAGCCCAACGACAACCAATTTTTAAAACTTGTCATTTAGTCCGAAAAAAGTGTGCTATAACTCAAAAAAATTGGTCATTTTTCAAAATTTCTAACTTATCATTTTTTTCACATTATTCTTTAAATAGCATGTCGTCATTTGATATAAGTGTGAAACTTGAACAAAAACGGTCGATGACTAATAGTTTTTTAAACTTGCCGTTTTGTCAAAACAAATGTGTGCTATAACTCACAAAAATGGGTCATTTTTCAAAATTGCTAACTATCCCTTTTTTCAAACCATTCATTAGATAGCACCTCTTCATTTGATATGAGTGTGAAACTTGAACAAAAATGGCCAACGACAACAAAATTTTAAAACTTGTCATTTCGGCCGAAAAAAAGTGTGCTATTACCCACAAAAATTGGTCATTTTTAAAAATTTCTAACTTTTCTTTTTTTACACACCATTAATTAGGTAGTACGTCGTCATTTTATATAAGTGGAAATTGGCACAAAAACGGCCATTGACGACTATTTATTTAAACTTTCCATTTTGGAAAAAAAATGTGTGATATAACTCCCAAAAATTGGTCATTTTTCAAAATTTCTAACTATCCCTTTTTGTCAAACCATTCATTAGATAGCACCTCATTATTTGATAATAGTGCAAAAATGGCAAAAAAAAGCCCAACGACAACCAATTTTTTAAACTTGTCATTTAGGCCGAAAAAAGTGAGCTATAACTCAAAAAAATTGGTCATTTTTTAAAATTTCTAACTTATCATTTTTTTCACATTATTCTTTAAATAGCATGTCGTCATTTGATATGAGTGTGAAACTTGAACAAAAACGGCCGGTGACTAATAGTTTTTTAAACTTGCCGTTTTGTCAAAACAAATGTGTGATATAACTCACGAAATTGGGTCATTTTTCAAAATTGCTAACCATCCCTTTTTTCAAACCATTCGTTATATAGCACCTCTTCATTTGATATGAGTGTGAAACTTGAACAAAAATGGCCAACGACAACAAAATTTTAAAACTTGTCATTTTGGCCGAAAAAAATTGTGCTATAACCCACAAAAATTGGTCATTTTTAAAAATTTCTAACTTTTCTTTTTTTACACACCATTAATTAGTTAGTACATCATCATTTTATGTAAGTGCAAATTGGCACAAAAACGGCCATTGACGACTATTTATTTAAACTTTCCGTTTTGGAAAAAAATGTGTGCTATAACTCCCAAAAATTGGTCATTTTTCAAAATTTCTAACTATCCCTTTTTGTCAAACCATTCATTAGATAGCTCCTCATTGTTTGATATGAGTGCAAAAATGGCAAAAAAAAGCCCAACGACAACCAATTTTTAAAACTTGTCATTTAGGCCGAAAAAATTGTGCTATAACTCAAAAAAATTGGTCATTTTTCAAAATTTCTAACTTATCATTTTTTTCACATTATTCTTTAAATAGCATGTCGTCATTTGATATGAGTGTGAAACTTGAACAAAAATAGCCTATGACTACTAGTTTTTTAAACTTGCCGTTTTGTCAAAACAAATGTGTGCTATAACTCACAAAAATTGGTCATTTTTCAAAATTGCTAACTATCCCTTTTTTCAAACCATTCATTAGATAGCACCTCTTCATTTGATATGAGTGTGAAACTTGAACAAAAATGGCCAACGACAACAAAATTTTAAAACTTGTCATTTCGGCCGAAAAAAAGTGTGCTATAACCCACAAAAATTGGTCATTTTTAAAAATTTCTAACTTTTCTTTTTTACACACCATTAATTAGTTAGTACGTCATCATTTTATGTAAGTGCAAAATTGGCACAAAAACGGCCACTGACGACTATTTATTTAAACTTTTCGTTTTGGAAAAAAATTGTGTGCTATAACTCCCAAAAATTGGTCATTTTTCAAAATTTCTAACTATCCCTTTTTGTCAAACCATTCATTAGATAGCGCACCTCATTATTTGATATGAGTGCAAAAATGGCAAAAAAAAGCCCAACGACAACAAATTTTTAAAACTTGTCATTTATTCCGAAAAAAGTGTGCTATAACTCAAAATAATTGGTCATTTTTCAAAATTTCTAACTTATCATTTTTTCACATTATTCTTTAAATAGCATGTCGTAATTTGATATGAGTGTGAAACTTGAACAAAAACGGTCGATGACTAATAGTTTTTTAAACTTGCCGTTTTGTCAAAACAAATGTGTGCTATAACTCACAAAAATGGGTCATTTTTCAAAATTGCTAACTATCCCTTTTTTCAAACCATTCATTAGATAGCACCTCTTCATTTGATATGAGTGTGAAACTTGAACAAAAATGGCCAACGACAACAAAATTTTAAAACTTGTCATTTCGGCCGAAAAAAAGTGTGCTATAACCCACAAAAATTGGTCATTTTTAAAAATTTCTAACTTTTCTTTTTTTACACACCATTAATTAGGTAGTACGTCGTCATTTTATGTAAGTGGAAATTGGCACAAAAACGGCCATTGACGACTATTTATTTAAACTCTCCATTTTGGAAAAAAAATGTGTGCTATAACTCCAAAAAATTGGTCATTTTTCAAAATTTCTAACTATCCCTTTTTGTCAAACCATTCATTAGATAGCACCTCATTATTTGATAACAGTGCAAAAATGGCAAAAAAAAGCCCAACGACAACCAATTTTTAAAACTTGTCATTTAGGCCGAAAAAAGTGAGCTATAACTCAAAAAAATTGGTCATTTTTTAAAATTTCTAACTTATCATTTTTTTCACATTATTCTTTAAATAGCATGTCGTCATTTGATATGAGTGTGAAACTTGAACAAAAACGGCCGATGACTAATAGTTTTTTAAACTTTCCGTTTTGTCAAAACAAATGTGTGATATAACTCACGAAAATGGGTCATTTTTCAAAATTGCTAACCATCCCTTTTTTCAAACCATTCATTAGATAGCACCTCTTCATTTGATATGAGTGTGAAACTTGAACAAAAATGGCCAACGACAACAAAATTTTAAAACTTGTCATTTTGGCCGAAAAAAAGTGTGCTATAACCCACAAAAATTGGTCATTTTTAAAAATTTCTAACTTTTCTTTTTTTACACATCATTAATTAGTTAGTACATCATCATTTTATGTAAGTGCAAATTGGCACAAAAACGGCCATTGACGACTATTTATTTAAACTTTCCGTTTTGGAAAAAAATGTGTGCTATAACTCCCAAAAATTGGTCATTTTTCAAAATTTCTAACTATCCCTTTTTGTCAAACCATTCATTAGATAGCTCCTCATTGTTTCATATGAGTGCAAAAATGGCAAAAAAAAGCCCAACGACAACCAATTTTTAAAACTTGTCATTTAGGCCGAAAAAAGTGTGCTATAACTCAAAAAAATTGGTCATTTTTCAAAATTTCTAACTTATCATTTTTTTCACATTATTCTTTAAATAGCATGTCGTCATTTGATATGAGTGTGAAACTTGAACAAAAATGGCCTATGACTACTAGTTTTTTAAACTTGCCGTTTTGTCAAAACAAATGTGTGCTATAACTCACAAAAATTGGTCATTTTTCAAAATTGCTAACTATCCCTTTTTTCAAACCATTCATTAGATAGCACCTCTTCATTTGATATGAGTGTGAAACTTGAACAAAAATGGCCAACGACAACAAAATTTTAAAACTTGTCATTTCGGCCGAAAAAAAGTGTGCTATAACCCACAAAAATTGGTCATTTTTAAAAATTTCTAACTTTTCTTTTTTACACACCATTAATTAGTTAGTACGTCATCATTTTATGTAAGTGCAAAATTGGCACAAAAACGGCCACTGACGACTATTTATTTAAACTTTTCGTTTTGGAAAACAAATGTGTGCTATAACTCCCAAAAATTGGTCATTTTTCAAAATTTCTAACTATCCCTTTTTGTCAAACCATTCATTAGATAGCGCACCTCATTATTTGATATGAGTGCAAAAATGGCAAAAAAAGCCCAACGACAACCAATTATTAAAACTTGTCATTTAGTCCGAAAAAAGTGTGCTATAACTCAAAAAAATTGGTCATTTTTCAATATTTCCAACTTATCATTTTTTTCACATTATTCTTTAAATAGCATGTCGTCATTTGATATGAGTGTGAAACTTGAACAAAAATGGCCTATGACTACTAGTTTTTTAAACTTGCCGTTTTGTCAAAACAAATGTGTTCTATAACTCACAAAAATTGGTCATTTTTCAAAATTGCTAACTATCCCTTTTTTCAAACCATTCATTAGATAGCACCTCTTCATTTGATATGAGTGTGAAACTTGAACAAAAATGGCCAACGACAACAAAATTTTAAAACTTGTCATTTCGGCCGAAAAAAAGTGTGCTATAACCCACAAAAATTGGTCATTTTTAAAAATTTCTAACTTTTCTTTTTTACACACCATTAATTAGTTAGTACGTCATCATTTTATGTAAGTGCAAAATTGGCACAAAAACGGCCACTGACGACTATTTATTTAAACTTTTCGTTTTGGAAAAAAAATGTGTGCTATAACTCCCAAAAATTGGTCATTTTTCAAAATTTCTAACTATCCCTTTTTGTCAAACCATTCATTAGATAGCGCACCTCATTATTTGATATGAGTGCAAAAATGGCAAAAAAAGCCCAACGACAACCAATTTTTAAAACTTGTCATTTAGTCCGAAAAAAGTGTGCTATAACTCAAAAAAATTGGTCATTTTTCAAAATTTCTAACTTATCATTTTTTTCACATTATTCTTTAAATAGCATGTCGTCATTTGATATGAGTGTGAAACTTGAACAAAAACGGTCGATGACTAATAGTTTTTTAAACTTGCCGTTTTGTCAAAACAAATGTGTGCTATAACTCACAAAAATAGGTCAATTTTCAAAATTGCTAACCATCCCTTTTTTCAAACCATTCATTAGATAGCACCTCTTCATTTGATATGAGTGTGAAACTTGAACAAAAATGGCCAACGACAACAAAATTTTAAAACTTGTCATTTTGGCCGAAAAAAAGTGTGCTATAACCCACAAAAATTGGTCATTTTTAAAAATTTCTAACTTTTCTTTTTTTACACACCATTAATTAGTTAGTACATCATCATTTTATGTAAGTGCAAATTGGCACAAAAACGGCCATTGACGACTATTTATTTAAACTTTCCGTTTTGGAAAAAAATGTGTGCTATAACTCCCAAAAATTGGTCATTTTTCAAAATTTCTAACTATCCCTTTTTGTCAAACCATTCATTAGATAGCTCCTCATTGTTTGATATGAGTGCAAAAATGGCAAAAAAAAGCCCAACGACAACCAATTTTTAAAACTTGTCATTTAGGCCGAAAAAAGTGTGCTATAACTCAAAAAAATTGGTCATTTTTCAAAATTTCCAACTTATCATTTTTTTCACATTATTCTTTAAATAGCATGTCGTCATTTGATATGAGTGTGAAACTTGAACAAAAATGGCCTATGACTACTAGTTTTTTAAACTTGCCGTTTTGTCAAAACAAATGTGTGCTATAACTCACAAAAATTGGTCATTTTTCAAAATTGCTAACTATCCCTTTTTTCAAACCATTCATTAGATAGCACCTCTTCATTTGATATGAGTGTGAAACTTGAACAAAAATGGCCAACGACAACAAAATTTTAAAACTTGTCATTTCGGCCGAAAAAAAGTGTGCTATAACCCACAAAAATTGGTCATTTTTAAAAATTTCTAACTTTTCTTTTTTACACACCATTAATTAGTTAGTACGTCATCATTTTATGTAAGTGCAAAATTGGCACAAAAACGGCCACTGACGACTATTTATTTAAACTTTTCGTTTTGGAAAAAAAATGTGTGCTATAACTCCCAAAAATTGGTCATTATTCAAAATTTCTAACTATCCCTTTTTGTCAAACCATTCATTAGATAGCGCACCTCATTATTTGGTAAGAGTGCAAAAATGGCAAAAAAAGCCCAACGACAACCAATTTTTAAAACTTGTCATTTAGTCCGAAAAAAGTGTGCTATAACTCAAAAAAATTGGTCATTTTTCAAAATTTCTAACTTATCATTTTTTTCACATTATTCTTTAAATAGCATGTCGTCATTTGATATGAGTGTGAAACTTGAACAAAAACGGTCGATGACTAATAGTTTTTTAAATTTGCCGTTTTGTCAAAACAAATGTGTGCTATAACTCACAAAAATAGGTAATTTTTCAAAATTGCTAACCATCCCTTTTTTCAAACCATTCGTTAGATAGCACCTCTTCATTTGATATGAGTGTGAAACTTGAACAAAAATGGCCAACGACAACAAAATTTTAAAACTTGTCATTTTGGCCGAAAAAAAGTGTGCTATAACCCACAAAAATTGGTCATTTTTAAAAATTTCTAACTTTTCTTTTTTTACACACCATTAATTAGTTAGTACATCATCATTTTATGTAAGTGCAAATTGGCACAAAAACGGCCATTGACGACTATTTATTTAAACTTTCCGTTTTGGAAAAAAATGTGTGCTATAACTCCCAAAAATTGGTCATTTTTCAAAATTTCTAACTATCCCTTTTTGTCAAACCATTCATTAGATACCTCCTCATTGTTTGATATGAGTGCAAAAATGGCAAAAAAAAGCCCAACGACAACCAATTTTTAAAACTTGTCATTTAGGCCGAAAAGTGTGCTATAACTCAAAAAAATTGGTCATTTTTCAAAATTTCCAACTTATCATTTTTTTCACATTATTCTTTAAATAGCATGTCGTCATTTGATATGAGTGTGAAACTTGAACAAAAATGGCCTATGACTACTAGTTTTTTAAACTTGCCGTTTTGTCAAAACAAATGTGTGCTATAACTCACAAAAATTGGTCATTTTTCAAAATTGCTAACTATCCCTTTTTTCAAACCATTCATTAGATAGCACCTCTTCATTTGATATGAGTGTGAAACTTGAACAAAAATGGCCAACGACAACAAAATTTTAAAACTTGTCATTTCGGCCGAAAAAAAGTGTGCTATAACCCACAAAAATTGGTCATTTTTAAAAATTTCTAACTTTTCTTTTTTACACACCATTAATTAGTTAGTACGTCATCATTTTATGTAAGTGCAAAATTGGCACAAAAACGGCCACTGACGACTATTTATTTAAACTTTTCGTTTTGGAAAAAAATTGTGTGCTATAACTCCCAAAAATTGGTCATTTTTCAAAATTTCTAACTATCCCTTTTTGTCAAACCATTCATTAGATAGCGCACCTCATTATTTGATATGAGTGCAAAAATGGCAAAGAAAAGCCCAACGACAACCAATTTTTAAAACTTGTCATTTAGTCCGAAAAAAGTGTGCTATAACTCAAAAAAATTGGTCATTTTTCAAAATTTCTAACTTATCATTTTTTTCACATTATTCTTTAAATAGCATGTCGTCATTTGATATGAGTGTGAAACTTGAACAAAAACGGTCGATGACTAATAGTTTTTTAAACTTGCCGTTTTGTCAAAACAAATGTGTGCTATAACTCACAAAAATGGGTCATTTTTCAAAATTGCTAACTATCCCTTTTTTCAAACCATTCATTAGATAGCACCTCTTCATTTGATATGAGTGTGAAACTTGAACAAAAATGGCCAACGACAACAAAATTTTAAAACTTGTCATTTCGGCCGAAAAAAAGTGTGCTATTACCCACAAAAATTGGTCATTTTTAAAAATTTCTAACTTTTCTTTTTTTACACACCATTAATTAGGTAGTACGTCGTCATTTTATGTAAGTGGAAATTGGCACAAAAACGGCCATTGACGACTATTTATTTAAACTTTCCATTTTGGAAAAAAAATGTGTGATATAACTCCCAAAAATTGGTCATTTTTCAAAATTTCTAACTATCCCTTTTTGTCAAACCATTCATTAGATAGCACCTCATTATTTGATAATAGTGCAAAAATGGCAAAAAAAAGCCCAACGACAACCAATTTTTTAAACTTGTCATTTAGGCCGAAAAAAGTGAGCTATAACTCAAAAAAATTGGTCATTTTTTAAAATTTCTAAATTATCATTTTTTTCACATTATTCTTTAAATAGCATGTCGTCATTTGATATGAGTGTGAAACTTGAACAAAAACGGCCGGTGACTAATAGTTTTTTAAACTTGCCGTTTTGTCAAAACAAATGTGTGATATAACTCACGAAATTGGGTCATTTTTCAAAATTGCTAACCATCCCTTTTTTCAAACCATTCATTAGATAGCACCTCTTCATTTGATATGAGTGTGAAACTTGAACAAAAATGGCCAACGACAACAAAATTTTAAAACTTGTCATTTTGGCCGAAAAAAAGTGTGCTATAACCCACAAAAATTGGTCATTTTTAAAAATTTCTAACTTTTCTTTTTTTACACACCATTAATTAGTTAGTACATCATCATTTTATGTAAGTGCAAATTGGCACAAAAACGGCCATTGACGACTATTTATTTAAACTTTCCGTTTTGGAAAAAAATGTGTGCTATAACTCCCAAAAATTGGTCATTTTTCAAAATTTCTAACTATCCCTTTTTATCAAACCATTCATTAGATAGCTCCTCATTGTTTCATATGAGTGCAAAAATGGCAAAAAAAAGCCCAACGACAACCAATTTTTAAAACTTGTCATTTAGGCCGAAAAAATTGTGCTATAACTCAAAAAAATTGGTCATTTTTCAAAATTTCTAACTTATCATTTTTTCACATTATTCTTTAAATAGCATGTCGTCATTTGATATGAGTGTGAAACTTGAACAAAAATGGCCTATGACTACTAGTTTTTTAAACTTGCCGTTTTGTCAAAACAAATGTGTGCTATAACTCACAAAAATTGGTCATTTTTCAAAATTGCTAACTATCCCTTTTTTCAAACCATTCATTAGATAGCACCTCTTCATTTGATATGAGTGTGAAACTTGAACAAAAATGGCCAACGACAACAAAATTTTAAAACTTGTCATTTCGGCCGAAAAAAAGTGTGCTATAACCCACAAAAATTGGTCATTTTTAAAAATTTCTAACTTTTCTTTTTTACACACCATTAATTAGTTAGTACGTCATCATTTTATGTAAGTGCAAAATTGGCACAAAAACGGCCACTGACGACTATTTATTTAAACTTTTCGTTTTGGAAAAAAATTGTCTGCTATAACTCCCAAAAATTGGTCATTTTTCAAAATTTCTAACTATCCCTTTTTGTCAAACCATTCATTAGATAGCGCACCTCATTATTTGATATGAGTGCAAAAATGGCAAAAAAAAAGCCCAACGACAACCAATTTTTAAAACTTGTCATTTATTCCGAAAAAAGTGTGCTATAACTCAAAAAAATTGGTCATTTTTCAAAATTTCTAACTTATCATTTTTTCACATTATTCTTTAAATAGCATGTCGTAATTTGATATGAGTGTGAAACTTGAACAAAAACGGTCGATGACTAATAGTTTTTTAAACTTGCCGTTTTGTCAAAACAAATGTGTGCTATAACTCACAAAAATGGGTCATTTTTCAAAATTGCTAACTATCCCTTTTTTCAAACCATTAATTAGATAGCACCTCTTCATTTGATATGAGTGTGAAACTTGAACAAAAATGGCCAACGACAACAAAATTTTAAAACTTGTCATTTCGGCCGAAAAAAAGTGTGCTATAACCCACAAAAATTTGTCATTTTTAAAAATTTCTAACTTTTCATTTTTTACACACCATTAATTAGGTAGTACGTCGTCATTTTATGTAAGTGGAAATTGGCACAAAAACGGCCATTGACGACTATTTATTTAAACTCTCCATTTTGGAAAAAAAATGTGTGCTATAACTCCAAAGAATTGGTCATTTTTCAAAATTTCTAACTATCCCTTTTTGTCAAACCATTCATTAGATAGCACCTCATTATTTGATAATAGTGCAAAAATGGCAAAAAAAAGCCCAACGACAACCAATTTTTAAAACATGTCATTTAGGCCGAAAAAAGTGAGCTATAACTCAAAAAAATTGGTCATTTTTCAAAATTTCTAACTTATCATTTTTTTCACATTATTCTTTAAATAGCATGTCGTCATTTGATATGAGTGTGAAACTTGAACAAAAACGGCCGATGACTAATAGTTTTTTAAACTTTCCGTTTTGTCAAAACAAATGTGTGATATAACTCACGAAAATGGGTCATTTTTCAAAATTGCTAACCATCCCTTTTTTCAAACCATTCATTAGATAGCACCTCTTCATTTGATATGAGTGTGAAACTTGAACAAAAATGGCCAACGACAACAAAATTTTAAAACTTGTCATTTTGGCCGAAAAAAAGTGTGCTATAACCCACAAAAATTGGTCATTTTTAAAAATTTCTAACTTTTCTTTTTTTACACATCATTAATTAGTTAGTACATCATCATTTTATGTAAGTGCAAATTGGCACAAAAACGGCCATTGACGACTATTTATTTAAACTTTCCGTTTTGGAAAAAAATGTGTGCTATAACTCCCAAAAATTGGTCATTTTTCAAAATTTCTAACTATCCCTTTTTGTCAAACCATTCATTAGATAGCTCCTCATTGTTTGTTATGAGTGCAAAAATGGCAAAAAAAAGCCCAACGACAACCAATTTTTAAAACTTGTCATTTAGGCCGAAAAAATTGTGCTATAACTCAAAAAAATTGGTCATTTTTCAAAATTTCTAACTTATCATTTTTTTCACATTATTCTTTAAATAGCATGTCGTCATTTGATATGAGTGTGAAACTTGAACAAAAATGGCCTATGACTACTAGTTTTTTAAACTTGCCGTTTTGTCAAAACAAATGTGTGCTATAACTCACAAAAATTGGTCATTTTTCAAAATTGCTAACTATCCCTTTTTTCAAACCATTCATTAGATAGCACCTCTTCATTTGATATGAGTGTGAAACTTGAACAAAAATGGCCAACGACAACAAAATTTTAAAACTTGTCATTTCGGCCGAAAAAAAGTGTGCTATAACCCACAAAAATTGGTCATTTTTAAAAATTTCTAACTTTTCTTTTTTACACACCATTAATTAGTTAGTACGTCATCATTTTATGTAAGTGCAAAATTGGCACAAAAACGGCCACTGACGACTATTTATTTAAACTTTTCGTTTTGGAAAAAAAATGTGTGCTATAACTCCCAAAAATTGGTCATTTTTCAAAATTTCTAACTATCCCTTTTTGTCAAACCATTCATTAGATAGCGCACCTCATTATTTGATATGAGTGCAAAAATGGCAAAAAAAGCCCAACGACAACCAATTTTTAAAACTTGTCATTTAGTCCGAAAAAAGTGTGCTATAACTCAAAAAAATTGGTCATTTTTCAAAATTTCTAACTTATCATTTTTTTCACATTATTCTTTAAATAGCATGTCGTCATTTGATATGAGTGTGAAACTTGAACAAAAACGGCCGATGACTAATAGTTTTTTAAACTTTCCGTTTTGTCAAAACAAATGTGTGATATAACTCACGAAAATGGGTCATTTTTCAAAATTGCTAACCATCCCTTTTTTCAAACCATTCATTAGATAGCACCTCTTCATTTGATATGAGTGTGAAACTTGAATAAAAATGGCCAACGACAACAAAATTTTAAAACTTGTCATATTGGCCGAAAAAAAGTGTGCTATAACCCACAAAAATTGGTCATTTTTAAAAATTTCTAACTTTTCTTTTTTTACACATCATTAATTAGTTAGTACATCATCATTTTATGTAAGTGCAAATTGGCACAAAAACGGCCATTGACGACTATTTATTTAAACTTTCCGTTTTGGAAAAAAATGTGTGCTATAACTCCCAAAAATTGGTCATTTTTCAAAATTTCTAACTATCCCTTTTTGTCAAACCATTCATTAGATAGCTCCTCATTGTTTGATATGAGTGCAAAAATGGCAAAAAAAAGCCCAACGACAACCAATTTTTAAAACTTGTCATTTAGGCCGAAAAAAGTGTGCTATAACTCAAAAAAATTGGTCATTTTTCAAAATTTCTAACTTATCATTTTTTCACATTATTCTTTAAATAGCATGTCGTCATTTGATATGAGTGTGAAACTTGAACAAAAATGGCCTATGACTACTAGTTTTTTAAACTTGCCGTTTTGTCAAAACAAATGTGTGCTATAACTCACAAAAATTGGTCATTTTTCAAAATTGCTAACTATCCCTTTTTTCAAACCATTCATTAGATAGCACCTCTTCATTTGATATGAGTGTGAAACTTGAACAAAAATGGCCAACGACAACAAAATTTTAAAACTTGTCATTTCGGCCGAAAAAAAGTGTGCTATAACCCACAAAAATTGGTCATTTTTAAAAATTTCTAACTTTTCTTTTTTACACACCATTAATTAGTTAGTACGTCATCATTTTATGTAAGTGCAAAATTGGCACAAAAACGGCCACTGACGACTATTTATTTAAACTTTCCATTTTGGAAAAAAAATGTGTGATATAACTCCCAAAAATTGGTCATTTTTCAAAATTTCTAACTATCCCTTTTTGTCAAACCATTCATTAGATAGCGCACCTCATTATTTGATATAAGTGCAAAATTGGCAGAAAAAAGCCCAACGACAACCAATTTTTAAAACTTATCATTTAGGCCGAAAAAAGTGTGTTATAACTCACAAAAATTGGTCCTTTTTCAAAATTTCTAACTTATCATTTTTTTCACATTATTCTAAATAGCATATCGTCATTTGATATGAGTGTGAAACTTGAACAAAAATGGCCGATGATTACTAGTTTTTTAAACTTGCCATTTTGTCAAAACAAATGTGTGCTATAACTCACAAAAATTGGTCATTTTTTAAAATTGCTAACTATCCCTTTCCCCTTCATTTGATATGAGTGTGAAACTTGAACAAAAATGGCCAACGACAACAAAATTTTAAAACTTGTCATTTCGGCCGAAAAAAAGTATGCTATAACCCACAAAAATTGGTCATTTTTAAAAATTTCTAACTTTTCTTTTTTTACACACCATTAATTAGTTAGTACATCATCATTTTATGTAAGTGCAAATTGGCACAAAAACGGCCATTGACGACTATTTATTTAAACTTTCCATTTTGGAAAAAAAATGTGTGCTATAACTCCCAAAAATTGGTTATTTTTCAAAATTTCTAACTATCCCTTTTTTGTCAAACCATTCATTAGATAGCTCCTCATTATTTGATATGAGTGCAAAAATGGCAAAAAAAAACCCAACGACAACCAATTTTTTAAACTTGTCATTTAGGCCGAAAAAAGTGTGCTATAACTCACAAAAATTGGTCGTTTTTCAAAATTTCTAACTTATCATTTTTTTCACATTATTCTTTAAATAGCATGTCGTCATTTGATATGAGTGTGAAACTTGAACAAAAACGGCTGATGACTACTAGTTTTTTAAACTTGCCGTTTTGTCAAAACAAATGTGTGTAATGAGGTTTTGACAGGTATAAATTGATCCCAAATAAAGTGAGAAAATGAAGATCTGTGCAAGACATTACCTTTAATCAGGAAGTATGCAGATTCAGATGAAAACTTACCTGATCTAGTGGGCTCCCAAATCCATCTGTCTGGCTGACTAGGTTCTAGAGAAGGTAGAGGGATCAGAGATTGGATCATATCTTCGGGTAAGAGCCTCCTGAGTTTATCAAGGTCCCAACCATTATCTCCATACATCTTAGAGAACCTGAGGTCTCCCTGAACCTGCATAACTTCTGCCAATCTAACCCTGCCAGACTAGTTATCAAAGGAAAAACTGCAGTCACCTTTTCCTGGCAACACCCGAATATATTCTTCTAAGCTATGTGCCACTTCTAGGAGTTCGATCCACATTCTGGAGTCCCCTCTTCTATGCAGCACCTGTAAGGGGTGTTTGTCCCTGCAATATTTAGACCAAAGAAATTCTGCCCACAAAGTAGATCTTTGCCTAAACTTCCACTGTAATTTATATGCTTGTGCTATCCCAACAATTTGAAGGTCTCTGATTTCTATCCCCCCCCCCCCTTCTTGGGAAAAACGTAGATCCTTGCACTTAATCCAATGATACTTAAGGTTCTGCTGAGATGAAGGCCATAGAAAACTAGCCATTCTAGACTCTATTTGATTCAGAACCTTTTTTGGGGGGTTAAGGCTCATTAGAGTATACAAAGGGAAAGAGTTTAAGACACTTGATTAAAGTCATCCTGCCTCCAACTATCAGCAGTTTAAATTGCCATTCATCTATTTTCATACCAGTTTTATGAATCAAGTGAGAGTATTAAGCAGTTGGTATCCTCTTAAAATGAAGTGGGACCCCTAGATATTGGATAGGAAAAGACCCTCTAGAGAACCTGGTGATACTACCCACTAGTTGCTTTTTATGTGTAGGGAGCTTGTCATGAGTGAGGTAGCAACTTTTACCCAAATTGACTCTCTGCCCTGACACTAACTCATAATGTGCTAGTTTATCTTTCACTGTTCTAATAGCTTGGGCCTTTGAAGAGGTAAATATGATGATATCGTTCCCATAGCTTAGGTGTGTAACTCTAGGGCAACCCCGAGGAACACAGAAGAAGTAATACTGAGTGTTTAGATCCCTTGATAGATATTTAGCTCCAATGACAAAGAGTAAAGGAGAGATAGGGTCTCCTTGTCTAAGGCCCCTTGAGGTTTTAAACCAGCCCTTAGGGATTCCATTCACTAGGACAGACATCCAAATGTTAGATAATAGTCTCCACATTAGGTCTATCCACATTTCCCCAAAACCCAGGGCTCTCATAACTTGCATTAGGAAACACCATTCTACCCTATCGTAGGCCTTTTCCATATCTAGTTTCAGTGCTACATTGCCTTCTTTCCTTTTCCTAGAGATAGTAGACACGAGCTCACTAGCTAAGAGGTAATTGTCTGTGATCAATCTCCCGGCAACAAAGCCACTTTGATTTTCAGAGATAATCTTGGGCAGCAATTTTGCTAACCTATTAGCTAACAGCTTTGAGAGGATTTTGTTCAAGAAATTATATAAACTAATAGGCCTATATTGCTTGATGTTCTCGGGATTTTTCACTTTGGGAATTAATACAATTGATGTAGCAATCACAGCTTTAGTGAGTTCTCCCCCATTAACAAAATATTGGACAGTCTTGATCAAGTCCTGTTCAATTATATCCCAAGATTTAATAAAAAAATTGCCATTAAAGCCATCAGGACCTGGTGCACTGTCTTTATTCATGCTGAAGACAGTGGCTTTGACCTCTTCTCTCTCTAGAATTTCTACCAAGGCAGCCCTGTCTTCCTCATTCAAAATTTGGGGAATTAAATCAGTTTTTAGCCTTTGAGAGCTACCTTCAGATTCATAGAGTGATGTGACGTATTCCACAGCTAGGTCACCTATTTGGTCATCTCCTTCTACCCAGTGGCCTTCTCTGTCCTTCACCCTATGAATGTAGTTTTTTGTATGTCTTTGCTTGACATAAGAGTGAAAGAACTTAATGTTCCTATCTCCCTTCTCTATCCAGCCAAGATTTGTTTTCTGTTTCCATAATTGCTCCTGAATTCCCAGTTGAAAATTCAGTTGAGCAGCAACTTGGTTATTCACCTCCCTAGGTACAGGGTTTAATTCATCCTCAGCTTTTAGTCTTTGTAGTTCCTTTTCAGCTAATTCCGCCTTATTAAAAATGTTCCCAAAGGTAACCCTATTCCAATTTTTCAAGGCATCTTTTACCAATTTTAGTTTGTCACTAAACATTCTTAAAGGATTCCCCTCAACAATGCATTCCCATGCAGATTTGACAACATTTAGGTAGTTCGAATACTTCACCTAAAACTCCTGAAATCTAAAAGGTTTAGCTGTTCTGCTTTGTTTTCTCCTAACTTCTAGAATTAGAGGAGAGTGATCTGATGGGGATATAGACTGGTGCTTACAGCTAACGCTTAATTCTATTTGAACAAACTCAGAATTAACCAAACCTCTATCTAATTTTTTCCAAATTCGAGCTCCCCCTTCGATTATTGCACCAGGTGTAGTTAGAGCCATAGGCCTGTATATCTGTGAGTCCCTCTGTACTAACAAAATTAGTTAATTCCCTCAGGTCTCTATCTTCTACATGTTTCCCCTTTCTTACCTTCTCTACTCAAGATACAGTTCCAGTCTCCCATCAGCATCCAGGGAGATTGAGATACTCTAAGCATTGCCAAGGACTCACAGAGGTCCCTTCTTTGCATTTCAGTACATTTTGCATAAATAAGAGACACTGTCATTGGTTTAGGGAGACTAGGGTGAGTCAAAATCACAGTAATGTGTTGACTGTGGACCTGTATAATCTGACAAGAACAAGGGGCTTTATACATTATCCAAAAAGAGCTTTCCTGATTAAACTCCGTAGAGTCAAATTTAAGTTTCCTTTTTATAACCTTGATTTTTGATGTTGTAGTATAAGGTTCCGCAAGAGCAACAAAGTCACAGTTATGTCAGCACCAAAAAACTAAAATCTACACATTTTCGAAATAGCCCCAAAATCCAAAATTGACATGTTTTCGAAATTGCTATTTTTTGCCAAAATACGTGCTATAACCCATGAAAAATGGAGGTTTTTGTGATAATTCTAAATTTCACTTTTTTTTACTCCATTCACTAGAATAAATGTTTACAATGTATGTGGGGATACAAAACAGCACCAAAAAAGACAAAACAAACACGTTTTAAAATTGCTCATTTAGGACAAAATACGTGTGTTATAACTCATGAAAAATTGAGATTTGATGATAATTATAAATTTCACTTTTTTTCATTCCATTCACTAGAATGCATGTTCACAATTGAGGTGGGGGAAAATAGTACTAAAAAAACTAAAATCAGCATGTTTTTGAAATTGTTAGTTTTTGTCAAAATTTGTGTTATAACCCACGAAAAATGAAAGTTTGATAATAATTCTAAATTTCACTTTTTTTCACTCAGCTCACTACAATGCATATTCACAATTGAGGTGGGAACAAAAAAATAACACCAAAAAGCTAATATCAACACCTTTTCGAATTTGCTATTTTGGCCAAAATACGTGTGTTATAACCCATAAAAAATGGAGGTTTGGTGATAATTCTAAATTTCACTTTTTTCACTTCATTCACTAAAATGCATGTTCACAATTGAGGTGGGTGCAAAATACAACACCAAAAAAGCCAAAATCGACATGTTTCAAAATTACTATTTTTGCCCAAAATATATGTGTTATAACCCATGAAAAATGGATGTTTGTTGATAATTTTAAATTTCACTTTTTTCACTCTATTAACTAGAATAAACGTTTACAATTGAGTTGGGTGCAATAAAACATAATCAAAAAAGTCAAAATTAATACGTTTTTGAAATTGCTATTTTTGGCAAAAATACGTGTATTATAACCCATGAAAACTGGATATTTGATAATAATTTTAAATTTCACTTTTTTACACTACATTCACTAGAATGCATGTTCAAAATTGAGATGGGTACAAACGTCACAAAAAAATCAAAATCAACACGTTTTTGAAATTGCTATTTTTGGCCAATATACGTGAAACCCATGAAAAATAGTGGTTTGGAGATAATTCTAAATTTCACTTTTTTCACTCCGTTCACTAGAATGTACATTCAAAACTGAGGTGGTGCAAAAACAGCACGAAAAAAGCTAAAATCAACACGTTTTTTAAAATAGTCATTTTTGGAAAAATTATGTGTTATAACCCACGAAAAATGGAGGTTTGGTAATAATTTTAAATTTCACTTTTTTCACTCCATTCACTAGAGTGCACATTCACAATTGAGGTGGTAACAAAAAAACAGCACCAAAAAAGCCAAAATAACACACGTTTTCTAAATTGCTAGTTTAGGACAAAATACATGTGTTGTAACCCATGAAAAATAGAGGTTTTGTGATAATTATAAATTTCACTTTTTTTAACTCCATTCACTAGAAAGCACGTTCATAATTGAGATAGATGCAAAGAACAATACCAAAAAAATCCAAAATCAACACGTTTTTTAAATTACTATTTTTTGTTATAACCCATAAAAAATAGAGATTTGGTGATAATTCTAAATTTCACTTTTTCCACTCCATTCGCAAGAATGCACGTTCCAAATTAGAGTGGGTGCAAAAAATAGCCCCAAAATCAAAAATCAACACGTTTTTTAAATTATTATTTTTGGCCAACATACGTTTGTTATAACCCTTGAAAATTTTATGTTTTTGTGATAATTCTAAATTTTACTTTTTTTCACTCCATTCACTACAATGCATGTTCACAATTGATATGGGTGCAAAAAATAGCACCAAAAAAGACAAAATAAACACTTTTTTGAAATTGTAATTTTTTGGCCAAAATACGTGTTATAACCCATGAAAAATGAAGGTTTAGTGATAATTTTAAATTTGAATTTTTTTTTTCACTCCATTCATTAGATTCCAAGTTCATAAATGATGTGGGTGCAAAAAATAGCACCAAAAAAGCAAAAATTGACACGTTTTTTTTAAATTACTTTTTTTGGCCAAAATACAAATTTTATAACCCGTGAAAAATGGAGGTTTGGTGATAATTTTAAAATTCGCTTTTTTAACTCTATTCACAAGAATACACGTTTACAACTGAGTTGGGTGCAAAAAATATCATCAAAAAAGTCAAAATCAATACGTTTTTGAAATTGTTATTTTTTACAAAAATACGTGTATTATATAACCCATGAAAAATGGAGATTTGGTGATAATTCTACATTTCACTTTTTTCACTCCTTTCACTGGAATGCAAGTTCACAATTGAGGTGGGTACAAACAACGTCACAGAAAAGAGACAAAATTAATATGTTTTCGAAATTGCTATTTTTGGCCAAAATACGTGTGTTATTATAACCCATGAAAAATTTGTGGTTTGGTGATAATTCTAAATTTCACTTTTTTTCGTTCCGTTCACTAGAATATACATTCACAATTGAGTTTGGTGCAAAAAATAGCACGAAAAATTATAAAATCAACACGTTTTCGAAAATTATCATTTTTTGTCAAAATACGTGTTATAACCCACGAAAAATGGAGGTTTGGTGATAATTCTAAAATTCACTTTTTTTACTCCATTCACTATAATGCACATTCATAATTAAGGTGGGAACAAAAAAAACACCAAAAAAGCTAAAATCAACATGTTTTCTAAATTGCTATTTTTGGCCAAAATACGTGTGTTACCCATGAAAAAATAGAAATTTGGTGATAATTCTAAATTTTACTTTTTTTCACTCTATTCACTAGAAAGCACGTTCACAATTGAAGTGTGTGCAAAGAACAATACCAAAAAAAGCCAAAATCAACAAGTTTTTTAAATTGCAATTTTTTGCCAAAATACGTGTTATAAATCATGAAAAACAGAGGTCTGGTGATCATTCTAAATTTCACTTTTTTCACTCCATTCACAAGAATGCACATTCAAAATTAAGATGGGTGAATAGCCCCAATATCCAAAATTGCTAATCTTTTAGCCAAAATACATGTGTTATAACCCATGAGAAATGGAGATTTTGTGATAATTTTAAATTTCACTTTTTTTCACTTTGTTCACTTGAATGCACGTTCACAATTGAGGTAGGTGCAAACAACATCACAAAAAAAAAGCCAAAATCAACACATTTTTGAAATTACTATTTTTTCACCAAAATACGTATGTTATAACCCATGAAAAACGGTGGTTTAGTGATAATTCTAAATTTTACGTTTTTCACTACATTCACTAGAATGCATGTTCACAATTGAGGTGAATACAAAAATAGTACCAATATAGCCAAAATAAACATGTTTTCAAAATTGCTACTTTTGGCCAAAATACATGTGTTACAACCCATGAAAAATAGAGGTTTGGTGATAATTCTAAATTTCACTTTTTCTCACTCTATTCACTACAATACACATTCACAATTGAGGTGGGAACAAAAAAACAACACCAGAAAAGCCAAAATCAACAGATTTTCTAAATTGCTATTTTTTAATCAAATATGTATGTTAAAGCCCATGAAAAATAGAGGTTTGGTGATAATTCTAAATTTCACTTTTTTCACTCCATTCACTAGAAAACTCGTTCACGATTGAAATGGGTGCAAAGAACAATACCAAAAAAGTCAAAATCAACAAATTTTTTAAATTGCTTTTTTTGGCCAAAAACCGTGTTATAACCCATGAAAAATAGAGGTTTGGTTATAATTCTAAATTTCACTTTTTTAACTCTATTCACTAAAATGCACGTTCAAAATTAAGGTAGGTGCAAAAAATAGCCTCAAAATCCAAAATCAACACGTTTTTGAAATTGCTATTTTTTACCAAAATACGTGTGTTATAAATTATAATCCATGAAAAATTGTTGGTTTTGTAATAATTCTAAATTTCACATTTTTCACTCCATTCACTAGAATTCATGTTCACATTGATGTGGGTGCAAAAAAATATCACCAAAAATCCAAAATAAACACGTTTTCGAGGTTGCTATTTTTTTTGCCAAAATATGAGTTATAACTCATGAAAAATGGAGGTTTAGTGATAATTCTAAATTTGAGTTTTTTTCACTCCATTCATTAGAATGAATGTTCACAATTGAGGTGGGTGAAAAAAACAGAACCAAAAAAACCAAAATCTACACATTTTCAAAATTACTATTTTTGGCAAAAATACGTGTTATAACCCATGAAAAATGGAGGTTTGGTGATAATTTTAAATTTCACTTTTTTTTACTCTATTCACTAGAATACACATTTACAATTGAGTTGGATGCAAAAAAACATCATCAAAAAAGTCAAAATCAATACGTTTTCGAAATTGCTATTTATGGCAATACGTGTTATAACCATGAAAAATGGAGATTTGGTGACAATTCTAAATTTCACTTTTTTCACTCCTTTCACTAGAATGTACGTTCACAATTGAGGTAGGTGCAAACAACGTCACAAAAACAGTCAAAATCAACACGTTTTCGAAATTGCTATTTTTTGCCAAAATACGTGTTATAACTCATGAAAAACGGAGGTTTGGTGACAATTCTAAATTTCACTTTTTTTCAATCTGTCCACTAGAATGTATATTCATAATTGAGGTGAGAGCAAAAATAACACCAAAAAAACTAAAATTAACACGTGTTTTTAAATTGTCACTGTTTTACAAAAATGAGCCCACGAAAAATGGAGGTTTTGTGATAATTTTAAGTTTCACTTTTTTTAACATGATTCACTAGATTACACATTTATGATTGAGGTGGGTATAAAAAATAGCACCAAAAAAACTAAAATCTACATGTTTTCAAAATTGCTATTTTTTGTCAAAATACGTGTGTTATAACCCATGAAAATGGAGGTTGGTGATAATTCTAAATTTCACTTTTTTTCATAGATTCACTAGAATGCACTTTCACAATGAGGTGGGTGCAAAAAATAGCACGAAAAAAGTTAAAATCAACACGTTTTTTTAAAATTATTATTTTTTGTCAAAATACGTGTTATAACCCACGAAAAATAGAGGTTTGGTGATAATTCTAAATTTCACTTTTTTCACTCCATTCACTAGAATGCACATTCACAATTGAGATGGGAACAAAAAACAACACAAAAAAGCCAAAATCAACATGTTTTCTAAATTGCTATTTTTAGCCAAAATACATGTGTTATAACCCATAAAAGATAGAGATTTGGTGATAATTTTAAATTTCACTTTTTTCACTCCATTCATTAGAAAGCTCGTTCACAATTGAGGTGGGTGCAAAGAACAACACCAAAATGCCAAAATCAACAACGTTTTTTAAATCGCTATTTTTTGCCAAAATTTGTGTTATAACCCATGAAAAATAGAGGTTTGGTGATAATTCTAAATTTTACTTTTTTCACTCCATTCACTAGAATGCACGTTCAAAATTAAGGTGGGTGCAAAAAATAGCACCAAAATTCAAAATCAACACGTTTTTGAAATTACTATTTTTTGCCAAAATACATGTGTTATAACCCATGAAAAATTGATGTTTTTGTAATAATTCTAAATTTCACTTTTTTCACTCCATTCATTAGAATGCATGTTCACAATTGAGGAAGGTGATGGTTTTGGTGTCTTAGACCTTCTAACAGGACTTTCTCTATGAGGGGACCTTGAACAACCACATTTTGCTTTGCTGCAATCGACTGGTTTGCTCAACACAGAACTGCATTGCTTTTGGGATTTTTGCTTTGGTCTGTCTGGCAAACAATTGCTTGTGTCATCCAATATAATGTCTTTTCTGGAAGTTGGCTCGCAAGACTGATCTTCTCCATTGAAAAAGTTGGAGTTTTTTTTCTTTCTTTCTTTTTTAAAAGTCAAGACAAGAGTTGTCGTGTGAACAAATTGACGACAAAAATTTACAACACAAAAATCTATCTCATATTTACAACCAGATTCTGAGGGTAATGACTAATTTTATTATTAAAATTTTTAATACTTATGAATTTAGTTTGGTAGAAAGATTATGTTGAAAATGGATTATGTTAAAAACCCCCCATAATCCTATCAATGGATAATGTTGAAAAATGGATTATGTTTAAATTGTACCTTGTTATTCTTCAGTCGTAGCTTGAGAATATATACAGACTAATTAATGGTGGATGTTGTGGATTTTGTGATTTTGATGAGTGGAAGAATGGTGGATATAGTGTGTTTGTAGGTGATTGAAGTGGGTTAATGATGGTTGTAGTGGGTGAAGTGATGGTTGTGGTGAGCATGTAATTGAAGTTAGAGAAATTATACTGGTTATGGTGGGGGGAGAGAGAAGATGGTGGTAGCCATGGTAGGAGGAGAGAGAAGATTGTGGTGGTCTGGTGGAAGGAGAGAGAAGATGATGGTAGAGATAAAAACGAAAGAGAAAGATAAGATAAGAAAAAAAAGTGATTGTAAAAAGTAAGAAAACGGAGGAAAGAGAAAAACAAGAAGATAAAGTAAGTTGGAAGAAAAATAATTAAATAATATCATTTTTTTACTTTTATGTAAGGGTTATATAGTAATTTTACATATTTCTGTTAGTTTGGACGGTTTCCGTCGGCTTTCCACTTAACTCCAAAGCAGAAGGGGGTTATGTGGGTATTTTGAAACTACGAGGTAGTGAAAGGGTGATTATGCCTAACCACAAGGGGGTAAAAGGGAATTCGCCCTAATTCTAAATTTCACTTTTTTTCATAGATTCACTAGAATGCACTTTCACAATGAGGTGGGTGCAAAAAATAGCACGAAAAAAGTTAAAATCAACACGTTTTTTAAAATTATTATTTTTTGTCAAAATACGTGTTATAACCCACGAAAAATAGAGGTTTGGTGATAATTCTAAATTTCACTTTTTTCACTCCATTCACTAGAATGCACATTCACAATTGAGATGGGAACAAAAAAACAGCACAAAAAAAGTCAAAATCAACATATTTTCTAAATTGCTATTTTTAGCCAAAATACATGTGTTATAACCCATAAAAGATAGAGATTTGGTGATAATTTTAAATTTCACTTTTTTCACTCCATTCATTAGAAAACTCATTCACAATTGAGGTGGGTGCAAAGAACAACACCAAAAATGCCAAAATCAACAACGTTTTTTAAATCGCTATTTTTTGCCAAAATTTGTGTTATAACCCATGAAAAATAGAGGTTTGGTGATAATTCTAAATTTTACTTTTTTCACTCCATTCACTAGAATGCACGTTCAAAATTAAGGTGGGTGCAAAAAATAGCCCCAAAATTCAAAATCAACACATTTTCGAAATTACTATTTTTTGCCAAAATACGTGTGTTACCCATGAAAAATTGATGTTTTTGTAATAATTCTAAATTTCACTTTTTTCACTCCATTCATTAGAATACATGTTCACAATTGAGGTGCGTGCAAAAAATAGCACCAAAAAACCAAATAAACATGTTTTCGAAATTGCTATTTTTTTGTCAAAATAAATATGTTATAACCAATGAAAAATAGAGATTTAATGATAATTTTAAATTTGACTTTTTTCTTTCACTCCACTCATTAGAATGCAAGTTCACAATTGAGGTAGGTGCAAAATACAACACCAAAAAAGTCAAAATCGACACGTTTTCAAAATTATTATTTTTTTCCAAAATACATCCCATGAAAAATGGAGGTTTGGTGATAATTCTAAATTTCACTCTATTCACTAGAATACGCGTTTACAATTGAGTTGGGTGCAAAAAAATATCATCAAAAAGTTCAAAATCAATACGTTTTCGAAATTACTATTTTTGGCAAAAATACGTGTGTTATATAACCCATGAAAAATGGAGATTTGGTGATAGTTTTAAATTTCACTTTTTTTCACTCTGTTCACTATAATGCACATTCACAATTGATGTGGGTGCAAACAACGTCACAAAAAAAGTCAAAATCAACAAGTTTTTGAAATTGCTATTTTTTACCAAAATACGTGTTATAACCCATAAAAAATTGAGGTTTGATGATAATTCTAAATTTCACTTTTTTCACTCCATTCACTAGAATGTACGTTCACAATTGAGGTGTGAGCAAAAAACAGCACCAAAAAAATCAAAATTAACACGTGTTTTGAAATGTCATTTTTTTACAAAAATGTGTGTTCTAACCCACGAAAAATGTAGGTTTGATGATAATTTTAAGCTTCACTTTTTTTAACACGATTAACTAGATTACACATTTATGGTTGAGGTGGGTATAAAAACAGCACCAAAAAAACTAAAATCTACACGTTTTCGAAATTGCTATTGATAGGCGTGAAGCTTAAACCTTAATTGCCCGGCACCAATTTGATAGCGGTTTTGGAGTTAGGTTTAAATGCAAAGGCTTAACCGAATCAAATACATTTATAGTCCTAATCCTCACGACATTTAAGGTGCATCAAGACACCAACGTTTTGTAGCTTAGAGGAAGTAGGGATTGTACCCACAGGGAGGGGATGAGTTTATGCGATTAGTGTGAATATGTGTGAAGTAGTGAGAGCTAAAACAAGTAATGAAATAACCTAAACTACAAACTAGAGAAGAGAACAAAAACAAGGAAATAAATGCATCACGAGAAAAGTAATCATGTAATGAAGTGTACCCTTGGAGTATTGGTTTTCCTTAACGATAGTGCTTTATGTGATTTACAAGAACGAGCTAATGAATTAAGATTGTGACAACATAAATCAAGTTCCACTTTTATGGCAGAAGCTAGAACCTAATAACGTTGACAACTACGGAAAATTGACTTCCTAGCTAATCCCCCCTTTATGGCGGAGGCAAGGATTTGCCAATAGGTCAACTAAGAGCCCGATGTTCCCCAAGCTTATCACACTCTAGTTCGGCTCCTCCTTTATGGCGGAGGCAAGAGCCAAACCAAGTGACTCTTTCGAATATCACTCCCTAACCTATTCCTTCCTTTATGGCGGAGGCAAGTTCAAAGTTAGTTTATGTTACCCGAATTCACCAACCCTAACATCGGTATCTCAATGTCCTAACCGATTCCCCCTTTATTGCGGAGGCAAGAAAAGGCTAGAACACTACCACTAATCTACTATCCACATACTAATCTACCCTAAGCATTACTAGTATGGAATGTTAGACTAGCTTGTAGTTCCTAATTCTTCATTACCCTAAGCATAATTCCACATAATAGCACAACAATTCAACACAATAACCAATCTCCAAGGGCACTAGCAAATTAGCACATCAAAGGCACAAAGAACATCACAATAAAGTATTAAAGAAATGGAATTAAACAAAGAAAATACAAAGAGAAGAACTCCCCTTTGATGTTCCAAGCCAAAACTCCAAGCTTCCACAATCAAAACAAGTCCTTAGAGCCAATTGACTTTACATGAATTCCCTCTCCTCTTGATGCTATTTACACCAAGAACACACACTAGTTGTGTGTTCTTGTGGAGAAGATAGAGAGCAAAGATTACAAAACAAACTAAAACTAACAAAATCTAACTACAAAGCTAACAAGGAAAAATGGTCTCTTCTCTTCTCCTTCTTCCTCCCCCTCTTCTCCCCCCTTCTTCTCTTCAGCTGATTATATGAATTTAGGGCTGGAGAAGAGTGTGTCCCGAAGTGCCCAAAATACCCTTGAAGTCAATGAAATTGGAGGGCAAAAGTGGCAAAAAATGGGCTGCCCGCGCGCCGGAGAACTTCTCCGGCGCGCCGCACATCCCAGACATCATTGTCTCCGGTGCTAGTTTGTGAGCCATTTTTCGATATGATCCATAACGAATTAGGAAAAACCCAAAACATGAAAGTTGTAGCTCTGTCTCTTAGCTTTCCAATGGAACCGAAATCAGTCCAATCGGATGTAAATTGTGCGAGATATGATCGAATTACTAAACACTGGATTTTGCCTCAGCTCTCCGGCGCGCCGGAGAGCCTTCGGCGGGCCGGAGGAGTTTCTCTCCGGCGCGCCGGAGGGTTCTGGAAGTTGCATTATTTGGCCCTCTTAATTGTTGAATTTTCGGCGCGCCGGAGAGACTTCTCCGGCGGGCCGCTGGGCTTCTTCCAGCGTCCGACTCGCTTCAAAACGTGCTCCTTTCATCGTCCTTTTGCTCCGTTGCTCTTCCATGCCATAATGTCCTACAAATACATTAAAAACACATCAAAACACATAGAAACATGCTACAATGACGCTCAAAAGATAAGTAAAATGAATCCAATAATGTGAAAATTCTCACATTATCAGCTATTTTTAGCCAAAATACGTGTTATAACCTATGAAAATGGGAGGTTGGTGATAATTCTAAATTTCACTTTTTTCTCTATTCGCTACAATGCACGTTCATAATTGAAGTGGGTGCAAAAAAACAGTACGAAAAAAGCTAAAATCAACACATTTTTTAAAATTATCATTTTTTTCAAAATACGTGTTATAACCCACGAAAAATAGAGGTTTGGTGATAATTCTTAATTTCAATTTTTTCACTCCATTCACTAGAATGCATATTCACAATTGAGGTGGGAACAAAAAAACACCCCCCAAAAAAGTCAAAATCATCACGTTTTCTAAATTGCTATTTTTGGCCAAAATACGTGTTATAACCAATGAAAAATAGAGGTTTGGTGATAATTCTAAATTTCACTTTTTTTCACTCTATTCACTAGAATGCACGTTCACAATTAAGGTGGGTACAAAAAACAGCAGCAAAAAAATCATAATCAACACGATTTGGGAATTCTAATGACATGGAGTCCTAATTGACATTAAATAAGAAAGAGAAATTGTCTTACTTAGTATAAATAAACAGATTAAAATTATCAGAATTATCTTCATAAATTCTTTATCATTCATCCAATCATTAAGTGTCATGTAAGTTTTTTTTCCACTCTAATAATCATACACACCACCTATATAATATGATTAATTCAGACCCCAAATTGTTTACTGTGAAATAAAATTAAAATATCACTAAAATCACAAACTAAAATTACAAACCAAAATATCACCAAACTCACAAACTAAGTAACTAAAAATATAAACATCACCCAAATCAAATATACAATTATCAAGCCCTAAACTAAATGTGAGTGAACCCTAATATGTGATTTTAACGACGTGATTTCACTAAAACTAAGATTAAAACTATGTCAAATAGTTCACCCACGTTAGAGTTAGGGCTTAATAATTATTAATTTTATTTCGATGATATCATGCAAAAATATTCAAGAGCAATTTCCACTACCAACAAATGCTAACGTCAAATCTGGTGGGTTGCTAACCAGAATGGCATGCGCAGTCTTAGAACTATTTCAGCAAGCAAAATTTGACCATTCCGGCATTTGTAGAAAGCAGATACTTTAAGCAAGGAAACTTGAAAGATTAAAGAAAAGTCATCTTTTATCATTGGTTTTTCTAAAATGTCCCCTTCGAGATGATTTACAAACTCGAGACTTCATAGGACTGACTACAAATGAATGAATACAAATCTCCCACCCTCCCTCCCACTATGTCCATTAAAGAATTTCATCCTATATCTACACCAATATGTACCCCCATCACAGACAATTTAACGTCATTACAAAAAGAAACAAAAATACAATGTGGATTTATCAATGTCATCATATAAGTTCAATCCATCATTATCCTTTTGTACGTTTGGGTATGGTTTCAGATCCGAGTTTTGATTGGTTTTAATTTCAATCCCATGCTTTCTGGAGAGAGAAGCTCCGGTGATATGCAAGTTGGGCTTAGAGGACTCCTTGGGCTGCCGGTGAATTGGCTTGGTCGGTACATACCATATCCCATGAGGAAATACTCCATGGGGATTAACATTGCATGAGGCTGTTCTTCCGTCACCATTGATCCACAAGCCTGTACCTGTAAATGTACCACAAGGTTCTCTTATAAACAAAGCTTTTAAAATTTACAAATTGTTCTCTCTTAGCTGCTTAACTGATTCTAAAGTATCCTTTCCCGGATCATGTTAAGATAATAATAATGTGATTGGAGAAAGGATCCAATCATTAATGCCTATGGAAACAGTAGGTTCAGGTCTACGCAATCAAGAGGGAGATATGCAATTAGTATTTAATTCAATCTGGTGACATGTAGGATGATCAGCTGTTTTTTTTTTTAATAGATATGCATCATATTATCCCATCATAATGTTTGGATAATACAAGAAGTTGATTATGGTCTACAAGTCTAGAAACTTTTACAAAAAGCAAGGAATGAGATCCCTTTTGGCTTCATTTGCAAAGTGAACTAACAATTTAACATGCAATCCGATTTCAAAAGAAGTCAAGAATCTTTTTCAAAAAAACAAAGAATGGATAATGACCCTTTTGGCTTCATCACAGAAAGGCCTACTGGTCTAACATGAAAATGTCAAAATGACATCAGAATAATGTCATTGTTAGCATACCTCAACTAAAGCACAATATCTTCTATCCAACTTAGATGTCATGTGGAGAGCCTCAGCATAGAAAGGAGAATTCTCCCCAACAAATATTAGTGTTCGACATTTCAAAGTCTTCAAGCCTTCTGTAATATCAGGTCTCCTGTTTGTTGGCAAGGAAATGCAAGATCAATTTCGAAAGAAACTTTACATGCCTAAAGGCCATAAAATGCTCAAACTTCTTTTACCTATCAATACACTGAAGAAACCGAAAGACATTTATGCTCTGCCTCTCCTCCAGTAACTGGATGAAATAAATAAAAAGAAAAAGAAGGAACTTCAAAACTAAGCATCTGGCCAGAATAAAGTGGCAAGACTACAACCTAACCGAGCCAAAACAAAAAGAAGAATGAAGCACTAACTCTTCTGCAGGCTTGAACAATATCTGATTCTGGAACTTCTGGGCTACCACGAACTTCCTGATACAAGTTGAATTAACTTCATTAACCTGTTTCACCCACCTATTGGGCATACAGAGCACGAGAAAGCAGGAAACAGCAACACAGGAGTTTAAATGGAACAAGTTTAGGAGAGATAAAGTTACCTTGCTGAAGTACCGGTAAAGTAAGCACTCCTTCAGCAGACCGCTCATGCCATAGAAGTACAGTAAATTCGACATCACCTGTACAGCACAGTAAATTTAGCTTACATTCAAAATTCCTTGAACCATTCAAAATTTAGTTAACAGATGGGTATAAAAAAATCAGACCTTGTTACATAACCATTCAGTCCACGAGGGTGCTCTGCATAGTGGAGAAACAAGGATCAAGCCAAGAACCCGCTCCCTATACTTCATCTGTAAAACAATCCCTGTCAGTCAATTCAACTCTGTTCGTTGTAATGGCACCTTTTAAGCATTATCAGGAAATTAAACGTACAGCAAACATAGCAAGGATGTAAGCTCCAGCAGTTACTCCCATGCACATAACTGCACCAAGCCTACATGAAGTCACATTTTATAATCAGGGGTGAGTTACTAAATAAGAGACAAAAGAAAATGATGAGAAAATCATAAGCACTCTGAACAGAAAGAAACTTGGGTGAAAGTATTATAACATATGTGCATAAATTACCTAAAGTAATTTAGAACCTCGACTATTTGATCAGTTAAATCATCAACCGATGGCAAGGGATCATTAGGACTAACCGCAGCAGCTCCCAACTGCAGGGGTTCTTGTGGAGGTCCCCCAAAGTAGTAGAATGTGAGTAATAGCATTATAAAGACAAAAAAAGACAAGTCTCGAAACTTAAAAGATTCCTCAGAAAAAGCACAAATTACAAAAATAAATGCAACAAGCAAGCAATTACTGACCTCATGCCCAGGCGGACTAATGTGGTAAATGCAGAAATTATGAAGCAGCAAACTAGCTGCTTCTGGACAAAAGAACAATCCTTGAAAGCATGACACATCTGCAGAAGACAGTTAGAGATGCAACGAGAGAAAACTACGGTAACCAAACAGAGCATGGTAAAGGTAAAACACAAGTGACAAAGTAATTTTTATTTTTATTTAACAAAAAAAAAACAGCTTATAACTTACGATTAAGAGCTAAATCAGGATAAGTGACAAGTGCAGGCTTGTCTTGGTCTCCATACACTATAACAGACACAGAGCCATGGCGAGTTCGCACAATATGTTCCTGCATAAAGATTGTATGTCTTGTGTAAAAGCATAACTAATTTGCAGACACTTCAGAACAAGGGGGAAAATTAATCTGAAAATTGTGTACTTGTCAAAACAGAATGAATCCATATGTACCATGAGTCTTTGTCAACAAAAATAATTCCACTAGACACAACTCATTGCTCATGAACGAACACACACTTCAAATATAAGAGAACTCTAAGTCACAAAAATATGCAATTCCAATCATCGATAGCAGTAACTCGAGTGAACAATCTCTAGGATCTTCACTTCATAATACATGGCAGGACAAAAAGACAAGACAAGAAATAGCTTTTTAAGCTTTACAATTGACCTCTAGAAAAAGTTAACCAAGCTTAAAAGAAAAGTATGGGACCAACAACCAATAGTATAATCTGACAGATGGAATTATCGTGATGATTGCAACACCTAACCAATTACTAGAAAATTAACACGCAGACAAACTAACAGATGCATAGAGTAACAGCCACGGTGCATTTCTAGAAAAGAACTGAAGATTGGAACATTACAGGTGTCAAAAGAAAGTTTACATCATTAGCCAAATTTGGACCAATACTAGTTTAGAAAAGGAATCAAAACACAAACAACTAGAAACGATAAGAACAGATAAATTCAATAGCCCACCACATATATTATACAAAAAGAAACTATTTTAAAGAAACCAAAATAATATACCAGCATTAAATACTTTTATGCTTCATATCATACTTGCCAGAACTGGTAGAACGGATAATAATATGAATTTAATTGTGCATCTAAAACTATGGGAAAAAAAAAAAGATACGGAAAGAAGGAAAGAAAGAAAGAAAACAAGTCGAGATCAATTATCATTCCCCTATAACTTGGAAACCAATACACTGACCAAAAGGCATGATTCTAGAACTCACAAACGATGAACGCAGCTTTCCAAGAAATTAATCAAATGGCTCCGTATAATCCAATACGCCATTTTAGTACAAATAACAGTAACATAAGAAACAATTTAAGCTTAATTGAAACTCGGTCATTATCATCTTTAAACCACAAGAAAGGAAAATTTTGCTTAAAAAATCCTTGACCCTATATTTTGCTTCTGAAATTCATAACTTCAAATTACAGATTACTCCAATGAACCCAGAGATCTATTTTCTCAAAATTCCATTACTTAATTCGAGATGAAACAATTCAAAACTCCAGAATTGAAACGCATTCGAAAAATTTATCAACTTACAAAGATTTAAAAAAATACGAAAGCACAACAAATGCATACGGAACTAACGAATTTGCATTAAAAATCATTAATTTAATCAAAGAAACCAAAGAAACTTACTAAATTTCAAGAAAAATTTTCCTTATTCAAAAACATAAATTCCGCATTGATACCCCCAAATTGAACAGAAAGGATTCTTGACGCACAAAATTGCAAACATTTTACGCGTAAAAATTAATGATATATATAATGCATGAGTAAAGAAAAAACGGAACCTTTCCGCCAAGATAAATAGTCTCTATATCGACGGAAACGGAATCGCTCGACTCCGCCATGGCCAGTGGCTCCGACTTTCTGTGTCCGCAAACCGAAGAAAGCTCGATAAAGCCTTCTCTATATACAAATGTATATATTTGTATATAATATTGATAAAGATAGAAAGAAGACTTGGCTTGAGCTATAATGGCTTATATACCAAGCGATTCTTTCTCTTCTTTTTTTTTTTTTTCCCTTTTTCTCTCGTTTCTGCTCTGTATGAATTGTATCTATGGCTGTGTTTCAAACAGAAAAATATTGATCTGCGGTTAAAACTTAACCACCACCGACAGTTTTTTAAGTTGAACGTTTTAATTTTGTTTTTGGGGACTTTCTCTCTCACACAGACACACAGTGAAGAGGCGGAGTCAGACGGGGAACTGCGTATATTTCGGATTGAACACAAGAGTGTAGTTAAAAAGCTAACCGTGGTTAATGACCGACAGCTTGGCTAAGTCATCTGCATATGAAGGTATGGGCCCAGAATTTAGGATGAGCTAGTCTGTCACCGTGCATGCATGAACAAAATGTGACTGCAATGCTCTGTGGGTCATTCGTAATTTTAGGTATTCCCATTTGGATCCATTTTCTTTTTTATTGACTTTTAATCATTCGTAACGGTCAATTATTTGACTCTTCTTCTTACTTGTAATGAAGGATGATGAAAATAGTTTGAAAATTCATTTTATTTCACTATTTTGGGAAATATGGTAGGGTAATGATTTACTTAACCAAATATATATAAGGGGCCCTATTACAAAACGATGAGGGAGTCTGGGTACACATATGTTTCTTGCACGCGATGTTTTTCTTTTCGCAAATCCGTTTAGAAATTTGAAAGGAAACACTAAAATCGAAAGTAGATGTAAGATCGAATATATTAAATGTCCCTTTAGTAACAATAAAAGTAACAATAGGATAAATGTAAAAAATTAGTAAGTATGAATTAAATAAATCTAAAAGTTTTAAATATCTAGAATTTATCACTGAAAAAAATAGAGAAATTAATAAAGATGTTCTACAGGATTCAAGTAGATTGGAACAAATATAAAAATGCGTCTTTTATCCTCTGTGATTGAAATGTATAATTGAAATTGAAGAAAAAAATTTATAAACAATTATAAGACCAGCAATGCTTTATGAATCAGAATGTCGGATGATTAAATATGATCACGAGTAAAAAATGAGGACATATCAAATTAGAAATAATAAGTAATGAATGTATTACAACGAAAGTGAAGTAGCTCCAATAAATGAGAAAATGAGATAAACTTGTTTAAACATGTGCATAAAAGACCCATAGATGCACTGACTTGTTAAAGTAGAGAAAAATCAATCTAAATTTAAAGGAGAATGAGAGACCTAAAAAGATTTGGAAATAAACAATTAAAAATGAGATGATATACTTAAATATAAATGAAAACATTTGTAATGATAAAATACAATGTCAAAATATGATCTATGTAGCCACTCGATATAGTTAAATAAAGATTTAGTTGTTGTTGTACTTGTATCATTCTCAACCTTTATTTTTTCCAATGCACTAAATTTTTAGTCCAATTGGTAAAGTGTATTATGAAAATATATAATCAACCCTTATGAATGTTAATTACTAAAATTGTCATGATTTGGTTGTCTTTATTTTTTTTTATAAACGGTCTCAATCGAATAACCTTTTTCTATAGCTAAAATTCTTTTTCTTTTCAAAAAAAAAAAAACTTTTTTTCTTTTTCAAAACTTTTGTAATTTTTTATGTTTAAAATATTTTCCAAAATTCTCTCAAAACTTATTTATACTCATTAAGATAAGAGATGTAGTACATTGGGAAAAAAAAATTAATTATCAAGAATAGTAAAATATGTTATTCATTTATTTTCTTAATGTGCATACACGCTTACATGCATGTATCCTCAAACTCTCTATACAACGTAGTTTTATTAAAACTAGAGACTAAATGCATAAATATCACTAAAATTAATTTACAATTATTAGACCCTAACCAAAAAGATTGGTGAACCTAATTTTAATTAGAACAGAATACGACAGATAAAATATTGGATATAAAATCCCATGTTTAAGTCTATATTACTAGATTTTGAAGTTGGATGGTAACTCTTGGACAGGCTAGCTTACTAGAGTTGTAAATCATTAAAATTAAAAGTTCGAGTTATTTTACCGACCCATAGTTTGACTATATTTTTTTATTTTTTAATTTTTAAATTTTTTGCATTTAACTCTATACAAAATGCAAATTTTATTGTGAGAAACGAGTTATATGGAGCTATGGGGTATGGCGTGTACGCTTGCTTATCTGGATCTGTGGGTGCTCCCATGGGATATGGTATACCCACTAGCTGTTTGATGTTTTTACCCAACAAACAACAAGAAGTTTTTCCTAAACCTCTTTCATTTTTAGTATGCTCTTCCTATTTCTCCTGCACTGCTGCTGACAGAACCGTTGAAGATAACAACTTAAGAAATGATTCCTTATTGAAAAATATAAAATATCCAAGATTTGAACTCCCAAATGCCTCAAAAGAATTACCTACAATTATTAATTCTCCTGATTTGAACGTTTCGATGGGGAGAGGTACGAAAATGAAAAACCCGAGATTCCGACCTCCAAATGAGCCCAAAAAAATGCCCAGAGTTAGCAATTCTTCAATGGATAGAGGCATGAAAAATGCAATTAAAGTGGATGGTGGTGGGGTTGTAAAATTGAGTGGAGAAAGGGTGATGAAATGGTACTCGAAAATGTTTCAGAATTGTGCTTTAGCTAAGTGTTTGCATGAGGGTAAAGCACTTCATGGAAAGTTGATAAAATATGGGATAAAACCAGATACTCATTTATTTGTTTCATTGATTAATTTTTATGCTAAGTGTGGGGCTTTGAGTTTCGCGCGTAAGGCTTTTGATGAGATGCCCGACAAAGACGTGGTGTCGTGGACTGCATTGATTTCAGGCTTTGTAGCTGAAGGGCGTGGCGCGGAAGGTGTTGAATTATTCTGTGAGATGAGGAGGGCAGGGGTAAGACACAATGAGTTTACGTTGGCAACAGTTTTGAAGGGTTGTTCAATGTCTTCTGATTTGGAATTTGGGAAACAGTTGCATGCTGAGGTGGTCAAAGGCTGGGCCTTTTCAGATGTTTATGTTGGTTCTGCTTTAGTTGACCTATACGCTAAACTTGGCGAAGTGGAATATGCAGACAAGGTTTTTTTTGTCATGCCGGAGCAGAATGCTGTGTCATGGAATGCCCTGCTTAATGGGCATGCCCAACTGGGTGATGGACATGAAGTTTTGAGTTTGTTTTGTAAAATGATAGAGTCAGAAATAAGGTTTAGTAATTATACCTTGTCTACTGTTCTAAAGGGATGTGCAAGTTCGCAGAGTTTGAGAGCAGGCCAGGTTGTTCATTCCATGGCAATCAAACTTAGGAGCGAGTTTGATGATTTTGTTTGCTGTAGTTTAGTTGATATGTATTCTAAATGTGAGCAGGCAAATGATGCATTCCAAATATTTATGAGAATCACAAACCCTGATATTGTAACTTGGAGTACAATGATCAGCGGCCTTGATCAGCAAGGACAGAAACTAGAAGCTTTGGAGTTGTTTCGGTTAATGTTGCGTTCTGGTTTGAGGCCTAACCAATTCTCACTCTCAACTATTATTAGCGCTGCCACGGATTTGGGTGATCCACAGTTGTGTAAAAGTGTTCATGCTTGCATTTGCAAATATTGTTTTGAATCTGACATGTTGGTCAGCAATGCCCTGATTACCATGTACATGAAGCTTGGATTAGTTTATGACGGTTTCCAGGTTTTTTCCGCAATGAGTCAAAAAGATGTGGTTTCATGGAATGCATTTTTATCTGGATTTCAAGATGGTGAAAGTTCTGATCAAGGACTCGTAATTTTTAAGAAGATTCTTGAGGAAGATCTAAAACCAAATAAGTACACATTTGTTAGCATTTTGAGGAATTGCACAAGCCAGTCGAATGTTGGCTTTGGGAAGCAAGTGCATGCCCATATATTTAAGGATAACCTCGAGACTGATGATCATGTTGGAACTGCTCTGATTGACATGTACTCCAAGTGCAGATGCCTCAATGATGCAGAATTGATTTTTAACAGATTGAATGAAAGGGACATCTTTACTTGGACAGTGATGATTGCTGGTTATGCTCAGATAGAACATCAAGCAGAGAAGGCCATCGGGTTTTTCAATCAGATGCAGAGAGGAGGAGTTAAGCCCAACGAGTTTACTCTTGGCAGCTGTTTGAAGGCTTGCTCAAGCATAGCAAACCTTGAAAATGGACTGCTGTTGCATTCCTGGGCAATTAAGTCTGGACAAGTTTGTGATATATGTGTGGCCAGTGCGCTGGTTGATATGTATGGGAAATGCGGATGCATAGATGATGCTGAGAATATATTTAAGAGCATGGACACAGTTGATACAGTGATGTGGAACACGATGATATGTGGTTACTCCCAACATGGGCAGAATGAACAAGCTCTTCAGTCTTTTAGAGCAATGTTAAACAAAGACGTGCAGCCGGATAGGGTTACTTTTATTGGTGTCCTTTCTGCCTGCAGCCACATGGGTTTGATTGAAGAAGGAAAAAGGCTTTTCCAGTCAATGACTGAAATATATGGAATTACTCCTTCAATTGATCACTATGCTTGTATGGTTGATATCCTCGGCCGAGCAGGTAGATTTAGCGAGCTGGAGAGCTTTATTGAGCACATGAAGATCACTCCAAATGCCTTGATCTGGCAGACTATTCTCGGGGCTTGTAAAATTCATGGAAATGTAGAATTGGGTGAAAATGCTGCTCAGAAACTTCTTGAAATAGAACCCAAGGAGGATACAAATTATATACTGTTATCTAACATATATGCGGCAAAAGGTAGGTGGGATGATGTCTCAAGAATTAGAGGTTTGATGTCGAGTCAAGGTTTGAAGAAGGAACCTGGTTGTAGCTGGGTCCAGGTTGATGCTCAAACTCATGTCTTCTTGTCTCAGGATGCTTCGCATCCGAGATTCAGTGATATTTATCAAAAGTTGGAAGAGCTGCATCAGAAACTTTGTTTACTTGGCTATGTTCCAAACACCAATTATGCACTTCATAATGTACCAGACAAGGAGAAGAAAGAAAACCTCTTTAATCACAGTGAACGGCTAGCTTTGGGTTTTGCGCTTGTTAATAACATTCCAAGTGGAAGAGTTAGGATCTTTAAAAATCTCCGTATATGTGGAGACTGCCATGAGTTCATGAAGGGTGTGTCACACACTACTATGAAAGAGATTGTTATCCGTGATATTCGTCGATTTCACCATTTTAAAAACGGGATGTGCTCTTGCAAGGACTATTGGTGATTTAATAAAATGGCGATGAATTAATGGTATAATGCAGAAAGATCCATTATTAAAGCCGTTGAATGGAACAATCTTATATCAAGTACGATCTACTGGCTAAAACATGCTACACATTCTTTTGATTGGCTGGCCCTTCAGGTAACCTCTTTAGTACTTCTGCATTTCTCTATCTATTTGTTGACTTAACACTTCTTCAAATTTTATATGTCTGACTCTATTTGTGTGTTTCATATTTGAAGAAGTACCATAAAAACCGTTAATGGGTTTACTAGTATAATGTAACTTGACCAATATATACACTCGTGCAGGAAAGTATGGAAGATTTACAATAAGCTGCTCAACAATCTAGGACCATGTTCTCCCTTTAAGTTGAATATCTAATTACTCGAGTCCATGTCAGTTGGCTTGATTTTTTTAGCATTCTTTTCTGTATAGATGGGTATATGCTGTGTCTGAACTACTGTCCTTGTTAGTAAAATTTTTCTACTGTTACATGTCTTTGTTGCATAATGCACATACAGTCAGGCTAACAAGTAACGACACTGCATCTGACAATGTCTTCGCAGCTCACTTTATAACGTTAGACCAGCTCTTCGTCCTAATGAAATTGCAATAGAGGAAAGAATGCTTCAGTCAAACTGCGAAAGACAGGTAACTTCTCTTATGAATGGAAGCATCTCCAAACTCTTTCTTTTGGAACACACCGAATTTCTTTTTCCTACTTTCTGGGGTTAAATTGCACCTTTCTATGGTTCCAGGCTAACATTGCCGAAGAAATGCAAGAACATGGTTCTGACCTTTTTCAGCTGCACAATGTTTCTGGAGCTGTTTTGCATTCTGTCGAGTACTATTCATGGTCACACATTAAAACATACTATTGAGTGCTCTCACCATAATTTTCGATTTTGGTACTATACTTGTAATTCTATCCAAATATGTAAAGCCTTGATATTTGAGAGGACTCTGAAGGCAAGAGAAGCTCTTTTATAAGCTTTTCCACCTTCCCTCTCTTGGGTTAGTATTCTAAGGATCTTAATATAACCCAATATTTACCTGTACGAGTATGTATTGCAGAAATAAATTGTGAATGAAATATTTTATTTTTGAGTAATTGGTAATAAACTAACAATCATGTTTTTATTATGTTAGTCATAAACCAAACATTTCCAGGGATCTTCTCCACACACAAGAACACACACTCATTTTTTATTCAAGAACCGATGACAACTTAACAGTCACAAATTCCAGTATCAGACAGAAAATTAACAATTGCGTTTGATCATCACAATACCCTGAAAATGGTATACATGTAAACTAGCGTTCTTGAATACATCTGCTACGGAGCCTGTTCGACATTTTTAATATCGAACTATCACGAATGAATAATGTTTCGAGTTTTGGCATTGCTTCATCCTCTGCAAGCATTTTTTCCACCGTATACAACTCATCTAGTTTTAGAACTCGAAGTTGAGGAAAGCTATCAGCACCAGAGCAAACCATTGCTCTTCCAGCGTATGAACATGAACGATATCCCAGTTTGAGGATCTCTAATTTGGGCAGTTTCTTTAATGTCTGGAATGGATCCTCCTCCAGTTCAGTGAATCGAAGGGTGAGCTTTGTGAGGTTAGGAGGGAATTCGTCATAATCAGGCAGCTTCTCGATCACTACGCCAAAATGCAGCTTAAGTAGATTCTCATAACCAGACAGGTTTAACTTTCCAGTAAGAGGATAGGACCCTGTCAACCGCAGGTTCTCAAGCTTTGGTAATATTGGCCTTGCATCTGATAAAACTTGGCTGATTTCCTTTGAGGGATACCTTATTCCTAGTTTTCTTAAATTGGTAAATTTGTGTAACCAGAGAGGTTCCAGATATCGACAATTCACCACATCCAATATTCTCAGAGATGGTAATGAAACTTGTTGATTCTGGGATTTTCTGGAGGAGGCTGCAAAAGTAGCAGATTCTGGTAGGAGCAAGAATTTCAACTGTGTCATTGTCCAAATGCAAGTCGGCAGGTTGATGCCTCTGCACTCCCGTAGATCCAAGGTCATCAAGTTCTTGAGATTTCTTATACTGGATGGAAGGTTTCCATGAAAGTATCCTCTCAATCGAAGGTAACTCAGGAGGCTTAAGTTTCCCATTTCATCAGGGAGTGATGATAGAAATGAATAAGATTCAACACACAGCACTCGCAGGAATCTGAGGCCTCCAATTTTAAGAGCAACTGTGAAATGCTCTTTTTGAAGTTTCTGGTTTGTGTCAAAGCACAGGATAGCTCGAACTTTAGGCATTTCATGACTTCCAGCAAAATGGTCAGACTCACTGATACTACAACGATAATAAGTGAATCTACGCACTCTTGAAGTTAAGTTAATATGATTAGAATGTATGTTACCAAATGTATGGAAGAAATTGCTATCCTTGGCCACTGATATGCAGAGATCTTGTAGAAGATCATGAATGCGACAACTTCTAATCCTTCCATCAAATCTTCGACTAGCAACTTGAATTAAGTTCCTCGCTGCCAAATTGTTTAGACAGTCCTCTGCAACATCTTCAACCTCTCGTTCTCCACTTGCTGTGATGAACTTCTCAGCTGCCCACATATTAATCAACTGGAATGCTGGAATTTCATGATCCTCAGGAAAAAGTCCAAAGTACAAAAAGCAAGGCTTTAATGTACTTGGTAAATCCTTGTAGCTCATAGCCAATACTTTTGAATAATCGTCTCGATCATCTTGGCCCATGCTTTTAAGAACTCCATTCCAAGCAGCCACAGTTCTCTCCCTCTCCCTCAACATGCCCGCTGTCACCACAATGGCTAATGGTATGCCACCACATTTTTCCACAATCTTTTTTCCTACGTATTCCATCCCTGGTGGATCAATTGTCTTACTTCCACTGTTCAAGACCATTTCAGAGAAGAGTTTCCAACTATTTTCTTGACTTAATGGTTGCAGCAGGTGAAGCGAATTTTCCCCTCCAATGTATCTCCCTACTCCTGTATTTCTTGAGGTGATAATGATTCTGCTCCCACTTTTTGGACTGTTAGGGAAGCCAAATTTTATAGCATCCCATGTTCTAGTATACCAAATATCATCCAAGAAAATTATATACCTCTTTTCTCTCAAATATGCACAAAGATTGGCCTCAATATGGCCCTCGGATTCTCCATTCTCTAGCCCCACTTGCTTAGCTATGTCAAGCAAAAGCTCTCCAACGCTCGGCTCTTGGGAAACATAGACCTGAGCTGAACAGTCAAATTGATGCTGCAATCGCCTATAAATTTCCTTACCAAGTGTTGTCTTCCCTATTCCTGGCATGCCCACGATTGAGATTACACCATTATCCAAATCTGAATGAAGAAGTTGAGTCTCCAGTTTCTTAGAATCATGATCCAGACCAACAATCTCTGATTTATCAGCATATAGAAATGATCTTCTAGGATCCCAAGTTTGTCCAACATAATTTCCACCTCTATCCATGATGCTATATGTTGTCCTAACGCGATCAATGTCTTGAACCCTTCTCCTGATCTTTTCAATCTCCAAGGAAAAATTCTGTGCTGTATCATTGCCAAAACAAACAATACAAGTAGCAGTACTGAGGTGCCCTTTTGTCTTGTGTGATGCCACCCAAGGAAGAAGTGTGTCCAGAAGGTCCTCAATATCATGAGCAAGCTCTTCAATATCCTTTATCAAATTCAGCACTCCATGTCTTTCATCTTTCCTGGACTCTGCTTCATCCAAGTAAGACTGAATGTGCCTCGCCTCTCTTTCGATCCATCTCATGTCTTCTTCTAGCCAATTCAAGCGTGAGCTTCCTTGGGCGATTAAATTGCTCGCTACTTCAATTGCTTTATTGATGACTGCTGTGAGGACGATTTCTGCCATCTATACTTTGATATTTTTCTCTTTTTTTTTTTGTCTTAAAAATCTTTTACTCTGCAGAGGTGTGGAGGATGATTTTCGTCTTTCAGTGGCAGTTTCTTGTAGAAATGTTCTTTTATGGCTGTTCATATTTAGCTCAGTTGAAGATCTTAGGAGGCGTTTGCTTCAAATTTTTAAATTACAATCACAATAATTTTGATTGAGGGTCAATGACAAATGGGAATTATGATTACATGTTTGGTTCAAATCGTATAATAGATATTATTGTGGTTCATGTTCTTTGGTTCAACAATAGTAATAATAGAAATCAGTTAAAATTTCTTAATATTATTATTATTAATTATTAATAATATTATTATTATTAATTATTAATAATATTATTAATAATAATAATATTATTATTATTAATTATTAATATAATATTATTATTATTATTATTATTAAAGTACATATTAGAGGAGGGAGTTAATTGGTAGATATGAGTAAAATCCGATTATCCAATACAGAGTAATGGATGATTAATGAGGGGAGACTAAGAAATCATCTATTGACTAATTTAAAATAATCATGAATAAATAGTTATTCCCATTACCCCTTCCCAAACATTAATAATGACAATCAATTTTGTTGATTACTATTAACTCCTTCTATTCCCTTACCAAACGCCCTCCAAATATTAATAATGACAATCTCATCGACTCCTTCTATTCCCATACCAAAAGCCACCTTACAGATGAATCTACATCTTACGCGTCCTATAGGCTATAGTCAACCAACTCGTTTTGGGCGAAATGCTACGCTTCCAAAGAATTATTTAAGCATTTTACCTAAGAGTTGTATAGCGAAGGCCATTTTTTTTTTATTTTTTTAATTTTATGGTGGCCCATGAAGTTGCTTGTTCATTTTTTTTTTTTTTAATTTCTTGAGAAGTTTTCCGTTGGATTCCTGGATGGCTTTTACCAACCAAGAATGTCTTCGGTGTCCTGTTTTTGCTTCGAAGTTGCATAACAAGTAGAAAGATACTTACATCTCTGACTCGGTCAACAACATAAGCCCTCGGAAAGGAGTAAAATCCAAATAAGAAAAGAATAATAATAATAATAATAGTAAAAGAGATTACATCCCTAATCATGCCAACTGTCGAATGGAAACTACACTAAACAAATAAAAATCATCCCATAATCTTTTTAATCATTTAAGAGTCAGTTTTCTGCCTCGTTACAAAATTCTTCTGCTTCACATTAGTTATTAGACATTTTAAGAGAGACTGAGAGTTGTCGTCCAAATGAAGCAGCTTTGTCAATAATGACCTTCATTTCCCAGGAAATCTGCACATCAACTGCCTACTTTTTAACTGTCTCAATGTTTATGCAAGACTAGTATTTTTCTTCTTCATCAGAGGATGGATTCTCAACATCGCTCCCACTCCTCAAACCATTGGTATCAACAAATGTAGACTTCTCTGCAGATGGAGCAGAGTCTTCATAAAGGTTATACTTGAGGAACTTTAGCCGATGTTTCTTTTCTATTTTTCCAGATTTACGTTTCCTTCCTCCATGTTCGGTCGACTGTAGCGAATGAGCAGCAGCCAGAAAAGAAGCACTCACAGCTTCAGTCATCTTTTCATCTCTCTCACTTTCATCTTCCTGTTCCCCTTTGTTATCAATGTAAAAAAGATCTGAATCTGATTTCTTCTTCTGCTGATATGCCAACAGCTTAGAATCTTCTTCTGAATTATCAAGTACCAATTTGGAACGATAAGCTGACATGTCATCATCAAATACTTGCATCCCTCGATTCTCTATGTTAAGTATCCATCCTGAACGGTTACACTCGTAGCAATTAGGTCACAATTAATATTAGCTGAAGATATCTAAACCAGCTTGAAATCATATTGTGCGAACAAAAATATTAAAACTGCTTACTTAGAAATGCTTTTGGAGACCACCCATTTGGTCCATCGGCATCGCCTTTGATGCCCATCTCACCATTAATCCTTCTTATTAGGTGAGATGGTAAGTTCGAACAAGAGAAGGCATTTATACATGAAAGTGCTTTTGACTGGTCCCCATGTTTCCTGCAGAGCCAGGCAATAGTGATGAGATTCTACTACGTTCATGTTGCTTTCAAAATAAGAAAAAATTTGCAGATAGATATTCAATTCTTCCTACCTAAATAATTCCACAGCTTCATGGGTAACTATCAATCTTCCCAAGGCAATACTTTTTACATGCTTGGCCGGCAGATGAACCAATCTCTCAGGGTTAAGAAAAGAGTATTCAACTAAAATTACAGCATCATATAGGACTTTCCTCAATGTTATTTCATCATCAGAGATCTGCAGAATGCGTAAAAAAGAAAATGATTATTGATATAATTCATATAGCAACTGAGATACATGATATAGAGCTACTCAAAAGATCCACATCTACTATCAAAGGTCAATTTAATCAAAATTTCACCAAACCACACATTCTGTAGAAGAAACCAACGAGAAAAACACACACACAACTACTACACCCTCCTGATATATCCTGAAAAGTACAAAACCTTCACAACATTTGAAAGAAACGCAACTCACCACTAGAGAGGCCACAGGCAAAGATTGTCCTAGCAGCATCCTCAGCAGAGAATCTGAGTGACAATTGAACAAACATAAGAACACTAAAAAATTGCAGATAACTCACAGAATTAAGTTGGTTATGTAGTAGCAAGTGTTCCATTATACTCTACTACATAAGGGATGTTGAAGCCCCAAAATGATTTTAGAATCCCGCAGGTAAAAGCCTCCAACAACATGCTACCAATATTTCACTATCCTTAGTGAATCAAGATCAGAACTTTCAATCTTAGTACAGAAGCTCAAAATGTCAAAAGGAACCCAAAGAGGACACTAACCAAAGAAGTATGAACTCCGAAGGCCGGTGATGGAACCAACCACCCAATTTCTCAGCTCATTCTGCAAGTCCTTGCCTAAATCCTTGCCACGAAACGCCAAGCAAAGCTTCAAAAGAAACACCTCAGCAATCACATAACCAGCCAGTTCACTTAAACTACATCTTCCATCACTAATCTTTCCAACTGTTTGGTCCCCCAAAAGTGGAAAAAACAACCTTAGCCTCTCTTCACCTCCTTCATTTTTCTCCTTTTCGTCCCAAATCCAAACACAAACTAAATCCTTCAAAGGCCTGATCAAACTCTCTAAACTATCCTCCATCCCTTCACAACACACATTTACAAAGGCAAGAATTGAATCGACCAAGCCATTTATCTTTCTCATCAATTTCTTTTCTTTCTTAGACTTCACCTCATTGCCCTTCAAATCAACAACAAATTTATGCACGTGATAAATTACAGCTGACATCAGTACAATGCTTTTCAAAGAATTACAAGAAGCAGAATAAGAAACTATGAGCTGAAATAAGTCATTTATAGCTGTATATTGATCCAAAGGCTCATTCTTTGATGAATTGCGCTTCTGAAAAACTAAAGCTGAGTAAACCCAAATAGTTTCAAGAGGTGGGTTGATTTTACATTGCAACAATTCGCCAAAATTTGAGGTTAAGAATGAAAAATTTTCAAAATTGGAAATTTGGGGCGAGTCTAGAAGGGATTGGAGTAATTGATCAAGTGCAACTTCATAGTTTTGGCCAATGAAAATTTTGAAATTGTGGCTACTTTGAGGTTCCATTTGAATGGAATCCATGCTTAGCTGAATCGAAATTTGAGGTTTAAGGATTTAAGGGATGAGTGAGCTAGCAGAAGATCGGGTGGCGCTAAAACCCTGGTTGAGGATTGAATTAGGTTTTAGAAGTTGGGCGGTGTTTATTCGTAAAAGCGGGTCCCACCTTCAAACGCAAGTAAATTATTACATAGTTAACACCTTTGGTTTGTCATAGTTAGAGATATACGCCCTCAAGTTTCTTAAATTAACATTTATGACCGATTTTCATGACATTATGTGAACTCTATAGGTGATTAATTGCATTTTTTTTTCTTTTTTTTTGAGGGTTATTGCAAATGAAAATCACAAATAAATTTAATGTAATTATGAAATTCAAAAAATGAAGGTTATGATGACACTAATTTTTTTTATAGTAAAATAAATTGAGTTTACTTGTTCATGCATTTTATTGTGCTATAATTTAATTAAAGTGAAAATTGGTCAGTTCATTGAGAGTACTTCATAATTCAAATGATAATTTGCATTGATTTTGAGTTAAAAGATAATCATATATATAACATAAATTTAAGCATGCTCAATAGAACATTAATGATTGTCTTAATACACTAATCTTAAGTAAAATTATTTCTCGTAGATGCACTATTGCATGGCATTTTGTGTTGTATTTTGTTAAGGAAAAACGTACATCACATTGTATCTAATAGCCAAATAATAATAGATAATAGTGACAAGAAAAATAAATGAGACAATAGACACAAAGATTTACGTGGTTCGGTCAATGTAACCTACGTCCATGGCTGGAGGCGGTGCCAAAATTCACTATTAAGTGGAGAAAATTTATAAAAGTGGAACACTAATTAAATGCCACTTTCTAACACAAAAGGCTTTTTCTAAAATGCAAAAGAAATGAAAGAGAATGGAGAGGAAAGGAAAAAGCTCCGAAGCTTTTGTCTTGGGATGCTTTTGAACTTCAGCATTGCCTCGTATTTATAGGCAAATGCTGAATGTGAATTGATGCAGAAAAAATCATGCCGATTAAACCTTTTGCATGCGGCCGAAATGCTTCATTTCACACAGCCACAATTGCTGAAATGCTTCCTTTCACACAGCCGCAATTGTGGAAACTTTTATGCCAAAGTCAATAGTTCCAGAGCATTTATTACATATTTTAAGAATGGTTTATATTGTAAGAAATTGGTCACATATGCTGTTACAATAATTTTTGTGTGGCATCCACATACAACATTTTTTTTTCAACTATCTTTTATAAAATTATCAATGATAATTCGTATCATATTGTTTTAATCCTTCCAATATATTTAATTTTGTCAAAATGGAAGTCATTGTAGTCAAATATATATCAACCCAAAAAATTTAAACAACACATTTGTGTCATATGTAGCAATTTGCTCCTCGTGGCACATTAAATATATGGAAATTAATGAAAAATAATGAAAACAACGTGTGTAAACACCAAAGTTTAAAAGATTAGGGGTGTAAGGTGCAATTCCACTCCTAAGTTATAAGGCTTGAATCCAATAGAACTAAGTTCACAACACAAATCTCTGTGCTTTGCTCTGATTGGCTGGTTTAGTGGGCCACCACTTACGGATTTCAATCAGCCAATCAGAAACAGAAGAACACGTAATAACAAAACCTGTCTAAGACGGTCTATATTTCTTCCATTAACAAAGGCAGCACAAGCAAAAACGCTGCTCAAAGTTGAGCTATACATCGTCAGTTTGCGCCTGACTGGGCTGCTTGTACATAATTGCAATGGCAAAATTTGATAAAACAGTAATATTATTGTTATTGCCATTGATGATAATATTATCATCATGGATCCCAATGTCTGAATGCTCAAAGAAGCCAGTTGGGGTGGCAAGAAAAGAGGACATACCATACATCAAATGTCAGGTCTGTGAAAAATTGGCTTATCGCCTATACCAGCAAGTTCAGGCCAAACAAGCTGATATATCGCCAAAGAAGGTAACTTTATCATCTGGGTTTTTCTCTGATCTTTAGTTTATGCTCATTGAATTGAATAATTGGGTATAGTAGTATTCTGTTTCTCGATCAAATTTAGCCAATGCATCATTCCTTTTTGACTTAATGTATTTTGAGGATTGGATTGGTGTAATGCATGTGTATATTAGCTTCAAGGAGTTAGTAGTTAGTGTTTTTGAACTTTTAAATGTGCTTGTGATTCATGCGTCTTCCTTTTTGTAAAAAGGGTTTGTTTAGCAGTGAAAGATGTTTAGTTTGAGTGCTCAAAAGGTGCAATATAATATTTGGTTGACTTTTTCTGTTCTTGTTTTGTTTTATTGTGACAAATGCTAACGGTACAACATTGTGTCAGATTTCAGAGTATCAAATTATTGAAATTTCGGAGAATGTTTGCAATCTGAAGAAGCAGGAAGCTGATTGGATCCTTAAAATTGATATAGTAGAACAAGGAGATAGATTGGAGGTACAGTTATGCAAGTTGTTTTTAGCGCGATTTACTCTAATTTTAGATGAATTTTTTGCTCTAGAGTTGCTGTTTTTGTTGGTTTTCTTAATTTCCTGATGTTATTGGGAAACAAAGAGAAGGATAAAACTTTTCAGTTGCCAAAAAATTGGGCAAATGAGATTGAGAACCATCAGACGGAAAAGTGGTTTGGAATCAACTCATTCTTGATACTCAATGAAAGTAAAAGGGATTTTGGTTGCTAAAGCTGCTTCAATGAAATATGAATCCAATGATTTCATTCCATTTCCATGTGTAATTCTTTTCCTAGTAATTTCTTTTACTTTGCTTGAGTACAGCTTGTAGAACAAGACTCTGAAGGACAATGCAATTCAGAATGCAAAACAATTGAGCGAGCTTGTCAAGAGGTGACTTTTCAAGTTCATTTTTGGTTTTAGGATTTTACTGGTTGCAATGCTATAATCTTCTGCTAGTTAAAACTTTAAGATAAGGAATTATGCATGTGTAAAGTAGAAACATAATTCCTGCTGCCACATGAATGAATCTGACTGAGGAACCTAAATCATGACGTCACTAGATTAGCTAACTTGCAATATCACAGCCATTACGAATATTTCTCTCATTTGAAAATGTACTCCAATGTGTTCTCTTACATCTTCTGCGCCTGAAACTCATATTTGAACCTTTGGATGTCTAAATCTTGAATATTGCAGGTTATGGGTTATTCAGATACTGATGTGGCAGAGTACCTATACAAGACCAAGCCCGACATTGATTCTTTAGTGAAATTCCTTTGTAAGGACCTCACTGGATCATGCAGCAAAAAGCCACCAAAAGTGCCTAAGGTAACTTTCTCTGACTTATATTGGCTAGGTTTTAGGGGAAGGGCATGCAGAAATCTGGATATCTATACAAACATGAACATCACTAGTTTGTATAGCTTTTTTCAATGCCTTATTTAGTCTTTCCATGCCAATATGGAGAAGAAGCTGAAACTTTTGCTATAAAAAAAATTTCATGTCAGTAAGCATTTGATACCAACTTGACTACCTTATATAATCCTATAGGCAAATAGTAAATGATTGAACATCTGAACTGCCAAGGAATTAGAGATATTTAAATCTAAGGCATAAGTCCCTGGATTGATTATTGGTGGTAAAGGTTATTTTATTGCTAGACAGAGTGAATCAAAGATATTAGAAAATGTGACTTTTTAAAAACATATTCGGAGTAGCTGGACAATCCTTCCAATTACTCTATGTGCTCTGTTGTTTAGTTGTTATCTTTCTATAATGTTTATCAAGGATATCAGATTTGCCATTTATTCTAAATGTAGAAAGATAAAGTTAACCTACCTCTTCACAAATAACTCTTGTTAATTTTATCCTTTCGTTTCTCCCTTGCTGCTTGTAGTACTAAGATTACTAGTAGTTTTTCTCATTTTGCATACTATTATCTGCTCAACAATCCTCGTCCATTTGCCCAATATCCTGTATGCTATGGATAACACTCATTTATAGTCTCAGTATCTACTGGGATGGGTATGCTCAGATAATAAGACTAAGAAAACTAATACCTGGTGTATCTCGATTAGACATCTGAATTTCCTATTCAGTACATTGTTAAATTCCTACAAGCATCACATTTATGATTTTTTTTTTTTTTCATTCTCTTCCCAGGATAGGAGTCCAGGAGAACAATTTGTTCCCAAGTCCTCAAAAGAGGCCGAAATGGAAAAGATTTTAAAATCAATGGAGGTGACTGCCTAATATATGAAAATTCATATTTCTGTATGATTTATTCTCACCCTATATTGCGGCGTTACTTTTTGCTTTAGGGGATGCCAGGAGCGCCTGGTATGAAGATGTACTCAAGGGATGATTTAATGAACATGCAAAATTTTGGTGGTGATGATGATGCAGATGAGGATGAAGATGATGATGAGACACACTTCCCTTCAAAATTGGTACCAATCAGAACCAATTGTCCTCAAGTTTCTTTGAGAATTAGTAAATTTCCATACTAACACGCAATGTTGCTTCAGGGAAAAGTCTTAAGGGAGAAAGAAAATACGAAGAGTGATTGGAAACAAAGAATCACAAAAGGAGTCCTAGATGCTGGTGAGACAGTCAAGAATCATGCAAACAAAATCTCCAACCGAATTAGACAGTGGTGGAAAGAGAAGAAAGCAATACAAAAGAAGAAGAGCTCGAAGGACAAGAAGGCAGAGCTCTAGTCGATAAAACAGGTTTAAACAACCGCAACTTATAGAGCTTTTAAGTTTGACACTTTTGTATAATCTGAAATGATTAAATGATGACATCTTAAGCCTCACTTGGAAGTGTTGTATTTCTTCTAGCAATTTTGTTTTTGTCATTTTAATCTACATTTACAATTGAGGAAGTAGGATTATTCCCACACTGTTTTGGATCTTCTGTATTATTTGGTATATCACTATGTGTAACACTCTATAAATGTGACACGTTCCTATCAAGTTAGTAGTGAACCCTAAGGGATAAGTGAATATTCATCAAAATCTTATAGAGTGTTACAAAAAGTGATACACAAAAATGATACAAAAGATTCATTACGACATTGTACAACATCATACATTCATACTGGAACTGAAGCCAATATGATCCCCTGTGCGGTTGTGCCTTTTCCAATTGATGATGGGATTAGTCGAAATGAATAGAGTAATGTAAATGGATCCAATTGAAACCTTTCTCCTGTCTTTAATGAGTTGATATTTTGGTGAATGGATTAGTTGAAATAACATTAGTAATGTCGTCTGAATGAAACCCTTCCCCTGTATTTAGTGATATTCGCTGAAAATCTAAATAAAATGTTCATTCTTTCCTCATCTGGGGAGAAAAAGAAAACAGCTTAACATCAAATTCCTAACTCACTCGGCAACTCAAAAGAATTCTATTCTCCTGCAATGAAAAACATGCTTGCGCTTCTTAATACCAAATGTCTGAAAATACAACGCTCTGTTTGGACAGCACCGATTAAGCAACTATTTGTAAAACAAAAAAAAATTCATGTTTGGTTGTGTATTCCTCTACCTTTTGCATTTATGATTCTAAAAGACTTGTACAGTAACATTAATTTAGAATATTAATAAAATAATATTAATAAAATAGTAAATAGTATTCTGTCAAAATCTTTGAATAGTGCACAATGTTATATATTCTATTCTCAGACTTTTCTTTCTTTTCACTTCTTTTCTCTTCTTCTTCTCTTCTTTTTCTCTTCTTTACGCATCTTCTCCTTCTACAATTCTGCCGCACTTCTTCCCCTTCTTACACTTCCTATTTTTTTTTTTTTCAAACCGAATTCCTATTAAATAGTTTACAGTAATTTTAATACAATATTAAAAAATACAAAAATCAAATAGAATGAAAAGATGTAAGTGATAGTAGCAATTTTAACTCACTTTTGCTGCTGTTGATCGTAGATGAAAATGCTTCTTATACGGAGAAGAATATTTGCTGCTGTTGATCGGAGATGGAAATTCTCTACTGAGTGAGAGAAGAAGATGCTCTGGATGTAAACATATGATGAAGAGTGTGCAAACTATTCTAACGTTGAAAAAGTGGCCAACGATGCAATGAATAAGAGAAGGTTTCATAAACAAATGATGAAATTTGGAATCACGTGGGACAAGCATAATTTTAAGGCCCACACAACTGATTTTGCAGCCTTTTTTCTGTTTGACCGGTAGTTTCTTTATTGCAGGTGCATGTGCATACAAAAACAATGCCTAGCGTGCAAGCAATCAAGAACAACTAGCGGGACTCACTTTTTAAAAAAATTAATTATATAACAATATATAAAATAATCATTATATATATAATAATAATTTTTTCTATACACAATTTTCAATAAATTAACTAAATTTATCTATCCAAACACATCTAATTATTTTATAAATATTTCTTTCTCATAATAAAACCCGATAAAATCATTTCATAAATAAAACCAAAAAACACTTGATCCGATTGCAAGTTCATGACCAATGGTGATATGGTGGCTATATATTTTATAGTAACCAAAAATAAATTCAATTTGTTCAATTAACCGAATTCAAATTTTCAAAAGCATAACTAAACCAAAAACCAATTAAGTAAATTCTGTTTAGTCGAAGACCAAACCAAAAACAAAAAAAATTGATTTCAAATAACCGAAATAAATTCGGTTCTTTTGCTCATCTTAGATGACTTATAGTGATTAGATTGCAATTTTTGTGGTTTATTGCCGGCAATAAATCCTTAGGAGTTGAAACTTGAACTTGCACCGTTTCTTACATATTATGGATTTCCATATGTTAAAGAATAACAATGCAATACAATGTCAGTAAAATGCTCCACCGTCGGCAGAAAACAAGAAAAATTACTGTTACAAGATTGTATAGTACTTCCGAAGGGAAAAAGAATTGCCTTTTCAATCATTATGATACTGCAACAAATCAACAGCAACAGTGTACAGAACATAATCCATGCACCTCCGCCAACCATAAGGGAAAAGAATGCGGCAGCAAGAATAATCCTGAGGATAGAATCCAAAGACTATTAACGCATCCTGTAAAACTGAGTTCTTGACACCCGAGAACGTCGACCATTTAATGAATACTTCAGCATGATATCCACATCACGGGGATTCTTCTTGTTTGGGGCTACTGTCATGCTGCCCACTATAGATTCTCCTTGGCAAATAGTCATCACATCTTCAAGGTAGAGAACGGTTTGTTTCCAATGAGTCGCCCGCGACTTTGGCCCTGCACATTAACAATTTCAAGGTCAAGATAAAAACTAATAATGATGACCAGATTTGCTTTGAAATTGCATGTATAGACAGATTGCACACTGTATCATCCTAAAACCCGACGTGACATTATGCACTCTGTATCATCCTAAAACCCGACGTGACATTAAGCAAAGATGATAACAAATGTTTCGCCTATGTGGATTTGACACAGATACTCCAAGGCCGAAAATAAGATTTCGTAGTATTCCAGCAAAAACCAAGCCACAATTTTTCCTCAATACAAGGGTTCACAATATTAACAATGAATCCTGGATGAAGAACATGGATCTCTCTTTGAAGCCATAATATTTGCCCAAGGTGACAAGGTAACAAAGAAAACTGACTAAAAGAACAACCTGTTGAGAAGCCCATCAATTTATGACATCTTGTAAATGACACGTCAAAATAAGCTACAAGAGCATGGATATAATCATCCCTTTCTGCTACAAGCTTGAAAGGAGCACTGAAAGAAGCATCGCCTGCAGCCATCTTAGAAATGTCCATTGTCTGCATAAGCATATATTCAACTTCGTAAACTTCAGAGAGATGGTACTTGTATAAAATTCCAAGAGAAAGACAAAAATAATTGAGATAGAAGGGCCAAAACAAATTTTATCATCAAGAAGACAAGTTTCCAACCTTAAGTAACTGACAATTTGTGACAATCTGATTCTGATCCACTGTGTCAACAAGTGGTTCCATGATGGATTGCTTCCTGATGCAGCTCATATTAAAGCCATAAACATTGTTCCAAACTGCATTTGCATGATAAAAGTAATACATAAGACAGAGCTCAACTCAAAAAAAGGCAAGGAGAGCAACTACACAACTGAAATTAGTAAATCACAAAATTACACGAATTAGAGAATTTCAACACACAATGCATGCAAATATGATTACTCAACAAAAAAGCAAGTTAATATCCATCAAGCATAATCCAGGCAAGATGAATAAGCTCACATTCAATCTTGTCTTCCTTATAATCAGCATCTTCTATTGCAGTGAGGTAGAGAGCAGCTTTATCGGGTAACACAAGTCCACCTTCGACCTGCATAAAAGCAGATTACAAGAGTTTATGTATAGCAGAAAAGGAACAGGATTTTATGATTTCAATTTTGTAGCAAGAAACACATACTTCCACAAATCAATAAATCTTAACTCAGCACAAGTTGTAAATTTCACATGCCTTTAAAGCACATATATTAACAATGAGAGATAGAACTTACTAGCCATTTATTACGAGCATAGAGGACTGTGTCTAGCATGTTTTCATAGAGCAAAAAATACCCCATCCACTCGGAAATTATTATATCCACTTGAGCAACTGGAAGCTCAATCTCTTCAACCTTTCCCTTAATAACTGTTATAACTGAGGCAAAAGAAGTGAAATAGAGCATAGCAAAATCAGATGAGAAGTCCAACCAGTAAAATAAAACAAATTAGGAAGTCAGGGAAACATAATATCACCATTTGAAAATCCATTAAGTTTTACAATCTCTTGTGCCATGTCAGCCATGCTGGAGCACTCAATCTGAGAAATTAACATTCAAAGCAGTCATAAGAAGGATGCACACACGTCATTCGCGCTAACACAGTGAACCAAATAACTGAACCTTCTAATTTCATGCTGAACTGATAAAAAAAACAATATGTAGGGGAGCCTCAAATTCCCCCACCCTCCCGGGGCCCACACACCCAAAAGGAAAAAGGCCAAAAAAAAAAGGAAAAGGAAGAGCAACTTTCTATTCCTCTTGATGAATTTTGAGAAAGAAGGAATTCACTCAGGTGAAAACCAGATAACTACTGCATAGATTCCAAGTAACAACTGGTTCTGCACGAAACTCTCAAATCAAAATACATAGTCGAGTATCTAAACCCAACATTGTCCCTTCTAAACCTATCATCATTATCCATTAATAATGGAGAGAGAGAGAGAGAGAGAGAGCAATACTGCATAAACATGTTTTGCCCCAACTTTTGCACAAAAGAGTGAGAGGATTCCAGTCCCAGCACCCACATCAAGGACTACTTTATCCTTGAAAAGAAAGCTATTCTTATAGATGACATTTTGGTAAGTCTTAGTTCTTACTACATCCTTCAACATTTCCTGCAATAGCAAACAGTTCGGATGAGTACCACTAAAATGCTGTCAAGAACCATTACTAAACAGATAACTCGTGTCTATAGATGTCATTTATCACATTGAAGTACACAAAAAATGAACAAATAAGAAAAATGAGAGAAGGGATAATATTTATCATCTTTGAAGATAAACTGCTAGGTAAATGGTTTTGGTGTTAGAAAAATCAATCAATAGAATTTGAGCTCATCAAAAGTGTTGGGCACCACTAGACCAAAGAGGAACAGTCGATGCAGGAGTAGGGGGTGCTCGTTAGATGGTGGATGGTGGAGAATAGTATATCCAATTATCCGACTGCAAAGTAACAGCTCATGGAGGTTGTGAACTTGGCACATCCCAGAAGACAGTCACCTAGGCCCGAGGGCAATACAGCTAGACCTGCTGAAATGATCTAGTGTATCCCTTTTTTTTGGTTTTTTCAGGGAAGGGGGGGGGGGAGGGGGCAGGGAGCAGGGGTGGGGGTGGGAAGGTGGAGAGGTTGCTGTCCAAAATTTCCATACAGAAGGCTAAATCTGATACATGACATTCATTCGACTGCATTACTACAAGGATGCAACGCAATAATTCTCCCTTGAACTGCCAATTGGATTTAACTGGTAAAATTAGACACTTGATTTTCCCTGTTGAATGGCCAACTTGATCAACATCTTGCTAAGAGAAAACATTTTGGATATCATTTGCTTTAGTCCACAAAATTTACTTGTATTTCCAGACAAAAATCTAGTTAAAGATACTGAGAAACAACTAATGTAGGTACATCCATGACTTCAAGCAAAACAAAACAATGCATAGAATAACATGTACACATGTATAAAATAACCGAAGCTGTCGTAGCAGCAAGGCCAATTACAATAGCCATAACTAAAAACTTCATCTCCATAAACAAATACGTACTTCGTGAATCCCTGCAAAAGAAAAAAGGGCAGAAAAATTTTAGCTTTTCCTAAATAATGAGTACACATTCATAAAAGGCAATGCATAAAGGATAAAGTTTTCCAAAGCACCAATTTTTTTCCTTTTTTTTTTTTTTTGTTTTCTGTAAATCTTTTAAATACTCCCAAGAACAAGCTAAGGTAATCTAAAGCTAACAAAAAGATTGAAATTAGCTTCCTTTATAGAACCCAAAAAATTTAAGCTCCAAATGGGCCAATTTTGCCAGGTAAACTAAACAGAACATAAAATAAAATTAAAAAAATGCAGAATGAAATTGGGTTGAAGCTCAATACCAAAGTGAGAGTAGGAATCGAAGTAGTAATCGGCGCTAGTTTTATCGGCGCCGATCATGGTGGCGTCATCTGGGTCAGGCTCGAACATGGTGGAATCTTCTTCGATGATGGAACTATCGGTGGCAGCCTCTTCGAGGGTTTCGTCGGGGTCTTGGAATCTGTCATCGTCTTCATATTCGAATCTCTTTTTATTGGGATTATTATTTCTGCTGGTGCTTGTTGAGTTGTGATTCTCATAACGATGTTCCATTGTTGATTATTACAGAATAATAAGGAAGGAATGAATGAATGAAGGAAAGGGTTTAGCAGAAGAAGAGAATAAATCGGTGGCTGTGTTTAGGGTTTAAGTTACAGGAGGGAATTCTACACTGGAAGAGTGAAAGAGGATTATTTATACAACTTTATTATTATGGTAAACTTTGATTTTGAATGTATTGCGGCAGTTTGACTATTATCACTATTTTGACCATGCATTCTTGCATTTAATCCTCACCCTTTTTATAATCGGCTATTCTTTTGTGAAATCGACTGAAACTTAATCATGTATTTTACTTTACCTTACAAAAAATTGATGTATAAAGTATTAAAATTAATTAAAATATAAAAGAATTAGTATGCTAACAAATATTAGGGATTGGCACTTAACAATGAATTTATAAAAAAATTAAAATATAAAGTATTAAATATTAATTAAAATATAAAAAAAATTAACATATTAATATATAAAATATTAAATATTAGGGATAAAAAAATCGCGTGTACAAAGTATAATTCATTTATCATGTATAAAAGTGTGTCACAAAAGTTTTTGTGTTTATAATCTCAACCTTTCTCTTCTTTTCTCTTATTTTCTCAAACTTAAAATCAGCCACTTAAATTTAAGACATTTTTTCCAATTTTGAACTGATTTATAATAGCAATTCCTTTTTTTTTTTTTCGGAATTGAAAACCAATTGCTTCGAATTTAGAACTGATTTATAATTGTAACTCTTTTTTTCCGCATTTAAAACAGAAATGTTATTAGTAAACAGATTGCTTATAGATAGTGAAGTTATACGGCACAATGTAAAATTGGGCTAAATATTGGGACTGTATTAATAATTCAATCATCAAACAACATTATAGCAACTTTTGTCCCACCACCGTTAGAAATGGTTTTTTTTTCCCTATCCCCCGGACTTTAGTTGTAAAGAGAGCGAATGATCCTCCAGGCATTGTAAAGTCTCCCGGAAATTGATGAATGATAATGATATGCTCAAATGACTCAAATCCAAGTTTGAGAAGGGTAATGACTAACCAATGAGACATATGCTGGCGACATAACTTCACATATATTAAGTCTAATAATAATCCAGTTTTCTGTTAACTGAACAGCTCCACGGACGTCCTAATAAATTGAACATCAAAATAAGAAGTTTAGAACTGTCATGAAGACGCTCCATATTGACATGTAAACTACCAAAGATCTCTTTATTTGACTTGTTGGTTCAAGTTTTCCATTATGTGGTACCAGCAATTTGAGCAGCAACGGCACTTCAATTTGTCAACTCTCCATTCTGAGAAGGGATAGGTGTCCTTTTGATAGGCCAAGCTGCCCCTCCCATAACAGCCTCGATATCTTTAACCTCACGCGGACACGTGGTCAAGTTCGTGCAACCATTCGAAGTAACATACTGTAAGATGAACAAACACAAAAAGTTAGAAGTGTTTATACACAAAACGGGTACATATACTAGTGTAGTGTGCATTCAATGTCCTGATTAAATCAAAAGAAATAACAAGGAAATGATAAACAAATAGGGGAATATTTATCTGACAGGGCTCAGAAAAATGTTGTTTGTCCATGGTGATGACTGCTTATTATGTTCAACGCTCAATATATCAGGAAAACTAATTTGGAGCCAGAAAAAGACAGTATCATGGATGACCAAATATTCCAGATTCATCATACTTCCTGTCACACTTGTAAGGGTAAATGTGGCAGACCAAGTACTTCTTGCTTAATTATTTTCCCTTGCAAATCGAACATTTTGGCTTCAAGAATTAATCCACAAATTTGGAGATTTGTCCGTATCACTTCTAGCAGATTATGCTAGCAAAAGTATCACAGAAGTTGAAAAAGAGACTGGCAATTTGCTGAACCCGTGAATAAAACCCCATGTCCAGTATAATTAGAAGTTCTAATGAAAATGATTGAGACAATCCTGGGGTTCAAATATTAAAAGGAAGGTTCAAGAATAGTAGTACCACATCACTTTCTATTCGAACACCACCAAAGCCTCTAAATCTGCTAATCTGCTCATGATTAAAAAAGCTTGATGTATCTGAGTTTTCCATTGCCGGAACTAACACAGCATCAATGAAGTAACACCCAGGCTCCACAGTTATCACCTGCAGTAAAATCTCCAAGCTCACATTGTTTGTAACCTTATACATAAGATCCTTAAGCAATTCACTGAAATAAATAAGAAATAACTTGCTGATTCAAATCAAGCATAATAAATTGAAAACTTTCCAGTCTAAGTCACTCCAATCATTTTAACAAACTGCAAGACAAGATTCTTTAAAACAGTTATTTCTCAGATGATTAAAATCCAGAAATGTGAATATAAGTCCCTCCGAATATTCACATATTCAAGCTTCAAAAAAAGAATCACAAATACGTGTTTTAGTTTTACTAGAAAGTAGAATAATATTATGAGTGAAATAAATTTCCCTACAGAGTTAAAAGGGAGAATATCAAAGGAAATGCAGCATTTTTTAGAATTTGCTGCATTGTTAGTACATGAGTGGCTAAACAAATACAAATCAAAAGAAATGAGATTTAGTTCACTACATAAATCATGAACAAGAAACAGCAAAAAATGAACTTTTATCTCGTGCAATAGCAAGAAATTTCGATATAGTATAAAATGAATTTAAACCAGGTTCTACACTGACCATTCCTTCCAAGAGTTCTCTACTTGTACGCAAAGACCTTAATCCAGGTTCTTTTGGTCTCTCAGCTCCCTAAAATCACATTAGGTCAGTATTTATCAATTATGAGAAAGAAAGAAACTGCCTACTTTTCAAATTTAAGATCAACACCGAAAAAGATTATCACAACAACCTTCAAATAACCTCCAGGATCATGGGTATCAATTCCTAGGAGGTGACCAAGGCCGTGAGGCATGAAAACAGCCCCCAATCTCTTAGAAACCATGGCGTTAACATCACTGAAGCGAAATTCACGAAGAGATGGAAATCATAACTAGATCACCAAATTATAGTAGGCAAGGTGAGTGCAAATAAAGCACTGTATCAAGACAGGAAAACTACCCAATAAGAAGGCCCCCTTTCTTCAATGCTTCTAGAATAACCTTCTCCGCTAATCTGGTTGCAAGGAAAAATATCCCAATCATGAAAAAATAATGAAAAATAATTGCTTGCACAAGAAAACAGCTAAGCAGGCACTGATCAAAGACAAAAAGTTGAAGCCCAGTGAAATTCTTCATCTAAAACAAGATGCTAAACAATCAACTGTAGTATGCATACCCCACTCGCCAAAATCACCTAGGTCCAAACCATTCGACATAGATATTACTCTAACATTTGATATTATTAAAACAAATCTTATTCAAAGTTTCAAGGAAAACTTAAACCTGGTTAATTTCTACAAAACTTTGCTCTTTCAAGTTTCCAAAAAAAAAAAAAAAAACTACTTACATAATCCATCTGAATGGGGTTAACACCTATTCTAGATTTTCAGTGTTTACAACCAGAATCTTTTCTGCATTACCCTTATCCTGTATGCAAGTTTTATTTCCTCCTATTATACACCCTCTAATCAGAAAAACATTTTGCTTCATGATTCAACAACTCAACCAAATTAGAGTTTCTCTCCACTGCAAGACACACCTACTTAAATATTGAAGTCATTCCAGTTTTTTACTTCTGTTCACTATCAGGAATCAAATCTTACTTGTGCATATCAACCCAGCATACTCCAGGTTTCATAGTAGATATAACAGCATTATGAGCGTCAAGGACAGCCTACAAAAATAGCAAAAGGAACAGATAAGTGAACAAGTTTGCAAGAATTTACAGGAATGAGTCCCATGGTAGAGCACTTCTACCAAAAGCACATTAAATATCACAATTTTATAGCCATTATCTGGTGAATAAAATCAAGCATGTGTACTGTAGATCACAAATTTGAACACTATTCGGTTGTGAAGCTGACCATAGGCCAATTCTGAGTACGTCAAAGATGGTGCTATTTTAACATGGCAGGGAAGTCTCACAACTTGTCCCAAATATGTATCACAAAGCCTAAAGAATCATCATATAATCCCATTGCCTCTTTAAGCTGTGGTGAAATGTTATTGCTACTGGATGCTTGACTTGACAAAAAGGACAAAAAGGGAAAACGGCAAACAAATGCCAAAGCTCCTAAAGAATAAATAGCATCTTAAAAGGGCAAAACTCACATTATATACAAGGGACTGATCATGTGTAAATTTCCCATTCACCTGCATGCATAGACAGATATTATCAAGAGAACATTGAGAGAAACCTAGTATTTATGGTAAAAAAGAAAGAAGGTGAGGAGAGAAAGAACGAGAAAATAGAAAAGAGGAAACCACATGTATGTACCACCAGCCAGTATTGGTAAGGTAACAACATTCAAGAACTTGGAACAGTGTCAAGGGGAAAAAATGAGCTTTTGAGAAAGGAAAAGGAGACACGAACAGGATAGCTATGCAGCAAACCTATAAAGATTGCTGCTTACAACCAAAATTAAGTGCTTGTTTAAGCGAAAAATTCCATGCTCAATATAGACAGGTTATCTGTCCCTACTAAAGCTTATTGAGAGGTCCAACACGTATTGTACCTGCATCTACCAATGCTCATTAAATTCACAAAACATGCACAAATTCAACCACACAATCCACATTAGAGAAATAAAAATTAGTGCAAGTTTACATTTAGAGACATAAGGCTTGCAAATAGCCACTACAATGTTGCCCATTATTAAGATACAGGGAGATTGTGCCATTACATCTGCATCTGCATGTACATAAAATGCTACAAGGTATAGCAAAATTTCAGATGCAAAGTTGAAATTACAATATGGTGTGCTGCTCTGTTTGGTAGATTGTACAATATACTCACCGGGAAGGAACAAGTTATGTCAGAACCATAAAAATGGTACTCAGCTCCCATATCCAGCAGTGCCATATCTCCATCATGCAGAGTCTGAAATGGAAGATACATAAATATAAGACATAATATGAAGAATTTTTAAAGCACTTCCCCAACTCCAGTGGAAAGTTCTAGATTACAGTAAATTAAGGAATCCAAGTAGACTACCCTGTCATTTGGTGCTGCAGCATGACCATAGTGGAGAACAGCACTGAGAATTAGAAAACATAATTATCAAATGACAGTTTTTAGCAATGAAAAAGGATCCATTTTACTTATGCAGCAAAATATAGCAAATCTTTTTTTTTTTAAATAATACATAACTACTCCAAGAAGAGACATCTACTGTGGAAGCATTCATAATATACTAGAAATAAAGTAAGACAATAAGTAACTAGCAACGAAAGGTCAAGCAAGTAACTTCAACTCGAAGGAGAGGACAGTGCAAAAGGACAGAAACAGAAGAAAGTCACAAACCTATTTTCACCTGTAGCACATATACATGTGTATGAACAATGTCTACAGCCACCAAACATGTAGGTATGGTGAAGAAACATGCTCTCTAACTGATATTCTTTCATCCCCACTGTGGCATTTCTCATAACCTGTATAACAGAAGAAAATTGCATTGAATATCTGCCATCTACTATACCCTTGTCACACAACAGCGCAGATAAGCAAACAATAACTTCAGAAGAAATCAGCACATAGCATTCAATTCTCTTGAATTCTGAATCCATTTTATCAAAAAAGAATATACCTGAGAAAATTGAAAAAGGTCACAACCTAATAAATAGAAGAACTGAAATTATAGTTCCATAAATTAATCAAAATTCTTTTGAACTCACTTGTCCCCTACAATCCCTAAGGACCACCCAGGGGGAAGAATCAGAAGAGTGGTATGGGCAAGGATAAAAAGGCGCATGATAGTCTTGGAACTAGAACAACTAAATGTAGGAGAATGCAATTCATTCACATGAAGGACTACCTCCAAATCATCCTTCAACTTACAGAATTCATGCCATGTTCTGCAACACAGTCAAAATGGTATTGTGCAAGACTAAAGCATAGATTGAGATTTCACAAAAGAACCAATTTTTTATGTTTTAAGCAGGCAAAATATAAGATTCTTAATCAAATAATTTCATATTAGAGATGATTTTCATGAATTGACAAACAAAGGTACGGCCAAGTCAAGCCCAGTACCTAAAGGATCATCCAATTCACCAATCAAGAAACTGTCCATACCATGATGCAATTTTTCTTTTTCTTCTTCGGTTAGTGTATGTAACGTGAGTTACATGATTACATGCTGTTTTTCGGTATGAAGTAAGGCTAATTCCAAGGACAATGTTCGTCCCTTTGCACCTTAAGAAACAAATCCTACATGAGAAAGCTAAAGAGTACTGACCTGCACGTGGGCTTCTGAGCTAATATCATTGGCAAACTGTATGACAGCAAGCTCCAGATCCGATTTTAAGACACGGCATTCAGTCAAAATTGGATGCAAGGTGCCCATATCAGTCTCAAACTTCTCAATCCCCTAAAAAGATATATCCAAGATTGTAATTGTTTCCATTCAAATTCATTCACCATATCCTAGAGGATGAGTTCAAATTCATGGACCATGACTTCTCTCCTTAGAATTACTAAAACAAAGTTGTCATTGATTTTCTTACAAAGTGATTTGACATTGTTTAAAAGGAAAAAATGCTTGAACAAAGAAAAGATGGGCCCACTATAATTATTCTAGACTTGCTGAGCACATTACAAAGTAACTACTTGGATATTCCAAATTGAAGAAGTGATGCAGCCATTTGTTGTCAGAAAACATATAACTCCTACCCGTTAAGGTTGGGAAGCCAATTGCCTTGCATCTAAAGTTTCACATGAATGAATGACCAAAAATTACAGTGAGAACCAAGTTTATCCTACAAAGAGAAGTTACCGTGCAATAAAACTATTCTTCCCTAACATAAGACACGTGCCAGTAGCATTGACGTAGCATATTCGGCACATATTGAACATCTTAAATATAATTTATCTTGATTTCAGGTGATACACATATATGAGGTTTACTTTCCTGCAAGAACTGATAATTGATTGGTTTTTAAGAAAGAATAGCTAAACAAACCTCAAATTTGGCTGGTTTTGAAAAATTATTGCTATCAGTGTTGAGCCCATGCAAGAGATACAATAACGGTTTTCCTTGTCCTTGGTATAGATCATGTAAGACTGTTGTAATCTCATCCGTATAGTATACCATGCTTACTAAGTACCTTTCCTGCAAAAGAAAGAAGCAACATCAGTTACCTCATACCACTTCATGTCCATTGTATTTAAGTTCAAGCCACCAACATCCAGTCACCTTGAAGTAGGACAAAGGCTTTATTTCTCCCAACCAGATAGCATAATCAGCAGGTAATCTGGGAACAAAGAGAATAGAGTTTCCACTTGCTACATCCTTCACACATGGTAAAAAGTCACATTTTAACAGTATTAATAAATATTCAAAAGGCTAATAAATCTGCACGAGAAACAAATTTCTTTCAAAGGCAGAATTTATCCAAACTACTAAAGGTACCATCATGACAAAAGCAACGTGCTATTCTATGAGAACGACACACCTTCGGCTGGAAAAAAAAAAACTACAACATTTCTTCAAGCAACTGCATGCTTTAAAACAGGAATTGAAATGATTCAAAATCTCACTTATATGCATTCTCTATGTTCATTTACACTCTCATATACAATAACAAGCAGTCTGAAAAACACTTTTCGCCATATTCTTTCCTTTTTATTAAAAAATGGTTCAGAAATATCACTTATTTACACATATGGAAGTGTGCATTTGCAAACATAGTTTAATACTTTATAACAAGGCATCCATTTCAGCTTATTATACCAATGTTTGAAATACTACAACTCAAAATATTTAAAAAAAAATAAAAAAATCAACTTACAATAGCTCCATAGAAGCCAGGTTCTCGAACACCGAACAAGTAAGCAAAATAACTCTCCTGTCTATAAATAAATCATCATCTCAGTCCATTAATTTTAAATACATAACAGCATATGATTCTTGATCAAGTACGTACCTGAAGAGTTCTATGTGATCAGTGCAGTATCTAGTTTGCTCCTCACCGCCCTAATTCATAATCAATTTTAATAAAATCGACAAAATTTTCAAATTAAGGAAACGAAGCTTCGGTTTCGGTTTTTTTTTTTTTTTTTTTTTTTTGGGTGTGTACCTGAAGAAAGACGAAGCCGTGGAGCGGACGAGAAGAGAACGAAAGGTGCTCCCGGAGAGACTTTAGGAGCTTGTCTCTGTTGAAACTATGAAGTTCCATTGGGACCTCCGGTGGAGAGAGCGAGGAAGCCATTGCCGCAAGGCTTCAGTCATCGATCACTGTGTTTAGCAGCTGGCCGGTTGTAAATTTCATAGTCCTGTTTATTGGGCTTTTCAACAGAGCTCAGTTAGAGATAAAACAATTTGATTGACAAACTTTGCCTAATACTACCATTCTCAATTTAAGCTCAAGCTTAAAGGTCCAATCTCAGAAGGCTTTTCTTTTAAAAGCCCATTTTAAGGTTTTGTTTGGGTATAAGGTTCCAGTACGATCCAATAAAGGAACTCATGCAATATTACTTCTTTTGATAACTCACTCTAAAAATTCATGACAAAGCAGTCAACTCCCCTAGTAGTTGTTAATAAAGTAAGAGAAAAATAATATTAGTCTCAAATAATTATGCAATTAATTACTTGACGTAACTGATCTTATAATATTTTAAACGCAAAAACTCTCGTGAGACCGGTTTATATATAAAATGTGGTTTATATATAAAACGGACAATCAATGGCCGTTGAAATTTTGATTATAATTTTCTATTGAAATACCCATTAACTCGCGGTTGCATATATAAATTCGTTTTATAAGAGACTAACTGTATTTTAAAATTTTTATAATACATATTTGGTTGACCAACATTAGGAGATTAGTTGTAATAGCTATCTAAGCTTTAGTGTTTGTTTTTAAAGTTTTAAGTAGCCTTTAGCATTTGATAGTTTGGTGAAATCTTAGGATATAAAATGGAATTAATTTTCTATATTTGGGATGTGTTCAACTTTTATTTATTAGGATGAATACTTAATTTTATGGGTATTTTAGATATTTCATTTTTATATTTTTAGTTGACTAATAAATCATATGAGCTATTCATTAATTATAACAAACCAAATTATTATTTAGCTAAATTTTAATAGAGATAAATGTAACTAATCCCATTTTCAAATGATGTTATTGGCTGCCAAAAAAACATAGATTTGTACGACCATTGCAGCATTGGGCCGTCAACAATCAATTTACAAAAAGAACAAATTGAAAGTAGACAATGCTTAAGTGCATGAAAGATTGCATGGAGTACGTAGTTAAAGAGTATATGGCTGGCTGCATGTGAGACATGGGCATGGCGATGGCGGGCATCAAACTCTCTCAATCATCAACGCATGTGTTTTGGTTTTCGAGGTAAAAATGGTCCATTGTTAATTATTATAAACAACTAATTAAGAATATAGATAAATAAACAAGTTGGTGATGATGATAATGGTGATGAGTTCCAACTTCCAAGGCCATCCTACTTTCTTGGCTGACTCTTGTCCTCTCCTCCAAGCACCAGCAGCAGCATGTTTTTGCTTTGTTGGATCGTGGATGAGAGCTGGTCAAGCGGCATGTGCACTATAATGTGTCCACTTATTCAATTTATCTCTAGCTACTGAATAATTAGCAAAGAGTCCGTGTATTAGAGGCAGAGTATCGAATTTGAGCTCTTGAATTTAAGAAGAAGATGAAGGGAGAATTCGAATTCGTGTACTATAGTAAATAAAACGGAGAATTTATTTACTAGAGGTAGAGTATCGAATTTGGAAAAGGAAAGGAAGAATTCGAACTTTTGACCTTAATTTTTACCCTAAAAGAGTATTAACTCTCATTACTGTGGCTATTAATTGGACCAAACCAATACAATTAGGAAATGGAGCTATTTGATGATTGACTAGCAAAACACAGTAGAGTCAGTAGAATTATATGAAAAAGAAGCCAAAAAGGTCACCTTTGGCTTTGGTGTATGCTATAGTTGTTGTACTGGATATATTGAATTCAGTTTATAACAATACTTATTAAATCTTTGTAAATTAAACAAATGCAATTGGCAAGATAACAATAGTAATTGACAGACTTTGATCATATATAGACTTTATAATTATAACAAAGTGATGTGGAAACCTCTGGATGGCATTTTAATGTGCCACGAGAGTTCCATTGATTTTTATCCACTTTTATTTATTTATTTATCCTTATCGAATTGGGTAGATGAAAAAAGAAATGGGGATAAATGCGATAACAGCAAGAATCTGACCAACCAAGCGTGTTAGACTTGTATCCACAATTATTTCATAACTCAGAAATATTAATTAAAAAGTTATAAACTGCACTGGCTAGTTTTCTTTTAATTCTTCTTTTTTTTTTTTAATAAAAAATTTGTTCTTCATTGATGTGATCAGTGACTTGAGTTATCCATGTACAACTAAGAGTCTAAGGCATAGGTAGATGATGAGTCTTTTTCGTTTTTGCCTGAGTTAGACTTTGCATGAAAATACCAAGCTTGCAGCCATTAATTCTCAGTTTCCAAAGCACAAGAAAATTGGAACTAGAATAATTAATATGTTCAATAGTTTGATCACCTTCCTCTTGAAAGAAAAAAGAAATCCCATTTATGCGTTTAGATTTTGGGTTCGAACAATCTTTGCATTCAATATTTTTTTTTTCATGTGTCTACTATAATTTACTATTATATAGGCATGTGTCACGAGTAAAGAATCAGTTTTAAGTCACAGTGTACACATAAAAAATATTGATAATTAATCACCAATTCAATAGAGTTGATGATTATTAATCATTCAATACATTCACGACTGATTTGATTCGTCCACAAGAAGGCCATTTCCATTTTCATTGAAACACATTGGAGTCAATTGAAGCTTGAAAGGGGTTAGTGAAAGCATTTGAGAATTTATTCAATAGTATTCCAATAATTAAAATGCCATACATATATATCAAACCAAAGAGACGCATATATGACATCTTGAATTGAACTCACAACATACAGAATTAATCATCAAAAGCCTTTGCAATATATAGTTCTAAACTTCAAGAATTTCCTCCAACTACAAGAACAATCTGCTGCAATAGTAGTGTTTTGTAAGTCGTAAACAGAATGCATGCAAACATTAAATCTAACACAATTTTTCGTACATTTTAACTTAGAAGAAACTTATATATGTTTTTCAAATGAAATCTAGCTACTACCCTGAATTATAACAATGATGTTAATCACTGAAAAAACTAATGGAGTAAGCAAAACATGTATTAAAATAAAAAAAAAAAAAACTCAGAATAATAGTAGCTAAATAATTACAAAACCAAGACGCATGCATATGAATTTCAAGAAAATTAAGGATCGTGTTAACAAATTGTTGGTCAAACATAGAAGAAATCTCTTGGAGATTCGAGTCTTACTAGGATATTTTTTTATGGTGTTACTCGTGATAAGACAATTTGGTGATACTGATTAAAATTCTACGTGGCGCATTATTACAGGCATTGTATCTTCCGAGAAGATTCACTCCATCTGATTGGTGTACAGAAGATGTCAAGAAATTCCCTAATTATATTCTTTCTCAATATTCCTTATATATATAAAGTTAATCAATACGCAAATACAAGTTTGATAATTCACCGCTATTCTTGATCATCGGCTGGTTAGGTGAGTTGAGTTCTCTCTCCCTCTTCTTCAAATTATAAAACATTAATTACAGTACTTTATGCTAACCTCAACCCGCTAAGCTACGTAAGCACCGATATTTTCTTAGTTCAAAATGAACAATTCTTGATTTTTCAGACAAAAGTTTAGTCATTGTGATTCGGTGAAGCGGGTTTATATAATTTAATTGCAAATTCGATACAGTTGAAAATTAAAATCACGATTTAATAATAACTATTTCATATATGAATCACGTTTGATATATGAATCGATTTTATAAAAATTCTTGTAAAGTGTTTTATGTATGATGTCTCCATGTTGAACACGGATTATCTTTCCGAACCATTAATCAATGTACATTCAGCAACAAAACCAACTAAACATTTATGATTCTTTTCTGCAATTTGTAACACTCAAAACCGAATTTAATTTACTTTAGAATCGATGGAACTGACAAAGTTGAAGATGTGCCTGCACGAATTTGATTTCCACTTGGTAATTAATACTACTCCAGTACTCAAGATGCTGATCATATTATACGTAAATATACCTCTAATGATCCCTTGTCTGGAGACAATTCCCTAATTAAACACCAAGTTCTTGAAGAATCTCTGAACAACTCTACTATAGGCCTGCTGGATTCGAACTAAAATTCAAATCATTTCTAAGGCTATACTGTCTGTTTGCTGTCGATATGCACTACATGGGATTTTTCTTCTTGTCTTTTATTACAAAATTAACAGACAACGTGAGCTGTTAAAAAGTAATCTTGTCTTAATCCTTTGATAACCTAAGACATCATTTCAGTAATTAACTCGGGACGACATTTTTGTTGTTCAAACAACTTTATTCATTATATCCCACTTTGGTTTCATTTCTATATCTCAAATACTCCAATTTGTTTACTAAATCCCATGATTCGCGAGAAAAGTTTCCACTTCTGGGATTGTTTCGCCAGCATTCCAGTTGTAACCCACTTCAAGGATGGATTATGGATAGAATCCCACTTATAACAATCACCCTAAATTTACTTAATCATCATAATGCATGTCATTTGGAAATTAAAGGAACCTGGCCATTAGCTAGCCAAGCCCCAAAACACACAATTAATCATTCATGCAAGAATTTTTGTGTGGATAATATATGTGTGGTGATTATTAATTTTCAGCGACAGCCCTTTATAAGTAATGCTAAAATATGCTAAAAGTTTAGTCACTCATGACAATCTGTATCACGACTGCATTCTGCAGTAGTACTTTATGGATATTCTTTGATCCAATCAAAGAGAAAGCCGAAAGAACTATCCTGAGTTGAATTTTAACAAGTATAAAAATGGCAAGGATTGGATATAGTAAACTAGCATGGCATGGCTGGTTCTGCTATCGTAGGTAGAGTTATATTTGCTCCGTCATTGTACAATCATATCTTGTTGTGCTCGTAAATTTACTGATTTTTTTTGTTCCATAAAAAAGAAGTAAATTAAGTTTCTTTGGCACCAAGATTGATTCCTCCGACTTCTTGATATCATCATCTATGCTTGCGTTAGGTTGAGGTTGCAAGAATTTCAAACATGCATGTTTAAGAACTGGGGTAGTTAGCGTAGTACTGATCCATGACGCCATACTGGAGATCTCAATGTGGATGTGATTCCTTTTGAGCTGCTTATTAATTTTCCTAAAGAACAAATCTGACCAAGAAAAATTAAACACAAGATAAAGGATGAGTAGGGAACTGAGATTAACAAAATCAAAAACAATAAGATTTGATTCATCAGGAACTATATATGACTAATCATTCATGTCTGGCATGCACCCAAAGGTTGAAATATTCTTGCACATTCAGTAAGCAATCATCATCAATCACTACTCCTTTCATTCTCTATGTTATATTAACTCTAAAACTGCACCTGTAACATGTGTTGAGCCTATATATATATATATACACACGATGATCAGCGTAACAGAGTTCATCAGGTTATTCAGGGCGTGCCAGACGTTCATGAGGCTATACAACTCCAAATATTGCCATGAATGTTGCTGATATTTGCATGTATAAACGTTGTTTTCTTGATTGACTGAGATTACGTTATACTGTTAGAGTTAGGTTATAAATCATGTTTAGGACATGAACAACCCATGATTGATTAATTACAATCCTTAATGACTCGAAGTCATACATTCTGTTGATTGCAAAGCTTCTAACTTATGTAGTGGGACCGTCATATCTTTCTCGTAGCCTCTATTTTGTCATGTTTCTGTATGCAAAATCAGAATCTTAATGATCTTGTACTAGTATCTGTGTCAGATCAGCAAGAAACTTAACTACTCCTAGATCTTCTCAAATATTTGCATGTACCATCGTGCAAACACCAACAATTAACGCCATCATGGTTTTACTTTTAATCAATCACAAACGAGTTTAGGCACAACTTAATCAGCAACTAACTATGTCATGATCACCATTGGAGAGAGATCAAGAAGATTTATAATGGGGAAGTTGATCAAAAGTATAGAAAGAAACTAATGTTGTACGGCACTCCAAACATTTCGGCCAAAACCATTACACATGTCACACTCTTATACCCGGAAACTCCAACGGCAGTTCTGCTGAAGTTTAGTTCCACACCTTTAACATTCAACGTTAAACAACTTTTGCATGCTCTACTATCATTTTTAATGAAACAACAATATCAAACGCTATATGGATCGCATTTCGTCGTAATTGATCTAACCTCCAATTTGTAATATGAGGGTTTGACAAAAATTTTACACTGAGTACCATCTTCTCATAACCTTCCTCATTTTACTGACTTTTGGACCATTTTAATAGAAAATAGAAACAGAACAAGAAAAATTAATTAATTTGTATCCACTTTAACACTAACCATGAGTTTATAATATGATTTGAAGATGTGGTAATAAATGGTCCTCTAGTAAATGTCAACTACTATATATGCGCAGAGGAAAAAAAAACCAGAACCCTCTTTGGAATTTTTTTAGAACAAAAAGTTTTCTAACTTTTAAGATAAACAACCACCCCCACATCAACCACCGTATTTGCATTGGATCATGTGGAGATTGAGTTATATAAAGTTTGAAAAGATGACAGAAGCTAACAGTTGTCACCAGTGATTAAAACTATATTTGTAAAAGGTGAGCTTTGATCTTGCTTACTTTGCAGAATCAATCATTGGTTCTTTTTCTTTCTTTCTTTTTCTATTTTTTTTTTCTCTAGGCTTTGTATCATCATCTCTTTATATTTTACATAATAGTTGAGGGTCCCTTTTGGGTCCAAGAGTTCCTATATAAAGATAGCTTTGACAAATTAAGCTTCATCGTCCATACAACACCAAATTAAATCAGATTCTTCTTCATTAATTTTTTTTTTGTCTTTCTTCTACACATATTTAATTACCTGTCTCTTGATCACAAAGGCCTTGCAACTTGCAATCGAACAACGTCTCAATGGGTGTAGAGATTGTACCACTGCCTTCTTCTGTAGAGTTGTCCAAAGTTGCAGTCTCAGACACTCATGGAGAAGATTCACCTTATTTTGCAGGATGGAAAGCATATGATGAAGACTCTTATGATGAATTATGTAATCCAACAGGAGTCATACAAATGGGATTGGCAGAAAACCAAGTAAGTATCGATCATATCAGGCAAACGAAATCAAAAGTTGTTGAAAATTTAGTCCATATATAAAGATTCTAAGATGGCTTGTCATTGCTAATTTTATACAGGTTTCATTCGATTTGCTCGAAGAATATTTGGAGAATCATTCTGAAGCTGCTAGCTTTGGTAATAAAATTTCCAGCTTCAGAGAAAATGCACTATTTCAAGATTATCACGGACTACAATCTTTTAGAAAGGTACGGTTATTAATCTTTTAAGCATCTTGATCAATTCATAGATAATGAAATGCATGTTTGTCAATAATGCTGACTATTATGCCAAGATGATGACTGCATGAAAAAATTCACAAAAGTACAAAATCTCCTAACTATCAATGTTTTTACTAATATTCTACAGGCAATGGCCAGTTTTATGGAACAAATAAGAGGAGGAAGAGCAAAATTCAATCCTGACAGAGTTGTCATAACTGCCGGTGCAACTGCAGCTAATGAGCTTTTAACCTTCATTTTGGCTGATCCCGGCGATGCTTTATTAGTTCCAACTCCATACTATCCAGGGTATGTACGGATCAACTATATATCATTTTTTTCTTTGTCCAAAATTTTCAATTATCTTTTTACTCATAGCAATAATAATTTTTTTACCTTTACAGATTTGACAGAGACTTGAGATGGAGAACTGGAGTTAAAATTGTTCCAGTGCACTGTGACAGTTCAAACAATTTCCAAATTACTGTTGAAGCCTTAGAAGCAGCATATGCTTCTGCAGCAGCCATGAACATCAAAGTTAAAGGGGTGCTCATTACAAATCCTTCAAATCCATTAGGTGCAACAATTCAGCGTTCCATCTTAGAAGACATTCTTGATTTTGTCACTCGGAAAAACATCCATCTCGTTTCGGACGAAATCTATTCAGGATCTTCATTCTTTTCAACTGAATTCGTGAGCATTGCAGAAGTTCTGGAATCAAGAAACGATAAAGACTCAGAAAGAGTTCATATTGTTTATAGTCTTTCCAAGGACTTGGGACTTCCCGGCTTTAGAGTTGGGACAATTTATTCCTACAATGACAACGTTGTCACAACAGCAAGAAGAATGTCAAGCTTCACTTTAATTTCTTCACAAACGCAACAACTTTTGGCATCCATGTTATCAGACAAGAAATTCACAGAAAACTACATAAGCACTAATCGAGAAAGACTGAAGAGGAGATACAATAAAATCATTGATGGATTGCGAAAAGCCGGGATTAAATGCTTAGAAGGGAATGCAGGACTGTTTTGCTGGATGAATTTGAGTCCATTGTTGGACGAACCTACAAGAGAATCTGAATTGGCCCTTTGGAAATCAATTTTGTACCAAGTGAAACTAAACATATCTCCAGGATCTTCATGCCATTGCTCAGAGCCAGGATGGTTTAGAGTTTGCTTTGCCAACATGACCGAGAAGACACTGGAAATTGCACTACAGAGAATACACGAATTCATGGAAAAAAGGAAATTTACAAAAGAATTGTAGTGTGCACCTAGCTAGTAATTCTTCTTCTCATCATTGAATTTTTTAATTCTTTAAATGTCAAGACCATATTCCAAAATTGGTTTTGTCATCGCTACATACTTGTAAACCATATCGATTGAGATCAATTTTTGTAAAACAGTTTTGGTATGAAAACTAAACTTTTCTTTTCTGGGATTCACACCAGTTCTCTATAATTGAGCTTGAAGATCAACCATTGACGGGGTCCTATATTATCGATCTTTTGTGTTTTCTGCAACTAGCTCGATCCTCATGCGCCATGATTAGATGTGAAACGAACTCATCAATAATAAATAATATCAACCCTTTTCAAATTGATTTGTCCATGAAGAGTAATAATTTAAGCCCAGTTTGATCGAACTTCAAACTATGTCACCATCACCAGCAAAGCTATCGTATGAATAAGCTAGCCCTTCATTAATTTTTCAATATATATATATATATATGCCTTTTACTTGGAACGAAGCTGACGCCATTTGCACTTTTATGATTTCAGTTTTTGGAGCATGATCGTCCCAAATTGTTCCTAAACGAAAAGCCAATAACTCAATATGCTCTTGATCTTCGAATCAAAAAATTGTTTCATTTTTTCGATAAAACAGTTGTTTGATCAAGGCATCAAGCATTGCTTGCCTTGTTGTTTTGGATTTTGTACGTAGACATGCAACTTAGAAGCGTAACTGTGATCAATTTATAAAATGTCAACGCCGTGTTTTTGTTTCACCTAACTTTTGAATGTTTGTTCCACCAGAAGAATGCATAGGTTTTATATTCAACATCAGAAAGGCATGCCTTCATAATACATAGCATGCATGTTTTTGAATTGTTTGTGTCATAGATGACTAACTTTTTTTTTTCACTTTTCTAAGTTATGATAAATTGGTATTAGAATTATCGGATTATGATAAAAAGCTATCCAATTTTTCATATTTTGGTGAATAATAATTGTTTATTACACATGAATGAAAATTTTTGAAGAATATAAAATAAATTTGTTGTATAACCTTGTGCATCAAAAATATTTTTGATATTGAAAAGTTTAAACAAAACACTTGAAACATGAATTTTAGTTAATTTTTCTGTTAACATTTCTTGATTTTATCCAAATATAGAAAAAAAAAGTTGTTGCATTCATATTTCTCATAATCAAAATTTTAGAAATCATATGTTTAAAATAATTTACTTTCCTGCCAACCAAATGAGTCGTAAAAACTTTAGGTTTTCGAAGTAAAAAAAAAAAACCAAACTACAAAACCAGTGGAAAAGGGGAGAAAAAAGTGATATGCAAACTAAACAGGTTGTAGTAGCATGTCACATCATCATTTTGATTTTGTGTGTTCGTTTACTTTTTAATGTCGGGTTACTTGTTTTGTACGTTTCTCATATCTTATTAGCTTCACTAAACCTAATTAACAAGTGTTGAAATTTTATTATTAATGATGGTATCTATGATGGACAAGATTTTAATGGATAATTTTATGCTGTTATCATGTTTTTAAAGGTGCTTTGATGAGAGAGAGATGGAATTTCTGAATTTTTATAATGTTATTTTATTTATAATATTTTATTTATAATAAATTACTTCAATCATTTCTCAATTTGGTATTAGTGTAAAAGGTTTCATTTTTATCTTTTATGTTGCAATTTTAGTTTTCGATCCATTTTTTTTACATTTTATAAATTAAAAAAAAACTACTAGCTATATGAGTATTTGTCATGTATATATCTAATTCTATTAATTTTTATGGTATTTTTATTTGTCATATATGTTAAATAGTTGTTCAGTTCAAATTAGATTTTAAATGGAAAAATAAATGGCCATTTGAAACCCAAAGTTGTAACATCAAAAATAAAAATTAAACTTTTGAGTAATGATACAAAAAGTGAAATGAAAGATTGAATGATGTGGCATACATGAAAAAATAAATTAAATTGGGTTTATTGTATCACTTTATAAAAAATTGACACGTGTCATTTTAGTTAGTTATCTCATTTTTAAAAATTAAACTAATATCCTAAATAAGTGATTGTACACGTGTCAGTTTTTTATGAAGTGGTACATAAATATATCAAGTGGTACAGAAAAACCAAAACCTAAAATAAGATATGATTTTGCCTTTTTATACATGTCACATAATTTATTATGTCATTTCATTCTACAATTTTACCAATTTTAATCTGCCTATCATTTTTCTAAACTTTTTATTTTATTTTATTTTTTGATGTCCCAGGTTCATTTTCTAAACTTTTTATAGTTTGGGAAGTTGTAACAAGAGAAATGAAAATTAAACTTTTTTATAGTTGATTTGGGGACGATCGGGATAATTACGTACCCTTTTATCTAATTTAAAACGAGTTAGTTAAGCTGCATTGATGTTGGTTTGACATGATTGACGTAAAATCACATGATTAACGTGAGCTTGAGCTTGAGGATAACATGATCCAGGATTGGGTTTCTAATAATTTAATTAATGATCAAATGGGTCAAAGCCAATTAATAATTAAAATCCTCAATTAATTTAATTAGCTAATCACTTTCAAGTTTATTAATTAGAAAGTAAAACCCCTAACCCTTTGACATTATCCTCGATCGATAATGTCATGGGCATGTCATGATCCACGCAAAAGTCATTTGATTATGATGTGTGGGATGTTGATGAACAACAATTAAAATTAACGATTTCCATTTGCCTAATTATACCTTATTTTGCACGAGCAAATCCAATTTTATTTTAAAATTTGAACAGAAAATTAAGGAATCATCAACTAATATATGATTCATTTCGTCTCTATCAAATTACAAAAAAAAAAAAAAAAAAGATCGATTGAGTTAATTTGTTATGATTGATAGTAACTCCATATTCGTCAGTTGTAGAATGTTGAATAAGAATTAATGATTTAACTAGGAATTTAGAATCTTTAGATTAAGAATGTTGTTTCCCTTGTTGATTCTTCTTTTTATCTTTTGTGTATTTTGTTTTGGGATGCTTGTTTTTTTTTTTTTTTTTTTTACCAAAATCAGATAGGCTAGTAGCCGTAAATATTTGTGAATAATGACATTTATCCTTTTTCAATTTCAAATTAATAATAAAAAGCTACCGACGAAAAATTATTGACTTTCTAATTTTACCAATTAATTAAATCAATTGTGTAATTTGAATTCTTTGAAACTCGTAAACAAATCTCATCAAACCTCAAAACAGCTTAATTAATTAGTTTGTCAATTGTCAAGAAGTAACGTTTTAAGACTTTTTTTTTTCTTGTCATCTTTGAAAGGTCTTAATTAGACTACTTGTAGAGTAAGAGTAAGACATATGGCGTTTTGTTGACACTCTAAAATGACCGTAAAATTGCAATTTGGTTGACTTTGCTAAGAGTTTATTCATTCATGCGTAAACAAACCTTGCTCATGCAATTAAGATTTGTACAAACCAAATTCTATATGACTTTCATTTCTTTTTTAAGTAAACATTTAGAATTTTCAATTCTGGTGACTTGATATATGAGTACGTATATATATATATATATATATATATATATGTTATTTTCTTCCATCAATCCATCATTTCAAAACTCATTCACATCCAAATCATGAATGTTTGAAATCAATATTATGCAAGGAGTCTAAGGAGACATTGGATCCTTCAATTCTCCTAATGTCATTATCTTCAATTAATCCTTCATTTTAAAAAGATTTTTTCAATTCTCATAACTTGATCTATGATTACGTATATATCAGCCATTAAGGTTAACTTAGTGGTTAGAGAATTAGTATCTCGACATTCAAATCTACCGTTCAATATTTGAGAAATGCATGTGAAAGTGTATATTAAAAAAAGTTACGTATATGTCATTTTCTTCGTTTGATCCCTCGTTCAAAAATGATTCTTCAATTATGGTACATAACCTAATCTCCCATTTAAAAATGATTCTCTAATTCTTGTAGCAGTTCTAACATTTATACGAATAGTTTCTACTGCTAAAATGATTCTCTAATTATCGTAACCTAATCTATGAGTATGAATGTACATGTTATTATCTTCCCATTCCGAAAAGATTCTCCAATTTTCGTAGTAGATCTAACATTCATACAAGTAGGACGAGCAACTTCAGTTTTAGATTAATTCTAGATGGCTTTACATAAAATTTGGCCATTGAAAAGGAAACAGCCGACGAGGACTGACTGAAAATTGAAAAATAATATCCGTCCGTGATGATACAACTGTTCCACAATGACACAACCAACCCAATTTATAAACACGAACAGTTGATTTGCATATATTTCACAAGATCCTCCGAACACGCTCTCATAAATCATAAATTTATTAGTCTTACTGCCGCAAGCAAGCGACTGCCGACGCATATATACATGAGCCAAATCAACAACACAATCATGCTGGCGGTACAGCACACGATGCATAAAGTTCAGAAGTTCTGCAAATATCTTGTGAAGAAATTCACTTTTATGAATGCAAATCATCGATCGCCTTTTTAAAGAACAAATCTACGAGGTTTTGCTTTGCTGCCCTTTTAAGGATCAATCACTAACATCTTTTTTTTTTTTTAACATTAATTACACGTTAATGCAAGTCCAGCTGATCCTTTAGAGAGATTAATTTAAGGGATAAACGAAGAAGTTGACTGGTTATACACGTGAGTCATGAGTCTTGACTCAGGAGCTCAATCATGCAATGGCAATGGCAATGGCAATGGCGATTGATGAACCCACATGACTGGCATTTTGGTTGCACAATCATGAAAAGCTCATCTACCAAATTTGGAATTTAGTAGTAGGAGTAGCCCGTGCTATATCATATATAGTCTTCCTCACATGAAATATAGTCAATCAGTTCAGGGGCTTCTGCAACGTGCAATCTCTCTAGGCATTTGCATTGCCGTGATCTTCGTTGCCATGGACCATTTTTTTTTTTGTGGTTTGAGATGATTGATCATTAATTAAACAGTTCAAAAGTGAGCAATTAATCTCTATGCTATTTCAACCAAAAACCACCCAAATAAAAATCTTATTAAGACAGAAAGAGACTAACAACATAATTGAGTTGTTGTTTTGTGTGTGTGTGTGTGTGTGTTACGATTTCTTAGGACCCATAAATTTTGATAGCAAATGTTAAGTTGGAATAGTTGACCATTATTTTTAGCGAACTAGTTTGTGTGTGTGGCTGGGACTTGGAGTGCTTTGTTGGCATTTTGTTTTCTTATTTTTCTACGGAAAACTGATAGTATTTTTAATGGTTTTCTTTTTCTTATTTGGGAGATGGATCATACGTTTAAAATTATCCTATCTTATCATGTTTTATATTAAAATTATATCATATGGTTCACTTATCTCTTGATTAGGGTCTAACATTTGTAAATTAAATATAGTGATATTTATATTTTGGGTAAAATACACTAAACCCCTTTATACTATTGCTCCGTTTCGCATTCACCCCTTGTAGTTTTAATTACAACAATTAAAACCCTTAATTTTCTAATTTAAAACTAATTAATCTAATATATTAATTGTTGTCAATGACTAAACGGAATTAAACACCCTATTTTAATGTAAGATAATAAAATGACAAAATTGACCTTAAAATAAAAAAATTTAAACTCAACATAAATAAACAACTCATATATCAATTTCAAAAGCAGTGTAAAAAAAGTTATAATTTACCATCTCACTAATACATCCAATCTAATCAAATCTTAATAAAAGTTAAAAAATAAACATCACAAATAATCTTTCAAATCATATTCTTAAATGGCTATCAACAATCGATATAATCAATAAAGGCAATCTTTTCATGATTAAAAAATTAGAAAAAAAATAAAAATAAATATCAAACGCGTTAGTTAAAAAAATTACAACAAAAGCAAAATTCAATTATTAAACTTCATCTAAGATTAAAAAATAAAAAAAATGCAAAATTAAAATGATGTAAATATTTATTCTTCAAAATTTAAAGTACCTTGATATTTGTACTTGAAATAATACTTTGTATTTAAAAAATCAAATTCCTACGAAAGAAAGAAGAGACAATATATTGTATACTTTTGTAAAAGAATAGATGATCATAACAGAGATATAACATATGTCTTGATAAAATTCTTTCAGACAATCAATTCTATCTCTTTTTTTTTTTTTGGAATTGGATAAGTATATATTGAGAAATCTTATCCCACATTTTTAATGGATTAATTGGGTATTATGGGTATTTACCCACTCTAATGTGATTGAAATTATCTTTTCATTGATTCTTTTAACGTGGTTATTAATTTTTTTAGTTTTAAAAAGTTAAGGAGGTTAATTATTGTAATTAAAACTACAAGGGGTAAATGTGGAAAAGAACAATAATACAAGGGGGGTTTAGTGTATTTTACCCTTATATTTTTAATCACTAGTTTTAACGAAACTACATCATTTTGAATATTAGACATAATAAAATGAGATAATATTTGACACAAAATCTATTCTACTTATTTGGGGAGAAAGAATGATGATTTAGGCGCCACGGAGTTTAGCTCTTTCGTTCAAAAAGTTAAAAGTTTGGCACAGAAATTCGAAACGACATCTATTCTTACTTATTCTGTCAAACACATTATAACGACATTGTTTTACTAAAATCATGACAATAAATATATATTTCACAATAAATTAAATTTATAATTATTAAAACTTAACCCCGACCAAAGTGAACTCTAAGATGTCATCTTTGTCATGATTTTAATTAAACGACATCGATATGAGTATTGAACAAAATAAGATCTAGTAACCTTATACTCGCTCTGTTCTCTAATATATAAGTGTCGTTTTATTCAACTTTTTTTATTCTCAAATAAGTGTCATTTTACATATTTTAATATAAAAAATATGAAAATTTTCAATTTTATCCTTAATTCAATTTATTTAACATAATATGACATTAGTTTCACTTATTCATTTTCCAATAAAGAATTTAGGGTAAATAAGAAAATTTATTCATTTTTTTAATTAGTATGTTTTTTTTTTTCAAAATGTCGCTTATTAAACAACAAGAGGGGTACTAAGGAGGATCCCACCTAAAAATTTGAAATGACCTTTCATGTATATATTTAACGTTATAGGGTCCAAAACAATTTTCAAATCCAAATTACTTACATGATATATATGTTCTTTTTTTGTGCATAATTGATTTTTTCAAAGTATTTTTTTTCTTGTTATCTTTTCATTTATTTATTAACACTGGATTCTTTCACACAAATGAGTTTAGATAAATGTCATGCATATAAAAAGAGTTAAAATCCTAGTAGATATTATGCCACTTAACAGAGAATGTAAAATACCATTATGTACAATGCAAGACATAAACTCCATAACGAAATACCTCTACTAGTAACATTTGTCTATGGAACAAGGAAATCTTGGGGCCGATGAGTACTCTATTACATGTACAAAAGAAATTCAAGTAAAGTCAAAAATTCGTCTTGGGAAAATTATTCTTCAATTAAGGAGATGAGTTGGGCAATGGATCTTCAGTATCAATTTTGTGTATTGCTTTATGTATCACTCTAGATTTTGACACGTGTATTTAACACTTATTCCTTTGTTCATTAACTACTTGATAGGGTTTTAGTATTATCTAAAAGTACACGTGCCACATCGATAGAGAGTGATACACTAAATGGTACAGAATATCAAAAGTCTATCAGTTGATGGTTATTAATATTTAGGATAAATTACAATAAATCTCCTTGTTGTTTTTAAAATTTCCAAATTAGCTCTTATAGTTTAAAAACTTACATTTCACTTCCTTGGAATTTTTTTTTTAAACTAAATATATAGATTTAAAATACTTTTTCTTTTTATAAATCTATCCAATCCAATATGTGGTCATAGCTTTCTATTGTTGATTTGAAGTAAATTTCACTGTATATTTTTTCAAAATCATCGATTTTTTTCAACATCTTTTAAAAAAGATAAAACTATAAAAAAGTAATTTGTATATTTTTAAACTATAGGGGATTTTATATAAATTACTTATGACAATGCAATTTTCTTCGGTTATTTAGATGATGGTACAAATTCATGTTTATAATGAAATTATTACTTTTGAAAAAAAAAAACTGTATGAGATTTTTATGTAATTTGACCCTAATATTTACTAGATCAAGTACCGATCTCTCTTGGGTTTTGACTTCTCTTCCCAGTTGGGCAAGGTCGGAAGCCTAATTAATTATAGAGCAACTGCATGTATTATGATTGACACGATCAGTTTTCCAAAACTTGGGCTACTTGTACAACGGAATTCAAGACTCAACTAAGAGATTGGGCATACCACTATTATTGGATCATGTTGAAGACCACTGATTTACCGGATCACATTAAGAAATTATTAGTGATGTCCATAAATGCTCCTAAGTTAATAGGATATGGATTCTGGTACTTGTGGTTCAATTTTATTAAGCCCACTTTCAGCTTTATATTTTTTGAGGAGTAATGATAAGAAATATTAGGTTTTTTTTTTTTATTATTTAATTTGGTAACTTTATTGATATAGAATTCTATTATTATTCATGGACTCTATCTATCTATCTATTTTTAATACATGCCAATTATTGAGTAATAATAGAACTCTTAATTAATGGAGTTGTCAATTATTTACTATTCATCATATTTGAGTCTCAATTTAACTATAATAAGAAGAGTAATTAATCTAGTTGGGAAAATAAAATTGCCATGGTACAACGTTTGAGTTCAATCTATGGAGTCTTGGTGGTATTCAATTTTTTTTTTTTAATGTTAAATTAGCGGTATTCAATCTATGTAATAATCTTTTACATTTGTAAATTAAAAAAAAAAATTATAACTATAAATTTTGCATTTCACGCTCTTTAAATTTGGTTTAGGGTAAATTACACTAATCCTCTGTATTCCATTTTACATCACACCCTTGTAATTTTAATTACAACAATTAACTTTATTATCTTTTGAAATTTGAAAAAATAATGATAGTTAATACAAATATAATTTTAATTGTATTAGAATTGCTCAATATTTACAGCACCCAATTAATCTCTAAAACAACATGGGATGAAATTATTGAAAAAATAATCTTAACCCTTTAAAAGCTCCTCAATAACCATACTAGTTTTAGTTCAATTAGAATTGCTTAATACCTATAACACCCAATTAAACCCTAAAAAGACTTGTGAAATAAATTGGACATGAAAATCACTAGTAATAATTCTCTATATTAAGGTCACTGTTATAATTCATTATCTTATATTATTAAAATTAAGTACTCAAATATATCAAAAAATTAATTATCATTAACGTATTAAACTAATTATTCTTAAATTAAAAAATTAGAAAAACTAAATGTTACATAATTAAAACTATAAGGAATAAGTGTCAAACGAAACAATAGTATAATGAGTTTAGTGTATTTTGTCATTTGATTTATATGTTATCTAATAAATTTATGTTTGTAGGAGATTCAAATCCACTGACTAATATATATATATATAAAAGACAACAATTAATAGATTGGATGAAATTCAAATTCAAAAATATAGTATTTTTTTCAATATATAAAGTCCACTAACTAATATATATAATTATGATCCTTTCAAATAGTCTAAAAATGGTTAATTAGTCCCCCCAAAAAAAAAAAAAAAAAAAAAGAAAAGTAAAGAAAAATAGAGAGAACTAATTCTACACAAGTCAAAGTAAAAAGTCAAAACTAGACGCGGGGTAAAAATTCAGCAAAAAAAACGCCAGTACTACTGATAAGTAATCCACTGTAAATATTATTATCGAATATCATATTTTCGTCTCTCGATCTTCTCAGCAGTCAGCAGTCGCCAAGGAGTCCTCCCAAAACAAATACAAATCAACACAGCTGCAGCTGCGGCGAGAGAATCAAAGCCTCGCCTCGCCTCGCCCCGCCTCGCCCCCACTACCCGTTCAATCCTTTTTTTTTTAAATTTTTTTTAACCTTTCACTGTTTAACTGAGGTATGTTATCCCTAAATTGTTCTCAATTTCAATATTTTTCTACATTTTAATTTTCATAGCGTAACTCGTCTTCTACGGTTATGAATCGATTTATGTTGGATCTGGTGATTGTGTTGTTCTTACATCTCGGTGTGTTCAATGTACGTTGTTTTTGTACGTTCTCCGTTCGTGTTCGTATATCCCTAGGGTTTTAGGGTTTTATTAGTTTTACGGTTTATTGCACTACTGATTTTATTGTTTGATAATGATGCCGTGTGTTATTCGTCGTAATTAATCATATCTACGAAGTATATTGTTTAGGAGCTTAGGGTTTCATAGGGGTTCAAAGCTACCCAAAAAAAAGGAAATTAAATGGAAAAGGATGCTTTTATAATTTGATAATATTTTTTCAGTTTTCTATATTTGAATTTATTGAAGGAGAAGCTTAATTTTTTCATTTTTTTGTCCATCTGTTGTAATCCAACAATGAAAATTGAATCATAGTTAGATTATTTGCCTTCCAAGTTCCGTTCATCCGGAGGGTTAAATTACAATGGTATTGGGTGTTTTAGCTCCGGTGCAGTTTCATTTAGTAAAATGTGGAGGATTGGCTAGATAATATTGTTTAAGGATTTTATGATACAAAAGAGTGTATTAATGACTGGAACTTTATAAGTCTAATATGATTTCAACGAGTTCTCGGAGAAGAACGGGGAGGTTATTGCCTTTCAGTTTTAACAAAGGTTGTCGACATACATACAATTGCAATTAAAGGTTTAAAACTTTTAACTGCTTGATGGTTCTTGGGTTGACCCCAAGGGTTCCCCTTGCCTCTATGGTTTAACATAAGCAAGAAACTCGGTTGTTTTGTGACAGATGAATATTTATATACCTTCCTTGAGAAAAGCTGAGCAGCTAATTTAAAATTTATGTTTTATAGGAAAATAAGCTTCTAATTTGATTTTTCCTTTCATTATGATATGTGCTTTCACTTGTGTTCCAACTACTGTATAGAAGACATTCCTTTATATATTATGGATATGAAGTGGGAAATTGCACAAAAATTCTTTAAGAAGGTGCATACACGCGACCTGGAAATTGTATGAGATTTAATGTCTTTTTTACTAATATTCCCTGTTGATGCATCATGCAAACTGTGTGAGATGTATTGGCTTTTGTATGTCATTAATCTCTGAGAATGAGGGGCACTTTCTTTTGTTTGGCTGCACATGAGTTGTTCTGTTATTACTTAAATTTGCCTTATGTGTAGGATTTTCTTTGGGATTAGATGGCAGCAAGGTTGAAGCAACTGCAGTCAAAGGTATGCCAAGCTACACAATTTGTGTCCAAGAATGGCAATGCTTATTACAAGCAATTGGTGGAGCAGAATAAGCAATACATTCAGGAACCACCTACTGTGGGGAAGTGCAATGAGCTGTCCAAGCAGCTGTTCTATACTCGTCTTGCCAGGTTTGTATCCTTAGTGATTTTGATGTTTTGTTCTTTTATTCAACCTGTTTGGTATGAGTAGGATTGGTATCATTAACTATTAATGAACAAAATTTTCATATTGAAGTGAAATATATGAAATTGAATTCTTAGTGTCTCAAGTTATTTTGATACCTGCTTTTATTGACACAACTAATCAAATTGCCATTATTTTGTGAGGTGGTAATCACTCCCCATATTATAATAACTCATGCCTCATTATTCTCATTACTAACCATTTACATCATTCCTTGCATGAATTTTCTTATTACTGTGCTTCTAGTTGTGTTGCTTGTATTTTTGTCACAGACAACTGATTGTCTCTGATGATTTGTTTTTTCTGAAATTCTACTTATAGTATCCCTCTGGGAAGCAAGTTATGAGGTTTGAAGAAATTGCAAGTTTGAATCTAGACTGGGCCTATGAATAACACATCCTCATAATTTAAGATGGGTTGAAATCGGGAGTGTATTACTATATATGTGAACTTAGCATTTGCATGTGTGTATGCATGTGTGAATAGTATAATCCTTTTATTCTTGTTGTCATGGCTGTTACATAGTTCATGCTTTGAGATTGTTTGTTATTTGCAAATTCAATCTGTAACCCATGAGCAGCTGTGAGTATTTCTCCTTTTGGATGGTTTAGTGGACAAGTCATAGATTTGACCCAGTTCCAAAATGTGAATATCAGTTTGAAAAGGTAAAGTTTAACTGATTTATCTGTGTGAAAATATTAAAAGGAAGAATCAGTTGATATAAAAAGCAATATTGCATTGCGAATTGGGAACCATGCTGTTGAAGTTTCAACTTGGAGTCAATTCCGCAATATGACCTCTAGAGTTCTAGGGAGTTGTGCAAATTTTTTCTTTGCCATTGAAGGCGCTTGATTAGATGGGTTTTGTGCAATTCTTCTTGACTTTTTCTTTTACCTATAATTGAATCTAGTGGAAGATTTAATGGGATTTCTATTTATTTAAATCTTGTAATTACGTGGATAGTAGTTGTCATGTTTTCCTTGGTGTGGATGGAAAGATTAGAGTTATTTGTTGTCTGAAATCATCTGGCAATTTCTTACGGGTTCTGTACCCAGTTCGTGAAGAGATAGTGGTCAATGGTCACACTGGTTTTTATTTGGATTTTAATGAGTTATCAGTGTGCTTGACTTTAATTAGTTGCTTCTTTAAGCATAAAATGTCTGTAATGATGGGATCCAGGTGACTTGCATCTTTAGATCTGATAATCTTCTTTATGAAGTTTTTTCTTGTATTTGAATTTTCTGAATAGCTGCTTGAAATTATTTTTCTTCCTTTCACACAGCATTCCTGGCCGCTACGAATCTTTGTGGAAGGAAGTTGATCTTGTCAAGCATATGTGGAAAAACAGACGTGATCTGATGGTTGAGGATGCTGGTATTGCTGCTCTGTTTGGCTTGGAGTGTTTTGCATGGTTTTGTGCTGGTGAGATTGTGGGGAGGGGTTTTACAATCACTGGTTACTCTGTCTGAAAACTACTAGATGGGTAAACATATATTCCGGAAAGTTGGCTCTTATGCCCTTCTCATCTTTGAGTTATAAATTGGATAACTGGAATTTCGTATTCAAGATTTTGTTTTCCTGCAAAAGTTGTGAAGCTGAGAAATCAGTGGTGAAATTTATTGCCTCAATAATCTGTGAATTTCTAGTTCCGTTTCCAGTGCAGTGGCGTTGAAGATGAATTCTGTAATAGTGTTCTGGTCTTTTTGTTAGAAGCTACTTCTGTCTGTGATGAATGTAGTTTTGACCAAAACGCAATATGCCTCGGTTTTTTTGTTAAAAAACGTACACAATTTGATGAGTATTCATATTATTCGAGCTTGATTGATCCACCTCCCGATAGGCTTTCAGTGTGACCAGCACTGGGGGGAATGGCTGGAAAAGATATGTAGACACTACTACATACTACATACGCTAATTATCACTAAAAGCTTGATATCGTTGTTTGTGCAATTTCTTGGGTGTGCACTTTGCAGCGAATGCAAACTTTATGTTAAAGTCCTCAATCTGGGATTCAGGAGGAAATGTTGTATTTAATTGCAAGAATCAAAGAATCAAATATAATGTGTGGTAATGGTACGTTTATAGTTTTAAGTGAGATCAAACTGCCCAGATGATCACCAAACTTTCTGGAAATCTGCTTTTTGTCACTCACAACTTTTGGTCCTTCCGTCCAATACCTCCGTTAGTGTAAACATAAATCAACTTTTTGAGGGGCATTTTTGTTAATTCTTCTTATTCTTCTTTTTTCAAACAAATCAATTATCCATAATTTTAAATAATGGAATTTTTCTTCACAAAAAATCATCTCCAAAATTATCCACAAAATCATGATTTTTAAACAACTCAGTTCTAAAATTTCTTTTTTTTTTCCTCAAATGCATTTTTCTTCATCAAAGTTATCCACAAGATCATGATTTTCAAACAACCCAATTCTCAAATTTCTTATTTTCTTCCTTCATGCATTTTTCTTTACCTATAATTCTCCACAATAATCCACAAAATTATCTCCACAATTATCCATAAAATCATGATTTTCAAACAACCCAATTGTAAAATTTCTTCTTTTTTTTTCTTGATACATTTTTCTTCACCAATAACTCTCCACAAAATCATCTCCACAATCAACCATAAAATAATAATTTTCAAACAATCCAGTTATGCAGCTTCTTCTTTTAATCCTCAATGCCGCCACAAGTTCGCCTTACTCGACTTTCGTCTCCTTTTGTTGAGGCCAGAGTGGGTGACGGGATGAGAATGCATTGATTTTCTTCATGAGCTAAATGGGTTTTCGAATTGAGACTGCCAAGGATCTGATCCACCATTATAATCAAATGGAGATGACTCCGGTATAAAGGAATACTTTCAAGTTGTTGACCACATCATATAATTGACAAAGGATTTCGGTTTGAAATAGGTGGGGGGAAGTGACTGATTGCGTTATGAATTGAGTTGGAGAATACACTCCAACTGGCTATGCGAGGCTGGAGGAGTTTCGTCACACCCTTATCTGTAATATTTTTCCTCTTGATATTGAGCAGATCAGCTGTTCCTTGATCTATAGTTCATCCCTCTCCTCGTCTCTGCAGATCTTTCATGAAATTCTTGATTTTGATTTTGATTTCGGGCGTTGGCAACTTTGCCGATCACCTTGTGGATTTAGCGGCATATACAATCGCCATGTGGGTGGAGCGAGTCTTGTGGGCGATGAATAGAAGAAGAAGAAGAAGAATTGACAAAAATGCCCCCCAAAAAGTTGATTTATGTTAACAGTAACGGAGGTATTGGACGGAAGGACCAAAAGTTGTGGGTTTGAATAGTTTGGTGACCTTTTAAGCTACTTCAAAAGTTTAGTGACCAAAAAGCGGATTTTCAGAAAGTTTAGTGACCATCTGGGCAGTTTGATCTTTTAAGTGATATCTTTTCTGTGGTCTGGTTATTTGTGTTCCTTTGATCTGGTTTTTTTTTTTTTCCTCAAAACATACAAATAAATGAAAAAGGCATAATTTTTATAGTTAATTTGAAGTAAATTGTATTTATATATATTTGAAATTATTATTTTTATTTCTTTAATTGGATTGGACGAATGTGTAAAATGCTTAACGAGTTTTAGAACACTTCGTACAAACGAAACAATCATAATCGGATCCACGAAGAAGCAATAAAACGCTCATTTTTGGCTGTGGCCAAAACAAAAGGAAAAAAAGAAAAATTTGGCCACAAAGACAATTTTTTTTGGTGTCAGATTTCTAACAATACAAATCCGTATCTATCTTCGGCAATGAGCCAATGAGAGAAGGGTGCTACGTAAATATTCCGAAGCTTCGGGAAGGCCATTTTCGGGCAATCAGCCTTCATTTGTTTTCTCTGGTAAAGAAAAATAAAAACAAGGCAAAACAAATTGCATCAACAAATACAAGTAGAAAGAACAGCCAGGACCCAGGAGGAGGGACGCAGAATTAAGAAGAATCGATTGAGAAAACAATGCCGCGAGCCCCCATCGTTTCATTTCGGCGGCGGCGGCCTGTCACTGCTGCATCATCATTAGTCTTTCTTTTCTTCTTCGCTTTCGTCGCTGAATCCTCCAACGACTCTCAGGTACTACTATTTTTATATTCCTTTTCATCATTTCTGAAATCGTGTAACGTTTGCGAATGCTAAACCGTAGGTTGGATGCAGCAAATCCTGTGTTGCGGTGAACTGCAATAGTAAATATATTTCTCTATATCATTTTTTTTTTAGACTTTGTGTGCCGTTTTTTTACCTTTTGATTAGTTTATTGATTTGTTCTTATTTGAAATTTGGACGCAGCGATTGGGATTAGGTACGGGAAGTATTGTGGAGTAGGGTGGTCTGGATGTCCCGGTGAGAAACCTTGCGATGATCTGGATGCTTGTTGTAAGATTCATGATGAATGTGTCGAGAAAAAGGGTATTTTTCTTTCTTTCTTTTATTACTATCCCCTCCTCAATATAATGTTAATTACGGCATCAAAGTTTTTATCGTGTACTAATAATAATTTGTTATTGGGCTAACGTGCAGCAGGCATTCTGAGTTTTGTTATTGAGGGCTTCTTAACTATGGAGATTTTCGAAAATTGAATGTTATTTTGTCATTATGGTATTCTTTTCATCCATGATTCAAATTTAAGATGGGATTTATGTTTGTTTGAATATGGTTATTCTAACAAAAAAAAAAAAAAAAAAAAAGGATTTGGATCCCTGTGGAACCATATTCTTGATGATGCTGCATTGGAATTGTAAACTGCTGCTTCAGTCTGGTGGTGTTTTGTATTTGATAAATCAGAGTTATTAGCTTCAGTTCAAGAAGTCTGAGCTGAATTAAGTTGAAGGGGAATATAAACGTACAGACCACATTTCTTGTGTTTTTGTCCAACCTTTATCAAACCAATTCTATGCTCTGAAAAGTTTATAGCTCCAAGCTCAAACTACTGTCTTTGAACTCCCTGAATCAGATTAATTATATGGAAAAATATGCCTGAAATTGTTATTCCATCACTACTTTCGAAAACTCTTTCTCTGTAATGATTGTATGAGACTTGGTGACAGTGAGTGGAGACAGTTTTCTTGTGGAAACCACTCTTAATCCCATAACCTGTATGTTTAGTGGTTTAATTAGTTCTCCTGTGTGTTCCATTCTCGACCATCCCCAGTTACTGCAATATCTTTAGGCAACATTTCCTTATTCTCATTACAATCTTTTTCACGAATGGTTAATTATCTTTAGGCAACATTTCTTTCACTTATGCTTTCTTTTTAATGTGATGTTCACTGTTGATTACGAGTACCTGCAGTTCTTCCTACAAATTTGTAACATCAACGAAGGAGAGGATCATATTGAATGAGTTGTTTTTTGTTTTTTTTCCCCAAAAAGGAGGACTGCTAGATTGACTGGTAGACATTGTAATCATATGTGTGTAAGTTAGGTGTATGCATGAGCATGTGTCCCTGAGTAATTCAATATAACTCCTTATTACTAGTTCATTTCTCAATTCAGAGATGCATTTGTATAAAGTCTTTTGGCTTTCTGTTGCTGCTTCTGGAGATAACATATCAATTTCGCGATGAATAATTTTCCAAGGCTGAGTCATTTTTTGTAACATTTGTCGGCTGGCATTGGAAGACTTCCCTTTTGCCCTTTCCATTCTGAAAATGATTTTTCGTTTCTTTTTAATATAGAGAGTACTGGTGAAGAATTATTTTAACATCCCCTCTTTAACTGAAGATGGTTTAGAAATCAAATTGAGTTTGAAAACTAAATTGATGATGTCTGAACTCAACTGAACAGAAGATGGTTTAGTAATCAAATTGAGTTTGAAAACTAAAATGATGATGTCTGAACTCAACTGAACTGAACAAAACTGCACTGAACCAGAAGTGATGAATCATTCTGAAAATGAATATGGATGTTGGAATCTGCTTTTCTCAACTGCTGACATTTCTACTGTTGGATTCTCAGGTTTAACTGATGTTAAATGCCACGAGAAGTTCAAGAGGTGCATAAAGAAAGTACAGAAATCTGGGAAGGTCGGTTTCTCTAGAGAATGCCCATATGACACAGCTGTTCCTACAATGGTGCAGGGTATGGACTTAGCAATTATGTTTAGTCAGTTTGGCAACTCAAAGCTGGAGCTTTAATTGGCTGCATGACAGTGTGTATTTTTGGCATTCTTTTAAGTAATTAGAAAAAAGGACTAAAAGCAATGGTGATTTGATAAAAGAAAGGAAGGGACAAAATCACTTGTAAAGGATTCAGTGATTTCAAATTAAAGATGGAAACAAACTCTAGAGCTTTTGTAACATTTGCAACGTCAGAGGTTCTCCTTAGGTAGATGACTTTTGCATGGCTTCCCATATGTTTTTACTTTCTCTTTGTTATAGACTCATAGTTCATTCAATTTAAAAACTGTTTTGGATTTGGGTTCTATATATTAGGGAACCACTGTACTGAATTTTTTTGCAATAGCAAGTTTACAAATTATTCATGTAAACAAAATTGGACTATTAGTAATAGTATCCAACAAACCTCATTTTGTTTCTCTTAATACGATTACATTCATTATTTAGAGGAAATTGTTATTTATTTGTTTATTTGTTGTTTTTCGGATTTGAAATTTTAGGAAGAGAGTTTAAATAACAATAACTTTTCATTGTATTATAAAAAAAAAGTTTGGTTACTAATTATTATTATTTTTTAAAACTGAAAGGATTTGTTAGGTGGAAATTATGTAAAATTATTGAAAGTTGATGCTGTGTAAAAGAGAAAGAAGAAGGAAATAAAATATGATTTAAAATTGCAAAGAAAATAAACCATTACTTAAGTCAATAAATAATTAAGGAACGCAGTTGATTGAATTGGCTTATGGACAATGGTGGATCCAAATCATAGTTTGGGGCTGCAAAATTATATTTTTTGAGTTATTTAGTTGTGTTGTTCTTTAAATAATATATGTTATAGTTTGTTTTATTTCCGTTTGATAGATTGTGTTGATTATTATCAAAATATTTGATAAGTTATTGTATCGTGATTGAAAAATCTTATTTGTGCAAAAAGAAAAAAAAAAGTAAAGGTGAAAAAAATTTGAAATCGAGCTCGAGTTCGAATATAATTTAAACCCAATAAACGAGCCGAGCTCGAGCTCGAATTCTAGACTCGACTCGAGCTCAAGCCTGACATAAAATAAACGAGCCAAGTTCACTGAAGCTCGACTCGATTCGATTTCAACCCTAAATACATCCTAGATCAGTTAGTTAGATTTATTTTTGGCCAGAATATTTAATGCCGATTTATTTTGGCACTAAATTCAAATAGGTGTTAGCTATTTTTTGTTGGTACGTGAGGTGAGTTTCTCACCCTTTCATCCCTTCATCCAATTTGTTCACCTCATAAAATAGTGTAACCTAGGGGTATCATAGAATAAAGTACATTATAGTAGAATAGCAAATTATATTACTAATAAAAAATAAACCTTGAAGGGTGGACGAAGGAATAGCAACGGACAGTTGCATATAAAAAACGACTTGACTGGACTTTACTTGCATAAAGGTAAAAAGTATATAAAACGACCTAATGCCTAATGGGAGTTTAATACTGCACAGGTGTTTTATGATTGATGAGTCTTATTTGAGTAATATGGATTGTCTGTACTCACCAAGAAGTTTCGTAATCGACATTAATATCTTGATGTTAATTTCACTTTCTCTAATGATATTGGACTAAATCATTTTTTTAATTTTCTCTTTTGCGTCCGCACGCAATTACATGTTCATGATCCAATTTCACAATTCTGTCAATTCCACGTTAACATGTCAAAATATCATCGTTAATTGCCGTGGGGCCCTACTCTCTTTGTCTAATTAATCTGCTCACCCACCCAAGTACAAGTCCAAAACAGCCAGACCAACAACTTAAACGGTTTTTTAACCGTTAAGTAAAGATAGGCTCAAAAACAGATAAACCCAATACTGCAAGTCTTTTCCATCATAATGACTTTTTTTTTTTGGCAAAAAGAAATAAGCTTTTATTTACCATGATTTTCCAATAAAACACTAATTTTTGTAGAGGAATTATAATCTGAATCGGACGCCATCATTTTTAGAGACCTGATATTTTATTCAAAATTTTGTTGTCTTATTTGTTTTAAATTAAAATTGATTTTAATAATATTTATACTTTTAGTCTTTAGTTTTAATAAAATCATCTTGTTTTGAACATTAAACAATATAAGATAGAGATAAAAACAGGGTTATCCCGATTTGGGTGTCCTGAATTTACAACTTTTGGAGAAGATAGAGATAAAATACATTACATATTAGACACAATAAAATATTTATGAAGAGATAGGATCATTTATTTAAAATTACTTTATCCAATAATCAAAACCAGGTTGTTTTATAATTCTGAATATTGGACATTGAACACAATAAAATATAATAATTTTATACCGAAGATTTAATAAAAATTGTTATGAAATCGTCTCATATGAGATATGATATATAAATAATTATTTATACGTTAATATAATAATTTTTATATTTTATAAAAAAAAACAAAAAGAGAGAAAAGAAAAGTCAAAGGAACAAAACGGTAGAACACGGTGGGCACAGGTCCAAAATTTGAACATCGCATGATGATGGCAAGACACGCAGAGAATAGTATAAGGGTAAGAAGGAGTCGTCAAATCTCAATTTAGGAGCACTTTGTTTTTTGTTTTTATTTCTTTTTCCAATTTACTCTTTCCTTTTTTCCTTTTATTTGAGAATATAAAGTCCACGACTCTCTAAGTCTCTCCCCCTTTCTTCTTCTTCTTCTTCTTCTCCTCTGTAAATAACGAATTACGAACCAAATCAACAAATTTCTTTTTTCTTTTCAAAGATTTCTGCGAGATTTCTGAATCATTTCATACCTGTTTGTCGAAATTCAATTCAATTAAATTCAATACAACACGCAGCGCACAATTGTGGAGCATTTGTTAATGTTTTTCAATTGAACCGTAGTATGAAGAAATCAAGTTTTCTCCATAATCCTAAAGACATGCTCTCCAAGACCTTCAAACCGGCTAAATGGTGAGTCATCACACGCTCTTCTTCAACTGAATCTTACACTGTAATTTGATTTTTCATTTATTCGTTTTGTTTATGATTATGATTGCAGCAAGATTACGTTGAAGTTAGCGACTTCAAGAATGAAATTATTGAAGAATAAGAAGGACGTACAACTCAAGCAAATGAAGAGAGAATTGTCGCAGTTGCTTGAGTCCGGTCAGGACCAGACCGCTCGGATTCGAGTACTACTCTTTTTTCCTTTTTTTTTCTTTTTAAATTTCATCCTGATCTTTTTCCGAGGCTCGTTGTTTTTGTTATTGATTGATCATATCTGTACAATTAAATGATCTAAAAAAAATAGGATTTTTACTCTTTCAAGTCCTGATTATCTATATGCCAAAAGGATCTAGGCTCTTTGCATTGTTATCTGTAAGCTCATAAAGGAAAGCTATTCTTTTTATTGAAACATTTGGCATTTACTGATGAGTTAGTCCGCGGTCTCATTCAAGTGAGTCTGCGTAATGATTGACATTTTAAATGTGTGCTGTTACTTTAATGTCCTGTATCATTTTGCTTCTTGATCCCTAGAGAAGTTAAGAATTTTGGTCTTTGTGGATTTGAAACACTAGTAGAGTACCATCAGAATATCTGCGTTGAAGTTTTTCCTGTGACATAAAGGTTGTTCCTGAAAGTTACTCAATGCTAATGCTAATGAGGCTGATTAAGTTATCCTCTTAATCATATCATTACAAGTTTCAGTTTGCGGGCCCAAGTTGTAGTAGTAGTTTGTAAAGTACAGGGATATATTCCATCTGCATGTTATTGGAATTGAATGTACTTTTGTAGCTTTGGTGATCAATTTTATTTATCCAATAATGTTAATTTTGGAGATGATTCAAATTTCTATATTTCTCGGTAATTTCAGGTTGAGCATGTCATCAGAGAAGAGAAAATGATGGCGGCCTATGAGCTTCTTGACATATATTGTGAACTCATTGTGGCACGTTTGCCAATCATTGAGTCTCAGAAGTACGTATAATTATATGGTTTGGATTTAATTTTTCATCTCTTACTTTACAGTGCTGTAATATTTGATATTTGCGGATCATTATGTTATGTTGATTTGATATTGTTAAGCTTTTCTCCTATTCTTCTAATTGGTTTTTAATACTATTATGCCTTAGATAGTGTTAATTTGTAGGATTATGGCTTTTAAATTTGAAAACAAGATCATACACTGCCACATCTGAGATCCCTAAAGCTATAACAAATTTTTACTCAAAACTGAGTTGAGGTGTACAGAGAATGTTATCCTAAAACATTTTAGGGCAAATTAAATTAATTAGAGTCAAATAAAAAAAAAAACTGGAAATTTGGTTGTCGTATGGATACTTCCTAATTCACACTGTTAGTTGGCTTATAAATTTGGATTTTATTGCTTCTTTTTCTACCTGGCAGTACTAGGATGGGTGGCCCCCTAGGAAGTCTTCGCGTTGCACTCTTTATTTAAGCCAAACCCACATAGTGGGATAAAGGCTTAGTTCTTGTTGTTGTTGTTTTGCTACCTGGCACGAAATTGATCCCTTCTCTTACAGACTGAACACAAGGGTGATATTGGCAATTTATGCAGATAATGTTGATTTAATCTGATTTACTGAGGATTCTTATTTATGGATCCATTTGATTCTTTTAACAGGGGCTGCCCCATTGACCTGAAGGAAGCAATTACAAGTGTCATTTTTGCATCCCCAAGATGCGGAGATGTACCTGAACTTTTAGATGCACGGAAGCATTTTAGTGCCAAATATGGAAAAGAGTTTGTATCTGCAGCAGTTGAGTTGCGCCCAAATTGTGGTGTAAGCCGCTTGGTATGTTTATACAATCATTAACTTCTCCTGCAATTTTTTGTTTAATTGATTTTATAGGTGAGCAGAGTGACCTTATGATAGTGCTTTTTCAGTTGGTTGAGAAGTTATCTGCAAATGCACCTGATGGGCAGACCAAAATTAAAGCACTGACAAAAATTGCGGAGGAGCATAATATCAAATGGGATCCAAAATCATTTGGACAGAGTGACATGCTGCCTCCTGATGACTTATTGGTATAGCTAAACTGCTTAAAAGTTTTGCATCTATCTTTCTTTAGAGAATGATGATAATTTTTTAGTTTAAAACACATGAGAAGCTTTCTATAATAATTATTGAATAATTGTATTTTGTGATCAGAATGGACCGAAAGCCTTCGAGAAAGCTAGTACAGTGATTCCTGAAGATCCCCCAAAAGTAACTCCAAATTTTCAGTCTCCACCAAGTCATTATACAAATCAGCCTTCCAATTTCTCTCAGCAGAATGTGAGATCATCCCCAGGAAACGAGAATTTTTCTCCTAGACACAGTAGTATGAGCAGCAACACAACATCTTCTATTCCTCATACCCAAATGAGGCCTTCAGGTACAATTTTCATGAAATAAAAGGGTTTGGTTTTCTTTCTAGATTTCTTGATTTTACGATTTCTTATATATTCCTTTTCTGTCCAGTCGAAGTTGGGCAGGAGCAGGGACAAGTTAGTCAATCATTTCAGGGTGAGGGAAGTAGTTCTTTCAGTGGGGAAAGTTGGAGCATGGAGTTCAAGGATGCTACATCTGCAGCAAAGGCAGCTGCTGAATCTGCTGAACGTGCAAGTCTGGCTGCTAGAGCTGCTGCAGAGCTTTCAAGCCGCGTCCAGACTGCAAGACAACCACAATATTCCTCAGAAGCACATAATTCGATTGGTGATGTTAACAGAGATGAAAGAACTGCAAAGCAAGCAACACCTAAACACACTAGTGATTACCTTCCACAAGATTCAGCTAAGAGCAGCTTATCAGACAGACAACCTAGGTTTCAGAACAAGCCGACTTATAGGATTGAACAAGAAAATAGGGAGAGATTATCTGAACAGTCCTACAAAGATGGTCTTGATATAGGGAAAGGATATGGTCATATTTCTTCCTCGAGATCTAAAGCTTCTGTTCAGGATGAAACTTTTGCTCGTAGTGTCCAAGTACCAGATGGTTATTCACGGAAAAGTTTATCAAAAGAGGAGGTAAATAAAGTTGAAAGTAGTATGCAAAGACAATCTGGTAAATCTGAGAGTGAAGGTACGAATCACCTGCGAGAGGGTGTTAGGTCTGAGAAGTTTGATTATTCTGGAGAAGAAATGATTAGGAAACAGCCAAGTATCCTCTCTTCCATTTCCAATTCCGGTATCTCTGATAGTGATGATGACTTCTCAAACTCTGGCCAGCAAAAGTTTGGCCATGATGCCGGTAAGGGCTGGGTTGTTGGTAATGACGAAGAACAGAATGCTAGAGAGAATCTGTCATCCAGCTATCATGGTGCTGTTGCTGCTCCTCCTGTTGTTTTTGATGATTCTGGTTCAGATGGTGAGGATATTGGGTCTAATATAGGTTTCAAGCTTAATGAAGAATCAAATTTTCATTTTGCATCACCTGGTAGAAACTCACCTTCTAACCTGCCTACAAATACAAGCAATGGAAGCCTTACATATAGAACAGGCAAATCACCAGAAAGTGCTATCTTGGAATTTTCCACTAAAAAGCACTCCTTTACTGAGATCTCTGAAAGTTTAAAACAACCCATGGATGGTCCACAAGAAGATAACTTTGGCTCTGTAACATTTGATGATTCAGATGGTGAAAGTTCTGAGGTTGAGATTGATATGCCACATTCTGAACACACTCGGACAGAGGATTCTAGAGATCCTTTGACTAGACAAAATCAAAGTCTTGAGGTTTCAGACTCTGAAACCCACAGGAACTACAGTCAGAAAACAGAAATTGTTGAATCGTCGAAAAAATTCAGTTTTGGTGAGTCACCAATTAGTCAATCATCTTTAAGGCTTGGAAAGTCTCAACGAGAGTCCGATAGTGCTGACAGCAATTCTAGCTTTTACAATTCAGTTGATGAGGCAGAATACCGGGGTTCCTCACAATCAAAGGTTTCTTTTGTCCATGAAGTTAAGGACAATATAGGCTCAGCATATTTACGTGGGAAGCAGATGGATGATGAAAATTTAGATGATGGAAAGCAGTTGAACTTCAAAAAGTTGACTGGTGGCTTTCGGCAGAAGGGTTATTCTCACCCTCCTTACACAAGGAGTCAATTAGATGGTACCTCTTCTTCATCTGAAGGAGTTTCTGAAGATGTTCCTACTACAATTCGTCAATCTGCTGATGCTTCCACTGTTGAAAGCTATACAAATAATCGAAAAACTATACATGTAGGTGATGGTAGAATCTCAAAAGTGTCAAATTATTATTCGGATTCTGATAGTGATAGTTCCATGGAGAAACTAGAAAAACAACCTACAAGTCTGGGGCTAAAGTCAGATAATGAAGATGTAGGCAAGGATGTTAAAATTCAGACAAGTTTAAGAGGTTCAGCAACATATTTTGATTCTAAGAGTAGTGACTCGGAGGATGATTCTGGAAAACAAGTTGTAACTGGCAAAAATCGTTTGGGAAGTGGATTTTCTAGGAGGACAAAACCGTCTTCGTCAAGTTCTACCTCAGTTTCTAAGCAAAAGGCTGGCTCAAGCTCTCGGGTGCATGTAAATTCCGATTCTGGATCTGAAGGAACTCCAACTACAAGATCTTATGGTGCCGAAACTCCTCAAGAACCTGTATCTTGGAATAGGAACTCAGATCTGCAACGAAAGTCTGAGCAGCCTGGCTCAGCCAAAGTAGCTTCCAAGGCAAATTTTGAAACTGCTCAAGAACCTGTGTCTTGGAATAGGAACTCGGATCTGCGGCGAAAGTCTGAGCAGCCTGGCTCAGCCAAAATAGCATCCAAGGCAAAATTGGAAACTGCTCAAGAACCCGCATCTTGGAATAGGAACTCGGATCTGCAGCCAAAGTCTGAGCAGCCTGGCTCAGCCAAAATAGCATCCAAGGCAAATTTTGAAACTGCTCAAGAACCTGGGTCTTGGAACAGGTACTCGGATCTGCAGCAAAAGTCTGAGCAGCATGGCTCAGCCAAAATAGCATCCAAGGCAAATTTTGAAACTGTTCAAGAACCTGTGTCTTGGAACCGGAACTCGGATCTACAGCTAAAGGTTGAGCAGCCTGGCTCAGCAAAAGTTGCATCCAAGGCAAAATTGGAAACTCCTCAAGAACCTGCATCTTGGAGTAGGTACTCAGATTTGCAGCGAAAGTCTGAGCAGCCTGGCTCAGCAAAAGTAGCATCCAAGGCAAAATTGGAAACTCCTCAAGAACCTGCATCTTGGAATAGGAACTCAGATTTGCAGCGAAAGTCTGAGCAGCCTGGCTCAGCAAAAGTAGCATCCAAGGCAAATTTGGTATCTCATGTATCATTGCCGGAGAAAAACCTCAACTCATCTGTAGTAGCACCACCAGCCAGTGCCGAGCGAAAGGCGGAAAAATCTGAAAACCCTGAAAATCAGAAAGCACCGAGTGGGACTACTATTGGTAGAGAGGATAGCTCAAAGAAAGCTAGTCATGTTCATCCAAAGCTTCCAGATTATGACACTCTAGCTGCCAAGCTTCAGGCTCTAAGGACGGACCGTCGGTGAATATCGTTCCTTTCTCGTTATTTGATTCTTTATCCACGTCAACGACAGGATCCAACTCCCCGAGGTGACAGGAAGATGTTTTTGCAAAGAGAACTCTAGAAATGCCTTTTTTTTTTTTTTTTTAAACATATTGGTTGATAGTGAGATAATAAGCAATATATTGGTTCATACATTTCAAAAAATATGGTTTTGATTGCATTACACAACTGACCTGCATTTTTACTTGTACAGTTGTACATGATTTTTTTCGTTTATTGATGATCGCTTCACATCACCTTTTCCTGTTCTTGGACGTCAATGATAGATTGATGTTTGAATCTCTTTATTATCTTTTGGCGCTGTTTTCTTGAAATCACCATTGTCTTCAAGATGCCCTGCAAGTAATAAGCTTATCATTCGCTACTGTTTGCCGAATTTAGTTGGTGCGCAACTCGCAATCCAACTAGAGTCTCATGAAGTTTCAAGTAAACCCAAAAAGAGTTTTGTGAAGTTTCTCATGTCTATTCATCATATGTACAAATATACAAAAATAAGTAAAAGACAACAAATGAGAAAACAATAATAATACTAGCACAATAATGACATGGGATTATATAAATCTCTTTTATTTAAAATTTTGAAATAAGTAGTTATTGTACGATTATTTCTTTTAATTAATGTAACGTTGAGTAATTATTATTGAAATTAAATTTTTGAAAGGATGAAAGGGAAATACATGAACTGAACTGATTAAGGAGCTGGCTGAGCTTAGACAGTGTAAAACGCATTGTTTTGTACTGTGACGCCTCAGTGCGTCTTCTCCAAAACTAGTACTAATAGTAAAAGCTAGCGGTTGGGTTGCGCAACGCCGTACTAGAACTTAATTGGCGTTTCTTTTCCCATTTCCAGAGAAAAAAGAAGCAGCAGAGCAGGGTAAAACTCTCTCCTTATTTCGCTCTTCCCTTTTGTGACATTCATGATTTGATTTTGTTTAAGCTCAACATTTGCTTGGCCATGGTAGGATTCACTGTGAATCTGCCCTATTGTTCTGAAATCTGCATTCATCATTATGGAAAGCAAATTTTATGCTGGATTGCATAGCATTTTTCTGTAAAATCAATCAATCAATCAATCTCAGAGGCTTCTGTCTTTAACTTCTGAAATGCGACAAGCGAATTGTATATTCCTACTCTGTCCCATATTAAAGATTTTGATGATTTGCACTAGACCTTGATCATAAATTTCATCATTTAAAAATCTACTCTCTCTTTGCTATAGTTGCTTTGGAGTAATGGAAGACTACACCAAGAATATATTTAACAAGGGATTATTGCAGAGTATGGATTTGTATCGGGTAATATTTTTTTTCTCCTGATGCTTGCAATTAATTTTATGTTTCTCTTGATGAAAAACTTAATGTGGTATTCATTCTTCTCTATTATGGGTCAGTACCTCCTGGAAACTAGTGTTTATCCACGAGAACTGCAGCCTCTCAGGGAGCTGAGGGATGTTACTTCAACACATCCATGGTAATGTTTCTCAACATTTGTCTTGTTCTTTGTTCAACCCACTATATTTGAAGGTAATTCTTAAAAAGTCTTATGGATGTAGTTGAGAGAAAATCAGCCAGCCTGTCTCATTCTGCAATAATGCAATTTGTTTTCATTAAGTTTGAAATATGTAATTCTGAAAAAAGTCTTATGGATGTACTTGAGATAAAATCAGCCTGGCTCATCTTGGGCTTCATTAAGTTTGAAATATGTAATTTCTTGAGGTGGTGTTTTTATTGGTCATATAACCATTCAAATCCATAAGTAGTTGAAACTTGAAAGGGAACTTTAATTAGTTGAATCTCCTGCACTCCTGATTTATATGACCACAAAAATCAGTCATAGTTTGCACCAAAAGATAAGTGGCTTCTTCCTTTTCAGGGCCATGATGGCAACTGCCCCTGATGCTGGTCAGTTGATTGCCATGCTCTTGAAGCTAATCAATGCAAAAAAGACAATAGAGATTGGTGTTTTTACCGGATACTCACTATTACTAACTGCACTTACAATACCTGATGATGGCAGGGTTAGAGCTGCTAACCTTACTTCATTCTCATGTTTAAATCTATGGAACAGTTAGTGATCACTTAAGATTTCCGTCGTTGCAGATTACAGCAATTGACCAGAATCGGCAGTCATATGATATAGGGTTGCCAATTATTAGAAAAGCTGGAGTTGAGCATAAAATCCATTTCATTGAGTCTGAGGCTCTTCCAGTTCTTGATAATCTCCTTGAAGAAGTGAGGGTTAATTACCTTAAATTCGTCCTCTGATACTCACTCATTTTCTGTTCTCTAACCTTTAACATGTTACTGGAATCACACCATACATTGATACTCAAAAAACATAAAAATAACATCTTGTTTTTTTTTTTTTTGTTGGTGTGCCATTCTGTTGCAGACTCTCAACCAAGAAAGTTTTGACTTTGCTTTTGTTGATGCGGACAAACTAAATTATCCAAAATACCATGAGAGATTGTTGAAATTGTTAAAGATTGGTGGGATAGTTGTGTACGATAACACACTCTGGGCAGGAACTGTGGCAATGCCTGAAGAATCTGTACCCGAGGAAAAGAAAGCAGGCAGACATTACACAATTGAGTTCAACAAATTGCTAGCCGATGACACTCGAGTTCAGATATCTCATGTTTCAGTAGGTGATGGGATCACCATTTGTAAACGTCTTTGCTAAGCCTAATCTTATGCTGTGAGTACTATTTGATATATCCTTGTAAAGCATTCATTGGTGAACTTAATTAAGAGAGATTTGTTTCTTTGCCTTTACATCTAACCTTCAAAACTAAAACATGCTCCAAGATTTGCTTTTATCCTTAATTTGGCTCTCGTACGTTGGTCACAACAAACTCACTACTAAAGATGGTTGAAACTTGAAAGCATGCATGGGCCTGGAATTCAAGTTGCTGAACTGTGAGTTATGCTGTGTTGAATTCCATGAAATAGTAGATATTCCATTTTTTCAAATATGGCTGCGGTGAAAAGTACAACACTTTAATGTACATTTACAAAGCAACACATAGTTGGAGTTGCTAATTGTTATGATTTTGCAATCATTACAAGGAGCATATCAGTTTTAGTTTTTTTTTTTTTTTTTTGTTATGGTTTTTGTTTTTTTAACAAATACCCTCACATGTATGGCTACGCTAAATCGGAGACCAAATCCAAATCCATATTATTATATTTTATGAGACTAGATCTTTTGTCCAATATTTATCTTGTCTTATTCTGTCTAACGTTCAAAACGACGTAGTTTCATTAAAGGTAGAGACTAAATGCATAAATATCACTAAAATTACTTTACTATTAGACCCTAACCAAGATATTAGCGAACCCTACTACGTAGTTTTAATTAAGATAGACAAAATCTTGAACAAAAGATCTGGTGTCATGGACTAAAATTACAAATATCATTAAAATTACTTTACAATTATTAAACCCTAATTAAGACATAAATAAATTTTACAACTAAGTTTTAATTTAAAATATAACAAAAAAATAATTTTGAATAAAATATTTTATTGTTCTAATCACTAAACTAGGTCCAATCGCTTAATAAATGTAAAGTGATGAAAAACAAAATCTTTCTTAACACGTGTTTTTGTTGTGATGATCAAGTGTGCAGAAATTAATGGTGGATAGATTTTATATTAATTCTACCTGCCTCCTTGGTCCGAAAGAAAAGAAAAGAAAAAAAAAAAAAAAACAAAATCTGCTTGGTGATGGCTTGGTGATGATCATGTTGCTTTCAAGTTGACCGTGCAATTTCTTACTCAAAAAAAAAGAATAGAATTATAGAAAGATGCCGTGGTGGTCGATTGGCGTGAAGTGAATCATGCAATTTCTTACCTAAAAGACAGAGTGACAGCATATATAATATTCTGGTTTGAAAATTGAAATAATAACGTACCACAGAATCAGTTGTCTGTACGAAATTTCCATTATTCTGGTTGGCAGAAATGTTTTAAAATGTCAAAAGTACAGACAACGAAAATCTTTGTTGATTACAGACTAAATCTTTTATATGCTTAATGAATCAAAATGCATGATTATCTCCAAACGTTTGATTTGGAGATTTTCATAATTTTTTCTAAAATTTATTTCTTAAAAGTTTTTCTCATACAACTTTTTGTGAGTAGAGAGGCGAGTCATGGCAGTTGAACAAAAATGGAAAGTTTGAAAAATAATGGTGGCCAAAAAGAAAAGTATTAATATTCATTAATAATATAAAATTCAAAATTGCTGAAAAGTCATGGTAACATAAATAGTCCCCGCGGTGCGTACTGACTACTGACTGCCGCGTATATGAAGATCTCTCCAGTCTTTGTTTCTCTATTGATTTGGCTGCATGAGCCCTTTCCAAATCTTAACCTAACCCCTGTCTTTGTCTCTATTTGAAATTAGTATTATTTTCCTCACGACTTATCTGAGCTTAGTGATGATTGAAGGAGCGAAAAATATTATTGAAAACAAATCGTGATTGATGTGATAGTTATATAAAAATAAAATTGGATATGTTGTATTATTTTTGTGTAGCACTTATAAAAAATTTATACGTGTCATTTTAGTTACTTTTCTAATTTTTTACAATAAACTAATACCTTAACCAAATGATAAGTGAACTTAAGGTATAAGTGATTATACGTGTCAATTTTTTATTAGTTTGTACATAATTTTGTATTTTTATACATGATGGATAATTTTGTAAAAATATATGTAATGTGTGAAAATGTGTGCAGTATGTGTAAAATATATGTAGTGTGTGAAATATGTGTACTATGTGAAAAATATATATGTAGTGTGTGAAATATGTGTATTATGTGAAAAATATATGTAGTGTGTGAAATGTGTGTACTATGTGAAAAATATACGTAGTATGTGAAAATGTGTGCAGTGTGTGAAAATGTGTGTAATATATGTAAAATATGTGTTGTGTGAGAAAATGTGTACTATGGGTAAAATATGTGCACTGTGTGAAAATACGTGTAGTATGTGTAAAATATGTTTAGTGTGTGAAAATATGTGTAGTGCGTGAAAACGTGTGTATAATATGTTTCGTGTGTGAAATGTGTGTACTATATATAAAATAAGTGTAGTATGAGAATGTCTGTAGTATGTGTAAAATATGTGGAAGATGTGAAAATGTGTGTAATATGTGTACTTACAAAAATGTAGGTTACGTATAAAATAAATTGACTCACCCAAAACCCAACCCAATCCAACCCATCAAATAGACAAAGTTAATTTTTAACCTATGACCTATTTAACCTAACCCAACTAGTTAAAATAATAGGCGGGTTGGGTTGGATCCGCGGATCATGGGTTAGAATTGCCACCCCTAGGCATAAGCATCCTTGGTGATACGAGTAGGAATTTGAAGTATACCAAATGAGAGAGGCAAATTAAGCTATGCTTTCACCAATTTTGTAGATCATTTAACTTTGAAGTTGCCAATTGTGATTCGTAAGAGCCTACTTTCCAGCTTCTTAGAAGTCATCTTCCAATTAAATCTTCTCAATTACCATAGTGAGCACTGCCTAGAGTTCATAAGAACAATTAGATTATAAAATAACTAAGTTTGTGTTTGGTTGCTTAGAATTGGACTTCAGAATTAGAATTGAGGGGTCCAATTCTAATTATTGTGTTTGTTTACAAAATAAAATTTGGATTTTGAATTCATTTACAATTCTATAATGGCCCAATTATGCATTTTCAATTCTTTCCAGATGGTAGATATTTCCAATTCTTTCCTCATGGTAGACATTTACATTACACATATTTTACACATTTTCATACACTGTACACATTTTCACACACTGCACATTTTTTCACACACTACACATATTTTACACATAGTACACACATTTTCACACACTACACATATTTTACACATGCTACACATATTTTACACATAGTACACACATTTTCACACACTACATATATTTTACATATAGTACACTCATTTTCACACACTACATATTTTACACATAATACACACATTTTCACACCCTAATCACATTTTCACACACTACACATTTTACACACATTACATATGTGTAAAATATGTGTAGCATGTGAAAATGTGTATAGTGTGTGAAAATATGTGTACTATGTGTAAAATATGTGTAGTGTGTGAAAATGTGTGTAAAATATGTGTAGTGTGTGAAAATGTGTGTAGTGTGTGTTGTGTGTGAAAAAATGTATAGTGTGTGAAAAAGTGTATAAGGTGTGAAAAAATGTGTAGTGTGTGAAAAAATGTGTAGGGTGTGAAAAAATGTGTAGTGTGTGAAAATGTGTGTACTATGTGTAAAATATGTGTAAATTAAAGATATTCATTCTAGAAGAAAAAAAATAGAAATTGTGTAAACTTCTCTCATTTAATAGTTTTCAATTTCTTCAAAAATTATAATAAAATAATATTTTCAAATCCAAATACAAAGTTGTCTTCACTTTACTTCCCAATTTCAAAACTATTACGTCATTTTCAAACCTAATTTGGGTGCATAATATAGAATTGATGAACTAGTTAATCACTTGTCAATTATGATATTTGAGTGTTTTTTATAAGTGAAAAAGTTAAAAAGGAAGAGAATAAGACAAGAAGATTTGTAGAGAGATAATAAATTTGCCTTTCATCTACCTAATTGAGATTTATGTGACAAATAAGTATTATTAAAGAAATATAATTGACAAATAAGTATTCTTAAAAAAAAAATCTATCTTATAATGTAATGACTTTAATTAATTCCCACGCAATCCACAACTTAATACTCACCTACCCAGAGTAATAATCACTTTTCATCTTCACCATCATCATCATTTATTATTATTATTATTATTTTAAGAGAATCAATATGTACAAATTGGTAATGCATGTCTTTCTCAATAAACGTTTTCTCTTTGGTTAATTACACCTGCTATCCTTAAAGTTTATCTAACAGCTAATCTAACTTTGTAGTTTGATTAAATTATAGTCTCCTCCATTCAACAACGAACACCTTATTTGACTAACTGTTTTTTTTTTCCGGTCAAAAGCGATAAATTCAGGATTTTATTTCAAAGTTATGTTTACCACATAAAGTTTGACAAATAACTAAATCAGGATTTAGATTAGATCAAACATTACAATCACTTAAAGTACAATTACAATATTGTTGTTTAGCAACAAACTCACAAAAATAATAAAGATAAAAAAATTGATCATATTTCTTAACTCGTCAAATTATAAAGGTAAAAGTAATTGTAATTGTAATTGTAATTAATTAGAACAAAAAATATATATTAAAAATGAAAACCCAGGCAGTATGGATTGAATTCAAAAACCGTAAATCCAATAATTCAAAAAAAAAAGTAATTAAGTGATTCTACATAAAATAATGATAATTTTCTCTCTTCCGCTGGATCTCGTGCACTTAATAACCTAAAAAATAGTAATAAAAAAGAGTTGGTATTTCAAAAAAAAAACCAATTAATTTTAGTATATATAAATCATTCTTGAAAAAGGTAGGGTAATTATGTTTACAAAAGTAAACATTAACCGTCATTTGATCAAATAATGAAGTTTGTGATGTAATTTGGTCAAACAAACTATCATTAGTACAAAAATAGCCTGTTAAACCGGTTAAATCTGGATATTTACATTGGTTATTTTGAAAATGAACCGGTGTATATACAGGCGGGGTAAAATGTGCATATTTTTTACACCGATTTTATAAACCGGTGTAAAATGTCATTGTTACACCGGGTTTATAAACCCGGTGTAAAAACGTTTATTTTACACCGGTTATATAACCAGTGTAAAAAACAAAAACATCCCAAAAAAAATAAGCATCACACAGCAGCCAAGATATGTGAATAATTAACTATAAACATTCATCAGGATCAAAAACAGAAATTATAAAAATGCATCCAGCTACCAGAATCCAATCAACTAAAGCACAAATTCCTTTCACGGTTACTGAATCCATCCATAGCTGAACAACATCCATCCATCATCAAGGAGGGTATCCCGCAACTCCAAAAAAACCGCTTCTTACCCTCGGGATAGGGGGCTCGAATCTGGAAGCACACATTTGATGGGCAGGTCGGAGCACACGTTTGGCAGATCTGAGCCTTGTGAAATGTTTAAGTAGTATTAGTTGGGTCGATAAGTTGTCTCCTTCACAAAACAGTAAAAACAGCAAGCTAAGAGCATTCTTTATCAAATATCAGTTTCTCTAAGAACAAAATAGAACTCACCAGTAAATATTTGACAAGCAAGATATTTGTAATAAGATAATTAAAACCCAAAACAAGAACGAGTCCTCCTCAAAGAAAAACATTCCTTTCAGGAAAACAATGAATGAAAGGGAAGAAAAAAATATTTAGTCTGACGATTGATAGACTTGCCTAATTTTCAAACCCGAAAACTTCTCCACCTCAGTGGTATCGTCATTTGAGCTATTCTTGGGTTTGAACTTGAGAGCGCGGGAGAGAAAGAGTTTTGGTAGGATCGATCTTGCCAGGTCTTTTAAAAACAATTGAAACTTATTTACACCGGTTATCTTATAACCGGTGTAAAAAGTTTTTTCCAAAAAAAATAAAAAATAAAAAATAAAAAAAAATATTTACACCGGTTATTATATAACCGGTGTAAAAGGTACACTTTTTACAAAAAATAATAATAATATATATATATATATATTTACACCGGTTATTATATAACCGGTGTAAAAGGTACACTTTTTAGATAAAATAATACAAAACTCGTCCATTTAACGATAAAATAATAATACAAAACTCATCCATTTAACGGCTTTAACATAATTTTCTCCTTACATATAAGAGATAACCTCCAACATCTACTCAAATAAATATGTCATTATCAACAATTTTAAAAAATATTAATCCCAACCTAATCTAAAATAAACATAAATAAATCCCAAAATATTAATACATATGATTCATTAATATAAATAATTAACAACAAATTCAGTTGATGAATTAATGATTATTAACCAATTAATGTTTTCACTAGTATACATATATATAGTTCTATTTCTTACCACAAATAAAGCAAATAGCTAATAAGAGCCAGCAGAAACACATGAAAGAGCATTTAAATTCAAGAAGCATGTCCTTTTCAAGTGTTTCTTGGGTTATAAATTAAAGGTGGTTGTTCAAACTCTATCCTCTCGTTTAATTAAGTCCTTGTTTTGTAGTATAAATTAGTAAAATATATATCAAGGTATCATCAAAGATTTGTGGCTTAAAAAAATAAGGGCTTCAATCAACTCTAAATAAATATTTTAATAGAAAATATTGGATTAAAACTAAAGTATAAACATATATAATATATAAATGCATATAATTGAAGCATCTTCAATGAATTAAACCTATGTATACTAATAGTTATAGAGCTGAACATTTTGTTTTGATTAATTCTAAGTTTCTTTTTGTCCTTAAAAGTGCCCTAGTTTAAAAACCCTCCCGATCTTCTATTAGTTGAAATTTGTTTCATTTTATAAATAATGCAATAGAAAATTCTCTAGGATTTAAAAATCCCACTTAATTGGTCATCTTTGCTTATACAATCATCAACTTAGCTTCAAATTTTTTGTCAATATCTATAATCAACTTTTTTATTATTATTTATTTTAATTTAGATCAATTACTTCCCATCCAATATCCTCCATCCACCATAAAAATTTAAAAGCATAAATAATAATCATTTAGTCCCATAAATAATCTAGAATCTATTATATCCCTAATTGAACAACAACACATATGGTACACTAGAATCTATTATCATCTTTGCTTGTCATTTGACTCTCCACTTTTTACACCGGTTATCTTATAACCGGTGTAAAAAGTCGCTTTTTTCCAACAAAAAAAAATATTTACACCAGTTATTATATAACCGGTGTAAAAGGTACATTTTTTACAAAAAAAAAAAAAAACTATTTACACGGGTTATATAATAACCGGTGTAAAAGGTATACTATTTACACTGGTTGGTGTAAATAGTATACCTTTTACACCGGTTTTCTTATAACCGGTGTAAAAAATTATACTATTTACACCGGTTATTATATAACCGGTGTAAATAGTTCTCATGTCACTTTAATATTACGATTATGCCACCGCGTTTTAATAAATTACACCGATTTTTGTTTAACCGCTTTAAAAAGTGCGGTTTAAATTCGCCATTTTGTAGTAGTGTATGAAGCAGATAAGCTCATATTTTATTAGATAAAGATTATATGGGGGAGGTTGTAACCTTGTTAAAATGCAAGGTTTGATTCATAATTTAGTTAAACCTCAAGGGCAGTAAACGCAATTAACACTAAAATATTTTGACTAGTACCAACGAATTCGACAGTTATTTAAAGGAGTGATAATCTACAATGATTTTTCCAGTTAGCTTCTTTCCTCAACTCTCTTGCTCATCTCAGTGAAACAAAAGAACAAAGTAGAAAAAGAATGGGGGGCCTGGGATTGTTATGCAGCCAAGAATTACGTAAGGTACATTCATTTCCATGTTTGTTCTAATGATCAGTTCAATAATGGGTTATTCAATTATCTGTCAATATTGTTTTTGATTTTGATTGTTTTCTTGAATCAAATTTAAGTATCTACTGGAGACAAGTGTATATCCAATAGAATCGGAGCTTCTAAAGGAGTTAAGGACTGTTACTGAAACTCATCCTATGTGAGTAGTATAGTTAATTAATGCTACTTCCTCTTCTTCGAATTATTCAAAAAAATGAATTTGCAGGGCAGTCTGGGCAACTGACCCTGATGGTGGTCAGGTGCTGGCTTTGCTGTTGGAGATAATTAATGCTAAAAAGACAATTGAAATTGGAGTATTTACTGGATATTCCCTACTCCTCACTGCTCTTACCATACCCCATGATGGCAAGGTTTGTCCATCTTTCATTTCTCTCCTGCTCTCTCTCTGCTACTTCTAGTATATATATATATATATACTAGAAGTAAAAACGCACTGAACCCATGTTATATATCCAGTCATGCATTATGATTCACTTGTTGTATGATATATGACATTGGTTCAGTGCTTTTGGATGGCTATAGTTAATTAATGAGCATAACTTGTTCGAGTGTCATCTCATTGAAGTTAAAACTTAAAGTTGTCAATAATGTTGTACTTCTAGTTTTTACTTTAAAGTCAAGAAATCAACAACGAAAATAACCAATTTTGAATATTGGGAGCCTAGGATTTGGTTCGTCCAATCTTTTTAAGTCTTATGATGTTCTGCCATATCTGTTGCAACTGTTCAAGTAAGTGCATCAATATATGTTGCAGATAACAGCAATTGATCCTGATCAGGAAGCATTTAACATTGGTTTGCCGTTTATTAAGAAATCCGGAGTTGAACACAAAATCAATTTCATAAACTCTCGGGCTCATCCCGTACTGGATCAACTCCTTCAAAATGTGAGAATATTTCCAGTACTAGCTCATCATTTTTTTTATCCTGACTAGTCCTGCATGTTGATCATGATCATGGATTACTGAGTAGTATATATTTCTTTCTGGGCTGTGCTGCAGCATGATGAACACGAGAGTTTTGATTTTGCTTTCGTTGACGCTGACAAAGTTGGTTATGCACAATATCATGAGAAGCTGTTGAAATTGGTGAAGCCCGGTGGAATTATTGTGTATGACAACACATTGTGGTTGGGAACAGTAGTTTCTGAAGATGAGTCGTCAGTTCATGAGGCATTAAGGGAATCTTTGCCTTACGTAAAAGAGTTTAACAAACTAATTGCTGCTGATGCTCGTGTTCAAATTTCTCACATCCCTTCTGGCGATGGGATGACTATTTGCAGACGTCTTTGATGTCTTTCGAATTTTTCACATCCCTTCTGCCGATGGATGTCCATTAATAAGACTTGTTCTTGTTCGTGACTCATCACCAGATGCCATTTTCTGAATCATAGTGTTTTATGTCATTTTGTATGAAACTGGATCCTGGACTGTTGAGTCATACCTTTGCACTAAAATTAACTGTTCCTCTCTTATCTTCCTATCATTAGTACTCATTACGCAACTATGATAGTTCGGTTTAGACTTCATACAATTTAATTTTTTGACGTGAAAAAAAAGGGTCGACTATTAGATCAACTTTATGCAATTTTTTCAGGCACCTGCCAGAGAAAAGAAAATGAGTTGTAAACTAACCAAATTACACAGGATGTACCAAAAAAGTTGGATATTTGATTTTTTCAGCCACATGGCAAAAAGTTTTTAACTTGTTTATTCGAACTATTATGAATAAACAAGTTAAAAACTTTTTGATACCATTATAAAATATCACAAACATGAAGAAATAATAGAATATCTCAATTCAAAAGTAAATCAATCACTATTCAAACATTTAAAGTTAATGAATAGCAACATTCGAAACCAAATAAGATTTGAGAAGTAATTATACATTAGACATGTTCATGAATAATATTACACGTTTACCAAATTTTAAATCAATCAAGTGTATTTTGAATGTATAACCATGTCAATCTAACCAAAGTTTCACGATTTAATCCAACCAAATGCAACAATATACCACAACAATTATATTCAAGTATTTAAAGATAAAATAAAATAATGGTAATATTCGAAACCAAACAAAACTTGGGTAGCAAGCTTACATAAGATATGTTCATACAAGTGTACATAAGACATGGCATTAAAAGTAAAATCATGGCATTATCCAAAACCAAACATTACTCGGATAGCAAGTGTAGGTAAGACATGCATGTTCATGTATATTCATGTGGGTTTCGCAAATTTTACACTAATGAAATTATTTTGTTCAAAGCGTAATCGCACCAATCGTACACTGTAATAAAATGGTACAATAAGTCTTATTAGCCAATCCTAAACGATATGGTCAAGTTCCAATCATGTGGTAACCAAACAATATAAGAAGAAAATCATTTGAGTGTATTCCATGTACTTCTATTTGAAAAACATTTGAGTGTAAAACTATGATTCTCCACTGGAGTTGACAAAAGAAACTATGAAACTTGACGAGAACAAATCTCTCTCCTCTTTCTGATTGAAACTCTGTAGAATGCATATGAGGAAATCCACATGTGCTCCGTTTTCTTCAACCTTCACAATGGAGCACTATGTGTCTAAATGCTCTGTTTCTTCAGCAGTACAGTCAAAAGTGCCATTAGTGGTGTTTGGTGCATATAAGTGGAAGGGCTGGAATGAGGAGATGCCATGGCTCATAGATTTCTGCAAGGAAATTCCCTTCCAAAAGTTGTTGTACAAGACACAGTGCTCCATTAGAGGAAGAGATACCAGAAATGTATACCTTATCATCTTTTAAGTTTTTGTTGAAATTTAATTACCAAGATGTAGAGACACAATTTACAAGCTTAGATATGTTAATGCTATAATTATGATCACCATCTGAAGTTTGACTTGGTTATCTATAAACTCATAAAAAAAACACTTCGAATCAAAACTACCCATGAATATGGTATAGATAACTACCCATTCTAAAAAACTTTACATAACACAAATCCATTATCTTAATTGAATAATCTAAAACCAATGTAGTTGTTAATTGTTATGATTTCGCAATCATTAATAACTGTTTTTTTTTTAACAAATACCCTAAACCAGATTCTCTCTCTCACATTATTATACGTTAATCTGTTTAATGTTTAAAAATAATTTTACTAAAATTATTGATTAAAATTATAAATATTACTAAAAGAATGGAACAGGAATGGTTTTTTCTGAGAAGCAGTAGCAGACTAACAGCAGCATGCAAGAGGCAGCAAATCCCAGATGCAGCATATATAATATTCAGCAGCATGCAAGAGGCAGCAAATCCTAGATAATATTCTGGTTTGAAAATTGAAATAATAACGAACCACAGCCGCAGTTGTCTGTACGAAATTTCCATTATTCTGGCCGGCAGAAATGTTTTAAAATGTCAAAAAGTACAGACAACGAAAATCTTTGTTTGATTGCAGACTAAATCTTTTACTATGCTTAATGAATCAAAATGCATGATTATCTCCAAACGTTTGATTTGGAGATTTTCATCATTTTTTCTAAAATTTATTTCTTAAAAGTTTTTCTCATACAACTTTTTGTGAGTAGAGAGACGAATCATGGCAGTTGGACAAAAATGAAAAGTTTGAAAAATAAGCCAAAAAGAAAAGTATTAATATTCATTAATAGTCTAAAATTCAAAATTGCTGAAAAGTCATGGTGACATAAATAGTCCTCGATGTGCGTACTGATTACTGAGTAGATGAAGATCTCTCCAGTCTCCAGTCTCCAGTCTCCAGTCTCCAGTCTCCTTTGTTTGACTATTGATTTGGGTGCATTCATCCGTCCTTTCCAAATCTTAACCTAACCCCTATCTTTTTCTCTATCTGAACTTAGTATTATTATTGATTTGATCAATAAGCGTGGGCGCGCAATTCCTCACGACTTATCGTCGCAAGTTTTGTTTTGTAAAATACAAAAGCTCTCTTTCCGATTCATTAAAAAAACAAACAATTAATGATTTTATATATATATGAACGGACTTCACAAACACCATCTAATTTTAAAAGTATATATTTTAAATAATACTTTTTTGGCCATGTAAATTATAAGTATTCATTCTAGAAGAAAAAAAAAGAAAGAAATGATGTAAACTTCTCTCATTTAATAGTTTTCAATTTCTTCAAAATTCTAATTAAATAATATTTTCAAATCCAAATCCAAAGTTGTCTTCACTTCCTTTAGTTCCCAATTTCAATAATTTGCTCTGTTTGGAAGGTACAAAATTAATGATTTATTTCACAGTTGTAAAATGAGTTGTTTATTTTGTTCAATTTTTTCATCAAAATTTTTAAAAACAAAAACAATGCTACAGTAATTATTTTTGCTACAGTGTTTTTTATAAATAAAATATTAAATTTAAATTTAAATTTTAATAATAAACAATTCTTTCTAACATAATTCCCATCAAAATAAATTAATAAAATATTAATTCAAATTTAAATTTCAAACTTTTATTAATAATAAAATCTTCCATACAAATCCCAACAAAACAAAATCATTCATTCCAAACACTTTCAAAATATACTTTTCTAATAACAAATCCCAAGAAAAAAATTGTCATAATATAATCCAAAAATACCTCGTCCAAACGGAACTAATTACTTCATTTTCAAATCCAACTTTGATTTCTCTCTTAATTTCCAATATTTAAAAAAAAAATCTCATGGAACAAAAATTATTACTGAAATAGAATAGCAATCCAAAGCAACAATGACTTCTTCCTCCCCCCAAAACACATGAAAGTACTTATTAGAATTCTTTAACAAATTAATTGTTAGAGGAAGAAATTTCAAGTCAATCTTTTTTTTGTTAAACAACACATATAAATTTAATTTTAAACAAAATACATAAATCTTAATTTTTGTGATCGCTAAAGATTATAAATCATTATGGGCTCTTCTTAATCTCATAAGATATTTGAATTGTCAAAATTAGTGTTCTTTAAATGAATGCTTTTGAAAAGGTATTGTACAATGTTTTGAAACTTTGGGGGCATATATAATATAGAATTGATGAACTTGTTAATCACTTGTCAATTATGATCTTTGAGTGTTTTTTATAAGTGAAAATTTTAAAAGAAGAGAATAAGACAAGAAGATTTGTAGAGAGATAATAAATTTGCCTTTTGTCTACCTAATTGAGATTTATGTGACAAATAAGTATTATTAAAGAAATATAATTGACAAATAAGTATTCTTTAAAAAAATTCTATCTTATGATGTAATGCCTTTAATCAATTCCCATGCAATCCAGCAACTTAATACTCACCATCCCAAAGTAATAATCACTTTTTATCATCATCATCATCATCATTTATTATTATTATTATTATTTTAAGATAATCAATCTGTACACATTAATTGTTAATGCATGTCTTTCTCAATAAACGTTTTCTGTTTGGTTAATTACACCAGCTATCCTTAAAAGTTTATCTAACTACTAATCTAACTTTGAAGTTTGATTAAATTATAGTCTCCTCCATTAAACAACCAACAACTTATTTGACTAATTGATTTTTTTTTTCGGTTTAAAGCGATAATTTTATTTAATGTGAGATGAGATTACAAGTTAGCTAAATAGTTACATATTTAATTGATCAAATAGTGCAAAACCAATATGAGAAATGATCTCTTAAACTTGTAATTTTGTGCATCACAAACAAATTAACTAATATTGAACTAACTCTCCTAATACAATGCATTACAAAGAACTTGACAACTTGTCTAAAACTATAAACCAATCACAAATCAAAAGGTTTTAGTACAACTAATGACAAAAATTCATATCTATCATGTTAGTATTTGACTGATTGACTCAATAAAATTTTATTTCAAAGTTATGTTTACCACATAAAGTTTGGCAAAGAACTAAATCAAGATTTAGATTAGATCAAACATTACAATCACTTAAAGTACAATTACAATATTGTTGTTTAGCAAACGGGTAGTATGGATTGAATTCAAAAACCCAAAATCAAATAACTCAAAAAAAAATGTAATTAAGTGATTGTACATAAAATAATGCTATTTTTCCCTGCACTTAATAACCTTAAAAATAGTAATAAAAAAAGAGTTAGTATTAAAAAAAACAATTATTTTTAGTATATATAAATCATTCTTGAAAAAGGTAGGGTAATTACGTTTACAAAAGTAAACATTAAACGCTATTTAGTCAAAAGAATTTGATCAAATAATGAAGTTTGTGATGTAACTTGATCAAACAAACTATGAAGCAGATAAGCTCATTTTGAGCTGTGGAATTTTTTTGACTTTTATCACGTGTTATTAGGTAAAGATTATATGGGGGAGGTTGTAACCTTGTTAAAATGCAAGGTTTGATTCATAATTTAGTTAAACCTCAAGGGCAGTAAACTCAATTAACACTAAAATATTTTGACGAGTACCCCCACCGCCCCACGAATTCGACAGTTATTTAAAGGAGTGATCATCCACAATGATTTTCCCAGTTAGCTTCTTTCCTCAACTCTCTTGCTCATCTCAGTAAAACAAAAGAACAAAGAAGAAAAAGAATGGGGAGCCCCGGATTGTTATGCAGCCAAGAATTACGTAAGGTACATTCATTTCCATGTTCGTCCTAATCTGTTAAATGATGGGTTAGTTCAATTATCTGTCAATATTGTTTTTGATTTTGATTGTTTTCTTGAATCAAATTTAAGTATCTGCTGGAGACAAGTGTATATCCAAGAGAATCGGAGCTTCTAAAGGAGTTAAGGACTGTTACTGAAACTCATCCTATGTGAGTAATGTCATTAATTAATGCTACTTCTTCTTCTTCTTCTTCGAATTATTCCATCTTTCTTGTGATCATGGGATGGGATGGGATGGGAGTTTGTATAAATGATTGTCCTAATTAACTTCAAAAAAATGAATTTGCAGGGGGATCATGGCAACTGACCCTGATGGTGGTCAGGTGTTGGGTTTGCTGTTGGAGATAATTAATGCTAAAAAGACAATTGAAATTGGAGTATTTACTGGATATTCCCTACTCCTCACTGCTCTTACCATACCCCATGATGGCAAGGTTTGTCCTCGATCATTTCTCCATCTCCTGCTCTTTCTCTGTCTGCTACTTCTAGTGTATATATATATATATACTAGAAGTAAGAACGCACTGAACGTTTGGATGGCTATAGTTAATTAATTAGCATAACTTGTTCGAGTCTCATCTCATTGAAGTTAAAACTTTAGTTGTTAATAATGTTGTACAGTTGTACTTTTAGTTTTTAAAGTCAAGAAATTAACAACGAAAATAACCAATTTGGGATATCAATGTTCTGCCATATCTGTTGCAACTGTTCAAGTAAGTGCATCAATATATGTTGCAGATTACAGCAATTGATCCTGATCAGGGAGCATTTAACATTGGTTTGCCGTTTATTAAGAAAGCCGGAGTTGAACACAAAATCAATTTCATAAACTCTCGGGGTCATCCTGCACTGGATCAACTCCTCCAAAATGTGAGATTAATATTTCCAGTACTCATCAATTTCATAACCTTTTTTTTTCCTTTTATCCTAAGTACTCCTGCATGTTGATGATCATGGATTATTGAGTAGTATATATTTCTTTCTGGGCTGTGCTGCAGCATGATGAACACGAGAGTTTTGATTTTGCTTTCGTTGACGCTGACAAAGTTGGTTATGCACAATATCATGAGAAGCTGTTGAAATTGGTGAAGCCCGGTGGAATTATTGTGTATGACAACACACTGTGGTTGGGAACAGTAGTTTCTGAAGATGAGTCGTCAGTTCATGAGGCATTAAGGGAATCTTTGCCTTACGTAAAAGAGTTTAACAAACTAATTGCTGCTGATGCTCGTGTTCAAATTTCTCACATCCCTTCTGGCGATGGGATGACTATTTGCAGACGTCTTTGATGTCTTTCGAATTTCTCACATCCCTTCTGCCGATGGACCTCCATTAATAAGACTTGTTCTTGTTTTTGTTCTTCTTCTTCATGATTCATCAGGCTCATCACCAGATGCCATTTTCGGAATCATAGTGTTTTTATGTCATTTTGTATGAAACTGGATATCCTTGTATGGGACTGTTGAGTGAAAATTCGTACCTTTGCACTAAAATAAACTGTTCCTGTCTTCTCTTCCTATCATTAGTACTCATTACGCAACTATGATAGTTCAGTTTAGACTTCATACAATTTAATTTTTTGACGTGAAAAAAAAGGGTAGACTATTAGATCAACTTTATGCAATTTTTTCAGGCACCTGCCAGAGAAAAGAAAATGAGTTGTAAACTAACCAAATTACACAGGATGTACCAAAAAAGTTGACGAAAAACCAATAATGAATACATCAAACAAGATCAACGTTGTTGAGGGTATTCTAAAAGTGCAACTACCAAGGTTTATGAATTACCAAGGTAGAATGAGAAATGTAAAATCTTCATACTACTTTACGATCTACCAAGGTTTATGAATTACTACCAACTGAAACTCTAACTAAAAATACAACTCAAATAGTTTTTCTTAGTCACCAGGTTTTGTTGCACGGGGACTCCTACAATCGTATTCTAATGCACAACATTGAAACACAAGATTGTATATGTCTCTTGCCGTCACACTAAAAAGTTAGGGCTGAAGGAAAGAACATGCGGTGTTGCTTCAAATCGACGGCTGGGCTTCGAAGTGTCAAACAGTATCATCAAGGCCATCACGATCAATCATAGGCTATTTACCACACTTGCACCTTGATGGAATTCATGTTAAGACTTCGTCTTCGTAAAACTATTTGCCTTGGTAGCAAATGTTTCTGCCACAAGGAGAGGAAAGGCAATGGTTGCATCACAATGAACCTGCCAAAACAACCTTTTAGCAAAAATAAACAAACAATTGAAGAGTGCTTTCTACTTCTGCATTACTGATAAAACAAAGCACTAACACCAAATCAAAACTGGAACACATTTATTTCCACGAGAAAAGAGAAACAGATCTAGATCTAACAAACTAGCTGATTGCAAGCACCAAGGCATTGAGATATGCAGGCAAAAAGTTAAGGATCCAAAAATATAGTATTAGTATAAGAAAGAACAACCTTCACAGTCCTTGCAGAACCACGTATCTTTCCCCATGATATAGCTTCATCCGGACGGGCACCAGAATCACTTCCATCATACTCTTGGGCTGTGTTAATAAAGACAGCAAAATCTGCACCATTACGCATCATATTGGCATTACAAATATGATGCTTGGGAAGACCCCCTCCCAGTATTATCATTCCAGTCTTCCTCAAACCAGCATGGACGGCCTCCCCATTCATACTCCTAATATCTAATTGCAACCAGAACACTTCATCAAACTCTTAGCTGAAAAACAACTTACTGGGACAATATGAGACCAATGTATCATTACCCTGCACAAGGTCAATGGCTAGGCCAGGGTTGCGGAAAGAATGGAAGTATAGCATGTCCCCCAATGAGCCATCTGTTAAGCCAGGACAAAAGACGGGAATATTGTTCTGGAAAGCAAATTGTATCAAGCTTGGCAGCCAAAGAGGACAACAAACTACTTTTTTCTTCTTTTTTTTTTTTTGTGAGCATTTAAAGAAATTCATTCAAAAAAACAACTTATTATTAAAGCAGAGATGCAAGGTCAAATACCCTACCTTATAGGACCAGTACAAATATGAACTCTTGTCATTGATTTCTTTTCCCAGACGAGAGATCACTTTCGATGGCGTCCAGAATACATTCTGCAAAATGAAAAGGAAATGTCATGAGATGTTTTCAATTCTGCTGTCCCTCATTATTTAGTTCTAACTCTGACACAATAAACAGAAAGGTAAAGTAGGATAACAAAGCGACATTGATAACAGAAGGATATCTAAAACAAAAACTGCAATTTTTTTGTTTAAGATATATAGGAGTACGCCAGTAATATAATTAAGGTCTCCCAAAAATTTTCTGGAGGGACTTAGGTCATGGCATGGTCTCTACTCCCTAGTAAATATAAGTTGTACGTAAATAATAATACATCCAAATAATTGTGCACAGTCTAGCTCTGTTAACCCTTGAATACTTTAGCATGACAGTATCATTTTGAGAAGGGAAAAAATCAAGGTTCTATTAGTATCTGGAGTAAAATACACAGCACCTATCAAGCAAAAACAAAACTGCATTTCCATGTTGACAACTTCAAAATTAATCAGGGATACTACTTGAGCTTCAACTAGACTCAGAACCTACCTCCCAATTGCCAATACGAAAATGCTTAATCAAGGCAAAGAGTGACATGTATGGATACCTGCAATCTCTGCTCTTCCAACATCTTGTCAAATATTGGAATAATCCAGTCCTCAAATTTACAATAGTTGCTATTTGGAACCAACAGGTTTCCAATTCGATTCAACCCTTTTGAACGTAAAGCAGCTCCCGGTAATGAAAAGTCACCTTTATACGTAGGTGCAAGGCATTTGATAAGATCCTCTTCCACACCACCAGCTGTTGTAACCACCACATCCACCTGCATACAATTGTAAAATCATATTATGAGCTTTAAATGTAAATGAAGAGAGGACATGAAAAATACATTAACTAACAAAATTTTGCAGTGCCCTACTACTGCCTAAACAACAAGTATAGGATACTCAAGTCGAATTGTGGAATATGTCCTTGTTTTATCAAACTAATTCAGTACACAAAAGGTAACTGTTGTTAATAGGATTATTTACCAAGTTATTTTATGTTATCCACCGCACTATAAATTGGTGAAATGTCATCGAATAACAGATCAAATGCATAACATGAACTGGACTTGAATGGCAAAACAAGTGACTCAGTAACCAATGAGGTACTTATAGAACAGTTCCAGAGCCAGATATATAATTTTCCTTAAATGGCATGGGCATCCTTGGTGATACGAGTAGGAATTTGAAGTATACCAGAAGAGAGAGGCAAATTAAGCTATGCTTACACCAATTTTGTACATCATTTAACTTTGAAGTTGCCAATTGTGATTCTTAAAAGCCTACTTACCATCTTCTTAGAAGTCATCTTCCAATTAAATCTTCTCAATTACCACAGTGAGCACTGCCTAGAGTCCATAAGTGCAATTAGATTACAAAATAACTAAAGGATTTTGCAGGGCAACATTTACATGCAGCTCACCATGTGATGCTGAACAAGGTACCGAATTGTGTCTCGAACCCCGGAAGATACGAGATTTGAAGTGAATCCAAGGAATACTTTACACTTGACGGACTCTCGGAAAGCCGGATCTTTCTCCTCTTCACTGCTATCCTCCGCCGGACACTCATCCGAAAGCTTCCAATCTAGCTTTAACCCATTAAACCAAAGAGCAAAGCACAAACTAACTTCAAACTCTAAAAATAAAGATTAACCATTCAAATTCAGTTTGATGGAAATCTAAGTTTGTAAAGTTTAAAGAAAATGCGCCAAACAATCCCTAACCGTTTAAAATCCGGGAAACCTATACAGAAGTTAAACTAGTAATCACATAAAAAAATTGGAAACTTTTGAGCTTGGAAATCATAATCAACCCATAAAATGTGAAAAGTCAAAATCAAACACAAAAGGGAGGCTCCGTGATACACTAAAATTGCCAACAGACCAAAATGATGCTTGGACTGGAGGATCAAATATCAAAACTCAATATCTTAAAGCAGTATAAAAAGTAAAAATAAATTCTTTTATGATGAACTGACCATTTGGTTAACCACATCAATGGCGTCACCAAGATTGGAGGCTTGAAAGCCAGTGGAGACCATTGATTTGAGAAGCTCCCCATAATTGACACCTTTGTTGAAATCATAGCCCTCAATTCTTGGGCAAACTCCTTCTAGGGTTTCGGAATCTTTGAACACTGCCGAATGCGCTGTATCAAATAATCTGCCATTCCCTCCTTTGTTCATATTAATTTGTTGCAGAGAGAAAACGCAGAGTTGTGCTTTTTATTTACGCACACACGCACGCACTCACTTCAGTTGGACTTTGAAAATATGAAAAATGTACGAATAATTCCTTCTCTAGGCGGAAAAACTGCTGCTCCGTTTTATAACGCTTTCGCCCGTTGGCCTCACGACCAAAACGACTCAACTATCCTCGTTCTTCTGCTCAATTAACAATTTCGCCATCTGTCCACTGTCGGCCGTACGCTCTTTTATGTTTGACATTTTTTTTTTCGCACGAATACGATCCCAATAAAATCATATTATACACTAATTTTCTATGCATTGTAATATTTTTATATGTTGATTTTATATATTTTACACCGTTAAAATAAAATTTATACTCAAATCTTGAAAAGATATTATTGGAGAATGACCCATATATAATTATTAGGTTTTTTTAAAGAAAGTATAATTTTTTTTAATAAAATTAAAATAAATATTTGTATAGTAATGTTATTATAAATTTTGTACCAATAAAGAATCTTAAATTTTGTACCAATAAAGAATCTTATCTCCATCTCTCATTTCTGCACACTATTTTTTATATCACGTGGGACCTTAGATATACTGGAATTGGAATGAATCTCTTTTAATTATATCCTGTCCTTCTACTAACTTTTCCATTTTGGAAGTTAATTATTAATTTTGTGCACGTTCCAAGGATCTTTGAGATAATTTTTTGAAACATAAAAATAAAAAATAAAAATAAAAATAATCTTTCTATAAAAATCTATGGATCACATACTGATCAAGATACTTAATCGGGATAAGAATAAGAAAGAAATATATATGTATATATATATATATATATATATATATTTTTTTTTTTTTTTCTTTGTCGACGCAACATGACAATAATCAAAATTAACCTTTTATCTTATATCAACACATCATGAAAGCGTTTATTTTGTCATTAAAAAACCTGCAACATGCTTACATGCATGCAACAAATATCCAACATTGCAGAGAATAAAGATTCCCATATATGATCAAGATGTATGGCAGAGTTTTGGTGTTTTCGCAGACAAAAATTTCTTCCAATTAATTAAGCTCGATCATATATGGTATATTCAGATTCTGTAGAGCAAAGGGGTTTCCCACCCCCACAGCTGACAGCCCACACCCTGTAATGGATAATGTTCGGGAAGAAGAGACAGAGAGCAATCCCATGCTCTGTTGCTGCCGCGCATCAGAAGTGCACTGTTTTGATTGATCTGCTTGGGAAAATTAAAGGGCGGCTTTGAATAATTATGAATTTATTATGATGAAATACTATTGCATGTTTTTCCCAGTAGACATGGAAAATATCAATAATCATGCAGTCTTGATAAATGATGAGTTGGGGACTGGGGATGAGATGGATTCGGCTTCCCACTTGAAGAATTAATGGTCCATCTTGTGGACAGTAGAGTTCATGCATGCAGGCCATCAATCTAAAGTTAGATCTGGAAGAAGGTGCTTTAGGAAAACATAGAAAAATATCAAATGGGGATTGAAGGAAGGGATATCATACACTATTTTTGCAAGCCACATAAAACATTGTCAGTGTATATTAACTGTCAATTGTCAAAGAAAGGAACAACCAACCAAGCCATATAAAACATTAATTACTAATTAATTATATGAGTTGGTGGGGGGTTTTGCCATTATTATTATCGATGTTCTATTCCTTATTTCAATTTATATTTCAATTTATATAAATATACGTAATGAATATTTAACTAAAATTTTATTAAATTATTAATAAACTCGGCAAACGTTAATAACGTGATATCTATTTATAGATTGAAACATGGTACATATATAACTGAAAATTTATTGAGAGTTTTTTCATGCAAAGCTACTTAGCTACGAGATTAGTGAACTTTCGATGAGCGTTCACACTAATTGTCCTATAATGGTACCTTGCTTCTAAAAACTCCTATGACTAGAGCTCAGTCAGAACAAGCCAAAGCAGCCTTAAACACACTAAATGTGGACTTAAAACTTGCTCAAAAACAAGATGGCCTAGAGGATGAAGGCAACTCACTTCGCGTGGTGTCACTCTTGCAACAATACGATTTGTCTTTGTGAAAGCTTGAAGGCGTGAATTATCCATAAGGAAAGGCGTGAACCAGCAGCATTAAGCATCCTAGAAGGGGTGGATAGGCTAATTAAAAAAACTACACTGCTATCTATTGATTCTATTCCAGGCAAGGCTTCAGTTGAATTCCAAAATAATATTAATTGGGTTTTCCCACTTACATCCTAAGCTCTCAGTAAATATTAAAATGCATTCACAAAAATAAATTACAACAAGATACTATAGTTTTCAACCACTAGAGTTAGCATAGTGGTTAGAGAATTAGTGCTTCACATGTGAGGGTGCATGTGTTTAAAAAAAACTTATATATATACTATAGTTTTCCTTCGGACATTAAATAAAGCTATTATGCTTAACAAGCTTTTTTTATATCCAAAATTGCTTGGTCTTATCTTGTTCAATATTTAAAACGATAATTTAAGTGAAAATCACGTCATTTTGAGTATTAAACACAATAAGATAAAATTATCTTAGAGATTCGATCTCCCTTTTTACACTTCATAGGTCCATATTCAATGCATTACTGAATTTTTGGGGTGCAAAATGATTTTATGTTTTTCAAGCATACCTAAGTTGTTCTTACAAATTCTCATAGTCACCCTCATCTCATATGGTTTGTTTTCACTTTTCATACCATAAAAGGTCAAATTATGCATGCAATAAAAACCTTATGCAAACACAAGTAACACTATATTTCATTTCTTACATTATATATTCTAAAATTTACCAGCAAAACGAAATTGTTTTCATGAAATAAATCAAGTCCAAAAAATTGTACTTTTCTTCTACATTTTTATTTTTATATGCAAATTGGAGAAAAAGTTTTGGTACCTCTATAATTTCTTATGGCTCTAATTTAAAACAAAGTTATTTTGGGGGGACCAAATCATTAATTTACAACGAATTAGTCCTTCTTGCACATCCAAATGTGCCCTTATTACAGTTGACAAGCACGCGTACAATAGTTAGAAAACGTTGAATGACAAAATCCCAAATCCATTGACGCGAATCTTCTCCAATGATGGACGACCTCCCTCCGTCGTTAATCCTCGACATCCTGAGTCGACTCGGCGACTCAATGGATCTTGCTCGCTGCCGAGGTGCTTCCAAGACCTTCAACTCGCTCTCTAGAGAAGTCCGATTCATCAACCTTCGCTGCTCCTTCGACCGTTACGCTAAGTCTCGTTCTCCTCTGACACGATCCTCGGTCACGCCGTTTAAAACCATCTTCAAAACCTTAATTTCTGAGCTGAGAATTGTCGATTCCGTTTCAATTGGCGTGGACAAGCCGCTCCATTCCGTGTCGTACGACGATGTGGAAGATGAGAATGATGATTTGTACCTGACGGATGTGAACTTTGTGAGGGAATGGTTGCCAACGGTTTGTGATGGATTGAAATCGTTTTCGATTTCGGATTTTTGGGTCCAGTCTTGTTGGCGACGATCCGATGTGCTCTCCCTCATATCTTCTTATTGTGAGTCCTCTTTCCCATCTTTATATACTTTGGGGAGAAATCTCTGTGTGTAATTGATTGTTTAGCATGCTTTTAACCCATCGTTCATGATGCTTATGTATAATTAGACGGTATTTTAGCTTGGACATGGGTCATGAAATGGGCTTTGGCGCTTGATGTTTCCATTTGAAGTTGTGAGGAGTTTGTAAATCTTTAATTTTGCAATGCTCCTAGAAAACAAGGGAAACGAATTTTTTTTGTACAATGGCAATTCATCTACCTAGTGATAGAATTAAAAGAAAAGTTGAATAGATAAAACAAGGGAACAGTATTTTGGGCACTTTAATTGCCTGTTTGCATTATAATTGTAATTTAATGATTTTCCTTGATTATTTCTTATGAAAATGGATTTTGCATCGTGGAATAGGGCACCAAAAAGTGGAAAGGATTGTTTTTATTTTTTATTGAATACTAGCTTGCCTTGTCTTTTGTTTTTCCATATTATGGAAAATGTTGCTTTCGGTTACTTATATTCCATTTAGACAAGTCCAACAGGCATTAATTTTCTGAAAAAAAGTTTGCTTCTTTATGCCTGTGAGTTGATACTCTGATTGCTTTTGGAAGTTCTGCTGGAGCTCACATAGAACTTTCATTGTTGGGTTTTTCCTTTTTAATGTATTAAGATGTTTTTATTTCTGTACACGCAGGTCAAAATCTAATCGAGCTAAAGATCAGAAATGCTTGGCTGTCGGTGGATGGTTTGAGTCTGATGCCTAAGCTCTCTAAGTTGACGCTCGAGTACATTAGACTAGATGACGAGGACCTAAACAAGGTGAACGAGTGTTTCTCTGCCCTACAAGTTCTCAATTTAATTGGAGTTGGAGGTCTTAAAGAACCCAAAGTTCACCTGTTGCACCTTAAAACCTGTCAGTGGACTGTGTCAAATGCTGTCCATTCTGTTACTATAGTTGCTCCAAGTCTTGTCAAACTGAAGCTCAAATGCGTGAGGCCAAGAGCTCTTGCTATTGAGACTCCCTCTTTGACTGATTTGAATCTTTCTCTTGAAGAGGCAAGCAACTTCAAAGCACAAGAGCTTGTCAACTTGACAACCCTTCATCTTGAATCCTTTGACCTTCATCGGCTACTCTGCTCATTACCATTTGGTAAAACAATCAAGGACCTAAAGCTGGGCTCAACAAAATCTGCCGAACTGACAGGTGTATCTAAATTTGGCTTCGAGTTGTTGTTTAACATTTTCCCAAATGTTAACTCTCTTACTTTGACTCCTTGGGTTTGGTCAAAGTTGGAGATGTATCTTTACCCTGAAGATCTTGAAGTTAGAAATCAGATGAAAGGGCTGAAAGAAATCACTGCATATTTAGAGATTCATGATTTTGAGACAACACTATCATTCATTTTTTCCATCCTGGATAACTGCTCCAACTTGTCGGATATGAAGCTATTTATCCATCGTGATGTTGTTTTAAATGTCACCAACACTCTTATTTCAAGGTGTATGACCCGTTGTCCAAAGGTGAGATGGAGATGGGGAATGTGGAAAGAAGGAACTAAAGATACTTGGATTACTGATGGCATCTAGTAAGCATAAATCACCCGTATACTTAGTTGTTAAGGCTCTAATCTGATTGGAGAAGATCTCCTCTGAATTTTGAGGTCTGGTGTCTTAGGCCCTTGTGTTTAATGGTGAAATAGACAAAATAGGAACAAGCAATGTGGGAAGATTAGTATGCATTGAGTTTGATAAACTTCTGACTTTGGAGAAGCATTTAAGAATAGTTTGGAAAATGTATAAACTAGCATTGGATGATGCATGATGTTGGGGCATCAAGCCTCGGCGGGCTTTGTAACCACAATCAAAGTGAACCTTTGGATGGCTGCCACCGAGCTTGGTTCTGGACTGCTTAAGGCCTGCTCGCCTGTGCTCTCCTGTACTAATACATTAAGATAAATCTATAACTGGCATGTGTAAATAGTTACTCAAATGTTTGATATACTAGTTGAAAATGATGGCTGCTTTGCGGCCTTGCACTGTTACGTGCAATGTTTTATTTCATGTATTTCCATCATTGTATTTGAATTTCTTCATATAAATTAACTAGTTATGTTAAAGTTGGATTTTCCTTGTATCCTCTTTTATGTATTCTTTTTGCTGATTGAAGTTTTAATCGGTATTTGTCTCTTAAAACTGCATCTTTCTTGCTTCCACGACTTAGAGAGGGTCTCATGGCATGCCATTCATAACTTGTGTACAAAATGGATTGAAAGTATTGTTGAACGGTTTGAATTGAGTTAATTTCCTTTTGCCCCCTTGTTATGATAACATTTCCTTTCTGATGGATGCCTGATAAACAATTTGGGATTCTGGTTTGTTATAAATTTCCAAGAAAAAGAGTCAAGGGGGCGTTCCGAGAATCGAACTCGGGACCTCTCGCACCCAAAGCGAGAATCATACCACTAGACCAAACGCCCTCGTATGATCTCTTATATATCTATATTTAGCATGTAAAATGACAACATGACGAAATGGAATCATGATCCCTTAGCCTATTGGGCTTTGGTCTTAACCCAAGTCACTCCAAAGTCCAGCCCCATTCCCCGATATTAAAATAGAAAATGAATTGCATAGTGTGTGACTGTGTGTAGGCGCCAAATAACAAGAGCGGAACATTGAGAGAGCATTTGGTATTTCCCGCCTCTAACATTTCCCGCCCCCGACGTACCAAAACCCTAACCCCCAATTATGGGAACGAAGAACCACTCCTCCGACGATCCAATTCCGGATTCCAAGAAGAAGCGGCGGGTTGGATTCTCAAAAATTGGTGTGTCATCATTTCCAAATTTTACTTTCTTTGCTTTCTAACTTTTTTTTCACACTCCCAAACAGATTTATCTTTAAATTTGTTTTTTTTTTTTCTCCTCATAATTCGTTGCAGATCCTGGCGTCGAAGCTAACGAGTGCATCAAAATTTATCTTGGTAAGTATTCTTGCTTTTATTAACTCAGCAGAACATTTTGAAACTTGTATGTGATTATTTAGTAATTTTTCCTAATTAACTGGATAATTTTTATTTTATGATTTTTATTCCGCCTTTAATTTCTTGGGTCCGAAAGGTCCATGTTTTTGAGGTTTTTTTAGCTTGGGAAATTTTTAATTTTTGGGTTTTACATTTTCTTTTTTTTTCTTTCGCAATGCTTCTTGCAGTTCGTCAACCATTTTCAATATTTTATGCTCACAAGGTTGCCAATTTATCTAAGCAAAAGTCTCTTTCTCCCCCTCTCCTGTGTAGTTTCTTGCAAGGAGGAAGTGGACTCTCCAGATTGTTTCTGCGTAAAACCAGTTGACTTGAATCATTTCTTTGAAGATGATGGGAAGATTTACGGTTATAAGAGTTTGAAGGTGAGATTTTCTCAAGCTTCTTATAATCCTTTCTTGGAGTCAATCTCACTGAAAGTTCGTTTCCGATTTCTGGAGTAAATCGGCTTTCCATCTTTTGCTACTTGCTCTGCCTTTATCCGTGTACTTGCTTCTAGTTGCTAGTTGCTGTCTGGCATGCAGTTCACTATTAATAATGAACCCTCTTAGGAAATGAATGTATTTTGAAAACTTCGAATCTGACTGTTAGTTTTTGCTGATGTCTTAAGAAACTTAATTCACTCAGTGCAACTAGAAACTTAGGCCCAATAATACTGGAGTGCTATGATAGAGGAATAATAGAAACTTCTACCAATGGGTGTCTTTTATTTGAACGATAAGGCTTGATGCTCGGAAGAACCCTCTGTAGAAAGCAGTGGTTTAGGTGTGGCCTCTGAGTGGACTACCTAGTTAAACTTAACTACTTTTTGACCAGAATTGACCAGGACGAGTGGCAGTTGGAGTTTATTGTCATCATATGATTCAATACTTGATTATTTTTCTAGTTGAACCAAAGACTATAAATCCATTGTATAAATCCAGACGCAGTTATGTGATTGGCTGTTGTTGTATTTCTTGATTTTGCGCCATTTTGGATGCATCAAACAAAATTCAAGTACGTTGTTATGTTGACATTTTGGTTCTCTAATGTGTCTAATGGTGTTTGTATTATTCATGCAGATTACCATATGGGTTAGCAGCATAAGTTTTCATGCATATGCTGATATTTCTTTTGAGAGCACATCAGATGTAAGTGTCTTCTTTGTTGTTTTTTGGCAGTAGTGGTTAATCTCAGAGTGCATTAACAAGGTGAACTGCACTTTGATCTTGCATGGCCTGAGCATTTGCAGATAATATTCATGGTTCCTGCTAATTTGCCACAGATCCTCTAATAGTTCAAGGGCAATGATTGAAAAGCAAATAAATTTCTTTTTAAGTTTTTATCCTGTATTTTTAGTGACTTTGTGCATTTTATTTTTTAAAGGGAGGCAAGGGTATAACAGATCTCAAATCTGCTCTTATGGTAATGTTGGCAATCGATTTTACACAATTTATTTGATTTTCTTTATCTATTGATATATTTATCGTAATTGAGGATGCGTATCTGACTTTCATTTCTCACAGAATATTTTTGCTGAAAATCTTGTTGAGAAAAAAGATGAATTCCTAAACACGTTTTCCAGTGATCGCCAATATATTAAGTAAGTTCTGTGTCTGCCACACCTTTATCCTCTGCTCTTTCATTGTTTTAATAATTTTCAAAGACAGAAAGAAAAAAGTTCTTGAATATCCCTGTTCTGGTTTGAAATTTTGACTTCCATGCAGATCCATTACCTCAACCGGAGTAGCATTGGAACTGGCAGCTCCAAATGGACACATTAGTGATTCCAATAGCCATTCAAAAGAAGAGCCTTCTAACTTGGAGGTATCCATTTTTGTTCCATTCAATCTTTTAAGAATAGGGACAGGTGACGTCATTCGTCTGTGCTTGTCCAATGCCGCATTCTCTTGGAAAATGTCAAAGGAATTTTGAATAATGTCTCTCGTTTTCATATCATCTCGAATTGTATCCAAATTTGTTGTCTGATATCTGGTAGTTATTTAAGGTGATCAATCTCATGGAAATTGAACATGATAGGTGAAAAGAGCATGCATTTCAGTATTGCATTAATATTTTGTAGAATAATGTGGATCCAAATCCATAAACAATTTCGAGTCTTTGAATCACTAATTGTTAACTGTAATGCTTTTGCTTATAAGCGCCTGACGAGTAGGAAATTCATAGTTTCAGTAACCATTTTGGCAAATGCTGAGAGTTGAAGCATCTTTGTATAGTTTTATTTTTTTTCCCTTTATCACTGAATTTAATAAAACGGATTTTAAATATTAATGTTTTCCACTTATTTTTAACTAAAATTAAACACTATATTTTGAATTTGTGACATAATTTGTCTTTTTTGCCTAGGTGTTTCGAATAGTTGGTGAAACTGTCGGGCACCTTTACAGTCGGTTAGTGGCTCTTGTGTTGCTTCTCATTGAGGGTAAGAGTCGATTAGTTGACTAAGCTTTTACTGATTCAAGTGTAACTTAAGTTTTTTGAAAGAATGCCGCTTTTGAACAGGTGGCAGTCCCATTGACATTACTGATTCCAGATGGGAAATCTATATGGTAGTTCAGAAGGCAACAGATCACCAGGAGGATACTCAATTTAATTTGATTGGATTTGCTGCGGTTTATCGTTTTCATCGATATCCAGATAGTATGCGCTTGCGACTTGGACAGGTTTGTTTGTATTCATATTATCACATATGTGTGTGCACATGGATGTGTATTTACCAGCTTTACAAAATGACAGCATGGCCTGGGGTGACTCTTAGATGTGTCGTTCACTTTGCGTTTTTTTTTCTTTTTTCTTTTTATGTCAACCATTGTCCCCTCAGATGCTGTATAGATGTTATGGGATACTTGTTGATTGCAGATATTAGTACTACCTCCTTACCAGTGCAAAGGTTATGGTGGCAGCCTTTTGAAGGCGCTTAACAATGTTGCAATTTCTGAAGATGTTTATGACCTGACTGTTGAAGAGCCAGAAGACTCACTTCAACATGTTCGGACAAAAATCGATGTGCAACGCCTGCTTGTTTTTAATCCAATTCAGGATGCGCTTAGTTCAGTTGTGTCACGTGTAAAATTGGAAAATCTTTCAAAGAAAAGTCACCCCTGCCAATATGGTCCACCTGTGAATGCTATTGAAGATGTGAGGAAGGGTTTGAAGATTAACAAAAGACAGTTTTTGCAATGCTGGGAGGTTCTCCTTTATCTTGGATTAGATCCCATTGACAAGTACATAGAGACTTATTTTGCAATTGTTTCAGCTAGAGTAAAGGCAGATGTTATAGGAAAGAATTCGGAGGGAGTTGGGAAGCAGGTTATTGATGTGCCAACTGAATATGATCAAGACACATCATTTGTTATGTTCAAGTCGCAGAATGGTGATGCCAAAAAGAGTGAGATGGCTGAAAACCAGAAAAATCAAGAGGAACAGCTTAGGCAACTGGTGGATGAAAGGATGAAAGAGATCAAATTGATTGCAGAGAAGGTATCCATGGAGAATAGATGAGCACTTATTCAGTAGTGTAGTCGTGCTTTCTGCGTCACTCCCTGTTGTCTTCAAGTATCTGGAGCCCTGAGATTATTCGTACAGTTTAATCCGGGAATATATCTGGCCAGCTCTGGTCTCTCCCTTAAAAATGAGTAACTTACATTTAGGTTGGTATTAGCATCCGGAATTGTTGTTCTATTATCTTTTATACTTCCTCATATCTAATTTATGCTGAAAACAGTGATATTCGGCTTTTGTTTTGTACCATTTAATCCATATTTTATTAGAGAATTATTTGTTTTCTTACTTTGAAGAACAAGGATGTTTTTAAATCAAAAGAGAAATCTACCAACTCACGCTGCCAAATCTTATTTTGCTTACATCCAATTAGTTTCAAAAATTTAATTTTTTTTGTAAATTTCTATTATTTTAGTTAGTCTAGTGTGCGCTCATGGCTTTAAGGAAGAAATTGAAAAACAAATTAGAACACAGTTTGCTTCAAAGAAAACCGCATGGTTTCACATTTTGGCCACACGAATGTTTCGTCTATTGTTTACAGAATTAGAGCTTCGCAAATGCACCAAATCTGACAGCTTGCTCTCATCATCTCATGAAATATCTATAGGCATTAAATATTTCCTGCATTATTAAAGAGCAGGAATCGAATAAGTTACACAGGCAGTATAATGGACTTTCTTTCTCCTTGGCCTTGAATTCACTTGAGGAACATCCTGAAAACTAGCACACCCTTCTACTGCCTTTTCAGCCCTGCATTTCTTTTTCTTCAGTTGTGAGCAATATTGAACGATCTAAGTTGCTCATATCTTGTGAACACTAAAACCTGCATCCTCTGATGTCAAGTTTTCTCTCCAATTCTCAAATTCGGATCCACCAAATACCACTTGCTTGATTCCAACATAGCTGCTTAACAAGAAACAGGAGATAGTAACTATTTATGTTATGAAGCCAGTAATCAAGCTGAACTCAAGTATGCGAAATGCAGAAATTTTTCCTCTAATCAATCATGCAAAACTGGATTGCAGAAGAAAAAGATGGAAAGGATGTAAGGTAGAAATGACTCCACAAAGTAAAAACATCTTTATTTTTAGGCAACACAAGTTACGGTCGAGAAATGTGCAGTTTGACTTGGGAAACAAAAACTGTCTAGAAAGGACACAATGTGACTTACTCAGAGCTTATCTGTGTCAATGCATTTATCAAAACATCTAGAAGCAATGGTTCACTTGTCCCAATATCAACCCTGCATAATTAAATGCAACTCATCAGAAGAAGTAATATACAAACTCCTCACATCCATGACGAATAGATCAGAACCGGCAAACAGAATTTTCAAGTTACCAATTTTACCATATGCGAGCTAAGTTATCTTGAATCTCAAGATCCCCAATGTTATAAAATGTAGTTGGTGAGACATTTGCTCCCTGAACAGCATCATAACTTGGCCTTTTATCCAAAGGAGATTGTGACAACTGTAAGAAGAGGATAGGTGTTTGAAAATGATATTCCTTTGAAGTGTAAGATTAACTAAAAGATATCTATCTAACCTTTTGGAAAGACAGCCAATCTTATTACTTTAATACTCATCAATGAAATTGAGAAAAGCTTCTTTTCTCAGACAATATGCTATAATTTTGCTTGATCTATATAAATATTTACTTGCAGAAAAGGATAGAGTGGTTGTATGATGAATTTTTTCAACTTTAGACATGCACTGTAGAATGAATGTTTCTCTGGCACTTTACTTGCATATTCATCGAATTGCATCCACCAAGTCGTCCAACAATGTGCCATGACCGAATTGTCTGCATATGACAAGGTAAGCTAAATCACATAAATCTTACCAGTAAATAATTGCAGGGAATGCAGGATATAATACTTACATCACAAATCAAGGATACATCTTTCTCCAGAGGAGCATTATAAAATTCAAACCATATATATGAATTTGAGAAATCAAACCTGCAAATTAGAAATCAGATTTTGAAATTACACTGCAACTTAAGAAGCTAAAAGCATAACTCTGCATATGCATTCTTCAGACTTCAGTGGATGGCAGTTAAATTCTAACAAAATCACAGAAAGAAGGACAATATAGAAAAAATTGAATGTCTTGAATAAACTTTACAGCCAAACTCACCATCCCTCTTCAATAAATGATTGTAATAGGGAAACATATATAGTTAGTAAACTCTACAGAATAAACCATCGCCTTTTGCATGCTTCAAAACACCTTATTAATGATACATATTTCATTCTCTACTTCCTGCACGACGGCGATGTTGGACTTGTAAAAGGTTTCCTTTTTCCAATTACACAATTCTCCAATAAATACACATAAATATTCGTGTGAATTGTAATGGAAAAGACCGGAGAGCCATACGCTATTCCCACCTCTCGCCTCTCTCCACGAGATTTAAGTCCAATCCCAGCATAAAGTGAGGCGTTCCAGCCATAGAATGAGAAAGCATCAGTCTTTCAAAAACTACATCATAGTAGAAAATAATCAATTGAAAAGCATTTCTGCCAACTTACTTCTTGAATATCACTTTCATGGGGGCTGCTGAACCAGTTTTTGTGTGCAAAATTTTGTTCCTTTTCCTTCTCAACCTCTCCTCCATCTGATATTTCACTTTACCAAATTAAAACGCAATACTTACACTTCCTTTACAAATTAACAAGGCAGACTATAACGTCAGTCAAACACAAATTCCTTCCACTCCTAATTGAATAATAGTTGCCAAATACAAAAACATCACGAAACCATTGAAGTGAAACTCCAACAAACATCTAGAGCTAAGGATGAATGGAAAGACAATACCTTTTGAAGAATATGTAACCAAAATGAACTTACTTTGGACCTAGCTTTATCAGGATCATTTAGACAACTCCCAAGAATCTCTGCAAACTCAGGGTCTCTATCATAATCTTTCTCATCTTCCCTCACACTGGACCCTCTTTCTGGCGAAAACTCACTCACATCCTCATCTTCATTATCATCATATATGTCGTCACCGTTTCCTCCCAACTTTTCTGTTCTGACCCTCTGGTCATGGGTTGCTTTAGTGGCAACCGTAGAATCCTTCTTAGCAAAATGGGGTTGAATTGGAACTGCAACTGCTAAAAATGGCGGGTAATGTTTGGATTCCCGGGACAATATTTGGGGCGTACTGAGGGGTACATGAAAGAATCGCACGGCAGGGTTTAGGATGAACATATTGAATCGGAATATGGGTTTAAGAGTTATGAATGAAAGGTTGTCCGTGAACGCAAAAAGATTCAGCATCAGTTGAAACTCTTGACAGTCGAAGATAGTACCAACTGCTTCGAAGTTGGGACTTTTTTGTACATTTTATTCAAGCTTTTGCCTTTTGGTGGTTTAAACCTTCAAATTTCACTTTTCTTTTTTTTTTCTTTTTTCTTTTTTATAAATGTTCATAATGCATGTTCACAATGTTTGTATCTATATTCACAATTGACAATTGACCTGTGTAAAAAAAATTATAAAAAAAATTCAAAATCAAGATGTTTATAGATTTTGATATTTTTTGATAAAATATATTTGTTAAAAAAAAAAATTTTAGTAAAAAATTTAAATTTAACTTTGATCGACACTCTGGCATGAGGTATGTATGAAAAACAATATGAGGAATACCAAAATTAACACATTTTTTAACTTTATAATTTTTTACCAAAATACGTTTATTATAACTCATGAAGAATGGATGTTTCGTAAAAATTTTAATTTTTACTTTTTTTATAATATTCTTTAGAATGATTGTTTACAATCGGGGTTGGTGCAAAAATAGGTAAAAAAAAGTTACAATCAAAATGTTTTTGTATTATTACATTTTTGGCTGAAATATGTGTGTTATAACCTATGAAAAATGGAGATTTGGTGTAAAATTTTAAATTTCACTTCTTTTGACAGAATGTTCACAATCGGGGTGGGTGCAAAAAAGGTAAAAAAAAAAATCAAAATCGACGCGTTTTTTTATTTTACGAAGAGTTTGTATCGAATAAAGTATATACTTTTACTTTCTTGTGTTAAAACTTTGGCTCGGAAACACAAAAATACTGTGTGTATTTTTTTGAAAAGTTTAGGTTCGTATTTTTTGGAAAAGACCAAAATACGTGTGCCAGCTACAATAAGTGAAAAATGGAGATTTGATAAAAATTTTATGGTATATACTGATAGTACTTTTTACTCAAATTTTCATCTCATATATATATATATATAATTTTTTTTTTTAATTTTCCCTCTATCTAACATTACTTATTGGTCTTTTGTAAAATGAGTTTATGTACACCATACGGAAAAACGAGTTAATAAATAGGATAAGAAATTAGAATATGCAGTTTTACAATTATTAGTTGTCCAAATCATATAAAAATCCACGCCCTAGACGGCTAGACCTATTGCATTTATTTTCATTTTCACGCATTATATATTTAGACATTGTTAATTGCAAAATGAGCCTCCAATTGTCATTTGGCCAAAGGCTAACCACGGGATATTGAAGTAGATGCTCCCACAGAAAGCAAATATTCCCAGTCCTCAGCGTCTCAGCCCCATAAAACCCGTCCGCTTCCAAAACTAGAACAGAAAAGAAGAGACAAAGATGGATTTGTTACCGGCAGAGACTTCAGAGATGGTGAAGAAACGGAAGAGTGGCTTTCGGTCGTTGAAACTAGTCAACGTCAACATGGACGACGTTTTGCAGGAAGACCCTTTTGGAGTGGACTATGGGAGACTTGACAATGGCCTCACTTATTATGTGCGATCAAATTCCAAGCCCAGAATGAGAGCTGCTCTTGCTCTAGCAGTCAAGGCCGGGTTTGTACTTTTTTTTTTATTTACTAATTTTTACTGCTATTTGTGGTGCTTCTTGATCTTTTTCTTCGTAATTTTTAAGTTTTTTTTGTTAGTGCGTTGAAGGGCAGTTGATATGAATTGAGTTTCTTCTGAAAATCGGATCTTTTTTCCATGCATTGCCAACTTGGGTAAAAATTTTTGCATAATTTTGCACATTGTCCTCAATTGGCTGGCTGCTTGCTGTTTCTATTTCTTTTTCTTCCTAAATCATTAGGAAGGGGCTAATCCCGATGAGCAATATGGCGGAAATATTAAGCATTGTTTAGGTGCTTTAAAATTTGTATTTCTTTACCATTTTTTCGTCTTGAATTTGTACAAGATTTTTTTTTGGGAATGGGGAGAGGTGGTTGAACTTGTAGTTGATATCCATCATGCTATACTGGGATGATGGCTCTAGTTCATTGAAAATACACCTTTTTTTTTTTTTTGTTTCTAATGGTTTGCATAAGTTAGGGAATAAATGATATTTGGTTACGAAGCTCAGTTTCTGAATTCATGGCAGCTCAGTTTTGGAAGAAGAGGAAGAGCGTGGAGTTGCTCACATTGTTGAGCATCTTGCTTTCAGTGCCACTACGAATTACACAAATCATGATATTGTCAGATTTCTTGAGAGTATTGGGGCAGAGTTTGGTGCTTGTCAAAATGCTGTTACATCTGCTGATGAAACTGTCTATGAATTGTTTGTTCCCATTGACAAGCCTGAACTATTGTCTCAGGCCATTTCTGTGTTGGCTGAATTCAGTACAGAGGTGCAAAATGTTTATTCTTATGCCCAATTTTAACTTGATACTGGGCTGGCATTGCCTAATTTTCTGGTATCGATTTCCAATTTTCTTGCTGTTGCTATGCAGGTCCGTGTATCAGTGGATGACCTTGAAAAAGAAAGAGGGGCTGTCATGGAAGAGTATCGAGTAAATAGAAATGCTAATGGTAGGATGCAGGATGCCCATTGGATTCTCATGATGAAAGGTTCGAAGGTACTTCCCTCAGCCCTACTCCAATCTTTCTCCCATATAAATTTGGTTTCTGGTTCTGGATGGTTATATTGTTTAATCAATGATGCGTCTACTTTGATTACAGTATGCCGAGCGCTTACCTATTGGATTGGAAAAGGTAATCCGAACTGTTTCACCTGGGATAGTGAAGCAGTTTTACGGAAAATGGTATCATCTGCAGAATATGTCTGTGATTGCTGTTGGAGATTTTCCTGATACGCAGGTTTCAACATTTTCTGATATTTTGTTCAATTAATGAACATGAAGTCATTTGCAGCTAAGCAATATTGAATGTACTTTTGACCTCTCTTTGTCTCTTAATTGCAGAGTGTTGTTGACTTAATAAAAGTTCATTTTGCACCTAAATTTTCAGCACCTGACCCTCCAGTTATTCCATACTTTCCTGTTCCGTCGCATAAAGAGCCACGGTTTTCATGTTTTGTGGAGTCTGAAGCTGCTGGGGTCAGCTCCTTACAAACCTTTATCTATTTTAGAATATAGTTTAAAATTTCCTTTCATCCTACAACATGAAGCTGTTTGTAAATTTACATTTGTGTGCATGCAAGCTGCTATTACATCTTTATTAACTCTAAATTGGCTTGTGCACAGTCAGCAGTGATGATTAGTTGCAAGATGCCTGTAGAAGAGCTAAAAACGGTGAAGGATTATCGAGAATTGCTTGCAGAGTCTATGTTTTTTCATGCTTTAAACCAGAGATGTTTTAAAATATCTCGTAAGAAGGATCCCCCTTATTTTTCATGCTCAGCCGCTGCAGATGTCCTTGTTCGTCCAAGTAAAGCCTGTATAATGACTTCATCCTGTAAAGAGAAGGGGACTCTCGAGGCACTGGAATCAATGCTCATTGAGGTGTTCCTCTTGTTCAACTTTATATAGAAAATTGTTATACATGTCACTGATTTTCGATTTTCAGGTTGCTAGGGTTCGTATACATGGGTTTTCTGAACGTGAAATAGCTGTTGTGCGTGCTTTGCTGACGTCAGAGATTGAATCTGCATACTTAGAAAGGGATCAAATGCAGTCAACAAGCTTACGGGATGAATACTTACAGGTAGTTAATGAAATATCTCCATTTTTCTCTTTCCCTATCTAACTCTGTTTACCCGCTCACTAAATTTAAAGCCCCTTTGGTTCTGAAGAACACCCTGTTTAATTATATGCCTTCTCCTTTTATTTCTAGCATTTTCTGCGAAATGAACCTGTGGTTGGAATTGAATATGAGGCACAGCTTCACAAAACTCTTCTTCCCTGTGAGTACTCCCATCTGTTACCATTTTTGTCATTGAGAAGCCAAACTGGAAAATAATTGCTCTTCTTTTCCATTTACTAGATATCACAGCATCTGAGGTATCTAGATATTCCGAGAATTTCCGGACTTCATCTAGCTGTGTCATAAAGATAATTGAACCTCATGCAACAGTCACTGTGGATGATTTGAATGCTGTTGTGTTGAAGATCAATACTCTTGAGAATGAAAAAGTCATTTCTCCTTGGGATGATGAGAACATTCCAGAAGAAATTGTCAGTACAAAGCCAAATCCAGGGTAGACTACATGTGTTTTGATGATAAATATGCTATGAAGGAGTTCATTATTTCAGGAACTAATTTATTGTTACTTCTTGGTGATTTTGCAACTTCTTTTTCTTTTCCCCCCTCTCCTCCTCAACCATTTATATTTCCACAATTGCAGTGTATGAGATCACATGGTCTAGATGCATTTCTCTTTTTAAAATTAGATTCAGTTGTACATGTATGTTGTTTCAGGTCGATCGTGCAGCAGTTTGAATATTCCAGTATTACAGCAACTGAGTTAATTTTATCAAATGGTATGCGAGTTTGTTATAAATGCACCGACTTTCTTGATGACCAGGTATATTAAGTTTGACGACATTAATATAAGATGAAGTTGAACGTTTTTTGTTTGGGATTCTCTTTCTATATATAGTTTGTTTTATGTATTTTTAAATCAAGTACAAGATCAGATTTTTTTTAAATGGCATTGGACAGTGAAAATGATTTGTTTTAAACTTCCATCTCACGTATTCTGATTAACTATTGTTTAAATAGGTTTTGTTCACAGGGTTCTCTTATGGGGGCTTATCTGAGCTACCTGAAAACGAATATTTCTCATGTTCAATGGGCCCAACAATTGCTGGAGAGATTGGTGTCTTTGGTTATAGACCGTCGGTGCTCATGGATATGCTTGCTGGCAAAAGAGCTGAAGTAGGTACGAAGCTTGGAGCGTACATGAGAACCTTTTCTGGTGATTGTTCTCCTTCAGACTTGGAAACTGCCTTACAGGTTTGTTTTTTTAGCTGAAGTAATATCTGATAATCATATATTGTCACCTTGCCATGTAAAAGTTTGCATGGTCTTGCTGTAGTCAAAGAGTTATGGTATTGATTTTCAATGAACTACTCTTTATCTTCTTGAGGTAATTTGCTTTTGATATTGTTAGAAGTATAATGAACATTATTTTTCAGTTGTTTTTACTATGCGGTAGAAAAAGCCGTGGATTCAAATGCCTATAGATTGCATTGACTTAGAACACGGTGGCATTTCTAGTTTAAAGGGGAAGAGTGCTACATTTTATTTCATGATCGACTTCTCCAAATCTGTTTTTTTAATTATTGTGCTGAGGATTCAGATCAGAATTAAGCATATAATTTGGATTTGCTTTCAGTTATTTGGCTAAATTCTTTCACTATTTCATTATGTGATATCCAGTTTAAATCTTTTTCTTTTTCATTCTTCCAGCTTGTATATCAACTTTTTACGACACACCTGGAACCAGGGGAAGAAGATGTTAACATTGTGATGCAAATGGCAGAAGAAGCAGTGCGGGCTCAAGATAGAGACCCGCATACTGCATTTGCAAATCGAGTCAGGGAACTCAATTATGGGAACTCTTATTTTTTCAGAGTAAGTGTGATCTTCTGGTTTTTTCTTGTAGCCTTTTGTCCCATTTATCCAACTGATAAGTGGAACATTTCCTTGCAGCCAATAAGGATCAGTGACCTTCGAAAAGTTGATCCATTTAAAGCTTGTGAATTTTTTAGCGATTGTTACAAGGACCCGTCTACCTTTACTGTGGTGATTGTTGGGAATATTGACCCAAGTATTGCTTGCCCATTGATTTTGCAATATTTGGTAAGTCATGTACCATAGGACTTGACATCTCCCTGTAGATACCATGTATCTCCATTTACATTTGCCTTCTTGGTTATGCAGGGAGGGATACCAAGGCCTTTTGAACCCATTTTAAGTTTCAACCGTGATGACCTCAAAGGCTTACCGTTCACTTTCCCTTCAACCATAATTAGGTATATATAAATTTGTTTGCATGTAGTAAAAAAGATAATCTTTCACCTTTTTTTTGGAAAAGCAAGAGACATTATCTAAAAAAAATTAGAAGAAGAAAAAGAAGAGATGTTTAGTTATGTGAAGACAGCTAACTTGGATGACTTTCAAGTGTCTTCTTTTGGGTTTTAAATTGATGCAAACACATATGCACAGGACAGTGGCATGTGAATCTCATCCTTCTAATGTCTAGGATATACTTGTTTTGACTCTAGTAACTTTATATTAATCCATGTTCATATGGACATGTTACTCTGAACAGCCAAGAAGTCAATCCAAATGTTACTTTTGTTTTTAGGGAAGTTGTCCACAGCCCGATGGTGGAAGCACAATGTTCAGTCCAGCTATGCTTTCCTGTTGAGCTAAAGAACGGAAATATGGTAACCACTTTCTGGTTTCCTAATGTAGTTCCAGTAAGTTGTGCTGATTGTTTGGATTGTTTATTTTCCATGATCAATAACTGTGTCCTTTTTCCCTTTTCTTGGTAGATGGAAGATGTTCACTTTGTTGGTTTTATAAGCAAACTTCTAGAAACAAAGATATTACAAGTCCTCCGCTTTAAGCATGGACAGGTTTGCGTGGCTTTTCATTGGTTTATTATCTGCAAAGGCCTTCTTCTACAGCCTAATCTTGTGGCAAACTTTGCATTGCTCAGATTTACTCTGTTGGGGTTTCTGTGTTCCTTGGAGGTAATAAACCCTCGAGGGTTGGTAATGCCCGTGGTGATATAAGTATAAATTTTTCTTGTGATCCAGAAATATCGTCAACTTTAGTGAGTATTTTCTTTGCTTGCTAATTCTGCCTAATATGGGATTAACTGGTAAAGAAACTTATATTTCTCTTCTTTGCACAGGTGGATCTTGCTTTGGATGAGATATGTCGTCTTCAGAATGAGGGCCCTTCAAATGATGATGTCTTGGCAATTCTTGAGATTGAGCAAAGGGCTCATGAAAATGGATTGCAGGTCAAATATAGATGAGAAGATAAACTGCCTAATTTTTTGTAAATGATGGAATAAAAATACGCTTGCGAATTTGAATATGCACCGACAACAAAGTGGCTTGTGGTGTTATGAGTTGATGGTATATATATATTGGTTCATTTGCTCCTCTCTGATTACTGTGGTTTTTCAGGAGAATCTCTACTGGCTTGATAGGATTTTACGAAGCTACCAATCAAGGATCTATTCTGGTGAAGTTGGTGCCACTTTTGAGGTTGGTGTCACGGTTTTTGACATGGTCTCTTTTTTTTTCGATCACCTGCTTTCAATATTTCATCCAAAGGACTATTATATGCACGAGTTTGGATAATAATAAAAAAGCATTTATTAAATTGTTGAGACTTGATTTTATTGGATAATAGCAAAAAAGGTTACAATGGTTTCCAATCGGCCTATTTCTATGATAGGAAATGTTTCGTATTGATTTCTGATGTGGAATACTTCATTTAGCATATGCGTAATATTCTTTCGTGCTTGAAGAATTGAAGGTGGCCTGTTTGCTTTCTGTCAAAGCCAACGTCTTGGAGACAAATTTGTCCAAAAGAAAGAAAAAAAACAACAAAAGATTTGGGCCTTTCTGTCAATTTGATTTGGTTTTCAGATGTGGGACAATTTCCAATAACTTGTGAATACATTCTTTTTGGTCTTAAAACATGAGAGCTGGAAGTTGATCTCGTTGTTTAGATTTATACCAGTTCAGTGCTTTAAATAAAGCTCTAAATGAAATGACGAACACATCATGAGTTGAGAGTTTTAAAAAGTTTTGATTATTTTGAAAAATTGTAAATCCCTGAACCCATTGAAGTACTTTTAGAAATATATAAATTGAAAGTTCCAAAATTTTCCTGTGTAGGTTCAAGATGAAGGGCGCTCCCAAGTAAGAAAATGTTTGACACCATTAACAGCACAGTTAGCACTGCAAAGAATTCTGCCTTTTCCTTGCATCAAACAGTACTCCGTTGTGATTCTAATGCCCCAGGCATCTCGGTTGAAAAGGCTAAAGTCGTTAATCTGCTCTGGGAGAAACCGTTGTGCTAGCGATGCAAAGGTCAGTCCCCTTTGTTTTTTGTGTGCGCGCTTATTAATCACTTGTATTCTGCACAGATGTCTTTTGTGATTGATGTCTGTCAGCGACTTGAGTATTTGTTCTATCCTTATTTTTTTCATTTGATGAGTGACTAAGCTATACATTCTCTTGTTCCTTTGTACTACCTGTTCTCAATTTGAAAGCTTGATATTATCTCGTAGATATTTCTATCCAGAATTTTCAGTAACTAACGCATTCCAGAACATGCTTTTCGGTTTCAATTTTTGGTTTCTCCAATTATCCCAGGGAAGGGACAGATAATAATGCAAACAATTTCTCCATGTTAACAGTTTTTGGCCGGCATTGCTGGCTTGGCAATTTTGTGCCTTAGTTTATGGAGGTACTCAAGAAGTGCAATCAGATCTTAGCAGAAATTCATTTTCTTGTTTCGCAAAGTCACGAGGGCAACCAGGGCTTTGGAGGAGTGTGCTTTTTTGGTTATCACAAAGTGGAAGGTACTACTCTACTCCATTATTGAGCACAAGAAGTAATCTTGACGAACACTACTTGGCTTTAACATGAACAAGCACATCAAGTTCTGGTAGGAAAATGGCTGGAGCCCGGAATTTCACTTTGTGCAATGTAATTATTAGGATAAGTTGCATTAGTTGAGAACTTGTAATCTGCTGTATATTAGGTACTATTGTTCCATTCAATGTATCAACTGGATTAAAAGCTAGAAATAACACGACGATTCATCGAAGACTAGGAATCTTTGGATGTATTTTAGATATTTGGCTGATTGAAAATTGTAACATTTTCTGCGAGTTGCGAACGGAGTTAATAAACAAGTTTGGTATTCTTTCATCAACTTCTTTTTTTGTGAAATTTTTGTATCCAATTTGTGGCTTCTCTGGTAAGTTTTTCAACTGTTAATGATGTTTGTGCAGGGATAAATAAAAAGGTATAAACGTTGCTCTTTTCTCCAAACAGGGAACGACGTCGTATGGCAACTTATCTTTTGGACGAGGTCTATCAGGCTTTCAAGGCAAGATTATTTGGCCCTATTCTTTAAAAAATTTAAGGCCCAACAACAGGGCCCAAAACAAATCGGTATAATCCATACATCTGAAGCCCTAGCCCAACCTCGCATATGGACAAGCCAATAGTAGCTGTTAGTCTCCTTTCCTTTCCATCCTGCCCAGACGCTTGCAGCCTGCAGGTACCAGCGAAGTCGCACTTTCTTCTCCTTCTTTCTCTCTCACACACACACGCACTCACTTTGCAAAATGCTTTTACAGCTGAGTTTGTTCTTCTCACCATTTCTCTAATTGTTTTTGTTGTTTATTTGGACTGATGCAGTGATTGATAAGACAAAAGTGGAGTGAGTTAGAAATAAAATGGTAGAAAAAACTAAAGGAAGAAAAGAGGAGGTGGTGACCAGGGAGTACACTGTCAACCTCCACAAGCGCCTGCATAGCTGTTAAAACTATCATCACAATTTTAGTATTTAATTTCTTGATTCTCAAATCCATCATGCTTTATAATAATTACCACTCACTCAACATATATTGTAAAGATTTTTTTTTTTTTTTTAATGCTCTTTTGTCCTGAAGCAATGATTGCTGCTTACTAACAGTTCAGGTTCAAATTCAAGGATAAATTTAGGGGGTTGGAATGCATGGCTTAGTTTTCCCCATTTTGTTTGGTTACATATATTATATATATATATGATATGATGCAACCTTAAATGATATACATTTGTGTTTTTACAGCTGTATATGGTAAATTTAGGATTTTTGTTTGTTTCATTGACTTGCATTTTACCACCCAAGTTCTTGTTTATTTTGATTGATGGATGTTGGTAGTTAAATTTTTGAGTAAACTGGAAATGCGTCATTCGTGTTGTCATATTATCATTGTAATTTTGTGGTTGGTCTAAAATGTATAGCTTTTATTGCATTGTATAGTTTAATACCCGTTACTTTGAGGAATCAAATGTTGAACTTGCTCTCTAAGACAACAGTAAAAATGTTTTTTTTTTTACTCGAATAAGGCTTTTGAGTTGGTGTATATTCTTCTTGATTTTGTGGGGATAAGGTTAATGGCTATTATTGTGAATTAGGAGAATTGATTTTTAAATCGAACAGCATTCAATCTATGGATTATTGGGATTTCTATCAAAATAAGATGAATATGAGAGAAAGGTGAAAGAAAAGAAGTTATTCTCTTGATTTTGTATTGTCTTTTACAGGAAAGCTGTGCGAACCATATTTGTTGGAGTTTTTGTCTCACTAATTTCGGAGAATCTACTAGGGAGTCTGCACTGCTTGTATAACTTTGTTAACTGATCATTGTTTCCCAAACTGTTTCTGTTGAAACAACACATGAAAGAAAAGTATTACGGCTTCACTTGACATAGTTTTAATCTGCTTTGGTGTTTTTATTTGCTACTCGGCTTGATAATGCTTTTGACTGCTTTGTTGTCTGCTCGTTTGTTATTCTAATCAAAACTACCTCTGCTATTTATTGTTGATGTTTGTTGTCTGTGTCTCCGTATTGTTCTAGTTTGGATTAATATTGTAGTTTCCTTGCATGTAACAGCACTTTCAAGAAGAAAGCTCCTAAAGCCATCAAGGAGATCAGAAGATTTGCACATAAAGCTATGGGGACAAAAGATGTTAGAATGGATGTGAAGCTGAACAAGTACATCTGGAGTAGGGGTATCCGAAGTGTCCCAAGATGTGTTAGAGTTCGTATTGCTCGCAAGAGGAACGATGATGAGGATGCGAACGAAGAGCTTTACTCTCTTGTTACTATTGCAGAAATCCCACCTGATGGGCTGAAGGGCCTTAGCACCAAGATCATTGAGGATGATGAGTAGTATTCTGGTTTACTTTCAAAAGCATAATAGACAGGGTTAGGTGTATGTGATAGTTTGTCTCGTTCTTTAATCAGCATTGTTCGTATTGAATGTTGAATTTCAATTGTATTTTCCAGTTGATAAACTAGGAAATGTTACAGTATTTGGAACTGGTTAATGCCATATGGTATCTCAGTATGAAAAGTTGTTTGGGATAAAATTTTCTTTTTCTCTTCTAATTCCCAAAATACGAAAGATTTTTCACCATCTGATCTAGCATGTTTGCTTGGCACATCGAATCCGTTTAGGGAACAAGATTTCCATCAAATAAAAAATAATGGGTAAGAAAAGAAACTCTCTGTCAAGAATTCGAGCAGAAAATAGAGTTGGGACTTAAATCATAATGGGTAAGAAAAGAAACTCTCTGTCAAGAATTCAAGAAAAGAAACTCTGTCAAGAATTCGAGCAGAAAATAGAGTTGGGACATAAATCTCGCCACTGAGTTCATGGAGATGGAGTGACTTGGCATTGGCAGAGAAATATTCTAAACTGGCTCCATTTGGCAAAGAAGAAAAAAATATTTACAACCACCATCAATAGACAAACCTCGATTTGTTACATCTAGTATATTTTCAGTCACTAGATGATATTCTGACTGAAGCAAAGTACACAAGTATCAGGAAATCGCCACAAGTAACTCTATTCATTTCTGAAATAATATCCATGAATAAAACCAAATTTACCAACGAAGCAGTCATACAACCAAAGGTATCTCAGAATTTGCATCCATTGCATATCTCATCACAACCAATAGATGCTTCTTGTGTGGATGATTACCCATCTTGATAGGCAATTTTTCAACAAATTTCATATTTGAATCACGCATTATGCCGCAGGATTTTTTGCCCCCTGAGTAGGTAAAGCTTCCTTGATTGAAAAATTAGAAGATTGACATTCGTGTTGCATCCATTGTCCGTTGAAAGTGATCCAAGCAAAATTCAACTGGCCTTGAAAGAATACATGTATCCTCGAAGTTTTCTAACTTCTTCAGATGACTCATTCAGTAAATGGTCCACATAAAGGCAGATTCCGGTGCCACTGCAATTTTCAAAGAATCATGTTCTCGTCATTCACTAAATAAGGAATTACAAAAGAATTTCCCAAACGCAAACTAACCTCAGTGGACCCAAAGGAAGCCATAAAACATCCCATCTAAACTTCGACAATCTGCAAAAGAAAACAAAGTAAATGAAAATAGTGATGAGAGTTTAGTGCTTAACTTAAGAAAAGGTTTCCGCGATGGCTCGCAGATCAGATTTATAAATTGGTAGCCTTCAATTGCAGTTGTTTGTCTGGAGCTGTTTGCCTTATTATAACATGGGTTTTTTCGCCCTCAAAATCCACTGATATAGCTTGGTAATATCACGATATTTAAATTAGAAGTTAGAACCTAATCCTCCAGGGGAAAGAATGAACAAGATGCCCCAGTGGCCAAGCTCAAGTAACTCTCTCTTCTATTAAAAGAATGAGTACAGGCCAAATATTGGTTTTGCTACCGTTACTGATAAATTCGTTGAGCCATACAGCAATTTGTATAGGACATAAAGGTTTTACATGCATTTTGCATAGTTAAAGAATAACCAACCTCCGCATGTGATGTAACCAGAAGAACATCAATAATAAGCCAGGACAACAAGAGTACCAGAGCCATCTCTGACGATGTCTCGAGTTATGCAGTAACCCCTTAATGGCCATTGAGCACACCAAAACAGCCACCCAGTCTGTCACATGTTTCCAGTAGGCAACACGGCCATCAAAGAATCAATGAAAAATTTCAGAGCATATCATTTACAACAAGCAGCCATGAGATCACAAATCACACAAGCACTAGCATTATTTCAACATTATCGAGCATTGTTTTGTGAATGTTATCTTAGGATAAGGAATAACTCCATGTTTTCTTTTAACCAATGATGTTTGAGATTGGTTATGTCTTACAAGTAGTTAGACATCAGCTGACAACCAACAGCAAGCAAAACGGAGCAAAGAGACAACTGACCTGCAGTTATGATGCTCCATGAGTCAACCTCATACATAAAGTAGGCATAATACCGCTGTCCACCAGTAAGAAAGAACATATATGAACACCAATATTTGCGCTTAATCATATAAAACAGTTCAACAAATATGACTATCAATGAATACAGAATATTTCAACATATATGAACAATGATATTCGCACTTCGAATCGTATAAATCAGTTCATCAACAAATATGACTATCAATGAATATACGCAAGATGCTATCAGATTCATACATCGGTAAGATGGGTGCCAAAACCTTAAAAGATCAAAACCATAAACAAAGAGGAGAGAGAGGGTGTGGGCAAGTGCAGCAAACTCTAATTAACTTCACTCTGTCAAACTAATCAAATTATGAGGCAAACAGAAAAATTAGCTCTCCTAGTAATCCTGTTCAACAAGAATTCTGAGATTATGTTCTAGCTCCTATGACAACCTACAATGCAACTGATTTATTCCAAACGTTAAACTTTGGAACGTACAAACGTTTTCCAATTTTTGTCTCCCACATATTTATTTCAGTGCGTTTCCAGACATGCATATGAACAAATTATAGCCCAAAAAACAAAAAGAAAAGAAAAAACTTGCGATGGAATACCAATTCCCATGGAAAATAAGTCTGCTGATAAATTGAGTAGAGGAGAAAAACCACGTATCCAAAGAGAAGCCCAGCAAACACACTCTACCATTACAAAAAAAAAATTAATAAGATGATAAATATATCACCGGGAACAAACGTGTGTGACGATTATTATTCAGGAAAAAGAACGGATTAAAAGAAATACCCTCCAAAGAAGTGACTGTTGAGCTTGATTACTTTCTAATGTTCGAACCAACTCCTCTTGTTCTGCAAATTCAAATCATAAACAATCTTCTCAGACGAGAAGAGAGAAAAGAAAAAATTCCCAGCGATGGGTACTGTAAATGGGAGAAAGAGGGGCCTGACCATGGGTTTCAATGGGGCGGGAATCGTCGCGTGTGGGGAGGGAGAGCCTATCATCCTTGTCGGTTAGACCGCCGCCGCCAGTTTTTCTCCATTTTCTCTTGAGCTTTTCCATCATACTCACTTCTTCACCAATACCGGCTAAGCTTCTTGCCTTGCCTTTATCTGTCGAGTAAGTTCGTTGTTTTCATAGTTTTATTTCCAGAGCCCAACAACTAACTACGACATCGTTTTTTTATGCATTTTGAAGTACAGCACGATATTCTTTGCTGCAATATCCAACCATGACCAATTTAGCTTAAAACTAGAAAGCTTGACAAGAAGTTACACATCAATCTTTTCCAGTCATTGTTTGTTTCTAAAAACAATAAAGGAACATCAACTAAATTGTAAGTAAAAGATTCATCAGATCTTAGTTCGATACAAGTAGAGTTTAAGGATCTTTGAAATATCAACACACGAACTAGAAAATTAACTGAAAAAAAATAATTGAACCTCATTCTTCTATCCCACATTGGGAACCAACAAAAATCGCTACAGAAATTCCTGTATTGGTATAGTATTTGTCAAGAGATTCGTAAAAGTAAGAATTACAAATTGAGAAATCTATTACAAACTTCCAAAGTATCAATAAATATCCCTAGATTTTAAATTTCAAAGATCAGCTCTTCCAGGGTATCTCGGGAAGGGAATGACATCTCTAATGTTCTCAATCCCTGTTGCGAAAAGAAGCATCCTTTCAAAGCCTAAACCAAATCCGCTGTGTTTAACCGACCCATATCGCCGCAGATCAAGATACCACTCGTATGGTTCAAGTGGCAGATCCATTTCCAATATCCTGCAACAAAAGTGCAACAATCTTGTCAGCATCCTGCCGTTTGAGGTCACATTATAAGTATTTCCACAGAAATGTTTTTTAAAAGGTTTTTTCAGAATAAAAATCAGCATTGCCTTGTTAATCATGAGGATACTTCTTGAAACACAACCATCAAGGCTGGAAAAGAACAACAAAGTGGAAAGCTAATTGACTACCCTTGTTAATCATGAGGACACTTATTGAAACACAACCATCAAGGCTGGAAAAGAACAACAAAGTGGAAAGCTAATTGACTACCCTGTCAATCAAAATAAAGCAAAAAAGTTCAAATACCTTGCTCTTAGAACCTCGTAATTCTCTTCTCTTTGGCTTCCTCCCACCAATTCTCCAATCTGAGATAGAAATCCAGTTACACAGTCAAACTGGAGAGACAGCATATAAATAATCAAACCTACTGGGTGCCTTCAAATACAAAGAACCTACCCTCGGTACAAGGACATCCATAGCTGCAACTGTCTTCTTGTCTTCATTGACCTTCATGTAGAATGCTTTAATTCCTTTTGGATAGTTGTAAACAATGACAGGTCCTTTGAATATCTCGTCAGTCAAGTATCTAGCAATAGATAAGATCAAGTATCAGAACACACACAGGTATTTTAGAAGAAGATAATTTGAGAAGTAAATCATAGTTGCATTACCTCTCATGTTCAGATGCCAAGTCAATTCCCCATTCTACTTTATTTTCAAACTTCTTCACTTTTGATGCGTCCTCAAGAATTGCTATAGCTTCTGTGTAAGATACCCGGTGGAAGTCACTCGAGGCTACCATTCTAAGTCTATCGATGGCAGTTTTGTCAATATTCTTGACCATAAATTGCATGTCATCGAGGCAATGATCAAGTAACCACTGGCAAAGAAATTTCACATACGCTTCTGCGCAGTTCATATCATCCTACAAAACATTTACAGATTCAGCCATCAACCAGCAAGTATAAGCTTGAGCAAACAAAAAATCAACATAAAAAACCCCAGCCAAAGAATCGAAAGTTAAAACAAAACAAAGCAGACAAAAAAAACAGAAGAATGAATGTTCAAAGGTAGTCTCTGAAACCAGGTCATTCCATGTCTAGCTAGACGCACAATTACAATCATTGTCTTATGAATAGCAGACCTTAAAAAATACAACAAGTCTGATCTGCAGGATGTCATTCAAGGTCAATATTAGTTTAAAAATGGTTTTGCATTGAAGGAAAGAAGGATAACTGAATTTATCATCCTCTCTTAAGTATGATATACCAAAGGTAAAGAGAAGTTATCAGATTTTCTTAGAGTAATCACACACAAGTGCTTTTCTATAAGATGACTGTTCATAAAGTGCAAAGTAACATTAGCTTTAACAAAGCTCACTGTCTTTCAACTGATGACTAACAGCCCTTGCATCTTTTAGATTTCAGTTTCAGTTCATACTTATTCGTTTCTTTGGTAAGCAAACGACTTTCCAGACATTTTCTGAAATAGTAAATACCTGAAGATCTGCAAATGCAATTTCAGGCTCCACCATCCAAAATTCTGCTAGATGCCTCGAAGTATGCGACTGTTCTGCTCGAAAAGTTGGTCCAAAGGTGTAAACACTACTGAGCGCACAAGCATATGTTTCAACCTGAAGTTGCCCTGATACGGTCAAAAATGCTTGACGAGCAAAGAAATCTTCAGAATGATCTATCTTTCCATCCTTTTTGGGTATACCAGCACTAAGCCGACATCTCTCTCCCAACCTAAACCTCTCTTGCAGTTTAGCAAGATTCTCTTTAGCCTTTGTCAGCACGGCAACAGCAGCGCCAATTTCCTCCTTGCTTGCTTTAGCAGATTTCAATTGAGCAACAGCCCCTCCCTTCTCCTTGACAACAAGCTCAGCAGCTTTTAAGTCATCTTCTAAAGGAGCAGGATTCTCTTTCAGCTCCTTCTCCAATTTTTCAGCCTCACTGAATAAGGTAGTGACTTGAAACATCTCACCTGCACCCTCACAGTCACTGGTGGTTATAATAGGAGTGTGGACGTAGAGAAAACCATGCTTCTGGAAAAATGTATGTGTGGCATAAGCCAGAGCATTGCGGATTCGAGCAACTGCAGAGATCTAATAACAATTACACAAAATGAATTGTCAGCAACACATATGTTTAAGCAAATGCAAGAATTGCATCATAGCACCACCAAATTTTTTTGTGTGCACTAGCAAAAATAATACTTCTATACCTTCTAAAATCCCTAATATGACCCAAGGCCCAAAACTAAGTGGAACTAAAAAGATTTTGGTCTGTAAATTCATATTTCAGATTCTTCATCAGCATGTGTTACCAGATAAATAAACAATAATCAAATGCATGCGCAAGACAGAAACTGTCATACATCCCTAGAAACAAAAATGTTGAACAATTACTGAGAAATTAAATCAAAAGTGAAAACGAAATGTAGAGTGGCATAAAAAAAATTAAAAGTCCCCACCTTTACTATTTCCTATACAAAGTTCTCCCTGATTCGCATGATAACTAAACAAAGTTATGATTTTTTTCCCCTTTCATTTCTGTTTCATTTGCATACCTATTATTCTACTTTTCTAAATCCTTAATGAAAAACTATCAAGCACTTTTCTCTGCTCTACGTTAATTTACAAACGAAGATTCATATTTCCCAATAATCACTACATTTCGTATCTTTCCCACCATAGATATGCACTTCAAAACTCTTCTTACAAGCACATTCCCAAAAAAACACACACACACACACTTGAGAAGGAGCAATTAGTAATTACAATATCTGTTCTGGAACGAAGATGAACAAAATCCCTAAGAACCTCAAGGGAAATCTTGCCCTTAGGCAACGGATATTTAGACGCATCAACAGTCCCCACATGCAGAACCTTCAGAACCTTAAGCTCAACTTTCTGCTTAGTCCCCTCAGGAGGCAGCTTGAGCTCTCCCTCCACGTGCACACACGTCCCTCTGGGCACCAAATCGCCGAGCTTGTACACGTCGGAGTCCACCATCACCTGAAGGTTCGCCGTACAAGAGCCGTCGTTCAGTTCTAAAAACGCGAACGCTCCCTTCCCCTGTTCTCGGCCGGTTTTCACCCATCCTCCGACTTGAACAACTTGACCCGCTAGACCCGCCCCGCCATCAGGGCGGCTCAAAATGGAACGGATCAAGACGCGTTGGGAGAATTGCGCCTTCTCGACGGCGGCGTCGTTTATAGATAATTTGCCCAACGGTGGCGTGGAATCACTCGACATTGTAATGCGATAAAATGAGAGAGACGACAGGGCGTTAGTTTGTAATAAACCCTAGTTAGGAGTGAGCAATTTTATAGTGCGTTTTTTTTTTTTTCTCTTTTATTTGTTTTGAAAGTTCGTTGTTTTGTGCGTGTAAGGGAAGTCGTATCAGCGAATCCGGTTCTTGACGGTGATGGAGATTCCAGTCAGAGCAAGCGACATTTCTCCATTTATGAGCCAATGGTCGACCCCCACGTAGAGTGATTAAGTGAGGCAGTTTTGGATGTGGAATTAATTTGTTGGGTAAATTAAAAAAGTATAAAATAAAACCTAGCGTGCATGACCACGGCTGTGGAATCGGTTTCGATTTTGTTTTGGTTTCGGTTTTGATTTTGTTGTGGTTACGATATTTTTCAAATTTTAATTTTAATTTTAATTTTAATTTTTGATTTCTATTGAAATAATAATTAAATTATTCATTGAAAATTAAATAATACAACATAATAATATAATTAGAATAATAATAGTTAGAATTGAACTTAATACATAAAGTTTTTAGAATAATAGAACTAGGAAGAATTAGATAAGTGAGATTGAAAGATATAAAAATAATAACAATATTGAAAGAGTAATTGAACATTTAAATTATTAATTAGAATTTAACTAGTATAATACAATAATATAATTAGGATAGTAGTTAGAATTGAACTAATATATATATTTTTTAGAATAATAGAATTATGAAGATTAGATAAGTGAGAAAGCAAGATATAGAAAGAATAAAAGTATATATAAAGATAATGATCTTAATTGAAATTCAAATAGTATATTAGCATAATATAATAATAGAATTAGGATAATATAAATTAGAAAAGTTGATACATAATATAATTGGATTAATAGTTTAAATTGAACAATATATAAAGGTTTTAGAAAAGTAGAATTATGAAGGATTAGATAAGTGAGAAAGAAAAATATATAAATGATAAGAGTATTAAAAGAATGATTGAACTATTAATTGTAATTCAAATAGCATATAGAATAATATAATAATAGAATTAGAATAATTATTTATAAAAGTTTATACCCTACACCCTAAACCCTAAACACTAAACATTAAATTCTAAACTATAAACTTTAAAACCTAAAATATAAAGATTAGAAATGTAAGAAATAATATTAGAAAAAGAATTATGTGATAAAAATAAAGAGATATAAAAATATTTATAGAACTATAAGAATAAAAAATAAAAAATTTAAATTTTTTTGGTCGGTTCCGATTTTTGTTCCACATTTTTAGGATCCGAAACCGAAACCTTCCAAGTTCCGATTCCAGTGGGGCCATAGTTCTAGTTCTGATTGCAGAACTGTGAAGTGGCCATCCTACACGACCTCTGCTGGTGAGGTCATATACTAATGATAGTTTTCGAACGAGGGGAGTGAGAAATGATTAGATGAATTCCTACACAATCTCTATTGGCCAGATCGTATATTAGAAATAGAGTTTTCGAACGAGGAGAAGGAAAATGTTTTTGTCTTTTGGGACCTTTGCGTCGAACGAGGGGAAGGAAAAATGTTTTTGTCCATGGGGAAGGGGAAATATTTTTGTTTCGGAACATTTACTAGTAAGCTCGTATACTAGTGACAGAGTTTTCGAATAAGAAGTAGGGAAAATATATTAGATAAATTCCTCCACAATCAATGTATTAGATGAATTCCAACACAACCTTTGTTAGGGGGAGGGAAAATGTATTAGATGAATTCCTACACTACCTTTGTTTGGGGAAGGGGGAATGTATTCGATGAATTCCTACACGACCTCTGTTGAGTTGTTTAAAAAACGCTCAAAGATTTAACATGTTTTTTTTGTAACATTTTTAATTTTCTTTTTGTCATAATTTACTTACTTTAGAAGTTTTCCATTGATTTGATAACAAAAAAAATCGTTAAAAACTTGCACACATAATTTTTTCTTTAAAATGCTCATTTTCTTCCAAAAATCAAAGGCTATAATCAATGAGAATTGAGAATTGAGAATTTTCAAATTTTTGCATCTCCAATTTTTACTAGTGTGGATATTGTTCATTAAATTAAAAAAAATAATACATAGTCAAAAAGCATGTATATAAACTTTGCTTTGATATTGTTGCAAAAAATATATAGGACCAAAAACAAAGAGATATCGTCTTAGACTCACAAGGAACGAAAGAATTTTTTAACCGTTTTAACTCATGTTCGTAACGAAATTAACTCGAAGATAAAGGATAGAGCAAACTGCCCATATGGTCACTCAACTTTTTCTCAATCCGTCTTTTGGTCATTAAACTTGTAAAGTGGCCAAAAATGTCACTCAACTCTTTAAACCTACGTATTCAATTCATCCTGTTTAATTCAATCGTTAGTGTAAACATAAATCAAATTTTTTAAGGGCAAATTTGTCTAGACAACTCTCTCTTCTTCCTTTCTTCTCTGTACCAACCACCATCACCACCTTTCTTCTCTGTACCAATCACCATCACCACCGTGATGCTTTTCAAGTTTTACCTCTTAATCCTTACAGTTCTTGCACTTATTTTCTTTCAAGTTTTATCTTTTAATCCTTACAGTTCTTGCATTTGTTTTCTTTTCTCCTTCGATAATTCTGGGGCAGCGAAGAATGCAAAATTCATTATAGATAAGCATAACAAAGTAGACTAAATTCACCATAAATGAACATAACAATAGTCCAAATTCACCATAGATGAACATCACAAAATAGCTCATTATATAGATATGAACTTCAAGCAACTTACTTTCTTCAAAAATTAAATTAGATCTGATGCAAAATTGTTTAATGGGTGGGATGGGGGTAATGTTTAGATTTGAAGCTTAATTTTTTTTTTCATAAAAATAAACTACCAACGCACGATCTAAATCGCCTCCATCTTTTAACAATCCAACACTATCGACGCTAGAAAAATCCTAACTACCACTCCTGCTCACCGCGAAGTGAAGTGCTAACGCATTTCTTGGTGGAAATGGAATTGTAGTTGGTAGATGGCTAGATTGTAGGTACTAGTAGGGTGGAATTAAAACGGTATTGAATTTTGTCATTTTTTGCTCAAATACAGGTGTTATAACTCATGAAAAATAGAGGTTTGACAAAAATTTTAATTTTTATTTTTTTGTGACAATATTCACTAGAATGCATATTCACAATCGGGGTGAGTGCAAAAAATATTTTAAAAAAGTCAAAATTAATGCATTTTTGAAATTTTCCATTTTTGACTCAAATACGTGTGTTATAACTCATGAAAAATGGAGATTTGGTGAAAATTTTAATTTTCACTATTTTTGACACAATTCATTAGAATACATGTTCACAATTGGGGTGTGTGCAAAAAAAAGTACAAAAAAGTCAAAATCAATGCATTTTTGAATTTTGCCATTTTTGGCTCAAAGTGTTATAAACCTTGAAAAATAAAGGTTTGGTGAGAATTTTAAATTTCATTTTTTTGAAAATATTCGCTAGAATGCATATTCACAATCAGAGTGGGTGCAAATAACGGTATTAAAAGTCAAAATTAACGCATTTTTTAATTTTATTATTTTTGCCTCAAATACGTGTGTTATAACCAATGAAAAATGGAGGTTTGATAAAAATTTTAATTTTCACTATTTTGACATAGGTCAAACAAAGCCTCAGTTTCTAACAGAAAAAAGATGCATACGAGTAATGGCCTAAGCTGGAGAAAGAAGCGTTCAAAAAACCTCCGAAAGAAACCGACTTGGAGTCGTGGCACAATCTCCTTTGCTGCGAAGGATTTACTGCGCAAACAATTTTACAATCCTCCTAAATGCAATCCAAAACTGCTACAGAAAGTAACTGCATACATACGCGGGGTCAGGATTATCCACCCATGAACGCTAGTTTGTTTTTGGAAGTGGAAGTGCTGATTTATACTGTAGACTTTGGTGAGGTAAAGAAGAAAGATGTGAATTTTATTGTTGACTTTACCTGTTTTAATGTGTGATGAATGTTTAGATCAGTGCTTTTGATGAGTATAAGATGATCATGCTGTGAGTTCCTTTTCTTTAGGTGAACTGACTGTTAGAGAGTAGTTTTGTTGTGCCTTCAGTGTTTTTTGGTGATTGATAACTTGAGGTTACCTGAATTAATGGCTTGATTATGTGGAGTCGTGGTACCACTATATGACGCCCTGTTGTGGCAAAGCTAGATTAAGGACTGGGAGAATTTAATCTAATTGGGAGGGAGAGACTAATGCTTGCCTTTTGCTTTGAGGGACTACTCATGGTAGCTAACATATTAAAAGAGGATCAGTGACGGGGGTGCTGGTGATGGTAAGGATTTAAGGAAGGGATTATGCATGGTTTTAAATGGTTTGGTACACACCAAGATTACAAAGGAGTGATTTGGTGGTAGATATACATTTTGCTAGAAAGGAATTAGCTTTACGACTATTTGGAAACTAAAGGAGTGAGGAAATGATCCTTTTGTAATTAAATTAACGCATTGACAATGACTTCAAACATGAACATATACTCAAGATATATATTTTGCTAGAAAGGAATTAGCTTTGCGACTATTTGGAAACTAAAGGAGTGAGGAAATGATCCTTTTGTAATTAAATTAACGCATCGACAATGACTTCAAACATGAACATATACTCAAGTATTACATCATATTTTAGCGTAATGTTGATCCACATTTAGAAACCCCTACTTTGGGTTTTGTGCTTCAAAGTTAAGGTTTCTTAATTCTGTCATGTAGAATCTAGTAGGAACATGTAATGGAGTAGTACTCCAAATTTAATGCTTTTACTTTTTTAACGGTGTGTGTGGGTATATCCAGCACCGTATTTTGCCCAACATTAATATAATTTCGTTTAAGACTAAAAAAAAGACATAATTCACTAGAATGCATGTTTAAAATCAGCGTGGGTGCAAAAAAAGTACAAAAAAGTCAAAATCAACGCATTTTTGAATTTTGCATTTTTGGCTCAAATACGTGTGTTATAACCTATGAAAAATAGAGCTTTGGTGAAAATTTTAATTTTTTTTTGACAATATTCATTAGAATGCATGTTTTCAATCGAAGTGGGTGCGAAAAATAGTACAAAAAAGTAAAAAACAAAGGATTTTTGGATTCTACTATTTTTAGCTCAAATACTTGTGTTATAACCCATGAAAAATGCAGGTTTGGTGAAAGTTTAAATTTTCACTTTTTTTTGATAATATTCACTAAAATACATGTTTATAATAAGGGTGAGTGTAAAAACCAATATAAAAAAGTCAAAATCAATTAATTTTTAGATTTTTTCATTTTTGGCTCAAATAAATGTGTTATAACTTATGAAAAATGAAAATTTTGGTGAAAAATTTTAATTTTCACTTTTTTTACAATATTCACTAGAGTTTATGTTCACAATCGAAGCGGGTGAAAAAAATTGTACAAAAAATGTCAAAATCAATGCATTTTTTAATTTTACTATATTTGGCTCAAATACGTGTGCTATAACCCATGATAAATGAAGGTTTGATAAAAATTTAATTTTAATTTTTTTGTGACAATATTCACTAGAATGCATGTTCATAATCGGAGTGGGTGCAAAAAATGGTACAAAAGTAAAAAAACAAAGCATTTTTAGATTTTGCTATTTTTAGCTCAAATACGTGTACCCATGAAGAATAGAGATTTGGTGAAAATTTAAATTTTTACTTTTTTTGACAATATTAACTAAAATGCATGTTCACAATTGGGGTGAGTGCTAAAAAGTGTACAAAACAGTTAAAATCAACGAATTTTCAGATTTTGTCATTTTTGGCTCAAATACGCGTGTTATAACTAATGAAAAATGGAGATTTTGGTGAAAATTTTAATTTTCACTTTTTTTTACAATATTGACTGCATGTATGTTTACAATCGATGTGGGTACAAAAAATGGTATATAAATGTCAAAATTAATGCATTTTTTGAATTTTACCATATTTGGCTCAAATATGTGTGTTATAACCCATAAAAAATGAAGGTTTGGTGAAAATTTTAATTTCAAAGTTTTTGTGTCAATATTCACTGTAATGCATGTGCACAATCGGGGTGGGTTCAAAAAACGGTATAACAAGTCAAAATAACATATTTTTAGATTTTGCCAATTTTTACTAAAATATGCTTGTTATAACCAATGAAAAAAAGGAAGTTTGGTGAAAATTTTAATTTTCACTACTTTTGACGATAATCAGTAGAATGTATATTCATAATCGGAGTGGGTACAAAAAACTGTACAAAAAATTTAAAATCAATGCATTTTTGGATTTTGCCAATTTTAACTCAAACACACCATGAAAAATGGAGGTTTGGTGAAAATTTTAACTTTCATTTTTTTGACTATTTTCACTATAATGCATATTCACAATCAGTGTGATAGCAAAAACAGTACAAAAAGTCAAAATTAACGAATTTTTATATTTTGTTATTTTTGGCTCAAATACGCGTGTCATTACAAATGGAGGTTTTGCTGAAAGTTTTAATTTTAATTTTTTTTGGCATGTTTTCAATCATGCAGGCTTAACTGTGGACTCGTACCTTGATAGCGGCAATGGTACCTAATCTATTGCCTCATCTAGAAACCCAAACCATAGCCGTTAGTGGATCAATAACAAGAATAATGTTGATAATTCAACTCAATAAGGCGATGCTTGAGATTAAGCAATTTCCTAACAGCACTACTACATATATCCACCCTTTACCCCATGCTCTTAAATTACCTGTTACCATCCGGTATCAATTCAACTGATCTAAACTAAGAAAAATTGGAAACTTGAAAAGATTCACAGAACATAGCTCAAGAAACTATAAGGCAAAGTAACAAAAAAATGCATATGTATTTTCTAAAAGGAATATGAGGAATATTAATGTATTGAACCTGTCTCTTGAGCTGCTGAATTGAGGACACCCTGTCTCTCAAGCCCCTTCTTTCTATCCTTCTTCACCTTTTCCAACAATTCCTCATCATCATCAACTTCTAAAATAGCCGCATTGGCATCATCAACACAGCCTTTCCCAGTAAAGGAAAACAAGAACCCTGTAGTGAGGCTCACACAAAGGCTTCGCTAGGTTAGAAGAGAACAATCTTGATTCATTTGGGAGTTGCATGTAACGGGTAGAGTCCTAGCATTCTGCTTTTGAACGTGATGGGATTTTAATAGCGTTGAGGAAGATGAAGAAGAGGATTGGAAACAAGGGAGGAAAGTATTTGCATTTGAGAGGAAGGAGGAGTATTCTTGCCATTTTCACTTTCTGCTGTTGTTGTTGTTATATTCTTTTTCAGTTGATAGAATCGGACATGTTTGCAAGTTAATTAGAAGTTGGAACATTTTAGTGGATAAGATTACCAGATTTCTTGCTAGGATGCAACCAATGAAACATTCTTTGAATTCCTTGAGGGCATTAACGTCGTCATTTACTTTTGAAAGAGCAATTTTTTTTTTTTGACTAAATTCAGAAATTGGCATGGCAAGAAATTAAAAGTACATAAATAAACAAACCCCTATTTGTGTTTTTTCAACTTTTTTTTTTCTTTTTTGTCCTCGAATTCTTTTGAAAAATGCACATGAGAGCTTGGGGTTGAGGACGATCAGTTCCCACTACGTACATCATATATGCTGATAATACAAATGAAAGATAACAAGGAAGCCGGCAACTTGGAAAATATTAAAGTATATTTGGAAATGGAATCTCAACTTACATTGGAGAAGTTAGCTTATGAGGAAGGATGAACCATACGAGATTGAGCACAAACAAATTCATACTTAAAACTCACAAACACATTTTATGCCGACATTGGTCAACATGGCAAGTTTTAAAAATTGGATGCGGTGGGTCATTTTTATGCCTATTTTTCACTCATATCAAATGACGATATGCTATCTAATGAATTGTGTGAAAAAAAGGAAAAGTTAGAAATTTTGAAAAATGATCAATTTTTGTGAGTTATAACACACGTATTTTTGGCAGAAATGGCAAGTTTCAAAAATTTTGTTGTCGTTGGCTGTTTTTGTACCTATTTTGCATTCATATTAATTGATAATATGCTATCTAATGAAAGATGTGAAAAAAGGGAAATTTTAGAAATTTTTTTTGTGGGTTACAACACATGATTTTTTGGCAAAAAAGGCAAGTTTCAAAAATTGATCGTCGTTAATCATTTTTGTTACTTTTTTACACTCATATTAAATGACGATGTGCTATCTAATGAATGGTGTGGAAAAAAGAAAAGTTAGGAATTTTTAAAAATGACCAAATTTTGTGAGTTATAGCACACATTTTTTTTGCCAAAATGATAAGTTTTAAAAATTGGTCGTTGTTGGTCATTTTTGTGTCTGTTTTGCACTCATATTAATTGACGATGTGATATCTAATGAATGGTGTGAAAAATAGGGAAAGTTAGAAAATTTTGAAAAATGACCAATTTTTGTGAGTTATAGCACGCGTTTTTTTGAGCAAAATGGCAAGTTTCAAAAATTGGTGGTCAATGGCCTTTTATGTGCCTATATTTTACTCATATCAATTGACGATATGCTATCTAATTAATGATATAAAATGGAAAAATAAGAAAATTTTAAAAAATGACTATTTTTGTGAGTTATCAAATAACTATGTGCTATCTAATGAATTGTGTTAAAAAAAGGGAAAGTTAGAAATTTTAAAAAATGACCAATTTTTGTGAGTTATAGCATACGTTTTCTTGGTCAAAATGACAAGTTTCAAAAATTGGTCATCATTGGCCATTTTTGTGCCTGTTTTGCTATCATAGCAAATGACAATGTGTTATGTAATGAATGGTGTGAAAAAAGAGAAAGTTAGAAATTTTTTTAAATGACCAATTTTTGTGCATTATAGTATACGTTTTTTTTGGCAAAAATGAAAAGTTTAAAAAATTGATCATCATTGGCTATTTTTGTGCATACTTTGCACTCCTATCAAATGACGTGTGCTATCTAATGAATAGTGTGAAAAAAGAAAAAGTTAGAAATTTTGAAAATGACCAATTTTTGTGAGTTATAGCTCACAGTTTTTGGGCAAAAATTATAAGTTTCAAAAATTTGTCATCGTTGGCCATTTTTTTAACCTATTTTGCATTCATATCAAATGATGATGTGCTCTGGTGTGAAAAAAGGGAAAGTTAGAAAATTTTGAAAAATGACACATTTATTGTTAGTTGTAGAATAAGTATTTTTTGGTAAAAATGGCAAGTATAAAAAATTAGTCGTCAATGGCCGTTTATGTGCCTGGTTTTCACTAATATCAAATGAAGATGTGCTATCTAATGAATTTTGTTAAAAAAAGGGAAAGTTAGAAGTTTTGAAAAAATTACCAATTTTTGTGAGTTATAGGACACGTTTTTAAGTTTTAAAAATTGGTCATCATTGGTCATTTTTGTGCCTGTTTTGCACTCATATCAAATGACAATGTGCTATCTAAAGAATTCTGTGAAAAAAAATAAAAAGTTATAGCTTTGAAAAGTGACCAATTTTTGTGATTTATAGCACACGTTTTTTTTGCCAAAATGAGAAGTTTCAAAAAATTGGTCATCGTTGGCCGATTTTGTGCCTATTTTACATTCATATCAAATGACGATATGTTATCTAATGAATGGTGTGAAAGATAAGGAAAGTTAGAAAATTTATAAAAATGACCAATTTTTGTGAGTTATAGCACATGTATTTTTGGCCAAAATGGCAAGTTTCAAATATTGGTCATCCATGGCCGTTTATGTGCCTATTTGTCACTTATATCAAACGACGATATACTATCTAATGAATAGTGTTAAAAAAGAGAAAGTTAGAAATTTTGAAAAATGACCAATTTTTGTGAGTTATAGCACACGTTTTCTTGGCCAAAATGGCATGTTCAAAAACTGGTCGCCGTTGGCTATTTATGTGCCTGTTTTTCACTTATATCAAATTACGATATGTTGTCTAATGAATGGTGTGAAAAAAGGAAAAGTAAAAAATTTTGAAAAATGACCAATTTTTTTGAGTTATAGCACACGTTTTCTTGGCCAAAATGGCAAGTTTCAAATATTTTTCGAAGTTGGTAATTTTTTCTGACTATTTTGCACTCATATCAAATGACGATATGCGATTAACGAATGTTGTAAAAAAAAGGAAAAGTTAGAAATTTTAAAATATGACCAAATTTTGTGAGTTATATAACACACGTTTTTTTGGCTAAAACGGCAAGTTTTAAAAATTGGTCGTCATTGGCTATTTTTGTTCCTATTTTGAACTCATATCAAATTATAATGTGCTGTCTAATGAATGGCGTGAAAAAAAGGAAAGTAAGAAATTTCGAAAAATGACCAATTTTTGTGAGTTAGAAAACATGTTTTTTTTGGCAAAAATGGCAAGTTTCAAAAATTTGTCGACGTTGGTCATTTTTTTTGACTGTTTTTCACTCATATCAAATAACGGTGTGCTATCTAAAGAATTGTGTGAAAAAAGGGAAAGTTAGAAATTTTAAAAAATGACCAATTTTTGTGAGTAATAGCACAAGTTTTTTTGGCCAAAATGGCAAGTTTTAAAAATTGGTCGTCATTGTTCATTTTTTGTGCCTGTTTTGTACTTATTTCAAATAACAATGTGATATCTAATGAATTGTTTAAAAAAAGGGAAAGTTAAAATTTTTGAAAAATGACCAACTTTTGGGATTTATAGCACACATTTTTTTGGCCAAAATGGTAAGTTTCAAAAATTGATCGTCGTTTGATAACTCAGTTCTGTACTGACTTATATGTTATAAATCCTTGAGTTTTTTTATGGATTTAATGTGAAAATCTTACTTGAAGCATGACTTATTTGCGAAAATGTTCAAGAACTGATAATTGTGAGGATTGTGAGAAAGTGTGAAAATGTTGTAAACATGATGTGATATTGCATGTATGAAAAATGGGTACACACTTTGACACAATTGTCTCGCGATTCTGAAGCACGCACACACAAGTCCCAACAAACTACATTGCACACATCAAGCACTTAGCACGCACGCATTTCACACACCAAGCACACACACCACGCACACACAGGCGGGCGCCTGGTGCGCCCGCCCAGCACACACACGGTCAACTACTCGACTGGAGCTCGGTTTGACCGAGCTCGAGTCGAGCTCCAGTAGCTCGAGCTCGAGTTCGAGCTCGAGCTCAGTTTTCAAAGGATCTAGTAGCTCGCGAGCTACTCGATCCCATATATATATTTTTTAATTTTTTTATATTTATTTTTTAGTCCCTAACATTTGATAAATTATATTTTAAGCAACTTATATTTATATTTTAAACCTTAATTTTATACTAAATTATCATTTTACCTTACTAAATTTTAAAAAATTACAATTATATCCTACAATTTTAAAAAAATAATATTTAAAAAAAATTAAAAAATTAAAAAAAATTAAAAATCGAGCTCGAGCTCGAAAATTGCCTACTCGATTGAGCTCGAGTACCACCATTTCAGAGCTCGAGTAGCTCGATTATGGAGGTACTCGAGCTCGACTCGACTCGTTTACAGACCTACGGGCGGGCATCACCCTCACGGCGTGCTCAATGCGCGCGCCCGCACCAACTCGCACTTAGCTCTACCAGTGCATCACTCACTCACACTTGCACATTTTCACTCCACTACACCTGCACTTCCTCACACAAACATTGGCACTAGCTGTACCCACAACACTTGACACACTTACATGCACAACATTGTTAATGATTCCAAGTGTGTGACAAAAATACATCCTTAGCACTTAAGAAATCTTCGATAATGACCTGGAATACATGACCTCATTTTCACTTCCTGAATTTTGTAGGACACGTGTCACCGATTTAAATGAAGAAGGAGCATGCCATGATCAAGATACAGCTACGACAGCACACAAAGTGGAATATTCAATGTATAAAACCAAAAAGACTCAACACAAAGGGAGAGCGGCTGCACAAGAGAACAGACACGATAGATAGATTAGGGTTCTTAGAGTTAGGCTAGTTTTAGGACTTTCTCTCTCTTCTCTCTCTAACATCTGCTTTGAGGGTTCAAGTTTGTACAGATCTCAACTTATTGAGACATTTGAATTGCAAAATATATGTGTTTTATGTGTTCTTTATTCATTAAGTGTTGATTTCAATGGGCTTGCATGATAATGTTCAAATCTTGATTTAATCTGCGGTACCCACTGAGATTATTTTGGATCTACCGAAGGCAAATTGAAACTAACATGATCCGAATTAGAGAACCATTCATGTGTTAGACCTGAGATCTGAATTCACTGTGGTTCCATGTGTGCGGTACCCACTGACATGTGAAACCAAACTTGTAGACTAGACTTAGGATTATTCTTGTAGAGCAATTTGAACGCATGAATTGGGTAGCTTCCCTACCAAGGGAGATAGTCAAAAAGTGAACTAGAATTGTTACACAAGAGTAGGGATCTGGGTTCTTAATTTATGCCAACAACTTGCCCCACCCGGGGAAGTTTGAGGAGTCAGTGAATTGAGGTTGAGGGAACCACCCGGTTGATTGATCTCATGAATCTGGCAGAAGTCCCCTCATGAATATACACTAGTCAGTGATATTAAGAAAAGATCTGTACTGGTTGATACCCCTCAAAACAGTATCTCATTTTCTTGTTTGAACACTAACATTTTGCATTCATTCCTAGTTAGCATGCATTTGTTTTCTCTCTTGCATTTCATGAATCATGAGCCAAGTGAACAAATGGTCTTTGGACAACCAACCCTTCTCTGTGGAACGATCTCTCTCACTGCTAATGCAGTAGTTTAGTGCATATTGGGTAAAATTGGAAGGTGGCGACAACCTTCAACATCGTTTGCCATTTTATTGCCTATTTTACACTCATATTGAATGACAATGTGCTATCTAATGAATAGTGTGAAAAATAGGGAATGCTAGAAATTTTTTTTAAATGACCAATTTTTACGAGTTATAGCACACGTTTTTTTGGCCAAAATGGCAAGTTTCAAAAATTGGTCGTCAATGGCTGTTTATGTTCCTGTTTTTCACTTATATCAAATGATGATGTGCTATCTAATGAATTGTGTTAAAAAAAGGGAAAGTTAAAATTTTAGAAAAATGACAAATTTTTGTGAGTTATAGCACACGTTTTCTTGACCAAAATGGAAAGTTTAAAAAATTGACCGTTGTTGGCCATTATTGTGCCTGTTTTGCTATCATATCAAATGACGATATGCTATTTAATGAATGGTTTGAAAAAAGGAAAAGTTAGAAATTTTTTAAGATAACTAATTTTTGTGAGTTATAACACATGTTTTTTTGGCTAAAACGACAAGTTTCAAAAATTGGTCGTCGCTGACCATTTTTGTACCTATTTTGCACTCATATAAAATTACGATATGCTGTCTAATGAATGGTGGAAAAAAGGAAAAGTAAGAAATTTTGAAAAATGACCAATTTTTGTTAGCTATAGCACAAGTTCTTTTGGCCAAAATGTCAAGTTTCAAAAATTTGTCGACGCTGCTCATTTTACTGACTATTTTGCACTCATATCAAATGGCGATGTGCTATCTAATGAATGGTGTGAAATAAAAAAGTTAAAAACTTTTAAAAATGACCAATTTTTGTGAGTTAAGCAAGCATTTTTTTGGCCAAAATGGTAAGATTTAAAAATTGGTCGTCGTTGGCCATTTTTGTACTTGTTTTGCACGCATATCAAATAACAATGTAATATCTAACGAATGGTGTTAAAAAAAGGAAAAGTTAGAAATTTTGAAAAATGACCAATTTTTGTGAGTTATAGCACACGTTTTTTGGCAAAAAGGGCAAGTTTCAAAAACTGGTATTCGTTGGCTATTTTTTTACCTATTTTGCACTCAAATTAAATGATGATGTGCTATCTAAAGTATGGTGTGAAAAAAATTGGAAAGTTTAAATTTTTGAAAAATGACTAATTTTTGTGAGTTATAGCACACATTTTTTTTGCCAAAATTGCAAGTTTTAAAAATTGGTCATTCTTGGTCATTTTTGTGCCTGTGTTGCACTTATATAAAATGACGATATTCTATCTAATGAATTATTTGTAAAAAAAGAGAAAATTAGAAATTTTGAAAAATGACCAATTTTCATGAGTTATAGCACACGTTTTTTTCCCGCCAAATTGGCAAGTTTCAAAAATTGGTTGTCGTTGGTCGTTTTTGTGCTTGCACTCATATTATATGACGATGTTCTATCTAATGAATGGTAAGAAAAAGGGAAATTTGAAATTTTCTAAAAATGACCAATTCGTTGGTCATTTTTGTGCCTATTTTGTACTCATATCAAATGACGATGTGCTATCTAATGAATTGTGTGAAAAAAGGGAAAGTTATAAATTTTTAAAAATGACAAATTTTTGTGAGTTATAACACACGTTTTTTTGGCAAAAATGGCAAGTTTCAAAAATTGGTTGTGTTGGCTGTTTTTGTGCCTGTTTTGCACTAATATCAAATGACAATGTGCTATCTAATAATGGTGTGCTATCTAATGATTTGTGTTAAAATTGAGAAATTGAAAATTTTCTAAAAATGACCAATTTTTATGAGTTATAACACACATTTTTCTGGCCGGAATGGCAAGTTTTAAAAATTGGTCGTCGTTGGTCATTTTTGTGACTATTTTGCGCTCATATCAAATAATGGTGTGCTATCTAATGATTTGTGTTAAAAAAGGAAAAGTTAAAAATTTTTAAAAATGACCATTTTTATGAGTTATATCATACATTTTTTGTAAAAAAATAAAAATTGTTCGTTCTTGGTTATTTTTGTGCCTATTTTGCAATCATGTCAAATAATGATGTGCTATCTAATAAATGGTGTTAAAAAAGGAAAAGTTGTAAATTTTGAAAAATGACCGATTTTTTAGAGTTATAGCACATGTTTTTTTTTGGCAAAAATGGCAAGTTTCAAAATTGCTCGTCGTTGCCCTTTTTTTTATCTATTTTGAACTCATATTAAATGACGATGTGCTATCTAAAGAATGGTGTGAAAAGGGGAAAGTTAAAATTTTTGAAAAATGACCATTTTTTTTGAGTTATAGCACACGTTTTCACCAAAATTGGTGGTTCTTGGTAATTTTTGTGCCTGTTTTGCACTCATATCAAATGAAGATGTGCCAACTAATGAATTGTGTGTAAAAAAAAAGAAAGTTAGAAAATTTGAAAAATAACAAATTTTGTGAGTTATAACACGCGATTTTTTTGCCAAAATGGAAAGCTTCAAAAATTGGTTGTTGTTGGTCATTTTTGTACCTGTTTTGTACACATATCAAATTACGATGTACTATCTAATGAATGGTGTGAAAAAAAGGAAAGTAGGAAATTTTGAAAAATGACCAATTTTTGTGAGTTATAGCACACATTTTTTTTTACCAAAATGACAAGTTTTAAAAATTGGTCGTCGTTGGCCATTTTTGTGGCTATTTTGCACTCATATCAAATGATGATGTGTTATCTAATGAATTTTGTGAAAAAAAGGGAAAGTTAAAATTTTTTAAAACAACCAATTTTTTGTGAGTTATAGCACACGTTTTTTTGGAAAAATTTTCAAGTTTAATAAATTGGTCGTTGTTGGGCATTTTTATAACTATTTTGCACTTGAATCAAATGATGATGTGCTATCTAATGAATGGTGGGAAAAAAAGAAAAAGTTAGAAAATTTTGAAAAATGACCATTTTTTTGAATTATCACACACATTTTTTTTTCAAAAAATGGCAAGTTTAGAAAATTGATCATCGTTGGACGTTTTTGTGTCTATTTTGTACTCATATAAAATGACGGTGTGCTATATAATGAATTGTGTTAAAAAAGGTAAGTTAGAATTTTTTAAAAATGACCAATTTTTGTGAGATATAACATATGCTTTTTTTGCCAAAATGGCAAGTTTTAAAAATTTTTCGTTCTTGGTCATTTTTGTGCATGTTTTGCACTCATATCAAATGACGATGTGCTATCTAAAGAATTATGCAAAAAATAGAGAGAGTTAGAAATTTTTAAAAATGACTGATTTTTGTGAGTTATAATACATGTTGGATGAGTGGCTCACTTTTTGTCTAATTTTAGTTTGGGAGATTGAAAGTTTGCCATACTGTGGAATTGTAATTTCCATATTATCCTCAAACTTTATAACACAAACATGTAGGTAAAGGAGAAAATCCTCCTCTTTTAATTTTGGTGCAGGATCAAGTCATGAATAGCATCTGCATTTAATTTTTGGGTTATGAACTTTTGTAAAGGAGTAGTACTCCTCGTTTAAATGCTCTTAATCATGTAATGGTGATTTGGGTTAAAAAAATAGCACATGTTTTTTTGGCCAAAATGGCATGTTTTAAAAATTGGTTGTCGTTGGCCGTTTTTGTGCCTATTTTTCACTCATATCAAATAATAATGTGCTATCTAATGAATGTTGTGAAAAAAGATAAATTTATAAATTTTAAAAAAATGAACAATTTTTGTGATTTATAGCACACATTTTTTTGGCCAAACTGGAAAGTTTTAAAAATTGGTTGTCGTTGGCCGTTTCTATGCCTGTTTTGCAATCATATCAAATGACGATGTGCTATCTAATAAATAGTGTGAAAAAAGGGAAAGTTAGAAATTTTGCAAAATGATCAATTTTTGGGATTTATAGCACACATTTTTTTGGCAAAAATGGCAGGTTTAAAAAATTAGTTGACTTTGGTCGTTCTATTGCCTATTTACACTCATATCAAATGATGATATGCTATCTAATGAATGGTGTGAAAAATAAGAAAGTTAGAAAATTTTAAAAATGACCAAAATGACAATTTTCAAAAATTGGTTGTAAATGGCCCGTTTATGTGCCTATTTTTCACTTATATCAAATAACTATGTGCTATCTAATGGATTGCATTAAAAAGGGAAAGTTAGAAATTTTAAAAAATGATCAATTTTTGTGAGTTATAGCACATGTTTTTCTTGGCCAAAATGAAAAGTTTCAAAAATTGGTCGTCATTGGGCATTTTTGTACCAGTTTTGCTATCATAGCAAATGACGATGTGCTATCTAATGAATGGTGTGAAATGAGAGAAAGTTAGAAATTTTTAAAATGATCAATTTTTGTGAGTTATAACATATATATATATATATATATATATTTGGCTAACCTCATTTGTGAGGTGGGACGTCACTCCCAATATATTATCACACTTTTTGGATGATGGATATACCCTAAAAGTCCAAAATGAACAAAATCCCATTTACATGCCAAAGCCTAATGGGGAATTGTTCACATGGATTCAAAGCAATAAATTTGGAGTACTTCCTCCATGTACATATCTATCAAATGTTACAGCAAAATAGGAAAGACAAACTCCCTTTTACATAATGATGGCTTTGAAATGTACATTAGCAAGTCAGATGTATATAATGTGTGACAGCTAACCAAAATTCACCAGAGGTGATCACCTGTAGCAAAACCAACATACTTTGCATATGGAGAAAAAAGAAAGAATTTATGCAATTCCATCAATACCTAGGGCAGCATAACTTAACTCTCCAGTTTAATGGGGAGTTATTCACATGGATTGAGAAACAGTGAAATGAAGTACCCCCTCCATATATATATATATATATATATATGTCAAAAACACACTAAAGAGGGAAAAAACTCATGAGATCAGCTGTTTTTTTGGCTAAAATGCGATCAAAAGCACACACATGAGGGAAAAAACTCATGAGTTATAACATATGTTTTTTTGGCTAAAATGACAAGTTTAAAAAATTGGTCGTCATTGGACATTTTTGTACCTGTTTTGCACTCGTATCAAATTACGATATAGTGTCTAATGAATGGTGTGAAAAAAAAGAAAAAGTAAGAAATTTTAAAAACTGACCATTTTTTATGAGCTATAGCACACGTAGTTTTGGCCAAAATGGCAAGTTTCAAAAATTTTGTCGTCATTGGCTGTTTTTGTGCCTATTTTGCACTCATATCAATTGACAATGTGCCATTTAATGAATAATGTGAAAAAAGGGAAAATTTTGAAATTTTGAAAAATAACCATTTTTGTGGGTAGTACACGTTTTTTTTTTGAAAAAATGACAAGCTTCAAAAAGTGATCATCGTTGGTTATTTTTGTTACTGTTTTGCACTTATATCAAATAACGATGTACTATCTAATGAAAGGTGCGAAAAAAAAGAAAGTTATAGCACACATTTTTTGGCCAAGATGGCAAGATTCAAAAATTGGTCGTCGTTGGCCGTTTTTGTGCTTGTTTTGCACTCAAATAAAATAACGACGTATTATCTAATGAAAGGTGTTAAAAAAAGAGAAAGTTAGAAATTTTAAAAAATGACCAATTTTTGTAAGTTATAGCACACGTTTGTTAGCCAAAATGATAAGTTTCAAAAATTGGTCATTTTTGTGCCTTTTTTACACTCATATCAATTGATGATGTGATATCTAATGAATGGTGTTAAAAATAGGGAGAGTTAGAAATTTTAAAAAATGACCAATTTTTGTGAGTTATGGCATGCATTTTTTGGCCAAAATGGCAAGTTTCAAAAATTGGTCGTCAATGGCCTTTTATGTGCCTATTTTTCACTCATATCAATTAACAATGTGCTATCTAATGAATGGTATAAAAAATGGAAAGTTAGAAAGATTTAAAAAATGACGATTATTGGGGTTATAGCACACATTTTTTTTACCAAAATGACCTGTTTTAAAAATTGGTAGTCGTTGGTCGTTTATGTGTCTGTTTCTCACTTATATCAAATGACAATGTGCTATCTTATGATTTGTGTTAAAAAAAAGAAAAAGTTGGAAATTTTGAACAATGACCATTTTTTGTGAGTTATATCACATATCTGTTTTGGCCAAAATGCCAAGTTTTTAAGAATCGATCGTCGTTGGTTGTTTTTGTGTTGTTTTGCATTCATATCAAATGACGATGTCCTATCTAATGAATGGTGTGAAAAATAGGAAAAGGTAGAAAATTTTGAAAAATGGCCAATTTTTGCGGGTTATAGCACACGTTTCTTAGCTAAAATGGGACATTTAAAAATTGGCCATCATTGGCTATTTTTGTGCATGCTTTGCATTCCTATAAAATGATAATGTGCTATCTAATGAATGGTGTGAAAAAAGGGAAAGTTAGAAATTTTGAAAAATGACCAATTTTTGTGATTTATAACACACGTTTTTTGAGCAAAAATGATAAGTTTCAAAAATTGGTCGTCGTTGGCCATTTTTTTTACCTATTTTACATTCATATCAAATGACAATGCGCTATCTAATGAATGAGGTGAAAAATAGGGAAAGTTAGAAAATTTTGAAAAATGACACATTTTCGTGAGTTGAACACATATATTTGGCCAAAATGGAAAATTTCAAATATTGGTCATTAATGGTTGTTTATGTACCTTTTTTTAACTCACATCAAATGAAGATGTGCTATCTAATGAATTTTGTTAAAAAAGGGAAAGTTAAAATTTTGAAAAATTATCAATTTTGTGAGTTATAGTATATGTTTTTTTGGCCAAAATGGCAAGTTTCAAAAGTTGATTGTCGTTGGCCCTTTTTTTTGCCTATTTTGCACTCATATCAAATGACGATATACTATCTAATCAATGGTGTGAAAAAAGAGAAATTTGGAAATTTTTAAAAATGACAATTTTTTTTGTTATAGCACACATTTTTTTTCCTTAAGGTGAAAAACAAATTTAATGTTCCCGATTGCCTAATTTACTTGGGAGTTAATCTTTCAAAGCACATAATCCTCCAACCATATTTTGAACATTTCTTGGTCACTAGTGATACTTATTTTTTCTCTCAGCTACAATAGACAAAAGCCTTGAAACAGCTTGAGTCCAAATGTCATACTCCTTCTGATTCCTACATTTGAACCTCCAAAACAAACTCCCCGTACTTCAGTCTTCAAGCCAAAGTAGCGCCGCTGCTGTCCATCCTCGAACAGGTGCCTCCCTGGCCATGCCGGCATGTCTTTGCGAACCTCCCAAACTACATTTTTCTTCTTTTTGGTTATGGTACTTGCGACATGTTATAGCACACATTGTTTTGGCAATAATGGTAAGTTTTAAAAATTGGTCGTCGTTCGTCATTTTTGTGACTATTTTGCACTCATATCAAATGACGATGTGCTATATAATGAATTGTGTGAAAAAAAGGGAAAGTTAGAAATTTTTAAAAATGACCAATTTTTGTGAGTTTTAGCATTTTTTTTTGGCAAAAATGTCAAGTTTCAAAAATTGGTCGGTGTTGGCCGTTTTATTGCCTATTTTACTCTCGAATCAAATGACGATGTGCTATCTAATGAATGTTATGAAAAAAGGAAAGTTAGAAAATTTTAAAAATGACAAAATTTTGTGAGTTATAGAAAACGTTTTTTTGGCCAAAATGATAAGTTTAAAAAATTGGTCGTTGTTTGCCGTTTTTGTGCCTATTTTGCACACATATTAATTGACGATGTGATATCTAATGAATTGTTTGAAAAATATAAATAATTAGAAATTTTGAAAAATGACCATTTTTGTAGGTTATAGCATACGTTTTTTTTTTTTGCAAAAACGGCAAGTTTCAAAAATTGACCGTCGTTGGTCATTTTTTACTTGTTTTGCACCTATATCAAATGACGATGTGTTATCTAATGAATGGTGTAAAAAAAATAAAAGTAAGAAATTTTTAAAAATGACCAAATTTTATGAGTTATAGCACACATTTTTTTTTACCAAAATGGTAAGTTTCCAAAATCGGTTGTCATTGGCCATTTTTATGCCTATTTTGCACTCATATCAAATGATGATGTGCTATCTAATAAATAGTATGAAAAAAGGGAAATTTTGAAATTTTGAAAAATGACTAATTTTTGTTAGTTATAGCACACATTTTTTTGTCACAATGGCAAGTTTTAAAAATTGGTCGTCATTGGCCGTTTTTATGCCTGTTTTGCAATCATATCAAATGACGATGCGCTATTTAATGAATGGTGTGAAAAAAGAGAAAGTTAGAAATTTTTAAAAATAACCAATTTTTGTGAGTTATAACATACATTTTTTTTGGTTAAAATGACAAATTTCAAAAATTGGTCATCGTTGTCCGTTTTTGTACCTGTTTTGCACTCATATCAAATGAAGATATGCTATCTAATAAATGGTGTGAAAAAAAGGAAAAGTAAGAAATTTTGAAAAATGACTAATTTTTGTGAGGTATAACTCACATTTTTTTGGCCAAAATGGCAAATTTCAAAAATTGGTCGACGTTGGTCATTTTTGTGTCTATTTTTCACTCATATAAAATGACGACGTGCTATCTAATGAATGGTGTGAAAAAAGGAAAGTTAGAAATTTTGAAAAATGACAAATTTTTATGAGTTATATCATACTTTTTTGGGCCAACATGGCAATCTTTAAAAAGTGGTCGTCGTTGTTCATTTTTATGCCTATTTTTCACTCGTATCAAATGACGATATTCTATCTAATGAATTGTGTAAAAAAAAGAGAACGTTAGAAATTTTAAAAAATTACCAATTTTTGTGAGTTATAGCACAAGTAGTTTTGGCCAAAATGGCAAGTTTCAAAAATTTTGTTGTCGTTGGCTATTTTGTGCCTATTTTGCACTCATATCAAATGACAATGTGCTATCTAATGAATGATGTGAAAGAAGGGAAAAGTAGAAAATTTTGAAAACTGACAATTTTTATGGGTTATAACACACGTTTTTTGGGCAAAATGACAATTTTCAAAAATTGATCATCGTTGGTCATTTTTCTATCTGTTTTGCACTCATATCAAATGACAATGTGTTATCTAATTAATGATGTGGAAAAAGGAAAGTTTGAAATTTTTAAAAATGACCAAATTTTGTGAGTTATAGCACACGTTGTTTTTGGCCAAAATGATAAGTTTCAAAAATTGGTCGTTGTTGGCCATTTTTGTGCCTATTTTGCACTCATATCAATTGAAGATATGATATCTAATGAATGGTGTGAAAAATAGGGAAACTTAGAAAGTTTGAGAAATAACCAATATTTATGAGTTATAGCACGCGTTTTTTTGGCCAAAATGGCAAGTTTCAAAAATTTATTGTCAATGGCCTTTTATGTGGCTATTTTTCACCGATATCAATTCACAATGTGCTATCTAATGAATGTCGTAAAAAAGAGAAAGTTAGACAATATTTAAAAATGACCATTTTGTGGGTTATAGCACACATTGTTTTTGTCAAAATGGCAAGTTTTAAAAATTGGTCGTCATTGGTCATTTTTGTGCCTATTTTTAACTTCTATCAAAGGATGAAGTGCTATCTAATAAATTGTGTTAAAAAAGGAAAAGTTAGAAATTTTAAAAAATGATCAGTTTTTGTGAGTAATAAGCACACATTTTTTGGCCAAAATACCAAGTTTTAAGAATTGGTCGTCATTGGCTGTTTTTGTGCCTGTTTTGCATTCATATCAAATGACGATGTCTTATCTAATGAATGGTGTGAAAAATAGGTACAAGTAGAAAATTTTGAAAAATAACCAATTTTTGTGGGTTATAAGAACACGATTTTTGGCCGAAATGGCAAGTTTAAAAAATTAGTCATCATTGGATGTTTTTGTGCCTATTTTGCATATCAAATGACGATGTCCTATTTAATGAATGGTGTGAAAAATAGGGAAATTTAAAGAATTTTTGAAAAATGACACATTTTTGTGAGTTATAGAACGTGTTTCTGGCCAAAATGGCAAGTTTCAAAAATTGGTTGTCAATGGCCATTTTTATGCCTGCTTTCACTCATATCAAATGACGATGTTATATCTAATGAATTTTGTTAACCAATGGAAAGTTAGAAAATTTGAAAAATTACCAATTTTTTTGAGTTATAGTACACATTTTTTTTGGCCAAAATGACAAGTTTCAAAAATTGATTGTTGTTGGTTGTTTTTGTGCCTATTTTGCACTCATATCAAATGACGATGTGCTATCTAATGAATGGTCTAATGAATGGTGTGAAAAAAATGGAAATTCGAAAATTTCTAAAAATAACCAATTTTTGTGAGTTATAGCACATGTTTTTTAGCAATAATGGCAAGTTTTAAAAATTGGTCATTGTTGGTCATTTTTGTGATTGTTTTGCACTCATATCAAATGACGATTTGTTATCTAATGAATTCTATGAAAAGGAAGAATTAAAAAATTTTAAAAATGACAAATTTTTTTGTGAGTTATAGGACACGTTTTTTTGGCATAAATGTCAAGTTTAAAAAATTGGTTGTCGTTGGCCGTTTTATTGCCTATTTTTAGATTTGTCATTTTTAGCTCAAATACACGAGTCTCGTGAAAAATGGAGATTTTGGTGAAAATTTTACTTTTCACATTTTTTTACAATATTGACTAGAATGTCTGTTCACAATCGTGTTTTACTGAAAATCTAAATTTTCACTTTTTTGACAATATTCGGTAGAATGAATGTTCACAATCGTGGTGAGTGCAAAAAATACTACAAAAAAGTCAAAATCAACGAATTTTAAAATTTTGTCATTTTTGGCTCAAATAGGTTGCTATAACTAATAAAAAATGTTGGTTTGTGTGAAAATTTTAATTTTTACTTTTTTTGACAATATTCACTAGTAGGGGTGGTAAACGAGCGAGCTACTCGCGAGCTACTCGCGAGTAGCTCGGTCAACTACTCGACTCGAACTCGGTTTGACCGAGTTCGAGTCGAGCTCGAGCTCGGAATACATGTACTCGAGTAGCTCGCGAGCTACTCGAGTACATGTATATATTTTTTTTATTTTTAATATTTATATTTATATTTTAGTTCCTGTAGTTTAATAAATTATAATTTAATCTATTTATAATTATGTTTTAGTCCTTAATTTATAATAAATTATAATTTGACCTCATTAAATTTAAAAAAATTACAAATACATCCTATAATTTTTATAAAAAAATATATAAATTAAAAAAAATTTAAAAAAAATTAAAAAATAATTAAAAAAAATAAAAAAAAAATACCAGAGCTCGCGAGTAGCTCGCGAGCTCGATAACCCTTTGTCGAGCTCGAGTTCGAGCTCGATTATTAAAGCTCGATCGAGCTCGAGCTCGAGCTCGAGTACACATTTTTTCAAAATCGAGCTACTCGATTAGGGGTGTACTCGAGCTCGACTCGACTCGATTACACCCCTATTCACTAGAATTTATGTTCACAATCTGGGTGGTTGTAAAAAATGATACAAAAAAGTAAAAATGAACGTATTTTTGAATTTGACCATATATAGCTCAAATACGTATGTTATAACCCATGAAAAATAGAGGCTTGGTGAAAACAAATTATTATTTTTGATATAATTCACTAGAATGCATGTTCACAATCGGGGTGGGTGCAAAAAATAGTACAAAAAAGTCAAAATCAAGGCATTTTTAAATTTAACCATATTTGGCTCAAATACGTATGTTATAATCCATGAAAAATTTAGGTTTCATAAAAATTTCAATTTTAACTTTTTTGACATAATTCACTAGAATACATGTTCACAATTCGGGTGGTTGCAAAAAAAGTACAAAAAAGTCAAAATCAACGCATTTTTAGATTTTGCTATTTTTGGCTCAAATACCCAGGAAAATGGAGGCTTTGTGAAATTTTTTATTTTTTATTTTTTTTGACAATATTCACTAGAATGCATGTTCACAATCGATGTAGGTGCAAAAAACTGTACAAAAAAGTCAAAATCAAATCATTTTGGATTTTTCAATTTTCGCTCAAATACGTGTTATAAACCATGAAAAATGGAGGTTTGCTGAAAATTTTATTTTTCACTTTTTTTTTAACAATATTCACTATAATGCATGTTCACAATCAGGGTGAGTACAAAAAATAGTAAAAAAAAAGCAAAAATCAACGAATTTTTACTTTTTTAACCATATTCACTAGAATAAATGTTCACAATCTGGGTGGGTGCAAAAAACAGTACAAAAAAGTCAAAATCAATACATTTTTTGCTCATATACGTGTGTTATAACTCATGACAGATGGATGTCTTGCTGAAAATTTTGATTTTCAATTTTTTTTTTGACAATATTTCACTAGAATGTATGTTCACAATCGGGGTCGGTGCAAAAAATTATACAAAAAAATCAAAATCAACGCATTTTTGGATTTTGCCATTTTTGGCACAAATATGTTTGTTATAACTAATGAAAAATGAAGATTTTGTAAAAATTTTAATTTTAAATTTTTTCCTATAATTCACTAGAATGCATGTTCACAATCGTGGTGAGTGCAAAAATGGTACAAAAAAGTCAAAGTCATTGCATTTTTGTAAATTGACATTTTTGCCTAAAATATGTGTGTTATAATCAATGAAAAATGGAGGTTGGTGAAAATTTAAAATTTTTTTTGCAATATTCACTAGAATGCATATTCATAATCGGAGTGGGTGCAAAAAACGATATAAAAAATCAAAATCAACGCATTTTTGCTTTTTTTTCATTTTTGGCTCGAATACGTGTGTTAGAACCCATGAAAAATAGAAATTTGGTGAAAATTTTAATTTTCACTTTTTTTACAATATTCACTAAAATGCATGTTCACATTCTAGGTGATTAGAAAAAACAGTACATAAAAGTCAAAGTCAATGAATTTTTAAATTTTATCATTTTTTGCTTAAATACGTATCTAATTACAAATGGAGGTTTTGCTGAAAATTTTAGTTTTCACTTTTCAGCAAAACCTCTATTTGTAATTAGATACGTATTTAAGCCAAAAAATGGTGAGTGGTGAGTGTAAAAAACGCTACAAAAAAAGTCAAAATAAAATAATTTTAAAATTTTGTCATTTTTTGCTCAAATACGTGTGCTATAACTAATGAAAAATGTTGGTTTAGAAGAAAATTTTATTTTTTACTTTTTTTTTTTACAATATTCACTAGAATTTATGTTCACAATCGGGGTGGGTGCAAAAAAAATTAAAAAATAAAAATGAGCGCATTTTTAAATTTTACCATATTTGGCTCAAATATGTGTGTTATATCCCATGAAAATTTGATATTTGGTGAAAAATTTTATTTTTATTTTTTGACATAATTCACTAGTATGCATGTTCACAATCGGGGTGGGTGCAAAAAATAGTACAAAAAAGTCAAAATCTACGCATTTTTTAAGTTAACCATATTTGGCTCAAATGGAAAATTTAGAATTTGTGAAAATTTTAATTTTAACTTTTTTGACATAATTTACTATAATGCATGTTCACAATCGGGATAAGTGCAAAAAAGTACGAAAAAGTCAAAATCAACTCATTTTTAGATTTTTTTCATTTTTGGCTCAAATACGTGTGTTATAACCCATGAAAAATGGAGGTTTGGTGAAAATTTTTATTTTTTTATTTTTTTGACAATATTCGCAAGAATGTTTGTTCACAATTGGAATTTAAGCAAAAAACGATGCAAAAAAGTCAAAATCAACACATTTTTTTATTTTCCCATTTTTTTGCTTAAATACGTGTGTTATAACCCATAAAAATAGAAGTTAGCTGAAAATTTAATTTTTCATTTTTTTAAAAATATTCACTAGAATGCATGTTCATAATCAGGTTGAGTGCAAAAAATAGTACCAAAAAAATTAAAAATTTACGAATTTTTGGATTTTGCCATTTTTTTTTGCTCAAATACATGTGTTATAACCCATTAAAAATGGAGGTTTGGAGAAAATTTAAATTTTCACTTCTTTGTGACAATATTCACTAGAATGCGTGTTCACAATTGGAATGGGTGCAAAAAAATGATACAAAAAATTCAAAATCAATTCATTTTTAGATTTTGCCATTTTTTACTCAAATACGTTTTTTATAATCCATGAAAGATGGAGGTTTGGTGAAAATTTTAATTTTCACTACTTTTTACATAATTCACTAGAATTCATGTTCACAATCGTGATGGGTGCAAAAGAAAGTACAAAAAATCAAAATCAACGCATTTTTTGATTTTACCATTTTTAGCTCAAATGCGTGCGTTATAACCCATGAAAAATGATGGTTCGATGAAAATTTTTATTTTTATTTTTATTGACAAAATTCACTAGAAAGCATGTTTACAATTGGAGTGGGTGTAAAAAATGGGACAAAAAAAGTCAAAAACAAAGCATTTTTTGATTTTGCTATTTTTAGCTCAAATATTTGTATTATAACCCATGAAAATTTGAGATTTGGTAAAAATTTTAATTTTTAATTTTTTTTTTAAATATTCACTAAAATACATTTTCACAATCAGGGTGAGTGTAAAAAAGTGTACAAAAAAGTAAAAATCAATGAATTTTAAAATTTTGTCATTTTTGGCTCAAATATGTGTGTATAAACTCATGAAAAATGGAGATTTTGGTGAAAATTTTAATTTTCACTTTTTTTTACAATATCCACTAGAATGTATGTTCACAATCGGGGTGGGTGCAAAAAATTGTACAAAAAAGTCAAAATCAATGTATTTTTGAATTTTACAATATTTGGCTCAAATACGTGTGTTATAATCCATGAAAATGAAGGTTTTGTGAAAATTTTAATTTTTACGTTTTTGACATAATTCACTAGAATGTATATTCACAATCGGGGTGGGTACAAAAAATGGTACAAAAAAAGTCCAATCAAAGAATTTTTTTAATTTTGCAATTTTTTGCTAAAATACATATGTTATAACCATTGAAAAATGAAGGTTCAGTGAAAATGTTGATTTTCACCATTTTAACCAATATTCAGTAATATGAATGTTCACAATTGAGGTGAGTACAAAAAAAGGTACAAAAAAGTCAAAATCAACGAATTTTTGAGTTTTATCATTTTTTGCTCAAATACGTGTGCTATAACTAATGAAAAATGTAGATTTAGATGAAATTTTTAATTTTTAATTTTTTTGACAATATTCACCAGAATGTATGTTAACAATTGGGGTGGGTGCGAAAAATAGTACAAAAAAGTAAAAATCAATGTATTTTTGAATTTTACCATATTTGGCTCAAAAACTCGTGTTATAACCAATGAAAATTAAAGGTTTGGTGAAATTTTAATTTTCACTTTTTTTTACAATATTCACTAAAATGTATGTTCACAATTAGATTGAATGCATAAAACAGTACAAAAAACTCAAAATCAACAAATTTTTAGATTTTTTAATTTTTGGCTCAAATAAGTGTGTGATTACAAATGGAGGTTTTCCTAAAATATTTAATTTTCACTTTTTTGGACAATATTCACTAGTATGCATGTTCACAATCGGGGTGGATGCAAAAAATAGTACAAAAAAATCAAAATCAATGCATTTTTTAATTTTACCATACTTGGCTCAAATACGTATGTTATAAGTCATGAAAAATTTAGGTTTGGTGAAAATTTTAATTTTAACTTTTTTGACATAATTTACTAGAATGCATGTTCACAATCGGGATGGGTGCAAAAAGAGTACAAAAAAGTCAAGATCAACACATTTTTGAATTTTGCCATTTTTGGCTCAAATACGTGTGTTATAACCCATAAAAAATGGAGATTTGGTGAAAATTTTAATTTTCACTTTTTTGACAATATTCACAATAATGCATGTTCACAATCGAAGTGGGTGCAAAACACAGTACAACAAAATCCAAATCAATGCATTTTTGAATTTTGTCATTTTTTACTCAAATACGTGTGTTATAATTATGAAAAATGGAGGTTTGGCAACTATTTTAATTTTTACTTTTTTATGACAATATTCACTAGAATGCATGTTCACAATCAGGGTGGGTGCTAAAAATGATAGAAAAAAGTCAAAATCAAAGCATTTTTAAATTTTACTATTTTTTTACTCAAATAAGTGTGTTGGTGAAAACTTAAATTTTCAGTATTTTTTACATAATTCACTAGAATTCATGTTACAATCAGGATGGGTGCAAGAAAAAGTACAAAAAAGTCAAAATCAACACATTTTTAGATTTTGCCATTTTTGTCTCAAATATGGGTGTTATAACCCATGAAAAATGGAGGTTTGGTGAAAAATTTTATTTTTATTTTTATTTTTTGACAATATTCACTAGAATGCATATTTATAATCGTAGTGGGTGTAAAAAACTGTACAAAAAAAACAAAACCAACGCATTTTCGAATTTTTCCAATTTTGGCTCAAATACGTGTTTTGTTTTTGGCATAACCTCTGATGCGAAGGGGAGTGCCACACCTAGTATATTATTATAATTTTAAAGATGATGACTTTACCCTAATCCCATTTTTACACAAAAGTGTAAAGTGAGGGAAAACTCTTTTACATCATTCCTCTTAGCTTCATGGAGCCTCCTCATACTTAACTTTGTAGGAAACTAACGAAAATAAACTTGGAGTACTTTCTTCATGTACAATATCATTAATAATAACCTTGTGATAAGATAGCAAAGTTTGCATGAAATATGGCTACCGTGTTTGCCAATAGCGGCCATATTAAATGAAAATTTTGTACCCTTTTGGACAAAAAACTCCCTTCTATGAGAAACAAAATTCACCAGGAGTGATTAGAGAAATAAAGCAGCAAAACATAAAACAGTTATCATTTAAGTTCTACTCATCACATATGATTAAAAATACGCACATTTTTGTCAAATACGTGTCTTATAACCCATAAAAAATGGATGTTTGAATTTTCACCTTTTTTGGCATCATTCATTAGAATGCATGCTTACAATTGAAGTGAGTGCAAAAAAATTGTACAAAAAAGTCAAAATTAATGCATTGTTACATTTTTTGCTCAAATATGTGTGTTATAACTGAAGAAAAATGGAGATTTGGTGAAAATTTTAATTTTTACTTTTTTTTTACAATTGTCACTAGAATGAATGATCACAATCGGGGTTGGTACAAAAAATAGTAAAAAAATAAAAATCAACGTTGATGACTTTACCCTATTACCATCTTTACACAAAGTGTAAAGTGAGGGAAGACTCTTTTACATCATGGAGCCTCCTCATACTTAACATTGCAGGAAATTAACGAAAATAAACTTGGAGTACTTTCTCCATGTACAATATCATTAATAATAACCTTGTGATAAGATAGCAAAGTTTACATGAAATATGGCTACCATGTTTGCCAATAGCGGCCATATTAAATGAAAATTTCGTTACCCTTTTGGACAAAAACACTCCCGTCTATGAGAAACAAAATTCACCAGGAGTGATTAGAGAAATAAAGTAGCAAAACATAAAACAGCTATCATTTAAGTTCTACTCGCCACATATGATTAAAAATACGCACATTTTTGGTCAAATACATGTCTTATAGCTCATAAAAAATAGATATTTGGTGAAAATTTTAATTTTCACTGTTTTTTTGGCATCATTCATTAGTATGTAAATTCTTTCTCTAGGATTTTTTTTCTCTCAAACTTCAGCCGTCCGCCACCAAGGCCAGAGCCGGTCAACCGATCTCCACTATTCTAAATTAATTCACCAAGATCTAATCCTTCAGCTTACTCATTCTTCAGCTTTCTCTCCTTCAGCACTTCTTCAACCTACAGATTTCTACCACATACTCTCTGGCCAACATCTTCACCAGCCTTCGAAGCACCACCCTACTCTTACTCTACCAGCCGAACGGGATCTAAACGGATCGATTCATTCATCGTCCAAAGGAAGCTGCCTCAGTGGAGCTTCCACTGTTCATCGGATCCGCCCTTTGTTTAGGGCTATAGAGTTCAGATCGAGTAAGATGAGGTTTCATCCGAGTTCCTCAAGCCAGTGGAAGAATCATACCAAGATCGGTCCTCTCCCACACCTAGATCGAAACCTCAATTTACTATTCAAGCTTCCCCTTTCTCCAACTCAGCTACCACTGTTCACTACTCAAACTTGAGGCTTCAACTGAAAACGATCGAAATCAGCCTACTTGGAGCTGATGAACAGATTCTGCTGCAAATGACTTCTTCAAGCATATCTTCACATTGGCCAACCGAGCCCGGAGTTGACTTGATACCTCTGGCGTGCGGACCATAGTTGTTGACTATATCTTAATGTGAACTTTAACTTGAATGAATGTGGATTCTTTGCTGAATTGTGTGATAAACATTTGAGGATAATTTGTTGTTGGTCATTAACTCATTTACTTGGTAAATTAATCTTGTGCTTGGTGAGATATGTGGTCTTGCCTTCAATTGGTCGAACATTATTTCAATTGTTGAGTAGAAACTGTTTCATTTCGTTTCATTCATTTGCTTGGTGGATTGTGGTCTTGCCGTTTCTTGGATGAATGTGGAACTTTGGTGAATTGAATGAATGTAAAAGCATTGGTAATCTGCTTGAGGAAAGTCCCATTCAATTTGCTGTTGGTATCATGTACTGGGTAAATATTTCTTGTGCTTGGTGGATGTGGTCTTTCTTGGACGAATGTGGAATATTTGGTGAATTGAATGAACGTGAAAGCTGCTTGAGGAGAGTCCCATTCAATTTCTGTTAGTAAAGTATTCATGTACTAGGTAAATAATTCTTTTGCTTGGTGGGATAGTTTTGGTCTTGCCGTTGTTGAACATTTTTCAATTGTTGAGTGTCCATGTGCTTGGTGAGGTCGGGCATTGTGGCATCCGACCTCCGAACTTCAATTGCTTAGTGGTTCATGCACTTGCTGTGTGGTTCATGTGCTTGGTGGGATAGTCTGATCTCGCCGTTACTTGGTTGTGGTCTCCGACCTCCAGCTTTTGATCGAGATTTTGGAGCGATGCTAACAGTGATCAGTTATATCAGAGCTCCCCACACCTTTTACTGCTTTCTACATAGATTAGCGCTCCAAAGTTAGACACTAATAGAGCCGATCTACGGGAAATCTTTTCAAGTAGATTATCTCTATTCTCCTTACATATATTGAGATAAATCGATTATGTAATATAGTAATATTCCAGATTTTCTGCATTGGCTTTGTAACAGTGTGGACGGTTATATCCGGTACTGTATTTTGTTTTGTTTTAGGCATGTATAGATCTACTTTTGAAAAAAAATGCAACATTCATTAGAATGCATATTCACAATTGAGGTGAGTGCAAAAAATTGTACAAAAAAGTCAAAATCAATGCATTTTTAGATTTTGTCATTTTTTTGCTCAAATATGTGTGTTATAACTAATAAAAATGGAGATTTGGTGAAAATTTTAATTTTTACTTTTTCTTTTACAATAGTCACTAGAATGAATTATCACAATCGGGGTTGGTATAAAAAACGATAAAAAAAATCAAAATTAACGTATTTTTGGCTAAAATACGTGCTTTATACCCATGAAAAATAAAAATTTGTTTTAAGAAAAAAAATCTAAATTTCACTTTTTGGGCACCATTCACAAGAATGTATGTTCACAATTAAGGTGGATGAAAAATATTTGGGAAAAAGTCAAAATCAACATATTTTTTTACTTTGTCAATTTTTACTAAAATACGCGTGTTATAACCTATAAAAAATGAAGGTTTGATGAAATTTTAGGGTTTGTTTGGATAGGGCTTTTTAGCCCATTTATATTTATTTCTCAAAAAAAAATCCAACTTCTTTAACCACAAAATGAGGGCATCTTAGTTTTTTCAACATCTTTTAATTTTTTATATTTTTTATTTGTCTGGGTTGACTGGTGGCGGTCAGAGGTTGACTGTCGTCTGTTAACCACCATTGATCATCACTGCCACCAAAACCAGTCGTCCAGATTCCGAACATTCGGCCGGAACTCAATAAGAATCCGGCCTACCGGCGGTTGACCGGTAATAGTCAACCTTTAACCACCATTATCAACCCAAACAATTTAATATAAAAACAAATTATTTTAAAACTCATTTAATAAATTAATTATTCTACACAAAAGCCAACAAAAACAAAATTTATCAATTCAAACACTCAATTTTCAAAATACTCATTTTGTAAAACGCAGCTCGATATCTCATTTTCCTCAGTTCTCAAACTAAAATACATATCTAAACAGAGGTTAAAATTTTTAGTAATCGAGTAGCCAATTAATGCACAAAACTCGATCATGTATAGACCCGAACACATCTATCTTGGATCAATGTAATTCTGTTGGGTCCAATACCTTGTCTTTTTAGCCGAACAAACGGCCCAATATTGGGGAACACAAAGCCCTAGCCGACTTGCCCATCCACCCACTATATATTGAACACAAAAACCCTAACATCAAAATAAAGCCATTCTATCGGCAGTCAATCGCTCAGTGCAGTCGAAGCAGCTCGCCGTTGACGGATCGCACAGCAGCTCAAACTCTACAAGGATGGGTAAACTCAAAATATCGATTCTTGTTCTGTTCATTATGCTAATTATTTCGATAATGATCTTTCCAGGAGTTTTGGTTGATTAGGGTTTTTGTTAATTGTGAATTGATTGCATTAAAATGACGAACAGGTAAGGTTCACGGTTCATTGGCTCGTGCCGGTAAGGTCAGAGGCCAAACCCCTAAGGTTGCTAAACAGGACAAGAAAAAGAAGCCCCGTGGCCGTGCCCATAAGCGCATGCAATACAACCGCCGCTTCGTCACCGCCGGTAAATTTAATTGATCTTTTTTCCTTATTTTGGCACTATATGTAAGCTTATCTGTATTACTCGTGAATTGCGATTTTTAGGAAAATTTTTGGTTTGTGAGGATGGAATGTTTGTGCATTTTAGTTCCTGGAATTTTTTTTATAAATTTTCCATTATTCTTTGTTAGTAATCGTTCCATTTTTGGTAGGCAAGCTTCAAAATATGAATACATAAAGTGTAATGAATTAGGGTTTACGATTTGGTGGTTTTATTGACTGGATACAAACTTGTTACTTCATGGCTACTTGAGATTGTTGCGTATTTTACTGTATCAGTTTGTGCCTTGTTTATATATTTTGCAACATTTAAATCATTTAGGAACATAAATTTGATATGGTTTATTTGAAGGTGAAATACTTTATTTTAGTGTACTGTTTGTGCTATCTGGAAGCTTTTTGTTGTTTTTTTGGTTGTGTTGGCAGACTGGAAATCTTTCTATACTGAAATGTGCCTGATATTGTAGCCTAATTTTTTTTGTAATTCTATGACCTAAAACCTTTATTCTTATATGAACTTTATTCTTATATGAGCTCTTCCTTGTTTGCAGTTGTTGGCTTTGGAAAGAAGAAGGGACCAAACTCATCCGAGAAGTAAACTAGTGACATAGTTGTGTTATTGGGTTGATTTTTGTTTTGGATTTTGGTGAATTGCTACTTCAACCATGTTATAACATTTTAAGTCTATTGAGAGTTCACTTATTATTGAAGATCTTTTTTGTACTCTGTAATCTTGTTGATGATAAGTTAAAAGAGGGTTAGCTTGTTTGATTGTCTTGAATGAGGTTGAAGAACAGATAATTGGTTTCTTTCTCTATTTTACTTTGCTTAAGCCTAAGGGGATGGGGTGCACTGCCTGGGTGGTTTTTTCATCAATATTCGTCATTATGGTGAAAATGTAATGCATTTAATATCCAATTGGTTTATTGGTAATACAATAATGACCAGATCAATCTAGTTTGACAAGTTCTGCTACTGAAGAGTGATTTGAAGTTTGTCCTACAATTTGCATCTTTTTTAACCAGAACCTTTAATGTACTATTTAAAAATGATTCAATGGTGTTGCTGTTGGTGATCGACGCTTCAAAACATGAACTACCGAGGCATCCTAATATTTTAATGCTCACTTGCTCAGTATAGAAGGTGCCAGGAATGAAGCATTATTTTCATTTTCAGCCCTGTTTAGGTTATGCTGTTAAGCAGTTTTTAGTCTATAAATTTAGTCTTACGGGCTAGTTCAGTTAGTGGATGATCATTAAATATTACCGTCGCAGACCTATGACCTCTCTCCATGAGCAACCATAGATTCTGATGCATGTAATGCTAATGCGATATGGTAGCTTCTCGATCTTCAGCATCTATGTTGCTATTCTCGGTACAATAAATAGTCGATGGCCTGGCCTCCGTCCCCATCTTGTGCCCCTAGTGGAAACTAAAACCAAATCATGGATATTGGAACATGGGGTGGTGGTTTTCTTGAAACATTTGAACTATCTATTCAGATGCCAAATCCCCTCCGTGCATTTTTTTGGGTGATGACAACGCTTTTCCAAAGAAACAGGGAACTGATTGGTGAAATATGCATGAATTTCATTTTACTTGGTGAACATACATTATTTTTGGACATTTCATTGTCCGGGATAGTTGGACTAGAAAAACTCATCATAGCACTTGGAAGACTTGCCGAGTCTTAAGTTAAGAGGGTAAAAGGTGGAAGTACTTTTTGAGGGGCTGCTACATCTATCCCATATATACACTATGAATACTACTAGTATTGGAGATGGCTAAATTTGTTACTCTGAATACTAATAGTTGTTTCTGAAATCGATAATTACGCCATTGATGTATGACTAAGTCAAAAACCCGGAAATTCTATCCATAGAATATTCATTCGTTCCTAAATCTTTGGAGACGAATAAAATTGTACTATAAAGAAATGAAATCGTTATTTTAGCCGCCTCATGTTCAGCATGCCAATATAGGCTGTAATATTATTTTGTAAACTTAACAATATTCCAAATTAAAGGCTTGCAAAATCCCATCTCCTAATTTGGCCCCCAACTCCAGTTCCATCCTCAGCATGAAATGTACAAATCACTACAAATAACAAATTAAATCGAGCACAATAGCTCAACTGGAAAGAAACCAATCAATAAAAAGAAATGTTCAAAACCAGACCCATAAGACGGTATTAAGCATATGTTACCAGTTAATAATACTAGATTGAAAGACAATCCTTTTGTAAGAATAATTATGTGAGGATATTTGCATACATTGCAAATTCTTTCCTCTCAAAGAAATTGTGGGAGTGTACGACAACATATACATCTTAAATTTTTGGAAGTCAATTAAACCAGACTAATCCAAGAACTTCTTGGTATCAAGATTTCCAGAAATGTGATTAATATCAGCTGCGCTGTTATTTTTTATTTGTCTCTTTGACAGTTCGATCATTTTTGAATGGCTTCAAATATTGTACTATCAGAGCATAATATTTGATGTGTCTGGACAAAAGAGATACTGTAACAAAATGGTTTACATAACGCTCTTAATTTGCAGAATCCAAAGGCACCATGGTCTAATCCCATGTCCACCAGATTTAGAAGTGCCCAATATACGAACTACTGCATCCCTTGTCTTAATATCCAACCAATATCAACTAGACCTGCAAATTTTGAGTAGACTCCAAGTTCTACTAACCTCAGAGCTCATCATGCAAGCTTCCCTCTTGAACGTATAGCTTAGGATGATGATCAAGGAGGTATGTCGCAGCCAATGCCGCTTGCAAAGCAGTACCATATTGGAGCACATCTTCATTTACTTTGAAGTAAGGTGAATGTCCTGATACAAGTTGTTCCTCAGTATCATTTTGCATTCCTACATAATAAAAGTACCCTGGAATTGATTCCGCGAAAAAAGCAAAGTCTTCTGCTCCCATGACCGGTGTCACTTCTATGATGTTCTTAGCACCCAGCATTTGCTCAGCTACATTTTGAAAGTGATCATGCAAGTCATTGTTATTCACAGTTACTGGGTAAAAGGGCCTATCGTTTGTATTGAAGTCAACAGTAACATTGCATCTCTGTACTGCAGCTTGTCCGATAATTACCTATTAAATTCATTGTGAAAGAAAAAAATTAATCTTTAGAATTGAATGTCATATTGTAATTGTAATTTTAATGTTTGTAATTACCCCTTCTAACTTAAAGAGAGGGAAAATGTTGTCAAGTAACTGATATAAAAGTTTCAAAAGGTATTTGAGACTTGTGACTACTAAACACTTACCTCTTCAATTCTTTGTTTAAGTTGCATGAAACCGTCTTTTGAATATGCTCTGAATGTTCCACCTATTGTAACAGAATCGGGAATCACATTGAAAGCAGCACCACCTTGGAACTTTCCAACTGTTACTACCTGCAAGATAATGTGGCTTTTCGTTTTAGTTTTGACAGTTTTGGAGATTGAATGGAGAGACATTCTCATATGGGAAAGTGGAGATCGATTTCCATAAATTTATCTTCAGAAGAGGAAGAAGAAGGAAATTAGGCTATCTGGAGGTTCAAACAAGAATTCATGCCTAAATATTCCTGATCAGTTTCCAGAAGAAGAAAAATAATGCTAGTAGTAACTGTTATTCATCATGGGGACAGTCCAAGATTCCAGGTAATAAGAAATGATTGACCCAGCAAAAGAAATTAATGTGATAAGTTATACAAGAAAGAAACCCACATAATAAGTCAGTGGCTTGAGAAGAAAATTCTACATATACAGAAGCTTGTTCCTAAAAGCAAGCCGCCTCCTCTTCAAAAAGCAAAAAGAAGAAAAGTAACCCTTCTCGAATTTAGAAGTTCTGAAAATTTTTGATACTTTAGCCTTGAGATTTAGAAAATATAAGCAACGTCAATCCTCACTACGGAACATAAATTTGACTGAAATAGTAAGATACTACCTGTGAATCTAAGGGATCAGCTTCACGAGAAATAAGATGTTGCAAACTAACAATTATGTTGGCAGATGCTAAGATTGGATCTATTGAGGTGTGGGGAAGGGCTGCATGTCCACCTTTTCCATTAATTACAGCATCAAAGAAACCACTTGCAGCCAATACAGGCCCTGGTCTGGCAGCAACTGTGCCAATTGGATATTTGGAAGAGACATGCAGGCCAAAGATAGCATCAACATTCTCTAATATCCCAGTATCTAGCATTTTCTTAGCTCCCCCACCTCCTTCTTCAGCTGGTTGGAAAACCAGAACAACAGTACCCTGAATAGGAAAAGAAAAACAGTGATATTCTTATCGATAAAAGATTGTAGCAATGGAATCAACAGTATTCTAATTCACAGAAGATTGTACCAATGGAATAACACTATTAAGTGAAACTTCACCGCTTAAATTGAAAAAATTGCAAATGAGCAACTTAATCAAGTACTAATACTAATCCACAAGTAACCTAAAAGTATTTATATTATAATCCCTTATAATCCAACAAGCATACTGGCAAGGTCTCTTGGCAAATCCAACTTCTTCTGCACCTACCAAATTGTACTTCTACCAGGATCATACCAGTGAGAGACCCTTTGAGAATTGGTTCATCTTTAATGTCATTTTACACTTCCTTACCCGCATAGAGGATCATGGTAGGATCTAAACTTTCTGATATCTTTTTTCTGCTAAGCATTCAGTTCATGGCTTTTGGGCTGATGTAAGGCATATCTTTCACTATCAGTTTTGATTATATTATTCCCTTAAGATAATTGGGGATTTCTCTGCCACATTTTGAATCCATATCTTTCTCCTGCATGGATGGAGCTACTTTAAGTGTTGTTATCATTAGAACATCGCCTTCCCCTATCTTCTTGATACACAATCAAATTCATCCACTAGAAAATTTTCCCAGATGTCATTCCACCTTGGCACCAACACAGGAATAAGACAGGACAAGAAGGTAAGGTAGTTCCAAAGCAGAGGCATATGAAGCATGTAGATAATCAGGGAGTTTTGGAGTTTAACTAGAACCTAGATGGAGATATCACCGAAGCCGCTATTTTATGAGTGGATTTGTGTTTGCAAGTTCCTGAAGACTTTTGACAATTCGTTTAACAGGAACCCTTGTTTCTAAATAATTTAATTGAGGCTTTCTCAGCCATTCCAAAAAGTTTTCAGGTACTGCCTTCACCTTCTAAGATTGATTTAAATGGCAGTTCTTAAAAAGTTTTATTGGTATGTTATGAGCGGTGAGCTATAAAAATGAAAAACCCAATTAATAAAAAGAATGGTGAAGCAAACAGATTGTAATGACAACAACAAACTATTAATCAATCAAAATATATAGCATAACAAGAACCTGTAAATCGTTACGATGCTCTTGAAGGATCTTTGCAGCACCAAGAAGCATGGCCACATGAGCATCATGTCCACAAGCATGCATCTTCCCAGGAATTTTGCTTTTGTGTTCCCATTCCACACCTTCCTGTAGCATCCAAAGTATTGATAATATTCACAAAGGATCCAAGCCAATTTCCTAGTCAAAAACTCAAACAATTTGAATGCTAGTTCCAAATCAACAACAAAATTCATTCCAAGACCATTCGGATTTACCAAGAAACGCCATCATCAGCACTATAAATAAACGACAATATAATGCACGAGTTTGTGCAAAAAAAAACCTGCATAGCTAAAGCGTCCATATCTCCTCTGATTGCAACAAATGGAGGCTTGCCAGTCCCAACAAAGCCAACTACACCGGTAACAGCCACGGGATGCTTATAAGGTATGCCCATTTTATCAAGCTCAGTTCTGATAAGTTTACTGGTCTCAAATTCCTCAAAACCAAGTTCTGGGGATTCATGAAGGGTCCTCCTAATACGCACCATCCACTCCAAAAGCTCTGGTCTTTTAGCCATATTCATGAACTTCCCAGGAATATCAGTGGAATTCACACAAGATATAAAATAATGGCAGAAAATTAAACATACCACAACTTTGAAGAATCCCATGAATCCTAACTAAGGCAGAGACGATCGTTTCAATTAGGACTGAGAGATTAAATATGGAGTCTTTAGCCAAAAGGGCTATTGCCTTTTTTACAGCAGGAATGCGTATCAGAAGAATCTATGAAGAAGTCAAATGAGAGAGTTGAAGTACTTTGGTTTGCTCACTTTGTCGGATGTGATGTAAACAAACTAAACAATGAAAGAGACGTACTTTGGTTTGATGATCACTTTGCAGGCCGACATTTTATTGTTACGATGTGATAATTGATTGCCTCTGAAAGATTACGCTTTGAATTTTAAACAATTTTGCCATTTTCAGTTTCAATCTAAAAACTATTATCTAGTTGTTAGAAATGCCAATCACCAATTTATAACACGTCAAGACGGAAGTTTTAGAAATTTTATATTTTGGAGGAGTGAGAAAAAAAATGTAGATAAAGTTGCAATTTTTTTTTCTTTAATTTATTTTTTGTCGAGAAAAAATAACCTAAAGATGGAAGGTAGTGTTTAACTAATTAAGAATTTGCGTGATGTATCTATTTATTTCTTAATCAATTCACAATCAAACTCTCCTTTGAAAAGAATAATTGGAGAAAGAAAAGGAAAGCAGTTGTAATCACAATCAAACTCTGATTTGAGAAGAATAATGACTATAATCAAACTCGGAAGAAGGAAACAAATCCTAAACTCCGATTTGAGAATAATTTACGTTTTGCTCAGATAAAGGAATGATCGTAATTTTCTAATACAAGATTAGCTTGATACTTTTATGAAACTTCATGCGTGGAAAATGTATTAGTCACTATAATATAAATAACGCATTTAACCGCGCGATAGATCTTTTGTATTATTTTTTGTATAACTTTTTTTACATATAATCTTACACATGTCACATACATATAATCATACACTAAATTATACACAATATTCAATACCCATTTTAACGGAATATAAGAATATAAATGGCTTATGGAAAACAAAACAAAAAAAAAAAACTAATGTGGCACTTTTTTATTTCAAATTAGAATTCCATGTAGGCTGCCATAGTTCTAAAATGAAACTTTTCACTTTCATGTTTTCATATTGAAACAATAGGCTGTTCACCTAGATTTTTGGTCAATTATCATATGTATAGTTCTAAAATGAAACTTTTCACTTTCATGTTTTCATATTGAAACAATAGGCTGTTCACCTAGATTTTTGGTCAATTATCATATGTATAGAAATTCTTATTTCTTATATTTTAGTTAGTCTCACGTGGGTAGGTTTATATATGAAATTAATTTTATATATAAAATGAAAGTTAATTATATATTTTTAAAGCATAATAAACGTCAATTATTTAATGTATGAAAATTTGTATTCTTATTCTTATTTTAGTTAGTCTCACTTGGAGTAGATAAGAACTACTAATTAAAGTTAATTGTGAATAAAAGTGATAAAAAATTATAATTATAATTTCAATCATCAGTAAATGTTCATTTCATATTACCAAACCATCCGTAAATGTTCGTTTCATATTACCGAGTCATATATATATGAATAGGTTTTATTAAAGCTTTTGTGTTCTTTTATTAATACAAGTTACCATTTTAGATAAATAACTCTGAAACGCACTCTCTCTGAAACGCAAAGATAATCAACAAGGGCATCAAAAGACCGACCTACCCCTTGCCTCCGTCTCCCAACTATTTATGGCCCTAATTTAACTATTCTGTAAACTTTTTGTCAATTCGATTTAGAAATTTCTTCGATTCGATCAATCGTCGACTTCGAACCTAAAGTCCAATTCACAAGGTACGCAATTTCTATTTCAGATGTTTTCTTTTTCTACTGATTTCGAATCTGAATTTTTTTTTTATCGCGATCGTGATCGGTAATTATTATTGAAACTACCTGTTTTTCCTATGTTCAGGAGATCTGAGAAGAATAGTTGCAATTATACCGAATCGCCACGATGTTTAATCGGATTTTTGGCAAGCCGAAGACGGAGACTAGTACTGTCGCAACTCTCGATAGAATAAACGAGGTAATTTTTGAACTGCACATATATGATTCGTGGTATTGATGGGTGAATAATTATTATGGATTCCGTTGTTGTTCCTATACTGGATATTATTATTATTATTATTTTGACGGAATAGGGTCGGAGTTGTTTTCAAGGTAAGAACCGTATCATTATCACTCTTAGTTTTATCTTTTCAAATCTAAAAGAAGATTGTTTTAAAACAAAATCTGATAGAAGAACCAACAGTGGAATTTTATTTTTTTGCTCTTGTGGTGGCAATCCTGGATTTGAGCTTTTGGATGGTTTGTGAGAAAAAGTGTTTGTTGGCTGTTGGCTGCTGGCTACAAGAGTTTTAGCGAAATCAGGAATTGAACTTGCGACTCCTATCCTTAAGTTCAAAAGGAGTTACTCTTTACCGTGTCTGTTATTGCACTGTCATGTAGGATTTTATGTTATGCAACGTGATTTATGATTTATGTAGTAATTTGAGCTAAGTGTTCCTTCCATTTACAGCAAGGCTGTTTTGGTTTGAAGGGAAGTGGCTGGCAGAGAACATCTTTTACCAAATTCCTTATTTGATACAATTATTTTCACTGGAAGGCTCTTTTAAAATCTCTTAGCTCTTCTTAAGCTGTTTTCTAAATGCCAAGACATGGGGTCATCTTAGCAATAAATTTCAAAAGTTGGGCTAGAAAATTTCTGCTTTGACGGATTCTTAAAGGTCCCGAAAAGAAATAAAAAATGAACAGGGAAGCTGAAAATGGAATTTTTATTTGAACTCACAATTTAAAAAAAATAATAATAATTCTTTTCAGAAGAGGTGTTCTATCCCTTTTTCTAAAAGACCTTGATATCAGATTGGTTGAAAATATGCATAAAGTGGACGGGGTTGGCAGACTGCACTACAGAACTTGTAACATAATGTTTTATAATGTAACACATAAGTTGTCCCTGCATTGCCTTTTGAAATGTAGGGCACTGAATTTTTATTTTCCTTTAAAATAACGTTGCTGGGTATAATTTTTTATTGGCTTCCTTCTCTAGACTCTAGAGCTGCTAGAAAAGAAGGAGAAAGTACTTCTGAAGAAGGCTGCTGCCGAGGTTGATAAGGCCAAGGAATTCTCAAGAGCAAAAAACAAGAGGGGTATGTGTTAAATTGCATTGAGATGTACATATTACCTTGATCTTGTTCCTACCACATCAAATAATGGAGTAATTGATCATGGATTTGGCTTTCTAAAACTGCAGCGGCCATTCAATGTTTGAAGAGAAAAAGGCTCTATGAGCAGCAAGTAGAAGTGCTTTGTAATAACCAGTTGCGTCTCCATGATCAGGTTCTCTCTCTCTCTCTCCCTCTCTCTCTCCCTCCCCCTCTCTCTCTCTCTCTCTCTCACACACACACGCACACACACGCACACACACGCACACAGACACAAAGTGCAATTTATTTCATTGCATGTTTTATGCTTGTCAAGTTATTATGAAATTTGTGTATGCTCAGATGATATTGCTAGAAGGAGCAAAAGCTACCACTGAAACTGTTGATGCTTTGAGAACTGGGGCAGCTGCAATGAAAGCAATGCAGAAAGCAATGTAAGTCACTAATTTGTCTGTTTATAAATGGGAAAATTCGTAACGGGTTCTTTAAGAGTTGGATTACTTAGTCTATTTGTTTCATCATTCTTTGTTGTTTGAGTTCTAATTTCATTTTTTGATAGTTCGATTAGGGTTTAGGGTGGATTTTAAAGGGGATTATTATTGTATTCTTGATCTGGCATCTTCCTAACCAACTAATTTATTTTGAAATATATTTTCTCACTGCAGGAATATTGATGATGTTGACAAGACGATGGATGAAATAACTGAACAAACACAGAATTTGAGAGATATACAGAACGTTTTGTCTACGGACCAAATTCATGATTATGATGAGGTTCCTGCCCTATTTCTGCTTTCTGCTCTAATTTGTGAAATTAGATTTGTAATCTTTTGAAAGTCATTGGTGTTATGTTGGCAATTGCAGGATGAATTGGAGGCAGAACTTGAAGAATTGGAAGGTGAGGATTTGGAAGCGGAGCTTCTTCAACCTGCGATCAACTATACCACTCCTGTCGCACCAGTGCGTGTTCCTACACCAGCAGGTGGACAACCAACTAGGCCTGCTCCTCAAAAGCGTACAGCTGAGGAAGATGAGCTTGCTGCATTGCAAGCCGAAATGGCACTTTGAGCAGCTCCCTTTCTTCAGTAATTTGGTCTACACTTGTGTATGTGGCATTATGGTACTAGTGGATCTGTGTCAAATATTTGATGAAAACCAGGCACTAAGATTGTTGAAATGATTTGGACTTTTTGGTCCAATTATCTTCAGTGTATATTATGTGAGGCTGTGGCTACTCTTGTTGACATATTCAATAACAGTATTTCTCTGTTACTGCTCCGATATTGCTTGGTAATTTAGTGTAATTTAATAGAGGTCACGCCCATTGCTTAAACAGATTTCCGCACTTTTGCTACGTATGAATATTTGTGTATAAAAGGATGACAGATCATTGAGCTAAAAGCTTCTTTGGACTTAAATAAGTTGTGTAATTGGATTTTATCTTTTCCAAGGTTTAACTTTATAATGCACCTCAAAGCGTTCTTTTTGAAAGTGGTAAAAATGTTTGAAATGGTAATTGTATATTTAATCTTCTCTCTAGAAATTTCAGTTTGTGTGGACAATTCTAAGGGCATGGGGTTTCATCATCTAAAATTAATGAAAAGAACACAATCTCGAACAAGATTACGGGGTAACTGATCTTTTGCTAGCTGCCAACAATCAGAAACTTCAACGTGGTTTCCTCTACGGAAAATTGGTATGAGAAAGTAGAAATGGCATTATAAGAATTGCAGATTTGAAAGGAATACTATGAAACAACAATAATGCATAATCAATCAATCAATCAATCATCTTACACGTTGTAATGAAACAAATGCAAGACAATTACACCTTTACACTCATGACTCAACACCCTTTATGAAATTAAGATCCCAACGAGCTTAAGCCTCCAAAACTGGCTTTGATTATTGGGAAATGGTAATAAAAATGGATAATCCGCTACAAATAAGAAATGCAGTTTGCAAGAGATGGAAAGTTGAACTCTAAATATGGAAATGAATTGCATTTACTAACATAAGAATCCACAATTACCATCATCTCAAATGCATAGCAACAAGAAAAAAATAAGGATGGTCTCTGTACATCACAATTTTAATGACTTTCTCAATGAATTATGTAGGTAATTGCCAATGCAACCAGCATCAGCACATATGCTATCCCTTGATCAATCGACACCCCTGCTAACCAAAACAAAAAAAAAAATTAAAATTTTAAGTAAAACATCAGAACAGATCCATAGAACATATGCTGACAAATTAGAACAATGAACTTTCATCTCCTCCTAAGTCCCAACCCCACCAAAAACAATAAAGAATTGTGGCTAATAAGTAAAGGGAGTGGGAAATGGCGAACCATCGTTTGAAGGGGACGGTGCAGCGGCAGGAACTTCAGCAGCAGCATTGGCTGAAGGAAGCAACAGAGAGAAGACAAGGGCAATGTTGAACAAAACAAAGTACATTCTAAACATCTCCATCGCCGTCACAGAGCCCAATATTCCACAAGTGGCTCTTTTTTCTTCTTCTCCTTCTTCTTCCTGCGCCTGCACCCCCTCCTCTTCAGTTTATGTCTGCCCAAATTACAATAATGCGTTATTTACTGAGATTGGGACTTTTAAAAGAGTCAGAGAGAGAGAGAGAGAGGAGAATCTTGCAACGGAACGGCACTCTAAAAAAAACCCGACCTGACTAGAGTGCTATTTTTGGTAATTATTATTTCTGGAACAAAGAGTTTTCTATTTCTATATTCATCTTAGGCCGTTGGTGCAGTCCATATTTCCACGTGTACGGCGGTATAGGACGCACGTTCTCCCTCTATTTCCAGATACCATTGAGCTGGGAAAAGTAGACATCATCCAATCAATGATGTGATTCTCTTCTACTTGCCACATGCAACCCAGGCAGCCTCCCTCTTATGATTGATTTTTTATTGCAAACATTATTCTCACCCCACCCTCATTTAAAAAAATAAAAATAAAAATTATTTGTGTTATTAATGGAAAGTATATTCTTTTGTACAATAGTAATCAATCCAACTAAAAAGTTAAAAGTTAAAACAAATATCAGTCTTTAAAAAAAAACAATGTAAATAATGAAATTAAAAAAAAAAAAAAAAAAAAAAAACATCACAAAGAGTGCTTGTTTTGAAGTAGACAAATCACAAAAGAACATGATTTGGGTTGCTCAAACTTTATATTGGTCAAATGGCGAGTATTTAATGTCAGATAAGATCTTATAAACGCATCTTGTATGCGCCGGCAAGCATAGTGAAATATGGTGCTTTGTGTTTAAATTGTATGTAGAAGCTTTATTTATTAATGAATAGAAGGTCATTGAACAGGTTTTGAAATCTAAAGTAACTTATGCTGGGAAAATAGTTGTACTCCGGCTTCCTCCATGAGAAGATAGAATATCAGGTTCCAGCCAATTCCTCTGCAGAAAGACAGTAATTTACTCTGGAAGAGATTCCAATGGAACTGTAAATTCAGGCAAACCAAGAAGCCATAATAAAAAACAAACAGCACCTACATTTGCATCCTAGAGAAGAGTTAAACTGGAATGTCTGTACAATCTAAGATAGATTTAACAGTTTCTACACGAAGCGGGGATGAGTGATGATATATATCCACAATGCCTAGTATTTTTCTGAAAGATCATCAGAAGAACATCCCAGAGTAAAGAAAGATATTATTACAATTTTTCACAATTCAGTAAAAGGAAGGTCTCTGATATGATGCATATTTTGCTAGCATTATGCTTTTAAATCAAATTACACCCCCTAATCATTGCTTTCAACTATCTGCTCACCAAGGCCAACGGGAACAGCCACTGGTAATTCCAAATAGTCGAAGTCATCAGTAACTCCAACCTGTTTTGGACAACCAAAGATATCAGCAATTAAAATCTGTTTGGTTGTAAACTAAGCACATTCAAGCTCAATGATTCTACTTCCTTTTCTTGGGGGATTTATTTCTGCTACTTAGGAGGACATGGGAAAACGTATTGTGTGCTTGTGCTACACTCTCTTGTACCATTACAGTGTTCATAGGAAATATACTTGCCTCATTGTAAAGGCGATCAAGTTGTTCTTTGGCCTGGGGAAAGTTATTTGAACACCATTGTCGCAGTGTGAAGATGTTATCTGCAGAATTGTTGCATTTGAATTTTAGAAAAGAAAAAGAAATCTGAGAAGATAACTGTGTTTGCATGAAAATAAGATAAAGGAGCTGAGTCTTTTGCAAGTAGAAACCTGTCCATCTGTTAGCTGCTCCATGAGCTACTTCAATTGCTTTCCCTGTGAACAGAAATATATACACATCACAGGAATTTAAAATTATTGATCTTTAAAGCACCTTTTTTACTGAAGAGAGCACTATAATCAAAGAACTGAAAGGAAATGTAGAAATCCTCAACTCATTGTCTCAAAAGTAGCTGGATCATTTTCTGCATACTGTCCAATTTCATCCTGAAAAATGCAACAGACTGAGAGCTTCTAATGCCAATGCCAGGTATGCAGTAGGTACTTTTCAAGGGAAATACAGGAAACATGTTTCAACCTTTAGCTCATTATGTTTCTGTTCAATCTCTTTCAACTCATCCAATGCCTTCTCCCGTTCATCCTAAATACAACAAAAAGAAAACATTAGAGATAGTCAAGACAGCATTTGTGATCTTATTTGGTGTGATCATTGACTATCAGACTGATAAATATTGGCCAAATTGATCAGAACCGGCTTACAGATTCCTCTCGCCCCTTCTTCAAAGCATGGCATTGCTCAACGAGTTCTGAAAGCCGCTTCTTACTACTCTGGAGATCACTTTCTAGCTTTCGTTGTACATTTCTTAGCTATTATACAGAGATTTAAGCATCAGAACAGTTCAAACGGACAGACAATCAAGTTTCCCAGAGATGTTAAATGAGAATATTACCTGATTTCCAGCACAGCTTGGTAGACTCCAAAAGTATACCTGGAGTGTAAAAACCGTTGGCACATTAATATTGTTCAAACCCGAGTCCTTTAGACAAAGTGCTTTACAAAGATAGTATAAACAGTATAAAATGCGTAATGCTAATATACAAATATTGAACATATGCTGCATCTGTAACTTCGTATCAACAAGTTTACTCACTGATGTCCCTATTTTGTCTTTTGAAACAAGATCATCGTCCACTAAACACTGGATAACATCTTTTACAGACTGGCTGATCACGCCTTTCTTTGGACCCAACTTTTCCAGTTCCTTGAGCTGAAATTCAAAAGCAAAACTATAATCTGAGATGCCAACATTATTGTCCACGGCTGGAAACAAACACAAACACCGCAAGCATTTACAACAAACTTGAACAGGACAAGCCTACACTGGGAAATAAACAAACTGATGCACCAAAACTAACTTAGGTCTATCTTCAGTCGGTCATTTTAACAAACAGTTGAAAATATTTTTCCAATTTCTCTAGCTGAAGAAAATAAACAAATAAAGAACCAACTAAAAATCACTAAATCGTGAATATAACTACAAATAGTAAAATTGCAATGATGGAGGAATATCCGCTTACAAGGAAGAAATTCTGCGACTCATAAAAGATCTGGAGCATTTTCTCACGCTTCTCATCTAACGAAAGTCCTCTTTTCTTAGACTGCACCCAAATCCAAACGCGTACATTTAGTCCATGCATAGAATATAAATCAATAAATAGACAATGAAAATCACGGAATAATCTTACTCCTCAATCCTTATTTACAAAATGATAAAACCGGAAAAAATTCAAAAAAAAAAAAAGTAATATATTACGAATCGAGAACAGCGACTGTATTTCATTCAACAAATTCACAGAAGTTTTCAATCAAAAAGCCTAAAATTCTAGCCATTGTTAATCCACAAACTAAATGAGAATGACGGATGATATTAAATCAAAATTCGATATTGAAAATTAAAATTAATTGCGCACCATTTCTCTGCAAAATGTTGGGAGAACGTTCCAGGGCAGAGCACGGCTGGGGAAGTGTGCAGAAGAAGTCGCCGATTTAGGATTTGCATACACACGCTGATTATGTGTAAATATAATATTTGACATCTTGGCGGGAACTTTAAAATTTTTGTATATCGTTGTAAAATTACCACACCGACCCTTTGCGTTTCCGGAACATTCATTGATTTTGTTACTGCGAGTAGACACGCTTTAATTGTATGCAAGTGCACGCTTTTACTAGGATTGGATTACGAGAGCATATAAAATATTTTGTATTGATGTATTACGATTTCCATGTGTGGATATATCATATATCTATACAATTAAATTGGACACGATTATGCAAATATTAAATTATAGGGCAAAATACGCTAGACCTTCCTATATTATGGTTCCATTGTACACTAGACGATATCAAATCTTCTTTTTATTATTATTTCTATCATATTCTGTTGAATGTCCAAAACTACGTAGTTTAACTAAAACTAAAAACTAAAAACATAAATATCACTAAAATCACTTTACAATTATCAGACGCTAACCAATGAATGAGTGAATAGTTTAATTTTGGACATGATGAAACAGAGATAAACTTGAAGAGAATATCTCAACTTATTCTACATTCATCCCTTGCCGTTTTAGTTAAAACATTTAGTCCTATTAATTTTTTAATACAATAATCATTAGTCTAATGCTTTAATGACAATTAATTGATTAAAGGGGATTGAGTATGTGGTTTTAATATAAAATAATAAAATAAGTATTTGGAATGAGTTTTATGCTCATACCAGATCATTTGTCCAATATTATCCTATATCGTGTATAATATTCAAAATAACGTAGTTTAACTAAAACTAGGGACTAAAAGCATAAATATCATTAAATCACTTTACAATTATTAGATCTTAACAAATAAATGAGTGAATCTACCACGTAGTTTTAATCTAAAATATAATAAGACAGAATAATTTTGAACATACGATTGATTTCTTTTATGCCAACTAAAGCAACTAAGTCCATATATCTTTTACCGGGTTCAATTAAGTGACGTAAGTATTGAGCAATTTGTGACCACGTACTATCTTTTTTGAGAATTAACTTAGCATTATACATATTAGGCAACTATAATAGCATTAAAATTTTCGTTTCATTGGATACATCCCATCTCTTTTTATTGATTAATTGAGTGTTGAGAGCAATTCTAATATAGTTAAAATTATATTTTCATTTACGGTCATTGAAGTGATTATTGATTGTCTTTAATTTAAAAAGTTAAGAGATTTAATTGTTGTAATTAAAATTATAAGGATAAATGTGAAGGGCGCAATAGCACAAGATAGTTTAGTGTACTAATGTTTTGGTAGAATCAGATTCCAATGTTTTGGTGTCGATTATGTTGGGGGAGAGACATGTTCCGTGGAAGCTTAGGGCCATTGTGGACAGACTGAAACAATTCTCGTGTGTATTATCGCTGAATCATATTTTTAGAGAAGCTAATTAGCTTGCAGATGGGCTTGCTAGGGAGGGATGTCGACGGCAAATGGACTTGGAGTTTACTACATTTGGGGATCTTCCTTGGCAAGTAAGGGGAGTCATTAATATGGATAGATTAATGGTTCCGAATTTTCGAGTGCGTCGTAAGGATGTGTAATTGTTATTTGTTCTTCTATAGCGTCTGTAACTTTGGTTCCTATTAATAATATCTGGGAGTGGCGCCCCTAATTTATTAGCCAAAAAAAAAAAAAGTTTAGTGTATTCTATCATAAATTATAGGAAAAACCAAATAAAACAAAAACAAAAATAGAAACAAAGAATTTTCAATGGTGAAATTTCTCAAACATTGTTTCTAAGTCAACAGTCTACTCCCCAACTATATAAATTAGCTGAAGTTCAGTGCATAATCCTAATAGTCGTTGGCATGTGCTACTGCTCACTTTATGAAAAAAACTTGAATTCAAATAAAGCCGCTTTTCATATTCAAACAAAATACTTCAATTGATAGCGCTGTGTGTCATTATCCATTATTAATCAAATATTAAAGCTATTGACCATATATAAGATATATCAATGTCTTTTTTTTTTTTACTCCATAAGAATATGGGTAATTAAATTACATTTTCCTTGATCAAACTACATAAATTATGATGTTTAGATTAAATTACAAAACGGACTTTGATGTTTAGATAATTATAACAAATACTCCCTTATTGTTACTCAACTAGCATTTTGAGTTGAAAATATACAATAAAATTTTTAAAAAAACCCATAAGGCTAATTATAGTTGCATTCACCAAATAGTTAATTTTGTAGTCATTTGGGGGTATTTTTGTATTTTTCTTTTCTTGCTCGATTAATGTCTAACACTATTACGGATTGATTGTAATTTTACCAAATTTCGAGATCGAACTATTAATTGGTAAAACCTCAAAAGAGTAAATGTAAGTCATTAACCCTAAGAAGATACTGGGGAAAAAAGATACACTTGATGTGTAATGTGGAGTAAATCTCAGGTTTTGGTTACTTGAAACAAAGAAGTTTAATTAAATGGTATAAGGTTCGTTTGGATAGGATATTGTTTTAATTTTTATTTTTTTTTCGAGTCTTGTTGTAGAAAAGAAATATTTTGTAACTGTTTAAATTGATGTGTTTGTTTGTTTTAAGGGGAATTATGTTGGACATTTTTATTATTAAAATTAGTATATTTTGAGTTAATTTTGACAATAAATTGTGCTGAAGTTTTTTTTATTATCAAAAAATAATGTAGAAAAGTAATTACTGTAGCTTTTTTTGGTGGTAAGAATTGCTTAAAAAAAAAGAACAAAACAAATTAATATACCAAATTCTATTATTGAAAAAAAAATGATTATAAAAATTCCATCCAAAATATACAAAGAAAAGCATTATTTTTAATATTAAAAAAAAGGCTAATGTATATTATCGCTTTCATGTGTGGACATGAATCCAACTTTTGCAATTGGAGTTATTAATTATTACATAAACATGGTGTGAAAGTGAAACCAATTAATTTATGAAAATAATAAATAAATAAATGGATCAAATCAAGTTGCATTCAGCATTGTCAAAAGTCAGCTAAGTAATAATTATGGGAAATAGCCTAAAGCCCAGTCCATTCATTTGAGAGTTGAGACCCTCTTAAAATATGCAAAAGTTTGAAGCATAAATTATCAGAAATTGTTCATCATTTAATCCAAGTCGTGCAAGTTACAATCAGAATTCATGTTTGATTTGAAACATAAGTGTGCTGTTAATTCTTGAATATTCAAACTTTATTTATTTATAAAGGGATTCCATTGGTCATTGACTTGAAACAGTAATCATTTGTAGCTTCTGGACTATTCCTAATCGTCCCAGTGAGGTATTTTAAATCAAATTATTGAATGATTCAAGTGTTATTATAAATTGAATAATGATTTTCAATAAACATTAATTGCATTTAGTTTAAACGAGTTGATTGAACGATTAAATTAACCATTAAACTACACATCATTTCTAATGTCAGACTCAGCTTAAGAGAATCTTATGCAAATTAATTAAGGTGTGAAACAATTTGTTCTAATTTCCAAATCTTCATTTATTTAATTAATTATTGTCAATGGCGGTGGCCGGAAATTTATTGGCAGATTCTCATGAGGTCGTTGAGCATATTGAAAGGAGGACGAAAGCTCCAGTGTCCAGAACATTGATGAAACTTCAACGGCGGGGCGTCTTATTTTGATTATCCAGAGACTATACTTAGTAATTAATAAATTAAAATATAATCCACCAAATTTTTGTTTAATGATTGACTAGGATGATACACTAAAAAACAAAATTGCAAATTTAATTTAGAAATGATATGATATAGCCAACGCCCGCCATCTCTTAATACAATTCCAAGTCCACGCCTCAGAGTCCTTCCGTACAAACAATTAATTAAAACTAGCATTGCAATTATATATGAAAAGCTTTCAACGATACTATTTCAATGCTAATCTTAAAACTCCAAATGGTTAATGATCAACTGATTGTACATGTGTGACTGTGTGTGTGTGTGTGTGTTAGGAGTAAAAACCAGCATTTAATTATGATCAACCATGCACGTACGGGAACAAACCAAAAGTCCTCATTCTTTAGTTTAATTAGGAGAGTTTGTATGCAAAGAAATTTTAAAACACATTGGTATGGTATGGCATTAGCATATCTCACGTACGTAACCCTTTGATCAGAGTTCACATTAATTTCTTGTGACAAATATGCATGATATAATGAAGTAATGGTTCCAACTTCCAAACTCCTGTGCATGCAGACGAAAGCCACATCTTTATTGATTGATACAACGCTTTCTTTCACAACAGTGCATGCAAATTATGCACTAATTTTTTCACGAGATATAGCCCTTTATGCTTATAATTTTGCATTATAAATTATAAATTATAACTGGACAGAACAATGCTAGCATGCACCAAGAAATGCACACACAATCTCAATAAGTCATAGTTCACAGTTCACACAGAAAAAAGTGGGTAATATATTGTCAGAATGGGACATTTCTTAACTTTGAATTGGCCATTCCATGCAATTTTTGTGACTACTTGGCCTGTTTGTGTGTGACCCATTTTGCTGACATTAACATTCATGCATGGACCTTTCGCCTAGGAATTTATTGTGCAAATCTTTCTTTTATTAGTAGAATCACGTAAATTATTTGTGCATATACTCGGATAGCGCAATAGGAAAAAAAAAATTCCTTAATTCAACATTGCATTTTACTATAGACGAAAAAAGAAATACATAAACCTCAACATGGCTTGTAAATATGCTACAGATCACGCTGCAAAACTTCATTTTTTTTTTATTTAATCCTTTAACTATAGTTCAGTCAACACAGCGTGATCTATAAATAATATAATTCATTTACATTTTTTAACATGCAACACGCCCTAATAACACATGAAACGACTAATATACTAATACTAATTTATGTCAGTTAATCCTAGAAATGGACATTTCTTGCATTTATTTTTTAGTTTGTCAATCAACTGATTGACTGGGATGGTGCATTGCCAGAAATGTTGGCCAACAAACTTCCCATCGGATAGGCATAGTCGCCTAATAAACCTGAATGGTCATCCTCAAATTCAATGCTACTGATCACGGTCTCTTCTTGTTGTGTATTTTGATGAGGATGACCATAGTTTGATGATCTAGACTCGAATTCCTCGAAAAATCCCATTTTTTCTCCAACTTCATTTTCAGTCCAGGAGGAGGCATAGCTTTTCGCCAGAGAATATGAAGGTGAAAGACTCGAAATTTCTCTGGATGATGAAGTGGTAATTAAACCATCATAGGGCGTGTCATTTTCTTGAACTTCTGTGAGGCTTGGGAGTGGGAGCTGATCCATTGATGACTCGTAAAGCATATCAGGAACAGGGTAGCCTTGAATCACTTCCACAGAATGAGGCACCGTATTGGAATGCATCACGGAATATGTTGAAAAATTTTCATGGCAGTTGGCCTGGACTGCGTTGAAAGTTGCTAATGGAGTTGTCGAGTAGAAATCCATGTTGTTGTTGAGGGCAAAATTATTTGAATCCATAAAGGGAACATTTTTTATTCTGGGTTCTGTTGTTCTTGCCAAAAATTTCTTCTTTAACTTGGTGTTCCAATGATTCTTCACATCATTATCCGTTCTTCGAGGGAGTTTTGAAGCTATGACAGACCATCTACATCAACATATATTTTTAGAAAATTTCCAATTCAATTTGTCATCTTGAAAATGCAGTGGAACAGAGAAATCTGAAAGTGCGTGTAGAAGAAATAATTTGTACTTGCCTGCTTCCAATGTTAGTGTATAATGTGAGTATGACATTATCTTCTTCTTCAGTAAAACCACCGCGTTTGATGTCTGGCCTAAGATAATTGAGCCATCTGAGACGACAACTCTTGCCACAACGTTTCAGGCCTTAACGATCCAAAAAAAAACAAAAAAACCAACAATTTTAGAAAAGGGATCCCATAATATATGGTATAGTGCAAATTGCATGGCTAGAACATAAAGATGCTCAGAGATAATGCAAGCATAAAAACCGAATTAAAAAAATCTGCAACAAAAATCATAATATAATGAGATGAGAGACAGACCTGCTTTGTGAGGTAAAGCAATCCAATTGCCACCAGTGCCATATTTGTGGACATAATCTTTGAGGGTGTAGTCCTCTTCAGGAGACCACGGTCCTCTCTTTACTTTAGTTTTATCGCAACAGGGAGCTCTCCCCATTAATTCCCAAGCAACTTAACACTGCTACTACTGTAAAGTTTTTGCCCAACAACCACTGACAGAGAGAGGGGGAGGGAAAAGGAAGTTAATTTATAACAACTTAACTGGGATGATAATAATAATAAGAATAAGAAGAAGAAGAATAAGAAGAAGAAGTGGTGGTGGGCTCGTTGTGTTTTGCAGTTATAAATTTATATGGAAAGGGAGAATGACAGCTTTAGTGATCTTTTAGACTCTTTGACTCTGTCAAAACTTCAATATAAATCTTCTGCCATTTTCAATGCAATATTGTACATTTATTTACCAAGAAAAAAAAAAAAGTGTATGCAGCTTCTTTCTTTGTCCTTTAATGAATAAACGAAATGGAGTAACTCAGTCAATGCAGGTTTATCCACGAGTACTACAATGTCAATATGAATTGATATTTTTTACTATTAAATGGGGGGGCCATCAGCCATGGAAATTTTATAATTTACCTTAGTTTATTGTCACATGGAAAATTAATGGAATTGTCAACCAAGAGCCATTGTACTTTGTCATGCATTTTGGTTTGTATCATTGTTCATGTTAAAATATTCGAATATTTGCGTCATATTATTCATTTTACTGTATTCATCCAGCTGCTCTAATTTTACCTAGCTATGTCCATAAACAAGAGCCGTTTTGTAAATCATAATGGCTATAATTTAAGATTAGGGACGATAAGTCTTGATCTTCCAATGCAGCAAATCATGACTGGATGCCATATTTGTTTTTTTCTTGAATTTTGTATCTTGTAAAAATGGAAGACCAAGTACTGAATGTGATTGTCGAAAAATCAAATTAATTACCATGGTGACGACTTCTAGGGAAGAAACAAAATGGCAAAAGTACCATTTAGATCCCTTAAGTTTAACACACTACCACTTTTTAATCCATTGTATTTCTCAAGTTTTCAATTCATAACCAATATAAAACAATTAGTAGATTTTTTAATCCATGATGGTATGGTTTTATTTATTTATTTTTTTCATTATATATATAGAAAACAAGATTCAGGAGGTTATCGACTAGAGGATATTGGACAACTTTCTATCATTCACCAAAGAAAATATGTTAATTGTCTAATTATTGGTTAAAAATCGAAATGTAAGAGATCAAATTTGAGGGCCAACATTGTATTGTTTTTTCCAAACAAAATTTTCTAGTATTCAGTCAAAGAAAAAGAAAGGAAAGTTCAAGTCCTATTACATCAACACGCGATACCAAATCTGGAAGATGAATATCATGAATTGAGCAAAGCGGTTGGGTGAGAGTAGAACTCTTCCAAATAAAGAGCAACTAACAATGAATGATGAATCTTCCCAGTAAGTTTCAACGATTGTTTTAACTTTTTTTTTTTTTTTTATTTTTAACTTTTAACCAAAGCAAAAGAGAACTAATAGAGTAGATGAATTCAAAATTTACGGTTTCAATTTGAAAAATCTTGGTCGTAGCAGGAGCCTGTTCTTCTTTTCAAAAAGTTAAATGATTCATTTTACTAAGGTGATTTTTGAGTTATTGTTTTGCTTTCTAATTAAATACTTGTTTTTCCAGTTTTTTTTTTTTTAATAGCAAACTTTCTTGTTTTTTTGGACCAAAAAATTCTCTTCTTTATAATCAGTAAATATGTTATTTGAGTTCAATTAAATATTTAAGAAAGCTCTCTACGGAAGGTAGAGATGAGTGTTGGTCGTGATTTTATTTTAAATTTAGAATTTTATGTTAGGGTGAAGAATTTAAAGAATGGAGGAGAAAGAAATTTGGAAAGTGTAATGAGAAAATAAAATAAACAATTTTTTTAATAATAAAATAAATATATCTTCTAATTATTTTTCACCAAAACAGAGAGATGGTAATGCAACAAAATATTAAATATGAATTTTATTTTATGACTCTTCTTATTCTTATTATTACTATTATTGTTTTTTTTTTATTTTGTCTATTCTCAATTAGGCCATATGCAATTATTTATGCGTTTTTGTTGATATAATTTGGTACAATATTCTTAAGATTTAAAAAAAAAAACTGTATAATTTTATGTGTATTGTTGTCTCAAAATATCTGTATTCGGTTTGTAATGCTATAAAAGTGATGAAATATGGAAAAACAAAATTAAGATTCTTTGATTATTAGAGTTAATTGCAAAAGAATTATCTTGAGCTATTACGCTTTCACAAATTCCTCATTAAACTTTTAATTTAGAATACTTTACACCGCCTAAATTTATACAGTTAAAACTTAAAAACCGCAAGTATACATGACTTTTGCAATTAAGGCTTATTATTAAGCATCTCATGTACAAATATTCAATAATGTAATAGGGTATTATAAGTGATTATTAATCTTAATTTATCTTAGTGATTAATAAATAGAGTTGGCAAAAATACTCGGGCTGTTAGGCCATTACTTGCCCTCAATATAACTTGTCCAAACTCACAACTTAACCGCGAGTATTATTGGATAGTGTAATAGTGAGAGTCGGTAATACGTAGATAGGTACCCGCATATTCGTCATTACCCCATTTTTTCCCGTCAACAAAATGAGTGTTTATCTATTTTGTCAAAGTCGTTTAATATCCTATCACTTACCTGTCCAAAGCCACTCGTTTGCCACATCTAGTGATTATTAACCCTCTCATATATATTCCAAATACACCCAATTATTACTTTTTTGAATGTCAAGAATGGTACTCCAAGATTAGAATTTCTCAGCCCAATTCCTTGGTTGATCAAGCTCTTACTAACCAAACCATAGCCCAGGCCTTAACGACTACGGGTAGTTGGTCCAGTGAATCCACTGCCACTCTATTCCGCATTTGAACCATTTCTTATTGGACAGTTCTTAATAGCAAAACTAAATATACATGCTACTGATGCTAGTGCAGTTGTGTCCGTTGTGCTAAACTAATAAAGTTGTCTATGGAGTCTTACGCACCATGTACCCTTCACTTAATCGAAAATTGACGAGTACAAAAAGAGCAATAGATTTTTATATCAATTTTGTGTATTATTTATAAGATTTTGATACGTGTATAGTCACTTATCCCTCAAGATTTACTAATCACTAAATAAAATTTTAATTTTATCTATAAAAACACGTATCACATTTATACGAAATGATACATAGAATGATATACCAAATAATACAAAAGATCCAAATCTATAAAAAAAAAATAAAAAATGACAAGTATTATGGAAATGAAGAGATTAGCCAAAAACTTTGTTATGCTCATACCATAAGATAAATCATGAAAATTATTAATTACATAATAAAAATCAATTGCAATCATCATTTCATCTTACAACCATCATCCTGTCAGTTTCTTATGTTGTCATAAGCAGTCAATTTTTAAGTGGGTCTTGTTTAGGTTAACCACTTAATTAGCGTTAACCTGGATGCACTGCTGGGGAATCACACGACAAATTGCTCGAATCTTGGATTAAATTGAGAAGAAACTTCGGAACATTAAAAAACACGACATACGCTATCGAACTCAATGTATAACACGTCAGGAGGGATTTAGAATAGATGTCGGCTTATATTGTCTAAATGGACTTTATGGCATACATACATCTAGCCATACATTACATGTAAACAAGAACAAAAACAACTATGGCGTCCTCGTATGGCCGAAGCAAATTTGTTAAAAATGTAGGCTAAGATGCATTATGCCAAAAGTTGTGAATTTAACTTTTTATGTTTACTAAAGATTGAAGAGCATACTAATATTTCTCTTTGGTTGTTGGGACTTTATTAAACGATCTTTAATCTTGTTATTTGTTAATATGAAGTTTATATCAAGACAGACAGAGGTAGCAGCTGTCACATAAATCTTGTTTGATGTGTGATGAGTGTATAAATTTTTAACCGGTAAATGACGAATTAGCACGAGACACATGGACACAGTTTGACATCAGAATGAGATGATGCGGTGATGTGACACGACCGGTAAAATTGTTGCATGGCAGTGACGTGGTCGGCGATGTGATTGAATCGGAGACACATGGACACAGTTTGACACCAGAATGAGATGATGCGGTGATGTGACAGGACCGGCGAAATTGTCGCATGGCAGTGATGTGGTCGGCGATGTGATTGAATCGGCCCGCGACGCCGAATAACCCATACTAAGCCACTATTCCAGAACAGTAATACACAGGTTTGGAGTTCCGTCACTACAAATATTACCCTTACTCCATTTAGAAAAGGGGTGTGAAGAGATAGGAAAAACTCCATCTCATTGAAACATCGAAGCTTTTCCGAAAAATATCCCGCGGAAGGTGACGGTAGGATTGTTCTTATTGCAGTTGCGATCAGGTCGAAGTGCTATCGCCAGCTGTTCGGTCGAAAGAGCTGAGTTGGGCCTCACATCCAGGTCTATCAATGTGCTTTAAATTAAGATGATTATTTACATTCTTTTGAGTTGTGATCATGGTTTTTTCCTGGCTTTGGTCAATGGTTCAGCCATTCAAACAACCTTTAGCTCATGTCCTTCCATCGTCCAGGTCAAGATGTGAACATAGGAATTCAAAACAAACAAACTAAAGTTTTCATGCGCTGCTGGTCTGCCTTTACTTTTTTACTGCAATTCAGTCGGGTCCAAATCAGAAACTCCTTTTCAACTCTTTTTATGCAAGTTGGAACAGACGATGAACAGAGAGCCTTTGGCAGCGTTGCAATTTTAAACCAATCAACAAAAAACAGTGAGGTGAGCCAATCGTTCGCGCCCAGCTACACTATTTATTGGCTAATCCATATGCATAGAGCCAACCCTTTTTTTTACCTCAAATGGTGAATCAGAATCCGCTTTAATGAAGAATGTCTTAATAGAGTAATACTTAAGACCGTAGGCTGAATAAATGAAGTTAAAAGCCAAAACTCTCATATAATCTTACAAATGAAATTAAAATTGATTAAAGAAAATGGCCCAGCAAGAAAAGCACTAGCTTCATGTCGATGTTTTTAATTTTCTATGTATTCAAACAAATAGATCCAAAATTTTAAATTGGTGAAAGACAACTATAAAAGTCAACAGTTGACATTGTATTCTGACTTTCTTTATTGGCATGGTAAAATTCAGGTAATTTTTTTTATAATCATCTCTATGTTGTAACATAACACTTTCTTGTTACTGGGCAACTAACATTAATTAAAACCACTGCAAATAAATTCGGCTATTGAAGGTAAAATATCTGAGTTAGGGGAGAGAAATCAAGGCAAAGTAGGAAAAATGATGTTGATGAGTTTGAGCCAATTTGGTGTAGTGTAGTGTAGCCAAATTGATCACTAGTTCAAACTTTAAGTTGAAAAATGAAGCTAATTAGCTATAAGCTAATTTGGTGTAGCCAAATTGGTCACCACTTTACATTTGAAGTGTTTTGCTGGGTTATTTGAAAAAATTTAGAAGTGGTGTGTGGACTTTTTTTAGTATGTGAGGTGGGTTCTCTCTCGAATCACCTCTAATCTCCATTGACCCAATTAGGTCAGTATTAGATAGATTGATAGAGTAAGATTATCTTAAAAAATATCGTTAATGACAAAAACAATCGTTATTAGCTCCAACTCTAATCATTAAAGGCAAAGTATTGAATGAATGCAAGTAAGGTTGGTTTTGGGGTAGAATATCAATCACAAAAATGGGGAAAAAAATGTAAGGAACAGTAATAAAAGTGACCAAATAGGCAAATAAAACATAATGGTATTGCTCAGAAATAATTATAGATAATGCTTGTGGACATTATACTTTACTTTTACCCCCACCAATTAAAAAAAAAAAAAAAAAGGCCAATGTGTGACAAACTCAATAAAGTGCCTGCGAACTTCATCATAGCATTGGCAGTACAACTGCAGAATTGGTGGATTGCGTGCTAGGCCGGTTACATTGCATTGGAATGAATAATGAGTGGTACGAATACTTGCAACTTTTTTTTTTTTTTTTTTTTTGGGCACTCTTTCCTTTTTCCGGGTCCAGACTCGAGATTCATTCAACCAAAAGAATGGATTTTTATTCAAGTCTATTTAATTAAATTCAGTAAGCAATCCTTGGTTTCTTGAATGGATAAGAAGCAAAAATTTCATCCAGATTTCCTGGCCATGTCAAAACAAAATCTCTCATCCCCGACTTTTTCTAAAGATAGAGATCTCAACTGTCCCCCTTAAACACTACTTCACCTTTTCCCTATCCCTCGGACCCCTCCTTACTTGCAAACCTAACCCCATCACTGTCTCTCCCAATCCAGACATCTGTGCAAAATATTACATTAGTAGTCAGTCCAGTATATCCCAAAAAAAGCTGAAACCCTGGAATATTATTGTAAGACCCTATACACACTATACTCTAATTAGGGGGATGATGACAGTTTATGGAACTCAGCAAATGAAATTATTAGTATTTCCTTTGTGGGATTACTTGTTTTTCTCTAATAAGTGCGCTCACAAATGTCCTATTAATTGGCCATATCCATGATCCACCACAATAACACACACACACACACACCAAAAATGTGTGAAAAGATGTGCGCAACCCTTTTTAAGTTTTAAGTGGAAACAAACAATGAGCAATACAATCTGCTCTGCTGCACACAGCTGTGTGAAAATTGTGAGGCATGACAAATCAAGGAAAACAGAAGTTGTACAAAAGAAGAAAATTGAGACAAGGGGTTCCACAAAGCAGGGTGAATAATGATAATAATAGAACTGGAGATTTTAATCATCAAACTGTTCAAAGGAATTACACAAAGGAGCATATGCTCAGCTCAGGAGAATTTTTACAACAAAGTGCCATAATCAAAATGAAATATATATATATATATATAGTAGTAACAATTAGTACTCTAATTACATACTGCTGCGATGATATAGATCACAAACCATTACAGTTTCAATTCTGGTAAATAAACTTGCTACTGAATATAATATAAAAATATATACATAATCTTCTTCTGCTGCTGTTTGTTGCTGTGGACAAATTCCTATAGCAGCCCAAAACACAAATCTTCTTCATGTTTGAGAAGCTCCCCCAAAACAAGAGATTCTACTCTTCACCCACCCACCATGACACCATTTCTGGTACTCCAAAATGTAATACTACTTATATGACTACAACTTCTATGTACAGAATCTTTTTTTTTGTTCCTCCAACACTTTGGATTATCTTTTTCTTTTCCTTTTCCTTTACCTTTAATGTTTATGATACTAATAATTAGTAAATTTCATGCTAGGAGAGAGAAAGAGAGGCGCACAAAATTTTCACCCCATCATTAAGAATATGATCAACAATGATTACCAACAAGAACACCATTCCACGCTTCCATCACACTTCCGAATCATCACTTCCAAATCTTCATTTAATCAGCTCGGTGACCCACCCAACATCTGGATTTGGGGTTTCGGGTTGGTTAGGCTCGATCTTATCCAATGGATTCTCTTTGCTTAATTTCTGGAATATCTTAGCCCTCAAATCCCTCCCTGACTCCACCCTCTCCATCACTGGCTCTTCCTCACATCCTCCCTTGTCCCAGTTGTCGAAGTACCCCATCCCGTTCCGGTTTATAGCACGGGTCGGAGTGGAAGGCAAGCTGCAGAATCCAGGCCGGGTCATCACAATCCTGGGCGTCCCGACTCCAGAACCACCCGCCTGCAAGCCCCAAGCAGATGACGTAGACTGGGCTTTATTCAGCTGCAACTGACGCAGAGACGCCATGATCTCATTGACTGAGTGCGAACCCAGAGAACGACTCAGTGAGTTAATCGATGTCGATGTCGTCATCGGAGACATGGGAGGCGATTCAGACGGCGGCGAGCCCGACTCCGGCGATGAGATGAACTGTAGCGACTTCCCGAAAGACCCCTCAATAGCGAGCCGGTGTGGAGACCCGTCGTAGGAGTCGGCGCGTGGGCTGAGAACCCTGAGTTGGTCCGGTGAGTGAGCAAAGAAACATACCCTTCGCTTGCAATTGAGTCCATCCTTGCATGGCTGCGTTCGATAGCGAGCAGGGTGAAGCCAGCACTCAAACACGCCATGCGCGAACTCACACGAGTCGCCTTTCTTACAACTCCCTTTCCTGAATTCCGGGCAAGCAGTGCCGGAATAGTGATACTTACGCGGGTCACGCCGGCGAGCCTTCTCTCCAGGATGAGCGTACGGACACTCGGTCCAGTCATGCGACCTTCCACGCATGCACTTGCGCACTTTAAACTCGAACATACGGAATTGATCGCATGAGTAAGCGTCCACTGGAAAATCCAAATCTTTCCCAAAAGTGTCGTCGTTTTCGGGGTCAAAGTCCTCCAACAGAAAGTCGGTTGCGTTTGTTTTAGCGTTGGACGGAAGATAACGTTGCAGTGCAGTGAGAGCATAGGAGTAGTCATCAAAGTTGGCATTGCCACTTGGGCTTAAGGTGCACGAAATCTCAGCCGTCTGGTTATCTTGAAATGACGACGGCCACGGCGGAACATGGACGGTGTGATTGGGATGCCTTCGTTCTCCGATCATCATTTTAGAAGGATTTGTTTTTTTCACAGTGTGTTGGTGTTTTTGGAGTGGGATTGGCAGTGCTTTTGAAGTCAGTATATAAACTGCAGATGTAGTGGGGTTGAATCATGGTTGGGTTATACTAACCATGGTTAGATTAAAAATCGTACGTTGTCGTTGTTTTTGAGCCAAGTGTTATCACTGCGGTTAAAATATTGGGATTCATTAATCCTACAGGCGTTTGAGATAGGAGATCGACAGACTGTCTGTGATGGTGACGCGTGTCGTTTTGTTTGCAGCAGTGTGATTTGTGATTTAGTTGTGACGACGGTCTGAATGTAACGGAAGTGGATTAGTTAACGGACAGCCGATGGAGTTCCAAAGGCGGTGGAGCGTCATATACGCTACATTAGTCCTAATAGATATGGTTAAACTTTTATTGAATCCAAAATGGAATTAATTGAAGTAAAGTAAACAGTACGACTGTACGAGTGCTCTTTATTTGTATAAATTTGTCATTTATGGACGGAAATTATGTCCATATATTGGATTTGGACAATTTGTGGCTTCATCGGATTATTTTGTTGTGAAGTATTATTATTTTATTTAATTAGATACAAAAATTCTTATAAAATTAAATTTATATATCAAACAATAACAGATAATTAATGACGGTTGAAATCATTATATTAATTTTTTATCGCTTTTATTTTACGTTTTAAATGCGAAATGAAATTCAAGAAGATTTGCATTTACTCATCTTCTAATTACTGTAGTATATTACAGATTGGACAAGTGATAAGTCTCCCGTACAAGAGAGTTAACACTATCCATTAAGTACTTACTTGTCTTGTTTTTAGGGATAATTAATGAAGGAAGGAAAATAATAATTTGAGATTAATTGATAAGATAAAACTTGACGACACGTCGAGATAAAAGAGGATATCGATTTGAACTAAATCCAGTACGAGACATCTCTGAAGTGTTAAGCAAGCATAAGATTGATGATTAATGCTAAAGGAAAGGAAAGAAAAATTTTGAATCAAGAAGTAACTTATTGAGGGTAATGTTCTTGACTCTTTTTTCAAGGGAAATTATAGGAAAGAGTAATTGATGATACATTATCTTAAAATTGAATGAGGATGAGATGGAAGTGCATTATTATACTAAAATTATTCCATTATTGCAGTCTTTGTCTTTCTGTTTATTTCCCCCCATTTTAGGTCACTAAATCTAAAGAATATCTTTACATAATTCCCCCAATTTAATGCCAAATGAACCAGAAAAACAATCTTTCTTTTACTATCAAAATTCACAGCATAAATCTTTGCTGCGCATATCATTTCACTCGGGTTTCAATTATTTGGTGCCTTAACTAGCTTGGCTAGGATTTGTTGTGCCTTGCAATTTTCAACGTTATTTCTGCGAAAACAAATTGTAACGAGACTTCATTATATGGTATTATTGTAATAAGCATACTACCACTTCTCTTTAACATGCTGAAAGATTTAGGTTAGTAGCACGGTGTCCCAATGGGTGAGTGACACTGGGTGTGACACCGATAATAAAATGCAAATGGACAGTATTAAAAATGCGGAAAATAAATGGACAGGAGTTTGGTAACGCAGTTCGGCAATTGCCTACGTCTGCGGGGCCACGCCCAGAAAGAACAATCCACTATATTCACAAGTTAAAACACATTCAGTATGACACAAGGTAAGACACCATCTTATCTTAAATACTGCTGCTTCCTAACTTCTGCAGTGAACGGATTGTGCGAGCTCCCCTCGACTTATGTTGATTCCTCCCGGAATCCGTGGTGATGCAAGATCCCCTTGCCCACGTTTGAACTCCTCCCGAGCTCTATGCTTGAATCAAGAACACAAGGATTGCATCTTCATTGATGTTGCTTTAAGATGCTTCAAGCCAACACACTTTAACTAAACTCTCCAACAAAGAAGTGTGTATACAGTTTTCAAGAAGACCGAATGGAATAATCAAAAACTCACACCTTGAAAACCGTGTGAAGGAAATGTCATATAGTCACACAAAAATCCTTCCATGATTATCCCAAAATTGTTTCCAAAACCATTCGAATGGAAGGACGTAATCACCAAATCTTCCCATCATTATCTTCAAGGTAATTCCCAAAATAATTTAAATAATAAGATGGAAACTTTTGTGTCTTTAAGACTTATCTTTTCCAAAGTTGGATAAATTACAAGAATACCAAGATAAGTTCCATAATTATCCACAAGGCATTAATCTTCAAATCAATCTTCATAGATTAATTTTATTGCCAAACAATCAATGCCAATTAAAATAAATGCCAACTCACGTTTGCATTAACAGATGCTAAATGATTAATATCATTCATTATTTACTACGTGAAATGTAAATTAATTATTGTCAAACATTTTCTTACACTCGTGCAAAATTTTTCAAATAGCCTCCAATTTTGAACGTTTCTTTTCTTTTTTTTCAAACACGATTAAACAAAAGCTGCGTGCCTTTGTAGAATTTTGCAACCAAATATCCTTTATAAATTAGATTTTTCTATGTTTTTATGATTTATTCTTGTTGTCAAATCAAATTGCTTCATTAGTTTTTGAGCTATATTCTTTTTTCTTTATTATTCAGTTGAGGGTTTGACATAAAAAAAAAAAACATAATGTTTAATAAAAATCATTCCATAAGCAGTTATTCAAAAACTAAATTTTTGTAAATTGTCAATTATTCAAAAACATATGTTTAATAAAGATATTTGCTATTTGTGTAAATGGTCAATCATCCAATTACGCACACAAGTTCCAATTAATTTACTAAATTTAAATTTTCACCTATTTGCTATTTTTGTAAATTATCAATTATCCAATTGAGCATACAAATTCTAATTAATTTACTACATTTTCTAATTAATTTATTACATTTTAGTTGCTGCTGTAACTGTCTAATTATTATGTATGGTGCTATTTTGGAGGAGAAAGTATCACTCAGACACCTGTCATCTAAACTTTTTTACAAATCACATATCTATTACCTAGTTTCACTCAAGAAAACCAACATTTTTACTCTATGCTTTTCAGGTGAGTGTCTGCTTTTAAAACATACCCATGAGTAATGGAGAGGAGAATCATTTAAGCTGTAAGCCTGTAACTTATCATCTAAGTTGTAGATATGAGTAACTTCTATGGGCTCGGCTTGATCCAAGTAGGAAGGTAATTTCTTATACGATCATCAAAGTAATAGTGTTAATTCTTATATTGCTCTTCCTTTCTTTATGAAAGAAACAAATGTATGGTTGATTTAGAATCACTAAAACATTCGGGACTCGTTAGAAATACTCTGTATTCTAACTCAAAACTAATTAATAGTTAGCGGAGTAATATAAATTTTTTATTAATTATTATATAAACTCTTACTAATCACTATAAAATATTATTTTTAACGCCATTTCTCAAACATAACGGCCAATTGAAATTTTTAACAAAATCAAATCCACAACTAGAAGAGAGCATTGACATGAGCAATAATTTCATGAAATTAAGTCTTATACTAAATAGAGAAGTTAGAAGTATGAAAAAGTATTAATCCATAACATTGATACCATGTTAAAAATTTCGTATATATAAGTTAAAAAATTTAGTTCAAATATCTTATTAGTTCATTTATGAATTCTTATTAAACTAATATGAAATATTATTTCTAATAAAAGCCTTTGAAATATCAAAATAGCATTTAAGTAATTTTATGCCTTAGTTATTTTTTATTGCGGGTTAAAAAAACGCAAAATATGAAAAAGGGAATTTAAATGTACAAGAACTAGTCAGTAAATACCAATTATTCCTTGTATATATCGTGTTGAAAGGGATCCATGATAATAATAAAACACTAGTACAAAATGGCAATTTTTACCCAACAATTTAAAAAAAATAAAGGGAGAATTTGTATTAAGGGAGCGTCTCATGCTCTTATTATTAAATGGGGTGCAACTTTAATGTATTTACTATTTAGTATTAAGGGCGTCAAAATAAATTTATTATATAATATACTTAATAAAAGTCTTTAGTACCCTTATTATTAATAATAGGAAAGATTACGTTGAAATACCTAACTTTCTTTTATTAGTTTTTTTTAATGATGTCTTGTGGATAAGATTTGATAGTAATTTAGATCATTATCAAATTATCTTAAATAATAAAATGTACTTATCATTAAACTCTTTTAATTGTTAAGATTTTTTGTAATATCTTAAATAACAAAATATACTCATTGTCAAAAGTCTTTCAAAACGTATATTTTTCTTTTTATGAATATATTTATTATTAAATTATCTTAAATTATTATATTTTTCCATTAATATATTTAAAATATAAAATGATTAAATAACACATCACCTCGAGAAATACAATAACTTTAAAATTAATAATTATAATATAAAAGAGTTTAAAAATAATTAAAATTAACATGAAAGTTTATGAATATTGTAGGTTAATACAAATTCTCACAAAAATAAAAATCAATGTCCAAAAGGATATTATAGGTTAATATTTAAAGTTGATTTATCCTGTTCTTTCTTATATCATATGGTCATTGTTTAAGGAAACGTCTTACAAAACTAATTGTAAGTATTCTAATTAGTCTTATCTCATGATTAAACATTAAGGCTCTTATTCTTTTTGGAATAGACCTTTTTAAACATATGTGAACAGTGTGAGTGTGTGACTATGTGCATCTTATTTTAAGTTTTCTGTTTAATTTGAAGAATTAAATTAACCCAAAGAGATAGACCTGCCGTGATTGTAGCCATATTTGCAGCATTAGGAAGCAACAATTAAACATTTGCATGAACAAGTGTCAATATCCTAAAGAATTTTCCCGCTTGTTATCAATATCTAATTAAGGAAAACTTTTAAGGTTTTCTTCTTTTTTTTTTTCCTTTTTTTAGTTAAGGTCAGTTCGCTAGTAGCCAAACCAAAATTGAAGTGCTAAGATAACAAATTCAGTACATATCAATCCATCTCTATCATTTTCCAAAATATATAAGTAAAAATTAAGTCATAGTTACGTTTGGATGAGGTATTTTTGGATTATATCATAAAAAAAAATTTATTGGGATTTATTATGAGAAAAGTATATTTTGGGAGTGTTTGGAATGAATGATTTTGTTTTGTTGGGATTTGTATGGAATATTTTTTTATTAATAAAAGTTTGAAATTTAAATTTGAATTAATATTTTATTAATTTATTTTGATGAGAATTGTGTTAGAAAGAATTTTTTATTATTAAAATTTAAAATTTAAATTTAATATTTTACTTATAAAAAATGCTGTAGCAAAAATAATTACTGTAGCATTGTTTTTGTTTTTAAAAATTTTGATGGAAAAATTGAACAAAACAAACAACTCATTTTGCAATTGTGAAATAAATCACTAAAATTAAGGCATCCAAACCGACCTTACCCTCAAAATTTTAATTTTACTTATCTACGTCCATCGAGTTTTAGTTAGTAGCATATTTTTACTATTTTTTTATTACAAAAATTCTTGTGAAACAAGTTAACATATAAGACGTGATTCATATATAAAATAGATAATTAACTATCATTGAAATCGTAATTCTAATTTAATTATGTGGCGTGTTAGAATCATAATTATCTCGCAGTTTCATATATGAACATGCTTCATAAAAGACTAGCTGTTTTTTTTTTTTAAGTTAAAATATATTAAAATTTGTAGTTCCCTTGAACTAAGCAATCTGCAACCTGATTAACTAAACTTTAAGTTAGGCTTTTCATGTTTTAGTCCTAAGATAACTGCCACTATGATAATATATCACACAAGGAAATTAATATTGTTGAGCAGCTTCTCTTGTTTACCATTAGTTATACTTTTTTCAGTGGCAAAATTCTATTAAGCTACAATATATTTATTATGCTGATAATAATTGAGCCTTAGGATATGACAGAGTTTTGTATTATTGAGAAATCAATCATCAAAGTGAGAATAACAAAGGACACGTATAGACAAGTGTTTCGTTGGCATTGAAGAATCCATGTGCTCAAAATCTTACTAGCCGAGAGATTAGCATCTTTTGTTGTTTAAACTTTCACAACTTTTAATTAATTCTACAACAAGTCTTTGCTAAAATGCTGCCACAAAAGCAAAATTTTAACAGCCTTTTTTCTATCAATGCACTCGCAACACTTGTGCTGTTTTCCTTGGCTTAGTTGCCTAACTATTATTATATTGCGGCACATAATAATTGACGGAACGTAGCCTTTGTAGTTCATTATTTAATTTTAGAACACAAATATAGGACAACTCATTTTTAAATTTTCAATGGAAAGGTCAGAATGTAGTTCATCATTTAATTTTAGAACACAAATATAGGACAACTCATTTTTAAATTTTCAATGGCAAGGTCAGAAGGGAGATGTAAAAGCTCCAAAGAGCCATTTTTGGGTAGGTGAATCACTAACTTAAAAACCATAAATGTCTTTTGATTAATTATTATAGTTATCATTCAATAACTTTGATAGAAATTATCTATTTATTATTATTCACCAATTTGTTTAATATTAAATTTGATTAATCCAAGGAGTGACAATTATGTCCTATAACCCAAAATTTCAACAAAACATATTTTAAGTGCTACTACATTTTCATATGTTATACATATTTTCACGTAAAACACATATTTTAAACACATTTTCACAAGTTAATTTCAAATTAGACTTGCAAAGGTATAACTTGTAAAAAAAAATAATAATACGCAAACAAACAAGTTTTCTTGACATTTGAAATCTCTAATTAGCCAATTTGAAACTTTGCAAAATACAACTAGCAAAGTGCTTCAATTTTGCTTCCATCAATAGTTTAACTGCTTGCAATGAAACAGTCATAAAAAAAGACTTGATATTCCAACACGAGAGTTTTAACTCCCTGTTATTAACGAAAGAGTAATTAATAAGATGTCGAAGATGGAGACAAACAACATCCCATATATATAAAGAAATTTAAAATAAAATGAATAGAAATAACTTTTTAAACCAACATTGAAGTGAAAGTCTGAAATGGGATGGGGGTGATGGGAGGAGTGAAGGATGATTCCTGATTTATCATTATCAAAGTAGCTGACTTTGTACAACACCCAAAAATGTAGGGATGAAATGGCTACTTATATTTTTCCTTTGTTAGAAAGGAAAAAGAGATTGTGACTGTTGTTGTTGGCAATGGCATGGTCAGATAGGGAGTGAAGAGTGTGGGACTGCGGGGGGCAGAATCACGTGAGGGGGATCCCCACGAGGAATGTTTAGAAGGGCGCCACCACAACAAGAGAGGACAGATGTCTTCATGCCAATGCTCCACCACTATCCGACATTACCAAATCTCTCTGCTCACCGTACGAGGCCTTTCAAGCTTGATTCAGACCCTCCTACTATATCCGTCCATCTGGCAACTTCTTCGCACGTGACGCTCATCTTCTTGCACACGTGTTCTCCTTCTTTTACTTTTTTTTTTTTTTAAATAATAAAAAATAATTCCTTCTTACTCAATGCTTCAGTGGTGACTGACAGTCTTGACTGACACGACTCAGCAGCCACCTGGGTCCCACTTGCCTGACAAACGCAGTGGAGTAATTGTTTTTCTTTTTTTTTTTTTAAAAAAAATTCCATCAAAGATCAAGAAGCCCACCGGTTCTTTAAACGTGGCATTTTTTCCGTGTCGTCTTTTACTACTTTCCTCAAGATTTGCGTGAACTTTTGACTCTCATATTTACCTCTAGGATTCATTTTACCACTAACCACACTATATTTTATTTATCTATTTTTGGAGTGATTTTGTTCTCAAGATGAAAATATATATTGTTTTTGTACAAAAGTTTTTTCTTTTGTTTTTTAAGGAACAAATTTTCAACTTATTTTATTTTTAAGAACAAGATTTTTTTGATTTTTCTTTGCCAATTTTCATTTTAAATAAAAGTATTGACCTCATTAGATGATGGTGAATAGTGGATCATTGCGAGTACGTCAATGAATTTTCTGTATCACTTTTATGTATCACTGTTTTGTGTATAATCATTTATCCTTTAATATTTAATACTCATTTGATAGGATTTTAGTTTATTTAAACACACACGCATGTTGCACTTATAAAAAATGTGATACACCAAATAGTATCAGAAATCAAAGTCGGTTAGAAGTGATCAAAACATTAGTTATTGTCCGTTTGTTAACGTTAAAAAATATGATTTAAAATTTTTTAAAAAAACACACAAACAAAATGTATGAATCTAACTGGCCAAATTCAGTTAAAAAAAATGCTCTATCTATGACTTGCATATGAAGATTTAAAAAAGACAAAAACAAAAAACACAAAATATTTAGGTTAACCTTTATTATTAGGGTCTTCTATTGATCATTCCAAGTTACAAGTTAAATTACAATTTTACATGTGACTACTTCAACACTGAAATTTCTCCAAACTTGTTTGTTCTACAGGCTCCGCTTGGATATGGTGTTTTTTGGTTTTATTTATGAAATGATTTTATTGGGATTTGTAATGAGAAAGGAATATTTATAAAATGATTAGATGTGTTTGGATTGATAAATTTGGTTAATTTATTGAAGATTGTGTATAGAAAAAATTATTATTAAATTGAGATTGATTATTTTATATAGAGCAATGATAGGGGGAGTGAAATTGTGGAGTGACTGACGTGGCAGTGATAAAAATACAAACTAATACCCTAACCAAATGATGAGTGAACCCTAATGGGTAAGTGATAAGTTTGCCACGTCAGTCACTCCAGAATTTCACTCCATAATTTCACTCCCCCTATCATTTCTATTTTATATATTATTATATAATTAATTGCTTGTGTGTATGTGATTCTTGTCATACGTAGGACCCACAAACACAATGAAAATATATGTGTACATCCGGCTGTTTGTTGCTTTTCCGTAGTAAGACCCCACAAACAAAAGACTTTTTGTGTGCTTCTAATTATGAAATTGTACTGTTTAACTAGAATTTAATAATATATTTGTAAATAAGTTTACTGTAGAGAGTTTTGCAATTGTAATTGCAAAAATTCAGATTCAGCCTTCCCAAACACAATTACGATTTCTTTTACAATTTTATGTTTTTGATTTAAACAAAGATTGGAAAATTTTGGGTAAATTGTGAAAGATGGACGATTCAATTTCACGCAATACTCTGAGACGGTGATGATAGTGACAGAATTAGAACTCCGCATAGGGGGACGCATGATGTCAAGCAGCCTGGGACCTGAGTTTATGTTTAGCGTTTTGAATTGCGGGTGACCGGCGTCACTTGTCATGGCCGTGTTTTTAATTATATCAATCCAACCCCATCAATAACATCTCAATTTGGAAGAAGTCAATTTTAATTGGATTTGGAAAATCTAGTTGAAGGCAAGCAATGGTTAAATAAATTCATTGTCCCTTTCACTGCTCTGCCTCCAAATTTAAGTCTTTTATTTCTATTCGCTATTACCATGAATTTTATTAATTAGACTTTGTAAATAAGGAAAAGCCGAGTATTAAAGCGTCGCTCTCCGTTCTATTTGGGTGGACCATTTATCGTAAAGGTACCTTATGTTATAGGAAACTAAGGAAAGTTTCAAACTCACTTGAATTTTTGGACTAAGACTTGGTCCAACAAATAAATTGCTCGAGACATTTGTGTGGAGGATGAATATGTTTTTTTAGTCAAAAAGTAGTAATTTTCCATTGATATACAAACGAAGTCATGTGTACATTACATTAGTTATGAATCAAATTGAAGTGTTGGAACCAAGTTAACTACCCACAAAGAGTTAGGAACTGTTTGGTTCATTATATGTAGGAATGGTAATGACAATAGGTCGATAATACTTTAGAATTACTATCAAATCTATCAAATTTATAAGGTATTAGATATTTTTCACTAATTAGATATGGATGTACTTTTTTCAAATCCATATACGTTAAATGAAGTATGTGAAAATAGTATAAAACCTATATTATCAAAGCTAAACCCATTAACTATTTCGTCCCTTATTATTTATGGAGGTTTTAGGTTTCAAACCTCCACCCGTGATGTACTATGTTAACCCTAATGATAGAGTAGGTTTTGAGTTCGAAACCTCAACCTACTAATTAGATTAATTCTAGCCATGAAAAAGGTTTTGGATTCGAAACTTCACCTTGTTAATTTGCTAGGAATGTATTTTTATATCACTTTTGTGTTAAACTATATAAAATATGATAAAATACATTAAATCCCCTTATACTATTGCTCTATTCCACCTTTATCCCATATAGTTTTAATTACAACAATTAACTCCCTTAACTTTTCAAGTTAAAAAAACTCAATAACAACATTAAATATAAAAGATAATTTTAATCCAATTAAATATCTTTAATACATATGACAACTAATTAATTTAGGAAAAAAATTAATAGAGCCAATTTAAGTATAATTTTAACCTAATTAGAATTGTTCAATATATACAACACTAATTGTATTCGTATCGTTCAATATTTAAAACACTCAATTAAACTTTAAAAAATATATAATATAATAATTTGACATGAAACTAACAGGCAATGAAAGAGATTTTTCAAGATATATCCTACAATGTTTGTGATGATTTATTCCTTAAAAAAGCATAAAAGGATTCCTCCTTATTCTTTTGCTAGAATTTTAGATTTTCAATTATTGATTACTTTTATTAAATAATTATTTGTTTTAAAGTTAATCTTGTCATTTTATTATTTTATAATAAAGTCACGTATTCAATTTCATTTAATTATTTAAGTACAATTAATATATTAGACTAATTATTCTAAAATTTAAAAATTAAGGGGGCTAAATATTTCAATTAAAATTATAAGGGGTGATTATGGAACGAAGCAATAGTATAAAGGAATTTAGTGTATTTTACCATATAAAATATGAGCAATGATAGGGGGAGTGAAATTCTGGAGCGACTGACGTGGCAGTGATAAAAAGACAAACTAATACCCTAACCAAATGATGAGTGAACCCTAATGGGTAAGGTATAAGTTTGTCTTTTTATAACTGCCACGTCAGTCATTCCAAAATTTCACTCCCCCTATCATTTCTCATAAAATATTGATACCAGTATAATCACTTATCATTTAAGGTTCACTAATCATTAGATAAGATTTTAATATTATTTAAAAAGACACGTGTTATATTTATAGAAAGTGTTACAGATATTGATACACCAAATGATATAGAAGATCCAAAGTCGGTTTATGGCCTTAAATTTACATAGGTGTCAGTCACCTTTCTTATTTGTCAATAATACTTTATCCAAAACTTTGAATTTTCTCTATCATTTGGTGTATCATGTATCACTCTCTATGATGATGATAAGTGGGGAAACCATAACTAAAATTGAGGGGTGCTTATATATAATTAGTATAAAATAATTTTTTTTATTAAATAAATATATATAAATAATAAAGTATTAAATAATTGATAATCATAATAATAAAAAAATATACATATACATACCACCTACTAATAGAATATTTATTTATTAACATTTAAACATAAAACAGATGTGTCATATAAGTCTAAAATTGTTATAAATATTGAAAAAATTATTTATTTTATTCTATCCTTTATGTATACTAAAATTGTCATAAAAAAATCATAAAATACCTTTAATTTATTATTTCAATATGTTCAAAATTTAAAATTTTGACGAAATAGATAAAAAGAATTCAAATTTAACTCATGGCTTATAGATTTGAGTCCAGATCCTTTGTCCAATATTTATCCAATCCTATTATGTCTAACGTTTAAAACTACATAGTTTCATTAAAAGTAGAGATTAAATGCATAAATATCATTAAAATTACTTTACAATTATTAGACCCTAACCAAGAGATTAGTGAACCCGTAGTTTTAATTAGGATAGACAGAAAAAATCTTGGACAGAAGATCCCGTGTCTATAGATTTCTCAACTTGAACACTTTATTTGATTGTCTATTTTTCATTTTTCTAAATTTAGTGTACAATTTTAAATTTTTTTAATGATAAAGTCAAACTATCGAAATCAAATTAAATTTTAACTTCCTTGATAAGCCTAATCATCAAAATCAAATTTTACTTGTACTTTTAGTTACTACTTATTAAAAGATAAAAGAATGGGATTACATTATCTCTCATAAATCTCAACAATTCAATCAATTATAAACTAATTCCTAAAACTCAATTCCCTTTTTATCTCTACCACTTCTATTTGCCTAACACCATCAAATACTATGATTCAAATGTACAGATATCTCGTATTTTTCATCATATTGAATGGCCAACCGAATAAGATTACCGGTATTAAAACAATGGGGATAAGAGTATTAACTCTTGCTATTAGGAATAACCATGGCGTCGCACCTGGGCTACTTTGAGCCGCCAATTATGGTGATACGTGTGTATTTTAGATAAAACTAAAATTCTATTAAATGATTAATGAATTTTAAAAAATAAGTAATTATATACGTGTCAAAATCTTATATAATGTTATATGATAAAGAAGATCGATGGGCTCTATCCTGATAATGTTAAAAAAAAAAAACGCTCGAAGTGTTGCAGAAAAATGAATTTTTTTGGGAGACATAGATAAACTTCATTTTTCAAATTCATATCAGTAGTATAGTTTATCTTATCTTGTTACCTATATGTCTGAAAAGATACCCCAACTCTTGTTTTTGTCTAATGTTAAAAGAAAAAGAAAAAAAAAAGGAGTTGATATACTAATTAGAGTGGATGATAACTTGATAATGGCATGGGGATTAGAGCTGGATCTTTCGCTTTTTTTTTTGTTCTTTTTAAAGTTGAAGTGGATATAAATAAATATCATAATAATAATTATATAGACGGGAGATGTGACAAAAGCAAAGGATAATGATAAGAAATGTAAGAGGCACCGTTGAATCATTCAATGTCACACTCAGAGCTCATGAGTCTTTTGTTTTTACAAGACCATTCATTTTATTTTATTTTATTTTGCTCAAAACAAGACCATTAATTATTAGTACCATTACTGAACTGCGACTGATTTTGAGCTATGAAACTTTGGCCAATTTTTGGGAGACTTATCAGGCCAGTGCGGTTCCTTTCATCAGTTTCACTTTTTCAGATGTTCGTCTTGATTTAGTATATAAAACATTTATTATGTTAAAATATTTAATTACATTTGTTTTTTGGTATGGAAAAGAGAAAGTATGGATTCTTGAAAAATAACATTTTCATAAGGCTAAAATACACTAAACCCCTTTATACTATTGTTCCGTTTCGCATTCACCCTTGTAGTTTTAATTACAATAATTAAAACCCTTAATTTTTTAATTTAAAACTAATTAATCTAATATATTAATTGTCGTCAATGACTAAACAGAATTAAACACCCTATTTTAATGTAAGATAATAAAATGACAAAATTGACCTTAAAATAAAAAATTTTAAACTTAGCATAAATAAACAATTCATATATCAATTTCAAAAGCAGTGTAAAAAAAGTTATAATTTACCATCTCACTAATACATCCAATCTAATCAAATCATAATAAAAGTTAAAAAATAAACATCACAAATAATCTTTCAAATCATATTCTTAAATGGCTATCAACAATCGATATAATCAATAAAGGCAATCTTTTCATGATTAAAAAATTAGGAAAAAAATAAAAATAAATATCAAACACGTTAGTTAAAAAAATTACAACAAAAGCAAAATTCAATTATTAAACTTCATCTAAGATTAAAAAATAAAAAAAATTGCAAAATTAAAATGATGTAAATATTTATTCTTCAAAATTTAAAGTACCTTGATATTTGTACTTGAAATAATACTTTGTATTTAAAAAATTAAATTCCTACGAAAGAAAGAAACAATATATTGTATACTTTTGTAAAAGAATAGATGATCATAATAGAGATATAACATATGTCTTGATAAAATTCTTTCAGCCAATCAATTCTATCTTTTTTTTTGGGAATTGGATAAATATATATTGAGAAATCTTATCCCACATTTTTAATGGATTAATTGGGTATTATGGGTATTTACCCACTCTAATATGATTGAAATTATCTTTTCATTGATTCTTTTAACGTCGTTATTAATTTTTTTAGTTTTAAAAAGTTAAGGAGGTTAACTGTTGTAATTAAAATTACAAGGGGTAAATGTGAGAAAGAACAATAATACAATGGGGTTTAGTGTATTTTACCCTTTTCATAAATATGCCCAGAGAAGTTTTAGTTTAGTGAAAAGACAAGAATATGAGGGAAAAAAAATCCTAAAAAAAAATATGTTAAGAATTATCGAAGAGGAAGTTTTAAGAATTTACAATATGTTATTGTTATTCTAATTATGTGGAAAAATAATTGTGCATGTCATATATTGAGTTGGTATGTTTTGAAACAAAGTATGGTTGCGTAATTGAGAGAAACGCATAATTATTTAACTCGTCACATCACTTCTTAGTTATCCAACGATGGGAATTTATTCAATGATGATGATTATTTAACTTATTGCTTTGGAAAAAATTGAAATCACGATGGATACTGCATCGAATATTTCTACAAGTAATCTCGAATTTGTCTGTACTGTTAATTAAAAACCTACAAGCACTGATATTTCTTGGAAAAATAAAATAGTACAAACACAGGGGAAGTTTTATTGAGCAAAATATTGCATATATAGTTTATAACAAAAAAGTGGGGTAATTTGATAAAGAATATATATATATATTTTTCTTTCCTTGTTTTACTAAATTATGGGAGGTAAATAAATGATAGTATGATGGCGCAGTAAAAACCTATCTTTGATATCGGATCATTTGTTCAAAATTACAAGTTATCCAGTTTTATTGGGTGTAAGGTTTAAAACGATATAAATTAATTTATAATTAGTAAAAATAATAAAATAAATAAGATAGTTTTAAATAGAAAATTCTATCTCCTAACTTTAACCTCTTGTTTTCGTAAAATTTTTTTTAACTTTATTGGACCCTAATTTCTGCTGTAGTCCAATCATAATGTTATCCTGCAGTGACATGCAGCAACAAATTACTTTTTACCCAAAGCTGCCTTAAAAGTTTGTTGAATATATATTTTCTGGCCCAGCCTCATAGTTTTTTGGCCTCTTGAATCGTGGATCATAACAGCAACACACTGTTTTTTTAGCAAATAATAGTTTCTATTATGTAAGATCATTTTGGCCCAAATTTGCTTGGATAAATGATATCATCTGCTCTTAAAATTAAAGTAAAAAGAAAAAAAAATTTGGGAATATCCTTATCATTTAATATCATTATTATTGGGTTGTTGTCAAAAAAAAAAAAAAAAAAACAAATGCTAAGATTGGGAAATAGAATCAGATTCATCCGTGGGAGAACGGATCCTAAATCAAGCTAGTGCCTAAACATGCATATTTCAATTTGGTTTGGAAAATTGGCTCTCTTTTAAGTAGAGATTAAGAATGTGGAGAAAAACTCCTGACAACGTTTCATAGAGTTAATAATAATTTTAAAACACAATAAAAATAGTAAAAAATTAAAATTATAATTTTAATGATCATTAATTACATTTAACATATGAGAGCGTCTCACAAAAGTTTTTCTCAAGAATGTGAGTTAAATTAATTTTGGCATGAAGGTAATTTATATGTAAATGAGTTTATACGAGTAATGACATGTAAAGTGAAAATTTTTAGTAAAAATATAGAGTTAATAATATGAATCAATTAATCACCAATTGGTCATAAACACGAGTGAACAATTTATGAGTAATTAGTCATATTCAATCACTCTACATTTTTTATTGTGCACTCTAAAATTAAATCTAAATTTATCATCGAAAATCAAGCCTAATATTTTTTATGTTGCCAAATTTTATTTGATAACAGATGATGATATACAAAATTGAAGAGCCATATGTATTAGTAACCTCTTTTTGACCGGGACAAAAAGACAAATGCTAATATATAAAGTGATAAAACGACACTGATTAAACCGGTTGTTGATGCCTTATTTATTAGTAATCCAACACCAGTTTTGCATTGCATTCAAAACAACATATTCACTCAGGCAAATGCGAATGCCTGGAAATGGTAAAAGCCCTGCGATTTACATCTAATGAACAAGATATATGTTCCAACATGGCATCCTTATTTTCTTCTTTTTTTTTTCAAGCTTTTTTGACCTTTATCTTCTTGATCAACCCTTCTTCACCACTTGAGCTTTGCTGGGAAGTACTGCAAAAGTATAAAGAATTTATTACACATCTTCATTAATCATTTGTGAATTGTGATTCTGATTCCTGAAATGTTGAGTTTTATACTTTATAGAGATGGTTATAACCTTTTGAATTAAGGAGAGATAGTAGGGCTTGACTTCTTCCAAGTTGATCTTCACATTGCTCTTGCTATAAAGATCATACTTGTTGAACACATGCAGCCATTTCAACATCTCTTTGTCCTCATCATTCATCAGGTAATCATAGGCTCCACCGCTGTGCAGTGCATAGAATGAATGAAATCTGATAATGAAGAGTCCGGCTGCCGGAAGACTAGTGTTGTTTCCCTTTGCAACCTGCACGCGTATAGTATATTATGCATCAAATGAACTGACCATTAATATGGATTAATGAAGGCTTGGCTTACCAAGTACATGTATTCATCATGGCCCCAGGACATAGTGACCTTATCAAGTCCACAATTCTCAGTGTAGATTCCCAACTTGGTGCTGAAATTTGGGTTCTTGAAGTCGGGATTTTCCTTGAAAAACTGAGTGAATATAATCAAGATTGACAAGTTTTTTATCCCAAAAATATTAATTGCTAAAAAAATTGATCATCAAATATATATATATATATATATGGCTAGCTGATGATCACCTGGTGATGAACAATGGCCTCACTAAAAGCGCATCCAAGTGGAAATGTGTCGCCTGAATACATGAATTTGGTGAATTCTTAGTCATACCATAATTCAACGAATGGTTGGCCTCAAATTCAGAGAAGATTGTAGAGATTAGACGTGCGTACCAACAACGCACCATTGAGGCTGCTCGCCGAATGCTGGATGAAGCAAAACCTTGCCCAGATCTGCTATAATGTTAATTATATGAAAAATAACATATCTATATATGAAATTAAATAACTTGCATGGTGGCGCATGCATGCATACACGATTATATCAATCATAATTCATCATGTAGCTAGAGATATATACCATGAATAAATGCAGTGAGATGAAGCCAATCTTGGTCAGGGTAGTCCTTCCTGATGGCTTCAGCGCTCTGGAGGAGATGTACAATCTGGGGTTCATCAAGGTCCGGATCGCTCTCGTCCACGTACTGATTCAGAAGCTCGCAACATTCCCATATGCTCATCACCCCTTTGTTCAGCTTCGCATAATCATCTTTCTTCTCCTTTGCCTGATTAATCAATTATTCACAAAAATAATTAACCAGTAATCAATATATATTAATATCGGATTCATGATATATCGGATAAAGCTTTTGTAATTTTATTAATTCAAGGAAAGTCGACAGATTATTCGAAGGTTTTGATTACGAATTCGTAAGTCTGACAAATGTGATTTCTTTTGTACAAGTCTTCCACGGTAGCTCTTCTTGTGCTCTCTTTCTCGTAGTCCCTGAAATTCATTAATAATAACTAATATATCAGCAAATCTTTCGTCTAAATCTACGGTCCCATGATTCCATCCCATCCCAATAAATAGAAAAAACACTAGTACGTACCGGAAGGAATTGCCAAAGGCATTGCTCTCTGGGACGATAAAACCACCTTCATCAGCTGCCAACTTCCCGTCAATGCTAGTATTGTTGCCAGCATTAATGCTGTCGCCATTGCATAGATGAACTCGTTCTGGCAATAAAAACCAAAGTTAATATTAACTCTACAAGAAGTACTTAATTTAACCAAGCAAGTTAATGATCAAATTCGAAAATAAGATAGTATTAATTAGAACTAAATAAAATGGAAGGAAGTGAAAAAAAGATATATGATTATTGATTCTACCAGTAGTAACGATAATAGTCATGGTGGCACAGAAAAGTACTGATTCAGAGACAGTACTGGATATATAAATGTTTTAGTGATACTCCATATATATATATATGCTGAAAGGATCCCTATTGATAGACTTGAAAAGCTGGATGAGTAGTACTAGTACAGTAGTACCCCACTGGTAAACAAGTTTTGCATGACAAACAATACTGCCAACTTAATTATGGAGCCTGAAATTCCGGTTGAGGACACATTGCAATATTGACGAACAAGGACCTCATGACCTTTTTTTTTCTCAAATTAATGTATGTTTAATTCCGAAATGGAATGGGTGGGGTAATTAACGTTGTAAAAAAGACTCGTGTGTTTCTGAAGCTCACCTAATTGGTGATGCAAGTTTATGTATGTCAAAACAAAAAAACAAATCAAAAAATCGTACAAGTACCTGCCTAGCTGACTGCTTACTCGCTACGATGAAATGTCACATTCACATTTTGTTTCATTAATTTAAAAAGTTTTTGAAATGAATGAAATGTCACATGATTAGGAACATGATCTGACGTTAATTTCTGGGCATCTACAAAAATATGACTTTACACCAATTTTCATACGTTACACCAACATTAATTTCAAATATGACTTTTGTTGGACGTACGTTACATCCAGCAGAAATGAGAAAAACCCGAAAGAAAAATGTGAGAGGCGGCGTGGTAGATGTTATTTTACTAATTAATAGATGGACATTTGACAATGCAATTTTTTTTTTTTTTTTATGTCTCAGCTTACTAACTCTAAGACTCTATGTATTCCCGCCACTTCATTGTTGAGTCAGACTAATACTGCGCCTCAATCCAACCGTCCCCTAGCCAACTGAGGATGTAAAGCGCAGGATATGCATGCAATGGGTACAAACTTACAGTAGTAGCTCAAGCTAGGTACCAGGGTTAGTCTCCAATCCTTGGTCACCAAATCACATACCTCCCGGCCCAAGGTGTTGACGATGCTCCTCCGACGAATTTCGACCCCACACGGCCTCACTCCTGCGCACAACCATCATTGATCTCCATTGCGTGGAGATTATTCCAATTGGAACAACCTCTCTTGGTTTTGACAATGCAAGTTACACCATGTCGTTTGTCGTCTGTAGAATGGGCGCTGACTTTCTTTCATGCCCGAATTCAGTTTAATTATAATGATATTAGCATTTTCTTTTTTACTTTGGGTGAACTACCCTAACTACCACTACACTATTACCGTCATATACTTCTGTCCATTCTCTTTAATTTGGCCGTGTAACACAGGATGATGTTAGTATACTTTTAGCCACTATTTTTAATACATGTAACACAAGTTGATTATGTTTGTTAAAATAAAAAAAGTCCAATTAAGTTCTCGTCTGATTTTAACAGGAAAATTAGACAGAATCGCCGAAACTATATTACTTTTAATAGATGAGTGATAAAATTGAAATAAAAAAAAAAAAAGTTTCGTGACCAACCGTATGCTGTTCGAATACTTTAATGTCGTCTAAGGTAGTTTTTATTTTGGTAGAGGGAGAGGGAAGACATTCGTAATGACCCTCTATGAATGCAAAACAGTCGAGAGATTTAAGATCCGCAGCTTGCAAGGTTCTGGTCATATCTGATCAAAGCAAGTGATGGTCGAAACGGCAAGGACATGGTTGTAATTGAGCGATGGAGAGGACAAATTTCCGGTCAGCAACAACGTAAGATGTTTGTTCTGTTCTTGAATATTGATGGATTAGGCAAAACCGGAGTTCCATGCTGAGGCAGATAATTAACTAGTGAGAAAGTAAAAAATGTGACGACATTCACCGACTGGGATTGTTTTGCGAAAAATTTAATGAATGCATATATGGAAACGTTGCCAGACGATTCTCTAAGTGCATACATTTGGCAGCAATCTTAGCTGGATTTCTACCACTTGTACCACAACAACACGAGTTATATACAGGGATTTTGGTATGTTATAGCTGGAACATCGATCGTAGGATGAAAATTAAGAAGAAGAAACGTATGTACATACGCTTCAGGTTATGCTTGTATTGTGTATGTAAATGTAATTGTGAAGGAAAGTGTTCATTTGCGCACTGCACTACAAAAATGCCAAACTGGAGTTAATCATCATGATTCTTTTTATTGTTTAATCTCTATTTGGTTCGGCATTTCTTATGAACTGATTTTTTATTTTCTCCCTCTTTTTAGCATACCAAGTTTCTGTTACAGTTCTATTGTTCTCTTATGGCTACCGATATGATTGTTTAATAAACTCACAAATGACTAAAAGAATAAGCTGCATTATAACATTTTTTTTAAAAGAAATCTTGATTATATTAATTCAGTCCAAGTAAAATAGTACCACCATACTTCTCTTCAAGACTTTGTAGAAAGAATTATTTTTAATTCACATAGTTGGTTGTTTTTTGTATTTTTTTTTTGTCATTAGCAAGTGGAGCGCCTAATCGGATCAAACACATAAACCTGATAAATTTTGTAAGCTCTGAACTCTTACTTAAGTCTTAAGTATTGACTGCTGAATTTCGACTTCAAAAGATAGACCTCATAAGTTATTGCTGGCTTAAATCTTAAAATTCGAACTTATAGAGATCTTGGATCCTCGAAGTTTCAAACTAACACAAAAAATCTTATGAAATCTGATTTATATATAAAACGTAATTTATGTATAAAACGATTATTCTAATCTCGTGCCTGTTTTACAGTGTGTGTTAAGTCGCTATTATATATCTACATAATATAGTAAAGCGGGAAGGGATGTTTTCTTTCATGGTCGTCCAAATTTATACCTTCTCCCTTCCATTAATTTTTTTTCCTTATTTTGATTATTAGTAATATTTAATTGCCTTGTTGCCTTAATAGAATAGTTGTTAATAAATGATCCTGCAATCCCTTAATTTTTCCATCTGTTACTACCTTCTTTTTTGTTTCCACCTTCTTTTGTTTCCACTTCCACTCCTCTTCCTCTTCCTCACTCAATTCTAGCAACATTTAATTGCCTTAATTCCTAAAACCCTTAATTTTTTTCCACCCATTACTCTCTTCTTTTCGTCTCCACTTCCACTCCTCTTCCTCTTCCTCTTCCTCTTCTTCACTCAATCCATAACTTACTATTATTAAATAGTAGGATTGCTTCTCTGTTTTTGTTTCACATTTGGGTAAAAAAGTCACATTTGGCTAAAAAAATGCCATTTTCGACTAAAAAACGTTTGATTATCCAAAAGATAGATGAAAATGCCATTCGTTGATGGCATTTTGCGGTTTTAGTTTTTTGGTCATAATGTTATGGTTTTAAGCCATAAATAGTGTTTTTATGAAAAATTGGACTAAAATCGCACTTATTGTCACGTTTTTATGAAAATGTCACATTTGACCGAAAAGCGCTATTGTGGGCCAAAAGGCGATCCAAAACAGGGACGAAAACGCCATTCGACAGTGCCATTTTGCGACGTGAGTTTTTTGGCCCAACTATTTGGTTTTAAGTGTAAAACAGGGTTTTTATTAATAAAGTATTGAAATCACACTTATTGGAACTTTTTTTTTTTCATTCTCCAGTTTTGAGTCAAAAAAAGGGTTTTCAGAATAAACACGTTGTTTTGTAGGAAAAACTTGATTTTTACCCATATAACACCATATTTGTTTAACATTAGGGTAAAAAAGTCACATTTCGCAAAAAAAATGTCATTTTTGTCTAAAAAATGTTTGATTATCCAAAAAATGGACAAAAATGCCATTCGTTGATGCCATTTTGCGACTTTAGTTTTTTGGCCCTAATGTTATGGTTTTAAGTCAAAAATAGTGTTTTTATGAAAAATTGTACTAAAACTGCACTTATTTGCACGTTTTTATGAAAATGTCACATTCGGCCGAAAAACACCATTTTGGGCCAAATGGCAATAAAAAAAAGCGACGAAAACACCTTTCGATAGTGCCATTTTACGACGTGAGTTTTTTGGCCCAATTATTTGGTTTTAAGTGTAAAACAGGGTTTTTATTTATAAAGTACTAAAATCACAGCTATTGTAATGTTTTTTTTTTCATTCTCCAATTTTGATTCAAAAAAAGGATTTTCAGATTAAAAACGTTGTTTTGGAGGAAAAACTTTATTTTTACCCATATAACACCATATTTGTTTAACATTAGGGTTAAAAAAGTCACATTTGGCCAAAAAATGCCATTTTCGGCTAAAAAACGTTTGATTATCCAAAAGATGGACAAAAATGCCATTTGTTGACGCCAATATAATGCCCTCCGTTGGTGTCATTTGAACAAAATCAGGACAATACCAGAAAAATATCGTTATGAAGGAATAAAAAAGAAATGGGTAATTTCTGCAAGAACTGTCATTGCAAAAATGCCTAATGAGAACAATATATTGGCGGTAAATTACAAGTATAATGAATTTGAAGACCTCAAGCAATATGTTGAAGACAATAAAAAATTAGTTGGTATGTATTACAATTATTTGTTTTTCCTCAAATATATTTCAACAATATAAGAATTTCCTCTCATATAAAAGTGATAGAGATATCAATATAAGAATTTCCTCTCATATAAAAGTGATAGAGAAAAACAATTATTTGTTTTTCCTCAAATATATTACAACAATATAAGAATTTCCTCTCATATATGAATTTCCTCTCATATTTCCTCTCATATACTATATGAGCAATAATATATGCATTTTATTTCTTCTCTATGAATGATAGAGATATCATGGCGGTGGTTGTTGAAGTGTTACCTACAAGAATAGTTGATGATCAAAATGTCAGTCAAAGGTTCAAAAATTGGTGCTAATAAATAAACAGTAAGTTAATATTATATTTAAACAATGTGTAAAACTTATGATTATAAATATCGATTTTCACAATAATAATAATAAAATGTTGTCAAATTGTAGGATGACATCTATCATGCTATCGATTTGGAATGAACACATAGAAAATGAAGGATAAAAGATTGTCGAAAATCTAGCAAACTACTCTGTTGTCATTTGTCGAAGAGTCAAAGTTGGCTATTTTAATAGTAAGATAAGATAAAACAAAAAAAATCACAATTTACAAAAATTGGAAATATCATATTAATATATTTTTCACATATTTCTTTTTTATTATATAAATTACAGGAGTCACACTCTCTACCTACCACAATTCAACAATTCTTGTGGATCCACCTATTCAGGAAGTAAATGCTATAAAAACTTGGTAAATATATTACACAAAATTCTATACAATTATTTACCATATCAAATATTTTATCTTCAACATATAATTATGTACATAATATAAATATTTTAAAAAATATTTCTATAGGGTTGGCAACAACAAAAAGTTAATTGGAGAATTTGTTCAGAAAAAAAGATATCTCCAACAGAATGACAAGATTTTCATGCAAAAGAATGAAAAAGTAACGTTAATAGCTGATCTGTTACCTACACAAAAAGTAATTATATGTTGATTCAACTCTTTCAATTTCTAGCCATTACAAAATTCATGATGAATTCAATTTAAAATACATTGCATATGTTCAAGTAAAAAGTAGAATATGAACTATGTGATAACTTTTTATATTTTCCCGGAGTGCATTGTTGTACGTTGAATTCTCTTTTGAACATATACCTCAAAATTATTGGTACATGGCTTGCACAAAATGTTTCTACTCTATTACAGCAAGTTATGGTTACGAATTCACATGCAATACATGTAATGAAAAACAATTGGCTGAACCAAGGTAAGATTTATAAATTAAAAGTATTATTATATAAAAATATTTTATCATTTTTAAAAGACAATTACTAACAAAAACAAATTTTACAAATAGGTGCCGAGTTGAATTAGATTTGAAAGATGAAACAGGGACAATCACAGCAACAATTTTTGGTGGCCTTGCTGAAAAGATTATTTCTTATTCAGCAATGGAGGCGATGAAAATAGCGCAACAGGTTCAATTAATTTAAAATATTACTCATAAATTAGAAACTATATTAAATACATAATTCTAGAGTCTTTTCCTTTATATGTAGATATAGAATAATGATCTATTGAAACTGTTTTAATATATGTCTTTTATTTTTTCAGAACAAAGAACTTCCTCTAGCGACAATTCATGAAAAATTAAAATAAAAAATGTTCTTTGCACAAATTAAACCACCAAGGTCCAAGACAGTTAAGAACCCACAAAAATATATAATGATCAACTTTTATGAAAAAGAAATGATGGGATCACCAAAAGAGGCGATACATGAAGAAAGTAGCGGTACAACAAAAGAAATCTCAAAAAAAGAATCAAAGAATGATATGATGGTGGCAAATTTGGAGGATGATGATACAGATGATCAAGCAGACATAGAAAAAAAAGCTTGAAGAAAATAAAAAAAACAAATAAGGATACACACAAAAAAAAAGATGGTAGGCAACTATTTGAAGAGTTATTTTATAATTAAAAAAAATGCAGACTACAAATATTATATATGTGTTTATTTTCAATTACCAGAATAAAAAAACTCTAAAAAATATTATATATATTTATGTTGTGCTAATTTTTCGATTCGATAATTTTTTTTTTGTGATCTTTGTATTCTTATTCTAAAAAATATTATATATCTATATATATATATATGTTGTGTATATTTAGATATGTATGTTTGGATATAAATTAAAGTATTTCAATTTTAGTTTTCTATATTTACATTAAAATTAAAAGTTAAATAGCCAACCGTGCAGGGCACGGTTCTACTCTACTAGTATATATGAATTCGCTCAATACGAAACCAAATGTCAAACTTAAGATCTATTACAAATTTAATTTCGAATTCACGAGTCTCTAAACCCTAAATTTCAAATTCAAGTATCAAAACTCAAAACCTCTCGGTGTTTGGATCTAGTGCCAACACTAAGGCTGCCTTCGTACTTGTAATCAATTTCAACAATCCGAGTTGATTTTTGTTGTTGAAAAGTAAGGATGGACTAATGAATTTTGTATTAAAATTGCTTTACAAGTGACATTCTAATGTGTGAATTGATGTTTTTCAAAGAAAATAAATCTTCGTACTAGCTATTACACTGCATCATGCAATAATCAAAACTTTTGGAAACTCGTCATTAGCGCAGGGTTAAAAATGTCGGTTATTAAATAAGGATATAAATTATTTAATTTGGTGGACTTATTTATTTATTATAAATAATCGTGATAGGTTGAGGATGACGTGTCGAAGCACAAAAAACGTTTGTTTAGATAACACGGCAAGTTGCCAAATTCCCAGCTCAGTGAGTATAAATTGTATAATAGGATATGACTGGGTTCCGCGTCAGTTGCCACCCCGATTATTATCTTATTAGGTTTTGTATCCACGCAAATCTGAGTCATCCGACATTTTCTATATATTTTTTTCCACCTTTTTCTACAGCGCGTGTTATGGACGATTTCGGACCAATTTCTCAATTTATGGGTCCGAGATTTGGAATCACAAACACTCATCTCTAACAGTTTATTATGTGACTAGACTAATGAGACGTCCAGTCGCATGTGTATTGTAGTTTGCGTATTAGCGTATAAATTATCAATGTTAGAGTTTTAACACTATTTATGTGACTAGACTAATGACACGTCCAGTCGCATGTGTATTGTAGTTTGCGTATTAGCATATAACTTATCAATGTTAGAGTTTTAACACTATTCCGATTCACGTAGAATGTGTTTGATTAATCGTGTATAAATTGTCAATGTTAGGGTTCTAATGCCATCCTGATTTACGTATAACGTGTAAATAGTTTGTGAATTCGCGTATAAATTATCAAAGTTAGAGTTCTAACAACATTTTGATTCACGTATAATGTGTTCGCATATCTGCGTATAAATTATCAATGTTATAATTATAATACCATTTTGATTCACGTATAACGTGTAACTAGTTCGCGTACAATATATCAATAATTCACATATAACATATTAATAATTCGTGTATCAATATTTATCACGCGAAGTGTATCCGTCGCATATATGAGACTATTTCATAGGAGACTTCCTGAATTTCTAAAAGCATTAGATACAAGATTGGTGGTGTTTAAGTCATTTGTTGAATTAAGTGTTTATAATGTATTAAAATTATATGTTTAAATAACTTAAATCATTGCAATTAATTTCAAATAGTTAGTTCCATATTTATATGTTATTTTCATGTTTGATGAAATTATTGCTTTTAATAAAAAAATTTATGATTGTACATTCAAAATATGATTTAGATGACCTGACTATTTGTATCACTAGTGAATAATTCAAAAAATGAATTATGTTTCATAATTAGTTATGCAATATGCCATGTAATTGAAATGCTAAGTTTAATTTTGTAAGAGACAAACTACAATATTATAATACAAAAATAAGAAATGATACACAGTACACAAAAATGTATATATTAAGACAGATAAATTATGCATTTATAACAAAATATTCACTCAAATTACATAACTAATTCATAAAACAAATTTATGGTTTTTTCCACTAGTTCGAGACATTAAAAACGATAGTAACATTCGTAATTTTTTTTTCTTGTAATATCTACTAAAATACTGAATATTGTAAATTCGCAAAATGTAAAATTGGATTCATTTTCCATGTGTGTGTGTGTGTGTGAGACAATGAGACATTGACGTTAACTGAATCGGGTAAGCGGCGGGTCAGTATCTTAAGAGGGTTTCTCACGCGCCGACGAGCGTGAGTGTATCTTATAATTCACCTGTGTCATATTTTTGAACGATGTGGTAAGCATAAAAACCTATAAAATAGCTGGAGCAACCAAAATTTTCAGTTAAGGACTCCAATGGATTTTTCAGTTGAGGACTCCAAAGCTTTGAATTCTCAAGCAAGGACATTTTTTATCCCCGCTATAAATACCTTCATTTTTCTCAATTATAATGCATCCCATCATCCATTTCCATCCTTCACTCTTATTTTCCATTGTTATTTTTGTGCTGACAACATTCAAATTTTGGTGGGAAAATGACGATCCTCATTGAGCAGCAACCTGAACTTGGTTCGCATCATGTTCTTCTTAATTTCTTTTTTAATCCTCAATTTCCTGCATGTTTTTGGTTATTAATTTTAAGTTCTTTAATTTTCTCATCTGCAGGTTTCGCCATAGAGGCAAAGAGTATCCATCGTGAGACTAATGAACTTGTTCTTGATGGAGGATTTGTTATGCCCAAAACCACTTCAGATGCTGGATTTGAAGCTCCAGAAATCAATTCATTTGGTTACAATTTCAGGTTGGTTTTCTTTCTTTCTTTCTTTGATGAATTGATGGTCTTCATGCCCAATTAAAAATCAATAGTCGTCCATCCATCTGGTCAATGATAGGATTAGACGCCCTAATCCAATTTGTTTTGAAACGATTGATAATGCAAAAATAGGAACACACACATTTATAGTGGTTCACTCTCAATGGGTGACTTACGTCTACTTTGCCGGTCCTAGATTTCACTATGATAAAAATCGAATTACAATCCGCGAATTCGTATGGGTAAGGTTTTCAAACGTCGTAAGCTCCACAACTCAACCGTCAATATATATAATTTTCTGCCTAGACCTTATGCTTATGAACTCGAAACCAAATTCTTTGCTTGACTTTGTCTACTACTAAAGACAGAACATTACGGCTATACTTGCAGGGACTATAACGTAGAAAGTGAAAGACAAGAAACTGTGGAGGAATTCTACCGCTTGAACCACGTAAACCAAACATACGACTTCGTAAGTTGTAGTAGTTTGATTGATTTTGTTTGAAAAAGAAAAATATATAGTTTGGGACGAAAATGTGTTATGTTTGATTGGGTTTTTGGATTTGAGATGGGATTTTCAGTAACTAATTAATGCGATTGCATGCAAATGAGGCAGGCGAATAGGATGTGCCAAGAGTACAAGAAATTGGATAAAGCAGAAATGAGCATATGGGAATGTTGCGAACTTCTGAATGATGTTGTAGATGACAGCGACCCCGATTTGGATGAACCTCAAATTGAGCATTTGTTGCAAACTGCAGAAGCTATTAGAAAAGACTATCCCAATGAGGATTGGTTGCATTTGACCGGCCTCATTCATGGTACTACTATAAACCTACTTAATCAAAATCTACTTACACAACATCATGTGCTTACTAAATATAGAAATATTTCTATAATCTTTTTATAACTTTTTTTTTTTTGTCTTTTATCATTATTTATAAAAGTTTTTTTTTTTTTCTCTCTTGGGCTACAGATCTTGGAAAAGTTCTGCTTCATCCAACCTTTGGAGGGCTTCCCCAGTGGGCTGTTGTTGGTGAGTGCCATTTTATAGTCATGATGATTATCATGATTTTGAACTACATATATATATATATATATATATATGCACCAAATGCTAATTTCTTTTGCATTAATACACAAATAGGAGACACATTTCCTCTTGGTTGTGCTTTCGATGAATCGATTGTTCACCACAAGGTACTCTTCTGAAAACATTTTTTACCTTAAAACTCTACCTAATTTGCTTGTTTTTTTTAGGACATTCCAAAATAGATAATATTGTAGGCCCAAATTGTATTTTATTTATATATTTTTGTACTTATTTTTTTTTGGGGCAGTATTTCAAGAACAATGTAGATATCAAGAACACTTCTTACAACACCAAGAATGGAATATATGAAGAAGGATGCGGACTTGATAATGTGGTTATGTCATGGGGTCATGATGCCTATATGTGTATGGTATGCCTAATCATTGACAATATCATCTATATATAGTTATATACACTCTTTGGTCAAATTTCTTCTATTTTTTCCTTTCCTTTTTGCATTGTTTTGCAAAATACTCTTAGCTACAGCCTACATGTCACGTTTTAACCTCTGTTTTGTGGCGTTTGTGAAAAACGTTCATCCCGTGACACACACAACTGTTAATATATATGCAGGTAGCTAAGGAAAATGGAACAACATTGCCACCAGCTGCACTTTTTATCATCCGATATCACTCTTTTTACCGTAAGCTAGCGATCATATGGTTTTAAGCAAAGGATTTCTACATTTTTCATTCAAGGATTACACCATGGTATTTCTGTAATTGAACTCATGATCATATTATTTTCCACAGCATTGCACAGAGCAGGGGCGTATACCCACTTAATGAATGAGGAAGATAACGAGAATTTGAAATGGCTCAAAGTATTTAAGTAAGTATATATAGCAACATTTTTGTGAAAATTATTTGCAGCAAAATATACTCAGAACCCTAAATAAACCTTTTGTAAAAATGATTTGCAGCAAATATGACCTTTACAGCAAGAGTAAAGTTAGGATTGATGTGGAAAAGGTGAAGCCATACTACCTCTCCCTCATTGAAAAGGTGAGAACAACCATTAATTTTAATATGTACTCAAATTTCTTTAATTAGCTGAGCAATTTAGAGGTCTTTTTTTTTTTTTGTTCTTCTTGTCCTCCTAAATTTGAGAATATTGATATTATGCAGTACTTCCCGGCAAAACTCAGATGGTGAACAATTCTATGACATCAAAGAAAGGAACAACAGGGTCGCCCTCTCACAAATTGGATTGTGTAGAATAGATGTGCATGCAAGAGCATTCTCAAATATTAATTCTTCCATTTATTTGGATATTAATATTATGTATTTACAACTTCATATATGTATCACCTGAATAATGTACCAATGAATTTTTTTTTTTTTTGGCTTTTCTTTCCTTTTTGTTATTAGATGTCACAACTTGGTCATTTCGATTAGGGTCGTTTTCTATGGTTTCGATTTCACTAAATATCTATTTTTCATTAAGTCGAAAATCAATTTTACCATATATTGACTACTATTATGATCATATCAATTTAGCAAATATAGTTGCTGATATTATTAGCCTATTCATAGTCCTACTCTAAGAAAAAATATAACCAATTCAACTTTGTAGTAAAAGATCATGTATCTTATATGGTTTCACGTACTCTTTGAGTAAATACAAAAACTTTACTTTAATTTTCTAAAAGATTTGATTAATTTTTTATACGAAAAATATAATTTTTTAAAATCTTGGGGAGAGCAGCACTGTCCTCCGGCAGTGGATTAGCCATGGATAAAATTTTGAAGACATAATCTGCCAAAATTACTACTGGGGTTAGAACGGATTTTTGGAAACGGATCATGTTGGCACCCATACTTGACAGAAATAAACTCATTCACAATTTTGTCTCAAGAATTAATTCTATTCACTACTCGCATTTGAATACCTAAATATAGTCATCAACTTTAAAACTAAAAATATAATCCTTTTAATAGTTTAACCACTTTTACTGATCCGCAAAATAATGCACGCCTACTTCAAAACCATATGCATTATTAATATTCAATAAAAAAATTGTACAATTGAATAGTTCAAAGGCCTAATTTCATTTCATTAATTAATTGGTGGAAATACGAGACACATGGAAGAGGAACTTCCATTATTCTAGGTCAGCAAAATGGTAGTTGTAATTGTTCGTTTTTTTTGGAAAATTGGACTGTAATTAGCATAATACTACTCAAATTATTAGTACATATACTATAATACAAAACAATAAGACTTTAGAAGAGTTAAAACATAGTCCCTCCAAATGTTTTTTATTGGAATGGAAACACTACACCAATTCAAAACAATTTCAAAGCCCACCTTCAATTAGTCTCATATAAAGCCGTTAATATATGAAGTTAATTATAATTTTAACGCATAATGAAAGTGACAAAAAAATTTGAATAATTATTTTAACGGTTATTAATTATTCGTTTCATATATAAACCACATCTTGAACTCATTTTTTACAGAGTTTTTGTCGCCCACTTTTGTTTTTCTTAATTTTGATAAATTGATACAACAATATATTAACTAATTGAATAACAAGGAATCTCATAAACTGGTTCATATAGATAAGACGTGGTTTATATATAAAATAAATAATTAATCGATGTTGAAATTTTAATTTTAATTTTCTATTATTTTATCACGCGTTAAGTTAAATCACGATTAATTCTGATTGCATATATGATCCTTCTTTACATGAAATCAGCAATTTGAATTTTATTTTTACTTTAACACACATGAAAATATGAAATCATATTAGTACTTAAGAATTAAATAAATAATCCTTATCACGGCTCGAATTATTAATTATTATATTAGTTTATTACAGTACTTCTTTCTCCTTAAGCGGGCGGGCGGGCGGTCGGTCGGTCGGTTTAGTTATTTTTGGCATATTTATAGTCATGTACTATCCAAACATACTTACGCGTGCCGAACGCCAACTGGGGTCATGATCCAAAACTTGGGCCCACCTTTGCATTTTCCCGCTGACGAGGCAAACCGTCTCGAGTCTCGAACAAAAATGAATCAAATCAAATGTAATAAAAATTTTAAAAAGAAAAAAAAAAAAACAAAAAACGTAAGCTTCTCGTCCCGCATTCGACGCCTGCTCTCCACCTGTCATACATTCGTCTTTTTCAGCACCGCTAGAGCCTTTACCATCCTTCTATGTCTTCTCTGCTCAAATCTCACCCTCATTCATCATTCTAAATCATTTTTACAATTTATTTTTATTTTTTCAATGAATGCATGAATAAATTCATCTAAACATTAACAGCGCTTCTCGATTTTTTTTTTTATTTTATTTTTATATATATGTTTGTAATGATTTTTAATAAATGGAGGCACAGGCACAGGCACCATTTCTTTACCTTTTAATTTTTCTTCTTATTATTCAACTCGCGATTACAAACCCTAGCTTTCGTTTTGCCTATGCTTCTTTGTCCGATTTCTCAATTATCGACGAAAGAGCATTTTCCGACTTGTTTCGTCGGGATTATTCGCCGCCGGCTCCACCGCCTCCGTCTCCGCCGCCTCACCCTCCTCCGCTGTCGTGCGACGAACTCAAGGGAATCGGCTCGCTTAATACCACCTGCGAGCTTAATTACAGCTTGAACTTCACGGAGGATATATATATTTATGGAATTGGTAATTTATTTATTCTTCAAGACGTAGTTTTAGCTTGCCCTTGCTCGGGTTGCTCAATTGCGATTAATATTACTGGAGAATTTAAATTGAGTTCCAGCGCGAAAATCGAAGCTGGTTCGGTCTATATTGTGGCGGGAAATGCTACGTTCTTTAGTGGATCGGTAATTAATTCGACGGCATTAGGGGGTGAGCCGCCTGTACCCGACGGGACGCCGGATGATGCACAGGGTGGCGGTGGAGGATATGGAGGGAGAGGAGCCAGTTGCGTGATGGATAATCAGAAGCCACCTGAAGATTGTTGGGGAGGCAATGCATATGGATGGGAAGGGTTGGGGGCACCGTGGAATTATGGGAGTAAAGGAGGAACTACGAATAAGGAGGATGATTATGGAGGGAAAGGCGGTGGTAGGATTTGGTTGGAGGTGCAGGATAGTGTGGATGCTTGCGGGGTTTTACTGGCAGATGGAGGGGATGGTGGGGTTAAAGGAGGAGGAGGTTCCGGTGGCAGTATTTACATCAAGACGCGGAAAATGTAATGTAATTTCTTTCTTCATTAGTGATGCATTACTGGTGGTATTTCGGTTTTGTGCTCATGTTTTTCTATGCTTAAGTCCGCAGATATGCATTCACCTCCTGGCATTCATTACTGTTCTTTGCTTAAATTTCATGTTTTTGACTTCTTGGATTCGTCCCTTGCTTTTTTTTTTTTTGGGTTGCGGTATAATTATGGTGTATAAGGATTATTATATTTGCCAAATAAACAGAAAGGAAAAAGAAAAGCTTGGTAGACTACTAGTGCATTACTTTGTGATTTTCTTATTGGTCAAATTGCTCTCCGGTGTTGGAATGATTCTTGGTGTTATTCGTAAAGGATCGAGTAGGTTATATAAAAGATATGTTTGAAGTCCACAGGAAATGTTTATGATGTTGCAGTAGCATGCTTAGTCCATTCAACTAGATCCATATATCTTTTCCTGGTGGTAAGACAACATACCAGAACTACTTGAAATCTAACATTTTATTGATTTTTGATTGCTTCACTTTTGAGTTTTTTTTTTAAGTACAAGATATTGAAGGAAAAGAAAGCCTTCAAATTGTTCTTTCAGTTTCAAGAATCAATAAGATATATGGTTTCACCTATCTTGTAATGAAGAAAATATAACCCATTAGCAGAATTTGTCCTTGTGATGAAGAAAATATGACTCATAAGCAGAATTTGTCCTTCTTGTTCCTGCCCTTAAATGTTTCACTTTTTTCAGAAGGGAACTATTTCATGGAGTGGATATGACCTCTGTATTCATAATGTTTGCAGAATTTAGTTGTGGTTTGTGGATGTAATCTGATAGAATATTTTATGAATCTAATTGTTCTCCATGAAGAGCAGGACAGGGAGTGGAAGAATAAGTGCTTCAGGTGGTGACGGATTTGCTGGGGGAGGTGGGGGAAGAGTTTCTGTCAATGCTTTTAGCAGGCATGATGGCCCTACATTTATGGTTCATGGTAAGAACTATTAGCAACGATGTTTTGTCATTTTAACGGTCACTTTAACCTGGATATATATACCTAATTTGTTGATGGGAGGCTTCGCTGTTGGTTTTCCTACCGTTGCTTCTGTTTTAACTCCTAGCGAGTTGTGAATTCATTTTGATTCTTAATCACATATTCTCTAGACTTGTGAACAAGGCTCAATGTGCTTGCATGACTCCTGCTTATTATCCCGTAAGTGGCAACCTTTTTATTATGGCTACTATTATTTTTTTCCCAATTTCACTTGAAGCATCATCAAATTGTTCCCCTCTTTCTATCTTTTAAAATTGGTCCTTATATTTTCTATTGTGACTTTGATGGGGAGAGCACGCAATTTTCACCATTGAAATCTAAAAAATATGGTCATTATTATCTTAATAGTACCTTTTTCTTGTTTTCTGTAAAAGTCAAAAGTTTCCTGTTCTTCATGTTGCCACACTGCTATTTGTAGTTCTTCAGGGTGTTGCATTGCAGTTTGTGTTAGTGCTACCTTTCCTCATGAAGATTGCCATTTTACCGTTGGCATGTTGTTAAATTGGTATTGCATTCTGCATCATAGGCAACACTTTAAGATGTTAGGTACATTGGTGCCTAGTTTTGATGTTTGCAGAACTATATGTTACTGGTTTTCATAGTTTAGTTTTAAACTGTGTATTTTGGCACAATCTTTCATTGTTTTTGCAGGGGGGAGAAGCTTTGGTTGTCCTGCAAACTCTGGTGCTGCAGGGACGTTTTACGACGCTGTACCTAGAAGACTAATGATCAACAATCAAAACATGTCAACCGATACTGACACACTTCTTTTTGCATTTCCAAATCTGCCTCTTTGGACAAATGTTTATATTCTAAATCATGCTCGGGCTACTGTTCCTTTACCTTGGAGTCGTGCACAGGTCAATATACCCTTACATCCTCAAAATTACTCTATTATTATTTGTTATCTTTTCTGTTGTGGTGGATTATGTCCTTGTTTGTGTACCCCTTTCCTTCATCTGTGGTGAACTAATACCTCATCCACGAGCTTATTTTTGTAAGCTGGAAGCTTTTTTGGATAGGGGTGAGAACCTTCGGGGTCTCTCCCTCTAGTGTTTTCAAAATCGGATTAAAGTCTGGCGGTCAAAAAACTGGTAAAACCCAGAAAAACCTAGATCCTTGACAACCTGGAACGATCTTTTTTTTTTCTTTTTCTTTTTTCTTTTTCCGTATTGTTGGAGTCAATGACTTCAAGCATCAAATCTTAACGATATTATAACTAAAATCCTCACTAATCCTACCCAATGGATAAGGGGGTAGCTCTGAGATCAGAGAGCAATTCTTGCCATAGAAGTCCTGCATGCATGACGAGTGGTCAGTGTTAGTGGGGACCAATTTGGAATAGAATTCTTAGATTTATAATAGACTGGGGCTTGAAGACGATAAGATATTCTTAAAACTTAGGGATTTACGGAAAGGAATAGAGCTTGTGTTGAATTTGACTCAATCGGGGAAACCTAATAGGTCCTTAACAGATTGCGAGTTCTTCCTTTATTTCAGATGGTTATGCATCTTGATTCTATGGGTGGTGATGTATCGCTGCGTTCTATCTGATTAATTCCTTCAGTGAACTGAAGGCTTAGATTCGTCCTGGACTTACGTTTTCAACGAGTCTATAGCCTTGAACCTAGAACCCGGAACAAAGCTTAGATCCTATGCCCATTCCCCACCCCTTGCTCTTTCTCTCTCTCTCACAAATGCAGTCATGTCTTGACTGATTTTTCTAAGTTTTTGGATATATAGTCAAGATCAAGTTTTGAATTCCCTAATTTTGGAATGAGTCTTTGATGAGAAGAACAGAGAAATATTGAGATGAGTGGGAAAAGAACTGCTCAAGAGAAAGAGAGAGATTGGGATTGAGGAAGGAGTTACATTTGGAAAGGGAGAAGTGAGAGAGTGCAGAGAATAGAAGGACAAGCAAGAGAGTGATGAAATTTTCTGTTTCTGTATAAAAGGAGTTACATTTGGTCGGGTTTCTTGTTTCCTCAATATTTGGGAAACAAAGCCCCAAGAATCATTACCTCCAACCAAACATCATTCTATAATTCGTTGCCATTCCTGTTTCTGATTCCACCCAACAAAACACCACACCACTTAAGTGGATGAATATATATCTTTGAACCATAAATAACAGGTTGGAATTCTTAACCATAGGGGTCAAAAGGCAATGTTCTGTTTTTCTTTATAATCAGTAAAATTTCTCTCAGAATAAAAAAACTTGATTGTTTTTTTCCTTGCGTGTAGCCTAGTAAATGTTGATTTTCACCTAAGAGATATTACTTGGGTTCTTGTCGATTTATGCTGTTTGAGAATGTTATGTACTAAAAATTCAATTAGGAAATCTCATATTTTATGAATTCAGTTGTATGTTGTTTTGCTTGCGTCCACATAGTTTAAGTTTGAATTGGTTTGTGTAGGTTCAAGGACAACTAAGTTTGTCATGTGGCGCTGTTTTAACCTTTGGCCTCAGGTATTCTCCCCTATCAGAGTTTGAGTTGATGGCTGAAGAACTTTTGATGAGCGACTCAGTGATTAAGGCAAGTAATGTATTATGCACTTTTCTCAAAATTGTCAAGTTTTCATTTACATTTGCTTGATACAGCAGAGGCCATCTATTTGTTCTTTATGTCCTTCATGCATGTGATGTGCCAAAATTATTGTTTTCTGTTTTTCTTAGATCTATGGGGCTTTGCGAATGTCTGTTAAAATCCACTTGATGCTGAACTCAAAAATGCTTATAGATGGTGATAATGATACAAGTGTTTCGACATCTTTGCTTGAAGTGAGCAATTTACTTGTTCTTAAGGTAAAGTTTACCCGCTTATTTGTGGTTTCTCTTCTGTTATGTCATATAAAGACCCTTGTCAATCATCAGGGCTCATCTGAGATACATTCAAATGCAAACTTGGGACTCCATGGTCAAGGCTCATTGAACTTAACGGGACCAGGTGACCTTATTGAAGCTCAGCATTTGGTCTTGTCACTCTTTTACAGCATAAGTGTAAGAATTCTAGGATTCTCATTCCTCTTGAGAGATTGCAAATCACTTACATCCCTTCTTTGTAAAAAAGTTATATGATTTATTTCTTCTTTCAATAGACTTTGTTTTTAACGATTAAGCTGCTATGGTTTTCTTTTTGTTCATAATTTTTACTAGAGAATTATCTGACTTTTTTTTTTGGTTTAAGTTTGGTAGCCTTTCATGCTTCAAGATCATAATCTGGAAAAAAAGGGTACATTCTCATGAGTGATAGTTCACTAATAAATGTAATCTTTATAGCTTAAATGTGCTTTTTTCTTTTAAATGTTTTTAGGTACATGTCCTGTTCTGGAACTTGGATTGCCAATTTTGTTCTTGCTGTATCCATTGTTTAGTAAATTATGTGATGGTGTTGCTAATTAGCACGCCTTTGAGTTTATATGCAACTTTCTGCACTTTGTTATGAGGAACATGTCCTTTTTTGAAAGTTATATTAAGAACGTGAAGATCAATAAGAAATTTGTTGGTAATGTTGCATATCATGTTTTCTCCCTACTACCAAGCAAGCAAGAAAGGAATAAAGAGTTGGAAACTATAGAAAAATATAGCATAGATAGTCTAATTGCCAGAACAAATAGGGTTCAATGAGTGCAGATAGTAGCATCGGTTTCATACCAGTTCTCTTGGGAATGTGGCATCACTTGCTAGTAGTAAATGTCCATGCTAGTCAGAAGGCCCCCAGTTTTTCTTTGTGGCTAACTGTGTATTATGGATTCAAATTATAGAATGGTTTCCATTCTGTATGCCATTTTGGACATTCATGATTTGTTAAACGAGTTTGTGCAGCATAATAGGCATTAATGTAACTTTTACTGGGCAGTTGGATTAACCTTTGTATTTCTGACGGGCTAGATTTATTCTCTTGTTTGTTGAATCCCGACTTCTAATCTGAAATTTCTATTCTTCTGCATGAAGGTTGGGCCTGGATCTATTGTACGAGGCCCCGTGCAAAATGCAAGTAAGAGTTATATGTAAGTGGTGATTTCCTTGTACCCAACCTATATATATATATATATATATATATATTTTTTAAGCTTTGCTGTAATTCCTATGATATAAATTATTTAATTGATTTATATATATATATATATATATATTTTTTTTAAGCTTTGCTGTAATTCCTATGATATAAATTATTTAATTGATTTTGTCAGGGCTCCAACGCTCCACTGTCATTTTCAGAATTGCCCCATTGAACTGCTTGATCCACCTGAGGATTGCAATGTGAATGCTTCATTGTCTTTCACTCTTCAGGTATTCAAATGATTCAATACTCAGAGATAGAATTAGCGATGAGGTAGAAATTATTACTTCAATGAGTACGGTGTTAGATGTTTCAGTTTTCTTAGACTACAGTGGTATTGTGAATCAATGCTTTTCGGGCATTTTCAACTAAGGCTTGAAGTAATTTGCTTGTACAGATTTGTCGTGTGGAAGATGTAATCGTTGAAGGCCTTGTAGAAGGATCAGTTGTTCATTTTCACTGGGTTAGAACTGTAGTTGTGAAACCCTCTGGAGAAATAAGTGCATCTGGTCTGGGTATGCTTTGTATGCGGATTTATCTGTTGTAATTTTTATCTTTGCCCGTGCTTGAAGATATCTTTTTCTTAACTCTGATGAGCTAAAAGATTCTTTGCAAGAAGCAGCCAGTTTTTATCTAATGATTGAATTGTATGAAGCCTGTTAACTATTTTGGCTGCTTTGCTCGCACAAAAGAACAAAACACTAAAGCTACCTATTTGAATGTAGATTTTTTAAGTGTTTGATTGGAATATACAGGCTGCTTTGGTGGGTTGGGTAGTGGTGAAGTTTTGCCCAATGGTCTGAGTAGTGGAGCAGGACATGGTGGCAGAGGTGGGGATACATATTACAATGGAAGTTACATTAATGGTGGCGCTGTTTATGGTAGTGCTGATTTGCCTTGTGAACTTGGTAGCGGAAGTGGAAATGATAGTTTACCTGATTCAGCTGCTGGTGGTGGTATCATTGGTAAGCTTTTCGAATATTATTTTATATTTTGAAGAAGATATTTTCAGGGTGGAAACATTTGTTCAGCACCTGTTTCAAATGTCTTTTATTTATTTATTTTTGTTGTGAAAACAGTATCATCTGGAGTTATTTGATTGAACCATGTAGTTCTGGGAGATGATTAATTCAAATAATAGTTCTAGGGGACAAGATGAGATGAGAACACAATATGAGCCCTTAAATTGTAATTTATTTACCCTATTTAAAGATTTAAGTTGTGTCACAATACATTCCCGACAAGACTTTAGCATGATGATCAACAACAACAACTACTACTAAGCCATTATCCCACTATACGAGGTTGGCTATATGGATCATATTTTGCCATCGTGTTCCATTGATACACTTGTTTTCATTTATATTTAAGTATATCATGTATTTTTTAATAGTTTCTTTCCAATTCTTTGTAGGAATAGTTTCTAGCCTATCTTATTTAAAAGTATTTATGAATATCTTTGTAGATGCCCTTGATTTTGTCTTTTCCCCACTGGATGTGTATTTAGATTTGAGTCTTCACATCAGAAAGTAAGTTTGTGTTTACAATTTTGAATTGAGAGTCACTAGAGGACAAATGTCCAATATTTGCTCGTCGTACTCAGTCTGGGATAACTTTTTCTTTTCTATTTCTTGTTTAGTCCTTAATAACATGTATATGTGTAACTAGCACTTAATTAGCCATGTATAATTGTTAAAGAATCTGTAATGTGCTTTAATTGATTGCCTTTTCAAAGTTGATCCTTTTTGTCATCTTGATGTCTTAATACATTGTGTGACTGTTCTTCAGATGAATAGTTATATTAAGAAAACCATAGGTGGAGTTGATCATCACTCACTAGTTTGGTAGTTTTACCATACTTGTACAATAAAAGTTTTGCTATTCTCGTTACTTGATGTGGAGTTCTTGTGATAGAGATGATAAACTCAGGTTGCTTAACTAGAATTGTTGGTTAATTATTGAAGTTTAAGATTTAAGAATGCTTGTATCTTGATAATCCTTCTAACTTTGTTTTTTTAAAGATTAGTGGTATATTATGCTCTCTTTCTTTTATCAGTGATGGGTTCACTGGAGCATGAATTGTCCTTTCTGTCCGTCCACGGTTCACTTCACGCTAATGGAGAAAACAAGGCAAAATTTGCGTTAGAGCTTGATGGTGGGGCCATTTTAGAAGGAGGCTCTGGGGGTGGATCTGGTGGAACAATTCTTCTGTTTATTCATACTCTGTTTCTTGGTGATTCCTCTGTCATCTCGGCTGTTGGGGGATATGGCAGTACTAATGGTGGTGGTGGTGGTGGTGGAAGGGTTCACTTTCATTGGTCAGACATTTCCACTGGAGATGAATACCTACCGCTAGCAAGTGTGAAAGGCTCTATCAGTGTTGGGTTTGTTTTAAACTTTTCATATTGCTTTTCTATTATTTTAATGAATATGTATGCATTAGAGGGTTTATTCTTTTCAAAATGATTTAAATTCACAAGAGTATGAAAGCAACCAAATCTTGGAAAAGTTAAAACTTACTAGTTCAAATTGCACTGTTTCTTTTTGAAACAAGAATTTATGAAAGATTTATTCAGCATAATTAGAATTGTTAGAACTGTAAATAACTACAGGAGGTTAGGATTTTCAGCTGCCTGATTTTGTAACACATGCCTAACTTTCTGACTGTTTACAACCATTTTACACATTCGTCCTAAGTTTCTGTCCATGTAGTGTTGTTTGTCTTTTTCACATTTTCCTGGCTGTTTATGGGAGTTTTTGAGGTTAGGATATGCTATGCTGGTCATTGAAATTTACTTTGTACAAGTCTACACGCAGACCTCATGTGCATATGAACATCATAATGCACCGGTCATCCATTATTGTGCTCCACTGCTAACCTGAAATAACTCTTCAAAGAGGCATATAATTGTTTGCATGTGCTATTAAAAGGCTGCTACTAAAATGACTCCATTATTTTGGGAATTAACTTTCTTCTACAAAATTTTGAAAGCTGTATGGTATATTTGTAGTGGACTACCATTGGAAAAAAGATCATATAACCAAAATATTGTGCTTTAGAATGATCAAAGTTAGAACCTTTTTTTCCCTCTTTTTCATAATTTCATCTCTCTCGTTAAGCATTTTTTTGGTCTGTAGATCAAATCCGTTTAAATAGGAAGAGGGCTTTCTGCAACTAGGTTAAGCTAAATAAAAAATACTTTTTATAAGATTCTTTATTTGTAACAAACAAAGTATATAGTCTTTTGTCTTTTGTATAGAAAAAAAATCTGAACAGTTCTGTTTGATTGTTAAGAAAGCACATTTGCTTCCTGTGAAAAAACAGAGCATCAATTCTGCTCGTATATACTTTGAAATAAAAATTACATCTGTCTTAAATAGAAGCGTAATAAGACCTAAATCCTAGAATTAAGAAACAAGGAAAAAGGAAATAATCTAAGAAAGGAAAGATTCTATAATTTTGATAAATTCCAATTCTAATCCCTGATATCATGAGATCAGGTTTCCTAATTTCTAACTTTCCTAATTTCCTACACTCCCCCTCAAGTTGGTGCATAGACGTCAATCATGCCCAACTTGCTTATCATATGCTCAAAATTAGGTCTTGCAAGCCCATTAGTCAAAATGTCAGCTGTTTGTTGACTAGAAGGGATAAAGGGTAGGCAAATAGTTTCAGCTTCAACTTTTTCCTTGATGAAATGCCGATCAATCTCAATGTGCTTCGTCCTATCATGCTGGACAGGATCGTGAGCAATACTTATTGCAGCCTTATTGTCACAATATAGCTTTAAAGGTAGATCAACTGTTTTCTTGAGTTCTTTGAGAATTCGATATATCCATAATACTTCACAAATCCCATGGGACATTGCTCTAAATTCAGCTTCAGCGCTACTTCGAGCAACAACATTTTGCTTTTTGCTTCGCCAAGTAACCAAGTTTCCCCACACAAAAGTGCAATACCCTGATGTAGACCTCCTGTCAACTGTAGAACCTGCCCAATCTGCATCAGTAAATACTTCAACACTCCTCTGGTTAGTTTTTTTGAACAACAAACCTTTTCCAGGACTAGACTTCAAATATCTCAAGATTCGATAAACTGCCTCAAGGTGTTGCTCACGAGGTGTGTGCATGAATTGACTTACAACACTAACTGGGAAGGCAATATCCGGTCGAGTATGCGATAAATAAATTAGTTTCCCAACTAATCTCTGGTATTGACCAGTATTCACAGGAACACCTTCCTTTTCCCACAACTTCACATCGGATCCATTGGAGTCTCAGCTGGTCTGCACCCACTCATCCCTGTCTCCTTCAAAAGATCAAGAATATATTTTCGTTGAGAAACAACAATTCCTCTCCTTGAACGCGCAACTTCCATGCCAAGGAAATACCTTAATTCTCCCAAATCCTTAATCTCAAACTCTAATGCAAGACTCTTCTTTAGTCTCTCTATCTCAATTACATCATCACCTGTGAGTATAATATCATCAACATAAACTATTAGTACAACAATCTTTCCCTCAGAAGAAAACTTGAAGAATAAGGTATGGTCAGATTGTCCTTGCAAGTATCCTTGTTTTCTAACTGATCTTGTAAACTTCTCAAACCAGGCTCTTGGTGATTGTTTGAGACCATACAATGACTTTTTGAGTTTGCATACTCTTGAGCCAAATTTATCCTCAAAACCCGGTGGACTATTCATGTATACTTCCTCCTTCAGGTCACCATTGAGGAATGCATTCTTCACATCTAGTTGGTGCAAGGGCTAATCCAAATTAGTAGCAATAGATAGAAGTACTCTCACAGTGTTTAATTTTGCAACAGGAGCAAAAGTCTCAGAATAATCGATGCCATAAGTTTGAGTGAATCCCTTGGCTACCAATCTAGCTTTGTATCTTTCCACTGATCCATCAGAATTATACTTCACAGTGAACACCCATTTACAGCCCACAGTAGACTTCCCAGTAGGCAATGCTTCAACATTCCAAGTATTGTTCTTCTCAAGAGCTCTCATCTCTTCAAACACCGCTTTCCTCCATTTTGGAACTTTTAAAGCTTCATGTATATTGTTAGGAATGTCTATACAGGACAATTTAGAGGTAAAAGCAACCATAGATAGAGACATTTTTGAGTAAGAAACAAAGTTAGATAATGGATGATTAGTACAAGATCTAACCCCTTTTCTAAGAGCTATAGGAATGTCAAGATCTGAATTTGTAGACTGACTATTAAGGGAAGAGAGGGAATCACCTGTTATAGGCTGACTTTGTGGATCTTTCCTTGGATTGGAATCATGTCTGTGCTTATTATTCCTCTTTGAGTAAACAATCCCTTTCCAAGTTTGGTCACCCTCCTTGAATCTATTTCCTGCTGTTTTAGAACAATTATCATATTGTTGCATTATACTAGGTTGTCCCTTGTCTTTAGTTTCCAATGACTGCGTCCCAGAATTCTGTTTTTCATCAGAGTTTTCAGATGTAGGCCTAGACTCAGGAGAAACATTACTCATAGTGAAAGGAGTTTCAAATAACAAATCTTGGCCATTTGGTGTAGGTGCAGAATTTTGTCTAAGATTATGTAATGGAAATACATTATCTGAATTTATACTTGAATCTTCCTTAAAATTCTCCCCCTGAAGATATTCACCTTTATAAAATGGTTGATTTTCAAAGAAGGTAACATCCATAGTGACAAAAAATTTTTTTGATTTTGGATCAAAACATTTGTAGCCTTTCTGGGTTGAGGAGTAACCAACAAAGACACATTTTACAGCCCTAGGCTCAAGTTTTCCAGCTGGTTTATGTTCATGTACAAATGCTGTACAACCAAATACTTTTGGAGGTAAATTAGCAAAAAGTCTAGCATTTGGAAAACAATTTGTGAAAACTTTGAAAGGAGTTTGAAATTTCAAAACTTTGGATGGCATTCTATTTATTAAGTATGCAGCAGTTAAAACAGCCTCTCCCCACAAATAGTTAGGAACTTTAGTTGTAAAAAGTAATGCACGAGCTACCTCCAATAGATGTTTATTTTTTCTTTCAGCAATGCCATTCTGTTGGGGAGTATTAATGAAAGAACTATGATGAATGATACCTTTTTCAAGGAAAAAATTTCCCAATGCCATGTTAAAAAACTCCTTCCCATTATCACTTCTAAAAATTTGTATGTTAGTTTGAAATTGAGTCTGCACCATATTGTAAAAATTTTTAAAGACCTGTTCAACCTCTGATTTCTCTTTTAGTAAATATACCCAACAAAGTCGAGTATGATCATCCGTAAACGTGATGAAACATCTTTTGTGAGCAGGTGTAATTATCTTATTTGGACCCCAAACATCACTATGAATAAGAGTAAAAGGTTTTGATGATTTATATGATTGTGAAGGAAAAGATGTACGATGTTGTTTAGCTAATTCACATATTTCGCACCGAAACAAAGTCAAGTCTTCATCACCACATAACTTAGGAAACAAATGTTTTAAATATTTAAAACTTGGATGGCCTAATCTTAAATGCCATAACATAACATTATTATTAGAAACAGATTGAAGGCAAAAACTTATTGGTCGGGATTGTCACTTTGAACCAGATTTTCCATCCAAGAGGTAGAGTCCACCACTCTCTTTAGCACTGCCAATCATCCTCCCCGAGGTTAAATCCTGAAACAGACAATGAGTTGGAAAAAAATTCATTTGGCAGTTTTTGTCACGAGTGAATTTACTAACAGATAACAGATTACAAGATAGTTTAGGAACATGAAGAACATCATGTAAAGTGAGAGATGGAGACACTACAGTAGAACCTTTTCCTGCAATGGCTGAAAAAGAGCCATCTGCAACTTTAATTTTTTCATTTCCTGCACATGTGTTATATGAAGAAAAGAGATTGGACTTGCCTGTCATGTGATCGGTTGCACCGGAATCAATGATCCAAGTGCAATCAGGGTTATTAGAGTTGTTGCTAGCGAGAGCAGTTTTTAAGGAATTACCTGTTTGAGCTAATGAACTAGAGGGGGGGTTTTGAGACTCAAGAAGTTTGTACAGCTGCTCTATCTGTTCCTTGGTGAAAGGAAGCCAACTTGAATTAGACTGCTGCTCTTGATCTGAGACACTAGCTTGAAGTGCACGCCCTTCACCATTTTTCTTTTTCCAGTTTGGTGGTTTACCATGAATTTTCCAACACGTTTCCCGTGTGTGTCCTGTGCGTTTGCAATGGTCGCACCATGGTCGTTTACCATCTTTCGTCACTCCCTCCTGAACATTTTGAGTGACAAGGGCAGAGTTTTCAACTTCTGAAAAAGAAAATTTGTTGTTGAGCATCACCCCCTTTCGTGCTTCTTCTCTTCGAACCTCCGAGAAGGCCTCACGTATTGTTGGCAAGGGGTTTTTTCCTAAAATTCTGCCACGTACCTCATCTAACTCCTTGTTGAGTCCTGCCAAGAACATGAAGACACGATCATTCTCTTGGCGTTTCATGAATCTGACATTATCATTTGTGCACTCCCAAGCATCATCGTAACATAGATCCAACTCCTGCCACAAGGTCATCAATTCGTTGTAGTAGGAAGTTACGTTTCTATCACCTTGCTTTGCATGCCATAGTTTTGATTTTAATTCAAAAATCTGTGAAGAATTCTCCAAATCAGAATATGTTTCCTTACAGCATCCCAAACATCTTTAGCAGTTGGTAGAAACATGAATGGCTTTCCAATTGTTGGTTCCATTGAATTCACCAGCCATGCAATAATCAGGGAATTTTCTGATTTCCAGATTTTGAAAGTTGGGTCTCCGTCTGCAGGTTTTGTCACTGCTCCTGTTAGATAACCCATCTTCTCCTTGCCTTCCAAGATTAATCGAACAGTTTGCGACCATTCTATGTAATTCTTTTCATGTAGACAGTGAATATTCACTTGGAGTGAATTATTGGACCCCTCCGGACCATTGAACGAGATGGAAGAGTTCATATTTGAACTCACTGTACTTTCTCCAACAGCCACCGTGTCTTTACTGGTTTCACCAGTAAGAGCTGTTTTCCATGGGGTTTGGTTTGCCATAGATGATCAGAACTTAAGCTCTGATACCATGTGAAAAAACAGAGCATCAATTCTGCTCGTATATACTTTGAAATAAAAATTACATCTGTCTTAAATAGAAGCGTAATAAGACCTAAATCCTAGAATTAAGCAACAAGGAAAAAGGAAATAATCTAAGAAAGGAAAGATTCTATAATTTTGATAAATTCCAATTCTAATCCCTGATATCATGAGATCAGGTTTCCTAATTTCTAACTTTCCTAATTTCCTACCCTTCCTGTTTAGGAGCCTCATTTTGTATGAACATGATATACCTGCACTCTATAGTTCCACTAGTGGTATAATTATACTTACAAATACGTTAACATCAATAAATACTAATCAACCATGTCAAACTACGGGCATCTCTTTGGGATGTAAATATCCAAAGAAACTCTTGAACAGTTCTCATTTAGGTACAGAAACTGACAATCAAGAGAATACGAAACATTGGCTGGAGGCTTTGAATAATCAAATTCCAAGTCTTGTTTGTAGGATGAGTTTAGGACTTGTTGTTTGCTAATCTGTTCATGATCTCAAGGAGTCAACTACAAGTGCTTGAGAGAATTGACATCCCAGTTTTTCATTATGTCGTTTTATGCCCTGCTGTGTTTTAATTGTGTATACTATTTCTGCTTGGAAATGATTCCCTAATAAACTGTAAAAAGTTGCAAATACTCGAGTTAGACATAGGTGCACTTGAATACATTGAGATGAGTGGTAAACTCAACATTGCTTGATATAAAACCGAGGAAATCTATATGAAACATAAGATTTGAATAATAGTAATTGAAATCATGAATTGGTATATTGCATATTCTAGATTCAAGCCACATTACTTATTTCAAATGATTGCCTTCTTGAATCTCAATCATGTCATATTCAACTAGCTATGGGGTTTTAAGGTAATGCATGGCATTCTTCTGATATGTTTTTCAAGTGGCATTCATTGGTCAATAGAGTGGAAGGATATAATTTATGTTCTGTTATAAAATCTTTTACCTGATTTTGTAGCCATCACTTCTCTAAATAAAAAAGTATTGATAGTAATAAACTGTAATTCTGATGTTGAATTGCAGTGGAGGGATTGGTCGAGGTTTGGGTCATGATGGAGAAAATGGAACTGTCAGTGGAAAAGCATGCCCTAAGGGGCTCTATGGGATATTTTGTCAGGTGCTGCTTGGGATGAATTTGAATTTTTCGGGTGCCTCGGGTATCATAGAAGTATCCTAGGATTGGAATTTATAAGTAGTTTAATGTTGATTTAAATCATGAAATTGTGTCAAAAAATAAGACTTTAGCATTGTCTATATAATCTTTTGCAAGCTCTTCTCACATTTGCAGCTTCAAATTAGTTTTCACATCTTGTGACTCCTTGCCTTTACTCAAAAGCATCAAGATGAACCTTCTTTTAGTGTTTCCTTTCTAATAACAACTTTTGTTTTCAAAACTAAGAAAAATTTTGAAAGGCTTATCTTTGACCACTTTTCTGGCCTTCTATTGAAGAGGCATATCACCACATCTTCTAATCTAGTTTAGGACATATTAATCTCATTGCTTTTATACATTTTTAATTGGGAAAATTTTCAAGCGTTCAATCTCTCAAATGGTAGTTGTTTTGACTCTTATTGTGGTGATACATTTTCAGTTATAAGTATTTGATGATACAGGAATGCCCAGTTGGAACTTATAAGAATGTGAGTGGGTCTCATAGGGTGCTTTGTCATAATTGCCCTTCTCATGAGCTTCCACGGCGTGCTATATACATTTCTGTTCGAGGTACCATAATTAGTCTTCATTGTGATTTAACTATGCGTCCCTTCTTCCTTTCTGCTCCCACAATTAAAAATCCCATCTCCTTTCTGCATTTCTTTATTTTTGGATGTGTAATTGTGTGAGACATATTATACCATTAGTATGATGTAATTTATGAAACATTTTTGAGACTCTCATCAATAAGTGAATTCTTATATCTATGTTTTTCGAAGTTTGACTGACTTACTTTGATTTACATTTTTTATACAGGAGGTGTTACCGATGCTCCTTGCCCATACAAGTGCGTCTCTGATAGATATCACATGCCACACTGTTATACAGCGCTTGAAGATTTGATCTACGCTTTTGGGGGACCATGGTTATTCGGATTCATCCTACTAAGTCTCCTTGTTCTGTTAGCTCTGGTTCTGAGTGTAGCTAGGATGAAATTTGTCAGCGCAGATGAATTACCAGGACGTGCGCCTACTCGTCGAAGCTCTCCAATTGATCGTTCATTTCCTTTCCTAGAGTCACTGAATGAGGTTGGACTTGATCCATTCTTTACTTTTCATTTTGATTCAAATACTTATGTTTTGCACCACATCAAAATGAGTTTGTAGTCCAGTTTGCTTTCTTTGCTTGTCACATTCATTCAAAAGCTTCTGTTTTGTACCGAAGCAAAATTAGCTTGTATTTCAGTTTGCTTTCTGATCATTTGGTATCTTAAGCACGACTATATTTCGTTTAGGTGTTGGAAACAAATCGAACTGAGGAGTCCCAAACTCATGTTCATCGAATGTATTTTATGGGGGCCAACACCTTTTGGGAACCGTGGCATCTTCATCATTCCCCACCAAAAGAAGTAAAAGAAATCATGTATGTTATCAATCATTGTGTATCTGAGAGTATACCCGTTTTCCTGTTATTGGTGTTTCCTTTCAAATCCCTTCCAAGCTTGAAAGTTTTTGCAGAGATTGCTGTATGATAGCATGTCTAAATGTATTTCTTGTTTGACTTGTGAGTATGGATGCTAATGATTTTACAAAGAATTTTGATTTTGCAGATATGAAGATGCCTTCAACAGATTTGTGGATGAAATCAACAATTTAGCTTATTACCATTGGTGGGAAGGATCGGTATACAGTATTCTTTCTGTTTGTGTATACCCACTTGCGTGGTCATGGCTGCAGTACTGCCGGAAGAAAAAAATACAACAACTACGTGAATTTGTTCGGTCCGAATATGATCATGCTTGCTTGCGCTCTTGCCGTTCACGTGCTCTGTATGAAGGACTGAAGGTCTATTTAATCAATTTCTCCCTGATGGCTGACTTTCCAATTATATGTCAATAGTGGGAGCTTGTTTTGACTCCTTGACTTAATCAATACATTAGGATGATGGTTGCATAGATTTTCTTGGTGAAGAATTTCTATGTTAATGTTGGCCTGTAGTATAACAGGTCAATCAATGCTCTAAAGAAACCAATTAGAAGTACTTAAGATGAGGCCCTAAAGATTTCAAACATTAGTATATTATCACAAGGTTGCAACTTTGTATGTTGTAAACCTGGTAGGGGATTTGGGGATTTAGGAATGAGGTTAAGTTACTGGTTAAACTGAATATTCTTACTTTGAATTTCTTTTGTTTTGAGAGTAGTTTTGAAAAGGTAAGAATCTATATATCAGTAAATTTGGAGAGATTAGTCATTTCCCGTATTTGGATAATTTTGGGAAATTATTTTGAAATAAAAAGTTAGGGAGTTATAAGCAGAAAGCAGAAAAATGGAAGCTTTGGAACTCCTGATGTGGTGGGGGGCAACTAGTGTCACGGATGGGAATAATTTGCAATAGAAACAATTAGGCAGGAAGCCGTCAATTGGTGTTGGAGGTAGCACAAGCTAAAAATATGCAATTTAGTGCTAATAAACCAAATGCTTGATTATGTAGGAACCGTTGAGCCATCTTCAAAGTTTCAGAGCTACCTTTTTACTAATTTGTGGTTCCTTGTTCAGGACTTTAGTTTATCAACAGGGAATATTTATTAGTCAGCATGGTGATATAGCTCATGAAATTGAATTATAGTTAAATCTTCCAATGTACCCTGGCTGTGCACTTGAACCCATGTCCTTCAGTGCCAAGATATAGTAACTTTGTAATATAGCTTCATTCTGGTGCCGCTCAAGCGCATATCTATCTGTAACATAGCTTCACTGAATGTCAAACATTTTTTTTCCTCGTAACCTACACTACCAATTGACATGTCACATCTACATCATTTTAACAGCATTAAACCTCTTGAGAAGTTAATAAGTTTCTTCTATTATAGGTGGCTGCAACTTCAGATCTGATGCTCACTTATGTGGATTTTTTCCTTGGTGGTGATGAAAAAAGAGATGACCTCCCTCCCCGTCTTCATCAAAGATTTCCAATGTCTATCGTTTTCGGGGGAGATGGATCTTATATGGCTCCTTTCTCTCTTCAGAGTGATAACATTCTAACTTGCCTCATGAGTCAGGTTTGCTTTCTACTGCTGTTTACCATTATTTCAATATGATTCTCTTCTGTTGATTTGTTATCTTTATCAGTTCTTATGGCTCACTGTTCTTAGTTCTGTATTGCAGTCAGTTCCACCTACTATTTGGTACCGACTAGTGGCCGGTCTAAATGCTCAGCTGCGTTTAGTTCGCAGGGGGCATTTAAGAACCACCTTAGCTCCAGTTGTTTGTTGGCTTGAGACACATGCAAATCCCACATTAAGATCTCATGGTCTGCTTGTTGATCTGGCTAGCTTCCAACCTTCTGCTTCTGGTTATCGCCAATTTGGACTTCTGGTGTATGCTGTCGGGGATGAAGTTTTAAAGTCAGCCATTGAGAGACCTGATAAACATTTCTTACCGGAGAAACTGTCACGGTAAATTTTGTATTTCATTTCCTAAACTTAGTGGATACCTGCCATTGAGGTCCTTCCATTTATTACTGTTGAATATGCAGTTTGCCTAGTAGTCGTTGGAGGAAAGCACTGGATCTTGTCAGAGTCAATGAACACTCAATTCCACAGAAAAAAATATCTGGAGAAATTTTGAATAGGAACAACCTTCAGATGCTTAAGGAGAAGATGACTATTGATTTTCCTTTCTACTTCATAATTCGCAACACAAAACCCATAGGGCATCAGGTGTGTGTAGTATCATTAGTTAACTAGGTCAAGTGGTCGCATTCTTTTAAAGTCTACTAACATTTAAACTCTCTTTCTCTCATGCTCATTCGTTTACTGCAGGATCTGGTTGGTATGGTAATTTCAGTTCTCCTTTTAGGAGATGTTAGTTTAGTCTTACTTACTCTGCTTCAGCTATACTCAAGTTCATTGTTGGACTTGTTTCTGGTCTTGTTTATTCTTCCTCTCGGCATTCTTCTTCCATTCCCTGCTGGAATCAATGCATTGTTTAGTCATGGACCTAGGCGGTCAGCAGGTTTCATGCGTGGATATGCACTGTGGAATATTGCCTCAGTCCTAAATGTTGTAAGTAGCTATGTATTCATGTCTACCACTCCCTGCCCTGTTCCGCCCGAAAAAAATACTCCTTCTCAAGGAAAGATAACCACTTCCTTTTTTGAGTTCATGGTATGTGCTAAATTCATAAACTGTACAATAACCTGGTTTCTGAAGAAAAAAATGTATGCATCATGTGTATAATGTGTGACACCATATTGCTTTTCTTCAAGAAATTAAAAATTTTCTTTTTAATTTAGAAAAAAAAGGGAAAAAAAATTCTATTTCCCGAACATCCCTAAACTTTAAGAGAGAACAATACCAATAAATTCATAATATTTGTGGCAAGTTATAATTACATGTGAACTAAATAAATTGGGATAGGTTTAAGCAAAATAATTTGCAATTCTTTTTGCTAGCTGGTTTGTTCTCCTCATTTTCTAAATTCAACTTCCGTCATTTATAGATGGATTTTTTTGAAGATGCTAAATAAAATTTGGACCTACAATACTACGAAAGAGATATCTCCACATTCTTCTTGAAAGAAATCCATGCTTCTCTTCTGTTTTTTTTTTTAAATTATGAGAGAGTATTTCAACTAGAACATTCTCTCTTTTTAACATCTTCTACTTCTTTGTTATGTCAAATATGTTTCTGACTCATTTTCTATAATAATGTTGCATATATCAATTTTCTAAATTGTTATTCTTATCATCTGTTTTATGTTTTTGCATAATTTGTATCAGGTGGTTGCCTTTATATGTGGGTTTGTCCATTTTAAGACTCAATCTTCAGCAAATAAAAAGCATTCGAACTTTCAATCCTGGAATATTAGCCTGTAAGGAGCTGCTTCCACTGAATAATATGATGCTCTCCTGAATTGCACATTTTTGGTTACATGTTTCTGTTCATTAGGATTTGACGCTTCTGGTGGTGAAATGCATTACAGGGATGAAAGTGGATGGTGGATGCTTCCTTCTGGACTGCTCCTGTGTAAAATATTCCAGGCGCGGCTGATTAATTATCATGTGGCTAACCTTGAGATCCAAGATCGCACATTGTACAGTACTGACCCTGATGCATTTTGGCGGTCGTGAACCCTGCATATTAGAGCTAAGTGCCCAACTAATCCTCTTCCCCGATTGAATTAGTTTTTGTTTGTTTCCATAGTTACAGCTGATATAGTAGATTGCCAATAGGGATACGAGGAATGGGGTATCAGTAATACTTATTTGATAGGTCATGTTGTAGTGTGCATCAATTTTTAGTCGTGCACCAGTAGGAGCAGCTGACCTAGTAATGTTCTTCAGTTTGGTTTGTGCGCCGCGGCCCGAGCGTTTCCCAATGTACATAGATTGTTACTTGCATTTGTACCGAGTAAATCTAATATACATTTTGAAGTTTGCAGGTCGTTTTTTTTCTCCCCCTCCCCTCTATAACCTAAACAGTTCCCAACCTATTAATGCTATTTGCTTCATTTGGCAAAGGGAATATAAATTATTTCACTCTCACGGCCATTCACTTGTCATAATAGTGGAAGATTAAATTGGAAATGTGGGGGCACTGGAACTTTCTTCCCTTACATGTGCGGGAATTTACTACTTGTGGGGGAAAAGAAAAAGAAAGTTTCCCAGACTAAAAACAAGAAAAACCATTGAGATCATTGTGAAGGTGCTGGCGCACAGAAATAGTTATTTGGTGTTGAATGGAGGTTGTTACTCTGAAAAACATGCATTATCAAAATCTAGTGATCCCACCAATATATGCAGAAGCAGAACTCAACTTTTATTTTGTTTTGTTGTGAAACAAGTGTTATGTGTAGTTAGCACTCAGGAGATGATGCATTAGTGAGTGATTAGTGCTTTGGTTGTGACTTGTGAGCCACCTATGATTCCGTTAGTCTTTTGGTTGTGACTTGTGAGCCACCACCTATGATTCCGTTAGTCTTTTGGTTGTGACTTGTGAGCCACCTATGATTCCGTTAGTCTTTTGGCCCCTTTTGATGTCAAAAGGGTAACCAAACTGTCCATTATTCTAAAGTTGGAAATTAAATATATGCAGCCTTTGCAATTACTTTAACTGAGTTTGAATTTTGAGAAATCTTTGCAATTACTTTAATGGAAATCTTCGTGGGAACCAACTGAACTGAATTAGTTCATAAAAGGAACAAGTATATTTTTGTTTACGTTGTTGAAAAAAATTTCCCGTGTTTTTCTCTATGTGCTGACAGTATTACTTGCTTTGCTTGTTGAGGGCTTGTTGGTTTTTTTTTTTTTTTTTTTTTTTGTTGGGGTGTGAGTTGTCAATAAAAACTCAAGAAAGTTGATTATCGTTGTAAGAAGTTTGTTTTAAGCGGTGCACGCAACATTATTTTTTTTTCTACTCTCACATGTTTTATAAATGAGAATCGTCTCATTCAAATAAAAAATAAGAAGTTTTGCATTCGATTCAAAGTCCAAAAATTATACACAACTTAACAAAATTTGATTTGCCTAAAATTTGCATAAAATTGACTAAGTTATACAATTGTGACATTCCAAATAATCCGAACAAATACTCAATTTCATTGCTTCACTCTTTTCCCAAAACTTATTAAAAAAAAAAACATAAATTTTTGAATCCACGCCACTCACATTCCGTCCGTTGATTTTTATATGCACATCAATTACTTGCGTTTCTTTGCTTTATCTATGTACCTAGACAACATATTATGTCGTGTTCACCATTGATTAAGAGATGATGTCCATGTCCCTCCCTTTCAAACGATAAAAGCAAAATGAATTGCAACTCCCAAGTCCCATCCCATGTCCAAATTAGGCCTAATTTTCCTTGTTTTTATCCTAAATTATCTTTGAATATTCCGTTATTTCTCATGAAGTACATTCAACCATTTATGCATAAACAAGTTACCTAAACCATGAAAGAAAAAACTCTCAATTTCCAACATGTACTCCAATATAAGTTTATTTATTCAACCAATAGAGAAAAAACATGCCCAAATACCAAAATAAAATTGCAGTTCTCAAAATTTTAACCCTCTTTCACACAATAAAATTGGAGTTCGGCAGAAAACATTTTTTTTTTTTTTGGCTATAAACATTAAAAAAAAAAAAAACATTGAAGTTTGTGGCCTGCCAACTCATATAGCAGATAATAATTAAAAACAGGGGGATTATGTGCGCGCGCTAATAATGACATTAAATTTTACATAGGATTCAGAAACAGATTCTTATTCATTTTCAGGGATCCCCCAAATATTGCGGAGTGGTTATATCTGCAGTTGCATCATTGATCACACAAGAACGCTAATTGCAAGGCACAACGACAACGGGGAGGGTATTGGTTGCCAAGTCAGCCTCCACGGCTCCACTCCACACTCCACAGCATTCAACTCATTGTTCGTTCGTAACAACAACAACAACAATGGTTATTGTGAGTCCGTGACAGCGACGTTTGGTTTGAGTTGTACATCACGATATCGTTTTAGTTCTTTTACTTGTTTTGTTAGTCGTTTACTGTCAAGGAAACAAAATGAAGGAGCAGTTGCAGGCTCCACTCTTGGCTGTTGGTAATGGGATTTCCATTAGGATTAGATGGACAACTACCCTGCTGCTGCTGCTGCCCTCTTTACTCGCACTTATTATTGCCTTAACATGTGAGTGTTTCTTCTGTTTCTTTCCAAACTGCCATCAATTTGAGAATGTTTTCATTGCAAGATAGAAAATTTAGAACGTGGGCATGATTATTGTAGATGCCCCTCTATTATGATCATAAGGGTCTGTCTGAAAATAACAAAAGTAGGATGAGGTAATTCGATCAGAGGGACTGCGTGTCAAATGAAACTGTATCAGTAGGACAAGTTGTGGGATGAAGCTATTCTATTTTTTTTGTTAATTAGATATGGTTAGTGCAGTTGTAAGTTTACAAAATTCTTACCCTTTTTATGTATCTTTGATTTACAGAGATTGTCAGATATATAAAGTTCCAAGTTTTTTATTAGTTTCCTGCTGATTCGGATATTTGACTTTTAGCATCCCTGTTTGTATGTAGGTGTTGGGCTGATTCTGCGATCCAATTCAAGTTTTTGGGTTGGGACAGATGAAAACAAATGTAATGAGAGACTAGATTTTGGGAATTCTGGTATAGTTGAGTCTAAGCAAGCAGTTGTTGCGGCTGATGATGGCCGTTGCTCGGAAATTGGTGTATCTGTGCTTGAAAAAGGCGGGCATGCTGTTGATGCTGCAGTTGCAACTGCACTCTGCCTTGGGGTTGTCAATCCAATGGCCAGTGGAATCGGAGGTGGAGGTTTCATGGTTGTTCATTCTTCATCCACCCCACTAGCCGAAGCATTGGACATGAGAGAAACTGCTCCTTTAGCTGCTTCACAGGTACATATTTTCTCCATTTAGCTATTCATTGGATCAATTCCCTGCTTCATAGTCTAATTCTAGTATGATGGAAACTTTTATCAACTTAGATGTACATAAATCAGATATTTTGTTGATTTCATCCTTGGTAGGTTGGTGCTATAATTTCTTGTATTGAATTTTGGACTGTCTACAGTTCAAAAATGTGGTTTTTATCAGTTGATTTTGGGATTTCGCTTAATTCTTCAAATGTCATCAACAGGATATGTATGCGACAGATGAAAAATCTAAGTATGAGGGAGCATTGTCAATGGGAGTTCCTGGTGAGCTCGCTGGCCTTCATGAGGCTTGGTTGAAATATGGGCGATTGCCTTGGAAATCTTTATTTCAACCGGCCATCAAACTTGCCAAAGAAGGGTTCGTGGTTGCTCCATACCTTGGATCATCCATTGCTAATAAAGCAGAAAAAATACTCTCAGACCCTGGCTTACAACAGGTTTATGCACCGTCTGGGAAACTGCTAAAAGCTGGTGACAGATGCTACAATGTGGAACTAGGCCTCAGCCTAGCTGCAGTAGCAGAACAAGGCCCAGAGGCCTTCTATAATGGAACAATTGGCGAAAAGCTTGTTGAAGATGTACAAAAAGCAGGTGGAATTTTGACAATGGAGGATTTAAGGAATTACAGCGTGAATGTTATGGATGCAGTTGCTGTCAACACTATGGGCTACACAATCTTAGGAATGCCACCGCCATCAAGTGGAACCCTGGGAATGTCTCTGGTGTGTATTTGCCTCCTATGAATTCATTATATCAAGATTGATTTGAGTCTTTTCTTAGAAGAAAGAAATTGGCTTTTGCCTGCCTTGACTCACAACTTAATGTGTTTCGACTGTTTGGTGCATTCGAAATTGTAGCTGGATCCAGAAACTTAAATTAATTCTGATAAATTTACTCCATCTGATGCAATGCTGCAGATTAGTTTGAGCTACAATCATTAGGCTGTTTTCATCTGGACAGTATTTTTTTAGTTTACATAACGGTGCGTGCAATTGGTGAAATTCAGGTGCTGAACATCTTAAACGATTATGCTAGTTCAAATGCTGCAAAGGGTTCTTTGGGTCTTCATCGAATGATCGAAGCACTGAAACACATGTTTGCTATCCGCATGAACCTGGGTGATCCTGACTTTGTAGATATCAGTACAACTATATCTGATATGCTCAACCCAGTATTCGCCAAGAGAATTCGAGAACGGATTTTTGACAACACCACTTTCCCACCTGAATACTATATGCACAGGTTGATGAGTTGCCTAGAATTCTTGAATGTGAGAGTGTCTGTTCTGATCTGTACCTTGTACTGTGATCTATTTTTAGGTGGAGTCAGCTTAGGGATCATGGAACCAGCCATTTCTGTATTGTGGATGCTGATCGAAATGCTGTATCAATGACGACCACAGTCAATTATGCTTTTGGTGGTGGGGTGCTGTCTCCTTCAACTGGCATTGTGCTCAATAACGAAATGGACGATTTCTCAATACCAACAGAATTATCATCTGATAAACTTCCTCCTGCTCCAACTAATTTTATTAGACCAAACAAGAGACCATTATCTTCAATGACCCCAATAATTGTTCTCAAGGTAAAGCCATATACTATAACCATTTTAATTTAACTTGCCGGATCATTTGAGAATTTAGAAGCATTAGAGAATGTGGCAATGGTTCTTGGATAAGAATAGGCCGTAAATTGTAAAGCATTTGTCCTGTTGTCCATAAATATCTTAAAACTCATCAATTTTCCCTGGGGCAATGGTATTAAGGATAACCGGCTAGCTGGGGTCATTGGTGGCAGTGGTGGCTTATACATAATTCCAGCAGTGCTCCAGGTCTTCATCAACCATTTCATTCTTGGAATGGAACCTCTAGCCGCTGTTCAGAGCCCAAGAGTTTATCACAAGGTAACTTGCTTGTGTTGGTACGAGAACTTCAATTCACCAAACAACTTTAGTGGGATCGAATGTTAATTCAATCTTTATATTGTGCAGCTAATCCCAAACGTCGTCTTGTATGAGAACTGGACGGTTTTGGATGGCGATCACATTGAAGTCTCGTATGAAAATAGGCACTTCTTGGAAGAAAGGGGGCACCAGCTAAAGGCTAAATCAGGGGGAGCAATCTGCCAACTTGTAGTTCAAAGCCTTGGAAAGCCAATGGACAGCAGTAGGAAATTTGGGAAAATGTCAAACGATGGGATATTTCATGGAATGCTTACAGCAGTTAGTGACCCTAGGAAAGACGGAAGGCCTGCAGCCATCTGAAACTCATCACTCACTATTTGTAAGTACAATCACACAAATATAGCAAAGGTTCCATCTCTGCAGCTTGCTGCATTGTAAATTCCGTATTTTTTGTATATATATAGATCATTCAACAATGGGTTGATATTTGGAGAATGACACATGAGAAGACTAAAACCACCTTGTGCATGTCATCTCATGTTAAAGTTTAATGCTTTCTTTGTAAATGCACATAAGAGATGATCAATGGAACTTCAGACCATACAGTTTAAAGAGTTGGCTGTGCTATTTATGTCTTAATTGTGTAATAGATCTCAAAGTCCAACGAGAATAAATGACCAATTTCAACTTATTTCTGTAGCAACAAATACAAGCAGCAGAACATATTTTGAGTCCTCTAGCCCACTAAAACTCCATCCTTGTCCTCTTAATGAAACAGAACTTTACAGCAACTAAATAATCGCCAGAATCGTCACTCATAACAAATTGACAATACTACAAATTACAGTTGAACTCGTAAGAATTGCTGCAGCATATTTTAAACAACAAATAATTTGCTTATGAAGCTTTTTCCATCAGCTGTATAGGGGCCAGAATGTTAGCTTTGCTTGTCTCAATAATACACCCGTTCATAACCATTTCCTCTAGCATAAAGTGTGCTTTCTCCAAGTGAAACATGATATCCAATTCACACTGCAATTAGACGAGAGAGTCCTTAATAAGTGAAGATAATGGCTAGTGAAACATGCACAGAAAATAGAGCTACCAATTCTTTAGTTCAGAACATACCACATTGCCAAAATGCCGATCCATGGTTTCAACCAACAGGTGTATGAACTCTAGAATTGCAAGTTCATTCTGCCAGAGTAGAGATCATGAAAAAGGATGAAAAAGATACCCAGAGAAGGCGGGGAATTATAAGGCAACGAGCTGATTTTAATAAGATAAAAGCAGGTATTTCATCAATTGCATATCTATAGGGTGGGAGTCACACAATTGTAACTAAAAGTTACAGCATACAAGACCTGTTCATAAAAATTTTATTATTTTTATTCTGCATCCTAATACTTGCACTGAACTTGTCAAGACGATAAGATTTACTGTAACGTGTTTGTCTTCAAACAGGCTCCATAAACTACACAAGATACTTTCAGCATTTAATTGCAGGTGAGATAAAAATTCAATAGTCGGACAGAGATGCCTCGTTGTAGCAGTTCAAGCCATCTTAAAGTACTCTTAACCAAAAAAACCAGAGAGAGAATTGGAAGTTAAATCACTCTGTCTAGAGTTTGCAATAAACACACTAACAATAAACTCATCTAGGACTTCTTTGTTCTAAACCAGTATCCCATCTTTGAAAAAGTGCTCGAACACTGATCTTTTCTCAAGGAAAACAAAAATGCTCAAGCAAATAATGAATACTATATCTCACCAACAATAACGCTTGCCAAGGGGAAGAGCGAAGAAAGCAAACTTAATAGTCAAATAATACAACTTTTGCACATTATAGGCATCAAAATGAAGGTTGGTTTGTCACTGAGAAGAAGTTGGTCTTTTAAGACTCTGAGGCATGTATGACATGACAAATATCAAGAAGAACCATTCATACAGGTGAAAGAGCTAGAATAGCTTACTTCTCCATTGTCAACTCCCACCAAGAAAAATAGTGATGCATATCGCCGGTAGACAACCTTGTAGTTCCGATGCTCAACAAATGAACACTGTCACAAAGAAGAAGTCTCAACATTATAGCCGAAATCCCATCAAGTAATATACATTAATCCATAAGCTATAGGATGATCCGAAAAGATCTAAAACCAACAGTGAGTGGAGAATACTAGTAAATTTTCATCACCTCAATAACTCAATCGAATAGGGAATCCTAGGTTGATCAATATACTGATGATAATGTAGTAAAATCCTGTAGTCCGCGTCCAAGTTTGAAAAAAAAAAAAGCTAAAAACTTTTCATACTTCCTTGTAAAAAGAAGGATTTTTTTTTGGGATTTTTCAGGACCCCATCACAGATGTCTGTCAAAGAAAAGCTTCCCAAGAGTTTTCACGTTAATTCTCATGAACCCATTAAAAGAATGATCAACTAGCTCTCGAATAAAAAATCGTAACCCACTCTGCTGATGAAGCTCCGATTGAACATCATAATACGACTCGACAGCATTAATTTGACAGATTAAAGGGCCAAAGATGTATAAAAAATCTCATTCAACAAGAAATTCCAGGATTTGATCTACGGTGATGGAAAGATTATTAAGTAAGAATGAAAAAGAACCTGTAGCTCAGTGCGAGCGAGGCATTTGCGGACGATTTCGCCTTCAAGGGCACGTCTTTCTTCAATGGTGAGGTACTCGTAGTACTGGGCTAACCTTGTCTGCCCTTGTTTGTTCACCATCAATATGAATCTGATCCCCATTATTTAGATTGGCTTCCTCTCGGTGCAATCTTGATCTACTCTTCTCAGCTATTGTCAATATTCAATATTAATCGATCAATCTTCTTCCTCTTCCTAAAGAATATGAAAGAAAAGTTTGTTTATGCCGGAAAAAATGTTTAAAGGGCTTGTTTCGTTTGTGCTTTTGTGCAAGCATAGCATAAATAAATCCAAGAAAAATATAATTTTTAATTTTGCACGCTCTTTTAACCATTTACTTTTTATTTACGACTCAAAATGTGAAACATGTAAATTAGAATATTAAAGAAAAAAAAAGTAAGAAAAAATAATTTTAAAAATCTCAATTTTTGTGTTTGGGAAAAAAACTTTTAAAAGAATTATGTACACATGCTTTATTTATCCTTGTTTTGTTAGATTCAATAAGAAATATGTAAACTAATAAATCATGATAAAAAAATAAATATTTAAAATTTTCAATTTTGTGAGTAATAAATTTTGTTTTTTTCTTTATTAAAAAATCAAGATTTTTGAGTTTTCTAAGAGAAAATCAGGATTTTAAAAAAAAGGTATATATGCTTTCATTTTTGTTCCAACAATGAAAAATATGCAAATTGATAACCGAATAATGGAATAATAAAAATTTTAAAAATCTCAATATATGTGAATTTCAATAATTGGATTTAAAATGTGAGAAAACGATTATAATGGTTTTGACAAGTATATAAAAGACCTTTAAATGTCGCAATGAGACGTCTCGGTCCTTTAAATGCCGCAATGAGGTGTGTAAAAAATAAATATGTTATAAACTTAAATTGAGCACGGTGAGGTGAAGGGTTAGTGGTTGTTGTTTCATGATTGCAATTGGATTTAAAAACTATATATGCAGTGTTCTAATATTAATTGCCCAAAAATTAGAGGAGTAGTAGTAGGTATAATAATAAGAGTAGTGAATGGGAAAAGTAGTACTGTAGTATGGTAGAAAACATGGCTTAAAGAAAATGCAGGATCATGAGAGCTACAGCCAAATTCATCGTTGTCAAAAGATGACTGTGAAGCCAATTTTATTTAGAGGATGATTACATATGCCGCAAAATTACATTTAACACTACACCTCCCTCTCTTCAATAATAAGCATCAGTGTATTTTTGCAGTTTACACACAACTGATTGGCAATGTGGCCTATTTTATCATACACAATGAGACCCTATGTAGCGATGTTCCACTCAGCAGTCAGCACAAAACTTTGTTGTTTGTGAGGGACATCCCATCTTGATCCTTCATCTGACTTGGGAGTTCTTCGTCTCCTTCTTCTTTCTTTTCTTCGTTTGATCCTCTTGTTAAGAAGCTAGGTTGATTAGTTGAAGAAAGAAGTCTAGCCCACATTCTATCCGTTATTACGACCTTGTTCTGTTTCTCTATAATTCTCTGCACATTTCGCCAAGAAGCAAGAAGCAAGCAGCAGTGTATAAGCAACTAAATCAATGCTAAGATATGGCGCATTTCTTATGCAACAATATGACTTACATTGAATGGAATGTAACACTGCCTGGTGTTCACTAGCCCAGATGTAAAGCCTGTGTACCCTGCCATTGCTCCATGAACAGCACTTTGAGCCAGAAGGGTGCAGTAGACATTGTCTGATGCATTGCTGGGAATAGCTCGGATCATGTAGGTAGGATCTACAAGAAAATGAAGAGGAGTGCTATAGGTCAGAGCAGAATAATGGGCTCAATTCTGTAATCATACAACAGCAAAATGTAAAGGTACCAACCTATATACTTGAGATTAATGGCCATCTTCTGTTCTTTAGCAAAGTGATCCTGCCAAAAAGATAATCATGTGTTCCTTAGCACACTCAAATGTTAGATTGCATAATGCCTAATAATTTATAAAGCCAACGTAATTTGAATAAAAAGGACTGTACTTTCTTCCATTATTGCAAACTCATAATCATTCGGTGACATACTTGAAAAGAGCGAAAATTGAAAAGTCGTAATTGAAGGATATACATATCACTAATACGCATGGTAAAAAAAGAATTTGTTAACAATCTAGCTGACAACAGACGCATCAAGATAGAATTTATATGGATCTAGTCCAGAATCCTGGTAAAAGGATTATGCATACTGTGCTCTTATTAAAGTAAGCATCCATAAAGGTGATGTTTATTCCTAAGAGAAATGATGCCGTTGCCACAGGCTACATGGCATATGATTCTACATGCTTTCAGAAGAAAAATGTAGCAGTAAAGGAACAAAGTACAAAATGCTATTGCATAAAAATTCTTACCTTGATATTTTGAGATATCCACAGCCCAACATCTTTTAAAAGCTTATTTCCAGAAGCATCCTCCTGATCAGTAGACTGTAAACTCTGAGAAAGGAGCTCCTGCCCTGCACCTTCTGCAATCACAATTACCATGTGCCCTTGTTCCTTTAGTCGTTTCTCAATATATTCATAAAGTCCATCTGGACCCTCAAGATAAAATGGTGACTCGGGAATCAAGCAACAATCGACATCTCGGCTGGCAAGAGTAGCATACATGGCAATAAACCCTGTACATCAAGACCATATTGCAATGTTTCAGAAGCAAACACGAACATGTGTTATAGCATACCAACCATCACACTGGAGAAACAATGTTTATCTTTCTGCAAGTTTACATTTCTCTGTATGTCTTTCGGCAAACCACGAACAATAGAGAAATAACATGTAGAGATAAGACTAGAATCATTCATCAACTACTACCACGTGTGAAATAAGACATCTATTCCAACTTTGCATTTGGCTGCAATTCATCTGAAATTTGCATATTCAAGTCATGATTAAAGACCCTTTTCTCATACTCGACTGCAAAAATGATGTATTCAACAATGGAATACAGAATGCCGGTATGAAGCTTACCACAGTTCCTTCCCATTAACTTCACGAGACCAATACCATTCTCAATACTAGTTGCTTCAACATGTGCTGCATTAATAGCACGCTGAGCTTCCTCAACGGCTGTATCAAAACCAAAGGATCTGTCAATAACCTGCAACCAAGAAAGACCAAATTCTGAGGGGCGAAAACTGACGGCCAGCTGAAATTTGTAGAATTACTGGAAACATCTCATCTAACATTAATACACCCACTCTATATGACAAATAACTCACTGGAATGTCATTATCAATGGTTTTTGGTACACCAACAACAGAAACTTTAAGACCACGTCTTCTGACTTCCTGCAGAATAGAGGATATGACAGGTTTAAAATAAATCAAAATCTAATAAAATGAACGAAAGGGAGAAGGTTTCCAGCAAAGGACATGATAGAAATCTTGAGCAGTACACTCAGATAATAGTAAAGATCAAAATAACCATCCCACGGGATATACCTCGTAAATAACTGTAGCCCCTTTCTGTGTACCATCTCCACCAAGTATATATACCTAGATGAAGGCAACCGAGATTCTCCGTAAACTTAAAGGTTCTCTGGGATAAGATATGATTTGTACATGAAGCTAGCTCATAAATAACATCTTGCATACCTGATTAATTCCGCGGTCCTGAATGCTGTCAACTATTTTTTTAGTGTCATGACCACCTCGTGATGTTCCAAGTATGGTCCCTCCGCGTTTGTGAATATCATTTACAACCTTAGGTGTCAAAGATATTGTATTGCGAGAATAGAAACCACGATATCCTCCCTAAAAATTCATAAATATTGTTAGATATTAATGCCACAGCAGAGCCACTATGTCAGAATAGATTGTTCAAGAGTCATCAGATTACTAAATCGAATAAATTATCCACTTACATCTATTCCCAAGACTCTATTTACGCCATACATATAGTTTAAGCCACAGACTATTTCTCTGATCACAGTGTTCAGTCCAGGGCACAAGCCTCCACATGTAACAATACATGCATGTACTTCATCGGATTCAAAATAAACCTGGTAACATAAACCAAAGTTGTGGTTATCTACAAACAACTAGTCCTTAATTTTAGCAAACGAATCAAAGATAAACTCACCCTTTGGCGAGGACCTGCTCGTCGAAAATGTACTCCTCTTGGACCATTTGCATGAACAACAACCTACAAAAGTTTAGTCAAACCTTCAAATTGACAAGGGCATTGAACATGTAAAGACTTAAGTACTCATGGTCATTGTTCATTCCCACAATGGCACAGTTATCCTACTACCTCAGGAAAATGAACAACTAGGTTACGGGCTTGGATCTCGCAAATCTCTCTGTTCAAATATTGGAGTGAAAAACTGTCTGGAGCCTTCTAGAGATGGAGGCATCTACTCTTCTTATAAACATAATGCACAGAGAGTTTGGGACTAATTTTGCCTCCCCAAAATCAGTTGGTGGAAGCAAAACAAAAAAAAATCAATTCTCTCAATTACAAGGAAATTTTTAGCTCTCACAAATTGATTAATGAAATTCAAAAAGATGTACCTTTTGCGGAACAGTGTCATCATCGTCGACAAAATACTGCCTGTGAATTGGAATATTCATCATGAGTATAGGCAAAACTGAATCCTAAGTAGCCAACCATAAAACAAATTAACTGATTGAAGTGAATATAAACCTGAGATTACTTACTTGACAGCCGAATATGCAGGATTATGTTGCAAGGGATTAGTATGAGCCTGCCAACAATAAGAACAAGAATCAGGATTCACTCACTAGACCAATAACGCTAAACATGTTCTCCTATCAGCTTAAAATTAAAGCACCCTAAAGAAAGAACCAAACATTTGTCTATGATTTTTTAACTTTTGCCTAAGAACAAGTTAGACAGTAAAAAGGATTCAAGAAAAAGACAAAAAATTTATTCTTCACAATTGAATTTTAACGTAAGTAGAAAGAATGGTGTCGGCAAATTTCTTCAACCTCTTCCCTCTTTACTTTTCTAATATGAAATGCAATCACAGAGCACATAAAGATCAAAAAGAAAAACTGATCAAAACAAGGATCATGAAGTGAAGTGTTGTAGCACATGCGTCCACCAAAACCAACAAGCAATTCAACAAGTTTAGAAAGAACAAAAGAGAAAGGAAAGATCATATGTACTTGAAGATCAGGAACATAATCAGTTAAATGAGGAACGTCTTCAAGAACATAACCGGCTTCTCCAGTCACGATTTTGGGCTGTGAATTATTAGTAGCTTCCATGGACAACTTCTTTTTACTCACTTGACAACAAAACCCGTTTGGAATATGAGTATTTTGAATATGATCAGAGCCAGAAACAGCAGCAGGAGCAGCAGGGGATTTCAAGAAACCTATAGGTCTAGAGCCACCATTACAAACTGCCTCCATTCAGAATTTACAGACCAACCCAAGTAATTAAAACGATAGTAGTAATACTAAAAAATGTTTGTTTGGTAAAACAACAACTTGAGACATTGAATTGTTCTATGTAAAACAAGTGTTTATATATGGTTGGTATTGGTGGGCAGGTGGGTTTTGAGGTTTGACTACTATTCCACAAACAAACCTGGAGCCTTGCTCAAGTAAAATACCGTTAGCCCTCTATAGTTTTTGTTTTCAACATGCTTTTATAGTTTCCATATTAATGATTTTTTAAGAATTAGGGAAGCATTTAGAACAGTTTATGGCCTATGTTTCGTTGGTTGGATTGGTTAGAAAATAGAAACAGGTGGCAGAATGTTCCAGTGGTTTTAGCACAGATGTATATGATTAATAATGTATTCTTTCTTCACATGAAAGTTTTGAAAGTTTGAGGCTACAGAGAAATGAAAAAGTGGAAGCTCCAGTGAGAGACTTCCCACCAGGGATGTAATCTAAGGACAAAAACTAACCACCACAATTAAAATAACAAAGGATGCCCAATTTCGTTTCTACAAGCTATTTTTTGATTATATCATGAAAAAATTTTCTGCGAATTTGTTACGATAAAAGAATATTTTAAGAGTGTTTGAAATGAATTATTTTATTTTGTTGGAATTTGTATTGAATATTTTTTTATTAACAAAAGTTTGAAATTTAAATTTGAATTAGTATTTTATTAGTTTATTTTGGTGGGAATTGTGTTAGAAAGAATTATTTATTATTAAAATTTAAAATTCAAATTCAAATTTAATATTTTATTTATAAAAATTACTGTAGCAAAAATAATTACTGTAGCATTATTTTGTGTTTTAAAAATTTTGATGAAAAAGTTGAACAATACAAACACCTCATTTTGCAATTTTGAAAAAAATTGCAAATTTACTCTTGTCCAAACATACCTTTAATTTTCTTGTCACTTGTATCTTTCTCCAAGCCATATATGGTGCTAAAAATTGTGTTTTTTTTAATGTTCTTTGTCTAAAATATTTTTTTAATTTTTTTTACAATTCTATATCGTTACAAATTAAATTCTATACTATTATAAATAATTATATTTATGTTGCATCATGAAACTTGTCTCGTTCGGAATTTCTAGGCGTCTAACGAAGACTAAAATCACTTCAAGTGATAAAATACTATTGACAAAAGCTTGAAGTAGCTCTTTTAGTTTGAAGGGATTTCAATTTTTTGTTCATTTCCAAGTTTAAAAAAAAAAAAAGTTGTGATTAATTAACCCATTATTGTTGTTAGCCTTTGTTTTTTACCAGCCCGATTAAGCCATGTTGATAATGGGGGAATTTGGAATATTGAAGATTCCCATAATATTCCAGATTCTGTTCAATGAGGGTATATACCAATTGAAAATTTGTTGTGGGTCAATAATAATACAATAGAATTACTTGTTTATCTTCACGCCACCCTGTTTTGAATCCACATGGTCAGTGGCGTCACATTGTGCGAAAAAAACGTACAATTGCGTTTATCGAAATGTTGAATACAAGCGTTGAAAAGCATATTTATTTACCTTAGATGTCAAATATATAGCCATATAGGTCATCACTCAACAGTAATATATATAAAGCAATTAAGTCAACTGCAAATGTAAAAGCTGTGGACGGCTTCCAATAATTTCTAGAAAAACTTAACAAGATTCAGAGAAGGCTTAAAATGCTAATAATTCAAAGTTAAAAACTTGTAAAACAATAAAGAAGACTCTCTCCTGTCATTGGATTAATTGTTGGAGGGCAAGAATTGTTTTTGCAGTCATCACTGTTTCTGTTTGGATTAGAGAAGTCAATATATTACTTCCAATGCTGGAAAATGGTTTTCTCATCTTGTTTCTTCTTTGAAACTTCAAATTGAACTAAAGGAAGAAGAATCAACAATTTCCAAAAGGGTGTTCAACTTCAATGGTTAAATTGAACATTTGTCTCTCTCTAGGGAATAATATTCTTCATATTCATACACAGCTGGATATATAATTTACCCTGGAATGGAAATGGATGACCTTCAATTCTTCTGGAAACTTACATTTGTATGATAGTAACTGTGTTTACTTTTTTATGTATATTTTTTTGGTTGTGGTCAATTCAACATATCTTTCAGATTCAAATTGGATGAATCATCTTGATTTATTATATGGGCTCTGATTGAGTTAATATGATATCATCCAACAAGTTAATTAATGTTAAATTTTGTGAAGCTCATTATTGTTTTGATAAAAGAACCAATCTCATAACAAGCAGAGTTTCATGAGTAGACCTTCAAATAAAATAAGCCTTTCATGTCAATAATTACATTGAAAAAGTAGCATAAACCCAGGCCGCCATGGGATGTGTCAAGAAAGAAGCAGCCCGTGAAAACTTATCAGTCATTTTCAAGAGTGTTGCAACTTGCAAATTGCAATAGCAAAGCAGGCCAACATCATAATTCACACCCATTGTTGGCAGACACAAAACACACTTTGGGTAAAAAAAACACGCACGCACAAGGATTTCATGATTTGTATTAATGAGCAATAAATAAAAGCTCAAAAACTCAAAACCAGCCACAAAAACATCATCCGTCCTTCACCCAATTTTCATTATCCCTCGTAAGTGAGAACCCAATTTCCTATTTGGAGAATGAGCAGCTCGAAATCGAGTTCAGATTATATGGGCTCGAGCTCTGCTTGAGTAAGTATTTTTTTTTTATTTTATTATTATATTTATATTTTAGTCCATAATATTTAATAAATTTTAATTTAAGTAACTTATATTTATATTTTAATTCTTAATTTTATAGTAAATTATTATTTTACCATACTAATTTTGAAAAATTACAAATACATCCTATATTTTTATAAAAAAATAATTAAAAAAATAAAAAAAAATCAAATTCGATACTCGATACTTGACTCGACACGACACTCGGTACTTGAAGCGGAACTCGAACTCGAGCTCAAAAAGGGATGCTCGATCGAGCTCGAGCTCGAGTTCGAGAACCCCCTAACGAATTCAAATAGTTCGATTAGGGGTGTATTCAAGCTTGACTTTGCTCGATTACACCCCTAAGTCAGAGTGTACAGAATGTGTGCAAGTAGTGCTTTGTGAAAACTCACTAAAACCACCAAATATGGGCTGTGTCATTTCATTTTATTCATATAAATCTACAAGAACAGTGTGCAAAACACAGGGAAGGCACAGCTCCAATCCGTAATAATTATACCAATTGTTTGGTTGCATAGATAGCATGATTTGCACGCAGATGAGCATATCAATATTGCTTCAGAGCGGAACAGAATCTTGTTATTTATACTTTCAAATCGAATCCATGGAGAGGTGTGCAAGAATGTAAGCCAACCAAGACCCTCCTCCTCTTCTTCCCAATCTCCCATTCACCATTTCTAAAGCTACTACAACTCCATATGCTAGCTGCATTTCGCGGGTACATTTAATTTGAACTTGATGAAATAATTAAGGAGTCTAAGTGACTTCAAATCATGTTTAAGCTATTGTAATACAAGACGGAGAGTTTCCCATCAAACTTAGAGATTAACTGATGTGCAGTGAATCCTGCGTATCGATTTTCATAAGTTGCCATACAAATCTCGATTACTTTTCTTGACATTTCATCTTCTTCATAAAATTGCTGTCCTAAGAGTTCTTCAAGAATTATCCACTGTGTATATGGAACATAAAATGGCAACAAAATAAGTGAATTCATGAATGCAACTCATTAAATTTGTTCAAGTTTCTTTCTTAGTTGGAAAATTGAAAATCAGTTGCTCACCTTGGCATCCTGGATTTCATTTTCATCCACTGTGATCTGAGAGGACAACGGCTTAAGCATGCATACAAATAGCAAGTCAGACTTCTCAAAGGCCACACGATGGACGTGTCTAAAAGCCGCCATTTCTAGGAACATTGTATCAACCTGAATCCAGGCATATATGAATGCGATTTTACAAGTGAAGTCTGAGAAAATATGATGTCAATTGATGATGATTGTAATAAGTATATAGACGAAATTCTTACTCCAGTTTCTTCTTTCACTTCTCTTATAGCACCTGAGAATATTTCTTCAGACTGAAATGGATTGACAGAAATTCCTTTGTTACGAGAATATAACACAGTAGCAAGGATGCGCAATTTGGAACAATAGAATATATACCTTGTTAATATAGCCAGTGGGCAGCTTCCAAACTCCGACACAACTACAGGAGCATTTTTCTTTCACTACTAGGATCTAATGAAATGGCGATAACCATCCATCATAATTAGAAAGGTCAACCAACATCAATGCAAAATTGTTAGAAAATTTAATGAACAAAATCAACATGCAAGTTGCTGCCACCCCCACCAAAAAAATCCCTGATTCCCAGATAATGACAGTGTACCTCTCTTTTGTCATTAATTACAAATCCAGCAATGCCTATTTGATGTGAAGGGCTAGAGGGGAACATGCATGGTTCCTCAGGGATCCAATATGTTAGCATTACATATCCAGGTTCAGCGTGATGGTAATCAAAACCTTCCTGCAAATTGCAGTAATTTCCAGAAATAGTTAAACTGATCGCGTCATTTCTCTGCATTGAAGGATCAACAACTACAAGGACATGATATTTTAGAGAATTAAAGATAATACAGCTGAATTGAGATTTGAGAAAGTTCAGGCATGGAAGAACCTTAATGGCTATTGGAACAAGTTCTGATTGCTCCTGGAATAGTTTCATCCATATTCCCTTTTTCCCCTGCATGGTGATTGCATGTACACGTCAATATCTGAAGCTTGTACTCGAGTCATTTTGTTCTCTAAATTAATTACAACGAAAAGCAAATATTCCCTCGAGAAACTTTATCACGGCCCGACTAATAGCAAATTAAGTCAAGACAAACAGAAATTTATTAATCATTTATTATTCTCCATAATCTTTTACAGACGAATATAGTCAGAGGTAAGAAGAAGGAAATGAGAGTTGTGCGTCTATCATTGCTTTGAAATGACCCAACTACTGTAAAAGTTGCAACTCTTCTATGTGTGATGATTGTCGTTTCGATGAAATAGGATCCTCTCTCCAAGCTATATTAGATTAAATCTACGTTCACTCATTTCTTGGTTAAAGGTCTATTAATTGTAAAGTAATTTTAGTGATATTTATGATTTTAATTCATAATTTTAGTGAAACTGATCGTTTTGATCGAATATTAGACGGAATAGAATAGGATAATATTGGAAAGAGGATTATTGCATGAAAGCTCATTTTTCTGATAAAGTCCAACAAAAAACTTGCATAATGTTTTGTAATACCTTTAACTTCCAGTTTGACAACGAAGCACGGAGAGCTGATGCAAAAGCATTTGCACTCGAGGGTATGCTTGCTGAATCAACAACGACACCATTGTACTCATCATCCCATGCATCTAGAAGTTCCTTTGGCATACTGGGGGAAAATGTATTTGGCGATAGAACGTGAATTGCTCCTTTCTTTTGGACATGATTCTTGCCCAGAAATGGCATTGGAGCGGACAATATTTTAATGTTCTGTTTTGCCGATTTAGGGGGTATGCAGTTCCAAGAGAAACCTTGACAAAGTGGAAAAAAATAAAAGAGAATGTGATCATTATTTGAGGGGCTAAGCTTGTATGACTGAAACAAACATCAAATCGACTTGGATACACAATTTACTCACTTCTAAACAATTCCAATGCACTGCTGCTAGTTCCTTTGCATGCCATCCATGGAGTTTCTCGAAAATGCTGGCTACAGAACCCCGACAGTTGAAAGACTGCACTTTCTGCTGCCATTTTTTGGGTTGATAATTCACTGTTTAGTTAAATTGTGACAAAGCGGAAGTTGCATTTCCCATGTCCATATATATAAACCCAAAATGGCATACATCTAAGAGGAGGGGAATATTATAAGAGAGAATACCATTTTGCAATGACAAGTAGCGACTCTAGATGGAATTAAGAAGGGGAATCCAGCCGATCCCACATTTTGCAGTAGCTAGCGACACACGATTCAACTACACAAAAAAAGCTTTTAGTGCTAGATTCCATTTTTCTTTGGAAAAGGCTCGTACTTTTAGTCCATAGTTTTAGTAAAACTATATCGTTTTGAACATTAGATAGAATAAGACATATAATTTTGGAAAGAGGATCCGATCTTGAACTAATTGAGTTACTGTAGTATGATAATTGCAACTTGCAATCGGCAATTTGAAGGATTCAGAACCGTGCTGCTGCTTATCCCATATCCCTCCATATGTTCAAGGAATGAGAATGTTCTCTCCTATTTGATGCTTAATCCACTAGTAACAAATGGTAACTTGGAACATTGTCATATTCTTATATCCATGTCTTGTGTATATTTATGAGCAATCAATTTATATAGGATGCTCGTATTTTGTCACAAAATGTAATCGTCTCATTCTCTCTCGACTGATTCTATCAAACGGCCTTATTCTTAAAGAACTTTGAATGGCAAGTAGATGGATTAAATTGGCCAAAGCATAACGAGTTACCATGACTATGTTATAAAGTTAGCTCTTCACTATTTTTTCCCCCTTCTAACTTTTAGGTTCTAATGCGAACTATTGGTCGCCTCCGGAGTAATTTGGATCTTTCCCTACAATAGTGTGCGCTAGAGTATTGTGATAAATCGGATCTTTCCTTAGTGTATATAAAAATATGATAGATTCTATAACTAATGAACCAACAAAATTAGTTTTTGTAACATTTACCAACTTTGGGAGTAATTTGTTATAAACTAAAGGGTTAATTATCAAGAACCACATGTTTTTTTACCGCATTTTCTAAGCATTCCTTCTTTTTTTGAATACACTCACTCACTAGTAATTTCTAATTATTCCTTTTTTTTACTTTTTTTTCTTCTAATCATTCCTTTTGTTTAAGTGCACAGACTCACACTCACATGCATTTCCTAAGTTTTGAACTTAGAATTTGAAGGTAGAATGGCTCCGCTTGATAAGGTATTTTTGAATTATATTATGAATTTTTTTTTGTTGGGATTTGTTATGATAAAATAATATTTTGGGAGTGTTTGGAATGAATGATTTTGTTTTGTTGGGATTTGTATTGAAGATTTTTTTATTAATAAAAGTTTGAAATTTAAATTTGAATTAGTATTTTATTAGTTTATTTTGGTGGGAATTGTATTAAGAAGAATTGTTTATTATTAAAATTTAAAATTTAAATTCAAATTCAATATTTTATTTATAAAAATTACTGTAGCAAAAATAAATACTGTAGCATTGTTTTGTGTTTTAAAAATTTTGATGAAAAAGTTGAACAAAACAAACACCTCATTTTGCAATTGTGAAATAAATCACAAATTTGCTGCCTTCCAAACAGATTAATTCTCTAATCATTATTCTAGCCTAATGACGGAATCATTTCATCAAAATTATACCAAATATTCTCATATGTATAAAATGTGTACAAAATTATAACAAATATTCTCATATGTATAAAATGTGTAGTTGTACGTATGACATATGTTGACAACTTAGGGTCTGTTTGGACAAGCTTAATTTTGTGATTTATTTCACCATTGCAAAATGAGGTGTTTGTTTTGTTCAACTTTTTATTTAAAAATTTTAAAACACAAAACAATGCTACAGTAATTATTTTTGCTACATTAATTTTTATAAATAAAATAATGAATTTGAATTTTAAATTTTAATAATAAACAATTATTCCTAACACAATTCCTACCAAAATAAACTAATAAAATACTAATTCAAATTTAAATTTTAAACTTTTATTAATAAAAAAATCTTTAATACAAATCTCAACAAAATAAAATCATTCATTCCAAACACTGTCAAAATATTCTTTTCTCATAACAAATCCCAAGAAAAAAAATTTCATGATATAATTCAAAAATAGCTTATCTAAACATAGCCTTATTGATTTAGTTGCATTGTCCTTTGTTTTTCTTAAATTACCATAAACTTTATGTTTTGGCAACTTATCGTCCTCTTTCCTCGAGATAATTAGGAAATGCGGTAAATCAATAGGTAATAGGTTCGAATAACAAAAGAGTGTATGAGGTGTATTTTTTAACAAAGAGTGTATTGAAGGGTTTAATTAACAAAGAGTGTATAAGGTGGAGTTGTTAACCGAGAATGTATTTTGATATTACAATACACATTAAATAGTTATGTTTTCCTAATTATCGAAAACTTGTTTTTTGACAACTTGTTGCTTCAGTCGGATTGTCCTCTTCTCCCGGGATAATTAAGAAATGCGGTAAAGCAAGCGGAATTATTGATAATTAATCCTAAAATAAATCTCACTGGTGCAAAAGTGAAAATTGAAGAAAATATCGAGGTTGGAGAAGAAAATCAAAACTTACGCATACGAAGCGAGATACGTTAGCGGTTGAGATTTAATCCATATACTTAACAAAAAAGGAGTTAAAATCCAACGGTGATTAGATGCCTTACAATTTACAAACATGAGAAACTCACACGTGCGAAGATTTTTGCCCTTACGCCGTCACACGTATGACAGTACTCCCATTCGCACTGCAGTTAATCCCCAAACCCTCGGTGGCGTCTTCGCAGAAATTATACGATCACCGTCACACATATTCACACACTTTGACATATAGAGGGGATTCGTTTCATCATCGATCGCCATCACCATGTATCGAACCGCGGCTTCTCGCCTTAGAGTCCTCAAGGTTTTTCCATCTTTGTATTTTGTGTTTTTGGTCTATGAAATTGTTTTTCCTTTTTTTAAGATTGCCTAATTTGAGCTCTAATTATCTTATGTTTGATATTTTTTTCTGGAAATTACCACTTTTCTCGGATCAGGTCGCATGTGATTGATAATTTCTTTAAGGTTTTTTACTCACTGATTGTGTTTTTTGAGAGGAAATATATTTATCGCGCTAATGCTGAAACTGTGATGGGACATTTCATGAATCTTAACCTGTGAAGGTGCGAGCATTGTCTAGTTTTTTTTCCCTCAAAAAAAGTATTAAAGTTTGGATCTTTCTTAAAACGGAGAGTTTCTGATACGGTTCTTGGATAGGTTTAAACTTCGCGTTGAAGAGCTGAATTTGTATTTCCAGAACTGTAATATACAAAAGTTAGTTCTATATGATTGCAGTGCTAAGACATATTTTTATGCCTTAGAAATTAGTATTTGGAAGAGAGAAGATTTTTTAGTAGTCTACTGGCTAATTGCTGGTCAAAGATTCAGAAGCTTACTGTTATCAGAGTCACATAGTGTATTTAACCATTTTTAGTTGTTTTTTTGGTAGTGTAGTAGTTATGAGGGATGTTTTGGTTGTCAGATTTGCTTTTAGACACTCGTTGTGATGGTGCTTGTTGATTTATTTTATAGGGGCGGACAGGCAATGGAGTATTGAAGAGATTTTCAAGTTCGAGTGCTGTCGCTACCCAATCATCAGGGGGTTTCTTTAGCTGGCTGACCGGTGGAAATTCTGCTTCACTTCCACCTCTAGACTTCCCACTCAATGATGTTTCCATCCCATCACCTTTACCAGATCATGTGGAACCAGGAAAGACCAAGATAACAACTCTTAAGAATGGCCTTAGAATAGCCTCAGAATCTTCAGCAGTATGAATCGTGGATGTTTTTTTTTTTCCTTCTGCTTTGGAAAGACATTGGTGTGGGCGTGGAAAGTCCATTGATTCTGTTTCTTTTTTGTTTTATTACAGAACCCTGCAGCCTCAATCGGTCTATATGTTGATTGTGGCTCAATCTACGAAACACCTGCTTCGTTTGGTGCCACACATCTCTTGGAACGCATGGCCTTTAAGAGCACAATAAACAGAAGCCATTTGCGTCTTGTACGAGAAGTTGAGGCAATTGGTGGCAATGTGACTGCTGCTGCCTCTCGGGAGCAAATGATTTACACCTTTGATTCTTTGAAAACATATCTCCCACGAATGGTTGAACTTCTAATTGACAGTGTGAGGAATCCTGCTTTCTTGGATTGGGAGGTTAAGGAGCAGGTACTACTCTTCTTAAAGGGTGCTTGTGCATTGTTTTATGCTTTTTGTGCAAGTTGAGGTGTAGACTTCTACTTCTTTCAGATTGAGAAGATGAAAGATGAAATCAGTGAATACTCCAAAAACCCTCAGCATTTGCTTTTGGAGGCAATCCACTCTGCGGGTTATTCTGGTGAATATGGAAACCCGCTTATGGCATCAGAATCTGCTGCAAACAGATTGAATAGTGCAGTCCTGGAGGAGTTTGTTAGTGTGAGTTTGCAGAACATTTCCATTTTTTTCCTTGACTCCGGTTTTTTTAATGCCATTTCTGTAGTAGTTACTTTTCCAGCCACTTTTTCTCCCAACTGTTTTTCTCTTTACAGAAAAACTATACTGCTCCTCGGATGGTCATTGCTGCATCGGGTGTTGAACACGATGAGCTTCTGAAATATGCAGAACCACTTCTCTCTGACCTGCCTAATGTTTCTGGCCCTGAGGAGCCAAAACCTGTGTATGTGGGAGGTGATTATCGATGTCAAGCCGGTGAAGGGGTGTGTTTTGCAATATCCAATAATATTATGTGGTTAAGTTCAATAATCTTATGGAACTTTCTATTCTTGATCAATAATTTAGCCTTTTCTTTTATTCTTGACCAGACAACACATTTTGCTCTTGCATTCGAATTTCCTGGGGGATGGCTAAATGAAAAGGAAGCTATGACTTTGACAGTGCTTCAGGTGCTTTTAGATATTTGATTTTTTTTTATAAATTTTGCGGACTTCTCTTGTTGATTTTTTTTTTTGGCATAACCTCTATTGCGAGAGGGAGGGGGGGGGGGGGAGTGGGCACTCCTAATATATTAATTCAAATTTTGGAGATGGTGGATATACCCTAATACCATCATTACAAAGTAACCTGAAGAGAATGGAGCACATCTCATTTACATCATTTACATGAATCCTATTAGCTTCTGAGTGCTCATTCTTTCTATATAGTTACTGATAAAGAAATTAGGAGTACTTCCTCCTTGTACAATGGACCAAAAAACCAAACATATAAAAGGTGTACGTAGTTTGATAGAAATACCACAATTGCTAATAACGGCCATATTGAATCAAACTTCGTTACCCTCTTTAACAAAAGGCTTCCTATACATAATACAAGATTCACTAGGAGTGATTTAATCCAAAACAAAAGGGTGAGGAGTGTTGTCTGTCTCATTTGTGCCTTCACCTCAAGACATATGAACAAAATATGTACACTTTGTACATCCAAAAAGGGCTATGTATCCCATCATGTATGCACATAATACCCTGCATATGAATTCAAAGAAGACAATGCAAAAAATTCAAAGAACCATAGAAAACCTATCAGGCCAGAAATGAAAAGAGGCATGATTACCCAGCCAACAGTATGTATCGGAAAAACACATGTACTTTAGAACATAACAAAATTAGGCTCAGCTGGTCTAACTTCAGCAGCCAAATATTCCTTCTCTTGTTGAATATTTGATTCCTTTGTAGATGCTCATGGGCGGAGGTGGATCCTTCTCAGCTGGTGGTCCAGGGAAAGGGATGTACTCAAGACTATGTAAGTTATTTGGATCCTGATGTGCTATCTTCTTGGGTATATACTTGGGATTGGAAGTGTGTACAGGTTGTTTGATTGTAGTTGAAGGGTTGTATGTTACATTAAAGGACCTGAACATGGCATTTAGTGGTGGATTTGTGAATCTTTTTGGCAAATTTTGTTCATTATTGAAGGTTGTTTATCTTGGTATAAATCTCATGTTATCGAGCTAAGTGCGCAACATTTTGATTTATTTGCCATATTTGAACAGTTTGATCAGGCAAATGTATTCTTCACCATCTCCTCTGATTTGTGGTCATTGACTTTGATGTTCATTTGTTTGTCTGTGCAGACCTTCGTGTCTTGAATGAGTATCCACAGATGCAGACGTTTGGTGCATTCAGTTCGGTTTACAACACTACTGGTTTATTTGGAATTCAAGCTACAACTGTGAGTTACCCCATTAAAGTGTCTGAGCATAATGTTTCTCCTAGAAGTTAAGATATCATTAAATCACCTTAACAGACAATACATAACGCCATTCTCAACTACTATTACATCTATGTACTTTTTCGAATTTGCAGAGATTTTTGGACAATTATTTTGTTTTTTTTTATCACATTATCGAGTATGATTGTTAGACCAAATTATCATGCACATATTTTAGTCTGCATGTTGTCAGCATGGCGATGCTAATTATGCCAAAATGAACTGTTTAGATTTGTATTTTGGTTATTTGGCTTTGTAGAAATAGTTATTGATGCTAATGCTGTCATTTTTCACTTTTTGTCCTGGAATTCTTGCATCTGTTTCTTCAGTTATTATATGCTAGTTAAAATATGGAGTATGGACCATGGAAGAAGTTTAGTTGATTATGTTTTATCATCTACATTTTCCATTAGAGCAGAGGTTAAGATGATTCGAAAATACTAGGTTATTAGGTAGGGTCAGTGATGCACTTAGTAGAACATTCAGGCAAAAGTGGATTTCAAGATGACACCCGTTTACTAAATTGAAGGGTTGCAGGGTCCCACTGGTTGATACGTCACTTCAGGGTCCTATGTTGTTTTGACTTTCTGTATTATTGGTGATCCTGGCTCTCTTCATGTAAATTAGCACAATTCTGTAGTATTTCCTGTTTCCTTCCGTGCTTCACATTTGATTACTGTGTTGTTGTATTAGTCTCTGTTAGACATTATAAGATAATTTACAATCAGGTTATAAAGCATTCTAGAATAGCGCTATTATGCAATTTTGTAATCCTAGCCTTGGGCAATACCTTGCTGCCCAAGGCTCTATTCTTCTTATAAATAAGATATTCCGTTGAGGTTTTTCCTCACGGATTTTGCTTTTCATATTCTAACATGGTATCAGAGACAAATTACGAGACCCTACCATCCTTCTCTTTCTAGCCCTTAAAACGTTTACTCCAAAACCTAAACTGACATAATAAGATAATTTATGATCAGGTTATGGAGCATTCTAAAAATAGCGCTGTTATGAAACTTTGTATTTCTTGCCTTGCGCTCAAGGCTCTATTATTCTTATAAATAAGTTACTTCATCGAGGTTTCATCACAGATTCTTCTTTTCATATTCTAAGAGTCCCTGTTCGAATATGCATAGGTTTCTTTCTTTTATGTAATTGCAAGTTCATTATGATTTTGAAGCCAAGTGTGACAATGTAAGATCAGTGTCTTTTTATACATATATATATATATATATATATTCATTTTGATATAATAAAACTAAAATTAAGAAAAACCAGTTGGCTCCATCTAGAATGAAATCAACCAACATTTTTGTTGAAGGAACTTATTTTTGTTGCATTAGTTGCATTAGTCATCCATAGCCATTTGCTTGAAAAGTTTGAAGTAACTTATTTTTGCATTCAGAGCTCTGATTTTGCAACAAAAGCCATTGATGTTGCAGTGGGAGAACTTATTGCTGTTGCAACTCCTGGAGAGGGTTCGTCATCTATTCTATGACACACACTTTTTCTGTGTTCAGAATTTTTTATCCCTGCACTTGGCTCCTTTTGCCCTTAGTGCAAATTGTACTTGATACTAACAGCAGAAGGCAATTTTTCTGTTTATTGTTGCAGTTGATCAAGTACAGCTAGATCGTGCTAAACGGGCAACAAAGGCTGCCATTTTGATGAACCTTGAATCAAGAGTATGCAATCCTCTTTGAACTTGTGGATTTTAATAATTGTTTTTTTTAGTGATTTATAATTGGAATCTCAAATACTACTCGACAATATTTGGTGTTTTTGCAGATGGTTATAGCAGAAGATATAGGTAAACAAATTTCAACATATGGAGAGAGGTAGGCCAGTAATCCGTTCCATTATATTTTCCTACAGTTCATATTTTAAGGAGGCCAATAATAAAAAGTTAGAGAGTAACTAGCAGAAAAGCTGAATTTACAGATTTATCTGTTTGGAATTATGTGTGAAATGAAGCCATACTGTTTCCTTTTCAATTGCTCAACCACCAGGGATACTTGCACCTCTTATTTTGACTTTCTTGTCAAAGAGAGTACTTCAGGTACTCAGTTTTTGGAAAATTCTAGAGCCTAGCCTTTTTGGAAATGGTCCTACTCTTCAAGAACTAAAATATAATCTTCCAACCGATCTCTGTAATTCAATCATCTACTCTTTTCTTAAGCTTTGGATAGTTGATAGTCAAGAATACCAATGATAGCAAGCCCGACAAACAGAATTTACAGTCTATCACTGAAATAGTCATATGTATCTTTGAATTGTAAAACATTTATTACGTCTGCTCTTTTGTAAGAGCAACTGGGTAGAAGAATGTGCCTTAAATATGCTGCAAAGTATGTTTTTGGAGCAGTTGTATTATGTGAATCTGGTGACACTAGACCTTCCTCTTTTTTTTTTTTTTTTTGAATAATTCTTTTATCGTAAGAATTCTGTATCTATGTGTTGATTTCTGTGCTTCCGCATGCCTAGGAAACCTGTGGAGCAGTTCTTGAAGGCTATAGACGGAATTTCAGCAAAGGACATTACTTCTATTGCTCAGAAAATTCTTGCAACTCCTCTCACAATGGCATCATATGGAGATGGTAACTAGACAACTTCAATGTTTTTTCTCCTTGTTCTATCAACATTTTTGGAAGTGCCCTTTCACAGCTTTCTAATGTTTCTTGGTAACTGGCAGTTCTTTACCTCCCAAACTATGATGCTGTCAGCCGCAAGTTCAAGTAGAAGCGAGTTACGTCATTGATTGTCGCAGAAGTCAGGCTGCACTCTTCAAGAAACTTGAAAATTTTGAGCTGCCTGTGATTTCTGGTGTTCATAATAAGGATTTTTACAATGCCTGGCCTGATTTGAACATAATTTGGCAAAGCAGCAATTTAATGCTCGATGTATCCTTGCATGTTATTTAAGTTACCGAGGCAAGCCTGCCATCAATTTTTGGTATTTTTTAAATCCTACTAAAGCCTTTATGAGGTGGTTGCTGATTTTTAAGTTTTCTTTATTGTTGTGGTCTGCCTGCTCATTGATGCGTCTTGTTGGCGAACGACCTCAATAAAATGTGTCATTTCAAGTTGGTATTGGAAAATGTACTAGTGCTTAAGATGAATTTGATCAACATCGTTAATGGAGAGAATTCCGAATGCAGAAGCTGTATTAAGGTGATCAGTCGGGTACTGGCAGAAATTGAGATGCTTGAATGCGGTCTTGCTACTTATTCTTCCAAACTCGTATTGAAATGAATCATAGTTCGACTAAGCTTTTACTTCATGAATTTAAAGCTCCAGTTATAGGTTTAATGATTTCTTGTCTTGTAACTAAATGGAAACTTCTCTTTTGCCAAAGCGAGGAACAGGAAAATGAGAAATAGACAGCTGGTTCAATAGATACCACATATGAGTGCTAAAAACGGCATAAAAAAAGTTTTTGAGATTTGCACATTTTGGACAAAAATCTTGTGGTATAACACATGCAAAATATTCATATAACTTTCTCTATTTTTTACTTCATTCATAAGATAGCAAATTGCCATTTGATGAGTAAAAAAATAGTCACCGATGTTATGTTTTTTAGATGTGCCGTTTGGGCAAAAATCATGTCCTATAACATATGAAAAATGGTCATTTTTTTAAAATTTTTTAATTTTACATTTTTTAAAACTATTCATTAGATAGCACATCGTCATTTGACATAAGTGCAAAAAAGGCACAAAAAGGGCCATAAACGACAAGTTTTTGAAATTTACCATTTTGAACAAAAATCATGTGCTATAACAAATGAAAAATGGTTAATTTTCAAAAATTTTCTAACTTTTCCTTTTTTATACCATACATTGGATAGCATATCGTCATTTGATATGAGTGCAAAAAAGGGCATAAAAACGGCCATTGACGTCAAGTTTTTGAGATTTGTCGTTTTGGGCTAAAATCATGTGCTATAACACATGAAAAATTATCAATTTTCAAAATTTCTAGCTTTCCCTATTTTTACACTATTCATTAAATAGCACATCGCCATTTCATATGAGTGTAAAAAAGGGCCACTGACGACAAGTTTTTGAGATTTGTTGTTAAAAATATTAATTTTTCAAAATTTCTAACTTTCTCTTTTTTTACACTATTCATCAGATAGCACATCGACATTTGACATGAGTGCAAAAAACGGCACAAAAACAGCCATCAACGGCATGTTTTTGAGATTTGCCGTTTTGAGAAAAAATCATTTGTTATAACACAAGAAAAATGGTCATTTTTCAAAATTTATATCATTCCTTTTTTTTACACCATTCATTAGATAACACATCACCTTTTGATATGAGTGCTAAAAAAGACACAAAAACAGTCATCAACGACAAGTTTTTGACATTTATCGTTTTGGGTAAAAATCATGTGCTATAACCCATGAAAATATCATTTTTCAAAATTTTTAATTTTTATTTTTTTTACACCATTCATTATATAGCACAACATCATTTGATGAGTGCAAAAAATAGCACAAAAAAGGGCACCGACGGCAACTTTTTGAAATATGTCGTTTTGGGAAAAAATATATGCTATAACACATGAAAAATAGTCATTTTTCAAAATTTCTAACTTTTCTTTTTTTTAACACCATTCATTAGATAACACATCGCTATTTGATATGAATGCAAAAAAATGGCAAAAAAAAGACTATCGACGGCAAGTTTTTGAAATTTGCCGTTTTGGACAAAAATCATGTGCTACAACATCGATACTTTGGTATTTACTAAAGTTGCGGTCCTATAATTTCCACCTCTTAGGTTATTGGAAGGTTCATGTAATGGAGTAGTACTCCAATTTTTTATTCACATGTTTGTCACGGTGTGGTCGGGTATATCCAGCACCGTGTTTTGTTCAGGATGGTATAAAGCTCTTTTTTACTAAAAAAAAAAAAAATCATGTGCTACAACATATGAAAAATGGTAATATTTCTCTTTTTTTTTACACAATTCATTAGATAGAACATCGTCATTTAATATGATGCTAAAAACCGCACAATAACAACCACCGATAGCAAATTTTTGAGATTTACCGTTTTGTGCAAAAATCATGTGCTATAACCCATGAAAAACGTTTTTTTTAAATTTCCAACTTTCCATTTTTTTACACCATTCACTAGATAACACATCACCATTTGATATAAGTGCAAAAATGGGACATAAAAACAACCATCAACGGTAAGTTTTTGAGATTTACCATTTCGGGCAAAAATCATATGGTAAAACACATGAAAAATAATCATTTTTAAAATTTCTAACATTTTCTTTTTTTTACACAATTCATTAGATAACATATCCCTATTTGATATGAGTGCAAAAAAAGGCACAAAAACAACCATTGTCGACAAGTTTGTGAGATTTGCCATTTTGGGCTAAAATTATGTGCTACAACACATGAAAAATGGTCATTTTTAAAAAATTTAAATTTTTTCTTTTTTACACCATTTATTATAACACATCGTCATTTGATATGAGTGTAAAAAATGGCCAATGACGGCAGGTTTTTGAGATTTGCCATTTTGGGCAAAAATTATGTATTATAATATAACATGAAAAATGGTCATTTTTTAAAATTTCTAACTTTTCCTTTTTTTACACCATTCAATAGATAGCACATCGACATTTGATATGAGCGCAAAAAAGGTTACAAAAAATAGTCACCGATGGAATGTTTTTGAGATTTGCCGTTTTGAGCAAAAATTATTTCAATATTTCTAACCTTCCCTTTTTTTACACCATTCATTAGATAGCATATCGCCATTTGATATTAGTGCTAAAAATGACACAAAAACAACCACCAACAAGTTTTTGAAATTTGCCGTTTTGGGCAAAAATCATGTGCTATAACCCATGAAAATATTCATTTTTCAAAATTTTCTTTACTTACACCATTCATTATATAGCACATTGTCATTTAATGAGTGCAAAGAATAGCACAAAAATGGCCACTAAAGGCATGTTTTTGAAATATACTGTTTTGGGCGAAAATCATATGCTATAACACATGAAAGATGGTCAATTTTCAAAATATCTAACTTTCCATTTTTTTACAACATTCATTAGACAGTACATTGCCATTTGATATGAGTGCAAAAAACGGCCAAAAAAGGCCATCGCCGGACAGTTTTTGAAATTTACCGTTTTGGCAAAAATCATGTGGTACAACATATGAAAAATGGTCATTTTAAAATTTTTATAAAATTCTCTTTTTTTTATACCATACATTGGATAGCAGATTGCATTTGATACGAGAGCGAAAAACGGCATAAGAACGGCCACCGAAGTCAAATTTTTTAGATTTACTATTTTGGGCAAAAATCATGTGCTATAACAAATGAAAAATGGCCATTTTAATTTTTTTTTTAACTTTCCTTTTTTTTACACCATTCATTACATGGCAAATCGCCATTTGAAATAAGTGCAAAAAAATAGCACAAACACAGCCACAGACGACAAGTTTTTGAGATTTGACGTTTTAGGTAAAAATCATGTGTTATAACACATGAAAAAGGTCATTTTTAAAATTTTATAACTTTCACTTTTTTTTTACATTATACATTGGATAGCGCATCACTATTTGATACGAGTGCAGAAAATAGCACAAAAATGGCTACCAACGGCAAGTTTTTGAAATGTGTCGTTTTGGGTAAAAATCATGTGTTATAACACATAAAATAGCCATTTTAAAAATTTTTGACTTTCTGTTTTGTTATACCATTCATTAGACAGTACATCAACATTTGATAAAACTCATATAAGTGCGAAAAATGGCCACCGACGACAAATTTTTAAAATTTGTCATTTTGGGCAAAAATAATGTTCTATAACAAATGTAAAAGGGTCACTTTTAAAAATTTCTAACTTTTCTTTTTTTTTTTACACCATTCATTATATAGCATATCGCTATTTGATATGAGTGCAAAAAATGGCACAAAAATAGCCACTGACAGCAAGTTTTTGAAATATGCCATTTTGGGCAAAAATCATGTGCATTAACACATGAAAAATGGTCATTTTCAAAATTTTAAAATTCTCTTGATTTTACACCATACGTTGGTAGGATATTGCCATTTCATATGAGTGCAAGAAACAACACAAAAATGGCCACTAATGGCAAATTTTTGAAATTTGCCATTTTGGGAAAAAATAATGCATTATAACACATGAAAAATGGCCATTTTTAAAAATTTTTAACTTTTCCTTTTTTTACACCATTCATTTCATAGCACATCGCCATTTGTTAGAAGTGCAAAAAGTGGCACAAAAACGGTCATTGACAGCAAGTTTATTAGATTTAATGTTTTTGGCAAAAATCATGTGTTATAACATGATTTTTTTTTTATTTTTTTCACAATTTCTAACTTTTTCATTATTTATACTATACATTGGATAGCATATTGCCATTTCATATAAGTGCAAAATATGGCACAAAAACGACCATTGACGACAAGTTTTTGAGATATGCCATTTAGGGCAAAAATCATGTGTTATAACACATAAAAAATGGTGATTTTTTAAATTTTCTAACTTTATCTTTTTTTTTGCACCATTCATTAGATAACGCATTGCCATTTGATATGAGTGTAAAAATGGCACACAAATGGCCATCTACGACATGTTTTTGAAATTTGTCATTTTTTGCAAAAATAATATGCTATAATAGATGAAAAATGACAATTTTTAAAAATTTCTAACTATCTCTTTTTTTACACCATACATTGGATAGCACATCGCTATTTATTATCAGTGCAAAAAATAGCACAAAAATGGCCAACGACGGCAACTTTTAAAATTTTGTGTTTTGGACAAAAATCATGTGTTGTAACACATTAAAAATGTTCATTTTTCAAAATTTCTAACTTTTCCTTTTTTACACCATTAATTCGATAGCATATTGCCATTTGACATGAGTGCAAAAAACGGTACAAAAACAGTCACCGACGGCAAGTTTTTAAAATTTTTCATTTTAGGTAAAAGTTATGTGCTATAACACTTAAAAATGGTAATTTTTAAATTTTTTAAGTTTTCCTTTTTTTACATTATTCATTTGATAGCATATCACCATTTGATATGAGTATAAAAAGTAGCCTAAAAAAAGGCTATCCACGACAAGTTAGGCAAAAATTTTGTGCTATATAAAACAAGAAAAATGGTCGTTTTTCAAAATTTCTAACTTTTCCTTTTTTAACATCATAAGTTAGATAGCACATCACTATTTTAGATTAGTGCAAAACACGACAAAAAATTGGCCACTAATGGTAGGTTTTTGAGATTTGCCTTTTTGGCAAAAATCACGTGTTATAACAAATAAAAAATTGTCAATTTTAATTTCTAAAGTTCCCTTTTTTACACCACACATTAGATAGCACATTGCCATTTTGACATGAGTGCATAAAACGACAAAAAAAAAATGACTATTAACGTCAAGTTTTTTAGATTTGTCATTTTGGGCAAAAATCATGTGCTATAACACATGAAAAATGGTCAATTTTCAAAATTTCTCTTTTTTTACACCATTCATTAGATAAAACATCTCCATTTGATATTGGTGCAAAAAATGGCACAAAAACGGCCACCGAGGTCAAGTTTTTGAGATTTGCCGTTTTTGGAAAAAATCATGTGGTATAACACATGAAAATAGTTCATTTTACAAAGTTTATATCTTTCCCTTGTTATTACGTCATACATTAGATAGCACATCACTATTTTCTATTAGTGGAAAAAATGGCAAAAAGACGGCCACTAATGGCAAATTTTAGAGATTTTTCGTTTTGGACAAATATCATGGGTATAACACATGAAAAATAATCATTTTAAGAAATTTTTAAATTTTATTTTTTTACATCATTCCTTAGATAGCACAATGCCATTTGATATGAGTGCAAAAAATGGCACAAAAATAGCCACTGACTGTATGTTTTTGAGATATGTCTATTTGGGCAAAAATATATCCTAAGACATATGAAAAATGGTCATTTTTAAAAATTTCTCACTTTTATTTTTTACATGTTTCATTATATAGCACATCACCATTTGATATGAGTGCAAAAAACAACACAAAAATAGCCATCAACAACCTATTTTTGGCATTTGCCATTTTGGACAAAAATCATGTGCTATAACAAATGAAACATGGTCATTTTTCAAAATTTCTAAATTTTCCTTTTTTTACTACATACATTGGATATCATATAGCCATTTGATATAAGTACAAAAAATGACACAAAAACGACCAATGACGTCAAGTATTTGAAATTTGCTGTTTTGGGCTAAAATCAGGTGCTATAACACTTGAAAAATGACCATTTTTCAAAATTTTTAACTTTCCCTTTTTTTACATCATTTATTAGATAGAATATCACCATTTGATATGAGCGAAAAATTTTAGAATTTTTGTCACCCTCGTTTAGCCATTTGAGATTTGCCTTTTGAGCCCAGAAATCCTCAATGTTTGCTGTTATCTTTCTCAATTTTGCTCTTGGTAGGTTTAAATCTTCCCTAGAGACTTCATTGTTGGTTGACTCATCTTTAATTTCTAAATTGTGTAGATTATTTTCTGCTTCCTTGAGGGAGTCAAATATATTTCCAAATTGTTACATATTCCACTGTTTTAATTTTTTTTGTGTGTTGAAGTTTTAAGACAAGTTTTCTAATGGGATTACCTTCAACACTAATGTTCCATGCTTCTTGTACAATCTTTAGAAATAGTTCGTGCTTTGTCCAGAAGTTTTGGAACTTAAATCCTTTTTTTGGGAGATTAGAAATTTTAGAGATGTTAACTAGTAAAGGGGCATGATTCGACGGATCTCTAGGTAAGTGTTTAACAACATATTGGTATCCAATTTCAAAGGCTTGCCTATTTACTATCATTCGATCTAGCCTTTTCCATATTATGTTACTTTATATTTTGTTTTAATGAATGGAGTGAAAAAATGGAAAGTAGGAAATTTTAGAAAAATGACCGATTTTTGTGAGTTATAACACACATTTTTTTTGGCCAAAATGGCAAGTTTTAAAAATTGGTCATCGTTGGTCTTTTTTTTGACTGTTTTGCACTCAAATCAAATGACGATGTGCTATCTAATGAATTATGTGAAAAAAAAAAGTTAGAAATTGTTAAAAATGACCAATTTTTGTAGTGATAGCACACGTTTTTTGGGCAAAATGACAAGTTTAAAAAAATGATCATTTTTGGAGTTCTTGTGCCTATTTTGCACTCGAATCAAATGATTATGTAATATCTAATGAATGGTGAGGAAAAAAAGGTAAAGTTGGAAAGTTTTGAAAAATTACCATTTTTGTGAGTTATAACACACATTTCTATTGCCAAAATGACAAGTTTAAAAAATTGGTTATCATTGGACCTTTTTACACCTGTTTTGCACTCATATAAAATGACGATGTGTGTTATCTAATGAATTGCGTTAAAAAAAGGGAAAGTTTTAAATTTTTAAAAATGACCAATTTTTCTGAGTTATAGTATATGTTTTTTTGCCAAAATGATAGGTTTTAAAAAATGGTTATTCTTGATCATTTTGTGCCTCCTTACCCCATCTGTCTTAGGTAAACCAACATCAAGATCAGCAAAACTGTACAGTTGAGATGCACGCATCTGTTCCTCTTGCGGACCAGGAGGGAGTGCCCTTCGGAGAGGAGCCTATCCTGCACCAAATTCTGGTGGTGCAAAAGTTGTGTAACTTATCCTACGGGTATATGATAATATGTCTGTTAGTTTAAGGCGAGATGTAACAGTTGTTGTAGAAGAATCCTCTGTACTGTCTTCTGAGTTGGACTGTTTTGGAGGACGATAGTCAGAATAATCATCCACAAGGTTGTCGAGTAGTTGTTCGGCTTCTTTGACTTTGTTTACAAAAGCAAGTATTGTAGCATCCTTTGACCGGGTTTCACGAGAGAGTTTCTGTTCTGCATCTTGGAGATCAAGAATTTCTTGGAGTTCAGCAACAGCTTCAAATAGCTGAGTTTGAAGATTTGCAAAAACAGAGAGAATTTCTTTGGAGGAAGAAAGAGAGGAATCTGGTGTAGTTGATGTCATAGATTGGGTTTGGGAAGACAAGAAGGAAAGAAGGGAGCCACGAAAGGAGCTAATCCAATGGGACCTATTAGGGGATATTTCAAAGAGTCTTGAGACAAGGGAGGACATTTGGAGAAGAATACATTGAGCTCTAGGCAAAGGGGGAAGGACAGGAATTAGCATTGAAGAGGTGGAATACGCGCTCCACGAATTTGCTTGTTGATTGAAAAAAAAGGTTCACAATCGAAATGGGTGCAAAAAAAGAACGAAAAAGGTCAAAATCATTACGTTTTTAGATTTTGCCATTTTCGTTTAAAATACGTGTGTTATAACCCACGAAAAATGCAGGTTTGGTGAAAATTTTAAATATCACTTTTTATGACAATATTAATTAGAATGCTTGTTTACAATCGAAATGGGTGCAAAAAACGGAACGAAAAAGTCAAAATCAATGTGATTTTAGGTTTTGTCATTTTTGGCTAAAATACGTGTATAACCCATGAAAAATGGAGTTTAATGAAAATTTTAAATATCACTTTTTATGACAATATTCACTAGAATGCATGTTCACAATCGGAATGAGTGCCAAAAACGAAACAAAAAAAGTCATAATCAACGCGTTTTTAGATTTTGCCATTTTCGGTTAACATTCGTGTGTTATAACCCATGAAAATCGGAGGTTTAGTGAAAATTTTAAATTTCACTTTTTTATGCACTATTCACTAGCATGCATGTTCACAATCAAAATGGGTGCAAAAACAGAATGAAAAAAGTCAAACTGAGATCAATTTTAGATTTTGTCGTGTGCGATTAAAATACGTGTGTTAGAACCCAAGAAAAATGGAGATTTGGCAAAAAGATTAAATAACACTTTTTTTGACAATATTCATTAGAATGCATGTTCACAATCTAAATGGGTGCAAATCGATCACTTGATCCTATTAAGGATCCTTTTAGACCAAAAGAGGAAAATGAAGATATTCTTGGTCCTGAAGTACCATATCTCAGTGGTATTGGTGCACTAATGTATCTTGTTAATTGTACAAGACCATATATATCATTTGCAGTGAATTTGTTAGCAAGATTCAGCTCTTTTCCTACAAAACGACATTGGAATGGTATTAAGCATATTCTTCGCTATCTCCAAGGAACCATTGATCTTGGATTATATTATTCATATGATTCTCGACCAGAATTATTGGGTTATGCAGATGTTGGGTATTTATCTGACCCGCATAAAGCAAAGTCGCAGACTGGAGCATATTGAACTTGTTTTTACCTTCTGCAAAACCTGCAATAATAAAATGATACAAAGAATAGAACAAATTATGATGGAAGAAATAGCGTAAATCCCTGCAACCAAAAGATAGAGTATGAAGAAGCTCACCATTCAAAATATTAAATAATGTTCACAAAACAATAAAAGTAAGCATAAATAACTTGAACACTATATTTGTTAAATTTTCCGATTTCTGGAGTGCTCCCCAAATAAATAGCAGAGTTAAGATACTATGCGGCTATGCCTATACATACACAGTGGAACTATTGCAAGCTTGCAAGATTTTCAACACGACCACTGTTCAGTCCTACAAATAGCCCCTGTATTCGGAGCCAATAAGACACCCAAGAAGGCCACATTCTTAAATCTTTTAGCATAGATAAACCAACAGCACGTATGAGAAGCTCAACATTCTAAAATCCTCAAATCTTTTCATTCGATTTTCAAAAAGTAAAAATCAAGAAATCCAAATCTTGGAAGATTCGACACTCACAAAGATATTCAAAAGTAAGGAACTTCAACTGGGTTCTTTAATTAAGGAATACCATAACAAGAACAAGTAGGCTAAACCGAAATTTAAAAATTAAAAAACTAAAAACATAATAGAAAACATAAGCACTCGTCCAACTTATCAGTAAATTAACTAAAGATTAAGCATCAATATGGGGTTGTGAATGCCAGAAGATGATACTATGCGCATCAAACTGCAGAATGCGAGTGAGTTTGTTTGAAGCTTACCTTCTTCAATTCGTTTGTTTGATCCCCGAAAGTCTCAACTCTGAAGCGGGTGATGAAAATCAAGAACTGGGAGTGTTTCATCTTTCATGTTTGTTTTCTGTGTATTATATAGGGTTCACGATTGGGTTGGGTCGGTTTAACTATGAGTCATTAGGATAATTCGGCCAAAATTGTATATGACTTGAAGATTTGGGCCGATCATAATATTGCCTAAGATCCACCAGTAAACGAACAATTGATCCGCAGTGTTGCACGGTGAACTTTTTGTTCCAACTTCCATGTACGGTATGGATAACGAAACGATGCCGTCTCTCTTTTTCAGCTCTTAATCTTAACCTTTTGGTAATAGTTATTTTCAACTTTGGTTTTTTTTTTTATTTATTTTTTAAGTAACTCAATTGACATTTGGCTTACAATCTTGAGCTTTTTTCCAAATTAAATAAATTACTTTCTAAAAAATATTATCAAAATAACACAATTTCAAATTATATTCTTTTAATGATACGTTTCATTTACGTCTCTTATAAAGTAAGTTCATTATATATAGCGGCAATAAGTTATAACAATTATTTCAACCGTGATTAATTATCTGTTTTAAATATGAACTATGACTTATATATCAACTATTTTCATATGAGTTTTTGTGAAATTCAATTAGCCAAATAAAATACAAATTATTATTTTTCTCTACCTATTATGCTATTCACAGTCAATCACCAATTTTTTCCTCCCTTACTCTTACATCCTTTATTGCTTACTTCTTTTCATTTGTTCCAATTTTAAGAAATAGTAAAACACTTTAAAAAAATTATTTAAAATAATATTACTAATTTTGGTGATCTAAATTATTTATGATATTAAACTTTTGTAACTACCAAAAAAGGATAAATAATTTCGAATAAAACCTATTCATTCCCAATTAAAGATTGTTATACAACTACAGATTGAGAGAGAAAAAAAATACATAATAATGGCAAAAAATATATATATATATTACTTTATGGGCATAATTATCCATACATCTAATGGTCAAATAGAAATATGTGTTTTTTTTAGTGCAAACTAGTAATAAAAAATTTATACGGGGCAAAATGTTAAAACACTTATATGGGGTAAAGGTAAACTGTAATTAAACATTTTACTACCGTTAAAAACCTGCATGGATAGTTTTTTAAGGGAAAAAAAAAACACATTTAAGACCCAAAATGGAGTAGAGAAGGCGAAAACTAATTTTATTGTTTGCCGCAAAATTTGAAGTCAAGGAAGGGGTGCTGAAGTACGTCTGGAAGTTTTATCCCGAAATAGCTGATGAGAAGACCTATGATCTCCGCGACTGGCGGTGTTGTTTTGTTGGTAAATGCAAAATCAAATTGAGTTGAGAGGGTCATCTAACAGACTAACACTATGGGTATAAATTTCTCACTTTTCCTCATTGTCCTTCTTTCCACTATTATTTCTGGGTGCCTTTCTGCATACACGTGAGCAATATTTCCTAATTTCTTCACATTTTTAGCTCCTTTATAAATTATTGCTTTCGTTTTCAATTGGGATTTTCGTTTCGTTTGTTTCTCTTTGGGGTTCACTTGAAATTTGCTTGCTTTTTCTTAATTTTTTTTTATTTGTGTTGTGTTTTGAATGTGGGTTCATGCCAAAAGATTATTTTTTCTGGAGGAAAAAGATTGTAGTCTTACTCGTCCTGATGGAATGTGATTGTTGTACAATCAAAATTTGAGGGAGTGAATGGTTTCTTATCCGTTTAGTTTTACTATATTTGGTTGGATTTCGATTACTGGCCGATGCTGCATATAATTGATTCAAAGGTTTGATCTTTCAAATTTCTTGGACTTTGTTTGAGGTTTTTGCAGTATAATTTCAAATATATTCTTTGGAGCTTTAATTGGATTTACGAGAACAGTAGACTGTGATTGTTGTTTCAGCTGTTCAAGTCAGTAGTTATGGTATCAAGATGACCCTTTTCAATTTTCCATTACCCTTCTGTCAAGATTGAAGCTTAAGTGTGAAAGTAAAATAATATCTTTTGGGAATTATGTTCCATTTTTTCAAAAACACCATTAACTTGTCTGGGCAACGAATTTTTATTTTGCCAAAACAGTTAATGTTGAAGGGAAATAATCCCCCGGGCCGATATCATCTTTTTGCTCTCATGTTTTTGGAAATTCATATTTTTATTGACTGATAAAACCGTTCCCGCATCATGCAATTTCTTCTGCTGCATTATAAACTTCAATTCATTACTCCTTTATGAGAACATAAGCAATATTAGGAGCTCTCATTTGTTTCAGCAGTCGGAAAGAATTGAGAACCAAGGAAGTGGAGGGGCAAGAAATTAACCATAGAAGTGGAGAAATATATGTAATTGATCCTTCAAGAGTTACTCAAGTCGCTTGGCAACCAAGGTCAGGTATTCTGAGGATCCATGACGCCTTACTTCGCCTTTTTACTTTTTTGGTATTATAACAATATACTTCTTAAGATTCTAGATATCAAAATATGGGTTTCTGAAAGGGAGATGAAAATATATACAATATACACAGAGCAGCAATACATGCAGGAAAAATAACTGATATTGCTTTGTGGTCTCAGGGTCTTCCTATACAGAAGCTTTCTGTCAGATGAGGAGTGTGACCACCTAATTTCTTGGGTAAATTCCTTTCCCTCTCTTTTCCCCAAGTTTTTTGCGGTAATTATTTTAAACCTTATGTCTTTGCTTTAGTTGCATGGAAAGAAAAGCAATTCTGTCACTGGTGGTGGTGATTTAAAGGAGGTTGACACAGAGGTTAGTATTTTCATTCTGCATTAAGATGCATTAACCTACATCTGGAATAAGCTTTTATCCAACTATCTCTTTCAAGTTTAGCTATCTTAGAACATGTTCGCCACTTTTTGAATATACCATATCTTTCTTTTTTCATGATAAACTTGCATTTTTCTTAATCAAATAACTTATGATTTGAGTATTAGATTTCTGCATAATTTAGGTTGTTCAAAGAGTTTGGCTAGAAAAGTCATCTTTGTTGCAATTATGGTTGTGTGCATATTTTGTTGTGACTGAACTCAGATTAGAAGAATTTAGGGACTTGCACTTTAATTTTCTTTCCTGTGTTTTTGCTTTATGTAAATTACCTCAGTGGCTGAATAATAGCTGGTGTTTCACTCCCTTGAAGAAAAGATGTTGATTGAAAACTACATAAAATAACTGGTTGAACTGCTTTTGATAGAAAAGGAGAGAAAGAAACTGTATTAAGTATCCAAGATGCTTGAGATTCTGTTGGCTAATATCCAGGTGGCAGATTGATGAGTTGTGTGAAATGCATTTCATACTTCTGTTGTATGATTGTTGATCTTCGTGATTTCCAGGATGAAGTTGTTGAAAGGATTGAGGAAAGAATTTCAGCTTGGACTTTTATTCCCAAAGGTGATTTTCCCTTACTTGTAGCTTGGCATCCTTTCCATGTAGCTGACCCCACGTAGTGGGATAAAGTCTTAGTTGTTGTTGTAGCTTGGCATCCTTGGTGGTTCTCTTCTTTGCAATGTACCTATTTTGGCATGTGCCCAATTTTTGTTTTTTTAACCAAACTGCTCTTTCAGAAAATGGCAGGCCTTTGCAGGTTCTGCATTTTGACAGTGAAGAATCAAAACAGAATCATGATTACTTTGGCAAGGAATTCATCATACTGCCCGGTGAACCTTTGATGGCAACAGTCGTTTTGTATCTCTCAAATGTCTCTCAAGGTGGCCAGATCCTCTTTCCTCAGTCAGAAGTAAGAGAGAAACAACCTAAAATTATTATTGCGAGTGTTTCAGTTATTGCTGGTATGTTGTGGCTATAACCAACATTTGGACAAATTTAGTGCAGAACGAGATCTTGTCTGATTGCACAAAGAGTATTATGGCGTTGAAACCTACAAAAGGAAATGCGGTTGTTTTCTTCAATGCCCATCTCAATGCATCTCCTGACAACAGCAGTTCTCATGCCAGATGCCCCATTCTTGGTGGGGATATGTGGTGGGCGATCAAATTATTCCATTCGAGGGCCATTAGCAAGGAGAAAGATCCACTACTGTTAGATGACTCCGATTGCACTGATGAAGATGAAAACTGTCCTCGTTGGGCTGCCACTGGGGAGTGTCAAAGGAATCCAGTGTTCATGGTTGGTTCTCGTGATTACTATGGAACATGCAGGAAGAGCTGCAATGCCTGCTTATTGCTGGAGTAATACATAACACTCCAGTTTTTGTTTTACTTATTTTCCTCTTTGTGCGTATAGAAATGGAAGAGAGAGTTACAATTAGAGCTTGTGGTCATATATTTCAAACTTTGTTCATAACATACTGCAAAAGTTTCTGAATTTAGGGATTCTTAACTTTCTTTGGTCTTATGCCTCCTTTTTTCCTAGCATTTGAAACTGCAACTGTTAACAAACAAATTGATTAACAGGGCTCAAGCTTTTTTTGGTGGGTAGATGCTTCCAACTCGATCCTCACTTTCCCCTGGTTATCCTTTTCTCTGCACTTAATTGCTGGAGTTCATTCGGTAGCTCTGCATTTCAGTTGTCATGCAAATTAGAAACTGTGGTTTGACCTTGTATACAGATAAAAAACATGTAGGTCCACATTGCCATGTAAAAATAGCTTCTTCTCTGCCATTATCATTTTCCATTCGGAACAACTTCACAGGGATCCGGGCAAACGTGAAAAACGTTTTATAGAAGTTTGATCCAAGAAGATGCAAGGACTTGCAAATTTGATTGGATTCTCAATGCAACATCAGAAGGTCAACGGTTTAGCAAATACTAAGCCACCAAATACAAACAATCAATGCACCGTCGCGGAATGCTAGACAGTCTACGCACAAATGGGAATTAAAAAAGAACAAAGTCAAACGCAAGTTCTTAATGACAATTTTTAATAAATGAATTATGATGAGACAAAACCCATTAAGAATTTCTTCCGAATATGATATAGAGAATAATATTTTCTGCTCATTGGACGCTCTTCGTAAGAATTGCTTGCTTAAAACCAGTGGCAGCAAATAGCAAAGCACAAGGAGGTGTTTATCATCATCGCTCAATTCCCGCAAAATGTTGTACTGTGTAACCGACTTTCTCAAACTTGCCTTTTTCGCTGTTCTCTCTAAACTTGAGATAATCTGCACAAATAAATGGCTTATAGAGTCTTAAATCTTCTTTGCCCACCACTTCGTCAGGTGCAAATATCACCTTTTTATCCTCGAAACACCAAAAGAAAGCAACCGAAAATCGGTTCGGACAGTGTCTGAGGACAACTCTGTGCTCAGATGACCTAAATTCACCATTGCTCCAGGCCTGCATCAAGTCACCAATGTTCACAACAAGATTGCCATTGCTTGGATTTATGTCCATCCATTTCCCTTCCTTAGTCCTCACTTGAAGGCCTCCTATCTCGTCCTGATAAACGATGCTTATGCAACTCATGTCAGTGTGCATGCCCAGACCTTCAACTTCGTTTTCTTCTTCTAATTTCTTGCTATCGGCCTCCTCCGGTGATGAGTAGTTATTTATTCTGAAATAACCTTCGCAGTTATCAAACTCCGATGATAGCTTCCTCTCTGAACCAGCATTCCCCAAGCACATAAGGACGATCTCAACGATCCTTTTTGACAAGTTCGACATTTTGCTCCCATATTCTTTCAAAACATCACTGGAAACAAATGAGACAATCAGAAATAGCTTGATAAAACATGGGTAAAATTAGAAAACTGCTAGCAAAGCATAACTTTATAAAGCAGAATGACAGCATATGTATTATGGGTTCTCCATGAAATTATCACATTTAGTTAGCATGAAAAGAAGGTGCAGCATATGTAGTGTGTAAGGGTTGTTTTTTATTGTATATAATGCACATGTACGATTTGACGTTACACTGAGCACAACTGATCGAACAATTTATGCATGCGCAGACTTCATGCTCCGAGATTGATGGAATAATAAATGGAAAATTTTGGGTAGAAAAGATGGCTAATATCGAAAATTCCATGCTTTCTTGAGGCGATGGAGGTTGACAAAAGGAAATGGTGACAACTGACAAAGAGAAAGGTGCTCTATTTTTTAACTTTTAGTACTACCTGAATTCTGAATAAGGCAAGTTGAGAATTGCTTCCGCAGAACTCTGCGCAGAGGCGGCAAAGTCAGGCCCAGAAACCTTGAGGGACTCGTAGAAAGGGGAAGCAATATAGTGAGGAGTATATGTTTTTACTGTTGAAGAATGCCCGGCCTTAAGTTTCACATCAGAAGGAAGCATGAAAATACGGCTTGAAAGGAACTGTAGCTTCTTGTGGAGGTGAGTGGAAATCCCATGGTTGTTAATTAGAAAGAATCCCCATTCTTTACAAACAACAGAAAGGGAAGAGAGAGAGGATTGGCTTAAGGGCTGTGAAATATCCAAAACAGGAAGTTCTATGGAAGTTTGAGATGCAGGCATGATGTGAAATGTAAAGTTTCTACTGTGGCAGGTTGCTTTCTTTCCTAAATAGAGGAAGCACTAAATATATATATATACTGCTATAGTGGTTCGGTTCATATTCTTGGAGAAGCGAAACAAAACCAGGAGCACATGCTTGTAGAGTGGAATAATAAGTTCCACATCGATGAAACAATTATGATATTGAATGATTAACTCAATTGCATATAAAATAATTCAACTATGTACGTAGTTAGGTTTACACGGATCATCATCGGCATTATTTGACCGGTGAATGAAAATTGAAAAGTTCAGTTGTCCAAAGAGACGAATGCATGCACAAGTATGTTTATGTACGAATGTTGTTTTACATTATTTGCATTTCTATCTAGTATGGAGCAAGGTTATCCTTTAGTATATGATGTGTTTGACTAGGTGAGAAGGTCAGAAATCAGAATCTTGTAAGCAGATGGGCAGCAGCAGGCAGCAACAACGGAGGTATGCTGGTCTTCTACAATTCAATCGAATTAGAATATTAGTGTAAGGATGATCAGTTCTTACAAAGTTTGTATTCTTTAAATGGAACTCCTCGAATAATCCCATTGTTATGTCCAACAAACAAACATGAAAATGTCAGTTAATTAATTAATGGTGAACAAGGCTGCAGAACCCGGCCGGCCTTTACAGCCTCTCACTAGGAGATAAGATATTTTGCCTTCCTAAGTGGGGTTTCGGTGACCCCTACTGTTGGAGATTAATTGCATGATAGGAAGGAGACAGCCCTCATGTTTCATTTGAGACTGTGCTTAAAATTTAAAGCTCGACTTGACTCGTTTACACTCCATATATAAATAAAATACGTAATCTACTGGTCACTTGTTTAATACTATAAACAAATCCCTGCAACTTTCGTCAACGTTTAACAACCAGACCTCAGGAGCCGATCGAGCAGAGTCTCGTAGCTGCAAATTGTAGAATGCTTCCAAATTTCATCATCAAATTAGTTGTAAAACTAATAAGCAACGTACATACTAGTCCTAGGAAGTAAAGTATTTGATCTGGCATTTGACTTTTCCTATTTGACTTCTTGAAACACTTGTACTACTTTAAGCTCTCCATTCTGCAGGGCACATGTTCTCTCCCACACAAGTTTGTAGTTTGTAGTTTGTAGTTTGTACCAACCTGATGAGGTCAATGAATGGAGCTTAACCTCTAAACCACTCCAAACACTTGCAAAAATTGCTTAAAGAATTAGTATTAATAAGCGCAAAAGCCTTGAATTGCCTTGGGAACCATGTATTTAATTCTGCAGGTCTCCAGAATACAGATCATCATATTCAATTGACTACATACATAAAGGCCACTAAAATAGACAATTTGCGATACAAAATTAAAAAGTTTTAGCAATTTGCATGAAACAGAATAAAACCAATTCAGAATTAAACAATACTAGTTGGTTTTTATTATTCTGCTAAACAGTGTTCACAGAATCTTGCGAGTGGCTATATATATCAAATTCAAGCATGCATGGTTGAGTTGTAGACAATGTGCATGGCTATTATATGATATTTGCATCTATAAAATTACTCATCTCCCCATGAATTATTGAAGAAACAGCGTTGAAATTTTGATGTTTCAATTTCAGAATTTAGACAAGACTAGGAAAAAGCCAAGGAATTTAATTGTTTGATATACAAGCCAGAAGAGTTTTTCTTTGAAGCGAAACTCAAAATATATGAATGACGACCAAAATCTGGTACTGCCAATTAGTAGTAGAGTAATTAATTTAAGACTATCATTTTCTGTGCGTACAACTATCAATTTTTTTTTTTTTTTCTGCATCGCTTTAGATTCGATGCACTCTGGATGGCAGTAGTACAGTTGAAGGCTTGAAGCCACGAGTGACGAGACAAAGAGGCCTTCTTCCTCTCTACTAAGATGGACTGCTCATTGTATTTGAGCCCAACTCAGCCTAGTTTTTATTTATTTTGTGGCCAACTGGCATTAATACCCTCGTGGGTGATGGTAAATTGGTAATAACAGTTAAGAGAGCGCGCTCGAAGGCCAAAACATAAAATTCAAACTGCAAACGCTGCCACTCAGTATACTAATAACTAACGGCTACGCCACTGCCCGCTCTGAATATCTCAAGTTTCACTCGCACTCACACTTAAATCAAAGGTTTTTTTTTTTTTGCTTCTTAGGGCATCAATTCCATGGCTTCATCAACAGCTGACCCAATACGTGGGAAAGTAAACAACACGAACACGGGACTCGCTACATCTCGTAGAGTGAGAATTATTGGAAGAATTAGGGGTTTTAGTGACCAAGAATCTGAATCTTTGAGTCAGGACTCTAAGCCTTGGATCACTGTTTGCAAAACCCAAGAAGGACCTTCATCTGAAAATCAAGTTACGCTCTCATTCTCAGACCAATCTATCAGGTTCAATTTCATCTTTTTCAGTTCTTGAATTTTGAATTTTGAATTGCCTACAAACTTAAGCAGTATTCGCAGCAGTTACTGCTTAAGTTTGGACTGAAAGAATTTTAAAAACACTGCTGCTTTGTAGTTCTTATGCCCTTTTTGTGATTATTCAAAATCTGACTTCTTTTAGCTGTTCTTGATTTTAAATTCCTAACATTTTTATTCTTTTTTTACTTTCTAACAATTATACCCTAAAATCCCATTTTATTGATTCAGTCCTTGAATTACTTGCTGTATTATTGATTTTTCTTTCAATAAACTTAACTAGACTCTGAAACCCCACTTTATAGCTTCAAGCGTGGACCCTTTTCATTTTATTTTATTTTTTTTTTGGGTTTTTTGGTCAGATAAATTTTTTATTTTTAATTGTGGTTGCAGTCGAAAAGATGCACCATATAAGCTGGATTACTGTTATGAACAAGATGAGGACATTGGTACCATTTTCTCAAGAGAGATAAAGCCTCTGATTTCGGATGTCCTCAATGGTGGAAATGCATCCATTATTGCTTATGGGGCTAAAGGAAGTGGAAAAACATACACGATTCAGGTTTTTGTTCTGTTACTTTTCATCCCTATGCAACCATATTTTTGTATTGCTTTCGTGGATGATATTTTGTCTTTATGAAGGGCTCCCAAGACAAACCAGGTCTTGCTGTGATGTCTATGACGGAATTGCTTTCAAAAGCGGAGGAAGCTGGAAAGTCAGTTTCTATGTCCATTTTAGAGGTGCATCAAGAGCATGCTTACGATCTTCTGGATCCCAAACATTCTGAAGTTCAGGTTCTTGAAAATGGCCGAGGAAAAATCAAACTTAAGGGGCTTTCTCAAGTAAGTTGCTCATGTTACAACCAAGTGAACTAGTTTAAATGCCAAAAAAAAAAGAAGTTAACTTGTTTTATATCTTGACTCAAAATGAAACTAATGAAACTAAAAAACTGAATTGCTATCTTCTATATCTTGACTTCATTTCCATTAGGTTTCTGTGAAATCAATTTCAGAGTTTCAGAATATATACCTTAATAAGTTGAAGATCAAGCCAGTACACAAGATACCACTAGAGCAGCCAAAAAGGAGCCACAAATGTTTAATAATGCAAGTGTCAGATGACAATTCACATACCATGGGGAAGATGAACTTTGTTGATTTAGCAGGTTCTATTCTCCTGAAAATTTATTAGTTAGTATTAGTTTTTAGAACAAGGTTAAAATTAGATGCTTGGTTGCCAGGATATGAGGATGCCAAAAGAAGTAGTAGAGATGGAGTTGCACTTCTTGAGGGTTCCAGAACTATGATGTCCCTTCAGGCTGTAATGAACGTCATATATGCACTCAATGCCAACGAGATCCATGTGCCGTATCGTGAGAGCAAACTAACTCGCATTTTCCAAGAATCTCTCGGAGGCACAAATCACGTTGTAATGCTTACTTGTTTGGTATGGATCTTGGTAACCATTACAAGAGTTTTCTCGAAAGTTCAATTTCACATTTCCTTTCTGATTGAAGTACTTGTTTTTTTCTTTGTAGAGCCCACATTTTTGCCGAGACACCCTTCATACATTAAGCCTAGCTTCTCGGTCTTGTCAAAGTACCAATCATGTATTGACAAGCTCCACAAAAAGTGACAAAAGTTCAGCTAGCTTTAATTTGATTTCATCACAACGCCAGATGAAGCCTTCTAGAACTCCATCAACTTTGAAAAAACAAGCAGGCTCTAGTGTGCATTTCTCTACAAAGAAAACCGGTTGTGTTTCAAAGGGAAGGTAGGATAATTTCCATTGTCATATATACAAAGGGTATATGAATAATATTTACTGATAAATTTCTTTGCATCCTCTCTTTGAAGGAATCTTTTTGACGAGGGAAAGAAAATTGACTCCAGTCAGGTACACAGCTTTGAATTTTGGTCCTCAAGAGAACAATAGTTTCTCATTGTCACTTCCACTTTTGGCTTCCCTTTGAGTCTCCATGTTACAAGAACATGCTCATGTCATATTCTTCATAGATAACTGTGCCTTTCATTTGATTTATCCATTTATTTTTCATGTGCTTAATCCTTTATTTTGCACTATTGAAGGAGAAATTCACCTGATTTCTATAATTTTCTTTAAACTTTCTAAAAAACCAAGAATCTTCAATGATATATAGTTGTTTTAGGAACTAGAAGTTAGACAAAGTTAAGAACCATGAGGTACTTTTGAATAAATTCTAATTCATTTTCATATGCTATGTAGACAAAGCCCCGACAAGATGATGGTTCTGTCAAGGAGCTTAATTTTAAACCAGAAACTCCTGTAGCTGTGAAACCGTTCATACTGAAATACTCTTAAGACATTATGTTTGAACATATTTTAGAGGATTGAAAAAATGATTACTGATGGTCAGTCACCATGAATCATTTGATTGTTAATTCTGCAGGCTTCACTGGATGATGAGTCTATTTCAGATAATGCTTTGCCCTTAGTATCCAAACGAGTTGTAAGCTTACTTCTACTTTTATCCAAAGAATTTTTTTCAAGGGGTTATATACTTATATTGCTCGGCTATATATGTCATTTTTTTTGTCAGGTTTCTGACGATAAGCCTATTTCAGAAACTTCTCTGGATTTGAAACTAGTGGACAATGTAAAGAAGATCAGTTTTAATCTTTTCCAACCAACATTATGTGTATAGATTTTACAAGATAAGAAAAATTCTACCTCATGTGGTTTGTTAATACTGCAGGCTTTGCTGGTTGAGTCTACAGCGGATCCTCCTCCGGAGTTGGCACCTTTAGAATTGGTAAAATTAGTTTTAGCTTTATCCTAAGAAAGGATTCCTAGTTGCATATATGATTCATGGCATTGCAGGTTTCTCAAGATAAGTCTATTCAAGAAGCTCCTACAGATTTGGAGCTCAAGGAGAATGTAAGATCAATTTTAATCTTTTCCAACTACGATAAATATGTATGGATTTATGAGAATAGTGTTATTTTCAAATACTAAGATGGATTTAACAAGACCAAGTACTTTAGTTGAGAAGGCAATAAATCATCTGAGCTACTTGTGACGCATAGCAGAGCACAATCAAATATCCGACTTACTTGTTTAACACAGTCGAGGGCATGCCTTTCCCAAATGTCACTTTAACAGTCAATAATGAACAATTGATTAGTTCTGCCTTTTCTAATGGTTGATAATTTGTGCATCTCAAAATGTCATTTCGATATCTGTTTTGAAGAAATGCTTGAGGTGCAATTCTCATTGGAAATTTGTTGTTCCATCTCCCAGGATGCATATGCAAATAACAGAAAGAACAATTTGGAGATAACTCCTGCTGTCAGTTGTGCAAAATCTCCACTAAAAGATGGTAGAGTAGCACAGAGCAATTCTAAAGAAGACTTTTTACAGCTATAAGATCCGGGTTTAATAAGGTGTCCCATTTTATTATTTGTTGTATGGCTTGACAGATGGGGGCATGGGAAAGGAGAAGAAATATTTGCTGACCAATGACGGTCCATCACCACCTCTTAGTGCAAGACTACGAGAATTATCAAACAACTTAAAATCATTCTGTTCTTCAACTCCATTACGTGTAAAGTTGGCAGAAGAATTCAATACACAACTTAGTGTTCAAGCAGGCTATGTATCTGACATCACTGAACCAAAGACCCCAACTGTTGAAAATGGGTCAAGAGTTGCCGAAAGATTGGATATCACGAAATATACTAGTCCTTGGGAAAGATTAAATAACCGCAGTTCTGGAATGAAGGTTTAGTTCTGTGCTTTATTTCTTACAGATTCTTTTTGTGGTTTTTATGCCAGATGCTGCTAAAAATATTATTCATTTCACTTTGGCGCAGGATTCTTTGGTTCAGGAGTACCTTAAGTTCTTAAACACCGCTGACAAGTAAGTAGTTTGTCCTGCACAATGAACATTCTTTCAAAAGAATTTCTGATTTATGATAAAAGATAAAAAAGGAGAAATTTAATGAACTCTGTTTCTTAAATCCAAACTCTATTTGAGTCTCTTTCACTAATACTTTGTAGCCTCATTTGTGTTTCTGTTTTCAAACAATTACAGGGAAGAGTTGAAGGGATTAAAGGTGAGTAAAACTTTCAAATAGTTTGTTCAAGAAAGTCATCTATGTTTATTACATTTTATAAAGTCAAATTCCATATTCTTCTGTAGGGTATTGGAGAAAAGAGAGCTACCTACATTTTTGAACTTCGTGAAGAATCTCCGGAACCTTTTAAAAGTGTACGAATACTTTTGCGTTTTAGCTACGTGAATGAAAACATAAATCTTTTGTTCTAATTTTTTTTACTTGATGATTGACAATGGTAATGTTTTGATTGATAGCTTGATGATTTGCAAGACATTGGTCTTTCAGCTAAGCAAGTATGTCATTTTTTATCTGAGTTCGTTACAATTTTAATCCAGTAATCCTAGTTATATGTTAAATATCATTCAACTGCATTTAGTTTTTCGGCATTGTAATCCTACTTTTTCGGAATAATGAAGATTGTATTGAATAATGCCATTCAATTGCATTTCGGATAGCATTAATAATACATCTTTTCTTTTATACACAGGTTAAAGGCATGATGAAGAAGATGGCTGGAGATCTCTTCACTTGATTTGAAGTTAAAAATTGTTTTCTTTTAAGTGGAGTTTCAAAGTAATGTAAATTTGCCCCAGCCAAAACAACCTACTTTTACTTCCATGCGAAGAGATCTATATATTTTATCCTCAAACAATGTAACCCTCACGTGTACGGGCAAAATGATTTGCATATAATATATTAAAAGATTGTGTAGAGATTGTTAACTTTCTGTATTATTTGTTTGATAATGTAAATTGAGTAAAACATTTATCAGGATCATCCTGATAAACTCCTTGTCTGGCACCAATTATATTGTGCCATGTCAGTATTTTTTAAAGTCTCACCCTAATAAAACTGTACCATACCTACACCATATAATTAATTATTAAATTCTTTAATTTTATTCTCAAATAGTAGGGTTCACTTACATTTGGGTTAGTGTTTAATAATTATAAATTTTAATTTTTGTGATATTTTATTTTTGTAATTCCTAATTTTTATGAAACAATATCATATGGTTCACTCATATTTGGATTAGGGTTTAATAATTGTAGATTTAATTTTAGTGATATTTTATTTTTTAATCCCTAATTTTAATAAAATAATGTCATAGGGTTTACTCACATTTGGGGGTTAGGGCTTAATAATTGTAGATTTAATTTTAGTGATATTTAATTTTTTTTTATTTTTATACTGAATTATGGATTTAATTTTAATGATATTTTATTTTTTAATTTTTTTTAGTGATTTGAATTAGATATAATAAATACATGATAATTTTAAATAAATGATATGGATGGGTAATGGATGGATTTATGTGTATTTAATATTTTTAAACAAATTATATGGACAAGTTATGGAAGGATTTATGTACATTTAATATTTTTTCTAAATCTAAGGATTTTAGTTAATTATATGGTATAAGTGAAGTTTATTATTATTATGGTGAAACACTAAAAAATGGCATTCAAGGATTGGTGACTGATAAAGGCTTTATCAGAATGATCCTGATAAATGGTACAAAAATGGTGAATTGTGTTGAGAAATTGCAGTTGAATGAATTGATTGAATTGATTGAAAAATAGGAAAGCTACAAAAATGGCACTGGATTTAAATTTGCAGGTCTTGCGTAGTAAGCAACAAAGTTGTCAAAAGAAAATTCGTTCTGAAAAAGATTAGATGTTGAGACGTTCGTGAAGGCAGGCTTGCATTTCTGGCAGCATCTGCCTGATGTTCCTAACACCGTTGTTTGTAGTATTAATAGGGTTGAACTTAAGAGCTCGCCACGGCCAGCAGATATGCCTGATTCTACGCCTGTTAGCCCGATCTCTCTTTTCTGTTTCCTCTATTTGTCTTGTTAGCTCCTCTATTCGATAACGGAGTCCAACAGCCCGGCTGTCAGCCAGCCACAGAGTTCTCTCAGCTGCTTCCTGCGCAGCAATTGCAGTGGCTACTAGCTCGTCCTTCAGCTTTAGTTTGCTGTTTGATGCATGCAAAGCAGCCCTGGACTTTTCCAGTTCTTGTTTTAGAATGTTCACCTATTAAAAGCGTGATCACTGAATGCACTTAATTTTCATATTAAAAAAAAAAAACCCATTAAAAGTTCCCCTTTGCTGTATGCATGGTCTGTTTTTGCTCAGTTCATTATATAGGTGAGGGTGGGGAGAGTTGTCCCAAGTTGGCTTATTAATCATCCTTGATCCTACAACAATGGAGCTAGCAAAATGAAGATTGATAGATATTTGGAGGAAATTACCACTTCTTCATGTTCTTCAGTAACACTCTTTCCAGCTTGCACCTCCAATTCACATGCTTCCCTCCACCTTGCAGCCTCTTCCTCAGTTTCTTTCATGTCAATCTGGAGTTCTTCAATCTGCATACAGCAAGAGAAGAAAATGCTGCTGCCTAAAATTTCCAAAAAGCAGTGATTGAAATAAAAAAATATATATATTTTTATATCACACACTAACATGGTGTGTTAACATCAATTCTCTATCCTCTAGCTCTTTTATGCATGCTGTACTTTCTTCTATTTTATGAGCTTGTGTCTCTGCCAGACTTTGCAGGCGTTCGGTTTCGGACCTGACAACCATAGGATAATTACAGATTAAGTTAACAAAAAGTGAATCTCAGATTCATATGGAAACTGGAAACCCATAAAACACATTATCCTCGGGACTATTTTTGCAGGGCTCAGTGCAGCCTCAAAAATGTAAGAAGATTTATGTTTATATAATCTGCAAATCTCAGCAAGAAGGATTTGAACCATTCTTTTCTTTCTGTCACTGAGGAAGTGAGGATCAAGGAATTAATAACTCCTCTTCCCCATCTGACACAAATCTCTGCATACTCATTTGAGAACAGTAAAATGATACCTAGATTCATCCACAGACCATCTTAATTGGGCAATTTCAAGCCGCAAGTTCTTCATTGTTCTCTCCACTGTTGAGGCCTGAGAAGGAACATTATAAAAATCAGACATCGTGTCAGCACCATGCAAAAATGCATCTCCTCATCATGCATTGCCAAACATTATAAACAGTATTTGACATCCAAACCTTCGAATATACTGCTGCATGTGTGTGTTTGTGCATATGCATGACTCTCAGGCTATTGCACTCCCAAAAACTTGTCAATTGTAATTATACAACTGTCCCAATACTGTAGAAAAACTTCACAAGATTGAAAAAAAGTAAAGAAACAGAGTGGTGTTTGGCAATTTTGTGAGTACACTACACTCTTGACAAATGAAGAGCAACAACTTCATGTTAATCAAACAATTCATTTTGGTCGTGTTAATGATACAGAAAATATTTCTTTCTATCAGCATATTTCTTTTGCAGGAAGGAAAGATTATCATAAAATTACCAAACTAACTGCCTCCTCTTCGCACTCACTACTACTGTCGGTTTTAGCAGGTGCATTAGCATCAGTAGTTTCAGATGACAATTCATTTCCTCCATTTACCACCATAAAGCTAAAACCAACTTTCTGCAATCCTCTTTCTGCAATTTGTAATATTGTCCCTCTCTTCTGTTCATTGTTTCCTTTCAGCTTACTCAAACTCTTCTCCACTGCCTCTTTTTCTACCAGAGCAATCCTCAGTAAGTTATTAATGTCTCTATTCTCCTCCGTCAAACTAACCAAACTGTTCTCCAACTCCCTCTTCTCTTTCTTCCTCTTCTCCTTAAATTCATCGAATTTAAGTCCAACCCTCTTCACAAACTTGAAGACCCCCTTCAATTCCTCCTCCAAATCCCCGTCTGACTCCAATTCTCCAATAAGATGCTCTTCACCTTCGGTATCCATGCTACCAATTGTTTTAGCCAAACCCAACTTAATCAACTTGATCGTGTCCAAACAACTTTCCGAAAGTTGCCTACTTTTCTCACTATTCTCCGTCAACAAGGACTCAACTTTTTCTTTGAAAATTTCAAGTTCTCTATTGATTTCCTCTTTCTCCCTGACCAACTCAACTTCACGCTCCCGCGAAGCAGCCTCGAGTCTGGAAGCCTCTTGAATGGCCTCCAAAAGATCACTGTTTTGCTTTAAAGCCGCTTCTTTTTCTTGATGGAAATGGACTACATTTTCCTCCACCTCTGCATATTTTGATTGGAGGGTCTGATGTGCTTGGCGAAGGGCTTCCAGTTCCTCCATCATTAAATTGTTTTCTAACCTTAGCCCCCGAAGTTGGTTTGAGACTTTCTGAGTTTCCATTGGTGCAGCTGCTGAATCTTGGCCATTGATTCGATCACTGGCTTCTCTGCTATCCATGATGCGACTACTGCGCGACTCATGTTAATAGTGTTTTGACACAAATGGAAGAAAGCAATTTGGAATAATTGCAATTGCTGGAATAAGTAAATCTCAACTACCCGTCAAGACAGGAAACCAATGAAAAGAAGAAAATTCAGGTGGGGTTTACCGTTTGTTGTCAACTGTATAGGCAGGACTTGTCGATTCTAAATGGCGGGTTTTGGAATTTTGATTTGGCGGGTAAGGATCTAGTTTTGTTGGACTTTATTTTACTCCCCCAAAAGTATGGACGCATTATCTTTGAACCCCTCAAATTCATTTTTTTAACATACCAAATATTCTATCCAATATTATGTTTCTTATTGTATCTAATATTCATAACGATGTAGTTTCATTAAAATTAAGACTAAAAATCATAAATATTGCTAAAATCACCTTACAATTATTAGATTCTAATAGTAAACCCTACGAAATAATTTTAATCTATCCAATATTATGTTTTTTATTGTTTTAATGTTTCGAATGATGTAATTTCACTAAAATTATAAATATAATTAAAATTATTTTACAATTATTAAAATCTAAAAGTAAACCCTATAAAATGTTTCAATTTAAAACAGGATAAGACAGAAGATTACGTCTCCTTTTATGATTATCACGCCTTTAGCTGGAAAATTTCTGGAAGAACAATCGAAGATTAAAATTTGATCGTGACTAGCGTCACTTGCCCATGTTAGGTGTGAACAAACAAACAAAAAGGATAAGATTTTCCTATTATTATTATTATTATTATTATTTAAAGATTTTTTATCCTACTTGTATAGTGGTATTGACAATTTATAATCACTTGTTTTTCAATTCAACCTGTCTTTTAAAAGTTACAATTTTAACGTAGTAGCAGTAAATTAAAGTGCAAAGGTAAAGAACGAAGATGGGAATTCCAGTCAATCCATATATATATAAGAGGAAGTGAAGTGACACAGACTCACACAGAGTAAGCAGCACAATTATTTCAATGGAATGTTGACTCATTTACTCCACAATTGACATTTCCAAAGCTTCATTACAAAACTCACAAGCAACCTTTTCAGCTTGTTTGTTTGTTTGTTATAGTCCATAAAAGAATTTTTTTTTTTTTTTTTTTTAAAAAGTAGAGGCACCCACCGCACCATCCTCCACGCCACAGCTTCTCACTTTCTACTATGTTGGTTTCACCATCCATCTCCATGACTTTTTTGAAGTACCAGGTTGATTATTCCAAACAACAAGGATCAGTGTGTGTGTGTGTGTGTGTTTCTGTAGTTTTTTTTAGTGTTTGATCAATAGGGACAATAGAATAATTGAGAAGGAAGCGGAAGATATAAAAGTGATGAGGCCCGGTGAAGGAGAAATTAAGACGGAAGGGTTATGTGAAGTTGAGGGCACGATATATGTGGCTGTGGGTAAGAATGTGGAGGAGGGCAAATCTCTAGTGTCATGGGCATTGAAGAGCTTTAGTGGGAAGAGTATATGTCTTCTTCATGTTCATCTGCCTATTCAGTTACTCTCTCTCAGTAAGCTACTCTTTGTTGTTGCCTTCTGTATTCCGATTTTTCGTTATCTAGCATATGTGTATATGTGTATGCATCAATTCAGAAGAATTTTATATATACCATTTTTTTTTTTGTGCAAATTATCGTGTGAACTTCTCCCCCAATTTTGATTTTGAAGTTCAATTTGAAAGACAATGGTTGATATTATTTTCTGATCCCTTGGTTAATCTGCGTGCTGTTTGATATTTAATTAAATAAGTAAATTAGAAAAAATGAAAAAAGAAAGCTAAAGTCTCTTAAGTTAACCAAATGTTGTCTCGCATTTGGGAATGGCAAATTCAAGAAAGTTTCATTCTTGAAATCTACAATTTGGTCCTAACTTTGAGCTTTCACCATTGCCAAGGAAATTCAATATAGAATATTCTGTATTTATGGCCTTTTTTGTGTAGTTAATTATGCAGTTTTTTTTTACTCTCTTTTGTTTGTTAATCCATGATAACAATACGTCTCGATGCCTATTTTTCTGGTAAATTTGCAGTGAAAGAAAGGCATTCAGCCAGCAAACTGAAACGGCAGGTAGTTAAAACGTGTCAGCAACTTGAACACCGAAAAATGCACAACATTCTGAATCAGTATGTTCTCCTTGTTGAGCAAGTCGGGGTAGTAGTTCTATTTCATCTCATTCTGCCAAACCATTTTGACTGCTATTCATATATATTGGGCCAAAAGATTCTGCATGACGTTTTTTCGGGGCAATGACATTGTGCAATTTGTGCTTTTCTGCAGATTCAACCAGGTAAAATCTGGATTGAAATGAACAACATTGAGAAAGGAATTTTACACATCCTTTCTAAACATGGAGTTAAATATGTCATTTTGGCAAAAAAAGGCGTTTTCTAACTTTCTTTTTTTTGACACCATTCATTAGATAGCACATCGTCATTTGATATGAGTGAAAAATAGTCAGAGAAATGAGCAACGTCAACAATTTTTTAAACTTGCCATTTTGGCAAAAAATCATGTGTGCTATTACTCACAAAAATAGGTCATTTTTCGAAATTTTATACTTTCCCTTTTTTTCAAACCATTCATTAGACACCACATCATAATTTTATATAAGAGCAAAATAGGCACAAAAATGGCCAAATACAACTAATTTTTAAACTTGATATTTTTCAAAAAAACGTGTGCTATAACTCACGAAAATCGGTTATTTTCCAAAATTTTTAACTTTCTCTTTTTTACAAACAATTCATTAGATAGCACATCGTTATTTGATATGAGTGCAAAATAGTCACAAAAATGACCAAGAACATCCAATTTTTAAAACTTGTAATTTTGGCAAAAACAAAAGTGTGCTATAACTCACAAAAATTAGTCATTTTTAAAACAATTTAACTTTTCCTTTTTTCACACCATTCTTTAGATAGCACATCATCATTTGATATGAGTGCAAAATGGGCATAAAAGCGGCCAACGACAACCAATTTTTGAAACATGCCATTTTGACAAAAAAAAACGTGTTATAACTCACAAAAATTGGTAGTTTTTCAAATTTCCCTTTTTTCACACAATTCATTAGATAGCACATCGTCATTTGATATGAGTACAAAATTAATTGGTGAGTGTTTGAAATGGGTTCAAAGTGGCTTAGGTTGAGGTAAACTCTTTAACACTTAGATTATTTTTTTACAATTTGGTTTAGTTGTATAGAGATTTCATTGCGTAGGATGTTGGTTAGCTACAACAATTCATTTGAGAAGATTCATTTTCCACCCAGTTTTGGCATAACCTATAGTTAGGTTGCGCTGTATATTTTTTCACATGGCGTGGGATTGTGTGTGCCTGCGCTGTTTTGAAATTTTGCATGGCGCAACTTCATGTAGCTTATGTTGTGGTTTTTCTTCAAGAATTAGTATCAGAAAGAGCAATTTTTAACAATGGAATTAGTGCAAGGTTCTTCTCTTCTGATATTGTAGTTTGTGTAGCTTGCTGTATCCTACGCTGTGAAGATTTTGTGTTCAGGGGTAGCTCATTTACACAGAGGCATAGGCTGTTGCAACTTACACTGTAAACAAGCAATCCCCCCACACTTAGCTTCTTACTACAATGTAACTACATTAAAGTTATGCTATAGTAAGTCAGTTCTTGTGCAAGTGTGACTACAAAAAAGTCAAAATTAACGAATTTTAAAATTTTGTCATTTTTTTGCTTAAATACATGTCCTATAACTAATGAAAAATGTAGGTTTAGGTGAAAATTTTAATTTTTACTTTTTTGACAATATTCACTAGAATTTATGTTCACAATCAATGTGGGTGCAAAAAATAGTAAAAAAAAGTAAAAATCAACGCATTTTTTTAATTTTACGTTATTTGGCTTAAATACGTGTGTTATAACCCATGAAAAATGAAAGTTTGGTAAAAAATTTAATTTTAAAATTTTGATACAATATTCACTAGATTGCATGTTCACAATCGGGATGGGTGCAAAAAACGGTACAAAAAATTCAAAATCAACGTATTTTTAAATTTTGCCATTCTAACCTTCCATATTCTTACACCATTCATTAGATAGCACATCGCAATTTGACATGAGTGCTAAAAACAGCACAAAAACAGCCACTGAGGGCAAGTTTTTGAGATTTGCCATATTGGGTAAAAATCATGTGCCATAACCCATGAAAATATTCATTTTTCAAAATTTTTAATTTTTATTTTTTTACACCATTCATTGTATAGCACAACATCATTTGATGAGTGCAAAAAATAGCACAAAAAAGGGCAACGATGGCATCTTTTTGAAATATGCCGTTTTGGGCAAAAATATATGCTATAACAAATGAAAAATGGTCATTTTTCAAAATTTCTAACTTTTCTTTTTTTTAACACCATTCATTAGATAACACATCGCTATTTGATATGAGTGCAAAAAAATGGCAAAAAAAAGGCTATCGACAGCAGGAATGGAGAGAATGTAAATGTCACGGTTAGTTAGGATTGAGTGATCTTGCCTCCGCTATAAAGGAACGTCATTTTTCCTACCTAATTCCTCTAGATTAACGTTCTTTCAAACTCTATCTTCCGCCATGAAAGTGGATTTTAGAAAGATTGAACATCTCTATCCCTAGTAACACTCTAGGTTGAATCCTAGATAGAGAGATCATTAGTAATCTTTAGCCAACGATACCCAGGAGCACACCACACCTTACTTGATTTAATTCAGTCTTCTAGCACGTTCAAGTTACCAATTTACTTTCTTTCATAGCTAATTTGTCTTTACATGTCTAAATGTCTCAACACACAATTTCTTGCAACATCGATTCCCTTCTTCATGGGATCAAACTTTGCTACACTACAACATTGAAAACCTCCTTCGGATGGGGTGTATGTGTGGCATTGACTAATTTTGATAGTGTATAGTTTAACAAGTATAGGAGATTTTTAATTTCATACTATTTTGTAAACACATTTTGCACCCAATAGCTATAACTCACGAGTTTTGATAAAAAATGACAAGTTTCAAAAAGTGACTGTTGTGGACTATTTTTATGCCAGTTTTTTACACCCACCTATATCTATAATGTGTTATCTAGAGAACAAAGTGTAAAAAATTGAAAAGTAAATTTTTTGAAAACTTACTATTTTTCGTTAGCTATAACTCACGAGTTTTGAAAAAAATGCAAAAGTAGAAAAATTGGCTGTTGTGGAGTATTTTCATGCAATTTTTTACACCCATCTATAATTTTAATGTGTTATCTAGAGAATGTAATGTAAAAAATAGAAATGTAAAGTTTTTGAAAAATCACTATTTTATGTGGGTTATAACTCACGAGTTTTGAAAAAAAATGGTAAGGTTAAAAAACTGATTATTTTGGACTATTTTCCTGCTATTTTTTAAATCTACCTATATTGGAAATGTATTATCTAGTGAACGGAGTGGAAAAAAGTGAAACGTAAGTATTTTGAAAAATCACAATTTTTCGTGGGCTATAACTCACGAGTTCTCGTAAAAAATGACAACTTTCAAAAACTTACTATTGTGGACTATTTTCATGCCACTTTTTACACTCACCTATATTTGTAATGTGTTATCTGGAGAACGGAGTCTATAAAGTGGAAAAGTAAATTTTTTTGAAGAATCACTATTTTTCCTGAGCTATAACTCATGAGTGTTGGCCAGAAACACAAAAGTAGAAACATTGGCTGTTGTGGAGTATTTTCGTGAAATTTTTTACACCCATCTATATTTGAAATGTGTTATCTATAGAGTGGAGTGTAAAAAATGGAAAAGTAAATTTTTCGAAAAATCACTATTTTGCGTGGGCTAATTCACGAGTTTTAGTAAAAAACGCAAAAGTAGAAAAACTAGCTATTATGGAGTATTTTCGTGCAATCTTTTACACCCACTTATATTTTTAATGTGTAATCTATAGAACAGATTGTAAAAAAATGGAAAATTAAATTTTTTAAAAAATCACTATTTTTTGTGGGTTATAACTCACGAGTATTTGGTAAAAACGTCAAGGTACAAAATTTGGCTGTTTTGGACTATTTTCATGCAATTTTTTAAACCCACCTATGTTGAAAATGTGTTATCTAGTAAATATAGTGAAATAAATTTAAACGTAAGCATTTGGACACATCACTATTTTTCATAGGATATAACTCACCAGTTTTAGTAAAAAAAAGATAAGTTTCAAAAACTGACTGTTGTGCACTATTTCAAATCATTTTTTAAACTCACCTATATTGGAAATGTGTTATCTAGTTAACGGACTTAAAATAGTTGAAACATAAATATTTTGAAAAATTACTATTTTTCGTGGGATATAACTGATTGTTGTAGACTATTTTCACGCCATTTTTTACACCTACCGTTATCTGTAATGTGTTATCTAGAGAACGGAGTGTAAAAAATAGAAAAGTAAATTTTTTGAAAAGCCACTATTTTTCCTGGGCTATAACTCACGAGTTTTGGTCGAAAATGCAAAAATAGAAAAACTGGCCGTTGTGGAGTATTTTCATGCTGTTTTTTACACCCACCTATATTTGTAATGTGTTATCTAGAGAATGGAGTGTAAAAAATAAAATATTAATTTTTTTGAAAAGTCACTATTTTTCTTGGGCTATTACTCGCGAGTTTTGGTAAAAACACGGCAAGGTTCAAAATTTGGCTGTTTTGGACTTTTTTTCATGCCATTTTTTAAATCCACCTGTATTTGAAATGTGTTATCTAGTGAACGGAGTGAAAAAAATTGAAACGTAAACATTTTGAAGAATCACTATTTTTCGTGGGTTATATAACTCTCGAGTTTTGGTTAAAAACTACAAATTTCAAAAATTGACTGTTGTGGACTATTTTCATGTTATTTTTTACACTCACCTATATTTTTAATGTCTTATCTTGAGAATGGAGTTTAAAAAATGGAAAAGTAAATATTTTGAAAAATCACTATTTTTCGTGGGCTCATGAGTTTTGGTAAAAAACGGCAAGATTCAAATTTGGCTGTTTTGAACTATTTTTATGCCATTTTTTAAACCCACCTATATTTGATATGTGTTATCTAATGAACGGAGTAAAAAAATTGAAATGTAAGCATTTTAAAATCGCTATTTTTCATGGACAATGACTTAAGAGTTTTTGTAAAAAATGACAAGTTAAAAAACTTACTATTGTTGACTATTTTTATGCCAATTTTTACACTCACCTATATTTTTAATGTGTTAACTTGAGAACGGAAATAAATGATTGTTTTGGACTATTTCACGCCATTTTTTACCTTTATCTGTAATGTGTTATCTAGAGAACAGAGTGTAAAAAATAGAAAAGTAAATTTTTTGAAAAATCACTATTTTTCATATACTAACTCACGAGTTTTGCTCAAAAACGTAAAAAAAGAAAAACTGGCTGTTGTGGAGTATTTTCATACAATTTCTTACACCCACCTATATTTGTAATGTCTTATCTAGAAAACGGAGTGTAAAAATTGAAAAAGTAATTTTTTTGAAATATCACTTTTTTTCGTGGGCTATAATTCACATGTTTTGATAATAAACGGCAATGTAAAAAAAATTAATTGTTGTGGGCTATTTTTATTCCATTATTAAAACCCACCTATATTTGAAAATTTTTATTTAGTGAACGGGGTGAACAAAATTTAAATGTAAGCATTTTAAAAAATCACTATTTTTCGTGGGCTATAACTCACGAGTTTTGGTAAAAAAATGACAAGTTTAAAAAACTTGTTGTTTTGGACTATTTTCATGCGATTTTTTAAACCCACCTATATTTGAAATGTGTTATCTAGTAAACAGCGTTAAAAAATAAAATGTAAATATTTCTAAAAATTAATATTTTTCGTGGGCTATAACTCACGAGTTATGGTAAAAAAAATGACAAGTTTTAAAAACTGACTGTTGTGGACTATTTTTCTGGCCATTTTTCACACCCACCAATATATTTCATGTGTTATCTGGAGAATGGAGTTTAAAAAAATGAAAAATTAATATTTTTGAAAAATCATTATTTTTCTTGGGCTATAACTCACGAGTTTTGGTAAAAAATATAAAGTAGAAAAACTGGCTGTTCTTGAGTATTTTCATGAAATTTATTATTTCCTCCTATATTTGTAATGTCTTATCTAGAGAAAGGAGTGTAAAAAATAAAAAATAAAAATTTTTGAAAAATCATTATTTTCATTGACTATAACTCACGAGTTTTGCTGTAAAATGACAAGTTTCAAAAACTGACTGTTTTAGACTATTTTCTTGCCATTGTTTAAACCCACCTATATTTGAATTTTTTTATCTAGTAAATGAAGTGAAAAAAAATTAAATGTAAGCATTTTGACAAATTACTATTTTTCTTGGGCTATAACTCTCGTTTTTTTTTGGCTATAACTCTCGTTTGTTGGTAAAAAACGACAAGTTTAAAAAACTTACTGTTTTAAACTATTTTCATGACAATTTTTAAACCCATCTATATTGAAAATGTGTTTTCTTGTTAACGGAGTTAAAAAAAATTAAAATGTAAATATTTTAAACAATCACTATTTTCGTCAATTATAACTTACTAGTTATGGTAAAAATGGCAAGTTTAAAAAAATGATTGTTTTGGACTATTCTCATGCTATTTTTTACATCCACCTATATTTTTAATGTGTTATCTAGAGATTAGAGTTTAAAAAAAATGGAAAAGTAATTTTTTTGAAAAATCGCTATTTTTCGTGGGCTCACAAGTTTTGCTAAAAAATGCAAAAGTAGAAAAACTGACTGTTGTGGAGTATTTTCATAAAATTTCTTACACCCACCTATATTTATAATTTTTTATCTAGAGAAAGGAGTGCAAAAAATGAAAAAGTAAATTTTTTGAAATATCACTATTTTTCGTTGGCTATAACGTACGAGTTTTGCTACAAATGTTCAAAAACTGGATGTTTTGAACTATTTTCATGCCATCTTTTAAATCCACATACATTTGAAATTTGTTATCTATTGAACGAAGTGAAAAAAAATTTAAATGTAAGAATTTTGAAAAATTACTATTTTTCGTGGGCTATAACTCATGAGTTTTGATAAAAAACAACAAGTTTCAAAAACTTACTATTGTGCACTATTTTCATGCCATTTTTAAACCCACCAATATTGGAAATATGTTAGTTAAAAAATTGAAATGCAAATATTTTTAAAAATTACTATTTTTCGTGGGCTATAACTTACGTGTTATGGTAAAAAATTATAAATTTCAAAATTTGACTGTTGTAGACTATTTTCATGCCATTTTTATACCCACCTATATTTTTAATGTGTTAGAATGGATTTTAAAAAAATGAAAAAGTAAATCTTTTGAAAAATAACTATTTTTCGTTGACTATAACTCACAAGTTTTTGTCAAAAATGCAAAAGTAGAAAAACTGGCTGTTGTAAAGTATTTTCATACAATTTCTTACACCTACCCATATTTGTAATGTCTTATCTAGAGAAAGGAGTGCAAAAAATGAAAAAGTAATTTTTTTTGAAATATCACTTTTTTGTTGGATATAACTCACGAGTTTTGCTTAAAAATGGCAACGTTCAAAAACTGACTATTTTGGACTATTTTCAAGCCATTTTTTAACCCCACCTATATTTGAAATTTGTTATCTAGCGAACGGAGTGGAAAAAATTAAAATGTTAGAATTTTGAAAAACTACTATTTTTCGTGAGCTATAACTTATTAGTTATGTTAAAAGACGGCAAGTTTCAAAAACTTACTGTTGTGGACTATTTTTATGTAATTTTTTACACCCACATATATTTTTAATGTGTTATCTAAAGAATGGAGTTTAAAAAATAGAAGAGTAAATTTTTTTTAACAAATCACTATTTTTCGTGGGTTATAACTCATGAGTTTTGGTAAAAAAATGCAAAAGTATAAAAACTGGCTATTGTGGAGTATTTTCATGCAATTTCTTACACCCACCTATATTTGTAATGTCTTATCTAGAAAATGGAGTGTAAAAAATAGAAATTTTTTTTTTTTGAAAAATCACTATTTTTGTGGGCAGTTTTGGTAAAAAACTGCAATGTTCAAAAAATGGCTATCATTTTACTATTTTCATACCTTTTTTAAGACCCACATATTTTTGAAACGTGTTATCTAGGGAACGGAATGAAAAAATGGAAACTTAAATTTTTTGAAAAATCACTATTTTACTTGGGCAATAACTCATGGATTTTTGTCAAAATAGCATAGTTCAAGGATAGGGTGTTGTGGATTATTTTCATGCTGCTTTTTACACCCTTCCATATTATTAATTTGTTATCTAGTGAATGAAGCAAAAAAGAATGGAAACATAATTTTTTTTTAAAATCACCGTTTTTCGTGGACTATAACTCACGAGTTTTGGTAACAAATATCAAGTTTCAAAAACTGACTGTTGTTGACTATTTTCATGCCATTTTTACACCCACCGATATTTGTATTATGGTATCTAGAGAATGGGTTGTAAAAAAGGTATAGTAATGCTTTTGAAAAATCACTATTTTTCGTGTGCTATAACTCACGAGTTTTGGTAAAAAAATGACATGGTTAAAAAATTGGCTATTTTTTTCTATTTACATTCCATTTTTTACACCCACCTATATTCGTAATGTGTTATCTAGATAACGGAATGTTTTTTTTATCTGGCCAATCATCCCAAACTCGAAGGGGGGGCTCCCAATTTTATTAATAGAAAATCTGGTTACAAAGATGCGAAGATATCCACACCTTTAGTACAAAATAAAAAGTTGTAAATAGGGATGACTCCTCCCTTACATTGTAACACTTATATCTAAAGTTTCAGTAAATTAAACTTAGGAGTACTTCTTCTTTTACAAATGTAGTGCTTTCTAAAGTTTGGAAAAAATATAAAGGCCATCACAAGACTAATACTCTGTATATTTATTCCAAACTCTAGCTCCTACGTTTGAAAATAAAGTAAACAAGGAGGACTTCTCCTTTGCATATAAGACTCACGACACAAAAAAAAAACTCATACTAATATTGAAAGATTTTCACCAAGAGTGATTAACAACAAAAGATGACGAAGAAAAAATAATTTCCATGTCATTTAACTGCAGGCATGTAGTAGTGCTTGAATAGATGCTATTCAGTTCAACTTAAATCTCTAATTTGAATAGAGAATGAAGAGTAAAAAATGGAAAAGTAAATTTTTTAAAAAATCACTATTTTTCGCAAGCTATAACTCACGAGTTTTGTCAAAAACTCAAAAGTAGAAAAATGTTGTGGAGTATTTACATGCAATTTTTTACACCCACCAATATTTGTAATGTGTTATCTATAGAAAAGAAATGAAAAAGTAAATTTTTTAAAAAATCACTATTTTCATGAAAAAGTTAAAATGGATATTTTGGACTATTTTCAATCAATGTTTTAAACTCACCTATATTGTAAATGTGTTATTTAATGAACAGAGTGAAAAAAATTTAAACATAAGTAATTTGAGACATCACTATAATTCGTGGGCTATAACTCATGAGTTTTAGTAAAAACGTCAAGTTTCGAAACCTGACTCTTATGAACTATTTTCATGCAATTTTTTAAACCTATATTGGGAATGTGTTATCTAGTTGACAGAGTTAAAAAAAATTGAAATGCAAATATTTTGAAAAATCACTATTTTTCATGGGATATAACTTACGAGTTTTGATTAAAAACGACAATTTTTAAAAATTGATTCTTGTGGACTATTTTCATGCACCGTCTTTTATCTGTAATGTGTTATCTAAAGAACAGAGTGTAAAAAATGGAAAAGTATATTTTTTAAAAAATTAATATTTTTCGTGGGTTATAACTCACGAGTTTTAGTAAAAATGACAAGTTTTAAAAAAATGAATGTTTTGGACTATTTTCATGTCATTTTTACACCCACTGATCGGGGCTAAAAATACCTATTTTTACCCCCTCGATTACTTAAGTTTATGCTTGTCTTTGAGGATTTTATTGTTGTTTATGTGTTGCTTTTGGAATAAATGCAGGATTTCAAGTTCAATGAGGCTAAAAAAAACAAAATCTGATTTGATGCGAAAATGTGGGAAAAAGAACCAAAAATCACTCAATTCGAATTACCAAAGACAAGATGGCACAAAGGAGCAAAGATGGGAATGCAAGACAAAATTTGGCAGAACACAAAGCAAAATGCAAACGAGCGTATCTTGGCTTCTACTTAACAAAAAGAAGAGTTATTGGATGTTTTGAAAAGATCTATGAGAGTACTAAAACTCTTATGATTGAAATTACACTCAAATCAACTGGCAAGATAGTTGAATTTGAGGCTCAAGTCAACATATACCAAAGAATTCGGAAAATTATAAGCCTATATCACAGTTTGGGAGAATGTTAATAACTTTCGTTCCCAAACTCAAAAGTCAATGATTCTTAATGCATTAGAAAGCCAAGAGGCAGGGCTACAGTTCTTATGAAGACCAAAACGCCCAGTTCGGCATGGAAGACATTCAACATTGCGTTCCCATATCATTTACGTGTGCTGTTTGAAATCCTAAAAAATAGTGGCTGCGAGACCAATACATTCGGAAATTACATTTCAGCCTATATTTTACAATAAGCGGGTTACTTTATGTAATTATTGATTTTTTAGTCATTTTACTAACTATTTAAGATTTCTTAAAGACTGAGTTAGGTATCTAAGACACAATTAGCAATAGCTCACAAGAACACACCTTTCAGTGTGTGTTCTTGGTGTTTCATTTCTTGTGAGAGAATTCTTTTAACTCTTGGCTAATTGGAGTGAAAATCAAAGGGAAGCTTGGACCTTTAGTTTGGAATCAACATTTTGGAAGACTACTTATCTTGGGTTGTCTCTTTTCTTGCACTTTCTTGCTAAATTCATTCCTAAATTTACCATTTGGTTTTGGTCTAATTAGCTATGAGGGGCTAATTTGTGTGGTGTCTTTGGAATTAAGCTACGGGCTTTTAATAATTTGTTTGTATGGTGATGAAATGTTATGGGCTTGATTTTAAGGTCACATTTGTTGTGCAATATTATTGACTTGAAAGTGAGAATTGGGTTATGATGTGAGTAGAATATTAATCCATTGCAGTTGTGATGACGAGTCCTCTTTGTTCATGATAATGTTGATTGAGTCTATTTTATGAATTAGCCCCTAAGCATATGGAAACCAAGTCTACACTAGCATGACAACCTAGTTGAGGTCTTGGCTTGGAAGTTGTGGATTTGCAATGATATAGAATCGATTGGATTGATTGATCTATTAATTGTAGTCGAGTGTGATCCGTTTATAGTCTTAGCCACCAAATTTCCACGAGACAAACCATATCCTTCAAGCTATCACATGAATCATCAATGCTACAAATAATTGAGAAACCTAATCCTAAATTCTAATGATACACTTATCTACTTGATTTCTACTCCCCAATTTTGAAGCTAAAGTCCTATATCAATTAAGTTGACTTTAGTGTAGGTTTAGTCTTGTTGCATTTTATCTTGTTTTCTTTCCTTAGTTGTACTTTTCATTACTCTACATACTAGCCATGAACTCTTAACAAGACCCCCCCTCTACGTGAAATTCGACCCCTTGTTTCCAAGTGCTACATATTTAGAGTTAGAGTATTTGTTTGTTTAGGTTATGCGACTAGCCTATCAACACCCACGTATATTTGTAATGTGTTATCTAGTGAACGGAGTGTAAAAAACTAGAAAAGTAATTTTTTTCAAAAAATCACTATTTTCATGGGTTATAACTCTCGAGTTTTGGTCAAAAAATGCAAGTAGAAAAATTTGTTGTTTTCGATAATTTTCATAGCATTTTTTAAACCCCACCTATATTAGAAATGTGTTATATGGAGAATGGAGTGAAAAAGATTGAAACATAAGCATTTTAAAAACTCAATATTTTTCGTGGGCTATAAATCACGAGTATTGGTACGAGTTTCAAAAACTGATTGTTTTGGACTATTTGATAATACTCCACAATTGCCAATTTTTTAAAATTACCAGTTTTTTACCAAAACTCGTGAGTTATATAGCCCACAAAAAATAGTGATTTTTCAAAAAATCCACTTTCCATTTTTTACACTCCGTTATCTAGAAAACACATTACAAATATAGGTGGGGTGTAAAAAATGGCTTGAAAATGGTCCAGAATAACTAGTTTTTGAAACATGCCGTTTTTGACCGAAACTCGTGAGTTATAGCCCATGAAAAATAGTGAATTGTCAAAAAAAATACTTTTCGATAACACATTAAAAATATATAAAAAATTGCATGAAATTATTTTACAACAGCCAGTTTTTCTACTTCTGTGTTTTTGACTTAAACTCGTGAGTTATAACCTATGAAAAGTAGTGAATTTTAAAAAAATTACTTTGCCATTTCTTCCAGTCCATTCTCTAGATAACAAATTAAAAATATAGGTGGGTGTAAAAGATTGCATGAAAATAATCCACAACAGACAGCTTTCTTACTTTTGCGTTTTTTACCAAAACTCGTGAATTAGTGATTTCTAAAAAAATTTACTTTTCCATTTTGTACACTCCGTTCTCTAGATAACATATTAAAAATATATGTGGGTATAAAAAATTGCATTAAAATAATTCACAACAGCTAGGTTTTGTACTTTTGCGTTTTTGACCAAAACTCGTGAGTTATAGCCCACGAAAAATCGTGATTTCTCAAAAAATTTACTTTTTCATTTTTTACACTCTGTTCTCTAGATAACACGTTACAAACTTAGGCGGGTGTAAAAAATTGCACAAAAAAACTGCACAACAGCAAGTTTTCTACTTTTGCATTTTTGAAAAAAATTTGGGAGTTATATAGCCCACGAAAAATAGTAATTTTTCAAAAAATTTACTTTTTGATTTATTACTGATCGTTCTCTAGATAACTTATTACAGTTATAGATGGGTGTAAAAAATTGCAAGAAAATACTCCACAACAACAAGTTTTTCTACTTTTGCATTTTTTTACCAAAATTAGTGATTTATAGCCCACGAAAAATAGTGATTTAAAAAAAACTACTTTTTCATTTTTTCTACTCCGTTCTATAGATAAAAGATTAAAAATATAGGTGGGTGTAGAAAATTGCATCAAAATACTCCTCAATAGCCCGTTTTTCTACTTTTGCGTTTTTAACCAAAACTCATGAGTTATTATAGTCCAAGAAAAATAGTGATTTTTCAAAAAATTTATTTTCCCATTTTTTACACTCCGTTCTCTATATAACACATTTCAAGCATAGGTAGGAGTAAAAATGACACGAAAATAGTCTAAAACAGCTAGTTTTTTAAACTTGCCGTTTTTTACCAAAACTCGTTAGTTATAGCCCACAAAAAATAGTGATTTTTTTAAAAAATATACGTTTTCATTTCTAATACTCCGTTCTCTAGATAACAAATTACAAATATAGGTGGGTGTAAAAAATTGCATGATAATACTCCACAATTTCCAATTTTTTAAAATTGCCAATTTTTACTAAAACTCGTGAGTTATGGCCACGAAAAATAGTGATTTTTTTAAAACTTGCCATTTTTGAAAATGGTCAAGAATAACTAGTTTTTAAAACTTGCCGTTTTTTACCGAAACTCGTGAGTTATAGCCCATGAAAAATAGTGAATTGTCAAAAAAAATAATTTTCCATTTTTTACACTCCATTTTGTAGATAACACATTAAAAATATATGTGAGTGTAAAAAATTGCATAAAAATATTTCACAACAACCAGTTTTTCTACTTTTGCGTTTTCGACCAAAACTCGTGAGTTATAACCCATGAAACGTAGTGAATTTTAAAATAATTACTTTTCCATTTATTCTACTCCATTCTCTAGATAACATATTAAAAATATAGGTGGGTGTAAAAGATTGCATGATAATACTCCACAATTGTCAATTTTTTTAAATTGCCATTTTTTACCAAAACTAGTGAGTTATAACCCACGAAAAATAGTGAATTTTTAAAAAATCCACTTTTCCATTTTTTAAACTCTATTCTCTGGACAACACATTACAAATATAGGTGGGGTGTAAAAAATGGCTTGAAAATGGTCTAGAACAACTAGTTTTTGAAACTTTCTGTTTTTTACCGAAATTCGTGAGTTATAGCCCATGAAAAATAGTGAATTGTCAAAAAAATACTTTTCCATTTTTTATACTACATTTTGTAGATAACAAATTAAAAATATATGTGAGTGTAAAAAATTGCATGAAAATATTTCACAACAGCTAGTTTTTCTACTTTTGCGTTTTTTACCAAAATTCGCAAAAGTTGTGAATTTTAAAAAAATTACTTTTCTATTTCTTCCACTCCATTATCTAGATAACATATTAAAAATATAGGTGGGTGTAAAAGATTTCATGAAAATACTCCACAACAGCCGGTTTTCCTACTTTTGTAGTTTTTACCAAAACTCGTGAATTATAACCCCGTTCTATAGATAAAAGATTAAAAATATTAGTGGGTCTAAAAAATTGCTTGAAAATACTCCACAACAACAAGTTTTTCTGCTTTTGCATTTTATTTTCCCATTTTTTACCCTCCGCTATCTATATAACACATTACAAACATAGGTGGGAGTAAAAATGGCACGAAAATAGTCTAAAACAGCTAGTTTTTTTAACTTGCCATTTTTGAACAAAATAAGTGATTTTTTTAAAAAATATACATTTTCCTTTTTAACACTCCGTTCTCTAGATAACAAATTACAAATATATGTGGGTGTAAAAAAGTGCATGATAATACTCCACAATTGCCAATTTTTTAAAATTGCCGTTTTTAATCAAAACTCGTGAGTTATAGCCCACGAAATATAGTGATTTTTCAAAAAATCCACTTTTCCATTTTTTACACTCCGCTCTCTAGACAACACATTACAAATATAGGTGGGGTGTAAAATGGCTTGAAAATGGTCCAGAAAAACTAGTTTTTGAAACTTGTCGGTTTTTACCAAAACTCGTGAGTAATATATAGCCCATGAAAAAAAGTGAATTGTCAAAAAAAATACTTTTCTATTTTTAAACTCCATTTTGTCGATATCACATTAAAAACATATGCGAGTGTAAAAAATTGCATGAAAAATTTCACAACAGTTAGTTTTTCTACTTTTGCGTTTTTGTCCAAAACTCGTGAGTCATAACCCACGAAAAGTAGTGAATTTTAAAAAAAAATTACTTTTTCATTTCTTCCACTCCATTCTCTAGATAACATGTTAAAAGTATAAGTGGGTGTAAAAGATTGCATGAAAATACTCCACAACAGCCAGTTTTCCTACTTTTACGCTTTTTGACCAAAAATCGAGAATTATAACTCACGAAAAGTTGTGATTTCTCAAAAAAATTTACTTTTCCATTGTGTACACTCTGTTTTCTAGATAACACATTAAAAATATATGTGGGTGTAAAAAATTGCATGAAAATAATTCACAACAGCCAATTTATCTACTTTTGCATTTTTGACCAAAACTCGTGAGTTATAGCCCACGAAAAATAGTAATTTCTAAAAATATTTACTTTTCTATTTTCTACAATCTGTTCTCTAAATAACAAATTACAAACTTAGGCTGGTGTAAAGAATTGCACGAAAATACTGCACAAGAGCAAGTTTTTCTACTTTTGCGTTGTTGACCAAAATTAGTGAGTTATAGCCCACGAAAAATAGTGATTTTTCAAAAAAAATTGCTTTTTGAATTTTGATAAGTCGGGTTTGTACCGACTTATTTGCTTTACTTACATGACCCTTTGCATGAAATTCTAATGAAAATAGTGCTTCATGAGTGACTTATGTGTAGAAATGATCATTATCTTACAATTGTGGAAAATGTCTAAGTGTTGTGAAAATGGATGTAATGTGATATGAATGTTGCGTTAATTGAAGGCAAACACACACTTGACCATTGGTGCCTCACAAGTCTCATGCACTATAGGAGTTACCAACAAACTTAGCACACCAACACATCACCCACACATACGCCTGTGCGGGCGCCTAAGCGTGCACACACACCCACACACGCCTGTGCGGGCGCCTAAGCGCCCGCACAACCTACACACACACGCGCACAAGCCTGTGCACCCACCTTGGCCCGCGCACAAGCGCTCTCACACAGCACATGCGCACAGCATTGCCATAGTTTACGAAAATGGTCATAAATCTCTCATTTTAGCTCCAAATTGAGTGATTCAAAATGCTACAGTCTTGGCTACAACTTTGATGTTTTATGTTTTCTCACACTCGAAATGAATCAGGGGCTAAATGGGGGAGAAAGATGAAGCATGTGCAATTGCTCGTGCCTGTGCGCCCGCAACACTCTATCGCACACTACCTCACTTCTTGCACTAACACTTTCATGCACTCATGTTCATTTCTTTGCATAACTCACACATTTGGTCATGTATTAACTCTCACACTTGCACACTGTAGACTAATTACATGTATCTCACCACACTCATGCTCCCGCATACACTCAGCATACACAGCAACTATAGTCACTCAAACACAGCTACTTAAGAGCACCACATGTTTGATGGTTTGTAATCTTAACGCTTAAGCAAACATTTTATCAGATGACTCTACTCACGTGTTAAAATGACCGTTGCAGACACGTGAAATTCTCATCGCAAAGAAAGAAAACTTTCTGGAACCAAGACAAGGACAAATCATCAAGGGAAAAGTATAAAAAGGAAGAGAAGAAGCTGAGTTTTTGGGGGGAGGAGACAGGGAAGAGCGGCCGCACAACAGAGAACACTTAGAATAGATTAGGGTTCTTAGTTCTTAGTTTAGATTAGGTTTTTCTCGCTCTTTTCCCATTCCAACATTATACTGTCTTGAAGGTTCATCTGTACAGATCTTAACCTATTTGAGACAATTGCATTGAATATATCTGTGTTATCCATGTTTACTGCTCTTTACATGTGTGGATTCAATGTTTTGCATGAATTGCTGAAATCCATATCGAATCTGCGGTGCCCACTGAGATTAGTGTGGATCTACCAAAGGCAATCGAACCCATCATGAATTGAATTGTGAACATACTTGTGTGAGTCTTAAGATCTGTATGCATTGTGATTCTAATTGTGTGGTGCCCACTGACAGTTGAAATCAAATCCTTAGGAAAGACTTAAGATTATGCTTATAGAACAAATCGAAGGCATGAATGGGCTAGCTGCCCTGCCAAGGAAGATAGTCTAGGATTGAGTTAGAGTTGTTCTGTGAGGATAGGGATCTGGGATTTAAACTTGTGCCAAGGACTTGCCCTGCCAAGGAAAGTTTAAGGATACTAGCAAGATAGTCCCCTCACACATGCATACAAGTCGATGATACTAGGAAGAGATCTGTATATGTTGAAACCCCTCAAGGCAGTACTTGCATACTAACCTTTGCATTTATTCTTATTTTGAATTCATTATACTTAGCTTGCATCTATTTTTGCTTCCTTCCTTTCATTTCATGCATTCGTAGTGTCAAGTGAACAAATAGTTTCTGAACAACCAACCCTTCTCTGTGGGAACGATCCCTCTCACCACTACTACAGTAGTGTTAGAGTATTATTGAGAGGTACGCGACAAGCCTGTCAAATTTTTACTGATTGTTCTCTAGATAACATATTACAAATATAGATGGCGGTAAAAAATTGCGAGAAAATACTCAACAACAATAAGTTTTTATGCATTTGTATTTTTTTATAAAAATTAGTCAGTTATAGCCCACGAAAAATAGTGAGTTTCAAAAAAATTACTTTTTCATTTTTTTCAACTCCGTTCTATAGATAAAAGATTAAAAATATAGGTGGTGTAAAATATTGCATAAAAATACTCAACAAGAGCCCGTTTTTCTACTTTTGTAATTTTGACCAAAACTAATGAGTTATAACCCATGAAAAACATTGATTTTTCAAAAAAATTATTTTCCCATTTTTTACACTCCGCTATCTATATAACACATTACAAACATAGGTGGAAGAAAAAATCGAACGAAAATAGTCTAAAACATCTAGTTTTTTAAACTTGCCATTTTTAACCAAAACTCGTTAGTTATACCCCACGAAAAATTGTGATTTTTTTAAAAAATATACATTTTCATTTTTAACACTCCGTTCTCTAGAAAACAAATTACAAATATAGGTGGGTGTAAAAAATTGCATGATAATACTCCACAATTGTAATTTTTTTAAAACTGTCATTTTTTACCAAAACTCATGTGTTATAGCGCACGAAAAATAGTGATTTTTTAAAAAATCCACTTTTCTATTTTTTACACTCCTTTCTCTAGATTACACATTACAAATATAGGTGGGGTGTAAAAATGGCTTGAAAATGGTCCAGAAAAACTAGTTTTTGAAACTTTTCGTATTTGACCGAAACTCGTGAGTTATAGACCATAAAAAATAGTGAATTGTCAAAAAAAACACTTTTTCCATTTTTTACCCTCCATTTTGTAGATAACACATTAAAAATATATGTGAGTGCAAAAAATTGTATGAAAATATTTCACAACAACCAGTTTTTCTACTTTTGCATTTTTTACCAAATCTCGTGAGTTATAACCCACGAAAAGTAGTGAATTTTAAAAAATTACTTTTCCATTTATTCCACTTCATTCTCTAAATAACATATTAAAAATATATGTAGGTGTAAAAAATTGCATGAAAATAATTCACAACATCCAGTTTTTCTACTTTTGCGTTTCTGACCAAAACTCGTGAGTTATAGCCCACGAAAACTAGTGATTTCTCAAAAAAATTTACTTTTCCATTTTCTACACTCTGTTCTCTAGATAACACATTAAAAAATTAGGCGAGTCTAGAAAATTGGACGAAAATACTGCACAACTGCAAGTTTTTCTTCTCTTGCATTTTTTGCCAAAATTCGTGAGTTATAACCCACGAAAAATAATGATTTTTCAAAAAAATTACTTTTAAATTTTTACTGATCGTTCTCTAGATAACATAACACAATTATAGATGGGTGTAAAAAATTGCAAGAAAATAATCCACAACAACAAGTTTTTCAGCTTTTACATTTTTTTACGAAAATTAATGAGTTATAGCCCACGAAAAATAGTGATTTTTCAAAAAAACTTATGTTCCCATTTTTTACACTCCGCTATCTATATAACACATTACAAACATAGGTGGGAGTTAAAATGGCATGAAAATAGTCCAAAACAGCTATGATAAGGTGACAATTTTCACCTTGTTGTATTCGTTTTACTTACCTCTTGAGCGTCCTTGTAACGTGTGTTTATGTCGTTTTCGCGTGTTTTTAACGTATTTATAGGACTTTATGGCGTGGGAGGAGCAACGGATCAAAAGAACGATGAAAAGTATTTTCGGAGGTTGGAAAAAGCTCTCCGGCGCGTCGCACAACACTTCTCCGGCGCGCCGAAAAATGCACAACAAATGCGCCAACAATCCACTTTTCCAGAGAGTTGCGGTGCGCCGGAGAAAACTTCTCCGTCGCGCTGCAGGCTGAATGTCGCGACGTTCACAATCGAACTTCGCGACGTTCAGGCATAAATGGAGAAACGTCGTGACGTTCAGCTGCACGGCAGATTCTCCAAGTCACTTTTGCCCTCCATTTTGAGAAGACTTCAAGGGCATTTTGGGCATGTCGGGACACACTCATTCAGCCCTAATTCTTCCCCCATATATGAAGAATTCTATAGCCAAGAGAAAGAAAGAAGCTATTAGTTAGGTTAGTTTTGTTAGATTATGGAGCATTTTTCTTTAGCTACTCCACAAGAACATACAATTAGTGTGTGTTCTTGATGTAAATAGCATATTGTGGAGAGGATTTCATGTAAGCTCTTGGCTCTAAGGACTTGTTTTGTTGGAAAGCTTGGAGCTTTGGGCTTGGATCTTCAAAGGGGAGTGCTACTCTTTGTATTTTCTTTGTTTAATTCCAAACTTTAATTCATTTATTGTGATGTTGTTAGTAGCTTTGATGTGCTAATTTGCTATTACCCTTGGATTATGGTTATGTGTTGTTGATATATTGTGTTGTTGTGTGGTTTTATGCTATGAATAACTAGGAATTAAGAACTACAAACTAGTTATTATCCCATATTATTAATGTTAATGGTAGACTAGTATGTGGGTGATGGATTAGTGGAGATATCTTAGTCCATTCTTGCCTCTACCATAAAGGGGGAATTGATTGGGATATTGAGAGTCCAATGTAGGTTTGATGAACTTGGTAGACATGAACTAGTTTAGTCCTTGCCTCCGCCATAAAGGGGGGAGTGAATTAGGGAATGATTTCCAAGGGAGTGACTAGGTTCAACCCTTGCCTCTGCCATAAAGGGGGGGTTGGATTAGAGAGTGAACGATTGGAGAGACATTGGAATTTTGGTTGATTTAGTTAGCTAGTCCTTGCCTCCGCCATAAAGGGGGGATTGGTTAATTGATCAATGTTCGGTAGGAGACAATGCATTTAGGTCCTTGCCTCCGCCATAAAGGGGGCACTTAGTTGAATTGGCTCACCCTTAGTCATAGTGATTTCATAGGATAAACCACACATAACACTAACGTTTGAGATAACCAAATCCAAGGGTATACTTTCATTACTTGATTTCTCTTCCACACACTTTTATATTTATTTGGTAGTGATAGTGTAGTTTAGGTAATTTCCTTTCTTATTTTCACTCCCACTATATCCCACACGATTATACTAATTCTATAAACTCATCCCCTCCTTGTGGGTTCGACCCCTACTCCCTCTAGCTACAAAAATGTCGGTGTCTTGATGCACCTTAAATGTCATGAGGATTAGGGTTATAAATTTATTTGATTCGGTTAAACCTTAGCTTTTGACCCTAGCTCCAAAACCGCTATCAAATTGGCGTCGATACCGGGGAAGGGGATAAGTTTATGGAATTAGTGTAAACGTGTGTGAAGTAGTGGGAGTACAAACAAACAAGGAAAATAACCTAAACTATACTAATACTACCAAATAAATATGAAAATGTGTGGAAGAAGATTCAAGAAATGAAAGTATACCCTTGGATTTGGTTATCTCAAATGTTAGTGTTATGTGTGGTTTATCCTATGGAATCACTACGACTAAGGGTGAGCCAATTCAACTAAGTCCCCCCCCCCCTTTATGGCGGAGGCAAGGACCTAAATGCATCGTCTCCTACTGGAAATTGAACAATTAACCAATACCCCCTTTATGGCGGAGGCAAGGACTAGCTAACTAAATCAACCGAAATTCTAATGTCTCCCAATCTTCCAACTCTCTAATCCAACCGCTCCTTTATGGTGGAGACAAGGGTCGAACCTAGTCACTCCCTTGGAAATCATTCCCTAATTCACTCCAAAGACTAAACTAGTTCATGTCTACCAAGTTCATCAAACCTACATTGAACTTCAATATCCCAATCAATTCCCCCTTTATGGCAGAGGCAAGAACGGATTAAGATATCTCCACTAATCCATCACCCACATACCAGTCTACCATTAGCATTACTAATATGGGATAATAACTAGCTTGTATTTCTTAATTCCTAGCTATCCATAGCCTAAAACCACACATTAACACTAACATTTGAGATAACCAAATCCAAAGGTATACTTTCATTACTTGATTTCTCTTCCACACACTTTTATATTTATTTGGTAGTGAAAGTGTAGTTTAGGTAATTTCCTTTCTTATTTTCACTCCCACTATCTCCCACACGATTACACTAATTCCATAAACTCATCCCCTCCCTGTGGGTTCGACCCCTACTCCCTCTAGCTACAAAAACGTCAGTGTCTTGATGCACCTTAAATGTCGTGAGGATTAGGGTTATAAATTTATTTGATTCGGTTAAACCTTAGCTTTTGAACCTAGCTCTAAAACCGCTATCAAGCTAGTTTTTTAAACTTTCCATTTTTTACCAAAACTCGTTAGTTATACTCCACGAAAAATAGTGATTTTTTTTAAAAATATACATTTTTATTTTTAATACTCCGTTCTCTAGATAACAAATTACAAATATAAGTAGGTGTAAAAAATTGCATGACAATACTCCACAATTGCCAAATTTTTAAAATTGCCGTTTTTTACCAAAACTCGGGAGTTATAGCCAAGAAAAATATTGATTTTTCAAAAATCCACTTTTCCATTTCTTACACTCCGTTCTCTAAACAACACATTACAAATATAGGTGGGGTGTAAAAAATGGCTTGAAAATGGTCCAAAACAACTAGTTTTTGAAACTTGCAGTTTTTTACCGAAACTCGTGAGTTATAACCCATGAAAAATAGTGAATTGTCATATAAAATACTTTTCCATTTTTTATACTTCATTTTGTAGATAACACATTAAAAATATATGTGAGTTTAAAAAATGAAATATTTCACAACAACCAATTTTTTTACTTTTGCATTTTTGACCAAAACACGTGAGTTATAACCCACGAAAAGTAGTGAATTTAAAAAAAATTACTTTTCCATTTTTTTCACTCTATTCTCTAGATAACATGTTAAAAGTATAGGTGGGTGTAAAAGATTGCATGAAAATACTCCATAATAGCCAATTTTCCTACTTTTGCATTTTTTACCAAAACTCGAGAATTATAGCTCAAGAAAAGTAGTGATTTTTTAAAAAATTTATTTTTTCACTTTGTACACTCCGTTCTCTAGATAACACATTACAAACTTAGGAAGGTGTAAAAAATTGCACGAAAATACTGCACAACTGCAAGTTTTTCTACTTTTGCGAGTAGAAAAATAGTGATTTTTCAAAAACATTACTTTTTGAATTTTTACTGATTGTTCTCTAGATAACATATTGCAAATATAGATGGGTGTAAAAAATTGAGAGAAATAACTCCACAACAAAAAGTTTTTCTGCTTTTGCATTTTTTTACCAAAATTAGTCAATTATAGCCCACAAAAAAGAGTGAGTTTCAAAAAAAATACTTTTTCATTTTTTACTCTCCGTTCTATAGATAAAAGATTAAAAATATAGGTGGGTGTAAAAAATTAAATGAAAATACTCAACAATAGCCCGTTCTTTTACTTTTGCAATTTTGACCAGACCTCATGAGAACCCACGAAAAATAGTGATTTTTCAAAAAATTTATTTTCCGATTTTTTACCCTCCGCTATCTATATAACACATTACAAATATAGGCGGGAGTAAAAATGGCATGAAAATAGTCTAAAACAACTAATTTTTTAAACTTGCCGTTTTTGACCAAACTCATTAGTTATATAAGCCCACGAAAAATTGTGATTTTTTTAAAAAATATACATTTTCATTTTTAACACTCCGTTCTCTAGATAACAAATTACAAATATAGGTGGGCGTAAAAAATTGCCTGATATTACTCCACAATTGCAAATTTTTTAAAATTGTCGTTTTTTACCAAAATTCGTGAGTTATAGCCCACAAAAAATAGTGATTTTTCAAAAAATCTACTTTTTCATTTTTTACACTCCGTTATGTAGACAACACATTACAAATATAGGTGGGGTGTAAAAATGGCTTGAAAATAGTCCAGAAAAACTAGTTTTTGAAACTTGCCGTTTTTTACCGAAACTTGTGAGTTATAGCCCATAAAAAATAGTGAATTGTCAAAAAAAATACTTTTTCCATTTTTTACACTCCATTTTGTAGACAATACATTTAAAATATATGTTAGTATAAAAAAGTGCATGAAAATATTTCACAACAGCCAATTTTTCTACTCTTTGACCAAAAACTCATGAGTTTATAACCCATGAAAAGTAGTGAATTTTTATAAAAAAAAATTGCTTTTCTATTTCTTCCACTTCATTCTCTAAATAACATATTAAAAATATAGGCGGGTGTAAAAGATTGCATAAAAATACTCCACAACAGCCAGTTTTCCTACTTTTGCGTTTTTTACCAAAACTCGTTAATTATAGCTCACGAAAAGTAGTGATTTCTCAAAAATTTACTTTTCCATTTTGTACACTCCGTTCTCTAGATAACACATTAAAAATATATGTGGGTGTAAAAAAGTGCATGAAAATAATTCACAACAGCCAATTTTTCTACTTTTGCATTTCAAACAAAAACTCGTGAGTTATAGCCCATGAAAAATAGTAATTTCTAAAAATCTTTACATTTCCATTTTCTACACTCTGTTATCTAGATAACACATTACAAACTTAGGCGGGTGTAAAAAATTGCACGAAAATACTGCACAACTACAAGTTTTTCTACTTTTGCGTTTTTTACCAAAATTTATGAGTTATAGCTCACGAAAAATAGTGATTTTTCAAAAACATTACTTTTTGAATTTTTACTGATCGTTCTCTAGATAACTTATTGCAAATATAGATGAGTGTAAAAAGTTGCAAGAAAATACTCCACAACAACAAGGTTTTCTGCTTTTGCATTTTTTTACCAAAATTCGTGAGTTATAGCCCACGAAAAATAGTGATTTTCAAAAAAATTACTTTTTCATTTTTTACATTCCGTTCTATAGATAAAAGATTAAAAATATAGGTGGGTTTAAAAAATTGCATAATAAATACTCCACAATAGCCCGTTTTTCTACTTTTGCGTTTTTTAGCAAAACTTATGAGTTAGCCCACGAAAAGTATGGATTTTTCAAAACATTTATTTTCCCATTTTTTACACTCTCTTCTCAATATAACATATTACCAACATTGGTGGGAGTAAAAATGGCACGAATACTGTCTAAAACATCTAGTTTTTTAAACTTGCCGTTTTTTACCAAAACTCGTTAGTTATACCCCACGACAAATAGTGATTTTTTAAAAAATATACATTTTGATTTTTAACACTCCGTTCTCTAGATAAAAAATTAAAAATATTTGTGGGTGTAAAAAATTGCTTGATAATACTCCACAATGCCCAATTTTTGAAAATTGTCGTTTTCGACCCAAACTCGTACGAAAAATAGTGATTTTTTCAAAAAATTCACTTTTTCATTTTTTACACTCCGTTCTCTAGACAAGACATTACAAATATAGGTGGGGTGTAAAGAATGGCTTGAAAATGGTCCAGAATAACTAGTTTTTGAAACTTGCCGTTTTTTACCGAAACTCGTGAGTTATAGCCCAGGAAAAATAATGAATTGTAAAAAAAATACTTTTCCATTTTTTAAACACCATTTCTTAGATAACATGTTAAAAATATATGTGAGCATAAAAAATTTCATGAAAACATTTCACAACATCGAGTTTTTCTACTATTACGTTTTTTACCAAAACTCGTGAGTCATAACCTACGAAAAGTAGTGAATTTTAAGAAAAAATTTACTTTTCCATTTCTTTCACTCCATTCTCTAAATAAAATATTAAAAATATAGGTGGGTGTAAAATATTGCATGAAAATACTCCACAATAGCCAATTTTCCTATTTTTGCGTTTTTTACCAAAACTCGTGAATTATAGCTCACGAAAACTAGTGAATTCTAAAAAAAATTTAGTTTTCAATTTTGTACACTCCGTTCTCTAGATAAAAAGATAAAAATATATGTGGGTATAAAAAATTGCATAAAAATAATTCACAACAGCCAAGTTTCTACTTTAGCATTTTTGACCAAAACTTGTGAGTTATAGCCCACGAAAAATAGTGACTTCTAAAAATATTTACTATTCTATTTTTTACACTCTGTTCTCTAGATAACACATTACAAACTTAGGCGGGTGTAAAAAACTGCACGAAAATACTGTACAACAGCAAGTTTTTCTACTTTTGCAATTTTGACCAAAATTCGTGAGTAATAGCCCACGAAAAATAGTGATTTTTCAAAAAAATTACTTTTTAAATTTTTATTGATTGTTCTCTAGATAACATATTAAAATTATAGATGGGTGTAAAACATTGCAAGAAAATACTCCACAACAGCCAGTTTTTCAACTTTTGCGTTTTTTACCAAAACTCGTGAATTATAGCTCACGAAAAGTAGTGAATTCTCAAAAAATTTACTTTTCCATTTTGTACACTCCATTCTCTAGATAACAAGATAAAAATATATGTGGGTGTAAAAAATTGCATAAAAATATTTCACAACAGCCAGTTTTTCTACTTTTGCATTTTTTACCAAAACTCGTGATAGTCCACGGAAAATAGTGATTTCTCAAAAAATTTACTTTTCCAATTTCTACACTCTGTTTTCTAGATAACACATTACAAACTTAGGTGAGTGTAAGAAATTGCACGAAAATACTCCACAATAGCCCGTTTTTCTACTTTTACATTTTTGACCAAAGCTTATGAGTTATAACCCACGAAAAATAGTGATTTTTCAAAAAAATTACTTTTTGGATTTTTACTGATCGTTCTCTAGATAACATAATACAATTATAGATTGGTGTAACAAATTGCAAGAAAATAATCCACAACAACAAGTTTTTCAGCTTTTGCATTTTATTACGAAATTTAATGAGTTATAGCACACAAAAAATAATGATTTTCAAAAAAAATACTTTTTCAATTTTTACACACCGTTCTATAGATAAAAGATTAACAATATAGGTGGGTGTAAAAAATTGCTTCAAAATACTCCACAATAGCCCGTTTTTCTACTTTTGCGTGTTTGACCAAAACTCATGAGTTTATAACCCACGAAAAATAGTGATTTTTCAAAAAAAATTACTTTTTGGATTTTTACTGATCGTTCTCTAGATAACATAATACAATTATAGATTGGTGTAAAAAATTGCAAGAAAATAATCCACAACAACAAGTTTTTCAGCTTTTGCATTTTTTTACGAAATTTAATGAGTTGCACACAAAAAATAATGATTTTCAAAAAAAATAATTTTTCAATTTTTACACACCGTTCTATAGATAAAAGATTAACAATATAGGTGGGTGTAAAAAATTGCTTCAAAATACTCCACAATAGCCCGTTTTTCTACTTTTGCGTGTTTGACCAAAACTCATGAGTTTATAACCCACGAAAAATAGTAATTTTTTAAAAAACTTATTTTCTCATTGTTTAAACTCCGCTATCTATAAAACACATTACAAACATAGGTGGGAGTAAAAATGGCACGAAAATGGTCGAAAACAGCTAGTTTTTAAACTTTTCGTTTTCTACCAAAACTCGTTAGTTATACCCCACGAAAAATAGTGATTTTTTTTAAAAATATACATTTTCATTTTTAACACTCCGTTCTCTAGATAACAAATTACAAATATAGGTGGGTGTAAAAATGCATGATAATACTCCACAATTGCAAATATTTTAATTGCGCACGAAAAATAGTGATTACTCCATTCTCTAGACAACACATTACAAACATAGGTGGGTGTAAAAATGGCTTGAAAATGGTTCAGCAAAACTAGTTTTTCAAACTTGCCATTTTTGACCGAAACTCGTGAGTTATAGCCCATAAAAAATAGTGAATTGACAAAAAAAATACTTTTTCCATTTTTTACACTCCATTTTGTAGATAACACATTAAAAATATACGTGAGTGTAAAATATTGCATGAAAATATTTCACATCAGCCAGTTTTTCTACTTTTGCATTTTTTACCAAGATTCGTGAGTTATAACCCACGAAAAGTAGTGAATTTTAAAAAAAAATTACTTTTCCATTTCTTCCACTTCATTCTCAAAATAACATATTAAAAATATTGGCGGGTGAAAAGATTGCTTTAAAATACTCCACAACAGCCAGTTTTCCTGCTTTTACGTTTTTTTTACCAAAACTCGTGAATTATAGCTCACGAAAAGTAGTGATTTCTCAAAAAATTTATTTTTCCATTTTGTACACTCCGTTCTCAAGATAACACATTAAAAATATATGTGGGTGTAAAAAATTGCATAAAAATAATTCACAACAGCTAGTTTTTTTACTTTTGCGTTTCTGACTAAAACTCGTGAGTTATAGACCAAAAAAACTAGTGATTTCTCAAAAAAAATTACTTTTCTATTTTCCACACTCTGTTCTCTAGATAACACATTATAAAGTTAAGGGTGTAAAAAATTGCACGAAATTACCGCACAATACAAGTTTTTGTACTTTTGCGTTTTTTTACTAAAATTCGTGAGTTATAGCCCACGAAAAATAGTGATTTTTCAAAAAAATTACTTTTTGAATTTTTACACACGGTTCTATAGATTAAAGATTAAAAATATAGGTAGGCGTAAAAAATTGCTTGAAAATACTCCACAATAGCCCGTTTTTCTACTTTTGCGTGTTTGACCAATAATTCAGGAAAAATAGTGATTTTTCAAAAAACTTATTTTCCAATTTTTTACACTCCGCTATCTATATAACACATTACAAACATAGGTGGTAGTAAAAATGGCACGAAAATAGTCTAAAACAGCTAGTTTTTTAAACTTTCCTGTTTTTTACCAAAACTCGTTAGTTATACCACAAGACAAATAGTGATTTTTTTAAAAAATATGCATTTTTATTTTTTACACTCCCTTCTCTAGATAACAAATTACAAATATAGATGAGTGTAAAAAATTGCATGACAATACTCCACAATTGCCAAATTTTTAAAATTGTCGTTTTTTTATCAAAACTCGTGAAGCCCACGAAAAATAGTGGTTCTTCAAAAAAATCCACTTTTCCATTTTTTACACTCCGTTCTCTAGACAACACATTACAAATATAGGTGGGGCGCAAAAAATTACTTGAAAATGGTCCAGAATAACTAGTTTTTGAAACTTATCATTTTTTACCGAAACTCGTGAGTTATAGCCCATGAAAAATAATGAATTGTCAAAAAAAATACTTTTCCATTTTTTACACTCCATTTTGTAGATAACACATTAAAAATATATGTGAGTGTAAAAGATTGCATGAAAATACTCCACAATAGCCAATTTTCCTACTTTTGTGTTTTTTACCAAAACTCGAGAATTATAATTCACAAAAAGTAGTGATTTCTCAAAGAATTACTTTTCCATTTTGTACACTCCGTTCTCTAGATAACACATTAAAAATATATGTGGGTGTAAAAATTGCATCAAAATATTTCATAACAGCCAATTTTTCTACTTTTGCATTTTTTACCAAAACTCGTGAGTTATAACCCATGAAAAATAGTAATTTCTAAAAATACTGCACAACAGCAAGTTTTTCTATTTTTGCATTTTTGACCAAAATTCGTGAGCTATAGCTCACGAAAAATAGTGATTTTTCAAAAAAAAAATACTTTTTGAATTTTTACTAATTGTTCTCTAGATAACATATTACAAATATAGCTGGGTGTAAAAAATTGAAAGAAAATACTCCACAGCAAGAAGTTTTTCTGCTTTTGAATTTTTTTACTAAAATTATTCAGTTATAGCCCACGAAAAATATTGAGTTTCAAAAAAATTATTTTTTCATTTTTTACACTCCGTTCTATAGATAAAAGATTAAAAATATAGGTGGGTGCAAAAAATTGCATGAAAATACTCAACAATAGCCCGTTGTTCTACTTTTGCAATTAGTCAGTTATAGCCCATGAAAAATAGTGATTTTTCAAAAAAAATTATTTTCCTATTTTCTACACTCCGCTATCTATATAACACATTACAAACTTAGGCGGGAGAAAAAATGGTACGAAAATAGTCTAAAACAACTAGTTTTTTAAACTTTCCAAGTTTTACCAAAACTCGTTAGTTATACACCACGAAAAATTGTGATTTTTTTAAAAAATATACAATTTCATTTTTAACACTCCGTTCCATAGATAAAAAATTACAAACATAGGTGGGTATAAAAAATTGCATTATAACACTCCACAATTGCAAATTTTTTAAATTTGTCGTTTTTTACCAAAACTCGTGTGTTATAACGCACGAAAATAGTGATTTTTCAAAAAATCCACTTTTCCATTTTTTACACTCCGTTCTCTAGACAACACATTACAAATATAGGTAGGGTGTAAAAAATGGCTTGAAAATAGCCCAGAACAACTAGTTTTTGAAACTTGCCCTTTTTAACCGAAACTCGTGAGTTATAGCCCATGAAAAATAGTGAATTGTCAAAAAAATACTTTTCCATTTTTTACACTCCATTTTTTAGATAACACATTAAAAATATATGTAAGTGTAAAAAATTGAATAAAAATATTTCACAAGAACCAGTTTTTCTACTTTTGCGTTTTTTTAACCAAAACTCGTGAGTTATAACCCACGAAAAGTAGTGAATTTTAAAAAAATACTATTCCATTCCTTCCACTCCATTCACTAGTTAACATATTAAAAATATAGGTAGGTGTAAAAGATTGCATGAAAATACTCCACAACAGCCAGTTTTCCTACTTTTACGTTTTTTGACCAAAACTCGTGAATTATAACTCACGAAAAGCAGTGATTTCCCAAAATAATTACTTTTTCATATTTTACACTCCGTTATCTAGATTACACATTAAACATATATGTGGGTGTAAAAAATTGCATGAAAATAATTCACAACAGCAAGTTTTTCTACTTTTGCGTTTTTGACCAAAACTTATAAGTTATAGCCCACGAAAAATAGTGATTTCTCAAAACATTTACTTTTCCATTTTCTACCCTCTGTTCTCTAGATAACACATTACAAACTTAGGCGAGTGTAAAAATTACACGAAAATACTGCACAACAGCAAGTTTTTCTACTTTTGCGTTTTTTACCAAAATTCGTGAGTTATAGCCCATGAAAATAGTGATTTTTCAAAAAAATTACTTTTTGAATTTTTACTGATCGTTCACTAGATAGCATATTGCAAATATAGATGAGTGTAAAATAATTGCAAGAAAATACTCCACAACAACATGGTTTTCTGCTTTTGCATTTTTTTTACCAAAATTAGTCAGTTATAGCCCACGAAAAATAGTGATTTTTAAAAAAATTACTTTTTTATTTTTTACACTCCGTTCTATAGATAAAAGATTAAAAATATAGGTGGGTGTAAAAAATTGCATGAAAATACTCAACAATAGCTCGTTTTTCTACTTTTGCGTTTTTGACCAAAACTCTTGAGTTATAACCCATGAAAAATAGTGATTTTTCAAAAAGATTATTTTTACTCTCCGCTATCTATATAACACATTACAAACATAGGTGGGAGTAAAAATGGTACGAAAATAGTCTAAAATAGCTAGTTTTTTAAACTTGACGTTTTTTACCAAAACTCGTTACTTATACCCCATGAAAAATTGTGATTTTTTTAATACAGATACAATTTCATTTTTAACACTCCGTTCTCTCGATAACAAATTGCAAATATAGGTGGGTATAAAAAATTGCATGATAATACTCCACAATTGCAAATTTTTTAAAGTTGCCATTTTTTTACCAAAACTCGTGTGTTATAGCGCATGAAAAATAGTGATTTTTCACAAAAATCCATTTTTCCATTTTTTACACTCCGTTCTATAGACAACACATTACAAATATAGGTGAGGTGTAAAAAATGGCTTGAAAATTGTCCAGAACAACTAGTTTTTGAAAGTTGCCGTTTTTTACATAAACTCGTGAGTTATAGCCCATGAAAAATAGTGAATTGTCAAAAAAAATACTTTTCCATTTTTTATACTCCATTTTTTAGATAACACATCAAAACATATGTGAGTGTAAAAAATTGAATCAAAATATTTCACAACAACCAGTTTTTCTACTTTTGCATTTTTGACCAAAACTCGTAAGTTATAACCTACGTAAAGTAGTGAATTTTTAAAAAAATTACTTTTCCATTTCTTCCACTCCATTCTCTAGATAACATGTTAAAAGTATAGGTGGGTGTAAAAGATTGCATGAAAATACTCCACAACGGCCAGTTTTCCTACTTTCGCGTTTTTTACCAAAACTCGAGAATTATAACTCACGAATAGTGATTTCTCAAAAAATTTACTTTTCCATTTTTTACACTCCGTTCTCTAGATAACACATTAAAAATATATGTGAGTGTAATAAATTGCATAAAAATAATTCACAACAGCCAATTTTTCTACTTTTGCATTTTTTACCAAAACTCGTGAGTTATAGCCCATGAAAAATAGTAATTTCTAAAAATCTTTACTTTTCTATTTTCTACACTCTGTTCTCTAGATAACACATTACAAACTTATGCGAGTGTGAAAAATTGCACGAAAATACTGCACAACAGCAAGTTTTTCTATTTCTGCGATTTTTACTAAAATTCGTGATTTATAGCCCACGAAAAATAGTGATTTTTCAAAAAAATTACTTTTTGAATTTTTACTGATTGTTCTCTAGATAACATATTAAAAATATAGATGGGTGTAAAACATTGCAAGAAAATACTCCACAACAACAAGTTTTTCTGCTTTTGCATTTTTTTTACCAAAATTAGTCAGTTATAGCCCACGAAAAATAGTGAATTTCAAAAAAATTACTTTTTCATTTTTTACACTCCGTTCTATAGATAAAAGATTAAAAATATAGGCGGGTGCAAAAAATTGCATGAAAATACTCAACAATAGCCCGTTTTTCTACTTTTGCATTTTTTACCAAAACTCTTGAATTATAACTCACAAAAAGTAGTGATTTCTCAAAATATTTACTTTTTCATATTGTATACTCCGTTCTCTAGATTACACATTAAAAATATATGTGGGTGTAAAAAATTGCATCAAAATAATTCACAACAGCAAGTTTTTCTACTTTGGCGTTTGGTACCAAAACTCGTAAGCTAAAACCCACGAAAAATAGTGATTTCTCAAAAAATTTACTTTTCCATTTTCTACCCTCTATTCTCAAGATAACACATTACAAACTTAGGCGGGTGTAAAAAATTACACGAAAATACTGCGCAACAGCAAGTTCTTCTTCTTTTGCATTTTTTACCAAAATTCGTGAGTTATAGCCCATGAAAATAGTGATTTTTCAAAAAAAATTACTTTTTGAATTTTTACTGATCGTTCACTAGATAACATATTACAAATATTGATGGGTGTAAAAATTGCAAGAAAATGCTCCACAACAACAAGTTTTTCTACTTTTGCATTTTTTTTTACCAAAATTAGTCAGTTATAGCCCACGAAAAATAGTGATTATTAAAAAAATTACTTTTTTATTTTTTACACTCTATTCTATAGATAAATGATTAAGAATATTGGTGGGTGTAAAAATTGCATGAAAATACTCAACAATAGCCCGTTTTTCTACTTTTGCGTTTTTGACCAAAACTCCTGAGCTATAACCCATGGAAAATAGTGATTTTTCAAAAAAAATATTTTCCTATTATTTACACTCCGCTATCTATATAACACATTACAAATATAGGTGGGAGTAAAAATGGCACGAAAATAGTCTAAAATAGCTAGTTTTTTAAACTTGATGTTTTTTACCAAAACTCGTTAGTTATACCCCACGAAAAATTGTGATTTTTTTAAACTATATGCAATTTCATTTTTAACTTTCCGTTCTCTAGATAACAAATTACAAATATAGGTGGGTATAAAAAATTACCAAAACTCGTGTGTTATAGCGCACGAAAAATAGTGATTTTTCACAAAAATCCACTTTTCCATTTTTTACACTCCGTTCTATAGACAACACATTACAAATATAGGTGGGGTATAACAAATGGCTTGAAAATGGTTCAGAACAACTAGTTTTTGAAACTTGCCATTTTTTACCGAAACTCGTGAGTTATAGCCCATGAAAAATAGTGAATTGTCAAAAAAAAATACTTTTCCATTTTTTACACTCCATTTTTTAGATAACACATCAAAAATATATGTGAGTATAAAAATTGAATGAAAATATTTACAATAGCTAGTTTTTCTACTTTTGCGTTTTTTGACCAAAACTAGTGAGTTATAACCCACGAAAAGTAATGAATTTAAAAAAAAATACTTTTCCATTTCTTCCACTCCATTCACTAGATAACAAATTAAAAATATAGGTGGGTGTAAAAGATTGCATGAAAATACTCCATAACAGCCAGTTTTCCTACTTTTGCGTTTTTGCCAAAACTCGTGAATTATAGCTAACGAAAAGTAGTGATTTCTCAAAAAACTTACTTTTCCATTTGGTACACTTCGTTCTCTAGATAACACATTAAAAATATATGTGGGTGTAAAAAATTGCATGAAAATAATTCACAATAGCCAATTTTTCTACTTTTGCGTTTTTGACCAAAACTCGTGAGTTATAGCCCACGAAAAATAGTGATTTTCAAAACATTTACTTTTCCATTTTCTACCCTCTGTTCTCTATATAACACATTACAAACTTAGGCGGGTGTAAAAATTACACGAAAATACTGCACAACATCAAGTTTTTCTACTTTTGCGTTTTTTACCAAAATTCATAAGTTATAGCCCATGAAAATAGGTGATTTTTCAAAAAAAATTACTTTTTGAATTTTTACTGATCGTTCTCTAGATAACATATTAAAAATATAGATGGGTGTAAAAAATTGCAAGAAAATACTCCACAACAACAAGTTTTTCTAGTTTTGCATTTTTTTTCCAAAATTAGTGAGTTATAGCCCACGAAAAATAGTGATTTTCAAAAAATATACTTTTTCATTTTTTACACTCTGTTCTATGGATAAAAGATTAAAAATATAGGTAGGTGTAAAAAATTGCATTAAACTAATCCACAGTAGCCCGTTTTTCTACTTTTTCGTTTTTGACAAAAACTCATGAGTTATAACCCACGAAAAATAGTGATTTTTCAAAAAATTTATTTTCCTATTTTTAACACTCCGCTATCTATATAACACCTTACAAACATAGGTGGGAGTAAAAATGGCATGAAAATAGTCTAAAACAGCTAGTTTTTTAAATTTGCCGTTTTTTACCAAAACTCGTTAGTTATACCCCACAAAAAATAGTGATTTTTTTAAAAACTATACATTTTCATTTTTAACACTCCGTTCTCTAGATAACAAATTATAAATATAGATGGGTGTAAAAAATTTATATGATAATACTCCACAATTGCAAATTTTTTTAAATTGTCATTTCTTACCAAAACTCGTAAGTTATATAGCCCACGAAAAATAGTGATTTTTCAAAAAATCCACTTTTTCATTTTTTACACTCCGTTCTCTAGGCAACACAATGCAAATATAGGTAGGGTGTAAAAAATGGCTTGAAAATGGTCAAAAACAACTGGTTTGAAACTTGTCGTTTTTTTTCCGAAACTCGTGAGGCCCATGAAAAAAAGTGAATTGTCAAAAAAAATACATTTCCATTTTTTACACTCCATTTTGTAGATAACACGTGAAAAATAAAGATGGGTGTAAAAAATTGCATGAAAATACTCCACAACAGACAGTTTTCGTACTTTTGCGTTTTTGACCAAAACTCATGAGTTATAGCCTACGAAAAGTAGTGAATTTTAAAAAAAATTACTTTTCTATTTCTTCCACTCCATTACCTAGATAACATATTAAAAATATAGGTGGGTGTAAAAAATTGCATGAAAATATTTCACAACAGCCAGTTTTCCTACTTTTGCATTTTTTATCCAAACTCGTGAAATATAGCTCGAGAAAAAAAGTAATTTCTGAAAAAATTTACATTTCCAATTTGTACACTCTGTTCTCTAGATAACACATTCAAAATATATGTGGGTGTAAAAAATTGCATGAAAATATTTCACAACAGCCATTTTTTTTTACCAAAACTCGTGAGTAATAGCCCACAAAAAATAGTGATTTCTCAAAAAATTTACTTTTCCATTTTCTACATTCTGTTCTCTAAATAACACATTAAAAATTTAGGTGGGTGGAAAAAATTGCACGAAAATACTGCACAACACCAAGTTTTTCTACTTTTACGTTTTTGACCAAAATTCGTGAGTTATAGCCGACGAAAAATAGTCATTTTTCAAAAAACTTACTTTTCGAATTTCTACCGATCGTTCTCTAGATAAACATATTACAAATATAGTGGGAGTAAACATGAAAATACTCCACAACAGCCAGTTTTTCCGCTTTTGTATTTTTTGACCAAAACTCGTGAGTTATAGCCCAAGAAAAATAGTGATTTTAAAAAAATTTGCTTTCAAATTTTTTACACTCTGTTCACTAGATAACACATTTCCAATATAGGTGGGTTTAAAAAATGGCATGACAATAATCCACAACAGTAAGTTTTTGAAACTTTTCATTTTTTACCAAACCTAGTGAGTCATAACCCTCGAAAAATAGTGATTTTTCAAAAACATTACTTTTTGAATTTTTACTGATCGTTCTCTAGATAACACATTACAAATATAGATGGGTGTAAAAAAGTTGCAAGAAAATACTCCACAACAACAAGTTTTTCTGCTTTTGCATTTTTTTACCAAAATTCGTGAGTTATAGCCCACGAAAAATAGTGATTTTAAAAAAAATTACTTTTTCATTTTTTACACTCCGTTCTATAGATAAAAGATTAAAAATATAGGTGAGTTTAAAAAATTTCATGAAAACAATCCACAATAGCCCGTTTTTCTACTTTTGCGATTTTGAGCAAAACTTATGAGTTAGCCCACGAAAAATAGGGATTTTTCAAAAAAATTATTTTCCCATTTTTTACACTCTCTTCTATATATAACACATTACAAACAAAGGTGGGAGTAAAAATGGCACGAAAATTGTCTAAAACAGCTAGTTTTTTAAACTTGACGTTTTTTTACCAAAACTCGTTAGTTATTCCCCACGAGAAGTAGTGATTTTTTAAAAAAATATACATTTTCATTTTTAACACTCCATTCTCTAGATAACAAATTACAAATATAGGTGGGTGTAAAAACTTGCATGATAATACTCCACAATGCCCAATTTTTGAAAATTGTCGTTTTCGACCAAAACTCGTACGAAAATTAGTGATTTTTCAAAAAAAATCCACTTTTTCATTTTTTACACTCCATTCTCTAGACAACAAAAATGGCTTGAAAATGATCCAGAAAAACTAGTTTTTGAAACTTGTCGTTTTTTACCGAAACTCGTGAGTTATAGCCCAGGAAAAATAGTGAATTGTAAAAAAAATACTTTTCCATTTTTTACACTCCATTTTGTAGATAACACATTAAAAATATATGTGAGTGTAAAAAATTGCATGAAAATATTTCACAACATCGAGTTTTTCTACTATTCCGTTTTTAACTAAAACTCGTGAGTCATAACCCAAGAAAAGCAGTGAATTTTAAAGAAAAATTACTTATCTATTTCTTTCACTCCATTCTATAAATAACATATTAAAAATATAGGTGGGTGTAAAATATTGCATGAAAAAAGTCCACAATAGCCAATTTTCCTACTTTAGCGTTTTTTACCAAAACTCGTGAATAGCACGAAAAGTAGTGAATTTTTTAAAAATTTACTTTTCCATTTTGTACACTCCGTTCTCTAGATAACATGTTAAAAATATATGTGAGTGTAAAAAATTGCATGAAAATATTTCACAACAGCCAGTTTTCTACTTTTGCGTTTTTTACCAAAACTCGTGATTTATAGCCCACGAAAAATAGTGATTTCTCAAAAAATTTACTTTTCCAATTTCTACACTCTTTTCTCTAGATAACACATTACAAACTTAGGTAAGTGTAAAAAATTGTACAATACTCCATAATAGCCCGTTTTTCTACTTTTGCGTTTTTTTACCAAAACTCATGAGTTATAGCCCACGAAAAATAGTAATTTTTCAAAAAACTTATTTTCCTATTTTTTACACTCCGCTATCTATATAACACATTACAAACATAGATGTGAGTAAAAATGGCACAAAAATAGTCTAAAACAGCTAGTTTTTTAAACTTGTCGTTTTTTACCAAAACTCGTTAGTTATACCCCGCGAAAAATAGTTATTTTTTTAAAAAATATACATTTTCATTTTTAATATTCCGTTCTCTAGATAACAAACTACAAATATATGTGGGTGTAAAAAATTTCATGATTATACTCCACAATTGCCAATTTTTTAAAATTGTCATTTTTTACCAAAATTCGTGAGTTATAACCCACCAAAAAAAGTGATTTTTCAAAAAATCCACTTTTCCATTTTTTACACCCTGTTCTCTAGACAACACATTAAAAATATAGGTGGGGTGTAAAAAAAGGCTTGAAAATGGTCCAGAACAACTAGTTTTTGAAACTTACTGTTTTTGATTGAAACTCATGAGTTATAGCCCATGAAAAATAGTGAATTGTCAAAAAAAATACTTTTCCATTTTTTACACTCTATTTTGTAGATAACACATTAAAAATATATGTGAGTGTAAAAAATTGCATGAAAATATTTCACAACATCGAGTTTTTCTACTTTTGCATTTTTTACCAAAACTCGTGAGTTATAACCCACGAAAAGTAGTGAATTTAAAAAAAAAATTACTTTTCCATTTCTTCCACTCCATTCTCTAGGTAACATATTAAAAATATAGGTGGGTGTAAAAGATTGCATGAAAATACTCCACAACAACCAGTTTTCCGACTTTTACGTTTTTGACCAAAACTCGTAAATTATAGTTCTCAAAAAGTAGTGATTTCTCAAAAAATTTACTTTTCCATTTTGTACACTCCTTTGTCTAGATAACACATTAAAAATATATGTGGGGGTAAAAAATTGCATGAAAATATTTCACAACAATCAGTTTTTGACCAAAACTCGTGAGTTATAGCCCACGAAAAATAGTGATTTCTCAAAAAATTTACTTTTTCATTTTCTACACTCTGTTCTCTAGATAACACATTACAAACTTAGGTGGGAGTACAAAATTGCACGAAAATACTACACAACAGCAAGTTTTTCTACTTTTGTATTTTTGACCAAAATTCGTGAATTATAGCCCACGAAAACTAGTGATTTTTCAAAAAAATTACGTTTTGAATTTCTACCGATCGGTCTCTAGATAAACATATTACAAATATAGTGGGTGTAAAAAATTGCATGAAAATACTCCACAACAGCCAATTTTTCCGCTTTTGTATTTTGACCAAAACTCGTGAGTATAGCCCACGAAAAATAGTGATTTTCAAAAAATTTACTTTCTAATTTTTTACACTCCGTTCACTAGATAACATATATCCAATATAGGTGGGTTTAAAAATGGCATGAAAATAGTCCACAATAGTAAGTTTTTGAAACTTTTCGTTTTTGACCAGAGCTCGTGAGTTATCACCCTCGAAAAATAGTGATTTTTCAAAAAAATTACTTTTTTTGAATTTTTACTAATCGTTCTCTAGATAACATATTCGACGGCAAGTTTTTTATATTTGCCGTTTTAGCCAAAAATAATGTGCTATAACACATGGAAAATGTCCACTTTTCAAATTTTTCAATTTTTCTTTTTTCACACCATTCATTTGATTGCATATCATTTGATATGAGTGCAATAAATGCACAAAAATAGCCATCGACAGCAAGTTTTGGAATTTGTCGTTTTGCGTAAAAATCATGTGATACACATGAAAAATGATCATTTTTCAAAATTTCTAATTTTTTCTTTAATTTTTTACATCATTCATTAGATAGCATATCGCCATTTAATATAAGTGCAAAAATTGGCACAAAAATGGTCATCGACAGCAAGTTTTTTATATTTGCCATTTTGGGCAAAAATTATATGGTATAACACATGAAAAATAATCATTTTTCAAAATTTCTAACTTTCCCTTAGTTTAAACCATTCATTAGATAGCAAATCGTCATTTGATATAAGTGCAAAAAAACAATGCAAAAATGGCCACCGATGGCAAGTTTTTGTGCTTTGCCGTTTTGGGTAAAAATCATGTGCTATAACTCTTAAAAAATGGTCATTTTTCAAAAATTTTAACTTTTCCTTTTTTTACACCATTCATTAGATAGAAAATTCTCATTTGATATGAATGCAAAAATAACACAAAAACAACCATTGACGGCACGTTTTTTAGATTTGTCATTTTGGACATATATGCTATATATAACAAATGAAAATTGGTTATTTTTCAAATTTTCTAAATTTTCATTTTTTTTACACCATTAATTAGATAGCATATCGCCATTTGATATGAGTGCAAAAAATGGCTACCGACGGCATGTTTTTGAGATTTGCCATTTTGGGCAAAAATCATGTGCTATAACACATGAAGAATATTCATTTTACAAAAATATAACTTTGTCTTTTTTTACACAATTCATTAGATAGCACATCGTCATTTGATGAGTAAAACAAGGCACAAAAACGATCACAGATGGCAAATTTTTTAGATCTGTCATTTTAGTTAAAAACCAACACATGCATGAAAAATGGTCATTTTTCAAAATTTCGAACTTTTTTTTTAAACCATTTATTTGAAGCATAACTCCATGTGATATGAGTGCAAAAAATGACACAAAAACGGCCAGCGATGGCATCTTTTTTAAATTTGTCGTTTTAGACAAAAGTCATGTGCTATAACACATGAAAAATGGTCAATTTTTAAAATTTCTAACTTTTTCTTTTTTTACACCATTCATTAGATAGCACATCGTCATTTGATATGGGGCTAAAAACGGCACAAAAACAACTAACGATGGCAAGTTTTTAAAATTTTTTATCTTGGGCAAAAATCATGTGCTATAATACAAGAAAATTTGTCATTTTTTAAAAAAATTAACTTTCCTCTTTTTACACTATTCATTATATAGCGCATCGCCATTTGATGAGTGCAAAAAAAGGAATAAAAACAGTCACCGACAGCATGGTTTTGAGTTATGCTGTTTTGGACAAAAATCATGTGCTATAACACATGAAAAATAAACAAAAAATATTTTTCAAAGTTTCTAACTTTCCCTTTTTTTTATACCATTCATTAGATAACACATTGTCATTTGATCATATGAGTACTAAAAATGGTAAAAAAAATGGTATAAAAACAACTATCAACGACAAGTTTTGAAAATTTTCATTTTGGCCAAAAATCATGTGCTATAACACATGAAAAATGGTCATTTTTCAAAATTTCTAACTTTCTCTTTTTTTTTATACCATTCATTAGATAGCAAATCGTCAATTGATATGAGTGCAAAAAATGACACAAAAATGGTCACCGATTGTAAGTTTTTGAAATTTGTAGTTTTGGGCAAAAATAATGTGTTATATAACATATGAAAAATGATCATTTTTCAAAAGTTCTAACTTTTTCTTTTTTCATATCATATATCGGATAGTACATCGTCATTTGATATCACTGCAAATCTAATTTGTTTAAATATTGTTCGTTGTATTTCTTGTCGACAGCCTCTGTTGTGCAGCACTATATGACAGCAGGAAAAGGGTAACAAACAAATCCAAGTGCTCTACAATGCAGTAGTAAACCAATTATTACTAAACTTTACTCATGCAATACCAGAAAGATTTGTCTAAGGCATGCATTTGGTTTTCGGTCCTTTCCCCATAAATTAGTGGCGGATCTAGCTTGAGAGTGAAATTATAGAGTATTATTGATAAATATAAGTTATATTTTAATTTTTAGAAGAATTAAATTTTTAGTTTTTTAAAGATGTAATTGAAATTTTTAATTTTTCATGAAAAAATAATAAAAAGATTTTAAGTTTTGGGAGCGCTGCCATAAGTACTTGAATAAAATAGTATAGTAATTTAGGGAAGTTAGAAAAATTAATATTAAACTTCCAATTTGGTAGTGACTTTGTTTCAATAAATGAACACATGGAAAGCAAGTACGATTCAAACCCTTCTTGACAATTAATGAAGTCTTTTGCTCACTCAGAAGTCACAATTGTGGCATTGTTATGAAAATATAGGCAATGCATTCAATAATCAAGTGTTGGTAATTTCATTTCGGAAGTCATCCATTATTATCCACTGATTTTATGTGAAGTATGTTTATAAGACAGAGTTAATCAAGATTTTAATGTATAATAAAAATCACAAGAGATATTATAATCACATTTTCAATAGTCATTAATTATTCTTGTCATGTATAAAAACTCATCTCAATAAATGATTTCACAAGAGTTTTGTGTGTCCACTAATACCATATTTAATCCAACAAGAAATTACTCTTACCTCTCGTGTTTTAGAGATCAATGGAGTTGATAAAATAAAACCAATTTTTTTTCTTTTTTTTGAATTAGTAATCAGGGATTGGTTTGGTTATCAAATGTCAAAACTCTCGCAGGAAAATTAACGTTGAAGTGAGCAAAAATCCATCATAGACTAATATGTAAATATATTAGATGAACCTAACACTTGAACTTAGTTCAACATTGAATATAATCAAAATTTAGAAGAGTCATACCCAACCCCAACTCACCCCAAAAACCAAAACTTTTTTTTTTTGGCTTAAGTCCCAACTAATTCTACATTTCCTGCCTTGATTTGCCAACATCAACCATCCCTTTAATCAAATTTTGTAACCGTTGCAAATTAAAGTTGCAATCGCTATCCACATTTTATATCACCACTTTCCAAACTTCCATAATTAATTTAATTTAATTTTGTCCATCTTCTATTTAGTTATAGTTCTGCGTGCATGGATGGATGTATCCATGACCATGTTGGGAAAGAAATAAACATAGATTAATATGACACTAAATGATATGAATTACCGAGTGCAGTCCAAGTTTATATTGGTAAACATCTTCAATTAAAAAAATGAAAATACGGAAGAAAAAAAAAATCTCGATTAAGTTTGTTTAGGGTACTGTTATTATTCCTGCAATGCAAATTTAAAAAAAAAATCAAAATCTACAAATTTTTTAAGTTTAAAGTAATTTATTTATATGTTAGTGTGGAGGTAGCGCTTTTGGCTTAATGATGAGTGCGTTGGCATGCGTCTTCATAACCAAATTATTAGAGAAAGACAAACACATCACGTGGCCGAATACAAGTTGTGGGCATTAATTGCTAAATGGGCGAATTGCCCATTTGATTCAATTGGTTTTATTTTGTCAGTCAATATTTATGTTTTTATATATAACCTTTTAACAGTTAGTTTTTGTTTGTAACTCAATTGGCAATAAGTAAAACTAATAGATTGTGGGGCAAATGAAAAAGTAAAAATTTTGAAAAATTTAACTTTTTGTCTTCTACAGCCTTGGTTTCTAGGAGATTAACAAAAATTTTATTAAAAAAACTGTGTGAGAATAATTTTAGTCGTCTATTTTTTTTTCCTAATGGGTAATGTATAAACTAATGGATTATGACAAAAACTAAAAATAAACAATTTTAGAAAATCTCAACTTTATGTGGGTAATAAATAATCTTGGGTTTTTTTTTGAGAGAAAATGTTATTTCTCAACAACTATCCGCATGCTTTTCGGATATAGGATTTTATGTCCAAGATTATCATATCCAAAATTAAAACTACGTTGTAGGGTTGAGTCAAGGGTATAATAATTGCAAAGTGATTTTAGTTATATGTATACTTTTAGTCCTTAGTTTTAGTTAAACTACGTGGTTTTGAACATTGGACAGAATAGAATAAGATAATTTTATTGCTTTGAGATGGGATCTTCTGTCCAAGATTATCATGTCCAAAATTACAACTATCCGCATGCTTTTAGGATATAGGATTTTATGTCTAAGATTATCATATCCAAAATCAAAACTACGTCGTAGGGTTGAGTCAAGGATATAATAACTGCAAAGTGATTTTAGTTATATGTATCCTTTTAGTCCTTAGTTTTAGTTAAACTATGTGGTTTTGAACACTAGACAGAATAGAATAGGATAATTTTATTGCTTTGAGATGGGATCTTCTGTCCAAGATTATCATGTATTATCATGTCCAAAATTACAACTATCCGCATGCTTTTAGGATATAGGATTTTATGTCCAAGATTATCATATCCAAAATCAAAACTACGTCGTAGGGTTGAGTCAAGGGTATAATAATTGCAAAGTGATTTTAGTTATATGTATCCTTTTAGTCTCTAATTTTAGTTAAACTACGTGGTTTTGAACACTGGACAGAATAGAATATGATAGTTTTATTGCTTTGAGATGGGATCTTCTGTCCAAGATTATCATGTATTATCATGTTCAAAATTAAAACTATCTCATAGGGTTGAATCAAGGGTCTAATAATTGTAAAGTGATTTTAGTTATATTTATTATTTTAGTCCCTAGTTTTAGTTAAACTACATTATTTTGAACAACATGATAATTTTGGACAGAGGATCCGATCTCTGCTTTGAGATGAAATCTTCTGTTCAAGATTATTATGTCTTATCATATCCAAAAGTAAAACTACGTTGAGTAATATGTAAACTAATACATTGTTAAAAAAATAGAAATATAAAAATTTTAAAATTTTCTATGTCCTTGTGTTTTGGGAAAAAAGAATATCATTCCTCAAAAATTATTTACACATACTTTTAGCAATATGTTTCTTCCCAACTCATGGAGTGATGTATAAATCTATTGATTATGTAAAAACAATAAAAATTTCAAAAAATTCCTGTTCTGTGGGCACGCAATAGCTTTAGGTTCTCTTGAGAAAAAAAAAGAATGATTTCTCAATAACTATCAACATATACTTTTACAGTTTTACTGGTGCATTTCTTATTCCCAACTCAATTAAAAATATGTAAATTAATAGATTATAGCCAAAAATTAAAAAAAGTTCTCAATTTTGTGGGCTTTAGTATTGGATTTTTGGGAGAAATTGAGATATTGTAAAAGAAAATTTATCAATTTGAAACTAATTTACGCATTAGAAATTAACTAGTTTCAGCAAGTCTAAGCTAGGAATGTCTTTTAAGGTTTCACAAATATCGATTATATTTATAAAAAAAAAAAGGAAAAATGATAAATGGTTCAAAAAGAACAGAATCCAGAAAGTTACTTAATTGAGAAAAAGAAAAAACAAAAAAAAAAAAAAAGAGGGGATAACGATAATGTTTGAAAAACAAAGAATCCCATTAAATTGGGTGCCGTACGTACATTAAACTTTGATGCATACATATGTTAGTGTGCACAGAATGCCAAGATGATTATGGCACATGCATTTCATTGTGTGGGAGACAAAAAATTAAAAAAGAAAATTCAATTCCTTTGTGGGCTCCCCTAACGTACGGTGGGCCAGCCCGTAGTCAAACTTAGCAGATTAGTCTCACCAATTCTGATTAATCTTCTCTCATACTTTCCTTTGGGGACAAAAAGAGTGTTATAATTAAAGGATATTTGGAAAATTGAATCATTTCTGACCATCCAATTGAATGTGATGGATAGATCAATCTTTACTCAATTTGGCAGATGAACAGATATTATCATAACCATTATCAGTTTTCTTTCCTAAGAACAAAAACAATGCTATGGATCAAAACATCTCCATCATTTTAATTATTTTTCACCAAGCACAAAGAATGTCATTCATTAGGATAGATATTGTTGGTCCAAATAACAAGCTAAATATTGTTAAGGTTCTGAGTGTGCAAATGTTTTGAGTCACATGATTTTACCAATATTTTGTTATGAAGTTTAATTTTAATTTTATTTGTGCATTTTCAGTTATAGTTAGTGTCATTTTTGTTTTCAATGATCTAGATATAGTACTACTAGCATAATATTGTAATAAGTATGAAACTAAATTAGTTCGGTCACCTCCTCCAAATCTAGTATTCACTTATTCGATAATTTTATCTAGTTAACCCCTAAATCTAAATGTTCTCGATTGTTCAACAATAGACTTGTTCGATAATTCTGTCCTCTTAACCTCTAAATCTAATTGTTCTCGATTGTTCAACAATACAGATAAGATCGATCAAGCTTAGAATGTATAAGGCGTGGATATAAACAAATACTTATAATTTTCTCTTTATTTTATTGTACAATATTTGGCCTTTTGGGATGAGCTAATTAATTTAATGGGGGCGCTTCCTAATTACTCAAGCTTGATGAATATTTTTTTTTATAATAAGTCATTTGATAATAGGATTTGATGAGAATGAAGAAGAGGCTGCAGGTGGTGGTCCATCAAGTATACTGCTCATTTGCCTTGCATATCAAGCAATCTTCTGTACCCTTTCTCTCTCTCTCTCTGTAACATTCATGCCAAAAAGAATCATGACCAGCACTCCAGCTCAATACCCATGTGAGTTCTTATCATTTTTTTCTCCCTTCTCTACCTTCTATTTCTAAATTTATGTCAGCCTCAGGAGGTTGGGGGAGAATTATATATAATTCTTCTAATCTTCTTGGTTTTCTTTTTGTTGGGACAAAAATAGGGAAAAAAACAAAACCAATATATTGTCTAATTAATCCAAGTTGAAAAGCTAAGAAACAGTGTCAAGCTAGCTCTCACTTTCAGATGGATAAAATCAAACCACTATACAATAGCAAATCAATATGTTTGTTTGCTCTTAATAGTATGAAATTGTCAAGGTTTTTAAGTCAAAACAACCGACTAATTATTTACTTTCATCTCCACAAAAGATCTTTGAGACATAAACTTTTTGGTTTGATATTGATATCAACTATATATACAAGTACTTTATCCAGTACAGATAAATTGATATTCTTGAATAAATTAAGCATAATACAGAGATGAGAATACTTTATACCATTGTGGGATTTGATGGGGTATTATTATTAATTAGTATACATTCAAACAGCTAAGATGGAGGAAGGAATGAAGGCAGTTTCATAGCTTTTGCTTTTATAGTCAAGAAGACTCAAAGAGAGAAAGAAGAAAAAAAAAAAAAAAAACCTAAACAAAAGAGGACTCACTAATTCAAAACAAAGCTGTGGTGAGTCCTTCAACCTTTTAAGCCTAAAAACAAACCAACTCTCAGTTTTTTTTTTTTTTTTTTTTGTTTCTTTCTACTGATGCTCATTGTTTGTTCTCTCTGCTTTTGTTTTTCTTTCTCTCTCACTCACAAAGAGAAAACGAAACCGTGTACACTTCTTAGTCTTAAATTAGCAAAGAGTTAAAGGTACAACTAGCAGAGAGTATTATAGGGGAGGTGAGGTACCTTTTCCTTTTATCTCACTGGCTTCTTCAGTTAAAGTTGAAGGATTTCTGGTGTTTTCCATATGGTTAAAGCAGGTTTTATAGCTCAAGCCAACTCTCATAGTTTCCTTTCTTTTTCTTCCTTCCCTTTCTTTCTTATTATTCCTCATCCCTATCGTCTTCTCTCCTTCTTTGCTGCCACCTCTTCACTTCTTCTTCCAAGGAAAAAAAACAAGAAAGTATAAATAGAAATACTATTTTCTTTTGATGCTATTGTGTTAACTTCCAAGATTTCTTTTGAATTTAATTTGGTTTTTCAAAAAATTTACTATGCATCCTTGAAATGACTTGTTCATTTCCTTACGAACCCATTATTTTTAAGGTCGAATCTTTACAGCCCAATTAGTTTTTCTTGATGATCATATGCATTGAACTCCAAAGTTTAAATCTTTTTTTAATAATTCGTACTGATCATATGTCCTAGGTTGTGATCTTTAGTTGGCAGTTCATGGTACTTGAATTGAACCCATCAAGGTTTTTTTTTGTTCGCATCAAAGGAGGCAGCTCTAGTGGATGGTTGATCAATTTGGCGAACATAATCAACTAGGAAGGGGACACATACAAAGGTGCTAATTTGTTAATGGAAGTTGAAGCTATAGGCGTTTGCTAAAGAACGTTGGAAGAAGAGCAATGAATAAGAGTAATCAGTTGGGGAGCATCAGCAGTTCTGATCTCATAGATGCAAAGCTGGAGGAGCATCAATTATGCGGATCCAAGCACTGTCCTGGTTGTGGTCAGAAGCTTGATGGCAAGCCGGTACGGACTGCTGTGGATTGTTTATATCTGTACTAGTTCTTTTTTTCCACTTAAAAAAACAATATTCTTGGCTTCAATGAAAAGATTTTTGACAAAGAAGAATCAGAACGAGAAAAAAGAATCATATACACCTGCCTTCTTCTTCTTTTTTGAGTTTATCTCATTCCTCAGTAATAGGTTTTTTTCAAAGAACAAACATATTTTGATTTTCTATAAATCATGTTTTAATTTTTTTTTTCTTTCTTTCATGCTTTAATTTGAGGATTTTTTTTTTCAAGTTGCTAAAACTTAATGGAGCTTGCAGGACTGGGTAGGTCTACCAGCTGGGGTGAAATTTGATCCGACTGACCAAGAATTGATAGAACACCTTGAAGCTAAAGTTGAAGGCAAAGAATCAAAATCACACCCTTTGATTGATGAGTTCATTCCCACCATTGAAGGCGAAGATGGGATTTGCTATACCCATCCTGAGAAACTTCCAGGTATAGTTTGCTTGTGGACTTAACATATATCTGGTGAGTTAGGTTTTACTATTGTTCATCATTTTAGTTGGAAGATGGAACTAATTCAAACTTTGTTCATGATCACTTTAGGGTTTGTTTTATTAATTCTCTATACTTTTAAGAAATCTAAGTATGATCACTTAGTCTTGTAGTTTGTTACACCTATATTAACCTAACTTTGATTTTGTTAATGTTTTACACTTTTTCATAATTTAATTCAGGAGTTACTAGAGATGGGTTGAGTAGGCATTTCTTCCACAGACCATCCAAAGCTTACACTACTGGTACAAGAAAGAGAAGAAAAATTCAAACAGAATGTGACTTGCAAGGTGGAGAAACGAGGTGGCACAAGACAGGCAAAACCAGACCGGTCATGGTTAACGGCAAACAAAAAGGGTGCAAAAAGATTCTTGTTCTCTACACAAACTTTGGCAAGAATCGGAAACCCGAAAAGACTAATTGGGTAATGCATCAGTACCACTTAGGCCAGCATGAAGAAGAGAAGGAAGGTGAGCTTGTAGTTTCCAAAATATTTTATCAAACTCAGCCAAGGCAATGCAATTGGTCGGAGAGGAGTAACACAAACGCGGTTGAAGGGACTAACATTGATGCTCTCACAAGAAGAGACAGCGGCGGTGGAAGCTGTTCTTCGAGGGAGATAATGAGTACTACTCATAGAGATGAACTGTCTGCTGCTGCTGCCGTTGGTGCTGCAATATCAAGTTATGGTACTATGGACATTCAGCAACTGAAAGCTGACCAGTTCAGCTTTCTACCATACAGGAAAAGCTTTGATGAGGTACATGAAATGTTCATATATAATTCAATAATTAATACTACTATTAATTCATTCAGTAGTGTTTGTTGAGCAAATGAATGTTTCACACGTCTTAATTTCTCAAAAATCAAACTGTACAATTCTAGTCTAGGGAGATGGAGTAAACCCTTTACTTTGATCATAGAATGAAGTTGATGGATTGATATTTGGTCAAAGATTATAAGTGTGTTAGTGATAGTTTGGTTTAATTAGGACAACTCCTCAACAACTTTCTTGTTTTTAAGTAACCGAAAGTAGAAATATTGATTCATTCATGCATATATATGGTTTATGGTTATGGCATCTTGAATTCTTGATTTCTCTCCCCGGCCCTCTCTCTCTTTTTTTCTTCTTTATTTCACGATGATAAATCAAGAAGGCAGCCAAAGATTGAAGCAAAAGTTTGTGTCTTAATATTATACGCTGCTTAGGATGCGAATACAAAGGTGAAAATAAAGAGAAAAAGAAATAGTAGCTTTTTATAAGGGTGTGACAGTCAAAGAAAGAATGTAAAAATTAACCATTGCATGTGAAGGAGAAGTATCAAAGGCGTTCAAAGATTGCTTTTCACTTACTCATTTGCTTGTGTATGAAGCTTAATTGAAAACTATGCTAAAACTTGCTTGACATAAAACTATCACCCAACTCAAAATTTTATTCCAGACATTGTTCACCCACTCCCCCCACATGTCAAGAACTAACTCTAAGAGAAATTCAAGAATGAATTAAACTAAATTATATTATTTAAAAACAAAATGGACCAGTAAAAATCATCATGAATTGACTGTCATTGTTTGCAGGGTGGAGGAATTGGAGAGACTTCAATTGGAAGGGAAGGTCCAGCAGTAGCAGTAGGAGCAGCAGCAGTAGTCACGTGCGAAGACCATGACATCCCTGATCAACAAAGGCCACATCACGTGACCCATGAGCAGCCACGACACCACCACCACCACCACCACCACCACCACCATCAACAACAACAACAACAACATCAGCATCATCAAATTGCAACAACAGCATTCCACATCACTAGGCCTTCACATTCCATATCTACAATCATCTCCCCACCGCCCCTTCATCACACTTCAGTCATTCTTGATGACGACTCCTTCCATGTTTCCAGACTCATGCTCCAAACTGATAATTTTCAGGTAAATTAAGTTAACCCCACAATCAAACTATAAAGTTTAAAAAGAAAACCATTGCATGCACCATTGATCATTTTTTTACTTTTTTTTTATTTTTTGTTTGGTAATCTTGATTGTTATTACCTTCCAAATGTATCAGTAACTTAATTATGTTTATAATCAATGAAGGGATTCGTTTGTTTGTCAGCAGAGATGCAAACATGTAATTATATATTTACTTTCTAAAGCTCAGTTTTTTTTTGCAGACAATTCATGATAATATAGATGATTATGTTTTTTTTCTAATTATTCTAAATGATTATCGTCTTTCTTTCTTTCTTTCTTTCTTTCGGCAGCAACAGCAACAACATCAACAGCAGCAACCACAGCAGCAGCAGCAGCAACAACATCATAAACTTGGAGGAAGGTCTGCTTCTGGCTTGGAGGAGCTCATTATGGGGTGCACGTCAACTGACATCAAAGAAGTAAGTTCCCAACTTTTTGACCCTAAAGTTTATAATAAACCAAAGTACCAATTAATTAATATCTCGAGTTAATACTATTATTAATTATATATAGCATCCCTAAATAAATAAAAAAAAAGACAAAGGGTTAGTATAAATTAATTAATAGTAAAATGGGAATTAAATTTAAAACATCTAGCACATTATATAAAAGAAGAAATTTTCATATATAAGGAACTAATTGAATTAAGAATAATTTTAAAATGGGTAAACTTTTAATGCACATAATATAACATTTAATATAGAGATTTATAATAGAAGGACCTATAATAAAATAATTGTTCAAAAATAAAAGGGACTAAGAGGATAAGAAAGATATTTATTACATCTTTAAATTCCTACAATCTTAAGTTATAAAGAGAAGAACTAGAGCTTTTCCTTTAGTCTTTATTTCTTTTTTCTTTTCTATTTTTATGTTATGAATGGTTCAATCCCAATGGATGGAGTCATAATTGGACTATAAATTCGGGGGCATCTTTTTTTTTTTTTTTGAGATTTTGCCATTTTATTCCATGCAGAATGTATCTAACATGCATAAGCTAATTATTTGTCCAACTGCTTTTGTGCATGCGAGAGCTTTTGTATATAACTAGATCTAGTCATTACTCCAAAACAAAAACAAAAATTCCCTTTATTTTCTCTTCTCTTCTTTGCACTTTTCTCTTACTATCTTGAAATTAAGGATTGCCCCATCCAACCATCCAAGTTTGAGTTATACATTATTTTGTTTGTTAATTTTTTCATGGTTAAGTGTATATTTTTCATTATTCCCTAGCTTCATGTTTTGATTTAAACATTTCGTCCCTTTTGCTTCAATCTCTTCTTCCTTTTAAAGGAAGATTGTTCCACGGTTTCTTTCCAAAAGAGGAAAAGAGAACACTACATGATGGGGTATGGGTATAAGAAAAGCAAACATAGACTATTAATAAGGCATGGATTGGGGATTTTGGCAAAGATGCAATTAATTAGCTCTCTCTTCTTCTTTTTTTTTTTCTTTGTTTTGAACAGCAAAGACGAACATGTGAAAAAGAAACTCAGAATATATAGAAATGCAAGAAACTAAAAGTACTTTAAGGTTGTCTGTTGTTTTTATCTGTTTCTAGATGAACAAAATTTCTTTGCATTTTGAGAACTTCAAGAAACAAGTACTAAAATTAAAGCATGCACATTGGAAACTTAACATAATGTACCTACCCAAAATAAAAAGCATATTTATAAGTAAATAAAATTTTACAAGATATATAGAAACTGAAAACTTTTTCTTGAGTGTCCCCCATCTTAAGAAAGAAAGATTGAAAAGCATACACACATGAACAGAAGCCCACAATCTTACTGCAGAAAAAGGGAGTTAAAAAGAATTTGTTCTGTTGTGGTCCGTCTATTCACAATCTTTTTTATCTTTAATATGGCTGGAACTCTCAAAAATCTGAAAATTTTCACATGGTTTGATTGTTTGTTAATGGCAGGAGTCATCAATCACAAACCCACAAGAGCCAGAATGGTTGAAGTACTCAAGCTTCTGGCCTGATCCTGACAACCCGGATCATCATGGGTAGGAGGAAAAACAAGAAACAGCCAGCCTGCAGGAATACTACTAAAGAAAAAACCTCGATCACACAGACAAAATCATACTCATCATCATTAGTACTTGAAGAAGAAAATTCCTGAAGTTCTTTTCAATAAGTGGCCTGGAGAGAGACCAATCTATATATATATTTTCCTTTATCCATCTCTTTTACACACTGAAATGCCTGGTAAGGTCCCCAAGTTCTGATGGTTCAACCGAACTAACTGTACAACAACCCATGTTGGAAAAGCAAAGCAAAGAAAAGGAAAAAGAAAGAGAAACACACAAGCTGGGGAGGGGGGGAGAAGAGGGGAGAAAAGAAAAGAAACCCAAGAAAGGCTGCTCTCTTCTGACATATACAATACAAGGGCCAAGGGGGGCAGCCAATGACCCAAAACCAAAGCCAAAAAAAAAAAAAAAAAAAAAAAAATCCCTCTCCCTCTGCATGAAAATCATCACCTCTATGATTACCATATCATCTTTATGCCTATTCTTATTATTTGTTTATTTTTAGCTACTTGTATATTTTTCTTTTCATAATTAATTGTTTTCTACAGAAAAGAAAAACATTAATGTAGGATTTGTGCAAAGTGCAAACGAAAATACTTTGTTAGCTTTGTTGCATGGCACTCACTTTTAGAGCAGAATACTTGTTGTTGGACAACAAATTATTCCCTTTATAGAAATGGATATATTTTACTGCCGATTTATAAAAAGACCATTGCTGTCTTACTTTCACACTGCTTTTAAGAATCCCTGACCATTTTTAATATGAATATGGCCTAGGCTTCTTTTGTGATCAATATTATATTAATTATTCTGCAAAAATTATTGTGACACCGTCTTATATATACATGATATGTAAATTACGGTTTATTTGCTAATACGCTAATTTTTTATATGTTAATATTTGATACTTTATACGCTAATACGCTAAATTTTATACTTTTATAAAACGTTCTTTATGACCCTACTTATTCACTACGCACTTGAGTATTCAATCTATACAGCAAGATTAATTCTTTATGCAGAAACTGCACATTAATTTACTCCTTAAAAATCCGGCCCGTACTTTGTCATCTGATCAGCTTCTCTGCATATGAGCAGACAAAATCAGCCTACAGTCAAAATAAGACAAGAAGAGAAAAAGGGCTAGTTCCATGTGAAGTTTATTCGTCCAATGTAATGAGAAAATATTGCATTTCAAGAAAAAAAAGTATAGATAGAATTTGCTGTATAAATGCCATAAATTTTGAGTATGAATACCCCAAGATGCTGCATTGATACCAATCTCTTTAACTGCAATAGATAATCTTTTGATCAATTCCCTTCACCTCAACTTGGCATAAATAAAGAAGATAAGTTAAGATTCTAAGATATATCTTTGTGGAAAATTGGAATCTTGGTATAGCAGTAACAGAGAAATATATCACATTTTAATTGATGATGGTATTAGTTTTTGATCCGTTTCTTGATGAAAGTGCTTTAAAATTTAATGCTTTATTCTATTCCAAATGCTGGCTTTTTCATGTTAATGTAAGTCTATTACTATAGAGAATTAATTAGAGATAAATATATGCTGAGAGAGAGAGAGAGACACAGATAAGTGACGTGCATGGGTGATGGTGGTGGTGGTGGTGTGTATCTTTTGATCTTCCATGGGCGTGCATGTAATAAAGCTAAATCATCAAGATGGAGAGATTTGGATTTGAGGAGGCAATTTCGTGGTTGTTTCTTAAGGGAATAAAGATGCACAGGACAGAATTGAAGAAGGAATATATAAGAGGACAAGAATAAGCTTTAGTTTTGAAATGACCACGTTCCTTCAAAATATATATATCATTATTTCTACCTTCATTAATATTCATGCTCAGAATTGAAATTATGTTCATCTTGAATTCTTGATGTATTTTTCTAGTTGTTGTTTAATTGGAGGAGAATCCTAGCTTGCACAGAATATTATTAATCTAAAGATATGCTTCAATTCGAATGAATATTTTGCAAGAATGAATAAAAGTAGAGATACAAAATCCAATATATGCATGCATGATTTTTTTTTTTTTTTTTTTTTTTTTTTGAAGGGCCGGAGGCATAAAATGGTATGACAATGGAATTTGAGAATTGAGAAATATGCATTAATGTGACGAATAGGAAAGGAGGAAAACGAAGAGAAGGAAGAATGACAAGTCCTGTTCAAGTTCAAAAGTTAATATTCAAATTCTTTCACTTTATAGAAGATTTTGGCTGCTTTTAAAGTAGCAGTGGGCAGAGGTGCATGGGGTAACCACAGTTGAGTTGTGTGTAGATTTGGTCCCATAAAGAAGTTGCAGCAAGAATTTATGTATAATGAATGATATGAGGAATATATCACAATAACATGGCCCTTATAAACTTGATCCTTTTTGGATTCTTCGACTGAGTACGACTGCTCAAATTTTTCCAGTCTTACTGAATGCCCTAATAAATCTATAGCCTGATTCACACCAAGATTTGATCCATCCTCTCCATAGATTGAGCAGTCAGGGCTTCTTTATTGACAGAGATAATAAAAGGGTTCATTCACAAATTATAATACAGCCAATAAACAATGTTTCCTCAAACCATAAAAACAAGAGAGAATGATAATTAAGCCCATACATGGAACTGCATGCATGTATGCATGCTTCACTTTTAACTTCAAGAACAAAAGTAACGTACCTTATTAATTTGGATTATATCAAAATATAAATGTTTGTAAGGACAAATATTAGAGGATATTGATTTAGCAGAATCTGGAATAAGAATGATAACAATGGTGCTCCTCCTGAGAAGCTGTTCCTGTCTCTTGTTTTCGAACTCCTAACTGAAGAGGTCATTTCAGTGAATTAATTCTCTGTAATTATGAGTGGGAGGATCATGATGCACTAGGAATATGGCCAATTAGAATGCTGATATTAATTAACATCCAACTCAATTACTCAAATGTCATGCAACATTTTTTATTAAGTTAATATTGAATGACAGGCTATTTAGTAGTACTTAATTTGTCCATAAAGTCATCATTTTTTTTTATAAAGTTTTGTCAAGAATTAATAATTGTTTGCGAAGATAATGGGAAACATTGATTTGATGGCGACAATTAGTTAAAGAGAAGAAAAAAGAGAGAGTTTTTAGTTGGTATTGCACAGTAAATTAATATTCTTGCAGTCAAGTAAATTAATGAAAGATCTCCTGCCATCTTCGTCTTGTCCATATTCTAATTTGTTTCAAACATTGATGAAAAAAAAAAAACAAATCGATCAAAACATTTCATTTAAAAGTATTAAAGAAATCTTAAAGTACGGAGAAATGATTATTAGTTAATCAAATGTATAGACCGTATATATGTTTGAGAAAGAAGATGCCACCACAATTATTATTTCTTGGTCTTTTGGCTTTAAGCTAACATCATGCTTTTCTTTTTGTGTTGCTCTCTTTTTCCTACTTTTTGTGCAATAACCCAAACAAATCCCTGCAACTCCACCTATTCAATTCAATTCAATTGAAGCACGTAAAAAATGAACAAAGAATAAGAAAAAAATCAGCTTATAACTAAGAAATGAGCATTGAGCAGGCAGGCATGAGGCATGAGGCATGAGGCATGCAATGATACTCATGATATAGTCTTGTGGAGAAGGAGCACTATGACTCGGCTTTGGCAGCACAAATTTAACACGCCCCCCCTGCCCCTGCCCACCAACATCAAAGCCTATGATTTGAAGTTTTACTTATTCACTTATTCTTTCACCACTTGGTCTTGGATAAGCAGACCAGATGTTTTCTCGTAAAAGATTTGCGGAATAGTATGGCATTTTTTAAGAATTAACATTAATTTACACAAAAACAATATCATGAATTCCAGAAACCAAGGGCTACTATATATTCTTATATGATACAAACATGATATATCGCCCAGCTCAAGCGAACAATCGTTAGAAAATTCCAAGGATGAGATCAAAGATCATGAATCCATCTTGTAGAGCAGAGCTTTACTTGGTAGAAACCTCAACTGCTTTTCAACTTGGAAGTCTTTTCATATTAAAGTGCATGTTGGGCTTTATATGATGTCAACTTTGAAAATAACATAAACATGGTATCACAATTTCTAAGCGTTTTAAGGATTGCAGATCAGTGCATCTAACTCGTGTTCGATTTACACTAGTATATACAATAATTAGGTCAGAACTCATCATAAAAATGAAACGAAGAGGGGAAGAAATGCCCCTTATAATTGCACTTGTTTTGCTCGATTACACAAAAGTAAATCGGAAAACTGATGCAAATATGTACATATGGACTAAAGTCATATCCAACCCCCGTGTTATACACCACACTTTAGGGATCAGTAATTGCCTCTTCCTTATTAATTACAGGGCTCGGCTCGGTTGAAGAAAGTTTAAGAGCCAGCAACTCCACCATCAAGAGAACTAGCAGAGACCCTTCTTAAAGTTATTTCATAACTGTACTGCATCCTACTACAAGACTACTGATGGCTGTGGTAACATTCTACCTATCAATGCTCCCACTATACAAGCAAGCAACCAACCAACCCAAGCCATGACAGGAACTAGAACGCCCGTGTCTCTGTCAGTTGCCTGGTCACGAGTCCACAACCACCAGAAACTTTCAAAGCTGCAAAGAGGCAGGACAACCTTGCTATCATGGGCCTAGTCCTCGTCATTTTGGGTACAATCACAAGCTCCTTCGAACTATCATAATCACACGAGCTCTGGTAACCCTCTAAATCTGCTTTTGTGATCAATACAGCGTCTCTAGATGGCGAAACTGCAGCAGAAGCCATTCGCCACTGCTTGAATTCTTGTACTGCCTGTTTTATTAAGCAAATAAACTTGCATAAAACATTCAATCGAAATGCTTTAGAACACCTAGCCACCCTACTTGGAAGGATGACTGAGCACTAAAAGGAATCAAATGCTAAATCCACCACCCAATCATATTAGGTATAAATTGGGTGTTAGTGATTACCTTCCACTGAGAAGGAGCTAATAGCACTCTAGGTCTCCTAGACCGTACATACTCTAGGGCAGAAGCAGGAGTCATGTTCTTGTATTCCACCTGCATGTCAACAAACAACAACTCTAATTCTACATTTGCCTGATGCAAACCAAGTCGATTGAAGCAGCAACACCTGTTAGCCAGCATTATTGGCAATAAAAGCCCATTCCCTAAAACAACCAAAAATCATACCAAATAGCATAGAACAATTGTTGTGCTCCTTCCCCGCCCAGCTTTGCAGTGTACATACGTTGTCTGACCAACAGATGCATTCTCTGCAACCAAAAGAAGATATGTCACATAATTACTCAAGAACTGAATAGATTGGAGACGAGTGGACAAAATGCACTTACTCTGGATAAAATCTACAGCCCGATTGATATCAAGAAAAGAGGGAGCAAACAGATAATCACGAGTAGGAATAACCAGATGGACAATCCCATGAGCCTGAAAATGACACCAATAGTTAGGTGAGTCAACTAGAGGACAGTTTGAAGGTAGAAATCTCTCTATCAGTATTCACAGCAACAGTAGCAAGGCCCTTCAGAAAATTAGCTGCGTAAAACAACTTTTCAAATATTTTATATCACTTCTCCAGGGTACCAAAATGCATTGCGTAGGTTTTACTTTCTCTGATAAGAAGCACAAGTCTAAATATGCTGAAGAAATGACATTCTACACGAAACATGAAGCTCGAAGCCTAGAATAGATGTGCCAAGATCACTTACATGGTACAATGACGTTGGTACCAGGGTTTCATAATGCTCATTAAGAGTAATAACGCCACCAACACCGAGCTGCTTCAACCTAGGAACATCCTTTGGAAATGGAACCGCTCCAAGAAGCAAAAACTGAATAAAGATCAATATAATGATCGACAAGGTTAGTAACATTAATAGACTCAATCATACAAAAAGAAACTAATCCCACAAAGGACTATGTATACTCAGCCATGGAGCAGCTAGAACGGTAAGGTCAAGCAAACCCAAAAAATTAAAAACAAAAGGAAGGAAAACAAAATTGTAATAATTAAAAATCTGAGATGACAATGCCCAGCATTTTCCCATATAATCATAGGCATTTTCGAAAGTACATAAATATACTGGTATTTACTTAGCACAACACGAATTAATTAAAACCCAATACAGTAATCCTGTTTCTCCATATTTTATTCCACAAAAGCTATGTTATATTCCTTTCAAACCTACAACCATGCGATCCATCCTTACAAGTATACTTGTTTATGCAATTAACTGGCTAAATGCACACAGACACGCATCATCGATCAAAGCAATACAAAACTCTTTAGAAACTTTTTATCTCATAAATGTTAAAGAGAAAAAAACATTATAAAAGAACCATCAAACTAACAAAAAGGGGTGAACTTTCCAGGAATATTAAGATTTAAAATAATAATTTAGATAAAGGGAGAATAGAAATGGACCTGGTCGATTTGATCCCACCATCTGAACTCAGCTTGATTAATTTTGTTGCGAAAAACATTATACAAAAGGGTGGGATAAAATAAGATCCGAGCACCGGCACCGACCAGAACTCTCTTAGCGTCGACCCGTACTATCATCCTCCGGTCCTTATTGGAATTTCTACCATCATCAAGATCATCAAATCCACCCAAAACCGCCGTGCTCTCTGACCCATTCTCTGTCTCTGTCTCGTCCAAATCCTCGATCTTCATATCAAACCGCTCAATTAACTTAATTACAACACTTACTGGTGATTTTCGATACTTTCTCAATTGGGATTAGGATTAGGAGTTTCCATCAAACTTGACGAGAAGAAGATGAATCGGTGGCATGTGGATTTGCGTATAGTGTGTTGTTTCCAAGGATTTTGATAGGATCAAGATCAACGGAGAGAATGCCGGGTTGAATCAGTGAACGGAGAATAATATCAATATCAAATTCACCAAAAAAATCATAATCCTTACTTAAGAGATGCCTAAACGGTCAACTTTGCAGAAGAATGAAAAAACAGCGCATTCTCAATTTGGGCTTATTTACAGGATAACCCACCACCATTAACAAGTGGCAGGGTTTTTTTCTTTTTCTTTTTCTTTTTCTTTAAATGTGGAAAATTGCAAAAATTTAGCTGTATATATTTTTTAAAAAATGAAATCTCACCACTAACATTTAAAATAATATAATTTCGTCATTTAATATATATATATATATTAGATTAGTCATTTTTATTTAATTTTATATTTTTTTTATTTGAAAAATATACATTTATCACCCTAAGACGATATATAGGTGTATATTTTTTGTTAAAAAATCAAATGGAAAGATAAATTTGGTAAAATGTGATTGATAAAATTACAAAATGATGGGTGGTAAATTTTCCAATAGGTAAGAATTGTGCGATTTTCTTTTACACAGTTGTAAAAATTTGTCCATGAAATATTTGGAAAACGAAAGTTGTACATGAAGACTTATACAACCACAACCAAACCTTTTATAAAGATGGACCCAAATTTTGAAATTTTCTTTATTTTTATTAGATTTTTGAGAAAATTTAAATCTTTTAATTTTTTTATAAAAAAAATCATTCCCTGTTTCTTAAAAGCAGTAATGTAGAGAGACAATGGTTTTTCAAGTAATGGTACTATCAACCATTGGGCAAATTATATGTTTGAAATGATAAATATGTTGTCATTAATTGCTTTCTATCTTGAAGAGATTGTAAGTTTTGACATATAGCAATGGCTACACCTTCCACACAATACCTTCATAAATAATGTAATGTTCCATCAGGCATCAGATGTTATCATCCATGCAATATATGCTACTATCTGTTTAGCACAAAGGGAGTAAGGGTACAAGAAAGAAGCCTTATAATTGCATACATTGAAATCACTACTAAATTTGATGGTACATGATTCCAAAAACCTTAATAGCAGCCATAGAGTTGAAGGAGTAATTTTTTTAATTCTCTTTACATTTTTATTGGGTCATTCTTTTTTGAAACTATCTTATATGTATAAGATTTGCATATGAAATTCACTTTAGCGTATAAAATATTAAAAATTAGCATATAAAGCATAAAAAATTAGTGCATAAAGTATAAAAAACTAGCGTATTAACCTATAAAATATTAAATATTAGCGTATTAATGTATAAAGTATAGTTCACGTATCACATTTTATACATAAGACAGTTTTACAAGAGTTTTTGTGTTTTTATTGACAGTAATTTTAATTTACCAATAAGCAATGCCAAAAAAACAACCAGTTAGTAATAACTAATAACTCAAATCTTTTTAGTCTATTGATATGGATTTTCACACTATCACTTCTGGTTACACTTTTGTTGCCGTTCTTAATCCAGGTAAAGCGTGGATTATCTTAAAAGTGTGATTAATAGATGATTCTCTTGGAGGTTGGCAATAGGGTCCCAACATTAAATTCTTTATTTAAGAGTGTGAATCCCAACGTAAAAACATAATAAGGCTGCCTCCCAACTGGGCTTAGAATTGAATTTCCTGAGCAACCCAAACTATGCATGCAACTTCCATTGCCTCTAGTTTCTACAAAGAAACCCTGTTGGCCTATAGGCTCCTTAAAACATTTTGAGGCCGAAAGTTAAAGTTCTTATTGTGGGTTTGGTGTTCGTTCTTTTAGATAATAGAATGAATTCGTGTTCCTTCATATTTTCTTTTTAAGCTAAAATGTCGTTTGTTATTTTAACGATTGAACCAAATTTTTAGAGTAAATACAAACTTATCGTATTTTGAACACCACATAAATATATGGTGTGACAGTTGAAAGGGTGCATACTAGGGGTGTAATCGAGTCGAGTCGAGCTCGAGTACACCCTAATCAAGTAACTCGATTTTAAAAAAAGTATACTCGAGCTCGAGCTCGAACTCCAAACGTTCCCAATCGAGCTTGAGTAATTTATTTTTTTATTTTATTTGTTTTATTTATTTTTTTTATAAAAATTATAGGATGTATTTGCAATTTTTTAAAATTTAATGAGGTCAAATTATAATTTACTATAAATTAAGAACTAAAACACAATTATAAATAGATTAAATTATAATTTATTAAACTACAGAGACTAAAACATAAATATAAATATTAAAAATAATATATATATATATACTCGAGTATGTGTAAAGCGAGTAGCTCGCTCGTTTAACATACCTAGTGCATACATAAGAATAAGTTTTCTTTATCCATTTTCTTGGTGGTTAATCAAATGAGGATTTCATGGCTGGACCTTTGTTAAGAGTGTTAGAACCACACAAAAACAAATAAATAAAGTTAAAAATGATATTATTTTGTATTTGGGGACCCATTAGAAGGAATTTTTCCAACTTATTACGGTGATTGAATAGCCTTTTGATGACAAACTTAAAAAAAGTACTCATCATATCGGATGACCATCTTGCTTCAAGCTTAAAAAAGCTGGAATTTGCACGCGTTTTTCTTCATGGAAATCATACACTTGCACGTTATTTGGCCAGTAGCATTGCAAGAATGCCAAGAAGGATAGTGCAGCAAACACAGGGAGCTCAGCTCATCACTCACTGGGAGTGTAGATAATTTCAGACAAATGGAACCTCCACATTATGGGAATGGTAAGTAGACATAAAATTTACCATTTCAAATGCAGTAGAAATCACTGCAATCATTTTTTTCTGACTCTTATTTTGAGTAGCAATTCATCACTAGTATTGTTCTGCTCCTTGTTCTTTGGGATGACTCCACTGCCATTTTCTCATAGGTAGAAAAATGTGTCATCCAATCAAATCAGATATTTAGAGGGATCAACAGTGTGCAAATTTAAGGTGCTTAAATTTCACCTTTAACCAATTCCAATGCTAAAAGTTACTACTACTGTACTAACTTTTGACTAGCGCTCGCTGTTGACTACTGTACGTAGTTATTAATCTCTGTAGGATCTGTTTTTCACTTTAGCTAACAAAAATTAAGTCCTAGGACCAAGAAATGAAAACCGGGAAAGTAACACACGTTGATACATGCATATATATATATATATATATTTACAATAAATTTTCATTCAAGACAGAACAAAAACCCCACCAACTTCTCTTGTCATCAATGCTTTGCAACCTCATTTTTGCACAAGCTCACAGAAAGGCCTATCTTACTAGGAATTGACTGTTCACCTCAAGATGGAGAAAACAACTTTGATCTTTGCTTTTCTAATCCATGTAATCGCCACTCAAGCTACATTCACAGTTGGTGGTGGTGTAGGTGTAGGTGTTGGCATTGGCGTTGGTGTTGGCGGTCAAGGTGGTTCTGGTGGCGGTGCTGTTTGGTTAGGTGGAGGAGGAGGGATCAATAATCCAATGCCCTCTGCTGTTCCTCCAGCTTCAAAGCTCAGCAGGGATTACTCTGCTCTTCAAGCATGGAAATCGGCCATCACAGATGATCCACTGGGGATTTTGAAGACTTGGGTTGGCTCAAATGTGTGCTCTTACAAAGGAGTATTTTGTTCAGATTCTCAAGATTATATGGGTAATCCAACAGGGCAAGTCGTGGCAGGTATAGATCTTAACCATGCAAATCTTCGTGGCATTCTTGTCCAAGAACTTTCTGTCCTCACAGAATTGTCTCTACTTCACCTCAACAGCAACAGGTTCACGGGTACAATCCCCGAAACATTCAAAGATCTTTATTCTCTCTCAGAATTAGACCTCAGTAACAACCAATTTTCTGGACCATTTCCAAGTACAATACTTCTCCTTCCTAACCTTCTTTACTTAGACCTCAGATTTAACAGTTTCTCAGGTCCCATTCCTGAGGATCTCTTCAACAGGAAACTTGATGCAATCTTTCTCAACAATAACCAGTTTGATGGTGGTCTTCCTCAAAATTTAGGCAACTCTCCAGCCTCGGTGGTCAATTTAGCTAACAATAAGTTCAGTGGCGATATTCCATTCAGTTTTGGCTACTCTGGGATTAAAGAGATTCTGTTCCTCAACAATCAACTAACTGGTTGCATCCCTGAAGGAGTAGGCTCGTGGGCAGATTTACAAGTTCTTGATGTAAGTTTCAATTCACTGATGGGGCACTTGCCAGACTCCATTTCTTGTTTAAATGGAATTGAAGTTCTCAACTTTGCACACAACAAGCTATCAGGGGTTTTACCAGACTTGGTCTGTTCGCTGAAAAACCTATTGAATTTGACTGTTGCCTACAATTTCTTTTCTGGGTTCAACCACGATTGCTCAAGATTGAGTTTTGGATTCGATTTCTCGCTAAATTGTATTCCAGGAGTAGTTATGCAGAGACCTCAACCAGAGTGCTCTGTAATTCCAGGAGGTGGATTAAGTTGTCTCAGAATTCCTTCCCCAACGCCACTTGTTTGCGGGACACTGTTTGGAAATCAAAAAACTCATACTCCTCCTCCAACCCCATCACATCAATGATAGAAGAGAGAGGAGGCACAATGACCACTGTTCTGTTCTGTTCGTCGTGGACCTGGCCAGCTGAGACTAGCGTTGGCTGTCACTCATTAACTCAAGAGCAGCTATGACCAGAGCTTTCAAATTTATTTCTCCCCAAAATTTGAAAATGAATTTGACTTATTTTACTACTCAACTTCCACATGCTTTGTAAGGATTAGACTGTGGAAAAGAGATTATTTATATTATTGGGTAACTTGTAAGTATTCTTTCATTATGTCTTTACTTCAATATAAAGCTTTCTGCAGGGCCACTATTGCACTGGTATGAGGCGTGTGTAATGGATCCTACTGGAAATGGCAAATTCTGCCGTATTTGATAGTTCATGCGCCCCACCAATGACCAATCCAAGCTTTTTAGCAGTGAGCAGTCGTTTAATTATGCCAGTTTCTATGTCTTGTTCATGTCCAATGTCAATGAGGATTGAGATTCAGACCGTTCACGTGATCGACTCGATGCAATAATTGTAACATCTTTGTAGTTTTATAACCATTTGTTGTTTCTTGTGTAATGAATGTCATAGAGCTTTTCTTATTTTTGACGTGCCTCTGCTCTGCTAGCCTTGGGATAAAGATCTTTGGTATGACATTTCCCTTCAAACCTCTGATTGTGCTAATTGGCCTCTTTCATTTTTTTAATAAAGTTTTAATTAACACAAAACTCACTCACTAGTCAAATTGTGCTCAAGAAACTGAGAAAGACAACAATAAATGCTGCACAATGCTTTTACACACACAATTAGAAAGTTGATAAGAAGTTTTGGATTTATTTACACAAATCAACAAATAGATTGTTCTTGCTTGGAAAATGAATGAAGGTGTAGTATTACAAAAGCGAGCAATTTCTCTCAATTAGGCAATGTAATACAGTGGATTTGGGAGTTTGAAGGACCTTTTGGCAACTGCAAATCCATTTAAGTCGCTCCATTGATCTCCTGAGCTCCCATGAATCCTGTAACCTTCATCTTCCAACTCCTTCCTCTTCTCAGATTTGTAAACGGTGGCAAGTTTACCTTTATCAGAAGGTCCCCTGTTCCGTCCATGAAACAAACCTCATTATTGAATGCAATATTACTTCAATAGTGCAATCAATGCCTTTTAGCATTAACATGGAAAATCAGAAATGAAAACTAAGCCCATCCTTTTCTATTTTACCTCAAGTAAAGCCTTTTCCAGTTGCTGAATCCTGAGTATTCAAGATTTTTCACCGTAGCTTTCCTTTGAAATTCACTTCTCCCAGTCAATAAGATTATCTTAAAGCCCAGCTGCTCAAGTTCTCTGTACAACCTTAAACTTGCTGGCAACGCAGGGGCCTCGGCCGAATCAACCCACTCGTCAAAAGCTTTTTCATCAAAAATTTCTGATCTGTGTTGAAAAATCAACAGTGTTTAATCAATAATCAAGAAAAAAATCAGACAATGCTGTTTATTATTTCAATATTTAATCAATAAGAATAATAATATACGGAGTGAAAAGTAAATTAATAGACGTGTCAATTATAAAAATACAAAATTATCCATTATCCATTAGTGTTAACTCATCACTACTCATATCATTAATCATTTAATAAATCATCCCAACAAATGTATCTTTATCTTATCTATTACTATATCATGCATAACTTTCAAGTACACAAAACTATACATTTGTTCAGAACTGTACGCAGATTACGACGTGAGTAAAAATCGAGTATGAACGACTACCATGACGACAGTACTACTAACATTTAGGCAGCACTTTTGCATCCACATTAACGCTCCTCCTGTGCAACAATAAAATGAAAAAGAATTTCTCAGCTACTAAAGGTCATTGTGGACCACTACTCTCAACAACCATTGGTGCAAAAATTGAGATATCCTTAAAATTATTTGGAGGTCCACAGCCTCACATGGTTGTTGTTTTATTTTTATTTTTTTTCACATTTGCCATATTTTTTTTAATTTATTCCTAATCTATCAACCTAGAACTTAACACAACTGAATTAATGGAGGATTGATCCAACTACAAAAATACATCACACTACTTCTACATTATTATTATCAACAATCAGTGAGGATCCAAATGTACAATTTGTTAAACAGCAGTATGTAATCGAATGCAACAAACCAATCAAAATTCCAAAAAAAAGAAAAGAAAAAATAAATCCAAGATTGACTTGCCCGAATTCGTGATCCGCATAATATGGAAGGTTGGAAAGGAGAGTTTCGTCAATGTCGAAGACCCAAGCGTCCTTCCCGTCGCCGGTAATCTTCACCGTCTTCGCAAAAGCGGCAGCCGCGTCAGCAACAGCCTCCGAATCCGAGATATAACGATCGCTGGTGACGTAGTCCTTCACGAATGAATAGCATCTAGAAGGGATGAGACTCCAGGGACCGGCATCATTTGTCTCGACTGTGAATCTCCAGCTGTCGCAATATTGATTATCGTCATGGCGAATTTGTCTGTGACTCTCCGGCAGGATTTGGATGATTGAATCGGACGATGCGAATGATGCGTAGACATGGAGATGGAGGGAGACAAGAGACAGAAAGAGGAAGATTTGGTAGGAACCCATGGCCGGAAACGAGAAAGCGCCTTTGAAGCAAAAGTAGCGCTTCCTAGTTTCTTCGCGTTTTCCACGATGAAATTATTTCAATACCAAATACTACTAGTACTTGTACTGTATAAACCAAGCCTCGTTAATTGTACATTTTTACCCTTCCTTACTAAATATAACACGTTTGGTTGGTGAGGACTGAGGAATATTCTATTGGAAAGTAAATGTTTTTCTTAAATTATTATATTTTAATGTTTTTTTTGAGAGTAAAAAGAATTCCCATTTAAGGAAAAGTAGTATAAAATTTCTAGATTTTTAATCTTTGGTGTTATTTTGATTACTTTTTAAAAGATTTTAATAATCAAAGCAAGTTATGCATTTGTAATAAAATTCTTTCATTAAACATTTAATATAACTCTATCCCTCCCTTATATTGTAACTTGCTTTTATTATATATAAATAATTGGTTGCTATTCAACTTCTCTGTAAATAATTTAGCCTTACAACTTTTACGCCAAATCTATCTCTTTTTCTATTGTAACTTTACATTTTAATTTGTCAAACTTTCATAGTGAAAATAACTCATTCATAGTCTTGAACATGTTGTTTACATTATTTTTATTTCTTTTTTTTTTTTTTTTTGTTATAGTATAGAAATGATATGATACTAAAACTCTATTTAATTTCCTGCCATTCAAACAAGACCTAACAAAAATTTAGAATAAAAAAGGGAGCCTAAACTAAAAGAGACATTTTTGCTTTCAGTGTTTTCACTCGGTTACTCCATCTGTTCTATAATAATTATGGTTTTAAAGATGCACACTAATTAAAAAAAAGTAATAAATTCTCTTATTTACTCATATTTATAATCATAACTTTCTTTATGTTTTTTTAAATAACATTACATAGATAAATAGAATAAAGAGTTTTAAACTTTTTGTACTGATATTTGTAAAATGACACTTATTCGAGAACGAAAAATGTGAGTTAAAACGATGATTATTAAATAACAGAGGGAGTATTTATTTGGTACAGAAACCCATAGCAATGTTTCAATTTCAACAGCACTACAGAATAAAAAAATATCAAGATTAAGGCAAAAAATATATGGATTCCAAACAATTACTGTCAAACAATATAAAAAGAATGAATAAATATGGTTCCTATCAAACAATTCTCTATCTTTTTACATTGTCAATCTGCAAAATGCACACAAAATTAATTTATCTCTAATCAGACACAACAACCCTCAACAAACTATCTCTCAAATGTTTACAAAATCGAAATGGACAAAAACCAAAGAAAAATATAGTTAATGTTCAAAAGGCCTGGTAATTAACTCTCTCTAATACTTGTAAGATTGCTAGTCACACCCAAACCACAGTTAATTAAGAGTTTCATAAAGGAAAGGTAAAAATGGTATTGTTCTGTCAAGCAATGTGAAGAAGGATTTGGGAAATGCTTTTCTTGTTTTATTGCAAAAAAAGAAAAGGGGGAGAAAATATAAGTATATATCTTCAACGCTCAAACCAAGGTCTGCAAAAACCAAAGGTTATCAGTGCATCAGAAGGGTAATTTCTAGTGTGCGGTTTGGAAGGTTTTATGAGAGTGAGTCTTGTTCATCAGGGTAAAACTCTTTCCTGAGTTTTTGTGAGAAAAGGCGACAAGAATCCATGCTGAGATCAATGGCAGCTGAAAGTGCAACAAATAATGCTGCATCAGCCATGCAAGTTACATGTCTCACCCCTACTTGTACCATGGGTTTACTCACTTTCCCCTCTGCCTCTACACTTGATCTCATCACAAATCCTCCAACTGGCAGTAGTATACTCAGAGCTGACTCTTTTCTTGCATTGTCAATGCAGAATTGTCCACCCTTTTTGACGCTCATTGTACCTTCGGCTATAGGTACTCCACTTGTTAAGCCAGAATCAGTAATGAGTTCGAATTTATAACCCAATCCATCAACTGGCCCTCTCTCTCGCCAAGCCTCAAGACGACCCCAAGGTTTCCAGCTGCTAACGGACGGTCCATTAGGCCGGAGAATGAGCCATGCCCCGGCATTTGATCTGGAAACCCTGTCAGAGCCCGGCGATGGAACAAATGGAGTGATCATGGAGGCAGCTGCAACAGCTGAGCCTGAGAGATCATATATTATTATCATCCACCCTTTACGCTCTCTTCCCGGCTTCTCTCTTTCGCTGGAGAAGGTTCTCATCCATCCTTTGTTACCACCCATGGTAAAATCTGAAGGCAGGGATCTGGTAATAGTACACAAGACAGAAGTGTAGAAATCAGTAATACATCCCATTAAACCATTACCAATATATATACAGAAAGAAAATTGACAGCAGTAATAACAACAACTAAAGCGTTTATCCGATTAGACGGGGTTTCACATATTTTACACATCATACTGATGCATCTAAAGTTTCTTATGCATGTTTAAACCCCTTAATTTAATTTAGATGCATTCATTAAATTGTGAAGCAACAGTAACAAAAGAGAAACAGTAAAAATTAGAAGCACAAAAAAGTCAAGCACAAGAGTGCTTAGTGCTCACCTAACAGAAAACATGATCATGCAACTAAATCTTTGGCACATGGGATGGTTGGGGAATCAAATCAATTAGAATAAAACTGCCATTAACAGTTAATAGGAAAACTTAATAGTGTAAATTTGACCAAAGGCAAATCATTACAAATAATTGTGTGTCAGAATGGGCATATGATCAAAGACTGGTAAACAATCAAAGATATATAGAAGTTGACATGGTAACAGAAAGGGCATCTAGTAATTTCGAGAAGTTCCAACAACAAAAGTTTGATCTAATCTATCTAATCTAATCTAGTCAACGGTAAAACTGGTCTTCTCTTGAGAAAAAGATGTTAAAATGATCAACTTTGGTAGACTCAATGCCAACTATATAAACTGAATTCCTTCCTTAAATGTCGGTCTAATAAGTAGTACTTATAATACGTACGCTGGCAACTCAATTTTCTTTTTAACATCCATTTCTACAAAGAATTTATCAACAAAAGTGGATCTGCTAAATTTTTTTTTATCAAAACTGGTATGTTAATTATCAATGAAATTTCATTAATTTGCATATCCCACTTTGTATTGCTTGGAGTTGGACTATTAATGAGCCAACTTAATGTTGAGGGATAACACGAGTACTGACTTGTGTGGCATATGCTATATGCAGTTAAGCACACTCATGCAAATTGGAAAGTAGGACAAGCTGTGGGCTGTGTCGCCGTCATGCATTTAGGGCCAAACACAAATGATCAGTCTCCACCGTTTACAAATATTCCAACACAAATATCAATGGAAAAATTTTGGGGAAAAAATTGAAATAAATGTTTAATGGATTGCCACTCACAACCCAGGAATTAGAAACAATTAAAAATGTTTTAACAAAAATTAAAAAATGGGACAACTGGAACAGTCGTGCAATTTACTTAGAAATGTGCATGAAGTGCTAACATGCTCCGAATGAAAGAGTTGATCAGCAAGCTCACACTGACTCACCTTGACCTATTACGATCGGCGCTAAATTTGCAGCTGAAAACGGGCTGCCTTATGTTCTCCTGGATCTGGAAAACTACCGGGCTACATTCTGGTTCCCCTCCGAACTGGAAAACGAACCGGGGATCCGGTTCCGACCTCACCACGGCATGCAACTTAGCCTCCATTCCGGAGTGGCCTGCAGTCCCAGCAGAGAGCTTCATCCACCCATTCTGGTACACCGACGACTTCGACTGGGCCCCACTAACATTAATGCACATGCGTACGGAACCCAACAATTTGCCGCATGCTACCCCACAAGTACGGCCCATGCGTCCCGTGAAGACGGAGAACTTTAGAGTGATGACCGGCTTGGAACGGAGACGGCGGAGAGTTGCGGGGTCGAGATGGAATCCGGCAACGGAGGAAATGGAGGAGGAGTCCTGCTGCTGCTGCTGCTGCGAATAGGGGGAGGATTGGTCGGAAGTGCAAAGTGGGATGAATGCGGTTTGGGAAGGGAAGTTGGCGAGCTTAAGTTTAGCGTAGCATGGAGTGGTGGAAGGATGAACGCCAGGACCGGCCGCAGGATTAGGCGGGGAGGAAGGGAGTTTTAGTGCTAAGGATTCGATAATTAAACGAACAAAGGGGCAAGGATCCATTTCTCATGCAATGCAATGCAGGATTAAATGAGTCGTACTTTGGTTTTGTACAACCCGGATGAAGAAGAAGGAGTTGTTTGGTTAAAAAAGTTGATAGTTTAGAGAGAGAGAGAGAGAGAGAAAGGAAAGGAAAACAAGGGAGGAGCCTAGGAGGGAGGGAGGGAGACTGGGAGTGGGTTTGGGTGGTTTCGGAGACAACTATATTATTAGGATGTCAAAACAAATTAAAGCTGGTTAAAATCTGTTGTTATCTGTACTGTATTTTGTAGTTTTGTTATCTCCATTGTTTCTGTGCTGATAATTACCTTTTCTTCTTTTCTTTTTTTTTTAACAAAGTAAAATAAATCTGGTAAATGCTGTTGTGCCCAACTCTTTTTGGGAAATTTGTTTTTTCTGTTTTTTCCTTTTAAACTTTTGGAATAGACGGGACCATTTTTTATGGATTCTCTATCAAATGTTATTTTTTTTTATTATATTCAAAATTAAAACTATACCCTATAGTTTATTCATTAAGAATTTAATAATTGTAAATTTGATTTTAGTAATATTTATTTTTTTAATCTTTAATTTTAGTGAATCAACATCATTTTGAACATTGGACAGAATAAGACAGGGTAATATTAGATATAGGATGGGAGAGTCTATATCTTTTGTCCAATAATTATCCAGTCCTATTCTGTCTAACGTTTAAAACTACGTAATTTCATTAAAAGTAGGGACTAAATGCATAAATATCGTTAAAATTACTTTACAATTATTACACCCTAACCAAGATATTAGTGAACCCTATGACTTAGTTTTAATTAGGACAGGATAAGACAGACAAAATCTTGGACAGAAGATCCCTTGTCGAGGATCCGATGAGTTGGGGAGACCAGATCCTCTGCCCAATATCTATCATGTCTTATTTTGTCTAACGTTCAAAATTACGTAGTTTCATTATAAGTACCTACGTCGTAGTTTTAATTAAGACAGACAAAATATTGGACAGAAGATCCCGTGTCGATATGTAGCTAGCAAAAATTTTCATTCAAGATTTTTATTGGCCAAAAATAATAATAATTTTAAATAATATTTTTATGTATATATTTACAACAATGACATGCAAAGTTGATATACAGTTAACATTATATTTTTGGATAAAGTTGATGATTATTTATAGGTTGTTGTAGCTTATTCAATTTCAAACAAGTTTATCAATTTTATACAAGTACATATATTGTAAGTTTTAGTGGAAAAAAAATGAAATCAAAATTTTGCCTATGTTCTTTATGATTTTTCATTAATTGAATGGGTTTTCCTTTACAATTAATTTTGTTTAGGGTTTTCTCCGTTTCATTTATATTTTGAGCCAGCTTTGGTCCAAGGAGAACTAAGCAATACAAAGGTTACCATTCAAATGAATTAATTAGAAATTTTGGATATTCATCTTTCTTACCATTCAGCTCCATATAACCTCCACCATTTTTACTAAATTCTAAATTCTCTGATTATTCATAATCATGGAATTTGTCATTTTCTAAAAACACATTGAAACAAATTACCATTCAACAATAATTTTGTTAAAATAATCATATCTAACTGGAGGTTAGTTAAGAAAAAAAAATTAAGAATATTCTATTTTGATAGTTTTGGACAAATGTTGGAAAACTAAGGATAAAAGAGTTGGTGACAATTTTGCCAATTCATAAAAACATCAACAACATTTATACAACTATGGAAGTTTACATAATTAAGTCCATAAGATGGGAACAATATTAATGTTCTGAAAAACCAAAATTATGGCTGTAAACTATTGTTTTGTATCGATAATCCCAGCCAGCTATGATTATAAAATCATTTCCAATTGAATTTTCGCAGTCATCCTCTGTTTTTTTTTTTTTTTTTGTTTCCCAATTCTGCCGTTAAAATCGGGTGCTACTTCCAGAGCGGCTAATAATTTTATAATTTTTTGTAATTTAGTACTAGTGAAATTATAAACTTAGTATGTACTAATTGCCGTTATTTTTATCAAACAATAATCCAACATTTTATCTTAGATTTTTTTTGGCCAATATTGGAGCAATGTGTTACGTACTCGGTCTATTATTTTGAGTTGAATTATCATGTTCCTTTACCTTTTCAATTTACCATTTTAGCATTAATTGACCTCTTAATTTATTTTATTAATTAATGGGTGAATATAGCTATTTCTTTTCAAAAAAAAAAAATTAAAAATCATTCAAAGAGAGGAATCATGTGCTGTGCTGGTGCTTTGTGCCATTTTGGTATAATTAATATAATTATTATTTTATTTTTTTTGGTTGGACCACATTAAGTTCATATGTTTCTTTACATTTTTTTAATTGAAAGAGCAAACGTAGTTGAGATGATATATATGCACATACACGTCCAGGTCAAGCTAGCTTGCAGGGAGTGATTACGACAAAACGTAATTATCATTTATTAAATAAATTAAAGCATATAATTTAGACAATTAGTATATATTTCTTTTTAATATTTAACTTTTGTTGATTACTATTTAATAGCATTTTCCAATCAATTAGATGACCTATTTTGGTGGTACAAGTTTTTGCCAAAGTCCAAACCATAAACAACTATTTAATTCAAAATGAAACCTTCAAATTAAAACTCATCATCTTCCTATAAACCAAACTATTTTGATCAATGCTTGCATGATTCAACCGCTTTTGAGAGTGATTTTTGGCTTAATTCTTGCCAACAACATTTCTACCAAACCAACGTTCTTTTCGTTTCTTTTTTAACTTTTTGGTCCACTATGTTTTGAGTTGCTGAGTATAAACTATATATATATATAATATAGTAGAAATAAAAATGTTGAAATCAATAAATTAAATAAAATAAGTAATAAATGCATTATTTAAGAAAAAAAAGGTATGAGTAAGTCTAATAAATAAAGAAATAATATGTGCATATGACACCTTTAATGCTCTAATACAGCGTGTAAAAAATAAAGAAATATTATTTTAAATTAGTAATATATGAAGATATATATATATATATATAACTAATCTTATACAATAGAATAAAAGTTTAATTATTATATTCCAATATTTTTTTGGGATTTGCTATTACTTTTTGAGATCCATATTATGTACAATATTAATCTATTTTATTATGTTTAATATTCTTATTATATTTAATATTCAAAATAAGATCATTTCATTAAAAAAAATAGCGAATAAATTAAAGCATAAGTATCATTAAAATTAACAATTATTATCTCCTACCTCCATTATGATTGAATTCTATTTATACTTTTAGTCCCCGATTTTAATGTAACAACTTCGTTTTGAATATTGGACAGGATAAGATAGAGTAATTTGAGATCATATCCTTTATCCAAGATTATTTCTATCCGATTCTGCCCAATGTCGTAGTTTAACTAAAACTATGAATTAAAATCATAAATATCACTAAAATCACTTTACAATTATTATATTATAACCAAGAAATAAGTGAAGCCTACAACAACGTAAGATTCTAGCTCAAGTAATTTTGAACAAAGTATCCCCTCTCTACTTTATATCCCTTCCTCCCTTTTATTAAACTCACTCGTCATATATATATATATATAAGTAAAATGCACATCCTTCAAAATTATATATGCTAGAAAAGTTTATTGTACCATCATTCTTTGAAATAATAATAATAAACTTTTCTTGAACTATTTCTTGCTATCTTAATTTGTCGTTTTGGATAGTTAGCAAATTTGTTATGAAAGGTGAGCTAAGCAAATAGATAAAGTGCGTGGGACCTTGTAATTTTATGTTTCTTTAATGTTTGAAATAATTAAGATAATAAGATTGGGTTGTTTCATTTCATGTGGGAGGAGGAGCCCAGCAAGCAGACCATTTCGTTTTGCTATCTCAATCAAAACCTTTTATGGTTGGTTCTATAAATTATACGTTATAATAACAAACATATGATCACCATTGCAATAATTCCTTAATTTAATGCATATTCATTTATGTTGTTGTACTATCATGGATTACGTTAATTTAGTATTTCTTAATTTTTCCCATTTTAGCTTGACTTGTTCTTGCGTATCTGTGCTCCAGCCAATCCATTGTATTTGGCAAGTTCCGTATATTTGTTTATTCACGGTTATAATTCAGTGTTTGAATTCCTTAAAAACATATGCCAAAATTTGCAGACCATACTCAATCCCTTGTGGTTTATGAACATTTCTGTGGGCTCACTGCTCATCAAAAAAAAAAAAAAAAAAAATTGCAGGAGAAGTATCAGGTTGTGTAGAAACTAGAAAATCTTTCTGTTTCTCTGCAAGTAATTCAAGTGGTTTGATGTAAAACAATCAGCGCCAAGTTGGCAGAAGAAATCAGCCCATCTGGGCTCTGACATCGAATGATCATGTACGTACAAGTTTCTTAAAATAATACTATACTATAAGCCTATAACATCATGCAAATTTGATACAGCTGGAGTTGGAGAATGGACAGAAACATTGTAGATATGGTAAAGATCTCAAAGGAGATGGATGCACCATCGTATTAATTACTAATTGGAAAACTATAACTATTTGTCCTGCATCATCCCACGATGCACGTTGCTACTTTGTACACTTTTAACATATGTTGCCAAATTGATGAAGTTGTAGGATTCGTTTCTATTACCGTTGTGGCTTATGCCATGACAAATTAACCATCATCAGCAAAGAGTCTTGTTTGTTACCAATCTGACAAACTATGCCTTGACATGAAGAAAGCGAAAGAAAGAAAAAGTTGGTTAGAATTATATGTTATGTATGTTTATGTTTTCTTCCCAACACACACAGTCACACAGTGTATTGATTTGTTTGCAAAAGAAATAGAGGGAGGGACCAGAGTAAGTGTGGGGTGGGATTGTTAGTTGTCTATGGGGGCTACAATTAAAGGGTCCCTGCTGATGCCCTTTTCCATGTACCAAAGCTGGCGTTTCATAATTTTACGTGAATCCAGGGAGGCAAATGCCAGAATGATAACACGAGCACATTTCATGTATGGAGTTTGGTAAATGAGCTTGACAGATCATGGTGGTGGTCTGGTCTGCACCATTTTTTGAATGAATAGAGTGTGTTGTATCTTGCATTGATCCAAACAGGAGTACTATTAATATAGCACTAATGATGAGCATTCATTTGCACTGATTTTAATGCCAATTAGTAAAGCAAGCTCTCATGGTTTATGGTCATGCTAGCAGTTCACTGAGGTTTATATGCATGCATGATTGTTATTAAAGAGTACTTACTGAGGGAATGGGATCATCTATCAGCACGCTATGGAATGATTAATTTGGTGAAACATTTTATGAGTTTATGCAATATTGTAACTAATTCTGTTCAAGAAAGCTAACACTAAAATGAAAAGAAATAGAGACCATATCCTCTATACAATATTTATCTTGTGTTATTCTGTCTAACAATCAAAACGACGTAATTTCACTAAAATTATGAACTAAATGCATCAATATTACTAAAATTACTTTACAATTATTAGATCCTAACCAATAGATGGGTGAAACCTACGCGTAGTTTTAATTAAAACAGAATAAAATAGAAAAAAATTTTGACAGAAGATTCTATGTCGAAGAAATATGGACACTAATCAAGGGGCCATTAGTTGATCCGGGTTCAGGCTTCAATTCTTCACATTTTTTTTTCTTCTTCTTCTTCTTCACCAAAATATATAGTTGGCAATAGCCAGGGCTACATAGGTGAGATTTACAACCTAATCCAGAGAAGTCTCACCTTGGTCCACTCTCAACTGGCTATGGCAAGAAATGAAGTAATGCATGGACCGTCTACTTGGTTTTCATGTTTGAAGGATTTGATTGATTATTACTTTGACGTACATCATTCATGGGATTGCTCGGTCTGTGTCTGGCTTCTCTCAACTGTCAGAGAATGTTTTGATCTTCAATCCAAGAATTCAATAATGAATTTTGACAAATATCTAACAATATTATGATCCCAATGCCAACGGACAACATGCAATGTTGCCAACTTATTGCCATTTAAAAAGTAACAAATATCCAGAAAAAAGGAGAAGCTGATCACTTTGCCAAAAAAATGGTCTTCAATTATTTGAAACGTAATAAACTTTATAAATCGATATACAAGAATAAGAAATGGCACATCTGAATCTGAGCTTGAATCTTGCCCTTCTATCTCTTTTGAAGTATCTGTGATGAGTGTATGTGGGAGAAGTCTGAATCTTATTTTCTTTTCTTCTTAGGATGGTCCATATCCTCCTCAACCTTTTGTTCAAACTGGTAATGTTAGACTAGGGCCAACACAATATTTTATGTCCAATATTTTATTTGTCTTAATTAAAAATACGTCGTAGAGTTTTGTCTTAATTAAAACTAGGTTCACTAATCTTTTAGTTAGGGTCTACTAATTATAATATAATTTTAGTGATATTTATGCATTTAGTCTCTACTTTTAATGAAACTACGTCATTTTGAATGTTAGATATAATAAGATATGATAAATATTGCACATATGATCTGATCTCGTTAAGTCAATTGCCATATCTCGAATTGAAAGCTAAGCCATAGCTAATTCAGCTATATATGCTAAACTAGTACAAGTAGCTAATTGATTGCCATATCTCTTTTCAGTATGAGTTTGAGATTAGGAAAGCCAAAAGAATGGAACAAAAGCAAGAGCATTTAAATTTGAAATGAACTTGGCCCCTGATCGTGTCATAAACTGCAGGAACTAATATGATCTCACTGAGCAGAACATTGTTTCAAGGTTTTCGAATCCAAGAGCTATACTGGTGTGAATAAAAACCAACTCAACGATGCCAACTAAACAAGAGGGTTGCGCTCGTTGCGAGACGCTTCTCCGACCTTTGAATTGTCAAAACAAGAACTTTTTACATTTTACACATGACCAGGCAAGGTACACTTCTTCCACTATGCAGAATCTTGTTTCTAAGGTTTACCAAGCCAAGATTTATGCAGGTGTGAGTCAAAACTCTGGGCATATGACCTGACTAAGCAAGGTAGAATTCCAATTTGAAGCTAATTCATTTGCCTTTTACATTCCAAGTAGAAATAACCAAAAATGGAAGAGAGTTTGCTTCATTTCAGTAAATAAAGACTCACAATGGTTCTAATGTAATCAGTATTTACCTCTTGCTGAAAGAGGAAATTGTCAAAAGAATATTATTAAAACAGCATATTAATAACATTCAGAGTCGATACATATATATAAACACAACCGACAATCTGTGATTACCAATTACGAAAAACAAACTACAAAATCCTACAAAGACTTTGATGCCTTGGCATGGTTATTGTCTGCGCCAACTCCACGCAAACTTATGCTTCAAAAGAAGACTCAACCTTAGAAAAAAAATGCAGAAAAGATAACAATAAGACTGAAAAATGCATCCAATGGGGCACTAAAATAGTGGCAGAATGCCAGCCTACAGGCCCTGGTCAACAAGATAATCTCCCAACCTCTCGACAACCATGTTGCATTGTCCAGGAGTCACAGGCTCCTCATAGATACCAAAGACTAGAGCTTGACCAGTTTTCTTGATGGTAACGCCTCCTGGTCCCTGCCAAATCAATAAAATACTCACTTACACAAGACATGTATCATGGAGAACAATGGTTCAAATTCATTTTAACAATACAGCGTATGCATATATAGGAGCTATAAACTAGCCACTTGAGAACTAACAGTCAAAGCAGCACAGCCCTTTTCTCGTCATGACTTCAAAATAATGGCCCAGAAAGAAGGCAGAAAATTGCCTTGGAGCCAATTAACCATTGCACTACTATATCTTCTTCATTTGAAATCTCCTAACCATTTTTTCTATTCCTAAAAATAAAAGATCCAATACAACCTGAATTGCATGCAACAGCACAAACCAAAGTTTATTCCTAAAGTCTTCAAAAGATTAATAAGACACCAAATCCATTCAATAACAAGAAGACATCATTACAAGTTTTTTTTGGTAAAAAATAAGGAGCCTTATTAAGTGTAGAGAACCCTTTAGAGAACTGATTTTCAAATGATTAAGACTCCATTAAAATACACTTGAGAAATGCAGCAAGTAGTTAAAAAAAAAGGAGTGCAATTCATGTTTGATAATATATTGGCAAGAATTTTGTTGACTAAGACAGGAGGAGGGTGCATGGATTTTGAATTGGAATTGGAATAGAGTTAAAATTGGAAAAAAATCAAAACCTTCTTTCCACGGATAACAAAGCCAGGCTCTCCTTGGATAACCATGTATTTAGCCCCTGCAAGATGTAACCCAGTTGGGGCAAGATGCCCTGGCTCATCAAAATCAGTCATGATTGCCTTAAACTCCTCTGGCTTAAACTGCATGGCATCATCAAACACAGACAAGAAATCAACCACACTACTTCAATTTCACAAAATCATTCCATTTTTTTTTTTAATATACCAGTGATTTCTCGGAATCCCATATCATAATTCATAATAGTGAGATCATACAAGAATTTTTTGAATCACACCAACAGTTTTTTAAAATCATAAATTCTACCATTCTAGCTTTTCATATGAGAATTCATTGATTTTGTATATAGAAAATTAATGTACGACTCATTGTTACTGTACTGATGCACACACTCGCAGGAGGCAAAAAAATCCAATGCATCAAAAAAGAAGAATGAGAAATAGTATTAATAAAAATGATTGGACCTGAGGGAAATTGGCGCTCTGAGCCCAAACAGAGCCATCGTGACCAAGGATGGCAGCGGCAGCGAGATGACCACCGCCTTCAAGATCGCACATCAAATGTTCATCAACGTAACTTTGCCACGACATATTTGTTTTTGTCTTCTTAAAATTTTTTGCTGTGATGTAAAATCCTTTCTTGGATTATTAGAAAAATTCTCAGGAACTGCTCTCTAGTATAGAATTTTTTTTGTTTTGTTTGTTGGGCTGAATTTTGTCTTGGGTTTTTTTTTTCTTCCCAAGTTTACGAGTATATATTTATGAAAAAAATAAAAAAGAGAAATGAAAGAGTTAAGAGTAAAAAATGAGCGATGAATAGTGGAAGAAGAAGAAACTAAAATAAGAAAAAAAGAGATGAGGAGTGAGGACGTGCATGATCGTCTCCGGGCCTTTGGGCATTGGAATTGTTATTGCCATTCAATTTCCGCCTTTATTTAAGGTCAACTCAAAACTAATTACTAGTATTACTACTCCCTAACTATCTCTATCAATCCACTTTCCATTTTCCTATTTTTACCAATTACTATCACTCTTTTTTTTTTTTTGGTGCCAAATTATGTTATCATTTTTTTTTCTACCAAAGAAAATAACTAACTAAATTAGGTTAAATCTTTTGATTTTCATCCATTGAGCTAAGATTAAATTTTCATTTTCAAAATATTTAAAATAAAAAAATCAATATTCTGAATATACAATATATATGTTGTGTGTGAAATATGTGTAGTGTGTTTAATATGTAAACATATGTGGTACGCAGAATGTGTAAATGTTTAATTGGAGAAAACATGTATAGTGATAAATAAGTGATTGATTGAGGGATTAATTAAATTTGATATGAGATCTATTAATTGTGTTTGGTCAATTTTGATTTATACTATGTTTTCGTTGTTGAATAGCGATACCTAATTAGCTATGCGTGAAAAGCATACCAAATTTAATTAAATTTGATGTTTCGCTTCACTTTCTTGTATTGCAACAAGAAAAGCAATTGAAAGAATTAACATCGTATATTTGCGTATGCTCTGCAAAAATAATACTACTAACAAATTCAATTTTAAGTTGGGCTCACAACTTTCCGTCCCCTGCCCCTTTCTCTGTCCATTGTGCCATCAAAAATGAAAGCAACCCAAAAAAAAAGGAAAAAGAAAAAAGAAAGAAAGTGAACGAACAAATTAAATGGAATTCTGCCCATCCATCATACTGATAAATCATCTTGTGTCTCGTCCTCTAATTTACTTTTCCATGAGTTAACTTCATCCCAGAAACTATAAGTACAGTTAATCTATCTATGCCAAAAGGTTAAAAAAAACTCCATTGCAGTATTCTTGTGCTACATCAGATGATTCAGTCAATCGTGCCAATTAGAGTAGCAAGCTTTCTCTTGTTTAGCAGCATTGTCCGCGTTTCACAACGTGCATCAATAATGGCAGGCTCTGTAGAATCTCCCAGTTTAGTGTAAGTTTCCAGAAATCCACATCACCCACCAACACGATAAGATCTACCCCTGAAAGTTGAATCCGTCCTTTCAGCTCGCGTAGAATTCTGGGCTGGATTAAAATATCTGATTCGTCGAACCAGTTTATGTCTACAATGCAGTAGTTAAAGAATATTCACAAGGAAAAAGAATACTTTTTTTTAAGGAAAAATATAAGGGAAAAAGTGTTGAATTACTGCAACTTGATCACGCTCTCTTTAATTTCTAAGTATTGCTTTGTGTCTGCAAGTGTGTGCATGTATGCGTCTTATATGTGTGGTTGGTTGACGGTGTGGTGGTGGGGGGTGGGGGGGAAGGGGAGGGGAGCAGGTGAGAGAGAGATCTAGAAACACATGATTCTTAAGAAAAACAAAAGGATACACCCACTGTGGTGTCTTCAGTATATTTCTCCCAGTAGCAAGTGGATGCAATACAGTCAAGAAGTAATACAGATGTCCAGCTATAATACCCAGCAGATCTTGCATAATTGGGGAACCAAAAATAACATCTAAGCATAGCATCGCCCATGGCAAATAAAATGCCTGTAAATTACAAGATAAGATGAACCTTACCAAACCATTCCACCAAATTTAGAATCCCAAATAGAAACTGAAAGCAGCATACCTTAATGTTTGCAAGGCCATATACGTTGATACTGGCATTAGGGAACTCTCTGCTCCACACATAAAGTAGCATGAAGACCAATGAAATCCCCAAGAAAGGGGACTGGAGGGGAGGGATTGCAGCTAAAACCTAAATGCAAAAATGAAGCCAAAAATTGTTAAAAGAGACCATTATGAGCATCTTAAGCAGATAACTGGGTGGACTTCCTTTCTCCAGATCTAGATTCTAGGGGATGGAAATCTAGTCTACCTAGGCAGCAGGTAGGAAAACAAAGAAGAGCAAGCTAATCATGGAACCCATTAGAGCACTTGTAATAATCTCTTCAGGATGGAGGCTTTGAGCAAGTGCAAATGTGTGTACCAGAGAAAGAGACAGCAGAGAGAGGGGTTGCCGGGCTAAACTATAGATTGAAATCACACATACCAATAGTGAAAAGGCTCCAAATATCATCATCCACATGAAATCAGCAGTACGTCCCTTGAAAGGTCCATTCTCCAGCTGCACTCCATATCTAGCTCTGAAGTAGAAAGAAAACACTTCAAATCTAAGGAATTAAATTTACACTACTCTTTCAGAAATTTGAATAACTACAGAGATCACCCTGAATTTTCTCTTGTTAAAACTTTTGACAAACATCAATTTTTTATTAGATCATTAAATCAACTATATTATGGATAAGGCAGATATTGATAGCCAAAAACATCTTATCAATGTAAAAGGTACTTAAATCCAGAAAAAGATGCGATGCGGAAAATTGTTATAGTTTTCAATACTCAAAAGTGATCTAAGTGGAGGAAACTAACTCATTCATTGGAAAACCTTTTGAATGGCCCTAACATGTGTGGTTGAGAACAATTAATTAGATTTTCAACACATACAAAGTAGAAATTTGGATACTTACATCATTAAAAGGCGAATCCCGAAATTGATTGAGAATTTTCCAAGGAAAAATAGGGTAGTAAAAAGCTTATGCACCTGCAAATGCAACAAACCATGAAGATATTGTACAGTAAAAGGAATACATGCTGGTCAGTCGAGTAGGGCTTGTAGTGTTAATCTTCCATCAACAGATGCCATGAGAATGTCCAATAAATGAATATAATAGAAGGTTGCAGAGAGAAGAAGCAGATAACCTGTCTCTTACTAGAAAGCATGAACTACATGTCTATCCTACGACGATTTCAAATACTCTGCATTGGAAAATGAAAATGAAATAAAAGGAAAACTAAAGAATCCCAACACCACCGCTTTTTGTTGAACATCATTAAAAGCATGCAGTTGTACAAGCATGTTAAACTTCCAGTTTGCATCAGCAATCTCTCAAGGTTAAACTGTCACTTCTCTATATTATCTGTCATATTTTCAAATAAAAGGACTGCTAAATCTATAAGGAGAAATTCACTTATCCGAAGTTCATGAATTTGTGCTCATGCATCCGCCATGAGCTTTAGGTGTTCCAAAGGATTGAATTGGCTACCTTTGGAGTCAAATTTTGAATTTAAAGTAGAACTTGAAGCAATCATTAAAGTTCAGAGGCTTCTCTGGGAATGAAAGCTGTGCTGTTATGGTTGGATGCATATCATCACAATTTGACAGCAGAAACTAATACAAAAAGATAACACGGACATAATCTAAAATGCTTCCATATAGATACTTGCAATGCAAACTTTCCAACGGGGAAGACAATATAAAGTTAAATCTACAGCAAGTAATGTGATAGGATGGAAACATACATTAGTCATTAGTTTTAGCTCCTTAAACATCGAGTTGCAGTAATTATCATGTAAAACATGGATAATACTTGAACAAAGCTACACGAAAATAATCCACAACTAATATCAATGGATAAGGTTTTGCATATACTACAAATTCATTACCATGCACGACATTAAGAACTTGCAAAGCAACAGCCGAAGGAAACTTTGAATTTGAAAATTCACAATCTTAAAGCAACAATCTTTACCTGAAAGTTATACAACACTAGACGTGGAATATACGCAAAATCGAATGGGGTCAATAACCCCAGCTGACATGCCACAGTACAAAACAAACATACAGTCCCATAGAGCTTGGTAACAGGTGGAAGCGACTTATAGAATCTGAAGCAGAAAATGATAACCAAGTTATTCCGGCATTCACAATGCATCATAAACAAACTCTGAAATTGCCCATCATAAAGGACACAGAACCCATCATGCGGTACAAATAATTGCTTCAAGTAATTATCAAAGCCCACTTAAACAACAAAGAAAGTAAGATACTTATAGTTCTGAAAACAGAGACAGCTTCATTCATTCACATGTCAAGAGTTATTACAATCATTCTGAATCTTTTTCTTTTGACTACTAAGGCAAAGTACCTCAACAAATTTCCCATTTAATTACCTCCATGGTCATTCATCCGTAACATTTAATTTTTCCAGTTTTAATGAATAAGATTTTTCACAACCCCAACCGCAGCTACGTTTCTTATCAATATGCCAAATCATAACACCTTCAGAACACCATTCCTAAATTTTCATGCTACATTTCGAATTAAATAAATAAAAAAAACCTAGGTTTAATCAGTAAAACACCTATCTTTTAAAGTAACTGGCACTAGAAAAACCACCCAGATAACCTAAGAACAAAAAACGTTAGAGAAAAACATAGAAAAATCCCTCGCAGAATTCCATCACAACAATAAGAATCAAAGATTCGCAAATTCTAACATTATTATTAGCAAATAGGCGCAGAATTACACCAAAAAAAAAAAAAAAAAAAACTTATTCATAATTTCTGCAAATATAAATGAAGAGAAAATAGAGATGAATTATTACTCAGCAGGAGTAGACATTCTTAACGCAACAACAAAATCACCAAGATCTCTCTGCTTCACAAACTATCGTACAAATATTTGTGTATTTTATTGCTAATAAATAATTTTTTTAACTTAACGACGAAGCTAAAGAATGAGGATTTGGGCATCAACTCAAAATGACTTAAATCGCTTTCCTGAATTTACTTTCTTTTTTTATTTTGTTTTTAACTTTTCAGTTTTTATACTTTGGAGAGAGGAGAGAAAAACAAAATTTGTAGTGATATTAAAAAGTGCATTTCTTGTCGCCAATCAAATTTGAGATGTCTCTGGAAGATTCGTCATTGTTCTTCCACGTGGACGGACGTTTAGATTGGGCTGATTTCTCAATAAAAAAATGGCTCACTCTCTCTCTTTTGCATTAATGGAATTGAAATGTCGGCCTCAACAAGCCCATTAAGTGGACAAAGGGAAAAACTTAATTGAAAAGGGCAATTTTTAAACATTCATTTTTCTCATTTCAAGAGAAACTTTAACCTACACAATAAGAGGAAAGGTTAAGATTAGAGATTGAAAATTTAACTAAAATTAAAGGGTAGTTGGATATCGTTTATTTTTTCTGTTTTATTCCATAAAGCATTGCTAGGTTTATTACGTTTTACAAAACTTTTCCTTCAATTTTAGCTGTATTTTATTATCATCAAATATAAACCACGTATTTTTCCATTTGTTCAATGTAAAACTCTGTCACGTTTTTTCATAATGCATCGTATTGAAAAACTAGAGATAGTAAATTGGATGACTTTTGTTCTTCCAATACTTTACCATGCATATTTACCATTACTTAGTGCTAAGTAAAACCAAAATACATATTCCATAGAACTCCTTAAAATTCAGGCTACTTTTTCTTTTGCCAACGCTAAAATTATTTTTGGAAACAAAATAAAAACAACAATATTTTGGTAAATTTTTTTAAAAATGACAATATTTTGGTAAAAATCCCCTACATAAAAACGCTAAAGGTTTTGTAGATTATGGGCTACCCGCTACAGTGCTATGCTACACAATTCTTTTCAATTAGTCAATGGTTAATTTAAGCGGACATATAAATATATAATTATCATCGTCCCACAAATAAAATTGGATAGAAACTGCCTAACTGGTTGACAAATTGCGCACTAAAATCTTCAAATTTCACATTTTTCCTCTATTTTTTTCTTTTTTATCCAACTCCTTACTGCTTTGAACCATTGTAAGTAATTTTTCTTTTCAAAGATTGGTTGGTAATTAACTAGCATGTATATTTAATAGCTTGGTCTGATGTATGTTCAAAATTAATTTTTATTGAAATTCAACGTAATAATTTTTTTCGCTTAACAAGATTCCTTTTTTTTACCAAAATGAAATAAATTAGACTTGTGTTTTTTTATTTGTTTTTAGTTTATCCATTTTATTGTAGTTCATTTTAACTTGTGTTCATTACATTTACCACTCATAAAATTTGACAAAATTATCGAATGAATTTTGTAATATAAAAAAATTATTCTTACTCCTTAGAACTGACCAATGGATTCAATAAAAAAAAACCTATAGTTCAACACATAGTTTGTCCGGAAAAATGAAATAAAATTCAAAAAGTTTGGGAAGTACACATAATTTCTAAAATTAGGGAGTATATTTGTCAAAATCTAGGAGTGATAAAATGTAATTAACCTATATTTTAAAAACTTGACAAATGCAACGAACGAATTTTGTAGTATAAAAAAAATTAGGGTTAAATACAATTACTAAAAACCACCGATCCTGGTTTCACAAAACTATCGTCAAATCCTTGGACCAAATGGCTATTTATTTTGACTAACTGAAGTGATGAAAAGACCAAAATGGCCATCTTATTTATAACACTTACACCTCATAAGTTTGATCAAATTACAAATTAGACCCGTAATTTAAAATTTTTGAAATTAATATAATCATCAATAGATTATAAATTGGATTTAAAATTTTGTGAAATAAAGTATGTGCATTAATAGTAGTAATACAATCATTAACTTGACAATAAAGAAGAAATTGGGACTAAAATTTTGTAAAATAAAACTCATGAGGATAAAATTAGTGTACATTAATAGTAATAATAAATTTAGAATTAATACAATTATTAAGAAAAAAATTGAATTTTAAAATTTTGTAAAACAGAACTCAAAACTCAATGTCATTAATAATATTAATAATATCCAAAATTAAGGAATTCAAGACTTGGTTTTTGATCATATAAAACTCCCTTTTCCTCAAGAATTTAAAACATCAGTATTATGTTTCGATTTATCAAACAAAGTGATTATAACATTTTCAAGTGTCCAAATTTGTTTGGTAATATGACTTTATTATATGAGAGGTAAATGTAACTAATTAAAATTTTCAAAAGTATTTTTATGGGTATTATAGGAATTACACAACGAAATTCAGATAATTTGTTAGCCAATCTTAGTTGACTAACAGTAAGGGCTATTTTTTTTAACGTTTAAATAGTTTAGGGAGATGACAATAATCTTGTGAAACTATAAGGTTCGTTCAGTAATTTTACTAAACATCAATGACGGACAGTAAATATAATTAACTAAAAAAAATGACTATTACTTCCGATAATGAACGGCGGTTAGAATTGACAAACGAATTCAATAAAAATATTAAAAATTCATCATTTAATTTGTCAAAAAAAATTCAAACTTTTTTTAAGGCAGTAACAGTAATTTTCTAAAATTAAAGAGTGAGTTCGTTATTTTTGCAAACATCACAAGTGGTAAAATGTAATTAATCCTTTTTTTTTTTTTTTTTGCTTGATTATGAATCTTGGTAAAAGTCTAGAAGAGAACAAACGGTGAAAACTTAAAAAAGTTAAAAAAAAAGGCATTAATTATGACATTAAATCACAGGAAAAAAGAAAGGCAGTTTTATGAGGGGAGGGATGATTGTATATTTGTATTGTACGAGTATTAGAACAAGAAGTTTGGCAGTTGTCATACCAAAACCAAAAACAGCTTTCTCTCATCGTCAACAACAACAACTCTCAAGTTGAGTAATTCAAAGATGTCGTGGCAAACCTACGTTGATGAACATCTCATGTGCGACCTCGGGTTGGGTCATGCACTCTCCGCTGCCGCTATCATCGGCCATGACGGCAGCGTTTGGGCTCAGAGCGACACCTTCCCTCGGGTATTCACTATTCTTCTACTTCAATTTTGTTGGATTCTCTAATTTTTCTCTCTTTTTTTTTCTGAATGGTTTCCTTTTGAAGATCTGATTCATTTTTAAGCAGCTTGGAAACTGCCCAAGTCGTAGTATATATGGGATAGGAGCATTAATTTGTTATTTGTAGTACTGAACTGATTGTTTGTTTAGAGAGATCATTTTATGTTAATATTTAGCTAATTTGATCTGAGGTAAAGATCCAAACTTTATTTGAAAGTTTTGTTTTCTTTCTTCCCCGTTGACTTTGATTTAGCTACTTGCCTGTTTATTCAGAAGGATGGATTACTTTGTTCTGATTCTCTACTGTTGGATGATGTTTACTTAATTTTGTTTTAGAAAATTCTATTTTACTGTTCAGATGAATAAATCACAAGATTAAGTCAGAAATTAGGATCATTAATGAGTAAAAGAAATTGTTGGTTTCAGAGCTTCACTAATTAGCATTAGGGACCTTGATTTCTTATGATTTGGTAAAATAATTAAAAGAATTTAATGTTATGGATGGCCTATTTCTTGGTGGTAGGATGAAAATTGAAAAGGGATTTACTGATAAACTATTGTTTTTGGATATGGATGTGATTAATGCAGTTCAAGCCTGAAGAAGTAAGTGCAATTATGAATGACTTGGATGAACCTGGCTCACTTGCACCAACAGGCTTGTTAATTGGTGGGACAAAATACATGGTGATTCAAGGTGATCCAGGAGCTGTCATCCGGGGGAAGAAGGTAATGAATGAACTTTATACCTCTTTGTCAATTTGTGTGCCATTGCTGGGCTGTGCTCTAATTTTGCTCAGAAGAAGTTGTTCAGTTCACCCTGTTTGTTAAGAAAATAAAAGTAAGCTGGAATTTGGGATGCATTCAATCTTCTAATATTTTGCATAATTCATTCAGGGAGCTGGAGGTATTACTGTTAAGAAGACTGGTCAGGCATTAATTATTGGTATCTATGATGAACCAGTAGCTCCAGGGGAGTGCAACATGGTTGTTGAGAGGCTTGGAGATTATCTTATTGAACAGGGTCTTTAGGGGGGTTGTACCTTGGTAAGTACTACAGCTTGTAGATCCATTTTTGGCTTTCTTTGCTTTTTAGCTTGGTTTTAGTTGTTTGCTGTTGAAATGGTTTGCAGCAAAAATTGTATGGTTTGAAGTTCCATGTCTTCCCAGCACTTGGCAAGTATACATATCATCTCTTCTTCCTCCTCAATTCAACAACAGGGCTTTCTTTGTATTTTGTCACAATGGAAAGTGTTCCCATGTTTTGGAAGTGTGGAAATTATTATGTTGTTTTACTGGTTGGTAAATTGGTGGATGCCTTAATTTGATTTACACATTTGGATTATATTAATATAGTTATTTAATTTGGTTTGGTATTCATTTTTCCTTTTAACATGTATTTTGGAGAAGATCTACAGTTGTGTTCTTGTTAATTTTTTTTTGAAAAAATGGAGGCTCAGTGGCAACTAATTTCTCATTCCACAACTTCCTGTTGCATTTCATTTTAATGCCCTGTGCCCCTGTCCTCCTTGGAAGCTGTGGTTGCAATTTGCAAAATGGCCAATTTTTTCACCCTGTATTTTGGTCAACAACTGAATAAATGAGACTACTATTATAAGGGAAATCATATTGTCAAATCTTTCTCTCATCTACAGATGCATATTTTATAGAGAAATTTTTAAATATAATATATATTTTTATTTAAATTAATAATTCTTTATTTTTTTTTTATACATACCAAACAAAGTAAAATAGGCTACATTACATATCCATATTTCAGAGTTAGCGAATGAAATTACAAACTTTATTAAATGGATAAAAAATCTTGGTTTCAAGAAATTTCAACCAAAGATCCGAGCTTTCAAGATGAGCAGACGAAATAAATAAATAAGGAAATTAAACAAAACTAATTCTATCTCACAAATGGACCGCTTGCGTAGTTCTTCATATACCATCATCATCATCATCCCCCTCCAAGCCAACTCTACCTACAGTTTACATACAAAATTCGAGGGAAGATTGTTGTCCTACAAACATCGGCCAAATCAATTCCGAGTACTTTGCACCCAAGACTCTCGCCATTTCTCCACCCAAAATCAAGTTCCTCTTTAAAAAATTACCATGGTTGAAAGGAAATGCACGAAGCCTATAATAATCAGGCAACATGGAATGCCCACAGAAACTTTTCCTGCATTTGAAGAAGAATTTGAGGAATTTGCAGATGTTGAATTACTGGTAGCAGCTTTCTTGGTCCTGTATTATTATTGCGCACAAGCCATTTCAGTAGGAGCATATTACATAAACAACTAAAACTAATCCAGGCAAGACTAATGACAACCTTTTATACAAATTAACACAAAGAAAGAAACGGAATGCTAGTGGAGTAACCATAAGATAGAACGAAAACTTACCCAGTAGTCGCATAAAGGCAGTTGTCGTAGCCTGCACAATTAAGTACATATATATGAGATGGAAAGAACAGTGCATCATCGTTATGAATAAGTATAGACTAAAGACAAGGAAAGCTAGAAAATACTTTTTCGACATCCATAAAATCAACTGTAAACATTGGCATTATCGATTTACTCAGTCTACAGAACGATATAAGCTGCTAAAAGAGAAGTCCCAATTCACTTTTGTTTTCTCTTTTTCACTCATCATTCCTAACCATCAAAAGAGCATTCTTCCAGCAAAGCATTGATAAAATACACCCATTTTCTAAATTATCTTAATCCATATATGACATTTGCAAGGCACTAGGCAGCAGGATAAAAAGAGGACTACCCAACAGCCCCCAGCATTATCATTATTCTTAACAGTCAGATAAAGCAGTCATCTAGCTTCAAAATTGTAGTTAAGAAATGTTGCAGTGCATGGAACATACTAAAAGAAAAGACACAAAATTTATTAAAAAGAATGGCATCAGTTAAAAGTTGAAGTGGAACTTTTAAATCGTACGTACTTGGATCTTTATTTGTTCTAACCCCATTTCCTCCAAAGCTGCAAGCAATATCAGTAGCCCCATTCAGTTGGTAGAAACTGTTAAAAGCAAAAGATGCATGAGATACAAGGTTGTCCGGCTCGAAACAAGGTTGACTCGGCTGAATGGCTGAGCAATCTACATTCCCAGAACCACAAGCCCAATCCAGGGCCTTCTGCAGGTTATCATCAGAGGCATTAGATGCCGCAACACACCATGTTCCATTTGAACTAGTGATGTTTGCACCCGTTGTAATATCCACACTACCCTTGCCAGTGAAGTCAAGGTTGTACACACTTGTCTGGTCTGGAAAAAATAAGCCCCAGTTTCTTTCAGATTCTAACCCTGGTTTCCTGTTCTCATTGAATAATGAAAAGAGGTAAACATCAAGTTCTTCTCCTGGCTTGGCAGGAGTACCAGTGTCATTTATGACATGACGAATCAGATTTGTGTTGTAAGTCTGAGCATTGTCTGGAGTTGCAGCTGTCTCTTTAGGAGATCCTTTGGAAGGCCAGCCTGTCTCAGTGACCATTATTTTAATTGTTCTGAAATTGAGAGCCATCAAGGCAAAGTTAACTGCATCAATCTGGGCGTCAAACATATTTGTGTAAAGCAAGCCAGTATTTGGGTCGATTACTTCAGAGGATGACTCAAAAAGAGCATAGTCCAGGGATACATTGGTAGAGGAATCCCTATAGGCGTAGTAAGGATATGTATCAATCATGAAGGGTGACTGATTCTCAGCAAGAAATTCCAACAATGGTCTCAGAAAGAATGCATAATTACTATTGAAAGCCCCGGCAGAAGGTGGAAATGAGCGGGACAAAACACCCAAAGAATGAGTAGTGGAAACTTTGATTTTCCTGTGAAGACCAGCTTTCCTCAGAGATGTAAAAATGTTTTGCATGGCAGGTACCACCATGGCCGTAACATTATTCGGCATCTCAGTGGCTTCAGCTCCAACAGTTATGTATGTAATCTTTGCCGCCGGATAGTAGGGAAGAATGTTGTTTTTCAACCAGGTATCAGCATTTGATTGGAATTGTGAGAAAGGTAACAAGTCTGAATTTGGAATTCCAATCATTAGCTCAATTCCAGTGTTTGCAAAGGCCTTCAAAACCTGGATGTTAGAGTCATAAATTCTTGCATATTTAATGTTATGATGCTGAATCAGTTGTACAGCTTTATCTGGTGGAGGAAGATCATCAGCATTTCTTCCATAGCAAACTCCAATTGTACTCCCCTCACACATTCCTGTCACAAGATTTTTTAAAAGTTCCAGTAAGTAAAAGAAAAATTAACATTCCAGTCACAAAAACTTTAACATTGTCAAATATCAGATCCAGTAAAAAAAAAATTCTACAAGTTGAGTAGGTTGACATGAGTATCCAAATATTGTACAGATGCTTGATCATGGGAAATAAATTGTGGGACGAAGCTAATCACTTGAATATTAGTTTACCAATTGAGTGAATTCGTTTCTGGAAAGAAGAATAGTTCATGAAAAAAAAAAAACAACCCATATGCAATCTACGAAAAAACAAGATTAGAAACAACTGCCATGCAACTCTGTCAGGTCTTAATTTATGACTTCTGTCATCGAAATGGTCTCAAATACAGAATAATCTCCATATAATATTTCTTTCCAACTTCCGAGCACCAGTACTTGTTATTACTTTATTCTTCTATTGGAATTAAAAACTATTGAACCACCAACAAATAACAAGCGGGATGAGGAGGAGAGCATATTTTACTTTTTTATTAATTCCAAAAAACATGCCAATGGTTCGAGCATCATGTAGCTTGCTAACATTTTTAGACACATTCAAGGTCCGCTTGCTAACTCAATCAACTCTGTCCCTGCTGAGTGCTGTCCATTCATTCAGAACCGCATCCATTCTTAACTTATAATCATCTCAACTACAGCAAATGAACCATAAATGCCAATGGAAGAGATTATAGATTAGCTAAGCATTGAACAAAAACACTGAAAACTTAATTCTTTCCTTTTCTTCAGTTTTAATAACCACAATTGTGTAACTACTCAAGCAAAGCTTCACATTACTCAAAACTTCCACAATGAACATTGAACAGTAACAATGCAGCACAAAAAAAATATATATATCAAGCATCATTTCCAGCATTTTTTTAGCATACTAGAAAAATGCAGGTCTAGCTGTCATAACAGAGAAAATGGAAAAACCAGAGCTTTACAGATGATAAAAATACAAGAACTTGCATGAGCAGCTCTTTATATATGGGATATTTTAATCAGGAAAAAGAAAAGTCACATTGACCAGAGGGGACCTATCCATTTACCTACATAAGAAGAACTATGCAGATGTCGGTGCTCAAAGCAGAAAACAGTAAAGATCTAAAGTAAGAATGAAGTGTGAAAATGAGCTTAAAAAAACGAAGCCCAGAAGATCAGCAGTCGTTGTGCTTACTTGTTAGCCACTCATAAACAAACAAGACTGAGAAAATATGAAGTGCGGCACATACCAAGCAGCATTAGCAACAAAGAACTAGCAAATATTAGCTTGAAGCCCCTTCTCATTGTAATGACCAGCCTTGACTCCCTAGCTACCTTTCTCGTTGGTGTTTGAGGTTTTAACTTTCAACCCTTTATGAGTTTGAATGGTGCTTGTCGAGATCAAAACTTTCACTTTGACATTCCAACGTCTTCCCTCTAAGCAAAAGAGCCGACGCTTCACAAACTCATTGGGAGCTCAAAAGAAGCCGTCTTTGTAAAAGTTAAAGGGCAAGAATCAAGAAAGAAGACTGAAAGAGTGAAAGACGACTTCTCTGGGCTCGTGTTTGTGTAATTGTGTTGGACAGGCATTGTCAGCAAATGTAAGTGTATTGTACTATTGTTAGTAGTAACGTTAGAAACCGGACCTCAGAATGATTTATGAAATAGAGTTGTGGAAAGCGCCTCGATTCCGCAGCTTCAAGAATCAAGAACACTGTTGCGCAAGTTTTTTTGGCATGTTGGGATGTCTGTTCCTCTGCCTGGAATCCAGTCCAGTCCCCACTTCACCTTCACAGTTTTACCATCTCTATGTATTTGTGCTCTGCTACTTTTCATCTTTCAACGGTTGGGAAGGATTAAGGAAGGACATGTTAACAAGAAAACATCCCTTATTTCATTTTCTTATATTTGTTTTTGTAGAATAATCTATATAATTGATTGGGGTTTGATGTAATCCAAAGAATAAAAAAAAAAAAACAAAATAAAAAGGAAAAGGAAAAAGGGTTGTGTCTGAATTTAGGGACCTGAATAATAGAAAGGCAATTATAGCAATGTAGAAAATCCAAATAAGATTTTGATGGGGATGTCTCTTCCACCATTGGAAAAGTAAAGAGTAAAGGACCAACCATTCAACCAAGAAGTGGTCATAAACACCGGTTGAGGTTGGCTCACTGGTATCATCAAGGTTCGAATCCCACCTGGACCAATCTTCACCCATTTAAATGGGTGAAGAAGGAGTATTTGTGAAATGCTCTAAGTTCCCTTGGTGACCAATGACTGAAGACTGGCCCTGGTACCCAGCTTGGACTGCATTGTAGTGTTAGGAACCTGAGATGTCAAAAAAAAAAAAAAAAAAGAAGTGGTCATAAACTCATAATGTCAAATCCAATTGATGTTCCAATAATGCTTCTTCTTGATTTTTATTTTGACTGGAACCTTCTCCACATATATAAATATGCTGGAATTATGTATGTCACAATCACCTAATATGTGCTAATTGTATTTTAATCATAATTTCAACTAGTATTACTAACATATTCCACGTATAAAGACATTACATATATTAGTACGTGTACGTCTTATCAAAAATTATAAAAAATTAAAATTACTATTATAAACAATTATTACCTTTACGCATAAAAAGACTTGGCATATATGATCATTTCTGACTATAGTTTTTGTGTTCATGTTATATAGATTAATTATGTATGGCAGGCGTGCTTGATTTTAACTTTGCCATTTTATTATGATTGGGAAGTGTTAATTGATCTGTTAATAGAAATTGCAATTTTTTTTATTTTTTTTTTTTTAAGTTTTACATAAGTATTAATATCAAATTTTTCCTTCAACAAAACACATTTAAATAAAATCATATAAAATGCGTGATCTTTTATTTATATTAATAATTAACCGCTTACTATATCTACTCGGATGTTCTTCATCTTCGTTTCAAGTGAGGAGCAAATTTGCATATGACTTATTCAGGTAACAAGTCTTGTAGTTAAAGAAAACTATTGTAACAAAAAAGATTATTATATCACTATTTTTTTATTTTCAAAATTACTATAAAAATACATAAACAAACAATTCAAATTGTATTTATAAAAAAATATTTAATGGAGCACTCCAATCCAATGTTCTCTTCCATTTCCTATTTCAATTTATGGTTTACTCTATAAATATACGTCACGTATATTTAATTAAAACTCTATTAAGTTATTAGTGAATTCTAAAAAATAAGTATTAAATAACTTGTATGAATTTACGATAGTAAAACATAAATTTAATAGGAAATGAAAGAGAAGATCCTATGAGTTTAATGCAGAAATACATTTTCTTTCCACAACTACGGTTGGCAAATTAACCTTCATTACATTTTTTTTCTGAACGTAATTAACCAGATACAAAAGAAAAAGAAAGAGAGTTATTATGTTTTATGGGCAATTCACCAGATACAAAAAAAAAAAAAAAAAAAGAGAGTTATTATGTTTTAGCTTCAAATTAAGGTTATTTTTGTCAATAAAATTTTATATTTTGCCTCTCTTTCTCCCAAATCGATTATTAAGCGCGTGTCACACACTCTCTGTTAGAACCACGTGGGATATCTCGGTAAGTTTTTATAAAACATGGGTTTATTTAGAGATTAGCTCGACCACATGGGGTCATTGGTAATTAACCCAAAGAAATTTAACCTCTTGAAAATATTACGAATCTAATCAACTCACTCCCATAGACTTCTATCCTCCTCCAGGACCTCCACCACCATCTTATATTCTAAGATATTAATGAGTTTGTTTTGGATTAATTTTAGATGAGGTAAAAGATATAAAATAAATTCGATAGGATTAGTTTTAGATGATCTAAAAGATATTTATTCTTTGTTATAGTTAATATAGCATCGCCAAATCAAGATACTCAACAAAACCGATGGATAGTACATGTCATTTACTTGGGATTTGATTATATCTATCTACTCGAAATTTGATTCTTTTAATTTTCTAATGAAGTGAATTTTTATCTGGACTTTCCAAGTATAATTTAAAGTTTTTATAATTAAATACTAATGAATATTGTTTTACTTTGAAATTGAGAATTATTGACGTGGTTTATGGACAATCAAATCAAAAAAACATATTTTTACTTTTAATTTTAAAATTTATTTAATAAAAAAAAATCTCAAACACTCAACCCATTAAAGTATAATTTATTAATCCAAATATTCAATACTAAATTAAAAGTAAAATTTATTAATCTAAATATTCACTACTCAATTAAAAAATATCCAAACGTTCACGGCAAAGACTTAGGTCACTGCACTAGTCCACTGGTTAACTTAGGTGTGTTTTGTTTAATACATATTTTAGTTTTTTTTTTCACAAATTCAATTTAACTTGTTTGTTTTTGTCTATTTTTTCTATTAAAATTTTTAAAACAAAAAATAATACTACATTGTTTATTTTATTATAGTATTTTTTATATTTTTTAATAAAATATTAAATTTAAATTTAAATTTTGTATAATAAACAATTATTTGTAAAAGAAATTTATAAAACATTAATTCGTAATTGAATTCTAAAATTTCATTAATAAGAGTTCTCCAATACAAATTTCGACCAAAACAAATTGATTATTCCACTTAGATTGGGCTACACCGATTTCTTATTATATGTCGTGTGCCACTTTCCGTTACCTTTACTATTATACCCCAATTGACATTCTTAAGATTTTGACACGTATACAATCACTAAAAGGTTTTAGCAAGCGGAAATGACGCAGAGGCTGAAACAGGAAATCCAATACTTGTTTACACCCTATATTTCATGAATACTCTTATCTTTAAAGTTTGAATTGGGTAATAAAAAAATAGATTCATGTTTTAGCATTTTTATGCCAATTATGCACCTAATTACAAAACTTGACTACTTTTATTCATAAATAGATAATACTTTGATAATATATGCATACAACCCAAATTTCACTCCGTTTCATATGAACTTGTAAGAACTTCAAAAAGGAAAAAAAAAAAAGTAAATTACAAAAATTTCACATAATTTTGAGAATATTTCATTTATCTTCCTATATATTTGAAAAAACACACAAATATATGGATTTGAAAGACCTTTTTTTTTTGTAAATCTATTTGGTCAAATACTTAAATATTACTTTCTATTATTAGTTTTAAATAAATTGTATTATGCATGTTTTCAAAATCACTGATTTTTCATATTAAGAAGAAAAAAATCATAATAAAATAATTTGTAAGTTTTTAAACTATAGGGAGGTAATTTAAAATTTTTCAAAACTACAAGGAGTTTCTTATAATTTATCCAAAAAGAATTTAGACTTTTGTTGTATATTTTTACCTTTAATACTTGAAAATATGACGTCATAAATCATCATTCGCGCTCTTCTATATTTGAAAATATGAGTCGGCGGTTGGATTTGTCACCACTCACCACTGGATTCTTCCCTTTCCCCAAAAATCAAAAAAAGAAAAAGCCCTCGCTTCTTCTCCTAAATCCATTTCAAAACAATCTGAAGAAGGAATTTACTAATCATGAAGCTCAAGAAACCGCTCAAGGAACTCAAGCTCTCTGTTCCGGCTCAAGAATCCTCCGTCACCAATTTTCTGTACGCTCCTTTTTCCTCTCTGTAGATCGATCGTTTGCAATTATTATTGATCTCGTTTATAATTTTTATGAATTCATTAAAAAAAATGTAACTTTTTGTTTTCAAGTGTGTGAGTGTGTGTGTGTTTTGTTAATTAATGGCAGGACTGCTAGTGGAACGTTTCATGATGGTGATTTACTCTTAAACATGAAAGGATTGCGCCTCATCTCCGAAGAAAATGATCCTACGGTAATTGTCTTTTTTTTTTCTTTGCTTGTAAAAAAATGTATTTTTTTTCACCTTAATTGAAGATCAGTTAAAGTGCCTCTCCCTTAGTGGCTAGAAGATTGAAATTGGATTATTGTCATGGTGAATGAGAAGTTGAATGTTTTATGCATGAAGTTATTGCTCTATGTATTTGTGTGGGAAAATGTTCTGATGGGGTTTAAAGTGGAGATCTGGAGAAATATTTTTCAGTCAATTTAAGGGGATCTGAAAATCATCATCCATGCATTCCATCAGTAAATGGAGAACTTTAGGGGAAGATAAATTAATAAAGATGTATTATTTTGTTTGGACCAAGATAATCCACATTTGTTATGTGCTTGATTAAATGGATTAATATAGACTTTAGTTGTCTTACTAAATATATAGCTAGAAATATTTAGAAACTTGTAATTATCCAGGTATTGGTTGAACTCGGAAGTAGGATTAGGCGATGGCTTGGAGATGCTATTCCTTTCACATTTGTAAACATTTTTGCTAAAAGAGAGAAGGCCTCCTCAAGTCTATCAAAATATATACAATTTGAATTCTTTTGGTATGTAAGATATGCAGAGAAAGGGATCTTATACCTAAGTATGTGCACTACTTGGCTACCTGAAGATCTTTTTGATGCCTAAAACATTGTCCTTCACTTAACAATTATATATCGTTCTTATGTGGTATAGTAACAATGTTGTGTACAAGAGATAATAATTCTCTTTTCGAGTTCAAGAGAAAACAAAAAGTAAGCTTTGAAGTGTGACTGATTGTTTTTGTATGGATAGCCCTCCGAATCGAAGGAAATTGATCTTCAGTTTTCTTTGGAAGATCTTGAGACAATCAAAGTGATTGGAAAGGGAAGTGGTGGCGTGGTTCAACTTGTTCGCCACAAATGGGTTGGCACATTATTTGCATTGAAGGTCAGCAAATATATGCACCTTTTACCTTCTTGTTACATTTTTGTGCATTACTAGTTATTTATTTTGCATCTGCAGTTAAATGATCCGATTATTATGCCTTAAAAAGTAGTACAACAGTTTGTAAAACGTGTTGTGTGAAAGTAATGGATCTCTTTGCGATTACACATGTTAAATAAATGATAGAAACTTTTATAATAATCCATATATAACCGATCTATAAAGCTGATGCAAAATTTAGTATTGCTTGAGATATTTCAATGTTGGACGGTTTAGAAGGACTGTGGTATTGAATATAGAAGCTCCTTGAGTTTGACATCACTAGCCATCGCCACATGATTTTTCTTTTTCGCTTCGTGATGCTTAATTCCGTCCTGATATGGCTTTGACTTGTTTCTAACTTCAGTGTGCATATCTGAGCGCAGGTAATCCCAATGAATATACAAGAAGATATCCGTAAACAAATAGTGCAGGAGCTGAAGATAAATCAAGCATCACTATGTCCCCATGTTGTGGTGTGTTACCATTCTTTCTACCATAATGGTGCCATATCTTTGGTGCTTGAGTACATGGACCGTGGGTCTTTAGCTGATGTACTCAGACAAGTCAAGACAGTTCTTGAACCATACCTAGCCGTCTTGTGTAAGCAGGTTGGAAAACTGAAGTATGAGAGTCTTCATTATTTAGTTACACAGAATTATTGCATAAGATGAGTATCTGAAGCTTGTTACATGCTCAGGTTTTACAAGGTCTTGTGTACTTGCACCATGAGAGACATGTAATCCATAGAGATATAAAGCCATCCAACCTGCTAGTGAACCACAAAGGAGATGTGAAAATTACAGATTTTGGTGTGAGCGCAATGCTAGCCAGCTCCATGGGTCAAAGAGATACATTTGTTGGAACCTTTAACTACATGGCGGTGAGTGGAATTATGATCATTTAAAAGTTCACTTTTAGAAATCGTTCTGAATGGTCCTTTTATTTTTATACTGGCTGTTCATCTGCCATTTCCTTTTGCACACACCTTGTAGATCTTTAATTATCTATTATGCATCAGCACCATGTGTTGGTAAAAAACATTTAGACTGAAAACCGACTTGAATGAATTGTTTCTCTCTTCTTAATCTCTTGCTCAGCCTGAAAGAATTAGTGGGAGCACCTATGACAATAAGAGTGATATCTGGAGTCTGGGCATGGTGATCCTGGAATGTGCTATAGGACGTTTTCCTTACATACACTCTGAAGATCAGCAGGGTTGGCCAAGCTTTTATGAACTTTTGGAAGCAATTGTGGGAGACCCACCTCCTGCTGCTCCCCCAGATCAATTCTCGCCAGAGTTTTGTTCATTTATCTCTGCTTGGTAAGGCCTAAAAGAATATGCCTTTAGCTCACACTTAAGCATTAATCTTTCTTGAGCACCTTGCTTATGGTTCATGGCTGTTTGCATTGGTAGTGCTGATGTCCTTTCTTGTATGTTTAACAAATAGTTTAACCAATATCTTTTGCTTCAAGATTAGACGGTATTAGGATCCTTTATGGCAATTCCATATTCAGTGCAATCTAAGCTTCCATGAGCGTATGTTTTCTTGCAATGATATTATACTCTATTGTCTTGATTTTGCATGTGCAGCATACAAAAGGATCCGACTGATAGATCCTCAGCTCTAGACCTTTTGGTTAGTAGTCCTTGCTTGCCTTTTTTGTTTTGGTTTCGGTGATTCATTTTCCAATGAACAGTCCTGCTTGGTTGTTCTGTTGACAGAATCATCCGTTTATTCAGAAGTTTGAAGACAAGGACATTAATCTTGGCATTCTGGTAGCTAGCTTGGAACCTCCTTTAAGTTTTCCAAGATAAACCATTCTCGGAATCACATAGGACAAAATGCCCTCTTTTCAGTGTATAAGCTGTCTGGTCATGCTAAATTCCTTCTGTAGAGTATGGATTGTAATGTGCATGTATCAGATGTGACCAAAATCTACTGCTTGGAAACGGAGTTGATATCGTCTTTGCTTATTTCTGCTGTTTCGATCACATTTCATGCAGTCATAGCATCCTTCTCATGAATTTTTTCAGTGTTGTAGAACACTTAAAACCCACAAAAAAAAAAAAAAAAAAGGAGTAAAAGCAAAAAAAAATAAAAAATGTACTTTCATTGATTGCAATGAAAGAGGAAAAAACGAAAAAAAGAAATCAAAAGATTTGAATCCATTAAATTGGGGTATATTATAAGGGCTCTTATGTTTTCCGGAAAAATTTTAAATTATCTCTATAGTTTAAAAATCTACACTTATTTCTCTACAGTTTTTTCTTAAAAATATATAGATTTTAAAAATATTTATTTTTCTAAATTATTAATTTAGAATAAATTGCACTTTGTCTTTTTTTTTTTCAAATTTATCAAAAGATTTGAATCCGTTAAATTGGGGTAAATTATAAGGGCTCTTAAGTTTTTCGAAAAAATTTTAAATTATCGCCATAGTTAAAAATTTACACTTACTTCTCTATAGTTTTTTTTTTAAATATATAGATTTTAAATATTTATTTTTCTAAATTATTAATTTAGAATAAATTGCACTTTGTCTTTTTTTTCAAATTTATCAAATTTTCATTTGTTTTTCCAAAAAAAACCCCTCAAATCACAAGTGATTTATTTGATTTTAGTAATTGCGGATTTCTTTGCAAATCGACAAGCAACTAGAGCGTTATAGCCAAAAAAATAAAATGTGGCATAATAAACAACAAAATTTATCAAAACGCATATCTGGTAAATTTCAAGTCTTAGCATTGTCATTATTTTTTGAGAGTATTACTAAATCCAAATCATCCAAAAACTAAAAAGGGGTAAAAAAAATAGTCAAAAGCAATTTTGTTTCCAGTCTAATTTTGGGATGATTTGGAATTATGAAGGGGCCATATCCAATATCCAATGCCAATTTGAGAATATCCAAATTGCACTCCGTTCTTTCGCTCCATTTTTTATTGTACTATATTTATCTAAAATTTTATCAAGTTATTAAATTTTAAAAAATAAATATTAAAAACGTAATTTTTCTGAGTAAAACAGAGATTGCAACATGAATGTATCAGAATATCTTTTGTAACATAATTGAGGTAAATGTCCTCTAAAGGAAGACTATGCTTGATTCAATGTCCTCTAACTTATCACTGGTAAGTTTGGAAAAGTCAAAAAAAAAAAAAAAAACATAGACCACAATTTGAATGCATTTAAATCCTCAAATTTTCTCGCAAGGCAGCGTGACAGCATCGCTAGCATCAATAGTAAAATTTTTGTCACAATTTCTATACAGCAGCCGGCGGAGGCCGAATCCACGGGCTGTGGACCGACCCATAGAAAAAGAATTTATGGTTTAGGCACAACGCAATGGAAATAGCGACACTTGTGGTGACAAATGAATGCGCCCCATTCACACTCAATCTTTCGTGACTAATACTACAGTCAGCTTCTTATCTTATTCCAATAACTTTCTCACTTAATCCGGCTTAAAAAAAAATTCATTAACTGAATCTCATTGGAAGTTGTTAAAGACTCATTTATTCATTTATCAATGCTTCTTAATGGTTACCTATTTCATTTGTCAATCTGTCAAATTTTATTTGTAATTGTTTTGCTTTTTGTCTTCCAACATGACCGTTCTTTTGTAGAATTGTTTGTCACAATTGGTCAAGCTAACTAGACAATTGTCATAAAAAAATCGTTGGGATTTACGATGATACACACTACTACTCCATATATAATAATTAGTACTTATCAAGGAATATGCTCTAAAATATTCATTACTAAAACACCAAAAAAGAGACAAATTAATTAAACATTTCAACCAATTCTTTCTCTCATTCATTTTAAATTACAAAACATTTCAAAGTAATTGTTGTATATGATCAACAAGATTTAAACAATTATAAACAGTATCTTGTAAAATGCGGAAATGCTCCTATACTAAATTGAGAGAGAAGATAAATTAGCTACAATCAAATCCCATCAAGAACAGCCTAATAATGTTTTGATTACTGTTATTGGAATTCATCAAATACATAAGTGGAAGAAGTACGGCTTATCCCTTTTGTCCACTTTCCACCAAAGATTGCCTTCTGCTCTAGCCTGTAATAGTCTAGTACCATAAGAAGAAGGTTCCCATAGAATAGATGACGAGAGACTCCTATTTGGCGTTATCTCTAAACTGTGGATGCCTTGAAATGTTGAAAAAGAAAAGGGATAAACAGTTACTTGTGTCATAACTTTATGAAGCAAAAGTGCAGACGATGCCAAGATTTGTGTAATTTATTTCCCCCAATTTGATAGTTTGGTCATTGGTGACTAGGATATGGATGTCTTCAAACATTGGCCCCCTTGACCTTATCCCATTCCCTTGTAGAAAGGAAAAGCCACAAGTAATTCAAACCATACGAATTCGATGATGATGACAAATCCAAAGAGGATAAAAGCAAACCTATTATAATTAATAAACAAAACATGGATGAAACGCATGGCTATCTGTAATCCTGCCATAAATTTCTAATTAATGCTTCATTAACGACCCTTTACTTACCTGCAAAAAAAAGAAAAAAAAAACCCCACTAATCTCAACAAATTTTATTACACAACTGAGCAATATTTTAGTATTTCTTTTCTTCCTATAAGATCAACTTCTGACACATTAAATTAAGCAAAAAAAAAAAACTCTGAGTGGCACCTACCCTTTATAGATTATACTCAATACATATATATAGATGCTCCATTTTATACAAGTTCAGCATACATCATCAAAGTTATCATCATCCTTGAAGGTTTGCTGCTTTTGCTTTTCTCCTTGTCATTTCATTCTAAGGTTGACAGACGTATTGCAATGGATGGGAATAAACATATTTATCAAGAAATGGGCTTCCAGAAAAATGGTGGCAGATGTGATCCAACCAATGTGAAATGGATGATCATGGAAGCTCAAAATGGTAGTATTTCCGAAACTGAATCCATGGAGTCCATTGGTGAAGATTCCGGCAATAACTCTGTAGCATCAACTTCTTCGTTTGAGTTAGAAGAGGATGCATCATCTTCATCATCACCTCAATATGGGCCGTTATATGAATTATCTGACCTTATGAACCAACTCCCAATCAAGTAAGCATTTTGATATAACAAAATTGAAGCTTTCTTTTTAAATGGAAATCTTTCAGTTTTACGAAATAGACTAACATGAATGAATGTTATGTATGTTGTTCAGGAGAGGTCTTTCAAAACATTATCAAGGGAAATCTCAGTCTTTCACATCTTTGGCAAGTGTGAAGAGCCTTGAAGATCTTGCAAAGAAAGTTAGTTCCTATAGTCAAAGGATGAAGTCCTGCAAGAGTTGTGCTGGTTTAGAAGGTCACAAGTATGGTCCAAAGGCCACCATAGTCAAGAAATCTTTAAGGGGTGGATCATCATTTTCATCTTCTACAAGAAGTAAAGGCAATTTTGTTGGTGGTTGTAGGTATCCCATTTCCCTGCAAAGGGGTTGTTGATGTATATATGTAAGTCCATTAAGAAGCTTACTTGAATTGTTAGTTTCATAGCTAAAGTTGCAATGAAATTTCTTTCAACATTGGAGTCCATACTATTATCATAAACATTAAGTCATCTGTAGAATAAACTTAATCTACAGGTTTTCTATTTACGATAGTTTTTTCATGATAGAAATGGTTGGAATAAGTGGAAGGTCAAAAGAAATAGAGCGAATCCCACCCTTGAGTTCTCAGAATCAAAATAAAATTGCAAACATATATAGAGGAGACCTAGAAATCTTGAGATGTAAAGTGGAAATGGCAACAGATTTTGCAATCGACCACAGTGTACAATTCTTTCGCGACATACGTGATTAAGAAGTGGCTGTGAAAAGAACGAAAAGCAAAATAAATAGATCACAGTGTGCCTCTTGTTTTTCATCTTCTTCTTCTTGATTTGTTCAGCATGGTTCATCCTGTCTTTGCCGTTGAATAAATCAAACTAAAAATAACTATAGATTGTCTTGTGTTAGAAGAATATGTCAAATGATCGTCTACTTTGCCAGATAAACAGTACCAATAACCAATGATCCAATTAATGAAAGCAATTTAACTCGGTGAGCTTTCAATACATGGTGATTATATTTTTCGAGAGAAGTAGACATAGAGCAAGAACAAAAAAATAATAATAATAATCTTCCTCCCCTCCCATACATCCGTTCTTTCGTCCTCTTATTGTGTTGCCAACTGTTAAAAGACTATCAACAAACACAGAAACGAGAATATATAGTTGCACTTTTCTCAACTTATTTATAGTAAAATGGCCTAATTGGGTTCCTTATCGTCTACATGTCAAAATATAAACACAAAGGATGAAAAAAAATGGGAGAGTGCAAGTCCACCCGGGGTGTTAAGTAGAGTACATGTGCGACTCTCTTCTGGGTAGCACAACCAAATGTCGAAAGCATTATGAACACAAATTGCACAAGTTATGACTTCTTTTTTCTGAAACAAAAGGGTATCATTTCTATTCATGGCAACTCATAAATATCAGATATTTATATATAATTTCTACAAGTTGTTTCAATCTACAAAGAGTAAAATGCTCATTTTTGTGTTCTTCACAAATGATAAAGCCATCACCCTCAAAATGCCAGGCGAGGCGAATAGAAGAAGGCGTGGATAAGAACCAACCCCTTCAGCCAAAACTTGCAATATCAAAGTTTGAGAAAATTATCTAGAAGGTGTCAAATTTTGTACACAGGTGTGATTCCTAACAATTTAAAGCATTTTCTCATGACAATTGCCGTTGCCTCACACAGTAACAGCCTGCTCGTCTCCTCTGCAGAGCCAACCACCTACAAAATTTTCGTGAGAACAAAATCAATCCAGAAGCCTTCAGCATGTTATATCCATAAAACATGCAGGGTTTTTGTTGAAGCCATTTGAGATTAAGAAAGACAATGTGCTCATCTAATCATAAGGGGCACTTCATACCTGGCAGTTTGTATAGAATTTTGTGAAGTCTTCAGACAAATTGTACAGATATTCACACAATACATTTGGCAACAGATTTGTAATTGCCTCTTTGACCACCTGCAAAATGCAAATTTTATCAATAGAAGACTAATTTTTTTAAGTATAAACCTACAAGATTAATATTTAGCAAAAGCTGGTTGTGAAAGTTACCTCTGGAAATTGTAGCAAATGCAGTCCTAAAACACGTTCATCAGGATGATCCAGAGCAACTGTCCCAACCTGTCCACGGCAAAGGCAATTTCTCAGTATATGGAGCCACCAATTCCAAGAAAGAATACTTGGGTGGCATACATGAGTCTACAAGCAGTTAATAGGCAGTCAATTGACTTTCAATAATACCATTCATACAAACCAAAAACCTTGACTGACAACTGGGTTCTTAAATCTACAAGTGGCTGGGTTACACTGTTCATTAAATCTTTAAATGGCTCATCGATCATCTTTCTTTTTTTCGGAAAAAAGAATAAATTACATCCTATGTCAATGACTTGGCATTGGCTCTGCCAAGTCTAATCTGAAACTTTTATTTGCAAGGACCCAAATTAAGTTTTCTGAACAGTAACGCTACAGTGAAAGAGTTGCCAAGGATTTTGGGTTCAAAACCTGAAAACTTTAACTTCTAAACTTCTATCAAAGGAGTAACACGTGATTATCAGAAGTACTAAAACTTTAGTCTTCAGCCCCACAAAAGAAAGGTCTTCTTTAGATTAGATCAAGTTCCTCCCCAGGCAAGTCACGAACATTAGCAATCCAAAAGAACAACCAGCATATAAAACAAATCACATATGAGGATTTGCAAAGGAGAAACATAAATGGGAGACTGCTGCTACTCCTCAATCTAGCTGTGGTTGATCACTTAAAATTGACTTTAGTATCAATGTTCATGGACATATAAGAAGATGAGACAAATTTCATCATTGAAGATTCACTAATATGATGCAAGCAATAACAACAAAAAGATGAAACTTTACCTCCTTCAATTCCCCTATATCTTTACCCGATTTCCTGATGATCGAACAAATTCGAGCATGGGCGTAGAGCAAATACACAGCAGTATTTCCCTGTTCACCATAAAAAGAGGCAATATCAGAAAAATGCAGAAGCAGATATAGTATTATATATATATATATATAATACTATATTATACAAATAACTTAAAGACGTAAGACTCGTAATTAGATGGGCAGGCATCATAAGAGAGATTTAGGGAACAATATGTAATTCAGAAACAAATTGGCAAGGGACAAGAAGTCCCCAAGAAAAACATGATTGAAAGGTGGTAGAAGAGCAAGGAATCAACCATCGCACCTTGTCATTAAGCATTTGATCGTAATTGAAGGTGTAGTTGGTTAACCTGTTGTTTTTCAGATCAGAATACCTGATATTTTATCCAATAAAATTATAGGTTACAAACCAGATAGAATTAAATGAAAACAAACAAGTAAATAAAATCAAGAACTCACTTTACAGCCCCATATCCAATGGCTTCAGCTGTTTGTTCAAGCTCCTCCCTAGTCCATTCCTCAGCTTTACCTAATCAACATTTAAAAGCTATCATTGTTCAGGATTTCAAATTTATACAGTCATAAGAGAATGAATAGGTGAATTTCATATTAAAATACAATCAATGGAGAATAATAAGAATAATAATTTTTCACATTATCACACCTCTTTCAATCAAAGCTGCCCTACACCGCATCTTTGCTTCATCAAGAAGATCTACTAATTTAACAACTTCACCAGATCTTGTTCGGAATCTCTTGCCATCTTCTCCCAGAACAAGACCAAATCCAACATGGCTGACTTTGGGATAGTTATCATCTTCAACTGGAAGCCAACCAGCGAGTTTTGCAGCCTAGAAGAATTTGGATAAAGATCAGCCCGTCAAAATGAGATCTTTTCCAATTTACAGGGTGAGGAATTTGCAACATTTACCAGGATATCAGTTACTTACAGCGAAAAACATGTCAAAGTGCTCCCTCTGACCAACATCAGTAACGTATATTATCCACTCTGCTTTTTCTTCATTAAGTCGATACCTACAACATTGTGGGCATGAAGTCTCAAATTTAGTGAAATTCTCCAACTCCTAAAAGAAGCTAAGGCATGGGATATGATAGAGGAGAGAGAGCAGGATAGAGAGTTAAGGTCATTTTATGCAATCTTCATTGAGAAGAAGATGGATTACCAAATTTCTGGAATTCAGAACCTCATAAAAGTCACTTTTAACAGAGTTAAACTATGGTACACCTTTCATCATTGGTTTGAATGATGATGGCCCCAAAGCTCAACCCACTCATACGATAGCGAGACTAGAGAATTTTTGCACTATCTTTATATTCTGCTACAAGTGCAATGTCCGAACTAGTTTTTTTAATACTATTATCTAAATGTTATTGTGATAGAAAGAAGACAACTAAGTCTAATCACACATTTAAACACACTATAAACAAACCATAGAGCCGCAAGATCTGTTGAAGCATAGTTGAAACCACCGTCCCTCTTCACAACAATCAGAGGCCTTTCTATGCCTTCAACAAAGATAACACGTGCACCCTCACTTTCGACAATCAAGTTCTTGTCACTCAAAAGCTGTAATACCGCTGGGATATATGGATTATAAAAGCTTTCTCCCTGGTAAGAACATGTAACCAAATAAATAATCTTGATCTTTTGAACATTCAAGAAAAAATTCAAAGGACAATTTCTAGTTATTTCCAATTTAATCTACTTTTACTAAACAGTCCTATGGCATTTAGAAATTGGAGAACCTTTAACTTAAATTAAAAGGGCAAGGGAAAGATCTAAAAAAATTGAAAAGGAACTGTTAAAAAAGACATGTTATACTTAAATGTAAATGAGACTTGTGTGTAGATAGATCAAAAATGGTGGAATATGATCCATAAAGCTAACCCCACATAGTGAGATAAAAGCTTAGTTGTTGTTGTTACTAAACAGTCCTATCAGGAGTCGCAGAGGAAGAATCTCTAGATCCTAGATTAAATCAAGCAACATGAATATGACACCAATTAGACAAATAATGCAGTTTTCTACACATGCCAAAATCATCAATAAATCATAAATATCATTTGAAGAAAAATGTGGGAAGAAAAGTAAATGAACATCCATTTCTAAACCAAAAACGGTTATTCCAGGCATGCTCATCAACAATAAATTAAAGTTCGAGGACAAAACTACTTACTGCCTGCCTGTGGGTACTAAGAGAATGAATGTGAAAAGCAGGTCAATAAAGGAAACAGCTAAGCAGCTGGTTACAACATTCAAGTGCCCATGTTAAATGTAACAAGATACCGAACAAATGTAAATGATCAAATGAAAGCTATTTACACTTTAATTGACAAAATTAAACCCCATTAAACACAACTGCACAAGCACTGAACAACATTTTCAGCACTAAGTACTTAAGAAAGGGAATGCAAATATCCTGATACATCAAGAACGGAGAATATTAGAGTATTAGTGAGAAGTTTCTATGGGGTATTATATTAGGATTTGGTAAATTTCTTCATTCAGAAAACATAGTTCCACAAACCATTTGCTTTTATACGAAAATTAATACTCTTTAACAAGTTTTGGTCGTTTACTTTGTTTATCTTTAGAAATGTGCTTTCTGTTATATCACACAACTGGATCAACAAGCGGGAAACCTCACAATTGAGTGCCACTGCCATCAAATTATCCAACAATCCCAGGGGCCCGTTCAGATACCTAGTTAATCAGCAAAATATAGATTATCCATATAGGATACAGAGCACATTGTAATGGCAATTAATTTAAACTAAGGTCACTAAAGGCTAATGTTGCAAGAATTCTAAAACACCCTTAAGTAAAATGCAAGACACACATTCATTAACTCTTTAACTCGACAATGCAAAGCTACAAAATTGAAAATATTTGGTTTGCACCTTCTCTTCCAAGTCAATTCCAAGTCGCTGATACACTCTATGAAATTCCCCTCGGCTAATTTCACATATCTGTGCCCATGCCTGCCGATACTTCTCTTCCCCACCCTGTAATACCAAATACAGCACTAAAAATGAATTGCCAACAAGGATAACCATAACATTAACTTCAAGCATCATAACTTGAACACTCAAAGACAGAAGAATGGATGTAAAAACCTCAGGAAAAAAATACAATTTATGAGCTACAAAGGATCGACCTGGTGGGCTTTAACTGTAAAGATGAGGTAATACCTGTAGTCTGACTACGGCTTGCTGGGCTCTCGCTTTAAAACCACCGTCATTATCAAATCTATTCTTTGATTCTTTATAAAATTCCTGGAGAATAGTGTCATTTCATAGAGAGCATATTTCAATCATATTTAGACCAATTGTGCAGCAACAATCACTAATATGCATCCATGATATAGACTATTAAAAAACGGTAAGCTAAATATTTTCCCATCCATCTGGGTTGTTATGGTACCAATTTAATGTCCTCATCAAACGATTGGAGAAAAGCAAATTTTCTAATGTAGCAAATATTTCAATTGATATGCTTGCAAAAAAAGTGGACCCAATGCAATTATTGCAAGCCACGTTGCAACTTTAATATTGCATACAAAGCTCAATTGCTATTCAGAAAATTAGAAACCAAACTACTCCGAAAGGAACTATAAGACATGTGAGCAGATATAAGTGCCATCATGAATGAAGAGAATGATTTTCTAACATCCTCTAACATTAATCAAATTCTATGAAAAGAAGACTATGAAACAACCAAAAAATATACATATTGTTTATTGTCAAAATGTATCTTCTGCTCACCTGTAGATCTCCAATAGCTGCTTGACCATTAGCAGCTTCCCAGTTTGGATTTTCATCAAATAGATGTTCTATCAACATGCCAAACTGCAAAACAAAAATTACAGCTTCAGACTTGGAATAAATGGAGGAACTACATGTTCAGGGCAGAGTGGATCAGATGCCACTGTTGGAGAGACAATAAATCATTACATAGATAACAAAAACAATTCCAAATGTACGTTCGTGAAAAAGCCTATCAGACTGCTAGGGCACGGAACATCCTACACAATGTTCAAATGTACGCAATTTATAGAAAGGGAAAAAAGGGATTACAGGGGAAGCCATCCCATACATGTATATAATATATCCGACAGGATAGCAAAACAAAAAACAAACTTATTTCAATATTGTATCAAGAAGGGAGGACAAAATACAAATACATCCAAAAGAAACGCTTACTATCAAAACAAGGAAATAGTGCAAATAAGAAGCAAAAACATATAGAAGTCGACAAACTCACAAACAACGAAATTCACAATATATCCCACAGGATAGCAAACAAAAAACAAACTTATTTCAATAGTGTATCAAGAAGGGAGGACAAAATCCAAATACATCCAAAAGAAATGCTTTCCTATCTCAAGACAAGGAAATAGTGCAAATAAGAAGCAAAAACATATAGAAGTCTGCAATCTCACAAACGACAATCATAATGGCTGCGAGGGAGAAGAAAAAGAATCGAGTGAAAGGGTCGAATCTCTTGGCAAACTTTCAATTACCTGTGTTCCCCAGTCACCTACATGGTTCCTCCTAAGAACTTTAACATTGGAAAACTCCAGCATACGGGCCAGAGTGTCTCCAATAATGGTGGACCTTAAATGCCCAACATGCATCTCTTTCGCTATGTTCGGTGAGGAAAAATCAACTACAGCCCTTTGGACAGGAAGCCTTGGTGCCCATGTTTCAATACCATCTACAAGCATTTTAAGAATCCTCTGCAGGAAAAATGAAAACATCATAACTATTGATATTATTTTGATCAGTATAGCGACAACTATAACAGTGGGAAGTGGAGAAATGGCAATATCCAAACACAAATAAAATTAAAAATTACAGACCACACAAGGAAGTTAAGGAATGGTAACCACCTCTGCCATCCATTGCCTTGACAATACAACATTTACATAGCCAGGCCCTGCTATAGTGCATCTTTCAATCATTTCCGAAGCAGGAATATTGTTCATGATGGCCTGCAAATGAAAGTACAACAACTAAAATCTTATGCTTTGGGGAAAAAAAAGGAGCCTTGCCAACATATCGTAAAAGTGAGTACTTTATGCCTAACACATACATGAACGACAATATCAATACCTGTCCAACAGCCCGGGGGTTGTTGAATCCGGGAACTCTGTTTCTAATCATTGCATATAAGCTCATTGCATTGTTGCTGAAGCAAAAGAATAATTTCCTCAATCAGAATCATCGAAAAATATTATGCCAATAATTTATAGTATAAAGTTGTAATTTTTTAAGTTATGCAAAACAAACCCGAAGACTTCCACGCATCACAGAGTCTAACAGAGATAAAATCAATGAAGGATCTCAAACACTGTACGAATATGGAAATAATAGGACACACCATTGATAGTCACCATGTCTAAGATCTTTGCAAGAAGTAACAAGAGGGACTACATCTTGCTCATCAGGGAAAGTTAATTTGAGCGTTTCTCCAAATCGTTTCTCCAATAGCTCCTTAAGACTCACCAAATGCTCAGTTACCTGCTGAATGAAGTATTATGATGAATATCAAATTATCTGAAAGCAAGGGGTACATGCAAGTTAATGCATTAGTTTCTGTTCAGTAAGTGTGCACATAGACTAGACCTAACTCATCAGGAATCCTCATTTGGGTTCTTCAAATTGTTGCTCAAGACTTCCCAAATTCTCTATGTCCTACTACTTGGAACCAAGTATTATACTAAACGTGAAATTCATAAAAAGCCAACAAATTATCAATGATTATGATTGGGTATACACGCAATTCTTGCATTACTAATCAAATAAGTGTTGCATAGATACACGAACACTTACCGTTGCCATGGCAGATATAGATTGCACTTTTGCTACGCGGAAAGGTCTAGTAGTTGTTCTCAGAATACCTGTCTAGTTTCACAATAACAATATGAAATATTACCAAACAAGCATGAGCACGTTCAAAAACAACTCCCAGATAAAAACTGCTAAATTAATTTAAAATGAAAATATTTACTATAACATTTAGTTCCATAAACAGATTAATCAGAATATAACATAGTAGCGACAAACAACAGCTAACAATTAAACAGTTTCACTTACTCAAATCCGCAAAAAAAAAAAAAAATCAAATGATTACTTAATTCCAAAAGAAACGAAGTATATACATTAATTAAAACGTAAGAAATCCTGCATATAACTAAACGAAGCCGCCAATACCCACTGCTACATTATCTAAATAGCGAAACGACACAAAAACACTCGGAAATTTAACCCTAGTTATCATCTCATAATGTACTAAAAAAAGATTAATCCTAATTCGAAGGTCTAAACAAACAAATTAAAGGCTAAAAACAAAAAATGCACAACAATCATATGAGAATCGAACTTAAAATAGTACAGTACAGAGAGAGAAACTCACGGGTTGAGGAATGGAAGAGAGGGAATGGAAAGGTTTGAGGTTTTGGAAGAAGAGATGGAGAGGCGACCGCCGGAACAAAATTCGCATAAATGGCTGCGTTCATTACTTTTATCTTACTCTCCAGTTCAGTTCTATTTATGGATTTTGGGTAATTTCAATTTTTTTTTTTTTTTTTGTTCTTTCAAATGAATACGCGCAGTGGACTCGCGCGCACCGATTATGGCAACTTTAGGGTTTTGGTCTACAATTTTTTTGACCTCATGTTTGCTTGGTGGTTACGCCCAATGATATAGCGCCATGTCAGCGGCAGGGTTTTGCACGAGTTTTAATTAATTTATGAAGTCAAAATTATTATTAAATAAATAGAATTAAAAGATCATCTAATTCATAAAAGAAATAAATAAACAAAGTGAATTACTAAACCCTCAATTTATTAATCACCGGAAACATAAACGATAATGAGGTGTAGATCAAATGGTTTACACTCTATTCAATTTGGACTACGGCTTCAAATTTACCCAATTTAAATCACATGTTCAAATTTACCCAATTCGAATCACCAAACAGTGGGATGTGTGGAATTCCTTGATCCTCTTAAAATAAGGCTAGAGCCTTGTGAGAGTCAATGTGAAAACTCTTCAAATTTACCCAATTTAAATCACATGTTCAAATTTACCCAATTCGAATCACCAAACAGTGGGATGTGTGGAATTCCTTGATCCTCTTAAAATAAGGCTAGAGCCTTGTGAGAGTCAATGTGAAAACTTTCAAAGTTTTTTTTTTTTATTTCATGTTTAAGTTAGTTTGGAGATGATTCAATGATTAGAATGAACTCATATTTATAAATGCAATATTCTATTTTCAATAGGAATTTAACTATGATTCAATTACAAGTAGAGTTATTATCTCTATAGAATTCGTATGACCTGTCATCGTATTCAGGTTACATAGAAAAACAATAAAAAATAAAAAAAAATTGGGGATATCGATCTAATTAAACAGTTGGTCTATTTGGATGGAAGGGTTTAATTTGACTTGTTTGTTTTATTTATATTTTTTAAAAAAATAAAAAATAAAACAAAAGACAATGTTACATCAATTATTTTTGCTATAGTATTTTTATTTATCAATAAAATATTACATTTGAATTTATATTTTATTTTTGCTTCATTTTCTTTTAAAACCGTCTCATAAATGAAAAATGCTATGAATTTCAATTTAGCATATAAAATATCAAGTAGAGCATAAAGTATAAAAGATTAACGTATCAAATATAAAAAAATTAGCATATTAAGCTATAAAGTATCAAATATTAGAGTATAATGTATAAAAAATTAACATATTAGTGCATAAAATATAATTTACGTATAACGTCTCATACATGAGACGGTCTTACAAGAGTTTTTGCGTTTATTTTTTTAATAATAAATAATTATTTTTAACACAATTTTTTATCAAAATAAACTTACAAAATATTAATTCATATTTGAATTTTAAAATTTTAATGTAATAATAGATGAAGTGAACTTGTAGGGTGAAATGAAAAAGTTAATGATGTGACATACAAGAAAAACAAAATCATCAATAAAACAATGATAATTTTGCCATTTTATATATGTCACATAAGTCGCTATCTTATCACAATATACAATTTCACTATGCATATTATTATCCTAATATACAATTCGCCACTACAAATCGCCATGAAAGCAAGTTCATCATTTCAAACACTCTTAAAATATTAATTCCTTATAACAAATCACAATAAAAAGATTATATTATAAAATTAAAATGAGATACTTTTTGAGAGAAACGGGTTTATAAATGCAACATACACGTGCGAGTTTAGTTTTTCGCGTATCATTTTTCATTTCAAATATTGATTTTTGCTATAAAAAAATGATATTTTATACTTTAATCAGAATGATATAATTTTGGAATTAATATTGGTAAGCAAAAAATTTATATTTTATACTCCAATAAGAATGATATAATTTTGGAATTAATATTAGTCAGCAAAAATTGATACTTGATGCGTGAACAATGCCAACAAAAATGATATTTTATATGTGAATCAAAATGATACACTTTTAGAGTTAGTATTGTTACGCAAAAATTGATACTTGGTAAATGAATTATTAATACGTGATATGAGGAAAATTGATACACTTTTAAAGTTAATTAATAAGAAAAAATTGATACTTAATACGTTAACAATGTAAAAAAATGATACTTTATACGCGAATCATAATGATCACTTTTGAAATAATATTGATATGCAAAAATTGATACTTGATGTGCAAACAATTGATATATGGTACAAAATAATTAATACTTTATACGTCGATCAAAATGACAAGGTTTTAGAATTAATATTAATATGCAAAAAAAAATTAATACTTTATACACGAAATATGAATACTTCATATAATACTTTATATGATATTGATATGCGAAAATTTGATATTTTACCGTTGCAGTGCAAAAACGATTGCATATATAAACTCGTTGCTATAAATTTTTTGTGAATGAAAAAAATACCCTATACAAACGCGTGAGGGTGCAATGTGCGAACTATGAAACATGTAGTCGTAGAGACCATTGTTTTTACTATTTTGCAAAGTTCACTGTTTTACTAGTACTTGATACCAAGGAAAAAAGAAAAAAAAAAGGAAAAAGAAAATTCATGGTTTGTTCTTATCCAATTGTTGTAGTCATTGTCAAGTCACATGATCAGACAACATTATCACGACTAAAGTAATGATTATCATGACTAAAATATCCCTTCTCAAGGTACAAGTGCAACCCCTACTATAAATTCCTTAGGTTTGGCAGCAAAGGATTATTTCATACAACTCACTCACTGGTCAGAGAGGAGTGGCAGAAGAAAAAAATGAAGAACACTGGCAAAGGGTCCAAGACAAATGTGAAGGCCGGCGGGCAGGATATCAGGAAGGACAGGAAATCGGGCACTGGATTGAACGGATCACCAAAGAAGGGAGGCCACGGAGGAAAGTTCACATGGTCCGGTGACGGCTACTCCGATGCTGAGCTCGGGCGATCCCACAATGATGCTGTTGATGTAAAGGACCCCAATTATGAAGATCCCATTAAAAATGACGATTGAAGACGTCTATAATCATCATCATCAACATCATCGAGATCAAGGATCCGATCCATCAAGAGCTGATTATTGTCTAAATTTAAGTTTTATCATGGAGATGTAAATATGTTTTTTTATTAAAGTTTAATCGCGTCCTTGTATGGTGATCTGTGGATTACCGTATTGTAATAAATGAGATATTTTGCCAATTGTTGGATGCCTAAATTTGTTTTTTCACTGTTGTGAGTCAACCGGAGCAAATGCTCTGTTTCAACTTTGCCGGTATGAGGGATGACTATTTCTCTATTTCAAGTTTTCAACTAACCTGAGCTGTTTTCCAGTCCAGATACAACAACAAGGGTTCATTATACAGCTTTTATCATACTATTAATTTAATTTTAAAGTTTAATTAAATTGCAATTATTTTTTTTAGTACTTATTGGAGCTTGATGAGACATAAGTATTATTAATATTTGCATATTTTTATACAAATTTTATAATATCATTTTAGTTTATTAACGGTTAATTATTAGTCTACTAGTGGACTGGAATGAAATTATTTGTCGTAAAATTTTGAACTTCCATTATTTTGTGATTTGGTTAAATCTCAAATAAGTCCAATAAATTCAAAGAAGACATAGCGTGTTATTGGGTCAATGGATCTTCTTGTAAAAATTATGATGTTATGTATTACTTTGTATAATTCTATAAGTTTTTAACACGTCATTTATTCATTTAGATTTATTTATCATGTGATATAATTTTAATTTTATTTAAAAATACATTAGTTACATTTATAGAAAGTAATATACAAACAGGACACAAAATGCTACAGTACTTTGTGGTAGAGGTGGCCACGGTTCCGGAACTGGCGGTTCTCGTTTCCACGCAAGGTAGGTTCCGTCTCAATTCCGGTTTCTGTTTTGTTCCAATTTTGATTTTTTTTTCGATTTTTAGTTTCAAATTTCGATTGTAATATCACTTTTAAATTTGATTTCTATTGAAATAATGATTAAACTATTAATTGAAACTCAAATAATACAACATAATAATATAATTAGAATAATAATAGTTACAATTGAACTTAACTAATATATAGTTTTTAGATAATAGAACTCGGAAGAATTAGATAAGTGAAATTCAAAAATAAAAAAATAATAAGAATATTGAAAGAATATTTGAACTAGTATAATATAATAATATAATTAGAATAGTATAATATAATAACATAATTAGAATAGTAGTTAAAATTAAACTAATATATGAATTTTTTAGAATAATATAATTGTGGATATTAGATAAGTGATAAATAAATATATAGAAAGAATAAAAGTATTGAGAGAATGACTGAACTATTAATTGGAATTCAAATAGTATATTAGCATAATATAATAATAAAATTAGAATAATATAAATTAAAAAATTAAGTTGATACATAATATAATTGGATTAATAGTTGAAATTAATCTAATATATGGAGGTTTTAAAAAAATAGAATTATGAAGGATTTGATAAGTAAGAAAGAAAAATATATAAATGATAAGAGTATTGAAAGAATGATGAAACAACAGAATAATATAATTATAATAATTAATTAAAAAATTTGATACCCTAACGGCTAAACCTAAACCCTAAACTATAATTGCTAAAACTTAGCATATAAAGATTAAAAAATTAAGAAATAATGTGATGAAAATAAAGTGGTATAAAAATATTTATAGAATTTATAAAAATATTTTTTTTTTGCCGGTTCCGATTCCGATTCTACAAAATCAGGAATTAAAACTGAACTGTTTATAGACGGTTCGGCTCCGGTTCCGATTTTGTGGGGCTCGGTTCCGGAAGCGAAACAATGGCCATCTCTAAATTGTGGTATAGAAGATTCAAAGTTGTGTATGGTGGTATAGTGAAAAAATGTTACATTGGCACGGTAAAATTTATTAAATAATATTTGATGTTATTATAGTGAGATGGTAAAATATGGATTGTGGATTTAAAATTGTAGAGTTTTTTGCATTGCTTATTAAACGTGGTCCTTGAGGCTTGGAAGGTGATGTTTTGCCTGTTTGTCGCAATCTGCAATGCTTGCTTTAAAAGTGTTTTTGTATGTTTGATAAATATCTAAAATTAATCTATTTTTTTTAAGGGTTCTAGACACTTTTAGATATGCATTCAATATACAAAAACAATAATTAAACATTTATATCATTAGATATATAATGTCATTCATCAACTGAATTATTAAAGAGAAAAGAAATAATCAAATGAAAAAAAAGAGGTTACTAAAGGAAAAAAAAAAACATAAAGAAAGTACAAAATGAAGTTGTCAACAAAAGGTTTAACGCTCAATCACGCTTTCTCGATTAACTATATCACGCTTTAACAATCTTGCGAATCAAGGACCCGTTATAGTGGTGTAGTAGTATTACTCTACTGCCGATCATACGCAACCCCATTTTCCATTCCGTTCCACCTCCGTCATCCACCACAGCCTCCGCTTCCCTTCGGCAGCTCTACGGCCATCATTAAACCCTCGCTCCACAATGTGAAAAAAGAAAATCAGAAAAATTTAAAAAGCAAGCAAAAACCCTAAGTTATAATTAGATAGAAACAATCAAAATCATTCATCAGCAATAACAATGGGGAATAAAATCGCGCGGACAACGCAGGCTTCGGCAACGGAGTATTACCTGCACGATTTGCCGTCGTCGTATAACTTAGTATTGAAAGAAGTGTTGGGCAGAGGACGCTTCTTGAAATCCATTCTGTGTAAGCACGACGAAGGGCTTGTATTAGTAAAGGTCTATTTCAAAAGGGGTGACACCATTGATTTACGCGAGTACGAGCACCGTCTCACCAAAATTCGCGAAATTTTCTCCGGCCTTGATCACCCCCATGTCTGGCCATTCCAGGTCTGCCTCCATTTTAGTGTCTTTAATAATGCATTACATATGTGCGCACAAATTTGAAAAAAACTTGAACTTTAATTTCAGGGTTATGATGGTTGAGTTACTTTAGGGTATAGGAAGATATTAAAAATAATTTAAGCTAGTTTTGGGTTGGTTTCTGAGAGAATTGGGAACGGAATTTGTACTATGAAGTATATTTAAGAAATGGGGTAGAGGTGAATTTTCTATTTTTGCAGATTACGAAGCAATTGAATAAAGTTTAATTAATTATTGAACTGTTTTTGCGCCCATCATCGAGCAAAGAGGTAAATTGCTTTTTTATTTGAGATGTATTTATACATGACTGTTGATTTCCATAAGAAAATTGCAATTTGAAGGAATAAATGTTTAAAGTACTGAGGTTTATTTTTTCTTATTGCGTTAATAGATTGAGATTATCATGTTACCAGGGAAAATATATTGGTTGTAAAGGAGAAAAGCTGCAATGGACAATTTTAGGGACAATTTTCCTGTTTCAGAACTGTGAGACACAATAGATATTGTAGCTGATTGCGTCAGCTTAAATTTGGTATTAGAACAGAAGTTTTGTTTTTTGCATTTCTCCTGTTACTTTCCTACTAGCTAGGTGGAGCTTTGTTGTACAAATATGGGTGATAAGAATGAATGGAGCTTAGGAAAATTGGTTTCTGTAAAGTTAGTTGTATTTCAGTGCAGAAAGGGAGATTGTGGAAGGGGTTAAGGCAATTATGGTTTTTGATTTTTGAGTGATCGGTTAAATTTGAAGTTGGATGATGTTTTTGCTAAAACCTAAAGGGAAGCAATGACTTCGGGAGATGATTAATTTGGTATAGAACATTGGCTGTTGATTTTTTTTTTTTTGGTGCAATTGATGTATGCTTCATTACTTTGCAAGTTTTATTGACCCAAATGGTAAAAATTTTTGTAATAACTTTATTAGGTTGCTGATTCAGTGGCTTAAAATTATATTATATTTGATGGTGCATGCTGCAGTTTTGGCTTGAAACCGACAAAGCTGCCTACTTGTTGAGGCAATACTTTTTTAACAATCTTCATGATCGGTTAAGCACTCGACCTTTCCTCAGTCTCGTTGAGAAGAAATGGCTGGCTTTTCAGGTTTCTATTCTTTTTCCAAATCGCTAAATGTTAATTCTACCTTTGGAATTGTCATTTCATGATTTTGTGGTCTTGCAGCTGCTTTGTGCAGTGAAACAGAGTCACGAGAAGGGTGTTTGTCATGGTAAGATGAGTGAAAACCTAAATCTCTCATAGTAGTGAAATCATACATTTGATTGTTATGTAAACAAAATGCTTATTAATTTGTTACAGGTGATATTAAATGTGAGAATGTTCTAGTCACCTCCTGGAACTGGCTTTATCTTACTGATTTTGCATCATTCAAACCCACATATATTCCGAATGATGATCCCTCCGATTTTTCATTTTTTTTCGACACTGGGGGAAGAAGACGCTGTTATCTTGCGCCTGAGGTTGGTTTCTCTCATTTTAATTTATCTTATGCTTTCTGGAGTAGAAACTCTTTAGGTCAAGCTCAATTAAATTTGGTGAGCATTGGCTATTTATGTGAAATTCATGTTGGATTAGTACTAAAAGGTTCAATGCTAGTAGAATTAAATCATCGCACCTCCATTAGAGTGCTGAATGGTTGAGTGGAATACTGCGATGAAGTTCAGAAAGCAATGCTGATTTTCTATTAGTTTGACCTGCTAACTATTCATTTGGTTCTTTGTTTTCTGATTCTATAGTATTTTACCTTTTGTGTGTTGTTTAATCACATAGATTAGGAACATAGTTAGTAATACACCTTAGAGAAGTGATCTTTTATATTTTGGGCCTATCTTGCTAAAATCAGGAAGAAAGTTAATTGTAGTTTTCCAGAAGAGGAAGCGAGGTATTATTATAGAACAATTTGATCATTAGACAAGAGTGGATGAGTATGAAAGTTAATTGTGCAGATCTAACAATACATGATTTTGAAGGAGGATTAGTGGGTGGATTGCAGCCCCATTCCAAATTGAGTTTCAATTATCTGTATGCAGAGAGAACTCTCTGTCCTTTGCTTTGTGGTGGCACAATAAAAGGAAAAAGAGAGAATTGAATGTGTCTGTGAAATGAGTTTATAATATCTGTCCTTTGCTTTCTGGTAGCACAATAGAAGGAAAAAGAGAGAATTGAATGTATTCTGTGAAATGAGTTCATTTTCTGTATTTTATCAATAGATAACACTTCTTGACTGTTTTCACGTGATCAAGGTTTGTAGTTTGTGGATAAATTTCTTTTTCATTGCAGAGATATTATGAGCATGGAGGTGAGATGCAGGTTTCGCAAGATGCACCTTTAAAACCATCAATGGACATCTTTTCTGTGGGGTGAGTACTTTTGCATTAGAGCCAATACTTTTGATGCAGATTAACTGTTTTAATCAATGGTATACAATAACTTTGATACTTGATGCAAATAAATAGCTTTACTTTCAAAGAGTGTTTGCTCCACACATTCATGTAGACAATTATTTCTCAATATAAACAGAAATAAAAGCTGTTGCAAAAATATATTCAAGTATGCTTTGCTCCTTTGATATGTGTTTTAGATTGTTGCTTCAGTGTCATTAGAAACATGTTGCTGCCTAGGTTAATGTTGTAAGAGATAGATTTTGGTGTCATTTGGACCTTCCTGTGCTTCCCTAAGTTCCTAACTTCTATTGCTTTGATATTATCAATAACATACTAATTGTTCCCTGCTGTTAGTTAATCTTTGTATAACTGTCTTTTAACAGAGCAACCCATTGTGTTCAATCTATATGCTTGTTTGCTTTCAATGGATATGTTCTTAGGGGGTTCCAATAAGTCACAGTTGCAATGTCCTCTTTTCCTTTTGCAGAATATTTTGAAATATAAGTCGCTAGACTTTTTGGCTTTAGTTTGATTTTTGCTTTGTGTTGAGACCATTATTCTTGACGAGGATGTATTTATTTTCAAGGAAATATCTGTTGCCTTGTGATATTATGGATTTGAATTTTTTTAATCATATTGGCTGCTATTTCAGGTGTGTAATCGCTGAGCTTTTCCTCGAGGGTCAGCCATTGTTTGAGTTGCCTCAACTGCATGCTTATCGTAGAGGACAACATGATCCTAGCCAACATCTAGAAAAGGTAATCTTATTCAATGCTGCTTCTCTAACTTTGATTGAGTCCTTTGTTATGTTTATTCTTTGACTTAATGTTTTTCCCAATAATGTCTTTTGAGAATTTCGTGGTACAGAGTTACAAAATTTTATGAATTGAAGGTTCTGTCTAGTAGTTCACTTATTGCCTATTGGATGTCAACATTAACTTTTACACTTTGTTGATCTTGATCAATATTGTTTGGATCAAGATCCCAGATTCAGGAATCCGCAAGATGATTCTTCATATGATTCAATTGGATGCAGAGTCACGTTTTTCTGCGGAGGGATACCTGCAAAACTTCTCTGGTGTTGTGTTTCCGTGCTACTTCTCTCCATTTCTTCACAGTTTATATTCCTTGTTGAATCCACTTAATTCTGATGCAAGGGTAAGGGGAATTTGGCACTGGATCTCTATCTCAGTGATCATTGACATGAGCATTTGTGCTTATGTGCGTAATTATCTTCTGCAGGTTTTAATATGCCAGACATATTTTCAAGAGATTCTTAGACAAATGATGAGCAATGGTATGGGCAGGGAGACTGGTTCTGGACAGGCCACCCCTTTAAATGAATCCCTGCAAGTAAATCTGGAAAAAGACTCTCTTAGCAAAACAGAGCAGGTGGACAGGGGCTCAATGCATGATAGGTTTGATCTTCTTGGTGATGTGAGCACCCTTCTTAGGGATGTAAAACAAAACAATCATTGCCATGGTGTGAAACCAATGCTGGAAGATGTAGCCAGTTCTCCATATTCTCAAAATTGGAAGCAGTGTGATATGCAATCTCCAGATGAGCTAATTCAGACTATCTCCAATATATTTAACAGAAGCCACCATCCCTTCCTGAAAAAGATAACGACAACTGATTTGAATTCATTAATGTTGGATTATGACAACCAGTCCGACACTTTTGGTATGCCTTTTCTACCATTACCTCAAGATATTATGACCTGTGAAGGTATGGTTTTGATTGCTTCATTGCTCTGCTCCTGTATAAGAAATGTAAAGTTGCCATTTATGAGGAGAGGGGCTGTGCTTCTACTCAAGTCGTGTTCCTTGTACATTGATGATGAAGATCGATTGCAGCGAGTGCTTCCATATGTCATTGCAATGCTCTCAGACCCAGCAGCAATTGTGCGATCTGCTGCTTTAGAAACTTTATGTGACATTCTCCCCTTGGTCAGAGAATTCCCCCCTAGTGATGCTAAAATTTTTCCCGAGTATATTCTTCCAATGCTTTCTATGCTTCCTGATGATCCAGAGGAAAGTGTAAGGATATGTTATGCAAGTAATATGTCTAAACTGGCACTTACTGCTTATGGGTTTCTGATTCACTCTATAAGCTTGAGTGAGGCAGGAGTTCTTAGTGAATCAAATTTGCCACAGAAGTCACTTTATACATCCAATGAGACGTCTGGGAGGAAAACAACTCTACATAGTGATGCTCAGCTTGCACAGTTGAGAAAATCTATTGCTGATGTCATTCAAGAACTTGTCATGGGCCCAAAGCAAACTCCAAATATCAGGAGAGCACTATTGGATGATATTGGCAATCTTTGTTGGTTTTTTGGGCAGAGGCAGAGTAATGACTTTTTGTTGCCTATCCTCCCTGCTTTCCTAAATGATCGAGACGAGCAACTCAGGGCTGTATTTTATGGACAAATAGTTTATGTCTGCTTTTTTGTTGGGCAGCGAAGTGTGGAGGAATATCTTTTGCCTTACATTGAGCAGGCCCTGAGTGACATATCTGAGGCTGTAATTGTGAATGCATTGGATTGCCTAGCTATTTTATGCAAAAGTGGATTTCTGAGGAAGAGAATCCTGCTTGAGATGATAGAGCATGCTCTTCCGTTATTGTGTTATCCTAGTGAATGGGTCAGGAAGTCAGATGTCACCTTCATCGCAGCTAGCAGTGAGAGTTTAGGTGCTGTAGATTCATGTGTTTTCCTTGTGCCTCTTATACGACAGTTCCTCCGTAGACAACCAGCATCTTTAGCCTCAGAAAAGGCTCTGCTTTCATGCCTAAAACCACCAGTCTCAAGGGAGTTATATTACCATCTTTTAGAAAATGCTAGGAGTTCGGACATGCTGGGGAGACAGAGAAAGATATGGTACAACACTTCATCGCAGGCTAAAAATTCGGAAACAGTGGATTTATTTCAGAGAGGAGTAATGGAGCTGGATCCTGTGGCGAGCTGGTCTGATGGGCAAAGAGATCTTCAAATTAATAAACTTATTGAAGGATCAAATGACACTCTGGATCTTGCTGGTTGCAATGACATTGACATTGACATCAATTCAAAAACCATGGGCAACTTAATGCAAAATTCTTCTAGTACGCTGGATGCTGGTGACTTCCTTGCTTCAGAAAAGTTGCAGTTGTCTGGTTTTATGTCCCCACAACTTAGTGGCATGAATAGCTTAATGGAAAAATCTTCACAAGGCATACCTTTGTATTACTTTAAAGTTGATAACAAAAGAGCAGCAGGTTCTCCAGTAGTTACTGATTCTTCATTACAGTATGGCTCTTTAGGTTTTGGTTCTGCATCCCTTCCATGGATGGATCCAGTAAATAAATCATTTAGCTTGGCTAGTTCAGTTCCAGCGCCTAAGTTTGTCTCAGGCTCAATCAGCATTGGTGGTGGTTCCACACAGTTACGAAGAGTTGTACATGAAGTCGAAGACCGGGAAATGGATCAAACAAGCTATATAACCAACAAGTTTATGGAAATGGGTGTGTCTGGTACAACAACAAGGAGTTCCCTCCCGATGGAAAGTAATTCTGCTTCAATTGAGGGAGCAGAATTGCCATCTTTTACACGAACCTCGACAATTCCAGATTCAGGGTGGAGGCCTCGTGGGGTGTTGGTTGCACATCTCCAGGAGCATCAGTCTGCTGTTAATGACATTGCCGTTTCAACTGATCATAGCTTTTTTGTTAGTGCATCTGACGATTCTACTGTTAAGGTTTGGGATTCTAAAAGGTTGGAAAAGGATATCTCATTTAGGTCACGGCTAACTTATTCCTTAGAGGGGAGTCGAGCACTGTGCATTGCTGTGATCCAGGGTTCAGCTCAGGTTGTTGTCGGAGCTTGTGATGGGACTATTCACATGTTCTCGGTTGATTATATATCCAGGGGACTTGGTAATGTTGTTGAGAAATATTCAGGTATAGCCGATGTCAAAAAGCATGGTTTTGGAGAAGGGCCTATATTAAGCATTTTAAACTACTCCCCTGATGGTGGTGCTGGCAAAATGATTTTGTACAGCACCCAAAATTGTGGAATCCATCTCTGGGATACAAGAACCAGTTCAAATGCTTGGAACTCGAAAGTGGTTCCTGAGGAGGGCTATGTATCTTCTCTGGTTGCCGACCCTTGTGGAAATTGGTTTGTCACTGGGTCATCAAGAGGCATTCTTACCTTATGGGATTTGAGGTTTTGCATACCAGTCAATTCATGGCAGTATTCTCTTACATGCCCAGTTGAAAAAATGTGTCTTTTTCTTCCTCCTTCCAGTACCTCCTTCTCCGTCTCTACTAGACCTCTCATTTATGTTGCAGCAGGTTGCAATGAAGTTTCTCTTTGGAATGCAGAAGACGGAAGCTGCCACCAGGTACAACAACAACAATAACTAAGCTTTTGTCCCACTATGTGAGATCGAGTATATGGATTATATTTCACCATTGCGTTCTATCTACACGTGTTCTCATTTATATTTAAGTATACAACAACAACAATTAAGCCTTTATCCCACTATGTGGGGTTGGCTACATGGATCATATGTCGCCATCATATTCTGTCATTACACATCTTTTCATTTATATTTAAGTATATCATATATTTTTTAACTGTTTCTATCCAGTTCAGGTCTCCCCCTTCCCCTTTTAATTTGAGTTTATTTTCTCTACTTTCTACATTTATGGGTCCATAATTAAGTATGTCATGTTTTTTTTTTTATGGTTTCTTTCCAATTCTTTTTAGGCCTTCTCCTTCATCCTTTAATTTGAGTTAATGATTCTCTATTTTATACAAGCCGTACGGGGGCATTTAAAGATCTTTATGCAAATGTCTAAACCATCTTAGGCATGCTTCTCTCGTTTTTTTTCATCTATTGGAGATGCCCCCATTTTTTTCTAATGCATTTATTACTTGTTCTATCTAGAAGCTGCCACCAATTACATTTACAAAATAAAAGTTGGGCCGAAAGAGTTAAAATGTGGACCAATCAGATGGCCTTTGAATTCTTAATGTTGGTCTGCATAGTCAATTGAATAGGTTTGAGCTGATTGGCTTAATGCTCTTATCTGAGTAAGAAAGTTCCACATTGTTTACCTTTCATGAATACTTGCATGTCAAGTGTAGATGGGGTCAGTTATGGAGAATGGTTTCAAGGGCATTGGGGTTGGGGTTTTCAAGGGGATTGGGGTTGGGGTTTTCAAGGGTTTGTTCTAAGTGAAAATGTATCCTTATGATGTAAAACCCTTTAAATGTTAGAAAATTGGTTTCAAATGTAAATATAAGGGAAAGATAATTTGAAACTTAGGTACTCAAACTAATGAATGAAATGAGCAGTCAACACAGTGTCTTTAAGTCTTATGATAATTTGTCATGAATGAATGAAATGAGCAATCAGAAGTGTATTTAAGTCATGTGATAATTTGTCATGGCTTGAATTTTGATAGATTTTCTTGCTACTTGATCTGCTGTCTGTAGGTGTTGAGGGTAGCAAATAATGAAACTGATTCCGAAAAATCTGAATCACCTTGGGCATTGGCCCGACCAACCAGCAAGGGGAATGCCAAATCAGATTTAAGACGCAATGTCAATTTGAAGTATAGAATGGATGAGCTGAATGAACCTCCGCCACGTCTTCCTGGTATCCGTTCATTGCTTCCATTACCAGGGGGGGATCTGTTAACTGGGGGTACTGACTTGAAAATACGCCGCTGGGACCATTCTAGGTATATTTTTTAGTTTGTTTATTTTTGGCAGTTGTTGCTTCAATCTTATTGACCCTGATACCCTTGTATTTCAGCCCTGATCGAAGTTATTGTGTATGTGGACCATCCATAAAGGGAATTGGAAATGATGATATCTTTGAGACAACTTCTAGATTTGGTGTTCAAGTTGTGCAGGTATGATAGTGGCTTCATCATGATTTGTTTCACCTTTACTTTGAATTTGTACTCTGTTTCTAATGAACACATCTGCAAAAATTTCTGTATACTTTCAAATTTTTACATGTTTTTTCTTCTCATTCTAGAAACACGCTAAAGATGGTTTGGACATGTGCATAGGAGACCTTTAAATGCTCTAGTTAGGTTTGTAGAAAATAAAAAATTATTAATCCAAACTAAAAGGGGAAGAGGAAGACCAAAAAATAATTGAAAAGAAACTATAAGAAAAGATATGCTATATTTAAATATAAATGAGAAAATGAAGTGCAAGTTTTTCGATCGCCTGTTGAGCCTTCTGTCGATGGTGGCCCTTGCCTTAAGTACCACGTACGGCTCTGTGAGAAGGGCGATGGACAGAAATGGTGTTCTAGCATATTCTACAAGGCAAGACGAAACTGTATTGGCCAAGAAAGGAAGTTGTTTGGGGTTAAGATTAAAATGTTAGAGGTTTTTCATTTCAGGCAATTTTTTTTTTCTTTGTGGTTATCCCCACTCTTTTTTACCTTGGTTCTCAAAACTTTAAGATGTGCCAGTTGAATAAGAAATAGAACTGTTAGCATATGGTGTATGATAATGGCCTAATACATTTAGTTCATATTTTTACAACAGGAGGCCAGGAAGCGACCTCTGACGACAAGATTGACCACAAAGACTATTCTTGCTGGTGCTGCAACTGATTCAGCAGGGTGTCACCATGATTCTGTCCTCTCTTTGGCGTCTGTCAAGCTCAACCAGAGACTTATGATTTCGAGCAGTAGGGATGGTGCTGTTAAGGTTTGGAAGTAAAGGACCTAAAGATAATAGTGTTATTTATTGTGCATATTACATATTCACTTAAAATCAGTTGTACAGTATTTGCTAAAAGTAGAAGATAGAACCTTTGAGTTGAAGATGAGCTTTGCGTTTCTTACTGCTTTACATTTCTAACACAGACCTGTACAGTTTACGAGCATAACGAGCCAGAAAGAGACTCTTCTGTTTCAAATGAAAAAATAGCCATATCTTAAATGAACTTTGCTTTGGTTTGTAATACTTGAGTATGCCAGAAATTTTTGTTAATCACTTAGAACTATTAAACGTGAATTTTAGTTCTATATACTGAGAAAATTGTCATATTGCTGCCTGGGCACAAGATGTTTTCTCAATCATTGTGATGTTCATAAACCCTTGTTTTCAACTTATAATGGAGGTCCTGTTTATTGACAATCTACTTGATGCTTGATGGGAATTTTAAAAACTATCAGAAAGCCATGTGGCTGTGGTTGTGATCTGGGAATTCCACTTCTACATAAATGTTCAGTGATAGCCTGAATTAAAGAGAATGAAAATGAACTAAAACATTGTTTAATGCAATTATTCCTTCGAGTAATTACCTGCATTAGAATTTTGAAGAATGATCTTTGATTGTGATTCCCAATATTTGGTTCAATACAAGGGAAACAATTTTACAGATCTTGTTAACAATTTCTTTATCTACCTTGAAGTGATTCAAATTAGGACCAGCTGATAGGAACAGCAAAAACAAAATAGAAACAAAGCCAGTAAAGCTTTTGGAGCTAAAGCATGCCTACTTGGGATACTCAACTGCTTTAGCATTGCAGTGAAAATAGAAAGAAACATGGGTACAATATTACAAGTATTCATGTCAATTCACCCCTGAGGACTAGAGATGCATGTTTAATCACTCTAGACACTCTCCAGACTTCATGCTGTACAAGTTGCCACGAGTCTGTGGTGTTCAGGCTCTTTGCCTTTTCAAATGCATCATCTATTCCAGGAAAGGACTTAGATCCATAGTCATTGTGCTTTGATGGTGCATATATCTGAATAATACAAACCTTTGGTTAGATTCTGTACACTTGGACGAAATTGAGTTTTCAGAACTCTCTCATGGGTTAGACAGATAGTGTAGTTATTCTGGTTGTTCTCTTTGATTTTGAGTTTATTCTTTCTAGAATATTTTGGTTTCAATGTAACTAGATAGGGTTGTTTATTGCAACCTTCATATGGTTGCTTTTTAAGAAAGATGGTGAAATGACAGAGAATAAACTGAGTAACTTAATTAGCTCCTTCAGGAAATTCACATGTGGGTTAGAGGAACTTACCAAATGTTTGTACCATGGCCTTCCAGAAAGTCCCTCACGGTTGATGAATGCTCGTTCCGTCATCATTAGTCTGTCATTCACCTCTCTCACTTTGTGGTAGTCATTTTCCCATGCAGATGCCCAAGTTTTCCTGTCTTGTTGAACCTAAGAAATTGTGCTTTTATGGAAAAAAAAATACAACATGGTGGAAAGCTTTACCAAGATTTTGATTAATAAAACTGTGGAAATACCTTAATCTCATTATTTATTTTAGTTGCTGCTTTTCGGAGTTCCTTGATAGAGCTAAACACAGGAGAAAGTTGTATGCCTTCATCTGATAACTCATTTTTCAAGGCTTCTGCACTTCTCTATTTCAAAAGATTAAACAATCAAAGAATTAGGCTTAACTCTAATGTTGCTGGGCACAAAAGTAGAAACAGGCCTTCTTTTATTGGGCGTTCCAGTATCAGAAATGTACCTGTAACTCGTTGGCATAGAATAGATAGTTAAAAGGCAAAAATTCTTCATCAGCAAGCTGGAGTGCAATGAGACCCCAAATGCTCGTCACTGTTTGAATATGAAGAGCAACAAGTGATGAAATGATTCTACTCCTAAACAGGAATTCATTCAACAAAATAACATGCATACAACCACAGGTTATGCAAAAGGTTTTGTAGAACTGTTACCTAGTTGGAGAAACGAGATATCTACTGGTAGACATGTTATATGTATGTTTCGCAAAAGGCAAAGTGTACAAGTGCATGGTGATGGAGCACAATTTGTAAATACAATATCGAAGATCTTTGTAATTCTCGAAGTGCTTTAGTGCACTTTTCATATATGGTAAGTTATATCTCTCTAACTTTGTGTTTCTTTCCAATTATACATAGAGGACAGTCCATCAAAAAGTGTAATTGGGTATTGTATTTTCTTGTCATATTTAAGTAGAAAAATAGGATGCATTGTTGGATGAATCAGTTTTTAAATGTTTGGTAAATAGAATCTGGGAACATTGTTTTAGAACCTTTCTTATCTTGACTCCAGTTGGTATTAAGAATTCTCAGGCCAGTGGACTTTTGGACAATGCCTATTTAATGTCATAATTTGCATTTTTAATCCACTGAGTGATGATATGATTCCACACAAATGGTATTACCAAGTTGTGTAAAAAACTCGTAGTCCCTATCATTGCTCTTCTTAATATGAACTGATATAATAGAATAGGGGAAGTTCGAGAGTTTTTGCAGTATCTATTAGGGGTCAAATTTTTTTTCCTTTTAATGTTTCAAGTATGAAATAAAGCCTGTTCAGTATCTTTCTCTAATGTAAGATCTTCATTTCTGATTATTAGTAATAGCTTGCCTTAACCATGTGATTGTCAATAGTAGTTCCCCTTACCCATGTGATGGAAAAATTTCAGATCCACAAACAATTAAAATTTCATAGACAGATACAGAATGTTCTAATGTGTAGTAGAAAATTATAACTAACCTGCTACGTGCCTGTGAAACATTGGGTCACCAAATTTCTTCATCCATATAAAGTCATCATATAGTGAGTGGTAGACCGGGTAATCTGCAAGCAGCAAGTGTTGTCAAGTAATTGTGAACAGCCTTAGATTTTAAGGATTTGACTGTTACTTAAAAGAGTAAAAGTTGCGAGCTTCTTTCATGAATTAAGTTTTAGTGCCACAGGTGGAAACCATTCTGGAAATACAGAAACCAATATGTTACTTAAAGCAATCATAAGTTTATATGGGAATTGCTTTTAAGTTTCAATGGATCATGTCTATACAAACCAATACTTGTATGAAGCAGTGTGACCGCACAAGATGCATATATAATATGGTAAGGCAAATACAGAGGACTGAATGAATTTTGATTTTTCTATCACATTCCATTTTAAGAAGTAAAACTTGTTGGTTGGAGGTTAGTTAATTCTTTTTAATTGTTCATTTTGCATTCACATTTCTTTAAATGGCAATCTACTAATGGAACTGAACAGAAATTTGACATTTGTCTGAATTGCTCTCCTATTAATTCGACCAGAGAGGAACTTTGTGCATTGGCTGACGTGCTAGATGATTTTAGTATGTTGGCCCTATGTTCAAATGTCTAGAGTCATGTAGGTGGCAGCCAGACTAGGTTTTTTTGCATATAATTGTTGAAGTATGATTTGGCTAAGTATAGCATTGATCTTCTCAATGAGCTTGCTGATTGGTCATTCCTGCAACAACCATTTTGCACAGTTATATGTGGGAAATTTTGACTGGTTTGACCTGATGTTGGGAAATTATCTCTGGTCCATTACCTCTTCTTTTTGGTTGTTTCTAAAATCAATTTATGGGGAATGATGTGAATTTTTTATAGTTCAGAGTTGGTTGGAAAATATAGACAGATTCTTAGCGCAAACAGTAGATGGATCATTACATTTGTCAGGTGAGTTATGTAATTCACACTCAAGTACACCTTGTCTAATGGCTGTTTACTCTACAAAATCCATCCCCCCCTTCTTCTCTTTGTACTTACCCCACATATTTCCTTTGAAGTTTGATAGGTTGTGTTTAATGTCCCAGCAGTATGTACTCCAACTCTTTTTTTCACCTCTTTATGTATATTTTGTTATCCTTAAGTTTTTTTTCCTCATTTGTTTGATGATATTCCAATTTTGTTCTAAAATTTTTTTTGGACAAGCTATTAGTTACAGAGGATTCCAAAATATTTGATATTTATGTTTTTTTTGGAATATTTACTAGATCTTGTGACAAGCACTTAACATGACTGTTAACCTTATTTGTGATTTGATAAGATTTGGGTTGTTATTGCCTAGATTAGCTTACATGTTTAACACATCTAGTTGCATGATGCTCAATTTGAGATTTTTGTAAGAAAAAAAGGATGTTTTGGTTTCCCATATCTGCCAATTTTAAGTGACTAATTGTGATACTTGACTAGTTTAGAAAGGAACGAGTTTAATATCACTGTTGCTGTTCTGGTGAAAACATGATTTACAGGAGTATGAGCATATATGCAGTTATAAGTGAGGTGGGAGGCCATGAATGTTTATTCTGCTACCTCAGCATTGAAGATTCATCGTTAATGCTTGATGTCTGAGCTTTTGCACCTCTTATGCATTCATTTATGGATTATATTTCTCTTGAAATTATAGCTCTTAAACTTAGGTTTTTTCTGTCTCTTATTTTCCATTAATGCCTATTGGTCTTTTTCTTTTTCGCTTATTTCGACTCATATTTTTTCCTTATGGGAAGAGAAGAAAAGGGTGGATGGGAACATAGGATGTGTTTCATGTGAAGGAATTACTGGAAAGTAGGTGCACCGTATTTTCTGTTGAAAGTAATATTTTTGTAAGTTGATGCAAGCATATCTCATCTTATGAAATAAGTTTGGCAGAATATAACATTTGTTACCTCCTCCAAAAGACATATCTGTTGCTGGAACACCAACATGCTGTAAAAAGGAAGCATAATCTGAGCCGCCGCCTCCTAACCTTCCAATCTTCAAAACCTTCTAGTTAGTATGTCGAAAAAAAAGTTCAAAATCCAAGTATGTTTCACATTGTAAATTTACTATTTCTTCCAAATCTTAGGAAAACTTAATCCAACTCAAGTTGGTCCAATACCCAAGTCAAAGAGCAGTGATTGACTTGTTTCATATGGTTAAGCTATAAGTGAAAATTCAAAGGTCTAGGCATTTATTTAGTGCTTGGTATGTTAAACACTGTTCCCCCTGAACCCCGAAGTTGATATTGATGAACATTAGTGCAACTGTATTTCAGTTTCAATCTTTTAAGACGCTTACCGTAGGATTTTCACCAGAGCCAATCCAGGATTGGTAGATTGATTGCGAGGTGTTATCTGGGTCTTGGACCTTCAGCAGAAGTTCATAAAAAATGAATGAGAAGATGTAATTGCTAGATAATTTGCCAATTTATAAGGTAAAATGTCCAGTGCTTTAGTATCCTTTTTGAAAGGATAAAATTCTGAATTGGTCTTTCTTGTTTGATTTTGTTGCTCTTCCCATTGATTACACACATAGCGTGATCCTCAATGCACGTTGTACTCAATTTTGTCCAGTTATCTTCTCAGCATACCTGTTTAGTAGCTTTTATTAGTAGTTCATCAAGCTGTGGTGTTGCATAGGCATAAAATCCAACTCCTTCAACGGCAACATCAACATTCATATACGCCACAGCTCGTGATGCTAGCATTTCTCTGTTCTCTTCAACCCACTCTGTTGATCCTATCTGAAGAAAGTTGATAGGTTGGTATTTCAGCTAGTAATAATTATATTCTGGCTACTTTATCACACACACACACACACCCTATTTCTGTTTTTTGGTTAATGAATTCATCCAGATGATAGAAGGTGGATTGGGTAGATTATGTGTATATGTGAGATTGAGAGTTGGAAAGACAGACCAGGCCATACTCCTCAGCATCCCAGTTACAAAATATTATGGTTCGTCGAGGTTTCCACCCTTTTTTCTGCAGCTTCCCCATCCTGTTTGCAACCTACATTTCTCACAAGCATCAGGCCAATTTGCACTTACCCTTGCAATTTTAGATTACGGGCTCAGAATACAATCAAGTACAAGGTTTTCACACCTCAAGCAATGCTGCTGTGCCACTATTAGGATCAACTGCTCCAAATGTCCAAGCATCCCGGTGATTACCAAGTATGACAAATCTAGAAGAAAATTTCAACTTGGTAAGGAAAATTTAACCATAGTATTATTTGGTATTGGCTTTTGTCTTATTCCAATTATTTTTTCTTTTCTTAATTTCTAGTTATAAGCAACTATAATTATGAATGACATTAAGAAATCTAAAATCACACTTATTTTATCGATGAACATGCCATATTCCAATCTTGCAAAATCGTTCGTAAACATGACAAAAATATTGGGTTAGCTTTTAGCATTGCTTGTTTGAAGAGTAAAAACATACCTATCAGGTTCTTCTACACCTTCAATAATTCCAATGACGTTCTGGATCGTGCTTATGACTTGTTTTCCCTGAGAAGCTCAAATTCATTTGTTGATTTAGTTATTGCATATATATATAAGCTCTGGAGCAGTAAAGGAGTGGCTGAAGCTGTCTATCTGCATATTTCATGATAGCTGATTAAATGTGGGATACTTACTGTATAACTAAGATTTACAATTCCTGGTCCTGGCCCAACCTTGTAAACTGGAGCATCTTTCCCTCCCTGCCAATCAGCATTGGCAACTTGTCCACCTATGGACCTGAGGATTGTGTCACCATCACCCCATGAAATGGGCAATGAAGGTATCAATGGAACATCCCCTGTCTTCTCCACCTCATCATCTGATAATCTCTCACATACCCCAGAACTAGGCCAACCAGGTGTGGTGGGATCGCCAGCGCCAAGGAAAAGGGATCCCACTTGGACTCCGCTTGGAGGCATCCATTTGTCATCAGGAAACCATTTTGAATCACCTCCACCACCATAGTCCTTCCTATCTGTGAAAATTAATACACCCGAAGCACCGGCTGCATAAGCATTATTCACAATGTCCCCTCTGTAAATCTTCCCATACCTTGCCAATACGACACTTCCCGATACATTCACTTTCATTTCTTTCAATACTGCATAATCCTCTACACGCCCGTAATTGGCATACACCACAGGTGCGACTGCAGTGCCTGACTTGGCATATGCATGGAATGTTGGCAGGACTTCATTTGCCACATCTGCATATGGATCGCCTTGGTAAATATCTTGACGGAGATCGAACTTGATGGGGGTGTCTGTCGGAGTCCGTGTTAGTGTCAAGGAACGCGAGACGGGATAAGTCAAAGCAACTTGATAATTTGCAAAGTGCGACTTTATGTTGAAGGAAGAAAGAGTGGAAAGCACATAAGTAGCAGCATCAGCATTGGCTTGGGTGCCGGCAACATGAGGACGTCTTGTGAGGATATAGAGATGGTTTGCTATTGATTCATTGGATGATAAGGAATCAGATATAAACAAGGAGTGATAAAAGGACTTGGAAGGGCTTGAGAAGTAAAGAAGAGATACAGAAGTTGCTATGGCTATCAGGGTTGAGATCATCTTCATAAATGATCCAACTTGATTTTCAGAAGCCAGAGCTTAAATGGGGGTGGTGCTCTATGTTTTGGAAACACTTTTCAGTGAAGAAACGAAAGATTCCGGGGCTAATTCCTTGTCGGACTCTCAAGAGGATTGGAAAGCTGTGAAATATTTGAACTTAATGCGCTGCTGATTCCATTCCCATCAATAGCAAAAACCTGAAGCTGCAAGTATTTTAATGTTTGCTTTAGAAACTGAAATTTCATTAGAAAACAAAAGTGGGAACTGGGACGTACGTACATCAAGAGTCACAATAGTGGAATTAAAATCACGAAACAAAAAAAAGAAAAAGAACAGTTGTAAGGGCAATAAAGAATACTTTAAAAGAAAGGGGGAATAGTCATTAGTCAGTGTCATTAATTATTGGCAATTTAGGTAGCAAGAGTAGAGAGAGTTTTAATTTCGTGGGATTGATTCATTCTTTGTCCATAGCAACATTGAAAGTTTGGGATTTGCAAAAACTCTGTTTATATTTATTGATTTTATTTTTTTTTTTATAAACGACATGGGTGGTAAGTAATGAATTTGGATAAATGTCAATGTCATCTTCATAAATTTGGATATATGTCAATGTCATTTTTCTGGAAAAAGATGCATCGTAGACCAAAAATTGCAGGGATCTCATCTAACGGTGGAAATGTATTATTATTTCATGGGATGGGATTATGGGAAGAAGTGACAAGGACTGAAGGACGGCGTGTTCCTCTTTTGATGAGGCGCTTTATGTTTATTTGAACCTTCAAATATAGTAGTACTTTGTTTGTTCTTGGACAAGGACAAAAGTCCGCAATGATTTCTGTATTATTTTCATGTATTAATTTATATAAAATTAAAACAAAATTGATATTGGTACAAATTTATCTAAATATTTAGTTAGGATTTTAATTTAATTTTTAAAAATTAAATAATTAATTAAAAGAATATATATCAATTTTTAATAAAGTGATATTAAGTGGTACATAAAATAACAACCTTACAAATTGTTAAAAAAAAATAAAATTTGCCTTAGATTGGTATTCAACATGACTTGTTTGACTCTCTTAATACAACCCACACATTGAGAAATGTTGTTTCTTTATTATATTTTGCTTTTCAAATTTAAGACTTTACAAACGATACCCAAACATCCAAAGTTTCTTGCCTATATATATGATTTTAGAAAAAGAAGTTTATTTGTTTAGAATTGAAATAATATGTTATGAAGTTTGTTTTTTTTTTTAACACACACCAACCCTTATCTGCATCCTCCAAATGCTAACTCCCTAAACATTGACTATATCCGATAACATTTGTTAATTGTGAAAACTGTGCAAAATAGTAGAAATAGTAAAGAAAAAAAGAATATATGGTTTAAATTATTAAATGTCATCCTATTATACCCAAACATTAGTTATTGCAATGATTCTTTCATGACTTTTATACTCGTACCAATTGTTGATTTTGATTATAGAGCACAAACCAAATGCCCTATGTCCAAATAGCAATAGAAAGTTGTACTCATATTTGAAAAACAAGAATATGCGTATCAGCAGTTTCTCAAGCAAGCAGGAACAAAATTTTCAGCTTTGACACGTAAAACACAGAAACAATCACGGGCATCACCAACCCAAAAGTGCCTAAAAACATAGAAAGAAACGTTTTTTTTGCAAACCAAAAAGTGCATTCCTCCTGAGAAGTGAGAAGTTTTTTGCCTTTTTGGCCTACATTGTTTTCCTGTGAAAACTCCTTTGCTCCTTTTCCAGAGTCCCACCCTTCACATTCTATACTAGTGATGCAAGTATAAGCACCCGTGACTTCTCACTCCATGTCATGAGTCATGATTATCTAATTTAGCATCAGTTTCCGCCCAAAACAAAAAAGCAGCAGCACAGTTTTATATATATATAATTAATCATTATTATTTGCCTCTATATTGCACTTCCAAAGTCCATATATAACAACATTCCTACGCAGTTATAATAGTGGGCTTCTTTGTTTGTTTTTTTAAGCTCCTATTCTTGTTTTCATTCTCGTTCTGGTTCTGGTTCTGTTTCTGTTGTTAATTCAACCGTGTGCCCATGTCTAAACTAGTTATTGTATATACTATCATTGTTGTTCTTCTTTGTTATCCAAGCAATGGAGCAGTACGCCTTGCCCAGGGTCGTACTGGGCCAAAAATTAGAAGAACGTCGGGGAAGTCATTGGCAGTAAATATGACCCAAGTTAAATACTCGGAAGAACAATTCATGAAGTGGGTTAATTTTGTTGGCAGCCTCAATCATTCTGTGTTCAAGACAGCCAAGAACAGAATCTTCCCTTCTTATGCTCTTACTGTAGACCAAAATCCAATGTATGGTGATTTTACATCAATTCAGGATGCTATTGATTCTCTTCCTCCTGTTAATCTTGTGAGAGTGTTGATTAAGGTTCATGCAGGAGTTTACACGTGAGTAATTTTCGTGGATATTTATATATATATACACTTGTTTTTTCCATTACTGCATGCTCAATTATCATCTCTAGCTGGATGATCATTGCATTTTCAGCCTTATGTTGCATGTTTTTGTCTCGAAGATAGAAGAGAGGAAAAAACCAACAAGAAGGTAGACTTAAAGAGATTGTCATTTTCAAGTTTTTGTTATTTTCTGTCACGGTTGTGAAAGAGAAGTGTCCGTTTCATTTGTTGCGTTGTCCTTCAACTTGTGATGAATATAGTGACAATACCATTGCATGTGGTTCTTTCAATGTCCTTTCTTTCATTGCACAGTTATGCTGTTCGTCTTGCTTTCTCTCCTAGATAATCATGATCAAGTTTTTCTGCCTCACATAAATGGTAAATTTACAGGGAGAAAGTGAATATACCTCAATTGAAGGCATTCATAACCATAGAAGGAGCCGGAGCAGAAAATACTATAGTTCAATGGGGAGATACAGCGAAGACACCAGGCCCAAGAGGACAGCCTATGGGCACATTTGCTTCTGCGACGTTTGCTGTGAATTCCCTATTTTTTATAGCCAGAAATATAACATTCAAAGTAATATTTCTTCTTTCTCCATCAGCCATACATAACATTATTTTGTAAAGTAGCGCTCATCGATGGTGCCAAAAAATTGCATGTAGAACACAACTCCAGTACCAGAGCCGGGAGCCATTGGAAAACAAGCAGTAGCATTTAGAATATCAGGAGATACAGCAGTTTTTGAAGGGTGTAGATTCTTGGGTGCACAGGACACCCTCTATGATCACTTAGGAAGGCATTATTATAAAGATTGTTACATTGAGGGCTCTGTGGATTTCATCTTTGGCAATGGCCTCTCTTTGTTTGAGGTAAATTAATCTTGTAAACTTCAATATTACAATTTGTTGCAAATTAACAATTTTCTCTACACTGCATTGGCAATTTGGCATCATTGGAGGATTAATTCTTGTTAATTAATGTCCACATAAATGTATGATCATGTCAGAAATGGCTAATAATCAATAATGTAAATGTAATGCAGAACTGTCACGTGCATGCTATAGCACCAGTAACGGGTGCACTCACAGCGCAAGGGAGAAGTAGCCTCTTGGAAGACACAGGTTTCTCCTTCGTAAACTGTAAGGTCACGGGTTCAGGAGCTCTATACCTTGGAAGGGCATGGGGACCTTTTTCTAGAGTAATCTTTGCCTATACATATATGGACAACATTATCATTCCAAAAGGCTGGCATAATTGGGGTGACCCAAGTAGAGAAATGTAAGTGGAGTAGTGCATCATTTTCCTTTCCTCTTCTCAACATTAACATTCTTATCATCCATCCACTAATAAGATGCCCGCCATGGTACGTATATAGCTTTGCTCTATTTGTGCCACTTCAAAGGGAGTGGGGCGGTGGGGTGCGAGTGCCCATGCATGCATCATCCACATATCTTTGTTTTGCCATAGTATGTCACCCCGCATGCATCGAAATCTTCTTCCACCATATTTGTGAATTGAACTTTAAAAGTCCATTTATAGGATGGTCATTGGTCACTAGTCACTAGTCACTAGTCACAACCACTATCAGCATCTTCTATTTTCGTTTGTCACTATATGGAGAACGAAGGACATTTTTGCGTATCAAGAAATTGTCGTCATTAGCAACTTATATTTTACTGTGTTTTTTTGTGTTTGTCTATTCTTCTTGTCCACTATCTCTAATCCACTTGTAAGGAAATGATAAACAAACTCATCTACCTAAACTTTCACAAAACTATTTTATGTAGGAATCAATAGTATTCTAGTTCTATATTGACCGACACCATTATTAATTATAGCTCAATCATAAGAATCAGGCCTGTGATTGCATGAAGATGATGAAAGCTCTATTTTGTTTATTAAACACAATGCAGGACAGTGTTCTATGGACAATACAAGTGCAGTGGAGAAGGGGCAAGTTTTGCAGGAAGAGTGTCATGGGCTAGAGAGCTTACTGATGAGGAAGCTAAGCCTTTTCTTTCACTTACTTTCATCGATGGCTCCGAATGGATTAAAATATGATCAACATTCAATTACGTGTATTGAAACTATATTTTATTTTTTCTTCCGTCCACTCTTATCTTTTTAAATCATCACTGACGAAGAATAAACAAACAAGAGTTATAAGCAAATATTGTGTTCAGAACTGAGAACACTGTTCAATTGCAATAATCATAATGAACAAGAAAACCATCTTTAATTGTGTTCATTAATTGCTGTGAATACTTTTCGCCATAATTTTCGATTCATCAAATGATATTTTAGAGGTTTAGATAATAGCCATAAATAAATTTATTGATTGATTCTCATGCATATTACTGAAGGTGGAATTAACTAAATATCATCTTCGTAAGTGAGACAAGTGGAAAAAACGGATCTTAAACGTCCAACATACGCACGTTTTTTTTTACTTTTTATTCCCGCTCAAAACGTGTTTGTTATAATCCTTCAAAATTGTCAATTTTTGAAAATTTATTACTATCATATTTTTTCACACCGTTAGATATTACGTTGGCAAGTGAGACGGGTGCAAAATACGACACTAAAACGGCCAATTTAGGCACTTTTTTTAGACTTTTACTTTTTGCCAAAACCCGTGTATTAACCCATAGAATTTGCCAATTTTCGAAAATTTCTTACTATCCATTTTTTAAAAACTGTTTACTAGATATTATGTTGGCAAGTGAGATGAGTGCAAAAAACGGCATGAAAACGGTCAACTTCGTCATGTTTTTGAAACTTTATATTTTTGCAAAAAACGCGTGCATGGCCCATAAATTGCCATTTCTAGAAAATTTCTTTTTATTATTTTTTTCAAACTGTTCACTAGATATCATTTTGGCAAATGAGATGGGTGCAAATAAATGACACGAAAATGGCCAACTTAGACACGTTTTTTAAACTTTTTATTTTGTCCATAACATGTGTGCCTATCAAAATTGCCAATTTTAAAAATTTCTCACCATCAAATTTTTTTTCACATCGTTCGCTAGATATCGTGTTAGCAAGTGAGACGGGTGCAAAAAGGCAAGAAAACGGCAAATTTAGGCACGTTTTTGTGACTTGGTATTTTTTTTACCGAAACGCGTGTGTTATAGTCCATCAAAATTTCTAATTTTTGAAAATTTCTTACTATTCATTTTTTTCACAACGTTCACTAGATATCGTGTTCGTAAGTGCGACAAGTGCGAAAAATGGCTCGTAAATGTTCAACTTATGAACATTTTTGATACTTTTTATTCTTGCCCAAAACGCGTTTGTTATAGCCCTTCAAAATTGCCAATTTTTTAAAATTTATTACTATCCTCTTTTTTGAAACCGTTTACTAGATATTACGTTTGTAAGTGAGACGGGTGCAAAAAAGACACTAAAACGGCCAATTTAGGCATATTTTGTTAGAATTTTATTTTTACCCAAAACGCGCGTGTTATAGCCCTTCAAAATTGCAAATTTTTGAAAATTTCTAACTATTCTTTTTTTCCCCACCGTTAACTAGATTAATGTTGGCAAATGAGACTGGCGCAAAAAACGCCATGAAAACGGCCAACTTTGCCACGTTTTTAAAAATTTTTATTTTTGCCCAACACACGTGTGTTATAACCCATCGGAAATACCATTTTTTTGAAAATTTCTTACTATCCATTTTTTTCAAACCGTTCACTAGATATTATGTTGGCAAATTAAATAGGTGCAAAAAAGGGCACGAAAATGGCAAGTTTTTTAGACTTTATACTTTGCACAAAATGAGTGTGTTATAGCCTATAATGGTTGCCGATTTTAGAAATTTTCTTACTATCCATTTTTTACACTATTCACTAGATATATTGTTGGCAAGTAAGGCCTGTGAAAAAAAAGCAAAAAAACGGTAGATTTAAAAACATTTTTGAAACTTTTTATTTTTTGCCAAAACGTGTGTGTTATAATCCATCAAGTTTGCCAATTTTCGAAAATTACTTACTATCTATTTTTTTCACACTGTTCACTAGTTATTATGTTAGTAAATGAGATGGGTGTAAAAAATGACATGAAAATGGCCAACTTTGTCACGTTATTGAGACTTTTTATTTTTGTCCAAAACGCTTGCATAGCACATCGAAATTACCATTTTTAGAAAATTTATTTCTATCATTTTTTTCAAACCGTTCTCTAGATATCATTTTGGCAAATGAGATGGGTGCAAATAAATGGCATGAAAACGGCAACTTAGGCACGTTTTTTAAATTTTTTTATTTTTGTCTATAAGGTGTGTGCCCATCAAAATTGCCAATTTTAAAAATTTCTCACTATCAAATTTTTTTTCACACCATTCGCTAGATATCGTGTTGGCAAGTGAGACGGGTGCAAAAGGCAAAAAACAGCAAATTTAGGCACGTTTTTGTTACTTTGTATTTTTTTTTCTAAAACGCATGTGTTATAGTCCATCAAATTTGCTAATTTTTGAAAATTTCTTACTATTCATTTTTTTTCACAATGTTCACTAGATATCGTGTTTGTAAGTGAGACAAGCGCAAAAAATGGCCTGTAAACATTAAACTTACGCACGGTTTTGATACTTTTTATTCTTGCCCAAAATGTGTTTGTTATAGCCCTTCAAAATTGCTAATTTTTGACAATTTATTACTATTCTTTTTTTTTAAAACCGTTCACAAGATATTACATTGTCAAGTGAGACAGGTGCAAAAAACGACACTAAAATGGCCAATTTAGGCACATTTTGTTAGACATTTTATTTTTACCTAAAACGCATGTGTTATAGCCCATCAAATTGCAAATTTTTAAAATTTCTAACTATCTATTTTTTCCCCATCGTTAACTAGATTAATGTTGCAAATGAGACAGGCGCAAAAAACGCCACGAAAATGGCCAACTTTGCCACGTTTTTAAAAATTTTTATTTTGCCCAACACACGTGTGTTATAACCCATCGAAAATACCATTTTTTAAAAATTTCTTACTATCCATTTTTGTCAAACCGGTCACTAGATATCATGTTGGCAAATTAAATAGGTGCAAAAAACGGCACGAAAACCACCAACATAGGCAAGTTTTTTAGACTTTTTATTTTGCACAAAATGAGTGTGTTATAGCCTATAATAGTTGCCGATTTTAGAAATTTTCTTACTATCCATTTTTACACTATTCACTAGATATATTTTTGGTAAGTAAGGCCGGTGCAAAAAAAAGCACGAAAACGGCAAACTTAAAAACATTTTTGAAACTTTTTATTTTTTGCCAAAACGTGTGTGTTATAACCCATCGAATTTGCTAATTTTCAAAAATTTCTTACTATCCATTTTTTCATACTGTTCACTAGATATTATGTTGGCAAGTGAGATGGGTGCAAAAAACGGCCAACTTCGTCACGTTTTTGAAACTTTTTATTTTTGGCCAAAACGCGTGCATAGCCCATCGAAATTACCATTTTTAGAAATTTCTTTCTATCATTTTTTAAACCGTTAACTAGATATCATTTTTGCAAATGAGATGGGCGCAAATAAATGGCAAGAAAACGGCCAACTTAGGCAAGTTTTTTAAACTTTTTATTTTTGTCTATAACACGTGTTCCCATCAAAATTCTCAATTTTGAAAATTTCTTACTATCAAATTTTTTTTCGTGTTGGCAAGTGAAACGGGTGTAAAAAAGGCATGAAAACAGCAAATTTATGCATGTTTTTGTGACTTACTTATTTTTTGGCCAAAACGCGTGTGTTATAGTCTATCAAAATTGCTAATTTTTGAAAATTTCTTGCTATTCATTTTTTTTCACAATGCTCACTAGATATTATGTTCGTAAGTGAGACAAGCACAAAAAAAGGCCCGTAAACGTCCAACTTACGCATGTTTTTTTATTCTTTTTATTCTTGCCCAACATGCGTTTGTTATAGCCCTTCAAAATTACTAATTTTTGAAAATTTATTACCATCCTGTTTTTTGAAACTGTTCACTAGATATTATGTCGGCAAGTGAGACGAGTATAAAAAATGACACTAAAACGGGCAATTTAGGCACATTTATTAGACTTTTTATTTTTACCCAGAACACGTGTGTTATAGCCTATCAAAAATGCCAATTTTTGAAAATTTCTAACTGTCCATTTTTCCCACAGTTAACTAGATTAGTGTTGGCAAATGAGATAGGCGCAAAAAATGCCACGAAAATGGCCAACTTTGCCACGTTTTTTAAATTTTTTATTTTTGTCCGAAACACGTGTTTTATAACCCATCAAAATTGCCATTTTTTGAAAATTTCATACTATCCATTTTTTCCAAACCGTTCACTAGATGTCTTGCTGGCAAATTAAATATGTGCAAAAATTGGCACGAAAACGACCAGTATAGGCAAGTTTTTTTGACTTTTTATTTTGCACAAAGTGTGATATATCCTATTAAAATTGTCAATTTTTAAAATTTTCTTGCTATACATTTTTTTCATACCGCTTACTAGATATATTGTTGGCAAATGAGGCAGGTGAAAAAAAGGAGGAAAACGGTAGACTTAAAAAAGTTTTTGAGACGTTTTATTTTTTGCCAAAACGAGTGTGTTATAACCCATCGAATTTGCCAATTTTCGAAAATTTCTTACTATCAAATTTTCACACTATTCACTAGATATTATGTTGGTAAGTGAGATGGGTGCAAAAAATAGCATGAAAATGGTCAACTTTGTCACATTTTTGTCCAAAACGCATGCATAGCTCATCAAAATTGCCATTTTTATAAAATTTCTTTTTATTATTTTTTTCAAACCCTTGACTAGATATCATTTTGGCAAGTGGTATGGGTTCAAAAAAATGGCATGAAAATGGCCAACTTAGGCACGTTTTTTAAAATTTTTAGTTTTGTCTATAACGCGTGTGCCCATCAAAATTGCCAATTTTGAAAATTTCTCACTAACAAATTTTTTTAACGTTGTTCGCTAGATATCGTGTCGGCAAGTGAGACGGGTGTAAAAAGACAAGAAAACCGCAAATTTAGGCACGTTTTTGTGACTTTTTATTTTTTTCCAAAACGTGTGTGTTATAGTCTATCTAAATTGCTTATTTTCGAAAATTTCTTACTATTCATTTTTGTTTGACAACATTCACTAAATATCATGTTTGTAAGTGAGAAAGCGTAAGAAATAGCCCCGTAAACGTCTAACTTACGCACGTTTTTTATACTTTTTTTCGTGCCCCAAACGCGTTTGTTATAACACTTCAAAATTGTCAATTTTTGAAAATTTATTACTATTATCTTTTTTGAAACCGTTACTAGATATTACGTTGGCAAATGAGACGGGTGCAAAAATGACACTAAAACGGCCAATTTAGGCACCTTTTTTAGACTTTTTATTTATAACCAAAACGCGTGTGTTATAACCCATCAAAATTGCTAATTTTTTAAAATTTCTAACTATCCATTTTTCCCCACCGTTAACTAGATTAATGTTGGCAAATGGGACAGGCGCTAAAAATGCCACAAAAACGGCCAACTTTGCCATGTTTTTGATTTTTTTTTAATTTTTGCTCTAAACACGTGTGTTGTGACCAATCTTTTTTTTTGGTTGGCTAATCATCCCAATCTAGGGGGGGTGCCACTCTCGATTTTATTAATAGAAAATAGATGATACAAAAGACAATGGCGGAAATATCCACACCATTAAACTAGTTGAAAAGTTATAAATAGGAGGGCTCCTCCTTTACATTAAAGCACCTATCTAGAGTTCTAGTAATTGAAATAAGAAGTACTTCCTCCTTTACAAAAGTGGTGGTTAATAAAGGTTGAAAATCTTATAAAGGCCGTCCATGGACTAAAAACCTTTATATCGACTCAACCTATAGCTTCCACTTTGACAACAAAACATGAAATATCCTTTACCAAAAAAAATTAGGCTTGCTTTACCATGAGTGATGTTAGAGAAGCAAATGATGCAAATTGACAAAAGGTTTGATGTTTAGCTAATTGCATGACAAGGAATGAGATGTAAAATGTGATGAAAAGATTGGATGTTTTCCAAAAACCAATCAACTCCAAGACAACATCCATTTGCTATGATGTACCAAATATGGACAGTGCGCGGGGCCTAACATCAACAGCCCCAAATTGGAAGGATAGGCCTAACATCAGCAGCCCGAAGTAGACAAAAATAGTTCAAAGCACAAGTTAGGCCTAACATCAGCAGCCTGAAGTAAGCAATAGAGTTCAAAACACAAGTTAGGCCTAACATCAACAGCCCAAAATTTGACAAGATGCAAAAAGAGTTTAAAAACATGCAATGATGAATGAATAGAGATTGCAGGAAACTTATGGCTTAGATTGGCAAGATCTTTTGATATATGGAATTTGCAATCTTTCTAATCTGATAATTTTCTGGATTTTTGTGTGTAGCTGTGCTTCTTCAGTGATGATTTCATTAGGATGAGTGGCTGCGAGGATTGCAAGAAGCTTTGCTGCAGAGTTGGACTCTTTTGGGAAGTTAATCCGTTTAGCTTTTGGTAAGAGTTCTTGAATTACTTGGAACTTAGATTTGACTCTCTAGGGCCATTTACTCTTCTCCTGCATAAATAAATGTATGATATGAGAGCTGGACTCTAAGATTATGTTATGAGAAATACCTTTTTCTTGACAAATTCTGATTCCATGCATCATTGTTTCAATGAGAATCTGTTCACTTGACACAAGGTTAGTATCAATCAGATTAAATGTGAAAGCTGCAATCATTATGTACTGACTATTTCTTAAAATTCCTCCTCCCAATCCATTGTTTCTGTTTTTAATAAACCTGTGGAAATTTAGCTTGAAACGATTTTCATTGGGAGGATTCCATTTTTTGAAAATTTCTTACAATCCGTTTTTTTTTCAAATCGTTCAATAGATATCATGTTGGCAAATGAGACAGGTGCAAAAAAAAGCGCTAAAAAGGCCAACTTTGCCACGTTTTTGAAATTTTTATTTTTTCCCAAAACACGTTTGTTATAATCGATCGAAATTGACATTTTTTGAAAATTTCATACTATCTATTTTTTTAAACCGTTCACTAGATATCATGTTGGCAAATTAAACAGATGCAAAAAAAGCACGAAAATGGCCAACATAGGCAAGTTTTTTAGACTTTTTATTTTGCACAAAATAGCCTATAAAAATTGCCGATTTTTGAAATTTTTTTACTATCCATTTTTTTCACACCGTTTACTAGATATATTGTTGGCAAATGAGGCTAGTGACAAAAAAGGACTAAAATGAAAGACTTAAAAAACGTTTTTGAGACTTTTTATTTTTTGCCAAAACGTGTGTGATATAACTCATCAAATTTGTCAATTTTTGAAAATTTCTTACTATCCATTTTTCACACTATTCATTAGATATTATGTTGGCAAGTTAGATGGGTGCAAAAAGCGGCCAAATTCATCACGTTTTTGAAACTTTCTATTTTTGGTCAAAATGCGTACATAGCCCATCGAAATTTCCATTTTTAGAAAATTTATTTTTAATATTTTTTTCAAACCGTTCAGTAGATATTATTTTGGCAAATGAGATGGGTGCAAATAAATGGCACGAAAATGACCAACTTAGGCGCATGTTTTAAACTTTTTATTTTTGTCTATAACGCGTGTGCCCATAAAAATTGCCAATTTTGAAAATTTCTTACTATCATTTTTTTTCACACTGTTTGCTACATATCGTGTTGGCAAGTGAAACTTATGCAAATGTTGGCAAATGAGACAGACGCAAAAAATACCATTAAAACGGCCACTTTTGTCACATTTTTTAATTTTTTTCCCAAAACACGTGTGTTATAACTAATCAAAATTGCCATTTTTTTTTTAAATTTCACACTATCGATTTTTTTCAAACTGTCACTAGATATCATGTTGGCAAATTAAATAGGTGCAAAAAACGGCACAAAAAAGACCAACACAGGTAAGTTTTTTAGACTTTTTATTTTGCACAAAATGAGTGTGTTATAGCCTATCAAAATTGCCGATTTTTGAAATTTTCTTACTTTCCATTTTTTTGACATCGTTCAGTAGATATATTGTTGTCAAGTGAGGCTGTTGAAGAAAAAAGGACGAAAATAGCAGATTTAAAAATGTTTTTGAAACTTTTTATTTTTTGCTAAAACGTGTGTGTTATAACCCATTGAATTTGACAATTTTCAAAAATTTCTTACTATCCAATTTTTTCACACTATTCACTAGATACTATGATGGCAAGTTATATAGGTTCAAAAAACGGCATGAAAACGGCCAACTTCGTCACATTTTTTAGACTTTTTATTTTTTAACAAAACGCGTTCATGGCCCATCGAAATATCCATTTTTAGAAAATTTCTTTCTATCATTTTTTTTTCAAACTGTTCAGTAGATATCATTTTGGCAAATGAGATGGGTGCAAAAAAATTGCACGAAAACTGCCAACTTAGGCATGTTTTTAAACTTTTTATTTTTGTCCATAACGCGTGTGCCCCTCAAAATTGCCAATTTTGAAAATTTCTTACTATTAAATTTTTTTTCACACCGTTCGCTAGATATCCTGTTGGCAAGTGAGACGGGTGCAAAAAAGGCATCAAAATGGAAAATTTAGGCACATTTTTGTGACTTTGTACTTTTTTGCCAAACTTGTGTGTTATAGTTCATCAAAATTAATAATTTTTGAAAATTTCTTACTATTCATCATTTTCAATACATTCATTAGATATCATATTGTAAGTGAGACAAGCGTAGTAAAAACGGCCCATTAACGTCCAACTTATGCACGTTTTTTATAGTTTTTATTCTTGCCCAAAACGCGCTTGTTATAGCCCTTCAAAATTGCCAATTTTTGAAATTTTATTGCTATCCTATTTTTTGAAACCGCTCACTAGATATTACGTTGCCAAGTGAGGCAGGTGAAAAAAACGACACTAGAACAGCCAATTTAAGAAAAAAATTTAGAACTTTTATTTCTACCCAGAAAATTTTAGACACGTGTGATATAACCCATTAAAATTGCCAAGTTTTGAAAATTTCTAACTATCTATTTTTTCCCCATCGTTAACTAGATTAATGTTGGCAAATGAGACAGGCGCAAGAAACGGCACAAAAACGGCTAACTTTGTCACATTTTTGATATTTTTTATATTTCCCAAAACACATATGTATAACCCATCGAGATTGCAATTTTTTTGAAAATTTCAAACTATCCCTAAATATCATTTTGGCAAAACGCGTTCATGGCCCATCGAAATTGCCATTTTTAGAAAATTTCTTTCTATCATTTTTTTTTCAAACTGTTCACTAGATATCATTTTGGCAATTGAGATAGGTGCAAAAAAAATGGCACAAAAACGACCAGCTTAGGCACGTTTTTTAAACTTTTTATTCTTGTCTATAACACGTGTGTTCATCAAAATTGCCAATTTTGAAATTTTCTTACTATCAAATTTGTTTTCACACTGCTCGCTAGATATTATGTTGGCAAGTGAGACGGGTGCAAAAAAGGCATGAAAACGGCAAATTCAGGCACATTTTTGTGACTTTGTATTTTTTTTGTCAAACGCGTGTGTTATAGTCCATCAAATGTGCTAATTTTTTAAAATTTTGTACTATTCATTTTTTACAATGTTCACTAAATATCATATTTGTAAGTGAGACAAGTGCAAAAAACAGCCCGTAAACGTCCAACTTACGCAGGTTTTTGATTCCTTTTATTGTTGCCCAAAACGCGTTTGTTATTACCCTTTAAAATTGCCAATTTTTTAAAATTTATTACTATCCTCTTTTTTGAAACCGTTCACTAGAGATTATATTAGGAAGTGAGACGGGTGCAAAAATTAGCACTAAAACGGCCAATTTAGGCACGTTTTTTTAGAGTTTTTATTTTTACCCAAAACGCGTGTATTATAGCTTATCGCAATTGCCAATTTTTGAAAATTTCTAACTATCCCTTTTTCCCACCGTTAACTAGATTAATGCTGGCAAATAAGACAGGTGCAAAAAATGCCAAAAATTGGTCAACTCTACCACATTTTTGAAATCTTTTTTTGCCAAAAACACTTGTGTTATAACCCATAGAAATTGCCATTTTCTGAAAATTTCTTACTACTTTTTTTTTCAAATCGTTCACTAGATATCATGTTGACAAATTAAACAGATGCAAAACAAGGGCACGAAAACGGCCAACATAGGCACATTTTTTAGACTTTTATTTTGCACAAAATGAGTGTGTTATGTAAGGAATTTTAATGATTTGAGGATGCCTACAATTTGAGAATGGAATATAATGGACTTGTGATTCCTTCTTGTTGTTAGTTCTATAATGAGCTGGAGTTGTCTTAGGTTTGATGGTCTTGCTGGGTAGTATGTTGGAATTTCCATTTTTTTGCTTTTATGGTGAAGTGTTGAAGAGAAGAAAGGTGACAATGGTGCTAATGTGTTGTCTTTCTAGTTGAGGATGGTGTGCTGATGGTCAGAGTGATAGTTTGGTGATTGTGAGTAGTCGTATGATAAATTAAGCTGTTAGTGTCTCACTTAGATCTTGGAACATGTTTGTTGGAAGTTCATGCCTCATACAAGATCTTCGTGTGTAAGAATGGAAAGATGATATGTGAAGTAGAATGGGGCTACTGGTTTTGTTTAAGAGCTGAAGTGGAGAACCTTTAGTGGAAAGTGCAGGGCCAGTTTGTTGAATGTGCATGAGTGCAGATTTTTGTGGATAATGGAGCTGCTACTTTTGACATACACATGCTGCTACTTTTGACATGCTTTTGTTGCCATGCTTAAGGTGCGTGCTATTCATGATCTCATTTTGGACATGTAGATCAAATTGTGTCTAATTCTAATTGGGGAGTACGAAAGTTTACAATAATATGGAATTGCGATTTCCATATTATCCTCAAACTTTGTAACCCAAACATGATTTTGGTGAGGGAACAAGTGATGAAAAGCATTCACGTTTAATCTTAAGGTCATTAACTTATGTAAAGGAGTAGTACTCCTCTTTTTAATGCTTTTAATCATGTAACGATGGTTTTGGGTATATCCTCCACCTCCTTTTCTCTTAATAAATATATTTTAATTAAAACAAAAGAGTGTGTTATAGCCTATCAAAATTGCCGATTTTTTAAATTTTCTTACTATCAATTTTTTCATACTGTTCACTAGATATATTATTGGCAAAAAGCATGAAAACGGCAGATTTAAAATATTTTTGAGACTTTTTATTTTTTACCAAAATGGGTGTGTTATAACCCATCGAATTTGCCAATTTTTGAAAATTTCTTACTATCCATTTTGTTCACACTGTTCACTAGATATTATGTTGGCAAGTGAGATGTATGTAAAAAATGACATGAAAACGGTCAACTTTGTCACATTTTATAGACTTTTTATTTTAGCCCAAAACGCGTGCATAGCCCATCAAAATTGCCATTTTAAGAAAATTTCTTTCTATAATTTTTTTTCAAACTGTTCACTAGATATTATTTTGGCAAATGATATGGGTGCAAGAAAATGTCACAAAAAAGGCAAACTTAGGCACGTTTTTTTAAACATTTTATTTTTGTTTATAACGTGTGTGCCCATCAAAATTGCTAATTTTGAAAATTTCTTACTATCAAATTTTTTTTAACACCATTCACTAGATATCATGTTGGGGAGTGAGACTCCTCTTTTACGTGTGCGTGTAAAGGAGTAAATAATCCTTATTTACATGTTTTTTTAAGTTTGTATTTCTTTTGGATGGATATGTCCGACTTGAGTTTATGCTTTTATATTTTTAATAAAATTGGGAGTGGCGACCCACCCCGAGCTTGGGGTTAGCCAAAAAAAATGTTTACGAGTGAGACAGGTGCTAAAAAGGCATGAAAATGGCAAATTAAGGCAGGTTTTGTGACTTTGTATTTTTTTGCCAAAATGCGCGTGTTATAATCCATCAAAATTGCTAACTTTTTAAAAAATTTTACTATTCATTTTTTTTTCACAACGCTCAGTAGATATCATGATTGTAAGTAAGACAAGTGCAAAAAATGACCCATAAACACCCAACTTAAACACGTTTGCTATAACGCGTTTGCTATAGCCCTTCAAAAATGCCAATTTTTGAAAATTTATTTCTATCATCTTTTTTGAAACCGTTCACTAGATATTTCGTTGTCAAGTAAGACGGCTTCAAAAAAGGACACTAGAACGGCCAATTTAGGCACACATTTTTAGACTTTCTAATTTTACCCAAAACACGTGTGTTATAGCCCATCAAAATTGCCAATTTTTTAAAATTTCTAACTATCCATTTTTTCTCGCAGTTAACTATATTAATATGAGACGTGTGCAAAAAATGCCACAAAAATGGCCAACTTTGCCACGTTTTTGAATTTTTTTTTTAATTTTTGCCCAAAACACGTACGCTATAACCAATCGAAATTGCCATTTGTTGAAAATTTCTTACTATCCATTTTTTTCAAACAATTCACTAAATATCATGGTTTCAAATTAAACAAGGTCAAAAAATGGCACAAAAAAGGCCAACATAAGCACATTTTTTAGATTTTTTATTTTGCACAAAATGAGTGTGTTATAGATTATCAAAATTGTCGATTTTTGAAATTTTTTTACTCTTTATTCTTTTCACACTGTTCACTAGTTATATTGTTGGCAAGTGAGGCCGGCAAAAAAGCACAAAATTGAAAGACTTAAAAATGTATTTGAGACTTTTTATTTTTTACCAAAACATAACCCATCGAATTTGTTAATTTTCGAAACTTTCTTACTATCCATTTTTTTCACACTGTTCACTAGATATTCTGTTGACAAGTGAGATGAGTGCAAAAAACGGTCAACTTTGTCACGTTTTTAGGTCTTTTTATTTTTGCCCAAAACGCGTATGGTTTATCAAAATTGCCATTTTTCTTTCTGTCATTTTCTTCAAACTGTTCACTAGATATCATTTTGGAAAATGAGATGGGTGCAAAAAAATGGCACAAAAACAGCCAACTAAGGCACGTTTTTTAAACTTTTCATTTTTGTCTATAACGCGTGTGATTAACAAAATTGCCAATTTTGAAAATTTCTTACTATAATTCTTTTACACCGTTCACTAGATATCATATTGGAAAGTGACAAGGGTGCTTAAATGGCACGAAAATGGTAAATTTAGCCACGTTTTGTGACTTTATATTTTTTTTGCCAAAATGCGTGTGATATACTCCATCAAAATTGCTAATTGAGGAAAATTTCTTACTATTCATTTTTTTACAATGTTGACTAGATATCATATGTTAATAAGGAAGACTAGTGCAAAAAACCTCCTGTAAACATCCAACTTACGCTTTTTTTTATACTTTTTATTTTTCCCCAAAACGAGTTTTCTATAGCCCATCAAAAATGCCAATTTTTGAAAATATATTACTATCCACTTTTTTGAAACCGTTCACCAGATATTATGTTGGCAAGTGAGACCGATGCAAACAATTACACTAAAACGACTAATTTATGCACGTTTTTTAGACTTTAATTTTTACGCAAAATGCGTGTGTTATAGCCTATCAAAATTGTCAATTTTTGAAAATTTCTAAGTATCTACTTTTTCCCGCCGTTAACTAGATTAATGTTGACAAATGAGATAGGCAGAAAAAACGCCACGAAAATGGCCAACTTTGCTAGTTTTTGAAATTTTTTATTTTTGCCCAAAACACGTGTGTTATAACCTATCGAAATTACCATTTTTTTGAAAATTTCTTATTGTCTATTTTTTCAAACCGTTCACTAAATATCATGTTTGCAAATTAAACAAGTGAAAAAAATAGCACAAAAACGGCCAACATTGGCATGTTTTTTAGATATTTTTTTTTGCACAAAATGAGTGTGTTATAGCCTATCAAACTTGCCGATTTTTGAAATTTTCTTACTATCCATTTTTTTCACATTATTCACTTGATATACCGTTTGCAAGTGAGGCTGGTGCACAAAAAGCAAGAAAATGGAAGACTTAAAAACGTATTTGAGACTTTTTATTTTTAGCTGAAACATGTGTGTTATAACCCATCAAATTTGGTAATTTTTGAAAAAAATTTACTATCTATTTTTTCACACTGTTCACTAGATATTTTGTTGGTAAGTGAGATGGGTACAAAAATGGCATGAAAACGGCCAAATTTGCCCAACGGATGGGTACAAAAAATTTACTATCTATTTTTTCACACTGTTCACTAGATATTTTATTTAGAAATTTTATTTTAGCCCAAATGCGTGCATAGCCCAACGGAATTGCAATTTTTAGAGAATTTCTTTCTGTCATTTTTTCAAACCGTTTACTAAATTTCATTTTGGCAACTGAGATGAATGAAAAAAATAGCACAAAAACAGCCAACTTAGACACGTTTTTTAAACTTTTTATTTTTGTCTATAAAGCATGTGCTTATTAAAATTTTCAATTTTGAAAATTTTTTACAGTCAATTTTTTTTACACTGGTCGCTAGATATTGTGTTGGGAAGTGATAAGAGTGCAAAAAAGGCATGAAAATGGCAAATTTAGGAACGTTTTTGTGACTTTGTATCCTTTTACCAAAACGCGTTTGTTATATCCCTTCAAAATTGTCAATTTTTGAAAATTTATTACTTCCTCTTATTTGAAACCGTTCACTAGATATTACGTTCGCAAGTGATACTCGTTCACTAAAACGGCCAATTTATGCACAATTTTTAGACTTTCTATTTTTACACAAAACGTGAGACATGCACAAAAATGCCACGAAAAATGCCACCGTTAACTTAATTAATGTTGGCAAATGAGACATGCACAAAAAATGACGAAAACGGCCAACTTTGCCACGTTTGTTTTGCCCAAACCACACGTGTTATAACTGACCAAAATTGCCATTTTTTCAAAATTTCTTTCTATCCCTTTTTTTCATACCATTCACAAGATATCGTGCTGTCAAATTAATTAGATGCAAAAAAGGGCACAAAAATGGCCAACATAAGCGCGTTTTTTAGACTTTTTATTTTGCACAAAATGAGTGTGTTATAGCCTATCAAAATTATCGATTTTTCAAATTTTCTTACTATCCACTTTTTTCAAACTGTTCACTAAATATATTGTTGGCAAGTGAAACCAGTGCAAAAAAAAAAGCACAAAAACGGTAGACTTAAAAATGTTTTTGAGACTTTTTATTTTTTCTTAGAACGCGTGTGTTATATACCTTTGAATTTGCCAATTTTCAAAAATTTCTTACTATCCATTTTTTTTGATATTGTTCACTAGATATTATGTTGACAATTGAGATGGGTGCAAAAAAGGGCATGAAAACAGTCAACTTCGTCACATTTTTAATACTTTTTATTTTTGCCCAAAACGCGTGGATAGCCCATCAAAATTACCATTTTTAGGGAATTACTTTCTATCATTTTTTTCAAACCGTTCATTAGATATAATTTTGGCAATTGGGATGGGTGCAAAAAAATGGCACGAAAACGGCCGACTAAGGTACGTTTTTGAAACTTTTAATTTTTGTCTATAACGCGTGTGCCCATCTAAGTTGCGTGTGCTATAAAAATGTGTGCTATAACTCACAAAAATTTGTTATTTTTAAAAATTTCTAACTTTTCCCTTTTTTCACATCATTCACTAGATAGCATATCATCATTTGATATAAATGCAAAATAGGCACAAAAATAGCCCACAAAGACCAATTTCTGAACCTTGCCATTTTGGGCAAAAAAACGTGTGATATAACTCACAAAAATCAGTCATTTCTCAAAATTTCAAACTTTTCATTTTTTTTCACACCATTGATAGATAGCACATCGTCATTTAATACGAGTGCAAAATAGGCACAGAAATGGCCAACTACGATGAATTTTTTAAACTTGCCATTTTGAAAAAAAAAACGTGTGCTATAACTCACAAAAATTGGTCATTTTTTAAAATTTCTAAGTTTCCCCTTTTTTTACACCATTCACTAAATAGCATATGGTCATTTGATATGAATGCAGAATAGGCACAAAAATAGCCAACAAAGACCAATTTTTTAAATTTGTCACTTTGGCCAAAACAACGTGTGCTATAACTCACAAAAATTTGTCATTTTTCAAAATTTTCTAAATCACAAAATAGGCACAGAGATGGCCAACTACGAAGAATTTTTGAAAGTTGCCATTTTGGCCAAAAAAATGTGTGTTATATAACTCACAAAAATTGTTCATTTTTAAAAATTTCTAACTTTTTCCGTTTTTCACACCATTTACTAGATAGCATATCGTCATTTGATATGAATGCAAAATAGGCACAAAAAAAGTAGCAACAAAAGACCAATTTTTGAAGCTTGCCATTTTGGCCAAAAAAACGTGTGCTATAACTAACAAAAATTGGTTCCATTTTCAAAATTTTCTAACTTTCCCTTTTTTTAACACCATTAATTAGAGAGCACATTGTCCATAGATATGTATGCAAAACAGGCACAAAAATGGCCACCGACAACCAGTTTTTGAAACTTGCCATTTTGGGCAAAAAAACGTGTGCTATAACTTACAAAAATTTGTCATTTCTCAAAATTTTTAATTTTTCAATTTTTTTCACACCATTGATAGCTAGCACATCATCATTTGATACGAGTGCAAAACAGGCACATAAATGGCCAACTATGATGAATTTTTGAAACTTGCCATTTTGGCCAAAAAAACGTGTGCTATAACTCACAAAAATTGGTCATTTTTCAAAATTTCTAAGTTTTTTCTTTTTTTACACCATTCACTAGATATCATATCATCATTTGATATGGATGCAAAATAGACACAAAAATAGCAAACAAAGACCAATTTTTAAAACTTGCCATTTTGGCTATAACTCACAAAAATTGGTCATTTTTAAAAATTTTCTAACTTTCCCATTTTTTTACACCAATAATTAGATAGCACATTGTCCATAGATATGTATGCAAAATGGGCACAAAAAATGTCACCGACGACCAGTTTTTGAAAATTGCCATTTTGGGAAAAAAATGTATGTTATAACTCACAAAAATTGAACATTTCTCAAAATTTCTAACTTTCCAATTTTTTTCACACCATTGATAGATAGCACATCGTCATTTGATACGAGTGCAAACAGGCACAGAAACGGCCAACTACGATGAATTTTTAAAATATGCCATTTTGGCCAAAAAATGTGTGCTATAACTCACAAAAATTGAGCATTTTTCAAAATTTCTAACTTTTCCCTTTTTCACGCCATTCACTAGATAGCATATCGTTATTTGATATGAATGCAAAATAGGCACAAAAATAGCCAACAAAGACCAATTTTTGAAACTTGCCATTTTGGCCAAAAATACGTATGCTATAACTCACAAAAATTTGGTTATTTTTTAAAATTTTATAACTTTCCCTTTTTTTACACCATTAATTAGATAGCACTTTACCATAGTTATGTATGCAAAATAGGCACAAAAATGGCATCCGACGACCAGTTTTTGAAACTTGACATTTTGGTCAAAGAAGCGTGTACAATTACTCACAAAAATTGGCAATTTTTAAAAATTTCTAATTTTTCCTTTTTTTTCACACCATTCATTAGATAGTATATCGTCATTTGATATGTGAGCAAAACAGGCACAAAATTGGCCAACGACGACCAATTTCTGAAACTTACCATTTTGTCCTAAAAAATGTGTGTTATAACTCACAAAAAAATTGTCATTTTTCAAAATTTCAAACCTTCTTCTTTTTTCAAACTATTCATTAGATAGTATATCGTCATTTGATATGAATGCAAAATAGGCACAAAAATAGCCAACAACGACCAATTTTTAAAATTTGCCATTTTGGCAAAAAAAATGTGTGCTATAAGCCTATAACTCACAAAAATTGGTCATTTTTAAAAACGTTCTAAGTTGTACGATATGGTGGATATCTATTCTAGGGTTGGTGTTTTACGGTGGCAGATCGGTGGTGATGGCGAGTTTGGGGTAGGGATATTACCGTTATAGTACCATTAAGTGGCGGAGTAGGTAAATTACAACAATTAAGGAGAGAGAATTTTCAGAGTACTTGAGAGAATTTGTTCACTCATAAAAAACTTGAGAGCTTAAACAGGTTGTTTTCTCTATGAACCCCTCTAGTGCCCCGGGACCGGATGGGTTTAATGGAACTTTTTTCCATTCTGCATGGAACGTAATTAAGAGTGATCTCCTTAATGCAGTTATACATTTTCTAAATGGTGGAGACCTCCCTCAAGCTGTCACAGCTACAGCACTCTTACTTATTCCTAAAACTAAAGGACCATCTAACTTCTCGCAATTTAGACCTATTAGTTTATGTAATTTTGTAAATAAAGTAGTGTCTAAATTACTAGCAAATAGATTAGGAAAGATACTTGAAAAAATAATAGGGGAGAACCAAAGTGGTTTCGTCAAAGGTAGAAACATGGCAGATAATTACCTCATTGTAGCCGAATTAATGACCACATTACCAAACAAATTCAAACATGGAATATAGCCTTAAAGCTAGATATGGAGAAAGCCTATGATAGAGTTCATTGGCCTTTTCTTCTCCAAATAATGAGATTGATGGGTTTTGAAGAGATTTGGATTGACATCATTTGGAGGTTAACATCGAATGTGTGGTTCTCTATCTTAATAAATGGACCCCCCTATGGCTGGTTTAAATCAACTAGAGGTCTAAGACAAGGAGATCCAATATCCCCCTTATTATTTGTCATAGGGGCTGAGTACTTGAGCAAAAATCTGAACTGGCTGAGTGTACAAAATTCAGTCCCTCAATTTTGTGTTCCTAGACAATGTAAGACAGTTACTCACCTAGCATATGCGGATGATATCGTAGTATTTACTGATGCCCATTCAAAAGCTGTTATAGCTGTTATGAACGTCCTCCAACATTATGCAAATGTATCTGGCCAAAGAATCAATGCTAATAAGAGCTGTTTTCTGGCCTATAAAAGGTTGAGCTATGAAAAAGTGTACATGATCAGAAAATGCACGAACTTCCCTAGAGGTCAATTGCCTATCAATTACTTGGGATTCCCTCTCCATTATAAGAAAATTTTGGCCACTCAAAATGGAGACCTAATTCAGAAAATAATAGCAAAAATCTCATCTTGAAATCCCCATATAATTACCAAGGGAGGGAAAATTGTTCTTATTCAGAGTGTCCTCTCATCAATCCCAGTCCATACTACGATGGTCTTAGACCCCCCAAAAAGAGTACTGAACCAAATAGAAGCTTTATTTGCTAACTTCTTGTGGGGAAAAACAGAGGAGCACAAAGCCTTCCATTGGATCAAATGGAAGAACCTATGTTACCCAAAAGAAGGAGGGATAGGTTTTAGAGCCTTAGGAGACATTGTTAAAGCTCAATCCATCAAGCTATGGTGGAAATTTAGGAAAAATGATAGTCTATGGGCCAATTTTCTACATGATAAATATTGTCGCAGAGTACATCCTACAATGGTTGAGAGCCGAAGAGGAGACTCTGAAATTTGGAAAAGAATGTTGAAAATTGCAGAATTCAGTGAGCAATACATCTTATTCCAGCCTAATGAAGGACAATGTAGCCTTTGGTATGATAATTGGCTGGGAAAAAGGGCCTTAGCCCATGTAACAACACCTGTGAGGGACCAAAGACTACTCCAATTCATAACACCACAGGGATGGAATGTTACAGCCCTAAAAGACTTGATTCCTCAGGACTGGGTAGATGTGCTCACATACAGTCATTTTCCCTCGTATGGGGAGAAAGATAAAATCATTTGGACACTAGAGGAAAATGGATGTTTCTCCCTCTCCTCAGCTTTTCATAAGATTAGGCAAAGAAATACCTCCAATTGCTCAAATGATGAGTACATTTGGAATAAACATGTGCCTACAAAGATTTCTTTCTTTAATCTTAGAATGAGGAAAAATAAACTTCCCTTGGCCATAATCTTACGGTTTTTGGCATTCATGGGCCTTCCTTATGCCCTTTGTGCAAAAATAGTGGAAAAACAATTAATCACTTTTTTGCTGAATGTTTAATTACTAGAAGACTATGGAAAATTTATGAGGCTGAAATGAGAATTTTTAGGAACACACTTTCATTACATACAGCCCTCCAAATGTGGTTTCAGTACAAGAAATCAAACAACTTACTTAACACACTCTCTAAAATCATTCCTTTGATTTTATGTTGGGAAATTTGGAAGCTTAGAAATAAAGTGCTGTTTGAAAATCATAAAGTTGAATTCGTAGACTTGGTTAAAAATTTTTTTGAGAACATCTTACTTTGCATAAACTCTCAAAAAAAGTCTTGGGAGGAATTTTGGATGTTAATGGTTAATCCTATTAGAAGATATAACATCCTCATTTGCAAATGGATACCTCCGACAGCTAATCAGGTAAAATTGAACACAGCAAGTCTGATCAGAAACAATGCTGGTCAAGGGGCATTTATACTCAGGAACTGTGTTGGGGACATTCTATGTTTAAAAGTATCTTGATGAATTCAACTATAGAATAACATCCAAAGTGCAGGTAGAAATTATTACAGCAGCTACAGGAATTCAGATATGCAGTAACCTGGGACATACAAATATTATCTTGGAGTCCAGCTCCGCCTATATGCTACAAGTTCTTACTCAACAAGGAGAGCTGCCATGGAGATTCCTCCACCTGAAGGCTCAGATTTCCATGATCAGATCCCTTACAACCTTCACAAAAGTTTCCAAAGAATCCAATAAAGCTGCTGTTTGGCTTGCCTCTTCAGCTCTGAAGACTAGGATTCATCCTCTGCTTGAAGATCTAAAAAAATCACAATTTCTGACAAATTAGGCCTCCCACACTTCAAAAGATCAAAGGTAAAACTGGATTGCTAAGGTAAGAATATGGCCCATAGCTGCTGAAGTTTGGTTGTGTTTGCCAAAAAGGTTTTATTGCTGAAACCCATAGTTTTTGCTGGTTTTGCTGGTAAGATATGGACCACAGCTGCTGATGTTAGGCTGTATTGTCCTCGTTATGTTATATGCTGTGGCTGGACTTGGTGTTGATCGGGTCACCAATTTGAAACAATTACCTGCAACCGTACAAGCTTTGAATGTAAACCTGTTGAGTGTGGTTGCAGGATCACCCCTGATGAATTTTGGTCATTTATTCAAAATTATGTAATATATTAACTTGATAAATCATATAGTACTTATCCTTTTGGGAAGAGAAGTACAATCTTCCCATGTTTCTTTAGATTCTAATCTGTAATGGAGGAAGTACTCCAAGTTTATGGCTTTTTGAACCCATATGAACAATATCCCATTAGGCCTTGGCATGTAAATGGGACTTTGTTCATTTGGTCTTTTGTTGTAAGGATGATATTAGGGTATATCCATCATCCAAAAAGAGTATTAATAAATTGGGAGTGGCGACCCACCTCATAATGAGGTTATGCCAATCAAAAAAAATGTGTGCTATAACTCACAAAAATTGGTCATTTTTAAAAATGTTCTAACTTTCCCTTTTTTTAAACCATTAAAATAGCATGTCGTCATTTGATATAAGTGGAAAACATGTACAAAAATGGCCAACGAGAACAAATTTTTTAAACTTGCCATTTTGGCAAAAAAACGTGTGTTATAACTCACAAAAATTGGTCATTTTTCAAAATTTCTAACTTTCCAATTTTTTTCATACCATTGATTGATAACACATCGTCATTTGATACGAGTGGAAAACAGGTACATAAATGGCCAATTACGATGAATTTTTGAAACTTGCAATTTTGGCAAAAAAATGTGTGCTATAACTCACAAAAATTGGTTCTTTTAAAAATTTCTAACTTTACTCTTTTTTCACAACATTCACTAGATAGCATATCATTATTTGACCAGTTTGCAAAATAGGCACAAAAATAGCCAACAAAGACCAATTTTTGAAGCTTGCCATTTCGGGCAAAAAAACGGGTGCTATAACTCACAAAAATTAGTCATTTCTCAAAAATTTTAACTTTCCAAATTTTTTAACACCATTGATAGATAGCACATTGTCATTTAATACGAGTGCAAAATAGGCACAGAAATGACCAACTACGATGAAGTTTTTAAACTTGGCATTTTGGCAAAAAAAAATTATGTGCTATAACTCACAAAAATTGGTCATTTTTCAAAATTTTTAACTTTCCCCTTTTTTCACGCAATTCACTAGATAGCATATCGTCATTTGATATGAATGCAAAATAGGCACAAAAATAGCCAACAAAGACCAATTTTTGAAACTTGCCATTTTTGCCAAAAAAACATGTGCTATAACTCACAAAAATTTGGTCATTTTTCAAAATTTTATAACTTTCCCTTTTTTTATACCATAATTAGATAGCACATTAAACATAGATATGTATGCAAAATAGGCACAAAAATAGCATCCGACGACCATTTTTTGAAACTTGTCATTTTGGGCAAAGAAGTGTGTACTATTACTAACAAAAATTGACAATTTTTAAAAATTTCTTACTTTCCTTTTTTTTAACATCATTCATTAGATAGCAAATTGTCATTTGATGTGTGAGCAAAACATGCACAAAAATGGCAACCGACGACCAATTTTTGAAACTTACCATTTTGTCCTAAAAAACGTGTGCTATAACTCACAAAAAATTTGACATTTTTCAAAAATTTCAAACTTTCTCCTTTTTTCAAACCATTCATTAAATAGTATATTGTCATTTAATATTAATGCAAAATAGGCACAAAAATATCCGACAACGACCAATTTTTAAAACTTGCCATTTTGGCAAAAAAAATGTGTGCTATAACTCACAAAAATTGGTCATTTTTAAAAATGTTCTAAGTTTCCCTTTTTTTTAAACCATTAAGATAGCATGTCATTATTTGATATAAGTGGAAAACATGCACAAAAATGGCCAACGAGAACAAATTTTTTATACTTGCCACTTTGGCAAAAAAAACGTGTGTTATAACTCACAAAAATTGGTCATTTTTCAAAATTTTCAAAAATTTCAATTTTTTTCTTACCATTGAATAATATTTTTTTCATACGGGTGCCAAAAAAAGGCATCAAAACGGTAAATTTAGGACAGTTTTTGTGACTTTGTATTTTTTTTGCCAAAACGCGTGTGTTATAGTCCATCAAAATTGCTAATTTTTTAAAATTTCTTTCTATCCATTTTTTCACAATGTTCACTAGATATTATGTTCATAAGTGACACAAGTGCGAAAAATGGCCCGTAAATGTCCAACTTACGTACATTTTTTATAGTCCATCAAAATTGCTAATTTTTTAAAATTTCTTACTATTCATTTTTTTTCACAACGTTCACTAGATATTATGTTCATAAGTGACACAAGTGCAAAAAATGGCCCGTAAATGTCCAACTTACGCACATTTTTTATAATTTTGTTATAGCCTTTCAAAATTGACAATTTTAGAAAATTTATTACTCTCCTCTTTTTTGAAATCGCTCACAAGATATTACGTTTGCAAGTGAGATGGGTGCAAAATACAACACTAAAACTGCTAATTTAGGCACGTTTTTTAAACTTTTTTTACCTAAAATGCATGTGTTATACCCCAGCAAGATTGCCAATTTTTGAAAATTTCTAACTATCCCTTTTTCCCACCGTTAACTAGATTAATGAGACAGAAGAAAAAAACACCACGAAAACGATGAACTTTGCCACGTTTTTGAAATTTTTTGTTTTTGCCCAAAACACGTGTTTTATAACCCTTCGAAATTGCCATTTTTTGAAAATTTTCTACTATCCATTTTTTCAAGCCGTTCACTAGATATTATGTTGTTAAATTATACAAGTGCAAAATATGGCACGAAAACGGAAAACATAGGCACGTTTTTTAGACTTTTTAATTTGCACAAAATGAGTGTGTTATAAACTATCAAAATTGCCGATTTTTGAAATTTTCTTACTATCCATTTTTTTCACACCGTTTACAAGGTATATTGTTGGCAAGTAAGGCCGATGCAAAAAAAGCAAGAAAACGGCAGACTTAAAAATGTTTTTGAGACTTTTTATTTTTTGCCAAAATTCGTGTGTTATATAAAACATCGAATTTGCCAATTTTTGAAAATTTCTTACTATCCATTTTTTACACTGTTCACTAGATATTATGTTGGAAAGTGAGATTGGTGCAAAAACGGCATGAAAATGGCCAATTTCGCCATGTTTTTGAAACTCTTTATTTTTGCCCAAAACACGTGCATCAAAATTGCTAATTTTTGAAAATTTCTTACTCTTCATTTTTTTTCACAATGTTCACTAGATTTATGTTCGTATGTGTGACAAATGCAAAAAACAGCACATAAAGGTTCAACTTACACACGTTTTTTATACTTTTTATTCTTGCCCAAAACGCGTTTGTTATAGCCCTTCAAAATTGCCAATTTTTGAAAATTTATTACTATCCCATTTTTTAAAAGCGTTCACTAGATATTACGTTGGAAAGTGAGATGGGTGCAAAAACTGACACTAAAACGACCAATTTAAGCATGCTTTTAGACTTGTTTTTTTACCCAAAACTCATGTGAAGTAGCCCATCAAAATTTCCAAATTTTGAAAATTAGCAAATGAGACAGGCACAAGACACGTGTGTTATAACCAATCGAAATTGACATTGTTTGAAAATTTCTGACTAACCATTTTTTTCAAACCGTTCACTAGATATCATGTTGGCAAATTCAACAAGTGCAAAAAACAGCCAACATAGGCACATTTCTTAGACTTTTTATTTTGCACAAAATGAGTGTGTTATAGCCTATCAAAATTACTTATTTTTTGAAATTTTCTTACTATCCATTTTTTTCAAAACCAGTCACTACATATCATGTTGGCAAAATAAACAGCTACAAAAAAAATGGCACAAAAAAGGCCAACATAGGCACATTTTTTAGACTTTTTATTTTGCACAAAATGAGTGCGTTATAGCCTATCAAAATTGTCAATTTTTGAAATTTTCTTACTATCCATTTTCTTCACACCGTTTACTAGTTATATTGTTGGCAAGTAGGGTGCACAAAAAGCATGAAAATAGCAGGCTTAAAAATATTTTTTAGACTTTTTTTTTTTGCCAAAACATGTGTAACCCATTGAATTTACCAATTTTTGAAAATTTCTTTTTATCCATTTTTTTCACACTGTTCACTAGATATTATGTTGGCAAGTGAGATAGTTGAAAAAAAGGAATGAAAACGTCCAACTTTGTCACTTTATTTATACTTTTTATTTTTTCCAAAACGCGTGCATAACCCATCGAAATTGCCATTTTGAGAAACCATTCTCTAGATCTCATTTTGTCAAATGAGATGGGTGCAAAAAAATGGCACGAAAATAGCCAACTTAGGCACGTTTTTTAAACTTTTTATATTTGTCTATAACGCGTGTGACCATCAAAATTGCCAATTTTGAAAAATTTCTTACTATAAATTTTTTTTCACACTGTTCGCTAGATATCATGTTGCCAAGTGAGACATGCGCAAAAAAGGCATGAAAATGGCAAATTCAGACACGTTTTTGTGACATTGTAATTTTTTTGCCAAAACGCTTGTGTTATAGTCCATCAAAATTGCTAATTTTTGAAAATTTCTCACTATTCATTTTTTTCATAACGTTCACTAGATATCATATTTGTAAGCGAGACAAGTGCAAAAAATAGCCCGTAAAGGTCCAACTTACGCACGTTTTTTTATACTTTCTATTCTAGCCCAAAACGCGTTTGTTATAGCGATTCAAAATTGCAAATTTTGGAAATTATTACTATCCTCTTTTTTGAGAGTGTTCACTAGATACTACGTTGGCAAGTAAGACGCGTGCAAAAAATGGCACTAAAACAACTAATTTAGGCATTTTTTAAACTTTTTTTACCCAAAACATGTCTGTTATAACCCATCAAAATTGCCAACTTTTGAAAAATTTTAACTATCCATTTTTTTCATATAGTTCACTTGATATATTATTGGCAAGTGAGATCGATGCAAGAAAAAGCACGAAAACGGCAGACTTAGAAACATTTTTAAAACTTTTTATTTACCCAAAACATGTGTTTTATAACCCATCAAAATTCTAAATTTTTTATAATTACTTACTATCCATTTTTTTCACACTGTACATTGGATATCACGTTGAATAGGGAGACGGGTGCTAAAAGCGCCACAAAAGTTACCAATTAAGACACGTTTTTTAGACTTTATTTTTGCCAAAATGTGTGGGTTATAACCCATCAAATTTGTCAATTTTTGAATATTTCTTCCTATCCATTTTTTCACACTGTTCACTAGATATTATGTTGGCAAGTGAGATAGTGCAAAAAATGGCATGAAAACGGCCAACTTCGTAACGTTTTTAAGACTTTTATTTTGCACAAAACACGTTCATAGCCAATCAAAATTGCCAATTTTGAAAATTTCTTACTATCCAATTTTTTTCACGTCGTTCGCTAGATATCTTATTGAAAAGTGAGACGAATGCAAAAAAGGCACAAAAACGACAAATTTAGGCACTTTTTTGTAACTTTTTGTTTTTTTTCCCAAAACGTGTTTGTTATAATCCATCAAAATTGCTAATTTTTGAAATTTTCTTACTATTCAGTTTTTATACTGCGTTCACTGGATATCATGTTCGTAAGTGAGACAAGTGCAAAAAATGGTCCGTAAACATTCAACTTACACACGTCTTTTATACTTTTTTATTTTTTCCCAAAACTCGTATTTTATAGCCCTTCCAAACTGCCAATTTTTGAAAATTTATTACTATCCTCTTTTTTCAAATCGTTCCCTAAATATTATGTTGGCAAGTGAGACATGTGCAAAAATGACACTAAAATGGACAATTTAGGCATGTTTTTTTTACTTTTTAATTTTATCCAAAACGTGTGTGTTATAAGCCATCAAATTTGCCAATGTTTGAAAATTTCTTACTATCCTTTTTTTCACACTGTTAAATAGATATTATGTTGGTAAGTGGGATGCGTTCAGAAAATGGCATAAAAATAGCCAACTTCGTCATGGTATTTAGACTTTTTATTTTTGCCCAAAACAAGTGTATAACCATCGAAATTGCCATTTTTAGAAAAATTCTTTCTAATGTTTTTTTCAAACCGTTCACTAGATATTATTTTGGCAAATGAGATGGATGCAAAAAAAATGGCATGAAAACTGAAAACTTAGGTACAGTTTTTTATACTTTTTATTTTTGTCTATAACTTGTGTGCCCATCAAAATTGCCAATTTTGAAAATTTCTAACATCCTAATATTTTTAAAACCATTAACTATATATCGTGTCGGAAAGTAAGACGGGTGAAAAAAAGTCACAAAAATGGCAAATTTAGGCACGTTTTTGCATCTTTGTATTTTTTTTCCCATAACGCGTATAGTCCATCAAAATTGCTAATTTTTGAAAATTTCTTACTATTCATGTTTTTCACAACATTCCCTAGATATTATGTTTGTATGTGAGACAAGTGCAAAAAATGGCCCATAAACGTCCAACTTACGCATATTTCAGATACTTTTTATTCTTGCCCAAACGTATTTGTTATAGCCCTTCAAAATTGCTAATTTTTGAAATTTTATTAATATCTTCTTTTTTCAAACCGTTAACTAGATATTATGTTGGCAAGTGAGACAGGTGCAAAAAACAACACTAAAACAGCCAAATATAGGCACGTTTTTTAGACTTTTATTTTTATCCAAAACGCGTGTTATATCCCATAAAAATTGCCAATTTTTGAAATATTCTTATAATCCATTTTTTTACACTATTAACTAGACTAATTTTGGCAAATGAGACTGGTGCGAGAAATGAAATGAAAATGGCAAACTTTGCCACATTTTTGAAATTTTTTATTTTTGCCAAAGACACGTGTGTTTCCTATCGAAATTGCCATTTTTTGAAAATTTGTTAAAATCCATTTTTTTCAAACCGTTCACTAAATATCATGTTGGCAAATTAAATTGGTAAAAAAAATAGCACAAAAACGGTCAACATAGCCACGTTTTTTAGACGTTTTTATTTTTTTTCCCAAAGTTTGTGTGTATTAGTCTATCAAAATTGCCAATTTTTGAAATTTTCTTATTATCAATTTTTTCACACCGTTCACTACATATATTGTTGGCAAGTGAGAGCGGTGCAAAAAAAAGCAAGAAAACGGTAGACTTAGAAACGTTTTTGAGACTTTTTAATTTGCCAAAACGCGTGTGTTATAACCCATCAAAATTGCCAATCTTTTATAATAACTTTCTATCCATTTTTTCATAACGTACATTAGATATCATGTTGAATAGTGAGACTGGTGCTAAAAGCAACACAAAAATGACCAATTAAGACACGTTTTTAAGACTTTATTTTTGTCAAAACACGTGTGTAATAATCCATCAGATTTGCAAATTTTTGAAAATTTTTTACTATCCATTTTTTCACAATGTTCACTAGTTATTATGTTAGCAAGCGAGATGGATGCAAAAAAACATGAAATTAGCCAACTTCATCACATTTTTTAGACTTTTTATTTTTGCCCAAAACGCGTGAATAGTCTGTTGAAATTGCCATTTTTAGAAAAATTCTTTCTATCACTTTTATCAGACCGTTCACTAGATATTATTTTGGCAAATGAGATGGGTGCAAAAAAATAGAACGTAACCGGCCAACTTAGGCACGTTTTTTAAACTTTTTATTTTTGTCTATAATGCCTGTGCCAATCAAAATTGCCAAGTTTGAAAATTTCTTACTATCCAATTTTTTTCACACTGTTCACTAGATATCGTGTTGGCAAGTAAGACGGGTGCAAAAAAGACACAAAAATGACAAAACGTTTTTCTGACTTTTTTTCCCAAAATGTGTGTGTTCTAGTCAATCAAAATTGCTAATTTTCCAAAATTTCTTACAATTCATTTTTTTCTCAACATTCACTAGATATCTTGTTCGTAAGTGAGACAAGTACAAAAAATGGCCCGTAAACATCCAACTTACGCACGTTTCTAATACTTTTTATTCTTGCCCAAAACACATTTGTTGCCTTTAAAAATTGCCAATTTTTTAAAATTTATTACTATCCTCTTTTTTCAAATTCACTAGATATTATGTTGGAAAGTGAGACGGGTTCAAAAAATGGCCAATTTAGGAACGCTTTTCAGACTTTTATTTTTACCCAAAACGCATGTAGCCCACCAAAATTGCTAATTTTTGAAAATTTCTTACAAACCATTTTTCCACACCATTAACCAGATTAAAGTTGAAAAATGAGACAGGTGCAAAAAACGACATGAAAATGGCCAACTTTGCCACATTATTTAAATTTTTTTATCTTTTTCCAAAACACTTGTGTTATAACCCATCGAAATTGCCATTTTTTGAAAATTTCTTACTATCCAATTTTTTCAAACCATTCACTAGATATCATATTAGCAAGTGAGATGGGAGCCAATAACAGCATGAAAACAGCCAATTTAAGAATGTTTTAAGGATTTTTATTTTTGCCTAAAACTTGTAGCACATCAAAATTACCAATTTTTATAAATTTCTTACCATCCAATTTTTTCAAACCGTTCACTATATATCATGTTGGCAAGTGAGACAATTACAAAAAGAAGCACGAGAATGGCCAAATTAGGTACGTTATAGAGGCCTTTTATTTTTAGCCAAAATGCTTGTGTTATTTTCCATCAAAATTGTAAATTTTTTAAAATTTCTTACTATCTAATTTTTTTTCATACCATTATTTAGATATAATGTTAGCAAGTGAGACGGGTGAAAAACATAACACAGAAACAGCCAATTTAAGCATGTTTTTTATACTTTTTATTTTTGGCAAAAATGTGTGTTATATATAGTTTATCAAAATTGTCAATTTTTGAAAAATTCTTACTATTCATTTTTTTCCCACCATTCATTAGATATCATGTTGGCAAGTTAAACGGGTTCAAAAAAGAGAAGGAAAAATGGAAAATTTAGTCACATTTTTTAGACTTTTTATTGCTGCCCATAACACGTGTGTATTATAGCCCATCAAAATTGTCAATTTTTAAAAAGTTTTTAGTATCCATTTTTTCACAACGTTCACTAGATATCATGTTCGCAAGTGTGATGTGTGCAAAAAGTGACACAAAAACGGCCAAAGTATGCACGTTTTTTATATCTTTTTTGCCCAAAACGGGTGTTTATGACACATCAAAAATTTTAATTTTCAAAAATTTCTTACTAACCACTTTTTTCAAAACGTTCGCTATATATCATGTTGGTAAGTGAGACGAGTGCATAAAACAATACGAAAATGGCACACTTAGACACATTTTTGAAATTTTTATTTTTGCCCAAAACACTTGTGTTATATATAGATTATCAAAATTGTTAATTTTTAAAATTTATTACTATTCATTTTTTTCACACCGTTGATTAGATATCATGTTGGCAAGTTAAACAGGTGCAAAAAGGGAATAGAAATGGATAATTTATGCACATTTTTAGATTTTTAATTTTTGCCCAAAATACGTGTGTTATATCCTATCAAAATTGCAAATTTTTTAATATTTATTATTATCCATTTTTTTCACACTATTCACTAGATATCATGTTGGCAAATGAGATGGGTGCAAAAAAGGGCACGGAAAGGGCCAACTTAGCCACATTTTGGAGACTTTTTATTGTTGTCCAAAAGGTGTGTGTTATATTCCATCAAAATTGTCAATTTTTTAAAATTTCTTACTATCCATTTTTTCACAGAGTTAACTAAATATTATGTTGGCAAGTGAGACTAGTGCAAAAACAACGACACGAAAATAGCAGATTTAAGCACGTTTTTTAGGTTTTTTTGCCAAAAACGTGTGTGTTATATATAACTTATCAAAATTGTCAATTTTAAAAATTTCCTACTATTCATTTTTTCTTAAAACCGTTCACTAGATATCATGTTGAAAAGTGAGATGGGTGCTTAAAACAGCACGAAAACGGCCAACTTAGGAACGTTTTTGAAAATTTTTATTTTAGCACAAAATGCGTGTGTTATCTCCCAACAAAATTGCCAATTTTTTAAAATTTCTTGCTATCCATTTTTTCATACCATTCACTAGATATCATGTTGACAAATAAGAATGGTACAAAAAATAACATGAAAACGGTCAATTTAAGCACGTTTTTTATACTTTTAATTAGATATCAAGTTGGTAACATGATATCTAGTGCTTAAATTGGACGTTTTCAGTAAGATGGTATAATTAGATATCAAGTTGGCAAGTTAAACGGGTGCAAATTATGCATGTTTTTTAGATTTTTTATTTTTACCCAAAACATGTGCATTATAACCCATCAAAATTGTCAATTTTTGAAAATTTACTACCATCCATTTTTTCACACCGTTCACTAGATATCATGTTGGCAAGTGAGATGGATGCAAAAAAGGACACGAAAACGGCCAACTTAGGCACATTTTGGAGACATTTTATTGTTGTCCAAAAGCGTGTGTTATATCCAATCAAAATTGCCAATTTTTAAAATTTTCTTATTATTCATTTTTTCACACCGTTAACTAAATATTATGTTGGCAAGTGAGACTAGTGCAAAAAACGACACAAAAACGGTAAATTTAAGCACGTTTATTAGGGGGAGTTTTTTCCAAAAATGCATGTGTTATATATAGCTTATCAAAATTGTCAATTTTTTAAAATTTCTTACTATTTGTTTTTTAAACCGTTCACTAAATATCATGTTGGCAAGTAAGACGAGTGTATAAAACGGCACGAAAACAGGCAACTGAGGCACGTTTTTGAGAATTTTTAGTTTAGCCCAAAATGGGTGTGTTATATCCTAACAAAAATATTAATTTTTGAAAATTTCTTACTATTCAATTTTTTAAACCCGTTCACTAGATATCGTGTTGGCAAGTAAGATGGGTGCATAAAACAGTCAACTTAGTCACATTTTTTAGACTTTTTATTTTAGCCCAAAACGCGTGAGTTATATCCCGTCAAAATTGATATTTTTCTAAAATTTCTTTTATCCATTTTTTTCATACCGTTCACTAGAAAACATGTTGTCAAGTGAGATGGATACTAAAAAGAGCACAAAAATGGCCAATTTAGCCATGTTTTGGAGAAGTTTTATTGTTGCCAAAAGCAGGTGTGTTATATTTCATCAAAATTGACAATTTTTTAAAATTTCTTACTATCTATTTTTTTACACCGTTCACTAGATATCATGTTGGTAAGTGAGACAAATGAAAAAAATGATACGAAAACAGCCAATTTAAGCATGTTTTTTATATTTTTTATTTTTACCAAAAACGCGTGTGTTATATATAGCTTATCAAAATTGTCAATTTTTGAAATTTTCTTAATATTCACTTTTTTTCACTCCGTTAACTAGATATGATATTAGCAAGTTAAACGAGTGCAAAAAAGGGCTCGAAAATAGCAAATAGGCACGTTTTTTAAACTTTTTACTTTTGCCCAAAATATGTGTGTTATAGCCTATCAAAATTGTCAATTTTAGACAAATTTATTACTATCAGTTTTTTCACACTGTTCACTAGATATCATGTTGGTAAGTGTGGCGAGTGCATAAAACAGGACGAAAATGGCCAACTTAGGCACATTTCTAAGAGTTTATAATTTTCCCCAAAACGCGTGTGTTATGACTCATCAAAATTTTCAGTTTTAGAAAAATTTCTTACTATCCATTTTTTTAGACCGTTCACTAAATATCATGTTGGCAATGAGACGAATGCATAAAACGAAGGGAAAATGGCCAATTTAGGCATGTTTTTAAAACTTTTTATTTTTACCCAAAACGCATATGCTATATCCCATTAAATAGCCCATTTTTCAAAATTTCTTACTATCCTTTTTTTTTTACACTGTTCACTAGATATCATATTAGCAAATGAGACGGCTGCAAAAAACGAAAGGAAAACGGACAATTTAAGACTTTTTATTTTTGCCAAAAACGCGTTTGTTATATATATATATATTATCAAAATTGTCAATTTTTGAAAATTTATTACTATTCAGTTTTTTCAGACCATTTATTAGATATCATGTTAGCAAGTTAAACGGATGCAAAAAAGGCATTAAAACGGAAAATTTAGGAAAGTTTCTTAGACTTTTTTTTTTACCCAAAACAAGTGTGTTTATAACTCATCAAAATTGCCAATTTTTAAAAATTTATTATAATCTATTTTTTTCACATAGTTCAATAGATATCATGTTGGCAACTGAGAAAATGGTACAAAAACGGCCAGAACTACTTCTTTTCCTTTAGCTTTAATAAGTAGTTTGTTTTCTTCTTTTCGTTTTGTCTTTACGTTTCTTTCATTTTGGATGACATTCACTGGAACCACTCATGTTAAAGGTTTTTGACCAGGACCTTGAAAGAAATTAGCCATGCACTCAAGAGGCTAAGTGTGGGGGAGTGATGCCATAGAATTTTTCATATGAGGAAGATGGATCAAGAATTCTCCACCAAGCAAACATTGGAATTCATGACAATATCAATACCAGGGAGCTCCTAAACCTATCTTTTCTTTACATTGAGGACAATGTATGTTTTAAGTGTGGGGGAGTGTATGTTTGCTATGGTGTGTATCTCTTGAACTTTGGATGCTTATTTGTCTTGCATGAGTGATGAAATTTTAATGAAATTTTTTGTGAAGTTTTTTGTGCTATGTGATGAAGAATATGCTATTTTCTAAGTTTTGTGATGAATTTTGAGTGTGAGCAGATTATGTCCAGTTATATGTGGTGTTTTTTTTATTGTTGTGCAATTTTTCATGTTTTGTGCAAAGTTTAAGATCTTTGTGACATTTGACATGTTGAAATTGTTTTGTGAAATTTTTGGTGAAATTTTGAACTTTTTGTGAATAAAGTGATGGGTTAAACGTAGGTTGTGTGTTGGTGGTTTCAATTCTTTAAATGTGAGTTGAGTTGAAATGAGAAAAATGAGTGTGGGTAAAGTAATGAGAAGAAAATTCGTGAAAGTGTGAGTAAAGTGGTGAAATGGATAGAATGGAGAAACACTTTGTACTATGCTTCTACTCTTTTGTTAAGCTATGTTTAAAAAATTTTAAGTTCATTCATTTTACTTTTGTATTGCATGCGAAAATTGTTTTGATGTCTTTGATTCCAATCTTGATGAAATTGGTACATTTTGCTGACTAAGGCCCGATGTTAATGTAAGATAGATATGCCATGCAAAATTCAATTGACATAGGGGGTAATGTGTATGGATTCGTTTCTTTTTGTTATGCATTTATCTGGTGTCTCCAGAATTCGTGCATGTTTAGTCAATTTGGGATTCTTATGAACATGTGCTTGCACAAGAAATGATATGTGAGAAAAAGCCATATTGGCAACTGTGAAGGAGAAAGCCATAAGAACCTGGCAAACAAATTTGGAAAAAAAAGTCATAAAACCCAGTCATTATTTCAGTCAGCAAGTTGTGAAACAAATGTGCAGCACTAATGTGCAGAATAAGGGCAATGTCCCATAGAGTACCAATGTACGCATAGGTACCATTGATCTTGTGATTGCATGTTCATAAGGGTGTACAAGGAGATTGGCATGTATTGAATGGTATGTGAGACCAGCTAGATGGTGTATAGCGAGGGAATAGATGAAGTGCATGTTCCTCAGCACACACTTGCACGAATGACATTTTGGTCTTTATTCATTGTGCCTTGGTTGATAATTTGTGCTGAAAGTTGATAGGTTGGAATGAGGATATGTTAAGAGTTTTTGATATTGCATGAAAAATTTGTTTTGATGAACTCAGGTGAGAACAAGCTGGACAGAGGAGTGAGGTCTAGTGCAAAGTGGTTTTGAAATGTGAGTTTTGTGTTTTGTCTTTGCTTGAGGACGAGCAAAAGTTCAAGTGTGGGGGAATTTGATAAGTTGGTTTTATACTAACTTATATGTGTTAATTTACTTGGCTTTTGTTGTGATTTTCATGTGATTGTGTGGTGTTTTATGTGTATTGTGCATATTTGAGATGAGCTAGTTGATAATGAAGAAATGGTGCAAAACGTATGAAAATGATGGTAAATGCAAAGTAAAGTGTAGAGGTTGAGAATTGAGAAATCAAAAATGCATATTTGGCCATTTTAGGGTTTGGACAGCTTTATTGTGCAAATTCATTTGAGCATAACTTCTTCAATATTAATCCAAATGATGAGTTCTTGCATGTTCTGGAAATCTCTTTGAGTTGTCTTCAATTCTTATGTTTTAACGTTCTTCTAATTCTGTGTGTAAATATGAGAATCGAAAGCATCTTGATGATTGCTACTTCAGAATTTAGTTATGAAGTTCATATTGCCACAGTTTGGTAGATTGTTACTAACTTGAGCTAGAGACATCCAATTAAAGTGATTCTTGATCCATTGTAAAGACATGAGATAGCCCTAGAACTCTTATGTTTACCATTGAGCCCAATTCAGATGTTAAGACATACTAATGTTGCTTAGAAGTTGCTTGTTGTTCTGAAATGGTGTCATCACACACTAAGCACTCACAAAGATTTCACGAGCATTTTCACAAACACCTCACGGGCACTCACTTCACTCTACACTCTTGCACAGCTTCACCTGCACACTCGCACAGCAACTTGCACACTCTTCCTCGCACATACTCGCACACACCTCACATGTGGCGAGGTCACCTCGCCGCAACACTCATGCGCACACAAGCATGCACACGATGTGCGGCGAGGTCACCTCGCCGCACAACACTCCCGCACAACACTCGCACACATGCACAGCCTCACTCGTACATAGCACAACTTCACTTGCACACAAGCACCACACTAAACACCACTCATGCACGCACATCATGCGGCGAGGTGACCTCGCCGCATGCTCACACACTCACATTACTCATTTCTCTTTTCATACATTTGCATATAACATCTCTTTTCCATTTCATTTCAACATCTGAGCATGAATTGTACATTTCACAACATATGCACAACACATACACTTTCAATCCACTCATTAATTTGCATATGTTATCTACACACATTCAGCACACAAACACAAAGATCAAGGCTGTTGCATACTCATTCTTATCAAGTTCATTTCCCCTCTCATTCTGGAAAAGAAAACACCAACACTCAATCACAATTTGAATTCGGAATTTACACATTGTATTCACCTCATTCTTCCATTCAATTCACTTCAAGAAATTATTCACAGCTTCACCATTTATACATTCAATCACAATTCACAAACTTCATGGCACTCACACACAACATCTCACCTCTTCACACTCACTTCACACTCACAATGGCGAGGTCTCGCCGCGAGACCTCGCCATTAAACACATTGCATGGCGAGACCTCGCCGCGAGGTCTCGCCAGCAAAACGCACTCACGGCGAGGTCTCGCCGCGAGGTCTCGCCACACACACACTACACGGCGAGGTCTCGCCACGAGACCTTGCCAGCATGATGCTCTTGGAGTGAATTTTGTTTGGCAATCTTGAAGGAATGGCAAAGTGTTGGGAGTTTTGTTTCATGAGTTTCAGTTTTGTTGCACTGTTTTGAGTTGGTCATAACTCTCTCATCTTAGCTCCAAATTGGGTGATCCATATGGCTATGGAAAGCTAAGATAACGAGTTACAATTTTTATGTTTTAAGCTTTCCTTGATTCACAGCGTTTCATGATCAAATTTTGGTTTGAAGCTGCAGCTTTGAGGTTTCGTATATTGAGTTTTCTGGAAATTTGACTAAGTGTTGAAGTACTAAGTTTCTGATTTTCAGGGCAGAATAAGGCGTGAAGTCCAATGGCCAGAATGCGTGATTTCGTGAATGCTGTTCTGCTTTGAAGCCCGCGAGGATGCTGAAGGTGCGATTTGAAATAGCAAGAAGGCGTGATTCGACTCTGATTCGCGCGCTTGGAAGTTCAGAACTGAAGGCGTGATTCTCACTGGCCCAAAGGCGTGGTCTCCGAACTGAAGGCGCGCGACCTTTTGACGAAAGGCGCGAAGGAACATCTGAAGGCGCAATTTTGAAAGCCTGAAGGCGCTGGAATGCTGGAGGAGTTCTACAATTTCAAATTTTTCACATTTTAGGCTGATTTTTAGTTCTTTCACTTAAGGCCACTTTTGTAACACTTTATATATTTTATGTTGCGTATTAGTTACGTTTTTCCAACTCTATATATAGGGAAGGTAGCTAGCATGTGAAAAGGGGGAGGAGGGGAGAATATTCTAGATTTTAGAACCATCGTTTGAATTTTAGCGGGAGCTTTTTCTCCCTCTCATTTTCTCTCTCTAGATCTATTTTCTCTCACTAAATATTTCTTCTCCGATCTACATTCCGATTGTGAATTTGGACTGGATTTATCTTTCTTATTCTCAATTGACAAAGGAATCGACAATTCTCTCGATTTAATCGGTAAATTCTTCCAATTAAATGAGAATGATCTTATCAATGTTGCAATTTGTTGATTTTGAGATGAGAAAGATGATCATCGGCTAGATCTTTGATATCTTAGGATTCTTAATGGATGAATACGTGATTTAGTAGATCGTATGCTATGCAATTGATTTAATTGTTGAGTATTGAAATCACACTTGAATTGTGCATAGACATATGTTAATTTCATAATTCCTAGCTATTTTTGAATGGATCAAGCTTCAATTGTGGTCGGCATGCTAAATTGAGGAGTGAATCATCAAAGTTAGCGAAGTTGCATGAACTGAGAACTAAATTGTGATTGTTTAAGTCTTTGCACTTATTTTCTATAATCAAATCAATTCTGAAACTCAGGCCTCGCCATAGGAAGTGTTACTGAATTGAAACCTTAGGAAAAGTGTTAAAGGAGCTTTCTGTGTTAACAACAATGATATGTGAACCCTAGGATGGGCCTCGCCATGGGAGTTCTTAGGACTTTGCATGTTAGAGTAGTTAGCTTGGGGAGTTGAGACTTTGCGGAGCTTATTCCACCATTTTCGGGCCTCGCCATGGGAGAGGATGGTGACAGGGGGTACAGGAGGTGGTGTGGTCACCATGCTAACCACAGCTTGAACTTTTAGGCAAACTAGGTCTCCAAGGCGTTTAATTGCTTATTGATTGCATAGCATAGATTCACTAAGCCTGTGTTCATCCAATACAAGAATACTGAGATATCTGTGTCATCCTTGATTGTTGCTATATTTTGCATCTTTGCTTTCATTCTTTTGTGTTGAATTTTCCTCTTTCTAGTACTTAGATTTTGTGACAAGATTTTTAGAACAATTTGCTCAATTTTCTTGGCCTACACCTTCCCTGTGGATTACGATCCCTGCTTCCACTTCTACAGTAGTTGTTAGGGTAAAATTGACGAGGTGCAACACTCGATTAGCAGTGTGTTTCATCAAAATTGCTAATTTTGAAAATTTCTTACTATCAATTTTTTTCAAACCATTCACTATATATCATGTTGGCAAGAGAGACGAGTTCATAAAACGGTATGAAAACAACCAACTTAAAAACATTTTTAAAACTTTTTATTTTTTCCCATAACGTGTGCTATATCCCATCAAAATTGCAAATTTTTAAAATTTCTTACTATCCATTTTTTCACACCTGTTCACTAGATATATTACATTTCCAAGTGAGACGGGTGCAAAAAATGACACGAAACAATCAATTTAAGCACATTTTTTAGACTTTTAATTTTTACCAAAAACGTGAGTGTTATATATAGCTTATCAAAATTGTCAATTTTTTAAAATTTATTACTATTTATTTTTTCACACCGTTCACTAGATATCATGTTTGCAAGTTAAATTGGTGCAAAAAGGGCACAAAAAGGGAAAATTTAGGCAAGTTTTTTAGATTTTTATTTTTGCCCAAAACGCGTGTGTTATAACTCATCAAAATTGCTAATTTTTGAAAAATTCTTACTATCCATTTTTCAAACCGTTCACTAGACATCATGTAGGCCAGCAAGATGGTGCAAAAAATGGCACAGAAGTGACAAATTTTGGCACGTTTTTTAGACTTTTTATTGTTGTCCAAAACTCGTGTGTTATATCACAACAAAATTGCCAATTTTTTTAAAATTTCTTACTATCCATTTTTTTCACATCGTTCACTAGATATCATGTTGGCTAGTAAGACAGTTGAAAAAAAGACACAAAAATGACCTATTTAAGCACATTTTTTGGACTTCTATTTTTTCCAAAAATGCTTGCATTATATATACTTGTCAAAATTGTCGATTTTTGAAAATTTCTTACTATTTATTTTTTCACACCGTTCACTGAACATCATATTGGTAAGTTAAACATATGCAAAAACGGGCAAGAAGACGACAAATTTAGGCACATTTTTTAGACTTTTAACTTTTTTTCCAAAACATGTGTGTTATAACCCATCAAAATTGCCAATTTTTGAAAATTTATTACTATCCATTATTTTCACACCGCTCACTAGATATCATGTAGGCAAGTGTGACATGTGCAAAAAACAACAAGAAAATGGCCAACTTAGGCATGTTTTTGAAACTTTTTTATTTTTGCCCAAAACGCGCGTACTCATTAAAATTGCCAATTTTTTAAAAAATTTTATTATTCGTTATTTTAAAAAACCAGTTACTAGATATCATGTTGGCAAATGAAACGGGTGCATAAAACGGCATGAAAATGGTCAACTTAGTCACGTTTTTTTAAATTTTATACTTTTACCCAAAATACGTGTGTCCCATTGAAATTTTTAATTTTTTAAAAATTCTTACTATCTATTTTTTTCACACCGTTCACTACATATCATGTTGACAAGTGAGATGGGTGCAATTTAAGTACTTTTTAAAATGGCCAATTTAAGTACTTTTTTTAGACTTTATTTTTGCCAAAACGCGTGTATTATATATAGCTTATCAAAATTGTCAATTTTTGAAAATTTATTACTATTCATTTTTTCGCACCGTTTATAAGATATCATGTTGTCAAGTTAAACATGTGAAAAAAAGGGCATGAAAAATGGCTAATTTAGGCACATTTTTAGACTTTTTATTTTTGCCCAAAACACGTGTGTTATAGCCCATCAAAATTGCCAATTTTTTAAAATTTATTACTATCTTTTTTTTCCACATTGTTCACTAGATATCATATTGACAAGTGAGACGGGTGCAAAAAATAACACAAAAATGGCCAAGTTAGACACATTTTTTTACTTTTTACTTTTGCCAAAACTCGTGTGTTATTGACCATTAAAATTGCCAATTTTTAAAATTTTCTTATGATTCATTTTTTTCACATCGTTCACTAAGTATCATGTTGGCAAGTGAGACGGGTGCAAAAAAAATACAAAAACAAATAACTTTTGCACATTTCTAAGAAGTTCGTTTGGACATGTGTTTTGTTTTGAGAATTGAAAAAACGAGGTTTCGAGTTGCGTTATGAAAAAGGCATATTTTTATTTTTAGAATTGAGTGTTTGAATAGATAAGTTTTGTTCTTATTGATTTTTGTGTAAAATAATTAATGTATTAAATATAGATTAAATAAAAGATTTTTTTGTAAATTGTTTGGTTTAATTGGTGGTTGTCGCTATTGACCGCCACAGGCCAGCCGAATTTCTGCAACGTGGCAGGAATCTGACCGACCGATGGCGGTCAACCTTTGAATACTACCAGTCAACCCAACAAATAAAAAGAAATTAAAAATGACTAAATGCCTTTATTTTCTATTTGGAAAAATTGAAATTTTTTGTTTTGTAAATTGAAAATAAACAAACAAAACAATTTAGAATGTTAAGAGAAATAGGCAAAAGTGCTCACTCCAAACATAACCTCAACTTTCAGGTATTATATTTCATTAATTTTTTTAATGGAAAGAGTATTGTCCAGGAAAAAAATACAAAGGAATTAAAAGTTAAAGATGATGCATGAAAATGGAGAAAGCCAAAAAAAACTAAATTACGAAAATAAATAAATCCCATCACTAAAATGAAGAAAATAAAGCTTTCAATTTTCTACAATGAAATTTAATTTTTTTAGAGAGAGAAAAATAGAGTACTTATGTTAGGATGAAGATGAGAATATGGTTTGGGTAAAAAAAAGTGGTAAAATTTTTATAGTGACGTTGGCATTGACCTTTAAAGAGAGAAAAATAGAGGACTTATGTTAGAATGAATATGAGAATAGGTTTGGATAAAAAAAAGGTGGTAAAATTTTGAGGATAACGCTGGCTTATTTGACCGAAATTAATATTGATTTTCAAGTTAATTTATAACTAGGTGTCTGATTTTTGGCTATCACTCTGTATAAATATAACAAGTGTACTTTTAGATAATACTAAAACCCAATCAAGTGGTTAGTGAATCGTAAGAGATAATTGTTAAATACACGTGTCAAAATCTTATAGAGTAATAGAGGGAATGATACACAAAAGTGATACAAAAGATCCATTCCCTTGATTTTTGTTGTTTGATATGATACATGCACTGATACAGAGAATCCAATGCCTATGCCTATTTGGCACTAACTCGTGACTCGTGAGCAATGGATTTTCTATATCAGTTCTTGAATCACTCTATAAGATTTTGACACGTCTATTTAACACTTATCTCTTATGATTCACTAACCACTTAATAGGGTTTTAATATTATCTAAAAGTATACGTGTTACATTGATAGGGAGTAATATATAGAGTGATACACTAAATGATACAGAAGATCCAAAGCGGTAAATATACAATGAATGAGAGGTGAATTTACAAAATTGCTGTTTAAGGGAATAAAAATTGCAAATCGTATAGTTTGGAGACAATAAACCATGGACCGTTAAGTGTCAAGTGGGCCCAGCAGGCCCATCTCAAATTATCAATCCATTAGAAATCATATGAGCCTACTATTCAAATTTCTCTCACACTCACAATAACAGAGTCTATGTCACATCCTCCAGCCTCGTAACAAACTGGCAAATCAAGATAAAAACTCCAGTCTCCAGAATAATAATTGATACACAATAATTGGACATGGCAGCTTGTATATGGCATAATCCCTTAGTCCACCTTTCATTTTTTCTCCATATGTTAAGCTTTCCAATTCTGTCTCTCTCTTATTGTAGTGCATTTTCATAGTTAAGGAAAGAATGGGAATTTATGGGATTAACTTTAAATGGGCATAACATTCTTGTGAATTCAGAATTGCTATTGTAATATATCGTTATGAAATTTTCTATGAAATCTACTAGAAATATAGGGTCTCGTCCCATGACGTTCACAGTTTTTCCACAAAATTCAATTTGTTTAAACCACTCTTGTACTTGATGACGCGGAGGACCACTATGTCGATCTTCGAGGTGCGACGTCCAGAGCAAGCTACCTGGAACAAGAATACAGCGTCAGATCTTCCACAGGTGCGACGTCCAGAGCAAGCTACCTGGAACAAGAATACAGCGTCAGATCTTCCACGGGATCTATCCGGGAAGACTGACTCCGATGCCTAAGTTAGATGCTTGATATTCAAAATTGTAATGAATATGATTAGAATTGCCTCCCCTAATGGGGTTGTATTTCAGTATATATAAACATACCTGAGAGTATGTGATAACTCTCTAAAGATGATCTCTTATCCTAATCTCAAGAACATTAGTCTCGTATTAGGAGTCTTCATGCATATCTTTCTATAATTATCTTTATCTCAGGAGTCATGTATTCTTAGGATAGTGTACATCTCACACATCTCCTGACTCGAAGTTAATCGTCTCAGTTCGCTTATCCTTATCAGAATTTATGATCTATCAGTACTGTTTAAGTTTTTTAATTAGTTTTTTTTTTTTGTATTTATTTTCTATTATTATTTAGAATTTTCTATAACTATATATAAACTTTTGTAGGAATTTATTTTTATTATTACAACTCTTTTAATAGATACATCCTTCAAATTCTAATCTGTGGAATTTGTGTTAATTACTTGCTTTGCAACAGGATGTGAAATGTGGATCTAATTCTAGCTTCTTGCCACAAATCTTGCCCATGCTGGCTGCTTCCTAATAGGGCCTAACTGGTGCTACTTACCCACCATCCTGCCAAAGGAATAAGAAACCAAATATTAGCTGTTTGTTGCAGCATGCAGCAGTGACTTGTGCAAGATTAGGGCTGCTTAGTTGTTTTCTGTTACCAAAACAAGAAACAAGAAAAAGGCTGCAAAGCTTGTTAAAAGCGCCCTACTTATTTGGCCATAGAATAGAATAGAGGGGTCCCCGGCCGGAGTTTCCCTGCTGTAGCCTGTAGAGTAAATTAATGATGGAAATCTTTACCAGTTAAAAATGGGAGAAGTTGGACATAAGGGATGCCATTATTTCTTCAGAATTGGAAAATGTATAGCAACTTCACACCCTCATATCACAATTCACAACAGAATTTGTAATGAAATAGAGAAACAGTTTAATTAAGCGTACCTACCGCTCCCGCTCCCCAGATCACAAGTTTGAATACAAAACAATGAGAAAGACAAGGAATTATGGCGTCAAACTGGACTAGCCTTATTATAGTCTTCAATGATTAATTATTGGCTATCCTTGTACTGGATGTACGAATTCATCCATGAAAAATCATCACCAAATTAATGTCGTGAATCGTGACAATGGTGTTAAACTTAACACACACCTAAAAAGCAGCAAAACAAATAATTATGCTTCATTAGCAACACTATAGTCAAACACTGAAACTTGTTGAATAACAATTAATCCTAAAAAGTAAAAATCACATCTTGCCAAATCATGCATGGCTGGCTCCAAGATCATGTAGACAATGTACTCTATTTTGGGTTACAAGTTAACAATCTTTATGAAATACTACGTAGTACTACTGTTATTATTCTTGAGAGTAAGATTCTCTGTGTAATTGCTCTCTCACAAATTCTGAAGATCTCCCAAGCTTCCCAATAACTGCATTCTTGAAACTTAAAACATCTTGGACTTGTGAGCACGACCTTTGCATTCGAACCCCACTTAGACTATTTCTAGACTCCATCATTTCATTGAGTGATAGTCTCCTCTTGGTGCCCGGTTCAGGTCTCTGTTTAGGAGCACTGTGAGACCTCAGTTTGGCATTGAATGACTGTGTGTTAGCCATGTAATTTGGATGATTGCCATAAGCACTCCTGAATAGGCTTTCCCCACAAACACTTTTAGCTGGCGTAACAGGAGGATTAGACCCACAAGAATTGGAAAATCTAGGAGTGCTTTGAGCAGTGGAGAAGCGGCATTCATCTCCCGTTAGTCCCCAGTCGTAGTCTTGAGAATTCCGGCAATCCGGTACGGATATCCGAGGCGGAGGATTTTGACATTTACATGGAGAGGATTGGGTTTGGAGGCGATTTGAGTCGTTGCCGGAATCTGATCTCCATGGACTTGTGCTGCTTCTTCTGGACCTCGATTTGGGTCTCCCAGTATCTATCTCCACAATTTTTGGGCACTCATCAATCATCATATTTGAGTTATTACTATCAAATGATGCAGAAAGCTTTCTGCTGTGGAATGAATTTTGTCTACTTTTAACCTCATCAAATCTTTCCTGCAAAATTAATTCAAGAACTAATTCAACCATTGTGTGATTTCATAAAGATCCCATTTTTTTTTCTATTATTAAAAGTAAAGAACAACAGAGATAATCCTTCTTACCACAGATTGTCTGGCTGGATATTGATATTGTGGATGAGAGCTTTGAGTATTGGAATGAAGGAAGGCACGAGTTCTTTGGGCACGAACATTGGCTTGAGCTCTTATTAAAGCTTGCATGCCATGGAGTGTAGCAGCAGCCTGTTTACGCACCAAATATCCTCTTACTAGCGCTTGTAGCTTCACTAGTCCTTTCAAAGCCCTCAGAGCCTTCCTCGCCTAGTTCACATTTGCCAAATTACAAGTTGATGAGTTTATTGATTCTTTAGTTGTACTAAACTAAAACATAAGTACGACAAATTAATGCAGAACAAACGGAAAAGACAAGACAATATAATGCTACAATAACGTACCAATATTATTACTTTTTTTTATTACTTAAATGAGTTTTAATTCTCCTAAGAAACAAACAACGAACAATTAATAACTTACCAAGAATCCGCGAAAAACAGTTTGAATTTTTGTAACAGCCCATTTTTCCCGGCCGCCACCAAACATGGTGCCTCGGCCTTGACTAGTCAGCCTAACAACGGCAACGGCAGCTTGTGCGGCAGCAACGGCAGCATCAGCAGCAGCAGCTGTAGCGGCAGCAACAGCTATTGCATGTTTGCTTTGCTCTTTATCCGAATCAGTGTAAAAAGATCTTAACCATGCAGCTTCAGCAGGAGTAATGTTTGGTGGGATTGTATTTGGATTTGAGCACAACCCGTCAGTGTCTCTCCCTGAATGGCCTAAATTAGCCGACCATTTCTTTTCTTTATGGCTACCGGCGGAATTTGTACCCTTATCTTTCTTTATCCCAAAAAGACTCTTCAACCACCTCGTTGCTCTGCCCATAATTTTCTCCAAAAATCTGAGGAGAGAATGTAGCTCAGTTTTCAAGGCCTTAAAAGAGATATAGTTAAGTTGGGAGATTCTTTAGCAAAACGTCACAGCTCATAATTCGGGCTGTTTTTGCATTATGGAAATGTTGTCATTGAAAGTTTCAAGTCTGTACTAACATTGGAGTGAAAGGGGTGGTGGGGAAGGATAGGACTAAGGAGCCAAGGAGGGGGGCCTTAGGTAAAGAGGAAGGGACGTGGATTTGTTAGAAAAGGAAACAAAATGGGATTTGAAGTTAAAAGGCACTGTTAAAAACTTACAGCTCAAAGATGGGGTTTCCTTTTCCTTTTGGGTGAAAGTTTTGTAACTGACTGTATAGGAGGAGAAAATGTAATGTATACAAAAAGGGAAAATGAAAGAAAATATGGGAGATAAATATCTGAAATTACAAATATCTACTTCCACTTTCTTGGTAAAAGGTGTTTATGTCTCCCAAACTTACCATTTCTTCAAAATACAAAAATTCATGTGTGTAAAATCGGTTTATATATAAATAAGATGCGATTCAGGTTAAAAACGGACAATTAATTACCATTGAAATTGTAAATTATAATTTTTTTTCTTCATGTTATTGTATGCATTAAAATTGTAATTAACTTGGGGTTTATATATATACTTGCTTCACAAATACCATTTAAGAGAAAAAAAAAATATGGAAGAATATAGATAATGTATCATAGTTCAAATTTGATGATGATTTATTAGAAAAGGAAAATATCGAGTCAAGGGATCTCCTGGAAAACTACGCAAAAAAGATAGGAGACAAGAAGGTGCTGGTGATAGTTGCAGAGAATCATATAGCAGTAAAAAATGTACACACACAGACACACGAAAAGACTAATCCTTACCTTAAAAATCATTGACGATTGATTTAAGCAAGTAAGCAACCCCCCGAAAGGAAGCCAATTAAACTATTGAAATAATATTACAGATGACTATTAAAGTATAGACTAAAAGTGAAAAAGTAGCCAACCAAAAAGTAATAAAAGTGGAAGGGGGCCTCGAACTCGAATTTTCATTAGTCCAATTGGGAACTCTGAGGAAGAGCCTTTCTTGAAAAAAGTTTTGTCAAAAAATGAAAATGCACAGTGCGTAGAAAATCAAAGCAAAGTTGCAGAATTACTTTCTGGAGCGACGTGTCCTGTCCTGAAAGCAAAAACTACTGTTTACTAAAGAAGAAAATATTTAGATATATATATAGATGCATACATACCGGACCCCCGAGTCCTCAAAGCTCATCACTCATCAGTATCCTTTGTCGTCCAGTCCAGCCCAGCCCAGACCAGCCCCCCCTGTTTCAGCTCAGCTTGCATCTCTGACACACTTGTGAATGCTTACGCACACTTTCATCTCCATGACTCCCAAGTCCCAACCTTTTTATTTTACTTTGCAACTTTTCTTCTTCCAGTTCCAGTTCCAGCATTTTTAAGTACTCATGATGTTCTTTTTCTCCCTGTTTTATTTTTTCAATTCAACAACGAATTTATGCAACTTCTCTAATTATAAATTATTCCCTTCAATCTTATGAACAGAAGGAAAAACAGTGCAAGAGAATTTATATTAGCTCAAACAGAAAGAAGTACATTAACCCCAGTAGCCCACCAACTCATTTCAAATTTCGAATCCTCCAAATTATGATTGCAGAGAAGTCAAATAAGTGTGCACCTAATTCACTATAATGAATTTCAACTGATCTTTTTCAACCCCTTATTGTATTCGCCATTAGCATAGAGAAAAATAAACAATTTTGTCACTTTCATCAGTACCCCAAATCGCAGATGATTAGTTTAGATTAGACTTAAACATTGTAGCAATGAATATATGCGTATAAAGTATCAAAATTATTATATAAAATATAAAAAATTAGCATATAAAATATCAAATATTAATTTATAATCTATCAAAAATTAAAGTCTAACGCCTAAAAAATTAGTATATTAACATTCCACTATCAAATGTGAAAAAATCTGTGTATCACACATAACCATTCCGGCGCATAAGAGTTTTTGGGGATTAAATAATACTCCACTAGATAAAAATTCATTGTGTGAATTGAAATGTTAATATCGTTGGAAGACTTTTGATGTAAAATTTGTCTTTTCGCATATCTTCTTTCTCAGATAATGACCCATGACTGTTAACTTATCTATACAATATCATATATGGTAGATGGGCAGTGCATTCAGACTATTATTTTCACCGTACCAAGAAATGGAATGGTACACTTACACCCAAAAATATATATATATATATATATATATATATATATATATATATATAATCTTGTCAAGTATTGCCAGTATTTGTTCACAATTATTTTCATGGATAGTATCCAAAAAAATGTATAAATGCATGGTAGGCATCCACTTTGGCAGCAGCAGTGGTGATAAATTATTAATATTCCAAATCTTGTTAATTCTTTGATGAGATTGATGAATTGTCACTGTGAAATCAGTTTTTCCTATCTTTACTTTTTATGGGAGGGTTAATTTTAAAGTTTAACTTGATTAAGTTTTGCATTAAAAGGAAGGAGAATATCTTTTTGAGAGGTAATAAAGCATGCACTTTCCCACCAAAGTAATGCTCATCTGCAAGTGTTTTCATAAGTGAATTAACAAAAAAATGAAAAGAAATTTTCTTCTATTGAGAGATTAGGTTGGTAATGGAGACCATTTGTTTTTCACTTTTGTTTTTACCATATTTTGTCTTTTATTAACTTTTCGCATAGATCACAAGTTCACAATTTGAAAAGAGTTATTCAACGATAATAATGTCTGACAATAGAAAGATCTGCATACAACTATTTATATAGTATTAAGAAATCCTAATTCAAATTAGAAAAAAACACAAATAATTACTAAAACTTAAATGGTCGAAGAGTCATCGAAACAAATACATTTTGTCTTAAAAAAAAGCATATTAATAGTGGGTTTTTGTTGAATGCGTCTTGTAGATTCTAGCGAAAGTTTTATTATAAAAGTAATTATGAATGAAAAATTACTCCGATGACTCAAATTCAACTTTTTCCAAATTTTTTTTCGATCGGGGAAAGCTCAAAAATCATTCTTGACCCTTTCCACATCCTTTATGGTTCCATAACATCACACTTAATCGCTAGAAAAATATTGAACCCGTGGCAAAAACAAGAATGCAAGTAAAAACCCAATGCAAACTGCACCACTGCACCATACGATATTTATGAGAGCATATCTTCTATTCAATATTTATTCTATCGTATCTAATGTTTAAAACTACGTAGTTTCATTAAAAGTAGGTACTAAATGCATAAATATCATTAAAATTATTTTACAATTATTAGACCCTAAGTAAAAGATTAGTAAACTCTACTCCGTAGTTTTAATTAAGCCAAACAAAATTTTACACTGAAGATCTCGTGTAAATCTTTATAGCCAGAATTTCGAACGTATTCTTTGATTTGCAATCTACAAAATGGGCCTCCCTTCGATTCATCAATTAGCCCACCTTTATTTGGATTTGAGCTTTCTACAACTAACCTTTTACAATAAAACTCCAATGAGCCATTCAATTTTGTATCAAAATAAGCCCAAATTAGCAAGCCTTTCTTTTGTTTATTTTTGGCACAATTCATTCACAAGTCCTTTGAGGCTTTTTAGTTTCTATCATTTCAAACAACCACAAATGTTAATTTTTAGTTTCTACCTTGCAATCACTTGGTTTTGTAAGTTGGGGTAGTTCATAAATATATATAAACCAAAAAAGGGAAAAAAAGTTGGAGTAGTTATAATTAAAAACATTACTAAAGTTGTTCCTAAAGCCATAGCTTCGATTTTGACTGGGAAGTTATTGGGCAGAGTAGACACTATAGAACAAGGTTCGGCATTTCATTCTAAATCGTCCATCTTAAACAAATCGAAGTGCTGTCTCCTAAAGAAAATCCTTCTTTTTTTTTTCAATCAATGATACATTTTAGTATATTTCTAACTTAATTACTTGTACATTCTTAAAATACATGATCCACTTCAATGGAAGAGTTATAGAGAAATAGATCTACTTTGCAGACCAAATTAATGGCTAACATCCATTTAAATTTAAAGTGACAAATTCAAAGTTATGGCATCCGAATATAGTCAAAATAAATATGATAAATTCAAAGTTCTGAATTGAAACGCGAGAGACCAGATACTCTGTCTAATATTATTCTATTTTATTGGATCTAATATTTAAAACGGTGTAATTTTACTAAAATTAGGAATTAAAAGCATAACTATCACTACAATCATTTTATAATTATTAGACCCTAACTAAGAAATGAGTGAATTTAGAACGTACTTTTAATCTAAAACCGACATGAAAAATGTTGGACAGAGAATCTCAACTCTCAACTTGAGATACAACTCCTTTTCAACCATCTAATTTTCTCCCTTTTCTTGTCCCGACATCCATTCGCAAAAGAATACCATAATTTTTTGTACTTTTAAGTGTTAATTGAAGTCCATGATTGGCTGGATCTCAAACTAATTAATAATCACAATGCTCCAAGCTTAATTAGTTTAAGGATCAAACACAGTACTCATACTTGTAATATTTAGACAAGGTCCACACTACACTACCTAAGGCACGCTGTTCTCATAGAGTATTCAAGGAAAAATGTAAACAACAGCAAAAGAGAGTTGCTAAGCACTACCTTTTGCAACAATTCACCAATGCAGAGTGTTCGTAGTACCACGAAAGGTGATTAGTCGGAAATGTAAACTTTTAGGATGATGAGGGGTTCGTTCGAAAAAAAAAAGAAAAGAATGACTAGACAGTCTAGACTATTATATTATAAAAAGGTTTATTATAAAATACCCCTTAAATTATTTATGCTTCTCACATTGCACCCTATTGTCGAATTACATCAATTATTCATCTAAACTTTTAATTTTTTTTTCCAATCTAAAACGCCAATGAATCTTTTGTAACACTTTATGTAATACTTTTCATATTTTGACAACACTTAAATGCGATTCTCCAAATATGCTCTAGGAAAACAACATTTATAACGTTATCATAAAGAGTAGTGTGTAATTGCTAAATAAAATATATGAAAAATGGGCTAATCACTTACTTTAAAAAAAATCGAGTAAGTTATATATGAAACTATATATAAATTGGGATCATAGATATATTTTTTCACCATGAACTCAATATCCTAGTTCACTTTGTAATTAGTAACATATACTTTTGAAGGGTTCAAATTTTGTCCTCTTTCATTTTGAAAAATCAGATTTATATTTGTAAACAAACCAAAAAAACAATTAAACTTTGTCTTGATACAATTTGTTTGTTTCCACAATATAAGGTAGCGCCGGAAATCATATGTACATAAGCGTTTGACCAATTCCAAACATTCAAAAATCCTGACTTTGTCCACAGACATTGTGACCATCATACTCTGCCAAAGACAAACCCTCACTTAATCATTAACTGCCCCATCTAACAAGATTTTTTCTCTGATTGATGTACAAGTTGCTACCTAACAACGTATATGCACACAAAGGCAAGCAATGAAGCATGTTCATTTGCATGCAATTCTTAATTCTTTTTTATGTTATATTTTTGCTTAATTTTCTTTCAATTCATTCATCACCCACATTCTTGGTGGGTCATCTCATGTCGAGAGCAGAGCGAAATGAATGGAAGCCTACAACATGCTACAAGTATAGCATGGTAAACACAAAGGCATGTGTGTGAAAGATGAGCTCCTCTTGGAGGAAACATGCCATGCTAATTGGAAGTATAAAGAAATAGTAAGTTGAGCATTATGATGGGAACTCAAAACTGTGCTCATGCAAACCTGTTGAGAAGAAATTAAATACAAAGTTCGTAGCAACTTTGTCAAAAATGTTGCTCATAAGGTGGACAAAAGCAAAGGCTATATATTGTAATACTACTGCCTGCCCAGTCCCCCTAAGTTAAACTTGAATATATATTTGCAATGCTTGATGACATAATGGTGTTCATTGAGAGTTCTCTATATAGGTAGTCTCTTTTCTTGCATAGACAGGCATGATGGGAAGTGGGTTTCGAACTTTGAATGATGATGGTGCTGGTGTTGGAACTTGGAAGTTAGTGAAAGATCAGAGATGGGAAACGAATGGTTTTGAAAGACAACAAGTCATTAAAAGAGGAGAATTTTTAGATAAGGGGACAAGGGAGGGAGAGGAAGAAGTGTTAATGGAAAGTTTGCTAACTATAATATTAGGGGCGACCATGTGAAAAGAATGATGGCATAGGATGATGTCCGCTATAGTTTTTCTTCTCATTTTGTCTTAGTTTAATGGAAGAGGATGGCGGCCATGACCCTCATCTCTTTGGAAACGCACCAATGGGGTTGGGGAGTGGGGACTATATGAGTAGATCCAAGGTTTAATTTCCTTCATTATGTTTATATTCTATGATTTTGTCAAAGTCCTTGGAAATTTATGTGGCCGAGCGAGTATTATATTAATTTCATTGCATCAATAATAAACATCACTGTTCAATTGGATTTTGAGGTTTTCTTGTTGTTTGGGATATTCTGTTGTTTGTTTGTTGTGGCATTCCATAGTACAATATTTGACTTCGACTTAGTACTGTTGTACATTTTGTGTCTATACTTTGCTATGGAAGTTCTTGAAATCATCAGAGTTTATATACGTTTAGTTCTACTAACGATAGTAACTTACGGTAGAAGGTTTCCTACGCATGAACTGCTCGTATTTTTGCCACAAAAATTGTGGAAGTTGGAAGAAATTAATGCATAATCGACAAAGTATATGAATATGATGTTCTTCGTATGTAGGCATGGTGAGGTTAGTGACTGAATGCATTGCGGTCTCAACTCTCAGAGTTATGAAGTACTACTCAAGTGAGGTTGAGTGATTCGAAACTGACGACATGTTAATGCGGTTAACAAGCACTCAATGCTTGTTTAGCTCTTAAGTTTTCTTCATTAAAAGGCAGTGATAATTAATTTTTGAATTTATATTGGTGAACTAAATGAGGTAATTAATAGAACTTTCAAGATATGTTACGTTGAAGATTGCTAATGTTACAAGTTTAGAAACATGATGCACTTGTTATTTTAAAACAGTACCAAAAAACTCTGAGTGGAATTAATTTTTGTTAAAATCACGATTAACTTGTGGTCGTTGCATGAAAACTTACTTCACGTAAGACCAATCGTTTTCAACAATTAACCATGGAAATCGCTAACCCTCAAGTAAGAGGAAAGAAAGGCTGCTCAGGGGAAAAAAGACGCAGTAAATGAAATGAGTAGAGTATTTTTGATGAGTAAACCTGTTTGGACATTTGTTTTACTGGATTAAAATGGGAAATCAAGAATAGTTTTTTTTGTGTGAGATTTTCAATCAATAATTTTCAGAAATATAAATGTAAAACGGCCCACCATAAAGTAAGTAGGACCAAGAAGTAAGAGAGTGAGAGTGGTGGTTCTGCGTTTAGGCAAACATGAAAAGGACAGATGTCTTATAATGGAAAATTTGGAGTACAAAATTTTGACAAGATAAAACTAGAAAGGGAAAATTGAAAGTGAGAGATGAAATGATTCCGCAACCCATTGTAAATGATAAGATAACAACAATACGGAATTTGGTTGGAGTACAAATATTTATTTGAAAGCTTATGGATGGCCTCATTGGCCATTGTGGCAGATGAGTGATGCTGCCCCCTCGTTAAGGTCATGCCACTTAATTTACAGACAAAAACACTCTCATATTCATATTTCTCCCTCTTATTTTTCTCTTCTTTCTTCCCATCAGCTCGTCATCAAATCATAGTTTCCTGTTTCGCCTTTTGATCTTTGCAGTTTTTAATATCCATAGTATAAGGATGCAATTGAGACACGAACAAGTTTCACTATTCTCCACATGTTTTTTTTTTTCTTTTTTTTTTTTGGAGGAGGGGGGGGGGGACAAATAAATTAGAAACAGGACAAAGATTACTCGTCATGGGATCGAGTTATACGAAAGAAAAATAGAGATGGGGCGAAATAATAATAATAAGGAATTGAATTGTTTAGAATCACAATATATTAGAAGTCAACAATGCCAGTAGTATTGTCCAATATTAGATTAAAACCTGACAATTGACAAGTATATGTGATGTGCCCGCCACATGACTTATATTAAGTTTTAGTGCTGCTCCAAAAAATGGTACCATTCATTGCCTTGAATCTTGATGAATATGGTCATATCAGTATGGCAAAGGCATAAAACTATTCTACAAATATCTTCATGACTACTCATAATTAGCACTAGATCAAGCTTCTTCCAAGCTCACTACAACTTCTTCTTCACGAGGACCACAGACAAGCTTTGGCTTAGTATTTATCGTATCTGTCCATTATCATACAAGTACTTGCAACTCTCAATCCCAATCAAAAGTATTTTTGCATTTAAGTTTAGAGTTTAGACCATTCAATCCATGAACTGGCACAACATCAACAATTAGTCATTCATCCATTCATAGTCCCTAGTCCCTACTCCTTTTTAATTTATCAACCACAATGCAAAGAACTCGGCTGCCCACAGCAAATTGTGAGTCGTGAGTATGCTATATAAACGAACTTAATACAACGATAACTAAACCTTTATTTCATTATGTTATATCATCTCGAGAAAAAAAAAACGTAAATTTCGTTACTACGACTCTTGCAGAGAGATGTGCAACAAAAAAGTACAAAAACAATATCAATGTTTGATAACTTGGAACCACCACGACTCGTGCAAATGTTTTCATGCATGCTAACTTGCTAAGAGGAGACAAAAGAATAAGAATCAAAACTCAAATCCAGTAACACCAGACAAACAAAATTGAAAGAAAGCTCAAATGATTATCACTATTCACATTACAGACAAAAAAAAAAAAAAAAAAAAAAAAGTGCCAGCATCATAACAAAAATTAGGCTGAGCTAGGGACCCAAAATTAATACCACAACAAAACATAAAAAGCAAAGCCGTCATTTCACAAAACTTACAAACTCCCCCTCCCCAGCCCCCACCCTAGTCAAAAAGATAAGTGGATTCACAATCACAAAATGAGAGGCTTAATCGAAAAAAATCTAAGGAATTTTTAAAAAATAAAAAAGAATATTACATACTGGGTCCTACTTTTGGTCAATTTTTAACATCACGATGATGTCACCATCACACAGATCAACGGCTCCTTTTCGTTGTTGTCGCATTCTCCAGGCAATGGAGTCTCACCCTCGTCACATCCTTTGCATGTAAGAAGAAATTGTGCTCTTGTAGCTTGAAACTTCCAGTCTGTGGTCGCGACAACATACAACATCAGCCCTGCACAACAGACTTGGGCCGATAAAAGACCCAACCAAAGCCCACAGAAGCCCACCCCCACTACAAATCCAATCCCTATAGCCACCGGCATACCCACAAAATAGAATGCGCCAAGGTTCACGTTTGCTGCTGTGGACGGACGGGCGGTCCCACGCACAACCCCACATCCAACGGTTTGTGGGCAGTTTCCAAGCTCACACAGTCCCAGAATTGGCAGCGCTGCTGATGTCAACCGTAAGATGTTGATGTCATCGGTGAACATCCGAGCCCACAAGTTTCTCAAAGACGTAGCGAAAGCCATGGCCGATAAGCCCATCAGGCCCGCTATCAATATGGATACAATGGCAGCCACCCGAGCCTTTTCGGGCCGGTTTGCTCCGAGTTCATTTCCAACCCGGGTAGACACAGCAAAGCCAAGCGAGGACGGGAATATGTAGAGCAACGACGTCGTTTGAATCAAGACGCCCATGGATGCAACAGTGGCCTTGGGGTCCACCAAAAGGCCGCACAACACTATCATGATCTCATACCACCACCACTCCAAACACACCGATACGCAGCTCGGCGCGGCTAGCCGCATGAGAGGCCCCCATCCCGTCAGGCACTCCCGGCTCGGCTTCTTCCACGTCGCCACGTGCAAGCCGCTAGCCCACACGTAGAGAACAAGCGTGAATAGCACCACCAGGTTGGACGTTGCAGCCGCAGCCGCAACACCAGCCACGCCGGTCCGGAGCCGAACAACCAAGACATAGTTAATGGGCAAATGCAAAGCCGTCCCAGCCAGAGAAGCGAAGGTGAGCGGATATGTAATTCCTTGAGCCCGAAGGTAAATGCGTATGGGGTGAATAAAAGAATTTGTAATAAGATCGGGGAGTGAAAAAATAAGGTACGTGTGAGCCAAGCGTGCGATAATGGGGTCTTGGTGTAAATAAAGAAGAATATGGGAAATGTTGATCCAAACAAATGTGATTGGAAGTGAACATGCCAGGAGAAATATAACAGACCTTTGTAGAGTTAAAGAGAGAAGTTTAGGAAGTTGAGCACCAAAAGCTTGAGAACAAAGGGGCTCCATTCCTAGGGCTAATCCTGAAAGAACTGAATACCCAGTTATGTTTGCAAAAGCTATGGCCAAAGATCCTGAAGCCAGCTCAGTTTCGCCAAGGTGGCCTAAGAAAAGCATGGAGATAATAGAGCGAGCGTAAAGGATTAAGGCTGTGAGTGCTATGGGGAAAGAAAGGTTGAACAGGGATTTGGTTTCATGTATGATTTCTGAAGGCGAAGGAAGGGTGAATTGGGATGGGTTTTCTTGAATTTCTTTTGGGGTTTCTTGAAGTTTTAAGGTGGTGGCGGTGGTGGTGGCGGCGGCGGGGAGCGATAATAGATCGAAATAAAAATGAGTTTGGGGTGGTACGGATGATTCCGTGGTTTGGGTTTTGTGATGATCAATCACAGAGATGGTGGTGAGTGTGGCCGTGGTTTTTGGATTGCACATAGTTGGGTTGGATGATGCTGACGATAATGGATGTAAAAAATCGGAAATGGTGTTACTACTTATTGCTGCTACTGCTGCTGGATTTTCTTTAGAAGTGTGTATATGAAGAAAGACAAATTAATCTATAGAGATACTCTCATGAAGAGCACTCCCTCTCTGTGTCTCTGTCTCACTTTCTCTCTTCCCTGCTGCTTGTATTAATAGAGGAGAAAATAAGCTGGTTAAGGTGGGCTTTGTCTTTTATTTTAATGGGACTTTTTCTTTTTTAAAATTTTACAGCCTTTTATGGTGGGGTGATTTTTTATTTTTTATTTTTTTATTTTTTTGTTTGGTCACCCGTTTGTGTGCTAGCTATTGTGATATGGTTATAGTATGGAAGTAGTCATTTTCCTTCGGGGAGTTTCGGTTCTTCACTTTTTGTAGTTTTGGAGATGTCAGTATTGTCAGTTACAGAGCTTCAATTTCCCATATATTTATGTGTACACCGTAAAATGGGTGGTGTTTTTACGAGGAATTATTGTTGTTGTTGGTGCATTTTCTTGATCATCTCCAGCAGGCAGTAGCAGTGATTGGAGCACTTCCTTTTGGGAATTGAACTTATGAACGTACACCGGACATTTTCATTTTCCCGGACGGGAGAAATCAGAAAAATGAAACAAAGAACTTATTGTTGGTACTTGTACATTATGTTGGTGCAAGTTGTACTGTATGGGCTCATTCATGCTGTGCAATTGCTCCCTCCCTCTTTTTGGACATTTGATGGGCACCGGCAATCATGAAAAAGAATACTACTACTACTACTACTAAAGCGTTCAAGGATCAGATTTTCGTTCCTGTAAGCAAGGAGCTGGATGATGATGAATATGAATCCACTCATTGAAAAAGCTCCCAAATGGTCAAACTTTTTTGCATCAGTAGCATATCTTTGTTGAATTTATTTGTTTCGAGTAACTTTTAACGTCAAGCTTAATTGACCTCGCACAACTGATCCAAAGCGCTAAAAACATGGAAATAAAAGAGGAAAAAAAGAAATTAATGGATACATTATGTCATTAATTCAATTCAGTAGTAATATGGATTACCATGTCTGTAACTCAACTGAGCGATAAAAATGTTGGGTTCATTCTGGATTTGAAATTTAGAACTAGAGAGAATGAATGCTCCTCTTTCATTCCCTATGGAGATTGGGGGAGCTGTCTTCCATTTTTTCTTTTTGTTTTGGTCAATACAATCAACCTTGAAAAACAATATCTCTAAAAACTACTTCCACCACCCTACAAAGCTGCACCAGATAAGCTACGTTTTGCTATAAAATAAATAAATAAATGGGTAATGTGGGAGTCGTTCCAAGCTCCTTGAAGACAAATGAAGAACAACCCTATAAATCCAGTGCATCAAGGAAGCTGTGCCTGTTTCTTGATCCAACATACGATGTCATGCATTAAGAACGAAGTTATCGCTCATGAATAGATTAATATATCCCTCGCAAGAAATGAAAGAAATTTGGTTATAGCGGGCTGAGAACACTCTGAGTGTGTTAGCGTTACATCTTCAAAACAAGAGTATGTCGTGGCACGAGGAAGCAAAGACAAGTAAGGACCAAAGTGACAAAGTTTTGTTTACGAATTAAAATCTCTGTTAATTAATGGAAATTTTACTAAGATTTTTAAACTTATTATCATAATTACATTACCCCAAATCAGGAGAAGAATACAACAAAGAAAAGTCCTGATTGATGATAACTCGTGTAGTACGTACAACTGCATATATGCAATGACTTTCCCGAGCTCCGCCAAAGTCTTCTTCTTCTGATTCCTCAACAATTGAGGCATCCATTCGACAAGTTTCAGAAGTCATATGCATGAATGAAGTGATGAATAATATACACACGTGGGTTCTTCTATAATTAGGCCAGTACATATTCAATGATATGATTTGAGAAGAATCCTACTTTTTGTGTTAGTGTGGTAGCACTCTCTCTGTTCTTAATTTGCCTTTCTTTTTTCTTTTCTATTTTGGAAACAAAAATCTATTGAAAGAATTTTGATCAGTGTAAGTACTGAAAAGTGTACAGAAAAAGGAAGAGAAATGCACGTGAGGATGGCAAGTGCATTGCCCGAACCATCTTTGGATCTTTCCTACGCACACAGTCACACACTAGCTCACTTTCTCTCTCTTTCTTTCTGGCGCTGGCAGACTGAGACAGTCTCAAGTCTGAAGAAGAAGTTGGGATGAATTTCCCGCCTGCAGGCTGCAGTTTCATTGATCTGATTGGCGTCAGAAATTTTAGCCAGTATTTTATGGGCCCCACTCACTCACTTGTCGACACGTCATCACTAGCAGAAGAAGCATCTTCAAAACTGAAATTGGCAATTTTTCCTACTGCCAAAATGCTTTCGACTGCTGCTTTGGCCTTTCCATATTCCATACCCTTTTTACACGTCATTAATTCTTTTTTTTTTTACTTTTTCTTTTTTCTTTTGAAAAAAAAAATTATTTTTCTTTTTAGGAGTTGTCAACGGATTAATTATTACTATTTTTTTAGTGCCTTTTTCTTTTTTCTAGGCATAGAAAACTACTAGAAAATGAAGAAGCAAAACCAAATACTTTTATGATTTTTTTTCCCCATAAAAAATGTAATTCTCGATTTAATAATTTGATGAAATGCAAGCAAAATTAATATTTAAGAAATGCATTCTAAGAAACTTGGGTTGTGTTTGGACAAACCCTTTTTCGGTTTTTGTTCTCAAACAAAAATTAGGTGTTTGTCCAATCGTTTTCTTTCATAAAACTTTTTTTTTAACTTTTTTTTTCTAATTTTGAGTATAGAGTATTTTCGTCATTTTGTGAAACTTTTTTGGAAAGAAAATAACACTTTTTAGCCCGGTCAACCGCCAGTCGACATTGACCCATAGGCCGGAATCTAACCGGCCGTCGATTGCGTTAGTCAACGTTGACCACTGTCGGTGAACTTTTCTTTTAAAAAAAGCAATTAAAAAAGTTATTTAATATCAAAATATTCTTTTACAATAAAACAAAACTTATAAATTAATTTAAAACACTCTGTTTGGATGGACCAAATTTTGTGATTTATTTCACAATTACAATATGAGATGTTTGTTTTGTTCAACTTTTTCATCAAAATTTTTAAAACACAAAACAATGCTACAGTAATTATTTTTGCTACAGTAATTTTTATAAATAAAATATTGAATTTTAATTTGAATTTTAAATTTTAATAATAAACAATTCTTCCTAACACAATTCCCACCAAAATAAACTAATAAAATACTAATTCAAATTTAAATTTCAAACTTTTATTAATAAAAAAAATCTTCAATACAAATCCCAACAAAATAAAATCATTCATTACAAACACTCTTAAAATATTCTTTTCTCATAACAAATCTCAAGGGAAAAAATTTCATAATATAATCCAAAACTACCTCATCCAAACGGAGCCAAGAAAATATTTCTTTTCTAAATCACATACCAAGTATCTCTTTCAAAAAAAAAAAAAAACACTCTTTGTCAATGCAAACCTCCACATTTTTTTGAACTAAGTGATTTTAACTATGTCATTCATGAATTTAAATGACAATAACATGTGAAACAAATTGTGAGATACTATGTATTTTGTTTTAGTAAACGTAATGAAAAATGGTTTTCAAGTTTTACGTATTAAACTAAGAGAATGTCTTCATTTCTCATACTAGTTTCTTGGCTCTGTTTGGATGCTCTTGTTTTAGTGATTTATTTCACAAATGCAAAATGAGTTTTTTATTTTGTTTAATTTTTCCATCAAAATTTATAAAACAAAAACAATGCTACAGTAATTATTTTTGTTACAGTGTTTTTTATAAATAAAATATTATATTTGAATTTAAATTTTAAATTTTAATAATAAACAATTCTTTCTAACACAATTTCCACCAAAATAAATTAATAAAATATTAATTCAAATTTAAATTTCAAACTTTTATTAATAAAAAAATCTTCAATACAAATCCCAACAAAATAAAATCATTCATTCCAAACAGTCCCAAAATATTCTTTTCTCATAACAAATCCAAAAAAAAAATTAATGATAAAACCCAAAAATACCTCATACAAACGCAGCCTTAATAATTAGGAACATATAAACCCTAGCTAATTATATTCTACTTACTGCTTACAAAATATTTGGATATCTGTCCTGCATGGGCGTGGCCATCTTGTTAAACGTCTTCAGGAAAGAAAACTTAATTTGAGTAAGCTGCATGTTCTAATCACACGATCTAGTGTTTATTAACGTAAGGACGAGGTTGTCAAACATATCCTATATATCTCATCTTAACTGCATGGCCGGAGAAGCAAAAGTGTAAAAGATTTGATTTGGATGCAAAATTTAAAGGCGCGCTGTAACCTTATCTATATATACAGTGAATATTGTTATATATTCTGGACTTGTCAACTTGTTAGACAAACGTCTATGTGAGAGTTGCCCTTCAACTTGGTTTTATACGTTCCCTATGCTGCATCGATCCCATCCAACAATAGGGCGTTTACAATCATCGATCCCCCTCCAAATTTAGAAATATTCTGTTCCAGATGGGAAATAATTCCTCTCAAACTTCACTATGTATGATTTACTATATATTAAGCTGTGTGCTAAACGTTATATTACAATGAGAAAACTCATATAAAAGGGTTCATATATGATAATGTTAATTTCAAGTGTCTATTACATATGAAACACGTCTTATATATAAACCCCATTTCATAAGAGTTTTTTCTCATACTTCTATAATGCACATTATATTAAACGGGTTCATATATGAAAATGTTAATTTCAAGTGTCTATTACATATGAAACGCGTCTCATATATAAATCCTACTCCCTCTGATTCATAATATAGGTCATTTTAGGGAATAGTATAATTTATAAAATATAAGTCGTTTTAGCTGTAGAAATAATTTACTTCCAAGTTTACCCATATTAAAATACCATCAATTGTAGTTTCAATTCACGATGAAGTTTCCACCTTCCCAACTCACTATTGAAGACTGTATTCACCCAAGAAAAATATAAATGATAACCACATCAAGACTACACTTTTCCACCACAAATTTATTATGGATAGATAAATAAAAATTGAATTTCGTGTAAACTTGCATAGAATAAATAAAAAATTAATAAGATTACACTTGTTTCAATAAATTTATTATAGTTAATGAATGGTAATTAATGATATTTTAATCATTTAAAAACTTTCTTAATAAGCGTAAAAAGTTGTTAAACGACCTATATTATGAATCAGAGGGAGTATTTCATAAGAGTTTTTTCTCGTACTTCTATAATGCACATGAACATTTGAATTACATTAATGTTGGATAAGAAAAATAAACAAAACTATTTAATGTTAAGGGTTTTTAATTAAAAACCTGCAAATTGTGTAAATTAATTAATGCTTTCATCTATTGCAATTATAACAACAATATAAAGAATTAATGTAAGACAATTAAATCTTAGTTTCCCAACCATAAGGTTATGGGGTCCAATTTGCATTATTAGTCACATAATGTAGTATACTACTAGATAACGTAAAATAATTCATTTTGATATTTTTTTTCCCATTTGACTTTCGGCCAAATTTTCAAAGATATCATCAAGGCTTAGCACTTTGTTAATGCAACTTTGCATGGAATATTTTTCGAGAACTATCTCCTAACAAACAACATCTATATATGGTCAATAATTTCTTTTTTTGGGGTTCTCGATCTTCCTTATTCTCTTTGTTGCTTTATTCTCGAAACTTTTGAAACATTGCCACGAGCGTGGGGGTATTATGGTGTAAAACATTGCATTGGTGATGATATATATACTCTTTAATTACAAGTTGTGCATATGGCAGAATCTGAATGCCAAATCATGCATGGATCTCAATATCTTTTTTTGATACTTTCCAGATTACTGCTGGGATTTTCTGCTTTAATTTGCCTTTCTATATATTTTCGTCCCTAACAGCAAAATGTCATTTCTTTCTTTCCTTCTGTGTGTGTGTGTGTGTGTGTTCTTTTTTTTATTTTTTGAGCTTTCTTGGTATTTTGTATCATGCAATGAAATGAATGAATGAGCCACAACTGAACGATCGAGCTTTTCTTAAATTTTTATTCTTAAACCATTGCATTTTGACAAAAGAAGTCCACTAGTAATTTAATTCTGGGCCCTTAAATATTTCATTATGCAATAATAGCCCCACAAATGATGTAGATTTTAAAAGATTTTGGTTCATTGTTCATGCCCACCAGGACCAAGATTGTCGTCAAATGATATCATCAGCATTCAGCACAAGCTTAAAAATAGAATTATATAATATGCCTTGAATAAATTAAATTTGGGATGTTTATTGACATCTGAAGAACGATATATGGTCCCCGTAATAATGATAGTTTGAAATTTGAATGTTGTTATTGTTATTAGTTCGTACGTTTTTTTTTTTTTTTTGTACCTAGAAAAATAAATTGGACCAATTAATTAAGAGTAATCGAAGAGAAATGTTAATTTGTTCTTAATTAAAAGCTATAAAAAGAATATACTTTATAATGTTACCTCTCTAATTAATATCATATACGTTTCTATAAATCTAATTCTCCCTAACTAATTCTTAAATTATGAATCCAATGGTACAATACTTTGCATATATAGCATGCCATATAAGACGGGATAAATTAAGACAAATCTTCAAAATTTAAAAAGCTGTATTGAATAATAATGAAATCGTAATATTGAAAATAATAGTCTATGAGCATTTATATAATATTAAGAAACACATATCATTATTTAAAAAAAAAATCGAAAATTACAACTAAAACTAAATGGTTTGGAATCTAGTTTAAACAAATGAATTTTAAGAAAAAACTACCTACACATGTTATGGGGCGAAATTCAATGTATCTTGTAGATTTGGTCGAGAATTTCAAAACGCTATTATAAGAGCAATTCTGAATTCGGATATGAGATATGTCCGTTTAAAGTTAATAACATATTTTAACATTTTTTTCCCCTTTTTGGACTAATCGGCCACAACACAAATACGGGGATCTTAAACCTGTTCTACTCACAAAGTCAACGAATTTTTGCAGTGCACATTTTGGCATGCAAGATTTCCATCCTTGTTGGAGATAGTATCCTAATTCAAAAAGAAAAGGGAGTGTCAAATGATAACGAGAAACATCTCCGCAATCCAAATTGAAAAAAATGATGATGATGATGAAGAGGTTAGGTACGTACGTACGTGAAAGATGAGATGGAGTAGCAAATATATAAAGGTATGTTAAATGCCAATCCATGATGGCCAGCTCGAGCGCACAGCTCATCTAACATCTCCAGAAGAGTTCCAGCACAATCACAAAATACTTGAAGAAGTACTAGTTTATGCTACTATTAATTACCAAAGAAACAGAAACTCCCAAGAATGGTGCTGCTACAATTTTTTTTTTAATATTCTAACCTTAAAATCTTTTTGTGGGTTTAAACTTATGTTGTCTCCCTTGTGTATGGGACTCGCTAATCTTCTTGATGTATATACCGCACGCCTTCTTTCTTTACTTAGTTTGTTAGATAGAACTTTTTTGGCTCTACTTAATCTGTGTTAAGTTGTAGTAGAATTGCTTCAATTAAAGAAGAAGAAAAGAATGGAAGAAAATAAAAAACATCAAACAGTTGGGACTTGGGAGAGATCAAAGCAAAGCTTAGCAAGAAGAGAAGTAGAGAAGAGGAGACCCACACGCATTACATATTCTACGTGGGGAGCATTTTCGCACATGGTTTGGAGTTGTCTGAAAAATGCGTCAAATCTCATACCATATTAGGCAATTTCAACAAACAGAAACAGCAAAGCTTTGCCCTTCTTGGTTTAATGTAATGCCCAAGTGTTTGCTGACTGGTTTCGACATGGCCAACAATGGCGCAGTCAGCTTCTCTCTTCACAGCTCCGACACGTAATTTCCACAATGTAAAAAAATTATGGGTTTTTTCTTTTTATCCTAAGAGATTAAAGATTTGACAACAAAGCAGATTGTATTGTGAGATGATCAGCTCTAATCTATGGATAATGGATGCTCTTTGTCCCACCAATATTAATTTCTCCAATGAGAGAAATTTAAAGCTGATGGGGTCGGTGATTAGCTGCTTTATTTTTTTATTTTTTGTACATAATGCATGCTTAATGCAAGTCAAAAAGTATGTACAATGGTTCTTTCACAAAGTAAACAACAATGACCAGGTAGGATAGGATTCCTTAATTGATGCTAATTAAATGGAACCATAATTCTCCAACTTTCCTATGATGAAATGCATGCACACTCTCACAAAAGTTACTTTTTTCTTGCTTAATGGCTCGCAAAATATTCATTACCATGAATCATCCTATTGTCAACGATGGGGGAGTTTGGTGAGTTAGAGACTTTTAAGACTTTAAAGTGACCACGCTCACACTCAGAATATGTGGGGATTATTGAACTCATTTTGTTGAAGAATTTATTTAGTGTCTCTTATTTAAAAATGATATATATTCCTTCTTTACCCTTTAATATCACACAAATTTCGTTTTACCGTTACATTCCGACCACTTCTTTTAATAAAACTCAATACGTGAATATGACAAAATAGTAACATTGGTTCATGAATGAAAATAGCCTAGTTTTGCACAAAGAAGAAATAGGGCAAATTTTTTCTTTATAACTTCGGCTGGAAAATAGAAACTTAGGGTTATATAAGATGGAACTGGTCCAAGGGGATTAAGCTGATCATTGATCACCATATTGCAAGCTTGATGTGTCCCCTTCGTGTAGGAACTAGGAACTAAGAACGGTAGTTTTGTTCGATGGATTCTCAGGCATATAGATAGGAAAGAAACAATAGTCAATAAAACCCACTACTCTGTTTAGCTGGAAATTAATTCATTAATTATGTTATCTTGAAACGTTGATTAAGAAATTATTTTCCCAACTATTGCCATCAAATCACAAAATTTATAGAATGATTACTGTTAGATTTGCAAGGATTTGGGGGATCAGATAACATAATACAATTGAAATGTGGACACAAAATTATTGAATTGTGAATGTTGGATTCAAAGGATCTTTTTGTACGAAAAGTTGGTGGATTTTCTTGGCATTTAGAATGCTGCGAACGTCCCGTACAACATCATTCAATCGAATACAAAGATCCCACCAAAAACCAAAAGAAGTCACCACTAATTAATAAAGTCCACCATATCAAGCTAGAATTATGTCTGCATCAACAAGGTCAAAGGGCTCTCGGTAACAAATTTAGGCCAATTCCGTGATTAATTCCAGGTTGACCAATAAAATTTTTGTTATGATAATTGTTTCGTTTGCCACAAAGAAACATGATACTATGTTAGACGACCACAACAAGTAGAGCTGTAACCTCCATTGATTTGCATAAAGCACTGTAAAATTGTGTAAAGAAGTTTGACATTTGGAAATAAATAGTATTATTTGATGGTCCAACAATTACTGAACAGCTAAATTCTACACGAATAAGTTTTTTTTGGCTTTGCCAATCAAATGCTAGCTAGCTAGAAAATGTTGGTTGTCATTGAACAATATTATCTTGTCATATATGTTGAAAATAATGGAATCATTGAAGGACATAATTCCTATATCATACTATTTCATATCTCTGACCATACTTTTGTTCGTCTCGAGTTTCACGAGGAGAGACCAAAGAGATTAATTATGTAACAAGTGTTGCTTGCTCGAAAGGACTGCCTGGCATGCAAGACCAATAAATTCTATTAAATCTTATGATATGATATGATCATACTAGAAATTATGTAAATTTTAGGAGAATGCTCGGAGCGCGTCGCATGTTGAGTTTAATTCGAATATGATGGCAAAATGTAATCTACTTCATCTTATTTTTTATAAATTTCGTTATAGACATTTACGCATTTATTAAAAAGGGTATAAAATGACTAAAAATCGCGTCATTAATGTTTATAAAGATTAAAGCTGTAATTAATGTTAGAGATTAAAATGCTTTAGTTAATGCTGATAAAAGGATAAAATTGTATTGATATGCCAAAACGTTATTTAATTTGTAAAATTAACAAAATTCCAAAAAATCATTTAAAAAAGATCAAGGGAGTATATAACAAACCACATTTAGTTAGTTGTTGTTGGTGTCAAAAAGAAAAGTGGCTTTAATTTTGCATCTTTAGTGATTATCTAGAGTTAGTGAAAGATGTCCTAACATCTTTATGGGATATGATTTTTAAGCCTTAATGCTGTTTTATGAATTCAAAACTCATTTAAAACAAGTATTAATTGATTGATGGAAAAATATGCTATTTTTGTTTGGCATTTTTCAACTTATGGTTCTTGCTTCATCTTTTTAATCACTAATCCTAGCCTTATCTTACAACAATTAATGGAATTGTTAGTGCGCCAGAATTCTTAATGCTTTTACTTTATGTATTTTCAACTGTTAACTCGTGGTCTAGTGAAAATTGTTTATCCTTATTGTCACACTTATTTGGAATAAAACTTTTACAATTTTTTAAAATTCCAATTTCAGTGCTGAACCTGAATTTTTGCAAATAAATGAGGGAGATGTACGGTTGGGGGCCAAAAACATTTACTAGTTGCGGGTATTCTCAAAGTTGACAATAATTAAGTTATTCTTTGAGTATGGAATTAACATTTTTGAGGAAGAACTTCAAACCTGGGAATCTCATGATGCTAGGCTCATCTTTTATATATTTCAGACGTGTGAAAAAAAAATTAAGACTGAGTTTGGTTCTTCCAAATTTGTATACGTTTTTTTGTCTTTGACTTTTTTCCTTCAATATATTATTATACGATAAATGGTTTAATTGTTGTTCTAGAAGAAGCAGATTCCAAATTAAATCCAGAAAATTGTTCCCGATTCGAATGAATTTCACGTAAAATTGTTCGTTTTGGTTTTGCCAAATCAAGAAATTTACGTAACTTAATTGGAACTGTAAGGTTCTTATCCATATTAAATCCATTCAATTACAAAAAAAAAAAAAAACCAAACTCTCAATTAAAATTAATCCACCGATTGTTAAACAAATGATTTCTTAAAGTTTTTCTTGTACAACGTTTCCTATACTTTTCAATATGCTGAACCCTTTTTTTTTTTCCTTTGTAGTTGAAAGAAAATTTAGATTTATTTTACAAATTATGCAGAAAAGGCCCAAAGAATGTCTAGGGAGTAAAAATGGGCCAAACTTTCTTAACGAATTAGAGTCCGCATAGTGCTACAGTGGGCGTTAATTTCTCTGTTAATCAGAACCTATTGTACTTTAAAATTTTTCTTGTCTCGTGGACGCATATAAGATCCTTTGTGCAATACTATACTTTCTTATTCTATTAAATGTTCAAAATGACTTGATTTCACTAAAATCAGAATTAAAACGACATCAGATCCTCTATTCAATATTATTCTATCTTATTTCATTTAAAGTTTTAAACGACGTTGTTTCACTAAAACTAGAGACTAAAGACATAAATATTACTGAAGTTAAATTTACAATTATTAGACCCTAACAGTGTACTCTACGATGAAGTTTTAGTTTTGAATAGGATAAGACAGGATAATAAAGGACAGAGGATCTCATTGGTTAGGGCTTAATAATCGTATATTTAGCCATGGCTAACCGGAACCGAACCGCCGAGGAGGGGTTCCGGTTCCGGTTTTGTTCCAATTTCGATTTTTAGTTTCGAATTTCGATTGTAATCCTACTTTTAAATTTGATTTCTATTGAAATAATGATTAAACTATTAATTGAAACTCAAATAATACAACATAATAACATAATTAGAATAATAATAGTTATAATTGAACCTAATTAATATATAGTTTTTAGATAATAGAACTAGGAAGAATTAGATAAATGAGAATCAAGGATATAAAAATAATAAGAATATTTGAATTATTAACTAGAATTCAACTAGTATAATATAATAACATAATTAGAATAGTAGTTAAAATTAAACTAGTATATGATTTTTTTAGAATAATAGAATTATGAATATTAGATAAGTGAGAAAGAAAGATATAGAAAGAATAAGAGTATTGAGAGTGATCGAACTATTAATTGGAATTTAAATAGTATATTAGCATAATATAATAATAGAATTAGGATAATATAAATTAGAAAATTAAGTTGATACATAATATAATTGGATTAATAGTTGAAATTGAACTAATATATGGAGGTTTTAGAGAAATAGAATTATGAAGGATTAGATAAGTGAGAAAAAAATATATATAAATGCTCATAATACCCTAAACCTTAAACTATAAACGTTAAAACTTACAATATAAAGATTAGAAAACTAAGAAATTATGTGATGAAAATGAAGTGGTATAGAAATATCAAATATTCATAATTTTTTTTTGAACCGGAACCGCCGGTTCCAGTTCCGTGGGGCCACGGTTCCGATTCCGGAACCAGAACCGCCAATTTGGTCATGTCTACGTATATTTGATTTTAGTGATATTTATACTTTTAGTCATTGGTTTTAGTGAAACGACATTGTTTTGAGCATTAGACAGAATAAGACAAAATAATCTTAGATAAAGGATTTGATATTTATACTTTTAGTATTTAATTTTAATGAATTGATGTCGTTTTGATCAAGGAACAAAATAGAATAAAATAATTTTAGAAAGAGGATCCGATATTGAGCTAAACTGGTTAATATATTTTCATGAAAATAATTTGTTCTCAGGTTTAATACTCTCTTGCTCTTCTTACTTAATTCCATATTTAAGGTTTAGAATCTCCCTTAAAATCGAAATAAATAGCTTTCTTGGGAAAATGAGAAAAAACACAAAAGAAAGGAAAAGGTTTTGTCAATTTGACCTAAAGAAAAAAAAAAAAACAAAAGAAAATTAGAATGAGAAATAAAATTGAAAATAGAAAATGGGCTCATATTGGTCTGAGTTTATATGGACAGGCGAAGTATGGTCCAAACAATTAGGCCTGAGCCTCCAACGTTGTCATCTTTTACAATGTGGACTAAGCTGAGGTTTCTATGAACTTGCACAAACAATGAAGCCTCGGCCTGAACTGAAGAGGCGGAAAGTCGACGCTGCAACATCTTTGGGGTAATCAATTTCCTTAGTACTGTTTTAGTTAGGGTATTAAACGCCATGAGATTAGCGTGTTATTTGGAGTTGCTGCTTAATTAGGGTTTGAGTTTAATTAAGAATAATATGGTTAATTTTTAATTTACTCAGTTTCCCTTGTTGTATGATCAATCAAAATCATCAGTGACTGTGATAGATAGAATGGAGGGATTCGATTTCATCAAATTCTGGGCTTGAATGTTTAATGTGATTGCCTTGTATTTCTTGTATGTATGTAGGCTCCTGCTTTGTATTTCTTCACAAAAGCTTTTAAATTTTACTCTTTTTCTTGCCCATTTATTCATCGGTGTTAAAGGAACCGAACCTTTTGAATTTGAATTTGAATTTGTACAGAATTCTTATGCACCCTTTACTGGTTGGTTGTCACAATTTATGCTGATTTAATTTATTTTTTCCAGTTCTTTGACAATCACATATACTTATGTTTATGTCTGTTTGAAGAAGTGTGCTAATCAGGATATGAGAGTATGAATGAAGTACAGTTTGCTTAATGCCTATGCGTATGTGTGTGGAATGTGCGTTTTAGATTCAAGAATTTGTTCTACCCTTTACAGGACTCCCACTCCCTCTGCTCCACAAGATGACAAAGACAATGCTAAGACTTTGAGAGATAGATTGACGGTAGTATCCACTTTTCCTTCACCCACATTAATTAATGTATCTTACATCGAATATTTACATTAATTAATGTGCAGGTTCCTTTGGCTCAAACTGCCAGTATCAATCTTAAGATTCAGCAGGCTAAGAATTTTGCAGTAACCCAAGCAAAACAAGAGTGTTGCACAGGCAATTTTAGAATTTTTGATTCCCCTTTTGGCAATTTCCTTGTTCCTGTAATTCCAACTCGTGCAGAACTTAGTGGATAGCAGGTGCTTCTTACTGATATTTGTTCGGTATTGTTACCCATTATTCTCTAAGTTAGTCAATCAGATTACTTGAATCTTTATATACATCTCTGTCAAGCTTCTTGTTGAGAATGACAGATTGTTGTTTATTTTAGATACTAAGATTAAAGTTTTAAATGAGTTTAGCATGCTTTTTAAATGTTCAAATCATGCTTTCTGGATCAAGTCTTTGTCACTCATGGTGTCGGAAGAGAAACTATTTCCATACTTGATATCAATGCTGCAGAAGTTCCGGATTCTTTTTTTGCCTAACTTTCATTAACTGGACTAATATGGCTACTAGAACCATGTCTACATCGCTAGGTAATAAATTTGTCGGGGGCATTTTTCTTCTAACGCCTCGACCTTTCCAGTTCAATGACCTCTTGTGCTTGAAAGTCATGTGGTATGTTGTGTCTCTTGTTCTTCTTTTTTTTTTGTTGTGTGAAAAACAACATTATGATTACTTTAAAGTTTCAGAAAACTGTCAGCTTCAGCTTTAGGCAATATACATTATGAACTAGGTATAAACTCGTAATGACACTTGATGATCCTTTTAAACTAATATGGTCTGTGGTATAGACATTTGCCTAACAGTTTTGTAGCTTTTCTCTTTAATCAATGCCTCCTTTGATGAGTTGTTTATGTCCATTTTGGGTTTATACCACTCTATTTATGCACTTTCATGGTTGCCTCACTGACCCTTTTTGTGCTATTGGAGAAGAAGCTTCTTATCAATGACCAATGAAATTACTTGGCTCTGGAACATTTTGCATTGATCAAAATCCCTACAATTGCTACCCTTACTTAACCCCACCACGTTCCAATGTTGTTCCAACAAGAAACCTTAGCCAAAAGACTTTTGCCTACCACTGCTTTCTGTGTGCCATACTTTGAGTTTGAGAACTAAATTTACTCAATTTTAAACCGTGAGAAGCAGTGAGAGGTATAAAACATCAAAGCGAGTTCATTGATTTGATGGGACTAAACCTTTGATGTTAGGTCCAACATTCTATCAATCAGCTAAACCATCCAAATTAACTGCATTGGATTTTGATGCTAAGTTAATTTGTTTCTTGTTTTAAGTGTAAAGACATGTAAAGGTTGTGAGTTTTGCTGATGCATGTGTTGAGTTTAGGAAAGAATGTTCTTTTTCAAGGGAGTTTGGTGGTTTGTATTTCTTCGCACTTCCCATCTCTAGCTTAATCAGTACACAAGTATATTGAATACTGGGACAAAAATAAAGCTTGTTTACCCCCATTTCTTTTTGTTCCACGGAGAGCTTATTTTATATGGAAATTGAGCTTCTTTTGATGAGATATAAAAACTAAAAAGCCCCTCAAGTATGATATACCACGACCAAATTTATGTGAAACTCAACCTAATTCCGCCATATTATAAGTAGTCAGCCTATTATTAGTCAGTCATTAACCGAGAAAAGGAAAAAAAAAGTTACTTAACTCTGCCTTATAATTAGTAGTCCCCGGTTCTGAATTCGAAAATAAAAAGAAAGTTACGATAAATTGATAACTGACATAAAAATTTTGTCAATACCATGTTATGGATTACATTATATATGAAAATAAAGAAAGTTGTGACAAGAAAATACTCACATAAAAATTTTGTCAATACCATGATACGGATTACATTTTATATGGAAATAAAGAAAGTTTTCACAAGAAAATGTGAAGTAAAATCCTTTATCCAATATTAACTAAAATTAGGAATTAAAAGCATAAATATCATTAAAATCACTTTATAATTATTAGACCCTAACTAAAAAATAAGTGAACTCTATTTAATTTTAAACATAATAAGATATAAATAATTTTGGATAGAAAGATCCCATTTGAGAACATGTTACATTATATATGGTTTTTGCATTGATAATCAAATATCAGTCTTACGGGCAAAATTTCTCTTTTTAAGCAACTGTAGTCTGTGGAGTAATAGCAGCCCAATTTAACCAATTTGTTTTCGGAGAAAAGAAAAAGAACAAACAAAAGTAGTCAAATTTGACTAATTTTTACCTTTGTAACAAACTACCTTTGGCTGGTCAAAGTTTTATTTTCACCACACGTAAGGTGTGAGTTGACTTGTCTACTCATATCATTCAATTGTTTTCATTCATAATTACTTAATTAGTGTGTTTGCATGTCTAAATTAATGAATAATAATATTTTTACTGTGCTTAGTATTAATCATTTAATCCCTTTCGCAGAAAAAACATTCTAATGTTAGAACAAACGATATTATCGATCTCCTTAAAAAAAAACCAAAAGTCAACCAAAAAATAGTTTCTCATACTTTTACAGTTTTGTCCTCAGACCAAAAATGGGATTTGTTATCTTAAAAAATTAAAAGAAAAAAAGTATTTGTCGTTTTATTCTTCGTCAAATTCTGCTACATTTTGTTTCTTAGGAATAAAAATAATATATATAGTAGTAATAATATGGAATTGTAGTACTGCAAAATTTTCTTTATAACCTTAAAATATCTGTACACTGAAAAGTCTTCCCAGGTTTCTTCCCCACTCCTCACTTCAATTTTTATTTTTCTTTTTTCATTTAACGCGCGCACACACACACACACTAATAATATTAATTTAATAGTTAAAAATCATTTTCCATAAAAGTTGCGAACGTTTTACTTATTGATACATTGAGAAATATATTTTAGAGGATTTTGGTTTTTGGGTTTTAGTCATTAAAAAAAGAAAAGAAGTAAAAGAAATTTGCTTGATATTTGTATTATCGAGGGATGGGGAAGGTGGCGGTGGCAGCGACAGTGGTGTGCGCGGCAGCTGCTTGTGCGGTGGCGGCTCTGGTGGTTCAGAATCGCCTCAAGAGCTGGGCAAAATGGGCCAAGGCTATGGCCATACTTAAGGAGCTGGAGGAGAAGTGTGGGACCCCCACCGCAAAGCTCCGGCAGGTCGCCGACGCCATGACCGTCGAGATGCACGCTGGGCTTGCTTCTGAAGGTGGAAGTAAACTGAAGATGCTTATCAGCTACGTTGATAATCTTCCCACTGGGTATGATATGATGATTTCTGCAACTTTTTATTTTGCTCTAATTATTGTCTAGATATAAATATGCAAGCAAGACTTACATTGATTGACTTACAAGTATTGTATGTTGAAATTAATATTTTCACTTCTAGTGTTAAACAATGACTGTTTTGAGCTAAAGATGTAATCTTGATAGTGTTTGCAAGTATTATTTGTATTTTTGCTTGGTTTTATTTTGGACTACTTTGAGCTCCTTTCAGCTAAAAGAGGTTTAATTTTGATTAATTCATTTACTAGGATTATATTATGTGTGATAAGTGATTGGGCTTTTCATGGGTTTAAAAGTTTTTCCTTTTTTACTGATTGGTCGTTATTGTCTGTATTATTTGCTCTGGTCAATGTTTAGCTTACTGGTTATAGCGATAAATGATGGTTCTTGATACAAATCTGGAAAAAAGAATTACAGTGGTATTTTGAAGAAATGCAATTCTTTTTTCGCACAAATGGAAACAGGGCTTAATTGGTCAAGTATCTGCATATTATTGTAAGATCATGATTATGGAAATGTTGTTTGCATGAATTTGTATTACGCCTTACAAGCAAGTGATTCTATTATTTGACGCTGATAATTCTAAAGAAGCCGGTGTTTTTCTTTCTGTCTGCGGGAGTAAATGAGATATAATTTTCAAGAATACTGCCATTGATATCCTGAATACTATTTACTGATTCATTTGGGTATCATTTACTTTAGGTGCAGTTTATGAAGAAATTTAGTTCTTTTTATTTACTTGTTACTTTTACTGTATTTGGGAGTACTGTATATGATTCCATGAAATGATTATTTTTGAAGGTTGTATCTTCATTTAGATGCACTTGAAGGAAAAGCATGTTAATTTTCATGTTGGGTGAATTTTATACTGACCTGTTTCTCTGAAAGGAAAATAGAAAAAGGACAAAGAGTCTTCTGTTTGCTGACAAAGATTTAAGTTTAATGCACTCTAGTGTTTTATGGAGTACTAGGCATCTGCGAATCTAGAGTCTTTTGCTCATTTTCTTCCTCTTCTTTTTTTTTTGTTAAATAACCATCTCCCCTTATGGTTGATCTCATCATTTCAACTTTTGGGCTTTTGGGCATCTTTTTCTTTTCCCCGTTCCTTTATTCTTTGTTCCTACCTTATCTTACTTGTTCTTTTTCTCTAATAATATTTCAGAAATATTTGAAAATTTTAACTTTCAATTATTTTTAAATGAAGTTGACCGTTCCTTGATTCTGTTAAACAATCAATCAATAAAAGGAAATAAATCACAAATCTTTATTCTGTTTTTAGCTTCTTTTTATGATCATAACCAACTGTTTTTTTTTCCACCTTGATGTTTTGTAGTTTCTGATTTCTCTTTTCAGCTTACCTGAGTACCAGACAGTGTTGATATATTTTCTCAAGTGTAAATTGTTCCCTAGATGTGAGAAGTTGGTTTGGAAAGTATTAAATTATAGCTCGAGACAGTGTTGATATATTTTCTCAAGTGTAAATTGTTCCCTAGATGTGAGAAGTTGGTTTGGAAAGTATTAAATTGTATCTCGAGACAGATGAAAATGGGTGGTGATGCTCCTTCTGTTGGAGTAGGATTCCATAGTTTTAACAATTCTTTATAAACTCTCTCATGAAATCCTGCTCGGGCATATAAAAGAGGAAAGGGTTGCTCCTATTATTACTTTTCCAACAAAAGTGAAGATTAATGGTGACAGCATCTTAAGTAATTTTTATGCTAACCCGAGTTGTATGCACATAATATGTTTCCAAATGACAAAAAAAAAAAAAAAAAAATCCCGCAAACTTCTGGTAACAGGTCTAATACTCTTTGATTGCATTATGTTCAAGGAAAGATGCGCCTTCTCCATCTATATTAAATTTTTGTGCCAAATACAGCTTAGCTTTGTGCCCCAATACCATTTTTTTTTTCCTTTTCAAAGGGATGAGAAAGGATTATTTTATGCCTTGGACCTTGGTGGTACAAACTTCCGCGTACTTCGTGTTCAACTGGGGGGAAATGATAATCATGTTGTCAAAAAAGAATTTGAAGAGGTTTCAATTCCTCCTCACTTGATGGTTGGGTCATCAGAAGTAAGTCTTGAAATAACAGGCATTATTAAGAGATGCTATACAAGTGCTTCATTTACTGAACCTCAAAAATCTGCTGCTTTCAGGCATTATTTGATTTTATTGCTGCCGCCCTAGCAAAGTTTGTGGCCACAGAGGGTGAAGATTTTCGTCTTCCCACTGGTAGGCAACGGGAGCTGGGTTTTACCTTTTCGTTTCCAGTTAGGCAATTGTCAATAGCATCTGGAACTCTTATTAAATGGACAAAAGGCTTCTCAATAGAAGATACGGTTAGTATACAACAGTTTCTTATTCCTTGCGACATCAGATTCTCGAGTAATCATGATATGCAGCATCTGCTTATATTCGGAACTTAGTCTTTTGACTATTTGATGATATTGAAAGCAAAACCATTGCTTTAGAAATTTGTTTTCCGGTTTAAAACTGTGTACAACAACTAAGCTTTTATCTTACTTAGTGGGGTTGGCTATATGGATCATACTTTGTTGTTGTGCTCGGTCTAAGCTCATTTATGTTTAAATATGACATATTTTTTCTTATGGTTTCTTTCCAATTCTTCTTTGGTCTTCCTTTTTCCCTTTTAATTTGAGTTAATAATTCTTTATTTCTACATGCCTCAGTGGGGCATCTAAAGTTTTCTATGTACATTTTCAAATCATCGTAAGTGTGTTTCTCTTATTTTCTCATTTATTGGAGTTACCCCTACTTTCTTCCTAATCTAAAACTGTGTGCATGGAAAATTTTGTTTTTCATTTTGTGACATTGACTATGTTCCTTGCCTCCTTGATCATAGTTTTATTTGAAAAGCCTGGAGACTTATGTGCACATGCAAAGTGAAACCAGAAGAAGTATAGGTCTCACTTTCATGTCTTAATCTATGTCAAATATAGAAAGAATTCAACTTAACTGACATGTCCCAAAGAATGAATTTCAGTTATTGGACACGCTTGAATGACTTTGTGATATTGTTTTTCAAAATACTATATGGTTTAAAACAAGGCTTAGTGATTTTGTTGTCTACATCATTCTATTCCTGTATCTTAACGCTCTGCTGCATTGGTTTTATTGGCTGGCTTTGGAAGGTTGGACAAGATATAGTAGGAGAGTTGACAAAAGCAATGGAAAGAAAGGGCCTTGATATGAGGGTGGCTGCTTTGGTGAGTCTCTATGAGTCCATCTTTCAGGATACAACAAATATTTTTTTTTCCAAGGATTGTCTTTTTCCTTGGTTCTTTGGGTTGAATTTCTTAATTTAAAAGGTCAAATTCCATCTAATGTTACAAAATTTAACATTTGCTTGGATTTTGTAGGTCAACGATACAGTTGGTACCCTGGCAGGAGGTCGATACAACCACCCAGATGTCATAGCTGCTGTTATCCTTGGTACTGGAACTAATGCAGCATATGTCGAGCGGGCACATGCAATTCCAAAGTGGCATGGTTTGCTGCCAAAATCTGGAGAGATGGTAGGCATTCTCCAAGATTACCAGTTCATTCTAATTTGACATCCAAGTGTTAGTTCATCTTCTTCTACTTTGTCTTTGCTCCAAATTGATTTCTTGATGAGATTTAATTCGTGAAGGTAATCAACATGGAATGGGGTAACTTCCGGTCGTCGCATCTTCCGCTAACTGAGTATGACCAAAACCTTGATGCTGAGAGTTTAAACCCTGGGGAACAGGTCAACCTAGCATTTTATGGGAGTTTAGTTTTAGTTTAATCTATTTTTGAGGTCAATATGGATAAGTTTGCGTATTCCACATTTCTAATCCCCAGCTACCTGGTGTAGATTTTTGAGAAGACCATCTCTGGGATGTATCTAGGAGAAATTGTACGTAGAGTATTGTGCAGGATGGCAGAAGAGGCTGCCTTTTTTGGTGACACTGTCCCGCTAAAACTAAAAATTCCATTCATATTAAGGTATGCTATCAGATTATGATGTTGAAATCACATTATGTTACTTTGGGAACATTGTTTCTAAGTCTCCCAGGTTAAATTTCAACTTTTCCCCTATAATTTGTGACTTTTGGGATTATAGAGGATATGCTTATAATATATCATTCAAGCATTCCAAAGCAGTGAGTCTGCCAGAAAGCTACTGACTGCTCTGTTTGCAGGACCCCTGACATGTCTGCACTGCATCATGACACATCATCTGATCTCAAAGTGGTTGGCAGCAAATTAAAAGATATCTTAGAGGTATGATACCAGGAACCTGAAGAGAAACATATTTTTGCTGGGTGCTTGTTCCATTTCTTTGATAATTCTTGATTCCATAGCTGCATTGCATTTTTTCATTTCATGAACTCTGCGCGGGTAGTTTATACACGCTAATAACATTCATTTAGATTCAACTTGATTTTGAAGGAGGTATATTACCTAGCAGAAACATAAAATCGAGTTATTTTCTCTAATCTCCTGCTTACAGATTCCTAATACTTCGCTGAAAGTACGGAAAGTAATTGTGGAGTTGTGTGATATTGTTGCCACACGTGGTGCACGGCTCTCTGCTGCTGGGATTCTAGGAATTCTGAAAAAATTGGGAAGAGATACTTTGAAGGAGGGAGAAAAGCAGAAGTCAGTTGTAGCTTTGGATGGTGGGCTGTTTGAGCACTACACAAAATTCAGAAATTGTATGAATAGCGCTCTTCAGGAATTGCTGGGAGATGCTTACGAAGGTGTCTCCGTTGTGCACTCAAATGATGGTTCTGGCATTGGGGCTGCCCTTCTTGCTGCCTCTCATTCGCAATACCTTGAAGTAGAAGAGTCTTGATCCTGGCAAGAGCCATAAAGAGATTTGACTGTGTACTCTTGTACTCCCACACGTAAAACTTGCAGCCTTTCTAGATGAAGAAGACATCATGCAAGAAAATACTTAGTTTTATTGTTTACCGTTTCTATAAGTTGGACAGTGTATACTGGCACACAACTGAGGCAAATTCTTGGTATCCTTGCCAATCATTTTTCCCCTTCTTTTTGGGTTAAATCTCCAGCTACTGTAAAATTATTGACAGATGAATTCAGGAATAAATCTGGGCATCAAAGATTACCTTTTAATTTCACCTTGGTAGATGATGCTTTTAGGTTCTAACAATGTCTCCACGACAAAATAAACAAAGAAAATGGAAGTCCATATCAAAGTGTGCTCATATGTTTCAAAATTTCTCTTAGCAGAAGATACACGGAGAAAAATACAATTTTGCAGTTGGCAGTAGCACTCCTTTTGTTTCCCTCTTCTTCTCACCTCTTCACATGGCCACAAAGTCGCAGTTATATATGGATTAGTCTCGTTTTATAGCGCAATAAATGGATTGACTTAACGGGTTTTCTATAGAAAATCTGGAGAAGAAAATTGGGCAGTGTTTGATTGATCACAATAACAGTTTTGTTCTCAACTGTTCTTTTCCAATAAATTTAAGGTTAGCCTAAAAGAAACTTTTGCCAGAAACGTTCATTTTGGATGGCAACGAGGGGTTTTCAAGAGCATACTTTATCAGGTTCTGCGACCAACTCAATCGCAATACAAAGTCATACTGAACTAGCTTCGTTTTTTCATGCATCGAACTTGTTAAATAATTTGACGAACTGCGCAGGAGAATTATGAATAAAAATTGTCTGAACTCGGAGGATCATCTGGAAAACTGATATGTCAGCCTGAGAGCTTTTCATTTGATCAGCAAGTAGCAGAAGGTGTGATTGCAATGGTGACTTACATAAGTTTGCCAAAGCCATAAATTTTCATCTCTGGAAATGCTAGCTATAATAGTTTCCATCTATGCACAGATCGATTCATTTATTATTGTTATTATTTTTTTGAGCAAAATACAGAGATAGATTATAGTTTGCCTAGTTTGAGAATACATTCGAACCTAGTTTTGTGTAAATGTAAGGTAATCTAAATAGTATGAATATACACTCATGTCGCATCATCTTTCAGTGTCTCCATGGTCTACCTCTAGTATTTGGTGTAATACTTTGATTGGTTTCCCAACTCTTAGGATTACTATTCGGTGTACAACTTTTGATTGGTTTCTCAATTCTTCGGATCGTGATGTTAAGATGGAAAAATTTAATCAAACGATTGAATGAAAACTGTCATCTCCCTCGTCGATCAATGACCTTTCGCGCTTTGAGTTTTTAAGGAGAGGTGCAACATCATACTCACTTCTGCCATTCTTTTCTTGTGGTGAGAGTGGATTGACACACCGGAGTAGGACTTGCAAAATGTCCCTCATTGTAGGCCTGTTTGAGGGTAGTGAACCAGTACAGAAAATACCGAGTTTAAACACGGTAGTTATCTCATCCAAGTAACAGGGCTCCTTAATGTCCTCATCTATGGCATCAACTATTGATTTCCCTTCTCCAAAATGACGCCATGACCATTCTGCAAGAGATGAAGTCTCATCTCCCTCGTTGCCTTCTCTTCCAGTAACCAATTCCAGGAGGATCACCCCAAAGCTGTACACGTCAATCTTCTCATTCACTCTTCTTGTTTGTGCATATTCTGAATTTCATACGCAAGAAATTAAGAAGCAAGAAGGGATTTTAATGTCATCATAAATAATGGATTTAACAAAGAAATAATGCAGCTTACCTGGAGCTATGTACCCAAACGAGCCAGCCACAACAGACATTGTGTTAGGTTCTCCATCCTTCACCAACATCCGGGCTAGTCCAAAATCTGCAATCTTTGCATTGAACTCTGAATCTAGCAGAATGTTGCTGGATTTTACATCTCTGTGAATTATAGCTGGTGAGCAATCGTGGTGCATATAGCATAGCCCTCGAGCAGCATCAATTGCAATCTGCAGCCTTTTAGGCCAATCCAGGACGATATGGTGAACTGAGCCTGTTCTCATATATGCTCTCTTCTTGCTGTGAAGCCAGCGATCCAAACTCCGATTTTCCATATATTCATAGACTAGAAACTTTGATTTCTCAGTTGAAATGCAGCACATTAACTTCACTATGTTGGAGTGTCGAATAGTTCCCAAAATCTCAACTTCTGCATGAAATTCTTTCTGCAGTTTCTCATCCAACCTGTTGCTATTACAAATCTTTTTAACAGCAATATATAAACCTGGACGATTCGTTGCAACACGGTAGACTTTGCCTGATCCTCCACTTCCAATCATGTTGTTTTCTGTCAAATTTGATAAGATAGTTGATGCGGCGAAATCCAACTTGTGAAATGAGGTTAATTTCCATGTTGAATCCATTATCTGCTTTTTCTTTCTGTAACTTCTGATCAAGAAGAAAGTGTAAACTAAAGCCACTAAAAACCCCACTGCAGCTATACTCGAAACAGCAGCAACATATTTTGAGGAAAGGCCATTTGAATTTCTGGTTTTGGAAGAACAGGAGTTGAGGCCAAATGATGGATAATTTGAACAAAGACCAGGATTTTCCAAGAAGCTTCTATCAAAAAAAGCATTCTGGAATGCAACTGGGATTTCACCAGAAAGGCGATTGGAAGAGAGGTTGAAGGAAATTAGCCTCAAAAGCCCAATTTGAGTTGGGATTTCACCAGAAAATTCATTTTCTGATAAGTCCAAATCATTAAGGACTGGTAAAAGACCGAGTGCACCCGGAATTTGGCCAGAAAGTTGGTTCCTCCTACAATTCAACATGTTCAACCCCTTCCATGAGATTATGCTTGGTGGTAAGCTACCAGAGAATTGATTGCCATCAAGAAAAAGCGTATTCAACTCTTCAAGAGAAGTTAACTCTTGAGGAATATTACCAGTTAACTGGTTATTGCTTGCCTTAAAGACCCTCAAATTATTCCAAGAGGACACTCCAGCTGGAATTTCACCTGAAAGCTGATTATTACTGATCTCAATAATTGACAAATTTGGCGTAACTTTTTCCGGTAGCCGGCCAGAAAAAGAGTTATTACTCATCATCAACGTTGTCAAATTTGTTGCTGTCCACAAACCATCAGGAATTTGACCTGAAAGTCGATTGCCTTGAATTTGAACAACCTTCAAACTGTCACAATTGCCAAGAGATTGTGGTAATCCACCTGTAAGATCATTGTCGAAAGCAACCACCCCTGTTAGCACTCCATTTGCACATAAATCCTCTGGTAAGTTTCCAACAAAATTGTTGGACGAAACCTGGAAGGTACGAAGCATAGAGTGCCTCCCTAATTCCGGTGGCAACTGGCCTGATAGATTATTGCTCCACAGTCCAAAATCTTTCAGTGCAGTTAACATGCCTATACTGGCAGGAATTTCACCAGATAACTCATTGAAAAAAAGAGCAAGCCCCGTTAACTTTGTCAATTTTCCAAAATCATCAGGGATTGTCCCTGTCAAGCTGTTATTACTAAGGTCAATTATCCCCAAATTCAATGCTTCAACTGATTGAGGCATTGAACCGGACAACATGTTCTCGTAAAGATACAATTTACTCAAATTCTTCAGCTGAAACAATCCTCCAGGAATATTACCACTCAGTTTATTCCGTGACAAGTCCAAGTATTCCAAAGCTGTCATGTTCCCAATATCTTTTGGGATCTCACCAATCAAATTTGTTCCATACATCCACAAAATTTTCAACTTTGTCAACCGAGTAAAACCGGAGGGTATAGCTTGTGGTGCAAACCCGTTATCATAAACCGCCAGATCTTCAAGATTCAACAAATTGCCAATCTCTGCAGGGAAAGAACCATTAAACAAATTCGCAGCTAGATGAAGGCTTTTAAGCCCTGTTAATTTCCCAATAGCAGGAGGAATATCACCAGTGAAATTGTTGCCTTCAAGATTGAGGTACTCCAACATTGGAGATAGCTTGTCAATGTCATCGGGAATGATTCCAGTGAATAAATTCTGAGACAAGTTCAAAGACTTGAGCTTGGAGCAGTTGTAGAGAACTGTAGGGAAGGATCCAGGGATCAAATTATAGCCGAGATCAAGAACCGTGAGGTCCTTGAGGTCGCACATGAATGGCGGGATGGTTTCTGCGATATTGTAGTCGTAGGCATTAAGTGCAGTCACTGAACCGTTGGTGCAAGTGATCTCTGGCCAAGTGCAGTGGTCTGACGATGAGTTCCAGTGAGAAATGTAGGGGGGATTCAACCAGTGCTGCTTCAATTGGAGTAGAATGGTTTGTTCGGGAATGCTATTTCCAGACTGTGAATTGCCATGATTCCATGGTAAGGTGAAGAAGAAGAGGAAGGTCAATATCTGAAAGGAGAATCTGGACATTGTGAGGAGGGATGGGTTGAATGGGGAAGATTACAATGGAGAAGCTGAAGCTAAATTTGTTGGCGCAAAGCAAAATTTCATTTCCTGGAAACTCTGTAAATTTGTGGGAAATTGGATGCACTCGTGTGTGTGTGTGTGTGTGTGTGTGATATGGAAGTGGAAATTGCCTGGAAAGACTTGTCAAACACCAACGGCTGTACCTGACTTTCAAAATAATCTACGTCCATTTAATAATTTCGTTGACCTCAATGGTGGGCCCTTTAGCTGGGCGGAAAGGTTGAATTTCTTGCTGCATTTAATTTTGAGTTAATTGCAAAATATATCCTTGAAGTATGGTTGGATTGCTAAACACTTTATAGACTTTTAATTTTTACACTTTATTATTCTCAATAATTAATTTTTTATAATGCATTACAATTTCACCTTAATTGGTAAAAATTGAATTGGAAAAAATAAAATCAACCCTTATAAATATTGCTGGCACATATTATCCTCATTTGATTATGTCTTTTTATAGTACAACTTGGACCAATTAAGATGAACTTATAGTACATTGCAAAAAATTAAATATCGAGAGTGATAAATTGCTAAAATTAAAAATTTATAGGGTATTTTACAATTGAGTCAGAGTTCAATTAATGTTTTCTGCAATTAACTCTTTGTTTTGTAATCTCCATTTGTTTTGTTTTTTAAAATTCTTTCTGGAATAAAGAAAAGTCTAAAGAAGATCTTGTGTCATCTTATTATGGTCAATGATGACTAAGAGATCGATTGATTAGCAGTAGAATTTGTGGTTTAGGCTAGTTTGACACAACTATGATCAAGTGGGCTTCTCAAGATAAACAGGCTAAATAGTCACGTTTTTCACAAATAGCTTCTTACTTTAATTATTGAAACTTAGAAGAATGGATTGCTCCATTTATTCTTTCACACCAGATTTTCTGTCCAAGATTTTGTCTGTCTTATTCTGTCTTAATTAAAACTACGTCATACGGTTCACTAATTTCTTGGTTAGGGTCTAATAATTGTAAAGTAATTTTAGTGATATTTATGCATTTAGTCCCTACCTTTAATAAAACTACGTTGTTTTGAACGATAGACAGAATAAGACTGAATAAATATTGGACAGAGGATCTGGTCTCTTTATACTTTTACCTACTCATACAGTAGAGGGGAATTGTTGGGATTTTGTTTAAGTTTGGCGACTTCCCCAACTATTTCTCATGGGTTAATCTAATCTAATCTAAAGGGGGAATTAGATGAAATGTATCTAGAACTAGAAAATAAAAGATTTTGAAAGATATCTAGAAGAAATATAGAGATCAAGTTTGGCAGTGGGCAAGAATTTGGTAGCATTATGAGAAGTCAGTCAATGGATGCAAGCGTAACATCATTCATTACTGACCCTTTTCCCTTATCTTCTCCATCAATATTTATTCTACTTAAAAAAAAATCCTCCGAAGAAAAAATGTTTAACAACCTGAAAGAGACAAGAACGAAATTTGCACACTTTTGAAGGATTTGGTTCTTCAGTAATATTAATGTATCACTCTCTATAACACTCTCTAAAAAAGCAATGAATCTTTTGTATTATTTTTGTGTATTACTTCATATATCACTTTAATAACGCGTGTATTTAATATTTATCTCTTAAGATTCACTAACTATTTTATCATATTTTAGTATTATTTAAAAGTACGTTTGTCATATTTATAAAGATAGATACACATATTGATACACTAAATGATACAGAAGATTCAAAATCCTCTAAAAATGTAACTTGTGTTCGTTTAAATAAAACTAACACTCCATTAAATTATTAATAAATTTTAAAGAATAAATGATTATATACATATCAAAATTTTATATTGTGATATAATAAATAACCCACAAAAGTGATGCAGAAAATCTATTGAAGTTTATGAGGAGGTGGTGATGTACTCATTTGTTTGCCCACAACTTTCCTTCAAGATTCGGCGGTTTAGGAGGCCATTTTCTCAACTCTTTGTATTTGTAGACTCGTAGTGGTACAAAAAGACAAGATAAAATATTAGTGTAATAAGCAAGCAGTAATGGTATTTTAGTGTGGTAGAAGGGGGAATGCATCCAAAGAGAGAACGCATTTGTTGACCGTGTGCTGTTGCCTGTTTGCCAAAGACCGAGGGAGAAGTCGACGACTTTGAATTACTTTATATATCAACCAAAGTACCAAACCCAACCCACGTTATTTTTTGTTTTCCTAAAGATTCAAGTATTCAACAAGGCGTAATCGGTAATACAGTGACAATCCACTTTTTATCATATGCTGTAAATTGCACTCAAAATGGTCCACAAATAAATGGGCAGTTTGAGACTTGAGGCAGTCAGTCTGAGGTCTCCTTCATTTTACCAATTTTGCTCTCCTTAACCTTTAAAAGAATGAAAAATATGGCAGAATATTGGCCAAAAACTTTATATTCAGCTTCTAATAGCTCAAAAATTGTGACACAGATCTATCCATCCTCGTAGGTAAATATTTACACTTATTCTCGAATCAACCCAAGATTTTGGCCATTGCATAAACTATGTTCCTCCCATCCCATTACCAACCTCTTTTGAAGTAGAAAAATTTGCTTGGAAAAAAATCGTCCTGCAGAAGATTGTTAAACAACTGATGAATTAATTAAACAGCAGCAGTATCCATCAAAAAAGGTAAAAGCCCGAAGCAATCTTTATCCAAGCACTCACCCAGTACCAGTATGTTACACAACTCAACTCTAGTCTTCTAGATGGCCTTAGTCAAAAGCTTGTCCAAAGCCCGAAGCAATCATTATCGCAAGTCACACAACTCTAGTCTTCTAGATGGCCTTAGTCAAAGGCTTGTCCAATTTGGGTACTCCTACTTTGTGTTGCTAAACCAGAATTTGTGGCAACAGTACTTATCCAGCGTGCCAAGATTCCAACTTCCAACTCCATCTCTCCACCAAGCAGAAAAAGTAGCCCATTTCCCTATTCGAAAAATTATTTTCTTTCCAAATCGAAAGCTACGAGAAATGATTGGCAAATGGATTTTAACGTTAGGGAAGAACCCTGTGATTATTCTTCACTCTCCATTCAAGAAATGTATTTAATATACTTATTGACTCCCCATTCAAGAAGGAAGAAATTACTTCTTCCTTTTCTTGTATCAAATCATTACTTGCTCTATCTCTTGCTTCTCCAACATCAAAAGTAGCATTTTTTTTTTTTTGTACACTGTTAACAATGAAATTTCACAGCAGTTTGTTTCCTTGAAGCCGATTTCTTTCGCTAGTAAAAGTTTCATGTCTAACAATGGGAATTGTTAGGTACCCACCGTTCCGATCAACCACCCAAAGCTGCACTATATTGACACACATACTACTACCAATTATAGCGTACCTCAATTCTAATTATTCATCATCAACAGAAAAAAAAAAGTGACTTAAACAGCTCTTTCAACTGCTTCTATTGCTAAATGTGCCACTTTCCCGATCCTAGTTTTTAACCTAAACTTGTAGTAGTTCTTACTTCTTAGTTTCAGACAACTGAAACAAATGAAGTCACGTAGGACAATATTGTTAATGGTGAATCTCGGGCAACAAGGAATCTTGACCCTGGAACACTTTAAATACTCTCCAGTCTCCACGCTATAATCTCTTTCCATTTTTTTCCTGTGGCTAAGGTGTTTGGGTGGAAAAAACTTCTTGTTAAGTTTGTTCCTGTGCCACACACCAATTTTGACCATCAACATGGATTCTTTGCGAGAGTGTACATTGAAAGTATTGAGAATTGCCTATCAACTCCTCGCCTGATGAGTTAGGGGTTATTCGCCCAATATTTTCTCATGTACAGGTTTGCCAAACCTCAGTTAGCAGTAAACTTTTTAGCACGACTTACAAAGACAAAGACGAACTTCAGCTAAACTTGAGTTAGTAATAGATTTTGGAGTTGCAGCGGTTTTCATTTCAACTCTCCATAACCATCAAGGACCCTTAGCCATATATCAAAATTAAGTTCTCTCTAGTGTCAGATATAATCCATCCAACCAAAACATTTTGCTTCACAACATCTAACAAAACTATAAAAAGTAATAAATTGAAAAAGCAACCAACTTCATAACTCAGTTAGGCAATAAACTTATTATACCAATTATATGATCCATTCCAAGATAAAGAAAACGTATACAAAAACATTGCCATTTCCACCTGGAAAAATCAAATCAAATCTTTCTTGAATACCTTTATGCTTTTTCCCCTACAGAGGTCTCCGTACTCGAATCCAGCATGACGTTGTTGAGCCTTTCGAGAGCCAAAACAAGAGCTTGGGTACCTAAATCGCCTTCCCCATAAGCCTTGAGCGAAAGATACAGTTGCTGCGCCAATGCCAGGCCCGGCAAAGCCAAATTCATATTCTGACATTCCCTCAAACATATTCCCAAGTCCTTTACAAAATGGTTCACATAAAACCCCGCCGCAAAATCCCTCTTCAAAATCCTACTCCCGTACAAGTCCAACGATTTGGACCCCGCCGCACCCGTTGATATAGCGTCCAAATATAAATTCAAGTCCAAACCGGCCTTGTGGGCATACACTAAACCTTCACAAAGCCCCACCATTGTGGAAGCTATGGTTATTTGGTTCGCTAATTTCGTGAACTGCCCTTTCCCAGGAGCACCCATGTGATAAACTCTCCCCAGGAGGTTAAAGATGGGGTTTAATTTTTGGATGACGGGTTCGTCTCCACCGGCGAAAATAGAGAGCGCGGCGTTGCGTGCGCCTCGATCACCTCCGGAGACTGGGGCGTCAACGGCGGAGCAGCCGGCGGAGGTGGCCGCAGAATGGATTTCGACGGCGAGTGAGGGGTCAGAGGTGGTCATATCGACGATTACGCCACCGGAACGGAGGCCAGAGAGAGCTCCGGTGGAGGGATGGAGGATGACGTGGCGGACGTCGGATGGATAACCGACGATGGAGAAGACGACGTCGGATTGGGAGGCGACACTTTTTGGGGAGTCAGCCCAGTGGGCACCCAGGGAGAGGAGCGGCTGAGCCTTGGACGGAGTTCGGGTGAAGACGGTGAGTGTATAGCCGGCTTTGATTAAGTGTGAGCACATGGATAGGCCCATTACGCCAGTTCCAATCCAGCCAAGACGGGTGTTGGATGGGCTTGTGAGAACCTCGGCTGACGTGGCCATGGTGCGGTGGAAATGGGTGGCAGTGGCGGTGGCGGCCTGGTGGTAGATGGCGAGAAGAAAGGAGGAGCTACGGCGGCAGTTGTGATAGTGGAGTGAGATAAGTGACAAAGGTCGCATGTTCTATTGACTCTCTCATCTTAAGCTTATTTGGTACAGTTATAATTTATGTTATTCATTGTCATTTTCCCTTATTTTTGTTCTCTCAGGAAAATTCTAACTGTTTTTATCATTTCGTTATATTCCTTTTTTTTTTTTTAACTATAATTGTTCATTTTTTTTCCTTTATGTCATTTCCATTAATTAGGTATTAACTTGATAAGTTGCTCATTTCTAATCAATTAGGATATGCAAGATAATAGAGTAATTGCCATTGTCTTATGAATTGCTAATCAAATTGCAAAAACTTTTATGATATCGTTTTCTACATGAGACTAATATGTGAATTATTCTGTATTCACTAATATTAATTTTTTATAGCCTAATATTTAATACTTTATTAGTTAATACGCTCATTGTTAATACTAATTTTTTATTTTTTATAGCATAAATTAAAATTCATACACAAGTATAATGTTTGACACGGGTCTTATGGGAGAATGGCTTAAACATAGATGAACTCATGCAATGAATATGTATTATCATTATAAAATTTTTGACTAATTAAGAAAGTGTTGATACATACAAAAGGTTTTGTGCCAATGAGAATGTTGCAATTTCATCAATCATAAAGTTCTTCGATTTGAAACCTTATTTCTTGATAAATTCCACAATGAAAAATTCTTCCTAATTAACTTCTCACTCCCAATGTATGGCCACCTTCTAAATCTTTTGGCTGTATCTGTTTTCTTTAAAATCGAAGCTAGTCCCAACTCCCAACTATATATTCCAGCTTTAGTTTTGATCAATGAAGATGACAAGCTTGTGCAGAAGCAGCTACAGAAAGAGAGCAAGGAGTTACAGAGCAGCCAAGCAAGTTTTTCATTAACGAAGGAATCAAGGACAAGAATTTTGATTGTTATTCTTTGTCTGCTAAACTTTCCTTATTGAAAACGATTTTGGGTAGAAGCCCAGATATGGAGCGCACTTGCAAAGATTATCCTTATTATGCTTGTATCAGTGTATGTGGATGATCTTGTCCCGCACAAAAGTGGCGTGTCTGTGAATTACTCTGATCAATTAATTGATTGATTGATGAAGATTAATTAGCCGCCTTTGATGAAGGAACCCAAACTGCTTATCAAACTCCTTGCTTTCTCAGAATCAGGGTCGAGGATGTGAAAGCAGTGATCCTCTCCCTTTACTTCAACCAGTTCTACTTCACCTTTCCACTCACTTTTCTTCAATGCCAAAACGTAACGAAGGTTGATCTCTCTCAGCTCATCCTTCTCAGAACAACACACAAACAACTTTTCGCACACAATTCCAGATAGGTTAGGTGCATCAACAGCAAACGGATTGATCAACGGATTATCAATCCCACTTGGAGCTGAGGGATGAACAAACATCCACATTTTGTAAAGCGGACTTTCCTCCTCCTCGCTTTCTTTCTTAGCTTTTGAATCCATAAAGTATGGATGAGATAGCAGTCCACCCAAGATTTTCATACCACCGCCCAAGCTCTCCAACCCTGCTCTGATAGCCATGATATGCACTATATTCCCACCAGCACTATCACCGCCCAAGTAAACTTTATCAAAGTCACCGTGTTTGAGCAACCAAGGCTCTTTACCGTCAATATTATTTGAATCATCAACAACATGTGAGGCCACCCATTGAAGGGCAGCCCAGCAATCTTCATAAGCTGCAGGTAAAGGATGTTCGGGGGCAAGCCTATACTCGATGGAGATTACTATTGCATTGGCTTCGGAGGTTAATATGTTAAGATAACGTTGGCTCAAAAGGGAGAAGGCGGATCCCAGGCAGAACCCGCCACCATGGAAGTAGACTAAAACTGGAAGCTTTCTGTTGTGATCAATGATCTTTGGAAGGTAAAATCTTGCGGAAACGTTTGATGAAATTGTGATGTCTTTAGAGGAGACCTTAGTAATGGGATCCTTATGCGATGGTGGAACGTAGGGTGATGCCCAAAGTCTCTCCACAGTACCATCTTTATAGACCTTGAGGAATGGAGAAAAATCAGTCACAACCTCTTTGGAGCTTGAAGCCATGAAGAAGATAAGAAAGAATGGATTGGATACTATATTTGTGGTGTGTGACTGTGTGAGCTTTATAGAATTTGTGCAAAGTAGGAAAGGGAAGAGAGGGTGAGAAAAAAATGAAACATCAAAGAAAAGTTGTGCAGTGGCCATAGTTGATGATTAATTAACAGCTTTGATGAAATTCAAAATTGTTGACAAGGAAGGTATTTGATCTGACCATAATGTTTATTTCTTCTAGATGTGCTGAATGCAAATTCAGTGAAATATTAATATTAGCTTTGTTTGTTTACACTTTAAGGTTTGTTTTTTCGTTTTTTTTCTTCAAATTTAATTTGTGTGGTTTGTTTTGTTTATTGTTTTTACAAAAAAATTTAAACAAAAAACAATCTTACCCTAATTATTTTTGTTACCATGTTTTTTTTAATTTATTCTTATTTATTTATAAAATATAAATTTAATTTTTCTATAATAAATAATTCTCCTATCATAATTCAACTTAAACTTCATTAATAAAAATTTTTCCATTCAAATTCTCACTAAGAATAAATTTATCAATCTAACCACCCCAAAATGTGTCAAATCAAATTCTTTGTCCAATATTTATATTTCTATGTCCTATTCTGTCAAATATATAAAATCAATATCATTTCATTAAGAGTTGGATACTCTGTTCAAGATTTTCCTGTTTTATCATGTTTTAAATTAAAACTAGGGTTAACTCATTTTGATACAAGATCATCTGTCCAATATTTATCCTATCTTATTCTGTCTAACGTTCAAAACGACGTAGTTTTATTAAAAGTAAGGATTAAATGTATAAATATCACTAAAATTATTTTAACCAATAGATTAGTGAACCCGTAGTTTTAATTAAGGCAAAATAAGACAAACAAAATTTTGGACAGAAGATCCCGTGTCACTCATTCTTTGGTTAGAGTCTAATAATTGTAAAGTAATATTAATGATATTTATAATTTTAGTCCCTAGTTTTAGTTAAATTACGTCGTTTTGGACATTGGACAGAGTAGGACACATATAATCTTGGACAGATGATATGATATCTTTATCTCTTAGTTAGGGTCTAATAATTGTAAAATGATTTTTATTGATACTTATGCTTTTAGTCCCTAATTTTAGTAAAATTACGTCGTTTTGAACATTAAAAACAATCAGACAAGATAATATTGCTCAGAGGATCTGGTAAAGAGACCATATTAATATTTATTATATCTTATTCTGTCTAACATTCAAAATGACGTAGTTTCATTAAAACTAGGGACTAAATGCATAAATATTACTAAAATTACTTTACAATTATTAAACCCTATCAAAGAGAGTATTGAACCCTACGACATAGTTTTAATTAAAACAGAATAATACAGACAAAATTTTGGACAAAAGATCCCGTATCAATGATTAAGGAAAATATTGTATTTTCTAAAACTAGAAAATACCTTATTCAAAAGGAGTCTAAATTTTTTTAAAATATAAATGTTCTACAATTTGGATAAACTATGGGATCTATTAATAGTTTAGTTAAATTTCAAGAGGTAAACATAATTAAACCAATTCTTTATGTTTAGCCCAAATCTCAATTCTCAACTCTCAAGTGACTAACTTTGCAATTATCACTTTGTTCATTTTGGTCATCTCATACTTTTGTAGAACTCAAAACAAACTCGTCGACACCCCGGCCAAGTCCGACAGCTAAGAGGTGGAGAAGGAGAAGTGAGCAGTGAGTGAGTCAGTGAAAATTGAGGAAGGCAACGAACTCATGGCTTGCTGTCGCTGTTAATTCATGTTTAAATAGTCGCAAGCAGTACTGCGTTCACAGGTTGTTATTCTTCTGCTTCGTTTTTTTGTATGAGTACTAAGTTTTAGCCTTCTAGTTCATTATCTATAAATATTCCAATCCCCATTTAGCTCTCTTAGGGATAATACTGTTCGCAATGTTAAGGCAAGTTCACGCCCATAATCCTCAGTATCTGCTTGTTGGGTGCAAACCAACAATTATGAAATACACTTATGCTTTAGAGTCTAGGAGTTTTTTGTGCTCACTGAATCACAAAACCCGTGAAAGATTCCATTTTTTGAGACCCGTAAATGGCTTAATTAGGCTCCGCCGTAAAATTCTTTTCGAAGAAGGTAATGGTTGTATGAATTTCTCAACTGGGGTTTTACTTAAGAATGCTTCAAGGGATTCAGGGAATTGCCAATTGATTTGTGCTAGAAGTTTTTCGACTTCAAATTCTCAGAAGTTTGCTGAAGGAAATGAAAAGACTCTTCCTTGGTTAGTGAAATCTAGGGTTAAAGATACTAGGAGTCCCGAGAAAACGGTAGCAACAAAATCTAGTAGGTCTTCATGGGAGGAATCAGCAAAGAATTTCCTAAAAGGTGGTGCAGCCATTGTCAAAGAAAATGAGGGTCAAGGATTGGAAGGTAGGCAGCATAGTTATAGGGGTAAATATGAAGATGTGGAGGAAGAAAAAGTAGAAGAAGATGAAGAAGAAGGGGAACTTGAGAAAATTAATGATCCAAGATGGGATAAAATCAAGAATAGGTTCAACAGGATTGCTGAGGTGAAGCCAGGGTCAGAGAGGCCAGAATTCAAGAAGTGGAATAAGCAGGAAAGTTGGGGTCGGAAAACATGGAAAGAGGCTACAGAATCCACAGTGCCAAAAATTGTTGGTGAAGGGATATATGGTGTTGGGCCCATCTTGGCTGCATTATCAGCTGAAAGGAGAGAGTTTTATGCTTTGTACGTTCAAGAAGGGATTGATCTTAGTGGAAATAATAGGAGGAAGAAGGACAAGAAAGGGTTTGAGAAAGTTTTGCGAATGGCAGAGAGAATTGGATTGAGCAAAAAAGAGATATCAAAACATGACCTTAACATGGTTGTTGATAATAGGCCACATCAGGGTCTAGTGTTGGATGCCTCTCCCTTGGAGATGGTTGATATTAAGGAATTAGAACCCGTTTCAATTGAGGGGGAGAGTTGCCCTCTTTGGGTTGCTTTGGATGAGGTTACTGATCCTCAAAATTTGGGTGCAATCATTCGTTCTTCTTATTTTTTTGGTGCTTCAGGTGTGGTTTTATGTGCTAAGAACTCTGCCCCGCTGAGTGGAGTTGTAAGCAAAGCAAGTGCAGGGTCGCTTGAGTTAATGGAGCTTAGATCTTGCAAGAATATGATGCAGTTCCTGTCGTCATCAGCTGAAAATGGTTGGCGGGTTCTTGGGGGCTCAGTTTCTTCTAGAGCTGTTCCTTTGAATGAGATTGTGCCTGGTGCTCCAACAATTCTTGTTTTAGGCAGTGAGGGCACTGGTTTGAGGCCATTGGTAGAGAGATCTTGCACTCAATTGATTAGAATTCCTGGAAATATCCCCATGGATGGAATTGCTGGGGAAGATGAAGACACGGAAAGATCTGAGGTGCATCGTGGATTTCCAGGTGAAGAGTTCCGGTCCTTTATGGCTGTGGAGAGTTTGAATGTAAGTGTTGCCGCAGGTGTGCTTCTTCATCACTTAACTGTGAACAATGCAACTATAATCGATCCAAAGAAGAAAAGCGAATTGATATAGTTGAATGAGATTTTGTAGAATTCACTTGAACCTGTTGCCCAGTAATTAGATTTTGTACCCATTTTTCCTCTTGGAATTCAACATTAAGTAATTTTTTATTAGTCCACTGCTATTTTTATCTCTTGATACAAAAGTACCGTTTGACCTGAATGCAGTTAACTTGCATCATATTTCACCTTATTTTTCCATTGTCGCTGTATTTAGTCCTTCCACAGTGCAGTCAGCTTCATTATGTGTTGTTTTTTAGTTTATGACTAAGTGAAAATGTACACAGGCACTGAGGCACACGTCAGAAATAAGTTCAAAATTTCCCTCGCTGACTGGATTCCTTCTTCCTTATTTTTTGTGAGAGGGTAAAACGAGAGGATGTGATATGTGTCAGCAAAATTGCTTACTATGCGCCTGCATGTTTTTGTCTGTGCTGTACTGGTTTGGGAGAATTGAATATAATCCGTGCTATCAGTTTATAATCTGCAAGACTTGGATCATATCCCATTACATTTTCATTCTTTCTGATTTATGATTCAATTTCTACCTCTATTTATGGAATTTTATGCTAATATTTTGGATAGAATGTCGGTCTTTGAGTCCTTGTGCCCCTAACAATTACCCTTCAAGTGCTGCTCTTTATACCAGAAATCTTCTTGATTTGCTTTGGTCTCAGAATACTAAAGAACTAACTAAAGTAGCATCAACATCAACTATGTCTTGATTGTAGCTGAGTTGGAAATACCATATGCTTATACCAAAGGAAAAATGGAAATCCCACATTGTAGAAACTGGTCCAGTACATACTGGACTAGAAGTTCAACTGATGAAACTGGATTGACAATATTATCAAGCATGGTGCGAGTTGAATGCCATATTGGGGATAAACACACTGCCATTTCTCCATATTTTATAGTGGTCTCTAGCTACCAATGTCTGTTGTACTTGTCATGTGGAGTTGTTTTGGGACCATGACCATGAGGCGATTAAGTTGATTTTGGATGGATTTGATTTAGGCGTATTACATTATCATGGGAAAATGAAATATGACAGTGAGTCTTCTCTTATCACATGAGTTGCAGTCTTGCACATGGCAAGTAATATTGCATAATCTTTTGCATGTCAACTCGATATAAAGTGTAGAAACAACTACGAATATTAGCATTGGTGTTATGATCAAATTCTTTTGCATTTGGGTTCTATTTTCTTTCTATAGGTAAGATTATTAGCATTAGCAGTTTACCATCGCCACTTAATGATAATCTTGCTCTCAAAACACTTCTAGTTCAACACACAAATACAAGGGGTCCATAATACACCTAAGCTGTGCTTATGATCATTGCTACGTATATACAGCACGAATTTGTATACATTTAATTGCTTTGATAATGCTATTCTCTATCATTGCTGGCATAGCTCGTGAGTCATTTAATACTGCCAATTAGCCATGTGACTCTGCAGCATCCAATTCCAACTTGTGCATGGCCTGCTCTGCTTCAGTTGCTTCTTAATAATGGGTTATTTGCTGAAGCCTTATACAGTCAGTACCGAATTACTTGTTATAACATTCATTTTATTGCACATTCTGCATATTTGTACATATTACTATTGCCTGCTTTAAAACCTGCAAATTGAGATATTGAAAATTTTCTTATCCATGTGCTGGACTAATATTCAGTCTCTATGCTGCATCCATGTATGATGATAAAATCATGCATGCACTCCTTTCTTCTCTAAAGAAATTGTTTTATTTCAATTTCGATCAACTTTCTTTTGGTTGGGGAATGAATAGTGGAATGGAATGGAGTGGAGCTGTGGAGCTGTGGAGGTCATTATTCTAAAGAACATGGAAGAATGACCAGGGCACTTTATGTTACACGGTATCGGTCGCAACATTAATGAGCAACAATTTCTTATTTGTTATCAATGGTTTCTTAAAAGAATTATATTATTGAGTAATCCAATGTGCGTACTGCTTGGTAGTGATTTTGTTTTTTGGGATTAAAAAGAATAAATACACATTTCCAGATGTTGGAGAGAGTCCAAGAAATAATGCAGAGGTCTCACTTTGGCCAAACATGAATAACTATTGCTTGAAGTGAGGTGGCGGTTTTACGTTTTAAGAATAGCAAATACGACAAAAAATGAAACTTCCTTGCCCATTGATCCATCTACTGTGGTTGGTTGTGAAGTTTGTTTGAGTTGTCCAGGTTAATGGGAAGGAAAACCACGCACACAGCCGCACTTGATGAAAGGACTTGCATGTGAAATGGTTGCCATTTCCTTGGACCTTCTCTACTCAACCTTCAAATTTACTAGACTGTAATTGCACTCTTTAACACTTGCCTAGCATTTCAAGTTGGAACTTAATCTATGCTATCAAAGATCAAATCCTATGCTATCTTGGAACTTTTTTGGTACTGAGATTTCTATTTGCATGTGGCGCTCTATTTGCATGTGGCGCGGATTGGGACTGTTGTTAGTGAGTTGGAGTTTTATTGTACTGCTAGCGTTTGATACTAATTGAAAATGCTACATGTTCTTGTTCGAAATCTTATATACGACTATTGCAAGTGATAAGATAAAAGATAAAACAGTAAAGACAGAATTTTCGAGTTTAGACGAAAACAACATTACTTAGCTCCAAATCCATCTTACCCAAAGGCATTATTCGGTTCCCAAAAACACATCTAAAGCTCCTCAAATTGGTTAGATGTTTGAGCTTTGTGCCTTCGGACCCAAACTCTAACAAACAATTGGTGATGGACCAAATTAAAATGTATAAAGCGAATTGTCCAAAACAAGAGTTTAAGATTGCAGGCTATAATAGCATGGCATGGGCAGTAGTTTCAAGTAGTCCATGTCCATCAAGACAAATCTCACCTAATTATTATTCATTTAAATATTTTCCAAGCTTTTAAATTAAGGGCAGGTCCCATCCATCCTGGATGTTTATTTCTTGTAAGATTGAGAAATCCAATTCAAAATTTCAAATCCTAATGTGTACAAAGTACAACAATTTAGGTAAAAAACTATAATAATAATATCAAACAGTTGCTTGTGTTCTATTCATATAAAGGCACTAATAATGATACAATACTAACGTCGCTTTCCAATTAATTCGAAAATGAATTGTGCTTCAAACACAAGTTTACACTTTTACCCACATCTCAAATTTAAGTCAATTTGTGTAAGGTTTATCCAAAGGTTTAAGATTCTTTTTTATAGCATCAACAATGATTTTCTATTTGCAGAGTTCGTCCAAACTCTCGAATTAACCAATCAGATTAAGTTTCGAAAATGGCTGGAAAAGACATAACGTGCACTGCAAAGCAAATCATGCATATGATGTTCATCGAGTCGGTTTTCGGTTTATTCGGTTTGGACATTTCTGAACTCGAATTCGAAAACCGAACCGAATTCGAATATAATTCAAACAAGCCGAACCGAATTCGAAATTCGGTTTTCGGTTCGAATTCGGTTTTATTCGAATAAACCGAATTTGAATTTGTTTAAATCCTAATTAAACCATTAAATTACATAAATTAAATCCTAATTTATAAATTATATTAGATTTAGTTTCAATTATGTCTTTTAAGTTAGGTTGTATTATTATTATTATTATATATTTTATATTTATAAAAATTATATTATATATATATTGAATTCGGTTTAAACCGAAACCGATTCGAAATTCGAAAACTGAATTCAAATTTCTGAATTCGAATTCGGTTTTCGAATTTTCGAATCGGTTTTCGGTTTAAACCGAATTTTGAACAACCCTATTCAGCATACTTATTCATATCAAAGAAAATAAAAATAAAAATCTGCCAATCAATTGGGCATAAATAGAATAATAATATTATGCCATTACCTCATATTTATCATCATTAAACAAAGGAATGTGCTTATGCTACGATTCGAATCATGCAATAGCATCTTCCCATAAAAAGCATCCAAATTGTCCTACCACTCCACACCTGCCACCTCGCACGCTGCCATAGGGCTCTCCATCACTAGTCCATCATATTCATACCCTTCCCCTATATACAATGCTATAACCACCTCAGCCAACGGTCTCTCCCTCTCTCTCCCCATTCTCACTTTCTATTATAACCTTTACGAAAAAAACACACACAGATACAAAAAAAACACACACAAATCCAATTACCCGCACATCCCCACACTCGCGCGCCTCTCTCGCTCTCTCACACACACACACACACGCACTAAATCTAAAAAGTTTTACGACAAAGCAGTATAAAATTACGCGGTCTCTCACATTTCGCCCCTTTTTCTCTCCTCTGTTCTTCTGCCTCTCCCTTTGTCTGTGTGGATGCACTTGCCATCTGTGGCGATCTGAAGGAGTAAAAATATAAATGATTTTGAGTATACGGAGCTAAATTCTTAGGGCATTGTTTGCCCGTACAAGTTAGGAAGCAACACGAATAACGACGGAAAAGATAGAGGTGGTGTTTGGCATATCTCTGTGATAAGGATAGGATTTGATGCGGACGGACATTGTTAGGACAATGTCTTCGGTGGATGCATTGGACGCATTGTTATTCTCGGCGAGCAAAGCTTGCTGCAGTCCGCTCGCGGTTTTTATCCAGATCCAGGTGCGGTTCTTGCAGTTCTCTGTTTGTGTGGGGAATGTCGGAGTATATTTGAATTTTGTTTATTTTTGGATTTTTTTAATAGCGTGGATCTGAGGAATAGGATTTGATTTGGTTGTGTGTAAAATGCAGGAAGAAGAAAACTTCTGCAAAGTCTGAAATTTGACCTTGCCGTTTTTACTTATTTTAGAAGACGAAAATCCCTGGAATTGATAAATTAAATCCTTTTGTTTTTGGTGTGATGAGAGTTTGAATGTTTTCCGCCTTTTGTCGATAGATTTCAGTTCGTGTTTAGAAGAAAATTGGAGCTTTTATAGTGCGAGTTGGATCTGAGGGAAGGACAACAAAGCAGAATACTTTTCAAAAAAAAGAGAAATAATAGAAGTCAAAAGCTAGTTTTTAGCTTAACATGAGATATAATCACTTGATCTTATGTTAAGCAACAGACAACAGGCTATTATTATGATGTCTCTCTAGAGTGAGTGAAACATTCAAGCTATGTAGCTAAATTTGAAGTTGCATTATGTTCTTGGAGACAAAATCCATTTGCTATAATGAAGTTAAGATGGAATTTGTGGGATAGGGAAGCTACCATTATAACCTCCTGGACTGAACTTAGGGAGAGAAAAGTTGAACCCAAAAAGTAATAGTTTTGGTCCTATTTGGAGCATGGAGCTAGTGAAACAAGGGTAAAAGATGGAGAAAACTTGAAGATAAATGTTTAGCCTTCCATTTCTCTTCGTACTAAATAGAATTTACAGTTAGAAGAAATTGAGATTTTGGTTTTCTAAGTCCTATCTCAACAATTTGAAGAGTGAAAGGTTGCTGATGTTCTAGTTTATGTAAAGTCCACAGCTTTTGGTTATGATTTATCTTTCCTGGAAGAAACCAGAAGAGCTTGATTTTCTTCAACTTAAAGTTTATTTTCTACAGTAGATTTCAAGTCTTAAAGCTGGTGAGATGGCATGAAAATTAGGAAATAACATAACAAGATAAATTTCTCAATTTTATTTTCTTCTATTTGTATATGTACCCTTATTCTATGCTTCTTTACTTTTTCTTTAAGGTTGCTTGATACAGGGTGTAGTCTTATTTTGGTTTTAAATCTTGTAGGGCCTTCCTAACTGACAAAATCTGATGCCTAAGTTGGTTTCAATTTGTTTAGCATTTGTAGTTTACTTCGTGAGAGTCTTAATAGTTTAATTTGCCGGAATTTACTTCAATCTAAATGTATGAATTATTATGAATGTAGGCTTTGGATTTTAATTATGAGTACTTAATAGCTGAATCCCGTGCTAGTTATTGTTGTTTCTTACTAGTTATTAATACTTATTCTGAAGTTATACAAGTACTCTTTCCTGTCCAGGACTGTGGATGCTGAATGAGTAACTTAGATTGAAAAGAAATCCTGATATTTTAGATTCTATCGAATTATTCTCTGCTCCAAAAGCAAGTTATCTGACACAAAGCTTTTGTTTCTAAGGAGTACCACAATAGTATTGAAGATGTAACTTTAGATGGGCTACAGATGCATATATTTAAGAAGTACCACAATAAAATTTGTGGAAAAAACTTTCAAAAACTAGAATTGCAAATAAGTACTCTTGTGAACTGCATACAGATGCATATGTTTATGGCACATATTTATAACTTAGAAACCATTGATGAGACATATTATTCTTCCATGAGTTTGTGTCATGTAGACTCTGATTCTAGAAGATGTCACCAAAACAGTTTCCAGATAAGATATCTGTTCTAAACACCAAGTCACCCAGGACCCAAGTTCCTTTAGATGTTGGCATATGCTAGTTCTCTTATGAAGATTTTCGTTTTTTGGGCGTTATATTGGTACATTCTGAGGCGCCTACATTCATGCTACAGGGATACTTCATATGCTTAGTTCTTGCTCTTGGATGGGCCTGTGCTGCTTATGTCAGGTATGCATTTGATGACATGGATTCTAGCAAGATATATGTACAGTAGATCACTAATCCAAGGCAATTACTTGGTCTTAGAAAAGCCATTTGATACTGGACATTTTCAGTGACAGTTACTTTTCTTTCACAGAAGCAGAGAAATAAGACGGATGCAGGAGAATACCAGAAGTGGCAATCCTTTTGCATTTCTTTGCTATGATATCAACGAACTTGAGCATTCTAATCAAGTCAATTTGCCTAAAGTGTCAGTTGTAATGCCTTTAAAGGGCTTCGGAGAACATAATCTACACAACTGGAGAACTCAGGTGAAACATACATCTGATGTGGTACCAAGTGGTTCTTCTTAGATTTGCTTTTAATGCAATTTAGTTACTCTATCAATATAAGTTTTTGTAAGACTTTTTCCGTAAGGAACCAAATTCAGTGAATATATCCAAAGGAACGAGAGATCTCTTCTTATTTGACAAAAACACTGGTTTAGCTTCGAGTTTCACATTCACTGTTACACCCCTTCTTTTGGCCAACCCTATTTCTTATTCCAGATCGTGTTCGCAAAATGCTAAAAAATACTTGGACCTTGGCTCAATAAATATTTAGCATTGATTTCTGGGTTTTTTGGCTTTGCATTCCTGATACTTTTCCTTATGTCAGAGTTTACGGCTTTTTGCCTCAGCAGCATAATATTTACCTGATAATTGTTGAACTTTTGCATCACATGTATAAACTGGGGTAGTTTACTAGGCCTCATTGGATTTTCGATTCATAAATAATGCAGATTACATCTCTTTATGGTGGTCCCCTGGAGTTCATTTTTGTTGTTGAAAGCACAGAAGACCCAGCTTACCATGCTATATCACGACTTCTGGCAGATTATGAGGTATAAATTGTTCTCTTATTGCACCACTATCACGTATCTTTTGCAAATCTCAATTCAGTGAGCATGCAATCTTGTTGTTTGAGTTTTACTTCATAACCCTGTTCCTTCTCCTCTTGCTTTTCTATTTTCCCTTTTGTTTCTAGAATGTCTGCGACTGGTAGCATATTTTGTTTTGAACACTATTTGAAAATGACTTCAACTAAGTCCTTGTTTAGTACCAAGATTCTCTTTGGAACTTGAACTTAACATTGCAACATGAGAAAAAGAAAATTACGAGGCACGAACTTCATGTACCTCATCTCTTTATATACGTATTCATCTAATTATCTGTTTATCAATCTATCATATGAATGTCAGTTAATGTATTTTTCCAGTCTCATCTGAAGTTCATGAATGCTGTTACTGAGAAGGTAATTTGTCATCTTTAATTTTGACTGCTGTAAAATTGGATTTCTAAATTTTGTGCAATGAATATTAATGTCATAGGCAATACAGGTCTTGTTCATCACTGTTAAGAATGGTAAATGAAAGTGTACATCGTATAAAAAGAAAAATGTAGGCTAGTAAAAGTTGAAGGCTTCAAAATAAGGACATCAAGATAAAGTTGGTTATATGAAGCTGGGCATAGTATAATAGAGGAATTACTTGGTTTGCATATGCTATTTTTTACTGGCCTAAAATGATTTATGCCTCAAAGATCAGAATAAGCTCAAAGTCCTGAAACTAGCAGTAATTTGTGATAATTTTGACACATTGTAGAAGATATGCTTATGTCCGAGCTTTTATTCTTGGGTCATGAGTTGCTCACATCACAGTCCCATGTGCTAGCTTTGATTCTTTATGCTTGAACTTCTGCTCTCTTTGTTGAATTATTGTAAAGATTTGCCTGAAATATGAATCACGGCCTTTCATTGAGTCTAGGTGTTGGATATGCGAGGCATTAGATATTTACTTTAATCATGCCTATTGCCGATCAGTGTTCTTACCTGCCATTTTACTTACACTCTGTCTGTATCCTGCTTCACTTGATGATTTGACAGGATGATGTTGATGGACGGGTCATTGTTGCTGGTTTGTCAACAACCTGCAGTCAGAAAATTCACAATCAATTGGTACATTTCAAATTAGTAATATTTTGTAGTACTTGACACTAAAGAATATAGCATGTCTAATTCCATTTTACAGAAATTAATTGCGCCAAAGTTTTTGTCTGTGGGGTCTGTTTTAAATTTAACTTTTTTGATGTAGCATGAATATCATTCTGACTGGATGTTCCCAAAAATGACATGTGTAAAAGTTAAAATAAGGAAAATATAAATTGGAGGACCTTTTAAATATGATTTATATCATTTATACCTGTCTTGACTCTGCTTGCTGAATAGATAAATTATTTATTGGGTGTTAATTGCTATCTACAGATAAAATACACTCTATTGGTTTGTTGCTTTATGTAAACTTTGGTACCTTGTAGGTTGGTGTGGAGAAAATGCATAAAGACAGCAAATATGTACTATTTCTGGATGATGATGTTAGGTTACATCCTGGATCTATCGGTGCACTCACTACAGAAATGGAGAAGAACCCTGAGGTTCAACTATTTTCGAATATAAAACTTCATTTTATCAAAATATATTGTAGATATTGATTATTATTACATATGTAAATGCATTTGTCAGTATCCTGATTCTAGGTGCTATGTTGTTCAGATTTTTATTCAAACTGGATACCCACTTGATTTACCGTCCGGAAGTTTGGGAAGTTACTGCATTTATGAGTATCACATGGTATGGACTTTTTTCTGCTCCCATATTTTCTGCTTTGGCATTCTACAAGTGCCTGTAGGTTGCACAGATTGAAGAAAGATATTTGCATGCCTGTATCTCATGGTAGAACAGTATTTCAAATGTTAGATTTTTGTTGAAAATGATCCCAAAATATCACAGGAGCACTTGATTTCAGTGTCGGTTGTCTTCATTAATGAGTATTGTGCTAGTGAGACTTATCTAAGTCTGCCTTGTTTAAATTGGAATATTTGTTTTAGTTTCATGAGTTTAGTTCTTAAATTTCTTTAGTTTGAATAAGCTGTTGGAAAAGGAAAGCATCTCTGGTTATGTTAGTTCTATCCAATTGGTGCTTTGTTCGTATACATTGATGAATTCAAGGTGTTAATGTTTACTTCAGCCTTAATGGGCTTTCTGAGAGTTATGCCTCCTAGATGGTCTTTGTTCATAAGTTTTTAACAGTAGTCCTTGTTCATAATCTTTCTCAACTTGTAAATTGAAGAATATATATTTTTATCTGTAGCCCTGTTCGATGGGATTTGCTACCGGTGGGAAAACGTTCTTTTTGTGGGGAGGTTGCATGATGGTAAATCTTTCTCTGCTATCAACTTCTATGTACAAGTGTGAAACTTGTATTTCAATCTAACGATTTAGGGTTTCTATATTTTTCTTTATTTCAGATGCATGCAGATGATTTTAGAAATGATAATCATGGTGTTGTTTCAGAGCTTCGAGATGGGGGCTACTCAGATGATATGACTCTTGCAGCTATAGCGGGTAAAATATTCTCCTACTTCTTATTATGTTTCAACTATATTAGTGACTGTGAGTCTGAGAGCAATTCTATGTATTTCCTCTTTTCCCTTTCGATGGACAATATGTTCTTTTAGCTGGTTAAATACTAGGCAGATTGTCATGCAAATGTTGACACAACTAACACAAGTAAATATGACATAAAGTAGTTCTTGGAATATTTAATTGTTTGAAGGCATTTTGTTTCTGCCATTCTTTTATCTACATTTTGGAATTCTTGTCAAAATTCCGATACTCCTAATCAGTGAATGTTGATAAATACCTTATGAATTAAAAAAAAAAGGAAATTATTACAAAAATCACTGTGCTTGGTGATACCCAGCTGCATGTTCACAGAACTTATCAAACTTTTGCTTCTAAACTATAGGAGAAATTAGGTGTTTTTACTTGACAGAATGTTCACCATGACTCAATGCTGCTATTAAGGATTTTAGTTGCTGTAATACTTGTTTAGGGCACCTGTTTTACTTTCTAAATATTGTTCATTTCAGGTGCTCATAAGAGGCTTATCACATCACCACCAGTTGCTGTGTTTCCTCATCCTCTTGCTAGTGACCTTAGCTTTTCAAGGTTTGTGGGTTCTAGCTTGAAATCTTTCTGAACTATTTAAGTGAACTAATTTAACTCTTTTGATGTGTGAAGGTACTGGAATTATCTTAGAAAACAGACGTTTGTTTTGGAGTCATACACAACAAAGGTTAACTGGATAATGAATCGTGCATTATTTTCTTCCCATTGCTACCTGTCTTGGGGCTTTGTAGCACCATATTTCATGGCTGGCATTCATGTTACAGCTGCTCTAAGATGTTATTACAAAGGGTATTCACCTGAAGATTTAACCTTTACATCTACTGGTGAGCATGCTAATTCACTTAGGCCATTAGTTCTTTGTATGATTTTATGCCATGACTTTGAATGATATCATTGTGGTGCCACATATTCTAAATTGTCAACCCCTTCAACACAAATATGTTTTCATCCCTTCTCAAACACTGTGTTTCATTGAACCAAAATATTCAATTTGCAAAAGGGGGAGTGTGTACAACTCTATATGCAGGAGTGTGAGTGTGTGTGTATTGCATGCATGGTATATGTGCATAAAGCATACTGGCATATGTATATAGACAACACCATCACCACCTAAGCCTTTATTCCACCAAGTGGGTTCAGCTATATTGATCACAGTTTGCCATCGTGCTCAATCTAAGGCTTATTTTTTCATTTATATTTAAATATAACAAAAGCCTTTGTAGTGTTCTGTAATCTAATTATAGTCGTATTCAACAGATGAAGTAGTGTTTGGTATACAATAATTTGCACTGCTGGTCTATAAAAGGCTGTAAGCTTATGAAATGAGAAGTTGAATCTTGAGATGAGTACAACTAATGCCCGTGATTTTGGCTTAAGTAAAGCAATGCCAACTTCGTTCTAGGACTTCTACTCCTGTTGCCTTCATATTATGTTTCTTATTTTGTTCAGGATTGTTACTGAGTAGCTGCCTAACTGTATGCACTACTCTTGAACTCCTGTCCATGTGGAACTTGACCAGAATAGAGGTTCACTTGTGCAATTTGTTGTCTCCTGAGGCACCTAAGCTGTCGCTTGCTTCTTACAACTGGTTTTTGGTGAGTTTAACTCCACATTTTCTCATGAAGCATGCTTCATGATTATCTTAACTCTTTACCTTTATAGTGCAATGCAACCTCTTTTTCATGGAATCTTGTAGACAAGATTACTGCAAAACAACAATTAGCCTCACACTTTGCCATCGTGTTCTGCTTAAACTTATTTTCTTGTGGTTTCTTTCTAAATCTTTATTAGTCTTCCTCTTCACTTTTTAAATTAAATTAATAATTCTTTTTTTTCTACACACCATACCATACTATAATGAGCATCACACTTAACCACTTTTAATTTGTAAAACGCTGAATTTGATCTTTATTTTGTTGTTAAGTGAAAAACTTATGTTAAAGGTGAAATGATGAAGTTCCAATTGTTTAGGAGTATTAATGCAGCAATTAGAATTATTTGTGCTTGTCGGAGAGGGCAAAAGTAATGCTCGAGAGCGCATCTGTTCTTTATATATATATAATTATATATTTTAATTTATTTGGGACGATTAGTTCACTAACTTATCCACTTATGTTGTGTAATTGATGTTGAATGAGCAGGTATTTATTGCTATGCTGGTGGATAATTTTTTATATCCTGTTTCAGCACTGAGATCACATTTTTCTCAATCTATCAACTGGTCTGGCATTCGATATCATTTGAAGGATGGGAAGATAAACAAGGTGTGTGTGTGTGTGTTTTTCCCTCTTAGGGATGTCTTTTATTAACGGTTTCTGCAGCTTGCAACTGCTAATTATTAAAATCCAAACAAAATCCATCTATAGGAGAAATACAGGAAAATATAGAGTTTTCGCGTACTAATTCTTTTTACTTGCATTAAAATTTAATTATCTTCTTAGTAGCACACGATTTAAAGGTTCTGTTCATTGAGGACATCATACATAGAGATTAATGCATCAAGTGTTAGCTTCATTTTTTAACATTTAAAGAAAACATTTATTCGTGCTTCTTTTACAAACATATTGCTCTTGCGTGTTCTATTGATAAGCAGTTTTCATTTCCAGCTCTGTCTGCATTTTAGTTGGCCTCCAGAGGAACTCATTATTTGTTCTTTCTGCTAAAAGTGTTGGCTTTCATTTATAACATTTAGAAGAGTACATTTATTCGTGCTTCTTTACAAACTTATTGCTCCTGCATAAGTGGTTTTCATTTCTGGCTCTGTCTGCATTGGTTTTCATTTCCGGCTCTGTCTGCATTTTAGTTGGCCTGCAGAGGAACGAACTCATTATTTGTTCTTTCTGCTAAATTTGTCTTTGCTTAATGCTTTTAGCTTCCTTTACTTCTTTGCTTGGAAATATAATTAGCAGAATCCGAATGTGTAACATATTAAAAACCCATATCTTGTCTAGAAAGGAAATCAAAGTTGTAAGACTACTAGAACTAGACCTCATTCTGTTGGCTTATTTTACAGATTGACAGATCGAAGGGGAAGGGTCCAAAGTTTACCGATTTGGGAGGAAAACGTCTATATGGAAAGAAAGGAACCGATCACACAGCTTCTCTTCTTTATTCATTGTCCAGAAGTCTTGTTCAGTGGCGCCAGCCCAAGAAGTATGATGTTTAGGGACAGCATTTATATAGCTGCAACCACAGCGGGTATTTTAGGGTCCCCATAGAATGCCATTCATCATCCATAGATTTGAATTTGTAGTTTTCTTTGTTAATTTTTCATATTGATTGATTAGATCGATTGATTTTTCAGGTGTCAAGCTGTCCCATCTTTTGTAATTGTAATCATTCATCGTGTAATTTACTGAAAATATGTACCATTAATTAATGTTTATGCAAAATCAGGTCAATTAAATTGATTTTCTTTCTTCAATGATGTTCTACTTACATTCTTTTTTTCGTTTCTTTTTGTTTGGATTTCTTCACACAAGAATACCAGCATTGGCGTTGGCCATTGACTAGATAATGAACAACTTCATGGATATTCACCATGTAACATTTTTTTGCTTTGCTACTCTAAAAATCCTGTTGAAATTACCCTCTTAACATTTTTCTTTATTATTTGTTTCAATAAATAAATAGGAAAGCATGAGCGGGATTCATGGAGCGAATTTCCAATCCAATGTGCCACCCTTTTAGCCTCTTTTCAAATCTCAAGGTGAGTTGCATGAACATCTCCTGTTGGACCAGTTTCTTGAAGCAAAATTCAACGAGTTAAGACTTCCAACAGTGGCAGCCAAAATAATTAGCAAACATACACAATTACTTCTTCTAATGGCCAGATTATTAGCTTGAATATATTCAGCTCGAATCTCACTCCCCAACAGTAACATTATTGACAACGAAAGAGAAAACATACTGTGAAACTGAAGTCATAGCATCAATTAATGTAACCTTAACAACTGTCCAATTGAAAACACAAGGGCATGCATACTTACATCCAGCTCCTGGAAGAGGCAAAGCATTACCAAAATGGCATAGAACAGGAAAATGAAGAAAAAAGATGAATGCTTTACTAGAAACATAACCAGAAAATGCCTCATCAAGTGCAGATAAAACTACAATGAATTGCTTATCTCAGTAGAAATAATGTTAATTTTTTACAAAGCAATACATGAAAATTACTTCCGTATATCTCCAATATAGAATTCATCAATCATATCGAATACTCGGGTAGCATGTTGTGGCCTGCCAAGTAGACATTGCAGTTGGTATTAGCACCAAAGACAGTCAAACCAAGCAACAGGGAGCAAAAATTTTCAACACAAAGCAGATGCAGCAGAAACCGATAAGGGGCCGCAAGTGAAGCATTAAAGAAAAGAATCAACATGGTTCCAATAAATTCACCAAGAGAAACTATTTAATTTGACGTTTTCAACATAAAAGAAGAGCAAAATGTAACTTCTGCTACCCTACCCCCAAATGCTTGTGCATCAAGGTGGATCAAGACAATAAAAAACAAATACACATCCAAAGGCCTACCCGAAGAAACCTTCCGTTGAGTCGTCACCAGCATGTGCTAAGATGGCATCACCACCAGGATGTTCTTCTACATATGAGGTAACATCATAAACCTACAGTTGTTCCATAATAGATCAAGAAAGATGAAGGTTTTGATCAGACATCCGCAGCATTATTATTCACTTTCTCATTCGGCAGAATATTTGTTTCCCTGAATTGGTCATATAAAATTAACCTTATCATTGATGATGATCCAACAATCAGTCCGCTTGTTATGCAATGCGATTTCAGCTTTAGAGTATGCTTTTGAAACCTGAGAAAATACAAGTGATAGGAGTTCAAAAAATATAGGTCAAAAGTAAAGCAATAAATGGTACAAGAGACTCAGTAGCTTCTAAATTCAAACGTTATGAACAATCCACCTAAGATGGATGAATCATTTAACATATAAGTTTGCTGACAAAGGTTAGCATGTCGAGTTAGGAAGATATTGTAGTACTTTCCAGCGAACATAATCGTCCAATATACTTAATTTTGCAGAATAACCACGATATTCTCTCACAACAATTGCACAAAATTAATCATGTTAAGATTTTCAAACAAATTTTTTTACTTGGATATTTCAACATAAACATCTATTGCGTGGTGGTTGTCATTCTAAACAATGTATATAAACAGAAACAGGAATCCAAAACAAACTATATAATCTTAATCATGTTAAGATTAAGTTACTTGGTTGTTTAGAAGCTAAAACAAACTGAAAATATCAAGCAAAAGAACTAAGAAAGAATGTATGAACTAATTAGAGCATCTTCAAGTACCTTGCCGTTGGCATTCGAATCTGCTTGTTTGCCTCGATCTGCATTTCACAAAACTCCCATTACTCATTAACCAGCACATACCCAGATTCAAATTACACAAAATCCAAGTAAAAATTAAAGGGACAAAAGAGCATTACCGGATTTTCGCAACCGAGGGATTACAACAAGCATTCCCAATAAGATGCTCAAAACCAAAGCTACCACTGCAATATCCATTCTCCCAACTTTTATAGCTTAAACTACACCCTTAAGAAAAACCCAAAAAGATTCCAACTTTAAAAGTGGAATCTAAATAGAGAAATAAGATACACTAATTCCATGATAAAGTTCAGTTTCAGTGGACAATGAATCAAACAAACTTGGATAAGTGAATGTGTGCTTGAAGAAGTAAAAAAAGAAAAATAAAAATAAAAATGGGGGCTGACCTGGATTGGAGTAGGTGAAATTTTTGGTGATTCTTGATATTCCGGCGATGGTTTTGACGTGGGTCTGCCGCCGGAGGACTAATGTCGGAGGCTCACTTGAGCGAGTACAGTGAGGTAGTATTCCAGTGTGATGTCCACGTTCCAGCCTCCAGGTAGTCAAGTCACGTGCGGGACTGAGGGAGGTATAGGGATTTAGTGACGGGTTAAGATTCAATAATAACTAAACTAGGGGCGTTTGTTGCAAGGGTACGAAATTTTTTTTTGAAAAATAAATAAATTACTATATATATATATATATGTATTTCATAATTTAACATATGACATGTTTTTTTTTATCTATTTACATAGAGAATAGACTATTTAAAAGAAAGGTGTAATTTTTTTTTATCTATTATTATTATTTTTAATCTATTAGTTTACATGTTGCGTATGGCTTTGACAGACATAATACGAGTACTTAACTTTTACAAATCATAATTATCTTAAAAAAACTAAAGTTATAGCATGAAAAATTTTAAAAATTTTGAAAAAAAAATATTATATCATAAGTTACTAGTTTACATGTTTCTCATCAAATCAATAATAAATCCCGAATGGCTAAAATTCATACCTAATAGTTTGGTTGAGGAATGACAATGGCAATAATAATGATAATAGTAATTAATGGATATCCATTCCTTATAAAGTATTTGGGTTTGGAGTATTATCCAAAACTAAACTAGTATATAAAAATAATTTTAAAGTAATGCTTATATCCTACTAAACAACATTCTTTCACGAAGTGTAGATCAAATGGTTTACATCTTCACCTGTGAACCAATAGGTTACGGGTCACCAAGGGGGTAGATAAGGTACTATTGTTGATCCTCTTAGATAAAAAAAAAAAAATCTTTCATTTCATTCCTTTTTCCCCCTCTAAATCCACCAACCAAACACCCCCTTAGTTTTTTAAAAAATTATAATTTTATTTTGAAAATCCAAAGTAATAAGTCATAAAATAAAATTTCTTTTTTAAAAATTTACATTTATATTTTCTGGCATTATCTTCTAATATACATGTTTCATATTCATTAGACCAAAAAAATGTCTATTAAAAAATGCATCAATGATTTTTAAAAATTATCATCTTTTTTTCTAAAAATACAAGGCTATACCCGCAAATTATTAATATATGACTAATTTGGCATAAGCTTTTATTTATCATAGTGATTGTTAATATATAACTAATTTGGCATGAGATTTTATTTATCATATTGATATTGATTGTTAGAAGATTTCAAGTTTTGCTCACCATCTCGTTGACCATTGTCATGCTGGTAGTTCAGCATATGTGCTTGAAGCTCTGAAGGCGTAGTGACAGTCACATGTTTGTCGCAAATGAAGGACCAGAGGGTCTTCTGAGTATACTAATTTAGATGCATTTAAGTCGAGATTTGATACCTAAATCACACTGATTCATGTCATAAAGTTGTAGCATTATCTCATCTCCAACACAAAATCAATTTGGATATAAGACATAATATGCATTTCAAGACTTAATTGGACTAAAGATCAACTGTTCATCAGCATAATAAGCAGTGGATTGACTGTCTCAGGAAGTTTAAGCAAAGTTGAGACTCGAGCCTATAAATGCCGTCTACCGAAAGTTAAAATTAACTTTTGCCAAAAGTCATAGAAAAAAAGAAAGAAATTTAGAAATGAAAAGAAGAATAATACCTTAACATGGCCTTATTCTCGAAGAATGGAATAAAGTTGTCATATAATTGAATCGATCATACTACAAACCTTTTTCTGTTTAACTTATCCTTCATATTCTCTTTGCACTGTAACCGATCATAAAAATTTTCACACTGCAACAAGAGAATAATGAATTGCTTTAGGTCCAAAAGATCAAAAAGTTTCCCAACCAAAACTCCATCAGCTGATGATATGCAACCAAACCAAGAAATCCCAGAAAACAAAAATGTAAGACATGAAGTTCTGTTGAGCATTCCAGGATGCAAAGCTCATCTGATGGATGCAGGAGAAGCTGTAGAATTGGCCAGTGGAGTTTTCGAGCTTATTCGTATATCGGATGAAAATGTTTCTGTTGCTACTATCATTAAAGTTGGTTATGAACTTCAGTGGCCTTTAACAAAAGATGAACCTGTTGTTAAGCTTGATGCACTTCACTATCTGTTTTCTTTGCCAATGAAAGATGATGATCCTTTGAGCTATGGCATAACATTTTCAGAACAAAACAGTGGGAATCTGGGATTGCTGGATTCATTTCTCAGTGAGCATGCATTGTTGACGGCATCATCAGCATCATCAACTAAGAATAAGAACATTAATTGGAAGGAGTTTGCACCAAGAATTGATGACTATAACAATATTTTGGCTAAGGCAATTGCAGGAGGTACAGGCCACATTGTCAAGGGAATCTTCAAATGTAGCAACGCTTACACCAACCAGGTCTGTCCTAGTAGTTAAAAAACGCATAAATGAATAGACAAAATTGTCAAATGAAGGAAATTAACCAAAGGGATCCTTAATCAGCTTGCAAAAATTATTGCCCTTGGTTATTTTTCTTCCAACTTATGAGACAAGTTTCTATCTGGGATTTCCCAATACTGCCTTGAGGACATAAGATTTGATGGCATATTTTCTTGAAATGTATTGGAATTAACAGGTCCATAAAGGAGGGGAGACAATTCTAGTAAATGATCAGGCACAAGCGAGAAATGGTGTTCCAAGCACTAAAAGTTTCAACATCAATGATCCCTCCAAGAAGAATGCACTCAATAGAAGCCTGAAACGGTACATATAATGTAGCTAAGAGTTATTATCCCATAGTACACATCATAAAGTGAAAAGTACAATTAACTTGATGTTATATGTTACTCAATTAGTGTGAGAAAGTTGTCCAAGATGACTGAGAAGATGAGTAAAGCTATGCTTGATGGAGTTGGCATTGCCACTGGATCAGTGATGGCACCTGTTGTTAAATCACAAGCTGGAAAGGCATTCTTCACCATGCTTCCTGGGGAGGTACTCTTGGCTTCACTTGATGCTGTTAGTAAGTCTTCCTACATATAATTCAGCTTTCTACTCTTCTTTGTTCGAAATTTCCTTTTTTTTAATTTTTCGTCCTAATTGAGTTGTTAATGGTACTTGAAAACTCTCATGGAAACCACAGACAAGATCATAGATGCAGCAGAAGCTGCTGAGAAACAAGCTATGTCTGCTACATCTGGTGCTGTGACAAGGATGGTAACTAAGAGGTAAAGTCCCTCATAATAAATCCAGTTGTAATCTCAAAAATCAAACTGAAAAGTTCATTGCCTGCTTAAGATCTTTATTAATACAAAATTGGGCACCAATTCTTCTAGGAGTTGGGGGAGAGAATTTTGTATGCTACTTTGGTTGCAAGATCTTCCTGCTTGAAGCATACGAAATTAAAAGTTTCTTAAATGCTCATGCTCATGCTCATGCTCCTGCTCCTGCATGCATATCAATGTTCAAATTCAAATGCCACAAAAATCACTTAATGGCCATGTCAGTCCAAAAATTGCTCTGTGATTGACAAATTAATGCCTTCTTGGTTTGAGTTCTGATGATACTAAACTTGTCAGTAATTGGCTAAACTGTCAAACCAGGTTCGGAGAAAATGCAGGGGAAGCAACGGAGGATGTCCTTGCAACTGCCGGACACTGTGCTGGCTTCGCGTGGAACGTGTTCAAGATACGAAAGGCCATCAATCCTGCATCTTCCGTCTCCTCGGGAGTTCTCAAGAATGCTGCAAAGAGTAAAATTGTGTAAAAAGACAAAAAAAAAAATAAAAAATTTCCTCAACGAATTTGATGGATTGGAACTTTAAAAAATAAATGTCATGTTTAGCTTTATGAATGAATGTTAATTTTATATGTTACTAGCACATTTTAGCCATAAAGATGGTTCATGTTTATCATTGCAAAATCCTTTTCTCTTTGTAATGCTCAATTTTCATTACCAATCATAATTTCTATTTACAAAAAAACCTTTCTTTCAACCATTTATAATTAGCCTAATGAAAAAATGTCAAAAAATAGAATGAAGGAAACAAGAAAGAAATATGTAATCCCAATAATTTCAATCGTTAAGTGACAAATGGATCTTCTAATACATTTACTATTTCAATCCCCGTTTTAATCTATAAATATATGTAAGGTGTATTTAACACTTATTCCTTAACATTTACTAATCACTCCATAAAGTTTTAGTTAAATATACTTGTCATATATTTATAAATTGAAACATAGAATTGAACAGAAGATCCTGAATGGTTAAAAGTGAGTTAACTATATGTATCGCATTTCACGATCGTATCGATTTTAAACATATATTTACATAATTTATAATATGATTCATGATTATGAGTGTCTAGTGACGAAATTTTACACGAGCAACTTGTCACGCTTTCGTAATTAAAATCCACGTTTTCTTTAGTTTTCCTTTTTACTTGTAATCGTTAGCAAATGGGGTTTTTTCTAGACAAGTTTTGGTGAAGTTAGATTTCTTTTGGATAAAATTCTCTCTCAATATTCATCCTCTTTCTTGATGCTAGATTCTTCTTTTCCAATTTCTTCCCTTAACCCTGAAAACTCAGGTTGAGATCCTGACAATTCTCCTATTTTCAGATTTGAGGGGCACTACTTATTTAGAGGGGAATTAGCTAGAGTAGTTTCATAGGCAATTACAAAATATTTAGAGAAAAAAAAAACAGAATTAGAGTGTGTTATTACTTTGAATTTCCTTTTCTAGCCACAAAGTAGAAGATGCGGAGTAGGTAAAGGCCCATGCTTCATCATCAGCCCAAAGAACCCAACAAAATTGTTGTTCAAAGCCCAATAATTGTTAAAGCAGCAATAGTAATTTCAAACGTTCCTCATTATTGGGCCATGTTACAATTTCTTCCGCTTACTCCTCACGGTCTGAACCGCATGTTATCCGTCTGCAATGGCAATCTCGGATACTTGCAGTCTTGCATTGAATTGAGCTGAATTGAGATTCGCAGCCATGGAAATGGAATCGTCCACCTTAGAAATATCAAGGCTTAGCATATACAAAGCAGCTCGGAGTATTAAGCGCCGAGACAACTCTCTTTACAACGCACTCCGATCAATCTACGAGGACTCCATCTTCGTCGGAGAGATCTTTCAGCTATGGCCACAGCTTCCCTTGCTTGCCAACCTCCGCTGCGGACTTTGGTACTCTCCCAATTTTCACTCCACTTGTTACTTCAAATCCACCGATGGCCACACTAATAACTGGTCTTTCAATACCTCTCGCCTCAACCTCCATGTGGCCCTCCTCGCCGGTAAGTTCATCTCTAAAGATTTCATTTTTTATATTTGATTAGGATGAATTGTTTCTTTTTTTTTTATTCGGGTTTTTCATTTTAGTATGGAATTTGGAGTTAATAATTTATTTGATGTGGGATGGGTAGGACAGAGGGGAGGTTGCATGATTGTTGATTCAACACGAAAAGGGAAGAAATTTCCAGACAGTATGTCCAAGACCATTCCTATTTGGACCTGTGTATTAAATCGTGCAATCTTCAATATCAGAAAAAGATCTTCCGAAGGTCACCATGGCGGTCTCCAGGATGGAGTAAGGAACAAAGCTTGTGTCTTTACCATAAGTTTATGAAATTTATGATATTTCATGACTATTATGTCTTAATGGAATTAAAGGTTGCAATAAATTGTTAAAATTTCGTTTTTTTTTGTTGTGTATTTATGCCGGATGTAACTTGTCCCGCGCCTTATTTTGTTGGACATTCATTATATTTAGGTGGATGCTGGATTATTATGGGCTTAGCTTAGTTCGATTACTCATCCAGGAGTAACATGAGATGTATTACTATACTTTTTTGTGTCCATCGTTAGGAATGGCTACCGCCCCTGTAATTTTCAATGAGCTTAGTACATTTATACTTACTTAACTATGAGGATATCCTCCAATGTCTGACTGAGCTGTCTATTGCATAACCCTGCTTCCTGTTGAAAGCACTGCTCCTACTTGTATATTGACTGCCCCTATCCTCGATGCGCCTTTTTTTTTTTTTTACAGGCATCAAATGTTTCTGATATGTGTAGTGACAATACTAGACTAGTCTCTTCTGGCTGGGATTGTTCCTTGCACCTTCCTCTCTGGGTCTCCGAAACTGAGAAAGCACTCATTGAGGATCGTTTGGAAGGCTGGACTATGGAATTAGAAGCGAGTGGAGCTGACATTGCCTCAATATCTTTGGCCCTACAAAAGCCACTACGGCCTTTATGGATCTCACAGAAAACTGTTATCTGGATAAATGAAGTCCCTGAATATGATTCTTGGGATTTCACACCTGTAATGCTAGTCTCTGCATCCTCCTCTAGTCCAACTTATCAGCAGCGGACTACCTCTGAGTTTAGTTGGAATTATATTCCTGGAGCTGGAGACGATGAGGAAAGTTGGGCCAGAGGGTTATCACCTTCCCTTTTCTGGAAGCACGCATATGACCTTGTGAGCTCAGGACCCGACTTATGTAACCAGAAGGTAGCTGATATAGTTGAAAAGGACAGAGTAAATCGTGCTCGAAGAGGGGAAAATGCTTCTCAGATATCTGTGAGACCTTCAAGATCTTTTAGGACTACAGAGAATTTTTCTGTCAAACAAACGGTGAACTTTGAAGCTGCACCCGTTGATGACTCTTCAATTTCAAGTACCTCAGATGATTGTGCCTTATCTTGGCTGGATTCAACCAGTGTTGCTGTTGGTGCAACTCGTCTTGGTATACAGATTCTTTATCCCTTTGCCTAGTTGGCTGAATGTTTAAATTTGTATTTTTCATTTTTGTCATTTAAATGCCTTTTTATATTGTTTAGTAATTTTGTAAGATCCTTGTATCTTGCATAGCTCAAGTCCTAGGTTAAATTGAATATTAGCAACTTTTGATTGCATTGGTTTTCAGAAGAAATGGCATTACTGGGTGCTTCTCCCTTTATAAATAAATTCATCAAACAACTTTTTCATTGGCTGCAGCCTTCTGTGTTCTGAAGTTTGGCATTCTTTTGTGACCTCTTACTCTCTCTGAATAAGTTTGTGAAATGCAGTTGCAGCCATGGAGATCTCCTGTACTGATGACAGTTTGTTGAATTGTGGTGATGAGTCACTTCTAGTCTGCCTGGAGACTTCCAAAGCTTATTTACACTTGCCAATTGTTGTATGTATTGCTGAATTTTGCCAGATAGTTTTGTGAGATCAAAGTTCAAATTTTGTATTATACTTTTCTTTCATACATTTTCTGATTTTTTTTTTCCTTTTGTTTTGCTATGATAGAACTCTAAATTCGATCGGTTTTCTCTGTTAACAAACCTGCCTCGTGCCCTGGAATTTGCCGGGATGAACTTGAAGCAGGGGAAGAAACTTATTATCTGCTGCAATGATGGTAAGTATCACATTTCCTTTATTTTCTTTTCTTTCTTTTTTCTTTTTTCCTTGCATAGGTCATATGCCAAAGTTTGTAGCTACACCTATTTACAGAGTAACCAATTTTTGCTTATAGCACTGTGAGATATTGAGTTTTTGTTAGTATCTGAGTTAGTACATGCTTTGCTTAGCCGGTTATTGTAAAACTAAGGTTTCCTCTCTCATCAAACATTCTCAAGTTTGCATTTTTGCATATCCTTGCCTCATGATTTAGTGGGAACTCAGTGGTAGCTACGCGATTCTTTTTTTTTTTTTTTTTTTTGGCTGGGAAGGAAAACTATCTATTGCCATTGTCTTTGGGATGTCTGATGGGATTTGAAGTTGCTTCATTGTGCCTTGCTGGCAGTTTCATTTTTACCATATGGGAAGCATTGTAGTCAGTTTAAAGCACATTTCAGGACAGCTGTTAATGGCCATTGGCATGATAAGCATAGCTTTGGATCTTTGCATAGCATTCTAAGATTAAGGATTATGAAATAAGTTGAGGGTGTTCTGTTCTTTTTGCAGGGGAAGATATCAGCATATGTGTTTGTCTGGCAATCTTGATATCCTTCTTCAATGACAAGGGTAAGCTTTAAGTTTATTTATTTCTTCTTTCTTTGCAGTATCATTTGTTCCTTTTAACTTTTCCCCGTTTTGAAATCGATAGAATGAAATTTGATTCTCTGAAGCAAAAGTAGAGCATGTATCTTAACTTGCATCTTAATTGTGCTTTCTTCAAAACCAAGGCGCATGATTATGGTAATTTTGTTAGCTTTGTTTAGCCAAATATAAGCTCTTATATATCACTGTAGAAGCTGTTCTTGGACTCTTTATTTTGGTCGCTATATGCAGTGGTCAAACATGAAAATGTCTAGTTTTAATTTCTAATATTGTGCACTTTCACCAGGACACTTCGATGATGGAAAATCTCTCAGTACAAGTATCACTAAGTCAGAATTGCGACGGCGATTGGTATACATATGCAAATTCGCTGTAAATGCTCGGCCTTCTAGAGGAAATCTGAAGCAAGTCTTTAATTATCTTAATGGTGGCGGAAATGCTGGTCCTACTTCATTCACACAGCAAATAAAAGACGTGAACCCACAAATCCAAGCTTCTTATCCAAGTGATAGGGACAGTCCTTAGTCCCTTACAATAGCTAAACTAGGTATGTGGTTGGATTAGGCTCATCTCCCTTTTTTTTTTAATGAAAAGAGAAGGTGGGCACCAAATCGAATAGGCTTGTTATCATTTTGAGTTCCTTTACATGTGAATTATTGAATAAAGTTATTTGTGCAAACAGCTAGAAGCTTGATTTTGTTGGGAGCTTGATTAAACGTCACCTAAACTTTCCTCATTTCCCCACTGGTCAAATGGGGGCGAAAAAGAAAGAGCAGAGAGAGATGACATTGATGGCCAGGTGAAGATAAAGCAAATCCACAAAGGATGATCAACTCTATTACAATGGACAAAAAGAGAGCAGACATACTCTCCTGCTAAGTTGCTTTAAATTGAGAAAGTTTTATTTAAAGCTAAATCTCACGTATCTGTCATATGTCTTTTCTATTTAAACTAGTGGTTTGACGACACACACTGCTGCTGATTCTTTCAGCCATTGGTGGGTGGTTGTTTTAAACACTTGGCTCAGTTCTTTCTCTGTGTCCTTGTCCATTTTAGTAGTGCGTTTAGGGTACGAGAATTTGGCCATTTCCAACTTTTTCCGCAGCTTGGATTGCATAAACAGAGATTACAAAAGTTTTGAGAAGTTTTCAATTATATACTGCTTGTAAGATTCTATGGACTCAGTTATACCACTACAAACTTCTTCAATGAGGTTGGTTTTGTGGTTTTCTATATCGCTTCAAGGTCTAAGACTCTAAGTTGGCATTAACTCAAGAAATTGCAGCCACCGATGCTTCCAAATTTGGACATGAGACCTAGTTTTACTCGAACTCTAACAGAGGTTTTTAGATTAGGAATGTCCAAAACATTTGCCCATAAAGTATGAATTTCATTTTAACTTATAACGTATAAAAAATCAGTGTATAAAATATAAAACATTAATTTATAAAATATAAAAAGTTAGTGTATTAAAGTATCAAAAATTAGTATATAACATATAAAAAATTAAAATTAGTGTATAAAGTATAAAACATTAATTTATAAAATATAAAAAGTTAGTGTATTAAAGTATCAAAAATTAGTATATTAACGTATAAAGTATAATTCCCGAATCACATAAGAGTTTTTGCATATAAATAGAATCATTATAATAGTTGTAATATAAATAGAATCATTGTAACATATAATTGTAATAGTTGCAATATAAATAGAATCATTGTAACATATAATTGTATAGTTGTAATATAAATAGATTCATTGTAACAATACATGTTGAATTGTAATAGAATAGGATTAAAAAAAAAAGATGTACTAAAAAAAACCAACTTAAACTAAGTTGTAATTAAGAGTTTTGATTTGATAAGTACTTCAATTCTTAGGGATGTATGCGAGAGTGTGTGAGTGTCAAAAAAAAAAAAGAAAAAAAGAAAAAAAAAGTAGTTGGTACCAAGGACACATTCTATAGTAATCTGTTTCAACTTTTAGATTAATACATTGGCCCTTTTGCTCTGATAATAAAACAAGTACTTAATTCCTGTCTTATTGTATCGTATTAATTAATTATTTGTCGACAAATTCTACAACCTCAAAATTGTTGTGCAAACTTGGGTCATTCTGCACCTCCAACCTCTATTCTTAAATAATTTTGACTGCTTAATTTGTTGTTTAACACATCATTTGATTTTGACAGAAATCTGAAATAAAATGTAGCATAATACTAGGAGAAAGAAGTGAGATATATATTCATGTTTTATGAGTGCATGAGCAATAACAAATTTATGTTATGTCTTTAATTTGAGGTAGCTTAATTATCAGTCATGGAAGTTTTTCTAGAAAAGGTTAAACTTCCCCACGTACCAAAATCGATATTTTTTTTCAACAAATGAAAGAATATTAAAGAATCAAATGATCTATAGATCAATATCGGGTGGCTTCAACATCAAAGTCAAAGCTCTTTAACAAATCCACTCTACTTTACGGAAAGCTTGTGGTTAAATTATTTAACTTGTGCTCTGAAGCAATTCTCTAATGATTCTCTAATGGGAATGCCGTGTATATCTCCACAAATAGGCATATACTCACTCATATGGAGAAAATGAATTAAAAGTCCATAGATTAGATATGCCTGTCGAATGATCTACGACCAAGAATAATGTGTACATAAAGATATGTTTTGCTCAAGTTCTTGCACCACTGCTTTCGAATCTTCCATTACAGTCTCTATTGTTCTTGCACTAGTATTCCCGGATCTTCCATTAATTACAGTGTTCATTTTAATTCTATTTCAATCTATAAAAACATGTCACAAGAGAATAAATTTTAAAATGAGAGAGGCCACTATATATAGACGTTTGTTTTGCATTAATATACATACAACAATCGTTTCGTTAACAATTAATGTTGTTTTTGCCTCACACATTCACATTATCACATATGCAGGCTTTAATTAGCTAATTAAGTTGCCATTGCCATGTTGTTTTTTAAGTTTTTGTTGCTTTCTTGATCTCTGCAGAACTACAAATATATGCAAAATTACGTTTCGTTCTCAACTCTCAAAAGTTATAAATTAATTAACATTAGCGATGGAGTACTATAAAATAATTCTTACCCGTCTCATGTGCAATTTAGCCATTTTTTAAAAATGAAAAATGGAAGTCAGTAGTCTGAGTTAGGCACACAAATTTAAATTCCTTTCTACAACGTTGCCACATGTTTCAAATTGGCCTTTAGAAAGCTACTTTACAGTTCCATGCATTATATATATTAGTTTTCATTAAGTTAAAGATCCAAAATGCAAAGATAATTGACGAAATTTCAGGGCACAGGTATATATAGATAGCTTTTCCATCTTTAAAATTTGGGACCATTTTGGAGAAAAGCAGCCATCCCCACCCCATCTGCCTGCAAATTAATATATAAGATAATGCATGCATGGATGTGGACGACTGGCTCTCTCCATTAATATATAAATGAATGTTGCATCATTTTGTTGATCTTCGTAATTATGGTGTATCTCCACATTCTTTAACGAATATAGTTGTTTATGCATGGCCTCCACAGCTCCACTAACTCAAATTATATTATTTAAGGATCGATATATATTATAGTACTGTCGATTAATGTCCTCTAAACCTACAAGAAATTAAAGTCACCAGTACTGAGACATGAGCGATCATCATCATCATATATATATATATATGTACTTTTAATTACCCAAAATTAATTTTATTTGTTGGGTTCATAGTTTGTCTTCTGTGATCGATGCTATATATATAAAGCTACTTTCTTCAATTCCCTGCTGGTCGGTGACAAATTAATTAACGTAGTTTGATCGTAATTTGCAGGAGTTCCACGTGAGATAAACAAAACTCAAAGATATATACTCATGATGACGAACATTAATAATCGTCAAAAATAAATACCTGAATATATGAAAAGCTGTCGGATTCTAATATTCCAGGGAATTAATGTTACAACTTTGACTGAGCTTTATGCAATTTCACGTCTCTAATTATACCAAAGTTACATTTATAATATGCATGGGATTTTGGGATTTGGAGGACAGCATCCAAAAAAGAAACGTACTCTGTGCTAAATGACAATCAATTGAAATATTGGAAAAATACCTTCCAGCACTCCCTCAGTCGCGACTGAGCAAAGTTTATTAATGTAGCATTATAAATATGCATGAATGAACAAGAAATGAAGCATTGCCTGGGATGATATTGATCATGGTAGTAACCATTACTCGATCAATATATACTGATGCCCATGCACATACTGAGATCAAAAGCATTTCATAAAGAAACTATGAAAAAAAAATCATAAAATATAGTTGGATCGTTTTTACTTGTTTAGCTATAGCTGTGCTGGGAAAATCTTGTTACAGCGAAATTATGAAAATTGGATCCCACCTGCTCCAATCTGAATGTGCACTAAGACGAGTTTTAGCTAGCTGAGATAAAAATATTTGGCTTCAACAATCAACACAACACAGATCAAGGCTATAGCTGCAACTGTTTGATTATTCTGTAAGTTTTAGTTATTACAAATGTATTCATTTACAGCTCTTTCACCCTCTAGATTTTATCAATTTAATTCCGAATTATATCTTTCGTCAAGTGTGCTTTGTATCTTGCATTAATTAGATCTCCATTCAGTCCTTAATTTATGAAGATCCTTTAAGATTTACTTGTCATCTAGTCCATCACCACCTGCAGGTTCATCACACATTCACAATCTCAAGGTACCTAAGAGTTAGTATATTAACAATTTTGTTCAAAGGATATTACATTAGCTATGGAGTGAGAGAGAATTTTTTTTTAAATTGTTTTTTGAAAGAATTCAAAAATTAAAATGTGACTTGTCATGGTTGATTTTATGAAAAGAAGTACTCGTTTAAGTTGTTTAGAACTCGATAACACTTTTGGAGACATAATTTGCCATTATGGCAATTTTGCATGGCACTTCCTACGTACGTGAGAATAGCTGGTCATGTAGAACTAAATATGCAACCATTGGGTTTAAATTCGATGTTCAAACCTCTATTTTGGTAAATATTCCAATTAGAGATTAAGGGATAACAGAAGAGATACTTGACCATCACAAATGAACTCACTTTTATGTTTCGGTATTATAAAGAAGAAATCATTCATGTCTGTCTATAAATAGTCGAAAACTAGTTAACCTAAAATTTTATCACATACTTCAAAGAATAGATTATTTTAAGCATAAATTTATCTAATACTTTATTGAATAAATCCACTGCATGATCAGTTGCAATGGTAACAGTAAAGCTTTTAAAATGCAAACTATTCCCTTGAGACCATCAAAATTAATTTACCCAATCAGTGAAAACTGAAAATACACACCGTATTAGCCAGGAGGACCACATCCACCTCGATTAAAGGCAAACCTGGTCTCTGATGCATGTTTCTGTTTTTCATGGTTGTTGAAGATGCTAATAGTTGAGCATCTAAATAACATTTCCCTTTGTTTTCTTTCTTTTCATTACTCAAGACCGTGTTGGGGTCCTGTGTGTTTTCTGGAAGTGATGCATGGGCGATTAAGATAAGATTTTCATTGAGATTCCTTGTTTATATTTATGGTGTTGATACTACGATTTTGACTTGAGAATGTGTCTCACATGGAAGGGCTACTTCGTTTAATTTAGTTATCATCAAATTACCACAGTTTACATCAACACATTTCCCGAGCTAATTAAGAAAAGTCTTTTGTACGATTATGAGATATTCCATTGAACATCAGTACTTACTAGATTGAACAACCTACGTACGCAGTGGATTATATGTTGAGTTAAACAACCTTCTACTTCTGCCAAGTTATGAAAATATAAGCTCATAATTAATTCTTCTAACTGAACAGTTCTCTTATATGAGCTTACTTACAATTAACGTACTAATTAGCTAAATTAGTTTGCGAATTTTAGGAGAGATCGAAAAGAAAAGATGATACTAACTATATATAGATTTGAGTTTCTTGCTTTTGATGTTGTCTGTGAGTTTAGGAAAGAATTGGAATGGATTTGTACTCAATGATAGGTATTGTACTGTTATTAGCATTTTGAGAGTAAAGTTGGCATATCTAAAAGTTATATAAAGGCAATTAAGTTCCTTCTCTCTCCATTTTGGATAGAAAACTTTATAAGACCATTCTTGATCAGAAAGCATTTGTCTTTATCCTTGTTCGTGAATAACGTTCATACCCAAAAAAATTATATGGATTGATACTGAATTCCATCTGCTCAATCATTTACAAATGTTGATGATCAGAGTTGAGTATTAAGAAAATCACAGCCAACCTACTATTGATTCCTAGTACAGTAATTGTTAAGGAAAAGATCTCATTATTGAATACGTATTTGATCCCTTTTGCCAAAAACGGTAGCAACAATTGCTTACCTAATCTGTAATGAAAATGGTTGTAACACCAATAATATGGAATTAATAATTGCTTAGAAACTGGAGCCACAGAACAACTTCAAGTCACCACAAATAAACCAACAAAAAGCCAGCTGATCGAAAGAGAGTAGAAATATTGCTAATTAACAACATTAATAAAGGCTTTACACAGGGTGGTCATAGCTAGTCATCTTTGTTGGACACTTCCCACGAAAGTGTTTGATCATATTTTGGTGGTATAGAAAGTAACAAAGATCATGGCAATAAAAGAAGAGCTCATGCAACGAACCCCACTTCTAAAGTTCATTGGTAGGGCTGCTGCTGCTACATGGAAATCTATTTCACGTCACTTGCACTACTTGTTATTACTACTACTCATCGACGGTGCTTATATAAACTCGTCACTACTACTTGTGATTAAGTAGAATATCTCCCTCTTCTGTTAATTTCTACAATTGTTTAATTTCTTGCAGGAAACATTACTGCATTCCAATATTCTCAAGGCTTCTTAATTATAAAATCATGAGTTCTTCATCTGGCAATATAGACAAAGTAGAAACTGCAAGAAACCGCCGCAAGAATTCTTTAGCTCTCATATTAAGATATGCTGATTGGCAAGACATTTTGCTCATGCTGTTGGGGACCTTTGGAGCCATTGGGGATGGCTTGTCTACAAACTGCTTGTTGGTCTACGTTAGCCATCTTTTCAATAGCTTGGGTTATGGGAATACACAGCAGAACCATGGCAATTTCATGGCTGAGGTTGAAAAGGTGAGCAAATTCTCATGTTTTTTCTTTTCCTTTCCTATATTGCCAACCTACCTCTATATATATATATATATTGCTCTTCATATTTCTTCTTATCTTAATTTCTCAACAACCTATATATGAAAGGAATAAGAAAAATGAAACAAACTCATAATTTAATGCTTTCTGTGTATGTCTTGCAGTGCAGCTTATACTTTGTCTACTTGGGATTAGCGGTCATGGTTGTGGCATTTATGGGTATATTTCTCTTAACTAATTACTTTGATTCCTTGACATTTTGCTAAAGATATATAGTAGTAAACATTAACTAACTATTTTTGTTTAGACCAAATTAATGATCACTTTCATTTTCCCACATTAATTTAAGCAGACATTCAGTGCAGTGCTTCATATATAGTGCAATTACCAGGAGACCGTAAATCATCAACTAAATCACCAAGTTGGAAATAGAAAGGAAGTCACTTTTGAAACCCTAAATTACTTGAGACATAAAGAATGTCCAAAGAAAATATAAAGAACGTTCCTAAGATAATGCTGCATCTTCATTCGATCTACATCAATATATGAGTAAAGATTGACAAGGGTTCTGACAATTTCAGTATATATATATATATATATATATATGTATGTATGTGTTTCTGCAGAAGGTTATTGTTGGAGTAAAACCAGCGAACGGCAGGTCTTAAGAATTCGTTACAAGTATCTGGAAGCTGTTCTTAGACAAGAAGTCGGATTCTTTGATTCACAAGAAGCAACTACTTCAGAAATTATTGATAGCATTTCCAAAGACACTTCTCTCCTACAAGAAGTTCTTAGTGAAAAGGTGCATATTTTGAATTAATCTTCCCACTGATTGCGGCAAAGAACATGGAGGGAAAGAAAAAACCAAAAAATGCATTCAAGATTTCATGAAACAAAAAGAAACACAGGAATTGGTTAAAGACTTGTGGGTTCTCTCTAACATTTCTCATATATGTTATTCCTTGTAGGTGCCCCTTTTTGTGATGCACACAACAGTTTTTGTCTCTGCAATCGGTTTTACTACCTACTTTTCATGGAGGTTGGCTTTGGTGGCCTTTCCAACGATGTTTCTCTTAATAATTCCTGGATTAATCTACAAAAAATATCTCCTCTTTTTATCTAAGTCGTCCTCCAGGGAATACAGCAAAGCAAATGCTATTGTGGGGCAGGCTATTAGTTCCATCAAAACTGTATATTCGTTCACTGCCGAAAGAGGGATTGTAGAGAAGTACTCATCAATATTGGATCACACCACAAAGCTGGGGATCAAGCAAGGGATTGCAAAAGGTCTTGCTGTTGGAAGTACGGGACTTTGTTTTGCAATATGGGCTTTGCTTGCTTGGTATGGGAGTCATCTTGTTATGTACAAAGGAGAAAGTGGAGGAAGAATTTATGCAGCCGGCATTTCCTTCGTATTGGGAGGACTGTACGTAATTTCTTTCCTTAAAAAGCTATAGATTTTTAACTTTCCAGCTATGATCAGCATCAATAATCATAGCTTTATTCTGGTTCAGTAAGACAGCATATCTAGGATATATTCTTCATATTCAATAGTAATAGTTTTTGTTGTTCAGCATGATTTCTGTGCATTATTATGGGATTGTCATTTAACCAAATGGCTTTATTTTCCCAAATGGCCTACTAGACAGTGCAAACTAAAGGTATCCCAGGTTGCCAACTGCGTAGGGCCGTAAGCTTTGGAGTTGGAAAAATATTGGTCGGCTGCCAGTCTGTAGGATCATTTCCTTTAGGTTTTGAAAGAATTCATTAACGAGCATGTTAGGAATTAATCCTTCTTGAATGCATTACTATACAATGAAAGTGCTTTTTTGCATAAATGATGCTCCTTAGGCTTAAATATCATTGTTTCTCACTTCCATAACCAAAAACAAAAGACTAATTTATGTTTCTCACCTGATCATCACTTCATTTTACTGTGCCTTGGAGAGAGATAAATCGATTTTAACGGCTTTAGTTTAAATTGAAGTTGCATCAGCCGGCTAGTGTCTGATTCAGCATATAAGCATTGATGATGACATTATTTGTCTATATGTAGTTTGTTGTTCCATATGTCCAAGATATTGTAGTTTGTCAAGAGAGCGAACTTCACTCAAATATTTCCATATATAAATTGTAGTTTAACGATTGCTAGCTAATCATGGTACAATCATTAGATGTTTTTCTTAAAATTAATCATGGCTCTCTCTAAAGTCAAAATATGTTTTTCTTAGAATCCATTGATTTATTTTCTGTTAATTAGCCAACTAACATTTGGTCAAAGGAATAGATCGATGTAAAACTGTTTGAACTTAAACCATCATCTATCTAAGCTAAGCTCTTGCTTCTGAGCATTCTTTGGGGTTACTATTAAGCTGATTTGACGTTCGATAATCAGTTTAATTCTTAAGCTAAGGAAGCTTAAGAAAAATTTTAAAAACAATTGGATAATGTAAGTTTTCAAAAATATAATATATATGCATAATTAAGTATTTCCTGAAAGTCCTAACTACTATTTAACTGAAACTGAGCTTGAAAATGAGTTTTTGTTATGTTCAGCATATATGATTTCATAAATTAATCCATAGTTCACAGAACAAAAAGAATTTCATTTTCCTCATTTACATATAATATATAACATGTGTATATTTTTTTCTTTCTAAATGCTTATCTCCTTTGTGTATATTTTTGAATCACAAGTTCAGAATAGAACATGCATGTTTCCATTTTAGTACTGATACTTTATGTCAGGTGTTCATAAGGTTTTTAGCTTAAAAACTAGAATAAGCAAACTATATCTAGCAATTAATTCACGCTCTTTTCAGATCCTTAGGGATGGCCTTGCCAGAGGTGAAGTATTTCACAGAAGCTTCGGTTGCAGTCTCAAGAATTTTTCACAGAATTGATCGAATTCCAGAAATTGATGGTAATGACACAAAGGGAATTCAGCTAGATCAAATAAGAGGCGAGCTTGCATTCGAGCACGTCCAATTCATTTATCCTTCTCGCCCTGACTCAGTTGTGCTCAAAGACTTCAATCTGAAGATTGAGGCAGGAAAAACTGTGGCTCTTGTTGGAGCAAGTGGAAGTGGAAAATCCACTGCCATTGCATTGGTTCAACGATTTTATGATGCAAGTAGTGGAACTGTATGCATTGTTGGCGTCAACATAAAAACTTTACAGCTGAAATGGTTGAGATCACAGATGGGTTTAGTGAGTCAAGAACATGCACTGTTTGGGACAACAATAAAGGAAAACATCATGTTTGCGAAACACGATGCAACAATGAATGAAGTAGTGGCTGCAGCAATGGCAGCAAATGCTCATGACTTCATCAGGCAACTTCCTGATGGATATGAGACTAAGGTGTGAGTTGATAATGCTAAGCTTGGGAAATTTTACTGCATGTGGGAACAGTCATTTAAGAATCCATGCTAAAACATAAATATCTATACAAATTCATCCAATGTGCATGCAATGCCATGTACACTATCATGGTACATATGACTGGGATTACACTGACTTTTGGAGCTGATTTAAACATTTTCTGTTGTGATAGGTTGGAGAACGAGGAGCACTTCTCTCAGGTGGACAGAAGCAGCGTATTGCCATTGCCAGAGCCATTATAAGGAATCCTGTCATTCTTCTACTTGATGAAGCAACAAGCGCACTTGATTCTGAATCAGAAACAATTGTGCAGAATGCCCTTGATCAAGCCTGTATGGGAAGAACAACACTGGTACTGTCTTGTTACTTATTTCAAATGAATATAGTTGCATGTCATATTTCTTTGTCCCCATTTATGATACCGTTTAAAACCAAATCCCTTCCCAGAAATTCACGGTATACTTCATTCTTATTAAGCAAATTCATCTAGTCATCAGAGAATAGTGAATAAAATAAAACGCCCTGATACATATTCCAGCTATGGCTTCTAAAATTGCGGAAAAAGTAAGTTGATCTAGGACTAATGAAGCTTTGATTCATCAGGTAGTGGCACACAAGCTTTCAACTGTAAGAAATGCGGACCTAATTGCAGTTGTAAATGGTGGTAGTGTAGTTGAAATGGGATCACACAATGAGCTGGTTGACAAGAATGGACAGTATGCGAAAATGGCAAAATTCCAGAGGCAATTTAGCGCTATTGATCAAGATCATAACACAGAATTTTCTGTCTCTTCAGTTGCAAGAAGTAGTGGCAGCAAGAGAAGCGCAACAAGAAGTCCAGCAATTTTTTCCTCTCCTTTGCCCTTTGATAATACCCCTAAACCTGCACCTCATCCTCCCCCTTCTTTCAAACGGTTACTTGCAATGAACTCACCTGAATGGAAGCAAGGAGTAATTGGAAGCATCTCAGCAATAGTCTTTGGAGCAGTTCAACCTGTCTATGCACTAACTATTGGTGGCATGATCTCAGCTTTCTTCTCACCGAGTCATGATGAAATGCGTGCTCGAATACAGACTTATGCTATGATTTTCAGCATGCTTTGCCTTGTCTCAATTGTTGTCAATCTCTGTCAACATTACAATTTTGCATACATGGGTGAACACCTGATAAAAAGGATCAGATTAAGAATGCTTGAGACAATTTTGACCTTTGAACCCTCTTGGTTTGATGAAGAACAGAATTCAAGTGGAATCTTGTGTTCAAGGTTGAGCAATGAAGCCTCCCTAGTTAAATCTCTTGTTGCTGATAGACTTTCTCTCTTGGTGCAAACAGCTTCAGCTGTGACTATTGCAATGATTATGGGGCTTATTGTCGCATGGAAACTTGCACTTGTTATGATTGCTGTCCAGCCACTCACAATTCTATGCTTTTACACAAGAAGAGTGTTGTTGTCAACTATTACAGCTAAATTCGTAAAGGCTCAGCATGATAGCACACAGATTGCTGTAGAAGCTGTATATAATCACCGAATAGTGACTTCATATGGATTCATAAGAAAAGTTCTCCAGATTTTTGACGAAGCTCAGGATGAGGCAAGGAAAGAGGCCAGGAAGAAATCCTTGCTTGCAGGAGTTGGCATTGGTTCAGCTCAAGGCCTTACTTTTATGAGTTGGGCTCTTGATTTTTGGTATGGTGGGAAACTAGTCAATGCTGGGAATATATCAGCTGGGGATGTGTTCAAAACTTTCTTCATATTGGTTAGCACTGGCAAAGTTATAGCTGAAGCTGGAAGCATGACGTCTGATCTAGCCAAGGGATCAGCAGCCATTGCATCTATCTTTGTCATACTTGACCGCAAATCGCTCATTCAAGGAACACATAAGGTGAGTTAGTGATGTACTAGTAGTTTCTCTTTAGATTCTTTCATGCTAAATGTTTCTCTGTTGCTTAAACTGATGTAATTTCTTCAATTATTTGTGATTAGTCCGATGATGGTAATGCGGAAACCAAGATGAAGAAAATGATTGGATGCATAGAGATGAAAAAGGTCGAGTTTTCGTATCCTGGCCGGCCTGAGATCAGGGTGCTAAATGGCTTTACCTTGGAAGTGAAAGCAGGAACAAGCATTGGCCTTGTTGGAAAAAGTGGCTGTGGAAAGTCCACAGTGATTGCTTTGATCGAAAGATTTTACGACGTCACTAGAGGCACAGTGAAGGTGGATCAAATGGATATAAGACTACTTGATATTGGATGGTATAGAAGGCAAATTGCGCTTGTAAGCCAAGAGCCTGTGATATATTCCGGTAGCATTCGAGATAACATAGTCTTTGGTAAGCCTGATGCATCAGAAAATGAGGTTGTAGATGCTGCAAGAGCTGCCAATGCTCATGAATTTATCTCGTAAGTACGCTCACATAATCAAATTTTTACCCATGTACGTCTTAAACATGTTGCTTACAAATGGTTGTTTTTCTTGCTTGCATTTTCTGTAGAGCCCTGAAGAACGGGTATGAAACAGAATGTGGAGAAAGAGGAGTTCAATTATCAGGAGGGCAGAAACAGAGAATTGCAATTGCTAGAGCAATAATTCGAAATCCAACCATACTACTGTTAGACGAAGCAACGAGTGCTCTTGACTCTCAATCCGAGCAAGTTGTACAAGAAGCATTGGATCGAATAATGGTGGGAAGGACCACAGTTGTAGTGGCACACAGGCTTAACACAATCAAGAACTTAAACTCAGTTGCCTTTGTTTCTGAAGGGAAAGTAATAGAGCAGGGAAGCTATGTTCAACTCAAGAACAAGCGGGGCGCCTTTTTCAATCTTCTCAAACTTCAGAAAATGTAGCTTCTATATATGCTGTAATTGACGTGCTAAATTTTAAAACTTCTTTAGGAATAATGTCAGAGCAGTTTTGTTGCAATCTGCAGATTCAAAGCAAATTAAGTCTGTCAAACTCTAGTACTAAGCAATGTATCCAAGATTCCATCCACTTTTATGCTGTTATAATATCATCATCATCTTCTCAGAAGCCATAAAAGTGAAGCTCTATAGACCATAGCAATGGGATTTTCTAACTATAAGGCTAACAACATTTGAAGGACGATCATTATTATCTTGGTGGGTTTATTATATTAATTTGGGAGCCTATGGCTGCTGCTTTGCTTTTGATCTTGGACTACTCAAGTTAAGTATTTGGAAAGCCGAGTCAGATTCTCAATTACACAAGCCATGCACACTCGTTTGTAAAGTTAGGAATCTTCAATAAAGAATGAATGTGTGCTGTGCGACTCCCGGAAAGAAGGAAAGTCGAGAAAATTGCTAACTTTCTAGATGGCTGCAGGGATCTTATATATATAGTCTCATCAACCATGACAACCAACCCAACTTTTATTAAGAAATTACCAGCAATGAGGCAGGCCGGGAATCCATTGATGATTTGTCATCTTGTACTAATGGCTTAACCCTTTTTTTAAAGATAATTTAAGTTAGCATTTTGCTTGTACATGAGTACCATTTTATTATTTTGTACAACGAAAAAGATAATGCGTTTACAATTTTTAAATTTGGATGTTCATATGTTCAATAATTCTATGCATTATATGACTCAAAAGTGCGCATTCATCCTGGACCCTTTAAAGAGCAACCTCCTGATCAGGAAAAAACTATTCGAATGTATAACTGCATTTTATAAGTTCCAAGAAGTAAAAATTAATGAGTTCATCGGGCAATATACGTCGTACAGCAGAAACTGCAAGAAATAATGGAAGGAATTGTGTGGCTCTCATCTTGAAATGTGCTGATTCGCAAGACATTTTGCTCATGGTCTTGGGAACCCTTGGAGCTATTGGAGATGGTTCGTCTGTGAACTGTTTTCTGTTGTATGCCAGCAGCCTCTTTAATAGTTTGGGTAACGGTAAGACACAGGAAAACTATTGGAATTTCATGGCTGATGTTGAAAAGGTCAGCAAATTCTAGCTAATTTCTTTCATCTTAATAATTAACAGCTAGCCCGGCCGAGATATTTCTTCTTCAATTCACTGATCATCAGCAACTTAATTATATGTTGGATATTTTTCAATATTGAAAGTATCAAAACAATAAAAATATGAAAAATGAATATGGCTGAAATTTTTCCAACGTCGTGACGTGGAGAGTTTCACGTCGCGACGTGGATAACTGTGAAACAATTCTAATGTGTTTAGAATTGGACGTCGGGACGTGGTGGTCTCTGCACGTCGCGACGTAGGGGAACGTTGGAAAAATTCTGGATAATTACAATTGGTTGGTAATTATCATATTTTTCATATTTATCACAAAACAGTTATGTAGTGTGTCTTAAATTAGTTATTTAAACACAATATAACTGTTGAGAGTTGTCTTAATCTAGAAAAAAGAGTACGACATGAGAAATCCACACACAGAGAGAAAAATAAGCCAAAAGAAGAGTCATTCAGAAAAGAACTTCTGCAGAAGTTTATTCTGAGAAAAGACTTCTCTTGCATAACTCTTCAATTGTCTTTAGGGGTTAGAATTATGTAAAGTGCATTACGTAATTCTAAATATTACTTCATCTTATCATGAAGGGTATTTGCTCAGATAATTACTGCACAATAAAGGATCAAATATAGTTTAAAGGAAAGTGCAATTACTGCATGATTTGAAGAGTTTGATGAATTCTACCATTCATTGTAATAGATAGTATTCTATATTTATTGCAATATTCATGTAATAATTAGATAGTTTTCCTTTCCTGTAATAGGTTAATCTACCATTGTTGTAATTCCTTTAAAAATTCCCCAACATCTTTAGACTATATTTGGTAGTACAATGGTAGAGAAGGAAAGGACTTGATTTCAATACTAGAAAATTGGAAAGGGTGAATGAAGAACATCTTGCAAGAAGATAAAATAAGTGTCTACAAAAATTCTACAGCAAAATGGAATGTGAGACAAGGAAAGGTACATATATGCTTGAAAGGATATTCAAGTAAGATTTTCTTGCCTTAAACTCTTTAAATTATGAAATGGAAAATGCAAGCATATATGTGATGAATCAATTTTTCTAAAATTGAAGCTTTGCTAAAAAGTTTAATCTACATGACTTGCAAATTGAGTAAACTATTATAGTAATCTCTATAATAGAAGTTTTGTCCTTAGACATGGATAGAAAAGGAAAAAATTTTCTTTCTTGAAAAGATTTCAAGGAAATCTGAAATGGGAATGAATGTTTCTTCATAATCTTGCTTAATTCATTTGTTTAAAAAAATGAATGTTGTATAGAGGAAAATAAATTTCCTCAAGCAAAGCAAGAAGAGAAAGAGAAGAATTTTTTCTAACAAAGTACACATTGTGGAAAAAGTGGAAATGGCCAACTAAAATAGCCTATCTAAGGCAAGAGGCCAAGACAAAGTGCAAATGTCAATCTAACAAAAGGAAAAGAAGGGAAAGTGTTTTATTGTAACAAGAAGGACATTACAAAAGAATGTCATTTATTGAACAAGAAAGGGTTCAATATGGGAAAATCATCCAAAGATGATTATTAAAATTTTTTGTTACAATAATTTCCAAATTAAAATTGTGGAGGACTTCCCTTAATAGATTGATAAAAGTTCCACTAAATGTGTGTTCAAGAATAATGAATTCTTGAAGAATTTAAAATCCATGAAGGAACAAATGTTTTAATGCAACTTATATTGCAATGTAATATTTAAACTATTTGTTTAAATTATTTATTTGATTTAATCTTTTTATTATGGCATAAAATATTATGTTGTGTGACATTTATAAATGTTGATAAAACATGATTTTTGCCATATTATAAGAAGAAGAGAAAATGAGAAATTTGCATATTTGTTAAAATAACAATGCAAATTATTTTCTTAAAGTTGAAGGAAATCAAATAAGTTGATATGATGTATGTGAGTACATAGCATATATTTATTTTTCAAAAAATAAAAGTATTATGGTACTTTTCTTGATGATTGAAAAAGTTTGCTATGTTAAATTATTACATTGTAAAAAGAAATATTTGAAAAGTTGTAAAATTAATGACTTGAAAATTTACTTCTTAATTTTGGCAATGTAATGTGGACAAATTTGTGTTTGAATAAATTAATATGCTAATTAAAGCATATACATACTTGCAACTATTTAATAAGTAAAAGTACTATGTTACTTTTATTAAATACTTGTACAAGTTGGATATGATTGTTCATTACATTGTTAACGAGAAGTGATTAAGGTTTTAAGCTTACAAAGCTAGAAAAACTAAGAAATCTACTTCTAAAGGTACTATGTAATGTTAAACAATTGTGATTCCATTTTTTATTACATTTTGAAGGTAGAAGTGATTTGGAAAGTTTTTAACTTTCAAAGTTGGAAAACTAAATCAACTTCTAAAAGCTAAAATGTAATGTGGTCAAACACAAGTTTGCTAAATATGTTATTACAATTTTAAAGGAAAAGTGATTGGAAAGTTTGAAGCTTACAAAGCTGAAAACTTAATCAACTTTTAAAGGTTAAAATGTAATGCAATTAAACCCTTATGAATTTATACTTGCTAAAGTATAAAGTTAAGTGTTGTATAAGATTGTGTATATATGTTAGCTAAAACATATTGTGAATACACAATGATATGTCTAGACACTTTGGTCTAAGACATAAAATAATGTGATCAAATAATTGTGATTCTAACTTCAATACTTTGTGGAGTTAAGTATTGAGAAATTGTGCATTTATGCTAGCTAAAGTGCACAATAATAAGTCTAGACATATTGGTCTAAGACTTGATATGATTAATCACAAGTGAGGAATTACTATGAACTTTGTGAAGTTTAAAAGTAATTGAAAATTTGAAAAATCCTTAACCAAAAGGATTAAATAGAAATGTGACTTAGAACACATTTTAAAGGGATGGAAGTCCATATTATAAAATCACTAATAGTGGAAACTTCAATCTAACGCTAGTCACAACGTCTAGTCTTAGATTCAATGAATGAAAGTACACTATTATAGTGATTTGAACATTAACAAAATATCATCCCAAAAGAGGTGTAATGTTTGAGTTATCCACAAGAGTAAAAGGTTGAACAAAAGGTTCTTAACAAGTCTTGGAAATGCCAAAAATGGTGGAGGCATCAAGAGCTTGCCTATATTGAGTGTAAGATTTGTGGCATCTACAAAGTTTAATGGACTTAACTTTGTTATCACTCATGAAAGGATTAGTGCAAAAGACCATGCAAAATAAGTGACATTTGAAGTGTTGAATCTATGCTTGCAAATTAAAGTGGCTGGTCACATATATGATTGGTTCAAAGCTTATCTACTAATTCATATGATTAGTTATTGATATTTGTACTTAAATAGTGGTTCAATCGAAAGACACCATTATTGAAATCATAGATTATCAAGAGTTGTTTGTGATTCTTTAAAGGCTTTTTCAAATATTGAAAATGGTGGAGGATTGTTGGATATTTTTCAATATTGAAAGTATCAAAACAATAAAAATATGAAAAATGAATATGGCTGAAATTTTTCCAACGTCGTGACGTGGAGAGTTCCACGTCGCGACATGGATAACTGTGAAACAATTCTAATTTGTTTAGAATTGGACGTCGCGACGTGGGGGTCTCTGCACGTCGCGACGTCGGGGAACGTTGGAAAAATTCTGGATAATTACAATTGGTTGGTAATTATCATATTTTTCATATTTATCACAAAACAGTTATGTAGTGTGTCTTAAATTAGTTATTTAAACACAATATTGAGAGTTGTCTTAATCTAGAAAAAAGAGTACGACATGAGAAATCCACACACAGAGAGAAAAATAAGCCAAAAGAAGAGTCATTCAGAAAAGAATTTCTGCAGAAGTTTATTCTGAGAAAAAGACTTCTCTTGCATAACTCTTCAATTGTCTTTAGGGGTTAGAATTATGTAAAATGCATTACGTAATTCTAAATATTACTTCATCTTATCCTGAAGGGTATTTGCTCAGATAATTACTGCACAATAAAGGAGCAAATATAGTCTAAAGGAAAGTGCAATTACTGCATGATTTGAAGAGTTTGATGAATTCTACCATTCATTGTAATAGATAGTATTCTATATTTATTGCAATATTCATGTAATAATTAGATAGTTTTCATTTCCTGTAATAGTTAATCTACCATTGTTGTAATTCCTTTAAAAATTCCCCAACATTATAAACACTGAATAATGTTTGATATCTACTCTTGCAGATCTGCTTATACATTGTCTACGTTGGATTAACCATCATGGTTTTTGGATTTATTGGTATATTACCGTTAACTACTAATTATTTTAATTTGTTTCTTGATCGATTCAACATATATTTGACTAATCAAAGATACTATGGATTTCCTAACTGCTTATGATTCGTTGTTTCCAACACTTTTTGTTAACACAATCACTGAGTTGGAAACACTTTTTGAATTAGAATAATGCTTTTGAAAGGTATAAAAAAAAAAAAAGAGCATGTTGGAAATTGGAATAGTACTAGTACTAGTTCGATCATGTGCTCAGAAAACATTGCAATATGTGGTTAGGGAGATAAGATATTCTATCCAAGATTATCTCTGTCATATCCTGTCCAATGTTCAAAACGATATAGTTTAACTAAAACTATAGACTAAAATCACTTTACAATTATTAGACCCTAACCAAGGAATGAGTGAACCTAAGACATAGTTTAATTTTGAACATCATAAGAAAGAGATAATTTTGGGCAGAAATCCCAACTCGTGGTTAGGTAGGTAAAGTTGTAAAGAAAGGGCTTAATGTTATTTTGGCCCTGGAAATGGATACAAAGTTTCAATTAACTCCTTCAAAGTGAATGTTTCGATTTCCCCTTCAAACTTAAAAAAGTGTGTTAATTTGGCCCCTCTAGCTATTTGGGGATGGGATCTTCTTACCAAGATTATCATGTCTCATGTATTAGATTAAAACTAGGGATCACTCATTTCATGGTTAGGTAAAGTGATTTTAGTGATATTTATAATTTTAGTCTATAGTTTTAGTAAAACTACGTCGTTTTGAATATTAGACGCATTAAAAATAGAATAATATTGTACAGAGGATTTTGTCTCCTTGGTCTATAATGTTGACTAAATTTCAATTAGTGATCATAGAGAAACTTTAGTAGAATTCTAATTTTTTCTTTTTTACGTTTTTATCCCTAATTTTTAGAAGATAATATATTTTAGTCGAAGAAGAGATTAGGAGAAAGCTACAATTGATACATAAAGAATTTCTCATTCAAAGACACTGTGATTATTAGCCGAATTTGAATAATCTAAATTAATAAGTTTATGTTACGAAATGGATAAATTATGGTTTTTTTTTCACTCTTGCTAATTTTGCAATTTTTTCTACAAGAATAATCTTTTGTGAATATTTAGAAAAAATAATTCATAAAATTAGGAAAGAGTAAAAAGAATCCTAGATTTTTTTTATTCCATAGTATAACATTATTGATTTAAATTGTTCAATTTTAATTACAAAATTATGACACCTTGGAATGCGTGGAAAAAATTAATAAAAACAATAAATTCTTTACATATCAATCATAGTTTTTTTTTTCTTTAACTTCTTATCTTATATTATATATATATTATCTTCTAAAAGATTAAGGGTCAAAATGCTAAAATAAAAAATCAAATTTTCACTAAAATCCTTATATTACTAAAATCCTTAGTCAATGAAACAAGAGGACTAAGTTTATGGTTTAATTGAATGGTGGCATTGAAAAATTTTTATTTTGAGGTAGTTAATTGAGGCTTTATATCACTTTGAAGGGCCAAAATGACATTAATCCAAGTATACGCATACATACGCATAATTGCACTTAATTTGTTCCTTCTTGCTTATATATATCAATACTAGAAAAAATGGAGTTGGAAGTTTGTAGAGGTACTCCCATTTTTCTTTTTAATCTCATACTACCGAAAAACTCACCAACGAAGCAAAATGTCTAAAGAAAGTATGGCGGACTCTTTCATTACGGGGATGCTTCAGATTCATTAATTGTGCATCAATGAGTGTAACAAAGACAGACGGCTTCTGAGCCTATATAGATCATCTGACCATCTCAAAATGCATGTATTTATTGCAGAAGGCTATTGTTGGAGTAAAACTAGCGAACGGCAGGTCTTAAGAATTCGTTACAGGTATCTGGAAGCCATTCTTAGACAAGAAGTTGGCTTCTTTGATTCACAAGAATCAACTACTTCACAAATTATTGATAGCATTTCCGAAGACTCTTCTCTCCTTCAAGAAGTTCTAAGTGAGAAGGTACGTACACTACTTTTTAGTTTCTTGCTTTATGTTCTTATGCAATAGTACGGTCCATGCAAAACCACAAAACGATAGTGGTTTCTATGTTTCAGCAAAAGTTTGAAGAAAGATTGAGGGCCAAGTTTATCATAATGTTGATTAAGCTTGTGGTTTTCTCTAAAATTTTCATATTTGTTTTAGGTTCCCGTATTTTTGATGCGCACAACGACCTTTGTCTCTGGAATCGGTTTCTCTGCCTACGTATCATGGAGGTTGGCCCTGGTGGCCTTTCCAACAATCGTTCTATTAATAATTCCTGGATTGATTTACAAAAAATACCTCACTTATTTATGCAACAAATCATCCAAGCAATACAGCAAAGCAAATGCCATTGTTGCACACGCCCTTAGCTCCATCAAAACTGTCTATTCATTCACTGCTGAGAAAGGGGTTGTGGAAAAGTATTCCTCAGAACTGGATTATACAACAAAGCTTGGGATCAAACAAGGGCTTGCAAAAGGTCTTGCTGTTGGTTCTACCAAGCTTTCTAGTGCAATATGGGTTTTGCTGACTTGGTACGGGAGTCATTTGGTTATGCACAATGGAGAAAGCGGAGGAAGAATTTATGCCGCCAGTGTTTCTTTCATATTGGGAGGACAGTAAGTCACTCCTTCTCTCCAGGCTCAACGTATATATATGATCTATTTTCTTTGTCAAGCTAAATCATTCACGTAATTTGTAATCAAGCATCAAGAAAATCCTTTCTCATGTTTCCTGGTACAAGGGAGACTCTAAGCTCTTCTTTTCCTTTTCAGTTTTTGACCAGTCATTAATATCTTGCAGATCCCTTGGGATGGCCTTACCAGAGGTAAAGTATTTCACAGAGGCTTCTATTGCATTATCAAGAATTTTTGAGAGAATTGATCGGATTCCAGAAATTGACTCTGATGATACAAAGGGAACTCAGCTACATAAGATAAGAGGCGAACTTGCATTTGAACATGTTCAATTCTTTTATCCTTCTCGCCCTGATTCATTAGTTCTTAAAGACTTCAATCTTAAGATTGGAGCAGGACAAACTGTGGCTCTTGTTGGCGCAAGTGGAAGCGGAAAATCCACTGCCATTGCATTAGTTCAACGATTTTATGATGCAAACAGTGGAGTTCTCAGCATTGATGGTGTAGACATCAAAACTTTACAGCTAAAATTTTTGAGGTCTCAGATGGGTTTAGTGACTCAAGACCATGCATTATTTGGGACGACAGTAAAGGAAAATATCATGTTTGCCAAGCATGATGCGACAATGAATGAAGTAGTGGCTGCTGCAGTGGCAGCAAATGTTGATGATTTCATCAGGCAACTTCCTGATGGATATGAGACTAAGGTGAGTTGAAGTTACTGTGCCCATTGCCATTTATGATTACTTCATACAGAAAACCAATCATAAATTCATGCAACATGGAATGCGGCTTGTTTTAGGAATCTACGACTAATTGGAATATTACTGATTCAGAGATGGTTGTTGTGATAGATTGGTGAACAAGGAGCACTCCTGTCAGGTGGACATAAGCAGCGAATCGCCATTGCCAGAGCAATCTTAAGAAACCCTGTGATTCTCCTGCTCGATGAAGCAACCAGTGCACTTGACTCTGAATCAGAGACCATTCTTCAAAATGCCCTTGACAAAGCTTCTATGGGAAGAACGACACTGGTACTGTCTGTCTTGTTCTTTCTAAATGACATGTAGTTGCAGCTACATATTTCAATTTCCCCACTTGTGATGAAATCAAAAGGCTTGTTATTATTCTCAGCTGTTTAATCTTAGACCATATTGTTTTGTGTACTTCTGGCCGAATATTGTTAATCTAGACACAAGGGAAGCTTGATGAACAAAACGTATCCGGTCATATTCCAGTTTTGTCATTTAGAACTGTACGTACCAAATAAGATGAATGAAATTCTGTACCTTCACTTGACACTTCATCAGGTGGTTGCACACAAGCTTTCAACTGTAAGAAATGCAGACCTAATTGCAGCTCTGAGTGGTGGTTGTGTCATTGAAACTAGATCGCACGATGAGCTCATTGAGAAGAACGGGCACTATGCAGAAATGGCAAAAATCCAGCGAGAAGTTTGCTCTGTTGACCAAGAGCATCATAGGGAAGCTTATATCCCTTATCTAGAAAGATGTAGCAGCAGAAAAAGAATAAGAGGTAGCCCAGCAGCTTCTGCCTCGCCTCATCGCTTTGATAATACCCCAAACCATGCATCTCATCCTCGACCTTCCATTTGTCGGCTACTTTCAATGAACTCGCAGGAATGGAAACATGGAGTTATTGGAAACCTTTCAGCGATAGCCTTTGGAGCAGTGGAACCTGTCCTTTTACTAACTGTAGGAGGAACCTCAGCTTTCTTCTCTCCGACTCACGATGAAATGAGGGCTCGACTCCAGACTTGCATGGCAACTTTCAGTTCACTTTGCCTTTTCTCCTTTGTTGTGAGTCTCTTTCAGCATTATAATTTTGCTTACATGGGTGAACACCTGACAAAAAGAATCAGATTGAAAATGCTTGAGAAAATTTTGACCTTCGAACCAGCTTGGTTTGATGAAGAGCAGAATTCAAGTGGAGTTTTGTGTTCAAGATTGAGAAACGAAACATCCTTAGTAAAAACTCTCGTTGTTGATAGGCAGTCTCTCTTGGTTCAAACAATTGCATCGGTGATAATTTCAATATTACTGGGGCTCATTGTTGCATGGAAACTTGCAATTGTAATAATAGCTGTCCAGCCACTCACAATTCTTTGCTTATATACACGAAGAGTGTTGCTTTCCATGATTACATCTAAATTTATAAAGGCTCAGCATTGTAGCACTCAAATTGCGGTAGAAGCAGTTCATAATCACAGAATTGTGGCTTCATATGGAGGCATGCAAAAAGTTCTTCAGATTTTTGATGAATCGCAGAATGAGGCAAGGAAAGAGGCCAAAAAGAAATCCTTTCTTGCTGGAGTTGGCATAGGATCAGCTATAGTGCTTAATTATATGAGTCTTGCTCTTGACTTTTGGTATGGTGGAAAACTGGTGAACGCTGGGAGCATATCATCTGGGGATGTATTCAAAACTTTCTTCATAGTGGTTGGTACTGGTTCGTTTATAGCTGAGGCTGGCAGCATGACTTCTGATCTAGCCAAGGGATCAGCAGTGGTTTCATCTATCTTTGACATTCTTGATCGCAAATCCCTGATTTCGGGAACTGATGATAAGGTAACACAAGTTCCAAGTTCATTTCTAACTAATTCTTTGATGCTTTATGCCTGATTTCTGAAACTTAAAAAATCTGTCATGCTTAGGCTGGACATAGCAACTCCCAAACCGAGACAAAGAAAATGACTGGTGGGATAGAGATGAAAGATGTTGAATTCGCATATCCTATCCGGCCTGAGATTCGTGTGTTAAATGGCTTTAACTTGGAAGTGAAAACAGGAACGAGCATTGGCCTTGTTGGAAAAAGCGGTTGTGGAAAATCGACAGTGATTTCCTTGATTCAAAGATTCTATGATGTCAGTAGGGGGGCACTGATGGTGGATCAGGTGGATATAAAGCTGCTTGATATTAGCTGGTACAGAAGGCAAACGGCACTGGTAAGCCAAGAGCCAGTCATATCTTCAGGAAGCATTCGTGATAACATAGCATTTGGCAAGCCCGACGCCTCAGAAAATGAGATGGTTGATGCTGCAAGAGCAGCCAATGCTCATGAATTCATCTCGTAAGCATCCTCGTTTATGCTCATTAAATTGCTATTTCATTTTAATCAACGCAGAGGAATTTGAGAAGCATGTCTCAAAGTGTTTCTTACAAACAATTATTTTGGCTTGCTTTTCTGCAGAGCCCTGAAAAACGGATATGACACTGAATGTGGAGAAAGAGGAGTGCAATTGTCAGAAGGGCAAAAACAAAGAATTGCAATTGCTAGAGCCATAATAAGGAATCCAACTATATTACTGCTGGATGAGGCAACTAGTGCTCTTGACGTGCAATCAGAACAAGTTGTGCAGGAAGCATTAGATCGAATAATGGAAGGAAGGACCACAGTTGTAGTGGCGCATAGGCTTAACACAATCAAGAACCTAGACTCAATTGCCTTTGTTTCCGATGGGAAGGTGATTGAACAGGGAAACTACGTTCAACTCAAGAACATGAGTGGCGCATTTTTCAATCTTCTAAACCTTCAGAATGTATAGGTATTGTGTGCAGAGCTAATCTGAACTCAACTATGCATTTAATGTTGATTAGTTTAATGGGATTTGGGGAATAATACTAAATAATTGTATATCAGTTCCCTGCTGGCAGATGGCAAAGCCAGTTTAACGAACGCATTTGATATTTGTTTTTACTTTTTTATAATTTTTTAATCCTTAAAAGATTATCTTTCTTTTTTATAATTTTTTAATCCTAGGCTATGTTTGGATTGAGCGAAAGGGAGGGGAAGGAAATGAAAGGAAAAGGACATATTAGAATTTGTGCGTTTGGATATTTTTTTAGAGAGGGAAAGGAAAGGAAAGGAAAGGAAAGGAAAGGAAAGGAAAGGAAAGGGAGGGATTGGGAATGATTAAATATACTTAATTTAGTCAATTTCTATTTCTGTCGAAAAGTGGGTAGAAACGGAAGTAAACGATAATTCTTTTATAATTAATAATTTATTATTCCAAATTTATCATTCTCACGTAAACTTTAATTTAAAAATTACAACGTAAATTATCATTTAAAACTTATAGGACAAACTTGGAGGCAATCTTTCAATCCTAGTACAATTGATATTACTACCTACATTTATTAGAAATATTATTAGAATTTTATTTTATGTCTAAAACTTTATTAACTTCTAATTGGTTGCAAGATTATAAAATTATTATTTCATAAATAAACTAGAGTTTCAATATATAGACAAATTCTAGCCATCCATAAAATAATAATAGAGTTCTACTCTATTAAAATTTGATTTAATTTCACAAATTTTACTAATTTCGATATTTTAATTTAATAACTTTTAACTACAAAATTTATGCTACAAGAGATATCAAACTCTAAAATAATTTAGCTATAATAGAAAATTTTATTTATCTAGGTTTCCATCGTCATCCAACATAAAGATATAGATATAACAATATTTACTATAAAACATCATCAAAGCTATCCGTAAATAATAGTTTTAAATTTTCACACAAAAATAACAAGTTTATCTAAAATTAATATTTTTTTAAGATTGGTTGTGTCTAATATATTTTTTATTTTATTGATTATATGATTTTATTTTTTTTTCCTAACTTATATTTGTGATGATAATGCTAAAGAAGTATATCTCCATTCTTATACCTCTATAAAAGAAAATATAAACTAAATTAAATTACATTTACGTAACAAATGATAGACCAGGACTACCAAAAGAAATCCAAACTCTAAAATAATTTAGCTATAATAGAAAAATTATTTTATCTAAGTTTACAATCATCATCCAACATAAAGATATAGATATCATACTATAAAACATCATCAAAGATATCCATAAATAATAGTTTTAAATTTTTCATACAAAAATAACAAGTTTATCTAAAATTAATAAAGTTTTTATTATATTGTTGTGTCTATATTTTTTATTTTTTTGATTATACGATTTTCTTCTTTTTCCTAAATTATATTTATGATTGATAATGCTAAAGCATTCAAAGTATATCTCTATTCTTATACCTCTATAAAAGAAGATATAGACTAAATTAAATGACATTTACAATAACAAATGATAGATTAAGACTACAAAAAGAAATCCAAACTCCAAAATAATTTAGCTATAATAGAAAAATTATTTTATCTAGGTTTCAATCATCATCCAATATAAAGATATAAATATACAATACCATACTGTAAAACATCATCAAAGCTATCCATAAATAATAGTTTTAAATTTTTCACACAAAAATAACAAGTTTATCTAAAATTAATAAATTCTTTATTAGATTCTTGTGTCTATATTTTTTATTTTATTGATTATACAATTTTCTTCTTTTCCTAAATTATATTTGTGATTGATAATGCTAAAGCATTCAAAGTATATCTCCATTCTTATACCTCTATAAAAGAAAATATAGACTAAATTAAATTACATTTACATAACAAATGATAGACCAAAACAAAACTACCAAAAGAAATCATTTTTAAGGTACTTGGTTGCTTATAAGTACCTCTTCATTTGTTTTTGATTTATTGTATTGGTTTAAAAATTAGTCATAAGTTATTAAAGGGCAATAATGTAAAACAAAAGTTTTATCTTTTCCTTTCTCTTCTTTTCCTTCCAATCTCCAAACAATGTTTTTAGTATATCATTTCCTTTCTTTTCATTTCTTTCCCAATTTATCCAAACAGGTTGGAAGTAAATCAGTTTCCTCTACTCTACTTTCTTTTCCTTTCCACTCGTTTCCTTTCCTTTCCTTTCCCTCCCTTTCCCTCAATCCTAACATAGCCTAAAAGATTAAATGAGCATAGCTCAAATGGTATTCCAAGTGGGATTCCACCATGGCAACCATGGTTCGAATCCCACTTTGAGCAAATCTCTATCCATTTATGGATAAATGGGTGGAGAAGGAGTATTTGTGAGATGCTCCAAGTTCTCCCGGAACACATACGCAATGGAGAACAATTATGGTGGTTGTGCGCATGAGTGAGGTGGCTGTGCTCAGGAGTGAGGCTGTGTGGGGTCGCAATTCGTCAGAGGAGCATCGTCAACACTTTGGGCCGGAAGGTTGTGTGTGCGCAGGAGTGAGGACGTGTGGGGTCGGAATTCGTCCGAGGAGCATCGTCAACACTTTGGGCCGAGAGGTTGTGTGTGACTTGGTAGCCAATGATTGAACACTGACCCTGGTACCCAGATTGGGCTACTACAATAAGGTTAGTACCCATTGCGCGCACATCCCGCGGTTTACATCCTCAGTTGGCTAGGGGACGGTGGGTATTGCGCGCACATCCCGCGGTTTACATCCTTAGTTGGCTAGGGGACGGTTGGTTTGAGGCCCAGGATTAGTCTGTTGGCTTGAGGCCCAGGATTAGTCTGACTCAATAGCAATGAAGTGGCGGAAGACATAGAGTTGTAGAGTTAGGAACCTGAGACATAAAAAAAAAAAGATTATCTTTCTTGATTGTATTGATTGTTGATAGGCATTTAAGAATATGATTTCAAAGATTATTTGTGATATTTTTTTTTAACTTGTAGTAAGATTTGGTTTATATGCGTTAGTGTGATGTTAAATTCTAACTTTTTTCACACTGCTTTCTAAATTGATATTTGAGTTGTTTATTTATGTTGAATTTATAATTTTTTATTTAAGGTTAATTTTGTCATTTTATTATCTTACATTAAAATAAGGTGTTCAAATTCCATTTAGTTATTGATAGCAATTACGTATTAGATTAATTAGTTTAAAATTAGAAAATTAAGGGTTTTTAATTGTTATAATTAAAACTATAAGGGTTGAATGCGGAACGGAGCAATAATGTAAAGGGATATAGTGTATTTTACCCATTATTTTTTTATCATCGTGATTATCAAACAAATTAGAGATAATTTAAAATTCAAAATGAAAGATCGGGATTAAAATTAACGTTTATCCGTCTTACCAATTTAATGGGTATTTGTACACAATAATATATTTTGGTAAGAAAGAAAACATAAAAGCAAAAAATTTGGGTTTTGTTGATATAACCTTAGGTTTTCATAATAATTATAAAAAAAATTCTCACCAACTATTAGAAAGGTTTTAGTGATTGTTTTTTTACTCATTCAAAATGGTGCAACGGCAACATATAAACCAATAGATCATTTTTGAGCAAAAAAAAAAAAAAACCAATAGATCATAGATTCATAGTATTGGTTGATACAATAAGGTACGTGATAAAGACAGAAAAATCCTTTGCGTTTCCCTATTGTCTTTTCCGGCATATACTTGTTTCATTTTCTTGCAATTAATTCGGGGCCATTTTTTTATCAACTTGCCCAAGTTGTAAAATCCAACAATCCAAGTTGCAAACCAGCAATCAATCTAAAGCGTAGGCATTAAATTAAATTTGACTGCAGTGACATTGACAATCTGCACAAAACCCACAACTTGCACACATCAACGGCCGACATCCCTCCACGGAGTCCCCCGATTCCACTTCTATTTATACCTCATCCAATCTAATGAGACTCAGACGCCCATTTTTTAATATACATCCGTAGCCACGCCCACGCATGTCGCTTATTGATCTAGATCAAATGTTTGACCTCGACCTTGCTCTGACAACTCCGTCGACAACGTTTGAAGATTCCGGCAGTGATGATACGAGTACAACGAAGCCCTGGAAGGAGTCCAATGATTCCAAACATAATCATCGAGTTGAGTTGCTGACAGTTAGCTGCGTCAATGGTAATGTTTGTACAATTTGCATGGAAGGGTTCCAATCGGATCTGTTTCGTGGGAAACAAGTCCCTTGCGGCCATGTTTTTCACTCAAATTGCATCGACAAGTGGCTCTGTGATCATAACTCCTGCCCTCTCTGCCGATTCTCAGTCTATGCTGCTCCTGGCCAAGGTTCTTCTGGGATTTCTTAATTTACCGAAATTTTAATTTGCTTTTCAATTTCTCATCAATCCTTCTAGCAGAACATATATATGTAATTCTGTTCTGCCAACGTTGTATGTAGAAAATAGTAGAATATCATTTATACTATAATCAATGAATGGAGTACATCGGTAGCATATTATTTCATTTGTCGTTGTGCTTGTCTGTTGCTGCTATGGAGTCGTAAAAGATCGATCGATGACCCGTTCAGAAAACAGCTGCATCCTCTGTTCTTGAATCATACGTGCAAATTTAAAATTTTAAGTCAAACTTGTACAACAATGCAATGTTGTCTCGATACATTTAGTCAAGTGTACTTTTTGCTATGAATAATTCAAAGATTTCAAGTTGAAACTGTAGGTGTCCTTGTCAGTGAGAATGACGTGTTTATAAAAATTAAATGAATGCCAGTGAATAAAGAAAGAAAGAAACATTAAGAAAATTAAAAGGGTAGAAGAAAAACAAGGAATTCAACTTGCAAATTTGCACACTAGATTGACTCCAAAGGATAATATTTACCGTTCAATGCATTTAATTGTGAATGAGAAAAACTATGCAAAAACTTGTGATTCGTTATTTATATATATATATATATATATATATATATGCAACAGATAGTTGATAGCGCTAATTCTTGTTATTTCTATTATACGTTGAAATTGTGATTAATTATCATTTTATACATTAACTTGATTTAGAGGAGAAAAACTCAGTATACAATTGCAGGATAGAAAACTCAGTATTTCGTTTGTTATGTGCGTAGCATATATTTGTGCTGAATAAAACTTTAGAGTTTAGACAACACAAAACAGCCATTGCAATTCAAAAGGTTTTGTTTGTTTTTTCTCTTATGAACGATATTCTGCTGCCAAAATAAGGTTTACCAAGAGGATCATAGTGCGAACTTTACTAATGGAAAAAATATGGTACTGATTACCCGATAATTCTTACTTTGTTTTTACGGGAAAGTCCACAGACACTACTCGAAGGTGCGCACTGGGTGAAACCGTTCTGCGACCCTTGCTGGCAAAGAACCACAGGAAGTAAACCAGTGTAGGTTGCCCATAGCTGACCGGCTCAAAGCCAATGATTCTTACTCTTTATATGAAACGAGGCATTTGGACCACAATCTCTTAATTCGTTTTAAAATATACCATATTTAATTTCAAGAGACGTCATCTTTTGTTAACTAAAGTTTAAATACGCTATCACCAGCTGGACCCAGAATATATTCAACATTGAAGATTTTATATTAATTATCAGTGGCTATGTATTTCATCTACATTTAAAAGCAGTATTCAAAATTTATTTTGTCATGAAAGTTTGAGATTGTAATTTGAAAAAAAAAATTAGGTTGAATACATATTAGTCAGAGTTGTGATTGTAAAACAAACGACTATTTGTTTTTGACTTAGAAAAAAAATTTAGACAAGCACTTTATATTAGATAAGATCATTAGCATAAACGAATTTTGCAGTAAAATTAAAATTCCTTGAAATAGTGCTAAGACTTAGAGAAACTCCAACAAGTCCCTCCCCCTCTCTTGAAAAGTGACTAGACTATTACAGATGTATCATTTCAAATATTTGTGGAGAATCCTGCAAAATTACAAATTTTCTACACTATTTTGGAAGAGAGTGGTTATGCATTTGTAACGTCGCAAATATTTGTGGAGTTTTTTCACACTGTTATATACAAATTCTATATTATTTTCAGAGTGGAAATTGTTGAATTTTTTACATTATACACATTACAAACTTACAACCACTAGGGTTAAGTCACTGAACAAAGAGGTAACTTTTCGACTTAGCCATAATAAGAAAGTTAATTTCTCCATCTTTAAATCAATTGTTTGAGATTTGATGATGCATATAAGGGTGAGGGTGAGTGTTTAAAAAAAAAATACAAATTTTACGATATATTTTTGGATAGGAAGACGGTCAAGACCTCATCTTTGGGCTAGATTACTATATATAAATATAATATTCACAAATTCTATATATACAAATCCTCTTCTTTAGGATGGACTCCAATTCTTCATTGGATTGGTGGAAATTCTTACACTATTATATATAAATTTAGACTTTTTTGAGAGAGAGAGAGAGAGAGGAGTAGCAAGGGAGATCATTTTGGAGGGAGGGAATGAAAAGGAGCGCAGCCAGTGCACAAGGCAAAACAGTGGTTAACAAAGGTTTTTATACCATTATAATAATTTGGCTTTTGTCAACAAATGTCAACTTCACCAATGGTGTTATATCAAGTGCATGATGCACACACTGTTCATTTTTAATGAAACTACATACATAGTAACATAGTATTAAGGTTTTAAATAGAATAATACATGAAAGATTAGACAAAAGAATTTGTGTTGTGGGCAAAAGTTCTCCATGTATTTTTATTCTTCCACTGGTTGTGCATGAATCTTAATTTTCACACTTGCTAGAAGAGGTTACTATCATGCCTTTCCAAAAAGGAAAAAACAAATCTATCTGCAAAATGATTAAAACTTGAATTGAGCCAATGTTTAAGTTATTGTCATTGTATTAATTAATTGCTTCCTTCTTCCAACACTCATAATTAAATGTCTACTCGTCAAGTTCATTAATATTTTTTCTTAGCCTAACCAATGCCCAATTGAACCAAAGATTGAAAATTTATGAAAATTGCTCAGTAGTACTAGTGTACTCTCTCTGTTCTTTAATAATTGTTGTTTTAAATCTCATTTTTTATTCTTAAATAAGTGTTATTTTACAAATTTTAATGCAAAAAGTCTAAAAGTTTCTAATTTTACTCTTCATCTCACTTATTTATGTAATGGTATTTAAAAAAAGAGCGAGAAAATTATGATTATAAATATGAGTAAATAAGAGAATTTATCACTTTCTTATTTAATGTGCACATATCTAAAACGATACTTATTAGAGAACATAAGAGGATAATGTGTACATATATTGCGGAAGAATGTAAAAAGATTCATACAATATTGTCGACTTACCTCGGCGTGTGTAGCCAAAGAGTGGCAGGTACACTGGTGTACTACAAAATTTTAATACTAATTTGCACGTGATTTGTACTGAATATTAAAAAGGGTTAATTACCGATAACCCCCATGTGGTTTGCCGATTTTTCGTATAACCCCCATGTGTTGTCAAAACATACCAACAACCCCCATGTATTTTGGTTTTAATTGTAAAGTGGATGAAAAATAGGTGCACTAACAGCACCGTTAAAATTTCCAATAATACCCTCCCAACTTTTTCAATTCAAAGCATTCAATCAAAAAATTACTAAAGTTTTGGGGTCATAGTTTAAATTAATAAAGTTTTGAGGTAAAAAATAAATTTAATATTTTTTTCTCATCTTTCATCGTTTTTTCTCCCTTTTTGTTTTTCTGGGTTCCAACACCACCACCATCCTCCTCCTCCGCCGCCGCCGCCACCGCCGCCACCACCACCACTAACACCACAACAACCATCCACACACCACTTCTTTCATCTATATTAAAAAATCTTTTATGTTAAAAAATCTCTCACCTTCAACAAAGAAATGGAATGGACAAAGAATCAAAACTCCTTCATCAAATCTCTTTCTCCATGTAATTTTCTTTTATTTTCTCTTTCCTTCCCATCATTTTTCTGCAACACCACAACAATCGCCCACAACCACCCATTTTCTTTTCTATTTCCTTCACTTCATTTTCTTTTCTCTTGCCTATTAGAACTCCTTGGCTGCTATTTTTGTGCCATCTCAATAGAACTCCTTCATAAACAGAGCCAAATTACTCATTGCCCAAGTTTTTTACTTGAAATCTCTGTGCTAGCTTTCAAGTTCTCATAAGAGTATATTGTAGGCATTCCTGGTAACTGGTTTAGATAATCTCCCTCGATTTCATTAGATTCTTTTGATCTTTTCCTGTAGGAACTAGGCAAGATCCGATTACACAAAACAAATACAACAACCCACATCCACCCATCAAGCCATAAATGTCACCATACTCCACCACCACCAACACCATCCTTTGGCTTTTCTCTTTCTTTCCCTTCATTTTTTTGCACCACCACAACAACCCACCACCACTCTATCAACCAGAAATATCACCACCCTCCACCACCACCACCACCACCTATTTTCTTTCTTTTTCTTTCGCCTTCATTTTCTGGCACCACCACAACAACCCACCACCACCCATCAACCCAAGAAATGTCATCACCACCACCACAATTCACAATCACCACCCAATCAATCCAAATCTTGTATGGAATATACTTTCTTTATCTTAACGATTTCAAATCTTGTTATTGGAATTTAATTCGATACTAGATGCAATTCAACTTTAATTTTGTTAAGAATGATACTTTGGGTTTATATCTTCATATGTTTTTTTTTCTGCCAATAAAAACTGAGAAAATAAAAGAAACAAAGAAAAAAAGAAAGAAATAAAAAGAAAACGAAATCAAAATTTAAAAAAATATATATATTGGGATAATAGAGGTTTAATGATCAGAAAGGGTCTAATTGAATGTGATGAGGGTATTTTAGGAATTTTACAATCATTTATGATTTTGGATAATCACACTTTCAGAAATAGGTGCGTGTAAGTCAATCTCTGTTAACTAATTTATTTTTCGTTACTTTACAATTAAAACCAAAACACGTGGGGGTTGTTGGTATGTTTTGACAACACATGGGGGTTATACGAAAAATCGGCAAACCACATGGGGTTATCGGTAATTAACCCTATTAAAAATTACCAACATATATAATTGGCCTAACTTTCCCACAATTTTTGAAAGCTTTTCGAAATTCTTATATCGACCATCTATGATCTATGTACTTTATATTAACCAAAGTATTAGGTAAAGAAAAGCTCTGGTAACACAACACTCAACACTTGTTTTGTTTCTTTTTCAGAAAGCTCCGTGTAAACAATGTATTTTTTTATTTTTAAGTAAAAAAAGTAAAATTTGAATTTGTGATTTAGAGAAGGAATATGCTTTATTTAAAAAACATTAAGTGTTCAAATTAATAAATGTTATTTTCGTTTTTTTTTTGTAAAATAGTACTTTATATTAAATAAATTTTAAAATTTGAGATTTAAACTATTTTTTAAATTAATCGTCTTTAGCCAATCGACTGAATTTCGACCGATGTACCAACAGTCAAGCTCAACAATTGACCATCACTAATTAGCTATTAATCGGCTCTGATTAGTGGCGGATTTAAGGAGGCAGGGGTGCGGCCGCCTATCCAAGATTTAAAATTTTTTATTAAGTCCTTTTAAAAACTTAAAATTGTTTAATTAAATTCTTAAGAAAATTTGAATTTTACTATCCCCACCCCCCCTAAATATATATATATATATATAGAGTTTGCAATTTTGCCCTCCCAAATTATGATTACTTGATCCGCCACTAGTTATGATCAATATTTTCATTAACAAAAACTTGAAAAAAAAAGATTAAAATACCTTTATTCTCAAAATGAAAAAAAAGAGTTAAATTTCTTTTCCATCAACAAACACTTGGACAAATATCGAGTTTTTATTTGAGAACAAAAATATGAAAACGATAGACTAAAGTCTATATTATTATTACATCATGCACTAAGTATAGGATGATATGTTGGTGGTGTAAATTTTTATTTCTCTACTATTAAAATTTTATCTTTTGACCGTACTATCAATTATTTTCATCTCTTTGTGTTTATGCTTATAGTTTTTTTCTTTTTTTAATATGTTTATGCTACATTAATTTATATATATTAAGTTAAAAGGAATTTGTCTTATTCCTCATTCTTGAGAATGCCCGAATTCCAAATCTAGTAAATTACGACCATTAAAATGTACCCATATTTTGGGCTGGAATATAATTTACTAATTTATTTCACTCAGATAATCTCTAAAATAATAGTCCCAACTTATTTTTCCATTTTGCCGTCCTAACGACTCCCACAATCATTTTAATTAAGGTTAATTATATTTACCACCCTCAAAGTTTGGTGAAAGTACCATACGAACCCTGTAGTTTCAGAAAATTATGGTCACCCCCTTGCTGTTAAAATTAACTAAAAAAATTGATGGAAAGACCAAAATGCCATAACTTCTTTTGTTAAAAACATAACAAAAATATGTAAGTAAATATGAAATGACAATAAATACTTTTTTCAGTTTTAAATTCTTTGTTATAAATTATAAATTTTATATTCTTTATTACAAATGGGTTTATCAAATTAATCAAATTTTAATCAAGAAATCTTTTTCTATATAAATTTTAAATTTTTGGAAGAAAAAGAATTAGTTTTGGAGAATAAAATAGTTAGTTTTATTAATTAAGAAAAAAGATTTTTCTTTTTGAATTTTTTTATGTAAAAAAAATTCTTTGATTTTATTTTAATATTTAACATATGTATTTAGTTAACTAAAATAATATAATTATTATAGATAAAATTTTAAGGGCATATTATGCAATACACAAACATTTTTTTGAGGGAGGGGTTGATTTGTTACAAGTTTGCTTAGACAGGGGGTGGTCGTAATTTCCTAAAATCACAGAGTTTGTTTTGTACTTTTATCAAAACTTAGAGGTGGTAAATGTAATTAACCCTTTTAATTAAGTTTACATATCAAATGTAGGTAAGATTGTGTTTAAACGAACTTTAATTAATTAAGGTGATCATCATTTTTTTTTTCTTTAGCCTAAAACTACTAAAAATTTCACAAAAACGTGACAAATAATCAGTTAATTTAATTATCTTTAATTCATACCAAATCATTTGGCTATAATCTTAATCTTCCCAAATCCAATAAAAAAAATCATGATGGGTAATGAAACATTAACACTGTGCCAAAACAGGTATTCTCCTACGAAACGTGCTCATATATGCGACATATATGCGTATATATTTATTTTTTCGAGCATCACTTTTCATTTAAAATATTAATATTTGATATGTAAGAAAATAATATTTTATACGTGATACAAGAAAAATTAATATTGATACTTAAAAAATTAATACATTATATACGAAAAATTGATATTTTATATAGCCACAATAAATGAGTTTTTGTATTCAATACCCTCCCTTGGCTTGATCCTTCCTTCCGGCTTCGCCCCCATGGTATGCCCACAAAAAGGCAAATAGGAAACAGAAAAGAAATATCAAAGCTGTTGACCACGAACACGTTTTAAACAATTCCAGACACCCGCCCGCATGCCACAGGTCGTCTTCAATCCTCTACTTCCTCTCCACTGCTCTTCTATATATAGTTTGTGTGTTTATGACAAACTAGTATTAGTATTATTCCCCCATTTCATCAGTAATCAAAATTGCAGAAATATTTAGTACTACTACTCATAGCATTCACTCCAACCCAAGATCTTTCCGTAAGTGCGCATCTTCCTAAATATTAAACATGGACGGAATGTTTGATCTGGACATGGCTTTGTCTATGATAACGATGGATGAGAATTATATACGAACAAAGCTTTCTGAAAAGAAGGCTTTCAACCAGAATCAACTCAGTGAAATGCCGATGGTTGCAGCCGCCGGAGAATGCACAATATGCATGGAAGTATTTGAATCAAGCGCCGGAGGCAAACAAGTCCCATGTGGTCATGTCTTCCATTCTGATTGTATTGCCCAGTGGCTCTCCGATCATAATTCTTGCCCTCTCTGCCGATCTACTATTTTTGCTACCTCCGACGAAGATCTTTCTTAACTTAATGTATCACACTTATATTTTTCATTTTTTTTCTCATTCTTTTGTTTGTATAAATTAAAGCAATTCAATTCTTTTCTGCAACAATATTCACCATGAATGTCTCTTTGTTATGAAAAGTGGATTGGAGACCCATTTTTGGTTGGTTAATTGGATCATAATTTTACATAAATGCAAGAATTTACGTTTTTTTAAAGTGATTATATATATATTCCGGTGAACATTCTTGTTGCCTTTTGTTCTTGGTTGGCCGTATGATGTTTCAATCGATCAAACTTAAACAGTAATCTATGCATGGGTTTTAATTAATTAATAAAGCTAAAATACTAATCTCTGGATTACCGTTAATCTTTCTGCATGTTGCTATAAACTTATAATACGCTATCTTGCTGATGTATACATTCTTTTTCTTTTTGGCCGTGAAACCGCTAAGGCACGCAATGCTATTTACTTTACAAACTCGAACATTGTTAACTTTTATTGCTTTCGCACTCACAAATTGACATTAGTTCAATACATTTAATATATAATTTTTGTTACTTCTTCAACATTGACCTTTGTTTTTTCGGAGAATTCCTTGGTCGTATTATGCTGCTGCTATACAAAGATATACCTTTTTGTATCTACATTCAAAGATTGATAATGGAATGTTTTTGAAGAAATTAAGAAGAAACGTATGTAAAACCTACGGTTTAATCATGCACACGACATTAATAAACTAACGATTCAATTCAAAAAGTTGTTTGTCTCAATTAGAATGCTTGGGGCCTTGCTAGATCTTTTCATTTACCCACAGATCAAACTAATTAAGCACAAGGTCAATTAATCTTTTGCATGTGAATAAATGTATGAATCTTTTGAATTTTCGGTGAATAAACTCCATTAATATATTTCTACTACTCAACAGAAAAGAATGTCCAAACTTTTTATTTTCCCATTATAAAAATTCCATGGCGTAAGGTACTGATTAATTAGTTTCATTAATTTGACCTAGGATTACTAGTTTTACCGCACGTTATCAAGATGTAATTAACATGGTTGGAAGGATTAAAAAGGTCTCAAAAGCATTTTTATTTTTCCTTGCAAAACGATGAGTCGATTTCCTTATCTACATTGGTTGGCTTCGATTTAACAAGTTGCATGCCAAAGCGAAGGTAAGTAGGACACGACATGACATGACAGGCACCTTTTTCCAATTCAATGGTCAATCCAAGCGGGCTATTTTCTTTAGACAAGACCCTTTTTGGTGGCAAAAAACAAACGCAACTCATCCTGCGAAATTGCCACAATTCCGTGGGACGATACTGTAGACATGACCAAATGGCCGGTTCCGGTTTTCCCCATGGAACCAGAATCGGCCAAAAATTTTTTTTTTTCTATGAATATTTCTATACTACTTCATTTTCATCACATAATTTCTTAGTTTTCTAATATTTATATTGTAAGTTTTAATGTTTATAGTTTAAGGTTTAGGGTATTATGAGCATTTATATATTTTTCTTTCTCACTTATCTAATCCTTCATAATTCTATTTTTCTAAAACCTCCATATATTAGTTCAATTTCAACTATTAATCCAATTATATTATGTATCAACTTAATTTTCTAATTTATATTATCCTAATTCTATTATTATATTATGCTAATATAGTATATACTATTTAAATTCCAATTAATAATTTGATCATTCTCTTAATACTTTATTCTTTCTATATCTTTCTTTCTCACTTATCTAATATTCATAATTCTATTATTCTAAAAAATTTAGATGGCTCCGTTTGGATGTTTTGGATTATATCATGATTTTTTTTTCTTGGGATTTGTTATGAGAAAAGAATATTTTGAGAGTGTTTGGAATGAATGATTTTATTTTGTTGGGATTTGTATTGAAGATTTTTTTATTAATAAAAGTTTGAAATTTAAATTTGAATTAGTATTTTATTAGTTTATTTTGGTGGGAAGTGTATTAGAAAGAATTGTTTATTATTAAAATTTAAAATTCAAATTCAATATTTTATTTATAAAAATTACTGTAGCAAAAATAATTACTATAGCATTGTTTTGTGTTTTAAAAATTTTGATGAAAAAGTTGAACAAAACAAACACCTCATTTTGCAATTGTGAAATAAATCACAAATTTTTGTGCTTCCAACTCCGTTTGGATGAGCTATTTTTGGATTATATCATGATTTTTTTTTCTTGGGATTTGTTATGAGAAAAGAATATTTTGAGAGTGTTTGGAATGAATGATTTTATTTTGTTGGGATTTGTATTGAAGATTTTTTTATTAATAAAAGTTTGAAATTTAAATTTGAATTAGTATTTTATTAGTTTATTTTGGTGGGAAGTGTATTAGGAAGAATTGTTTATTATTAAAATTTAAAATTCAAATTCAATATTTTATTTATAAAAATTACTGTAGCAAAAATAATTACTATAGCATTGTTTTGTGTTTTAAAAATTTTGATGAAAAAGTTGAACAAAACAAACACCTCATTTTGCAATTGTGAAATAAATCACAAATTTTTGTGCTTCCAAACAGACTCAATTGGTTTAATTTTAACTACTATTCTAATTATGTTATTATATTATACTAGTTAAATTCTAATTATTAATTCAAATATTCTTATTATTTTTATATCATTGAATCTCATTTATCTAATTCTTCCTAGTTCTATTATCTAAAAACTATATATTAATGAAGTTCAATTGTAACTATTATTATTCTAATTATATTATTATGTTGTATTATTTGAGTTTCAATTAATAGTTTAATCATTATTTCAATAGAAATCAAATTTAAAAGTGGGATTACAATCGAAATTCAAAAATAAAAATCCACAAAAAAAATCGAAATTGGGACAAAATCGAACCGAAATCGTAACCGAAACAGAACCGGAATCGGAACCAGAACCGGGGCGGAACCGGAATCGGAACCGGAACCGTGGTCATCCCTAGACGATAGTCTAAGAGACCTTGAGTTTGAGGAAATGGGGGCTGATGGACAGTTATTGATGAGACTGCCATAGCTGAGCTCATAAAATTTTAGGGTATATTTGGATGGTGAAAAATTTGTTATTTATTTCACAATTGCAAAATAAGGTGTTTATTTTGTTTAGCTTTTTCATCAAAATTTTTAAAACATAAAATAATGCTAGAGTAATTATTTTTGCTACAGTAATTTTTCTAAATAAAATATTGAATTTGAATTTGAATTTTAAATTTTAATAATAAACAATACTTTTTAACACACTTCCAACCAAAATAAACTAATAAAATACTAATTCAAATTTAAATTTCAAACTTTTAATAATAAACAAATCTTCAATACAAATCCCAACAAAATAAAATCATTCATTCCAAACACTCTCAAAAATATTCTTTTCTCATAACGAAAAAAAATTTCATAATATAATCCAAAAATAGCTCATCCAAACGGAGCCTAGATATTTTATCAAATTTCCGTTTTTCAAGCGCTATAACACACTTGCTTTAGCAAAAAATGCGTTGATTTTAATTTTTCTTGTACTATTTTTTGCATTCACCCCGATTGTGAAAATGCATTTTATTGAACATTGTAAAAAAAAATTAAAAATTAAAAATAAAAATTAAAAATTTCACCAAACCTTTTTTTTTCATGGGTTTAGGTTTTACCCTTACTTTTTCTTGCATACATCTCAATCGTGAATTTGGATTCTAATGAACGGTATAAAAAAAGTGAAGTTTAAATTTTTCACAAAAACATTATTTTTCATGGGATATAACACATGTATTTTAGCCAAAAATGGCAAAATCCAAAAATATGTTGATTTTATCTTTTTTTTTGTACTATTTTCTGCACCCAACTAGATTCTGAACATGTATTCTAGTGAATATTATCAAAAAAGTGAAAATTAAAATTTTCACCAAACCTCAATTTTTCATGGGTTATAGCACACGTATTTTGGTAAAAAATGGCAAATTCAAAAAACGTGTTAATTTTATCTTTTTCCCAATTGTTTTTCACCCACCTCAATTATAAACATGAATAATTTGTAAACAGTGTAACAAAAATCAAATTTAGATTTTTTACCAAAGTTTCATTTTTATGTGCTATAACACATGTATTTTAGTAAAAAAATAACAAAATCAAAAAATGCATTGATTTTGATTTTTTTGTACCATTTTTTGCACCCACCTCAATTGTGAATATGAATTCTAGTGAATATTGTCGAAAAATTGAAAATTAAATTTTCAGTAAACCTCCATTTTTCACGGGTTATAATATAAGTATTTTGATAAAAAATGGTAAAGTAAAACAAAGTGTTGATTTTATCTTTACCCCTACTATTTTATATATACACCTAAATTGCAAATATACATTCTAATGAACAGTATAAAAAAAGTGAAATTTAGATTTTTGACAAAATTTCCATTTTCATGGGTTATAACATACATATTATAGAAAAAAATGACAAAATCTAAAAATGCATTGATTTTAATTTTTTATATCGCTTTTTGCACCCGCCCCGATTGTGAGCATTCATTCTAGTGAATATTGTCAAGAAATTGAACATTAAAATTTTTACTAAACCTTCATTTTTTTACGAGTTATAACACATGTATTTTGGTAAAAAATGGTAAAGTCAAAAAACGTGTTAATTTTGAATTTGTCCCTACTTTTTTTTACCCACCTTAATTGTGAACATGCATCCTTGTGAACGATGTAAAAAAAAGATTTTGACCAATTTTTCATTTTTCATGGGCTATAGCACACATAATTTAACAAAAAATGACAAAATCCAAAAAAACGCGATGATTTTGAATTTTTCGTACCGTTTTTTTAAACCATCCCAATTGTGAACATGCATTCTAGTGAACATTGTCAAAAAAATTGAAAATTAGAGTTTTTACCTAACTTCTATTTTTCATGGGTTGTAACACGTATTTTGAAATGTGTAAAAAAAGTGAAATTTATGTTTTTGGCCAAATTTTCATTCTTCATAGGTTATATATAACCCATTAAAAATGGAGATTTTGTGAAGATTTAAATTTTAAATTTTTTTGATATTATTTACTAGAATGAAAGTTCACAACAAATTGGGTGCAAAAAATGATACAAAAAGTCAAAATCAATTCGTCTTTGGATTTTGCCATTTTACTAAAATACGTGTGTTATAACCCATGAAAAATAGAAGTTTGGTGAAAATTTTAATTTTAATTTTTTGACATTATTTACTAGAATGTATGTTCACAATAGGGATAGTGAAAAAACTGTACAAAAAAGTCAAAATCAGCGCGTCTTTGGATTTTGACATTTTTTGCTATAATATACGTTTTATAAACTCATGAAAAATGAAGGTTTTGTGAAAATTATAATTTTCAATTTTTTTTGACATTAATCACTAGAATGCATATTCACAATTGGAGTGGGTGCAAAAGATTGTACAAAAAAAAATAAAAATCAATGTGCCTTTATACTTGTCATTTTTTGCTAAAATACGTGTGTTATAATCCATGAAAAATGGAGGTTTGGTATAAATTTGAATTTTTAATTTTTTGAAATTATTCATTAGAATGCATGTTCACAATCGTGGTGGTTGCAAAAAACGATACAAAAAGTAAAAATCAATGCGTGTTTGGATTTTACCATTTTTTGCTGTAATACGTGTGTTATAACCCATAAAAAATGGAGGTTTGGTGAAAATTTTAATTTTTAATTCTTTGACATTATTTACTAGAACGATGTTTACAATCGTGATGGTGAAAACAGCTGTACAAAAAATTCAAAATCAATGAGTCTTTGGCTTTTGACATTTTTTGCAATAATATGCATTTTATAATCAATGAAAAATGAAGGTTTGGTGAAAATTTTAATTTTTAATTTTTTTGACATTAATCACTAGAATGCATGTTCAATATTAGAGTTGGTGCAAAAAATGATACAAAAAAGTAAAATCAATGCGCCTTTAGATTTGTCATTTTTTGCTGAAATACGTGTGTTATAACCCATGAAAAATGGAGGTTTGGTGAAAATTTAAATTTTCAATTTTTTAACATTATTCACTAGAATGCATGTTCACAATCAGTGTGGGTTGAAAAAAATGGTACAAAAAAAGTAATAAATCAACGCATCTTTGGATATTGTCATTTTTTGCTAAAATACGTATGTTATAACCCATGAAAATGGAAGTTTGGTGAAAATGTTAATTTTCAATTTTTTGACATTATTCACTAGAATACATGTTCCCAATCATGGTGCGTGCAAAAAACTGTACAAGTAAAAATCAATGCGTCTTTGGATTTTGCCAATTTTTGCTAAAATACATGTGTTATAACCCATGAAAAATGGAGGTTTGGTGAAAATTTTAATTTTTAATTTTCTTGACATTATTCACTAGAATGCATGTTCACAATCGGGGTGGTGTAAAAAATGGTACAAAAAAAGTCAAAATCAATGCTCCTTTTGATTTTTTTTCATTTTTTGTTGTAATACGTGTATTAAAACCCATGAAAAATGATGGTTTGTTGAAAATTTTAATTTTCAATTTTTTTGACATTATTCACTAGAATGCTTGTTCACAATCAAGGTCGGTGCAAAAAATAGTAGAAAAAAAGTCATAATCAATGCGTATTTTGATTTTGTCATTTTTTACTTAAATATGCATGTTATAACCCATGAAAAATGGAAGTTTGGTGAAAACGTTAATTTTTAATTTTTTGACATTATTCACTAAATTGCATATTCACAATAAGGGTGGGTGCAAAAAACGGTACAAAAAAAGTAAAAATCAATGCATTTTCGGATTTTACCATTTTTTGATATATAAGGTGTGTTATAACCCGTGAAAAATGAAGGTACAAAAAATGGTGTGGGTGCAAAAAACGGTGTGGGTGCTTACCACGTGCTATATTAGGTGTGTTTTTCATTATTGTGCTTTGTCATTAGAATGCATGTTCACAATCGGTGTGGGTGCAAAAAATGGTAGAAAAAAAAGTCAAAATCAATGTGTTTATTGATTTTTCATTTTTTGCTATAACACGTATGTGATAACCTATGAAAAAATGAGGTTTGATGAAAATTTTAATTTTAATTTTTTTGACATTATTTACTAGAATGCATATTCACAATCGGGGTAAGTGCAAAAAACGGTACAAAAAAGTCAAAATCAATGCGTTTTTGATTTTGCCATTTTTTGCTAAAATACGTGAGTTATAACCCATGAAAATGGAGGTTTGGTTAAAATGCTAATTTTCAAATTTTGACATTATTCACTAGAATACATGTCCCCAATCATGGTGTGACAAGTAAATCGCGTACTCTTCAATTTAACCCTAAAAAAACTACTGTAGTAGTGGCGGTAGGGATCGTATCCACAGGGAAGGGGATGGATTCTTGAATTCAGAAATTGTTCTAAGTATTGTCTCGGTAGCAAATCACAACAAACAGAACGTGGTATCAACTCAAAAGTAAACAAGAACAGAGAACTATGAAGTAATAACAATCAAGAATAACAAGATATCCTAGGGTTCGTGTGCCGGATGAACTCAAACCCAGCTGATCAATACTATGCAATTGACGAACTAGCAAGCAATTCTCAAGGAGACCTAAGTTGCCTAGAAGGTCAAGTTGTGGTTAGTATGGCGACCACACCACTCCCTGTACTTCCTAACACCATCCTCTCCCATGGCGAGGCCTGAGAATGGTGGAATTCACTCCGCAACGTCCCAACTCTCCAAGCTAACTACTCTAACATGCAAATCCTAGGAAATCCCATGGCGAGGCCCGACCTAAGCTTGAATGTCTTCGTTTATTAACACAGAGAGCTTCTTTAACACTTTTCCTAATGTTTCAATTCATCAAAGCTTCCCATGGCGAGGCCTGAATCTCAGAAATGAAATAATCATAGAAAGCAAGTGTAAAGACTCAAACAATCACACTTTAGTTCTCATCTCATGTATCTTCACTAACGTTGGTGAAACAATACTCAACTTAGCATGGCGACCACAATCGAAGTTTGATCCATTCAAAATTAGTGCAGAGATATGAAATTAAACAGATTTCAAGTAATAAATTCAAATGCGATTTCAATCTTTATCAATTACGTCAATTATATAGCATCAAATCTTCTAAATCATGTATTCATCTGTTTAGAACCCTAAGATATCACACAATTAGCCAGAGAATTCCATATTCAACTCATATTCATCAAATTCCAACATTGAGCAATTCAATTCCATCAAATTGAAAGATTTCACCGATTAAAGTGTAGAGGAATGTCAAACGCTCCTTCGATTGAGTTCAATATGTAATCTCCGGTATAAAGTCGCGATCGGAAATGAAATCGGAGAAGAAAATCTAGAGAGAGAAAATCCTAGAGAGAGAAAGTTAGAGAGAGAAACTTTCTCTCTCTAGTTCAAAAGTCTGTTAACTATCTAGAATCTCCTCCCTCTTCTAAAATCTAACTAAATCCTTTATTTATAGAAGTTACATAGAAAAACGTAAACATTACGCAAACGTGATATGATTACATTATTACAAAAGTGCCACCGTGTATAATGGAAATCCAAGAAAATCATCTCGGTCAAAGCTTCAGTCCACGCCTTTGAGCCTTGAATCTCCACGCCTTCATCAACCCCCGCACGTCTTTAAGCTAACATCCACCACGCCTTCGTCAACCTGCAGAAAAGAACCAACATTCCAACACTTGGAAAATATTTTCATCCTCAAGCGCATAATGCTTTATGGCAGCAACTTCCAATCAAAATCTGACCATGATGCATTGTGAATTTGGGACAGCTTAAAACACCAAAGTTATAGCCCTATGTGTTAGCTTTCCACAGCCTTTTGAATCATCCAATTCGGATCTAGCACGAGAGAGTTATGGCCAAAACACCGACCTGTGGCGAAGAAGGAAATTTCATGGCGAGGTCTCGCCACGAGACCTCGCCGTGTGTTGCGTGTGTGGGCGAGACCTCACGGCGAGGTCTCGCCGTGTAAATTTGTGTGGGTGAGGTGAGCTCGTCGCACAGCTTGTGCGACGAGGTGTGCATGTGTGTGCAAGGTGAGTGCATGTGTCGTGCAAGGTGAGTGCATGTGTGTGCGATGCAACCGTTCTAGCACTACAAACTACTTCCAAGCAAAATATGTGTGTCTTATCCTCTGAATTGGACTTTGTGGTAAACATAAAAGTTTTAGATCTTTCTCTTGGCTTTCCATTAGTTCAAGAATCAGCTTTATTTGAGGTCTATAGCTCAAGATATAGACAATCCACCAAACTGTGGCAATATGAACTCAAGTATGAAAACCTGAAGTAGCAATTGGAAAGACACCCCCGTTTCTCATACTTTCACACAGAATTAGAAGCAAGTTTAAACATAATAAATGAAGTAGACTCCAAGAGCTTTCCATAACATCCAAGATCTCCTCATTTGGATTAGTATTGAAAGAGTTACGCTCAAATGAAGCTGCACAATCAAATCTGCCCAAACCCTAAATGAAGCAATGTAGGTATGTTTAAAGTTTCCTTCAAATCTTCAAACATCATTTAAGCTTTTCTTCACTCTTTCCTTGATTTTTACTTCAAATATGCACTTGACTCATTTGATCCACATTTTTGGCATTTTTCCTCATTTAAACACTTTCAACTTGCAAACCACATTAATGCACAAAATTGCACAAAACATCACACATTTGCATGAAACACAAGACAAAAGCTAAGTGATTTATCACATATAAATTGGTATAAAACCAACTTATCATGGTGCGTGCAAAAAACTGTACAAAAAGAGTAAAAATCATTGCGTCTTTGGATTTTGCCAATTTTCTCTAAAATACATGTGTTATAACCCATGAAAAATGGAGTTTTGGTGAAAATGTTAATGATTGGGTTAAATATACTTATAAAATATGCTCGTGGCTGCTATCTATCCCTAATAAAAAATAATGCTAAACAACCCCTTAATGGTGTAAGTATAGAAAATTCGTTCCCACAAAGAAAGGACAATGTTGAAACTTTAAGAAAATATTTTTGGACTTTTAATAATTATCAAACTAAAAATAATAAAGTAAATGACAAAGCACAATAACGAAAATGATGAATTGATTTAAAATACCAATTAAGCAACTGTACTCCCGAGATTATATTTTAGGGTTATTAAAAAGTACAAGCGTATCCTATCTATGGTCATGAAAAACAAGGGTGAATAACATAACTCACGCCCCCTTATGTGGTAAGAGACAAGGAATGATTTAGGCATTTACCTACTTAGATATTAACTAATTTGCTAAACCCTCCTATGTGGTAAGAGACAAAGTTTACTTCCTTAATTAACATGGAATCTAATACAACTACCAACAAACAAACCCTCTAATCCGTGTGCTTTAACTAGTCATGGCCATGGTTTTGGAACAGACGGTTCGCGGTTCCGCCTAGGGAGGAACGGAACCGAACCGCCGAGGGGCGGTTCCGGCTCCATCCGGTTCCGGTTCCAGTTTCGGTTCCGGTTTTGTTCCAATTCCGATTTTTTTTCGATTTTTAGTTTCGAATTTCGATTGTAATCCCACTTTTAAATTTGATTTCTATTGAAATAATGATTAAACTATTAATTGAAACTCAAATAATACAACATAATAATATAATTAAAATAATAATAGTTACAATTTAATTTAATTAATATATAGTTTTTAGATAATAGAACTAGGGAGAATTAGATAAATGAGATTCAATCATTCAAGGATATAAAAATAATAAGAATATTTGAATATTTGAATTATTAATTACAATTCAACTAGTATAATATAATAACATAATTAGAATAGTAGTTAAAATTAAACTAATATATGAATTTTTTAGAATAATAGAATTATGAATATTAGATAAGTGAGAAAGAAAGATATAGAAAGAATAAGAGTATTTTATAAAAAAATTCAAGTTAAAAATTTTAAATCATAAATTTACAAGTTAGAAATTAATAAATGAAGAAACTACTAAATTTTATTCATTGGATAGAAAAATTTACAAGTTAAGATTTTTAAATCATAAATTTACAAGTTGAAATTAATAAATGAAGAAACTACTAAATTTCATTCATTGGATAGAAAAATTTACAAGTTAAGATTTTTTAAATCATAAATTTACAAGTTAAAAATTAATAAATGAAGAAACTACTAAATTTTATTCATTTGATAGAAACATTTACAAGTTAAAATTTTTAATTCATAAATTTACAAGTTAGAAATTAATAAATGAAGAAACTACAAAATTTTATTCAAACCATCTCTGATGAGGTGAATGCAAACCATTTGTAGAGGATTAGACAAGTAGCTGAGGGCAGTTCTTCATTTTCAGTAGCCTGGCTATTCATAGTGAATACATTTTAGTTCTTTTTCTAACAATGTGTGGCATGCCTACTCCGTCTGATTGGATGATTTTTCTCAGCTGTTCATTTTCTGCTGGGGATCTTTCATTTGGGCTATCCACTTGGCAGGTAAATTAACATGCTTAGGAATGTTACAGCACATGAGATCAATCTCTTCACATTGATTTGTTCAGGGTGGATCCCTTGATATGGCTGACTTGATTTGGTCCATTGATAATTGCAGATCTATAAATCTGCCTCCAATCAATTCTTGAATCCCAGTCCTAAACACTGCTTAAGTCCCTCCATAGCTACTGCCTGAGCAACCTGCACTTTGGATAAAGTCAGAGAGAAAACAGAACTTGAATGAAAAAGGAAGATTGTTTAACCCTTACTATTCCTGGAGAGTCCTCCTCCTTGCCACTGATTACCTTCTTTAGTAATAGCTATGATTAGCTTGATGGATGAGGAATCATGAGTTTCCCATTTTATCAGATTAATTTTCACCCTCTTTCTGATCTTTATAGCTTGTAACCAAAACTGATCCCAGTTCAAGGCAAGAAGCTGCTTCATTTTAAATTTGTGAACTGCCTCTACCTTGATCATGACAAAAACAGATGGCTTTTGGATTAAAAACCTTTTTAATAATGCATTTTGAATGAGTAATGCCTCCGCCGTAAAGGAAGGAATAGATTAGGGAGTGATATTCGAAAGAGTGACAAGGTTTGGCTTTTGCCTCCGCCATAAAGGAAAAGCCAAATTAGAGTGCGCGATAAGCCTGGGGGAACATAGGCATCTTGGTTGACCTAAATTGGTAGATCCTTGCTTCCGCCATGAAGGAGGGATTAGCTGTGAAGTCAATTTCCCGTAGGTGTCAATGTTATTAGGTTCTAGCTTTCACCATAAAAGTGGAACTTGATTGATGTTGTCACACTCTTAGTTCGTTAACCCATTCTTGTAATTGTCGTTGGCCGTTTTTTTACCTATTTTGCACTCATATCAAATGACGATTTGCTATCTAATGAATGTTGTAAAAAAAGGAAAAGTCATAAATTTTAAAAATTACCAATTTTTGTGATTTATAGCAGACGTTGTTTTGGCCAAAATGGCAAGTTTAAAAAATTAGTGGTCGTTGGCCATTTTTTTTACCAATTTTGAACTCATATTAAATAATGATGTGCTATCTAATGAATGGTATAAAAAATAGAAAGTTAGAAAATTTTGAAAAATGGCCCATTTTTGTGAGTTATAACACACGTTTTTTTTGGCCAAAATGACAAGTTTTAAAATGTGGCCGTCGTTTGTTATTTTTGTGCCTAGTTTGCACTGAAATCAAAATGACAATGTGCTATCTAATGAATTGCATTAAAAAAAAGGAAAAGTTAGAGATTTTGAAAAATGACCAATTTTTGTGAGTTATAGCACACGTTTTTTCTTTGCCAAAATGGCAACTTTGAAAAATTGGTCGTTGTTGACCATTTTTGTAACTATTTTGCAATCATATCAAATGAGGATGTGCTATATAATGAATGGTGTAAGAAAAAAGGAAAGTAAAAAGTTTTTAAAAATAACAAATTTTTGTGAGTTATAGCACAGGTTTTTTTTTTTGCAAAAATGGCAAGTTGTAAAAATTTGTCGTCGTTGGTAATTTTTGTGCCTATTTTGCACTTATATCAAATAAAAATATGCTATCTAATAAATTGTTTAAAAAAGGGATTGTTAAAAATTTTTAAAAAATGACCAATTTTTGTGAGTTATATCACACGTTTTTTTTACCAAAATGGCAAGTTTGAAAAATTGATCATCGTTGACAATGTGCTATCTTATAAATGGTGTATAAAAAAAGGAAAGTTAGAAATTTTTAAAAGTGACCAATTTTTGTGACTTATAGCACAAGTTTTTCGGGTCAAAATGGCAAGTTTAAAAAATTGGTTGTCGCTGACAATTTTTGTACTTGTTTTTCACTCATATGAAATGACGATGTGCTATCTAATGAATAATGTTAAAAAGTGGAAAATTTTGAAAAATGACCAGATTTTGTGAGTTATGGCACACATATTTTTGCTAAAATGACAAGTTTCAAAAATTAGTGATTGTTGGCCATTGTTTTACCTAACTTTCACTCATATCAAATAACGATGTGCTATCTCATGAATGGTGTAAAAAATAGAAAGTTAGAAAATTTTGATATGAGTGCAAAACAGGCACAAAAATGACGATGTGTTATTTTGAACTCCTATCAAATGACAATGTTTTGAAAAACGACTCATTTTTGTGAGTTATAACATACGTTTTTTTGCCCAAAATGACAAGTTTTAAAATTTGGTCATCGTTGGTCATTTTACTGCCTGTTTTGCATTCATATAAAATGACGATGTGCTATCTTGTTTTAAAAAAAAGGAATGTTTAAAATTTTGAAAAATGACTAATTTTTGTGAGTTATAGCGCACATTGTTTTACCAAAATGGCAAGTTTCATATTTTTTTCGTCTTTGGCTGTTGTTTTACCTATTTTACATTCATATCAAATGTCAATTTGCTATCTAATGAATAGTGTAAAAAAAGGAAAAGTCAGAAAATTTTAAAAATTACCAATTTTTGTGAGTAATAAGACACGTTTCTTTGGAAAAATGGCAAGTTTATAAAATTGGTGGTCGTTGGACATTTTTTTTACCTATTTTGAACTCATATCAAATGAGGATGTGCTATCTAATGAATGGTGTGAAAAAAAATAGAAAGTTTAAAAAATTTGAAAAATGCATTTTTATGAGTTATAACGCACGTTTTTTTGCCAAAATGGCAAGTTTTAAAATGTGGTCGTCATTGGTTATTTTTGTGTCTATTTTGCACTCATATCAAAATGACGATGTGCTATCTAATGAATTGCGATAAAAAAGGGAAAGTTAGAGATTTTGAAAATGACCAATTTTTGTGAGTTATAGCACACATTGTTTTTGTGAGTTATAGCACACGTTTTTTTTAACGAACACAGATATATACATAGCTTAAAAACAAAATACAGTACCGACTATACCCGTCCACACTGTTACAAAGCAAATGCAATAAAATTGGAGTACTACTCCATTACATTAAATATTTGTAAGGAAAATAGAGATAATCTACTTGAAGTAATTCGAGTAGATGGGCTCTATTTGCCTCTAGATTTGAAGCCCTAATTGAGTAGATGATCATCAACAGGTGTGGGAAGCCCTGAAGTTTATTACCACTATTAGCACAGCTCCAATTCGATGAAGGCTATCGGAGATCGTGAGGTTACCCGACCTCGCTGATTACATAATGAAGGATCAGTTAATTACTCATCAATTGGCCAATCTTCATCCAAAGGGCGACAAGATCGCCGTTTCTTGCCGAGCACATGCATCAATTTGAATGGGAACTCTCCTCAACCATTTATCACACATTGCACCACAGATTCCACATTCTTACCAAGCACATGATCATGAATTAAATGAATGATGAATATTGGTCCATCACCCAAACAAATAATACATTCCAAGTATATGACTGAGCCAACAACATTTGGGCTGGAAATTCTCTTCAAATGTATATCAACATTTCACCAAAGATTCCATAGGATTAATTTACCAAAAACATGAAGCAATTATGCCAACAGCACAGGGGTAATTACCAAGTACATGAAGCAATTTGAATGGGATCTCTCCTCAAATGTTTATCACACATTGCACCAAAGATTCCACATTCGAACCAATCACATCAGCATGAATCAAATAACTGAATTTTGAGCCAGTTTCTAATCAGCATATCAGAACGGAAGGCTAACACTGTTCACCCAAAAATAGGAAAATATTATCACATTGCACCAAAGAACCTTCAATCAATTTCAGGGAGCATATGAATAAAGCCAGTTCTTACTCTGTAATTGGACAATATTCAACCAAAACGGCCAGGCCAATATGGCTCATCAATCGCAGGAATATTTACCAGCCAATAGGAATATTCAACCAAGAACAACATTTACCAAGTACATGGATAATTAACAAAAGCCAATTGAAGGGGATCTCATCTCAAATATTAAGCTTCATTAACAATTAATGAAGCAAAGAAACCCCCACCGTAGATACCTCGGTTTTGGCAGTTTGAGGTAGTGCTTGAGGTCGCATTTGCTGAAAATAATTTATCAGCCAATAGGGTTTAGGGCAGCAGCAAATGGCTCAGAGCTATGAACTTGCTTGAAGCAGTCTTTGCTAAAAATGAATCTTTAGCTGAAGCCATCAAGCATTACTCATCTGGCCTTCAGCTTTGTCGTTGAGCTACAGTAGCTCTCGTCTTCCTCAGCTGAATCCATTGAATTTGCAGCTGAGATCGTGCTACTCCAGCTCTGAAAATCGAGGTTGTGAGCTCTTAAATCCAGAATCGGTCCTTATATCTACCTCCACACACTGTGGTATTGTCACTGCCCAATCGAGTTATAGCACACGTTTTTTTGCCAAAATGACAAGTTTAAAAAATTGGTCGTTGTTGGCCATTTTTTACCTATTTTGCACTTATATCAAATAAGGATGTGCTATCTAATGAATGGTGTGAGAAAAAATGAAATAATTTTTTTTTAAAATGACCAATTTTTGTGAGTAATAGTAAACGTTTTTTTGGCCAAAATGGCAAGTTGTAAAAATTGGTGGCCGTTGGTCATTTTTGTGCCTATTTTGCACTTATATCAAATAAAGATGTGCTATCTAATGAATCGTGTTAAAAAAGGGAATGTTAAAAATTTTGAAAAATGTCCAATTTTTTTGAGTTATATCACACGTTTTTTTACCAAAATAGCAAGTTTAAAAAATTGGTCATCGTTGGTCATTTTTGTACCTATTTTTAACTCCTATCAAATGACAATGTGCTATCTTATAAATGATGTATAAAAAGGAAAAGTTAGAAATTTTTAAAAATGACCAATTTTTGTGACTTATAGCACAAGTTTTGTTGGTCAAAATGGCAAGTTTTAAAAATTGACTGTCGCTGACAATTTTTGTACCTATTTTTCACTCATATCAAATAATGATATGCTATTTAATGAATAATGTTAAAAAAATGGAAAATTTTGAAAAATGCACACGGATTTTTGGCTAAAATAGAAAGTTTAAAAAATTGGTGGTTGTTGGCCCTTTTTTTACTTAACTTTCACTCATATCAAATAACGATGCTCTATTTCATGAATGGTGTAAAAAATAGAAAGTTAGAAAATTTTGAAAAATGACCAATTTTTGTGAGTTATTGATAAGGTGACGATTTTCACCTAATCGGATTCGCTTCATTTATCTTTTGATCATCCTTGTAGAATTTTTACATGTTTTTAACGTGTTTTAATGTGTTTTTGTAGAACATTGTGATCAATTATGAGCAATGGAATGAAGAAAGAGTGAAAAGGGCCATTTTACAAACCAAGCAGCTGAACGTCGCGACGTTGGGGCAATTTTCAGCAACATCGCGATGTTGACAATTAACGTCGTGACGTTCAAGAAAGAGGCAAAATGAGTTTTAATTAGAAAGCTCCGTCGCGCCGGAGAGAGTTCTCCGTCGCAATGCTGGAATTCACTAGTAGGATGAATGTCGCGACGTTCACAACAAACGTTGCGTTGTTGGGCTTCAAGTGGATGAACGACGAGACGTTAACAACGAACGTCGTGACGTTAAGCAGCGCGGGGCAGTTTTAACAAGTCATTTTTGCACTTAATTTTGGAATCAACAAGGGCATTTTGGAAACTTCTGAACCACACATTGCCGACCCTATTTACTTCCTCATATATTGTGAAGTCTTGCAAGAAGAAAAGGGAGGAAGAAGAGGGGGAGAAGAAAGAGAACAATAAGGAGGCAAAAAATAGTTAGTTTAGGAGTAGATTAGATTAGAGTAGATTAAAGTAGATCTTGGTGCCTTGATTTTGTGGAAGAGATTTTTGAAATACTCATGTGCTTCAAGAGCTTGGAATCAATATAAAGCTTGGATATTTTGCTTTGAATCAACATTTGGAAGGCTTTCTTTTGTGTTAAATTAAATGGGTAGTTTCTTTCCTTGCATTTTTTAGCTTATTTCCTTGCTTATTTGTATATGTTTGTGAAGCTTTTGTGTGCCATAAGAGGCTAATTTGATAATTACACTTGGATTGTGGTTATGGATTGTTGATTTATTGTGGTAGTATGTGGTTTTATGCTATGGGTAGCTAGGAATTAGGACTTACAAGCTAATTTATTATTCCATATTAGTAATGCTTATAGTAGACTTGTATGTAGGTGATGGATTAGTGGAGATATCTTAGTCTATTCTTGCCTCTGCCATAAAGGGGGAATTAATTAGGATATTGAGAATCCAATGTTGGTTTGATGAACTTGGTAGACATGAACTAGTTTAGTCCTTACCTTTGCCATAAAGGAGGGAGTAGATTAGGGAATGACGTCCAAGGGAGTGACTAGGTTCGACCCTTGCCTCCGCTATAAAAGAGGGGTTGGATTAGAGAGTTGGATGGTTGGTGAGACATTAGAATCTCAATTGACATAGATTAGCTAGTCCTTGCCTCTGCCAAAAAGGGGGGATTGGGTAATTGATCAATTTCTAGTAGGAGACAATGCATTTAGGTCCTTGCCTTAGTCATAAAGGGGGGACTTAGATGAATTGGCTCACCCTTAGTCTTAGTGATCTCATAGGATAGACCACACACAACACTCACATTAGAGATAACCAAATCTAAGGGTATACTTCCTATACTTGATTCTTCGTCCACACATTTTCATGTTTATTTAGTATTAGGTAATTTCTTTGCTTGTTTTCACTTTCACTACTCCACACACATTTACACTAATTTCATAGACCACTCCCCTCCTGGTGGGTACGATCCCTACTTCCTCTAGCTACAAAGCATCGGTATCTTGATGCAACTTAAATGTCGTGAAGATTAGGGTTATAAATGTATTTGATGCAGTTAGGCCTTGGCATTTGACCCTAACTCCAAGACCACTATCAATTATAGCACATGTTTTTTTGCCAAAATGGCAAGTTTTAAATTGTGGTCGTTGTTGGTTATTTTTGTGCTTATTTTGCACTCATATAAAATGACGATGTGCTATTTAATGAATTGTGTTAAAAAAAGGAATGTTAAAATTTTTTAAAATTGAGTAATTTTTGTGGGTTCTAGCACACGTTTTTTTTATCCAAATGGCAAGTTTCAAAAATTGGTTGTCGTTGGCCATTTTTTTACCTATTTTGCACTCATATCAAATGGCGATGTGTCATCTAATGAATAGTGTAAAAAAAGGGAAAGTTAGAGATTTTGAAAAATGACCAATTTTTGTGAGTGATAGAAGCACACGTTTTTTTGCCAAAATGGAAAGTTTGAAAAATTTGTCGTTGTTGGCCATTTTTGTACCTATTTTTTACTCATATAAAATAAGGATGTACTATTTAATGAATGGTGCGGAAAAAAGGAAAGTTAGAAAATTTTAAAAACGACCAATTTTTGTGAGTTATAGCACATGTTTTTTTTGCCAAAATGGCAATTTGTAAAAATTGGTCGCCGTTGGTCGTTATTGTGCCTGTTTTGCACTCATATCAAATGAAAATGTTCTATCTTCTGAATTGTGTTAAAAAAAAGGGAATGTTAATTTTCTTTTAAAAATGACCAATTTTTGTGAGTTATAACACACGCTATTTTTGCCAAAATGGCAAGTTTAAAAAGTTGGTCGTCGTTGGCCATTTTTTTTACCTATTTTGCACTCCTATCAAATGACGATGTGCTATCTAATGAGTGGTGTGAAAAAATGGGAAAGTTAGAAATTTTTAAAAATGACCAGTATTTGTGAGTTATAACACAGAGTTTTTGGCCAAAATGACAAGTTTTAAAAATTTGTTGATGTTGGTCATTTTTGTTCTTGTTTTGCACTCATATCAAAATGATGATGTGCTATCTAATGAATTATGTTAGAAAAGGGAAAGTTAGAAAATTTTAAAAATGTCAAATTTTTGTGAATTATAGCACATGTTTTTTTGGCAAAAATGGCAAGTTTTAGATATTGGCCGTCGTTTTTTGTTGTGCTTGTTTTTGTAATCATACCAAATAATGATGTGCTACCTAATGAATGGAGTTAAAAAAAGGAATAGTTTGAAAATTTTTAAAATTGACAAATTTTTGTGAGTTATAGCACATAGTTTTTTTGGCCAAAATGGCATGTTTTAATAATTGGTCATCATTGGCAGTTTTTCTGCCTAATTTTCACTCATATCAAATGACGATGTGATATTTATTGAATGGTGTGAAAAAAGAGAAAGTTAAGAATTATAAAAAATGATCAATTTTTGTGAGTTTTAGCACACTATTTTTTGGCCAAAAAGCAAGTTTCAAAAATTTGTGGTCGTTGGCCATTTTTTACGTAATTTTCACTCATATCAAATAATGATGTACTATCTAATGAATAGTGTAAAAAATAGAAAGTTAGAAAATTTTGAAAAATAACCAATTTTTTTTAGTTATAGCACACATTTATTTTTGCCAAAATGTCAAGTTTTAAAATGTGGTTGTCGTTAGGCATTTTTGTGCCTATTTTGGACTCATATAAAATGAAGATTTGCCATCTAATGAATTGCGTTAAAAAGTGGGAATGTTAAAATTTTTTAAAAATGACCAATTTTTGTGAGTTATATAGGATACGTTTTTTTATGAAAATGGCAAGGTTGAAAAATTGGTCATCATTGGTTATTTTTGTACCTATTTTGAACTCTTATCAAATGAATATGTGCTATCTAATAAAGGATAAGAAAAAAAGGGAAGTTAGAAATTTTTAAAAATAACCAATTTTTGTGACTTACAGCACAAGTTTTTTTTTTGCCAAAATGCAAAGTTTTAAAAATTGGTTGTCACTCACAATTTTTGTACCTATTATGCACTCATATCAAATGACAATGTGCTATCTAATGAATGATGTTAAAAAAAGGGAAAGTTAGAAATTTTGAAAAATGAACAATTTTTGTAAGTTATAGCACACGAATTTTTGGCCAAAATGGTTTAAAAAATTGGTGGTCGTTGGCCCCCTTTTTTTAACTAATTTTGACTCATATCAAATAATGATGTGCTATCTAATGAATGGTATAAAAAATAGAAAGTTAGAAAATTTTGAAAAACGACCCATTTTTGTGAGTTATAGCACACGTTTTTTTGCCAAAATGGCAAGTTTTAAATTGTGGTTGTCGTTATCATTTTTGTGCATGTTTTGCACTCATATAAAATGACGATGTGCTATCTAATGAATTGTGTTAAAAAAGGGAATGTTAAAATTTTTAAAAAATGACCAATTTTTGTGAGTTATAGCACAAGTTTTTTTGGCCAAAATGGCAAGTTTTAAAAATTTGTTGTCGCTCACAATTTTTGTAACTATTATGCTCTCATATCAAATGACGATGTCCTATCTAATTAACGATGTTAAAAAAGGGAAAGTTAAAATTTTTGAAAAATGAACAATTTTTGTGAATTATAACACACGGATTTTTGGCCAAAATGGCAAGTTTCAAAAATTGGTGGTCGTTAGCTATTTTTTTAACCTAATTTTGTCTCATATCAAATAACGATGTGCTATATAGTGAATGGTGTAAAAAAAATAGAAAGTTAGAAAATTTTGAAAAACGACCAATTTTTGTGAGTTATAGCACATGTTTTTTTTGGCCAAAGTGGCAAGTTTTAAAATGTGGCCATCATTGGTCATTTTTGTGCTTGTTTTGTACTCATATAAAATGACGACGTGCTATCTAATGAATTGTGTTAAAAAAGGGAATGTTAAAAATTTTGATAAATGACCAATTTTTTAGTGTTATAGCACACGTTTTTTTTACAAAAATGGTAAGTTTAAAAAATTGGTTGTTGTTGGCCATTTTTTTACATATTTTGCACTCATATCAAATGCCGATGTAATGAATGGTGTAAAAAAATGGAAAGTCAGAAATTTTCAAAAATTACCAATTTTTGTGAGTAATATAGCACACATTTTTTTGTCAAAATGGTAAGTTTGAAAAATTAGTCGTTATTAGCTATTTTTGTACCTGTTTTGCACTCATATAAAAAAGGGTGCTATGTAGTGAATAGTGTGAAAAAAAGGAAAGTAAGAAATTTTAAAAAATTACCAATTTTTGTGAGTTATAGCACATGTTTTTTTGGCCAAAACGGCGAGTTGTAAAAATTGGTTGCCGTTGGTCATTTTTGTGCCTGTTTTGCACTTATATCAAATAAAGATGTGCTACCTATTAAATTCTGTTAAAAAAAGATAATGTTAAAATTTTTGAAAATGACCAAGTTTTGTGAGTTATAGCACACGTTTTTTTGGCTAAAATGGCAAGTTTGAAAAATTGGTCATCGTTGACCATTTTTTTACCTATTTTGCACTCATATCAAATGACGATATGCTAACTATTGAATGGTGTGAAAAAAAGAGAAAGTTAGAAAAAAATGACAAATTTTTGTGAGTTATAACACATGTTTTTTTGCCAAAATGAAAAGTTTTAAAAATTTGTTGACGTTGGTAATTTTTGTTCCTATTTTGCACAAATATAAAAATGACGATGTGCTATCTAATTAATTTTGTTAAAAAAAGGGAAAGTTAGAAATTTTGAAAAATAACCAATTTTTGTGAATTATAACACACGTTTTGTTTTGGCAAAAATGGCAAGTTTTAGAAATTGGTCGTCGTTGGCAATTTTTGTGCTTGCTTTTGCAATCATACCAAATGACGAAATGCTATCTAGAGAATTGAGTTAAAAAAAAGAAATGTTAGAAATTTTGAAAATTAACCAATTTTTTTGAGTTATAGAACATGTTTTTTTGGCCAAAATGGCTTGTTTTAATAATTGGTCGTCGTTTGCCAGTTTTATGCCTAATTTGCACTCATATCAAATGACGATGTGCTATATATTGAATGGTATTAAAAAAAGGGAAAGTTATAAATTTTGAAAAATGACAAATTTTTATGAGTTATAGCACACGTTTTTTTGCCCAAAATAGTAAGTTTGAAAAATTGGTCGTCGTTGGTCATTTTTGTACCTATTTTGAACTCCTATCAAATGACAGTGTGCTATCTAATAAATGGTGTGAAAAAAGGGAAAATTTGAATTTTTAAAAATGACCAATTTTTATGACTTATATCATAAGTTTTTTTTGCCAAAATGGCAAGTCTTGAAAATTGGTTGTCGCTAACTATTTTTGTACCTATTATGCACTCATATCAAATGACGATGTGCTATCCAATGAATGATGTTTAAAAAAACGAAAAGTTGGAAAATTTTAAAAATGACCAATTTTTGTGAGCTATAGCACACACAGATTTTTGGCCATTATGGCAAGTTTCAAAAATTGGTGGTCATTTGCCATTTTTTTACCTAATTTTCAATCACATTAAATAACGATGTGCTATCTAATAGAAGGTATAAAAAATAGAAAATAGAAAATTTTGAAAAATGACCCATTTTGTGAGTAACAGCACATGTTTTTTTGTCCAAAATGGCAAGTTTTAAAATGTGGTCGTCGTTGGTCATTTTTGTGCCTATTTTGCACTCATATAAAAAGACGATATGCTATCTAAAGAATTGTGTTATAAAAACGAACTGTTAAAAATTTGAAAAAATGACAAATTTTTGTGAGTTATAGCACACGTTTTTTTTACCAAAATGGCAAGTTTAAAAAAATGGTTGTCATGGCCATTTTTTTTACCTATTTTACACTCATATCAAATGACGATGTGCTATCAAATAAATGGTGTAAAAAAAAGAAAAGTCAGAAATTTTTAAAAATTTCAAATTTTTGTGAGTAATAGCACAAGTTCTTTTTTTGCTAAAATGGCAAGTTTAAAAAATTGGTCGTTGTTGGCCATTTTTGTACCTAATTTGCACTCATATCAAATGAGGATGTGCTATCTAATGAATGGTATGAAAAAAAAAGGAAACTAAGAAATTTTTAAAAATGACCAATTTTTGTGAGTTATAGTACACATTTTTTTTTGCAAAAATGGTAAGTTGTAAAAATTGGTCGTCATTAGTCGTTTTTGTGCCTTTTTTGCACTCATATCAAATGAAGATGTGCTATCTATTGAATTGTGTTAAAAAAAGGGAATGTTAAAAATTTTTGGCCAAAATGGCAAATTTCAAAAATTGGTCGTTCTTGGTCATATTTTTTACCTATTTTGTACGCATATAAAATAACGAAATGCTATCTAATGAATAAAAAAGAAAAGTTAGAAATTTTAAAAACCAACCAATTTTTGTGAGTTATAACACACGTTTTTTTGGCCAAAATGACAAGTTTTAAAAATTGGTTGACGTTGGTTATTTTTTTTCATGTTTTGCAATCATATCAAAATGACAATGTGCTATCTAATTAATTGTGTTAAAAAAGGGGTAGTTATAAATTGTGAAAAATAACCAATTTTTGTGAATTTTAGCACACGTTTTTTTGGCAAAAATGGCAAGTTTTAGAAATTGGTCGTCGTTGGCCGTTTTTTGCTTGTTTTTGCAATCATACAAAATGACGATGCACTATCTAATGAATGGAGTTAAAAAAAGGAAACGTTAGAAAATTTTAAGATTGACCAATTTTTGTGAGTTATAACACATGTTTTTTTTGGCCAAATTGGCATGTTTTAATAATTGGTCGTCGTTGGCTATTTTTGTGCCTAATTTGCACTCATATCAAATGACGATGTGCTATCTATGGAATAGTGTGAAAAAAAGGAAAAGTTAGGAATTTTGAAAAATGACTAATTTTTATGAGTTACAGCACACGTTTTTTTGGCCAAAATAACAAGTTTGAAGAATTGGTCATCATTGGTCATTTTTGTAACTATTTTGAACTCCTATCAAATGACAATATGCAATCTAATAAATGGTAAGAAAAAAAGAGAAAGTTAGAAATTTTTAAAAATGACCAACTTTTGTGACTTATAGCACACGTTTTTTTTTGATAAAAATAGGAAGTTTTAAAAATTGGTTGTCACTGATAATTTTTGTACCTGTTATGCAGTCATATCAAATAACGATGTGCTATCTAATGAATGATGTTAAAAAAAGGGAAAGTTAGAAATTTTTGAAAAATAACCAATTTTTGTGAGTTATAGCACACAGATTTTTGGCCAAAATGGCAAGCTTCAAAAATTGGTGGTCAGTTGCTGTTTTTTACCTAATTTTCATTCTTATCAAATAACGATGTTTTATCTAATGAATGGTGTACAAAAATATAAAGTTAGAAAATTTTGAAAAATGGCCCAATTTTGTGAGTTATAGTACACGTTTTTTTGTCGAAATGGAAAGTTTTAAAATGTGGTCGCCATTGGTCACTTTTGTGCTTGTTTTGTACTCATATAAAATGACAATTAGCTATCTAATGAATAGTGTTAAAAAAAGGAAATGTTAAAAATTTTGAAAAATGACCATTTTTTGTGAGTTATAACACACATTTTTTTACAAGAATGGCAAGTTTAAAAAATTGGTCGTCGTTGGTCATTTTTGTACCTATTTTGAACTCCTATCAAATGACAATGTGCTATCTAATAAATGGTGAGAAAAAAAGGAAAAATTAGAAAATTTTAAAAATGACCAATTTTTGTGACTTATAGCACAAGTTTTTTTTTGTTAAAATGGCAAGTTTTAAAAATTGGTTATCGCTGACAATTTTTGCACCTCTTATGCATTCATATCAAATGATAATGTGGCTATCTAATGAATGATGTTAAAAAAGGGAAAAATAGAAATTTTAAAAATTGACCAATTTTTGTGCGTTATAGCACACGAATTTTTGGCCAAAATGGCAAGTTTCAAAATTGGTAGTCGTTGGCCGTTTTTTTAACCTAAATTAGAAATTGACCGTCATTTTTTTGTTGTGCTTGTTTTTGCAATCATACCAAATGATGATATGCTATCTAATGAATTGATTTAAAAAAATGAAAAGTTAGAAATTTTTAAAATTGACCAATTTTTGTAAGTTATAGCACACATGTTTTTTTGGCCCAAATGACATGTTTTAATAATTAGACGTCATTGGCCGTTTTTCTGCCTAATTTGCACTAATATCAAATGACGATGTACTATCTATTGAATGGTGTGAAAAAAGAAAAATTAGAAATTTTGAAAAAATGACCAATTTTTGTGAGTTATAGCACACGATTTTTTGGCCAAAATTGCAAGTTTCAAAAATTGGTGGTCATTGGCCATTTTTTTACCCAATTTTCACTGATATCAAATGACAATTTGCAATCTAATTAATGGTGTGAAAAAAGTGAAAGTTAAAAATTTTTAAAAATGATCAATTTTTGTGAGTGATAGTGCAAGTATTTTTGGCAAAAATTGCAAGTTTTAAAAATTGGTTGTCACTGACATTTTTTGTACTTGTTATGCACTCATATCAAATGAAGATGTGCCATCTAATAAAATATGTTAAAAAAAGAAAAAGTTAGAAATTTTGAAAAATGACCAATTTTTGTGAGTTTTATAGCACACAGATTTTTGGCCAAAATGGCAAGTTTCAAAAATTGGTGGTAGTTGGCCATTTTTTTACCTAATTTTCACTCATTTCAAATAACAATATGCTATCTAATGAATGACATAAAAAATATAAAGTTAGAAAATTTTGAAAAATGACTCATTTTTGTGAGTTATAGCACACGTTTTTCTGGCCAAAAAGGCAAGTTTTAAAATGTGGTGGTCGTTGGTCATTTTTGTGCCTATGTTGCACTCATATAAAAGAACGATGTGCTATATAATGAATTGTGTTAAAGAAAAGGAAAAATTAAAATTTTTTAAAAATAACCAATTTTTGTGAGTTATAGTACGCGTTTTTTTTTACAAAAATGGCAAATTTCAAAAATTTGTTGTCGTTGGCCATTTTTTTTTACCTATTTTGCACTCATATCAAATAAAGATGTGCTATCTAATGAATGGTGTAAAAAAAGGGAAAGTCGGAAATTTTTAAAAATTACCAATTTTTGTGAGTAATAGCACACGTTTTTTTTGGCAAAATGGCAAGTTTGAAAAATTGGTCGTTGTTGGACTCATATCAAACGAGTATGTGCTATCTAATGAATGGTTTTAAAAAAAGGAAAGTTAGAAATTTTTAAAAACACCATTCATTAGATAGCTCATCACCATTTCTTGTGTGATAAAAAACGGCACGAAAATGGCAATCGACGTCAAGTTTTTCAAATTTAATTTTTTGGCAAAAAAAACGTGTGATATTTAACCCACGAAAAATGGTTATTTTTCAAAATTTAATATTTGCCTTTTTACTGCACAATTCATGATATAAAGAATTAAAAATTTTATAAAAGGACCATTTTTTGTAGGTTATAACCTACGTTTTTTTTGCCCAAAATATAAAATTTAAAAAACTTGCCGTTTTCGACTGCAGGTTTTTTTGCCGTTTTTTGTACTCATATGAAATGGTGATGTGCTATATAATGAATTGTGCAGTAAAAAGGCAAATATATAAATTTTGAAAAATGATAACACACGTTTTTTTTTCCAAAACGGAAAATTTAAAAAACTTGTCGTTTTCGAGGGCAAGTTTTCGTGCCGGTTTTTGCACTCATCTGAAATGGTGTTGTGCTATATAATGAATTGTGCAATAAAAAGGCAAATTTATAAATTTTGAAAAATGACCATTTTTTGTGGGTTATAGCACTTGTTCTTTTCCAAAAATGGCAAGTTTGAAAAACTTGCCGCCGGTGGCTATTTTCATGTAGTTTTTAATGAATGGTGTAAAAAAAAGTAAAGAATTAAAAATTTGAAAAATGACCATTTTTCAAAAGCTATAGCACACATTTTTTCCCAAAACGGAGAATTTAAAAAACTTGCCATTTTCGACAACAGGTTTTCGTGCCTTTTTTGAACTCATATGAAATGGTGATGTGCTATATAATGAATTGTGCAGTAAAAAGAAAAATATATAAATTTTAAAAAATGACCATTTTTTGTGGGTTATTGCACACATTTTTTTTGCCAAAAAAGTCAAATTTAAAAAACTTGATGTCGATTGCCATTTTCGTGCCGTTTTTTACCTCAAAAGAAATGGTGATGCGCTGTCTATTGAATGGTGTGAGAAAGTGAAAAATTAAAATTTTTAAAAAATGTCCATTTTTTGTGGGTTATAACACATGTTTTTTTTCAAAATGGAAATTTTTAAAAACTTGCCGTCGTTGGCTATTTTCTGCCCTTTTTTGCACTTATATGAAATGGTGATGCGCATTCTAATTAATTGTTCAATAAAAAGGCAAATTTACAAATTTTAAAAAATGACCATTTTTCGTGGGTTATCGCACACGTTTTTTTGACAAAAACAGCAAATCTGAAAAACTTTCCACTGGTGGCCATTTTCGTGCAGTTTTTGCACTCATAATGAATGGTGATGTGATATCTAATGAATGGTGTAAAAAAATAAAGAATTAAAAATTTTGAAAAATGACTGTTTTTCGTGGATTATAGCACATGTTTTTTTGCCAAAAATGAAAAATTTGAAAAACTTGCCGTTTTCAACAGCAGGTTTTCGTGCCGTTTCTTGCACTCTTATGAAATGGTGGTGTGCTATATAATGAATTATGCAGTTAAAAGGAATATATATAAATTTTGAAAAATGACCATTTTTCGTGGGTTATTGCAAGCGTTATTTTTTGCCAAAAAAGTTAAATTTGAAAAACTTGACTTCGGTTGCCATTTTCATGCCGTTTTTGACCTCACAAGAATGTTGATGTGCTATATAATGAATGATGTGAGGCAAAATTAAATTTTTTGAAAAATGACTATTTTTTTGGGTTATAACACACGTTTTTTCCCAAAATGGAAAATTTTAAAAACTTGCCGTCGTTGGCTGTTTTTGTGCCCTTTTTTGTACTCATATGAAATGATGGTGTGCAATCTAATTAATTGTTCAATAAAAAGGCTAATTTACAAATTTTGAACAATGACCATTTTTCGTAGGTTAGAGCACATGTTTTTTTGCCAAAATGACAAATTTGAAAAAGTTACCACCGGTGGCCATTTTCGTGCAATTTTTGCACTCACATGAAATGGTGATGTGATATATAATGAATGGTCTAAAAAATTGAAGAATAAAAAATTTTGAAAAATGACCAATTTTTGTGAGTTATAACACACGTTTTTTTACCCAAAATGGAAAATTTAAAAAACTTGACGTTTTTTAAGGCAGGTTTTCGTGCCATTTTTTGCACTCATATAAAATGGTGATGTGCTATTTAATGAATTGTGTGATAAAAAGGCGAATTTATAAATTTTGAAAAATGACCATTTTTCGTGGGTTATATAGCAAACGTTTTTTTTGCCAAAAACGGCAAATTTGAAAAACTTGACGTCGGTTGCCATTTTCATGCCGTTTTTGACCTTACAAGAAATGGTGATGTGCTATCTAATCAATGGTGTGAGAAAGTGAAAAATTAAAATTATTGAAAAATGACCATTTTTTGTGGGTGTTGGTCGTTTTTTTGCCCAAAATAGAAAATTTAAAAAACTTGCCGTTGTTGGTCGTTTTTGTGCCCTTTTTTGCATTCGTATGAAATGGTGATGTGCAATCTAATTAATTGTTCAATTAAAAGGGAAATTTATAAATTTTGAAAAATGACCATTTTTCGTGAGTTATCGCACATGTTTTTTTTGCCAAAAATGGCAAATCTGAAAAACTTGCCACCGGTGGCCATTTTCGTGCAGTTTTTGCACTCAGATGAAATGATTATGTGATATCTAATGAATGGTGTAAAAAGGTGAAGAATAAAAAATTTTGAAAAATGACAATTTTTCGTGGATTATAGCACACGTTTTTTTGCCCAAAACGGAAAATACAAAAAACTTGACGTTTTCAACGGGAGGTTTTCGTGCCGTTTTTTGCACTCATATGATATGGTGATGTGCTATATAATGAATTGTGCGATAAAAAGGGAAATTTATAAATTTTGAAAAATGAACATTTTTCGTGGTTTATAGCACACGTTTTTTTTTGAAACAAGGATATATACATAGCTAGAGCAAAAACAAAATACAGTGCCGGCTATACCCGTCCACACTTGTGAAGACCTAGGGTCTTAATCTTACTTATTTTGATGTTTAACAAACAATTATGTTTATGCTAATGGTTCAAAAAGTGTTTCAATGTGATAGATTTTCAAAAGAAGCCAAGCATGGAGCTTTATTGCATGAAGAAAGAATTGGAAGTGCAAAAGATACAAAAGATGGTAAATTAGGTCATTTCCCAACCCTAAACCCTAATTGTGTAAATAGTTCAAGAAATTGTTTTACTCCTTTTAAGGCTCAAGTAAAAACGATTTCAAAATGTTAGTCGTCTTCAAATGCATTCCAAAAATTGAGGAACATATTTGCACAAAGTCACACATAGTTGCACAAATGATTTGGAAAATGAAAATTGAAAACAAGTTTAAGAAAAATAGGTTCGGACGCTGAGAGCTGTGTTTCGGCCGTCCGAAAGATAGGTTCGGACGACCCTCTTTGGTCAGTTGACCGTCCGAAACTTTGGTAAAAAATGAAGCTCTCAGAAGTTTAGGTTCGGACGGTGCAGGGGAGTTTCGGCCGTCCGAAACTTAGGTTCAGACGCCCCCTTGAGGTTTCGGCCGTCCGAAAGTGTCGCGATAGGGTTTTACATGTTTTCAGTTAAATAGGTTTGGACGTCGAAAGGGCGTCCGAAAGTCAATTTTTAACATAACGGCTAGTTTTTGGACTTTCAAACATATACGTTTTTTTGTCATCTTTTGAGACAGTTTAAATACAAGCCAACACATGAACGTTGAAAATACACAACACTTGATTTTTCAAGAAACAAGAAACAAAAGATTTTTCACTTGATTTTTTTGTCATCTTAGTTTTTGGACTGTCACAACTCTTGCACTTCACTTTAATTTTTCAAGAAACAAAAGATTAAAAGTTCATGAGCATTTCTTGAGTATTTCATTTTCATTCTTGAGCTATATAGTTTGAGTTGTAATTTTTATTGTAGGAATTATACTGTGAGCTTCAATTCATCTTATCCACCCTAATTGAGGGCTGTTGCTTCTTTTCTGAACAAACATTGTAAGGATTTGTAAAAGGTTTCTCAAGAGAGAGTAAAAACCTAGAACTCATAGCTTGGGATAGCTAGTGAGAAGGTTGTACCTTGTTTGGTTGTAAAAGTGGGTCTTTTGATCTCACCACTGAAAGGAGATCATATCATAGTGAAAAGGTTTGAAATCCTAAGTTGAAAAACTTAGGTAGTGGATGTAGAGCACTCCAAGGGGGAGTCTTGAACTACTCTAAATTGATTGTGTCTTCTCTCTTTACAGTTTTCATTTTTGCCATTATCATATATTGTTTATGCTTTGAATTGGTGCAATTGTATTGGATTGTTGCCTCATTGTGTTTCTGGATAATTGTTGTTGAATATTACACTTTTTTCAATTCACACAACTCACTCATTGTTGTTGAATTTGATTTGACTAGTGTACTAAATTTTTAGAAACCTAATTCACCCCCTCTTAAGTTGCCTTAGAGCTTACAACACTGTTACAAAGCGAATGTAATAAATTTGGATTACTACTCCATTACATGACAGATCTTTCTTAAAATATGTAAGGAAAATAGAGATAATTTACTTGAAGGATTCCAGTAGATAGGCTATATTTTCCTCTAAATCTGAGGCCCTAATCTGTAACATTAATCAGTAAAAGGAGAACGGAGCTCTAATATTTCTGAACATTGTTAGCAGAGCTCTAAAGCTACTGACATTTCTCACCAAACGGCAAGAGCACAGGATCAAATATTGATCACCACCAAGGCAATTGAAAATTTACCAAATACATGATTTAGTTACCATCAGCAATTGGACTGTGGATCTCCTGAAAAGTTGTTCACATAGTCACCAAGGGTTCCACACAGCAGAGATATCAAATTATCTCCATAATCACATGAATGTTCATCCAAGAGACACAAAATATAGGAGTCTTTACCAAGTTCATGGATGGTTCATGAAAGGCCAGTTGAGGGGTATCTTCCAAGTATTTTCACCCAGTTAAGCTCAGATTCCATCTTTATTCAAGTACATGATGAATCCAGAACCGTCAAACTCCAGATTCCAAAAGCAAGATAACAATGCAACCGGAGCTATCCTCAAATAATTCAATTAGGTTCAGATTCAGATAGCTCATAGTCACACCATCAAAGTCTACACACCAGATATCAACCAAGAGATGGTAAGATCAACATTTCTTAGCAAGCACATGAATGATACCAAGGCAATGTTTTACCAATAGCAAGTTGAGCAACATTACATATGCAATATAGTTGATAGCGGTTTTGGAGCTAGGGTCAAAAGCTAAGGTTTAACCAAATAAAATAAATTTATAACCCTAATCCTCACGACGTTTAAGGTGCATCAAGACACTGACGTTTTTGTAGCTAGAGGAAGTAGGGGTTGAACCCACAGGGAGGGGATAAGTTTATGGATATAGTGTAAATGTGTGTGAAGTAGTGAGAATTATAAACAAGGAAGGAAACCTAAACTACCAACTAGAATAAAGAACAAATAAGGAATAAATGCATCAAGGACAATGAATCATGCAATGAAGTGTACCCTTGGAGTATTGGTTTTCCTAAACATAAGTGTTTCATGTGGTTTACAAGAGTGAGTTAACGAACTAAGAGTGTGACAACATCAATCAAGTTCCACTTTTATGGCGGAAGCTAGAACCTAATAACGTTGACACCTACGGGAAATTTACTTCATAGGAAATCCCCCCTTTATGGTGGAGGCAAGGATTTGCCAATTTAGGTCAACCGAGTTCCCTATGTTCCCCCAAGCCTTTTTCACTCTAATTCGGCTCCTCCTTTATGGCGAAGGCAAGAGCCAAACCTAGTCACTCTTTCGGATGTCACTCCCTAATCTATTCCTTCCTTTATAGCGGAGGCAAGGTCTTAATTAGTTCATGCTACCCGAATTTACCAACCCTAACACCGGTACCTCAATGTCCTAACCAATTCCCCCTTTATGGCGAAGGCAAGAAAAGACTAGCACATCTCCACTAATCTACTACCCACATACTAATCTACCTTAGGCATTACTAGTATGGAATGTTAGATTAGCTTGTAGTTCCTAATTCTCGATTAACCACAACATAAATCCACAATAAAGCACAAGAATTCAACAACCAATAACCATTCTCCAAGGGCACTAACAATTTAGCACATCAAAGCTAATAAGAATATCACAATAATGAATTAAAGCAAGGAATTACACAAATAAATACAAAGAGTAGTACTCCCCTTTGAAGATTCAAGCCCAAGCTCCAAGCTTTCTTTACAAACCAAGTCCTTAAAGCCAAGACCTTACATGAAATCCTCTCCAATGATGCTATTTACACCAAGAACACACACTCATTGTGTGTTCTTATGGAGCTCCTAGGGAGGAAATCTTACAAAACAACTAATGTAATCTAACCCTAACTATCCTAATCTATTGGCTTTCTTCTTCACTCTTGAGCTCTCTCTTCTTCTTCCCCCTTCTTCTCCTTGTTGGCTGCAGATTTCACACATATAAGGGGGGAAATTAGGGCTGGAAATTGTGTCTCAAATGTGCCCAAAATGCCCTTGAAGTCTTCTCAAAATGGAGGGCAAAATCGACCTGGAGAACTGCTGCGCTTCTGAACGTCGCGATGTTCGAAGAGGAACGTCGCGATGTTCCTCCTTTATTTCTGAACGTCGCGACGTTCAACGCTGAACATCACGACGTTCAGCGTGCGGCACGCCGGAGAACTCTGTAAATGTGATTTTTTGGAGCAATTTTGTGTGCATTTTAAATGTCCATTTTTCGGTGCGCCGGAGAAGTTTTCGGCGCGCTGGAAAGTCTGTTCCAGCTTTCGAATTTGCCTTTTCATCGTTCTTTTGCTCCGTTGCTCCTCCCACGCCATAATGTCCTACAAATACATTAAAAACACGTAAAAATGACATAAAAACACGTTACGAAGACACACAAGAAGTAAGTAAAATGAATTCAATAAGGTGAAAATTATCACCTATCAATAGTCCAAGTCCGTTTAAGATAACAATCAACCGGGATCTCTCCAACATAATTTATCAAGCATTTCATCAGAGATTCCAGGTTCAACAGAAGCTTAGATTCACCAAATAAATATTTCAAGTATCAGAGATGCATAGATTACCTCAAGGTCACAGATAGTTTGCTCAGCAAAGTTAAAATTACATGACCAGCACTTGAGGTACGTTTCAAACCTTTGTTCAAATTAGAAGCAAGTGAAAATGTATAGCCCTCTAATAGTGAACCGCTGATCACACAAGATCAGACAATTACATGACCAGCACTTGAGGTACGTTTCAAACCTTTGTTCAAATTAGAAGCAAGTGAAAATGTATAGCCCTCTAATCGTGAGCCGCTGACCACACAAGATCAGACATAAGACGTTAAGCTTAGTGAAGGCATTATCAAAATCCAAAAGATTCTCTAAGTAAAGTGTAAGAAAAATTTCAAAATTGGAGCATTTGTCCTGGGGCTGACGGGATTTCAAACTGTCCATTTCAAACGTACCTTCCATTTCAATTCAAGTCACAATCCTAACTATTATTAGCAATCTCCCGCCCAGATTCAACCTGAACAATTGTTCTCACTATTGCTATATTTTGCAACTCCAGCAATAGTCAATTCACCAAAAATCCATATTCAGAATAACAAACATAACAAAAGAGACTAGAGTGATTTAGCAAATACAACCGTGGATCTAGGCTTGTTGGATCGCAGCTGCTAAGCGCCGGCGTTGATAGATACTTGGCCCAAACATCTGGGCTGGTTATAGCACATGTTTGTTTTCCAAAAATGACAAATTTGAAAAACTTACCACCGGTGGCCATTTTCGTGCAGTTTTTGCAGTCACATAAAATGGTGATGTGATATTTAATGAATGGTGTAAAAAAGTGAAGAATAAAATTTTTTCAAAAATGACCATTTTTCGTGGGTTATATAGCACACGTTTTTTTCCCAAAACGGAAACTTTAGAAAACTGGACATTGTCGATGGCAGGTTTTCCTGCCATTTTTTGCACTCATATGAAATGGTGATGTGCTATATAATGAATTGTGCGATAAAAAGGTAAATTTATAAATTTTGAAAAATGACCATTATTAGTGGGTTATAGCACACATTTTTTTGCCAAAAACAACAAATTTGAAAAACTTGCCGCCGGTGGCCATTTTCGTGCAGTTTTTGCACTTATATGAAATGCTGATGTGATATATAATGAATGGTGTAAAAAAGTGAAAAATTAAAATTTGAAAAATGACCATTTTTTGTGGGTTATAGCACACGTTTTTTTGCACAAAACCGAAAATTTAAAAATCGTTCCATTTTCGACGGCAGGTTTTTGTGTCGTTTTTTGCACTCATATGAAATGGTGATGTACAATCTAATTAATTGTTCAATAAAAAGCAAATTTAAAAATTTTAAAAAATGACCATTTTTGATTGGTTATAGCACACATTTTGTTGCAAAAAACGGCAAATTTGAAAAACTTGCCGCCGATGGCCATTTTCGTGTATTTTTTGCACTCACAAGAAATGGTAATGTAATATTGAATGAATGGTTTAAAAAAGTGAAGAATTAAAAATTTTGAAAAATGACTATTTTTCGTTGGTTATAGCGAAGGTTTTTTTTGCCCAAAACGGAAAATTTAAAAAACTTGCCATTTTGCGACGGCAGGTTTTTGTGCCTTTTATGCACTCATATGAAATGGTGATGTGCTATATAATGAATTGTGCAGTAAAAAGGCAAATATATAAATTTTGAAAAATGACCATTTTTCGTGGGTTATTGCACACGTTTTTTTGGTCAAAAGAGTCAAATTTGAAAAACTTGACGTCGGTTGCCATTTTTTGCCGTTTTTGACCTAAAAAGAAATGGTGATATGCTCTCTAATAAATGGTGTGAGAAAGTGAAAATTTAAAAATTTTGAAATATGACCATTTTTTGTGGGTAACACACGTTTTTTTTTCCAAAATGGAAAATTTAAAAAACTTACAATTGTTGGCCGTTTTTGTGCCCTTTTTTCCACTTATATGAAATGGTGATGTGCAATCTAATTTATTGTTCAATAAAAAGGTAAATTTACAAATTTTGAAAAATGACCATTTTTCGTGAGCACACGTTTTTTTTGCCAAAAACGGCAAATTTGAAAAACTTGCCACCGGTTACCATTTTTGTGCAGTTTTTGCCCACACATGAAACGGTGACGTAATATCTAATGAATGGTGTAAAAAACTGAAGAATAAAAAATTTTGAAAAATGACCAATTTTTGTGAGTTATATCACACGTTCTTTTGCCCAAAACGAAAAATATATAAAACTTGACGTTTTCGACGGCAGGTTTCGTGCCGTTTTTTGCACTCATATGAAATAGTGATGTGCTATACAATGAAATGTGCGATAAAAAGGAAAATTTATAAATTTTGAAAAAGGACCATTTTTTTTGGGTTATAGCACACGTTTGTTTTATCAAAAAATGGCAAATTTGAAAAACTTACCCCCGGTGGCCATTTTTGTGCAATTTTTGCACTCACATGAAATGGTGATGTGATATCTAATGAATGGTGTAAAAAAGTGAAGAATAAAAATTTTGAAAAATGACAAATTTTCGTGGGTTATAGCACACGTTTTTTTGCCCAAATAAGAGACTTTAAAAAACTTGACGTTTTCGACTGCAGGTTTTCATGCCGTTTTTTGCACTCATATGAAATGGTGATGTGCTATATAATGAATTGTGCGATAAAAAGGCAAATTTATAAATTTTAAAAAATGACTATTTTTCGTTGGTTATAGCACACGTTTGTTTTGCCAAAAATGGTAAATTTGAAAAACTTACCGCCAGTGGCCATTTTCGTGCAGTTTTTGCACTCATATGAAATGGTGATGTGATATCTAATGAATTATGTAATAAAGTGAAGAGTTAAAAAATTTGGAAAATGATCATTTTTCATGGGTTATAGCTTACATTTTTTTGCTCAAAACTGAAAATTTAAAAATGTTCCGTTTTCGACCGCAGGTTTCAGTGCCTTTTTTGTACTCATATGAAATGGTGATATGCTATATAATGAATTGTGCAGTAAAAAGGAAAATATATAAAATTTGAAAAATGACTATTTTTCGTGGGTTATTGCACACGTTTTTTTTGCCAAAAAAGTCAAATTTGAAAAACTTGACGTCGGTTGCCATTTTCGTACCGTTTTTGAACTCACAAGAAATGGTGATGTGCTATCTAATGAATGGTGTGAAAAATTAAAATTTTTTAAAAATGACCATTTTTGTGGGTTATAACACAATTTGTTTTGCCCAAAATGAAAAATTTAAAAAACTTGCCGTCGTTGGCCGTTTTTATGCCCTTTTTTGCACTTATATGAAATAGTGATGTGCAATCTAACTAATTGTTCAATAAAAAGGCAAATTTACAAATTTTGAAAAATGACCATTTTTAGTGGTTTATTGCACATTTTTTTTACAAAAACGGCAAATTTGAAAAACTTGCCACAGGTGGCCATTTTCGTGCAGTTTTTGCACTCAAATGATTTGGTGATTATATATCTAATGAATGGTGTAAAAAAGTGAATAATAAAAAATTTTGAAAAATGAACAATATTTGAGAGTTATGACACACATTTTTTTTGCCCAAAACGGAAAGTTTAAAAAACTTGACATTTTCGACAGTAGGTTTTTGTGCTGTTATTTGCACTCATATAAAATGGTGATGTGTTATATAATGAATTGTGCGATAAAAAGGCAAATTTATAAATTTTAAAAAATGACAATTTTTCGTTAGTTATAGCACACTTTTTTTTTTGAAAAAGAAGATATATATATATATATATATATATATATAACTTGAACAAAGCAAAATACAGTGCCGGCTATACCCATCCACACTGTTTCAAAGCAAATGCAATAAATCTGAAGTACCACTCCATTACATGAAAGATCTATCTCTATATGTGTAAGGAAAATAGAAAAAATCTACTTGAAGGATTTCCAGTAGATAGGCTCTATTTTCCTCTAAACTTGAGGTCCTAATCTATATAATTAGTCAGCAAATGAAGGTCGAAAGGTCGGAGGGCCGAGGCCGCAGAAGTTGTGCATACTCATCAAGCGCAGGGATCAACCGAGATTACATGAATACCAGTTTCTCACCAAGCGGCCATTCACCAAAAACAAGATTAAATGTCAACAGCCAGTAGACTAGGGATTCTCCTCAAATTTAATCACCCGATTCACCAAGGGATCCAATTTCAGCAAATGAAGGTCGAAGGCCAACCGAGAGGCGGTAGGAGCAGATGTCTAACCAAGCTCATACATGATTACCAAAATTTCTTACCAAGTGGCAATAGTATATGATTTACCAAAACATGATTAAATGCCAATATCTAGTAGATTGGAGAATCCTCAAATATTGATTCCCCAAGGAATCCAATTTCAAGTTCAAAGCTTAGTCATTAGGCACACGAACTTTCAGCAATTGAAAATTTGAAAATTAATCAAGAACATGATTGAGTTAACATCAGCAATTGAGCTTTGGATTCTCATTTGTTCACATAGTCCCCACAGATTCCGTACAGCAGAGAAATCAAGCTAGTTCAGCATGTTGAGAGTCAATACACAATAGCAAGAGCAAGCAATGGCGTGTAATCTGAACATATTAGCATAGCCTTACCAAAATGTCGAAAACAATAGACAAGCTCTCGCGCAGTGGAACAAAGCATTTTAACTCCAACAACAAATATCATTGTCACCCAAAAATCACAAGAATCGACAGTAATAATCTCACCAAGTTCATTGATGAACTACGAATTACATAATAAATTGTGTAGCTGGGAACTCTCCTCAGATTTGTCACTCAGTTCATAAGAGTTTCCACGTTCAGTCAAGATCAATTCACAGTGGCTCAAGCCACCAAATCAGTGTTCTAATCAGATTACCTCAAGTTTGGTCAGATTGAAATTTATATCAATTTGACTATCCTCAAGATAAAATTCAGGTAACAAATCCAGCAACACAAAATGCTGGAAGATATCATTCGATAGACTCACAGATTATCAATTCCGCCCAAGAACAGTAAGAGCCCAAATTAGTGCAAAAATTAAAGCACCACCCATAGCAATTCTCCAGTAAATGATTATAAGTCCAAAACATAGCAAACAGATAAGCCAAATCACTAAACTCATCAATATATCAACACTTTAATCAACTGAAAATTAGGCCAAAATTCCAGTACACGTCCATCACCACAATAGACTCTGATGAAGCTCAAGTTTGCACCTCGGATTATTAAGAACGACCGAGCAGGAAGACCGAGCTCCAACAATAATCACCAACTAGATCTATAAAACAGAATTGCGTTAGAGAAAAATCCCGAGGTGGTCCCCGGGAATTCTACTCCGAAGCTTAAGTTAGTAATTGAATGAATACCCCTTTTCTAAATGTAATCCACATTTATTAAACATATGCTTACCGTTACCATTTACCTGTTTCCTCATATCTCGGTTGATTCGCTGTCAAGTGGTTGTAACTGCCTCTGACTTTTTCTCCTCTATTTTAGGGAATATCTTAATTATGTTATATCAATACCTCCTCAGGTTGGTATTAATTTTTTACTTCCGACCTGACCATAACATATAAATATTTCCGAGCTGGAATACCTTAACTCTCAATAGGCCGAACCCTGATGCTTCGATATTGAAGAAAAACAGGCTTTTGATTCTCTAACATAAATATCGCTTCGTAATTGGGAAAATAATGATTACAGCTCATTACTTTTCGCACGCATTTCCACTCATAACAACCCTTGAGCTGTAACGGATATATCACCATATAACTCCCAAATTATTTAAAATCTTTTTTCTCAAATTTGAATTTATGCTAATTCATATCTCTGCCTTATCTTCTCTGATTTGACATTCAATCTTCAAAGAAAACGATAAAGATAGCTAAAGATACTTCTTTATCTTCCCCACCGCTCATTGAATAGATTATTGGGTTTCTTCTTCATCAATTGCAGAAAAACTCTCAAGACCACTTCCAATAACTGGTATGTCTTCTGAAGAGCATTCTAATTCATCCGAGCATGTCCCCTCAGCAAGTTATATAGAACCTTCTACTTCTCATACTCCATCGATAAATGTGAGTTTAGAATCCGTAGGCAACAAGAACCCATCACCATCTATTCACAGTGCGTCACCTTCAGTTAACAGCGAATCCCCGATTTCTTCTAAAATAACAACTCCTCTTAGAAGATCCCTTAGGCGCTCTCTTAGGATTAACCCTGTAATAGAGCCAGCCTCCATGGAGATTTCCACACAAATAGTTGAAGCAACAATCTCTGAGCAGAACAGTGAAAATGTAGAAACTCACGAGCTGAGTAGTGAAGACATGGAAGATATTACTGAGGGGATTCTAGCTAACTCGATTTCTTCCACTTTAAGTAGAGAAAACATTGACCAAATATTGACAAAATACTTTATCCCTGGAAATCTGCCTGTCAAAGCTCCTTCAAAAGATGACCGAGCTACACATCCTCCTCAAGGTTTCATAGCCCTTTATGAGCACCAGTTCCACGCTGGCCTTAGGATTCCCATTTCTAATTTACTTTCAAATATCTTAGATCATTACAGAGTAAACTTAAGTCAACTTACCCCAAATTCCATTAGGACGATTGTGTGCTTTGATTTGCTCTGTGTACACTACAAGGTAGTTCTCAATCTTTCTTTGTTTAGACGTTTCTTCTCTTTAAAAACTGTTCCTAATGAATTAGGATGGTTTTATTTTAACCGTCGTCCCAATGCAACTCCCCTTCTACAAAATTTCCCCAGTTCTATTCATAACTAGAAGAAGCGGTTCTTCTTCATTCACTCAGGGTTTATCAAACAAAATCACCCATGGAAAATCACCAAAAGCATAACTGATAAACAGCCTAGAAAATCCCACAATACAAGTGGGGAACAAACACTTGAAACTCTAGGAATTACCTTTGATGTGTCTCGGTTATCTGAAAAAATTCTGATTCAAGGCGGGTTAAGTTCCGCTGTGCTTGATCCTAAATATAAGGGCTCCAAGAATAGATATGGAGTTGAATGTAAGTATATTTTTTTATACTATACTTTTTGAAGATTTATGTTGAGATTCTCCTTCTCTAATGTCCTTTCTTGTTGCAGTAATGGATATTGCTCAGCTGATCATGTCGAAGAGGGCCAAGACTACTGCTTCTGCTTCTTCTTCAGGTAAATCCAGCCCGGGAGCTTCCGCTCCACCAATAACTCCTACCACGAATATGGCACCCCCATTAAACAAACCAACATTAGCTGACGAGCCCAAGGTTGTCAGCTCGGGTTTACCACCATTACCCGAGGAGAAAGATAAAAGGAAAAGGGGTAGTAAGAGGAAACCAGAAACCTTAGTTACGCAAGATGCTCCACCAAGCAAGACACCGACCCTACCTACCGAGGATGCCCACCAAGACACACCCCTTGACGCACCCACATTTATTCCAACTCCTCCTTTCTCCTCTATTCCCTCTAAATTCTCTCAAGATTCTGACTTTGGATTTCTGTCCCACTTCAATCCCACTGGGGTCCCTATCTCTTACGCCCCTGTTACTCACCCAGGGGATCAATTTTGCCCGAGCTGGGGTTTTAATCGGAATTCTAGAGTGCTCACCCCAGCATTAGCTCATCAATGGCTGGGTGAAGGAGTTCTGCCTCGAGACTTAGAGTCATTGAGGCAGCTAGATAATGACAGTCTTATTAACATCATGGCTTTATATGCTGCACAGGTATGTGGCTAAATGATCATTGCCTTACCTCTTCCCTTGCTCTCCAGTTTATGCTTATTCTATCTTTATATCACTTTATAGGGCGCTGTTTTATCCACTAGAGCCATTGAAGTTATTCGCTCTTCAGAACAACTGACTAAACTTTGAGCCGAGCTGGACGGCGAAAAGAGAAAATTTGCTGACCTCCAGTCCAAATTGGAGAATGACCTGGAGTTAGAAAGGAAGACTGCTGTCAATCTCCGTGCTAACTGGGAAACTGAGCAGAAAAAATCAAAAGATCTCCAATCCCATGTTCAGCAACTTACCTCTAATATTGAAGATGAGCAGAAAAAATCAGGGGAGCTTCGATCCTTGGTTCAAAAGCTGACTTTTGCTGTAGAAAATGAGCAGAAAAAATTTGCAGATATCCATACTGAGAATCAAAAACTCAGTTCATCTCTCTTAGTTTGGGAGAGACACTGCGAGAGCTGGAAACGGAAATATAATTTCCACAAAGAGCACGGTTCAACCCAAGCAGTGGAGAATTTCTTGAAGTCTCCTGAATTCGCTGAAACGGCAGCAAAAATGAATGAACCCGTGGCTCAGTTCGGGTACAACGAAGCGATCAGAGTTCTCCAAGAGCAATATCTCCCAAACAAGAGTCTAGAGGAATTGGGTTTTGAATCTGATGCTGCAGATAAAGTTAACGCTGTTTTCAACGAATTAACCGGAGGTGAGCTCGGGATTTCCATGAAACAGTTCGTTCCATCTACCCCTGTACATGAAGCGGCTGAGGTGGACCTTCTTCAGCTGGAGAAAGAAAGCGAGACTAAATAGTTTTGAAGACTTTTATGTAGTCTGAACAATTTCTTATTTTATTATGTTTGGATTTTATAAAATTTCATATAATTTATTTCCAGAGATTTATTTTCCCGGGAATTAATTTTACCCAGGGCTTTAGCTCGAGTTTTTATGATAGCGCCTCTAGAAATTTTACTTAGACTTGCCATCTTGTTAGGAATAAATTTCTTTCCTGAGATTAAGTTTCTCTGGAATTGTGCCTAATTGAAGATATTTCACAGAGTTCATTCTCCGAAATAATCAACCAACAAATTTTTATTCGAACCAAACAGTTTTCAGTTTTGAACAAGAACTCAAACATCAAAGATATAAGAACATTGAACTGTGAACAATTACAGACTGAAAAACAAACCCTGAGCTAATAATACTTCCTCAAATCTTGGAAGTTCCATGTTCTTGGGATACTTTTTCCATCTAACCGGGCTAACTTACAGTACCCAGTTGGAGATACTTCTTCCACCCGATAAGGTCCTTCCCATGTGGGATCAAGCTTGCCAGTTTTTCTGACTCGGCTAGCTTCCACTTTCCTCAATACTAAATCCCCAATTTTATAATATCTACCTTTTACCCTTTTGTTATAAAATCGAGCTGCTCCTTCTTTATACTTAGTGTCCTTTAACTGCGCGAACATTCTTCTCTCCTCCAAAAGATCCAAATTTACTTGAAGTTCTTCTTGATTTCCTGCTTCTTGGAAAAGCAAGATTCGAGGACTCGGTAAACCAATTTCTGGGGGTAGAACAGCTTCGGTACCATATGTGAGATTATAAGGGGTTTCTCCAGTTGCAGTCCTTGGTGTGGTCCGATATGACCATAATACCATTGGCAAGTGTTCAACCCAATCTCCACTAGAACGTCCCAACCGCGTCTTTAGGCCTTGTAAAATTATCCGATTGGACACCTCCGCTTGACCATTAGTTTGGGGGTGTGCGACAGAGGTAAACTTCTGTTGAATTCCAAGAGAATGACACCAGGACTTAAATGGTTCTTCTGCAAACTGCCTGCCATTATCAGATACCACCACCCCGGGAATTCCATATCTGCAAAGAATATTCTTCCAGAAAAACCCAATAACATTCTTCCCTGAAATGTGCACCAATGGTTCTGCCTCCACCCACTTGGTGAAATAATCAACAGCTACGATAAGGTGTTTATATCGACCTCGGGCTTCTGGGAAAGGCCCGAGGAGATCCACTCCCCATTGATAAAATGGCCAAACGGATACAGAGGAGTGTAATGGGACCTGAGGGTTATGAGTCCTCACGGCATACTTTTGGCATTTCTCGCATGTCCTCACTACTTGGGCTGCGTCTTCAAACATCGTAGGCCAAAAATACCCGAGCAGAAGTGCTTTCTTTGCCAGCATCCTAGACCCAATATGGGACCCACATATTCCCTCATGAATCTCATAAAGCACGTACTGAGCCTGTTCAGAATCCAAACACCTTAGCAATGGCTTTAAGTACCATTTCTTGTACAAAATCCCATCCTCAAATACATACCGAGCAGCTCGCATGCGTACTCGCCGAGTTTTAGATTTATCCTCTGGTAGATTCCCCGACCTCAAAAAATTAAGAATCGGGGTCATCTAATTTTCTGTACTTCCTATATTCATCACCTCCTTTACAAAAATACTTCGTTCGGGAAGTGTTTCCACCAATACCTGCTTATTTAAATGTGAGGAAGTAGAAGATGCAAGCTTGCTCAGGGCATCCGCTCTTCTGTTCTGAGATCTGGATATTTTTTCAATATTGAAACTTTCAAATTTTCTTGTCAATTTCTGAACTGCTTCAAATATTTCCTCATCATCACATCTTTGGTAGCATATTTTCCCGTTAACTGCTCGACTACCAACTGAGAATCACTGTGACCTCGGACGTGCTGAGCTCCTACTGATAGTGCCAATTTCAGCCCGGTGATTAACGCCTCATACTCTGACTCATTGTTAGAGGCAATGAATTCAAACTTTAAAGCATAAGCTAGCTCGTTACCTTCAGGGCTTATCAGCATCAAACCCCCACCTGATCCTTCTCCTGCTGAAGCTCCATCAACAAACAGCTGCAATTCTTCTTCCGCTCCTGGTCGGATTGCTTCCACTATGGGTGCTTCCACCTTACCTCCTTTTCGTGGCATTTCAGCAATAAAATCTGCTAAAGCTTGGCCTTTTATTGCTACTCGCGGCTTAAAGCTGATATCATACTCCCCGAGTTCAATAGCCCATTTGGTAAGTCGCCCAGAATTTTCTGGTCTGTATAATATTTGCCTAATAGGCTGATCGGTTAGGACACAGATCGGATGTCCTTGAAAATACGGCCTCAATCTCCGAGCTGCAAACACTAAAGACATCACTAATTTCTCAATCTCCGGGTATCTCTGCTCTGCCCCTGCAAAGCTTTACTCACGAAGTAAACAAGTTTCTGTATCCCTTCTTCTTCCCATACGAGGACGGCGCTAACCGTCAATTCTGACACAGATAAGTATAAGAAAAGTGGTTCTCCGGATGCTGGGACAGACAGAGTGGGCAACTGCTTCAAATGCTCCTTCAATTCCTCAAAATGTTGCTGGCACTCTTCATCCCATTTAAAGTTCTTGGCAGACTTTAAGAGTTTAAAGAAGGGTAGCCCCCTCTCAGCTGCTCGAGATAGAAATCTGTTCAGAGCTGCCATACACCCAGTCAACTTTTGAACTTCCTTTACATTCTTTGGAGCCTCCATGGCTATTATAGCTTCCAGCTTCTTAGGATTGGCTTCAATTCCTCTCTTTGACACCATAAACCCTAAAAACTTTCCCGAACTGACTCCAAACACGCATTTCTCTAGATTTAATTTTAAACCGACCTGACGAAGTGTTGTGAACGTCTCCCCTAAATCCTCTAGCATGTTCTCCTCTGATTTACTCTTGATTACCATATCATCTATGTAAACCTCTACATTCCGACCTATCTGGTGTTGGAAAATCTGATTTACCAGGCGCTGATATGTAGCTCCGGCATTTTTCAATCCAAACGGCATCTTCTTATAATAAAAAATCCCCTGGTCGGTTACAAACGCCATTTTTTCAGCGTCTTCTGGATTCATCAAGATCTGGTGATACCCCTTGTAAGCATCCAGAAAACTTAACATCCCGAAACCCACTACAGCATTGATGATCTGATCAATAGATGGTAGAGGATAACAGTCCTTCGGACAAGCTCGGTTTAGATCAGTGAAGTCAATGCACATCCTCCATCCGCCATCAACTTTCTTGACCATCACTGGATTTGCTATCCAGGTCGGGTATTTGACTTCTCCAAAGATACCGACCTCCAGTAATTTGTTAACCTCCTGCTGAATGACTTGCTTGCGCTCAGGTGCAAAATTTCTCTTTTTCTGCTGTACGGGCTTTACGCCTTCATGGATGTTCAATGAATGAGTTATCAGGTCAGGAGAAACTCCGCCCATTTCTTTTGGATCCCAAGCGAATATGTCCCTGTACTCCTTGAGAAGCTTCAATAAGCCACGTTGGACTCGTTAAGAGATGTTCTTACCGACCTGGATCGTTCTGTCAGGATTGGCACAATCAATTGATACTCTCAATATCTCTTCATCATTGAAATCAAAGTCCACGCTTTTCACGGGATGGTTTTCCCGTACCTTCATCGGGCCTTTGATCCCGGTATCCCTGTGCACACAATTTACACGAATATCTCGAGAAGGCTGACTTTTTCCTCTCATGGCCACCATGTAACACCTCCTGGCTGCTTCTTGATCTCCTCGTATGGTTGCTATTCCTGCTCCGGTTGGGAATTTCATTACCAAGTGATATGGCGACCATATTGCCTTCAACTTCACCATAGTAGGTCGACCTATTATCACATTATAAGGAGATGGTGAATTCAGTACGGCAAAATCTGTATATACCGTTCTACTCCTCGGGTATTCTCCTATAGTTACTGGCAATGTTATGATTCCCATAGGTTGTACAGCTTCTCCAGAAAAGCCGACCAACGGAGTTGGGCTCCGTCGGAGGTACTTAAGATCTATCTCCAGCTGTTCAAACGCGTTGATGTACAGGATATCAACCGAGCACCCATCATCCACATAAACCCGATGCACCAATTTGTTAGCAATATTGGCTTTAATTATGAGAGCATCTGAATGAGGAAATTTAGTAGGAACAGCATCTTCTTCAGAAAAGGTGATGGCTTCTGAAGGTTTCAACCTTTTTCCTATAGGCTCCTGCTCGGGTATTCGTCGACATCTGTTTTTCCGTACAGAATTTCTTTCTCCCCCTTCTAATCCACCGAGGATGGTGTGGACCTCGCCAGTCATATCCCGAGTTGGGGGATAGTTATTGGGTCTCTGACGCTTATCCTCATTTCGGGCATTTCTCCCAAACTGAGGTCGGTATGGTGAACGCATTTCCGCAGACCGGCCTCTCCGGGATACTTTATACGTTGTCTTAACAAACTCCTGCAGATACCCTTCCCGGATACAATCCTCGATTTCCTTCTTTAGGTCGGTGCAATCCTCTGTATCATGGCCATGCTGCCGGTGAAAATTACAGAAAAGATCTCTATTCCTCTTATGGTTTGGGGCATTCATCTTTGCTGGGGACTTCAATATACCTTGTTTGCCCACAATAGTCAGGATCTCCGAACGGGCTCTATTGAGTGGAGTAGTGATTCTGTCCCTCACCGTCGGCTCCATAACGCGACATGGGGGGTTGAGACGATCGAATACTCTTGAACGCCTATCTATCGTCGTGTTCTTTTTCCCGTCATCTCGGGCCCTTATTCCTCGCTTTTTATTATCCTTCTTTCTCTGATCAGCCTCTTCTCCTTTAGCATACTTCTCGGCTCAATCCATTAGCTCCTCCATATCACCTGGTGGATCCGTAGCCATTTTGGTATAAAAATGCCCAGGTCGTAAACCATTAAGGAATGCTCCAACTAAAACATCCTCAGAGCAATTTTTCACCTGCAAGCTCTCGTCATTAAACCTTCCCATATAACTCCGAAGGGATTCACTATCCCTCTGACGGAGGTTCAGCAGCTCTGCGGTAGACTTATCAAATTTCTTCCGTTGTAGGAAACGATTGAAGAAAAGATCACATAATTGGGAGAAAAAATCCACGCTCCTTGGTCTTAAACCTTCGTACCAGAGGCGAGCCTTCCCTTCTAAAGTAGTAGGAAATGCCCGGCACTTCGTTTCCTCTGGTGCCTTCAAGAAATCCATCGTGGACTCAAACCTATGAATATGATCATTAGGATCTGAATCTCCAGTGTAAGATTGCAATTGCGGTAATTTAAACCGGGGCGGTAACGGAAAATAAGAAATCTCCTGGGATAAAGGACTGTCCCTCCGGGGCCTCCTTTTCCCTGGATTATTACCCGCCTCCCTATTAATATTTTCTCCGCCTCCATTTCGAGGGAAAGGATGAGTCTCAGACTTCTTATCGTTTTCCCCACCAGACTCACTCTGGATCACCAGGGGTGACTTTCTCCGGTCTCTTTGCTGATCCTGCTTTTTCTTCCGAGCTTCCTTGACCATAGCCTTCATTTCATCATAATGTTCCGCAAATATTTTCATCAACTCAGGGGTAATCTGGTTCTCCCCTTGCGGTGTCTTCTCAGGAGCTTGCTGATTCGTAGGCGACGACTGTCTCCCTTCTTCACGCCTACTGGTTTGGGCAGCTCCTCCCTTCGATCTTGTATTTGCCATCACACTATAATCTTGTGGTGAGAACTTTTTGTACGAATTCCCACAGACGTCGCCAATTGATGAAGCTCAAGTTTGCACCTCGGATTATTAAGAACGACCGAGCAGGAAGACCGAGCTCCAGCAATAATCACCAACTAGATCTGTAAAACAGAATAGCGTTAGAGAAAAATCCCGAGGTGGTCCTCGAGAATTCTACTCCGATGCTTAAGTTAGTAATTGAATGAATACCCCTTTTCTAAATGTAATCCACATTTATTAAAAATATGCTTACCGTTACCATTTACCTGTTTCCTCATATCTCGGTTGATTCGCTATCAAGTGGTTGTAACTGCCTCTGACTTTTTCTCCTCTATTTTAGGGAATATCTTAATTATGTTATATCAGACTCAAAAGTTTTACCTGTTCAGAAGCCATCACCACAATAGACTCAAAAGTTTTACCTTTTAAGAAGCTAAGATCAGCCTTGAGCTTTTGAAATCTTGAGCAAAAGCAGGACTACTCAGTCCAGATTCAGTTGGGGTATACCTTCTCACACTCCATTTGACCGCTATCCAAGCTTCCCCAGCTGGAAATGTTACGATTCAATTAACACCCTTATCCGGATTCCACCTCCTCTTTGTCAACTGCGTGATGAAACTGCCGGTTCCCCTTGAATCTGCCTGTTCGGAATTATGGATATATTCGTTGAGCGCCAAACATATGAAGAAAGAGCAGAGTTGGTAGATCGGGAGTTTATCATCTTCTTGTTGCAGATTGGGAGTTGGAATGGGCAGGATAGTAGATCGGAGTGTCCAGCAGGTCGGAAACCGCAAGAAGGGTAGAACTAGCCGGTGAAAATCACTTCAAATCCGAGAAGGATCTTTGAAGCTTTAACCTGAATCTCGTCTTAAGCTCTAGCTTAGAATCAAGTTAATGAGCAGCATTGTCTTCAAGTTTGGAGCTCTATTGGGCAGGGGCCCGATTTGATGCGGGTTCACAAAGTTTGTGGCTGCTTCTCTTTCCAGCTCCCGGATCTAGCACAAATTTTTTTTTGCCAAGAACGGCCGGTGGCCATTTTTGTGCTGTTTTTGCACTCACATGAAATGGTGATGTGATATATAATGAATGGTGTAAAAAGTGAAGAATTAAAAATTTTGAAAAATGACCATTTTTCGTGGGTTATAGCACACGTTTTTTTGCCCAAAACGGAAAATTTAAAAAACTTCCCTTTTTGCGACGACAGGTTTTCGTGCCTTCTTTGCACTCATATGAAATGGTGATGTGCTATTTAATTAATTGTGCAGTAAAAAGGTAAATATATAAATTTTGAAAAATGACAATTTTTCGTGAATTATTGCACACGTTTTTTTGGCCAAGAAAGTCAAATTCGAAAAACTTGACATCAGTTGCCATTTTTGTGCCATTCTTGACCTCACAAGAAATGTTGATGTGTTATCTAATGAATGGTGTGAGAAAGTGAAAAATTTATTTTTTTGAAAAATGACCATTTTTTGTGGGTTATAACACACGTTTTTTTTCCAAAAATAGAAAATTTTAAAAACTTGTCGTCTTTAGCCTTTTTGTGCCCTTTTTTGCACTTATATGAAATGGTGATGTGCCATCTAATTAATTGTTCAATAAAAAGGCAAATTTACAAATTTTGAAATATGACTATTTTTCGTGGGTTATAGCACACGTTTTTTGCCAAAAACCACAAATTTGAAAAACTTGCAATCGGTGGATATTTTCGTACAGTTTTTGCACTCATATGAAATGGTGATGTGATGTCTAATGAATTGTGTAAAAAAATAAAGAATAAAAAATTTTAAAAAATGACCATTTTTCGTGGGTTATAGCACACGTTTTTTGCACAAATAGTAGACTTTAAAAAACTTGACATTTTCGACTGCAGGTTTTCGTGCTGTTTTTTGCACTCATATGAAATGGTGATGTGCTATATAATGAATTGTGCGATAAAAAGGCAAATATATAAATTTTAAAAAATGACTATTTTTCGTTTGTTATAGCACACGTTTTTTTGCTAAAAATGGCAAATTTGAAAAACTTGCCGTCGGTGGCCATTTTCGTGCAGTTTTTGCACTCACATGAAATGGTAATGTGATATCTAATGAATGGTGTAAAAAATTTTAGAATTGAAAATTTTGAAAAATTGCCATTTTTCGTGGGTTATAGCACACATTTTTTTTGCCCAAAACGAAAAATTTAAAAAACTTGTCATTTTTTACGGCAGGTTTTCATGCCCTTTTTTGCACTCATATGAAATGCTGATATGCTATATAATGAATTGTGCAGTAAAAAGGCAAATATATAAATTTTTAAAAATGATAATTTTTAGTGGGTTATTGCACACGTTTTTTTTTGCCAAAAAAAGTCAAAATTGAAAAACTTGACGTCGGTTGCCATTTTCGTGCCGTTTTTTACTTCACAAGAAATTGTGATGTGCTATTTAATGAATGGTGTGAGAAAGTGAAAATTTTAAAATTTTGAAACATGACCATTTTTTGTGGGTTATAACACACGTTTTTTTGCCCAAAATGAAAATTTTAAAAAACATACAATCGTTGGCCGTTTTTGTGCCATTTTTTGCACTCATATGAAATAGTGATGTGCAATCTAATTAATTGTTCAAAAAAAGGCAAATTTACAAATTTTGAAAAATGACCATTTTTCGTGGGTTATAGCAAACGTTTTTTTTGCTAAAAACGGCAAATTTGAAAAACTTGGCACCGGTGGCAGTTTTCGTGCAATTTTTGCACTCACATGAAATTGTGATGTGATATCTAATGAATGGTGTAAAAAAAGTGAAGAAATAAAATTTTTGAAAAATGACCATTTTTCATGGGTTATAGCACACGTTTTTTTGCCCAAAATGAAAATTTTGAAAAACTTTCTTTTTTGCGACGATAGGTTTTCTTGCTTTTTTTGCACTCATATGAAATAGTGATGTGCTATTTAATTAATTGTGCAGTAAAAAGGTAAATATATAAATTTTGAAAAATGACAATTTTTCGTGGGTTATTGCACACGTTTTTTTGGCCAAGAAAGTCAAATTCGAAAAACTTGACATCAGTTGCCATTTTTCTGCCATTTTTTACCTCACAAGAAATGTTGATGTGATATCTAATGAATGGTGTGAGAAAGTGAAAAATTAAAACTTTTGAAAAATGACCACTTTTTGTGAGTTATAACACACGTTTTTTTTCTCAAAAATGGAAAATTTAAAAAACTTGTCGTCTTTAGCCTTTTTTGTGCCCTTTTTTGCACTCATATGAAATGGTGATGTACAATCTAATTAATTGTTCAGTAAAAAGGCAAATTTCCAAATTTTGAAAAATGACTATTTTTTGTGGCTCATAACACACGTTTTTTGCCAAGAACCACAAATTTGAAAAACTTGCCATCAGTGGCATTTTCGTGCAGTTTTTGCATTCACATGAAATAGTGATGTGATATCTAATGAATAGTGTAAAAAAATAAATAATAAAAAATGCCGAAAAATTGTCATTTTTCGTGGTTTATAGAAGACGTTTTTTTGCCCAAAACGGAAAATTTTAAAAACTTTCCGTTTTGCGATGACAGGTTTTCGTGCCTTTTTTGTACTCATATGAAATGGTGATGTGCTATTTAATTAAATGTGCATTAAAAAGGTAAATATATAAATTTTGAAAAATGACAATTTTTCGTGGGTTATTGCACACGTTTTTTTGGCTAAGAAAGTCAAATTCGAAAAACTTGACATCAGTTGCCATTTTTCTGCCATTTTTTACCTCACAAGAAATGTTAATGTACTATCTAATGAATGGTGTGAGAAAGTGAAAAATTAAAATTTTTGAAAAATGACCATTTTTTGTAGGTTATAACAAACGTTTTTTTTTTTCAAAAATGGAAATTTTAAAAAACTTGTCGTCTTTAGCCTTTTTTGTGCCCTTTTTTGCACTCATACGAAATGGTGATGTGCAATCTAATTAATTGTTCAGTAAAAAGGCAAATTTCCAAATTTTGAAAAATGACTATTTTTCGTGGCTTATAACACACGATTTTTGCCAAGAACCACAAATTTGGAAAACTTGCTATCGGTGGGCATTTTCGTGCAGTTTTTGCACTTACATGAAATAGTGATTTGATATCTAATTAATGGTGTAAAAAAAGAATAAAAAAATTTGAAAAATGACCATTTTCGTGGGTTATAGCACAAGTTTTTTTGCCCAAAGAGGAGATTTTAAAAAACTTGACGTTTTCGACTGTAGGTTTTCATGCCGTTTTTTGCACTCATATGAAATGGTGATGTGCTATATAATGAATTGTGCGATTAAAAGGCAAATTTATAAATTTTAAAAAACGACTATTTTTCGTTAGTTATAGCACACGTTTTTTTGCCAAAAATGAAAAATTTGAAAAACTTGCCGTCGGTGGCCATTTTCGTGCAGTTTTTACACTCACATGAAATGGTAATGTGATATCTAATGAATGGTGTAAATAATTGTAGAATTGAAAATTTTGAAAAATGGCCATTTTTTGTGGATTATATCACACATTTTTTTTGCCCAAAACGAAAAATTTTAAAAACTTGCCATTTTTTACGGCAGGTTTTCGTGCCGTTTTTTGGACTCATATGAAATGCTGATATACTATATAATGAATTGTGCAGTAAAAAGGCAAATATATAAATTTTTAAAAATGATAATTTTTCGTGGGTTATTGCACACGTTTTTTTTGCCAAAAAAGTCAAATTTGAAAAACTTGACGTCGGTTGCCATTTTCGTGCCGTTTTTTACCTCACAAGAAATGGTGATGTGCTATTTAATGAATGGTGTAAGAAAGTGAAAATTTTAAAATTTTGAAACATGACCATTTTTTATGGGTTATAACACACATTTTTTTGCGCAAAATGAAAATTTTAAAAAACTTACAATCTGATAGCAATCCATCCATGTCCATGGTATCAAGGCCGAGCTTGTATGATCTTTTGAAGAAGCACAATTCATTATCAACACATGGTGGAACTTTTGGTGATTTTTATCACATGGTGGCCGAACCATCTCAATCATCTCAACATGAGGTTCCATGGCATGTTTCTTTAATAACAATTAAAGAACATCCACCTTGAAGATTGTTCATGGATCAATCATATTAAAGACCAAGTAAAGGCGTGTACTTGGGCTTGCTTTGGATCACGCCATTTGTTGGTTAATTAGTAATTTATTCTATGTAATTTTACAGCCCATAATGACGTTTAATTATTGATTAATTGGGCTTTAATTTCATTTTTATTAAGTCCATTACTTGTCCAATTATCTTGCATGATAATTAGGAAAGTAAAGTTTAGGAAAGTAGTTTGTTATTGGTTTCCTTTTCCAACTTGGAAACTAAGTTGTAATAGGATTAAGTTAGGGTTTTCTTTCCTTATTCTTCAAGCAAGAGCCGAACTCATCTCTATAAATAGAGAGCTGCCTTGTAACGTTTTGGGAGGATTTTGATGAATGAAATTTTAGCTTTGCTAAATTGTGTTTAACTCTTTGAGTTGACAAAGCCTTTAAGAATAGTTAATTCTTAATTGTACGAAAAAGCCTTTAGCGTGACCTTTAGGTGATTTCGACCAATGTTCTTTAGTTAAAGAACAAGCCGAATTGGTTTGATAGCGACGTGAAGTTATCACTTGCTGATCAATCGTTCGTAATAACGTTAGGGTTGATTCATACTTGAAATCAGCTACGCGTTTCCTTAGACTTCGATTCCGCCAATTGTTTTGTTTGTGTTTTTATCTTGAAATTTGACTATCAACACGATCCACACGCTTGGTATATGTTTGGTCCAGGTGCTGGAGCCTCGCCCGGTCATATCACAATCGTTGGCCGTTTTTGTGCCATTTTTTGCACTCATATGAAATAGTGATGTGCAATCTAATTAATTGTTCAAAAAAAGGAAAATTTACAAATTTTGAAAAATGACCATTTTTCGTGTGTTATAGCAAACCTTTTTTTTGCCAAAAACGGCAAATTTGAAAAACTTGGCACCGGTGGCAGTTTTCGTGCAATTTTTGCACTCACATGAAATTGTGATGTAATATCTAATGAATGGTGTAAAAAAACTGAAGAAATAAAATTTTGAAAAATGACCATTTTTCGTTGGTTATAGCACACGTTTTTTTGCCCAAAATGAAAAATTTTAAAAACTTTTCGTTTTGCGACGACAGGTTTTCGTGCCTTTTTTGCACTCATATGAAATAGTGATGTGCTATTTAATTAATTGTGCAGTAAAAAGGTAAATATATAAATTTTGAAAAATGACAATTTTTCGTGGGTTATTGCACACAATTTTTTGGCCATGAAAGTCAAATTCGAAAAACCTGACATTAGTTGCAATTTTTCTGCCATTTTTGACCTTACAAGAAATGTTGATGTGCTATCTAATGAATGGTGCGAGAAAGTGAAAAATTAAAATTTTTGAAAAATGACAATTTTATGTGAGTTATAACACACGTTTTTTTCCAAAAATGGAAAATTTAAAAAACTTGTCGTCTTTAGCCTTTTTTGTGCCCTTTTTTGCACTCATATAAAATGGTGATGTACAATCTAATTAATTGTTCAGTAAAAAGGCAAATTTCCAAATTTTGAAAAATGACTATTTTTTGTGGCTTGTAGCACACGTTTTTTGCCAAGAACCACAAATTTGAAAAACTTGCTATCGGTGGGCATTTTCGTGCAGTTTTTGAACTCACATGAAATGGTGATTTGATATCTAATGAGTGGTGTAAAAAAAAGAATAAAAAATTTTGAAAATGACTTTTTTCTTGGGTTATAGCACACGTTTTTTGCCCAAAGATGAGACTTTAAAAAACCTGACGTTTTCGACTGCAGGTTTTCGTGCCTTTTTTTGCACTCATATGAAATGGTGATGTGCTATATAATGAATTGTGCGATAAAAAGGCAAATTTATAAATTTTAAAAAACGACTATTTTTCGTTGGTTATAGCACACGTTTTTTTTGCTAAAAACGGCAAATTTGAAAAAATTGCCTTCGGTGGCCATTTTCGTGCTGTTTTTGCACTCACATGAAATGGTAATGTGGTATCTAATGAATTTTGTAAAATTTTGTAGAATTGAAAATTTTGAAAAATGACCATTTTTCGTGGGTTCTACCACACATTTTTTTGCCCAAAACAAAAAATTTAAAAAACTTGCCATTTTTTACGGCAGGTTTTCGTGCCCTTTTTTTGCAATCATATGAAATGCTGATATGCTATATAATGAATTGTGCAGTAAAAAGGCAAATATATAAATTTTGAAAAATGATAATTATTCATGGGTTATTGCACACGTATTTTTTACCAAAAAAGTCAAATTTGAAAAACTTGACGTCGGTTGCCATTTTCGTGCCGTTTTTTACCTCACAAGAAATGGTGATGTGCTATTTAATGAATGGTGTAATAAAGTGAAAATCTTAAAGTTTTTAAATATTACCATTTTTTGTGGGTTATAACACACGTGTATTTGCCCAAAATGAAAATTTTAAAAAACTTACCAGCGTTAGCCGTTTTCATGTCATTTTCTGCTCTCATATGGAATAGTGATGTGCAATCTAATTAATTGTTCAAAAAGAGGCAAATTTAAAAATTTTGAAAAATGACCATTTTTCGTGGGTTTTAGCAAACGTTTTTTTGTCAAAAACAGCAAATTTGAAAAACTTGGCACCGGTGGCAGTTTTTCGTGCAGTTTTTGCACTCACATGAAATTGTGATGTGATGTCTAATGAATGGTGTAAAAAAAGTGAAGAATTAAAATTTTTAAAAATGACAATTTTTCGTGGGTTATAACACAAGTTTTTTTGCCCAAAATGGAAAATTTAAAAAAACTTTTCGTTTTGCTACGACAGGTTTTCGTGCCTTTTTTGCACTCATATGAAATGGAGATGTGCTATTTAATTAAATGTGCAATAAAAAGGTAAATATATAAATTTTGAAAAATGACAATTTTTCATAGGTTATTGCACGTCTTTTTGGCAAAGAAAGTCAAATTCGAAAAACTTGACATCAGTTGCCATTTTTGACCTCACAAGAAATGCTGATGTGCTATCTAATGAATGGTGTGAGAAAGTGAAAATTAAAATTTTTGAAAAATTACCATTTTTTGTTGGTTATAACACACGTTTTTTTTTCCAAAAAAGGAAAATTTAAAAAACTTGTCGTTTTTAGCCTTTTTGTGCCTTTTTTTGCACTGATATGAAATGGTGATATGCAATCTAATTAATTTTTCAGTAAAAAGGCAAATTTCCAAATTTTGAAAAATGACAATTTTTCGTGGCTTATAGCACACGTTTTTTTGCCAAGAACCACAAATTTGAAAAACTTGCCATCGGTAGACATTTTCGTGCAGTTTTTGCACTCACATGAAATGGTGATGTGATATCTAATGAATGGTGTGAGAAAGTGAAGAATTAAAAATTTTGAAATATGACCATTTTTCGTGGGTTATAACACACATTTTTTTGCCCAAAACGGAAAATTTAAAAAACTTTCCGTTTTGCGAAGACAGGTTTTTGTGCCCTTTTTGCACTCATATGAAATGGTGATGTGCTATTTAATTAAATGTGCAGTAAAAAGGTAAATATATAGATTTTAAAAAATGACAATTTTTCGTGGGTTATTGAACACGCCTTTTTGGCCAAGAAAGTCAAATTCGAAAAACTTGACATCAGTTGCCATTTTTCTGCCATTTTTTACCTCACAAGAAATGTTGATGTGCTATCTAATGAATGGTGTGAGAAAGTTAAAAATTAAAATTTTTGAAAAATGACCATTTTTCGTGGGTTATAACACAAGTTTTTTTTGCCCAAAACGGAAAGTTTAAAAAACTTTCCGTTTTGCGACGACAGGTTTTCGTGTCCTTTTTGCACTCATATGAAATGGTGATGTGCTATTTAATTAAATGTGCAGTAAAAAGGTAAATATATAAATTTTGAAAAATAACAATTTTTCGTGGGTTATTGCACACGTCTTTTTGGCAAAGAAAGTCAAATTCGAAAAACTTGACATCAGTTGCCATTTTTCTGCCATTTTTGACCTCACAAGAAATGTTGATGTGCTATCTAATGAATGTTGTGTGAAAGTGAAAAATTAAAAATTTTGAAAAATGTCCATTTTTTGTGGGTTATAACACACATTTTTTTTTTCCAAAAATGGAAAATTTAAAAAACTTGTCGTGTTTAGCCTATTTTGTGCCTTTTTTTGCACTCATATGAAATGGTGATATGCAATCTAATTAATTTTTCAGTAAAAAGGCAAATTTCCAAATTTTGAAAAATGACTATTTTTCGTGGCTTATAGCACACGTTTTTTTGCCAAGAACCACAAATTTGAAAAACTTGCCATCGGTGGGGATTTTCGTGCAGTTTTTGCACTCACATGAAATGGTGATGTAATATCTAATGAATGGTGTAAAAAAATAAAGAATAAAAAATTTTGAAAAATGACCATTTTTCATGGGTAATAGCACACGTTTTTTTGCCCAAATAGGAGACTTTAAAAACCTTGACGTTTTCGACTGCAGGTTTTTATGCCGTATTTTTCACTCATACGAAATGGTGATGTGCTATATAATGAATTGTGCAATAAAATGGCAAATTTATAAATTTTAAAAAACGAATATTTTTCGTTGGTTGTAGCACACGTTTTTTTGCCAAGAACGGCAAATTTGAAAAAATTGCCGTCGGTGGCCATTTTCGTGCAGTTTTTACACTCACATGAAATGGTAATGTGATATCTAATGAATGGTGTAAAAATTTGTAGAATTGAAAATTTTGAAAAATAATCATTTTTGGTAAGTTATACCACACATTTTTTTGCCCAAAACAAAAAATTTAAAAAACTTGCCATTTTTTACAGCAGGTTTTCGTGCCGTTTTTTGCATTCATATGAAATGCTGATATGCTATATAATGAATTGTGTATTAAAAAGGCAAATATAAAAATTTTAAAAATGATAATTTTTCCTGGGTTATTGCACACGTTTTTTTTGCAAAAAGAAGTCAAATTTGAAAAACTTGACGTCGATTGCCATTTTCGTGCCGTTTTTTACCTCACGAGAAATGGTGATGTGCTATTTAATGAATGGTGTGAGAAAGTGAGAATTTTAAAATTTTCAAATATGACCATTTTTTGTGGGTTTATAACACACGTTTTTTTGCCCAAAATGAAAATTTTAAAAAACTTACCATCGTTGGCCATTTTTGTGCCATTTTTTGCTCTCATATGGAATAGTGATGTGCAATCTAATTAATTTTTCAAAAAGAGGCAAATTTACAAATTCTGAAAAATGACCATTTTCATGGGTTATAGCAAACTTTTTTTTTCCAAAAAAGGTAAATTTGAAAAACTTGGCACTGGTGGCAGTTTTCGTGCAGTTTTTGCACTCGCATGAAATTGTGATGTGATATCTAATGAATGGTGTAAAAAAAGTGAAGAACTAAAAATTTTAAAAATGACCATTTTTCGTGGGTTATAGCACACGTTTTTTTGCCCAAAATGGAAAATTTAAAAAAACTATCTGTTTTGCGACGACAGTTTTTCGTGCCTTTTTTGCACTCATATGAAATGATGATGTGCTATTAAATTAAATGTGCAGTAAAAAGGTAAATATATAAATTTTGAAAAATAACAATTTTTCGTGGGTTATTGCACACGTCTTTTTGGCCAAGAAAGTCAAATTCGAAAAACTTGACATCAGTTGCCATTTTTATGCCATTTTTTACCTCACAAGAAATGTTAATGTGCTATCTAATGAATGGTGTGAGAAAGTGAAAAATTAAATTTTTTGAAAAATTACCATTTTTTGTGGGTTATAACAAACGTTTTTTTGCGCAAAACGGAAAATTTAAAAAACTTTCCATTTTGCGACGACAGGTTTTCGTGCCCTTTTTGCACTCATATGAAATGGTGATGTGCTATTTAATTAAATGTGCAGTAAAAAGGTAAATATATAGATTTTAAAAAATGACAATTTTTCGTGGGTTATTGCACACGTCTTTTTTGCCAAGAAAGTCAAATTCGAAAAACTTGACATCAGTTGCCATTTTTCTGCCATTTTTTACCTCACAAGAAATGTTGATGTGCTATCTAATGAATGGTGTGAGAAAGTTAAAAATTAAAATTTTTGAAAAATGACCATTTTTCGTGGGTTATAACACACGTTTTTTTGCCCAAAAAGGAAAATTTAAAAAACTTTCCGTTTTGCGACAACAGGTTTTCGTGTCCTTTTTGCACTCATATGAAATGGTGATGTGCTATTTAATTAAATGTGCATTAAAAAGGTAAATATATAAATTTTGAAAAATGATAATTTTTCCTGGGTTATTGCACACGTATTTTTGGCTAAGAAAGTCAAATTTGAAAAACTTGACGTCGATTGCCATTTTTCTTCCATTTTTGACCTCACAAGAAATGTTGATGTGCTATCTAATGAATGTTGTGTGAAAGTGAAAAATTAAAATTTTTGAAAAATGACCATTTTTTTTGGGTTATAACACACGTTTTTTTTTCAAAAATGGAAAATTTAAAAAACTTGTCGTGTTTATCCTATTTTGTGCCTTTTTTTGCACTCATATGAAATGGTGATATGCAATCTAATTAATTTTTCAGTAAAAATGTAAATTTACAAATTTTGAAAAATGACTATTTTTCGTGGCTTATAGCACAGGTTTTTTTGCCAAGAACCACAAATTTGAAAAACTTGCCATCGGTGGGGATTTACGTTCAGTTTTTGAACTCACATGAAATGGTGATGTGATATCTAATGAATGGTTTAAAAAAATAAAGAATAAAAAATTTTGAAAAATGACCATTTTTCATGGGTAATAGCACACGTTTTTTTGCCCAAATAGGAGACTTTAAAAACCTTGACGTTTTCGACTGCAGGTTTTCATGCAGTATTTTTCACTCATATGAAATGGTGATGTGCTATATAATGAATTGTGCAATAAAATGGAAAGTTAATAAATTTTAAAAAACGAATATTTTTCGATGGTTATAGCACACGTTTTTTTTTGCCAAAAACGGCAGATTTGAAAAAATTGCCGTCGGTGGCCATTTTCGTGCAGTTTTTACACTCACATGAAATGGTAATGTGATATCTAATGAATGGTATAAAAATTTGTAGAATTGAAAATTTTGAAAAATAATCATTTTTGGTAAGTTATACCACACATTTTTTTGCCCAAAACAAAAAATTTAAAAAACTTGCCATTTTTTACAGCAGGTTTTCGTGCCGTTTTTTCCATTCATATGAAATGCTGATATGCTATATAATGAATTGTGCATTAAAAAGGCAAATATATAAATTTTGAAAAATGATAATTTTTCCTGGGTTATTGCACACGTTTTTTTCGCAAAAAAAGTCAAATTTGAAAAACTTGACGTCGATTGCCATTTTCGTGCCGTTTTTTACCTCACGAGAAATGGTGATGTGCTATTTAATGAATGGTGTGAGAAAGTGAAAATTTTAAAATTTTCAAATATGACCATTTTTTGTGGGTTATAACACACGTTTTTTTGCCCAAAATGAAAATTTTAAAAAACTTACCATCGTTGGCCGTTTTTGTGCCATTTTTTGCTCTCATATGGAATAGTGATGTGCAATCTAATTAATTTTTCAAAAAGAGGCAAATTTACAAATTCTGAAAAATGACCATTTTTTATGGGTTATAGCAAACGTTTTTTTTTTTCCAAAAAAGGTAAATTTGAAAAACTTGGCACTGGTGGCAGTTTTCGTGCAGTTTTTGCACTCACATGAAATTGTGATGTGATATCTAATGAATGGTGTAAACAAGTGAAGAACTAAAAATTTTTAAAAATGACCATTTTTCGTGGGTTATAGAACACGATTTTTGCCCAAAATGGAAAATTTAAAAAAACTATCCGTTTTGCGACGACAGTTTTTCGTGCCTTTTTTGCACTCTTATGAAATGGTGATGTGCTATTAAATTAAATGTGCAGTAAAAAGGTAAATATATAAATTTTGAAAAATAACAATTTTTCGTGGGTTATTGCACACGTCTTTTTGGCCAAGAAAGTCAAATTCGAAAAACTTGACATCAGTTGCCATTTTTCTGCCATTTTTGACCTCACAAGAAATGTTGATGTGCTATCTAATGAATGGTGCGAGAAAGTGAAAAATTAAAATTTTTCAAAAATGACCATTTTTTGTGGGTTATAACACAAGTTTTTTTGCTCAAAACGGAAAATTTAAAAAAATTTGTCGTTTTTAGCCTTTTTTGTGCCTTTTTTTGCACTCATATGAAATGGTGATATGCAATCTAATTAATTTTTCAGTAAAAAGGCAACTTTCCAAATTTTGAAAAATGACTATTTTTCGTGGCTTATAGCACACGTTTTTTTGCCAACAACCACAAATTTGAAAAACTTGCAATCGGTGGGCATTTTCGTGCAGTTTTTGCACTCACATGAAATGGTGATGTGATATCTAATGAATGGTGTTAAAAAATAAAGAATAAAATATTTTGAAAAATGAACATTTTTCGTGGGTTATAGCACAAGTTTTTTTACCCAAATAGGAGACTTTAAAAAACTTGACGTTTTCGGCTGCAGGTTTTCGTGCCCTTTTTTTCACTCATATGAAATGGTGATGTGCTATATAATGAATTGTGCGATAAAATGGAAAATTTATAAATTTTAAAAAACGACTATTTTTCGTTGGTTATAGCACACGTTTTTTTTTGCCAAAAACGGCAAATTTGAAAAAATTGCCGTCGGTGGCCATTTTCGTGCAGTTTTTGCACTCACATGAAATGGTAATGTGATATCTAATGAATGGTGTAAAAATTTGTAGAATTGAAAATTTTGAAAAATGGCCATTTTTTGTGGGTTATACCACACATTTTTTTACCCAAAACAAAAAATTTAAAAAACTTGCCATTTTTTACGGCAGGTTTTCGTGCCGTTTTTCGCACTCATATGAAATGCTGATATGCTATATAATGAATTGTGCAGTAAAAAGGCAAATATATAAATTTTGAAAAATGATAATTTTTTCTGGGTTATTGCACACGTTTTGTTTTGCCAAAAAAGTCAAATTTGAAAAACTTGACGTCGATTACCATTTTCGTGCCGTTTTTTACCTCACAAGAATGGTGATGTGCTATTTAATGAATGCTGTGAGAAAGTGAAAATTTTCAAATTTTCAAATATGACCATTTTTTGAGGGGTTATAACACACGTTTTTTTGCCCAAAATGAAAATTTTAAAAAATTTACCATCGTTGCCCGTTTTTGTGCCATTTTTTGCTCTCATATGAAATAGTGATGTGCAATCTAATTAATTGTTCAAAAAGATGCAAATTTACAAATTTTGAAAAATGACCATTTTTCGTGGCTTGATACTGTTCATCATCTTCTCTCTACACTGTTCATCCTTGACAATAATCACTTAAATTTCACCTTTGATTCTCTCCCTTCTCTCTACACTGTTCATCATCTTCTTCAGCTTTCATTGGAAAAAAAAAATTCAGAAGCAAAAACTCCATCCCTCCAATGACGGAGGTACGACCTCCAGATTTACAGGCTGCTTCCTACAAAGAAGCCGCAGCAAAATTGATCCCAAACTCTCTGAATCAAACTACCAATTGCAATAATATTTCCACGATTTTCTCCGACCAAGTCAGGAAAAACGCCTTTCACAAAGGATTGGGAACTTATAAAGGAGAGCCTGCCCTGAATCTGTCCAACGAAGAGGATGAAGAACTCTCGGAGCCCTTCAAATACTCCCTCATCGGCAAATTCTCTTGGGGTCGCCCCGCCATGTCCACCATCAAACAGGAAATCCTAAACACTGGATTCAAAGGTACTTGTTTTATTGGATTACTAGACGCCAGACATGTTATCTTTAGATTTGAGTTAGAGGATGATTATCACAGAATGTGGTTCAAGCAATCTTGGTCTTTCAAAGGCTTTAATGCAAGAATATTTAAATAGTCCTCTACTTTTAATCCTGAAGTTGAACCATCGATAGCTCCAGTTTGGGTCAGCTTTCCTATGCTTCCACTGAATTTGTTTAACAAAAAATCACTATTCTACCTAGCTAGTATAATTGGTAAACCCCTAAGAACAGATTCTGCCACTGCTGCGGCATTAAGGGTAGTGAGACCAAGTGTGGCCAGAGTATGCATCGAAGTTGATGTTTTGGAAAAAATTCCAGAACGTATTTGGATCACTCAGGGAAATTCTGGAAGATGGCAACAAGTTTATGTAGAGGATAAACCTCATTACTGCACTATCTGTAGTAAAATGGGACACCAGACATCACAATGCAATGATCAAGAGTCTACAGAACAGCAGTTACCAAAGGGTTCGGAGAAAGTTCTAAAACAGGCATGGATTCAAAAAGGAAAAAGCTCAGCTCAAAATCTGCCAAAGAACAAAGCTACACCGATTATGAATGCTAAAGGAAAGGAAAAAATACAAACTCCCATCCTCAATCACACCACTCCCCAATTGATCAATGTTACTATTCCATCCACATCCTCTCATCAAGTCATAGCAATGCCTACCAAAGATCCATCAAATGCGCAGAAACCCTCCTCAAGTCCCAGTACCAATGACAACTCCAAAATTGCAAACAAAGACACATCTTCCAATTGTTCCAGAGACTCAGAGAAGCAAATAGAGAAAACTGAGAGTCCCGGCATAAAACAAAACTCATCAGGCCTCCACATCAATGACACCTCAGATCAGCTCACATCTGCCACAACAAATCAGGAAGTCAATGAATTAGTTAATTTACATGCATCTTGCAATGAAACTTCTCATTCACAACATTGTTTATGTATTACCAGGACAAATTCAGAACCATGCATCAAAGATACTACAACAGAGCTTTCAGATGATGAAGTAGATGCTCACAGTACTAAGTCAATTGACAAAGAGTTCACTAAACTGCAGCAAGTGTCACACTTGGAGATCATGGACAAACCGGCCTTTGATGTGGAATATGAAGAAGAGCCTGAATCTCCACCGAAGGAAAAAGGCATAAGAGCTAAGTTTCCCTCTAACCGTTCTTTGAGACCGAGAAATAATAAATCAGTGAATTATAATGAGAATTTAGATATTAATGATGCATAATTTTCTATTTTGGAATATTAGAAGTGTGTCTAAATCTCCTAACCTTAAGAGATTAAAAAGCATTATAAAGAGCAACAAAGTTGAATTACTAGTCATATGTGAACCAAAGACTCTGATATGTAAGTTAAAGTCTTTCATGCTAAAACTAAAATTTGATCATTGTCTTGCTAACACTGAGGGAACAATATGGATGTTTTACAATGATCCAATTACATGCTCCATCATTAGTGAAAATAAACAACAATTATCTGTGCATTTACAATATTCTAATTTCCCTAGCCCTATAATACTTTCATCGGTACATGCTGCTTGCAATGAAGTCTCTAGGTGTTGTATGTGGAAAGCCCTGTCTGATCTCAAGCCTCAGAACATTCCATGGTGGATTTTGGGAGACTTTAACTGCACTCTTAGAGAAATGGAAAAAAAGGTGGAAAATCTTTTAGACTAGATGATACCAAGGAGCTATTGCAATTCACCAACCTTCATGGTCTAGAAGATGTCGACTTTATAGGATCACATTTCACTTGGTGTAACAACAGAAAAGGTAAACATAGGATATGGAAGCGATTAGATCGTATGCTAGTCAACAGTTCTGCCCTAAACTTAGGATACTAGTATGTGGTTAAGCATTTGCCAAAAGACCCATCAGATCATTCGCCTATTTTAGTCAACATTTCCAAAATAGAGCAACATAGGAAAACTGGATTCAAATTCCAAAATTTTTGGACCAAAAACCAGAACTTTTTAGAAATAGTAAAAAAAGTTTGGAGCATATATGTGGAAGGAAATCCCATTAGGAAAATCACACTCAAACTTCAACATACAAAACAGATCCTTAAAGAGTGGAATAAACTGCATTTTGGAAATTTATTCTCCACACTCAAGGATGCAGAATTAAATCTCCAAAAGTTAGAACTAAAAGATGAAGAAACTAGTACAGGCATCCCTAATGAGGAGTTAAACTTAGCCAGAGCTAAACTTAGGAAAATCACAGCCAACATAGAAGATTATTGGGCCCAAAAAGCGAACTTAAAATGGTTAAAAGACGGAGATAGAAATTCAAAACTATTTCACTCTTATGTTAACCAAAAAAGAAGGAGATTTCACATACATTCCATTCATGATGAAAATGATAAAATCTTAGAAAATCCTCAACAAATAGGGGAAGCTGCTATATCACACTTCCAAAAAGCCTTTACCAAAACCCAGACTAGTCCTTATCCTCAAAATAGTTACATTCCTAAGTTAGTACTAAATCAAGATAACATTTTGCTAGAATCCATTCCCACTCTTGAAGAAATATCAGAATGTGTTTTTGCAATGGATCCTAATAGTGCTCCAGGTCCAGATGGTTTTAATGCTATCTTTTTCACAACTACCTGGGAGATTGTCAAATATGATATATTAGAAGCCATTCAATATTTTTTCAATGGAGGGACTCTCTCTCAAGCTATTACAGCCACCCACATTATTCTTATCCCAAAAATTCTAAACCCCAAGAAATTTAGTCAATTCAGACCAATTAGTCTCTGTAACTTCCTAAACAAGGTAATCTCCAAGATTTTAGCCTCTAGATTATCTCACTTGCTTCCTAGATTAATTAGTGCAAATCAAAGTGGTTATGTAAAAGGAAGACAATTAATGGATAATTTCCTATTAGCTAGTGAACTAGTTCAATGCTTGCCTTAAAAACATAAATTCAGCAATGTGATTCTTAAATTAGATATGGAGAAAGCATATGATCGAGTAGACTGGATGTTTCTCCTTCAAGTTCTTCGTAGTTTTGGGTTCAGTGAAATCATTATTGACACAATTTGGAGACTTATCTCCAATGTCCATTTCTCCATTCTCATTAATGGATCACCAGTTGGATTTTTCACATCTTCCCGAGGTATAAGACAAGGGGATCCATTATCTCCTTATTTATTCATTCTAGGGGCAGAATATATTTCAAGAGCTTTAAACATCCAAGCTGCCCAAAATCCTACTTTCAACTTTCCAAAGAATTGCCCACACATATCACACCTTGCATATGCAGATGATTTAATTATCTTTACATCTTCGTATCACAATTCACTTAAGCACATTATGGGAACTCTTAAGCACTATGAAGAAGTCTCTGGACAGAAAATCAACACGCAAAAAAGTTCCTTCTTAGTTGATCATTCATGTGATAGAAATAAAAAACACATTATTTCGAAAATCACCAAATTCCATTCAGAAAAAATTCCTGTTAAGTATCTAGGTCTCCCCTTGTACTATGGAAAAAACAAATTCAAGTACTATGAGCCACTAATTCAAAATACTCTTTTGAAAATAAACTCATGGAGCTCCAAGTTTCTCTCCAGTGGAGGAAGAATTACCCTCATAAAATCAGTTCTTTCGGCTATGCCTATTCATTTTCTTCTTGGAGCTAATCCCCCAAAGAAAATCCTACAAAAACTTGAATCAATTTTTGCCAATTTTCTTTGGGGTACATTAAATCATAAACCAAAGCATCACTGGATTGCTTGGAACAAGCTATGTGTACCTTATCAAGCCGGAGGCATTGGTATCAGATCTCTCTTTGACATTCAAAAAGCCTTCTCGTACAAGCTGTGGTGGAGGTTTAGGGAACAGGAATCCCTTTGGGCTAAATTCTTAATGAACAGATACTGTCATCCCATGCAAAATGCTCCAAAGAACATGTCTAGAACATGGGATAGAATGAAAGCAATCGCTCCTCACATAGATCCATTCATTTTATCACAACCCCTTGTTGAAAATGAAAATCAGAATCCTAACATTTGGACTTTAACCACTTCTGGGTTATTTACATTTAAATCAGCTTTTCAATTAGCTACACACAACCCCCAAATCCAGTGGTTCTTAGGAAAATTCCTATGGAATTCTAGCATTGCAACAAAACAATCTTTCTTCATGTTACGTCTTCTTAAATCACAACTTCCAATAGGAGAAATTTTGTATAGATTTAACATTCATGGTCCCTTTAAATGTGTGTGCTGTCAATCTGGTTTAGACACAATAGACCATATTTTTCTGAATTGCGATAATGCATCAAAACTGTGGATATCATATGGTAGTGAACTAGGGATCTACATTTCACCTAATTCTCAACGATTAATTCCATTTTTGCATCATTGGTGGAATCATTCAGCGAAAAATAGTACATGTAAACTAATCATCCAAGTTATTCCAATCATTATTTGTTGGGAACTATGGAAAGCTAGAAACAAATGGATATACGAGGAAGAAGAATGGAATATAGGTAATATGATAAAATCTCCCTTTGAAGAATTAAAGTCCATATTGTCTAACTACTTCCATGATATAAAATGGACAACTCTCAAATGGAATGAATTCTGGGACTCAACGCTTCATACTTCAAACAGAATTCACACCTTATACATAAAATGGCATCCCCCCCAAGGATAAGCACTTCAAACTGAATATTCATGGATTCGTCAATAGAAATAGTGAAGGACTTTGTGGTGGAATTGTAAGAGACAATCAGGGCAAAATGATTTTAGCCTTTTACTTCAAATCAGATTCTACTAATCTTAATTTACAGGAGCAGGTTTTGATTGAGGCAGCGCTGGTGGGCATCAAAAGCTGTCACCAAAGAGGTTTCCTGTTTAATCTAAGCGTTGAATCAAGCTCAAAAAATCTGATTTCATGGCTACAGAAAAAGAAAAGGCTTCCCTGGAGAATAAAGGAACCATTTCAAAGGTTAATAGAGTTACAACCTCAACCTCGATGGGAACTAACGCCTAAACAAACAAACTCAGCTGCGATACTGCTAGCCAAATGTGCTGAGATACATCCCCACATGGAAATCAACTCAGAAAGCCTACTACATCCAAAAATTCAGCAAGCTGTAAGAGGAGAAAGACTTGGTCTTCCATACATCATTACATCCAAGGTAAACTAAAAGCTCTTTTTGTAACGGGCATAGGCTGCAGATGTTAGGCCTTTGTTTCCAAATGTAAGGGTCATAGGCTGCTGTTGTTAGGCCTATTAACCACCAATAATGTTGATGTCCATTTTCACATCCTCTCATCCTGCAATCAGTTATATGCATATCTAGCTATATCATATACACTCTGTCGTGTATGTTGTTTACTTTGGCCAATAAGGCAATATTTTTATAAGAATTATCAACTTCGATTAGAAAAAGTGGAAACTAGCAGTTGATTATTATATAAAGGTTATTAGTCTTAGACAGCCTTTGTATTATTCTCAACAGTTTGCAACCACTTACCATGTAATGGAGGAAGTACTCCAAATTTCAATTCTCAAACTTTAAATAGATACTAAATTGTAAGGGAGGAGTCCTCCCTTTTAATAGCTTTCACATGTACTAATGGTGTGGATATATCCGCCATTGCTTTTGTAATCTGATTTTCAATCAATAAACTGGGAGTGGCGCCCCCCCGAGTTTGGGATGATTAGCCCAAAAAAAAAAAGACCATTTTTCGTGACTTTTAGCAAACGTTTTTTTTTTGCCAAAAACGGCAAATTTGAAAAACTTGGCACCGATGGCAGTTTTCGTGCAGTTTTTGCACTCACATGAAATTGTGATGTGATATCTAATGAATGGTGTAAAAAAAGTGAAGAATTAAAAATTTTTAAAAATGACCATTTTTCGTGGGTTATAGCACACATTTTTTTGCCCAAAACGGAAAATTTAAAAAAACTTTCCGTTTTGCGACGACAGGTTTTCGGGCCTTTTTTGCACTCAGATGAAATGGTGATGTGCTATTTAATTAATTGTGCAGTAAAAAGGTAAATATATAAATTTTGAAAAATGACAATTTTTCGTGGGTTATTGCACACATTTTTTTGGCCAAGAAAGTCAAATTCGAAAACTTGACATCAGTTGCCATTTTTCTGCCATTTTTGACCTCACAAGAAATGTTGATGTGCTATCTAATGAATGGTGTGAGAAAGTGAAAAATTAAAATTTTTGAAAAATGACCATTTTTTGAGGGTTATAACACACGTTTTTTTTTCCAAAAATGGAAAATTTAAAAAACTTGTCGTTTTTGGCTTTTTTGTGCCTTTTTTTGCACTGATATAAAATGGTGATATGCAATCTAATTAATTTTTCAGTAAAAAGGTAAATTTTCAAATTTTGAAAAATGACTATTTTTCGTGGCTTATAGCACACGTTTTGTTTTTGGCATAACCTCTATTTAGAGGTGGGTCGCCACTCCCATTATATTATCAAACTTTTGGGTGATGGATATACCCTAAAATCACCCTTACACAAAAGTCCTCTATGAACAAAATCCCATTAACAAGCCTAATGGACATTTGTTCATATGGAATCAATGAAATTAAACTTGGAGTACTTCCTCCATTTACAAGAAAATTAACTATGCCAGTACAAGGAGGAAAATACTTCCTTTTCTGATCTACTTGCTTACACACAGTCCTTTTTGCTGTCAGATGTGTATATATCCTCCTTGCATGACAAGCAAAGCAAAATTCACCAGAAGTGATATTACAACAGTAGTAAAAGCATAGGTTCACTTGGTCTAGATCTGAAGCTAGATCACAGTATTTGTTAAATGAAAATACAGACATCTGAACTATTGATATGTGTATCTTAGGAAACAGCCAAACTCCAGCAGCTGACCCTCTATATTGCTAATTTACCTTAATTCTTCTGAATTTAGGCAAACTTAGCATGTCCGAGAGAATGATCTTTTTTAGGTGTTAGTGAATTGTATCAGACCAAATTTCTAAATCTCTGTCAGCTATCCATCTTGCAGCTTGATTGGAGCCTTTTTATTTTTGTTGAATGAGGAATATCTTCTGAGTAATCTAATAGCTTCCTGCAGATGGTAATGTCTCCAGCTGTTTTGTTCCTGGCCTAGGATTCTCTGTAAGCATATGGAATCAGATTCTAGTATGATGTTTTCATAGCCCTGATTTCTGCACATCCCTGCGGCAGCTGTCATGATTTCCACCTGAACTTTAGAGGAGACTGAGCAGTTAAATTGTGTCAATAGCTGAAGCCACAGCACCTTACCTTCACTGTCTCTGACAATCAGTCCTCCTTGTCCTGAATTATTTTTTATTTGGCCTACAATGTTGATTTTTACCTGGCCTACAACTGGAGGAGACCATTTAAAAATTTCAATCCTGAATCTATTTGATATGAATCCTACTTAGACACCAAAAATTTTCCCAGGAATTCGAATGTAGGTTCAAACATCTTGCAAGTGAGTCAAGAATAGCCTGGACCAGGCTTTCCACCTCTGTGGTTTGGTTATCAAAAACTAACCTGTTTCGCATTTTCCAAATTTCCCAGCAGATTATCATAGGAGTGATTTTAATTATCAAGTCAGCATTTTTATTTTTCCTTTTATGATTCTGCCAAATTTGAAAGGTTGTATTAAGTGATAGTGAGTATCTCACTATTCCTACTTCAGCCCCAAATTTCCTCCAAATCAGTCTTATGGATGGACATTCAACAAACAAGTGATTAATTGCTTCCCCATTGGATTTGCAAATTGGGCATAGGAAAGGCCCATGTATACTGAATTTTGAGAGATTGTTTCCAATAGGGAGTTTGTTATTCCTCAATCTTAGAATGAAGAAGGAGATTTTTGTAGGTACTCGATTATTCCAATACACCTCATTGTTTGAGTTGTATGTAATGTTCCTTTGCCTGATTTTTTGGTAAGCTGAGGAAAATGAAAAGCTACCATTTTCCTCAAGAGTCCAAACTAATCTATCTTTTTCCCTTAAGGCTGGAGAATAACAGAAATTTGAGAGTTTCTAACCAGTCAGCACGAAGAATGTTTTGCAAAGCTATTAAATCCCACCCCTGTTCATTAATGAACTGATCTAGTATGTGATTTCCAGTAGGAGGGATTGTGTGTGAGAGTGACCCTTTGCCAAGCCAATTATCAAACCAAAAGCTGCATTTGCCTTCATTGGCTTGGATCAGCATAAATTGTTCTGAAAACTCAGCAACTTGCAGCATTTTGGTCCAAATTTGAGAATCACCTCTGCACCAATTGGCCTGTGTGGGATGGACATTAAGACAGTATTTTGCATGTAAAAAGTTTGCCCAAAGGGTATCTTTTTTCCTGAATTTCCACCAAAGTTTAATGGATTGAGCTGTGATTATGTCTTCTAAAGCCTTAAAACCTAAGCCCCCCTCCTCTTTTGGGTAACATAGATTTTTCCACTTAATCCAATGATAGGATTTGTGTGCATCTATACTACCCCATAAAAAATTTGCAAGTAAAGATTCTATTTGATTTAAAACCTTTTTTGGAGGATGTAATGCCATAGTAGTGTAAAGAGGAATTGATGACAGCACACTCTGGATAAGAACAATTATGCCCCCTTTAGAGATAATCTTAGGATTCTAAAATGAAATTTTAGCCGTGATTTTCTTGAGCATACCCTCATAATGTGAGGCCTGAATCCTTTTATAATGTAGGGGTATTCCCAGGTAAAGAATTGGCAACTGTCATTGAGGAAATTTAGTGAGTTTTCTGATCAAATATCGTTTTTCCCTGCTCAGATATTTATGTGCTAAAAAACAGCTCTTTAGGGGATTTATTTTCTGTCCAGAAACCTTTTCATAATGCTGAAGAGTATTCATAACAGTTTTGAGTGATTTAGAATGGGTTGTAGTAAAAACAATTACATCATCAGCATAAGCTAGGTGAGATATTGGAGGGCAACCTCTTGTAATACAGAATCTAGGGACATTATCTAGAGTATTTAATCTATTAAGACAATAGCTTAAATATTCTGCAGCAATAACAAATAACATGGGGAAAATAGGATCTCCTTGTCTTAATCCTCTAGTAGATTTAAACCATCCATAGGGAGACCCATTGATAAGCACTGAAAACCATACATTCAAGATTAGTCTCCAAATGGTATCTATCCAGATTTCCCCGAACCCCATTGATCTCATTATTTGAAGTAAAAAAGGCCAATGAACCATGTCATAAGCCTTTTCCATGTCTAGCTTAAGGGCTATATTGCCATGTTTATGCTTGTTAGGCAATGTAGTCATAAGTTCAGCAGCTAACAAATAGTTATCCACAATATTCCTACCTTTGACAAAACCGCTTTGATTTTCTCCTATTATTTTACTCAGAATGTTGCCTAATCTTAGTGCCAACATTTTGGAGATAATTTTGTTCACAAAATTACAAAGACTTATAGGTCTAAAGTGAGAGAAATTTGATGGATCCTTGATTTTTGGAATAAGGATAATTGCTGTAGCAGTGACAGCTTGTGGCAAGGATCCCCCATTCATGAAGTAAGTCACAGCAGCCAGCAAATCAGAGCTAATTATACTCCAGGTAGATTGGAAAAATAATCCATTAAAACCATCAGGTCCTGGGGAACTAGTGTGAGACATTGAAAAAACCACATTTTTTAATTCCTCTATATCAGGCAAGGCAATCAGCCTCTCCCTCTCATTTTCACCTATAACTTTTGGAATTAAATCTGAATTAATGGTATCTGATGTATTAGAAGCAGAAAACAGGTTTCTGAAATGATCTACTGCCACTTGCCCTATTTCTTTTTGAGTCTCTACCCAAATTCCTTCCTGATTTTTAATTTTATGAATATGGATTTTAGTCTGTTTTTGCTTGACAGAGGCATGAAAGTGGTGAGTATTTCTATCTCCTTCATTTGCCCATTTTATTTTAGCTTTTTGTGCCCAAAAAGCCTCCTCATTACTGAGGGCCAGATTATATTTGGCAGTAGCCTCATTTAGTAAACTTCTAGCAACCGGGTTGACTTCATCTACAGCCTCTAATCTCTTCACTTCATGTTCAGCTTCTGCTACCTTTGAAAAAATACTACCAATTTCAGACCTATTCCATTCTCTCAGTTTAGTTTTGGTATTTTTTATTTTTTCCATTAGCACTCTCAAAGGGTTTCCTTCAACTTCTACCTGCCATGCACTATTCACAACTTCTAGATATTTCTCACTTTTAACCCAGAAGTTCTGGAATCTGAAGTTTTTTACTATTACTTCCTCTTCAATTTTCAATTCTAGCATTAGTGGAGAGTGGTCAGAGGGAGATCTGGTTTGGTGATGTAAGAGACCAGTCATTTTAGCAGTTAGGAAGTGGCTATTCATAAATCCTCTATCTAATCTTTTCCAAATTCTACTATTTCCTTGCCTATTGTTACACCAAGTAAATTTAGAGCCTACAAAGTTAATTTCTGTTAAGCTAAGAACATTTATAAGATTTAATAACCCCTGCCCTTCTTTGGAGTGAAAAGGCTTACCTCTTTTTTTTTCCTATTTATCTAGAATGCAGTTCCAATCTCCCAACAGTATCCAAGGAGTATCCAAATGTCAATATTTACCTAAGGATTGCCACAGAGGTTCCCTTTCATTTGGGGAGCATTTAGCATATATGATAGACAGTAAACAACCCTTAGGGAACTTAGGGTGATCCACATGTAATGTGATATGCTGAGTAGAATTTTCCACAATTGAACATTTAACGGGATCTCTAATCAGTATCCAAATTGAGCTTTCCGCATTAGACAGACTCATATCAAATTTTCGTTTCTGTCGAAATTTCTCAATCTTATGACTTTCACAAAAAGGTTCTGCAAGAGCTATTAGATTAATATTATGTTGCCTCACAATTCTTTTTAACCTTAAGAAGTTAGGTTTCTTACCAATACTTCTAATATTCCAGAATAGGAACTTAATCATCAGAACTTTCTACATAGGTAACTGTAAGTGAAGTTTTCTTCATGAGTTTTCTATCAACAGTGCTAGGCTATTGTGTGCATGAGCTCAGCTTTTCATTATTCTGTTGTTTCGCTCTTTTCCTTCTGGTTGATTGTGAGACCACTTCGATGAATGGAGTTTCTTCTTTCTCTATCAACACATCTTCTGTGCCTTCCACATCTGATTCAGTAGCTTCCTGCAAAGAAGAGACTGAGTTAGTTTTTCTTAAGTCACCTTCCTGATCATTTTTCCCCTGCTCATCATACTTCACTAATTCCTTGTTTTGCCTTTGAACTTCTATTACTTGCTCTTCCTGTGAGAGCTTTCCTGCTAACTCCCGGTTATTTGTTTGCCTTAGCATCGGTTATTGTATGTCTTCTACAGTCTTTTGATCAACTGGTACAGGTAGACATCCCTTGTATTTATCTTTCCGAAATCATTATCATCGGTTGTTGTGTGTCTTCTACAGTCTGTTGATCACCTAGCTCAGGGGTAGACATCACTTGTCTCGAGCTTTCCGGAATATCTATTGCCATCTTTGAGGCTATTACTTCCTCCGTGCTTACCATCACCTCATTGCCCTTATTGTTAGTAACCTGATTATCCAAATGTGTGGGCTTACCCACTTTAGGTATCCAGTCCTTCTGAGATTTCATATGAGGGGTCTTAGGCTCCTTCTGAGATTTCAGATGAGGAGTCTTAGGCTTTGCTAATTCCACTCTTTTTGGCCCTGGGCTACAACCCTCAGAATTATGCCCCATCTTATTGTATTTTATGCAATATTGAGGTAGGTTTTCGATTTCTACATCCTGCCATCTCCCAGATGCTTTCGTTCCTATCCAGATTCTTTTAGGAAATTCTTGAAGCACATTCATTTCTACGCATATTCTTGCCTCACTTGGCCTTAGTAGAATATCTGCAGAAGCCGAAGCCATATCCATTTTCAAAGGCTTACCAAATGCTGATGCCAAAGTGAATAGTTTGTGTGGATCAAACATATGCAAAGGCAAGTGGAAATCGAATCCACACCGGAGCAATTGAGGATTCTTTACCAGGATCGAACTCTTTTGTCCAGCGAAAAATCCTAGCTTGAAAACCAGCAAATGTCCACGTTTTCGTGCCTTTTTTGCACTCATATGAAATGGTGATGTGCTATTTAATTAAATGTGCAGTAAAAAGATAAATATATAAATTTTGAAAAATGACAATTTTTCGTGGGTTATTGCAAACGTCTTTTTGGCCAAGAAAGTCAAATTCGAAAAACTGGACATCAGTTGGCCATTTTTCTGCCATTTTTTACCTCACAAGAAATGTTGATGTACAATCTAATGAATGGTGTGAGAAAGTTAAAAATTAAAATTTTTGAAAAATGATCATTTTTTGTGGGTTATAACACACGTTTTTTTGCCCAAAACGGAAAATTTTAAAAAACTTGTCGTGTTTAGCCTTTTTTGTGCCTTTTTTTACACTCATATAACATCGTGATATGCAATCTAATTAATTTTTCAGTAAAAAGGCAAATTTCCAAATTTTGAAAAATGACTATTTTTCGTGGCTTATAGCACACGTTTTTTTGCCAAGAACCACAATTTTGAAAAACTTGCCATCGGTGGGCATTTTCGTGCAGTTTTTGCACTCACATGAAATGGTGATGTGATATCTAATGAATGGTATTAAAAAATAAAGAATAAAAAATTTTGAAAAATGATCATTTTTCGTGGGTTATAGCACACGTTTTTTTGCCCAAATAGGAGACTTTAAAAAACTTGACGTTTTTGACTGCAGGTTTCGTGCCGTTTTTTGCACTCATATGAAATGATGATGTGTTATATAATGAATTGTGCGATAAAATGGCAAATTTATAAATTTTAAAAAACGACTATTTTTCGTTGGTTATAGCACACGTTTTTTTTGCAAAAAACGGCAAATTTGAAAAAATTGCCGTCGGTGGCCATTTTCGTGCAGTTTTTGCACTCACATAAAATGGTAATGTGATATCTAATGAATTGTGTAAAAATTTGTAGAATTGAAAATTTTGAAAAATGACCATTTTTTGTGGGTTATACCACACATTTTTTTGCCCAAAACAAAAAATTTAAAAAACTTGCCATTTTTTACGGCAGGTTTTCGTGCCTTTTTTTGCACTCATATGAAATGCTGATATGCTATATAATGAATTGTGCAGTAAAAAGGCAAATATATAAATTTTGAAAAATGATAAATTTTCGTGAGTTATTGCACAAGTTTTTTTTGCCAAAAAGTCAAATTTGAAAAACTTGACGTCGATTGCCATTTTTGTGCCATTTTTTACCTCACAAGAAATGGTGATGTGCTATTTAATGAATGGTGTGAGAAAGTGAAAATTTTCAAATTTTCAAATATGACCATTTTTTGTGGGTTATAACACACGTTTTTTTGCCCAAAATGAAAATTTTAAAAAACTTACCATCGTTGGCCGTTTTTGTGCCATTTTTTGCTCTCATATGAAATAGTGATGTGCAATCTAATTAATTGTTCAAAAAGAGGCAAATTTACAAATTTTGAAAAATGACCATTTTTCGTGGGTTTTAGCAAACGTTTTTTTTGCCAAAAACGGCAAATTTGAAAAACTTGCACAGGTGGCAGTTTTTGCACTCACATAAAATTGTGATGTGATATCTAGTAAATGGTGTAAAAAAAGTGAAGAATTAAAAAAATTTTAAAATGACCATTTTTCGTGGGTTATAGCACACATTTTTTTGCCCAAAACGGAAAATTTAAAAAAACTTTCCGTTTTACGACGACGGGTTTTCGTGCCTATTTTGCACTCATATGAAATGGTGATGTGCTATTTAATTAATTGTGAAGTAAAAAGGTAAATATATAAAAAAAGGAAAAATGACAATTTTTCGTGGGTTATTGCACACATTTTTTTGGCCAAGAAAGTCAAATTCAAAAAACTTGACATCAGTTGCCATTTTTCTGCCATTTTTTACCTCACAAGAAATGTTGATGTGCTATCTACTGAATGGTGTGAGAAAGTGAAAAATTAAAATTTTTGAAAAATGACCATTTTTTTTGGGTGATAACACACGTTTTTTTTTTCAAAAAAGGAAAATTTAAAAAACTTGTCGTTTTTAGCCTTTTTGTGCCTTTTTTTGCACTGATATGAAATTGCGATATGCAATCTAATTAATTTTTCAGTAAAAAGGCGAATTTCCAAATTTTGAAAAATGACTATTTTTCGTGGCTTATAGCACACGTTTTTTTGCCAAAAACCACAAATTTGAAAAACTTGCCATCGGTGGGCATTTTCGTGCAGTTTTGCACTCACATAAATGGTGATGTGATATATAATGAATGGTGTAAAAAAATAAAGAATAAAAAATTTTGAAAAGTGACCATTTTTCGTGGGTTATAACACACGTTTTTTTGCTCAAATAGGAGAATTTAAAAAACTTGGCGTTTTCGACTGCAGATTTTCGTGCCATTTTTTGCACTCATATGAAATGGTGATGTGCTATATAATGAATTGTTCGATAAAAAGGCAAATTTATAAATTTTAAAAAATGACTATTTTTCGTTGGTTATAGCACACGTTTTTTTGCCAAAAACGACAAATTTGAAAAACTTGCTATCGGTGGCCATTTTCGTACAGTTTTTGCACTCACCTGAAATGGTAATGTGATATCTAATGAATGGTGTAAAAAATTGTAGAATTGAAAATTTTGAAAAATGACTATTTTTTTGGGTTATAGCACACATTTTTTTTGCCCAAAACGAAAAATTTTAAAAACTTGCCATTTTTTACGGCAGGTTTTCGTACCTTTTTAGCACTCATATGAAATGCTGATATGCTATATAATGAATTGTGCAGTAAAAAGGCAAATATATAAATTTTGAAAAATGATAATTTTTCGTGGGTTATTGCACATGCTTTGTTTTTTGCCAAAAAAGTCAAATTTGAAAAACTTGACGTCAGTTGCCATTTTCGTGCTATTTTTTACCTCACAAGAAATGGTGATGTGTTATTTAATGAATCGTGTGAGAAAGTGAAAATTTTAAAATTTTGAAACTTGACCATTTTTTGTGGGTTTTAACATACGTTTTTTTGCCCAAAAAGAAAGTTTTAAAAAACTTACCATCGTTGGCCGTTTTTGTGCCATTTTTTGCACTCATATGAAATAGTGATGTGCAATCTAATTAATTGTTCAAAGAAAAGGCAAATTTACAAATTTTGAAAAATGACCATTTTTCGTGGGTTATAGCAAACGTTTTTTTGCCAAAAATGGTAAATTTGAAAAACTTGGCACCGTTGGCAGTTTTTGCACTCACATGAAATTGTGGTGCGACATCTAATGAATTGTGTAAAAAAAATAAAGAACTAAAAAATTTAAAATATAACCATTTTTCGTGGGTTATAGCACACATTTTTTTGCCCAAAACGGAATTTAAAAAACTTGTCGTTTTTTACTGTAGATTTTCGTGCCGTTATTTGCACTCATATGAAATGGTGTTGTGCTATATAATGAATTGTGCGATAAAAAGGAAAATTTATAAATTTTTAAAAATGACCATTTTTCCTGAGTGATAGCACTCGTTTTTTTTTTTTGAAAAAATATTTACATAGATTGGGCAAAAGACAGTGCCGGCTATACCCGACCACACTGTTACAAAAATGAAAGCAGTAAACATGGAGTACTACTCCATTAAATAAATTATCCATATGGGAGTATAAAGGAGAATAGAGAAAGTCTACAGTAAAGTTAAAGTAGATAGGTTCTATTCGCGCCACAAAATGTACAGCCCTAATCTGATGATTATACAAAAGAAAGTTTTTGATGTCCAGAAATCTATACGCTATGCTAATTAGACATGGCATAACAGCCTAGAGCAGTCCACACCATCAAAATTCAGCGGCAAGCTAAGTTGTACTATGATCAAAACCATCAGCCAGAATCTTACCACCAAGAATTTACAACCATAAGCTACAACAACCAAATGCAAATTGGAGGGCAGGCCCAACTAGTCCAGCCCCAGGAAAAAGTTCAGTACAGCCAAATGGGAGACGTAAAAGAGTATCCTTAAATCCATGTACAACACCATCTGATTTGAACCAGCAACAAGCAACACATGAAGAATATGCATGTAGTGATACCAAACTGAACACATATGACATCTTCCTATCAGTGTAAACCTTATTGCCTCAAAAATGCCAAATTCCACCACATGTTCATGGAGTAATTCTAGGAATTTTCATAACCAAAAGGAAGCAAATGAGAGTTTTCCAAGTACTATCCGTCATTTCAAAGTAAAAGGCCAAATGCATCAAGATAGACAAAATTGAGCACCAATACAAGGCCAAATCAATGGCCAGAACCTTCAAACTTTATGTAATTCAGTCCAGGGGCCAACAACTTGAAGCAAACTGAAGCAAGACCACCAATACCAAACTATCCCTCATAAGAGAAATTTTCATAATCAAAACAAGCAACTAGTGGAGGGCGGATCATCAAGAGCCAATCCATGGAGTATCAGCAATTGAACATCATTATAATATGGCATATCCTCAAAATCATTCGGCCAAACTGATCAAAATCCAGTAATCAGGGGCCATCACAAACTATATAAAACTTACCCAGGATTCCAACGTTTACCTTCCGAGTAGCAAATGAAGGGATTTCTTTCCCTGAGCTTTCTTCTCGATTGGGCACTAGCTTTGGGACTGATTAGAGCGTCCATGTATTTCGTCTACTTTGAAGGTTTTTGGCATTTTTCCATTTTTTCTAGGAATTTGCCAAGTTCATCTTCGGATTCCTCCTCGTAACTGTTCTCAGTCCATTGGTCCATCGCATCTTCCTCCGTTCTGACTTCATTGGGATGTGTTGTAGATGATCCAAGTCTGATGTTGATCCACTTTTGTGCATATGTGAGGATTCACCTTCCTCCCAACTCACCACTACATTGATGGCCTCCAAATTCGGCTCTTTCATCTGCTGTTCCAGTGCTGTCCCCTGTCCTTTCTCAGCTTCTTCCATGCCATATTGAGGAGGGGTTATAGCACTCGTTTTTTTCCATAAACAGCAAATTTGAAAAACTTGCCGCCGGTGGCCATTTTCGTGTAGTTTTTGCACTCACATGAAATGGTGATGTGATATCTAATGAATGGTGATGTTATAACCCACGTTTTTTGCCAAAAATGGAAAATTTATAAAACTTGACGTCGTTGGGCGTTTTGTGCCTTTTATTGCACTCATTTGAAATGTTGATGTGCCATCTAATTAATTGTTCAATAAAAGGCAAATTTACTAATTTTGAAAAATGACCATTTTTCGTGGGTTATCGCACATGATTTGTTTTGCCAAAAAGTGCAATTCTGAAAAACTTGCTACCGGTGGCCATTTTCATGCAGTTTTTGTACTCACATGAAATTGTTATGTGATATCTAATGAATGGTGTAAGAAAATAAATAATTAAAATTTTGAAAAATGACCATTTTTCAAAGGTTAAAGCATATGTTTTTTTGCCCAAAACGAAAAATTTAAAAATCCTGCCATTTTTTACGGCAGGTTTTCGGGCAGTTATGTGCACTCATATGAAATGGTAATGTGCTATATAATGAATTGTGCAGTAAAAAGGAAAATATATGAATTTTGAAAAATGACCATTTTTCGTGGGTTATTGCACACATTTTTTTTTGCCAAAAAAGTCAAATTTCAAAACCTTGACGTCGGTTGCGATTTTCGTGCCGTTTTTTATCTCACAAGAAATTGTGATTTGCTATCTAATGAATGGTGTGACAGAGAGAAAATTAAAATTTTTGAAAAATGACCATTTTTGTGGGTTATAAAACACATTTATTTTCCCAAAATAGAAAATTTTAAAAACTTGCCGTCGTTGGCCACTATTTTGTGCCTTTTTTGCTCTCATATGAAATGGTTATGTGCAATCTAATTAATTGTTCAATAAAAAGGCAAATATTCAAATTTTTAAAAATAATCATTTTTCGTGGGTTATAGCTTACATTTTTTTAACCAAAAAGGCAAATTTGAAAAACTTGCCACCTGTGGCCATTTTCGTGCAGTTTTTGCATTCACATTAAATGGTGATGTGATATCTAATGAATGGTGTAAAAAAATGAAGAATAAAAACCTTTGTAAAATGAACAATTTTTGTGAGTTAAAAAACACGTTTAACAGAATATTTAAAAAAACTTGACGTTTTCGACGGCAGGTTTTCGTGCCCTTTTTTGCAATCATATGAAATAGTAATGTGCTATATAATGAATTATGCGATAGAAAGGCGAATTTATAAATTTTGAAAAAATACCATTTTCCGTGGGTTATAGCACACGTTTTCTTGCTAAAAACGGCAATTTTCAAAAACTTGTCGCCGATGGCCATTTTCGCGTAGTTTTTGCACTCACATGAAATGGTGATATGACATCTATCGAATGGTTTAAAAAAGTGAAGAATTAAAAATTTTTAAAAAATACCATTTTTCGTGGGTTATAGCACACGTTTTTTTTCCCAAATTGGAAAATTTTAAAAACTTGCCCTTTTCGACGGACGATTTTCGTGCCTGTTTTTGCACTCATATGAAATGGTGATGTGCTATATAATGAATTGTGCAGTAAAAAGGAAAATATAAAAATTTTGAAAAATGACCATTTTTCGTCGGTTATCGCACACGTTTTTTTTTGCCAAAAAAGTCAAATTTTAAAACCTTGACGTCGTTTGCTAATTTCGTGCCATTTTTTACCTCACAAGAAATGGTGATGTGTCATCTAATGAATGGTGTGAGAAAGTTAAAATTTAAAATTTATCAAAAATGACCATATTTTGTGGGTTACAACACACGTTTTTTTTGCCCAAAATAGAAAATTTAAAAAACTTGCCGTCGTTGGCAGTTTTTGTGCCCTTTTTCGCACTCATATGAAATGGTGATGTGCAATCTAATTAATAGTTCAATAATAAGGCAAATTTACGAATTTTGAAAAATGACCATTTTTCGTGGGGTTATAGCACACTTTTTTTTGCCAAAAATGGCAAATTTGAAAAACTTGCTTCCGGTAGCCATTTTCGTGCAGTTTTTACACTCACATGAATGGTGATGTGATGTCTAATGAATAGTGTAAAAAAGTGAAGAATAAAAACCTTTGTAAAATGACCAATTTTTGTGAGTTAAAATATACACGTTTTTTTCCCCCAAAACAGAATATTTAAAAAACTTGACGTTTTCAACGGCAGGTTTTCGTGCCGTTTTTTGCATTCATATGAAATGGTGATGTGCTATATAATGAATTGTGCGATAGAAAGGCGAATTTATAAAGTTTGTAAAAAGACCACTTTCCGTGGGTTATAGCACACGTTTTTTGAAAAACGACAATTTTGAAAAACTTGCCGCCGGTGGCCATTTTCGCGTAGTTTTTACACTCACATGAAATGGTGATATGATATCTATCGAATTGTTTAAAAAAGTGAAGAATTAAAAATTTTGAAAAAAGACCATTTTTCGTGGGTTATAGCACAAGTTTTTTTGCCCAAATTGGAAAATTTAAAAAAACTTGCCCTTTTCGACGGACGGTTTTCATGCCGTTTTTTGCACTCATATGAAATGGTGATGTGCTATATAATGAATTGTGCAGTAAAAAGGCAAATATATAAATTTTAAAAAATGACCATTTTTCGTGGGTTATAGCACACGTTTTTTTTACCAAAACAGTCAAAGGTTGACTGCTGCCAGTCAGCTGCAAATGACAACTCAACCACCACTGGTCGGCCAAATTCCAGCCAAATGACAGGAATTCGGCCAGCTGACAACGATCAACGACGATTAAATGGCAGCTGTTAACGTTTGACCGACACTGGTCAACTCAAACAAATAAAAAAATTTAAAATTAAAAGATGTTGAAAAAAAAATACCCTCATTTTGTGGTTAGAGAAATTAGATTTTTTTTTTTAAGAATTGAATATAAACAAACATGTTACGTTGGAATAAGACGATAAATGGGTTTAAAAGTCCTATTCAAACATAACCCAATTGTCTAGCTATTTGGAAGAGTAATTGTTCTAAGTTCTAACTTCCAAAACCTTTTTGTGTTTGTTATTTTCAGACTAGCTTGGAGCATTAATATTCTCTAAACATCAATGAATTGAGGTTTTACAGAGCATTTTGTTTCTTGTTTTGGAATCGGAATTATAATTAAAATCACACACACACATACATACTCTATATATATATATATATATATATATAATTTGTTTGATTATGAAATGAAAGAATCACTATGACAAGAACTTATTAGTGTTTAGTATAAATATTGTCAGGATGGATATATAATTATATATTAAATTATTTTTCTATAATTTTCAACTATAAATTTATTTTCTCTTTTCTTTCATTCTTTCTCTTTCTCTTGCAATCATTATTCATTGCTCTTACTTAGTCTCTACTACGAAGAAATGTTATAACAAATTATTTTAATTTTAAAAGAATTATGAAAGAGGTCTTGCTTATGATATAAACAGAAGTATTACTATTTGGGACTCCTTTGTAAAGTTTCCAAAATCTGAAAAGTATAAAATGAATTGAAAAAAGCACATTCTTCATCAGAGGGTTGTATTAAGAGAGTAAAATTAGCCCTGTTGAACACCAACTTAGGTATATTTTGTTTGCTTAATTTATAATTAGGCTAATATTTTTCAAAAAAAAAATCATAGAATTGAATAATACATTCGATACCTTTGTCTTTTACTTATTAATTTTGTTCTGCTTTGTTGAGTCCTGCCATAGAATCAAGAGTTCAAAATAGATTGTTTTTTTGTGAGGAGAACTAAGGATTTTTTTTTTTTACTCAAAAGCTATATTTCATTAATAATAATAAAAATTTACATCAAAAGTTAAGGCAGAAAGGCTTCCAATATATAACCAAATTAGTTTACAATACATTCTATTCAGCTAACTAGTTGAAAATCTATATACGCTTATACAAGGGACAGTGTATTGAAAGCAAAAACCAATTGGTCGAGAGCCAATTGAGAATCATCAACACATAGTTATGGAATTCTCAAATATTACTTTTAAAATATGAGTAATCAATTGAAATTAAAATAAATATTTTTTCCTTAATAACTTTTATCTAAAACTAAGAAAGAATTTGTCCTCTCCTAGTGACTTCTGGTTAAAACTGAAAAAATTAGGAACTCATTTGCATAATTAGTGAGTACCTGACCCTCAGAACAAATGTTATGCCCCAAGGCGATAAGTAGGAAGACTTGACACTTAATGTGGCAAAATTTAAGGCACAAATCTAGGCAGGGTGGCTATGGTTTTAAGAGAAAATATTTTTTTTTTTTTTTTTGGAAAAAGAATGCATTTATACTTTTAGGTGAAAAATAAGTAAGTTAAAAGATTATGGAAAGCAATTGATAAAACTTGTAAAACTGGATAAGACTATGTCCGGTTGGCAAGGATTTCAGAGCACCATCCATTATTGTTTGTACGAGGGATATGTTGTTTGAAGATTCTCTTGTACATCATAAAAGTGATTTGTAGTTTTACAAGTTATATGGTTAAGCACATATAAAATGGGATTTGCATCTTATTTATTATTTGATGTATCATTCTTTATAAACCTAATCTTCTTTATTCTTTGATGTATTACTTTCTATAAATCTAATCTTCTTTATTATTTGATGTATTACTTTCTATAAATCTGATCTTCGTTATTATTTGATGTATTACTTTCTATAAATTTAACTAATTCCTAAAAATTAAAAAGAGTTGAAAACAAAGAAATTGTTGGAGGTATTCTATCTAGTCTCAATAGGTTTGGTGTTAAGAAAGGATCCCTTGCATGAAGGTTGGCTAGAGATTTCTTGTAAAAAAACTAGTGTTTTTTTAGATAAAATTAAAATTTTATCAAGTGATTAGTTAACAGAATAAGTGATTGTACACGTACTAAAATCTTACAGAGTAATACAGAAAGTGATACACAAACTATTCATACGGTAAGGACCAAATTATTCATGATGAATAAACAAATTATTCATGAATATAAATTATCGGTAATAGATTTTTTGTATTACTTTTGTGTATTATTTCTTATATAACGTGATATCACTTTTGTATTCATGATTTATTCTATTATGTACTAATTTGCACCGTTGGTCCTTACATCATGAAAGGAATTTAAAATGTCAACCAACCTATAAAGTTTTATCTTCTAGTGCATATTTACACTAAACTAACATCCCCATAACGTTGTCTTCTCCCAATCTGTCTAATCCTTTGGGTAAATTACTTTCCACACCTTGTGGTATATTCAACCAACTTACTACTCTTGTTATATACAAATTTATATTTTACCCTTTTCTGTTATTTACAATAGTACAAATATAACATTTTTCGTTAAAAGTGACAGTGTATTGTGAAATGTCACATATACTCACATATTTATACTAAATATAAATAAACTAAATTCGTCATTTCTGCAAAATTCTCTTTTTGGTTTCTTTCTAATTTATTGAATTGTGTAAAAATGATGATTTTGATTTTTTTTTCATGCTTACTTTATTTACATGGATAAAAGTGACATTTCACAACACACCGTTAATTTTAACATAAAATGTTATATTTGTACTTTTATTAATAGTATAATAGAATAAAGGTAGATTTGGGATTTATGAGTTGGTTAGGTATACTAAGAGGTTGATAGTAATTTACCCTAATCTTTTTTATCTCTTTACTCCCACTCATACCCCAAGCCTAGACAAACAAATTTTGGTACCAAGGCTTCCTAATTGCAACTAAAAATTTCTCTATTCCCACACTAGAATTGTGTTTGACCTATGCATAGCTATTTTTTTGTTAGAGTCTTTTAACGATTTTAATTACAATCTTAACAAAACTCCACCTAGTTATAAACATTTTTTATGTCTATGCATAGTCAACACTAAACTCGAAAAAAGTGAGGAAAATTGCAATAAAATGGGCAACTAACATAAAATTTTGTTGCATCTTTTAATATGTATTTCATTATGTAAGTTTGACTATTTACTGCACAAGGCCACATAACAGTGGGACATGGTGTTATTATAGTGGTACTAGTGCATATGACGAGAAAATATTTATACTTAACCACCCGTTACTTTCTCGGTGTTGTTTTAGATAGTAATCACGATAGTAACAAGAATGGTTTCGTCATTTACGATTTGACGAAATTAGTAATACCCATTCTGTTACTATGAGCCGATGTCTTGGGCTAAAAGGCAAAAAGAAACCAACGACCCAACCCACTACTATCATTTAGACGACGTCTTATTTTTTTGATAGACACCAATTTTTTCCAAAGTCAAGTAATTAAACAACAAAATGGATTCTGTTGAAGAAGATTCCCTACAGATTCTTTCGCCGTCGGCAAATTTTTCGGCGCTGAACTTCATTGACCTCTCCAGCTCCGATATTCAAAGTTCCGTTTCTCTTCTCCGACAGGTACTTTTTCTCTATCCTGAGTCCTGACATATTCGAATTTCTAAGTAAATTCTGCAGATCGTTGTATCCAGCTATGTAGAAAAACGTTTTGTGCATTGTTATTGGTAGGAAGGAGCTAAGGAATAGTACTTAGACAATCGTTGTAAGTATGTGGATGTATGTCGGTGTGTGAGTGTGTGTACGGAATGCTGATTGATCAAGTGTGCACCGACAATACAAAGAGAACTAAAAAGCTATGGGAGTTACTCGTTTTAGCTTTTTAGCTGTTTCGGATATGACCTCTGAAATCTGAATAAGAATTTACTCTGCATTTGTCTGCTGTATGTGTGTTCGTTTTTTTTTTTTCAGAATTTGAAAAATTCTTTCACAGCCTGTCTTCTTGAGAAATGCAAGTGTTGGACAAAAATACTACTCTAGTATAAAAATGTCTTGCTGGCTGTGCTCTTTGGAAAAATTAGTAGGTTAGACAAATTAAATTAATTAATTTGTATCAAGAAATGATGAGAATTCTTTACTGAATTTGTCTATGATTACTTTGTATCTTATAGGCTTGCTTAGATTCTGGATTCTTCTATGTAATTAACCATGGAATCAGCCTAGAGTTTATGGATGAGGTCTTTGATCAAAGCAAGAGATTTTTCAGTCTACCGCTTGAGGAAAAGATGAAGGTCTTGAGGAATGAAAAGCACCGGGGCTACACGCCTGTTTTTGATGAACTTTTGGATCCTGTCAATCAAATGCACGGTTAGCTCTGCTACCAATTTTATATTGTCTATGTTTTGGTATGAGTGATGATGGTACTTACCTTTTCTCCGCTTCTCTGCTTCTCTGTTCGTTCATGATCTTAGAGTAGCTCACACAGTGACATTCAACTTTTTTGTCATGTTCTTGTAGGAGATTATAAAGAAGGATATTACATAGGTGTTGAAGTGCCTGAAGACGACCCTGAAGCAGATAAACCATTTAATGGGCCAAATGTGTGGCCTATGGCAGGTAACTTCCCTATGAAAGTCATATCTGGATGAAAATGATTGGGCTGAATCAAGTCGAAAACATCAACCGTGTTTGTAAATTTTGTAATCTTTTCTTACCTGTTGTAATTGTTCGGATGATGTCCATGAAGATATTTTGCCTGGATGGAGAGAGACAATGGAGAGATACCATCGAGAAGCACTGTAAGTAATGCCATGCCTATCATTTATTTACCAGCTAAAACCTTAGGTACTTCCAAATTTGCTTACATTTCGTTGTAATTGTAAGGCTGCAATATTACTTCATGAGTGATCATCTTTTCCATGTTTCCGGACTACAGAGTATCAGCATGTACATTTGGTTTAATGTTTTCAAACTCGATTATCATCTGTATTTTATTGTTTGGCTCCTTTTTATGCATTTCTTAACATTTTCTTGAAGTTCATCATCTAATTTGAAAAGTGTTGCTTTCAAGAATTAACCTTGACATACAACTAACTGAGAAGCAGTTTAGCTCATTAAATGGTCGAGTATGCCAGATAATGTATGCTGTTAAAAGAACTCACACAGTTGAGTTTCCCGGATGGTTTTTACCCTCTTTCTTTTGAGTTGCTTTCAGCAAGGTTGCAAAAGCAGTTGCGAGCATCATAGCTTTAGCACTCGACTTAGATAGCAACTTTTTTGATCCACCAGAAATTCTAGGCAACCCTATTGCAACTTTGCGCCTGCTGCGTTATGAAGGTTAGATCATAGGACTAATTTCTAAAGTGGCCGCAGTTAGTGTTTGGCATGACTCGAGTTTGATTATTTCAGGTAAAATCTCTGAACCAACAAAGGGAATATATGGAGCAGGTGCCCACAGTGATTATGGTTTGCTTACCCTCTTAGCCACAGATGATGTTGTTGGTCTTCAGGTCTGCACAAGCATTGGAACTAAATTATTAAGGCTTCCCATAATTATTCTTGAGAAGGATCTTGGACTTTTCATTGCAGATATGCAAGGATAAGCATGCTAATCCTCAGATCTGGGAATATGTGCCACCAGTAAAAGGGTATAACACTATACTTTTGGAGATCTCTCAGAGAGAAAGGAACTGTATGATTCTGATTTCTAATTTTCTTGTGTGTTTATTGGCATGCCCAGTCACAGACCTGTTTAAATAAAGAAAAAAAAACAAAAAAAAAAAAGCCACCTAGCCTGATGGTTTCCCTTATATCTTATGCTGAATAAGTCTCTTCTAATATATGGACTTCGCCTGGTATGAAGTCCCTTGTAGTTTATGCTGAATAAGTCTCTTCTGAAATATTGACTTAGTCAAGTGCAAGTAGTACTGTGTATGTACCAGATACTTATTTGTTACTGGTATAAACTTGCAGAGCACTCGTTGTGAATCTCGGAGACATGCTTGAGCTCTGGAGCAACTGTGGCTTTAGGTAAATATAATTTTCTTTTCTCAACCACTGCTGTGTACACATTTTGTTTCTGTAAGACTAGTGCAATTCTGCATCTTTTGCAACTATGATTTATTTGCTTATCTCTTTTGCTTGAATCGTCTTCAATTGCCCTTTATTATTATGTTCAGCCATGGAATAATTATTATGAACATTGTTTGGTATAGGAATTTCTCCCTTCAGGACATTGGCAAGTCTGCATCTTTCTAAAACCAGTCATCCTTTTTCTGTTGTTAACTATAATTCTGATGCTTTCTGTAAATCTTCAAAAATGTGTGATTGAGAGCCTCTTTCCAATGATGTAAGATAATCAAACATGTTGTAGTGTGAGCACTCATTAGGGTAATTGCATCCATCACTTGTTTTGTAAAATGTTGAAATTATTTTATTATGAGGATTGCATCAGGAAGTTCACTATTTCTCTTGTGCTGTTCCAATCATCATTTTCAGGTCGACTCTACATCGAGTCTTGGGTAATGGTCGAGAAAGATATTCTGTAAGGCTTCTGAAGCTCCTACTGCTCTCTAGTTGGCATTATTCATAGGGAATGTGATTGTTATTAGAAACAGAACCTCAGTCAAATTTCAGTATGAATAAGTATTAAATTGTTGTTACAAGTAATATGTTGCAAAAGGTTCATGCTGATGTCCGTGTAAGAAAGAGAGAGAGGGAGAGAAAAACATGGGATGGAGCTGTACTCATTGCTCCCTCTGTTGGTGGGCAGGTTGCATTCTTTGTGGACCCTAATCACGATTGTGTGGTTGAATGCCTGCCAACCTGCCAATCAGACGATAATCCTCCAAAGTATGTATTGCATTATGATCCATGAAGATTTTTTACCTTCATTCTTGTTCTTATTATCTGTCTACTTTTAATAATTCTTCCCAGAAATAGTTATCTTTCCTTAATTTGTATGCTCACTGAAAAATTTGATCATTATCAGATTAGATTTCTTTTCATGAAAATTTCCTCCTGCTGCTGAAAACTGAGACATAGCAACTTCAGTAGGTGGTTCAAGAGAGAACCACTTTGCTTTTATTGCCCGATGAAATGGGTGTTTATACCATGATTTCTGAGTATCTTCTGTTCAGGTTCCCACCTATCAAGTGTGGAGCTTATGTGGTTCAGAAATATAAAGATACCCATGTCGATCTCAGCTCATACAAATAACGGGATCTTGGATTTGCCAGAAACCGTTTGCTGTTCATATTTTTTGTTGGGAATCTGCTGCAGCCATTGGTTGATAGAATAAGTTGGTAAGTTGATTGTGTTGTATTTTATGCTTTCAGTTAAGTTTGGTGAAATCTGTACATATAAATGAACGCATGCAGTTGCATATTGGCATCATGAATAAATGTGAAATTTTGTAGAGATCAAAGCATGAAGAGTACGTTTGTTTCAAAAGAGACTGTTACGTGTGTCATTTCATACTTGATCACTTTCCTTTCTCCCAGATTATCAGCAGATTACCAGTACAGTCTAAGTGTATTTAGATACTTGATGGGATCCTCCTTGTCATGCCTCTTATTAAAAAAACAGTGATATAATGCTTGCAATGTTAATTGCATTGTTGTCACGGCTCCTATAAATATATTATAGTGATATTGTGCTTGCAATGTTAGTCGCGTTGGTCTAAATATCTTAAGCTTGCGAATTTTGTGAAATGTAAGTCCTGTTTCCCAATTGCAATGAAATTTTGTATTGCATGGAGTCAGTAGCATAAAATTATACACATTTACATAAAGTTATAAAAAAGATCCATTGTCATCAAGTTATAGATTGAAACATGGGTGACACTCAACTTTTACTTTGATTTTAATTTGTTCACTCATCTAATAAAATTAGTCATTAATGGTCATTTAGTCAAATTATTGTTATTGCTTTTTTTTTATTGAGTTAATATTTTCTTTTTTTTAACACAATTTTAGGTATAAATTTGTTTGAAAATTTCTGCTAAATAGCACCAATTATTGTATTATTAATTATACCAATTACCTTTTTTAAAAAATTTGATTTTACCTTAAAAACAATAAAGACATATATATTAGGTTAAATTTGACAAAATAACTATTGATAATTATTTTTCATGTATGCGATCTCACTAAAGTGTTAATATTGATAATTATTTTTATTAGATAAATGAGTGATTTAAAAATTAAAAAAGTTTAATGACATAAGATATACTATTATAAAAATTAGTTACCCCTTAGATTTTTTTCACTTGCAGCATTACCTTCTTTAAAAACAAATATATATTAAGGAAAAATTTGGAGAAAAAGCATCTCTCAAGCTATTATAAATCATAAAATATGATGTAATTTTAACATATTTATTATTAAGAGTGTCAAATAATTTTATTGCTTTATGTAATTTAAAAAAAAAACTTTATTATACTCACCAACATTTATACACTAATCCATTATCACACACTATTTTCCTAATATTGACACTATTTTCCGCCATTAAATGAGTTGAGTTATGACTCGCTAAACACTGCACATCACTCAATCCAACATGCCCATTTGGCACCCTAATTTCACTCATCAATGATATCACAAGAAATGCCGCACTCTTTCAAATTTCATGCTTTCCTCCTGTGTAAGACCATCTCCAATGGTGCGCTATTATAGCGCACAATTGGATGAATAGTGTTTGGCGCAGCTCCAATGCTGCGCCATTTCTTGCGCTAAAATGGAGCGCAGCTACAGTGCTGCGCTAAATGTAGCGCAGCAGTGTAGCTGCTTTATTTTTTTTTTGCTTTTTTTAATAATTACATAAATTGCAATTTGGTCCTTTTTGTAATTTAGGCTTTTTTTTTTCAATTTAAGTTAGTTTGATATTTTAGTTCATTTTAAAATTATAATTAATTAGTTATGAACAATTAATTATATTACTAAATTAAATAAAACCTATTATTAACTTAATGCACATTAAATTTAAATTCATTAACCTTGTAACAAGTTAATTACACTTAATTAATTGAAACATATTATTAAAATAAATTAAATATAGAAAATAAAATATTAAAGACCGGATAAAAAATTGTTATTTTCGTAATATTATTATTTCTTAAAAGCCAATGTCTTGGATTAATATGTAAAAAAAGAAAAGATTGGAGGTTGTTTTGTTAAATAATAAAGTAATATAAAAAGTAATAAAAATGAATATAAAATGAAAATCATAAAGTAATTTGTATAGAATATTCTTTTAGAGTAAGAAATGAAGTTATGGTTGAAGTAAATTTACTGTATCTACTGTAAAATACAGTAAAACTGTACTGTAAAATAGAGGGATGATTGGAGATGGCCTAACCACTCGTGAACAGAGCTGATTTAAGAGGCGAACAAGAACAACCTCTCCAAATTATTTCATTAACAGCAAAATAGTAAGGACGCGTGCCCTTATTTTGAAATATATTTCTGGAAATGCACACCGACTTAAAAAAAGTTTCAAAGTTTACCCAAATTCAAAAACTTACAACATAGTGTTACAGACCCAGAATTCCTTGAAGGCTCGCCATGATACCCAAGTTACCAAGACCAAGCTTTGGTTAAGGTACATAGCTACCAACAGCATCCATGGGGGAGAGATCTCACCGGTAGCTTCTGTAATTTGGAGTATACATGCAGCTTTCAGCGAACTTCACCAAATTCTCAGGTCGAGGTAGACGTGTTGCCACCCCTATAGATTATAATAATTATTAGTTAATAAAATGATAAAAAGTAAAGAACTTAAAAATGTATAAGAGTACCAACCAAGATCATATGCTTTTGCAGCAACACTGGCAGCAATATTAGCTGATATCTTTCTGATATTAGCAAATGGTGGATAGATCATCCCCTTTGCATAATGTTCATCTGCAACTTGATTAGCCAAAGCTTCCGCTGTTCCAAGATAAGAGTAAACATATCAGTACGTAAGCAAACATCACAAATTACTATGTGAAGAACTACATTTTAAAAATGAAGAAATTAAGCAATACTCCAGGTTCAGCTGATATTCATAGAAATGAATAGGGGGGTTTCTACAGCACGCCAGCATCAAACTGTATAATATATAAGTTATATATGCAAATACTTACACGCTGCCAAAAGCATATCATCGTGCACACGAATCGCACCAGACATGACCAAACCAAGACCGAATCCAGGAAATATGTAACAATTGTTTGCCTGAAATAAAAATAGAGTATAATTCGAAATTCATATGAACAATCTGCTAGTACAAGAAACTACAACAAAATCAAGTACAACAGAAATTTATGGAACCTGGCCAGGGACATAAACTTTGCCATTGAACTCAACAGGGTCAAACGGACTTCCACTGGCAAAGATTGCACGACCCTTTAAAAACACCAAACAAAAAGAAAGAAAATTGATCTTATCAGGCATTCAATCACTTCTTTTTGAGTTTGATAAATACATATAAGTAAACAAGCAACATCAACAAAAAACACTTTACAAGCAATTATTCCTGTGAATCATGAGGAAACATTTCTAATAGAAACCTTTCATTTGTCTCACCTCAGTCCACTTGTAGGCTTCTTCAGCAGTGCACTCAGATTGTGAGGTTGGGTTGGATAGAGCCATAATAAGAGGTTTCTGCATGTCATGCATTTAAGATGAGCCTATTGCATCTTTTATTTCCTCTAGAAAGAAGAGAGAAAGAGCACTGAACAAACCTCATTTAAGGAGGCCATGGCCTCTACCACCTCCTTCGTGAATGTTCTTCCAACACCAGAGGTCCCAATTAAGGCTGTTGGCTTGACAGCCTAACGAAGTTGGAAATTTGAGTTAAGATTTAAAATCACAAGAAATTGTCTCAGAAGTTAAAAATAAGTCTTAAGAGTGCATTCAACCTTGACAGCATCTAAAAGATTGCTAACAGGTTCATGCTCATGAGCCCATGGCTTCTTGAAGTGTTGAAGAGAATCTTTACGAGAACTAACAATTAAACCCTGTAAAAAAAATTACATCATCAATTGCATATTCAAGCACCTGAACAAAATGTCTTAACTATTTCACAGTAACTTGCGCAACAGATAAATTTATGTTCAAAGAACAAATGTTTTCTTGAAGCTCAGAACCTTCGAGTCCACCAGCCAGATTTTCTTGCGAGCCTCGTTAACAGGAACCTTTGTCTGCAATATGATAAAAAACAAAGCTTTTAGTGACAGAAACCACCTAAATAGTTTTTCCCAAGCACACAACATGAAGGGTACAAGTCCACACCTTATTTGAAATTTCAAGAGCTATTAGCTCTGCTATGCCAGTCCCAGCCTGCAGTTACAAGGAAACAAAGTGATAAATAAAGGGTAGATTTGTGGTTTCATTTTGGTTGACATTTAGACCAGCATGGGAACCATAGAGGATGTGATAGTATAAAATGGGAAAGCTGAATCAGGAAGGGTAACTGAAAGATAAGAACCAAGAAACATTATCATTTATCTTTCTTACAAGTGGGTTTATTATTACATACAGTTGTATGCTCATGCTTCAGAAAATAACAGGTTCTTGATATGATTTTATCTTCAGAAGTAATAAATTTCAATTTTTCGTTTACTACATGCTTTACCTCTCCAGCACCAAGGAACAAAAATGTATGATCAGCCAAGGTGCCTCCAAGCAACTTAAGTGACGCAACAAGACCGGAAAGGACAACAGATGCCGTCCCCTACAAGAAGTGGAAACTTACTTATAAACAGAGTGGTCCTTTCAAAAGAATACAATAACAATTTTCCACATACCTGTATGTCATCGTTGAAAACCAGATGGGTGGTACCATATTTGGCCAACAGCTCAAAAGCATTGTGATTTGCAAAATCTTCAAACTGTAGAATTATATATTAATTATAATCTCTAACCTATCAAGGAACAAAATGGACCAAAGAAAAACATGGTACGATTCCACAATGGGCACCCTTTGACATTTTTTTTTTTTTTTTTGTGATTCACTAACCTGCACAAGGACTTTTTCACCATAATTTTGCTTTACAGCAGTCATGAACTCGTGTAGAAAGTCATAATATTCCTGTGAACAGATAAAAACAGTGTTTCAACGATGAGGAATTCAGAATCTAAAAATTGGTGATCTGCATTGCAGCATGTACTGAAGTTGAACCTTTCCAGTTGCCCTCTTCTGTTTGAGGCCAATGTAAAATTCATCGTTTAATAGCTTCTCATTATTTGTCCCCACATCAATAGTTATTGGCAAACACTACACAAGCAAGAAAGATGCAATATTATCAGAAGTACGAATGATCAAATTCCAAAAGTTCCATGCTCAACGCATAAAAGATTGTACTGACAAAGAATCTTGAATAGCAGATCTATTATTCATCCGGTATCATGATTCCTAATTCCAAAAGGTGTCAACCCTAGGCACTCATTAGAGGCAATTCCACTTTGTGGCAATTAATGATGCTTACAGCTGAAGGTCTGACTCCTCCAAGTGCAGTGTAGAGAGCCAACTTCCCAACAGGTATTCCCATTCCCTAGAATATTGCAGCACAAGTCAAAAAGTCTACTCACGCAGTCCAATATTTTAACTAAAATGTAAATTTCACTGGTAAAAGAAACAGGCACGTCAGCATTCAATAGTTGATAAATCAATACAAGCAAGCAGAAGAAAATTGAACTAGCAGCATCTTACTTGGCAGCCAAGGTCCCCAAGTCCCAATATTCTTTCGCCATCAGTCACAACAATAACTTGAATTGCCCTCTCTGGCCAGTTCTTCAACACCTCAAGAATCCTTCCCCTGCAAATTTCAGCAACTTACAGATCAGTTCAAATTAATTTACATGTAAATTTCGCAAATAGAACTTAAGACAGAAATCATACTTCTCTTTCAAACTGATGAAGAGACCCTGAGGACGCTTAAAAATGCTTCCATATTTTTGGCAAGCCTCACCAACAGTAGGAGTATAGACAATAGGAAGTAGTTCCTCCACATTATCAATAAGAAGCTTGTAGAACAACCTTTCATTTCTCTCCTGTTAAGGAAAAGTACCAATAATTTTTAATGGACAATAGATTCATTTGCATCATAATAAGAACATGCAATTCCCAACCGATTAGAAAGAAATCAACTCCCATTACCTCCAGTTCCATCAGAGCCTGGTACTTGTGCAGAGGAACCTCATACTGGCGAATGTTTTGCAATAATTTCTTCTCCTGGAAATACCAAAATAAAAAAAGTGCTATATAAAAATCATGCAAGCAAGTATATCATCAATGAATGAAATAATCCAAGTCCAAAAAGTCATCCAATTATGGCTCCACATAATAGGATAAAGGCCAGTTGTTGTTATATGGTACCTGAAGTTCCTGGGACGAAAGCGCAGGAGGCAGAAGGCCACTCAAGTAATGAGCGTCTCTCTCTTTCTCAGTAAAAGCAAGTCCTTTGTTGTAACGTGGATCTCTCAGCAAATTATAACCACTATTTTCAAACAATAAAGTTGAATTAGCAAAAAGATTGAACGTTATAAAGGTATTCTTGCGATCCAAATCCTTAAAACACATACAGATTGTGCATTGAGAAGCAAAATCATGAAATTAAAAAGTAGTACTAACACTCAAACCAAGACCGAAAAGGACTTTCCAATTTTTTTGACAAAACTTCATCACAATTGTCAGATCCAGTAAATTTTAACTCACAGAAAGTAAAAGTTCAACTCCTCACACAAGTCAAAACTAGCATCCGCTACTCATCAAGTACAACAACAAATCATAACATTATACAAATACAGTAAAGGATCAGTGCCAAACCTGAGCAGAAAATTCGCAGAAATAAACTAGCAAATACTCCAAAGACTACGCTCTTCTCATTCATGATTGTTATTTACGTACAATAAAAGAAAAAAAAAAAAAAAAGAAATATGCATGTTGAAGAAGTATAGCAGTAGCAAACCTAGCAACGGAGGCCACCCAAGGAGTGACGAGTTGATCCTCGGTAGCACGATCTTCGCCGTAGACGTCCTCAACTCCGCCTCCTACAGTTGATCTGGGTGACAATTCCAGCACCGATTCGCCTCCCCTCAAATCCTTGAGCGTGCTCTCCATATTTGCTTCGTTGTCGGTCGGTCGGTCTATCTCTGTTTCTATATCTATCTATAGCAGTATTTGTCTCTCAGTTTCAGACTTTCAGGCACACACACAGTCACGCACTAGTTTGTTTCTCACCTCCCAACACTTAAAAAAGACATGAATAAGTAGTGGTGACTAATGATGGTACTATGGTAGTAAGTATTCAACTTCTTTTTTTTTTTTTTAAATATAAAAATAATAAGAGCGGGAGTATATACTTTTCCAGAATCCAGAACACAACTGATTATTATTCTTTTTCCATACTCACATTCTAGAATATTACATTTATAATACTAGTCCACTTTCTTTTTAACGAATTCAAAATTTATTAAAACAAAGATTTGTCCAAAAAGTTAAGAGAGGTTTATCTTGGTGGGACATTTGCGATATTGTGGGGGGAGCAGTAGCTCACAATTATTCCCCTGTCATCTTTCCTCATTCCCACGTCACCTTTGATTTTTCAAACAAACTATATGTAATTGTATATAATATTATGAAATGAAATTAAAAAAATTAAAACTAAATGAGTACGTACTACTTCTTCAATTATTAAATGAGACACCCACGATGTGAGATCAAATTTGTCCATTAGTATCCCCTCTCTATGTATAATGCTCAAAATAATATAGTTTTATTAAAATTAAAAATTAAAAATATAAATATGATTAAAATTATTTTATAATTAATACTCCCTCTGTTATTTAATAAATGTCATTTTAGAGATGTGCACACTATTATTTACCCATAGTTATAACCATAAATTTCTCTCTTTTTTTTAAATAATATTACATAGATAAATGAAACGAAGGGTAAAATTGAAAGCCTTTAAACTTTTAGCATTGAACTTTGTAAAATAACAATTATTTGAGAACAAAAAACGAGAGCTAAAACGATACTTATTAAAAAACAAAGGGAGTAGACCATAACCAAAGTAGACCAAATCCTCTATCTAATATTTATGTCGTCTTATTCTGTCAAACGTTCAAAACAACGTAATTTCATTAAAATTAAAGATTAAATACATAAATATCACTAAAATTACTTTACAATTATTAGACTTTAACCGAGAGATTAATAAACTTTACAAATTTAATTAAAACAGAATAAGACGTACAAAATTTTAAAAAAAAAAATCCTATGTCAACCAAGAGAAGAGATAACCTCCTACTAGGTAAATTTTAATTTAAGAAAGTATAAAACATGGTAATTTTAAAAAGTGGATCCCATGATTCCCATCTCCCACGATGTTGATTGTGATGGTATGCCGTATAAGAGTCATCACTCTTGTCGTATTCCGTGTGTTTGATTGACAAATGACAAGGTGTATACTACTACAATTATTCAACTTCAATCAGTTGACTATTGGCGGCGTCGCCTCTAGTCATTTATGATTAAAGAATTGATGAAAAGAAGATATTGTCAAATGGAAAGTGGTCCCCATTCCCCTCACACTGTCGCCCCAAGTCTGCCAGCAAAGAAAAGCCCAACAAATAACAAGAAACAATTCTATGTTCAAACAATCCGTCGCGTTTGCAGGCATGTAAGTTGTACCCAACCATTTCAATTCAAATTCAACCATTATTAGCACACACTTTGTTAAGGCAATCATTATTCAATTCAACCCTCCCCTTGGGCTTGGGTTAGTTTATTGGCTTATTTTCACAATCGTTATGCAATCAGTTTCTCCATCAGTACCCAATACTATTCTAATTCTTCTTCCTTTAATTGAAGTCTGTTCCTGCACATGTCTCCTACCAAAAAAAAAAAAACTACTACTGGCTCAAAAACAGCATTTAACTGCAATACAGATAATAATCAACATTTACACAACAACAAACTCCAGATTCTGCCCCTACAATTCTTGATACATAAGCAGTAAGCGGTTCCATTTACTATGGGAGTGTCAACATATATCATACCATCGCCAAAATAATACATTTCAAGCTAGCGCTTCATTTCGATAACCATATATTACACCAACACTATTAGCATACACTCGGAACCAAACAAGCATATAATATAGCAACAGCTTACTGGAAATGAGGCCTCAAGTAAATGTATACTTACATTTACTTAGCTTCTTAACATGTGATGCCTCAGATGATTCAATCAAGGATAAACTATGAAGAGAGCGCTCCAACACCATGCCACAAGTTTCTGTTCCTATTGTGCCAATGTTCCACTGACACCAACCATTAGGCGCCACCGGAGGTTAAAATATAATTTCTCTTAGAGTAGATGGCGAAACTGGTATGACCTTTTCATTTCTGCTCATAGCATAGAGGTACACGAGGGCACGGCCTGCCACTTTCCAAGCAAAACCACACTTCCGCACATCCCTAACATTAATGGCATTATTATAAGTTATATGATAGATTGCCAGGGCCTCATCATAGATCTCCCTAACGTCTTTTCGACTTTCCTCAAAATCTGCTGCTTCATACAGCATCTGCGATATTATAATATCATTCAAGCAATTACTCTCCGCCTAATTCCACCTATGTGCATTGAGCCACTCAAACAAGCACCAAGCTGAAGACTAACCTGCTTGTATTTCTTGATGACTTCATTTGCAGCACCATTTTTGGATTCATCGTCTTTCGCCAGTGCTTCAGTCATTTCCCTTAGGTAAGCGTGATACCTTATTGTCCACAAGCTCACATACTCTTGAGGCACTTCAACATTAAAACATGGCAGTTTCCAAATGTCTAATGCAACAAAAGTACGGGAGAAATAAAAAAAGATATAAGCTACATAAACTCCTAATTGGCCCCTTAAACAACGATGCACAGAAACAGAGCAGAAAATAGGAATGCTTACCTCCTATACACCATTCTTCAGATTGAAATGCCTGTGCTTTATCAAAAATCTCACCCAAGACAGAAGTAGAATTGTAGCTATTCACCTTTCCCATGTAATGTGGAAATTTTTCTGCCTTCAAGTTTTCAGGAATATTGACCTGTGAAACAATATTAGGATGGAATGGGTGAACACCATCAAATGATTATATCATACTTTGGCTTTGCATGTCGAGACTAGATAAAAATGTTCTGCTTATTAAATCAGGTACAATCTAAATCATGCCCCTTCCTACCTCCCACTTGAAACAAACAAGAATCTCACACCAAACAATGGGTGCAGATAAAATAAGTACCCAGCAACATGTCAATTCCATCTGCCAGTAAAGCTTCTGCCTGATAAACAAGCAATGACATAGACATGTTGTGAATCAAAGACCTCCTAAGTAAAGATAAATTCGCAGAGATCATCTCCAGTAGAATAAAGCCAAAGTGGCCCAAAGTTCATTCATCATTAACAGAGCAAAAAAAAAGATATAGAATCTTTAAAATGCAAAAGTACGGAACCAGTGCTTGATGGGAAGACAACTAGGAAAGGCTTTAAGAGAAAAGTAAGACGTACAAAACATTGCCAAATATATAAGCATATCAAGCAATTAACCATGAAAAAGTATCATGCACCAATTACCAAATACTGAATAATACTACAACAATCTTAGTAGTACAATTCACCTTTTTCCCAGTCTTTGGCGCATCTACAGCGTCATAGTACAGGTCAACTAATTTAAGAATTTTTTCTCTCAGAGCATCTCTTTCTTCAGCACAATCATCCCCCAGTATCAAAAGACGATCCATGAATGCTAGCCAACTATCAGCAGCAAACGCCATACTGAAGCTGAAAGAACAAACAATACCCCAGAAACTCGTAAGAAGAACAAACTTTATCGAATGATTAGTTTTAACTAAATAAACTGAATTGTCACCATAGCACTGGAGGCGATGGATTAGAAAAAAACAAGCAGCGAAAACTCTCTCCTGAAACTAACAGAAATATGATGCGATAGAATTCAATAGACTCCAACGAATACTAGATCTATACAGAAGCAGAGAAAAATTGCATGAAATAGTAGGTGAAATTTTACCAGTTAAGCAAAGGTAAGAGTTCTAAGATTGTATATTTGCCACACATGTACATTCATTAATATCTACTGTATGAATGCACAAAATATTTACAAACATTTACCTTTTTATAAATGGGAAAATATACATATATGAAAGCATATATACTTGGATTAACACACACTCACACAAACCAACGTACCTTGGCTTCCTGGTCTGTAGAAATAGCTGAAAAAGCTCATGCTCCAGTTCTTCAGTTGAAAGATCCTTTGGTGGCTTCTTGCTTACTGCAGGCACACTTGGATAAACACGGCTCCATGGTTTACTAGCACTAAAATATTTTAAAAGCTGACATGTACAATGAAGTGTTTATATCAGAACCACTATAATTATGTAAAGTAAGAGGAAATACAAAATCTGACACATCTTTAAGTTGATGAAGCAGAGAGAGATTTCTCCTCCAAATACATGCAATTTTATGAATCTGCCTGAATAATTAATTGGAAGGCGTTTCAATATGTCATGAAACAAGCACCAGCGATCCCACATAAAACTTCAACAAAAGGAAAAAAATTGAAAACCAAACGGAAAAAGAAAATTTAGCACTTCATTGGTATAATTTACTTTGTGCCAAAGAGGTATCCCTGTAGGCCTAATCTAAATTAGGTTGGACCTCGTTAACAAGTCGAGGTTCTGGTGCTTGAACTGAGATCTCCAGATTGATATTATATGGTACAGTAAGCAATAAATTTTCTGGCCATTTTTTTCTTTATTTATCTTTCATAGTACATGGACAATTATACTGACAGACAAAACTCGAAACCAATATCCAACAAAAAACTTGAGAGTCAGACACCATAAGAACAAAAATAATTATTTGTCACAGAGCAAAAATGTAGGTGCCAACCTGCGGGTTTCTAGAAACCCAGTACAAGTCGCCATCAAAGTCTCCGGTCGCAATTTCATAAGCAACAGATCTACTGCCCTTGGCAGAGAAGAATATACCATATTTGGCATTGCCGATGACATCCTCCAACTCCTTTACATATACTGCTTCAAGGACATGGATGTCTCCAAAGTGCAGACCAGGATTTCTGTAAACTAAAACCTTTCCAGATATTTGGCCATTATCCCTAATAAACAAGAAACTATATATAAATATTAAGATTTCCCATCCTAATGATTTCATGAATATAAATCACACATCTACTTTATGGTATATACCAGGGGTAAAAAGAAAACAAAACCCAAGAACAGCCAAACAAAATGCTTTAAACTGTAGTGGATCATTCATGGATGAAATTATATACAAAGAGTGCTTTAGACTCCCAATGAGGACATGTATTGATAGCATTTGTCTCGTGATGGAGCAGTCTCAGTGTCTTTTTGATGGTGATGGACAAGAATACACTTGTCATATGAACATATCAAATATTAAAAAGAAAAAAAAAAACCAAAAAGATGATGGTACAGCTATAAGCACTATGAGTAACGATCAGAGGTTGTGAATGTTGGTGTCCCATAACATTATCTGCTAACTAACACAACTTTCAAAAGATCAGGACAACTGACGTCTCAGTCTGAAGAAAAAAATAAATCAATAAATGCATAATGCAAGAAATGGTAATATGCAGCCAGAAACAAATACCAAACAATGAGCAAAGCTTCAAGCCTACATACAGGATCACGCAAACTTCATTTGTTTTCAATAAGCCTGTAGGATCAGCTGTACCCATCAAGTAAAAGCTTTCACTAATTGGAAGCTTTCCTTCTTTAAGTAGGTTTCTTTCAGACTTTGCCAGCTCAGATAAACGCTTTTGAAGATGAGGCTCATTTAGAGGGATCCCAGCTAAGATCATTCTTAGTACAGCACTATCATCATCTATGCCTTCATTATTCATCGCTACTGCGTGAATAATTACACAAAAGGAAACCATTTCAGAAAATGCAATCGTATAAGAGGAAACAAATATCATGTCCAGTGTAATTAACGTAAAAGATAAGTAAGGAAACAAATATCTAAAGACAATACCAACATCTGTAACTGGTAGTTGTTAAACATTTTACTCCTCCATCAAGTACTAAGAAAACATCTGGATGCATTGCTTAGAGCGACAAAAGAAAAAGAAGTTTCCACATGTTGGAAAGATTCAAATCTGAGATTACCGTTGAGAGCTGCCCGCTTATTCGAGAAGACAGCTTTCGTCTCTTCCAATACACTTGTCAACAAATCCAGAAAATAGCATCTGGGAACTCCTCCATAGCTCAAAAGAGCAATTAAGTACTTTGACAACTTATTTCTCCTCAGTCTATGGCTGAAAGATGAACATTAAGAGTTTATAAATTTAAAAGGAGAGATATAAAACCAAACACTTACCTAGTCATTGTTATCAGCCTATGATAGAAACTTAGAGACTAGTAACATAGTTCCACACTATAGGTATAACGGTGACAAATAGGGAGATAACAAAGGATAGACTATTGATTGGAAATTAATGTATCCAGAAGAGCTCAAGAAATCAAAACGTTGAAGAGATTCAAATCTTGATAAACATTGATGAATGTACTAAATATCAAAAGGCTCTATTTAATGGTCAGATCAATCCACAATTGAATTGGTATACAGAGAGATTCACCTACAATCTATTAAAGAGAGAACTTCATTACAGAATCATGCCTGCCATTATAAAAGTAGCATTTAATATCATTGGGCCCTAACTGCATACAGAATACACATTACAACTGCACAAGAAGAAAAGAACAAATAACCAGAAGATCAATTAAAAAAGTCAGATACCTGACTGAAACTATTTCCAATGAGTCAAATGTTCCATCGGTAATTGTCACATCTTTCTCAACCTTCAGCATGGAGGGCCTAATCTGAATAGTTCCTGGTTTGAGCTATGTTTTGACAAAGATGAACTTGTTAGCTATCATAATTAGATTAAAATAAAAGAATAAAGCTTTGTACAATAAACAAAATTCACTGAAACTGCAATCAAAACACAAGGATATAGGCTTATCACTTAACGGGAATATGATCACAACCCAGATGAAAAAGTACCTTTTTATTAACAAGAAGAGTTCCCTTCACAGCACAACCTTTACTGAAGAGACGACACTGCATTAGCAGCGGCTGAAAGAACCAAGAATAATAAAGAAAAAGCCGTAGCTGAAATATTTAGAGTGATGCAACTTGGAGAACATCACTTTAACAACTTCCAGACATCTATTGATGAAAACAAAGGAATAAGCTAAAACAACATGCACATACCGGCTCTCTATTCCAGGTTTCTTTCCCTCTGCCTTCGAATGGCACAGACTCATGCTCAATGAAATCACGGAATTTCTAGAAATAAAATATTTAATAATAACATTAAAGAAATCAATCATAATTTTTCCATAAAACAGAAGCAAAACATACAACGTAAAAGTAGAAACACAAAAAACCAGCAAGAGATTACTTATATATTCTTACTAAAAGGGCCAACCAATGTCTATAGATACACTCCCTCCATGGTGATGGTCAATAACCCTTCATTAGTCTACAAGTAGAGTGCACAATTAAAACAAAAACCTATTTAGCCGTTTCGACGGGCAAAACAACAACTACGAAGTCTTTATCCTTCTATGTGGGGTCGATTATATGGATCATATTTCACCATTGGGTTTTGTCTACATGCATGTTCTCATTTATATTTAAGTATATCATGTCTTTTTGTAATAATGAAAGAAAATTTCCTATTCATAATCGCATATCAGCAACATGCACCAAAAATAGAAAACTTCACAGCAGGTTTAATAATGAGAGACATTAATGATTTCAAACATGTTTTTCCTCCGCCAAAATTATAACTAAGACATGAACTCCAACTGAACCATACATGATCTAAACATTCAGATGCCACAATTTTGTTTGGTTCCCAAAAAAAAAACTGGTGAACCCATCAAGGTTGTCTTTTATTAATGTAGTAGAAGGTGAATACCTCGACATGTTATTGAAACATCATAGAGTTTCACCTGAAAATCATTGTCGTTTATATATTTTGCTCTTCCAAAATCTTGGGGGCACATCAGTGCCAAATCTTCAGAGATGAAACCAGTTCCATCTGTAAATATAAGAGCTTCTCCATCCTCATCAGTTATATAACTACCATTTTCATCCTACAATGATGAAGTACAAAATAAAGTAAATAATTTAATTCAGAAAATGGAGGCTAGTGAAAAAAAATAGGTACAAGGAAGCAAATTTCATACACGGCATTCGACATCTTGAATTCTTTCAATGACGACAGAAGAAAGATCAATTGGAAGTTTTATTGTCTTCGACAAGATCAGGGAAAACCTGCACTCAGGTATCAGGTATAAGGTACTACTCACAAAAGGTTATTAGATATGGGAATTGAAAACGAATACAAAATTACCTGGCCATGTATTTTGGAATGCTAGATACCATGTGCACATGCATAAAAAGGCACCTTGCTTCATTAACTTTTAATGAAGACAAAGCATATGACTCGTGATCACCACAAGCGGAAATAGAATCGAATCTGACAAAGTAGCTTTTAGAAGCAGCAGAAATTGGTGTTTTCTTTTTTGCTCCTTTTTTCTTCTTCGCATGGCTTTCATCTTTAAATACTGTAAAATGAATACAAGAAAACATTGCTTGATCAGTCATGCATCCAAAAAATGCAATAAAATCCATGTCATTACACATTTTGATATAAACAGTGAAAAATCTACCATAGGGCTATAATATTAAGGTCTTTGATACCAAGCTATTACCAAATAACAAACCTACTACTAGGACCTTGAAAGTGAAACAGAAGAAAATGAGACAGCACTGTTAAAACCGAGAAGACATACAAAAGAAATTTTTGTTGAAAATTACTAGCAAACTAGCATACTTACTATGGGTCATTGTAGGAACTAAAATGGTCTGGTCATAAGTTGCTCTGGTGTGAAAACCTACAAGATTGGCTTGAAGATGGCTTCACTACTGTCACTGTGTACAGAGACTGACGTCCAAAAAAAATATACAATAACCTTTAAACGATAATTATGATGGTAAGGCTGCCCATTTTAATTTTATTTCACTTTCCTATCAAATTATTGACCTACTAGGTCCTTGCTTCCACCAAAATAACTTATCCTAAACCATAGTCTTGATGAGAGTTAATCAAACTTCAAAACCACATGCTAAAGAAGATTGACAAAATCAATGAAACTAGCACCATCCAATAAGGACATAAAAGAAATAAAATATGCTTAAAGGAATATATTGGAAAAAGATTAACTAAAGAAAGGAAAAAAAGAGTATCAATGTCTAGCAAACAAATTTTAAAAGAAATATCGTTATCTATACAATGTGTACAAAAGAAGTAATTCAAATTTTCATTGCAAATCATCTGATTGGGAAGATGGTAAAATTAAGACAAAACATTTGAGTCAGGAAAAGGAGCGAAAGCTCACCGAAAAATCGGTAACGCCACAAACCAACAATAATTCCTTCCCTAAAGATCCTGTCAATATAAGATCTTCCCTCTTCAACAAATTTGACAATCAATACATTGTCATCTCCTAATGTTCTTTGAAGGTGAGTTGTTGTGGTTTTCAAACAGGGTCCCTGAATAATACAAACTTAATCTGTATGTTATAGTACTAAGAATCTGAATACCAGCTTCAATTTCAATTACACATCAATCTACTCGTGGTAATAAGCTAATCAAATAGGTAAATCCTAATCTGATTGGTCTAATGAGCCAAAAAACAAAGGCATATTGATATATAGAAGAATTTATGCATATAGAGATAATTAGTAAAAAGGAAGGTGGACCAAGAATGAGAGATGAATTGATGGTGATGCCTGAAGCTAGCTTCCATATTGCTGGACGTAGTCAAAGATATTAACTCTGATAATACTTTCCATTTTGATCTTCTAGCTACTGCCAACTACTCAATTATCCTTCGAAGACATTTTATTTTGTACTAAAAAGTTGTTGGTGGTTCACTGCAGTTACAGTCCACCAATATCCCACGTCAAAGTGGGATTACATCAACGACTGGTGAAACTAAGACATCTGCTGCACTAATTCAAGAAATAAAGTACAATATCAGAACAACTTCAAGTCAAAATAACTGCAGTATGCGAGAAAGAGTGAAAATCATGAAAAATAAACTAAGCATGTCGAAGTAGAGTAGGGGAAAAAACCACCGTCATGATGCTTGTTTTACTATTGTCCCACCAACCTTAAACTTATAAGTTCCATCCTGGTAAACTTGACAATGATAAAAGTGAATCTTCCCAGAGTCCCAATCAGTGCTCTGCAAGACAACAGAACACACAATTAAAGGAAATACATCTAATTTTGCATAATAACAAAGGTAAAGGTTCATGTTCTAATTTATTATTTGTCACAATTCACTAATGAAACAACAACTTTTTAAACACAACTATAGGTTTTAAGTTTTTCCTTTTATAATTCAGAATCTTCTGGAATAAAAAGCATGAAATGAGAAGATTTAATAAGCAAAAGAGTCTTGCACTAGCAGACTTGGCAATTAAGATCACTCATATACGATGATGAAAATAGCTTTAAGAAATAGAAGCCATGAAAACAAAAAGGTCAACAAACATATGAAACAGTTTACTGTATGAACTAGGAATGTTTTCTTCACCTGTACTCTATCAGACGGATCACACAAATTTTCTCCATAAGTCTTCCAAATGTTTGACTCATACAGATGCATCGGGAGATCTTTTCTTTGTGCAATTTCATCTGCCTTATCAGGGGATATAACATCTTCCAAGTTTCTCCTACAAATGGGGAGCAATCTCAGCTTCAAAACTACCCATGACACACTGCTAGGATGAAGAATTCCACTTTTACCTCCCAATGTAGCTTTGCAATAAAAAGAATTTTCTGAACTCGAGTTCTTTACAAAGGACCATTGACTGATAACTAGGCTTTGTTCTATCGTCAACCTCAGGGTCACTCGAAAACAAGGACCAGTCAATGGGTTTTTTTGTGCTTCCAGTATGTGAACTTGGTAAGACATGATCCTTTGGACTCTGAGAACAAGAGCTCCCACCACCTGTATTACAATATAAACGCCCAAACTCATCATGAAACACTGGGAAAAAAGTTTGATCGATTGATAATCAGTTCAATGCAGCCAAAATTCGCACATTCCTGTGTGCAATCTCACATACATTGTCAACAGAGATGATCGGAGAAGATAATGATTTCTTCAACGAAGACGGACAATAAATAAAATTAACAGCAGCCTTATGACAAGAATTTACGAAACCGACACTGAAGCGTCTATTATTAGCAAATTTTTGACAAATTATACACGGTAAATGCATAACAACGCTGCCTATTCTGCAATATTAGAAATGCTATTTACTAATACGCAAGAAAATGGGTAAATTCAACCACTCCTCATCATCAATAACGAAACCAGGGTACAATTTCATGCATGGGGGAATTAACATAAAGAAGCAAAACAAAACAAACATGAAAAAAGACGAAAAAGAAGTGTGAAATAGAATGAAAGGAGAATACTTGGGGAAGAACGAGTGGCAGAAGGCGAAGGTCTCAAAGGTGAATAGCCTTGATGAAGGGGAGACGGAGAGGAACTAGTCGGACTGGGAGAAGTCGGAGAAGAGCAGCTGTGTCGAGATGGACTTTGAGGACTATCCACAAACCACGTAATGTAGCGACTGAGAGTAGTCCTAATAGGCTTCTTGGAGTAATATATCCTGCAAACTACATCGATTGCCTTTTCTTCCCCAATTTCGGCAAGCTTTCGCCGTGCATGTGCATCCGGCGGATCTTGCTGCTTTTCCACGCAGATTTTGTTTATCATTTCCTCCACCAATTCCGGTAGGACAAGAAGATCACCCATGTTGTTGAGTTGTGAAGTTGAGAAATGAAGAACAGAAGAAGGAACAGCCTTGCTTTGATTTGATTTGATTATTCAAATTATCAAAATCAATCAACTAGTTGTTGTAAATGTAAGAGAGTAGAGAGACGAACAGAGTGGGATTTTCCCGCTTCAAAATAATAGTAAAAGGTGAAGTTACTGTGTGAGTGTGTGAAAGAGAGTGTGTCTGCTGAGTCCGTCGGTTCTTATTATAAACTTCCAAATGGAGTGATTATTCATTGATTTGACATTTCATTCAGCCTTTAACTTTAAACCTTTCTCTTTTTAAAAAAAAAAAATTGGTGTTTTTGGGGTGGTGTCGTATTTTTCTTGTCAAGAAGTCTTCATATAACCAAATTTCCCGGAATCTTGCTGACAAATATCTACACTTTATGTCTAATCTTGATAGCCTGATAAGCATTTTGTTGTTTTGCGCTTCTTTTTTTTTACGATTATTCACATCCCCGAATTTACATTGTATTATATTGGTTCCCAACTTTGTTTCTAGGGCTACATGGATCCAGTTCTAACCTACAACTCTCTTAAACACTTAGGGTCCGTTTGGATATTTTAGATTATATCATGAAATTTTTCTTCTTTGAAATTTGTTACGAGAAAATAATATTTTGATACTATTTGGAATGAATGATTTTATTTTATTGATATTTGTATTGAAGATTTTTTAATTAATAAAAATTTAAAATTTAAATTTGAATTAGTATTTTATTAGTTTATTTTGGTGGGAATATCCTAATACTAATAATAAGGATACTAATACACCCCTGAAGATAGGATCATACATTTTTGGCAAATGAATAGGATTTCCCTAATCCTCCCTTCCCGAAAGGAAGAGCGTGTTTCCTTAACCAAGCCACTGCCTATGAGTCGGCTCATTTTATTTACTATTTTTCCTCTCTTTTTTTTATATCATTCCTTAAGTCCCATAGGTTTGAAATAATCGCGAATCCCGAATAACTGGCCAAGCTGCTAAAGTTGCTAACGGGAGGCAGCAGTGGGGAATTTTCCGCAATGGGCCTAACCGGATGATGTGAATTACTTCTATTTAATTATTTAATAGAATTATGTTAGGAATAATTATTTATTATTAAAATTTAAAATTCAAATTTAATATTTTATTTATAAAAAATACTGTAGCAAAAATAATTACTGTAGCATTGTTTTGTGTTTTAAAAATTTTGATGAAAAAGTTGAACAAAACAAACAACTCATTTTGCAATTGTAAAATAAATCACAATAAAATGGCCATCCAAACAGAGCCTTAATGTTTAGGTGATGACGTAATTCGTTAATTTTTTATAATTTAATTTTTAATATTTTATATAATAATTTTTTATATTTTATTTATTAATTTTTAATATTTTATAAACTAATTTTGTTATATCAGGAGAAAGATAACCCTTATTTAAAGATTTTTTTCTCAATAAAATAAAGGTACTATTGGGTTACTTTGGCCAAAATAACTAAACGAAAAAGTTCATAGTCATAGTCAATGCCATTTTGCCAACAAGATTTTAACAAACAAAGATATTGCAGTTTCTTTTCTTCCATAATAAACTCTTCATTGCAGTTTAGCCATAAACATAAGAATACAATTATTCTACATAAGAATTCATGCATGTAAACTTGGTGAGAAATTAAAGAATTTTGACCGTTTTGTATAGAATAATAGCATCATAGATTACGATTTTTAAATACATACAAGGAAGGATGATGTTTGATGATTACAACATTGCTAGGAATACATACAATAATAACCAACAAAGAACACAACAGCAAAGATCTCTGTGTTCCAATGCCCTGCTTAAATCTACTGAAGGACTTGTTCAGAAGGCAAGAAACAGCTGCAGAAGACACTAGTAGAGGCTAAGATAAGGCATTTCGAAGCACTGATGGCACCATTAGTATGGGATCTTCATTTGTACTAGTGCACATTGCATGATATTTGCAGAGTGCAGAACCAGCCACATTCCAAGCAAAACCACATTTTTTGATATCCCTTCGGCTCAATGCATGATCATATGTAACGTGATAAATAGCAAGGGCATGATTATAGATCTCTCTAATGTCTTTCGGACTCTCTCGGAGCTCTTCTGCTTCGTACAACAACTGCATCAATATAAAAACTTGATTTCAGTCATTATTATTCACTTCTATTCATCATCAAGTCAACATTAATGAAGTTCTTTCAATAACCTGCTTGTATTTCTTGATCACTTCATTGGCAGCACTCTTCTGTAAGTCTCTATCGTCAATTTGCAGTGCTTCTTGCATATCATATCGATACTGTTGGTACCTCATTTCCCACAATTTAATGCACGCATCAGGGATTTCAACATTGAAACAAGAAAGTTTCCAGATTTCTGCAGAATATGGGAAAGACAGAAGATCAAATGCAATCGATATTTCAGTCAATGGTCAGGATATTAGACAATTTCTTCTTTTCAGTAAGCTATCAACAGAAAATGGACAAGTAAAACGCTTTTAGGAAGCTAATCACCCTAGAAGTTTCATCATTTTGCGAGCATTTGCATTTTTATCAACCTCAACCTTCAAACGAAATACGGCCAAATCGAAAGCTGGAGTCAACTCAGCAAATTTAGACAATAGATAATGGATTTTTACCTCCTATAGGTCGTTCTTCAAATCGAAACTCCTCAATCTTCTGAAAAATATCACCCAATATAGATGTAGAAATATAGGTGCTTCCTTTATTCATGTAATGTGGATATTTTTCTGCTTTCAGATCCTCAGGGACATTGACCTGTTTCAGAAGAGTAACATAGATTGACCTGTTTCATGTAATGTGGATATCCTACCATCATCAAATGGTTTCCCTCCTCAACATGAAAGGAGAAGGGGAAAGGACGGATATAAAGATAAGTCCAAAGAGTATCCAGGAACAAGCCTTAACCATACTCCAAAAACTGCAGCCCTCCAACTTTGTTATTTCAAATATTGCAATTCCAATCTCACACAAAAATCAACATGTTTTCTGTTTCTTAAGAAAGGAGCAAAGGCAGTGACTGAAAACTGTAATCAGAGTTTTGAAAGGTTTCAAACCGATCAATTTGGTGTATAACTATTGCATCTAACTAAAACTAAAATCTACAACCTGCAAAAACATATTTGAGTACAAAAGAATGTAAACTGCACCTAAACTAAGAAAAGTTAATCTATGAAAATCTTATGACTTACCAAATGATGAATAACGATCCCTGTGAAAAACAAGAAAACTAACCTTCTTCCCGCTTTTTGGTGCATCTAATGCGTCATAGTATATGTCAATCAATTGAAGCATCTTTTGCCTCAAGTCCTCTGCTTCAGTGGCATTATTATCCCCCAGCATCAAAAGGCGATCCATATGTGCCAGCCAGCTATCAGCAGCCATGGCCATGTTGAAACTGAAAGAGCAAATTACTTTTATCCTTTAATATTAATAGTTTGTACAACTAAAAATGAATTGATCATCTTCTGTTTCTATATGCATACATATGCATGAATTGATGTGTAAGAACATAACTACATAAATTAATATATATGCCACACTGGAAATCTTGTACATACACATTTGTTCTTATACTTTTATGTGCACAGCCTGCATACCTTGGCATCCGCTTCTCTAGAAAAAGTTGCAAAAGCTCATTCTCTAATTCTTCAGCAGAAAACTCATTAGGCTTCTTGCTTACTGCAGGTGGAGTTGAATAAACTCGCATCCACGGTTCGCTTTGTTTAAAATACCTCAAGAGCTGAAATATATAAAAGAATTGCTCAAATGCCAACAGCTTTAGGCATAGACATTCCAGAAAGAAATGCACAAATAACGGAGTTGTAGATCAGACAACACATATGAAAACATATAGAGAGACAGAGAGAGATCCTTCAAAGAAATGCGCTTTCCTGGATCCACGTAATCGATGACTGATGGGTATTTTACTAGCCAACAACAAAGGAGTCGAGGCCAGCACCAAAAAAGAAAGAAGAGAAAAATAATTGATGGAAGAAGAGGCTTCAAACTAGATACCAGGATTTTGTAGATAACAACAGTGATAGATACAGACTGTGTGTGTGTGTGTGAAGATCATTTCAATAATCAGCCACCAGAATAATGAATATTAATATCTTTTACTCATGATGGGAGAAGTGAGAGGCTTTAGATGCCTTCCGACCTGAGGATTTCTGGAAACCCAATACATGTCTCCATCAAAATCTCCATTGGCCATTGCTGTTGCTGCTGATCTATGTCCTTTTGTGGAGAAGAATATACCAAATTTAGCATTGCCAATGACATCATCCAACTCCTTCACGTACACTGCTTCAAGAATATGTATGTCTCCAAAATGGAGACCAGGGTTTCTGTACACCAGTACCTTCCCGGATATTGGACCATTTTCCCTAAGAAAAAAACAGGAATTCTACAAAATTCAACATCTTCAATAAGTTGCATGCGTGCATGCAAAACCAGCTTCTTGACCGTGGTCTATGAGAAACAAACAAAACAAGTGGCAGAAACAATGAAAACCAGAACTGGACAGCTAATGGATAAAATATATATCCTTGCAAGGTGAGTTAAGCTCCCAGAAAGGGCATGCACACAATGCATCACAATATGTACAAAGACAAGCTAATAACAAATAACTAGACCACATACAGGATCACACAAACTTGATTCGGTTCTAACACGCCCGTAGGATCAGCTGTTCCCATCACGTAAAAGCTTTCACTAATTGGTAGCTTGCCTTCATTAAGACTTTTTCTTTCAGCACTTGCCAGCTTAGTTAAACGATCTTGAAGATGAGGCTCATTAAGAGGAACTCCAGCTGAGATCATTCTTGCAGTAGTCGCACTGTCATCCATATCCCCATGTGTGATGGAAACTGTATCATCAATATTGCATCCAAGAACACTATTTCACAAGATTGAAATTGCATATGACAATAAAGCAGCACATATCACAAAATTGGAAGTTCATGGCAACCGTGGAACTATAGTTCAGGTAAAAGGGTAACATTTAAAACAGTTGGTCCTCCGCAACACATAATACAGCAAGATTCAGATGTGGAGTACCTTTGAGGGCAGCAAACAAATTTGAGAATACAGTTTGCGTCTCTTCTAAAGCTTTCGTCAGTAGATCCATAAAAAAGCTTTTTGGCACTCCTCCATAGCTCAAAAGAGCAATTAAATTTTTGGAGAGCTGGCATCTCCTTGGTTTATGGCTGAACGGTGAAATTATTGGGTTAATCATCCCTAATGAGGGACTCCAAAATCATACACATAAGTGGCACTGTCCTCTGCTCGGTCAACTTTTCAAATTACAGTTAAATGCTTTTAAGCTCTAAGAAGTAGCAAGTAGAGCTTGATTACTATTGAGTTATAACAAACATGCACTTGTTGGTTACTGAAAAATTTAATTGAATTCGCAAGTGTCCAAGATGTCAAGCTTACTTACCGCTGAAACAAGAAATTCAATATTCATAAACTTTTTAACTGATTCCGAGGATAGAAAAGAGTTAGTGAAGTGTGAGGTTAACCAAGAGTAATTGCAAATTGGAGCAGCTAAAATAAGAGCCTAACTGCATTATTGCAATTTAAATTATTCAACTCCTCACTGCTTGTTTAACACAAGATTTTCATCATCAGAAAATAAAAGTTAAACAAACACTTGGTAAAGGACAATACCTTACTGCCACAATTTCCAGCGAGTCAAATGTAGGAGCCACATTGCACCTCATATCCCTCTCAACCTTCACCATGGAAGGCCTAATCTGAATTTTTCCTGCTCCAATCTAAATTTTGAGAAAGAAAAACTGTTAAGTGCCAATGCAAGATGTAAATAATAATTGTAATTAGCTTTTTCTGTAAATAAACTCAGAATCAGAAGGAACTTTTACTCTGTCTAAAAATAAACTTTCAATGTTCTTGAAAGTGAAGTTGTTCTTTGACAGTATACAATTCTTATACTAAGTATGAAGGAGAACATCTCATGACTTACATCCAGCCTCATTTCTGAAACAGTGATTTTGTTTTCATAAGAAAAAGTTATTAATAGAGTGGAATAATTTTGGAAATATTTCTACGTATTGTAAAATCCAGTTCATATAATATGTTATTCCAAAAAGTGGTAGCAAAGCTGGACTATTCCTGTCTACTTATGTTAGGTGTTCCACAAGGGAGCAAGATACAAAAGCTTAAAGAACACGGTACGAATAGTGATAGAGCCAAATTATAAATCTTGCCAGAATTATGAATATCAGCATCAAGTGGTCTAATACCAACAACATTTCATCAAATGAGACGAGGATAAAAATAATTATTTACACCAAAAATTACATGGCTGGAAAAACAAATAGGTACCGTCCGATTGACAAGAAGAGTTCCCTTGACCGCCAAGCCTTTACTGAACAAACGACACTGCATCAACAGAGGCTACAACGAAAGGAAAAAGGTAGGAGTTGCACTGCTCTTTAGCCTCATAGCTCAAAAAAGACTAACTGAGAATTTGGTAATACACAAATATTCAGCAAACAAATGGAAAAGAAAAAATGAATAGAATTACGCATGTACCGGTTCCCTATTCCAAGCTTGTTCCACTCTTCCTCCTTCAGATGCCAATTCAACAAAATCACAAATTTTCTAGAAATAAAAGATAAAAATTAACCAATCACGACATTTAGCAACCAAACAGGTTCAAAAGGGAAATTCAAAATGTAAATACATAATACTAATACAAGAATGATATTATATAATTTTAAGGGAACCCAACCACAAAAGAAATTAGCTAAAGTAAACTTCCATTCCAGTATAATTTTACACCATCTTTGTTTAAAGCCCTTTCCATTCTGTCGTATAATTCTGGTCTCTAAGCTCCATTTATAATGTCTTTATAATTTTAAGGGAAGGAAATCGTCAGAAGCACACTTAATCAGTGTGCACAAAGATCAAACACGTTTGAGCGTATGGTATTAGACAGAGTATCTTCAAACAGGCACTTTTCTTCCTAAACTTTTACTATATCCTCAAGCTCATACTGCAACTTGGTGCAATAAAGACAACACCACCAAAATTAGGCCTAACTTTTTAAACATTTTTCAAAACCCATCCTATGAAAGGTGGCCTGCGACACTCTGAAATCTGAACTACCATTGAAGAACATAGTATATCACCTTAAACTCCTTGTCCTTGGTATATCTTGCTCTGCAAAAGTCTTGGGGACACTTCATTGCTAAATCTTCCGAGATAAACCCAGTTCCATCTGTGAGTATAAGTTGTTCTCCAGCTTCATCACGGATAATGCATTTATTGTCATCCTAGAATTGATTGAATTTTTTAAAATGAAGTAAAGAATCTCTCCCACTAAAGGTTTATGAAAAGTAAATTTCTAGTTGACAATGGAGAAAGTTAAAAATGGAAAAAAGAATCAAAATCTTGTACCCGGCATGGAATATCTTCAATCCTTTCTATGACAACAGTAGAAAGATCAATGGGAAGTTTTATAGTCTTTGACAAGATCAGGGAAAACCTGCATTAAAAACAGGTCTGCACAGTTACTACTAAAATGTTTTTAGATTTGGATATTCGAAGTAAAGGTTGCAAAATTTACCTGGCAATGTACTTTGCCAAACTAGACACCATGTGCACGTGCATAAAATGGCATCTTGCTTCGTTTATGTTTGATCTAGATAGAACAAATGATTCGGTATTTCCATAGGAAGCAACAGAGTCAAGCCGGACGAAATAGCAATTAACAGCAGTAGAAGCTGGAGCTTCATACTTTTCCGTCCCTTTTGTCTTCTTCACATGTTTGCCTTCATCTTTAAAAACTGCAAAAAGAAAATCATTAAAACAAATAATGGTCAATCAAATGACTTCACTAGCTCGTATACAGTTAACTAGAGTCTGACTTTGCACAAAGTAAATCAAAAATAATGTTTGAAAGGGTTTTTAAGCATTAGGAAAAGGAGTGAAAATCTCACCAAAAAAGTGGTAACGCCTCAAACCAATCACTATTCCTTCTTTAACAATTTTTTCAACACAAGACACGCCTACATCAATAAACTTGACAATCAATACGTTGTCATCTCCAAGCATTCTTTGTAGGTGGGTTGTTGCAGTGCTCAAATAAGGTCCCTGAACGATACAAAATTCAATCTACTTTGTCAAATATCAAGAACTGAATATAAACTTCCATTCCAATGGTACTGAAGCTTGTAAAACAGTCAAATGGAAAACTTGATATATGTAGGTTACACACAAATATCAGTCATAGTGATAAAAACACAAGACACATAAAAATATGTACCTCTCTGAAAGAGAGATATGGATAATTGGGGTTCAAAGTAGATACAGTTTCTTATTGTTTCCTTTTTAACATTGCAGCTAGCTAGTGACACTTAAAATACTCATTTTTGGAGCAACTGTTTGATATGAGAAGTGAAAAAGGACAACGTACTCAGAATAAAAAATGACATATTGTAACAGAGATTAAGTAGAATATACAAGCTTCAGGCACACTGGCCGCTAATGAAAGATTGTTGGCAGCACAAAGTGAAATTGAAATAAAACAATATTGAGAAAGCATTGTGCAAAAAGAATTAAAAACGCGAATGTCACTTTAGGCATTGAAATAGAGCAAATATTCTAGAGCAATTCGAGGAAGGAAAAAGGCACTTGGATGCTTCTATCTTTATTCTACAATCACGAACCTTGTATCTATAGCTTCCATCTTGATGTACGTTACAATAATAAAGACGGGTCTTCCCAGAATCCCAGTCAGTGCTCTGCACCAGACAGAAAATGTGAAGAACATTCAGTTATTGCATTTATGCTTGCAAAATAACAATCTTGAGAATGTACTTTAACTTAATACAATTGTTTGATTCAGCTTAGAATGTATCAGCCTTCCCAACTACTTCCAGACACTAACTCACTGCTTTCATTTTGTATCCTTCTCAAAGTTCAACACATTAAGCTTGCACTACGCAGACTCAACAATGATAGATCTAACATAGCAGAATCAGAACATTGGGTTATCAAACCGTTCAGAAAGAGATAAATAGGTCAATCATTGGGATTTGGGAGAACATATGAATTGTAAACATGGGATGCAATCTTCACCTGTCTTCTATCTTCTGGAACACAATATTTCTTCCCATATGCATTCCAGATGCGTGACTCGAAAATATTCATTGCAGCATTTTTTATCTTCAGAATTTCATCAGCATCATCATCGCCAACTACTTCTTCCAACTTATTCCTGCAAAGTGAATTTGCTGAATTCAAAAACTGCCATGTAGTGGTTTGCAATCGAAATTAAGAATTAACTGACCTCCCAATGTAACTGTAAATCAAAAATTGTCTTCTGAACTCAAGTTCTCTACTAAAGACAGTTGCTTGATAACTGAAATTCTGGGAATTTGTCACCTCTCTAATCTGAGATTCATCAGAAAATGGTAGCTGGCGACAGACTTTAGTGGGCCTTTCCATCTCCAATCTCGACGATGAAGAGCCAATATGGTGCATTGATTTCTGATGGCCAGAGCATTCGTCATCTGCATTATAAGTAATTTCCCGCAACAATTAGGTAACAGCTTGCCAAAATTATTGTACCAAAAAATACAATCCATCTAAAGATTAACAATTAGCCAAGAAGTGTTCATTCAAAGCACTGAAGCGTGATATTTAAAGAATGCGCAACAGGGATTCTGGAGAAGATATTCCCGAAATGTCTTTACCACCAGCGCAAAACAACGAAAACAGGCTGAAAATTGCGAAACTGTTTAAAAACCAAAAAAAGGAACAGGAGAAAAGGACGGAGAGAATGGCTGAGAGTACGTATCGTGTTGACACAATCTGATCATGGGCAGATGCGAAAAGAGAGAGTTTGCATTTTAGAGTCCAAGTTACTAAAAGGTTTCATGTTTTTCAGTTGAGAATGGGGAAACCCGAACAGGGCCGACACCAGTCCATTAAATATCACTTCAAACGAAAGAACACAACTCAAACAAACTGAATTATCAGCAATGAAGAAATGAGCGTCAAAGAAAGCATGCAAAATAACAAAGAAACAAACAGGAAGCAACCCAACATGATAAAATGCAAAATAACAAAGAAACAAACAGGAAGCAACCCAAAAAAGGAAAAAAGAAAGTTACTTTTAGGAGAGGGACAGATAGGAGAAGCAGAATCTGAAGGAGAAGGGCGCTTGAGAGGAGAGTTATTCTGGTAAAATTTACTCATGGGAGTAGAGTCTTGATTCGGGCTCTGAAATTTTTTCTTGATCAAATGTACAATGAGGCCGCTCAATTTTGCGATGGGCGTCGTCGTATTGTATACGCTTCTGAGTACATCAAGAGCAACTTCTTCGCCAGCTTCGGCCAGCTTCTTCCTAGCGTTAACGTCAGGTAGTCGATGGTTTTTCTCACTGCATATTCTCGCAATCACATCCTCCACTTTTTGTGGAAGAGGAACTTTAAGTCGAAGTGGATCATCCATTGTTTATTGTTTTTGCTTGCCACCAAAACAAAAAATAATGCAGGTTCAATGTTAAAGGCGTTCCAGGAAAACTGAAACACAGAAAACTTTGATTTAGAATTTGTTCTGAGTAGCCCGTGTGAGTGTTTGATAAATTGAATTTTCTCAGTTCTTAACGATCACTACACTGTGTGCTTCGAATATATAGCATTAACAGGGGGAGTTTCGTGCTTGTCTTAAAGCTGAAGTGATGCTGACTGCTGAGTGAACTCAAGTTGGAAAACAGGCACTGTGTGACTGTGTGTGACTGACTGGGAAGTGTCCGAGTATTCTTTTTTTCTTTTATAAACTATGAAGCGGTTACCTTTGTATGCTAGTGAAGTAGTCTTTTATTTTATTTTTTTGTTGAAAGTGATCAATAATTGGAGAGTACAGAATCTTGGGAAAGTAACATTCACATCATTATTTATTTAGAAATGATGTATAAAATGTCTACACTTAAGGAAGTAATCTTTTGATTAACTACATAATTTCTTTCTTTTTTGACGCTATTATATCACATTTCTGTTGTTTTTTTCTTCTGACAATTTGTCTTGATTTGCAGAATTTGGAGTGAAACCTTAATGTGGGAATGCAGCTTAAAGAAGTCAAAATTTTCTCCTCCAACATGGACTCTGGAGTGTCTTAAAACGGGTGGTTTATAGACAATAGTTTCCTTTTTGAAAAAGAAAAAACAAGACAGAGAAAAGGAAAAATGTTAAAAAACCATGACCCAGTCCCAGTGGTCGTAATTCCCCTTTTTGAAAGACAGGAAGAAAAAGCCAATATGTCAATCATGGCCTTTTGTCACTTTTGAGAATTCTGAACTTACTAACATAGTACAAGATCATGGATAAGTCTGCATTCATTACTTAATGTCCAAGTATAAATGGACGGTTCGATTTGGATTACTATTTTGTTCCAACAATCTCAAAGTTATCCTAGTACTTGCACACATTTCCATGTGTTTTATGTTTGCCAATAAGAGCATCAGATCGAATCTTTCTTTTTCTCGCACAGCTTTATAATATTCAATCCGTATGCTATGATGGTATTCTGAGTAGACATTGCTTTACGTTTGCCAATAAGAGCAAAAGATCGAATCTTTTCTCGCAAGAGCTTAAAGTTGACAATGAGAGCAAGAAACAAAAAAAAAAAATAGTCTCAGAAGATGATGAAATAGAAATTGACACTTCCTTTATAGCCAATACGTTTACAAGGTAAACACTGAGTACATAGTTGTAGTGCTACTTTTTTCTGTTTCCAAGTAGTACTACTTTGCTAACTTTCAAGATATACACACTGTTGAAATTTGATGCACACAGTAAAAGAAAGTCATGCATATGTTTGTATCTTCAATTCAGTGTTCATTTACCATAGACAAAAACCATCTTACAAGAAATGATGTATAGGAATCTAAGCTCCTGCTGCTTCGGCAAAATAGCAGTAAAATCCAGTAAAAAGATGTTTGTGGCTTAGTAGTCTAAGAAATAAACCTTCCCCCACTATTCAGACTCGGGCATTCATCCATAAAATAAACAAATGCTCTATTCGCAAGATTAATTGTGTATAAGATTTTAAGGAAGAACTGTAAACTGAACCACCAAGTGTTTCACCTTCAGATCTTTAAAATGGATTCACCTGCGAACCTAGGCCGATGAAGCAACTTACTACTGATGAAAAAAATACAAGCTGTCTTGTAGCAGAGAAGCTCATGGAAGTGTTCGGTTCATAAGGCCCATAGACTCGGCCACTTCTCTAGATGAATACATATCAGCTTGCTCCTGTTAATTGCACAGGAGACATCTCAGATCCCATGTAGAGATAAATGCAAAATGATACCAGGAAGAATTACTGGCAAGGATAGGCCTAGAACAGAACCTTCTACTTTCTCTAAATGTCAAAAGTTTTAACATAAGAAACAGAGAATACTCTTCGACATATTCATTTCCAAAATTTTCAGCAGCTAGCTTTAGATTCGGAGCAGCAGAAAACAACACTACTTGGATTAGAGCAATTGCATCATCATCAGAGTTATAATATCGACTTACACTTCATTAACATTTCATTTGACGTGCAAATCATTCTAAGTAAAAATGAAAGCTTTTAAAGATACCTACTAGATGATCTTAACATATAATGCTAAACTAGATGGCTAGAAATTCATACCTGAAGGCGATGTAAAAGATACATCAAGAACAGGTGCACAAATACCTGTCATTGAGTATGCCCTTCTTAGATTCAAGCCTTTAGTACAACAAAATTTGGGGGTAAAAAGCACATTTAAAACATGCTAACCAGATAGAAAAACAGGATAACTCGAGCAGTTGGATACCGCCAAAGAAACTTTGTGGCCCTGACAGCTCCAGAATCTAACAGTTTTACTGCCTTTTGAAGCTGCATTAAGCAAGGGGAAGTACAGTATTTAAATATAAACCCAAGTAGACAAGACTGGAGCGAGGAAGAAAACAAGAGCAAGTTTACCTGCATGCTTGCCCCAACCATATGGCGATGATGCAAGGGGAGAGAACTGCAATTTTCATGTATGAGATCCTCTAATATAAAAGGGAAAGAACAGAGTTTTGCAACAGTTATGCAATAATTAATTGCTCAAACAAACACAGTATTAGTGGTTGTTTTTCAAGATGACCAGCTATTCAACTAAAATTAATTTAGATGTTCTTTGACAAAACGCCATACCATCAAAACAAACAAGGAATCTATATCCCAAAATAATAATAATGCATAGCCTCCTATGTTCCCAGGTTTGATTTCTTTAGAATTTCAATCAAATAACTACATACTCGAGTGCTTTTATCTCTGTGTCTTCCTCCCAAGAAGACGATGCTCGACGAGAAACTCTGTTCCTTTCTGCTTCCACCTGTAATAAAAAAATGAATTTATACACCAAAGATAATCATATTAAAGACAAAAAGGCAAGCGGTAAAGGTTTTTCGTAGTAAGCAAGCCGTAGACTCGCATAAACAACCCTTCAAGGAATTGCATAGTTCCTTCTTTCTTCTAACTTTGAAATGAAAGTACCAATAGATACTGTCAAGGGGAAGGTGTTCTTAATTAATTAATTAAGTTCATTTTTCAAAAACATCATTAGAAAAAAGAAATGGACTTTTTTGAAACAGCAGAAAAGGAAATTCATTTTTATCGGTTAGACGAAAAAAAATAGTATGATTCTTAAGAACTCATCGGGCCCTTCCCCCTCTCGAACCCCAACCCAATCTGGAATCCCAAACCAAGAAAGAAGCCAAGAAATAAACACCACTATATAAAAACCTGTGCTTCCTGAAGACGCTTTAATTCCTTCTCCAACTGAAACTCTGCTGCAGCTTTTTCACTGGCCATGGTTTCCAGCTGCGTTTGCTTGTAGTACTGTTATAATAAAGCATCATCGCAAGTGAGAAACAATTCACTATCTGATCAAGTAAAAGTATATTAAGAGATATATGAATGAGTCCAAGTACCAATAGATCCGTCAGTTCACGATACCGTTTTTCCAGTTCCATGTGTTCCTGTTCAGATGCAGCCAACACTTTTAATGGGTGATTAGTAAGTACCAGTATGTCACTCAAGAAGAATACATGATGAGGGAGAACATTTCAGGAGGAAGTTGAACAAAATAACGAGGAAACAGGAAGAATAAACAACTAAGCCTTTATCCCATTAAATTGGCTCAGCTATATGGATAACATCAAAACATGATCAGTTTTTCCCACAGTAAGGTGGCCTAAATAAGATATCAGACTATATATTTTATTCATGCATAGCCAAAATATTTTATTATTTAGACTATCCTGAGTCCATATGTTCACCACATGTTCTAAACATGTTATAACCCAAGCTGATTTTCAAGTGGTTCAGAGAAAGATCACAACCAGGTGGGTTGAGTCCATGAAGAGTAACAAATGGCTTAACAAATGATTTGGTCTTAAACCGGAGCAAAGTAATCCCAAATTAGGTTCTATCTGGAAGAGTTCTGTTCGTAGATCATCTAACCACGTCAATCTAGACAAATCAATCAACTAAAATGAAATGTTCCTAAGCATGGATCAAAATATGAACAGATTTAGAGCCATCGTTAACCATGCCTCTATAACCAACAGACAATTCTAAGCAAAATATTGTACAAATGATGGCATCAATTTATAACATTAATGAACGAAGGATTATAACTTGCAGGGATTTCAAAATTGTCCCATGCCCATGGCCTTTCTGTCGAGAATAGTCCCTTCTCTATCTTCACTTCAGTTAGTTGGCACATTATGTTTTTGCAAACATCTAAGCATCAAGTTCGCTAAGGGAGAGGCAGTTCTTGTACAAATTTTAGCATACGCTTGAGGAACCTCATCTTTTGGACAATATCTTCTCTTCAGTAATAATTTTTTCCTCTTATTCAGAAACCAATAAAAACTAGAGCTTGTGGTCAAAGAACCAACAAAGAGGTTAATCACCTGACGTGAATAATGCTCAGCGTCCCTCTTCATGGCAGCCATTTCAACTCTCATCTTCTGTACCTCAGCCTGTGATATACAGTTAAAGAAGCCTCACATTGTGATTGAGAAATCAAATTGCACAATAGTGACCAATGGTGAAACCATATAAAATGTAGAAAATCACATAATGAACATTTGGATAGTAGAATGACATCAGTCAGCCAAAAGTATCCTACATTTGGATGTAACTTTTGTCTTGGAATAAACCCCATATATATCCCTAGCATGCATATCTAGAGCTAATTCAGCAAACAAGAGGAGGAGGTCATGAGTTTATGTTTATCCTAGGATCTGGGGTGGATGGTTTAAACTATGTAAAGCAAAACAGATTTCCAATTGAATTGGATATCCTGGGATTACTTTTCCTTGCACTCTTGATCCAAAGAATCTCTTCTAGTATGTCAAGAAAGAAGATCTACTTTCAATTTGATACAGAACGTTAGAACTGGAATATATCTTGCCTCCATAGAAGAAAGCTTGCTCTCAGCCTCTCTTTGACCTTGGCGTGCACGCTCCACCTCTTCCTGCCATGCTTGAATCTTCATGAAAGAATAGAAGAATATTCAAGTCATGTACAACAAAACTGCTGGAAAATTTATCAAACTCATTCCGCCTTATTATGTGGTTAAAAGAACAAGAAAATGCACCTAACTTATAAAATAGATCCACATATACGCAGAAGAAATCAGAACAGACTAAAAACCACGTTTATTTTTCTGCTTTTATGTGGTGAAAATGTTAATAGGTGCTAAATTCAAACTCCAAACAAAATAATTGAAGAATGAAAATGTCCTGAGACTGAAAATATAAGAGACCTAGCGACAAAGGTACATGATCTAAAAAGTAGACTGTAGATTGTTGTACTGGTTTATTATATTTTCAAGAAAAACTTAGTTGGGTCAGACTTTTCAAGAAAAAAATGCTATTCAAGAATTACAACTTAACGTCTAACATTTTAAAATCTAAATGCATACATATTCAAAGGACAGAAAGGCATTTTTGTTCATATACAACTGTTTTGTTTGCTGAGTTCATTTCTGATATTCACCCAATTATCTAAATAATAGGAAACATACATATGTGCCAGACTCAGGATAGCAAACCCAGAAAGTCTATTGTTGTCCATTAGAAATGCAGAACTATATTCCATAATCGGTTGATCAAATGATTATCCATGATTTATCAAACCTGAATGACTTGATTTGCCTCTTCTGGAGACTTCTTTTGTCCACGGCGCACACGAGCTTCCATATCTTGTATTTCTTGATTTAGGGATGCACATTCAACCTGATTAAGCATTATACAGATGCCTCAAGTTTAACTGAGAAATTAACTTAATGTAAAAGGGAACCATTATTACCTCGAGCAGTGCCACCTTCTGTTCAAGATCCGCTGCTTTTGTGGCCCTTTCATCTGCAGTTCTCTGAAGAAGGGAAAAGGTGACTTGTTAAAGATTTAACCCGCAAAGTCCAATTTTCATATTAACTATTACATGTCATTGGAGAGGTAAGAGCATCAGCTATGAAAACAAGAAAACTGCAAATCCAGAATACAGTTATTAGGGTTTCGATCAATGCCAATATTTTGTTTTAAAGAAGGCACTGATCATAAGCAGTAAAAAATGAAAATGTACTTTCCAATTTTAACTTCCGCAATTTAAGTTAGTTGTACTCTCTTACAAGAATAACAAAATCGAGATTATAAATTTTTGTACTCTTTTATCTGACAAAAAGTAAGTCATTTCATCATTTTAAATAAATTTGAAAGTGAAATAGCTAGAGTAATAGCAGTATATTAGTTTAAGAACATGATGCAAAAAAAATGAAGAAAAAGAACTGTTAATTACCTGAATTCTGGCTAATGCTGTAGATGCCTCAATAGCCCTGTGTTCCAATTCTACTTCCCTTTCCATAGCAGACTATTTATAAAGATAAATCATTCATTTCAAATTTTAAAAATATGGCACTGACACCAAAAACTCCAGATGGTGAAACTCAGAATGCAAAGTATTAGAAAAATTATGCCCCTGAAGACAAATGCATGCAGAAGCAGGAAAGCGGGAGGGGAGGAAAAGAGAGTAAGAAGTAACAGTAAAAAGCAAAAGAAGTATATGAATTCGAACCATCTTTGTAGCATTATGAGCAGAATGCTCATCCTCAGCTCTTCGTTCTGCAGCAGCCAGCTCTTCCCGTAATGCCTGAAACCGGAATGTTTATTGCCACTTTAAGATATGGTTACAGTAGCAACTAGATATGCCCACATACAAATAAGCACTGTGAAAGAGTACCAGTCAACTTACTTGCATCATCCTTGTTTCTGTTAGCTCCCTATTTCTCATTATAGACTCCATGTTAGCCTGATGAACAGAAGCAAAAAGGATCAGTGAATCAAGGCTGAAGAAATGCAACTGTGAAGATTGCAACTGCGTAGCGGAATAATATTATCCCTACTGTTCACTCTAAGCTCCAAAGTAAAATGATTAAGTAAAAGATGCACCATTCGTTATTGCTATTGTGAATGTCTAAACCTTTCAGGAAAGAAGTCCAGAGCTGTAAATAGAAGATCTAAAGAACGGAAAATTGTTTCATATTTGCAAAATTTTAGATGCAGTTTATACAAAACAAAGTATATAGGTTTTTTCTCGATTAGATTCCTTTTTTTCTTTTCTCTTTAAAGGAAACAAAAGAAGCACAAAAGAAAGCAAAACAGATAAAAGAAAAAGGGGAAAAATGTATTTGTTTGTCAACCCAATCCTTCACCCAACAGCCATTTCTCATATAACCAGTCCTGTCCATCCAAAAATTAGTACAGAAACAAAAATAAAACAAAGAGGGAAATTTAAGGAGTTCATTAAGGAATAAAAGGAAGAGTGAAACATTACAGGAAAAAAAGTTAAAACCACTTTTAAGAACCCAAAATTTGAAGTTATTTCTTTGTCTGAAAGCTTAGCAGTGTTCCTCAGGAGTCTATGTGATTCTGCTCTAACTAGTGATCTGAAAACTAGAATAGCAGGAAAGAGGTTTGTGCCTTGTTGAACATGCAGGTGAACAAACCTGCAGAGATGCCAAATTTCCTTCGGATAAAGCAGCTTGCCTCTTTGATGCATCCAAAGAATTGACAAGTGTCTCAATTTCAGCATTCTTTGCCGCCAATGCATCAGCCATGTTTGACTCCACTCTAGTCACCTCAATTTTGGAGACAGATACATCCTTTTGAAGATGCTTAATGTGCTTCTCATATGATTTACTCAGCTCTCTCTGGTTCATTACAAAATCATCAAATAGAAACAGCATATTTCTGATAGAGTATTTCTTCTTTTTTTACTTGCAATCAAATCCATCAAACCAAATACATGCTTAATGTCTGACCTCTGCAGCAAGAAGCTCTTCTAACTGTGCATTTTCGGATTTATACTCTTGAAGACGAGATGAAAGACCAGCACAAATCTGATAATACTTATGTCAATCTCAGTAAGGCATCCCCATAAATTTAGAATGACCAAAAACATAAAGAGGAAGGATTTTTCTTGCATTGTGTATTATCAATAAGTCAAATTTCCTAATTCCATGATCTGACATGTTACACACAATAGATAATATCAAAGTGGTAAATTGATTTTAAAAGAATAGTGAACGTTGCAACAATGATGCTAATATTCTTCTCACAGTCTATACTACTGATCTGTTGAACACAAAATCTAAAACTTACCCGGGCTAACCTGGCTTCTTTAGACTGACCAGTAGATATTGCATTTTTCAGCAGTCCCTGAGCCTGAATAACTAAAGATAATTAACAGAGACTTGCACAGTAAAGACCTAGAAAGTACATAGCCTTAAAAGCACACAAATGAACCGAGAAATATGCATATAATACGTACTTTACCTCATCAAGTTGCTCTTGTACTTTCTCAGCAGAAATAGCAGTACTGGGTTCTGGATGCCTCGGTTGATCTGGAACTGATTCATCTTTCAAATCAACATCCTTCAGCTGGGTATCAGTTTCACCAAGTGCATCAGCACTTAGAATTTGAGATCCTTCTTGCCTAATAATTACAGGTGATCTCGTGTCTTCCAAAACAGCATTTTGGTTGGAGTCAATTGGAGGATCAGTAACAACCTCAAGATCTCTGGCAGGAAGTGATGGAGTTCCTTCATAAGCATCTGTCTCGGCCTCTATTTGACTGTTAGCTGCTACTTCTGTATGGCCAGCATCATCCTTGAATTTCTCATTAAGAATATTTCCAGATGAAGAAGTCTCTCCAACGGAGCCAACCAAATCAACGGCAGGTTGATCTTCGTTAACAACTATTCCAGAAAAACCATGTGGACTGATCCCACTATTTTCAGTAACTGGGATAGCCTTATCTTTTTCAGATACTGCGTCTGTTTGTGATATTTCTGGGATAGCTTCCTTCGTTTCAGTATCAACCGTCACTGGAGTTTCGTCGGAAATGAGACGCTTTCGAGGCTGAAACATCATTACACTCAGGTAACTGCAAATGGAACTCTTTCTACATTTACACTATTTTACTTCTGGAAATGTCCAACAAAGGTGAGACACAGGATTACCTTTGTTTTTGGCCTCGTCCTCTTTGCTTGAGATTCTCGTCCATTAGCAGCTTTATATTTGATAGGAAGGACAAAAGAGGAAGAAATTATTAACCACGTCAAAAACACAATTTTAGTATTCAAGCATAGTCAGAACTACTTTTTCTTCAACAGGTCATAGTAAGAACTGCTTATAAAAGGTAAATCATGTTACAAGCATGAACTTGAATAATTTTCACTAATGAAGCAATGAGAAAACTGCTATACTAGGGAATTACATCATCAACATTAACATCGGTTTGAATTGTTTAATTTGTACAATATAAAAGATTAAGAACACTGAAACAAATTTCTAACAAGATTTTGCTGCAAAGCCCAAAAGTTTTAAAAGGGAGAGTATGTACGGTCCAAAAAAGGTTCTAACGCCACAACACAGGAAGTGCTTTGCCAAATGGGCTCATTTCAAGTAAACAAGCAAGATTCTTACACCTATACCTGGTGTTTGAAGATTAACTTGTTCATCTGGCTTATCACCAGCAACAGTCTTTGCCCTCCGATCTACCACTTCAAATAAATCTGATGCAAGAAAATAAGATCACACAATATCAGTTCTTTTAAACTCGAATCAATTGACGTGTGAACTAAATGAGGAAATGCAAGTGCTCTTAATATCTAAGTATGCACATTTTACACCGCTATAAACTATGCTGTAAACAAAATTCTTCACCCATATGATGAAAAAAATAAGTTGATATTTGGATTGCCACATAAAGACATGTGGCCTACAAAAGGAATACATCTGTATTACTTCCCTTAAGTCTGGATGTCCTGGATATATACATTTCATACTTTAAGAAAAAAAACAACAAAATAAAAGTTATAACCCATCAAAGGAAAAAATATTACTTGATTACACAGTGAATAATCGCATACTTGTGTTTGCAAATCCTAGATTATAAGGAAGCACCAATCCTGAGCTGGGGATAACCATAAATCTTCCTATTCTAACTATGCCAATAACAACAATACAAGCTTAAAAGATTAACTTAACATTCATATATGAGTTTCAAAGCTCAGTTTTATTTTAATGTAGCACACAAATCCAAAATGTATAAATGCAACAAACATTCACCATCACAGCCCTAAAACATCATAAAAACACAATTAACACAATGTTTCTATCTAAAACACAGTTCAGATCAGACAATGCAGGTTGCAATGTCGCTCAATTTTCCAAAACTAAAATCTGCTCATTCACAAAAATATACAAGTATGCGAGCAAGAATTTGAAGAATATTCCATTAGTCGAACCTTCAGCGGCCTTGAGCCACGACGCCATTGAAGAAGAACTGAAATGCCCTAGCGCTTGATCATCAAGAGCTTCAAAACTTGAAATGGTTCGTATGCCAACCAAAAAAGAATTAGGGAATTAATAATATTCGTTTTTTTTCTAAGGTTTTAATACAAATTGTTTATCGAAATTTAGGAGAATAAAAATTGTTTGTCAAGAATTAGATCGGAAGTAGTAAATTGTATTGACGTTGTCGTTCGTTGGTTAGGGGGCTGAGTGAATCGCAAGTTTGGACGAAGAGTTTTGAGGAATTACTAATGTGTGATATGGAACACTATAGTGGGATGCAACCGCGATCAGCACTGCTTGTACAATTCTCGTATTCTTTGGGAGTTGGGCTTGAGTCTAAGAAATGGATTTGGATGAAAACTATTTTTCAGAAGTTAAATCCTTCAAAGCCCAATTTTAAGTTTTCCTTATCTTTAATCATGAAAAGTTTTAGAAAAGCATTTTATTTTATTTTTTTTCCTAAAAAAGGCTTTTTACAACCAAACAGTAACAAAATATAAGACCTAATCGCTTGTATTTTTAGTAAATCAAAAATCGAAATAAGCAAATTTCACTTTTGCTTCTGGTTCTTAAATGAGGAATCACAATAGATCTTCTGTTACATTTTCTGTTTCAATGTATAAATATAGGTCACCGTATTTAACACTTATTCTTTAAGCTTATTAATCATTTGATATTGTTTTAATAAAATATACGTGACATTGATTTATAAATTAAAATAGAGATTAAAACTGGAACAAAAGATTAGGTGTGATAATGAATATTTAGGATGCAAATCAAAACCGCAAAAAAAATCTTTAAAAAAAATCTTTATAGTGACTTATTTTGGACTTAAGTTTTTAGAATGTGTGTTTTTGATTGTCGCGTTTGCTACCTTGCAAAGGTTGTCAGCCCACAAAATGTATGTAACAGACTAACACCATTTCCTCGTACAACGTCATGAATTAGGTTTTAGGTTGAAAAGGTCCAATATATTGTCACTTAATACAAATACCTCCTTCAATGTAAGGATTAATCCACCTTAAAACCTAATGTGGGAGGGAAAGATTGTTGAGTCTATGGAATTATTTGTTTGTGATGCAATGAGTTTATAAGCTTAAACAACTTAACTCGCACTAAATTTCAACTAATTAATTGTGTATATTATTTTCATAATCAATGAAATTATCGCTTTTGATTAAAAAAAAAAAAAACAAGAGATTCAGGAACGTTTACAAAACCACGTCTCTGAAAATGAAAACAGTAATAGTTTTTTTTTTTTTTAAATAGATAATATCTACTAGAATATGTTGAATTTTCACGGACGCATGCATTGGATTGATCACATAATTATTGTAAGTAGGAATAGCAAGTTATATATATATCTGTGTATACACACCTGAACTTAATATAGATACATCTCATTCACTAAATAATAAAGTATCAAAAACAAAAACCACTATTGCAACCAAAACAAAGTAGGTGTATTGCACATAGAATTTTTGGCAGTCAAATATTCGATTGCATTTTCAAGCCCCCTTAGTCAAATTAAGCTTGCACTTAACAAATTGTAAAAGGGTGGGAGATCAATTTAGAGTACGCTTAGTACGCGAAAAGAAATGATAACGGCAATGATAATGATAATAGTCAAAAATAAAAATGATAATCACATTCATTTCCTTCAAAATAAATGGGTACGAAATATTTTTCAAAACTAGCATATATATGAAAATGCTCTTAAGAGAATGATTGTATTTTTAAGTGAATGCATGGTGTATTAAGTCGTTTGTCCCCTTTGCAATTCCTTTGAATAAACCATTTGGTTAAGTTCTACATTAATTCTTACGTTGTGTGTACTAATAACATAATTTATATAACCTTAAGCTTTTGAAACAAAATGCATACTATCATCATTCTACTAATTAATAACGTATTAAGCAAAACAGTGAAAGCAAAAGAGAGAAAACAAACATAAGAACATGCCTAACGGGCATACTCTTTGTTAGGTAAAGTAGTATAATTAAAAGTGAAAAGGCATTGAAGGGGAACAGAAGAACACAAACGCCATGGCCATACTCTTGTTTTACCTAACAAAGTATAAGGCACAATCAAAAACACTTCAATTTTGGGATTTGAATGATTGAATCTACAACCACAAACGTTTTCCAAACAGATTGATCCTCGTGGCATCATGTAATATAACTAATAATCCCTACAAACTCAATAATTGAAAGCAATGGGGGCCATTGTACGCATATATGATCCTTAACATGCTTATCAGAGTATAAAAAACTTAAAAAGATTGTATATTCCAGTACTAGTCTAAAGTAATAAAAGCTTGCACTTTAATTAAAGTGCTCAGAAAAAGCATTTATGTAAGTACCCTACTTGATCCAATCAATTACTATATTTATTTATTATATTCTACCCCAGATTTTTCCATGTCGATCGGCTTCATCTTCATGCATGCGCATGGATCGATCATACATAATATATACAATTAATCAAAAGTTTATAGATTAATTTGTGCAAGAACGTAGGATATAATAAACTAACAATTCTGATTTAATAAGAAAAATGGTTTTGTTTTATGGAGAAATTTCTTGTTATATATGTTCTGATTGAATGTACTTTGTATACGCATAAATTAACATTGATCAAAGTTTCACTTTCATTTATTTCATTCCAAATTAACCAGATTGTGATTAACTAAAGTTTACATCAAATGACTTATAAGAGATGAGCAAATTCAATATTAATTTGACGTTATTAACACAATGTAAAGTGACTAGTTTGGTTGTAGGAAAAGAAAAACTTCAATAATGGTTATGTCCCTTCATGGAAAAGAAAAACTTCAAATAATGGTGGTGTCACTTCAAATATATATATATACAAAACTTTATTGCATTTGCATATTTGCACAACGACTTAATGATCGATGACTAATTTTCTCCAATCAAATTACGCGTGTCCATTGAGTTGAATGTACGCCATTGTAGATATATCAAGGCATTCATAAATTGCTTTATTTTTTTAACATAGCATGCATGATTACTATATATGATTCATGAATCATGAATCAACTGGCAATACAAGATGTGAATTAATAGCGTGTAGTGGATAAGTATCAACAAAGCCACTCAAATTTGAGAGAGAAAAAGAGAGAGAGGCGACCCTTAAATGCTTGAGAGAGACTTTAGCTTTTAATCATGCAAATCGATCTACAACCACAACACACTTGAAGCTGCTCTTTATTACTTGTATATCTACTTCACAGTTTTATGCCCATGCCCATGCCCAACGAACATATATGCATATTTGTGTTTATTTCATGGTGATCTAAAAGCCAAGGAAATGGTGAATTTTTTGAATTGTTTCTCATGCATACTGCATACTGCATACTGCATACTGATCCACGATCTACGAAAATAAATTAAGAAGAAAGATTCAGTTGCAGTCGGTGAGAGAGAATTATAAAGAGAAATATATGCAAGAAAACAAACACCGTTGAGTACATTGAATATTATTAATTGATTGAATTTCAAATGGTTTTAGGTGAGGAGAGATCATATATTCTGTCCTAAATTCTTTTGTATAGTTTGTTCAATATTCAAAACAATTTAGTTTTACTAAAATTAGAGAATAAAAGTATAAATATCATTAGTAATTTTAATATTATATAAGATAATTTTAAATAGAGAATCACACGTCCCGTTTTAAGTAGTTCATTATAAAATTCATTGTTTTGAAAAACCTCAACAATTGTGGCTCTAAGACAAACAAAATTTAGTGTACATGCATGAAATTCTCACTTTTATGGATTAACATTATATTCTAGTACACTACAATATCCCTCCAAATTTCAAGAAAGTCTTGTAAGTTTAATTAGTTATACTTAAATTTGCAGTGCATTAATCATATTTCAAATTAAAGTAAATTTGGCACATATAGACCAAGAATTGTCTGAAAAAAAAAATTTAATATGGGTTTTGGCTATACATTCTGCCCACACTTTGATTGATAATATTTGATTATGATCAATCTAAGGCTGATGAAAGTCAAATACCAAACCTAATTATAATCCATTTCGTATGCATGGCAATTGGCATGGTCTAATATTAAATAATCACTCAGTTCTTTTTTAAATGTCGCTCGAGTCAATTTCACATTTATTAAGAAAATGGATAAATTATCTTATTTACCCTTATTTAATTCCTTATGAGAAAATGGACAAGTCTCTAATTAATATCATCATATCATAAAGATAGATGGAACAAAGGGTAAACTTGGTACTATATAGATTTTTTATATTTAAATTTGTAAAATGACACTTATTTAAAAACATTTAGTACAAACGACATTTATAAAATAACGGAGTGAGTAGCATATATAAGAAAAGAGAAAGTTAATCATTGCTCTCTGCCACGTTGTCGGCTTGTTCAATCGGTCCGACAACATGAATCTTTATTAAATTATGGTCGTTGACAACTTGCTGGTGAAAGAAGATTAGTACCGATCGATGACGTGCTAATTGTGTAATGAATTTCTATATATTTGGGGTCCCTTTTGCAGCTAGCTAGGTATAGCATCATTGCAATGGAATTTCCATGCAATTGTGGTACAAAAACATGAGAGTTTCACGAAGCAATGGCGTTGTTAATTTCCATGAATTGGAAGTTTTGTTTCCTCCCTTTTACCTTGTGAGCTTAATTAGTAAATATTGGTACTTGTGTTTAAAATTGGTTGAAGATTAATGAATGGGCGGCTTAATGAAACCTCCACTGGTTGAGCACTTGAAAAACAACAAAATAGTGAAAATGAAAGATAATGATTTGATCATCATCATGGTAGTGCTAGGAAATCAATGTGCTCATAACCAAATTAAGTTTAGTTACTAAACTTAATTTGGGGCCTATCTCTAGACGCCTTCTCCCTCCTTCCCAATTAAACTTATTTTCTTCAATGCTTCCATCTTTGATATTTGACAAATATTCGGAAAAAAATAATGTGAAATTGGCTCATATATGAAACAGATAATTTATGATTATTAAAATTGCGATTTTAATTTATTACCGTTTTTATTATGTGTTGAAATTGCAATTAATTCTCCATTACATATATAAATCCGTTATACAAAGAGAACATTTGAATAGCCCGCATAGGCAGCTCAGCTAGTTGAAAAGGTGAAGTTTGGAACAAGAGACTAAGAATCGAGTCCTACCAACAGCAATGTGGGGGCTCCTTATGCGCAGTGGGCAAAAGTTTAGGCTATGTTGATTAATTGAGTCACCATGATTTACCATTTCCACAATCCTATCGTGCCGGAGTATGGCGCGACTAAGGTGGTCAATTCCACCTTTTTTTTAACAAGAGAACATTTGTATACTTAATACCCAATTAGCACACCTCAATTATTTCCTTTACGTAACTACCAAGCATTTGTTAGATTTCTTCTGCAATGAATGCTCTATAGACCACCAGCTGACTTATAACACGTACTCCATAGTCCATACATTTCTTCATGAAAAGGTCAGCACTCAGCACAGTGATCGATGGCAGACTCTTGATGGAATTTTTTCTTGCTTAACTCTCCCTTAACTTCCCTATTATTCCAATCTTCCATTAGGAGGATTGAAGTTCTTAAATCCATTTTTTTTTTCTTTTTTGCGGTTATTACTTTTAATATTCTCCTGTGAAAAAATTAAAGATTTTCTCTTCAATCTCGAGGAATACCCATAATTTATATGCCTACAAATCAACCTGTATATATAATTCTAAACTGACAACCTGTTCATACCAAAAATACGGCCACTGACAACTGACCTGTGACCAAGAAGGTTTAGACATGGGCAGGACCAAGATTCTGTAGAATCTGTACCTTAATGGATTATTGCAGTAGCCAACCATAGGGTATCTTACTTACCCATACACTATTAAATTAAATGTAAAGGAAGAAATAAAATTAACAAAATTAAAAAAAGTAAAAAAAGTTGCTCATGTCTGCCTGTGTAATCAATCATCATTGTATGCTTGCACTTTCAGATACTAACCAAATCAGATTCTCATTTCTTAATTCTAACCAAATCTTATCTATATTCTTCAAGGCTGCGATTATTATTTCTATTTCTAACCATGGATATATTAATTTCCAAGGTTGGAAGTGTTCGCTTGCTTTAAGATTAATTCAAAACGGTCGTTTCACTTGATGTACTAATGTAAGTTTGAGATTTTTGTGAAAACTTTAAAATACATAGTTTTGAGAAAAACTTATATAAAACAGATTTATATATGAGACAGGAAGTTAAATCACAATTTAAATGTACAATAAAAATAACAGTAAATTAGAATCACGATTTTAAGAGTCATTAATTGTCCCGCGTCTCATATATACGAACTCGTTTCAACGGAATTTTTCTCCATAGTTACAACCAATAGAAAATTAAAGGTCTTCTGGAAGATTCAACAGAGTATAATTTGGCCTCTCATGAACATGAGATTTTCAAAACTTTGTTGAAAAAAACACAAAACTTCGTTGTCACTCCTTAATCAATATTAACATCAAGCAAAGTAAAAAGCTTTTCCAATATGAAAATCAAAACTATAAGAGAAGCACAAGTTATGGGTCTACTAATACACTAATTAATTAACTCTCTGCTTTTTTGATAAGCATGCTTGGCTTAGTTCATCAATGATTGACTTTCATGGATAGCTTAAAAACAAGGGCATATGATACGGGGAGATCAGCAGCTCGATCGTACCATAATTTTCACTATTAATGTAAATAGTTCTTCTACTGTGACAACTGACCTTTCAACTACTTCAATAAAACTTTGAACGACTTGAAAAACAAACACAAGTTGGAGTCTTTGGAGAGACCGTGCAATGACAAAAGTAGCAAAAGTCTCAATAACCCACTCATAATTCCAAACCTCGCGACCCACCAACACAAATTGAACGACTTGAAAAACAAACACAAGTTGGAAGCTTTTAGAAATTTGCTAATTAAAACTAGGAAAATTGTGAAAATAATCACACATAATATACAAAAAAATTTATTTTATCACCTATATTAAAAATAATGCATTTTAGTCACTGATATTTAAAAATGTATAAAAATTAGTCACTAACAAAACTTTATTAGGTTTTTTAATAGAGTTTGATTGAGTGACTATTTTGATGCATTTTTTAAATATTAGTGACTAAAATAATTTTTAATGTGAATGACAAAATAATTTTTTTTTGGATATAATATTAGTAACTATTTTGACAGTTTTCCATTAAAACTACCATCCTATGTGTATATGTATATGTTCAAATTCAATGACGGCCAAGCATTGGCATTACTCTCTTTTATTTTTTATTTTTTTCTTCCTTAATTTTCCTTAACATATGCAACAAAAAATCTTGGTAGATACCAACTTTAATAAAAGACACAGAGATTTGAGATTCTAACAGTAACTAAATTACTTTTTTTTTTGTCCTTTTTAAAGATACAGTAACTAAATTACATACAGATGAAAAAGCAAAACCCAAAAAAATAAACCACCCCTGCCAAAAGGTCAAAAATTATTTGTTTGAAACAGTTTGCCTTTGGGTAATGAAGGCAGCAGCACACACAGACACACAGTTACGTTCCTCTCTTCTTAAGAACAACATCGATCTCACAATTTCAAGGAAAACCCTTGGATAAAACCGATGTTACAAGCAATTCGTGCCATGCCCATGTCACGTGAAAGTGGTCCATGTGTGTAAATTATAAGCATTTCTTGCATGTCGGTCATGGTGGAAAACCATCGCAATTCACAATTAATCATGCAACCAATATACATTGATTCTTCTGATGAAAATCTTCATCGACCCCTTCCGTGATAAGGCGATGGTGATTCCACGGAAGCTACCCTGCGTTGCTGTTTCAAATCTTTATAGAATTGTTTAATAAACTCCTCTGCATCTTTATCCACTTGAGGATTTTCCTCGTTATCCTTCATTGGATACGGCGAGTCAGTTACTCTGAGCTGCCTCACCATCGGGCTCTGTCCAAACCCGGGTAGTACCATAGGCGATGCCTCGTAATTATTCAAGATATCAAAAACTTTCTGAACGACATGAATCTCTTTCGGCTTGTAATGATGATGATGGCCGCGGTAGTAACTGTGGTGATGGTGATTTTTGCGCTTGGGAAAATACGATGGATAAGCAGGGCTGTTGCTGCAGCTGAACTCGTATTCCCGGCGGTTGACGATGGACATGCGTATGTCAGTACCGGAGCGACAAGTGAGTGAATTTGTGTAGTCTTCTTGAAGATTAAGCATGAGATCGTTTATTGCTTTGCCGGCAAGTTTTCCTCTCTTGAACATAAAATGAAAATCGTGCATGATTTTGCTGTTGGTGATGCCCTTTTTCAACATGTAGAACAATATTTTCATAATGTTCCATACTTTTTTGGCTATTTCTGGAGGTGAACTTGGTTCGATTTCCATTTCAAAGATTTTTTTTTTTTTTTGAGGAAAAAAAAACAGAGTGAGAGAGTTGAGAAGAGAGAGAGAGAGAGTGAGTGAGAGAAGACTCACTTCTTTGATTGGTTTGCAAGAGAAAAATGGCGAGGCAGAGAGGTATATATAGGTCGGAATATAATGAAGAAAAATAAATGGAATAATAATGGAAAGTAATTAAATAAAAATTTAAAATCATTCATAACACTATCACACTCTCATTCATAGCGAGTGGTTAGAAATTAACGTCAAAAGGTTTTGAACCGCTCAATAAAGTATAGTAGTTCCTCTTGCCTGCCTACTTAGCTATTTAATTGAGTTAATTCATTCATTTCTTTTTTTTTTTTTTTTGATATCTCAGGTTCCTAACACTACAACTCCGTGTATTCCCACCACTTCATTGTTGTTGAGTCAGACTAAATCCTGGGCCTCAAACCAACCGTACCCTAGCCAGGATGTAAAGCGCAGGATGTGCACGCAATGGGGTACTAATCTTACGGTAGCAGCCCAAGCTGGGTACCAGGGCCAGTCTTCAGTCATTGGTCACAAAGTCATACACCTCCCCACCCGAAGTGTTGACGATTCCAGGTGGGATTCAAACCCTGGTTACCAAGGTGGAATCCCACCTGTGATACCAGTGAGTCAAGCTCAACCGGTTAATTCATTCATTTCTTTCTTTCTATAGTTTGCACAAAAGATCATAAAATTTTCAATTCACATTATACAACACGTTAATTTAAATTAATGCATGTGTTTCACATAATTTATTTTTTTTTTATAATTCCTTAATACAAGTCGATAAAATATTTGGTTTTTTTACAATAACTAAGCGCAAAATATTTTTGTAATACCACTTAATATATGAGATGTGACACGTGAATTATACTTTATACGTTAATACGTTAATTTTTTATGCATTATACGCTAATTTTTTATGCGTTATACGCTAATATTTGATATTTTATATGCTAATACATTAATTTTTTATATACTAATACACTAATTCGTTATACGCTAATATTTGATATTTTATATGCTAATACGTTAATTTTTTATATACTAATACACTAATTTTTTATATTTTATACGCTAAAACGAAATTAATACGCAAGTCTCATATATGAGACTCACATAAAAATGACCCATAATTGAGTTCATAGCTATGATAAGTTTTTAATTTACTTTTTATGATTTTTTTTTTAATTTAGGATTTAGTCAAATTAAAAATCAAATATAACATCTACCATTAATATATACTATATAATTAAACTTCCAAGCGTAAATTTATGAATCGCCACGAAATTCATCCACGAAAAAAACAATTACATATTTAAAGCTAGCACGTAAAAAAGTTGGTTTTGGTTGATGGGAAGTAATGCTTTACGCGCTCTGGGGGTTAAAAGGATTAATATTTATTATTTAAGAAGTTGTGGTGGAAATTTTGTTTTTTCACGGATTTTTTTTTGCTTGTTTCTTAATTTGGAAGTTATTTTTTGGAATTTACCTAGAAGGTCTCTATAATGGGCTGCCTTCATTTTTAATGCTTATAAATATATTTAAATAAATACAACAAATCCAAAAGTTGCATTAAGACTTCGGTATTAAGCCAAGGAAATAAAAACATATTTGCTTAGATTGTCCATAGTTTGGTTAGACTCCAAATTGCAATTTTATTTTTTAATTTTTCCAAAAGTTGTGGTTTGTGTTTGACTCTACTACATATTTTAAGCAATAAAAAATGTTTAAAAATGTATATTCATTTAAGGATGAATAACATATATTAAATTACAGCTGGTTCATAGAAAATTAATTTAAGGAACCACTTTCATTTTTTTTTGTTTAATTTTGTTTGGTAATAACTAATAAATAATTCACTCTTAAGATTTGAGAGAATATTGTGGCAGGGTGATAGGAAATTTCTTTCATTGTATTTAATTAAAGCTCTGGAAATGATGAAACTCTTTCCTGGCAAATGGTTGGGGCATCCATGGTTGTAAATAACCATCAAAATAAGCAAAAAAAAATAAAAATGATCATAACATCAGCCATAAATACCAAGAACTTTCCCGGCAATTGGGGTTTGGAATTAAACATTGCCGTAATATATATATTTTTTTATGTCTCAGATTCATTACTCTACAACTCTATGTATTCCGCCACTTCACTTGAATCAGACTAATCTTGGGCTTCAAGCCAACCGTATCCTAGCCAACTGAGAATGTAAACTGCGGAATGTGCACGCAATGGATACTAACTTTACGATAATAGCTCAAACTGGGTATTACGATCAGTCTTCAATCATACTAACATTACCGTACTTTTAATCATGAAGATGGCCGCGAATTGAACAAGGAATACAAAAAGATAAAAATTAAACAAGAACAAAGTGCCAAATTTCTTTTTCCACGCTCTCATAATGTGTGGACTATTGAGCGTCATTTTCGAACTGTTTTTGTCTTTCCTTCCAAGGAATTGTCATATAATTAGTGCATAATGTCCACTTAGAACGGCTTGATGATGAATTAAAAATAGTTAATATTGATTCATTAATTATTAAATAAAATGAGGATTTTTTAAAATTTTTTTTTTTACCACCAAGTGGAATCCGGTACAAAAGAAGCTATAAAAGAGCAAATGGTATATAAGTCATGAAAATTAATAAGAAAACAAAAAACTAATTCCTTTATTATTAATACTTCTTTTTTCTTTGTCTGCCATAAAAAATCAGTAAATTAATTAATCATTTAATTTCTGCATTATAATATTGTATGCTACGGCCCTCCTTAACTTGTATCACCGAATGCAATTCATCTCTTCCAATTGCTTGGTTTATATTAGTTTTGTAGTTGGCCATTGTTATTGTTATTATCATAATACAAGTTTTCTAGTTTTATATTAGTTTATATTATATTTAATATCATAATAGTATTATGTTTAATATATATATATATATATATATATATACATCACACAAAGGATCGGGAAGATATGTCTTCCCTTTTTATTTCTTAATAATGAAAATGGATAAGTTCTATGCATGATTGATATCTTATTCCACACAAATTCAATGAAATATTTTAATCAACAAAATCTTCCAATAGATAAGACTAAATTTTGTAATTTTGTAACATATTTTCTCTATTTAAAGCTTCGTTAGTTCAAGATTCGATAACAAAATAAAAAAAATCTAGAAAAATACTTCATCACATCAAACTTTGTCCATAATAAATACAGTGGAATAAATTTTACTTACAAATCAATTCAATTATATATAAAAAAATAATTATATATTGCGTGTTATTCTCTTCTCCTTTCTTATAAATTATTATTTTTTCCTCCAATGGTCGACTTGCTCACATACGCTGTATGCATAAAATGCACAGGAGGTGTAGGGGATAGGGGGCGGGGTTCCATGGTGGTCCACATATTGTGTGTGTGTAGGTGAATCAGTACGTATAAAGTGTACGGTTGAGAATGAATGATGACTGATGAGGCTGAGATGAAGTGCCAGGTGTATGCACTGATTATCATTCCTGCCAACCTTGATAGGCTGGCAAATACACCCAATCAATTTCTTGACAAGAATGGTGGAGCCAAGCCATTGTGAACCTCATTTTGCTTCTCAAATTTAATTGTAAAAATATTCTTTTTTCTTGTAGGGGGATCATTGAATTTGAAGTTTGAACTGTACAAAATGCAATGTTTTGATTTCTTATATTTCAATTTAAACATTTAATTTTTAAGCCATTTCCATCAAATAAAATAATCCAAAGAAATGACAAAAAAAGAAAAAAAATGAAAGGAGTCAATATTGAAGTGTAATGATTGAATTGGCAATTGCACAAAATTCACAGTCAATAGATGTGTCAAATTAAAACATTACCGACTGAGTTTGAATTAGTCCAAGAAACAATGGACAAAAGCAAGAATTATTCCCTTTTTTTGTTTGTTTTTGAATTTTGAATGGACAATTATGAATCAAAACATAGGAAGAGTTGTTTTTGTATAAATTCAAATATTTAATTGGAAAAGTAAAACTTGAGAATGAAACAAAACATGCATCATGACATGAAAGAGTGGAAATAATTAAAGAACAAACCAAATATTCAACCTTTGTAGTTTTACCTATTATTCAATCAATTTCGAGTGACCAAATTCCTTTAATTAAGTACTGTTTTAAGACAAATAATAATAATAATAATAATAATAATAATGATGAATGGTCCCATAGTGAGGTTAGGTTAACAAAGGTTTTAATTTCTTAGTGAAAATGATACTCAATTAAATGCAATTCCACCATAGTCTTATTAATCATTCATCAATCTGTACAGCTTGAATTTATCTACATACCAAAATATTGTTGAGGATTAAATCAAAATCTTACAATTTCGACATCAAAATTTCTTCACGAACTGAACAAAGAATGATGGAAACAGCACAAAGTGGTTTAATAGTTGGCTGTCTTTTTTGTCCATTGAGGGAGAAGGAGTTTGAACTTATCCCTTTACTTCTCTTGTAATGTGAGCAAAATTGATGAAAAAAAAAAGAAACTTTAAAAAAAGAACTTAGAACTAATTAAAGTATAGTTATTTGACGACCAAGAACTTTTTTGGATTGTGTTTTATGGCAGCTCATAAATAAATAGTTATCACATGTTAACACGATACAGATTTATAGAAGACAACGATATAGCTAAAAAGACGGAAATTTTTTCAGAGAATTTAAAAGCTATATTGAACAATGATGAAATCATAATAATGAAAATAAAAACTTACAAACGTTTATATAATTTTAACAAATCCTAATTTAAAATAGAAAAGACATTAAAAATAATTTAAAAAAAAAAAACTAAAATGTCTCAAAGGTGGCCTAAAACAAATTAATTTCAACCCATTCCGTTCCACATTACACATATACAAGAAAATTATCAGTGATCGATCCATCAAACACGAATATCTATTATTTGTTTTCAAGAAAAAAAAAAAAGAAAGATGGATGAATTTGTATCCAAATTAAACTAGACTTCAAATTGTGTAGAATTTCCAGCAACAATATTCAAATTTCTTCTAGAAGTAAATCATATTAGCAATGTTCCACCATTACCATCAATAAATCACATACAAATTAATTACATGTTCCACATCAAAAACTAAGTAAATAAAAAAACAACTTTAATTATTTTGTTTTGTTTAACTTTCATTTTGTGTGTGTGTGTGTGTGTGTTTTTTCCCTTTCTTATCCAAGTCATGACTCATGTGATGAGTGCCTTTATCAAGGGGTCATAGAGTGAATATAATTCAAGTTATGAGGAAACTTCAAAGGTATCCGAAGCTGACAGAGATACCAAATTCTGCCTCCATAATTTACATGTTTTTTCTGTTTAATATGTTTTGCAATTATTATTATTGTTTTGAGAAGTCGTATGTATGTGGAACTTATCATTTACGTACATTTTTTAAGTCCCCTTTTTCTAACTTAATTAAATTTCCAGGAAATCTTTTTTGAGTCCTTCGATCGATTGTTGTAATTGATCATCTCTTTTTTGATTTTTAATGATATGAAATTCTGAATTTCTTACGAAGAATTGTTAATGGTGGAAATTAACAACCTGATCATCACGAGAGCTGCTTAATTAGATGTTAAATGAAGGCTTCAAACAAAAGAATACAATTTTTTTTTTCCCAAATCAAAGTGACTTTGTTACATACATAATGCCAAGATTTTTATACTAATAATTAATTTAATTTTAACCCGATAAACTTCAAATATTGAATGATAGGAACGGATAATGTGTAGAACATGAGTATATAAAGTGTGCCGTAAGACTCTTATTTTATAATCTTTGCCATATTCTTAAAAGGAACAAAAAAAAAAAAAAAAAAAAAAACAATGGACGTTTATATACATTAAAATAAATTGTAAAACTTTGGCTTTTAATTACAAGTAAATTTTGGTGGGTTGATTCAATGTTTTTGCTCTTTTTTTTTTTTTAATTTCTCAAAGCTTCATTTTGAACTTTTGTTTTTTAAAAAAAAAATCTATTTAGTCGTCATTATGTTGCAATTTTTTTTTGGTTTTATCGGCTGAATGTATGTTTCTTAATTCCATCGTCATTATTTTGCAAATTTTCTATTCCTTCCGGCGATATGCATGTTTTTTTTTTTCTTCTGCATTTTAATTAAGCATTACAAAATAAGTAAATGTATACAAAAGAAACGCACCTGAAGAATTGTTAATCGGGAACCGACATTTCCTTCTTCCAACAGTCATGATAAAATAAAGAAAATGGAGCAGAACAGCTCTGAAACAGTATAAAGTAACAGCCTTTTGTCCTCAATTTCCTTCTTAGTTTTTAAATAAACTATTTCTGGAGAAGCATTCTTTCTTGAAAATAAAAATAAAAAAAATAATGATATGAAGTATGATTTTTTTTTTTTAATTTACGAATTCATCCCACAACCAAATAAAATTTCCAATTCGTACAAATTAAGATTGGAAAAATTGGCATGTAGCATATTATGTCCACCGTTCTGCATGGCCGAATTCTCTAAAAATTATTTAGATACATAGATACTAAACTAATTAGTAACATTGTAGATGATGCATATAAGTCGTCTATAATCAAATATTTAAAATCAAGATTTGAACACATAAATCTTCCCCAAATTAAAGATTATATAATCCAAAAATAAGGTTAGGGATTCTAGTCCCTCAAAACTATATCTCATCTTCAACTCGAAAGTTTTAACTCTAGTGTTTTAACTTACTTACAACGGTTTCAATTAACGTAGAACAGGCAAACTATAGTAGAGGTTTCGAGAAAATTCTCAAATTGCAGTATGAATAGGATTACTTATAATACCATAAAATTTAGTTTGTAATAGTATAGATTGTAAAAAAAAAAAATAAAAAAAATGTGAGGTTTGTGATATAGTTGGTATATCTTATATTTCCTATACAATATGATTTGAATAAATTTGGTGTATAGTAATAATTAAACATAAAACAAAACAGTTCCCACACTTGGGGCAGCTGCTGCATGGCTGTCCAACTTTTTTACCCATTCAGTTCTTTTGATGACTTTAAATCCTGCGGCAACTTTAGGATCAAAAGCAATTTTATTTTATTTTTTATAAAATTTTTGGATAAGAATGGTATCAAAAGAGTTTGGATGCTTTGCAAAATCCTCATTTTTAACGCAACACGCATAATCATGGGGTGTATTCAATTGTTGGATTCAGGTCAAAATGGAAAAGCGACCACACATAATAACTTAATTGAGGTAATTTAACTATTAATTAACGTATAGTTTAATAATAGTGATTGTATTAAAAAAATGATAATGGATGTGACTCTTTGTCCAATTAACGTAAACTCCAACTTAATTTTTTTTTATTAAAAACAAAAAGGAAAAAAAAAACCATCAATATCACGAGGTCTACTTCCTTGATGTTTACACCATTTATATAATTCATGTGGGGATACATTTAATTTTTTTCATTTTTTTAATGTTAAATTCTTAGGCAGTTGCCTCTGATTTGATTGTTAACTCAAAGAGATGCGAGTTTGCTCTTTTGGGTTGGATTTAGGATGATGAATTGATGATCTTCCTAAGATATTTCATAAATATGATAAAACATACTTTGATACTATTATTTTTGTAACATTAATATTTTTAAAAACAAAAGACAAATTTCTTTGACTATTCCCTTATATTAAAAAAACAAGAGAAAATTATCCTAGTTTGGTTGATTCTTAATTCGCTTAGCTTAACCTTTCAAATTTTGGATCCCCCACAATATATGTTCACACCCTTTAGTTCACCGAATACTATTGAAAATAATTCACAATTAGTATTATTTGTTTTGATCTCAATATCACATATAAGCTTTCAATATTTCAAAATCAATACACACTTTTTCTTTTTCTTTTTTTTTTTTTGTTGGGAGAGATATAAGCTGTTTTCTTCCAAGTTAAAAACACTCATTTGATATATGAGTTTTGAGTTTGTGAATATATCAATTATCCATAAAATGATAACGTTTTAATCAGCATTGAGAGACCATACCATTGTCCTAACATAGCCATCACCCCTAAATGACAAAATTTATTATTATTATTATTATTTTGGATATTTATTCTTTTGTTTTTTTGCTCCACCAATTGAGGAAGCAAATTGAATTCTTTCTTTGGTTAAAAAAAAAAGAAAATAAATTCCCTTCATTTTTATTTTTTTTTGGGGCTCTCCCTAATAATCCAAAAACTTAAAACTTTGATATAGTAAGAACAGTATAAACTGTATAATAGTTTTACTCCAGCCAACCTTGACATGTCCATTTCTTTTTTCATTTTCGATATTAGGGAGGCTATTAAAAGTTTAACGTGAGATGTTATGGTAGAATACAAAGTTAAGCCAGAATTGAGGACTCTCTCATCATTTCACCGTTGAAGTAAACATAAACAAATTGATTACTAATCCTTGACATGCCGACCGAAAGCTCTAAAAATTTGCAGAAATAAAAATGCAATTCACATTTTTGGGACTCATTAATTAATGAATCAAAGATGGCTGGCAATAAAGCAAAATTTGAATGAAAATTTGGTGTGAAAATAGATCAAGAATGCAAACTGATTTGTATGCATTAAAAGTTTCAGCACAAAGGGAGGAAAAAAAAATCAAGATCTGCAATGAATGCAATGAAGCCCACAAAGAACCCTTTTTTCCAAGCCACACAAGTTTCTCCATTGACCCTTCTGCAGACAAAGAGAAAGAAATAATGGGGGTTTAGATATTTGAGTTCTACCGCCAAGAAAATAATAATAATAATAATAAAAAGAAAGAAAGAAAAGGATTTTTCAATCCTAAATTATTGGTGGTCCGAATAAGGACATACACTTAAGGAGTTGATTTTCATGTCATTGTCTTTGTCTTCCTGAACTTGCGCGTAAACTTTTAGTTAATGCAGCTTTTAATCATTGAGCAAGTTGAGATTGATGCATATTTATATTTAAGTTTTTTCAAAAGACTTTTCACTTCTTTTTAATCTTCTATTTCTATAATGCTAAAGCTTTGAACTTGTGCATACTCTACTACTACTTGTCTTCCGGATCAACACGTAACAAAGGCATGCTGTTGTGCCTTTTGGGGGACCTCAATAACTCCAATAAGCCAACCATGGCCTTAAATTGACTTTATATAATGTAGGGCGGGGGGCGGATTATGGCTGGCCTGAAGAAGAAAGCAAGTTTATCACAATAGCTAAAAGCTGACCCAAGTTGATTCTTCCAGCCTAGAGTTGATTTGTTCAAATTTTTAAGGGAAACAAGTTTGCTTAAACCTGATTTCTGTTGTTTGTTGGTTAACCCACCTATTTAATTTTCTGTCTGTAGAAAAAACAAATTTTGAACAATGACTGCAATTTGACATGATGATGCAATGCAATTTCAGCTTGTGACAAGAAAATTGAATCTAGCATGGAAAAGAAAATTACCCAGTTAGTTAATCAATCTTCTTAAGATTTCGGTATGATGATCTTGTCCAAAGTGTTGAAAGCCTTCCTTTTCCCAAGCAAGCAACTTCCCTACGTAAATTCATGAAATCAATATGTCAAAAAACAAAAAACATGCAGAAAGAGTACTAAAGAGGCTAATAATGCACTCTGAGTGCAACTACGGCACAATGCACATTTGAATCTGTATGTGTTTAACACCATTATCAAGCTGCATCCTAATTACTGTTTCATCTCATCTTAAATGGCCGAACCCCCCCCCCCCCCCCCCGGAAAGCTAGCTCAATGAAGTTTGGCTTTAATTTAATTCTTGAACAAACTCAGTTGTTTGAAATTTGACAGGTTCAAAGACTTGAGCCTCCAGTTTTGATTAGGGATGCACATAGTTGCTTAAAATGAACGCTAGAAAGGTACAGGTTATAGGGTCAGTTTGCATTAATCATCTTCGTTGCTTGCAAAAATTCCTCAGGACAGGCATTTTCATTCATTATATAGAAAATGACATATCATGTATCCAACCTTCAAATTTAAGGGAAAAGTCATTCTTCATAAATGCTTCTAAGTGAACCCTGCTAGAATTCTGTTATGTGCAAACTTCAGTCAAGTCCAATATAGCTAAAGAATAATATATTACTCCATAGATCTAATTTTAGGAGTAAACAGAAGCTCCTGTGAATTCAAATTGTTTAACTTTGACACGCTGTTTCAGCAAGAAGGAACTTTTGGAAAGCTACTGCCAGGTATTCAGACTTCAGTAACTTTATTTGGTTCAACCTGCAACAGGTTTTGGTCTATCTTTTCTTTGGTCCAGTAAAAGAATGATTGTATCCATAATGGAAACACCAATGACATGCTACATGCTATTCACACAAAATCAAAATTTCTGCACAACACACATGATTACAAGTGGTAGACCAGCCAACATGATAATGTGAGGTTGAAAATGATCAAACCTGGCCTTTTGCTAGCAACAATATGATATGGAGCTTCTTCAATCTAATCCTTTGTGGTAAAATTGATTGAATCCTTGATGTTGGTCTTGCAAAAGTTTTCCTTGATCTTTCCATACACAGTGCTTCATCAAATGTGGTTTCACCATAGGTTAGCTCCTCTTAGATATTTTATCTAGAAAACTCTTAAAACATGCATCCAATGATTGTGACCTGTTTGCCAGTCAAGCGACTCATCAGTTGCTTTGTTTTAATGCAATGCGACATTTTAGAAACTAAGAGCTATAACTGAAGATGCATTAGCTACAACAATCTCAAGTATGAAAGTCACATCAGAATGTAAAATCAGAAAGGTCTAGGATTCCAATAAATTGGACCTCAAAATCAAGCAACAGTGATACATGATCACATAATATAGGATGCAGAGTAACCAAAGCATCTCACACATCTAGTCAATCTTTTTTAAACAAAATCAATATTCCAATTACCAAAAAAATCCTAAACCTTCACAGGCCCACGTGGGAGTTTTATGTGCTAGATTTTCTATTTATTCATACCTATTGTTCACAATTTAATGAATCATATTGAGGTCATAAAATACATCAAATTAGTAAAGCAAACAAGCATAAATCGGCACACTCCAACTTTCTTAGCATTAATTTCCTTATTTCAGTGCAGATCTCTCTCATAACTAATGAAAGCTAACTCATTCCGAAGTTCCTGAACCAGTCGAGTGAAATTTTCTACGTAAGAAAGGACTGTTAAGGTCAAACTAGGCAACACTGCATTATCCTGCTTGACATATAGATAGGCCAAAACTAATTTATGCTTCACAAGCTCGGATACTAATCATCATATCCTCAATGTAGTAGTTTACAATAGGCAAAAACAAATCATGAACAAGAAATTATTTCATCCTTTTTTTCAGTTCAGACCTCATTCGTACTACTTTGATATCATGAAAGGTTTACCTAAGCAGACATATGTGTACAAGTATATGGGTAGTTTCCTAGTAATAACCTTATCCACCTTGATCGCAAAAGAGCATCATTATGGGTGTGCCAAGGACAGTTAGATGTATATTTATACATCTAGGAATATAGATATTGAGAAATACGGCTCCTAGCTCAAACGTGACACAAGAATGCCAACAAGGACAAAAGGTGAAATAAGCTTTGATTAAATGGAAACAGAGATTTCCCCACCCACACCTTTCCCTTCACAGATCAAGCATTTATAGCCCAAAAATAGAAGAAATATTGCAGCCCAAGTAAGAGGAATAAAACCTGAAAAGAAGAAGAAATAAAACCACAAGCTTAGCTACGAAAACACACTAAATCGCACAGACAAATGGTCCTCTAAAGCCTAAACAGCCAACAAGTCAACAACCTCGGAGGGTTAGCAGAATACTAATTTCCAACATTGTTCATCTTCCAAAGTGATTTAGTAATACCTAACTACCAGTAATATTTATTGCATCATCCGTTTGTAGTGGTAACTGCGTGAAAACTAGTATAGTGGTTGAAAATAATAAAAAAATATGCTTTAAAAAATGACTTTCCTGTATTAATTAATTAATTTTTGTCCTCGGTGAAATTTATGTATCCTTTTTGCTCAAGGATCAAATATCTAGAAATGCCAAAAAATGTTGGGCAAGTCCAATTGTTGAAACCAAACAGCAAGGAGTAAAATATATTCATCAGGCATATGTATTTGTTGGAAGGTGATATGGCACCAATTACAAAAAAGCTTCAAAAACTCTCCTGAGCATAGAGACCTCAATGCATGCATAAAGGTAACAGGAAGGGACCTAAACAAAACTGAGAAGCATGCATGACATCAAACAACAAAGAAAATGCGCAACCACGTAAACTTGAGAGAACATACAATCACAAAAGGTACTGAAATCGACGAAATGGTCATTAACAACACCGAAACTTAACATAAGCATTGGTATTTATTTATATCTGCCATTGTCAATCATAAGCCCACATAGTAACAGGTGGAAAAAATTCTTTCGATCCGAAGATTTTATAGGTTAAAACTTTAAGTTAGAGAAGGTACATCTGGTGTTAATGCCCTTAACCAGAACAACTCCTATTTCTTTCAAAAACAATGGTTAGAGAGTCAACTTTACTTTTATTGTGTAGAGTTCTAATGCACATCTGCAACAAACAGAAACAAAGACAGAAAATTATCATATCATAATCTCCAACATTGTCTATTCATCTGTCCCCAAGAACATAGAAAATTGTATTGATTCAGACTTACAACCTAATAACACATTATTTTCTAGCTAAAAGAGAAGAAGTAACCTTTCTGAATATCCACAAGGTAAAGCCATTTCAGAAATGTCATGGCATCAAGAATAGGCTGTAAGAGGACGATCACTGGCAAGCTAGAGTTGTGTTCTATCTGCAAGGAGCTCCAACTTTATTATGTGTTACACCCCTTTTTGTCCATGTCCAAAATATAGCAGCATTTGAAAAATTTACACAATGATCGTTGACCATATATTCAATACCATTCGGAAGAAAATGTAAACAGAATTGAGAATCCGATGAACCAAGTCGGAAGAATCGGAATCATATGAATTAACCTAGTGGGTTTCAACCTGTATTTGTGGACAAGCTATAAGCAGGAATCTTTGCCAGTTTTCTCTCCTTCATAATTTCTCTTATCCTCTCTACCTCTTCCCACAGATCATTACTTGCATATATATTGGACAAAACCACGTACACCCCATCATTCCAAGGTTCCAGCTCCAGCAAGTGCTTGGCCACCCACTCTCCCATCTCAACTTCCCCATATTTCTCACAGGCACCCATTAAACATCCCCAAATGACAGCATTCGCTTTCATTGGCATCCCCTCCACCATCACCCTAGCCTCATTCATCAAACCTTCCCGGCCTAGCAAATCAACCATGCATCCATAATGTGGCAACATGGGTGTAATCCCATACTCGTTCTTCATCATCTTGAAATAATGCTTTCCCTCCTGCACCCTTCCGCCATGAACACAAGCACTCAACACTCCAACAAACGTCACGTGGTTAGGGCTCACACCCGCTTCTCTCATACAGCGGAAGAACTCTAGTGCTTCCCTCACATGTCCATGCGTAGCATATCCAACTATCATAGATGTCCAAGATGACACATTTCTTTCTCCCATCTTCAAAAACACCCCATTAGCCAAATCCATTCTACCACACTTTCCATACATATCAATTAGTGAATTCATCATTAGCATATCTGATTTTTTCAAACTTCCTGCCTGAAACACGCATTTATGCAACTGAATAGCTAAATTGAAGTCCCCTAAACTTCCACAAGCTGAAGTAACACTCACCATTGTAACATCATCAGGCTCAAAACCACATCTTTTCAATTTTATAAACATATTGATTGCTTCCTTGGCACGCCCACCTTGTGACAAGCCTGCAATAACCGCATTCCAAGATCCCAACTTTCTGTCATCATTTTGCTCAAAAACTTTACGAGCATTTTCAAATTCGCCTGCTTGAGAATACAAGCTTATAAACCCACTCTCAGAATACATATTCTTCTCTAACCCGCACTTTATTGCTATTCCATGAAACTGCCGTAACATAAGTAGATCAAAATTTTGAGACATGGACTTCAGTATAATGGGTAACGTATAGGTGTCTGGAGCAACGCCAGCTCGAGACATTTCGACATACACATATTGGGCCTTGAGAGATGAATTCAGATAAGTATACGATCTTATGATGTTGTTGTAATGAAATGATACGGGATACAATGCAAGAAACTGGGTACGGATTACAAAGGCGTAAATTTGGTTAAGTTTTTTTAAATTGGTGCAATTTGAGATTTGGGTTGCTATTGTTGTGGCATAATCTTCAACAGGTTGGTTGGCTGGTGATTGTGCGGCAACAATGAAGCTGGCATTGTTTTGAGGATTCAATGGTGTGGCAATGATGGCTAGAGTGTGACTGAGGTGGCTGAAGACAGGTTGGTGTTTGAGGACTCGGGTGGCGCAGAACTTGCGCGGGACGGAATGGAGGAATGTCATACGTCTGCAACTGCAAGGCGGCGGATATTGTTTTTCCTTTCATTTTCTACAATCCATACTTGAATTGAAAATTTCATTTGGCATTGGAAAGTTTGAGAGAAATTGTAGGGTGGAAAGATCTTGACAGACAATTCAGTTTCAGTATGAATTTAGCATTGAAGTAATCTATGTAGAATATAGTGAAAATGAATGAATGATTTCTAAGTTCTAACCAAACTTTTCAAAATAAATGAAATTATTTGGACAAATTACACTATTGATCCCTTATGTTTAGGGATATGAAAAATATTTTAAAACTTAACTACGCTGTCAAATTAAACCAATAATTATGTTATATAAAATAATATTTAATACTATTAACCACGCTCTCAAATTAATTAAATTAGATTGATTCATATATAAAACTTACAAATAATAACCATTGAAATTTTTAACCGCTTATAACTGATGGTTGCATATACGAAATCGACAATTAATCAACGTTAAAATTTTTAACCGCTTATAAGTAATCGTTGTATATATATATAAGCTCATAAAAGACCAACGGATCATATTATCATTTTGTTTACGTTTTCTTGGATTATTTTGTCAAACACTACTATGTATAAATGAAATATGTCAAAGTTAAAAATAGTAAAGAATCCAAAAATTCAGTGTGACCAAAAAAGGGTAAATTGAAATGTGTCCAAAAAGTGAAGGGACTAGAACTAAAAGCACAATTCTGATAGTCGTTTTTCACTTAACAAACGTAATTCCAAGTCGTGCTGGAAAATGACTGGCGGAGGAACATTATACGCCGCAGCAAAATAGAACATCCCATTTCCTCGTATGCTTCGATTGACAAACGTTAAAACACATCACTCTCCTCTTCAAATTCATTCGTAAATTCTCCTTCTCCGGCGTATGATCTAATTTCTATAATGGACATCGAAAACGAGCCCTCTATTGTTTCGACGGCCGACGATGGCTCATCATCGACATTACTGGATCTCACCAGCTACCAGCTCCATGATCTCGACTCAGTCGACCTCCCGCAGAGTCTCACCGAGTTGGACTTGACAGCCAACCGCTTGTCCACGTTGGACACCCGTATTGCCCACCTTTCCAACCTCAAGAAGCTCTCTTTTCGCCAGAACCTATTTCATGACGCAGGTGTCGAGCCCCTCTCCACCTGGAATAACATTGCCAATCTTGAGGTCTTAAACCTGAAAATTTCGTGACCCTTTTTGTTTTTTTTTTATGGTTGCAAGTGAATTCAATATGTTAGAACTATTTTGTTGTTAAGATAGTTTGCTCAATTCATGTAAAATTCTTGGGTTTGTGTTAAAATGTTGATTTTCTGCTTTATTTAAAGTTTGGGACTTTATTCCTCTTTTGTTGGGAATATGGGGTGTGGGGGATAATTTTCTTTTGTGTAGAGATGTTGTATTAGAATTTACACTATCCGCAATGATACCATTACAAAAGCAAGTTCTTTTCTGTTTTGTTATTTCGTGTTTCTATAATCTCTCCTGTTCTCTAAATGTTTAGTTGCTCGAAATTTCTAGAAAATTATGGATTATTATATCAGGAGATTTAATTTTATTCCTTGTTTTTGGATGGGGAAAATCTATAGGGGTCTGTAAGTTTAACAACTAGGGAATCACATGGATGGATGAAACCGGACTAATTCAAACTTGGAATGATTTTTGCTCAAGTTCTTGTTTATGATTTTTAAGTCTGCATTTGAAGCTGAATGTGGGACTATTTTGGCCGCAAAACTGTAGAATTGCATATTGCTTAGCTCTTTTGCATTCTTTAAGAGGCAAAAATAGTTTCTGAAATGGCAAAATACCTTGGATTGGGATGCATTTCATCTTTAACTCCAATACAAGCTTTTGTACTCCTTTTGGTTTTGGTTGTAGTTGATGTTCTAATTTGTATTTAGTGATTCTTAAATTTGATATGTTATTTTCTGGACGAGCTGAACCTTTTTTGCAGTTGAATACTGCAGGGAATGGTTTAAGGTTTGGATGCATGATTTGTGGGCTTTTGGTTTAGGTACTTTCCGACAAGCAGTTCTAGGATGGTTTTTATTGTTTTTAAACTGGTTGTTAACCACAGAGGCGAATTTATCATCAGCAGGAAATTTATTTCTGCTTACTTCCTCTAAAGCTGGTATATTTATACTTTCTTGGAAATTGGTGATACTTTAATTGGAGAACAAAGACTAATATCAGCATTTGAGCATTTCTTCTTTGCCAAACTTGAAATTTAATGCACACATCTGCCTGCTTACACTTGCTTATGTTTTGTGCTTGGATGTTAAGATGCCTTAACTGAAATGATTTTCTTTTGTCCACATGGTAAAATAAAGGACAAAGTAAGTCTCCTATCTATTTTATGCCATTGAGCATTGTGTAAGTTAAAGCTTGGAATGTTGTTAACTTTTCTTTCATTTGTTTTTTTCCAGAGTTTTACGTTTTTTTCCGCCCTTCCACTCAGGCATTTCACCTCTTTTTTTTGGTGGTGTTCAAATAACATGTTAAATTAATGCACAACTTATTTGTTTTATAGGAGCTCATTCTCAGGGACAACCAGTTGAAGAAAGTTCCTGATGTCAGCATATTCAAGAGGCTTTTAGTTTTTGATGTTTCTTTCAATGAGATTCCAACACTTCAGGAGATGTCTAAGGTCTCCAACACACTTAAAGAACTCTATGTGTCTAAAAATGAGGTTACCAAGATGGAGGAGATTGAACACTTTCACGCGCTGCAAATTCTTGAACTTGGGTCCAACAAATTGAGGGTTAGATTTCTTCTTTCTTGTCAAGGATGTTGTAAGCAACAAGTTACTGTTCACTGAGAGAGAGAGAGAGAATTATGTTACTGTCCAAACTAGATATTATTACTTTAAAAGCTCTAACAACCCTTTACTTGCCATGTTTTAACTCACTTTGGATTCTGTCACTAAACCAAAACAATATGTTATACAGAATGGTTTGTTTCACATTGTCTATGCAAGTTGAAAGAAATGCTTCTCTATATACTCAGGAAATGGAGAATCTGCAGAGCTTAACAAACTTGCAAGAGCTATGGCTTGGTCGTAATCGTATTAAAATTGTTGACTTGTGTGGGTTGAAAGGCATCAAGAAGATTAGCCTGCAAAGCAATCGGTTAACTTCCATGAAAGGGTTTGAGGTACTTATGGGCATGTTCTGTGTAGTTTGAAAGGTCAAAATATTCATGTATATGATATAACCTCAACGAACTCATGTATTTGATCCCATTGTTAACTTATTGTGTTTCCTTTATTTTCAGGAATGTGTTGCTTTGGAAGAATTGTACTTGAGCCATAATGGTATTGCAAAAATGGAAGGCTTATCAAGACTGATAAATCTTCGGGTTTTGGATGTCGCTTCAAATAAGCTGACAGAAATTAGTGACATCGAGAAACTGACACAGTATGAATATCTCTCTAGTATTTCCACGTTCAAAAATATTATCATGGCTCAGTTCAGTTGTCATAATCTGCATTCTGGTTCGTTCCTTTTCAGATTAGAAGATTTATGGCTTAATGACAACAATATAACCTCATTAGACGGTATTGCTGAGGCAGTTGCAGGTTCGAGAGAGAGTCTAACCACCATCTATCTTGAGCACAATCCATGTGTATGCATATGTTAACCCTCATAGAGCTCAATCTTTTAATTTATCACACCTTTTTACTGATATCTCCATAGCTAGATTCATTTTTTCTGTTCTTGATCTTCATTGTTGTGGCTTCCATCTCCTGTAAACTACAATGCGATTCAGTAGGAAATTTGTTTGGTGAATTTCAGTAGTTAGGTTCGAATTGTTAAAGCAAAATTTGAAATAGAGTAGAACTACTACAATCTCGTCTTCTATGGTGAAACATCTTCTGATATTCTCATCAAAAGCCAGCTAAAAATTTGATTTGGAGTCATATTTCTCTCCATGCTTGATTGACTATTGATTTCTTCTGATGGATGCATCATTTTGTATTTCATTTTTCTTCATTTATGAATGTGCCGGCGGATAATTATTTTTAGGACCCTCACTGTTGTGAGACCTCTGCAATATCTGCAGCATACCCTAAATGAGAAATGGCAGTTGATGCTGATGATAGGATGATTCCATGAATATGAATTTGTTATCATCGCATCAATTCAGGTGTTTAAGCTCGTGATTATAATTGATCCAATGCTAGTGCTCCACATTAGAAATTTCAAGTTTTGCGTTGTTGCAGCTACTAGAGGAAGATATTTGAACTGCAAATTTATACTGTCAGGCAAACCAACTCCAACTCCAACAGACGACGCAGTTTTAGTTTTGCTAGCCTTGCTCATGTCTTTCTATAGTTGTTAATAGTTTTTTCCCATTTCCTTTTTGTGTTGTTTTATGCATATAAAAGATTCTAACTACTTCTCTAAAACCTTGCAGGTGAAGTTTCCGAATTATGTTGCTGCCTTAAAAGAAATCTTCCCTAATGTTCAACAAATTGATTCTGAAGTATTCACTTAGGAGTTTCTGGCAATTGTTTTTTTGTGATTCAGAGAGGATACATTGTCACAAACTCACAACGGTGATGTCAAGAGTCAGACATGAATTCAAATGTCAACTTCGCCATGAGAACGGATTACATCGTGAGGCCCATCAGTACTGGTACTGAGAAATCTGCCGAATGCAAGAAATTCCTGTCTATTTTTAAGAGACTGATGATGAGTAAACAAGATGTTGCATTCCTATTTATGAGGAAGTTATTTTTGTCATTCTAAAATTTTATCTTCGGTTTCAAAAATTACAGCCAAGAAATCTTCGTGTTTCTTTGTGTTTTGTCATTCTAAAATTTTATCTTCGGTTTCAAAAATTACAGCCAAGAAATCTTCGTGTTTCTTTTTGTTCAGTAAGAGGAGCTATTAATTGTTAGTAGGAGGACTTAGACAAAAAAAAAAAAAAAAGAGGACTTAGAGGGGGTTATGACCCCAAAAAGAAAATGTGAGGCCAATCCTTTTTTTCGTGTATGGAAAGGTGTAGGCACCGTTTTACACTTTCCGCATGCAGCTATAATGTATCTCCTTCGACATCACAAACAGTGAATAAGCCAATAATAGGCCAAGCAATGAGCCCACGTCTCATTCTTCCAAACAGACTCGAAGTGCCAATCTGCCTATTGTGGGTTTGGTACATATGTCTTTTGCAATTTCTGAAGTAAAAAGAAATATTTACCGACAACAGGCAGGATCATGAAAGCAAACGAGGAAACATTCCAGTACTTGCACTTGCTTTACCACATAACCAAATCTTAATCAAGGTTTTGTACAAATAGATGTACTGCGAGAGGGGAAAAGTAGCACAGAACTTGTTAAGAAATCCTTAATACAACGACGTTTAGAAGTAAGCATTAATTGGAAAGATTGAACCCACAAGTGAGGTAAGTACATTGACCTTGTCAATTATGTAGCATAGAGTTTTTTGATACATTTGACGATGTAAGAAATTGTTTAAGCCTCCCAAGCCCCACATGCATGCATCCTGCAACTAGTAGTGTACACTGATCGACATTCTTTTACGACAAAACCTGAAGATCAAGCAAAGCAATAAATAAACCAAAACACAAGCAGCAGTCCAATGTATCAATGTCCATCAAATGTTACGCATTTGCAATTATCACAAACACCTGACATATTAAACAAACCAATACAGGGCCATATTTTAACATAAATATTGTACAGAATCACCAGGAAGGAGGAGGACTAACTTAAAAATTCTCAAATAACCTTTGCCATCAATGAGAAGAAGAACACATCTTGCTGAACCGTAACCTACAACTCATCTCCCAAGTCCCAATTTGTAAAAAAGGCGGAAAGTCTCCAGGAAATTCAAGTAGAAACCCACTATCGCCCTTTGTCAAAGGCAATTCGAGTTCTACCAGATCCTTCAAAGCCATCTCGCATTGATCCTGCAGTAGCCTTCATTGTACCACTGCTACCAACTTTATCCATTGCTTTTTTACCCTTCTTAACCTCAGTCAAGAATTGGTCTAGACCAAATGGATCAGCTTCTTCAGCTTGTTTCTCAAACTCAACAGGCCCACCTCTAGGAGCAGACCTCTCAGAGGTACCGACAAATGCTTTGTCAGGTTTAAAGCGTTCAGTCTTCATAATCTTGTCGAGCTGCTCATCTGCACCTCCATACACATCAGAGTCGACATCTTTCTTGGGCCTGTAAAGAGTAGAGAGAGTAGGTTGTGCAGTAAAAAGACCCTTGTCATATATGTTATAAGAATCATCAATGGCAAACCCAGAGTCCATCCCCTTTTCCTGGTTAAACAACCTTTGATCATATTGGACTTCAGCCCCTCTCCCTGTTGTAGCCATTCCAAGAGCAACTTTCTCACTGACGTCACGGTCTCTATCCCTGGTAATCTTACTTTTCTTCCCCATTGCAACATCTTTAGCCTCCAACCTCCGCTCCCTCTCCCTCTCTCTGCGTCGCTCCTCTCTGATTTTCTCCCTCTGCGTTCGTTCCTCTCTCTCCTCCCTCGTCTCCTTCTCCCTTGGGGCATCCCTAACACGATCATAATCTGCCATCACATCATCATTACCTCTCTCAGAAGTCATAGAGGCAGTAGACTGGGGAACAACACCGGTTCTCTCAGATCTAGCCTTTCGAGCCAACTCTCGCAATTCCATCTCTTTCTTTTCTTTCTCTTTCATCATCATCTCCTTATGTACCTTTGACCTCATTTCAACAGCCTCTCTAGCTTTCTGCTCTGCTACATACAAGGACTCCGACAACTTGGCAAAATTGTCACTAATCTGAACATCCTGAAGCCCCCTACCATCAGCTGCCAGACGTTTATCAAGAGGTATTGTATAACCTTTAGGATTCTTCCAGTTTGAAATACAAGGTGGGATTTTCCAATCTTGCTGGTCTTTCACAGTCACTGCGCGGGGAGGAGAGTGCATTACTGGTACCGGAGGGGAACCAGATGCTTTAGGAACCCTCTTATGTTTAAACTTAGGTGGCTCCAAAGGATCCACAGGCATCTCCACCATCCTAATAATCCTCTCCTTTGCACCAGAATTAAAGGCAGCTGACTGCTGTGAAGGTTTGTACTTGATAAATTTGGAGTCCGAAGATTGTGTGGGCACATTTTTAGGCTGAGCAGCACTCAACCTCACATTTACAATCTTCTCAAGAGCAGCCTTAGTGCTCTGAGTGGTGTCCTCAACCTCTTTCTGCTTCTCGTCCAAGTCCATCTCTTCCTCATTCTGCTCATCTTTGACAACCGCCGGGATGAGGTCCGTATGCTGGGAATAAACAATTTTCTTAGAATTCTCATTCTGCCTCACAATTGCATCATACCTCACATTACCATGCTCATCAACTGTCACTGGCAAGGTCCTCCCCCCAGTCTTCCAATCCCTTTTTCTACCCATATCAAGAGGGTACTGGGCAATATGAATTTCTGGGAATGCCCCGCCATCACCAAAATCCTCAAGCTTGGATGGCTTAAAACCAGCCCTTTTCAAGTAAGCCGGAACAGGGTTGGCCTTAATTGTTGCAGATTTCTCAGACTCTGCTGCAGTGTACCTCTGCTTGAACCACGGATCACTGGAATGGTCGTAATGAGAGGAACCACCCGACTTCACAGGAGGAAGAAGATCCTTTAATGCTGCCATTAATACTACAAACTCTAATATCAACCACAGTCTCCTCCAAAATCCCTACAAAAGGCAATAAAAGAAAGAACAATATTCGTTATCCCAAAAGAACAACCTCACCAGCAAAATTCATAAACACCCATAACCTCAAATTTGAACATTTACGAAATATCTTTAAAAAAATCGAAACTTATCAAACAATTTATGTGGACAGAAATCAAGAATGATTCAAAATAATCAGTAACTATGTCGGTAAATTTAGGGCAAATCACTCGAGCTCAAGATCGAATCTTCAATCGAAGGAAACTTCAAAAACGCATGATGTTTAGATGAATCTGATTAGGGTTTTCGTAACAAAATAAAATAAAAAAAAAATCAACAACAACCAGAACTTAAACCTAATTATTTTGAATCAAAGACAAGTAAAGGTAGGAATTAAAAATTGAAGACGCAACAAAGATGGAACTAACCTGATTTCGTGATATCCTTAAATTACAAAGGTTGGCTCGTCGAGGGTTAATCCAAATAATGAAGATGCAATTCCAACCACCCTTATTGGCTGCAGGAAGTTCGTATATCCGCGTTTGTCATTATAAGTCGGCGCTGCAGTGTATGGGTCACTTGGGCTCTCTTTTGGCTGGATTATACCCTGTTAGTTGATTAAGAAGGACTTCGGCATTAGGCCATTCAAAACTTATCTCGATTTTTTGGCCCAATAAAATTCTTTTTTTTTTTTAGTATATTTTCTTTGAGAAAAAGTTATTATATCGAGTAATGATAGGGGAGTAAAAAATTAGAGTGAAAATCCAAAGTGACTGATGTGGCAGTTATAAAAAGACAAACTAATCCATTACCATATGATAATTGAACCCTAATGGGTAATGGATTAGTTTGTCTTTTTATAACTGCCACAGTCACTTTGGGTTTTCACCCTAATTTGGGTTTTCACTCTAATTTTTCACTCCTCCAATCGTTACTCTATTATATTATATTAGGTACAAATGCAATATTATTTTTCTGTTTTCAACAAAAATATGCTAGTTGGTTAATAAACATAGTACTAATATAGTAATATGACAAAGAGTTATGTGTATTATAATGTCGTGTATAGATAGCCATACTACACTTTCAAAAACAAACGAGATAATATGATGAATCAACCACAATATATGTTTTGGTATAATTTTTGTTCTCTTAATTCAAAACTTTAAATATACATCCTCCATAACTTGTTGGGAATAAAAAATTATATCACCAAAGTTAACGTTAAATCGGTTCATATATAAACGCAATTCAAATATGAAATGGACAATTGATCGTTGTTAAAATTGTGATTCTCATCTATTGTCATTTTTATTGCGTTAAAATTACCATTAACACATTGAAGCCTATATGAACTAGAGCAATTAAAAATTGAAATTGCCATTAACTCATCGTAGCATATGTAAACTAGAGCAACTAAAAAATGAAACCGCTTCACATAATAGCAATTGAGAAAATATATATAAACACGCTTATGAAATTTCTCATACACAAAAAAAAAAAAATACCAAACTTACTTTTTTTTTGGTTAGTTTTAAAGTTTTGTTTTTTTTTCTTTGCATCTTCATATAACTATTTTTAAATATTTAGGTTAAAGAATAAATGCTGCTAAACAATTGTTAGAGAAATTGTATTGAAATTTAAAACCAAAGTAAATGGAATTTCTCTCTTCGAGAAAAACCAAAAGAAGAGTGAAATGAATTTGTTTGTCATGGATGATGGTCTTGTTCAGTAATTAATGGGTTGGAGGAATTAGTGACTTTTTGGTATTACGGATTTTATTCTTACCCAATGACAAACCACTAAGATGATGCCAAGTATGAGGAGCGAATGGGGAGACTCCACGTCACATTCTACTCGCTGACATCGAAAGTTACCCAATCTATGACGCAATTTTCACCCAAACGAATGTATTAATACGCTTCTTTTCGCATCTCTACAGAAATCGTGATTTTCAAGCCAGAAGCCACGATTTCATCAAAGTGAAAACTAAAACCTGAGAACGGTAATTATTCAGCATTTACCGTAGCTAAGTGTAGACTTGATACTAAGTCTTCGTTCGTCTCAACGTCGAAACTAGAAGAAACGAGAAAAACCCCCGGCCCCCGCCTCACCCTCAGTCTCGCACTCACTGTGTTCCAGCTGCGGCTTGTTTTGGCCGTCAATGGCGGCGCCGGAGACCTCAACGCCTTCATCTCTGCGTAACGCCTTTGGTTTTGTCTTCTCGTTTTTCATTCTCGTTTTAATCGGCGTTCTCGCATTCTCGATCCGCATCTTCTCTGTAAGTAAACTTCTGCAAAGGCTCTTAGTTTACATCTTTATATGCTTAGGTGTAGAGTTGATAAATTTAGATCGGAATGTTGAAATGTGGTATGTTTATTGAGGTGTCGTTATTGAGTGTTTTAATTATAGTATAAGTACGGTGCTTTGAGACCTGTATTGATGTGGAATATTGGATTTTGATCATGTACAGGTGATTAAATACGAAAGTGTGATTCACGAGTTTGATCCTTATTTCAATTATAGAGTCACTCAGGTTTGCAATTTCATTCCTTTTTCTTTTTCTGGGAAGTGCATCTTTTTCCTGTTAAAATTTAATAGCTTCAACTGGACTTCAATTTTCAACTGTAAACTAATATTTGTTTCTCTTGAAATGAGTGACTGTGATTGCATTTCAATGAGATATAGCAGGAAAGCTTGTATTTTGCTGATATTCAAGCTTCATAGGTCCAAGTATATGATTTAATTTATTGGCCGCTTATCTTATGTAAGCTGTGATATGAAGAGATTACTTCTTTCTGCCAAAAAAATCATCTTTAAATGAAAGGAAAGATTTTGAGATTGAAGATTAATTCTCTCCTAAATGGTTTTGAATTGTCAAGGTTTATAGTAAAATTTGCATGTCCGGTCCTTCTTAAGAAAAGGATTGTATCATCTCTCTGTATCTCCTCTGGCTTTTACATGTCCACTCCTTGCCACTTCTGTTATATATGTTGTTGAACAAGTTAGTATTCTCTTGAAAATCTTGATGGTGGTTTGGGTCTACTAACTTGAATACTGATTTCAGATTCATTTTCCAACTTAAATGATAGCAAATCAAATAAGAAGGCTTCTTATGATAAAGCAAATAGTTATCCTACTTTCATCTTAAATAACATAAACAAAAGAAGAATGGAAAGCTACATTTCCACCAGAGAACTTGGACCTCTAGTTAGGAGGTAAATGGTTGTAGACGCATCTAACTTTGGCACTTGTTTCGTGTTAAAATTGAATATGACTACTGGAAGCTATTTTGAGCATTCTTACTTTGATTTTGATCATATTAATTTCTAACATGCCATATTTTTATTTAGATGTACTCTTTTCTGGTGTTTAATTGTTTCCTAGAATTTTGAGTTGCAACATTGTGACATATCTATTGATTTCAGTATCTCACAAAGAATGGAATATATGACTTCTGGAACTGGTTTGACGATCGGACCTGGTAATTGCTATGCCAATCTATGATATTTTCTGGTTCAAATTGTTTCTTTCCTATAATCTGATTTGCTGAAAAGTGAACTGTTTTTTACTTTAATTAAGGTATCCTCTTGGCCGTGTGATTGGTGGGACTGTTTATCCTGGACTAACATTGACAGCAGGCACATTGTGGTGGTATGCTTCTTGGATGATTTGATGTTTCTTGAAGATCTAGATCCATGAAAGTTGGGATTCATGAGTCTATCAGATTTTCCAACCAGAAATTTTATCTTCCTTGTCCTCTCTGTCTTCTTCTTTTTCTTCTCTCTCTCTCTCTCTCTCTCTATCTATCTATCTATCTATATGTATGTATATATTATATATAATCTATCTGCCTCTCTCTTCATTTTCTTTTGTCCTCTTCAGTTCTACTTCATTTGGTTTTAGCCATTGTCTTTCAGCTACCGTTTGCAACGGCTGCATATAGTGATTGATTTGACTACTTTTTACCACTTTAATGCAGGTTATTAAATTCTTTAAATATTCCCTTGTCTGTGGAAACTGTTTGTGTATTTACGGCCCCAATATTCTCAGCTTTTGCTTCTTGGGCAACTTTCCTTTTGACAAAGGTTTGTTTGTTGTAGCAATAGTTTAGTTTCAAAAAACACTTGGATTTGCCTTATATTAGTAGACATGTTTAGTCGGTCTCTTTGCTTTATTTTTCAGTTAAGTTTTTTCTTTTCACATGTAGGAAGTTAAGGGCACTGGTGCTGGATTGACTGCTGCGGCTCTCTTAGCCATGGTAATTTAATTCAAGTTATCTGTAATTTAGAGAAAATATGAATGCTATCTTGGAATATTTTTAGCATGCTATCTCAATTTCTGAGAAGGATCTTAATCCACTAGCTAATACCTTTTTTATGTTTTGTTTATGGTAAGAACTATTTATGGAACCATCTTTTGTAGTTTACTTGAACAAGGTTTCCTTTCTTATTTGTTTGGAAAAGCAAATTCTCAAATTATGCTGCTACCTTCCATGGACTGACGAACAATTTTCCTAAGATGCGTCTCCATTTGTGTTTCATTTGAATTACGTTTTTCTCATAATTTTTAGTCTCATTGCCTTTTTTATGCTGGCAGGTTCCATCTTACATATCTCGATCCGTGGCTGGCAGCTATGACAATGAAGCTGTAGCTATATTTGCTCTGATATTCACTTTTTACCTCTATCTTAAGGTTATATATATGATACTTTCGTTGTACTTATAATCTGTATCCGAGCTCATGTCATAAAAAAATTTAAACTCTTTTACCTGTTTCTCATGGTTTTCTTGGTATCTTGTCTTTTGCTACGCCTGCATTTATCCATTTAAGGGTCTCATTTTTGTTATTTGTTGCAGACATTGAACACTGGATCCCTCTTTTATGCAACTCTAAATTCTATAGCATACTTCTACATGGTATGGCAGAAGGAACTATTGTTATGCTGGTGATGGTTACACCTGTATTTTCCACCCTCTTGCCTGACACATTCTCATTCGGTTTTCAGGTTTGCTCTTGGGGAGGGTATACCTTCATTATCAACCTCATTCCAATGCATGTGCTGCTATGCATCGTAACTGGTCGCTATTCTTCTCGATTGTATATTGCATATGCTCCACTTGTAAGTATCTTAATGGCCAGTTACATTGCATAAGCTGAATAGTTGGTATGCTTAGAATGGAGGTTGACAATTTATTGTTGCTAAATTTCTTTAGTTTTCCTGGTAGGATATGTTGCTCCTGTCTGTTTATGATACAGTACAAGAATTTTTTAATTAATCACGCATTAGTAATGCTTTTTACGCTTAACATTTCTCTGTACAACTGTTGCTTAAATCATTTTTTCTTCTAATATTCTAGCAATTTTAAATACAGGTTGTTTTAGGAACATTGTTGGCTGCTTTAGTCCCTGTTGTGGGTTTTAATGCGGTTATGACATCAGAGCATTTTGCTTCATTCCTGGTTAGTTTCCACATGAGCGTTATCCTACCATTCTTTCTTCTTTTCTCCCTTTTTATTTAACCAGGTTTGCTCATGTCAAAAAGTTGCCCTCACTATGGGGCATATTCTGAAATTTACTACATTCCATAAATTAAATAAGTCTATATCATATTGCTTACAGAAATTTCTACTCTTTGTCTGTACTTGGAGTGGGATCAGTTCTGGTGGGCAATTTCAGATAAAGTGATTACAAACTTTAACCTAATATGTTTAGACAATATAGATGTGTTTTTCCATAATCCAGAAGATATATATTTTACCATCTCATATTTCTGTTTTCACGTGCAAATTTAAATGAGGACTAATGGCTATTGCATGTGCAATATTTTCAGATATTGAGAGAAAAAGTAATCTGATTTCTTAATATCAAGCTGTGAAAAAGTTTGTTAAAGGGTAAATAAATGCAACAACGTCAACCTTCCTTGCTATTATCTGTCTTTGTTTATCTTTCAGAGCTTATTGGCTTTATTGAGTGTATTGTAAGTTTAAGTGCCAAAAGAAAGAATAAGAGGAGAACTCTTTTATTCCCTTCTGACAACCTTTATACTTCCTACCATGCTACATTATATTGGACAACCTCAAGAAAGCATCAAACTTGGAGACATTTAAAGTTGCATCCTTGTTTTGATGATTCATCACTTGTTTTATACTTGATCAATTTTTTTGTTATTCTCATGGAACTATTTATGCTTTTCTCTTGTTTTTTTCTCTAATATTTGGTTTTCCTAATTGTACATTTTCCTGCTTGTTTGTGTACAGGTTTTTATTATTATCCATGTTGTAGCTCTTGTTTATTATATTAAGGGGATTCTTTCAACAAGAATGTTCAAAGTGGCCGTTACACTTGTGGTCTCAGTTGGCCTGTAAGTATCTTCACTTCTAACTTCTATGTTAATTTGGTTAATTATGTAGAGAAGGGGTTTTGCGGAAGTGGGATAAAGGCTTAGATGTTGTTGTATATAGAGAAGGGGTTTTGATGGATTTGGAAGAATTTTGAACCAAAATTTTGTTGAGTTGTAAACCTTCCTTCAACTTAATCATTTGGCATAGAGGAACAAAAAACAATTTTCTTGCTGCTGAATTGTGCAAATAGTATGACATAACAACACATGCATGTGGCTAACTTTAACTTATTATTTCTACTTTGAAATTCAGGGTAGTTTGCTGTGCAGTAGTGGCTGTTCTTATAGCATTAGTAGCTTCCAGTCCAACAAAGGGATGGAGTGGACGTAGTCTGAGTTTGCTTGATCCGTGAGTTTCTTCACACGATCTCATGGATAGTTGTATGCTAATGTATTTTATATGCAATTGTTTCTTGTTAGTTTTGAGGCAAATAAGTTGGCCGAGCTTGAGCGTTGATGCTTGAATTATATGAAAAACTAGAAATTATAGCCACATTCACTTTCGTCTGAAGTTCTCATGTTCTACCTGCTTTTGCCATTTGGAACACTGGGTCCACTTTTTTCATGGTTTTCATTTGTGGATAAATTTGGTAATGAATCATTGTAGTTGTTTGAATGATTGCATATGATAATTGGAATGTGATTGCAAACTTATCCATGGTCATTAATTATGGCAGCTTATATTTTGTATTCTTGTCAGTGTTTTGGGTTAAAATGTGCTTGGTGAACCAAATTTGAAGGTTTTGATTTTGGTAATTTGTCTGAAATGTGAATGAGCCACGGAGGTTCCGGAGTTAGGTTATGGATATTACATCAAAAACCAATTTGCAAAAATTGGAGTTATGTATTTGAGCACTCTTCTAACCTCATTATGCGTTTTACTTATGCCTTGCTTCTCAATTTGAGAAAGTTCTAAGATAGTCATTGAAAAGTACATTTGATAATAAACACTACTGCATACTTTTTCTGTTGACTTTGGATGCAATTTCAATGTCAATTTCTCAATGATCTAACAAGATTTTCTGTTTTCCTCCCTTCCCTTGTCTTCTCTGGATTGTGGCAGAACTTATGCAAGTAAGTATATACCAATAATCGCCAGTGTTAGTGAGCATCAACCGCCTACTTGGCCTTCTTATTTTATGGACATCAATGTTTTGGCATTCTTGGTTCCAGCTGGCATTATTGTAAGTTTTCAATTTTCTGATTGATCTTTACTTGGAAAGAAGTGCAGATAATATCTATGTAGTTTGCTTGTTATTACTACTTCTCGGGTTCATTCTCATGCTCCATCTATCTTTGCTGTGCTTTCAGGCATGCTTTTTACCTCTTTCTGATGCAAGTTCCTTCGTTGTCCTTTACATAGTAACATCAGTGTACTTCTCAGGTGTTATGGTGAGGATAAATTGAAAAATGCCTGATTAAAACTACCTCTCTCAGCATCCACAATTTTAAGCATCTTCTTTCTTTGCTGGTTTACAGGTTCGATTAATGCTTGTACTTGCTCCAGCAGCATGCATAATGTCTGGAATTGCGCTTTCAGGAGCATTTGATGTTCTCACTCGTTCAATCAAATTTCAGTTGCCTGGTACATCACAAACTCAGCCATCTGATGTAAGCTTGCTATCTCAGTGGTTACGGAAGAACCTTCAAATTATTGAGATATAAAGCTACCTCATTTTCCACATTATTTATACTGTTGAATCTTAAGGCAGGGGATACAAGTTCTGAAAGCATTGTCATGGAAAACAGTGAACCAAAGGCTGAAAAAACTGCAGACGCGGCGAAGGAACGACCTTTGAAGAAAAACAAGAAAAAGGATAGGGAAAAGGAGAAGGAAAATGCTGAGATGGCTCCTAGTAGATCACAATCCCATGTTGTGAGAAGGCTTCTGGTGTTACCTGTGGAAGCATCCATGATTTCTATTTTCTTACTCGTGTTGTTGGTTGCCTTTTATGTGGTATGTATGCTTTATATGTCTAAAGTCATGAAAATTTTGATATTTGGCACTGTTACTAGTTACTACTTATGACTGAAAGAATATTCTTTTTCTCTGGCTTTCATGGTCATGGCCTTTTTTTTTTTTTAAACTCCAGCTTAATTACCGTATCTTGGTTGAGGCCAACGCCTAAAAGCAACATACATGTAGTGTATCTGGTCTGGTTATGGGAATTAATTTGGTACTTTATCAGAGGATAACTTAAGTTTGGATCTACTTGCTGCTCCTTGCAGTTATTTTAGTGTTGTTCTTTCATTTCCCAGTAGAGCCCTTTACAGTTGAGAGATCATTTATTGCGTAGGTTCATTGTGTCTGGGCAGCAGCAGAAGCATATTCAGCACCTTCTATAGTGCTAACTTCTCAATCATCTGATGGCCTTCACGTATTTGATGACTTCAGAGAGGCTTATGCATGGCTAAGTCATAATACAGAGGTGGATGATAAGGTGAGTTCTGTGTAATTCTTTTTGTTATGTTGACTCCATATCATGTATTTTCGTATGACTTCGAGTTTTTGTACACCCTGGATTATTTATCTGTGGTCTTCTAGTCCTCTTAAAGTTATGCTTCACTTCAACAGTTCTTCATCCTCCCCTGCTTTTTCCCACTTTCTAGTGTTCCTCAATTTGTTGGTTTTATATGCAAGTTTTTAAGATTATCTTGTAGTACTTAAAGAGAAGAATACTCCCATCATGTTTTGCATACTACATAAATTTTCGTCTTTTGCTTCAGATTTTATGCTTTCAACTCATCTTTTGGTTCGTCTCTTTGGAAGGGAGATGCATCATTCTGAAGATAACCTTAGGTCATAATGAACTTGAGATTAATGTGCTTGGGCTTTCAAGATGTGGTATGCCTATGAACATTGAGTTTCAGATTTTGGTGGATAACTATGTTAATTGGAGTAGTTATACCCTAATGTGCTCTCCCCTCTTCTGTTTGGTTTGAGTTTGTCTTTTTGGATGAAGTGCCTTGCAAAGCTAGTAAAGGAGCAAGCATCAAAATAAGTTGCTTGTGGATAATCTTGTGTGCTGCGATGGCAGTCCTTTTATCTCCTTGAGAGATAAAGTATGGAGTTTGTAGCACAAAATAAATCTGATCCTACAGCAATTGCAGTAAATGGATGGAAATGAAACATCTTTACCTCTGTAAAATTTCATTGTCTGCATTCTTGTCCTTAGACCGAGTCGAGTTTACACAAATATCAAGAAGGGAAGTTAACAGTCTGGACAATCCTCACCCCTTCTTCATAATTGACTGGCTTATCTTGTCTTATTGGAGGATGTCTCCTCTTCTGTTCAGATATATTTGACTCTGATAAAGAATTGCACCTGGAAGTTTTGTATTCTGTGATGCCTCAAATTTTTGAAATGAAGATATCCTGCTGATGATTGGGTTCTGCAAACTCTTTTCAGGTTGCATCTTGGTGGGACTATGGTTACCAAACTACAGCCATGGCCAACCGCACCGTTATTGTTGACAATAACACTTGGAATAACACTCACATTGCAACTGTTGGTACTGCCATGTCATCTCCCGAAAAGGCAGCTTGGGAAATTTTTAACTCTTTGGATGTGAAATATGTCCTTGTTGTCTTTGGAGGTTGGTTCTGTTCTTTCAGGGAAGTCAATGCTTATGTAAGCAGCATAGACTGCTCTAACTTCTGCTTTTTTGTTTCAGCTGTCGTGGGCTACCCTAGTGATGATATAAATAAATTCTTGTGGATGGTTCGGATAGGAGGGGGAGTGTTCCCTCATATCAGGGAACCTGACTATCTGGTGAGTAAGTTTGAGACTCTAAACAGAGTCCTCTGTCATTTTTGTTAATCTGTGTTGCCATATACTTGTGATTTATATATCTTCTATTTTGGGAGGATAAAGCATATGCTTGTGTTTGTGTGTGTCTGAGCTGTGGAATCATTTCACTCTAGCCGTCAACTTTTTATCTTTTCTACCTTGTAGCCATGGAGGAATTGCCATAGCTTTCCTATTTTATTTAATATATTTGAATCCTAATTTTTGCTATTCCTTCTGCGGTTCTGCCTTGAAGAGAGATGGACAGTACCGGATCGATTCTCAGGCCACTCCAACCATGCTAAATTGCCTAATGTACAAGCTATCTTATTACAGGTGCAGTTTTACTGGGAACACTGGCAGTACATTAGTTGTTGATTTTTGTTTTTTTGGTTTGGCTAATTGTTAAATCTATTTCTATCCGTCTTGCTTTAGATTCGTGGAGACTGATGGGAAAGGCTTTGATAGAGTAAGGCGCACTGAAATAGGAAAGAAATACTTCAAACTTACCCATTTTGAAGAGGTGAGACTCATTTTATCCGTCAAATGTACTCTTTGGGACAGTTATTATCTTGTTTGAATACTTTGACTTACCGTAAATATGTAATTGTTGTATTGCGTACCTGATGGCCGTCTAATTAATGAAACTTGTTCACCTCTGTTTCTATATTGGTCCGTGGAAATGATGTTGAAATGGAATTGTTCTACCACTTCTTTGTCTACTGTTTGGCAATCTTCTTGGAGCAAGTTCGTGATAGTAATTGAGATATTGGATTATTTGTTCATCTCTCATTTTGCTGTTTTGTCTCTCTTAATGGAATAGGTTAAATATAAAAATTGCATATTTTACCTGTAAAATTCTAAATGAAGCAGCACTTACGCTCGCTTTCTTACCATTGAGTGATGAAAGGGGATGGAATGCTTACCAACATGCTTATAGAGCCTTGAAATAAGAACTCCAGTTCCGCTGCTATTAGATTTACTTCTAAATGGCCATTGTTAAAGCTACATCATCAGTTTGCACATTGCATGCCAAAAGGGAGAGGAAAGGAAATGAATTTTGTGATTCAATTTGAACTGCATTTAATACTAAAACTTTACTTCTTCTCCTGTATATCTAGGTATTCACAACTCACCATTGGATGGTGCGGATATACAAATTAAAACCTCCAAAGAACAGGATTCGAGGAAAGACAAAGAAATCCAAAACGGTATCTATACAGCAAACTCTCTCTTTTGTTTTCTTTATCATTGTGTATACCTTGACTTGCAACTTCCTTTTCTTCAGAAATCTAGCTCAGCAACCAGCTCAAAAAGTAGCAGAACAAGAAAGAAGAATCCTTGGCATTAGAAAGCATTTTAGTAGGAGCTGATGTTTGGGCATTCTGTTGTAATACAGATATAATTATTTTACTTGAGCAGTTCTCTAGAGATTGTTCGGCTGGAGTTCGCCTAGTTACAGTAGGAAAGAGAAAAATTGAGGATTTTGCAGTCTGAAGGTATTACTTTAGATCCATTTTAACTTTGTCACAGGCAATTGAAAAGGCGAAAAAGGCAGTTTTTGAACAGCTCTGGCATCTAGTTGTTAACAGTGTAAAAGAAATCTCATATATACAACGCCCTTTCCAATGAAGCTAGAAATCCAACTTTGCGGTATTCAGGTTTTAGTATTGGCACTTTTTACTCTTTCACTGTCAACAGTCTCTTCTACAAACCCATGTAACTCACAAAAAATGGAAACTACAAACTTCCATAAGCGACACACTTGTGCACCAAAAGATGGAAAGGGCGATTCGCTTGGATCAATCCAACTCTTATGCATCAATGATCTCCCATGTTGTAATTAATCTCATGCGAGATCATTTTTTAAAAAATAAGTGTGTTATAATCATGAAAAATGGAGATTTGGTAAAAATTTTAAATTTCAATTTTTTGACATTATTTATTAGAATGCATGTTTACAATCGAGGTGAGTGCAAAAAATGATACAAAAAAGTCAAAATCAATGCGTCTTTGGATTTTGCCTTTTTTGTTAAAATTCGTGTGTTATAACTCATGAAAAATGTAGGTTTGATGAAAATTTTTTTCTCAATTTTTTTGACTATATTCATAAGATTGCATGGTGACAATAGGGGTGGGCGTAAAAAAAGGTACAAAAAAGTCAAACTCGATGCGGTTTTGGATTTGTCCATTTTTTTGCTAAAATACGTCCTTAACCCATAAAAAATTGAGGTTTGGTGAAAATTTTATTTCTCAATTTTTTTGACGTTATTCACTAGAATTCATGTTCACTATCGGAATGGGTGCACAAAACGTTACAAAAAAAAGTCAAAATTAATGCGTCTATGGATGTTGCCATTTTTTGCTAAAATATGTGTGTTATAACCAATGAAAAATAGAGGCTTGATGAAAATTTTATTTATCAAATTTTCACGTTATTTACTAGAAAGCATGATCACAATAGTGGTGGGTGCAAAAAACGGTACAAAAAAGTCAAAATCAATTCGTGTTTGAATTTTGCCTTTTTTTTTTACTAAACTTGTGTTATAACCCTTGGAAAATGGAGGTTTAGTAAAAAATTTAATTTTCAATTTTTTTGACATTATTCACTAGAATGCAAGTTCACCGTTGTGGTGGGTGCAAAAAATAGTATAAAAAAAGTCAAAATCAATACGTATTTGAATTTTGTCATTTTTTGCTAAAATATGTATATTATAACCCATAAAAAATTTAGGTTTGGTGAAAAATTTATTTTCCAATTTATTTGACATTATTCACCAGAATGCATGGTCACAATATGGAAGAGTGCAAAAACCGATGTAAAAAAAGTCAAACTCAACGTGTTTTTTTTTTATTTTGACATTTTTTTCTAAAATACGTGTGTTATAACCCATGAAAAATGAAGATTTGGTGAGATTAATTTTCAATTTTTTTTACATTATTCACTAGAATGCATGTTCACAGTCACGGTGGGAGTAAAAAACGGTACAAAAAAAGTCAAAATCAACGTGTCTTTGGATTTTGCCATTTTTTTAAAAATACATTTGTTATAACCAATTAAAAATGGAGGTTTGGTGAAAATTTTAATTTTCATATTTTTTAACATTATTCACTAGAATGCATATTCACAATCAGGGTGGGTACAGAAAACGGTACAAAAAAGTTAAAATCAATGCATACTTAGATTTTGCCATTTTTTGTTAAAATATTTGTGTTATAAGCCATGAAAAATGTAGATTTGATAAAAAAATTAATATTCAATATTTTTAACATTATTTACTAGATATTGGGGTGGAAGCAAAAAACGGTACAAAAAAAGTCAAAATCAAAGCGTCTTTGGATTTTTTCATTTTTGGATAAAATACGTATATATCTCATGAAAAATAAACATTTGGTGAAATTTTTTTTTTAATTTTTTTGACATTTTTTACTAGAATGCATGTTAACAATCAGGGTGAATGCAAAAAACAGTTCAAAAATATCAATGCATCTTTGAATTTTACCTTTTTTTTACTTAAATACGTACGTTATATCCCATGAAAAATGAAGGGTTGGTGAAAATTTTAATTTTCATTTTTTTTTACATTATTCACTAGAATGCAAGTTCACAATTGGGGTGGGTGCAAAAAACGGTACAAAAAAAATTCAAAATCAATGTGTCTTTGGATTTTGCCATTTTTTGCTTAAATACATATGTAATGGCCTATGAAAAATGTAGGTTCGGTGAAAATTTTATTTCTCAATTTTTTTGACGTTATTCACTGAAATGCATGGTCACAATAAGGGTGGGTGCAAAAAACGAGACAAAAAAAAGTCAAAACCATTGCATCTTTGGAATTTGCCATTTTTTTGTTAAAATACATGTGTTATAACCCCTAAAAAATGGAGGTATGGTAAAAATTTTATTTTTCAATTTTTTTCATATTATTCACTAAAATGCATGTTCATCATCAGGGTGGGTGCAAAAAAACGGTACAAAAAAGTACAAATCAATGCGTCTTTGGATTTTGCCATTTTTTTGCTATAACATGTGTGTTATAACCCATGAAAAATGAATGTTTGGTGAAAATTTTAATTTTTAGTTTTTTTACATTTTTCACTAGAATGCATGTTTACAATAGAGGTGCAAAAACCGGTACAAAAAAAAGTCAAAATTATTTCATTTTTAAATTTTTTTTCCGAAAAATACGTGTTATAACCCATTAAAAATGGAAGTTTGGTAAAAATTTTATTTCTTAATTTTTTTTACATTATGGAAGTTCTTTCATTGCTTTAACATTTCTACTAAGTGAGTCAGTTATATCATATATGCATTACATTTCTGGATTGTGCTTGACTCTGAGAATTTTGAAGGTTCCTTCATTGAGCGTCCTCGAGCATGCGGTCTTCAGATTTTCTGGGCATGTAGTGTACCAAACTACTAATCATATCAAATCATTATGCGGTGAATTCCGATATGGTTTTGGATCATATGCATACGCCCGTTCGGATCCAAAATACAAACTGGGCTCCAAGAACAAGAAAATGAAGATAACAAACATCGTATAAAAGCAGAACCAACGACAATGCTGTTGTATAGCAAGCATATTTGTCCAAGGGACACTTTATTCAGTATAGATATCATCCTCCTGATTGATTTGAGTCAGTAAGGTCTATAGATATACACACTGTAACACACACACACACACACACACTAAAACAGGTCAAGATCTTTCGAACTCCATATTTACACATGCATCTACTTCATTTAAAGCAAGGATTTCAATAAACTTGGACTTCATATGTGGGCACCAACTTGTGCAGTTATATGCCTTCCCATCTCAGCAGTCGAGGACTGGAAAACTGTCCAAAACCTGAAACTCTCGTTTACAATCTACTAATTTGAAGAGTTAAGGCCACCGAGTTCTATTCTTAAGAAGCTTCTTTGAAGGCCTTTAGTGGTCATGGCTTCAAGGAAAAAGAAATCTCATATAAATACCCTGTACAAGAAGAATATGTCAATGTTCTGTGTCAATGATTATCCATCCATCACCAATAAATAAAAGGAACCACTGATGTCTCCAATAATGCCAAGAATTAGTAGCATCATCATCAGTCTCACAGTTTCTTAGGAAAATGATAAGTCTTCTTTAAAAACTTTGTGGCAATCTCATCGTTCCGATGGCACAAGACTCGAAGAATTGTGTTTGGTTCAGTAGGGCTCCACTGACCTGAAGTTGGAGGCAATGGAAGCCTTGATTTATCTATAGCTCCAAATCTATCCAGAACTACCAGTTTGAATTGCTCAACAAGTTTCAAAGAATCTGTATGAAAAAGTGGAAGGACAACCTTAATGGTGGATGAATACTTGTCTATCAAATCAGTCGGTAATCCATCCCCATCAGACCAGAATAAGTGCACAAGAAAATTGAAATCCTGTTCCACTACTGCAGCATCTTGCAGAGTAAAACCACGGGAAGGACCCCCAGCAAGCAAAACCAACAAGAACCCCTCAAAAGAAGCTTTCATTATTTGTGTAATTACTCGTGTCCGGACTCTGTCATGGACAGTTGCTGATACAATTTCCAAATTTTGCTCCAGCCCTTGAAGAAATGGTTCAATCCTGGATGATAAAACATGCCCTACATACAGGTAATCCCATAGAACATGGCTCAGATCATGAAATATGATCTTATATGCAGTTGTTTCAGAGAGTTGATGGATTCCTTCTACACAACCTGCTGCAGAAAGCTCAAACATTTTTCCCAATCCAATTGTTTGAATACCATCTTGAGCATAGCCAGCATTTTTCAAATTTGAGATTATCCTCTTTTCAAGGACTTCCAACTCCTTCCGGATGAGATGCATGGTATTTATGCGAACACATAATTTAGGTATGTCAAGGGAGTTATCCAATTCAGAAGTGCCAACCTGATATTTGCTTCCTTGAACCATATAAGACCTGTCTTTCTTCTTAAACACACCAAACTTCGAACCAGAAGCACATCTTGTCAAAGGGGGCAGGGCAGGAAGAAATTTATCTTTAGATCCTGCAGATCAAATAGTTGAACAAATTCAGAACGTAATATGATTGCTCAATGAAGCAGAAATTTCTTCCAGCCATAAAATATTTACCACAGCTAGATTTCGCCTTCAAGATATAGTCCTGAAGGCAGCGATCTAGACCATTCATCAAATCAGGAATCAAAACTTGATGCGTAGCTATCGGCAAAAGGAAGAATGCATCCAAAGTTTCATCCATGATGCGAAGAACTTCCACCGCAGAGGGAGCAAATCGATCTTTGTTTGCACGAGGGTTCCAGACCTGTAACAAGAGGTTGGAAATACAAAGTCATGCAACTTCAGGTAACCAGATATTTCAGTATCCTGCAAAGATTCATAACTATAAGCAACAAGACATTAACTTTCTCTACAAGATTCATAACTATAACTCAACCAAATTTGATTAGAGATTTTAGCCACCCTTCAGTAACTTTCTCTACAAAAATACACAACTTGATAAATACCTCTTGTTGGAGATTTCTCTCAACCCATTCCTTTAACCTATCTACCCTTGTCTTTATCCATGATTTTACTAGGTTCACTATGACAGATTCAGCTTCATAAGGAGTCATTTCTTGAATTATGGCTTTCCCACCGTCATCACTGTCCACCGTATCAGCAACAACCATCTTTACAAGATCTTTTTCCAACTTTTCAGAAGCTATTAACACTTGTACAGCATCAGGGGTCAGCTCAGATATACCAGAAACAAAATGATTCAAATCATTCCTGTAACAAGCGTGAAGTGTTACTGCTGCTACACCAGTTGCAAGAGGGTGCCACTGCTTAAGTATTGGACTGAAAATTTCCTTCTCGTTAAAAGCCAAGTCAGTAAGATTCTGGGCAAGTATGCAAAGCATGGGAAGAGAATTTTGTTGGCTTCTAGAAGTGCGCCTGCTCGAGATTATCTTTTCTTTTTCCTGTCTTCAGAAAGAGCAAAATGAAGATTGAGTAATTTTCAAGCAAAAGAAAATTGAAGCTAAACTCTTATATATGAAAATGGTGCCAATCATACGGGATTAGACCATAAAATTGTGTCAATTAGCAAAATCAGGACTCAATCAGTATTTTGAAACATATAGGAAGTATGAAGCAATTAGTATAATCGACTGACCATGATCCAGATAATCTAGTGAAGAAACTTGTGGACTCTGCAAATAAAGTTTATCTGAGGAAATTTTTGAAGGACTAATTACTGTCCTTACTTGGAACTCATACAAAGATGAAAAATACATGTAATGCCTTAATTTCCTAATAAAGTTGTCAAAGCAGGAAAACCATAGACTTGCCTGAGAAAAAGCATTCCGGAGTGATGATCGGATATAAGAATCAACTCTACGATATGCTACATCAAATTCTGTTCTCCTTTTATGGTTTACCAGTGAACCATCTTCTGCTAGTACTTTGGCAGCAGATATACCCAGGGATAAAACATTCTCCATTATATCAATATTACCCCGGTAAAAATTGTCATGGTAAGCAAGAAGTCTTTTTTCCGCCCAACCCAAAATCACGGTCGAAGTAGAAGTCAGAATCCTCCAGTAAGCTGGATCCTTAATCCCCCTTGCATCAATTTCCACTTCCAGAAACAGACTATTAGTGGCAACAAGCAGGTCATTTCCATTTTGCCCAGTAGAAATATATCGACAGAACAGGACCCATGCAAGGGAAAGGTTATGCAAACTCTGGTTTATTCCAAGGACTACCCAAGTTTTTTTAATGAGTTCCAAAACCTCATCAACTTCGTCAATGACTGCAGTATCATCATTCACATCAAAACAAGATTCAAGAAGTATTTTATAAAGACGTAAATTCAATGGAATCCCATCTGCCCAGTGGCACATCCCAGAGCCAGAACCATCAAATGATCTGCAGGCAAGTGACATTACAACATTGCGTAGGACAGGGATTGATTGACTGTTCTTTCCAGTCTCCATAGGCTTTACAGAAGCTGCACGAAGAATCTGACGAAGTTGTTGAGCAGAGCTGTCTGTCTTATCCAGAGGAAGATAGGGATGCAAGAGCAGACCAGCCTCAAGTATTTTCAGGTTTCTCTTCTGCCATGCCTCATATTCTAACTGATTCGAAAAATCTGAAGACTTGAACTGTTGCAATAATTCTAGTGGTAGAACAATCGACTCAATTCTTCTTCCAAGCTGATCCAAACAAAACAAAAAAACACACACACACACACACACATTGTCATGCCATTACTGTTGTGATTGTTTAAATGGTATGCATTTAGATTTATAAGCAGAAGTTTGAAGTATAAGTACGTTAGCTGATCCACACAAACAGACAGGTAACTAGAATTCAAACATAGTAACAAATGAAAATCAGCTACAAAGGTTTGACAATTATCTAAATCAGAAAGAAAAAAGGAATCTTTTTTTTTTCATTTGAAATAGGACAAGTGAAATCTATAGCTGAATTCGGTAAAAAGTTGAAATGCAAAGATGAACAGAAAAACCCAAAAAATAATACAAACAAAAAAAAAATTTCACATTGTTTATTAAAATCAACCTTATGCATTGGAACAAAAATGCTAAATGCAGTATAATTGGGATAACAAAAGGCACCAAAGAGGTCGCCTGAACAATTACCCACCAAAAAATAATCTCAAAAAGAAACAAAAAAATATATATATTCAATAAATAACCCAAAAAAAAAGAGACTAAGCTTGAAAATGTCAAACATTGACCTGTCCAGCAGCGACTCTTAGCATAGCTCGTCGGACCCTGGAATCGGTCTGCTCCGAAACCTTCATCTGGATCCTCATCAATTCACCCACGGTCGATGACTTCTTCTTCTGACTCACCGCGTTACGACCATCCTGAGCTTCCTCCGAGTCCAAGCCCGAAGCTTTCCTCCTCGACTTCAATCCCAGTGCTTTCTTAACCTTGCTCGCCGCCGCCGACGTCACCGACCTCTGCAACGACGGTGACATGGAGCGCGACCTCTCAGCCATCCTATCGGAATTGGAAACATAAGTCAAAGGTCTGGATGCACCGGAGCTCCTGCAAGCCCCGACAAGAATCTCGTATGCCGTCTCCCGGAGATCCGACTCGGTGATGTGAAGACCCAACTGACCAAAAGGGTCGGGAATATCATCATCATCATCATCCAATTCCGAACGCAAAAGGGGCATCTTGGAAGTGGGAATATTGTTGTATTGGAGAACCATTTTACTAGATTTACTGCCGTTGTTCTTGTCTTGGATCGAGTGTGTTCTGGTTTGGGCTAACGCTGCTGCTGTTGTTGTTGTTGTGTCTCTGTAATCATACGACAACACATCCATCTATCCCGCGCCGCCCACAGTATTTCCCAATGTTTTTGGGATACGTGTGATGTTAAACCTTAAACCGTTAAACGTGGAGTAACAATTAAAAAAAAACACACACACACACAGTCACACAGTCACGCAGAGAAGTTAAGGCTTGAGACTTGATGGGATTAGTTCTATACTTGTACTCTATTAGAGTATAAAAGTTTGTGCTACTTTCAATCGATGGTTAGTTCTTGAAAAAATAAAAAGAAAAGAGATTAAGCATAGCAGCAGAGCAGGATTATGTAGTATTCTTGCTTCACCTAAAAGGAATGAATAATGATGGTCAGCTTTTTGGGTTCTTTGATGGTTTTGAGGGATAAAGATTCGTAATGGAAAAGGCTACTGGCTCTGCTTCAAATTTATTTATTTATTTATTAATGGAAAAATGAAAGAGGAAGTGATAAATAGGAAAATGGCTTGCAGGTTACAAAGAGGAGGAGACTGTTTCTTTTCTTTTTTTCAAGTTTTGTATATATTAAGGAGTGTTAATGGTGTTTGACTGATTAAAACCATGATTGGATTTTGATGAACTGGAAGTTTTTCATTTGGCTGTTCTGTTTATATTCAATTGGTTTGGATATAAAAGTTTATGCATTATGGAAAATCAAATAATCACATTAAATAATGATAAAATATGTTTATCATTTAGCAAATTTAATTTTAATTTGGTCCATGTGTCTATTATTTCAAAAAGTAATGATATGCAAATTGAAAATTTTTAACGAAAAGGTAAAGTGACTTGTATTAATTATCCACTCATTGCACACTTATAATTATAAGCAATTCTCTACTCGTGTTTATCAACAATTGATGGGTAATTAGCCTATTAAGTTTTATGTAGCACTATGATGTGTCACTTTATGTGTCCGTTTATAAAAAATTGATAAGTATATAATCACTTATTTATGGTTCACTAATTATTTTATAGTTTTAGTTAAATTTTTAAATATTAAATAATTAACTAAAATTTTACGTATTAATTTTTCATAAATGATTATATAAAGTGGCACATTATAGTGGTATAAGAGGCCAAAATAAGATAATTAGTCCCTCTTGGGCTACTCAATATTTTCACTAAGATTGTTCTATGCATATCATTACTCTACTCTCAAAAGTTTTTCCGCATTAAAATGAGTTTATCATTTTAAAGAATTATTACTATACTCCCTCTTTTTTTTTAAAATTTCGTTTAAGGAATTTTCACATTTATTAAGAAATGTATAAAATAACTAAAATAACTTTAATTTATGATGATTAATGTTGAAACTCAAATTCGTACCTCGGGATATTTGCTAATGGCCGAGTAGCAAGAACCGAGCTCCAAGCAATAACTGTTTTTAATCTATAAAAAAGAATGGGAAAATTTCTATTAAGGGCGCGTTTAGAATCATTATTATTAAACAGGGCATAACTTATACCTAATTATTGTTAAGGGCGTGTAGATAATTTAACTATTAAATACATTTATCAAAATACTTATCTACCCTTTAATCTTATCTTTTAACATATATCAACAAGTTTTAGCTATCTCAATCATTCAAAAAGTCAAAACAGTTTTCCGTACCATGCAGATAAAACACTAAATTTTTTATAACAAATTGAACATAGAGAAACTAAAAACTCAAAAAAGTTTTTACAATAAAGAAACAAAAGATCTAAATGAAACAAATTTTTTATAACAAATTAAACATAGAGAAACTAAAAAGAATAAATAAATTTATCATCAAAAGGCCGCCTATTAAAACTAAAAATTGATAATTAAATTTAAAATCTTGTTCCTAATACTTTAATAGATTTTTAATCCATTTGTTACAACTAATTCTCGTATTTGGTTGGCTTAACAAGATATTTTAAGAAAATAATAAATTATAGATCTAATTGAAAATTATCAAATTAATCAATAAACTATATTATTTTTGTAAGGGACAGTGAAACTTGTAGTAAGTGTACAAAAATAATTAAGTTTATTTCTAAATCATTAAAACATCAACATGATTTCAATTAATCGTGTATAATATTATATTCCAATTCTCATTAGATTTGTATATTTTATATACTAAGAATTATTTAATTAAGAAGAGTTTTAATAGGATTTAAAAACCAAAAATTAAAACACTAAAATATTAAATCATCAACACACTTCTAATTAATCATGTTTAATATTAATTATATTCTAATTCTGATTGGATTTTATATTTTATATACCAAGAATTAATTAATTAACAAGAATTTTAATAGGATTTAAAGATTAAAATAATAAAACACTAAAACATTAACATGCTTTTAATTAAATAATCATGGATATTAATTATGTAAAATATTATATTCTAATTCTGATTGAATTTGTATATTTTATATACAAAGAATTAATTAATTAAAAAGAATTTTAATAGAATTTAAAAACTAATACTAAAACACAAAAACATCAACATTTTTTTAATTAAATTAGAATTAGAATTAGATTTAAATAATCATGTATACTATTATTTAGTTAATCATTTATAATATTATATTCTAATTATGATTAGATTTGTATATTTTGTATATTTGATTGATTATATTTAATTATATTTGGAAAAACTTATCTAATTTCTTATTATATTTTATTAGTATTTTCTTATTACATTTTATTATCTTTAATTTAATATATAGACATATATTAGAATACAAAAACTTAAATTTATCCAGTTTCCAATTTTAAATATAAGTATAAAAAACTTTCTTAAATTATCATAAAAGAACCAATAGAAAAACTAATTAAATTTTTAAGAACTTTCCTAAATTAACATAAAAACGAATTAAATATATAAAGAAAAAAATTCTTAAATTAACGTAAAAGAACCAATAAAAATGAAATAAATTTTTAAGAACTTTCCAAAATTAAAAAAAAATTAATTAGATAAAGATGAGTAAAAATATGACTAAAATGCTAAAACCTTACAATATAACATGCTTTTATATATTGTGTATAATATTATATTCTAATTATGATTGAATTTGTATATTTTATATACAAAAAATTAATTATTATTTTCTTAAATATCTTGTTAAGCCAATCAAATACAAGAATTAGTCGTAATGAAAAGATTAAACATCTACTAAAGTATTAGGATCAAAATTTTAATTTTAATAATCCATGTTTAGTTTTATCGGCCTTTTAATGATCATAAATTTATTTATTCTCCTTAGTTTTATGTATTTTCAATTTGTTATGCAAAATTTTTGTTTTATTTAGATCTTTTATTTCTGCATGGTACGGAAAACTGTTTTGACTTTTTGAATGATTGAGATAGTTAAAACTTGTTGATAGATGTTAAAAAATAAGATTAAAGGGTAGATAAGTATTTTGATAAATGTATTTAATAGTTAAATTATCTACACGCCCTTAACAATAATTAGGTGAAAGTTATGCCCACTCTTCGTCCAAATTAAGTTGGCTGCCTGCCAACAACCCAATTTGAGTTATCCAAAGCACTATAATGGAAGCGGTGAATATATACTCCAGTTATTGCCGCTTCCGTGGCCGAGAAAAATGCTCCATTTGTTTGCACGGTGCATATCCCGTGATATTCGCACGTAATATAAATTTTTTATTAAAATATTTTCCTAAATAAGGTGTATTATATGGAAAAAATAACTATAGTTTGGAGAATTTTCCTTTTAATTTTATCTCCAAGGATATGAAATTGGAATAATAAAAAGAAAGAAAAAAAAGAAAACAACTGTCGCTATTTATATAATAATAATAATATCATATGAGATTAGCGAATAATTATTTGGTACATGTAGTTTGATTTAAGGGAAAATAAATCATTTGTATTAAATATCTCAACTTATGTTCAGTTTTTTTTTATTTAGAAATTAATAATTTTAGTCCCAATATACAAATATTATTATGTAAATATAAAAAAAAAATTAAATGTGCATCACATTATTATACATAAAAGTTACACAATCAACTTGATATTAAAGTATATATGGTACATTAGGGAACACCATACCACGAGAATTACAGTGCAGTATAATTATCTTTTAATAAAAATATGTATTTTAAGCTTTATTTAATTTGAATTTTTATAAAGTAAAAAATTAATATTTCAATTCCTTTTAATTAGAGATGTTAGTTGTTATATGATATGTTTATCAAGTTTAATAATATTTAAAAATATTATATTCTTAATTACAGCTTTTTATTTGGGATAAATGAATAGAAATAATAATAGTTCTAAACTACTATTTGATTACTATATTAAGTAGTGTAGTGTAGTGTGTGTGTGTGTGTTGGTGGGAAATTGTGTAAGCAGAATTATTTATTTTTTCAAAAAAATATTAAAATTTATATTTGAAATTAATATTTTAATAAAACACTAATAAAAAAAATTATAAAAACAATGTAACAAAACTAATTATTGTAACATTATTTTTAATTTAAAAAATTAACATTAAAAAATAGATATAATAGATAAGTCAAATTATGTTTATAAAATTAAAAAAAAAAAAAAGAAGTAATGTAACAAAAAAAATGTTATGGCCAAAACAAAAATACAAGTCCACTTCCACTTCTTTCGTTTTCGCATGATAATTAAAGCTCAATTGCAATCTGTCATTTAACATTTGTCAACTTGGAAAGCTGGCTGTTATAGGAAAAGGAATTGTATCCTCATCAACACTAAAAGTTCTATGTTGGAATGAAATGCCAACTCAGAGCCCAAATGACATTATAAATAAATCATCGCCATAGAATAGAAGCCATATTTGTAATTATCCACACAGTGGCCTGCAGAGCTTTGTAAAGTAGCAAATGACTCCTAATGTCTTCCTTGTCTCCTGTATTGGGAGTTTTGTCTTCCATGATGGAAGTTTCTTCTCTTTTTTGAGAGTTTTTATCTCCATTTCTTTGGAGTTTTTTTTTTTTTTTTTTTTTTTAAGAATTAGAAAAAATCAAAAAAGTTAGATCTGAAGTTTATTCTTTAGATCTCGGTGTGAGTTTCGTTCAAATCCACTCGGGGCAAGATGTTGTAAAGTTCTCTCCTCCAAATTTGTTTTCAGATCTTGTTTTTGAAACAGAAATCATTGAAGAGAAGTTAGAGGAAAGAATGAAAGATTGGTTAGCTTAGCTATTAGGGATTAAGAATATTTCTTTTTAGCTGCAAATTGGAGATGAGATCAACTCAGTTTTAGCATTGCTACTAGGAAATGAAAGCACTTCAACTGAATGAGTCGCTAGAGAAAATTTCGGGATCCAGTTTTAGCTGTGTACCAACTTAATATTGTTTGTGGATTTAGTTTTGTCGTAATTCCAATTTATATGACCTGCTCATCTATGGAATTGTTAGTTTGTAATGTAATGAGTTTTTAAGTTTAAACAACTTAACTCATTGCACTAAATTTCAGCTATTTAGCTGTGTATATTATTTTCATAATCAATGAAATTATCGTTTTTGAATAAAAAAAAAAAAGACATTATTCAAACAGCCGCTAACATTTATTTTGTTTTTCAATTCACCCAATCTCTAATTATGAGTGAGTGCACCATTTGGATTTAAGAGCATCTACTTCTACGACTTCTATCCATCCACCCTCTATTTCTTATTTTGACCATTCTCCCTTGTACCGTGATTTGCATATAAGTTTCACTTTATTATATAAAATATAAAAATTAATATATAAAGTATAAAAAATCAGCACACATAAAGTATTAAATATTATTTATTAAAGTATAAAAAATTAACGTATTAGCGTATAACGTATAAAAAATTAGTATATTAGTATATAAAGTAAATTCACGTATCACGCCTGATATATGAGACGGTGTTACAAGAATTTTTTCATTCTCATTTTTGTTAGTGATTACTGCCGGTCTTTATATTACAGTTTCATTTTATTAAGTTATAAAACATTTCTGCCTGCCTTTAAACTGTACACAATTTCTCACTAAAATAAATTTATAAAATATTAATTTAAAATTTTAAAATTTTATTAATAAAAAAAATTTCAATACAAATCCTCATTTATTAAAGTGAAAAACATGAGATGCCAGATATAATTTTTTTTACTATTAAACTGATTTTGCATTTGATTTCTTCCATGATTTATAAGGTCTCATTAAATACAACGATACATATTTGCTAACGAGTCCGAGCCTAGCATTACGCTTACTTCTTCTACTGGATAAGTTTGTGGGCTTGAGGCTTGAGCCCGCGCCTAAGTTAAAGGTGATGGCCACAGAAATTAAATTAAAAAAGATAATAAAAAGTAGTAAATCACAATAAGAAATAAATTTTCATAAGAATTGCACCATAAAATAAATCAAATTAAAAACAAAACCTAATAAGAAACAAATTTTAAAAGACAACAAATTCTATAAAAGAAAATTTTAATCTAGAAGGGTCCAATGCTTTCGTTTTAATCTAGAATTCAAATGTACAGCCCCACCAAGTTACATAAATCAAGGTTTAGTAGGTTAAAAAAATTAAAATTCAATCCAAATTTGGCCAAATAACTTAATTTAGCCCCTACCAAGTTTTTCAACATTTGTCAAATTAAAAAACATTCCAAACTAAAAAATTCATGTGTTTTTCATTAGCTTTTTTAGTCCAATAATATAGTTTAGTTCTTTAAGTTGTTGGGCATAATTTGATTTTGATTTTTGTTTTTTGTTTTCTTGTTATTGTTTATTTTCCTTTTTAAAAAAAGACATTATTTCATATGAATTTTAGCGGTTTGAATAATTATTTGTTTTATCATTATTGTTATAAAAATTATATCCTTTAAAAACTCTTCTACACCCTAAAATTCATATTCTTAAAAATTTTTACATAAGTGACATGCAAATTGTAATATTACAAAAACTCTTTATGCAAATTATAAAAGTACGCTAATATGCTAATTTTTTATACGTTATATGCTAATATTTGATATTTTATACGCTAATACGCTAATTTTTTATACTTTATACGCTATTTTTTGAAACTTTATACGCTAAAGTGAAATTTATAAGCAAGTCGCTTATATGAGATGGTCTCATAGGAAAATAACCCTTGTAATATTTATGATACCCAAAATTTTAAAATTTATATTTTATCTATAAAAAATAAAAAATGATTTTTTTTATTAATTTAGTTGAATTTACTAATTATTAAATAATTTATTTAATCGCGCAAAAAATTTTATTTTTAAGTGAGCCTCCACTTAACTTTGTACCACTTTATTATATAAATTTTGAATCCACACTTATAGTGTCATATATATATTACGTACAATTTAATGATTTATATTTATATAATATATAAAATATTAGCAATGATAGGGGGAGTGAAAAATTAGAGTGAAAACGTAAAGTGACTGACGTGGCAATTATAAAAAGATAAACTAATACCCTAACCAAATTATAAGCGAACCCTAATAGATAAGTGATAAGTTTGTCTTTTTATAACTGTCACGTCAGTCACTTTACGTTTTCACTCTAATTTTTCATTCTGTATATCATTACTCATAAAATATATACATGTATTGATACATATTAAATAGTGTAAATTTTATATAAAATTCTAAATATAATTGAATTCAAATTAATATTTGAATTAAATATACTTGAATTTTACTTGGAGTTAAGATTTTCGAATACAATTCTTTAATTTCTTATTCAATTCAAATATTTATATTTGAAATTCCAATCAATTCAAAATTTAAATTCAAATTCCATTAAAATGAACACCCATGCTTGTCCCTCCTTTCCCATTTCCCTCACTCTCTTTGTTTCTCCCTCACCTCATAATTCTTCACCCCATCCACATTCTTCCACTTGTCCAACATTTTTGTTCTTGCTCCATTATTCTTTTGGCCAATGCTAATTTTTTCTTAGAATTTTTATTATTTGAATTTTGTTAATTGTAACTTTAAATTTGTAAATTACAAAATCAATTTGAATGTTTGAGTAATTAAGATTTATAGTTATTAGAATTAATGTAAATTTATATTAGGGATTTTACTATTAAATTTATTTAAGGATTTTATGAATTGAAATAAAAAAAATTAGGTATTTTTAGTTTAAATTAGGGATTTTGGATATGAATTAACATTAGTGATTTTAAAAATTCAATTAGTGATTTTATAAATACAGATAATTTAAATTAATTATTTAAATGTTGAATTATAAAAATTAGAGATTTTAATTATAATTAGATAATTATTATTTAGATAATTCTAATTTATTCAGTTGATTTTAATTCTAAATTAATTGTGAATTATGAATATATTACATGATTCACATGAATTCATTTTAAATTATTTATTTACGTAAAATATGGAGAGATTTTTTAAAGTTAAACGAATTTAATATTAGTGACATGTGAAAAACCAATCCCGTTTAAAATTAACTTATATTATATTGTTAATGATTTAGGATTACAAATTGAAGTGTTTAATATTACTATTCAAGATCAAATTCGAAAATAGTACTTGCCAACGAATTGCATTGCATAAAATTCGAAAAGAGTTTGCATTGCATAAAATTCAAGATCAAATTCTAAAAGAGTTTGCATTGCATAAAATTCGAAAGAATATTTTCTGTAATAAAAGTCAAAACTGAATATTTTATGCAATGAAAACGGTCAAAATTGATTTACTAACAATTTAACTAGTTACACTACTACAAAATGGCCTTTTTAAACCTCCCTTTTTATAGCGGTTAAACATAATCCGGTGTAAATTCTAAAAATACGGTGGCATTATCGTAATATTTAACCAGAAGTAGAACAATTTACACCGGTTATAACAGTAACCGGTGTAAAAAAAAGGCAATGTCAAACATTTACACCGATTATCAGAAAACCGGTGTAAATTGTGTACATATTACACCGATTTTCCCATAACCGGTGTAAATTATGTTTTTCTTACACCGGTTTATTCTAAACCCGGTGTAAATAGTTTAATATTACACCGGTTTTAGCAAAACTTGTGTAAATTGTGTTGTAAATAACAACTCCGAACATAACCACACATTTTTCCTTCTGCTCCAACTTAAGTCAGCATTATCTCTATCGTAAGAAATACGAATTTTTTCCAAAAGTTGCGCACGAAATCTTTTTGAAGGCCAAATCAGAAGCTACAAATTAACTTTTGTTCATTCAACTCAACCATCTGAGGTTAGCTAGTTTTATATATACTGATAACTTTTGTATAATTTTTCTTCTCATTCGTCAGAGCAGTGGCATATATATATAGATCTGCATTTTATTTTTTCCAAAAGTTTTAAAATTGTAGATTTCAATATATATGCTTTTTATTTGTAATAAATGTAATAATGTGATGTTTTGTTACTTCATTTAGGAGTTCATGTAGGACAATGTATGCACTATGTATAGAACAGGGTGAAAATGGGATAGGGTTCCTATCTCCATATCATATACAACCCTTCGGGAATAACGAAACATCTAGAGTGCAGTACATTGTGTCTACCCTGAAGACTGGATACAAGAGAATCTACCTAGCGCCGTATTTTCTAAAGTAATTAAATATCAAATAAAATAGCTTTATTTTTTCAACCGCATTTTCAAAAGGTTTATTCATTGCTGAGTTGGAATTTTTTTATGTTATTATTATTTTTCAGTGCACACTGGATGCTAATGGCAATAAGGCCACAGGATATGAGTGTGTACTGGTTTGATCCAGTACATTCAAGCCCACGAGATGACGCTACGGATTTGATGAACACGTATTTATATTTATTCATAATTTTGCAAATATTATATTACTGATATTATTACATGTTGATTTGCTAATTCTTAGTTATAAGCTTTTAAATGTTGTCTTTTACAGTGTATCGAGGGAGTATCACTCAGAAATTGAAGGGGATCACTCGTCCACGCAAAAATCAATTCAATGGGTAGAGATGAATGTAAGCTTGTTCAATTGTTCGACTTAATTTATAATGTAAACAATGTTATTTATTTATGACATTGGATTTTAATTGTAGCACAAGAGGCAAGTCTCAAATTGGGAATGTGGGTATTATGTGATGTGGTACATGCGAAGGATCATACTTCGAGGAGTCATAGAGCATAAGGATTTCAAGAAGGTTATTGGGTTTTGTTTTATTATTTCACTATCATAGTATTGTGCAACTCAAATCATTTTTTAATTCCTTTTTGCATATGAGTTATTAATAATATAATTCAATTTTTTGAATGTATCAGTGGTTCAAAAAAGATGTGAAAGCATTAACAGATACAGATTTGAAGCTTGTTCGACAAGCATGGGCCAATTATGTACTACATCATGAGCTCGAAGCGTTGATGGGTACAAACTGACATGTAGAGTTGATTCCTTATTTTCTTAGGACATTATATAGATATGTATATGTAAATATATGTATATGCAATATACATATATTTTATAAATCAATATTTGTAAATATATGTTAATTCAAAAATTTTTGTTACTTTTAATGGCGATGGTTGAATGCATTGTTTTCAATATGTATTTTGGATTGGTATGTTTATATTTATTCTGTATTTTGGGGTGTTTTGTTTTGTTATGTGAATGCATGCTTTAAATTAATTCGTAGAAAAAATACATATTAAAGGAGTAGTATAGCTTTTTAAAACCGGTTAAATAACCGGTGTAACAAAGCAAAGCAATTTTTTTTACACCGGTTAATAAAACCGGTGTGAATAGTCGTTTGTACACCGGTTATTTTGTAACCGGTGTAAAATTTCTTTTTTACACCGGTTATTGTTCAACCGGTGTAAAAAAGAAATTTTACACCGGTTGAAAAATAACCGGTGTAAAAAAGACAATTTACACCGGTTTTATTAACCGGTGTAAAAAAAATGCACAATTTACCGCGCCTATATTTACACCGGTTCATTTTTCAAAAATAACCGGTGTAAATAGGCGAATTTAACCGGTGTAACAAGGGATTTTTGTACTAGTGTTACGATTGTTTCTATTGAAAGAATATTTTCTATAATAAAAAGTCAAAACTGAATATTTTATGCAATGCAAACTGTCAAAATTGATTTACTTAACAAAATGTGAGACAAGTGGATGAATAACGATTCATAAGTATACAATATAATATTTTTCAACAATTGAAATGAGCAAATCTTTCACACTTTTGCAATAGATGCATACAAGTAAAATACAGCCAACTCGTTTTCGTCGCAACAAATGCTGAAAGGAAGAATGCCGGCTTTGGAAAAGCATTCGATTTGGGAACTCTAATGATGTGGAGTTCTAATTGGCATAAAATAGGAAAGAGAACTTGTCTTAGTTGGTATAAATAAACAGTTTAAAGTTTATCCCAATAAACTCTTTATCAGACATTCAATCATTGAGTGTAATGTGATTTTAATTAATTATTATTTTTTCACCCAAATAATCATACACCCTATCTATAGAATATAATTAATTCAATATTTTAATTGTTGTTTACGTGAAACCAAATTAAAATATCATCAAAACACAAACTAAAATCATAAACCAAAATATCACCAAAATAACAAAATCTTGATTAAAAATATAAATATGAGTGAATCCTACCGTGGTTTTAACGATGTGATTTCACTGAAATTAGGATTAAAATCATATGGTAGGGTTCACTCACATTTGTGTTAGAATTGTATGGTTCGCCCATTAAAAGTTTATGAGGTTAGAAAAGGTGCTGCTCTCAATTAATATTGAAATTGCAAATATGATGTTACATAATATAGTTTTTAATATGGCTTTTAAATTGCTAAAGTTAAATTATAATTAATTAGGAAAAAAATTGTATTAAGGAATTTTGAATGTTTATTTATCCTTTTATTTATATATTTTTAATCACTTATCTATCCCAAATAATCAACGAGTCTCCACTCGTAAAAGTTATTATATTCTCTATCATTACTCTATATTTATATAGTTGTGTCATTTAATTTAATTGCTAAATCCATCTATTTAATTCCACAACCCTCTCAACTTTTGTTAGTGGTGAACTTTTGTTTGTGGTTCCACCACTGTTTCCATGGTCGTTGCCCTCTCCAAAGATCCAGTTTGCACTTTCCCTACTGCCTCTTATGAAGAGGTCAACCAAAATACCCAAAATAAAAGGACTTAAATAGGAAAGATAAAAAGTTTCGAGTATGCATGCATGGGTGAAAAATCAATTGTCTTGTCCTTGCTTTTAGTTTCAAAAAGAAATTTCGGAGGCTACGTGAAACATAAAATACCATCAAATATTGAATGAAAGCTCCCTTTGGGTCAAAAATGTAATTAATATCAAAATTATCAACACAATCATCTCTAATAGCATCAAGCACGTCAGAAAAATTACAAAGAGGAGATAGACATATGGAATTTCTTCAGAGAGGCTTCCTCGACAAACTATCTGCGAGGGAGAGGACTAGGGTTTCGTTGGAAAGGAGAAATAGTCAAATATTTATAAGATCCGAATCATATATCTTATACCCGATAAAACCTGACTGTTTACCCGAAATTATTAGAATATTTTTTAGTCAAAAGCGATATTTCATTGATAATGATCAAAGTTTACATCATAGCCCAAAATGGCTTAAAATATATACAATTCAGCTAACTAGCTGAGAATCTAAATACACTAAAACAGAATTTCAGTGTATTAAGAGTAATATTTGAATAGAAATGAAATGAATTTGAAATTTTGTTGGTCTGACCACATAATTGAAAGCTTCGAATTGGTTGCATTTAGAATTTCAATCTTATTCTAATTCTTTCATTTATTTATGCACCAAACAGGATTACAAAAATTAAACATATATTGTTTTGGATTAAAACTACATTGTAGGGTTCATATATGGATCTAATCATTGTAAAGTGATATAATAATATTTATATTTCTAATTTATAATTTTAGTGAAACTAGTTCATTTTGAACATTAGACAGAATATTAAGGAATAAAACTTGACCAGAGGATATGGTCTCAACAAACACATCCTTATTAGATATAGTTACAATATTCAGCTTTCCCTTTGATATATCATAGTGTAACTAGCCCATGCTCAAAGTACCAAATAATAATAAATAAATAAATAAAATCTGTACATCAAATTGTAACCTGTCAATAAAAGTTTGTGTCTGCGTCAATAATAAACTTAGAGATTAAAAGAAAAAAAAACCTTTGGACAAGGTTTTCATCTTGATTTATGCACAAAATTGTGCACATACAGTCTTACAAGTAGTATAGCATCTTCCGGAAGTTTCTGAAACAACGTACGAAGCTCTCTAGCATCTAGAGGTATGACCTTTAAGAATTTGGAAAAGAAATTAAGAAAGTAACAAAAAAATTGATTGGATATAAAATCATATTTACGTACACAATACGCAGAATAGGAAAAAAATAATAATAATAACAATAAAGAAGGAAAGAAAGAAAGAAAAAAAGAAAAAAAGATTTATAAAATCAGTAAATCCACGTACCAGGGCGGCCCAGGCTACTAGTAGGAGACGAAGATGCATCGTGTGTTGTGGCGAAGACGACATAACGGCAGCGATGATGTACGAAGCCATGTACCAGTATATAAACCTTGAAGAATCTCTGGGAATGGCAACCAATTTAACCATAGATAAGGCCGTGATGGATATACCACAAACTGCATAACTAGGCAAAACCTGTGTAATATTGGTGAGAGCCAATGAAAAGAGCAATGATGTGAAACAGCCATGTTTTTCACAAGCCATTGATATGAGTTTTTCAATGTATTTTGAAGAACTACTGGAGCCTAATAAAACGGGCAGAACAACGAAACTATCCGTGAAAAAACCCAAAGACATGGCGAGAAAAACAGATAGGAGGGAGGGGAACACACGGAAGATGATCGTTCCTGTGAAGATCCCGAGCCCATAACACAAACCCAGGTCAAAAGGAATGATTTCAGGCATGCTCCTGTATAGGTATGCTCTCGTGATTTCCGCCTTAAGAGTTTTCTTAATAACTGAATACGCCATCATCGCAATTTTCCTACCAGCCATCATCACAATATTCTTAATTTTTTGAGGAACTGAACCTGTTATGGAGCCAGCCATCATCACAATCTTCCTAATTTTTTGAGGAACTGAAACTGTCATCGAGCTAAAAGTGATCAAATCCTATGTTTTACTAAGGCCCCTAGTCCACTTTCAAGTTTCCTAAACCCTATTAAAATTATTTTACCAAGTCCCTTTATATAGGATATTTATTATGTTTTTATTCTCTAGTTTTGGTGAAATTAGGTCATTTATATTACATAGAAGATCTTGTCTCTTTATGTGGTGTAAGTTGGAGTTAAAATTGTAAAAGGACCCAAAAAGTAAATCCATTACATGCGCTTTCAAGTTTCCTAAATCTTATTAAGAACCATTTTACTAAGCCCTAGTTATTTAGGGCATCTCCAACCCAAAACACCAAATTTGGTGTAATTTTCACACCAAAATGGTACAATTTCAGCACCATCCATTATTTCAACTCTAATCCATTCACACCATCTTTTACACCAAAAAGAATATTCTATAGAATATTCTATTTTTCTTTTTTATAATCTAATTATCACCATATAATTTAATTTGTTACATATTTTTTATATAATAATTATTATATTTAAAAATTAATAATTTTACTATATTTAATAAGTTCATATTTAACAAATTAGTTTTGAAAATTAATAAATTCACTATTAATTTTTATTATATATTTTAATTATACGTGAAAATACAAAACATACCATTAAAACCAGAAACAATTAAAACAAAATATATAATTCACTGAAAAAAACACAATAACACTAAATTCAAAATACAATATTATGAATTTATGTTTGGTTTAGTGTCGTACTTATTTTTAATTTTATATTTGGTTTAGCATTTGTTTTAAATTGTATGTTGGTGTTAAGCGTAATGTATTTTATGTTTATGTATTATGAAAATTTTAAATGTTTAATTGTGATTTAATTATTAAAAAATATATGAATTAATTTAAAATTAATAAATAAAATTATAAATAAATTTTTGACATTAATGCATAATTAAGAATATATAAAAATTTATTTATATAAATTAATAATATATAATAACCATAATACAATAGCTTTAAAAAAAAAAAAAAGGCTTTGCACCAAATTTGGTGCAAGAAATAGCGTCACGTTGGAGAAGGATAGTGCCAACGTAGCACCAAATTTGGTTTGGAGATGGTCTTACTATTAAAGTTCTTAGGATAAAAGATCGTCTTCCTCACTAGTGCTACCCACATGGAATTACTGGAGTGATGAAAACTGTCAAAACTTGATTTAATAGATTGTGATATGATTATTGGAATTATTGGACTGATGAGTAAGATTTTCTTTCTTATAAACTTCTTTTTTATGTATAATATTTTGCATAGTTTTATTTTGCCCACCTTGAGGACCTTGATGCGTTGCAAATATGGTATTTATAAGTATAGTTGGAGTATCAAATTTCCGTGCTTATAATTCTGTTTCTTTGAGAAAAAACCAGTAAAACTTTTTCATAAGCAAAAAGAACTCACCAATTAATACAGCAGATGGAGATTTTTCTAAACTTTTCACTGGAATTTGGAAGTGTAATTAAAAGAACTTAAAAACCAAAAACATTAACTATATTTTGACATTATCTTATTTATTTTTTAAAAACTAATTTTACTCCTGTAATACTATTTGACAAATTCTTATTTATTTTTTGACAATTAATTTAACAGTTTAATAGAGTTTGACAATGAGTAAAATTAACATGAAATTTTATCAATTTTAATTTTGAAATAGTTAATAATGAAGATTTTAAAATACTTAAGGATTTGATTGATGTATTTTAGTGATAAAAGAATAAAGGGAAAAAAATTGTTTTTTTCTTTTTATGGTAATTTATTTTGTAATTGATGAAAAGGGTAATAAAATCTGAATTAAGGATGATGTTTAAATGTGAATTTCATTAAACGTGAGCCCAATTTAGATGCTTCGTCAAATGAACATTCATTGCCATTTGTTATTCAACGTTTGTCCTAAGTCCTAAGACCATCTCCAACGCTACTGTAAAGTAGCGTTGGAGACAAAGACGCAATAGTAGCGCAGGTCCAACCCTGCGCTACTTTGAAGGAATTTTTTAGCGCAGCAACAGTGCTGCGCAAAATGTAGCGCAGCACTGTAGCTGCGCTATTTTTTTTTTAAGTTTTTTAATAATTTTTTGAAATTGCATTTTAGTCCTTTTGTTGTTAAAAACTTTTAGTCCATGTTTAAATCGTTTTGTTTTTTATATTTTAGTTCATTCTTAACAATTAATAATTATAGTACTTAATTAAATAAAAAGTATCATTAAACATTAATTAAAAATATAAATTAAATTTAAAATATTATAAATTACAAATATTAAATTTAAAAGCACTCAAATTTATATTAACACACAAAAATTACATAACATTTAAAATAAACTAGCAAATTATATAGAAATACATAAGATTTAAAATAAACTTGCAAATAAATGTAAAGCGATTATAGGAGGACCATCCCGATTTTGGACCAAACAAGTGTTGCACGATATACTAACTTCATGCATTATAATGCACAATATGATAATTGAGGATGAGCGTGATCTTAGCGCACCAATTGTCGAAGAAATGAACACACCGACTCCTACAGTGGATATTACTCGGGACGAAAATGCTCAATTTCAACAATTTCTTTCTCGACATAGACAAATGAAAGATAAAAGTGCTCACATTGCGCTCCGTAATGCATTGATAGAGCATATGTGGGAGCAACATTCTAATTCGGAGTATTGAATGATTTGTAATATTGATTTGTGTTTTTAATGTGTGACTTAAATTATCTAATGTAATGTTTTTCATTTTGCATTTCAATAAAAAGTGTGTCTTTATTAATTTTAAGAAATTAGTAATTTTCATGACACTTGTTAATTGTTATTTTCGTAATATTATTATTTCCTAAAAGTCAATGTCTTGAATATATATATTTTTTGGGGGTAATAACATTTACAATGTCTTGGATTAATATGTAAAAAGAAGAAAAATTGGAGGTTGTTTTGTTAAATATTAAAGTAGTATAAATATTAATAAAAATGAATATAATATGAAAAGTAGAAAGGAATATGTATAGAATATTATTTTAGAGTAAGAAATAGAGTTATGGTTGGAGTAAATTTACTGTAACTACTGTAAAATAGAGTAAAAGTGTACTGTAAAATAGAGTTAGCTTTGGAGATGCCCTAACAACATACATTTAGAGCTACCCAAGTATATTTCTGGAGAATTCAAAGAAGCATACATCTCTAAAATGGAAATGACAAACACATTGACTTTCAGTATGTACTTCCTTACAATTCAGTCTGTAAAACGGTAAAACCCATATATCATACATAAATGTACGTCACTAGCAACCATGCAATTATTTTGTTAGTTTGAAAATTGTCTTCAATATTTATGTTGCAAAATGATTTACACATTTTGAACTTTGAAGGATTTCTAAATAGGAGGGCTACACTAATCTAAACTTTTCACTTCTGAGTGTTCTGCACAAATATAGTAATAACTAAGACAAACATTGAAAGATTTTAGGTTAGTTTGATGGTGTTCTGATTTGGAACACTACGTGTGACACCACTTATAAAATGCAGTAATAGACAGTATTTAAATGCGGAAAATAAAGAGACAGGAAGTTGGTAACGCAGTTCGGCAACGCCTACGTCTGCGGGGCCACGCCCAGTAAAAACAATCCACTAATGTTCACAAGTTACAAGACATCAGGTGTGACACAAGGTAAGACACCACTTATCTTTGACACCTCTTCTTCCTAACTTCTCCAGTGAACGGATCGTGTGAGCTCCCCTCGACTTGTGTTGATTCCTCCTGGAATCCGTGGTTGATACAAGTCCCCTTGCCCACGTTGAACTCTCCCGAGCTCTTCAACAACCTCCTCCCGAGGTTGGTTTATAATAAGAAACACAAGGATTGCATCTTCAAGGTATATGAATCAAGATGAATCACGATGCTTTATATCAACACACTTGAATTAAAAAACTCCAACAAAGAAGTGTGTTTTTCCTCCAAGAAACACTCAATGAATAATCAATAATCCACACATAGAAAACCGTGTGATAGATAGCTCTTATAGACGTGCTCCCTCTTTCAAATTTGTCCCGAGATTATCTTCCATAAATTCAAATTGGAAAGATGGGAATAGTACCAATCATCTTCAATGCTTATCATCTCTTCCAACAATAGCTTTCCAAGATAATCTTCCAAGAATAAAGATAAGCTTTCCAAGATAATATTCCAAGAATAAAGATAAGCTTTCCAAGATAATCTTCCATAATTATCCACATGGCATTGATCATCAAATCAATCCTCCTTGCTAAGATTGATCTTGTTTGATTTTGCCTTCAATAAATATTGTGGAATACTGCAGTTTAGTGTTTAGTATAAATATTGTGGAAATAGATGTTAATTGTTATATATATATATATATATATATATATAATTAATTAATTTTGTTAAACTATAATTTTGATTTTTCAGAAAATATTTGAAAATTTATGTACACACGTTTTAAGTATTATCTCTTTGTTCCCAGAGCAATTATAAACTTATTACAACAACAAACGAAAAAAGAAACATAAGTGTTCAATCCTATTCGAATTGTATTAATATTTTTTAAAAAAAGTTATTCTAATTGAATTACCAAAACCTCCAAACTTTGTTATTTATGTTGCGGCTGTTTTCGTAGTAGTAAGATATGTTTCATTAATAGCAGCAACACGTACGGTGTTGTTACAAGTGTTAGTATATATTTTGACCCACTAGCACTAGCTCTATCTGCAGCTGCACGCATTTTTAAAAGTCTTTCTTTGTTTAAAGTTTGAGAAGGAAAGAAAATAAGTAGTAATACAGAACGTTGTCACGAAAATGCAAGTCCAAATGCTTTTGGAATGTAGAGTGCCGATTCCATATTCGGTGTTTACTCAATGTTTAATATTCACTGCTCTTCTTTCATTTATACCTTGTCCACCACGTAAACAACATACTATTATAGTATTATTCCTTCTCACTAGTCTCGACGACACAGGAGAGATGCTCTGATGCGCTCAACCTCTTTCCAGTTTCCAACTACAGTATTCCGTCAAATGTACGTATCTTTATAATTAATTTTTTCGATCTGGAAATAGTACATCGATCTTTGTATTTTTTCCCAACAACAAATTCTCTCCCATCCACTATCCAGTATCCACCACAGGAGGTGGTCTGATGTACTCACCCTCTTTCCACTTTCCACTACAATTCCGCCAATAAGTATCTCTGCCACTTTCACTAAATTACCAACGGCTAAAACATTTGTCCAAAAGATATATATTTAGTCTCCATATGCCACTTTATGCTGTCAAAAAAAATTTGACCAAGAAAAATACAATAAACAATACACACACACACACACACACACACACAAATGTTATGCATTTACAAGTTTAACTCTATGCAATACTTTGACAACAGGGATCCCTCTGCCTAGGAGTATTTGATAGGAAACAACCTAATTTAGCATGGAATGAAATTTCTTTAATTAGTTCAGCCATTATATTGGACCCTTTATCCCTTGTTGTGTAAATCAATTAGAGATGTACAAGCGTAAAAGACAACAAATTCTATAATAGAAACTTGAGCCTATTAGGTTTAAGCTTGTACCTTATTATTTGGAATGGTATGCTGGTATGCCCTAGGCCCTAGTTAGTCATAATTGAATATCTCAATTTTTCCTTCCATATACGAAAATGACTCTGATTATCATCTCTCCTTAGTCTTGTGGCCACGTACGGTCACCAAAATTGACAGTTCCTATTCCAACTTCATGCTGAATAAAGTTTACACAAATGAATTCAACAAGAAAAAAAATAATAATAGCATATGTCAAATTGTCAATGAATTAAAATCCTTGTGAATTCTTGAGATTGGTAATAATAGACAAAACAAATATTCAAACGGGCATACAACGGAAAGACATTTTAGTAAAACTGCAAAAAGTAGTCCTCTTTTATTGTTTGATCGATCCGCTCTGATCCTTTCTGACTCTATCAGTCTGAACAAATTGAATGCAACCCTCCTCCCCAAAGTAGATTTTTTTTTTTCGGTAAATAGCCCACCCCAGTTTTGAACATAAGTTATCCCATTAGTTAATCCAATGTCGCCTAAATTTATGACAGCGAGCTAAAGTTTTCATAATAGATATAAAAAATTTGTGCAATTGTAAAAACCAACTTGTTGAGGAAGGATATATATATATATATATATATATATATATTGTTTATTTCATTGAAATTAAAATTAAAACCATGTTATAAGATTAACTCACATTTTGGTTAAAACATAATAATTGTAAATTCAAATTTGGCGATATTTATGTTTTTAATAATTTGTTTTAGTGAAACAAATTTATTTTGAATATCGAACGCAAGAAAATTAGATAATTTTAAACCGAGTGTCCAATTTCGTCTTTCATAGGATCCTCGTTCAAATACTTGGAAATTAAACCTTAAAAAAATGTTGGAATGCTAGGAATTGAAAAGGACAAGTTTGTTCAAAATAATAAGCTTGTAAAACCTAATAAGGTACAAGCTTAAAAGGCAACAAATTCTATAACTAGAAGGGTCCAAGGCTTTTCTTTTTAATCTAATTTATATTAGAATTCAAATCTATATAAGAATCGATGGTTGGTTACGACGATTAAAACAAAGCAAAACAGTAGGATTAATGAATTATTAACAAGAAAAAGAAAAAGATAAAAAAAAAAAAAAAAAGAGGAGATGAACATAAAACCTAAAACCCTGGTGAGTGGTGATCAAATGTACCCGACTGATCATGATTGTTGAGCTAGCTGTGGTTTATGACAATGTTGTCGGCTGTCCTTCAATTGGATACAAAGTTGATCAAGGCAGGGCTGCACGCTTTTATATTAATTCTTGCAAACTTAATTTGCAATCACTGTTAAATACTATGACCTTAAATTCCAATTTCCAAGGTACTAATTAGTAACCATTGTTTTGACATTAAAGGACAACAATTATAATAACCACTCGTGTGCTTAATTATATACCTAAGCATCATATATACACGTACATCACAATCTTAATTAAAAAATATATATAAATCCAAGGGTTGCATGATCTTTCTTATTCAAGAAGCCTATATACACTAGTACTTTTCTACCCCAAATAAGTATTTATACGTGCATTTTTACATCTATTTAATACTTTTAAACAATCAAAGAGTGAATAAAGATAACATATGATCACTCATTTCACAGGGAGTATGTATTTAGCCCAAAAGCTTTGAACCTTAATTACCGAATTGTCTTGGAATCTTTTCCGAGCCCTTCTGCACAATATTCAGCATCACAGCGCCAGCACATTGTACTATCAATCACCTCTCCCCTCTCCTCCACCCCTAAATGGAACTCGCACTCCCCCCCCTTATATATACCCTTCCTCCCAAGTCCCATCACCACTCTTCTCTTATTCCCAGCTAGTTCAAAAAAAAAAAATGTGGTTGGCCTGTCTTGCACTTATCATTTTTCTTTTGGTTTCTATCTTTTCTCCACCTGTGATCTTTGCCTGCCTCTTTGTTAGATTTTCTTCCCAGACTGTGGATATCATGGGTAATAACTGGCCCGATGATTTCTCTAATGGTGTTCTTCTTGGGTTCTGCATTGGTACAGTAGCTTTTGCATTGTTGGCACAGTTTGACCGATGGGTTAAAAAAATCATTCATGGCTGTGTAACCAACACCTGGCTAAAACTTGGAATAGCTATTATTTTCTACGCAATTGCGGATGTTATCCCACACACGGAGCGAATTTGCATGATAGTTCTTGTGTCCATCTTGATGACTTGGGTGAATGTTACGTTGCTAGTGTGCCAGAGAGAGGATGCAAAAAGAGCTTTACATGCAATCATGATTACTTTGGGTGCAACTTCTGTGGAATTACTTTTTCTGATGAAATTTGTGGGAGCTGTTATCTTGTTGGGACCCTTCCTCATCTCACTCTTTGTAATGGTTTTTAGGGTGATACTAAATAGGCTGTTGTTTAATGATTTTCCATAGCCCTATCTCATATCTCTGAATTAGTGTCGTTGGTGGATGAATCGATGTTGCCTTGCTTTATTAATGTTTTTAGGTAATATAGTAAGAATGTAGCCTATGAAGTCTTCTCAGTAGTGGATAGGATGGTCTTGATTTGATGATTTTTAATAGCAGGTTAATTAAATCCGCAAGTGTTTAGATCGGAATTGGATGTGCAATTAATTGTTGCTTTTGTCTTTTTGGTGGTAAGAATGTAGGCCCCTTCATATATGTAAGAGCAGTTTAATGATGAAATGAAATTTGCAATTATTTTATCTCTATTCTCATAATTATATTTTGTTGTTGTTATTAATTCTCAAATTTTGTTTTTTCTAATGTTTTTGTTGGTGGAGCAAATGGCCCAAAATGCAGTGTTTGTAGTAGTGGAAAATTAGTGAGCATTTGAGTAATGTGCGGCAAATTTGTGAGCTGAAGAATCAAAAACAGCACAGTGTCACCATAGTATACACATATGCATAGACGATCATCTAATCTAAGTGTCAAAAGTTTTCATGCTAATGACAGACTCAATTAATTTAGCCCAAATGCGAGAATGATGAACATGTTCAACTTTCCCCAGTCCTCATCTCATTGTAAAGTTTCAGAGGGAAATTAGCAACATCACCCACAGCATATACATCAAGTAAACTTGTTTAGATTTAATTTTTGCCTATTTCAACTGATTTTGCATTTGATTTCTTCCATGAACATGATTTAGGTTGAGCCTTAAGAAGGACTAGTCACATTAAATACATGTTACATATTTGCTAAGGAGCCCAGCATTTTGCGTAGTTGTTCAGTTCTACTAGATAAGTGTGTGGGCTTGAGCTGAGCCCCTGCCTAAGTTAAGGAGATTGGGCAACACAAGTATTGTATTGTGTATGACCCAATTCTCTATTAGAGTCCTTGAAAAACATTTCATTGATTCATACACTCATTTTCGGCTTTGAATCTTTTGTATCATTTAGTGTATCACTCCGTAATACATGTAATTTTAGATAATACTAAAACTCTATTAAGTAGTTAGTGAACACTATTGGATGAGTGTTAAATACACGTGTCAAAATCTTATAAAGTGATACACAAAAGTGACACAGAAAATCCATTGCCCTAATTTTCAGTATTGAATTAACGTCTTTTTGCCTTTTGGGACTAGCTAATTGCCATCTTTCATTGCCAATTTTGTTCTTCTTCTGCTTTGCTATTTAATCATTTTGTTTGAACTAATGGATTAACCTATGCTTTACTTTTAATTGATAATTAGCATCTAGAATAAATAAAGTTTTTGATGAGTGCTGTAGAAACCAGATTCTTTGGGGCACAGAGTTTGGTTTCCTGGTTCTTTAATCTTATTTCGCTCAATGCTGGCTCAAGACTCCAACATTTGCTTATCGGGCTTTTGGATAACAATTCAGAAGATTCCTTAAACAAAAATAACTATAGACCAGATACATTGCTGAAATGAGATACTTGTAGTTGGGCTTGGACTTTATAATGGTGACAAAAGAATCTCTTCACTTTGCCTGTTTGCCAGTCCAGTTTCTTTTTTGTTTGAAAGATGAAAATTATCAAGAAACAAAGAAACAATTCTTGCAAATCTTTCACTCTTCCAAAGTAACAATGCCTTTTCAAATCTCTTGGAGCTGCCCTTATGGGAAATTTCATGTCATCTTCTTGATGGTTAAGAGTGAATGTGAACAAGGACAACTACTCTTGGTTTGTATTTTTGTTTAAGCAATAATACAATTGAGTTTGGAATACACATTTTTGTCTTGGATATTGAAGTTGATTTGGTTTGTTTTGATGGATTGAGGAAAATTAGAAGTGAGTAACAACCGGTCTAGAGAGTTTGATTATGGACAATGGAGGGCATGGCGGGGGGGTGGGGGGGGGGGGGGTGGTGTTTGACTCTAGGGGGTCACGTGGACGTTGAAATTGTATAGCCTGAGATAAGTTTTGTCTGTGACTATGAAGACGCTGCGAATATTATAGGCCCCAACCGATCTAGCGTTTGCTCCTTGCACCCCGGCCCCCAAATCCACCGCCATCCATCCGCACAAACATACATGCAGAAATTTTGGTAGAAAATAAAAAAAACTTTTATAGACTTTCAAGTTGTAACAGTATCTTCAACTTTGAAGTTTTGTGGGTCATCAACACTTTTTTACGATTTCACATCAAATTCCATCACCGTCCCATGCATTCATTGAAAGATTCCCATCTACGATAATGACCTTGGTTTTCCTGTCACAAATGATCAAGCAAGCAAGCAAAGCATTAAGACTTTTGTAGTATTTACGTCGGCAAACCAAAAAGCAAATATACACAAAATGTAAAACATTTTGCAGATTTTTACGTCGGCAAACAAAGTAAGTCAACATGAAAAAATTTTGATCTTATGACTGTCTGGACGGGAGTTCATATATTATACTGTGTTTCATATATGAGACGAATAATTAAGGACAGTTGAAATATTAATTTTAATTTTTTGTATCTTTATTGTACGTTAAAATTTTGACTTTAACTCCCATTCATATATATATATATATAAATTCATGAATTTTTCTCCTTATATTATTATTTGGTTTGTGGGTTTTTGACAGGAGTAATAATATTCAATGCTTGATGTCAAGTTTCAACGACAAGAAGTCGTACTGGTAGAAGAACTAGTCTTGTAGGAGAAGTGGCAGAAATTACTTACCCTCTCTGCATACAGAGGATAGAACGAACAAATTAATAAAACATAAAAACATTCCAAAACTTGTGGTATTTTCTGGAATGTTAGTACAAAACATTCGAAAGAATTTTGGGATCGCAATTAAAACCTATGTATCTGACTGGAACTTCTTCATTAAAGGCAACAACTTGTCATTATTATGATTCTATGAAGAAGAAAGAAAGAAATTTCATAACCTTAATTTTAACTATTTCCTTACGCACGTGAATTGTTGAATAATCAAACCATGCACATTTAGTTTGGTGAAGAAAAAACTGAAAATAAAGATTCATTCTCTTTTAAGGATCAGTTTTCTTGTATACCACGGTTTAAAAGATTTACCAAGATTACTGCTCACTGTAAGTTTTGTGTATTTTTTTTTTCCCCCTCTAATCAAAACAAAGAAATATTCCATTTTCCTTTTGGCAAATGCCAATCAAGAGAATGAAGGGGAATGAATGATTACATTGGGGGGGGTTGGAGCTCTGTCTCTGTCACTTTATTAATGTCTTAATCCATTATGAAGTTGCTGTCATTTATTTCATAATGATTATAAATTAACTATAATTCTCCAGTTGCTTTGTGAGAATTAGCAGAACACCCAAAAGTTCAACATGATTGTGAGATTGAAAATGGACTTGGTACGGTCAGTCAATGAAAGTTTTTGCCCTTTCTTAATCCCTGCCAGGCTGCCATCACTTTTATTCTTTTTAAAAGAGAAGATGTATTTATAATGAGCTACTGCTCATTATAGTGATGTCTTTCGACTTATTCACTGCATGCCCATTCGTTTTTACTAAGCTATATGTACACATTAAGATTTTTCTCCAAAGTCCAAATAAGATTATAAAGATCTCGTCTTCCCACTCCCACAAACACTTGTTATAGCACAGGAAATACATACGTTATTCACAAAAATTACAAAAAAACACAAACTTAAGAGAATTTCAAAAGTTGTATCGAATAGTTATGAAGATGTAATAATGAAAACAAAGACTTATATACGTTCATATAATTATAAAAAATTCTAAATAAAAATTAATTAAGAAACTTTAAATGAGTCAAAAAAATGGGCTAAATAAATGAATTTTGTTGAAAAACGGTCATATAGAGCAAAACTTCAATAATTCTTGTATGTATGGATGAGAGTTTCAAAACGTTATATTATAAAAGCGATTCTGACTTAGAATGATAAAATTATGTTCTGTTAAAGATTAACATTTTTTTTTCCTTCTTGAATTGATCCTACACAACTCAATATCCATCCCCAATCAATTCCACGTCATGTTAATTCTTTGATGAACCCTCCTATATATGTAAGTGTTAAAACGTGTAATTGCATTGTAGTTTTGAAAGAGTATGGTACTGTTGTAGTGAACTAATCTTCCAAAGTAATAATGAGAGAATGGATTTGTAAGGAGCAATTATGAATGTAATTAAGCACTACGGGAACACATACATTGATACATCACATATATGCAATAGAAAAATGGTACGAGAATCAAAATGGGTCCTCAAGAAGATCACATATTGAGGAGAAAATAAACCACATTCGTGGTTGCAAACAACACTACCTAGTTCCTACTCATCATTTCATTATTTCATTATGTCAAACTTGTCAAATTGATTCGTGTACATGTATTATTGTGTATATTTGTTGAGTTACACTACAATAATGCGTTATCACTGTTTCAAAGTTTATTTTTTGGCGTATTGTTTGACAAATCCTCTGTTTGCCATCTTTGTCTGATGCACTAAAAAACAACAAGCATTGTGAAAGAGACCCCCACCTTAATTTGCAGCTTGCTCCTCGTTGATCACATTAGGATATTTACATTAATTTTTTTTCATTTTCTCCAAGAAATTAAACACCCATTAATGTTTAAAGAAACAAAAAATTGTTCGAGTGCAAGGTTTTTTCTTTTCCTTTCTGGACATACTTGAAGGTCCTACATGCAGTGTAAAACTGAAAACTGCAATTTATAGCGGAAGTTTGATACGTACCAGTAAATAAATTTGGTTAATTTAAGCAAATTCATTTGACTGGAAGTGAATGGAAACGGATAATACTCCAAAGTCCAAACAAATCCCTCGAAGAACATATAGAAAGAATGATTCCAGAGAGTAAAGCGCCAATTTGGAAGTATCATCTTGGCTATGATGGGTCGTAGATAAACTCCATGCAGAAATGGACAACAGTGGTCGTTTGGATTGAATCTCTGGTTTTCTTTCCGGTTGGTGTTAGATTCCAAACGTTTCATTTTCCACATTCTAATTTGAATACCATAATCATCAAGAACCAATTCATTTGATCATTTCCGGAGCCGCAAATCTTGAAAAAGGAGAAAATCAAAAATTTCTCCTAAAAGTAGCAGAGGGTCCCCTCTCAACTTTTTACTCTCCTGAGTGCAGATGACTCCATCTTCATGCCCATGGGGGACCAAAATTGTCTACAAGAGATTTGTATGATGAATGATGAATGATCTCTACCATATGCGTTGACTGGTTTTTGCATTGAAACACTGGCACGTGTAACCAACCTCACCTGAGCATGCCGACAATCTTTTCACATCATTGATTTCCTTAAGAAAAAATTTTATTTCGTGTTTGCGAGTACTGGCCCTGTCATGTTATCGTTTGATTAGAAAATTTGATTCTCCAAATGTGTAAATTAATGACACCCAAATTGGGGCACGCTAGTCCTGTCTTGGGCCTGCACGTGACAGGTAAATCGCTGGATGTGCCCTAACTGGCAGCATGCAAAGATATCCAACGGGACCCGAGCTCTCGGTGCGCCCTCAACGGGACCCGAGCTTCAGGTGCGCCCCAAGAATATTTCACCCAGGCAACGCACCCACACGGAATCGAACCCGCGTGGAAGTCAATTTCTCCACATCTTATCTCCTTGCCATTTGATTCTCAGCGAGGCTTTTTGCAGCCAATTGTAACTAGGGTGATAACGAGCCAAGTCAAATCCAAACTTTAATTAATGTGTTCGGAATTTGTTTATTTATTAATCGAGATTAAAATTTTGTTCTTGTTCTTGGGTTCGTCCTCACACCCTAATCACAACCTTTAATTTCCCATTAAATGGTACAGTGATCTAACCAAAGAATCGACTGATCATCTTGAAATTCATTCAGAACCATTTGCGAACTGTTAACATTTTATACACTTTCGAGTTGTCAATGACTAAGTACTGAAGTTGTGAACCACGATGTAAGATTATGTTACACCTACTCATTATGTCCAAGATTTTCTCCATAAAAATATCATTCCAAAATGGCGAACCGACATCGAATGGACATCTATATCTTCCTAGCCAGCTACAACGATAATTCAATGAGCTCCATATAATCTTTGGATCATTGAAGTACTACGTATACTTTGCAATTTTCTTTATAAAATTTTGTCGGCCTTCAACAGTCCTTCGCCAATCGCCAGCCCCAACTTTGCTGGACTTGGACAGGGTGAATGCATGGTGATAGTGACATTAGTACGAATCCTTCGCCGGTGCCATGGCCAATTTCCACTGCAACAACAAAAAGCAACCAAATTTTCACTCACTCGATAATAATGGCAGTACAACTTAATGTTATTATTCAGGGGATTTCCCTGGAAACTACAACTTTAGCTGCAAGGGAAATTTCTTGGACAGCATCATTTTACTGTAGGAAAAATAGGCAGGACATGTCCGTTTGTCCAAGTGAAGTGCATTTGTTCTTTTCTTACAAAAACTAAAACAAAAACCAACAAAAAAAAAAAGTGCAGCCAAAAATCGTGGTTGTAATAAATGAACAATGCTGAATGTGGCTAAGTTAGTCGTCGACCACAATAATATAGGCTATACAAGTTTATCTGTTTAACATTTCCAGTGTACGGTCTGAATCTGAATTGCAGAGATGATCGATGTCTCCATGTTTTAACATTACCTCAAAGATAATTAAAAAAAAAAATGACCAATAATGTCCACACTGTCGACAATAGGGTACAAAAGATTTATTAATTGCCCCATTAATTTGTTTGAGATATTGAGCATTTTCTCTTATTCTACAGCAGAAAAATCCATATCCCAATTGGAAATGGATAAAAAAACATTTTCATTTAGCTAGAATTCTCATCTTTTTAAATGATGATAAAATTGTAATTCAACCAAATTTCTCGTGTTTACTTCTGCTTGATTGCCCTTGCTAATAAGACGCGATTCATAAATGAAATAGAGAATAAATAATCGTTTAATTTTTTATTTCTTTTATAGCACGTTGAAATCACGATTAATTCGACATTACATATATGAAGAGGCTTCAAAATAGACCAGTTGAATCGTAAATTTTGTGTTTGGTTTCTTTTGTCTTGGTTTTGAGATGGACATGCAAATTGGAAATGAACTTAATTGAGTGATAACTGATAAAAGACCTAGACCTCTGGAGTCGTCTTTGTTAGGACAATACCAACACGTTGAACTTGGTTTTGCCATTTCGCAAGTGGAGGATCAATTCCTATAGAATATGACTAGAGAGGAATAATATGACAATAGTCATTGTATGCTTTAATGATGCTTTCTCTCCGACCTTAAATCACCTCATTTTCCATATATACATCAACGTTGTCTTGCATATTAAGGTAAAATTCTCATATGTCCAATCGACTCAAACAATTATGGAAAAAAGATCAAGAAAGTAAAACCATTGTACGTTGTGAAATGAAGATCTAATTTGAAAAGAATCACTAATGAAAGTGGCTGCAAAAGTGAGAGAAAAAAAAAAATGTTACCGCGCGCGCCAACAGGAAATGCATTATGAAGGGGTGAACCAACAGTAAAGTAAAAGACAATGCAGTGATTCGTCTAATCAAGAAAAACTGAGGCCATGCAGCCATGGCCAAGCATACAAACATCTAACAATATCAACATTTTTACGTGATTCGATCAATACTCCATAACAATTATTAACAACAGTATCCAAAACGTCCCCCAATCCCAATCCACCGTCTTGGGCAAATCTTGATTCGATCAATACTCCAATATTAGTATTAATTTGAAGTTCCAAATAAATGAAAATTTGATCATATTTCCGTGTTCAAGAAGTTAAAGACGACTTGAGACTTGAGAGAGAGCTTGAACACCCTCTAGCGGTCTAGCCACGTTTATGTTCAATATATATTATACTATGTGAAGTTGGACATTAATTATCAAAAAGAGTAATGATAAAAATGAAAGAACGATAGTTCAGTCCTCTTAACCTATGAGAATCAGCCACCAAAATTATGGAGTTGGACCATATTGAAGGGTTCTTTTCCAAGTTCTGGTACCAAACTATATAAGTAGGGAACATTGTTGTTAATGGCTGCCTGACTGGTTACTAACCGAGATAGTTATACTTAATAGGGGAGCTGTTGGAAATTTATGAAGGCCGCTGATCAGTGGCATTTTTATTATTGCTTGTTAATTGATTTAATAATGCAAAAGCTTACTCAAAATTAATATTGATGCCTAACATAACCAATAATAGGATTAATTATTGTCTAAAATCTCTAATCAGTGGTTTAATTGGTTCACATTTCGGATTCGAAATTAATGAGAAGTAAAATGATAAACTCTTCTATGACAATAGATTTATTTATTTTATTGAAATCGAAGTAAAATGATAAATTCTACTATAACAATTAATTTATTTATGTTATTAAGCCTATTTATTTAATAAGAAATGTAATATATATGTGTAATGGTTAAACAACTTGCATGTGTGATGCGTATGCTTTCCATTGAAAAATTTAGAAGAAATTGAATAGATCATAGAAGGATGAACTTAATGCAAGTTTTTAATCATGTAATGGCAAAATTACATCATTTTATATATAAGTGATGAAAAAAGTTTTTCAAACAAAAGTAAATAATGATTTTTGCAATTTTTTTTCTTGCAAAAAATTGTTAGTGAAGTTATAATTATTTTTGTTTTAGTACCTAAAACTTTGTGAATTAAGTTTCTTAAGGACCAATTAGTTTGATCATTTTGTCAACAGCTATGTTTAGAAATAAATAACTGATCAATATTAAACATATCATGCTGTTCTTGATACGAGAAACTTTTAAACTCGGATACTGTGCAATAGTTCACAAACTAGACAATGCAAGCAACCTCTGTTACATGCTAATTAAGATTGAAGTAACAATTAAGCATCACTGCATGCAGTAAGATGAAAGAAAAGACAAAATAAATAAATAATATCAATCTTGAAATACATAGTACATATATCAATCTTTAATTCATAAGTACTTAATTTGTGCTACTTATTAGTAATTGTTTTAGGCATTTCAACTTATAGCATTGTGTTATTGTTGTGCTCGATGGATACAACGACAATACTTAAATATTTATTTCACTACTTGACGTTGGTTATATCGTTTACAGTTCGTAATCGTATTTGATTTAAAATCGTGACATTGATTATATAAATTACAGTTCGTGATCGTATTTAATTTAAAATCTGTAAAAGAGACAAGAAACTGTAAACTTTTGAGAAACATATATGGAGTGCAAAATTTTCGTAATTTCTTTTCAATTGATGAAGTGGCTTATTTAATTATTGACACTATACATCATTAGTGTTAGAGAACAAGGTGTGTCCAAAAGAAAAAGAGGGAAGTACAAAGTGATTAATCGACTAAAACAATTAATGATGAAGGTTGATTTGTAGCGATATTATTAGTCAAAAGCCATTCAAGAACATCAAGAATAAAATTAAAGTTAGCATGATAAAACAATGCTTGATTTGTCGTGGCCTAATTTGGGTCTAAATCGTTGTCATTAGTTAGCTCTAATATGGGAATGAAAACGACAAATTCCAAGTGTTATGATTTAGGTTAGAATCCAAAACACAAATAATTAAGAAACAATCACGTGATTAAGCCTAAGTAAAGCACTTTTCCTAACGAATTTTGTAAGATTCGTAATGATTTGCTTGATTAAACATGAAATTAATCAGGACATGCATGCTGACAGACAAAGAATTAAAGGTCAAACCAATTTCCATTTCATATATATGGATACGCACACTTAAAAAAAAACCATGATAAAATTAATAGTATTAATTAATCTTTTCAGAAGTACAGAAATTAATTATTAAATTAATAATATATCACAAGAGATGATTAAATGCTACTTCTTCTTCTGATTAGTAGAAGGTCAACTCTTGGAATTAAACTCTGGTGCACGTGCATGCAACGCCACAACATAAGAAAAAACTCACGATTAATAGTACTAAATAAGTAGTATATTTATAGGATTAGAAATTAAATTAATCAAAACTGTACTTAACGGCAAAGCATCAATGGACGTTTACGTTGTTTTAGATTGAGTCCTACTCTATGTGAATCTAAGCTGTAGTAATTAGTACTACTTTAATTTATTTTTTTTTTTATAAGAACAGCACACTACTGATTTATGATTTGATGAATATGTGTGCTGAATTATAGAATATAATATCATCATGGTGCAATAATAAGTTATGTTACCTCAATTATTGCTCAAGTAATTAATGGGATTGTTTAAGTTTAATTAATACTTCTACTTATAATGATTCAATTCAATCTTAGATTTTAAGACTGCCTAATTTGGAAACCATAATCTACTAACTCTGTAAGATACTCCTATAGTCCTATGTCTTTGAATATTTAATATTGCTGTAGTAATTATGAGACTTGAGAAAATTAAATGGGAGTTAAGGGGGGCGGTGCAAATGTCTAGAAATTTAAAGAATCATTTTGTGTTGCACTTGCACTTCTTCTTGTTATAAAAAAAATACTATTAAAACCAGTAGTATTATGCAACAAATAATTGTATTTTATTAAAAAGTAAAAATATAATATAATTAGAATTTTAAAATATCATTATAATAACAAAAATTATATGAAAAATAAGTACAAGACAATAGTAGAAATTAAAGTATAGAGAAAAAAATACAATAAAATTTCATATATTATTTTCTTTCACATACCAATTGAGGTTTCAGTGTTTTAAATGTAAGTCACAGAAGTCAAATAGAACGTAAAGTATATAGACCAGCATTCATAAAATTGTTCATAACACTACTCAATTTCTCATTTATTTTTTTTACTTTATGTAGTTTGAAAGATTAAAAGAGAAATAATAAGGGGGAGGGAAAATTTTGTTGTTGGATTAAAGGATTAAAAGTGTCCAAATCAAATTAATTGTTGATGTCTATATCTGAACTAGCTATATATGATCATCATTAATGTTTCCTTAGTAAAAGTACTAGGACTTGTAAACCAAAGAATAGATGCACTGAATTTCAGACTTCTCTTTATTTTGGACATACATGGAATCCATCGTTCTCGCAAGAATAGTGAAATGCAGTAACGCTATTTCTATTTTGTTGTTTATACTTTGTTTTTCACTCATCTTTCTCATCCCAACAAAGCTGTACTGCTGATGGGATCATGGCGTGTGATAATTTTGACTTCAAAACTCTCATCTCAACAATCAAAAAAATTGATCATGCATACCTGTTGCCAATATTGAATAAAGCCAGCAGGCGGATTTTTGGGTCATCATTTGTTTAATTATGTCTGAAACCCTACTTGTGAAGCAGTTTTTCATATGGTGATAATTGATTGCCAAATATTGCAAATTGGCAAAATTAATTTCCCTTTTTCTTGCTTCTATGCAGCCAATGCAGCATATCGATTAGTGTACTTAAGCATAAGTAGTTGAACTTAATCTTCGCGGGAATTTTTCAAAGTTGAAAATGGGCAGAAATTAAATGAGATTAATGGCAAATTTCTATTTTATTGACATGCAAAAATGAACGAGTAAAGAATTAATTGTGAGTACTCTCGAGTATCCGTATTGAGTAATTTGTGGATAATTGAAAATACCTGTATTAAGATATTTAAAACTATCCTCAAGTATCCAAAACATAACATATATATTAATATATATATATATATATAAGAGGAATTGGTAGCAAGCGAATGCTCTCTTTTTTGGAAAGTTAGTGTGCCTTGATAATTCATTAAAGACTCTGTTTCATTCAATCTGGGATTGAGATTGTACGAGCAACAAGTTTGGTTATACGGCCTAAACTGATTGGTACAAGTTTTGTAACTTCTGGGTGGCATCAATCAGTCAAGGGAAATGATTAAAACTTTTTTCAATTTAACTTTTTGGATGATGGCCAAAACTTCAAATCATGGTGGGTGTGGTTAAACTTTCTTTCTAACTATTTTGTTAGTACTTAGTAATACTGTTAAAATTTATTTGAAATGCAAGTTTTTAATTAACAAGAACTCGTGCAATTATTTCAGGCCGATAAATGAATTGTACTCTTGGTTCTAGAATAAATTAAGCCATTCAATTCAATCGGTTTGTCGTTGTTGAAGTCCCTCAACGAACATCTTAGTACACAAAGCTCACTTTCAACCAATTGTTTTGTCTTGATGATAAATAATTCACCCATTGTTGTGAGTGATTGTCAAGTCATTTTTTTGAAGCTTGTGAAATACCAATATATATGAACAAGAACGCAGACCATTTCAACGAAATGCATAATTATATATATAAGAGACTTGTGATGCACATTGGTCCTCTTAGTTTTTTTCGTTTCATATATATATATATATATATATATATACACATGCATTATTTGTCTTTTTAGGTTTCCATATATGCATGACTTGGGGTTTCTTGTTAACGTTTGATTTTTTTTAATTGAATAAATATTTTTGAAATTTTCTTTTAGAATATTTTCAATAATTGAGAGAGTATATTTTTTCTTCTAAAATAATTTGAAAAGTAAAAACTATTTAGAAATTATACAACTCGGTAATGTAGAACAGATTGAGAATTCGTAATGAGTTGTGCAAAATCAATTTAAGAAAGAAAAATGGCTAAAACGCGTCAACTATAAAAAGGCATAATTTTCTTATTCGAATTAAAAATCGCTTTTATTATATAACGTTTTAAATCTCTCAATGATATTTACATCAAGTGTAGCCGCATGACATCTCTCTCTTCTTGACACAATTCATTTGTTTTAATCACTTTCAGGTCTATTAAAATTTTTCTAATTATTTTCTATTTTGGTTTAGAATTTTCTATAATCTATAAATATAAAAATGTTTATAAATCTTTATTTTTATTGTTGCAACTTTGATATCATTCAATATACCTTTGAAATTCTTTAAATTCTTGTTTTTTTTTTTAAATTGATGGTTTCCCTTTTATTTGTCTCGTGTTATGTGGATTATTCAATATGCGAACATAAATAAAGCACATCATAGTTGTTGTATTTATGAAAAAACTGTAATTTTTTTTTCTAAAGTTCGCATATTATTATTATTATTTTTAAATCGTGATTGAGATTTGGCACAAAGAAATATCTTAGTATTGCATAAATGAATAAATGGTGGTAGGTAAGCAATACATGCCACACCTTTCTAACATGTTTTTAATTTTCGTTTTCTTTAACTTTGCCTTTGTTGAGTTTTCTTTCGTATCATTTCAACCACCACCAAGAACGGTTCCTCAAGAAGCTGCCCAATCTTAAGCTTCCTAATAATAATGATGAAGTGTTGTCTACTCTAAATTACAATGAAAAATGACAATGCAAGCTCTCTTACTCTTTAGTCTTAGCCTTTAATTAAGCTGATTTTTAGCTTAAACAATTATTTAATAACTTGTTTGTTTATTTTCTTTTTTTTTTAATATAAGGAGTACTTTTTTAACCTTTTTATATTTTTTAGACTTTTTTCACTAGTTCTCCTTTGAGTTTGACTCTGGGTGTTCAACCATTGACGATCGCCAGTTTTCGCATGCCGCTTTATATTTAAATTAAATTTTATTTGTACAATCACACACTTCTTAATTCAAAATTATTCTTTCTTACATGCAGTTTTATGTTTTTTTTTTCCAATTTCTCAAACTGAAATACCTAACTAAATAAAGTCTAATGTTGCCATTAAGAGTCTAATTAAACTAATCACATGAGCATAACTGTACTATTGACTTATACTTTTTATTCTTTCTACAATATATAATATACAGATTTTTAATTGACTATTAGGTTCTTGGCTGCATAACTTCTTAAATATTAATTTTGAACATTCTAATTAAACAAATTGTGAGTTCAAATGCAATTGGATCATTGACTGATGCATGCGCAAAAATTTATTCGGGTTTTACTTAAACGGAATAATAATTTTGCACGCCAATATCGTAATGATCTTGATCCTCAGAAAGGCGTGATTTGTCCATGACTGTTTCAATTGCAGTTGTTGAGGAATGAAGCTATGGAACAGTTCGAGTGTCTTGGCCTTGGAGGGGAAAAAAATAATAAAAATTAAATAATATAAAGACTGAAATAAAAAAGAAAAAAAAATATTAAAGCAAAAAAAAAAAAAAAAGGGTAATTGGAAAACAAGCATCTCGTGGACGGCTGTTTTTAAAGCGGGATAGCCACTACGAGGATTTGTTTTACCTTATTTTTCTTGAATAAAAACAAACATGCCTACATGTGATTTCTGACTAAAATTTGGCTAAGCTTTTATTTTCATGTGCAATTTCCGATTTTTAGGATTCTGATTTTCAGATGATTCATTCAATTTTGATTTACAAAGAAGTTAGAAAAATTATTATTTCCAACTGCAATGAATATATATATATATATATATATATTTTATTGGGAGGTTTTGAGAGCCGTTGGTGGTATTCAATTGATGATTGGTTTAAATAATAGTTTCATTATTTGGTGAAATTATATGCGTATTTTTTTTTTCAAATGTACAATATAAATTCAAGGAATTTTATACATTCAGAAGTTTGTACCCCTAGCAATTTAATTTGTACTAATGCAAGGCATGTACTACCAATTTGAGCTAAATGTTACAAATTTCTGCACTTAAAAATTGGAAAAGAAAAAAAGAAAAAACTAACAAAATACCCTTCCTAGTAGTGCCTTTTATATATTGAACGAATCAAAGATAATTGCTCAAAGAAAAAAAAAATGATTGGTACACAGAATAATAATAGTTGCAGCCGAATTTTTAAGTAATGGAAAAAGAAAAAAAAAAAAGAATAAGAGAAGAGGGGAAAACATGACATGGCAATATGGCATGATGGAAAAGAGGCGCACAGTGAGTCAGTATGCAATGTAGGCCAGACAAGGGCAGCTGCAAGCCTGCAATGAAGTAATGAAATGAATAATATGCCAATGAGGGTTAAAATTTGCATAAAAATTGCATAGCCGAATGAAATTCAGTTGTTTTTATTGAGATTGAGATGTCAAAATCAGTGTCAACTTTGCTCAACTCCCCACAAACACCAAGAATATCATCACTAATCATTCACTCTAGATACTCTTGTTCTATTCAGTGTTCCCCCAATAAAAAAAAATCTAAGAAGCCCCCAAACAAAAAAAGAAAAAAGAAAAATATCCCAATTGATTGTTGAATAATCAGTTTTCATCCATATTCTACCTTCGCATGTTTATTCTTTCTAGGAAAAAAATTGAACTGTTTTCACTTTCAAATGCTTGAGCATAGTTGCAGAGTCAAACTGACCATTGTCTCTTAACCAAAACTACCCTATCATTCAAGCTTCCGTCACTTACAGACTAACCGCGCCACCTGTCCTTCTCAGTTCTCACAATCCATAACCCTTTTGAAAGGCGCCACTGCCTTGTCTAGCGGAAGACAAGGTAGTTTTTTTTTTTTTTTTTTTTTAAGATTTGTTCTACTTACCTCTTGATTACCCATGTTTTTAAAGTTAGTTATTATCGAAAAAAAGATCAATAATGGTATTCCACTTGATTCTTGATCGAATGGTTCGAATTTATGACCAGTTGATCACACGATAAGATGCAAATCATTTACTGTACACTTCGTTGTCTATCGAACGAGTAATTCTAATTACGGTAAACAAATTAAGCATTGCCATACAAAATTTTTGCTTTAGCAACTCTACCAGCAACCCAAAAATAATAGGCATAAATGCTTGCCATGTTATAGTCTAACACCAATAAAGACAATAATTACAATCAAGATGATGAAGTAAGACGTGGGTGGTTCTTGATTTGTTAATGAACTACCAGAAATAGTAACAGGCAAAAGACAAAACACTATTTGTTTGCGTGCGGCTACATCTTGTTGCGATTTTCCTTAAAATATGATCATATTAAGCATAGGGAATAATTTTGGGCATTTTTCATCTGTTGCTGATAAATACTGCCGTGAGAAGCTTCGCGTTGTTTCCATTTTCAACACGTAAAAATAATTATTTTATGCCAGAGTTAAAAAGGCAGTGATTTCTTTCATTTACCACTTCCTACTTTGATACTCATTAAATAGGATGGCCAAAACAAGGATCAGGAGAGGGCGGGACAGAAAAGAAAAGGTGGATTAATGTCATTGAAACTGAAGAGTTCAGAGATGTCAAAGAGGATTACCCCACTCCCCAGACAAAAAAAAAAAAAAAAAGGGTTGTGTCAAATTGCCAGTAAAAAGAGGACAGAATCTTTACCCAAGGCAACTTTCAATAACCATCATCTACAGATTCTACACAAATGACCCTCATGGAAAATGAAGTACTACTACTTAAAAGAAAAAGGGTCATTATGCAAAAGTAAAACTTGACACAATGAATAGACTAATAGACTAATAGAAAGATAGTAATCTCTTTTTAATTAAATGCACTATGGACCAAATTAAAAATAAAACTGATGATAACTTTTATTTGTTTCTTTTGAAGCTATATGCATATGCTCTTCTCCATTATAATCATTGAAGAGAGAAGAGAGAGACAAACAAACAAACAACTCTTCCAATCAACTCTAGAGATGATCAATGTGGACCAATTTAACAAAGTTCAAATGATGCATTTGATGCCTCTTTTTGCCTTTTGCATCTCAGATCAACATATCACCATATCATAATTTGGCTTGAGTTAAAGAGAAGACAAAACTCTACTACCACTATTACCCTACTACTTCCACTTTCAAGTAAGAACCAAGAACTTGATATGCAAGAAAGGTACACATATTTTTGACACATTGACAGTAAAATGATTCATTTTCATATTCCCATAAATTCATTCACTCCATTAAAAAAAGAGAGTTTTTTTTTAAACAATTAAATTAACAAGAAAAAAAAAGGAAAAAGAAATTAAAATCTCAACCAAAGACTCCAAAAACTAAACACCATTCCTCACTGACTCACTCTCCCCCAAAAAAGGAAAAAAAAAAAAAAAACTAAACACACCATTTTTAATTAATTATGTCTTCTTCTTCTTCTTCAGTGATGCTGCCATAACAAGTCTTCGAAGCTTCCTAAAATTCCAGAATCTACCTCTGGCATGCCCATGTGATTATCTCCGAAATACCCGTACATTTCCACACAGCCATGCCCATGCAACCACGGGTGACCGTAGTCCCACCCATTGATCCCGTCCACAGAGTCATCCAAGAACAACAACTCCTCCGGCCGGGCCGACTCGACCGAGTCGTAGCTCGCATCCAAACTGGGCAACTCCACTATCTCGCTCAGCTCCTCCTGAGCCTCCGCGTCCTCCCTGGACGACGTCAAGCTGGAGAACAATGAGGAGGAAGAGGAGGAAGACGTGAGCGGAGACAAGCACGGCGTCATATCCCGTGACGCAGCGGCGGTGTTGCTGTCTTTAGTTACTACATGGGCCATCTCTATCTCCATATGAGCGGCTTTTAAGGCAGCTGCCTGAACGTCACGTGGGGAGCACGTGGCTGGACGAGGCAAGGAATCCGCGAGTTGGGGGAAGTTGAGAATGGCTGAGTTACCCTTGATAGACAACGCAGCTACGTCGTGGGCCCTGGCAGCCATCTCTGGAGTAGCAAAAGTTCCTAACCAGATCCGTGACTTCTTCTTTGGCTCGCGGATTTCGGATACCCATTTACCCCAAGCACGCATCCGTACTCCTCTATACACCGGATGCTTGCTGCCGTTATTATTATTGCTACTATCATTATTATTATTATTCTGATCAATCCTATTTCTTTTGGCGCAATTCCTTCTACTGCTGATGGTGGAGGAGTCGTCTCTTCCGCGTTTGCCATGGTGATCTTTTAGTGAAGAGGAGGAGGAAGATGAAGAAGAATGAGCGCTTGATTCTGGTTCATTTGAGTTGGGAGGATCAGTCATTTGAGCAGTGGATCTGATTTGATTATTGGAGGGAAAAAGAGTAGTGCTTGGTTAAGAAGAGAGGGAAGATGGATCAATATAGTACCACTACTCCTCGATAATATGGGCATTGATCATAGTGTGAGTGTGATATTTATATGTGTTAGTATAGTACTAGTATCGTAGATGAAGAGAGTGAAGAGTATGCAGACAGACAGAGAGAGAGAGAGGAAGAAGGAGGGAGGACTATGGAAGAGAGAAATAAGGTGAATTACAACTAGTATTAAGGCAGGGACAAAGGGGGACCCTTCCCATGACCGACCCACCATTTAACCCATAATTTTCTTTAATGGCGGTAGCACAAAACCAGAGGAAGTATTTGCAATTGTAATTATACCATTGCTGTTAAAAAAAATGGAGAGCGGCGGCAATGGAGGAAGAGAAAGAAGGAGGGTTGGAAAGTTAAAAAAAAAAACACAAGGAGGAGGCTTAAATCACAAGCAAGAGAGATGGTTGAATTTATTGAAAAGAAAATATGGAGTTATTAAATATATATATATATATAATAAACTACAGCTGTCATGACTAAAGACTGCCTCTTTTGTTTTATTTACGCTGTACGTTAACACTTTATTTACACACTCCTTACTCGTCTACATTTTACAAGTTGTACTAATTTTTTCGATATTCAATTCTTGACCCAATTTAGATTCAAAAGAACTCACCATTTTTGCATTTGTTATAATGTTTTTAATTTACGATCAGCATTATCCAAAATACAATTTATATTTTGCAAGGCCTTCCAACAATTTTTTTTTTAAATGAAATTTACAAATTTATAGGAAAAATTTTGACAAACAATCTAAAGGTGAAAGCCTTTCTTTTAATCCTTCAACCATTGGTATTATTGACAGACACGGGATCTTCTGTATAAGATTTTATCTGTCTTATTCTGTCTTAATTAAAATTACGTCGTAGGGTTCACTAATCTATTGGTTAGGGTATAATAATTATAAAGTAATTTTAATAATATTTATTCATTTAGTCCCTAGTTTTAATGAAACTACGTCGTTTTGAATGTTAGACAGAATAAGACATGATAAATATTGAAAAGAGTATCTGGTTTCTTATTGACAAGTACTCCGTCATTTCTCAACCAAAGTACAAATTTAAATTTCGCTATTATTCCCGTTTGGAATTGTTGTAAATTTAGAAATTAAGATTTGAGCAGCGAAATTGTATAATATTACTAGTATATACTACATTTTAAATTTTTTTAACTTTTTTGGAAAAATAGTTAAACTTTTTTTTTTTTTTTATAAGTAAAATATAGAATATATCAATTTTTGGAGGTGGCCACACGCCCACACCGGGCTACATATAGATCTGCCCCTAGCTCAGTTCGAGCATTTGAAGTTGTGCATATACAGTTGACTTCATACAATTTTGCAATTTAGATTTTTTGTAAATTCCAACATATTCCGAAACTTAAAATGGAAAAATGATGAGAGGTTCGTCTTGAAAGTTAGAATTTATTATGAAATGATATTTCACAAAAATATCTCAATCAATTAGACTCTTTTATGTATTCGCTTGGTTGGACGAAGGAACATAATAACTGCAGCCATAAATGGGCCTCTTATTTCATGTTTGCTTCGTCTTCTTCATTTTTTTTTTAAAAAAAATTTTGGGCTCCAATCATGTCCAATGCATATTTTACACTGACGTTGAGCTTAGAAAAGAGAAAATTAAAAAAATGTAATCTGGGGCAATAAAACTAGCGTATTACGGGTTTCCCCATGTTTTCAGATAAAACTATAGATATGATAGGATGATAAACTCATAATTAAGTAATTATTTGGTCTAAATAATAATGGTTAAATTTTGACTTTAATCAATGGTCCAACAATAAGATAATATTAATTGATTGAACTTATAATAAGTGAATTTATGAATCATTGGTCTTCCCATTGAGATTCTAACCATTTTTAATTCCCTTTCCATTGTATTGAGAAGAGAAAATATGGAGTACTGTCTTAGTAAAAAAAATTACTGACACTTTTCACATTATGAGATATTAATGAGGTTCATAAATACACGAGAAAAGCAAGGTAACAAATTAAGATTAAAGGTTTTTTTTTTTACCACAATGGAATAGGTTCCCATGAGGCATGAGCATTGGGCTCTCAACCATTTCTTCTAAACAAAGTGAAGAAAAGTTTTAGTAATTTTTTTTTTCGTGTTTGGAAACTAGTCAGAAAATTCAATGCCTACTGCTATCTTTTACTTATTTTTGCATAAATATAAAGTTCCATTCATTCCAAACCCTTGTTCCATAAAACCCACATAGAATCTTCTTGTTCATTTACTATTTCAATTTATAAATACACGCTATGTTTATTTAACTAAAACCCTATCAATTAATTATTGAAATCTAAAGAATAAGTGTTAAATACACGTTGTGTGTATTTATAAAATGAAACATGAATTAAAATAGGAAATGTAATAAAAAATTCATTGGGCATAAAACATTTGTGATTGACTTGGTACGAAATATACAATTTAAGTAACTGAATTGAGATCTTTTGAATACCTCAATACCTGAAAGTAACCAATTACTTTTTTTTTTTTTTGAAAAATTGTGCAAGATGAATGACATTTTCTTGACTTTTTTCGTCACATACAATTAAAATGATACAGTTTTGCTAATTACACTAAATATTCACACTATATTGGTATTTTTATCTGATTTCATCTATTTTTTAACAAAACTATATACACATGCATATTTTCTATTAAAAAAATTAAACAGAATTAGATAAAAGGATAAATTTGGTATAATTTTTTTAATGTAAGTGATAAAATCACTTCATTTTAAATGTGGATGATGAAATAAGCATGTCCGACATATGTGAATAATGATTATTGCATTTTTTTTTTCATTTTTCCACTTTATATATCTAAATTAAGGTATGCACACTCTTTAAAAATTTTCACATACAATTTTTTTTTTTTGTCCTTTTCAAACATCAACATCATAATATATTCATCCTTAAACAAGTTCAAAAGTTCAATTGGATGTAAAAATAAAGAAAATAAAATGTGAACCCCTCAAAACCATATATGACATGGCATCACTTTAGCTAAAAATAATGTGCATTAGTGTACATGAAAATGGGTAAAATTTATTCATCGTACCAATTATAAGCAAAGACGAAACGCATAGAAGAAGATGGAAATCATGTGTAGTTATAAATAAATGAAGGTGAAGGAATTTAGGCACTAGCTATAGGCTTATTTGTAACACAAATTTAGGTAGTATTGCAATTAATGTTGTTAAATTATAGTACCCAGAAATGAATGAAGAAGTGTACGTCTACATAGATATTGGAACGTACGCACTAACCACTGAAGAAGAATTGACGTTGACATAGATTTTCTGGGCTATAGTTATTATTATGTGAATCAATTTCAACCAAAGAAATTTTGAGAGAAATAGAGAGAGAATAAGGTTTGGAAAATATAACACCGCTCACCGCTGTAGGTTGTAGTTACCTCTATAAAACGTGAGCTGTCTGTACATTCAAAAGCTTATTCTACTATTTCTCCAAAAGGTGTAAATTCCGGACACCCAAAGCTTCTTCTACTATTTCTCCAAAAAGGTGTAAATTCCGGGCACCCAAATCGGGCCATGCTAGCCCTGCCCTGGGCCTGCACGTGACAGGTAAATCGCGGGATGTGCCCTAACTATCAGCCCGCAAGGATATCCAACGGGACCCGAGCTCCAGGTGCGCTCCCAAGAATATTTCACTCAGGCAACACACCCACACGGAATCGAACCCGCATGGAAGGCAATTTCTCCATACCTTATCTCCTTGCCAGTTACCATATCTCCTTGCCAGTTACCAGCTAGGCTATGCCCCGGAGGCTTCTTCTACTATTTCTGTCTGTGTGATGTAGCTGATTTAATCCATTACGGTCCACCATCGTGTATATATATATCAGAGGTCCCTATATATAATAATATGATGCTGCTATTTAATGCTTTTGCTACAGTCTACTGTTTGGGATTTTCACTTTTCAGCTCAGCCACAGAATGAATTTTTCAGTGTATCGTATCAAGGGTTTTGTTCATTCAATAAGTTTTTGGGCTGGCAATGAAAGCAAGCCATATATGCGAAAGCAGTTTGAGCGAAATCAAAGCTGGAGTGACAACAATAATACTTTATCCTATTAAGTGAGTTAGCTAGCTATATAGGTCACGCTTTGTCATTGTACTCAAAACTCATATTACATAAAGCTTTCTTTGACAAAATGTTATACCCCCGCTCCTTTAAAAATGTCTATTTATAGACAGACAAGTTGCATATAAATAGACGAAGTTTGAAAGCAGAGAAAAAAAATTAATTTGAAGGATTTAAATGCTTTAATTTAATTTTGCTTTTCTTGATGATTGAGTTTAGATGCATATTGCAGTATTGCACACGTAAAAGAGAAAAAGAAAGTTATCTACTATTGTGATTTTGCAAGAACTTTAGTAAAATATATTATGCATGCATGGTTCTAATTACATTTACTTTTTTAAAATTACACAAAGAAACTAATTATTCCAGTTTACAAAATTCACCAAATTAAGTTTATTCCTTCAAACAAACAATAGATTGTACACTTCGTTGAGAAAAAGATGTAGAGGACTTCCATCATTTTTCATTTTATCTCTTGAAACGCATGATGATGTGAAAAAGTAATAAGGTTAGGATCCATAAATGAGAAAAATGGATGAGTAGTTCAAAGAAACCAGCTGGGGCAGCTTCAAAGTTCAAAATTTTCATTTGGATTATCCCATTTTTGTGTTTTATTTTACAAATGCAAAATGAGTTATTTGTTTTGTTCAAGTTTTTCACTAAAATTTTTAAAATAAAAAATAATGCTAAAGTAATCATTTTTACTACAGTATTTTTTTATAAATAAAATATTAAATTTGAATTTGAATTTGAATTTTAATAGTAAATAATTCTTCCTAACATAATTTCCACCAAAACAAACTAATAAAATATTAAATCAAATTTAAATTTCAAACTTTAATTAATAAAAAAATCTCCAATACAAATCCCAACAAAACAAAATTTATGAATCCAAACACTCCTAAAATATTCATTTCGCATAACAAATTACAATAAAAAAGATTTCATCGTAAAACTTAAAAATAGCTTGTCTAGACGAAGCCTTGGTATTTTTCTTGCAAAAGAATCAGAAGAAGATCGTACAAGAAAAAAGTAGTGCTGATGACTAAGAAAAAGTTTCTAATATTACCAATGTGGATATAAATGATTAATGTACTCAACATAGCTCCCAAAAAGTTTTCCCCTTTTATAATTTTTGGCTGTTGAACTTGAACCATCTTTGCATTCAAGTCACTGCTGAATCATCCCAGCAATCTTCATCGGCAGAGGGTGATTTTGGAGGCTTTAGATATGTACGGAACTGTCATTACAATCCCACCCCACCAGAAAAGAAAAAAGAAATCGCTGTTTATGCAGGAAAAAGTGGCACTTATTAGTTTGCCATTTGCTACTTACATTAATGCTTCAATAAATTTTCATTTGAACTCATATAGCAGTCTATCAAGACATTCAAACAAACTATGAAATAAATTTTGTCTATGCAGTTTCATAAACATACAGTAAAATGCAACCATTAATAGTTCTGGATATTGTTCAGAATCTAAACTAAACACCCCCCTTCATTTCATGCCTGATCCAATGGAAACTTGTCGGAGTTCATAGAAAGTACGTGTGTGCGTGCAGGCGAATATGGCCATGCAATGAGATGGTCCTGACTTCATTTCATACCACAAATACAATGTTGTGACTTTGTGGCAGTAGCATTAGGAGTTGTACCCTGACCATGACCAATGAATTTGTGGCAAAGCAGTGAGGAGCAATATATATAGCTGATGGGACTAGATGTGCTGTTGTGTTCGAATTCAGTACATGTGGCAATTGAGAAGGTAAGTGAGCTTGGGCTGTTTCTGTTCATGGCTCCATGCTCTTAATCTTCTGTCCCCAGATATTGTTGTTGATGTAGAACTAGGGGAAGATGCGCATATGCTAGGCACATCAGTCCAACAAATAGAAAAAGGTTGAAATGTACCGATAATCTAAAATAGACGTAAGTTAAAATGGGCTTAACTTTTTTGTCTGAGTTATCCACGAGATTTATAAGATACGTGAGACTTTGCTTCATGATATGTGCCGTTTTCAACAAAATTCATTTGTTTAGTTAGGTCACTTTTGAGGCTATTTAATTTTTTTTTTAAAATTATTTTTTGTTTTGATTTATGGATTCTTACAACTATAAACACAATTCATTTGTTTAGTTAGGCCACTTTCGAGGCTATTTAATTTTTTTTTAAAAAAATATTTTCAAATTATTTTTTGTTTTGATTTAGGGATTCTTACAACTATAAACACTTATATGCGTTTATTTGACTTTGATATTAATCAATTTACCTTTTAAATTTTTTGAATTTGTGTTTCTTTTGGAAATTGTTGTCTTTCCTTCATTTATCCCATGTTAGTTAGCCAAGAATCTTTATTAATTGAAACAGAATATGCGACTGAATCTCTCTTTTCTTTTGTTTTTTGGTCCTTGATTGGACTATAAGGCATGCTAATTGAATGCATTAAGCATAAACGATAAGGTAATTTCTCCTTATGAATAAAAAAAAAAATGATGATCTTCGACAGTTCTCATCCATTTGGCTTTTTGCAAAACCATACAAATTAATAAACAAAAGGCAGTGAATTAATTAAGCAACCCACCCGAATTCCCTTCCTTAAATTCTTGGCCAAAGGGCGGAGAAATCAATAGCCACCCCCAAGCTTTGTACACCTAACAAGCCTTAAAAAATCTAAGACTTCATTGCATACATAATACATAATATATATATATATATATACATTCTTATGGATACATGCACTCAAGGCTGAAGCGAAAGTACTCAATCATATGGGCCTTGATGGCTTACAATGGCACATCATCCCCCAGTAGCTTTTGTGAAATGATTCAACGCTTTCTGAAATATGAATGATAATGAATTGCACCAACATAATGAAAGTTCAAGTTTTGATATATAACTTGTGTATTCACAGACGAATTGAAATTAATGAAGTTGTTAGGGAGTGAACCGTACGTTGTCTTGAATAAATCCAAGATACCATTTGGATATGCAATTAATGTGTTAGCAAATTTTGCATGGCAATATTTTGTATAACGACGAAGGGGTATGTATTATGTAAACATCCTCACTTGCTCGCAGTCTCCAGTCTCCAACCATTGCTGATCTGGAGTTGGAGACTGCGAGCAGTTCTGGCAGCCTGGCCTTGCTGGTACATTCGTACTAGAAATTAAGACTCTGGATTAAAAAAAGAAAAAAGAAAAGAGATGGGATCGATGAGTTAAAAGTCGAATTGCAAATAAATATTGCAATCACACGTGCACATACACACGAATGAGAAGGAGACATGACTTTCTCTGCATTCAGAAGCTGGCCGGACTATGACTGCCTACCTTCCCTTTTGAAGTATTGAGGGAAGGGTACTAACTGCGCAGCTTTGCCCAAATTGCAAGTCGTTGAATGAATGAATGATCATATACAAGAATCCATTCCTATTTTCCAAGCTCTATCAAGTCATAGTTTGTTTGTCCAACCCCAACTCCGAGAGGAGGGCTTTTCTTTCACCTAAGCGTAAATGGAACTAACAAAAATGCAAAAGAAGTAATAAAACAATCGAATTCAGGGGAGTGAATTCAACGTTCTCTCCTACGAATATTCAACTTAGGAAAACATTTTAACAATTGATTGGTCAGGACACGATTAGTTAAACTGATGATGATCATACATATGCTTTATTAATGCAAGAATTGTACGAGGTTGTTGCTGCTTTTTGTGTTTTAGCGAATGTATTTGCATTCCTTGTGCATTTAGGTCTATGAAGCAGCACTTCCCATTTTGCTACAGAATTTAGAGTTTAAACCACGGAAAATGTCCAGATTCCCCCAAGTCTGTAAAGCATAGAATGAGCAACGCAAAAAACAGCAGAAACTGAGAGCATTTTATTTTCCACTTCACTCTTTGGAACTCCTTTAATTAGAACTTTTTATTTTCTTTCGGAGAATCAATGCCATTGCATTTTCTCTTGTTTTGGCTCACCAAAATCAAGGGTTCTTGCTGATTTAATCAACCCCAGCCTTCTTTTTAAGGGATTTGGTTTCAAATAGAGCGTATAACTTAGACCAAACAATGATGCAAGTACAGGCGTACGTACAGCAGCATTCTTACAAGAATCAATGCAAAGTCATACTAGTGGATAGTATATATATATGCTCATGAGTTTGAGCTGTAATTCCACATTTACTACCGTCACAATCAAATTAATTGACCATTTAATTCCTGAAAACGAGTTTTAAAAAGTATCTTTCACGTACTGAATCATTTCTTATTGGTGCCGAGGAGACAAATGCCACATGCTTTATTCAAACTCGTGTACCAAAGCCTCCCCTCCGGCTCCGGTGTAGTAAGTTGTTCAAATATTTGAACCATATTTTAAGTATTTCTTCCAAAATAAACTTTGTTAATCCTAGTCTTGGTCGCATTATGTCTCTTTGTAGCGGGCTAGTGGCGGATATAAAAAGTAAGGTTTATGGGATAAAATTGTATAATATTATTAATAGAAGTTATATGTTAATTTTTTAAGAGTTGATAATCAAAATTTTCTAAAATATTTATTAAAAAAAAGTACAAATCTTCAAACTTTATAGAGGCAATGACACTCCTGCCCCCTGTTATTGCCTAAATCTGTCGACTTTGAGGAAGATCATGGCACCACACCAACTATCTTAAGGAGAAAATATTTGATGTGGGTTTCATTCATTTGTCTGGGCTCACCTTTTAAATTATTTTTTCCATATGGCCCACGTTTCTTTGAATATCTTTTTAAAAATAATTTTGCTCTGTTTTCGACGGCTCAAACTGTTTTAGGTTTGATGGGCTAGGGCCAATTATTAGGCCTACTTAATCAATTTTCGTTTTCCTGACGTAATAAATGGGCCATGACAATTTAAGATGGATAGGGGTCCATTTAATTTTAATCGTAAAATCAAGAATCTTGTTGTTTAGAGATCTTCACTGTCTAATTCTATTGAAATTTATCGATTTTATTTACGTGGGCCTCAATACAGAAAAATGCATTTAACAGGGCCATACTTGTATGTTTCATAATAATGAACCCATATTTACAGCGTCTGTTGAGGCCCACATTGATTGAGACTTGTACTGGAAATCCTATAAAACGTGTCCGTGTTGTTATACATCTTCCAAAAGGCCCTTAAAAGCCCATGGACCCCATCCATTGAAAGCATTGACTGTTGCTCAATCATGTACCTAGAATTAAATCATATTTGGTGAAGAGTCAGAGTGTCTCCTCCTCCTTTGGAATTTGCATGAACAAACAGTTAATCAATGAGAAATTGGAAATCATCAACAGCCCTGTATTGAGATTTGAGAGGTTTTTTTTTATCACAAGAGGGTTTAACTTAAATCATTGCACAAAGCAAAAGATGTTCTATCTCTATGTTGATACAACTTTTTGCCATCCAACAAAGTGGGCAATGACAATGAAAAATGAAAACTTGGCATCTTACATTTTTAACAAACTTCAGTTTTCAACCGATTTTCGTTTGATTCTTCCTTCTCCTTCCAAGTTCAACAAGTTGAGTCAAAAGGGCTTCACACATTTCATAACAGTCGGGCTCACTGGTGTTTTTCTTCCATGATGAGTACACCATCCATGCATGATCAAGTTTCATATCCGGTTTTACAACCACGGAGCCTGGAACTTCAGCATCGCGGCATGTTACTAAACCGTCGCTTTTTTCCCCATACCTTAGTTGTAGGTGAAGTGCACAAACTGCCATAGCAGCTGATACAGGAACTATAACAGGCACTTGCCTAGTTGCTTGCACAGCATCCGTAGAATTCTCGCTGCCAAAGTTAGGTAAAGGAAGCCAGGGAAGTTCAGCATGTGCAATATGAGACATTGTGGAAAAAACACCAGGAGTAATACTTGCTTCAGAATGGAAGCAAATTAGAGGAATGTTGTCAGGAAGCTTGAAATTTTTTATGAATTCCTTCCTCTTCTCGTACGTGAGATCTTCTAATGCCCGTATGTCGCCCTGCAACAAGAATTTTGCTCAAATATACAGGAAGGAAATCACAATAACCAGAAACAATGTTTGATAAAACAAAAGACCGAAAGAGAGGTTTTACTTAAAAATATTTGATCATTGAGAGTTAACTTTTGAACAACAGTCACTATTATCATGAGATAACATGGAAATGACAAGCATATTATGAAAGGGAAGCAATACAATATTTACAAGATTCATAACCAGCTACACTTACTATAGTTTTCTTAAGCTCTTACAAAGAAAATGATATACAACAATTAGAACAGTGGTTATCCATGGTGTGTCTTGGAAGAAAGACTATTATATGACAAGGATGCATCAACGATTTGAAATTTGGCTGTCTCATTTAGGAGCTGCTTTCTATCCATATAACGAAAGTTGAAATAAACCAAAAGCCATGACAGGAAAGCCATATTGATCTCAAATGATTCTCTGACAAAAGAAGTAACATAATAGGTCTCTTTAACCAGCTAAATCTGGGAGTGTAATTTTTTTGGCGAATTATTACCTTAATTAGTTTGCATATTAAGAATTCCATGATTCTTCGAGTTTCTTTGTCAGCAATCTGGCCTTCTCGAAATATATCTGCAGCTATCGGAGATCCACCGTAAGGGCTTTGGACCAGTGCCAATCCTGCAACCTTGTCCTCCAAATCTTCCCGATAAATCGACAAAGCAGCAGCAGCATCAACCCCACCCTTGCTGTGACCAAGCAGCATCACACGTTTGCCAGACCCCCAGTATAGCTCCTCGATGTACTGCTTCAGTTCCCAAGCATTATGCTCCACAGATGCCTTTATACAGTGGGAGAAGGTTCAGAAACAAACTGAAGGTAACATGCAAGAAAAAGCACAAATTATCTGATCCTTGAACAAAAAGGTAGAATTATCAGCAACAGGTTTTCAGGTTTGTATCCTAAATTCTAGTACCTCACTGTGGATCTTAGCTATGTGGCAAGCTAGACCCATCTTAGAGAAAGCCCTCTTGGTGCTCACAAAATATAAGGGACCATGATTGCTGAAAAGCCCTGACAAACCACATTTCATGTGTATCACAGGTCAAAGCAAAAACCATATGCTAATGAGAATGAATTCAGAACAGAATAAGTAATTTCCCTAAACCTGGAATTAGTAGATAAACAAAAGAATCAGGCAGAGTGTGCTCTCCTTTCCTGAGAACATGATTAAATGAGTATTATCGGCATAGTCACATGTTTAAATTATTGCTTAAAAATGGAGAAATCCACGTTTCTCACCGAAAAAGGTAGAAAAACACAGATTTCTAAAGAATGAACCAAAAATATTCAAATATGATACTGCACTATACTGATCCTAGGTGAAGCATCCTCCATTTGTGGAGACACAACTAGGCAATGCCTATTGTTTGAATTCCAGAGAAGAAGATTTACCTTTTATCTCACACTATATAGTAAATCAAAGAGAAATTGGTCTAACATAAACCACATTATCTGAGTGATGACTGTGATTGCACTTTAACCTCATTTATGCTCATGTCAGCCATCGTTGGCAGGAGATATGTAGGATTTCTGGATCTACAGCTCCAGATTTTTTCAGAATATTTTAGCTTATTCAGAAATTATTAGTTATGACTCGCCTATTCAAACATTTTACTTGTTCTGGTACTGTTTCCTTAAAAGTTTCAGATCAGATACTATTACAACAGTTGCAAGTACAAGTTTGTACCTAATGGCTTGAAGCAGTTCTAGGAATCTAGCTGAACCATCCTCCGTAGGTGCCATTTCAGGATCATTTTGTAACCAACCAATATCATCAGAAGACCCATGGAGAGTTCTTCTCACCCGAGATATAAAACTTATGAACATTAGGTACGAGTGAAAAGTATTAGCATTATGTCTTAATAGTTTTCAGATCTATGATATAAGTAGAAAATTGGCCGTCAAAATATATCAGAACTCTGAAAACAGCAAGGGCATCCTTTACCTCATAATTCTGGCTTGGGCAGATCTGAGACAGCACAAAGTACGACTCCAAGAGTTCAAAACTAACCTCCTAAGAGATCTCAGACCAAACTTAGGAAGCATCAACCTGTAAACCATAGGCAAGATTATACTAGAAATGTCTCCTCAGAAGAAGGAAAAGTATATAGACTATATACCTGAGAGAAATGCATACAGAAACTCAGGCAAAACAATAAATTCAGCACACAGAGTATCCATTTTGTGGAAATCTAGAATGACACTGAAATAAAAAGTTAAAAAAAAGTATCCTGCAGATCACTCACAAATGTCTTTAAATGAATAGTAGGTGAAAGTATGCTATACCCCTTTAAAACAACATTGATGCCTCCAAAGCCGTAATTGTTTTCTACAATTTCTAATCTTGAATATAAAATGCGATCAATGAGTTCTGAGTATGGGTTTTCACGACCACCATAGCTTTTGCTGGTGCAGCCATATCTCGAAGATGTTGAAGGACCCTCGGGAACACATGCAGAATCACCTCGATGTGAATAATTTACTTCTTCATCACGAGAAATGACTGCTGAATCTTTTGAACATCTTCTTACATCTCTGAAGACAAGATCCTCTGCGGCAGAATTAAGTGGACATTTTTCCAATTTAGATTCACTTTAAAAAAGCAAACAAAGACGTCACTATTATACATCCAAATATGTGAAGCATTGAAGAAATGATTTGAAGAACTCACCAATAAATTGGATGAATCTATGTGTTAAATAAGAAGTTAAGGTCAAGAGACGGGAAAATATGTCGTCATTTGACACAAAGGAACATTGTTGTATTAGAAAGAGTTCACCATTGTAATCCTGCCAAAAAAGGCCAATATTAGACCTGGAACACCAAATTTCCAATCAAATTTGAAGATGCACTACATCAACAATTATAACAGTGTTTAACAACATGTGTTTCCTGGGGACATCATCATTAGCTAAGAACTACTACCTAGGAAAGTTTTTAGTTCACATTAAGAAAACCAACTATCTCAAAATGCAACTTATAATTAAAAGGGGAAGGAGAAGAGCTAAAAAGAATTGAAAAGAAACTATTGAAAAAGACATAGTATACTTAAATATAAATGAGAACTTGTGAGTAGATAAAGCAAGGTGGCGAAATATGATCCATATAGCCGACCCTACACATATTGAGGTAAAGGTTTAATTGTTGTTGTTGTTGTTCATATAATTTAGACAACCAAATATATACCATCATCGGAAATACATCCTTCTAAACTTGGATCATCCAACAATGAGACAGACGAGAGTGAATGAATGTCACGATGCAAGATGAGGAAGAAATATTCTCACAGTTGCAGGGGTGCTAGAGAATTGCTCGCTCAAAACCAAGTCTCCCATCAATCCTTCTGGCCCTGAGTTCAATGAGTGCAGCAAGCCAAAGAACTAAATGAAATCTAATTGACAAATAAATGTGATCTGTTACAGATAAGACATCATCACATCATTTAAGAGAACATTATTTGACGGACATATATTCAGATACGTCTTGCAGCGAGGGACAGAGACTAACCTGATATCCATGGAATTCAATAAAAATTTCAGACTTTTGGATGAAGATTAATTTCAAGCTACGCCATCACTTCTTAAAGAACCACACAGTATGTTTTGCAGGATAAGAACAAAAGATATACGTAAACAGTGATACCACTAATTCGGATGAGCAGAAAGCATGAATTACTTCACCCAACTTAAGGAAGAAATCTTTTCCCTACTCTAAAAGGAACACGTAAGACAAAATGAGTGTCTTAGTAAGTCCTCAGTCCCATAAATTTGGGATGAAATATTCGAATCCCAAGTTAAATGCATTAATAGCAGTCATCATTCAATGGCTAGCAACAAGAAAGCAGTATGAGAAGGAATTGAATGGAGCCCCAACATGGAAAGCGACCACAGAACTTATATTTCAACGTGCAAGCTTCTACCTTTTAACACAGTTATTCAAGCAAGATCTCCTAATAGAAATCAACGGAAAACCACACGAACTACTCTTTTGATCCCACATTTCAGTAGGAACACATTTTTATCCAAAAAATGTCAAACAAAAACTTTTGTGAAAATAAAGAACATATCATATCAAGAGATTAGACAAATTTATTCAGATCAAGATCATCTAAATACATTTGAACACATTTTTTGAGTAAAACTATTACCCGATAGATACATAAATTGCATAGAATCCTTAACAAATTTGGAAAATATGACTTCGGGATAAAACAGAGAAGCAAACCTGAAAAAACCCAGAAGCAGGATGCCCTTCAGAATTAAAACCAGCATTGGAATTTATATACAGGTATAGGAAAGGAATTCTATACACCATTCGCAAATCCCAAGAAAGAATTGATTTTTCCCAAACCAATAAACAAATGCACCACCAATAAAACCAAATATTCAATATTAAAAATCAATTTGAATACCAACCGAATAGGAAATAATGCCCATTGTCTCATTGAATGTGAATGGAGCAGAGAAAGTAATATGGACTGCACTGGTTATCTTTATCCAATGGCTACTACAATGGCCCACCTGAGGTCACTTCCAAAGACAAAAGTAAGACTAAACAAATGGTGGGTTTCTTCAAAGCTTCAATCTTTGAAAAATCCCTCCAAAAATTGAATCAATTAAGCTCAAAAATCAATGAACTTCGAATAATGTGTTTTTTCCCCTTTTTGTTTTGAGGATATTGCCAAAAAGGGTTTTAACCGTCACCGCCACCAATAGTGTATTATCTGTAAAAAGTAAACAGAACCCAGAAATGGTGGCCAAAAGGAATTATAGTGGTGGGTTAAATTGAGACAGCATGAGATATGAACAGGCACACGTGTTGGTAAACTGATCGAGTTTTTAGACAGTCAGCAGAGGAATGGGAGAAGGGGTCTATTTGCAGTAGTCAGTCAATGGATTTTGCGTTGCTGAATGGGAAATGGGAAATGGGAAATGGGAATGGGTTCAATAGGATACGTGGCTGTTGGACACTGTTTATTACGTTGGAGAGTGGACAACTGCAATTGAAGGCTCTCCAAGAAATATACTTTATAACATTGATAGTCATTGATGATGCTCTGCCACGCCATTATCTTTAACACGAACTATACGTATTGTTTCAGCTTTCAGTGTTGAGGTCATTTTGTAATGGGCAGCACAGAGAGCAAGACTCAAACTGAATGAGTCGTGCAATTTTTTGTGATTTGTTTTCTTGTTTTTGGGGAACTGAATTGGATCCACAATAACCAATCAGGCTTGCCTACATTTCTGCTAAAAATGAGCAACCAAAAGAATATATATCTATACTTTGACAAGGTAAGAGGAAGCATATAAATAATCGAAATGGTCTTCAGAGGCCTACAATGAAAATAATTATAAAAAAAAAAGGGGTATAGTTGAGGAATCCTTCATCACTGCTTGTGAATGACTTTTTTTTTTCCTTGGTTCCATAGGAACAAATTCAATGAGAAAGATTGAGAAATAGAATCATATGATTTAATTCGTTCTTAATAGCCATGAGATGATAATCTTAATAGCTACATTTGTGATTTAATTCGTTTTTAATAGCAATGAGATGATCAATCTTATGGTGATTCTTTTATCCGGATGCTTCTATTACACTCATAATTTCTAAAGAATGAGAACCATCTATATTAAGAATTCAAGTATTGTATTTATCATTAGTTCGATTCTTTGTAGGAAGTACCTGTAAATTGTAATAATGAAGTTGCAAAATGGATCAAAATGGCCAAAGATAGATTCGGTAGGAAATGCAGTCATTGGAATTTTCATATTTTTTGGTTAAATGATTTTGGGTGCAAATTGCAGAACGCTGGTTTGAGATATTTGGTACTGTAAAGAGAACAATGCAGCAATAACACAACCTGCTCAAAAAGGACGCCTTTATCGCATAACATGTACAACTTGCACAGTTCAAAACTGTTAATAATTTGTTGTTGAACATCTTGATCCCACACAAATGGTAGCCTTAGAGCTTAATCATCTCAAAAACATCATATATACACAAGAGGCTGTCCAGTTCCCCTAAAATAAAAAGACGAAAAGAAAAGAAAGATAAAAAGATAAGCCCTTTTCCAACTTGATCATTCTGAGGAAGCAGATGATGTCTTGCTCTTTCCTTTCAGATTTTTCTAAGTGCATTTGGAAAATGGTCATCTTGGTTTTATCTGGAAAACTCTGTTGTACCAAATTGAATGAAGGGTCATATGGAAGAGATCATACTTCTCAGGTTTTGGATGCCAGAGAAAATGCCGCTGAACCTTTCTCACCCCAAGTTGCATTTCAAGATACTTCTCCTCTGGTATGGATAGGAGAATATTTCTCAAATTTGGAACGTCTTTTTCTGCAAGGATTAGTGCAAATGCATTCCAGTTTAGGACCTCAAAGAATGGTGGTACAAAATTGTCTGATATAATCACAGGGACACACTCATAAAAGATGGCTTCAACAACCCTTGGGCTGTTCACCTCGTATCCTTTGGGGCAGAGGCAGTACTTGCTGCTTTGCATATGCTGGATGTAATTCATCTTGCTTGCCACACCACGAGGCATTGGACCAAAGATTTTCATGTCAGGGTCCTTGCCATTCCAATGTTCTAGCAAGATTGGACGCAGATAACCATGCATGCTGCCTGCATAGAAAGCCAGTATATGCCTCTGGGATGGTGGCTTCCCACCAAGATCTCTAAGAGGATTCTTGGCAGAGCGGACATATGCTTCTGGGAGGGAAACATCCCTTCCTATTTTGAAACCCAAAGTTACATCGGCGTTGCAGAGTGCTTTCATGCAATGTTCCATGTGGTGTCTTGTCTCATATGGAGCCTATACAATCAAAAACAGAATTAGAAAACTCAATTGCTGGAAGCAGTATTTCCAATTATGCATTGTAGATTATTGAGGCAGCGTGTATAACAGCTCATCTTCACCACCTCAAGGAATAAGTCATAGTAATTCAATAAGCCAAAAAGGAAACCAAAGAGCTGAGAGATTCATATTATCTGTTAAAGTGCAAGTGTGTTCCACCGTGTGTGTTGCCTGTAGTGGTGGTTTGCAAATATACTTCTGTTTGTAATGTCATTACATATATAAAGAGAAGATAAACTAAAAAATTAATGCATTAGTCTAGACTCAAACATAATGACAATAGTACTACCCAGTCATGACAGGCAACAAGGAAATGATCAGCCCCTCCAGTTCTGTTCCAGAAGCGATACTTTGCCGCAAGTTTTTCTGAGTAATCTTTCAAATATTGGCGGAGGTTTGTACGATTGTGAGAATTACGCACATAGATTTTCTGTTCCAACACTCGAGCACTGAATGGCATATAAAAAAGGTGTGCCCTTCGTGGATCTTTAACCAAAAAATGCTTATTTTCCTCCATCAGTTTCATAAACCATCCTTCAGATGCATACAGTCCTTTCAGTATAGGCTGGTGAAAGATGGGTTTTTCTCCTTCCTTGTAGACATAAACTTTAAGTATTTGTTCCATAAGTTCATAACTCCTGTCATATTTATGTCAGAATAAGAAAATAAGACATTGAAAAAAAAAACTATTAATCCAAATTAAAACACTGGCGAAGTAGATCTAGTATAGCGGTAGCACACACTGAAGAAGAACGACAGCTCAACCAAACAAGTAATTTGAAAATGGTAACCATCAACTACTGAGCATGAGCATTGTATGTGCATAATATAACATCCATTGTACAGCATCATCACCTCTAGGAATTGTGAACTCAAAAGACAAATTTCAAGATTCAACAACTGAATGAACTCGTTAAAGAGGTCATCAGTGGATTTACCTCCCACTTAGCTAGGTAATGACACTTCTGTTCTATGTATCCTTGGTTTATATGTGGGCTAGAGATGAAAAAAGTGTTTGTTATCTTTACTTTCTTCATCATTTGCTGGTTTTGTTTTTGGATTAGGTTATATCATAGTCTTGTAATTTAAAACTACCAGCCTTCTTGCTTGACGAAATCAATCTCCAAAAGTAAACAAGAAGAAATAAACAATTTAAATCAAGTAGCTCTATCCAGCAGCCTAGGATGGAAGATGTGATTTTCTCAAGTTCAATGTCATCCCTTATCCGAAAGCAAAGTTCGCTAACCTTCTGAAAGTAGAAACATTTCGAAATAAAGGGCCATAAAGGTCTCGATCATTTCTCAGAACTGGAGCATTTTGAATCTGTATCTTCGCAGATAAGATTTCTTGGTCACGTACAGATGACCAGTGGGGTCTCTACAACAAATCTTAAGCAAGTTAGCCATAATCAGGATGAAAAATCAAAACATTATACAACAACGATAAACTTTGGAAGAGAAATTTTTACCATTGCACGTGAACGAGCACGGTTACGAACTAGCAATTGCTCCATCTCATGGATCGGCATTACTGTTTTTGGTGGCATTTCACACCTCATCTTCTTTCTAACAGGTTTGCGTACCAATGCAGAACTATCATTTGAGGCTGCAACATCAGTAAGCAGGAGGACATTGTTCCCTTCAGGTGGAAGTGGTGCTTTAGTTTGTGTTTCTTTAATATTAACATTAAGGGCAGAACCAGTGATGCTGCTCACATTTGATGGAAAATTTTCTGGAATTTTTACACTGGCCAATGAATTGGAGGAGGCTGATGCAGTTGGTATGGCCAATGAGAAGGCATTTCCAGACGTCGTAACATTTTTGGTAATTATACTTGAACCTGGCATTTTGTCTGAGATAACTTGATTACTTGGTTTTACAACCAGCTCAAGGGGTAAGCTCTGCTTAAATTTACTAGTATTTACAGCTTCATCACCACTTTCCATTGAACCAATATCGTTATTGTCCCCTTCCTCAAATGGCATGTCATTGTCAAGAGTGTCATCTTCAACAAAGTCAAGCCCATTATCAATACCTTTGCTTTCTGAGAATACTTGATTTTCTTTTTCATTTACCTTGATCACACTAAATTCATCATCTCTTATATCTCCAATGACATCTGTCTCACCCAACCTTTTGATGCTGCGAGTGAATAGAGATTCTTCATCCAAATTTGAAGCATTAACAATATGAGAACCATCAACTATCATAGATTTGGCAGATGATTGTGTAGGTGTAGTAGTCTCAACCTTCTTGACTACACTAAAGTTAGGATCAGGCATAAGGGACAGAAGAGCATTACCATACGGAAGCATCAAGGTCAGACAACACAAATGAGTAATAGTTACCAAACCCATCAACAATAACCATTTCCATTTTTCTAACTGATGTAGCCTTCGAATATGAACCAAGTAATCCATCTTAGACATTTGCTCCAATCTTTCACAGCTAAAACAGAACTACTATGCTACATCCTGCAAGTTCAATAAACCTCTTGATATAGCAAAAATGCTGAAGAGGAAAAGTCCACTAACTATCACAGTACTTCAAAACTCTACTTAGAAATGCAGAAACTGTCTCTTTGAGAATTTAGGCATGAAATTGAAATATAGTAAACACATGCTGAAAACACTAGCCAAAGGACGCCATAAGAACAAAATTAACCATTGAGAAACAAAACACTATACAACCTTGTCTCTGTTCTTCGTTACTAGCATAAGATAAGATCTTATTGAACTCTAAGTCATGCAGGTAAACATTAGCACAATGAAAAAACTTAACTAGCCAAATCATACAGTGAGCATTAAAAGAATCTAAAAATAATCACATTTGGAAAGCATCTTCTTAACTAAAGCATTAAGCTTTTTCGCAGCCAAAGCAGAAAAACCCAGAATTCTTCAACAAAATTGCAACATCAAGAAGTAATAATTCAGTGTATGCCTGTGTCCGTGATCCACGCACACGGAGGAAGCAGAGCAACCCGCAAATCTTAAAGTTGAAAAACAAAGCCTGGAGCAGGAGAAGCAGCGAAATGCGTCAAACCCAAAAACCCTTTTGCTGAACTGTCGGCCCTTGGTAATGAGTGTGATCTTTGGTCAGCTAAAAAGATTCCGTGCCTGAAATTAAATAAACATATAAACTACCAGAAAAAATTAAAGTAAAACCATTTTCGATAAATTTAAAAAACTAAAAAAAAAATAGAAAACAAAAAATTGTTTACTTGGGTGGTCTTAGCATACTTATTAGATAGAACGTAGTCTAGATCAGAGAATCCTTATCTTTCATTAGATTAGACCCCAAAAGAAAAAAGAAAAAATTGTTCTTTGCAGTGTCCAGTACAAATGGCTTCCTTTAAGTTTCATGGCTTTTGAATTAATCTAACTTGAGTGTAAGATATTGTTAAGTGTAGAGAATCGGACTTATAAGAATGTAAAAATGCATACTTTGCAGGTAAAAATGACGATATTTAGACAGTAGCCATTGTTGAGCTACCTTACAGTGATGCAGGCAACTTCAGATGACTTGGGAGTTTCAGTGGACAGTACAAGAATTGAGTATTACTGTAATAACTGTATCTGTATGGTGTTGACCTTCTCTGTTTTCTGTCATCATTTTCTTTTTTTCTTAAAACTTTCTTTTCGAATTTTGAAAAGAAAAGAAAAGAAAAAAAAGTTACAATGGCCTGCCTTAATAGCTTTTTCTAAAAGAAAATTGATAATTTTAATTTAAGCCATTGCAAGATATTAAGTACGAGGGTGGAAGAAGGGTTGTGCTTTCTCTTTTGTACCATCCAATTCGAATCAAAACTCTCGTTTCGTGTGTGTTTTGTTCATTATTCTGCGTGCTCTTGTCTGTTTTTTGAATTTTTGTGTTACATAACAAATATAATTATCAAGTTAGTTGGGTCAAAACATTACTCGGTACCTTAAACAATTTTTATATGTATAAATAAAGTTGACATTTTCTCTTCAAGAAATGGTGAGTGACATACTAATTTGACCAGCATCTTTATAGTTTGTATTAAAAATTTTCATTTATAGAGTTTGGAGATGAAGCAATTTGGTTGATAATGTAAGCAGAAGCCTTACTAATCAAAGCAACAAATAAATTTTCATTTATAGAGTTTGGAGATGAAGCAATTTGGGTGATAATGTAAGCAGAAGCCTTACTAATCAAAGCAACAAATTATCCTTTGGTTGAACACAATTATACTTGTCAAGATGAATGAACACAAACAATTAGTCAACGTCCCTCAAACAATTTCATTTTGTTCCCTCAAATAAGTTGAAGTTTAGGATTTAATAATATGGTGGAGATGGTGTCTTTATATGAGTATTGAGTGCAAGAATGGGACTACTCACCAAAGAAAAGGAGAAAAAAGATGGGAAGAACATTACAAAAATAATGTCTACATCTTGCTACTCAAATCTCAATGATTTGTGCTTTGATGATTAATGACTAGTCACTGACACCAATAGACCGACCGACCGAGTCAGTGGGGTGGTATACGAGCGAGCTACTCGCGAGCTACTCGCTAGTAGCTCGGTCAACTACTCGACTCGAGCTCGGAATACATATACTCAAGTAGCTCGCGAGCTATTCGAGTATATGTATATATTTTTTTTATTTTTAATATTTATATTTATGTTTTAATCCCTGTAGTTTAATAAATTATAATTTAATCTATTTATAATTATGTTTTAGTCCTTAATTTATAATAAATTATAATTTGACCTCATTAAATTTAAAAAAATTACAAATACATCCAATAATTTTTATAAAAAAATTAAAAAAAATAAAAAAAATAAAAAAAAATACTCGAGCTCGATCGAGCTACTCGCGAGCTCGATTACCCTTTGTCGAGCTCGAGTTCGAGCTCGATTATTGAAGCTCGATCGAGCTCGAGCTCGAGTACCAATTTTTTAAAAATCGAGCTACTCGATTAGGGGTGTACTCGAGTTCGACTCGACTCGATTACACCCCTAAGACCGACACAACGATTGAGATTTTATCCCACTATTTTTGAATAATTATATGAATTATATTTTGTTAGTTATCATTTTTTTTATATGGATATAATACCATGGTAAATATGATCTATGTAGTGTTACTAATGTAATATAATGAGATAAATATTCAGTTATTGTTTTATATATATATATATATATATATTTATCATTTCTTTATTTTATAAATTAACATTTCTCTATTTTCTACACTACTATGTCACATTTACAAGTTTTTTTATACACATATTTAAAGGGAAATGTCACAATCAAAACAATCATACTTAACAGAATTGACTTTTACGTAAAAAAGCTTGATTGCTTATTGCTCAAGATTTTTGCAAATTAGATAATGGAAAGATCAAATTATGCATTTTTAGCTATAAAATCCAACAAAAGGGCAAAGGTAGAGATCTACAAAACTCTGTCTGCATATTGAGACTCAACATTTACTGAGAACTCAGAGCAACATCATGAGTTCCAACATAACTGGAACTTCAAACCATATCATTTTCATGTCATAGTACATGTCATATGATCATTTTCATGGATTTTGGTACATTTGACAGGCAATATCTTTGTTTGGTATGCCTCTCATATGTTGGTTTCATAAAGTTGAAACCTTTAAGTGATCCAACTTCCTCATCCAGATTTTAACTGGAAATAGCTCCTAATAACTCTCACACTCTCCTAATTACTTTCCAACCTTCTTTTAAGAAATATTTCTCTCTAATGATTCTTCTAAAATTGCACTTCCACTAGTAACAATAATTGTATGGTCAAATTATAATTCAAAGGTCTCAAGACCAAGAGAGAGCAGAAAAATGGCAATTCAATAACTTCATCTGAATACTCAAAATGTCCATATACAACAACAAATAAAGACACACCTTTCACTGGATAATTTACAGTAGCAACACAAGAAACAAAAGATCGAGGCCAAGCTAAATGGAGCCAAATCTATACAAAAACAAAGAGTATTCTCTTGGAAGGGAAGTTGCATATCATCATTTTCAAAGCGTGATTCAGTTCCCGACCCAAGATTGCATCACTTAGTTAATGGTTAACACTTCATGCAGTAGTGATCTCAACTAAACACTACGACATCGTGGTTCTTCCCTGTGCATGCATCATCACCAGAAACAAAAGCATTTTTTTTCCAAGAATCTTCGTGCATGTTTGTGTAGGATGGATGCAACCTCTGGATAAGCCAAGGCATAATTTGTAGCAATATATTCCTCTCATGTTTCCCCAGATGTGAAACCTTTCTTGGTTATCTCACTTATCAAGATTTTACTGAGAAAACTCTGTTGTACCAGATGGAGTGAAGGATCATATGAAATAAGTCATACTTTACAGGAATTTTGTTCCAAAGGAAATGCTGTTGCACCAACTTCACTCGTTTCTGCATCTCTATGTATCTTTTCTCCGGAATTGAGAGAAGTATGTTCCTCAAGTTTGGAACATCTTCCTCTAATACAAAGATGGAAAATGATTCCCATTCAAGAATCTCAAACAAAGGGGGGACGTAATCATCTGATATGATCACAGGAACACATTCATAGTATATGGATTCCATAACCCGTGGAGTGTAGGCTTCGTAACCCCGAGGACAAATGCAATATTTACTGCTTTTCATAAACTCTCTATATTGTGCTTTACCTTCAATATCACGGGGCAATGGCCCTAAAATTTTCATATCTGGTTCTTTGCCATTCCAATACTGTAGCAAGACGGGACGAAGGTAACCATGCATGCCTCCTGCAAAGAAAGCTAAAATAGGCCTCTCTGAAGGATGATTCCCTCCGTTATCCTTTGTAGGATTCTCTGCAGAACGAATAGAGGTCATTGGCAGAGACACATCCTTCCCTATTTCAAAGCCTCTAGCAATATTGGAATTGCAAAGGGCTCTCAAGCAACTTCCCATACTTTGCCTTGTGAGACGATGGGCCTGTAAAATGTTTTCTTCATTAATAAACCAGTTTATCAAGTGCTCAAGTATCTAGTACTGAAAAATGTTATACAAATGAATGGTAAATATAGAATTGACCAACAAGAAGATGAAGTTTCGGTGATGATACTACCACGGTACCACCAGGCACTAGAACTAGGTGATGGACATCCTACCCAATCATGACAGGCAACCAGAAAATGATCTGCTCCTTTAGTTCTGTTCCAGAAGTTGTACTTCCTAGCAATGTCGCGTACGTAACTGTTCAGGTGATTCTCTAAATCCTTGTGAACTGTGAAGTTTGGTTTATGGAGCATAGCCCTTAGCTTTTGTGAACTAAAAGGTATATAAAATAAGTGAGCTTTTCTGGGATCCCAAACAACAAATTGTCTATTTCCCTCCATCAGTTTCATGAACCATCCTTCAGAAGCATAAATTCCTCTCAGATATGGTTGATGGAATATTGGTTTCTGCCCCTCCTTATAAATGTACACTTTGAGCACACGCTCCATCAAGTCATAACTTCTGCCACAAATAAAGGAATTAAAATTTACATTTAAGAGGTACACTCAACTTTGCAACAGGATGAGTTCTCAATCAAAGCAAATTCTTTGACTTCCCAAGCCGCTTTCTAGATTTAGCAATCTAAGTTTGAACCTTAAACAAAAGTGAAAATTGCAGCATAAAAAGTGTTGCACAACACACACTTTTGGAACTTAGCTGCTTACAAAAGAAAATCAAAGAATAGATAAACCCAGGTAACGTCAACCATATTAAATTAAAAGGCAAAACATCAATTCCAGATTCTGAAAGTAAGAGAGACAAAAGATAGTTAGGATGGGACTTGAGAAAAAAAAATGCTGACTTTTGCTGTTTAAGCCACATCTAACCTCATTTGAATTTCCTTTTGGTCAAGTGGGTCTTTTCAAGGTCAGAAAAGGATCAGTAAGGAAGCACAGGCAACACTTGGGGTTCTAGCAGGCATTTTTATTACTATGAATCTTGTTTTCCACAAAGATAATAGCCATGTCACAGGGTTCTTTATTATTTTCAGCACCTCCACTTACTCATGCATCGTGTTGGCTATACTTTGGCATTAAAAAGGACATGCCACCATGATGTAATGTGCATACAAATGTAATTTGCAAACAGAAATAGAAAGAGAGTATATGCAACAAACTATTCAACAACGAAATGAAATTAACTTACCTTACGAACATAGAATAATTCCGGAAAAGAGATGTGTAAGCACTGGGAGCATTCCTTATAATAGGAGCATTTTCAATTTGAAGTCTAGCATTTCGAAGTTCCTTATCACGGCCAGAAAACATTTGTGGCCTCTGTAGCAAATTAAAATCAGGATCAAATATCTAACAAATAAAACTCACAGCCATTGTACATATCAAAAAGAATTGAAAATCAAATACCAATGAATTAGGGGAAGTGAAGCCATGATGCAATATGATATTCATATCAGAGATCGATGTTGGTTTTCTCTTTCTCTTCTTCCATACATATTTTTCAGCTATTACTGAGCTATTGTTTGGTGAAACTGAAGCAGTTTGTAGTAAGTCTTTCTGGTCATTGTTTAATAAAGACCCATTGATTGCGGCTGAGGTATATGAAGTTTCGGGAACAAACTCCAAAAGAGTTGTCAATGGCTTTGTCAAATTTGCACTTGCACTTGCATTTTGAGCAAGGCTCTCTGTGGCATTAGCCTTTGATTTCTCTACCTGCTCTGCCAACTCAAATCTGTCTTTTAGGCCATCATGAATAGAACGGTTTTCTGTTGTCTCAAATTCCCTTATTTCTGCAAGTTTATCATATGTTAATTCACTCCCACCTGCAAAATCGTTTGGCAACTGTCTCTCATTCTCTAGTAAAGCAACTGTCTGCCCTCCATCCACCTGTGAAGATTTGTAGACTGTGTACCTTCCTCCACCTCTCTTCCTCTGGAAAGCTTCTTCATCCAAACCAGAATCATGGGTGTCATTGACCTCACCATAACCAATATCAGCATGAATGAATTGTGATTGAATGGAAAACGTGGTATTGCTAACTGTCATAAACATCATGCGCATGTTTGCTTGAGATAGAAGTGAGATGTAGTTTTCATATGGGATCACCAGAATCTGAGAAAGGACCACAAAAATTGCAACCCCATATAACAACAACCTCAGGCTTCTGACACTACACAATCTATCAACATGAAGCCTGTTTGCCATGCTAAAAGTGAACAGCCAACCAGGGAAGGATTAGCCGACTTCAATAAAATACTAAACAAATCGACCTTCCATTGTCATCCCATGTCCTGAAAACAAATAATGCAAAAGTTCAGAGACTTCTGCATAAGTAACAAGTTATTCATCCATATTCAAGTTAATAACTTTTCATCAAACAATAACCACAACCAAATAAGTCTAACCTTAATTTGGTCAATCTGACGATTTTACTGTTCAAAACACCTACCTTGGCAGCTTGGCTTGTATAAAAGCTTTCAAGATTCGTACTTTTTTTTTTTCCCAGAAGAACACAATCAACTATATTAAAGCATTTAAAGGGGAAGCTCTATAAACATTTCTTGTTTATTCCTTCACAGGGTCAACTAAGTTATGGCTCAAGATTCTCATACCTATTTTGTGCATCAACCATGATCCAAGAACCTCAGCAATGACCCATTATTATTCTTCTTTGACTCAAAATAATTCAAAACAAGCAGCATAAAGTAATTAAACCTGGCAGAAAAGACTCCATTTTGTTGTAATACTGAGGTAAAGGGAACAGCATTACTCAAGAAAAAATTCCAAAAAAAAAAACTTGAACATTTCGTGAAGTTCATACATAAATCATACTGTAAGAAAGCTAGAGCTAACCTGAGAAAAAACTTCTGCTCTGTTAATTGAGCAAGAAGATGCCAAGACGCATCATCAGCAGCCAAGATTTTGAGCAACTTAATAAAACCATCAACTACAGTCAGCTCTTCTTTTTCTTCTGTTAATATAAACGGACAGGTTTATAATTTACGTCGTCGTATTAATGTTTGTAGCTTTTCAAATTTTTTATTTTTATTTTTATAAACTCTATATTTCCTATCTAGTCCGTAACAAAAAAAAAGAAAAATCGTAGTGTTAAAAGCATATACACGTGTTACAATTCACAAAAATTGAGATTTTTCTAAAATTTTATTTTTTATAATTTACTATTTTATATATTTCTGATTGAGTTAAAAACAAAAATGAATGACTATACCCACACATACACACACATAGTGTTTTTTTTTTTTTTTTTGCCAGAAAATCACGATTTTCTTTTTGAAAACACAATATTATAGCCTACTATAATTGAGATTTTTAAAATTTTATTTTTTTTATTAAAAAAAAGCGGACATCTAAAAAAAATGCATAGGTCATTGATTAAAAAAAATCAAGTTTTTAGTTTCTATTGAGTGAGAAAAAAAATGATTCTAAAAATATAAACACACCTTGATTTTTTATAATAAATTATTATTTATGAATTGTTTTTTAGGCCATTCATTTTCTGCTCTCCACTTTATGTAAAAAGTCTAAATTTAAATTTCACAAAACTTCAATTTTCATAAACAATAATTTTGACTTTTTTTTTTAAAAAGAAAATTGTGGTTTTTAATTTTTTTTTATATATTCATGTTTTTAGTTCTTCATTTTTTATTCTTAATTCGATTAGTAATATATAAACTGATAATATATAATAAAAAAATTAAAAAATATATAATTTTGATGAGTTTTTGAAAGAAATTATAATTTTTTTTAAAAGTATGTAATTGTCTGACTTTGTTTACTCAATATAAGAGATATATTATGACAAAAAAAATATAAATGTAAAAATGTAAAAAAAAAATTCAATTTTTGCACACTATTAAATTTTTTTATAATTTTCAAATTTTGCATACTATTGATTTGGAATTTCAAGAAAAATAATTATTTTAAAAATTTTATATAAACCATATTTTTAACTGTTCACTTTGTTCCAAATTGGTGAAGAATATGTAAACTGATCTATGGTAACTAAAAAAATTAAAAATAATAATGATGAAAAGTTATATTTGAATTAAATTTTTGTATTTGCCGTTTTGGCTTTTTCCTTCATTTACAGTTTGGATAAGCTAATTCTAAAACCAAACGTTATGTCCCTTTTCTCATTTTTTTTTTTTCAAAATAAAGGTTTTTTAAAATATAATTTTTAATTTCTAGGAAATTCTAATAAAAAAAAAATTCTCCGCTTCAAAAACCCAAAAATATAAATAACAAATACTGAATAACATCTTTCTTTTGGCAATTGTAGTTATGGATCTAATTGGTCAACTTGACCGTCTTTAACTGAAAAGCTCAGCTGACTTCAGTTCATGTGTTTTTCTGTTTTTTTTTTTCCTTAACTTCCTCGCAGGATCCGGTGGCTGATGGCACCGTCTTCACTTCTTCTTACTCAATTTGCAGAGCTGCTTCATCTATAGCTTTCTTACATTTTGTTTTATATATGAACTTCACAATGCGTTGGGTTTTTTTTTTTTTTTTTTAACTTTCTTCTTACTACAACAGAAATGGAGTCTTTTCTGCCAGTTTAATTGCATTTTGATTCTTGTTGAACTATTTTTGAGTGTAAGAAGAATCAGCATTGGTCAGAGCTGAGGTTCTTGATTGATTCATGGTTAATGCATTAAATTGGGAGTAGAAACTTGAGCCATAACTTAATTAGATGACCCTGCCAAGGAATACACAAGAAATATCTATAGCCCTTTTCGTTCTTCCAATTACTGGAAAAAAAAAGTACAAATCTTGAAAGCTTTTATAAAAGCCCAGGTAGGTATTGAACATTAATTTTGTCAGATAGACCAAGTTGACGTTATACTTATATTTTACTGGGTATTGTTTGATGAAAAATTATTGACTTGAATGTGGATGAATCACTTGTGCCTGTGCGAAAGCCTTTGATTTTTTTCATATCTGTTTTTCAGGAAAAGGGATGACTAATTGACTATGGATGTTTGATCTGTTTAGTATTTCATTGAAGTTTAGGCGAGTAATCCTTCCCCTGTCAGCTGTTAATTTTTAGCATGGCAAACAGGCTTCACATTGAGAGATTGTGTAATGTCAGAAGCTTGAAGTTGTTATACGTGGTTGCATTTTTTGTCATCTTTTCTCGGCTTTTGGTAATCCCATATGAAAACTACATCTCGCTTCTATCTTATACAAACATCGGCATGATGTTTACGATAGTTAGCAATACCACGATTTCCAGTAAATCACAATTTGCTCATGCTGATATTGGTTATGGTGAGGTCAATAACCCCAGTGATTCTGGTTTGGATGAAGAAGCTTTCCGTAGGGGGAGAGAAGGTGGAAGGTACAGAGTCTACAAATCTTCACAGGTGGATGGAGGGCAGAATGCAAGTCAGTTGCTAAGTGATTTTGCAGCTGGGAGTGAATTAACATCTGATAAACTTGTAAAAGTGAGGGAATTTGAGGCAAAAGAAAACCATCCTGTTCATGATGGCTTAAAAGATGGAGTTGAGTTGACAGAGCAGGTAGAGAAATCAAAGGCTAATGCCACTGAAAGCCTTGCCCAAAATGCAAATGCAAATGCAAGTGCCAGTTTGATAAAACCATTGACAACTCGGTTGGAGTTTGTTCCTGAAACTTCATATGCCTTGGCACCATGTACTGCAGTCAACGTGTCTTTATTAAACAATGGCCACAAAGACTTACTACAAACTGGTTCGGTTTCACTGAACAATAACTCAGTAAAAGCTGGCAAATGTGTATGGAAGAAGAGCAACAGGAAACCAATGTCAATCTCTGATATGAATACCATATTGCATAATGGTTCTACTTCTGCTAATTCATTGGTATGTGATTTTCAATTCATTTTACTATGTGCAATGACTGTGAATTCTGTATGTTAGACATTTGATCCCAATTTCAATTTGCTACAGAGGCCACAAATGTTTTCTGCCCGTGATAAGGAGCTTCAAAATGCTAGAATTCAGATTGAGAGTGCTCCTATTATACGGAATGCTCCCAGTGCTTACACATCTCTTTTCCGCAATTATTCTATGTTCATAAGGTAAGTTAATTTCATTTCCCTGTTAAGTAGTTTGTTCCATATACTCTCTTGCTGTTGCAAATTATGTATATATGCACGTTTCATCACGGTGGCACTTTTTTGGCGCCACAAGGCATGAGCATTGGACATAACAATAGAACTGCATGATATGGCTATTATCTTTGTGGAAAACAAGATTCAGAGCAATAAGAATGCCTGCTAGAGCCGAAGTGTTGCTCGTGCTTCCTCAATTATCCTTTTAGAACCTTGAGAAGACCTACTTGACAAAAGGGAAACTCAAATAAGGTTAGATGTGGCGTAAACAGCAAAATTCTGCATTTTCTTTCTCAATTCCCAGCCTAACCATCTTTTGCCTCTAAAAATGTGTTTTGCAAGACTTCATATGCTGCAATTTTCACTTTAAGTTTGTTTAAAATTCAAACTTTGATTGCTAAACCTAGAAATCGAGGGATGGCTTGGGAAGTCAAGGAATTTGCTTTGATTAAGAACTCATCCAGTTGTAAGGTGACTGTACATCTTAAACGTAAATTTTAATTCCTTCTGATATTTGTGGCAGAAGTTATGAATTGATGGAGCGTGTGCTCAGAGTGTACATATATAAGGAGGGGCAGAAGCCAATATTCCATCAACCACATCTAACTGGAATTTATGCTTCTGAAGGATGGTTCATGAAGCTGATGGAGGGAAATAGGCAATTTGTTGTTCGGGATCCCGGAAAAGCACACTTATTTTATTTACCATTTAGTGCACAAAGGCTAAGGGACATGCTATATAAACCGAACTTTACCATTCACAAGGATTTAGAGATTCATCTGAATGGTTATGTATGCGACATTGCTAGAAAATACAACTTCTGGAACAGAACTAAAGGAGCAGATCATTTTCTGGTTGCCTGTCATGATTGGGTAGGATGTCCATGGCCTAGTTCTATGGTACCCGTTGGTAGTATCATCACTGAAACTTCATCTTCTTGTTGGTCAATGCCATATTTACTACTCTTGAACTGCAATGAAAGTTGAAAATTTTAACCAAGTTGGATCTTTTGCTTTTATTTCATTCTTTCTGTTCTGCACATGAGGTATTACCCCATTGTGTTACCATGCACTGTCCTTTTGATCTCGATATTTCCTTTAAATCAATTCAGCTGCATAACATTTTTGAGTACTAGATACTTGAACACTTGATAAACTGGCTTATTAATGAAGAAAAAATTTGACAGGGCCCTCGTTTCACAAGGCATAGCATGCGAAGTTGCTTGAGAGCCCTTTGCAATTCCAATATGGCTAAAGGCTTTCAAATAGGGAAGGATGTGTCTCTGCCAGTGACCTCTATTCGTTCAGCAAAGAATCCTGCTAACGACAATGGAGGGAATCACCCTTTAGAGAGGCCTAATTTGGCTTTCTTTGCAGGAGGCTTGCATGGTTACCTTCGTCCCATCTTGCTACATTATTGGAGCGACAAAGAACCGGACATGAAGATTTTTGGGCCATTGCCTCGTGATACTGAAGGAAAATCACAATACAGAGAGTTTATGAAAAGCAGTAAATACTGCATTTGTGCTCGGGGTTACGAAGTCCACACTCCACGGGTTATGGAATCCATATACTACGAATGTGTTCCGGTGATCATATCAGATGATTACGTTCCCCCTTTGTTTGAGATTTTTGAATGGGAATCCTTTTCCATCTTTGTATTAGAGGAAGATGTACCAAACTTGAGGAACATACTTGTGTCGATTCCTGAGAAAAGATACAGAGAGATGCAGAAACGACTCAAGTTGGTACAACAGCATTTCGTTTGGCACAAAATTCCTGTGAAGTATGACTTATTCCATATGATCCTTCACTCCATCTGGTACAACAGAGTTTTCTCAGTAAAATCTTGATGAGGAAGTGAGATAACCGAAGAGGAACATAGTGTTATAAAGTCTTGGCTTACCCAGATGTAAGCAATCCATCCATACTACACAAACATGTTCAAGGATTCATGGAAAAAAAATGGCTTTTTTTCTGGTGATGATGAGATGAATGCATGCACATGGATGAAGCACAATGTCAAAGTGTATAATTAGTTGAGATCGCTACTGCTGCATGAAGTGTTAATCATTAACTCAGTGATGCAATATCTTGGATCTGGAACTGAATCACAATGATGATGATGATGATGATGATGATGATGATGATATGCAATGCAACTTCCCTTCCAAGAGAATAGTCTTTGTTTTTGTGTAGAATTGGCTGGATTTGGCTTGGCCACAAATTCCTTTGGGTCCGTTTGGATGGCATCTAATTTGTGATTTATTTCACAATTGCAAGATGAGGTGTTTGTTTTGTTGAACTTTTTCATCAAAATTTTTAAAACATAAAACAATGCTACAGTAATTTTTATAAATAAAATATTAAATTTGAATTTTAAATTTTAATAATAAACAATTTTTCTTAACACACTTCCCATCAAAATAAACTAATAAAATATGAATTCAAATTTAAATTTCAAATTTAAATTAAAAAAGAATCTTCAATACAAATCTCAATAAAATAAAATCATTTATTCCAAACACTTTCAAAATATTATTTTCTTATAACAAATCTCAAAAAAAAAAAATTCATGATATAATCCAAAAATAGCTCATCCGATAGTTTCTCATTCTACATGTTTTCTACTTAAAGAAATATAATTTAAAAAAATTTGCCATTTTCTCTTAAAAAAATCGTATGGGCATAAAAATTTCCAAAGTTTTACTATCATTAATCTTCATTTTACAGTTTACTATTGCTCACATAGTGACTTTGAGCTCACTGCAATGCTGAAAGTTCACTCACTGAAATGAATTTAGCAGACAAAAGTGAAAAATCTTTAACATAATAAAAAGTTTCAATTCTTCTTCTGAATCAAACCCAACGAAGGAAATGGCGTTGAGACCGCCGCTAATTCAATCTCCAATATTCGCCCCACAAACTCCCAACACACCCCACCACCGCCCCGCCACCACCGAAGTCCGCTTCTCCCGCTGGAACAATGCCAACGCTGAGAAATTCAACCGCCAAAAACGCACCCAGAAGGAAATTGAAGACCAGCTCCGCTTCCAAAAACGCTACGATTCCGCCCTCAACATTGCCCATAGTTACAACCCTGCTCCTCCCATTCCTACCTTCAAATCCACCGGCACGCCTTCCATCCCTTCCAACCCTTCAATTCCCGGGAAAAAATCAAAATATTCTAAAACCCCACCAAACCCTCGAGACCTTCACCCCGCTTTTAAGCCCCTTTTGAGGCAAAGAAGATTTCCGATGAAAAAATTTACTCCTAATCCTTTAAACGAAAATGAGGAAAATAAGAATGAAATTCAAGAAAAATACACGGCTAATGTTAAAATTGATGAAAGGGGGGTCTCTTATGAATTTCCCGAGGCCCCATTTGTGTATCAGTACAGTTATACTGAGACGCCAAAAGTGAAGCCGATGGGGATTAGGGAGCCGCTTGTGGCGCCATTTGAACCTGCTACGATGGGCAGACCGTGGACTGGGCGGAAGCCTATGCCACCCAGTAAAAAGAAGCTGCCGGAGTTTGATTCTTTTCAGCTTCCACCGCCTCATAAAAAGGGAGTGAAGCCCGTCCAGTCCCCCGGTCCTTACTTGCCTGGAACTGGGCCACGGTATGTAAGGTCCAGAGAGCAGATTTTGGGGGAACCGTTGGCAAAAGAGGAGATTAAAGAGCTTGTCGAAAGCTGTAAGAAATGGAAGCGCCAGTTGAATATGGGTATACATTATGCAAATATTTGTGTGTATTTATTAGTTGTTGTTCTTGTTATCTGCATTTTGTTACTGATAAAATTTTCACTGAAGTTTAATGTTGCTTAACTGGGATAGACTTGTGTTTGGTTCTATTTGAAAATTGGAAGTTAGATTGGAGTTAAAGCTGTGTTATTATGCGAATTAAGTTGCATTTCAGTAGTATAAAATTAATTTAATCTACTGATGGGCAGTGAGTGAGAGTGTGAAACTATATTTTGTTCTGATGATGTTTGTGGCTCTTTGTTAAGATAGTTGTTTTTTGGTTATTAGGAAGAGATGGTTTTACCCACAACATGTTGGACAATATACATGCTCATTGGAAGCGGCGAAGGGTGTGCAAGATAAAATGCAAGGGGGTGTGCACTGTTGACATGGACAATGTTCGTGAACAGTTAGAGGTTGGATGTTCGTTGACAGATATGTTCACATGATATTCTCTATGTTTCTCTGTTCGCGGTTACTTGTTTTCTGGACTTTGTTAAAATAATGCTTGTTTTTGTGTAATTATCATTGATGTGTCCGTCCTTTAAAAAATTATTAGGTCCAGGGATGTGTATGCATGCTTGAGTGATAGAAATTGTTTAGATAGTTCCTTCATTGATCATCAGTGTTCTTTACTAGCCCATACACTTTGCATTGTTTTTTCTGGATAAGTAGGGAAATGATGATTAACTGCTGTAAAGAAAATGAGGGCTTCCCTCAAGGAATGCTTGCTTCCTTGAGTTGTGTTAAAATCAACTCGAATTTAAATCCCTCTGTCCCTTGTTGCCTTAGCAACTCCTCCAGTTGGTATTCAGTACACAGTGAGAAGTTTCAAGAGGATCAGGTTTTTCTGGTTACATAATGCACATTAAGCATCTAAATTGTCTTTTTGTTAAGGTGGAAAACCGTAATCTTCAACAAACCAGCTAGAGCTAGTTCTAGAAGGTATACCTAGTTCTGTTCCAAACAAGGTGAAGCTGTTTTGTGTTTCCAGATGCTCACAGATGACGCTGTAAGATAAATTTATCTTGCTTGTTCTTTGAAAACGTAAACTAAAGCATGCAGAGACTATAGTCTCCCGCAATTTGCCAAGTAAGGGGCTTGATTTTGTCACCCAGATTAATATCTTCATTGAAATATAGTAGATCTCGAAGAATGCAAGTAATCCAGTTCTAGATAGCTTCTTCATAATGCAAGCCCGTCCTTTTCTCTTTTCTTTTTTTTTTCAAGTTTTCAAGTTTGCATGTTTGAGATATATTTTTCTCTTTTCTTACGGCTTTGTCACAAATAAGCATGGTCTGCTTATGACATTCATCTCTCAATAGGAGAAAACAGGAGGACAAGTCATATATAGTAGAGGCGGATTGATATACCTATTCCGAGGTAGAAACTATAACCATAAGACTCGGCCACGTTTTCCTCTTATGTTGTGGAAACCTGTCACTCCTGTATACCCAAGGTTGATCAAACGAATCCCAGAGGGTCTCACTTTAGAAGAAGCCAATGAAATGCGGAAGAAGGGTCGCAATCTTGTGCCAATCTGCAAGCTTGGTATACTCATTTTCACTTTTGTATCTGCATGTAAAGTTAGATGGCAGAGTGGACCAGTGTTGCCTCTGCATCAGCTGATAATTAGTTTTGAATTTGTTGCAGGCAAAAATGGGGTTTACTGTGACCTTGTTAAGAATGTCGCAGAGGCATTTGAAGCATGTGAATTAGTGCGAATCAATTGTCAAGGTCTGAATGGAAGTGACTATCGTAAAATAGGTGCCAAACTTAAGGTCTGGCTATTTTTAGTAGCATGGAAACTTATGTACTTAAAGCAATTAGTGGAAAAGGAAATTCTAACCAAACCTTCATTCTCTAAGTGCAGGATCTTGTCCCATGTGTGCTAATATCTTTTGAGAATGAACACATCCTCATGTGGAGGGGGCAAGAATGGAAGTCCTCCTTGCAAGAGCTAAAAACTGATGTTGACAGAGTCAAGGAACTTGCAGCTGATACTGCAACCTATGTTGGACCAATTGTAGAAGGTCAAGCCCAGTTATTAGTAGCTTCAACTTCAACTGTTACGAATTCAATAGCGATGAAGACAAGCATTGAAGATATCAACACAAAGAGTGATTCTTTAAGCATTGAAGATGTGAAATCAGAAGGAAGTAGGGACTATGGGAAAGAGGCGGTTGGTGATTTTACAACTTCAGTCAATTCTGAATCGCTTTCTGCTGCATGTCAAATTTATGGAAGTCAAAATCCACCATCACAAGCCAGCTATGCTGTTGATTCGGAATCTTTGATGGATTTTAATGGAAGCAAGGAAGTATCTGATAGTTCAAACTCTTATATCAATGACACATTACTTCTTTCTCCAGGGTCTGAAATCATGCTGGGAAGCACTGTTGGGAATGATGACCATTCAGAAGTCCCGGATGTTGTTCCTTTGACTATCAGCAAGTTTGAAGATGTGTCTGAAGGAAAAAAAGTTATCAGTGAACTTCCGAGTTCTATAGCCCCTGCAACGGAGGGAGTTAATCTTCTTCTCAAGCTGGCTGTTGAAAGTGGCAGCGCTATTGTGTTGGAGGATTCTAGTTTGGATGCAGACATAGTTTACGAAAAAGCTGTTACCCTTGCCAAGTCTGCTCCACCTGGGCCTGTCTTTAGGCAACGACTTAAGAAGTTAGTAGTGCAAGGATGTGATGAGCAACAGAATGATGATTTGGCTGGAAAAGAAGTTGTCAAAGAATCAGAGCACGAATTTACTGTTACAAGCAGGAGAAGAACCGGAAAGAAGAGTTCCAAGAGAGAAAGCATGAAGGAAATTCGAGAAGATTATCTAAATGTCGTCCCACGGGGTAGCTTAAGAGTTGACGAACTAGCTAAATTGCTAGCTTAACATGATCATTTTCTATTGTTGCTCCTTTTATCCTCTCACTCTCTCTTTCTCTAGATGTTTTGCTTTCCAAGGATGGGCAGGGCCTTCTTGGGAGACTGTTGAAATCCCAAGGACAGTTAGGACAATTTTGTGTAGTTTTGCTTTATCATACTGTATATAAAAATTTTATTGTCAAATTTATCCGGCTCTTATTCTGCAATTCTAAATGTCACCACCTGCATCTTTAGTGTTATCTTCATTGACTAACTGAGGTAGTTATGTGATCAGAGGTATGAATCATAGCAATGCTGTGACCTTACTAAAGCATTTCATGCCCAGAGCAATACTATAAAAAGAACTTGTTTTAGAAGTTAGTAATTGAAATCTTCATTGTTGACGCAGATACATGTATGCTCTGCTCTTGCAGGAAGTTGCACAATAATCTGTATCACAAGATTCTCCTCTTTCAGCATCAATTATTCGATGGACAGGGAGGTAAAACTATTGATTTGAGATTTGACAGTTTTTTTCATAATCAATCCAAACCTTCGTTTAATGTTCACTTTTTGTGTGTGTGTGTGTGTGTGTATGTGTGTTCAACAAGGAATAATAATCTTGTTCTAAAACCTTTTTTTTTTTAGTAATAGGAATAAGAGGAATAACATTGACATATTTTCTGATCAAGAGGGATAAAGGGGTACGTATGGGTAGCTCAGAACATATTCTGTGTTAGAACGATGTGCATTGGAAGCTTGAAAGATGTATAGTTTGGTCATGAGTTCTTGAGGTTTATCTTTCACTCATTTGAAATTTTGTAATAGAATATCCAAACTTAAGAAACAACACTGCACAGTTGTTCTGAAATTACTTCGTGGATAACTACTAGACAAAAAGGTTTCAAACGTTCATTAGGTAAAAACTTAACAGAATGGAAAAGAAAACGAAAAAGTAACACCCTAGGCCATGCATGCATTCATGCATGCCGAGAAGCAAAATAATAATAAATCGTACTAATACAAATGAAAAGTTTTGTCCAAAATTAAGACCCCTATTGTCCAGCACTTTGCTTCTTTACTATCTCTGTTTCATTGTTTTCTGGTGCGCAGTACTTCTTCCAAATGGGATGAGTTTGCCAAAGCAAATATGTCTCCTCTATTGGGACCTGTTTCGTCTCCGGTAAGAGAAAGTATACGAAGGCACTCATACAAACAATCAGAGTCGCAAATAGAAAAAATATGCCAAATTTTAAGTGACAGAGCCCAGAAAGGAAGAACTGAGCGACAAGGGCGGTGAACAGCATGTTGACACTCACAACAATAGATTGGCCAGCTGATCTTGTCTCCAGGGGAAAGATCTCACTTGGAACTAACCAACCCAAAGGACCCCAAGATCTTCCATATGCCAGAACGAACAAGAAGATCATAACCACAAGGAACGCACTCTCACCTGTGGAGAAATGTGACTCTTTATTCCCATTACCAAATTTCACACCTAGAGTAGCACCAACAGCAATCTGCAGATCAAAGAAAAAAAAAAGCTGAAATCCTGAAAAGGGAACTTATATCATTCTTCAAGTGGAAGAGGAGTAAAAGATAATAATACCATGGTGATGATCATTTCGGTTCCAGCTTCCAGGAAAAACTTCCTCCTACCGAACTTATCGACAAGAAACATGGAGATTAAGGCGGCTAAAACTAGCGCACCGTTTGAAATAACGGATGAATAAAGGGATGCATCAGTTTTAAAACCTAAGCTCCTGAATATGACAGGGGCATAAAATAGAATTGAGTTATTCCCAGTGAGTTGTTGAAATGCTGGAATTCCAAGGGCTCCTATAATCAGCTGAGGGCGGTTTCTCCTCGCAAGCAGGTTTCTGTATGGATTCTTGACGGCCTGTGCTGCCTTGCTTGCATCTATCAAATCAGCAAATTCAGCATCCACATTCTTTGTTCCTCTTACTTTCTCCAAGATCACTCTTGCTTCTTCTAATCTCCCTTGTTCAACAAGACTGTTTGGTGTCTCTGGAAGAAAAATTCCACCCAAAAACATTAAAGCAGCAGGAAGCATGGCCAAACCAAGGCATATCCTCCAACCATATGGATGCTTCTTTTCAAATGCATAATTTATCAAGTTGGCTACGAGAATTCCCAAGCAGGTTGTGAGCTGAAACAGTTGGTTAACCAATCCTCGTATTTTAGCGGGTGCCATTTCTGAGAGGTATAGAGGGACTGACTGCAAAAACAGACAAAAAGAGCAGAGAACAGAGAACAGAGTGTGAGAATCTTGGTCAACTTTTCTTTTCTTTTTTCTTACCAAAGACAAGAAGGAAGAAGAAACAACTACAGACTTACTTGATTTCCAAAACCAATGCCAAAGCCAAGAAGGCATCGACCAATTAAGAGCATTGTAATGTTCATAGCCGCTGCATTTATAAGCCCTCCAAAAAAGAAGCTGACTGATCCAACAAGGATGCTCCATCTCCTGCCATAACGCCTTGTAACTACTGACGCCGCAGGTGTTATAACAAGCGCGGCGTAGTATAGGGAGGATGTAAAGAGGGTCAATAGCTGACTTTCATATTTACAGTAATTTGTTTCGCCCTCAAAATGTTTCGACTTTTCATAGACCTTATGGAAGAACTTTTTTAAGAAGTCGTCCATTGAAGTTACCCCTCCTGAAACACCATCCAAAATCATCATCAATTTCTACTTTTCCGGGTACAACAACTGTACTTTCAAATAGGTAAAACATATGTAAGACAGTTACAAACATCTGCACAATTGTTGTCACTAAGACTGAATTTGTTTTCATGGTTAGAGAGGAACTCTCTAACTCAAACGTTTGATTCCAAATCATTTCATTTTCTCCCCTAAGCAAAATAAAAATGAACCCTCTAAGAGTACATTTAACTGCTCACAATGTTCATAATTTCTTTTCAACAAAACAAAAATCTGAATGTAACTTCACAAATTTGGATCAAAATGAAAACTATGAAAGGACGGGCGTGTCGGATGCAGTGTGCAGATCCCAGTTGCCACGTCCCACCCCACAGGAAAAGAGTATCTTAAAAAAACAATCAAAGATTAAGTTCTGCAAACGACGACTGGCCAGCAGCAGGACATGACATCACATCATGCAAAAGTTGCAAGAAAATCCACAAAACATTCAGACCAAAGAAAACACCAAAGAAGACTTGATCATCTAAAAAAAACAAAAAAGAAAAGAGAAACAAGCCCCATCAAGAATCTAACCTGAAACACCCAAATCATATCCAAAGAGGGATCCTCCCATAGATCCAACAATGCAGGCAAATATGAAATACCATGTAATTGTGTACTCATATTGAGCAGCCCTTGATCCCTTTTCATCAACAAACGCCCCTCCAGCCATGGTAGCTTTTCCTGTTCTTCAGTCAAAATGACCCTTCTCTCCGATTTTTGTCTTCTTCCCTCTTTCGATAAGCTCTCCAAACTATACAAGAAACAGAAAAAAAAAAAAAAAAAACGGATAGAGTTTACAGAGTTGACAGACTAGATGAATATATGTTTAAGATTATATAGAGATTCGGAGTCAAAATTTGTTATTGTGATTTGTGGATAGAGATGAAAATTACAAAATCTTCGGTGAAGCCAGATTTGATTAGTGCATGTTTGTTGCAACATTTACGTACGAGTGAAAGTCTTCACTATACTCTTTCTTTGCTTCTGTTTTTGTTCCGTTTGGTCAACTTGACAGTTGTTTAATCATTTGTCGTATCTACGGTTTCTTTGATGTTTTTTTCACCTTTGTCCTGTTTCCTCTATTTGCCACAAACAACAAAATTGACCATTTGTCCTCCATTTTTAACCACAAAATAAATAAATAAATAAATAATAGTTTAATGTTTTCCTTATTATTCTCTTTTACAGTTAGCGTCACACTTATCATCACTCATTTTTTTCATCTATTTGCCTTAATTATCTAATTAAGATAATGGTGTTACAATTATGATAAATAAAAAATAAAAACTCATTATCATTATCATTACTTTTATAATTTCAACTCAAAATAATTAAGTTAAATTATTTTGAGCTGTCACTAGTTGCCACTAATTGATTTCTTTAAAAAATAAAATAAAATAAAATAAAATAAAAATTGGTTAGTATCTTGATCATTGAAATTTAAATAAGGATGATGAAAACATAAAGTAATAGACGTGTCAATTATAAAAACACAAAATTATCCATTATCCATTAGGGTTCAATCGTCATTTGGTTAGGGTATTAATTTGTCTTTTTATAACTCCCACGTCACTTTTAATTTTTCACTCCCCCTATCATTATTCTTTAAATAAATCTTTAAGAGGAATATTTTTGTTAGTGTGTGTTACGATTTATTAGGGAATTGATTTAACAATAAATGCAAAAACAGAATTAACAAAAGTCCGCAATATCCACATTTATTATTATTAGTTATTATATTTGGTAAATAGTTGAGTGGATAAGGTAAAGGATATACCGATATAGTATGAATCTGTTCTGTTTTTTCGTTGACTTGGAAAATAAAATATTAACAAAAATATAATAAGCATTTAAAACTGTGGATCCTCAAAATCATTTCAACAATATGGATTTTGAGAATGATCCTCAAAATTATATTTTCAGTTGGAAAAAATTCAGCATGGTCTGTTTTTATTTTTCTTATATTTTGTGTTGAGAGAAATATTCCATTCTTTTATTAACTGGTTAAAGTTCATTTAAATGCCAAAGACATGTAGCATTCGTATTTTCTTATCTTATCAGTATTTTATTTTTTAAATCTTATATTATTTCTATACTGAATTGTTGGGATAATCTTACAAAAATATATTGAAGTAGGTACTGGATAAGACTCGGTTTGAAATTTGAAAACTCATACAGACTGATATACTAGATTTATCTTTAACGTTAAATCCATCTATAGACCACTTTAAACTAGTTTTTTTGTTTTACAAAGTACAATAATTTCTTTAACGTTGATGAAAAACAAACATTTTAGATCAATATACCTTTATTATTATTATTTATTTTTTAAAAATATCCTACGAAAAGACTAAATATTAGTCATTTACATATATAGTACAACTTCCTTTTTATTGTTGTCTTATCTAAACCCTAAATCAGTAAAAAAAAATAAAGGTAAAATATACTAAACCCCTTTATACTATTGCTTAGATCCCTTGTAATTTTAATTACAATAATTAAAACCCTTAATTTTTTAATTTAAAACTAATTAATCTAATATATTAATCACTATCAATTTTTTTTAGGGGGGGCGCCACTCCCTCATTTATTAATAGCCACAAAATATTACAAAAAAATATTGAACAGGAGGACTCCTCCCTTACATTGGAATAGACGACTGAAATCATCAGAAATTCTATCACCTATAACTCCTGGCTAATGTAGGCATCGACATACCATCTAAATTAAGGGACCCCCTCACACACTGAGGAAGATCTGATTGAAGCATATAGATTGTACAAACTTGAGATTCACATCCCAATTTTGCCAATAATTGAGCTGGGTTATTCCTTGTCCGATCAACCAAATGTACACTAGAAATACAATTCATATGATGTAAACTTTCCATAGTGGACCTCAAAAACCATGGCGTATTTCCTCGATCATGTAACATATCAATCAACACCGTAGACGTTAGCTCCACCATTACCTTTAATCCTCGTGCCGCACAATGTTTTGTACCCTCATAAATGGAACAAACCTCCCTTTCGATTGCATTAGTATCTCTGAACCCAATTGATATAGCAACCACCAGCCTACCATGCGCATCTCTAACTACCACACCACCTCCACTAAATCCCCCAACCTTAGTAGTGCCAATATTCATCTTAACAAATGAATCTGGCGGACTCTTCCACCTTTTCCAACTTAATGTTCTTTTTCTCGACCAGTGTTGTGCCGAACTCACCATATGCAGCCAATCACATCTTTGAAAGTCATGCCGAGGAAATTTAGATGTTACAGTATTATAGATATCAGTCATAATCCTTGATTGATGTTACAGTATTATAGATATCAGTCATAATCCTTGATTGCACCAATTGAACATCCCCTAGCTTATTATCAAACCATGCACCATTTCGCCTCTTCCACAAATGCCAGCAAATCATCAACGGCGTTATCCTGCACAAGTATCGAAAAAGAGTCGAACCCTTACAATTCCACCTGCCGTGCCACCATCCACGCCATCCTGGCCCTCGTTTCCGAATGCCACACTCATTTGCAAAGTGTGTCCATACCTGATTAGCAAAAGGCCCATCACTAAACACATGAGACATGGACTCCGTATTCGAGAATCCACAACATAGACAGGGGAAGGGACCCGTCATCCCAATTTTCATCAACCATTCAGCTAACGGTAGTCTACCAAACGAAATTCTTAATCCAAAAAAAGAAATCCTCAAAGGAATATAAGCATCCCACAACTTAGCTAACATCGGATTAACTCCTTGTCTATGTCGTATCTCCTCAAATGCCGACTTAGTCATGAAATTCCCTGCATCGAGAGGCATCCATACCATGGTATCTTGTTTGCCTAGCAATGGAATCGGGCAAGTCAAGATTTGATTAATGACTTCCTGTGGGAACAAATCCTCCAGAGCCTCAGTATCCCACGAGTCTCCATTAACAAAACTCGCTACCTGTCTCTTCGTGTTATTCGCCCAATCAGTTAGAGGTCCACTACCTAACCAGTTATCATAACAAATATCCATATTCCCTTCGCCCATAATCCATCCAATGTGCTCCTCACATATATGTCGTATTCGCAGCATCCGTTTCCACACATAAGAATCCACCAATTTTTCTTCAACGGCCATAGGGTGAGAGGATCCACAATATTTTGTATGCATGAATCTAGCCCACAAAGACTTACCTATACGAAATTCCCACCACATTTTCATTGAGAATGCCAAACCACATCTTGCAAGTCGCGAAAACCAACACCGCCCTCATCTTGTGGGAGACACAACTTTTGCCAAGCAATCCAATGAATACCTTCTTCCTCGCGACTACCACCGCATAGGAATTTTGCAAATAACGTATGCATCGTATGTAAAACTCTTCTAGGTGGATTTAAAACTGCCAATAAATGTATAGCCATAGATGAGAGGACACTTCTAATAAGAATAATCCTTCCACCAAACGATAAAAACTGCCTATGAAAAGACATAATTCTTTGCTGAATCTTGCCTATCATATCAGCAAAAAAACTAGCCCGTGTACACCCAACAAAAACTGGACATCCCAAGTATATCATAGGAAACTCCTTCTGTACAAAACCTGTCTGCTGCCGAATAATAGTATGAATCCCGTGATGAGCTCTTCGATGTGCAAAATAATGCGATTTCCCCACGTTGATCAGTTGGACAGACACACGTTGATATTCAGCAAGAATACTCATTATACATTCCAATGATTTCCTTTTTGCAGTTGCAAATATTAATATGTCGTCCGCATAAGCCAAATGTGTCACCACAGAAGCTCCTCTAGTCGTCTTGAATGGCAGAAAATTCCGCACATTCATTAGGTTATTGAGACCCCTTGATAAAACCTCCGCTGCCAAAATGAACAACATAGGAGACAATGGGTCACCTTGTTGTAGTCCCCTCGTTGACTTAAAGAAACCATGAGACTGACCATTTATGATCACTGAAAACCAACAGTCTGAAATGCACCGCCAAATCATGTCTATTCATGTTTCTCCAAATCCAAACCTTCGCAGTATTTGAAGCAAAAAATTCCAAGAAACTCTGTCATAAGCTTTTGCCATATCCAACTTTAATATAACATTATGTTTGTGCAATCGACCTCCCATTGTATGGACTAATTCTTGAGCTAGCAACACATTATCAGCAATTTTTCGTCCACGTACAAAACCACTCTGTTGCTCTGAAATCAATTGAGGGAGCACCGTTGCCAATCTGTTAGATATTAATCACTATCAATGACTAAACGGAATTGAACACTTTATTTTAATGTAAGATAATAAAATGAAAAAATTAAACATAAAATAAAAAAATAGAAACTCGAGATAAATAAATAACTCAAATATCAATGTTAAAGAAAGTTATAATTTACCGTCACACTAACGCATCCAATCTAACCATATCTCAATAAAAGTTAAAAAATAAAACATCATAAATAATCTTTAAAATCATATTCTTATATGCCTATCAACAATCCATATAATCAAGAAATGCATTTTCAGGATTAAAAAATTAGAAAAAAATAAAAACAAATATCAAACGTGTTAGTAAAAAAAAATTATAACAAAAGTAAAATTCAATTATTAAACTTCATCTAAGATTAAAAAATTACAAAATTAAAGTCATGTAAATCGTTATTATTCAAAACTTAACGTACATTGATCTTTGCACTTGAAATAATACTTTGTATTTAAAAAATCAAATTCCTATGAAAGAAAGAGATAATATATTTTATACTTTTGTGAAAGAATAGATGATCATGACAGAGATGTAGCATATATCTTGAAAAAATTCTTTCATTACCATCCAATCAATTCCATCAATCTTTTTTGGGTTAATTGGATGAGCAATTCTATCTTTTTTTATTAGGGGTTAATGGGGTATTATAGATATTTAGCCACTCTAATATGGTTAAAATTATCTTTTCATTGACTATTTTAATGTGGTTATTAATTTTTTTAATTTTAAAAAGTTAAGGAGGTTAACTGTCGTAATTAAAACTATAAGGCGTAAATATAGGACGAACAATAATATAAGGGGGTTTAATGTACTTTTCTCAAAATATAATTGGGAAAGTTTTGATTTATGAAAATTTGCTACAACTTACGCAAAGAGAGTAATACATGGTTGCTTCTTTATAAACATTTTGAAAATGTTAGTAGAATACAATAGAAAAGGGTCATTTTTTTTTAAATTTTAATTTTCACATGAAGTTATTAAATTGAGCTAAATTGCAAAAAATTAATTAAAGGATGTAGAATGCTAAAATTGAAAGTTTAAAAAGTATATTATAACTCAATTATAATCCAAGGTGGTATTTTGCAATTTATCCTAAATGTTATATATATATTATTAATAAATTATCTTTATCAAAATTCATGGACATGTTCACAAGCACGGATTAAAAAATTCGATTACGGTGGAGTAAGAATTTGGCTGCTAATTTTCCTGGAAAGAAAAAAAAAAATCGTGTATAATTGTCTTAATCAAGGATTCATCAGCCTGGGACCGATAAAAGACTTTTTTTTTTCTTTCTGTTTTTAAATATTAAAGAGTAGACTTTCAACTTGGTTCATAAGACAAATGATATACGAAATTCAAAAATGGCGACTGGCGTGGGAGACTGGACGTATATTATACGGATTTGGATCATTGGGGCTTCTTCAGTCTTCACAGAGATAGAGATATGGACGGCATCCATTCACTGGTCATGCAAAGCTTCTGGTGGACAGTTTTTATGCTCATGCACAAGTGGTTGTGCATAGTGCGTCCATCAATGAAACAAACCATGCATGCATGATAATCAATATGTACATTTTAGGAATCAATTTAAGGTTGGCTGGTTAATCCTTATTGCTAGAAAAATTGAAGCATATATTAACCTTTGAAGCCTCACCATTTTCTTAAACTTTGATTCGTTTTCTACTTTGGATTAATACATTACCATAACATCTATTCATCATACAATGAGTGTTGACAAATATTTATACTAAAGTAACTCTTTTTTTCTTTTTCTATATTATCGAATTATAACACGTAATTACCCTTTTTTTTCTAAATTTTGAAATTTGAAATTGACTATTTATAAACAAATAGATTCATAGCAAAGATTGAAAGCATCACTAAATTTTTACTAAATTCAGGAACAAGGTGAAGGAAGGGAAGAAAGTTGTGGTGGGAATGGATTGGGAAGAAGTTATAGTTGTAGTAACGGAATTGATATAGTTAGCGTGAGAACGTCTCTCTTATGGTGAGAGCAAGAGAGAAGGTGAAAGAAATCTAATTTATTTTGTTGAGTTAAATTAATAATTTTATTCTTCAAATTTGTTGTTTAGCGGATGTTTTGACTAACTAAATGGATCGAATCCACGAAATGATCAGTTACATACATTTAGGCTGTGTTTGGTAGCATTGAATTGGAACCTTTGAGTTTGAATTGGAATGTCCAATTCTAATTCTTGTGTTTGATTCCTTATTAAATCACAAAAATTGGAATTGTGTTCCAATTCAAAATGATCCAATTCATTGGATTCAATTCTTTACTTTGATCAAAAAATTCGAATTCCATTTCTATACAAATCCGGGTTAACACTACACATATTTTACACATACTACACACATTTTCACACACTACACATATTTTACACATACTACACATATTTTCACACACTACACATATTTTACACATACTACACACATTTTCACACATTACACATATTTTCACACATTACACATATTTTACACATAGTACACACATTTTCACACACTACACATATTTTACACACACTACACACATTTTCACACACTATATATTTTTTCACACACTACACATATTTTACATATACTACACACATTTTCACACACTACACATATTTTACTATAATACACATATTTTCACACATTACACATAGTACACACATTTTCACACACTACACATATTTTACACATAGTACACACATTTTCACACACTACACATATTTTACATATAATACACATATTTTACATATAGTACACACATTTTCACACATAGTACACATATTTTCACACACTACACATATTTTACACATACTACACATATTTTCACACATTACACATATTTTACACATACTACACACATTTTCACACACTACACATATTTTACATATACTACACATATTTTCACAGACTGCATATATTTTACATATAATACACATATTTTACACATAGTACACATATTTTACACATAGTACACACATTTTCACACACTACACATATTTTCACACACTACACACATTTTCATATAGTACACACATTTTCACACACTACCTACATTTTACACATACTACACACATTTTCACACACTACACACATTTTCACACACTACACATAGTACACATTTTTTCACACACTACAAACTTTTTCACACGCTACACATATTTTATACACGCTACCTATATTTTCACACACTACACATATTTTACACATAGTACACACATTTTCACACACTACACATATTTTACACATACTACATATATTTAGTGTGTGAAAAATAGGTAGTGCGTGAAAATATGTGTAGTGTGTGAAAATGTGTGTACTATGTGTAAAATATGTGTAGGGTGTAAAAATGTGTGTACTATGTGTAAAATATGTGTAGTGTGTGAAAATATGTGTAGCTTGTGTAAAATATATGTAGTGTGTGAAAAAGTTTGTAGTGTGTGAAAAAATGTGTACTATGTGTAGTTTGTGAAAATGTGTGTAGTGTGTGAAAATGTGTGTAGTATGTGTAAAATATGGATAGTGTGTGAAAATATGTGTAGGGTGTGAAAATGTGTGTACTATGTGTAAAATACGTGTAGTGTGTGAAAAAATGTGTACTATATAAAAAATATGTATAGCGTATGAAAAAAATAAAACTAAATTTTTTTGTTTAAATTTATTGTAGAAATTAGAAAATAATATTGAAAAGTAAATATTCTTATAAAAAAATATATTAAAAATAAATTATTTTAACAATTATGATTACGATGAAATCTAATTTTATACATTTTTTCTAAACTTCCAAACAAAGAATTTTGAGTTATAATTCAATTCTAAATGAATTTTGTTGTTTTGCCAAACAAAGGAATTCAAACATTTTAGACTTTCAATTCATTGAATTACAATTCTATAGTATTTAAATTCCAATTCAATTCTAATTCTAAACAACCAAACACAGACTTAGAGAATTCAATGATGTTTTTGACAAATCTAATAGTTGAATGTTCAAAAGTGAATTTGAAAAAAGTTTAGTGATATTTTTTTGTTGACCATTGGCTTTTAGGTTTATAAGTATACGTAGTTGATCGATTTATATTTTGCCTATACTTAGACATAATAATATTTTTCTTACTCTTTGGGTATCTTATATGTTATATCCTGGAAGAAATATTTTGATTGCTGAATCGAATTAAGGAGCATGCGTAAATGTATTGTGAGTGTTTACTCAATTAGTCAGCGGTTTCTTTCATTTCTCAACAGTCAAACACCGTCATTAGCCAATTCAACATTGATGCACGCAATTGTTTGACCGAATATGGTATGGTATCTGCTCTTATATAATTAATTGATCACTAATTGAGCCCCCGCTTTTATTTATTTATATATATATATATATATATTCTCTTTAATATTATTCGGTAATACGTCTTCATCCTCCAACCAATTTGGAGGGGATGAATGAATTCATTGGACCAGTTCAAATTTTGTACAGCATACACAAGTCCTAGTTGATGCAATTAATCATGACTGCATTGTTAGAGTTTTATATATTGTAAACAAAATATTTTGGTCAATCAATTCATAGTTATTAATAACCAAGCTCTACTTTTGATAAGACCATTGTGTTCATGAAAAAAGCAGAATAATATTTTTTGAAGAATTAAAAATAATAATATAACAATGTGCATAAAAAAAATGAATAATCTTTTTTTTTTACAAGCAAATTGTTGTTGAGTTAAAAAAAAAGTTGAATATGCTTGTTACATTAAAAAAAAAAATGTTTGATGCTTAAGTTTATACAATGGTATGAGTATGTCACATAATTTAAGAAGTTACAATACTTGTAACTCATTGTTACATTAAAATTTTTGAGTGATGATAGACAGAGTGAAAAGTTTTATTGAAAATATAAAGTGAATGATGTGAATCAATTGGTGATAAACACGTGTGAGTAATTGGTTCCAGTAGGTGACACATGTTTATCAGTAATTAGTTCACATAATTTATTCTATATTTTTAGTGAGATTTTTCACTCTGCACATCATTACTCAAAATTTTTATGTACGTTAAATTTATTTTATTAAAAGAACACGTGAATGAGCAAAAAAAATATTGCAAGTACTATTATAATTTCTAAAATTCAAAATGGAATTAGTAGTGTTGAATAGAATTTGATACATATCTTTTAAGTTCTGAAAACACAATAAATTTTGTTATTATTTTAAAGTGTAAATTAATTTATTTCCATAACTCTGTATAAGTATACACCGAGCATACCGTGAGATTGACATATGTTGAAGAACAGTAGAAATAGAGATGAAGTGAAGGAGTTGTTCTTGGAAAGGTGTAATATCTCATTGGGCCGAAACAAGCCCATAAGTTATGGAACACGATCTCAGTTTAAGGTTTGAAGAAAGCCATTGCCCAATGCCTTAACAATATGGAGCCCATAAAAAATGGCATGCAGTTCTAAATTCCCTAAAAGCTTGGGATAAAGGGTACATTACAATACTTTTTTTTTCCTAAGAAGAGTTCTGATATTCTGTCCAAGATTATCTATGTTTTATCATATCTAAAATTAAACTACGTCTTAGGGTTCACTCATATTTATGATTTTAGTCCATAGTTTTAGTTAAACTACATCGTTTTGGACATAGGACAGAATATGATAGAGATAATCTTGGATAGAGGATCTAATCTCCCCTAAAAATCTACGAAGAATCAAATGGTCAATTTTGTTGTTTGTAAAAAATAAAGTAACAGGACAAAACATTGAAAAAATGTGGATATGACAAAGGATTAACAAGTGTCAAGTTAACAATCGAAACAAAAACAAAAGCAAGAGCATACTAAACTCGAATGAAGTCGATTGAATTCGACTCAAGTTCGGTCAAATCGAACTCAATTTGAGTAGTTGACTAAGCTACTTGAGAGTAATTCGATCGTTTCAAATCGAACTCAAATCAAATAGTTAACTGAACTGTTCGCGAGTAGTCCAATCGTTTAACACTCCTAGTAATAGAGATCAACATGATGGATGTAGGGAGAAATCTGGCCAAAAAAATAAATTTCAGCATGGGAGAAATCTGACCAATTAACACTCCTAGTAACAAGGATCAATAATATGGATGTAAGGAGAAATCTGGCCAAAAAGAGGAGCTCTAACATGGATGCACCTATAGATAGCAGGATAGCATTCAAGGTTATTTTTGTCACGTTCCGAACATGTGACTCCAATAAACCTGTAAGGCTCCAGGCACATGCAAGCTCGTGATATAACTAGAGACTATCACACCAAAACCTAACTTAATTTGGCTCGATTGAACTTAAATCGAACTTAATTTAGCTCGATGTACCAAAATAGAAACATTTTGATGGCAAACAAAATCCCACTCGAGATCTTATTTCATTCTTTGATTTAATTTTTATTTCAAATTATAAATACATGTAACGTATATTTAATTAAAATTATATTAAATAATTAATAAATTTTAAAAAATTATTAGCAAATTTTAAAGAATTTACAGTTAAATATACGCAATAGTGTATTTTTAGATTGAAACATGGATTAAAACACAAAAATGTAATAGAAGATAATGGGGGCTAAAATCCTACTACATATAATAATTATTTTTGATCTCATGGTAAACATTTTGACATTGTCCGAAGAAAAGAAAGAAAAGATGACATAGGCAAAACAGCGAAAAAGATGAATAATACTAATAAGAAACAGCATGACAACCACGTGCACAAAAACTTCACTGACTCAAAACAGTCCAATGGTCCCCACATCTTCTTCGATTCAATTTCTTTTTTCATTTTCACAAAGACCCTCAACTCATTCACCAAAACAACAACCCACCACCACCACCACCACCAAAACCATCATCATTTACCAATCTTCCTTTCCTGCCTTCACACTTTCACAGTAGTACTATTTAACTGAGTCTCAGTAATGGTCTCTTGAGCTTTTCCTTCTGGGTTTTCCTGTACCATCTCAATCAGCTGGTATGCTATATCGGCTTCGTCTTTTTGCTATTTTACTTATATGGATGCTGGAGCTTTAATTGGATTCATTTCTTTATGGATTTTGAACAGAATTTTTATGGGGTTTGATTAATTACTGTCATATCTGAACTGGGTTTGGTTTATTTTTATGATTTTCTTTCCAAATTAGATACAGGATTGATGTAATTCTTGGGGTTTTCAAGTGAATTTCTTTCTGTTTTGGGCTATTGTTGAAGTATTCTACTTGTTGGTTTTTTTGTGCGGATATGTTTTCGTTTCATATGTCTTTATGGGGTTCTCAATTCTTTTACGGGATGACAGATCTAATTTATGCAGACTCTTAATTAACTGAGTGTTATTGAATGGTGAATTTCGGAATGGTGTTGATTAGTTGAGCTATTGTTAAGATAAATAAGTATTTAGTGCTTGCCGATTTAGTTAACGTTATTTGCACTTTTGACATTGAATGAAGTTATTTGATTAAAGGCGTTACCAAGTCTTGTAAGCTGCAAGATGTTGTACTTGTCTCAAGGAGTTCATTGACCTTGGTTAGATTTGTAGTACCATATTTGTAACTTCCATAACAGGCCAGAGGAATATGCAAATGAAAATTTTGATGCTTGTTCTGTTTCCCCAAACTATTGAGCTTTTTCTTGTAATCATCATCGTTTGCTTCTGCTGAATTAACATTGGGAACTGCTCCAAAATAGCCCCTGTAATATGTTGGAATTTATGATTTTGCTCTGGTTGGTCTCAGTGACAGTATTTTTATAAACAGCTTGGAGTAACCAATGCTGTTATTTTAGTGGGCATTAGTTTTCATGATGTCTTGTGTTTTTAGCTTCTCATTGTGTAGAACACAAGCAAGATTTTTCTTGCACTTTGCAGTTGGAAAATTAATATCTCTCGATCTCTTTTTCTGATTTAACATGGTTTTATGCAGATGTTCTAGCTATCATTGGTAAGTTAATAAGAGTTGCTTAGGCATTGAAGGGCAATACAATTTCTATGAAAGTGTAGTTGTTACACCAAAATGGAGGACGATAATGGCCTAGAACTGAGCTTGGCGCTACCAAGAGCTGGGGATGCTAAGGGTAAAATTAGCAGTTCATCAGAAACTAGGTCGGACATTAGTGATAGAGATACGAAACTGATCAATGAATTTAAACAGTTTCTTGATGGTAGCAACATGCAAATTTGTTCTGGGAAGGTGTCTCAGAGGGTTGATACAGTGAAACCTGAGAATTTCTTTAACAACCTTTCCAACACTTCAATTGATGTAGATACTTCTAAAAATATCAATGGTGGAGCTTTCTGGGCTATAAATGATAGATCCAAAGAGGGAGAGGAAAATATAACAGATATTCGTGAAAAACGAAAAACTGTTTTTGGTGAGACAAGCCAACAAAAGAGGCGCGAGAAAGAAAGTAATCATACTGATTTGCATGACAAGCCAAGGGTGTCTTACATCTCCATAAATACTGATGATGGTTCGACTGCAGAAAATGAAGATGTAGCTGACTCAGAGGCTGAGGCTTCAACCTCTAAGCAGCAACTTTTGCAGCAGGATGATGTGGCCAATCGATATGCTGGAACCGTGCTCTCTGATGTTCGTAAAGATTTTCATGGGATTTCTGAGTTGAATACTGGAGAATTAGCAGGACAGAAGAGGTTTAGCATTTCATCAGAAAAGGAATTTAAGATTGGGAGCATGCCTCATAGTGTCCAGTTTCCTGCTCAACCAGTGAACATGTCTCAGCCACTACCTGTCAAGGACTCTAACCCTAGCGGCGTGCCAAGTAGACCTAGCTACTCATTGCCTAGTATGATGCAAGTTATAGCTGCCACAAATAGTGAGAGAACAGGAAGCCAACCGGTGATGCCTACAAATGTGCCATTAATGGTTAGCTACTCTTCTGTCCAGCTTCCCGCATTGGATAAAGATAATTCTCGGATAATGTTTTCTCATCAGCAGATCCACCCATCCTTTATCAGCAGAATTCCAGTGAATTCAGATAAGCACAGTGATAGTCTGAAGCTAACTCAAGGTTTTCTTTCATATTTTTTAAACCTGTTTTATTATATTTTGATTTTGTAGCATGATTAAGTTCTGAAAGTGTTAGGTAAGACAGCTTAATGGCTCAGCAATAAGCATAAAACACTGATAATGCCTTGCGGAGGCAAGAAATATGAGTTTTACATGTGGTGGTAGACTTTTTCACCGGGTTTTCCTTCTTTTGATGTGGTGGGATGTGATTGGACTTCGTAATATTTTCTTCTTTATTGGTGATTGTTTTGTTCTTGTAAGAGTTTTGGGAAAGCTATTATGGTGGTGCAAGAATGAGATCATCATTGAAAGAATTTAATGTGTACTATTTAATAAGCCTGCCTGTTTCAAGCTTGATACAGGCCTCTCAATAATTCTTATTTCTGAGTCTGTTTTGATTCAAGGTCTGTAATGACGAAACTTTTCGTTACTAATTGACATGAATAAATCAATGGTTCAACTTTCAAGTTAGCCCATGATCAAATAATATACTTGTGGTGTTGGGGATTGTAAAGGTTTTTGTCTATACATGTCAATGGGCATGTCCTATTAAGATAACTTCCTTGATTAGTAACCCTCTTAAGGTTTTGGACAGGTTTGAGATTGAGAAATAATATACAGCGATTTACTCATAAATGGCTGGAATATACCGCAAGTGTACCCAACATCAGCCTATATTAATGTCTAAATTTATCTTTTAAAAAATTCTTGTCCACTTGATTAATATCATTGTCATTGTTTGAAGATAGTAGTCGAAAGATAAATGGGAGTATGTATTACTTGTTACTGTTATTATTTGCTGAGAGTGGTAGTCAGAGCTTTTATACCACTTCGTCCCTTCTGGATCTAAAGTACTGTAGGAAGTAGAGTATGTCAGATAATTGTGCATTAGCATTCATTATGTTGAAGAACTCAACTCCTGTTTCTTCTTGTATATGTACAGTATGCGCAGTTGTACTGCATGCATCATTGCAACCCAATGTACATTTGCATTTGTAGATTTGAAGATTGAGTTATTCTTTATCATCATAAATCTGTAACTTTGGGGCTTATAGTCGTTTCAAAGAAGGTTCTTATACCTATCAAATATTTGTGGTTTTCATGTAGTTATCCCGCAAAGGTCATCCGATTCTAAGCAACATGAGGGGAAGGCATTAGATCATCATATGGGGAATGGTAAACTGCTTGCTGAAGGAGGGGCTTCTTCTCATACAGAAGATGATGCAAAAGGAAGCAAGACATCCTTCAAATCAAAAGATGGACCTGAACTGCTTAGAACAGAAGGTTTTCCTTCAGATTATCCAACCATAAAGCCAGGTGTCGCTGCTGACTTGAAATTTGGAGGTTGTGGTTCCTACCCAAATCTACCATGGGTTTCTACTACTTCTCCAGGCCCAAATGGCCGAACAATATCAGGGGTAACCTACAGATATAGTCCTACACAGATAAAGATTGTTTGTGCTTGCCATGGTTTGCACATGTCCCCTGAGGAGTTTGTGCGGCATGCAAGCGAAGAGCCATCCAATGCAGATACTAGTACGGATACATTACCGACTAGTAATCCTGCAACCTCGGCTCAAAGCTGATTTTGGCCATAGAGAATGTCATTGTTGGTGGGCTACTGATCTCTGCTTTCTAGAACCGCGCTAAGCTGATTATATTCTCATCAGATGCAAAGAAGGAAAGCATATTGTTTACCAAGGATGTGAGCTTATTGTTTACCAAGGATGTGAGCTTATTGTTTACCAAAGGAAAGCATATTTAGTTATTTGATTCTCTTAAAATGTCTTAGCTGGTACAAATTATATGTATTATTGTAGGCGTCTCTGATTCCAGTTGGTGCTCTTTCTCGGTCAAATGCATAGCTAATAAGCATTATTGCGTGTACTATGTATAATAACCTAAAACGTTAATGTCTCTGTACATTATTCATAATTGAGCTGGTTTTCAAATCTTCAAGTGTGAATAAGGATACATTTGGCTTTCTTTTAGTTGGCAAGCAGCGAAAATTATCACCGACCAACCCATAAAAATTGGAAGATTTTAGTGAAGTCACTTGTCAAAAACAGGAATGAGCTCCTAAATCAAATTTTGACCAAGTAAAGGTGTAAATTCTTGTGGAATGATAACAAGGAAATGTACAATATTTATATAGTCTTATTCTGTTTAACGTTTAAAACTACGTAGTTTTATTAAAAATAGAAACTAAATGCATAATTATCATTAAAATTACTTTACAATTATTAGACCCTAAGTAAGAGATTAGTGAACCCTACGACGTAGATTTAATTAGGACAGAATAAGACAGATAAAATTTTGGGAAAAAACTCATCTTAACTATTAACTAAAAGAATTTGAATGGATTAATTAGGCCAAAGTAAATGCACGAAAGAAAGAACAGATGCGTTACCCTTCCTGGGATATATTTATTTGGGGGCAAACATCAAATTAGGAAGAGATTTTCCTTTTATCTTTCAAGTGTTCAACTGTGATACGGAATCCAAACAATGAATTTGGACAGTTTTTAAGTTTTAAACATATCTGGATACAGTTGGGACTTTGCAATGATGATGATAGCATGATCACGACTTTGTTCATGAGTCATGAGTAGTAGTCGTAACAAAATCTTAGAAAACTTTTGTCACCAAACTAATTTGAACTTGAAAAGATTCATTTGTTACAATATCAAAGTTTTGTCTGGGGTAATATGGATTCTTTAAGCCTCTGGATTTCGTATTACCAATGTTATTTCCTGCTACTTTCGTTGTCATTGCATTACGGTTACTGCCAGATTCCTAGTTGGACCAAACATGTTTTTACCTATAATGCTTTCCACTGTTGAATTGATCTATCAGAGTTCATTTGAATTGATCCACGTGCATCTCTAAGAAACTATGCCGGATTTTGTGTGTTTGTAACTTTTTTAACTTTTGTTTTTCTATCCATCCACAACAAAACAAGACGCATAATTTGGATTTGTTTTGTTGTTTTCATCAATAAATGTGTAGAATTTAACCTGTATATTTGCCTTGAACGATATGAACATGATGGTCTTCAACAGAGGACCTTTCGTCCCATTTTTTCTTTTGGCCCAGAAACAATAGCATAATGCCAATTTCGCCAACTGCAATGGTGTTGTCGATTTAGAAATATTGTCAATTTGTTAAGATTATGAAACAATAAAAACATGTATCGAGTTAAATTTTTGTCTTTTTAATAAAAGAACTCTGACTGATAAGCAAATTCAAGTGCTGAAATGTTAAGCTTAATGTTTTTTCGATAATTGAAATCCGGTTTGTGTATTCATTCACATGGCTTTTGTCCAAACAGTGCATATTTTGTCATGAACGAAACATTTCTATATTGTTTGACTCTGTAAAGGCTCAAATCATGTACTATTCTATTTCTGATTCTGAAATGGAATAATCATTTCATTTATTTGAAAGTTTAATTGGTGGAGTTATTATCCATTACAAGCTGACTATTTCTTCAATTAGTGCATCCTTAATTAGCAATATTATCAAATGCTTCTGGTGAAGTATCTTGAGCAAGAAAATTAATGAGGGAAAAATGCAGCAATTTATCCATTCTCAACCTCAATTAAACTATTCTAATCGTTGTCCAAATTCAATTTTACACAATTTTTAATGTAGTTCATATTATATAACGTCACAAAGTTTTATATTTTATGCTAATTGCCACTCAATCGCAAATCACTTCCTCTTTTCTGGTTGGCCATTTATAACTAGGTGGAGTTTCTTAATATAAAGAAATAAATAAAAATCTCCAAAAGTTTTTTTTTTAAGGATTTCCTTTTAAGTATGAAAATCCCAAAATTAGCAACCAGCAGTACTTATCATCAAATTTATAAAGAGTCATTGATGACTACAGTGATGATGATTATGCATTGCTGTGGCCTGGAAGATGATGTCAATGGAGTCACAGGTTTGAATATGTGTACAACTAGAAGCCATCCCCACTTCTCCATCATTATCATAAACTTGCACATTTAAAAAAATTTCTGCACCAAACACAACATAAACTATTTCTTAAATTGGGCAAAGACAAAGAACAAACAGTTCATGAAGGAAACTAAGAAAACTGACAAATCCACAAGTATACTCCTCTTTATAAAGACTTAAGCTTAACAAAAACCAATGTCAACCTTTGCCCTTTCATAAAACCTCCCAGGCATTCTGTCCCATGAAGACAATATATTTTTCAGCAGGAATAGGATGCTGTTTGTGCAACAAGTTTGGCATTCTGGGCAAGTTTCAAACTTGTATCAATCTTCTTTCCATGTATTCATGGAGTTTGTGTGTTTTGTTTATTCAGCTTATGTTCTCCCAAGTTAATGCACAGGCATCTGCAAATCAGTATGATTTATCATCACAAGATGTTGTCAGTAATTTTCAACCAAGCCTTGCTGTTGTAATTGGCATCCTCTCTATTATGTTTTCTTTGACTTTCATCTTGCTGCTTTATGCTAAGTTCTGCAGGCGTACATCTTCTAACTCTGTTCACAATAACCAAATAATTGATGGTTTGCCTCGTTCTCGTTGTTTCTCGGGAATTGATAAAACTGTCATTGAATCCCTTCCTTTCTTTAGATTCTCTTCTCTAAAAGGGTCCAGAGAAGGACTTGAATGTGCGATTTGCTTATCGAAATTTGAAGATATTGAACTCCTTCGGTTACTGCCAAAGTGCAAGCATGCCTTTCACATAAATTGTCTTGATGAGTGGCTTGAGAAGCATTCAAGCTGTCCACTTTGCAGGCAGAAGATCAGTGCTGATGATGTTTCAACCTTCACTTATTCAAACAGTTTGAGATTCTTGTGGAACCAATCAGAGCTGAGAGAGGAATCCGATATAGAGCTGTATGTCCAGAGGGAAGAAAGTCATATGGGATCTACAAGATTTAGTATTGCTGGAAGTTTTAGGAAATCAGAGAAAGGTAAGAAGGAAGAAGAAGTCCCAATTCAACAAAGTGATGATTCTGCTGCTGCTGATGAAAATGGAAAACTCTTGCATAAGTTCAATCACAAGATTATTGTTTCTGATGTTGTCCTGATGAAGAATCGTTGGAGCAATGTGAGTTCTTCAGACCTCATGTTTTTGAATTCAGAAATGCTTAATCAAGTATCAAGCAATAGATTCTCTGGTTTGGAATCAAATAATGATAAGCAATGCACTCCAACAAGAAGGATGGGAGATGGTGAACTTATGAATATTAAGGTGGAGATGGAGAGGAAAAAAGAGTTTGAAAGTAAGCTGAGCAAAATCCAGCAAAATGATTCCTTTCCACAATTAACAAGAAATCTTCCAAAAGCTTCAGAGTCCAAAAGGGATTCAAGAATTAATGCATCGAATGTTCTAAATCCCTCTGAGAAGAGATCCATGTCAGAGATAGTAGCTCATCCGAGATTCAGAGAGTTCAACACCACAACTCACAATCACAGTAGGGAACATTTTCTATCAGAAAATAGTGTTGAGGATAAGATGAGGAGACTTTGGCTGCCAATTGCAAGAAGAACAGTTCAGTGGTTTGCCAACAGAGAAAGAAGATCAACTCAGCCTCAAAACACAAGGCAATCGGTGAATGTATAAATCCCTTGTCAATGCCTCTTTCTCCCACTTTTCTAATGTTACAAGTTCTTGAATTCTGGTGAGATTTTAGAACTCCTACCCTTTGGTTAGAATTCATAAAAACTTTCTTCCTTAGGTGGTAAAACTTAATTTCAGAGACACTTGTAGTTCTTTTTGACAGTTTAGTTTGTCCTTAACATGCTTACAGTTCATGATGATTTACCACTCACATAAACATGAATATATACATGAATTCCCATTGTACATGAATCATTGAGATTTATAATGATAATACAAAACTACAACAGTTTGAGAAAATGTTTGTTTGTGCTATTGTGATCCATTTCTTAAATAATAATGTCTTTGTACACTTTCTTCCTATTGTGAATTGTGATCCATTTCTTGTCTTATTAAACACAGTTTCATTAGTCTCCATGTTGATAACTCATTAGGTAGTACAGTGTTTAAATAAACAATAACTATAACTTAAACAAACTAAGCAAGCCAAACCAAGCCACCCTGGTTTCTTCTCTGGGTTCCATGAATCAAACCATTATATAAATCAATTAACTCTTTAATTAATGGAAGAGCCCTTCGATTCCTTTCTCTTTTGGTTTATTCAATGGTCAATGGATGAATAGAAAAGAAAATTACAGATTCTTGTAGCTTGCTAGAATCTTTTGTAAATGTACACCACAATCCACAATTCCACAACCTTGTTTAATAATTAAACAAAATGTGTAGAAAAATCCCACATCCCAAATGAACCCAACTAAGATAATAAATTAATAAAAGTTTTGTTATAACAACTTTACAAATAAATTCAATAAAATACCCCAACTAAGATAATAAATTAATAAAAGTCTTGTTAGATTTATTTCATATTGATTGTAGAAGTGACAATTTTAGTAGAGTTGTCAAGCTATCTAGCAATAGCATTACAGAAGCATGCCTTGATGAAAGGTTTGCTTGCTTTAAGAAGTCAATATTGTCTACTGTGAAATATGCCACAATCTATTATCAATTCATTACTTCAATCCCAATCCATTAATGGATCTTAAGTTTTGAAGTTAATTATATAATGCACTATTTCTCCATAATTATATAATGCACTAAATTGCAGCCTGCAAGGATATCCAACGGGACTCGAGCTCCAGGTGCGCTCCCAGGAATATTTCACCCGGGCAACGCACCCACACGGAATCTAACCCGCATGGAAGTTAATTTATCCACAACTTATCTCCTTGGCAGTTACTCCCATTTCTTGTTTGTTGAGTTGTAGGTCAAGTAATACCTCATTATATTAAAATTATGTCCAGTCCCTATCCATTTTAATGACCAATTCATAACCTATATCTTTTTTTCTTTTTTTTTTTTCTGACAAAGAGAGAATATTAAAATTAGCAGCCATGGTAGACATGGTCCTCTTTCTTTGTCGTTACTCAAGAAATCATCCAATCCTCTCATGCATTTTTCGGTCACTACTCTTTTCAAATGAAACAGTTGCCTGGCATCTCATGCTTCTTAACCTTACTGCCTAATATGGACTGGTAAAGCGGTTAAGAGTAATGACAAAGAATCCCAAAGTTTTTGGATATATTGCAAAATATCATCTTAAACTATGGTCAGTTTGTAATATATTTTTTAATTTTATCACTTTATCTTCTTAAAGTATTATTATTGTTAATTTTTTTTTGTAAAGTATAATAATTTCGTGAAAAATAAATTTTTTAAATCAATCTATCCTCATATTTATTTTATATTTTTTAAAATACTTTACAAGAGATTAAAAATTCGTCATTTACATCCACTCCCTTTTATATTATTTAAATCTTAAATCAACTAAAAAAAATTATGAAAATTTTCATTTACAGAGATTTGCTAAAACTAAAGCAAAGAAAACAGTGCAAAGGATTGATAAATATTTCGATAAAAATTGTAAATGATGGCAAGATTTAGAGATACAATAGAAAATGTTATTTATGTTTTTTTCATTTTAATTTTCACATAAATTTATTAAATTGAGTTAAGATGAAAAAAATTAATAATTTAAAGAAATAAAATACTAAAATTAAAAATATAAGGAGTGTATTACAATCCAATTATTCTTTGGAGTGGCATTTTGTAATTGGTAAAAAAAGATGCATAGTGATGGTAATCTATTGTTAACATGGTGTAACAAAAAAAAAATATTAAAATTAGAAGACTCATTCAAGATTTTAGTCTAAATTCTCCATTTTATCCACAAAACAGATACGCCTTAGCCTTAGTACTAGGGGTGTAATCGAGCCGAGTCGAGCTCAAGTACACCCCTAATCGAGTAGCTCGTTTTGAAAAAATATCCTACTCGAACGAGCTCGAGCTTTCATTAATCGAGCTTGAGCTCGAGCTCGACTAAGAGCGATCGAGCTCGCGAGTAGCTCGATCGAGCTCGACCTCCAAACGAGCCAAATCGAGCTCGAGTTCGAGCTCGAGTATTTTATTCTTTTATTCTTTTATTTTATTTATTTATTTATTTATTTTTTATAAAAATTATAGGATGTATTTGTAATTTTTTAAAATTTAATGACGTCAAATTATAATTTACTACAAATTAAGGACTAAAATATAATTATAAATAGATTAAATTATAATTTATTAAACTACATGGACTAAAACATAAATATAAATATTAAAAATAAAAAATATATATATATACTCGTGTAGCTCGAGTATGTGTATTCCGAACTCGAGGTCGAGCGAGCGAACTCGGTCAAACTGAATTGGAGTCGAGTAGTTGACTGAGCGCTAGTTTAACACCCCTACGCCGTACTATCATATAGAGTAAAATTTAAAGCGAGAACAGAGAGTAATTGATATCGTTATCATTACTCTTTTATTGTGTTTATGTATTATTTTGTTCCTTTCCAACATTAAAAACTGTTCCAAAAGATTCAGAGTCTAGAAGGGATTCAAGATTTAGGACATGAGATGTCCCAAATCTCTCCGGGAAGAGATCCATGTCAGAGATAAGTAGCTCAACACCACAACTTACAATGAAAATAGTGTACGTTCGTTTTCTTCCTGAAAATAGTGTTAAGGTGGAAAAGATGATGAGATTTTGGCTGCTAATTGCTAGAAGAACAGTTCAGTGGATGGCCAACAGACAAAGAAAGATCATCGATCTCAACCCCAAATCACAAGGCAGCAGCAGTCAGTCAATGTATCAATCTCTCACCAATTAATGCCTCTCAAAAGATTGCTCTTTACACCTTTCTTGTGTTCCAAGTTCTTGAATTCTTGTGCATTTGGGACTCTCGAGTCCCGAGAGATCATATAATCGCTAAAATAACTTTACAATTATTAGAGACTAACCAGAAATGATTGAACCCTACAATGTAGTTTAATTTTAGACTTGATAAGAAAGGAATAATTGTACAGAAGATCCAACTTGAATAGTGACCTTTGGTTGGAATTCATCAAGACTTTCTTCTTCAGAGATATATTTGTCTAGTTTATCTTCTTGTTGTTTTTGATAGTTTTGATTTTACATGTTTAGAGTTTATAGCGATTTACCACACATAAATCATATGCATATACACACAAATTCCCAATGTACATAAATCTTTGAGATTATACTTATTAGCACGTACCTAAAATCGTTTTCATCAAGCAGACTTTTCCACAAAACTATGATTTGAGTTTCTTTCATTTAATCAGAATTAGAAATGATCTTGTGATTTAAGTTACTCCAATTTCTTTGTCAGAAAAATTTGCTACCTACCCTATATGTATATCAAGATACAAAAACTTGGACATAAATACCTCACTTTAATTTTGATAATCTTCCGTATTAAGGCCTTAAATTCATGCCCTGTTTCTTGTTGAATCTGAGGTCAATTAATTCATCCCACATGATAAATTACAATATATCCAGTCCCCATCCATTCCATGACGAATTCATTATCTGTTTTGGTGAAAGAAGTATATTAACATTAACAGGCATGGTACTAACGTAAGAGATGAGTCCTATTTCTTTGTCATTACTAAAGAAATCTTGAAAGGATCATGCATGCATGTTTTACTCACTCCCACACTCCCACTCCTTTTTAGTTCATCTTTTTCTTTTTAAAATGAAACAGTTGCTTGGTCTCTCTCATACTTCTTAATTTAAACAAACAAGAAATATTAAGAACGCCCCAATTATTGCCTAAACCTGAAAGTTACCTCTGCACTTTTCTTTGGATGTAATATTAATGTTGCTGTCCCTTTGGTGTGATATAAAAATCATTCAACTGTTACTATTTTTACCCATTTCTCTTCGTAGTTTATTTTAGCAAAAGTCTTGTTTTTTGTCAACAAAAATGTTTCCTGTTAAACATTATAAGAACGCTCAATAATTGAAGATAAAAACTCTTGTGAAACGGGTTCATATATACATGAGATGCGTTTAATATATAGCAACGTTTGAAATTGTGATTCTAATTTTCTATCATTTTTCTTTTGCGTTAAAATTGTAATTAATTCCCGTTTCATATATAAACTCGTTTCAAATGAGTTTTTCTCATAATTGAATAAACCTGAAAAAAACAAAAAGAAAAAAAGAACTTGAGTTGACTTGTGCACGTTTCTTTGGGATGTATTAATATTGTTGTCCAATTTCAAGAAATATTTCCAGGGTAAAAATGAAAACCTCCAAAGTAAAGACTCAAAGCAGGCATTATGCTGACATTGTTTGGCATATCTGGTGCCGACAAAGAGAATAACCCACAAAGGAGATGAAAACTTTTAGACAGAATCTAATGTAAACTATGATTTTGTGAACAAAGGTTCTATAGAACACTGTTAATAGTTGTGTGTGATGCTAATCAGTCAAAGTGGTTAAGGTTATTATGTATATTATTAAACATCACAAATGTCAATGTTATTAACACTAATAATATCATATGAATTAAACTTTGTCTAAATATATATATATATATATATATATGTCATCAAAAAGATATGCCTATCTTTTTATCATCATCAAGCTGTCATTTGTAACTTCTGCTTCTTTCTTTGGGTAGAATTCGATTTAAACTTACGTCAGTACTGAAAACTGGAAAGGTTTGGACAACAAATTGAAGGGATTTCATAAGAAGAAGACAAAACATTCATATAATTTATCTGAGTAGATGGATGGGGTGATGTGATGTATATATATATATTTGTATATTGCCAAATTTTAAACCATTCTGTTCAACCACTATTGAGTATTGACTACCCCCATTATGTGTGTTTTACCTTGAATTGCTCTTCTGGTTTCAGAGCGTTAATTAACCATACTTTTGATGGGATTCCTTTTCCGAGTTCATTACTGAAAAAGTTCAAGATAATAACAACAATTCGTTCATTTTCATAACGTAAGGCGTGTACATCCATGGCTAAAATAAAAGAACACTAATGTATATGGGAGACCGGATATGCTGTCCTGCCTGTCCAAGATTATTCGGTATTATCTAGTTTTACTAAAATTAAGGATTAAAAAATAATTATTTTATAATTATTATACGAGTAAACTTACTACTTAGTTTTATCTTGATAAAACAGAATAATCTTGGATAGAATATACTATTTATGTATTTGGAGAGACTCAATCTATGTGAAACAAAAAGAGTGGTCTAAAGACCATGAGCCTTGGCTCAATGGTCACCACCTGATTCAGGTGAGTTGGAGGTCAAGAGTTTAATTCCTGCCTCCAACACAAAAATCCCCTCCTATTGAAAATAAAGTCCTCCCACACGGCCGGAATTGGTCACCAGAACAATTTCTGCCTCCAACAAAAATCCCCTCCTATTGAAAATAAAGTTCTCCCACATGGTCGGAAAAACAGTGGACTAAAGCAGCAAATTTTGATTCAATCCCTTTTATCTTTCTAACTTTGAATAGCAAAGATTAGGACCACTTATTAGATACAATGGAGTGCTATGGTAGGATGATCTATCCAGTGAAGGCTAGGCAGGTCCAATGAAATTTGTTGTTTGTAAAGATTGGGTGCTGTTTCACATAATATGAACAAAAGAGCAACTCCGATTGTTTGTAAGTCACTGATTTTGGGGGGATTAGGTGGTCCAGAAACTGCCTAAAGATAGTGGACTAAACCATCCAAAGTTTGGCAGGAGGCAGGAAGATGTGCATCCCACTTCCATATTCTTATTGCTTCACAGGGCTTGGAGGACCACTATGGCCGAAAGCCATAATGCATCATGCACTTGTCTATCACCGGTTTAGCTACATATACACACGGTGTTCTTCTTTCAAAAAAAAAAAAAAAAACAAAAAACATTTAGAGAGTTTCTTCAAATTTTTTTTGAGTTGATTTATAAATGATTCTTCTTCTTTTTTTGTTATTTTTTTCAAGTAAATAATATAAAATTAAAAATTTGATAGTTGAAAAAACAAACTTTAAAAGGTCTTAACATAATAATAAGATTACAGTAAATGTTAACTAAGAGGTTGGTTAGTTATATTCATTTTGAAGGTAGTAATATATATTATTGGCTGCTTCTCTATTATTTTTAATTCAGATACTGCTTAGCATGAAAACCAATAGTAAGAGAAGCAATTAAGTAGGAAATTTGATGCAAAAAGGGTTGTTGTGATGCTCTTACAATATCTTTATTTTATGCTAATAATAATACTTGTTAATCACTTAAGTTCCATTAATTTCAAAACCGTAAATGTTATTTAATTAAATATTATCAATATCATTCAATCACTTGTATAAATCCTAAATTACAATTCCATCAATCAATCATAACCGGATTAATCACATAAAATCATAATAATAATAATGGAGTTTATCATTTTCATTTCTATTTTATTTCCATTCTGGGATGTGGAACCAAGCCACCAACTCGAAGTTGCCGCACAGAACTTTACCCCTCTTAGGGGTTAGAGGTCAAAAGTTCGAACACCCAAACAATATTTTCCCTTAGTCCGAGGATAATAGCGTAGGATTTGTAATAGATTGGTCGTTCAAAAAAAAATGAAAAATGAAAAAGAAAAAAAAAAAAAAGCCACCAACGACAATGGAACTCCTGCTAACATTAATATTATATTCTGAACAACAACGTAAGAGCAACCACTCGTTGCCCATGATGATGCTATCATATTTGGGTTTGGCCCAACACACGTTCCAAGCACAACTCAAGCACTGAGCACAATCATTCTATACCTTTTTGGTAAATCATTCAGACCGAATATGTCAATCTTTTGGTCTGGTTTTTTATATGCCAGAACTATGGGTGCACAAACAAATTGGGAGCCAACACAATCTTGAAGAATTGTAGGTTCCTGAAGTGTATTGAGGCAAATAATGCAAAGAGATTTTCAGTATTTAAACAAAGTAGAAAACGTTGATGAGTTGGTGGAATATCTTCAAACTCTTTTCACTGGAAAAGTATCTTCCTCATTCAAAGTAACTGGAAGTTAAACAAATCATTGTTCACTAGGAAATACAAAGAAACCTATCAATTGAGAAGTTCTGGAGCCATACTAAAAGCTGACTACCTCTACTCTCATTACACAAGTGTTGCAAAAGGGGCAAAAGCAAAAACCACTCAAATCATTTACATTTTTTTACCTATGTACATAAGTTGGAGGAAAAAATGAAAAACCTATTGTAATGGCTGGTTCCATCATTGAGTGGTTCCCTAGCTATAGATTAAGTAACTGTCTTGGCACTCTTATTCGTTTCGGTCTAATGATCACAAATTCATCTTTGAAGTGACCTTGACTATAGGAACAGAAACGAGAGAAAAGAATTTCCCGACTGAAGCACTCATCTACCAATCTTCCAGCCATTCGGTGGTATTGAGTTCTTCCAAGTCACGAACGGGGGAATGCAATGGGGTTATGTTGCCTTCCAAAGGGTTTCCAATTTGTTGATTAATACGAGAGATCACTTCGTCGGGAGTAGGAGTTGTACGTTCTCTCACTCCTTTCCAATCCACATGACTAAACCATGGATGACTTTTCACAGAGTCAACCCCTTCACTTCCAAGTCTTGAACTTTCATCAACTTCAAGTAACTGAATTAAATCATTATATAATAATTACTTCCAACTTATGAGCAAACAAAGAAAAAGGAGATACTCATTTATCTTAATGATACCTTTGTAATTAGATCAACAGCATCATGACTGAGAGTTTCCGGAAGAGTTAGCTGTCCTTTAGCTATTCTAGCAAACGTAAGCTCACTTTCTCTCCATGATCCAAATGGCATTTCACCTTGTAACATGAAGTATACCAAGGTTCCCAAAGCCCACCTGTACATATTCCTCCAACAAAATTAAAAGTGCCAAGAAATGTCTACAATAGTAAATGTGCTGAAATATATTGAGGCCAATATAGAAACCGCACGTTGACAACATTATTGCTGCCTTTACTGGGTTACTAGGATAAACATGAGCACGTATGAAGGTGGCTATTTACCAATCAGCAGGAAAGCCATGCCCTTTTCCTTGGACTATCTCTGGAGCTAAAGAGTCAGCCATCCCGCAGATAGTAAAAGTTCTCTCACCAGTTTCACCAGACAACTTCTTCCCATATCTGAAGTCCACAAACTACAATCAAGTGAAACTATCAGGAATAATCTCATTTCCAGGTCACATCTTTTGCACTGTAACCCGATATTAACATGTAAGATCACATTATGTGGGTCAAAATTCCTTAAGGATAGGCAATAGCAAGACTATGATAAAAAAATTAACCTGAATATAGCCCATTTCGTCAAACATTAGAACATCTGGAGACACACCTCTGTAGAGAATGCCATTCTGACATAAATACAACCACATACAGGCACAAACAGGGTTAAGAGTAATACTATAATCAACCGTTTGACACAACGAGAACTTGAACCGCAGATGCCATACCTTGTGCAAATCTTCCAGAGCGGTAACGACAGAGGCAGCACAGAACCGTGCGCATGCTTCATCAAGTGGGCTGTTCAGTATAGAAGTTAAAGAGCAAGCAAGGCGAGTATGCAGAAGTAAGCCGACGTGTGTTTGATCAGCACAGGTGCATACAACTTGAGGCACACCACTGGAGGGGCTTATGTACTTCATTAGATTCTTCTCTTTCAGCACTTGTGCTTGTTTGCCAAGTTTTTTGATCTTCTGCTTGGAAAACCTCTTTAAGCTGAGCAATTTTTCTGCAATAGGAGGGGAAGAAAAAGGGAAATGGCTATCTAAGTTCTTGGACTGAAAATTTTATTGATGGCTTCACGTCATTACTTCATTTAATATGATATATCTACTTTTCTCAGGTGTGCAAAACAGTCCAAATATAAGAGATCAGTAAACCAAAAACCTTGCCATTTGAAAATTAGTTTAGGGTGACAAATAGTGGACATGTCATTTTAACATTCAATTATAAATACAAATGACATAACTGCAATAAACCAACCTGTATTCTTCAAAGATACAAGGCCAATCTCAGAGCAATCCGTGGTATATAAGCACATTCTCCACTCCTAAATAACATCATTAGACCGAAATTTATGTCTTCTCTTTGTAAAAGTTTCCCTCTGAAATAAGATTAACTTGAGCCAGAAGCACCCTTACCAGATCAGCAAGCTGAACCTTCTCAAGTGCCGAAGTATCATGCTTTTCCTGAGATTCTGGCAAGCTAACCTGATGATCTTTTGGCCTAGATATTATTTGCCATAAGTACTTCAGGTTAAAAATATTCAAAGTCACAGTTTAAGTTGACAAGATTAACCTTAAAGTATGTGTTCATCATTTTACAGCTTTGAAGAGATCACAACTTACTTAGGATCATCCTGTGAAAGCTTAGCCAGAGGGCCGACGACTGAATCAAAATTTTCTTTTGTTAACACTGCACAAACAACATCACCCACAGCAGTGACCCTTATGGTAGCAATGCATTCACCAAGAAGCATCCATTCTCCAAAATAACTCCCCTCAGACTTTTCCACAGAAATCACCTTCTTGTTCTGCAGGTCAATATCCTCCTGGTCTTCAGACATAAGACTGGTGGCATTTCTACTTTTTACCGAATCCAAGTCAAACGAAATTTTAACCACACCCTTTTGGATAATGTACAAGCCCATGAGGTCCTCATTCTACAAGTATAAAGAGGAAGCATAATTAGAATGTATGCTTGCCCCTGAAAACGCTGTTGGAAGCATTCACTTTTAACAGCGAAAACAGGACTGCATGCTAAATTGGTAAAAAATATTTTATGACAGAGAACACGATTAGCATTGCAAGGTTAACAAAAAAGTTGCAAGTTCGAACAATTAGAACAAACTATAAATTGGTAGGAAGGAACATAAAGATAGCCATGATACTCAGGGTATAGTTATGATGATTGCTGATTGCCCATCTTTGGTTACAATACTTGTCACTGTATACGATCTCAAACTTAAATCTACATAAAAATAAAAAACTAATTGCAAATAAGTTCGATCTGTACCTTTTCAACTATTGCCTGCCCACCAAAGTAAGACACTTCAGTAAGAGAATCTGCAATGTGACTCAGCTGTAAAATTGTCAACCTCGAGAGAAGATCTACCGACCTCAGAAGCTTCAACGATGACAAATTTGAGAATTCTGACATAAGAATTCCTCTAAAATCCTCTCTCTTGAGTGCCCATAGAGTTCCGCTGGTCACAGCACGGACAGAAGCTTGGAGGGGCTTGTTGTACCTGCCATTGATAGATTGAAGAAGGGAAAAGAAATAATCAGAATAGATGTCAACCATGAATTACATGTCCTTAAGAATGATCCATTCCAACCAGTGCAAAATCCCTGCATTGGCACCAAACTAGATCTCAGAAAACAAACATGCCAAGATCTGACCAGAACAGGTTTCAACTTCTTTATTTCCAGGATGAAACAGAGAGGGACCAACCACCTTCCATCCTTTTATAGTAGAAAAGTTAAAGTGGATATCTATTATTGAATGAATTATATGTTATCAAGAACCATCTATGATCTGGAAAATGATTAAACATTCAAAATCTCTAGAAATAAGATGTTGATTCTGAACTAGGAATGTCAAGATGTAAAAGTATAATGAATTCTCACATCAGTGCAAGTTCGCCAAAAGATGATAACTTCTCAGCAGTGTACTGTTGTAAAACTCTAGCCACTTCTCCATTTTTCTCTTCCTGAGATTATTATACCATGTCAAAAGCCAACACATTCAGACCCAAAAAAAATACCAACGGAACCTGAACGACTTATTGTGATCAGCAATGACTACGATAACAAGTGCCTGCTCTAATTTGCTATAGATGCTTCAAAGTTGTGAGGCAACAACATGCTTGGGAGAAAAAACAGATTTAAAAAATTTAATGAGTAATTTTCCCCCTAAAAGCTTTCACATGCAAAACTTGATTAGCAAAAAGTATCTTGAGAGGTAATTTGAAAAATAACTTGTTCCAGTTTTACTCCAGCTAAAGTACAGGGAAAAGGAAAATGAGAAAACCAAGATAGAAATTTTGATTAAAAGTTAGAAAGTCATATTATAAGCAAATAACAGTTTCAAAATCACACCCTTAGCAGTTACAAATTATAACAACATGAAAAATGTGTAAATTGGAAAAATGTAATTTTGCAACAAAAAGCTACTTGCTGTATGGTTACCTGTGTGGCTAAGACCTCAAATTCCCCACTTCCAACAACATAAAAACAGTCACCTTCACCACCCTGTAATATGCGACAAATCATACTCACAGCGAACAAATTAAAACTTCAGAACAGCTATAAACAGCAGAAGGTTCTCAAATGAAAAATCATCAAGTTCTTAGCTAGAAAACCAGGATCAGATAAAGGCTTGTGTATGTCAGATTTAAATGAAAAATTTTGCGAGCCACAATGCTTGGGAAGAGTCAAAGAAGCCAACATAAATACTCCATACAGATAAGTAACAGATATGATTGAGAATCTACCAGCAAATAATGGATAACAGGGTAATTGTGTGAAAATCAACACGGACCCAGCATAAGTAGTACCAACGAAATTGAACACTAAAGAAATCTTTTAGGCTCAATGTTAAGCCATTAAATCAAGTTTGAAATTCACCATCCTCATGCTCAAATTTGACTTTCATTTTCAAGTATGTCAAATTCGGAAATTGATTAAAGCTCAAGAACAAGCTCAAATGGCTTATTAGTAATTCATGAATATATGTAGTTCAACTGTCTGTAATATGCATTGTGAAAGATAATATTGTCATGAATAACGCGTGCATCAGTATGGTTAGTCATAATTTTAGGAACTAAAGGGGTTGAATAGTAAAAGGTATAAAAAAGATGTAATTAAAAGGGGAAAAAATGTCCATTTGCGCTTTAAAATGAAGATCAAATCTAAACTATACTATCTAACAGGAATCGAGCTCAAGTGTTTCAATTTAAATCTCATTTCAAACTGGCAACTCAACTCTAAGCACAAGAAATAAAAAATATTTTATTTTTCAGAGGAAACAAATAACGGTAAAAAGAAAACTACCTGCTTCACCACAATGTCTCCAGCTTGAACCTCAACTCTTTGCATGCAATCCAACAAAACCTGACACTGAGAATCCGTAAGTTTTCTGAAAAGAAAGTGGTCGTGCAATGCCCGTTCAATTTGTGCCTGTTGCATAAGATTTCGTTAGAGGATCATATATGTACACCATAGAAAGGAAAATGTGGATAGAATTAGTGCGCTTTTTCTTTCCATAGAACAAATCTGTGCCAAATGCTCAAGCAATAAATCAAAGCAGTAGGCATTACTTCTTCTTCCCATGTCTTCCTGTGAGCTGGTGAAGAAGGTACCCAGATTTGCCCCTTCTCCAAAGAACTCTCTATAGCTCGAAGCCGTGCTTTTGATACATCATTCCTTGCACGGGGATTTTTGGAGTTCCAGCTTGTAACTGAGGGAGACTCTGATCCTGTCACCTCTACAACTTGAGGTACTGGGGGTCTTAATACTGCATCCGAACTTGGTACTCGAGCAACAGAAGACTAGAAGATGAAAGTTATAAGTTAATTAAACTGTTTTGAAGCATATAGAGTGCATGATGATTTCAAAATAGATAAAAACTGAAAAGAAAAACAATGACCTAACCTCAGTCAAGCCACTCATTTGTACAACTATCACAGTTATGTCATCTGTACGAGTTTCATACTGTAGCCAAAGACGATATGATTCAGCAACAATTGCAGCACAAGCATCACGAGGATCCTTATGTTTTGCAACCTGAAGAATTTTTCATAACAGAATAAGAAACTCTTTTGGTGTTTAAGATAAAAACAGACATACAGCATTTTACCAACTGAAAACATCATTCCTAAACCACCTCCTAACCCAGGGTGGGCATTCTCTCCAGGTTAGCCATAAGAACTAAGCAGATAAGTATACGCTGGTTGATCAAAAGCGGAAAAGGAGAAAAAAGAACAGAACAGAACAGCACGAACCATATTGGCATTAGGAATCTGAAGCAAAATCACAATGTTATGGCACAATAGAAGATTCCACCAATTAGGACTATACGGCTGATTAGGGCACCATCAAAAGAAGTATCCAACACTGTTTCTAGTCGTATCAGTTTTATCCAATATATATTAGATCCAGTATTTTCAGAAAAACATCTTGTCTACAGCTCATCCTCAAGTCATATCATCTCAGTTATAAGAATTCTTTGCATGTCCATGATTCTTAGATTGTATAACCATGTACAACAGATAATAAAGAATTGTACCAAGATCCAAACGAGGATATCTGAAGTTTTACACTTTACATGTATGCTCACAGCATCACGCTGGACTAAAATTTACCTGAGCCTAAAGACAAACTCATTTGTTTTGTTGAAATTACCATTCTTCAAAAAAGAGTAGCATTCAGTATCTTAAAGACATTGTGACCCTTCAATAACAAAAAAACAAAAAAAAAAAAGAGCTCAACAGACAATTGAATAAAATGTTTAAGTAATATTACTCCATTAGGAATATAGGATAGTTCTAAAATTAACTTAATGTGGGTTCCAAAGCGACCGTCCACGCCCAGTTGCGTGAGTTATTTAGATTAAGGTCAACTTCCAAAATTTTGATAGCAAGCTCAAAAAGCGCTTCTTAACTATCATATAACTTCATCGGGCTTTAATACTCATAATTTCATACAATAAAAATTGTAACTTGAAAAATATGACGAGATAAAATAGGGAATTACTGGTCTCCATCAACATGGATCAAGAAATTTTGATATTAACGTTTTGCAGTACTTCAGACCTAAAAAGATACTAAAACTGTCATACCATGTCAACAACAGACTGGCTGGAAAGGAACTCAAAGACCCCATCGCTGGCAATCACAAAGAAGGGATGTCTGGGTGTGAGCTCCAAAACAACAATTTCCGGGTTTGCAACAACACCAACAGTCTCAGCAATAGAATCACCAATACTTCTAGTAAATGCCGTACCAGGATACATCCCATGTTGCACCCACAATCTTGGTGGATCACCATCATCACCTTCTTCGGTTCCCCAACATTGCACATCCGGGTTCTTCAGTCCCTCAATTTGATCCAAAGTCAGAACTCTTGCTCCACACATCTTAACCCTCTCAAGTTCATCAGGTCTGAATGGAGTTTGATCAATTGATAGGTCAACAGCAACAATATCCTCCCCTCTCTTCTCAGCTATAACAGCTCTTGAATCACCTGAATTAGCAACATAAATTGTAGTGCCTCGAACTAACACTGTGATTGCAGTAGTCCCACTCATGCTGTCATCCAAATCATCAGCATGCAACTGTGAATTTGTCGCCAAGTATGCACCATGACATGCCTCAACAGCATCCATACGGAACTTACTATTCCTAAGCAAATTCTCACATAATTTCCGCTTCACAAACTGCGAGCATTGAGCCCCAAATTCTCCATGCCCATCAAAAACGCCAAAGAAATTATCATCTGGACTTGTTCCAAATGGAGTATGAATGCAAAAACTGTCTTGATTAGCCTTATCAAGTGCATCAGGATAGTATCCTCTCTGAGATAGAAACGAGTATCTTAATTCATACTTCCCTGATGGAACCTTCACAGTTCTTGAGCCTTCCGGTGGCAAAAACTGAGATGAGACCCTAGAAAGTCTACTTATTCCCCCGTCATGATCCCTAGTTAAACTTAGCTGGTTCAACTGATCTCTAATTTCCCCTTCATTATCTGTGGAAGTAGGTGAAATCACTCCAGTATCAGCCGCTCTAACTTTTTCACTTTCTTTAACCTTGGCCTCTCTTGGTGCACATATCTCTCCAATACAGTTCTTTGAATAAACACAACCCATTATAGAAAAGACCAAACAGAGACCACCTCAGATGCCAGAACTCCCAAATTAATATTCATTAGGTCGTTACAGCTTCAACAAAGATCCCAACTTGAATGAACCACACAATTCACCACCTCGTCAAACAATCTTTACCAAATTCAGAGACAGTTCCTTAAAGATACAAATTCAATAGAATCAAACCCGAGTCTGAAAAATGCAAAAGAAACCCGAGTCAAAACACCATTAACATTATTAAGTTATAATCACATTAACCAACCCGCAGAAAACCCACCATTTAAATTCGATAAAAACTCGGAATCCTGGCCTAGCTAATGCAATGCAAGTGATTGTTCCAAACTACTCATATAAATTTTAAAAAGCCAAACGAAATGAAGGTAAAAGAACCACCTTTAAGCTGATATCAAATGTAAATGATAAAAAGAACAATCAATAACCATGGAGTAATTATGCGTTGGTGAATTAGAAGGTGACACAGAGCTACTGACCCAATCAAATTTAGTGGAAAGTGCGCACACCCCGCACACACCTCAACTGATGAGTCTTTGAAGCCTGAAGAACTGAACAATATCTGAATGACAGCAGGGGAAGTGAAAAGGCAACGTATTGCCCGTTCAGGGTGTGATCGGAAGAGAAATGAGATTTGAGCTCAGCCCAGCTCAGAGAGAAGGAGAGACGTAATGGGATTGTAGAGTGAAGAGAGAGTGTTGGTTCGGTACAGTGGTGGAGGTTCAAGTGAGAAGAGGGGTGTTTGGACCAATAGTTTTTTTTTTCTTTTTTTAAATATGAGAGAGAAGGATTAGCCACGCGCTTGGATAAGTACGCGCCACCGTTTATGGTGGTGGTTGGGGATAATGATGGCCCCACGGTTTAGAAAGTTTTGAAAAAACGGGAGATATGGCCTGCTTATTTTAAATGCTACTATCATTTCTAACAAAAATAAATAAATAGTACTTACTTCTTTTGTCATTTGTGTAAATAATTTTTAAAAATTTTAAAACACTTCTGATCTATAAATATTTTAAATCAAATAATAAGCCTATACATTTATTACGATCACATCCTAATATTGAGTGGAGGGACTCTATCTAAAAATATATAAATGCTACTTATCACATGGATATTTCTTGCTTATTTATATTCATACTAAAAAAATATTAGTAGCCAAGATTTAATTTATTCTTATTAATATTTTATTAGTTTTTTGGGATGAGGTAAAAAAATATGTTAATTCCGGAAAAGGGGAAAAAATAGGCTGAAATAAATAAGCTTAACATTTAAAAATTAAATTTAAGTTGGATGGAAAAATAGTTTTTTTCAAATAATTGAGGATTACATATTAAAGTAGGGCTATAGATCAATATATCGTCAAAGAAAACTAAAACAAATTTTCTAAGATGAGACTGAAAAATATGATTCATCAAGGCTTGAAAAATAGATGGTGCATTGGTAAGGCCAAATAGCATAACTATAAATTCATAATGGCCATGATGTGTTTGAAAATCTGTTTTTGGTATATCTTTCAATTTGACACGAATTTGATGATAGCCTGATCTTAAATCAATTTTAGAAAAAAATTTGTAACCGTATAACTCGTTCAACAACTGTTAGGGATCGGGTACTTATCCTTAATTGTTTGATCATTTAACTTCCTATAGTCTACACAAAAACGCCAAGTGTGTGTTTAATATTTATTAATGATATTAGGGCATAGTTATTCACATATATGATATATAAGTAAAAAAAATGTTTACATTGTCTATAAATTAATATAAATATCTCTTATTTAAATATGTGAAACTTGTTTTCAGAAATGTTTTCCAATTTTCTTAATTTAAAATAAAAGCAAAAGTTATTCAACTATAATTTCATACCTCAACAAATAAACCATGATTATGATTTTTCTACCCTAATTTAAAAAAAATTAAGTTAAAAAAATATACTTATAGAATTATAAAATTTCAATTATATCGTGTAAAACAGTTTCACATATTAAAACATCAGTTTTTTTTTTATCCATCATGACCACTCTTCTAATTTCTCTGCTTCAAAATATAATTAAAAAAATGATTTTTACTATGTAAGGTCTAAGGCAACCTAAGAGGGGGGTGAATTAGGTTTCTAAAAATTTCTTATATAACAATCAAATCAATTTGAACAAATTCAATCAACAATGATGAGTGAGTAGTGTGACTTGCATCAAGTGTAATGTAAAATGATGTTTGATGTAATATTCTAACAACACAATGAATATATACTTAAATCCAAGTGCAGTAAATTAAATCATGAACAATATGAAATAATAGTAAAAACTGAAAGCAATAAAGAGCAATTGACACAATCAATTTAGAGTGGTTCAAGTCTCCCCCTTGGAGCACTCTACATCCACTACCCAAGTTCTCCAACTTAGGATTTCAACCTTCACTATGAATTGATCTTTTTCTTGTGGTGAGATCAAAAGAACCACTTTTACAACCCAAGTATCCCAACTTAGGATTTCAACCACCCAAGTATCTAACTTAGGATTTCAACCTCCTCACAATAGAAGATTTAGAATGAAATTACAACCCACTATAATTTGGGTGGATATGATAAATTGAAGCTCACAATATGATTCCTATAATGAAATTTACAACTCAAACTATATAGCTCAAGAATGAAATGAAGAACTCAAAGAAGGCTCAAGAATTTTGATCTTTTGTTTCTTGATGAATCAAAGATGAAGTGCAAGAGTTGTAGAGAGTGTTTTTCAAGATTAGAAGCTCAAGGAATCAAGGGAGAAGTCTTTTAGGTGCAGAGCTCAGGGAATCAAGTGTGTTTAACGTTCATGACTCATCTAGTATTTATACTACATAGAAGGGGACAAAAAAACGTTTATGTTTGACATTTGAAAAACTAGCCGTTATGTGAAAAAATGAGTTTCGGACGGTAGTTTCGGACTCAGGGGTCGTCCGAACCTATTTGACTGAAAGCATGTGAAACCCTATCGCGACAGTTTCGGCCGTCCGAAACTGGGCTCTGGTCGTCAGAAACTTTTGTTTGCCATTTTTCGATACGATCCCGACATAATTGGGAAAAATGTAAGCCATCAAAGTTGTAGCCCTTTCTCTTATATTTCCAATGGCACCAGAATCACTCCATTTGAACTTAAAATGAAGGAGATATGATTAAAATACTAAACCCTGGCAGATTTCTCAGCATTTGTTCTTGGCCAAGGTCGTCCGAAACTTTGTGAGCTATTTTTCAAAATGATCACGACAGAATTTTGAAAAACTTAAAACATAAAAGTTGTAGCCCTTTCTCTTACCTTTCCAATGGCTTTAAAATCATTCCATGTGGACTTAAAATGAGAAAGATATGATTGAAATACGGAACGCTGGCAGATTTCTTCAGCATTTGTTTGAAGATTGAAAACACTTTGAAAACATTTTTACTTAACCATAATTTGAAGTTTAAAAACACTTTGAAAACAATTTTTCTTGAGCATCATTTGAAGATTAAAAATACTTTGAAAACATTTTTACTTGACCCTTAAACAAGTGAATCACTTTCTTGAGCTATTTACACAAATGAACTAATTTACCAAACTTTCATATCTTTTGCACTTCCATTTCTTTTGCACTTCTACTTCTTTCTTCATGCAATCATGTTCCATGCTTGGCTTGTTTATATACCTATCTCAATGAAACACTTTTTGAACCATTAGCATAAACATAATTGTTTGTTAAACATCAAAATAAGTAAGATTAAGACCCTAGGTCTTCACAATCTCCCCCTTTTTGATGATGACAAACCAATTATGTAGGAGAATAAATAACATGTGCAATAAGTTGAATTATGCCTTTATTGCAAAAACATTTTGATATGTGCTCCCCCTATATGTGTACTTCCCTTTTGTTTTATTTTTCTCCTCCCTACATCTTATAACATAATTGTTTGTGAAACATCAAAATAAATGATATTAAGACCCTAGGTCTCACAATCTCCCCCTTTTTGATGATGACAAACCAATTATGTGATGAAAACAAATAACAAGTACAATAAGCAACTTTTGAATCAAAGGATAACAAATGCTCCCCCTATGTGTATACATCTCCTCTATTTTTATTTTTCTCTAATATTCTTCTCCCCCTTTTGGCATCATCAAACTAAGTATGTGAACATAAGAATGTGAAAATAACATTTCATTCGTTTTGTTTTCTTTTTCTCTCCCTTAAACATACATTTTATAACAATTCATCACTTAATTATATAGAATACCTTTCTCCCCCTTTTGTCATCAACAAAATAAGAAAAGGCTCATCACTTGACTACATAGCTTAGAACTTATCACTTAAATATACCTATCTCCCTTTTTAATATCTTGCTCCATCTTTTTTTTTTTTTTACATCAACAAAGTAAGTAAGCTAAAAATAATATGATAACAAAATAAGTGAGCTAATAAAATGATTCCATAACACATTTATCTCCCCTTTTCATTCTTTTGTGTTTCTTTTTCTCAAACAACACATCTTGCTCCCCCTTACATGTTTATTTTTAGAAATTATAATTATGTTTATTTTTCTCCCCTTTAGAGCATCTCTCTCTCTTTTAACATCAATCAAAGTAAAACAAATAACATCAATAATCATCTTTTTGTGATATTTTTCTCACCCTTACTATCTTCTAACTTCTAACTTTTAAATGTATGTCCTTTTCTCCCCCTTTCATCTTTCAACTAATGATTTTCATCACTCAATTACCTAATTTTCTTTTTCCTTATAGTTTTCTCCCCTTTTTTTTAATTTTTTTTTCACTTTTGTTCTTTATCCATTACATTCATTACATATTACTAACATGCTTTATTTTTCTCTTGTCCTTTCCCCTTTTTGACATCATCAAAATAAGAATGTGAAAATAAGAATGTGAGCACATATAAATCATAAACCACATAGAAATCATACTCTTTATTACTCTTTGTATTTACCGTTGTTCTTGGGGAAATAACATCACATCTTAGGACTACCTTTCCACTCCTTGCAACCTAATGGGTGGCTAGGCAACACTAAAATGGTTAAGTATAGGAATTTTGTAAAAATTTTGGCAGAGTTTCCTTTGTTTATAAACTAATTCCACATGCCATCAACCCAAAATTTTGACAAAAATCCAATGTACAACATATAAGTATGCAATCATATGACATTCACAAGAGTCATAAAGACTAATGCACAATTAAAATTTCATCAAGGAATATAGTAAAGACCACAAATTTTGAAACAACATGGATACCAAATTAAACCAAGAATGATACCAAATTAATGACATCATCGTCGTCAATAATGAATCATAGGAAAAACATAAGAAACTTATCAAGCTATCTTAGTGATCACATGATTCTTCTCTACAATGTGTTCATTGAAGTGCATAAGGCCATCATAATGCCAATTGAAAATGGAAATCTTCTCAAATGTTTACTACCCAATACAAGCCACAAAAATGCACAATATACCATATTTCAAAGTTTTGCAACTTTAATTTGCACAATATACCATATTGCAAAGTTTGTAAACAAATTACTTCACCATTTTGCACAAAATATAAGAACACGATTAACATTCAATTTAATCTTTCACCAATGAAAATAGTCAAATTCAAGAATGGTTAAACAAATGAAGGAATGAGATAAAGATCATCAAGATTTCAATAATGAAACACAAGAGACTAATGCAAATCCTAGGGTACTACAATCCATGTTCTATCGTTCCATTGATGTATCATTTGTCATTCACAAGAAGCATAAAAACTAATGCACAATTATATTTCCACCAAAGGAAATAGCACCATACAATAAAGACTTCAAATCCACCATGACTTCTAATGTTTGATTGCCAAGCTTGATTCTCATTCATTTTCTTGATGTTAGCACAAATTTCAACGTAATATCAAACAATTTTCTTTACAAAACTTACCATTATCATACCATTAAAATTAACAAGATGATTTGTATTCAAACATGAATTTTAAGAAGCAATGAGCAAAGTTGGAAACCATTTTCTTCGCACAAATGAATCGAATTCATGAAATTTGTTTTGTCCATACTTTCCTTGAGAGAAAATAACACACTCTCTATGTAAGAACATCATAAATTGTTTGACACATTCAGCAAACCACAAGTACTCAAAACTGAAATCAATTTCATGTAAGACACTGAGAATTTTAAGAATTCCAAACTGCCCTACCAATTTATCCTCATGTGTATATTTTGCAAGTGACTCACCTATAGGCACCCAAACTCTAGTATCTCTAAATAAACACTTAATATGCTCAAAGTAGTCATCATATAAAAGTTTAGCACAATATTTCCACACTTTACTTCTTTCAAATTGATTTAGTTCTTCTTGAATAGCTATGATCTAATTATCATCTTTTAAAGCTTCATTCACATTTTTTGGCTCAATTTGTGAGAGGAAGACCAAGTTATTATCTAAATGCAAAGATGACCTAGTGTTGACTCCTCTAGATGGACTTCCTATGATTAAGTCTTTAGGATGACTTTGAATGAATTTCCAAGCTTTTGGAGGATCACTCAATATATTGAAACTCTCTTAATTTTCTTTACGAGTTCTTTGAGTCAACCAAGATTCAAAAAATATAAGAATGAATTGTGAATATTTAGGAAATATTGAAAGCTCTAAGGAACAAGAATGAATTCAAGAATCATAATAAATATTGTGACAACAAGAACAAGAATGTTATCACTACTATCAATAAAGACTCACAAGGATATGGAAAGCATATGGAAGTGAGTTTAAAATCTATATTCACCAAATGATCAAAGGTTAACTTCTTTTCTACATCATTGGTGGAACAATTCAAGAAAAGGCAAACTATATAATCTTATCATTAGTGTAATCCCATTAATCATATTAAAATCGGAGGTCCGGGAGCAATTAAAATATTCCACATTCATCCAAGCAAATAAAGCATTCACCAAAGTTCCACATTCATCCACATTTACACTTATCTCATTTTGAACCCTTTTTTAAATAATCTTGCATATTCTTTAAAGGTATCACTTTTATGTGCCAAAAAATATTACCCAAGTAAACCTAGAATAGTCATCTACAATCACAAACACATATCTTTTGCTACCTACGTTTGTAGTTTGTGATGGTCCAAACAAATCCATATGTATTAATTTCAAAGGGTTAGAAGTAGTTAATATGTTTTTAGGTTTGAATGAGCTTTTAGTTTGTTTTCCATATTGACATGAATCAAAAATTTTGTCTTTCTCATATTTTTGCTAAGATGAGCCTCTAACTAGTTATTTAGTTGCTAAATTATTTATGTGGTCTATTCCTTCATGAGCTAATTTCCTATACCACGACCAAGTTATGTCATGTATCATACTAAGACATTTCATGTCTTGTTCCATAATAACACATAGATGAACTTATATTCATTGTTATGCCTAGAACCGGTAAAAATGAGTTTATCATCTATTGGATCAACAACTACACAATTTTCACATTTAAACAATATATCAAAATCTTTATCACATTTTTGACTTATGCTAATCAAGTTGAATTTCAAGTCATCAATCAAAATGCACATTCTCAATCACATTGCTATAATTATTTGCTACATTGCCAAATCCAATTATTTTTCCCTTTTTCATCATTTCCAAAAATATTAAACAATAAGGAATCTTCTATCATGAGTCTTGAGCAAACACTATCAAGAAACAAATTTTTGTATCCAAAATTTTATTTTCTAAACATATCTACATTCAAGAATCAAACATATGACTTTAAGCACTTAAGTTTTCTTAGCAATGATATCTTTTCTTATCCATGTTTTTGATCCATTTTCAACATCCATTCTTGCAAAGCATTTTCTTGAGGTATGTCCCTTTTTACAACAATAATCACATATTACATGATATTTAAAAGAGTGTGAAGTCTTATGATAAGGATAAGGTCTAGCATTGATAAACCTAGGTTCAAAGTTATGCATCTTATGTCCATAATGTTGATTATGTGTGTTATGCATTCCATACCTATGATGTTGGTGAGGTCTATTTTTAAAACTTTCTACCCCTTTTTCATGATTATGTGATGTGTGAGCATTTTTCACAAATTTGGAGGTGGAGCTTTGATTGCCTATCTCATGTGAATATCCTAATCCATGTCTACTATTTCCAATTCTTTGATTTCCTAAAAGTTTTTCTAAGTTATCCTTTCCTTGTGTGAATTTAGCTAAGCAATTACTAAGGTCTTCAATTCTCTTTTTCAACTCTATATGTTCTATTTTAACTTCATCATATTTCTTAGCTTCTTCACTAACCTTGTTGCTTTCTATTGTTATCTTCTCATTTTCAGCTTTTAATGTACAATTTTCTTTAACAACACAATCATACTTAATGACTAACTCTTGATTACAAGTAGTGATTTCTTCTATTTTAGCCTTAAGCTTTTTGTTTTGAATTTTAGTTTTCCTTAATTCATCTACTAGCTTAGCAATATACAGCTCTAGTTCATCTTGATCATTGCAATTATCATCATCATCATTACTAGAAGAAGTACTTACCTCATACTCTTCAATTCCTATAAAGCACATGTGTGCAAATCCTTCCTCTTCTTCTTCAATTTCCTCTTTGGATTGGTCATCATCCCATGTGACTTTGGAGCTTCTTCTTTTGCCTTTTTTGTCATGTTTAAGCTCCTTCTTTCTTGTTGGACAATCTGCCATAAAATGAGTAGGTTGATTATATTCAATACATGTGTTGATTTTGGAGGTTTCTTCCTCATATATTTCCCAAAGTTTCTTCCAAATATCATGTGCATTTTTGCATCCATTAATCTTACATGTTTCATTAACATCTAGGGAGTTATATAAGACATTTGTGACTTTGGCATTCAAAGTAAGATTTCTCCTATCATATTCATCAAGTTCACTCCTCTTCTTTTCTCTAGTTTCATTCCCTATGGTTATTTCAGCTTTATAAGGTCCTTCCTCAACAATGTACCACATCTCAATATCAATGGATTTGAGATAGATTTCCATTCTATCTCTCCAACTACAATAATTAGTTCCATTAAACATTGGGGGTCTAGAGATGGATTGTCCCTCCATAAACATAGCATTGTTTGTTGCCATAATCTTTACTCTAAGGTTGTTAAGCCTAAGCAAATAGAGACCAAGCTCTGATACCAATTGTAAGGTCTAAGGCAACCTAAGAGGGGGGTGAATTAGGTTTCTAAAAATTTCTTATACAACAATCAAATCAATTTGAACAAATTCAATCAACAATGATGAGTGAGTAGTGTGACTTGCATCAAGTGTAATGTAAAATGATGTTTGATATAATATTCTAACAACACAATGAATATATACTTAAATCCAAGTGCAGTAAATTAAATCATGAACAATATGAAATAATAGTAAAAACTGAAAGCAATAAAGAGCAATTGACACAATCAATTTAGAGTGGTTCAAGTCTCCCCCTTGGAGCACTCTACATCCACTACCCAAGTTCTCCAACTTAGGATTTCAACCTTCACTATGAATTGATCTTTTTCTTGTGGTGAGATCAAAAGAACCACTTTTACAACCCAAGTATCCCAACTTAGGATTTCAACCACCCAAGTATCTAACTTAGGATTTCAACCTCCTCACAATAGAAGATTTAGAATGAAATTACAACCCACTATAATTTGGGTGGATATGATAAATTGAAGCTCACAATATGATTCCTATAATGAAATTTACAACTCAAACTATATAGCTCAAGAATGAAATGAAGAACTCAAAGAAGGCTCAAGAATTTTGATCTTTTGTTTCTTGATGAATCAAAGATGAAGTGCAAGAGTTGTAGAGAGTGTTTTTCAAGATTAGAAGCTCAAGGAATCAAGGGAGAAGTCTTTTAGGTGCAGAGCTCAGGGAATCAAGTGTGTTTAACGTTCATGACTCATCTAGTATTTATACTACATAGAAGGGGACAAAAAAACGTTTATGTTTGACATTTGAAAAACTAGCCGTTATGTGAAAAAATGAGTTTCGGACGGTAGTTTCGGACTCAGGGGTCGTCCGAACCTATTTGACTGAAAGCATGTGAAACCCTATCGCGACAGTTTCGGCCGTCCGAAACTGGGCTCTGGTCGTCAGAAACTTTTGTTTGCCATTTTTCGATACGATCCCGACATAATTGGGAAAAATGTAAGCCATCAAAGTTGTAGCCCTTTCTCTTATATTTCCAATGGCACCAGAATCACTCCATTTGAACTTAAAATGAAGGAGATATGATTAAAATACTAAACCCTGGCAGATTTCTCAGCATTTGTTCTTGGCCAAGGTCGTCCGAAACTTTGTGAGCTATTTTTCAAAATGATCACGACAGAATTTTGAAAAACTTAAAACATAAAAGTTGTAGCCCTTTCTCTTACCTTTCCAATGGCTTTAAAATCATTCCATGTGGACTTAAAATGAGAAAGATATGATTGAAATACGGAACGCTGGCAGATTTCTTCAGCATTTGTTTGAAGATTGAAAACACTTTGAAAACATTTTTACTTAACCATAATTTGAAGTTTAAAAACACTTTGAAAACAATTTTTCTTGAGCATCATTTGAAGATTAAAAATACTTTGAAAACATTTTTACTTGACCCTTAAACAAGTGAATCACTTTCTTGAGCTATTTACACAAATGAACTAATTTACCAAACTTTCATATCTTTTGCACTTCCATTTCTTTTGCACTTCTACTTCTTTCTTCATGCAATCATGTTCCATGCTTGGCTTGTTTATATACCTATCTCAATGAAACACTTTTTGAACCATTAGCATAAACATAATTGTTTGTTAAACATCAAAATAAGTAAGATTAAGACCCTAGGTCTTCACATACTAGTTAACAAGTATTTTACTAAGTATCATTTTGTGAACGTGTAATGTATTATAAAGACAAATATTTATGATAATTTGTGAAAAACCAAACACAACCATAATAGAAAGCATGAAGTGTTAAATATTATAAAAGAGCAATAACAACGATAATTTCCCCCAATCTTATTATTATTTAACAGATGATCATTTATGGTAAATGAGGCTAATGAGATGAAACTCTACCTGTTTAAAGTTATGATGTTGCATAAAAAAACTCGTATTTCTTATTATATAATTAATTATAACAGCAAATTATTATAAAAAAAATACAAATTTGTTTAAAATACAATATAATATTTGATATAAAATAACTATCATCATAAAATTATTATACAAATAATACAAATTTGTTTAAAATACAATATAATATCTGATATAAAATAACTATCATCATAATATTTTATAAACTAATTTTTTATAATTTTAAAATTAAATTCATATGCAAATCTAAAATATATGTGACAGTTTCACTAACAATATCCACGTTTGGAAATTAAGCAGAGCATGTTCTCCCTTCTGTATGCATTTGGCAACTTTGACCGCTCTAAAAGGGAATCTTCACCTTGCAGAAATTCCCGTAATAGTACTACGGAAAAGTTCCGAATCCAACAGCCATTCCAATTCCCAGACTTAATGTTTGAAAACGATGGTTTTCAAACTGTATCGTCCTAAATGCAATTATTCCATTCCTTTATTTAACAACAACTGCCATGAATGCCCCAAAAAAAAAAAAAAAACTGCCATGAATGCCCAACTCCAACATCCATGAAAACTTATGAAAACAACTTTCACGAGAATCAAAGTGCATGGCTTCCACATTCAATCATCATCACAAAAGTTTAATTATACTTTATATGTTAGGTATTTCTATTTGCTGCATGCTCAAGTGGTCCATTAAGGATAAACTACAAGAAAAAAATACCCATGTTAATGTTAGTATTACCATTAAAATAATAGCTTTGGCAATAATTTCTCCATTGTTATAAAGTTTGGTCGGCACCTAATCATCATAACTTTTACAAAGTAAGTCGATCGAATTAAGAGTTTATGAATGTAAATTAACCTTTCGGCATGTTTTATCAGTTCTTTATTAATATTTATGAGCAGAGAGCGCAGAAAGTATACACAATCTGGATAATAACACTAGTTTTTTCACTCTTAATGTTAAGGTTCAGACAGTTTCAATTGAATGGATCACCACCCCAGAACCAGAAAGTTATACAAACAACGTTGGAAAAGAAAAGGGTTAAATTACTCATCAATAAAACGCAAAACCCATCTTCAGTAAAAGTTCAAACTGCTCGATTAATCATTACAAGTGACCTCTACAATGGTAGTTTATGCAATAAGCCGACTGCTATATATTGGCCCCCAATAGATTTGATTTGATGTTGGCTGCGCGTGACATAAAGCGAAGGCTGCAATAGTTTTCTGCCGCCAACACATTTACAATAATTTTTAGATAGGTGAAGTCATCAATAACTACAAGGCTAGATATTATATAGGCCGCAAGTGCAAGTGCAAATGCAAGTGCAAGTGTGCAACTTTAGATGAGATATGAATCGGCCATTAATGGCCTCTCTTTTAAATTGAGAAGAACTTTATTGGATTAAGAATACGTATATAGTTAGAGGTATAGAGAATGACAGCAAACCATATTCTTAACTCGAGGTCGATCTCTTCCATCTTTTAGGAAAAAATATAGTATAAAAATGCTTCAGTTCCACCTATCCATCTTAATTTAAGGCCTTCCAATACTGTGTGGACACTAAATTTTTTTTTTTTTTTTTGTTCCCTTCTTAACATTAATTTCACATATGGGACTTCTTCAAGAACTTCGAAATATTTTTTGGTTATGAAAGATTAAAGATCGTTAAAAAAGTGAAGACTTTGTATACTGAATGATGTTTACATTGACTGTTTTGGACTTTAGTGTTGGTGGCCGAAGATAACAACTAGACTGTATATTTAATCATCACATTTGTCAAGTAAATGTTGGGGTTTTACTCTAAGCCACCATTTCTGTAAAATTCTATTAGTCCACTTTCCTCCAAATGCCGACATTATCAGTGTTTTCTTGAGTTTCACAATAGCAGTTTGATGAAGAAGAAAACACTAAGAAAGCCCAAATAGTAACACAACAAAATATTAAGCATAAAACATTTTCCTAAGCATCTTTTGAGCTGGACATATGGTACGAGACAAATGATGTACTAGTTTTGAAAATCTGCAAACTGTAGTTTAAGGGTGTTTTGCACTAAAGAACAACAACACTGGGGGATCCAGCCCCAGGATCCTTACAACTGGAAGTTCTGGTTTATAATGTAATTAAAGTTTGTAGCGAACTTATAATTTTTCCAATTCCAGATATATATATATATATAGGCAGCAGTAGTTGTTGAAAAGATGTTTGAGACTGTTGCAATTATAGTGAGATCGATCAATCAAACGAAGAAGTTCTGGAAACAGCCCATCAAATTTTGCTGTAGAAATGATGGATGATTCAATGTACCCAACTACAATGAATGGATACTGTGGTCATTCAAGATGAAGATGATGATCACATGCAGATGGATCACAATATCCAAAGCTGAAAAGATATGTGCTGGGGATTCAATTCATTCCACTCCAAATGTGTAGTGTCATTTAGGAAAACAGCTTTGCTTTCTTTCCTTCTTGTGCTGAAATGAAGCATACATCTACAATATTAGGGGAACAAAAACTGAGGACTATCATTTCATTTCATGTGCGCTGTCGACCCACTAGACTTTTCGTGACCTTAATGGTTAATATTTGAACATTAAAAATGGATTTGTTTCTCATATGATCTTCATTTAAAAGAACTTTTGAATTAGTGATTTATTATGAAAAGTGCCATAAAATTTTATCGTTAGCTAGTTGTCAATTTATCTTAATCTTCATTTATTTAGTAGTTTGAAATTCATTACTTACCTCACTTATATTACTATCTCAATTATATTAATTTATAGCAACTCTACTCTTTTCTTTGAGTGTGGCATCAATTATTTACTTATAACTAAACGATTTAGAATCGGTTACTTATATATAAGTAAGACAATTGATGATCAAATTATTAAAAATACCGTAATTGAACTTTAATTTGTTCTTTTGTAAGATCACCGTTTATGTCCTTTTAATTTGTTTTTAATTATCAAAAACTTTACGGTGAAATTTCAACATTTGTGTACTATATAGCATAGGCCACCTTTCCTTGTTGATCTATTTTTCTATGGGAGGGAAGGAGAATTAATGATATTTGATCGCAATGGATCTTTTGAATCAGTTTTTGTATCATTTTCTATATCATTTTTTTATCATTTTATAAAATTTTGATATATATATAATCACTTATGTCATAGGGTTCAACAATCACTACATATAATTTTAATTTTATCTAAAAAAACATGTGTCACATCTATAAAGAGTGTTATATAAAGTAATACACAAAATAATACAAAAAATGTAAAGTCTTGATACTGTTTCACGGTATGGATGGTCATTCGTGACTTACCACCCTAAAAATAAAAAAAATAAATGGAGTGTCATGGTCCATGGATCTTAAACTAGAGAATCATTAGGAACAAATATGCCCAATAGTTTACATTTTTTTTAGTAGTTCAGGATCTCCAATACACTTCAAAGCCCATAACAGGATGCCCAAAGTCTGTGCCATCTAAGTCCATATGGCTCTACTGTAATGGCCCCGAACATCTAATAGCTCCTGCCCAAGGGTCTGTTTGGATGCGCGATTTATTTCACAATTGCAAAAATGAGTTGTTTGTTTTGTTCAATTTTTTCATCAAAATTTTTAAAAACAAAAATAATGCTACAGTAATTATTTTTACTACAGTGTTTTTTATAAATAAAATATTAAATTTGAATTTAAATTTTAAATTTTAATAATAAACAATTCTTTCTAACACAATTCCTATCAAAATAAACTAATAAAATATTAATTCAAATTTAAATTTCAAACTTTTATTAATAAAAAAAATCTTCCATACAATTCCCAACAAAATAAAATCATTCATTCCAAACACTCCCAAAATATAATTTTCTCATAACAAATCCCAAGGAAAAAAATTCATGATATAATCCAAAAATACCTCATCCAAGCGGAGATCCGCGCCTACAATTATTTTGAGGATGAAAAAAAAAATTCAGGGTTCATATTGAGGACAAGGTATTTTTGATTTTAGAGATAGAAAGTACATATTGAAATGCAAATTGTACAAAAAAAAAAAAGTGTTTGAATTAACAAGTCCTTTTACTCGATTTTTATTTAAAAAATATATATTAATTAAATTTCAAAATATATTTTTAATTAAGATAGGGACAACAAAGAGCAAAATACACTAAATCCCTCCTTTCAATCCGAATAGGTAATTACTTTTATAACTAATATAATTAAATCATGGGTTCTCAAATCTCAAATATATATACATCTATATTGTGTTTAAATTAATGAACAACATATTTTTAATTTTAAAAAAAATGTTATAATTGAATCAATCATTAGCAAAAAAAGGTTAGATAGTTTAGGGGAAAGGAAAGGATTATTATATGATTTTATTAGGAGAAAAGCTATGAAGAATAAGAAGAATTAGAATTAAAATTGAATTAATTGAGCAATTGTTGTTCGAATGAGTGATTGTAAAACATTAGAATTAGAATTGAATTGATTGAGTGATTGTGGTTGGAACAAGCAGAAGTAAAAGATTTGTCATTAGCTATTTGAGTTTGTCTGAGATAACAAAACCGTTAAAATTATGCGGTCTTTAATAAAATTAACCCAAACATCGGGGGATACAAACATAAATTGTGAAATCAACTCTCGTGAGCGGTGCGTGACTATATTCTCTCCTCTTCTAATCGTATCCATTGGAGTTGTGCTTTGGGGCGTCGAATAGTGTACCGTTTTCTGGCTTTTATCTGATGATGATGATGATATATTAACTCCATTCGCGCATTACTTCCCTTCAATTACGCCCTGTTTCAATATATATAAATATATTTTTTATTTCTTTCCTTTTTTCAAACAATTTTTTTTTTTTGTTTAAATTTTGATTCAAGTGTAGATTTGGATGACTGTGTGACTGTGTGTGGTGAAAAAAATAGCACTAACAGTGTATAAACTGAAGATTGGGAAGTGGGAAAGATGGTGAGGATAATACCCATGGCGTCCTCAATCAGGCCTTCACTTTCGTCGTTGAGGTTTGTGGGTTCTCCTCGTTTCGGGGTTGCTCTGTCTTCTTCGGACAATTCTTCTTGTCGGAGGCTCAGTTGCTTGCATCTCGCTAGTGGTAATCCTTTATGTTTATCCCTTTATTTTTTGTATGTTATTGTTCAAAAAAAATTGTGTCTTTTTCTGATTTGGTGCATTAATAGTTTTCATATCTATGTATGTATATTTGTGTGTCTGCAGGGGGGGGGGGAGGGCATGGAAGAGAAATGTCCATGGAGAATTTACCTTGTATTTCTGTTAATATTGCTTCACAATGGATTTTCAGAAGTAATTTTATACTTTCTTCGAAAGTTGTTCACAAGTTATAGATAGAGTTGTGATGAAAGTTTGAATTTTGTGAATGTAGCTGTAAAATTCCCAAGTGTCTGTGATGTGGGTTCTTAGCACAACTGCGATCTGCTTATTTTAAGTGTTTAATTTTGCTTCCTAATTCTTCATTTTCATAAAGTATTGCTACATTTTGCTATAACAGTGTACTCTGGCAACCAATAGGTCCGCACCTTTGACATTGTTTCCGCAATAGTTACTTGATATCTGCATAAGTTGTTATTTTGTCAAGTAATGGACGCATATAAAATTTGCTGCTTACTTTTCTTTTTTGATTGTTAACTTATTACCAACAAGTACATGTGTTTTATTGGGTTTTGTGTATGATTCTCAATGCATGATGCCCATGATTTATGTTGAAAGTCGACGATGTGGCTTCATTTGAGAAAACTCTTGTTCTGAAGATGATTCTACTTACACAGTAATATGCTTTGCTTGTTCAGCGGTTCCCCAAGCTCTTTCCTTTGGTCTTAAAGCTTCCAAGTTGTTAAGAGGAGAGGGAAACAGCATGTCAGTCAATTCGGCCGGGAGTATAGCGCAAGCAAGCACTGCTACTGCTCAAGAAAATGTCTTGGACTGGGTTAAAAAGGACAAGAGAAGAATGCTTCATGTTGTTTATCGTGTTGGGGACTTGGACAGGACAATAAAGTATCTTTAAAATGACATGATTCATTTGTTTTTTATTTTTTTATTTTGTTCTTCCAAATATTGGTGATGAATAAATTTTGTTGTTTAATGGTTGTAGATTCTACACCGAGTGTTTGGGCATGAAGTTGCTGAGGAAACGTGACATTCCTGAGGAGAGATATACAAATGTCTTTCTAGGATATGGCCCAGAAGATAATCATTTTGTCATAGAACTCACTTGTAGTAAGGATAACTATGTGAAACTACACACTCTTGAATTTCCTAGTATATCTATGTGATGTCTGGACGTGCATTGCAGTATTCACACTTTTGTGCGTGTATTTTACATTTCATGTGCTGAGGTGATAGTGATGCTGTTTCCTGTTAATTTTGCTGCAAGATTATGGAGTTGACAAGTACGATATTGGAGCCGGTTTTGGTCATTTTGGCATTGCAGTGGAGGATGTAAGTTTCTGCAAGTTTATGCTTGTCACAAGTGTTGTATATACTGTATGGGCAGGAGAATTCTTCTCTTATGCCTGTTTCAAGCTACTTATTTTGGAAGCAGTTTTATGTAAATATGTTTGGGGTCTCTTTAGTATCTCTCATCTTTGTTCGTCTGTTCTTTAACCAATGTTCTTGTGTACATTTGGTTGTTGATCCAACTTAAGTTAATAAAGCTGTGTCTTGACTACTGAAATCAACCACTTTTTCAGGCAAATGTTACACTTGTCGCAAAGAAAAAATAAAAAGAGCTAGTACATTTGTCAGTCTTCATGGAATACCATTTATGGAGTTCCTCTTGACTTTTCTCCTCTTACTGCAACTTTTACCATTCTAAAATTTTTGTGTTAATTTTTCAATTTGCATTTTCCTTTTTACTGTACCCATCTTGTAATAGTTGAATACCTGTTCAAGTTTGCAAGTTATGCCCTCAGGATGTGGGGTTTGCATTTGTCTTTCTGTCTAATGTTAGGTCACTTGTTCTTAATTAGAGGGCTAATCAGCTGATGGTAGGGGTGTTCAATATTCGGTTTAAACCGAAAACCAATTCGAAAATTCGAAAACCGAATTCGAATAAACCGATTCGAATTCGGTTTTCGAATTTCGAATCGGTTTTCGGTTTAAACCGAATTCGAATCTCGGTTTTCGATTTGGTTTTCGAATTGGGCCCAATTCGAAAACCGAACCGAAAACCGAATTCAATATATATATATATAAAATATAATTTTTATAAATATAAAATATATAATAATAATACAACTTAAACTTAAAAGACATAATTAGGTCATTCTTTTATGTATTATTTGATTTAATTGAATATTTGTAAATTTTGATATAATTTATGTAATTTAATGATTTAATTAGGATTTAAACAAATTCGAATTCGGTTTATTCGAATAAAACCGAATTCGAACCGAAAACCGAATTTCGAATTCGGTTCGGTTTGTTCGAATTATATTCGAATTCGGTTCGGTTTTCGAATTCGAGTTTAGAAATGTCCAAACCGAATAAATCGAACCGAATAAACCGAATAAACCGAAAACTGACTCGATGAACACCCCTAGCTGATGGTGGTTGTGTGTAGGTTACAAAGACTGTGGATCTGATAAAAGCAAAGGGTGGCAAAGTTACCAGGGAGCCAGGTCCTGTTAAAGGTGGGAATACAGTTATTGCATTTATTGAAGATCCTGATGGTTATAAATTTGAGCTTTTGGAGAGAGGCCCTACTCCCGAGCCATTATGCCAAGTAATGCTCAGAGTTGGAGATCTTCAACGTGCGATAACTTTTTATGAGAAGGCACGTTCTTATATGGAAAAATGGCTATTGCATTTCATTTTAATTCTTTCAGATCCTTGCATTTTCCAATAATTTAAATCTGATGAATGATATTTATCAATACAAATAGGCTTTTGGTATGGAGCTTCTCCGCACAAGAGATAATCCTCAATACAAGGTCAGTACAATGATACGAATGTAATTTGTGGAAAAAAACAAAGAAAAAGCTTGTTCCCTAGTCAGATATGGGTTTTCTTCCTTCCTTCCATGTTTGGTTGCTGACTAAATTTGGCATGCATGGGGATGGGATCTGTTAGATTACTCGCTATTTACATACCTCTCTCTCTCTCTCTCTCTCTCTCTCTCTCTCCCTCTCTCTCTCTCTCTCTCCCTCTCCTCTCTCTCTCTCTCTCTCTCTCTCTCTCCTCTCTCTCTCTCTCTCTCTCTCTCCCTCTCTCCCCCCCTCTCTCTCTCTCACTCTGCCTCTGTTTATGTGTGTATGCATGTATAATATCTCTTTGGAATCGTAATAAGTTGCACAATTATTCAGTGGAAAAGTTTCTTTATTCTAGAGATGATCCTTTATGATCCTTTGGTTTTGGCAAATCCTAGAAATGGATACTGAAAACCACATTTTGATATTATTCCTGCTTTCTTGATTCTTGGCATTGCTTAAGAATATTTAATGTGTTCCTGTGACAAAACGATGGGAGATGAGCTATATTTCATTGATTTAATTGGTTGTCTGAATGTTTGCCTAATGCACTGCAATTCCTTTTTAAGCTGATGGGCTTTTGAATGTTGAGTCTTTGCGACTTCATTACATTGTCCTTTATCTGCAATTTGGATTTGTATTAGCATAAAATTACTTCATTATTAGTGTTGAAATTAATTTTACTAACTTGCTGAACGTACCTTTCTGAGATTATCTTATGCTGTTTGTGTTTTGCTCTACATAGATGTTCAAGACTTTCTGATTTACACCTTTCATGTGCAGTATACGATAGCAATGATGGGTTATGGCCCTGAAGATAAAAATGCAGTAATGGAGTTGACATATAATTATGGCGTAACTGAGTATGAAAAAGGAAATGGATACGCGCAGGTAGACTATTTTGAGTTCCTCGAATTCCATGTTGTTTGCACTCTACATGATCAGTATCAAATTCTAATACTCTGCTCTGATTGGTTATGTAAACCAGATGGCTATAGGCACAGATGATGTTTATAAAACCGCTGAAGCAATCAGGCTCAGTGGTGGAAAGATTACACGAGAACCTGGACCCATACCCGGTATTAACACCAAGATTACTGCTTGCCTGGATCCTGATGGTTGGAAGACGGTATGGATTTTGCCTGAGAATTTCTTGATGTTAGCTCCATATATGCATGCTTGAAAAGAATCCCGATGTCCTAATGTTTATTTACATAGAGGATTTAAGCTCTTCATTGACCCTTTTGGCTTGGTTGAATTGATATGAAAACTGACCATGAACTTGACCATTGCTACTTAAAAGAGAAGTATGTTTAAGTAGACGATATAGAATTATAGATTTATTAGGGACTTTCTCTTTGTTCATAAAGCCAAAAACTTGATGTGTGCCAAAGATGGTTCACCCTACAAATTCAATGGCGCATTGAAACACCTGATGAACCCTCCCAAGAAACCTACTACTACGAGATATCATCAGATTGAAGCAATTGTTTTTCTCAGCTTTTACCGAGTACCAAAAGTTAGCCCAGAGTCCTTTTGGTTTCAGCAAAAGATAAGGTCACCCCACCTTTGTTTCTCATCCTTTTGTTTTCTCTACAACAACAACTAAGCCTTTTCTCACTAAGTGGGGTCAGGTATATGGTTCACATTTTCGCCACGTGCTTGATCTAAAGCTCATTTCCTCATTTACTTTCTCTACCACAAAAAAAAGGAAAAAAGGAGTCCTATACATTTACTTTCACCTAGCCCAATGAACCATTATATTTCTGCTAGTCTTCATTTCGTTTTCTAGAACGACATCATTGACAGACTAGCTTTTATGTTGCTTTAAACTCGCAGGTTTTCGTTGACAATATCGACTTTCTTAAGGAGCTAGAATGAGATCTATCTGGAAACAACTGTAAGACACCCTTGCATGAAAGGGGGATCCGGGCTATACAGTAGTAATACTTCAAGAATGACAGCCCTCCTCTTGTCTCTTTAAAGGACCCTCTGTGAAGAATGTATTTTTATTCCTTTTTGTAGATGAATTATCAAAGATTGTTGCAGTGGCCATCATCATAAGCACCTCGTCATAACTGGGAAGAAGTATAGAGAAGCTCAGATATGATTTTATCTCTTCTTTTGTATCTGTTTCTTTCCATTTGCAATGTATGCACTTAGATTTTAGATTGAACTCTATCATATCCTGTTGGGCATTAGGAATGAGGAATGAGGAATGAGGAAGAGTACATTTGTAATCAATCATCAGTTTGCCATTGTGCAAAGGTTCCTTGTAATATATGATATATGATTGTGAGCAAATAAGAGCATTTTTGAGTTTGTTACTTTTCTTCTAAAATCTCATCAAACTATTATTGGAGATGTAGAACCGATAAGTTTGTAAATATATATATTAATTTCTTTTGTCGTAATTTATAGTTTACATATGCTTTATTGTATTAGGAATAAAAAAATGATGGTTAAAAATATTTTTAATGTTTTTTTTTCGAAAAATTCAAGATGATTGTCCATAAAATTTGAAAATGTTTAATTTTTTTATATATATATTTTCATAATCTACGAATTAAATATTTCTCAATGATGCAAGAATTTAAAGCAGACAATGTATACATAATTTCTTTAAAAATTCCCAAAAATTCAAGACTATATGAGTCATAAAAAGTTTAGATTTTTTGAATTTTTTCACTTTTATTTTTAGTCATAATTTGTCAATTTATATGTTTTTCTATTGAGTTGGAAAGAAAGTGCATAAAGCATATGTAAATAGATTTACCAAAAAAATCATTATTTTTTCATGAAATCCAAAGTTATTAGGACATGAAAATGGAGTCTTTTTTTTTCAAAAAAACTTATTTATTTATTTATTTATTAAAACCTAAGAATTTACATGTTCATTATTAAATAAAAAAATATGTTTACATTTTTTTTTTATATTTTCCATCAAGGTTAAAATAAAAAGTAAATAATTAAAAATATGCATGTGATTTTTTTTTTCCCCCGAAAAAATCATTATTTATTTTCAAAATGCCAAGCAAGAGAAAGAAAGACAAGAAAAGAAATACGAATACTAAAATAAAAATATAAAAAGAGAGTGAACTCTGAAACTGTTTTGTGCAGGCAAAACCCTAAACCCAGAATTCATTCACTAAACCCTTGTCATTTCATCGCCTTCTCTAAATTTGCAAACTTTTGAGCAAGAAACAGAAGAGTGAATTATTTGACGACGACAGGAAGAAGGAGAAGAACCAGAAAAAGCACGAGGAGCAAATGGAGGAGGAGGAGCAGCAGCAGCAAAACCAAAACCTCACAAATTGTTCTAACTCTGATACTGACAAGAAGAAGAGAAAACCCAAAGAAGTTGCCATCTTTGGCAACTACCGAAACTACTATGGTTACCGAGTATGTTATGTTATTCTTTTTCTCCAATTTGTATTACTTTTTTTTTTTAAAATGCCCAACAAGACTAGAACTTAAAATTAAGATTTTTATAGGTGGAATTAGATGGGTTTGTCTCAGAAAACTTGAGTTTTCATTTTCTTTCATTGCCTTTTTAATTGTTTTCAGTAATAGTATGAGTTTTATGTGTGTAATTTTGAATGATTTTTAATCGGGTTTTTTCAGATAGTTCAAGATTTGGATGAGGATCCGAGATTGAAGGTTATGAAGAAAGAATGGTTTCAAGGCAAAGATTGTCTTGATATTGGCTGTAATAGTGGCATCATTACAATCACCATTGGTAAGTCCATTTTATATTGGAATTTCTGTTCTTTTAAGTGTCAAGATTGTCTGTGAGCAGGGAATTTTTTCCTTTTGCTCTGTGTAATTTGATTTATTTGCATCTGGGAAAAAAAAAAACCAAATTTGATTTTGTTTCCTTTTTTCCCATTTGCAGCAAAAAAGTTTTCTTGCAACAGTATCCTTGGTGTTGACATTGACGGAGGTGAATGCTTGTTTCAAGTTTAATCATCTTCATTAATTTCCCTATCTGTATAATGAAAACAATGCAGAACATTGCTTTGTTTAAAATGCCTTTTGGTCGTTCATCTTTTTGGGTTAGGTTATGTTGGTTGTAGAATCTTCCAGCAATTTATTCATAAAACATTGAGCATATGTGCCGTTAGCACTTTTGATTCTGAAAGGATTGCTTTTGAAGGATCTTTTTAGGTGTAAACCCCACCGTGGCATATAATTACTTCAAGTGAATCCTGTAATCTAAATGGAGGTGAAAAACCTTTAGGGTGGATTTATGTTTCCCCCTCCAAAAGTTTTGGCCTAAGGCTACTACACTAAATCTGCATGCTATAACTGCGTAAGTATTGGTCATTTTTTGAAGTTTGTGATTGTTTTAGATTTTCTTATAAGGAGATCTTACCTGGAGATTTTGAAGTCATGTAAATCCCAAAACAAGTTAGGTTTCTTTTTAGTTAGACTTCTCCACCTAGAGTTTTACTAGAACCAAGGGGTACTAACTCTCCATCATCTTCCAGCTCGAATTGAGGATGCGCATTGGACCCTCAAGAAAATTGTAAGGAGTTCTAAGATGCATTCTGCTACTGACAAATCAGTGATTGTGAAGAAAGTAAATCACTCAGAAAATAGTGTAACTGAGTCGCAAAGGGAATTACAAAGGCACAATTCTGAGAATTCTGATAATTTAGCTGGAGGAAATTTGCTTGAGATAGTCTCTTTTCAGAAAGGGAATTTCATTCAGAGTTGGCATCCACCTGTGAATACATTTTATCATGCAATTATTTGGTAAGTACCTTGGCCTTCTCGGGAGTTAATCATCTTTAGAAATTAAGAAGCACTTCAGTTTGCTTTTTATAGGCCCCGAGATTAGAAAATCTTGGATTATATAATTTCTTAGTCTAAAGTTTACCAGAAATTTCAGAATGAGTTTTCGCTGTTTTCCCTTGAAATATGATTCAAATTCCCCAGGATTATGCTGGTAAAAATCTTGTCCATTAGCGTTAATCAAATAACAAGTCTTGATTAGTCATCCTCCCTGTGTCATAAGCTGGGAGCTTAGTTGGAACTTTTCATTTCAGGAGCAATTTTCCAGAAAGTTTTAAGGGGAAATTCTGTTGTTGGTCGATCAACCTTGTTCATCTTTCTATCTAATGTAATTATATTTCTTTTGTTTTTTGCAGCTTAAGTGTGACAAAATGGATTCATTTAAATTGGGGTGACGATGGATTAATTACCTTATTTTCAAAAGTTTGGAGGCTCCTTCAGCCGGTATATGTGTTACGTTTATTTCTTTATAGCTCTGGCCTCTCTCTGCTGTCTACATGTTTTTAAAATTGTTTCTGACGCTACATGTCATTAATTAGGGTGGTGTTTTTATTCTGGAGCCCCAACCATGGACCTCATATTCAAAGAATCGTCAAGTCTCCCAGGTATACCCTTTGGTTTTCGGTATCTTATGATGAACAAGATACTGATACTTCAATTCTCTTTATCTTATGATGAATGAAATAGTGATTTCATAGTACAAAGTAACAATAATAACTTCAAGATTCATGTGATGAGGATAATTTGGTGATTGTTGGAGTGTAACTATTATTTTTTCAAAATGCTTTTATCTAAATTTAGTTCAAACTCATTGGCTTTAAAGCGTTATTTTTCTGATCATCTTGCAGACAGCGTCAGATAATTATCGTAATATTCAGATAGGTCCAGAAGATTTTCAGGATATTATTTTGGACAAGGTATCTTCCTGGCTATTCTTTTTTGAGAACTCTAAGCGGAGCACTTGAGAATCATATGATTTTTGATATTTCATTTCTATACGTGATTGCAGGTTGGTTTTCGAACAGTAGAAAACATAACTTCCAGCTTATGTGGTAGTAAAGCCGGATTTGACAGACCAATTTTGGCATTTTGGAAATGACGTTTGTACAAAAAATAAAAATAAAAAATGAATATGCAATTGGAGGAGCTTTTCCATCCTTGAATTGTAGCTTTTTTGAGATGCACGATGGCAGAAATCAAAATATTTCAGAAGAATGTTATTATTTCTATGAAGGATGAAGAGAAGCAACTATTATTTCATTTTGGGTAAGCAAGTTATTCCCTTTGCTCTGTCAATGCATGTATCTTAATTAACCATGCTGTAAATCCAAGTTAAATGATCATATGATGATTGGGTTGGTTCTCTTCTCTCTGATGTGCCCATTAAAACTTGCTCTTTCACCATTAGTAATGTTTCTGCCATTTTACGCTTTATCTTATATACCAAGGATAGTCCTGTTATGTGACTAAGGATCCATAACTCCATGTTATTGATTATTAACTGCCTTCGCTTTTTGTCCTCATTAGTTCAAAAAGTAATCAGTTTATTTTGTTTGTCCCACATGCTTTTGCATCGCCATTGTTGTGTGATTGCCAACATAATTGTTAACATGCATTATAAGCAGTAGATTTGTTGATGGCTGTTGCGACCTCCTTAATTCAGTCGAGAAAGCCCATATTTCGTTGAAGGATACATGGATTTAACATACTGCAAAATATCCTAATTCAAACCCAACGTGCATTCTTTTGCCAAGTAATGTCTTGGGCATTTTTTTTTATGCCAGACATTAAGTGAAAGACCTGGCAGGCTTTTCAACAGAGAATTACTTTTTAAATTGATTCTCACACTTGCAAAGGAAATGAATGGGCTTGTGAAAAACTTGAAACCAAATCAAGGTCAGCGTGAACCATTATTTTTGCCCAAAATTGCAAATCTCAAAAGATTGCCATTGATGGCTATTTTTGTGCGCCATTTTTCGCACTAATATCCCATGTATGGTGTAAAAAAAGGAAAAGAAATTTTGAACAATGACCATTTTTCATGTGTTATAACGCATGATTTTTTTCCAAAACAACAAATCTCAAAAACTTGCTGTTGGTGACTGTTTTTGTGCACTCATATTAAATAACAATGATGAATGGTGTAAAAAAACAGAGAAAGTTAAAAATTTTGAAAAATGACCATTTTCCCTGTGTTATATAGCACATGATTTTTGTCAAAAACGGCAAATTTCAAAACTTGACATCGGAGATTGTTTTTGAGACGTTTTTTGTAGTCATATAAAATGACGATGTGCTATCCAATGTATGGTGTAAAAACAAGGAAAGTTGGAAAATTCGAAAAATGACCATTTTTCATGTGTTATAACACATGATTTTTTCCCAAAACAATAATGCCAAAAACTTGTCATCAGTAGTTTTTGGTGCACTTTTTTGCTTTCATATTAAATGGCGATGTGCAATCTAATGAATGGTGTACAAAACAAAGAAAGTTAGAAATTCAGAAAAATGACAATTTTTCATGTGTAATAGCAAATGATTTTTGCCCAAAACAACAAATATCAAAAACTTGCCGTAAGTGGTTGTTTTTGTGACTTTTTTTGCGGTCATATATAATGATGATGTGCTATCCAATGTATGGTGTAAAAAAGGAAAAGTTAGAAATTTGAAAAATAACCAATTTTCATGTTTTATATAACACGATTTTTTTTTCTAAAACAACAAATCTCAAAAACTTGTCGTCGATAGCTATTTTTATGCCCTTTTTTGCAATCATATCAAATGACTATATGCTATCTAATGAATGGTGTAATAAAATGAAAAAGTTAGAAATTTTGAAAAATGATAATTTTTTATGTGTTATAACACATGATTTTTGCCTAAAAGGAAAAATTCCAAAAATTTGATGCCGGTGGCCGTTTTTGTGCCATTTTTTGCACTCATATCAAATGGCAATTTGCTATACAATGTATGGTGTAAAAGAAAGGGAAAGTTAGAAATTTTGAAAAATGACCATTTTTCATGTGTTATAACACATGATTTTTTTCCAAAACAACAAATCTCAAAACTTGCCATCGGTGGTTGTTTTTGTGTCGTTTTGCTTCTGTCCCATTTTTTGCACTCATATTAAATGACGATGTGCGAAATAATGAATGGTGTACAAAAGGGAAAGTTAGCAATTTTGAAAAATGACAACTTTTCATGTGTTAATAGTACATAATTCTTGCCCAAAACGACAAATCTTAAAAACTTGCATTTGGTGGCTATTTTTATGTCATTTTTTGCAGTCATATTAAATAGCGATGTGCTATCCAATGTACGATGTAAAAAAGGGAAAGTGAAATTTTTTGAAAAATGACAATTTTTCATGTGTTATAACACATCATATTTTTTCAAAATGGCAAATCTCAAAAACTTCTTGTTGATGGCTGTTTTTGTGCCATTTTTTTCTTTTTTGCCATTTTTTGCATTCATATTAAATGAAAATGTGCTATCTAATGAATGATTTAAAAAAAAGAGAAAGTTAGAAATTTTGAAAAATGACCATTTTCATGTGTTATAGCACATGATTTTTGCCCAAAATGACAAATCTAAAAAACTTGTGGCAGGTGGCTGTTTTGTGCTATTTTTTTTATCCATATCAAATGACGATATGTTATAGAATGTATGGTGTAAAAAAAGAAAAATTTCAAAATTTTGAAAAATGACCATTTTTTATGTGTTATAACACATGATTTTGTCCCAAAATGAAAACTAATCGTTGGTAGCTGTTTTTATGTCTTTTTTACTTTTGTGCCATTTTTTACACTCACATTAAATGGAAATGTACTAATTAATGAATGGTGGAAAAAAAGAGAAAGTTAGAAATTTTTAAAAATTACAATTTATCACGTGTGCACACGATTTCTGCCTAAAACGACAAATCTCAAAAACTTCTATCGATAGCTACTTTTGTGCCATTTTTCGCACTCATATCAAATGATGATGTGCTATCCAATGTTTGGTGTAAAAAAAGGGAAAGTTAAAATTTTTGAAAAATGACCATTTTTCATGTGTTATAAGTTATAACAGACGATTATTTCCCAAAACGGCAAATATCAAAAACTTGTCGTCGGTGACTGTTTTGTGTCATTTTTTGCACTCATATTAAATTGCGATGTGCTATCTAATGAATGGTGTAAGAAAAAGGAAAGTTAAAATTTTTGAAAAACGACTATTTTCCATGTGTGATAGCACATGATTTTTGCCCAAAATGAAAAATCTAAAAAACTTGCTGTTGGTGGCTGTTTTTGTATCATTTTTTGTACTCATCTTTAAATAGCTATGTGCTATCCGATGTATGGTGCAAAAAAAAGGAATGTTATAAATTTTGAAAAATGACCATTTTTCATGTGTTAAAACACATATTTTTTTTTCTCAAAACGGCAAATCTAAAAACATGCCGTCGGTGGTTATTTTTGTGCCATTTTTTGCACTCATATGAAATGACGATGTGCTATCTAATGTATAGTGTAAAAATAAAGGAAAAGTTATAAATTTTGAAAAATAACTATTTTTTATGTGTACGTGATTTTTTTTCCAAAATGACAAATTAAAAACTTTTCGTCAATAGCTGTTTTTGTGTCTTTTTTAGCACTCATACTAAATGGTGATATACTATATAATGAATGGTGTAAAAAAAATAAAAAGTTAAAAAATTTGAAAAATGACAATTTTTCATGTGTTATAACACATGATTTTTGCCCAAAACGGCAAATCTCAGAAACTTGCCATTGCTGACTATTTTGTGATGTTTTTGGCACTCATCTCAAATGGCGATGTGCTATTCAATGTATGCTTTAAAAAAAAGGGAAAGTTAAAATTTTGAAAAATGATAATTTTTCTTTTCTTTTTTTTGGCTAATCATCCCTAGTGCTGCGGAGGGGGGGGGGGGGGGGGGGGGCTCCACTCCCAATTTTATTAATTGAAAATTAAGTTACAGAAGCAATAGTGGATCTAACCACATCATTAGTACAATTGTAAGGCAATAAAAAAAGGAGGACTCCTCCCTTACATTGTAGCATTTATATGAAGTTTTAGTATTGAAAATAAGGAGTACTTCCTCCTTTACAATTGTGCTATGGTTGAGGATTATTTAAAGGTCGTCCATGGACTAATAACCTTTAAATAATTTCAACCAATTGCAATCACAAAAGAAGGATTTCGCCTTACCAAAAAAACTCCCTATAATTAGACCTTGGCTCTCCAGGAATGATATTGACAAAATATGAACGATTTAGTTCATATTCAACAAGTAAATAAGTGCAATGTAGTGATTGGAAGACAAGCAATGCATGGAAAAACTTGCCTACCATCAGCAGCAAGAGGTCCCTCACTACCTAGGTTTGCAGTGAGTAACAACAGCAAATTTCATTAGTAACAATGTCTACATAATGAATCATTTTGACAAGTTTCAGATTTGAAAACTTGGACCTTATCTCAGCAAGGAGAAAATACCTAAATCACTTTGAAATTATGGACAAACTTGCCTAACATCAGTAGCAGTCAATTGATTCTTGCAGCGACTTTACCTAAAAGTCAGCACTGTAAACTGGCATCCCATATTGTTTTTAAGGTTAGCAAACTAAAAATGGAAAGCATCGTAAAAATCCGAATATTTTGTACCTTTATTTGTACTTTTATATATACTACGTACTTTGCTAAATCCAAAACAAGTTTACATCTGGCCTGGCAACATATAAATAAAAAATTAGAAAAGAAAAATAATTAAGATCTGTCTATCTTGGAATGAATCAGAATAATATCACAATGACTTTCCCACCTCAATCTACTATGATATTTCATCTTTTATTTGATTAATAAACTATAAGTTTTTCTCTGTCTCTAATCTCTTGTTTATATCAACCTTGGTTAATTAGCAAAAAATGAGGTTTGGATTGCACCAGTAATGAAAGGATTGTATATATATATATATATATACGCTAACATCGTTTGACAACATAGAGTAGTATAGTATAGCAAAGATGTAAATTAATATAAGGTTAACTTTTTCTTGATTTTTTTTTTATTAGAATGAGAAAGGGACTGGTTGCAAGTTGCAAGATTACATTATTGGCTTTTACCATTCCGAAATGGTTAACCTCAAATCGGGGACAAAAGTGTTTTTTTTTTTTATGTCTCATGTTACTAATTCTACAACTCTATGTCTTCTCGCCACTTCACTGTTGTTGAGTATATGGATGATATTTTTTCTCAAAATTGCAAATATAAAAAACTTGTCATCAGTGGCTGTTTTTTGTGTCATTTTTTGCACTCATCTCAAATGATGATTTTCTTTCCAATGTATGGTGTAAAAAAATAGAAAGTTAGAAATATTGAAAAAGGACAATTTTTCATGTGTTGTAGCACATTATTTTTGCTGAAAATAGAAATTTTTTTAATTTTCCGCCGATGGCTATTTTTGTGCCATTTTTTGCACTCATATCAAATGTCGATGTGCTATTCAATTGAATTTGTAAAAAAAGGCAAAATTTATAAATTTAAAAAAATGACCATTTTTTGTGTGTTATAACACATGATTTTTGTCTAAAATGGCAAATCTGATAAACTTTTTGTCGGTTGTTATTTTTGTACTCTTTTTGCTTTTTTGCCATCTTTTGGACTCATATTATCTGGTGATGTGCTATCTATTGATTTGTGTAAAATAAAGGGAAAGTAAAATTTTCTTAAAAATGACCATTTATCATGTGTTTTCACCCAAAACGGCAAATCTCAAAAACTTGCCATCATAGGCTATTTTTGTGCCATTTTTTTCACTCATATTGAATGAAGATGTGATATCTAATGAATGGTATAAAAAAAGGGAAAGTTATAAATTTTAAAAAATGACCATTTTTCATATGTTATAGCATATTTTTCGAAAACAATAAATCTCTAAAACTTTCGGTCACAAGGTGTTTTTGTGCCACTTTTTGCACTAATATTAAATGACGTGGTGTTATCTAATGTATGGCGTAAGAAAAGGGGAAGTTAGAAATTTTGAAAAGTAACAAATTTTCATGTGTTATACCACATGCTTTTTGCCAAAAACAGTAAATCTCAAAAAACTTCTGTCAGTAGATGTTTTTGTTCCTATTTCTGTTGGTAGTGAACGGAGTTAAAAAAATAGAAATGTATATATTTTGAAAAATTACTATTTTTATTGGGCAATAACTCATGAGTTTTGGTAAAAAATGACAAGTTTCAAAAATTGACTTTGGAGGACAATTTTCATGCCATTTTACGCCTACAAATATTTTTATTTTGTTATCTAGAGAATAAAGGGTAAAAAATGGCAAAGTAAATTTTTTGAAAAATCACTATTTTTCGTGGGCTATAAGTAACGATTTTTGTAAAAAACGCAAAAGTATAAAAACTGGTTGTTGTGGAGTATTTTCAAGCCATGTTTTAAACCCAACAATATCTGCAATACTAACTATTGTGAACTATTTTCATGCCATTTTTTAAACCAACCGAGATTGTAAATGTGTTATCTAGTTAACGGAATTAAAAAAATAGAAATGTAAATATTTTGTAGAATCACTATTTTCAGTGGGCTATAACTCACGAGTTTTGGTAAAAAAATGACAAGTTTTAAAATTTGACTTTGGAGCACAATTTTCATGCCATTTTTAACCCCACAAATATTTCTATTGTGTTATCTAGAGAACGAAGGGTAAAAAATGGCAAAGAAGTTTTTTTTGAAAAATCACTATTTTTCGTGGGCTATACTCACGAGTTTTTGTAAACAATGACAAGTTTCAAAATTGACTGTTGTAGACTATTTTCATGTCATTTTTTACAGCCACCTATAATTTTAATATATTATCTGGAGAAGAGGGTGAAAGAAATGGAAAAGTAAATTTTTTAAAAAATCATTATTTTTCGTGGGCTATAACTTACGAGTTTTGGTAAAAAACAACAAGTTTCATAAACTAACTGTTGTGGACTATTTTCATTTCATTTTTTTAAACGCACATATATTGTAAATATGTTATCTACTGAATAGAGTTAAAAAAATAGAAATGTAAATATTTTGAAAAATCACTATTTTTAGTGGGCTATAACTCACTAGTTTTAGTAAAAAATGACAAGTTTTGAAAAATTGATCTTGGAGGACAATTTTCATACCATTTTTTCACCCACAAATATTTCTATTGTGATATATAGAGAACGAATGGTAAAAAATGGCAAGGTAATTTTTTGAAAAATCACTATTTTTCGTGGGTAATAACTAACGAGTTTTTTTAAAAATCTACAAGTTTCAAAAAATGACTGTTGTGGACTTTTTTTTATGTCATTTGTTACACCACCTATATTTGTAATTTGTTATCTAGAGAACGGGGTGGAAAAAATGAAAAAATAACCTTTTTTGAAATATCACTATTTTTCATGAGTTATAAATAAAGTGTTTTTGTCAAACACGCAAAAGTAGAAAAAATGGCGTTGTGGAGTATTTTCATGGTATTTTTTAAACCCACCAATATTTATAATGTGTTATCTTATGAACGGATGATAGGCGTGAAAATTAGACCTTAATTCCCGGCACCAATTTGATAACGGTTTTGGAGCTAGGGTTAAAAGCTAAGGCTTAACCGAATCAAATAAATTTATAACCCTAATCCTCACAACATTTAAGGTGCATCAAGACACCGACGTTCGAAATTAGGAGTCGAACCCACAGGGAGGGGATAAGTTTTTGGAATTAGTGAAAATGTGTGTGTTGTAAAGGAAGTGAAAACATGTAGCTAAAAAGGAATGTTAATTAACAAGTAAAATATGCTAAAGCGTCAATCTTAAGTCAAGAAGGGTACGATGTGCTCTCGGGTGTTATCGGCTATGGTTACTAAGGATTCTCTATCTAGGGTTCGTCCTAAAGTGTCACTAGGGCTAGGGATAACCGCTCCCTTTGAGCTCCACTTTTATGGCAGAAGCTAGAGCTAAATGGGCGTCTATCTAGAGGATTTAGCTAGATGAAGTTGTCTTCCTTTATGGCGGAGGCAAAACTACTCAATCCTAGCTAACCGTATCATCTACGTTCTCCCAATCTTACCACTCTCAAGACCCGTTCCCCCTTTATGGAGAAGGCAAGAACCGGTCCTAGTCACTCCCCTCTAAAGTCTCTTCCTAAGCTCACTCTCCCTTTATGAGACTCCGGGTGCACAACCTAACGTAATGTACGAATGCTATTCGTCTTCCCTCATGTATGGTGGATGCAAGGTCAACTTAAGCATTTCCTCTATTCTACTTCCAACCCCAAGGCTTAGAGGTTCACTCAAGCCTTTTATCAAACACTTACTAGTCAACAATTGAGCCAACTAGCTACTTTTCCCTTCAATGTCCATAGAACCTACCACCTAGATATCCTCTAGGTTCAACCCTATCAGGCAACATTTAATGCATCAACCTAGCCAACAACAACCCAAGGAGCACAAGAGTCTCTAGCATAACATAGCTAGAGCATTCATCATGGAAACAATAAATAGCACATAAAAAGCAATAAATGACATTAAAGAAGGAAAACTACCAATCTTGGATGGAAAGATGTTTTCTTCAATAAATGTGAGCATTCATTACAAGCTTTGTCCACATAGTTGATGGATTTCCCTTCCTTGTACAAAAGATTGAGCTTCCAAAATGAAACCCTAACTAGCACTACTCTAAGAACAAACAAGAGAAGAACTTTCTATTCTAAAAACTAAAACTAACCCTAACTAATGACTAACTACAAAACTAACAAAAGATGGCTTCCTCTCTTCTCCTCCTCTTCTCTTTAGCTGCAGATTTCATCATATAAGGGAGAGATTAAGGTTTCAAAATGTGTGTTTCAGACGTGCCAAAAATGCCCTTGAAATCTTCTCAAAATGGAGGACAAAACAGTCAACATTCAGCCCTTCGCGACCACCACCAGCGTGCCGGAAAACTCTCCGGCGTGCCGCAGCTCTACGGCGTGCCGCAGCTCTCCGGCGCGCCGCACAGAACTCTCTCCGGTGCGCCGGAGAGGTCTGGAAGTTTTGGAAATTCCAAAACTTGGAATTTTCGGCACGCCGGAGAAGTTCTCTCCGGCGCGCCGTTCGTTTTTGAGCAAGTTTTCTCTATGATCCAGAACGAATTTGAAAAAACCCAAAACATGAAAGTTGTAGCTCTTCCTCTTAGCTTTCCAATGGAACCTAAATCATTCTATTTGGACGTAAATGGAGCGAGATATGATCGAAATACTAAACTCTGGCAGAGTTCTTCAGCATTTGTTCACATCCGCCTCAGCTCTCGAAATGCGCTCTTTTTGTCACTCTTTTGCTTCGTTGCTCCTCCCACGCCATAATATCCTACAAATACGTTAAAAATACATAAAAATGACATAAAAATACGTTACAAGGACGCTCAAGAGATGAGTAAAACGATTACAATAAGGTGAAAAATATCACCTTATCAAACCCTCCACACTTAAACCTTGCTTGTCCTCGAGCAACAAAACAAAATTAAAACCCACCTACATTGAAAAATCACTATTTTTCGGGGGCTATAACTCGCGAGTTTTGGTAAAAAACAACAAGTTTAAAAAACTAACTGTCGTGGACTTTTTTTATGCCATTTTTTAAACCCACCTACATTGAAAATGTGTTATTTAGTGAATGAAGTCAAAAAAAATTTAAATGTAAATATTTTAAAAAATCACAATTTTTAGTGGGCTATAACTCACGAGTTTTGGTAAAAAATGACAAGTTTCAAAAACTGATTTTGGAGGACAATTTTCAAGTCATTTTTACACCCACAAATATTTCTATTGTGTTATCTAGAGAATGAAGGGTAAAAATGGCAAAGTAATTTCTTTGAAAAATCACTCTTTTTCGTGGGGTATAACTTATGAAATTTTGTAAAAAATGACAAGTTTCAAAAAATGACTGTTGTGGACTATTTTCATGTCATTTTTTTACACACACCTATATTTGTAATGTGTTATCAAGTGAACAGGGTGAAAAAATGGAAAAGTATTTTTTTTTGAAAAATCACTATTTTTTGTGGGTTATAACTAACGAGTTTTTGTCAAAAACGCAAAAGTATAAAAATTGGCTGTTGTGGAGTATTTTCATGTCATTTTTAAACCCACCAATATTTGTAATATATTATCTATTGAACAGAGTGAAAGAAAAGGAAAAGTGAATTTTTTGAAAAATCAATAATTTTCGTAGCCTATAACTCACGAGTTTTGGTAAAAAAATAACAAGTTCCAACAACAAACTGTGGACTACTTTAATGCCATTTTTTAAACCCACCAACATTTTTAAATTTATTATCTAGTGAACGGCGTTAAAAAAATAGAAATGTATACATTTTGAAAAATCACTATGTTTAGTTGGATCTCACCAGTTTTTTCAAAATTTGACTTTTGAGGACAATTTTCATGCCATTTTATACCCACAAATATTTCTATTTTGTTATCTAGAGCACGAAGGGTAAAAAATTGCAAATTAATTTTTTAAAAAAATTACTAATTTTCGTGAGCTATAACTCACGAGTTTTTGTCAAAAACAACATGTTGAAAACAAAGTGACTGTTGTGGACTATTTTCATTTCATTTTTTACACCCACCAATATTTGTAATGTTATCTACAGAAAAGGGTGAAAAAATGGCAAAGTAAATTTTTTGAAAAATCACTATTTTTCGTTGGTTATAACTAACAAGTTTTTGGTAAAAAACAACAAGTTTAAAAAATTGGCTTTTGAGGACAATTTTCATGCCATTTTTACACCCTCAAATATTTCTATTGTGTTATCTAGAGAATAAAGGGTAAAAATGGAAAAGTAATTTTTTTTGAAAAATTAATATTTTTCGTGGGTTAGAACTCATAAGTTTTTGTCAAAAACGCAAAAAGAGAAAAACTGGCTGTTGTGGAGTATTTTCATGCAATTTTTTGAACTCACCAATATTTGCAATGTGTTATCTATTGACAGGAGTTAAAAAAAAGGTAAAGTAATTTTTTTAAAAAATCACTATTTTTCATGTGCTATAACTAACTGTAAAAAGAGAAAAACTAGTTGTTGTGGAGTATTTTCCTGGCATTTTTAAATGTACCATTATTCATAGTGTGTTATCTAGTGAACAGAGTTAAAAAAAAGGAAAAGTAATTTTTTTGAAAAATCACCAATTTTCGTGGGCTATTACTCACAAGTTTTGGTAAAAAACAAGTTTAAAAAACTAAATGCCGTGGACTATTTTCATGCTATTTTTTAAACCCACCTACATTGAAAATGTGTTATCTAGTGAATGTAGTTAAAAAATTGCAACGTAAATATTTTGAAAAATCACTATTTTTAGTGGGCTATAACTCACGAGTTTTGGTAAAAACCGCCAACTTTGGAGGACAATTTCAAGCAATTTTTGCACCCACAAATATTTTTATTGTGTTATCTAAAGAACGAAGGGTAAAAAATGGCAAAGTAATTTTTTTGAAAAATCACTATTTTTCGTGGGCTCACTAGTTTTTGCCAAAAACGACAAGTTTTAAAAAATGACTATTGTGAACTATTTTGATGTCATTTTTTTACACTCACATATATTTGTAATGTGTTATCAAGAGAACATGTTGAAAAAATGAAAAAGTAAATTTTTTGAAAAATCACTGTTTTTCGTGGGCTATAACTAACGAGTTTTTGTCATAAAAACTGGCTGTTGTGGAGTATTTTAATGCCATTTTCAAAACCACCAATATTTGTAATGGGTTATCTAGTGAACCGAGTGAAAAAAGGAAAAGTAAATTTTTTTGAAAAAGTACTATTTTTCATGGGCAATAACTCAAAAGATTTGGTAAAAAACAACATGTTTCAAAAACAAAATGTTCTGGACTATTTTATAGTCTATTTTTAAATCCTCCTATGTTGTAAATGTGTTATCTAGTAAAAGGAGTTAAAAAAAATAGAAATGTAAATATTTTGAAAATTCACTATTTTTACTGTGCTATAACTCACGAGTTTTGGAGAATACTTTTTACACCCAAAAATATTTATATTGTGTTATCTAGAGACGAAGGGTAAAAAATGGGATGGTAAATTTATTGAAAAATCACTATTTTTCGTGGGCTATAACTTATAAGTTTTTTTCAAAAACGATAAGTTTCAAAAAATGACTGTTGTGTATTGTTTTCTTGTCATTTTTTACACCCGCCTATATTTGTAATGTGTGACCTAGAGAACAGGGTGAAAAAAATGGAAAAGTATTTTTTTTGAAAAATCACTATTTTTCGTAGGCTATAACTAACGAGTTTTTGTAAAAAACGCAAATGTTTAAAAACTACTCGTTGTGGAGTAAATTCATGGAATTTTTTAAACCCACAAATATTTGTAATGTGTTTCAAGTGAACGGAGTGAAAAAACAGGAAAAGTAAATTTTTTAAAAAATCACTATTTTTCGTGGGCTATTAAGAGTTTTGGTAAAACACAACAAGTTTAAAGAATTAAATGTAGTATACTATTTTCATGCCGTTTTTAAAACCCACCTATATTACAAATGTGTTATCTAGTGAATGGAGTTAAAAAAATTGAAATGTAAATATTTTCAAAAATCACTATTTTTAGTGGGCTATAACTTCCGAGTTTTTGTAAAAAAAAAAACGACAAGTTTCAAGAAATGACTATTGTGGACTATTTTCTTTTCATATATTTGAAATGTGTTATCTAGAGATCAAGGTGAAAAAATTTGAAAAAGTAATTTTTTTTGAAAAATCACTATTTTTCGTGGGCCATAAATAATGAGGTTTTGTAAAAAACGCAGAAGTATAAAAACTGGCTATTGTAGAGTATTTTCGTGCAATTTTTTTAACCCACCAATATTTGTAATGTTTTATCTAGTGAACGGAGTGAAAAAAAGGAAAAGTTATTTTTTTAAATATCACTATTTTTCGTGAGCTATAACTCATGAGTTTTGGTATAAAAAAACAAGTTTAAAAAACTAAATGTTGTGGGGACTATTTTCATGCTATTTTTCAAACGCACATATAGTGAAAATGTGTTATCTATTGAATGGAGTTAAAAAAAATTAAATGTAAATATTTTCAAAAATCACTATTTTTAGTGGGCTATAACTCACTATTTCAAGAATCACTATTCAAAAACTGACTTTGGAGGACAAGTTTCATGAAATTTTTACGCCCACAAATATTTCTATTGAGTTATCTTAAGATTAAAGGATAAAAAATGGCAAAGAAAGGTTTTTGAAAAATCACTATTTTTCGTGGGCAATAACTCACAAACTTTTGTAAAAAACGACAAGTTTCGAAAATGACTGTTGTTGACTATTTTTATGTAGTTTTTTACACCCACCTAAATTTGTAATATGTTATCTAGAGAAGAGGGTGAAAAAAAAGTAAAAGTAATTTTTTTGAAAAATCATTATTTTTCGTGGGATATAACTAACAAGGTTTTGTCAAAAATGTAAAAGTAATAAAACTGGCTGTTGTGGAGTATTTTTATGCCAATTTTAAACCCACCTATATTTGTAATGTGTTATCTAGTGAAAGGAGTAAAAAAAGACAAAGTAAATATTTTGAAAAAACACTATTATTCGTGGGCTATAACTCACGAGTTTTGGTAAAAAGCAAGTTTCAAAAACTAACTATTGTGAATTATTTTCATGCCATTTTTTAAAACCCACCAATATTGTAAATGTATTATCTCGTGAATGTAGTTAAAAAAATTTTAATATAAATATTTTTAAAAATCACTATTTTTAGTGGGTTATAACTCACGAGTTTTAGTAAAAAAACGACAAGTTTACAAAACTGACTTTGGAGGACAATTTTCCTGCCATTTTTACACCGACAAATATTTCTATTATGTTATCAAGAGAACAAAGGGTGAAAAAATGGAAAATATTTTTTTAAAAAAATCTCTATTTTTCGTGGTCTATAACTCACGAATTTTTGTAAAAAACGACAAGTTTCAAAGAATGACTGTTGTGTACTATTGTTATGTCATTTTTTACACTCACCTATATCTGTAATGTGTTATGTAGAGAGGAGGGTGAAAAAAGTGAAAACTATTTTTTTTTAAAAACCACTATTTTTAGTGGACTATAACTAACGAGTTTTTTTCAAAAACGCAAAAGTATAAAAACTGGAGCATTTTTTAAACCCACCAATATTTGTTATATGTTATCTAGTGAACGGAGTGATAAAAAGGAAAAGTAAATTTTTTGAAAAATCACTATTTTTCGTGTGCTATAACTCACAAGTTTTGGTAAAAAATAACAACTTTAAAAAACTGAATATTGTGGACTATTTTCATGTCGTTTATTAAAAGCACCTTTATTGCAAATGTGTTATCTATTAAATGGAGTTAAAAAAATTGAAATGTAAATATTTTTAGAAAACCACTATTTTTATTAGCTATAACTCACAAGTTTTGGTACAAAAACAAGTTTGGAAAACTAAATCATGTGGACTATTTTCATGCCATTTTTTAAACTCACTAATGTTTAAAATGTGTTATGTAGTGAAAGGAGTAAAAAAAATAGAAATGTAAATTTTTTAAGAAATCACTATTTTTAGTGAGCTATAACTCACGAGTTTTGGTAAAAAATGACAAGTTTAGAAAACTGACATTGGAGGACAATTTTAATTCCATGTTACACCCACAAATATTTCTATTGTGTTATCTAGAGAACGAAGGGTAAAAAATGGTAAATAAATTTTTTGAAAAACTCACTATTTTTCGTGGGCATTAACTCACGTGTTTTTGTAAAACAAGTTTAAAAAAATGACTATTTCTGTAATGAAAAATGGAAAAGTAATTTTTTTTAAAATCACTGTTTTTCTTGGGCTTTGACAAACAACTTTTTGTCAAAAACGCAAAAGTATAAAAAATGGCCGTTGTGGAGTATATTCATGTCATTTTTTAAACCCGTATATAATTATAATGTGTTACCTAGTGAACGGATTTAAAAAAGGAAAAAGTAAATTTTTTAAAAAATCACTATTTTTCATGGGCTATATAACTTACGAGTTTTTGTAAAAAACAACAAGCTTTAAAAACTAAATGTTGTGGACTATTTTCAGGCAGTTTTTTAAACCCACCTATATTGCAAATGGGTTATCTAGTGAATGGAGTTAAAAAAATTGAAATGTAAATACTTTCAAAATTCACTATTTTTAGTGGGCTATAACTCACGAGTTTTGGTAAAAAACGACAAGTATCAAAAACATACTTTGGAGGACAGTTTTAAAGCCATTTTTTCACCCAAAAATATTTCTATCTTCTTATCTACATTATGAATGGTTAAAAATGGCAAAGAAAATTTTTGAAAAATAATTATTTTCATGGTCTATTGCACACGAATTTATGTAAAAAACAACAAGTTTCGAAAAATGACTGTTGTGCACTATTTTCATGTCATTTTTACCCTCACCTGTATTTGTAATGATTTATCTAGAGAACAGGGTAAAAAATATGAAAAAGTAAACTACTTGAAAAATCACTAGTTTTCGTGGGGATATATCATATAAGTAATGAGTTTTTGTCAAAAAACGCAAAAGTAGAAAAACTGACTGTTGAGGAGTTTTTTCATGCCATTTTTTAAACCCACCAATATTTTTAATGTGTAATCTAGTGAATAGAGTGAAAAAAAGGAAAAGCAAATTTTTTTGAAAAAATAATATTTTTCGTGGGCAATAACTCACGAGTTTTGGTAAAAAATAAGTTTCAAAAACCAAATGTTGTGGACTATTTTCATGCTATTTTTTGAACCCACCTACGTTGTAAATTTGTTATCTAGGGAAAAAAGTTATAAAAAATAATGTAAATATTTTGAAAAATCACTATTTTTAGTAAGCTATTACTCATGAGTTTTGGTGAAAAATGACAAGTTTCAAAATATGACGTTGGAGGATAATTTTCATGCCATTTTACACCGATAAATATTTTTATTGTGTTATCTACAGAAAGAAGGGTAAAAAATAGAAAAGAAATTTTTTTGAAATTAGCTTTTTTTTCGTGGGCAACTCACGAATTGTTGTAAAAAACGACAAGTTTCAAAAAATGACTATTGTGGACTATTTTCATGTCATTTTTTACAATCACCTATATTTGTAATGTGTTATCTAGATAACAACGTGAAAAAAATTGAAAAGTAAACTTTTTGAAAAATTACTATTTTTCATGAGCTATAACTAATGAGTTTTGTGAAAAACGCAAAAGTATAAAAAGTGGCTGTTGTGGAGTATTTTCATGCCATTTTTCAAACCAAAAAATATTTGTAATGTGTTACCTCTATTTTTCGTGGGCTATAGCTCACAAGTTTTAATAAAAAAATAACAAGTTTTAAAACTAATTGTTGTGGACTATTTCCATGCCATTTTTTAAACCTAGCTATATAATAAATGTGTTATCAAGTGAACGGATTTAAAAAAATCGAAATGTACATATTTTAAAAAATCACTATTTTTAGTAGGCAATAACTCACGAGTTTTGGGAAAAAAATGACAACTTTCAAAAACTAACTTTGGAGGACAATTTTCATTCCATTTTTACACACACAAATATTTCTATTGTGTTGTCTTGAGAATGATTCGTAGAAAATGGCAAAGTAAATTTTTTTAAAAAATCACTATTTTTTGTGGGCTATAACTCACGAGTTTTGGTAAAAAAGGAAAAGTTTAAAAATATGACTTTGAAGGACAATTTTCATGCCAAGGATAGAAAATGGCAAAGAAATTTTTTTTGAAAATCACAATTTTTCGTGGGTTATAAATCACGAATTTTTGTCAAAAATGACAAGTTTCAGAAAATGACTGTTGTGGACTATTTTCATGTCATTTTTTACACCCACCTATATTTGTAATGTGTTATCTAGAAAACAGGGTGAAAAACATGGAAAAGTAAATTTTTTGAAAAATCACTACTTTTCGTGGGTTATAACTAACGAGGTTTTGTCAAAAATGCAAAAGTAGAAAAAGTGACTACTGTGGAGTATTTTAATGCCATTTTTAAACCCACCAATATTTTAATGTGTTAACTAGTGAACGAATTGAAAAAAAAGAATTGTAAATCTTTTTAAAAATCACTATTTTTCGTGTTCTATAACTCAATAGTTTTGGTAAAAAAACAACAAATTTCAAAAACTAACAATTGTGGACTATTTTCATGCCAATTTTTAAACCCACATACATTGTAAATGTGTTAATTATTGAACAGAGTTAAAAAAATTAAATGTAATTATTTTTAAAAATCACTATTTTTATTGGGCTATAACTCACGAGTTTTGGTAAAAACCAACAAGTTTCAAAAACTGACTTTGGAGGGCAATTTTCATGCCATTTTTACACCTATAAATATTTCTATTGTGTTATCTAGAGAACAAAGGGTTGAAAATAGCAAAGAAAAGTTTTTGAAAAATCACTTTTTTCGTGGGCTATAACTCATGAATTTTTGTCAAAAACGACAAGTTTCAAAAAACGACTATTGTCATGCCATTTTTACACATACAAATATTTCTATTGTGTTATCTAGAGAACGAACGGTAGAAAATGGCAAAGTAAATTTTTTTTAAAATCAATATTTTTTGTGGGCTATAACTCACGTGTTTTTGTCAACACGACAAGTTTCAAAAAATGACTGTTGTGGACTATTTTCATCTCATTTTTTACATCCACCTATATTTTTAATGTGTTACATAGAGAACGGGGTGAAAAAAATCGAAAAGTAAATTTTTTGAAAAATTGCTATTTTTCGTGGGCTATAAATAACGAGTTTTTGTAAAAAATGTAAAAGTATAAAAAGTGGTTGTTGTGGAGTAGTTCCAAGCCATTTTTTAAACCCACCAATATTTGTAATGTGTTATCTAGTGAATGGAGTAAAAATATAGGAATTGTAATATTTTTGAAAAATCTCTATTTTTCGTGGGCTATAACTCACGAGTTTTGGTAAAAAACGACAAGTTTGAAAAACTTAATTTGGAGGACAATTTTCATGCCATTTTTTCGCACACAAATATTTTTATTGTGTTATTTAGAGAACGAATGGTAGAAAATGGGGAAGTAAATTTTTTGAAAAATCAATATTTTTTGTGGGCTATAAATCACGAGTTTTTGTCAAAAAAGACTAGTTTCAAAAAATGACTATTGTGTTCTATTTTCATGTCATTATTTACACCCATCTATATTTTTAATCTGTTATCTAGAGAACAGGGTGAAAAAAATGGAAAAATAAATTTTTTGAAAAATTACTATTTTTCGTTGGCTATAACTAACGAGTTTTAATCAAAGATGCAAAAGTAGAAAAAGTGGCTGTTGTGGAGTATTTTAATGCCATTTTTTAAACCCACCAATATTTTCAATGTGTTATCTATTGAACGGATTGAAAAAAAAATAATTGTAATTTTTTTAAAAATCACTATTTTTCGTGTGCTATAACTCACTAGTTTTGGTAAAAAAACAACAAATTTTAAAAACTAACTGTTGAGGACTATTTTCAAGCCATTTTTTAAACCCACCTATATTGTAAATGCATTATTTAGTGAACGGAGTTAAAAAAAATAAATATAATTATTTTGAAAAATCACTATTTTTAGTGGGTTATAACTCACGCGTTTTGGTAAAAACCAACAAGTTTCAAAAATTGACTTTGGGGGACAATTTTCATGCCATTTTTACAACCAAAAATATTTCTATTGTGTTATCTAGAGAACGAAGGGTAGAAAATGGTAAAGAAATTTTTTTCAAAAATCACTTTTTTCGTTGGCTATAACTCATGAGTTTTTGTCAAAAACGACAAGTTTCAAAAAATGACTGTTGTGGACTATTTTTATGTCATTTTTTACGGCCACCTACATTTGTAATGTGTTATATAGAGAACGAGGTTAACAAAATGGAAAAGTAAACTTTTTAAAAAATCACTATTTTTCGTGAGCTATTACTAATGAGTTTTGTGAAAAAACGCAAAAGTATAAAAAGTGACTGTTGTGGAGTATTTTCATGCCATTTTTCAAACCAACCAATACTTGTAATGTGTTACCTCTATTTTTCGTGGGCAATAACTCACGAGTTTCGGTAAAAAAAATAAAAAGTTTTAAAAACTAACTGTTGTGGACTATTTCCATGCCATTTTTTAAACCCAGCTATATAGTAAATGTGTTATCTAGTGAACAGATTTAAAAAAATCGAAATGTAAATATTTTGAAAAATTACTATTTTTAGTGGGCTATAACTCATGAGTTTTTGTCAAAAACGACAAGTTTCAAAAAATGACTGTTGTCGACTATTTTCATGTTATTTTTTACAACCACCCATATTTGTAATGTGTTATACCGAGAACTGGATGAAAAAAATGGAAAAGTAAATTTTTTGAAAAATCACTATTTTTCGTGGGCTATAAATCACGAGTTTTTGTCAAAAATGCAAAAGTAGAAAAAGTGGCTACTGTGGAGTATTTTAATGCCATATTTTAAACCCACCAATATTTTAATGTGTTAACTAGTGAACGGAATGAAAAAAAAGGAATTGTAAATCTTTTTAAAAATCACTATTTTTCGTGTGCTATAACTCACTAGTTTTGGTAAAAAAACAACAAATTTCAAAAACTAACTATTGTAGACTATTTTCATGCCATTTTTTAAACCCACATACATTGTAAATATGTTATCTATTGAACGGAGTTAAAAAATTAAATGTAATTATTTTTAAAAATCACTATTTTCAGTGGGCTATAACTCACGAGTTTTGGTAAAAACCGACAACTTTCAAAAACTGACTTTAGAGGACAATTTTCATGCCATTTTTACGCCCAAAAATATTTCTATTGTGTTATCTAGAGAACAAATAGAAGAAAATAGCAAAGAAAAGTTTTTGAAAAATCACTTTTTTCGTGGGTTATAACTCATGAGTTTTCGTCAAAAACGACAAGTTTCAAAAAATGACTGTTGTGGACTATTTTCATGTTATTTTTTACACCCACCTATATTTTTAATGTGTTATATAGAGAACGGGGTGAAAAAAATGGAAAAGTAAATTTTTTGAAAAATTGATATTTTTCATGGGCTATAAGCCTATAAATAACGAGTTTTTGTAAAAAACGCAAAAGAATAAAAACTGGCTATTGTGGAGTATTTTCATGCCTTTTTTTAAACCCACAAATATTTGTAATGTTTCAAGTGAACGAAGTGAAAATAAAGGAATTGTATTTTTTTTTAAAATCTCTATTTTTCATGGGCTATAAGTCACGAGTTTTGGTAAAAAACGACAAGTTTGAAAAACTTAATTTGGAGGAAAATTTTCATGCCATTTTTACACACACAAATATTTCTATTGTGTTATCTAGATAACGAAGGGTAGAAAATAGCAAAGAAATTTTTTTGAAAATCACTTTTTTCGTGGGCTATAACTCATGAGTTTTTGTCAAAAACGACAAGTTTTAAAAAAATACTATTGTGGACTATTTTCATGTCATTTTTTACAACCACCCATATTTGTAATGTGTTATATAGAGAACGGGGTGAAAAAATGGAAAAGTAAATTTTTTGAAAAATCGCGCGCTATTTTTCGTGGGCTATAAATAACGAGTTTTTGTCAAAAATGTAAAAGTATAAAAAGTGGTTGTTGTGGAAGCCATTTTTTAAACCCACCAATATTTGTAATGTGCTATCTAGTGAATGGAGTAAAAATAAAGGAATTGTAATTTTTTTTTAAAATCTCTATTTTTCGTGGGCTATAACTCACGAGTTTTAGTAAAAAATGATAAGTTTGAAAAACTTAACTTGGAGGACAATTTTCATGCCATTTTTTCGCAAGCAAATATTTCTATTGTGTTACCTAGAGAACGAATGGTAGAAAATGGTGAAGTAAATTTTTTGAAAAATCAATATTTTTTGTGGGCTATAACTCATGAGTTTTTATCAAAAACGACTAGTTTCAAAAAATGACTATTGTGTTTTTACAACCACCTATATTTGTGGGCTATAACTCACGTGTTTTTGTCAAACACGACAAGTTTCAAAAAATGACTGCTGTGGACTATTTTTATGTCATTTTTTACGGCCACCTACATTTGTAATGTGTTATATAGAGAACGGGGTTAACAAAATGGAAAAGTAAACTATTTAAAAAATCACTATTTTTCGTGAGCTATTACTAATGAGTTTTGTGAAAAAATGCAAAAGTATAAAAAGTGGGTGTTGTGGAGTATTTTCATGCCATTTTTCAAACCAACCAATACTTGTAATGTGTTACCTCTATTTTTCGTGGGCAATAACTCACGAGTTTTGGTAAAAAAAAATAACAAGTTTTAAAAACTAACTGTTGTGGACTATTTCCATGCCATTTTTTAAACCCAGCTATATAGTAAATGTGTTATCTAGTGAACGGATTTAAAAAAATCAAAATGTAAATATTTTGAAAAATTACTATTTTTAGTAGGCAATCACTCACGAGTTTTGGTAAAAAAATGACAACTTTCAAAAACTGACTTTGGAGGACAATTTTCATTCCATTTTTACACACACAAATATTTCTATTGTGTTGTCTTGAGAATGAAGGGTAGAAAATGGCAAAGTAAATTTTTTGAAAAATCACTATTTTTTGTGGGCTATAACTCAAGAGTTTTTGTCAAAAGACAAGTTTCAAAAATTGATTGTTGTTGACTATTTTCATGTCATTTTTTACACCGATCTATATTTTTATTGTGTTATCTAGAGACCATGGTGAAAAAAATGGAAATGTAAATTTTTTTTAAAAATCACAATTTTTCGTGGGCTATAAATAATGAGTCTTTTTAAAAAACGCAAAATTATAAAAATTGACAGTTCTGGGGTATTTTCATGCCATTTTTTAAACCCTCTAATATTTGTAATGTGTTATCTAGTGAACGGAGTGAAAAAAAGGAATTGTAAATTTTTTCAAAAATCATAATTTGTCGTGGGCTACAGCTCACAAGCTTTAGTAAAAAATAACAATTTTCAAAAACTAACTATTGTGGACTATTTTTCAAACCCACCTACATTGTAAATGTGTTATCTAGTGAACGAATTTAAAAAAAAGAAATGTAATTATTTTTAAAATTCACAGTTATTAGTGGACAATAACTCACGAGTTTTGGTAAAAAAGGACAAGTTTAAAATATGACTTTGAAGGACAATTTTCATGCCAAGGATAGAAAATGGCAAAGAATTTTTTTTCAAAAATCACTTTTTTCGTGGGCTATAACTCATGAGTTTTTGTCAAAAAAGACAAGTTTCAAAAAATGACTGTTGTCGACTATTTTCATGTCATTTTTTACAACCACCCATATTTGTAATGTGTTATACCGAGAACTGGGTGAAAAAATGGAAAAGTAAATTTTTTGAAAAATCACTATTTTTCGTGGGCTATAAATAACGAGTTTTTGTCAAAAATGCAAAAGTAGAAAAAGTGGCTACTGTGGAGTATTTTAATGCCATATTTTAAACCCACCAATATTTTAATGTGTTAACTAGTGAACTGAGTGAAAGAAAAAGGAATTGTAAATCTTTTTAAAAATCACTATTTTTCGTGTGCTATATAACTCACTAGTTTTGGTAAAAAAACAACAAATTTCAAAAACTAACTATTGTAGACTATTTTCATGCCATTTTTTAAACCCACATACATTGTAAATATGTTATCTATTGAACGGAGTTAAAAAAATTAAATGTAATTATTTTTAAATATCACTATTTTTAGTGGGCTATAACTCACGAGTTTTGGTAAAAACCGACAACTTTCAAAAACTGACTTTAGAGGACAATTTTCATCACATTTTTACGCCCACAATTTTCAAAAAATGACTATTGTGGACTATTTTCATGTTAGTTTTTACACCCACCTATATTTTTAATGTGTTATAGAGAATGGGGTGAAAAAAATGGAAAAGTAAATTTTTTGAAAAATCGCTATTTTTCGTGGGCTATAACGAGTTTTTGTCAAAAATGTAAAAGTATAAAATGTGGTTGTTGTGGAGTAGTTCCAAGCCATTTTTTAAACCCACCAATATTTGTAATGTGTTATCTAGTGAATGGAGTAAAAATAAAGGAATTGTAATTTTTTTGAAAAATCTCTATTTTTCGTAACTCACGAGTTTTGGTAAAAAACGACAAGTTTGAAAAACTTAATTTGGAGGACAATTTTCATGCCATTTTTTCACACACAAATATTTCTATTGTTTTATCTAGAGAACGAATGGTAGAAAATGGCGAAGTAATATTTTTTGTGGGCTATAACTCACGAGTTTTTGTCAAAAACGATTAGTTTCAAAAATGACTATTGTGTTCTATTTTCATGTCATTTTTTACATCCACCTATATTTTTAATGTGTTATCTAGAGAACAGGGTGAAAAAATGGAAAAATAATTTTTTTTGAAAAATGACTATTTTTCGTGGGCTATAACTAACGAGTTTTTGTCAAAGACGCAAAAGTAGAAAAAGTGGCTGTTGGGGAGTATTTTAATGCCATTTTTTAAACCCACCAATATTTTCAATGTGTTATCTAGTAATAAAGTGAAAAAAAGGAATTGAAATTTTTTTAAAAAATCACTATTTTTCGTGTGCTAAAACTCACTAGTTTTGGTAAAAAAACAACAAATTTTAAAAACTAACTGTTGAGGACTATTTTCAAGAAATTATTTGTGGGCTATAACTCACGAGTTTTGGTAAAAACCGACAAGTTTCAAAAATTGACTTTGGGGGACCATTTTCATGCCATTTTTACACCCACAAATATTTCTATTGCATTATCTAGAGAACGAATGGTAGAAAATAGCAAAGAAATGTTTTTGAAAATCACTTTTTTCGTTGGCTATAACTCATGAGTTTTTGTCAAAAACGACAAGTTTCAAAAAATGACTGTTGTGGACTATTTTCATGTCATTTTTTACAACCACCCATATTTGTAATGTGTTATATAGAGAACGGGGTGAAAAAATGGAAAAGTAATTTTTTTGAAAAATTACTATTTTTTGTGGGCTATAAATAACTAGTTTTTGCTAAAAACACAAAAGTAGAAAAAGTGGCTGTTGTGGAGTATTTTCATTCCTTTTTTTAAACCCACAAATATTTGTAATGTGTTATCAAGTGAACGAAGTGAAAATAAAGGAATATTAATTTTTTTTAAAATCTCTATTTTTCATAGGCTATAGCTCATGAGTTTTGGTAAAAAAATGGCAAGTTTGAAAAACTTAATTTGGAGGACAATTTTCATGCCATTTTTACACACACAAATATTTATATTTTGTTATCTCGAGAACGAAGGGTAGAAAATAGCAAAGAAATTTTTTTGAAAATCACTTTTTTCGTGGGCCATAACTCATGAGTTTTTGTCAAAAACGACAAGTTTCAAAAAATGACTGTTGTGGACTATTTTCATGTCATTTTTTAAAACCACCCATATTTGTAATGTGTTATATAGAGAACGGGGTGAAAAAATGGAAAAGTAAATTTTTTGAAAAATCGCTATTTTTCGTGGGCTATAAATAACGAGTTTTTGTCAAAAATGTAAAAGTATAAAAATTGGTTGTTGTGAAGTAGTTCCAAGCCATTTTTTAAACCCACCAATATTTGTAATGTATTATCTAGTGAATGGAGTAAAAATAAAGGAATTGTAATTTTTTTGAAAATTTCTATTTTTCGTGGGCTATAACTCACGAGTTTTGGTAAAAAACGACAAGTTTGAAAAACTTAATTTGGAGGACAATTTTCATGCCATTTTTTTGCACCCAAATATTTCTATTGTGTTATCTAGAGAATGAATGGAATAAAATGGCGAAGTAAATTTTTTGAAAAATCAATATTTTTTGTGGGCTATAACTCACGAGTTTTTGTTAAAAACGACTGGTTTTAAAAAATGACTATTGTGTTCTATTTTCATGTCATTTTTTACACTCACCTATATTTCTAATGTGTTATCTATAGAAAAAGGTAAAAAATGGAAAAATAATTTTTTTTGAAAAATCACTATTTTTCGTGGGCTATAAATGTAAAAGTTTTTGTCATAAACGCAAAAGTAAAAAAAACTGGCCGTTCTAGAGTATTTTCATGCCATTTTTTAAACCCACCAATATTATTAATGTGTTATGTAGTGAACGAAATAAAAAAATGGAAAAGTAAATTTTTTGAAAAATCACTATTTTTCGTGGGCTATAACTTATGAGTTTTAGTAAAAAACGACAAGTTTCAGAAAATGACTGTTGTGGACTATTTTCATGTCATTTTTTATATCCACCTATATTTTAAATGTGTTATATAGAGAATGAGGTGAAAAAATGGAAAAGTAAATTTTTTAAAAAATCACTATTTTTCGTGGGCTATAAATAACCGAGTTTTTGTAAAAAATGCAAAAGTTCAAAAAGTGTCTATTGTGGAGTATTTTCATGCCATTTTTTAAAACCACCAATATTTGTAATGTGTTATCTAGTGAACTGAGCGAAAATAAAGGAATTGTAAGTTTTTTGAAAATCACTATTTTTTGTGTGCTATAACTCACGAGTTTTACTAAAAAACGACAAGTTTAAAAAACTTAATTTGGAGGACAATTTTCATGCCATTTTTACACATACAAATATTTCTATTGTGTTATCTATAGAACGAAGGGTAGAAAATGGCAAAGTAAATTTTTTTAAAATTCAATATTTTTTGTGGGTTATAACTCACGTGTTTTTGTCAAACGTGGACTATTTTTATGTCATTTTTTATGGCCACCTACATTTGTAATGTGTTATATAGAGAACAGGGTGAAAAAAATGGAAAAGTAAACTTTTTGAAAAATCACTATTTTTCGTGAGAGCTTAACTAATGAGTTTGTGAAAAACACAAAAGTATAAAAAGTGGCTGTTGTGGAGTATTTTCATGCCATTTTTCAAACCAACCAATATTTGTAATGTGTTATCTCTATTTTTCGTGGGCTATAACTCACGAGTTTTGGTAAAAAAATAACAAGTTTTAAAAAATAACTGTTGTGGACTATTTCCATGCCATTTTTTAAACCCAGCTATATAGTAAATGTGTTATCTAGTGAACGAATTTAAAAAAATCGAAATGTAAATATTTTGAAAAATCACTATTTTTAGTAGGCAATAACTCACGAGTTTTCGTAAAAAAATGACAACTTTCAAAAACTGACTTTGGAGGACAATTTTCATTCCATTTTACACACACAAATATTTCTATTGTGTTGTCTTCAAAACGAATGGTAGAAAATGGCAAAGTAAATTTTTTGAAAAGTCACTATTTTTTGTGGGCCATAACTCACGAGTTTTTGTCAAAAGACAATTTTCAAAAATTGATTGTTGTTGACTATTTTCATGTCATTTTTTACACCTACCTATATTTTTAATGTGTTTTCTAGAGACCATGGTGAAAAAAATGAAAAAAAAAGTTTTTTAAAAATCACAATTTTTTGTGGGCTATAAATAAAGAGTCTTTTTTAAAAAATGAAAAATTATTAAAACTGACAGTTCTGGGGTATTTTTATGCCATTTGTAATGTGTTATCTAGTGAACGAAGTGAAAAAAAAGGAATTGTAATTTTTTTCAAAAATCACTATTTTTCGTTGGATATAACTCACGAGTTTTAGTAAAAAAATAACAATTTTGAAAAACTAATTATTGTGGACTATTTTTTAAACCCACCTACATTATAAATGTGTTATCTAGTGAACGAATTTAAAAAAAAAAAGAAATATAATTATTTTTAAAATTCACATTTATAAGTAGGCAATAACTCACGAGTTTTGGTAAAAAAAGACAAGTTTAAAAATATGACTTTGAAGGACAATTTTCATGCCAAGGATGGAAAATGGCAAAGAAATTTTTTTCAAAAATCACTATTTTTCGTGGGTTATAAATCAAGAGTTTTTGTCAAAAATGACAAGTTCAAAAAATGACTGTTGTGGACTATTTTCATGTCATTTTTTACACCCACCTATATTTGTAATGTGTTATCTAGAGAACAGGGTGAAAAACATGGAAAAGTAATTTTTTGAAAAATCACTACTTTTCGTAGGTTATAACTAACGAATTTTTGTCAAAAATGCAAAAGTAGAAAAAGTGGCTACTGTGGAGGATTTTATTGCCATTTTTTAAACCCACCAATATTTTAATGTGTTAACTAGTGAACGGAGTGAAAAAAAAAAGAATTGTAAATCTTTTTTAAAAATCACTATTTTTCGTGTGCTATAAGTCATTAGTTTTGGTAAAAATTAACAAATTTCAAAAACTAACTGTTGTGGACTGTTTTCATGCCATTTTTTAAACCCACATATATTGTAAATATGTTATCTATTGAACGGAGTTTAAAAAATTAAATGTAATTATTTTTAAAAATAACTATTTTTATTGGGCTATAAATCACGAGTTTTGGTAAAAATCGACAACTTTCAAAATCTGACTTTAGAGGACAATTTTCATGCCATTTTTACACCCACAAATATTTCTATGGTGTTATCTAGAGAACAAAGGGCAGAAAATAGCAAAGAAAATTTTTGAAAAATCACTTTTTTCGTGGGCTATAACTCATGAGTTTTTGTCAGAAACGACAAGTTTCAAAAAATTACTGTTGTGGATTATTTTCATGTCATTTTTTACATCCACTTATATTTTTAATGTGTTATATGGTGAAAAAAATGGAAAAGTAAATTTTTTGAAAAATCGCTATTTTTCGTGGGGCTATAAATAACAAGTTTTTGTCAAAAATGTAAAAGTATAAAAAGTGGTTGTTGTGGTGTAGTTCCAAGCCATTTTTTAAATCCACCAATATTTGTAATGTGTTATCTAGTGAATGGAGTAAAAATAAAGGAATTGTATTTTTTTTGAAAAATCTCTATTTTTCATGGGCTATAACTCACGAGTTTTGGTTAAAAACGACAAGTTTGAAAAACTAAATTTGGAGGACAATTTTCATGCCATTTTTTCGCACACAAATATTTCTATTGTGCTATCTAGAGAACGAATGGTAGAAAATGGTGAAGTAAATTGTTTGAAAAATCAATATTTTTTGTGGGTTATAACTCACGAGTTTTTGTCAAAAACGACTAGTTTCAAAAAATGACTATTGTGTTCTATTTTCATGTAAGTTTTTACACCCACCTATATTTTTAATGTGTTATCTAGAGAACATGGTGAAAAAATAGAAAAATAATTTTTTTGAAAAATCACTATTTTTCGTTGGCTATAACTAATGATTTTTTGTCAAAGGCGCAAAAGTAGAAAAAGTAGCTGTTGTGTTATCTAGTGAATGGAGTGAAAAAAAAAAGAATTATAATTTTTTTTAAAAATCACTATTTTTCATGTGCTATAACTCACTAGTTTTGGTAAAAAAACAACAAATTTTAAAAACTAACTGTTGAGGACTATTTTCAAGCCATTATTTAAACCCACCTATATTGTAAATGTGTTATTTAGGTGAACGGGGTTAAAAAAAAGAAATATAATTATTTTGAAAAATCACTATTTTTAGTGGGCTATAACTCATGAGTTTTGGTAAAAACTGACAAGTTTCAAAAATTGACTTTGGATGACAATTTTCATGCCATTTTTACACCCACAAATATTTCTATTTCGTTATCTAGAGAACGAAGGGTAGAAAATAGCAAAGAAAATCGAAATGTAAATATTTTGAAAAATTACTATTTTTAGTGGGCTATAACTCATGAGTTTTTGTCAAAAACGACAAGTTTCAAAAAATGACTGTTGTGGACTATTTTCATGTCATTTTTTACAACCACCCATATTTGTAATGTGTTATATTGTGAACGGGGTGAAAAAATAGAAAAGTAAATTTTTTGAAAAATCACTATTTTTCGTGGGCTATAAATAACGAGTTTTTTTTTAAAGGAAAACTTTATACCATCATGAGCAAAAGACGGTGTCGGCTATGAATAACGACTTTTTGTTAAAAACGTAAAAGTATAAAAAGTGACTGTTGTGGAGTATTTTCATGCCTTTTTTGTAATGTGTTATCAAGTGAACGTAGTAAACATAAAGGAATTGTAATTTTTTTAAACTCTTTAATTTTCATGGGCTATAACTCACGAGTTTTGGTAAAAAACGACAAATTTGAAAAACTTAATTTGGAGGACAATTTTCATGCCATTTTTACACACACAAATATTTCTATTGTGTTATTTAGAGAACGAATGGTAGAAAATGGCAAAGTATTTTTTTTGAAAAATCAGTAATTTTTGTGAGCAACTTACGAGTTTTTGTGAAAAAACGACTAGTTTCAAAAAATAACTGTTGTGGACTATTTTCATGTCATTTTTTACACCCCACCTATATTTGTAATGTGTTATCTAGAGAACGGGGTGAAAAAATGGAAAAGAAAATTTTTTTAAAAATCACTATTTCTCGTAGGCTATAAATAACGAGTTTTTGTGAAAAATGCAATAGTATAAAAAGTGGCTGTTGTGGAGTATATATTTTCATGTCATTTTTTAAACCCACAAATATTTGTAATGTGTTATCTCCATTTCTCGTGGGCTATAACTCACGAGTTTTGATAAAAAATAGTAAGTTTTAAAAAATAACTGTTGTTGACTATTTTCATGCCATTTTTTAAACTCACCTATATAGTAAATGTGTTATCTACTAAACGGGGTTAAAAAAATTGAAATGTAAATATTTTGAAATATCACTATTTTTAGTAGGCAATAACTCATGAGTTTTAGTGAAAAAATGCCAAGTTTCAAAAACTAATTTGGATGACAATTTTCATGCCATTTTTACGCACTGACAGGCTTATCGCGTACCTCTCAATAATACCCTAACACTACTGTAGTAGTGGTGAGAGGGATCGTTCCCACAGAGAAGGGTTGGTTATCCAGAGATCAATTGTTCACTTGACGCTACAAATGCATGAAATGGGAGGAAGAAAACAAAGACAAATGCAAGCTAAGTATAATAAATGCAAAATAAGATTAAATGCAAAAGTTTAGTATGCAAAGAACTGCCTTGAGGGAAATTCATCCAAAAGAGATCTCTCTTTATATCATCGACTGTGTATGAGTGAATGTGAGGGGACTAACTGCTAGTGTTATGCAATTGATTAACCTGGTGGCTCTCACAATTACACTCCACTTGCTCCTCAAACTTCCCTTGGTAGGGCAAGTTCTCGGCACGAATCCAAATCCCAGATCCCTACCCGGTCTCACAACTCTAGTTCCATCATCAAACATCTCCCTTGGTAGGGCAGCTGCCTCAATCAAGCATTCAAATCGTTAGACTCTGATAAACTTAAGTCCTTTCTATTGGGTTGAATCCATTCGTCATAGGGTACCGCATGAATGAACTCACAATAACGTATAGATCTTAAGACTTACAAACAATTATCTCAAATTCACTTCACGTTTTCATTCAATTTACTCCGCCAGATCCAACTCAAATTCAGTGGGTACCGCAATTCAAGTATGAAATTAAACGTAACTAACAAACCCATTGATTGCAAACATGTAATGAACAGAGATAATGATGAACACAAATAATTTCCTTTCAAGTGTCTCAACAAATTGAATTCCGTACATTCGAATCCCTCAAGACAGTAATATGTGAGAAAGGGAAAAGAGAGAAAATCCTAATCTAAACTATGAACTAATCTAAGGAATGCTATGATCTGTTCTATTGTGCGGCCGCCGTCTGTTCTCCCTTTCTTTGTCTGCCTCTCTGCCTTTTATACTTTTCCCCTTGCTGATTCGGCTCTGTAAAATTCCCGAAAGTTTCCTTCCTTTGCGGAGAGGTCGCCACGTGTCTACAAATATATCAATAAAGGCTGAAGTGAGGTCACGAGGACAGCACAAAACTTAACGACTAAGAATTTACGGTGCAATTCTTCAAACATTTGGTGCTCGTATGAGTGATGTATCAAATGCTTGCTTGTGTGAGCTAAAGCTTGTACGTGCTCGTTGCTATGTGTGCTAAGTGCAATTGTGGAAGCCGAATTCAGTGTATGAAGTGACTGCCAGTGTGCGAACGTGTATGCATGAGAAATGTACAAAATTGCACAAGTGGAATGCATGAAAAATGCAAGTGAGAAAGTGAGTGAGGGTGGCAGGGCATGTGTGTGTATGGGCGCCCGCCGTGTGTGTGTGCGTAGGCGCCCGCCATGTGTGTGTGTTGCATGTTTTGTGTGTGTTTGTGTTTGTGTGCTAGGACTTTTATGTGATGCTTGAGACTTGGACGCCAAAATGGTTGAGTGTGTGCTTGACTTCTCATTCATGTGCAAATATAACACTTTTACAAACTATTTTCACAACACTTCACCAATCTACTCAATCTCCAGATTCTAAGCATATATGCCTACAAAACGTATATCAAGCATCATTCACTTTGTAATTTCATGCAAAAGACTAAGAAAGTAGAGCAATTAAGTCAGTACAAGACCGACTTATCACGCACGCAAATATTTCTATTGTGTTATCTTGAGAACAAAGGTAAAGTAAATTTTTTTAAAAATCACTATTTTTTGTGGGTTATACCTCACGAGTTTTTGTCAAAAACGACAAATTTCAAAAAATAACTATTGTGGATTTTTTTCATGTCATTTTTTATACCTACCTATATTTGTAAAGTGTTATTTAGAGAACGGGATTAAAAAAATGGAAAATAATTTTTTTTAAAAAATCACTATTTTCGTGGTCTATAAATAACGAGTTTTTGTCAAAAATGCAAAAGTATAAAAACCGGCAATTGTGGAGTATTTAAATGCAATTTTTTAAACCCACAAATATTTGTACAGTGTTATCTAGCGAACGGAGGATAAAAAGGAATTGTAAATGTTTTTCAAAAATCACTAATTTTCGTGGGCTATAACTCACGAGTATTGGTAAAATATAACAAGTTTCAAAAACTAACTGTTGTGGACAATTATTATGCCATTTTTCAAACCCGCCTACATTGTAAATGTGTTATCTAGTGAACGGAATTTAAAAAAAATAGAAAATTAATTATTTTTAAAATTTAATGTTTTCAGTGGGCTATAACTCATGAGTTTTGATAAAAAAACGACAAGTTTAAAAAACTGACTTTGGAGGACAATTTTCATGCCATTTTTACACCTACAAATATTTCTATTGTGTTATCTAAGGAACGAAGGGTAGCAAATGGAAAAGAATTTTTTTAAAAAAAATCACTATTTTTCGGGGGCTATAACTTATGAGTTTTTGTCAAAAACGACAAATTTCAAAAAATGACTATTGTAGACTATTTTCATGTCATTTTTTACACCTACCTATATTTGTAATATGTTATCTAGAAAATAGGGTGAAAAAATGGAAAAGTAAATTTTTTAAAAAATCACAATTTTTCTTGGGCTATAAATAACGAGTTTTTGTAAAAAAATGCAAAAGTATAAAAAGTGGCTGTTGTGGAGTATTTTCATGCCATTTTTTAAATCCACCAATATTTGTAATGTGTTATCTAGTAAACGTAGTGAAAATGAAGGAATTGCAAGTTTTTTTAAAATCACTATTTTTCGTGGGCTATAACTCACGAGTTTTAGTAAAAAACGACAACTTTCAAAAACTGAATTTGGAGGACAATTTTCATGCCAATTTTACACACAAAAATATTTCTATTGTGTTATCTAGAGAACGAAGGGTAGAAAATGGCAAAGTCAATTTTTTGAAAAATGAATATTTTTTGTGGGCTATAACTCATGATTTTTTGTCAAAAATGATAAGTTTCAAAAAATGACTGTTATGGACTATTTTTATGTCATTTTCTACACCCACCTATATCTGTAGAACTGTGTGAAAAAAATGGAAAAGTAAATTTTTTGAAAAATCACTATTTTTCATGGGCTATAAATAACGAGTTTTTGTCAAAATCGCAAAAGTATAAAAGCTGGCAGTTGTGGAGTATTTTGAGGCCATTTTTTAAACCCACCAATATTTGTAATGTGTTATCTAGTAAACAGAGTGAAAAAAAAGGAATTGTAAATTTTTTCAAAAATCACTATTTTTATAATGTGTTATCTAGTGAACAAAGTGAAAAAAAAAAAGAATTGTAAATTTTTTCAAAAATCACTATTTTTAATGGGCTATAACTCACGAGTTTTGGTAAAAAAACATAAACTTTCAAAAACTAACTATTGTGGAATATTTTCATGTCATTTTTCAAAACCACCTACATTGTGAATGTGTTATCTAGTGAACGGAGTTAAAAAAATAGAAATCTAATTATTTTTAAAATTCACTGTTTTTAGTGGGATATAACTCACAAGTTTTGTAAAAAAATGACAAGTTTAAAAAACTGACTTTGAATGAAAATTTTCATGCCATTTTTACACCCATAAATATTTCTATTGTGTTAACTAGAGAACGACAGGTACAAAATGGCGAAGAAATTTTTTTGAAAAATCACTATTTTTTGTGGGTTTCACGAGATTTTGTCAAAAACGACAAGTTTCAAACAATGACTGTTGTGGACTATTTTCATGTCATTTTTTACACCCACCTATATTTTTAATGTGTTATCTAGAAAACAGGGTAAAGTAATTGGAAAAGTAAATTTTTTCAAAAATCATTATTTTTCGTGGGCTATAACTAACGAATTTTTGTCAAAAATGCAAAAGTACAAAAAGTGGCTACTATGGAATATTTTCATACCATTTTTTACACCAACAAAAAGTGGCTACTATTTTCATGCTATTTATTAAACCCACCTATATAGTAAATGTGTTATCTAGTGAACGGATTTAAAAAAAATGAAATGTAAATATTTTGAAAAGTTACTATTTTTCGTGGGCTATAACTCACGAATTTTGGTAAAAAATGGCAAATTTCAAAAACTGATTTTCGAGGACAATTTTTATGCTATTTTTACACACATAAATATTTCTATTGTGTTATCTGGAGAATGTAGGGTTAATGGCAAAGTAAAATTTTTTAAAAATCACTATTTTTCGTGGGCTATAACTCACGAGTTTTTTTCAGAAACGACTAGTTTCAAAAACTGATTGTTGTGGGCTATTTTTATGTCATTTTTTACACTCACATACATTTTTAATATGTTATATAGAGAATGGGGTGAAAAAAATGAAAAAGTAAATATTTTAAAAAATCGCTATTTTTCGTGGGTTATAACTAACGAGTTCCTGCCACAAACACAAAAGTATAAAAACTAGCCGTTGTGCAGTATTTTCATGCCATTTTTTAAACCCACTAATATTTATAATGTGTTATCTAGTGAACAGAGTGAAAAAAAAAAGTAATTTTTTATGAAAAATCACTATTTTTCGTGGGTTAAATCACCAGTTTTGGTAAAAAAACAAGTTTCAAAAACTAACTATTGTGGAGTATTTTCATGTCATTTTTTAAACCCACCTATATTTTCAATTTGTTATCTAGGCAACAGATTGAAAAAAATGGAAAAGTAATTTTTTAAAAAAAATCACTATTATTCGTGTGCTATAACTCAAGATTTTTGGTAAAAATTGCGAAGTACAAAAACTGATTGTTTTGGAATATATTTATGTGATTTTTTAAACCCACCCATATTGGAAATGTGTTAACTAGTGAACGAAGTGAAAAAAATTGAAAATTAAGCATTTTGAAAACTCACTATTCTTCTTGGGCTTACTCATGAGTTTCGGTGAAAAACATCAATTTCCAAAAATTAACTGTTGTGGACTATTTTCATGTCATTTTTTAGACCTACCTATATTTTAAATGTGTTATCTACCGAACGAAGTTAAAAAAATTGAAATGCAAATATTTTGAAAAATCACTATTTTTAGTTGGTTATAACTCACGAGTTTTGATAAAAAAAACGACAAGTTTCAAAAATTGACTTTTGTGGCCAATTTTAAAGCCATGTTTACACCCACCAATATTTCTATCATGTTATCTAGAGAAACAAGGGTAAACAATGGCAAAGTATTTTTTTTAAAAAAAAATCACTATTTTTCATGGGCTATAACTCATGAGTTTTAGTAAAAAACAACAAATTTCAAAAATGACTGTTGTGGACTATTTTCTTGTCATTTTTTTAAACCCACCTATATTTTTAATATTTTATCTAGATAACATGGTGAAAAAAAATTGAAAAGTAAATTTTTTGAAAAAATCACTATTTTTCGTGGTTTATAACTAACGAGTTTTTGTCAAAAACACAGAAGTATAAAAACTCGTTGTTGTGGAGTATGTCCATGCCATTTTTTAACCCCATCAATATTTGTAATGTGTTATCTAATGAACAGATTTAAAAAAGGAAAAGTAATTTTTTTTAAAAAAAATACTATTTTTCGTGGGCTATAAAACATGAGTTTGGTAAAAAACGGCAAGGTTCAAATTTGGCAATTTTTTACTATAATCATTCCATTTTTAAACCCACCCATATTGGAAATGTGTTATCTAGTGAAAGAAAGTGAAAAAATTAAAACGTAAGCATTTTGAAAAATCACTATTTTTCGTAAGCTATAACTCATGGATTTTTGTAAAAACAAGAAGGTTTAAGGATTGGGTGTTGTTGACAATTTTCATGCCACTTTTTACACCCATGCATATTAGTAATGTGTTAACTAGCTAACGGAGAAAAAAATGGAAACGTAATTTTTTAAAAAAAATCAATAGTTTTTGTGGGCTATAACTCACTAGTTTTGGTAAAAAAATTGCAAAGTTCAAAAATTTACTATTGTGGACAATTTTCATGCCATGTTTTACACTCACCTATCTTTGTATTGTGTTATGTAGTGAACGGAGTGAAATAGAAAAATAATTTTTTAAAAACATCACTGTTTCTCGTGGGCTATAACTCACGAATTTTGGTAAAAAATTGCAAGGTTCAAAAACTACCAATTTTGGACTATTTACATGCCAGTTTTTTGTCAAAAAATGACAAGTTTCAATAACTAGCTGTTGTGGATCATTTTCATGCCATTGTTTACACCTACCAAAATTTCTAATGTGTTATCTAGAGAACAGAGGGTAAAAAATAGAAAAGCACAAGTTTTGTTCAAAAATGATAAGTTTCAAAAAATGACTGTTGTAGACTATTTTCTTATCATTTTTTACACACAATATATTTGTAATGTGTTATCTAGAGAATATAGTGAAAAAATGAAAAGTAAATTTTTTAAAAAAATCACCAATTTTTGTGGGTTATAACTCACGAGTTTGGGTCAAAAACGTAAAACTAGAAAAACTGACTGTTGTAGAGTATTTTCATGCCATTTTTTAAACACACCTATATTTTCAATGTTTTATTCAGTGAACGGAGTGAAAAAAATGGAAAAGTAATTTTTTTAAAAAAATCACTATTTTTTGTGGGGGTATAACTCACGGGTTTTAGTAAAAACTGCAAGGCTCAAAAACTGAATGTTTTGGACAATATTCGTACAATTTTTTAAACCCAAACATATTGGAAATGTGTTATCTTGTAAATGAAGTGAAAAAAATTGAAGCGTAAGCAATTTGAAAAATCACTATTTTTCGTGGGCTTACTCACGAGTTTTGGTAAAAAACAACAAGCTTCAAAAACTAATTGTTTTGGACTAATTTCATGACATTTTTTAAACCCACTTATTTTTTAAATGTGTTATCGAGTGAACGGATTTAAACAAATTGAAATGTAAATATTTTGAGAAATCATTAGTTTTAGTGGGTTATAACTTACGAGTTTTGTTCAAAAATAACAATTTCAAAAACTAACTTTAGTGGACAATTTTCATGCCATTTTTCCACCAACAAATATTTCTATTGTGTTATCTAGAGAATGAAGGGTAAAAAATGACAAAGTAATTTTTTTGAAAAATCACTATTTTTCGCAGGCTATAACTCACGAGTTTTTGTCAAAATGACAAGTTTCAAAAAATTACTGTTTTGGACTACTTTCATGTCATTTTTTACACCCATCTACATTCATAATGTGTTATCTAGAGAAGAGGATGAAAAACAGAAAAGTAATTTTTTAAAAAAATCACTATTTTTGTGGTCTATAACTCACGAGTTTTGGAAAAAACGGCAAGGTTCAAAATTTGGCTTTTTTTTTACTATATTCATGCCATTTTTTAAACTCACCCATATTGGAAATGATTTATCTAGTGAACGGAGAGAAAAAATTGAAACGTAAGCATTTTAAAAAATTACTATTTTTCGTGGGCTTCTCATGGATATTTATCAAAACAACAAGATTGAAGAATTGTGTGTTGCGCACTCATTTCATGCCACTTTTTACACCCATCCATATTAGTATTGTGTAAATTGCTTAACGGAGCAAAACAAATGGAAACATAACTTTTCAAAAATATCACTAGTTTTCGTGGGCAATAATTCACAAGTTTTCGTAAAAAAATTACAAAGTTCAAAAACTGACTGTTGTGGACTATTTTCATTCCATTTTTTCCGCCGACCTGTATTGGAAATGTGTTATCTAGTGAATCGTATGAAAAAAACTAAAACATAAGTATTTTGAAAAATCACTACTTTTCGTGGGTTATAACGCACGAGTTTTGGTAAAAATTGACTGCTGTGGACTATTTTTATGCTATTTTTTAAACCCATCTATATTGGAAATATTTTATCTAGTAAATGGAGTTAAAACAATTGAAAGGTAAACATTTAGAAAAATTACTTTTCTCGTGGGCTATAACTCACGAGGTTTTGTCAAAAACGACAAGTTTCAAAAACTGACTATTGTGGATCATTTTTATACCATTTTTTACACCAACCAATATTTCTAATGTGTTATTTAGATAAAGGAGGGTAAAAATGGAAAAGAAATTTTTTTAAAAAAATCACTTTTTTCGTGGGCTTTAACTCACAAGTTTTGGTCAAAATCGACAAGTTTCAAAAATTTTCATGTCATTTTTTAAACCCCAAATATATTTGTAATATTTTATCTAGTGAATGGAGTTAAAAAATTTGAAATGTAAATATTTAGAAAAATCACTATTTTTCGTGGGCTATAACTCACGAGTTTTATTAAAAAATGACAAGTTTGAAAAACTGACTGGTGTAGACTATTTTCATGCCCTTTTTTAAATATTGGAAATGTTTTATCTAGTGAACAGAGTTAAAAAAATTAAAATGTAAATATTTTTAAAAATCACTATTTTTTGTGAGCTCACTAGTTTTGGTAAAAAACGACAAGTTTCAAAAACTAACTTTTGCGGACAATTTTCATGCAATTTTTTCACCCACAAATATTTCTTTTGTGTTATCTAGAGAACGGGGGGTAAAAAATGGCAAAGTAAATTTTTTGAAAAATCGCTATTTTTCGTGGGCTATATAACTCACGAGTTTTGGTAAAAAACGATAAGGTTCAAAAAATGATTGTTGTGGATTATTTTCATGTCATTTTTTACACCCACATATATTTATAATGTGTTATCTAGATAACAGAGTAAAAAAATATAAAAGTAACTTTTTTGAAAAATCACTATTTTTCATGAGCTATAACACACGAGTTTTTGTAAAAAACGCAAAAGTAGATAAACTGACTGTTGTGGAGTATTTTTATGCAATTTTTTAAACCAGCCTATATTTTTAATGTTTTATCTATTGAACAGAGTTAAAAAATAGAAACGTAATTTTTTTAAAAAATCACTATTTTTCGTGGGCTATAAAGTCAAGAGTTTTGGTAAAATCGGCAAGGTTCAAAAATTGACAGTTTTGGACAATATTCATACATTTTTTTAAACCCACCCATATTGGAAATGTGTTATCTAGTGAACAGAGTGAAAATTTTGAAACGTAAGCATTTTGAAAAATCACTATTTTTCGTGAGCTTTAACTCATGGATTTTTGTCAAAACAACAATGTTCAAGTATTGGGTGTTGTGGACTATTTTCATGCAACTTTTTACACCCATCTATTTTAGTAATGTGTTAACTAGTGAATTGAGCAAAAAAATGGAAACGTAATTTTATAAAAAAAATCACAAGTTTTCGTGGGGTATAACTCACGAGTTTGGGTAAAAAATGGTAAAGTTCAAAAACTGACTGTTGTGGACTATTTTCACTCTATTTTTTACACTAACCTATATTTGTATTGTGTTATGTAGTGAACGGAGTGAAAAAAATAGAAAGGTAAATTTTTTTAAAAATCACTATTTTTCGTGAAGTATAACTTTTTTGAAACTTGTTGTCATTTTTTGCACTCACTTCAAATGGCGATGTGCTATCAATGTATGGTGTAAAAACATGTAATGTTATAACACATGATTTTTTTCCAAAACAGAAAATCACAAAAATTTGTTGTCGATGGCTGTTTATGTGCCATTTTTTGCACTAATCTCAAATGTTGACATGTTATCTAATGTATGGCGGAAAAAAAAGTTAGAAATTTTGAAAAATGACAATTTTTCATGTGTTATAACACATGATTTTTTTCTCAAAATGACAAATTTTAAAAATTTGTCATCGGTGACTATTTTTGTGTCGTCTTTTGCATTAATATTCAATGGCAATGTGCTATCCAATGTATGGTATAAAAAAAGAAAAAGTTAGAAATTTTTAAAAATAACCATTTTAATGTGTTATAACACATGAATTTTTTTTTCCAGAACAGCAAATGTCAAAAACTTGTTGTCAATGACTGTTTTGTGCCTTTTTTGCACTCATATTAAATGGCGCGCGATATTCTACCTATTGAATGGTGTAAAAAAATGAAAAGTTAGAAATTTTGAAAAATGGCCATTCTTCATGTGTTATAACACATGATTTTTGCCCAAAACAGCAAATCACAAAAACTTGTTGTTGGTGACTATTTTTGTGATATTTTTTGCACTCATCTCAAATGGCGATGTGGTATCCAATGTATGGTGTAAAAAAAGGGAAAGTTAGAAATTTTGAAAAATGACCATTTTTCATGTGTTATAACACATGATTTTTTTTTTCAAAACGGCAAATCTTAAAAACTTGCTATCGGTGGTTATTTTCTACTATTTTTTGCACTCATATCAAATGAGGATTTTCTATCCAATGTATGGTGTAAAAAAAGAGAAAGTTAGAAATTTTGAAAAATGACTATTTTTCATGTGTTGTAGTACCTAATTTTGCCCAAAACAAAAAATCTCAAAAACTTATCAACGATTGTTGTTTTTTTGCCATTTTTTTGCACTCATATCAAATTGCGATGTGTTAGCCAATGTGTGGTGTAACAAAAGAGAAAGTTATAAATTTTGACAAATGACCATTTTTCATGTGCTATTTTTCCAAAACGACAAATCTCAAAAATTTACCGTCGGAGGCCGTTTTTGTGTCGTTTTTGCTTTTATATCATTCTTTGCACTCATATTAAATGGCGGTGTGTTATCTAATGAATGGTGTAAAATAAAGGGAAAGTAATAAATTTTAAAAAAAATACCAGTTTTCATGTGTTATACCACACAATTTTCGCTCAAAACGACAAATCTCAAAAACTTCTGTCTTTTTTTTTCCCCGAAAATATATATTTATATATATAGGCAAAATAAGGTGCCGGATATACCCGAATACACCATTACAAAAGTGAAAGCAATAAATTTGGAGTACTACTCCGTTACATGTGACTCGAAGTAAATGCAATAACTTTACTGTCCTATTCGATTACATATATATATCAATATTCAAACCATAACAGTAATGTACTTGGAGAAAATACAACTGCTTTGGTAAATACCAAAGTAGTAGAATCCTTCCCCCATTTAACGCAATGTAAATACAGGAAACTAAGTATATGCATTGTAAGCACAGGAAAATAAGACCACAAGTGAATACCAACAGTGTTTACACAAGACAACTTGTCTCAATATAGTAAATGTTTACACAGTGTATGTTCATAAACCTCATTTCCATATTATCTCAAGACCTTGCATCTATTAGTGCCCACAGAAGTCAAACTCGTGCCCTCGAGCCCAGGAGGAGCCTCTCAATTCAAAAGCTACCTGGACGAAACTAGTCTCTCCTACTCCAATGACCGCCTTTCCAAAAGATAAAGAGAAGAGAAAAGCTGCCTTTCGCTTCTGCCTAAAAATGCCCAGGAACGGTAACCTCCACTTTTCCTATGCAAAACAGCATCCAGCTCCTCTCATCATTTGCCCCAACAATTTTCCGTCTTTCCTAAAGATGGGGGCAGAAGACAATTGCAACTAGAGCTATAAAGTATAGACTTTACAGCATCCAAAATCTATCAAGTTCTATCTTCAGCTATTAGATCCAAGTTATACCACTATCCAGATCTATCCCAAGGCAAAACTTCATTGATAACACTGAGACATTTCGTTGACGCCCCTTTCCGAAAGTGGTCTCTATCAATCAAACCATGCCCTAGATCTTCCCTAGACTCTCATATGTCGTTCAGTGCAGCACTCCCAATCACTCTAACCCAATAAGTCACTTTCCTCAAGATATTAGAGGATCACAAAACTGCAACTAACGCATGTAAGATGTGGTTCTAACAAGCCAACAAGCATATAAATAAAAGCAAAACAGAAAGAGCAAGGCTTTCATGGTTACGTATGGCTTAAGCAGTATAGATCATTAGCCTTCAAACAACAGGATCAAAGGTCCATGGCTTCTTTCGCGCTATTTTTTTGCACTCGTATCAAATGGCGATGTGTTATCTAATGTATGCTGTAAAAAAAGGAAGAGAGAGAAATTTTGAAAAATGACCTTTTTTCATGTGTTATACCACATGATTTTTTTCCAAAACGATAAATCTCAAAAACTTGTCGTCGTTAGCCATTTTTGTGCAGTTTTTTTCACTCATATTAAATGGCGATGTGATATCTAAAGAATTGTTTTAAAAAATGGAAAGTTATAAATTTTGAAAAGTGACCATTTTTCATGTGTTATAGCACATGATTTTTGATCAAAACTGCAAATCTCAAAAACTTTTGTCGGTGGCTGGTTTTGTGCCTATTTTTACACTCACATAAAATGGTGATGTGCTATCTAATGAATGGTATAAAAAAAGAAAAAGTTAAAAATTTTAAAAAATAAGCATTTTTCATGTGTTATAGCACATGATTTTTCACCAAAACGATAAAGTTTAAAAACTTTTCATTGGTGGCATTTTTTGTGTCGTATGTGTGGAGTAAACAAAAAGGAAAGTTAGAAATTTTTAAAAACGAACATTTTTCATGTGTTGTAACACATGATTTTTTTTTCTCAAAATGGCAAATCTTAAAAACTTGCCGTTAGTAGTTGTTTTTGTGCTTTTTTTTGCACTCATATTAAATGGTGATGTACTATCTAATTAATGGTGTAAAAAAGAAAAAGTTATAAATTTTGAAAAATGACCATTTTTCAAAATTTATAACTTTTGATTTTCTCCTAAATGGAAAATCTCAAAAACTTGCTATCGTTGGCTGTCCTTGCATCGTTTTTGCACTCATATCAAATAGCGATGTGCTATCCAATGTATGATGTCAAAAAATGGAAAGTTATAAATTTTGAAAAATGACCATTTTTCATATGTTATAGCACATGATTTTTTTCCCAAAATAGCAAATCTCAAAAACTTGCCATCGGTGGCTATTTTTGTGTCATTTTTTTGTATTCATATCAAATGACAATTTACTATATAATGTATAGTGTAAAAAAGGGAAAGTTGCAAATTTTGAAAAATGACCATTTTTCATGTGTTGTAGCACATAACTTTTGCCCAAAATGGCAAATTTCAAAAAACTTGTCGTCAGTTGCTATTTTTGTTCCGTTTTTTGCACTCATATCAAATGGTAAATTGCTATACAATATATGGTGTAAAAAAAAGGAAAGTTAGAAATTTTGAAAAATGACCATTTTTCATGTGTTATAACACATGATTTTTTTTTTCAAAACGGTAAATTTCAAAAATTTGTCGTCATTGGTTGTTTTTGTACCGGTTTTTTGCACTCATATTAAATGGGATGTGATATCTAATGAATGGTGTAAAATAAAGGGAAAGCTAGAAATTTTGAAAAATGACCATTTTTCATGTGTTACACATGACAGTTGTTTTTGTGCCTTTTTTGCACTTGTATCAAATGGTGATGTGCTATCCAATGTATGGTGGAAAAAAAATGGAAAGTTAGAAATTTTGAAAAATGACCAATTTTCATGTATTATAACACATGGTATTTTTTTCCAAAGCAGCAAATCTCAAAAACTTGTTGTCGATGGCTGTTTTTGTGCCCTTTTTTGCACTCATATTAAATGGCGATGTGCTATCTAATAAAAGGTGTTAAAAAAGGGAAAGTTAGAAATTTCGAAAAATAATCATTGTTTGTGTTATAGCACATGATTTTTACCTAAAACGGAAAATCTCAAAAACTTCCGTCGATGGCTGTTTTTGTGTCATTTTTTGCACTTATATCAAATGGCAATGTGCTATCCAATGTATGGTGTAAAAAAAAGAAATTTTGAAAAATGACCATTTTTTATTTGTTAATAATACATGATTTGTTCCCAAAACGGAAAATCTCAAAAATTTACAGCCGGTGACTATTTTTGTGCATTTTTTGCACTCATATTAAATTTCAATGTTCTATCTAATGAATGGTGTAGAAAAAAAAATACATAAATTTGAAAAGTGGCCATTTTTCATGTGTTATAGCACATGATTTTTGCCCGACAAAGCTCAAAAACACTATGTCGGTGGTTGTTTTTTGTGACACTTTGTTTTTTGTGACACTTTTTTGCAGTAACATAAAATGGTTATATACTATCCAATGTATGATGTAAAAAAAAAGAAATTTTGAAAATTTTGGAAAATAACAATTTTTCATGTATATTTTTTCCAAAAACGTCAAATCTCAAAAACTTGTTATTGATGATTGTTTTTGTGCTCCTTTTTTAATGACAATGTGCTATCTAATGAATGATATAAAAAAAAAGAGAGAAAGTTAAAAATTTTAAAAATTTTGAAAAATAACTATTTTTCATGTGAATGAACTTTGCCCAAAACAGAAAATCTCAAAAACTTGGCGTCCGTGATTATTTTTGTGCCATTTTTACAATCATGTCAAATGGCTATGTAAAAAACAAAAGAAAGACAGAAAATTTTGAAAAATGAACATTTTTCATGTGTTCTATATTATAGCACAGATCTCTCTTGCAAGGGTGGTTGTATTCATGCAGCAAGCATTCTCGTTCATGTTCGAACGAGGGCTCTGTTCGGAGAGAGTAAACAATACAGGACAGCCATTGAAACAGAAGAAGAAAGTAAAATGCACATAAGGATTAGAAAAAGACAAAAATGGAGACTATACAATATTATACCACCCAAGGTAGAAGTAACCACTGCAGAAGTACTTAAAAAAAGATGCAGAAAATTGTGAGATGGAAACACACACCTAAAGTGCAATTTGTATGTCTTCGCAAAGAGGCGGAGAAGGTGAGAAGCTGGTAGGAAGGAAAAAGGATAAGTGTTAAATCACATCCAGTGTCATAAGAGCACAACCACCGTTGGGCCAAAACGCCAGATTATTTTAGTACAACAGCACACCAAGCACATCATCAATTTACCTGCAAAAGCATCACTCAATCGATATCGTTAACCTCCTCATTATTTGTAAAATAAGAATACAGGACTTCTAGCATCCAGCTCTCAAAAACCAAAGAAGCTGTATTGGTAAATCAACAGTAACAAAACCACTGCAAAAGAGCTCCAATGACGGTGTCTTAGCATGAAATAAATCATTTTGATGCGCAAAAGTATAATGCCCATCTTCCAGTTTCACCATCTCTACTCACTAAACCATAAACAACACAACATTCAAGAAGCTGGCTGCAGCAATTTTGGTAGCGCCTTCAGGAATCCTCACATAGCCTGTACAGTGATCTTACCAATTTCATAATCTTCAACATTTAAACAAAGCCCCAACAATTTTCTTCCTTATTTGCACAGATCATATAAAAAACGACCTTGACAGGTTCCCGTAATAGAAGTATAGTAGCCCAGAGCATTTGATGGATAGTCTTCCACAAGGACCACAACATCTGGAAGTGCATTTATTGCCACTTTCTAACTCATGGCCATTTCTGGAAAGATATCCTGCAAATTTCAAAATACAAACTGATAACTGAGAGAAATGACAAAAAGCAACTTCAAAATGTAGACAAAACACTACCACTTTACTGCAACTTCTGCTATTTGATGCACACGGCTAAAACAATAAGAAAAAATAAAAATTAAGTCTGTAGTATTCCTCACCTGCCTTAAAAACAATAATAAAACCACATGATACTCCGAAGAACATAGCAAGAAACTTATAGAAACATTCAAACACAGCTATAATCAAGTCCAACTGAAGAAAGGGAAGAGGGAGAATATGCAAACTTATAACCAAAAGGGGTAAAGAAGAGATGCAATTAAGTAAAGGAAGAAAACTAATTGCAAGCATTTCTTGACTATCAGTTATGTGAGTATTGCAGAATATATTTCCTTTACTCTAAGATTTGCAATTGACCTCTTATCATTCCATTGCATCTAAGTTCATACAGATAAAATCATCCTAGATAGAGCTAAGAAAAACAGTCAGAAAAGACAAGAATACAGGAATCATCAACCTACAACCTTTTACAGAAGATTATGGATAAATAACAGAATTGGAACTTGCAATACCAAAATATTTAACTCTATATAACTAGCATCATGATATGTTCAATCACACCACCAAATACATTTCTACATTGGCATTTCTAGTATCATAATACAGAACTTCATACAATTAGAATTATACCCATATCCAATTACAATGCCAATTGTTTCCTCACATCAAGATTGGGTTCTCATCAAAAGTGATAATGCTTACAACACAAGCAACTAATAACCAGGAAGAAAGTGACGAAAAAATTTGTTTGCAGCCACCAACCGCACAAGGGAACAGCGCAATCTGTTGACAGAACAACACTTTGCACAATCATTCATCTTACATTGAACAAAGACAAAATGATGCTTAGTTGAGGACCTATTTTGTTACATCTATATACAACATCAGAAGCGAGCTCTGCTCTTTGTGAAAGGATTTTGTACCCTTATCATAGGAAAGACGTCTACCCAGCTTCCAACCACAGACGATAATGCCAGAACCAAGCTCTAATTTTTTATGAAAGGATCAACCATTTCGCTCACAGTGCACGCTTGCCGAATATACGTTCCACGAATCATGTCAAAGTGCAAGAAATGGCCAGTATGCAAGAATCAACCAATAGACTGACTTCACCGCTTCTGAACCTATTTTATGCAAGCAGGTTAAGATCCAACAACGATGCATTCTTCACATTCACCGTATTTTGCACCCATAGATCGCTGATATATTCACAGAATTCCATATTGAGCAGTTTGTAACCATAAATTCCTGCCAATGCTCCTAAAATTAGTCCAGAGCAGAATTATGGAGAGAATGAGATTACTGAAAAGGGCATACGAGAAAACAAGAGTAACGATGAGAATACAATGTAAATCACTTTGCAGAAGAAATGCGGCGCAAGGAAGAAATCCAGCTGCTTGAAGGACCAGTATTTTCAGCATGTCCGCTACCAGAAGTAGTTGTTTCAGCTGGTAAGTCAGGCCTTGAAACATTGCCTTTCGGCAAGCCTGCCGAGGAAAATGAAGTGGATGGCATCGGTGCAGTGGTCAATACCTACAAGATTAAGAGCATGAATTAGCCATCTGATGGAGGCCAAAAATGATTTCTTGAATAATCAACTCTATTGAAGAATTTCAGTTCTAACCAACCAAGAGAGAGAATAAAAGAAAACAAGCAGTTTACAAAGAGAATGTATCCGACTTACATTTCTGTCAAGGGGAGTCATACTCCTGTTTGGCGGCGATTTGAATTGCATGCGAATGCCAGGGCTCGAAACATTATTTGATTTCATACGGTCAGCCATCTCAGCTGAAAAAGGTGCACTATTGCTCGCTACATCACGTATGGAATATATTAAATTACTAATTACTTACAAAAGAAAACTCTTAAAATGAATGCAATAACAAAGAAGTATAATCTCCAAACTCATTGCAGAAAGTCTCTTTCCCCCTTCACTTCTTTCAGAGTTACTACTCTGTTGATATTTTGGCAGTTACTAGCTCCAAGTTGGCTTATTTTCTTTTTCAGAAGACAGAACTAAGCACATCTACATGCTCAACCACATTAATGCTTGCCAATCTTGACAGGTATTAATAGCCAACAGATTAATAACTTTTTTAACAATTATGAACCATAGTTAATCTGTTCAAAATGAGGTAACAAGGTTGGTCTCCACCAGCAGATTCAAAAGTATATAACAATAGTCGAGACAAATAATTGACCACGGTAAACAGTTCAAACTACAGAATGCTGATGCCTGCAAATTACGAATTTGACATAGCTTCGGTCATAAAAAATGCAATAGAAATACAGAATAAGCAGATGTCTAACCTTGTTGTCTTTCTCTTTCCATTTGAACTGCACGACTACTCTCTGCAGGCATTGGCTGCAAAATTGGGACACCAAGGGTAATGAAAAGATGTCAGATAATATGACTAAATAAGTTCAAATAACAAATAAAAGAAACTTTATGCGATCAATTTCATGCAACAAACCTAGACTGCTAAACTTTGACAAACATGTTGAATGAAAGTAGCAATGCGAAGAAAGAAACAAAAATACCCGTTGCTGCACTTTGCTTGATTGTGACTGCTGGTACTTTAAAATAGTCCAATCAAAAATATAATCAAATTCACACCCTGTAAAACATAGACGTTAAGAAGTTCAAATAACAAGCAACAAGAATGGAGACAAATAACTTAGAGATTTTAAGATTTCATACTGGCATATTCCTACTAAAATAATTGAGAAATCCACAAACGACAAAACATCTCTAACTTATGGGGTTCCATTTATAACCAGAATTTGATATATCTTGCTGTTTGGGGAAGCATGTGACAGTGAGATGACAGACATACCTTCACGGGTAAAGAGTTCACGAAATAGCCGTTTCAGGAAGCCGTAGTCAGGACGTTGATCAAATGTTAAGGAATGGCAGTAATGGAAGTATGATGCAAACTCCACTGGATGGAACTTACACAAAACCTACAGGAAGGTAGATTATGATCAATAGTATAACATCAGAAAACCCGAGTCACTTGCAGCAAATTACTAATATTACACACCTCAATGGGAGTTGACAACTTCTTCTCACATATCTTGTCGTATTTTTGTTTCTTTGTTGCAGCTTTCAAGCCCTGCCAGGGAAGGCTATACACAAAACGACACTAACTCAAAAAGAGGCACCATGCATTTCAAAATTTCCACAAGTAGGAATGCAACAAGTTAAAAATAAAAGGAAGGAAGATAATATAGCAGCAAAAACAGAACACAAAAGGTGCAGACCTTCCTCTCAAGAAGTACAGAAGTACATAACCAAGAGATTCTAAATCATCCCGCCGGCTTTGCTCTACAAACCAAATAAGATAAGAATAAGAATCATAATCTGCATGTCAAAAGACTCACAAACAAAGCTCCTCTCCAACCTCAGCATTATAAAGTATTTTCAAACAGCAATCTTAAGGAAAAGTCTCCAGGTGCTGACCAATTCCAAGATGAGTATTACAGCTTGCATAGCGTGCAGTCCCTGTTAAATTCTTGTTCTCCCTACACAAATAAAATGGAAAAGAATAATGAGAAAGCTGAAATGAAAGTACTCCAAATTAAGAGAGCTAGAAGATGAAGATAAGAGGGGTACCTGTAAGGAATATGCCTGTTACTAGTTGCATCACGATATCTTTTTGCAAGACCGAAATCAATTATGTAAACCTGAGAGTAAGACGGATAACATCATAACATGATCCAAGAACAGGAAAAGAGAACATAAAATTTCAGAGTAAGTGTATTTAAAATCAAATGAATGAACCAACAATTCAAGACACAAAGACATAGAATAAAGTTCCAAAATTATTGTCATAATAACCTGATTGGCTTTTCGACCAAGACCCATAAGAAAGTTATCAGGCTTAATATCCCTGTGCAAAAACCCTTTAGAATGCACATATTCGATTCTTGTTATCTGCAGAATACAAAGGATACAAAAGGAAGTCAATTACCATCCATTGCACATATCTTTTGTAATATGTTACTGAAAACATAAAAGGTCCATGCAAAATAACTGCCAAAAAGTCAGTGAATTCAGTAGACAATTAATCTAAGAAAAGAGGAATATACACTCAATCCATGCACGCATATAAAAAATGTACTCTGTGAACAAAAGAAATTTAGCTTAACAGAACACAAACTTGCTGGGAATTGAATATAAAACCATTAAAATTGTGTGATACAAGAGCATGTGCGTGCGTGCGCGTGTAATAGCAGATGACTAAACTTTTCCAATTCCTTACTGAAAGATGAAACAGGTATCATAATGAAACAGAGGAGAACAGAAACCATGATTGAAATAATATTTTTAGACCCCCTTTATGGGTTGGAGTTCTTCCTTACCATTTGATCAGCTAACATAAGCACAGTCTTCAAGGAAAGCTTCCTACCACAGTAAACGAAAAGATCCTCGAGACTTGGTCCCAGCAAATCAAGTACTAGGACATTGTCATCTCCATCCACTCCAGACCATTTTATACCCGGAATACCACCTAGAAGTCAAATTGCATAGAACAGAGATTTTAAGATTCAAATCACAAATTTAAGTACAAAAGATATGAACATGCCTAAACTAGTTAAATATGCATATGAACACAATTAGATATTCATCATATGCCATTAACTTTTGAAAAGAACATACTGCCTCCCTGAAGAATGTTGTATAGCTTTGCTTCATATAACAATTGTGGATGTTTTGTCTTATTATTCTCCTGCCAAAAAAAAAAACAGATCAGATGGTAAGGACCAAACTATCCATGGTTAAACCTACCCAACACCTTAGTCAATTAAATGTCAATTTGGTAAATATTTATAAATACTTGAACAGTTATAGACTGATTTGAATTGTAGATTTGACCAAATAAGGTTTAAACTTTTCAGTTTTGATTCATGCATATGATAAAACTTAGATAGCTAAACTACATTTCCATCATGAAACTGTTTCTGACCCAGGGTCTACTTCACTGCATCTACAGAAGCCATTTAAATACTGGAAGTAATCACAGAATCAGACCCAAAATAGATGAAACCAGACACAAAAAATATTCCTGTTCTCATACCACCTTAATTTAATACCTAAAATACTTTCTGCAATAAACTAGTTAGCTAAAAGCTACCAACTTCAAAATTTCCAGTTAACTCCTTACATTGCTGTATACATTCGTTCAGCAGAGGAAGAAACTTTATATTCACACATGCAGTCAGATATATAAAAACAGTCTTTCCCCAACATTTATTTCCAGAACAATAATAAATTATACTTTTCGAATGTAAGATTGATGAGAATTTTCTCAGCGTCAAACCTCACTAATTCAAATTAGTTGCCATGATTTACAAATTGCAATTAATTATAACTACGAGGCGAGTGAAAACAACTTACTATCTTCACAGCAACGATCTCGAAGGAATCAATATGCGTAGCTGCAGTATCAAATTCAAAAGTAGAATTAAACAACAAATTAAGAGTGAATTTAATAAGAAAATGCACGAATTTGGGTAAAAGAATCACCAAAATCATCGCGTCAATGAAAAGCATTCATAACTAGGATTATACTGACCGAGGAAAATTTCTCCGAAGGATCCGCTACCGATCTTTCGGCCGAGCTTGAATTTGCTGCCGACGATCCTTTCCATGCTCCAGTGACAGATCGGTGGATCAGATCAATTCTCACTTCCTTATTAGATCATGCAGCAGTAGAACATTGTGAACTAGGGTTGTTAGGACTGAAATCCAGTAATCCCGATTTGGACCGTTTTGGACAAAATGAAAAAATATAAAAATTACTCCTATATTTATACTCGATTTTGTCGTCGATCAAACTTCAACTACACAGGAGACTCTTCTGTGAATAGTTGGGGACTTGGAGGGGTCTGGCCTCTGGGTGTATTATTATAACTTTATTATTACACACGAGACGGCTCGTGAAAAGTTAAAGACTGCAGACCGCGAGGCGGGCCGGACGAGGCCCATTGGTACTTTGGTAGGGATGGACTCGGTAACCAAAACCGGTGAGTGTTGGCTTGAAACCGTAAATTATAATTGAATCAAAGTTCTCGTTAACGGTTCACTTCTTATGAGAACCGACAATTTGAGACAATCACTTTCCAAATGACCTAAATTCTAAACATACTAATGTTGTGTTTGGTTGCTTAGAATTAGACCTTAGAATTATACCTTAGAATTAGAATTGAGAGCTCTAATTTTAATTCTTGTGTTTGTTTACAAAATAAAATTTGGATTTTGAATTCATTTACAATTCTATAATGGCCCAATTCTGCATTTTCAATTCCTTCCTCATGGTAGATATTTCTAATTCTAATTCAAGATATAATGGGTCAATACACGGGTTCTTATCGAGCCAAAATTAAAATTCGGATCTTAAAACTCTTTTTCATCGCCTTCATTTCTTTTTTTTTCACACACTACACATTTTTTCACACTACACACATTTTCACACACTACACACATTTTCACACATTTACACACACTACACATTTTTACGCACACTACACATATTTTACACACACTACACACATTTTCATACACTATACATTTTTTCACACACTACACATATTTTACACACACTACATACATTTTCACACACTACACACTTTTTCACACACTACACTTTTTCACACACTACACACATTTTCACACACTACACACACTACACACATTTTCACACACTACATATTTTTTCACACACTGCACACATTTTCACACGCTGCACATTTTTTCACACACTACACATATTTTACACACACTGCACATATTTTACACACACTACACACAATTTCACACACTGCACATATTTTCACACACTGCACATTTTTACACACAGTACACATATTTTACACATTTTCACACACTACATATTTTTTCACACACTACACACATTTTCACGCACTACACATTTTTTCACGCACTACACATTTTTTCACACACTACACATTTTTTCACACACTACACACATTTTCACACGCTACACATATTTGTGTGTGAAAAAAGGTATAGTGTGTGAAAAATATGTAATGTGTAAAAATGTATGTAGTGTGTGAAAAAATGTGTAGTGTGTTAAAATGTGTGTACTATGTGTAAAATATGTGTAATGTGTGAAAATGTGTGTAGTGTGTGAAAAAGTGTGTAGTGTGCGAAAAAATGTGTAGTGTGTGTAAAGTATGTGTAGTGTGTGAAAATATATGTAGTGTGTGAAAATGTGTGTAGTGCGTATAAATGTGTGTTGTGTGTGTAAAATATGTGTAGTGTGTGAAAATATGTATACAAAGGATTAAAAATAAATTATTTTGTCAATTCTAATTATCAGTGAAATATAATTTCATACATTTTTTAAACTTTCAAACAAAGGATTTGGATTTATAATTCAATTCTATATGAATTTTGTTGTTTTGCCAAACAAAGGAATTCAAACATTTTAGACTTTCAATTCATTGAATTACAATTCTATAATATTCTAAGGTAAAATTTTGGAAAAGGGCATGTCTAACATCATTATTATAAAATAGGGCGTAAGTTTAACGTATTTATTATTAAGGGCGTTAAAATAGTTTTATTATTTTTAATAATTAGTAAAAGACCTCTTTGTCCTCCCAAAGTCAATTTAGGTTCAAACGTTATCTTATTTAAAATTGTTATACTAAATTAAAAACACGTAACCTTTAAACCCTAAAATTATATTGTTAGAGGAAGATTTGCAAAAGTAATCAAAAAGCAAAAAGAGGACTTGATCATCATCAGCATTTCCCCGCAATTGGAGTTCTTTGAGGAATTAGATTGTGAATACTGAATAGGGTTCTAAAGAGATAATGAGACAAACCATATCTGAACAGGGTTCTAAAAAAGAAAGAATGAGGGTACAGAGAGGACTTGGGAATTCTGTAAGGGTTGTTGCCCATCTCTGTATGCCCAATGATTTTCAGAACAAAATTAACATCCCTTTGATCGCATGCGTACGTGTTTGTGTGTATGTGTATATATATATACACACACACATGTCAAGGGATGTTTCTCATACAATTGCTCTACTGCCATTGATGGATGATGTACACCACAACAACAACAAAAGCCACCACCACCACCACTATCACTACGTTTGTGAGCTGGGTTTTGCTCCACTCCATTATTATTAAAGGTTCTGAAGATCAAAATTCATTATTGAGTTCATTTCGGGCATTTTGAGGTTATTTGACCCGTATCTTAGCGGGGCAACTCGGATGAGATGCAGCCATGGCGGTGTCTTCCTCTTTGCCCCATTATTATTTCACAGATCTAATTAGTTTTATTATTTATCAAGTCTTCTTTTTGCTTTAGGATTACTTTTGTAAATCTTCCTCTAACAATATAATTTTAGGGTTTAAATGTTACGTTTTTAATTTACCATAAATATTTTAAATAAGATAATGTTTGAACTTAAATTGACTTTGGGAGGACAAAAAAGTATTTTATTAATTATTAAAAATAATAAAGTTATTTTAACGCCCTTAATAATAAATACATTAAACTTACGCCCTATTTTATAATAATGACGTGAGACACGCCCTTTTCCAAAATTTTCCCATATTCTAATTCTAATTCAATTCTATTTCTAAACAACCAAACACAGCGTAAATCGAAATTTTAAAAGTACAAATATTAGAGTTTGATTGTTATAAATCGATAAGGCGAAGACGAGAATAATTAGCAATACCGAATTTTCAATTGCAATGGTCAAATATTGAACCGAAACGGATCTGTCATGGCCGATTTCGATTCACAGTTCAGGCCCGACTAGTCACGATGGTTCCGAACCGGTTCCGGTCCATGTCTACCATGAAGTATGCCAATGAGTCAATCAATTGTAATAGAGTATTGGATTGGTTTTGAGGGAGGGAGTATTGTATTAGATTTTTTGCATTGAAATTTGTAAAATAACACTTATTTGAGAATAAAAAATATAAACTATATCGGCGAACAGAGGGAGTATTGATTAGCAGGAATGAGTAGAGGGTAGATTAGATATTTGACTTAAGTAGGTTCGTTGACCAGAGCGACATGGGATCTTCAAGGGATATTCGGCGTTGGCAGAGGAAGTTAACCAGAGCGACATGGGATCTTCTGAGATTTTATCCGTCTTAATTAAAACTACGTAGTATGGTTCACTAATCTCTTGGTTAGGGTCTAATAAGTTTAAAGTAATTTTAGTCATTGGGTTCACTAATCTCTTGGTTAGAGTTTAATAATTTTAAAGTAATTTTAATGATATTTATGCATTTAGTTCATACTTTTAATGAAACTACGTAGTTTTAAATATTAAACAGAATAATACTGGATAAATATTGGATAGAACATCTGGACTCGGAAATCATAGAACATGGAATTTTTAATTTTTTGGGCCAGATCAGTCAGCTGGCTGCCATTTTCATGCTTTGGTTCGGTTGTTGTTGGACTGTTTGAGTAAATTTCATTCTTTTTACCCCAAATTGAATTAGCCGGATTTAAACTGCAAGATGGAAAGCCCAACCCTCAATTGAATTGACTGACGGATACAACTTACAAGCATCGCCATGACAGGAGAAGTGGAGAAGATGGTGGCAGTAGGTCTTGTTTGGGGAGCAACAAACGCCCTCATGCGCAAAGGGGCGATTATATGGGACAAAAAGATAAAGTCCGCGCCACCACCAAACAACCCCGCTAACCCGATCATCAACACACTGAACAACTGGCTCAACCTTTTACTAACTTGGCAATATTCTTTGCCATTTATAGTAAACCTCTCAGCCTCCGCCACTTTCTTTGCAATTCTTAGTCACACCCCGATTTCTTTAGCTGTACCCGTCACCAATGCTACCACGTTTGCTGCCACGGCTGTGTTTGGAATGCTCCTTGGAGAAGAGACCCGCGTTGGCTTAGCTTTGTTTGGTACATTTCTCATAATTCTTGGTGTTTATTTGTGTGTAATGTAATCATCGGTTGGCATAAAAGTCTGCGATTTTAGTGTTTTTGAGGAAGAATAGGAAATACCCAGATTCTGGTTTTTGTTAGTTTTGTTTTCCAGACTTGACTGAGAAAAATTGTTTGACGAATTAAATTTAGTATCTTTCTGCATGTTATGTAGCTTAATATGCATTTTCCCGGAAAAGTTGTAATCTTTGTTTGCAGATTCTTTAATTTTGTTATGTTAGTGCCGAATGTTATGCTTTTGATGGTTTTAGATGAATGCTGCTTGTATGTGCAATTTTCAATAATTATTGGAACTCCCTTGCGTAATGAGAAGAAGTGTTCTTTGATTCATGTTTCTTGTTTCAAGTAACAGTTCATAACTGATTAAAGCAGTGGCATCTATACAGAATACATAGACGGTCATGTCCGTGATCTGGTACTTGATCTAACCATGGATTTCCAGTCTATGTGACCGAATACTGTAATTGCTGATACATAAGATGTTGATGATTGCCTTAGGCTTTAAGAATCATTGGACTGGCAGGAAACTACTGTGTTCATCCTTCCAGACTTAGTATAGTGAGTGCTTCAAAGTTCATACTGATTTGCTCAAGTTTGTCTATGCTGGTTCGCATGCCAGAACTCATGATGTATATGTCAAGGTTCCTGTTCTCCCCTTGATTTGAGAAGAATAAGGGTTAAGGAATAGTTTGAACTCAAATGGATTTTCGGGGAAGGGGAAGGAAATGTGTCTTATTGGATATTTAAGGAAAAAATGAAGTGTAATTCGCACTCAAAAGAAAAAGACGTAAAAGTTTACATTCGTCAAATATAAACCAAAAGCCAACCTTGTCTCAAATGACAACTAAAATGTGTGATATATTTCCACAAGAAAGAATCATGTAAATTAAATAGAAAGATGTGGGTATGAATTTATTATTATAATCTTGCAGTAAAATAGGAGTGAGCCACTGCTCAGAATCTTGATCCTCGTGGCTAATACTGTGGCAAGTAGCATTCAACTGGCATCAGTCCTTTGAATCGCTTGGTATCTTTGCAGTAGTCATACACCATATAGTTTTTCCTGATCCAATTCATCTGTCCCAGCTTAGCATAACTGAGTTGACTATATGTGGGAGAGTTCCACCAGTTACTCGGGGAGGGCATAGCACATTGTCTGATGCTCACTGGACCATTCCAAGTGCAAGCCCTTGCAATGAAGTTCCGGACTCTGGCAATGAAAGGAGCAATATTCCAGTTAATCTTAACAAGGCCACCTCTGGTAGCCCAGCTATCGGCATTCCAAAGGCTGGTGTATACCCTCATTCCTTGTTGATTTGGATAGGGAATTCCCTTGCTCTGATAGTTCCTGAAAACTCTGAGTGGAATACCATCAACGTACCAACTGAAACCAAATACAAATGAAAATTAAACAGAGGATTGATACCGCTGTTACTGCAGATTAAATTTTTAGGGTCTATAAATGGCAGGAAACATTTTTTTAAGGGGAATGCAGCTGGAAAGGGGAGCAAAGGAGCCTGACTTACACGATGGCTTTGGGGTTCCAATGTATGGTGTAGTTGTGGTAACCAGCAGATGGATCAAACCAAAGATAGAACTGCTGCTCCCTACCTCCAACTCCCTGGGTGTAGACATTTGTGTGTATAGTATAGGGTTGTCCTGATGAGTTCCCAAGAAACTCGAAGTCAATTTCATCATGTTTGTCGCCTGTGGAAGACAGCTGCCAAAATTTAACAGAGATTTTCAGTTTGATATAGAATTTTCAATTTACTAGTATTCTGTTGTGTGTACTCAGATATGTCAGATTAAAATGGATGTAGAATTAATGGAAAGCATGGTCTTTTCTCAAGAAACTGATTGAGCATCTGTAAATTTTTCTTGATGAAGATTTCAAAGGTATCAAATTTGTGAACTGCAGAAGATGCATCCTCTAGAAACTCAAAGATGGGAGAAGTCCCATCTCTTTTCCAGACTTCACAGATTAATACAGGAAAATCACACTTACGTAATATGCTGTTACTGTTCCAGCAGAGTTTCCAGGTACGAATTTGATCAGCATCTCAATGCTTCCAAATAGAAACGCTTTCTTTGTTTGTGCTCCAGTCCCTGGAAAAAATAAAGAAGAAGCACAGCAGTCATCTCTTAGAGGTGTGTCGTTACTTGGTGATAGATTTTTTTTTTTTCTAGTCAACATGCTGACATGTATCGTTCGATGGCAGATTGATCTAAAAACTAGGGAGGCTTTATTTTTCTACCTGATTGAAGCATTACTTGGATCTGAAGCATTACTTGGATCTGAATATGCTTAAAATTGATGATGCAGTTCTAGTCTTTTGCTGCTGTGCATGAAAATAGTAGTCTAATTTATTCTCATGACAATTTGATGACATGCGTATGCAATACCAAATCTACCTGTGTAAGAGCTTTATATTCTTTTACCATTTTTATGCTACTATAATTCCATCTTAGTAATCACCACCACAACTCACTATCCTACCAGCAGGTACACTACTAACTATCTAAGAATTTTACTTGGTGCAAATTTGATTAATGCACAATGAGTAGAGTAGGTGATTGTAATACTAGCCTGAAGATCGATCAAGGACGAGCTGAAGATAATCTCCTTGAACTCTAGTATGCTGAGCACCCCAGTTGAGATACATGTTGTCTATTATGCTGCCATCAACTACACTTGAATGAATTGCAAATGCCGAGAGGAACAGGAACACACATAGATGAACTTGAAAACTTGCCATTTTTTTTTGTTTCTCTCTGAATGCTAGATTCGTTTACATTTTCTTCTTTACATGCTGTTCTTTATATAGGCCATCATCATCATCATCAAATAATGACTGGTGTATTTTTTAGTTAACTTCTTGACCATTTCTGAAATGAACATACATTCAAATGTGTAGACTTGGGAATAATCTTGAATGATCGATCAGAAAACATTATAATTTAATAGTTGTCATGATATCATTGATTAACTAGAAACATTCGGATGTTGGGGAAGTTTTTCTGTTCGTTAATTGTTAATAGTATATGAAAGTCATAAGTTCACAACAAATCAGCTACAAAAGAAGCGGTACTGTCTTAGCTGGGATGCCCTCAAGATTGAAGACGTGCGTGAGTCTAATTAGAGTCCAAAATTTTGCACTGTGATTAATTTTACCCTGTGAAGAAGTTTCAAGTTTGCCCGTTTATTCTTTGTTTTTGTTTTGTTTGTGGGGGACGTGCCTGCCTCAAGTTCCCATCTTACAACGTAAGCTCTATAAATTTCTTCAATCAAACGTTAGTGGACAAAAAAACGTCTGAAATGGTCAAATTTCTTACTACTATGGTGGATGCAGATTCTCTATCGAATATTTCAATACCGATTAATTCCATTAAAAAACACTTCAACATTAGGTAATTTCAATAAATGTAAAAATAATAATAATATTTACAACACAATTGCAAATTTAGCAAACTTTTTGCATGTAGTGAGTAAGTCTAACTAGTAAACTAAAATTTCAGTTAATGGAAATAAATGGAAAAAGACAACGGAGGGTAAAACACTTGAATATATAGGCAATTATTTTACCTACTTTCTATAAAAACAAATGTTTTTAAAATTTTATTCTCTTCACAAGAGAAAAGTATAGTGTTTTCCTCTTTGAAAGAGAAAAATCTCTTTTTACATGATGTGAACCCACATTCCCTTGCTTGGCACGCCACGGTGAACAACAAAGAGCATGTAGTACCCTGATGGAGCAATCTTGGAAGATGGTGGTGCCACCGCCGTGATTTGCTGATTTGAAACCTCAGTTAGCCCCAAAACCAGCAACCTCTGGCCCTGAGAAAATCCATGGGTGGTGAATGGTGGTGGATACATTGTCACCTTGATGTCTGATTCAGTAACTTCATCAGCCAAGTTGATATTCACCACAAATTGTCTTCCGTAGCCCAATTCTTTTTCTGAATCATCTTCGATAATTTCAGGCCTGTGCTGATCAAGCTCAGGAGCCAAGTAAGGCGGTGAGAATTTCTCCACTCTCAACTCTGTAGGATACTTGACATTGAAAGTGTAAAAGTGATGTGGATTGCTGCCTGCCGCCAGAATCTTGCCATCTGGAAGCAATGCAGAAGCGGAGTGGTACATTCTTGCAATGGTTGTGGATTTCAATGTCTTGAATCTTTTTCCTTTTGGCTTGGTGGGATTATAGAGCACTGGTGTAAGATTGGCATCATCTCCAGCTTCCCATGCAGAAGTACCAGCCTTTGCACCACCGTGCATCAGGATATCCCCTGTTGGAAGAAGTATTGCATCTCCCATAACTCTTCGCGATGGCATAATTTCCTTGTCCCATTTAGCATTTTCTTGGGTAAGGCTTAACCTGTTGCAATCATTCAGTGCTGGCAAAAATTTTCTGGGCTCAAACTCGGAGAAACTCAAAGCATCATGAGTATTACCACCACAAACCATGACTTCAACATCAATGTTTGCTTTATTATCAGCAGAAAGTTTGAGAGGAAGAAGCACGGACATTCCTGAAGCAGGGTAGTTCCTGGAGCCACCAGCCAATTCAGGGAGAGTTCGGATAATTTCGCCGGTAAAAGGGTTGAGAATGATGGATTTTGTGTTTGCAAAGAGGTAGAGGTTTCCATCAGGGAGCAAGTAAAGAAATGGATAAAGATTGTTCTCTCTATCATCTCTAGTTTCTTTGAGGAAGGGGAGGGGAAATAGTTTTGGTTTGAAATCTAATTGGTTTGGTGGGATGATTTCGTAGCTGAAAACATCACGGCCTCCAAAGATAGCAAAGCTACCATCTTCTAAGGTTTGCTGAGACGAATACCTGTATCATCCAATCAATACAACAAACCATATTTCAGTTGTGGATGGAATTTGGAAAGGAACACCCGACAACAAAAACTCCCGTGAAACGGATTTATATAAGAGATGCGACGGACAATTAATAGGCGTTGAAATCGTGATTTTAATTTATTGTCACTTTTATTGTGCATTAAAATTATTATTATGAAATTCATTTCACATGAGACCAACGGTGTATATATATATATTACAAGTTCGAACAATGTGGAAAAAATGCAGTAAAATCATCATACATACCATCTGCTTTCAGCCAGAGCAACAACATTTTCTTGAAAGTCACAGTCCTCGCAAGGAGTGAAAATCCTAATTGTTCTCATCGCTTCGAGGGCACCCCCAGTGTTTATAAGGTCTCCATTGGCTGCCAATCCTCCACTTGAGCACCATGGATCGGTCGTAAGCTGGAAAATAAATTATACGAAACATTGAAAAACCAATAATATATTATAGTGTTCAAGGAACATTAATTGTCAAAAACCTTAATTATTCATCCAACTCAAAATAAATTTACATGCAAATTGCAATAATGCACCCTATATTACTTTGCAGGTACGCTTTTGAAAATATCTACGTTTGAACATTAAGTTATGCATTCTTAAACATGCAGATCGAGCACAAATATTCTTTCATCTGATTCATGTCATGTCCGTAAACCTTTCAAATATGTTTGAAATTCATGCAGCTCGATCTTTGCATGGAACACATGCATGCATGAATTAATACGTAACAATATGATGAAGATTAATATAGTACACTAAAAGTAGAAGCATAAAAAAAAATATGATGAATTAAACAAACCTTCAATGGCCTGACTTTTCCAGACTCAGTATCATACTCAATAGCATGAGAAAAGCAGTCGGTCAAACTGGCATTGTTAGGAAGTGGACGGCAAAATGGGGGATTAAACTGAAGTGCAGAAGGGCCAAGATTTGTAGAATCAAACCATACAGCCTTATTGTTAGGCATCAATTGCAACTGCATGGCTGAAACTCCAACATTGTCGTTTTGAACCTCCCATTGACCCTTGAATTTTGTTCCGAAATCGGGTTTCGGGCCAGCATCGCCATCGGCAATTTTTTGGAAGTGATCAGCACCATCGCCAAATTGGGCACCCCCACCCACACCAAATTCAATCTTACCAAAGCCATTTCCGCCTACCCCAAATGAGAACCCTCCATCACCATTGAAGGTTGCATATGTGCCAAGCAAGAAAAGGGGAAGAAGGAGAAGGGCATGGAATGTATTCGCCATCCCCAACAAAAGAGATTTTTCTCTTTCACGTTGTCCGTGAAATTGTTTGTCCTCCTTTGCGAACCTCCATTTTTATAGTGCTCCTAACAATGCCACTGCATGACATGGTCAAAGACGTGAACGTTAAAACAGCATATGAAATCCCCCAAACAGCAAATTCTATAATTAAAAACTCAATTCTATCCTTCTTTTTTTTATTTTTGTAATTTTCTAAAAAAATTAGAGCCATGCATGAAAGTGAAAAGTTCCATTACATCTCAAAGCCAGAAAAGAAGATCATTCTTGTTATGGCAACATATATAAACTAATTAAACTCCCACCCTTTATAGTTTTAATTATAATATTTAGCCCCTTAATTTTTTTTTATTTAAGAATAAGTAGTTTAATACATTAATTGTCATTAAATGATTAAACATAATTTAACATCTAGCCAGTTTAATATAAGATAAAGAAATGACAATCTAATCTTTAAATAAAGAATTATTTAATAAAAGTAATCAAGAATTGAGAACTAATCAAATGAATTAGTTTTAAGAAAGTACAACAAAACTAATTAAGAATTGAAAAACAAAACTCAATTGTTAAATTTCATCAAAAATTAAAAAATTAAAACTTTTGCAAAGCCAAAAACATGTAGAGATTTATGTTTTTATAGGAAAGATATCATGATAGAAATCATGGAATATATTCTAAAAAATTTCTTTCAATGCTAATGAGTTTCATGCCAACTAATTTCGTCCTATCTTTTTTTCATAGTTTAATTGATTGTTATAAGTATTAAGCAATTCTAACTGGGTTAAATTAATTATCTTTTCATTGACTTAATTCTGTATTTTTCAGGGTTTAATTGCGTGTTTAATTTGGTTTTGTAGGTAGAAAATAGGTTTACTTTTGATAGGGTTAAAAATATTTTTCCATTGATTGTCTTTAACGATTGATTTTTTTTAATTGAAAAGTTAAGAGTGTTAATTGTTGAAATTAAAACTATAGGGGATAAATACAGAATGGAACAACACTAAGGGAGTAAAATATATTTTACCCTTATGTTTCAATTTTACAAAGAAATAAGAAAAATTATTACCCCAAAATTAACTTTCTGCAAAAATTCTTTTATTTTCCTTAAAAAAAATTATCTTGGCAATACAGTAAATTTTTTTTTTAAAAAAAAGGCTTGGAGTTTTCTTTGAAACCGCTTGTTCCTGCTTCTTTTTTTCACTACAAAATGGGCGGCCACTAATTTTGACAGCGGAAAATCGGTATTGGAAAGTAAAAAAAGACTGCGATTTATATAGCAAGTTTAATGGTTTGGGTACCAAGTGTCCGGACCACAACTCGCCTTCTCCTTTCCACTAAACTTTTTTTCGCTCAAATCTTTTTTTTTTTTTTTTTTTTTTTTTTGAAAACGTAATTTCAACTGCAAGTCATGATCAAAAAACAAATTCAAAACATAGTCCTTCCTTTTTTTTCTTTTCAATTTTTTCCCCTTCAAATATCTTCATAGAAATTAAATTAGTCACAAGCTAGCTAGCATAACAACCCAATTAATCGTAGGTGAAAATTTACCAATAATATGCATAATATTGATGTGGTTGGAAAATTGAGTAGCATGCATGCATAAAATTAATGTAAAACTTGATGAAGGTGAGATTTTAATCCACCACAACGTACCATTTCTTCAAGTGTTTTGGACATTAAGGCAATGAATATGGCAACGTTAATGTGTGTGTATGTGTATATATATATATATATTATCTCTAGAGTGGCCAGTTTAATCAAATCATTAATGATTAATTTGTCTTTGAGTGGTCTGGGCAGAGCCTAGAGGAAATTATTAATTAAATTAGCAGTAGATAATTATTATATACAAGTGTCCAAAATCACTGTTATTAACTTGATTGGAGTACTTGAGATAGTTTTGATTTAATTTTGACATTACTCATGTCTTGAAGACATAAATCAATAAGCTATACTTACATGACAGCTTTTGTAGTGCAAGAATATTTTAACTGGAAACTGTAGTTTCTAAGTTTCAATACCAACAACCCTATTAACAGAGAGCAAAGAGAAACAAAATAATTTTGTTAATAAAAATTGGAGATGATGAGGAATGTAGTTAGAGACCAGATCTTCTATCCAATGTTTATAATGTATCATTATGTTTAACGTTCAAAACGATGTAATTTCATTAAAATTAGAGAATAAATGCATAAATATCACTGAAATTACTTTACAATTATTAGTCCCTATCCAAACGTAGTTTTAATTAGGACAGAATATATAAGACAGACAAAATATTGGACAGAAGATCCCATATCCTGCAGTTAGGACTTGCTAAGAATATTTGAGGTTAATTAGATCCACATTTCATAATATTTATGCATGTTAATTGGAGTATTGCCATAAGATGGAGTCATTTCTTATAAGTTTAAGCAGTTTCACTCATATCTCTAAGTATTGGATATTTGCAAAATCACGGGCTTGACAAAAGTTTTATACTGATTTTCAACCTATCGCAACTGCTTTTCCGGTTACTTACAGGTATACTGGTTATCACTGCTACTAACAGTGGACATTGCATGGGGAAGAAAAAAGGTATAAGTGAAAATATAGCAACGGATGTCAAAGAAAGAGTAATGCATGTTAATCACTTATAATTAACTGTAACACAGTTCTAACTACAACTAGTGCCTGTTAGGCTGTTATGTTGTGACAAGTTTGTTGTTGAAAACATTGTCTCAACTAGAAATAAATCAAGATCAAATGTACGAAATCTTTGACATGATCAGTAGCACCGGAATCATATCTCAACTGATGTATATAATTCATGGTCATGTCATCAAATGAGATGTAGACATCTTAAGTAACAATACTGCAATTTCATGATCTTATCCTTTCTTAATTCCTTGGAGTACTGACAATTTGTAATGCCATATTGTGTATATCATATGCACGACATTCCTAGCTTTCTGGTTTACAACATGCAGTCATAGTATAACAATTGTTCCTCATATCAAGCCTTTTTGTGTTCCCTCTTTAACATACAAATACTTTAATAAAGTTTACAACTTTTGATCTTGAGTTGGAAGAATAAGAGAGAAGAGAAGCAATTCAAGTATTCAACACACGAAAAAACCCATTCTCACTACACATGCATGCCAATTAATCTTTCACTGTATCACAAGAATATAACATTGTCAAATTAATACAATTTTCATTCCTTCTTTTTAAAGTGCAATGTACCTGCAGCAGCAGCCGCCATTACACCAGTGACAATCAATATTGCTTAAACTTGCGATTTCATTTTTTGATACATCAAGAACGATTAAAAAAATTCATAATGCACAAAGTGTCACAGGGAAAGTAAGTAAATAATTAAAGGGAGAGTCTAAGCTCCAAATCTAAATCTTGATTATTGCCACCTGATTCAGAATTCTGACTACTCGAGTTGCTTCCATCTTTCTTTTTCCTCTTTCCGTACGAATCCTGTTAGATGAATTGTACATATATGGGCAAAACCAACGCAATTAGTTCCATATCATTGGAGTTTTTTTTTCTCCTAATTGTTCTCCATAATATTATTTGCACGTGACAATGTAGCAAAATACCTCTACTTGTAGGTCCAAAAGCTGTCTAGTCATGCTCGGCTGTGCATATTGCTGGGAATAATCTACGAACGTGTTGCCGGGTGGCCATCTGATTTTGTTCAATTCAAAATTTTGTCAATAATAGAATACTTGAACACGATGACACTAGAGAAATGAAGAGCAAATTTACAATGACACACATATTCAAATCAATGAAATTGATAGCAAAAGAATGAACTTCTGCACAGAAACCCTCCAGGATAGAGCAAAGAAAAGCTGAAGAAAATGTTAATCTTGGCAGCAATAATTAGTACCTTGTTGTCGTAGTAGGCTGGGAATCTCCATATCTTATGTTTGCTCTTCCTTCGAAGTCGCTGAAACCCATCTGGAAAACATGATAAATATCAAGAGATCACTAATGCTATATATGCGAAAGGATTAATTAATGACCATATATGATTGAAGCAAATTTGCTCCTTTTGATTCAAACAAGCACTGCTTTAATTTATGGAACTATATATATACAAGTGATGCATCGTTTCATTTATTAAAAAATGAAAAGACAAAATGAGTGCTCAACCTTAAACTAGCAAATTGACAAGGAGCAAAGTAGTTTAATGATTTTATTAGTTATAGTTTTGTAAATTTTTACAAAAATTTCTAACAAGTACAAACACATGCATGCTGATTTATTACTTGAAGTCTGAAAACGCCAAAATTTTAAAGAATCCCTCGCAAAACTTTAAGAAGAAGCAATAACCTAGGGTTTATCAGTGACTATATATAAAGAACTTGAACTCTACGTTGAATATTCAGAAGGGGAGTTATTTAGAACCATTTAAGGTGTAGCATTTGAAGGCGAAAAAGAACATACATAAACGGCTTTTCTTGTATTGGAATTTAATCTATAAAAACAAAGGATGAGAAGCTAAAATCCATTGTCAACTATAAATGTAGACGTCAACGCACAATACTATCCTATCGTCTCCCTCCCCTGTGTGGTCGGTGTGGTGCTTTTGTGCGAGTTTTTTTAGATTGTGGCATGGTTTGCATACTTGGGAAGTTGGAATGTTAACACTGAAGAGATAATTTTACAACGATGAAGATATTCATAATGTAAATTTCAAGTTTGAACTATCCGAGGAAGTCTTCTCTATCAGTTCTTACCGCAATATTTTGCTGGGCTGGAAAACCGTAAGAAGTCGATGATGGTGTTGAATATGAGAAGGAAGAGGATGACGAGTAAGCTGTTTCCACCCTCAAATCCTCCTGCACGTATATTGTCAATTTGTCAGCCCAAAAACCCCCATTAAAATCAAAGCTGATTGAATAAAATCACACACAAACAAAGCGAGTAGTATTAATTATTAGACCTGGCTATGATTGTGGATAGCATAAGGATTCTGAAGAGAAGGAGCATAACTCGTACACCCCATTTGGCTATGCAATCTAATTTTCTCTAATTGAGCAACACCAAGGCCTCTCTGAGGTTGCTTTGGCTTGTCTGAATTCCCTTTTTTGCTTTTTCTTGATGACCCTGATGACGATCTTTCATTTCCTAAGTTTGGCTCTCCATAGTATCCACTCCCCATCTTCTTAATTTTTTCTGTGTCAAAAGATCAATGAAGAAGCCTGGAGGGATGCACAAAGAGACGCATAAACAGAAGGCAAGACAGAGAGAAGAGAATCCCTTCAAATGAACAACTTGTTGTTGTTGTGTTGATGAGAACTTTCTTGCAATTGCAACTGCAGCAATTGGGCAATCAGAGAGATCGATCTTCAACACCCTTTTTAAGCTGTCAACACTTTTGCACCTTAGTAATAATTATGCATCGCTGGATCACGACTGTATCTAGATTTACTTGATTCATTTAACTATATATACTTGGATTTTATGCTGTTCCAAAAACTCCATAATCACAACTTCTATACATAGCTATAGCCCCTATAGGCTCTATTTATATATTGTAATATTTGTGAGACTTTAAAGACAAAAAACTTTGAAAGTGATTGCGTTTGATCTCTAAACTCATATTATATTTACTCCTATACACGGATCTCTCTCCAACGCGCCTCTTTGGCACGTTTCTTAATTTACGTTGGAGGATTAAATTATTGAAATATTTTCAGTAGAATAATTTATCTTCCCATTCTTGGATGTGGATCTTCTCTTACATTGTCTGTTGACTGTTTCAATCTCTAATTACAGATTATGTGTATTTTAATTAACACTTATTTATTAAAATTCACTGTTCTTAGTGAAATATACTCAGGTTCTATCTATAAACTGAAACAGAAAATGAAACAAAAGATCCGAAGTGTCATTCTTCATTACTGTCCATTTTTTCATTTGTCATAGTTTGATGGTACATTAACCTATTCCAGTATAAATATTTTTTAAAGAGCAAATTCCATTTTGTTACTTCTATACCTTAACTTCATTTCCATCATTGAACCAAATTTACTACAATTAGATCAAAGAATTCTAAGAAATATTATTAATTTGTGTCAACAATATTAATATAAAGCAATCAAACATGGACCTATAATTAATGGGAATATCTAAATTATAATTTACTCTTTTAAAGCATAATATATATATGGTATCACAGATTCTGTATATCTTTTTCTTTCTATCAAAGACACGCATATGATCATACAAAGTTGTTGCATCATATATAATACGAATCATAGACATGAACATGATTGATCATAATCATATATAGGGAGAAGAACTTTGCCGGATCGATATACATATTTAAGAAATAAAAATGCCCTTTTAAAGAGTGCTATAGGAATTAGGATTAATTTTCTGTAATTATATGAAGCATAGGCAGCAAACAATATGAAATGGAATATTTAACCAATCAAATAGTTGAAAGGGAAAATTTTTGATAGTTTAAAGAATGGAGACTATATATATATATATATATATATATATTCAATTTAACTACATGCATGATTCAAGAAGAATAATTCATGCTGTCCAAACTTAATTTTCATGACTATGGTAGTTGTGAAATTAAGATAATGATCGTTGAAATAGTGCATAAAATATTTGCTCCGTGCATGGATCACATATAGAATAGGACTGCCTTCTAATTTGTAATTTAATTAGTTCGTCAATACATATCATACCTACCTTATTGATCCCAATTCCACAACAAACCATATATACAACTTTATTGTTAGATAATTTATCCCTTTAAATCTTATATTACATTACATCTTTTTAATTAGGAAAAAAATTACCACATAATGAAATGCTAAAAGTTCTTTCAGCCATATGAATCTTGTTCCACACTTAAACAAATCTATGTTTATAAAGGAGAAAGTTCTCGAAGTTTAATCGCTCCTACGAGTGAAGGAATAGTACTACTAATTTAAATGATTTTACTTTGTAAATAGTAGTTGAATTTATCCGCCACTTTTTGCTCATTGATATATGAGAGTTAGTAAAAATAAAAGACAAAAACTCATGTAAAACAGGTTCATATAAGCGTTGAGAGTTAATAACAATTTTAACGCACAATGTCAGAAAATTAGAATCACAATTTTAACGTCATTATCTGCAAGTTACATATGTGAAAGGAGTCTCATATATAAACCAATTTCATAGGAGTTTTTCTCAAAATAAAAAATACTAAAAGTACTTGCAATCCTGATAAACCTCTACTTCACATTTTTAGCAGTGTATACGCTATTATCACTTCTCTAAAGGCAGGTTTGACCTCAAACGTTTCATACGAACGAAATGAAGTTTGGTATAATATATTTTAATGCATGAATAGTAAATTGCTGGACTAGTTATTTTTTCTTTATTATTCGTAATCATCTAGAACAAATTTCTTGGTCGAAGAGGGATGCAAATAAGGATATTATACTTTAACTGACATTTATATATGTTAATTATTGGTTAGAGAATTCCAGCAGCAACTTCAGTTTAATTGATTTTATTAATTAATTTGTTGACTAAAATTATTATTAAGTCATAGTTGTATTTTGCTAGCTTATCCACATACTTTGTGACATGATCAATGTTTGTTTTCATTTTTCTATTTGTACGGTTTGAATTTAATATATATTAATTTTTTTCATGAAAGGGAAATACAATTTTTGTGTTAATTATAAGGACTAACAGTGAGAGTTGATGGTAGTTTACTTGGTCAAAACTCAAAAGCAAAAACTATAGAGAATGAATGCAAATTGCAAAGTAAAACAAAGCGTGAGGTGCCATGCATGATGCATCAAATCTAATTGAGCTGTTCCACGCATGATTTGTGGGTCATTTTTTATGAGTTGTTTTGTGGTGGAAAGTTGAGCCATTTCATTTGTTAAATAAACATGTGAACTCTCTCTCAAAATTTTCATTATACAAAAGACAAAACATCATTTCCTTAAACAACTTATTCATTATTAACATCCATTTTAATTACCTCATTTTCATTAATTATAAACAAGCAATTTGAAAAGGGTTTTTGAAGTGCACACCAAGGACTAATTAGATCCATTAATTTTTTAGTCAAACTTCTATACTCATGGATATAAAACGATGAATTGCATTTGACTTTTTTTTTTCAACTTTTCACCAGCACTTACATCAGATGTAGATTCTGAGTTCAAGATTGCATTTAACTTAATGGTTGCAATATTATAATTAACATTTGCATTTTTCAGACTTCATTAAACAATTATATTTTTGGATTTTTTTATCATTTATGATGAAAAACGCAAGTCTTAAGCATTTTTGAAAAGACTCTATAGATATATGTTCACAATAATGCAACTATATATTTGGACCAAAATACAAAGGGTTTTGCATATTTAACTCTAAATACTAGTCAATGCCTTCTTCCAAGTTAATTTGTCACTAGAATTAATGAAGATGCCAAACATCCAACTGCTCGGCACGTGTCCAATGCATATGTGCCTCAGTGCCAGCTTCAATTCTTGATTTTTATGTATTTGGGCGACAAGTGCGAGCTTCTATGCCATCAACCATGGCAGACACAGAGTTGATTTTGTTGTATCTTTGCTCGCACGTACACTCCAAGTGCTAATATTAAATCAAACTTAATTTGACGACCCAGTAGTATATACAATTTCATTTCATGAGTTGATTATTGTAATGAATGCATGGTTGTCTTCATCAAATGCATATATGTTAGGAGCATGATGATGAGGGAACTGGGAAGAAGAGATTCTAGCCTTTCTACGCTTCAAGTGTGCGTACGTACGTCTCCAAAGATGTGTAAGCTTTCTATGGTTTGAACTTTGAAGCCAATAATTAAATTAAAATTAATGTAGGTTTTTTCATTAGTCAAATTCTACAACCCAAAGGGCCAAAACTTACATTTCTTTAATTGAAAATATATACAAGATAATATATATATTATTTTCAGATTGTTGGTTTAGACTACAACATTAATAATCAAGCATGAAAAGTTTGACGCTTAGAATGATAAACACAAGTTCATTTATGCTATTCAAAACCCTCATGGTTAATTTGACATCTCTCTTTCGAGTGGTCAAGAAATGAATATATATTAATTTGTTTACCACGAACGACGTCCAAAACAAAAATAATTTACAATTTTCATGATCAACAATGGTGAAACAAGTACATTTTTACGTAAATGTTACTACTACTAGCTAGCTATATATAGGAGTCATTTTTTTCTCATTCATCATACTTTACCTACAAAAATTCCGGCTTCCGCCTGACCACAGGAGTGACTGAATAGTGCAACATTTTTGCTGGTAACATAATGCTAACTTTTCAGAATTATTTGTCTGCCTTTCGTATGAACCCTTTCCCCATATGCTACATTTTTTAATTTATGTTCGATCATATTATTCATATTAATATTACGATTGAGGAATGAGAACCAAACGGCTCCATACAACTTTCATGACCACAGGTCCAACATAATGCTAACTTTTCAGAATGATTTGCCTGCCTTTCGTATGAATTCTTTCCCCATGCTACATTTTTTTTTTTATGTTCGATCAAATATATAGAGCGACAGCAACAAGTGAGAGTATTTTCTGTTTTTGCTTTTCCCAAGTAAAAGATATGCTGCAACATTATGTTATTTATATACCCAAATAGGTGTAGCGTAACCCACCAAAAAGAGAACATTTCATATATAAGATGAAGTGAATTAATAGTAATTACTACACAAAAATTTAATAAAAAGGAACAGGCAGAGATAAGGAGGAAAGAAGGGATTGTGTGTTGATTAGGTTTGATTTGATGTTTGTTTGCTGCATTGATTTGATTTTAGTACAAAGACAGAATTAAGTGGAGATGGAAAGATAACAACAGAGAAAAGGCATATCTACTGTAGATTGTGGTCACATTCAGATGGATCATTGCTACTGCTCTTTCAAGCCAATATTCAAAAATGAATGAAAACATTAATTTTTCCATTTCTTTTTCATTTTTATTGTTCTTTTAAGCCATGTTAATGTAGTTTCAATTTTTATATAATTTTGCTACTTTAATTAAGTTTGTTTCTATATATGTATATATATATTATAAAGGTTCAAAAGTTCAACAAATAATTTAATTCATAATTCTATACATATCTGTCCAACTGCAGGCAACTGCAGGTTAGCATGCATCTAGAGAACAACTCCACTGGATCAAAATCAATCCAACTAGACACAGAATCAACCTTAATCCCATAAAAAATGAGATTATGTCCTATTAATATGAATTTTGTGCAGCACTCAAGGTTCTGTGCATTGTACTTAAATTCTTCAGCTCGCTTGTAAAGGTTTTGGGGTCTATATGTCTCCAATATTACACTGCTGTTTTCCCTTCTTTATGACTTAATTAAGAAAGGAATCATTGGAAGATTCTGCAAAAAGATTGATTGACCATTCCATTATATACTAATATATATATAATCAGACTGTGATGGATGGATGGGATCATGGGATCTTCCCCTTTTTATTAACTTTGAACATATTGTCATCAACTGAAAAAAGAAATAATACTGTGTAGTAGTTGGCTCAGAAAAGCTAAAACAGAAAGTTTTTCTTTAATTTGTTTTAAATAGTATTTGCAAAATAACTACTTTTGCACAAAAATTATATTGTATAATGAAAGAAACATTAATAACAATTTGGTTGAGGATATCTTCAAATCATAATGCGTGATAAAATTTTACATTTCAGAACCACAATTCGGTACCGAACTATTTATATACATACAAATTGCTTATAGATAGTTGGGGTTAATCCTTTCATCGGAGAATTTTTTAATCCCCATGGTGTGACAAAATTTTATAGTAGATGTGATTTGTAACCCTCAACTGAATTTAGTACAGACTATTTATAAACATACAAAGTTACTTATAGGTGGTTAAAATTAATCTTTTTATGACTGGGAGAATTTCTTAATTAATCCTTTTTTTACTAACATATTTATTTTGGTTGTATATAACTCATTCTTAATTATCCAAGGAATCCTGGCGTTTATTTGTGCTCTTTATCTAGATACCGACAGTATAAGACATTCCAGAAAGCATTACATATAAGTTATCTTTGTGTGTATAGGCTCAGTTGTGTAAACACCTAAAGTAATAAATCATCCAAGAAAATGTTTTTCTAATTCCTTAAAATTAATGTTTAAATTTTCTCTCAACACAATATAATTAATGACAAATATTTTCTCAATGATGCATGTTTGTCTCCAATATTCTCCTGGCATTTCTTAAAAGCATTTGCTTCTCCGGGGACCGGGGCTCCCATTAATCCGTACTGTTCTAGCTAGCACTGACTATCGTTTTTGCGAGTTGGGGAGGGGCACCAATCATGATCCATCCTTGCGAAGTCTAGATGCCTATAGAGGGAGTTTTTTTGGATGGTGTTGATATAAAGTTTGGGTGTTAACATGATTGTTTAGTCACATTCATGTTACTCCACAAACTCTATAGCTCACTAACTTTTGTAAGGGTGGGAGTATTTTTTTTTTAAGTTGGCTTGTGAAATAGAGTTGTGATATTTTGTTTAATATTTTTTCTTTTTTATCCTATCTTAGATTAAAACTATGTCTTAGGGTTCACTCATATCTTGGTTAGTGTTTAATAATTGTAAAATAATTTTAGTGATATTTATATTTGTATCTCCTTGTTATAGTAAAACTACGTCATTTTGAATATTAGATACAATAAAATAGAATAATATTGGACAGAGTATCTGGTCTCTGCCGGAAATGAGTTAGGTAAAGAAGTACTCTTATTTTAGAATGCTTTTGCTTATGTACTACTATGGTTAGGATATATTCGTCATCAAGTTTTTGCTACTTAAATCAATAAAATTTGAGAGTCGCAACTCTCCCCGTGGAGCCCAAAAAAAAAAAAATCTCAGTATTTCCATGCAATAATTGTCAGACAGTTTGAAGAAGGAAAGAATAAGTTGCAGTGTTAGCAGGAACTTAATTTAACAAAATCTCACACTCAGCGTCTATACAATTCAGCATACTATACGTGTCCAATATGATAGAACCATTCAATTATTACTACAATAAAATTAAAATTAGATAAAAAGTTGATGTGTGTTTTTGAAGTTATGGTGAACCTTCTGTCCTTCTGTAAGGAAGATTATAGGAGGATGAAATAATTATAAGTATATGAATGAACAAAATCTTGAAAGCGTGCATAGTGAGCTGGTAAGATTTACAGAATCACAACTGTTTCCAAGCATGCATGTGCTTAAACAGAACTAGGCTCATGTCTTCTTCCCTCCATAAAAATCATACATAATCCCATTTCTGTGCTCCAAAGATGTGGCCAGAATTTGAGGGTTTTTCCTTGTAGTATTAATTTGTTTGTTTCATTCCTTTTATAGTCGCCACTGTATTAATTGGAAATTCAATATTGAATGTTTGATAGATATACTTAAAATCAAGCTAATATATATATAGACTCATTCTTATATATGCTAGTTAGTGCTGATCTACCCTTTATATTTTTTTTTTTTTTGGCAAACCCTGTATAAAAGGGTGGGTACACAGAGAGGGAACAAAAATCAAACCTCTCATAAACAAAAAGGTAAAGCTAATGAAGGAATACTGCTCTATTGCATTGTCTCTAACACTGCATCTTCGCATATTAGGTATCTCAAGTCTATCGCGTCTAATAGCTCCACGAACCATTATCCCTATAGATAGTGTTACATCTTTGAACACAACAAATATTGCCCAATAAGTCCGCGGAAGAAGAATTTCCCTGTATGAAGCAGTGAGATTTCATCCTTGCCACTGGAATTAAACGTTGAAGAATGTTCACTTCTACATGACACATACTTTTTCAATATATCGACCAAGACCTTTGAGTCAATTTCAATAATAAAAGAAGAATACCATTGATTCAAGCATTACTACCTAACCCTAAACAGAAGACTTTGAGTTTCAGCTTGCAGAGTGACATTATTCTAAGCTGTATTCTTTAAACTTTTCCCTTTTCTTTTTCACTTCTAATATATAACAATGGAGTTGATCAATTCTTTAAACTTTTCCAGGATGGTTTACAAATATACATATAGATAATTAAGCTGTTATATATAGAGAGAGAGAGAGATAGATGATGGTGTTAGTTAGATGTGCCTTAATTTGTTGAAATTAAATGATGGATTAAGACTACTAATGATTTCATAGTCCACCACGTACGTTTCGTGACATTTACCTTAATTTGAGTGTTAACAGAAGAATTTCCTTAGATTTTAGCTTAATGTATACTCCAAATGATTCTTGATATCCTAATACTATAAATTAAATAATGCAGTTCAACTGCTTGTTCAGTTGATAAGTGAGGGTCTTACCTGCAATTGATAAGTCATCATGATGTGGAATATGAATGAACCGATGAAGTTTGGGAAGTTACTTACGCAATAAACTCAGTCCATAATTAAATATTTTTCCTCATATATATGTCTTTAAGTTACAATTTACGAGATTTATACGTACGTTCCATCGCAGTAAAGATTTTGTTTACAGTTAATCAAGGTTTAATTTGTATGTCATGCTTGCCGATGATACAAAAATTGTCCTAATTAAACTGTGTACAAAGTAAATCATTGTGTCATATTCTGTAAATAAAATTTATCAAGAGATATAAGTGCTACTCTTGCTTTTATCCCATGCATGTACATATACCTTTTTATTTTATTTTATTTATAACACACACCCACACATGCATCCTATAGGAATCGAACTCTAGACCTGTAGGTCGGGAAGCTAACTCCCTAACCACTGGGCTAGCCTATTACACGGGACAGATGAAAGAGGAATACATAAAATCTTCAAAAAAAAAAAAATACAAATTCAGAAATCTTGAAAATTGTAAAAGTCCTAAAAATGAAAATAAAGGCATATAAACTAAAATATAAAATAATTACGAAAACTTAAGTGGATTCGAAAGTGGCCGAAACAAATAAATTTTACGGAAAAACGATACATGTTATGCAGATGTGGCATATGAATGTTATAGACTTAGTCGAGAGATTCTAAACCAGATATTACATAGAAGATTTTAAATCCAGATAAGAATATTACTTCCTTTTAAAGTTAAGGTGCCTTTTAGCATTTTTTCACTTTTTGAACCAATCTGCAAAATCCCAAAAGCTCTCCTCAATCGGTTCTTCATCAATATAACTGCACATTAATACAATATATTTCTAAAGTCTGGTTCCTCTTTATGATAACATATTCCATGTTTTTCCTATTCAATTGAAGACTTTGGCATCCCAATTGTGGTCCTCAAAATCTGTATTGCAAGAAAAGATGTGATATATTATTCGTTTCTTGCCGGAACATGAAACTTGGCGGAACATGTGAGTATTATATTATAATGCGTTGGTCGATCACAACTAACTCTCTAGATATATATATATATATATATATATATATATATATATAGATGGTCTTATTAATTTATTCTGCATGATTGAGTCTCTGAACCTTCATTGATTCCTAGATCGCTTTAGGTATCAAATATTGCTCATGATCGATGATCAGAGATAAAAGAATTGTTTGTAAATCCATGTTTTGCCATTGATGAGCTAGGAAGATTTTCTGCAGAAAAAAAAAAAAAAAAAAAAACTTGTTCAACCATAAGAAAGAAAGTGATGATCTTTTCTTTATTGAATTATTTCATACAACTGGAAATGGGACATTGGAAACTACAAAGAAGTCCCGATCCCACGTGTGAAGATGCTCAGCGCTCAACACTTGGTCACTTTGGATATTGAATTCGTAGAAAAAAAAATCATCAATGGTCCCCATTTATCATGACTGAAAAATTATAATTAAGCAAAATTAATTTTGGTCTACATTGTCTCCTAGTTCTTGGAAATCATCACTGATCATATATCTTAAGAAACCAACATCCGCGGTGCTCCAAAGATCTATCTTGGATATGAATTTTGTATATTACCACTGATTTGACTATACAACTGCATGTTCCATCAATCCTGATCTTCTCTGTATTTGCATCTAAGATGCATTTTATAATCGTTCAAACATTGTTTCTTTGTCCCTTTGCAAGATAAAGATAATGAAACATTTTGAAACTACTACTGGTAGCGTAGTATACTTTTGCTCAGCAAGAATTCTAAATGCAAGTGACATTCTTTCAATTATGTTGAGCTATATATACAATATTGAACAGTGTTCTAATGGAAACCCTTCTTATTGGATGATCATGACACTTTCCAAAAATCTAAATTTTTGTCTGTCCGTGACCCCGAATAACTTGGAGGGATACATACTTGATAAATGAAAATGACATTTAGATCACAAACTAGCTAGCTGATTTATTTTCTACAGAACAACAACATTATTAATCAAAGTCAAAAATTTTTGAAGGAGAAATGAGAAGTAGGGGTACAATTTTGCTCAGCAAGAATTCCAAATGCAAGTGACATTCTTTCAATATATAATGTTGAGCTATATATACAATATTGAACAAGGTTCTATGTTCGGTCCGTGACCCTCGATAACTTGCAGGGAGACATACTTGATAAATGAAAATGACATTGAGATCACAAACTAGCTAGCTGATTTAATTTCTACATAACAACAACATTATTAATCAAAGTCAAAAATTTTTGAAGGAGAAATGAGAAGTAGCTAGGGGTGCAATTTAGAGAACTAAGCTCAAAAGGGTAGAACTTTAACAGGGTTTTGCGTCATCAATTCAATCATGGATGGAGCTACAGCTACCAAATCGGTGTACTTTTTCAAGTAGTATCCTTGTAATTCTGATGTGTTTAACATGCAGAAGGTTTACCTAATTTGCATTAAACTAAGAGACCTCCAACTCTGCCTGTCTCTCTACTCTTATATAGAACTTGTATCTCTCCATCCCATCCACTTTTTCTGGTTCAACTTGTGTACTTTTTCTTCAACTAGCTAGGAACATCTTTGTTATAAGTTTGGTTGGCTTGGAAATTTGTGTAGAGGTACGAGCAAGGAAGTTTCCTTTAATAAACCCCTTGTGGGATTACTTTTACATAAAAGGATGGGTTAGTTGTAGGGTAATCTCAGCTGTAGTCGTGGACATTTATATGATTTTTTGTTTTATAATAATGGTTCATCCCATGATCCATGCATATTCTATTTGCATTACCAGTGGTGTTCTCTCTGATGAAATCTTTGTAATTTTTGCTGACGTTAATCGATCGATCGAGCTGTTCATAAGATTTTCAAGTATGGCAACTTGTTCTACAACTCGCAACTTGGCAGCAAACTATAATATTGAAAAATATTTAATACAAGATCGATGATCTGTGATCCCTATAAATTATATATATGAATGGCTTCTCCAATATTACTATCCGAGCATTATTAATTCTTGAATCCATCCTCCACCATTTTATATGGAATTCAATTTCAGTAGTGAGTTTAAGGTAAAGACTAGGAATATTAAGGATAGTACAAGGATCAACAGTAAGAAAGCGTTTAAACGTTCTTTAGGATGAACAATAAAATGGTTACAATATTTGGATGATGCTTTTGTCATTTTTGGTTGTGGTGTGGAGCGAGTTCATATATGAAACGAGATTTAATCGCGATTTAAAAGCGATAGAAAGTTAAAATTACGATTTTAACGATCATGAATTAGCCACAAAAACTCTTGTGAAATCATCTCATATATGAGATGTGATACATGAATTATAATTATACGTTAATACAATAATTTTTTATACTTCATACACTAATACGTTAATTTTTTATACTTTGATATTTTATATGCTAAATTTTTATACTTTATAAGTTAAAGTAAAATTTATATGCAAGTCTCGTATATAAGACAATCTCACAAGAATGGCCCTATCCGTTTATATATAAATTTATTTTATAGGAGTTTTTGTGTTTTTTCATTTCTTTGGAAAAATTCATCAATTTCCCGGGAAGGAAAGAGAGTTTTAGAATTGCATTACGGCTTTTCAGTGTTTTTGTTCAAGCGAAACTTTAAAAGTTTAAACTCGGTAGGGAAGGGTGCCTGTAGCCCAACTGAAAGGGGCCATCTGGGTTATATATATCTTGATTTAAGAGCAATCTATTTATTCGGCCTTTATTCATACAGAAACTGGACTAGGAACTTTGGTTTAGCCCATCTGTAACAAACACCAATATTGGATCCATATCCTTATTGGCTGTTGCTTTCCAATTCCTCCTTATAATTTGATTGGCTAGAACAAGCCATTTCAAATACAGCTAATCAACCACTGGGGTTGTTGTTACCTGAATAATCACAAGATTCATTGGAATTAGAGGTCACGTTTGAAACCTCTATAGGCATTCTTAATCCCTTTGCTCGAATGTTTCGTCTCTAATATACAAGCTCACGTGTAGTGATTTTAATAAACGTCAAATGCTAGTAGAGGTCTTGGACAATATGGTCTTAATCCCTTTGCTCAATGTTTCGTCTCTAGTATACGAACTCACGTACAACAATTTTAATCAACGTCAGATCCTAGCAGAGGTCTTGAACAATATGGTCTTAATTCCTTTGCTCGAATGTTTCGTGTATAATATACGAACTCACATACAGCGATTTTAGTCAACGTTAGATGCTGGCAGATATCTCGACAATATTGTCCTTTGGACAATTTGAAACTCAAATACGCACACAAAAAACTCATGTCAAGCCAATCTCTCCTTACACCTTAAAAAAAAGGGGGAAAACTCACGCCAAGCCGATCCAAATTGAAGGCTAAACGAGTCCAAAACATGTCCATGCTCCATTTTTATTTTATAACCCAAAATTAAAGCAGTGCCATGAGGAGACGATGGTGATGATGTTGAATAGGATAAGGATTTAAAGCCTCACCTTTCATTTCCCTCCCTCTTATACACTACTAAAGCACTAAAGAAGAGGCAATTGTATGGACTATGGAGGGACAGAGCTTCGCAAGCTTAAAAACAAACTTCAATCTTCATTTGCACCCCGAAAAAGATGATGGGTTGTTCCAAGATTGCATTTTTATGAACTGACAAAGATTTTGTACTACCTCAAAGGTATACTTTTGGGGAGCTTGACTGAGTGCTGCTGTTGTGACTTTGTTAAAATGATTGTTTTTTAAGTGTAAATTGAGTTTCTTGATAATGGGCTCTATCAATTTGCCATAAACACAATTGCTGATTATTCTCTCGGTGCATGAATTCTTGTTATTGAATGAAGTTCCCGTAACTGCCGAGTGTGTTTTTACTGGCTCTCGTCTCGTGTTTTGTCTCAAAAGAATTGGTGAAGGAAGCGTTTTGTTCCGTCTTAGACTGATAACTTGAAATTAGTTTCATGGTGTAAATTCAATTCGTTGCTTTCTGAGTTTGCTGGGCTTTTAGGATGCGAGTTCTTGGGTTTTTACTGTTGAGATGAAGTGCCATGTGCAAATTGGTTTTGTTTGCACACCTGATGAGAATTATGCACCACGGTGTATCATGATCGTGTGTTATTCTTAATCTCCTTTTGAAACTAGTTTCTGTTCATTTGGATTTCTTTCTCAGTTTGGATATGTAGGTGGAAAAAGGAGGAGATATTCAACTTCTGATACTCTTCCTCTTTTCTTCCTTGGAAAATCTTAAGATTTCACTTGGTGTAGAAACGAGGTGGCAATGAAGCATAAATGATTGAACTTGCCTATTAGCTACTCGGATTCTTGTTTACCTTAAGTGTATAGTTGTTGGCTTGTTGAACCAGAAAATTTGTCCATTCTTTATAATTGTTATTCCTCTCTAATGTTGTATCTGTTTATTTATTTAGAATTACATTTGTTTTTGCAGGCAGAAGAATTAGGGAGAAAATAGTTTGAACGAATACTCTAAACAAGTTTTTCCATTGAAAGTGAAGATGACACCTGTGCTTCCAAGTTCAACTAGCAATAATTTAGTTAATCTAGGAAATGACTTCATAAACAGAAAGGACAATTTTCTAACGGGATGCAGTGTCTTAAGGGCATCAAGGAAACAAGTTTTGCTTTCTCATAGATATACACTACCTATGTCTACATCTGTTAGGTTATTCCCACAGTTCAGGATTGGATTTGCTTTACTACCTAGATTAAGGACCCATATAATATCAGTGACCAAGACTGATATAGCAGTAGAAGAGACAGATTTGCCTGCAGCTGATATAGGTCTTGGTGAAGTTTCTGAAACTCCATCGGATGCCACTGAAACAACTGAAGATTCCTCTCCTAAATCAGATGACAGCCCCCACCCAACTCAGTCTAAACGAACAAGGCCCGTTAGGAAAAGTGAAATGCCACCAATAAGGAATGAAGATTTGATTCCTGGTGCAACTTTTATTGGAAAAGTAAGATCTATCCAGCCATTTGGTGCTTTTGTTGATTTTGGTGCTTTCACCGATGGCCTAGTCCATGTTTCAAGGTTGAGTAATAGCTATGTGAAGGATGTTGGTGATGTTGTTTCTGTTGGACAAGAGGTGACAGTGAGATTAGTTGAAGCTAACTCACAAACGGGAAGAATCTCTCTTACAATGAGGGAAAGCGATGATAGTAGCAAGATCCAAAAGCAGAAGGAAGCCCCTTCTGGCACATCCAGGGCTCCCAGGAAGTCCAACCAAAGGAGAGATGAGGTGAAGAAAAGCTCAAAGTTTGTTAAAGGGCAAGAACTTGAGGGCACTGTTAAAAATACAGTCAGAGCTGGAGCTTTTATATCTTTACCAGAAGGGGAGGAAGGCTTCCTACCTACATCAGAGGAAGCTGATGAAGGTTTTGGAAACTTTACAGAAGGATCTTCACTCGAAATCGGTCAAGAAGTGAAAGTTCGCGTGCTTAACATCAGTAGAGGAAAGGTCCAACTGACGATGAAGAAAGAGGGAACTTCTGGGGAGTTTGAGTTAGTGCAGGGTGTTGTTCATGCAGCAACTAACCCCTTTGTCTTGGCTTTCCAAAAAAACAAAGATATATCTGAATTTCTGGTTGAGCAGCAGAAACAGAAAGAGGAGAAACCAACTGACCAATTACAGGAAAATGTGCTGGATGTCGATGCCGCAGCCAATTTGGCAGACGATGCTGAAACTATAGACAAGAATGAGGGTCAAGTAAGCTTACTCTCTGATTCTCCACCGGATGTGGAGGATGCAGCCAAAAGCATAGAGGAAGAATCGGAATCTGAAATTTTACCCCCTGAAGGTACCACATCTGCCACAATGGATACGGTAGATGATGCTGAAACTATAAATGAGGCTGAAGGTAAAGAGGATATACTTGCTGCTTCTTCTCAAAGTTTGGATAGTGCATCCAAAAGCTCGGAGGAAGAACCTGAAGCAAGCCCCGACTTATTGGCTGCTTCAGCTAGCATGTCTGCTGTTGATCACATAACTGAGGTACTTCCTCCCACAGAGAAAGTAGAGAATGGTGAAACTGAAAGAATAACTGATCAAAGTTCATCATCAGAGAGTTTGATTGGTGAGGAGAGCGCAGATGATAAAGTTAAAGATGTGATGGTGAAAGATGAAGTGCAAACTGAAACTCCTATTGAAGAGGAAAAACTTCTTTCTGAGGCTACAAAGGAAGAAGAACCAGAGGTACGTAACCTGGGGATAAATGGCGATACTGCAAGCTCAGGTGCACAAGTAGGCGCTGCTTCTAATCCTGAAAGCTCAGAAAAAGGTTTGTACTCTGGCACGTTAGCTTGTTGTCTCTTTTATAGCTACTTTTGCAAAAGTCTTGGCTTCTGACATTCATCAAATATGGGTTAAAACTTAGAAGTATGAAAAGACGATGCTGTAATGTGTAGGCAATGTTGTGCGAGAAATGATGAAATCCAAATTCTGTAAAATAACTAATGTATCATCTTGCAGTTGGTGTTATATACTCATCCCAATTTCACTTTCCATTTAAGTTCTCGGGGAAATGGTATTTCTTCAGATCTAGTCTCTACCTAATTAAGTCTCTAATGTTCATCACTAAAAACTTTGAAGTAGCTGGACTTTGTTACTAGTTTGATGCTCATGATATATCCTTCTCTACATACTGTCTTTAGATCTACAATTTTCTTACTCTTGAAATATCTGATAATGTTTCCAGTTTGCCTTAAACCTTTTAATTTAATTCTTCCTCTTCAATATGAAATAAGTGACAAATAATTTTTATATTCTGAAGGTGTGACTGAAGTCTCTGAGAATCGGAGTGATATTGCCATTGAGGCTGATGGGGTTAAGGCTGAGAGTGCTCTTGCAGAAAGTGAAATTTCTCCTACTTCAACTATTATAGCAGAAGAAGTAGGACCTGATTTAGTAAACAATGAAAGTCCTGGAGACTTAAGTGAGCAAAGCGGCGCTCCTCCACAAAAAGAAGCAACTACCAAAGGTTTGTATCTACTCTGTTAGTCTTTCCTGGCTTTGCAGTTTGCATGCTTTGAGTAACTCAAAAATACGTGTTAGTGATGAAATGATAGACGCGTCTAGCAAGAGGAAACTTCTTTTTTTTCAGTTAGGTGGAAGATGAAGCTTGATGCTATGGTGGATGACATTTGCAAAAAACAAGACTTAAAGTTCCTTATCAGTATTCCATTACACCCCAACAAATAATATGATATCACTCTGTACCTTAATTTTTCAATTTACCCATATCTGTACAATTCTTCCATTTTAATCTATTATTAAGATGCTCATTGCAACTTTATGTGTGAAGAATATGTGGTAGGGATTTGTTTATAACTTGAATAGAGCCTTTTGTCTATGTTATCTTGGAGATTTTTATATTTTAAATCTGATTTCCTTGTCTACAATTGTGAACTTAAAATCATTTCATTGCAATTTTTGCATGGATATCTATCTTGTCCTACTAATATCCACTTGACTGTATACACAGCTTCTATATCACCTGCTCTTGTGAAGCAGTTACGTGAAGAAACTGGAGCAGGTATGATGGATTGCAAGAAAGCACTTTCAGAAACTGGAGGAGACATGGTTAAAGCTCAGGAGTACCTCAGAAAGAAAGGATTAGCAAGTGCGGATAAAAAAGCCGGCAGGACTACAGCTGAAGGAAGAATTGGGTCATATATTCATGATAGTAGGATTGGTGTTTTGATAGAGGTGAACTGTGAAACTGATTTTGTGTCTCGGGGTGACATCTTTAAAGAATTGGTTGAAGACTTAGCTATGCAAGTGGCTGCATGTCCTCAAGTACAGTATCTTGTTACAGATGATGTTCCAAAAGAGATTGTTGACAAGGAAAGAGAAATTGAACTGCAGAAGGAAGATCTATCGTCAAAACCCGAGCCGATCAGGTCAAAGATTGTTGATGGTCGGATTGGGAAAAGGCTTGGGGAGCTAGCCTTGCTGGAGCAGTCTTACATTAAGAACGACAAGATGGTGGTTAAAGACTGGGTGAAGCAGACAATAGCAACAATTGGAGAAAACATAAAAGTCAAGAGATTCGTACGATACAACCTTGGAGAAGGTTTAGAAAAGAAAAGCCAAGATTTTGCAGCTGAGGTGGCCGCCCAAACTACAGCTAAACCGACTGCACCTAAAATAGAGGAGCCTGCTGCTGTTGAAGCCAAGGAAACTGTTGAGAAGTAAGTTGTAACTTTCTTTTTTTTCCTTTCTCTTTTTACAAAAAGAAAAATTGTCTTCTGTTCAATTATTCTATCATTAGAATATATTCACTTGATTTAAGTGCAAGTTGTAGAATCCTTTTGTATGGTTTAGCCACTCAGACAATGGTAAAATTATGTCAGTTCCCTATTTTCGTTGTGGAGGCTGTGAGGTTGTTTAGACATTCTGGCATTGCCAGTTACATCTAATGTCAAGTAGGACTTTCAATGGACTGGACAAGGACAAGCTTGCATAATAGTGCCCACTGCAAAACAGGCCAAGCTTCACATGAGCTTGAGCTTTTTTAGTGTGAACCTGGCCTGCTGTAGATATGTTAGTATTTTTTTGTCCACACCAGTATAATAGATTATACGCTTAGGAATAATTAGATGCACTAAGGTTCCATGGTATTAGTTAATCCTATTTTGTTCTGTTCAAAAATAAATTAAAATAGATACTACTTACTTGGTTATGCAGCATAATTTAGAAGCTTTACGCTCAGAACTCTGCCTGAAGCAGCATATATAATTGAAATTTCAACCTTTAGCCTATGAGTGTATGGGGGTTGAAAGAGTGATTCTTATTTGCTTGAGTTTGTGAAATCCCAGATTAGACACTCCAGCTGAGAAGCCTATATTTGGCTCATCCAGTTATATTTTTGTGATTTCTTCTTAGGGAAACTTACTTTTGGCCTGTGTGCAAAATGTGCTGGTTTCCTGAGAGAATGTAATTGTTTGGCTGATATAATTGCATGCTACATGAACACATGACTGCCATTGTTGCTTTTGGTTCTGAAGTGTTCTAAGTGTTCCCGAGAACAATATGCATATACAATGTGCCTGTGTTCATGAGATTACAAATAAAAGTACTCTGTCTTGATGCCTTTGTGCAGGCCTGTAAAAGCAGCAATCTCACCTGCGCTGGTCAAACAGTTGCGAGAAGAAACTGGAGCAGGAATGATGGATTGCAAGAAAGCCCTCTCTGAAACTGGTGGCGACCTTGAGAAGGCACAGGAGTATCTGAGGAAGAAGGGTCTGTCTTCTGCTGATAAGAAATCTAAAAGGCTTGCAGCAGAAGGTAGGATTGGATCCTATATCCACGACGCCCGCATTGGAGTTCTTATTGAAGTTAACTGTGAAACTGACTTTGTGGGTAGAGGTGAAAACTTCAAGGAATTAGTTGACGATCTAGCAATGCAAGTTGTGGCCAGCCCACAGGTGCAGTATGTATCTGTGGAAGACATTCCTGTGGATTTTGTTAACAAGGAAAAGGAATTAGAGATGCAGAGAGACGACCTTCAGTCCAAACCCGAGAATATAAGAGAGAAAATCGTGGAAGGAAGAGTATCAAAGAGGCTTGGTGAGCTTGCTCTTCTTGATCAGCCTTTCATTAAAAATGACAGTATATTGGTGAAAGACTTGGTAAAACAAACTGTCGCGGCTCTTGGGGAGAACATAAAAGTTAGAAGGTTCATCCGATTTACTCTTGGCGAGGAAATTGAACCAGCATTGAGTGGAGAAGAAGCAGCTGCAGCAGTAAATGAATGACTTGCGAAATGCTCGGAGTCATCTTTGATCTTTCCAAGGGAGATAAATGAAAATTGATTATTGAGGCTGGCCTAATCCTATGCTCATATTCTTTTTGTTGCTATGGAAACGATCTTTTCCCTTTTCCCTTTTCTTGGATGTTGTAATACCATGACAAGATGCCTTTAGGTGTAGTCCTCTCAAACAAGAGGCTGAATAGAGAATCATATCTCCAAATGAGTTTCCGTGTGGAAATCCCACTAAACAAAGTTTTGTACATTATTCTTTTGGGATATTTTTAGCGTTAAAAGCTACCAGTGCAGCGGTTGGCATTTGGCAAAAGATTTCTTGAATGAGTTGCTACTTGAATTCACTGCTTCTTCCTATATTTTCTTTCACGTTCAATCGGAAAAGACGCCAAGTTTACACTGCTGGATATTGCAAAGACGGTGTTTGATTGTAGGCAGCCTTCAAACATTGCTTTAAAATATTTAATGGAATAATGATAAATAAGTACCAAGGATTATATGCAACTTATAACTACAAAATATTTAATAAAATAGTGATACAAAAATAAAATGTTAAAGTTACATATGGGCCAACAAGGAATTGTACAGAACTACAGAGATCCCCCAAATCCTTGGGGATGTCATCAACTGCATTCCCCTTCTACAGTTGTGCATGCATTTGGTCATTTTCCAAAGAGGGAAAGAAAAAAATAAGTATAAATTTAATTGATCTTACTGCATTGCCCGAGCCACTTCTACTGATTTTTCTGTGGAACAAACCGCCAAAGGTCCACATGAACATCAACTTCCTTTTTCTTGTGAAATTTGTAAAGCTGTGGCACGTCAAAGCGAAGCTGAAACGGGAAAATTGTGGAGGACCAATAGCATAACATAATAGCATTAAGGACTGAGACATGAAGATCCCAAAATAACATTCAAGTGATGTTGGAATACAACAATAGCAAGAAACTTAATGGGATGTACCTCACATAAAACCTCAGCACTTCTAGCATTACAGTCCCGCAATGCTGTTCTTCTCACATGCTGTAATCACCAACAAAACTTTTACAAACTAATTTGATTGCTTAGTCAAAGAACTGAAATCCTTGTTCCTAGGTACGAGACCTAATCTGTTTACAAGACCAATTTTCCAATCAGTCCTCACAAAATGTGGTCGTGGTGAGGATTACACTGGTTATATATTGAACCTTTGATATTAGCTGTTCAAAGCAGTCATCTAGTGATCACAAGGCTCATAAATGCAGCGGGTACGAATGCTTAACTGGTTACATTTAAGAAGCTTTACTGTGGCAAAAGAATTACAGAGTCAAAAGAGAAAGGCACTCACATCTCTTGTTGTTGTCTTATGCAAGGAATACACGGAGTCAGAAGCAACCTGAGACAAACAATGAACTAAGAGCTAGAACTTGTTCAAAGAAACCAACACCACTGTTAGGGCATTCCTCTACCTTCAGAGCTACACGGAGAAAGTCCATATCTGCCCCTTTTCTTCTTGTTCCAAAGGGAGGATTCATAACAACAGTATCGATGATTTGGCCTGCATGCAATGAAAAGATTATTACTTGTTCATATATACAAATGCAACAATAAAAAAATAATAATAATAATAACGTTAAAATTCATAAATGAAAGTTAATCATCATCCTCAAGTATTCCACGGAAGCTGTGAGTTTAAAGAAAATACTAGTAACAGAGAAACTAGAATTGCAAAATTTTATCAGCTTATAAGCGCGCTCCAGGAAAAAATTCTGAAAGCACCATCTTTAGTTTTCAATTTCATAACTCCCAGCAAGGTACTACAGTCAGATGAAAATTTTAAGTTACAATTGCAATGCTCAATTAAAAATCTTACATTTTACACACTGAACTACAATTTTGCAGTCTCGTGATTAGATAAAGTTCTGATAATAAATTTTTCTCTCTCATTTGACCATATATGAGAAGAGTCATTTACTTGAACAAGGGTTATGTATTCAAAATGCATAAATTCCATATAAGCTTGTGAATTCACAAGCTGACCAAGCACCGCATAGAAAGAGTACCTTCCCATCTTAAGTTTCTGATGTCGCCTTGAACAAACTCCATGTCTAACTGCATGTACAATTGTCGAGGAACCCACGAAAAGAAATTATAAGTTGCTACAGACACAAAATGGGTTCAAGAAACACAAGAGGAATAGAAAAACAAAGTAGTCATGAGTTCTCCATTTTTTTTTTCCTTTGACAGGTTGTTCAAAATAAGCTAAACCATCAGCATTAAAAAAACAAGTTTAATACCTGAAGCTCATCAGCATTTCCACAAGCAATTTCAAGAGACTCAGCGTCAATGTCCAATCCAACAACGTGGCTGTTAAAAAAAAAAAAAAAAAATCAAACGGTAAAATCCTGGGCAAAACATATGCATAGCAATAATCCATTAGCATCTACAAAGGAAAACAGGAAAGAGAAGTAATATTCACTTGTCAACAGCAAAGAAACGCGAAAAGGAAAAAACTTTACCAGCAAAGACAATTGAGAAGTGCAAGAAAAAGAAACACTACTAGTAAGCACCAAAAAGACAATACAAAGAAATCTTTAAGGAATAATTTACTAACTCTGCACCCATTAGAGCAGCAGCAAAGCCTAATGTACCACAACCACAACCAAAATCTGCCACCACCTTGTTGCTCACATCCCCAAATGAATTCTCTGCCTAAATCATAGTACTATCACATTAGTTTTTCAAAAAAAGACCCAAACTTTGATCAAACTCATGTCATGATGAACAAATGCACTTCAAAATTAAAGAAAATGAGGAAAAGGGCATCACAGACTCACAGTGTACAGCATCCGGGAGGCAATGTGGGACCCAGTTGGATATTGTTCCAGTTCAATCTGTAGTGACACAGTACCAGGGCATTACCAATCTAATTTAGTCACAACCCATGACAAAAAGAAAAGCAAAAAAAACACAGTATAAGCACAAACAGGTTAAGGAGTGGAGTGGACTGTGAAGTTGGGTTGAGAAAACTTAGAACACCTTTGGATTGGAGAATTGTTCAAGGGAACCCAGCAGACCTTCCAATTGCTTAAGCTTCATCTTCACTTTATGCTGGATTCTTTGGGAGTGCGTGCGTGTGTGTGTGTGTGTGAGAGAGAGAGAGAAAAATCTGCAAAGCCCTAAGACTTAGTATGAAGAAGATTGATTTTGTTTGACTCAGTTTTGGCAAGTTTGGCTAATGCCGAAGAAGAATGCGCAAGAAACAAAACGAGGCATCCCACGATTAATATGAGAAATTCTGTGTATATTCATGAGTTTGATTCATTAGGGAAACACAAGAATAAAGACAGAATATTGTGTTGTTTTTTACCTTTTCCCAGTTCCAGGACTGAGAAGTCTGAAATTTATTTTCTCATTTTAATTTTAATTTCCTCATTTTAATTTTTATGTCTTCTTTTTTTTTTTTTTTCTCTCTATCATTCAATGTTATGAGTGTAGTATTTCAAAATTCAATCAACTCCATTTAAAAAATAAAAATAAATAATTATAGTTTTTAATGTATATACTTCGAATAGTTTTTAGGAATAATTATATTTTCACTAATTAATTTAATCAAACAATTAAATTAATTTTGGAATTGGCCCAAATTATAGAAATAATTCTGAAAGTTAAAATAATTTTAACAAATAACCCTTTAATCAACTCATATTTTAACCATTAATCAACTAAAATTATATTTTATACTATTATTTACTATTACATAATTGTAATTGGGATATCAAAATATGTGCTCATATAAAATACAATATCCAAATAAAAGTTTTTAGTTGTTGAATATTTGATTGTAATTTGACTAAACTTCAAAATTAGTTTGATGTGAGATGGACAAACAAAAAAGTTGATTCCATTAATCTCCAGATTCTCCACTAACATTCTGAAATTCAGTGGTTAAGATGCTCAGCAATATTGGAATTTGGCCATTCTATCCATTTATGGTCAACCTTGAATGTGTTACACGATAAGAGGTTTATATAATATAAAGCAAACATGGTTGATCTTGCATTACTATTGTATTTACATATTCAAATAATTGGCAATTTTGTTTCCGATCATGCTAAAACAAGATATCACAACCTCTATTCAATATTTATGTTGTCTGATTATGTCTAACATTCAAAACGATTTAATTTTACTAAAATTAAGAACTAAATGCATAAATATCACTAAAATTACTTTATGTTAATTAAACTCTAACCAAGAGATGAGTGAACCGTACAACATAATTTTAATTAACACAAAATAAAATAGGATAAATGTTGAATAGAAAATCCCCTATCTTAAAAGAACAATCAAATCTGGCAAAAAAATGGTTTGCAAAGTATTTGGACCAAAACTATCTCTATATTATAAGCAAACAAAGAGAGAGACAAGCCAAACATATACATATATATATATATAGTATTGAAACCTTGAGGAGCCAACAATCAAAGGGTACATTAAAATACACAATCTCTAACATAACTAGAGAGTAACTATCTTTTGGTTTTTATACTCATCTCATTTACTAAAACTGTTCTTCTTCATTACACAAAAAGCCTTCAAAATAGATAATAACATACACTTAATAAACCCCCAAGTGCTTGATTTTCAGTCCAAATCAAGCCCTTCCAGTTCCAGTTCCAGCTTTTTATGACTTCTTTTGCTTCCAGGAAATTGATCCTTTTTGCAACAGAATTTCGCCCTAGTTTCGGTTTTTGCACTTCTCCATTGCCCTGGGAGCTGTAAGATAAGATAAGTTGTATATTGTTACAAACATTTGACATGCAAAGTTTTGTCACTTTTTGACTGGTCAAAATGCTCTGAAATATATATACACTAAAGAAGAATGCTTCAATGGAGATTAACATTCCTTGATATCCTTAAAGATATGCCTCAAAAGCAAAAGGCAATCTCAAAATTATGTGCTCCCACTTTTGATATGCTTTTTGGCTGAGAAGCATGCAATTATAATGATTGTTATGGAGTGCGATGGGAATGAAACTAGAACTATACTTTAGATTAACAAAAAGTTGGATAGTGGAACAACAAGAATATAGAATTTGCCTGATCTTTTTTTACCTAAACCGATAGCATCAGAACTCTTCATGATCCTCAACCTCTTGCAAGAATCTGTAAACATTCTGCAATTAACCATAAAGCAACAAGTCAGGAACTCGTTTGTCAGAAAACAGGTCGAATAACAACTGTAATTTTTCCGGCAAGAAATTGACAAGTACAGATTCCTAAATATCAAGAACATCATGTCAACCCTTACTATACTGAGGACTCAATAACTTGCACTAAATATTTTGAACATCACTCTAGATAACACAGTAAGAAATCCATTTCAGAGTTTCTTTTTTACTGTAATTGGTCCTAAATTTTGACTATTTTTATCTAGAGATATCAGTGATCCTATATGGTTCTTGGGACACTTACTCCCAAGGTACATCACCAACAAGCATCCAATCACCATCCTTGTCTTCATATGTAAGCACATATTCAGAACCATGAAGAAGATCCATTAATCGACTTTCGGTCAATCCATCCCGCATATGAACCCCATTGGAGCTACACTGACCTGAAGACAATTGCGAGGGAAAACCACGTAAGGTGAAATCCCATTGCAAAAGAGCAAGATGAGCCCAGAATGCAAACAGTGTTGAATTTTTTGCACTAGCATGCTTCATTGCATTAGACAGACTTTTTAAAATGGAATTTTAATAGTACTTACCATTAATGAAAATAGAAAAGAGTACTAAGAAAATGGAAAATAGAAAATTTTCCCTCTTGCAGAATAGCATAGGAAGGAAGCAGAAGAAGAGGAAGACTAGAAATCTGTTTATTGTCCTCAATCCATTTTAGTTCTCCAGGAAACTTTTAAGGAAAATACATACTATTTAAAGATCCAATCACATCTCGGTCCAGTAACCATTAGTTACCACGGCCCCAGTAGTAAGACATCAATGATTTAAGTTTGACCAGTACACAGAGTTATTAGTCCCATAGCTCCATGGGTTGCTAGTCTACCAACATGTCAATAATTGTCCTTTGTATCTTGTATTCCTGTCTTTGCTACCAAACGAAAAGATCTTCAAACAAGAATTAAACCTCTTTCAAATCAATATGACTGCCGTGTGACTTTTTAATCAAGTTGGCTCCGGCCACACTCACTGAAATCTTACTGTCTATAGATTCCTCTCATTGAAACTGCGATCCAATAAGAAATCTTAATTAAACCTTTTTTTAGCTGTTCCCTAATTAAATTCTCTTGGATTTGTTGAGAAGTAATAGAAACATGGTAGTCAATGTCATAGGTCCAATATTTGAACTTAAAACGATGAATCCATATCAAAAACTAGTGATAAACACACATATCTCCTGATCTCCTTTGATTTGAGAGAAGTCCTCGCATCTTAAAAGCTGAAACTAGCAAGTCATGACGAAGTAGCTGGGAAAGATATTACCAAGGGATTACCAATTGTAAAACAGCTGAACATTTTTTCAAGAGCTGAGGATAGATCCTTGTAGCTGCCGTAGGTCTTGAGGTCAACTTTCCTCAGGTAGGGGGCACCATCCATGCTGACCTTGACATATAAGCAACCCGCTCCTAACTTGGCATCCGTGTCTTCCTCAGTCTTTGGAGGATTATTAGCCATTGAGTTCTTTCGGAAGGAGCGAATTGGAGGCCATCCAACCACCTGTGCCCTGTCACACCAACACAACAAAGAAAATATGTAATTCCAAGGTCTAAGATGATACCAATTTTCTTCCATGAATTTAATGCATCCAAAGTATTCTTTAACTGCCTCAATTTTGAGAACCAAAAGTACTAGGAAAAAAGATTCTGGAAAAATAGCACTTCTCAAAAAGGGAAGTATAGACATCTCGACAATTCCTTTTCTCCTAGTCCTTGAATATAAAGAGCACATGCAGAGCAAAGAGATCTCTAAATCCAAACAACCCATATGATCATTTTTCAACAGCTAAGTCAAGGGGGAAACAGAGAAAAAACTGAATAAAACATACTTACTGACAAGGTCAAAATAACAAATGAAGAAGGAAACATGAACAGCAACCGGTCCTAAAAAGGACTGCACATATTTATTGTCCGTCCAAATATGCCAGCTTTGTTTTTGAAAGAACAAAGGGAAAGATGAGAAATTTACTTGGCAGCAGGGGCAACAGCATGGCCATTTGCAGCCGAAGCTTGAGGCTTCTTCTCCTGAGCTTGCTTAGGTGTCTGTGGAACTGTTTCTTTCCCAACCCCAGAAGTCACAAAAGACTGCTGAGTGCCATTCTCAGCACCATTAACACCCCTGGGAGAGAACAAGCCACCACCTTTGGCCAAATCCGCCTCAGATCCACCACTCCCAGGAAAAACCCACTTGCCAGAACCACCATTAATGGTGTCAGAAAAGCCCCTTTTGGCTCCTGAAACTAAACCACCCTTGAGTACACCAAGTGGGGGGAAACCACTCTTATTATCATCTCCAGTACCATGCCCAGTTTCCCTCTCTGGTGATTCTGAACCAGGCAAGCCAAGTCTCAGCTCAGTAGCCTTCAAGTTCAAAACTTTAGCACTTTTCCTCTCATTATCTCCCAATAAAGGAACATTCTTTTCAGAGTTTTCCATGGAAGGAACCTCTGATAAGCCTATGTAATCATGCTCTGCAAAGGGCATAGACATCAAAATTTTCAAGAAATGTATAAGCACAATAAATATTGTGTAAAAATAGCAGTAGCAGCGCAGTAATCAACAAGAAGAATAATGTAAAAACTCTGAAGGAATGCAAATAGTAATAGCAATATGCTGCTAAGAAGATGAGGTTTGAGTTTTTTTAATTTGCAGTGTAGGAAAGAGAAGATTCTTAAATCTTAGAGAGAGAGCCCTTTATTTTTATTTTTCTTTTTAGCCTCTTGGGAGGAGTCTTCCACTATATTTCTATATAATAATGTCGGGCTCATCTTTTAGTTTTAGTCTCTCTCTCTCTCATTGTCTCTCTCTCTCTCTCCTCTGCACTGTAACAAAGGCATGGTATTGGAATGAGAACAATCATGGAGTGTGATTTTATCATTAGAAGTTAAAAATTTGAAAATAAAAAATAAAAAAGCATTTTATCAAAGCCATAAATATTTGAGTTGGGATATTCTTTGCAAAATTATCTTTGTCTTATCATAGTTTAAAATTAAATAAATTCACTCATTCTTGGTCTAATAATTGAAAAGTAATTTTAATGATATTTATGATTTTAGAGTCTAGTTTTAGTTAAATTACGTCGTACAGATATAATATTGTCGTTTTGATATTGCATATATAAATCTTCTTGGCAGGAGACTAACATAAAGAAAAAAAATGTTCATATCCCTATAGCCCAAATTGCTATTTTCAATAAAACGAGAACTTGCTTTTAGTTTATATAGCTCACATTGGTATTTATATAATCTCTTCGGATAGATAATCAAATTAGATCACCAATCTTTCCATAGTGTTTTTTTTTTTTTTTTTTTGTCCCTCTTATTGCTTTTTAATTTAATTAGTGTTGTAAGTTGTAACAATAATCTAACGTATTTATAAAGGAGTTGAAAATCTTTTTTTTTTTTAATTCCATTTCCACAAATACTAATGTGAATAAACCCCAACAAGAAAATTCTAGACAATAAATACCTCATGCAAATGGAGAAGAAGTGATTACCTGAAACACTAAAATGAGTTGTACAGCCAGCCAGCATGAGCATGAGAAAAAATTCCTAATAATGCTAATTGGAAGTGATTTGAGAAATTATCTTGTATCACTATAATTGGCAAAAGAAACCCTTTTTGGATGATCATTTTTTTTTCCAATAATTAAAAAGCTTTAAATCAAAACTGCTAATTAAACAATGAACCTTGACCCCTCCTCCACTAAAAAAAAAAAGAAAAAAAAAACTGTATTAAACTAGTGCTAAAGAAAGACGTAGACCTAATTATGACAACTGCCACAAAATCAAGTTGGCAGAAATGTTGATGTCCCTCACACCCAAAGGAAATCTTTCACAGGTTCAACCAGACACACACACACACAGGCAATGGAACAAGTTTACTACGAATGGAATTTCTCATTTGGTAAAAGTCTTGTGTTTTTTCAACTTTGGAAATGTATGCACAACCAACAGCCATAACCAAACAATTACTAGTACAAATAGTCATATATGCAACTCTGCCCTACTCATTTGTCTTGCAAGCCAAGCTCTTCTTGAAACTTGAAACTTTGTGGAAAAACAAACAAAATTTGTAAGAAATATAGCACTTTTGTGTTTAGTTTTTGTAAGAGAAATGATGGGATGGTATCAGAAACAAGCAGCCCAAGATATATAAGTACCATTTTGTATTTTTCAGTTGTCTTAAACTTCATAACATCATGAATACTTAATAATAAATTTTACTATTGTATAGAATTATTATAACAACAATTAATTTTTTCATCCTACTTAGTGGAATCGAATGTATGAATTATATTTCGCCATCGTGATTTACACGATTTTTAATGCGATTCATATATAGTTTGATTTTTAACCGGTCACAATCTTCTTTTTTCTGTCGGCTTTATAATTAGTTATCTATAGACAGTCAGATCCTTAATAGCTAGACAAAATTTACAAAAAGAATTAATTCTATAAAGGATTATACAATTATGTTCCTCTACATAATTTTCTTACCATAATCGCAAATCCAATCGGGTTATCGGTGTATATTTGACCTAACTTGAAACAAAACTAATAAAAACAACAACTATATATAATTTCAAATAGTTTTGACCAGGTTGTATCTAACGTGACAAGGAAACTATAATCTGTGGGCATAATCTTGAGAATATAATAATCGTTTTAGCGGCCATAATATCTGAAATTCTGTCCCCTCACTCTTTACAACTTGTTTTCTTGCTACTTTGATTATGGTTTAGTGATGCCATAATTTCTGAATGTTTGTCCACAAATTAGCAGCAGTAAAAGTCAACAACTCACCAAATTATTAACACATTTTAACGTGGTTGCACTGTTGCAGATGCATCATTAAACTAATCACTTCATAAATTCATTAAACTTAGTGAAGCTAATTAATTAAGTTTTGAGTTGTTTGTTAAAAGTTAAAACTACTGAATTTTCAATGCCATCACTCCCGAAAAGACCAAGATTGACCAGAGCCAGAGGCCAAGTTCTTTTTCATCTTTTGAGGGGAGTTCTTGTTGTTATTCACTTTTTTTTACAGGCAACCCACACCGACAGGTCACGTAAAGTCTCCGGCAAACTTGAACGTTTTCCTCCTAAGAGAGTAAAATAGTCTTTAAATAATGTATGCATGTTCACCGAAATGAATCGTGGGTTATCGATTTCTTTGCATTTTAGGAATAGTTTTCATCGAAAGTCGAAAAGGGTTTTTTATTTTTATTTTTTTGATTTTGATTTTGTAAGGATTGGAGAAGGCAGACATATCACGGTCACTGACGAAATTTATTCCAGAAAGGGATTGGACAAATGCTGTCTCTGAACGTAAAGGGAACTCAAAACAAAAAATTTCTCGGATTTAGTAAAATTTATTTTGTGGATTCTCAGAAAAGGAAAAAAAAAAAAAAAGAAGAGAGAAAAAAGCAAAAGGGAAAGAGAAAGAGAAAGACATGATGTTTCCTTTGGGGTTGGAATTGAAATGAACTGTACAAAGTCTTGAAAGGAAAAGAACTGAGAAAGTGAGGGAATTTTTGTAACAAAGCTGTGTTGAGAATCAGAGAATGATTAAAAAAAAGAGCTCAAAAAACACAAAAATCAGCAGCAGTTTGAGAAAGGGAATGGAAAAAAGTTTTCTGCAGTTAGACAAGAAAGGTTCATATTTCAATGTCATTTGTATCAACAGCAGAACAAACCAACCCTAGCCATGCACGTCCATGCATGTTCATGATTTTTTTTTTTTTTTTGTAATTTTATTTTAGGGATAATTCATGTTGAATTTTTTGTGGCTTATAATCCACAAAAAAGAAAGAGATTTTTTTTTATATAGAATGTAGATTGACTTTATACTAGTTTGAGGGGTTCAATTAATTTACGTAAAACAAATCAATTTAATTGCATACTATTTTCTATTTACTAAATTATTTTGAGTAGATAAGAGAAAAAAGAAACATACTTTGCTCTATTCTATTAATAACTATAAATAAATAAGTCGGCAGCCAAGAAAAGGAGCTAAATGTCATGTCATGCTTGATGCAACTTACAATTACTTTATTCCCTACTTTTCTCATAAGAATTAATATGAGCGAATATTTTTCTTAAAAAGCAAAAATTCTCATATAGTATTACTTCTAAACTTTTCCAATTATATACTTTTAGTCACTAAATTTTAATTTGCCTACTCATCTAATAAAAATGGAATACTAATAGTCATTTTCTTAAATTTAATCGTTATCCCTAGTTCATTTTTCCTTTTTTAAATCCAATTTTAAGTGTAAATTTGCTAGATTACCGTTCACTAGTGTAAATTAAATATATTAATTGTCCTTAGTTATTTAAAAAAAAATGAGATTAATGAAAATTATAAGAGAACAATTAATTCTGATGGAATGTCAATTAGTGACAATTTTTATTAGATGGGTGGGTAACTTTTTTTTTTTTTTTAGTTTTATAACTAAAAATATATAATGACAAAGTTAATTAGATACCACTCACATCTTTTACTTTCCTTTTTTTTTTGTTTAAAAAGAGGTGATCAATTAGAAAGCCCAATCAAAACGTGATCAAGTTCAAGTCACATTAACAATTTAGTAATATGTTCTATATTCCCCACATTAATTTCTCGGAAGAACTAATATATGAGTGAATATTTTTTTAAATGGTTATCAACCCTTCCTAATTTCCACCCATATTGGGCACTCGATCAACTTCAACTCACACCACATCATCCCAAATTACTTTTTTTTTTTTTTTTTTTTTTTTACTTTGGTATTTAGTAGAAATGTAGAATAGAACCAGCATATATAATAAGATCATATATATTTTTTCCAAATTTTTATGGGACCTTGGTATAATAATTAGATTATGTATGTTTATCAAAATAATGATGACGATTAAAGGAGAAATTCCACTCAAGAATCCTGTGGGAGCACCCAATTTAGAATGTAGGACACTGTAAAAATTGTTTTTTTTTTAATAGTTTTTTAAACTAAGGCAGCTGTAATAATTAAATGGGAGTCCCAAAAGCCAACTAGTGTCATTGAGCTGTGTGTGTGTGCGCGCGCATACTACAAGTATGCCCGTAGGCATAGACTAGCTGGTAATTGGCAAGGAGATTAGGTGTGGAGAAATTGACTTCCATGCGGGTTCGATTCCGTGTGGGTGCGTTGAATGAGTGAAATATTCCTGGGGGCACATGGAGCTCGGGTCCCGTTGAATATCCTTGCATGCTGCCAGTTATGGCACATTCCGAGATTTAACTGTCTCGTGCAGGCCCAGGACATGACTAGCGTGACCCAGTTTGGGTGTCCGGAATTTACAAATTTTAAGAAAAGAGTAAGGGATTTGTTATGGCCCTTGTGGGGTAATGGTTTTAGTGTGGGCGTGGGTCGCCCCACTTTCTCCATCAAGTTTTCTATTCTTCCAACTCCAAATTTTTGTTTTTTTTTTCCTTAATATTAGCGATATCGTCCATTCTACTATGGTTAATCTAATTCCCAACTAAATCCATGAAAAAAAAACCTGATCCTGGACAAGAAAAATGGCTACCACTCATATAAATATAAAGTTAGGATAAACTCTTTCTCCATCGAAAAGTGACTAACACTAATTTAAATTTAAATCCAATATAAACTTAGCAAATAAGTACACTAATTTAAATTTAAATCCAATAGACGACCTACATAATTCTAGAGTCTTAACTACGGATTCTATAAATTCAATCTCTATTTTTCTTTCTCTCGAACACTTGACTACTTAGGTTCCATTTGGACGAGGTATTTTTAGATTTTATCATGAAATTTTTTTTCTTGGGATTTGTTATGAGAAAATTATATTTTGGGAGTGTTTGGAATGAATGATTTTGTTTTGTTGGGATTTGTATTGAATATTTTTTTATTAATAAAAGTTTGAAATTTTAATTTGAATTAATATTTTATTAATTTATTTTGATGAAAATTATGTTATAAAGAATTGTTTATTATTAAAATTTAAATTCAAATTTAACATAAAAATAATTACTGTAGCATTGTTTTTGTTTTTAAAAATTTTGATAGAAAAATTGAACAAAACAAATAACTCATTTTGCAATTGTGAAATAAATCATCAAATTCATGTCATCCAAACAGAGCCTTAACTATTCGAGATGAAATTCTTTTTTTAAAATTATCATGTTTTATTCTATCTTCAATATCATGATTAAAAGAATGCCCTGGGATTTACTTAAATTTGAGTTAATTCTTAATAATTATAAATTTATCTTTAATAATACTTATACTTTTAATTATAATTTTAATAAAATTACTGTCATTTTTTTAATATATTGAGACTAGTGCAAACAAATATTGGACATACCATATTATTTGTTGACTTCTTTATAGCACACAATGAATAATGTTTTGGTGTTTGGCCAAACTCAACTGTGCTCTGTCACTCAGTATGCCCCAATCTCAAGTTTTGGTTTGCTGGTGGCAATTTGTTGTGGGTCCTTAAGGATTAAGGGTAAGGGCCCCTTCCATTGCACTTTTTTTTAAATTACAGTCAACCCCACGTGTTGGATGAGATAGTGATTATTGATGAATTTTTAGATAACTTATAATTGGAGCACTCACTCTTTTGAGAGTTGAACGGAGTTTCAAAGTAAGAAACATTGAAATTTATGCCATTCCTCAAAATTTTTAAGAGTATTAAAATTTATGTATCATTGTCAACAAGGCCTTCTGTATTAAGGGTCGATAAATCTCCATCCATCCAATATGAATATGCTATTGATTTACAATGACCTGTGTGGGAACTATCATTCATCAATGAGCTGTGGGGATGGAATGGATGGATATGAATGTGAAAACTGAATAGATATTAGAGAAACACGAATCTCAAGCTGCTGCTGCTTTAGTGCTTACCCAAAAATTGCCACACTTAGAAATGGTCCATGAATGAATGAATGAATGATGGTGATCATGTTTGTACTAATCACATTACAAGCTGGAATAATATCCCGTGAACCTCCCAGTACAACTCTGTGAAAAGCCCTTTTCGTTTAATTAAGCAAAATGGAAAACGGACCATTTTAAGAGTCAAGACAATGTGGGGAGGACAATTATCACTAATTTCATTTACGGTTGATCTCTTATGAAGCGGGTTCAAATATGCAATGACGATTTAATCGTAAATTTAGCGTATGAGTTGGTCTCTTATAAAGCGAGTTTAAATATACAATGACAATTTAACATAAAATAAAACCGAAAGAAAATTAGAATCACGTATTCTTATATATATATATATGAACCAAAATATGAACCGATTTAAGAAAAGGACTTAAAAATAACCAAGTAAAATTTAGAACCCATTTAAGGAAAGAGAAGGATTGGCAAGTGAGAAATAATTGAAACCAAAACAAGACCAAATTATAATAATGCAAGTAAAATTAGTATATTATGTGTAGCATCAAGCATGTGGATGTGTGGTTGTCATAATCAGGCTGGAGACTTTAGAGTAAGAGGTAAGGGAGACAGCAAGAATCTTAAAAACAACAAATCTGGACCCATGTGGGATTTGATTTAAACAAAAGGAATCCCAACTTTTTAGTCCTCAATGACCTTTGTTGCATCCCTCTAAATTTCTTTTGCACTAACCATATGAGACATAATTCCAACAGTTGACAATACTCCCTCCCACCCCCAGTAATGGTGTATAGTGTATACTACCAACATATATTATTGGAGGCTGCCTTGGAGATGCTTTCTGCTGGAAATCAAGCTGATCAATTATCCAACACCTCACACCCCTGGTCCTGGAGCTGGATGGAGTTGTTTTTAGTACTCTGGATCATGTTTAGCAAGAGGGAATGGCCATGGCCACCGGCCTTTTTTCTCATTAATGGAAGATGGGCTCTTTTCTTTTTCATAGAAAAGTTGCACTAACAAGAAAGTTAATCTCATGATCATGCATGAACATTTGACCATGTAAGTAAATTTATGCGATCCAGAATGAATAGAAACAGACAATTCTCACATGAACTACTTAAAAGGGCTGTGACTCGTGAGCCAGAAAAAGAATTGGAAAAGATCAACCAAAGTCATTTCGAAAAATGGTGGTGCCAATCCTTGTCATGGTTTTATCTTCCGGTGTCTTTAATCAGATAGCTCAGTTTATCTGAGAGGAAACAAAAATGGTAAAGGTCGAGTTTTGTCCAACGATTTACCAACACATGTCCGTTGTGGATAATGATGGAAATTCCAAGTCATGCATTGAGAAACAAAAAAATAAAATAAAATTTTTGTGATGAGAATTTTTCTCCAACTCATGAAACCATAAGCATTCCCTGCTGGGAACTGATGAATTGTATGCCTATATTAGTGTATCTAAAAATTATATAATTGTACTACAAGTTAAAAGGATGGTCGCCAAAGCCCTTATGAAGACAAGGACTGGAGCTTGTTATTCTAATCCCAATTCACAGCCAAAACTAGTGGAATCCAACCAAAAGCCTGCATGTATTATGGTACTTTGCGCTAGTCCCTACTTGTTTCTTCATAATGGGACTTTTTTTTTTTTTTTATGTCTCAAGTTACTAACTCTATAACTCTATGTCTTCCGCCAGTTCACTGATGTTGAGTCAGACTAATCCTGGGCTCACGGGCTCACTCCTGCGCACAACCATAACCACCATAATTCCATAATTGTTCTCCAACCACCATAATTCCATAGTTGTTCTCCATTGCGTATGTGCCCGGAGAACTTGGAGCATCTCATAAATACTCATTCTCCACCCATTTATCGATAGAGATTTATTCCAAGTGAGATTCGAACCATGGTTGTCATGGTGTAATCCCACTTAAGATACCAATTGTATAATGGGACCTATTTAGGAAACATGAATCGTTGGAAGATTTTAGCCCTTCAGGGAAATTTTTGAAGTCTTTACAGTGAGATCATCAGTACAAGGGATTTTTTTTTTTGAGGTGATGAATTATTCCAAAACATAGCATAAGTTTGAGAGCTAGGCATGAAAAACAAGCTGATCATCATGCATGCATGCAAGAAGCTAAAACATGTACATCATTCACTGTGGTCGGTAAGAATACTGCCAATTTCTCTTTTGAGTTGCCAGGCGGTTGTTTAGACACACAATCAATCAGTATATAAACCAGAAAGAGCTCAAGATATGTTTTTTTTGTTGTTTCTTGCTTCGAGAAGTAACGCAAAAACAGGGAAAGAATGACTTGGCATAACTGCAGCCATGCCTATTTCCAATGATTTTAATCACATTATCACAGCACAATACCTAACTAATTAAGGATTCGATGATCATAAGCGATATAGCTTCGATTTCACACTAAAAATGTTCGAGTTCAGACTCTTATGTACATGATACTTCCTTCCTTTGAGTCTTCCTCAAGCAACACAAACAGAGTAAAAAAGGATTGTTTTACTCCTACTAGGACTGTGTATTCTCTTTATTGGAGCCATCCATTCCCAGGTGCTTATTAACTGTACGTTATTAACCAATGGCCAAAATGCATGTTGGGATCCATCGTTATATTATTCTGCTAGTGAATTATATTGGAATCTTGACATTGTTTACACCATTTAAGGTAACATTCATGTCTGCAAAAGAGAAAAATGATTCTCAGCCGCATAGTTCAAAAGAGAAAAATGATGCCACGAGACATTCGAATTGAACGTGTATTTTGCCTAACGTTGAGGCACGAGTTCATTCAGATTGACGCAGCACTTTTAATCCTTCCCCTCAAAAGTGGCTTCAAATGGATGAACTATGTACTAGTTGACGACATTTACAGACGTCAATCAATCTTTTAGAGAGAAAGAGAGGTGGATGCATGAACCAGAAGAAAACCGCCATGAAAGATTGATTCGAGTGAAGTGACATGCACATTTATTGCACAGCATGGGATAACAACTTTCACAATGGTAAATAATGGCAGAAGAATTAATGTGTGCTTTGCAGATCATATCATCTAGAAAAATACTATTTTTCTGTTTCATGAAACATATATACAAAGAAACAAAAATTTAGAATAAATCCCAGTATTTGGGATATCACTCCATGAATCATATTTTGTCATCGTATTCTATTTATATACATAATTTTCGCGCTATATAAAGTGTGAAAGCCGCAACATTTGTACTATTTCTAATATGATTTATATCATTTTAACGCAACCTCATTTTTTCCGTGGAGAAACTACTTATATATGTGGAAATGAAATCCAACCCTGAGAGGTTTTTGGTGGTAGCTAATTATCTTCCTTGTGTTCAATAACAAGAATCAGTTAAAGCAAGAAAGTTTTAATGCATGATTACATGTCAATTTGATAACTTGTCTAGTGATTATTATCACACAAGACAAAAGAAAGTCCCACAAGTCTGTACAGAATGGCCATTTTTCATGCTTACTCTTGTCGTTGATTATTACCTAAATTCTTTGAGCTATTAGGATTAGAATGTGGCAAGACTACAAGTGGGAAGGTCATCATATGTCGTTTGAAGGCAACTGTCCTTCTTCCTTCATTTGAAATTATTGGCTTCAATTTAGAATGAACTTCGATTATGATAACTCCATCATGCGCTCAACTCAAGAATATGCAATAAATTAACACTTGAAAGAATTTAAAAAAGATATGTTGTACATCATTCACATGATTTTTTCAGTGGTGGTGTGACTACAGAGAACCAACCCTTTATGGAGCTCAAGAATATAAGCAGAAAGGGAAAGGGAAAAGGAAAAGGAAAATGGAAGGGAAAGGGAAAAAAAGTGTAGCTTACTAAATTGGTAAGTACAGAGGGAAATGGCAGATGAATATAACAACTTGAGTGGAGTTTATAGTTGGAATTGATCTATTTTGGTTATGACATGATGATGTGATATGAAGAGGTTGAGAAGTCTTGAAAAATCAAAATATACATGATTTTAGGCACATTAAGTCCTCCCTCAATGGAAGACTTTGAAGAGGTGATTCAATTTAAAAGTGGCGGCTTTCTAAGTGCTTTCCAAGAAAAAAAAACATAGTGGAAATTGACTTTGAACGCAAACAACCAACTCAAACTCAAATATGCAGTTTGTCAACTTATTCCCAAAGAGACTAGATACTCTATCCAATATTTATTCTGTCATATTCTGTCTAACCTTTAAAACTACGTAGTTTCATTAAAAGTAGTAACTAAATGCATAAATATCATTAAATTACTTTACAAATATTAGACCCTAACCAAGAGATTAGTGAAACTACGACGTAGTTTTAATTAGTACAGAATAAAACAGACAGAATTTTGAACAGAAGATCCCGTGTCAAGACAAATGGCTTCATCGCTAGTTCAACAAAAGTTATGCAAAGGTAAGACGGAGAAGGACATATGGAGCATTAAAGCATATAGGCTATTAGCTAGGGACCTGTGTCTTTTATCCCATATTCTCCATAGGCTGCATATATGGGCTATCCTTAGAAACGTCATAGTGATAGTGAGTGCGTGTCTGTGTGTGTTAAACCTGGCGCACCCAAATGGTTGCCAGAGTTGTTTAGCTGATAATAATGGCTTCCTAGTCCACATTTGAATTGTAGAACCGACTTACTCCCCCAGCAGGATTCATTCCGGATTAAGTTTACTCAATTATGTCCAAGTTTTGAAAGATAATTCTCACAGCAGTAAAAAGTTCATCATGTTATTAAGATTCGGTTGTTCCCAAAACAATCATTTGATTCTGTTTTTGCGCTAGAATTCAAAAAAGATCTGAGCAGGGTACATGTCCGTTCACAGTACCTAAATCTTCTGTAATTTTTACAACTTATAAACGCATAACGTTTTCCACATACTCTTTGACCAATTCATCCGCATTCAACCCTTTGAAAATACAAAAGTACAACAAAGCCATTTGTATAACCAATTGCAGAAATTGAGCGTGTAAAAGTTCGTGTTGATGAAAATGAAACAGAAAGAATGAGTTTCGGAGATAAACATGCAAAATTGTTTCACTTTGAGGCAGTTTGTAGTAGCTCCGGCCATGTAGTAAGCTTCTCTCTTGGCTTGCCTTCCAACATTCCACGTCTTTTTTCTTCAGCATCAATCTTTTCCCAGGATCCATACGGAACATATCTGATGCCCCTACTATCAAGTAACTGAAGTAGTCCCTCTCTTCCAGGCTTTTCTTTTGAGTTGGAAAGAGGTATTAATGCTTCTTTCTCTATATCTTCGGATATACTGGTTACCTGCCAAGATTTAGGTAACTAATAAAGAATCTCGCGACAACAGCAAGCAGTTTCTCAGAAGGTAAGGCTCTGAGATGTAATTCTGATTCAAATTAAGCACACAATTTTCTGAGGATTGAATGAAGCATGTAGATACCGTTTCTTCAGCACAGTAAAGGTTGGTAGCAATGATCCCAGTTGGACCTCTCTTCAACCATCCACAGACATACAAACCTTTCTCGAGCTGCATTCCATCTCCAGTAACATCACTCATGACACGACCTCCAGCATTAGGAACAATGCCTGAAAAAGCAATCAGAACGAAAAGGTCTCATTCACTTGAATCTCAGAAGCCAGTGTTTTACCATGACATTGTAAAAGTAAAGGACTGAAATGAAGAGTTGAGTGGGATGGTACAGAAGCAGCATATCCCTCCTCTGACCACCCATCTCCCCTCAAACCCTTCCTATAAAAGATCCCCGACATTTGTTTCCATTTCCCTCTACGCAATGTACTAACGGGAGATGAAGGCACCCAAAAAATTAAAATGAAAATTCATTGAGGCAGAAATTCTCAGGATTCTCTTGGGTCTCAAGAAAATAATAAAAAGACTCTTCAATTGCATATGAAAAACCTGCAAACAAGCAACAAACCAAAAAGAACAGAATACTTATCCTGTGAAGTTTTCTATCCGTACTGTACCTTTTTCATGATCAAAGGGTAAACCATCAACAGGTACAGATTTATAACCAATGCTCTTCAGCACTAATCTGCAAAACAGTAAGATTGCAATCCTATAAACAAGGTAATGGATGTGCATAAGAAAACAAATAACTCCAAGCTAAAGATAAGCACTTCCCGCATCCTATTCTAACCATCTTCCCTTTCATTTATTCATCTTGCTTGTTCTGAATCCATCATTTAGCTAACAAATAATCTGTACTATAGTGTAAGAGGTCTTTTATTTCATGTGACAATATTACTCCTCAACAAAGTAAAGCAAATCCAAGAAGACAAAATTGAGAATTAAAGATTTGCCACACTCAATTGACTAGAAAAAGGAAAAAAACAGATAAGTTTTGCCTCCAGAAAATATTATGCACTCTGACCAACCAAAGAAGAAGTAACAAACATATACCCGCATTCTATATTTTCGAATTGTCCTGTACCAACTGCAATCTGCTTCCCAGATTCCATATTTTCTGGAAACAAGAAAAAAATTTCACATCATTTCGAATTTAGAGAATATGTTCCAATGCATTTACCAATTAAGATGCACACTTCAATGGAAGGAACAACATCATTCATCAGTTCCTTAAACTTTTAACCAATAGAAAAGTGAAATTCAACTTTTCAACTCTGATAAAAATAACTGAAATGCTAAGTTCAGACAAACAAATGAAACACTATGATATAAAGAAAAAAAGGGTAAAAAATAGTATATGAAGATGCAACATTTACCTCTAACAATTGTCTTCTCCAACTGCACTCCAGCAACATGACTACTCCTGTCATCTAATTCTAGAAACCTACCTGGTTTCCGGAAGAAAACAAAGTGGAGTTCATGTTGAGCTGAACTAGGGGAAGCCCCTGATGAGGCTGCTCTAGAAAGCAACTCATAAACCCTTCTATGGATCCGATTGCTCTTCAGTTCTTCCTTTGCCAAGACATACAAAATCAGAAGCAGATTTCCCGGGACTACATGATGCAAGAATTGTCATAAAATTCTCGCATTAACCATTAAATTTGAGAATTGAAATTCCATGGAAAACAGATATACCTCATCTGCCATGGTTTTTGTAAGATCTGCTTCATCAATGTGAACACACAAACCTTTGATGCCTGCAACAGGATCCAATCTATGTAAAAGCTAGTTCAAGGAAACTTCACATAACATCAGCAGAACGCACATGCTAGTTAGTTGCAAATTTTCTAATAATGTTTATCTTTATACAATGTCAGCGTGGATATTGTTTAAACGAGTTAGTCTAGGTCTTGATGCAAAACCACATGCGACACGCCATGAGAACTTTTGCAGAGGTGGCACAGATCTAGATCTTTTGGTGTAAAAGAAACATTGCCATAGCAGTGCATATAAATTGAATCCTTCATGATACACCATCCATACAGTATAACATAAAATTGAAACATGATAAATATTGTAACAAGATCAATGAGTGCAACATACGAACAGTGAACAGAATATAGATCGACAATGTAAATTGAGAGGTTATCAGCCAAGTTTAGATAGCATTGATGAGTTGACACAGCATTTACCAAGAACTTCACGGAGTTCTTTTGCAGTGCAGGCTGCTTGTACCGGTCCACGTCTTCCGACCAAATAAACTTTTCTGCAGTTACATTGGCAAATTCAAGCACAAATACACTGGAGTTCTAGGCAAAATGCATCGTGACTGACATGTAGTTGAGCACAAACCTTACACGACTCTCTTCTAGAGCAGCCAGAGCATGGCTGGCAATATCAGTTGATGCTAATTCCACTGTTGGCCGCAAAAGAATTCGTGCAACATCAAGAGCTACATTACCCTGGATTATTTCAGAGTGGATGTCAAAAACATTAAGTTTCAAAATGCAAATTCTTATCATTTGAGAAAAAGAACACATTTCTCAATAAAGAACAAATAATTTTCTCAAATGACAAGTTGCAAAGATTGATGCTTCCAACTGAACCACTACTACATAAGAATATCTGAAAATGGTATTTCATACACTTTAATTGATCAAGTATGAATTTAACACTGAAAATAAATCTGTAAAAGAAAATCCAGCTTGATAAATTGGGTCATCAAAGTTCAATGATCCAGAATCAAATGGCAAAAGTTTAGAGAAGTTCTATTATATGTCAAAAGCAATTACCAAATGCAAATTTGGAGCATGCTAGAGCCTAATGATGTGACCCATCACCCTGTGTCCTTCATGTCTAACAAAATCACGTTCTAATAATCCGTGTACTCTTTAGACACAGGTCCGTTATTCTTCTTGCAAGTGCCAGGAAATGTTATCATGTTAGATTGACAAGTTCCCAAATCACAAAAATACAGAGGCCATGGAGAGTTCGAATTCCAAAACTAATTGGAGTGGGAATTATGGAATGTGGCATTAATGTTAATACTGCTCAGATACAATCTTCATATTTGAATTTCAAATTCATATCCGTATGGGCAAATGCAGACTTACGTGTCCAAATATAACTGCAGTATCAGTTCTCTTCAAGTCAGGATCCAGCTTGTTATAGTCTGGGTGCCCATTATACCACCAGACAAATTCTCGGGCAGAGTAAATGCCTGGTAACTCCTTAAGATGTACAGAAGGTCAGTAACAGAAGGATAAATGAATAATTAACAAGACCTCTTGAACCTCTTGGCAAAATGATAGAAAGCTTGAGTTCACAAGTTCAGCAAATTTACATTAGGATTATAAAGGTTCAGGTGAAAAAATTCAATTAACTAACAAAAAAAGCAGAGCAGGCCAAGGTCAAGATTCATACTTCTCCAGGTACACCAAGAACCCTATCACTTTCAGCACCATAGGCAAGCACAACCTACATGAAGGTTGATTTCTTATTGATCAGATAATTAAGACACCAAATCCAAAGAAAGGAATCAGCATATCCTCCAAGATCAAAGGTGCTCAACTACCCCTGCTGGCTTACCACATCATATATATCACGTAGCTCTGACAAAGATATGGAAGATCCAAGTCGCACATTCCCAAAGAATGAACACCGTTCATTTTGCACAACTCGAGAAAATTGATTTGTCACAATCTGTTTCAAGTTATCTGGTAAACTATCCCGATTAAGAGCATTATCTCCCCAAAAAAAAAAAAAAGAGGAACCAAGTATCAACAAAAACACAACCTGCTAAAAAGACTAAGACAACAAAAAATCAGACTGTCTAACCAATTTGCATATCAAATAACTCTGCAAAATCTGAGATGAGGAATATGCTCTCATTCTTCACAATATTTGCCGCTAGATGCCTAACAGAGATTAAATAATAGTTCTCCAAAATAAGTAGCATATAGAGGTACATGAAACATGAGAAAATGATCCAATGCATTGCAAAATCAAAAGGAAAAGAGGCAGAAATTTCGAATCATTGCAACCAGGGTTACTTCTTCTACCCAGAGGCTGATAAAATTGCCTTATGAAGTTTATTGATTGCTACCGCAAGTAAGTTGAAAATCTCTTTGATATTCCTTTTTACAATTCTGCGACATTGTATACAACAAGGATTGCACTTTCTATCTATTTCTTTTCTATCTTAGTTCTTACTACAAATATCATTCCCAAACAAACCAACGCCAAAAGGACTTTCCAAACAAAATACGCATATAAATGATTTCATATTCTAAAAATACTGAGACCTTAGTTTCCGGATGATCAGGTGCCACACCAGACCGGACTAGTCCAAACGGCGTCGGTAAGCGGTCAATTATGTCAACTTGTGCTCTTTCATGCTTCTTCAAAATCTATCCCCCAAAGAATCAAAATTTTGAGACAGTTTGAATCAAAATTAGACAGTTCACAACAGTTTGAAATTAGACAAAAATGAATCAAAATTTTTCACGGAACATTAAACAAAATTTCAACACAATGGAAACCTTTTCAGCCGTGTAGAAGCCAGCAGGACCGCTACCGACGACACAAACTCGGAATGGATTGGAGCAAATCGTGGAGAAGCTTCTGGAGAATCGTTTCACCGTCATGGAAATCGCCATTTTTTCCGATTCAAACCTAAGCTCTTTTAACTCTTGTTTGGGGTTTAAGAATGAGTGCCTCATGGGCCATGTGACGAGGAAGATCAGATCAGAAGATGATTTCTTGGATAGGCATAGAAGTTTCAGCCATTTTGATATTCAGGCCTTTTGGACCAGTTTCCTATTTTGAAATAGCCTAGGTTTTTTTTAATGGATTTCGATATCTTGTTGAAATGGGCTTTACCTTTGATGTATGCCATGCATTATTTGTCACAAGTGTCTACTATTATAGACCCGTAAATCGTAATGAGTCCGATCATGGGAATAAATTTGCAAGAAGGTTAGATTTATTTATTTTCATGTAAACTTTTTTCCACTAAAAATTTATTTATTGCTTGGTTTTTCTTTACCAAAATTAATATCTTTCATAACCATGACTCATATACTGGTAATTAACCATCAATAATAAGAAGCTATGTCTATGTGTACCATAATACCCACCTTATTATGCAATTGGATGCAATCCCATGTAATCGAGAGAGGAATCATATTAAAATTACTGTACACGACCCATTCTCTGGTTCAATCCCTACTTTATTTTATAAATACAAATCACGCGTATTTAACACTCATTCCTTAGATTCACTAATTACTTGATAGAATTTTAAAAAAATATACGTGACGTTTATATATAAACTAAAACATAGATTAAAATAGGGAATAGAACAAAAGATCAGAATTGACTTACTGAAATTAGTAATTAACCAAAAATTTATCTCATATACTGGTAATTAATATTTTTCATTGTAAACCGCTTATTAAATTGGTTGGGCCAATATCAAAACGCCTTAAACTTCTATATTATGTTGTAAATTCGAGTGTTGTGGTTGCTCAAATGGTAAAATAAAGAGAGCCTTATATTCCTCTCTCAAAATACGTATAATTTTGAATTCAAAATCAACCTCCAACATTGAATATAAGCCCTTCAATTTTCAAAACGTGGTCAAACTTGGGTTGAAAATACTTATAGTTGGGTATTTTTGGTTGGGTTCAAAAATGAAAATTAAAAGATAAACAAAAAAGAGTCTATTTTCTCCCACTTGATATTAGTTACTCACATATGGAACAGACCATTTTAACTTTCTTCTGTTTAAAAGTTTTCTGAGTAAAAATTGAAGTAAAAAAACATCTTTTCTCTTTTCCTTAATTTTCAACACAACTTTCCATCAACCTAAAAGAAAGACTGTGGAAATAGTCTTTAGGAGAACGAAGCTGAAGCTGAAGCTGAATCTGAATAAAAATAATAATAATAAATAAATAAATAAATTATTTCCCCTTGCCGTATGGAATTGGTTGTAGAGACTTGCAGGAGTAGTAATTTTCTTCTTCATTCATATAATCATATGTAAAAGGAAATATTTCACTTTCACCAAAGGGTTTGTTAATTAGTAGTATTTATTAGTAGTAGTAAATCACAGAAAATGACAGATTTTGATGATCAAAAGATTATTAAGAGGTTGGTGAAAAATTGAAAACAATATCATCAAACTGAACTGTTTTATGTATATACATTCAAATTAGTACTACTAATCCCAACTGGAAAAATTAGCAGTAAGTTAAGTTATAAATTAGTAGTAGTTATCAAAGAGAACATCATCATTATAACTTATAAGGTCAAAGAGGTCTTCAATTCTCAAGCGACTCATCAAGTCATTAATTGTAGACTGTTTTTTATTTATTTTGTTCTTTTGGATTACGATGGTCGTTTGATTAATTTTTTGGGAAAATTTTAAGGCTATGTTTTGACAAGGTGTTTTTGGATTTTATGATGAAATTTTTTTTCTTGGAATTTGTTATAAGAAAGGAATATTTTTGTAGTGTTTGGATTGATGATTTTGTTTTTGTTGGAATTTGTATTGGATTTTTTTTATTAATAAATGTATAAAGTTTAAATTTGAATTAATATTATGGGTTTGTTTTAGTATAAATTGTGTTATGAAGAATTATTTATTATTAAAAATTTAAAATTCAAATTTAAATTTAATATTTTATTCATAAGAATTACTATAGCAAAAATAATTACTGTAACATTATTTTTTATTTTAAAAATTTGTGTAGAAAAAATGAAGAAAACAAACAACTTATTTACATTTGTGAAATAAATAACTAATATGCATCCAACCAAACGTTTGATTAATTATTAGTTCAAAGATAAATATAAAAGTAGTTGGAAACTGGGAATTGCATTTAGAAAATAGATGGAGATATCAGAGTCATTTGGATCATAATTATTTAAGCAGACATATCTTATCAACTTTGAATTTCTATTATTGGACAACAAGTACAAAAGTATTGTCAAAATGTGTAATGATTAGGTAAATAAATCAAAATGGAATTAATACTTCGTTTACTTTATAAAGATTTTAGTGGTGCTATAGGGGGGGGGGGGGGGGGGGGGGGGGGGGGAGGGGAAGTAAGTATGAGAAATTCTAAGCCAACCATTTCATAATGTGTATTGTGTGGTCAATGGAAGTTTCAATACGTTCATAAATGTCTGAAAATTAATGGGAGTGCTTCAAGACTCACTCAATCATCTTCCATCCTATAATTTTTTTAAAAAAAAAATAGAGAATAAAATATGTAATTAATTTTGGCACTTCCAAGTTCCAAGATCTAGCCCTGTCCACTTGTTCTAGTTGAGATGCCAAAATGTAAAACAAATCCAACTTCTACATTATTTAATACATTTAATTTTGCATCTATTGTAGGAATCAACATCTAATAATGGCATTTTGCATCTCTAAATTTTTTTTACTCTCTACTCTTTTACTAATTTAATCTAAACCACACCACAATTAGTACTTTAATGATTTATATAATCAAAAAATAAGAGTGCATGTTTTGTGCTATTTCTATTTATTTCCACAAATCGAGTGCTAAAGGGGGGCATTTTCCCTTTTGATTTTCTTTTTTATTTTTATGGAATCCCATTTTCTTTTCTAGCATTTCTTTGTAGGGAAAATTACAAAAAATTAAAAATAAAAAGAATGCCCTCTATATTTTCTTGAAAAAAAAAATTCATCAATCACATTTAAAATTATATAATTTGGTTACTAACATTATAAGTATGCACTAAATTGATATTTTTATCTAATTCTATCTACTTATTTAATGAAAAATACACACGTGTCATTGCCGTACTTTATACATGAGTATACTTTCTCTTAAAAATCAAGTAAAATTAGATATAAAAATAATTTTAGTATAATTTTTTTTTATGTTAGTTACTAAATTACATCATTTTAAATATGAATATTAGTGAAAATATTCTTGTAAGTTTTTTCATCAAATATAAGGACGATTTTTGCACTTTTCCTTGTTTGAAAGTACTCATAGCTCAAAGAACCATTCTTTTGTGATTTTACTTACGTATGAATTTCACTTTAGCGTATAAAAAATTAGTGTATGAAGTATAAAAATTAGCGTATTAACATATAAAGTATCAAATATTAGCGTTTAACGTATAAAAAATTAACGTATTAACGTATAAAGTATAATTTATATATCACGTCTCATACGAGAGACGGTCTCAAAAGAGTTTTTACGTAATTCGAAAATACAACTCTCCTGCATCAATGTATCTACTTCAACTCCAATGTATTTTACTTATTTATTTGTACCCTTAAAAAACAAGCAAAGAATGTTTTGCTTATTTATACCGTCATCATACCTAGAACTTGCATAGTTGTATGTGTCACATATGGCGTCTGGATGACGTAGCAATTAATACACCTATAAAAAATTAAAAGAAAATTATTTTAGTAGATTAATAGAATAACAATGAAAGGACAAAAAAAACATATAAAAAGAAAAAGTAGAGAAATAATTACAGATATGGGACCCATAGGATGAGTCAATTTTTTTTTATTTAAAAAAAAAAAAAACTGTCAAAATGGAAAACGAAAGAGGCAAAGTTCAGAAGGACAGTGTCCTTTATTTAAGGAAGACACCAACAACAACTGCAAAGGCAAACTTTGACGGGCCCCAAACCCACTACCCGCATAATACTCCAAATCCACGGGTCTCTTTCACGATTTTGAAAGCGCTCTATTTCTATAACAACACTCACCGTAAATCAGGACCCGCGTCCCCGCTTTCCTACGCTTTCAAAAAAAACTTTTCAACTTTATTCAGTCTTGGATTTGTTTGTTCTGAATTTCTACAGATTTTTAAAAAAAAAAAAAAAAATAAGTTTGTTAAGTATATTAAAGTTAACTTTTTCTTACAATTATTAATTACTATCTATTCCTTTTCAAAGAGTAATGATGGGGAATGCAGAGTTTTTTTTTTAATTTTTTTATGTGATATTAATTACTATAGTTTCAATTGCGCACATAAAAATTTTATTATTACTCTTATTATTCTTGCCTCCACAATAAAATGTTCATTGACTAATAATAAAACTTCATCTTAGTATAATTATATATGGTGGTAAATGATTTAGCACTTCCTATCATTGTTTTTTCTAAAATTCATGTAAGACGAATCAAAAGCTTAAAAACACTTAAAACAACAATTGAATATGAATCTTGTACATGTAATGTTTTTTCCTTGCGCAATTCTAATTTCTCAATCTGTTTAAAATAATTTGAACATGTACATAAAAAAACCTTTAAATAGACATTTCTCAACCTGTTTAAATGATTTGAATATGTACATAAAAAAAACTTTTAAATTGAGATTATTAATTTACGGCCAAGTGTGATTTATATAATATTTAATGAAATAAATGTTTAGTTGTTTTTAATCATGACTTCTCATTACAATTAAATAATTTAAGAGTAAAAAATAATAATAATTTACTATATTTATTTTTTTGGACGTTTGCTAAGAAAACTTCATTATATCAGTATTTGGAATGATGGACAAAAACAAAAAAGATAAAAAGGGGTGAATTGAAAACCTAGATTGACCGTAAAAGTTTTGTTTAAACTTTAAAGTCGGTCAACTAATTTGCTGGCACGCTTGCGGCTTCATTATTGCAAATCCATCCTGTTTATGGCATGATGAGAACTCATAAAACTTGCCTACTTGCTACTTGTATACTTCGTTTTAAAGACTTTGTTTCTTTCTTTTTTGCCATACATTCCAACTGTTATTTATCTCCCATGCATTGATTAATTAATTAATTCCTTGTACCACAAGTATGACACTAAACCTTTTTTGACGATGAAAGTGATGAATGAGAGGATAATGATACTCACCAATGTAATTTTAAAGGGTTGATCGTTGCAAGAAAGATAAAGGAATATTAAATGTTTAATTAATTCTCTTTCATGCAATTTTTACAGTGTCAATCGATTGAGGTCATGAGCGGGATTTCAAAAGCTGGATGTGCAAAAGCTAAAATGCATACTAGTAAAACAGTAGGCATGTTATTCAAAGACTTTTGTCTCTATCATTCTGGCACGCTGAATTGCAAACAAGCCCATCTGAGTTTCCGCCTTATGCTGTTCGTCTTGTTTTGTGTGGTGGATTCTGGATTCTGGATTCTGTAATTCTGTAATTCTGTAATTCTGTAATTCCAACCGGACATATGTATAAATGAAGTTGAAGATTTCTTCTAAAGACTGTCACTCACGTGAGCTCCACACACAAAGCTTTGGTTGTTATATTCGGTAGCCATGCCAGTAGTAGTACTGCCACAAGGCCTGTGATTGCTTTGTCCTCACCTTCGGTACTTTAATTAATCACCCAAGTTTATGATTTTGATTCTCAAATAGTTCATTTGAATATGTCTGATCTGAGTTTTTTTTTTTTTTTTCTTTTTTTTAAATGCAGAATGACACACGATCGATCAAAGTTTCTCAAAATATGGCCAATCTAATTAATCTTTTGCATTAATTAGTAGTACTACGTACACTAGCTAGCTAGTACTAGTTCTGCATTTCCCATTGGATCTACGTACAGAATAAGGTGTGAGTTGATCCATAATTTTTAGTTGAAAATTATCAGCATCATGATGCTCCATTTGGAACCAACAAATATAAGTTCTTTAATTGTTGCAACAATTGTCGATCACATTTGCCCAGTAAAATCACTTCGAATCTTCGGTAACATTTAGTATTTCATTTAATGTTTCATTTTATAGATTCACGGTACCGGACGAGATAAGTGTTAAATAGATTAAAGTGTGTATCTATAAAATGAAATAGAGAATGAAATAAAAAATTCATCGGTGGGTAAAACTTTAATAAAACTTCGTAAAATTGCTCGTTTGCTCCCTCTTTTCCATTAACGGATTTAATCACTTTTATATCTTGATTGCCAGATCAATTCATTCATTCACCTTTATCTTGTCTAATTAAGCTTTAATTAGGTAGGTAAATCGAATTTTATTGCAAACTCGGGGTTGGTAATTAAACACTATTTGTTTTGAGTCTATCAGCTGTCAAAACTGTGCAGTCCAGCTATTTAACATTAAAATCGATCATGAAGTATAGAACTATATATATGGATTTTATAATATTGATCCTAGGTAAAATAATGACTGTTGTTTCTTTTGATGACTTACCATGAACCACTCCTTTCTCGAAATGTTCATAATGTTCTTCTCTATGATCCCAAATGAGTATGCGCCATAGAGTTGGCCGTGGTCCCATAATAATTATCTGAATTAAAAATTACGTATATATAGTGAGTTTCTTTAATTTTGTATTTAATTATGCGTAGTTATACATGGAGAACTTAACTAGATGAAATTATTATATTATAATTAACTTAACAAATTAAAATAAATGATTAATTAACATTTTCAAAAGCCAAATCATTTCAACTGAAAAACAAAAAACCAATTTCTGTATTGATTCAAGGGAAATATTATATATATATATATATATAATTGTAGTGTTTAGTTAAGTCATGTCCAAGCAAGAAAAAAAAAGGTAGTAAATACTAATTAATTAAGCAAAAACATAAATTAAGTGTAAAAGAGCAACAAATTATTTTTCTTAAGCATGATTTGTTTGGGGTATCAATAATTAATATCATCCGTTACAAGACAAAAGAATTGGTAAAGGAATAAAGTAGGAAGGCATGCATGATCATGATGGTGGTGGTTTGCATTGGGATTTGTATTTAATTTGGATTAACCAACAAAGGAAAGCTCATTTGTATTTTTTATTTCGTGGCGAAAATGATTGTTACATTAATTTATAACTTTTCTTCCCTTCGATCGCTTTTTCCTTCTTATCCAAATGGTATAAAACTGTTTTAGATTTTAGAACATTAATCTAATTTACCATGTAAGAGTCCAAATAACACACACTTCTATACACATTTTCATGCATTGGTAGATCCAAGAACAAAAATTAATTCGGAGGATGAAATTGTATATATTTACTAGTAAATTTTATTTTTAAATTTTTTTAAAAAATTTACTATATATTTTTAATTTTTCAAAAAAAGTAATAAATTTTTAATGTTTTCCAATGAAAAAATTTACTAAATATTTTTAATTTTTCAAAAAAAGTAATAAATTTTTAATGTTTTCCAATGACAGCCCCTCCCCATATTTGCTTTAATACATGCATCATGCAAACCTATTCTATTGTCCTCACAACACAAGATTAGTGTTCTAAATTCATTCTTTTTGTTTCCCAGTCTCAATAACATGTTGCTTGGGACTTTAAAAAGGAAAAAAAAAATCATGTTGGGCTTCTTTGTTTTCATTCGATAATCTTCCTTTCCTTAACCCGTTTAGGGATCTCTAGGGAAACCAAAATCAAATTATATTGCTATTTTTTTTATAAAAAAAATTAACTTGAATCAAATTATATTCCTATAGAGTAGCATGAATTTAAAAAAAAAAAAAAGACAAGTTCATGCATGGTTGAGTTATATGTAGTTGTGAATCATTGCTACTCTAGGAAGAATATGTTTAGGGTTAATTTATACTATCCAAACCACACAACCTCAAATTAAAAGTGAGAATAAATCTTGTTAATATGGGAAACAATGTACACTTTCTTTAGTGGTTAAATATTTGCTAGGGTTTAATCTAAGCAAATAAGAAGAGGGTCATCATCATCATTAATTAAATAGTAAAAGAGCCCATTTATGTTGGGATCATGCACAAAGAAGAAGAATAATGGAACAATTTCAGGGGTTGGGGGGAATTTTGGAATCCGATGATTAATAAGCATGACTTACAAATGTATATATATATATAGCAATGATAGGGGAGTGAAATTCTGGAATGAAAAATTGGAGTGACTGACGTGGCAGTGATAAAAAGACAAACTAATACCCTAACCAAATGATGAGTGAACCCTAATGGGTAAGGGTTAAGTTTGTCTTTTTATCACTGCCACGTCAGTCACTCCAATTTTTCACTCCAGAATTTCACTCCCCTATCATTTCTCATATATATATATATATATATATATATATATATTCGAGTACAAGGAAACCGACATATCATTATTCAAAAATGTCCATTTCATCATACATTCTTAATTGACTATAAATACTACTACTAATAATAATGCCTGCCCATGATTTGATTGTTCCATTATTAAAATCATCCTGCCAATGCAAGTGCCAACAAAAAACAAAATGTATATATATAATGTATTATATATATATATATATATATGTCATTTTTTTCAAAAAGAAACAAAACCAAACCCCTCAATAATCTTCATCTCATCAATTCTCAGGTTAATCATGTTTATTAACAACTTTATTTAACAGGTCGACATATATAATATCCTGCCTATGACTAATTTGCAAAGCTATCGTAATTGTGAAGTAAAACTCAAAATCCATTGACAAGGACGTCTTGACTCATAATTCCATCACATAATAATATCCCTAAGTCTTTTTTTTTTTCCCTCCACTTTTTCTATCTCTGATCTTTTTGTGAAACAAATGTCGTTTCCAGAGGGTTACACTTTTTTGTCTATAAATAAAATCACTGTTGTTTTTCTTGATTTCAAATAGTGCTACTTATGTTAATCCAAATACATTTGTTGCTTAAAAAAACAAACACTCCAGATTTTTTGATACATTTCTTGTAACATTTTATATAAATGCACAAACGTATATTTTCATTAATCGTTTATATCTTTACTAAAAAGATGCACATGACATATTTACATAAAAAATTACTAGAATTGAAACAGAAAATATTACTGAATATTCATTAGAAAAATCAATGTAAAATTCTCATAAAATTCATCATAATATAACTGGATTTGTACTCAAATATTGGTTCCCATTTCATTAAGTAAGTTCCAAAATGAAAATATTTTTCATTTTTTTCAAACATATGGTGATTCATGAGTGGAATATGTTGAACGACAGATGGTGGTCTAAGTCATGCATTTTTTTTTTTTCCCTTAAAGAAAGCTATGGCGCAGACATACATGAAATGCGTTATTGACTTGTTGTGTGTATACTCCCCATAGGAGCCATACTAGGCATCTACACACTACAGAGCGTGCATACTGCATACATTGGATCGATGGATTAAGGGAATATGAAGTGAGAAAGATGACAAGAAGGAGAAGTTTGTTTCTTGGAATGGGATGAAAATGGGGACAAAAAGATGAGAATAAAATTGAAGGGGGGGAGGGATTTAAAAAAGTTGTACTTAGGATAAGACAGGGAGCCCCCGACAAAGATTTAGCAGTACGGACCAGACATATATGCCATTCCCCCTTAATACTGTTGTTGTTCAAAACCCATAAAAATTAGTACCAATTTCCTAGTCACAAACCCTCTAGATTTAAGGGTTCCTTTGTTTTTTAGCTAACATTAAATATGTTCTTGGGAAATGAATAGAATGTAAAAATTCCTTAAACTATGGCTACAGAATAATTTTATTATATTTTAATGAATTTTGTTTTTTTCCTGTCTGGCTTATCGTTTAGTTGTGAACACTTGGGTTTTTAATATAATGGCTATGTTAATAAGACCAACTGGGAAAGAAGTCATTCAAAGTTTTAATGACATAAATGCTATGCCATTTTCGTTTATAAAATATATATATATATATGAACAAATTAGAATGGACTCAATGGACGAATTAATTTAATTCAGCAGAATTTTATCACTGATCAAGTTTCTTAAGACGTTATTGTTTGCTTAAATTTGATCTCTTGTTTTAATCAAAGGATTTGATATTAAAAAAATAAAAGAAACTCAAAAGTTACTAGTGTAAAACAATGTTTTTTTTTTAATTTCTCAAACAATTATTATTATTATTTTATTTTTTAACTCCTACCATCACATTCCCAACTCCCAAGGTATCGAATACTAGACTTGGATGTCGAGAAAAATGTTTTTTTTTTCCCTTCTAACAATTATGTTTACCAAAGAGAGAAAAAAAATCCTTTAATGCAGTTTTTAAACATTGAAATTAACAAAGTTGATAACAGGCCAATTAATTGCATGTTGGTAATGTGTAGTTCTTCTTCCTATCAAACTAAAAATATCTGAAAACTTAATTTGTATATAAAATGTGACCACATTCAAAGTGAAAATAAACTATACGAATTGTTGGATTCTTTTGTAGTTTTGCTCTCCCTTCCTCTATGGTTACGTAGCTTACGAATTGATTTATCTTACTTGTGTACATGTTTTACTAACTGCTACTAAGGAAGCTATATAGCTTACAAATCAATAAGGCCAATATTTGGCTGTTTATGTGAATGAAACTAACTTTGAAGTAATACCGACAATGATATCATCATCTTCATCATTTTCACCAATGACGGGCGATTGATCAATAATTAGTATATATATAAAACATTATCTTTACCATATATATATTGGCTAATACAAATTTGATTTAGCAATCTAGGTAAGTTGTGGGTACAATATATATTGGATGAGTGAGTCCAACAATTAATGTTTAGTTGGTTAATTAAACTCTTGGATTTAACACCGTACATAGCCCTCATTGGCTCAAAGGATGAATACAAATAATTTTTGTGATGGTAAATGAATTAACGATTTCAATAGTCTCTCAATTTGGGATAAATATTATTTTGATTTCTTACATTTTCATTTTGTCATGTAAATGATTTTCAACTCGTTTTACATCAATTTAACAAATAATGCCATTGTTCATGTGATGGATATTGTCACCTGATACACGATGTTATTTATCATATGAATAGAAAATAAGTTGAGAATTATTTTTGTAATATAATCTAAATTGACAAACTAATTAAAATGTAACTTTTTTAAAATGAAAAATAAAAACAATACTTAACTCTAAATTAAAAACAATCATTGAAATCATTTATCTCTTTTTTTACTGTAATGTTGATCATCAAAGTTGAAAAAGAGATCGATTCTGTTAAAAAAGATGTAGAAGCAATTAAGAAAAGAAGACCGTTCTTTTTGTTGACAGATACTCCCCGCCAATTAATGTAAAAATTATCTAATAAAACTTACATTAATTTTCTTATTATTTCTTTCAGCCTTAATTAAGAATCCAATTCAACATTTAATTTAAAGTAAGATTTTTGTTCTTATGGTAGTGCATAAGAACTTTTTCACAAAAGAGATTTTGGACATATATAGAGTTGCCATCCATTAATATATACTGCTGCTTCGAAACAGATATTTTGGTGAAACAATCCAATGGAAACAATAAAGTTTCATCCATTCCTGTTAATGTAGTTGTGTTTATACTTAATTATCTACTTATTAACGTTATTACTTTTTACTAAATCTGATGTTTGGAAATACTTCCATCCCTTTTCTTTTACTCAATTTGGTGTATTATTGTGATTTCAAAGTTCTTAAATAAAGAGAAAACGTATCAATGTCGAATTTCTTTTTATTAACATGAAATGTCTCCATGTACAAATTTGCGTGTGCTTCTTTTTGCTAAAATAGAAAATTTTGAAAACGAAATGTAAGTATTCCAAAACTACGTCTTTAGTATCTGCATAATTGAGTGAGAGCATATATACTACGTACATGCAAAATATTTTTCAATTCTTTCCATAATCACATGCATATATTTATACCGAATTAAACAGGGTTCTCCTCAGCTAGCCTAAGATTTTGTCAATTGAAAAAAACATGAATATCTTGATGTAATTAAATGAAGGAATTTCTAGGTGCATGCATGACTCTAGCTAGGACCAAAATATGTTGAAAAAAAAAACTAATTTATGCATGATGGTTTTTAAAGAGTGTTGTAAGAATCCGATTCATATATGCAACGACGAGTTAATTGTGATTTCAATACTCAATAAAAGTAGTAAAAATTTAGAATTACAATTTCAACGACAATTAATTGTCCGTTTCATATATAAAACACGTCTTATATATGAATCGGTTTCACGTGAGTTTTTGTGTTCTTTTTTCTTTTAGGATCTTGAAATTTTTTGAAGAAATAAAATTATGATAGATCAAATTCTCTATTTAATCTTCTTTATTTTACTCTATTCAAAACCTCAATATTACGTAATTCCACTGGATGTGAAAAAAACCAGATAATATTAACAGTATAAAAAAAGATTACAGAAAGTAAGCAAATCATATCAATTATGTGCCACGTTATAGGATGCACATATATTTATATGTTTATCCATGTTTATTTTAGTGTGCATGGACAACATTCAATATTCCACAGTAATATTTTTAATGTACTGGCTTCTCTGCATGCACAACTGCAAAGGAAAGGCCATTAAATTAACTTACCATATCTAAAAGACACTGAGATTTTTTCACCAATTGAATTCTCTCATAAAGTACAAGTATGGAATGAAAGTAATGTACGGTTTGATTGATGAAAATATTGATGCAATGGCGTGTAAGACTAGCAAAGATCCAAATTTTTTTTTTCTTTCCCTTACAACAATCTTTTTACTTAGTGAGAATTGCTACTCCTTTTTTCTACCCACTTTGATGAAAAAGCAAAAGCTAAGAGAAAAAGTAAAGAAAGAAAAAGAAAAACATTCAAGAAAAGAGAGAAAGCTATAATAAAGAAAGGAAGAGAAAAAGGGAGGATACACAATACACAAAGACAAAGGTTCTCAAAACCCCATGATTTCAAAATCTCTCTCTCTCCATCATAGACTTTGTGAAAGTTATTAAGACCCTTCTTCCTATACTTAATCAAAGCCTATGAAGACCTCTTAAAACTTTTCTACAAAGTTTTTTTTTTTTTTTTTTCTTCTTCCCTTAAATTTTTTGTTTTCTCTTGGGGAGCTTCAACAAAAGTAATTAATTAAAGTGAGAGAGAAGTAGTGAGTAAGTACATACAGTATCAGACTTCGTGAAAGAAAAATCTCTCTTCCTCTTTCTCTCTGTGTGTCTCTTTCTATCAAGAGTTTTGTAAATTTTCTTTACTTTAAGGAAAATTGTAAGGATGAATAGAGGTCATCTTTTACAGAGTTCGCCGGTTCAACAAATGATGGCCGGAAGTCCAAACTGGTGGAATATGAATAACAACACGAGGCCTAATTCATCTCAACAAGCTTCTTCTTTTCTGGGATCTCCTCCTAATCTATTAGTCCCTCCTCACTCTCAGTATATACCGCCACCTTCATCTAATTCCTCCACTATTACTCTTCCTTTATCATCTTCATGGGCTGAAGATCATCATCATCATAACCAGGAGCTGCCTGAGTCTTGGAGTCAACTTCTCTTGTAAAATCTCTCTTTCTTAATTTCTCTCTGATCTCTTTAGACTGTACTGTGTGTGTTTGCCTGACTGTGCGTGCAGACCAGTGAAAAGAAAAGCCGTTGAAATACTGAATAATCTCTCTTAACGAACACACAAACACACAACTAGCTGCTTCTAGGTCATGCAACGTATTTTACTTAATCATGGTTTTCAAGCTTGCTGTAACAACAGATCTTTTGATTGATATATATTTCTGTTTTACTTGCATCTCCTATGTCTATCCCTAGCTCCTTGACACACAATTTTTTATTATTTTTTTTTGAGGTTTTTGTGAGGTTGCTTGTTACATGATCAAAATTATGCTTTTCTATCAACGGCCTTAATTTCTATGGAATTCCAAAGACTTCCCACTTGGATTTTGAGTGTTGTGCGACCATACATGTTGTGGTTTGATCTGTAAACAAAACATATATATAGAAGTAATGTAAAGATATATCTATACATGTATGCGTAAAGTTGAATCTTGGACCATGAATGTTTATAGGGGTGGCTTGGTGGGTGAAGAAGAACAGAAGTCAGGAATGCAGGCTAAGAAGTTGGAGAATTGGGAAGAACAAGTACTGTTGCACCAGCATACAAACGGGTCAATTGCAGATCATGTGAAGCATGAAAATACAGCAAATGGGTACATGTATGGCCATGAAAATGCAGAATTTCATGCTGCAAAACCTACATGGTCTCCAATGATGCCAGTTTCATCTCCCACATCATGCGTTACCACTTTAAGTAGCAGCATGTTGGATTTTTCCAGCAATAAGTCAGATGGTAGGCAGCCACTGCCAGATCGTTCATCAGAGGTACAAAACCAGAGCAATCTTTCACATGGCCTATAGATCAGTTGGGTAATTAGGGGATGGCGCCTAAGAATGATTCTTTGTTTTTTTTTTCCTTGTCTGAAGTGCAACAGCACAGCTAACATAGGTGGGGCTGCTAAGAAAGCTAGGGTTCAACCTTCTTCAACTCAATCTTCATTCAAGGTAATTTATTTTTACAATTTTAATTACGCAGTTGAATTAATGAATCCTTCTTCCTACTTCTTTAAGTCCCATATTTTTTCCCTGCTTTTTCCTTTAGCTAAACTATCTCTATCTCAAAGCTAACTTTGGACTATAATTGTTGTCTTTACTGATTGTCCACTTCTTGGTTATACTGATTCTTTTCTTATCTTTTATCATGAATCACATCCACACAAGAGGAAAATCAAATAATAAGATCGACGTTGAATAGTATTCCAAGCAATTAAACTGCGGTAACTGATCAATTTCCTTGTGATATTTTGGTTTCAAATATATACAGGTGAGGAAAGAAAAACTTGGGGACAGAATAACAGCCCTTCACCAGCTAGTTTCTCCTTTTGGGAAGGTAAGTTGTAGGCAGTTAATTAAATAAACCAACGGACGAACTAGAATTAATTTAGCATGCATAGATATTTCAGTTGTTTTGATGAAATGAAACCATACAAATTAGAGAAAGAATGGAAGTAGCAGTACTCTCTTCAAAGTTCAAAGATGACACTTCTCTTTCCACTTTCCCTTTTATGGCTTTGTTTATTTATGTAGCATTTTTTCTTTTAAGCATTAAAGAAGTCACAGAATAGAATTTCTTGATGATGGGCTTTTCTTGCTTTTGTTTTTGGCAGACTGACACGGCATCTGTGTTGTTAGAGGCCATTGGATATGTTAGATTCCTTCAGAGTCAAATTGAGGTGATGTTTCAAACTTTTCCAGTTTCACAAACTACCATGCATGATAAACTTCTTGCCATAACTCACACTCATATTTTCAACGTCCTAGCTAGAAGTTTTACCCTTTTCAGGTTTCTTTTAGACTTTGAACAGCATTATTTTAGTCATTGAAGTCCTAAAAGAATACAGTCCTCGATCTCTTCTTCCCCCTTGAATGCAGGCCCTCAGCTTACCGTACTTGGGCAGTAGTAAATCAGGGAACGTGAGGCAGCAACAGCATGTAAGATAACTATACCCAACTTTTTTCACTTTTCCAAACATCAACAAAACAACCTCATTTCTTGATTATACCCCAACACCAGAAATAAATAAATGAATTGAATGAATGGAAATCTTCTTCCTTTTTTTTTTTCACTCTGAATTTAGTCTGGAATTTGCATGTGGAGAACTGATAAGAATGTACAAATGAGCATGTGCATAAGTGTGTAAGGATGCTAGACGTACCATTAATTCATTAATGATTGTTTTCCTTTCAGGTTCAAGGAGGAGGGGAGAGGAATTGTTTATTCCCTGAAGACCCTGGGCAGGTAAGCTTTATTGCATCTTTTTAACTTGGAAGGCATTTAGGGAAGCTTGCTTGTTCTGGAAAAGCTACAAAATTCACTGCACTTCTCTTTTCTACAAAAAGATGCCTTAGGAAGAATATAGTAATAATTAAACCTTTCAGCTTTGTAAACTTTAATCGTTGTATATATACTGCCACTAAAAAAACCCAGATATCCATATTTATATACATGCCTGTTAATTAGATAATTACACTGATAGAGATTTAAAGTCTGAAAAAGAATCCATTTTCTAATGGAGAATGACTGATGTTTCGTGCAGCTGTTGAATGACAACTGCATGAAGAGGAAGGCAACTTCTGATCAGGTATACTGAATAATCTTTACATAATTAAGCACGCAGCACACACACACACACACACACTCACATTAATGTAAAAATTGGAATCTTATTAATGGGTTTTGCATGAAACGATGGATGTTAATTAGGATTGTGATCAGGAGGAGCTAAAGAAGGATTTGAGGAGTAGAGGGTTATGCCTAGTTCCTATATCTTGCACACTGCAAGTTGGGAGTGACAATGGAGCAGATTATTGGGCTCCAGCTGCTCTTGGTGGTGGTTTCAGATAAATGTGCAAAATCATTGGTGATGATGACAGTACACACACAATCAAATGAGGGGCTTCATAACACATGATATAACATCATGAACACTCAATCTGCTAAAAAATTTAAGGTTGATTGCTCATGATGCTATGCATCCATCATATCCATCCAATCTGAATCTTCAGATCTTTAATTTGCATGGTGTGCTGTAACACATAATTAAATATGCAAGAATTCAGTCCTTGTTAATTAGTATAACTCTGGTTTAAGAGAGATAATATTTATGATGATCATGATGACCAGTTCTTTTGTTAATTTTCATGGGCGATTACAATGCCTTCGTGTATATGCCTTAGCTTCCATTACCATCGTTATTAATCAAAATATTGCTGCTTCTTCGGTACATTCAGCAGCACTTTTTCTTCATTTTCTCTGGTCAGCCATTCTTGAATTCTGTACGTAGTATATTCCATACCATGATTCTGCCCCCCTTTTTTTTCCGTATATAATTCGTTTTCACAACATTAATTGTCCGGAACTGTTGATTTCCAAAATGGGATGTGGGGATAATATTTACGTTACTATGAACTATATATATAGGATATATGTGCTCATATTTACATTATCAAAGCATAATTTTGAGATAATTAAAAAATCATAAAAGAGAATTAGTCTGATTTCACTTAGTGGGATAAATGTTTAGTTGTTGTTGTTATTTTAATAATATACACAAAAAGTATTTTTGTGAAACCGATTCATATATAAAACGTAGTTCATATATGAAACCGATAATTACTCGTCGTTGAAATCATGGTTCTAATTTTTCACATCTTTTATTGCGTGTTGAAATTTCAATTAACTTGCATTGCAATATATAACATGCTTCACATAAAATTAACTGTCTAATTAATATATGATTGAAATAAAAAAATATATCATATAGATATATATAGATCATTATCATTTTCCCTACTCATATCATATTCTATAAAGTAAATAATTAATGATTGATTTAAGTGCCCCCCTCCTAATGTTACAAATTAAAATCGACTTTGCTTACTTGATAAACAGTGGTAATATAGCAAAATAATTTATTTCGGTTTTAAAGGTAATCCTTAATTTATATATGACAACTAGGGAAGGTGCAATATTTGTTAAAATTTAGGATTAAATTAACCAAGTTGACATTTTCATGGTTATCACATGAGGTCATGTTTAACTTTCAATTTATTCGCATCCTCATTTGTTTTTTCTTTTACTATTTAGATTCTCCTTTAAACCAGAAAATAAGTAAAATAATGAAAAAGAGGCTTAAAAAGTTTACAAGGAGAATAATGAAGTATTCAAAATTAAAAGGAAAGTTCGATGTTATTATGACAAACTTTTGGGGAGGTCAATGTAATTTAGTCATTATTTATTCCCTTAGCACTCGGAGATCCTCTTCAGGACACATTGTACGAGTGAAGTACAATCACTGGGGAGTGTTACACTGCTAATGCACGGGAGATTCGCAAAGGTCAGCTTAATTGACTTGTACATCCCCTAAAATTTCTTGTTTCAATTTTTCTTTGACTTAATTTCTACTTTATAATTAAGAATTAATAGCATTTTGTTATAAGTCTATCAGTAATATATGCATATATATATATATTTTACCATAACAAAGAAAAATTTTACCATGTAATACAACTTCCCTTGGTATTTATGTTAAGTCGAAATAGGCATAAAGTCAAAGTAGGTAAAACAAATTAATCCAATTCATTTTTAATACAAATAAGTTAAATCATCATCTTTTTAAAGAGGAAAACCTAAAATATATACCGAGGTAAATTGCTGTGGCCGAACACTTTCATATTTCACAAGCAAATTAGCCAGTTAGTTAACTTGTCGAAATACATATCAAGTAATTCAAACGAAAGCTTTTGTGATGTATTAAATATTGGATTTTTTTTACCCGCTCTTGATCGTAGGATATTTGTGTTTATAATTCAATAAGAATAGTTGTAACTATATATGAATCTAATTCAACATGGGTATGATGCATCTGCCGTTTTAAAAGCAATTATACACATTTCAATAGAGTTAAAACTTCAACCTCAAAACTTGTACAATGTCCAAAATATTAAGAAAATCCTAAACTTGTTTACCTATTCCATCGTGAACCAATCCCTTTCCACCCTCACCTTCCAATTTCCTTTTGAGCATCCATCAGTATTGAGTTTAGCATTCAAAATTTTCGATTTGAACCAATGAATTAACTAGAGCAATGTCAAATGTGTGTCATAAAATTATAATATGTGGACAAAGGACAACTAATCATGCACATCTTATGTTAGAAAGACAAATTTATTCTTAAAAACTAATAGGATATCTGTATATATATATATATATAGACACACTCTCACATCTATCCTCCAAGTTTAGAACACTATATTTGAAGGTCGGAATGCTAATTCCCTAATCAAATAAATTCATAAACTCATAAATCCCGTCAAAGAAAACTCGATTTCTTCATTTCCAAATATACCATTAAATGAAAATAAGAGTATGTCGATTATTAACTAATCAATTATTTCTCGTTAATTAAGATTACTCATGTTATTTGGATTCCGGGTCCAACAGGTAACCGGTCGATCGTTCTGTGGTTACACATATCTGGCCCAAGGTATCCTTGATTGCTTTTTGTGTTTATTTTGGTCAATGTGGGCTTAGTCTCAAATGATATCTGGGTCAAGTATCCTATAACATCATGAAAGCTTTTTTTGTTTTCTAATCCACAATGGGACCCAAAAAAGTAAAATATGTTCAAGCATTCGCATTAGTTGAGCCCAAAACGCCCCACAAATGACAAAATATTGTAAATAAAATAGACAAAAAAAAAAAGAAGAAAAAAGGATAGAAATGTTGACAACAGAGCGTAGAACTTGTAAATTGAATATCGAATTCATAGATTTGTTTTGGAAAAAAAAAATAAATTAATGACAAAAAATTAACTCAGAAAATATAAACTAAACAAAGTTGTGTTATAATTATACGGAATCCACTTAATTGGAGAAATCCACAGTAGTTTCCGTGTTACACTTGCAGCAGCCAGCAGTCGTGTGAAAAGTGAAAACGCACGCTTCACGAACAAGACCGGAAACTGGAACAGCTCCTCAAGTACTCTATTATGATTAATTAATGATTTCACATACTCAGTTTAAGGTTTTTTTTTTTTTTTTTTTTTTTGACTTGGAAAATTAAAAACCTATTAAAGTAATTAGTGAATGTTAATGGATGAGTAACTTGTCAAAAAATCTTACAGAGTGATGTATAAAGTGATACGTAAAAGTATAGTAAAACAAATTCATATATAAATATTTGTTTCATATATGAAACAAATAATTAATCACCATTAAAATATGTTTTATATATATAAAACAGACAATTAATCGTATTTAAAATTATTAAAACGCAATTGAGTCAATGTTGCATATATGAACCCATTTTACAAGAAATTAACTTTTATTCTTGGGGGCCTCCCTCCAAGGCTCCAAGTATACGTATACTTTGACTGACCAGTTTATTCATACAAGTACTTTAAAGACTTATAGGCTGCATGGAATTTAAGGAGATGATTAATGGTTCATAGAATTATATATATAAATCCCAATCCCATCTTTGATTATTTCAATTCTGATTCCAAATGGTGAACCGTATGACTTGACTTTTAATCTGCAGTACTGGGCCAAACTTGATGGAAAAACAATATTCATTTTGCGTAAGAAAATGCACAACCACAGGTTACCTTACCTAATTGAATTTTGACGATTCTAAGTACGGTTTTAAGTTTTCCATGCATCTAAATATATATATATATATGTGTGTGTGTGTGTGTGTTCAGCAACTAAAACCCAGGATTAATTGTAGTACAACTGCTAATACTAGAAGAAGAAATATGCACAAGTTTGTTTTAGACATGTTCTTGCTGGAATGTTTGGTTATAGCAGCAGGGTTTATGAATATAGCAGATGCTGCAGTTTCCGAACATGCATGGGAAAGGATCACTAGAATAAACCAGGAAGGTCCATACTTGGGTATTGTAGTACCAAACAGTTTTGAGATGAACCCACTTCTCCAATCTCCAAGCTTTGTCCCTCACAACAAATTTCCCATCCTCGATTTTGCTGGTAATGCAACGTTACACCATCTCACATTTAAGCTTATTTAATTTCGTGGGCTCTCCATTTCTATTGACTTAGATTACTATAATTTTTGGATCATGAGGAAATACAATTGTTTGTTTGCAAGTTTGGAATTTATATGGGATTCCTATATTAATTTGTCATTGTTTGAGGTGGGACAAATCATTTCTTTTTTTTTATATATACAATGCAGGGGAAAATTGACGATTTATCTGCTTATTGTTATGTGTAGGGAGAAGGTTTCGGATGGGAAGAGTGGAAAATAAAAGCGTGATTGTTGTCATGACAGGATTAAGCATGGTAACATTATCGATTATCCTCGTATTAATTCCAATCTTTATTAGGAAATGTGCAATTTTCCTTCAAGAACTTTGCCTCTTCTTCTCAGATTTCCTGAACTATTTGATCAAATCAAATAATTTCAAATGATATGACTTTCTTAAAGACTACCACGAAATCTTTGAATTCAAAAAAAATATACATGTTACAATACGAGAGGGCATATATAGTTGGAGGGCATATATTTCATTTCATTTGTTTTTGTTTCGGCTTGGAATAGTTGCATTTAGAAGTGTTGTAGAGCTTACGACGTTTAAAACCTTACGCTGAGAAATCCGCGGATTGACCTACTTGGTTAGATCGACGTGGGGTGGTAAACCCCCCTTCCGAGGTCGGAAGCAGCGCCCCAGAGAAATTTTTATGTGTAAAGGTATTTAGTCGTGAAGGTATTTTGGTGTTTTCATCATCTTATTACGTAACCCTATTTCGTTGAATATATAAAGATATATTTAGGGTTTCGAATGTTTGATGAGAGTATGAGAATCAAAGATACGATTGTAATTTAGTTTTTATCATAGTGAAATCTGCTAGCGGCTAAGTGAACGTAGCTCTCGCATTGAGAGTGAACAACTATAAATATGTGTGTTGCTATTTTTCGCATTATTATTCGTTTAAAAACAGATTTGATTAGGGCTTCTAATCCTAACAAGAAGCCATATTGAAATCTTCATATGGCAGTTGAATGCAGGCATAACAACAGAATTGCTGTTGAGTCTCTTCAAGATCAAGGGCATTATTCACATTGGCATTGCCGGAAATGCCAATCCGGAACTGCAAATAGGCGATGTTACCATCCCACAATATTGGGCTCATACAGGCCTTTGGAATTGGCAGGTGAACATATCAGTACTTGTTTCCTTTATCTCTATGATTGTAATGTGTTCTGCAACAACAGAACAGAGGACTATGCAGAAGCATTAAAGAAAACAAACAATTTATGATGATGATACAAGCCGCTAACAACATTTTCATATGTTTGTTGGCACTTGCCATCTTAATCAACTAAAATAGGCTGATTGGTTTGACTTGGATGCCATATAACTCTCCTGGAAAGTTTTTTGGCTACTTCTTTTGCATGCAACCGGCTATATAAACAACTAAAGTAATGATCTTTCTCTTGTTCATCATGCATTGAGCAGAGGTTTGGAGATGGACCTCAAGATGAACTGGCTTTAGAATCTAATGGAGACTACACAAGAAGCATCGGCTACCTTAGATTTTCTGATTTCAACAATGACACGAGAGACGAAAACCTTCTAAACAATGTCTGGTTTCAACCAGAGGAAGTTTTTCCCATTGATGGACATCCTGAAATCCGGCAGCATGCCTTTTGGATTCCTGTCAATGAACTTTATTTTTCAATTGCAAAGAAACTCGAGGTACCCTCATTAAATCATTAAACATTTTTTTCGCCGAGGAACCTAAACTTTATTCAAGAAATTAATGTCTTGTTGTTTATGCAGGGATTGAAGCTAGAAGGCTGCATTAATTCAAGTTGTTTACCAAGAACACCTAAGGTGATTAGAGTTGAAAGGGGAATCAGTGGCAATGTGTTCGTGGACAATTCCGCTTATCGCGAATTCTTGCATTCCAAGTTCAATGCAACTACAATTGACATGGAAAGTGCTGCAGTTGCATTAGTTAGTCTGCAACAAAGGATCCCATTTATAACAATTAGAGCTCTCTCTGATCTAGCTGGTGGTGGTTCTTCTATATCCAATGAAGCTGCTACTTTTGCTCCATTGGCAGCTAGCAATGCTGTTGATGTGTTGCTTGGATTCATTTCTTTACTAAATTTTTAATCATAGCAAGTTCATGAAAGCTCCTCAATTTGGCAATTGGCATTTGTCCTTGGACATCACAAAGTCAGATAACAATAGTAATGTAACTGATCCTTGGTGAACAACTCCTTAAAATACTCATTAAGCACCCCAATTGCTTTACCAGAGATCTATATAGTATTTCATTACAACTCCACCTCGTTACTGTCAGCATTCCTACTTATAAGTCGGAAGAAAGAGAAAGGTTACGATAGGTTGACATTTAACGTAAAACTTTGTTAAAACCTTGCTAAAACCTATTAAACGAATCACATTAGAAATCATGTAAATGGTAGAACACTCACCACTTTATGGAATGCGTATCAGATCCATTATTACAATAATAAGGTACTTTAATCATTTACTTCCCCTTAACTGCCAGGCCCCAAATCTCGAGGAGTCATTAAATATGCAACTATTGTCACAATTCTTTATTACCAAATTACAAATGCAGACAAGACCTTAACAAATGGCAAGATGTTAATAGTTACTTGTATCAATCAAGAAAAATTCTTAAGCAAAACGGCAAAGTTGGGTGCAAACTGAAAATGATAGATCAATCCTTCTACAAACTCAAGTCAAATCCTTCATCCACTGCATATATTACACAAATTAGTATCTGAAAAATAAATGTAAACTGTAAAGTGACATTAACAAAAGTCAGTCCATCATTCCCTATGACGAGGCAAATCCATTGTTATTTTTCCGGCTGCTGTTTATGTACAGGTTGGATACTTTTGGAGGGATTGCCGCCAATCATTTGTTGAAACGTTCTCCATATGGTTAGAGCCGGCCAAGGCGGCATTCAAGTTCCAGAAAATAATTTAATTACACGCGCATTTCAAATTTGTTGAATTACCGATCAGCCCTCTCATTTTTTTTTTTTTTTATTTTAGGAACCTTCCATTCCAGGCTATTAATTCATTTCTTGTCGCAATGGCATAGGTCTAAATAATGCTGGACTCAAAAAAATTGAGTTTGAAAATAAAATTGTATAATATTATTTATAAAAATTATATTCTAATTTTTAGAAAGACAAAAAATCTTATTTTTTCCAAAAAAAAAAAAACAATAAAAAAATATTTAATTTTTCATAAAAAAAATATTAACATAGGCCCCTTCTCCTTGTATGCGCCACGGTTCTCAAAATTCTATTTCATGATCAAATTGCATATTCTATTTATAGGTGCTTTACAAAATTATTTTTTTCTTACTTTAAGAGAGTATATATATGATAATTTCAATTATTCATATAAAATTTGGTCAAATGTGTATTTCAGTTATAAAAAAATCTATTGTGCATTAATCACTTAGAAAAAGAAAAATCAATTTTTTAGTAATTTTAGTGAAATTGTTCTATTAATCAATGATTAACATGTGGTAAGATAATATATTATATCCTCACCTTCAAATTTCATTTTTGTTCTATTTCTTGTAAACATCTCCAACTAATGGACGATGAGGCGGTTGTCCAAATGACAAAAGCCAGCATGCATGAATCCGCGAAAAATATCGTCGCAAACATTTTATAAATCTTCATCTCTCAAATAAATGGCTAAAATCCAAATCTTTTTAACTTCTTGTTCGTTTCCTAAAGAAATATGCTCCTAATACAATGTAATTCATTCCCAATTTTACTACTCCCATCTTTCTCTTTGTTTTGCTGTTTTGAAAAACCAAAACCCACACCAAATTTTTACTTACCAAAAAATATATCTTTTTCTTAATAATTTGGTTTGTGGTTGAATTCTGCCTATTTATAAGTAATCAGCATGCCAAGTACGTAATCGATTCTAAAGTCATAAAAAAGAGGAATAGGTTTGCATTAGATTGACAACCAATGTAAAATTTCGTCATTTTAGTAATATAGATCATATTAAAAATTTGATTCGTGTTTTAATTATATTTTTTATTTCATATGACTTACAAAATTGGACAAAAGTCTTATATATAATAATCGAAAAATAGTTCTACCCAAAAAAAAAAGCTTACAAATCTCGACTTATGGAGACTTTCCACACATTAAATAGTAAAAGAAAGAATGAGAGTGTTTTAATGAGGAATTTTAATTATATTGCAACGACAATTTGATTTTTTAAAACCGAAAAATTTTACGAGTTTGTAGTAAATAGCTTTATTGTAAACAATATATTTATTTTAGATCTTTATTGGTGAAATCTCTAATAACGTTTGAATGAATTTTGAATATTTTACAGTTGCATTAATAAGTTTTGGTATAAAAAAAATTCAAAACATCTACTATTTCTTTTGCAAGTTCTGTATAATTGAGAAAAAAAATGAACTTAAGAGTGGAATAACAAAACTAAGGATCGAATGTAAGGGGAAAAAAAAATCATAAATGTAAGGGTAAAATGGTCATTTCAAATGGCCGTCTCCACATGTCCTTCCCTAACTTTTTCGCGCCAGCACAGGATCAGTTATTATAGTTAAAGTTCATCTTTGAAAAAAAAAAAAAAAAACTGCCACAACAAAATTCCATCATTCAACACTGTTCTCCTCCGCTCAAGTCCTCCCGAGGCTTGGCCAAGATCCTTCCATGTCTACCGCCAATCCTCCGGCCGAGATTCTACAACAGACCACCGCCTTCCTCTCACAAGTACTTTCTCAATCGGACCTTCGCCACCGCCTCTTCTCCACCTTCCTCCAAAACCTCCCACCATCATCAGAAGAGATTACTTTAAAACCACTCAAACTCGCCTCTGAGACACTTGAAAATGCACTGACCACTACTAACCCTTCAATTAAATCTTCATCCCTCCGCCTTGCCGAGAAGCTCCTCTTATCTTATCCCAGAAACCCTTTTTCTTCCTTCCTTTTATCCCTCATTTATTCCTTGTTTAACCGTCCTGTTGATGCAGCCATTTGTCTTTTTGATATATTTCAAGCTAACCCTTCATTGGCAAGATTGGAAATTGCGCCTGTTCTTTTTGAGGAATTGTTTCTTATTCATTTTCTCCCTGTTCTTGAATGGTACAATGAACAGAGGTTATCAATTTTGGCAAATGTTACAGAAAATTTGGCTTCGGCTTATGATAGTGATGAGCAGTCGGTAGTTGTTTCACCCACAAGGTTGTTGAAGAATATGAATGGCGATCAAGCTTCGGAATTGAAATATTTAGAAAGGGGTTATGAGGATATTCTTGATGAGAATATCAAGGTTTTTGCTGGGTATTTTAAGGAAGTTTTGCAAAATAAAGACAGGAATCAATTGATTGATCCACCATCAGTGGTGTTGCAAACGGAAGAAAGTAAGGAACTTGAGTACATGGAAGATGAGAAGATGAAAAGAGAACACAGCATGAAAAACGGACGGTATAATGTAATGCTTTATTTCTAGAAGTTATACTCTTAGTTTTAGTCTTTCGTTGGTTTCTCAGTAATGCACCTGAACATAAAAATAACGAACAAGAAACGGAGAAAGAAATTGTGAATTGCTGTGTTCTTAAACTTGAATTTGATGTTAGTTACTAAGGTTAAACAAAGGGCTGCGACTGTAATCTCCTTGATTTGTTACTGTGATTTTTAAACACATTTTGATACAGAGTGGCTCTGTACTAATAGAAGAAACTTTCAATTAAGCATTAGAGTTTTGCACTTTTGGCAATGTTCAAGTCCTATTTTTCTGTCAAATCAGATCATGCTAATTGGAAAAGGATGCATGAAATTCAGGAAAAACTCATGCAAAAAGTTCTTGTTCAATGTTGGTTCTTGAACTTTTATAACTTTCAAATTAGCTAGATGGATTAATTAGGTTTTAGCTTGTAATCCTATTGATTCAGCATAAGGATGTAGTTTATGTCAGTTGTATGTTTCCTTCCGGATGATTATTTGGTAGAGCAGCAGTCCCTCAGCTTTTTGTTTGACAATTTTTAGCGCATTGTGGCATTTAAGTTTGTCCCATCTATGTTTGACATGCAGCCAATATGGGCAGAAGGAGATCAATCAGTTGAGATGAACAGCAGCAGCAGGGGGAAAAGCCTATCCAAGTTTCCATCTTTTTATCCCGAAAGAGTCTCTCCACAGGTCCTCACAAAGCAAGGGTCATCAAAAAAATCCAAATCATCCATAGATTACAACCTTGATTCTGAGCTCGAGTCCTTCTCCAATGAAAACTTGAGCAACTGTTATTTGTCAGATTCTGAAGCTGAACAAGAGGTAATTGACACTAAAAGACAAGATTCTTTATTGGACTGATTTTTCTATGCTATTACTTTATTTTCTGGAAAATCCATTATGTCTTGTAGGAAAAATTTGAAAAGGTGGCATCGTTCAACTCTAGGCAGAGCCAAACCAGAGAAAAAAAGAAGCCCAGTTTTGCAGAATCTAGCAGGTAGTTGATACAGAAAGGAATCACCAACAGTACATTGTCTTGTCCACTAACTTGTTTTAGCATTTTTTGTTTGCCAGTTATCCAGATCCTCCCATGGAAGACATTGACACTCCATCCGGTGTTGCCAAGCTTACACCCCCCAAGGACTTTGTCTGTCCCATAACCACTCACATTTTTGTGGATCCAGTGACTCTTGAAACCGGTCAGACGTACGAACGACAAGCAATCCAGGAATGGATAGATAGAGGAAATTCTACTTGCCCAATCACACGTCAGAGGCTGCAAAGCACCCTGTTGCCTAAGACAAATTATGTGTTAAAACGTCTCATTGCAAGCTGGCTAGAACTAAACTCGGTTACTAATCCTACACAATCTGAAATCCCAGAGCCAGAAAATCATCCAAAGGTCATTCCAGTTAGGCGTTCTGCTTCCCCAAACTGTGTCATAAGCCAAGCCACCATTGAGGGAAAAGTTTCTCAGCTGCGACTTGCCATAACCAACCTTTGTGCATCAGAAGTTTTGAAAAACTCTGAAATGGCAGTACTTCAAATTGAGCGGCTTTGGCAGGAAACCGATATGGAGTTGGATATTCAGAATATGATGTCAAAACCTGCAGTAATCAATGGTTGTGTGGAGATACTGTTCAATTCTGTTGATCCCCGTGTTCTTAGTGCAACTGTTTTTCTCTTGTCTGAACTTGGATTAAGAGATAATAGTGTGATCCAGACGCTGACAAGAGTTGATTCGGATGTCGAATGTGTTGCCTCTCTTTTCAAGAGAGGATTGTTGGAGGCTGTTGTGCTGGTTTATCTGTTGAGACCTTCAGCAACAAGCCTTATAGAAATGGATATAATTGATTCTCTTTTAACAGTTCTCAAAACAGCAGAGAATGATTTACTAAATATGTGTATAAAACCAAAAACAGCTTCACTTTTACTGCTTGGTCAACTTCTGAAGAGTGGCGAGGAAGTGCAGACATCTGAACTTGCAAGGACTTTGATTTCTGAAAATGCAATTGAGAGCATTGTGGGAAGCTTAGAAGCTGAATCAAGGGAGGAAAAGATTTCGGCTATTTCCATTTTATGTAGATGCATCCTGGAGGATGGAAAGTGCAGGAACATGATTGCTGACAAAGCTGAACTTAGTCCTGTTTTGGACAGCATGATTGGAGCAGATGCTGGAGAGTGCTTTGAGATAGTGCAGTTTCTATCAGAATTAATCAAATTGGATAGGTATATCTGCCTTGTTATATCAATTTTAATCACTGGTAGACCTCAATGAAGATATATAATTGACATACCATTTTTCAAATTCCTTCAGAAGGACCTTTAATGAACAGATTCTACACATCATAAGGGATGAAGGTACTTTTAGCACAATGCACATGCTTCTCAGCCATCTACAGACTGCTCCCCCGGAAAAGTGTCCTGTTTTAGCTGGTCTACTCCTCCAGCTTGACCTCCTTGTATGGTTCTCCTCTCTCTCGCTGTTAGACACACACAAGCACTCAATCATTGACATGCACATGTGCGCACACAACACAAACTGTCTGTGCTGTATGCTGTGTATATGTGCCTGTTTTTGGCAAGTGTGTCTTCATGTGCCTGCGAACGTATGTAATAACTTGGATCAGCTTTAATTGCTAGTTTTTAACCTGTAGGTGGAACCAAGAAAGATGAGTATATATCGTGAAGAGGCAATTGATACATTAATAGCATGCCTCAAGAACTCAGATTGTCCCGCTGCTCAAATAGCTGCTGCTGAGACAATTCTTTCCCTGCAAGGAAGATTTTCAAATGCAGGAGAACCCCTTGCCAGAACTTTGCTACTTAGACTTGCAGGACTAAACAGAAACAAATCTCGAATGAAAAAAGACGAACTTGCGAGCATATCTAATGAGATTCAAGAGAACAAGGTTTGCTTCATTGATCACAAGCATTTGCTTCTAGTTACAACCTTTAAATTTTTTGCTGCTAGATAAAATGAGGCTCCTATCCTTTCCCTCACACTTTTTGACCCTTAATCCCAACATGTTTCTAATTTTACTTTAAGGAGGAAGAGAAAACTGCTGAGGAGTGGGAGAGAAGGATGGCATTTGTTCTAGTCAGCCATGAATTTGGTTTAATTTTTGAAGCCCTGGCAGAAGGCTTAAGAAGTAGACATGCAGAGCTTTATTCAGCATGCTTTGTAGCAGCCACATGGCTTGTGCACATGCTCACCATTCTTCCAGATACGGGGTTGCGAGGAGCAGCACGTGGATGCTTGCTGAAGCGATTTGTTTCGATACTCAAATCTGCAAAGGACAATGAAGATAAAGCCCTTGCAATGCTTGCATTGAGCAGCTTCAGCAGTGACCTAGGTTCGTCTAGAATTTATGCATAAGTATTGAGTATGCAGTAATAAAATGTAGTAAGAGATGTGCATGTAGAAAAATTTCTGTTATACTAACAAATTTAAGTATTTTCCATGATCAAAAGGTCCATTACCAAAGAAATTAAGAAGTACTTAATTGTCACTAGAAAAGATTGACAGCAAGCATCCAAAGAAGTGGTACACTATACTAGAAGTATTTAAGTGCATGAACAACAATGTTTTGCTCAACAAGATTCATCTTGTTTTGTTTGGACATATTCTTATATTCTTAAGTTATACCATTCCTCAAATTGAACATACTTCTAATACTGGACACTGTGATTTTCAGAGGGACTTCATGATATGACAGCCTATATGAAGGACATTTTAAAGGGCTTAAGAGAGCTCAAAAAAATTTCTGCTTTTGCAATTCAGATGCTCAAAGTTTTGTCAGAGGAGCATGAGTCCAGCGTTGTAAGTTATTAAATAGAAGTCTGGAGCAATTTCTGAATTTGGTCATACAATTTGGTTAACCTGAATCTTCTTGGGCTTCAGGATTTGTGGAATCATAAAGAACTAATTTTAGGAGATTGCAGCACAAATGGAGAGGTTCTATCTATTGTTTGCTTCAAAGACAAAATCTACTCTGGTCATTCTGATGGCACCATAAAGGTCAGTTAATGAGTATATTTCCATCAATTTTTTGAACATTCTGAGATAAGGGAGAGCATGAATATGAGCTTGCTATTGGCTTTAAAGTTTTTCTAGCATTTTCCTAGAAGAATCTTCATTCAAGATTTTAAAAGGATTTTTCAGGTGCATAATATCCAGAGAAATGCTTATCAGAAGGCACTTCACGGTAGTGAAACAATCTCCAATCAGAAAGGAACCATTATCTTGAAACTACCTCATGCAATGCTTCTACTGAGCTTAGCTTCAATTAGAAAGATGAATCCAAGACAAATAAATCTTGACGATGATTTTATTTAATAACTAACTACTTAAATGAAGGCATTAACATCTGGCTTTAATCCATGATGAATTGAAATGTGCCTTTGGATTTTGAGTCTAACTACCTCCTTTTTCATAAACAATGAAGGTCTGGACCATTAAGAGTGGAAGTCTAATTCTCGTGCAAGAATCTCAAGAACACACAAAAGCGGTCACTAGCCTAGCAATAATGCAGTCAGTCGAAAGATTATACAGCGGTTCACTTGATCGGACTGTGAGGGTAATGTTTCATTCTTTCCTTCAGTGTCATAAAGAGATAACTTGCAAAGCTGAAACTTTTGGCATTATTACTTGCAGGTGTGGTCAATTGACAGCAAAGGCATGCATTGTGAACAAGTTCACGAAATGAAGGATCATGTCAACAATTTGGTGGTTTCAAATAGTATCTCATGCTTCATTCCTCAAGGAGCTGGCATCAAGGTATGATATGAAGTTTGCCTTGTTTAATTTCCATCTTCAAACCAATATTTGAAATGGAGTTTGAAGACTCATTACTCCAAATGCACTTTTTTTTGGAATAATCCCAGGTGCAATCTTGGAGCGGAGCATCAAAATTACTAAATGCACAGAAATATGTGAAGTGCTTGACACTGGTGCAAGGAAAGTTGTATTGTGGATGTCATGATAATAGCATTCAGGTGCCGCCAGAAACTGAATTTTAGCTGTCATATGCATTTTCACTGCAATCAAGCAAGTACCCTTATTTTCTTTTTCCCTCCATTTCCACTGCTGCGTGACAGGAAATTGATTTGGCAACCGGGACACTCAGCACCATTCAAAGTGGCTCAAGAAAATTACTAAGTAAATCGAACCCAGTGTATGCAGTGCAAGCCAATGATGGACTGCTCTATTCAGCTACTTCTCCCTGGGATGGAGCCGCTATAAAGGTACAACTTACAATGAAAATTCTAGATTTATTTGCAAATGATGATCAAGAATGATACTAACACTCAAATGTTAAAAAACCCTTTGTGCCAAAAGATATGGAGCACTTCGAATTTCAGCGTGGTTGGTTCACTGCCATCTACATCTGATGTGCGGTCGATGGCTGTAAGCGCAGACCTGATATATTTGGGGTGCAAGGGAGGCCTAGTGGAAGTCTGGTCTAAAAAGAAACACATCAAAGTAGAAGCACTTCATGCAGGTACAAGTGCCAAAGTTCTTTCCATGGCTCTGACTAGCAATGAAGATGTTTTGGTGATTGGAACATCTGATGGAAAGATTCAGGTAAACAACTACTTTAATTTTTCTTCCATCTTGAAGATGTACTAATAATAGATCGAACAGCATGTTATGCAACATGCAACATGAAATTGTATCATTTTCTTTGCCAGCTTTTGTATGATTAAGTAGAGCAAAATGCAGAAAACTTTTTTGGGTTGGGAAATGCATTGAACTTTAATGAATTATACACTGAAGCTTTCCAATATATGGGGTACGATTTCCCATTTTTTGCAGGCATGGGAACTGAGCTGAAAGAGATGATCAAAGAGAACTAAAAACCAAAGTAAATTACATTCTTTCTTTCTTTCTTTCTTCTCTGTATTTTTTTTTTAATGGCGAAATGATTGACATTCTTTCAAGAAGAAAATTGTATTTAAATAGAGGTGCCTCTCCTAATGTATATAAGGTTGCAATTCAATTCAATTGTATCAACATCAACCCTCAAAGTTCATACATACAAGGCCTAATGTATGTTTTTATTTTTTTATTTCTCTAAATTATACAAGGCCTCATGTCAATAGTATTGGCCAGCAATGTACGTAGATCCCTTGATTTATTTGTTTGTTTTTTGTTTCGTTTTATCAAATGAAGACAAGGAAAAGGTGATTCATATGTATAATTGTGATGTAGATTTATTCTATCTCAATTTTTCTTTCACAACCATAAATCTTCAAAAATGATGGAAGTGTGACAATTACAGCATAGTTCAATACTTCAATTCTAATTTGTACCAAAATGAATCATCAACAAGAAACTTTATCCCACTAAATAGGGTTGGCTATATATATAAATCACACTTTGCGATCATGTTAGGACTTTCTTTTATCTTTTTGGATTAATATTTTATGAACGTTATTAATGTAATTGACCTTTTGAAGAAAAAAAATTAAATAAATGATAGGTAATTATGCTCCAAAAAGACATGATTTTTCTTCATCTATTTGAAACTGTTTAAACTGGATTCTGAAATCCCAATTGTTGAACTTGAACAACTAAACGAACAGCAGAAATTAATCAGGCCCCATCAAAGCAGCCGAAGGGGTTGTAGAGATTTTGTTCTACTTGAGGGATTATGCTGTTGTAAAATGCAAGATATGTTGTGCCCCTGAGCAAATGGAAATGGTTGACAAGTGTCAATCTTGTGAATGTATTTACCATTGTTTCCCATTGCTTGTAAGTTGTCTGTTTGTTGAAGAATTTTTTTTCTTCTACTGGAAAACAGTCGATGAAACTCTATTACAGAGAATCAGGCATGATATTTAACGAAGAACACAAGGATAAAATCAATTAAGAAATTCGAATTTTCTGCTCAAAGTATAAACAAAAAAAATATATGAAGCTCAAGCTAATGGTGTCTTAAATGATAGTATTATATATGACACAGCAAGGGATATAACTTAAAATTTGGATGTAACTTAATGTTTCAGGCCTCTTTAACAAAGAAAATGAATGATCCGTTTCTTCCCTTCTCTTTTTGTTTTTTTGGGTTGATTTTGAGAAGGATATGGTATGCTATTTCGGCGGGCATATCCTGGACCATGACTAAGTTTTTCGCCTCTTAAACCTGTCAAAGAAAAAGAGCCATAAGAAATCCCAAACAAGATGTTTTACAATCACATTGGCAAGATGGTTTTCTTGTCTGTTCATCATGTAATAATGCCTTTGATTTGTTTGTCCAGTTGTTAAGGTGTGCGGCGTTCAAGAATCAAAGATAGATCGAAACTATAGTACCAACTTAGTGATAATCAGTGTCATCTGAGTGACTGAGACTACAAAGTTCATGGATTTACCACACACACATGATATGTTTGTCAGCATCTTAACGATTTATCCCGGGTTTTGGAGCACATATATATGTCAATGGTTGTTTTCATCAAACCCATGGCTTCATTGTCAAATTTCTTAAAGTGATACCTTAGCATATCCAAAGAGCTGATTCTTTCTTGGATAATCCGAAATGAGAGAAGCTGAAAGAACTCTTAATAAGTTCCCGTTCTAGTTTCCAGATTAGTTGTCCCTATTTACTTCAGATATATTTCAGCTAGCCAATTTGTTTGTCAGTGCAGTTTAGGAGATGGAGATTTCTTCAGATTCTGCTAAAACTTCCCAACATGTCTCAAAGAGGAAAGGGGGCCTTATTACCATGCCTTTTATCATGGGTACCGTAAACCTCAAGTTCTACAAATGACAATGTTTTTGTTTCCACCAGGACACGTATTTTTATTCTAAGTAATGTTTGTTGTACTTGATGATCCTCAAACAAAGATTTATAATAACTTTTTTTTTTGTCCATTCACAGCAAATGAGGCATTTGAGAGACTGGCAAGTGCTGGCCTTAGTATAAACATGATCTTCTACCTGACAGATGAGTATCACTTCGACAATGCCACAGGTTTAAACATTTTGTTTTGGTGGGGAGCCATATCAAATTTCATGCCTACCTTTGGTGCTTTTCTTGCTGATTCTTACTTGGGCCGATTTCGCATGATTGCCGTTGGAACAGTTGTTAGCCTCGCTGTGAGCAATCTATGATCTCTACTAAATTGGGTCATTTTATCAGTTCAGGAAGTAAATCTACTAAAATGTTGTCACAACTGTTAATGTAGGGGCAGACTGTACTCTGGTTAACGGCCTTACTTCCACAGGCAAGGCCTCCTTACTGCGAGCATTATCCAGACAATTGTGCCAAACCAAAGGCAGGCCATCTTGCGCTTCTATTTTCAGCATTTGCACTCATGTCCCTAGGAGCTGGTGGCATTCGGCCATGCTCTTTAGCTTTTGGAGCTGATCAATTAGATAACCCTGATAACCCAAACAATGAGAGGATCTTACAGAGCTTTTTCAATTGGTATTATGCTTGTGTGACAGCATCTTTCCTGATTGCACTTATAGTTATTGTCTATATTCAAAATCAATTTGGCTGGGTTCTGGGGTTTGGAATTCCTGTGGCCCTCATGCTGGTCTCAACTTTTACATTCTTCTTGGGTACTAAACTCTATGTCAATGTCAAGGCAAACAAGAGCTTGATGACAAGTTTTGCTCAAGTCATTGCTGTGGCTTGGAAGAACAAACACCTTGCTTTGCCACCAAAGAATTCATGTGGATGGTATCATCATGACAAGGATTCAGAACTTATTTCTCCCACTGAAAGACTAAGGTATTTCATTTGTTTTTCAAGGTTGGAGTTTTACAATATTATACAAAAATCTAGGTGAAGCAGCATTGGCAAAAGTTCACTTGTGTACAGTATCATAACAGTTACGAGAAAGTATTAGCTGGTTAATAACTACCCACTGATGAAACTCATCCGTTGAAAAAAATATAAGCTGAGTTTGATGATTTGGTGGTTATTAACCGCCCAGTACTTTCTCGTACAGTCATAGATTAATTGTCATATCATCAACACTTGACTAAACATGTTTTTCCCTCGCTCCTTAGGTTTCTAAATAAAGCTTGCATTATTGTGAGAAACCCGGAGAAAGGCTTGAATCCTGATGGTTCAATTTCAGATCCCTGGAATGCCTGCACAATTGAACAAGTAGAGAACTTAAAAGCACTAATCAAAGTACTCCCAATATGGTCCACTGGCATCATGATTGCAGTGACAATCAGCCAGCATTCATTCCCTTTGCTCCAAGCAAGAACTATGGATAGGCGCATTTGGGGAAACTTCAAGATTCCTCCAGCCACACTCTTTACCTTTGCAGTTCTAACTCTGGGAATTTGGGTGGCTGTCTATGATAGACTACTCGTCCCAACATTAGCCAAATACACTAAGAACAAACGGGGCCTTAGCTTCGAGCAAAGGATGGGAACTGGACTGTTCATTTCTTGTATTGCCACTGCAGTTGCAGCATTGGTAGAGAAAAGCAGAAGAAGTAGAGCTATTAATGAAGGATTAGCTGAAAATCAACTAGGAGTTGTGAACATGTCAGTGTTTTGGCTCGCACCACAATATTGCTTAACTGGATTAGCCGAGGCATTCAATGCAATTGGGCAGGTAGAATTCTATTATTCTCAATTCCCAAAGAGCATGGCTAGCATTGGTGTGTCCCTTCTTGCATTGGGATTTGCTGTTGGAAACTTGGTCGGAAGTCTCATCGTGCTGATTGTGAATAAAATTTCTAAGGAAAGAGGGAACATAGGTTGGGTTTCAAACAACCTTAACCAAGGTCACTATGATTATTACTATTGGATCCTATTCCTCATGAGTTTGGCTAATCTCTTCTACTTTATCTTGTTGAACTTCTTCAATACTTGTCATCGGGATGAGAAGTTGAGAATCGATGATGAAAAAGAAATCGGAGAAGCAAAAGATGAGGACGAAAGTGACAATTAAGCCTATCAAACAGTCTTTTTTTAGAAATCATTATCAAAGATAAAGTCGAAACAATGTCATAAATCATAATGTTTCGACTTGGATTTGCATGTTGAGTCACATATTCTGAACGTACTTAATCACATATAAAAAAAAAACATTTCCCTATTAGTTTTTTTTTTTTTTTTTTGTATTAAGTTGTCAGTGCATAAAATTTTGTCATTCAAATGACATCATGTAAAACTATGCGTAGATAGAATACAATAATGAACTGTAATATATGTAGCAGATTACTGTTAGGATTAGACGCCCTAATCCAACCTGTTTTGAAACGATTAATAATGCAAAAATAGGAACACACAGATTTATAGTGGTTCACTATCAATGCGAGAGCTACGTACACTTTGCCGCTACTAGATTTCACTATAATAAAAATCGAGTTACAATCGTATCTCTATCTCTCACCTCTAATCAAATATTCGAAATCCTAAATACATGTTTATATACTCAACACAATAAGGCTACGAAATAAGAGGGTAAAAACACCAAAATACTCCAAAACTACAAACCCTTACACATAAAATATCTCCCGTGTGAAACATCGTAGCCTCCACGACTCAACAATCACGACCATTATAATGACCATGAGGAAGTAGAAGGCTGTCCTAACATCTTCCAGAACTTGCTTATTTAGCAGACAAAGTCAAAAGGAATTGTTATAATAAGAATTCGACAACTTGTAGAGGCAAAGTACCCGTTGGCTCAATTTGGATTGATGATTTCCTTCAAATCATTACTGTTCATACAAATTAAGAAAGAATCTTGACTAGTTGGGTTTAGTTCACATATTCATTCATGATGATGAGATGTAATTTGTAAATGCATTCATCACAATTTCAACTTTCAAGAAACTGCAACCTACTTTTGGATTGCAATTTGTCAATTTGAAGCTTACTACTTTGACCAATTCATTCAGAGGTTCCTAAGGAAAGAGGACATAGACTGATAGCCGTAGATGGCCGCCGGTCTTACAATGTTCAATGTCCAATGTACTCTTTGCATGTCAACTTACACAATTACACTCTTTTCTCGAAAAATAAATTGAGCCAATGCAGGGATTAAAATTTAAAATCCGCGGCCAGGTCAAGATTAATAATATATTTAAGGAACAAAACCCGTGAAATCACAACCCCCAATGTATAATTTGTTATAAAACTAGTAATTTAATGCAGTAATTGAATCTATTAAATATATATATATATTGCAATAAAGAGAAATAGTAAGTAAAATTATTCTTTTATTTGGTGATAGTTGATCGTATTATAAAATAGGTTGTTAAGAAAGAAAAAAAGGTTATTATTGCGAGATAATGGGTCGGACTATGAATTTTCTTTCCTTTTCTTTTCCTTTTACCGCATTTCAATAAAAGGGTTAAAGGGAGAGAACGTTGTTCCAACACAACTAAAGTCTGTTTATAAAAAAAAATCAAATAGGTAATTCATGAATCATAATTAATTTATAATTTTAGATTGAGTTGTTATAGATAAATCTTTATATTAATAAATGTTGAGGGAATGAATTTAAAAATGAATACATGAACCAATTTAAAAATTCACACTAATATTTCCATAACAAAATTCTTTTTTCATGTCCATACTTTTTGTAAAAGAATTAATAATTAAGATTTTGGGCCCAATCTGGAAAGATCCCATTAGCCGACTGCCCGACTTCCTAATTCCCATTGGAGAAGGACCAGGCCAGTTGCACATTATTTGGCCTACAAAAATATACTAATAAAGTCAACCTTTTAAATGCCAAACAAAATATACTAAATTTAGTATATTTTGAATCATTCAGAGGTTCTGCACTTCAATTGTTTTTAATTTATCACTTCCCTACTTGTTAATACCAACTAATAATAATATTGACCAAAACAAAGTTACAATGTTCACAACCATCTCGTGATATGTTTCATTCATTTGAAACTTTGTCAAACAAACACATTTGGCCTCTTTCCAATCAAAAAAGTAATATTATGTAGCAATAATTTTGTTAATATGGAAACTTTAGCATAAAAATTGATAAAATTAATTGGGAAAATACAAAATAATTCAAGAAAACTATTAAGGAATACACTAAATATAGTCCTAATAAAGAATTATGCACATTTTAGAACCACGACAATGTTGTATGTTCTCAACAAAAACATAAACCAATTGAGTAAAACAAAAACTACAAACTAAAAAACAATATATGCTTATTCATATCCAATCAATTTCTTTTTTTTTTTTTTCTTTCAACTGATTTTTGTGAATGGGCTCGTATATGCAATGATGAGTTAATCGTAATTTCAACATGCGATAAAAACAACAGTAAATTAAAACTACGATTTCAGTAGCCGATCGGTTGTCCGTTCCTTCTAACACCAAATCATTAATAAATCTTTAACAAACTTGTCGCCATATAATTGTTTCCATAATTGCTTTTTTTTTTTTTTTTTTTTGTTTTTGTTTCCATAATTGCTTAACATTAAAGAAATGTAGGATGAATTCATATATGACTTGACTATAGCAAAAGTGTCAGTCCGAGTTCAGAACCCTTTGCTATACTAAATGTAGGCTTATGCAGTGGTAGCCCATAATTCAAGCCCGGATTTCAGAATCAAAATGCAAGGGAAGATCACTGAGTCAAACAATGTTAAGCCCGTTCAGTTCTCAAACTCTATAAATATCGTCATTGCCGCGATTGTTTTCTCATCTCATCCTCTGTAAGCGAGTTCATTTGCAAGAATCTTTGTGTACAAATCATCGTTATCGTTATCATCATCATCATCATCATCATCATCATCATCATCATCATCAATAATGGCCCCAATTGCAGTTGGTGATTCCCTTCCCGATGGAACCCTGGCCTACTTCGACGAGCAAGATCAGCTCCAGTCACTCACCATTCACTCACTCGCCGCCGGCAAAAAGGTCATCCTTTTTGCCGTTCCCGGTGCATTCACTCCCACTTGCAGGTACGGTCAACGTTTGAATCGATTTGGGTTTTTCCCATTTCTTTGAATTTCTGGCTTTATTTTGTTTCTTTTGTTGAGTTGGGTTTTGATATGGTTTGGTGATGTTACCTGCAGCATGCAGCATGTGCCGGGGTTCATTGAGAGAGCAGAAGAGTTGAAATCTAAGGGCGTTGACGAAATTTTGTGCATCAGCGGTATGAATGTTTGTTAATTCCAATTTTCTGAGCAAAAAAATTCGATCTTTAAATCATTAGCAGACTTTTATTCTGCTATTAAAATTGAAAATATTGTAACTTCAATTCATGTTTTGATGGATTGAATGGGTTTGGTATATTAGAAAAAAGGTATAAAAATCTATGCTTTTGGTAAGAAAATGGTGGAACAGAGTGAAGTAATCCCGGCATATGAGAATCTATTTTGTTTCGAATGGATTCGTGATCAAATTTAGTTTAAGTGGTAGTGATGATCTTAAGATGTAAGAAAGCAAATGTCTTTGCTTTCTGGGCATATAAATTTTTGTGAGACATAACATGGTTTTGGTTCTTATTTGCAGTCAATGATCCGTTTGTGATGAAGGCATGGGCAAAGACTTACCCCGAAAATAAGCATGTCAAATTTCTTGCTGATGGCTCTGGATCATACGTGAAGGCCCTTGATCTTGAGCTTGATCTCTCCGAGAAGGGACTCGGCACTCGATCTCGGAGGTTTGCTATCTTGGTTGAGAACCTCAAGGTCAAGGTTGCTAACATTGAAGCTGGTGGAGAATTCACTGTGTCCGGTGCTGATGAAATTATTAAGGCTCTTTAATTTCCTTGTTTTCTTGGATGTACCTTAATATTATCGAATTCTAAGTTCGTTATCCTTTGTAATGTCTTAGTATACTTCCTAGTTTGAATATTTTGTTGCCTTGTTCGATTGTAATGTTTTTATGATTGTTAAATAAAAGAGACCCGATTATTGCTTCTGAAGCTTCCTCGTATTTTCCAATTTCATATCTCTGTCTGTGCGGCATGGCTCCAGAATCTGATTCACTTTTCTCAAGATTTCTAGACAATGGCGGATTGAGGCTATTGCAATAGATATCAAGATGCTACTAACATGCTTATGATTTGTTATACTTATACATTGGGTTGACTAATATCCATTTGGGTAGTGTTGCCCGCTTGCTGACATTTGATTTTGCCGCATCACCATTTTACTCCTAGTTAAGTAAAGAGGAGAGGGTGCAAGAAAAATTTAAGGTAATTTTAAGGTAATCTGGGAAGGTTATGGGCATTGATCTTGATACTTAATAGTCCATTCTGGTTGCAATGTTTACCTTTTCGTTTCATGGATGATTTTTTAATAAGATTGCGGTGGCCAATGGTCTTTCCTCTGAGCAATAATCCATTCTGGTTGAAAATCTTGCCTATTCATTTAAGGGATCTTTAAATAAGAGTGTGGTCAATTTCAATTCCTGTGCGAGTGAGATTGAGATGGATTTGATAGAAGATGCGCATGTTCAAGAATCCCCTAAATATTTGTGCATTTTCCGACTCAACCTTAATAAATGTTAATTGAAAGACTAATTCAATTGGAGCAGTAGAACTTGAACATGAGTTGTTGTTCATCTTTACGTTACGTGAAAAAGTTAAAAAAGTTACAAGAAGAGATAGACACATTTATCCAGGACGCATAGCATACATTTGTCTCGTTGTTCACCGCGAGTTTAATGAGCACAAACACAAAACAGTGTCTCGTCGGGTTGGAAGTTCAGACAACATATATGCCAAAATATATTCATTTACAATTTGAAATTCTGAGGCTCCAGCCTTGAAGATTCGTTAATTTGCCTTCACTTGTCCTTTTTTTCAAGCAAAAATGAATTTAAAAATAATATAATAATTCAAGAATTTGCTTCCACTTGGTCCATTTCTCCTGCTGGCTGGCTCCTACAGCCAACCCATCAATTCATCAGTTTATAATTAACTTCCTCAAACATCAAACAGTACTAAATCTTCTGCTAGGATAAGCTTTTTCTTGTTTTTGTCGATCCATTTAGCTTTTGTTTTCTTTCTTGTTTCAATATGATTCTGAACAGTATAAAGAACTCTCTTAGATTATATCACAGTTATAAATTTTCCAACTATCCATTTGGTTCTTAATTCAAAAGATTCTGCTCAGAAAATCTTTTTCAATTCTTAACTGATCCCTTTATTTTTTTGAAATAGAAATGCAGGTTGTTGTACTAGAGCAATAAAGACAGAAGACAACCACCTCAATAAAAACTATGCAGACTGAACCCAGAGGATATTTGATGGATAGTAATAATTGCCACAATGTCGTTTCTCTATATGTTGTCTATTTTACCATTCTTCAGAGTCAGTACCATATTTTAGAGCATAACAATGACACTTCACCATCAGAATTTTCAACTTAATAGATTGCTACTTGAAAGGCAGCATTTAGACCTGAAGAAGATGTTTGACTGGCTTAGAAACATTATTACTCTGCAATTTTTACTTGGAAATTTGCCTCAGATTCAGAATACAAGAATTTTCTTTTTGAACTATCAACGAGCATAAACAATTAGGAATGAGGATTGAATCTGTAAATATAACCAAGATTCAACTGACTGCTTTGCTAGTGTTATTTAAATGGGTTAAAAGCATTAACCCCTTAGAACTTGTATAGCAGTTGGTATGGTGTGAAGCGAGCCAAAGAGTTAGAATCAGGATTTCAAGAGTCATGGAGTTGCAATGTTTTCTTTCTATTTTCTCAATGCTCTGCTTACACATTACCACATTTGGTAGCATTAATATGAGTACCGAGAATTGCTAGTAAATTTACCTAAGACAAAACACAAGTGAATAATGCTGCACTGAACACAGTACTAATCGTGATGGATCCCAGCATTTAAAGTCATTTGGAGCCGTTTGAAGAAGAGGGTCCCAATTATCTTTCTGCAATTTAAAAGAAAATTTTCTGTTGGATTTGAAATTTATTGAGAGGGATGAAGAGTGCAGTGAGACTGTGAGATACTTTGACTCCATCTCTCACACAGTATGATGGGCTTCATTTGTTTAATATTTTTTCTTGAAGTTACAAGCCTAAAAACAAGAGGGGGCCTCTCTCTATCTTTCCCTTATATTGCTGTTTCTAACTCTTTCTTCTTGTCCCTTCAAACATTTTTTAGATACTCCTCTTTCCAAGTTTCTTCTTCCTAACCTTCTGCTTTCTTCTTTCTCCTTTCAACTTTTCTTCATTTCAAGCCTCCATCTTTTTTCTTTCTACTTTAGCTCAAAAAACTTTTTGACTTTTTAAGTTTCAAGTGCTGTAGCTGAAGGGCTCACTGTAGAATCTCAAATTTTTGTGAAGATGAGTGCTTCTAAATTCATAAAATGTGTGACTGTGGGAGATGGAGCTGTTGGAAAGACTTGCATGCTCATTTGTTACACCAGTAACAAGTTCCCTACTGTGAGTTTCTTCTACCACCACCATTCCTGAAAAAGAACTCTCTGTTTTTGCAAATTTTCTTGCATTTCCCCTACTTGTAGTTTCCAATGTCTGCTTTTCTTGTTTCTGCTCAACTGAAAGAGAAGAAGAAAATTGATATTCAAGCATTTGATTCAGCATTTTTTTGTCTCTTTTCTCTATTTGAACTTTTCTACTTTACTCTGGAAATTTCAGAGTTTTTTTCTTGTTTCAGTTATCTATATGCTCTGATATTTGTTGGGCTTTTCTTCCAGGATTACATTCCCACAGTATTTGATAACTTCAGCGCCAATGTAGCTGTGGATGGAAACATTGTGAATTTGGGATTGTGGGATACTGCAGGTATTTTCTTCCAGCATATACTTTGACAGTTCAACTAAAACTGCATGGTTCTTGGAAAATTTATACCCCCCTAAATCCTAATGCTGCTTAGTCATTCATTATCTATAGGTCAAGAAGATTATAGCAGGTTGAGACCTCTTAGTTACAGAGGTGCAGACATATTTGTGTTAGCTTTTTCTTTAATCAGTCGGGCGAGTTATGAAAATGTCCTCAAGAAGGTATCATTATGACTGCAAATGACTTGTTCTGCCATAGATGCTCTTTCATTTTCCTTTCACTATTTAGCTTACAAATATGCACAAGAAATAGAATACCATTGTGACTTTTATTTAACTTCAAGTAGTTTTCAACTTGCTCATTGATCAGCTACTATGTCATTTTCAAACAATTGTTAGAAAACCCGCAAAAAGTTCTCTTGTTTTGGCATGAAAGACATCATTCTGAGATTCTTCATCTCAATTTCTCATGCAGTGGATGCCAGAACTTCGTAGATTTGCGCCGAATGTTCCAATTGTACTTGTGGGTACAAAATTAGGTATGCCATAAGTTGATGATCATATTGTCACACTTCATTGCTTACATTAATTGCTACTTATAAGGGCTTATGGAGTTGTATCTCGATTGGAGCTTACAAGAAAATTTCTTTTTATCTGCTTTAACTGTACAGATCTTCGCGAAGACAGGGTATATATGGCCGATCATATTGGTTCCAACATCATCACATCTGCCCAAGTGCGTACACCTTCTCATTTACTATACCTCCAAGATTACTATGATTATAAATAGAAAAGAACAAAATTTCTTGGTCGAGAAAACAGTTTGTTTGACTAATCGAGTTATTTGTACAGGGTGAGGAGCTTAGGAAGCAAATTGGGGCAGCTGCTTATATTGAGTGCAGCTCAAAGACACAGCAGGTATACTTGTGCATGCCTGAGATGAATCTTGGAGTATAATGTAGTCCCTTATGAGAGCAATATTGTGAAAATTTTCAAGTAAATTGAGTCTTGGAAAATGTTGATTTTATTAGAATGTGAAAGCTGTGTTTGACACGGCAATAAAAGTTGTACTTCAACCTCCAAGGAGGAAGGAAATGGCAAGAAAGAGAAGGCACAGAAGCTCTGGCTGCTCCATTGTGTGAGTGCTGCTGCTGCCTCATTCTTTTATATAGTGCTTAAAGAAAAAATGCATTTTCTTTTCCCCAAAGATTGATTAAGAATCAGAAATTCAGGTTACCAACTGATAACGATTGAATTGTTATAGAAGTTCTTGATAATGCATGAGCTTAGTCGGAGTAATAATAATAATTTGATCTTGTGTTTCTTTGAAACAGCAGGGGAATTGTATGTGGAGGATGTGCTGCTTAACAAAAATGGTGGCAGAATTTCACCAACCTAACTCTACGTTACTGCAAAAACATACTACTACTAGTAGTTGCTTTTGTTGCAAGTATTGTATGTTTTGTTTTGGGAGCCTCAGAGAATGGCGCAGTTCATACACTCTCCCATATCACTCAAACACGTATCTAAACATCTAAATTTGTGTGTGTGTTTGAGTAGAGAGTGCATAAGATGAGAGAGCTTTTTGTCTTAAGCGCACAACATGTAATTTGACTAGTATTGTATTTGTCTTGGAAAAGTTGTTTGTTGATGTTAGTACTTGTATTATGTTTTTCTTTCCCTTTAAGCTCCCTCGTACGTACTAGTATGTCATGCAATTAGTGGCGGATTTAGTTTTATGTGAAATGAGTTTAATATGAAACGAGGGTAAATCACGATTTTAACGTACAATAAAAGCAACATGAGATTAAAATTACGATTTCAACCGTGATATATATGAGACGTTCACACGAGACTTTCTAAAATTTTTAATTTAAAAAAAAAATAGTATAAATTTTCAAATCTGGGAGATGCCACACCCACCAGAGACCATTTATCGGTAAGTTAGAGGTTGAAATCACCGTTATATTGGTAATTTTAGATCCTTAAAAAGTGATTACTTTCCTTATTGTATTATGCTAAAAAGCCTAAGATGCTTAAGAATTAAACAAATCAAATAGGGACAATAAGGGTCGCCAGCCTCGAGCAGTGTACCTAATCCAAAAACTTTACTAGGCCGTTTAGTAGGACAGCTGTATGGGTTCCTTTAAAATTGGGCTCGAAAGTGGAGATGGGCCTTCCAACTTCAGTTCTGGTCCGCCAATTTCGGAGACAAAGACAGCATATAAAACCACGTCACGTGTACAACCCTCGAAGGTCACGTGCTCTATCTCGCGATCTTTAATATTCCCATATTACACCCCATCGCAATAGAAAATTACGTCACCGTCCCAGATGGACCCGCCAGCTTCAAAGAGTTGGAGCATCCATACCCGCAGAGAAGTCACCTCCAAATACCAGATCCAAGAGCGCGTGGGTTCGGGCGCTTACTCGGACGTCTACAAAGGCCGTCGTCTCTCCGACAACCTCACCGTCGCACTCAAGGAAGTCCATGATTATCAATCAGCATTTCGCGAGATTGAAGCTCTCCAGACCCTTCAACACTGCCCCAATGTCGTCGTCTTGCACGAGTACTTCTGGAGCGAAGACGAAGACGCCGTCCTCGTGCTCGAGTATTTGCCCTATGATTTGTCCGACGTCATAAGAGCGGCCAAGAAGGGTGAGTGGAAAGATCAAGGCTTGAGAATTGGGGAAATAAAGCGATGGATGATTCAGATACTTTGTGGGGTGGACGCGTGTCATAGAAGTTCAATTGTGCATAGAGACCTCAAGCCTGCGAATTTGTTGATTTCGGCTAATGGGGTGCTGAAGTTGGCTGATTTTGGACAGGTTAATTTTTATTTTTTTTTTGTGTTGGAACTTTTTTTTCCCGCTATTTTTCCCGGTAAAGATCGTGTTTTTAATATATGGTTCTTTCATTCTTTGTGGGCTTGGTTGTGATCAAAGCTTTGAAACTGGGTTTGGAAATGTGTGTAGCAATCGTGTTTTTAATATATGGTTCTTTCATTCCTAATGGCTTTTAATCTTTAAACTGAAACCAAATCAGATTCCCTTTTTCTGACTAGAAAGCCCAATTCCTTGCGACTCTCTACTAGGATGAAAATGAACTTTTTCCTGTTTTTAGAAAGAAAAAATCCAAGTTTCTTTTTTTATGCGGAAAGGTTCCGAATGAGCTACATTTTTTTTTGTTATATTGTGCAAGTTAATAGTAAAAGGCAATGGATAGCTTCAATTACAGTATCATACCAGAAAAATATAGTTCTAGTTCTCTGGCTAGCATTGAACCTACATGTCAACACCAAATGGCCCTTTGCATAGATGTATCTTATAAAGTGTGTTGAAGCTTCTGAAGTTATCTCTTCTATACGAGTGGTGTTCATGTTATTGAAAAAAAAAACTCAATTATTTGGCTAATTATCATGACACCTCAAATAACCATGATTGCCGGGTGTACAATCTTCATACCTGTGCATTCTGATAGTAATTCTATCTGGGAAATACACCATGAATATCAAGTGTTCCCTGTGTAGAAAATAACTGTATAAGGTTTTAGATGCCTTCCTGACATAACTCCATGTGCTTCTAAAGGCATTCATTTTTGTTTCCCTTGTGCTTTTTGTTCAGGCTAGGATACTTCTTCCTCCTGGATATGTTGCTGTTGGTAATAATTTGCCGCCTGATGACCAAAACTCTCCAAACCAAGCTACTGAAACCAGTGCTGTATTAGGTGGTGCTGATCTTGAAACTCAAGTTATTCTAGAGGAATACCAAAATAAGGAAGAATGTGGAGGACCATTAGATGAGCTCCAACAGAGGGACTCTTTTGATGAAGCTGATAAAGAAGGTAATATTCCCGATGGAGATGCATCTTGTCTTGCTACTTGCACTGCAAGTGACATGGATGAAGATCCTTTCAAGAATTATTCATACGAGGCAGAAGAGGGTGAAAATCAGGGATTAGGCCCTCTTACATCATGCGTTGGAACTCGTTGGTTTAGGGCACCTGAATTGCTCTATGGCTCCACGACATACGGACCAGAGATTGATTTGTGGTCATTGGGATGTATTTTTGCAGAGCTTCTGAGTCTAGAACCACTTTTTCCTGGAACTTCTGATATTGATCAGCTAGGCAGAATTATTAGCGTCCTGGGAAACTTATCAGAAGAAGTCTGGCCTGGTTGTCTGGATCTCCCTGATTACAACACAATTTCATTTGGTAAAGTAGAAAATCCACTTGGTTTGGAAGCAAGTCTACCTCGCAGATCTGCAAATGAAGTTGTACTTGTCAGGAAACTACTCTGTTTTGACCCTGCAAATAGAGCAACGGCAATGGAATTGCTTCAAGAAAAGTACTTGAATGAAGAACCTTTACCAGTACCGATATCTGAGCTTAGAGTTCCTTCTAAGCATTGTGATCAAGATGAGGATTCCCCAACTGAGAGGGGCTATTATAGGGAATTTGACTCGGATTCAGAATTTGATGATTTTGGCCCTATGAATGTCACAAGGTACAATGATGGTTACGCTATTCAGTTTTCTTGAACTTGATGGAAGGTCCTCTATCATCCAAGTTACATGGTTGGAGCTGTTTCTGTTGTTTTTTGTATCATGGGTGCATCCAAGTTACATGGTTGGAGCTTTTTGCTGTTGTTGTTTTTTGTATCATGGGTGTCAAGCAGTAAACCTCCTTATACCCATCTTATGTTGTTTTATAAGTTATAGTGTGAAAACAATGTATTCTTGTTTGAAGATTACCAGATAGTAGTACATTAGAACTCCTCAAAAGAAGAAAATTTTTCGAGATTGTAAATGTAAAATTCAAATTTATTCCAGAAAAGGGAGGAGGAACTTAAGAGCATGAGCAAGGCCAGTTGCCTCTTTCCCAGATTTCAATCTCTTTCTCAGAGTTTAATTAGAGCTTGTGCGTTAACAACATGACTCTCCTGTCTCCAAGTTTATGGTGCAATTTTTTTCGTTGTTGCAGGAGAACTGTTGACCTTTCATCTAAAACTTACTTTTGTGGAGTCCGATTAGTACAATCTCAAAAAAGTCGCTTGAAAATCAGGCTGTAAGCGGGGCTCATTTCTTCGAAACAGTTTGAAGATGTCATGATAGCACTGAAAAATCAAATATTTCTTCCAAATCATCCCAAGCAGCTCTCATCATATGTTGTAACGGGTAACTAATACTCGGAATAGTTCCAAAAGTGATGGAACTTTATCAATTCAATTCAATTGTCTGCGACTGGGAAAAAAAAAAAAGACCAATTGGGAGCAAAACTACAGTCCACTTTATTGGGGAAGAAAATATGGTTCATGACATTGTGTCCATTTCCCATCAGCGTCGAAAAATCAGCTTGCTCAACCGCTTTAAGTCAGTTTTATCAATCCATCGGCAGACATCACGCCGTAAAATATCATTACTTCCAAGTTCATAGCTAACCTTGGTTATGAGAGTTTTCAATAACATCAAATTGAGGTGAAATGGTCATTTATTTCAATACATTTCCTGTCTGCTCTGAGAACTATTGAGGCCAAGAGAAATCCTAGGCATTGCACTAGCAGACTAATTCACTACCAAGTAGATCCACCCTTAATTATCCTAAAATCGCACGAGCTCGTTAGTATACAATCTGCCGGCCAAGCGAGACCTAACAAACAATCCATAGCTTCTGGCAGATGTGACTTGGATCCAATCACAGGGCTACCAAGTCTCTCTCTGGTTGGTTCCCCAAACAAGCGGTCACACTGATCAGGGTTATTCATCTGTATCAAAGGAGGAACTCATTAGAAAACTGAAATATAGTTTGCATATTATGACAATAGGTCCAACTAATGGACTTCATGTTAACAGAAAGATACCATTCTGGAAGAAGAGCTATCTCAATTTCTTGAAGCGATTTTCCTTTGGTTTCCATAACATTCCTCTTCACAAAAACCACTGCTATCAGGCAGAAGGTACCAAAAAAGGAGTACAATAGACGTGCTCCCAATAGCTCAAGCAAACGCAAGAACATCAAGCCAACAAAGAAGTTCAACACCTAAGGAATAACATTTGTCATACAGTTTAATATGAAACAAATGCAAACAATGTATTGTGCATATTGGACTTAAAAAGCTCTCCTATTGTACTTGGGGAAAAATTTGAGAATTTAAATAATAAAAGGAGCATGTCAGTAGAGAATTATTACCCAGTGTACTGACATACAAAATGCCATGGCTTTTGCCCTAATTCGGCTTGGTAGCATTTCCGGGAGGAGGAGACCTGGAACTGGACCAGCTCCAATGGCGAACGTTAAGACAAACCTACCGAACAAGTTCCACAACATAAATTAAGATCATCAATAGCAAAATTCTAAGCTGTTGTTTTGTGCTCCATAACTGCCATTCTGATCAGGTCCAGAAAGATCAGCGCAGATTGTTATATAATTTACAGAGATGGTGAATGTCCAGAGAGAGAAGAGTTCCGAATTTCCAATGTTCACAATTTAAGCAAGGAGCATGAAGTCTAGCCAAAATATAGTTCAACATCGGCCCACTTGTAGCGTTATTACATTAAAATTTAAATTATCATTTGACAACTCCGGTTTATACCTTTTGTAAAGATTAATGAAATGTTGCAATTTCAAAATTTCGCTTCTCAGTTGACGATTTTAGCAGAAAATAATGATCTTCAAGGGTACAAATGAATGTTAGACTTACATCAACATGCCTGCAATAGACAAATAAAAAGCTCCAGAGTTCAATGGAGGCAAACTTGCAGCGACAACTTGAAGAGCCAATGCTGTTGCCTGAATATGGAAATTCAAAAACAAACACCAACTTTACGATCAAAGAGAGCATTGGTATCCTCGAAAGTAAAATCAAAACATGGAATTATTCTGAAAAAGATATCTGTAAGCTTATATTAAGAATAAAGTTTTGCAAAATGAAATACCTAACAAAACTCTAATCTCATTTAAAACCCAACATTTTAATTCAGTTCAAGTTTTCTCAAAAAAGAATTGCGACAATGGGCATCCAAATTGGAAATTGGACATGGAAAATTCAATTTCCAAATCTGACTTAAAGCAAACCAACAGGATTCATTGTTGACTTCTCCAAAATTTTGTGCTGATCTATATTTCAACCTTATAATAAATGAAGTTAATGGGAGTCCTAAAACATACTTCAACAATGTGATATGTTACCCAAATTACAACAACTTTCTAATGGCCAAAGTACTTTACCATGCCAAAGAAGCTCCAAAGGAGAAGAATTCTCCTTCCCAACTTGTCCATCAATATCAGTGCAATAACAGATCCTGAATAGAGAACTTTATTCAACCAAAGAAAGAAAAAGGATAGCAAAGTAGAATTCGGAGATAAATTACAGCCACACTGCAAATCATCTATAAACAAATGAAATTATCTACAGGAAAGCGGGGTCCTAGGATATACGTGCATATATATGTCTGTCACAGGTTTTTTTCGTGCAGGGATTTGTGTATTTGTGTGTGCACGTGCAATGCTAAAGAACAAGGACATACCTATTATATTTGCAATTCCTACAAAAACATTTGCCACGTTCGAGGATACTCCCGCACGTCTAAATACAGTTGAAGAGAAATAAAACACAGCATTTATTCCAGATAGCTGTTGTAAAGCAAATAGGGTTGATCCAATAAAAACAACTGCAAAAGGAACGAGTAAATAACAAAGCATTTCATGGAGAAGAAATTAACAGGGAAAATGTTACCCGAAATCACCACAGGCAACAGTTATGTACGAATTCAAAAGAACAAAAGTAAAAACGCTTAGCCACCTAAGCCATGAACTATACATCAGAAACTGTTCATATCTACCTCTGGAATGCCGACCGAATAGTAATTCTGTAAGTTTTACGCTATCCGTTTCATCTCCTCTTTCTAACTTTGCCAACTCTGCCATTGCAGTTTTAACATGTGAATCTCCGAGAAGCCTCTCAAATTGAACTTCAGCTTCAGCAATTCGTCCTTGCTATGTCAACCAAGGGAAGGGATAAGCATCAGGCAGCTCATACAACAAAACAACAAGTTCTTTGATGCAACACAAGTGACACGACTAGAAAAATGTTTTCTGATTACTAAAGAATAAAGCTGGAAAGGGATAGCAAAACAAATTAACCATCTTCTGAAACAATTAGCAGAATCTCATTTTAAAACTGCAGCAAAAGATGGAGAAAATACAACTAGATATAACTACAAGAATTCTTTTTTGCTAATACAAGGAGTAACAGTGACAAAATTAGGTAAATGTGCCAAACAAAAGAAACAGTTCCCTGTTCTGCTTATGAAAAATCAAGATGAATATGCTTATGCATTAACTTTCCAAGGACTGTTAAGCTTCACAACAGAGAGAGGAAACTTCAGGATGTGACAATAGAAAAAGCCAGATTACAAATGTAAATGAAATCCACAAAACTAGAAATAAACCTTGTAGAGCCAATGGGGAGATTCAACACAAAACACCATGGCAAGAGCAAGTGCAGCAGCTGGTACTGTGGATAACCAGAAACAGTACCGCCACCTGAATACATGCATTGTAAAGTTTAGATGAGATAGAAAACCAAGAAACAGCAACCTTTCTTTACGAACAAAAGACCTTTTCAATGTTTTCAGTTGGAGAGGTACTGGATATTTGTTGAATGTTCTTACCAGCCGAAAACATCCTTCACAGGAATTCCAACTAAGAGAGATGCCATTATTCCAACACATGTTGCAATCTGAATAAAGCTTCCATAAGTACCCCTCACATGAGCAGGAGAAACCTACTTTGAATAACAAAAAGATCACATGAGCAGGAGTAACATACTTTGAAGAACAAAAAATAGTAGTAGAAAGAAAACTACAACATAGCCACTCTCAACAAGTAAAGCAAACATCATGAGAGAACTATGCCTAATACTAATATTTGTTTTACCTCTGTCACATAAAGCGATGCAACAGCAGGACCCACGCCTAGTCCTGTTCCTACTACAAACCTGCCTATAAGTATGCCTGCCAACGTCCTAGCTGTAGCACTGGAAATGCACGTGTGTTAGTAACTTTATTGAAGTCAAAAGTATGGAATGTAATGCACCACAAGTCCATAGGCACTGACTCTAAGCTGTTAAAATTTTTTACTCTTTCTTGGGAAAAAGTTTCCTTGGCCATACTGCATCAGACACCACAACTTTCCCAATTAGACATGGGTACCATGTAAGTGGCAAAATGTTTACATGCATGACATTGATTACACATTTAAGGCAAGTCATGCTTGCTACATTGATATTATCTACAAAGGAATTGCAATCAACAAACAAATTCTAAAATTTTAAGATAAACCAAAAATAGAAGAGAACAGAGCACAAGTCTGTGCTTTTACCATATAATGGCACCAACAAGCATAGGGGCTGCACACAACTGAAATGCCCTGCGACGTCCAACTCCATCAGCAATCCAGCCACTACTGAGAGATCCAAGAAAAGCACCTGCCAGGCATGTACTAACAACGAGACCTACATTTTCAAAGTAAAACCAGAATGAAAACCAAGAGGCTAAGACAAATTTGTTGTTAAAGGAAGAATTTGATTACCTTCAGATAATGTATTCCCATTGAAACCAAGATCCAAAGCAATGTTTTCAAGAGGCTCATTAACTACTCTGTGGATGGAGAAGAATTTCATAATCCATGTGAAGATTAATGTAAGAATCGGAAAGAGAAAAAGACAAACAAGAAAGGAAACTGCAGCAAGGAAAACATACCCAAGATGGTAGCCAAACAAGAATGAGACAATTGTTGCCACAAGAACATGCGGCAAAGAGAGCTTCCAGGAAGGACTTGAAGTCTCTTGTTCCATCCCATTCTGCAAAAGGGCTAAAAGATTGACAAGAAAGTTAGATGACTTTCCTCACCAATTGTTGACAAATTATTTGATGCTCAACACTTATTTCATGCAGAAGCTTCTTTTTTCTCTCTTATGCTTTTCTTTCCTTTTTGGTTACTGTTGATAGGATTAGTATGACATAGTCTAGAATCTTTGTGTAGAAATAGAAGGGAAGATATACAAACAATGATGCAAGTTTGGAGTACGGGCAGTATGATGCTTCTATAAGTTGTTTCATAATCTATCTTCATTTGGAAAAAGGAATGAAAGGAAAGCCCAATAAGCACAAAACACATTTCCTCGTGGATGCACAAAATCTAAATGACCCCTCAAATTCTATAGGATATAAGACAACTTAGACAACAGAGAGAGCAAACATACCAGAATGGTCCTCTATGTCAAACAAATCCATAACATCCCTCGATGACAATCGCTTGAACATTGAAGAACCGTGCAGGTGACTCCACATACCGAGATTCAGCCAGGCTATACTTCCCAAAAAATCACTTTAGACGGAGAGATTTGTGAAACCAACGCCTACAACACATCAGTGCAAGCAGTCATTATCAACCCATCTGCAGAAAGTTGTCAACTTTCCTACTTATTTATGCTCTTGTTGCCTAGATCAGAGCTACACTTTGAATTCTAAACAGTTCCGTGAAAGATCTTCAGCAAATTAGCACAGAGAGCAGAACTAAATCAAGTAACTGCATTAACACCCACAACGAACTATGGAAGAATTATTGAGGAAGAACAAAATTCGGAAAACAACGAATGTTATGATAAGAAAAAAAAAAGGTCAGCTGATCAGTTAAAACATCCCAAAGGTTCTATCTATGATCCATCAAGAATTGCAGCAAATCAAACGCTCAAAATAACTGCACCTACTTTTCAACAATTAATCTCAGACAGCCCACTTACAGCACTCCCACAGTAAGGAATAGTCTTCACAAAAAAATTTAACACCGTTGAGCCAGAAATTCGTAAAAAAAAAATTCCATCTTCGCATGATTTGATACATAACAATCAATACGATGCATTTTTATTCTGACAAATTCATACAAACAGAAACTGGTTTGGACCCAATTACCTCTGGGTCTGGGATCATCCAATCAATCAAACCCACAAGATTCTTTTTCAAGTGCTGTGGTAGTAGTACATATAGCAGCAATCCGTCCTTCACCAAACGAAACTTCCCGAAGCTCTCACTGTGTGTGTGCGTGCGCGGGCTTTGTTAGTTATTAGTAATTATAAGACTGCTAGTACGCACTTTAAGGTGCGATTTAATTTTCATTTGTCTTCAGACTTAAGCAAATTTGCTGCATTGCATCTTTTTATGCGCCTCCCAGAAGCTTAACACTGCGGATTTGTATTGAATCACAATTACTATGCATGTTTATCGTATAAACATAATTAATAATTAATAATCACGTGGCCTTGTCTCAAATTTTTTTTGGTTTTCTTCTAATTAAATAATTACGATGGTAAATTCTATAAATTAATTATTAACGTTAATTAAATAAATGTCTTATTAAACTCGCATTAAACGAAGTAAGCATTATTGATGACTGTGATCTAACAAGAAGCTTCGGGTTTCTGTCTTTAAGTGTGTTGTACGAGGAGGATGATTTCATTCAGCGACACGTGTCCAACAAACAAGAAAAAAGCCATGTGCAAGGGTAAGATTGTGATATCGTTGTGTTTGTGTGGGGTGATATGCCATTTTACTGTCGGCTGCAGCCTTGCAGCTGTGATTCCAACTCAAAGTTTGGTTAACGTGTGTGATGGAATTGACTGGTAACGTAAAGTAGCCAAGTAAAATGTGCCACGTGTCTCTCGCCACCCAACCTTGCATTACTGTTTCGTTCTTTTTCCCTACAATTTTTCCTATTGACAAATGACCCCTCTATTCTTGGAAAACCACTAAGTAAGATGTTCCACTTTATCCCTCTTTTTTTCGGTCATTGGATCTTCTGTCCAATATTTTGTAACTCTTATTTTGTCCTAATTAAAACTAAGTCGTAGCGTTCACTAATCTCTTGGTTAGGGTCTAATAATTGTAAAGTAATTTTAGTAATATTTATGCATTTAGTACCTACTTTTAATGAAACTACATCGTTTTGAACGTTAGACAGAATAAGACACGATAAATATTTGACAAAAGATCTGGTCTCATATCTTTCCAGCTAAGGAATGGACTGGCTGAGATAGAGTCATGGGGATTGGGGAGAGAAGGATCATTTATATTACCTCCGGAGCCAGTCTTTAAAATTTAGAGTTTATATAAGATATCTCGGTTAAATATATCCCAAACTCTATGTTTTGTGTTGAAAATTTGAAATTTGCGTGTGATTGGAATGAAACGAGAATTATGCAAAAACAGTCTATCCAAAAAGATCTTTAACTCTCTCGTGATCCCAAGGTGGTTTAGTGTTCATTTTAGTGTTAGGATAAAATATTTGGTGATTAAGTGCTTAATATTTTCTTGCTATGTGTGCACTATATCAACTATTGTGTGTGAGTTTTTGCTCTTTAGTCAATGTAAGAGCCCACATAATAGTAGATCATGTTGTTATTATAACGTGACATAGTGCACATACATTAAAAAAGTATTTAACAATTAACCACCAATGTGTTGATGATTATTAACTATCTAAAACTTTGCCGTGTTGATGATTTTAAGTGTGTTAAGTGGGGAGGGGAATTTAAAAAATGGTAAATTACATTTATTTTTCTTACTCTCGAATAATATTAAACTCTTGCAAAGGGCTTCATGTAAATTAGCATAAGATGCTAGTACTTGAAATTAACCTTTTATCAGAGTTCAAATTGAGCATTTTTTTCAAGTTCAAGCTCAAACCAAACAAAATACTCATCATTTTAACCTAGCTCAACATCAAATCGAACCGAACTTGGAATTTTTGCATTAACTATTGCTTTAGACTTGAATCGAGTTTGAGCCTAAAAAAAAATTAACAAGTCAAGCTTGAGTTTACCTAGATATCACCCCAATCGTTGTTGTGTGCAATATTGTTCAATCTATTATTTGTACTAGTAAAAGAAACAACTAAAATATTGTTACCAAATTAGCGTTAATTTCAAAATTAACTCCCTCAACTAGGAATAAGTGGATTCTTGAAACTATTTCTTTAGTTGATGACCAACAATTGTGGCAGAGTGAGATTTAATATAAGATTATTACTGAAAGAGAAAACCATAGAGAAATATATAGTTTTTTTTTTTACAGATTAGAGAAATAAGCGGCCGCCAGACTGATTCGGGCCCCACTTTCTGTAATCAGGCAGTTAAAAACCTCAATGCGTTACAAATTGGGCTGTTTATAATCCTTAATAAAGTCTGCATTTAGTTCTTTCACAGTTAGGGACCTTAGGGCATCAGAGTTTAGATCGGCCCAAAACAATTCCGTAATTACACAAAATTCACGGCGAAAAATCGGACACACACCCAAAGGTGTCCGTGCGAGCGTGTAACAGAGAGAGAGACAGGCAGACAGGTACGGGGAAAGAGACGGAAAGAGCTATGGGTTCGCGTGAGAAGGACCATTCTACGCCGCATCAACCTCTGCTTAGTAGCCTCGTCGTTCGGCCTACAGAAAGCGGTGGTGCTGGTGGTGGCGGCGGAAGTGGAGGAGCCACCGGTGCTGGCGGTGCCGGTAGCGATTACGAACCCGGTGAGGTTCGTCGCGATGCACCGCCTCCGTACACCCGTTCCGATCGCTTCCCCGATGAACATGGTGCGTTTCTTGCTTCATCATTTTTTTCCTGGATTTATCGTTTTTATTCGCTCAATTTTTGGGTAAAGTTACGTCTCTTGCACAACTAAAACCCTAATTTGTTTTTGGCTTGAATTTGCTTTGTTTTTTCCCCGAGGAGGTTAATTATATTTTATAAATCGTAGACTATGCATGAATGGGGCAAAAGAATGCTCGTTATTCTGGGATTGTGCTGGTTGAATGTTCATTGCAGTGTCTTCTGGACATGTGTATTAATTCTGATAGTTTTTTAGATTAATTTAAGTTTGTAAAGATATAGTTCAAAATTTTGTGAAAACAATTGCTACAGACTGTGCCTTTTGTCTATTGTGGTTTGGGAGAACGATTGACGTTAAAGGAGCAGCCCTTAGACTATGAATTTTCTGGACTAATTAGTAAGAAAGTTGAAAGTTTGAGATTGAATAATAAATAGTATCTGTGGATTATTATTGCCAAAATTAGTTTTGTTCGTCAATGTTGTAATTATCTACAGAGATGCTGGTTTTGTTGTGAGTATTCATTGGACATGATGGGATTTATAGCTCTATAACAAACTATTGATCTTTCTGTCATACTTTATATGCTTCACTTTGAGACTATCTTAGCTACTTAACAAACTACCGCAGTTAGAGGATCATCCTTTGAAATCATATTGACACATGGATTCTTAACTTAACTTGTTGGTTGTTCATATTTGATGCGCGTGCTATTATTGTCTTCTAGTGATATGATGGTGTATGATTGGCTTTATTGTATTTCTCATATGTTCATTGATAGCGTCTAAAATGACTACATGACATTAGCCACTCCGTTTGAGCCACCAATCTCTTGACGTTTCCTCTTCTTCCATCGTCTGTATGTTCACACATCTTTGATAAGTGTGGACTACGGAGGTGTGTTGTTATGTGAATCAGAATGTATTTGTATGCTATACATTCTCAAGGTCGCAATGCCTCGTCAGAGTTTTCTTCATCTTTACCCTTGTAAAGCGTAGCAAATACCATTAAATTTTGGAATCTTGGATAATGAATGAAGTGCTGTTGTGTTTTACAGCTTTGAATGTTGCCTGGTGCAAGAACTTGGGCCTTGAGAAGGCATATCTATGTGAGTTCTGATACTGGAATCTAGTTTGGGGTATTGGTTTTTTTTGGGGTTTGGTAATCCGTGTGAGGGGAAATGAATTGACAGATTTGTAAAGTTAATTGACAAATCATGGGTTCTGATGTTGTTGGTGGCTGTCATGGGTGGTTGATTGTGCCAGATATGGGTTTTGAAGGGCTTATTCTTCTAAATTTGGTTTTGTACTATGTAGAATATCTGATGGAGGTATCTAAAAAAAATTTGGTTTGGTTGGTTAATTGGTAAAAGTTTATGCTTGTATACAACCATCATAATTTGGTATGGTTGGTTAATTAATCAAAGAAGATGCTTGTATACAGCCATCATAATTTGGTGTGGTTGGTTAATTGATCAAAGAAGATGTTTGCATTCAATCATCAGCAGTGCTAATGCTGGACAATTCTTGTGCTGTTAACAGTATGTCGACTTATCATATACTAAACTGTGAGTTGACAGCTATTAAGTACCCTACTAAGATACAGTTGGCTAGTGGTAATACTTGCAAGTTTATCATGTCCGGTATTGGGATCTGGTTGTCGTGGACTCGTGACATTCTGCTTTTATTTCTTCTTGATCCCTTAAATTTGTTGAAAGGTGGCCTAGGATTTCCAAGAAACTTGTAGGAGTATTGTTACAATATGAGAGTGAATGGTATTTTAGGCTTATTTTACTTTCTTTTCTGTTGCATAATCAATTAAGATCAATTGGGTCTTGGAGTTGTGGGTTAAAAATTGCACTTGAGAATTGCTCTGATTGGTGAAGAGAAGAAGGAAGTTCATGTTTCCTCAATTATTGTTGTTTTGTTTCTGCTGGATAATTTTGTGTTTTGGCTTATGGTCTCATTCTTTAACAAAATTGCTGGCTGATATTTAAAGGAATTTGGACAATGGGTATTGGTGTGTATACATTATCAATTCTTCTTGGGCCACCTCTGGTTTTTTGTTGCTTGTTCTTCTTATGGTCTGGTAGTTGGTCTGCCGATTTGCTTGGTGGTGCTTCTGAGTAAGGATCTTTGGTGATGCCTCAGTACAATTGGGACTTTTCACTTCATATCTCTTTGCAGTGGGAACTTTGGGTCAAGTTATGTTTGTACTTAGGAGACGGGTAAGTTTCAGTTGAATATGGAATTGTTCTATGAGGATCATCTTAGGAAAATTAGTTTAATCAGGATCTGTTTCCAAGTTTGTTTTTGAGGGCACAAAGTTTCTAATGCTGAGCCTGATTTATAGCTGAGGTCCTGATCATTTTTGTCTGAGGGTTGGACTGTTGCAGTCTGCTTCAGTTGTTATCACCGGTAATATTTGCTAGTTGCTTGAAAAGTAACATCAAAGGCAGTCTTTGGCTGAGCATCTAACTCACATCTGTTCTAGTCTCTTGTTTATGTATTGTTCTTCCGAAGAAGATGCCTGACTGATGGTAATTTGTGTTTGGGCAAAGTTGAATTTTTAGTCGGCATTACAAAGTCGCAAAATCTGGCATTTTAGGATATAATACTTGGTAATTCACTTAGGTAACTGGGTGTTTCTTATCTTTGGGGTTCACTGGCTTCTTTCAGGATATAGAATGCGTGCAGGTTCTGTTTCTCCAGTGCGTCATAGACCGGACAATCGCTACAGTCCTGATTTTGATCATTCAGGTGGTCCACCTCGCAGCCGTGGTTATGGCAGTGGCCGAGATCATGGTAGATATCGAGACTATTCACCCCCTTATGGTCGTGCAAGGGATGCTGGCAGGTTTAATGGAAGGGGTTTCGATGGTCCTGGATTTGGGCCAGGTCCCTTTAGAGGTGATTCTGCGCCTAGGAATAATCCAAATGTGCGCCCAAGAGAAGGAGATTGGGTTTGTTCTGATCCATCGTAAGTTCATATAGATACTTCCTCTAGTAGATAACTGTACAATATGGGTATCTGTAGTGCTGTAGTGAGATTCTATTTTGCATTTGGGAGGCATGTAAAAAACTCCATCTTTTCATGTGTTTTAATGTCTCATGTCTTACTTGGTCTTTATGACATCTCAGATGCAACAACCTGAACTTTGCAAGGAGAGAAATCTGTAACAACTGCAAGAGGCCTCGCTATGGACCTGCTAGGAGTCCTCGCAGGGGTTTTCCTGCTCCACCCCCACTTCCCCCTCGACGCTTCCCTGGTCCTCCATCTGATCGTTCTCCTGGAAGGATAATGAACGGTTATCGGTCCCCACCTCGTGGCTGGGGTAGAGACGAGCCTAGAGACTTCAGAGCTAGTGGACCTCCTTATCCTAGACACGAAGGAAGGTTTCCTGATCCTCCTCTTCGCAGAGATAGACCAGATTATGCAGAGGAGGAGTACCGAGAGAGGAATAGGTTTGATAGACCTGTACAACTGGACTGGGCCCAAAGGGATCGTGCAAGGGATAACCTCCTCAATGAAAGGAAAGGATACGAGAGACGAGCAGAGTCTCCAACTCTGTCTGCACTTCCTGCACGTGGCCACTGGGGTCGCGATATCAGAGAGAGAAGTCGATCTCCAATTAGAGGGGGTGCACCACTAAAAGATTATCGTCGAGACATGTATATGGAACGGGGGCGAGATGATCGGCGTGGCCTGGGGCGTGCTGCGTATTAGCTCGTTGGTGTTATTGTTGAGAGGGGTATCACTGCACTTTGATTTTATACAGTCTACCTGTATGCATTTTAATTTTTGAGCTTAGATACGTTTTTTTTGCGCCACGTCCTCTGAGTAGTGGTGTTGGTAAAAATGGATGTTGGAATGTTTGGCATGTTTACCAGCAATTTGAGTTTTGCATGTGGCAGTCTTTGTTGAGGTGCCATTTTGTTGTTTCTTCTGCACTTGATCCGTTTAAAATTAGGTCCCCAGGAGGCCAGGACCCAGCATAGCGCTATAGGCCATGAACGTTGGACTGACTCGTACTTTCCCGTGTCCTAAAGTTTTGATGAAGTGTCGATTAAAGGTCAATGAAAGAGAATTATTAGTCGAGAATTGGTCCTCCATCTTCAAAATAGACTGTTTTGATTTGAGTGCAATTTGGCAAATGACAAACAGAAAGTGTGATAATTTAAACATATGCAGATATTAGCACCTTCAGATTCAGCGCCCCTTTTTTCTGTTTTGATGCGATGATCATAGCACAAAAGAAGTTGAATTTACATGGATTTTTTTTGAATGAGATGAGTTTGATGATGATGATGATCAATCATCATGTTCATTTATGGAGTTTTACGATTTCAGCCGCAGGGAAGATCTTGGCCGTTCATTAGCTAGCTGTGCTCTCCCCCAAGTCAACGACGTCGCATACTCTTTACTGTAGTTTAGCGCCAATATTCTTATTATTAATTTTTTAATTATAATTTTATTTTTTTAACGAAGCAGAATCTTGTGAAGGGAAGCTACAAGCAAATTAATTTCCCCAATCACACGGCCCAAGATAGCTACCAAAAAGCAAGATGACTAACGTGGCACTACATTTAGACGTTTCCCACTTTTACTTCTATGGACTCGACAACATCGGATAACTCGTCACAGATCCCCTCCTTGATTTACTAAATCCTACGTCCATAAACGAACCTCAGGTACTTCTATGAATTCTATCCGTCAGATCAATTTACTCATTCTTAACCGTCAGATCAAGTTAACCGGTAAATCTAACCCTTCAATAATTACGAAATTGAAATTTCAAAAACGAAGAGGGAGCGATACAAGGACCAGGCAAGTGAACAAAAGCCTATTTTGCTCGCTTTCTTCTTCACAATCCCCTTCTCCCACTGTTTCTCTCTCTACCTCTACATACACACTGTTATATGCACATCTTAGCGTGGATCATATTTTCTTTAATCGATGTTAATTCAGGGGAGATTATTTGGGGGGCGACATTTGGGTGTATTTTTTCTTGATTAATTTGAATCTCGGCTGAGTTATCGACAGGGTTTCGATTTTTAAACTTTTGAATTTTTTCTTGAGTGTTGTTTTTTTTTTTTTTTTTAATTTTTATAAATTCTTGAAGTAACTGATATTTTGTCAAAATTTTCGGTTAGGATAATTCTGTGAATTATCGAGTATTCAAATTTTTTTGAAGAGATTTGTCTTTGTAATTAGTTGTTGTTGGAGATATCGTATAAAGTAATTATTGGGTTGTCAATTTGAATGGTGGAGCAAACCGAAGGAGGAGGGGATTTCCCTCCAAAAAAGGCTCAATCGGATACGCCTGCACAGCAACAGCAGCCGGCTGATATTCCGCCAAAAAAGCTCGCCAGGCAACTAGATTTTACAGCTGGGTGTAGTGGCGGTACATCCGCGGCAGCTTCTTGTACAGAAACGGCGGCGGCTTCTGGTGACCATCCTCATCCGAGTCAGCCAGCGCAGGCAGTTCTTATGCCTAACCAGCCACAGGCGCAGCAACAAATTATGCGGCCGAACGAGCCGCCAAAACCTCAGCCGCAGCCACCGGTACAGTTGATGGCCGTGCAGCAACCTCCAATGCCACCTGCTGCACATCCTCCGATCAGGCCTTTGTAATTCATTTTTCCCTTTCTTATTTTATTTTCATTTTCAATTTTAGAAAGTTTTGAGCTTTTATTCTAAAGATTCTATTTTCGGCGTTGTATCTATTTTGAAAGGCTAATTCTTTTAGGTTTATCAAGAAATTTCATGCTTTTTATCTGTGCAAATTATGGGCACGCATTGGTTTTTCTCAAGAAAAACTCAGGTTTAGGCATTTTAAAAAGGAATACGATTCTTTAGGACCCAGTTTTTTGAACTAAAAACTATGAGTTAAAAGATTTTTTCTTTGAACAGTCAAAGGCAGGTATGTACTTTTTCAAAATTGGAGCACTTTCTTGTTTGGGTGCTTCATTGCTGAGGAGGTTAGATTTTTGTTTGAATATTTCTCCCATTTGCCTTATGCTGTTATGACTTGGTAGGCTAAATAAAAAATTCAGGGAAATTTTATTTCTTTTGGATGTTGGTTGATAAAATTCGTATCTGGATTGAGGTGATAAATGTGAAATTTACTGCTATTTGTCTGCTTCCAACTTGAAAGTTTTGGTTCTTCTGCATCATTGCATAGTGTTTATGATATGGTTACCTATTTGTACAATTCTAAGTTGTATTTCTGAACTCATTGCCTTATTTTATTTGAGGTGCCCAATTAGTTGACAATTTTTGATGTCTCTTACATGTGGAAATTTTGCAAAGATAGCTTGTATAATTCAGTAAAGAGTACTGCAAAAGCAATATTGATTTGTTTGTACTCTCACTAATGCACCCCATAATATTATGAGACGGGACCTCAGTCTTCAATCCTATTCCATATACAGCTGCTGTAAAAATGCCAAATTACATGCTCTCCCATCAAAAGTCTGGGTTTCATGCTTTTTCCTCTTGTATGTGTGCAATTTCTCTAGTCAAATGACTGTAAACTTATATTTCATTGTATCAGTTGTAGTTTTCTGTATGAAGGGAAAGGTGCAAGGAGGGTAAGAAATACTACGGTTTTGTGCACAAACCCCCTTTAGTTCTTGCAGCGTGCTTAATATATTATGTTGAGAAATCATATTTTGATGTTTGCTTTTGTGGGAGAGCAACTCAAGCTTAAAGTTCTCTACCTTTTCTAGAATTAAAGTACTTGTTGTTTTCTCTTTCCAGGAAACCTGAATCGCCAAGACCGCGGCCAAGATCAAATGCTAGTGAAGTCAAAGATGGCACTCCTAAAAAGCAAAAACAGTGTAATTGCAAGCATTCCAAATGTTTGAAATTGTAAGTGTCTGTTACTTTATTCATGCATTTTTCTTGTGTCCAAACACTTATCAAATTAGTCATTCCTTCTTAATTAAATGAGGTTTCTTCAAAATTACATGCATATTCATTATGACTAGGAGCAATGGAGGAAACTTCTGGCTGTATAGCTTCAATATATTTCTATTCTCACCATGAGTAACTTCAATGAAGCAACCTTTCCAAAATTCGTTGGATTAAGTGGCCATGATTTTTTTCGAAAATTCATTTTTCTTTTTCTTTGCCAATTATTGCTTAAACTTTAGCTTTTACTTGGTCTTTCTACTATGGGCTGGAAACCATTTGCTTATACTCATAATTTTTTCTAATTCTGAAGATTTATCTCTTTGAAGTTTCTCTGAGCAAGTTAAAAGGAGTAACCATTTGTTCTCTGTTTTACAAGTCATGAGGACTTGAGATCTTTGGCATACTCTGAGCTATGATCCTGAAATAAGAGCATTGAATCTTACATCATCTATCATTTAGGACTGTCATTGAGTGATTTCCTTGGCTTTGGGGTGTCAGGCTGAAAATTTCTTCTTAATCCTTACTGGGAGCACTTCCTTGCATTTCACTGTTTTTTAACCTTGTGGTTATATATCTGTGCAGAATTCATCTTTGCCCGGAAACTTGAAAGTAAGAGACGATAATCCAGAATTCAACTGAGTTTCCCTAGTAAAACAATTGAAATTCACATAAAAAAGTTCTCCATTTTGTTTGGAATGCTGTAAAGCATTTTTCCAGCTTATTTTAGCCGAGACCGGTTTTAAATGTCCTTGTGGGACGTTATCAATGTAGTAAAATTGGTAACTAACTGAAGTTATGGGTGATCAATGAGTTCTGGTTTACTATTGCGGTTCAACTGGAAATTCATTATTTTGCTTTGAAACTTCACCGTTCATGTTGGGCACTTATTTGGCAACAAGGTTCTGGTTATTTGCATTTATTTTGTCTCTCTAATTCACATAGTTGCCGGGCAATAAAGCTTGCCATTACAAGAATCCTCCAAAAATAAGGATGTAGTTTTCCCTTATGTTCTAAGAATTTAAAAATGCTACTTCTCATAGTTTCTTAAAGATCAGTGTACGCATTTTCTTGCCCCTACTTTTAGTTTCCTTGATAACTGCTGTTTTTCTGAAGCTTTTTCTATGAATATGCAAATTCGTATTATTATACATTTTCAGCTTGTTGCTTTCTGTTAATGGCAGGCTGCATGTGCTTTCAATTTGTTTTTCAGGTATTGTGAGTGCTTTGCATCTGGAATATATTGCGATGGTTGCAACTGTGTAAATTGTTATAATAATGTTGAAAATGAAGCTGCCAGGCGAGAAGCCGTAGAAAATACTTTGGAGCGTAATCCCAATGCTTTTAGACCAAAAATTGCTAGCAGTCCACATGGAGTTCGGGATAGTAGGGTATGAGATGTTTCTTTTCAATATGCTTTTAGATTTTTATTTCTTGTGGCTGGTCTCCTGAAGAATTGGCATTGTGAAATGTGAAGCATCTCTTTATATTTAAAGTCTGCAATAAATATATCTAGATATGCATACACACTCAGATGCAAATGCTTTTTAGACATAATATCTTTTTTATTAAAATGAAAAATTATGCCAAACTAGTTTCTGGGAATAGCTTCAGAATTTTTTAAGGAGATCTTGATAAGCAGCCTGTGCATGAAGCTTACTTCCAGACTAGTGTTATTTTCTAAACAAAGCAATAAATAGAACCATCTATAAAAGCTTAGCACAAGAAGAACTACGTGGTTAAATGTATAGTGTACAAATTTCAATTATTGCTACTTTCTGAATCATACCATAAGTGAATAAAGTGACAAGTTGCTCATTAATTCTCCTTCTAATTTTTCTTACTTAATACATATGCCTACTTGTCTGATTGCTGACTTTACAGGTTATGCTAGCAATCACGTTGCCAAAAAAACAAAAAGAAAAAGATGTTTTGTATGCATATCCTACACAAACATGCTCAACGAATAGATGGTTTCCTTCACCATTTTGGTTTTTGGCATCAATTTTTGTGTATTATATCTTTGCCCTTTTCAACTCGAGGTTTTCTGTTGCTTAATACTACTATGCTGAAGTATATTAATAACTAGATAAATGCAACTCTGGCTACTAAAAGTTAAAAATAGCATCATTGATACTTGCATTTGTTTACACATGAGTATCATGAACACTTCACTCATTTGGTTGTATTTTCACGGCCTTTGACTACAAATACGTTGGTGTTGGTTTGTTTGCAGGAAGATCTGGTGGAAGGGTTAGTAATTGGAAAGCATAACAAAGGTTGCCACTGCAAGAAATCAGGGTGTCTTAAGAAGTACTGTGAGTGCTTTCAAGCCAACATTCTTTGCTCGGATCTTTGTAAATGCATGGACTGTAAAAACTTTGAAGGAAGCGAAGAGAGACAGGCTCTCTTCCATGGAGATCATGCCAATAATATCGCATATATACAGCAGGCAGCGAATGCTGCAATTACTGGTGCTATTGGGTCCTCCGGTTATGGATCTCCTCCGATGAACAAGAAAAGAAAAGGCCAGGAGCTCTTTTTTGGCTCAACAGTTAAAGATCCTCTTAACAGGCTGGGACAGTTCCAGCAGGTGAACATTTGATCATAATCTGTGGTCCATGTTAAACTAGTTACTTAATGGAACTTCCCTTATTCTTTCATGTTATAGTTTAATCAACTGAACGTGTACTTAAATTATTTCACGGTTTCAAATAAGCTTATTGTGTGTTGTTAATAATTTACCTTGGCATTCTCTTGTTGTGTTATCTGATAAAGACTTCTCATAATGTACTTTCAGGCAAATAATAGTAAAACTTCTGTGCTCTCCTCTTCAGTACCTACAGCCCCTGGTACTCGTCTCAGTAATCCTGCTGGAATGGGAGCTTCAAAATTTACCTACAGGTACAAAGAATAGTCCTAAAGAAGCATACACTGTATATACCATTTTTTTAAGTCTAAACAATGGTACCCATTGAAGGTCCCCTTTAGCTGACATCATTCAACCACAAGACTTGAAGGAACTTTGCTCAGTATTGGTTGTATACTCTGCGGAGGCAGCAAAGTTGCTTGCAGGTACATGTGCAACCAAGTTGCTTGTTACTTGGATTTGTACATTAGTAAAGTTTTTAATTCAGTTGATCAGTCTTCTTTCTGACAATTTTTGTTTCGAATGGTTCATATGTCTGCTAATTGCTATGCTATAGGACAGCTTTTCCACAAATGCAGTTTCCATCAATGACCCTTCTTCTTGTAGTCGTTAGTTATTTGGCTTTGTCTTTTTAAAAAAGGTCCTAAAAATTGCTTTACTGATCAATGGTTTCTGGTACACCAGTATTCTTTTTGCTAGTAAGATGGTTTGAGGTACACTAATATGTGTAGATAGGACACAATGGCAATCTATGATCCATATGGCCGACCCCATATATTGGGATAAAGGTTTAGTAGTTGTAGTAAGATGAAGTTACTTATAATAGACAAAAAATATTCATATTCTTGTAGAACTTTCTACATATGTGGCAAATGACTTAATTTTGAAGCCTCCAACTAGTTTGCCGTATTCAGAAGTGCTTTATTGCACAATTGCAGTATCTGGTGAGGAGTCTAGAGAGTATCATTTCTGAAATAAATCAGAAGTTCTATTTTTGAATAGTAGGAGAAATTCCTAATAGGTGTAAGTTTGTAGTAGAAGCCAAATAGTTGGACTGCTGCTACAAAATTAAGTTGATATGGAGAAGGTAATTGAGATTTTCTCAACTCTCGATAGCTGATGGACCGCATATATGTGCTTCCTGAGATGTTAGTTTTGCTTGGTATTCAATATAAACAAATCTTGGGCTGGAGAGACCTAAGCTGCAAATGTGTTCTTTTGTCAGTCATTTGTAGTTTTTTCTCCTAACTTCTTTCTGTTAGCGTATTAGTAATGCTATTCAGTTTTTATTGTATTCATGCTTTCAGTTCATATGCCAGCAATTGAGTGTAAATGTTTTGTCAAATACAAGTTTCATGGATGGAATCCAGTTTTAACAATTTTTGTGTCGAACCCATAGTCAGGAAAGTTGGGACTTATGCTTAGATTACTAACATTTTCTTTTTAAATGGGTTTATTTCATGTAACTGGGTTCTATAAGCATATAATTCTATATGGTATTCAATTTTCAGTAGCGTTTATGTTTGGCAGAAAATGAATGCAGTATTGTGACTTGTTAAGAAGTCCAAAATACCATCACTCTTGACATTTGCTGGCCAACATTTTTGTGCCTCTTCAAATTCATGTAGGAGTATGTATTGCTGCTGGTCTGGAACTGGAAAACTCAACTCCTTAATGGTATTTGTCTCTTTAGTAATGCAAAAACCTCTAGTTCCTCATCAAAGCTTCTAAAAGGGTTGGATTTACCTTCACTACCACAATTTGTACCAACAACTTTTTATCAATTGATGTCAGGAATGCTGATGATGGTTGTTTCAACAAAGATGAATTCTACAGAAACAATGAACTTGAACTAACCAATGGTTTGTTTTAGCACATTGGTGGCTATACTTTGGTACATTTTGTTGATATAATCTAGACACTACTTGAAAGACATGCTAATTTTCTTGCTGATTGGGATGCTTATGGTACCTGAGCTGGTCATTATGCGAGTTTATCAACAGCTTGGTTCTTTTCCCTTTGGTAGAACTAATCTTCTACTTCTTTGAATTATCCAGATGAAAGAAATGCAGCTGAAAGGCCGACGGAAGAACACCAGGAAAATCATCTTGCTTCAACTCGAGACCATTTGCATAACCAAAAGGATTGTAGTGTTGCCGAAAAAGCTTCAGTAGATGGTTGTTTAAATGGAAGCCAATCAGAGAAAATCAATTCTGATGAATCTGCTTCAGATGGTGCTGACGTGTCAAAAGGGAGACCAATGTCTCCGGGGACATTGGCACTGATGTGTGATGAACAAGATACAATGTTTACCGCTGCTGCTTCCCCATCTGGTGTGATGGTTCAGGGTAACATGTCGAGTCAGTTGCCTCATGGGGAAGGACTAACCGAAGACTATGCAGAGCAAGAGAGAATTGTCTTGACAAAATTTCGTGATTGCCTTAACAAGCTCATCACTTGTGGAGAGATTAGAGGCAAGTTACATTTAGTTTTTCTTTCTAATGTCTATGTAGATACTTGATTATTGAACTTTTTGTTCTGTTCAAATGGGGGAGGTGCACCATTGGGCTTGCCTAACCTTACTCTACTTGTTTACAAGTGATCATCCTGACTTGGTCGACATGGTAATCTTGTTTTACTGGTGCAAAAGCATGTTGCATCGTGCATGTGTAGAAATTAGAATAATTGGGAGACCAGGAAGAACAAGGCTAAAGTATTTTAATGATATAAGGTCACTATAGTTATCCGACTTAAACATAGTATTTAAGTGTGCAAGCTTGCAACCTGGCCAAGGTTCTTAGAAAATGTTTAATGTATCCTTGTATTACAGATAATCACCAATAGTATCTTATGTACATTGTGTAAGAAAGGTTACATCTACGTTGATTCGCTGTCCTTTTGGTTTTGTATTTATCATGCGTGCTTCATATTGTCAAGCAGAATATTTTTATTTTGGTTCATTTAATTGTAATGTGACTGCTAATCCCTCTGTATTCTAGTTTTACAGTAAAGAAGTGTTCGTCACTTGCACGAAGTGAATCAGGTGATGAGAGAGATCTAATGAGCAATGGCAATGCCAATGCCAGTGTCAGAATTGAACCATTGAATCAGCAAGAATCTTTAAGCAATGGTGTCTCCAAGTCTGCCATTCCTCCACCGAGGACATCCCAATTGGTTACTGCTACTAATGACCAACTTCCGAAAATTCCATCTTCTGTTGAAAATGGGGATGTAAAACCAACAACTGATAAAGCAATGTAAAGATTTAGATTAGGATATCCCATAGATATTCTTCTATAATCTCTCTGTATTATCACATCATGTTCAGTCGGTTTTTACTCTGATCCGGTAGAAAATCATTTAGGGTCATCAGTCATCACCAATGTTAGAACTGACCAGAGCCTATATTTTTTCCTCATTTATTAACATAATAGAAAATTTTCCACCTGAGTTCCACTTTTGAATCGTTCAACATTCAATTTTTTTTTTTTTTCTGTTAATGTTATGTTGCGTTGATAATCAGCATCCAACCTGGTGTAGTGTGCATTAAGGTGGTGGTTTGTCCATTGCGCTTTGTCAACAAAATCAAGAGCTTACTAAGACCCCGAAAGACAAGAGAGCAAACATATCTTATGAAAAATTATATTTTGGAGATAATCCTAGGTTTCCAATGCCGGTCTCAGTTCAAAACGTATAGTTTGCAGCCATAATATTTTGAAAGAGTTTGGGCTTGGTTATTTACATCAGTTAATAGCAGATCCATGTGTGTTTAAAAGGAATGGATCTGGGAAAGGTTACAGTTGGTGCTGCGTTTTGCATGTGCGTTGTGAGGCCACAACATTGCCAGGAGGTTTTGCTTGTGCCTTGTTGTGTGCAATTTAAGAAGATATGAAAAATTGCGAAGACCGTAAAGCTTGAAATACAAAGTATACAACATGAACGCTACTTCACATTTTGTGCCAAATTTGGCCATTTAACTGTTTGGAGCAACCCAAAACCCCAATTATTGAGGATCATCCTCCTTAAAAATGCAACCTATAAAGCTTCGGAAGGAACGTTTTAACAAATTAAATTGCCATTTCTAGAATTTTTAACTTTCTTTTTTTTTTAATACCATTCATTAGATAAAACATCGCAATTTGATATGAGTTGCAAAAAAGGGCACAAAAACGATCACCGACGGCAAGTTTTTGAGATTTGTTGTTTGGACAAAAATCATGTGCTATAACACATGAACAATGGTCATTTTTCAAAATTTCTAATTCTCTTTTTTTTTACACAATTTATTAGATGACACATTGCCATTTGATGAATGCAAAAATTGGCACAAAAATAGCGAAGCAAGTTTTTTAAATTTGCGGTTTTTGGTAAAATCATGTGCTACACATGAAAATGATAATTTTTAATTTTTTTTAGCTTTCCCTTGTTTTTACACCATACATTGGATGGTACATCGTCAGTTGATATGAGTGCAAAAAAGGTACAAAAATGGTCACGTACGGAAAATTTTTGAGATTTGTCGTTTTGGGTAAAAGTCATGTGCTAAACACATGAAAAATGGTCATTTTTCAAAATTTCTAACTTTTACTTTTTTTTTACACAATTCATTAGATAACACATCACCATTTGATATGAGTGCAAAAAACGGACATCGACCACAAGTTTTTGAGATTTGTCGTTTTGGGCAAAAATCATTTTCAATATATAACACATGAAAAATGGTCATTTTTCAAAATTTCTAACTTTTTTTACACCATACATTAGATAACACATTGCAAATTTGATACGATTGCAAAAAATGTCAAAAAAACGATTTTTGACGAAATTTTTTTGAAATTCCGTTTTGGGCAAAAATATGTGTCATTTTTCAAAATTTATAACTTTTTCTTTTTCTACATTAAGTTTATTACAAAAAAGTGGAAGTTAGAAAGTAGAAACCACGTCGTTTAAGGATATCAATCAGCACTGCCTCGTTTGGTGGGTTTGATTTCATCATTCATCTAAGGCTCTAATCTTTGGGAACTCGTCGCTTTAAAGTTTCGTTGTGGGATTAAGTGATAAAATGGCAAGAATTTTCCCAAGGAAGAAAGAGCATTTGTGATTAGCCTCAGCCTTCACGAAGACGAGAAGGGGAGCTTTTGCTATGGGTAGAGCTCAGATTTTGAAAGCACTGAAACGAGGTACTAATCTTCATTTTCTATTGTCTCCAAATCCAAATACAAACCCATTTGTTCTTCATTATGCGACGTACACTAGTACTAGTGTTAGTTTGAGTAGGAATGCTGCTGGTTTGAGGAATTATATTGTTGAAATCAACAATCTTGATGATGCTGTTGATTTGTACACTCAGATGATCCATTTGAGGCCTCTGCCTAATGTAATCCAATTCAACCAACTGCTTGGCCGCCTAGTTAAGATGAACCATTATTCCCCTGCCATCTCCATTTACAGAGATATGCGCGTAAAGGGCACCCCGACTGACGATTGTACCATGAATATAGTCATTAACTGTTACTGCCTTGTTGGTCGAGTTGATTTTGGGGACCTCCTTCAAGCTTGGTTTTATGCCTGATGTAACCACATTTAGTACCATACTTAAAAGGGCTCTTTCTAGTTGGTAGGATTTCTGAGGCTCAGGTATTGTTCCTCAAGATAATTTATGAAAAACTCTGTCAACCGAATCTAGTTACGTATGGAACTGTAATAGATGGTCTTTGTAAGGCGGGGAACACTGGTAAAGCCATTGAATTCCTGAGACTCATGGAAATTAAAAATTGGGAACCCAACACCGTTATCTACAACACTATTATTGACGGCCTGTGCAAGGATAAAGTGGTGGATAAAGCTCTTTCCCTTTTACATGAGATGATTCAAAAGGGCATTCCCCCAGATGTTGTCACTTACAGTTGTTTGATTCATGGCCTTTGTAATTTAGACAGATAGAAAGAGGTAAAAAACTTGTTGAATGAGATGATTGGTTATGGTATTGCTCCCAATATAGTTACTTACAATATCATGATAGATTCCTTGTGCAAGGAAGGATTGATGAAAGATGCAGAAGACGTGTTTCAGATCCTGGTTCAGAGAGGTGAGAATCCTAATATAGTAACGTATAATGCAATGATGGATGGGTATTGCTTGCAGGGCCAAATAGATGAAGCCAGGAAAATTTTTGACACAATTGTTGCTAAAGGCCTTGTTCCCGATCTTCTCAGCTATAGTATTTTGATTAATGGATACTCTAGTAAAAAGAAAATGGATGATGCCATGAATCTCTTTTGCGAGTTGCCACGCAAAGGATTAACACCTGGTACTAGTATTTATAACATTGTTTTGAAAGGGTTATTTAGGATGGGTAAATGTGTTTCTGCAATAGAAGTTTTCAAAAAGATGCAAGCTGCCGGCCTAAGTCCTAATTTCCATACAGACTGCGTGTTGTTGGATGGCTTATACAAGAGTGGACATGTTGACGAAGCACTGGATTTGTTGCACACGATTGAGGCTGATGGAGTAGATCTTCATATATCTATGTACAATATCATCATTGACGGATTGTGCAAAAGTGGTAAGCTTGATGCTGCACAAGATCTTTTCAACAGTCTCCCTTTTAAAGGATTGGATCCTGATTGTGTAACATATACAACAATGATAAGTGGTCTTTGTTTGGAAGGTTTCATAGAGGAAGCGAAGGAGTTTGTTGTTAAAATGGAAGAGAATGGTTGCTTGGCTAATGAGATTACATACAAAGTTATGGTCCATGGACTTCTTAGGGTTGGGAAATATGATGATGTGCTCGTCTATCTTGAGCAAATGGATAAGAGAGGAGTTTCACTAGATTCATCTACCTTTTACCTTTTATTGGATTTACTCCCAGACGAAGGAAATGATCCTTCTCTTACTAAGATACTTCAGAAGTTTGAAACCAATGGATCATGGCCGAAATCATAAATAGCGGATTAAAGAGGATCATTTGGTACATTGCAACTCTTTGGATCCTTTGATGTTACAAAGTAACTAGTCCTCAGATGCTATTTTGTGGGACAGCAGTACATGTTCAAATTGGAAGCTGAGTTTCACTGCCGATCTTCAAGGATTGCTCCAGGATACATTGTGGAAGTTCAAAGGCATAATGCTTGAAGTTTAAAGCACCAATGAGTTTTTAGACTATCATTTGGGCATGGATGGATGTATATGTGGTCTCCTTGCCAACTGGAAAGTCTTTGTAAGTCTAGAATATAACACTTCTTTGTAAAGCCTTTCTTCAATAAGTTCTGTTGTCCAGTTTGTAACTTTTGCAATTGATCTATCTAAAAGTGGGTGGTTCTCCACTTTATTGGGTTTACATCTGTCTGTGTGTATGTCTGCACTCTGCATGCATGTTGATCTGTGATGGTAAATTTCGTATGTCTGCGTGCATTTTGATATGTGATGGTAAATCATGTCCCAGTGGATGAGATGTTATAGAAAAATACAAAAGGCAGGCTGTGTTTGTACAGCAACCAAACTAAATGTTATTACCATGGTGAAAAGTTTTTTTTTTTTTGTGACAATTTATCCTCACCACCTTCCTGTTTGATGCGAGGAATGGGCAGGTTTTTTAGTACAGTAGATATGTCGAGATTGATGCATTGAATCAGTTGTATAGAGCATTCATTTCAATACTATGAATTTGAATTCTTGGTCTTGGAATCTAGTTGTTAGTTCAGACTTCAGACCCGTGTGGAAAAACCAAATAATAGTATGTCATAGTGAATTATTAGGATTAACATAACAAAAATTTAGAGATCAATCTTTTTCTTCATTAATTTGATTGAAACTGCTAATTACCACAGCTGTTTCTTTGTTCTTGTTCTGTGACATAATTAAGTTAGCCAAATTTAGATAGTAAGTTGGCATGCATTCCAATTATGGCTTGAGGTAACAAAGTTACAGACCTACGTCGTTAATACTGTTAAACTCCGTGCTGACATTTAATTTTATTTTGTTTAGAAAAAATTGGAGTGTTTTGTTACTTGGTTCTAAGTGCTTGAGAGTTTTAGCTCAACTTTTTCTAGTTGCATACTTATGATTTTTTTTTTCTTGTTTTAAGCAAATTACTGTCATTTAGTAATATTGGATGTCATGAATTTTTTTTATCTTCTTTCTAGTGGTTTTATACATTTTTCAACCAGTGCGAGTAGAGAACTTTTTGATCATAGCAGACAAAACTCTCCGTTTCCATTGAATGTTAGTTTTTCGATCAGTCATATTTATCTTTGTTCTTCAATTGACAACACATTATAATGTTCATAATGTAATGGAAAATGATATTTGCAGGAATTTAGGCAACTTGGGTTTGTCTGGTTACTTCAATTCCAGGTTCAATGAATAGCTTTCAGGCCGTGTGAGTAGAATGTTGGAAATATATATTTTTTAACTTTTGGTTTTATTTTCTTATTCTTGTCCTTATGTTGATACTTCGATGTACCATATATGAAAGCTACCAAAGTAGAATATAGCGATTAGGCATATCAGTCATTCAAAAAAGAAGGGCATTATTGGTTAATAAAGATGAGCTTTTAGGGGTTCACAGGTAGGGAAAGGTCTATCGAAGGATGAAAAGGCTCAAAAATGAACTCTACAGCGTTGGTTTTGAAGCTGTAAGATTTTCTTCTAGAAAGAGTTTAGTTAACCTCTAGTTTTGTGCTTTTACAAATCATCACGCTGTTCATAATAGCATTTAGTACCTTAGATTCGAGTGAGGGGTTGCTTTTGATTTACTTCAAAATCACTAAGAATGTTTTCCATCAATTATATTATTGCTCATATATGAAATTCTTTGAGATAGAGATGAAACTTTTTCATATAATTTTTCCATCGTATGTATAGAAATGTTCGTGCAAGTCACATTTTAGTTTATAGCAATCAAATATAGTATTAAGTTGCGTGTATTTGTAAATTGAAATAAGGATTAAAATAAAAAAAAATGGAACAAAAGATTCGATGCTTTTTAGTTAAATATAAGTGGAAGAAGATCCCACTCCGTTCTCTGCAATCCTGTGCAAAAGATATATTACACTAAACACAAACTTTGAAAACTTTGGATTCATTGTGCAATAAAGAATTAAGAAGTTTGGATCTTTCCAATTTATCTGTGTCTAACAGACGAACTGGGAATATTATGAGAATTTGAGCTTCATTTACCTGGTGAGAATTTTACCCATTATTCAGGAAGGAAAAACAGTCGAGGTTTTTTTTTTTTTTTTTATTTGGGGTACAATTTCAATGTGTATGGCTTTACCTGTCGTTTGGATTGTAATGTTTGTTAGTTTGGGCAAAGTTAAAGTGGTGCATATGATTTTCAGTTAGGAGAACGATAAAGAGTGAAAATTTTTATGAGAATTGAGAATTTCAATGATTCGGAATCCTAGTTGCATAAAACAGGAAAGACAACCAATTTACTGATAAATGAATGCAAAGTAAAATTTATTTACTTACATAGATTTAGGGCCGGTGTAATAAAATTGAAATTGGAAAATTGAAGTATGAAATTTGAAATAATTAAAATTTTCATTAAACTTCCATTTTTAATCGGTTATATCAAGTGTATTTTGGTAAAAAGATGATAAAGTCAAAACGTGTCTATTTGGCTTTTTTCCTATTATTTTTTTTCATTCGCCTCAATTGTGAACATGCATAGTTTTAAATGGTGTAAAAAAAAGTGATATTTAGATTATTTTTTTTACCAAATTTCAATTTTTTATGGGTTATAACACGCACATTTCAATCAAAAAATGGTAAAATAAAAAAATGCGTTGATTTTGATTTTTTGTATCTTTTTGCACACACCCCGATTGGAGGCACTCTTCTACGAAACGGTCACACATATGTGACAATTCAAGTGCGCGTGAATAAAAATCATCAGTGAATATGTGATATTGTTTAACATATATACGTTATACGCGAATAAATGCTAAATTATACATGAATAAGGAAGATATTGGTTAACATATATAAGTTATACGCGAATAAATCCTAAGTTATACGCGAATAAGAAAGATATTGGTTAACATATATAAGTTATACGCGAACCAGGAAGATATTTGTAACATATATAAGTTATACGCAAATAAGGAAGATATTGGTTAACATATATAAGTTATACACGAATAAATCCTAAATTATACGCGAATAAGAAAGATATTGGTTAACATATATAATTTATACGCGAATAAGAAAAATATCGGTTAACATATATAAGTTATACACGAATAAATCCTAAATTATACGCGAATAAGAAAAATATTGGTTAACATATATAAGTTATACACGAATAAATCCTAAATTATACGCGAATAAGAAAAATATTGGTTAACATATATAAGTTATACACGAATAAATCCTAAATTATACGCGAATAATGAGGATATTTGTTAACATATATACGTTATACGCGAATAAGGAAGATATTGATTAACATATATAAGTTATACGCGAATAAATTCTAGGTTATACGCGAATCATAAACATGCTTGATTAATATTCATATGCTAATATTCATAACAATTGAAACAATTAATAGATAATACGCCATAAATATCATACGTTATACGCAAATTGTAATACACTTGCGCGTGGGCGAGCATCATGCGACGGTCACACAAGAGTTTTTGTGTCCCAATTGTGAACATGCATTCTAGTGAATATTGTAAAACAAAAAGTGAAAATTAAAATTTTCACAAAAACTCCATTTCTCATGGGTTAAAACAAATGTATTTTGGTCAAAATGGTAAAGTAAAAAACACGTGTTGATTTTAGCTTTTCTCCTATTGTTTTTTATACACCTCAATTGTGAACATAAATCCTAATGAACAGTGCAAAAAAAATGAAAATTAGTTTTTTTACCAAATTTTCATTCTTCATAGTTTATAATACACGCATTTTAGCTAAAAATGATAAAATCCAAAAACGTATTGATTTTAACTTTTTTTTGTTATGTTGTTTACTTCTGCCTCGATTGTGGACATGCATTCGAGTGAATATTGTTAGAAAAAAGTGAAATTTAAAATTTTTTACTAAACCTCTATTTTTTACGGGTTATTTTGGTAAAAATGACTAAGTAAAAAAAATGTTGATTTTGGCATTTTCCTTACTATTTTTTTAATCACCTCAATTGTGAACATATATCCTTGTAAACAATGTAAAAAAGTTAAATTTAGATTTTTTTTTACTAAATTTACATTTTTTATAGGCTATAACTCACATATTCTAGCAAAAAATGGTAAAATAAAAAAATGCGTTGATTTTGACTTTTTTTTTGTATCATTTTTTGCACCCACTTTTATTGTAAATATGCTTTCTAACAAATATTGTCAAAAAAAGTGAAAATTAAAATTTTCACAAAACTTCCATTTCTCATGGGTTAAAACACACATATTTTGGTCAAAATGGCAAAGTAAAAAAACGTGTTGAAAAATGGTCATTGTTCAAAATTTCCCAACTTTTCATTTTTTTTTACACTATACATTAGATAGCACATCACCATTTGATATAAGTGTAAAAAAAAAGCACAAAAACAGTCACCGATGACAAGTTTTTGAGATTTGTCATTTTGGGCAAAAATCATGTGCTATAACACATGAAAAACATTTATTTTTCAAATTTTCTAACTTTTCATTTTTTACAGCATACATTAGATAGTATATCACCATTTGCTATGAGTAAAAACGGCCACCAAAGGCAAGTTTTTTAGATTCGTCATTTTGATTAAATATCATGTGTTATAACATATGAAAAATAATTATTTTTCAAAATTTCTAACTTTTTCTTTTTTTTAAACCATTAATTAGATAGCACATCATTATTTGACATGAGTGCAAAAAATAGCCACCAGCGACAAGTTTTTAAGATTTGTCACTTTGGGCAAAAATCATGTGTTATAACACATGAAAATGGCTATTTTTCAAAAATTATAGCGTCCCCTTTTTTTGCACCATTCATTATCTACCACATCGCATTTGATATGAGTGTAAAAAAATAGCACAAAAATGGACGGCAAGTTTTTGAGATTTTCCGTTTTGGACAAAAATCATGTGCTATATAACTCATGAAAAATGGTAATTTTTTAAAAATTCTAACTTTCCCTTGTTGCTTACATCATTCATTAAATAACACATCACCATTTGATATGAGTGCAAAAGACGGCACAAAAATAGCCACCGACATCAAGTTTTTGAGATTTGTCATTTTTTGTACAAAAAATAATGAGCTATTAACACATGAAATTTGGTCATTTTTCGAAATTTCTAACTTTCCCTTTTTTTACACCATATATTAGATAGCACATCGTCATTTGATATGAGTGTAAAACAAGACACAAAAAAGGCCTCCGATTGCAAGTTTTTTAGATTTGTCATTTTGGGCAAAAATTATGCACTATACATGAAAAACATTCATTTTTCAAAATTTCAAACTTTCCCATTTTTTACACTATACATTAGATAACACTTCGTCATTTGCTATGACTACAAAAAACGGTCATCAATGGCTAGTTTTTTAGATTTGTCGTTTTGGTTTAATATCATGTGGTATAACACGTGAAAAATAATTATTTTTCAAAATTTCTAACTTTCCATTTTTTTACACCAGCACATCGCCATTTGATATGAGTGCAAAAAAGGTCAAAAAACGGCCACCAACGGGAAGTTTTTTACATTTGCCATTTTGAGAAAAAAATCATGTGCTATAAAACATGAAAATGGTCATTTTTCAAAATTTATAATTTTCCTTTTTTTACACCATACATTAGATAGCAAATTGTCATTTAATATGAGTATAAAAAACAGCACAGAAATGGCCATTGACGCGAGGTAAATTTACATAAAATATTGCCGTGGTTGTATTTACTCTCGACTCAAATTAAATTCACTACACAACCCCTTTTTAGGTAGTAGTATAGCGAGTTCGAACCCACAGGGAAGTTAATGTATTGAAATGTGGTAAAATGAAGTGTAAATTCTTTAGGTTTTGATTAACTAAAAACTGTCCAAATTCCAACATAAAAATATCAATAAAATTAAATAAATAACAACACTTGGTTTTCAAAACAACAAATGATCAAACGTATTCCCGGGATGATTTCGAGGGTTATAAAAATATTTCATGTATTTGTTCTATTTATGGAAATATGAAATTAAGGATAAACAACTTTTCTCATACCTTCCTTGTGGCTATTAAGGTAAGGTTTGATTTAATTATTTATCTATTTAAGTATTAATCAATTTCTTAAATCCTCCTTGTGGCTATTAAGGTAAGATTTAATTCATTAATTAACCTAAAATCTTGTGCATCATCCAACTTTCCAAACACTCAAGTTCAATTATTCATTTTGGCTATCAAGGCAACAATCAAGCTAGGCACACTTATGTTAAATCATTTTACTTTAATTCTCCCTTGTGGCTATTAAGGTGAGAGTTAAATTAACTTGACCTAACAAATTCACAACTTTCCTCACAAGATTTCAAACAATCCACTCTAACCTCCTTGTGGCTATTAAGGTAAATTAGAGCAAATTATTCTTAAATAATTTGCTGCACTTTTCAAAGTATTCATCACACATGATTGATCAAGTCAAGTATGACTAATTAAGCTCACAACAAAACTCAACTCACAACAATCCATAAAATAGAACTAACATGAATTTAAGTACATAAACTCTCTACATCATCCCAGGAATACAAAATAATTTAGCCAAGCATAATCATCTCAAACATCATCATATATAAGATTAAGAACAATATTGGTATCATTAATACAAAGGAAAGAAAACACCTTGGAGAATCACTCCTTGGAAGAATCCTTGTCTTTGAATATATGAAATCCAACTCCAATGATGTATCAAAGATTTGCTATTACAATCCTTACAATATCAAATTATCAAAAGAGATGAAAACCATGAATTGTACAAAGTAAAATGTGAAGTCTTCCCTTGAAGCTCTCTTTCTTCTCTTCTTCACACTTCCCTTAGCTATGGAATGGAATGGCATATGGATTGAATGCTCCCCTCTAGCTTTTTGGTCTTCTAATACGTCCAAAATGAGCTCCATCAACTGTGCTACCGACAATTCATCAACCAATGATAATTTTTGGTCAATTGTTTAAGTTGACAAAAATGGCAAAAATAATATATATTATTATGCCTCGGCGTCGCGACGCATAGGGTCGCGCGTCGCGACGCCCCTGCCATGTTTTGATGCTCTGTGCGTCGCGACGCAGAGGATTGCGTTCCTGGGCGTCGCGACGCAGAGGAGTTTTCCCCTTTTTAGCGATTTTCTTCTCATTTTTCTCCATTCTTTGTCGGTTTAGCTTTTTCCTTGACTTCTTTCCTCCAATGTACAATATGGTCGTCAAACCTACAATTTAAACATTAAAACAAATCAAACGGAACAAAAACGATCAAAGAGTTAAGCGTAATTGTTATATAAAAGGTGAATAAATTCACCTTATCAATTTCCCCCACACTTAACCTTTGTTCGTCCCCGAACAAACCAAATTAAAACAACAATCCAACATAATTCATATAACTTCACATAAAACTTAACAATCAACAACAAAATGTATCCAACTTTATCAACTTGTTCTAAAAATAAGTGTCACAAAATCGCCTCATAATCGAAAGCATTTTAATGTCAAGTAGTCATAATATGCATCTCCAAAAAATTATCAAAACATGTTAATGTACTAATTTAAACACGTTGAGTCAATCATGTGTGTGTGTGCGGTAGGTTCCATCTAAGTTCATAACTTATCCACAACTATGCCATAAATTAGGGCTCCAACAACTCAGTTTTAGTTTCAACTTTTCCTCACTATTCAAAATTAAATTCAATATTAGCTCATTTACATGAGGATTCACTCGGCGAACCTTAAGGCTCATAGATAATCACTCGTTCCCCCAGACTGTCACTTTTTATTAGGATATCTCATTGGAAGTCCCGTGACATCCACCTGGGGTACTGTCTCACCTTAGGGTTTTAGACCCATTCCCACTCATGCAAGTTCTCTATTAACTTTTCTTTTAAGAGCAGTCTCGCAGAGGAGTGGCAATATATATAGCCTGCATATATACAACAAGCTTAAAATATCAAAACATTAATTCATTAAAGATCACCATCTTAAGCGAGTTATATAAATTGAAACTAAACCAAATGTCAGAAACACACTAATCTATTTTATAGCCACAAACTTGTCATTCCCTTAAATAGTCCCCCTAAGTGCATAGAAATGATTGACTCAAAATGCTAAACTTTCCATTAACCATTTGACTCATTTCGAATAGCATAATATTTTTCTATCCCACATTAAATTTTCCAATAAAATCAAATCATCGGCATCATAACACTTATCATATTAAGAAGAAAATTTAATAAGTTGGATACCACACATAAAACCCTAATGTTATTATGCAAAGAATGCTACTTCTTAGCATTTTTATTTCCAAAACTCACAACAATTTAAATTAAATTCTTCCAACACAAAACCAAATTCCATTAACTCTAAATACCATAAAAAAAAATCAACAAAAATTCCAAACACAATAAAAACACTTTCCATAAAAAGTCAAACCAATCATACCACACCAAACAGAAGATTTAACTAAATCCAAAATCCAAACAATCAAACAACCACAAGTAGCTAAAAATCCATAAACCAGAAATATTCAACCAAAATATTAAAAACCCAAAATAAACAAAATAACCAAAATGTAGCAAAATATAGCATATAGCATCCACGAGATACTCGCACGTCCCCCACACTTGGAATACACATTGTCCTCAATGTGTTCATATGTAGATTCCACCTAGTCACGCGGGGCATCGTCAGAAGGAGGTGGCTGAGAATCGGTGTTCTCGCTGCGCGATATCTGCCACTGTCGAGTCATCTGGCCCACAACGTCGGAGATGTGCGTCATCTGACTAGAAAGGTTGGCAAAAACCATCTCCATCTGATCAAAGCGAGAATCAAAATGTGCCTCGATCGCATCTAAGCGTGAATGAACACCTGCGAAAGTATTGAGGCGTCTAGGTGGTGGTGGGGATGGTGGAGGCTGCTACTCCTGCTGCTCCTGCTCCTCATTATCGGTCTCGCCTTCTTCCTCTTGCTGCTGCTCCTGCTCAAGCTGTTGTCGCGCATTCGGACCTTGCTGCTCATACACACTGCTTTTATAACCATTATACATAGCAGTGGTAATTACCTCTCGAACCCCACAGAGTTCGTCAGTGGGTAGAGCCTGAACTCCTGCAGCATAACAAATGGCAATGATCATCGAGGGATAGTACAGACCTGTCTGCTTAAATCGACGCGTCTTCTTTATCTCAATATCCATGATTTCGCCCACGTCGATAGAAAAACCTTTCTGTATGGCATAGTTCAAGATCGCCTTATCCATGTTCATCGATGATTGGTGCCTGCTTGGGATAAGTTTGCCAATTATGAAATAATGCCAACCCTTCGTGACCTTCGTCATGTACTGCAGCTTGAGCTTGACAATTTCTAGGACTTCCGCAGCTTGGACCCATGGCATCCCAGTAATAGTGGAGTAGACTTGTGGAATACTGATGTGACCCCGAACAAGATTACGATATCCACTATCGATTTCATCATGCAAGCCATAGTATTCGTTGAACTTTGTTCGTCCAACTGCCACATCCTTGCCACGGATCTTCAAAACACCATCTCTAGCATATATATAGTTGGCGTAAAACTCTCTCACCAACGTAGCATTACCACCCTGCGGTTGAGCGCACAACTGTTGCCAACGCGTTCTTGTAATTTGTGTAGAGATAGGCGCAGTAGTTATTTGAAGACCGCGCTCCTCCACCATTGGCTTTGTCGCCAAATGCTCCTCATGATGCTTTTGAGCTTCCGCATTCATGAAACGGAAGCTATCGAATGCAGCTGGCGGTGGTGGTGGTAGAGGATTTGCTCCACCTCTACCCGATCGTGTCCTTTTTGATGCCATTTCTATAAAAAGAATAAAAACCAATTATAAATACAAAAACAAATGTTTAAAGTACAAATTCATAAATGAAAATTGAAAACTTAAACATATAACAACTACACACAAATTAAACATATTATACATTTAAACACTCTAAACCACATTACACCATAACATACACATTCCCCCACACTTATTCTACATTCAAACCTTAAAATGAGGAATGTGTAAACCCAAATACAAACAAATAAACACCAATTAAAATCAATTCCACAAAGTGTTAATGAATGTTTATGTGCATCCAAAGATAAAAATTTATCAAACACTTTGAACTCAAAACAAAATTCTTCCAAAAGTTCAACAAAATTCCAACAAGAATCGGTTTTGGTTCCAAAAGCTTGATAATTACACATTTTAACAAACATATAACATGCATTGTGCAAATTATGCACAAAAAGGTGTAAAAATACACTTAAAACTCATTGAAGCATTTCACCAAACACATGGTATGCATAATGACGTATTCATGTCCAAGACAAAGTTACTATCAATTTCACCAACCAAAAACCAAATTAATATGATCATAACAATCTTTATAGCAAATAAAAATCATCACACGATCAAATTAAATCAAAATCTAGGCATGAAATTCCATTTTGTTCAAATTCGTCCAAAAATTTAGATAATGAATTTCAACAATCCTAAATTTCAATACAATCATTAAAATCATCATCACAATATGTTGACAATAACAATATAGTATTAGCAACACAATCAAACACAAGCTTGTAACGAAATTCAAAAAGAAAATCCGAAAATTACCTCTTGAAGAACATAAATTGAAATTCGAAAATACTTGTGTATTGTGTTGTTATGAGACCGTGTACACCTTCCAAATCACTCCACGAACAAATTGCAAACACCAAATTTCAACGAATTCAACACGAAATTCGTATTTTGGAATTTGGTGTTCTTGGAAAAATTATGAAAATTTGGAGAATTTTGGATTTTGATTCGGTCAATTGTCATGTTTTTGGTGTTTAAATGATCCTTGGACAATTTAGAACACTTCTATGGAATGATTTTCACAAAAAATTTTAAAGAAAAGAAAAAGGGTTGAGAGGATTTTGGGTATAGGGTTTAAAAATTTTGAAAAACGCTTAGGTTCAAGCGTTTATTCGAAATTCTTCACCGGTGTCGCGACGCATATCATGGGCGTCGCGACGCTGGAGAGCTATAAAATGGCCAGAGAATTCGTACCCACGTGTCGCGACGTTGAAGTTATGGGCGTCGCGACGCTTGTGATATATACCTGGGCGTCGCGACGCCAAACATTAGCGTCGCGACGCTGATGAGCCAAAAAGTTGGCAGAGAATTTACACCCTTGTGTCGCGACGTTGAAGTTATGCGCGTCGCGACGCAGGGAAATTTGTCTCTCCTTTGCCATTTTTCTTCATCCTCACGTCTTTTCCCTTCTCCAACCTACACATATAAACACTTTTATCAAAAACAACATCAAGTTAATGGAATTTTCACACAAATTATTCAAGAAAACAAAACAAAACCATATGAAATATAAACTTAAAAATTTAAAAAAAATTGGGTTGCCTCCCAAGAAGCGCTTTAGTTTTCGTCGAAAGCTCGACGCCTATTTTTCTTCATTTTTCTCTTGGTGCCTCCTCAAGAGACACCTCTTCAATGGCTTGAAGAACTTTTTCGTCTTGTGATAGATAAATCTTCAATCTTTGACCATTGACAATAAAAGTATTGCCATTCTTCTCATTCACAAGCTCTACCGTACCATATGGAAAAACTTCTCTCACTTTGAAAGGACCATGCCATCTTGATTTAAGCTTTCCCGGAAATAATCTCAGCTTTGAATTGTACACAAGCACAAGCTGCCCTGGTTGGAATTCCTTGAATAATATCCTCTTATCATGCCATTTCTTTGTCCTCTCCTTATAAAGAGCTGCACTCTGATAAGCATTGAACCGGAATTCATCCAATTCATTTAATTCAAATAACTGTTGTGCAGTTGCCTTTCCATAATCCATTTCCAATTCTTTAAGAGCCCAAAAAGTCTTGTACTCCAGCTCGACCGGTAAATGGCAGGCTTTACCGAAAACCATTCGGTAAGGAGATGTACCAATAGGAGTTTTGAAAGCGGTACGATACGCCCATAGAGAATCATCTAACTTTGTCGCCCAATCTTTCCTAGAAGGTTTCACAACCTTCTCCAGGATTCTCTTAATCTCCCTATTAGATATCTCAACCTGACCACTTGTTTGTGGATGATAAGGTGTCGCCACCTTATGTCGGACTCCATATTTGTTCAATAAGGCTTGAAAAGCCTTATTACAAAAATGCTTGCCTCCATCACTAATGATAGCTCGTGGTGTTCCATATCTAGTGAAAATATGCTTCTTGATAAAACTCACCACTCTTTTGGCATCACTAGTCGGTACCGCAATTGCCTCAACCCATTTGGAAACATAATCCACAGCTACGAGGATATATGAGTTCCCATTTGACTTTGGAAATGGTCCCATGAAGTCTATGCCCCAAACGTCAAAAATTTCTACTTCCATGATGTTGTTTAAGGGCATCTCATTTCTCCACAAAATATTCCCTGTTCTTTGGCATTCATTACAGTACTTAATCCACTCATGAGTGTCATGAAACAGCCTTGGCCAATAATAGCCTGACTGTAACACTTTGTATGCTGTTCTTCTTCCACCAAAATGTCCCCCGTAATCAGATTCGTGGCATGACCTTAAAATTTCCTTTTGATGTTCCTCAGGAACACACCTTCTAATCATCTGGTCACTACACACTTTGAAAAGATAAGGCTCATCCCAAATATAATACTTGGCATCATGTATGAGTCTTTTCTTTTGTTGGGCAGACAAATGAGATGGAAGCCTTTGTGATACGACATAGTTTGCTATGTCAGCATACCACGGGACTTGACTGGCTTCTCCTACAAGAAATAATTGTTCATCTGGATAGAGTTCTTTGATTAAAGTATGAATATCTTCTTCCAAATGCTCATGTCTTTCCAAACGGGAAAGGTGATCGGCAACATGATTTTCCGCTCCCTTTTTATCCCGAATTTCTAGGTCGAATTCTTGGAGTAATAAAACCCATCGAATTAGCCTTGGTTTTGCATCTTTCTTTGCCATCAAATATCTGATTGCTGCGTGATCGGTATAGATAATTACTTTCGCTCCTAAAAGATATGATCGAAACCTATCCACAGCAAATACCACCGCCAGCATTTCCTTCTCAGTTGTAGTGTAATTACACTGAGCAGAGTCTAACAATCGACTGGCATAATGAATGGTATGAAAAACTTTATCCTTCCTTTGACCAAGGACTGCTCCAATAGCATAGTCGCTTGCATCACACATGATCTCAAAAGGGAAACCCCAATTAGGAGGTTGAATGATCGGTGCTGACACCAATTGATTTTTAAGGAAGTCAAAAGCTTCCTTACAATCATTGTCAAAAATGAATACTGTATCCTTTTCCAATAAATGGCACAATGGTTTCGTGATTTTTGAAAAATCACGAATAAATCGCCTATAGAATCCAGCATGGCCTAAAAAGCTTCGAACTCCCCTAACATTGGTAGGATAAGGAAGTTTCGAAATAACCTCCAATTTCGCTTTGTCAACTTCCATGCCATTAGCTGAAATTTTATGCCCAAGCACGATTCCTTCTTGTACCATAAATTGGCATTTTTCCCAGTTAAGAACCAAATTCGACTCCATGCATCTTTGGAGTACCTTTGCAAGATTTTCCAAGCACCTTTCAAAAGAATGGCCAAATACCGAAAAATCATCCATGAAAACCTCAATTATGTTTTCCACCATATCGTGGAAAATGTCCATCATGCATCGTTGAAATGTAGCCGGTGCATTGCATAAGCCAAATGGCATCCTTTTAAATGCAAAAGTTCCAAACGGGCAAGTGAATGTAGTCTTGTCTTGGTCCCTTGGATCAATTGTGATTTGATTATATCCGGAATACCCATCCAAAAAACAATAGAAGAGATAGCCAGAAATCCTGTCAAGAACTTGATCAAGAAAAGGAAGAGGGAAATGATCTTTCCTTGTTGCCTTGTTGAGCTTCCTATAATCCATGCATACTCTCCAAGCATTTGTAACTCTAGTTGCCAACAATTCATCATTTTCAGTTTTGACAACCGTTACACCTCCCTTCTTCGGAACACATTGAACAGGACTAACCCATTCACTGTCAGAAATTGCATAGATCATACCAAAGTCCAACAACTTGATTACTTCCTTCTTGACCACCTCCATCATAGCCGGGTTTAACCGACGTTGCCTATCACGAACAGGATTTGCCCCATCTTCAAGGAGAATTTTGTGCATACAAATCGAAGGGCTAATTCCTTTGATATCCGCGATTGTCCAACCAATTGCACCTTGATATAATTTCAGAACTTTAATCAACTCCTCTTCTTGCCAATTTTCCAATGAAGATGATATCACCACAGGCAAAGTATTATTATCTCCAAGAAATGCATATTTGAGTTGTGGTGGAAGAGATTTTAGTTCTAGCTTTGGTGGTTCCTCAATTGATGGTTTCATTTTGTTCTCCCTGCAATCTAAAACCTCAATAGGCCTCACCTCAGTGGGCACTTCACAAGGATCATCCATTAGTTCATCAAAAGAAGAATCAAGAAAAACCATTTCAACCAAATTTTGTAATTCCCATGCAATATTTTCATCAATTTTCAACAATTCAGAATTTAAAACATGCATTGAGGAATCATGAATATCAACACTACATAATTTCATGGCATTATTTTCAGCAATTATATTTTCAACAACATCCACGAAAAAACAAGTATTAACATCCCTTGGATGCTTCATGGCATAATTAACGTTAAATGTTACCTCTTCGCCATTAACACGAAAGGTAATAGTCTTGCTCCTTACACCAATCAATGCATCTCCGGTGGCTAAAAATGGTCTCCCAAAAATAAGAGGAACTTCTTCATCTTCCTCCATGTCAAGAATAATAAAGTCCACCGGAATTGTGAACTTATCCACAACTACCAAAACATCTTCAATAATACCCATTGGAGTGATAATTGATCTATCCGCCAATTGAAGAGTTATAGCCACTGGTTTAATCTTTTCTCCCATTCCAACACTTATGGCTATAGAGTAAGGCATCAAATTGATTCCAGCCCCTAAGTCACACAATGCCTTGGAGAAAAATCTTGATCCAATTTTGCATGGTATTGTACAACTCCCTGGATCCTTAAGCTTAGGAGGCAAATTTTTCTTGAAACATTGTCCAACTTCATTCACTTGGATCACCTCTTCACATTGCAAAATTTGTTCTTTGTTTGAAATTAAATCCTTCAAAAATTTTGCATATGTTGGCACTGTTTTCACCAAATCCAACAAAGGAATTTCCACATTAAACTTCTTCATCATTTCAGTAAATTGACTGAATAAGATTTTCTTCTTTGAAGATTGTATCCTTTGAGGAAAAGGTGGAGGTGGGACAACATCTGGAAAATTAAATGGACTTTGAGAATTTTTCTTCCTCCCTTTGGCAACATTTTCTTCCTTCTTTTCAGCTTGCACTTGTACTTCTTCTTTCTCAACTTGATTATCAACAACATCTTGTTCAACACTTGGAGGATTTTCTTCATTGATAGTTGGAGATTTAAGCTCTTTACCACTTCTTAGTGTAATGGCATGACATTGCTCTTTTCCTTTTGGATTAGGAAAAGTGTCACTTGGTAAAGTTCCCATAGGTCTAGAATGAACTTCATTAGCAAGTTGACCTATTTGTGTCTCCATGTTTTTGAGAAGTGCCTTGTGTTCTCTAAACATTCCATCATAGATTTCCATCCTCTTCTCCACATTGGCATATTGTTGTTGGCATTCTCCAAACAATTTCTCCATCTTGGCTCCCAAAACAGAAATTACATCATCATTTGTAGATTGTGCATTGCTACCTTGTGCATTTTGTTGAGTCCCAAAACCAGGAGGATACATTGGTCTTTGAACATTGTATTGTGAACGATTTGCTCCCCCTTGGTACCATTGATTACCACCGGTTGGCCTCCATTGATTTGCATTAGGATTCCGGTTGTAATTTACATATTGCACAGGTTCATTTGTGATTTGTGGACATTCATCCATGTGGTGAGCTCCTTGACAAAGTCCACAAGATGGTGTAATTTTATTTGACAAAGGCAAAGCTGCTTGAATGGTAGAAAGTTGGCTTTGAATTGCTGAAATTTGTGCCTCCAAATTGGATGATTTATCCAATTCCAACATCCCAATTTGCCTTCTCCCATGACTGCTTCTTGCATTGGGTAGCATCAATTCATTACTCACTATTAGCTCAAAAATTTCCTCAACTTCCTCCGGTGATTTGTTACGCAAATTCCCTCCGGCAGTAAGATTTACCATGTTCATAGTTTCAAAGTTGAGTCCATTGCAAAAAAAATTCAACTCTCTCCCCGGTTCCAATCCACTGTTTGGGCATTTGTTGAAGAGTTCCTGAAATCGATCCCACGCCTCCGTGAAAGATTCATTATCTCCTTGACGAAATTGCATGAACTCCATCCTAATTTTGTCCATTCTTGAAGGTGGAAAATATTTAGTAATGAATCTTCTTGCCACTTCATCAAAAGTCTCAATTCTTGCACCATTTATCGAATCATACCACCTCTCGGCTGCTCCTTGAAGTGAGAAAGGAAATAGCATCCTCTTAAGCACATCATGTGGGATATGTGGTAAATTGCCCGTGTTACACACTTTAAGGAATGTCCTTAAATGTGCGTGTGGATCCTCCGAAGGCAAACCATGGAAAATCTGTCCATTTTGAATCAAGTTTATGAAGGCGGGTGGAATTTGAAAATGCTCTCCCGTGTTGATAAATGGTGAATCCAAATTGTCCATCCTTGGCTCATAATGGTCTCCATATCTGCGCCTTGGAACAATCGGTTGTGCAGGATTTTGTATTCCTCCAGCTGGAGGAATAACAACACGTGGTTGATTATCTTGTCCTTCCATAGCTCCAAATTCTAGCCTTTTATTTACACGCAATGTCCTTGCTAATTCCGGATCGTATTGGTATTCCGCTGGACCAACCGACCTTGTTCTGCGCATACAAAATAAAAGAAAAACAGTATCAAATATTCACAATAAAAATTCACTAAAAATCAAAATCAAAAACAGCTTTCAATATTTACACAACAAAAATATTTCAACAAAATAAAATTCCCCGGCAACGGCGCCAAAATTTGACGCGAGGTAAATTTACATAAAATATTGTCGTGGTTGTATTTACTCTCGACTCAAATTAAATTCACTACACAACCCCTTTTTAGGTAGTAGTATAGCGAGTTCGAACCCACAGGGAAGTTAATGTATTGAAATGTGGTAAAATGAAGTGTAAATTCTTTAGGTTTTGATTAACTAAAAACTGTCCAAATTCCAACATAAAAATATCAATAAAATTAAATAAATAACAACACTTGGTTTTCAAAACAACAAATGATCAAACGTATTCCCGGGATGATTTCGAGGGTTATAAAAATATTTCATGTATTTGTTCTATTTATGGAAATATGAAATTAAGGATAAACAACTTTTCTCATACCTTCCTTGTGGCTATTAAGGTAAGGTTTGATTTAATTATTTATCTATTTAAGTATTAATCAATTTCTTAAATCCTCCTTGTGGCTATTAAGGTAAGATTTAATTCATTAATTAACCTAAAATCTTGTGCATCATCCAACTTTCCAAACACTCAAGTTCAATTATTCATTTTGGCTATCAAGGCAACAATCAAGCTAGGCACACTTATGTTAAATCATTTTACTTTAATTCTCCCTTGTGGCTATTAAGGTAAATTAGAGCAAATTATTCTTAAATAATTTGCTGCACTTTTCAAAGTATTCATCACACATGATTGATCAAGTCAAGTATGACTAATTAAGCTCACAACAAAACTCAACTCACAACAATCCATAAAATAGAACTATCATGAATTTAAGTACATAAACTCTCTACATCATCCCAGGAATACAAAATAATTTAGCCAAGCATAATCATCTCAAACATCATCATATATAAGATTAAGAACAATATTGGTATCATTAATACAAAGGAAAGAAAACACCTTGGAGAATCACTCCTTGGAAGAATCCTTGTCTTTGAATATATGAAATCCAACTCCAATGATGTATCAAAGATTTGCTATTACAATCCTTACAATATCAAATTATCAAAAGAGATGAAAACCATGAATTGTACAAAGTAAAATGTGAAGTCTTCCCTTGAAGCTCTCTTTCTTCTCTTCTTCACACTTCCCTTAGCTATGGAATGGAATGGCATATGGATTGAATGCTCCCCTCTAGCTTTTTGGTCTTCTAATACGTCCAAAATGAGCTCCATCAACTGTGCTACCGACAATTCATCAACCAATGATAATTTTTGGTCAATTGTTTAAGTTGACAAAAATGGCAAAAATAATATATATTATTATGCCTCGGCATCGCGACGCATAGGGTCGCGCGTCGCGACGCCCACGCGCGTCGCGACGCCTAAGCTATTGGGCGTCGCGACACGGAGAATTTATTTCTCTGCCATGTTTTGATGCTCTGTGCGTCGCGACGCAGAGGATTGCGTTCCTGGGCGTCGCGACGCAGAGGAGTTTTCCCCTTTTTAGCGATTTTCTTCTCATTTTTCTCCATTCTTTGTCGGTTTAGCTTTTTCCTTGACTTCTTTCCTCCAATGTACAATATGGTCGTCAAACCTACAATTTAAACATTAAAACAAATCAAACGGAACAAAAACGATCAAAGAGTTAAGCGTAATTGTTATATAAAAGGTGAATAAATTCACCTTATCAGCCATCGACAACAAGTTTTTGAGATTTGTCGTTTTGGGCAAAAATAATGTATTATAACATATGAAAAATGGTCATTTTTAAAAAAATTTAACTTTCTCTTTTTTTACATCATTCATTAGATAGCACATCGTCATTTAATATGAGTGAAAAAACGGCCACCAACGACAAGTTTTTGAAATTTGCCATTTTGGGCAAAAATCATGTTGCTATAACACATGAAAATAGTCATTTTTCAAAATTTTTATCTTTTCTCTTTGTTACACCATTCATTAGATAGCAAATCGTCATTTGATATGAGTGTTAAAAACGGCACAAAAATGGTCACCGACGACAAGTTTTTGAGATTTGTCGTTTTGGGCAAAAATCATGTGCTATAACACATTAAAAATTGTCATTTTTCGAAAAATTTAACTTTTCTTTTTTTTTACATCATTCATTAGATAGCACATCACCATTTGATATGAGTGCAAAAAACGGCACAAAAATATTCACGGACGTCAAGTTTTTGAGATTTGCCATTTTTGGTAAAAAAAAAATAAGAGCAATAACCCATGAAAAATTGTCATTTTTCAAAATTTCAACTTTCCCTTTATTTTACACCATACATTAAATAGCACATCGTCATTTGATGTGAATGCAAAAAAAATGCACAAAAACAGCCACTGATAGCAAGTTTTTGAAATTTGTCGTTTTAGGCATTTGAAATTTGTCATTTTGGGCAAAAAATGCACACGAAAAACATTCATTTTTCAAAATTTCTAACTTTCCTTTTTACACAATTCATTAGATAGCACATTGTCAATTGATGAGTAAAAAAAACGTCAAAAAAATAGTCACGGATGGCAAGTTTTTGAGATATGTCATTTTGTGCAAAAATCATGTGCTATAAAACACATGAAAAATGGACATTTTCCAAAATTTTTACTTTCCCTTTTTTTACATCATTCATTAAATAGAACATTGTCATTTGATATGAGTGCAAAAGTAAAGACTTAAAACGACCATTGACGGCAAGTTTTTGAAATTTGACGTTTTTGGCAATGGTCATTTTTCAAAATTTCTAATTTTCCCTTTTTTTACACCATTTATTATATATCAAATCGTCATTTGATGAGTGCAGAAAACAATACAAAAACAAATGAGTGCAAAAAAAAAAAAAAAAGCTCAAAAACAGCCTCCACCAACAGCAAGTTTTTGAAATTTGTCATTTTGAGCAAAAATCATGTGCTATACCAAGTGCCCGAATATGCAAGACAAACAGCATCCCACCTTACGTTTCCCTTCTTACATTGGGTCAAACGGCAGTTATATTCAAATTGGAAGTTTAATAAAATCTTTAGCCAGTATACAAAAATTATTTCCAGCAAACTCTACATATTAAGTCTCGACGATTGCAGATAAACATGCCTACAGGCGTGACTTTGAAGCTGAAGTTGTTGAGTTGGGTGCACTCTGCAATAGAATTAAAAACATGAGTTAAGCTAGGCATACAAGTACACCAACATAGGCAAATTGGGTTCTTTTGTTTCTTTCAATGTTTTCCTAAAACGAACGAATACATAGGCATATATGGGAAACTTTTTAGGCCTAGAACTCACGTCAAAGCAGCGCTCCCTATCATATTACCAAGGGCCTTATTTTGAGCACTAAAGTAATGAAAATCATAGTAAAAGATTTCGCTTATTAAAAGACAAAAATATAATATTTACCAATGGGATTCCTCTTGTTGCTCTTTCTTCCAAAAACTTTGATGGCTTATAGAAGTTACCATATACTTCTGTCCACTTCTTGAGGCTTCTATATATGTACTCAGCCCCAACTGTATCTGCCCAGAACATAATACCACCACTGCAAAGAAAGAGTATATTGTTCTTAAGACCCTAAATGAAGTTATGGCAATAGTTGTAATAATTTGTTTACTATGATATTGCTAGCCAAGGGACAGTCTCCGAATTTCACTCCTGCTCATTATTAAAGGTATAATTTCGTTTTAGAGTCAAATAATGTCAACCATACACTCACCGGTAAGTGGGAAAACTCATTCCAAGAACAGATGCAACATCAAGGTCAGATGCTCGAACCACGATTCCTTCATCCAGGACACGGCAGGACTCGTTCACCACTGGAAAGAGAATCATCTCAACAATTTCTTTGTCGCTGATAGAGATGGGCTGCCAGTAGTTTTCGTCATAGAAGTTAATTTCCGAATCGAATTAAAAGGTCAAGTATAAAGAGAGAAGAAAGAAAAGGTACTAGTGAGTCGCATGAGAGGAGGCTAGGTGTGAATGTAATTGACAAATTACAATGATATTGGCTTTCTTAACAGAGTACCTTTCCTCCTGGCATCACATTGGCAAGCTTTCTAGATTCTGCTATAATTGGTAGAACTGATGGATCAGGTTTTGGCTTGCTTCCCTTTTCATACGTGTAGTATCCTTTTCCATTACTTTTACCTGCAACATTATCAAATTTAATAAGAATTTAGAACAATATTCTAACGGCATATAGCTGCCAAGAATTTCTACCCCAAAAAATGAATATAGCCGCCAAGGATAACACCTAATTACCATTTCGCCCATTTTTTATCAGAAGATCAACCAAAGAAGTATCAAATGTGCGACCAGCAAAAGCAGATCCAAATATGTTCCTAACAGCAAGAGCAACACCATATCCAGCTACATCTTGAAGCCTGCAGTTGTAACAATCAGATTTTCAGTTCATTCATCTCAATGCAGATTGATAGTAGACACTCCACATCAGTAGCATACAAGTTAGAAGGCTGAAATAATGCAAATTCAACCTGATACACAAATACTACATAATGAGAGGCATCAGAAATCATTTATCACAAATATCAATCTAAAACATTACCAACAACCCAGGTATATATGTCCAAGAGCAAATGGACCATTTATTCCCATTTTTCTTTAGAGTCACAACATACAGCATGCAAATGGATAATTTTATACAGGGATTAAACAAATAAATCCCTCCAACCCTTCTTTGCAAAGGCTCCTTTGGGTTCATGAAGACCTGATATCTATACACAAGGGATACTTCATGAGAATACCCGCCTCGTCACATATTACACATTAAGATACTTTCAAGTGACCTCCTACAAAATGAAAGGGAAATGAGATTACTGGAATGGTCCCATAGGCAAACCAAAGTTGCAAATGAGTTGGTCAATTCTGAATGGATCCACGCCCATATGAAGCAAAAAGTGTGCACCCTGGGCATATGGGAAGAAGGCTCTATTGACAGCAAAGCCAGTGCAATTTCCAACCACAACAGGAACTTTTTTTATAATCTTTCCAACTGTCATAAGGTCAAGAATTACTTGTGCAGAAGTCTTCTCCGTCCGTACAATCTCCAACAGAGGCATCACATGTGCGGGACTGTTCACAACAAAATAAATCAGAACATAGGCAACACATTAAGCACATTAAGGCATTTTAGTAGCTGGCAACCTAAGGAAAGAAAAAACAAAGAACCATCAAGCATATAATTGTTTCATCTGAGGGAGAGAAAAGAAAATTCTATGTGTTACTACATCCTGAATTTGCTGAAAAACATTGGGACTTTCCTTCCGCTAATTTTGGAATAGAATAGTATAAAGGTAGCAGATCAAGTGACTAAATCAGATAATCCCAAAGCCTGGAACTCAACTGCTTCCACTTCCAAATTTGCAGGAACACAAAAAAAAAAAAAAAAAAAAAAAAAGCTCATTTCAATCATGTTCACAATGGAAAATGAAAAGCTGATTTCCTAATTATGTATTTTGGAGTAAAAAGTTTATTTCTTATGTTTGTATACATGGTTGGGTATGTTGTCCTGGATGTGCACGTACAATGGTTCCTGAATTTATTTTGTCAGACGGGCTAGACCCTCCAGAACACTGAAGTGTGTTCATTACATAAAGGGTATATTGAACCAAATGCTTAACGGCATCCTGCTCTGCATTACAATTCAAGGTTTGCTTAAAGCGAAATATAGAGAATGTAACCTGAAAAAATGCGCTCCCACAATTCTATCCTGAGATCTTGTCCTTTCTCCTATTATGTTAAGATCAATGGTAGATGTGTTGGTTGCCAAAATGCAATGCGGAGGGCACACCTTTTCAATTTCGCTAAATATGTTTTGTTTCAAGGAAATATTCTCAATCACGGCCTGCACTGAGAGGTAAATGTATAAAAAAACTACATATTGAAAACATAACAAAGTTTGGAGATCTTTCCAATGTCAAAAGAAGCAAGCTACTAAACAAATATTTTACAGAAAAACAATAAATATAAAACCAGAGAGATCTATGTAGTCCTGCATCTAATTTTCAATCACCATCAAATTAAAAAAGAAACTTAATGTCCTATTTCGCACTAAAAACAATATGCACGACAGAGAACCTCTATGACCATATCCACAGACGCAAGATCTGAGTAATCTGTTCCGCCTCTAAGCATTGAAAGGGCTAGCTTTGCTTTATCCGCTGCCAACTTTTTCCTCGATACCAAACCTCGGATATTTGCTGCATAATAAGGGATTTAGATGTGAGTCCTAATACATACATGCCCAAACCCACATACGGTCACCCTGAGCTGATAGCTCTCTCTCTCTCTCTCTCTCTCTCACACACACACACATTTTTTAAAATCTTAATTTGTCTTGTCTCAGTTGGTTTAGAAGAATTACAAATGCCATATTAAATCAAACTTGACCAGTTACTACCTTCTACTGCTTTCATTCCTTTTAGGAGATATTCAGTGTTTATGTCCTTGAGATAAACAATAAAGTTGCTCAGGAGAAGTGCTGTAGCTATTCCAGAACCCATAAGACCAGCACCAATTACTGCAACGATTTTAATTGGCCTTGGTTTGAGACCAATATCAGTGACATTTGGTACCTGCCATGTAAAAGATAGAAATCAACATTCATGAAGTGCAACCTGGGTAACATCATGGTGGCTTGGGGGGAGGATATTGATGGAAAGGGGAGGGCAGATAAAACAAAGAACTTCCATTTAGCTCAACCAATGCAATGGTACATACTAGCAATGCTGGGTTAACTTGTGTCTAGGTATGTATATTCCGTAGAATACATGTTAAGCATCAGATGTTAAAATTGAATCTTACAGTTTTGAGCAACCAAAATTTTGCAATTCTTTTCCATAGATTCATTGTACCTTAGATGTTGCCCGTTGGGCAAAGAAAATGTGAACAAGACCTTTTGAAGTGTCTGATAGAACTAGTTCTTTGAATACTTTTGCCTCCTGCTCAAAAAAAGGAATAATAAAAAACAGTGAGAATGAGAACCAGTCAATTTGTAAGGAAACAAGTACTTGAAGATCCAAAGAAGCCTGATTGCTTTTCATTTTGAAGTGTCCTTGTTAATTTAAGAACAGTTCTGAATCCCAACATCACTGCCATACTTGCTCTAATCTTGTCAAAATTTGAACATAAGAGCCAAACAACAAAGCACAAGCAGCTTTAAGATGCAATTTTTCAAAGACTCAACCATAAGCTACTCTCCAACAAGGAACATTTTCGACAGTAAGAGGAATGATAAGATCTTGAAAGAATGAGAAAATACAAATTTTGACAGTTTTAAACATTAAATTAAATATACTCTCAGAAAAACAGCAAATACATTGTGTCAGAAAAGGTGAATGAAGCACACAAAAGAAAGTACCCTTAAAACACCACTATATGCTCCATGAACAACGCCTTCCTCTATGGCATCAAGGCATGCCTGGTGTTGAGGCATATTTGGAGCAACCTGTTTGGCTTGTTGTCTAGCCATCTTCAATACTTCCCGCGCTTCAGAAAGGGAACCCAATTTGTCTGTCCTGTGAAGTGTACGCAACCAAGGTTTGCGCCTTTCTGCAATGTCTAGGGCCCAAAGCCGAGAGACATTTAATAACTCCTCGGGAGATGCAAGCTTATCGATAAGACCTGAGTTCTTTCCTTCTTCTGACATTATTGACTTTGATAACTGCCAGAAAGCATTCAAATTCAAAGATAGCATATTAGCACAGCTAAAATAATATAAGTAACAGAACCTCTCTCCCTCCCTCCCTCCCTAGTTCCATTTCAAAATTCTAGAGTGGAACTTACCAACATCATCTCAATAGCCTTTGACAGACCAACAAGCCTTGGAAGTAGTTGTGTGCCTTAAAAGCCAGCACAATTACTATGTTAGGGATTTCAGTGAGGACAATACTGTTTTCTGGGATCTTAATCTGAAAAGGATTAAACATATTAAATGGAACTGAACCTCCAAAGCCAGGAATAATTCCAAGAGTCAGTTCTGGCAAGCCAAGCTGTACCCTTGGTATTGCAACTCGTGCATGACATGCCTGCACAGAGTCATGGATAAAGCAGTAATTGAAGAATCCTCAAATGTTTTGATGTGCAAAAACTACATTAATCACATAAGAACAGCATACCATTGCTAATTCTAAGCCACCACCAAGGGCAAGTCCACCTATGGCAGCAACAGCAGGCTTTTTTCCATCTGAGAAACGATAAAAACAAATGAATAAAAAGTGACAGTAATATCAGGCACTGGATGTACGAAAGAAAAAAAAGGAGAAACGAAGTATCTTTGTCTCTGAGTGAAATTCTGATAGTTCAAGATAATAATGCACGGACCTCCAATTGTATTGACCAAGAGCTCAATAGATACATCTGGTAAAACGGAATTATCTCCTGCAAGTCCATTTCTTTGGTTAGCTGCTAGATTAGAGTTCACATATCATAGCACCAAAAATTCACGTGCACATACCAGTTTCGTGGACATTGCCAAATACGTTGATGTCAAAACCACCAGAAAATTTCCCGCCTTTGCCTTTACAAAACATGACCAGTAAAGAATTTAAGAAATCAGATACCCTTTCCAAGCAATAAAGAGATCACTGCTCACCCACAAAAAGATACCACTAATTTCACAATGCACTTAAAAGAAATGAAAGTTAAAAAAGGAAACATAATGCTTAGTGATAACATCTCCACTCCCAGACACATTATACTGGTGATAAAGACAATTGTGATATCCAGTTGCAAAACTTCAGCCTAGTCTAATTCTCTTCCTAAATCAACTTCCCACAAAGGTAAAAGTAGAATCTCTAGATAGGATAATATCTCCAATTATCTACAAAGGTGTATAAATATCTCCAATTAACTACAGCCTAATGCATCATTAAGCTTAAGTTAATCAAATCCAACAACCACAAGTGAAATATCAAATCAGCAAGTTATGTTGAGGAAGAACTTCAGATTATTCCCATCAAATTACCTAAATCTCAAACAGGCTAGAAGAACTTATGCCCACAAAAAAGATTCAACACCAATGCGCACACGAATATAAATAATGATTAACTTAAGTTTCCCTAAACGTTTTGCAAATCAATCAGATTATATCAACATCATCCTCTAGGAAAGACTAATCTGTTTGTCAATATTTTGGTACGAAGCTGATTTTTGAATCACCTTCAGAACTCTCGAATGCAACTTTTTGTGTTAAATAATAGATTTGATGAAACAAAATACACGTAGAAACAGAGCTAAGAAACAGAAACACATAGTCATGCATTCATATATCAGCGAAAACAAAAACCTAGAAAAGGAAAAAAAAATCCAGGAATGGAGAAATTACCATAAACAACTATAGCTTTAACATCGTCTCTTTTCATCGCCTCTTCAAACCTCCGCTTTATTCCATCAAGAACTGATATTCATAGTCAAAACAACGTCATTCGAATAATACGAAAATCAACCATTTTACCCATTTTATTTTAACATAATTAAACATAACTAACTTGGAATAGCTAAGGAATTGACAGGAGGATTGTAGATGGAGATGATAGCTACGCCATCGCTTCCGACCTCCATGGTGACTCCAGGAATCGCCATTTTTCTTCAGTATAGTATACGAATGAAGCTTTTTAGAAACCTTTTTTTGTTGGTTTGGACTCAAGAGTCAAGAGGAAAAAGAGAGGACTGTGTGACTGTGTGCGATCAAGGTGAAATATGCGTTGGTTGGTAATCATTACATATTTATAAAGGTTGATGCATACACGCAACCACGAGTTGGGTCAGCAAAGACAATGGGATCCTCTAAAAGTTGTACCTCCATTCTTAGATGCTTGTACCTTAGAGTGGTAGTAGTAGTATTTGAAGTGGTTGTTGTTAAATTAGCCAGTGATAATGCCCGCATTGTCTGATACATACAGAAAGCATACTTACCCATTCTTAACAAGATTTCAATTTTCAAGCAAATGATTATTCTCTTTTTTGGCCTCACCTTCTTATTAAGGCTATAACTTTTAAGGGATGCATTTTGTCTTAATCATATATTCTTTTTGTTTTATTTTTCTACTCTTAATAATTAATTTAATTTCCAAAAACCTTATTAACAGAATGGAATAATAAACCATTCAACACCTTACGCAACACTCAATATTTTACGTTTTATAACATTTTATATAAATGTGCCATATCTCTTTTCATTAATTTTAATAATAATTATTAGTTTTTTTTTATATCTTTAATTTAAAAAAATACACGCGACGCGTTTATATAAAAGAATAACGAATGATCAGTAATTTTTAAGTACAACATTTTAGTTTTAAAACACAAAGTAAAATGTTAGTTTGGGACCATAATACTTTAAAGGAGAAGCATATATCAGAATTTGATCATGTAGCAACTAATAATACCTCAATCAAGCAATTAGTTGGTTTTGTTGCTAAGCGAATTCAAGGGCCATTAAGAAAATTCAATTGTGTGATTTGTTATTTAAATTGATACGCAAGAGGCATGAATTGTGTCGTGGTACATGTGGGGTGATGGGGATTGTCGGTTTAGTGGAAGCGTTATAACAACTATCGTGGAATGGGCATTTTGGTTGTTGAAAACAATACTCTGATAATTCTCAAAACTGAACGCATAATTGGGAAATAGAATCCATGCCAAACAGTGGTGATTTGTTAAAAATTGACGCGTTGTTGATCGCAGTCATTTTATCGTTGTAGTTTTGTCATTTTGTGTACGGTATTGGAAAAAGTTTGGTATGATTTTCGTGACATCTCTCAATATAACATCATAACGATTTCATTTTGTTGATCAAGATTCAAGCAGAACCTTCGAGCAGCCTTCCGGTTTGTTTCACTTTCACTTGACCAGTTTTTTTTTTTTGGTGTCAATACGGAACTCTTTGTAGTTTTGGCCAATGGAGAATGGGACGTTGCTCTACTCTGTCTCTATGCAGAGGTCATTTGAACTCAAAAGTGATACACATTGATATTTCATTGTACAAATATTATATTAGATTTAAAAGTGATACACGAAAAATTGATATAAATAAACTTGCGCGCTCTGGCGGAACTAAGGGGGGGGGGGGGGGGGAGGGGCCCGGCCGCCCCCCTTCCTTTTGGAGAAAAAGGTAATAAGATTTTTTTTCACCAGTCTAGCACCCCTTGTCGTCACTCGCCGCCGCAGCTTTACAAATTCATAACTTTCCTGCTTTCCAGGAAGAAGATGACTTGAATTTTTTTTTTTTTCATTCTAAAGTTAAACGACGTCATTTTGTTTTAAATTGTGTCGTTCTAATTAAAAAAATCTTTTATTCTTAAGTTTAAGTTAAAGGACGTCATTTAAAATAAAACGACGTCGTTTTACTTATTACAAAGTTTAAAGGGAGAACGACCTAGAAGTACCTCACATATCACCCAATAATTTGTTTAGTCCCTCACATTTAAAACGTGCTAAAATAGTTCCTCACATTTCAAAAGTGTACTTTTTCAGTCCTTTTGACGGAATCTGTTAAAAAATCTGTTAAATGTAGTCATGTGCATATCATGTGACTTATTTTCAGAGGTAAAAAATACAACACACTCGTAAAACCCTATCTTCTCCTTCCTCATCTCACCTTCTCCTCCACATATCCATCTTCCCCAACCTCCTCCATGACTACCATCACTCTTTCTTCCTCTGTGTTCTCACTAACAAGTTACGAAGAGTTGATGGGCAAAGTTGATTTTGAATTTCAATTCTTTTGCTTGTTAAGAAGAGTAGTTCAAACAAGAAGCTGAGAATAAGTGCGGCGGGAACGGCCGGCGGCTGAGATAATATCCAAATCCCGATTTCGACTCCGATCATCGGAAGAGTCCGTTTTCTTGAATGAATGATCGTATTCCCTCACGTCGTTTAACGAGCTCTTGAAACCAGTTCCAAAGAGTATGAATACCCAACCTCGAAAAATGTCTGGGCTTCTTTCTGGTATTTCGAATTTTCAAAGGAAAATGAACTTAGAATTCAATTACACAACTTCTTTTCCAACAAAAACAGAAAACCCACAAGCCCCTAAATACGATGAAATTCGCAGGTTCATTCCATCGAATCAAACGCCAAAGAAATCACCTAGAAAATGAACATATTTTTCTTTTAAATTAGAACAAGTATCCTGCCAGCACAACCACGCAACAAATTCAATACTCAAATCCCATCAAATTCATCCTAAGTTTAAGTATTTTTTGCATCCCAAGAAAACCAAGAAACCCGCAATCAATTCCAAGAAATTCCTCACAGGACTTGATCAAAATCAACAATTTTTTAACACCGTAACACAACAATTCCAAACAACAAAGGCCTGGTTGCAATTGAGCTTGATAACCTCTTTTGTTTTCTGTTTTTTTTTTTTTTGGCTAAATCTCAATTATGCTGAATACCATTTTTAGAATGCAAACTCAGCTTCTTGTTTGAACTACTCTTCTTAACAAGCAAAAGAATTGAAATTCAAAATCAACTTTGCCCATCAACTCTTGTTAACTTGTTAGTAAGAACACAGAGGAAGAAAGTGTGATGGTGGTCATGGAGGAGGTTGGGGAAGATGGATATGTGGAAGAGAATGTGAGAGGAGGAAGGAGAAGATAGGGTTTTACGAGTGTGTTGTTTTTTTAGCCCCTGAAAATAAGTCACATGATGTGCACATAACTACATTTAACAGATTTTTTAACAGATTCCGTTAAAAGTACTTAAAAAGTACACTTTTGAAATGTGAGAGACTATTTTAACCCGTTTTAAATGTGAGGTACCAAACAAATTATTGGGTGATATGTGAGGGACTTCTAGGGTCGTTCTCCCAAGTTTAAAAAAAAAGTCTTGCGTGATTTTAATAAAATTTTTTGCTGCAACCCAGTTTAATTCTTATTTTTACTCTGATATCTCTCACTTTCTTGTACCCTCTCTCCCAAACTCCCTCTGTTCTCACAATCTTATATCTCTAGATAGAAATCAACTCTTTGTCTCATTTCTTTAGTTTTAGACCTCCATTGATAGTCAATTTTAGTATGCTAAAACATATTTCATTGCCACTAGCACCGATTTTGGTGTAAATTTTTTATGTTTTTATTTTTTCTAATATGAGTAATATTTAATGTTTTTTGTAAATATTTTTGTCAATCGTAATTGATTATTGTGATTGAATGTTTATTAATAGATATTTGTGAATTGTGTTTGTGATTAATTAATTTTAAATTTATAAATTATATCTATTTATTACGAAAAAAATAAGAGAGTTTGTAATTCTTTTTGTCAATTTTCATCATAGAAATTTTTTTTGTCAGTTCGATACTTTAGCGTTACATATATTTATTCAGGTAATTCTCTTGTGAGACCATATCATATTTGAGACTTGTGTATTAATTTTACTCGTATAAAATATAAAAAATTAGCACATAAACTATTAAAGATTATATAAAATATAAAAAATTAGAGTATTAGCGTATAAAGTATCAAATATCAGCGTATAATGTGTAAAAAATTATTGTATTAGTGTACGTATAAGTATAATTCACTTATATGAAACGATCTCAAGAATTTTTGTGTATTTATTTTATGAGAATTTTTTTTTCGATTATACAGTTAAGCCCCTCTTAAAAATATGGTCTGGTTCCGCCACTGCTTGCGCGTGTAAATTTCATATATAAAACTGTTCACATCAACCTATTGCGTGGCTTTATTCGTCTAAGGTCCTTAAACCAATGTTGCTTTCTTAATATAAATGTTTTTATAACATGGGTTATCTCTTTGCCATAGAAAAGTATTTATAAGTTTAGTATTAAAATGAATACAACTACAATATGTAGGGTTGAACAAAAAAGAATGTTTTTTAAGAAAGGAAATATTTTTTTAAGATAAAGAAAGAATGAGATAAAGAGATAAAAGGATGAAGTTGCATTTTAACATTAGACTAATTTTAAATTTAATAAAAAAATATGATAAAGTGACAAAGTTTTATTTTAATATTAGACTAATTTAGTGTTCATCTTAAATTTAATAAAAAAATAGAGAATGTAATAAACTTTAATTCCCCAATAGATCATATGGAACACTTTAGCTTAACACATCTTGTAAGACTCTACAAGATTTTGATACAAGTACAATTACTTATTTATAAGATTTACTAGTTAGAGTTTGAGTTTAATTTTTAAAAATTAGATAGAATACGATATGACATTCATATACAATGTTACACAGAGTATTACACAAGGTGATACAGAAAATTCAAATTTATTTTAATCTAACATTAAATTAAGTGTTAATTTTAAATTTAACAATAAATACGTGTCATGTTTATACATAGTGAAGGAGAAATGAAATATATAACGTCACAGAATTTGATTGATGAATTGAATTATTAGCAAATGATATTCTCCTTAAAACTTCTAATCAACATTTTTTTCTTCCCTTTCCAATTTTGTTATTGAAAAAGAATAAGAAAAAAACAAAATAGTCAGATATACGACGCCGTTCGCTTGATATTTTTACTTACAAACCAAAAGCATCATTAAAGAAAAAAAGCGACGTCGTATGAAGTAAAAGAGCTGTTCATTTCAAAACCCTTGTAAACCCTCGTCCATTTTGTATCGTAAATTAGGAATCCAGCAAAACAGGAAGTTTTCTCATCGTTGACAGTGTAATATTCATCTGAATTAAATTTTTCTCTAGCAATGGCGTCTTCAACGGCGAGAGTGCTGTCTAGAATATCTTCTCGATTACAATCCATGGCTCCCGAACTTCGCACTAAGAAAGTATCAATGCCGCCCACACTCGTCAATTCCGCCTCTCAATCCGCCTCAAAGCGCACTTCATGGATTTCAAGGTTAAATCTTTTACTTCTTGTGCGTGCACTATCATTATAGTAGTATGATGACTTCATTAAAGGTTTATATATATAATGTTTGATAAGGTTACCGGTGGAGTTGAGCGGCGTGGAAACGTTGATGCCGTTGTATAGTGCGATTGCTTCGGCTCGGTTGAGGTCCAACTTGTCCATCGACTCCCAGACTTGGGGATTAGTTCCTCAAGGTGTGCCTGAAATGCCTCCCTAAATTCAAATTATTATTCTAATTCGGTACAGTTTTTTTTTTTTTTTTTTTTTCTTTTATTGAATTTGTTTTTGGAGCTCTCACATAATGCAAGTCAATTATATACTTACGTTTGTTTCCATTAACATTAATGCAGAAATGATTTGAAAACTGCAATCACAAACTTTGTTTTGTGTTTGCCTATAGGGTTGTTTGGTTGAAAATAGCGATTTTTTTATGTGGACTAAACAAGGGGAAATTAATTATTTTTGTTGTAAATGGAGTTTGGATTGTAAGCTTGTTACGACTTTTGGTTAGTCCCCCTTGTGGAGAAATTTATGGGTTATTTTGCGTGTAGATTTCATTCTTTTCGTGCAGGTCCTTTGAGGGTACATATTTAATGGAACCAATAGTGGTCAGGCATTTGTAGCAGTTGCTTGGATAAGCTTGCTTGAAACTAATTCTATATGTAATTTTATTATTCCGTTGCCTAACTCAATAGTTGTTAATATTAGCATTAGACAGCTTTCTAAACACATGGTCATGCTCTATTTAATTTCATTATTTGGGTTGCCTAACTATTATAGTTGTTAATATTAGCATTAGACAGCTTTCTAAACACATGGTCATACTATATTTAATTTCATTATTGGGTTGCCTAACTCATATAGTTGTTAATATTAGCATTAGACAGCTTTCTAAACACATGGTTTTGGATAAGTATGTTTGTAAAGGTTGCTGGCAGCTTCGCTGGGTTAAATCACCAAGGAGTTAATGTGAAAATTGATATTGGGGCGCATGATTCTTCTATGTCCAGTGATGAGAGGGGCATGAAGTTAAATAGTTTATTGAGAGAAGGGCCTTATGTAGTTACATGTACTTTTCGTTGCTTATAGCTGTTCTGATTCATCCATTGAGGTTTCCCTTGAGCTTGACTTCAAGTGGAGTTGTCAATTGTCTGTAGTCTGTACCCCTTCTCTCCTTTGGAATCTAAAAGGTTAAGTATGTTGGCTTGGGTAAAAATGCTATTTATTGTTGTCTCTTTAACCAGCTTCATGGATCTATTGGAAACAATATATTTCTAGTGTATCCTGTCTTAATTATAAGTTTGGTTTTATGGTTCTTTTGGCAATAATCAATATAGGAAAAAATCAACTAAAATTCAAGGTCATCTCAGAAGTGGAATGCTAGGAACATTTTTTGGAATATGCATACCTGTTAACTTATTCTTATACTCTTTGGGCTTTAGATTTTGGTTTCATTGACTGATTTATACAAGTGTTGTAAAACAGTTGGTTTGTAGCATTTTGTTTGTTTGGATGATTGCTCATCCTCTAAACTTGTATTCTGCTATGCATATTAATCAATTAATCCAAGGCAACTACAGTGTGGCTTGTTTCTATCATCTATTGATATCTCCCTGCCTTCTACCTTACCAAAAAAAAAAATAAAAAATAAAAAATAAAAATAGCCTTCTTTTTATTTTGTATAGAATATTTAAAGATTTGATCGATTTGCCGTTTATTACTAATTCTTGATGGTTATGCAATTGTATAGTTCCATTATTTGCATTAGCTTCTAATCCATGGTGTGATCCTTCGATTTTGTCTGTGGCACAGGTATCTCATTGCCTTTATGACAGCATGTCTTTGGTTCGCTCTCAGGAGGCAGCTTCTGTGTTTGATTAGGATCTAGGCCTTTTTAAAATTTTAAGAACTTCAGAATCTGAAACAGCCTCTATGCTACGAATGAATGTACCATCTCGCAGTCAGTTTTGACACCTTTTGTTTTCATCTGGTTTACGCATGCGTGTTTCCCAGAGTTCAACCGAATGTATTTTGGTGAAGTTTCTGGAATTACGTTAATGGCAGGTGCAAGAGAGAAATTTACAGTTCGCACTACTGTTTTCACATGTATATGAAGGAATTTGAATACATGTGATACTCATTCATGTCTTGCTTTAAATATTCGCAGAAATAAGTTTTTATCTTCCAGACATAGAGGCAACATAGTGTTGTTTATGATCTTTCTGGACTACCCTATTCTGAAGCAGGTTGGCAGTATCTACAACTGCAAGTACTGCAAAGAATGAGCTTAATTTTTTTGGGGTAAAATGTTGGATCACTAGTGGGAGGAAAATTCTTAGATATGGGCTAGGCTCACAGATGACTTCTACTAACCTTGCTGTCTTTTTAATTTTTAATTACCGTTGACTGGCCCTGCTGCCTAAGATAAGGAAAAAAAAAACACACACACACACACACACAAAAGAAAAAGAAAAAAAAAGAAGAGCAAAGCTGAACTCTACCGTCTACCCTGCTCCACTCTCGAATGACAAAAATTTTGGAAAGTGATTTTTACGATTTTCTATAAAATTTTACTATGGTTTTGATTATTTGCGTTATAGATGCTGCCTTAGTTCTCAGTAAAAATGCAACAACTGCTAAAATAAAGAAAAAAAAGAAATGGAAAGAACTCTTGGGAAAACAAAAAGAAGTGGAAAACAATTTTCCGTGTATGTTTAGTTTAGTGTTAATGGGATGAGGGTATCTATGTCATCTCGAGCTTTTGCGGATATGCAGAAGACTAGAAAGAGTGTCATTATTATGGTCTTTATATATTTATTCATTCGAAATACATAAACTAAAACAATTACACTCGACAGTCGACATTGATGTCCACACATGTCCACCTTCACCATCAAACCGCTGCAAGAAACTCAAATCCAACTCTCATCCTTCACTCACTGTAAGCACTACTCAACTATAAGCACTTTGAAATTCCAGCACAAGTTTAATATCTCACCTGCGAACCACGCATTCAACCAAAGATTTTCACCGTTTCTTGTAATAAGAGCACATACTGCTCACTTGGAAACGAATTTGCCGAGTTGCATTCATCAAAATGTCTCTAGAAGCACCGTTAAGTATAAAGCTAGTGAGCAAAATAGTTCAGGGTTTTCTTCTTCTTCTTTTGCTACAACTACTACTAACAGAAGAGCAGGGCAGAGTTCTTCTCGTTCTGCACTAGTGGAAGATGTTGAGGAAATGGTTGTACTAAAGGAAAGAGCAATGGGTCGTCAATTTTGTTCTATGAGGTGTAAGGGTGAAGGTACACTGAAGAGGACAAAGAAAACTCAGAGTAGTGAAAAGGGTAGGGATAAGTTAGTTAAAAAAGTAGATAAGGACCGTGTTAATCATCTGGAAAGGGTAGGAAAAAGTTGTAAGAAAAGTAAGGTTGATTCCGCAGGAGCTATGCTGAGGGTTGGGCTGGATATGTGCTCCAAAAGGGGGGATGTTGTTGGTGCAATTAGGCTCTATGACTTGGCTAGGAAAGAGGAAATGAAGTTAGAACAGTACCATTATGCTGTAATTCTCTATCTTTGTTCTTCTGCAGCTGCTGGTGTTGTGCACCCGGCAAAAAGTGGGAGTGGCAATAGGGGTTTGAATCCTTTGGGGTTGTCCAAGGAGATTTCTTGGGTGGATTCTGAGCGCACTAGTCAGTTTGAGCAACCAAGAAGCAGAAATTTTGTCATAAGTCAGCCGGATAGTGATATTTTTGTTGAAGAATCTGGTAAAGAGGGATTCAACATCAATGGCTTTCCATCTGAAGTAGTAGTATATGATTCAAAATCTAGTTTAAGAATGAAAAAGGACCCAATAATTTTTTCAAACGGGTCAGAACCTTATCCTCAAACTCTGGATGAGATGGTTCAATTGATGAAGTGTAATGCTGATTATGGAAATATGAACGATATCATAGGGGAAGAAGAGGTGCCGGGAATTCAAGTCAGTGAGGATGTTAAGAAATATGCCCTCAGAAAGGGATTTGAAATATATGAGAATATGATTTTGGAAAAGGTACCAATGAATGAAGCAATATTTACGTCTGTGGCAAGGATGGCAATGTCACTCGGTGACGGTGACAGGGCCTTTGATATTGTAAAGCAGATGAAAGAAATTGGATTAAGTCCTCGACTACGATCTTATGGTCCTGCTCTGTCTGTTTTCTGCAATAATGGAGATGTTGAGAAAGCATTTATTGTTGAAGAACACATGTTGGAGCATGGTGTCTGTCCAGAGGAGCCTGAGCTAGAGGCACTTTTAAGAGTAAGTGTAGAAGCTGGAAGGAGTGATAAAGTCTATTATTTGTTACATAAGCTGAGAACCAGCGTGAGGCAGGTCTTACCTTCCACTGCAGATTCGATTGAGAAGTGGTTCAGAAGCAAGACAGCTTCCAAAGTGGGGAAGAAAAAATGGAGTCAAAGAATGGTAATGGAAGCAATACAAAATGGAGGAGGAGGTTGGCATGGACAAGGCTGGTTGGGAAAGGGAAAATGGACTGTTTCTCGTACATCTGTAGGATCTGATGGTTTATGCAAATTTTGTGGAGAAAAATTAGTCACAATTGATCTTGATCCTGTAGAGACTGAAAACTTTTCCAGATCTGTGGCTTCTATAGCCTTACAGAGAGAGAAAAATTCAAGCTTTCAAAACTTTCAAGTACATTTTATCCCTTGCATGTTGATTATTTATTCTGGATATATAACTGGTCCAATTGAGTGAACAAGAAACTAAAATTTTGCAGAAATGGCTTGATTACTACGGACCATTTGAAGCAGTCGTGGATGGAGCAAATGTTGGCGTTTATAGTCAAAGAAACTTTAAACCATCCAAGGCAAGGTGCTTTCTTTTTATTCAGATGACAGATGACAAATATATTAGTTGTTCGATTTTTCTCTGAGATTGTTCACCCTCTCTTCCCCTTCTGATGTTGATATTAGGTTAATGCAGTTGTGAATGGAATTCGTCAAATGCTACCCTCTAAGAGATGGCCACTCATTGTTTTGCATAATAGGCGTATCACTGGAGATCATAGGATGAACAAACCAGTCAATAAGGCAATGATTGAGAAGTGGAGAAATGCAGATGCTCTATATGCAACACCAACTGGATCAAATGATGATTGGTGAAGACTGGCATTTTGTTGCTATATTTGATGTCAGTTTCTAGAACTAATATACTTTTAATGCATTTTAGCTAAATTTCCATGGAAAATTATGTGTCCTTTAGGTACTGGTTGTATGCAGCTATAAAGTTTAAATGCCTAATTGTCACCAACGACGAGATGAGGGATCACTTATTTCAGCTTTTGGGAAAGGATTTCTTCCCTAAATGGAAAGAAAGGCATCAGGCAAGTAGTAATACTCATGCATTAAAAGCAGATATTATCTACTTTTGTTGACAACATACTCATGCATGTATTGCATTTTTAACAGTTGTTCTTTTGGGAAGAATTGACAAGAAGAAGTAAATTGAACCATTGCAAATTTTCAATTTATTAGATTATTGAGTGAATCTCAACTAGCAATAATGCATGTTAGAGAGGACTTTGCTGCAGTCTATGCATCTGTGTATGTTCTCTGGAGAATGATAGCGTCATAATAAATTATAAGCAGAGTGAGGACTAGAGCAATTCGATGAATTACTAGTGTGCTTTAACATCCTTAGATCAGTTTGAATGTCTAATTTCTAAAGAATATGTTGGACAGGAATACTAATGTTTCACACTAGCCTACTCTGCTTCATTGTTTCTGGTACCAAAGTTTAATCTTGATTACGGATTCTTACATGACATTGTTATTTCCAGTTTTCCTGATAAGGAATTCTTTTTTCAATTGTAGGTGCATTTCAGCTTTTCTGAAACTGGTCCAGTATTTCACATGCCGCCTCCATGTTCTGTTGTAATTCAGGTTATGTTTTATCAAATTCTTACCTGATTCCTTGTCCAAGAGAAAAATATTAATTCCCATGCAGTCCAACTACTTTACCTGGAGTTCTCTTATAGATGGACAATATAATGATTCAGTGGAATGTGTGTAAAATAATATGCGCCGAGTGTCTGAAGTACACTATAAACTGATGTTAATGCTGCATTAACAGGAGTCAGAGAAAGGCCATTGGCATATTCCAATTGTATCAGAATTTGAATCTCATGGGGAGAGAACATGGTTGTGCATTACAAGGACTGGGTCACTTACAACAGGCCAGGAGTCTTCAATTATACATGATGGTAAGTGCTAGTTTCATAGAATGAGGATTATAACTTCTACCAGTGACACACTATCTACCTTTTTCAATCTTTATTGTATGAAATGCTGACACTCAGGTTTTAATTGGGCTATCACATTCATCTTCTAGTGAGACATGAAGTAGCATTCGACTCTCCACACGTTTAAGCAAACTTTTTTTGCATGAAAACTGCCAAATTCTTATGAAAAGTTACTCTCTAGCCTTTGCCTTGGGTTCAACTAAATGAATCTTCCACAGGTAGTTAAAAAAAAGTTTACAAGAGATGAAGAACATATACAACTTATTTGGATTTTGGATGCTTGAGAAGTTAAGACATTGAAGATAGGACAAAACTACTTGAGAATTTTGAAAATCTGCTGGGAAAGAATTTCAATTATCAAAACTGGGGAATTCCTATTCTTACCAATTTAGAATTGTGCATACTTGCATCCTCTCAAGCAGAGTGATCAAATTTCTTTCTGTTCTTTCTACTTTTTTTCTTCTTGTTTGGGTTATATATACCAAAAAAATGTTATGGGATGCTTCCTGTTGTAACTTGCATTGTTAACGTTTTCATTCTGGTTCTGTCAACCAGGCTTGCACAATCCGCACGACAAAACTAATCCGACAAGCTCAGGCATTCGAAGGAAAATGGTGCCTGGTGGTCACAATAAGCAGGCACCTCAGCAAACATACAAAAACCTTAAACATATTCTGTCATCATCTTTATTATCTAATAGTCATTCAATCCTTCCAGACTTGGAGGATGCAGAAGATTTTGGTGGCTGCACCATCGATTTTCAAATATAATGTAAATACTTGGAAAACTTTTATCAAGTCCTCTGCGCCTGAATTCATAGATAGACGACTTAGAAATTTACTTCTTTATTAGTTGGAAGAGGTCAGTTGCAATGCTACTAATTTCAGGACAGTTTCTTATCTCCTACCAATAATTATTTTTTTCCCCCTCAAAATTGAGTAAAAGTTGATCGGAGTTGGTCTGCCGGATATTTGTGCAAGACGAACAAAAGCTGCTCATTGCCCTGGACTGGACACTGGATGAAGAGAGAAATGAACTGTAAAAACATGGAACAAGAAGTTGTTAGAGGTTATTCAGCTTCTCAAAATTTGTATGTTTCAAGGCTTTGGAAGAAGGGATTCACAAGCAACTCAATAAGAGTAGGGAATCATAAGCTAAGAACATAAAATGGAAATTTCAATCATTTTCTTCACTAATCTCGTTACCATACCAAATCAGTTGAGCACCAAGACAATTTCAGTTTTCCCTTTATCGTTTTTTCTTTCTTTGAATGTTTGTACACAAAATTACCTCATCAGTACATGATTTCTATCGTCTTTACTACTACCGTGACATTGTAATCTGTCTATTGACAGTCAGTGGGATTCACACTTTTCAGACACCAAGGTAAGGACGAACAAAAGATCACGGGGAGCCAAATTTGTCCTTACTGAATGTTGTGCCGTGGTCCATCACTGCTCAGAGAATCTAATATCTCATAAATAGTTTTTAGCTTTCTTTCGGTGTCTATGGTTTAGTGGTATAGATATTGAGGACACGACCAAATTCATCACAAGATCAACAGCAATCGCGACCCCTCTCTGTCTCCCTTTCTGCAAAGTGGGAATTTGAGTATTTAAAAAATAAAAATAAAAATAATTGTCAAAATAGTCGCTGACATTACCAAAAAAAAATATTTTGTCATTCACATTAAAAATGATGCATTCTAGTCGTTGACATTAAAAAAACTCACCAAATTAGTGACTCAACCAAACTATGTTAAGTTTTTTAACAGAAAAAATACACGTTCACATCACGGAGTACTTAATGAAAGAATAAAAGTTGAAACTCGATTTATTCTTCCAACAAAACTCATTATTCGCCACCTTTTATAGGTGGACGGTTACTCCATTAGTAACAAAATATAAATAAATCATGCAGAGTTTTATTTGAAAAATAAATTGATTTTCTCTTTTAGCCATTTATAGAGTGTTACATGATGTGAACGCGCATCTTATTTGTTAAAAAAGTTAACAAAATTTGGTTGATGACTAATTTGGTTCAATTTTTTTTTATTGTCAATTATTAAAATGGGTAATTTTTAATTTTTAATTTGAATGACAAAATAAATTTTTTGTACAGTATAATTTGGCAGTTTTCCCAAAATAAATATATGAATGCACTTGCCCTTTCACTAAATACCAAGCATAAACCATCATTAGAAGATTTGAAGAGAGGAATTCCAAACATCATCTTTTCGCCTCATTCTTACTTCTGCGTTCAATTTTTGTTTCGTCGAGAATGCAGCAGGAGGACTTGAATTCACTGGCTGATGAACATCAAGAAGCCGAAACTGAAACTGATGATGAGGGACATTTTGAAAAGTCTCTGAAAGTGAGTAGCCTAATTTGGTATGTTCCTGAAACTCTCTGGTTCATAAGAACATACAGTTAAACTAGCATTGCGTTTATTTGCAGGAACTCAGGGACTTGCGTTCTTATCTTCACCATGCTGCAAATTATTGTGAGGCAAGTTTCTTGAACGCCAAACACAAGAGAGCGTGAGTTTTCCTTGCTTAAATAGAGCCAACCATTTTGTGGCAACTTTCTTAAACGTTCTAAGCAAATTCAATATCAATGTCGATTATATTTTATTTGACGCATGCAGTGTGGTAAACAACACAAAGGAGTACATATGCAGGGCTGTGGTTACAGTGGTTGATCATCTAGGGACTGTCTCAGCTAATCTTGAATGCCAGCTTTTGAAGACTAACTCTGTTTCTGAGACAGAACTTCGAATAGACAACTTAAAACAAGTTAGTAAATTGTACACTAATATGAGCACATTTTACCATTTTCATCTGCTGTGACACCGCTGAGACAAAACTCAGGCTAACTTGTGTTGTGAATGTCTGCCGGCATATAGAGACTTGGGACATGCCAATATTACTCTCACCTGCTTGCTCGCAGAACAAGCTTTTGGAGTGCTGATTTTCCCAGAAATCACCCTCGTTATCTTTTACAACGTAAGTCTGTTTTATTTGGAGTTTTTGTTTTGTTTTTAAATCTTTTTACCTCAGTCTTGGTTTTGTCTTTCAATTACACAATCATTAATCCTCTTGTTTTAACCAGCAATCCAAGAAGATCCTCAGAAGACTAACTCTTCCGCCCCAACAAATCCAATGACTGCTAATAAGACTGCACATTTTGAAACGGAGGAGGAGGTGCCACTTTTCTTGTATTCCACATTTGATAACAACAGCTTAGGGAGAAGAAAGAGCTTTTCAAAATCAGGTAATTCAACCATTTCAGTTAAGATGCTATGGAAAAAGGGTCATTTTAATACTTGAAAAAATCTTTACATCAAGAATTATGGTGGCTAATTATGGCTTTAATTTGCAGTTCGCCCAGTTCGTGATGGCATGTCCATATTACCACTAAAAGATCAGCATCCAAACTTTCAATTTCTGGTGCATCATCTTGATCTTGCTTGTTGCTTCTCAATGAACTTTGAGCAAAAATTAACCAATTCCAATACAGATGCTTTCACTTTCGTTTGTTCAGCTAGAAACCAATTCATAATAACAATAATCATTAGTTTTTGTTTGGTTTTTTTGGCATTGTGCAGGAGTCACCAAAGCTAAAACGAGGCATACTAAACTGGAAACTGGCTAAAAACAAAGATCTAAGATCACTCATTCGGCGCGGTAAAAGAACATTATGACATGATTCTTGTTAATGATTCCTCCGCGCTGCAATGATATGGATCTGGATATTTGTAAAACTGTACTAGCTTTAACAAAGTTTATAGACCGGTGTGTTTGTATAAAGACTTGAGTTTTGCTTTATTGTCTGAACCCTCTTCAAGAATGCAATGCTCTGTATAACAAGACCTGAATCTGATCATTCAAAGTTCAGCCCGGAAGACAAACTCAACTGTTTGTAGTGTAATGAAAAAAATTATTAGACGGGCATGCTTGAGCATTTTCTTCTTGTATTGTGTATCATCATAATTCCATACCCCTGTCCCAAATTAGTAAGGATTAAAAATAAATATCAAGAAGTTCAAGACCATAGAAAATAAATAGCGGTTTTATAAAAACTATGAAATCTTATTTTAGGCGTTCTTCTTTTTAACTCCGAATTTGATAGAAAACATGTAAATTGATAAATTACAAATTAAAAAATGGGCGAATTACCTTTTACCCCCCTGTGGTTAGGCATAATCCCCCTATCGCTACCTCGTGGTTTCAAAATACCCACATAACCCCCTCGTGCTTTGGACTAAAGTGGAAAGCGGACGGAAACCGTCCAAACTGACGGATGTGATTTACACGCGCAGTAATCTGGGAGTGATACTTAAATTTTTTTATTTTTATTCCAAAATTACCCTTTTCTGAATATTTTATTCTTTTTTTTTTCCTTTTCTGTCCTTTCTTTTCTCTTTCCTTTCTTCTTCCTCGTCAAATCCACCTTTCTTTTCTCTTTCCTTTCTTCTTCCACCACCACTGTTATTCCTCTATTTTCTCCACCAACCCCTGCGTCGACTTAGGTTTCCTCAGATCCACCTTCGTCATCTCCATCCGCGGCGGCGGCGGCGGCGGCTACGACATCAGAGATCGATAACAATGTCCGATCACTCCGGCGAGCACCAATCCCCAGTTGAGTCTGTCATGGAGAAGATCACTGAGAAATTCACGATCACGATTCTTCCTCGTCAGATTCCGATGACGAAAAGGACAGGAAATCGCCATCGGCTTCTGTCAAGGCCAAGATCTATAGACTATTTCTGCTGGGGTGCTCGGTGTTGCCACTGCAATTTGGGTGCTTTCTGAATTGCTTGAGTACCACTTTTTGTTTTTTTTTTTTTTGAGCTTGCCACTGCAAAAGACTATCTCACCAGCTCCTATGTTGCTGGACCTCCTATGGATGCCGGAGAGTCTATAGATCTTGGCAAGTTTGATTAACCCGGCAGACCCAGTTCAGAAAAGAGCATAATCCATTGTCCAATTTATGACAAAAGTAGCATATAAGTCTCCACTTTTGCTCTTAATTTGTTCTTCAAATGTTCACAAAAAATCACTAGCCGAAACTAGTGATGGGTCTATTGAAATTGCAGTGATGACGAAATTGAAAATCAACCTTGTTGGATTCTGTTTGTTGGTTTTGATTTTGCTATATTCATATTGATGCAAACTGTGTTTCATTCATATTGATTTAAATTGTGTTTCATGCATTTTCTTTAAATATTTCCTAGGATACAGAGTTTAAAGATTGAATTCTTTATCCACTTGTTTTGGATACATAACTTATCACTTACAATTCTTGGAAGCTTTGTGTTGAATCTCGTTTGAGTGGTCTAAATTCTTGCTGATAGAATTGATGCTTGTTGTTTGATATTAATTAATTCATTGAATTGGCTGTTCGTGTGGATTTTGATGTTTGATGATGAATAGTAAAATTCACAATTTTGAGAAGATGATGAATAGTAAAATTCGTGGGAATGAATTTAAGGGTATTATAGTAAAATTACTCATTTCCGTCAGATTTAACAGATTCCGTCCGCTTTCCACTTTAGTCCAAAGCACGAGGGGGTTATGTGGGTATTTTGAAACCACGAGGTAGCGATAGGGGGATTATGCCTAACCACATGGGGGTAAAAGGTAATTCGCCCTTAAAAAAATTCACTTTTTTGTGTGGGATATATCTTTTAATGTTCGAGAAAAATTATGATACATCACTTACTCAACTTAAAATATTCTATTTGTAATATGCAACTTAATATTACTTTTTTCTAATTCTAGACCAACATGTTTAACCAAACAACACACTTAGTTGAACTTGATTATGATATTAATGGATGATTTGAAATAAACAAAGGTCTAATTAAGTACACCTATGTAACTTTTAGATTTTAGGGTTAATTATATTTATTTATTTTAAGGTTCAATAAAATTATGAAATTAATCTTGAATTTTAGCTAAATTATAACTAATTCCTTTGACATTAATAGAATAAAAGAAAATACAATATTATTTTTAAATAATTATGAGATTAATTACTTAATGGAAAGTAAACATAATTAATCTATTTTAAGAATTTTATGATATATTTTTAATTGACTAAATTGATTAGCAGTGGACCTAATTTTTAAAATGATCCAAAATTAAGATTTTTATTTTGTAATTTATATAAACCTCGGGGTGATTTAGTAGTTTAGTCATACCTCAGGGATGTAATTATAATTAACCCTTGATTTTAATGCGTGGACAGAAAAAGAAATAATACTATATTTAGAAAGCTTTCTTGAATCTTACTTTAACAGAAGGAATAATAATAAAAGTTAACAGTAAATGCGAATTTATGTCAGCAAACAGCGCCACTGTCGTTCAATAATCCATGGTTTTTCATCAACAAACTATTGACAACAGCCCATTGATTCTTCTAAGCTAAAACCCTTCAAAGATTCTGGGCCATTTTCACTGATCTTGATATAAAAGTAATTAAAGTTTTGTCACAAAGAAAATCAGTGAAACTAAAATCCCGATTTAATTGTTCAACATAATGGCCGCTGATGGTGCTGATTCTGTTTTTGCTGGTGTTGTTCTTGCTCCTGAAGATCCCATTTTAGGGGTATGCATGCTTTTCAGTAATGTTTATGATGACTCTTTTTGCATCTGTGGTCTGGAATGGTGTTTTTTTATTTATGTTCAGTTACATATTTTATCTTTTATGATTTTGTAACGGTGATCGGAGTTGTTAGAATTGAACATTCATTCGGACTAATTTGGTATATTCGGAGGGCTGTTTTTGTGTTTTTTGCGAATTTGTGGTGGTACAGGTACTATATTTGGTTTCTGAACTGGGTTTTGTCTTTCTTTATTTGTGCTTTGACTGAAACAGGTCACTGTTGCTTACAACAAAGATCCGAGCCCAAAAAAGTTGAATTTGGGTGTTGGAGCTTATCGAACTGAGGTTGGTTTCTTTCCTCACTTGCTCACATTATCTTTACATGTACAAAAAAGAAAACAACTTTTTTTCAAGAAGAGCGAATTGTTGTTGTAATATTTGTGGTACGCATGATCAATACTTTTCTGTTTTTCTCTTGTAATGCTAACTTGAGTTTATCTATGTATTTTCATGTTTAATTGTTTGTATATGTTGTGTCTTTATATCATCATATATATAATGTTATGCTTGAAAAGGCAGTACTTATTTTGATGCCAATAAAATCAGGAAGGGAAGCCTCTTGTTCTCAATGTCGTAAGACGTGCAGAGCAAATGCTCGTAAACGATCAGTAAGTTTGCTTAGTTTTGCTAATGGTGTGTTCCATTTATGGTATAAAATCACAAAAATAGGATCACCAATGTCTATGTGTATAGGTCTCGTGTAAAGGAGTATATTCCCATCGTTGGACTGGCTGATTTCAACAAGTTGAGTGCCAAGCTCATTTTTGGTGCTGACAGGTGAAAATGTTGCTGTCATTCCATTTATAAGCTTTATATTTTACAAGGTTTTCTGTAGCAACACTTTTAGCAAAATTCTATTGGATCAGATAACTCTCCCATCAGAATAAGTTACCAAAGTTTATCATTTTGAATTTGCTTTCCTCTTAAATGGTTAATTCTGCATATATATATATATATATATATATGAATGAATAAGATTTTCTCCGGTGCTGATTTTTCTGATATGCATGCTTTGCTAATATTATCCATGTGGAAATTGGTGTAGAAGCTTTTTGCTGATTATGATCAGATGTTTAACTTACATTTCAGTAGATAGATGTATATTTTCTGTGCAAACTTACTCCAGCTGGTTATGCCGGAAATCGTATCACCCATTATATTAGTTTTATGGTATTAGCTATATTCATTTTTTCCATTTCTTCTCATCTTGGGAACAGTCCTGCCATTGAAGAGAACAGAGTAACCACTGTCCAGTGCTTGTCTGGTACTGGCTCATTGAGGGTTGGAGCTGAATTTCTGGCAAGACACTATCATGAAGTGAGTAGCTCCGGTTCTGTAATTTCTTCAATCTGATCGTATTGTCGGAATTAATTGAAAAGAAGAAAGTTTTTCTTTTTGGCCAGCACACCATATATGTTCCGCAGCCAACTTGGGGAAATCATCTAAAAGTGTTCGCTATGGCAGGGTTGTCACCGAAGACATACCGCTACTACAACCCTGAAACACGAGGCCTGGATTTCCAAGGTATTACCTTGTAATCCATGTATCTGAAATTTCCTTCACATGCTTATGGATTGATTGTCTGCTCTCACAAGCAGGGAGTCCTGGATTTTTAATGGAATCTTAAACACCTGTGTGTCGAAATGCTAATTTCAGATATCTAATCTCGTAAAAGTCAGACAAACTTAACCAAGAACCCAGTTCATAAAACAAGTCACATGACAAATGGAATTTGTTACCCATTAAATTGCATTGCATGATTGATCATATGCACAACAATTATACTTTTTTTTTTCGTTTCTCCTATTGGCACTTTTCTCTGTGATCAGGACTGCTCGAGGACCTTAATGCTGCCCCAACAGGAGCAATTATTCTTCTTCATGCATGTGCTCATAACCCAACTGGTGTAGACCCGACTGTTGAGCAATGGGAGAAAATCAGGCAGTTGATGAGATCAAAAGGATTGCTACCCTTCTTCGACAGTGCTTATCAGGTGGCAGCTTATAGTGGATAGAGAGTCAAGGATGCTTTTATAGTGTTTCCACCAAAAGTAGTGATTTTGATGGTGGCAGTCTCAAAATATGATAGATCTTGAAAGGTAGTCATACTCATCCAGTACAATGAAAGTAATGAACTTGACATTGACTTAACAGGGTTTTGCAAGTGGCAGTCTCGATGCAGATGCGCAATCTGTTCGCATGTTTGTCTCAGATGGTGGCGAATGTCTAGCAGCTCAAAGTTATGCAAAAAATATGGGATTGTATGGAGAACGAGTTGGTGCACTTAGCATAGTAAGTATTTCTTGAAGGAGATCAAGATAATTTCCTGATTCACATTAAAAGCTTTTGTCTCTCATTGAGGTTGTGATATTACCACTACAACTTGCATAACATAAGTTTGTTTTGACCAATAATCCGTTCATCCGTTCTCAGGTTTGCAAATCAGCAAATGTAGCACTCAAAGTTGAAAGCCAGCTGAAATTGGTCATCAGGCCCATGTATTCTAGTCCACCCATTCATGGTGCATCTATTGTTGCTGCCATACTAAAGGACAGGTATTGTTCTCTCAAAGATTTTGACTGAAATCTACTATTCGAAAGGAATGCCAAAGTCATTAAGGTTATGCTTTGCTGTTAGATTCTTTATATCTATAATCCAAAGTTTGCTATTTCCTTGCCTACAGCCATATGTACCATGAATGGACAGAAGAGCTAAAAGCAATGGCTGACCGTATCATCAGCATGCGCCAGCAGCTTTTTGATGCTTTGCAAGCTAGAGGTACTTAGTTAGGTCCATCATATCTTCTGCTTCTTATCATTCTGGATGCATTATATGCGACATGTTCTATCGACAAGGCCTAGTGCGGTTTTAAATTTCGACTTGCGTTTATTTTACCTTAGACTCGAGCTTCTTCAGTTGGTTTCCCAGCTCCTACAAGCCCAAAAAATTAAATTTACGTTAGTGATCACACACTGAAACTGAATAAAAACAGCTATTGGGGAGGCCTTTAACCACACACAACAGAACCTCGAAAATCTCATATTTATCTTGTCAGGGACTAGTTCTTTTATTCATTTACTTTTCCAGGTAAAATTATTGTGCTATAAACTTCATTAAATTCAGATTGGCTTACATCTATGTTGATACTGTTGGTAGGTACACCTGGTGACTGGAGCCATATAATCAAGCAAATAGGGATGTTCACTTTCACAGGGTTAAATGCCAAGCAAGTTGCTTTCATGACTCAAGAGTATCACATATACATGACATCTGATGGGTAATGTTCATAGAATACTCAAATGGAAAGAATGTGGTTTTGCTTGTGTACGTTATAACAGGGATCTTAGAACTTCTCTTTTAATTTTCGTGTCCTCTGCTTTGGTGCAGGAGAATAAGTATGGCAGGTCTAAGTTCTCAGACTGTCCCTCTTCTTGTTGATGCCATTCATGCTGCTGTTTCAACAGTTGCCTAGATGCATTGGTTTTGAGAAATCTTTAGGGATGATTTTGGCTTCACTAAATACATTTCCTCAGATTCCGTATGAATAAACTGAAATGAGATTTTCTGAGAGAAGGCTTAGCCTTAATATTCTGGATATCTTCTAGTTTTTCCTTACAGCCAGCTTATTTTCTGGAAGAAATGAATAGTAGTTGATGCTCATTGTTATCGGTAAACTATGCCGTAAATTTTTTAAATAAATGAGTTTGACCTTGTTCTTGCTAGTAGCCTCATTTGGATTGTTTTTCTAGTCTTTAATCTTTAGCCTGCAACTGATTTTTCACTCATCACAAAAATAAGGGTGGAGGTGGTAGTGGGGAAAGTAGTGATTCATTGTGACTGCTAAGATACTCAGTTTAGGATCTTGAAGAACCTGCATACACAATGCTTGAAGAGGATGTGGCCTTGATAAAGTTCCACTTACTCTATTTGATGAAGTTGACATGAAACTTGAAGCTCATTTGCATATCAGCATAACACCTCCTCCTTCAGGACTGCAGCCTTGACTTGTAAAAGCTTAGCATTGTGCCTAAGTTTGCGCTTTCAAAATGTGCCTGTCTAGGTGGGAACCATTTACAAAGGATTAACGCTTATGAAATATCTAAGCTGAAGGAAGTGAAGCTTATGAAAATTGGAGAAAAAAATTGATTACTCAGAAGAAAGGAAACAGGAAGTGCTAACAAAACTATATTGTTTCAATACAGGGTCAAATGAACAAATTTCAATGGCTGCATTTCAAAAGTTTATGGGGCAAAAGAAAAAGAAAAAAAAATGCTCAAATGAATCAAACTTAATGGTACAGAACTTGTACTTCCCTATCCGTTGTTGAAAGGAAGGAAGAGCGTTACAAGAATATACTAACATATCTCCTCAAAGAGTCTGAGTATTTACACATTGACAATTTTAGCTTATATCTCTGTTTGTTAATGGCGAGCAGTTGGACTTCTTAGGCAGCTCAACTCAACTTTGTCAGTGTATGAGAGCTTTCTGCCAGTGCTTATATTACCTAGTTTGCTCGGGGTTTTATCATTTTCACCTTCTAAGGTACCAGTGGAGGAGATATTCTTCGTATCTGCCTCTGCCGGCTCGAAGTTCCATCCCATGAAATCAGACAGTGTCATTGAAGTTGGTGTCTCTGAAGGAATGGGCTTCTCTGCTTCCTCTTTAGGACTTGAGAATCCACTTAGTTGTGGTGATGGCGAAGTCTCTACGGATGGCTTCCGTTTAGCTACTGCTATCGATGGATCTAGAGCAACGTTATCTGCATACAGAACATCTTCAATGCGAGACATCACCGTGTTTGCCAAGCTTTCTAGCACCCTTGAATAGCTCTCCACGATAGAATGCCCCACATCCTGTTGTGTTCCCAGAAAAAGTAAACATGTTTGTCAAATAACCTTAACAATCTTTTATAAAAGGATTATAAAGTGGTGGTTTGAGCTCATTCGGTGCATACTCTGTTGTATTGGATTTTGCTTATGTCAAGAGAGGACTGAGGAAGTCCAGGGAATCGCTGTTTTAGTAGAAGTAAGATTGTTTCTGCTCTCTCTTCAAAGAGTTCCCTCTTCTCCAAGCTCACAGCTGAACCCCAAGAAGATTTCCCATCCTTGTGATGCATCTTCCTCTTCCAAATCACAATAGATGCCTCAATTCTGTTCTTGAGATCAAGAACTTTGTGTTCTGATGACATGTCCATGGTTGAAAGGAACTGTTCGGGATCGAAAAACTCAACGGTGATATTCTTGTAGATTGAGTCCCCAAGGCTGGCTCTACCATTCTACCAGAGAGACCATAATGAACAAAAAGTTGAGCGAATGATTGAAGTTTTTTAAGATAGGGAGGGATTCAATTCAATGAAGTTTTGTATAATTCACTATACCTTAGGGAGGGATTCAATGTAGTTCTCTGGGATCTCCATTTCTGATAGTATTTGAGCATTAATGGCCATGGATGCTTTGAGTACTTGATTGACACATTCCTTTTGAGTTTGCAAGTTTTTGCGTGATGCATCTGACAAACCATTTGGAGGAACCTTGACTGTTGGCAGCCACCATTTATCGTCTCTCTGGACACCTTTCTCAGACTCATCCGCATCTTTTGAGACATACCAAAATTCATTCTCATCTATGAAATTGTCCAGGCAATCCTGTTTATTTATCATATTTCTTCAGCACAACATATAACATAATTTGCACAACGTTATGGCTTCATAATACAGTTACAGAAGGTGCAGGAAATCCCAGATTCTCACCGTAAGCATGGTATCAAGTTTGCGCAATGCAGGAATGCCCATCAGCAGATCTCTTCTTTGTTGAGTAATCATTATCTGTCAGAGCAGAAAAAATATTTGGAGATCATTAGTCCCATTGAAACCATCAAAATATGTGCAGATAATCAAAGTTCTGTTTGAGCTTGGGATTTATACGTTGGATCATCATGAAAATAGGCAAAGAAAGAGAGAGAGAATGGAAATTCACCTCCATATTCTTTCCATCCTTCGATAATTGTTGAGAAGGGACAAACTCAACAATGTAATCCGTCACAGATAGAAGCCAATCAATTTCTTTCTTCCACCTCAATTTCCTGTCTGCAGCCATGGGTTCTAATTTCCTTTGTTCTCCAAATACAGAAGCTGTACGGTGATTGTGCAGTGAAGTAAGCCATTCCACAATCCATATTCATTACTATATAGCATCAGAATATTCAACATGGGATTTTCTTTTATTGGGATGCAAAATGTTATCATACCAGCAAGATTTGTTATTGCATTTGACAATGCCAGAGCTGATGAAACACCCTTTCCACCCCCTGACATGTCTTCTCCCAAAAGCAGCTTCGCAAATCTTTCCTTCATCGAATCCAAATCTGAGACACAACAACAGAAATGTGCCCAAGAATGCACACGTAAAGATATGAACTTTCTCGACATTGATCATGGATGATTGAGACATTGTAATTTTCAAAAAAAAAAAAAAAGAGATTTGTGTACATACCTGAGTTATGGCGAGGATCTCTTGTATTGGGAGGTCCTGTCTTGCCTCCTCCATCTTGGCTTAAGCGGGAAACAGGGCCCTTATCCAAAGAACGATTAAAAACACTACCTATCTGTTGAGCTGTAGAATCATATGATGATATTTTGGCACCATGACTCCTGAATAACAAACTGTCATCCGGGGTCTCTCTGCCATTTCCACTTTCGAGGATCAAACTATGGGCTTGTCTTCCTGGAACCTCCAACATCTTTCTTAAATTACACGAAATCGACTTGTTAAAGCTGTGGATTTTCTCAACCATGCATCTATACCATGCCACGTTTGATTTTACAAGTGCATACTCCTACGTTGTTGTTGTTGTTGTTTTTGTTGTTGTTGTTGTTTCATGAAGTACTCCATATATGACCATTGCCATAGAATTAGAAGCAACCAAAATTGTTAGAATGAAAACAAAGAAATCAAAACCCTCCTGTCTAAAAATGGAAACTATAAGTAAAAGAAACAAAAAGACATTAATAGAGAAGAAAAGGGTTTTTCTGGTTATGTTATTGGATTGAAAAAGAGGCAGTTCTTGAAGGGAGTTTACTTTGTTGAAGGAGGCAGGAGGGACGTGGGGTGCATGTTTGATAAGGAGAAAATAAGGGTGAGTGGCTACATACGTTACGCTAATAGAATAACACAAAGTGATGATGAATGATGAGTTTGATGAATCTGTTGTTGTTGTTGTTTGTGTATGGATTTGTATTTTTAATTTTTTTTTTTTTATGGGAATTTGACTGTTGAATTCTTTATCGGTGGCAAGACAAGAAGCTCGGCAAAGCACATAATACACCAACAACGAACCTTTTTTATCTCATCATTTGGACAACTCTTCTTCCTACTCCCCACATCTCACTCACTCACTGCAAATATTTTTTCCAAGTCCTTAATTCCATCACCCACCGTATATCTTGCCATCTTTTTATGGCTTACATGTTTGTTATTATTGACTTATATTTGATTTGTGTCACACCATTTTCTCCTTAACAATGGAGGTCAAGTCTTGTAAAAAACATTTGATTTGGAAATAATGAACATCAATAGGAGATTATATTCTATTTCTAATATTATTCCGTCTTATATTGCTTAAATGTTCAAAACGATATAAATATATAAATTTCATTAAAATTAAGATTAAATATATAAACATCATTAAAATCACTCGAACCCTAAAACGAAATTTTAATTTAATACCAAATAAAAAATGATAATGTTAAATAGAATATCCTATCTCCATCAATGGCCCCTCTAGTCCCTCCCATCACTTTCCATATATATGTTCACTGTTCTTCCTTTAAAGAACCATTTCAATCATGTCTTTTGCTTGTATCTAATGAGTTATAATGTTCATCGTATAAAATTGTCATTATCAGTTCAATTATTATTGGAATTTCAATCTGTCTTTTAACTATATCAATAGTAATTGTTTGGAATGATTAAATTGCAAACACCTTAGCAAATAGATAAAGGACAATCCTTTCCACCCAGTCTGTCTGAAAATTGACTCACCATGGATATAATATGGATGCCCATTATACATACACCTGACTGAAACTATTGAGATTCTATAGCCCATTTATGAACACTAAAAGATAAGCCTAAAAATGCCCAAAATTTCATTTAATAAATTTCCAAAATAAACAAAGCCCAATTTTCAAATATTTTTGAGCTTTCTCAGGGAAAGAAGCCCATTCCTTTATGGCTTTGCTTATACAGTTCAATTAAGAGCATTACTTTATTGTCCATCAGCTTTGAATGCACATTTATTAATCACAAAGAAGAGTTTAGCATTTAATGAATCACAATAGAGTCCTAAATATATAAATACATCTGATGTGGACAAGAAAATGACATTAAATATGACAAAACTATATTTGTTTTCAAACCTTAAAGAAAAATAAAATAAAATTATAAAAACAAAAACTGGTCAATATGCCTTCAAAATTTGAAGGGGACTGCATAATTGTTAATTGAAGTCATAACAACAAAAGATGTTTTGAGTTTATTGCCCCTGAGATGGACACGAGATCTTCTGTTCAAGATTTTGTCTATCTTATTCTGTCCTAATTAAAACTACGTAGTAGGGTTCACTAATCTCTTGGTTAGGGTCTAATAATTTTAATGATATTTATGCATTTAATCCATACTTTTAATGAAACTGCGTAGTTTTAAACGTTAGGCAGAATATGATTGAATAAATATTGGACAGAGGATCTGGACTCCCTGAGATGCTTTTAAATTTGGAGTGAAATTAAAAGGAAAAACTCTTGATTAAAATGGAATATTTTTATTTATTGGGCCCTCAAGAAATTTTCAAAATGTTCAAGTGGAAAGTTCAGAATCGCCAGAGAGCAACCGAGGGGAGTAACGAGCATTGCATTTATTCATATTATTCATGCTAACAGATAAATGGTGAAAGCTATAGTGAAGAAATTAAAGAACATTTATGATGGACACCAAAAAGGATTTGTAGAGGGACAAGAATCTTGTGAGTGCATTGTATTTGTATCTTTTCTTCATGTTTGTGATTTACAATTCACCTCTGAATCTTTTGACTTGAAAAATTAATATATAAAAAGTAAAACATGAATTACTTTTACATCCATGAGGTTTCTCATTACTCTTGAAGCCCCCCTATAAAACTTGAAAGTTACAATTAACTCTCTTTAGGTTTCATTGCAATAGATTAATGAGTAGAGAGTTATTATAATCTTATACAAATAACTCCGCTTACCGTGTTCGAATCTTGGACAAGCATGTGAGGGTGGGTGTATGTTAAAAAAACAGAAAACTCAACTTACTTATAAGTAACATTTTTGTTTATAAGTAACAGATTCTAAATCCAAGAAAAATAGAAAGACTGCAACAAATTGGCAGTGGACCTAATAATTTTGTCAAATCTATAATATAGGTGATACGGTAGTGAGATGTGATTCATATAACCGATCTTATTTAATAGATAAAGCGTTAATTTTATGTTGTTATTGTGGTAGTATATAGGTGAGATATTTTTGTAATTTGGCCATAATTCAAGAAAGATCAATGAAATTAACACAAGTAAAAAAAAAAAATCTCCTTTTGTATTTCCCAAAAAAAAAGAGAAGGCCCCATTGCAAAAGTTGTCTTTCTTCTTTAATGAAAGCCAAATTACCAAATTTAGCTTACAATTGAAAAGCAAGAAAATTTCAAATAGTAGTACATATTTGGAGTGAACAAGTCCAGTGATTAGAAGATGTGTCTTTCATTTTCAACCCAAAAGTGTAAATCATCTAGTCATCTATCAAACATTAACAGCTGAGGTTGGGAAAATTGGGACCAAAGAACAGTAATCTCTGTACATCCCTACACTTTATGTTTGGGACCTGACAAAAATTCAAATGAACCTTGGTTAAACAACAAATGCATCCCAAGAAAAAAAAAAAGAAAATGATTTACTCCATTATTATGCCTTAAAAACTCAAAAGGGAGATGGGTTTTTCATCTTTAGATCTGCTCTATCATATGGCAATCATACTGGAAACAAACCATTGTTGTGCTCAACAATTATATTAGGAGAAAAATGGTTGGTGAAAGTTCCATTTTCTTAATTTATATCAAACAGTTATAAAGAATCTTTTGTCACCGAATATGAAGTCGGAAGTCCCCACGAGCTTAAAAGATAATAAAGAACAGTTAGCAAAATACAACATACGAATACTAGAGTATTAATCCAATAATTTAAAGTGTATGTTGAGGGCAGTTTCTCATCATAACTGCACGGGGCCATGGGGACTGGGGAGTGGGGATTGGGGAGTATAGTTTTCGTGTCTTTCTTAATTGTGATCCGACCTTCCCTCGTCAAGCTTTTTTGAATAGATTTGCTTCTTTTGGTACACTTGAAACATTGTATACGACAACCATTAATTCAATACCATTCATAGCAATCATTCAACATGACCAAATTTCATTTCTTTTCTTCATCTTCATTCATCAACATTATCATAGAATAGAATAATTACGCTTGCTTGTATAAAAACAAAATTCAACTCCTATTCAAGATGTTAATTTCTGAGTAAAAATTAAATTTTGGATTGTGATATTGACTGATAAAGATATATATATATATATATATTGCTGTGTCTGCACGGCACAAAGTCAAGATTCATCAGCAAGTGTAGTTCTTCTTTTGTTGCGTGGATCTGAGGACACTTGCCCAATGGTCGCCAAGAACACATGCAGGTGCTGGTGAGAATTAACTATAACAGCTGGGTTGTCTTAGTCATTGTGATTAATTCTTGAACATGCTTTTGTCATTTTGATGTATGTTCTCATTTGGGTTCGTTCGATTTTGAGCCCAGAATATCATACTGAGTTTTGTTTTTTTCACTACTATGATTCTTTGGTCGTCGTTTTCTGCTTATCATTTTTTGGGTTCTTGATTGAAGCTAAGGTAGAGGAAAATCAGGAAAGAAAAGGGTTGATCAGAAGGGACTAAGAAGACACATTTTGTTGTGAAGAAACGTCTGGAAAGATCGAAACTTGAGGTATGCAAGCAGTGTATGGAATTTTCTGGCATAAAGATCTGTGCTTTAGTTGCTTCTACTTTGTTTTACATGCTGCTGAGTTTTGTCCACTGATTTATAATTTAGCCAATTCAGATCCACGTTGCGCTTAAATTTGGCTACACAGGCATACAAACGCGGTTTTCAGTGATTGCAAGTTCTAATTTCGATGTTTGTTGAGTGCTTGCTAGCTTTCATTTGAAAATGTCAAAAGAAGAATTACACTGAACTGTTTGTGATGCCAACCAAATCATTGTTTTAGGCGGCAGGCAATTTATTATTTTCTGCCGGTGCTTTCTATGACAAAGCACAGGAACAGTTGTAAAAAATTGGATGATGTATGAAACTTTATTAGATTATGCAACTTTGCTGTTGTTGGCACATTAATCTTACTTTGTTTTCTAGACATCAGGCAGTATCTGACTACTTCAACGGGATTTTGTGTAATAGAAAATGCCTCAAGACGGACATAGATCGGGCGTCTACAGGTCCTTCTTCTCTTGTGAGGATCCTAAAGGTGTTGTGGAATGCAAGACAAACAGAAAATCCAAGACTGACCCTCATAAGTTGGAAAATCAGAAGAAACAAAAGAATTTGAGTAAGTCTTTTTCGTTGAATGGAGAAAGAAATGACACAGTCTCCAAAGGGCCGATTGATCATGATGATGATCTACATAATCCATCTTCCTACCACCAGCTCATGGAAATATCCAGAGGAGCACAGAAATTAAATCAAGTTATAGACACTTGGTCTAAGGAAATAAGTATTGATAGGCAATCCAAAAATATTGCAAAAGACTTGTTGAGGGGAGCTCTTGATCTAAAGGAGTCTCTAGCAATGCTAGGGAAGCTACAAGAAGCTTCACAGGTTATGGCAAAATTGAAGAAAAAGCAGAAGGAAAAGGGTGGAGGAGGGAAACTTGATGGAGTTGGGATTGAAAGGACTACTTCTGATAGATTTGGATATGCAAACCACAGAATAATTGAGTTTGAAAATCCAAGACTTTCTGTTGATGGATCTACCAGAGATTGTTTTGATGAGCTCAGAGAAGTGATAAAAGAGAGCTTTGCTAGGCAAAATCTGTTGCCAAAGAGTTACAATGAAGAGAAGGCTTATTTTGATAGAACTAAGTCAGACTTCTTGATGGATCCTTCATCTCAAAATCTGTTGCCAAAGAGTTCTAAACAAGAAAAGGTTTATTTTGATAGGCCAAAGTCAGACTTCTTGCAGGATCTTCCATCCACCAGCTCAAGCCAATCTTCACATTTTTTCTCCTATGAATTCGACTCTTCTGACTCTTCTCTATCAAAATCGATAGAGGAGAAGCCCAAGACTCGTAATGTGATTGCTAAGCTGATGGGATTAGAAGATATCTCCCCAAAACGATTGCAATCCTATCCCCAGAAGCATCATGGGAAGGACAAGGGACTGAATCAAGGGAGAACGGCATTTGATATTGATTTGCCAAGGTCAAGAAGGCCACATTTTACTGGGCAGAAGGTGGATCCACAACCAAGAACTCTGGAAGAACTCACTGAAACTATACAATTCAAAGGACTAATGACAAGTAAGTCTGTTCATGGACCTCAGCATCTTTCAGATATTTCTGACTGGGAAAAAAGATTTGCAAATGATTCCCCACCCATTGTGATCATAAAGCCCCTGCATGTTTCTGATCTACTGGATGAAGAGCTTCATAATAAGAAGCATGAAGGTTTAGTCGACGAAAAAATTTTCAGGAAACAGAAAATGAAAGAAGGGCTTCCTCCTAGGCCTAATAATGATAGGGAAAGAACTGCAAAGTTGAGTGAGATTCACAGAAAAACGCGAGCTGAAAAATCTCCAGGGAAAAGGCCTATCAAAGAAAAAGGAGAAAAGGATTGTGGGGATGCATTTTCAAGAAAAGATGATAAATCAATCAAACGTCAGGAGAACCTGTCTTCGGCAACAATGAAAGCTTCTGCTCCTGTGAAGTCCAAAATCCAGAAGAAAGAAGTAACTGCAAAAACGGCCCCCAGGATTCAAAAGGCAGTTCCAAATACAAGGAAGGCAGTAGAAGTTGAAACTGCAAAATGTAAAGATGCCTTTAAATCTCTTCAACCGAACAAGTTTACCTCTGCAAATCTAACAAAACCTGAGGGAGATTCAAATTTCTCAAAAGTTCGAGTTTCACAGGAAAAAGTTGCAACAGCAGATTCCATGTCTGAATGCATTGCAGTGACTCAATCACATGGTTCAAATTTTCAGAAAAAGAACGTTAAAAATGATAAAACAGTCATTGGGTCATCAACAAATCTGGTAAGTTATTGAATCACATATGTTTCATGTTTCCAGTTTACTTTCTTCATGAAGATCAATAATGAATGATGCCATTCTAATTTTAACTTGCAAACATTAACTCATTAAGGTGATGCAGGCTGGAAAGAAATTCAAGAATGATATTATTCCAGTTGAACCTGCATCTGACAATGTTCAAAATGTGACTGCAAAATTGATCATGCCTTCACAGCAACCACCTGGTGAAAAAGAAAAAGTTACTCCTGGGAATATAGGTAAGATGTGCAAAGTTACTTGGTGGTGACAGTTTTATTTATTTGAATTTGATCTTCTGTTACAAATGGAACTGCAAACTTATAACTGCCACAGAGATTACTTACATTTTGTTACCTTCAAAACAAGAATTATCAGATACTTGCATTAGAGTTTAAAACCATGCTGCACTAATTACATAAACAAAATTAGAGGTTCCATAATGCTTCCCATTCCAGAAAATTTTTCTTGTAACTAAGTAGTGCATGGATTAAAATGCATAGACTCATCAGTCTCTTCCTTTCTAGAAACATGCATGAAATTAGGCATCTTCACAAAAGATGATAACTTGCAAGTTTATATGTATATAACTTCTTTCTGGGTAGCAGAGAGGGGAAGGAATGCCAATATTGACCCAATGAAGGCTAGACAAACACATAATGAAGGGGCTATATTGTTAGTGTGCATTTCAAAGAGGGCTAAAACTCCCATCTTTGTGGTATTTGCTACTCATAATGCATTGGAGATTCTTCATCTGCACTGCCATATATATTCTGTAATATGTTATCCTTTTATACTGCAGATAATTGCAAAAGGAGCACAAGTAATGTGTCTGCTTCTACCAAGCCTGTGTTGCCCAAGAGTGAAATAAAAACTAATGAAGGTGCTAACTATGTCATCATCAATGACAATATAACCGAGAAGAAGAGCTGTAAAAGGAGTGATGCCACAAGGAATTTACTTTTGGATAGTACATCATTTGTTAATCTTGCTGAGGAGCTCTTTAACATCCAAGTATGTCAACCTGTACATTCACACACAACTGGCTTTCATGATTACGGAACAGCTGACATTAAAGCCTTACTAGAATGTGCAAAAGAGCTTCTTGAAAACAAAAGCCTTCAGCGTACAGTTGCAGTTCATCCAATGCAAAATGTTTTCGGTAAGGAATCAAAAATCCGCATCTCCCTTGATCGATTGGTGAATGAGATTTGTGATGGAATTGAGTATTTGAGAAGCTACTATAAGCTTGCTGATAAGTGGCTCGTCGTGCATAAGCTCGAAACAGTGCTTGAAAAAGATATGTGGAGCAAAGGAGTGGTGAATGGAGCATGGGATTTGGGTTGGAGGAAAGGATTCACTCAGAATGAAATTGATCAAGTAGTTGCTGACATAGAGCAGAAAATTTTGAGTGGGTTAATTGAGGATGTGCTCATGGATGTTGCATTTTAATTCCTTGTGCAAAATTCAGCACTGGAGTTAGTTGTTCGTGTTCTTTTCTGTAAATAATACAACACTAACTGATAGAACCTGGAGAATTTGTTAACCAGGTCCTTGATAATTCTTGAGTTGTACTATACTATATCGAGTATTGACTTTTAGGTTCATAGTTCAGTGCAAAATGCATCTCGTACTTGTAAGGATAGAAATAGTGTTTTGTGAAGACAACAGTTTTGAACCTTTTAACTTTGAATGTTACTGCAATTTTTTTGATCTTGTTATTTCATTTGAAAACTATTTATGTGCAATAGCTGCAATCCTGTAATTCTCCAGATGTGCCTAATTCTTCTTGATTCCTCTGAGTGGAAGAAGCATGAATTGTATTTGAATCCACTGGGCATACAACAGAAGATTTGACACTTTCTTAGTTTAACCTTTTCTTTCTGAGTTCCAACAAAACATTCCATTGTTGCATAATTCTGACAGCAACAAAACGAAAATCGAATGATTGTTTTTCCTCTGCAATTCTGATTCATGCTGTCCTTAGCCGGCCAACTTTTTAGGTGAAGTAGCCAAATGCCCAAAGAAGGGAGCGTTCTGTATAAACCAAAGAAATCAAATCGCTAACATTGCCTTGGCGCACTTTTTGACTTGTGTATGCAAATGATACAAATAGTCTGAGTCATGCATGTCCAAAGTTGTTTGCATTTCTCAGGGAGTGTTGAGACCAAATTTGCCACAGCTTATTGCGGCTGCAGGCTTCAATAGCTTGGAAATGGTTTCGTTCACTCCATAACATTACATGTGGACTCAATTCCATGCACTTAAAAAATGAAATCAATAGAGGGTGTGTTTGGTTGTTTAGAAATAGAATTGAATTAGAATTAGAATATTATAGAATTGTAATTGAATGAATTGAAAGTCTAAAATGTTTGAATTCCTTTGTTTGGCAAAACAACAAAATTCATATAGAATTGAATTATAAATCAAAATCCTTTGTTTGAAAGTTTAAAAAATGTATGAAATTAGATTTCACTCATAATTAGAATTGACAAAATAATTTATTTTTAATCCTTTGTAGACAGATTTTCACACACTACACATATTTTACACACACTACACATATTTTATATGCACTACACAAATTCACACACTACACATATTTTATACATAGTACACACATTTCACACACTACACATATTTTCACACACTACACACTTTTTTCACACACTACATACATTTTCACACATTTTCACACACTACACATATTTTACACATAGTACACACATTTTCACACACTACATACATTTTCACACATTACATATTTTTTTCACACAATACACATTTTTTCACTCACTATACACATTTTCACACGCTACACATATTTTACACATATGTAGTGTGTGAAAATGTGTGTAGTGTGTGAAAAAATGTGTAGTGCGTGAAAATGTGTGTAGTGTGTGAAAATGTATGTAGTGTGTGAAAATGTATGTACTATGTGTGAAAATGTGTGTAGTGTGTGAAAATGTGTGTACTATGTGTAAAAATGTGTAATGTGTGAAAATGTGTGTAGTGTGTGTAAAATGTGTGTAGTGTATGAAAAAATGTGTAGTATGTGAAAATGTGTGTAGTGTATGTAAAATGTGTGTAGTGTGTGTAAAAATGTGTAGTGTGTGAAAATGTGTGTAGTGTGTGTAAAAAATGTGTAGTGTGTGAAAATGTGTGTAGTGTATGAAAAAATGTGTAGTGTGTAAAAAAAAAAGAAGTGAAGGCGATGAAAAAGAGTTTTAAAATCTGAATTTTAATTTTGGCTCGATAAGAACTCATGTATTGGACCCATTCTATCTTGAATTAGAATTAGAAATATGTACCATGAAGAAATAATTAAAACTGTAGAATTGGACCATTATAAAATTGTAAATGAATTCAAAATTCAAATTTTATTTTGTAAACAAACACAAGAATTAGAATTGGAACTCTCAATTCTAATTCTAAGGTCCAATTCTAAGCAACCAAACACAGCCAGAATCAACTCGTGATAATTTTACTGATGAGGAAGCTGCATTTGGAGATTCATTCTACTAATATATAGCCATTGTAACATTCTATCGCATTGGTACTAATATCTTAAAACACTTTTGCTCAATATATGCATGGCTGAGCATCAATTTTTACAACTCCAAGAAGAAGAACTAGAACTCCCAAGATTCAGGAAGAGGCTCCCCTAAAGATGAGAAAATTCAGAGTCTCTAAAGCAAAATAAACAAAAGTTCCTTTTGAATGAGTGAAGAAACAACCAAAATTTGAACCAACCACACATTGCCATCCACACCCATATATCTTGTCAAACTCCTGCGGATTCAAAAACAGAAAAAATCCCCCATTATTATTCAGAATTCAGATACCGCATAACCATTTATAAACAAATTAATCATCACTTTTTATGTCAGTCAGTCAGAGCAAAACAGCACTAGTACTTCACCTTCTTGATGTGGGCTGCTATGGAACTAGAATCAGTTACATCATAAATATCCAGAGCTTCAGAAGCAGAAGCCATAGCTTGAATCTGCATCTTTATGGGCATATCTGTTTCCTTCACATGAGCTCTGCCTTCCAACATTCTTCCACTTTTTGCTCAAAACTAAACTCTGTTTTCTGAGAATCCCAGAAAATCTTGAATGGTTCTCCCAATATATTGGAGTACTTTTCAGAATTTATTAAACAAATAAAAAAGCATGAACTTTTGGAATCTTCAATTGTCAAAGGCAATAATATTTCACAGTCGTGAAAGATCTGCAATTGTTATGGGTTTGGAAAAGTTTCATATTGGCACGTTGTATTCAAGATTTGTTCTTTTCTCTCTAGACTTGACCTGCTTATAATGCAGACAATACGCCATTGATAAACATCACATCTTCAATTATCAAATTGATTCAACATTACACCGACTCTCCATTAATTATTGAATTAAGGCACAATCATTTCATTCCTTTTGCTTAAGAATGAAACGTTACTAAACTGTGTCTCCCTCACTTGCTGATTTGAAAAATAAATAATATGTTTATAACTATATTGAAGGTGATGGTTTATAACTTTTTATTATTATTATTTTATTTGAAATAAAGGTTTACCAAGTTTGACTAAACTATCAAATTAATAGTTAAATTTATAACAAATAATTTGCTAATTAACAAACATATTGGCCTTTACTCTAGTAAAAGTATGCCTTCAAATTCTTATAATATCTTTAAAATTAATTATATTTACTTCCCTTAGAAATTTGATGATTATTTGAAGGAATCTAGTTATCCGCACGTCCGATCTTCCGTTATATTCATTGTTTCATTTTGTGCTTAGTTTTATAAATATAAATCAGGTGTATTTTAACTGAAAATTATATCAATAAAGGTAAAAGATAAGTATTAAAAGACTGTATCATTATACCCATGAGATATAATAGAAAATGAAACACTTAATCAGAAGATCAATTAGGATTATTTCAAAGAATTGGCTATATTTTTGCCTTAAGATTAGTTTGATAATTTGATCAACCCTTAAAAAAGATAAATGTAACTAATGATCCTTGATAAATTGAAAGGAATAGTTTAGTAGAGAAAGTCTCGGATGATTTTTGTGTCGGTGAATTCCCTTTCCAACTTTGTCACAGTAGTAAAGTTTGACATTGACAACTTAATTAAGATTATTATGTATATGTCACGTTTTATACTAGGTTTTGGATATTGTACCATTTATTGTATCAATCTTTGTATCACTTTTGTGCACCACATTTTGTATCAAATTTTGACAAGTGTATTTAAACTTATCCCTCAGAGTTCACTAAACACTTTATAGTGTTTTAGAATTATTTAAAAGTACACTTGTCATATTTGCATATCCGCCTACATACATTAAAAAAATTTAATTATATTTATCTCTTTTAAAATTTGATCAAATTACTAAACAAACTTTAAGATTTAGTCAAAAATTTAGATAATTATAATACTATGAATTTCTGAAATATAATTAATCTAATAAATAATTTAGAGATAGTATTATAGTTCATTACTGTTAAAAGACTAACAGCAATTCGACTAAACTTCAAGATTTGTTTAATGATTTGATCAAATTTTAATTGTAATAAATATAATTAACCCTCAAAATACCACTCGATCAATCCTTATTCTCAAAATTTTAATGCAATTAGAACTAATTAGTAAATCTTTTAGGTACGTATTTGGATATATAAATTATTTGGTTTAATTAATCTAGCTAGGGCCTAATGATATACCAAAAAAAAAAAAAAAGAGAGAGTAAAAGTTAACGAATCCCGCCATGCATACAATATCATTTTTATCAATAAGTTTTCATTATTAATTTATCAAGTTCTTCTTGGTATTTACATTTTGGGTAATGTATTATATATATCTTGAAGGCCAAATCAAATGATTATTGATCATGTTGAATCTTCATTGGAATATAAATAATAAACTCAAAAACCATCACATCTTTCACAGCTAGAGTTTATACAAAAACATCAAAATTTGTTGATGGAACATTAATTGACCAAGATCATGCACAATATATAAAACTCAAACATTAGGGGAACTAAAATCATACAAAAAGAAAATGATTATTTTCTTTTAATTAAATGGAAACCCCATTATAATGCCAAATGGGGTTTGTTGTTTCATAGATTAACAACAGTGCAAATTAAAAGAAGAAAATTCAGGGCCAACCCTGATCACAGAAATCATCAAGTTGTTCATTCAACGCTGGAGCTGTCAACTTTATTCGGCAATGGGAGGATTTGCATTTTTTTTATTTTCCCCATTACCACAGGCAACAATCTCCTTAAAACTCTTCATTATTTTCTTCGTTGTTTGGAACTTTTGTTGTTGGGAACATTTCCATATCAATTGTTTTACCCAAAACAGCCGCAGCATTTTGGTGTTCATCAAAAAGAATTTGTTGCTGCTTCTCAAACATGGTCTCCATAAAACACTCGTCGTTCTTCAACTCTTCAATTATCTCGGGATCTAAAGTGGGTATATAGCTAGGATCTCGAGTGCCTTCCCCTTCATCATTTGCATGATTAGACGGCGTTGTCAACTTGTCATGGGGAGGAGAATTGTTTAAGGCTATTGATGTTTGCATGCTCGATGTTCTTTAGGTTATTAATTCTTCCTTTAATTTAATTCATTTATAGGCAATTTTATTTTATGATATGTGTAACCAACTTCGAAAATCATTTGTTTGTCTCGTTTTAATTTCCGTAATAGAGACATAATCTATTAAATAATTAGTGGAAATTTTCCGTTTTTATTTCATAAAGTGGAGTTTGATTATGGTCGTATTATTGCAAGATTACGATCAATATTTTAACATATGGTAACTCCAACTTAGAATATAGATTTTTTTTTTTTTTAACATCACATGACAATGTAACTTCTTCTTCAATGAGAGGTGAAGTTTTATCATTAATAAATAAATAAATATTTATTTATGGATAAATAAAATGAACCAATGATGATAAAATTTGTGGTAATTAAGTGGAATTATCATGTCATTTATATATATATATATAAATCAAACTTTATATTACTAACTCTTTAAGCCTTTCCTCTAACCTTTATCTCAAGATAGCCCAATGCTTCAATAATTAGCTTTGGCATTTGAACATTTCTAAGCACATTTTAATTACACCGCATAATTTTATTTTATTGAAGTACACCATATAATTATATAAAGTTGAAAGCTCGTTTGCTTTTACCACCAATATGTTATTCTTGCCTTGAACAGTAATTGGGAATAAAAGTGTAATAAAGAAAATATAGTTCTTGACACTGTTTCGTTCACAATGCAGCTCCATCCATCACTGTTCGAATTGAAGGGTATAAAAGCCTATGCGATGGGCGGCTATCGCCTATAGGAGTTCTTGGGCTAATAGTTGAAAGTATGTTAGTCTATATTAAATTAATTAATCCAAATTATTCTTAAATGTTCTCCATGTTTCACGTCTAGAAGATGGAATTCTACATATGGGAGAGTAAATTAAGAGAATAACTCTCATAACCACCACACAACTGAAGTCGTGCAACACAAGTTATTTTTCAATTGTTAAAATATTTATTTAAAAATTTATATTATACCACATTTGTGTTTTGATTGTTATAATTATTTATTTTAAACTGTAATACGGTTCGGTTGATGTTGATCTGTACAAATTTATACATATATATTGATTATTGATCCATGAAGGTTTATAAATGAATTTAGAAAATAGAATATGGGGACTGAAATTATATAATATTAGTAATAAAAGATATGTTTTAATATTTTTAAATTTTTTGAAGGGTAAAATTATAATTTTTTTAAAGGGCTCAATTAAAATTTTTTATCTCTACCTAGCAATATAATAAAAAATTCTAAATATTGCTGCCCTGCGCAGCCTCTTCCGCCTACAAATTTTCCAGTTTGACGCCGACAAATTTCCGCTCGAGCAAATGTGGCAAATTTCCGCCGCAGACGTGACGAATTTCTCCCATGGACTTGACCGTGAATATATAGATATTGATGCAGTTTATAGATAAACACATGTATGGAAGAAAATAATAACAGTAATACTTTATAATTAATTGGTTGTATTTGTAGGGTAAGAACTTAGCTTCCGTTTGAATGAGCTATTTTTAAATTTTATGATGAAATTTTTTTTTATTGGAATTTGTTATGAGAAAGGAATATTTTAGAAGTGTTTGGATTAATAAATTTTGTTTTGTTGGTATTTGTATTGAAATTTTTTTTATTAATAAAAGTTTGAAATTTAAATTTAATTTAATATTTTATTAGTTTGTTTTGGTGTGAATTGTGTTATGAAGAATTGTTTATTATTAAAATTTAAAATTCAAATTTAAATTCAATATTTATTTATAAAAAATACTGTAGCAAAAATAATTACTGTAGCATTGTTTTTTGTTTTACAAATTTTGATTAAAAACTTAAACAAAACAAACAACTCATTTTGCATTTGTGCAATAAACCACAAAAATGAAAACTTCCAAGAGCCTTACTTCTTTTTAACTTTATTATAATTGCTCAGAAACACTCAACGACTATAAATAATTATCGGTTAATTATACACATTTCTACCTAAAATTTTTATTATAATTCGTTCCAGAAAAACTCACAAACTATAAATAATACACATATTTCAATAGTTTAAGTGTTATTAATTTTGACAAATAATATTATAAAAAAGCTAATGTTAATTACAATTTAAATTTTCTAACCGCTTATTTTTGGTTTAATTAAATATTCTATTTTGTTTTTGGTTTTGATTATCAAAGGTAACTTGTGTATCTCTTAGCCTTATAAATGATAAGAATACAAACTTTCAGAAGATAAAGGCTACCAACAATAAATAAACAATGAAATAAAAATATATATACTAAGATCTTGATAAATGTTTGGTTAAAATTCATTTATCACTATCACTATTTGATTAACTAGTTAATAATAGTGCATTTTTCAAAAACCCATAAAAAGTTTATGTTTGGGAATATATTTTAGAAGAAAAAAAGAGGTGGTAGAGGATGATGGAAGGGGGTGGAAGGGGATAGGTAATGCTGATATTTTTTAGAGTTAAATTTTCTTTTATTTATTTTTTAATATCTGATTAATGAAATTAATAGTGTCGAAGGAATTATTATTGCCTACAATTACTGTTGATAAAATCATAGTAATATTATTTAAGAAACAACATGTAATAGGCTATGTTTGGTTGTGTAAATTTTAATGATTTATTTCATAAAACCAAAATGTCATGTTTGTTTTACTTATTTTTTTTTTTATCAACATTTTTAAAACAAAAGACAATATTACAATAATTATTTTTGTTATATTATTTTTATAAATAAAATATTAATTTTAAATTTTAAATTTTAAAATTTTTAATAATAAACAATTCTTTCTAATACAATACAAATCCCAACAAAATAAAATAATCAATCCAAACACTACCAAAATATTCCTTTTTCATAACAGATCCCAACAAAACAGATTACATCATAAAACCCAAAAATACCTCTTCTAAGCAACTCATTGATCTTTGCTAGTATTAATTATAAATTACGCGTTTAATTTAGAATTTAAAAATCTATAGTTGGTCCTCTATCACCGAATAACTTGTACCTTGTTTATCTTTGGTACTATTAATCATAAATACAGAGTTTAATTCAGAATTGATTTTGGAATTTGGAGCAAGTTGTGAAGTCAGGTATATGATGAATCAACAAAGTTGCAGTTGTAGAAAAAAACTTTATTTTGAATACCTCTATTTGGGATTAAACTTGAGGTTGGTCAGCTATTAGGGATGTAAAACTCTTACTTTAAATTTGCTATTAAGAATAATAAATTACACACTCAGTTTTAGCAGTTAGAGAGGAGAAAAGATTCAATTTTAGGGTTGAATATTTAAGTTATTTTTTTATAATTTTGTCTATGATTTGATTTTGTTGGATTCAAATCCACGTGACTTTATATCATTTGTGTATTTGTTGCAATGCAAACAACTTAATTTTGTACACTTATTATTAGCTATTAGCTAGTTACCGGTAATATTGTATTCTTCTAAATGAAATTATCGCATTTGGTAAAAAACAATGCAACAATAAAAAATAAAAATGCAAAAACTCCTATGCGACCGTCATATATATGCGACATCATAGCAAATTGTTATATTTGACACGCGAATATTTTTTTTTTGATATACTAATGTGATATATTTGATATAATAATTTTTTATACTTTATCTGCTAATTTTTTATATGTCATATTCTAATACGCTAATATTTTATACGTTACAATTTTTTATATGTTATATGCTAATCTTTGATATGTTTTACACTAATTTTTAATACTTTATATGCTAATCTTTGATATTTTATACGCTAAAGTTAAAATTAATACCCTAATACGCTAATTTTTTATATTTTGTACGTCAAAGTGAATTTTGATACATTGATTTTGTTTAATATGGTGATGCTTAAATTTTAACACGTGAGTCTTATATACGTGATCCTCTAGAAGAGTCTACCTGAATTAGAAATATGCCATAGTAAGATTTTGGTTGTTTATCTTTGATAGTATTAGCCATTAATCTGTTTGGATTGTCTGTTTTTTGAGATTTATTTCATAATTGCAAAATGAGGTGTTTATTTTGTTCAAATTTTTCATCAAAATTTTTAAAACACAAAATAATGCTACAGTAATTTTTATAAATAAAATATTGAATTTGAATTTGAATTTTAAATTTTAATAATAAACAATTCTTACTAACACACTTCCCAAAAAAAAAAAACTAATAAAATACTAATTCAAATTTAAATTTCAAACATTTATTAATAAACAAATCTTCAATACAAATCCCAACAAAATAAAATCATTCATTCCAAACACTCTCAAAATATTATTTTTTCATAATAAATTCTCAGAAATTTTTTTTTATGATATAATCCAAAAATAGCTTGTACAAACTGAAATAGAAGTTTAATTGATTTAGAATTAAAAAACCCGAAGTAAAAATGCATAAAAAAAAGCTGGCGTTCCATGATTGGCTACAAGCGTACAACTCACCAAAACACCTATGCCTCATATAGAATTGTATATCCTGACTTTCTAATTAGGCCCAAACGGCAGACCACCAGCTCATCCCAAAGTCCCAAACCAATCTTAGCCTCTTTCATGAGCGTTGAATATTCCGTTTTGCGCAATTTAAGATTGACAAACACACCATTTGCTCATAGTTGGCATTTTTCTTGAACTCATCACACGTTCCATTTCTATCCCACAAAACAAACCAATTATTAAAAGCAAAAGGGACATTGTAATAAGTAAAACATCAAGAAAGCCGAATAAAATACTTTGCCACTTCTACAGTTTTGAACTGGTAGTTTTAGTAAAGCAAGAAATTTTAGACTTTTTCTGGGTTTTGCGGGAGTCGTCTTGGCTGTCAAGTGTGTGGACTTAGGTGGGTCAATAGTGGGGTTTTTAGTTTGAACTTTGGTAATTTGGAAATTTGGAAATTGTGAGTAATGGGCGATGAGAAATCGGGGATTGTTGGGGTGATGGGCAACACCAGTAGGGAGAGAGATCGGGAGCTCTTGATTCCAGTGGCTGATTCTGTTGACGATGAATCCTCTTCGAAACCCTCTTCCTCGGCTTCTTCTTCGCACCATCACTCGGGCCGCGAGGTGAAGTTTCAAGTTCTTTTGGGAAATGTTTTAACGAACTGTGGAATTTTGAGGAAATTCATGTGTTGTTTGTGATTGATTTTGTTGGATGGTTTGCGTTATTTGGCTATGTGATGGGTTTTGGGTTTTGCTGGGGTTATTGTGGGTTCTTTAATTTGATTGATTTGGTGCTTTGATGAGCCTGCTTTTTGTATAGATAGATTCTGATATTATTTTCTTGCTGGTTATGGATAATTTATCGTTGAATTTCATGAATTGATAGTTGGGTCTGTGTTTAATGATGGGTTCAAAGTTGGGATTTGGTAATGAGGTTGGATTTACTTTGTTTAGAGATATTTTGCATCAATTTCATTCTTGTTGCTTACTGTAACGAAAAGGAAAATGCATAATAAAGCTTCTCTTTGGTTTGGTCTAATAACATCCAAATCCAAGTTAGAAGTTAATGGCATTGAAAAGGAGGGTCGACTTTGTTCTAACACAGACTTCAATTGAATTTCGATTATATTCTTCTTTGAAGAGGAGCTTGTTTGTGCTCTTCAGAAACTTGATTTGCAAGCTGGTGCTTACAAGTTTAGCATTAATTGGGAAATATGATCAATTTTTTTGTCCTATTTTGCTCATTGGCATTACTGTAACAATAGATGGTTCTAATCTCTTTGTATGCATTATTCTCGACTTTTGATTTACACATTCTCTTTGTCCTTAAATCACTGTGCAGACCTTCTACAAAGTCATTAGGAGCTGGGCCTCAAAGAAATTCATGACTGGATGGTAACTGTTTTCCCTTGCCCTCGTCTCTTGTAGTTTCCTATTCAATTTTATGCATTAAGTGTAATGTTACTTGTGTAGTCTTCCATTGAAGGTACAAGTGGAGTAGAATACATTTTTGGAATTGGTAAATGCGTGGGGCTAAAACTTTCACAGGGTTTGAGCTCAAAATTCTTTGACAAGATTGTTTCCTCTGGATTGCACTTAATCTCGTAGAAAACAAGTACATATATTGCGTATATTACTAATATTTCTTAGAGGATACCTTCTCACGCTGTGTATATCACTTATATTCCTTAGAGGATATAGGAAAGACACAAAAGGTCATAAAACTTATTCTTGTGTTGGCCTTGAATAATTACATGCTAACAATTGTGCTTATCACAACAGCCCTCTGTCCAAATTAGTATTTGTGTAAAAGTAGGAAATCATGACGCCGGATAGGAATCATGTACAATCCTGAGTTGATGTTATCCTGGAATAGATGCTAAACAGTGCTTATTCTTCAAGCCATTAAGTATTTGCTGAAGTATATATTTCAGGCTACAGTGAACTGGCGGGATTGTATTGATATAAAGCATGTAAAAATTCTTTGATATCACTATTGAGTTAGAGAATGATAGCCGTCTTCATCTTTTTCTTTAGAGTGCTACTAATACTCTTTGAAGTGTAGTTATTGCTCACTCTTTACTTTTTTTGCAGTGTCATCCTATTTCCAATAGCAATCACTTTCTACATCACATGGTGGTTTATCCATTTTGTGGATAGCTTTTTCTCACCTATCTATACTCAACTGGGAATTGATATTTTTGGTGAGTTTTTATCCTAGATGTCCAAACATAATAGTAATATGCCCATGATGTTATGGCCCAATCCTACTTGATGAGATTGAGGCTAATATGCCCTTTCTTTTGACTGCATAAAACTACTGAGATGAAAGACTGTCGATATTCTTAATGCTTTTAAGTCATGGTTTGCTACTTGGTCCACAGTGATCAAAATGTAGGCACTTTTTGATGTACTTTGCATACTTTTCTGTCTGAGATTGGTGACTGTCTATGGCGTATTAGAGAATATTGCTTTTGTGATCCTATTTCTGATGCTTGCTTTTGACTAGGCCTGGGATTTGTTACGTCAATCACTTTCATTTTCTTGGTTGGAGTGTTCATGTCATCATGGTTGGGTGCATCTGTTTTGAGCCTTGGGGAGTGGTTCATCAAACGCATGCCACTTGTTCGTCACATATACAGTGCTTCCAAGCAAATTAGTGCTGCCATATCTCCAGGTGCTCTTTCTCTCTCTCTCTCTCTCTATATATATATATCTTTCTCAGCCACAGAAAGAATTTGATCAACGTTAAGGTTATTCAATGTTTTCACAGATCAAAACACTCAGGCTTTTAAGGAAGTGGCAATCATTCGACATCCACGTGTCGGTGAATATGCATTTGGATTCATCACTTCATCTGTGACTCTCCAGGTATGAGGGAAACTTGGAGATATTGATTGGTTGTTGTCATCTCACGTAGGACATTTTTGTGGATTATCATCTGGATAGTGGATTTGTCTTTTTCATGTTCAACCTTTGCTTTTACCTAAGCTGCTTTGTTACTATTAATATGCTTTTTTTTCATGCTTCTCATTTGTTTTGGGACTCTATAGGCATCTTAGTTCAGGAAATTTATGTTTTATCCATGCTTGGTTCAGAAAGTGTACCAAGTTTTTTGCATATGTAAGTGGATGCATGATTTGTGATTTCTAACTAAATAGTGAACCAACAACTGAGAGTCAAGCCTGAATTACTGCTGAATCACAGAATATTTTATCAACTTGCTTGTTGGCAATTAGACAGGCATGTCATTATACTGTACGGGGGACTGTTCTAGCCCCCACCCTCATGTTCCGCATCCTAGTTTCACCCGAAACTTCATATTTTAGGTTTCAGATAGTGGAATTACTTCCAATACTAAAGGTTTGCTGGCTTCTGGCCAAGCCTAAGCTGAAACCAGAGAAAACTGTTTAGAAAAATAGCTCAAAAGGATTGGTTCTCGAGCTTCCTTGACCCACCACCGAATAGTTCGTGTGGATCTGCAGTATTTGAGAAACTAATTGAGAAACTTTTACATGCAGAGTATGACTTGGTCATTTGTAACAGCATTTGAGCAACTAATACTTGAGTGTTTGTTTGTAATTAAAGCTTGGCCCTTTATTTGTAAAAACCAAAAATATAATTCATTTGTGCAGGATGGGTTTTGTATTGTGTCTAATATTTTCTTAAATCTAGAATTATTCGGGGGAAGAAGAGCTATGCTGTGTGTATGTCCCAACAAACCATCTCTACATTGGCGACATTTTCCTGGTGAATGCCAAAGATGTTCTTCGGCCAAACTTGTCAGTTCGAGAAGGAATTGGTAAGATTTCCTTTCAAAAATTGAATACAGAATGCCAGTTATTTTACTTATATTCATTCTATGGCTTGATTTTGAGTCTGCTTTTTTCCCACCAACCTCATCCTTTATCTGGGTCAATGTTCACGATAATGAGAAAAAAGGGGCAACCTATCTTTATCTTTGAGTGCTGAATATACATACTAGTGGATGATTGTGTTCCAACAAGTCCTGATTTGCCTTGGCAGAGATAGTTGTTTCTGGTGGAATGTCAATGCCACAAATCCTTTCAACATTGGATCCTGCAATAGGTGAAGTGGATAGAATCAGACCTGATAGAAGTTGAGCTGCAGTGGAGAATAGAGATGCTTGCTCCATCATATTCCAAGCTGCAGATATTGCCACTACTACTACTACTACTACTAAAACTAGCTTCTTTTAGCATCTGGGATTTGTTTGAGATCTTAATACTTATAATCCATATATTGAAGAATTGCTAATGGGTGAACGTACCAACTTAGGAAAATAGTTGCCCCTGTAGGAAGAAAAATTGGTTGTGCTGCATGCAGCCTTTTAGCCTTTACTATTAGCCTGGCTGAGTTTGCCTTTGCTATTGTATTTGTCTTCTGACACTCTTTGAGTCTTTACTTAAAGGTTTTCCAATGAGATTTGTATATAAAAAGGCAGTATCTTTCAAGATGATAAAATTGCTGGCTATGTTTATTATTATATCATCTCAATTGCATAAACAGCTTACACTTGGGTTTGGGTTGGTGAATTCTCCGCCTATTTTAATTCAGTTTGTAAGCTTGCAAAGGTTTTGGATCTTTTGTATTATTTAGTGTATCACTATATATTATTCATTCATTTTTTATAATGTGATACGTGTATTTTTAGATAACAGTAAAATCTTATTAAGAGTTTAGTGAATTCTAAAGAATAAGTATTAAATATAGGTTATACAAAAGGTGATATAAAAGATCTATTGCCACCTTGTACATTTCCAGATGATGGTACATAAATCGTCTTTGTGTACCATCATCTGAAAATGTACAAGTTTTTAGGTGGCAATAGATTTTTTATATCACTTTCTGTATAACCTACATGGCACGGCTGCATCCGTCATTAACTGGGCAAATTGGACTTTCGGCCCAAATTTAATAGGACATTGGACTGATTTGAAATTTGGACAAAATATAAATGTGGACGAAATTCATTCGACACAAACCCGAAAGCTAAATTGGATATTTGGCCCAAATTTAAGAGAGACAGTGGCCCAATTAAAACTATAAAAAGAAGCAGCAGTGCAGAAGGCGGCCGTGCTGAAACCCTAAAGGCATAGATCTTCCCTCCTGCTCTCCTTACCTCCCGCGCCTCTCTATATTTCTTCTATAAGTAGTTGAAAAGTGGATCTGTTTATGAATCTCTTAACCTACGGGGCTACGGCCTTCCGCCTTCCGCCTTCCTCATACTGTTTATTCTATGTGGTTAGGGTTTTTGTGTATGCAGCCGTCTCTTTCTTTCATCGATCAATTGCGTGCTCTCGTGTGTGTGTGTGTGTGTGTGTTTTTTTTGTCTGGCCGATGATTAAAAGTAAAAAAAATTGACAAGCATATGTCTGAATTATGCTGTGTTGACAAACCTAATCTTCTCTATGAGGCCTTTTGCTTACATATTTTTGTTTGATTTTTGTTTTGAAAAGTCAGGAAAATTTGGATAGAATGCCAATGATGATTATAGTGATGATATGTGTAATGAGAAATCAATCAAGGATTACAACTCTTACTATACTGCCTTCCTTCTGAGGCATATTTTATTTTATTTTATTTTATGAAATTATAATGAGCAGTAGTTGAAGCCAAGTGATGATCAGAAGTGCATAGTTCAAATGATAATTTTGATGATTATAAATCTTTCCAAAAGTCTTTCGCTCCTATCTGATGGTTTCCAGAATTTTTTTCAAATATATTTTTATTTGAGTTAAAGAGTTTGAATGGGGACTATGATGATTGATATTAATTGGTCTCGTTCGGCGTAATGGTGTTTATTATACCTTGCCGACCATCCTGATATATCACCACCCATAAACTGAGTCCCCCCTTCTTTATTTTTATTCCTTCCTATGGGTACATTTCTGCTTCTTGGCACCCAATCCAAAACCATTTTTATAACAAGTAACTCCTACTTAAGTATTTGATGAACAAAGAAGATTGAAAGAAATTGCATGAATCAATTATTTGATGAACAAAGAATCTTGAAAAGATTTACAAAAATGAAAATTTAAAACCCATGGTGAAAAAATCGATAACAAAATACCTTGAGGAGTTGTGGAAAAGATGTAGCCAACATCAAGGTGGCTGAAATTGTTTTGCCTGCATAACTGTACCAGAAAACTAAAACTCTTCCCTTCAAATGGACATTAAATTCTGTGAATGTGAACATTAAGGAGCAGAAGTCACGCATAGAGTTTTCGAAAAGCTGTTGAATGTGTTGTAAAAAATAATCTTCCACAAACATAGGTAATAATTACAAGAAGATTGATGATCGCAAGCTCAAAGTCATCAGCAGTTGAAGATTTCCCCTGTTTTTCCGATTGACAATCGTTTCATCTTTGGGTGGGTTTCTTTATCTAATAACAGAGCAAGCTGGGAAACTATTTTGAAGCTTTTACAGTTGTTAACTTTCTTCATTAAATACGTTTGACTAGCTAATTATTAATGCTCTAGCTGTACCATATCCATTTACCACTATAGTTTGATTCGATTCTCTATCTAATCTTTAGGTTGTGATAAAGTGATTTTATTAATATTTAAACTCTTTAGTCTTTAATTTTAATAAAATTATGTAGTTTTAAATATTAAATAGAATAAATTAGAATAATATTGACACGGGATTTTTTGTTCAATATTTTATCTGTCTTAATTAAATTACGGTGTAGACTTAGCTTTCTTTTCTTTAATTGTAATAGAATAGTAGTAACATAATAATATAAGTAGTGCTAAAGTACGTGGTTTGAGGAAGGCAATGACCCAAAATTCAAACGCTTTTACCATTGCTCATGGTCCGAGGGGCTTGGTACGCGCCTTTGTTTTGAGTACAAAATTTCATGTGATCACTAATCTCTTAGTTAGAGTCTAATAATTATAAATTAATTTTAATAATATTTATAAATTTAGTCCATATTTTTAATGAAACTATGCTGTATATTTTGTTTGTCTTATTCTGTCTTAATTAAACTACGTCTAGTTTACTAATCTCTTGGTTACAGTCTAATAATTGTAAAATAATTTTAATAATATTTATTCATTTAATCCATACTTTTAATGAAATTACGTGGTTTTGAACGTCGAATAAAATAAGAAAAGATAAATATTTGACATAAAATATAATCTCAATAATATTGGACAATAAATTTAGTCTCCTAAAGTTTCTAAAGTTTATTTGTCATATCCAATATCAACTTTTGTAATTTCACTTTCAAATTGGAGAGAGAATTTAGAGTTTGAAAACCAAAGTTTATCCTAAATTCAAAAGATGCAGATAATAATAAGGGATAATGCAATTCTAATTCTTGATTCTTCTTCAAGTTGTAAATGGATACTTTGGAATTTTCAAGTTTAGTCGTTAAAATGATGAAAAACTGCGAGTGTTATGTACGAGTATAAAGTGAGCTAGTCTCACTCCGCATCCTGTTCATCCGTTACGAAATTAGAATAAAAGGGGCATGCCATATACCCATTAACCTACTTTTTACCATTTTCGTCTTTTGACTCAAACAAATGATTGCCTTTACCCCCCACCAAAAACTACAAAACAATTTCTTCTTTCAACATGAATTTTGATTGGCTTCTCTGATCAAACTCCATGCTTTTCATGCATTCTCTTCTACGTTGCATTGGACGTTTGTTTGTCTTTGAGCTGCTGTGAGCATCATTTTTCTCCAACTAAAATCAAAGTTTATGCAATTTCTTATAGAAAAAGTAGAACAAAACACCCCACCCCCCCCCCCCCCCCCCTTCCATTTCTAGACTGGAGAGTGAGAGGGAGTGTTGGGGAACAAATTTCAAAGTTTATTGACTCGTTTGTTCATTCCTCTCATATTGAGCTAGTTAATCTGTTTCCTACGTTTCATTTGATCATTTGGCATTGTATTTACTCGCTTCTTCTGCATTGAATTTGCAAGATTTTGTATCTCTTGAGATGACATACGCCACGTCCGAATCGGATGTCACAAGCATATATCAAGCATCCTCCTACCCCTCCCCAAACCCCAATGTATACTATGTACAAAGTCCAGGCTATTCCCATGATGAAGTGGATAAAGGGTCGAGAACGGCATCCGTGCAAGCCAGCCCGGGGTACAATAGCAGCTCAATGGAGTCACCTTTGCGCTCATCTTTCGAAAGATCATCTAATCCCAGGTCTTCTTCGGCCAGCAGGATCTCTGGGAATTGGCGGTACTGGAGGGCTAATAGGAAGAGAAGTGGTAAGGCATGGCAAGAAGAAATGTACTGCGATACCATTAGAGAAGATGGTATTAATTATGATGATGACGATAGGGGTGAAGATCAAAGGGATGGGATATTGTCCCATTGCTTGATTATAATCATTGCTGCTGCTGCTGTTGTTTTTGCTGCAGTTTGTTTGATCATCTGGGCTGCTAGTAGGCCTTACAAACCTCAAATTACCATGAAGGTATTCCTTACTTTTGCTGATTTCTTGATTTCTTGATTTTTTGATTGCGATTATTATACGGAACTGACTTGGTGAATGGGCAGAGTTTGACATTTCACAATTTTTATGTCGGGGAAGGCTCTGATACAACTGGTGTTCCAACCAAGTTTCTGACAGTTAACTGTACAGCGACCATCTCCATTCATAATCCTGCAAAGTTCTTTGGCATTTACGTCAGCTCCAGTCTGGTCAATCTAACGTATTTGGAAATTACAGTTGCCATTGGTGAGGTAAGCTTCTCAACACTCCCTGTGTTCTGACTGCCCTTGGGGCGTCACCATCACAACAGCCACTATATTCTCTACATTTGCATGATAATCAGCACAAGATAGTCTTTGACATATACCATTTCATTTATACTTATCAGGGCTCAAAGAAAACATCTTTATTTGCTTTGCCATAGATTTTTTTTTTTGTTTTGATAGTTTGCTCTTGGTACTTTTAACAGTTGAAGAAACATTATCAACCGAAAACAAGTTCTCGGTTCATATCATTTAACTTAGATGGACATAGAGTTCCCCTGTATGGTGCAGGGGCAATCTTTGATGATAGCAAAGAGGTTCCACTGAAGTTGGATATGGAAATCCAATCACGCGGTAATCTTGTTGGTTGGCTGGTGAAGACAAAGCATCGAAGGCATATCTCTTGTTCCTTAGTCATTCATTTTAAGGGCACCACCAAGGATATCACATTTCACCCACATTCTTGTGCATATGATTAATCAGTAATAAACTGCAATACAAGAATCTACTTATTTCAAGATTTTTGTAAGGCTAAATCTAGTGAAATGAAGTTCTCATGAATTCTGCAAAATACTGCTTGCAGTTTTTCAAGTATAATCTCCCCCTATATAGTGATATTGCAGTTGTTAGTTATGTTGTTAATGCTATTGTCTCAAGTATATAATCATTATGCACCAGACATGATGGGAAAGGAAACAACAACAACTAAGCTTTTATACCCGGAAAGAGAATCTGTAAAATCAATTAGAATATTTATTCCTTTCAAAATGATGTATGAAAATTTACAGGATTGTATGACTAAACCAGCTACAACAAAGAAGAAATCATGTAATGGTACATAAAGTGCAATAAGCAGAGCCCCAATGACTTTAAATAATGCCATCCCTAGGAGATATTACTCTTCCTATGTCCATCTTCAGTTTTTAGACAAGTCAGAAATGCTGTTATTTTCTGCCAAACTGGTCTCCTGCTTGTCAACAACACAACTTTCAGGAAGCAGGGTGCCAGCAATCCTAGTTGGAGGCCAGTATCGAAATATAGATCTCCCTATGATATTCTTCGAAGGAAGGGGACCCCTAAGAAAGAAACAGGCTTTGAAAAATTAGTTTCAAGGTCAATAGGATTAATAAGAGATTTACAACTTCAATGGGAAAGGAAGAAATTACCAAACATGTGAGTCATAGCTGTTGTTTCGATTATCACCCATCACAAAAACTGAGTTATCAGGTACACGCTGCAGCAAAGAGTATGAAACAGAAGCTTAAAAACACTTCCATTTTTCAACCATATGGTAACATCAAAACATTTAATTTAGGCAGATATATGCCCAGTTTTTAGGTTTATCTCATTATTTCAAGAGAGGTTATGTATTTGAATCAGCTCATCCGAATTCCCAGTGGCATGAAGGTTTGTTTAGTCGATTGTACAGGTCTAAACTTTCTTGTACTTCTAATAAATAAATTTTCTTCCACACATTCCTATCCTAACAATTAGTGCCTCAAAGAGTAGAAATGAAAGGAATACAATGACTATTAACTGAACGTACAATTGGTGTCATCTCATATTTAGGTGCTTCAAGAATAAAATCCTCACTTCTTACAACTCCATTTACAATGAGCTTCCCCTCATGAACCTGCAGCGCGACACGGTTTAGACTATAACACAAACCAAATCAAATATTCAGTAGCCGCAAAAGCAAAAGAGGTTCACATCTCACCTCGACAATGTCTCCTTCCTTTGCAACAACTCGTTTAATAAAAACATCATCGTCAGTATACCCGACTTCCTGAAGTACTGGAGGACTTTTAAAAATGACAATATCGTTAGGACAGGGCCTTCTGAAATAGTAACTGACCTGAAATATTTTAAGTAAAAGCCATTTAAGAATCTGTTGGCATAAAAGTTTGCAATTTGCTGCTTCATATCAAGTACAACAAACCAAAATCCAACATAGACTGATTCATTCAAAAACCCATTCATTTAAAAGATGACCTAATTAAGTGAAAATACCATAAACAATTCATAACCTTTTAACAAAGAATGATGTTCGATGAGTTAGGGATACACTATTCAGAAGAACTAAAACCTGGATAGTATCTTCTTAATCCCGTTCTTATGGTCACTGGCTTGTCTTTCTTGAGAATTCAAAGTTTGTATTGGAATTATACAATATGGATTGTTATCCTATCTTTGGAAACATCTGATTTTAATGTTTGAATAACTAATCAAGCAGAAAAATATATTCACACAACACAAAACATAAATATCAAAAATCATAGCTGGAACAACAACATTGAACATAGCAGTGGTGGGAACTTCCTGGACTAAGTTCACCATTGTTTAATAAACGCAACATTCTAAGCAGCAATTACACAAATTGATTCTTAAAAATATTTTCTTTACGGCAAAACTAGTGCTGGAATCCCACAAACAATATGCTAAAACATGCCAGCCTTACAAAACATATGCCTAGCTTTGCTTCAAATTCATCAGTAAAGGTAACAAAAAGGCTGAAAACCAATACCTTTTCAGCTACAATTCGATCCCCAACATCAAATGTTGGATACATGGACAACGAAGGAATATATCTTGGTTCAGCCACAAATGACCGGAAGGCAAATGATATAGCCAATGCTGCAAAAATTGTTTTTGCATCATCAGTAGTAAAATTCAAAAACCCAGAATCCTTCTCCACCTTTTCATCATCTCCACCACCATCTCCGCCGCCTCCGCCTCCGCCGCCGCCTCCTTCTGTCCCGTCCAAGACAGCCTTGGTCTCTTCATTGGTGTCTTTGAACCCTTTACAGTAGATTCTCCAAAATTGAGACTTGCTTGAGGTTTTACAAGCTAGGGATTTTGGGGTATGGATTTGTACGGTTTTAGATAAAGGGCGGGAGCTTGATGGCATAAAGTTTGGATTTTTAGAAGGAGCGAAGCAATGGACGTTGGGAAAGATAGGGTTCTGGAGCCGTAACGTCATAATTTTTCTTGTTTGCTCTCTCACAAAGTTCCCCTCAAATTATTTGTCCAATTGCTTGCTCAAGATTGCAGACTGTCACAACTCGCAAGAGATTCCAATTATGAAGAAGTTCATTATTATTGATCAATTTTTATGAGCATTAGTATTAATTTGAAATACTAATAAATTTTCAGAAAAAAGCAAAAGTGAATTGTTTGTGCATTACTTTCGTTAATTGCTCAAATATGTCAAACATTAATCGTTTATGCATGGGAATAATGGGATTGTACTTATTTTGAAAGCAATGACTTTAGCTTAACTGATGATGACAAAATGAAAAATTACTCGCTGTTTTGCGCTGCTTACCTTTGAAAGTAACAGATATGTTTGGATGGCCCAGAATGGAAATACATTTGACCTTTTCTTAAATCACTTTACTTGCACCATTTCTGGGATGTCCACAAATTGGAGCAACCTATGCAAGTTTTGTTGGTGTTAATAGAAGAGTAGCTGATGATGGTGTTGCTGGTAATGTGTTCAAATGAACTGGTAGGCATAAGTGAAGAGAAATTTGAAGGGGTTGATCACACTACTTTGGTCAAACTGACCAAATGAATAGAATGGAAAAACAAAATGCAACTCTTTGTGAATTCTCTGTGCAATTGCAAGTCTTGGTAGTCATTGATAGAAGAATCAGGCCAATGTATTAAGGGGAAAAATCTTTGTCATATTAGTTCATGATTACTTGGTTTTGCCCCTTCCAAAGCTTGTCATAAATATTCATGGATACAATAAACTGACTTTCTGTGAATTTTAACACTAGGTAAACAGAAGAATTTGACAGCATTTTGCCCTGCCAGGAGCAGCTGACAACAATATACACATGTCAGAAAATTACATGAACATTTGAATGCTTTCCTAATAGAATTGGAGGTGTATGACTCAATCTTGAAGAGGCTGAGTATCAAGAGACTTCCCTAAAATACTCAAATGGCAAATTTGACAGTTTCAGAATACCAATTTACATGAATTTACATACTCGTACATTCCTACCTTCAACTGGAACTGCTTCAAAAGTTGCATTGATGACTTCACCTTAATTCCACAGGTGCGTGTGACTAACATGGACTTGGTTGCCATACTTAGGCTTTCAGTTGACAATTTTGATCTCTTCAGAATTGTATGGCTTCTCAAGTTAGCAACATCTGATCCATTTTGATTGTTTAGAATTGTTCCAGGAATTTGCCACAGATTTGAATACGAAGCTTGTGGTTCGTCTTTCTTATACAAATTTTCCTGCTGCTCCTCCAGCTTCTCATCCTTAGTGTCCACCGTGAACCTTTGATCATTCGGTACATCATTCATGATTCTTGATGCCTCATTGGAAAAACCAATAGCATGCCAAGCATCTGCAACAAGCTGAGTAGTACTTTTCTGTGGGAGAGTACCCATGTTTTTCATAATTTCCAGGAACTCCTCTGCTTTCCATGGTTGTTTTGCTTCTCCATATCCCCATATCAGGGTCTCAAAAGTTATCAGATTGGGGAAAATATCCATTTTACACATCTTCTCATACATCCTCAAGGCACGTTCCATTTTGCCTGCACTGCACCAACCACTAATGATTGTGGTGAAGATTACAACATTCGGGTGCACTCTTGATGTATCCATAAATTTCAGGAGAGCCTCTGCCCTTTCAGGCTCTCCAGCACGCACATAGCCTTTAGCAAGGATGCTGAATGCATGAATGTCAGGTTCAATGCCAGCCTTCACCATATCATCAAAGATTTCTCTGCATTTGTCCATAAGTCCCGTGGAACTCCATGCATTCATGATGGTGCTAAATGTTATTACATCTGGTTTAACCCCATATTCTTTCATCAATGTCAGAGTCTGTACAATTCATAACCAGCCCAGAAAGTAATTAGTTACATGCAGCATTTCTGATTTCTAAACCATAAAGACACACGAGAGAGAGCAGTCAACAAATCCAATGAAATTCAGGATTATTATTAAAGCTTATAGATGAATGAACCACACAGAAGCTTTTATGAGAATCCAGTAGACATTTGGAAAACTGATTGCAGCTTTGCAAGAATTGTCTGTTGGCCTAACTTATCTTAGCGATCAATAGAAAATCCTCAATTATTAGTTAGCTTTAACTTTAAAAAACTAGGCTGGATCTACTCCCCCCTCCCCCCCTTGCCCATACTAACATAAATCAAATGTAGAATCAAAACTGAAAGTAAAAAATTACCTCATCTACTCCTTTAGTGTTCGTGACGCCTAGGAATCCTTTAATGAGAGAGTTGAAAATGACAAGATTTGGATGCACCCCAAGATCCTTCATTCTGTGAACAAATCTTAATGCATCTGTCATGTTACCTTCTTTACAGTACCCATTCACTACTATACCACATGTCCGCTCATTTGGTGCTACTTTGTTATTTTGCATTTGAAAGATCATTGACGCAGCTTTGCATGTCTCTCCATTCTGAGCATAAGCCCGAGCTATTGTATTGTATGTAACAACATCAGGGCTCATGCCAGAGGCAACCATCCTGTAAACCACATTCCATGCTTCGGTTATGTTGTTCTTATTACACCAAGCTCGGACAAGAATGTTGTATGTTCTGTCGTTGGGTTTCGCATTCTCTTCCAGACACATCATTTCCAACAGTTTCAAGGATTCCTCAGGCTTGCCAATGATTCCAAACCCTTTTATTAAGGTATTAAATGTACTAGTCGTCGGTTTGCATCCTTTGTCCCTCATTTTTCTGTAGATTTTCATAGCTTCCTTGACATTACCAGATTCAGAGAAGGCATTGATCATAGCATTGAAGAATATCGAGTCAGGTTTCAATCCATTTTCTTCAACCTTGGAAAGGAGTAAAGGAATGGATTTGAAGCGTTTCTGGAGGGTCAAAGCAGCTAAAACAGTAGTGTACGTTACTAGTGAAGGTCTGTGTCCCTCTTCCATCAAACCTCTGAAAATTGAGTGTACTTCTTGAGGTTTTTTCTTCTCAATCAAAATATTCATCAACTTTGTTCTCGACTTAACTGTCTGGCAACTGTTGTTTCCCGAACAAGCAGGACAACCAGATTGAATTCGAGAACTTGCCGAAGCTGGAATCAAATGGGCTCTTTCTTTATTTGGAAATGGTTCCTGCAACCGCAACAGTTGTCATACTATACAATAATACAAGTTCAAGACGGATTAACTCAATATGCATCTTATATTTCCTGCAGGTTGAATATAGGTAAACAAGAATATTCCTAGACAATGGCCAGTGACATATTTCCAATTGAGAATTCTCATGATTATGTTAAATATACTATATAGTCTCAGGTTAGCCTTCGTGAAATTCTTCTCGGATCATGTTTAGTCTCAGGAGTAGGCAGGGCAAAGCTATGCAGAATCAGATATAGATCAACACCATGGTAATGCAAAACTGTTAACTTCCAATGCATTGTGTATTATGACTTATTTGGATTTCCACACAACTTCAGATAGATTTAATGGTAGCATCTAAATGCTCACAATTTTACTAGTGTCTCATTTACCACAACAGATGTATTTCAGCATAAGCAAAACTTTGTATAATTTGTTGCGAATAGATGACAATATACTGTGCTACATATCAGAATAAGTGAAGTGAAGGATCAAGAACATTCATTACCTTAGAGAATGATGCTTTACTCTGTGACTTGCTAGTAATTGCTCCATTCTGCTTCCTTTTTTCAATCATAGACTTGGAACCCTCAACAAATTCTCCCATATATGTCCTCTAGAGTTGTTAATTTGCATAAAAAAAACTTGGACTAAAATTGATCTGAACTACAGCTCGAATTCAAAGAACATGTGAAGAAGATTCATTTTGTTTCTATCACAGCCTGCAAAGTAAGAATCAATTAATAAGCAAGATATGTGGATTGCTACTTCTTGGGGCTCTAGGCCGAAGAATTTTTAACCATGTTCAGAAGTCCACACACAAGCAAGCAAGCAAGCAATCAATCAAGAAAGCATTGAACAGAGGATAGTGCAGCAGGGAAGGGAAACAGAAGCTGTACCTCTCTCTTGGACTATTGATGATTCGATCGAGTGGAGCTGAAGGTTGCATGTATGCAACATTAAAATGGTGGTGTGTGCATGTCAAGACAGTGGAGAATTGTTTTGTAGTGGCAGCATTTTTCTTTAGGAGAAATCTTATCCACAAATATTATCACAAAATCAGAGTAATGCTGTCTTATGAGACTGAGTTCACTGGTTTCTTCATCTTGAGGCAGGCAGAGGTATTCACAGTAGTTCAGAGTAATAGTAGGAGCACATTTTGCCACGTCATGTCTTGTAGAATTTTTTTAATTTTTTTTTTCTGCACTAGATTCATTTGTATTCTTTTTGGTCTGCCTTAAAGATTGAAGAATATAAAGTAATAATTTTTTTTTTTACAAAATATTATAATCTCAATAACTTGAAATTATGTCATTACTTAATCAATGAATATTTATATGAAACTCACAATTGGCTATTGCAAATGGGAGTAGCGAATTCAGAAATTATTGTTTAGAGCAAAATTATATAATATTATTGGTAAAAGTTATATTTTAGTTTGGGGAGCAAAATTTTAATTTAGTAAGGATTTAATTTAAAATTTCTAGGGTTTGTTTGGATATTTGTTTTACTTTGAAAATTGAGTGTTTGGATTGATAAATTTTGTTTTTATTGGTTTTTTTGTAGAATTATTATTTTATCAAACAAATTTTAAATAAGAATTTATTTTATTAAATTGTTTGAGTTAATCGAAGTCAGTCAACCTTTGACTGCCACTGATCAAATCAAACAATAAAGAACTAAAAAAAATTAAAAAATATTGAAAAGACTAAAATGCATTTATTTTGTGGTTAGAGAAATTGGAAATTTTATTTTGAGATTTAAATATAAACAAATATGTTAATTTGGAGTGACATGAAACAGGGGCTAAAAAACCCTAAATATTTCATAAAACCTTCATTTTTCACGTCTTATAACAAGTGTATTTTCATAAAAAAATGACCAAGTCAAAAAACGTGTTGATTTTGGTTTTTTCTCTACTATTTTTTTTCACCGACCTCAATTGTAAATATGCATACTTGTGAACTGTAAAAAAAAAGTGAAAGTTAAATTTTTTTTACCAAATTTCTATTTTCATGGGTCATATATTACAAACGCATTCTAGCGAAAAATGGCAAAATCTAAAAACACGTTGATTTTGAACTTTTTGTTACGTTTTTTGCACCCACTCCGATTGTGAACATGCACTCTAGCAAATATTGTAAAAAAAGTGAAAATTAAAGTTTTCACCAAACCTCAATTTTTCATGGGTTATAACACATAAATTTTGATAAAAAATGGCAAAGTCAAAACACGTGTTGATTTTTGGCTTTTTTCCTACTGTTTTTTTACCTACCTCAATTGTGAACATACGTACCTGTGAACAGTATCAAAAAAAGTGAAATTTAGATTTTTTTTACCAAATTTTCATTTTCATGGGCTATATAACACACATATTTTAGCAAAAAATAACAAAAATCTTAGAACGCGTTGATTTTGACTTTTTATTACTATTTTTTGCACTTACCCCGATTGTAAATATGCTTTCTAGTGAATATTGTCAAAAAAAAGCGAACATTAAATTTTTCACCAAACCTCCATTTTTCATTGGTTATATCAAGTATTTGGTCAAAAATGGTAAAGTAAAAAAACGTGCTGATTTTAACTTTTTTCCTATTATTTTTTACATGCACCTCATGTGTACACACATTCTAATAAATGGTACGAAAAAAAGTGAATTTAGTGTTTTTCAACAAATTTATATTTTTCATACTTTATAACACACGTATTTTGGCCAAAAATGGCAAAATTAAAAAACGCTGAGTTTAACTTTTTTTGTGATTTTTTTACACAGGCATCGATTGTGAACATGCATTCTAGTGAATATTGTCAAAAAAAGAGAAAATTAAAATTTTCACAAAATCTCCATTTTTAATAGGTTATAACACACATATTTTTGGTAAAAAAATGACCAAGTAAAAAACGTGTTGATTTTGGCTTTTCATTTACTATCTTTTACACACATAAATTGTGAATATTCATTCTAATGAACGGTATCAAAAAAGTGAAATTTAAGATTTTCACCAAATTTCTATTTTTCATGGGTTATAACACACATATTTTAGTAAAAAATGGCAAAATTAAAAAATTTGTTGATTTTGGCTTTTTTTGTACCGTTTTTCGCACCCACCACCATTGTGAACATGCATTATAGTTAATATTGTCAAAAAAAGTAAAAATTAAAATTTTTACCAAACCTCTATTTTTCATGGGTTATAACACACGTATTTTGGTAAAAAATAGAAAAGTCAAAACATGTGTTGATTTTGACATTTTTTCTACTATATTTTCACGCACCTTAATTGTGAACATGTATACTTGTGTAGGTGTCAAAAAAAAGTGAAATTTATATTTTTTTTACCAAATATTCACTTTTCATTGCCTATAACACACGCATTTTAGCAAAAAAAGGATAAATCCAAAAATGTATTAATTTTGACTTTTTTGTACAGTTTTTTACACCCATTCCGGTTGTAAACATGAATTATAGTGAATATTGTTAAAAAAAGTTAAAATAAAAATTTTCATCAAACTTTTATTTTTCATGGGTTATAATACACGTATTTTGGTAAAAAATGGCAAAGTAAAAAAAGTACTGATTTTGGCTTATCTTCTACTTTTTTTACACACACCTCAATTGTGAATATGCATTCTAATGAACGCAGTAAAAAAAACAAAATTTAGTTTTTTCACCAAATTTCAATTTTTCATGGGTTATAACACACGTATTTTAGACAAAATGTCAAAATCTAAAAACGCACTGATTTTGACTTTTTTTTTAAATTTTTTTTATACCTACATCGATTGGTAAACATGCATTTAAGTAAATATTGTCTAGAAAAAGTATAATTTAAATTTTTTTACCAAACTTCCATTTTTGACGTGTTAAAACACATTTATTTTTGTCAAAAATGACAAAATAAAAACGTGTTGATTTTAGCCTTTTCCCTATTGTATTTTTCACCTAGCTAAATTGTGAACATGCATCCTTGTGAACGGTGTTAAAAAAAGCGAAATTTAATTTTTTTTATTGAATTTCTATTTTTCATAGGTTATAACACACATATTTGAGCAAAAAATGGTAAAATCCAAAAATGCGTTAATTTTGACTTTTTTGTATCGTTTTTTGGACCCACCCTTATTGTGAACATGCATTCTAGAGAATATTGTCAAAAAAAGTAAAAATTAAAATTTTCACCAAACCTCTATATTTCATGGGTAACATACGTATTTTGGTAAAAAACGACAAAGTCAAAACACGTGTTGGTTTTGACTTTTTCCTACTATTTTTTTCACCCACCTCAATTATGAACATGCATACTTATGAACGGTGTCAAAAAAAGAGAAATTTAGATTTTTTTTATCAAATTTCTATTTTAATGGGTTATAACACACGCATTTTAGCCAAAAATGACAAAATCTAAAAACGCGTTGATTTTGACTTTTTTTGTACCGATTTTTGCATCCATATTGATTATGAACATGCATTATAGTGAATATTATAAAAAAAATGAAAATTAAAATTTTCACAAAACCTCCATTTTTTATGAGTTATAACACACATATTTTGGTAAAAAAGAGTAAAGTAAAAAAATATATTGATTTTGGCTTTTCTTCTACTTTTTTTTACACACAACTCAATTGTGTATATTCATTCTAATGAATTGTGTCAAAAAGTGAAATTTAAAATTGTCACAAAATTTCTATTTTTTATGGATTATAACACGTATTTTAACCAAAAAAGGCAAAATCCAATAACACGTTGATTTTGGCTCTTTCATGAAGATTTTTACACCCACATCGATTGTGAACATGTATTCGAGTGAAGATTGTCATAAAAATATGAAATTTGAGGGTTTGTTGGGATATGTATTTTGTTTTGAAAATTGCGAAAAACGAGGTCTTCGATTGCGTTTTAAAAAAGGAATACTTTTGTTTTGAGAATTGAGTGTTTGAGTTGATAAGTTTTGTTTTTATTGATTTTTTGTTTAGAAAAATTATTTTATTAAATAAAGTTTAAATAAGAATTTTTTAATTAAATTATTTGTGTTAACCAGCGACAGTCAACTTTGATCGCCACCGATCAAGTCAAACAAATTAAAAAGTAAAAAAAAAATTAAAAGATGTTAAAAAGACTAAAATGCTTCTTAAAAAAGTTAGAAAATTTTGTTTTGAAAATTAAATATAAACAAATATGTTAATTTAGAATGAAATAAAAAATTAGTTAAAAAAATCCTATCAAACATACCATTAATTTCTTATAACAAAAAATTAATACAAATTTTCAAATGTCGTGGTTGGTGCACCCTACCCCCCTTTAAATACGCGAGTGAGCAGTGCATTTTTTCGGGAAAAACAATGTATGCATACTTTTAATTTTTCTTATTTTTAAATGAAATTGCCATTTTAAAAAAAAATCCCATATACATTTTTTTCCCATATTTATTTTCAATTCTATGGAAATTACGGAAATGAGTAGATTATCACAAAAAAAAAAGTAATTTTTTTTTTTAAAACACAACTTTTTTAGTCTATATATTCATAGATTTCCGAAAGAAAGATTAATTAAGTGGATAAATTTTAATGTTTTGTTATGGATAAAAATAGGGAGTAAAAGCCACCTGACAAAGTGTCCATCGTCCTTGGTGCGGAATGGGCTCAAAGAAAAATGTACAATTACAAATCCCTTGCTTGTCTTAGTTCTAAGTTCTAACTGCCCATTAACCTTCCTTCCTTATAGTTTTAGCTGTATGGCTGTTCTGAATCCCTTGATTTGATTAAGGACGAACAAGAAAACAAACAACGTAAAGAAAGAGAAGAGAAAAAACAACGAATGATGTTGAAGCTTTGGAAATGGTACCAAAATTGCTTGTCTGTTCACCCACTTAAGACCCAAATCATAAGCTCGGGTTTCCTTTGGGGAGTTGGAGATATTTTAGCTCAATCTATTACTCATTCCACTGCCAAGAATCACCATCATCTCCCGGTGAGCAGTCTTTTGTCTTTCGTTGAATCTTTAATTTGTTCATTGACTCAAATATTGGATGATTTTGATGGTTATTTTGTGTATTTGGATAAAAATCTTATCTTTGAATAGATGGTGTTGTTTTTATGCAATGGAAGGTTGTTGGTAGAATAATGTTCGCTGTTTACATTGTTGTTTTGAATAGCAATGAAGTTGAACGGTGTGCTTTAGAAACTGTGGTTAATGTGGATTGGGGCTTTGCCTGCTCCATGACCCATTTACTGCATTTTCATTATTCCCCAATTTGGTTGAGTATACAGTTAGCTGCATTGGTTTCCTTCAGGACCCATTTGATTTTGGACAACTTTTTTCAAACCAAGGGATTGAACTTCTTTATGCAAGTAACACGTGAGCATTAACAGTTTGTAGTAGAAGATGAACTGGATCTAATAAATGGGATTAGTAGCTAATCTAAACATTTTGAAGGATGTCTATTAACTGTTTTCACAACGCCATTTCTGTATTGGCATGTGCTTAACAATGCCACTCTTCAAGAACAAGAATAATGGGTCTGTGTCATGGTTCATAGTGGTGGTACTGGTATTGCATCTATTACGACATTATTGCAGTGATTATTTATGTTTACTATATAATCAGTGCGTACGGTGTAATGTTAAGCTGCTAGTTTTGGCGATCATTGGCATAAGTGCAGATAAATACTTGTTCCATGGTTTTTTAATTTTAGAACCATATGAAAGTTACAAATGTAGCATAATATTTGGAGGTGATTCGTTTTTTACATTGATACTTTTAGGGCTTAACATCTTGTTTTACTTGCAAATTCCCCATTTAGTAGCTTATTCACGTCTTTGGGGTGAGGAGTTGCTGATGTTTCTAGTGCATGGAAAGTACTCTTAGCTCTTTTTTCTTTTCTTTGTTGGAGTAAGGAAGCAATTGCCACTTGTATAGGCAATGGTTTTGATTTCTTAAGGTTTAGTTGAGTTCAGGAAGCAACACCTCCCTTTTTTTTTTTAATTCCGATGGTGGATGAGAATTCTTGGAAACTATGTCTGCCTTTTTTGTACATGGGCTTTCCTTCTTGGTGCCTATTAATAAATTTTGATCAACTATTGTTTGTTAATTGTTTGGCTCTATATAGAGGATATATTGTTCTTTCAAGTATTATATCACTCTCTCCTGATGTCTTTGTGGTTGCTAAATTAAATGATTGTCATTGACGAGAGTAAGATGCCGTGTCACTCCTGCCTTCTTAAATTTCTGTCCCCTAAAAGATGAAGACGTGTTCTAGTTTTAGACCATTTGACTGCAAAAAGATGGGCACATGTATATTCATATCTTACGCTAATATCTTTTTGTTTCAGGATGCAGATAAAGAATTTAAAATCAACTGGAAACGGGTTGCTATTACCAGCATGTTTGGATTTGGTTTTGTTGGACCAGTTGGCCATTTCTGGTTTGTATTCTTTTGTTCCTTCTCATTTTGTGATAAAGAACCATCTTTTCTCCAGCTAATAAGATGCTCCGAGCTTTTCTTAAGTAACTGTAATGGCTCATACCAACCCAAAGGCCAGACTATCTTTCTGTAAGAATCTCATATGTGCATGCCATATCTATGAGCATTGGCTTGCAAAAATGTGGCCTTTTCCCCAGCATCTCGTGAAGGTGAAGCAGTTTTCATGATTTGTCCAACTCAATTGCAGCTAGGTATCACGAATGTGTACAATGTGGTCAAATGCGTAGGTTCTGGTAACACTCTGATACAAGTGTCCTCAGTTGTAATCAGCAAACCTATTTATCCTACTAGGTGGCTACCTCACTAGATAGCTTATACACAAGTGGCATGCCTAATTTTGTTTGCGATATATTACCATTCTCTCCTGGAATTCTTGTCTCTGATTTATAAAGAGCTCCAAATCATCAGTTCTAATGTTCCAAAGTTGAATGGACTTGGAAAACAAAATTGATTTTAGGAAACTGCTATTTGCAAGTTCCCCTTTTGCCTACTTTTGTGAGCTTGCAAGGAGGAACGTTAATGCCCATATATCTTATTAGATTACGTACACTTATTTGTTTTCAGCTTTCAGAAATGCACACAATCATGTTCTTTCCTGTGACAGGTACGAAAATTTGGATAGATTTATTAGACTCAAGCTTCAAATGCAGCCCAAGTCAGCACGATTTGTTGCCACTAAAGTTGCAATGGATGGCATAATCTTTGGCCCTTTTGATTTGCTTGTGTTTTTCGGCTACATGGGATTTTCAGCTGGTAAGAGTGCCAGTCAAGTGAAGGAAGATTTGAAGAGAGACCTTCTCCCTGCATTAGTTCTGGAAGGTGGCGCCTGGCCATTTATGCAAGTTGTGAATTTCCGGTATGTTCCTGTTAGGTATCAACTTCTATATGTAAATGCCTTCTGCTTGCTGGATAGTGCCTTTTTGTCTTGGTTGGAGCAGCAGCAAGATGCAGCTTGGAAGCAATGGTTCACATCATTTACCCGTTTAAAGAAACAAGAACGCGAAGAAAGATGATGCTTTCAGCTTTGCATTTGTTGTATACCACCTTCTCCTTTACCCTTTGATCGATATTGATGAGATTCACATACATAACTTTTGACAAATAATTTTGAGAATGCTTTTATACCCACTACGGGATCAAAGTGGAAAAGATGTTATCTGAAAGAAGGGCGAAGTATTTCTTTTCTTTCTGTCATCTATATTATTCCAACTGCAAACTTATTCCCCGAGCAAATATGTTCATTAGCAGAGAGAAGCAACTGTTAATTGCAATCATTAGCATGCAAATCTTAGTTTACAATCCCAAATCAAAATTGCTGGCATATACTTACATTTATTTTGGAATTTTTTTTTAGTTTTGAGATCAGCGAAAAGCTTTTCTTTGAAGTTAAACACAAACTAATGCTGAGTGTGTAAAGAAGAAATAAAGGAAATTGGCACCAAGATCAGATGAAATTAGCAATTCTTCAGTTAGTACATTACATTGTCAAGGAAAAAGATCTTGCAATGATTCAATTCTAACTATACAAATTTCCAATTTACTACTACTTTCATTTACAAGCAATTCTCTCGCTATAAGTTTGTATGATACAAGGAGTTATGTTCTCTCCATTTGTACTCTTTTTTTTTGTTGGGTGGGGGAACAAAATCTATGTGCAGTTGAAGTTAAGAAAGGAATTCTAAAGAAATGAACTGTAACCTCCACCAATGGGTACTCTTGGTTTGAATACAGCAGATACAACCAAGCAGGGGCAATGCTGAAAGTGCACACTCTGAAACAATTAAAGAGAAATTTAACCAGTCAGCTCTTCCAATAACACATGGAGAAGAAAATAAGTAAAGAGAGAAAGATTGGGTGGATCAGGTATGGGCTTCTGTTGCAGGTTAGGAATAATGACTTTAACTAGATCAAAAAAGATTTGAATGTGCAGAAGTGTAGCCAAAGCGTATGAAAGATGGAAAAAAGAGCTTAACAAATAGAAATATGGATGCAAATATACCGGAATGCTAAGTACTAGCCCTCGAGAATCCACCAGTACAGGAAGGCTTCTTCGAGCAGAAACTGGAATAGACTTTAAACTTAGAAGCGCTCTCTGTGCTGATAATTTAACAAACTCTGACCATGACTTTATTTTCCTTGCATCTTGCTGTGTTACTGCAGCAGCGACTAAATGCTCTGGAGAGCTTTCCACAGTCTGATTCTTTGACAACTTGCCGAGGTAGAGCCAGTCAGAATCAACCATACAACGCATCTCAGCAACGTTGTCATGATCGACTATACAAGAACTGCAATACTGTTGTCTTCCCACTTCCAGTACTTTATCACATTCATTCTCATCGGAAGAAGATAAATTTGGGATTTTCCTGCAATGATTCCACCTTATCAGAAATCTGGTCATGAAGTAACCAACTTGCCCGGGATAAATTTCTCTGCTATGGGTCATAACCCATTTTCCTTCATCTATTACGTTTTGATCAAACAGGACCTCAGTTTTAGGATTAAAATATTCGGTTTCTTGGTTTTGCAAAGAAAGGATGGTATCATAGCTGGAGTTGCTGAGAATGCCTAGCCTTTTGGCCTCAGTTAGAACAGATCCAGAAGGTTTTAGACCCAGAAACTGAGAAGATGTTAAGCCCAATGATTGAACATCTGAAACACCAGATATGAAACTGTCCAAAGAAGACATTGCATTCACAACAATTTGCTCTACTTCACTTGAAACAAAGCAACTAGGTTTAGAATGTGCATGCATGACTTCCATCTTCAAAGGGAAATTAGAATCAAATGAGCAGCAAATCAGGACTTTGGAGCCTTTAGAGCCAGGAGCTGGACAAAGATAGCAACCAGCTGCAGTAAGACAAGTCTACAGAAAAGGTGAAAACACAACCATTAGTTGATGAGGCCAAAAAATGTAAAAATTAGAAAATCTGAAAGGGTTCAAAGATCTTCAAATCAAGAAACATGAACTCTCTGATAAGCACTCTCCCTGACAAAACTAATAGCAGGATTTGTGAACTTCATCACATGACTACATCGTCCAAAAATATGCAAACAGAAATCACAAAGTTTAGAGCAAAAAAAAAAAAAGAATAACCATAGAGGAGAAGATATGCAAAAGACCTAGATGGTGAAACTGCATTTACCTTGCACGGGGAAGTACGAATATAGTCCAATATCAACCTGGATGCACTGCCACGGACTGGCCTATGCCTTTGTGAGATGAACTGATATTTTCCATACCATAAAAGATAAGTAGGTTATCTTCTCTTCACAGTTTTACACATGCAATATTGAATATGTTTGCAAATCACATGTCAAGATGGTCTTACCTGCAAAACCAAGGTGAGAAACTTTGACAAGCATATATCATCAAGATTGGCTGAATTTAAAGTTTTCAGATTTATCACTGCATATCCTTCCTACATCCAGAAAGGTCGAAAGTTATAAGCCATTGTCAGGAGAATTCTTCCAGGCAATACATGTAGTTCTTTTTTGGTTCATATTCTTTTCTTCTTACATTTGACTGCAAATAAATCATAGTCCAGACACAACAAAACTTCAAAAGGTTCCGTGACAAGCTATAGATAATTATATAATTATTTTTAATAATAATTGTAAATTGATTCCATTCTTTTATTTATCATAAAAGTTGGAGCAAATGAAGTAGAATAAAAAGAATTAATGTAGCTGAACCACATATATGTTGTCACTTAATTACAAGGTTTATCTAGATTTCAATTCAAAATCTTAAGAATAACAAAAGATTCATTCTTGAGAAACATTTGCTCATATGTTGTTTATTTGTTTAATAGGAAACATTTGCTAGATGGAAAGCCTGAAAGATCTAAAGGCATAGAACTTATGGACAAGATCTACTTAAACATATACTTACAGGCATGATGGTCACAGCCTGATTTATTAACTTAATACAAATTTTGTCAACATGCAGCCTCGTTTTTCGACAGGCAGAAATAACTGCTTGTAACTCGGTCCTGAAGATAGCTGCAAAAGGTACGAAATTTCATGCACATTAAGACTGCATTAATGCTTGTAAACATGTGACTGTATAGCTGATATAGCAAAGAATGCAAGAACTGTAGAGTAGATAAATTAGCTAACATATTCAACATTGAACTGCAGAAAAAAACTTAAAAAATTCTTAAATGAGGAGAACCGAGTAATTTGTTTGGACTGAAATTGCTCATACACTCAATGCCATAATCTAACTCACATGATGATAAATTATTTAGAGTTATTCTGATCCTGTTACGGGCAAATAATGGACTTTGATTTGTTGGATCTTCTACCCATTCTTGATTGCCTCCTTTACATATCTGCAACACCAACAAAGTATCTATTCAGAACAACACTATGAGATATCCAAGGAGAGGAAGTTAAGAAAGAAAAAAATATTTTTGTTTAATGGAAAACACTAATATAAAATATATTCAGTATAAGTTACTAATGATCTAAATGAAACCAAAGGTTGCAAAATTGACTTCAAGAAAGTTTCTTCTTTGCTATTGGATTCAGGGTCAATGAAAGACCATTCAGTGCTCATATTGCAGTATTCCATAGTAGAATCAGTCCTATTAACCAACAAATGAAACAAGGCTGACCTGATACATATCTTCTTTTGAGAACTCTAGAAGTGGTCGCACCAATAAAATTCCAGGCCCACTTAAAGTTTCACTACAATAATCTGGATACTTCGGGAACAACTGTGACACAAATGCCATGCCAGAAAGTCCAAGCACACCACTACCCCGTGATAGTCTAAGAATGAACAATTCCGCCTGCATATTGCTCAGATCTTAGATGACAATGGACCTGGTGCAACTAAAGCTACAAATTTAAAAGCAACTCGAAAGAAAGAAACTTTATCCAGATGATTCGACAACATTTACAATTCAAACAAATATGTGTCACAATTGAATCATGCATGGGCACTGGGGATCCAAGAACATTCCTGCCATAATATCACACGAACCTGGTCATCTGCATGATGTGCAATCAATAACACACCGACCTGATGTTTGGTGCAAGCATCTTGAAGAAGTTGATACCTGGAGCATTAAAGGGGAAAATATAACTTCTAGTGGGATTAACTGTCAGAGTCAAATTGGAATCCTACGTTTATGATGAAATACAAACTATTCACATGCAATCACGCAACTACTAAATTAGGTAGAATATAACTCAATACAGGGGAATTATCACCTCTTATCACGAGCAGCTTCTTGCAAGTGACCCTGCTTGGGCCTACCGTCGGACCATTCACAGTGAGCAATCTCACATCTTATTCCTACACACAGTCTACATTATATCTCTTCAAGAACAAGTCAGAATCAAATGAAGCGTCTACGCAAAACCTCCCAACAGAAGAAAAGTTATCCATACCCATATTCGTAACTCGATTGCAAACCAGGTTTGCCTCATTTTTACTCTCAGCACGCAGTCCATGATCAACTACAATTGCCACTAGACCATCAATAAATCCACTGCTCTCATTTGCAGCAATGATATGGTGACCATCTCTTTTCCACATAGCAGCTAATACACAAAGGGCCATGCTGTCAGGACCACCAGAAACCCCGATAGCTGTAGTTAAAAAAAAAAAAAAATAATCAACTTCTTCTACAATTTGAGCTTACATTGCCTTAATGCTCAGATGAAATTCAGAGAAGAATATCCTTATTTCATCAAACAAGTTTCTGTCTTTTAAGTTCTTTGTCATAAATGGCTGCCTTTTCTACCGTGGCAACATGTCAAAATGGTGGCTCAAGATGAACTTTTGAAACCCAAGTTTTAAACTTTCCTTTACTTGATTCGTTATTTGTTTTCAACAGCCTAGAAAATGAATTGCTAGCTGCATACATAAAGTCATAAAGCATGTCCACACACAACACTAGCGAATGGATATCATTAAAAAAGAGAGGGAAGAAGAGTGGTAAACCAAGACGGTGATGGGGTTTTAGGCCAGCCATGTCCATCCTACGAGCAAAAGTTTCCTTGTACTGTGATATGTCGGCGGGGACAAGCTGATGGGAGCAACTGCAGATAAAGCGAGTGGAGGGAGTGAAGGGGAACCGTTTAAGAACAAAGGCAGACAAAGACGAAGAAGGAGAGGGGAGTTTTGGGTATTTCGAAAGCAGCCCAGTTCGAGAAATTGAGGTGAAAATCACATGCGATGTAGTTTTTGTACGCGCGGAGGTGATTAGCCCTCTCGCCATTGGAATCTTGGAGCGCAGGAGCTTAGCAGAGAAAGATGGGGGCGTTTGGTTCAAATTCTTCCATGGCAATGTTTTATTGAGGGTAAACGAACAATGCAATTATTGTGGTTCAAATTGTCATTATTGTGATTAATGTTATGGAGTTCAAGTCATCCACACTAATTAGAATTTGTCAAAATTTCAATTCTAATAATTAGTTCAAATTGATTAATATTAGGTTCAAATTAATAGTATTGTGATTGATGCTATTTAATTCAAATAAAAAAATAGTAATACGAATCTATTAAAATTTCAATTCTACTCTACAGTTCTCGCATATATATTAATAATAATAATATTTTTATTATTATTATTATTAGAGTTAATATTATTATTATTTTATTATTATTATTAGAGTACTTGGAGTAGGGATTAATTTGGTAAAAGTATTTAAAATCGATTACTTAGGGTAAAGGATGATTAATGGGGAGATTAGAAATCATTCTTTGACTATTTTAGGTAATAATTAATGAATAGTTATTTTCATGACCTCTTTTTAAACATTAACAATGAGAATCACTTTTGTTGATTACCATCGACCAATTCTATTCCCCCTTACCAAACGTCGAGTCAAGATATGTATGACGTCGTTTCTATTTCAATTTTCGTAGTATTTCTTCATCTATTGTGACTTACATCGGCATGTTTTTTAACATTGTCATTTTCGGCCAAAATACGTGTTCAATAACCCACAAAAAATGGAGGTTTTCTGATAAATGTGAGTTTCACTTTTTTTTAATACAATTCACTAGAATGCTCGTTCACAATTATGATGGGTGATAAAAATAATACAAAAACAGTCAAAATCGGCACGTTTTTGGACATTGTCATTTTCGGTCAAAATACGTATGCTATAGTCTACAAAAAATGGAGGTTTTGTGATAAATATGAGTTTCCATTTTTTTGACATCGTTCACTAGAATGCATGTTCACAATTGAGCTGGGTGCAAAATATAGCACTAAAATGGCCAAAATCGTCATGTTTTTTCACATAGTCATTTTCGGCCAAAATACGTGGGCTATAGCCCACAAAAATGGAGGTTTGGTGACAAATATGAGTTTCTTTTTTTTGACACCGCTCACTATAATGAACGTTCACAATAGAGGTGGGTTCAAAAAATAGCTCGAAAATGGCAAAAATCGGTACATTTTTTCACATAGTTATTTTTGGCCAAAATACATGTGTTATAGCCCACCAAACATGGTGATTTTGAATTTTTTTGTACCATTTTTGCACCCATCCCAATTGTGAACATGCATTTTAGTGAATATTATAAAAAAATGTAATATAAATTTTTCACAAAATCTCAAATTTTTATGGGTTATAACACACATATTTTAACAAAAAATGGCAGAAATCCAAAAACACATTGATTTTGACTTCTTTGTATCGTTTTTTTGCACCCATCCCAATTGTGAACATGCATTTTAGTTAATATTATAAAAAAAGTGAAATATAAAATTTTCAAAAAATCTCCATTTTTCATGTGTTATAACACATGTATTTTAACAAAAACTGTCAAAAATCCAAAATTGCGTTGATTTTGACATTTTTGTACCGTTTTTTGTACACGTACTGATTGTGAACATGCATTTTAATTAATATTATAAAAAAGTGAAATATAAAATTTTCACAAAATCTACATTTTTAATGGGTTATAATATACGTGTTTTAAACAAAAATCGCAAAAAAAAAATGCATTGATTTTTGAATTTATTATACCTATCCCAATTGTGACCATGCAGTTTAGTAAATATTATCAAAAAATGTTAAATACACAATTCTCACAAAATCTCCAATTTTTATGGGTTATAACACACTTATTTTAACAAAAAATTTTAAAAATCTAAAAACGTGTTGATTTTATCTTTTTTGTACCGTATTTTGCACCCATAATGATTGCGAACTTGCATTTTAGTGAATATTATTAAAAAAGTGTTATATAAATTTTTCACAAAATCACCATTTTTCATGAGTTATAACACACGTATTTCAGTAAAAAAAGATAAAAATATAAAAACTCGTTGATTTTGACTTTTTTTGTACTGTTTTTTGCACCCATCCCGATTGTGAAGATACATTTTAGTGAATTTTATCAAACAATGTGAAATATAATTTTTCACCAAATTTCCATTTTTAATAGGTTATAACACACGTATTTTAACAAAAAATGGAAAAAATCTAAAAACGCGTTGATTTTGAATCTTTTTGTACCATTTTTTGCATCCATCCCAATTGTGAACATGCATTTTATTGAATATTATAAAAAAAAAGTAATATAAGTTTTCACAAAATCTCAATTTTTTCATGGGTTATAACACACGTATTTTAACCAAAAAATGGAAAAACAATTCAAAAACGCGTTGATTATGACTTTTTTGTACCGTTTTTTGCACCCATTTTGATTGTAAACATGCATTTTAGTGAATATTATTAAAAAATGTGAAATATAAAATTTTCACAAAATTTTTACAAAATTTTTATTCTTAATGGGTTATAACACATGTATTTTAACAAAAAATGGAAAAAGTCCAAAAAATCGATGATTTTGAATTTTTTTTGTACCATTTTTTGCACCCGTCACGATTGTGAATATGTATTTTAGTGAATATTATAAAAAAATGTGAAATATAAAATTCTCACAAAATCTCCATTTTTAAGGGTTATAACGCACGTATTTAAAAAAAATGTCAAAAATTCGTTAATTTTGAATTTTTTGTACCATTTTTTGCACCCATCTCGATTGTGAACATGAATTTTAGTGAATATTATCAAAAAAAGTCTAATATAAATTTTTCACAAAATCTTTATTTTTCATGAGTTATAACACACGTATTTTAACCAAAAGTGGAAAAAAAAAATCTAAAACACGTTGATTTTGACTTTTTTTGTACTGTCTTTTGCACCCATCCTGATTGTGAACATACATTTTAGTGAAAATTATCAAAAAATGTGAAATAAAAATGATCACAAAATCTCCATTTTTCATGGGTTATAACACACGTTTTTTTAACAAAAAATGACAAAAATCTAAAACGCGTTGATTTTAACTATTTTTTTGTACCATTTTTTGCATCCATCCTAATTTGAAACATGAAGTTTACTGAATATTACCAAAAAAAAGTGTAATATAAATTTTTCACAAAATCTCCATTTTTCATGGGTTAAAACACACATATTTTAATAAAAATGGCAAAAATCCAAAACTGCATTGATTTTAAATTTTTTGTATCGTATTTGCACCCATCCCAATTATGAACATGCATTTTAGTGAATATTATGAAAAAATGTGAAATATAAAATTGTCACAAAATTTCTATTTTTATGGGTTATATAACACGTATTTTAACAAAAAATGTCAAAAATCCAAAAACGCGATGATTTTGAATTTTTTTGTACCGTTTTTTGCACCCGTCCCGATTGTGAACATCCATTTTAATGAATATTATAAAAAAAGTGATATAGAATTTTTTTCACAAAATATCCATTTTTCACGAGTTATAACACAAGTATTTTAACCAAAAATAGCAAAATTCTAAAAATGCGTTGATTTTGACTTTTTTTTTGTACCGTTTTTTGCTCCCATCGTGATTGTAAACATGCATTTTAGTAAATATTATAAAAAAATGTGAATTTAAATTTGCACAAAATCTCCATTTTTCATGGGTTATAACACACGTATTTTAAAAAAAAGGGCAAAAATCCGAAAAGATGTTGATTTTGACATTTTTTGTACCGTTTTTTCATCCATCCCGATTGAGTACATGTATTTTAGTAAATATTGTAAAAAAATGAAATGTAAAATTTTCACAAAATCTCCATTTTCCATGGTTTACAACACAAGTATTTTAATAAAAAAAAGTCAAAAAGCCACTTACGCGTTGATTTTGAGTTGTTTTGTACTGATTTTTGCACCCATCCCAAATTGGAACCTGCGATTTAGTAAATAATATAAAAAAAGGTGAATTATAAAATTTTCATAATATCTCCATTTTTAATTGTTAACACACGTTTTTTTTTTACCAAAAATGACAAAAATGTTAGAACTTTTCAATTTTGACCTTTTTTGTGCCCTTTTTTGCCCTCATCTTGATTGGGAACTTGAAGTTTAGTGAATTTTTTTTTTTTTTTAAAAACGGCCTATTTTATATATAATAAACAAAACACGATGCCGGATATACCCGAACGCATCGTTACAAAATGATAAAGACTTAATTGAGGAGTACTACTCCAATACATCATTAGAAAGTTAATAACTAACGGGGAAGGGAGAAAGCGTTTACTCTAGGACAACTAGAGTAATTCTTTCTATTTTCCACCTAAACATATATGTTCCATATTCAATAAAAACAGATCTGTCCAGTTCTAGTTACCACAACAAATGTTTGCCTGCTATGGACAAGAAATTTCATTGGTTCAAAGAGGGCATACAATTGTGAACCAGAATTCCCTCAAACAAATAATGACAAATAGTCAGTCTAGTTATAGACAAAATGTACAGGGCTTGTTAACAAAGATGTTAGCCCACGAATCCCATATGCATTCGTTCTCCCAGCCAGCACTCAGCAATATGTGTACTGGCCCCAATTCAGGGCTTTACCCTTCTCGGTCCACCTACCAATTCAGCCAGGGAAATGGAAGTACCATCGCCCACAGATACAACCAGATCTCCAAATGCCAAAACAGCAAAAAAATTGGGCAGCATAACCCCATTATGTGCCCTCAATCCACTATAACAACATCACAGCACCAACAAAAACAGAACACAGCAATTGTTGCGTGATACCATAACTCATTTGGAGCATTTTTAAGGCAAAAAACCCTAACATCGGCAGGCTGTGGCCATGCAAGTAAAGCATAAAGTCCGGGTTAGGCATAACATAGTCCCAGTCAAAATAAGTCTCTACAGCCTACTGTTACCTCCTGTTTTTGCCCTCGGAGTAACAAATTCGCGGATTTCGATCCCTTAATTTTCTCCCAGAATAAGCATTGGCTTTGGGACTCACCAATGCTTCCATGTATTTGGTAGGCTTGAGCGACTTCCTACAATATTCCATTTTGTCTAGGAACTGCTCTAGTACATCTCTGGGGTCTTCTTCAAAGCTATTTTCTGTCCACTGCTCATCATCATCCTCCTCTTCTGAAGCCATTGGATCAGCTTGATATGTTGCTAGGTCCGAAATAGAGTTAATTCTATGTAAGGATGAGGACTCCCCTTCTTCCCACATGACCCTCACCTTGATGGATTCTTTTGGCTTCTCCTTTTTAGATAGCTTGATAGGAAACAATTTTGCTAGTTCCTCTTCATCCCATGGGATAGTTTGAATAGATTGCAGGATTTCCAATTCTGTCATTTGATTAATACCACTGAGGGGTATCGATTCTTCTCTGCCTTCACCTGTCAACACATTTGACTCCTTCTGATTCAGTCTTGCTTCAGCAACCATTTGTGATCCACTCTGATCTTGAAGCTTCACGTTCTGCCTTATATTAACCTCTATCCCCTCTTCAGGCATCAATACGTTCAGTTCTGGCTGGGACTTCTTATTCGAAACCTCACCCTGACTTTTGTAGAAATTCAGAAATTGGCTAAGGTTGGATAAGAAACAGCTAAAATTATACTCCCAGTTACTCTTTTGCCTTATTCCTGCAGCAGCCACTAGGGCCAATTTCTGAGAGCATACCTTCTCATCCCCCTCCCTATTTATTGGCTTTTGTACAATGGGAGGAATTTCAGTCCCAGGACACATTTTCGGAGTTTCTGTCTGTAGCATTGAAGGGCCTTCAGAGCGACAGGCATCTTCTTTACAGGATTCCCCATGTCCAGACCCTGAAGGACCAGCCTCTGAGCCTCCCATATTTATAGTACCAACTGCCATTTCCTCATGGTAAGTATCAGCTATCTGAGGGTCTTTTCCATTTCCAGCTGGCTTTTTCTTTGGAACCCAAGCTTGAGCCTTGCGTTTCAGCTTACAATTAGAGACCGAGTGTCCAATCTTTGAGCATATGGTGCAGTATTCTGGTAGATCCTCGTATAAAATCTGTTGCCAATAACCTGTGTCCTTCGTTCCAATCCACAGCCGTTGGGGTAGAGGCTTAAGAACATCAACTTCAATACATATCCTCGCCTCACTTGGACGTAAGACTTTCACCATGGCTGCCGTAGCCAAGTCTAGCTTAAGGGGGTTACCTACCGCTGAGCCAAGAGTGAACAAAGTCTCCTTATTGCATAGATGGACAGGCAGTAGGGGAAATGAGGTCCAAACCGGAGAGGTCGAAGGCTCTTTGTCGGGACGAAAATCAATCGACCATCTAAAAATCTTAGCCTGAAATCCTCGAAAGTTCCAAACCTTTTTCATCCATAATCTCTGGAAATCTGATTCCAGCTGGAATTGAAAAATGACATGGCGATGGTCAATCAGTCCCGTGTGACATTCGCCGATGAAGCCGGCTGAACTGATGTCATTTCTAATAGATGCCATTGCCGGTCTTCCTCGGTTGAATTTGCCGATGAGGGCATACCGGAATTTCAATGCCAATTGTAGTTCTTCCTCTTCCGAAATGAAGAGTGCCGGTTCCCCTTGAAATGTCGATAAGGCTTTCCCCGGTGAAGGGGGAAACGAAACATCCACCTCACTTGCCGAAGGAGCTGAAACTGCATCTCGATAGGACTTAGTAGTAGATGGCTTTTCCCCTAACTGAGGGTTTACTTCTTTAGTACCTGTGTTCTGTTCCAGGGTGGCTGTTCGAGGGGGATAATCAGGGTTTTCAAGAGGCACAATCTTGCCATTTGACCCCGGATTAGGCTTCTGGGCCTGCCGAAGAGGTGTATCTTGGGCAGGGGAACGCTGAATCGGTGGAGGAGCTGATCTCCTAGTAGTGGTTTCCGTCTGGGTTCTCCAATTTATGACCGGCAGCTGTACTCGATAAGGGGAAATAGGCCGTGTAGGTCGGTGTAGGGCTGGAAATTGTAATTGAAAAAAATCACCCAATGTGACCGATCTACCTTTGGCCAACATTGAGACCGAATTCTGTAAAAGAGGCATCATTAGGTTTTCACCATGGATAATTGATTGTCGCCCTAATTGTTCACCGGCACTTGGTGGCTCCGGCCCCGATGTGGTGAGTGCGATTGTCTACCCTAACTATAAGGATTTCCGGTAAGATTCTAGGGGACAGTAGAAAAACTGAATAGCTGAGAGGGATTTTCTTAGGGTAAATCCTACAGATTAACAAACAGAAACGCCCCGATTGGGTTGTGGGAGAGAAATAATGGGTTGAAGCTAAGGCCTTTTAGAGAGAAGGAAGAGCATAAATTTAGAGAGAAGGAAGGAACATAACTATCACTTGAAGTTTAGTGAATATTATCAAAAAAGTGTAATTTATTTTTTTTTACGAAATCTCCATTTTTCATGGGTTATAACACACGTATTTTAACCCAAAAAAATCTAAAAATGAGTTGATTTTGACTTTTTTTTGTATTATTTTTTGCACCCATCTCGATTTGAAACATGTATTTTAGTGAATATTATTAAAAAATGAGAAATATAAAATTTTCACAAAATTTCCATTTTTAATAAGTTACAACACACATATTTTAACAAAAAATGACAAAAATTCAAAAATGCGTTGATTTTGAATTTTTTTATACCGTTTTTTGCATCCATCCTAATTGAGAACATGCATATTAGTGAAATATAAAATTCTCACAAAATCTCCATTTTTTATGGGTTATAACACATGTATTTTAACCAAAAATGACAAAAAATCGAAAAGATGTTGAATTTAACTTTTTTGGTACCTTTTTTTACCCATTCCGATTGTGTACATTTATTTGAGTGAATATTGTCAAAAAAAGTAAAATGTAAAATTTTCACAAAATCTCCATTTTTCATGGGTTATAACCCACGTATTTCAACAAAAAATTTCAAAAATTCAAAAACGTGTTGATTTTGACTTTTTTGTACTATTTTTTGCACCCATCCCGATTGTGAACATGCATTTTAATGAATATTATCAAAAAATATGAAATTTTAATTTACACAAAATCTCCATTTTTCATTGGTCATGTATTTTAATCAAACATGTCAAAAATCCAAAAATGCGTTGATTTTTAATTTGTTTGTACCGTTTTTTGCACCTATCACAATTGTGAATATCTATTTTAGTGAATATAATTTAAAAAATGTGAAATATAAATTTCTCACAAAATTTCCATTTTGTGTGGGTTATAACAAGAGTATTTTAACCAAAAATGTCAAAAGTCCAAAAACGTATTGATTTTGACTTTTTTTGTATCGTTTTTTGCATTCAGATCGATTGTGAATATGCATTTTAGTGAATATTATAAAAAAAGTGTAATATACTTTTTTCAGAAAATCTCCATTTTTCATGAGTTATAACACACGTATTTTAAAAAAAAATGGCAAACTTTAAAAAACGCGTTGATTTTGAATTTTTTGTACAATTTTTTGCACCCATCCCAATTATGAACTTGATATTTTGTGAATATTATCAATAAATGTGAAATATAAAATTGTCACATAATTTCTATTTTTATGGGTTATAATACACATATTTTAACAAAAAATGTCAAAAATCCAAAAACGCATTGATTTTAACTTTTTTTGTATCATTTTTTGCATCCATCCGTATTGTGAACATGCATTTTAATGAATATTATCAAAAAAATTGATATATAATTTTTTTCACGAAATCTCCATTTTTCATGGGTTATAACACATGTATTTTTTACAAAAAAAGTCAAAAATCTAAAAATGCGTTGATTTTACCTTTTTTTTCTTCCATTTTTTTGCACCTAACCCAATTGTGAATATGCATTTAGTTAATATTTTCAAAAAAAGTGAAATACAAAATTTTCACAAAATCTTCATTTTTCATGGGTTATAACACACGTATTTAATACAAACATGGCAAAAATCCGAAAAAATGTTGATTTTGACTTTTTTTGTACCGCTTTTTGCATCTATCCCGATTGTGTACACATATTTTAGTAAATATTGTCAAAAAAGTGAAATGTAAAATTTTCATAAAATCTCTATTTTTCATGGTTCATAACACATGTATTTTAACCAAAAATGGCTAAAATTCGAAAAGACGTTGAGTTTGACTTTTTTTTGTACTATTTTTTGAACCTATCTAGATTGTGTACATGTATTTTCGTGAATATTATAAAAAAAGTGAAATATTAAATTTTCACAAAATCTCCATTTTATGGGCTATATAACATACGTATTTTAAAAAATTGCAAAAATCCAAAAACGAGTTAATTTTGACTTTTTCAGTACCGTTTTTTGTACTCATCTTGATTGTTGACATGAATTTTAGTTAATATTATCAAAAAAATGTGAAATATAAAATTTTCACAAAATCTTCATTTTTCATGTGTTATAACACACGTATTTTAATAAAAAAACGTCAAAAATCAAGATACGCGTTGATTTTGAGTTGTTTTGTATTTTTTTTGCACCAATCTAGAATGTGAACCTGCATTTAAGTAAATATTATCAAAAAAGGTGAAATATAAAATTTTCAGAAAATCTCAAATTTTCATTAGTTAACACACGTTTTTTAACCAAAAATGACAAAAATCTAAGAACTCTTTGATTTTGACTTTTTTTGTACCGTTTTTTGCACCCATCTTGATTAGGAACCTGAAGTTAATCGAAAATTATGAAAAAAAGTGTAATTTAAAATTTTTTACCCTCCGTTCTCTAGATAACACATTACTAATATTGGTGGGTGTAAAAAATGGCACAAAAATTGTCCACAACAGTCAGTTTTTAAAACTTGTCGTTTTTTATCAAAACTCGTGATTTATAGCCCACGAGAAATAGTGATTTTTCAAAAAATTTGCTTTTCTTTTTTTTTCACTCCGTTTACTAGATAACACATTATAAATATAGTTTGGTGTAAAAAAAGACATGAAAATAGTCCACAACAGTCATTTTTTTTAAACTTGTCGTTTTTTACCAGATCTCGTGTAAAAATAGTGATTTTTAAAAAAAATTAACTTTTCAATTTTTTACCCTCCGCTCTCAATATAAAACATTAGAAATATTGGTAAGTGTAAAAAATGGAATGAAAATAGTCTACAACAGTTAGGTTTATAAACATGTCATTTTTTACCGAAACTCGTGATTTATAGCCCACGAAAAATAGCGATTTTTCGAAATATTTAAATTTCTACTTTTTTCACTCCATTCACTAGATAACAAATTAAAAAAATAATTTGGTGTAGAAAATGACATAAAAATAGTCCACAACAGTCATTTTTCGAAATTTGTCATTTTTTTACCAAAACTCGTTTGTTATATCCCACTAAAAATAATGATTTTAAAATAAATTAGCTTTTCAATTTTTAACCCTCCGTTCTCTAGATAACACATTAGTAATATTGGTGGGTTTAAAAAATGGCACGAAAATGGTCCACAATAGTTAGTTTTTGAAACTTTTCGTTTTTACCAAAACTGGTGATTTATAGCCCACGAAAAATAGTGATTTTTCAAAAAATTGACTTTTCTATTTTTTCACTCCGTTTACTAGATATAACACATTACAAATATAGTTTGACGTAAAAAAAGACATGAAAATAGTCCACAACAGTCATTTTTTTGAAACTTGTAATTTTTTACTAAAACTCGTGAGTTATAGCCCACTAAAAATAGTGATTTTTTAAAAAATTAACTTTTCAATTTTTTACCATTTGTCCTCTAAATAACACATTAGTAATATTGGTGGGTGTAAAAAATGGCAAAAAAATGGTCCACAACAGTAAGTTTTTTAATCTTCTTGTTTTTTTGCCAAAACTCGTGATTTATAGCCTACGAAAAGTAGTGATTTTTTTGAAATATTTACTTTTTTATTTTTTCACTCCGTTCAATAGATAACACATTACAAATGTAGGTGGGTTTAAAAAATGGCATGAAAACACTCCACAACAGCCAGTTTTTTTACTTTTGGGTTTTTGACAAAAACTCGTGAGTTATAGCTCACGAAAAATAGTGATTTTTCAAAAAAATAACTTTGCCATTTTTTCTCTCCATTCTCTAGATAACAGATAACACATTACAAATATAGTTTGGTGTAGAAAATGACATGAAAATAGTCCACAATAGTCAACAAAACTCATGAGTTAAAGCCTACTAAAAATAGTGATTTTTAAAAAAAATTAACTTTCAATTTTTTACCCTTCGTTCTCTAGATAACACATTAGTATTATTGGTAAGGGTAAAAAATGGCATGAAAATGGTCCACAACAGTCAGTTTTTGAAACTTGTCTTTTTTTACCTAAACTCGTGATTTATACCCCACGAAAAATAGAGATTTTTCAAAAAATTAACTTTTTTATTTTTTTACATCCGTTCACTAGATAACACATTACAAATATAGTTGGGTTGAAATAATGGCATAAAAATACTGCACAACAACTAGTTTTTCTACTTTTGGGTTTTTGATCAAAACTGGTGAGTTATAACCCACGAAAAATAGATATTTTTCAAAAAATTAACTTTGCCATTTTTTTCACTCCGTTCTCTAGATAACAGATAACACATTACAAAAATATTTTGGTGTAGAAAATGACATGAAAATAGTCCACAACAGTCATTTTTTGAAACTTGTCGTTTTTTACCAAAAGTCGTGAGTTATGGCACACTTAAAATAGTGATTTTTTTTTAAAAAAATTAAATTTTCAATTTTTTACCCTCCTTTCTCTAGATAACACATTAGCAATATTGGTTGGTGTAAAAAATGGCATGAAAATGGTCCACAACAGTAAGTTTTTGAAACTTGTCATTTTTTACCAAAACTCATGATTCATAGCCCACGAAAAATAGTGATTTTTCAACACGATTAAGTGTTAAAATTAAATTTCAACACTATTGCTCTCCCCGGCAACGATGCCAAAATTTGATGGGGGCAAATTAAGTGTAATAAAATGCTATCGTGGTGGCTATTTACCCCTACTCAAAAATAATGATAAACAACCCCCCGTAAAGGTGATAGTAAAGCGAGTTCGATCTCACAGGGAAATGACTGTGTTGAAATTTTAAGAAAATATTTTTGGTTTTTCTGTTTATTGAATTGAAAATAAGCAAGTAAATAACAAATTAATAAAACTAAATGGTGATTTGATTGAAAGTCGAATTAAGCAAGTGTACTCCCGAGATTATATTTAGGGTTACATAAAAAGCACATACATACATCCTATCTATGATCATGCAAAACAAGGGTAAATAACATAACTCACTGGTAAAAAGCAAGGAATGATTTAGGTACTTACCTATTTAGATATTAACTAATTCATTAAACCTTTTTACGTGATAAGAGACAAGGTTTACTTCCTCAATTAACCTGGAATCTAGTGTAACTACCAACTTAACCAAACCCTCAAGTTCAACCGCTCCTCTATGGCGGAGGCAACGCCCGAATTAGTTACACTAATGTTAAACTAATCCCCCTAACTCCTCCTATGTGGTAAGAGGCAAGAGCTAAGGTAAAATTAATCTAACAAATTTACAACCAACCCACAAAAGATTCCAAACAACCCACTCTAATCCTCCTATGTGGTAAGAGGCAAGAAAATATTCATCATACATAATTCAGCGCTAAATTATGCATAATTATGAAGAACACATCAAAACTCATTCAACAAAGACCATAAGATAGAATATAGCATGTAAATTAATCACAAAAACCCTTATTCATAATCCCGGAAGCACATAAGTTTAGCCGAGCATGGCTATATCAAATATTATCATAATATTAATAATTAAGCACAATTGAAAACATAAATTAAAAGGAAAGATAACACCTTGAATTGGGAATCCTTGGAAGAAATCTTTGTCTCTGAATAAATGAATTCAATAATTAATAACGTTTCCAATCCGTATAGCTGCAATTCTCCTTAGATAGCCAAAATAATGAAACCCTAGCTATTACAAAGAAGAAAAACCCTTGCTTGAAATCTCTCAAAGTTGTCACACCCTTAAAAGCTATAACCCTTGCCCTATTTATAGTAATTCTATATAAATATTAGCAAACAAGTCCTTCACGAAAACCATCTCGGATAAGAAGTCTCAAAGTGGGCCAAAATCGCAAATTTTCAAAATTAAATCATAAAATTACGTGTTTCCCGACGTCGCGAGGTTCATGATCGCACGTCACGACGTCCACGCACGTCGCGACATGGGAGGGGTTCTAACGCCACGACGTGGCTCACTGGAAATTTCTCAAAAATCGTCCAAAAAATCAATTTTAATTCGCATTTTTGACGTCGCGGCGTGGAATAAATTCACCTTATTAATTACTTTTCTATTTTTTCACTCCGTTTACTAGATAACGCAATACAAAAATAGTTTGGTGTAGAAAATGATATAAAAATAGTCCACAACAGTCATTTTTCGAAACTTGTCATTTTTTACCAAAACTCGTGAGTTATAGCCCACTAAAAATAGTGATTTTAAAAAAAATTACTTTTCAATTTTTTACCCTTCGTTCTCTAGATAACACATTAGTAATACTGGTGGGTGTAAAAAATGGCACGAAAATGGTCCACAATAGTCAGTTTTTGAAACTTGTCATTTTTGTACGAAAACTATTGATTTATAGCCCACGAAAAATAGTCATTTTTCAAAAAATTTACTTTTCTATTTTTTCACTTCGTTTGCTAGATAACACATTACAAAAATAGTTTGGTGTAGAAAATGACATGAAAATAGTCCACAACAGTCATTTTTTACCAAAACTCGTGAGTTATAGCCCACTAAAAATAGTGATTTTTCAAAAAATAATTTCTATTTTTTTCACTCCGTTCAATATATAACACATAAAAAATTTAGGTGGGTTAAAAAAATGGTATGAAAATACTCCACAACAGCTAGTTTTTCTACTTTTGGATTTTTGACCAAAACCCGTGAGTTATAGCCTACGAAAAATAGTGATTTTTCAAAAAATTAACTTTGCCATTTTTCACTCCGTTCTCTAGATAACAGATAACACATTGCTTTGGTGTAGAAAATGACATGAAAATAGTCCACAACAGTCATTTTTTGAATCCTGTCATTTTTTACCAAAACTCGTGAGTTATAGCCCACTAAAAATAGTGATTTTTAAAACAAATTAACTTTTCAATTTTTTACCCTCCGTTCTCTAGATAACACAATAGTAATATTTGTGGGTGTAAAAAATGACATGAAAATGATCCACAATAGTCAGTTTTTGAAACTTGTTGATTTTTACCAAAACTCGTGATTTATAACCCCACGGTAAATAGTCATTTACTTGTACTGTTTTTCATGTGGTACTTCTTAAACATGTGAGATTTAGTTTTGTAACCTTTATTCATCTTAAATATTTTTCTTCAGAAAGTTGACTATTCATTGCACTTGTATTTTTTTGCTTTTGCCATGTTGCATTATCTTCAATAATATGTGTTTCGCTCTTTTCGTATTGCCTCGAAACTCTTTAAGAGAATTTGCACATAGTTTTTGTTTCTGCATTTGCTTAACCCCTTTTTGTCTTCTGACATAGACTTTTTAATAGGATTTTTGGCTATCTATGGTTTGTACAAATAGCATATGTGAAATTGTGAATAACTGTCTTCAATTTCTACTTGTTTATAGAACTAGTTTATCATTTTGATATCAACTTAAGATAATGTTGATAGTTCCTTAAGGAAAGTTTTTGTTAGTTACTACACTAAAGAGAGTTGCCTGTGTCAGCCTATAAATATTTAACAACTATTTCGCTGCCTATGCATTGAAATCAGTATTTTAATTCATTCTAACTGACAATTCATTTGTAATCTACTAATATAGCAATCAATTTGCATAATTTATTAATATATCAGTCATTCACTAACTTGATTATAATGTTGAATGCAGGTTAGGAATGAGCAGAACTTTTGAATAATGATCATGAGCATGGTTCTAAGTACAACTTTTGAATGATGATGAACTTGATTTTAATGCTATTTTTGGAAGGTGCCATTAGTTAGGGTAAATTTTGTAAATTCCCTTGGGGAATAAAGTTTGACTCTAATTTCACCAATTACTTTTGTATTTAACACTTTAAATGCTTTTGTAATACAATTATTACTTTTGATTATCTATTTTATAGAGTTGTATTTTAATGAATGATATTGGATTACTAATAATATATTGTAAAAAAAAATAACTATTGCCATTAATGTGGATAAGTGTTACCTTTTTAAAAATAAAACACAAAATAAGTGTTACTTAAGTATAAAAAAGTAATGCATTTTATAAGAAAAAATGTTGTAGTAGTAAATTAAAAAGTGTTGCATTTGAAGAGAATTGTGTTGCAATTACTCAAAAGTAATAAATAAAAAAGTGTTGCATTTGGAGGGAAAAAAGTGTTGCAGATAGAGAAGCATTGCATATTCTAAAAAATGCAACACATCTAGGAAGTGTTTCTTAAAATGGAAAAAGTGTTGCCATAAGTCTAAGGCGATACATTTTTATAACACACTTTGTAAAGTGTTGCTGTAGGCCTATAGCAACATTTTTAGGGCAAAAAACAACACTTTTGGGATATTGCTATAGGCTCATTTTGCAGTAGTGTACCCTCCGTTCTCTAGATAACAAGTTAGTAATATTGGTGGGTGTAAAAAATGGTATGAAAATGGTCCACAACAGTCAATTTTTTAAACTTGTCTTTTTTGCCCAAAACTCGTGATTTATAGCCCACGACAAATTGTGATTTTTTGAAATATTTACTTTTCTATTTTTTTCACTCCGTTCAATAGATAACACATTACAAATGTAGGTAGGTTTAAAAAATGGCATGTAGCAAGTGTTTTTTACTTTTGGATTCTTTTACCAAAACTCGTGAGTTATAGCCCACGAAAAATAGTGATTTTTCAAAAAATTAACTTTTGCCATTTTTTTCACCCCGTTCTCTAGATTACAGTTAACACATTACAAAAAACGTTTGGTGTAGAAAATGACATGAAAATAGTCCGCAACAGTTATTTTTTGAAACTTGTCGTTTTTTGCAAAAACACGTGAGTTATTTTTTTTTTGGCTAATGTATTAGGGACGCCACCCCCTAAATATTATTAAAAATAACCAAAGTTACAAATGATAGAAGCAATAATGAACGATCAGCAAGAGATTACACCGACTTCCTACGCACCCGAAAATTCGGGACCATTAAACGATCCATATTAAAGCACACTCGTACCTGCCGCAGGAGTTCTCCAAAACTAGTAAATACCAAATCCATCTGTCTACGACATCCTTCCTGCGCAAGCCCATCTGCTGCCTGATTCGCCTCTCTGAAAATATGCTGCATCGACACCACACTAGTAAATTCCTTCAATCTGTCCACAATATCCCAAAGTTTCCATGGAACATGTCCTCCCCCAGACACCAACAATATCAACAACTTGGAATCAGATTCGACCAGAACATTAGTGCAAGCAAACCGTTCACACAACTCCAAGCCCACTAATAGCGCAAGGGCCTCAGCCTCTAGACTCGTCACAAATTCAAAACCCATGGCTCTAGCTGCAATCAGTCTTCCCGAAGAATCCCTAATCAGTGCACCACCACCCCTCATTCCCGGGTTTCCCCTAGAACAGCCATCAACATTCAGTTTCAAACAACCCTGAGGAGGCATTAGCAAGCATACCCGAGTAATCGCTATAGGTATGGAGAGTCCTAGCACCACATCGACAAAATTATTCCAATCCCCATAAATCAAAATCTCAGGGAACCACAAATTCCACAATAGCAACAAATCCTTCAACACCAATTCACATACCCGTTCCCAAGATACTCCATTGCCCTCAAAAAACTCAGCATTCCTTCTCTTCCATAAGTGCCAAGATATAAGACATGGTATCCAATTAAACAGCACCTTACCATACCCATTTCCCTTTAAACTCCACCACAACAGACAGTTTTCTCTCCAAGCCCGAGGCAGTTGACGAACCATTAGTTAAAGCCTACTAAAAATAGTGATTTTTTTAAAAAAATTAACTTTCAATTTTTTGCCCTCCGTTATCTAGATAACACATTAGTAATATTGGTGGGTGTAAAAAATGGCATTAAAATAGTCCACAACAAGCAGTTTTTGAAACTTGTCGTTTTTTTACCAAAACTCATGATTTATAGCCCACGAAAATAGTGATTTTTCAAAAAAATTACTTTTCTATATTTTTCACTCCGTACGCTAGATAACACATTACAAATATAGGTGGGTTTAAAAAATGGCATGAAAACACTCCACAACAGCCAATTTTTCTACTTTTGGATTTTTATATCAAAACTCGTGAGTTATAGCCCTTTTCAAAAAATTAACTTTGCAGTTTTTTTCACTTCGTTCTCTAGATAACATATAACACCTTACAAAAATAGTTTGGTGTAGAAAATAACATAAAAGTAGTACACAACAGTCATTTTTTGAAACTTGTCATTTTTTACCAAAACTCGTGAGTTATAGCCCACTAAAAATAGTGATTTTTAAAAAATTTAACTTTTCAATTTTTTACCCTTCGTTTTCTAGATAACACATTAGTAATATTAGTGGGTGTAAAAAATGACATGAAAAGGGTCCACAACAGTCAGTTTTTTAAACTTGTTTTTTACCAAAACTTGAGATTCATAGCCCACGAAAAATAGTAATTTTTCAAAAACTTTACTTTTTTATTTTTTTTCACTCCGTTCACTAGATAACACATTACAAATATAGGTGGGTTTAAAAAATGCCATGAAAACACTACACAACAGCCAATTTTTCTACTTTTGGATTTTTGAACAAAACTCGTGAGTTATAGCCCATGAAAAATAGTGATTTTTCAAAAAATTAACATTGCCATTTTTTTCACTCCGTTCTCTAGATAACAGATAAACACATTACAAATATAGTTTGGTGTAGAAAACGACATGAAATAGTCCAAAACAGTCATTTTTTTGAAACCTGTCATTTTTTACCAAAACTCGTGAGTTATAACCCCACTAAAAATAGTGATTTTTTTAAAAAAATTAACTTTTCAATTTTTTACCATCTGTTCTCTAGATAACACAATAGTAATATTGGTGGGTTGTAAAAAATGGCATAAAAATGGTCCACAACAGTTAGTTTTTGAAACTTGTTGATGTTTAAAAAAACTCGTGATTTATAACCCACGGTAAGCAGTGATTTTTAAAAAAATTAACTTTTCTATTTTTTTCACTCCAATCACTAGATAACACACTACAAATATAGGTGGGTTTAAAAAATGGCATGAAAGCACTCCACAACAGCCAGTTTTTCTACTTTTGGATTTTTTACCAAAACTCGTGAGTTATAGCGCACGGAAAATAGTCATTTTTCAAAAAATTAACTTTGCCATTTTTTTTCACTTCGTTCAGTAGATAACAGATAACACATTACAAATATAGTTTTGTGTAGAAAATGACACGAAAATAGTCCACAAAAATAATTTTTTTGAAACTTGTCGTTTTTTACCAAAACATCGTGAGTTATAGCCCACTAAAAATAGTAATTTTTAAAAAAATTTACTTTTCAATTTTTTACCCTCCGTTCTCTAGATAACACAGTAGTAATATTGGTGGGTGTAGTAAATGGCTCGAAAATGGTCCACAACAGTTAGTTTTTAAAACTTGTCGTTTTTACCAAAACTCGTGATTTATAGCCCACAAAAAATAGTGATTTTTCAAAAAATTTACTTTTCTATTTTTTTTCACTCCGTTTACTAGATAACACATTACAAATATAGTTTGGTGCAAAAAATGACAGGAAAATAGTCCACAATATTCATGTTTTTGAAACTTATCGTTTTTTACCAAAACTCGTGAGTTACCCAATAAAAATAGTGATTTTTTGAAAAAGTAACTTTTCAATTTTTTACCCTCCGTTCTCTAGATAACAATTTAGTAATATTGGTGGGTGCAAAAAATGGCATGAAAATGGTCTACAAAAGTTAGTTTAACTTGACATTTTTGCCCAAAACTCGTGATTTATAGCCCACGAAGAATAGTGATTTTTCGGAATATTTACTTTCTTATTCTTTTCACTCCGTTCAATAGATAACACATTAAAAATATAGGTAGGTTAAAAAAATGGCATGAAAACACTCTACAACAACAAGTTTTATTACTTTTGGATTTTTTTACCAAAACTCGTGAGTTATAGCCCATGAAAAATAGTGATTTTTTAAAAAATTACTTTTGCCATTTTTTTCACCCCGTTCTCTAGATTACAGATAACACATTACAAAAAATGTTTGGTGTAGAAAATGACATGAAAATTGTCCACAACAGTCATTTTTTGAAACTTGTCGTTTTTTACCAAAACTCGTGAGTTAAAGCCTACTAAAAATAGTGATTTTTAAACAAAATTAACTTTCAATTTTTTATCCTCCATTCTCTAGATAACACATTATTAATTTTGGTGGGTGTAAAAAATGGCATGAAAATGGTCCACAACAAGCAGTTTTTGAAACTTGTCTTTTTTTACCAAAACTCATGATTTATAATCCACGAAAAATAGTAATTTTTCAAAAAAATGACTTTTCTATATTTTTCACTCCGTTCGCTAGATAACACATTACAAATAGAGGTGGGGTTTAAAAAATGACATGAAAACACTCCACAACAGCCAGTTTTTCTCTTTTTGGATTTTTGACCAAAACTCGTGAGTTATAGCCCACCAAAAATATTGATTTTTTAAAACATTAACTTTGCAATTTTTTTCACTCCGTTCTCTAGATAACATATAACACCTTACAAAAATAGTTTGGTGTAGAAAATGACATAAAAATAGTCCACAACAGTCATTTTTTGAAACTTGTCGTTTTTACCAAAACTCGTGAGTTATTGCCCAAAAAAAATAGTGATTTTTAAAAAAATTAACTTTTGAATTTTTTACCCTTATTTTTTTAGATAACACATTAATAATATTAGTGGGTGTAAAAAATGGCATGAAAATGGTCCACAACAGTCAGTTTTTGAAACTTCTCATTTTTTACCAAAACTCTAGATTCATAGCTTATGAAAAAGAATAATTTTTCAAAAATTTTACTTTTCTATTTTTTCACTTCGTTCACTAGATAACACATTACAAATATAGGTGAGTTTAAAAAATGGCATGAAAACACTACACAACAGCCAGTGTTTCTACTTTTGGATTTTTGAACAAAACTCGTGAGTTATAGCGCACGGAAAATATTGATTTTTCAAAAAATTAACATTGCCATTTTTTTCACCCCGTTCTCTAGATAACAGATAACACATTACAAATATAGTTTTGTGTAGAAAATGACATGAAAATAGTCCAAAACATTCATTTTTTGAAACATATTATTTTTTATCAAAACTCGTGAATTATAACCCACTAAAAATAGTGATTTAAAAAAAAATTAACTTATTAATTTTTTACCCCCCATTCTCTAGATAACACAATAGTAATATTGGTGGGTGTAAAAAATGGCATGAAAGTTATCCACAACAGTCAGTTTTTGAAACTTGTCATTTTTTTACAAAAATTTGTGATTTATAGCCCACGAAAAATAGAGATTTTTCAAAAAATGTTCTTTTCTATTTTTTTCACTCCGTTCGATATATAACACATAAAAAATATAGGTGGGTTTAAAAAATGGCATGAAAATACTCCACAGCAGCCAGTTTTTTTACTTTTGGGTTTTTGGCCAAAACTTGTGAGTTATAGCCCACCAAAAATAGTGATTTTTCAAAAAGTTAATTTTGCCATTTTTTCACTCCTTTCTCTAGATAACATATAACACCTTACAAAAATAGTTTGGTGTAGAAAATGACATAAAAATAGTCCACAACAGTCATTTTTTCAACCTTGTCATTTTTTACAAAAACTCGTGAGTTATAGCCCACTAAAAATAGTGATTTTTTAAAAAATTAACTTTTCAATATTTTACCCTTTGTTTTCTAGATAACACATTAGTAATATTTGGTGGGTGTAAAAAATGGCATGAAAATAGTCCGCAACAGTCAGTTTTTGAAACTTGTCATTTTTTAACCAAAACTCGAGATTCATAGCCCATGAAAAATAGTGATTTTTCAAAAACTTTAATTTTTCTATTTTTTTCACCCCGTTTACTAGATAACACATTACAAATATAGGTGAGTTTTAAAAATGGCATGAAAACACTACACAACACATTACCCTCTGTTCTATAGATAACACATCAGTAATATTGGTGGGTGTAAAAAATGGCATAAAAATGGTCCACAATAGTCAGTTTTCGAAACTTGTCTTTTTTTTACCAAAACTCGTGATTTATAGCCCACGAAAAAAAAAGATTTTTCAAAAAATTTTATTTTCTATTTTTTCACTCCGTTCAATATATAAAACATTACAAATATAATTTGGTGTAGAAAATGACACAAAAATATTCCACATTAGTCATTTTTTTAAAACTTGCCGGTTTTTTATCAAAACATCGTGAGTTAAAGCCTACTAAAAATAGTAATTTTTAAGAAATTAAATTTTCAATTTTTTCCCCTCCGTTCTCTAGATAAAACAGTAGTAATATTGGTGGGTGTAATAAATGTCACGAAAATGGTCCACAACAGTCTGTTATTGAAACTTGTCGTTTTTTACCAAAACTTGTGATAACACATTACAAATATAGTTTCAAACGAAAAATAGTAATTTTTCAAAAATGTACTTTTCTATTTTTTTCACTCCGTTTACTAGATAACACATTACAAATATAGTTTGGTGCAAAAAATTACATAAAAATAGTCCGCAATAGTAATTTTTTTGAAACTTGACGTTTTTACCAAAACTCGTAAGTTATAGCCCACGAAAAATAGTGATTTTCTTAAAAATTAACTTCGCCATTGTTTTCACTCCGTTATCTAGATAATAGATAACACGTTACAAATATAGTTTGGTGCAGAAAATGACATGAAAATATTCCACAACAGTCATTTTTTGAAACTTATCATTTTTTACAAAAACTCGTGAGTTAAAGCCAACTAAAAATAGTAATTTTTAAAAAATTAACTTTTCAATTTTTTACCCTCCGTTCTCTAGCTAACACAGTAGTAATATTGGTGGGTGTAATAAATGGCACGAAAATGGTCCACAACAGTCAGTTTTAGAAACTTGTCGATTTTTGCCAAAACTCGTGATTTATAGCCCATGAAAAATAGTAATTTTTCAAAAAAATTACTTTTCTATTTTTTTCACTCCATTTACTAGATAACACATTAAAAATATAGTTTGGTCCAAAAAATGACATGAAAATAGTCCACAATAGTCATATTTTTGAAACTTGTCGTTTTTACCAAAACTCGTGAATTATAGCCCACGAAAAATAGTGATTTTTCTAAAAATTAACTCTGCCATTTTTTTCACTCCGTTCTTTAGATAACAGATAACACATTACAAATATAGTTTGGTGTAGAAAATGACATGAAAATAGTCCAAAACAGTCATTTTTTGAAACCTGACATTTTTTACCAAAACTCGCGAGTTATAGCCCACTAAAAATAGTGATTTTCCAAAAAATTAACTTTTTAATTTTTTACCCTCCGTCCTTTACATAACATATAACACATAGTTTGGTGTAGAAAATGAAATAAAAATAGTCCACAACAGTCATTTTTTGAAACTTTTCTTTTTTTACTAAAACTCGCGAGTTATAGCCCACTAAAATTAGTGATTTTTTTTTTTAAAAAATTAACTTTTCAATTTTTACCCTTCGTTCTCTAAATAACACATTATTAATATAGGTGTGTGTAAAAAAAGGCATGAAAATGGTCCACACTAGTCAATTTTTGAAACTTATCGTTTTTTCGAAAAATAGTGATTTTTTTAAAAAATTAACTTTTTCATTTTTTTCACTCCGTTCACTAGATAACACATTACAAATACATGTGGGTTTAAACAATGCCATGAAAATACTATACAACAACCAGTTTTTCTACTATTGGATTTTTGAACAAAACTCGTGAGTTATAGCCCACGAAAAAATAGTAATTTTTCAAAAAATTAACTTTGCCATTTTTTTACTCCGTTATCTAGATAACACATAACACATTACAAATATAGTTTGGTGTAGAAAATGACATGAAAATAGAAAAAAAAAACAATCATTTTTTGAATCCTGTCATTTTTTACCAAAACTCGTGAGTTATTGCCCACTAAAAATAGTGATTTTCAAAAAAATTAACTTTTCAATTTTTAACCATCCGTTCCTTAGACAACACATTAGTAATATTGCTGGGTGTGAATAATGGCATTAAAATGGTCCACAAAAGTTAGTTTTTGAAACTTGTCGTTTTTTATCAAAACTCGTGATTTCTAGCCTACGAAAAATAGTGATTTTTCAAAAATTCTATTTTCTAAGTTTTTCACTCTGTTCAATATATACACATAACAAATATAGGTGGGTTTAAAAAATGGCATGCAAATATTCCACAACAGCCAGTTTTTCTACTTTGGGTTTTTGACCAAAACTCGTGAGATATCACCCACGAAAAATAGTGATTTTTCAAAAAATTAACTTTGCCATTTTTTTCACTCCTCTCTCTAGATAACAGATAACACATTACAAATATAGTTTAATGTATAATTTATAGCACACAAAAAATAGTGATTTTCGTTTTTTACCAAAACTCGTGAGTTTATAACACACAAAAAATAGTGATTTTCAAAAAAAATTAAATTTTCAATTTTTTACCCTCCGTTCTCAAGATAACACAATACTTATACTTGTGGGTGTAAAAAATGGCATTAAAATGGTTCACAAAAGTCAATTTTTGAAACTTGTCATTTTTTTTATCAAAACTCGTGATTTATAGCCCACGAAAAATAGTGATTTTTCAAAAAATTCTCTTTTCTATTTTTTACTCTGTTCAATATATAAGAAATAAAAAATATAGGTGGGTTTAAAAAATGACATGAAAATATTCCACAACAGCCAGTTTTTCTGCTTTTGGGTTTTTTACCAAAATTCGTGAGTTTTGCCCACGAAAAATAGTGATTTTATAAAAAAATTAACTTTTCCATTTTTTTCACACTGTTTTAAGATAACAGATAACACATTACAAATATAGTTTTGTGTAGTAAATGACGTGAAAATAGTCCAGAACTATATTTTTCTGAAACTTGTCATTTTTTACCCAAACTCGTGACTTATAGCCACCCTAAAAATACTGATTTTTTTTTAAAAAAAAATTAACTTTTCAATTTTTACCCTCTTTTCTCTAGATAACACATTAGTAATATTGTTGGGTGTAAAAAATGGTATGAAAATGGTCCACAACAGTCAATTTTTGAAACTTGTTGTTTTTCATCAAAACTCATAATTTATATCCCGTGAAAAATTGAGATTTTTCAAAAAATTCTCTTTTCTATATTTTTCACTCTGTTCAATACTTCAATATATAACACATAACAAATATAGGTGGGTTTAAAAAATGGCATGCAAATATTCCACAACAGCCAATTTTTCTACTTTTGGGTTTTTGACCAAAACTCGTGAGTTATAGCCCATGAAAAATAATGATTTTTAAAAAAATTAACTTTGCCATTTTTTTCACTCCGTTCACTAGATAACAGATAACACATTGCAAATATAGTTTCGTGTAGAAAATGAAACGAAAATAGTCCACAACAGTCAATTTTGGAAAGTTGTCGTTTTTTAACAAAACTCGTGAGTTAAAGCCCACTAAAAATAGTGATTTTTAAAAAAATTAACTTTTCAATTTCTTACCCTTCGTTCTCTAGATAACAAATTAGTAATATTGGTGGGGTGTAAAAATGAAATTAAAATGGTCCACAAGAGTCAGTTTTTGAAAGTTGTCGTTTTTTACTAAAACTCGTGATTTATAACCCACGAAAAATAGTGATTTTTCAAAAAAAATATTTTTTTATTTTTTTTACTCCGTTCACTAGATAACACATTACAATAATATGTGGGTTTAAAAAATGGCATGAAAACACTCCACAACAACCAGTTTTTCTACTTTTGGATTTTTGAACAAAACTCGTGAGTTATAGCCCACGAAAAATAGTGATTTTTCAAAAAATTAACTTTGCCATTTTTTTCACTCCGTTCTCTAGATAACACATAACACATTACAAATATAGTTTGTGTAGAAAACGACATGAAAATTGTCCACAACAGTTATTTTTTTGAAACTTGTCGTTTTTTACCAAAACTCGTGAGTAATAGCCCACTAAAAATAGTGATTTTTGAAAAAAGGTAACTTTTCAATTTTTTACCCTTTATTCTTTAGATAACACATTAGTAATATTGGTTTGTATAAAAATTGGAATGAAAATGGTCCATTACTGTCAGTTTTTGGAACTTGTCGTTTTTGACCAAAACTCGTGAGTTATAGCCCACGAAAAATAGTGATTTTTCAAAAAATTAACTTTGCCATTTTTTCAGTCCATTCTCTAGATAACAGATAACACATTACAAATATAGTTTGGTGTAGAAAATGACATGAACATAGTCCACAACACTCATTTTTTGAAACCTTTCATTTTTTACCAAAACTCGTGAGTTATAACCCACTAAAAATAGTGATTTTCAAAAAAATTATCTTTTTAATTTTTTACCCTCCGTTCTCTAGATAATACATTAGTAATGTTGGTGGATGAAAAAAATGGCATGAAAATGGTCCACAACAGTCAGTTTTTGAAACTTTCATTTTTTACCAAAACTCGTTATTTATATCCCATGTAAAATAGTTATTTTTCAAAAAACAAATTCAGTTTTTTCACTCCGTTCACTATATAACACATAACAAATATAGGTGGCTTTAAAGAATGGCATGAAAATACTACACAACAGCCAGTTTTTCTACTTTTGGGTTTTTGACCAAAACTCGTGAATTATAGCACACAAAAAATAGTGATTTTTAAAAAAATTAACTTTACCATTTTTTTCACTTCATTCTCTAGAAAATAGATAACACATTAAAAATATAGTTTGGTGTCGAAAATTACATAAAAATAGTTCACAACAGTCATTTTTTGAAACTTGTCATTTCTTACCAAAACTCGTGAGTTATATCCCACTAAAAATAGTGATTTTCAAAAAAATTAATTTTTCAATTTTTTACCCGTTGTTCTCTAGATAACACATTAGTTATATTTATGGGTGTAAAAATGGCATTAAAATGGTCCACAACCGTCAGTTTTTTAAAATTGTCGGTTTTTACCAAAACTCGTTATTTATCGCCCACAAAAAATTGTAAATTTAAAAGAATTTACTTTTCTATTTTTTTCACTCCGTTCAATATATAACTCATAAAAAATATAGCGGGGTTTAAAAAATGGCATGAAAATAATCCACAACAGCCAGTTTTTCTACTTTTGTGTTTTTTACCCAAACACGTGAGTTATAGCCCACGAAAAATAGTCATTTTTTTTAAAAAATTAACTTTGCCAATTTTTCACTCCGTTCACTAGATAAAAGATAACACATTACAGATATAGTTTGGCGTAGAAAGTGACATAAAAAATAGTTCACAACCGTCGTTTTTTACCAAAACTCGTGAGTTATAGCCCACTAAAAATAGTGATTTTTAAACAAATTAACTTTACAATTTTTTACTCTTCAATCTCTAGATAACACGTTAGTAATATTGGTGGGTGTAAAAAATGGCATGGAAATGATCCAAACAGTCAGTTTTTGAAATTTGTTGTTTTTTACCAAAACTCGTGATTCATAGCCCACGAAAAATAGTGATTTTTTAACAAATTAACTTTTCCATTTTTTTCACTCCGTTCACTAGATAACCCATTGCAAATATAGGTGGGTTTAAAAAGGGCATGAAAACACTACACAACAGCTAGTTTTTCTACTTTTGGAGTTTCCAACAAAACTCGTGAGTTATGGCCCACAAAAAATAGTGATTTTCAAAAAATTAACTTTGCCAATTTTTTCAATCCATTCTCTAGATAACGGATAATACATTACAAATATAGTTTGGTGTAGAAAATGACATGAAAATAGTCCAAAAGAGTCATTTTTTGAAACCTGACATTTTTACCAAAACTTGTGAGTTATAGCCCATAAAAAATAGTGATTTTCCAAAAAATTAACTTTTTAATTTTTTACCCTCCGTTCTCTAAAAAACACATTAGTAATGTTGGTCGGTGTAAAAAAGGCATGAAAATGGTCCATAAAAGTCAGTTTTTGAAACTTGTCGTTTTTATCAAAACTAGTGATTTATAGCCCACGAAAAATAGTGATTTTTCAAAAAATTCTCTGTTCTTTTTTTACTCTGTTCAATATATAACAAATAAAAAATATATGTAGGTGTAAAAAATGGCATGCAAATATTCCACAACAGCCAGTTTTTCTACTTTGGATTTTTGAACAAAACTCGTGAGTTATTGCCCACGAAAAATAGTGATTTTTCAAAAAATTAACTTTTCCATTTTTTTCACTACGTTCTCTAGATAACAGATAACACATTACAAATATAGTTTGGTGTAGAAAATGACATGAAAATAGTCCACAACAGTCATTTTTTGAAACCTGTTATTTTTTACCAAAACTCGTGATTTATAACCCACGAAAAATAGTGATTTTTCAAAAAATTTATTTTTCTATTTTTTTCACTCCATTCCCTAGATAACACATTACAAATATAGGTGGGTTTAAAAAATTGAATGCAAATATTCCACAACAGCCAGTTTTTCTACTTTTGGGTTTTTGAAAAAAACTCGTGAGTTATAGCACATGAAAAATAGTGATTTTTAAAAAAATTAAATTTGCCATTTTATTCACTCCGTTCTCTAGATAACAGATATCACATTATAAATATAGTTTGGTGTAGAAAATGAAATGAAAATAGTCCACAACAGTCATTTTTTGAAAGTTGCCGTTTTTTACCAAAACTCGTGAATTAAAGCCTACTAAAAATAGTGATTTAAAAAAAATAACTTTCAATTTTTTACCCTCCGTTATCTTGATAACAAATTAGTAATATTGATCAGTGTAAAAAATGGCATTAAAATGGTCCACAAGAATCAGTTTTTGAAAGTTGTCATTTTTTACCAAAACTCGTGATTTATAACCCACGAAAAATAGTGATTTTTCAAAAAAATTATTTTTCTAGTTTTTCACTACGTTCCCTAGATAACACATTACGAATATAGTTTTTTTAAAAAAATGGCATGAAAACACTCCACAACAACTAGTTTTTCTACTTTTGGATTTTTGAACAAAACTCATGAGTTATAGCCCACGAAAAATAGTGATTTTTCAAAAAATTAACTTTGCCATTTTTTTTCACTCCGTTCTCTAGATAACACATAACACATTACAAATATAGTTTGGTGTAGAAAAAGATACGAAAATTGTCCACAACAGTCATTTTTTTGAAACTTGTCGTTTTATACCAAAACTCGTGAGTAATCGCCCACTAAAAACAATGATTTTTGAAAAAGGTAACTTTTCAATTTTTTACCCTCTGTTCTTTAGATAACACATTAGTAATATTGGTTTGTATAAAAATTGGAATGAAAATGGTCCACAACAGTCAGTTTTTGAAACTTGTCGTTTTTTACCAAAACTCGTGATTCATAAAATTAACTTTTAAATTTTTTTCACTCCGGTCACTAGATAACACATTACAAATATAGGTGGGTTTAAAAAATGGCATGAACAAAACTCGTGAGTTATTGCCCACAAAAAATAGTGATTTTTCAAAAAATTAACTTTGCCATTTTTATCACTCCGTTCTCTAGATAATAGATAACACATTACAAATATAATTTGGTGTAGAAAATGTCACGAAAATAATCCACAACAGTTATTTTTTGAAACCTGCCATTTTTACTAAAACTAGTGAGTTATAGCCCACTAAAAATAGTGATTTTCAAAAAAATTAACCTTTCAATTTTTTACCCTCCGTTCTCTAGATAATACATTAGTAATATTGGTGAATGTAAAAAATGGCATGAAAATGGTTTACAACAGTCAGTTTTTGAAACTTTCATTTTTTACCAAAACTCATGATTTATATCCCACGTAAAATAGTGATTTTTCAAAAAAGAATTCTTTTTTTTTCACTCCGTTCACTATATAACACATAACAAATATAGGTGGCTCTAAAAAATGGCATGAAAATACTCCACAACAGCCAGTTTTTCTACTTTTGGGTTTTTGACCAAAACTCGTGAGTTATAGCACACGAAAAATAGTGATTTTTCAAAAAATTAACTTTACCATTTTTTTCACTTCATTCTCTAAAAAACAGATAACACATTAAAAATATAGTTTGGTGTCGAAAATGACATAAAAAATTGTCCACAACAGTTATTTTTTTAAACTTGTCGTTTTTTACCAAAACTCGTGAGTTATAGCCCACTAAAAATAGTGATTTTCAAAAAAATTAACATTTCAATTTTTTACCCTCCGTTTTCTAGATAACACATTAGTTATATTTGTGGGTGTATAAAATGGCATTAAAATGGTCCACAACAGTCAGTTTTTTAAAATTATCGATTTTTACCAAAACTCGTTATTTATCGCCCACGAAAAATTGTAAATTAAAAAAATTTACTTTTCTATTTTTTTTACTCCGGTCAATATATAACAATAACAAATATAGCGGGGTTTAAAAAATGGCATGAAAATACTCCACAACAGCCACTTTTTCTACTTTTGGGTTTTCAACCACAATACGTGAGTTATAACCCACGAAAAATAGTGATTTTTTAAAAAAATTAACTTTGCCAATTCTCGTTCCGTTCACTAGATAACAGATAACACATTACAAATATAGTTTGGTGTAGAAAATGACATAAAAAATAGTCCACAACCGTCATTTTTTGAAACTTTTCGTTTTTTACCAAAATTCGTGAGTTATAGCCTACTAAAAATAGTGATTTTAAAAAAAATTAACTTTTCAATTTTTTACTCTTCGATCTCTAGATAAAAAATTAGTAATATTGGTGGGTGTAAAAAATGGCGTGGAAATGGTCCACAAGAGTCGGTTTTTGAAAGTTATCGTTTTTTACCAAAACTCGTGATTCATAGCCAACGAAAAATAGTATTTTTTCACAAATAAACTTTTCCATTTTTTTCACTTTGTTCACTAGATAAGCCTTTACAAATATTGATGTGTTTAAAAAATGGCATGAAAACACTACACAACAGTCAGTTTTTCTACTTTTGAATTTTTGAACAAAACTTGTGAGTTATAGCCCACGAAAAATAGTGATTTTTTAAAACTTTTTCATTTTTTTCACTCCGTTCTTTAGATAACAGATAACACATTACAAATATAGTTTGGCGTAGAAAATGACATGAAAATAGTCCACAACAGTCATTTTTTGAAAGTTGTCATTTTTTACCAAAACTCGTGAGTTAAAGCCTACTAAAAATAGTAATTTTTTAAAAAAATTAACTTTTAATTTTTTACCCTGCGTTATCTTGATAACAAATTAGTAATGTTGGTCGGTGTAAAAATTGCATTAAAATAGTCCACAAGAGTCAGTTTTTGAAAGTTGTCGTTTTTTACCAAAACTCGTGATAAACCCACGAAAAATAGTGATTTTTTAAAAAAATTATTTTTCTATTTTTTCACTACGTTCCCGAGATAACACATTAAAAATATAGTTGTGCTTAAAAAATGGCATGAAAACAATCCACAACAGCCAGTTTTTCTACTTTTGAATTTTTGAACAAAACTCGTGAGTTATACCCCACGAAAAAATAGTGATTTTTCAAAAAATTAACTTTACCATTTTTTTCACTCCGTTCTCTAGAAAACACATAACAAATTACAAATAAAGTTTTGTGTAGAAAACGACATGAAAAGTGTCCACAACAGTCATTTTTTTGAAACTTGTCGTTTTATACCAAAACTTATGAGTAATAGCTTTTTAAAAATAGTGATTTTTAAAAAAGGTAAATTTTCAATTTTTTACCCTCCGTTCTTTAGATAACACATTAGTAATATTGTTTTGTATAAAAATTGGAATGAAAAATGGTCCACAACAGTCAGTTTTTGAAATTTGTCATTTTTTACCAAAATTCGTGATTCATAGCCCACGAAAAATAGTGATTTTTTAAAACATTAACTTTTCTATTTTTTTAACTCCGTTCACTAGATAACTTATTACAATTATAGGTGGGTTTAAAAAATGGCATGAAAACACTACACAACAGCCAGTTTTTCTACTTTTGGATTTTTGAACAAAACTCGTGAGTTACTGGCTAGGAAAAATAGTGATTTTTCAAAAAATTAACTTTGCCCATTTTTTCACTCCATTATCTAGATAATAGATAACACATTACAAATATAGTTTGGTGTGGTAAATGACATGAAAATAGTCCACAGCTGTCTTTTTTTGAAACTTGTCTTTTTTTACAAAAACTCGTGAGTTATAGCCCACTAAAAATACTGATTTTTAAAACAATTAACTTTTCAATTTTTTACCCTCCGTTCTCTAGATAACACATTAGTAATACTAGTGGGTGTAAAAAATGGCATGAAAATGCTCTACAAAAGTCAGTTTTTGAAACTTGTCGTTTTTTATCAAAACTCGTGATTTATAGCCCACGAAAAATAGTGATTTTTCAAAAAAATCTCTTTTCTATTTTTTTACTCTGTTCAATATATAACAAATAACAAATATATGTGGATTTCTACAAATACATACCTAACAAGGGCTTATCCAGTTATTTGTACAAGGAAATGGACAACGTTCATACCCCATCAACATCATTAGGTCAAATAAGATTTTCCAAAGTTTCCAAGTTACTTGGGTTGCCAAAGTAAGTACGATATTGTAATATTGTAAATGTGTTTTGATACATTAACACTTATTCAATTCCATCTCCATAAGATGTTTCCACTAATAAATATCAATTCTGAAAAAATTTTGCTATGTTTAAGCCTTAACTAGACTTTCATGATGCGAAATTAATGAACCCTTAGGTAGAAACTTGTTAATTAATACTGAAAGAAACTTCTTCAATTATCAGAATTGTTTAATTATTTCTAATTCAGTTGTTTTGGCGGAATTAAGTCACTCTGTAGGAAGTGAATGGCATGCAAATATTCCACAACAGCCAGTTTTTCTACTTTTGGGTTTTTGACCAAAACTTATGAGTTATAGCCCACGAAAAATAATGATTTTTCAAAAAATTAATTTTGCCATTTTTTTCATTCCGTTCTCTAGATAACAGATAACACATTACAAATATAGTTTGGTGTAGAAAATGAAATGAAAATAGTCCACAACAGTCATTTTTTGAAAGTTGTCGTTTTTTACCAAAACTCGTGAGTTAAAGCCTACTAAAAATAGTGATTTTTAAAAAATATAACTTTCAATTTTGTACCCGCCATTATCTAGATAACAAATTAGTAATATTGGTGGGTGTAAAAAACGGCATGAAAATGGCCCACAACAGTCGGTTTTTGAAAGTTGTTGTTTTTTTACCAAAACTAGTGATTTATAACCCACGAAAAATAGTGATTTTTAAAAAAAATTATTTTTCAATTTTTTTTCACTCCGTTCCCTAGATAACACATTACAAATATATGTGGGTTTAAAAAATGGCATGAAAACACTCCACAACAGCCAGTTTTTCTACTTTTGGATTTTTGAAAAAAACTCGTGAGTTATAGCCCATGAAAAATAGTGATTTTTTAAAAAATTAACTATGCCATGTTTTTCACTCCATTCTCTAGATAACAAATAACACATTGAAAATATAGTTTGGTGTAGAAAATGAAATGAAAATAGTCCACAACAGTCATTTTTTGAAAGTTGTACACGCCGTTCTCTGGATAACAAATTAGTAATATTGGTGGGTGTAAAAAACAGCATGAAAATGGCCCACAACAGTCGGTTTTTGAAAGTTGTTGTTTTTTACCTAAACTCGTGATTTATAACCCACGAAAAATAATGATTTTTCAAAAAAAATTTATTTTTCTATTTTTTCACTCCGTTCCCTAGATAACACATTACAAATATAGTTGGGTTTAAAAAAGGTCATAAAAACACTCCACAATAGCCAGTTTTTCTACTTTTGGATTTTTGAAAAAAACTCGTGAGTTATAGCTGATAAGGTGATGATTTTCACCTTATTGTATTCGTTTTACTTACCTTTTGTGCGTCGTTGTAACGTGTTTTTATGTCGTTTTTACATGTTTTTAATGTATTTGTAGGACGTTATGCAATGGAAGGAGCAACAGAGCAAAAGATTGATGAAAAGAGCACATTTTAAAGGTTATTAATCATGGAGGCCAAAATGAGAAGAAAAGACTGAGAAAGATCAAGAAAGATGCGATTTAGGTCAAAAAGGCGATAAAGAACAAATGCTGAAGAGTTTAGTATTTCGATCATATCTCTCTCAATTTACGTCTGAATGGAATGATTCAGGTGCCATTGGAAAGCTAAGAGAAAGAACTACAACTTCCATGTTTTAAGTTTTTCCTAATTCGGTCTGGATCATATAGAAAAATGGGTCACAAATGAAATTTCTAGAGTGCTCCAGCGCGCCGGAAAAGAACTTATCCGGCGCGCCGCAGGCTGAACTTCGCGACGTTCAGCTGCGCATCAGGTTTTTCAAGCCAATTTTGCCCTCCATTTTGAGAGGACTTCAAGGGCATTTTGGGGAACGACTCAACACACAAGAGCAGCCCTAATTCTTCCAATATATGAAGAAATATGCAGCCAAATAGAAAGAAGAGAGGGGAAGAAGGAAGGAAGCCAAGAGAAGAAAACCATTTTCTAGTTAGGTTAGATTAGTTAGATTTTAGGGTTTTTCCCTGTAGCTTCTCCACAATAACACACAATTAGTGTGTGTTCTTGGTGTAAATAGCCCAATTTATGGAAGGAATTCATGTAATCCTCATGTGCTCAAGAGCTTGGAATCATTGTAAAGATTGGATATTTGCTTGGAATCAACATTTGGAGGGCTTCCTCTTTGGTTAAATCAAATGGGTAGTTTCCTTTCTTTGCACTTCTTTGATTATTTCCTTGCTTGTCCATATATATATGTGAAATTCTTGTGTGCCATGAGAGGCTAAATTGTTTATTACCCTTGGATTATGGTTATGTGTTGTTGATATATTGTGTTATGTGTGGTTTTGTGTTGTGGATAGCTAGGAATTAGGAACTACAATCTAGTTATTACCTCACATTAATAATGCTTATAGTAGATTAGTGTGTGGGTAATGGATTAGTGGAGATATCTTAGGTCATTCTTGCCTCCACCATAAAGGGGGATTTGATTGGGATATTGAGAGACTAACGTAGGTTTGATGAACTTGGAAGACATGAACTAGTTTAGTCATTGCCTCCGCCATAAAGGGGGGAGTGAATTAGGGAGTGCTTTCTGATGAGGTGAATTTATTCACCGGTTATGTAGGGTCTATACTTAATTCTTTGAACGTTCTTGTACGTTTTTACTCGTTTTAGTGTTGTAATTGTAGGTTTGTTGACCGTGGTGTGCTTTTGGAAGCGGGAGATCATAAGGAGTCAAATCGGACGTAAAGTGAAGGAAAAATGGAAGAAAGATCGCGAAATTATTGAAGAAACTCTCCACGTCGCGACGTCAGACCCTTCACGTCGCGACATGGGTGCACGTCGCGACGTAGACACTACACGTCGCGACGTTAAAAATGCGATTTTTGGTGGAATTTTTGGACAAATTTTGAGAAACTTCCAGAGAGCCACGTCGCGACGTCGGGACCCCTCCCACGTCGCGACGTGCCGCGACGACGCAATGCCAGACCCTCCACGTCGCGACGTGCGCAAACATTTTGACGCGCGATCATGGACGTCGAGACGTCGGGGAATACGCAGTTTTTCGACCTAATTTGTGGAAATTTACGATTTTGGCCCACTTTAAGTTTTCTTTTCCAACAAGGAATTCCTTAAGGACTTATGTGCGAATATTTTCATAGAATAACTATAAATAGGGCTAGGGTTACAACTTTTGAGGACGTGACACTTTTGAGAGATTTTAAGCAAGAGATTTCTCCTTTGTAATAGCTAGGGTTTTCTACTTCGGTTATTGCTTGGAGAATTGCAGCTGTACGGATTGGGAACATCTTCTACTATTGAACTCATTCTTTTACGAGTAAAGATTACATTCAAGGATTTATTATTCAAGGTGTTTTCTTTCCTTTTAATTGATGTTTTCAATATTGTGCTTAATTATTAATATCAAGATGTTCGATCTAGCCATGCTCGGCTAGATTAATTGTACTCCCGAGATTATGAATAAGGGTTTTTGTGTTTAATTTACATGCTAAGTTCTATCTTATGGTCTTTGTTGAATATGTTTTGCTGTGTTCTTCATAATTATGCATGATTTGGCCGGATTATGTATGATGAATATTGGTTTAAAGTGCAGTAAATTATTTAGAGATAACTTGCTTTAATCTTACCTCTCACCACAAAGGAGGATTTGAGTGGGTTGTTTGGAATCTTTTGTGGGTTGGTTGTGAATTTGTTAGATTGATTTTACCTTAGCTCTTGCCTCTCGTCACAAAGGAGGAGTTAGGGGGATTAGTTTAGCATTAGCGTGACTGGTTCGGGAATTGCCTCCACCACAAAGGAGCGGTTGAACTTGAGGATTTGGTTGAGTTGGTAGTTGCATTAGATTCCGGATTAATTAAGGAAGTAAACATTGCCTCTCGCCACAAAGGAGGGTTTAATGAATTAGTTAATATCTAAATAGGTAAAGTGCCTAAATCATTCCTTGCCTCTCGCCACAAAGGAGGGCGTGAGTTATGTTATTTACCCTTATTTTGCATGACCATAGATAGGATGTATGTATGTGCTTTTTATGTAACCCTAAAATATAATCTCGGGAGTACACTTGCTTAAATTGAAGTTTTAATTAAATCACCATTTTAGTTTTAGTTCTTGATATTTATTTACTTAGCTTTAGTTTGATAATTACAAAAACACCAAAAATATTTTATTAAAATTTCAACACAGTCCTTTCCTCGTGGGAACGAACTTGCTATACTATCACCTTTTAGGGGTTGTTTAGCTTGATTTTTTATTAGGGGTAAATAGCAACCACGATCAAAATTTTCACACACATATTTGCTCCGCATCACTTTCCAAGGGAGTGACTAGGCTCGGCCCTTGCCTCCGCCATAAAGGAGGGGTTGGATTAGAGAGTTGGAAGATTGGAGAGACATTGGAATTTCGGTTGATTTAGTTAGCTAGTCCTTGCCTCCGCCATAAAACGGGGATTGGGTAATTGGTTGATTTCCGGTAGGAGACAATGCATTTAGGTCCTTGCCTCCGCCATAAAGGGGAGACTTAGTTGACTTGGCTCACTCTTAGTCGTAGTAATTCTATAGGATGAACCACACATAACACTAACAATTGAGATAACCAAATCCAAGGGTATACTTTAATTACTTGATTTCTTTTCCACACATTTTCATTTTTATTTGGTAGTATTAGCATAGTTTAGGTTATTTTCCTTCTTTGTTGTAACTTTCACTACATCACACCTGTTTACACTAATTCCATAAACTTATCCCCTCCCTGTGGGTTCGACCCCTACTTCCTCTAGCTACAAAAATGTCGGTGTCTTGATGCACCTTAAATGTCGTGAGAATTAGGGTTATAAATTTATTTGATTCGGTTAAACCTTAGCATTTGACCCTAGCTCCAAAACCGCTATCAATAGCCCATGAAAAATAGTGATTTTTTAAAAAATTAACTTTGCCATTTTTTTCACTCTGTTCTCTAGATAACAGATAACACATTGAAAATATAGTTCGGTGTAGAAAATGAAATGAAAATAGTCCACAACAGTCATTTTTTGAAAGTTGTCGTTTTTTACCAAAACTCGTGAGTTAAAGCCGACTAAAAATAGTGATTTTTAAAAAAATTAACTTTTAATTTTTTACCCTGCGTTATCTTGATAACAAATTAGTAATGTTGGTCGGTGTAAAAATTGCATTAAAATAGTCCACAAGAGTCAGTTTTTGAAAGTTGTCGTTTTTTACCAAAACTCGTGATTTATAACCCACGAAAAATAGTGATTTTTTAAAAAATTTATTTTTCTATTTTTTCACTACGTTCCCGAGATAACATATTACAAATATAGTTGTGTTTAAAAAATGGCATAAAAACACTCCACAACAGCCAGTTCTTCTACTTTTGGATTTTTGAACAAAACTCGTGAGTTGCCCACGAAAAATAGTGATTTTTCAAAAAAATTAACATTGCCATTTTTTTCACTCCGTTCTCTAGATAACATATAATACATTACAAATATAGTTTGGTGTAGAAAACGACATGAAAATTGTCCACAACAGTTATTTTTTTGAAACTTGTCGTTTTTTACCAAAACTCGTGAGTAATAGGCCACTAAAAATAGTGATTTTTAAAAAAGGTAAATTTTAAATTTATTACCCTCTATTCTTTAGATAACACTTTAGTAATATTGGTTTGTATAAAAATTGGAATGAAAATGGTCCCAACAGTCAATTTTTGAAACTTGTCGTTTTTTACCAAAACTAGTGATTTATATCCCACGTAAAATAGTGATTTTTCAAAAAATTTACTTTTCTATTTTTTCACTCTGTCCCTAGATAACACATTACAAATATAGGTAGGTTTAAAAAATGGCATGAAAACACTACACAACAGCCAGTTTTTCTACTTTTGGATTTTTGAACAAAACTCGTGAGTTACAGCCTACGAAAAATAGTGATTTTTCAAAAAATTAACTTTGCCATTTTTTTCACTCTACTCTCTAGATAACAGATAACACATTACAAATATAGTTTGGTATAGAAAATGACATGAAAATTGTCCAAAACAGTCATTTTTTGAAACCTGTTATTTTTACCAAAACTCAGGAGTAATAGCCCACTAAAAATAGTGATTTTTAAAAAAGGTAACTTTTTTATTTTTTACCCTCTGTTCTTTAGATAACACATTAGTAATATTGGTTTGTATAGAAATTTGAATGAAAATGGTGCACAACAATCAGTTTTTGAAATTTGTCGGTTTTTACCAAAACTCGTGATTCATATCCCACGAAAAATAGTGATTTTTTAAAAAATTTACTTTTCTATTTTTTTCCACTCCGTTTACTAGATAAAACATTACAAATATAGGGGGTTTAAAAAATGGCATGAAAACACTACACAACAGCCAGTTTTTCTACTTTTGAATTTTTGAACAAAACTCGTGAATTATAGCCCACGAAAAATAGTGATTTTTCAAAAGTTAACTTTGCCATTTTTTCACTTCGTTCTCTAGATAACAGATAACACATTACAAATATAGTTTGGTGTAGAAAATGACAAGAAAATAGTCCACAACAGTCATTTTTTGAAACCTGTCATTTTTTACTAAAACTCGTGAGTTATAGCCCACTAAAAATAGTGATTTTCAAAAAAATTAACTTTTCAATTTTTTACCCTCCGTTCTCTAGATAACAAATTAGTAATATTGATGTATGTAAAAAATGTCATAAAATGGTCCACAACAGTCAGTTTTTGAAACTTGTCGTTTTTACCAAAACTCGTGATTTATATCCCATGGAAAAGAGTGATTTTTCAAAAAAAATCTTTTTTACACTTTTTTCACTATATAACACATAACAAATATAGGTGGCTTTAAAAAATGGCATGAAGATACTCCACAACAACCAGTTTTTCTACTTTTGGATTTTTGACCAAAACTTGTGAGTTATAGCACACAAAAAATAGTGATTTTTTAAAAAATTAACTTTGCCATTTTTCTCACTTCATTCTCTAGATAACAGATAACACATTACAAATATAGTTTAGTATAGAAAATGACATGAAAATAGTCCACAACATTCATTTTTTGAAACCTTTCATTTTTTACCAAAACTCGTGAGCTATAGCCACTAAAAATAGTGATTTAAAAGAAATTAACTTTTCAATTTTTTACCCTCCGTTCTCTAGATAATACATTAGTAATGTTGATGGATGTAAAAAATGGCATGAAAATGGTCCACAATAGTCAGTTTTTGAAACATGTCGTTTTTTACCTAAACTCTTGATTTATATCCCAAGTAAAATAGTGATTTTTCAAAAAAATCTTTTTTTTACTCCGTTAACTATATAACACATAAAAAACATAGGTGACTTTAAAAAAGGGCATGAAAGTACTCCACAACAGCCAGTTTTTCTACTTTTGGGTTTTTAATCAAAACTCGTGAGTTATAGCACACAAAAAAAAAGTGATTTTTCAAAAAATTAACTTTGCCATTTTTTTCACTTCATTCTCTAGGAAATAGATAACACATTAAAAATATAGTTTGGTGTAGAAAATGAAATGAAAATAGTCCACAACAGTCAATTTTTGAAAGTTGTCGTTTTTTAACAAAACTCGTGAGTTAAAGCCCACTAAAAATAGTGATTTTTAAAAAAATTAACTTTTCAATTTCTTACCCTTCGTTCTCTAGATAACAAATTAGTAATATTGGTGGGTGTAAAAATGACATTAAAATGGTCCACAAGAGTCAGTTTTTGAAAGTTGTCGTTTTTTACTAAAACTCGTGATTTATAACCCACGAAAAATAGTGATTTTTCAAAAAAAACTATTTTTCTATTTTTTTTACTCCGTTCACTAGATAACACATTACAATAATATGTGGGTTTAAAAAATGGCATGAAAACACTCCACAACAACCAGTTTTTCTACTTTTGGATTTTTGAACAAAACTCGTGAGTTATAGCCCACGAAAAATAGTGATTTTTAAAAAAATTAACTTTTCAATTTTTTACTCTTTGATCTATAGATAACACATTAGTAATATTGGTGGGTATAAAAAATGGCATAGAAATGGTTCACAACAGTCAGTTTTTGAAATTTGTCGTTTTTTACCAAAACTCGTGATTCATAGCCCACGAAAAATAGTGATTTTTTAACAAATTAAATTTTTCATTTTTTCACTCCGTTCACTAGATAACACATTACAAATATAGGTGGGTTTAAAAAATGGCATGAAAACACTACACAATAGCCAGTTTTTCTACTTTTGGATTTTTGAACAAAACTCTTGAGTTATAGCCCATGAAAAATAGTGATTTTTCAAAAAATTAACTTTGCCAATTTTTTCACTCCGTTCTCTAGATAACAGATAACACATTACAAATATTGTTTGGTGTAGAAAATGGCATGAAAATAGTCCAAAACAGTCATTTTTTTAAACTTGTCATTTTTTACCAAAACTCGTATAGCCCACTAAAAATAGTGATTTTCAAAAAAATTAAATTTTCAATTTTTTACCCTCCGTTCTCTAGATAACACATTACTAATGTTGGTGGGTGTAAAAAATAGCATGAAAATGATCCACAAAAGTTAGTTTTTAAAACTTGTCGTTTTTAATCAAAACCCGAGATTTATAGCCCACGAAAAATTGTGATTTTTTAAAAAATTCTCTTTTCTATTTTTTCACTCTGTTCAAAATATAACAAATAACAAATATAGGTGGGTTTAAAAAATGGCATGCAAATATTCCATAACAGCTAGTTTTTCTACTTTTGGATTTTTGACCAAAACTCGTGAGTTATAGCCCACGAAAAATAGTGATTTTTCAAAAAATTAACTTTTCTATTTTTTTCACTCATTTCTCTAGATAACAGATAACACATTACAAATATAGTTTGGTGTAGAAAATGAAATGAAAATAGTCCATAACAGTCATTTTTTAAAAGTTGTACCTGTTCCATAGATAACACATTACAAATATAGGTGGGTTTAAAAAATGGCATGAAAACACTCCACAACAGCCAGTTTTTCTACTTTTGGATTTTTGAACAAAACTCGTGAGTTATAGCCAACGAAAAATAGTGATTTTTCAAAATCTTAACTCTGCCATTTTTTTCACTCCGTTCTCTAGATAACGGATAACACATAGCAAATTTAGTTTGGTGTAGAAAACAACATGAAAATTGTCCAAAACAATCATTTTTTGAAACCTGTTATTTTTTACCAAAACTCGTGAGTAATATCCCACTAAAAATAGTGATTTTTAAAAAACTTAACTTTTCAATTTTTTACCCTCTGTTCTGTAGATAACACATTAGTAATATTGGTTTGTATAAAAATTGGAATGAAAATGGTCCACAACAGTCAGTTTTTGAAACTTGTCATTTTTTACCAAAACTAGTGATTTATATCCCACGTAAAATAGTGATTTTTCAAAAAAAAATCTGTTTTTCACTCCTTTCACTACATACCACATAACAAATATAGGTGGCTTTATAAAATGGCATGAAAATACTCCAACACAGCCAGTTTTTCTACTTTTGGGTTTTTGACCAAAACTCACGAGTGATTTTTTAAAAAATTAACTTTGCCATTTTTCTCACTTCATTCTCTAGATAACAGATAACACATTACAAATATAGTTTGGTGTAGAAAATGACATTAATATAGTCCACAACAGTCATTTTTTGAAACTTATCCATTTTTATCAAAACTCGTGAGTTATAACCGACTAAAAATAGTGATTTTCAAAAAAAATAATTTTTCAATTCTTTACCCTCCGTTCTCTAGATAACACATTAGTTATACTTGTAGGTGTAAAAAATGGCATTAAAATGGCCCACAACAGTCAATTTTTGAAAATTGTCGATTTTTAAAAAAACTCGTGTGATTTATCGCCCACGAAAAATTGTGAATATAAAAAAATTTACTTTTCCATTTTTTCCACTACGTTCAATATATAAAGACATTGAAATACTCCATAACAGCCAGTTTTTCTACTTTTTGGGTTTTTTACCCAAACTCGTAAGTTATACCCCACGAAAAATAGTGATTTTTAAAAAAGTTAACTTTGCCATTTTTTCACTCCGTTCACTAGATAACAGATAGCACATTACAGATATAGTTTAGTGTAGAAAATGACATTAAAAAGAGTCCACAACCGTCATTTTTTGAAACTTGTCGTTTTTTACCAAAACTCGTGAGTTATAGCCCACTAAAAATAATGATTTTTAAAAAAATTAACTTTTCTATTTTTTACCTTTTTTCTCTAGATAAACATATGTAGTAATATTGGTGGGTCTAAAAATGGCATGAAAATGGTCCACAACAGTCAGTTTTTGAAATTTGTTATTTTTTTACCAAAACTCGTGATTCATAGCCCACGAAAAATAGTGATTTTTCAAAAAATTAAATTTTCCATTTTTTTCACTCCGTTCACTAGATGACACATTACAAATATAGGTGGGTTTAAAAAATGGTATGAAAACACTACACAACAGCCAGTTTTTCTACTTTTGGATTTTTGAACAAAACTCGTGAGTTATTATAGCCCGCGAAAAATAATGATTTTTCAAAAAATTAACTTTGCCATTTTTTTTAACTCCATTCTCTTTATAACAGATAACACATTACAAATGCAGTTTGGTGTAAAAAATTACATGAAAATTGTCCATAAAAGTCATTTTTTGACACCAGTCATTTTTTACCAAAACTCATGAGTTATAGCCCACTAAAAATAGTGATTTTTAAAAAAATTAAATTTTTCATTTTTTACCCTCCGTTCTCTAGATAACACATTAGTAATATTGGTGGGTGTAAAAAATGGCATGAAAATGGTCCACAAAAGTCAGTTTTTGAAACTTGTCGTTTTTTATCAAAACTCGTGTTTTATAGCCCACGAAAAATAGTGATTTTTCAAAAAATTCTCTTTTCTATTTTTTTTACTCTGTTCAATATATTTTGTGGGTTTAAAAAAATGGCATGCAAATATTCCACAACAACCAGTTTTACTACTTTTGGATTTTTGGTTAAAACTCGTGAGTTATAGCCTACGAAAAATAGTGATTTTTTAAAAAATTCTCTTTTCTATTTTTTTTAAACTGTTCAATATATAACAAATAACAAATATAGGTGAGTTTTAAAAACGGCATGCAAATATTCCACAACAGCTAGTTTTTCTACTTTTGGGTTTTTGACCAAACTCGTGAGTTATAGCCCACAAAAAATAGTGATTTTTCAAAAAATTAACTTTGCCATTTTTTTCACTCCGTTCTCTAGATAACAGATAACTGGTGTGTCGTTTTTGCACCAAAATTAATTCTTACTCTTAAAGATTAAAAATAGTCTAATGGGAGTAAGGTCGATCCCACAAGGAACAACAAATTTTCCAAAATAGTTAATTTGCAATCGTCACAATAATGAAAATTATAAATAGCAATTATGAAACCAAATAAATTAATAATCAAATATAACCAATAACCCAAAATACCAAATTAAATTACTTAAGATAAAATTCTGGCAAATAAGCAATCCATGCTAATTTTAATAAGTTGTTCATTGACGCAAAAATAATAATATCATATCAATCAGTCAGTTATAGGACACCGAGAATCGGCTCCGACGTGTCCCAATCCTTCCTTACTTATTCGATAGTGGACAAGTATCAGCTTAGTCCACTATTTTCCTATTTCTAACATAACCAGGCTGGAATCAGCCGATCACCCAATTCAACGTTAGAAAAGCATTAATTCTTAGAAGGACCCAACTTTAACAAACTAAGTTATGATCAGCATACAATAATTTGTTAACCAATTGTCTCCATCTACCGAGACAGCAACTTTGTCACTAATTAATCCTACTAATTGAATCCAGTGATTTAATTAGAGATTAATTGACTCTACCTAATTTTATTAAAGTTGATCAGGCTTTAATCCAATTAAGTAATGAACGCTATTCACAGAAAACTCTTGGAATTGAATAGAAAATCATTGATTAACACAATTTGATCTCACAATTTAATCATAATTAGTGTTTCTTACTTAAAGCCAAAAAAGAAACTACTCACTAAACATAATAAGAATACAACATGAATTAAAAGAAATAAATTAAATTAAGAAAATCAAACTGAGCCGCCCGTCGTTTGGGCAAACGACGGGCTGCTGTTCTTGTTCTCTGTAAAACTGCAGAACTTCAAATCTGAAAACTGCGCCTAATGTGCTAAAAGAATAAAAGATAAAAGATAAAAAGATATCCCTCTCTCTAATTATCCCCTTTACTTAAATAGACGAGAAAGCACACAATTTCCTAAATAAACTCAATAAAGAAATCTTCTAATTTCCTAAAATCACTCAACCACATGCGGTTATAAACAAACATCTTTCTAAAACAAATTAATCCACCATTAGTTACTGCCAACAAATCCTTTTTAATATCTTCAAGCAAATCTGATTGCTGTCCTTAATCTTCACTGCTAAATTTAATCCTTCAAATCTTCCCAAGAATTCTCTTAAATTTATCTTTCAATTGACAATCTTCCTTCAAGCTAGAAAACTCCAAATCCTGCAGTAAATAGACCAATTAAATAAGATTTCACCCATCAAACACATTAAAAAGTGTATAAGAAATATGAACTATTATGCTCTCATCAAATATCCTCACACTTAGATTATGCTGGTCCCTCAGCATTCACAGAAAATTAACAACTAAAACAGACTAACTAAACTATTCACTTTTCATAAACATTAATCTGACCAAACTGAAAAATTTATTCTTCCAAAAATCCATGCTTAGTCCAAGTAATTGATCTCACATAATCAAGTTATCCAAGTCAAAATACAAGTTCTGAGTAACTATCCAAGATCACTCTTAAGCACTCAAGATATATGAAATTGGGTTCAACCACTCAATTAAATCACACATAGAAAACCTACAACAAACTTGCAAATATGTCACAAGATAACCATGATATCAAAACTGAATAAGAATCAAAAGGACTTTAAAAGGTTGTAATGAGGCTCGGGTTTAACAAGGTATGGTTTAAGATGGTCTAAAAGGCTGAAAAATAAAACAAACAAAGGTGTAAGCAACATTTGTAAGAACATCCCCACACTTACTTTGGTTCAAATCTCAGAATTATTAATTCAGCAAAGAAAATTCAGCACAACATTTATTTATTTTATTTTTCTTCTTCTTTCTCTTTTTCTATCAGCCAGCAAAAAAAAATTTTTATTGTGTTTGCTACTGCTCTCTTTCTTTTTCTTTTTCTTGCCACAGTTTAGGCCAACAACACACTAATAATGCAAATTTTTTACTTTCTGTCCAAATGTTGTTCAGGCCACCGAATGACTTTACAATCTCAATTTTAACAATTCATACTGAAAATCTTTCTCACTCAGACCAAAGATATACAACATTCTCCTGTTCAAACCAAGGGAAGCAAACCATATACAAGTTACTTACACCTAAAGGCCAAAAAAAAGCTAAAGAGGCTTAGATGAAGAATTTACGTAGTTTCATCACAAAGAAAGGGTTTAAGGCTCAAAGGGGTTATCTAAGGGTTAATTACGGTAGGGATGAAAAATAAAGTAAAAATGGGTTCATTCCTAAATGCCTTTATCATTTTCAAATTCAATTTCATCACCAAAATATTTGTGCACAACAAAGCAAATTCAATAAATCAATTATGCGTAATTTACACTCATTCAAAGAAATTATTCAATTAAGCACTAACAAAGTGGTCATTCAGTGCTTAGGCTGAAATCCTCACATTTAAGTGGGCAAAATAACTCAGAATTTATATTTGTCATCCTTGGAATCATTCAAGAGCATGATAAAATCATCACAATAAACTAAGCAAGCTTTCATCACATTTAGTTTGGTCAGACAATGTTCATCATAGTGAAACAGTTCCAAAAGCATCCTAAAACAAATAGCTAACTATTTTTGAGAAAATTTTTAATTTACTGATTTTTTATTTTTTTTATTTTTGGTATTTGAAAACAAAACTACACATAACATATAACACCTCCCCACACTTAAACAATAACATGTCCTCATGTGAAGAAGGAAAACAAAATAACAGAAAAGCATACAAAAATAAAAACAAAAAAAACAAAAACACAAAAAAGGGAAAAGGGACAGCCTGTTATATTGTGGTGAGTTCGGCGGGGAATTCGTCATCGCCGGATTTGGACACCGGTTCAATGGAGGTCGTCGCTGATTGCACAGCCACTCGCTGTTGTCGGTTCTTACAGCCGCCCGCGTTTGACGATTCAGAGTTGGTTGCGAAGACGGAGATGGGTCGGTCGCCTTTGAAGCTTCAGCGATGGTTGTGGCGGCTAGGATGCTTCCAGTGACGTCGAGTGAGAAGGTGATAACAAAGTTGCCTGCGATAAAGATTGTTGAGGCGGCTGAGAGGTGAACTTCGGTTTTACCATGGGGGTACAGCGGTCAGCGACAATAAAAATCTCGGATGGTGGCGGGAGGTGCTGGCTGCCGGCGTGGAGATGTTGGGGAACAAGGAGAAAGAGATTGCTAGGGTTGATAAGACAAAAGGGATAATGGGTTGAAAGGACCACTTGACTTGTGCTTGACAATAAAATTTTGTGGGCCTGTGTTAAAAATAAAAGAATGGTTGTACTGGGCCCGAATCCCTTGGAAAAAGAATTGTCTCCATTCCTTAGCACGTGGGCCACTAACTCCATGTCTACAACTAAATCACTCCCATTTTGCATCTACGAATTCAAACAAAATCTGAACAAGAAGACAACTTATAGAGTGGGTAAAATAAAATAAAACAAAACTAATAAAATAAACTAATGAAATAAATTCGCAAAACTAAAGGAAAAGTGGGTTGCCTCCCACAAGCGTCATTATTTTACGTCTCAGACTAGACGGAGTATGTGTCAAACTCATTAACCATTGGTGGTGGCTCTGGAGGTGGTCTTGGAGAAGGTACATCTTGTATACAACTCAAAGTTCTTTTATAAGATGCTTTGTGCCTCCTTTGAGTCCAAATCAATTTGATCAATTGGCTTTGGATGAGAGTTTGATATACGATGATGGGACACGTCTTTACCTCTCCCAAAGACACAAATTTCAGATGTTTATTCAAGGATATAAGTTGTAGAACCGGAACTTGCAAAATATAAGGAAAAAGAGTTTCAGCAGGATCTTGTTCGGGCGAACGGAAACTTTCTAGGTTGCTTGAAAACACTTGTATCAGATTCAATGACATTGTTTCATCTCCAATCTCTTCATCCTTCAATTCTTTAATGTCAGAATCTGGTTCTTTACATTCATGTGACAGTGTATCCTCAAGAACAACCAGCATGTCATCACATTCCACCACCATCTCCTCTTTTAGATGTTGGTTTCTCTTGGCAAGAAACTCTTTTTCAAACTTTGCAACCTTTGGCATTTTTCTAATTGCTTCAAGGAATGCGTCTGTAATCTCCACCTTGTCGAAGATGGTTAAGATATCACTCATGTCATCATCCTTTACATCCCTTGTTAACCTGCCAGGAAAAGGAGGAGGTATTTTAAATTTTGAAGTAGGCAAATTCAATTTAGATTGTACCTCAGATTTCTGCTCCTGCATCGTTTGGTCGAACGACGTGGATGAAATTTCTGGGCTGATGGGTTGTTGAATTTTGAACTTTGCCTCTGGTTCTTCAACCTTTTGTCCATTTATCAATGTGATTTGGTTGACATACCCCCACCTGTGAGGGTAGTCTTTCTTGATATCCTTTCAATGCATTGATAGATCTTGCTAAGTGAGTGACTTGAGTGCTCAAATCATCAATGACTCCCTTAGTCTCTTGTTGGAATTTTTGAAAGTCCTCTCGATTCTGAGTTTGTCCATGTTGCATCAACGTCACAGAAGTTGCCAAATTCATTATCAAATGTTCAAGAGGTACTCCTGATTCCGTGGTGGCTATGAAATTGGAATTGGTTTGGGCATACTGTGCTGCTGATTTCTGCTTTTCTGTCTGAATTACTCCCCTTCTTGTAACCAACTTCTCCACACATGCTGTCAAAACTTCCAATTTGTTTTCAAGAGAGGAATTGAAATTGTCACCAACTTGCTTTGTCGCACGACAAATGGGTTGATACTGTTGGCGAGATTCACAAGTCTTGACAATCAAATTCGTGGCTTGAGTTGTATTATTTTCCATGAATGCACCTCCACTTGCAGTGTCAAGTATCCTCTTTTCCTCAGATTGCAACCCTTCATAAAAATATTGAATTAGTAAATCATCGGGTATTTGGTGTTGAGGACAATTTTCACATAAGTTTCTAAATCTTTCCCAATATGCAGACAAAGATTCATCACAATTTTGTTCAATTCCAACAATTTCTTTTCTAATTGATGCAATCTTAGATGTAGGGAAAAATTTTTGAAGAAATACATGTTGCATGTTATCCCAAAAGGTGATAGAATTATGAGTCAAGCTATTAAACCATTTATTAGCTGTTCCAGATTGAGAAAAAAGAAAACTAGCCAATGCAATATATTCTTGTGATACCCCTATTTTATTTATTGTCCCACATACTATAAGAAATTCATGCAAAAAATTATATGGGTCTTCCCCATCTAAAGTATGAAACTTGGGCAAGAAATTCAAATATGATGCTTTTAATTCAAAATCAACATTGAGTTTAGGCAAAACTATGCAAGAATATCTAAAATTGATCAAAGGACAAGTCAACTCCCTTAAAGTGCGTCCTCCCTTCTGGTTTTGGTTCTGAACACAATTCAAATCAGCCATATTTATCATTTTTGTGGCTGTGTAAAATTCTGATTCTGAATCTGATATGAGTTCTGTATGGGCAAACGGCGACTGCCCCAGAATCAGAAATGACTTCTTGGTGTCTTCCCTTCAATTCTTTTCTCAACTTGTGCAATTTTTTTCAGTATCTAAAGATAAACAGATTGCAGTTAGAAAATCTGGAATTCAACCAAAGAACAAAACAAATTAACTAAAAAGAAAATAATGCTATTCCCCGGCAACGGCGCCAAAATTTGGTGTGTCGTTTTTGCACCAAAATTAATTCTTACTCTTAAAGATTAAAAATAGTCTAATGGGAGTAAGGTCGATCCCACAAGGAACAACAAATTTTCCAAAATAGTTAATTTGCAATCGTCACAATAATGAAAATTATAAATAGCAATTATGAAACCAAATAAATTAATAATCAAATATAACCAATAACCCAAAATACCAAATTAAATTACTTAAGATAAAATTCTGGCAAATAAGCAATCCACACCAATTTTAATAAGTTGTTCATTGAAACAAAAATAATAATATCATATCAATCAGTCAGTTATAGGACACCGAGAATCGGCTCCGACGTGTCCCAATCCTTCCTTACTTATTCGATAGTGGACAAGTATCAGCTTAGTCCACTATTTCCCTATTTCTAACATAACCAGGTCGGAATCAGCCGATCACCCAATTCAACGTTAGAAAAGCATTAATTCTTAGAAGGACTCAACTTTAACAAACTAAGTTATGATCAGCATACAATAATTTGTTAACCAATTGTCTCCATCTACCGAGACAGCAACTTTGTCACTAATTAATCCTACTAATTGAATCCAGTGATTTAATTAGAGATTAATTGACTCTACCTAATTTTATTAAAGTTGATCAGGCTTTAATCCAATTAAGTAATGAACGCTATTCACAGAAAACTCTTGGAATTGAATAGAAAATCATTGATTAACACAATTTGATCTCACAACTTAATCATAATTAGTGTTTCTTACTTAAAGCCAGAAAAGAAACTACTCACTAAACATAATAAGAATACAACATGAATTAAAAGAAATAAATTAAATTAAAAAAATCAAACCGAGCCGCCCGTCGTTTGGGCAAACGACGGGCTGCTGTTCTTGTTCTCTGTAAAACTGCAGAACTTCAAATCTGAAAACTGCGCCTAATGTGCTAAAAGAATAAAAGATAAAAGATAAAAAGATATCCCTCTCTCTAATTATCCCCTTTACTTAAATAGACGAGAAAGCACACAATTTCCTAAATAAACTCAATAAAGAAATCTTCTAGTTTCCTAAAATCACTCAACCACATGCGGTTATAACCAAACATCTTTCTAAAACAAATTAATCCACCATTAGTTACTGCCAACAAATCCTTTTTAATATCTTCAAGCAAATCTGATTGCTGTCCTTAATCTTCACTGCTAAATTTAATCCTTCAAATCTTCCCAAGAATTCCCTTAAATTTATCTTTCAATTGACAATCTTCCTTCAAGCTAGAAACCTCCAAATCCTGCAGTAAATAGACCAATTAAATAAGATTTCACCCATCAAACACATTAAAAAGTGTATAAGAAATATGAACTATTATGCTCTCATCAATAACACATTACAAATATAATTTGGTGTAGAAAATGAAATGAAAATAGTCCACAACAGTCATTTTTTGAAAGTTTTCGTGTTTTACCAAAACTCGTGAGTTAAAGCCTACTAAAAATCGCGATTTTTAAAAAATATAACTTTCAATTTTTTACCCTTTCTTCTCTAGATTACAAATTAGTAATACTGGTGGGCGTAAAAAATGGCATCAAAATAGTTCACAAGAGTCGGTTTTTGAAAGTTATCGTTTTTTACCAAAACTCGTGATTTATAACCCACTAAAAATATTGATTTTTCAAAAATTTTATTTTTCTATTTTTTTCACTCCGTTCCCTAGATAACACATTACAAATATAGGTGGGTTTAAAAAATGGCATGAAAACACTCCACAACTGCCAGTTTTTCTACTTTTGGATTTTTGAAAAAAACTTGTGAGTTATAGCCCATGAAAAATAGTGATTTTTCAAAAAATTGACTTTGCCATTTTTTTCATTCCGTTCTCTGGATAACAGATAAAACCTTACAAATATAGTTAGGTGTAGAAAAAGAAATGAAAATAATCCACAACAGTCACTTTTTGAAACTTATCGTTTTTTACTAAAACTCGTGAGTTAAAAGCCTACTAAAAATAGAGATTTTAAAAAAAATTAAATTTTTTATTTTTTACCCTCTGTTATCTAGATAACACATTAGTAATATTGGTGGACATAAAAAATGGCGTTAAAATGGTCCACCAGAGTCAGTTTTTGAAAGTGGTCGTTTTTTACCAAAACTCGTGAATTATAGCCCTTGAAAAATAGTGATTTTTCAAAAAAGTTACTTTTCTATTTTTTTTCACTCCGTTTCCTAGATAACACATTACAAATATAGGTGAGTTTAAAAAATGGCATGAAAACACTCCACAACAGCCAGTTTTTCTACTTTTGAATTTTTGAACAAAACTCGTGAGTTATAGCCCACGAAAAATAGTGATTTTTCAAAAAATTAACTTTGCCATTTTTTTCACTCCGTTCTCTAGATAACAAATAACACATTACAAATATAGTTTGGTGTAGAAAACGACATTTAAATTTTTTCAAAAACAATCATTTTTTGAAACTTGTTATTTTTTACCTAAACTCGTGAGTTATAGCCCACTAAAAATAGTAATTTTCCAAAAAAATAACTTTTTAATTTTTTACCCTCCGTTCTCTAAAAAACACATTAGTAATGTTGGTGGTGTAAAAAATGGAATGAAAATGGTCCATAAAAGTCAGTTTTTGAAACTTGTTATTTTTTATCAAAACTCGTGGTTTATAGCCCACGAAAAATAGTGATTTTTCAAAAAATTCTCTTTTCTATTTTTTTACTCTGTTCAATATATAAAAAATAAAAAATAAAAAATATAGATGGGTTTAAAAAATTGCATGAAAATATTCCACAACAGCCAATTTTTCTACTTTTGGATTTTTGACCAAAACTCGTGAGTTATAGCCCACGAAAAATAGTGATTTTTCAAAAAATTAACATTGCCATTTTTTTCACTCCGTTCTCTAGATAACAGATAACACATTACAAATATAGTTTGGTGCAGTAAATGACATGAAAATTGTCCACAACTGTCTTTTTCTGAAACTTGTCGTTTTTTACCAAAACTCGTTTGTTATATAGCCCACTAAAAATACTGATTTTTAAAAAATTAACTTTTCAATTTTTTACCCTCCGTTCTCAAAATAACACATTAGTAATGTTGGTGGGTGTAAAAAATGGCATGAAAATGGTCCACAAAAGACAGTTTTTTAAACTTGTCGTTTTTTATCAAAACTCGTGATTTATAGCTCACGAAAAATAGTGATTTTTCAAAAAATTCTCTTTTCTATTTTTTCACTCTGTTCAATATATAAAAAATAATAAATATATATGGGTTTAAAAAATGGCATGCAAATATTCCACAACAACCAGTTTTTCTACTTTTGGGTTTTTGACCAAAACTCGTGAATTATAGCCCACGAAAAATAGTGATTTTTTAAAAAATTAACTTTGGCAATTTTTTCACTCCATTCTCTAGATAACAGATAACACATTACAAATATAATTTGGTGTAGAAAATGAAATGAAAATAGTCCACAACAGTCATTTTCTGAAAGTTGCCTTTTTTACCAAAACTCGTGAGTTAAAGCCTACTAAAAATAGTCATTTTTAAAAAATATAACTTTCAATTTTGTACCCGCCATTTTCTAGATAAAAAATTATTAATATTAGTGTGTGTAAAAAATGGCATGTAAATGGTCCACAACAGTCGGTGTTTGAAAGTTGTTGTTTTTTACCAAAACTCGTGATTTATAACCCACGAAAAATATTGTTTTTTTAAAAAATTTATTTTTCTAATTTTTTCACTCCGTTCCCTATATAACACATTACAAATATAGGTGGGTTTAAAAAATGGCCTGAAAACACTCCACAACCACCAGTTTTTCTACATTTGGATTTTTGAACAAAACTCGTGAGTTATAGCACATGAAAAATACTGATTTTTTAAAAAATTAACTTTGCCATTTTTTTCACTCCATTCTCTAGATAACAGATAACACATTACAAATATAGTTTGGTGTAGAAAATGAAATGAAAATAGTCCACAACAGTCATTTTTTGAAAGTTGTCGTTTTTTACCAAAACTCGTGAGTTAAAGCCTACTAAAAATAGAGATTTTAAAAAATTAACTTTCAATTTTTTACCCTCCGTTATCTAGATAACAAATTAGTAATATTGGTCGGTGCAAAAAATGGCATTAAAATGGTCCACAAGAGTTAGTTTTTGAAAGTTGCCGTTTTTCACTGACGCGAGGTAAATTTACATAAAATATTGCCGTGGTTGTATTTACTCTCGACTCAAATTAAATTCACTACACAACCCCTTTTTAGGTAGTAGTATAGCGAGTTCGAACCCACAGGGAAGTTAATTTATTGAAATGTGGTAAAATGAAGTGTAAATTCTTTAGGTTTTGATTAACTAAAAATTGTCCAAATTCCAACATAAAAATATCAATAAAATTAAATAAATAACAACACTTGGTTTTCAAAACAGCAAATGATCAAACGTATTCCCGGGATGATTTCGAGGGTTATAAAAATATTTCATGTATTTCTTCTATTTATGGAAATATGAAATTAAGGATAAACAACTTTTCTCATACCTTCCTTGTGGCTATTAAGGTAAGGTTTGATTTAATTATTTATCTATTTAAGTATTAATCAATTTCTTAAATCCTCCTTGTGGCTATTAAGGTAAGATTTAATTCATTAATTAACCTAAAATCTTGTGCATCATCCAACTTTTCAAACATTCAAGTTCAATTATTCCTTTTGGCTATCAAGGCAACAATCAAGCTAGACACACTTATGTTAAATCATTTTACTTTAATTCTCCCTTGTGGCTATTAAGGTGAGAGTTAAATTAACTTGACCTAACAAATTCACGACTTTCCTCACAAGATTTCAAACAATCCACTCTAACCTCCTTGTGGCTATTAAGGTAAATTAGAGCAAATTATCCTTAAATAATTTGCTGCACTTTTCAAAGTATTCATCACACATGATTGATCAAGTCAAGTATGACTAATTAAGCTCACAACAAAACTCAACTCACAACAATCCATAAAATAGAACTAACATGAATTTAAGTACATAAACCCTCTACATCATCCCAGGAATACAAAATGATTTAGCCAAGCATAATCATCTCAAACACCATCATATATAAGATTAAGAACAATAATGGTATCATTAATACAAAGGAAAGAAAACACCTTGGAGAATCACTCCTTGGAAGAATCCTTGTCTTTGAATATATGAAATCCAACTCCAATGATGTATCAAAGATTTGCTATTACAATCCTTATAATATCAAATGATCAAAAGAGATGAAAACCATGAATTGTACAAAGTAAAATGTGAAGTCTTCCCTTGAAGCTCTCTTTCTTCTCTTCTTCACACTTCCCTTAGCTATCGAATGGAATGGCATATGGATCGAATGCTCCCCTCTAGTTTTTTTGGTCTTCTAATACGTCCAAAATGAGCTCCATCAACTGTGCTACCGACAATTCATCAACCAATGATAATTTTTGGTCAATTGTTTAAGTTGACAAAAATGGCAAAAATAATATATATTGTTATGCCTCGGCGTCGCGACGCATAGGGTCGCGCGTCGCGACTCCCACGCGCGTCGCGACGCCTAAGCTATTGGGCGTCGCGACACGGAGAATTTATTTCTCTGCCATGTTTTGATGCTCTGTGCGTCGCGACGCAGAGGATTGCGTTCCTGGGCGTCGCGACGCAGAGGAGTTTTCCCCTTTTTAGCGATTTTCTTCTCATTTTTCTCCATTCTTTGTCGGTTTAGCTTTTTCCTTGACTTCTTTCCTCCAATGTACAATATGGTCGTCAAACCTACAATTTAAACATTAAAACAAATCAAACGGAACAAAAACGATCAAAGAGTTAAGCATAATTGTTATATAAAAGGTGAATAAATTCACCTTATCAATTTCCCCCACACTTAACCTTTGTTCGTCCCCGAACAAACCAAATTAAAACAACAATCCAACATAATTCATATAACTTCACATAAAACTTAACAATCAACAACAAAATGTATCCAACTTTATCAACTTGTTCTAAAAATAAGTGTCACAAAATCGCCTCATAATCGAAAGCATTTTAATGTCAAGTACTCATAATATGCATCTCCAAAAAATTATCAAAACATGTTAATGTACTAATTTAAACACGTTGAGTCAATCATGTGTGTGTGTGCGGTAGGTTCCATCTAAGTTCATAACTTATCCACAACTATGCCATAAATTAGGGCTCCAACAACACAGTTTTAGTTTCAACTTTTCCTCACTATTCAAAATTAAATTCAATATTAGCTCATTTACATGAGGATTCACTCGGCGAACCTTAAGGCTCATAGATAATCACTCGTTCCCCCAGACTGTCACTTTTTATTAGGATATCTCATTGGAAGTCCCGTGACATCCACCTGGGGTACTGTCTCACCTTAGGGTTTTAGACCCATTCCCACTCATGCAAGTTCTCTATTAACTTTTCGTTTAAGAGCAGTCTCGCAGAGGAGTGGCAATATATATAGCCTGCATATATACAACAAGCTTAAAATATCAAAACATTAATTCATTAAAGATCACCATCTTAAGCGAGTTATATAAATTGAAACTAAACCAAATGTTAGAAACACACTAATCTATTTTATAGCCACAAACTTGTCATTCCCTTAAATAGTCCCCCTAAGTGCATAGAAATGATTGACTCAAAATGCTAAACTTTCCATTAACCATTTGACTCATTTCGAATAGCATAATATTTTCCTATCCCACATTAAATTTTCCAATAAAATCAAATCATCGGCATCATAACACTTATCATATTAAGAAGAAAATTTAAGAAGTTGGATACCACACATAAAACCCTAATGTTATTATGCAAAGAATGCTACTTCTTAGCATTTTTATTTCCAAAACTCACAACAATTTAAATTAAATTCTTCCAACACAAAACCAAATTCCATTAACTCTAAATACCATAAAAAAAATCAACAAAAATTCCAAACACAATAAAAACACTTTCCATAAAAAGTCAAACCAATCATACCACACCAAACAGAAGATTTAACTAAATCCAAAATCCAAACAATCAAACAACCACAAGTAGCTAAAAAAATCCACAAACCAGAAATATTCAACCAAAATATTAAAAACCCAAAATAAACAAAATAACCAAAATGTAGCAAAATATAGCATATAGCATCCACGAGATACTCGCACGTCCCCCACACTTGGCATACACATTGTCCTCGATGTGTTCATATGTAGACTCCATCTAGTCACGTGGGGCATCGTCAGAAGGAGGTGGTTGAGAATCGGTGTTCTCGCCGCACGAGATCTGCCACTGTCGAGTCATCTGGCCCACAACGTCGGAGATGTGCGTCATCTGACTAGAAAGGGTGGCAAAAACCATCTCCATCTGATCAAAGCGAGAATCAAAATGTGCCTCGATCGCATCTAAGCGTGAATGAACACCTGTGAAAGTATTGAGGCGTCTAGGTGGTGGTGGGGATGGTGGAGGCTGCTGCTCCTGCTGCTCCTGCTCCTCATTATCGGTCTCGCCTTCTTCCTCTTGCTGCTGCTCCTGCTCAAGCTGTTGTCGCGCATTCGGACCTTGCTGCTCATACACACTGCTTTTATAACCATTATACATAGCAGTGGTAATTACCTCTCGAACCCCACAGAGTTCGTCAGTGGGTAGAGCCTGAACTCCTGCAGCATAACAAATGGCAGTGATCATCGAGGGATAGTACAGACCTGTCTGCTTAAATCGACGCGTCTTCTTTATCTCAATATCCATGATTTCGCCCACGTCGATAGAAAAACCTTTCTGTATGGCATAGTTCAAGATCGCCTTATCCATGTTCATCGATGATTGGTGCCTGCTTGGGATAAGTTTGCCAATTATGAAATAATGCCAACCCTTCGTGACCTTCGTCATGTACTGCAGCTTGAGCTTGACAATTTCTAGGACTTCCGCAGCTTGGACCCATGGCATTCCAGTAATAGTGGAGTAGACTTGTGGAATACTGATGTGACCACGAACAAGATTACGATATCCACTATCGATTTCATCATGCAAGCCATAGTATTCGTTGAACTTTGTTCGTCCAACTGCCACATCCTTGCCACGGATCTGCAAAACACCATCTCTAGCATATATATAGTTGGCGTAAAACTCTCTCACCAACGTAGCATTACCACCCTGCGGTTGAGCGCACAACTGTTGCCAACGCGTTCTTGTAATTTGTGTAGAGATAGGCGCAGTAGTTATTTGAAGACCGCGCTCCTCCACCATTGGCTTTGTCGCCAAATGCTCGTCATGATGCTTTTGAGCTTCCGCATTCATGAAACGGAAGCTATCGAATGCAGCTGGCGGTGGTGGTGGTAGAGGATTTGCTCCACATCTACCCGATCGTGTCCTTTTTGATGCCATTTCTATAAAAAGAATAAAAACCAATTATAAATACAAAAACAAATGTTTAAAGTACGAATTACACCATAACATACACATTCCCCCACACTTATTCTACATTCAAACCTTAAAATGAGGAATGTGTAAACCCAAATACAAACAAATAAACACCAATTAAAATCAATTCCACAAAGTGTTAATGCATGTTTATGTGCATCCAAAGATAAAAATTTATCAAACACTTTGAACTCAAAACAAAATTCTTCCAAAAGTTCAACAAAATTCCAACAAGAATCGGTTTTGGTTCCAAAAGCTTGATAATTACACATTTTAACAAACATATAACATGTATTGTGCAAATTATGCACAAAAAGGTGTAAAAATACACTCAAAACTCATTGAAGCATTTCACCAAACACATGGTATGCATAATGACGTATTCATGTCCAAGACAAAGTTACTATCAATTTCACCAACCAAAAACCAAATCAATATGATCATAACAATCTTTATAGCAAATAATAATCATCACACGATCAAATTAAATCAAAATCTAGGCATGAAATTCCATTTTGTTCAAATTCGTCCAAAAATTTAGATAATGAATTTCACCAATCCTAAATTTCAATACAATCATTAAAATCATCATCACAATATGTTGACAATAACAATATAGTATTAGCAACACAATCAAACACAAGCTTGTAACGAAATTCAAAAAGAAAATCCGAAAATTACCTCTTGAAGAACATAAATTGAAATTCGAAAATACTTGTGTATTGTGTTGTTATGAGACCGTGTACACCTTCCAAATCACTCCAAGAACAAATTGCAAACACCAAATTTCAACGAATTCAACACGAAATTCGTATTTTGGAATTTGGTGTTCTTGGAAAAATTATGAAAATTTGGAGAATTTTGGATTTTGATTCGGTCAATTGTTATGTTTTTGGTGTTTAAACGATCCTTGGACAATTTAGAACACTTCTATGAAATGATTTTCACAAAAAATTTTAAAGAAAAGAAAAAGGGTTGAGAGGATTTTGGGTATAGGGTTTAAAAATTTTGAAAAACGCTTAGGTTCAAGCGTTTATTCGAAATTCTTCACCGGTGTCGCGACGCATATCATGGGCGTCGCGACGCTGGAGAGCTATAAAATGGCCAGAGAATTCGTACCCACGTGTCGCGACGTTGAAGTTATGGGCGTCGCGACGCTTGTGATATATACCTGGGCGTCGCGACGCCAATCATTAGCGTCGCGACGCTGATGAGCCAAAAAGTTGGCAGAGAATTTACACCCCTGTGTCGCGACGTTGAAGTTATGCGCGTCGCGACGCAGGGAAATTTGTCTCTCCTTTGCCATTTTTCTTCATCCTCACGTCTTTTCCCTTCTCCAACCTACACATATAAACACTTTTATCAAAAACAACATCAAGTTAATGGAATTTTCACACAAATTATTCAAGAAAACAAAACAAAACCATATGAAATATAAACTTAAAAATTTTAAAAAAAATTGGGTTGCCTCCCAAGAAGCGCTTTAGTTTTCGTCGAAAGCTCGACGCCTATTTTTCTTCATTTTTCTCTTGGTGCCTCCTCAAGAGACACCTCTTCAATGGCTTGAAGAACTTTTTCGTCTTGTGATAGATAAATCTTCAATCTTTGACCATTGACAATAAAAGTATTGCCATTCTTCTCATTCACAAGCTCTACCGTACCATATGGAAAAACTTCTCTCACTTTGAAAGGACCATGCCATCTTGATTTAAGCTTTCCCGGAAATAATCTCAGCTTTGAATTGTACACAAGCACAAGCTGCCCTGGTTGGAATTCCTTGAATAATATCCTTTTATCATGCCATTTCTTTGTCCTCTCCTTATAAAGAGCTGCACTCTGATAAGCATTGAACCGGAATTCATCCAATTCATTTAATTCAAATAACCGTTGTGCAGCTGCCTTTCCATAATCCATTTTCAATTCTTTAAGAGCCCAAAAAGTCTTGTACTCCAGCTCGACCGGTAAATGGCAGGCTTTACCGAAAACCATTCGGTAAGGAGATGTACCAATAGGAGTTTTGAAAGCGGTACGATACGCCCATAGAGAATCATCTAACTTTGTCGCCCAATCTTTCCTAGAAGGTTTCACAACCTTCTCCAGGATTCTCTTAATCTCCCTATTAGATATCTCAACCTGTCCACTTGTTTATGGATGATAAGGTGTCGCCACCTTATGTCGGACTCCATATTTGTTCAATAAGGCTTGAAAAGCCTTATTACAAAAATGCTTGCCTCCATCACTAATGATAGCTCGTGGTGTTCCATATCGAGTGAAAATATGCTTCTTGATAAAACTCACCACTCTTTTGGCATCACTAGTCGGTACCGCAATTGCCTCAACCCATTTGGAAACATAATCCACAGCTACGAGGATATATGAGTTCCCATTCGCCTTTGGAAATGGTCCCATGAAGTCTATGCCCCAAACGTCAAAAATTTCTACTTCCATGATGTTGTTTAAGGGCATCTCATTTCTCCACAAAATATTCCCTGTTCTTTGGCATTCATTACAGTACTTAATCCACTCATGAGTGTCATGAAATAGCCTTGGCCAATAATAGCCTGACTGTAACACTTTGTATGCTGTTCTTCTTCCACCAAAATGTCCCCCGTAATCAGATTCGTGGCATGACCTTAAAATTTCCTTTTGATGTTCCTCAGGAACACACCTTCTAATCATCTGGTCACTACACACTTTGAAAAGATAAGGCTCATCCCAAATATAATACTTGGCATCATGTATGAATCTTTTCTTTTGTTGGGCAGACAAATGAGATGGAAGCCTTTGTGATACGACATAGTTTGCTATGTCAGCATACCACGGGACTTGACTGGCTTCTCCTACAAGAAATAATTGTTCATCTGGATAGAGTTCTTTGATTAAAGTATGAATATCCTCTTCCAAATGCTCATGTCTTTCCAAACGGGAAAGGTGATCGGCAACATGATTTTCCGCTCCCTTTTTATCCCGAATTTCTAGGTCAAATTCTTGGAGTAATAAAACCCATCGAATTAGCCTTGGTTTTGCATCCTTTTTCGCCATCAAGTATCTTATTGCTGCATGATCGGTATAAATTATCACCTTGGCTCCCAGCAAATAAGATCTAAACCTGTCCACAGCAAAGACAACCGCCAACATTTCTTTCTCAGTAGTAGTGTAATTACACTGAGCAGAGTCTAACAACCGACTGGCATAATGAATGGTATGAAAAACTTTGTCCTTCCTTTGACCAAGGACTGCTCCAATAGCATAGTCGCTTGCATCGCACATGATCTCAAAAGGGAAACCCCAATTAGGAGGTTGAATGATCGGTGCTGACACCAATTGATTTTTAAGGAAGTCAAAAGCTTCCTTACAATCATTGTCAAAATCAAATATTGCATCCTTTTCCAATAAATGGCACAATGGTTTCGTGATTTTAGAAAAATCACGAATAAATCGTCTATAAAACCCAGCATGGCCTAAAAAACTTCTAACTCCCTTAACATTTATTGGGTAAGGGAGTTTAGCAATAACTTCCAATTTAGCTTTATCGACTTCCATGCCATTAGCTGAAATTTTATGCCCAAGCACGATTCCTTCTTGTACCATAAATTGACATTTTTCCCAGTTAAGAACCAAATTCGACTCCTTGCATCTTTGGAGTACCTTTGCAAGATTTTCCAAGCACCTTTCAAAAGAATGGCCAAATACGGAAAAATCATCCATGAAAACCTCAATAATATTTTCCACCATGTCGTGGAAAATGGCCATCATGCATCGTTGAAATGTAGCCGGTGCATTACATAAGCCAAATGGCATCCTTTTAAATGCAAAAGTTCCAAACGGGCAAGTGAATGTAGTCTTGTCTTGGTCCCTTGGATCAATTGTGATTTGATTATACCCGGAATACCCATCCAAAAAACAATAGAAGAGATAGCCAGAAATCCTGTCAAGAACTTGATCAAGAAAAGGAAGAGGGAAATGATCTTTCCTTGTTGCCTTGTTGAGCTTCCTATAATCCATGCATACTCTCCAAGCATTTGTAACTCTAGTTGCCAACAATTCATCATTTTCAGTTTTGACAACCGTTACACCTCCCTTCTTCGGAACACATTGAACAGGACTAACCCATTCACTGTCAGAAATTGCATAGATCATACCAAAGTCCAACAACTTGATTACTTCCTTCTTGACCACCTCCATCATAGCCGGGTTTAACCGACGTTGCCTATCACGAACAGGATTTGCCCCATCTTCAAGGAGAATTTTGTGCATACAAATCGAAGGGCTAATTCCTTTGATATCCGCGATTGTCCAACCAATTGCACCTTGATATAATTTCAGAACTTTAATCAACTCCTCTTCTTGCCAATTTTCCAATGAAGATGATATCACCACAGGCAAAGTATTATTATCTCCAAGAAATGCATATTTGAGTTGTGGTGGAAGAGATTTTAGTTCCAGCTTTGGTGGTTCCTCAATTGATGGTTTCATTATGTTCTCCCTGCAATCTAAAACCTCAATAGGCCTCACCTCAGTGGGCACTTCACAAGGATCATCCATTAGTTCATCAAAAGAAGAATCAAGAAAAACCATTTCAACCAAATTTTGTAATTCCCATGCAATATTTTCATCAATTTTCAACAATTCAGAATTTAAAACATGCATTGAGGAATCATGAATATCAACACTACATAATTTCATGGCATTATTTTCAGCAATTACATTTTCAACAACATCCACGAAAAAACAAGTATTAACATCCCTTGGATGCTTCATGGCATAATTAACGTTAAATGTTACCTCTTCGCCATTAACACGAAAGGTAATAGTCTTGCTCCTTACACCAATCAATGCATCTCCGGTGGCTAAAAATGGTCTCCCAAAAATAAGAGGAACTTCTTCATCTTCCTCCATGTCAAGAATAATAAAGTCCACCGGAATTGTGAACTTATCCACAACTACCAAAACATCTTCAATAATACCCATTGGAGTGATAATTGATCTATCCGCCAATTGAAGAGTTATAGCCACTGGTTTAATCTTTTCTCCCATTCCAACACTTATGGCTATAGAGTAAGGCATCAAATTGATTCCAGCCCCTAAGTCACACAATGCCTTGGAGAACAATCTTGATCCAATTTTGCATGGTATTGTACAACTCCCTGGATCCTTAAGCTTAGGAGGCAAATTTTTCTTGAAACATTGTCCAACTTCATTCACTTGGATCACCTCTTCACATTGCAAAATTTGTTCTTTGTTTGAAATTAAATCCTTCAAAAATTTTGCATATGTTGGCACTGTTTTCACCAAATCCAACAAAGGAATTTCCACATTAAACTTCTTCATCATTTCAGTAAATTGACTGAATAAGATTTTCTTCTTTGAAGATTGTATCCTTTGAGGAAAAGGTGGAGGTGGGACAAAATCTGGAAAATTAAATGGACTTTGAGAATTTCTCTTGCTCCCTTTGGCAACATTTTCTTCCTTCTTTTCAGCTTGCACTTGGACTTCTTCTTTCTCAACTTGATTATCAACAACATCTTGTTCAACACTTGGAGGATTTTCTTCATTGATAGTTGGAGATTTAAGCTCTTTACCACTTCTTAGTGTAATGGCATGACATTGCTCTTTTCCTTTTGGATTAGGAAAAGTGTCACTTGGTAAAGTTCCCATAGGTCTAGAATGAACTTCATTAGCAAGTTGACCTATTTGTGTCTCCATGTTTTTGAGAAGTGCCTTGTGTTCTCTAAACATTCCATCATAGATTTCCATCCTCTTCTCCATATTGGCATATTGTTGTTGGCATTCTCCAAACAATTTCTCCATCTTGGCTCCCAAAACAGAAATTACATCATCATTTGTAGATTGTGCATTGCTACCTTGTGCATTTTGTTGAGTCCCAAAACCAGGAGGATACATTGGTCTTTGAACATTGTATTGTGGACGATTTGCTCCCCCTTGGTACCATTGATTACCACCAGTTGGCCTCCATTGATTTGCATTAGGATTCCGGTTGTAATTTACATATTGCACAGGTTCATTTGTGATTTGTGGACATTCATCCATGTGGTGAGCTCCTTGACAAAGTCCACAAGATGGTGTAATTTTATTTGACAAAGGCAAAGCTGCTTGAATGGTAGAAAGTTGGCTTTGAATTGCTGAAATTTGTGCCTCCAAATTGGATGATTTATCCAATTCCAACATCCCAATTTGCCTTCTCCCATGACTGCTTCTTGCATTGGGTAGCATCAATTCATTACTCACTATTAGCTCAAAAATTTCCTCAACTTCCTCCGGTGATTTGTTACGCAAATTCCCTCCGGCAGTAAGATTTACCATGTTCATAGTTTCAAAGTTGAGTCCATTGCAAAAAAAATTCAACTCTCTCCCCGGTTCCAATCCACTGTTTGGGCATTTGTTGAAGAGTTCCCGAAATCGATCCCACGCCTCCGTGAAAGATTCATTATCTCCTTGACGAAATTGCATGAACTCCATCCTAATTTTGTCCGTTCTTGAAGGTGGAAAATATTTAGTAATGAATCTTCTTGCCACTTCATCAAAAGTCTCAATTCTTGCACCATTTATCGAATCATACCACCTCTCGGCCGCTCCTTGAAGTGAGAAAGGAAATAGCATCCTCTTAAGCACATCATGTGGGATATGTGGTAAATTGCCCGTGTTACACACTTTAAGGAATGTCCTTAAATGTGCGTGTGGATCCTCCGAAGGCAAACCATGGAAAATCTGTCCATTTTGAATCAAGTTTATGAAGGCGGGTGGAATTTGAAAATGCTCTCCCGTGTTGATAAATGGTTAATCCAAATTGTCCATCCTTGGCTCATAATGGTCTCCATATCTGCGCCTTGGAACAATCGGTTGTGCAGGATTTTGTATTCCTCCAGCTGGAGGAATAACAACACGTGGTTGATTATCTTGTCCTTCCATAGCTCCAAATTCTAGCCTTTTATTTACACGCAATATCCTTGCTAATTCCGGATCGTATTGGTATTCCGCTGGACCAACCGACCTTGTTCTGCGCATACAAAATAAAAGAAAAACAGTATCAAATATTCACAATAAAAATTCACTAAAAATCAAAATCAAAAACAGCTTTCAATATTTACACAACAAAAATATCAACAAAAATATTTCAACAAAAGTAAATTCCCCGGCAACGGCGCCAAAATTTGACGCGAGGTAAATTTACATAAAATATTGCCGTGGTTGTATTTACTCTCGACTCAAATTAAATTCACTACACAACCCCTTTTTAGGTAGTAGTATAGCGAGTTCGAACCCACAGGGAAGTTAATTTATTGAAATGTGGTAAAATGAAGTGTAAATTCTTTAGGTTTTGATTAACTAAAAACTGTCCAAATTCCAACATAAAAATATCAATAAAATTAAATAAATAACAACACTTGGTTTTCAAAACAGCAAATGATCAAACGTATTCCCGGGATGATTTCGAGGGTTATAAAAATATTTCATGTATTTCTTCTATTTATGGAAATATGAAATTAAGGATAAACAACTTTTCTCATACCTTCCTTGTGGCTATTAAGGTAAGGTTTGATTTAATTATTTATCTATTTAAGTATTAATCAATTTCTTAAATCCTCCTTGTGGCTATTAAGGTAAGATTTAATTCATTAATTAACCTAAAATCTTGTGCATCATCCAACTTTTCAAACATTCAAGTTCAATTATTCCTTTTGGCTATCAAGGCAACAATCAAGCTAGACACACTTATGTTAAATCATTTTACTTTAATTCTCCCTTGTGGCTATTAAGGTGAGAGTTAAATTAACTTGACCTAACAAATTCACGACTTTCCTCACAAGATTTCAAACAATCCACTCTAACCTCCTTGTGGCTATTAAGGTAAATTAGAGCAAATTATCCTTAAATAATTTGCTGCACTTTTCAAAGTATTCATCACACATGATTGATCAAGTCAAGTATGACTAATTAAGCTCACAACAAAACTCAACTCACAACAATCCATAAAATAGAACTAACATGAATTTAAGTACATAAACCCTCTACATCATCCCAGGAATACAAAATGATTTAGCCAAGCATAATCATCTCAAACACCATCATATATAAGATTAAGAACAATAATGGTATCATTAATACAAAGGAAAGAAAACACCTTGGAGAATCACTCCTTGGAAGAATCCTTGTCTTTGAATATATGAAATCCAACTCCAATGATGTATCAAAGATTTGCTATTACAATCCTTATAATATCAAATGATCAAAAGAGATGAAAACCATGAATTGTACAAAGTAAAATGTGAAGTCTTCCCTTGAAGCTCTCTTTCTTCTCTTCTTCACACTTCCCTTAGCTATCGAATGGAATGGCATATGGATCGAATGCTCCCCTCTAGTTTTTTTTGGTCTTCTAATACGTCCAAAATGAGCTTCATCAACTGTGCTACCGACAATTCATCAACCAATGATAATTTTTGGTCAATTGTTTAAGTTGACAAAAATGGCAAAAATAATATATATTGTTATGCCTCGGCGTCGCGACGCATAGGGTCGCGCGTCGCGACTCCCACGCGCGTCGCGACGCCTAAGCTATTGGGCGTCGCGACACGGAGAATTTATTTCTCTGCCATGTTTTGATGCTCTGTGCGTCGCGACGCAGAGGATTGCGTTCCTGGGCGTCGCGACGCAGAGGAGTTTTCCCCTTTTTAGCGATTTTCTTCTCATTTTTCTCCATTCTTTGTCGGTTTAGCTTTTTCCTTGACTTCTTTCCTCCAATGTACAATATGGTCGTCAAACCTACAATTTAAACATTAAAACAAATCAAACGGAACAAAAACGATCAAAGAGTTAAGCGTAATTGTTATATAAAAGGTGAATAAATTCACCTTATCATTCACCAAAACTCGTGATTTATAACCCACGAAAAATAGTGATTTTTTTTAAAAAATTTATTTTTCTATTTATTTCACTACCTCTGGCCGGTCCTTTTAAGTTAAGTCAGAGGTGAATAACTCCACTCGCTCGCACAGTAAGCTAGTGCGGTAAGCCAGTTCCAGGCGAAGGTTACAGTTGTCAATAAGCTCGTCAGGTGGTAAAGTCAATCTTTGTTTCTGGATAGCAGTAAGGGCATACGGCGGGTTGGCGCAAACTTCTTTTTTATAATGATGGAATCTTCAAAGGACTTTGCTTTTCTATTTTCGTATTTGAACACCATAACCATATCTAAATAGAAGTCAGAAGTAAATGTTCCCAAGATAACACATTACAAATATAGTTGGGTTTAAAAAATGGCATGAAAACACTCCGCAACAGCTAGTTTTTCTACTTTTGGATTTTTGAACAAAACTCGTGAGTTATAGCCCACGAAAAATAGTGATTTTTCAAAAAATTAACTTTGCCAGTTTTTTCACTCCGTTCTCTTGATAACACATTAAAAATATAGTTTGGTGTAGAAAACGACATGAAAATTGTCCAAAACAGTCATTTTTTGAAACCTATTATTTTTTACCAAATCGTGAGTTATAGCCCACTAAAAATAGTAATTTTCCAAAAAAAAATAACTTTCTAATTTTTTACCCTTTGTTCTCTGAAAAACACATTAGTAATGTTGGTGGGTGTAAAAAATGGAATGAAAATGGTCCACAAAAGTCAGTTTTTGAAACTTGTTATTTTTTATCAAAACTCGTGATTTATAGCCCATGAAAAATAGTGATTTTTCAAAAAATTCTCTTTTCTATTTTTTTACTCTGTTCAATATATAACAAATAAAAAATATAGGTGGGTTTAAAAAATTGCATGAAAATATTCCACAACAGCCAGTTTTTCTACTTTTGGGTTTTTGACCAAAACTCGTGAGTTATAACCCACGAAAAATAGTGATTTTTCAAAAAATTAACATTGCCATTTTTTTCACTAAGTTCTCTAGATAACAGATAACATATTACAAATATAGTTGTTGTAGTAAATGACATGAAAATTGTCCACAACTGTCTTTTTTTGAAACTTGTAATTTTTTACTAAAACTCGTGAGTTATATAGCCCACTAAAAATACTGATTTTAAAAAAATTAACTTTTCAATTTTTTACCCTCCGTTCTCTAGATAACACATTAATAATGTTGGTGGGTGTAAAAAAATGGCATGAAAATGGTCCACAAAAGTCAGTTTTTGAAACTTGTCATTTTTTATCAAAACTCGTGATTTATAGCTCACGAAAAATAGTGATTTTTCAAAAAATTCTCTGTTCTATTTTTTTACTCTGTTCAATATATAATAAATAATAAATATATGTGGGTTTAAAAAATGGCATGCAAATATTCCACAACAACTAGTTTTTCTACTTTTTGGTTTTTGACCAAAACTCGTGAGTTATAGCCCACGAAAAATAGTGATTTTTCAGAAAATTAACTTTGCCATTTTTTCACTCCGTTCCCTAGATAACCGATAACACATTACAAATATAGTTTGGTGTATAAAATGAAATGAAAATAGTCCACAACAGTCATTTTTTGAAAGTTGTCGTTTTTTACCAAAACTCATGAGCTAAAGCCTACTAAAAATAGTCATTTTTAAAAAATAGAACTTTCAATTTTGTACCAGCCATTTTATAAATAACAAATTATTAATATTAGTGGGTGTAATAAAAGGCATGAAAATGGTCCACAACAGTCGGTTTTTGAAAGTTTTTATTTTTTACCAAAACTCGTGATTTATAACCCACGAAAAATATTGATTTTTTGAAAAAATTATTTTTCTATTTTTTTCACTCCGTTCTCTAGATAACACATTACAAATATAGGTGGGTTTAAAAAATGGCTTGAAAACACTCCACAACAGCCAATTTTTCTACATTTGGATTTTTGAACAAAACTCGTGAATTATAGCCCATGAAAAATAGTGATTTTTTAAAAAATTACCTTTGCCATTTTTTTCACTTCATTCTCTAGATAACAGATAACACATTACAAATATAGTTGTGTTTAAAAAATGGCATGAAAACACTCCACAACAGCCAGTTCTTCTACTTTTGGATCTTTGAACAAAACTCGTGAGTTATAGACCACAAAAAATAGTGATTTTTCAAAAAATTAACTTTGCCAGTTTTTTCACTTCGTTCTCTAGATAACACATAACACATTACAAATATAGTTTGGTGTAGAAAAGGACATGGAAATTGTCCACAATATTCATTTTTTGAAACTTGTCGTTTTTTACCAAAACTCGTGAGTAATAGCCCACTAAAAATAGTGATTTTTAAAATAGGTAACTTTTCAATTTTTTACCCTATGTTCTTTAGATAACACATTAGTAATATTGGTTTGTATAAAAATTGGAATGAAAATGGTTCACAACAGTTAGTTTTTGAAACTTGTCGTTTTTTACCAAAACTCGTGATTCATAGCCCACGAAAAATAGTGATTTTTCAAAAAGTTAACTTTTCTATTTTTTTTACTCCGTTTACTAGATAACATATTACAAATATAGGTGAGTTTAAAAAATGGCATGAAAACACTACACAACAGCTAGTTTTTTTACTTTTGGATTTTTGAACAAAACTCGTGAGTTATAGCCCACAAAAAATATTGATTTTTCAAAAAATTAACTTTGCCATTTTTTTCACTTCGTTCTCTAGATAACAGATAACACATTACAAATATAGTTTGGTGTAGAAAATGACATGAAAATAATCCACAATAGTCATTTTTTGAAACCTGTCATTTTTTACCAAAACTCGTGAGTTATAGCCCACTAAAAATAGTGATTTTCAAAAAAATTAACTTTTCAATTTTTTACCCTCCATTCTCTAGATAACACATTAGTAATATTGGTGGATGTAAAAAATGGCATGAAAATGGTCCACAAGAGTCAGTTTTTGAAACTTGTCGTTTTTTACCAAAACTAGTGATTTATATCCCACGTAAAATAGTGATTTTTCAAAAAAAAATTCTTTTTTTCACTCCGTTCACTACATAACACATAACAAATATAGGTGGCTTTAAAAAATGACATAAAAATACTCCACAACAACCAGTTTTTCTACTTTTGGGTTTTTGACCAAAACTTGTGAGTTATAGCACATGAAAATAGTGATTTTTTAAAAAAATTAACTTTTCCATTTTTCTCACTTCATTCTCTAGATAACAGATAACACATTATAAATATAGTTTGGAGTAGAAAATGACATGAAAATAGTCCACAACAGTCATTTTTTGAAACTTGTCCTTTTTTACCAAAACTCGTGAGTTATAGCCCACTAAAAATAGTTATTTTCAAAAAAATTAACTTTTCAATTTTTTACCCTCCGTTCTCTAGATAACACATTAGTTATACTTGTGGGTGTAAAAAATGGCATTAAAATGGTCCACAACAGTCAGTTTTTGAAAATTGTCGATTGTTACTAAAATTCGTGATTTATCGCCCACGAAAAATTGTGAATTTAAAAAAATTACTTTTCTAGTTTTTTTCACTCCGTTCAATATATAACACATAAAAAATATAGCGGGGTTTAAAAAATGACATGAAAATATTCCATAACATCCAGTTTTTCTACTTTTGGGTTTTTGACCCAAACTTGTGAGTTATACCCCACAAAAAATAATGATTTTTAAAAAAGTTAACTTTACCATTTTTCACTCCGTTCACTAGATAACAGATAACAGATTACAAATATAGTTTGGTGTAGAAAATGACATTAAAAATAGTCCACAACAGTCATTTTTTGAAACTTGTCGTTTTTTACCAAAACTCGTGAGTTATAGCCCACTAAAAATTATGATTTTTATAAAAAAAATTAACTTTTCAATTTTTTACCCTTCGTTCTCTAGATAAACATATGTAGTAATATTGGTGGGTCTAAAAAATGGCATGAAAATGGTCCACAACAGTCAGTATTTGAAATTTGTCCTTTTTTACCAAAACTCGTGATTCCATAGCCCACGAAAAATAGTGATTTTTCAAAAAATTAACTTTTCCATTTTTTTCACTTCGTTCACTAGATAACACATTACAAATATAGGTGGGTTTAAAAAATGGCATGAAAACACTACACAAAAGCTAGTTTTTTTACTTTTTGATTTTTGAACAAAACTCGTGAGTTATAGCCCACGAAAAATAATGATTTTTCAAAAAATTAATTTTGCCATTTTTTTCACTCCGTTCTCTAGATAACAGATAACACATTACAAATGCAGTTTGGTGTAGAAAATGACATGAAAATAGTCCAACACAATCACTTTTTTGAAACCAGTCATTTTTTACTAAAACTCGTGAGTTATAGCCCATTAAAAATAGTGATTTTCAAAAAAATTAACTTTTTAATTTTTTACCCTTCGTTCTCTTGATAACACATTAGTAATATTGGTAGGTGTAAAAAATGGCATGAAAATAGTCCACAAAAGTCAGTTTTTTAAACTTGTCGTTTTTTATCAAAACTCGTGATTTATAGCCCACGAAAAATAGTGATTTTTCAAAAAATTCTCTTTTCTATTTTTCTACTCTGTTCAATATGTAATATATAACAAATATAGGTGGGTTTAAAAAATGGTATGAAAATATTCCGCAACAGCCAGTTTTTCTACGTTTGGATTTTTTACCAAAACTCGTGAGGTATAGCTCACGAATTTTTCAAAAAATTAACTTTGCCATTTTTTTCACTCCGTTCTCTAGATAACAGATAACACATTACAAATATAGTTTGGTGTAGTAAATGACATGAAAATAGTCCACAACTGTCTTTTTTTGAAACTTGTCCTTTTTTACCAAAACTCGTGAGTTATAGCCCACTAAGAATAGTGATTTTCAAAAAAAAATAACTGTTCAATTTTTTACCCTCTGTTCTCTAGATAACACATTAGTTATACTTGTGGGTGTAAAAAATGGCATTAAAATATTCCACAACAGTCAGTTTTTGTAATTTATCATATTAAAATTTATATTATTAAAATTAATAACAATAACAAGTAATTAAAATAAGTATATTTTAGATTTTAAATAATACTATGAGTTCATGAATATTTATAATTAGTATATTAACTAAATAAATTATATTCATAGGTTATAAGTAAATTAGACTCTAAATATAAGTAATTAGTACATTAACTAAATACATAAGTATATTTATAGGTTATAAGTAAATAATACTTTAAATATAAGTAATTAGTACATTAACTAAGTATTTTTTTAACATCCACACATCCTTACATCACATGGATATTATCATTTAATATGTTGAATTAAATATTCAATTTTACATTTCAAACATAGTTAATTTGTTATTAGTTTGTTATTTTAACTTTCAAGAGTTAAAAATATATACATATATATCCGATTTTTCGGTTTAACCGGTTAAACAATCATAACTGGTAAAGTCGAAATCGGCAAACCCAAAACCTGTAGAATTGATACCAGTTAGTTAACCGATTATGGCAAGATTTGCCAAAACCGGTACAAGTCGGAACCGGTTAACCGGCATATTGGACGCCCCTATTTCTCATAATTAAATTCCATAGAATCATATGACCAGGAAAAATATTCATTTTCCTCAAAATTAAAATTTTAATATGCATATTCCTATTAAACTTTACTTTTCTGCCAACCAAACGAGTCCTTTTATAGTTTTCTAAAACTGTGTTTGCCTCCTGTCCCTCCCCTTCAATTTAGTGCTACAAGTTCTAATTTTAAAAAATGAGTAAATTAAGTAGTTAGGGAGTTAGCATTCCTACATCCAGGTCTTGAGTTCGATTTCTAGGCAATGCATGTGAGAGTGGGTGTATGAAAAAAAAAAGAACAAGTAAATTCAATCATTCTTTAAATTGGAGGTTTATTTTGCTTTTGTTTCTATTATTTAAAAAGTTTTAATTTCGTTGTTCATATTATAATTTTGATTTTTAATAATCCTTTGTTCACTTTTTATGACAAAAAAAAATCAATTTCATGATTACTTAGCATGTATATGTTCAATTTTATCAATTTTTCTACCATTCTTTTTGTGATACTTTGTGTTAAATAGTTGTTAAATGTTGATTTAAAGTGAAAAAAAAAAGATTGACAGTTAATACAAATTGTAATATAAGAGACCAAAATCTTTTAAAAGTGAATGAGCCCTCGAATTAAGGTATAATTGAAGTAATTTACCTTAACCAACTTAGTTTATTCAAGTTGACCATCGGGATAAGTCCTATTTGATCAATTCTTAGAGCATACTTAATTTGCCGGATTTATACAGAAGAGTTGGTACGAAACATATAGCTGAAGACCAAAAAACATGTAATTTACCTTTAAAAAAAAAAGAAAGAAAAAGGTTAGAAGTAACTGTCCAAATGTGGGCAATTGTAATTTCGGCAATTGCTATAGTGCTAAAACAGAAGAAATAAAAAGGAAAAAGTCAACACAGGAAGCAATGAATCTTTGCCTATTGCAGTTGTCCATCTGCAGATTGCTCCATCAAATTGCAAGAAAAGCCGGGCATTGATGCAAACAAGAAAGGCAAGCTATTTTTCACTCTCGAACCTCTGCAAACAAGAGTTAACTCTTCAGTCTTCAGCTGCTACACGTTTTTTCTTGATGAGGGAGCTTTCTTCACCATGAGCTCCATGACTATTTTCGGTTCAAGATATTCCATTTTCACTCTATCCCTTGTTTTCATTTTCACATCTTTCTTTTTACAGTTGGACCCTTCTTTGCAGCCCACACCCCAAGACCAAACCCATATTCCAATTTCATCCGTTGATCCCTTTGAACAGCAGAGAAACCACCAAAATCATAGCCAAGAAGAACCCTTTATTCGAATAAACCATATAATTCGGTTCAATAATTACAGGAAAGCGGAAGATCACAAAATCTATCTCCAAAAAAAAGTGAAATTTAAGGGCTGGGAGTGGGTTGAGAGGAATAATCCTGCTTCGAAATTTCCTACAGATTTTGGGTTGGTGGCGATTGAGGATTCGAGAAGGGATGTTTTGATTGGGAAATTTGCGGAATTGGAGCTCGTTAAGGATGTATCGTTGGATTTGAGCTATCGAAGAATTATACTTGAGGAGAATGAGATAAAGAATGATGGCAAAGTTGGGTCTTTTATTGATGGAAAGAAGCGGCCCGGCAAGATTTTTACGGCAATGTCGTTCAGTGAGGCCGATGAGACTATTGGTTTGGTGTCGAATACTAGTAACATGAAGATTAGCTGGGGAAGGAATTTGATGGTGCAGGTGAAATGTTATGTTTCATTTTTCGAGTGGCTTTTGCATTTATATAATTAATGGCTTTTTTTTTTCTGTTGCAAGGATTCTTAATGGATTGACAGGTGGAGTAGTAGGGTTAGTCTACCTTCATGTTTGAAGTATAACTGTGGTGTTTGATTTGGTTATGTGTAATTAGAGTAGATTAGCTGGGAATCAGTTACAACGTGTTCATAACTATGTTTGATAATAGCTCAAACGATTGATGGGATATAGAAAGAGTTAAAAAATGGCATCTTCAATCTGCTTTTGTTGATGGGAATTTGAGTTTGAAAATTGATGTCTTGGTTATATGAAGATAGTGGTGGCACTTTCAGGCGCCAATACAATACCAATAGATGAATTGACCCACAAATATGGTTGAAAACTTTCACAAGTAATGATGACTCAACTGTGAATGAAGCAATTCCACTTCCCACGTTAGCCAACAGGTTGATCACTGATTAGCAGGGATGAAATTCTCCATTCTTTCTTTAAATAATTAAAAGTAAAAAGTATGCAGTTGCTGTCAATATCCTTATGTTCCCCGGTTTTCCCGCTTTGGTTTTATAGTAGCTTGACAAAAAGCTTGTTGTTTATGTGCTTCTTGATGGATTGCAGAAGTCTCAAGTTACATCCTATTTTGGAGCTGATACACTCTGGTCAAAGGGGTATACTGGTTCAAAAGTCAAAATGGCTATATTTGATACTGGTATTCGAGCTGATCACCCTCATTTTCGTAATATCAAGGTAATTCATAAGTAGAAAATATGGCTGAGTTTATCTTTGGCTTGGTCTGTTTCACATTTTTCTGAACTTTTAACCCATGTTCTCTCTTAAACTCATGATATTGAGCACTTCAGTCCCCTGATTGCAGGAGCGTACAAATTGGACCAATGAGGATACACTCAATGACAATCTTGGGCATGGGACTTTTGTTGCTGGAGTCATCGCTGGTGAAGATGCAGAGTGTCTTGGCTTTGCTCCGGATACTGAGATCTATGCTTTTCGTGTGTTTACTGATGCACAGGTAATGCATCATTGTGCAATTTTTCCCATTATTTTCTGAGTGAAAGTTTGTGAGAATTGCTTTTCCTTCTTACATTTTCATTATACAGTACATAATAAAGGTTAAAATTGTCTGTTTCACTTTTATTGGTTGTTCCGATAGTTTCACTTTTTTCAGTTGAATGTGAAATGCAGTCCGTCCTATTGATGCTTTTAGACTTTTAGTAGTCATGGTTATTGCACACAAGAGTACACCTTCGAATTTGTATCTAGTTATCTTTGTTCTATCTCTCTCTAGCTCTGAAGCTTTTCAAGGTTATGAGAATCTTGCATTCAGCTAACTGCAGGTTTCCTATACATCGTGGTTTCTTGATGCATTCAACTATGCCATTGCAATGGATATGGATGTGCTGAATTTGAGCATTGGTGGACCAGATTACCTGGATCTCCCATTTGTTGAGAAGGTGAACCTTTGACCTTTATATTCTAATGTAGCAACTTTCCACAATCTCATGAAAGGTAAGAAGGCATCATGACCCTTTATAGTTCTTGTTAGTTTGCTTGGCACTAGGTCGTTTCTGGTTTTTTTTCATATATCTGTCTGGACGATTGACTCTGTAGTGAGCCCCAAACACCAATTGCACTAGAAACTTTTGTTTATTACAATAAAATTTGATACTTAAATGAATTGCTTTCTTCTCTAGGTCTGGGAACTTACAGCTAATAATGCTTTCTTGTCTAGGTTTGGGAACTTACAGCTAATAATGTCATCATGGTTTCTGCAATTGGAAATGATGGACCACTTTATGGAACTCTGAATAATCCTGCAGATCAAAGCGATGTAATTGGTGTTGGTGGCATTGATTACAGTGATCATATTGCCTCCTTTTCATCTCGTGGGATGAGTACTTGGGAGATTCCTCACGGGTATTAAATCTGAACTAGTCTCTTTCTTGTACAATTAATGCATGTATAGGATCCATCTGCTTTTTTGTTCTTTGCATCGAAACATCCTCGTGACATCCCAAGGGTGGGGGTACGGAATTTGGGAAAGGGAGAACCAAGCAGAATTAAATAACAATATGCTTCACTATGCTGATTGGTGTATGAGATGTATAACACTGAAACTTTACCTCAACAGTTATGGTCGTATAAAGCCAGATGTTGTTGCATATGGTCGGGAGATCATGGGGTCCAAGATTAGCACAGGCTGTAAAAGCTTATCGGGCACTAGCGTCGCTAGTCCTGTAGTTGCTGGTATAGTATGCCTTCTTGTTAGTGTAATTCCTGAAGACAAGCGAAAGGATATCCTGAATCCAGCAAGTATGAAGCAAGCTTTGGTTGAGGGTGCTGCAAAGCTCTCCGGTCCAAATATGTATGAGCAGGGTGCAGGAAGAGTTAGTCTGTAAGTTCTTCTGCTGTGTTTTATGGGTAATGTTAAAATTGTTGTCAATATGATGGGTTATTAAACTTGTTCTTAACTGTCAGATTAGAATCGTATGCAATTTTGGAGAACTATAAACCTCGAGCAAGTATCTTCCCCAGTGTTCTTGATTACACGGATTGCCCTTACTCATGGCCTTTTTGCCGCCAACCACTTTATGCGGGTGCTATGCCAGTTATCTTCAATGCCACCATCCTGAATGGGATGGGTGTAATTGGTTATGTTGAAAGCCCTCCAACATGGCATCCTTCAGATGAGGAAGGCAATCTCCTCAGCATTCATTTTACTTATTCAGAAGTTATTTGGCCATGGACCGGTTACCTGGCACTTCACATGCAAATCAAGGAAGAAGGGGCTCAGTTTTCTGGAGATATAGAAGGCAATGTAACTGTTAGAGTTAACAGTCCACCAGCCCATGGAGATGACAGGCCTAAAACTAGTACCTGTGTCCTACACCTGAAACTGAAAGTGGTTCCAACTCCTCCAAGATCTGCACGAATACTATGGGATCAATTTCACAGCATCAAGTACCCTCCTGGATATATTCCAAAAGACTCTTTAGATGTTAGGAATGACATTCTTGACTGGCATGGAGATCACCTTCACACAAATTTCCATGTTATGTTCAACATGTTAAGGGATGCAGGATATTTTGTTGAAACCCTTGGCTCCCCTCTTACATGCTTTGATGCCAGCCAGTATGGGACATTAATGCTGGTGGACCTCGAAGACGAGTTTTTCTCTGAAGAGATAAAAAAACTTAGGGATGATGTCATTATTACAGGACTAGGTCTTGTTGTATTTGCTGATTGGTATAATGTAGAAACTATGGTCAAAATGAGATTTTTCGATGATAACACGCGAAGCTGGTGGACCCCAGTCACTGGAGGTGCTAATCTGCCTGCTTTGAATGATCTTTTGGCCTCATTTGGAATTGCTTTTGGAGACAAGATACTGAATGGTGATTTTGTCATGAACGGAGAGGAAAGTCGATATGCATCTGGAACTAATATCGCGAAGTTTCCAGGAGGTGGATACTTGCACAGTTTCCCATTCCAGGATAGCTCCGAGAGTGGTGCTTCTCAGAATGTCTTGCTATCAGGCATGATCAAGGTGAGACTATGAGTTTGCTTCTACTCTCAACTCCCTCCTCTCTACCTCATCCTTGCTGATGAAATGAAGCAAAGATAAATTTTCCAAGATATTTGAAGTGTTCCAAGATCTTAGCATATTAACAAAGCTACTGAGCTGATAACACAAAAGCTCAGTAATGAGTTGCTTATAATTGTTTAATGGCGACTTAAGTTTCCCCTTTTGAGGTACAGTTATCCATTCTGATGATGTAGCACTTGCTTTGTTGTGTTATGATTAATGCAGGCAGATTCTCCAATTCTTGGTCTTTTAGAGGTTGGTGGGGGCCGAATTGCAGTATACGGAGACTCCAACTGCTTGGACAGTAGCCACATGGTCACCAATTGTTATTGGCTTTTGAAGAAAATACTAAATTTTACTAGTGGGAATATCAAAGATCCTATACTTTTCCCAGACTCAAATAGACAGGAGATGCCCTTGCACTTAGATAACAACCAGCTACCATTTCGTAGAACTGATGTCAATTTCTCAACTTATTCGTCGGTCATCGGGAAGGAACTGGTTTGTGGGAGTGATTCAAGGTTTGAGGTTTGGGGGACTAAGGGCTACAGTTTACAGGTCAGGGGAAGAAACCGTAGACTACCAGGCTATGCTGGTATTGATCTGGGTGCAGGTTTGAATTCAACAGCAGACGCTTTTAGTTCAAGGACCTCTGAATCGACGGAAAAGAACCGTGATGATTCCGGAGGGAATAAATACTTTGGCTTATTCCACAGAGATGATGTAAGAACAAAAAACTTATTTCCATCAGTTAAAAATTCATCCAAACTTATTACCTTATTTTTTTTCCAATATGCACATCTGACACCCTTCTCCTGAAAATTGCTGAATGCAGATGGATACGCCTGTACTAGTTGCTAGTCACTGGCTTTTACCTGCTGGTTTTGCAATTTTTGGTAAGTGAATACCGACTTCATCAATCTTTGTCTGACAAGTTCACGCTTTGGTTGTACGTTATTGAATTACTTCGTTTAATATGTGTGCTATATATCTTAGGCATTCTAGTCCTAAGTTTCTGGAGAATTCGGCAGAAACGTCGCAGGAGGAGGAAAGGTTCTGGTCCTATGCGGTCTACAAATGCTTGACCTACAAAATTTTGAATTGTAATATGTTTTTTACTATAACCCTCTCAAAGGTTTTACTTGTGTAGTTTTACCATAAAACTGCTAGAATTTTGGTATAGGTGTCAATTTCTTCAAGGAATTGAATTTTGTATTGTTACTTTGTAGTATAAAGTTGTAGAGATAAACTCATGATTTGTTGATGTCTCTTTAGCTGGCTGCGGATGTTGTCAAGTGTAATGCTACATAGTCATTTCGGCCAGTTATTTTTCGGCTAATCCAACTTCAAGAATATCCTGAATTCCAACTACTTCTAAGCTTATGTTTTACTCTTTTTATCAATTCATAGATTGGAAACTATACCATTCGTTTTGGATGGGTGAAAGATGGATCTTAGCTTTGTAAAAAGCATGACCAATCTAAGTTTGTCACAGTGGAAAAAATTAAGTATGAACACAATTTTTCAGTGGATAAAGTTACTGTGTGGTGTGCATATCTCAAGTAAAACACTAAACTTCGTTACACTAGAACCCATTAGCGTGGCTGCAAAATGAAAAATGAGCAATGATAGGGGAGTGAAAAATTAGAGTGAAAACCTAAAGTGACAGACGTGGCAGTTATAAAAAAAAGACAAACAAATACCCTAACCAAATGATGAGTAAACCCTAATGAGTAATGAATTAGTTTTTCTTTTTATATATGCCACGTCAGTCACTTTGCGTTTTCACTTTAATTTTTCACTCCTCCAATCATTACTCAATAAAAAATATTGAACAGAAGAAACTCCAGAATTTCAGATTGAAGATGATGTGGTCATAATTTCTGCTTACAAGTATCTCAACGACTTAATTCAACGAGTGATCATAACTACAAAAAGAATGATTAGGTTCGAATCTATACAACCACCATTCAGCACATTGCAAGAGTTTTGATGCCACGCCTTCAAGACCTCAACAGTAGGCAGAGGCACAGTATAATAATCAGTAACAATCATAATGTGAAGAGAACAAATGTCACCGAGGAGATTCTTTCCACTCTAAGCCAACTGAATTATACAGATTAACAACTTTGAGTGATCGGTTCAAGTGGATTCGACTCCAAAACGATGGCCGGTGTAACAACTTTGATCAGACAACCAATTAATTGTATTAACATTCACAACCAGAAGGTGATTTTTGCTGCTGTCTGTTTGCCAGGTCAACCATATCAGGAATATACCTGCATAATTGACAAAGAAAGTTTCAAAATAATCAGCAAATTTCCAAGTCAGAAACACAATATCAGTTGCTTAACAAACATATCAGCTGAACGTACAAATTAGAAGAATCAGACTATCAAGTATACCTCAGAAGGTAATGAAAATATGCAAGTTTACACTAACTGGTGCTCAGTTAAAACATAGAAACTAGACCAACCAATAAATGCTTGGAAATCACTTCAACGTAGAGAACCCAAGTAGTTGGAAAAATCAACACCGCATTAAGGACAATATGCATTTGCACCTCCACTAGCAATACGTGCAGTAAAATTGAAATCCAATTTGAAGATCTACTCACGTTTCTTCAGGTTCGTTTTTAAGAGCATTCTTCGCTATGCACTCAAAAGCAGCTTCCACATTGAATCCCTCTTTTGCAGAAGTTTCAAAGTAAGGAATATCTCCTTTAGAGGCGCACCAGGCCCTTGCCTTCTTTTCAGAAACCTGCAGTTGAAGCGAAATGCAGAAGCAATAAAACCAGAAAATTTACATTTATGAAATCAGAAACAATTAAAACCCAAAATGCTATGAATCAATCAGTGAATAATTCTTGACATCCAACAGTACTTTCAGATACCACTAACTTTACAATTTGTGGCTTTTATGCTTTTTCCATTTTGAACAAGGAGCATGTTCTAACTGAAGTAAGTAAAATGCAAGTACCACTCGGCTATTTCCACCATCAATATCAACCTTGTTCCCCAACACAACAAATGGAAAATTTTCAGGATCAGGAGGGCTGGCCTGAGAACCAAACAAGACAGTATAAAAGTAAGTTGAAGAAGAGCAGAATCCCACGACCATTCAACAATAATGGATACACACATACCTGAATCAGAAATTCCTCCCGCCAGTTGTTGAGGTTATCAAATGACCTCATGACATTCACATCATGAACAAGAACACAGCAATCAGCACCACGGTAGAAAGCCACACCAAGGCTTTGAAACCTCTCCTGCCCTGCTGTATCCCATATCTAAAAAGGACAACTGAATATCAGACTGTTGTAAATAAGATCAAGAAGTTGAAGATATCATTTTTCAGATAATTAGGAATTAAAAAACCAAGGTGAGAGATGTTTCCAAGCTACAAAATAAAAATGATTTGGATTTCAAATGAAGATTACGATGACTCACGATAAAATAACACCATCAATTCAATACAGCAGAAAGAAACAAGGAACAAAAAAACAAAAACTATGATCCTCCTAATTAATTAACACTTGAAAATAAAAAATTCAAACAAAAACGAAGTCTTTGAGTAATTCTTGAATTACTATAAAACAGATTGGCAATGGGTTTCCCTTTTTCAGGTTTACAAACAATCTCCACAGTTTGAAAGCATCTTACTATAACCCAATAATTAAAAACAAACGCTCATTGCTCGTCTACCCAGACAGAAAAAAGAAATAAAGCAACTGAAAAAGGCGGGAAAGGAAAAGCGCAGAACATAATAACATAAGAAAGAAATGGAAGAAAAGCTGACCTGCATAGTGAAAAGCCTGTCTTCAAATTGAACCTCTTTGGTCAAGAAATCAGCCCCTATTGTTGCTTTATACTGATTGCTGAACTTTCGATTTACATATCTAATTTAATACTAAAATCAAGGCCAACCCAATTCCCAATTTTCTATGAATTTAATCAAAAACATTTATATATTATCATAGTGCATGGGGATTGGATTGGGGACGTGTCTCCTTAATTTCCATTTAGTACTAATAATTATTGTTTTCTTCGCATAACTGAGTAACTAATTCTGGGAAATGCAAGAATGATTGAAAAAAAAAAAGGATACTGATTCATCAAGGACGTCTTCCCAACGCTGTTAAAATCATAATTCAACAAGATCGTAAGCATCATCAATAAATAAACACAATATCTGGGATCACGCTTGCATAATACTTTTCAAAAAAAGAGAGAGAGAGAGAGAGAAAAAACAAAGAGCAGACCCGCTGTCGCCGAGAATGATTACTTTGAGAAGCATACGGCGACGAGATGCCATTGTTGTTTTCTTCACTCTTCAGGAATCAAGCGGGGGGACGGGAGAATCAATCAGGACGAGATCGATAACAATTTCTTTCTACGACGAGAAAAAGTCCGTTTCTTTAGTGTTTTTCAATTTGTTTTGGTTTTCCAAACGACGTCGTGCAGTGCACTTGTGTCACATGACGTATGTATTTCCTCAATTGGGCCTTTGACCCAAAATCTGTGTCACGGTTCTGGCCCAGTAGTATAGTACATGTGAACTAAAACTTTCGGGGAGTGTACGCTTCATAGTATTGGGATCCTCTACCCGATATTATCATGTCTTAAATTAAAATTACGTTTTAGGATTTACTGGTTAGTGTTTAATAATTAAAATTGAAACTACGTCGAGTCTAATAATTGTAAAGTTATTTTAGTGAAACTACATCGTTTTGAACATTAGACAGAATAACACATGAAAGTTGAATTATTTGAAAATGAAAAGAAAAAAAAAAGAATTATAATGATTGTTCATACAACTTTGGGTTGGAATGACAAGTAAGGAGACATGGGCATAAAAAGGGCAGATAGTGCAGTTCAAACTTTGAAATAAAAAGTCGGTTCTAAGTTTTAATCAATCACTATTAACATATTAGGATTTAGGACCACCAAAAGCAAAAAAGAATGCAAGAACATAAAGAATTGAGCTCATTCTCCCCACCACTGACAAGTGACCACCCCATGTGCATGAGTGCATCATTCCAATGATTTGCTGGCATAGCATGTTTTATACCATTACACTTCATGTGGCAAGTTTTGATTCCTTTCCTTGATGAACCAATCCAAACTTTTTTCATTTTCTTTAACTGTACAAACACAAGCCCAGATTCAAATAAATGTTACACAAAAGATAACAAAAGGAGTTGAAAAAGGGTTTAGATCAGATGTACAGCTAGCATTGCTTGTTCATACACAGTTCAAATCCCTCAATCTCAAACTCAACCAGTGGTCAAAGTAAGCATTCAAAATTGGCAACTTTAATAAACAAAAGAATAAATACAATTATCTCAACCCATTATCATGTCAATGCCCTCAATAAATACAATTAACTTTTTAAAAAAAAAAAAACAAAAGGGAAAATAAACTCAAAACAAAACCTTTCATTCTTTCTTTCAATATAGACGATGCAATGCATAGTACTAAAGAATTGTACTAAAAAAATAATAATAATAATAATTAGCAAGTGAATTCTATACAAAGAAACAACAGTAATGTCATAGTGAAGAGCCAGTACTGAACCCACTACTATCTTTCCTTTTTCCAACTTCCATTTCTCTAGTCTGAGCCTCACTGCTTGAGGCTGACGGATTTTTCCCGTATTCACTGGTCGCTTCACTGAAACCACTGTGCCCATAATTACCGCTTGCTATCATCTTCCAATATTGCTGCCTGTCTTGATTATATGCTGCCGCATCATAATCTGTGCTTCCATGTGAACTATAAACTGAGCTTTCTCCAGGTTTAATTCCTTCGTGAAGATCATCCAAGGAGACACTCCCCTCTAAGACCCGCACCACCTGTGCATTAAACATTCAAATTATCAAAATGAAGCTTATCTATATAATAATAAGTGCAGCACTATGATTCTATTTCTTGCCGTCAATTTGCTCAACAACATTACTTAGCAACTTAGATTGATCGGGTCAAAGATTATGTCCTGGTATGGAAATATACAATAAACCTTGAATCACACTTCAAGAGAAAATCTTAACATCGAGCCAATGTGATCAACCAGATCAGGACAGATTATTTCTTGGTTTGATTTCAAATTTACGATGATGCATAAACTAAAAAAAAGAGTTGAGTACCTGGCTCAATCGAGGTCGACGCCTAGCTGAATGGCGCACGCAAGCAGCAGCACAGGCAACCAGTCGAGCCATCCGATCACTGTCATAACGATTTTCTAACCGTGGATCGACAAGATCATCAAAATGTCTTTGATCTACAGCTGCTCTTAATAAGGGCCTTGCCTGTATCATATGATTACTTCTGTTACTAATCTAAATGTTCTTGTATATGTACTTGCAGCACGCTGCTGAAAAGCAAAAATTTTACTTAAAAGAGGAAAGAATTCCAGATGGATAGATTAACGACTCACCCACTCAACCAAACCATCTTCCATGCGAGCAGAATCAAAAGCTCGGAGCCCTGTGATCAACTCTAGGAGCACTACCCCAAAGGAGAAAACATCTGACTTATCCGTAAGTTTTCCAGAAGCAGCATATTCGGGAGCTAAATACCTACATTTAGTGAAAAGAAGAATCAAGAAATATCGATTGAAAATAGAATGCCACAACGTTTTACAAGAAAATAGTATAAAGTTCATAACTGAAAATTCACCCTAGGAAGCCAAATAAATTCAGCAGGAACATCCAATTTTCATATCAATTAAAAAAAATGAAAATAGACAGAAGCTTGGGTGTAGCCCAAGCTTCCACTACATTTCTTAACCAACAGCCCCTTCTCCCCATCCACCTCAAAAGAACCTCAAGAAAAAGGTCACGTAACCTAAAACAATTATACCACAAGAGAGAGTCTTACCCAAAAGTTCCCATCACTCGAGTGGAGACATGAGTATTGGCATCAGAAGTAAACTTTGCTAGTCCAAAATCAGCAACCTGAGAAAATAATCGAGACCATCGTAATCATAGTACAAGATACAGGCAAATTATATACTGCAATTGGACAATTATTTATCAAGACCTTAGGAAATTTATATACAAGATAGTATCATTTCCTTAAAACGCTAAAGTAATCAATGGGGATTGTGGAAACTTGCCTTTGCCTCAAAATTAAAATCAATAAGTATATTAGTTGCCTTCACATCACGATGAATGATTGTTGGATGGCCTGTATCATAAATAAATATCATACTTTAAAAAACAGCAAACAAAATATTGAATCAAAACAAGGAAGGCACGAAAAGGATTATTTTGTTGTATGACAGAAGAAATGCGGCAACAACTCACAATCCTCGTGCAGATAAGCCAATCCTTTTGCAGAGCCTACAGCAATCCTCAATCGTGTGGGAAAATCTATTGGAGGCCTTCCCTCACCTGAAACATATGATTTGTTAATCATACTATCGTACTTAAACAGATCAAAACCGAAGATACACAAATATATTTAAATCAAATAAGAATGTCATGCAGACACATTAGCTAACAGCAAAACCATTTAAAAAAAAAATTAAACAATTATCTTCAAGTTCCAATATAACTGATATGATATCAATTGTTGTTGCAATATGAACTCACCATGCAAATGAAACTCCAAGGTGTTATTAGGAACAAACTCATAGACAAGCAGTCTCCGGGCACCTGTGATACAATATCCAACCAACGAAACGAGATGCTTGTGATGCACTCGACTAATGGTATCAACCTCAGCCTGAAATTCACGCTCCCCCTGTCCACTTCCAGCTTTTAGCTGTTTAACAGCAATCTCTTTCCCATTTGGGAGGACTCCCCTATGAACATACCCAAAACCACCTTGCCCAAGAAGGTTGGCATCTGAGAAGCCATCCGTTGCCATAGCCAATTCTTCATATGTGAATGTGCTCTTTGAGATCCCAAAAGCCATACCAGGAGATAGTGGTGGTAATGGATTTTCAGAACCTGAATAATTGGACCCAGAACCTCCACTGCTAGGTTGGGATGCAGGCACACGTACTGGATAATATGGAGGCTTTGATGCCACTGCTGGAGGTGGAGAGACTTTTGGCGGAATTGAAACTACATGATCTCCAGGTGGTGGAGCAGCATTATGCTGCCATTGGTATACTGGGCCACCATAAGGGTCAACTGGAATTTGGAAATAATATCACAAATTATCAATGATATTCACAAAAATACAAATCAAGGAGAAAAAGTATCCATGCAAAACAATAATATTTGCAATAGAAATTTAAACTTTTATCAGATGGATATTTTGCCATAAGTCACATCTTAAAACTAAGCTCTTCAAACTAAGCTACTTATAAATGCCTAAAATAGTTAACAGCCATCATAAGTTGGCATTTATTGCATCTTTCAACCAGAAAAGGATCCCCGTGGTTTCAAAATCATATTTGAGATTAATTATCTCTCTCTAACTGAGAGATAAACAGATGTAAATCTATGCAAATATTTCAAATAGGACACAAAAAATAATCATATCTATATTTTTGGAAAATTTATTAGGAAAGTCATTCTTCCATGACTCGTGACTGAAAAGTTGTAGAAAGATCGCAGAACATACCCATTGGACGAGAAAGCTTATAAAGAAACAATAGCACAAGAACGGATTGAAAAAGCAATCTCAAACTCTCAACAAAACCAAAGATGGGAGAAAAAAACATTAGGGAGGAAACAGAACGGGAAATGAAAACAATATACTATTGTTGCTGGTACGATTATTAAATGCATCCAAGAGACTATATCTAATTGCAGGCACCCTGAGAACGCTTGCGGCTTGCAATTTAGAGAAAGCAATTAGTATTTATAATCAGAAATTTCAAGTGAAACTCCATATATATATATATATATATATATATATATACTTATCATTGCCAAGCATTTCATCAAAGACATTGTGGAAGTTAGAAAATAAATACGAGGGGTAACCAGATCTATCCGTTTAATGAATATTTATATCCAGAACCGGCAACAAATCAAGAAAAAAAAGTTCACCTTTAGGCCCAGATGGTGGAGGAACATGGTTCCTTCTCTTCTTTTTAGAGACTACGCATTTCCAACTTATTATTACTAATATAATAACAGCCACAGCCACTCCAGCGATTATTCCCACGATCGCTGCAGTTGGAACCCCACCACCTCCGCCGCCACCACCAGAAGAAGTCGGAGTCGTCGACGACGGTGGTGATAAGCTTCCTCTTGGAGGCGGTGGAGATCTCCCACTTGCTGGAGGTGGGTTTCCCCCGGACGGCGGCGCAGGAGAGGTACCAGAAGGAGGAGATGGGGTGCTGGAAGGTGGCGATGGAGGAGATGGGGTGCTGGAAGGTGGCGATGGAGGAGATGGGGATGCCGTTGGAGGGGACGGGGGTGATGGGGTCGATGAGGGTGGCGGAGGAGACACAGGAGCAGGGGCAGAAGGCGGCGGTGGAGATGCAGTTGGCGGCGGTGGAGAGGAAGTTGGCGGAGGAGAAGTTGCAGTGGGTGGAGGGCTAGAAACAGGAGGTGGAGTAGCAGCAGGTGGAGAAGGTGTTGACGCCGCCGGTGGTGGTGCTGTATTATTGGTTGGTGGCGCTGGGGACGAAGTTGGCGGCAGCGGCGCTGCGGGCGTAGGTGACGACATCTTGCGCCCAACCCTCTGGATTGATATATATTATCCTAAAACTCTTTTCGCGCTTGCAGAAGTGCAATGAGTGTATTACCGGAATGTTGTCGTCGGAGATAAAGAAAAAAAGCGAAGCGATTCGAGAAGAACTAGATTTTTGTGTTTTGATTTAATACAATACTCCGTACAAAATTCATATCGTTGTTGATAATGTTTGGAAGTAATGAGGTTTTGAAAATTGAAACTTCGCAGGAAGAAGGGCAGCCCACCAGCGAATTTCAAGTAGTCTAGCTAAATAATGGCTCTTTTTTTTCTCTTTCAATCACTCTGTCACTGTGTGTCTGTGTGAGAGAGAAAGTAAATACTACTACTCCTACTTTTACTAGTATATTATTATAGAATTAGATTGTGTGTCCTCCCGCTCACATGGTGTGAGAATTTAGGAGTTTTATCAAATCGGACATAAGTTGGAAGAAGAAGGGACCCACACGACTGGCCCGCGCATTTCTCCGTCTTTTACTCGTTCGGATAATTGGGATTTGGGGTGTTTTCATGTTTTCGTCCTCGTTTGCTCTTTGCTGGCGGTTTCTCTTTTCTTTTTTCTTTTAGAAAAAAAAAACATTTTCAAATCGGTTCACACGAAAAACAAAAAAGACAAGGAGTTGGTGACTATTTTAATAATTTTGGAGAATGTTTAACAAAAATTGAAATGTCCGATTTAATTCCTACACATAATTTTTGGTTATGGTTTATTATGGAATACATTTGTCACTTTTTCCCTAATACAACATGATGATGGAATAATAAAACGGTAAATAAATTACAACGTAAGTTGAGATTTGGGTCATAATAAAAACATCAAATAAATGCACAACCAAAAATCTTATAAGATATTAATAAATGAATTTTAAAACGGAATTTTATAATTTTTGTTTTAGTTATTATCATTCAATAGATTAACATTACTTTTGAATAGACGAGTACAAATTATTTTGTAGATTAATATTAAATATGGATAGATAGTTAATGTGATAAGAGATGATATTTTATACCTTTTTAAAGTTGTGTCATTCTGGGACTGTCTCATAAGTCAATTTTTATAGGTGATATGTTAAGTTTTTTATAGTTTATACGTTATAAAAATCGTTTTAAATTTGTGTTATCCTGAGACTGTTTCACATGAAACTGCGAATTATATTTTATAAGTTAATTTTTTATAGTTGATATGCTAAGTTTTTTATAGGTTATACGTTAATTTTTTATAGGTTATATGCTAAATTTTTATAGATTATACGCAGAAACATTATTAGCTAATTTTATATATTATACACTAATTTTTTATATTGCATTTTTTGTTTTACGAAACAATCAATTACTTGCAATTGACATTACTTCTTTCTTCGTTTGACATTTTTACCAAACTAAGCAAAGAGACAATATGACAGTGGCAGCAAACCATATTTGGTGGCATACATATATCAAACATACCTCCATTTGAAGCCAAAATATTTAACGCAGAAATTAAAGAATTGGGTAATTTTCCTTCCACGCACCTTCAGTTTTATAGAATTGTCAAAGTAGCCACTAAACATTTCAATAAGTGGCTAAAACGTACTACTAAGTACTAACCCCTTGGGCTCGTTTGGTTGGCGGGAAAGTAAAGTGTTTTGGGAATATGATTTCTTAGATTTTGATTATGAGCAAAATGAATCAGCAACTTTCCTTTCCTATGTTTGGATAGATCACGGAATGTTAAGAGAAAAATTAATTAAAAATCATATTTTAGTATTTCATTTAAATTAATCAACCAAAAAATGCAATGCATTTTTTGTTCAATTATAAAAAAGTATATATTTGTGATATATACAGGGTTATATAACAAAATTATTTTCTAATTATGCTTTAAAATTTTTCATTTATGTGTAATAAATAATTATTATCCAGCAAACTATAAAATGCTTGTAAAATTATAATGTCGAAAATAAGTATTATTATATAATTTATGTGTTATAACAAACAAATAAATAAAAATAATTCAAAATGCTAACAAATGTAAACTACATATTTAATGCTATATTGTCATTATTATATAAATCACATATAATTTTATAAATTTTTTAAAATTAATGTTGTCTATTTGTATTTCTTCAAAGTTATTTATTTCAATAATAATTTTTTTTTGAAAATTAATGTTGTTTGTTTATTTAAATTTTTTATATTTTAAGAGTGGGTTAGTTTTACAATGAAAGTTTGAGGAACAAATATGTAAAATTATAATTAACAAGAACTAAGTTTATAGTAAAAATTATTATGTTATTCAATTAAAGTTTAATAAAGTTGAATTATTTATTCATGTGGGTTGTATCATAAGTGATAAAATTGTATTAATAAATATTTAATGAAAGATGACTCACTTTCCTGGAGTAAGTAATCAGAATACTAACTTGGAATAAGGATTAAGAATCCAGAAATTTTATACTAACTTTTCTGGAGTGCAGGATTCTTTTTACTTTCCCAAAAGTCAAAAAATAAACCAAACACTAGAATTTAAAAATCAGGAAAAAATTACTTTCCAACTCCAGATTACTACCAACCAAACGAGCCCCTTAAGATTTCTCCCACCTTTTTTGAATGAAACAATAACTCTAACTCCATTCAAATAGGAATTCAATATAAACATTAAATTTTAAACTTCAAAGATTTTTTTGTTCAAACTTCTGTTACAAAATTCAAATTATTATCTCAAAAAATAAATAAAGAAATAAATAACATGTGTTGGATAGGGATGTGTATAAGTTAAAAATTATAAAATGAGAATGTAAGATGGGGATAAGAATAAGCAAAATTTATCTGTTTACTAAAGAAAAAAAAGTGATATTCGGTTATAATGATTTTATTTTTGTAAAAGAAGTTTGAATAAAACACTTGTGATGTAAATTATCTTCTTAATTCATGACTTGTTTATAATTGAATGGCTATCTTACCTTCAAGTGTATGAAAAACTTCAAATAGCTGGTGTTCATTTCACACTTGAATAAATGTTTGGTGTTATTTGCTAATTTTGCAAATATGAAGAGTTGTGGACGAAATTATGCTTTTGACCTGTGGCTTAAACACATTTAGCAAACTAAAAATGTGTACACCTATCATTATTTTTATTTACACAATCAGTATCATAATTAATTGATTTTTTTTAATTGCCTTCCTTTTTCCCAAAATTTGCTCATATATTGTTAGGATTTTAAACCAAGCTGATTTAGTAAATGTAATTTGTGGTAGAATTATTTGTGATAAGGTTTATTTGTTTAATTGGTTAGATAAATTTAATGAAATTTTGTATATAATGTCTCGAGTTGGTAACCTTCATCCTTTTCTTTTAAAATTTGAGACCAATTATTTTTGGTAAAATGTTCTCCCTTGTTCATAGGATATAATATACTATCTCCAATATTATCTTATTTTATTACTTTAATGTTCAAAACGATATAGTTTTACTAAAATTAAAAATAAAAAACGTAATATCACTAAAATAACGAATAGACGAGTCAATCTAATACGTAATTTCAATATAAAACATGATAAAATAGAATAATTTTAGACAAAAAATTTAATCACTGCTTATAGATAATTGGTGGATTAATAAAGTTTTTTTATTCTTTTTGTTATTACCGATATGTTTTAACTTATCTACCTAGACACAATTATAGAGAAAAAACCAAAATGATGAAGATAGAATATTGACATTACACCCGTTTGGATTTTAGTTAAAAATAAACTAAAATACAGAGCATAGCCAGAACTGGAAATTGGTTCCAGATTGACTGCCAACTTGGGTTGGGTCAAAAGTTGGTTTACAAGAAGAATTAACATGGTAGGTTAGGGTGGGCAAGATTTGTAAGAAAAGAAAATTTTATTATTAGTAAGGTTAATTTGTATGGAAAAGACAGAAGTTTTGAGTGACTTAAAACGCATACGCTTTGTAGTGATTTTATTACTGTTTTTTTCGACCCAACAAAGAGACCAAGACAAAGACAACATTGGTTACTAATGTTACATCGTTCTTATGATTAAAAAGACCAAGACAAAATTCTCAATCTTACTAATCAATAGTATTAATTTGCAAAACTATAGTTTGTTTATAAATTAACAATTGTACTGCTAACAGACTAACGGCAGATGATGATAACGACTGTTATAAAACGGTTATTGTCATTTTTTGGTTTTTCTGCTTAATGCCAGATGGGTTTGTGGTCCTTTTGTCGTTAATGTATGATTAATTTATATACTCATAATAATAGAGAAATGATAGGGGGAAATGATACGGGTATTGAAATTCTGGGGTGAAATCCCATACTGAATGATGTGGCAGTGATAAAAAGACAAACTTATCCCTTATCCATTAGGGTTCACTCATCATTTGGTTAGGGTATTAGTTTGTCTTTTTATCACTGCCACGTTATTCACTATAGGATTTCACTCTAAAATTTCACTCCTCTATCATTGCTCCATAATAATAATAATAATAATAATAGAGAAGATTAGTTAATTAAATGAGATACAGTTCATTAGCATTACTAAATTAAGAAATGGGTAAAATTTAATTTTGCAGGAAAAAAAAAAATCTTTGATTTGATTCCATGGCTTTAAGTAAAAGGCAAACCCAGCTGGATTACACTTACACCTGAGTAGGGCTGAGTTTGATGATGGGACGCGCTTCCTATATTATAAATTTATAACTAACTACTGCAGTAGTGGAGAATATTGTGAAGAGACGAGGATTTCAATTGCATTTGCATCATTGCATGCTTCATTCAAAACAACTTGAATGCAAAAATTGGTGCATCATAAATTCATTCATTCTTAACGATATTTCTTCTCTATGAGAAGATTTCAAATGTTTAATTAATTTGATGATTTGATAGATTCATCAGAAGAGAAGATTTCAAAGTCAACTTTGACAGTGTTTTCACACTGCTTAATTGGCAACCATCAAGCAATTTGCGTATGACAGAGAACTAGGAACTGGTAAAATAAGGAGTAAATGTATATGAGTTGAGCCAAGAAGACGGCTTATAAATTAATCTGTCAGTTATCTAATAATTATCGTTTTAAATATGTACATACTAATTAAGAAAATTTATAAATTCTCTTATTTACCCATATTTATAATCATAATTTTATATCTCTTCTTTTAATTAACATTACATAGATAAATGGGACAAAAGTTAAAAGTTGAAGCTTTTAGAATTTTTGAATTGAAATTTGTAAATTAACAATTATTTGATAATAAGAAATGAGAGTTAAAACGATACTTATTAAAGACCAGGTATTAGTAATCATATAAATATAAATATAGAACTTGGATATTATTAGAAATTTACAAGGGGACAAAACGGCCGTTGCGCAGCCATTCATTTGTTGTTTGGCTTTCGATTTCAGTAGTATTAATAAGACTGATGCCAAGCCAATCTAGCCGTGGAAGAGTTAATAAATGTACCCAAAAAATACAATTAATGAAGGTTTGACCAGAAAAAATCCTTGTACGTTCGTGTTTTTGCATATATTGGAAGACCTAGAAATGTGTTTGATAAAATAATAGTTTTGGACCTTTTGGTATGTTCGCCATCCCAAGTTGTTGTCAATTTGTCATCGCCAAGTCATTTCTGGTATGCAATGCAAGTATCAACTTTGCAGTATTCTGATGCAGAAAAGTAATCAGTGGATTTTCTTCCTGGTTGAAACACTCATGTGTATGTAAAAGAATCTTTATACAAGTTAGAACCCTTTTTATATATATATATTTTTTCATTTTTCTTATTAATTAATTCTGATCAAACTCTTGCCACTACGGTATAACATTTCTGAAATTGAATGGCAAGTGATTTATTGTGGCCTTGTGGGTTTTGAATATTAAAAAATAAAAAATAAAACTAATGTTTTCTTTCAGTTTTTTTCTTATTTTCGTGGATGCAACGGTGGGCTTTGTTTGGGTGGCCAGAACTCACGTGTAGTTGGGTATAATATTCCTGTCATTAATTAGTGGCATGACATTCGCATATGTGAATCAATCAATCCCAGCTCTGTTGACCCAAATCAAGATTAAGTTAAAGCATTCGTTTAGCAAAAAGAAATGATGACTGACGGACTTCAATAAATTAAACTACACTTGAATCATGGAAACTACATACACATCGGCCAAGTAGGACTGATATCGAGCCGAGCCTAAAACTCAAGTTCGAGTAAAAAATTTCGAGCTCGGGCTCGGCTCGTCGTTTAGTGTTTATTCAAGTTCGAGTTCGATTTCCAGCCCAAACTCGAGATCGAGCCCGAGCTTGAGCTCGATTTCATTTTTTTTATCACTTTTTTTTTCTTTTTGCACAAATAAAATTATTCAATCACAATACAATAACTTATCAAATATTTTGATACAATAACTTATCAAATATTTTGATAATAGTTAACACAATCTATTAGTTATATTCAAATGTAAATAAAATAAATTATAACATACATTGTTCAAAGAAACAACACCAACTAAATAATTCAAAAAATAACATACATTATAAATTCTCATGAAAAATAACTTTTTTACAATTTTTTAACATAAATTTCCACTCAAATAAATATATCAATTCAAACGCGTATAAAAGATTAGTTTATTATAACAATTCAAACACTCGTATATTGTGATTTGTGTCTTAATAAATATATATAAAAATATAATTATTTCTAGTATTTAGTATATAAGTACAATATATATTATATAATTAATATTTAATCGAGCTTTTAATGAGATTTAATCGAGCTATAAACGAGTTTTTTAACGAGCTGTTCATGAACGTAAACGAGTTTTCACCAATGTGTTCATTTATTAATCGACCCTAAAATCTTGTTCGCGTTCGTTTATTTAATAAATAAGCGAGCTCAAGTCGAGCTTTAATCGAGCCGATTCCGAGCTTGTTCGTGAACGGTCGTTTTCGTTCTCATCCCTATCGGCAAGTATTGAGTGAAGATAAATTCTAGTACTAAATTTTGGAGTGACGAGGGATGTAGAAAAACCCACTCAAATCGCCCAAGTCCATTAAGAATGATGGATGGATGGATGGTGCTGTGATTTAGGTTATGCTTGGATGGTCTCATTTTTGTGATTTATTTCACAAATGCAAAATGAGTTGTTTGTTTTGTTCAAATTTTTCATCAAAAATTTTAAAACAAAAAACAATGATACAGTAATTATTTTTGCTACAGTATTTTTTATAAATAAAATATTGAATTTGAATTTGAATTTTAAAATTTAATAATAAACAATTTTTCCTAACACAATTCCCATCAAAACAAACTAATAAAATACTAATTCAAAATTAAATTTCAAACTTTTATTAATAAAAAAATCTTCAATACAAATCTCTAACAAAACAAAATTATTCATTCAAAACACTCTCAAAATATTTTAATTTTTTTTCCATGATATAATTCGAAAATAACTCATTCAAACATAACCTAACCAGCTACGCGCAGATGCCGTGATTGTCATGCGGAGGACCACCGCTGATTGAAATGACGTGAAAAACATGTGCAAATGAATTAGGTTCAGACATTAATCACCTTAGCAGCAAGAGATTGCGCGTTGCACTGTTGCCGGTTTTAACCAGCTACCGTGATTGTCGGAATTGATTTTTTTAAGGTTGGAACAAAAAACAACATATAAAAAATGACATTCCTTGAAGAGTAGATGGAGAGTAGCAATGGAAGAATCGTGAAGAAGGCAAATATGGGATTTGGGCTTCAACAATTTTGAACTCTCAGTCGTTTTTCATTCAATGTACAAATATGTATTGCTCACGTCTTTAATCACGTCCTAATTTTCAAGAATTTTGTTATACTTCAACATTTAAAATGTGCGCTACTGTGCTGTGCTTACATGAAAAATATGAACGTTATTGTAAACGAAGACTTCCAAACTATTCAGCACCGCAAAATATAGTCAAAGTCCTAATTGGCCATGCGCACGGCTTTACAATTTTCAATTCAGCCCACAACGACAAATCGTTGATCCTCTAAGAGAAGAGAACGAGACTGGTTGCGGTTGGGCAAACTAATAAAGGCCTATAGGTACTGAGGTTGGGCCGGTACTACGAGAGTAGTATCTGCCGGTACTACGAGAGTAGTATCTATTTGAGTACACATCCCGCGATTTGTTGCGGTTGGGCAAACTAATAAAGGCCTATAAGTACCCAAGTTGGGCCGGTACTGTGAGATTAATATACATCTGCGTGCACATCTCGCGATTTACCTCCTCAGGTGGCTAGAGGACGGTTACCTTGAGGTCAAGTATAGTACAACGTAAGTTGGGATCTCGATCATAAAAAAAAAATAACAAACCATCGCATTTTCATTTTCATTTTCATGCTTACGTACAAGATTATGCCATGATTGTTCTTCCAACATTAACTACAAATCCAACGTTGTTTTTTCTACTTGATGTCTTGAGGATTCTTTCATTGAATTCCCCTTTCGTGTTCATTTTTTTTTAACACTTCCAGAAGAACATCTTACTGTCGATGCGGCAGATTAAAGATATCCAAAACGTTTGACTGTAACATACACAGCCATTTAAGACTCCAGAAAGTCAGAACAATTGTTATAGCTGTTCCTTGCGAAATTGCAAGATGAGATAAAGATTTAAAATGCAGAAATTGGAATGATATTTTGATTCAAGTCTCTTCATAATTAAAGAATGCTTTAATTCCTCAACAATTACAAAGAATATTGTGGTGTCCTAGCAGTAACCTCCCCATTCTCCTGTCCACAACACATCTTGCACAGGTTCCACCCATTTGTAACTTCTAAAGCTTTTCATCTAAATGATCTCCACATGTATATATATTAGCATCTGCTAAAATGTTAAAAGAGGGATATAAAGGATTTCCATTAAAAAGAGAAACCATATCCTTCATGTTTTTGGATTGGCTTCATTAATCTGACCCTATGAATACTTTTCTTTAATAACTGAAGGAGCTCGGCTTTTTGGATGTAGATGGTTAAGTTTCAAGTGCCTGGAAATGTGCTACTGACTGTACTAGATAAGATGATGAATGCACAGACGACCGAAAGAGAGAAGACAGAAACCCAAGTGTTTTCAGTGTACATCTCCATGGCATCTGTGAAAGAAAAACGAGTGCGATTTTCTGCCCAGTTACGGAGCCGATCTGCCTCTGCAGCATACAATGCTCTTCCCTAAATTGTTCCATTTAGTTAGTTAGCTACCACTATAATACAACAATCCACAAGCCATACGATACGAGACACTTTCCCTAAGTGATCGCTAGAGTGAACCTTGTGTAGATGTTGCGAATGGCAGACAAACCATAAAAGGAATGACGAATTACCTGGTCATCAAACCAACGACCTCTTCTAAGCCATGCAGTGACTAAAGCAAGTAAGATCCGTGGCGGAGTCAGATAATTTATGGCCTTTCCACTACCCTTCACAACCCGCATTCGCGGAACTAAGGTTCTAGCAACTGTCTCGGGAAGCTCACAGATGATGTTAAACATCTGCTTGTTTTTTATACTTGACCCACTGCAAAAAATTTAAACACAAAACTTCTCTCAAAATCTCATTAGTGAAATCAAAAGGCTGAAGCATAGTAAATGGTGCTTTATTGAGCAGCAAAGAGACTGTACAAAAAATATTGATTAGATTGTCAATAACTATAAGTACAGGCCATGATGGGTGAAGAACGCATCATCAATTCAAAAAGAGATGTGCAAAATCTCCAAAAACTGTCCTTTACCTTAACAACAAATCTGTCAGGACCATGCCAGGAGAGGCTGTATGCACTCCAACATTTGATCGTCTGCTCTCCTTCAGAAGAGACGATTGTAGCTGCCTAAGACCACATTTTGTTGACCCATATCTGCAGATCAAAGGAGTCCAAAAATTGAGCCATCACCAGCAAAAGAAAGGCTTAAACATAGATGGTTGATAATGCTGACCACATCAGCACAAGTTCGACGAAAAATAGTAATTCTATATGAAGAACTTACACAGCTGTGAGAGGGGTGCTAGATCCTCCAGAACCAGCACCATCCATGTTGAAAACATGACCTCCCTGTTTTTGGCTTTCCATTATCTGCATGGCTTCTCGAGTGCAGAGAATAGATCCAACCAAGTTCGTGGAGACAATCTTTTCTCAACACCATAGAGTATTATGCTAGGATCAGTGAGATGAAAGACTTACAGAAATAAGTGCTCAGTGACTTATCAATTGGTGGATACAAAAAGACCAGCTTTGCAGAAGTACAGAACAAATTATGTAAATATCTACCTATGTAATTTGTTTACAACATTAGCGAGAAAGGAAAAAACATGGAGACATATTGCTTGACCATTATAACCACATATATTTACTATAAACTTAAGGTTCATTTATTGGCTCCAAGATGTTAATATTTAATAAGTGGCAGCTTTCTACATGAAAATCCTCCCCTGCTCATACAGGAGGAAAAGTTAGGCAGCATATTTGTTCTTCAGCAAATCAGGTAAGTGACACTGTCTGGTGTAATTGCAAAGGCTATATTTACTAGTACTAGTTTTTGCATCTTAATTCTTGTAAATGTCAACAAAATCCTATTCAACCTTTCAAGTTTCAATTTTTTATATCTTGTCATGATTAAAATATTCTGTTTTGTCAAATAGACTTAAATACTTCAGTCTTTCAGCATACTAGACAATGTGCGCAATTTTGTGAATACCTGTTGAATATCATCATCTGTAAATTGCAGCAAGGGTCTGAAACCTTTGTTTGTCCCAGCATTATTTACCTGGTAACATTAATAAAAAAGGAATTCAAAATGACGAATTACAAAAGTTCCACCTGACCTACTACATAGCTAGAGTTTACCGTGTGCTATTTCCACTAAGCAGAGACTTGTTTTAAAATTAAAGTTTACCAACTACGAAATGACAGAGACCAAAGAGCTTCATTTAGCTTCGATTGCTAAATCAAATCACAACATATTTTCTTTAGCTAATTTCCATTTTGAAATTAAGTCTCAGAGGATGAAGCAAGAAAACAACCATAAATTGGCAGGTAAATCGTTAAAAGGAAGAGACACCGAAGTTAAAGATCCTCACCCAAATGTCAATGGAACCAAGTTTCTTGACAGCATAGTTTGCCAATTTCTGCACATCAGCAGGTACAGAGACATCACATGCAATGCCCACCACCTTTGCTCGTGTCAATTTTTTTCTTGATGAATCACCTGAGTTGATCAAGAGTTGCTGCAGGTTATCTTCTAGCTCTTTGATAGTTCTGTTGACGGATTCAGGGCTGCTTGAGAAGAACAAACTATAAACAAGCAGTTGCAAGAGCAAAAATAGGACCAAATAGAAGTTGCAAATCTTTTGAAGCACCTGCGTGAAGCAATAACGACGCGGTCCCCAGACAATAAGAATTCACGAGCAAGAGCTTTCCCCAGTCCCCTTGTACTTCAATCAACAATAGAAGATTATTTTCATTACACATATTGGTATAATATAATTTTCTAAGTTGGAGAAATTAAAAAAAGAATACAATAACAATTTTTTAAACTACTAAGAAGTAAACTATCTATAACGCTATGATCAACTCCGTTTAGGAATCAACCCGACAAATGGTTCACACGACAAGCTTCAAGGATTCAACAATGAACTAGCTTCATTTTGTTGAAGTATGGAACTTTACATGCCTTAGACTTGGGCTGAAAAGTATAACTTCTGATATGCATCACTAAGAGCAACCTATGAAGTGAATCACTGCCTGAATTTCTTTTTAAAAAAATGTACCTTCCAGTTATTACTACATTGCGCGGACCAGCTCGACTCACTTCCTCCAACACCATATTGGCACCAATCATAGTCCCAATTATTATCCCTCCGAGCCAACTATACCATATCAATGCATTCATCTGGCTATCCCCACCTTCAGAATATACACAGAACATTAAGGAATCACCCGTCAATAATCAATTTAGAAACAGAAATCAGTAATGTGAATGTAGTTTTTCAATTATTAAATAGATTTTACGTTCTTTTTTTGGGAGTTGGTGGGGAGAACGAAGTTTAACAGTGAAAAGATTATCAAACTAACCTGACAACTGAAATCCAATCAACAGTATAGCGCCCGTGCTCATCATTGTCACAATAAATCGTGCAAATTGTATAGCAACCTACGGTCAGAAAATCAAATCTTTAAATCATCAGCAAAAGACCAAAACGTCAATTAGAGCATAAAACAATAGCAAAAATGAGATTAAAAATCTTAGTTCATTCACGACCCTAGTCTTGAACTTGATGACTTAATCCAAAGACAAGTATATCTATACTAACATGTACTGCAACCTTATTTCCTATCTTTCCTAATATCTAGAATCTAGATATCAAACATGCAGAGATTTTCATAGGAAATAGTGAAGAGCACAGTCTTAGGCATGTCAACCTAAGAACACATATATAGAATAGTAAAGCTCCAAGCTTTCTTTTCTTTAGGGAAATAATTATTAATTACCAAGGATAACTTCTTCTCCAATTCCTCCAAAGCTTCTGATCGCAAACTGGGCTTCGAAAATCTCCATACAGTAGACCTTATAGCACCAATTAACTCATTAACATCATTCTTGGATTCCAACCCATTTTTCCTCACAATATTGCTCTTCCTTTTCTCCATCACTCTTCCTCCCTCTTCGGACCTGAAAGACCTGCATGGTTTAAAATGAATTCTACCGCGACCCTTTACACTAACAAGATCCCACGTTAAAATACTCCGTGGGAAATCCTGCCGGACCGGCGGTATTAGGAAATCCCGTTGGTGAAAAGGTGACACGTGTAACTTAGCCATGGTGGAAAGTTATCCTAGGTAAGGTTGTTAGTGCAGTTGCTGATTCATGAAATTTAACTTTAAAAAAAAGAAAGAAAAAATCTTGAGGAGGAGGGGTTGCTTGGATATTGAGAATTGAACAGATTTTTGAGCTGGAAATATCTAAGGAAGTATAAATATTTGGAGAATCACAGCAAAAAAAGTACTAAGGCTAGTAGGGTAGGAAAGATTAGAGTGGTGACAAAAGAGGAAGAGTGGACTGAAGATTGTGATATCCACACGTTAGAGCAACCTGATCAACACACGCCTTTAAGTGTAACGTGGCGCCATTGATCAGTTTCTTGATTTCGAACTCGTCACTTTCGCGTACATGGGACGACTGTATATAAATATAATATAAAATACAGTAAGTTCCAATTTTGTTTACGAAATTACTAAGGATCGATAATCGATTGAATTTATAAAAAGGGCTTCGTTAATGGCGTGCAGATTACTGTGTCAAAGTTTCTTTTTGATCTTCCATTTTTTTACCCAATTAAGTTCCAGTGGCAACGTCGAACCATTAACAACAACCTTTTACAGTGTTATGGACAAAGTCGGTGGCAATTTTTTTTTTTTAAAAAAGAAAACAATGATGGGAAAGGAGGATTTGAAGTGATTGTGTGAAATAGTGAGATGAAGATTTTTAACAACCATTCAACAAATGTGATGTGCAATGGGCCATGGCCTTTTACTTAATGAGATTTGAAAGGGGTTTAGTTGGGGTTGGGCTAGTGGTCCCGCACTACTTAGTGGGTTCGTAGATGAATTAATACGTTTGCGTTTTAGGGCTTTAGTTGGGGTAAAGCTCTCAGGTCCGCACTATGTAGTGGGTTAGTAGAAGAATTAATGTTGAGGCGCACTTTTAGTTTCTACTATGGGTGATACGAGCCGAGCCGAGCCGAGCCTAAATTTTAGAGTGTTCAGGTTCGGTTCGTTTATTAATCGAGTCTAAAAATATGTTCGCGTTCGTTTATTTCCGAGCTCGAGCTGAGCTTTACGTGAACCAAAATCAGCCCGAACCGGCTCGCATAAGAATGTATAATTTAGTTAAATTAATATATTTTGTCTCTTTAGATAAATGTCCAAATTTAATTCAAACTCATATATATTGATTTGTGTGCTTATATGTATAAAAAATCGATTTTTTCTGTTATTTAAGAGTTTTACTTAGTGTATATATTATTTATATTATATAATTTATATTTTAAATAAATTCTTAACAAGTTGTTGACCAACCTAAACGAATCTTTTACTTGCTTATTGATTTATTATTCATTTATTAATCTAACCTAAAGTTTTGTTTGTTTTAATTTGTTTATTAAGTAGACGAGATTGAGTGAAATTTTAACTGAGCCGATTCAAGTCTTGTTCATAAATGTTTATATTCGTTCTCACCACCGTATATTGTGATTTGTGTGTCAATAAATAAATAAATAAATAAATATATATATATATATATATAAATACGTAGGGCAGTATAATAAATATATATATGATTTGTGTGTCACCCTCTTTGTCCCATATATAAGTTTAATTAACGAGATTTATAAGAAACTAAATCCGTTTTTAATTTGAAAATGCAATTCTTCCAACCAAAGAAATGTGTGGAAGAAATGGAAAGCTCGTGGAAATGGTGATTCATAACCATCATCAATGGTGTGTCCAGCTGGCAAATGGCAGCATAAAATAATTACAAAAAAACTTAAAACATAAAAAAAAAACAAGCAAAGCTGAGGCACTGCCAGCCGGGCTTGCTATAATTCAGAAACAGCGCAGCATTCGTGTTCACACAAAATTCAGACAAATATATATATTTACACAGTATCCAATTTCCATGGAAACTTACCACCAATGACTCATTTCAAGAAATCTCTTTGAAAATAATCAGACCCCCCAAAATTCTCCCTCCCTCTCTCCCGCAGGCTGCAGCTATCTTTGTTTTTTTTTCCCTTCCATTATTACTCCCCGTGAGAGAGAGGAGAGGAGAGGAGAGGAGACAGAAGAAGAAGAAGAAATACATTCCATTTCAGGAAACGAAATTATGCAGAGGCCTAAGGATCAACGGTCCAGAGCTTCCAAACCCACAACCATACACGGCTTTGCTCAGTCTGGCGATCTTATTGCATTCCAGAAGTTACTTCGTGACAACCCATCTCTTCTTAATGATCGAAACCCCGTTGTAAGATCTCCTTGTTTTTTTTTATTTCCTTTCAAGTTTAATATCTTGGAAGAAATGAGAACCCATTTGTTCTTTCGTGTTAATTCCGCATTTCTCTCTTGTATGTTTTTTTGGTTTGTAGATATTGACACGAATTGTTCCGTTTCTTAATTCTTTTTTGGGGGCGGTTTTTCGTTTCCTTTTTAGTTGAATGCATTACAGATTTTCAGGATCTGTCAAGCTTGTTAATGTGAACTTAAAAATCCACGTAATTAGATGCACATGATTAGATGCACTTGACAACATGCAGGAACATATAAATAGGCAGTAGTAGCATCGTGGATTTGGCTTCCAAGATGGAGTCTTTTTATGTGTTGTGGTGGTCAAAATGAAATTTACTGAAGGAATTAGTCCACTGGATTACTGGAATGATAGTTTGTTGGCGTTCATCAAATTAAATTTGTGATTCTGCTATATAAACTAAGCAAGGTGTTTCTCTGGATTGCTTGGGAGCCTATTGGGAGTCAACTTGGTCTAGGCTGAGTAATTTTGAGAACAAAATAGCTCTTAGGTTGTGACTTGTTCTATGGCTATGATGATCGATTGGTAGCTCTTGTTATTAAGAAATCTTAGAAGATTGAACTTGAACAGAGGGAATCTAATTAGTCCGAGTAAATATATATAGTGAAATAAGTATGCATGTGTTCATTCGTTGCATCACCATGCGTCGTATCCTTTGAGTTTTCAGTTTTTCTTTCAAAGGTAAAACCTTTAAGTTTTAGCTGATTGTCAATGTCATGGATTAAATATACTCCGATGATGATTTGTTTATTTATTTATTTTTTAAAGAAAAAGAAAAGATTTTTGGTCAGTTAAAGAAATTTACAGTCTTTCCTGGTTCAGCATTGTTCCTGCCCTTCATTTTTCCTGGCATATTGATCCTTAGCTGCAAAAGAGTTTAGGAAAGGCTTTCTCGGGCTATAATGTATGACCAACTTTAGCATGTAGCAGATTGATCAGGATAAAATTAATCAACCAGAGTGATGAAGGTCTTGTGATTAGCAAGTGGTGCTTTCTGTTGTCTACAAGTTATTTATTATATGAATTATCTCTTCCCTTTTCCCATTTCCATAAGGAGTTAGGTTTACCAGTGTGTGTGGTTTCTTTTGCATTCTCATATTCAACAATACCTCAATTATATATTAAATACCTATTGTTTGCATGTGATCCACTGAATTCAGATATCTATGTAACCATCAGCCTGTAAGATTTGTCTTTTGCCCCAATTCCCTTTTCCCTTTATTTGCTTCTGATGTGAAGTACATGCTTTTCTATTTAAGAGTAGCCGTTGGAGTGTGATCATGTTGAACACTGTTAGGATTTCCCGAAATATGCAATATTTTCTTCAGTTTAAGAAGACAATATGACAGAAGAGTTGCATGCAACTGCTTGTTTCCTAACTATTGTTAGTGTTGAGATAAACTTTGTGAATTGTTTATTGTGCTTATGAGTTCCTTTTTTGAGAATGCAGATGGTGCAAACACCGCTTCATGTTTCTGCTGGATATAATAATGTTGAAATAGTTAAGCATCTGCTTAATTGGCCTGGACAAGAAAAGGTGGAATTGGAAGCTAAGAATATGGTATGTAGAGGCTATCCTTGATAGTACTCGTGTAAAATATTGAGTACAGTGCATAGTCTATTCTGGATCCAAATGCGATTAATAGTTTTGGTTATGTATTTGCAACACTACCCAATGGATTCTAAATTAGCTTAGTAAATATGTTCATTTGATGTGTGAGTCCTTGTAGGATATGCTAAATACGGATGGTAAAATATTTGTCAATCTTATAAAATGCTTGTCAATTATGATATACATATATGTCATATATCTTTATTCTTTTTTATTGTCCAACTCCGCGTTGCCTGCTTGATCCCTGATCTTAATTTAGAGTTGAGTCTTGTACAAGACTCATATTTATTCCTTTTATTCCGTGTTGACATGGTTAATTTTGTAGTATGGAGAGACCCCATTGCACATGGCTGCTAAGAATGGGTGTAATGAAACTGCAAAGATGCTTCTAGCTCATGGTGCCTCTCTTGAAGCTAAAGCAAATGTGTGTCTCTTTTTTATGCTTCTGTACTTTTCCATTTATTTTGGCCTGGAGATAGCTGTTTTTATTTATTGATTATTGTATATTTCTCTTTGGTTGGATGTTGCAGAATGGGATGACTCCATTGCACCTTGCTGTTTGGCATTCGCTTCGAGCGGAAGACTATGCCACTGTGAAGACTTTGCTCGAGTATAATGCTGATTGCAGTGCTGAAGACAATGTATGATCATCTTGCAATGGGTTCCACATTTTTTAGTGCTATCTTTTTGGGTTCTTTTCGAGACTTCATTAACTAAATGTGTTTTAATTACATTGCTGAAGACAATGTATGATCACTTTGCAATTGGTTCCACATATTCTAGTGCCATCTTTTTGGCTACTTTTTGAGACTGGATTAACTAAATCTATTTTAAGTGCAGGAGGGTCTGACTCCTTTGAATCATCTGTCTCAAAGCCCTGGAAGTGAAAAATTACGGGAACTTCTCCACAATCATCTTGAAGAGCAGCGCAAACGTAAAGCTATTGAAGCATGCAGTAAGACTCAAGCAAAGATGGATGAACTAGAAAAGGAATTATCAAATATAGTTGGACTAGATGACCTCAAATTACAACTGCAGAAATGGGCAAAGGGGATGCTCTTGGATGAGAAACGCCGGTCCCTTGGACTAAAAGTTGGAGCCAGAAGGCCACCTCACATGGCCTTTTTAGGAAATCCTGGAACAGGTATTTCTTGTACTTCAATTATATGATCTAGTACTGTGAATATAATCTTTTGCACGTTATTGCTGTTGTACATTTCTGTCTGAGAAATGCGTTATATTTAAGTAATTTTCTTTTGAATTCCAAGGATCAATGTCGTGTTTAAGAAATAAGGCCTACCTATTAGTCACACTCCTATGTTTTCTCATTTGTTGCTCGGATAACTTCTCTGCAGGTAAGACTATGGTAGCGCGAGTCCTTGGAAAATTACTGCACATGGTTGGGATTCTTCCTACTGATCGGGTAACAGAGGTGCAGAGAACAGATTTGGTTGGGGAATTTGTAGGTCATACAGGGCCCAAAACAAGGAGGAAGGTACTCTATGACAATGAAGTTCTAATGAGTTCTTTGTTGTGAGAAATACCAGCATTGATTGACCAATATATTTTTGAGCTATTTGCAGATTCAAGAAGCTGAAGGTGGAATTCTATTTGTGGATGAAGCCTACCGACTGATACCCATGCAGAAGGCAGATGATAAAGACTATGGATTGGAAGCATTAGAGGAAATCATGTCTGTCATGGACAATGGGAAAGTAGTGGTCATTTTTGCTGGCTACAGCGAACCAATGAAGCGTGTAATTTCTTCCAATGAAGGCTTCTGCAGAAGGGTAACCAAGTTTTTTCAGTTTGATGACTTCAGTTGTAAGGATCTTGCCCAGATTCTTCATCTGAAAATGACTAATCAAGCAGAGAGTAGCTTGTTGTATGGATTTAAGCTGCACCCTTCATGTAGTATTGATAATGTTACAGCACTTATAAAGAGAGTTACCAGTGAAAGGCAGCGCAGTGAGATGAACGGAGGTTTAGTCGATCCAATGCTAGTGAATGCTAGAGAAAATCTGGATTTGAGGCTGAATTTTGACTGTATTGATAAAGATGAACTACTTACGATCACCTTAGAGGATTTAGAGTCTGGCCTTAGGCTGCTCTCAAAATGAGTGAGTAAAAGAAGCATGGTAAGTCAACCTGAAAAAGAGAATACAGCAGGAAGGAAAGAAGCAGAAGAGGTAAGAGCTAAAAATCTTTTTTTTTTTTGGGAGTGTTGTAGTTATGTTCTGCAGAATTGTCTCAAGCTCTTATCAAGCAATTTTGAGTAGGAGCACCTCTGATTCTTTTGGCCTTAGAACAATGGATTTTTTTAGTTCTTTATTTTTTCATAGGATACTCAGCCATAGTAGTGGCTCATTAAATTGTTGGAGTTGTCAAAACTTCCATGGAATTTCGTCATATTCTTTATATGGAAATGTAACATACCCAATTACCCATAGAACTGATGATCAAGTTTTGTCTGTTTTAATGACTTTTTTTGAGTTGTGAAGATGTTGCCAGTATTTTTCATATTGTAAAATGACTAACCAAGCTGCAGAGAGTGGCTTCTTGTATGGGAAAAAGTTGCACCCTTCATGCAGCAAACCGCAAGGGGATTTAGATGAGAAGATTTGGATGCACCAAATTCATCCAAAACAAAGGGAAGAAGCCAAGAACTAAAGCTTAATCCATAAAATTACGTTTTCCCAATCACCAGAAACTTCTGTTTGTTAAATCAAGAAATGTTACTATCAGCTCTCCCCAGTCTTGACATTAAGCAAAAATCAACACAATGGTTTGCGTGCAAGCAAACTCAAATAAAATGAAAGAATAGCATCATTGCATATTTGCATTTGCCCCAAAAAGAAAAAAAGGCACAAAAACTAACTTGGGTTTTTTTTTTTTTAGTAGTTTTTATAATGAGTTTAATCAAATGAAATCGAACTTAAAAATAAGCTTTCAATATTATACAAGTTGTTATCTTGAACTTATTTTCTCTTTTCATCTTTTTTCCGTAAAGAAAAAATAGTGCCCATAAAATCTTGCTGAATATGTATGCTATGCAAACATACGTAATCAATTTACACCCACAAAACAAAAGAAACAAAAAAACAAGAGAATTGAAGAAAAAAATTCTGAATTTAGAATCCTGAGCAGTGACTGTGAGTAGAGAGAGCTATGGTTCACAGTAGTTCTCTGTCTCTACTCTCGTCGTCGATAGCATCAGTTTGTTCACTGCCATCAAATGATTCAAACTGCGATTTTTGCCCTTCCTCCTTGTCATCTTCATCTCGGTTTTTATCAATCTTGAAACGAAATAATTCTGGGTTTTCAAGATTGAAGTTCAAGGTCTCATCTAAGCAGCAGCAATTAGTAATTGCCGATAATGGGTCTGCTGAGCAGTTTCTACAGAATAATTCCATTGCGGATTTCATGAGGTTCATCAAGAGAGGCTCCGATTCCAAGTATAATGGTAGCGAGGAAGGAATAAACAGCAGTTCCGAATTGCAGACTGCTGTTGTTAGTTACCGCAAGAAGTTTCCTTGGTCCCTTCTTCAACCTTTTCTTCAGGTCAATTAATGTTCTTTTTTTTTTAATTAATGTTGGGACGTGGTATTGTTTACTTTTCTGTCTGGGTCTTTGGGATTTTTGTTTATGATGGTTCTTCGTTTATGTGTGGGTGCAGGTTGATTTGTTCTCCACCATACACATTGCTGATGAAGAGTAAGCTTTTCTTAGTTACTATTTTGAGAGAGAAAATTATTTGTGCGGGTTTTGTGTAGTATTATTTCTGAGTCACTATCTATTTGTATGTGGATTATGGCACTTTTGAGTAGTGTGCTTTTCCTGGCTAAGATGTTGTTGAAAAATGAGGATAGAGGAGGATGCGGAGTGAGGAAGTGTGAAATGGAGATCAAAATAACTAAAGAATGGGAAATGATAGCAAACTTTTGGCTTTGGAGATCCAGGAACTGGAGTACTTGACTTACTTTGCTTAAGTAGAGATGTAGTTGCTGTTACACTGACATTTTATGTCTTCATTCTATTATTGATGTGACGTAAAATTAATTTGTTATCTTAATGTTGTATTCCTGGAGAAAAAAGATTTATGCATTTGAGATTTTATCATCTTTTTCACTGATATACACAAGAAAGTTGAGATTTTCAGGTTCCCAGTGTCAATAATTTAATGAAATACATGAGATTGATTAATCTTGTAATTTGCAGGTACTTTGAAACCCTGCAGAAAGAACTTGAACGGTATGATTGCGTTCTTTATGAAATGGTTGCTAGCAGAGAAAGTTTAGAAATCAGAAGAAGTCCTTCTTCTTCAAAGAAACTTAAAGGTTCGGGCTTTCGTGGATTTAATATTATTGGATGCATCCAGAGACAGATGGCTAGTTTTCTTATGCTTGATTTCCAGTTAGATTGCCTTGATTACCAGGCTGAGAACTGGTACCATGCAGATCTTGATTTCGAAACTTTTAAGTTACTTCAGGTAGAACTTGTCTTCTTTCATATAAACTTGCCATAATTAAATGCTAATACTTATTGTAATCTTATTTCTGAGTTCTGGATGTGGATTCTTTGATACTTAATGCATAAGTTAGCTTTTGTCAAATCACAAAATTGAGAACATTATTACTTTTTATGCATTTATATGCTGCTTAGTGCAAGAATCTTGCAATCCCTCGTTTGGTAGTATTAATGCTTCGAAGCAGTAGTTTGAGTAGTGCTAATGCTCTGAAGAAGTGGTTTGTCAAGTTGTAATGCAATTGTGATGACATTGTAAAATGTTTTCCAGCATGAGAAAGGAGAGAGCTTCTTTACATTTGCCAGAGATATGACACTTAGATCGACAAAAGCCATTGTACAGCCCACGTCAATTCCTGAAAATCTTGATCCCTGGAGATCCAAACTTTTATGGGCTTCTCGTGTGCTACCTATGCCTCTTGTTGGCCTGCTCATCATCGGAAGTGTTTGTACAGATGTGGGAAACCAGGCCTCTGAATTTCCTGAACTGGAAGCCTTGTCCAGGCTTGATTTTGGTGCTGCAATGAAGGTTTTTCTTGCAAAGAGGCTAACATCTGAGTAAGTTGTTTATTTTGACACTAAATAGTTTGGTCCATAGCAAATAATGGTTGTTCCTGATTGGAGTAATTGGTTCCGTTACTGTGTACTATTCATCGAAACTTGTTTTAAACTTGAATCTATGATAACTCTAGCTCTCTCTTTCAGGATTAAGTTTGTTAAACTAAAAAGAAAAATTTAGTAATTTGAAGGATTCCCTTACTTCCACACTGATGAAAGACAGAAAAATTGCATCCTACAGGAAACTGAAATTTTGAAGCTGATATGAAGAACAAAAGATGATATTATATGCGAAACGATATACTTAGATGCATCATACCATTTCTGTTTTAATCAAGAACTCATGAAGTTCTACTGCTAATGCTGCTTAGGTTCACGCAAGTTACAGCTGATGTAGAAGAGGGGTCTGTTATCATTGGTGAGAGAAACAGAGCTGCAACAGAAGCACTTCAAAGAGCAATTAACGAAGGACATAAAAAGATTGCTATTCTATATGGGGGTGGGCACATGCCAGACCTCGGACGGCGATTACGAGAGGAATTTGACCTTGTTCCATCTCAGGTGCATTGGATAGCGGCATGGTCCATCAGAAATCGTAACCTAACAACAAGCTCCCTTCCCTTCTTGAAGAAAATGGCAGAAGTCTTGGGTTGGCCCTTAAATCGTTACGAGACTCTGGCACTTCTCATCTTTTCGTCTGTCCTGGCGTTGGATCTATGGTTCTGGGAACTGTTTTTCGGTACTACAGTTAATTGGGTCTCCAAAATTGCTTCAGACATTCTTCAATTCTTTGATAGTGGAACAATTATGTGATTATATTGAACACCGAAAATTAATTTAGGAAGGTGCAGCAAAGCTCTTACAGTTGTGCATATTGTACACTCTTCTATTCTTTGTTAGCAGCGTTAGAGGTAAATCATTGCAAAACTACGAGTGAGTGCTGCTTCTTGAAGCTCGCTACAACACACGAATGTAAAATGGAATAATTTTCCCATGTAGAATGATCTGTCTGATTGTAAGATTTCGATTACTTTTAGGTAAGCCATACTATGATACTTTTCAGCTTTCATAGATGATGAACTTGATTCATTTTGTTCTTTCTGTTGGAAACAAATGCTACTCTGTATTATTATAAGTTGTTGCATTCTGCACTAATTCATTTCCCTTTTGGCGCAAATATGTTCAAAGGTCTCCAGTTTTAGAATTCGTCTAAACCTTGTAATATCAGCAAGATGGCTTGCGCAATAAAAAAGAATTAAAGGAATTAAAAACAAAGATAGCCGGCACTCGGCAGGAAGTGCACAAGACACATCCATAAAATATACAAGAGACCCTTCTTAATAGAATCCATAATTGTTGTAGAATCGATTATATTCTCAAGTAATGTTGTAGGGATTATTCTAGACTAGCATTGCTGTATGTATTTTTTTTTATTTTTTTCTGGTTCTGAAACGGAATAAGACATAAGACACAAAAATGTTATGTAGTCCTACGTAGTACCTTAGTGGACCGTATGATTTGAGAAGCAAGCAGACAAAACCAAAAGAAAAGGCAGCCAAACTAGCACAGCAAGTTAGCAGCAAAACCAAGAACAGCGGCATTTCCAAGTCCACATCCACGCTTGTCTAAAAAAAATCAACAACAATTGCAACCTCTGACGACCCTGAAATAAGTAAAAAAAAAAGGTTGAGAAATCCCTCTTGAACTCCTTGTATAATACGCCATGACATGCCATGCCTTGCCTTCACAACCACCAGTGTGATTCAGTTCCTGCATGGTTTGGGATACATGAAGTGGAAACAGGGAGCTAGGCAGTAAAGAGTATACAGGCATGCAAGGGGGGTTTATCCTGTGAAGAGTGGAATCTTGAATGCACTGCCTCTCGTAAGTAATATCCTGATTCCTGCTGCTGCATCTGTAAGTTAAATGAATGCGTGGCCTACACTAATACACTAGTACAGTAGCCTACTACTCTGTTTTGTTGTTTTTTTTATGGTTTTATTTGAAACAACTATTACATGAATGCTAGTCTATTAACATCAATCCTATGAGCTACACTTGAAATTTTATCAGAATCCATAGTGTGTGCATACACTTAGACTAAGTGACTTAGTACTCATCATAGCTAGTTAAGCTTTGTACATTAAAATTATTAGGATAAACTACCTTGGAGGCCACTAAACTCTAATCTTTTTTTGTTTCAGTTTGGTCACTCAACTATAAAAAGTAGTATACTAGTAGTCATTCCGTTAAATTCAACCGTTATCTACAAATTTTTCCGTTAAATTCAATATTTTTCTTAAATTTGTAAGGTAATATTATAAATAAACATTTGATAAAATAATAGGACTTACAATTTAGGATAGTGGGTATTCATCTAACAAAGTTGCGTTTAATTTTTATACTTAAAAATATTGTTTAATAAAAAAAATATTTGAACTTAACGGAAAAATTTAAATATAACTGCTGAAATTAATGGAATGGCTACAAGTATACCACTTTTTATAGTTGAGTGGCTAAAGTGAAACAAAAAAAGATTAATGACCAAAAGTATATTATCCAAATAGTTTAGTGGTCTGCCAGCCATACCATCCAAAAACAATAATGCTGAAGAAAGTGAGACTTTCCTTTTTGAAATGAAATAATATAAAAATTCTAATATTGGTTTAACATTGTCGCTTTGGCCGAGTGGTTAAGGCGTGTGCCTGCTAAGTACATGGGGTCTCCCCGCGAGAGTTCGAATCTCTCAGGCGACGTTGTTGTTTCTTTTTCTTTTCCTTAAATAGAAATTTGCTTCTCTCATGCACAATACATGAAACATTGGAGACTATAAACAGTTTTGCTTTTCCACAACAGGCCAAAATCCAAAACATTTGATACATTATTACTTGTTCAGAAATTTTCTCTGTACGTTTAATCTGAGGCATGTTGGGATCATGATATTTATTAATTATGCTCGTTCTATAAGAGGAGTATTATTACTTTTTTTTTTTTAAAAGTTAACTTTAGCAGTTACTAGCAATGAAGAAACACATATATTAGTAGAAAGTATTGGGTTGTTAAGTTACAATACTTTTTCACCATGTGTGTATAATGGCTCACTATAGTATGTTTACCATTAAAATAATGAAGGTTAAGGTTAAGGTTACAAGAAAAACACAAAAACTTCTATGAAACGGTTTCATATATGAAACGTTAGAATAAGTAAATTTTTATTCAATAACACTCTTAATACATTGGCTATTAAAATAATGAATGTTAAGGTTAAGGTTACAAGAAAAACACAAAAACTTCTATGAAACGGTTTCATATATGAAACGTTAGAATAAGTTAATTTCTTCTAATATTTGATACACTGTTTTTTGGTATTAAATTGATACTTTTGAATTGAAAATTGGTTCACTATTTTTTTTATTGATACTTTTGGATTGAAAATTGATGCGTATTTTTTTTTTGTTTACTTGATATTCTAATTTTTGATATTGAATTGATCCTTTTATATTGAAAATTAATGCGTTAACTTTTGAATTGACACTTTTGACTTAAAAATTAATATGTTAATTTTTGAAATGATACACATTTCAAAAGAGAATCTTTCAAAAAAAAAAATAGCAGTAACAAGTAATGCCGTACCCGTACTATAAATGTGTTTTTAATGGATTTCTCAGGATTTTACACAGCTCACGTATACGAAAACTTCTAGCCTAATTCATCACACCAACCTAAAATTGCTAGTATTCCATGGACGATTCTTCGTCAGCCTTTTTTTAATCCTTTTTTTTTGTTTTCTTTTATTTTAAATAAATTTAGAAGACATAAGTGCTGCCTAAGGCAATATCAAGAAAACAACTTTTGGGAATTCAAATAAATTTAAATAATCTACCAAAAGTATTCCCAACAATGTTGATGCTAATTAACACATTAATATTATACTGTGGCATCCTAATTATTTCCTAATAATAAATTATTAAAAAATATAATAAATATTAACTCAAAAAAATAAAATTATTTTATTTATAAATTATATGAGTTCCCACCATTAATTTTAATGACTTGTATATTTTAAGAATGGTTTAATTAATAAGGTTATTTTAAGAAATGTAATGTTATTTCTCACATGATTCCTTGTTGTGCAAAAGTTATTTTCCATACTTATAAAAGACAGTATACGGCATGGATTTAACTTTGTTGAAAACACACCTAAGTAGTAGATTTCACTCCTTTTATATTTGGAAATTTGTGGTGTATTTTTATAAATATAGATATTTTTACTAAAACTTTTGATACGTACTCCAAAAGATAATAGTTTGCTTTATTCACACCATTGTTAATCAATAAATTGCTATTATCCTTTTAAACATTACACCAGTCGCTTTAGGTTTAGGACATAAATTACTGTAAATGATCCAATAGCCCCTCAATTTAAGGGTAAGTATTATTTTTGGTTCATAATATTTAAAAAATTATATTTTAATTATTCAACTTGAATTTTGTTACACAAATGATCCTGAACACATTTTTCATCAATTTAACAAGTAACACGATTAGTCATGTGATACAAAATGACGTCGTTATTATATTACTACTTGTTGATAAATTTAATTTCTCTGTTTACTCTAAGGCGAGCTGGGATCATGATATTTATTAATTAGGTTCGTTCTAGAAAAGGAGTACTATTAGTTTTTTTTTTTTTTTTTAAAGTAACTTTGGGAATTACTAGTAATGAAGAAAAACATATATAGAGGCAGCTGGGTGCCTGGGTGGTGGTTCATGTTTAATTTGATCTAGTGTTTGTTTCCCAAGGTTACGTTAATTGTTAAAAGGCAAGAAACTCGTTTCGTAATTAACCAATGTTTGTTTTTAAAAGTTTGGTCAACATCATATTTTCCGTGAACAACAACAACAACAATGGTTAATTTCATGTGAGATTTAATGTTTCCCTTAACACACATAGTACATATAACATACTATCAATTGTTTTCATGTTAGTTTACATCCAGTAGATATATGAAGGTCATAACTTTGGAATCTGCCTTATAATTACCTTGTTCTTCATTTATGGTAAAATAAATTTTGATCCAAATTACGTTTTTTCCAATCTAATGCATGCTTGCTCTATGTAGGATTGATGATTCAAGTTGCATCTTTTGGAAAAATATAATTACAAAAATCTTACGTAATTATCCATAAATTAACATCAACATCAAAAGTAGTAATCAATAACTTATTTAAGTACTTTTCTATATCCACGCAACGGATATATGCTTGTGTTGTTGTTGTATATGTGCAATTGTGCATGCATGCATGCATATAAAACATGTATTATTAATTAGACCACCAAATATATATGCTCTGGATATAAACATTGATACTACAACTCCACAACATTATTATTATTATAAGTATTTACTATACCATACTACTAATATTTAATAAGACGTTACACTAAAATTAATTAACAAGAAATATGCAATGAGTTGAACTTGGATTAATTTCAATCTTATAACTTGTGATTTCCGATGGCGAGACTTGGTCAAAGGCATCATTTACAAGATCTTCGGCAAAATGTTAAAAATGTACACTTAATTTGGGTATCTATTTTTAGTTTTGGATAAGACAATATTATATATTTTTTGAGACACAAAATTGCTGAGTCAATATGATTTCAGATTTTCCACGTAAAAACACGGGTCACTCTTCACTCTTGCCTATATTAACTCCACTTTTTTTAATCCCATCCAACGTACGTGCATCCATCCTTTGATTAAAAGTTAAAACTCAAATTTCTATTCCACTCCATCTCTAACCCTCACTCACACAAATATATTTCACTGTCATCAGCACTAAAGATCGCATGGAAGATGATGGGGACAGATCAGCCATGGAAGTCACGGAACAAGAATCACAAGAATCACAGCCGCCTAACAAGAGCGTTCGTCTCAACAAATACGCATTTGCATGTGCTGTTTTGGCTTCCACTAATTCTATTCTCTTGGGTTATGGTAAATTTAATCCCTCTTTCCCGTATCTTTTCTTCCATTGATCGTTCAATTTCTTGCTAAGTAAAACAAAATAATCCTTATGGTTTTAATTTTTGTTGGGATTAATTAAGCTCGTGATTGGTTTTTTTTTTTTTTATTATTAATTTAGATATTGGGGTGATGAGTGGAGCTGTGCTATCCATCAAGGATAATCTCCATATATCCTCAACTCAAGAAGAAATTTTGGTGGGCTCATTGAATGTATTTTCTTTGATCGGATCGTTGGCCTCCGGCAAAACTTCCGACTGGATAGGACGTCGCTATACCATTGTCTTGGCAGCTATCACGTTCTTGATCGGCGCAGTTTTGATGGGACTGGCGCCGTCCTACGCGTTCCTTCTGTTTGGAAGGGCCATCGCCGGAATCGGGGTAGGATACTCTCTCATGATTTCACCGGTCTATGCTGCGGAGGTATCTCCGGCCATGACGCGTGGATTCCTAACGTCACTACCCGAAGTGTTCATCAACGTAGGAATATTACTAGGATATATAGTCAATGTTTCATTAACGGGCCTTCCGCAACACATTAATTGGAGGTTAATGCTTGGCCTTGCCACTGTTCCGTCCCTTGCCATCGCACTCGGGGTAATGAAAATGCCGGAGTCTCCCCGGTGGTTGGTTATGAAGGGCAAGATTGGAGAAGCCAGAAGGGTCTTGATTAAAACCTCCGACAGCGAAGAACAAGCCCAGGAAAGACTCGATGAAATAGGCAAGGCAGCTTCTGTGGTGATCAATGCTAATAGTAACAGCCCAGAATCAGAATCGGAAGCTTCAAGAGATTGGCACGGACAAGGAGTTTGGAAAGAACTTTTAAGGCCAACCAAGCCACTTCAACGAATTCTTGTACTGGCCATCGGAATAAACTTTTTCATGCAAGCCTCAGGCAATGATGCAGTTGTTTACTACACGCCGGCAGTGTTTAAGAACGCCGGGATACGTAGCCGGAAAGGGTTGATTGGTGTAACGGTGATAATGGGCATAACGAAGACGTCCTTCGTGTTAGTTTCAGCACTTTTCTTGGATCATCGCGGTAGGAGGCCATTATTATTATTGGGAACAATAGGGCAGGCCATATCTTTAGCTGGGCTGGGACTGGGGTCAATGTTCCTCCAGCATGCCCATAAAAAGCCGATATGGGCAATTGCATTGTGTGTGGTAGCAGTGTGTGCAGATGTTTCATTCTTTTCAATTGGGCTTGGTCCAATCACCTGGGTTTACACTTCAGAGATATTTCCAATGAGATTGAGGGCCCAAGGTTCAAGCCTAGCAGTGTCGGTGAACAGGGTGGTTAGTGGGGTGGTGTCAATGACATTCCTTACAATTTCAAATAAGATAACATTTGGGGGAATGTTTTTTGTACTCTCTGGAATTATGGTGATTGCTACTATTTTCTTCTTCTTTATGTTGCCGGAAACAAAGGGCAAGAGTCTTGAGGAAATAGGGGAACTATTTGAGGACAAAGATAAAACTCAAAACAAAGTTACAGAAATGACTCAAGTTTAGCTTTAGCTTAATTAGTTTGTAATACAGAGTAGTTTATTTGTAATGGAATTAAAAATTACACGCATTTGAAGTTATAGAGCCACACGGCTTCGAGTCTTGTTTCTTGAATTCAAGTGTTGATTGTATGTTCATTGATTTAGGGAGTTATTCAGTATAAGATATGCTAATCTAAACAAAAATATTGCCAAGGGTGCTTTTCTTGCTTCATATTTTTATGTTCAATTTGAATACACCATAAAAATAATAAGAAATTATAATCACAATTTCAGCTGTCATTAATAAGAAATAATAAGAAATTACCTCAAACTCTTTTTTTTTTTTTTTATGTCTCAGGTTCCTAATTCTAGAACTCTATGTCTTTCCGCCACTTCACTGTTGTACTCATCTTTTTTTAATTTGATGTATCAGGTTCCTAACTCTAGGACTCTACATTGTTGTACTCAATGTTGTACTCATCTTTTTTTAATTTGATGTCTCAGGTTCTTAACTCTTGGACCCTACATTGTTGTACTCATCTTTTTTTTTATTTGATGTCTCATGTTCCTAACTCTAGGACTCACTCCTCCGACCTCCATTGCCTGTTGTACTCATCTTTTTTTAATTTGATGTCTCAGGTTCCTAACTCTAGGACTCTACATTGTTGTACTCATCTTTTTTTTATTTGATGTCTCAGGTTCCTAACTCTAGTACTCGCTCCTCCGATCTCCATTGCGTATGTGCCCCGGAGAACTTGGAACATCAACATCCCTTCTACACCCATTTATTCATAAATGGGTGGGATTCAAACCATGATTGGCATGATGGAATCACTCTTAGGATACTATTTGAGCTATGTTCATTTGGTTACCTCAAACTCATCTAATATTACTTTTTGCTTACTAGTCGTTAAAGATCTCACCTGCCCTGCTCCCCTCTCTTTTTTTTTATCAAATCCAAAGGCATGAAAGTAACAAAAGTGGTTGATAAGTAAAGTACCAAGCTGTTTTGGATAATGGTAGTCTATTTAAATTGATCCCCTTGTCTTTTTTGCTTTAGTGATATAGCTGTTCCTGTGTTGGTGATTAAGGAACTTTCTTCCTACTTAAAAAGCTTTGATTGTGGTGATCGATGTAAAGTAGTTAAAAAAGTCCTGGAGAAATTATATGATTATGGACAAACTCTAAAGACAAAGTAGCATGAAAAGTATAAGATCACCAACCTTTAGACAAACATGGTCATACATGCATGGTCTAACGTACGTACTAAGATGGACATGAATATTATTCACATGAACTACTGAAAGAGAATAGGTTTGAAATTTTCATTTTCAGAGCCATTTTCGTCACGTAATGCGAAAAGGATCAAATCATAACAAAGAAAAGGTGGGGGAGTCAGGAAATCCATGTCAAAGGCAAATGATGGTATGTGCTTGTCAATAAGCTAAATTCAACTCAAAAAAGCTGAATGATCCGTCGTCCCAAAGTTGTTGTCTTTTTGCTTTTGGTAGCAGTATTTAGAATAAACAATATGATTTAGTTGGTTGGAATGTATTTGGAAGATTCTGGGATTTCAAGATGCTGTTTGGAACAAAGAAATAGCTAGAGGACCCAAAAAGCCTTGAGATTCTGGAAAATTGATTCAAGTGATCATCATCAAGTTGGCATTGATCTAGGATTTAAGCCCAGTAGTTTTGGAGGTAGAACTAGAAGAAGACATTAGCATTAGTACAAGGATCTCGTTATATACAATAATTAATGTTGCATCTTGCCATCATGCATATATTGACAAGAGCTATATACTGTATTAATTACTGGCATACCAGCAGTACTAGACAACATTAGTGTAGTGAAAAATATGGAACAGTTGACAAACTGACAAGAATGCTCTTCTTCTTCGATCTTTCTCCCCCAACCCCCCACCCACACACACACACACACACACACACACACACACCTTTTTTTTTTATCTTCAATCTCACTTTTCTTTCAGAGAAAACTCTTGCTCAAAAATAAGTTTAGACTATCAATATTAATGTCCCTAGGATGTCGGTGGTTGGTGAAATAAGCCTCACAAATTTATTAATGATGCAGAAAAATTTGAGTAGCCCTCAAGAATTCTAATATTCTATCAAGAGATTCAAACACATTTACAGAGATATTTTTTTCTCATCTTTCTAAAGTAATGAATAGAATCTATTAATTTGATTCATAATTGAAATAAATATTTCGAGCAACCTTGATCTTAAAAAAATAAACCCTCTTCTTATTTACGTGCATTAATTTTTCATTTGAAAGGGTAGAACCGTAGAAGTCTGTCTTCTTTGCAGTAACCAACGAGGATATGATTCCGGTGAGAACTTCATTCCCTTGTTTGTTATTCCCCAGCTAAGCGATGAAGAAAACTGAGCCCTTTAGTGATGCTATTTAGCCTATAAACACAAGGGAATATGCCCATAAAAATATAGGCATAGACTACCGCAGCGGCGCTGTTCACGCACGACGCCATAAATGATAAAACAACTGAGAATGAATTTTCTTTTTGGTTTAATCCAAACTTGTGTAAACAAGAACACAATAAAAATTTAGTCAAATCAAAACTCCATTTTGCTCTTCTTTTCATCTCCCTTTTATTGTTTTGTTTTTTCGACGTAACGCTCGCTGATTGAGTAGTAAAGCAATTCATGTTCATATTAATTTCCCCTTCAAGGGTTCAAGGCATCGAGCATTGTAAAAAACTCCCCAAAGTAAATAAAGAATTGAAAAGAGAATGTGAGTGGTAAAATGGATCACAAAAAAAGGAGAGTGGAATCCATATGAAATTGTTAATCATTGTCTCATTATTTTTGTATTACAAAGTAAGTACACCAATCTGTAGTAGCATACTCTATATAATTAAACAAATAATTGGTCAAAAGAACAAACAAAAGAGAGTTTTTGAATTTGAAATATCATTACTGAATCATCTGTGTCCATCATCAGCAAAATTCCCTGGTCCCCATCTTTCTCTATACGCTCGTTTAATAGAGTAGGTTGCTGTTCGATCAGTCGTAGCTAACCATGCTAAGAACAATTTATTCAAAACGGAACAGCCCCATTTACTTCATTTCTTATCTGCATACAATTTCATTTATTATCATGCTTCTTTTTCCTCTTTAAGACTCAAAACTTTATATGCTAAATCCCAAAACAAAAAAAAAAGGGGCAACCTCATAAAACAAAGATTAATACTACTACTAAAAAATATTGAACTCAATTAGCTAAATATACATGTTTTATGTTTTTGTTTTCTCTGTGCAAAGAGACTTGTAAGGTTCTTTTGGGTTGGAGGTCCAAATTCGAATCCCTCCATCATTTTCGCTCCCCATTATTAGAAGGACTGACTTCAGTGTTCCACCGCACTTACGGTGATTCTAAGTCACCACTAAACGACACCAAGATATCCCAAATTCAAGATGGTCTTAGATAACCGCACTTGTAGTGATTCTAAGTCAGCACTAAGCCACATCAAGATATTCCGAATTCAAAATGGTCTTAGATAACGGCATAAATATGATAGCTAGGTTAATTTGTAATAGTGCACGATACATCATAACATGGTAATTTAAACTCAATTAATTAATGTAGTATTAAATACTGATATATGCATATTACACTGAGCAAATAATACTCTAATTAGATTACTAGTAATCAAATGCTGACTAAGTAAATAAATTGGTTCAAATTAAAGTAAAGGCAAAGTAGAGTTGAAAAACTGAAAAGCTGAAGTTGAAATTTAAGGAATAGGAACAATAAACAAGACGAAAACAGCAAAAAAGTAGTATTATCATCTTCATTATTCTATACCCATCAGAAATCATATTCACTTTTTTTTTTCTTTTTAAATCCAAAAGTCTCACTTTCTTGCTCTATTTATTCATTATATTAATAAATAAAATTTATTTTTTGTTGGTGACATTCCACTCCTCTTTTCTCTTTGCATCATATACTGTACTATATATTATTCACTTGCCACCTTATTGAAAAGCCCCTCTTCCCTTTATTCCCTTTCTTCCCCTTCTTCCCCTTCTTCCCCTTCCTCAATCCTCATCCCTTCTTTCTCTCTCCCAGTCACTCATTATTCACAAGACAAAATGGAAAATCGCTTCAAAATGCGAATCTCTCGCATGTTCCGATCATCATTCGGTTCATGTCGCTCCAAAGACATCACTGATGTCATCGAAAAACCCATATTTCTCCCCGAAGAGAATAATCGGCAACAACCGCTGCATCACCACCGCCACTTGATCGAGCTTTTGTCTCCTAAGCAGCCTCGTCCATTTCCCTCCTTGTCCAGAGCAACATGTCCTCAAGGTTTGCAAACTGATCAGACTTGTAACGTGAGCAAAAACAAGAAATCCCCACTTCTGTTGACCGATGCAGAAGGTCAAAAGTGTCCGCCTGCATCCCCCATGTCACCTTTGATGAACAGCTTCTATTACGATCAGTACTTGCACGACTGTCCCGCGCCATCATCATCATCAGCGAAGATCGACGGGAAGAATAAGAAGACTAAAAAGCCCACTTCCAAAAGGGTACGTTCGAGAAGCAGGAAAAACTTTGGGCTTCATGATGAATTTCCAGCTTGCAGTTACATTAATGGATTGATTAGCAGTGATGAAGACGACGACGATGATGACAAAACAACGCTGTTTTCTTCAAGGTCACTCTCGTCCGATTCTTCTGAATCTTTACGACGAAGCAGAAGTTGTAAGAGTGCAATCAAAAGTACTTCCAAGAATCATCATCGGCTAAAGAGAGGCTTTGTAAAAGACGATTCGGAGATCATGGGCCGTTCATTGCCGGCCAGATTAATGGAAGGAAAAGTGCAGGATAGCTTTGCAGTGGTAAAGCGTTCAAGTGATCCGTACAACGATTTCAGGACATCCATGGTGGAAATGATTGTAGAGAGGCAGATGTTTTCAGCTCAGGATTTAGAAGACTTGTTACAGTGTTTTCTGTCTTTGAACTCTCATCAGCATCATAGGGTTATCATTGAAGTTTTCACCGAGATTTGGGAAGCTTTGTTCTCAAACTGGTCATAGAAGAGTAGCTTAGCTTACATTGTCTTAATTATGCAAACCCTTTTCTTTTAATTTTTCAATTTAATGCATTTTATGTTAAGAATGACAGAGTAGTTAGTGTTCTGCTGACTGTTATAACTAGTTCTTTTGACTGTGTTAATGGAGTTTAAATGATCTTTTCGTATGTTGTTTAAGTTTCTTGCTTTTTAAGGTTACTTAGGACTAACTAATATATATGAACTGTTTAATTTTTCTTAATATATATAAAGATATTTTCGTTTTTTTTTTCTTTTTGGGTGATTTTGGATTTCGATAAATGTGAATGAAAAGATGGATGAGCAGAAGCGAAGAGAAAGAAATGACGGGAAAAAAGATGAAAGGGAAGACAAAATAGGACAAAAGTCTTGGAATGGATCTTAGCATCTTTCATCTTTCCAGTTTTCAGTTTCCAGTGGTGAGATATCAATATGCCTGCAAATTTTAGTAATCATAATTTTGAAGATTGATTGGATGATGATGATGGGCAGAGGGATTAGACAATACAACAAAAAGGGTCGACTTTGAAACTAGTGATGTTGGTGCTCGCATTAAGGCCTAATAGTTTATGAATTTCTTCATTGGACTTGTGAAGTCTTTTCCCACAATTTGCACAAAAAGGTGGAGATAATGGTTAAAAGGGTGTCTGTTTTCTTGATTAAGGAAAAACACTTTAGCAGATTTTCAACTCTTTTTGTTTCTTTTCTTTTGAGTTTGAGAAATGTTGAGAAAAGTTTTCTACATTTTAACTGCTCCATTCATTTCTTTTATCTTTCACAGTTTTGAAATTTAACTTCCATTTGTTTTTTCCTTTTAGGGTCAACAGTAAAGAACAATTTATTGCCATTATTACATGTGAATATTAATATGTTTATCTCAATTTGAAGTTGAAGATGATTATTAATGCTATTTTCAGTATTATCATAGTACTTTGTAAGTTATAAATAATTAAAGTTGCAGGAGAGTTCCTACCAACATTTAGCGACTACGTGCTCTGTATGATGATGACGAAGATTGTCGGCAAAAAAAACATATCATTAAAATGTGTCCTCCTTATGATTGGCTTCATGCCTCCAGACAAAATCAGCCTAAAATTTATATATATGCTAATTTAATGTATTGTTATTGGTGTACAAAAGAGACAAAATTAATCCTTATTATGTGTATTAGGTGTAACTTGTTTAAGGAAAAAGAAAAGAACAAAAATGTTAGGTGTATTATTGTTTGGGGAAATTTTAATAAAATAATGTAATCATAGTTTAGGAACCAATATTCCATATGTTTCCAAATTGTTGGGATAAACTTGCAAATTTAGATGCCATACAGAACTTCTATGTTATTGATTGAGTTGGGAGGAATACAAGAATATTACTAATCACAACCTACAACCCGACAAACTTTTCCTCCAAGTACTTTGTTATATTTGAAACGTCAAACTCATGAAATTAACAATAATTAGCAGCTTAATTAAATAATTCATATGAGATTAGTTAACTACTTTGTTAGATTTCAGATAATTAGGTAGGAAAAGCTGCAAAGAGTGAGAAGGGAACTGATAAACAAAAATAGAGCATATAAATTTTCTTGAAAGAGTGTTTGGTGTGCTTAAAAGTTATTATTGCCACCATTATTGTGCTGATTTTGTAAAATTGGGTAATCTTGACATAGATTTTTTATGATCTTAAAAGTAAGGACTAATTATTTCTTGAAATTTGACCAAACTAGCAATTTAGCCAAATTGCAATAATCTTATATTGTTAGTCAACTTAATTATAAGAATATGTCGTAAAATTTTAAAATATCCATAGAATTAATCACATTTACCTCACTGAGATTTGAACAAAATACACTATAAAATGGAACCAAAATACAAAATCATTTTAGGGTTGATATTTTGTTCTTACTTGGTTGATGCTTTTGAGGGTAGAATGTGATTTAAGAGATGGGATACTCTCCAAAATTATCATGTCTTAAATTAAAACTATGTTGTAGGATTCACTCATATATTGGTTAAAATCTATTAATTGTGAAGTAATTTTAGTAATATTTATGATTTTTTCCCCTAGTTTTAGTGAAATTAGTTCGTTTTGAATATTAAACAAAATAAGATAGGATAATATTTAATAGAGGATATGGTCTCTGATTTAATTAACCAAATTTCAAAGTTTTATAATTTAGTCAAACTTCACAGGATAAATGTAATTAATCATAAAAGTTAAAAAATGATAAAGCATTATATTGGTTACTCTATCTAAGTCCCCAAAAGTGGAAATTTAAGTTGAACATACTTTTACAATAAACTTTTGCAAGTATATATATATATATATAGCAAGAATTAAGAGTTGAAATTATTACAAATATAAGTGAACTTACTATACTCTTTAACAGATTTACTAGCAAGAAAATGTCTTCCATTATTGTTATTGATACTGCTGTTGGAATTTTCCTCTGTTGAAGACAACTCAACAACTGATCATCTAATTTGCAGTTCAACTTTAACCATGAATTGTTCTCTGGACTGGACAGGTCATTTAAGTTGCTCTAAAGTAGTTCATTATTGTACATTATGCATTGTGTTTCTTTGTTTTGTAAGGATTATAAAATTTGCAAAAGAGGGCTTAGCAGATAGAGATCAAAAAAGGGTTCAAAAGCCCCACGCTTATTGTAACGAACCCTTTGTTTACCTACAAAATGGAAAAACAACAAACACAGGTGGTACAGTCATTCACAGTTTCTATTAACAGAAAGCTTTGAAAGTGATGGAACAGTCTTATATATATATATTTAAGAGTGCGTCAGTTCGTCTTAAGGGTAAATAGATAGGGTGGTAGGACAGCAGCAGGTGATGGTAAATTTTGGTGCAGGTAAAAAGATTGAAACAAGAAAGAAAGAAGAGACAAGGAATGAAAAAATGCACAGGAGAATACAGTCATGCACACTGCATGCATGGACTAGTACACATTGAGAATCATACAAAACAAGACAAAACAACAGAGCAGTGTTTTTCCTATTCTGAAGGAGTATAGACTGTATAGTAAGTTGGGTTTGGACCATTTTTGCAGAGGCAGAGGCAGAGGGGTTTTTTTCGTGATATTACTAAGTTTATGTTAGGTTTCTGCCTTTCTGGGCTTGATAGCAACAACTTGAACTTTATAAAATATGTAAATGTTTGTTTGGTATATATATACTGATAACATTCCATAACATCGCTGTCGAAATAAATGAATTGGCGGGTTATAAATAGGCAGAGAAATTTCGAATACCGAATGCCAAAAATTAAAGAATGTCTGATCGCAGCAGAATGTTAGTCATTGTTTGTTTTTAAACTCAACTCATTAATTGTCGCAAATTTTGGGTTCTGGAGCCAGCCCCTTTGTTATTGTCCTTGTTTTGTCTTTTACAGAGATGATTAAAATTGCCCAGTTGGTTAATTAGACCATCTCCATTCTCCAGTTGGATTTGGACAATATTGAACCATTCAATGCTCTAGGCTGTGGAATGTGTACGATAAAAGCTGAAACTTTACCCCCCGAGTTAATTTAACGCTGTTGAAAATATTTTTATACTGCAGCAGTACATCCCAAGATTTGGTCTATTCCTGCATTGCAAGGGTGGATGAGAAACCATCCATGACTAATTCCATGCATAAGCTGCCAAAGATTTGATCACTAACATCATCATTTTGAAAGTACGTTATGTGAAGTCCATTTGATTTGAGTAAGTAACTCAAGAAGGTTCAAAGTTCAGGAAAGTGGGTCATTTGATGCAATCTAATTGAGGGGCTGAGGCAGACTAGTGGCCTATAGACTCCACGAAATGAAATGGTCCACAATTTCCAAACTCTAATCATGGGCTGTCTTTAAGTTTTCTCAGTCCAAACTTTATCTTCATTCAATTAATGGTATGGAAATTCATATTTTCATTTGATACCACTCCCTATAATCCTAAATAAATGATAGTTTGGTAGATTTTAACAGTTATTAAAAAATACTTAAAAATCACTAAAATATCTCTAATTAATGCTGATCAACAAGCAAATTAATTTTAGTTGGGTAAGGACAAAATTCTAGTAAATAGTAATCTCTCTAATCTGTTTTAAGTGATGATTTATTCGAATGCACACTTATTAAGGAAATCAATAAATTGTCTTTTTTATCCTTAACTTTTCATTGAAATATGAATAAAGCAATGAATATGTGATTGGTTTTACATAAATAGAGTGAAAGATAAAGTTGAAACTTTAAATACTTTGTATTAGTATGTGCAAAACGACATTTATTTAACAAACAAAATTTTTTTGGCTAAAAGGACATTTAAAAAAGATTAGAGGGAGTAGTATATAATAAAATGACATTTATTTAGGATCAATTGAAAAGGTCATGAATGCATTTAACTAGTTGGGCATTCAAGAATATACGCATAAGTGTACTAATAAGAACATTTAAAGTGCAGCACACAGTTTGCAGCTTGGGCATAAAACCATGTTTTCCTCTACATTAACTTCATTGCCACAAGTCCATAATTGCAAGCTGGACAAACGTTTTCAAAGACGAGGAAGTCAATACATGACTTAATTGGAGCAAAAATAAGAAAAAATCCAGAAATGGAATTTCAATCCAGCAAATACTACTACCATTTATTACAATCTTGAATATTAATCATCATTGGGCTGTCATTGCTCATCAGTTACAAAGCCCTCAAATATTAGCCTCATTCCGATGACATAGATTGAGCTTCGAAATTCAAATAAATAATGTCTCATTTTATCAAGAAAAAAAAAAAATCAACTTTAATGGTTTGAACGAGCTTTTGTCGGACTTTAAGGCATTTCCACACTTTGATTAGATTTCCCTCCAAAAAAAAAAAAAAAAAAAAAAAAAAAAAAAAGCAGGACCCTCAGTTTGGGTTGGGCAACAAAATTTAAAGTTGGAACGACAAATCCATAACTTGTTAAAATGCAAATTCTAATGAACCCTTCGGCCTTCACGAAGATCAATCGATACCCATGTCGGGCCCTTCAGCGTGGAAAACACAAAATTAGAAAAATTAGACGTGGGCGTGGGCGTGGGACAATTGTTGTTTTGGAAAATCAATATAATGTCGTACCTTGTCTATTTTTTCAAATGAAAAATACGAGTACCTAATCTTTGTTTACTTAAAGACAATTTCTACAAGTAGCCAATGAAAGCTCCAAAATCCAGTGTGCAAACACAGAAATTAAGGATAAATGTTTGAATTAAGACGAAAGTTCTGTTGCACCAACCGATGTGTGTGATTGCCAAATAAAACCCACTATACTAAGAACACCGTGTTTACTATTGGGAATTTGTCTGGGGACAACTAACTTCAATTCTGTCGGTATATTAATTCTAAAACATTTATGTCATTGCTTGGTCAGTTCATCATTATCCCAATAATTGTTGCCAAGATAAAATGCAAAATGTAAATGGAATTTCATTCACAAGACAACCCTATTCATTTTTACACTGATTTGTTGTGAAACGGGTACGTATATGCTACGAGAAGCTGATCACAATTTTAACATGATTAAACCACGCGCAAGATGCGTTTTATATGTAAATCACATTTTATATATGAATTCGCGTTTTCGTGTCTACCTTTTACATTAGGTAGCTACAATAATACAATACTAATTTATATTTACACCGATTAAAATGTCCCATTTACAGCAATGTTTTCTATCTTTGTTTTTTCATGAAAAAGGGAAGAATACTCCACAAGCCACATAAAGGGTCAATCTAACAAGCTGGAAGTTTATAAGGTTTCTTTCTCCATATGGTAATTAGTTTCAGATTTGGTATATGCTTTACAAGGTTAGTTTCTTTCTCCCTATATATATATATATATATATATATTGTGAGTAGTTTCAAATTTGGTGTACAAGCCTTGGGCTGTAAGAAACAATGCAATATTAACATCAATTGAAATCAACATTTCATCAAACAATCAAACCCCAAAACCAGCAAGATGTTCAATTCTTTGGATTGATAGAAGAAAACGATCGATCACTTCAACAACCACTGCCCCTTATCGTTGTTCTAAAGAGTCTATATACCAACTCCAACTTCAAAAGCAAAAGTAAACAAAACTATAGAGAGAAGCAGCACATGATTAAGAGTTATTATAATAGAACAGTCCACAACACAAAGGCACTTAGAGAAATTAATGCTTTACCAAAATATGGAGCGTGTGGAGACAGAAAATTAAAGTGATACTTCAAAAGAAGAATACTTATATATATTATGAAAATGTAAATTAATTCTTTTTATGATCCATTGATCTTTTCTCAATTTAAAATTCTTAAACTTTATTTGGTGTCTCTACTGGTCAAATTTCTTGAAGTAACGTTCACACATATTGTCAAAACTGGTGATCAAACTTGATTGAGAAATAGTTTACATTGTGTGATAAATCAAGAAAATACACCAAAAGAAGTTTTCCTACTAATTTTCAATATGCTCTTGAGAACAACCTTATCCAACACCAAGAAATTCTTTCAGAAAACTGTTGAAAATTTCAAATCCTTTCTTTCCGGGGGATACCAAAGGCTTCCCAAGAGTTCTCCATGCAACTCCTTTCCCTGCGGCGGCAGCGGCGGCGGCATTCATGATCATCCAGCGAAGTACAGCAAAAGCTACAAAGAATTAGATAAATTCTCCAGGGGTTTTGTTACTGATCCTGAGCAAGCTAACGAGGGAAGAAGAAAAAGCAAGAAGAAGGAACCATCAATTGCAACAACAGTATTGCCATCAAGAAAGGACGAAATAAGCCGTGAAGCTGCGACAAAATTAGAGAATCGAAAGAAAAAGAAAATTGTATACGAAGGCAAGAGGTACTACCAAAATGTTTCAAGAACAACCAAAATCTTGGAAAGGGAAAGGAGTTTTTTGGTGGCAAAGAAACTGAAGGAATTGGAAATGCTGGATAATGGGAATGTGGAGCATGTTTTGGATATAGAAGAAGTTCTTCATTACTACTCTCGGTTGACTTGTCCAGCCTATGTTGACATTGTTGATCAGTTTTTCATGGAGATGTATTCAGAATTATTGAATGGACAGACATCAATAACGTCACGGTTTAACAATTCAAGGCAGACGCTTCAAAGGGTTGGATTTCATCACTGATTATTTCTCTGAGAAAAGATCTTAATTTAATTTGGAGAATGAAGAAATGGGTTTCGCGCGATCAGTTAATTAATTCATTACTGCATCGGTTTGGGCTACACAATTAATAAGTAAATGTGGAATTATGGATTTAGACTCCCAATTTCTGTTTCTTTTCTTTCTTTAGTTTTCTCTTATTAGTTATGTTTTGTAGTGGATTCATCAGAATCATTTCTATCTTTCTTTGCTTTGTTCTTGGTTTCGCCATAGCCATGACCTTAATTAACATTCTGGAATATTAGTAGTTTTTCCATTCCTTCATATGATGTAAATGGCAAATAATCTGTCATATTCATAAACTGAGCTTTCCTTTAATATTGGTATTTTCTTTGGCAGTTGAAAACTTTTGTTGTGTATTATACTCAAGAATCTTGAAGTTTGCTTACTGTTCGAAAAAACATCAAATAGGTGTGAGTGAAAAAGCCATACCGCTTACAGAAATTCCGTGGACCAACGGATGTTGTTGTTGTGTATCAGTTGTGCCATACGTATGATTTTGTAATTCTATCCTCCCAAACATATTGTTAATATAAATAAATAGAGTTTCCGTTGTGTTATTAAATTAGTATAAGAACTACTTTCTTCTTCTACACTTACGGATCCTTTTTTTTTTTTCTTTTCAGCTCAATTTTGAACTTAGTTCCTCGTTTCTACGTAGTTTAATTAATAACAGAGAAAAGCTTATTCTCTGAATACATATTTCGCTACTTCATAGACTGAGACTGTGGTTGTTTTTTAGATTTCGGGGCGAGAGAGCAAAATATACAAAATTAAACAAAATAAAACACCAACATGTTCATCACAGGAATGAATATACGAACAAACAATTTTATGAATATGAGAATGCGTAGGCTGGGCCGTTTTAAGAGACTCCAATTTGAGACACGACCTATTGCATATTGGTACAAGAAACAGATGCAACTGGTCTCTGGTTACGGGCCTTTGCCCAATTACATTCATGTGTGGCACGACCTTTAAACATTGCCATGATGGAGGCCCATCTGAAATGACACAACAAACCCTTTAAGGGAGGTGTTTGAATTATTGGGATCATTATATGAAATCAAACAAACAAATTAAGGTGTTGTAAATCCCATGTTGATGATATCTTTGTCCGCTAACTTTGAATCTTCTAGTTTTTAGTAAAATATACATTACGTGTATTTATAAACTAAAATAGAGAATAAAATAGAAGATTCAGAGTATAATGGTACTTGTACAGAAGTTTATGTCAAAATTTTATTTTTTTTGTGGTAAGAAAAGGGAAGAATTCTTGAACTTAATTGCATCAAATTAGTACCGAGTTTCAATCTGACATTATAAATTTCCTAGAACAGAGAAGAAGACGTATATGGAAAGATCCATTTAACTTATTTTTTCAATATTAATTTGGAAGTGGACACAATTGAAAGATCTATGCTCTCTTGATAGGTTTGTAGTCCCATCCATCAATGGTCATGTTAATAATCATCATCACAATCCAGCCCCAATGCATTAAGGTCTGGGAATCACGCTTACTAGATATTTTCTATTTTATACCCTTTTTTGTTTTGAGGGATACAAATATCCATCCCTAAGTTTTATAATGAAATATTAATTTTCAATTGCAGCCCTTCCTTGTCAAAGGTTAAATAAGTATCAATAAAAAGATTGGTGTTTATTAGCATTATTATAGTATATGAAATCAATTTATATATAACATGTGCTTTATATCAATGTTTTTATTTATAACACGTGATTAACTCATATTTCATGTATTATATAATGCCAACTGATGACAGTGTTCCCATTGGGGTTACGCTCACAATGGCCATGGAAGCCAATATAAGACGATGTTTATGCAACATAGGCATAAATTTGAAAGGACATCAGGATCGTTGTTTTTTTGTTACTCTCACAAGTCACAACTGCAGCTTCCATTAGTGTTGACATTCCAATCCCAAGAAATATTGCATGATGATGATGATCTCCAAGCTAGTTATTATTACTTACCGACACCAGATATTGCGTAAATATTGCGTCGTAATGATTTTTTCTCCTTTATTGGGCTTTGTTTTTTTTTTTTTTTTTTGTGTGTGAATGTAACTATGAAAGTATCCATATTTTGTTAAAATTCAGTTAAAAGAAATGGAATAATGTTATTCAGGGTTTCCTTTAGTTTGAGTTTCAGGGTTTTAGTCACTTTGTTGTCTTATTTGAAAAGCATGCAAGAACTACACAGACCATCAATTTTTTTTCCATGCAAGAAAACCAGTCAGCTGAGAAAAGTCACATTATTGAAAGAACAAATCCAGGCAAAGTTAAAATAGGGACAAGAGCTTGGATCAATGTTCATCACTTAGGCATTAAGTGTATAGTGGATTTGGAGGTCAGGAATTCCATTTCTGACTCCAACAAAAAATCACCCTCTATTTATGGACAAATGGGATAGGGGAATATTTGTGCAATTTCAAGTTCCCGGAGTACATACGCAAATAGAGAAAGGCTTATAGTACTTACACGCAAAAGTAAGGCCGTGTGGGGCTGATATTTACTGGAGGAGGAGCATCGTTTAACACTTTTTAGGGGAGGACGATTTACTTGGGGTTCAGTATAGTAATCTTTGAGGGAAGTAACGATTGACTTGGGGTCCAGTATAATCCGAAGTAAGTTAGAATATGGACCATAAAAAAAATAGCATGGGAGGGAGGGGGATTTTCCATTGTCAACACCTGAACTGGTGGATCCCATATATATATATATATATATAGCTTCCAAGCTACTCAACAAAAAGCAACCAACCTCAGTATGCTAGTTTACAAATAAAGAGAGAGCACAAACTACAAAGGTTTTTGCACACCCTTTTGGGGTCTGAACTTTCCTTGAAGTTGGAGAAGATTCCTCCGATATATTTTTTCGATATATTTTTTCAGATTCTCAGGGTTTGAAGAAGACAAGTGCACCGCAAAAGCTGAGGAATGGAAGAGAAATCTTCCCGTTTAAGGAATTGATAGGGCATAGTTTTCTCGACATGTGCTCTCTTTGGGGATGAAAGGAGAAAGGGATCAATTAAGGGGCCATAGCCATTCTTGTTAAAATATCTTTGTATCTTTCTCAACTAATCAAAATCAAAGGTTGTCAAATTGTAGTCATGACTCATTTCCATATCCATCATCATTTGTCTCACCATGCTAACAAACCAAGATTCCTAGTCAACATATAAATAGTTGAAGTTGAACACGTGCATTTTAGTCTAATCTGATTTCTTTTGTTTGCATACTTGTGTATTAATATTAGCATCATCGAAGTCCTGTTTTATCTTGTGATTGATTGGACAGATGTTAAATTATCTTCCATGATATGACAGCATCTTGCTAGCTAGGTAGTCAATTTTATTGACACTAATGCTAGCTAGGTACGAAGTTTGTTTGGTTGTAGAAAGATTGCAATCCCAAATGGTCATCGACTTTCAAGTGACAATATTATGAAATGTACGAAGAAAAAGGCTAAATAAATGATCCCGAGAGATGGGAGCTCAGCTAACTGTGGAAGAAAAACAACCTTAAGATGATTTCACTGCGTTGAAAAATTAAAAACAACCATTTCTTTTAGGTAAAATGGTAAAGATTTTATTTGAAGTTACAAAGGAGTTAAAAACTGTTATACATAAGCATGCATGCTATATATCTCTTAAGGTAAAACTGTTATACATAGGAGTTACAAACGAGATAAAAAACTGTTATACATAAGCATGCATGTTATACTAAGTCTCCAATACACAAAAGAATTCTATATCTCTTCCTAAATCTTTCATTGATTCCAAATCTTAGTATATCCCGTAAATTTTGAAATGAGTCCATCAGTCAAGATCACTCACAGTCATCCTTCAGCTTCATATTGTTAACACTTTATAACATATCATAACCGCTTTACTAATCCAACATAATAAGTTTGACCAGAATTTACGTAGTGGTTAACAAAAGTTGTACATAAGTTGCCAGCTTGTAGTAACGTCCTCCTTTTTTTTGGGGGGTTAAAAAAACGGTCAGTTATAGATGGACATGGTACACTCGCTTTGAATATTCTTTATCATTTGCTATTACTTTGTATAATAATATTTATAGTTTCAAAACGAAATAATTGGTGAACCCTAAATGAGTCAATGCATATTTTGTATCACTTTATAAGATTTAGACAAGTTTATTTAACATTTATCCCTTAAAGTTAACTAACCACTCGATAAAGTTTTAGTATTATTTAAAAGTACACGTTGTCACATTTATAGATAGTGATATAGTAAATGATACAGAAGATCCAAAGTCCTAAGAGATAAGTGATTATATAGCGATGGATATTCTATATCAATTTTGTGTATCACTTTATCAGATTTTGACATATGTATTTAATAATTATCCCTTAGGATTCACTAACCACGCTTTAGTATTATCTAAATTGCACGTGTCATATTTATAGAGAGTGATACACTAAATGTTACAAAAGATACAAATGCATGATTATATGATATAGAAGATCCATTGATTGCTAAACCTAGCTAGATTAACCCAAAAAAAAATTGGCATGTCCATATCTGAGGTTAATTTTATTATATCAGGTATAATATGCGACTTAGCTGAGAAACTTCATTTCGTTTTATTATCCTGCAAAAAGCACGAAAGAGTCTTGCAATAACAATTCTTTATTTACTATTTTAAGAATCCACAGCATGAGGAGAGAGTGCAGCCCAGAAAAAAACTGAAAAGGTTGAACCTGTGATACGAGAAAGGTTTGGTTATTATGCGGTGCAGACGCACAAGTCTGAATAAGTGGCGGTCCCCATTCCCCCCTGACTCTCCATCTTCGATCGATCAACATGCAGCTCCATCCATGAGGGTTGAGAAAATCAGAATAGGATATGATCTTCGACTTTTTTTTTTCTTTCAAATTCAATATTATTATACGTACTCTCCCTTTTTTTAACTTTCCTTCCAACAAACACAAAGTAAACTGATCATGAATCGTCAGGGTTAATTTTATTTTCCTCCCACTTGATCGATGATATTCTTGCGCCTGCATGTCTTGGCCCTTTCATTCTGGATGGATGATTATAAAGCTCGTTTCAGTTCATCTGCTGCATAAATAGCACACGCGCACGCACACACCCACACACCCCTAACACACAAAAACACACTGATCATGTACTCGATTCGAGTAACAAGTTGGTGGGAGAGAAGTTCCAGTGATTCGACACGTTTGCAAAAAACCCACAAAAAGTTTAAAAAAGTCCTTGTGACTAATCATTTGCACGTTCCGCAAGAGTTGGAGAACTAACAAAAACAACAGCCACCACCGTGAAGTTAGAATTGACTTGAGAATCGTTAGTCGTCGCCTTCGAAGTTCTACCACCAATACTCTTGTCAAATCGGTCATGTCAAGTACTGCAAGATATTTTTTTTTTCGCTTTTTGCCCTTTTTCAGAAGGCTAGATTCTACTTTTAAAACTACTAGTGATCCGCTGATAGAGCACCATGGGTGGCTTTTGATTTTTTTTCTTATATAAATTAAGCCACAACAGGACTAATATTCTAACCAACCATTGGAGGAGACTCAACTAAGTTTTCTTTGGGAGAAAGGGAAATGGCAAGAGGTACACCGCACAACCAATGATCTAGGATTCTAGAGTACCGTGACTTTGCTCCAACTAAATTCGAAACTTGAAAGAGCTAGCTAATAGTTTGATAAAAGGGTTGTTGTTTTCATGCTCTTTTTTCAACGGTTTCTTGATTTTCTCGAGTGAATAAAAATGGAAGATTTTTCCAACTAATGATTTGAAAGTGAAATATTGAACTTTGTATATATTCAGAGTAACTAATCATTATTCACGTTCTTTAATCAATTCAGGAGGAGTTCATAGCCTTTGCACAATGACAATACTAATATTTGCCGATTCAAGTCGATATATATTCCAGTCAGTTAGCTAGCTAGCTAGGTTCCTAAGTCTTGTTGGAAATATAATGAAAGCATCATAGGCATGAATGAATTATTTTCAGGTCCTGCACTGGTTGCAGGAAAATTGAGCAATCAAAGAGTAGATTAGTAATAAATAAAGGTTGGACCAGGGAAGGGAAGAAATAATAAAAGCAATGTACAAGTAGTTAATCGATGATGATGAAGCTGCTACGGATGGAAGTATGGAGATGGACCAATAGCATAAGCATGTGCTGCATGTGTGTACCTTACCTTCCAGAAAGCTGCGCCCGGGGTTGTGACATGTATATACGCTCGCCACCCTCACGTGTATCTGGTCCATCCCTCATCGCTCTCTCGTGCACTGCCATGCACATCCCCTCCTCATCCCCTCTTCCAGTAGTCTTCCCCCCCTTTCGATTGCAACTTGTCTTCTGATGAACTGACTATCTACCCACTGCTATCTTGCTAGAGGACTCCAGCTAGGTAGCTGTTCACAAGTGTACGTACTACTGCTGCGTGTACATAAGCACGCACACACACACACACTTAGATCAAGTCGTGTAGTCTTTTAATCAAAGTTAAACACATGCATGCTTTTGTACTGTATGTTGCTAATGCTAGGCTCAAGGAAAATTGAGTTAGCACTTGATGATTAAGTGGTGACTTTTATGAATTACCAGAAGAAAAAACAAATAAGAATTTACTCTGTAAGTAATTAAGGTCTCCATTGCAGAGAAGTTTATACTGCTTAGAGTTGCATATCTCTAATGGTCCAATCAATTATTTGTAGGCCATTCTTGATGGTCCTATATATGGGTGTTTGAGCAAGAAATTCTGGGTCCTAACTTGTTGACGTTGTTGATGCGATGGTGATGCCAAATTTCTCTCTCTTTCGCTCTCTGAGTTTGATAATTGACATTTATTAATAACCCAAGATTCGATTGTAATGTATCACAAAGTTCAGTCGGTCGGTATAAACCCTACCATATATCTAACACCACCGCAAACCCTAAAATTCCTTCATTCTTGTACTTCTACCTTCGTCTCTTTACGACTTTTCTTTTTCCCTTGTTTGAATTTATCATCAAATTTACTCCTATTAGTCTCACGAGTGTGAATTTGTGATTAGTATTAGTTAGACATGCAACTTGTTGTTCTTTGTCACACCATGCATGATTGGATTGTTGTACTTGTTCTATTATCAATTTAAAAATACCAACTTAAAAATATTAAAAAAAAAACTCATCTAGGCTACCAAATGCAAATGAGATCCAGGGAAAAAGAGTGGGTGAGTTCGAGACCCTAAATCCAGAGTTTGAAATTGAGAAGGAATCACTTAAATCCTTCCCGACCCTCGATTCAAAGTTGGAGATTGAGGAAGGATTATTTAAATTCATATCAACCCAACTTTAAAGTTCGAGATTTGAAGTATACACGTGATACAAGTGTGTGTGAGTTTAACAAAAAAAATCCAAGGAAAAAGAAATGACAAGTGTGCACTACATATTCAAGAACAATGCATAATTTTCTCATCTTACAAAAAGTGTTTAAGAAGTGAGTAGTACTCTCCCCATCCCATTCATGCAAATTTAAGTCTTCCCATCTCCGCTAAAGAGAATTAAAAGTCATTTTATGATCATCAGTAGGGGGCACACCCTAATAACATTGATTTTAGTTTGATGGAAGAAGTTAACATGCATTAATTAATCAGGATGAAGTTAATGAGTTGAGGAAGAGGACAATGGATTACAACTTTATCAATGGATGGTTAAAGTTCCTAAAAGGTGCTATTATGAAGATTTTGCGAGGAAGGAATCGTAGCTTTCTATATCAATCTGGGGCCTTAATTGGAATAAAATTCTGAACCTTTTTCACTTTTCAATCCCACCATCACCATGTTTTTCAGTAAAGGAGACACATAACCCGGTCCTAGCCTCAACTCTCAACCTTAGTTTTTAATTGCTCTTTTCTTTGATATTTTCATATATTTTTCTTTTAATTCCTTACACAACAGTCAACAGTGGATGAGTAATACATAATTTCCCTGATCGCTATTTGGTTAATTAGAAACTTGTCAAAGAAATTATCATTTTGCATGTCAATTAATTATTTCTCATCTAATTAATATTTCAATCCTCCAACATATAGACAATGTTGTTCTTCCTGCTTCAATATTGACTGCATTCTTGTTTCAACATTAAAATTATACAATTAATTCAACTCTACAAAGAACAAAAATAACTTATGAAAAATATACGTCCTTCTTGGGACAAATTTAAATTAAGAAATTAATTTCATGGATAAAATTTGGTTAGTTTAATAACAATGTTAACAACTGATATTAAATGAATGAATTTTTCGTCGACTAATTAAATCTAGGAATTTAGTTCTCCATCTAAACTTCCATTAAAAACAAGTAAATATTAATGTGGTCTATATCTGCTTTGTTTTTCCAGGTATATATACATGTATATATATTCTAGAATGGAAAACAAAAACGATGAAAAGGAAGATAAAATATATACAGCAAAATTTAAACATATCATATGCATGTACATCATCATAAATTCTAATAAGTTCCAAAACATATGTATGCATCATAATTAAGGCATCAATAGAATCAAACCTGGAAATTTGCAAACCTAGACTAGACTACTAAGGGGCCGACGATCACTTAACCCAACTTAATTTCCTAGCTAGGCTAAAAAGTTAAACTAATTAAGGAAAAACTCTGCTAAATATATACATACACAAACAGGCCACAGCACAGCCATATACATGGTTCAGTCTAGGAAGATAAATTAGTTTCTTCCACATTAATTTGTTACTTTGTTTCTGCAAAGAAATTTCCCAGAAAATCTTCATTGGTTGGACTTCAATTAATTATAAGAATTAATTTCACGGTTGTGATGTTGATGAATTAGCAAAGGCCTTAAATTGAAGTGCCTTTACTTTCCACTGTTTCTCGATGTCCTCAGCAATTCTCCTAGCGTCAATTGAGGTACCAAGGAGACCTCGCTTGGTAAATCCTGCTGCATACAACCCATTATGGCCTTTCCATCCTTCAGGAAATGGTTGGCTGGGGAACCCATCCTTGGCTGAGAAGAAATCATTCTCCTGATTCAAATTAAGAACAAGAATTAACCCATTCTGGATTTTCAAAATCTAAACTAACTTGTTGATTTATCTTTAATGATTCATGGGATAAACATATGTACACTAATATATACATACATACCTTCAACCAGGTTGGTACGTTGCTTTTATAACCTGTAGCTAAGACGATGGCATCAAAATTTTCAACCATCCCATCAACAAATTCGACTGCATTACGCATTAATCTCTTTATTCCCCGGACCACCTGCACTTTGTTTGAAGAATATCAACGCTAGCTATATGTGATAAAAGTAAAGATTAATTGGATTTTTTTTATCAAATCTCTACAAAATAGAATACGCTAACACTGCTCAAGTTTTGAATTTTAGTAAAAATGGTGGAAATTAACCTAGTATATTCGAATCTCACCTTAATATCTCCAGCTCTAATCCTGGCTAGTGTCCCAACATCCAACACGGGTGTCTTTCCAGTGATGCTTTTGAGTTCAAGGGGTCCAAGCTTTGGTCGTTTAAGACCAAGTTGAGCAGTGTTCCCAAGCATAATCCGAGACATTAGCAGTAAAAATTGATCTACTAGCCGCACCGGGAACCACTTGAGTAGTTGCATGGACAGTCCAAAAGTTGATCTTCCAAGCATCTCTTGAGGCAAGACGTGCACCTGCAAAAATATGTAAAGTTTTTGAGAATCTCAAAGGATATATAGAAAAAAAAAAAAAAAAGAGCTTTTATGGACTGCCCACTACATTAGTACAGAACTGGGATATAATTTATGCTTAGTTGCATTTACAAAATCATCAAGATTTGTAGAATCTTTGTTGTGTTGCAATGGAGGGCAGTGGAATTCTCCCTAGCACAACCCACCAAGAAAAACAGGCAAATACCTTTAGAATATTTCATTGGCACGGTAAGACAAAAGGACTCTTTTTCAGGGAAGAGGAAATTCAAGAAATATTTAAACTACTACTTCTGCCTAAGTACAACGCATGCAACTGAAATCCAGCAAAGTACATAATGCTACTGTTTCATTTATTTTTAATACTTATTCTTAAACATAATTTTGCAAAAGCCGCTTTGAAGCAGCTTTGACATATACAGAGGCACCTCTGCACTCAAAAAATTATTTCAAACTAAACTGTTACAATGGATGAAACTACAATTGAAAAATCTCAAATGATATATTACTCACAACATTTTTTAAAAAATAAATATCATGTTAAAGCTTATTCATAAGAGCACAAATATATGTGTATATATAGTGTATTTAGCAGATGATATATTGTCAATCTTATGTTTGAAACTCGATTCAAATTCAAGAAACCGAAGTCCAATGAACACACTTTAAATTTTTACTTGAGAAAATTGGGTTACACTATGGACTGAGATACAGAAATAGTGTTGAAGTTGACTTACGGAATCCCTGACCACAAGGGATGGGCGAGCATTATGGTTGCAGAGGTCCAAACTAACCTCCATGCCTGAGTTTCCGCATCCAACAACCAAAACTGACTTCCCTTGAAAACAATCGCCGCTTCTATATGCACTCGTATGAATAATGGGCCCTAAAAACTCATCCATTCCTTCAAAATCAGGCACCACTACTTCAGCATTTTCTCCCGTGGCAACGATCAACCATTGACAAACATATTCAGTTTCATCCATTTGTTTTAACCCCATAGTCCTAACACACCAAAACCCGCATCCATTATCAAATTCGGCAGTCACAACTTGTTGATTATAGGCCGGCTCCAAGTTGAAATGTTTTGCGTACGATTCCAAGTAGGAAATGAACTGTTGCTTGGAGGGATAAGTAGGAAAATCATTTGGAAATGGGAAAAAAGGAAGTTCACAGAAATTCTTGGGAAGGTGAAGTCTAAGTCTGTCATAAGTCTTGAGCTGCCACAATGAAGCAATGCAATTAGCCCTTTCGATTATTAAGCTTGGAACCTCTTTTTCCTTAAGACAAGCAGCTGTGGCTAGTCCTGAAGGGCCAGCCCCGACTATAATTGGCCCTGGGATCCATAGCCTCCTCCTCGGCGATGGTGATGATCTTGAGTCGTGCATCTTGGCTTGAAAAAAATCATGAATACGTTTTCCTTCAACTTCTTCAGTACTACAGTCCATGAACACTGCTACTACTACTACTACTACTACTACTAGAGAAATATGATTTGATTACTACAAATATATCGTAGAAGTTAGAGTTGGTGGAAAATACTACCACTGCTACTGCGACTACTACTGCAACAAAAAATAATAAAAAGCATGTCTCTATAATGTAAATATTAATTTCTTGTTGATCCAAAATAAATAGAACTCTGGACGCTGAAGAATGAATGAGTAGATTAAGGATTAGGCTGAGAATATAAACATGTTTAAAACCTTATCTAAAACAAGCAAGCGCATGTATTAGAGAGAAATTACGGGGTAAAGATCCTGGATTATTGGAATGGATTTGGAGGGTCTTATCCAAACTGCTTGTGATCTCTTGGTTAGTATTACCCTCAGTGAATTAGGAGAGAACGGGAGATGCGGGAACTCCCACAAAAATCTTAAAAATTTTAGAGAGGAGGACTAAGCATATATAGTTGGAGATTAACTACGAGGACTAAACAAAATACTATGCATACTAGGAGAGTACTAGGAGAGATATATATGTATGTTGATGATAACTGAATTTTTGAGTGGGAGTTGAATTAGTTTGATTGCTAAAGTCTTCTTATATATATACGTGGAGCGGATCAACAAGTGGCATGAGATGAAACCTAAATTGGGAGTTGGGACATATATATATGGCATATCCATCCCATCCATCTCTTGATGAATTGTAAGTTTGTATGTAAGTTGTAACAACGACCATTAACCAACAACAACCTCTTCTTCTTAATGTGTCTAAGAAAATGCTGCCAAAAATTCACGTACGTACGTGTTGAGAGTTGAGACTGATCAGTAGGAGTGCTGAGAGTTTGTTTGTTTGTTCTAAAACATTCTCTTAGTCGGTCACTACAACTTCTCTACAACTGAATTAAACTCATCATGGATGGTAGAGATGAATTGATAGAATAATTTATCACATCTTGTCTTTAATGAAGGATGTTTTCCACTCCTACAGTACTCCTACTACTATTATTGGGGTAGTTTTCAATAGGACTACATCATCCATGACAATTTGTCATGGTGTTGGTGGCACCCTTGAATGAAAATGCCTCGTTTTTTTTTCCTTTAATTTCTAACGACAAGGCAAGCATTAGTACTCCTGCCGACTATTGTTTTTAACATTCTCTGCACTGATTGTCAAATGATTACTCATAAATTAATATACAAACAAAACGTGAATGTTTTGCGTGAAATTAATATACCTGAACAACACAAAATTTAGCACTGCAACGCTATGGTTTTTGTCCATTGTAAAGATTTGAAGGTCAAAACTTTAATATCCAGATCTGTGTAATTTTACCAAGAAGAGTAACGAGCTTGATAAAAAAATTTCAAGAACTTTCAGAGTAATTTTTGCAAAAAGAACTGTTGAATCACATGAAGGAGTCACACAGTAAGGTACGTAATTTACAAAATAAAAAATCATTTCTTGGTCTTGGGACCAAAAGAAATACAAGTGCTAGCTACTCACGTCAAATTCAAAAAATTCAACTTCCAACTGGAATAAGATGAATTAGATTTCACCATCAATGCAATCCTGTTGATTGGTCCATGTACTGGGTATAAATGGTCCTAAAATGTCAAACAGAGGGGCAGCTAACAGCAGTACCATGATGGCAGCGTTCTTATTATCCCACTTATCATAAGAATCTCTCAAGCATGGATCCATCTTCTCATTTTAATCTATTCTCGTTTCTCATACGATACTTTTTCACCTATATATACTCGATTCGAATTGACCCTAACCCACGTTACAAAAGCGTATATATACACGTATATCTATATGCCCAAGTTTGCAGTTTGGATGCCAATCTTGATTTTGAGCGCATGGAGTAAATCAAGTCTTTTTTGGTGTAAAAATTGAAGTGGAAATAAATTTGTACCATGCAGGAACTCACCACCGCCTACGCTAGTACAGTGTCGGTGAAATGGTGAAGTATATATATAGCTAACGGTGCAGTACTAAATTTTGACTTTTGAGAATCGATCAGCTGCCATTTTTTTCAAACTTATAATGCAGAGCAAGAAATTACTCCCCTAGTTGCTAGTTTCACCTGAATAATTTGATCAATGATCAAACTCAAAAGGAAAATGAATGGAGGTGGATGCATGGAATATTCCTAGCTTCTCTGTTTCATATTAGGGTCTTGATAATTAATATAGCTTCACAACAAAGCTTTCATAATCATAGCTTTGGTCTTTGAGACAATTCATGACATACAGCCGAGGATTGAGATCATCCCACAATGATCGATCAATCTGGCCTCCAATCACCTGGGGATTAATGCACAAACAACTAACAAAAAATTGCTTGCTTTTGGGTGGGATGGTAAAATGAGAATGCAACGATACTATTCTCAGTCATATATAGGCTTCAAAATTATCGCAGATGACAACGTATGTAACACAAAGGAAAAACCCACCACGCACGTACGTACGTTTGTAATACTAAATCTATATCCTAGAGTGCAGGAAAGTATATAGTCCATTATTTCGACTTTGGAGATATAGAATCTCTTTCAAAGTTACTCTTTTCTTAGGACGTGGACTTCCATTATTAAGTCTTGCGGATATATAGTTTTGTTATTTTGGTGCTCAACTATGGTGGATACAGAGAAAAGAGGAGTCCACGATTCCCCAATGCATGATATTTTAGGAAGTATAGAATTGTGCTAGCTCCACCCAAAAAAAAAACAAGAATGCGATACCAAGTTTGTTATAGTAGTACTGCTCCTTTGATGAGCTAGGGTTTGGTGAATATTGGATCTTAAGTATGAAGTAAAAAAAGAAACATGCAAATGGAAAGCCTAAAAGCCATGGTTGTGAAAGTTAAATTTTAGGTGAAGAATCTTCAAACCCCGTCTTTCTCATAACTACCGAGGAAGAAAGATGACAAAAGAAAAAGCCATATCAAACTATATGTATTGGAAAATCTTAATTATTTTCAACAGTTACATGGAGCTCTTTGAGTGACATGAATTTAAACATATGCAGTTTATGCAACATTTGTTTAGGTACATATATATATATTAATTTAAGAAACTTTTTAATGAACCAATAACTGTTGTTCCGATAATGTTTGATCATTTCTGTGCGTCATTTGATTATTAAAGATAATGGATGGATCATGGATGGATTATTGGATCATTAGGGTATTGAATGTATGTCATCTTGAATTAATATATTATGATGACAAGGACCCATTATAAAGTCTCAACTCTCAACATGTATGATTTTGACATATATTCTTCTGGGTAGAAATATATAAATCTTAAGGTTTAATGTTCTCTCTCCTTATTAACAGCCAAGAAAGTAAAATAAAGTAAGAAATTAAGGTAAATTGTAAATCCATGCTATAGAGATATGGTGATAGAAAAGAATTTCCATGATCATAATGTGTTAAAAACTAAAGTTTTGAATTGAAATAATATATGAAGTTTTTACAGCTTTCTACTGATAATCATCATCAAAATGCTCATGCTACTAGTAAATTAACCATGCATAAATGGGGTGTGAATAAATCATAAATGGAGATAGCAAGCAAGCATCAAATTAAGGTCCACTTGAATTTATGATATCTGCAATTGTATCATGCATGTACAAATTATTTTCTTAGGGATCAGCTAGCAATGAGCCAATGATTAAGCAATTAATTTTCTTAATAGTGGCAATGATAGATACTTGTAGACTTTTCTCTGCCACTCATCACTTCCCCAGAAATAACACATCCTTATTTTCCTGTCACCAACATTATTTGCAATAAAAACAAAATTTCAGTGCAAGAAATTTCACATGCGATGTGGACAACATTCTTAATTAATGCATCATTAATACATATATATATATATATATATATATTTACCATGAATATCTTATCTATTTATGAATTACTAGCATACAGTATGAATAATGAATCTGTCCTCTAACTCTCGTTATTTAATTTTCACGAAATACACAAATGGAGTGACATTAATTTTTACACCCAAAAAAAAAAAAGGAGTAATTTCCAATACGATCGGAAATGGTGAGCTTAGATTTAATAAACTGATCATGCAGATAATAAAACGGAATAGTTTAGTTAATTTACAGGGTTTGCCTTGAATGTTCATATTTATGGCTTATATAAGTGGTTATGAAGTACGGACACTTTGGACCATTGATGGCTGGAGAAAATTGACTCCAAATCCTGTACTAGATGCTGCCTTAGATTTCCTTATTATATATGGAAGAAATTCAAGAATTTATATATAATTGATTTAGTCAATGAGAAGTATGATAAGCTACCAATATAGGTTGGAGATGCGGCTTGATAGAATGACAATAAATTCTAATGAATTAAAGTCCAAGTGTAATTAAGCATGGCCGTATTTGAGGGGGCCTTGTCAGTGTTATTTTCATGGTGTTGTGTGTTTGTGTGTGTGTGCATATTCAAATATTCATGGAGATCAAAACAACTTGTAGTAAAATGTAAAACAATCATATTTTAAGATTTTGATAGGGATTAGGGACTTTTTCTTGGCTGACACAATGCAATATTGCAATGCATATGCCTTTTGATGGGGATTCCTTGATGCAAAGGCACACATAAATGGCTTAAAATTCTATATGCCCTATTACAGGCAAAAAGAAAAAAAATTATAAATTTCTGGCAATATATTAACATCTCATATTCATGAAAAACCCATCGCACACAAACTGTGTAATATTGTGATATATTTCAAGCATAACTTTGTCATAGACCATCGCCTGCTTGATAAATACCAATCCACCTCGCTTTGTCTAGTTCATGATAAAGATTAAAATGCATCATATATATGATCGAGTTGCATGGTTAACAGTGGCCCATTGTTGTTGTATGGTTAATATATATAGTGGTAGTTTTTTTTCTTTTTTTTCTTTTTTTTTTTTGTTTTTTTTGTTGGGCGGGGGTAAATCATGTTGAATTATAATTATGAGCATAAGGATCGAAATGGGAGCTCCTCCATTAATAATCTACCAAATGGAAAGGAACATATATATATATATATATATAGCCAATCTGCACAAATCTCTTTTCTATAGCCTTTTTAAGTCACTCATAGACAACTCTAGCCTTTTCATAAACTAATTAAGGCTGCCTAGCTAGATCCTTTTACATGTTTATTTATTAATCAATGATATGTATATATGTTCTCAGTTTTTTTTTTGTGTTTATTTGATTTGTAATATTGGTCTCTAAATTAAAGTAACAAGGGAACAAGAGGAAAGGGAAGAGGGCAAAACTCAAAGGAGGGACATGGAGAATAAATGAGGTTAGGGATGATGGAGACAGAATCATATTGTTTTTAAATCCCGGGGAGAATATGTTTCAAGATTTCCAACTCCACATTCACAATGCCCATAGCTTGTTCTAATTATGTTTTGTGGAATTCTTAGTCTTATATTATTATTATTTATTTTGGGAGGCTAGCCTAGAAAGAACATAATCTGACTTCTCATCAATGGAATTATCGTTGCTTTTGCGTCTTTTGTCGTCACTTTCTTGGTAATCATACATAACCAAATTTCTTGATTCCATTGGCATTCTATAACCTTAACTGCAATTGAAGGGGCATAAAATCCCCAGTCGATGCTAGTGCAAGATTCTTGTTGTGTATCAATCAGTTTATGCACATCAAAACATATATATATATATATGTGTGGGACTAAAACGGGTGTTAATTTGATCGGTTTAATTAGTTGATCAGTTGATGCTAGTGCAAGATTGTTGTTGTGTATCAATCAGTTTATGCGCATCAAAAGCAAAACATATATATATATATATATATATATATGTGTGGGACTAAAACGCCGCTTTAATATCATGTCAAATAATACATGTGCATCCAATTCAAAACCGTTTGTTGATTAGTGGAGTGACCCATATATCTTATATATTAGTTCAAAAATGTCATTCTTTAACCGATGTGGGATATTATTCTTTAACAAAAATGTCATCTTAATTAATTGGTTGGTTTCCATTAGGAGAAGAAATGGAAGTTGGGATGAGTTTGCTGATACTGATTAGAAGACAAGCATTCGGTAGTAGCTCAATAATTTGCTCCACTAATTCTTTTGGCCTACTAATGGCCTTCACTACTACAAATGAGACTTTTGTTAAACCTTTCTTAACAAATGCAATTGCAAGTTGGAAGCAAAGATAGCATTGAGAGTTGAGATGTTTCAGTATGCACAAATCTGGGATCCGGAAGAAACGTCATTAAACAAGTCCCCATGTTAATGCATTAGTTGTTTGAGATTTTCATGAATTAATACCCGCCACAATAATAGATTTCATATAAATGTTTCATCGTTTTTATGGTAAATCCTTATAACATAAATAAATAGGAATTCAACTGTGTCTTTAAGATTTTTCTTACAGGCTACAGCCCACTTTGGGCAAAGAAATCATCCAAACTTGCATCAAGAACTTCAATACTCAAAGCCCAATTTTCAACTGCCGTTCAAAGAATATGTTTACATTTTGTAAAACTCCTAGTTCACGGTCAGGCCCATATCCAATTTTTTTTTAAAATAAACAAGAGCGAAGTTGAAAATCGTATTTTCAAAATTATCTTGTCTTATTACATATCTTATTACATGTTACGTTGTAAGTTTCGGTCATAACTTTGTTAAAATTTAATAATTATCCTGTCTTATTATATGTTACGTTGTAAGTTTCGGTCATAACTTTTTTAAAATTTAATAATTGTAAAACGATTTTAGTAATATTTATATTTATAATTTATAATTTAAATATTAAATATAATATTAAATAAAAAATCTGATTTCCTAAATACTCAAGTGTAGGCAACTGTTGGCTGTTGGTGGGTACAGTGTAACAACGGAACAGACGGTGACATTTTGGGAAGATATAATGATTTGTTGATCATGTGACACAATCCCTACACTCACGTGACTCCACAACCTGCCCATACCCCTTTTGACCTAAATATGATGACTGTAAATGGGGAGGATTTTATTAGCAACGTGAAAATCTTTCTTTTATCCCACTTTCTTTCTCAATGTCACCATCATTTTTTCATTTTAATTATCAAATCATGAATTTACAAAATCGGAAAACAAAGAATGACCAAAAGGATAAAATAAGCTCTGCAAAGATAATCCGAGAAGAAAGTGAACAAGCTATGAAGGATTGCATCAGTACCAGTAGAATTTTAATAATATTTATGCATTTAATTTATAATTTTAATAAAATTACGTAATTTTAAACGTTAGACAGAATATGACTGGATAAATATTGGGCAGAAGATCTGGAATCTTACCAGTATGTCGACAATGGATGCTAAAGGTTAGATAAATCACAAACAGTTTTTAGAAGAATTGCAACATTCAAAAAAAGTCTCGCTTTACCGCTCATACCTTGCCGAAAAAGTCATAAAATCATAAACGGACTCCGGGAGAGACCCGAATCATTTTATTGCCACGGTCAAGCACTAGCTAGGGACCAGCCGATTCTCGTCAAACACCATCGCCGATTGATTCACACGCCATCTTCCGTGAACACGACTAGGATAGGATGGTCGTAGTTTTTTTGTTTAAATGGTTTGAGAAACATTAATTAATCTTCTTTAAAGTAAAAATACGAATTTGAGAATTTGAATACTCCCAATTAGTGTACATTTACCTTTCTATATAATTATAAATTATAAAAATAGATATTCAGAGCATATACCGTTAATCTTATCTCATATATAGGATATATCATCATATATGCAAAAACAAAGAATTTTTTTTTTTTTTAAAATATTATTTAATGTATATGTCATATTCAGACCACGACCTGACACTTAAAATATTTGTGCAAAACTAAAAAGTTTCATGAATTAAATAATAAAATATTATTATCTCAATTTGATTTTTTTTTTTTGTTTTAATGTTACTCAATAGATAAATTAGGTCTAATTTTAATGCTTTTTTAGGTAGTGCACCCTTTTGGACACCGAAGAGTTTTATTTGTATTGAAATTGTATATCTATTAATACCAAAAAAAAAAAAGTTTATTTGTATTACCATTCGCAGTAATTTAGAAGGAAAAAATATTTATGGTGGGAGGACGTTACAAAATTTTAATTTTTAATGCACGGTACGGTACACAGAAAATGAAGTTCTTTTAAACAGAATAAAATTAATTGTAAAAAGCCCTCCAAGCTATGCCTCCTTTCGATATTCTCCCTCAAACTTATAATGGTAACATTTTAATATTTTATATTCGTAAATATTTAACTAACAAATAATATATTCCCAAAAATTGCTAAAATAGTGATTTTTTTTTCCAGAATACCACGATTAAAAAAATTAGAGAAAATTTACAAAAATGTTGTAATTAACAATATTTTTATAATTAATTTACTTAAATAAGTACTTTCTTTACCGGTAAGCTTGTCACTGCAATTAGTACAATGATAATTGAAACCGAGCCTATGGTGAAAACTTTGCAATTAAAGATTCTGGAAGATTATTTACTAAATTTATTTTTGTTCATAATCATGCCAAAATAAAAGAGATTAGTTCATCCTAAATTTATTTTTGTTCATAACTTTGCAATTATCATAACCGAGCCTATGATAATTGCATGATTGTACACGAAATAATTCATAATTAACTATCAAAAAACACATATAAATGATGCCGGACAAGACTTTTAAGATTTTTTAGAAAACTTAATTACTTTTCTTTTGTTTCGTAATTAAATACTTTTAGTTTATTTTCTAACCAGAAATATAAAATTACTCTTTTGTTTTTTAAATCGAATTAGGAAACTACTAGTCCTATATATACTTTGTTTGGCTTTAGAATTAAACACAACTCTTATTATTCAGATTTTGATATTCTAATATCATGCGAAATTTGTGTATTTTATGTTATTTATGAAGATTATGTTTCTTTCACGTGTCTGTCCCGCGTTAATAAATCTTTATATGCACATCCTCGAAATTAAAAATTCAAATGAAATAAACATCAGACTCTTGAACCTTTTTACCGATCATTTTGACTTTGCCAATGTTTTCTTTTTCTTCAACTTAGAACGAATATTATGATGTCCTAATTCTAAAATTTGAAGCAAAATGTCTGACAAATTATGCTATAAAAATAGCTAAACAAAAAGTAAATGAGCACAAAAATAAAAGATAAAAAGTAATGTTATGAAAATAAAACTAGAAACCGCCTCCTAAAAGTGAGAATGGATAAGGCGGTGGCGGCGTACTACCAACATCCTCTACCACATTAATCCCGCTTCCCAAATAACTTAAATCCCCATTATACTTGTTGTCGCACATCGCAACACTATCGAATGGCGGTGGCCGTGGCCGCGGCCACGGAGGCACCATAAAGCAACCGCTTCCAGTGGAGGAACCCGATGAATAAGAACTTGAATTATAGCCAGTTTCACTAGATTCTTGAACATTCATGGACTGACTCGTAGCTTGTTTCTGGCTAAACAAAGCCGAGGAAGGCGTGTCCGCCGAAGGCGAAGAGTGACAAAAGTTCTCTACGTTGAAAGTGGCGTCGTCCTCTTCGTCTTCAATCTTGAATGATGTACTGGTCGTCATATCCATTCCAGACGAGGAGGAAGCCGGTGATGTCATTAGCCTTCTCTTTTTATCGCCACTACTCAAATGAAGCTTCTTATTTCTTTCTTTTTCAAGCATCATGCGCGGTACAATTTGAGGGTCCTCAGCAACTTTACAAAGAAAAGCCATCATTTGCAGGGGTCTCCTCTCAGTTGCCTCTAACCTTTTGTTCATCCTTGAGATTTCTTGATCCAAATCCTTCTGTTCTTGCCTCAAAGCAGCTATTTCCATAATTATCTCCTCATTTTCATCGTCTTCATCATTTTTCTGACTCGAGTTTCTATGACTAATCTTCCTCCTGCCAATGTTGTTGAGTAAATGTATTTGCCCCCTTAAAAACCATTCATTTGCAAAAGCCCATTTGTCCGGATCAACCTTTCTAAAACCCTGTTAAAATCAACCTTACTTACTTCATATCATTATTATTACATTACATTAAAAAGACAAAATCAAAACATATGAATAAAATACTCACGTAAGTGTTGAGCTGACGAACAAAACTAGAGAAATTGTTGTGTTTGAAATAAGCAGGGAGAATTCTTTGAGAGAAATCCAAAGGGTCGATTACTATGAAACTATTGTTGGCTTTACCCCAAGAGATGAGAGCGTCGGTGGAAGGGTCATTCACCATTTGATAAGTCTTCATAACAAAAGGAGCAATGATATTATTAGCACCCTCCATCCCACATATATATATTCCGGCAGTATTTCCCGGTGGTGAAGTGAGGACCGCCGCCCAGCGAACGCAACCAAGAAAAAGGAGTGAATTTGAAGAGTTTTGTTGCGGGTTGTGAAGAGCGTAAAATCGTAATGGTGGACTAATCTAATATATAACTATATAAGTGGTGGGAAATGGGAGTAGCAAATAGTGAACAAGTGGTGACGTGGAGGCCATTGGGCTGTGGGTGGTGTTGTGTTTGGATGAGTGACAATTCTTTATTTTCTTTTTTGGGCTCACGAGAATTGGGGCCCACTGTGGGCCTTATTGTTTTAAGTATCATCTTTCGATACACGTCAGTGTAGTGTGGAGGTTGTAGATATTTTTCACAAAGCTTTTTTTGATGATTTCTATGAACACGCGCTGGGTGGGCCGTGGAGGAATTGAAATTTTTAATGTGGGTCAACTTTTTAGTTTTTAATAAAATGACGTGGTCCCCGTAAGAATATGCAACGTGTCGAAAGCACATGGATGGATGTCAAAAAAATGGCTACCCTGGAAAGAACAGCTAGCTAAGATTGAATCATCTTACGTACATGGGTGTATTGGCCCATCGGGTTTCGTTCTCGGCTTAACCGGTTTTTTGCCTTAGCCATACTATTCTTATAACGATTTTGTGAAACACAGAATAATTTTCTTGTTTTGGCTACAGGTTATATTAATTGGAAACAATTTGATTTGAACTAGAATATTTAAGTTTCATAATCTTATTGTTGCAGTTTAGTAATGGGTTTCAAGTGGAAAAACTAATTCAAGATTAACATTTGATTTGATATATCTTTTCCAAACGGATTCATTGTATGAATATAAGTTATGCCAATGGATTATTTAATCATTTTGTGTATGTAATATTTTATAACATTTTAATACATGTATAATTACCTATCGCTTGGAATTTACTGTAGAATTTTAATTTTATTTAAACAGACGTGTGTCACATTTATAAAGAGTGATACACTAAATGATATAGAATATATAAAGTTATAACTTAGGTGTATTTAATGATATTTTATCTTTTGTATCATTTTTGTGTATACAAGATTTTGACAATCTATAATCACTTACTCTTTAAGATTCACTAATCACTTCGAATCTTCTTATTCATTTATTGTTTCATCTACTGTTTTATTTTATAAATATATGTGAATATGTTTAACTAAAATTCTATAAAGTGATTGTTGAATCTTAAGAAATATGCGTTAAATACACTACGTATATTTATAGAATGAAATAGAAGATATATTGGGGTTATCTTTCTATTAATAATTAACTGATTAATTAAAGATAAAAGTTGTCATAAAAAATTAAAATCGATACTTAACCAAGCTTATGAGTTATAACACCAAAAGCAAGAAGAAAACGCGAAGGAGAGACATGAGCCCTTGGCTCAATGGTTATCACATAAGCATTAAGTGCTTAGGGGAGTTGGAGGTCAATTCCTATCTCCAACAAAAATGCCCTCTTATTTATGGATAAATGGGATGGAGGAATATTTGTGAAATTTTCAAGTCTCCCCAGAGCACATACTTGGACCGGTACGGTTGAAAACTAACCATGGTACACAACTTCGCCCAGTACCGTAAGATTAGTATTCATCTGCGTGCATATTCCGTGATTTACCTCCTTATGGTGGCTAGAGTACGGTTGACTTGAGCTCCATTATATTAAAACGTAAGTTACGACCTGGGTCATAAAAAAAAAAAAAAAGAAAACACGAAGGAGAAGTAAGACACGGAGCAAGGTAGCGAGTGGGAAGAGAAAGAAAGGAGTGAGGAGGCTTTAGGATTGAGTAAAAGAAGAAATAGAGAGTTGAAATAGGGGGGAGGACCAGACAGTGGCTTAGATACGGTTGCTTAGAGGAATCAGATTTGCTTTCAAACTTTTCTTATCCAATATTGTTTCCGTTTGGGGCTATAAAACACTCAAAACACTCACTCGTGTGTGTGCTGGCGATAAAAACAGACACTTGAATAGGTGGCGCATTATCCATCCGACACTTTTCCATTTATTTATCTTTATAATTTTTTAAGAGGATTTCATTTGAGTGGGTGCTTCGTGCTTGTGGCTTGGGAAACATATTTTTATGCGCCAAATATAAGCTTGTCTTCTGCTAAAACACCCCCATTTACAATAATAAATTAATAATAATAATAATAATATTGCACGGAAGTTGACGCCCTTCTCTGGACGCCAATGATTTGCTGCACATATTAAATAATCTTAATTTCACTAAAGATTCCAATTTTGTATATTCTGTAGTTTGAGTTGGACAATGAAAGTTTGTGTTTTTTATTTCTTAATGCGGAAATGTAGGATTGGCAGCCGTCCTATGAGCTGATCCCCACCGAATTTCTTGAACTAAAATGGTACGTTGATGTCACTTGAGTTGAAATTTGTTAATTTCATTCATTCTTACTTTTAAATTTATATACATAAAAAAAAGTCCTTAATTAATTCTTGTTGATGCTTTACCGTTGAAAAAATCCCTCCACATTTTACTTGTATTTACGACCAATTTGACGATCTAAATTAATGCTATGCATATAGTTTGCTTTGCACCATAATTTAGTGGATTGGCAGTTTATGATTTACAAAAGCCCAAATGGTCAAAAATGTTTTTTTATCCGTGCCTGTTGTCCTAAAATGTAGGAAAAAAAAAAACTTAAAACTACAACTAAAAGTGACAATATTTTTCAAACTTGTAATCCAATCAACCATAGGGGTTTATAGTTTTCATTTTGAGTGTCAATTTCATCAATGTCTAGTGCACCAGAAGAGGCCAGAGCTATGACAAAGCATTAACCATTCAACAAATCACACTTTAAACGGATATCCTAATTACCCAATCAGCAACAAAGCTTTTTTAATTTGAATTCCACACATTTCTTTCTTGTCAACATCACTTGCTTATGAGCTTAATCAAATAGGCTTAATCATTTACCCAAAGCCATGGCAAAGCATTAACCATTCAACTAATCACACCTTGAACGTATATCCTTCATTTCCTGATCAGCAAGAAAATGTTGGAGATTTGAATTCCAGACTTTTCTTTAAAGTTAACATTAGAATTAATCCCTATTAAGTAAGCTTAAAAAGCAACTAAGGATGAACTCGACTCTGTTTATGTGCTCATACGAGGTATTGTCTGTTTTGAACCGTTGACTTTTGAAAGTAAAAAGCATAAACATATGTCATCAGTTAATAATTGTGAATTATAAGATTGCTAAGCATTAATTCTGACTCCAAATTCTCTGTCCAATATTTATCCAGTCCTATTCTGTCTAACATTTAAAACTACGTAGTTTCATTAAAAGTAGGGACTAAATGCATAAATATCATTAAAATTACTTTAAAATTATTAGACCTTAACCAAGAGATTAGTGAACCCTACGACGTAGTTTTAATTAGGACAGAATAAGCCAGACAAAATTTTGGACAGAAGATCCCGTGTCTTAATTCTTGGTTTGAACTCAATAATTTTGATGACTAAGGATCTCTCCTTTGTTCCCATCTCCTAGGCTAAAAAAATATTCTACAAAACCATGCAGTAGTTTTAGTATTTGCCAAATGTGAGAAAAAAATAAAATGCAGGAGATGAAGGTCACATAATATATCAACAAAAGGACGAGAATTTTTTATGCACCAAAGTGATTATTATTTATTACGTGAAAGGGACACAAGGTAAAACAAGATCTGTGTATTAAATCACTAGATTACATTGTCTTTCAGTATTAAAAAACGTCACAAACATATTGGGCCAAATATTATTGTTGTTTTGTGGATGCTGGAAATTTTTCACAAGTTACCGGGGATAAGATCCCAGGAGTTGAAAATTCTTATAATACTAAATTAAGAAAAAGGGTTTCAGATTGAATGTTAAACCAGATCATTTCTTGGTAGAAAGGGCAGTAACAGAGGGCCAGTAAGGAGACCAAAACGCGCAGTACTGACGACTGGAAGAACAGAAATCATGATTCTTGAATGAATAGTCTTTCTTTTGTTTTGGTTAGAAACGTGATATGTGTATATATATATATTGCATTCAAATTTGTATTCTTGAAGTTGATATGTCAAGAAATCATGTTTCCACAATAGCAGCGCATAATGACACATAACTTGTGATGAGAAGAACTCAGTGCCCCCCCTCCCTCTCTTTGAATCATTGAATGTAATCCGCATTTATATAAATATATATATACACACACACACATATTGATGTGTCCCATTGTGAGAGAGAAAGACAATATTACATGTCGTGTGCTGTAACAGAAATTGTCAAAATGTTTTGTATTTTTTTTTTTTAATGCTTTTAAATGATTACTATGTATGTCCCTCCCTCAGGCCTCAAAACCATCTTTGATCTTTTCTCGTTTTGGAAGCAAAATGGATGTGGCGTTTGCACTTTTCCATCATATCCCCAAATGTCAACTTGCCTGGGTTCCATCTGTTTTTTCAATTTTAATCATGGAGCTTGGATTTAAGTCATGGAACTGAGTTCACACCTTGACAGTTGACACTCTCCATTGCAACCAAGTTTTACTTTAGTTGTTGTAGGTTAGTCAACCACACATTAATTTAATCTACACCTAAACCAAGTTAGTTGTTGAAGGTTTAGGATTCATAGTCTTTTCATTTGTCAAAATTGATCCTTAGTATGTTGTTTTGTATCATTAATGGTATTCAAGGTTTTAATATTGTGCATTTAGAGTTTGTTCACTTTGACAATATCAAATTAGTTGCTCGTTTACATTTTGGTAAACTGAATTTGAAGCTCAACTCTTTGTGCTTACTTCTTACTACACTAAAGCTAAAACTTAAAAGGTAAATGAAACATGCCTAGAGAAAGACCTTTTGAATCCCCTGAGATACAATACAAACGCAGATCAAGCAGAATTCACACTATTTTTTCTCATATTCTGCTGTATATGGCATAATCCTGTAACTCATGACAGCATTATGATTCAAAACCAAATTATAAAGATTACAACGCGGCCTCGTACTTTAACAAGCTTTTCCCCAATCATGGGAAAATTTTCACCCACAAGTACGTAGATTCTCACACAACCAACACCTAGGACCAACTTCAATCAAACTCTATATCATTGGATAGTTGTAGTTTACCTCAAGACTGTAAATCAAATTCAATGACCAGAAGGAAGTACAAACACCTGATGTTCTTCAAGATGCCTTTGAAATTCTGCCAAACGATTTTGCAATTGCAGAATTCCTGCAGCCTTCTGTGACAGGATAACATTCAGTCTAGAAATATAATCATCCAGCTGATTACCAGGTTGATCAATTTGAACTAGCAGGTTCATCTCCTGTAAAGAAGAACACAATTAAAAAGAAAGTTGCAACTTCAATATTGACCAAATTTAAGTTCCAATATTAATGTATTCAAATGTGCTGAATGCACAAAGTTACTTACCTCCCTAACGATATCCATTGTTTCTTCCACTTGTTTTCTATGAGCATTTACAAGGTCTCCCTCTTCCTAGCATCAAGCCAAGCAGAATTTCAACTTAGCGCGATTGTTATTTTTATCTGTGAGAAGTAAATAAAACCATGGATTTTACTTGTACCTTCAATAAGGCAGCAAGATCATCTTCCGGATTCAGGACACTTGGCTCAGGTTCAGATTGGTTCCCATATTTAATGTTTCCGGTCTTATCCTCCGTAGTCCATTTGCTATCCAATTTTAGATTTACCTCCAAAGATGAATGGTCTTGCTCATCATGCATCCCTCTCGAGCAACGAAAGTCATCTTCATTTATGTTGACTGGGGTATTCCATCGACCTCGTCCACTTGGAACACGATCAACACTTGGACCAAATTGCTTTTGATTTTCTACACATATTGTGGGATATGGGACCAAATTGCTCTGCATTCGATCGCTAGGAACACGCTCAATATTGCAAGACGGTGAGGATTCCTTTTCATGTTGTTTACCCCATCCAAGTTTACCATGCTCCTGGTGCTGGGGCCCAGCAACTACATTGTCGTCAGAGCCTGATACAGTTTGAAGTATTGAAGGTAAAGGCATTGCAGTTGAACTACGAAGATTTAATGAGGACAGTGGTTCCCTCTTTGAGCTGTTCCCTTTGGATAGACTCTTGACCCTGGTGTGCAAGTATTTACCATCAGAATTTCATAAGGGAATGTAGATTAGCTTCACATGAATCATCATGAGATGCATTACCTGTCAGCATATCTCAGAGTGTTCAGCGTATGTTCACATGAACCAGAATTTGGTGAAATGCAAGATATCATAACAGTGCGTGAGTCGCCAACAAATGAATCTCTCAGAACTTCAGTCAACTTACTCCCTCTAAATGGAATGTGACCTTGATCATTATCGAGAGCTCTAATGCATTCTTTGAGAGCAAGTAAGCTTTTGTTGATTTCAGCACCTTCCATTCTGCAAAGAAAGGTGCAAGGTGAAAAAAGACGCTACAAATCCCCGAGCTTTTGACGATGAACATTGCAGTGGAATTGATTAGAGACAAATTTGATGTAACAGACAGCCAAAGGGATTACAAATAATGTTGTAGCTTACTAACAACTAAAGAGATCTATAGCAACTTACCTGGTTTGTTTATCATTATCAGTTGTATCAGCGCCACGTTCACTACCAGCAAGATCAATGAAAGATAGCTTGCCAACTAGTCGAGCTGGCTTTGAATCATTGCCATCAACCTTTCTTTTGATAGCAAGTTGAAGTATGGCATGTGAACGGGAGGATTCTTCATTCGCACCAGTGGTTCCTGTGCTCCTGGTAGCATTTCCTTTCTCAATCAACTCCTCCACTGTCTCTACAGAAGTTACCTTGAATTCTTGCAAGCCTACAATGCATACCTGCTGTTTCCCGTCCTCCCTCATGCATAGCTTTCTGCAAAGGCATATTTCCACGTTAAGGAGTTAAAATTTATTTAAAAAAAAAAGAAAAATTCTGTCTAGTAGGTTATGAAATGAGTGGCTCACTTTCTCTCGTTTAGAAGGTCAAAAACCTTTCCTCCATATATCTCAAAAAAACTGACGAACAGTTGAAATCCTTGGTTCCGATAAGTGTTGTGCATTAATTTGAATATATCCTGTGATGCTTTGAGGGGCAATGGTTGCATTGTATAAGTCTTTCCGCTACCTGAAGAAAGCTCACAACTGATTTATCCATCAAACACAAACCTAAACAGGAATAAGCTGAAAGATTCAAACAGAAACAGAACAAATAGTTTCGAGATCTATATGCTCATCTAAGGAAGCAAATTTAATCCAATGCAGCTCATTTTAATTGCATAAACACTTAAATGCATCTTCTGTATGTTCTCTATAAGCAGTTAGTTAAAGACTAAGTACAACTTTAACAGTTCCAGCCACTTAACAATCAATCTCTACTGGTTCCCCAACTAGTTGACAAGATTTTGGCATCATATGAAGGACGAATATGTTGTATGACGAAGGAAACTGAGTTCAGCCTTTCTCCAAAGTAAACTTGAGTGAATATCATGAAAGACATCATCAACACTAAATTGGAGGTAAGTGAAAGACTGGTGAGAACAATTAAACAGACATCATCTAGTCTAGTTAAGCTGAATTTAAAGCCTAAATAATTTCAGAGTCACACCCAGACAAACAACACAAAAGAAAATCAAAGAGAGAGTGAACTACTTGCCTGTTTGCCCATATGCAAAGCAAGTTGCTTTTGTTCTTTGAAATATTATTGGGACTATGGGCTGAACGGTTTCAGCATAAATCTGTGGGATTAAAATAAGTGATTAATAAATTTAGTGTTTAGAACCCAGAAAAAACTCTTATGAAATACTCACATCATCATTAGAAACTTCCTCATTCATCACGGCATCAAAAACAAATTCATGCTTCTCAACATATTCAGTGAGGTCAACCTGCGAAAGGAGGGTGAAAAGAGAATCAAGACAAGTCAACTGAAAACAACATTAATATGCTACAAAAGAAAAAAGAGTCAAGAACGATACATGCGAAACAAAACCTATGAGTAAAAGATTAGGTACACTTGATAGACAAAAGCACCAAAAGGCAAACTTGATGTCACACAAGAAAGGAAGGGCAGTAAAACACTTCTGATCGGTTTCCCAAAATATCCACTTGTCGCCTTTTGTAGGAATGAAAACCGAGCTTATAGCATATTCATATTACTTGAAAAAAAAGTAAATGGAAGAAAATAAACCGGGTCTCTTTCAGTGGAGATGGATTCTATGGCTATATCTTCACATACAATACTACAAGGTGCTTGCAGGATAAGGTCATTTTTCACTATGACTAAGGAAAGCATCTCAAACAATGTCTAAAATTGCCATAGGGCCAAGGCAGAAAAGAGCAACTGCAGGCTGCTAATAGCTTCACACTGGATTTATGAAAATACATTATGGCTATAAATGACCATTACCCAGTATCGTATATATGGAGTCCAGGTCTACTCAGGATCACAAGAAGGGGAAAAGCATTTAATAAATGACCGAGACATATTTAGTTAGGTACCATCTGCACTACCGTAAGAATGTGTCATTTCCTTAAGCAGAGACCATATGCTGAAGCTGATAAAAAGAATATACAAGAAAATACATTTAGTTGAACAATATCAGCAGCTTTTTGGGAATACTTGACAACAGATGAGCTTTGTAAAGATTCAGATATAAATATTACCAGCACATCCCATCTCATAAAAGAAATAGAATGTTATTGGACAGGTGATCACAAGGCTAACATCTGAACAAGTAAAAGAGAACCTGCCAGAGACTTACTTTAAGCTTTGTCTCACAGACAGTGAGCGAATGAGTATGGGGATCTATTGTTATGATGTCTTCCTCTTTCTTTGCAAATTCCTTTTTGTTGAGTGGCCTCTTACGCACCTGCATTTGCAAATTGTGAATATTCTCAGGCATATAAGTGAAAGAATGAGAAAGATATAAAGGATCTTCACAGGATAAACATAACCATATCTCCTTATAGCTGGCTCTAGGAAAGAAAGGGTGAATTTTATTTCCAATAAAGAGAAAGAAGTGAGGCTTACCACAACTTTGATCTTAGCTACATTATTAGCTTTCTCTCCATCTGCCGAGAAGCTTTTCATAAGATAGTTATCAGGTAAACCGCGAGCATTCTTACTGAGTTTTGATGAGATACATGGTGCAGAATCATCAAAACTTCTACCATATACGGCTTGATTGAGTAAAGATCCATCATTCTGGGAAGGAAACTGGAAACAAGAAGATATACATACACAAACTGATAATAAGTACCGTTACCACATTATGTCAAATTATAACGAAAGCATTGATTCAGTTCGAAAGAAAACTCTGAAACATAACTTGTTAAGTTTGAAGCTCCAACAGAAATATAAAGAATATAACCATTTCAAGGATAATAGAATTCCTTAAGAAGATTTGTCCCTTCACCAAGACAAGTATCCAATAACAGTATCAGCCAGTGATTCCCGATAAACAACCCTGTCATACTTTGATCAAATACGACAAGTTGATATCTTGGTAATTAAGAACTGACATAAAGAATGAGAACATGCAAGCCACGGGGTGAAGGGAGAGACAAATCTAAAAAAGAGAAAACTTTACAAACCTTGGGCAAGAGCTCAGTATCAAATGAATGCAAATCAAGCAATCCAGGGCTGAGTTCACCTGGCGACCCTCCCTCTACATTTCCATCCTTTCTCATGCTTGATGACCTGGATCGAGCCAGAGGAGTTGAAGGGTCCTCATCTCCTCCTCCGCCATTCACACCTTTCTGTCCATTCCTTCCCCACGTTGATCCCTGAGGCTGACCCCCGGCAATGTTACCGAAAAACCCAAAATCCTGTAATAACCCAATCCATCATCATCACTCAAAATTTTAAATTACAAAAATATCAAAACAAGTTAGTGAACAAAGATGATTTTTCCATTAAAACTTCTCAAACATTGACAATATAATTACATAACATGCATATGTAAATTCAATCACACGTATCAACCTTGGAAAAAAACTAAAAATACGGTGAAAATGGATAATGGGGTGACCAGGATAGTACAATTACAAGAATAACGTTACACCTGAAGATGAGAGATGGAAGAATTAGAGGATTGGAGATGATGAAGACCAGCTGATCGAAGCCATTTGTTGTTGAAAGCATTGTCAATGAAATTATCCGAATATTGACGATAATGATGATGCCCTGTTGAACTAGATCTCTGCATTTGCCTTCCCACCGCATTCGTCTCTTTCATCCTTTATGCTACAATATGGGTTCTCTCTACTTCACTGTTTGATTTGAACGAATAGTTTTTTTCTCCTTGTTTCTTTGGGGTTCAACAGCAAGAAGAAAATAAGGCAAAGTCTGAAACTTTTGTTCAAGAAAAGTGGAGATCAGAAGCTTTAATGCCAGTGGTACAGTAAAGTTGAAAGCTTTGGAGCAAAAACAGAAAAAAAAAAAAAAAAAAAGCAAATTTCAAAACGTTGCAGTTGAAAAGAGAAAAATGTTTATGATTCTGCGTGACACTACGTATGTATGAAAGAGAGAAAAGTTAGAAATGGTGGTTGTTGAGATAATTCTTGTTGGGGCTGTGCGTCTTGTGACTGGAGTTCTGTTTGGAGGCTTTTTTTGAATGGAAAAGGGTAAAGAAATTGATGAGTAGCTTTGAAACTTTTGAAAAGAAAGACCGGGCGCTTCTCAGTTCTCAGTATCTTTGGAGACATGGGCCAGCCGCCAGCCACATCTTTGAAGTTCCCACAAACGACAATGGTATCTTTATGGTATGGCACCAGCCTCCTCCGTCTCCATGTTTCGGATTCATCATCTCTACCATACGTACATTCGTAAAGGTTATAATATGTTCTTGTTCTTAGCAACTTTTACGTTTTTATTGTTCCATATGTTTTGGTCATATCTTATGTTCAATATTGTACTGTGTTGATGTTGTGTATAACGTTCAAAACGATCGATTTTACTAAAATTAAAAATTAAAAATATATATTTTTATTATTATTATATCGTAACAAAGACACAACTGAACTTACGAGATAGTTTTACACTAAAATAAAATAAAATAGAATAATTTTGAACAAAGTATCCTCTAATATAATTCGGTCAATTATTCAAAATTTTCATTTTCTTAAAAGGAAACACAGTTTCTACGACAAAAAGGTTGGATGCACTCAAAATAAGCAATTTATTTCTCATTAGTTGTTGTAATTGCGTTTTTAATGCGATGGAATGAGTCTTAAAACGTGCTCGGAGCGTCCACAAAGGATAAAATATACCAGAATCAAAGGAGACTGGGACAGTGTAGGGGGGCAGTGGGGACTGCAAAATTGCAAGAAATTTGTACATTCAAAGGTCGTGCGCGCCTAAATGACCATTTCGAGTTTCTTTAAAGTGTATATCTTGTTTTAAATTGGCATTATGCCTTTGTTTATGGATTCATTGACTTTTAAATCATTTGAATTGTAGCCATGAAAACAAACTCCACCATTAATCCACTTGATTCTTTAATTTGGAGGAATAAGTCAGTGACAGTATGACCGGCGATTTCAAGATTTTTTTTTTTTTAATAAAAATGGATGCACGAATATGCTCCAAATTCGAACCCATCACCAAGTTATGACGGTTTTGGCTTGTCTTGACCTAATTTGATTACTAGTTGACATTTTACCTATAGTTGATATGCAGTCGCAGACGTTTCAACTGAAATGAAATGGCGTGTAAAGTTGGGATATTTTTTTTCCAGTGGCATTAAACATTGAGAGCTTATTGATTCAAAGGTTCTCATCAAATTGCTCAATGTTTGATTTCTATTCCGGGGCGTTTGGTAAGGGGAATAGAAGGGGTCAATGGTAATCAACAAAAGTGATTGCCATTGTTAATGTTTGGGAATGGGTAATGGGAATGACTGTTCATCAATGATTACCCAATACAGGGTAATGGATGATTAATGGGGAGAGACTAGGTAATCATCCATTACCCTGTATTGGGTAATCGATTTTACTCAACTCTACCAAATAACTCCCTACTCTAATATGTACTTTAATAATAATAATAATAATAAATATTATTATTATTAATTAAAATAATAATAATAATAATATTATTATTATTATTATATTAATAATTAATAATAATAATAATAATAATAATATTATTATTATTATATTAATAATTAATAATAATATTAATATTAATATTAAATAAATAATATTAATAATAATTCATTAATAATAATATAATTAATATTAGTAATGAATAATTAATAATAATTATTATTAAATAATAATATTATTAATATAATTCATATTATTTAATAATAATAATTATTATTAATTAATATTATTAATAAATAATTATTATTAATAATAATATTATTAAATATAATATTATTAATGTAATTCATATTAATTATTAATAATTAATATTATTAAATAATAATAATTATTAATATAATTCATATTAATTATTAATAATAATAATTATTAAATAATAATATTGATAATAATATTATTAATGATTAATGATTAATATTAATAATAATAATGATAATAATATTAATAATTAATAATATTAATAATGATAATAATTAATAATATTAATCATTAATAATAATATTTATAATAAATAATGATAACAATAATTAATAATTAATAATGATAATAATAATATTAATAATTAATAATGATAATAATATTAATAAATAATAATATTATTATTATTAATTAATAATAGTAATAATAATAATAATAATAATAATAAAAAGTGCGAACTCGATAAGGGTAAAATAGAAATTTTGAATGATTCCTATTACTATTGTTGATTTGAACCAAACAACATCAATCACAATAATACCCATTATAGGATTTGAACCAAACATTAACAATGCAATCATATTCCCATTGCCATTGACCCCTCAATCAAACCCATTGTTATTTCCATTGAAGAATTTGAACCAAACGCCCCCTCAATTGATACTTAAAAGTCTGCATTGTTTGTACTATTAATTCCCTACGCTACACAGGGAAGTGAAATGTAAAAGAGTTGAAAGAGAGAAATGAAGGGAACACTTCACAATTGGATACAAGATCTTCTATCCAAGATTTATCTTGTTTTATTTTGTTTTAGTTAAAATTATGTGTATGGTTCACACATATTTTAGTTAAGGTCTAATAATTATAAAGTAATTTTAATGATATTTATGCATTTAGTCATTGATTTTAGTGAAATTACGTCGTTTTGGACAATGAATCTGGTTTCTCACAATTGTCTATTGAATCTTGTAGGTAAGAACATACTAGTTTTTTTGGTGGGATTGATTATTATGAACAAACACTAATTCATAAGCTATAATATAAGCATCTTAAATGCACTAAAGAATTGGTTTAAAGGAATAATAATTGAAGTCCAAATCCTATGTCTAATATTTATTCAGTCCTATCCTGTCTAACGTTTAAAACTACGTAGTTTCATTAAAAGTAAGGACTAAATGCATAAATATCATTAAAATTACTTTAAAACTATTAGACCCTAACCAAGAGATTAGTGAACCCTACGACGTAGTTTTAATTAGGACAGAATAAAACAGACAAAATATTAGACAGAAGATCCAGTGTCTAATAATTGGGGGTAAAATATATAGTAAATTCAATTCAACTATTGCCATATTTCATATTCATATAATTCCATTAGACAATATCTAGGAACCAGAGCATTTATCTAATATTATTTTATCTTATTGTGTCTAATGTTTAAAACGACGTGTGCATTGCATGAAAATTAGTTTCTAAAAATTTATTTGTTTATTCAATGGGGTTCAAGTGTTATAATTAAAATTACAGAGAGTCAAGATGAGATAGAATGATAGTTGAAGGGCGTTTATTGTAATGTACTCTAATAATTAACAATTGTAAAGATAGAAAAAAGAATTGCTAAGATTGGCCAAGCAAGTTGAGATGGCCGAGTTGGTCTAAGGCGCCAGATTAAGGTTCTGGTCCGAAAGGGCGTGGGTTCAAATCCCACTCTCAACAAACAAATGATTTTTTAGTTTGGATGCTTGCTGTTGCTGTTGCTGTAATTGGGTTGGGTTCCTTCCACGTTTGGACCCTTCTTGCTGTTGCAGTAATTGGGCTTTGGATTTCAAAAATTCGTGGCAATTTGGCGCTCTTCATCTTCCTCCCCTGAAACAAATCAAACATTCACCTATGAAATGAAAATTCAGTTCAAAATAATTTGAGAAAAGATGGCACAAGCAGCAAGGCTCAATCTCCGAATGCAGAAGGAGCTCAAGTTACTCCTCACCGACCCACCTCCCGGCGCCTCTTTTCCTTCTCTTTACGCCGCCCCAACCACCACCACCACCTCCTCCTCGTCGGCCGGCCCCTCACTTTCCTCCATCGACGCCCGTAACTTCTCCAAATAATAACTTTCGAGTCATCGTATGTTATTTGTTTCCGCTTGTTTAACTGATTTGATGTGTTGACAGAGATTGAAGGTCCAGAAGGGACAGTATACGCTAAAGGGTTCTTTAAGTTAAAGATTCAAATACCTGATAGGTATTGTTTTTCTTTCTTCTCTAGTTTCATTTATGGTTTTTCTTCGCGTTTCTAGGAGTGTGCGTTTGCGCCAGTGTGAAGTTCTTTCTTTTTTTGTCAGAATTTTTCGTTTTTGACTTGTTTATGTTCTATGGGTGAGATTGAGGTTATTCCTTATTGCTTGGAATAGGTACCCATTTCAGCCTCCAATTGTGACCTTCGCCACGCCCATTTATCATCCAAACATAGACAATGGAGGCCGCATTTGCTTGGATATACTCAATCTTCCTCCCAAGGTTTTATTCTATTTGTTGCATTTTAATTGTCTTCATTACGGCAGTTCTTCATAAAGATCTTTGATTTTTTTACTGTTGCTTGTAAAATTGAGGTTTTGGTTTCCTAGTATTGCATTTTACTTTATAGGGGATGCTAAATTCTTAATCGTCCTATAGAAGTCAAGGTTAGATTTTGTGCTCTTAATGCAAAAGTCTTATTGAAATCAATTTTGTAGCCATGCTAATTTAATGCTAAAATTCATCCCTTTTCATTCAGAATAATTTCGTTTTTTTTTTTTTTATGGTGATGCAATGTTTTGTTAGTTTATCTGCTAAACTTTTAATGGCTATCAATTTCACAGGGTGCCTGGCAACCATCTTTGAACATTTCAACTGTCTTAACAAGCATTGGACTATTGCTAAGTGAACCAAATCCTGATGATGGCCTAATGCATGAAGCTGTGAGTAAATATGCTTTCTGTTAAAATGCTAGTGATGAAACCGACTGCATACATACTCATGAAATTTAATTCCAATGAATGTGCAGAGCCATGAATACAAATATAACAGGCAAGCTTTTGACCACAAGGCAAGATCTATGACTGAAAAGTATGCAAGGACCGGAGCAAGTGAAAGTGCCGATGTTGGGCAATGCTGTCAGACTCTCCTAAATTCAAGCATGGACTCGGTAAGTTTTCTGATGGCCCAAGTATGTGAATTCTGATTATCTCAGTATTTGTGTACCCTTTTTGTAGGCTGACGCTATAGTATCTGATACCTCAATAATGGACATGACTGAGTACTTGGTCAGCAATAAGAGATTCTGTGGAATCAGCAGGAAGTTGTCACTGGAATCTTCAGAATTGGATCAGGAAAGGAATGACGGAAAGATACTGAATGAGGTGCAAAGTAAGCATCTTTATGAAAGACAGATGGAACTTAAAGGACTCAAACAAGAGCCAAACAGAATGCACAGTGAGCAGAATCATACACATGAAGACCTGCAACGGATGAAGAAGAAACTGTCATTGGAACCTGTGAAGAAGGATAATGACAAGATTGATCTGGTGTCAAAGAATTGGGAATCCACTTCAAGAACAGATTCTTCAAAGTCATTGCCTTTGGTGGAGGCTGGTTTCAATGCTCAGCAAAAACCCAATCAAGATGGGGTTGAAAGATCAAAATCTAACAGCAAAGATACCGAGTTAGAGAAAGATGAATTGCTAAACTCTCTTGACTCAAAACAAGGAATGGGGAATCATCAGGAGGAACTGCTTTCTGTTGCTCAGCAATCTGCTACTCAGTGTCAGTCTTCTGGTTCGCAAAAGAATTTTCCAATGCCTCATCCAATTAGAAAAAGTGGGAGAGAGGGTCATTGCGAAATTGTCGATTTAGATGGAGATGGCTTTATGAAGATAAAACATAAGAAGCTAGGTTTGGCTGGTAGGGAATTCTCTTCTGGTATGTTGGTTCCATATCAATGTCAACAAAATGATGACTCAGAGAACCTGGCTCCAAATTCGAGTTTCGCCCTTGCATACTCTAGCAAGAATCCTACACCATCCTCCAGTTTGTTAGTGGTATCAAAAGCTGGCCACTGTAATGATAGGAGCACACTAAATTATAGTACCACATGTTTGTCTCAGAACTCATACAAAACAGAACACAGACAGCCGTTGAAACTTCTTACTCAATCAAGCGATAGCAATAATGGCAATATCCAGTCTCCGTCTAAGATTTCTACTGTGCAACATGATAGCTGCTGGGATGAGAACCTGCATGCTAAGCAAGATTGTATGGAAACATTTGCTGTAGGGATAAAAAAACAGGAAGAAATGTCTGCTTCATTTGATGCAGACACAGTGATAGTTTTGGATAGTGAGGATAGTGATGAAGATCAGGGCAGAGCTGGAAGATCAAAGCTTTCACTTGCACGGAGGCGTTTGCCAGGGAAGTTGAAATCATGAATCCAAAGGTGGATTAGCTCATTGTTGATTTGTAAAGGCTGTTTTTGTTTTTAGCCGGTAGTAGTATTGAATGCTCGCGATCCCCTTGGCCTTCTTCTTACTTGTAATAACGCAGTGATCCCAATTAGATTTAGGTGATATACTCCATATTCTTGCATGCTTAAGTATCATTCTATGTATGATCTCAATGACTCCACTAACTTGCTATCTCTGCCAGTACTTTTGGGATATGATTTGGCTCTTGAACTTCCAATTTAATTGCTTCATCTAGTAGATAGCACATTTTTATTTTGCCATGTATGGAGCTGTCAGCAGCATGACTTACCTGTATACTTCATACTAGTTCCCTTGTTCTAGGGTCAGTGCAAATGCTAATGCCAGTTTACAGTTTACTGTACTCTATTTTTCATATTTGGATATTGAGATTCATAAGAGCAACTACATGAATTTTTCTTAGAAGCTTTACTCTTATCTGCACAGTGCTTTAAATAATACCTTTGTCAGCATTTAGTGCTCCATGCATCATGGACGGGTAGGTTTGAATGTCAGCTGGAAGTTTCAACTTTACAATGCCCATTAAGCTTGGATCTACATACTTGGCTGTGGTGCTCTGACCTCGCTATGGTATGCATCCACGATCTCTCCTTAGTTTGATAAAATAGAAGATCTTGTATCGTCTTTTATATCTTTATTGACGTATGATTTTCATTTTTGATTCCTTTGTTGCAGTTTCTTGCATCTTTGATGCTCCGGTCCCTGGTGAGATTTGTGAAATTACTGGTGATTGAACCAGCGGCATCCATTACAACGATTCTCTATTACAGTGATCTTCTTCCTCAAAACAACAGACTGCAAATACTGGTTCGAGAACAGATGGTTGATCAAGAAAATTTTCTGTTTAATTTCCTGATTAATTTCTTGAGATGTTTATCTTAAACAGATTGATACTGCTTCCAACTTAAATATCGTTAAGATCCAATTCAATTAGTATTTATCTTGTACACATTATAAATTGCAATAGCAATCCTTGATTCTTGGTTTGAATGCAAAAATCTTGAAAAGAAAAAAAAAAATGAAAAAGAGGAAAGAAAAAAAGGAATGTGTAGTCCAACTTGGAGATTTGCATAGATTGCTTTGGTAGTTTGCCTTGGAGTGGTACCAAAATTAACAGCAATCTCATTCTCATGCTTGAGACTTCAGGGACATGCACTTGTACAATGCTGCTGTATCTATTCTTGTCCAGGGAGCATGAATGCATAAATGCATGAATGCATGATGATGGCAACGACCCTTCATTTATTTCCCCCTTTTACTTGTAAACCACTAAAACATCAACGGTTGAACCTGTCAAAACTCAAAACTCTTTCTGCAATTAAGCCAAACTTTCTTTTACTCCTTTCATTCAGTGTTCGTTCGTTCATTCATTTTGGACGTTTTATTTATTTATTTATCTCTTCTTTGATTACATATTGGCACAAAATTCTTTGTAAAGAAAAGGGATAAATAATTGTGTTTTAAAAATTTTGATTTGGTTGAATACTCAGATTGCAGCAAATGCGCCACATATATAATGGATAAGTCAAAAGATTTTTGGAATGAATGAAGATAGGGATGATTGTGAGGTGCCCTGCAAATATCCAGCTGGCATTTAAAAAAAAAAAGAAACTGAAAAATGAAAATGATTAAAAATGGCAAAACTTTGGAGAAAAATATGAAGCAGACTGATTTGGACAATTACTAAAGGAAAACAACAACGTCAGGGGCCATTGAGAACTGTAGTTCGTTGTTCAGTTACCAAACCACTATACCAAATGCGTGGGATTTTTGTCCACTTTCAAAGTTTTTAGGTGTCAGAAAATGCTAGTGGAAAAGCAAATACCCCGCACCCACCCCTAAATTAATAATCATCCAAATTCCAAATTGCTATATTTTTACATTTCAATTTTTTAGTTGTGAATTGTTTTCTTTATCAAATCCATTTAAACTTTAAAATGAGCTTCTCATTAGCACCTCACAAATTTGAACGTATTGATATTTTGTATTATTTAATGTATCAATTTATCATTCCTTATAAATATAACACATATAATTTTAAATAGATTAATGATATATAAAATTTTAAATAGAGTAATGATATACAAGAGTAAAAAATATTAGTGAAAATCTATAGTCACTGAGTTGACAGTTATAAAAAGATAAAATCATCCATTATGTAAAAAACTGTCATGTGTATAATCACTTATCTTAGGGTTCACTCAGTTTGGTTAGGGTATTAGTTTATTTTTAAAAATGAGAAAACTAACACGAGTCAATTTTTTATAAAGTACCACATGAAAATTATACAACAGACCCAATTTTGTCTTTTTATCAAGTTCACCTAAGTCAGCGTTGATTTTCACTCATATTTTTTCACTTTGTCTATCGTCACTTTTTAGATAATACTAAAATTCTATCAAGTTGTTAGTGAATGAGAGAAATTTTAAATACAAATATCCAAATCTAGTAATACAAGAAGTGATATGTATAGAAAATCCATGGTCAATTTTGACATTTTTTTTTTTAATCTCAGACAAAAAAAAAAAAGAAGAGAATGTTTGTTGTTTGATTCATTCGTGGAAAATAAGAACAAATTATAATAAATAAAAAAAATGTCTTTATTTAATAACGGAAAGAAGCAGTTTGAAATAGGTTTGACTAATTGACCACATCCGGTCCGTTGTCATTGAAGAAATGCATTCAGCAATCCCCCATGTGAGTGTGTGAGTATGTGACATTGTGAGTGAGACTTCCATTGCTTTTTATAATTCCATTTACTGCTATTACCATTACCCTCTGCAAAAAATAATACTCCAAAACCATACTATTCAAAACTCCCAAACAAATCAACTATGTCCGATCTCTCTCTGCTTGAGTTTTCAATTTACTGTTTGGATTAAATTAGCTCATATTTTCAGCTCTCTTGTTTGAATTTCAAATACATTGCTTTGCATTTCCGTTTCTGAGTGGAAAAAAAAAAACAAAATCTTAGATCGGTTTGAAGATGCTGGACGGTATTTTAAACCGCGGTTTTAGCTCCAAATGGTATGTTCTTTCACTACAAATCTCATCTTTAATCTTTTTGTTTTTTTAATGCTGCCTCTTACGATGTTTGTTGGCAATTTTTTAGTGATATTATTTTTTTGGATTTTGTGTGCGTGTGTGTGTGAAGCAAAGCGGTGATAAAGATAACGAGGACGAGGATCGAAGTAGTGAGAAGGAGAGCGGAGGCGAAGCAGAGGTTTCTAAAAGAGGATCTCGCCAAGCTGCTTGCTAATGGTCTTGATATTAATGCTTACGGAAGGGTAATAGAGACACACACCTTTACATTTCCTTTTTTTTTGTTTTGTTTAATGATAAATTGTTGTCGTTAAGTTAATGATGTGATGCCTAGCTAAATGTTTTTGTTTACTTCTGCTAATTAAAGTTTTAATCTTTTTGACTTTTCCATGACATTCAATTCAATATTCCAACCGTGTGGTTTGCTTAAGTTTCCCACTCATTTTTTATCTATAATAGTTACAATTCAAGTTTTAAGGTTTGTTTCCAGAAAGGGATTCTCCTAGGTAGTTCTGATTTCAAAAAATTGTTATTCTTAGACTTTACTTAAACAAGCAATGGTTAACTAGTTTTGATCAAAGTACAATAAAGATGCTGGATATGAAATTACGAAGAAATGGGAGCAATCCAGGCTCTAATCTATGTTATCATTTGAATTTTGCGCCATGATATTTTTTCCTAATCCCTTGGTTTAAGCATTTTATTTTTATTTAAATCCCATCATCCTGCACACCCCAGGTCCTGAATACCCAACCTGGGGCCAACACAGATTTTTGTGTTTACTGATTGTTTTATGTGTGACAGGCTTACTAATAGTTCTCTTTCTTGCAACTTGGAATAGTGAATATTTGATTAATGCACGAGTGAATGGATTCTAGCTGTTACTGATACCGGAAACAACTGCATCCGATATTATTCAATGTCTTATATAGCTATTGGTCTGATCTAAGTCTCTCAAATGCTCTGACATAAGTGTTTTGTGCTTGATGAGGTGATGCAGACAGAAGAATTTCTTGCAGGACTCAATGTTTTGTCTTGTTACAATTTCATCGAGTATACATGTGACTATGTAGCGAAGCATCTTTCGAGTATGCAAAAGCAAAGGTATAACCTGTAATGTTAATTTCCATGAAGCAGCTGTGAAGTTTTGTAATCATCATGAGGGAGCAGTGGAGTTGAATGTGAAAATTGCATTTTTTTGTTTATGGTGCTTTTGTACTGGTAACCTGATCTTCTGGGTGAAATGATCCTAGTTTTGAGTTCTGGTCGAGTAGGTAACTCTTCAATGTATGCTTACCATGGATTGATTCAAAGATGGTTCCTTGCATGTGTGAATAATCACGTTGGCATTCTTAGACACCTTTTGGTTGTGGATTAGTGAGAGTATCTTTTGCGGTGTGTTTGTATATGAACTATTGCTTCAAACTGGTACTAATTTAAGAAAACAGGCAACCAAAAGCATTGAGATTAAGGATGGTCCTAAATTATCATTTTTGTACTTGTGAACAACTATGTCATTGTGCATCAGCATCATGGAGTTTCGTGTCCATTTCGGGGAATGTTCATCCTGAAGGATATTGTGTGATGGACACGAGATGCTTTCAGTTTTTATCTTATTTATCTCTTGGTTTTATTCATATTCTTCTGCTAAATTGCTTTCTTCCCAGGGAATGCCCAGAAGAATGCAGGGAGGCTGTTGCATCCCTGATGTTTGCTGCAGCAAGATTCTCTGATTTGCCTGAACTACGAGATCTCAGGGATTTATTTCAGGAGAGATATGGAAGTCTTCTAGAAAGTTTTGTTAATCAAAAGGTAATTATCCTATATTTCAACAATGTGCTGGGTCATTTGATTTACTAGCTCTATTTCTGTGCCTTACAGATTTGTCTTATGATTGATAGTTTGTTGAGTTATTATCTTCAAAGCCTCCTCTCTCCGAAAAGAGACTCCAGTTACTGAAAGATATAGCATCAGAGTTATCAATAAAGTGGGACTATAGGGGATTTGAGCAGAGGATGGCTGCTCCATCTGCAGTTGCGCAGGTATGTCATTCGAATATTAATGTGATTATTGCTCATTTAACTGATAGTCCAAAGGAGAAAGAATTATATATATTTTTGAACAGAAAGATGTAAAAGTAAATGATGGGGTAGCTTTTCTTATGTTTGCTTTACCATGACATTAATTTCCCACTACTTCCACTTAACCAGCATCAAGCAGAAAAGAACAGCCGAGTTTAAATCTAAATTGGTACTATTTTCTTGCGGTTGATGATCTCCAGGCCCTGTCAAATAAACATGGACCTTCTAATGTTGCTGCGGATAAATATGGTATCCTTGATGGGAGTGGAACTGTTTCAAAATCTGATAGGTATGGTGTTTCACGTAAAGACACACATGGCCTTGCCAATGACGGCTGCATAATGCACAATGGCAGAGAGGGTGGGAAGGATTTAAGGAGAGAAGAAGAGTTGGACATCCATTTTCGTGCAAGGCAGGGAAGAAGCAGTAATGGGCACATGTTTCCAACTGACAGGGAAGAAAGTATTTCAAGTTGGGTCAACAGTGAAAAATCATTACAGGCAAGGCAAGTGATAGTCAGTAAACACGATTTATCAAGTAACAAGGCTGTGAAATCAGTCTCCTCGTCCCATGGAAAATGGCAAGACAATGTCGGTGGTGGATATTCACGTCAAGATAATGGGATTAAAAGTAGTAAGCATGAAGGGGAGAACCGGGAAGCTTTATCTAATGGAAAGCCAAAGATTTCTCCACATTGTGAGGGATTTCCTGGAAAGAATGATCATATCCCGTCTGCCAATGAGCATGTGAGACAAGAGAATCTGCCAAGCTCGAAAAGAATAAACCTGAATGAAAAGGTAGATAACTTGAAACCCTGCCAAAATGCTCTACTTCCTCCACCTTACGTAAAATCAAATAAGGATGCCACCCCTCCTCCTTATGTTAAACCTAGAGATAGCAAGAACAGGCATAATAGAAAATCTGAGCAAGCAGGTTTTGACTGGGATGGGCATTCTACAGAGCCTGCATCATCCAATAGTGGTACTGAAGTGAATGGATCAAACTGTATCCAAAAGGGGCCAGATAATCCTGTCTACAAAGAACAAATTGCTGGGCTTGGCAAAGTAAGAAGTCATGGTCACAAGGATGAGCAGTATTATCATCATGATGACAAATTGCCCTTGCCAAAACCAAGATCTGCTAGGAGGAAGCAACATAAATCATCTTTAAATCACGATGATATTACCCACGTTGAAGATGCTGGAGCGGTGAAGAGAAGCTCCAGTAGCAGGAGGAGGGACAATTCACGGAAGGGCTTGCAGGGCTTGTTTGATGATGACCGTTCTCAAAAAGATGACGAGGAAAGGATGATTGATAAACTTCTGCTACATTACAGTAAGAAACCATCAACTTATGACGCAAAAAAACTGAGAAAAACTTCTCAAGCAAAGCCATCCTATCAGATTAATGATGATGCTGGTGAATCTTCTCATGATAAAAGGACAGATGGGCATCATAATGTCATATCAACTACCTCCAGGTCTATATCTCTGCCTCGTGAGGAAACTTTGCCATCAGAGACCAAGAAGGTTTTTACACGTGCAAATTCTTTTCAGCCCGATGGACAGGCTAGGCATGTGCATCCCAAGTTACCTGATTATGATGAATTGGCTGCACGTTTTGCTGCATTGAAGGGGGCCAATGAAGGATAGGAGATATTGTAAGCTGACAAAATGGTTTGTTTTTATCTCCATCGGCACTTCTCCTTATTTGGTATCACTTGTCTTTGGCTGCAAGTATTCCAGGCTCTTTTGCATAAGTAGTTTGCAATCAATGAAGATCCTGGCTATGCTCAAATCACTATACAATTTTCCACGGTCTGTTTGTCTTACAGTTCCCTGTAGTGGGAGTCTATCCCTGCTTGATTCTTCTTAATTGAGCAACATAACTAAAGGTATACCATTACAAATTATTAGTGCTGCCTCCTTCATCTTTCCGATTTGTGACATGTTTTCTGGATTTACTGCACTACATTGGTGTTAAATTGTACCTTTTTTATTCTTCTTAAATGACAGTTGCACCGACGATTGAGATTTGTTACTTACCATGACTATAAGTGCCCGAGTAAAAGGTATTTGTTATGTGTAGATTGCCTTAGAAAGATTTTATTCTATGTTCTGATGTTAGTTCTTTTGCCGGATGGTTAGTGGATGTTCCTTTTGTCACGTTCAAAGGCAGACAGTGATGATGAGCCAAATTACAACCGTTTTCTTGTTATACCGTAGTAGGCAAATTGTGTTTAGAATGTCAGTATTTCCTCCTTTTGACCGGGTAAAAAACGAAAAAGAGAAACCCCTCCTCAAATTTACCTGCAAAGAAAGATTCCCTATAAATTCCTTGACGTGTGACCCACAGGTGAAGCCTATCAAAAGGTTAAAAAAGAATAAAATAAAGCTTCAAGACTGAGGACAGTTTTACCCGCCAAAGTCTTTTTGTCATCTTCAATGCTTCCATGATCCATCCCATTTATTAACAAGTCCTGTGCTCATTCCTCAAACTATTGTCTATACCATTCCCTGCGAATAGAAAGATGAAGGGTTCATCCAAGGTAATAATGGGAGCAACACTCGTTATGGTTGTAAGCATTGCCATACTATTAGGACTGGTCTTAGTTCTCTTAGCTGAGCTCTACTGCTCTCTCTTGTTTCGGCGAAGACAAAAACTGCGAGCTTCTAATTCCACAATTCCCAACTCCAATGTCGCTGCTTCCATTAGTGGTACTTCGGAGCAACATGATCAGGAGCATTCTGGAACTCCATCTCTTAGTAGTTTCTATGCTCAAGGTGTTCTTCAAGCTCCAAGAAACTTGCTCTTTCCTGCACTACTTCATGGCGATGCTTCTGTCGACTTGGAGAAGCAACATTCTCGGATTCCTGAATTTTGTGAATCCCCAGCTGATCAACAACCCACCTCAAAGTCTCGTTTTATCGGGCGGCAGAATGTGTTTTCTCTTCCATCTTCCCCTTCTTTCCTACCGCTTGCACCAGCAAAACTAGTTTATGAAGTTACTCATCAATGCAGCACAAGCACGTACGATGATGAAGTTTGTGGCGGTAGCGACAACAAAAATTATGTTTACATATGTAATCCAATATATGACAACGATGCCAGCAAGACTAACAGGCTGAATACACCATTTGAAACGCCTGATTCATCGCCTTCTCGTTTTGAACCTAATAATGGTTCTTCTGGGGAAGATAATAATGATGATCTTCAGTTTCCTAATTCCAGTCCTTCCTCAGAGTCAATGACTCCTCCATTAACTCCGATGAAAAAACTTCCAGCTGAGGCATGTTCGGTTACTCTGAGGGACGCTCGCTCGCTAGCCACTTCAGGCAGTGAATCCAATAGCAATAATGAAGGCATTTCATCAACATCATCATCAGGGTCACCCTGTACTTCTCCTTCTTGGTGAAAATTGCAGCATCTCACTCCCAAAATCAGACTGTTCAAGCTTAGTTTTTTACTATACTTTTAGTACTTTTTTTTTTCTGAAGGGTTCCTCTGTTAATGGACCTCGTTATTGGGTGTGATGTAAAAAGTAGCTGAGAAAGATAAATCTTAGACCCATTCGGAAGAACTTTTTCGGTTTTAACCTTCAGGCGTGACTGTGGCACTACAACCCAGGCCACGCCTATGCCGATCCAAAATTATCTTGCTAGTGTCCCTTTCATTGTGTATTCTAGTTCTTGTTTTGACTTGAGAAGAAGCAATCTTTTTTTATTTGTTTATATATCTGTACTTGTCTCTACTAGCCTCAGTAAGAGGGAACAAGTATTCGACCCTTGTTCTGTTCTGCATGTTGGGATTGAGATGTTAAGTTGCACGTGAAAAGATAGGTGGACCAAAGAAGAGAACAAGGAAAAACTCTGTTTTTGAGGAGCTTCGTATGCTGAATTGCTGATTCCCATTCATTTTGTGTCAAATGGTGTCATCTCATCTGTGGGTTTTTGTCCACTTTGTCGCTGCTTTCTATGCATAACATATCAGGCCCCGTGAAAGGAAGCAGCTTCACTCTCTGAGCATCAACTCCATTTTTATGAACCCAAACCCTATGTTGTGTGGAATTTAGGAAGGATCATATCCACCGAGGTTATTAAAAAGTTCAGCTTTAACTTTTATTGCGAAATTCATGCATCTTCATGGCTTTATTGGTGTAATCTTTTCCCTTTTTTTGTTCTCTTTTAGCATTTTTTGCCCCTTGCTGAAGTGGGGTTTTGACAAAATCTGGATTTACCGACTAAATAACCTTCTATACTAGGATTAAGATTTGTTCTTTGCCAAGCTTTCACAGATCCTTCTCTGATATGGATATTAGAATGTTGTTTGCCATGCTGCATAAGTTTACAGTTGAAGCTTGCCTCTAGCAACATCCAACTATCAATGCACAATGATAGATTAGCGTTCGTTGCAAAACAAATTTTATGCGCATAAGCATCCAAAGTTAATTTCAAAGTATCCCTAGCTTGATTAAGAAGATTTTTTAAGATGCCTAAAACATTCCTAATAAACAAGAGTTGTAGTGCAGCACCACCATTGCTTGTATTTATTTTCCTGTTTCACATGTACTGGTGGATTCTCTTCTTGTGGACTGTGGAGCAACAACTTTTGCAAATAATTTGGAGAGATCTGTAATGTAGTGTTGGCACAATAAACAAACTGCAGCATGAGAAAACCATATAACCAAGAAAATGAGAAAAAAAAGCAAAGATTTCATGAGAATCTCACATTTTAAGTAATCAAAGTTTGTCATCCGGAGCAACAAAACAATCGCCTTCCCTGATTTTCAGAACTATTTTGCAGTTTCATTCCACCTTGTTGGCTCGGAGCTGCTTTTGCTGCCTCTGCCAATCTTCTAGCTGCAAAACATTTAAAAAACAAAATGAAAACAAAGTGTTGCTGAGCATAAAGGGATTCTCCCTGATCGTTGGGTTGCTTGAGCTTGTTAATTCTTTAAAGAAGACAACACAATCAGGAAAAACGTTTGGAACTCTCTTCTCTTGTTTTTCTTACTTTGGGCATCCCCTTATGGGGAATCACATGATCTATCATAACGTATGATACGTTTCCTCACCATAAAAATGGGTGAAAATCATTACCTATTTCGTAAAATAGTTGGTTAACATTCTGTGCTGTTTTTGCTGAAGTCTCAAAGAATAGCATGCCATTTTCTTTAGCATAATGCTCTCCTTCCTGCATAGTTGTTTAAACAAGAGAAAATTTTACTAAAGTCTGACAATAAATCAGATGATAATAAGCAAAATTAGCAACACGACATAGAATTACTTAGGAACCGTAACCAGGGCTTCCATCAGTGAGTTTCTAATGTTTTTAAGTGCCTATGAGTTTCGATACAATGACGATTGAGATGTCGAAAAACACGAATACATCAACTGTAAGTACCTCATTTTCTACAGTTCTGCGAGACTCCAAATCTGCCTTGTTTGCAACCAGAACCATAACCATAGTGGCACTTCCTAAAGAGGGTAGGACAACAAGTTAAGATAGATAGATCCAACAACTTCCAGTATGCAAACATAAACATTCAAATTGCACGCTGGCAAGAATGGAAATACAACTGCAGCATCTGCTCTTTACTTATAATCATCATCATATTGATCATCATGAGCGAGGTATGCCATATTTCAAGGAAAATACTTGTCAACAGTCCACACCTGGTTAAAAAATTCTAAGCACAAGGAAGGATAGTTTCATGTTCATCTTACCATGTCTTTGCAGTTGTTGAACCCACTTTTTGGCTCGTTCAAAAGAATCCTGATGCCAAAACATTTGCACAAATCAGTCTTGACTTCCTAGTCATATACATATAGAGGTTATTGTAATTACATTTTTTTTCCCTAATCTTTGCATAGTTTAAAAGTCTTATTCACCTAGAATCAGGACATTCAATATTATTCATAAACAGTAACAGAAATGATTGCTGCATGCGTTGTACCATGTTTGTGATATCGTATACTACAACAGCGGCAGCTGCAGCACGATAGTACATTGGGGCTAAGCTATGATACCTCTCCTGTCCCGCAGTGTCCCATATATCAAACTTTATGGCAGAGTCACTCAGTGACAAAACTTGGGAAAAAAATGCTGCTCCAATGGTTGATTCCTGAACGGGTCCCATCATAGTTTGAGAATGATTTAAGGGATTGAAAAAAGAACAGCAAACTTGCCCCAATGAGTGTAGGGAGTTGGGATGGTTGAATTGAATTGAATTGTAATGTACCTCATGGTCATGGAATTGTCCTTTGACAAACCTCAATACTAAACTGGTCTTTCCAGACCCCATGTCCCCAAGAAATACCTATGAAAGCCCAGAATATGTCATACTGCAACAACAACAACAACAATATTGTATATTGAACTTCAATTTCATCAAGTTTTCAATATTAAAACGTCATAGTACTTTCTGTTTGGTATCCTCGTACAAAATTCAAAAGAAGATCATTGAAACTTTTCTTCAACTTGAACACTACTCTTTACACTGAACATTAGAAAGAGTATCCCAAAATTCTGAAAAGAACGCTCCATATCAAGTTTTCGTAAAAAATTCATGCCAAAATTCTGAAAAGAAAACTCCGTTTGGAACAATCAACGAGTAAGAGAACTAAAAAGTTGTAAACTTACAAGTATTAAAACACAAACAAGACCGAAATTCTTTTTTGGAGCAAGAACAAACCAACAACTAGTAGTATGCAGATAATTAGCAGAATCCCTGAAAGAATAAGCGTTCACGAGACGATCAATCAAGATAAATTCTTAGAAAATTGTCTTAATTTCCAGTCCACAAGTAAGTAAACAAAATTCAGACTAAAACAACAAAGTGAACATCCCATCACATCAAACATATCAGTCACTGAACATGGCATTAAGAACACTAAACTAATTAAGTTGTTGAAATATATATAATGCATGCAAAATCAAGATGACAAGAAGATATCAAAATAAAAGAGGAAAGACGTACCCACCAGCTTGGCTTGTATATTCTTGTTGCCTGCCGTTCCCATACTTTGAAATTTCCAGTTTAGACTTTAGAGCTTTCAAGAAAACACAACAGATTTTGTTTAAGATTTAAAACTTTATTTATATAAGAAAGAAAGAAACAAATTTAATTTCCGTATCCTTAACAACTAAGAATCATCCCCAGATCGAGTTTCCATTACTATAACAACAACAAACAACGTGAATGTTCTGCAATCCTACCCAAATTATTACTAATACAATCATTGAAGGGAACGTTAGGTCGGTGAATTCTGTTGACTGTTAAGTTGGTTTTGCTTAGCTGGAAGACACGTCATAAAATACAATATGCCACGTCAGATCCATCAATGAAGTGATGGATTAACGGCCCACCAAAACTAGAGGATGGCTCGAGAGGCCCAGTTAATTTAATGGCCCTTCTCTTTCTGAAACCCAATAGGCCTGTAACTTTCTTTTTCTTGAAATGGAACCTACGTCGAAAAATGCAATTGTTCAATGTACAATCAAGAATCTTTTGTCTCTTGAACCTAAAAATAGAAAATAAATAAAATAGAGTTCAATGTCAGTACTTTTTATGTTATAATTGCGCATACGGATATTCATGTATATCCACAAATTAATTATGCATGCAATTAATGTAAAATAGAAAAAAAAAAAGAACAAATTCTTTGTACTTAATAATTTAATATAATACCACCCCATTCATTGTACAAGTCTACAAGATTATGTTAATTGGGACTCTAATTGTATTCCTGAATAATATTTTGCTTATGTATCATTTCCCTTAATTGCCTCGAAGTATTTGTCATATGTACGTATTTTCTGCGATGGGCGTATGAATGATGAGATGATTCAGAATTGAGATGAGAATCTCGATCCGTTTGAACAGTGAGTTCAGACTATGGGCCTATAATTCTGTGGTCGGTCTGGTCCCACAGTTTTGTCCTAACCACCCATCTCATTATTTTTACAGGCCGTATTGTAAAGCGATCCAAAACAAAAATCTCGCATTCCAATGCTCAAAAGCTCTAATTTTTTTTTTTTTTTTGATATATCAGGTTACTATGTATTCCCGCCATTTCATTGTTGTTGAGTCAGACTAGTAGGATGTGCATGCAATGGATACTAACCTTATGGTAGTAGCCCAAGTTAGGTACCAGGGTCAGTCTTCAATCATAGTTTATGAATTCTGACCCCACACGGCCAACTCCCCATAGGTGTTGACAATACTCCTCCGACGAATTCCACATAGCCACCTTCCCATAGGTGTTGACGATACTTCTCCGATGAATTCCGACCCCACACGGCCTCTCTCCTGAGCACAGCCACCATAATTTTTTCTCCATAGCGTATGTGCCCCAGAGGAAGTTAGAGTATCTCACAAATACTTCTTCTTCACCCATTTATGGATAAATGGGTGAAGATTGCTCCAAGTGAGCCAGGGTTGAATCTCACTTGTGGTTCCAGTGTGCTAAGCTCACTTGGTGCTAAAAAACTCTACTTCTTACTAGGATTAGTAAATTATTCCTTCTTTTAATCCAACAAAAGAAAGGATAACAGTGGCAAAAAAAAATGGCAAAATTCTAGATTGGATTATTATCAAAACCATTTATACATAAGAGTAGTTTTGCGTAATAAACTAAACTAAATTAAAATAAAATTTATCTCAAATCACAACAAAAAAAATGACGGGGTTTGGGTAAAACTTATTTGTAATGAATATGACTGCCAACATTAATTTTATTACAAGTTTAGCTATGAACCGTGGAGGCAGTGGAAGAAGGTCCCACCCGATACCAGAATCTGGTGAGCGGCTTGCCTACATTTATTTATCCTTTTGGATATTTTAATTTGAAGTACTAAAGAAAATCAAAAAGAATCTTAAACGTGTACGTTGATCCACACAGGATGTTCCCACAAATAATCAAAACCTCATCTTTCACTTTCCACCACCATTCCCACGTTCTTCCTTGGATTTTCTCTCTGCCCATATATTCTAAATTCCAAAAACTAATTATTAAAATTATTTATTGGGTTTTTAGTCACTTTCATGGAGCTTTTGAATTCTTAATACTAGTAATTAGTTGTTAATTCTATATGTAACGCTGAAGGGAAATCAAAGTATAATAAAATGAAATGAGGGGCCACTTAAACTCTGGAATTATCTTGAACATATAAATTTATCACGCCACCGTTTTTGTGTGATGAAGATTAATTTTAAAATTCAAAACAATTTGTGCAAATCTTAGAAAAAAATAATGAAAGTTGCTTGACCAAATTTTTTTGCTACTCAAATTGTGTTTTGGAGGCCAATCCCGATGGTGATGGATGATTTGTCAATAACCGCCGAAAGGTTTGTGTCAGTCAGAAACTCCATTCCCTCCCAGGGATGGATCTTTTTTGTAAGCATATCAAAATTTCCAAAATACAAATCAAACTTAAAACTTAAAACTTAAAACTTAAAAAGGAAAGGCAAAGAAGGAATCAAATTCAATTCCAAAAACAAAAATTTAATTAGAGGGTAAGCCCACAAAAGAAAATTTGAGAACCAACGAAAAAAAAAAATACATATTATCAAGAAATAGAATAGCAAAAAGCCATTACCTCACACTTTGATGAAGATAATTCTCTTTATTATTATTATTATTATTATTATTATTATTATTATTCATTTTGTTCAGTTATAAAAAGGACTACAACATCTTGCCATATCGTTTGCCACCATTAACACACTCTCTCTCTCTCTCTTTCTTTCTTTCTTTTACTAGAGTATTAGTTCAGTGGTATTTTCTTTCTATACATAAAAGAAAATAAAATAAAATAAAAAAATGGCATCATCCCGTGGTAGTGGTAGTGGTAGCATAGCGGTGGCAACGACGTCCCCAAAAAATGCCAACGGAGAGTCGCACGGTGTTCCCGTGAATAATTCTTCTTCCTCTCCAAAAGGTCAGTGTTTGTGTTCACCAACGACGCATCAGGGTTCATTCAGGTGCAAGTTTCATCGATCCACTTCGACTGCATATTTCAAGAGATCCAAGTCCATGCCAATCAATCACAACACCATCCCTTCTCTTTCTCCAAAATCAGTCGAGTCTACATGAGAGATCAGACCCATCTCAGTTTTATTCTTCCGTTTCGTGGATGATCTTCCTCTCCCTTGATAAAATATTGAACTTCGTGGGAATTGGAATTGGAATTGTGCGACAAAATAAAAAAAAAAAAAAACATCTATATTTGTTTTCCATGAAGCTACATATGATATGATATTCTTGTACATCCCGAACCTATGAGTGTGATGCAAATATTAGTCTTGCTTTTGACTCATCTCAAATTTCATTTGGATAACGAAGATTGTACTTCTTCTTAAAATGGAGGGTCATTGTTGTTATTAATGGATTCTTATTATTGTTGTTTGACTTTTTGTGTGAAATCATATCCATTCTCCAATAAATTATCTTTCTATTCGTGTTAAATATTTAAAACGATATAATTTAATTAAAATTTAAAATTAAATATTACTAAAATTATTTTATAATTATTAATTTTGAATTAAAAAATGTTCATCCAATTCCTCCAGATGTGTCCAATTAAAAAACAATTGATTTCCCATACACAATTATTCGGGGACATAAATAAAATTACTTTTTATTAAATATTCTCTCAAATCTTTTAATATTTCTTTGTTTCATATTTATAATGTATTATTTGAATTATGTGTATCTTTACTTTGTTTCATATTATGTGTATTGTTTGGATTATGTGTATATATAGGTAAAAGGCTAACTAGTCGAGATTCGTGTTTTTGGGAAACATGTATTTAACTAAACTATAAACTATCAATTGATTAAGCCTACGTTTGGATAAGGTATTTTTTGATTATATCATGAAATTTATTTTCTTGAGATTTGTTATGAGAAAAGAATATTTTGAGAGTTTTTGGAATGAATTATTTTGTTTTGTTAGGATTTGTATTAAAGATTTTTTTATTAATAAAAGTTTGAAATTTAAATTTGAATTAATATTTTATTAGTTTATTTTAGTGGGAATTGTGTTAAGAATAATTGTTTATTATTAAAATTTAAAATTTAAATTCAAATTCAATATTTTATTTATAAAAAATACTGTAGCAAAAATAATTACTGCAGCATTGTTTTTTGTTTTAAAAAATTTGATGAAAAAGTTGAACAAAACAAACAACTCATTTTGCATTTATAAAATAAATCACAAAAATTAGAGTTTCTAAACAAACCCTAAGACTATGTTTGGATTGAGGGAAAGGGAGGGAAAGGAAAGGAAAGGAAACGAGTGGAAAGGAAAAGAAAGTAGAATAGAGGAAACCGATTTCCTTCAAACCTGTTTGGATAAATTGGGAAAGAAAGGAAATGATATATTAAAAATATTATGTGAAAAATCTAAAACTATAATTTATGGATATCTTTGATGATGTTTTATAGTATGATACTGTATATCTACATATTTATGTTGGATGATGATTGTAAAGTTAGATAAAATAATTTTTCTATTATAGCTAAATTATTTTGGAGTTTGGATTTCTTTTGGTAGTCTTGGTCTATCATTTGTTAAGTAAATGTAATTTAATTTAGTCTGTATTTTCTTTTATAAATGTATAAGAATGGAGATATACTTATTTAGCATTATCAATCACAAATATAATTTAGGAAAAAAAAGAAAATCATATAATCAATAAAAAAAATATATAGACACAACAATCTAATAAAAAATTTATTATTTGAGATAAAATTGTTATTTTTGTGTGAAAAATCTAAAACTATTATTTACGGATAGCTTTGATGATGTTTTATAGTATAATATTGTATATCTATATCTTTATGTTGGATGATGATTAAAACCTAGATAAAATAAATTTTCTATTATAGCTAAATTATTTTAGAGTTTTGATATTCTTGTAGCATAAATTTGGTAGTTAAAAGTTTATTAAATTAAAAAATATTAGTAAAATTTTGTAAATTAAATCAAATTTAAATAGAGTAGAACTCTATTATTATTTTATGGGTGGCTAGAATTTGTAATATATTGAAACTCTAGTTTATTATGAAATAATAATTTTATAACCTTGCAACCAAACCAATTAGAAGTTAATAAAGTTTTAGACATCAAATAAACTTCTAATAATATTCTAATAAATGTTGGTAGTAATATCAATTGTACTAGGATTGAAAGATTGCCTCCAAGTTTGTCCTATAAGTTTTAAATAATAATTTACGTTGTAATTTTTAAATTAAAGTTTACGTAAGGATAAATTTAGAATAATAAATTATTAATTATAAAAGAATTATCGTTTCCTTCCGTTTCCACCAACTTTTGGACGGAAAGAGATATGGATTAAACTAGTTATATCTAATAACTCCATTTCCTTTCCTTTCCCTTCCCTCCCTAAAAAAATATCCAAACGCAAAAATTCTAATTCGTCCTTTTCGTTTCCTTTCCTTTCCCTCCCTTTCCTTCAATCCAAACATAGCCTAAGTGATGAAGGGGTAAATATTAAATATATTAATAGAATAAAATAGAAAATAAAATACTGAAGCAAAGATTCTTTGAAATTTTTACTTTTACCTTTGTAACGGACCAAAATGGGATTGAAGTGAGATAGCCGGTTAAATAAGTAACTATTAGATGACACCGCGACAAGCGCGGTGTGATTTGCCCTGAAAAAAATGTTGTATGAGTTATTAGAAATCATAATTAAATCAAAATGGAATATTATTGTGTACGTTTTTAGTATTATATATTAATATACAATTTATGGACAAAAAAATAGGTGACCAGATATAAATATTTGGATAATTGAAAGAGCTCATAAATTTGTAGTTATAAATTATGCATATTAACAATGAGAAATAGTTGAAAATATTTAATTGTTTCATATAGTTGCAAAAAATTTAAAATGCACTGATTGTGCATCATTTCCACTAAACAAACTCTTAAGATCATACGGCATAGGAGAAATCACTAAAGACACCTCACCTCCATCACAACAAAATCTAGGAGGTTCAAAAGGAAACCGCTTTGCACTGCAATACACACAGTCAGCGGGATAAACAAGGGTGAGAGAATCTTTTGGGATATTTGACAGAGAAGCCAAAGGTTTCTGTCGACGGCATCTTTTGGCATCTGAAAAGAAAAAAGAAAGGTACAAACAGAACGAGTCATTCTCATAAGTGCAGCAAGCAGAAAGTTGTAAAAAGCAATTTTCTGTTTTTCCCCCTTTTAAAGAAAAAGCGATGGTCACACACATGCAAATCAATGTAAGACTATAGGGATTTTTCTATTTTTTTCCCCTTTTTAAGGAAAAGCGATGATCGCACACATGCAAATCAATGTAAAACTTTAGGGAACAAGGTTATATAAATAATATGGCGTTAACTAATAATAAACCAACTTGCAGAAAAATATCACTTGTTAGCCATTACAAAACCGAGGACAAAATAATAAGCTATACGCAAGAAGTAAATGTAACTAAACTATTATTCTACATAGTCCACGCATTTACAGGAAAGTAATATGTAAACGTGCAGAAGATTAGAAAGATTAAGAATTTAATTTGTTAAAATCTTAATAGAAATTAAGTTTGAAACCAATAGAGTGTTTATAAAAAGATTTCTTTCTTCTGGCCACAAACTTTATAGACAAATGAATAAGGGATAAATATACTCTGAATTAATGTTTTATTATAAATTTGAAATAGTTGCATTTATAATATGGAGAGCATGAATTTCAAATATTAAAACAAGTGTACAGAACAAAAAACACCCCTTTTCAGTACCTAATATCACAAAATCACCATAATGAAAGTTAATAAACTGAAGAACAAGTCACTATGCATTAGCCGAAAGGATATGAACATATAAGATGCAGGTTGCTAAAGCGAAAAAAAATGCAAAAAGTTCCCTTTCTAAGTCACAAATTTAAACGCAGCTCGACTTTAAAACCTAAAACCCAGGAATTTGTTAATTAATCCTGAACAGACAACACAGAAACTATGCATACATAAACAACAAATGCATACATCATATGGCAACTAACAAATGATATTCATACCTCGAACGGAAGAGGTCAACAGAGGCAGTGAATTTCCACACAAAGATGTACCAACTTCCGCCCTTGACCCCAATACCGCATAAACATTATCCAACCTTTCTCCTGGCTGAAAACACAGTTTAGAGACCAGCAGGCGGAATTTTTTTTTCCTTTTTAATGCAAGGACAACGGTTTCATGTAGGTAGACAATATTACCTTTCTAGACAACGTCCGATGTCTCTTTATTGGACGTTGTTGACCGATCAGACGGCCAGAATCACCCAACCGAGTGTTTTCATTTTGGGACACGTTGAAATGCTGTGCAGTTTCAACTGTCCCTTTCCTCTTTACTGCGTAAGCCGTTCTACGACGACGCAGTAGGCAATCTTTTTCATTGTGCGGCATTTTTGCATAGATTTCACGACGTTTTGCATTCTTATCCATTAAGATATGAAGTAATATTTCAACTTCAGAAGACACGTATAATTACTATCAGTACTAATCACTGAAATAAAGCTTGAGAACTGAACATAGACAGTAAAACACTGTAAATGGCCAAGAACACAAGAAACAACTGCAAATGACTGCCAAATGACAACTCAGATTTAGATGCTTATTTATTTACTTTGTAACAAGACGCAGGCAACACGGAGGAACAGAATAAAGAGTGTAAGAGTGCAGAAAATATGCCCGACAAGGCTAGATAAAAGATATGCTAAATCAGTAAATAACCAGAAGAACCGCCAATATATCTTACAACATAGACTGGTTCAATCGTAAATTTGCAAGGAAGCCAAAAGAACAGAAAGAGAGTCCTGAGAAACACGCAACTGTTAGAATAAGCATACTTATTTATTTAGTCCTGTAACAAGAGGACACGACTAAACAATAACAATATAATATGCACTACTAAGAAGTGTTTAGCAGACAATGGAGGTAACGATTTCCACGCTCAACTAAAACAAAAGGCAATACATAACAACTAAACAGGAAAAAATATGCACAACAACTATATTTTAAATATAACTCATAGAGTGAGCAGCAAGGCAAGGGAAATAGCACAAATAGTGGCTAGATTTATGTTATTCTTTTTCTAATAGGTAAATCCCCTCAACTGTTATGGTCATTGAACTAAATATAAGTATATAACTGCACCACACAATGCAAAAGCGCTGTAAAGTGTTGACAAAAGACCAGCACGTGCAGCATTCAGTTGGAGAAAGATACATGCTAATAAGTACATAAATAAAATAAATAAACAGGAATAAATATCGAGCAATTTCAAAGCCGATTTAAAGAACACCGTTGTCATACAAATACAATAAGTTGGAAAAGGCATGCACTAACAACAGTCTTATTGTAAACAGTCATAAGAGGAGCAGCAATAAGAGCAAGTGTATTGAAAGGCCCCAGAAGTAAATAACACATAACAGACGAGTAGGTAAACGAAGACGAAAAAGAATAAAGTCAGGAAAAAAGGAGGAGCCGATAACCACGAATTTCCTTAGGGGAAAAAGAGGAGAAACTGCAAACTAATTAAAGCAAGACAACAACATTAAAAAGCCAGTGAAAAGATAGTAAATGCAGGACATATCAGAAGGCTAAAAGAAGCAATAAATAACAACAACAGCACCATTATTGAAAACGTGAGAAGACCTAAAAAAATCGTGGGTAACCGAATGGCTATAAGCTATAATAAATAAATAGACGAAACATTTAAGTTGAAGGTCAGATAATTTCTGTAGAATAAAAAGACAGGAATAACAACCTGCAGCACGTTGAAAACTGCCACAAAACTGAGCACCGAGAGAAGAACAAAACGAAGAAGACCGAACAAAATTCAAGAGAGCAGAACAACAAAAGAGAGCATAAAACAACGGAAATGGATGAGCAGCAACGACAGAAGAAATGAAATGGGAAGAAAAAGAGAGAAGAAGATGACCAGAAGTCCTAGTCTATAACCTTTGAGGGAATATAGAAGAACAGTCTGAAAGCAATCTTTGAGGCTCCCGATGTTAGTTTTGACATATTCGTTCAACACCACGCATAATCAGGAGCAAATATCCAGACTGAGCTAAAAATGTACAGTGGAAATTGTTTATCCAACAGTCTGTAACAACAGCAAGTACGATGTAATAATGCCTGATTTGATGATGGCTGTCAAAAAATACAACTGAGGTTGACAATCATTAATTAACTCTTAAGAAAAGTCCAATCAACCCATACAACCCATATATAAAAAAAAGGGCGAATTCCATTTTAACCCCCTGTGGTTAGGCATAATCCCCCTATCGCTACCTCGTGGTTTCATAATACCCACATAACCCCCTCGTATTTTGAACTAATTTGGAAAATGGACGAAATCCGTCCAAACTGACGGATGTGTGCTACACGTGCCAGAATATGCGTGTGGAAAAATAAAGCGGGATTAAAATACAATTTTTCTTACAAAATTACCCTTATTCACGTTTTCTCTTCTTTTTTATTTTTTATTTTCTTTCTTTTTCCCCTCTTTCCCTTCGGCTTCTTCGTCTAAATTTCTTTCATCAACACACCACCTTATAATCAAAGCATCACTTCAAGCTTCAAGAACAGGAGCCGTTTTTGCTCCTACAGATCGGACCAAGAAAAGTTCGGCAGCTCCGCGAATAGGAGCTTTTCACTCCGCTAGATCGGACCAAGAATCTTGTTCTGCCAGATCGGGAGCGCTGCGAACAGGAGCTTCAAAGACGGAGCTTGGGTCGCTAAATCGGGAGCTGTTTCGACCGCCAGATCTGCGCAACCGGAAGCTCCACAAACAACTAGAGATTGGGCACGATTCCATGGATCCTCCATCCGGATTTTGGACCCCTTACATCAGCTTCGATCGCAGCGGGATTGGGCTCCAATTCCCACTTTTATTTACAGGACCTGACCGAGAGAAGAGAAGTTCAGATTTACGATTTTCTTCAAGGGTGACATTTTCCGACCATGGTTGCCGAATCAGGTTGGCTTCATTTATTTGCTTAAAGAGCCGTTTTGTGCTCCGACCTAGGACTGAACAGATTGAGGCTCCGGGTCTCAGTATGCTGATTGGACTTCGGAGTCTCGAATGTAGAAGATTAACGATGGCAGTTGCTAGCAGCTTACAGCTTATCATATACTCTCACTGGCCGGAAACTAGTTCTGATTTTCACCTCCATTACACCAGAGATCGACGGCTTGAGTTCAGGGACGATGAACAGTATCTCAAATTTCAGATTTTGCAATATGGACATTGTTGGGCGAATTTGTGGATTCCAGATTTTGTAATTTGAATTTAGACTCAATCTCCAGACTTTTGTTTTGGTTTTACTGCACTTATTCATCTTTTGAATTAAAAGAAACGGTGGTGGTCATTTTTTGATTTTTTTTTTCTTTCTTTCTTTTTTAAAAGTCAAGACAAGAGTTGTCGTTTGAACAAATTGGCGACAAAAATTTACAAACCAAAATTCTATCTCATATTTCCAACCAGATTCTGAGGGTAATGTCTAATTTTATTATTAAAATTTTTAATACTCATGAATTTATTTTGGTAGAAAGATTATGTTGAAGTGTACCTTGTTATTCTTCAGTCGATTGGTAATTTAATTGATTTTGGTAGCTAGCTTGAGAATATGTACAGCTTAATTAATGGTGGATGTTGTGGGTTTTGTGATTTTGATGAGTGGAATAATGGTTGATGTAGTGTGTTTGTAGGTGATTAAAGTGGGTTAATGATGGTTGTAGCGGGTGGAGAAGTGATGGTTGTGGTGAGTTTGTGATTGATGTTAGAGAAATTATACTGGTTATGGTGGGAGGGAGAGAAGATGGTGGTAGTCATGGTAGGAGGAGAGAGAAGATGGTGGTGGTCTTGGTGGAAGGAGATGGTGGTGGTCTTGGAGATAAAAGATGAAAGAGAAAGATAAAGATAAGAAAAAAAAAACGTGATTGTTAAATAGTAAGAAAATTGAGGAAAGAGAAAAACAAGAAGAAAAAGTAAGTGGGAAGAAAAATATTTAAATAATATGATTTTTTTTTACTTTTATGTAAGGGTTATATAGTAATTTTATAAATTTCTGTCAGTTTGGACGGATTCCGTCCATTTTCCACATTAGTTCAAAATACGAGGGGTTTATGTGGGTATTATGAAACCACGAGGTAGCGATAGGGGGATTATGCCTAACCACAGGGGGGTAAAATGGAATTCGCCCTAAAAAATATATATAAAAAAAAAAGAAAAGGAGAAGAAGGAATGAAATGAGGCATTTTTTTTGGCTCTCTAGAATATCTACAGAAGAAATAACAAACATCATCATAAAGTTTGAAGAAACGGACGAAATAGAACAACAACAATAATAATAATATAACAATAATATTTCCTTAGAGCTAATATAAGAACAGATGAAGCCCAAATCTGCATATTGAACGGAGCTAAAATTTTAAGACATCTCAACAATAATATTTGCTTAGAGCTAATATAAAAACCAATGAAGGCCAAACCTGCATATTAAATGGAACTAAAATTTGAAGACAGCTGCGCACAGTGCAGATTTCCATTTTTTTTTTCGTTTAATTCTTGACCAGATCTGAGCGTAGGAACAAGACATCTGTGCAAAGTGCAGATTTCCATTTTTTTCTTTTTGCTTTTTTCTTATAATTCTTGATAATTCTTCACAGCGTAGGAATGAAGGTGGGAGAAAATGTTGCGTTCGCCTATTTTTTGGATCAGAAACCGAGAATCAAAAAACCGATATGTAGGAGGACTTTTGAGGGCTGCGTTGAATCGATAAGATAGATGAAATGAAAAAAAGATAGGAAAAAAATGCCAGAAAAAAAGCAAGCAGATAAATCGACGAAAGGAGAGAAGAATAGAAGTCAGAAAAGGCAGAATGAGTTGTAATGAAAAGTCTGGAGAGAAACGCATCGGACAAAAGCATAAACCGCAGTGCAAAAAACACGTCCGTCTCCAATGTATCAGCTTGACACACAGACACTCAAGCGCACACATAAACGGGGCCATCCACACATGCAACAAAAAACGCCAGCAAGGAAAGCCACATCAGCAATCAGGCGTGGCCAACTAAGGGGCGCAGGACAGGACGACGACGAAGGAGCTGGGAGCACTCACGTTTAATAAGTATACTCCTAAAGGAGTTTCTCTTATATTTAGATAAGAATATAATATTTTATTTGATACCTTGATATTACAGCAAATAGTCAACTAGTTTTAATCAAGTTGGCGTTGGTAGAGAGTTAAATTGGAAGCCAGCCGAGAGTTAAAACTTGGCAGCCAACACTGAGATAAAATTTAATGTGCTGGTGGTAGAGAGTTAAAGTTGGTAAAATTTTAATGTGCTGGTGGTAGAGAGTTAAGTTGGCAGCCACACAGAGTTAAAATTTAAAACTCTAATGTATGGAAATTGACTCGACATTTAAAAAAGAATGAATGGAGTAAGCTTTAAAGAGTTAAGTTGGCAGTCAGCAGATAGTTAAAACTCTAAATGGCATGATAGAAATTTAAAGCTGGCAGCTGTAACCCATAGCTTGCAGAGAGTTAAAACACTAATACTAATAAGTAAATTCTGACTTTAAAACTTCTGACCCATTGATTTGTTAGGTTTATCAGTGTCAATTGGGTCAGCTCTCCTGAGTAATGTAAATATAAGTTTAATTTAGGCTAAAATTTATCTGGGTTGCTATGAGATTGGTATGGAATTGAGTGAACTCAGTTGGCATGTGAAGTGGGAAGAAACTATTGGGTGGTTAATAACTTCTAATTGGCTCTGTTTGGATGCTATAAATTTAGTAATTTATTTCACAAATGCAAAATAAGTTGTTTGTTTAGTTCAATTTTTCTATTAAAATTTTTAAACATAAAAACAATGCTACAGTAATTATTTTTACTACAGTGTTTTTTATAAATAAAATATTAAATTTAAATTTAAATTTTAAATTTTAATAATAAATAATTCTTTCTAACACAATTCTCACCAAAATAAATTAATAAAATGTTAATTCAAATTTAAATTTCAAACTTTTATTAATAAAAAAATCTTTAATACAAATACCAACAAAACAAAATCATTCATTCTAAATACTCCCAAAATATTCTTTTCTTATAACAAATCCCAAGAAAAAAAATTTCATGATAAAATTCAAAAATATCTTATCCAAACGTAGCCTTAAATCATCAGTTTACATGGTGGGCAAAATCCAATAATTTCTTTTTATATATGCACAATGATCCACTATTATGTGAGATCAGATACTCTGTCTAATATTTATCGTGTCTTATTCTGTCTAACATTCAAAACTACGTAGTTTCATTAAAAGTATGAACTAAATGCATAAATATCATTAAAATTACTTTACAATTACTAGACACTAACAAAGATATTAGTGAATCTTACGACAGAGTTTTAATTAAGCCAAAATAAGACAGACAAAATTTTGGATAGAAGATCCTGTGAGAGTTGACTCTTTACCACCATTGTGCACATATGGGTGGAAGTATTGAGATTTACCCATCAACTCAGCTGATAAGTTGATAGTTATTAATCACCTAATATTTATCTTACATGAATATTCAATTGAATCAACTGTTTAGAGTAGTATAAAGAAATATTAGGTTTATCTTAACTTAAAATTAAAATGGATGACGGTCGGTTTTTGAGGTGGGTATCCAGTGGATTAAATCCTTCAAATAGTGGAGAGATAGATTAGCAATATGATAGATTATATTATTAATAATGTAAAAAAAAAAAAAAAACTCAGACTAGTGGGTGCCATGAATAAATACGAATCTGTCTTTATTTTCTTTGTCCAATATTATCTTATTTTGTATAATATTTTGATATATTTTTATTAAAATTAACTATTAAAATTATAAATATTACTAAGATTATTTTACAATTAATAAACTCCAATCAAAAAATCAGTAAATTTAAGACGTGATTTTAATTTAAGACATAACAAAACAGAATAATCTTGGAAATATAATCCTTCTCATAAACTCATTATATGTGACTTTTTCTTTGATCTCTACAAGGTGATAACGTTGTTCCAATATACAATAATATCATACACAGTTACATACATTGCTGATATAAGAAACTAATAAAAAAAGGAAAATTAGAAAAAGATATGCTTCAATTGATGAATACCCATCAAAAGTAAAGTCATACTGAAATGCGCCATGACATGGACAGGGAGGGGACATTTTGGATTACAAATTCTATAGTCTGGATAATGGGTGGTGCCCACTTCATCACTCTCTCTACAAATATCTCTGTCACATTATTAATAAATTTGCTTTTTCTTTCTTTTATTTACCATTTTTAATATCACAATGGAGGTATAGAATCCATCAAATTAGTTATTGCAACCTTTTTTATTATTATTATTTTTTACAAACAACGACTAACTTTTTCACATTAATTTAGTTTTGTTTTGGGTGGTTTTTTTTAGAGAGAAGGAAACTTTTTATGTCCAATTTTGAGGGTCCTAAAGGATCTTATCTCAATATTTTCTTTAATTACTAATTATCACCTGTACACATTTCTAAATTGCTAAAAGTGTGGAAGTCTTGGATGGTAAAAACAAGCGAATGCTGCAATTCTAATATTATAATTTCATATATTTTGTTCTAACCCTTTTTATACCCATCACAAGCCGTTTGTTGGCCACCCATACCCTGTCCTATTATTAATGATTGCTGCTGTCCTCACTCCTTAGAATGGCTTGGATGATTTTCTTTTCGTAAGAAAATGGTGCGGACACACTAAGGGAGTAAATTATTGATGATAGCAGCCTTGGACCAAATGAAAACGAAACTTACCTACTTACGCTTATGCTCTGCTCTACTCTTGTCGCTTTAGGCGAAATTAATCAAATTATAGCAACTCCAATTTCTTACTATCAGTAAATGTTTTTTCTTATAAATTAACTTGGAGAAATTCACGATTTTGTTATAGCACTATTTAAATAATTAATCCAAACGTAAGTTACATAACATTGGACAAATTATCTCAGATTTCATTGGTAGCACAAAAGGGTGTCATCGAGCCGAGTCGAGCTCGAGTACACTCCTAATCGAGGTACTCGAGTTCGAGCTCGAGCTCGATTATTTTAATATTTTAAATTTTTTTAAAAAAATTATAGGATGTATTTACAATTTTTTTAAATTTAATGAGGTCAAATTATGATGTACTATATAATTAAAGACTAAAACATAATTATAAGTACATTAAATTATAATTTATTAAAATATAGGTTCTAAAACATAAATATTAATATTAATATACTCGAGTAGCTCGAGCTACTCGAGTATGTTTAATCCAAGCTCGAGCTTGACTCGAGATCGTACTCGAGCTGCTCGAGCTCGACTCAAACCCGATCAAACGGAGCTCGAGTCGAGTAGTTGACAGAGCTACTCAAAAGCCACTCATGATTAGTTTGCTCGTTTAACACCCCTAGTAGCACAGCTTGATGGACGGTTCAAGTTATTTCAGATTTCATCCACATTTGGGAAACTGAAGATCGAATACTTTATCCAAAATTATCCCGTCTTACTTTGTCCAATGTTCAAAACTACGTAGTTTCACTAAAACTAGAGACTAAAATCATAAATATCACTAAGGCTCCGCTTAGATAAGGTGTTTTTTTGTTTTATTTATGAAATGATTTTATTGGGTTTTGTGATGAGAAAGGAATATTTATAAAATGATTAGATGTGTTTGGATAGATAAATTTGATTAATTTATTGAAAATTGTGTATAAAAAATTATTATTATATATATTAATTATTTTATATAAAATTATATAATTTATTTTTTCTAATGTGGGTCCCGCTCTTTGACCAAATACTTCTGGTGGCTGAACATAAATAATGAACATAAATTACGTGTAAGGTGTTTGCACGTATTATGCAGCAAAAAAGTTGTAATGAACTGCAGGAAAGAATGATGACAAAATTTCAGAGTGGGCCAAGTTTGTCCCTTCCATATTTCCAAGGTTTTACAATCTCAATTGCAAATGTAGAGAAATAGCACTGCCAAACGTGTTTTATTTTTGTTTACAAATAGGTATAAATTATGGCTGTCCAAACGGAGCCTAAATCACTTTACAATTATTAGACTATAATCAAGATATGAGTTAACACTATTAATTTAATTTTGAATAGGATAATACAAGATAATTTTGGACAGAGAATCCAGTATTGGGATCTAGGGTATATTCTTGTTATTTTGTAGTTGAGATCTTTTGTCCAAAATTATCTATGTCTTATGTCCAAAATTAAACTATCTCGTACACTTAATCATTGGTTATGGTCTAATAAATGTAGAGTGATTTTAGTAATATTTATACCGTTAGTTCTTAGTTTTAAATAAACTATGTCGTTTTGTATATTAGACATGATGTGATATAAATAATTTTGTACGGAGAATCCGAATTGGATATTTGGTACGTGGATATACTTACCTATTGCATGGTGACGGCAGCAACGATTGAGACTCCACAAACCAAAAATAATGGAGGGGAGAAGCAAAGAAATAGGATTTTCGATTATCCCTTTGAGAGGGTTGGCCAAGGCATATGAGTTAGCTTTGCTATTTTGCAATTGAAGGCTCGAGTGTAGACAATTTATATAGAAAGAGACTAAATCATCAAATCCAATTCATGTTTTACAGCATAAGTTGCATAACTGAAAGCCCTAAAACAATTAAGGAAAACTGATGACTGTGTTTAGCTTTAAAATTGATGCTGTTTCATTTTCTACCCCCTCCCCAAACATACTTGGCACGATGACGCCTGCACCTAAATGAGCCTGGATGCCTCGTGGGCGAACATACACACTGCTTCGCTATGGTTGGTCGTCCTGAAGATTCAAACAATCTTCTTGTTCCTCGCACAGCATTACCAACCTCCATAGGTTCCAGGATGGCATGCAATCTCCTCTGCGCGTCCAAGTTTGTGAGGTTTACATACGAATAACCTCCTTGGTGACACATGTTTCGTTCGATACTTTTTCTTAGTCCTTAAACGAAATGAATATGTGCGGTTTGACATTATATAAGGCTAGGAGTGGCAGGGAAGGGAAGTTAGAACTTAGAAGGAAGCTAAGTTGGGTATTATTATGATCTTTAAGATTCAGATTTCCTGAGAAGGAAGTGTTGTGTTTTTTTTTTCAAAAGTCAAATAATACTTTGTAGTTGCTTAGTAAGCTGATTTGTCTTGAACTGAATAAACTAAGCCAAGCTTCCATGGTTGCCTGACTTGCTGAACAATAGCCTGATAAGTTAACACACTTGTAAACTTGTAGTGGGCCATAACTTTTGAGCTCCATGACTAGTCAGTTTACTTCTTTTTTAAGGCTGTTTGATGGTTTAATGCCGAACTCAATTATGTGGAGTTCCCGTGTCATAAACTTAGTGGAAGAGGAGAGATCTTTTTCATTTGTGAATGCTTTTCTACAGAAGAAGTTTCTCTTGGACTCTTATTCCTAAAAGGAAGAAAAATTGACAATAGATGATGATGTAAGGGAAAGCTGTTCTAAGTTAGGAAAAGTAGTAGAGGGTCTTCTTTGGATTGATTTTTTTGATGAAATCTCCTACTTTTCTGATTGGTTTGCCTGTCATTCGGTACGGGAAGGATGCTTTTTTGTGAACAGGGGGCTGATCGATGCATCATGAAATATTAGGTAGCCTTGTTTTACAGGCGAGAATGTGTGGGGGTGTGGGGCGTTGCTGATGCAGTTCCTAGTAAGAAAGGCTAAGGAAACGACACAGAGATGATGCTGTTTCCGAGTCAGAAGGCTATTCAAACAACACAGATGACAGAACTGATGCTGTTCCTGTTTAAGTTGTTAGAAAATGTACTTAAAAATAGTGGATGCCGATTCTTTCGTTGCTGGATTTGCTTGTTCTTATTTTGATGTTGCCACGGTTGATGCACGAGCCCTGGAATCTGAAACTCTGTGACTGAGTGTTTGTTCAAGAATTCTAGAATAGAGAAATCCATCAAATAATATCAACTCAAAAAAAAAAAAAAAAAAAAAAACACTAGTTTCATATAACTTCTTGTTATAAAAAGATATGCAAAAAATAAAAAATAAAAATTGTTGTCATTCGATGAGCTATTGATGACCAGAATTTAGGAAATTTTATTGCCTATGCAGTTGAGACAGTTCAATTTTCACCCAAGAGAGGGGAAGCAATATTTTTACGTTCAATTGTTTGGTAAAATATTGCTATGCACTAAATATGGGGTAATGGAGTTTGTTGGTCACATTTTAATCTACGAATTTTCTGCTAGTTTTCTTCTTGGGTTGTTTCTTTTGTTTTGGATTGTGCAACACATTAGCAAGTATTCAGCTTATTTGATGGTTAAAGTTTTGTCGTGATTTCTTACCAAAGATTAAAATAAAATAAAAAAAAGCTAAAAATATTTGAAGAGTGAAAACCTTGGAAATGAAAGTTCAATAAATAGAAGGTTGCAATCAGCAAAGCATAAAGTGGGCTCCGTATTATTTATTTGTACATCACCAATTGCTAAAGTCCTAATTCTATTCAGCCCATTTCTTTAGAGTTGGATTCAAGCAGTGAGCCCAAAGGATGAAGTATTGTGCCGACTTGCAAATAAGGTGGTAAATGGGCAGGGAATCACGGTTGGCTGACTAAATTGACTTCTAGAAATTCATAAACAAAGTCCACCACGGGTCATCCATTGAAACGTCCACCACAGTCTTTTCCGCGCTGTTCTGTTCTTTGTTTGTTACGCCTTCGTTGCACTCCAAAGATACCATTATAAGAGCAAATTGCTTCGATAACTCAACTTTTTTCAAATTCGTCTTTTGGTCGCTCAACTTTTAAAGAAATCAAAGAAATCGAAAAGTTCACTAAACTCCTTAAACGTGCGATTTTCAGTCAGTCCGTCTAATTCATCCATTAGTAGAGACAAAAATCAACTTTTTTGAGGGCAAATTCGTTCGCACAAATATAGAAATGCGCTAAAGCATTCCACGTATTTTTTACGTAGATGACAACAACATAAAGCTAATAGCTAGGTTGATACCAGTTCATTCACAATTGTCTCGACATTCATTCACAATTCACTGAAACTCGTCATTATCACAATTGAAGCAAAATCCAGATTTCAATTTGCATCAAAATTCCCCAAATTTCATAATCAATAACTAAAAATATCAAGTTTTTAACAAAAATAATCAACTAAAATAGCCCAAAAACAAAAGTAAAAGTTAAAAAAAATAAATCTTAAATTTACCAAAATTAGCTTCAATATCATCTTCTTTTTTTCTTCGAAAACAAAAAAAATTCTGCAATTCTTGAAATTCCGAAGTCCCTATGATATAATCCCTACTACAAACATCAAAGTAAAATTTAAAAAAAAACATAGGGGAAAATATGAACAGGGAACTTGTTCAATGTTTTTCTACATATATCATATCTACCATTGGCACTCCAACTGGAGGAATGGTTTAACCATCTTCTTGTTGAACTTGAGCTCCATATGTATTTCCGTAATCAGCAAAAAGCTTCTAACTTAAAGCAATTATACAACATTTAGCTTCCGAATACACTAAAGAGTTAGTAACCAAAATTATTAGGAAATGTCTTCAGCTACTTTATGACTCTTGCTTGGCCTCTTCCTCTTCCTACTCCTGCTTCTTATTATTTCATCGCCATTACCACTTTCCTTTATAGAAACAACACTATTTGTTATCTCGCGAGGCTTTTTCTTCATACATGATACTTTGCTCCTCCCAATAAGAAGCACATTTTATTTGATAAAACTTTCAAATACTTACAACTCTATGAATCTTTAAAATTCTTTATGACTAGAGGGACAAAAAATGGAGATATTAAACTAAGGTTTTGCTTATTTGAAGATAAAATTCTTTTGAAATTTCAGACAATTTTGATTTGTGAAGAGATTTGAGAAGAAAAAGTTGATTGTTTACAATTTAGGGTGTTTGATCGCTTTTAGTGTTTTTACAATTTTATCTCTTTGTTTGTGTTGTGGGGACGAATTTTCCCTCCAAAAAGTTGATTTTCGTCTTCACTAACAGATGAATTGGTCGAAATGGCCGAAAGTCACACGCTTAAAAGTTTAGTGACCTTTTAGACTATTTTAAAAGTTGAGTGACTAAGAGACAATAACACGAAAAAGTTCAATTGGGCAATTTGCTCATTTGGTAATCCAGTCAATGAGAAGGAGCCGCCGGCCGCGACAAAGCTTAAAAAAACACAAACACAAAAGAATTTTATTAACACTAAAAAACCCACGTTTCTGAACGCGTGCCTTTTACCTCACCCTTCTAACCTTATTCTTCTTCTTCTTGGAAACTTCAAAGTTCAATATTCTGCGTTTTTGTACTGCGTAGACTAACCAACCAAAAGGCCATTTATATATATACATATCCTCGCACGGAGCTTCTTCATTCTCAACTACAACGATATTCTCTGTTGCGTCGTTTCTTTTACTCTTTCACGAATTCTCCTAACTGGGATCTTTCTTGTAAGCGTATTCTTGCAAATTTTGAAGATGAACTCCGTTAGATTGGCGAGTCTTCCTATGATCAGTTTAATCATCTTGACGCTTATTGAGTTGAGCCGTGGACAAGGCAACATGGCTCCTTCGCCTTCGCCCTCGCCAAATGACAGTGAGTTTCTAACCTTGTTTTTCTTCAATCACAAGTATTGAACAATTTCAATGGCTGTTCGTCTCTGTAAAATTGTGATTTGAAATTGGAATTAACATTTTTGGGTGTGATGGTTTTGAAATGCAGGCACAAGTATTGATCAAGGGATTGCCTACGTTCTTCTCCTTCTGGCGCTGGCAATTACATACTTAGTTCATTGATTAAGCTTATGATAATCTCTCCAATCCCAGATGGCAGATACTAGTATTAGTATTAGTATTGATTTAATTCAATTCTTTTATGTATTTTTGCCTCCAAATTATATTTGTTTAGGCGGAAACATACGGCATTTTTTTTCTACTTTTCCTGTTTATCCTTTGTAAAAATGTTGATTATTCCAGAGGCATAATGATAAATGGGAAAACTTTTCTCTTCATAACTTTACAGTTTTGTTTCCATGGATGATGACGACGATTCGATAGAAATGAGGACTCGGTTGAGTATGGAACAATTTTAATCAAGACACATGTGACATGACTAATGAATGACTATTGATTGAGTTGAATTTTTGAAGCTATTTTGTTGGATTTTGATTAATTATATTGAGTTAATTAAAGAACAATTAACCTAACATCATGGCAGGATCAATAAAATTGTTGAATAAATCCCCTCCTGAATCGCAAAGAATAATTGTTTCATAAAATTGCTGGAATCTGGTACGATCATTGATATGAAAAATCATTCATTGATAATTATTTTATATAATTAGTAAAGTAGAATAACGATTTCAATAGTTATTAATTATCCATTCCACATACTTTTAATTATGAACTAGTTTCACATAGATTTTTGTAAATATTTAATTATTCTCACCAAATCTCTGCCTCACACATCTAATTTTAACTATAATTCTTCTTTTTTTTCCTATCAATAATCAATTTAATCTCAAACTCTACTCGAGTTTTATTACACTGCAAAATTTTTAATTAGTTTACTTTCAAACTATATTCTTTATTTTTTTAATCAATTTAATTCCAAACTCTAATTACTTATTCTGAATAATCTCAATAGTTAATTTAATATTAACCCTACTTCTTGATTACTCAACAAATGTTTAGAAAGTAAAAGATAGAAAAAAAAAATCTAATTAATTTCAAACTCTACCATACACATTTATTACGGTGTAAAAGTAATAATCAGTTAAATTTCAAATTATAATTTCTTATTTCTCAATAATCAATTTAATTTCAAACTCTAATTTTTCATTATTCAACAACTTTTTGGCATGTAAAAGAAAGAAAATTTTATTTAATCTCAAACTCTATTATGGTGTAAAAGTAATAATCAATTTAATTTTAACTCTAATTCATTATTAGTCAACCATTTTCCAACAAGTATATATGTAGAAAAATTTATTTAATCTCAACCTCTTTTTTTTTTATCGATAGCAATAATTTCAGAGTTTTAACAAGGTTTAAATTATCTTTTTATTGACTATATTTAACGTCGTTATTGATTTTCTTTATCTTGAAAAGTTAAGGGGGTTAATTATTGTAATTAAAACTATAAGGAATAAAGGTGGAACAGAGCAATAGTAGAGGGGGGTTTAATGTATTTTACCCAATTTTAAAACAAATTTTCACTTTGGTGGAAAACTAAACTATATTTATTCTCCTTTGCACCAGCTAAGTTAAAATTTAAGTGTTTTTATCTCCATAGTAGTAAAGCTAAAATAGGGGTGATTCTTCTTCTTAATAGCAGTGTTAAAACTGAAGTATTCCGATCCCAAATTTTATATAATTAATATTTTAACAAAGTTTTAATCGAGTTTTGAACGAATTTTTGAACGAGTTGTTTATTAAAGTAAATGAATTTGGAGTGATTCTTCTCCTTAATAGCAGAGTTAAAACCAAAGTATTTCAAGCCCAAACTTTATATAATTAAGGTTTTAACCGAGTTTTGAAGGAATTTTTTAACGAATTGTTCATTAACGTAAACGAGATTTCACTCACGTATTCATTTATTTTTTAATTATTAATTGAGTTTAAAATATTCTTGATGAACGAACCCAAATTGTTGGTCAACCTTCATATTCATTCCAACCCGTACACTACTACGTACCAAGGGACTTTGGGAGTAGGAAACACAAGACAAATGACAATCAACAAATTCTCAATAAAAAAGACCCATCTAGAATTCTGCGTTTTTAGTCCTGAGATAAAAAGCTAAGCCGAAAGATCGATCTTGCAGCGATAAATTAGTCACAATTCTCCATTTGGATTGGCGAATAAAAGGCTTCTAGTAGAGTATTGAAAAGTCTGGAGGAGGAGGACCCATACCACTTGGATAAGCAAGGTGTTACAATTTACAAATCCTTGTCGTGCTTTATTAATTATAGTTCTATATCCCAATCTTTCATTAAATTCAAAGAGAAAACAATATTATTGCTTTATTTTGGCGGTCAAATTCGGGCATTCGAAGAAATTAAGCTCTGCCAACGACATGGATGTTGTCCGCTAGACATTTTGGACTATTAATTCTAGTCATCAAATGCCACCCCCAACTACTCTCACTTGAAAGCCCAAATTGGCCTAATTTTATATACAATATATATTGATTGATTCTTGCCAAAATGCCATTGATCCCTTACTCTATTTGGGAAAACTAGCTCTAGTACATGCAGCCATGGACGTCGGAATATGGCGCAAGTCATGCAGAAGAACTATCCATTTGGGACGAAACTATGAACAAAAGGGGTTCGAAGAAGAGGCATTCAAGCTGCCGGAAGATTATTATTATGCCGGTGGATCAAAGAAGCCGATGTGGAAAGTATTATGGAAGAACTTGTTGAAACAAAAGAAGAAAATTGTTGTGCCTTCAACGATTGAAAAAGCTCCTTACAATTCACAAACGTACATGCTGAATTTTGATGAAGGGAAGATAATAGATGATGAATATCATAATGATATTGTTTCTCGATCTTTCTCTGCGCGCTTTGCCGATCCCTCCAAGCTCTTTCTTGATAGAGATATGATCAGCATGTAAGCCTCGCTCGATTTGTGTATAGAATTATAAGCTGTAATATTTTCAGTTATTAATGATCATAGATTTCATGATTAGAAGAGGCCAAGAAGTGACCAACTGAACATGTTCATTCTCTGCAACCCAAAGTCTTTGTTTTTGTTTATGCATCCACTTGGAGTTGTAGGAATGGGATTGCATTTATGATTTAACTATTCACAAAAAAAGAAAAGAAAAGAGTGCATTTGGCATTTGGCATTTACTTTTTTTTTTTTTTCTTCTTTAGGCACAACATAAATGTATGTATACTGCTGGATATAGTTTGCTTATCTACTTATAATTTCCACTCGCACTTTTTTACGTATACAAAATAACAACAAAAAGAAGACACTGATATCTTTATCTTTAAACTGCTTTCTTTTTTTTTCTTTAAACTGCTTAATGTCAAATAAAACACAACGCTCCACTTGAAATGACGTTTTTTATTTTAAATTTGTAATTAGGATTCTGAAACACTAGTAGTACATAATTTGGTCAAGACAAAAAAGTTAATCAAACTTTTAATACGGCCATCATAGATTATTAGAGCCAAGACCAAATCACCGTCACCTGTCCAATATTATATCTGTATTATTCTGTCTAATGTTCAAAACGATGTAGTTTAACTAAAATTAGGGACTAAAAGTATAAATATTATTAAAATCACTTTACAATTATTAGACCCTAACAAAAAAAAATAAATGAACCTTACCACGAAATTTAATTTTGAACATAATCGGAGACAATTTGGGACAAAAGATCCCAACTCATATCTACCGACTACCAATGGTTTTCTCTGCGTCCTCAGCCCTTAGCTAGAAAAATTGGGGAGAAGAGAGCGCTTAAACTTTAAAGGGTCATAATATTAAAATCTTAAATCATAATATTAAAGCAGAAAATAAGGAATGAGTTCTTCACTTTTACCAAACTGTTCAAAATTTAAAAGCGAGCAAAACCAATGGTATGAACTTGGCTTAAGAATCCCTCCAAGAAACTTATGGTAGCTAGGCTAGGTAGCAAAAACCAATGAAATGAAGTTGGCTTAAGAATCCCTACAAGCAAAAAGAGGAAAATAACATGATTAAAAAATGCAACATATTATTAAAAGAATTAAAAAGCATCTATAGTGTCATGATTCTTACCAAGTAAAACCAAAATAATATGTCCTTATAGATTGATTGGCATACCTACTCTAACGTCCGTAGCAGGGAACTGGTAGTGCATTGAGGGTGTGTGTATATATATATATATAGTTATTCTCACTTTTGTAAAAGATTCACAGTTGACAGACCTACTTCTATTCTACTTTTACATTGTTCTATTGTAGATAGAACTCAATGGCAATTGATGGCAATGCAAAGACAGAGGCTTGTATTAAGATTCCGGATATAAAGTTCAGCAAGCTGTTTATTAATGGGGAATTCGTTGATTCTATTTCAGGTCATTGTTCGCTAATTCAACAATTCTTTCACTGTTTATGGTGTTTTTTAATTTAGTCCTGCTGCTACTGCACTGACTTACAGAATGCTCATTTGCTTGATAGAATCCTTTTGGTGTGATTTCAATTGGCTATAATTTTAGTTACAACAAACTAAATAGTACCAAGAATGCTCATTTGCTTAATAGATTCCTTTTGGTGTGATTATTCTGAGCATATACAGGAAGGTCATTTGAAACAATTGATCCAAGAACAGAGGAACCAATAGCAATGATTGCAGAAGGAGACAAGGAAGATGTTGATTTAGCTGTCAAGGCTGCCCGTGAGGCTTTTGACAATGGCCCCTGGCCTCGCCTCCCGGGCACTGTATGTTCAGCTCATTGTTTACTTGATAGTTAGAACCCTTCTTGCAAACATCCGCAGTCAGTCAATCAGTTAATACGTTTTGCTTCTTCTTTGTTGTATGATCCAATTAATCAGGGAAGAAGAAAGTTAATGATGAAACTCGCAGACTTGATTGATGAGAATGTAGCAGAATTAGCAGCCCTGGATGCGCTCGACGCTGGAAAGTTGTACAGTTGGCTCAAGAACGGGGATATTCCTGCTGCAGCTGAGACTCTAAGGTATTATGCTGGAGCGGCTGATAAAATCCATGGAGAAACTCTAAAGATGGGTAGGGAACTTCAAGGGTACACATTGCGTGAGCCCATCGGAGTTGTTGGAGTTATCATCCCCTGGAACTTTCCAACCAATATGCTGTTCATCAAAGTTGGACCAGCATTAGCAGCAGGGTGCACTGTTGTGATAAAGCCATCAGAAAAGACTCCCCTTTCCGCTCTTTTCTGTGCTCATTTGGCCAAGAAAGTGAGATTAGTTTATCATTATCATTTTTAGTTAAACTTTTCATGCATGATGCTGTAATTCTGAGTAATTTTTTTGGTTTTTATATTTCTGATCTGCAGGCTGGCATTCCTGATGGAGTGTTCAATGTCATACCAGGATATGGACATACGGCTGGTGCTGCTATTTCATCTCATATGGACATTGATAAAGTAAAAAATTTTAACAAGTAATTAAAAGTTACTTATAATTATATCCAAAAAGATTAAGATTTAAGGCTGCATTTTAACTTGACGAAGGCATCAAACAATTTGTTGGGAATGGATACTGTTTAGGTAGCATTCACAGGGTCCACAGCAGTAGGACGTTTAGTGATGGAAGCTGCAGCTAAAAGCAATTTGAAACCAGTGTCACTTGAACTAGGAGGCAAGAGCCCTTTCATAGTTTGTGATGATGCAGATGTTGAAACGGCAGCAAATATTGTTCTTGGTGGGAGTTTATGGAACAAGGTTAAAAAAAAATATTGAACATTTGTATTTAATCTGTAAACAAAAAAAAAAAAGAACTAGTTTTAATGTAAGTTTTCTTTATGCCAGGGTGAAATATGTGTAGCAAGTTCCCGTATTTTGGTTCAGGAAGGGATTTATGACGAATTCTCCAACAAGTTAGTGGAGAAAGTAAAAACATGGGTAGTCGGTGATCCTTTTGATCCTCGTACTCTTCAGGGTCCCCAAGTAAATCTCTATTAACATTGTACTTTTAGTCATCACAGATATTTGCCTCAGTACTGAATGTAATTTGCATAAACACAGGTTGACAAGAAACAGTATGATAAAATACTATCATACATCGAACTTGGTAAGACCGAAGGTGCTACAGTATTAACAGGTGGGAAACCATGCGGTGAGAAGGGATACTACATTGAACCAACGGTTTTCTCTGATGTTAAGGTAAATGTTAGGATTCATAGATATTGTACAAGAATCTTACATCGGAAAAATTAAGAGAATTAGAGCGTTGGTTTAAACTTCTAGGTTCAAATTGTGTTCTATCTTCTTATTGGATATCAACGTGCAGGACTAGCCCAGTGGTTAGGGAGTTAGTTTCTTGAACTACAGGTCTAGAGTTCGTGTTCTATCTACAGGGAGTTAGTTTCCTGAACTATAGGTCTAGAGTTCGATTATTGTAGAATGCATGTAAGGGTGCGTGTGAACGGATAGCATGGTTTACCTCCTACGGCAAACATACCTAACAGTAAACTTGCATTTTTTTATTTTATGTTTCGGAAAAATGTGGGATTTAATGTGGTTTTCTTTTCCTTGATGCTTCTCTTAGGACGATATGCGCATTGCAAGGGAAGAAATATTTGGACCTGTTACTTCACTAATGAAGTTCAAGTGAGTGAAATTCCTAGTGTTCTTTTGCTGTGCTTTTTACTTATTTCATTTTCTTTGCACAAGTTTTTACAAACTTTAGGATAAAAACAAAATGCAAGTGAAGGTGTGCGGATTGTGCAGGACAATTGAGGAGGCTATTAAGGGAGCCAACGCCACAAAATATGGACTGGCTGCAGGGATTTTAACCAAAGACATAAATATAGCCAACACAATATCAAGATCAATCAAGGCTGGTATAATTTGGATAAATTGTTACCGTGCATTTGACAATGATTGTCCTTTTGGTGGGTATAAAATGAGTGGGTTTGGCAAAGACTTTGGTATGCAAGCACTGGATCAGTATCTTCAAATTAAGTCAGTGGTTACCCCTCTTTACAATTCACCTTGGCTCTGAATTGGGCCACTCCTCTGGACTTCTTTTATGGGGTTGAAGAATTGCTGGAAATAAGAAAGCCTTTTTTTCAGGTTCGACGAGTCATTGTATTTATTGAGACTCTTCTTACAAAAATCTGCTTCCTCCAAAAATGATTAAATGTGCATGGCCCTTGAAGTTGGATCAATTACCAAACCTATTTTGGGCTTGTTGTATTTAGTTAGTTCTGGATTCTAAGAGAGAGCCGACAATTAAGACACCAAAGTATAGTTATGGGTCAAGATCACCTCTTTGTTCATGTAATTCCAAAATCAGCCATAAATAATTTTGTGATTGGTCACATTTCCTTTTGTTGATGACTTGATGTTGATCAAACTATCAAATTTAAAAATTTATTAGTAAAAAATATGTTTTGAAATTTTTAAAAACTTAAATCTATATAATAATCTCAGATGGTGTTTGAATAAGCGATTTCATAATTATTTAAAGTAAAATTACCCTTTTTTAGTTTATAGTTGTAGAGAATTAAATTATAATTTTAGCTAAATTTCGATATTAATTTAATAATTAGTCAAAATGAAGGGGAGTATTAATTTATCCTACTTGTTAATTGTCAGCATAACAGCGTGGCTGAAATCTGCAACACATCATCTGATGAGTTTTTTATTTCACTAAAAAGTCTTCACAATTAATTAATTACCGGCCACCAAATAAATTCATTTCTTCACTGCCCAACGGCTGCCTAAAACATAGTTTACTATGGTAAGGATAACAGTTATTGTTCTAGCATGTAGCCATAACGAATCATTAGCACGAATTAAATGCCGCGGGATTGGATTTATGATAACTTTTCTAAACAAACTAATAAAATTTTTGGCAATCGTTTTCAATTAGTTTTGAATTTCAAGTTTAGAGTTGAGTTTCTGCTTTGAATATGTTGTATCACTATGTGTATTGTTTTATAAAAAGTTGGCACGTATTTTTTTCACTTACCTATCTAATTTCTAAAAATTAAATTAAAACCTTAGTTAAATGAATAATAAAATCTAACAGATAAGTGATTGTATACATATTATTTTTTACCAGAAACCCAAAGGCATTTCTGATGTGACTTAAACTTTCTAAATATGATTTGGATTTGAATTTGACTTTTATTTTATATAATACCCCGTTCCCTAAATATTATCTCCAGGTGAATACGAAAATCTTCTAATTTTGTCGGTTTTAATAAAAAATACGTGCTAGGACTTTGCCCCTCGTGTGCACTTTACGAAAAGATGACATATATTTTTTTGAGTTAATTATCTAATTTTTTTAAATTAAACTAAAATAGTAAGTATTGAATCTTAAAGAATAACTGATTGTATACATGTGTAGACTTATACACAAAAGTGAAATAGGAGACCAAAGCGGTGGACGAATGGGAAACTTCCAACGCCTCCGTACTTGGAATTCTCTGGCCATTGGCAACATTTGTGTAAAATCCGAAGAAACACCTCACCCCGTGATTATGGAGAAGAGTTTTGTCATTTGTGTAAAATCCAAACAATGCGTTACAATAGTGCTGCCAAAAATTGGTACAATCGCTTCTGGGATTTGGATGTTCTTCCAAGATTTTTTTTAGCCAAACCCAAAAATAACAGTTGTGTTAGCGACACATGCGACACACATATCGTAGCAAAATCCAATAATACAGATATTTGAGAAAAAAAAAAATTGATACTAAAAGGTTTTGGATAATTTTATGGACTTGTAGCCCATATACTTGCAAATAATCCGATGAATCCAACTAATGAATTCAATTGCAACACTTTTGAATTTGGATTTATGTAAAACAGGTAGATTCATGCATATTTGCATGACTAGATCAGGATGAATGGTGGACCATTTCTCACCCAATCAAAAAATAATGCATGAAATTCGGCAAGTTGTATCGTAGAAGGAAAAATAATAAAGTTGGGCATATAATCTTGAGATGTTAATGCAAATGTATCATATCAAAGATTTAACACTAATATAATTACATTTTGAAGATGATTAAATTTATCCTATGTTTGTAATAACTGCCTAGCTCTGGTTAATTATTCAAAGTAATGTTAAAACATGGCTTTATTAATTACTTGTCAATCAATTCTTGTTGTTTTGTTTGGCTTGGATTAGTACGTGCAGCATAAAGTAAGCCCAGTGTTGACCTTTTCACTTTTCATTATGGCATTCAAGAAAACTCTTGCCAATAATTTATTTGTGTCGAAATTGACCCAACAATGTCTTTGGGATAGAGAAATAACATTGAGACGAAAATGTAAGGAGCCAAAGTGTTTTGATAATTTATTTATTTTCTTCACGGACTATCATCAAATATCTCAAATAATTTGATGTGATATGGAGCTAAATAATAATATTGGAAGATAATATTATTTTTATGCAAATAATTTCAAAACGTCTTCTTCCAGTATACAATTAAAAAAAAAAATTGATTTGAATAATAGCATGTTAGACAATTACGTCTTAGTGTCTTACTCCCCACCTTTGGTCATTGAAGTTAAATGAGATTCAATTATTGACTGATTTTTTTTTTTTTTTTATGCATATGAAGTTAGCAGACCATCCTGTTGCTACACCAAATTCATACATGTTAGATGTTTATATCATAATCTATTTAACTAACTGAATTATGCATATTCAACGCTTAATTAATCTTTGGTAATGCAAGTTGAATTGTATCTCTCTTTCTATATTTTATGCAACAACTATGCTAATCGTCTATATTTCATTATTTCAAAATGGGACCTTCTCTCCCTTTTACCTTCTTTAATCCCGAATTGAGTTTGATTGGGGAGGTAGCCTTTCAGATCTTGACAATACATGTAAGGGTGTGCGTTTAAAAAAATAAATAGAGTTTGTTTGTGAGAATGACCTAAATCAAAATTAAAGAAAATAGGAAACTGAATGATATTTTTTAAATTGATTTCTCTTTTTAATGTGAGAAGAGAATTCAAATCTTTTGATATTTATAAGTTTTTTACATAAGGAAATAACACAATGAAAGAAATAATACAATGAATGAAAATATAGGATTTCAATCAATCAATCCTTAATTGTTTGAATGAACAGAAATATAGAATTCCAATCAACAAAAACACCCTATAATTTAACCATTTAAAAAGAAGATAATAGTAATTGGACCAAACCCTAAATCCTAAACACATGAATACGTTAATAGTTTCATTATCAAAAGACAAATTTGAAGAAAGTTTAACAACATTTTAACCTTTTTTTTTTACACTATCTTTCCAGTCAGTAACCATCCAATTCCAACAAACACGGTGACATCACATCACCACGAGTAAAAGATAGTTTATGAAAGAAAGACACAACGGGATACTATGGATCAGGATTAGGCCTGTAAATGAGGCGAGTCGAGCTCGAGTACCTCCATAATCGAGCTACTCGAGCTTAATCGAGTAGCCATTTTTTGAGCTCGAGCTTGAGCTCGATTTTTTAATTTTTTTAAATGGTAGGATATAATTGTAATTTTTTAAAATTTAGTAAGGTAAAATGATAATTTAGTATAAATTAAGGTCTAAAATATAAATATAAGTTGCTTAAAATATAATTTATTAAATGTTAGGGACTAAAAATATATGTAATCGAGCTACTCGATCCTTTGAAACTAAGCTCGAGCTCAAGCTACTCGAACTCGACTCGAGCTCGAGTCGAGTAGTTGACGTAGTTGACCGAGGTGATCGCGAGTACTCGTTTTACACCCCCAATCAGGATACTGAACTCGTGATTCGGCTCAAGCTTTTGGACATGATGAAGATCTCTCTCCTCAATAGAGTCTGAATCACTAGAATAACAATAATTAGTGAAAGTGGAGAGGTTAGCTGTAAAATACGATACTGGAGATAAAGGTTGGATATTCCATAATACATGTTTAATTGATCAAGGACACAAAACACGTTCTTATAACCATTAATTAATTAATCATATCACAACAAATGTGCATCTCGATTTCTTAGTCCTAACAAACTTGTTTTTGTTCATGTCTATAAAGTATAAACTATCGACTCATTCACATGCATATGACTATATGAGCTTTACTACATAGTAAATATTAGAAAAAAATCGTAAAAAAGATTATCCACATCTTTTTAGAAAATTTTTATGAATTGTTACTTAAAATGATATAATTTGATCACCCGCACTAATAATACGAACTAAATTATTCATTTTTCTAATTTTATTTATTTCTTTAATAAAAATATATATACACAGTCCTATCATGAGATGATATCCAAGTGCATATCTTTCATTAAAAAATTAAATATAGTTTGATGGAATGATAAATTTAGTGTAATCTTTAAATATGAGCAAAGAAATTGTATTATTTTTAATATGAATTATAAAAATAAATTTTCAACGAATACAAAGCTGCTTCTTCTTCTTCATTTCTTTTTTATCTTTTGGATTTTCAGTTGAAAGTGCCGTGAATAATAAACTATATGATCCTATTTAGATATGTATGTCAAACAACAAATTGCAAGACTATCAAATATGAAGCTAAAGACACCAGATCTTCCATACAAGATTTTGTGTGTCTTATTCTGTCTTAATTAAAACTATGTTGTAGGGTTCACTAATATGTTGGTTAGGGTTTAATAGTAAAATAATTTTAGTGATATTTATGTATTTAGTCCTCACCTTTAATGAAACTAGGTCGTTTTCAAAGATAGACATAATAAAACTGAATAAATATTGAACAGATGATCCAAGCTAAAAGAATGGATTGAGACAAAAAGGATAATCAACTCAAAATCAATCTAATTTGTGCAATAGTCTAAATAGCTCATCGGCGACGTTATTTTCTTTCTTTTTCTTAAAAAATTAATTTGCAGATAATTGACTGTGGAAAGATTTTACCGGAATTGACAATTCATTTGTATGGGAATGACGTAACATGACTATTTACAACTCTCTAATCGTTAAAGCTATTTCTCACCGTGGAGTTTTTTTAAATTTTTTTTATATCTTTAAGATTTGACTGTTGAGGTTAAAGTGGATCTTTTGTATTACTATATAAAATTGATACGTGTATAATTATTTATTCTTTAAATTCGATAATTATTAGATAGAATTTTAATATTATCTAAAAAAATACGTATCATATTTATAGAATATTACACAAAATGATATATAGGATGATATAGGGAAGATTCAAAACCATAAACATGGTGCTCTCATAAGTCTGTTTGAAGATAAATATTGGTTTAATTGTTTCAATATTTACATGATATTTTCAATTGGAATGTCAACTTTAACAAAATATAAAAACTTTTTAATTTCACAGTAAGGTCCGTAACAGTAGCTGAAGAAATCATAAAATAAAAAAAATTCCCCGAAGCAATTTCCATCTACATGGACGACAAAAGTTCCAACTGTAGAAAAATGCAACACGGGAAAGGAAAAAAAACAAAAAAGTACAATTACCCCTTCATGATGTTTGTTTTGACTACCACAACTATGACAATTAGCTAAATTACAACTAATTCTAAAGTTTGATCATATTATTAAAGATATTTAAACTTTGATAAATTATATAACGAATCCTAACATTAAGGATATTAGCAAACGTTGACAGTTTCTTGTCTTCTTCTTCTTCTTTTTTTTTTTAATGTTTCTATCACTATTTCTTCTCTTCTCTATTATTAAACCCTAACATCACTACGAAAATCTTGTCGGTACAAATGTAAATTTTGACATTCAGCTATCAACAATTGACAACAATTCAAATGTAATCACTTTACTTACGTATGACTAAAATTAATAAATAACAATTTTCGCATTTGAACAAAGTTCTATCTCGATATTACAAAATTGAAAAAAGAAATTGCAGGTTTAACAACCAACATTTTTCACTAAACTCTTAACTTTCTCATTAAATTTTTCCTTTTTTTTTTTTTAAGTTTTGAGAATTTAACAAAAAAAAAAAACTTTTCCTATGTTTTTCTATTGTCTACCAGAATATTTTTGTTATTCAATTTGCTCCAGAGTTTTTTCTCCATGTTTTAGAGATTAGTTGATAGTTTGGCTAAGTATCAAGAGAGATAAATATAATTAATCTCATAATTGTTTAGAGTAATGTATCTATTCTCTTGTTATCTTAATATCCCTGAAGAGACTTGACTGTAATTTGGTTAAATTTCTAAATACGTTTGATAATTTAATCAAATTTCAAATGGTATCAATACAAATAACCTAAAGAAAAATGGTGGGACGCCCCGTATGAAAAAAATAAAAATAAAAAATTTCAGCAGCCAAAACACACCATTCCGCAGCCAACGCGTTTTAAGGATTTGTTATAACCTTTTTAACTTTTTAGAGGGAAGAGGTTCGCGTCTCTTTCCTTGTTCCCATGGCGTTTGGGCAACTGAAATTGCTCGACAGTGACAACGTTTTCTAACAAAAAAAAGAAAATACGCCTCAAAGTCTAAAGGGTGAAGAAACCCTTAGAGCAAAATAAGACAATAATGAATAACTTACTCAAACATTAATTAAATATAATTAACCGCTTATTTTACAAAATCGGAATCAATACATATCCATAATGAATAACTTACCCATACATTAATTAAAATTAAATAATGCTTATTCAGAAATTGGCACAGGAATGATGATATAGAATGGGATTTTTTTTTTGGACCCTATGAATTATCTCATATGAGATTCTCTGTCCAAGATTATCTCTCCTATTCTGTTTAATGTTCAAAACCATATAGGTTAACTAAAATTAGGAACTAAAAACATAAATATCACAAGTCATTTTACAATTATTAGACCCTAACTAAATACGTAGTTTAATTTTGAACATGATAAGATAGAGATAATCTTGGACAAAAGATCTAGGACTTTCTATAACATTGTCAAATCCGTTGGTAAGGGATAATCACTATCATTTAATCATTTAATTATGATAGATGTTTGTTTTGTTAAGTAGTATCACTTTCATTTAATTATTTTGATATATCTCAAATCACCCATTTAATCATTCATTACTTACTAATTTGTCTCGTATCAGATTTGGTTAACCCTTTAATCAATCACAGAATCACTATACATATTCTCTCATGTTACACATTTACATATATTTTACACACACTACACATTTGTTTACATATTACATATTTACACATATTTTCCACACACTATAGATTTGTTTACATATTACACATATTTTACACATACTACACATATTTTCACACACTACATATATTTTACACACGCTACACATATTTTCACACACTACATACATTTTCACAAGCTAAATATATTTTCACACACTACATATATTTTATACATACTACATATATTAAATATATTTTATAAATATTTTTATACATTACACTTGTTTACAGACACTACATGCATTTTCACACACTACATATATTTTGCACAAACTGCATGCATATTTACACATTACACATATTTTGTATATTAAGAATGTTGATTTTTTATTTTAAATATTTTGAAAATAAAAATTTGAAACTCGTTACTAAAGATAAACAAATGAAACACTTGTGATAAAAATGAAACCTATTACACTTTTTAATCAAACATGATACGAGTTAATGGTATAAATTTATATTAATAATGGGGTTAATTATATAGTTGCTTATATAATTGCTTTCATATAAGCATTTTTCTAAATATGAATTCTCTTTTCCGTTCTCTAATCTTTATGATTTTTTTGTTGAAATCTTCATTGAAACTATTTATGCCAACATTGCTCCGAAAGTGTATTTATGATTTTAGTGTTAAGATGAAGACAGGGAATAAAGTTAAAAAAAAAAGGATTTTTTTTGGTGTAAGAAAGCAACAATTTTTGTTAAAATAAATATGATAAATAGAGTTGGGTAAACAAAAATAGGTTGTCATATTGATATGGAGCGAAAGAAAGAAGTCCAGATCCTTTGTCCAATATTTATCCAGTCCTATTCTGTCTAACGTTTAAAATTACGTAGTTTCATTAAAAGTAGAGACTAAATGCATAAATATCATTAAAATTACTTTAAAATTATTAGACCCTAACCAAGAGATTAGTGAACCATATGACGTAGTTTTAATTAGGACAGAATAAGACACACAAAATCTTGGACAGAAGATCCCGTGTCGAAAGAAAGATGGAAACATATAACAGAAAATCCATTGCCATTTGCCTACTAATGTTATTAAATTTCAAATTCTACCATTACTTAATTAATTAACATTATTAATAATAGATCAAGAAGCTTGTGTTGCGTATTGAAGAGAAATAAGCATCAACTATCAACTTATTTTACAAAATTTAGAATTTTATCATTATTTAATTAAATAATATATATTATAAATAACCATCAAATGAGTAATGATACCTAAAAAAACTCGTATGGAAAGAGAGACAAGTAACAACTAATTTTTACCAATTTAAAAAATTATATTTTACTTAATTATAAATAAATGAATAATGATAAATTTCAAAATCATAGGGTCAAAAAAAGGAAAAAAAATCTGGCGTTTGCGTACTCAAACTCTCAAAGACAAACAAGTAACGAGATGCCCTTGAGTATTCATTATGTTGGACCTTTCTTTCTTTCTTTCTTTCTTTCTTTCTTTCTTTTTCTTTGTATATTTGGTGGAGACTCTTAGACCACTATACGTTAAACGTAAAATGACAAAAGGCCAAACCAGAGCCAAGTCAAGAAGTGCGTAGATTCTTTGTGTTTCTCGCTCTCTATGCACGTCACTGCTCCTTCCTTCTTCTTGTATATATAAATTATTCAACCAAGGAATAGGATTGCTCACATGACTCAACACAAATACAGGGTGAATTCAAAGTCTCTTGTTCTTTCTCTTTCTCTTTCTCTGTAAGTAACCAAAAGCTCCAAAACTGAATAGGGGTTTGGCATATTAGAGAGATGGCTGTGGAAAGCAATGGCAATGGAGCTTTGGAGTCTCATGTTAAGCTTCCTCAGATAAAGTTCACCAAGCTTTTCATCAATGGAGATTTTCTTGATTCTGTTTCAGGTTCCTTCTTTATCTCTTATCCAATTCATGAGGAATCATTGAATTCAAACGTAGAATATACATGGAATGGTTTTTCAGTGCGTGTCTTTCTCAGTAAAAATCCTGTTTTACCTTTTTTTTTTCGTTATACAAACAAAGATGGTGTGGCAGACAGCAAAAAGAGGGGGACCGGTACTTTTCACTTATAAGAAACAGGGGATAAACAGGGCACAACTTTATTACTACTGAAATTGAATGAGTCCCTAATAATCTTTTTCGCTTTTTACTTTTTTCGTATTGAAATACATAGAAAGATCTCTTTAGCAATCAAATGATTCAAATCTTTCATCACTGGCTAAAACAATCAAACTGTGCTTTGTTCTCGATTTCCTCCATTCTTTTTCCGGGTGGAGATTGGAGAAATGGGATGTGTCTGTACCTTCAGAATTCTCCTAAGATAGTCTTTGATTTCTTATTTGCTGGACATGCTTTTCTTTTTTTTTTGTGAGGAGAATACTTCAAATTTGTTAACCATTTAGAGAGAAGGAACTGCGGTGCATTTTTCATTTCCTTCCGAACTGTCACCTACTAAGGAAATCGTGTCCAACAACACCCATTTTGTTTTACTCTCTAACTTGTTTAATTCCAAACGTGCATCATGACAAAACAAATACTCCTACCAAAAAAAATTGTTAAAATTTTTTTTTTCATGTGGGCTGTGGCATCTTAAGATTCTTGAACTAATGCTACGCACTAACTGGCTTGAGTACAGGAAGGACATTTGAGACGATAGATCCAAGAACCGGTGAGGCGATTGCGAAAATTGCAGAAGGGGATAAGGAAGATGTTGATTTGGCTGTTGAAGCTGCCCGCAAAGCTTTTGACCACGGGCCATGGCCTCGTTTTCCTGGCGCCGTATGTTTCCTATCTTCATTTTTTTTCCTTGTATTTTTGCTTTGCAACTTGCAAGTTTACAATTATTAATCACGATCGTGTATATAACGGTTTAAGTCAACGATTCACATGATATCCTTATTAACAATACTACCATAGAAAAATAATGATTATTCGTGGAATCAATTGATAGTAACATGTGACCATCGAGATTAAAGACTTACTACGGTACTAATATTTGCCTGAGAAGAAAGTTTCTTTTTTTGAACGAACCGATATTTTCCTTGTTTATAGTATAGTCAAATGTAGGACTTTGAAAGAAATAACGTTCACGAAAAATACTTCTAGAATGTGATTTTTTTTTGCTTCTCCAATTTCATCAATCCGTTGGACCAATTTCAAGTGAAACCAAAAAATAAAAGTTTCAACGGAGGTTACATCGGTGATAGGACCATCCACCAAATTAATTTTTAGAGCTTGATGTGATTTCCAGCCTATTAAGTTGAACTTGATAGTGGCAACTAGTTGCACTTGTCTCGGCTGAGCCTGTTTTCTGCTTACGTTCGTTTGCCGGTGAAGAGAATTCAATCTTCAACTCTTAACTTATTTTCCTATAAATAATATGATAGTTGACTAAGGCCACACCATGTCACCCTACATTATTTCTGTCCCAGGCATCCCACAAATGGAATATATTTCCTGTTTCATGCAAGTGGAGTAGTCACACAATCACCAGTTTTCCATTGGACAGGGTGTACTATTTTCAGTAGCAAACAATCACCACAACTAGAACTGCATATCTAATGATTTTATTTGTATTTTCCAGAAAACCAAATTAATATCACCCTCTGAATTTGTTTATGCTAGATTAGGTAAATTTTCCTGTGCACAAGTAAATGGACAAGTAATTTCCTCTAACAATCAAGTATAACTTTTCTTACAAAGTTACAATTGGGTTGGACTTTTAGCTTTTTATAATCAATTTTGTGTAGCTTATGTATATTTTTTGCAACTGAGAGTAGTTTTGGACATCTTCAAATTAGTTTCTTCTTATCTTTTGCATTTGCCATTAGGAGAGGCGAAGGTTGATGATGAAGTTTGCGGACTTGATCGACGAAAATAAAGAACAATTAGCCATCTTGGATACAGTTGATGCCGGAAAATTGTTTCACATGGGCATGATCATGGATATTCCGGGAGCATCAGCAACTGTCCGATATTATGCAGGTGCAGCAGATAAAATTCACGGGGAGACTCTAAAAATGTCGAGGGAGCTACAAGCATACACATTGCATGAGCCCATTGGTGTTGTAGGACACATTATCCCCTGGAACTTCCCCAGTCAGATGTTTGTGATGAAAGTTGCCCCAGCATTAGCTGCTGGTTGTACCATGGTTGTCAAGCCCGCTGAGCAGACGCCTCTCTCAGCTCTTTATTATGCCCACTTAGCAAAGCTGGTAATCTTGAATTTTATATACACTTATAGAATCAAATGGGATAATATATTGAGGATACTTATGTCGTTAATTTCATTTACAAAACAGGCTGGAATCCCCGATGGAGTTATTAACGTTGTAACAGGATTTGGGCCAACAGCTGGTGCTGCAATTACCTCACATATGGACATTGATATGGTAATTAGTGAGTTGTTATATTGTACAGAGTTAAGTTTATGGGAGACAAGTGCAACTTATTTTGCTAATACATGTTTATGTCTTGTACAGGTAAGTTTTACGGGTTCTACTGAAGTAGGGCGCGTCATAATGCAGGCTGCAGCAGCAAGTAACTTGAAACCTGTATGTCTAGAACTGGGAGGCAAGTCCCCCTTTATAATTTTCAACGATGCAGATGTTGAGAAAGTTGCAGATCTAGCCCTACAGGGATCTCTATTTAACAAGGCATTAACTGAATTCTTTATTTCTTTTTTGGTTATCTGCTGATTCAAACTACGCGGCCAAGTTTCTAAGATTTTTTTTAATAAAAATTTTCAGGGCGAAATATGTGTTGCTGGCACTCGTGTTTTTGTTCAAGAAGGGATTTATGTTAAGTTTCTACTCAAGTTGAAGGAGAAGGCCAAAAATTGGGTGGTTGGTGATCCTTTCGATCCGGCTTCTCATCAAGGACCCCAAGTACAGTGTTTCAACTCTGTCTGTGGCTAGCAGCAAATCTCATGCACACTAATTTGCTATTATCTGATAACTTTACCCTCAAAATGATATGTGATGGATTGGTCCAATGTTATTAATTCGCGTTTGTCTTTCTTGTGTAATGTAGGCTGACAAGAAGCAATTTGAGAAAATACTTTCATACATTGAGAAAGGCAAGAAGGAAGGGGCCACTTTATTCCATGGGGGCAAGGCTTGTGAAGGAAAGGGCTATTACATTGAGCCTACAATATTCATTGATGTCGCGGTAGATCTTTTTAATCGTCAAACTTCATATACTTTTGAAATATGAAATGCATTCATTCAAGTTTCTGTATGCAAAAGTATAAGTTTTTCGTTGCTACAGGATGATATGACTATAGCAAAGGAAGAAATCTTTGGGCCTGTTATGTCCGTCTTCAAATTCAAGTAAGTTATTTACTATCTGAATAGCATTACTGTTATAAAACCTGTAGAATTTTTTTTGGTTTGGTCGGTTTTTCAATCGCCATTCTAATCACAACGTTTGTTTTGCATGAACAACAAATACAGAACTGTTGAGGAAGTCATTAAGAGAGCCAATGCAACGAAATATGGACTAGCTGCCGGCATTATGACCAATGACCTGAACATTGCCAACACAGTTTCAAGATCAATCCGGGCTGGTGCAATTTGGATAAATTGCTATTATGCTTTTGATAGTGATAGCCCTTATGGAGGATATAAAATGAGTGGGTTTGGTAGAGATCTGGGCATGAATGCCCTCAAGAAGTATCTGCAAGTTAAATCGGTTGCCACTCCCATTTACAATTCACCTTGGCTTTAAACACTTGTTATATATAATAACAGATGAAAGAGGGAATACTGTATTACCGTATTGATTTATATTAATACAGCTCTGGGGAATAAATTTTTCTATTTTGTTCTCAAAAAATGTCCAGAATTTATAAAGAAAAAGTTATAAATTTGATTAACATCAGAACTTCTTAAATGCACATTAAACATTTATGTATGCATTTTTTTTTTCATGGAAAATCGAAACTTAATATTACCGTGAACAAAATACGGTGCCGCCGGATATACCCGCCACACCGTTACAAAAGTTAATGCCTTAGATTTGGAGTACTACTCCATTACATGCAGTTTCCTTGGCGTCAAAGATACATGAAATCAAGAAAAACCTGAAGTATATGCGAGGACTAAGATTTTGAGTAATTTGATCTCTACATAGGGAAACCAAATTATGTCAAATCTCAAACCCTCCTTCAAAATCTCCCTAAGCAAGTATTATGTTTCGAGTCAGGGGATAAACAAAAGTAAAAAGCTGACCATCAAAATCAGGCATCACATAGAAAATAGTTTAGACAAGAAAGTCCAAACTACAAAGTCAGCAGCATCTTAGAGCACCACCAGATCAAAACCAATCATTTGCGACAACAGTATCATTTAAAAGCCACTTGAGTAAATGATGAAGCTGCTCTGAAAAACATTTTTATCTCTTAAGTACATCGAGTTGTGGCTGAAACTATTGAGGCAAAGATGAAAACTGTTGGAGTATTTCCATGCATCTCTGAAGATGAGACCCAAGCAAGATAGGAACCATTCAACCAAAGACAAGGAATTTGGATTCTTCAGCCCATTGGCAAGCCATTTAAAGCACGTTTGAAAACTATGACTAATTTTTTTCAACAACAATTTGAGTATATGCACCAGGGCAGTCAAAATCACACGCTATACAAGCCCAAAATGATTCAACAACAATGTATGCATTCAAATGCATATAAGACTCATTCTTGAATCAGTGAAGATTATTGATTCATTTACAAAGCTTCAGTAGTAGTAACAAGATGAAATGTTGCAGTTCTTTATTTTTTTGATCCTGTTAGGGCATCTTCAATCATCTCTCTATTTTACAGTACACTTTTACTCTATTTTACAGTAGCTACATTAAATTTACTCCAACCATAACTTCATTTCTTACTCTAAGAATATTCTATACAAATTCCTTTATACTTTTTATTTTATATTCATTTTTATTACTTTTTATATTACTTTATTATTTAACAAAACAACCTCCAATCTTTCTTTTTTTTACATATTAATCCAAGACATTGGCTTTTAAGAAATAATAATATTACAAAAAATAACAATTAACAAGTGTCATGAAAAATTAATAATTTCTTAATATTAATAAGGACACACTTTTTATTGAAATGCAAAAAGAAATACATTACATTAGATCTACCAGATTATTAAATAAATTATGAATTATATCATGTTGTTCGTTTGATGTTTTATTAGTGTTGGAATGAATGTCCTAAAGTCAATCATTTGATGGTTGTTTGACATTTTATTATCCAGCGTAAAAAATCAAACGTAAAATCATATTTCATAATTATAAACAATTAGATCGTGTCTCTACGGTATCCACACGAACAGCGTAATCTCCGAACTCGTCTCACGATCGTGATTAATAAAATGTCAAACAATCATCAAATGTCTCTACGGTACCATTTTGACTTTTTTTGTACCGTTTTTTGCGCCAACCCCAATTTGGAACATGCATTCTAGTTAATATTATAAAAAAAGTAAAATTTAATTTTCATCAAACCTCCTTTTTTCATGGGATATAACACACGTATTTTGGCAAAAAATGAAAAAATCCAAACAAAATTTCATTTTGATTTTTTTGTACCGTTTTTGTGCTCACCTAGATGGCGAACATGCATTCTAGTGAATATTGTCAAAAAATGTGAAATTTAAAATTTTTACCAAACCCCCATTTTCATGTGTTATAACACATGTATTTTGGTCAAAATTGAAAAATCTAAAAATACGTTGATTTTTACTTTTTTTGTACCGTTTATTGCACCGACCCCGATTGTGAAGATTCATTCTAGTGAATAATGTCAAAAAATTAAAATTTAAAACTTTCACCAAACCTCCATTTTTCATGGGTTATAACACACGTGTTTTGGTCAAAAACGGAAAAATCCGAAAATGAGTAGATTTTGATTTTTTATACATTTTTTATACCCACCCCGGTTTTGAATATGCATTCTAGTAAATATTGTAAACAAAAAGTGAAATTTAAAAGTTTCACCAAATCTCTATTTTTCATGTGTTATAACACACGTATTATGGTCAAAAATAGAAAAATCGAAAAATGAGTTGATTTTGACTTTTTTTTGTACCCTTTTTTGTACACACCCCGATTTGTAACATGCATTCTAGTAAATATTGTCAAAAAAAGTGAAATTTAATTTTCATCAAACCTCCTTTTCTCATGGGTTATAACACACGTATTTTGGTAAAAAATGGTAAAATAAAAAAAAGTTTTTATTTTGACTTTTTTGTACCGTTTTGTTTGCCCACCCTGATAGTGAACATGTATTCTAGTGAATATTGTAAAAAATACCTAGATTTTGTTTTTTTGTACCATTTTTTAAACCCACACCAATTGTGAACATGCATTCTAGTAAATATTGTAAAAAAAAGTGAAATTTAAAATTTTCACCAAACCACCATTTTTCATGTGTTATAACACACGTATTATGGTAAAAAATAGAAAAATCTAAAAATGAGCGGATTTTGACTTTTTTGTACCATTTTTTGCGCCCAACCCGATTTGGAACATACATTCTAGTTAATATTTTCAAAAAAGTGAAATTTAATTTTTATTAAACATCATTTTTTTCATGGGTTATAACACACGTATTTTGGTCAAAAATGGTAAAATCCAAAAAAGTTTTGATTTCGACTTTCTTTTATACCGTTTTTTGTCCTCACCCCGATTGTGAACACGCATTCAAGTGAATTTTTTTTTTTTTTTTACAGCAAACTGAACATATATAACTTCGATCTTACAAACAACTTCTTGCATGCATGTAACAAAAGAGCAACCAAAATAAAGGGATATTCTGATAGTAATAAAAGCATAATATATATTCGATCATGTACTCATAGGAACGTTTTTCTTCAGTTGAAGAAGGAAGGCCTCTCAAGTTACTGAAAAGCAATTTTACAACAATTTTATGCTGCTCTCATGCATCATCGGTCATTTGTTCAGTAGTGCAGCCCTTGGCATTAGACGCTTCTCAGACCCCTCATCTATTTTGGGTTGGTTAACATTTGTCTCCAGCATCAACCCAAAGTGAATATGGGGAAAGTGTGCCCAATTCTTAGCAGCAGTGCTAAAAGCTTCACGGTGGCTGATATCTGGGTTGTTGGCCTTAATCCTCTGAATCTCTTCTTTTATGAATTGGTTGTAGGCAGAAGGTACTCGCTGCCTCTTCTCGGGAGGTCGATTCACAATCCTTTCTGCAGTGCGGTTGGCTACGGATGGCCTTGTTGCCATCTTATGTTGAGCTTTAGAAGACGAACCGAAGTCGATCCTGTATTCAGGAGCACTAGAGCAGTTGGGTGCCTGAACATCTTGCCAGGACAGAGACTGAAATGCAGCTGCCATGTTCCCGGACCATAGATTGGTGCAGTGTCCACATCGCACGGTCACGATATCAAATAAGCTGCTGCATGGTACACTCACCTGGAGATCCTTCTTTCAACAATACAAATCCAAATGCAAAAATTTACTTGTTGCTGACAACCTAATTTGCCCTTTTTTTTTCTCCTTTCAACCCTAATTTTTAACATGCATTCTAGTGAATATTGTCAAAAAAAAAGTGAAATTTAAAACTTTCACCAAATCTTTATTTCTCACATGTTATAACACACATATTTTTGTAAAAAAATAGAAAAATTCAAAAACGAGTTGATTTTGACTTTTTTTGTACTGTTTTTTGCACCAACCTCAATTTTGAACATGTATTATAGTGAATATTGTAAAAAAAGTAAAATTTAAATTTTTCAACAAACCTTCATTTTTCATGAGTTATAACAGACATGTTTTAGTCAAAAATAGAAAAATCCAAAAATGCCTAGATTTTGATTTTTTTGTACCATTTTTTAAACCCACACCAATTGTGAACATGCATTCTAGTAAATATTGTAAAAAAAATGAAATTTAAAATTTTTACCAAACCACCATTTCTCATGTGTTATAACACACATATTATGGTCAAAAATAGAAAATTCCAAAAAATGAGCTAATTTTGACTTTTTTTGTACCTTTTTTTTGCGCCCAGCCCGATTTGGAACATGCATTCTAGTTAATATTATCAAAAAAAGTGAAATTTAATTTTCATCAAACCTCCTTTTTTCATGGGTTATAATACACGTATTTTGGTAAAAAATGGTAAAATCCAAAAAAGATTTGATTTTGACTTTCTTTTATACAATTTTTTGTGGACACGCCGATTGTGAACATGCATTCAAGTGAATATTGCCAAAAAAAGTGAAATTTAAAATTTACACCAAACCTCAATTTTTCATTAGTTATAACATATGTATTATGGTGAAAATGGAAAAGTAAAAACACACGATGATATTGACTTTTTTTGTACTATTTTTTGCACCATCCCTAATTTTTAACATGCATTCTAGTGAATATTGTAAAAAAAAGTGAAATTTAAAACTTTCACCAAACCTCCATTTCTCACAGGTTATAATAACACACATATTTTTGTAAAAAAAATAAAAAAATCCAAAAACGAGTTGATTTTGACTTTTTTGTACCATGTATTCTAGTTAATATATTTTTTTCTCCCACCCCAATTTTGAACATGTATTCTAGTTAATATTGCCAAAAAATTGTGAAATTTGAAATTTTTACTAAACCTTCATTTTTCATTGGTTATAACACATATGTTTTGGTAAAAAATGAAAAAAAATCCAAAAACGCCTAGATTTTGTTTTTTTGTACCATTTTTTAAATCCACACCAATTGTGAACATGCATTCCAGTAAATATTGTAAAAAAAGTGAAATTTAAAATTTTGACTAAACCACCATTTTTCATGTGTTATAACACACGTGTTATGGTCAAAAATAGAAAAATCCAAAAAATGAGCTAATTTTGACTTTTTTTGTACCTTTGTTTGAGCCCAACCCGATTTGGAACACGCATTCTAGTTAATATTGTCAAAAAAAGTGAAATTTATTTTTCATAAAAGCTCATTTTTAATGGGTTATAACACACGTATTTTGGTAAAAAATGGTAAAATTCAAAAAAGTTTTGATTTTGACATTTTTTTATTTCCTTTTTTTTGCCCACCTCGATTGTGAACACGCATTCAAGTGAATATTGTCAAAAAAAAGTGAAATTTAAAATTTATATGAAACCTCAATTTTTCATTGGTTATGACATATGTATTTTGGTAAGAATGGCAAAGAAAAAACACGCGATGATATTTACTTTTTTTGTACTATTTTTTGCACAATACCTAATTTTTAACATGTATTCTAGTGAATATTGTCAAAAAAGTCAAATTTAAAACTTTTATCAAACCTCCATTTCTCACAGGTTATAACACACATATTTTGGTAGAAAAATAGAAAAATACAAAAACGAGTTGATTTTGACTTTTTTCATACCATTTTTCTCTCACCCTAATTTTGAACATGTATTCTAGTTAATATTGCCAAAAAATTGTGAAATTTGAAATTTTCACAAAACCTTTATTTTTCATGGGTTATAACACACATGTTTTGGTCAAAAATGGAAAAATCCAAAAATGCCTAGATTTTGTTTTTTTGTACCATTTTTTAAACCCACACCAATTGTGAACATGCATTATAGTAAATATTGTAAAAAAAAAGTGAAATTTAAAATTTTCACCAAACCACCATTTTTCACGCGTTATAACACACTATTATGGTCAAAAATAAAAAAATCCAAAAAATGAGCTGAGTTTTACTTTTTTGTATCATTTTTTGCGCCCAGCCCGATTTGGAACATGCATTCTAGTTTTTTTTTAGTTGGCTAATCATCCTAAACTCGGGGGGAGGGGGCGCCACTACCAGATTATAAATAGAAAATAAGATTACAAAAGCAATGACGGATATAACCACACCATTAGTACAATCAAAAAGCTATAAAAGTGGAAGACTTATCCCTTACATTGTAGATTCTATCGAAAAATTGGGAATAGAAATTTGGAGTATTTCCTCCATTACAAAGAAAATGGTTGCTAACAGGTAGAGAGTTAGCATTCGAGTTAATATTGTAAAAAAAAAGTGAAATTTAATTTTCATCAAACCTCCTTTTTTTATTGGGTTATAATATACGTATTTTTGTCAAAATTGGTAAAATTCAAAATTTTTTTGATTTTGACTTTCTTTTATACTATTTTTTGTGCCCACCCCGATTGTGAACATGCATTCAAGTGAATATTGTCAAAAAAAAGTGAAATATCAAATTTACACCAAACCTCAATTTTTCATTAGTTATAACATATGTATTTTGGTGAAAATGGAAAAGTAAAAACACGCAATGATATTGACTTTTTTGTACTATTTTTTGCACCATCCTTAATTTTTAACATGCATTCTACTGAATATTGTCAAAAAAAGTGAAATTGAAAACTTTCATCAAACTTCCTTTTCTCATAGGTTATAACACATATTTTTGTAAAAACAAATAGAAAAATCCAAAAATGAGTTGATTTTGATTTTTTTTGGTACCGTTTTTTTCTCCAACCTCGATTTTGAACATGTATTCCCTTGAATATTGCCAAAAAATTGTGAAATTGAAAAATTTCACCAAACCTCCATTTTTCATGGATTATAACACACATGTTTTGGTCAAAACTGAAAAAATCCAAAAACACCTAGATTTGTTTTGTACCATTTTTTTAACCCACACCAATTGTGAAAATGCATTCTAGTAAATATTGTAAAAAAAAGTGAAATTTAAAATTTTCACCAAACCACCATTTTTCATGTGTTATAACACACGTATTATGGTCAAAAATAGAAAAATCCAAAAAATGAGCTGATTTTGACTTTTTTTGTCCATTTTTTGCGCCCAGCCCGATTTGGAACATTCATTCTAGTTAATGTTATCAAAAAAGTGAAATTTAATTTTCATCCAACCTCCTTTTTTTCATGGGTTATAACACCCGTATTTTGGTAAAAAATGGTAAAATCCAAAAAAGTTTTGATTTCGACTTTCGTTTATACCGTTTTTTGTGCCCACCCCGATTGTGAACACGCGTTCAAGTGAATATTGTCAAAAAAGTGAAATTTAAAGTTTACACAAAACCTCAATTTTTCATTGGTTATAACATATGTATTTTGGTGAAAAAGGAAAAGTAAAAACACGGGATGATATTGACTTTTTTTGTACTGTTTTTTGCACCATCCCTAACTTTTAACATGCATTTTAGTGAATATTATCAAAAAAATGAAATTTAAAACTTTCACCCAATCTCCATTTCTCATAGGTTATAACACACATATTTTGGTAACAAAATAGAAAAATCCAAAAACGAGTTGATTTTAACTTTTTTTTTGTACTGTTTTTTTCTCCTACCCCAATTTTGAACACGTATTTTAGTGAATATTGCCAAAATATTGTTAAATTTGAAAATTTCACCAAACCTACATTTTTCATGGGTTATAACATACGTATTTTGGTAAAAAAATGGAAAAATCCAAAAACGCGAAGATTTTGATTTTTTGTACCATTTTTTACACCCACTCCGATTATGAACATGCATTTTAGTGAAGATTGTCAAAAAAAGCGAAATTTAAAATTTTTGGCAAACCTCCATTTTTTAAGGGTAATAACATACCTAAGTATTGTCAAAAAAGTTTAAATTTCAAATTTTCACCAAACCTCATTTTTCCTGGGTTATAACACGTATTTTTGTCAAAAATGAAAAAAAATCCAAAAATGCGTATGTTTTTATTTTTTTGTATTATTTTTTACACCCACCTCGATTATGAACCTCCATTCTACTGAATATCGTAAAAAAAGTGAAATTTCAAATTTTCACCAAATCTCATTTTTTTCATAGGTTATAACACACGAAATTTGATAAAAAATGGTAAAATCCAAAAACGCGATGATATTGACTTTTTTTGTATAATTTTTTGCGCCATCTCAAATTGTTAACATGCATTCTAGTGAATATTGTCAAAAAAGTGAAATTTAAAACTTTCAAAAGACCTCCATTTCTCATAGGTTATTACATACGTATTTTGGTAAAAAATAAAAAAATTAAAAACCGAGTTAATTTTGACATTTTTGTACCGTTTTTTGTGTCCACCCCGTTTTTAAACATGCGTTTTAGTGAGTATTGTAAAAAAAGTGAAATTTATAATTTTCACAAAAGCTCCATTTTTCATGTGTTATAAGACTCGTATTTTCGTCAAAAAGAGAAAATTACAAGAATGAATTGATTTTGACTTTCACTGAACCATTTTTTGCACCCACCCTGATTTGGAATATGCATTCTAGTGAATATTGTGAAGAAAAGTGAAATTTAAAATTTTAATCAAACCTACTTTTTTCATGGGTTATAACACACGTATTTTTGTCAAAAATAAAAAAAATCCAAAAATGAGTTAATTTTGACTTTTTTGTACTTTTTTGCGCCCACCCCGATTTTGAACATGTGTTGTAGTGAATATTGTCAAAAATAGTGAAATTAAAAATTTTCACCAAACCTTCATTTTTCATGTGTTAAAACACGTATTTTTGTCAAAAATAGAAAAAATCCAAAAACGATTTGATTTTATCTTTTTTTTGTACCATTTTTTGCTTCAACCCCGATTTTGAACATGCATTCTAGTGAATATTTTCAAAAAAAGTGAACTTTAAAATTTTCATCAAACCTCATTTTTTTCATGGGTACACACGTTTTTTTTTGTCAAAAATGGTAAAATCCAAAAACACTTTAATTTTGACTTTTTTTGGACCTTTTTTTTTTCACGCCAATTATGAACATGGATTCTAGTGAATATTGTCAAAAAAGGTGAAATTTAAAATTTTTACCAAACCTCCATTTTTCATGGGTTATAACACATGTATTTTGGTCAAAATGGAAAAATTCAAAAACACATTGGTTGTGACTTTTTTGTACCATTTATTGCACCGATCGCGATTGTGAAGATTCATTCTAGTGAATAATGTCAAAAAAGTGAAATTTAAAATTTTCACAAAACCTCCATTTTTCATGGGTTATAACACATTTGTTTTGGTCAAAAATGGAAAAACAAAATCCAAAAACGCGAGATTTTGATTTTTTATACCATTTTTTACACCCACCACAATTGTGAATATGCATTTTTGTGAACATTGTTAAAAAAACTAAAATTTAAAATTTTCACCAAACCTCAATTTTCACGTGTTATATAACACGTGTATTATGGTCAAAAATAGAAAAAATTCAAAAACGAGTTGATTTTGACTTTTTTTCTAAAGTTTTTTGTGCCCACCCCGATTTGGAACATGCATTCTAGTTAATATTATCAAAAAAGTGAAATTTCAAATTTTCACCAATCCTCAATTTTCATGGGTTATAACACACGTATTTTTGTCAAAACTAGAAAAATCCAAAAATGAGTTGATTTTGTCATTTTTTTAGTATCGTTTTTTGTGCCCACCCCATTTGGAACATGCATTATAGTGAATATTGTAAAAAAAGTGAAATTTTCATCAAACCTCATTTTCTTCATGGGTGATAACACACGTATTTTGGTCAAAATCATAAAATCCAAAAAAGTTTTGATTTTGAATTTTTTTGGGCCATTTTCTTTGCTCATGCCGATTATGAACATGGATTCTAGTGAATATTGTCAAAAAATGTGAAATTTAAAATTTTCACCAAACCTCGATTTTTCATGGGTTATAACACATGTATTTTGGTCAAAATGGAAAAACTCAAAAACACGTTGATTATAACTTTTGTGTACCATTTATTGCACCGAACCCGATTGTGAAGATTCATTCTAGTGAATAATGTCAAAAAAGCAAAATTTACAATTTTCATAAAACCTCTATTTTTCATGGGTTATAACACACTGTTTTGGTCAAAAATGGAAAAAATCTAAAAACGCGTAGATTTTTATTTTTTTGTACCATTTTTTACACTCACAACAATTGTGAACATGCATTTCAGTGAACATTGTTAAAAAAAGTAATATTTAAAATTTTCACCAAACCTCCATTTTTCATGTGTTATATAACACGCGTATTATGGTCAAAAATAGAAAAAATCCAAAAATGAGTTGATTTTGACTTTTTTTTTGTAAAGTTTTTTGTGCCCACCCCGATTTGGAACATGCATTCTAGTTAATATTGTCAGAAAAGTGAAATTTCAAAATTTCACAAAACCTCAATTTTTCATGGGTTATAACAGACGTATTTTGGTCAAAACTAGAAAAATAAAAAAATGAGTTGATTTTGTCATTTTTTTATATTGTTTTTTTGCTCACACCAATTATGAACATGGATTCTATTGAATATTGTCAAAAAATGTGAAATTGAAAATTTTCACCAAACCTCCATTTTTCATGGGTTATAACATATGTATTTTGGTCAAAATGGAAAAATTCAAAAACCCGTTGATTATAACATTTTTGTAACATTTATTGCACGGAACCCGATTGTTAATATGCATTCTAGTGAAGAATGTAAAAAAATTGAGATTTAAAATTTGCACAAAATCTCCATTTTTTCAAGGTAAGACACGTGTTTTGGTAAAAAATGAAAAAAATAAAAAAACGCGTAGAATTTGAATTTTTTGTTCCTTTTTTTACAACAACCACAATTGTGAACATGCATTTTAGTGAACATTGTTAAAAATGTAAAATTTAAAATTTTTTACCAAACTTCTATTTTTCATGTGTTATATAACACGCGTATTATGGTCAAAAGTTTAAAAAAAATTCAAAAAGAGTTGATTTTGACTATTTTGTAACGTTTTTTGCGCCCACGTCGATTTGGAACATACATTCTAGTTAAAATTGTCTAAAAAAGTGAAATTTCAAATTTTCACCAAACCTTAATTTTTCATAGGTTATAACACACGTATTTTGGTCAAAACTAAAAAATCTAAAAATGAGTTGATTTTGTCATTTTTTTAAACGTTTTTTTTGCGCCCACCCAATTTGGAACATGCATTCTATTGAATATTGTCAAAAAAAGTGAAATTTTCATCAAACCTCATGTTTTTCATGGCTTATAACACACGTATTTTAATCAAAATGGAAAATCCAAAAAAGTTTTGATTTTGGCTTTTTTTGTACCCTTTTTTCTGCTCACGCCGATTATGAACATGGATTCTAGTGAATATTATGTTTTTTTTAAAAGGACGCCATTTATATACAACTGATCAAAATACAATGTTGGATATACCCAAACGCATTGTTACAAAAGATTAAAGCAGTAAATGTGGAGTACTACTCCATTACCAGATTACACGATTCAGAGTAAATGAAAGCTGGACTAAGAAAACATCTACTCTAGTGTCTACTAGAGTATAATTTTCTAGGTTACAAGCAAAATGTCCTATACAGTATATGTGATTTAGCCTATACAAAATAATTCCTACTTGCATTTAATTCCTACTTGCATACTGGCATTTTCTCTGTAAAATCCAAGCATCATTAGGTATCAAAGAACCAGCATGTAGTAATAGGGGCAAAATTCGCAACAAAATACAAAACACAACAAGACCGGCTATCCTTCGTAGTCGCAGAATTCTAATACAAAATCGGCAGCATAACATTTCTGGTTCACTGTCACCAGAACCATCGGATTGTACACGACAGTCCAAGGACCAAGCTCCAAGACAAGCCATGCATCAACAACTCCCAGCAAATAACAATCACCAAATGAATAAAGAACTTGTGGAACACCAGTCATTCACACAACATTTTAATTCCAAATTTGCTACCTTGCCATCACAGTTCCAAAATCCAACGAAACCAATAAACAAAATGAGAGGTGGGTCATGAGTATTCAAACCATAATAACCAGCCATTTCAAAATCATAAAATCGCGCCATGACATATGGCCAAGCTGATATAACTCCGATAATCAGGGCCAGTAGGAAATATCAAAACTTACCCCGGGTTCCAACGCTTACCTTCCGAGTAGCATATGAATGGGTTCCTGTCCCTAAGCTTTCTCCTTGAATAAGCATTTGCTTTGGGACTAACTAGTGCCTCCATGTATTTCGATTTCTTTGCTGGTTTTTGGGATTTCTACATTTTTGCGAGGAACTAATATTGTCAAAAAAGGTAAAATTTAAAATTTCACCAAACCTATATTTTTTAGGGGTTTATAACACATGTATTTTTGTCAAAATGGAAAAATTAAAAAACACGTTGATTATGAGTTTTTTTGTACCATTTATTGAATCGAACCCGATTGTGAAGATTCTTTTTAGTGAATATTTTCAAAAATGTAAAATTTAAAATTTTCACAAATCCTCCATTTTTCATGGGTTATAACACACGTGTTTTGGTCAAAAATGGAAAAAATCTAACAATGCGTAGATTTTCATTTTTTGTACCATTTTTTGCACCCACCACATTTCTGAACATGTATTTTAGTGAACATTGTTAAAAAAAGTAAAATTTAAAATTTTCAGAAAATGTCCATTTTTCATGTGTTATGTAACACGCGTATTATGGTAAAAATAGAAAAGATTCAAAAACAAGTTGATTTTGACTTTTTTTGTAACGTTTTTTGCGCCCATCCCGATTTAGAACATGCATTCTAGTTAATATTGTCAAAAAATTGAAAATTTAAAATTTCACCAAACCTCCATTTTTCATGGGTTAACACACGTATTTTAATCAAAAGAAGAAAAATCCACAAATGAGTTGATTTTGTCATTTTTTGTATTGTTTTTTTCCCACCCATTTTGGAACATGCATTCTAGTGAATATTTTCAAAAAAAGTGAAATTTAAAATTTTCATCAAACCTCCTTTTTTTCATGGGTCATAAAACACGTATTTTTGTCAAAAATGGTAAAATCCAAAAAAAGCTTTGATTTTGACTTTTTTTGGAATGTTTTTTATTCTTACGCTGATTATGAACATGGATTCTAGTGAATATTGTCAAAAAAGTGAAATTTAAAATTTTCACCAAACCTCCATTTTTTATGCGTTATAACACATGTATTTTGGTCAAAATGGAAAAATTCAAAAACACGTATATTATGACTTTTTTTGAACCATTTATTGCACCGAACTCGATTGTGAAGATTCATTCTAGTGAATAATGTCGAAAAATTGAAATTTAAAATTTCACAAAACCTTCATTTTTCATGGGTTATAATACATGTGTTTTGGTCAAAAATGGAAAAAAAAATTCAAAAACGCGTAGATTTTGATTTTATTTGGTACCATTTTTTACAGCCCCCACAATTGTGAATATGCATTTTATTGAACATTTTTAAAAAAAGTAAAATTTAAAATTTTCAAAAAATGTCCATTTTTCATGTGTTATGTAACAAGTGTATTAAGGTCAAAAATAGAAAAAAAAAATCCAAAAACGAGTTGATTTTGACTTTTTTTGTAACGTTTTTTGCGCCCACCCCGATTTAGAACATGTATTCTAGTTAATATTGTCAAAAAAAATTAAATTTAAATTTTCACCAAACCTCCATTTTTCATAGGTTATAATACACGTATTTTGGTCAAAACTAGAAAAATCCACAAATGAGTTGATTTTGTCATTTTTTGTGTCGTTTTTTTCGCCCACCCATTTTGGAACAGGCATTCTAGTGAATATTTTCAAAAAAGGTGAAATTTAAAGTTTTCATCAAACCTCATTTTTTTATCGGTTATAACACACGTATTTTTGTAAAAAATGGTAAAATCCAAAAAAAGCTTTGATTTTGACTTTTTTTGGACCCTTTTTTATGCTCACACCGATTATAAACATGGATTCTAGTGAATATTGTAAAAAAAGGTGAAATTCAAAATTTTCACCAAACCTCCATTTTTCATTGGTTATAACACATGTATTTTGGTCAAAATGGAAAAATTCAAAAACACGTCGATTGTGACTTTTTTGTACCATTTATTGCACCAATCCTGATTCTGAAGATTCATTCTAGTGAATAATGTAAGAAAAGTGAAATTTAAAATTTTCGCAAAACCTCCATTTTTCATGGGTTAAAACACACGTGTTTAGGTTAAAATTGGAAAAAAATCAAAAAATGCGGAGATTTTGATTTTTTTGGAACCATTTTTTATACCCACCACAATTGTGAATATGCATTTTAGTGAACATTGTTAAAAAAAGTAAAATTTTAAATTTTCAGAAAATGTCCATTTTTCATGTCTTATGTAACACGCGTATTATGGTCAAAAATAGAAAAAAAAATCCAAAAACGAGTTGATTTTGACGTGTTTTGTAACGTTTTTTGTGCCCACCCAGATTTAGAACATGCATTCTAGTTAATATTGTAAAAAAAATTGAAATTTCAAATTGTCACCAAACCTCGATTTTTCATGGACTATAGCACACGTATTTTGGTCAAAACTAGAAAAATTCGAAAATGAGTTAATTTTGTCATTTTTTTTGTATCGTTTATTGCGCCAACCATTTTGGAACATGCATTCTAGTGAATATTTCAAAAAAAGTGAAATATCAAATTTTTATCAAACCTCATTTTTTTCATGGGTTATAACACACGTATTTTTGTCAAAAATGTTAAAATCCAAAAAAAGCTTTGATTTTGACTTTTTTGGACCGTTTTTTATGCTCACGCCGATTATGAACATGGATTCTAGTGAATATTGTCAAAAAAGGTGAAGTTTAAAATTTTCACCAAACCTCTATTTTCATGCGTTATAACACATGTATTTTGGTCAAAATCGAAAAATTCAAAAACACGTATATTATGATTTTTTTGTACCATTTATTGTACTGAACCCGATTTTGAAGATGCATTCCAGTAAATAATTTCAAAAAAGTGAAATTTAAAATTTTTACAAAACCTCCATTTTTTGATGGGTTATAACACACGTGTTTTGGTCAAAAATGGAAAAAAAATCCAAAAACGCATAGATTTTGAATTTTTTGTACCATTTTTTGTACTGAACCCAATTTTGAAGATGCATTCCAGTGAATAATTTCAAAAAAGTGAAATTTAAAATTTTCACAAAACCTCCATTTTTTCATGGGTTATAACACACGTGTTTTGGTCAAAAATTGAAAAAAATCCAAAAATGCATAGATTTTGAATTTTTTGTACCATTTTTTACACCCACCACAATTGTGAACATGCATTTTAATGAACATTGTTTAAAAAAGTAAAATTTAAAAATTTCAGAAAATGTCCATTTTTCATGTGTTATGTAACAGGGTATTGTGGTCAAAAATAGAAAAAAATCCAAAAACGAGTTGATTTTAACTTTTTTTGTAACGTTTTTGGCGTCCACCCCGATTTAGAACATGCATTTTAGTTAATATTGTCAAAAAAATTTAAATTTCAAAATTTCACCAAACCTCCATTTTTCATGGGTTATAACACGCGTATTTTGGTATAAACTAGAAAAATCCACAAATGAGTTGATTTTTTCATTTTTTGTATCTTTTTTTCGCCCACCCATTTTGGAACAGGCATTCTAGTAAATAATTTCAAAAAAGGTGAAATTTAAAATTTTCATCAAACCTCCTTTTTTTCATGGGTAACACACGTATTTTTATCAAAAATGGTAAAATCCAAAAAAAGCTTTGATTTTGACTTTTTTGGATTGTTTTTTATGCTCACGCAGATTATAAACATGGATTCTAGTGAATATTGTCAAATAAGGTGAGTTGATTTTCTCATTTTTTGGTAACGTTTTTTGTGTCCACTCAATTTGGAACATGCATTCTAGTGAATATTGTAAAAAAAAAGTGAATTTCAAAATTTTCAGCAAACCTGCTTTTCTTTATGGGTTATAACACTCGTATTTTGGTCAAAATCGTGAAATCAAAATTTTCATAAAACCTCTAATTTTTCATGGGTTATAACACACGTATTTTAGTCAAAATGGAAAATCCAAAAAAGTTTTGATTATGGTTTTTATGTACCCTTTTTTCTGCTAACGCCGATTATGAACATGGATTCTAGTAGATATTGTAAAAAAGGTGAAATTTAAAATTTTCACAAATCCTCCATTTTTAGGGGTTTATAAAACATGTATTTTGGTCAAAATGAAAAAATATTCAAAAACACGTATATTATGACTTTTTTGTACAATTTATTGCACCGAACCCGATTGTGAAGATTCATTCAAGTGAATAATGTCGAAAAAGTGAAATTTGAAATTTTCACAAAACCTCTTTCATGGGTTATAACACACGTGTTTTGGTCAAAAATAGAAAAAAATCCAAAAACGCGTAGATTTTAATTCTTTTTGGTACAATTTTTTACACCCACCACGATTGTGAACATGCATTTTCTTGAACATTTTTTAAAAAAGTAAAATTTAAAATTTTCAGAAAATGTCCATTTTTCATGTGTTATGTAACAAGCGTATTATGGTCAAAAATAGAAAAAAATCCAAAAACGAGTTGATTTTGACGTTTTTTGAACCCACCCCGATTTAGAACATGCATTCTAGTTAATATTGTAAAAAAATTGAAATTTCAAATTTTCACCAAACCTCTATTTTTCATTGGTTATAACACACTTATTTTTGTCAAAACTAGAAAAATCTGAAAATGAGTTAATTTTGTCTTTTGTTTTGTATCGGTTTTTGCGCCCAACTATTTTGGAATATGCATTTTAGTGAATATTTTCAAAAAAAGTGAAATTTAAAATTTTCATCAAACCTCCTTTTTCATGGGTTATAACACACATATTTTTGTCAAAAATGTTAAAATCCAAAAAAAGCTTTGATTTTGACTTTTTTGGACCGTTTTTATGCTCACGGTGATTATGAACGTGGATTCTAGTGAATATTGTCAAAAAAGGTGAAGTTTAAAATTTTCACCAAACCTCTAATTTCATGCATTATAACACATGTATTTTGGTCAAATTGGAAAAATTCAAAAACACGTATATTATGATTTTTTTGTGCCATTTATTGCACCGAACCCAATTATGAAGATTCATTCCAGTGAATAATGTTAAAAAAGTGAAATTTAAAATTTTCACAAAACCTCCATTTTTATGGGTTATAACACACGTGTTTTGGTCAAAAATTGAAAAAATCCAAAAACGAGTAGATTTTGATTTTTTTAGTACCATTTTTTACACCCACCACAATTGTGAACATGTATTTTAATGAACGTTGTTTAAAAAAGTAAAATTTAAAATTTTCAGAAAATGTCCATTTTCATGTGTTATGTAACACGCGTATTATAGTCAAAAATAGAAAAACTCAAAAAACGAGTTGATTTTGACTTTTTTTGTAACGTTTTTTGCGTCCACCCCAATTTAGAACATGCATTCTAGTTAATATTGTCAAAAAAATTTAAATTTCAAAATTTCACCAAACCTCCATTTTTCATGGGTTATAACACGCGTATTTTGGTCAAAACTAGAAAAATCCACAAATGAGTTGATTTTTTTCATTTTTTGTATCGTTTTTTTCGCCCACCCATTTTGGAACAGGCATTCTAGTAAATATTTTCAAAAAAGGTGAAATTTAAAATTTTCATCAAACCTCCTTTTTTTCATGGGTTATAACACGCGTATTTTTATCAAAAATGGTAAAATTCAAAAAAAGCTTTGATTTTGACTTTTTTAGACCCTTTTTTATGCTCACGCCGATTATAAACATGGATTCTAGTGAATATTGTAAAAAAAGGTGAAATTCAAAATTTTCACCAAACCTCCGTTTTTCATTGGTTATAACACATGTATTTTGGTCAAAATGGAAAAATTCAAAAATACGTTGATTGTGACTTTTTTGTACCATTTATTGCACCGATCCTGATTCTGAAGATTCATTCTAGTGAATAATGTAAGAAAAGTGAAATTTAAAATTTTCACAAAACCTCCATTTTTCATGGGTTATTACACACGTGTTTAGGTCAAAAATGGAAAAAAAAAACCAAAAACGCGGAGATTTTGATTTTTTTTGGAACCATTTTTTATACCCACCACAATTATGAACATACATTTTAGTGAACATGTTAAAAAAAGTAAAATTTTAAATTTTCAGAAAATGTCCATTTTTCATGTGTTATGTAACACGTGTATTATGGTCAAAAATAGAAAAAGTCCAAAAAACAAGTTGATTTTGACGTGTTTTGTAATGGTTTTTGCGCCCACCCCGATTTAGAAAATGCATTCTAGTTAATATTGTCAAAAAAATTGAAATTTCAAATTTTCACCAAACCTCCATTTTTCATGAGTTATAACACACGTATTTTGGTCAAAACTAGAAAAATCCGAAAATGAGTTAATTTTGTCATTTTTTGTATCGTTTAGAGTGGCCAACCATTTTGGAACATGCATTCTAGTGAATATTTTCAAAAAAAGTGAAATCTAAAAGTTTCATCAAACCTCCTTTTTTTCAGCAGTTATAACACACGTATTTTTGTCAAAAATGGTAAAATCCAAAAAAAGACTTGATTTTGACCTTTTTGGACCGTTTTTTATTCTCACGCCGATTATGAACATGGATTCTAGTGAATATTATCAAAAAAAGGTGAAATTCAAAATTTTTACCAAACCTCCATTTTTCATGGGTTATAACACATGTATTTTGTTTAAAATGGAAAAATTCAAAAACAAGTTGATTGTGACTTTTTTGTACCATTTATTGCACCGATCCCAATTGTGAAGATTTATTCTAGTGAATAATGTCAGAAAAGTGAAATTTAAAATTTTCACAAAACCTCCATTTTTTCATAGGTTATAACATACGTATTTAGGTCAACAATAAAAAAAATCTAAAAACGCGTGTATTTTGATTTTTTTGTACCATTATTACACCCACCACAATTTTGAACATGCATTTTTGTGAACATTGTTAAAAAAAGTAAAATTTAAAATTTTCACCAAACCTCCATTTTTCATGTGTTATATAACACGCATATTATGGTCAAAAATAGAAAAAAAAAAACGAGTTGATTTTGACTTTTTTTCCAACGTTTTTTACTCCCACCCCGATTTGGAACATGCATTCTAGTTAATATTGTCAAAAAAAGTGAAATTTCAAATTTTCACCAAACCTCCAAATTTCATGGGTTATAACACATGTATTTTTGTTAAAACTAGAAAAATCCAAAAATGAGTTGATTTTCTCTTTTTTTTTGTATCGTTTTTTGTGTCCACCCAATTTGGAACATGCATTCTAGTGAATATTGTAAAAAAAAGTGAAATTCAAAATTTTCGTCAAACATGCTTTTCTTTAAGGGTTATAACACTCGTATTTTGGTCAAAATCGTCAAATCAAAAAGTTTTGATTTTTAATTTTTTTGGGCCACTCTTTTTGCTCACGCCGATTATGAACATGGATTCTAGTTAATATTGTCAAAAAAGGTGAAATTTAAAATTTTCACTAAACCTCTATTTTTCATGGGTTATAACACATGTTTTGGTCAAAAATGGAAAAAATCCAAAAACGCGTAGATATTGATTTTTTTGTTACCATTTTTTACACCCACAACAATTGTGAACATGAATTTTAGTGAACATTGTTAAAAAAAGTAAAATTTTAAATTTTCAGAAAATGTCCATTTTTCATGTGTTATGTAACAGGCGTATTATGGTCAAAAATAGAAAAAAAATCCAAAAACGTGTTGATTTTGACGTGTTTTGTAATGTTTTTTGCGCCCACCCCGATTTAGAACATGCATTCTAGTTAATATTGTAAAAAAAATTGAAATTTCAAATTGTCACCAAACCTCCATTTTTCATGGGCTATAACACACGTATTTTGGTTAAAACTAGAAAAATTCGAAAATGAGTTAATTTTGTCATTTTTTTGTATTGTTTATTGCGCCCAAACATTTTGGAACATGCATTCTAGTGAATATTTCAAAAAAAGTGAAATTTAAAATTTTCATCAAACCTCATTTTTTCATGGGTTATAACACACGTATTTTTGTCAAAAATCTTAAAATCCAAAAAAAGCTTTGATTTTGACTTTTTTTGGACCGTTTTTATGCTCACGCCTATTATAAACATGGATTCTAGTGAATATTGTCAAAAAAGGTGAAGTTTAAAATTTTCACCAAACCTCTATTTTCATGCGTTATAACACATGTATTTTGGTCAAAATGGAAAAATCCAAAAACACGTATATTATGATTTTTTTGTACCATTTATTGTACTGAACCCGATTTTGAAGATGCGTTCCAATGAATATTTTTTTTTGGTTGGCTAAGCATCCCATTTACGGGGGGGAGCCACTCCCTATTTTATTTGAATTAAAGAAATAGGTACAAAATTTAATGGCGGATATAACCTCACCATTAGTACAAGTGAAAAGCTGTAAATAATGAGGACTCCTCCCTTACAATAGAGTGCCTACAGCTACGGGGATAAGGAGAAAATTCTCCTTTACATTAAAACATTTGAATTACAGTGGGGAAAGTCAAAGGTAACACCATTTTGAGGAAGATGAGTTGTAGGGTTTGTACTTATATAAAGGCCGTCCTAGGACTAAAACCCTTTATATGCTTACAAAGCCTAGCATTCATCTTGCCATACAAGAGTTGCTACGAATCAAAAAATCCATACAGTATTTCGTTCTACGATTCACCAGGAGCAAAATTTCAAAAATAAGTGAAATTTCAATAATTTCAAAAAAGTGAAATTTAAAATTTTCACAAAACCTCCATTTTTTCATGTGTTATAACACACGTGTTTTGGTCAAAAATGGAAAAAAATCCAAAAACGCGTAGATTTTGAATTTTTTGTACCATTTATTGTACTGAGCCCGATTTTGAAGATGCATTCCAGTGAATAATTTCAAAAAAGTGAAATTTAAAATTTTCACAAAACCTCTATTTTTTCATGGGTTATAACACACATGTTTTGGTCAAAAATGGAAAAAAATCCCAAAACGCATAGATTTTGAATTTTTTGTACCATTTATTACACCCACCACAATTGTGAACATGCATTTTAATGAACATTGTTTTAAAAAGTAAAATTTAAAATTTTCAAAAAATGTCCATTTTTTATGTGTTATGTAACAGGCGTATTATGGTAAAAAATAGTAAAAATTCAAAAACGAGTTGATTTTGACTTTTTTGTAACGTTTTTTGCGTCCACCCCGATTTAGAACATGCATTCTAGTTAATATTGTCAAAAAAATTTAAATTTCAAAATTTCACCAAACCTCCATTTTTCATGGGTTATAACTCGCGTATTTTGGTATAAACAAGAAAAATCCACAAATGAGTTGATTTTTTCATTTTTTGTATCTTTTTTTCGCCCACCCATTTTGGAACAGGCATTCTAGTAAATATTTTCAAAAAGGATGAAATTTAAAATTTTCATCAAACCTCCTTTTTTTCATGGGTTATAACACACGTATTTTTATCAAAAATGGTAAAATCCAAAAAAAACTTTGATTTTGACTTTTTTGGACGGTTTTTTATGCTCACGCAGATTATAATTAAATATGGATTCTAGTGAATATTGTCAAATAAGGTGAGTTGATTTTCTCATTTTTTTGGTAACGTTTTTTGTGTCCACCCAATTTGGAACATGCATTCTAGTGAATATTGTAAAAAAAGTGAAATTCAAAATTTACATCAAACCTGCTTTTCTTTATGGGTCATAACACTCGTATTTTGGTCAAAATTGTAAAATCAAAAAAAGTTTTGATTTTTAATTTTTTTGGGCCATTTTTTTGCTCACGCCGATTATGAACATGGATTCTAGTGAATATTGTCAAAAAAGGTGAAATTTAAAATTTTCACTAAACCTCCATTTTTCATGGGTTATAACACATGTATTTTGGTCAAAATGGAAAAACTCAAAAACATGTTGATTATAACTTTTGTGTACCGTTTATTGCACCGAACCCAATTGTGAAGATTCATTCTAGTGAATAATGTCAAAAAAGTGAAATTAAAATTTTTCACAAAACCTCCATTTGTTTTGGTCAAAAATGGAAAATAACCCAAAAACGCGTAGATTTTGATTTTTTTGTACCATTTTTTTACACCCCATCACAATTGTGAACATGCATTTTAGTGAACATTGTTAAAAAATGTAATATTTAAAATTTTCACCAAACCTCAATTTTTCATGTGTTATATAACACGCGTATTATGGTAAAAAATAGAAAAAAAAAATAAAAAAAGAGTTGACTTTGACTTTTATAACGTTTTTTGTGCCCACCCCGATTTGAAACATGAATTCTAGTTAATATTGTCAAAAAAGTGAAATTTCAAATTTTCACCAAACCTCTATTTTTCATGGGTTATAACAGACGTATTTTGGCCAAAACTAGAAAAATTTAAAAATGAGTTGATTTTGTCATCTTTTTGTTTCGTTTTTTTTTCTCAAGCCGACTATGAGCATGGATTCTAGTGAATATTGTCAAAAAATGTGAAATTGAAAATTTTCACCAAACCTTCATTTTTCATGGGTTATAACATATGTATTTTGGTCAAAATGGAAAAATTCAAAAACACGTTGATTATGACATTTTTGTAACAATTATTGCACGGAACCCGATTGTGAAGATGCATTCTAAGGAATAATGTAAAAACAGTGAGATTTAAAATTTGCACAAAACCTCCATTTTTCATTTGTTATATAACGTGCGTATTATGGTTAAAAATTTAAAAAATCGAAAACCGAGTTGATTTTGACTATTTTGTAATTTTTTTTGCACCGAAGCCGATTTGGAAAATACATTCTAGTTAAAACTGTAAAAAAAAGTGAAATTTCAAATTTTCACCAAACCTTCATTGTTCATGGGTTATAACACACGTATTTTGTTCAAAACTAAAAAATCCACAAATAAGTTTATTTTGTCATTTTTTTGTATCGTCATGCATTTTATTGAATATATTATTAAAAAAAGTGAAATTTAAAATTTTCATAAAACCTCTATTTTTTCATGGGTTAAAACACACGTATTTTAATCAAAATGGAAAATCCAAAAAAGTTTTGATTTTGGCTTTTTTTGTACCCTTTTTTCTGCTCACGTCGATTATGAACATGGATTCTAGTAAATATTGTAAAAAAGGTGAATTTAAAATTTTCACAAAACCTCCATTTTTCATGGGTTATAACACACGTGTTTTGGTCAAAATGAAAAAATATTCAAAAACATGTATATTATGAATTTTTCGTACCATTTATTGTACTGAACCCGATTGTGAAGATTCATTCAAGTGAATAATTTCAAAAAAGTGAAATTTAAAATTTTCACAAAACCTCCATTTTTTAATGGGTTATAACACACGTGTTTTGGTCAAAAATGGAAAAAAATCTAAAAACGCGTAGATTTTGAATTTTTTGGACCATTTTTTACACCCACCACAATTTTGAACATGCATTTTAATGAACATTGTTTAAAAAAGTAAAATTTAAAATTTTCAAAAAATGTCCATTTTTCATGTGTTATTATGTAACAGGCGTATTATGGTCAAAAATAGAAAAAATCCAAAAACGAGTTGATTTTGACTTTTTTTGTAACGTTTTTTGCCTTCACCCCGATTTAGAACATGCATTCTAGTTAATATTGTCAAAAAAATTTAAATTTCAAATTTTCACCAAACCTCCATTTTTCATGGGTTATAACACGCGTATTTTGGTATAAACTAGAAAAATCCACAAATGAGTTGATTTTTTTTCATTTTTTGTATCTTTTTTTCGCCCACCCATTTTGGAACAGGCATTCTAGTAAATATTTTCACAAAAGGTGAAATTTAAAATTTTCATCAAACCTCCTTTTTTTCATGGGTTATAACACACGTATTTTTATCAAAAATGGTAAAATCCAAAAAAAGCTTTGATTTTGACTTTTTTGGACTGTTTTTTATGCTCACGCAGATTATAAATATGGATTCTAGTGAATATTGTCAAATAAGGTGGGTTGATTTTCTCATTTTTTTCATAACGTTTTTTGTGTCCACCCAATTTGGAACATGCATTCTAGTGAATATTGTAAAAAAAAGTGAAATTCAAAATTTACATCAAACCTGCTTTTCTTTATGGGTCATAACACTCATATTTTGGTCAAAATCGTAAAATCAAAAAAAGTTTTGATTTTTAATTTTTTTGGGCCATTTTTTTTGCTCACGCCGATTATGAATATGGATTATAGTGAATATTGTCAAAAAAGGTGAAATTTAACATTTTCACTAAACCTCCATTTTTCATGGGTTATAACACATGTATTTTGGTCAAAATGGAAAAACTCAAAAACATGTTGATTATAACTTTTGTGTACCGTTTATTGCACCGAACCCAATTGTGAAGATTCATTCTAGTGAATAATGTCAAAAAAGTGAAATTTAAATTTTTCACAAAACCTCCATTTGTTTTGGTCAAAAATGGAAAAAAACCCAAAAACGCGTAGATTTTGATTTTTCTTCTACCATTTTTTACACCCATCACAATTGTGAACATGCATTTTAGTGAACATTGTTAAAAAATGTAATATTTAAAATTTTCCCCAAACCTCAATTTTTCATGTGTTATATAACACGCGTATGATGGTAAAAAATAGAAAAAAAAATAAAAAAGAGTTGACTTTGACTTTTATAACGTTTTTTGTGCCTACCCCGATTTGAAACATGAATTCTAGTTAATATTGTCAAAAAAAGTGAAATTTCAAATTTTCACCAAACCTCTATTTTTCATGGGGTTATAATAGACGTATTTTGCCCAAAACTAGAAAAATTGAAAAATGAGTTGATTTTGTCATCTTTTTGTATCGTTTTTTTTCTCAAGCCGATTATGAGCATGGATTCTAGTGAATATTGTCAAAAAATGTGAAATTGAAAATTTTCACCAAACATCCATTTTTCATGGGTTATAATATATGTATTTTGGTCAAAATGGAAAAATTCAAAACACTTTGATTATGACATTTTTGTAACATTTATTGCACGGAACCCGATTGTGAAGATGCATTCTAAGGAATAATGTAAAAAAAGTGAGATTTAAAATTTGCACAAAACCGCCATTTTTCATGGTAACACACGTATTTTGGTCAAAAAAGGAAAAAAATAAAAAATCGCGTAGAATTTGAATTTTTTGTACCTTTTTTTAAACCCACCACAATTGTGAACATGCATTTTAGTGAACATTGTTAAAAAATGTAAAATTAAATTTTTTTTCACCAAACCTCCATTTTCATTTGTTATATAATGTGCGTATTATGGTTAAAAATTTAAAAAATCGAAAACCGAGTTGATTCTGACTATTTTGTGATGTTTTTTGCACCCAAGCCGATTTGGAAAATACATTCTAGTTAAAACTATCAAAACAAGTGAAATTTCAAATTTTCACCAAACCTCCATTTTTCATGGGTTATAACACACGTATTGATACGAATCCAGAAAGCCTATTATTTGGGTGGTCAATAAGCAAGTGGTTCGTGATATTCATTCCATTAATTTGTGATGAATCATATAGTTGGAGGCCTGGAATAAAGTCGAAATCACAGTTCCTAAATGTTCCATGGAGGTTTGTTGCTTCACGGCATTTAAGGTGTTGCCACCATGGAAATTACATTGTTGAGGACTTATGCCACAGTTCGGTATTATTGACATATCTCTCTCATATGATCTTCGATTATGCTGATTCAAGAGGCTGTAGAAACATAAGAGAAAGATCTACAACTTTTATGTTTTACACTTTCGCAGATTCGAAGAGCATCATGGTGAAATTGGCACGTGAAGATGACGCTGCTTGCTGGACTGGCGGGAATTCCGTTTTTTTTAGTTTTGTTTCCATTTGTTAAGTCTTAGGATTTATTTTTGAGTTGTAATAATTAAGTCCATTAAACATTTACTTATGGGCTTAAGTCTTTGTGTTTTTAATTATGGGCTAAGTAATTACTTGATCCAATTATCTTGTATGATAATGGCAAGTAAAACAAATCCTTTTTGGACAAGGATTTGGTAGTTAGTTGTAGTTTACTTTTCCAATTTGGAAAGTTGATTAGTTTACAACTTGGATTAGTTAGTTAGTTAGTTTGTTAAGAAGTCAAGTTGTACTTTGCAACTACTAGGGTTTATTTCCTTTTCCTTCTTGGCATGGCCGAAACTCATCCCCTATAAAAAGGAGGTGCATGTAACGTTTTTAAATAATAAGTTGGTGAATAAAATTGAGTTTTTAGCTTTGCTAAAATTCATGAATTAACTCCTTGAGTTGTTCAAAGCCTTGAAGAGTTATTTAACTGTTCATTGTAGTTAATCCCCTTTAGCGTGACCTATAGGAGATTACACCAATTGTTCTTTATTTAAAGAGCAGGCCTAATTAACTTGTTTAACTGATTGAATTTTCATAGGTTAAATTAAGTTCATTAGTAATAAAACGTGAAGTTTTGATTTACTCAATTCCTAGCGTTTTTCCTTTGATTTCGTTCCATCCAATTTTGTGTTCTTGTTGTGGATTATCTTGGTAAGAGCAACACGGTCCTATAGCTTGTGTGGGAGATTCGAATTTGGTCCAGGAGTTGGAGCCTCGGCCATACAACATTCGCATCACGTATTTTGTTCAAAACTAAAAAATCCACAAATAAGTTTATTTTGTCATTTTTTTGTATCGTTTTTTGTGCCCACCCAATTTAGAACATGCATTCTATTGAATATTGTCAAAAAAGTGAAATTTAAAATTTTCATTAAACCTTTATTTTTTCATGGGTTATAACACACGTATTTTAGTCAAAATGGAAAATACAAAAAAGTTTTGATTTTGACTTTTTTTTGTACCCTTTTTTTTGCTCACGCCGATTATTAACATGGATTCTAGTAGATATTGTAATAAAGGTGAAATTTAAAATTTTCACCAAACCTCCATTTTTAGGGGTTCATAACACATGTATTTTGGTCAAAATGAAAAAATATTCAAAAACACGTATATTATGACTTTTTTGTACAATTTATTGCACCGAACCCGATTGTGAAGATTCATTCAAGTGAATAATGTCGAAAAAGTGAAATTTGAAATTTTCACAAAACCGCTTTCATGGGTTATAACATACGTGTTTTGGTCAAAAATGGAAAAAAAATCCAAAAATGCGTATATTTTAATTCTTTTTGGTACCATTTTTACACCCACCACAATTGTGAACATGCATTTTCTTGAACATTTTTAAAAAAGTAAAATTTAAAATTTTCAGAAAATGTCCATTTTTCATGTGTTATGTAACTCACGCCGATTATGAACATGTATTCTTGTCAATATTGTCAAAAAAGGTCAAATTTAAAATTTTCATTAAACCTCCATTTTTCATGGGTTATAACACAAGTATTTTGGTCAAAATGGAAAAACTCAAAAATACGTTGATTATAACTTTTTGGTACCATATTCTGCACCGAACCCGATTGTGAAGATTCATTCCAGCGAATAATGTAAAAAAAGTCAAATTTAAAATTTTCACAAAACCTCCATTTTTTATAGGTTACACACACGTGTTTTTGTCAAAAATGGAAAAAAATCCAAAATCGCGTAGATTTTGATTTTTTTTGTACCATTTCTTACACCCACCACAATTGTGAATATGCATTTTAATGAACATTTTTTATTAAAAAAGTAAAATTTAAAATTTTCACGAAACCTCCTTTTTTCATGTGTTATAACACATGTATTTTGGTCAAAATGGAAAAACTCAAAAACACATTGATTATGACCTTTTGGTACCATATATTGCACCGAACCCGATTGTGAAGATTCATTCTAGCGAATAATGTAAAAAAAGTCAAATTTAAAAATTTCACAAAACCTCCATTTTTCATGCCACACACGTGTTTTTGTCAAAAATGAAAAACAAAATCCAAAATCGCGTAGATTTTGATTTTTTTTGCACCATTTCTTACACCCACCACAATTGTGAACATGCATTTTAATGAACATTTAAAAAAAAAAGTAAAATTTAAAATTTTCACGAAACCTCCTTTTTTCATGTGTTATAACACATGTATTTTGGTCAAAATGGAAAAACTCAAAAACACGTTGATTATGACTTTTTGGTACCATATATTGCACCGAACCCGATTGTGAAGATTCATTCTAGCGGATAATGTAAAAAAATTCAAATTTAAAATTTTCACAAAATCTCCATTTTTCATGGGTTACGCACACGTGTTTTTGTCAAAAATTGGAAAAAAAATCCAAAATCGCGTAGATTTTGATTTTTTTGTACCATTTCTTACACCCACAACAATTGTGAACATGCATTTTAATGAACATTTTTTTTTAAAAAAAGTAAAATTTAAAATTTTCACGAAACCTCCTTTTTTCATGTGTTATAACACACGTATTATGGTCAAAAAAAGAAAAAAAATCCAAAAACGAATTAAATTTGACTTTTTTGTGATGTTTTTTGCGCCCACCTCGATTTGGAACATGCATTCTAGTTAATATTATCAAAAAAGTGAAATTTCAAATTTTCACCATACCTCCATTTTTCATGGGTTATAACATACGTATTTTGTTCAAAACTAGAAAAATCCAAAATTAGTTGATTTTGTCATTTTTTTGTATCGTTTTTTGCGCCCACCATATTTGGAACATGCATTCTAGTGAATATTTTCAAAAAAAGTTAAATTTTAAATTTTCATCAAACCTCCGTTTTCCATGGGCTATAACACACGTATTTTGGTCAAAATGGTAAATTCCAAAAAAGTTTTCATTTTGACTTTTTTTGAACTGATTTTTTGCTCACGCCGATTATGAACATGGATTCTAGTCAATATTGTTAAAAAAGGTGAAATTTAAAATTTTTAGCAAACCTCCATTTTTCATAGGTTATAACACATGTATTTTGGTCAAAATCGAAAAACACAAAAACACGTTGATTATGACTTTTTGGTACCATTTATTGCACCGAACCCAATCGTGAAGATTAATTCTAGTGAATAATGTAAAAAATGTGATATTTAAAATTTTCACAAAACCTCCATTTTTCATGGGTTATAACACACGTGTTTTGGTCAAAAATGGAAAAAATCCAAAAACGCGTAGATTTGATTTTTTTTTGTACCATTTCTTCCACCCACCACAATTGTGAACATGCATTTTAGTGAACATTGTTAAAAAAAGTAAACTTTAAAATTTTCACGAAACCGCCATTTTCATGTGTTATTTAACACACGTATTATGGTAAAAAATAGAAAAAAAGCCAGAAACGAGTTGATTTTGAGATTTTTTGTGACGTTTTTTGCGCCCACCCCGATTTGAAACATGCATTCTAGTTAATATTATCTAAAAAGTGGAATTTTAAATTTTCACCAAACCTCCATTTTTCATGGGTTATAACATATGTATTTTGGTCAAAATAGAAAAACTCAAAAACACATTGATTATAACTTTTGTATACCATTTATTGCTCTGAACCCGATTGTGAAGAATCATTCTAGTGTATAATGTAAAAAAAGAGAAAATTAAAATTTTCACAAAACCTCCAATTTTTCATGGGTTATAACACATGTGTTTTGGTCAAAAATGGAAAAAAAAAATAAAAAAAACGCGTAGATTTTGATTTTTTTGTACCATTTTTTACACCCACCACAATTGTGAACATGCATTTCAGTGAACATTGTTAAAAAAAACTAAAATTTAAAATTTTCACAAAACCTCCATTTTTCACATGTTATATAACATGCGTATTATGGTCAAAAATAGAAAAACTCTAAAAACGAGTTGATTTTGACTTTCTTTTGTAACGTTTTTTTATGCCCACCCGGATTTGAAACATGCATTCTAGTTAATATTATCAAAAAAGTGAAATTTCAAATTTTCACTAAACTTCCATTTTTCATGGGTTATAACACACGTATTTTGGTCAAAAATAGAAAAATCCAAAATGAGTAGATTTTGTCATTTTTTTGTATCGTTTTTTGCGCCCACCCAATTAGGCACATACATTCTAGTGAATATTTTCAAAAAAAGTGAAATTTTAAATTTTCCTCAAACCTCCTTTTTTCCATGGGTTATAACAAATGTATTTTGATCAAAATGAGAAAATCCAAAAAAGTTTTGATTTTGACTTTTTTTGGACCGTTTTTTTGCTCACGCCGATTATGAACATGGATTCTAGTCAATATTGTCAAAAAAGGTGAAATTTAAAATTTTCACCAAACCTCTATTTTTCATGGGTTATAACACATGTATTTTGGTCAAAATGGAAACACTCAAAAACACGTTGATTATAACTTTTGTATACCATTTATTGCACTGAACCCAATTTTGAAGATTCATTCTAGTGAATAATGTAAAAAAAGTGAAATTTAAAATTTTCACAATACCTCCATTTTCATGGGTTATAACACATGTGTTTTGGTCAAAAATGGAAAAAATTCAAAAACGCGTAGATTTTGATTTTTTTGTACCATTTCTTCCACCCACCACAATTGTGAACATGCATTTTAGTGAACATTGTTAAAAAAAGTAAAATTTAAAATTTTCACAAAACCTCCATTTTTCATGTGTTACACGTATTATGGTAAAAAAATAGAAAAAAGCAAAAACGAGTTGATTTTGACTTTTTTGTGACGTTTTTTGCGCCCACCCCGATTTGAAACATGCATTCTAGTTAAAATTATCAAAAAAGTGAAATTTGAAATTTTCACCAAACCTCCATTTTTCGTGGGTTATAACACACGTATTTTGGTCAAAATAAGAAAAATCCAAAATGAGTTGATTTTGTCAATTTTTTGTATCGTTTTTTGCGCCCACCCAATTCGGAACATGCATTCTAGTGAATATTTTCAATAAAAAGTGAAAATTTAAATTTTCACCCAACCTCCTTTTTTGCATGGGTTATAACACACGTATTTTGGTCAAAATGTTAAAATCCAAAAAAGTTTTGATTTTGACTTTTTTTGGACGGTTTTTTTTGCTCACGCCCATTATGAACGTGGATTCTAGTCAATACTGTCAAAAAAGGTGAAATTTAAAATTTTCACCAAACCTCCATTTTTCATGGGTTATAACACATGTATTTTTGTCAAAATGGAAAAACTCAAAAACACGTTGATTATAACATTTGTATACCATTTACTACACCGAACCCGATTGTGAAGATTCATTCTGGTGAATAATGTAAAAAATAGTGAAATTTAAAATTTTCACAAAACCTCCATTTTTCATGGGTTATAATACACGTGTTTTGGTCAAAAATAGAAAAAATAGAAAAACGCGTAGATTTTGATTTTTTTTTGTACCATTTTTTACACCCACCACAATTGTGAACATGCATTTCAGTGAACATTGTTAAAAAAAATTAAAATTTAAAATTTACACTAAACCTCCATTTTTCATTTGTTATATAACACGTGTATTATGGTCAAAAATAGAAACACTCCAAAAACTAGTTGATTTTGACTTTTTTTGTAATGTTTTTTACGCCCACCCCGATTTGGAACATGCATTCTAGTTAATATTATCAAAAAAGTGAAATTTCAAATTTTCACCAAACCTCCATTTTTCATGGGTTATAACACACGTATTTTAGTCAAAACTAGAAAAATCCAAAATGAGTTGATTTTGTCATTTTTTTGCATCGTTTTTTGCGCCCACCCAATTTGGAACATGTATTCTAGCGAATATTTTCAAAAAAAGTAAAAATTATAAATTTTCATCAAACCTCCTTTTTTCCATAGGTTATAACACACGTATATTGGTCAAAATGGAAAAACTCAAAAACACTGATTATGACTTTTTGGTCCCATTTATTGCACCGAACCCGATTGTGAAGATTCATTATAGTGAATAATGTAAAAAAACTGAAATTTAAAATTTTCACAAATCCTCCATTTTTCATGGGTTATAACACATGTGTTTTGGTCAAAAATTAAAAAAATAAAAAAATGCGTAGATTTTTTATTTTTTTGTAACATTTCTTACACCCACCACAATTGTGAACCTGCAATTTAGTGAAAATTGTAAAAAAAAAACTAAATTTTAAAATTTTCACGGAACCTCCATTTTTCGTGTGTTATATAACACGTATTATGGTCAAAAATAGAAAAAAAAATCCAAAAACGAGTTAATTTTGACTTTTTTTGTGACGTTTTTTTGCGCCCACCTCGATTTGGAATATGCATTCTAGTTAATATTATCAAAAAAGTGAAATTTCAAATTTTCACCAAACCTCCATTTTTCATGGGTTATAACACACGTATTTTGGTCAAAACTAGAAAAATTCAAAAATGTGTTCATTTTGAAATTTTTTTGTATCGTTTTTTGCGCCCACCCAATTTTTTTTTTTTTTTTGGTTGGCTAATCATCCCATTTGCGGGGGGGCGCCACTCCCTATTTTATTGATAATAAAAAAGTTTACAAAAGTTAATGGCGGATGTAACCACACCATTAGTACATTTGGAAAGCTATAAATAGGGAGGACTCCTCCCTTACATTAAAGCACTTATCTTGATTTTCAAAATTGCGCCCACCCAATTTTGAACATGCATTCTAGTGAATATTTTCAAAAAAGTGAAAATTTAAATTTTCATCAAACCTCCTTTTTCCATGGGTTATAACACACGTATTTTGGTCAAAATGTTAAAATCCAAAAAAGTTTTGATTTTGACTTTTTTTGGACCCTTTTTTTGCTCACGCCAATTATGAACGTGGATTCTAGTCAATACTGTAAAAAAAGGTGAAATTTAAAATTTTCACCAAACCTCTATTTTTCCTGGCTTATAACACATGTATTTTGGTCAAAATGAATAAACTCAAAAACACGTTGTTTATGACTTTTGGTACCATTTATTGCACCGATCCCGATTGTGAAGATTCATTCTAGTGAATAATGTAAAAAAAAGTGAAATTTAAAATTTTCACAAAACCTCCATTTTTCACGAGTTATAACACACGTGTTTTGGTCAGAAATGGAAAAAATCCAGAAACACGTAGATTTTGATTTTTTTGTACCATTTCTTACACCCACCACAATTGTGAACATGCATTTTAGTGAACATTTTTAAAAAAAATTAAAATTTAAAATTTTCACGAAACCTCCATTTTTCATATATTATAACACACGTATTATGGTCAAAAATAGAAAAAAATCCAAAAATGAGTTGATTTTGACTTTTTTTGTTACGTTTTTTGCGCCCACCACGATTTGAAACATGCATTCTAGTTAATATTATCAAAAAAGTGTAATTTAAAATTTTTGTCAAACCTCCATTTTTCATGGGTTATAACACACGTATTTTGGTCAAAACAAGAAAAATCCAAAATGAGTTGATTTTGTCATTTTTTTGTATCGTTTTTTGCGCCTACCCAATTTAGAACATGCATTCTAGTGAATATTTAAAAAAAATGAAATTTTAAATTTTCATCAAACCTCCTTTTTTCCATGGGTTATAACACACGTATTTTGGTTAAAATGGTAAAATCCAAAAAAGTTTTGATTTTGACTTTTTTGGGACAGTTTTTTTTGCTTAATCTGATTATGAACATGGATTCTAGTCAATGTTGTCAAAAAAGGTGAAATTTAAATTTTTCACCAAACCTCCTTTTTTCCATGGGTTATAACACACGTATTTTGGTTAAAATGGTAAAATCCAAAAAAGTTTTGATTTTGACTTTTTTGGGACAGTTTTTTTTGCTTAATCTGATTATGAACATGGATTCTAGTCAATGTTGTCAAAAAAGGTGAAATTTAAATTTTTCACCAAACCTCCATTTTTCATGGGTTATAACACATGTATTTTGGTCAAAATGGAAAAACTCAAAAACACGTTGATTATGACTTTTTGGTACCATTTATTGCACCGAACCCGATTGTGAAGATTCATTCTAGTGAATAAGGTAAAAAAAGTGAAATTTAAAATTTTCACAAAACCTCCATTTTTCATTAGTTATAACACACGTGTTTTGGTCAAAAATGGAAAAAATCCAAAAACGCGTAGATTTTGATTTTTTTGTACCAGTTCTTATACCCACCACAATTGTGAACATGCATTTTAGTAAACATTGTTTTAAAAATTAAAATTTAAAATTTTCACGAAACCTCCATTTTTCATATGTTATAACACACGTATTATGGTCAAAAATAGGAAAAAAAAATCCAAAAACGAGTTGATTTTGACTTCTTTGTGACTTTTTTTCCGCCCACCCCGATTTGAAACATGCATTCTAGTTAATATTATCTAAAAAGTGAAAATTTAAATTTTCATCAAACCTCCTTTTTTCCATGGGTTATAACATACGTATTTGGGTCAAAATGGTAAAATAAAAATAAGGTTTTGATTTTGACTTTTTTTGGACCGTTTTTTTGCTCACTCCGATTATGAACATACATTCTAGTGAATATTTTCAAAAAAAGTGAAATTTTAAATTTTCATCAAACCTCCTTTTTTCCATGGGTTATAACAAATGTATTTTGATCAAAATGGTAAAAACCAAAAAAGTTTTGATTTCGACTTTTTTTGGACCGTTTTTTTGCTCACGCCGATTATGAACATGGATTCCAGTCAATAATGTAAAAAAAGGTGAAATTTAAAATTTTCACCAAACCTCTATTTTTCATGGGTTATAACACATGTATTTTGGTCAAAATGGAAACACTCAAAAACACGTTGATTATAACTTTTGTATACCATTTATTGCACTGAACCCGATTGTGAATATTCATTCTAGTGAATAATGTAAAAAAAGTGAAATTTAAAATTTTCACAATACCTCCATTTTCATGGGTTATAACACATGTGTTTCGGTCAAAAATGGAAAAAATCCAAAAACGCGTAGATTTTGATTTTTTTTGTACCATTTCTTCCACCCACCACAATTGTGAACATGCATTTTAGTGAACATTGTTACAAAAAAGTATAATTTAAAATTTTCACAAAACCTCCATTTTTCATGTGTTATAACACACGTATTATGGTAAAAAATAGAAAAAAGCCAAAACGAGTTGATTTTGACTTTTTTGTGACGTTTTTTGCGCCCACCCCGATTTGAAACGTGCATTCTAGTTAATATTATCAAAAAAGTGTAAATTTAAATTTTCACCAAACCTCCATTTTTCATGGGTTATAACACACGTATTTTGGTCAAAACTAAAAAAAATCCAAAATGAGTTGATTTTGTCATTTTTTTTGTATAGTTTTTTGCGCCCACCCAATTTGGAACATGCATTCTAGTGAATATTTTTTAAAAAAAGTGAAATTTTAAGTTTTCATCAAACCTTTTTTTTTCCATAGGTTATAACACACGTATTTTGGTCAAAATGTAAAATCCAAAAATGATTTGATTTTGACTTTTTTTGGACCATTTTTTTTGCTCACGTCGATTATGAACATGGATTCTAGTCAATATTTTCAAAAAAGTTGAAATTTAAAATTTTCACCAAACCTCTATTTCTCATGGGTTATAACACATGTATTTTGGTCAAAATGGACAAACTTAAAACCACGTTGATTATAACTTTTGTATATCGTTTTTTGCACTGAACCCGGTTGTGAAGAATCATTCTAGTGAATAATGTAAAAAAAGTGAAATTTAAAATTTTCACAAAACCTCCATTTTCATGGGTTATAACACACGTGTTTTGGTCAAAAATGGCAAAAATTAAAAAATGCATAGATTTTGAATTTTATTTTTGTACCATTTTTTACACCAACCACAATTGTGAACATGTATTCTTGTGATTATTGTTAAAAAAACTAAAATTTAAAATTTTCACCAAACCTCCATTTTTCATGTGTTAAATAAAACGTATTATCGTCAAAAAAAGAAAAAAATCCAAAAACAAGTTAATTTTGACTTTTTTTTGTGACGTCTTTTACGCCCACCCCGATTTGAGACATGCATTCTAGTTAATATTATCAAAAAAGTGAAATTTCAAATTTTTACCAAACCTCCATTTTTCATGGGTTATAACACATGTATTTTGGTCAAAACTAGAAAAATCCAAAATGTGTTGATTTTGTCATTTTTTGTATAATTTTTTGCGCCCACCCAATTTGGAACATGCATTCTAGTGAATATTTTCAAAAAAAGTGAAATTTTAAATTTTCATTAAACCTCCTTTTTTCCATAGGTTAGAGAACACACGTATTTTGGTCAAAATGGTAAAATCCAAAAAAGTTTTGATTTTGACTTTTTTTGGACAGTTTTTTTTGCTCACGCCGATTATGAACATGAATTCTAGTCAATGTTGTCAAAAAAGGTGAAATTTAAAATTTTCACCAAACCTCCATTTTTCATGGGTTATAACACATGTATTTTGGTCAAAATAGAAAAACTCAAAACCACATTGATTATAACTATTGTACACCGTTTATTGCACCGAACCCGATTGTGAAGATTCATTCTAGTGAATAATGCAAAAAAAGTGAAATTTAAAATTTTCACAAAACATGTATTTTTCATGTGTTACAACACGCGTGTTTTTATCAAAATTGGAAAAAATAAAAAAACGCTTAGATTTGATTTTTTTGTACCATTTTTTAAACCCACAACAATTGTGAACACGCATTTCAGTGAACATTGTTAAAAAAACCAAAATTTAAATTTTCAAAAATCTAAAATGAGTTGATTTTGTCATTTTTTTGCATCGTTTTTTGCGCGCACCCAATTTGGAACATGCATTTTAGTGAATATTTTCAAAAAAAGTGAAATTTTAAATTTTCATTAAACCTCCTTTTTTCCATAGGTTAGAGAACACACGTATTTTGGTCAAAATGGTAAAATCCAAAAAAGTTTTGATTTTGACTTTTTTTGGACAGTTTTTTTTGCTCACGCCGATTATGAACATGAATTCTAGTCAATGTTGTCAAAAAAGGTGAAATTTAAAATTTTCACCAAACCTCCATTTTTCATGGGTTATAACACATGTATTTTGGTCAAAATAGAAAAACTCAAAACCACATTGATTATAACTATTGTACACCGTTTATTGCACCGAACCCGATTGTGAAGATTCATTCTAGTGAATAATGCAAAAAAAGTGAAATTTAAAATTTTCACAAAACATGTATTTTTCATGTGTTACAACACGCGTGTTTTTATCAAAATTGGAAAAAATAAAAAAACGCTTAGATTTGATTTTTTTTTGTACCATTTTTTAAACCCACAACAATTGTGAACACGCATTTCAGTGAACATTGTTAAAAAAACCAAAATTTAAATTTTCAAAAATCTAAAATGAGTTGATTTTGTCATTTTTTTGCATCGTTTTTTGCGCGCACCCAATTTGGAACATGCATTTTAGTGAATATTTTCAAAAAAAGTGAAATTTTAAATTTTCATCAAACCTCTTTGTGTCCATGGGTTATAAGACACGTATTTTGGTCAACATGGTAAAATGCAAAAAAGTTTTGATTTCGACTTTTTTTGGACCGTTTTTTTTGCTTAAACTGATTATGAACATGGATTCTAGTAAATGTTGTCAAAAAAGGTGAAATTAAAATTTTCACCAAACCTCCATTTTTCAAGGGTTATAACACATGTATTTTGGTCAAAATGGAAAAACTCAAAAACACATTGATTATGACATTTTGGTACCATTTATTGCACCGAACCCGATTGTGAAGATTCATTATAGTGAATAATGTAAAAAAGTGAAATTTAAAATTTTCACAAAACCTCTATTTTCCATGGGTTATAACTCACGTGTTTTGGTCAAAAATTAAAAAAATCAAAAAATGCGTAGATTTTAATTTTTTTTGTATCATTTCTTACACCCACCACAATTGTGAACATGCATTTTAGTGAACATTGTTAAAAAAATTAAAATTTAAAATTTTCATGAAACCTTCATTTTTCATGTGTTACACACGTGTTATGGTCAAAAATAGATAAAAATCCAAAAACGAGTTGATTTTGACTTTTTTTGTGACGTTTTTTGCGCCCACCCCGATTTGAAACATGCATTCTAGTTAAAATTATCAAAAAAGTGAAATGTAAAATTTTCACCAAACCTCCATTTTTCATGGGTTATAAGACACGTATTTTGGTCAAAACAAGAAAAATCCAAAATGAGTTGATTTTGTCATTTTTTTGTTTCGTTTTTTACGCCCACCCAATTTGGAACATGCATTCTAGTGAATATTTTCAAAAAAAAGTGAAATTTTAAATTTTCATCAAACCTCCTTTTTTCCATGGGTTATAACACACGTATTTTTGTCAAAATGGTTAAATACAAAAAAAGTTTGATTTTGACTTTTTTGGACCGTTTTTTTTGCTCACGCCGATTATGAACATGGATTCTAGTTAATATTGTCAAAAAAGATGAAATTTAAAATTTTCACCAAACCTCCATTTTTCATGAGTTATAACACATGTATTTTGGTTAAAATGGAAAAACTCAAAAACACATGGATTATAACTTTTGTATACCATTTATTGCACCGAACTCGATTGTGAAGATTCATTCTAGTGAATTTTTTTTTTTTTTTTTTTTGAAGGAAAACTTTATATTATCATGAGCAAAATACAGTGCCGGATGTACCCGACCACACCGTCACAAGCATGTGCACCATACATTTGGAGTACTACTCCATTACATGAAATATCCTAAGATTTAAGGTAGGAAATTATAGAAAAGCAACTTTAGTGATTACCAAAGTTTCAATTCTCTAATTCCCTCTGAAAAGTACATTAATAAAACTACCGACTTTACTGAATAATACTGCTTTTAAGTTCAGAGGTTGGGGGTAGGAGGCTTTGCCTAGGCTTTGCCTTGTGTGCATCACATTTCCATGTTTTCATGTTCACAGCAATTGTCCAAAAATGTATGCATCACATCTGCTTGAAGTCATCTTATTGCAGCACACCATCAACCATTTGCCAATCAAAGTAAATGTCCAACCAAAATTCAACCAAAAGCAATTGTCCAACAACAGTTTACCATTCAACTAAAATATATGCACGGATCAAGAGCAAATGTCACCATTAAATGTATCTACTATTTCAAAGCTCCCAATCAACGATTCCAAACAAGAGTCAATCCTTCTCCATTAAAAATTGAGAATTTCAAACAGAGCAAATGATCGTAAAAGCGTAGGAAATGCACCTGGGAACTTTCCTCCAATGTTTAACTCACCAAAGGTTCCACATTCATACAATTTCAAGTGCGATCACAGTCACCAAATCAATGCTTATAATAAAACATTTAGGCTCAGTAAGGCACTGCTTTGAGATTCTCTGGGTAAACCATTTCATGTCTGGAGACCCACTACCCAAGCATAGCAATTCTCCAGTGAACACAACAAAGCAAACGAAAACATAATAAAAAATTCAGCGAAGGCACTAAAATCATCAATGAATCAATTTAGAATCAGGAGAAATTTCCTTCAATAATGGATCCATCCTGCTGAGAGCTGTCAGTTCAAGTTCTGAGGCCCAAAGTCCTTGAGCTTCTCATTAGGAATTCTCTCTTCACCACAATAGCAGAGTTCAAATATAAAATTAGAAAAATTTAAAATTCCGAATACCAGCTCCGATACGTGAAGCTCGTTTTATGGTGAGCCTCAACACATTTCCAAACAAACGAAACAGAATAAACATAGGCAGCAAAAGAGTTCAGCAAGCAAATCCAACCACCTGAACACACATGTCCATCCACCTGAGCAGAAGTGAAGCACAAAGGAACAATTCCATTGCTGCAACACCAGTCATCAGACAGCTATCTCCACAAAAGATATGGGAATCACAGCTCCCATTCAACGGCACCCGATTCAAGGACAAGATAGCAAATCTCCACAAACAGGAGTTCATTCAAGTTAATGTACAAAATTCACCAAAAAACTCGCACCAAGAAACTGAATTATCAAAAATTTCAGTTCAGGACACCAATTCAGTTTTCCAAACTATCAGCTCAGAGAACGGAGCTGGAACAAGTCCCGATCCCGTTCTCAATCAGTGTGGGATTTTACCTTTTTGAAGCTTAAATCAAAATAAGTGAAATTTAAAATTTAATGTAAAATAAGTGAAATTTAAAATTTATTCCAAACCTCCATTTTTCATTTGTAATATAACACGCGTATTATGGTCAAAAATAGAATAACTCCAAAAACGAGTTGATTTTGACTTTTTTTGTAACGTTTTTTACGCCCACCCCGATTTGGAACATGCATTCTAGTTAATATTATCAAAAAAGTGAAATTTCAAATTTTCACCAAACCTCCATTTTTCATAGGTTATAACACACGTATTTTGGTCAAAAGTAGAAAAATCCAAAATGAGTTTATTTTGTCATTTTTTTGCATCGTTTTTTGTACCCACCCAATTTTGAACATACACTCTAGTGAATATTTTCAAAAAAAGTAAAAATTTTAAATTTTCATCAAACCTCATTTTTTCCATGGGTTGTACCCACCCGTTGATTTTGACTTTTTTTGGTAACGTTTTTTACGCCCACCCCGATTTGGAACATGCATTCAAGTTAATATTATCGAGAAAGCAAAATTTTAAATTTTTACCAAACCTCCATTTTTCATGGGTTATAACACACGTATTTTGGTCAAAATGGTAAAATCCAAAAAAGTTTTCATTTTGACTTTTTTTAGACCGTTTTTTTTGCTCACTCCGATTATGAACGTGGATTGAAGTTAATTTTGTCAAAAAAGGCGAAATTTAAAATTTTCACCAAACATCTATTTTTCGAAGGTTATAACACATGTATTTTGGTCAAAAATTGAAAAAAAAAATAAAAAAACGCGTAGATTTTGATTTTTTTTCTACCATTTCTTACACCCACCACAATTGTGAACATTGTTCAAAAAAGTAAAATTTAAAATTTTCACGAAACCTCCATTTTTCATGTGTTATATAACACGTATTATGGTCAAAAATAGAAAAAAAATCCAAAAACAAGTTAATTTTGACTTTGTTTTGATGTTTTTTTCGCCCACACCGATTTGGAACATGCATTCTAGTTAATATTATCAAAAAAGTGAAATTTGAAATTTTTACCAAACCACCATTTTTCATGGGTTATAACACACGTATTTTGGTCAAAACTAGAAAAATCCAAAATGAGTTGATTTTGTCATTTTTTTTGTATCGTTTTTTGCGCCCACCCAATTTAGAACATGCATTCTAGTGAATATTTTAAAAAAAATGAAATTTTAAATTTTCATCAAACCTCCTTTTTTCCATGGGTTATAACAAACATATTTTGGTCAAAATGGTAAAATCCAAAAAAGTTTTGATTTTGACTTTTTTTGGACCGTGTTTTTTGCTCACGCTGATTATGAACATGGATTCTAATCAATACTGTCAAAAAAGGTGAAATTTAAAATTTTCACCAAACCTCCATTTTTCATGGGTTATAACACATGTATTTTGGTCAAAATGGAAAAACTCAAAAACACGTTGATTATAACTTTTTTGTACAATTTCTTGCACCGAACCCGATTGTGAAGATTCATTATAGTGAATAATGTAGAAAAAGTGAAATTTAAAATTTTTACAAAACCTCTATTTTTCATGGATTATAACACACGTGTTTTGGTCAAAAATTCAAAAATTCAAAAAACGCGTAGATTTTGATTTTTTTGTATCATTTCTTACACCCACTAAAATTGTGAACATGCATTTAAGTGAACATTGTTAAAAAAAGTAAAATTTAAAATTTTCACGAAACCTCCATTTTTCATGTGTTATAACACCCGTGTTATGGTCAAAAATAGAAAAATAATTTAAAAAACGAGTTGATTTTGACTTTTTAGTGGCGTTTTTTGCTCCCATACTGGATTTGAAACATGCATTCTAGTTAAAATTATCAAAAAAGTGAAATTTGAAATTTTCACCAAACCTCCATTTTTCATGGGTTATAACACACGTATTTTGGTCAAAACTAGAAAAATCCAAAATGAGTTGATTTTGTCATTTTTTTGTATCGTTTTTTTGCGCCCACCCAATTTGGTACATGCAATCTAGTGAATATTTTCAGAAAAAGTGAAATTTTAAATTTTCATCAAATCTCCTTTTTTTCATGGGTATATAACACACGTATTTTTGTCAAAATGGTAAAATCTAAAAAATGTTTTGATTTTGACTTTTTTTGGACCGTTTTTTTTGCTCACGCCGATTATGGACATGAATTCTAGTCAATATTGTCTAAAAAGGTGAAATTTAAAATTTTCACCAAACCTCTATTTTTCATGGGTTATAATACATGTATTTTGGTCAAAATGGAAAAACTAAAAGACACGTTGATTATGACTTTTTGGTACCATTTATTGCACCGAACCCAATTGTGAAGATTCATTCTAGTGAATAATGTAAAAAAAAAGTGAAATTTAAAAATTTCACAAAACCTCCATTTTTCATGGGTTATAACACACGTGTTTTGGTCAAAAATGGAAAAAAAAATCAAAAAACGCGTAGATTTTGATTTTTTTGTACCATTTCTTCCACCCACTACAATTGTGAACATGCATTTTAGTGAACATTGTTAAAAAATTAAAATTTAAAATTTTAACGAAACCTCCATTTTTCATATGTTATAACACACGTATTATGGTCAAAAATAGGGGAAAAAAAATCCAAAAACGAGTTGATTTTGACTTTTTTTGTGACGTTTTTTGCGCCCACCCCGATTTGAAACATGCATTCTAGTTAAAATTATCAAAAAAGTGAAATTTGAAATTTTCACCAAACCTCCATTTTTCATGGGTTATAAGACACGTATTTTGGTCAAAACAAGAAAAATCCAAAATAAGTTGATTTTGTCATTTTTTTGTATCGTTTTTTGCGCCCACCCAATTTAGAACATGCATTATAGTGAATATTTTCAAAAAAAATGAAATTTTAAATTTCCATCAAACCTCCTTTTTTTCCATGGGTTATAACACACATATTTTGGTCAAAATGGTAAAATCCAAAAAAAGTTTTGATTTTGACTTTTTTTGGACCTTTTTTTTGCTCACGCTGATTATGAACATAGATTCTAGTCAATACTGTAAAAAAATGTGAAATTTAAAATTTTCACCAATCCTCCATTTTTCATGGGTTATAACACATGTATTTTGGTCAAAATGGAAAAACTCAAAAACACATTGATTAGAACTTTTGTATACCATTTATTGCACCGAACCCGATTGTGAAGATTCATTCTAGTGAATAATGTAAAAGAAGTGAAATTTAAAATTTTCAAAAAACCTCCATTTTTCAAGGGTTATAACACACGTGTTTTGGTCAAAAATGGAAAAAATAAAAAAATGCGTAGATTTTGATTTTTTTTTCATACCATTTTTTTACACTCACCACAATTGTGAACATGCATTTTAGTGAACATTGTTAAAATAACTAAAATTTAAAATTTACACCAAACCTCCATTTTTCATTTGTTATATAACACGCGTATTATGGTCAAAAATAGAATAACTCCAAAAACGAGTTGATTTTGACTTTTTTTTGTAACGTTTTTTACGCCCACCCCGATTTGGAACATGCATTCTAGTTAATATTATCAAAAAAGTGAAATTTCAAATTTTCACCAAACCTCCATTTTTCATAGGTTATAACACACGTATTTTGGTCAAAAGTAGAAAAATCCAAAATGAGTTTATTTTGTCATTTTTTTGCATCATTTTTTGTACCCACCCAATTTTGAACATGCATTCTAGTGAATATTTTCAAAAAAAGTAAAAATTTTAAATTTTCATCAAACCTCATTTTTTCCATGGGTTATAACACACGTTTTTGGTTAAAATGGTAAAATCGAAAAAAGTTTTGATTTTGACTTTTTTTGGACAGTTTTTTTTGCTCAATCTGATTATGAATATGGATTCTAGTAAATGTTGTCAAAAAAGGTGAAATTTAAAATTTTCACCAAACCTCTATTTTTCATGGGTTATAACACATGTATTTTGGTCAAAATGGAAAAACTCAAAAACATGTTGATTATGACTTTTTGGTACCATTTATTGCACCGAACTCGATTGTGAAGATTCATTCTAGTGAATAATGTAAAAAAATTGATATTTAAAATTTTCACAAAACCTTCATTTTTTATGGGTTATAACACACCTGTTTTGGTCAAAAATGGAAAAACAAATATAAAAAAAACGCGTAGATTTTGATTTTTTTGTACCATTTCTTACATCCACCACAATTGTGAACATGCAATTTAGTGAAAATTGTAAAAAAACGTAAAATTTAAATTTTTCACGGAACCTCCATTTTTCATGTGTTATATAACAAATATTATGGTCAAAAATAGAAAAAAAATCCAACAACGAGTTAATTTTGACTTTTTTTGTGAAGTTTTTTGCGCTCACCTCGATTTGGAACATGCATTCTAGTTTTTTTTAATTGGCTAATCATCCCATTTATGGGGGGCGCCACTCCCTATTTTATTAATAGAATTAAAGGTTACAGTAAACAATGGCGGATTTACCTACACCATTAGTACATTTGAATAAAAGCTAAAAATCAGGAGGACTCTTCCTTTACATTGGAGCACTTGTTAAGAAAAGAAATAAGGAGTACTTCCTCCTTTACAATTTTAAATCTAGAGTTACAGTTAAAAAAGGAGTGCATCTACTTGTCCAGAGAGGGAAGTTTGAGTTTGGGGATTATATCAAAGCCGTCCAGAGACTAAAAACCCTGATATAATCCCTAAATCTAGCATGACCATAATGCAGCCACAAGTAAGATCCACCCTTACAAAATACTCCCAACGATAGGTCTATAAATCACCAGGAGTGACAAAAAATGCGACCAAGAAAAGTTCTTGTCTGCATCATGTGAGTTATGCACAGGAAAAATATGCAATGCTCTGTATGCACTATGCTTCAATTTGAAAATTCTAGTGAATTTTGTCCTATGATGCATGTTGTAATGTAGACAGCCTGAAGTCAAACCTTCAGCATAGTTCTATGTTTTGAATCGGAGCAGAAAAATAGGACAAAGTTTGCCTAACATCAACAGCAAATGGTCCTTTGTTTTATCAAGAAGAATTTGGCAAAACTTGCCTAACCCCAACAGCAAGTGGCCTTAAAGGATTCTAGCTTTTCAGAAATAAAATGAGAAGCCGTGAACAAATAGATCAGTAGGAAGTGATGATTTATGAGCTGTTACCAAGATGTGTTCTTTTGACATATGGAATTCCGAGTCTCTCCAAACGAATCACTTTCTGAATTTTGACATGAAGTTGAGATTCCTCGTAGAAGATTTTGTTTGGGAGTTGTGCAGCAACCCGTGCCAAAAGTTTTGCTGGAGCATTTGCTTCCTTTGGACATTTGTTCCATGTCACCCTTGGTATTAAATCTCTGATTTGTTGGATTTTACTTCTGATTTTCCATGGATTTTTGTGTTCATCCTGTATTTCCACATGAAAAGTGTTAGAGCTCGATTCAATAATGATGAAAGGGAGAATACCTTTATTAAGATGATAAGTTGGTTTTATACCAACTTAAATGGCTTAATCCACTTAGCTTTTGACTTGTTTTTCATGAGTTAGTGCAATGTTTTGTTTGTTGTTGTGCATTTATGTGGTTGGCAATTGGTTGTACTAAAATGGTTAAAAGAGACAAAAAATGATGATGAACTTAGGCAATTGTGTGTTTGATGTTAATTGGCAAGGTTGGGGGGGGGGTCAAAACAATTAGGAAGGTGAGTGAACCGAAATAAATTTGGTAGGCTTGATTTAGGGTTTTTGGGCAGATTTGGTTAAGGAATTTCATCTGGGCATAGCTCTTTTGATACTAACCCAATTGGCAAGTTCTTTAGTGTTCTGAAAAGCTCTTTGAATGCACTACACTTCTTATGTTTTAACTATTTTCTAATTGTGCGTGCAAGACTGTGAAATATGAGTTTCTTTGCGGAATATCATTTTAGAGTTTTAGGGTTTTATCTGCCTGCCACAGTTTGGTGTTTTGATGATATCTTGAGTTTCAGATACCTGATGAGACTGTTTCTTGATTCATTGGAAAGCTAAGAGGGGGATCTAGAATTCTTAAGTTTACCATCAAGGCTGATTCTGAGGCTAAGACACACTTATTTGGTATGGAAGTAGGGTTTTGTGCTGGAATGGATACTCTGCCAACATTTTGCCAACTCGGCTAACTTATCAAGCCAACGTTGCCAAGCTTTGCCAAACCAATGTGCTAAGACTTGTCTACCCATCTTGCCGAGCCTTGCCGATGCACCATGCCAAGCATTTGTTACACTTTGCCACACTCATGCATTCATTTCTGGCACACCATTACAACACACAACCTTATCACACCATTAGCACATTCTTGGCACGCCATTCATACACCTTGGCACACCATCACAATACACATTTTGGGCATCATCATCACTTCACAACTACTTCACACTCATTTCACTTGTTTTCATACTACAAAGCTAGGACATAGACATCACTTGAGCATCCACTACACACAAATCATTTGCACACTTTTGGCACAACATTGGCACCTTGCCACACCACTTGAGCACAACTTATCACCTTGCATCAGTGAGCATAGGAAAGAAGAAAATGGCCTACGACATGTCGTAGGCCAAATTTGGAAGAAAAACAATGGCTTACGACATGTCGTAAGCCATTCTGGAAGAAAAAAAAATGTCGTGGTCAAAGTTTGGAGGAAACATTTTGGCCTACGACATGTCGTAGGCCAATTTTGAAACACAAATTTTTAGCCTACGACATGTCGGGGCTAATTGCTTGATGGAATGCTGAAAAAGTGACTAAGTGTTGGTTCTGTTCTTCAGGTGCAGAGGGTGCAATGAAGGCGTGAGGGAGAATGGCCCGAAGGCGCATGGAAGCTGAGTTCAGAAAGTATTGGTGAAACCAGGGGACCAAAGGCATGCTCTTCGCCACTTATAAAGGCGTGTTGCTCGTTGAAGAAGAAGGAATTGTGGCAAATGCTTGAAGACGCGATTCATTTGGGCAGAAAGGCGTTAGAGATGCAGCAGAGGTGCGAAAGAGAACGGCGGGAAGGCGTGAAGGTTGCTGAGCTTGACTGGTCCTTGGCCAAGAAGCCTGAAGGCGTGACTCCAAATGGCACACAGGCGTGAAAGAGAGCTGATAGGCGTGAACCTGATTTGCCTGAAGGCGCGAAGAGGTTCTTAAAGGCGCAGATCTTTTGGCTCAAAGGCGCTGGCGCAGTGCTGAAATTTTTTCTACTTTGATTTTTGTCATTTACATTACTTAGGCATTTTTAGTAGTGGTACTCATGTAATATTTTAGTCATTATACGTTTGTGTACCATTTACGTTTCTTTTGTAACCTCTATATATAGAGGAATAGTCAACATTTTAAGGATCCGACTCATTATTCATTATTCACACTTTCCATTTTGTAACTATCTTTTGAATTCAGGCGGCAAACATCATTTTTAGGCTCTCATTTTCTCTCTCTAGTTCTAGTTTCTCACTCTAGACATTTGTTCTCCGATTTGACTTTTGATCGTGAATTTGTACCAGAGAACTCATACTAAACTCAATCGAAGCAACAATTGACTCTTCTCTTCGCTATAATCGGTGAAGTTTCTTCATTCGATGAAATTTAATTGTTTAATATTGATAATTGCTTCTTTTGAGTTAAATATGGACTTTTCTGGCTAAATTTGCGATATCCTAGGGTTTCGATCGAATTAATGTGAATTTGAATCGTGAAAGTCTATGCGATTGACCTAAACTCTTAAGGAATGTTCATGTTTGTTTTAAACAGTTGAAATCTGAGAAATATCATGAAAATTCACTCGTGTTTGGTTGAGTCCTACTTTGTTTGAGGTCGACACGCCAGTTGAAAGTGTGATCTATCATTCACGGTGGAATTTGTATGACTAATGAACATGATGAATGTTTATGGAATTTCTTGCCTGTTTGTACACGATCTCAGATGTGGTGGACATGCTGATCGGAGATCGTGAGTCTCATGAACGAGGTAAAGAAAGACTTTGTAAATCTAGCCTAGACAAGAAACTCAAGTTAGGCCTCGCCATAGGTTATTTGAGAATTTGCATGATTATTAACTAGAGATACGAAGTTGAGAAGTTGCGGCTTAATCCAGGATGCTTAGGCTTCGACATGGGAAAGGCATTCTGTTTAGGAGAATAGTAAGCACTGTAGTCGCCATGCTGAGTGATTGCTATACTCTAGGCAACAATGATCTCTTCCGAGTTAGTTTTACTTGAGGTCAATTGCATAGTAAACGATTCGAATTCACTGAGATTAGATTCAGAAACCTTAGGGTATCTACGTGAATTCCTATAACTTCCAGTTGTTGTTTGTTTTTGTAAGTTCACTCTTGTTTTGAGTTTTGAATATCTCTCTTCTTTGACTGAGTTTACATTGTGGAATTTGTGCAAAATCTTGTTAACACTACAAATTCTTGAACTACACCTTCCCTGAGGATACGATTCCCTATTCACCACATCTACACTAGTTTTAGGGATTAAATTGAGGTGTATACGACAGGCCTATCATAAGACATATGTTGACTCCTTGAATTGCTGTCTCCAATAACATCTAGTCATTTGAAAGCATGTTAGTAGAAGAAATGAAACATGTAAATGCTGCAATTACACAACTTTTATTATCTCGAATGATTCCTCCTCCTAGACCTGTTTGTGTGTTTGTACTATAACCATGAATATTTAACTTAAACATGTATCTATCTGGAGGGTGCCATTTAATGAAGAACATGACCACTTTATTAGAGTATGAAATAGGGCAATTCCAAAACTGGTTCCATGAATGTTCTAGCCATATAGGATTTCTGAATTTAATAAATACTAATTTTTTAACCTCTTCAAAGGCCGACCGTTTGATTTTCTCAGACTCCCAATTGTTTTCCTCAAATAAGCATTGGTTTCTAGCTTTCCATAAATGCCAACAAATAACTGAAGGAACAATTTTGATAAAAAATTTAGTCAACATACTTTTTCCAGTATGTTTCCACCAATCTTGCAGAAAGTAAGTTAAGTCATTACCATTTTGAGGGCAGTGTATTCCCATTTCACCTCCAAAAGCTTTCCAAATATTTGAGGCCGTAATGCTTTGCAAGAAAAAGTGATTTGTTGATTCTGAATCTGAAGAGCAGCAAATGCAGTTGAATGGACCATGCACATTGAGCCTATGAAGCATTGAACCTATTGGAAGTTTTGCTTTTAACAATCTCAACATGAAAAAGGATTGTTTTATTGGAATACATGGATCCCAAATGAAGTTCCCAAATTGCCACTCAGATTGGCCTCTGTGTCTAATTAGCTCATAAGTTGATCTAAATGTGAAGGTTCCATATTCATTAAGCTTCCAAATCACCTTTTGAGGCATATGCATTCTAGTTAATATTATCAAAAAAGTGAAATTTCAAATTTTTACCAAACCTCCATTTTTCATGGGTTATAACACACGTATTTTGGTCAAAACTAGAAAAATCCAAAATGTGTTGATTTTGACATTTTTTTGTATCGTTTTTTGCGCCCACCCAATTTGGAACATGCATTCTAGTGAATATTTTCAAAAAAAGTGAAATTTTAAATTTTCATCAAACCTCCTTTTTTCCATGGGTTATAACACACGTATTTTGGTCAAAATGGTAAAATAAAAATAAGGTTTTGATTTTAACTTTTTTTGGACCGTTTTTTTTGCTCACGCCGATTATGAACATGGATTCTAGTCAATATTGTCAAAAATGTGAAATTTAAAATTTTCACCAAACCTCCATTTTTCATGGGTTATAACACATGTATTTTGGTCAAAATGGAAAAACTCAAAAACACGTTGATTATGACTTTTTGGTACTATTTATTGCACCGAACCCGATTGTGAAGATTCATTCTAGTGAATAATGTAAAAAAAAGTAAATTTTAAAATTTTCACGGAATCTCCTTTTTCATGTGTTATATAACACATATTATGGTTAAAAATAGAAAAAAAATCCAAAAACGAGTTAATTTTGACTTTTTTTGTGACGTTTTTTGCGCTCACCCCGATTTGGAACATGCATTCTAGTTAATATTATCAAAAAAGTGAAATTTGAAATTTTGACCAAACCTCCATTTTTCATGGGTTATAACACACGTATTTTGGTCAAAACTAGAAAAATCCAAAATTTGTTGATTTTGACATTTTTTTGTATCGTTTTTTGTGCCCACACAATTTGGAACATGCAGTCTAGTGAATATTTTCAAAGAAAGTGAAATTTTAAATTTTCATCAAACCTCATTTTTTCCATGGGTTATAACACACGTATTTTGTTCAAAATGGTAAAATCAAAATAAGGTTTTGATTTTGACTTTTTTTGGACCGTTTTTTTTGCTCACGCAGATTATGAACATGGATTCTAGTCAATATTGTCAAAAAGGTGAAATTTAAAATTTTCACTAAACCTTCATTTTTCATTGGTTATACACATGTATTTTGGTCAAAATGAAAAAACTCAAAAACTCGTTGATTATGACTTTTTGGTACCATTTATTGCACCGAACCCAATTGTGAAGATTCATTCTAGTGAATAATGTAAAAAAAAAGTGAAATTTAAAATTTTCATAAAACCTCTATTTTTCATGGGTTATGACACACGTGTTTTGGTAAAAAATAGAAAAAAAAATCAAAAAACGAGTAGATTTTGATTTTTTTTGTGCCATTTCTTACACTCACCACAATTGTGAACATGTATTTTAGTGAACATTGTTAAAAAAATTAAAATTTAAAATTTTCACGAAACCTCCATTTTTCATATGTTATAACACACGTATTATGGTCAAAAATAGAAAAAAAATCCAAAAACGAGTTGATTTTGACTTTTTTTGTGACTTTTTTTGGCCCACCCCGATTTGAAACTTGCATTCTAGTTAATATTATAAAAAAAAGTGAAATTTGAAATTTTTACCAAACCTCCATTTTTCATGGGTTATAACACACGTATTTTGGTCAAAACTAGAAAAATCCAAAATGAGTTGATTTTGTCATTTTTTTGTATCATTTTTTTTCGCCCACCCAATTTGGAACATGCAATCTAGTGAATATTTTCAAAAAATGTGAAATTTTAAATTTCATCAAACCTCCTTTTTTTCATGGGTTATGGCAAAGCTTATCACGTACCTAGCCAATTTTACCCAAACCTCTAAGAATGTAGTAGTGGTGATGGGATCGTATCCACAGGCAGAGGGATGTGTCACAATTTTGATCAGTGATAGAATGAAACAATAAAATGATAGGACTATAACAAATGTAAGGATCGGAGGTCTAACAGGAAATCAAATCAATGAGAAGGAATTGTGTTGTCTTGAGGGGTGCAATTAACATGGATCTTAACTTATAATCCTTGACTTGTGTGTGCTCGTGTGAGGAGACTAGACTGCTAGTGTCATGGACTAGATCAACCTGGTAGTTCTCATAACTCCATTTCACAATACTCCTTGGACTTCCCTTGGTAGGGAAAGTCCTTGGCACGAATTCAGACCCCAGATCTCTACCTTACAAAACAATCCTAGTTCTATTCCCAGTTACCTCCCTTGGTAGGGCAGCTAATTGAGGCAAGCATTCAGACCATTCTATACAGATAAACTCAAGTCATTTTCATAGAATTGATTCTAATTGTCAGTGGGTACCGCACAAGTAAAATCACAATGGTAACTGATCTTGAGACTCACAGGAGTTTGATTTTCAATTCAATTCATGTAGATCCAATTGCCTTTGGTAGATCCACACAGATCTCAGTGGGTACCGCAGATCAAATGTGGATTTAAAGGAATTTATGCAAACACATTGAGATAAAACATGTAAAGAACATCAATCAAGAATAACACGGATAAATCTATTTCAAATGTCTCAAACAAGCTAGAGATCCATACAATTGACCCTCAAGACAACACCCTAAATCTAGCCGATCATGGTGATCTGCTGATATTCCATAAGTACAAAGAGTAAATTCTATATGTAAGCTATGTTGTGCTGATTTCTCTCTGTAATCTCCACTTAGGGTTTTCCTCTCTTCTTCGCTCTGATTTTCTTTCCCGAGATCTGATTCCCCTTTTTTTGTGCTCCACTCTGCCTTTTATACTTTTCTCTTGATGACTTGGCTCCGTAAAATTCCCGGAAGCTTCCTTCCTTTGCAGGGAGGTCGCCACGTGTCTGCAAAGAAATCGATAGAGACTAAAGTGAGGTCACGTGGTCGGCACAAAACTTAACAGCTAAGAATTTACAATGCAATTCTACAAACATTTGGTGCTCGTATGAATGGTGTATCAAAGGCTTGCTTGTGTGAGTTAAAGCTTGTGCGCGCTCGTTGCTATGTGTGCTTAGTGTAAGTGTGGAATCTGAATTCGGTGTATGAAGTGAGTGTCGGTGTGTGAACATGTATGCATGAAAAATGTACAGAAAAAACATAAGTGCAATGCATGAAAAAAAATGCAAGTGAAAAAATGTGAGTGTGGTGTGTACAAGGAGGCGCCCGCCGTGTGCAAGTGTGTGAGTGGTGTGTTGTGTGTTACATATTTTGTGTGTGTTTGTGTTGTTTATTAGGACTTTTGAGTGATGCTTGAGACTTGGACTCCAAAATGGTTGAGTGTGTGCTTGACTCTCATTCAAGTGCAAATATAACCCTTTTACAAGCTATTTTCTCAACATTTCACCAATCCACTCAATTCTCCATATTCTAAGCATATATGCATACAAAACGTATATCAAGCATCATTCATCTTGTAGTTTCATACAAAAGACTAAGAAAGTAGAGCAATTAAGTCGGTACAAGCCCGACTTATCAGGTTATGGTAAAAATGGTAAAATCCAAAAAAGTTTTGATTTTGACTTGTTTTGAACCGTTTTTTTTTGCTCACGCCGATTATGAACATGAATTCTAGTCAATATTGTCAAAAAAGGTGAAATTTAAAATTTTCACCAAATCTCTATTTTTCATTGGTTATAACACATGTATTTTGGTCAAAATGGAAAATCTCAAAAACACGTTGATTATGACTTTTTGGTACCATTTATTGCACCGAACCCGATTGTAAAGATTCATTCTAGTGAATAATGTAAAAAAAGTGAAATTTAAAATTTTCACAAAACCTCCATTTTTCATGGGTTATAACACACATGTTTTGGTCAAAAATGGAAAAAAAATCCAAAAACGCGTAGATTTTGATTTTTTGTACCATTTCTTACACTCACCACAATTGTGAACATGCGTTTTTTAGTGAACATTGTTAAAAAAATTAAAATTTAAAATTTTCACGAAACCTCCATTTTTCATGTGTTATAACACACGTGTTATGGTCAAAAATAGAAAAAAAATCCAAAAACGAGTTGATTTTGACTTTTTTCGTAACGTTTTTTACGCCCACCCCGATTTGAAACATGCATTCTAGTTAAAATTATCAAAAAAGTGAAATTTGAAATTTTCACCAAACCTCCATTTTTCATGGGTTATAACACACGTATTTTGGTCAAAACAAGGAAAATCCAAAATGAGTTGATTTTGTCATTTTTTTGTATCGTTTTTTGCGCCCATCCAATTTAGAACATGCATTCTAGTGAATATTTTCGAAAAAGTGAAATTTTAAATTTTCATCAAACCTCTTTTTTTCCATGGGTTATAACACACGTATTTTGGTCAAAATGGTAAAATCCAAAAAAGTTTTGATTTTGACTTTTTTTGAACCGTTTTTTTTTGCTCACGCCGATTATGAACATGGATTCTAGTCAATACTGTCAAAAAAGGTGAAATTTAAAATTTTCACCAAACCTCTATTTTTCATGGGTTATAACACATGTATTTTGGTCAAAATGGAAAAACTCAAAAACACGTTGATTATTACTTTTGTATACCATTTATTGCACCGAACCCGATTGTGAAGATTCATTCTATTGAATAATGTAAAAAAAGTGAAATTTAAAATTTTCACAAAACCTCCATTTTTCATGGGTTATAACACACTTGTTTTGGTCAAAAATGGAAAAAATAAAAAAAAATGCGTAGATTTTGATTTTTTTTGGTACCTTTTTTTACACCCATCACAATTGTGAACATGCATTTCAGTGAACATTGTTAAAAAAACTAAAATTTAAAGTTTACATGCATTTGTTATATAACACGCGTAGTATGGTCAAAAATAGAAAAACTCCAAAAACGAGTTGATTTTGACTTATTTTTGTAACGTTTTTTACGCCCACCCCGTTTTGGAACATGCATTCTAATTAATATTATCAAAAAAGTGCAATTTCTAATTTTCACCAAACCTCCATTTTCATGGGTTATAAACACACGTATTTTGGTCAAAACTAGAAAAATCCAAAATGAGTTGATTTTGTCATTTTTTTGCATCGTTTTTTGCGCCCACTGGTGTGATTTGTCGTTGGCTCCCAATTTTACCCAAACTCACTCAAATAATGTAAAAGTGGCGAGTGAGATCGTTCCCACAGAGAAGGTTTGGTTGTTCGGAGACCAATTGTTCACTTGACTACTCACTGTGTAACAAAAACAAATAGGACAAATGCAAAATAGAATGAATGTGAAATGCATGAAATGCAAGGATGCATGAAATGAATGAAATGGAAAGGTTAGTATGCAAGCACTGTCTTGAGGGATTTCAACATGTACCGATCTCTCCCTAATATCATCGACTTGTGTAAACATATATGAGGAGATGAAACTGCTAGTGGATTGGGATTGATTAACTTGGTAGTTCTCACAACCCCATCTCACAATACTCCCCGAACTTTCCTTGGTAGGGCAAGTTCTTGGCACGATTGGAATTCCCAGATCCCTATTCCTCTATAATGAATATAATTCAATCCCTGGCCATCTCCATTGGTAGGGCAGCTACCCAATTCATAACCTCGACCCACAACACAAGAACACTCTTAGACCTTTCCTATGGATTGATGTCAACTGTCAGTGGGTACCGCACAGTCAAAATCACAACGTTTACAGGACCTAAGACTCACATATGCATGTTCACGATCAGTTCATGGTATGATCAATTTTCTTTGCTAAGTCCACACCAATCTCAGTGGGTACCGCAGATTTAATGTTAAGTTAAGCTAATGCAAAACATCAAACACAACAAGTACATAATCATGAACATAGATAACACGGATAAATTTCTAAACAAATGTCTCAAATAAGTCGAGATCTATACAGTCGAGACCTCAAGACAGCAAAATGTGTGAAAGGGAAAAGAGAGAGAAAAACCTAATCTAAACTATGAACCCTAATCTAAGGAATGCTATGCTCTGTTGTGCCGCCCCCTCTCTTTTTTGACTCTCCCCTTTGTGTTGATCTCTTTGATATTTATAGCTTTCCTTTCTTCGGTGTGTCTCCATCAGGTTGGCCAAGTGTCCCCTTCAGCTCTAAGATTTCTCCATGTGCCCTGTAAATATTGATCATGAAGTATAGTGAGGTCACGTGTCGAGGTGTAGTCTTAAGCATTAAGAATTGAAATTGAAATCCCTCGAACACTTGGTGAACAAATGAGTATCTGTGTTTGTGCTTGTTCATGTGTGTGCCAAATCTTGTGCCTTGAATGGTTATGTGTAGCTATGCATGCTAAGTGTGCAATTGGGTGTGAGTGTAACGTGTATAACTAGTGCAAGTGTGCAAGTGTAGTAAATGAATGCATGAATTAGTGTAGAGGTGCAAGAGTGAAATGCATGAGAGTGCTTATGTGTGTGTGTAGTTAATGTGTGAGTAAATGAGTGTGTGTGTGGACGGGCGCTTGCGCCCGTCCGTGCGTGTGTGGATGCGCCCGTCCATGTGTGTGTGACGTGAATAGAGTGAATATGTGTGAAGTGTGGCGAGCTTGAGGGTCTCCAGCCCGCCATGAGTGATTGTGTGTGCGAGTGAGGGCTCTCGGTTGAGAACTGGACTTTGTGGTAAACATAAGAATTATATATCTCTCTCTTAGCTTTCCATAGGTTCAAGAATCATCAACTTTGGAGGTTTGTGGCTCAAGATATGGACACTCTACCAAACTGTGGTAATATGAAGTCAAATATGAAAACCTGAAGGAGCAATTAGAAAGATGCCCCCGTTTCTCCTATGTGCACACAGAATTAGAAGCAAGTTAAAACATACGAAATAATGTACACTCAAAGAGCTTTCTGGAACATCCAAGATCTCCTCATTTGGATTACTATTGAGAAAGTTACACTCAAATGAAATAGCACTACCAATTCTGCCCAACTTCAAACTAAGCAAAATAGACATATTTAGGTTTCCCTCAAATTCTCACACACCATTTAAGCCTTTTTAAACTCTTTCCTTGTCATTTAACATCAAACACATATTTGCCTCATTTTATCATCATTTTTTATCTTTTTCACCATTTTAGCATATCAAGTTGTAAACCACATTAAGAAGCTGAAAGGGAGGATCTTTGGCTTTCGCTGAATAACTTGCAGGATCTCAGACTTCCATGGATTTTATGGGGGGATTGGAACTATATAAGGTCCAGGGAGGAGAAGAAAGGAGGGAAGCCATTTCATCTTAGGGAAGCTAGGGAGTTAGACGGACTCACCTCCTCTTTGGGATTAACTGAGGTTCCAGTTAGTGGAGCCAAGTATACCTGGTGCAATAATAGAGAATGAAGAGCTAGAGTGTGGAAAAGGCTGGACAGAGCTCTAACAAACAATCAGTTTCTGAGCTGCAATCTAGAGTCTAACGTGGTTCACTTAGTTAGATCTCCATCGGACCATTCTCCTTTGAAAATGGAAATTCTGAAAGTAAAGAAAGATGCTCCTAAGCCTTTTAAATTTCAGGAATTTTGGACTACAAATGAGGAATGCCTAAATGTTATCAGAAAGGCCTGGGATATAGAGATTGTAGGTTCTCCATTAAGAGTCTTTTCTGAAAAACTGAAATCTGTAAAACAGGCCCTCAGAATTTGGAGCAAAACAACATTTGGAAACATTTTTTCTAATGCTGAGAAGGCAGAAGAGGACCTTGCTGAGCTTGAAAAGGAGGATGAGAGTTACCCAATCCCTAGGGAACAGTTGAACGTAGCGGCTGCCAAGGCTAAATACCATTTGGGGCTGGAGGAGAGGTATTTGTCCCAAAAGGCTAACTTGAAATGGGTAAAAGAAGGTGATAGGAACACTAGATTTTTCCACTTCTATGTCAAAAATAGACACACTAGATCCCACATTCATAGGATTCAAAACCAGGAAGGGGAATGGATAGAAGGAGAAGATAAGATTTCAAGCCTAGCTGTACAATACTTCACTAACCTTTATTCTGCAGAGCAGGTCAGCTCCTCAATCGATCCTCAACTGTTACCTATTTCTCTAACTGAGACAGATAGGCAAGCTCTAACTAGAATCCCTGATCTGGAAGAGTTAAAGAACACAATCCATAGCATGAGCCAGTCTAGTGCTCCAGGACCAGATGGCTTCCCTGGAATGTTCTATTCTTTAGCTTGGGATATCATCTGCCAAGATCTTCTCCTCGCAGTTCAGTCCTTTGTGAATAGAGCAGATATGCCAAAGGCTATGACAGCTACTGCCATTGCCCTAATTCCTAAAACTACCAATCCTTCCTCTTTCAAACAGTTTAGACCCATTAGCCTATGCAACTTCTTTAATAAGATTATCTCTAAGCTCCTAGCAACTAGGTTAGCTCCTATTTTACCTAAGATAATCTCAGAAAATCAAAGTGGGTTTGTGGCAGGAAGATTGATCACAGATAACTACCTCCTAGCTAGTGAAATGATATCCACTCTTAATAGGAAAAGCAAGGAAGGTAATGTAGCTTTCAAACTAGACATGGAAAAGTTTATGACAGAGTGCATTGGCCTTACTTGTTACATATTTTGAGACTTCTAGGTTTTGGAGAAATATGGATAGACATGATATGGAGATTAATATCAAATGTATGGTTCTCTGTCCTAATTAATGGTGCTAGCAAATGGTGGTTCCCCGCAACTAGAGGACTGCGACAAGGGGACCCTATATCTCCAATGTTGTTTGTAATCAGCTCAGAATATCTATCTAGGGTTCTTAATAAAAAGACTGGAAAAGACTTATAGTTTCGTGTTCCTAGAGGGTGCCCTTGTATTATTCACTTAGCCTATGCGGATGACCTAATCATCTTCTCCTCTGCCAAACCACAAGCAGTATCTCTAGTTATGAATAAGATGAAGCATTATGAGAGTGCCTCTGGTCAGAGAATAAGCACAGCTAAGAGTTCATAACTAGTCCATGACAGGCTGCCAACCTCTAGGAAACATGAGATAGGTAGAATCTCCAAGTTTGCCAGGGGTACCCTCCCTACCACTTACCTTGGCACTCCACTTCACTTCAAAAGAATCCCTGCTGTCTTTTTTGATCCTCTGATAGAAAAGATCTCTCAGACTATTAGGTGCTGGAGTTCTAAGTTTCTCACCTTAGGTGGCAGAATTATTCTTCTTAAGAGTGTCCTGTCCTCTATGCCTTTCTACACTACTATGAGCTTAAGTCCTCCTAAGAGGGTCATCAACCAGCTGGAATCTCTGTTTTCAAACTTTCTATGGTCTGGTGTAGAGAAGAGTTCAAAACATCACTGAATTAGATGGCAAGAGTTATGCTTCTCACAGGATGAAGGAGGGATAGGTCTTAGAAATTTAAACCACATTGTGTCTACCCAGTCCCTTAAATTATGGTGGAGATTCAGGCAGAAAAGCTCTCTTTGGGCGAAATTCCTTTGGGCCAAATACTGTGGTTCTAATCACCCGACATTGATCAGTTGGAAAAGAGGTAATACTTCCACTTGGAAGAGGATGTGTGAGATGGCATCCTTAGCAGAGGAACACATTACTATCCAGTTGGGCAGGGGCGACTGCAGCCTCCTGCAAGATAACTGGAGCTCAAGAGGCAAGCTGTCAGAAATGCTTCACTGTCAAGATCACTACCTGGTCTCAGACTTTCTTGGCTCCCAGGGCTGGAACTTCAGGAAACTCCAAGAAATTCTTCCTCAATTTCCCCTGGAAATCTGCAGGGAGTTTCCTTCCACCACAGATGAGGCTAACAAGATGTTATGGTCCTTAACTTCTGATGGCAACTTTAGTCTGAAATCAGCTTTTGAACTCCTTGTGGATCACACCAGTCCCCTTTGCAGGTTCACTAACTGTATTTGGGACCCAAACATCCCAGTGAAGATGTCTTTCTTTATGCTGAGGCTCCTTAGAAACAGAATCCCAACAGGTAACAACCTCCACAAGGTAGGCTTTATAGGCCCTTCCTCCTGCCCTTGGTGTTACTCGAGTGAGGAGACAATCAGTCACCTTCTGGTGTCTTGCCACTTTGCTCAAAAGGTCTGGAGGATTTTTGCTGCAGAGTTGGGGATCCTTGAATTCTCCCAGGGCTTCTCAAATACACTTCAGATTTGGTGGGGGAAGAATACTCATGTTTCAGATATCAGAAAGTTCCTGATCAAAATCTCTCCCTCTTTAATATGTTGGTGGCTATGGAAGCTTCGAAATCAGCTTATTTTTTATAAAGGAATTCTGCAGCTTCACTCAATGGTAAATAATATCTTCAAATCTATAAAAGAACTGAGCCAAGTAAAGTTCCAAGGTTATAGATACATGGACATGGACTGGGCATGTTTCTGGGATTTGTGTCTTCATGCAAGAGGTGCTGCACAGTTTGAAAGTATAAAATGTAATCCACCTGACCAATCCTGGTGTAAGATCAACATGGCAGTGGCTAAGACAGGAGTTTCCTGGAGATCTGCAGGCTTTGTAAGGAATGATAAAGGTCATCTTCTCTTCCCTCTTCCTATTCTTCACTTCCCTCTACTAATGCCTAGAATGCAGGTGGAAATCCTTGCTGCCAAGAAGTTCATTGTTCAATATAAAGGTTTAGGCTATCATCAAATCAGTCTTGAAACTGACTCCTCGACCCTACAACAAACCTTATCTTGGAAGGACAGTAAGCTCAGGGATTCTATGGAATATATTCGACTAAGTGCTCGGCTGTCCACTGTTCCATAAGCAGCCAACCTCCCTGCTAGGCTGGTTGCTAGCCAACAGAACTTCCAAGACTCATCTCACCTCCTCGCTCTACTGAAATTGGACAGAATTCAACTTCCACAGGTAACGCTAATCCATGGCAATTTCCTTTTGTCCCCAAACATTTCTGATCACGTTAGGGCCTAGCCTGCTGATGTTAGGGTTGGTTTGCCTATGTTAAGTAGAAAGTGCCTCAACTTGCTGAAGTTAGAGCTGGTTGCACTCTGTTTGTTAAATGTTGTTCCATATGAATGGTTAAGCTCCCCCCTTGTGGCCTGGAGTTGCTGTGCTGCAAGAGAGAGCTAACCAATTTGGGAAGCCTGAAACGAGCTCCAATGCTGATTCTGCCAAGATGCACATGGCTGGAGGATATAGAAACCCACGAATCCTGGTGGATCCCAACACACCTACGACTCATAGTCATTGGCCAAGAAGAATTGCAGGTTATTGAGTGTTGGCCCTTTCAGCTCCAAGAGCAGTAATCTTGACCCTATGGCTTGTTCAAGAATCCCTCCCAAAGCCTTCTTCATACTTCAGCCTGGTTTGTAGTATTTTGTAGAAGAAGACTCCCTAGATATGCATGTTGTATTATGACCTCTAAAAGGTCCTTTTGTCACTCCTTGTGATTATAGGAGTTTTTTGAATATGTAGATTAGGCTACACTTACTTTGTAAATGGAGGTAGTACTCCATATTTATAATTTTGGTTTGAATCACTTGAATTAGGACTCATTAGGGTATGTAAATGGATCCAACTTCAAGTGATAACATTTTGTAAGGACGGTTTTAGGGTAAATCCATCGTCCACCAAACTATCTATAAAATTGGGAGTGGCGACCCACCTCAAAATGAGGTTAGCCAACCAATAAAAAAAAGTTGTAAACCACATAAAACCACCAAATAACACACAACACCATATATATGCATGAAAAACAAGTCAAAAGCTAAGTGAAATAAGATAGATAAGTTGGTATAAAACCAACTTATCACCCATCCAATTTGGAACATGCATTCTAGTGAATATTTTCAAAAAAAGTACAAATTTTAAATTTTCATCAAACCTCCATTTTTACACCCACCACAATTGTGAACATGCATTTCAGTGAACATTGTTAAAAAAACTAAAATTTAAAGTTTACACCAAACCTCCATTTTTCATTTGTTATATAACACGCGTAGTATGGTCAAAAATAGAAAAACGTCAAAAACGAGTTGATTTTGACTTTTTTTTATAACATTTTTTACGCCCCCGATTTGGAACATGCATTCTAATTAATATTAATTTCAAATTTTCACCAAACCTCCATTTTTCATGGGTTATAACACACGTATTTTGGTCAAAACTAGAAAAATCCAAAATGAGTTGATTTTGTCATTTTTTTGCATCGTTTTTTGCGCTCACCCAATTTGGAACATGCATTCTAGTGAATATTTTCAAAAAAGTGAAATTTTTAACTTTCATCAAACCTCCTTTTTTCCATGGGTTATAACACACGTATTTTGGTCTAAATAGTAAAATCCAAAAATTTTTTGATTTTGACTTTTTTTTAACCGTTTTTTTTGCTCACGCCGATTGTGAACATGGATTCTAGTCAATACTGTCAAAAAAGGTGAAATTTAAAATTTTCACCAAACCTCTATTTTTCATGGGTTATAACACATGTATTTTGGTCAAAATGGAAAAACTCAAAAACACGTTGATTATTACTTTTGTATACCATTTATTGCACCGAACCCGATTGTGAAGATTCATTCTAGTGAATAATGTAAAAAAAGTAAAATTTAAAATTTTCAAAAAACCTCCATTTTTCATGGGTTATAACACACGTGTTTTGGTCAAAAATGGAAAAAATAAAAAAACGCGTAGATTTTGATTTTGTTTTGGTACCATTTTTTACACCCACCACAATTGTGAACATGCATTTCAGTGAACATTGTTAAAAAAACTAAAATTTAAAGTTTACATGCATTGTTATATAACACATGTATTTATGAACATGGACTCTAGTAAATGTTGTCAAAAAAGGTGAAATTTAAAATTTTCACCAAACCTCCATTTTTAATGGGTTATAACACATGTATTTTGGTCAAAATGGAAAAACTCAAAAACACGTTGATTATAACTTTTTTGTACCATTGATTGCACCGAACCCAATTGTGAAGATTCATTCTAGTGAATAATGTAAAAAAAGTGAAATTTAAAATTTTCAAAAAACCTCTATTTTTCATGGGTTATAACACGTGTTTTGGTCAAAAATGAAAAAAATAAAACAACGCGTAGATTTTGATTTTTTTTTGTACCATTTTTTACACCCACCACAATTGTGAACATTGTTAAAAAAACTAAAATTAAAATTTACACCAAACCTCCATTTTTCATTTGTTATATAACACGCGTATTATGGTCAAAAATAGAAAAAATCAACAAACGAGTTGATTTTGACTTTTTTTGTAACTTTTTTTACACCAACCACGATTTGGAACATGCATTCTAGTTAATATTATTAAAAAAGTGAAATTTCAAATTTTCACCAAGCCTCCATTTTTCATTGGTTATAACATACGTATTTTGGTCAAAACTAGAAAAATCCAAAATGAGTTGATTTTATCATTTTTTTGTATCGTTTTTTGCGCCCACCCAATTTGGAACATGCATTCTAGTAAATATTTTCAAAAAAAATGAAATTTTAAATTTTCATCAAACCTCCTTTTTTCCATGGGTTATAACACACGTATTTTGGTTAAAATGGTAAAATCCAAAAATGTTTTGATTTTGACTTTTTTTAGACAGTTTTTTTTGCTCATGCCGATTATGAACATGTATTCTAGTCAATATTGTCAAAAAATGTGAAATTTAAAATTTTCACCAAACCTCCATTTTTCATGGGTTATAACACATGTATTTTGTTCAAAATAGAAAAACTCAAAAACACATTGATTATAACTTTTGTACACCATTTATTGCACCGAACCCGATTGTGAAGATTCATTCTAGTGAATAATGTAAAAAAAGTGAAATTTAAAATTTTCCCAAAACCTCCATTTTTTATGAGTTATAATACACGTGTTTTGGTCAAAAATGGAAAAAATAAAAAAATGCGTAGATTTTGATTTTTTTTGTACCATTTCTTACACCCACCACAATAACCAATCTCCAAGGGCACTAAAAATTTAACACATCAAAGTTATTAAGAACATCACAATAATTAATTAAAGCAAGGAATTAATCAAAGAAATACAGAGTAGTACTCCTCTTTGAAGGTTCAAGCCCAAAGTTCCAAGCTTCTCCAACAAATCAAGTCCTTAAAGCCAAGACTTTACATGAACTCCTCTCCAATGATGCTATTTACACCAAGAGCACACACTAGTTGTGTGTTCTTGTGGAGCTTTAGGGAGGAAAGCTTACAAAATAAACCTAACTAATGCTAACTAACTATCCTAATCTATTAGCTTTCTTCTTGTTGATCTTGAGCTCCTTCTTCCTTCCCCTTCTTCCCCTCTTCATTTGGCTGCAACATTTCTTCATATATGGAGGAGATTAGGGCTGGAAAATGTGTGTTGACCGAGTTCCCGAAGTGCCCTTCGAGATCACCAGCAGCGCGCCGAAAAACTCTCCAGCACGCTGCAGCTCTCCGTCGCGCCGTTCAAGTTCTCATCGGTGCGTCGGAGCTGTCTGGAAGTTTTGGAAATTCCAAAATTTGGAATTTCCGGCGCGCCGCTGAAGTTGTCCCCGGCGCGCCGTTCATTTGTGAGCCTTTTTTCTATATGATCCAGGATGGATTTGGAAAAACCTAAAACATGACAGTTGTAGCTATTTCTCTTAGCTTTCCAATGACACCTTAATCATTCCATTTGGACGTAAATTGAGAGAGATATGATCAAAATACTAAACCTTGGCAGAGTTTTTCAGCATTTGTTCTTCATCGCCTTTTTGACCTAAATCACATCTTTCTTGATCTTTCTCAATCTATTTCTTCTCATTTTGGTCTCCATGATTAATAACCTTTAAAATGTGCTCTTTTCATCAATCTTTTGTTCCGTTGCTCCTCCCAAGCCATAAAGTCCTACAAATACATTAAAAACATGTAAAAACGATATAAAAACACGTTACAAGGACGCACAATAGGAAAGTAAACGAATACAATAAGGTGAAAATCATTACCTTATCAGAGTTGATTTTGACTTTTTTGTGACGTTTTTTGCACCCACCTCGATTTGAAATATGCATTCTAGTTAATATTATCAAAAAAGTGAAATTTGAAAATTTTACCAAACCTCCATTTTTCATGGGTTATAACACACGTATTCTGGTCAAAACTAGAAAAATACAAAATGAGTTGATTATGTCATTTTTTTGTATTGTTTTTTTGCGCCCACCCAATTTGGAACATGCATTCTAGTGAATATTTTCAAAAAAGGTGAAATTTTAAATTTTCATCAAACCTCCTTTTTTTCATTGGTTATAACACACGTATTTTGGTCAAAATGGTAAAATCCAAATAAGGTTTTGATTTTGACTTTTTTTTGGACCGTTTTTTTTCTCACACCGATTATGAACATGGATTCTAGTCAATATTGTCAAAAAAGGTGAAATTTAAAATTTTCACCAAACCTCCATTTTTCATGGGTTATAACACATGTATTTTGGTCAAAATGGAAAAACTCAAAAACACGTTGATTATGACTTTTTGGTACCATTTATTGCACCGAACCCGATTGTGAAGATTCATTGTAGTGAATAATGTAAAAAAAGTGAAATTTAAAATTTTCATAAAACCACCATTTTTCATGGGTTATAACACACGTGTTTTGGTCAAAAATGGAAAAAAACAAAAAAACGCGTAGATTTTGTATTTTTTGTACCATTTCCTGCACCCACAACAATTGTGAACATGCATTTTAGTGAACATTGTTAAAAAATTAAAATTTAAAATTTTCACGAAACCTCCATTTTTTATGTGTTATAACACACGTGTTATGGTCAAAAATAAAAAAAAATCCAAAAACGAGTTGATTTTGACTTTTTTGTGACGTTTTTTGCGCCCACCCCGATTTGAAACATGCATTCTAGTTAAAATTATCAAAAAAGTAAATTTTAAAATTTTCACCAAACCTCCATTTTTCATGGGATATAATACACGTATTTTGGTCAAAACAAGAAAAATCCAAATGAGTTGATTTTGTCATTTTTTTGTATTGTTTTTTGCGCCCACCCAATTTGGAACATGCATTCTAGTGAATATTTTCAAAAAAAAGTGAAATTTTAAATTTTCATCAAACCTCCTTTTTTTCATGGGTTATAACACATGTATTTTGGTCAAAATGGAAAAACTCAAAAACTCGTTGATTATGACTTTTTGGTACCATTTATTGCACCGAACCCAATTGTGAAGATTCATTCTAGTGAATAATGTAAAAAAAAGTGAAATTTAAAATTTTCACAAAACCTACATTTTTCATGGGTTATAACACAAGTGTTTTGGTCAAAAATGGAAAAAATAAAAAAACGCGTACATTTTGATTTTTTTTCGTACCATTTTTTACACCCACCACAATTGTGAACATGCATTTCAGTGAACATTGTTAAAAAAACTAAAATTTAAAATTTCGTACCATTTTTTTGCTCAATCTGATTAAGAACATGGATTCTTGTCAATGTTGTCAAAAAATGTGAAATTTAAAATTTTCACCAAACCTCCATTTTTCATGGGTTATAACACATGTATTTTGGTCAAAATGGAAAAACTCAAAAACACGTTGATTATGACTTTTTTGTACAATTTACTGCACCGAACCCGATTGTGAAGTTTCATTATAGTGAATAATGTAAAAAAAGTGAAATTTAAAATTTTCACAAAACCTCCATTTTTCATGTGTTATAACACACGTGTTTTGGTCAAAAATTTAAAAAATCAAAAAACGTGTAGATTTTAATTTTTTTGTATCATTTCTTACACCCACCACAATTGTGAACATGCATTTTAGTGAACATTGTTAAAAAAGGTAAAATTTAAAATTTTCACGAAACCTCCATTTTTCATGTGTTATAACACACGTGTTATGGTCAAAAATAGAAAAAAAAAATCAAAAAACGAGTTGATTTTGACTTTTTTTGTGGCGTTTTTTGTGCCCACCCCGATTTGAAACATGCATTCTAGTTAAAATTATCAAAAAAGTGAAATTTGAAATTTTCACCAAACAAACATTTTTCATGGGTTATAACACACATATTTTGGTCAAAATTGGAAAAATCCAAAATGAGTTGATTTTGTCATTTTTTTTGTATCGTTTTTTTGCACCCACCCAATTTGGAACATGCAATCTAGTGAATATTTTCCAAAAAAGTGAAATTTTAAATTTTCATCAAATCTCCTTTTTTTCAAGGGTTATAACACACGTATTTTGGTCAAAATGGTAAAATCCAAAAAAGTTTTGATTTTGAACTTTTTTGGACCGTTTGTTTTTGCTCGCGCTGATTATGAACATGCATTCTAGTGAATACTGTCTTTTTTTTTTATTGGCTAATAATCCCATTTGCGGGGGGGCGTCACTCCCTATTTTATTGATAATAAGAAAAGATATAGCAAAACGATAGTGGCGGATATACCCACACCATTAGCACATTTGGAAAGCGATAAAATAGGAAGGACTCCTCCCTTACATAGGATTGCCTTGATTTTAAGAATATAAATTAGGAGTACTTCCTCCTTTACAGGAACCTAATCTGAAATTATAGTTGGACGAAGGAAAATCAAGCCCCTCCTTTTACAATGAGTTCTTAGTGCTTCTATGATTATTGAGATGCATGCAAACACAAATATTTGAACAGTGGCCTAACTTCAGCAGCCAAGAAAATTCAATTTCTAAGATTATGAGCACAGTTTTGAAGGAGATGGTCAAACGTCAGCAGCCAAAGGATTTTTAGACTTGAAAAGACTAAATGGCCTAACATCAGCAGCCCTTGGTCGTTTGAGAGTGAGCAAATCATGAAGAGAGAAGACTGCATTTATATTGATGAGATCTTTTGATATATGGGATTCCCAGCCTTTCTAGTCTGATTACCTTTTGAACTTTTTTCGGAAGTTTACGTTCTTCTAGAATTATTTTGTCCGGTTGCGACACAGCCGATTTTGCTAGCAGATTGGCGACCACATTTTCCTCTTTTTGGCACTTCATCCAAGTGTTTGGCGGGCAGACATCTAGTAAATCTTGCATTACTTGTCTGAGATTCCAGGGGCCCTTTTCCTTTTTCTGTAGCCATGCATGAATGTTGCTTGAGGAGGATGTAATGTATATGTTTGAGATGAAACCCTTTGTGGTGCATAGCTTCAGACCTTGTATGGCTGTTTCAATAATGATCTGTTCACTTGAAATCAAGTTAGTGGATATGAAAAGCTTTGTAAAAGCAAATATCAATGAACTCTCACAATTTCTTAGAACTCCACCTCCTTGGACTGAATTGCCATTGAAAAAACATGAATATTCAAGGTGTAGTGATTTCTTTCAGGAGGATGCCATTTAATGTAGTGAACAATAGTCCTTTTTTCAGGAAAAATGGCTGAATTCCAGAAAAGATTCCATGGGAGATTTAAGCATTTGAATTCCGGGAATTTAGCTACTAAACTCACTTTAATCTCTCTGAAAATTATGCTCTTTAATGATTCAAAGTCCCATTTGTCTTCCTCATATAAGATGTTATTTCTGAATTTCCAGATTTGCCAACATATGATAGAAGGTGCTATTTTTGTAATGAAATTTGTGATTTCATTTTTTCCTTTATGACTCCACCAATGATTAAGAAAGAAACATAAGGATTGAGGATTGGGGGGGGAACATAATGCCTATTTCACTACCAAAATTTTTCCATAATGCTGAAATTGTGGAACATTTTAAGAAATTGTGATTGATGGAGTCCTCTTCATGTGGACAGATAATGCATTTAAAAGGCCCGTGAATGTGAAATCAGTGTAGTGCCTGTCCTAATGGAACTTGTGCTTTTAAGAGTCTTAGCATGAAAAAGGAAACTTTTAGAGGGATATAAGTATCCCAAATGGAGTTAGCAAAAGGCCAAACATTATTATTAGACTGAGATACAATGTTGAAAGCAGATTTGAAAGTAAACATACCTGTAGTGGACTGATTCCAGAAAATTTCTATCCCTTGTTGCCTGAAATTCTGTGTGAATGAAAGATTCTATTTGTGGTGCAATAGATAGCATTTTAGAGGAAGTGCGAGTGTGATTTTTGGCAGGGTGATGATGAAGAATCTGACTAGGGTTCCTATATTTCGCAGCTAGGAACTGAGCCCAAAGGGACTTTTGTTTTCTGAAATTCCACCAAAGTTTAGCTGAACAAGTGCTTTGAATATCATGTAGGGATCTCAAGCCTAGTCCTCCTTCCAGTTGTGGCTTACATAGTTCGTTCCACTTAATCCAATAGTATTTTGATTTTTCATTATTTGATCCCCAAAGGAAATTAGCAAAGATGGATTCCAATTTTCCTAAGATTTTCTTTGTGGGATTGGATCCTAAAAGGAAATGTGTGGGAATAGTGGACAGGACAGAATTAATTAAAGTGATTCTCCCCCCACTTGATAAAAATTTGTTACTCCATGTGCTAATTTTGAGGAGGATTTTTTGAACTAAAGGCTCACAGTATGCAGTTTTATTTTTTCCATAGTAAAGTGGCAGCCCTACATACTTAACAGGAAAGCGTTCATGCTTAAACTTTGTGATCTTGCCAATCATGTGCTTTTTAGCTCTATTGCATGAATGATGAATGAGGAATGAGCTGTTAAGAGTGTTTATTTTTTGTCCTGAGATTTCCTCATACTCCTTAAGTATATGGATTGTATTTTTAAGTGAGCTAGTGTGAGCAGCTGAAAAAATTTTAACCAAACCACCATTTTTAAAATTTTCAATACTGTCAAAAAATGTGAAATTTAAAATTTTCATGGGTTACAACATACGTGTTTTTGTCAAAAATGGAAAAAAAATCCAAAAACGCGTAGATTTTAATTTGTTTTGTACCATTTCTTACACCCACCACAATTGTGAATATACATTTTAGTGAACATTGTTAAAAAAAAGTAAAATTTAAAATTTTCACGAAACCTCCATTTTTCATGTGTTATAACACGCGTATTATGGTCAAAAATAGAAAACAAATCCAAAAACAAGTTGATTTTGAATTTTTTGCGACGTTTTTTGCGCCCACCCCGATTTGGAACATGCATTCTAGTTAATATTATCAAAAAAGTGAAATTTTAAATTTCCACCAAACCTCCATTTTTCATGGGTTATAACACACGTATTTTGGTCAAAACTAGAAAAATCCAAAATGAGTTGATTTTGTCATTTTTTTTGTATCGTTTTTTACGCCTACCCAATTTGGAATATGCATTCTAGTGACTATTTTCAAAAAAATTGAAATTTTAAATTTTCATCAAACCTCCTTTTTTTCATTGTTTATAACACACGTATTTGTGTCAAAATGGTAAAATCCAAAAAAGCTTTGATTTTGAATTTTTTTGGACAGTTTTTTTTGCTCACGCCGATTATGAACATGGATTCTAGTAAATATTGTAAAAAAGGTGAAATTTAAAATTTTCACCAAACCTCCATTTTTCATGGGTTATAACACATGTATTTTGGTCAAAATGGAAAAACTCAAAAACACGTTGATTATAACTTTTTGGTACCATTTATTGCACCGAACTTGATTGTGAAGATTAATTCTAGTGAATAATGTAAAAAAAGTGATATTTAAAATTTTCACAAAACCTCCATTTTTCATGGGTTACACACGTGTTTTGGTCAAAAATGGAAAAAATCCAAAAACGCGTAGATTTTGATTCTTTTGTACCATTTCTTACACCCACCACAATTGTGAACATACATTTTAGTGAACATTGTTAAAAATTTTAAATTTAAAATTTTCTCGAAACCTTCATTTTTCATGTGTTATAACACACGTATTATGGTCTAAAATAGAAAAAAAAAACCAAAAACGAGTTGATTTTGACTTTTTTTGCGACATTTTTTGCGCCCACCCCGATTTGAAACATGCATTCTAGTTAATATTATCAAAAAAGTGAAATTTGAAATTTTCACCAAACCTCCATTTTTCATGGATTATAACACACGTGTTTTGGTTAAAACTAGAAAAATCCAAAATGAGTTGAATTCGTCATTTTTTTAGTATCGTTTCTTTGCGCCCACCCAATTTGGAACATGCAATCTAGTGAATATTTTCAAAAAAAGTGAAATTTTAAACTTTCATCAAACCTCCTTTTTTTCATGGGTTATAACACACATATTTTAGTCAAAATGGTAAAATCCAAAAAAGTTTTGATTTTGAATTTTTTTTGGACCGTTTTTTTTGCTCACGCCGATTATGAATATGGATTCTAGTCAATATTGTCAAAAAATGTGAAATTTATAATTTTCACCAAACCTCCATTTTTCATGGGTTATAACACATGTATTTTGGTCAAAATGGAAAAACTCAAAAACACGTTGATTATGACTTTTTGGTCCCATTTATTGCACCGAACCCAATTGTGAAGATTCATTCTAGTGAATAATGTAAAAAAAAGCGAAATTTAAAATTTTCACAAAACCTCCATTTTTCATGGGTTATAACACACGTGTTTTGTCAAAAATGGAAAAAATCAAAAAATGCGTAGATTTTGATTTTTTTTTGTACCATTTCTTACACCCACCACAATTGTGAATATGCATTTTAGTGAACATTGTTAAAAAAATTAAAATTTAAAATTTTCACGAAACCTCTATTTTTCATGTGTTATAACACACTTGTTATGGTCAAAAATAGAAAACAATTCAAAAACGAGTTGATTTTGAATTTTTTTGTGATGTTTTTTCCGCCTACCCCGATTTGAAACATGCATTCTAGTTAAAATTATCAAAAAAGTGAATTTTCAAATTTTCACCAAACCTCCATTTTTCTTATAACACACGTATTTTGGTCAAAACAAGAAAAATCCAAAATGAGTTGATTTTGTAATTTTTTTGTATTGTTTTTTGCACCCACCCAATTTGTAACATGCATTCTAGTGAATATTTTTAAAAAAAGTGAAATTTTAAATTTTCATCAATACTCCTTTTTTCATGGGTTATAATACACGTATTTTGGTCAAAATGGTAAAATCCAAAAAAGTTTTGATTTTGACTTTTTTTGGACGGTTTTTTTTGCTCACGCTGATTATGAACATTGATTCTAGTCAATACTGTCAAAAAAGGTGAAATTTAAAATTTTCACCAAACCTCCATTTTTCATGGGTTATAACACATGTATTTTGGTTAAAATGGAAAAACTCAAAAACACGTTGATTATAACTTTTGTATACCATTTATTGCACCGAACCCAATTGTGAAGATTCATTCTAGTGAATAATATAAAAAAAAGTGAAATAAAGTTGGTCTGTTTTTGAAAAAAAAAAAGAATAATGTAAAAAAAGTGAAATTTAAAATTTTCACAAAACCTCTATTTTTCATGGGTTATAACACACGTGTTTTGGTCAAAAATGGAAAAAATAAAACAACGCGTAGATTTTGATTTTTTTTGTACCATTTTTGACACCCACCACAATTGTGAACATTGTTAAAAAAACTAAAATTTAAAATCTACACCAAACCTCCATTTTTCATTTGTTATATAACACGCGTATTATGGTCAAAAATAGAAAAACTCCAAAAACGAGTTGATTTTGACTTTTTTTTGTAACGTTTTTTACGCCCACCCTGATTTGGAACATGTATTCTAGTTACTATTATCAAAAAAGTGAAATTTCAAATTTTCACCAAACCTCCATTTTTCATGGGTTATAACACACTTATTTTGGTCAAAACAAGAAAAATCCAAAATGAGTTCATTTTGTCATTTTTTTTGCATCGTTTTTTGCGCCCACCAATTTGGAACATGCATTGATACGAGATCAAGGTCATATGTCAAGTTCGTTGAATTCAAAGTGCTCATTCTAGTTGTAGAAGACGAGTCTTTCATTTGGAAACCTGGGATTGAAGAAACGACGTGGACAGTAATCTACGTCGCGACGTGGAGAGGCTCCGACGTCGCGACGTCCACCCATGTCGCGACGTCCATCGTCGCGCGTCGCGACGTCCAACAGGTTTGAGTTTTTGTCTGTTTCCCGAAGTCGCGACGTCGGGCTCCCTCACGTCGCGATGTGCGGGAATTTTTGGCGTTAATTATTTTCTATTTTGGTATTTTTTGGTTTTGAGTTTATTAAACTTTCCTTTTATGTGTTATTTCGTTTAGGGTTTGTAATAAGCCTATAAATAGGCCTTTTTTATCAGTTGTAATGGGACAGAGAAGAATTTTGAGAATTGAAAACACATAGTTGTTTTTACGTGAGTTGTTTTCCTGAGGAGGGAAATTCAATTTACTTTGCGAAGATTATTCCTGAGGAGGGAGTTCTTTTCACACGACTGTCTTGTTATTTGTTGGTGAGGAGCCATCAAATAATCGTGCTTACTGTCAGTCTACGGAGATAGATTGATTCGATTTTGTTCACATTGATTCTCGAAAAGATCGTGACCAATATTTCGCAACAACTATAAATCTACGTGAGGAGCGTGGTCTTGGAAATCTGGTTTCATGGGGACAACGCAAGGGTCAACAAGTCAAGAAGTCAAGGGTAGGACAGACAGTACTGTGATTTCTAAGGCTAAACCGGTTCAGTGTTTTAAGTGTCATGGTTATGGGCATGTCGCTACTCAGTGTGGTAGCCCACGAGCTATGCTTATTAAACCTAATGGGGATGTTGTCGAGGTGGAGTCTGAGTATGATGGAATGCCGCATTTGGAAGGTCCTGAAGAAGAGATCATTCATCCTGAAGATGTGGTCGGTGAGGCATTAGTGATAAGACAAGTTTTAGCAGTACAACCTAAGGTGGACGACGAGTATAAACGCCACCAATTATTTCATGCACAATGTCTTATCAGTGGTAAGCAGTGTAGTGTGGTTATTGACAGTGGAAGTTGCACGAATATTGCCAGCTCATTACTCGTTGAAAGGTTGGGGTTGACTACAGTTGCTTATCCTAAGCCCTACAAACTTCAGTGGGTTAATGCGGGAACTGCGGAGGAGGTTACTCGACAAGTCAAGCTAGACTTCGCAATTGGGACATATCGGGATCAACTGCTTTGTGATGTGGTGCCAATGTCGGCGGGGCATGTGCTTCTTGGACGGCCATGGTTGTTTGATCGAGATGTTGTGCATCATGGGCGAGACAATACCTATGCATTTAAATGGCAAGGTCACAAGTTTTTGTTGACATCATTACATCCGTCTGAGGTATATAAAAACCAACATCAGATATTAAATGCTTTACAGTCAATGGGTGTTGATGCTGGAGATCACGAGGACTTGTGCGCAGTGGTTCTACATTCTAGAGTTGGTATTGAGGATTTTTGGCATGTTGGATCAGATTTGAGGACAAATCATTTCGAACGGGGAGGGAATGATAGCAAATTGAAGTCCAAACCAAAGCCTCGGGGGTCATTGGAGCGAATCAAGGGGTGTATAAGGAGAATGGTTCGCGTTTGCAGGCCTAAAAGGAAGAAAAAAGAGAATTTCGACGTGGACAGCAAAACAGAAAAACACGTCGCGACGTGGAGCTCATCCGACGTCGCGACGTCCATGAACGTCGCAACGTCCATCGTCACGCGTCGCGACGTCCAGCAGCGACGTGATTTTTATTTTTAGGGTTTGTTCCCCGATCCCCCACGTCGCGACGTTCGGGAATTTTCTTGATAAACGATCTCACCACGCTCCTCACGTAGATTGATAGTTGTTGCGGAATATTGGTCACGATCTTTTCGAGAATCAATGTGAACAAAATCGAATCAATCTATCTCCGTAGACTGACAGTAAGCACGATTATTTGATGGCTCCTCACCAACAAATAACAAGACAGTCGTGTGAAAAGAACTCCCTCCTCAGGAATAATCTTCACAAAGTAAATTGAATTTCCCTCCTCAGGAAAACAACTCACGTAAAAACAACTCTGTGTTTTCAATTCTCAAAATTCTTCTCTGTCCCATTACAACTGATAAAAAGGCCTATTTATAGGCTTATTACAAACCCTAAACGAAATAATACATAAAAGGAAAGTTTAATAAACTCAAAACCAAAAAATACCAAAATAGAAAATTATTAACGCCAAAAATTCCCGCACTTCGCGACGTGAGGGAGCCCGACGTCGCGACGTCGGGAAACAAACGAAAACTCAAACTTATTGGACGTCGCGACGCGCGACGATGGACGTCGCGATGTGGGTGGACGTCGCGACGTCGGAGCCTCTCCACGTCGCGACGTAGATTACTGTCCACGTCGTTTCTTCAATCCCAGGTTTCCAAATGAAAGACTCATCTTCTACAACTGGAATGAGCACTTTGAATTCAACGAACTTGACATATGACCTTGATCTCGTATCATTCCCTCCCACTTGAAAAAGATTTGACCTCAAATCTTGTTGAATGGTAACAAGGAAAGCCGGCACAAAATCTGAAAAATCATCAAGACAAAAAGACAAAATATATGAAAATTCACTCTTATTATTTTCCCCCTCTTTGCCTTTTTCTACAATCCTCACATTTAGGCTTTTTCCCTTCAAATCATGAATCAATTCACTTTCTTGCTTATCATGATAAACATCATTAATAACAATTAAATTACAATCATTTAAAGCAATAAAAGGAATTAAATCTTCACAAGATGCTTCTTCAAGAGTAGTATTTGTATTAACCTCTTCCCCTTGAATTATTTTAATTGAAGGTAATGCTTTCTCCACCAAAGGATCTTCATTAATGGTCTCCACCATTGCTTCAACAATTTCATTAACTGGATCCATCTCCATTGGAGGCAATTCATTATCCTCATGATCTTCCACAAATTCCAACAATGGTATAGTAACAACTTTGACAGCTGGATATTCCTTTGGAGGTTCAACATACAAATCATACCATCTTGGACAACTAACAGAATTATGACCTATAGCCATACGTATAGCACATCGGATTGGTTTTGGCTTAGACTCTTTCAAACCCTCAAACCAAGGATTCTTAGATAGAGTTCTCTTTGGAATACCTGATCTAGATCTCGACTCTAACTGTTCAATCCGTTGCCTATGCTATTGATTATCAGCTGATAACTGTCGTTCACTGATAGTAGCAAGTATACCTTCTAAATTTTGCTTAATACTATCTCACCACGCTCCTCACGTAGATTGATAGTTGTTGCAGAATATTGGTCACGATCTTTTCGAGAATCAATGTGAACAAAATCGAATCAATCTATCTCCGTAGACTGACAGTAAGCACGATTATTTGATCCTCACCAACAAATAACAAGACAGTCGTGTGAAAAGAACTCCCACCTCAGGAATAATCTTCACAAAGTAAATTGAATTTCCCTTCTCAGGAAAACAACTCACGTAAAAACAACTATGTGTTTTCAATTCTCAAAATTCTTCTCTGTCCCATTACAACTGATAAAAAGGCCTATTTATAGGCTTATTAAAAACCCTAAACGAAATAACACATAAAAGGAAAGTTTAATAAACTCAAAACCATAAAATACCAAAATAGAAAATAATTAACACCAAAAATTCCCGCACGTCGCTCGACGTGAAGGAGCCCGAAGTCGCGACGTCGGGAAACAGACGAAAACTCAAACTTGTTGGACGTCGCGACGCGCGACGATGGACGTCGCGACGCGCGACGATGGACGTCGCGACGTGGGTGGACGTCGCGACGTCGGAGCCTCTCCCCGTCGCGACGTAGATTACTGTCCACGTCGTTTCTTCAATCCCAGGTTTCCAAATGAAATACTCGTCTTCTACAACTGGAATGAGCACTTTGAATTCAACGAACTTGACATATGACCTTGATCTCGTATCATGCATTTTAGTGAATATTTTCAAAAAAAGTGAAATATTAAATTTTCATCAAACCTCCTTTTTTCCATGGGTTATAACACACGTATTTTGGTTAAAATAGTAAAATCTAAAAAAGTTTTAATTTTGACTTTTTTTGGGCCGTTTTTTTGCTCAATCTCATTATGAACATGGATTCTAGTCAATGTTGTCAAAAAAGGTGAAATTTAAAATTTTCACCAAACCTCCATTTTTCATGGGTTATATTTTGGTCAAAATGGAAAAACTCAAAAACACGTTGATTATGACTTTTTGGTACCATTTATTGCACCGAACCCGATTGTGAAGATTCATTATAGTGAATAATGTAAAAAAAGTGAAATTTAAAATTTTCACAAAACCTCCATTTTTCATGGGTTATAACACATGTGTTTTGGTCAAAAATTAAAAAAATCAAAAAATGCGTAGATTTTAATTTTTTTTGTATCATTTCTTACACCCACCACAATTGTGAACATGCATTTTAGTGAACATTGTTAAAAAAAGTAAAATTTAAAATTTTCACGAAACCTCCATTTTTCATGTGTTATATAACACGTATTATGGTCAAAAATAGAAAAAAAAAATTCCAAAAACGAGTTGATTTTGACTTTTGTTGTGATGTTTTTTTGCGCCAACCCTAATTTGGAACATGCATTCTAGTTAATATTATCAAAAAATTGAAATTTCAAATTTTCACCAAACCTCCATTTTTCATGGGTTATAACACACGTATTTTGGTCAAAACTAGAAAAATCCAAAATGAGTTGATTTTGTCTTTTTTTTTTGTTTCGTTTTTTGCGCCCACCCAATTTGGAACATGCATTCTAGTGAATATTTTCAAAAAAAGTGAAATTTTAAATTTTCATCAAACCTCCTTTTTTTCATTGGTTATAACACACGTATTTTGGTCAAAATGGTAAAATCCAAAAAAGTTTTGATTTTTACTTTTTTTGGACCCTTTTTTTTGCTCACACCGATCATGAATATGGATTCTAGTCAATATTGTCAAAAAATGTGAAATTTAAAATTTTCACCAAACCTCCATTTTTCATGGTTATAGCACATGTATTTTGGTCAAAATAGAAAAACTCAAAAACACGTTGATTATAACTTTTGTACACCATTTATTGCACCGATCCCGATTGTTAAGATTCATTCTAGTGAATAATGTAAAAAAAGTGAAATTTAAAATTTTCACAAAACCTCCATTTTTCATTGGTTATAACACACGTGTTTTGGTCAAAAATTAAAAAAATAAAAAAACGCGTAGATTTTTATTTTTTTTTGTATCATTTCTTACACCCACCACAATTGTGAACATGCATTTTAGTGAACATTGTTAAAAAAAGTAAAATTTAAAATTTTCATGAAACCTCCATTTTTCATGTGTTATATAACACGTATTATGGTCAAATATAGAAAAAAAAAATCCAAAAACGAGTTGATTTTGACTTTTTTAGTGACGTTTTTTGCGCCCACCCTGAATTTGAAACGTGCATTCTAGTTAATATTATCAAAAAAATGAAATTTCAAATTGCCACCAAATCTCCATTTTTCATGGGTTATAACACACGTATTTTGGTCAAAACAAGAAAAATCCAAAATGAGTTGATTTTGTCATTTTTTTGTATCGTTTTTTGCGCCCACCCAATTTGGAACATGGATTCTAGTGAATATTTTCAAAAGAAAGTGAGATTTTAAATTTAATCAAACTACCTTTCTTCCATGGGTTATAACACACGTATTTTGGTCAAATTGGTAAAATCCAAAAATGTTTTGATTTTGACTTTTTTTGGACAGTTTTTTTTCTCACGCCGATTATGAACATGGATTCTAGTCAATATTATCAAAAAATGTGAAATTTAAAATTTTCACCAAACCTCCATTTTTCATGGTTATAGCACATGTATTTTGGTCAAAATAGAAAAACTTAAAAACACGTTGATTATAACTTTTGTACTCCATTTATTGCACCGATCCCGGTTGTTAAGATTCATTCTAGTGAATAATGTAAAAAAGTAAAATTTAAAATTTTCACAAAACCTCAATTTTTCATGGATTATAACACACGTGTTTTGGTCAAAAATAGAAAAAATCAAAAAATGCGTAGATTTTGATTTTTTTTTGTACCATTTTTTACACCCACCACAATTGTGAACATGCATTTTAGTGAACATTTTTAAAAAAACTAAAATTTAAAATTTTCACCAAACCTCCATTTGTCATGTGTTATATAACACGGATATTATGGTCAAAAATAGAAAAACTCCAAAAACGAGTTGATTTTGACTTTTTTTGTAACATTTTTTATGCCCACCCCGATTTGGAACATGCATTCTAGTTAATATTATCAAAAAAGTAAAATTTCAAATTTTCACAAAACCTCCATTTTTCGTGGGTTATAACACTCGTATTTTGGTCAAAAACTAGGAAAATCCAAAATGAGTTGATGTTGTCATTTTTTTTTGTATCGTTTTTTGCGCCCACCAAATTTGGAACATGCATTCTAGTAAATATTTTCAAAAAAAGTGAAATTTTAAATTTTCATCAAACCTCATTTTTTCCATGGGTTATAACACACGTATTTTGGTCAAAATGGTAAAATCCATAAAAGTTTTGATTTTGACTTTTTTTGGACCGTTTTTTTTGCTCACGCCGATTATGAATATGGATTCTAGTCAATATTGTCAAAAAATGTGAAATTTAAAATTTTCACCAAACCTCCATTTTTCATGTGTTATTTATAACACATGTATTTTGGTCAAAATGGAAAAACTCAAAAACACGTTGATTATAACTTTTGTATACCATTTATTGCACCGAACCCGATTGTGAAGATTCATTTTAGTGAATACTGTAAAAAAAGAAAAATTTAAAATTTTCACAAAACCTCCATTTTTCATGGGTTATAACACACGTGTTTTGGTCAAAAATGGAAAAAAATAAAAAAACGCATAGATTATGATTTTTTTTTGTACCATTTCTTACACCCACCACAATTGTGAACATGCAATTTAGTGAAAATTGTAAAAAAAAGTAAAATTTAAAATTTTTACAGAACCTCCATTTTTCATATGTTATATAACACGTATTATGGTCCAAAATAGGAAAAAAAAATCCAAAAACGAGTTAATTTTGACTTTTTTTGTGACTTTTTTTGCGCCCACCCCGATTTGGAACATGCATTCTAGTTAATATTATCAAAAAAGTGAAATTTTAAATTTTCACCAAACCTCCATTTTTCATGGGTTATAACACACGTATTTTGGTCAAAACAAGAAAATTCCAAAATGAGTTGATTTTGTCATTTTTTTGTATCGTTTTTTGCGCCCACCTAATTTGGAACATGCATTCTAGTGAATATTTTCAAAAAAAATGAAATTTTAAATTTTCATCAAACCTCCTATTTTTCATGGGTTATAACACACGTATTTTAGTCAAAATAGTAAAATCCAAAAAAGTTTTGATTTTGACTTTTTTTGGACCGTTTTTTTTGCTCACGCCGATTATGAACATGGATTCTAGTCAATATTATCAAAAAAGGTGAAATTTAAATTTTCACCAAACCTCCATTTTTAATGGGTTATAACACATGTATTTTGGTCAAAATGGAAAAACTCAAAAACATGTTGATTATGACTTTTTGGTACCATTTATTGCACCGAACCCGATTGTGAAGATTCATTATAGTGAATAATGTAAAAAAGTAAAATTTAAAATTTTCACAAAACCTCCATTTTTCATGGGTTATAACACACTTGTTTTTGTCAAAAATGGAAAAAAATCTAAAAACGCGTATATTTTGATTTTTTTTGTACCATTTCTTACACCCACCACAATTGTGAACATGCATTTTATTGAACATTGTTCTTTTTTTTTTTTTTTTTTGGTTGGCTAATCATCCCATTTGCGGGGGGGGGGGGGGGGGTGCCACTCCCTATTTTATTGATAATAAAAAAGTTTACAAAAGTTAATGGCGGATATAACCACACCATTAGTACATTTGGAAAGCTATAAATAAGGAGGACTCCTCCCTTACATTTAAGCACTTATCTTGATTTTCAGAATGTAAATAAGGAGTACTTCCTCCCTTACAATTGCTAATCTAGAGTTATAGTATTGAAAGAGGAGAAACCTCCATTTTCATGTGTTATAACACACGTATTATTGTCGAAAATAGAAAAAAAATCTAAAAACGAGTTGATTTTGACTTTTTTTGTGACGTTTTTTGTGCCCACCCCGATTTGGAACATGCATTCTAGTTAATATTATCAAAAAATTGAAATTTCAAATTTTCACCAAAACTCAATTTTTCATGGGTTATAACACACGTATTTTGGTCAAAACAAGAAAAATCCAAAATGAGTTGATTTTGTCATTTTTTTGTATCGTTTTTTGTGCCCACCTAATTTGGAACATGCATTCTAGTGAATATTTTCAAAAAAAGTGAAATTTTAAATTTTCATCAAACCTCCTTTTTTTCATGGGTTATAACACACGTATTTTGGTCAAAATGGTAAAATCCAAAAAAGTTTTGATTTTGACTTTTTTTGGACCGTTTATTTTGCTCACGCCGATTATGAACATGGATTCTAGTCAATATTGTCAAAAAAGGTGAAATTTAAAATTTTCACCAAACCTCCATTTTTAATGGGTTATAACACATGTATTTTGGTCAAAATGGAAAAACTCAAAAACACGTTGATTATGACTTTTTAGTACCATTTATTGCATTGAACCCGATTGTGAAGATTAATTATAGTGAATAATGTAAAAAAAGTGAAATTTAAAATTTTCACAAAACCTCCATTTTTCATGCGTTATAACACACGTGTTTTTGTCAAAAATGGAAAAAAATCCAAAAACGCGTATATTTTGATTTTTTTTGTACCATTTCTTACACCCACCACAATTGTGAACATTGTTAAAAAAAGTAAAATTTAAAATTTTCACGAAACCTCCAATTTTCATGTGTTATAACACACGTATTATGGTCAAAAATAGAAAAAAATCCAAAAACGAGTTGATTTTGACTTTTTTGTGACGTTTTTTGCTCCCACCCCGATTATGAACATGCATTCTAGTTAATATTATCAAAAAAGTGAAATTTCAAATTTTCACCAAACCTCCATTTTTCATGGGTTATAACACACGTATTTTGGTCAAAGCAAGAAAAATCCAAAATGAGTTGATTTTGTCATTTTTTTGTATCGTTTTTTGCGCCTACCCAATTTGGAACATGCATTCTAGTGAATATTTTCAAAAAAAGTGAAATTTTAAATTTTCATTAAACCTCCTTTTTTCCATGGGTTATAACACACGTATTTTTGTCAAAATGGTAAAGTCCAAAAAAGTTTTGATTTTGACTTTTTTTTGGACCGTTTTTTTTGCTCACGCCGATTATGAACATGGATTCTAGTCAATATTGTCAAAAAAGGTGAAATTTAAAATTTTCACCAAACCTCCATTTTTAATGGGTTATAACATATGTATTTTGGTCAAAATGGAAAAACTCAAAAACACGTTGATTATGACTTTTTCGTACCATTTATTGCATTGAACCCGATTGTGAAGATTCATTATAGTGAATAATGTAAAAAAAGTGAAATTTAAAATTTTCACAAAACCTCCATTTTTCATTGGTTATAACACACGTGTTTTTGTCAAAAATGAAAAAAAATCCAAAAACGCGTAGATTTTGATTTGTTTTGTACCATTTCTTACACCCACCACAATTGTGAACATGCATTTTAGTGAACATTGTTAAAAAAAGTAAAATTTAAAATTTTCATGAAACCTCCATTTTTCATGTGTTATAACACTTGTATTATGGTCAAAATAGAAAAAAAAATCAAAAAACGAGTTGATTTTGACTTTTTTTTGTGACGTTATTTGCGCCCACCCCGATTTGGAACTTGCATTCTAGTTAATATTATCAAAAAAGTGAAATTTCAAATTTTCACCAAACCTCCATTTTTCATGGGTTATAACACACGTATTTTGGTCAAAACTAGAAAAATCCAAAATGAATTGATTTTGTCATTTCTTTTTGTTTCGTTTTTTGCGCCCACCCAATTTGGAACATGCATTCTAGTGAATATTTTCAAAAAAAAAGTGAAATTTTAAATTTTCATCAAACCTCCTTTTTTTCATTGGTTATACACACGTATTTTGGTCAAAATGGTAAAATCCAAAAAAGTTTTGATTTTGACTTTTTTTGGACCCTTTTTTTTGCTCACGCCGATTATGAATATGGATTCTAGTCAATATTGTCAAAAAAGGTGAAATTTAAAATTTTCACCAAACCTCCATTTTTCATGGGTACACATGTATTTTGGTCAAAATGGAAAAACTCAAAAACACGTTGATTATGACTTTTTGGTACCATTCATTGCACCGAACCCGATTGTGAAGATTCATTATAGTGAATAATGTAAAAAAAGTGAAATTCTAAAATTTTCACAAAACCTCCATTTTTCATGGGTTATAACACACGTGTTTTGGTCAAAAATGGAAAAAATCCAAAAACTCGTAGATTTTGATTTTTTTGTACCATTTCTTACGCCTACCACAATTGTGAACACGCATTTTAGTGACCATTGTTAAAAAAACTAAAATTTAAAATTTTCACGAAACCTCCATTTGTCATGTGTTATAACACACGTATTATGGTCAAAAATAGAAAAAAAATTCAAAAACGAGTTGATTTTGACCTTTTTTGTGACGTTTTATGTGCCCAGCCCGGTTTAGAACATGCATTCTAGTTAATATTATCAAAAAAAAGTGAAATTTAATATTTTTTTCAAACCTCCTTTATTTCATGTTTATAAGTTGTGTGACCTCCCAAATATATTCACTCTTTCGTGCCAAAAGTTTTGGCGGCAATTTGATAATCTATCTCTGAAATTTAATTTCAATATATAAAAGCATCCATCGGCTTCCCACTCTCTTCTCCAAAAAATCGCAAACAAAATGCAGCGACAGAAATCGATTCTCTCCTTCCTCAGGAAACCCTTGCCGACGGAGAAACAAAACATCGGCGGAGGTAACACGTTCAATGGCAATCGAGCTACTCATTTGCCGACGAAACATCTGGACCAAAACGGTGCAGTTTTTGGACATAATAAAGCTAATACTACTTCCACAGTAGACGACTCCGGTGAAGAAGTCAGAGGAACTGATACACCGCCGGAGAAAGTGCCGCGTCAGGTTCTCCCGGTGCATGGCGATGCTGACGAAAATAAAATTTCTCTATTCTCTAGCATCAAGCACAAATTCGTCAAATTCGATCGTGCGAAAATCTCCTGCGATAAGTAATGCCATTTCTTCTTACTTATTAGTTATTATTTATTTATTTATTTATTTATATTTTCTTTTGGAATTTAGGCTATGAATTTTTTTGCATTTGAAATATTCAATAATATTAGGTTGGGAAAGTTGCTAAAATTTCAGTTTAGATTTTGACAGGCGTTGTTGTTGCTACTTTTGCTTAAATTTCAGTAGTTTATTGGTTTACTTTTCCTTATATTTCACTGCTGAGTTAGGTCTGTAGAGTAGTATTTTCAATTTTGAAGAAATATGAAAATGTATTGAGTTGAAGGTTCTAGGAAAGTGTTTGGTTCTCTATTAGAATTGGATACAATACGAAGCTATACCTCTCTTTGAGAACCAAACCTGACCATTACTTTTTTTTCTTTCCCTTTAAATCCAAAGTGTAAAAGAGTTGAAAAGTGATGGTATGACTTGAAGGCGGCAATTGCATCAAAATATGGTTGTAAGAAATTTTCCTAGATGTATATCAAACCGATGGAGTGGAATGTTTAGTATAGGTATCTTGAGTTGCTGTCACCGCTTTTTCTAACTAGTTACAACAATAATTTGTTGAGGAAATTCAAAAATGATGGAAAAGGAAAAATGGTTTGTGGCATTTCGTGCAAAAGTTCTCCAGCTTAATCCAGTTCATTTTTTGAGATGCTTTAGTTAATCAGCATGTAATATTTTAGTCCCTTTATGGCCTGCTTATATATGATATTAGAAAGAGTTTTTACATTAACTGTAAATGGCAGGAAGCAATCAGGTGAATCAATTAATATGTCCTCCATTCCTTGCAAAGCCGACGTGCTGAAAGAATTGGAAAATGGAAATTTGGCTTCTCAACAAATTGGAAAGCAAAGTATTTGCCTTTCTAATGGAACCGTTAAACCATGGGGTGAAGGATGCCCGTTTGTTATTGAAAGTGATGATGATGTTCTTGGACCGGACACACCAGGCATGCGACCTTTGGTCCAGAGGTTCAAAAGGGTACAGGAAGATATTTGCAATTTTGAAGACAAAAATGATAGCCTTGCGTCGAATCCTACCAAAAGAGGGAAACTTCTTCAGGATTTGAATCATGAAAAGAACCATCATGAGGATACTGAGATGACTAGTAAGTTCGACTGGCTTAGTACTTCTAGGATCAAGGATGCTAAAGGAAGGAGGCCTGACGATCCTCTATACGACAAAAAAACACTCTACATACCACCAGAAGCTTTAAGAAAAATGTCCGCATCACAAAAGCAATATTGGGACGTCAAATGTCGATACATGGATGTGGTGCTCTTCTTTAAAGTGGTCAGTTCCATCTTAGTCTTTAGTATTGGAGCTTCTGCTTTTTGCAAATCATAAAACTGCTGAATGAAGTGTTCATGTCTTAAGATGAACTAAAAAATCTATGAGGCTGGAGCATAGTTGAGAATCAGAGGCTTGAAGCGACTAACTAACGGGGGGCTTTTGTGGTGAACTCTCATGTTTTCAATATAATAAGATTTACTGTAAATTTTGTGAGATGTGAGTAACAAAAGGTTTAGATGAGTGTACAAGCACCATTTAACGTCAGTTGAGTTAATGTTCTCTATTTGCTGTAGCGAAAGGTATAGATGAGGGTACAAGCACCATTTAACTCAGTTAAGTTAATGTATTCGATTTTCATCACTTGTAGCGAGGATATTATTTGGTTTATAAATTGCAAAATTATTTTGTTTAAACAGATTAGTGTCATTTTTGGATTCTGCTGCTCTTCGTTTCTTATGTTTCTGGTTTTTCTTTTTTGCTTATCAATTTTCCTTCTTTGGCATCAAATCACTATTTTCATCTGTAAATCAACATTGCTTAAAGTAAGCAAAAACGAATTATTTGTCATGTCTATATTTTGCAATAAACAAATTTATTATTAACGTTTATATCTTTTAGGGAAAATTTTACGAGCTCTATGAACTTGATGCTGAAATTGGTCACAAGGAACTTGACTGGAAAATCACGTTAAGTGGAGTGGGTAAATGTCGTCAGGTAATTTCTTGATCCACAAAGTATGATATCATGTTTCAGTCTTTTGGGGATCAGTAGTTGTTGGTGATAGATTTAGCACAACATTAGAATTACACCAACCTTTTTCAATTGTGGTCAGGTGGGCATATCTGAGAGTGGGATTGATGATGCTGTTCAGAAGCTGATTGATCGTGGGTAAGCAATTATCTATGGCAAATGTCTACTGATATCATCTGGATTGCCCTAGTTTGTGAATAGGTTTCTTCCCTAGACCCTTCTTTCACTACTCTCTTTACTTTTAGAATCCTGCTGCATTTATGTTTTCTCATTACTTAAGTATATAACAGACCTCCATTTTGTTTTAGTTTTATGACCCATTCACGCCATCTTCTTTTATTCTTCATTTCTCATTCAAAGATATAAAGTTGGAAGAATGGAGCAGTTGGAGACATCCGAACAAGCAAAGTCCAGAGGTTCTGCTTCCGTAAGTTTGACATTGACTTCTCTTTACTTATTTTTCCATGTGATGTAAATGGTTAAAGTTGTCCTAGAAGTGAAGCCTCTCATTTCTCTACCTCCATCAAATTTAATCACCATGTCTTTTAGTGTGTGAAATGTGCCTTAGTAGTGTCATCAAGTGTTCAATCATTAAAAAGTCTTTGCCCAATGGTTTTGAGGTTTCTGCATTTTGTGTTGTAAGCTATCTTTCCAGATGAAATGAGCGAATTGCAAAGGCTTTTGCAAACTGTATCAGATAATAATTGTTATTTGAGCATTGATCACAATCTGGTTTCAGGTTATTCAAAGAAAATTAGTTAGCGTACTCACACCATCTACCACAAGTGAGAATAGTATTGGGCCCAATGCTGTTCATCTTCTTTCCATAAAGGAGGTTGGTTTAAAATCCCTTTTCTCTCAGTGTCTTTCTATTTTGCTCCTCTTGGGGGTTCTGCAGATAATTGCAGGGTTGGCTTTCAGACTTGCTGGATATGTATTAGTGGAACTAGCAGTGATTACTTTATTTTGACTAACTTTGTTCTGTAACTTCATTAAATTTTGCTTACCTGTAATTTTGTTTCTAGGATTGCTGTGGGCACAAGAATGGCTCAACTGCCTTTGGGTTTGCTTTTGTCGATTGTGCTGCTCTAAGATTTTGGGTTGGTTCCATCAGTGACGATGCTTCTTATGCAGCTCTGGGAGCATTGTTAATGCAAGTATGGTCCTTGGTACTGTCCTTATATCTGGTTATTTGACAGTTTAATAGTGGAAATAATTTGTCTTCTGTTTTGCTTTGACTTTTAGGTCTCGCCTAAGGAAGTGATATATGAAAGTCGAGGTAAATAAACTCAATTGGTATTCATTTGTTAGCTTTCATTTAGGGAGATGTGTGTTTTGAAACAAAGTAAATATTCTATCATATTAGATGTTTGAAGGCCTGGTTTCACAAATTTTAAACTATGCTGAAGTTTTGTGCTTATGCTTACTGACTCATTATCTGTTACAGGAATGTCCAAAGATGCACAGAAAGCCCTGAAAAAGTACTCATTAACAGGTGAAAATTTTTTCAACCTTATAACTACTGTTTGGTGAAGAAGCATTTTTTCTTTGCTACAACTCTTCTCACTAGTTTTTGATCTTTCTGGTTACATGTTTGGTTAGTAGCAAGTAGGCGTTCCTTTTCTTCAATTTAAAAAATTTGAAGATTTAAACTCCGCAAAATCTCGGACTTTTTAATTCTTTCTTGCCCCCTACCCATTCACCACTGAAATCACCCTGCTATCAAAATTTAATTAAACATACTTTAGTGCTTCAGACGTGCTAATGCAGTTGGCTGTTCTCATGCTTGAGATGTGCTAACGCTATTTTATCCAAGTTCATCAATCCTTGAAGTTTTACTCTTCAGTGGAAATCCTTCTGTTTGCCTTACTTAACCTCAGTCTTTTCTTCCTTGAATTCTTTTTATTTGAAGAGAATGTGGGCGTGGAGACAAAAACAGCCTGGTAATGATTACTGGATCTTCGAGATAAATATTTAAATTTTGATTTGGCTTGTAGGCTCAACTGCATCAGTGTTGACTCCAGCTGAGATTAGTGCTGATTTTGTTAATGCTTCGGAGGTGAGAAACTTCATTCAGTTGAAGGGCTATTTCAAAGAGTCGAGTGACAGGTGGGATCATATACTTGAGGGAGTTGTACATCACGATCTTGCATTATGTGCTCTTGGTGGACTCACTAACCACTTATCTCGATTGCTGGTAAGCCTTCGGAATGAGTTATATATTACAACCACGAACATTAATGTCCTGTATACTCTATTGACCCTTGTGTCGATCAGTTGGATGATGTTTTATGTAATGGAGACATTATATCATATCAAGTTCACAAGGGATGCCTGAGAATGGATGGACAAACACTTGTGAATCTTGAGATTTTCAATAATAATGCTGATGGTGGTCAGACAGGCAAGCATTTCTAGATGTTTCAGTATTATGTAAAGTTGTTTTCTTCATCAATAACTTTTTGCAGTATGCCTTCTCCTACGTTAATTCAGACAACTCAGTAATACAGGTACATTGTTCAAATATCTTGACAATTGCATCACCTCATCTGGTAAACGGCTTTTAAGGAACTGGATCTGTCATCCACTGAGAGATGTTGAGAAAATCAATAATAGGCTTGATGTGGTTGAGATGCTGTTAGCAAATCCAGAAATCATGTTACTCGTGGCACAATATCTACGCAAGGTGCCAGATTTAGAACGGTTTCTTGGGCGTGTGAAGGCTAGCATTAACTCTTCTGCCGTGCTCTTTCTGCCTTTAATTGGTGGCAAAATGTTGAAACAGCGAGTAAGGTTTCTACGAGGAGAGAAAAAAACTAAGATTGTGCTTCTTTTGTTCGCTTTTGGTTTTATTGCATCATGTCAGTGATAAATCTCCTCTAGCTCTCACTAGTTGTTGCAATATTATTTCCTGAAAGAACAGTAGAGCAAACTTCAGTTTTTGTTTTTGAAGAATCAAACTTACTGATGATAGTACTTTTCATTGAATACTTGGAATCAGGTTCTTTTCTTTGCTTCCACATCCTTTGCACAGTAGGAGCCAAAATAAATGTCATTTTGAATTCATTGTCATGTAGATATTAATTTAGACCTGTAGAAGGTGCAAAAGTATTTGAATCTCATAAATGAGATAAAAGGAAATCTAGTTGAAAATTGGTTTTTATTTGAGCTCTTATGGCTTGTTGACTGTTTTGCACCTTGTAAATGGTCCTTATATTACTTTATTTTATCAAAATCTATCCTTCAAGCTCAATCTATGTTTCTGTTGCAGGTTAAAGTGTTTGGGTCACTTGTTAAGGGCCTGCGCATTGGAATGGATTTGTTATTGTCATTACAGAATGAAGGGCATATAACTTCTTTGTTATCAAAAGTTTTTTGCCTTCCTCTTCTGATTGGTAACGATGGGCTTGATAAATTTCTCACACAATTTGAAGCAGCAATAGATAGTGACTTTCCCAATTATCAGGTCTACTTCTTCCTACATAAATTTTGAGTATGTTATATATTGTGAATTATGCTATGGTTTTCTTATTGATTTTGGCTTTGATGCATCTGTGGTGCATCATTCCTTCAAGATTAGGCATTCTGTGTGCTATAGAATTATTAAAGTGGTACTACTGGAGGCTTGTTCCTGATTTTTATCTGTTGAAACTCTGTCCTATTCTGACATGTTACTGGAAACAAAGTTTATAAGCGTTTTAGGTTTCGGTAGAGTTGTCAGGATATATTTCCACGTTGAATTGCATAGGATTAGTTAATTTGAATATTAATTTTTTCAACTATGAAATGGATATTCTTCTTCTTTTACTAAACTGGATTTGGTATCCTATTCTTGAAGCAGAAGATCACCTCCTCTCTCTTCTTAGGCCTGAGCAGTTTCAACTTAAAGGCCTTGTGCAAGCACAAGCAAGCTTGACTAAGGCATCCAACACATTCTTATTCCCATGATTTAAGGCTTGTTATGAGGTCTAAGATCATTGTAGAGGCTAAAGTTTCCAACATTGCTTGAAATGGTTTGCATTTTCATATATGGTTTCTTGAAAAAATCATAGTAAAATAAATTAGACTACAAACTAGCAAGTTCACCGATGGAGCAATCAAAGAAGGGCTTTCTACTTCCCTTATTTTAGACTAGAATGGGTGAAAATTAATGCACCAGCTATGCATTTGCCAGGTTCACTGCTCCATTAATGTGAGAGGTGAGCATGTTTGTGTACTTATATCTCATTGAGCCAAAATGATGCACTTTTATGGGCAACTGTATGCATCCAAGAAAAATATGCCTTTGAAAAGAAGTCAAACCTCCTTCAGGACCCTACTGTGTTATAGATGATTTTTACTCTGGTAGATGGTCTTTTTGTACTGAACTTCATTGATGTTTTAACTTTTGCTCTGCCTTTACATTGATTCTTAGCTCGCCATGTATGTTGGCTCTTGTGTGTAAATCTTCCTGTCTTACATATTTAGCAAAATAACCAATCTCATTAGCTTCAATTTCTTGCATGTTGACAGGATTTTAATGCCACAGATTCAAGTGCTGAAACACTATCAATTCTAGTGGAACTATTTGTAGAAAAGTCTACAAAATGGTCTCAAGTAATCTATGCCTTAAGCTGTTTAGATGTACTAAGATCTTTTGCTGTAACTTCAAGTTTTTCTTGCGGAGCTATGTGTAGACCAAAGCTTTTACCTCACTCAAAATCCACAAATTTAGAGACCGGAGGACCAATACTTGCAATAGAAGGATTGTGGCATCCATATGCCCTTGGGGAGAATGGGGGATTGCCTGTTCCAAATGATGTCCATCTTGGGGTGAACATAGATGTTTACCATCCTTGTACTTTGCTTTTGACTGGACCAAATATGGGTGGAAAGTCAACCCTTTTACGTGCCACTTGTCTAGCTGTTATACTAGCTCAGGTTCAAATTTCGTTATGCTACTGTATAAACCTTGATGTATGTTTCCTTTTTCTCAATGTTTGCTGATTTTTTTTTTTTTTTTTTTTTTTTGAATAAAACTTCCATGGTTGCAGCTAGGTTGTTATGTGCCTTGCGAGGCTTGTGTTCTTTCACTTGTTGACATCATATTTACAAGGCTTGGAGCCACTGATCGCATTATGACAGGAGAGAGTAAGTTCTGCAGAGAGACTCCAATTGATGCTAAGATACCAGTTAATATTAAGCATTATTGTGAAGGTTAAATCACTTTTGTTTTTTCTCAACTGTGCCATGACCCATATTAGATTGAGTTTACTCAAACTCTTTGAACTTCAGAGGTAAATAGATATTCTTGTGATTGTACTTTAAATGAAAATGTAACTCCTGTGCACCTGTTGCATAGAAAAGTAATGTAACAAAAAAAAAAGCAAAAAGAAAGAAATAGATAACCTAAGTAGAAGAAAATTAAGAACATAAGTACAGAAGATTTGTTGTGTTACTGTGGATGCTTGATGAAAATAGTGGTAGACCTGGTCGTGACTAGAACTTTTGAATTATAATGAGGGCAAACAAATATGGTGGTTGTGAATGTTTAGTTTCTTTGTGATGTTATTGGTCTAACCGGTGTTCTTCTGCTGAGTAGACTGTTGAAGTTTACCATGCCCCAAGAGATTGCACAATTACATGCTCTGTAAACTCAGAACATTTTCATCCAATTTCTACCTGAACTATAAAAAGCTGTACATTTGCATTCAATGTCCACAAAAGTAACTGCTATATCCTCTGGACACTTGGAAACTGAGCGACTGAATGCTGATTTTAGTGGTCATTTAATTGAAAATTATCAATCTGGCCTTTATTGAATTATTGAAGCATAACTACATGCTTGTATTGTACAGGGAGAGTGACTTAAATCCATTATGTATGCTTCAAACATCTACTTTCTGTAGGTACCTTTCTCATTGAGTGCACAGAGACAGCAGTTGTGTTACAAAATGCCACACAAGATTCCCTTGTTCTTCTTGATGAATTGGGTCGAGGAACTAGCACTTTTGATGGTTATGCTATTGCCTATGCTGTAAGATTTCAGTCTGTCTTTGTTATTTCATAACCACGAAGGTCTTGGCTGACTTTGTGTACTGTTATCTGTTCTTTGATGTTATGACTGCAATATCTAGATTAGTAGACTAAATAATTTTGAGAGAGTGATTTATCAAAATTTTATAGTTTGTTTGGGATTGTTACTTGGACATAATGGATTAAAAATGGTAGCAATGCGATCATAGGCTGCCAACTGCCAAGATCTTGAAATTTGAAAGTTATAGACTGCAAATGATTTTCTTCTGTGAAATCCAATATTGGATCTTGATATTAGTTTATAATGTCAATTAAATCATTTTACCATTTTGATATTTGAGATTGTGTACTTCCCTAAAATTGTCCAACTTTGTCCAGGTACTTCGTCATCTAGTTGAAACAATCAACTGCCGTTTGTTATTCGCTACACATTACCATCCACTTACAAAGGAGTTTGCTTCTCATCCTCGCATTACATTGAAACATATGGCTTGCTCTTTCAAGAAAAACTTTGAGAACTCATCTCCGGGTGATCAGGAGCTGGTATTCCTATACCGTCTAGCATCTGGACCGTGCCCTGAGAGCTACGGGATGGAAGTAGCCAAAATGGCTGGGATCCCCAAGGTGGTGGTTGAAGGTGCTTCGCAGGCTGGACAAATCATGAAGAAGTTAATGAGAGAGAGTTTTAAGTCAAGTGAGCAAAGGGCCAACTTCTCTAGTTTGCATGAAGAGTGGTTCAGGACCCTTGTGACTGTCTCCAAGGCTGGGGAGAGTAATCTTGAGGATACATTCGATACATTATTTTGCTTGTGGCATGAGCTTAAGAGCTCAAGGAGATTGTAAATGCTACAACAGATTTAACATATCAGTACGTTGAAGAAATTCTTTTTCATTTTGAGGATTAAAAAAAAATGGAGAATAGTTTTGTGATTAGTTTGACTTGCATCAGAATAGCTCCCCCTGGTTTTTCCAATGATTTGAAACTTCATGTGGCATCTATATAAAGCTTAGGAAAATGAGTTATTGTTAATTAATTGGGTTATTGCCATTTTGGCCTCCAATTTGAAGAGTCAATCTTAAGCTATATTAGCTTGAAAGGCTCAATTGAGATTTTAAATCAGTTTAGAAGGTCAAAATGGCATTAACCGATGGTAATTTAGCTGTATCCTTGCTTTGGCAATCTATCGTGAAAGCCGAAAGGTTATTGTTGGTAAAAGATTTTGTAATATTTTTTACCGCTTACAAAAATCTGAGTCATTACAGGCATTGCACTGAATATGAAATTATGAATGAAGGACCAAAATTTTTTAAAACCTCCCATTTCTCTATCATAACTCCATAGCTTTATGCTCATGAATTTGATTAATAAGCTTCATTTACCCTTGGGGTGTAACAGAAGAGGAAATAAAACGGGAGAGGTCAGTGGCAGAAATATTCAAATGTGCAATTTTAACCATAGAAATGAATAATAAATCAGTGAATTTTCACAGCCATTTCTTTAGCAAACATTCCGCCTATCTTTCTAACCTTGTATACTTCACTAGGCTTGCCTAAAGTCTTAACAGGGTCTCAAGATATAGATTTTGTTTTCCAGTAATGCTTTCCATTTCTATTTATTATTAATTTTAAATCTAAAAGAAAATTGATGGTTAAGTAAATTCACCAACCAACAACAAGAAGTCAACAACCAGCAGTGATTCAAACTTCATGTGAAGTTTTTCCACCTATGAATCTGCAAAATTCATTTTAAGTGATGGACAAGCAGCAAGAAAAAGAAAACAGTAAGAAAAACATGACAAAAATCAAAGGAAAAGAGCTGGGATTCTCATGCATGTTGAATGCTGAGGTTGGTGCTGTTCTGGCTGTGATTCGACGCATTCCAGAATCCCAATTCTACCTCCCTTCTGAAGAGAATTATGATACATCAATTCTTCAATCTTTGAGATCATTAAGATCATTAATCTTCAATCCTGAGCAAGAATGGCGAAAGATTGATCCATCCCTATACTTGTCTCCTTTTCTTGATGTAATACAAAGTGATGATATCCCTGCAGTAGCAACAGGGGTGGCCCTTTCGTCCATCCTCAAGATCCTCAGGCTTGAAATATTTGATGAGAAGACAACCGGGGCTAAAGATATCATGAATGCATCTGTGAGTGCAATAACAGCTTGTCGCCTCGAGAAAACTGATCCCATTTCTGAAGAGGGTATCATGATGAGAATTTTGCACGTCTTGACCGCGATTATGAGACATAAAGCTTCTTTCTTGCTCACTGATCATGCTGTTTGTACTGTTATCAATACATGTTTTCAGGTTGTACAGCAGTCCGCCAATCGAGGTAGTTTGCTTCAGCGTAGCGCGAGGTACACAATGCAGGAACTAATCCAAATAATTTATTACAGGTTGCCAGATGTTGAGGTGAATGATTGGGAAGATTCTGAATCAGACACTGAGGATGGTAATTTGGACTCCGGTTTTGGGATTCGTTCAGCTATAGATATCTTCCATTTCTTGTGCTCTTTACTCAATGTGGTTGAAATTCACGAGACAGAGGCCTTTCATACTCCAACAGCGGATGGTGATGTTCAGCTTTTTGCCCTGGTTTTGATCAACTCTGCAATTGAATTAAGTGGTGATAGCATAGGTAAACATCCAAAGCTTTTGAGGATGGTCCAAGATGACCTATTTCACCATTTAATTCACTATGGGACACACTCTAGCCCACTTGTTTTGTCCATGATTTGCAGCACTGTTTTGAATATCTATCACTTCCTTCGCAGGTTAGCATCTTCAAATCAAGAACCACTTATTTTCTTGGGGTTCTGTAAAGGTCAATGAATAATTAACCGAATGAAATGCCTGGCCTATTGCAGGTCAGTTCGTCCACAGTTGGAAGCTTTCTTCTCATTTGTTTTGTTCAGAGGTGCAAATCTTGGAAACTCACCCCAACTCCAAGAAGTAGCAACTGAAGGACTTGTGAATTTCTGTCGTCAACAAACATTCATAATTGAAATGTATGTGAATTATGATTGTGATCCTAGTTTCGGGAATGTATTTGAGGAGATAGGCAAGTTGCTTTGCAAACATGCATATCCGACTGGTGGCCCATTGACAAGTTTGCAAGTCCAAGCATTTGAAGGCCTTGGAGCTATCATTCATAACATTGCGGAGAACATTGATAAAGAAGATGATGCAAGCCCTTCTGGACCATATCCAGTTGAGATTTCTGAGTATAAGCCTTTCTGGGAAGAGATGTCTAAAGATGATGGCGTAGAGACGTGGGTGAATTTTGTTAGGCTAAGAAAGGCACAGAAGAAAAAGATACTCATTGCTGGAAATCATTTCAATCAAGATGACAATAAAGGGTTGGAGTACTTGAAAATTTCTCGGTTAATTCCTGATCCTCCTGACCCAAAAGCCTTTGCTTTGTATTTCCGCTTCACTCCCAGACTGGACAAGACCATGATTGGGGATTATCTTGGTGACCCGGATGAATTTCATATTCAAGTCCTCAAAGAGTTCACAGAGACCTTTGAATTTACAGGAATGATATTGGACTCTGCCCTGCGAAACTATTTGGAAACTTTCAGATTACCAGGGGAGTCTCAGAAGATTCAGAGGATACTGGAAGCATTTTCAGAGAGATTTTATGATCAGCAGTCCTCGGAACTCTTTGTGAGCAAGGATTCAGTGTTCATCCTTTGCTATTCGCTTATCATGCTCAACACTGACCAACACAATCCGCAAGTCAAGAAGAAGATGACAGAAGATGAATTCATCAGGAACAATAGAGCAATCAATGGAGGAAATGATCTCCCTCGAGAACATCTATCTGAGCTTTTTCATTCTATATCATCCAATGCAATCACATTGTTTGGTCAAACTGGTGGCTCAGTAGAAATGAACCCGAGCAGATGGATTCAGATAGTAAATCGAGCCAAACGTGTCAAGCCATTTGTATCGTGTGATTTTGATCGTCGACTAGGAAGAGATATGTTTGCTGCAATTTCTGGTCCATCAGTTGCAACTCTTGCAGCAATCTTTGAACAAACTGAAGAAGAGGAAGTTCTCCATGAGTGTATTGAAGTATTATTTTCAATAGCTAGAATAGCTCAATATGACTTAGAAGACACACTTGACGAGCTCATTTGTTTGTTCTGCAAATTCACCACACTGCTAAATCCTTATGCATCAGCAGAAGAAACCCTGTATGCTTTCAGCAATGACATGAAGCCAAGGATGGCAACTCTTGCAGTTTTCACAATTGCAAACACTTTTAAAAATTCCATTGAAGGAAGTTGGAGAACTATTGTTGACTGCTTGTTGAAACTCAGAAGGCTTAAGTTACTTCCCAACAATCTCTTTGAGTTTGATATTGCTTCGTCTATCGAAGCTAAGAATGAGAAATCAGAATCAGGTGTTGTTTTTCCTACTAACTCATTGAAATTCGGCCATGCACGTCGTAACACTGGCTTAATAGGTCGATTTTCACACTTTCTATCATTAGAGAGCGTGGAAGAATCTCTAAACCTTGGTGTGAGTGAATTTGAACAGAATCAGAAAGTCATTCAACAATGCCATATTGAGAGCATCTTCACCACTGGCTCAAGTTTACCTGATGAGGCATTACTTAATCTTGGGCGTGCTCTTATATTTGCAGCTGGTGGGAAAGGCCAAAAGTTCAGCACTCCAATAGAGGAGGAAGAAACTGTAGCATTCTGTTGGGATTTGATTGTCATCATTTCTTCTGTCAATATCCACAGATTCTCGTCCTTTTGGCCTCATTACCATGATTATCTGCTTGGAGTTGTACAATTTCCTCTATTTTCACCTATCCCTTTTGCAGAAAAGGCTATTGTAGCACAGATGAAAATCTGCGCCAAGATGCTCTCTACATACCAACATGATAAACTTCCCGAGGAGCTCATCTTTAAATCTATAAATTTGATGTGGAAGCTGGAAAAAGAAATCCTTGATACTTGCTCTGACCTCCTATTACAGTCTGTCAGCAAAATTCTGATGGAGTACCCTGCAAATTTACAAACTAGCCTAGGATGGAAGACAGTCCTGCATCTGTTGTCAGTCACTGGGCGTCATCCTGAAACATATGATCAAGGCGTTGAGTCCCTAATCATTTTGATGTCCGATGGAACGCACATTTCTCGAACGAATTATGCTTTCTGTATTGAGTGTGCATTTGGTTTTGTTGCACTCAGGAACAGTCCAGTGGAGAAGAATATAAGGATAATGGATTTGATGTCTGATTCAGTAAAATTGTTGGTTCAGTGGTATAGAAGTGGATACTCTGATCCAGGTAGCAATGTTAGCATGGGGAGTAACGCAAGCAGCTCCTCGGAAGACAGTGCAAAACCTACCAGTTCTGCCAGCATGATCATGAACTTATTTGTCAAGTTAGGCGAAGCCCTTCGAAAGACATGCTTAGCAAGGAGAGAAGAGGTAAGAAACCACGCAGTCACGTCTCTTCAGAGAAGCTTCATTCTGGCTGAGGAACTGTGTTTTACACCAGCAAACTGTATTTACCTTTTTAACTGTTTGATCTTTGCCATGGTTGACGATATACATGAGAAAATGCTGGAATACTCAAGGAGAGAGAATGCAGAGAGGGAAACCAGAAGCATGGAAGCAAGTCTTAAACTTGCAATGGAGGTCTTAATAGAAGTTTATTCTCAGCTCTTGAAGCCAATATCAGAAAGTCCTCATTTTAGGCCATTTTGGATGGGTCTCTTGAGAAGAATGGATACCTGTATGAAGGCAGATTTGGGAGATTATGGGAAATCAAAGATGGAAGAAGTAATACCGCCCTTACTGAAAAAATTAATCTCAACCATGAAGGAGAATGAGATGTTGGTCCCAAAAGAAGGCGATGACCTGTGGGAAATAACCTATGTTCAGATTCAATGGATTGCTCCATCGCTCAAGGATGAGTTATTTCCAGACGCAGGATAGGTAGAGTGTCCAAAAAAGAACGAGAAAAGGATGATGAAAATAACCTGTTACTAAGCTGTATCTTAGATGATTTGATAGTTGTTATAGTGGGGAATTCTTTTATTGCAAATGTTTCAAATTGTTCGGAAATATTCCAGGCAACTCTATGTAGGATTAGCTCCTTTTTTGGCTGGATCACAATTGAAATGTAGTCTAATTTCAGAAATAGAAAGGCCATTGACAAAATGCTTTTTTCTTTTATATGTTGAAAGAATTGCTTTCTTTATGCCATTACATGCACCATTTCTCAAAACTCGAATCACATCAGTGCAAATTGAATGGAGGAGGAGGAGGAGGAGCAGGAGCAGTACGGCATTAAACTGATTGCGCTCCTTGTAAAAGTTCACATACATCTCATTATAAGAAAGAGAAACAACAATTTATTTGAGAATGTTTGGGACAATCTTGATTCTCAACTTGTACAATACAGTCAAGTGGTTAAACAAGAAGCTTTAAAGTTAGGAATTGAATGTAAACCATGACAGATGCTCTTCTGACACAAAATTGAGGTACAAACTCCATAAGATTGGGAACAAAAAATATAGTACTATCTAACCTTAATTATCAGATTTCAAACCAAAGCCTGAGAATAGATACAGGATTTTTCATACCAAAGCCCGAGAGTAGATACAGACACTTCTTGTCATACTTCCAAAATGAAGTATATTACTAATTAAAAGCTATTTTAGGGCACAATGCCGGGTGGTAACAAATAATCTACCGCAGCCAAAAATTTCCCCAAAAACCCGGCACTGCAATCTTTCTTTTGGTAACTTAAAAAACAGCAATGAAATACTGTGCTGCATTCGGTGTGCCTCGCACATTTAAAAGCAGGGAAATCCTAGTTCAGTTGAATCATTGCTGCCCACTTCTGCAAAAAGAATAACAACAGTCAAGAAACTAAAATGATCTTCAGACGGAGAAGCATTTAGGTCACTGAGAATGCAAATTTCAACCTAATTCTCTAGTATCACAAAAGTAACCCTTAATTGGTGAGGCTGCAATAGTGTGCCAACCAAAACCAAAACGAGGAGAGTGCCCACCAAAATGCTGCACATACATGGCATGAGCAAGTTAACTTTCTAAACCAGACTTCTAGGATCAAGAAGAAAAAAGAAATTACATGTGAACTAGAATACTTGTGTGTATACCAAACAGAAAGGAATACGAAATACTCCTGACACCTTTAGTTCAGGTTGAGCCTACTTATGCTGCTTATAATTACTCAGGTTGAACATAATTACTCTTATAATCAGCCAGGAAGACAAAAAAACATGAAATAGGAAGGACATTATATGATCAGAATCACTTCTAATTAAAAAAAAAATGTTTAGATTGCCCAAACATGGCACAATTGAAACACTTGGTCTACACATAACACCATGGACACGAGAAAAACACTGTTCCATTTTCTTATTTTCCATACCTACTGGCAGAAGATCTTTCAATTTCCTACCAACAGAGTTTCAATTTCCTAACAGATATTTCTTTTATCTTCTTTAAGTACTTTCCCCTCCTACAAAACTCTACTGCTATGAAAACATACATTTCATAGCGATACATGGAAGGATATAGATAAAAACACTTCTTAGCAATTGTTAAGCAAGAGAACTACTTGTTTAAGACTCAAAGACATTGATGTTGAGAAGGTTAATCAAATAATATTCACAGCACAAATGACCCCACAAGCAAAGAAGGGAACCATAAGCAAACCTTCCAACAAGCTTTGAGGTAACACATAATTTCCACATTGCAAATGGACACTGATGTTATTAGTTAAAACATTTGTTGGTAACTGGCCTCTGGATTTCTCAAACTAGATACATCACTTTTACATTGCAAAAATAACAATTAAGACTTCTGTTCATGTAACTTCTCACACTATAAGAAAAAATCTATTCATAAAACACATTTTTTTTATGTAATACCTGCATCACAGGCGGATATTCTCATTTGAACCATCCTCCTCGTCGTTGTTGTTGTCATCGTCGTCGTCGTCATCATCATCATCATTGTCATTCTCGTCATCCTCCTCTTCATCCTCTTCCCTTAATTTAGCAATCTCCGCCTGTGCCCTCTCAACAATCTGCTTCTTTTGCAATTCCATTTCCCTCTGGAAATCCCTCCTCATCTTCTCCAACTCCATCATTTGTCTCCTCTTACTACTCTCAATCTTCTCATAAATCTCCCCAAATCTCTGAATCGAATCTGCCAACAATCTAGCTGATTCACCATCATCCTCCTCTTCCCCAAGACCAAACCCGTCATCTTCAGGGTCATTCTCTTCATCTGACACCCCAGGACTATCCCTCATCTCATCCAACACATTAGACTTATCCAAATACACCCGCGGATTCATGAACACATACTCCCCTGAATCAACCCCACATCCCAACCCACAATGCCCTCTCATCCTCAAATTCAAAAGCACGTCCATCTTCTTAAAAAACACCCACTTGCTCAAAAATCCTCCTCCAACTTTCTCCATTTTGGCCCGCTCTTTCTTGTATTTCTTCTTTAACACATCCATTTGATTTCTACACTCCATCTCAGTCCTCTCCCCACCAGTCATCTCAGAGACTTTCTCAGCCACCTCAACCCAATCCTCAGCCCTCAAACTCCTCCTCCCCAACTCCAAATACCTCTCCCCCCACACTTCCAACAACACAAAACTACCCTCCTCGTTCCAAGAATCCCTCGAACTCCCACCAAGATTTGAACTTTTTGATCCACTCAGCCCAGAACGAGAGGCAAACTCGTAATTTGAAGTCAAAGGTTCCAACTTTCTCTTCTTTTTGTTTCTCTTTGGCTCCTCCTCGTAATAGGAATGATAATAGAACTCATTTTGAGCATTATTGAATTGTGGGTTTTCTTCCTCGTCCACAAATTCATCATCTTGTTGCGCAAACCCAACGTTATTCGTGTAATGGGTGTTCAAGGAATAAGGATGAGGGTTTCGTATTGGTTGCTTTGATCGAAAAGAATACCTACCTTCATCATCAGAGTCATCCATGACCTAAATTAATATGGGTTTAGAAGAAAAGCGATTAAGAAACAGAGAAAACCCTATTATTTGCGAAGGCAAGGGTACATGTGAGACCCAATTTCAGGGTTTTGATTAGGGTTTTGAGGATGAAAGTGAATAATCAAATGAGGGATTCACAAAAGTATTATTACAACAAGATTGGGAGAAGGTGATGATGTGAGCTTTTGAAATGTGTCTTTGATTTTATTAATTTCTTATTGGGTGACTGTGCCATTGCCCATTGGATGTGTTGTTTGTTCCTCAATCCTCATCTTCCATCTTATTACTTTTTCTTTTCCTTTTTTCATAAAAGATGACGGGTCCAATCCAACCTCAAACTAAAATACAAAAAATTTTATTTTATATTATAATTTTAATTATCCAAGTTTTTCTTATTAATCAATAATTATCTATTTATAATTCAATATAAGCCTGTTTCAGATATAAAATAAAAATTAATAATTATTTAAATTACGATTCTAATCTCTTACATATTATTTTTATTATACATTAAAATTCGATTCATACAAGATCAACTACAAAATTTGGCATACAAGTTCCTAATCTCTATTAGAGAAAATTACATATAATTGCAAGTCAAGTACCAAAGTTGCAATAAACAATACCAAGTTCATTTGCATTTGAAAGATGAAAGCCAATTAAATGAGATTATCTTGTGAAACTGGTTCATATATACAACTTATACGCGCATATTTTTTTTTGTTAATTTTTGCATATCAAATTTTATGTTATCATGTACCATTTTCAATAAGTATCAATTATTAACTATAAAAAATTAGTATATTAAGCAACAAAAATTAGCGTATCAAGTATCAAAATATTAGAAATTAGCGTATCAAGTATCAAGTAGCAATTACTAGAAATTAGCGTACCAAGTATCAAATATCAAATATTAGCGTATCAAGTGTCAGAATGACCCGTGTAGTTAATATTGATGCTTGATACGTGAAAATTTGATATTTTATACTCAAAATATAATAGTCGTGCGCGTAGGCGTGCATCATTAAACTCGTCGCATATATAAATTTGTTTCAAGGAGTTTTTGTGATTAATTAAAATAGACAATCATAATTGATAAATGCAATTGCAAAATTATAGAATTAAAAGAAATAACATCATTTGAGAAGGTAGAGAGAAATTCTATTAATTAATGTAATGTGACTAGTTTCACGTGAAGGAAGTCTAAATTATCCAATGCATTTTTTTTTCTAATTTTGAAGGTAAAACAAAATGAATCCCAGTTTGAAGTTAAAGAAGGAAAAACTTTTAATTAATTAAGATGTGGGTGTTTAGATTGATGACAATAATAGTGATATTGAATGAGCATGGGGTGTAAAAAGCAATGATTAATGAAGAAATTGTGGCTGTATTTGTTGAATTTTGAAGCACTGGAGCAACTTGTTCCAATAAAAGGACTTGATTGACTATATATTACTGGAGACTACAAGATTGGCAAAACCCTGCTGCCAATCTTTGACTGGATGAATCATCTGTTAAGCTTGACTCTATCATCACAGTATTTAATGCCAAGAACATCCAATATATCAATCAAGCTCAAATTTTAGTGCGACTCATCCTCGTTTCATGACTTTTAATTACAATTAAGTTGATTTACGGATATGTTTTGATTCTTAATAAAGTTGATCGAGGAACTGGAGAAGGAGATAAATGGGCATCGATCAATCAATTCCCTTGCAAATATTTTTCGGAGCTTCTATATAATTAAGCTCTGCCATGTAGATTATCATTTCAAGAATCAAGATGATAGCTGGACTTCCCCCCTCATTACATATGATGCTATATACTTGTTGCTCTTTCGAAAGAACTGCACGCAGGAAGGAAAGAAATCTTCATGAACTACCGTAGAAATTCATGATTCTTATGTGAGAACCCAATGAATTTACGAGCAACACAAGTTGGATCTTGACATAGGTTTGCATGTGGCTGGACGAGATTCTTTGGGATCAAAAAGAAAAAAAAAATTATGACTTCGAATAATGTTAATGGTTGCAAAGGGAGCATTATAAACACTGATGAAATGAAGTGAGTAACAGTGTTTGTACGTAAAACGTTAAAAATGGTTGCAAAGGGGGCATTAAATTAATAACTTGCACAGCCATAAATTGTGAACTTGGCAGATTTGAGAGTAGAGATTGTCCCATTCTTACTTCTGAATTGTATGAACAAAATATCCATCTAACTTTCGAATAAATCGTGTTTTGTAAAGTCATTCCAAATTCCAATTACAAAAGTGGTTTCAAATTTATGTCAACAGCAGCCATAGATGCATACATTAGTTGAACAGTTGTTTTACTGTTGTTTAGCAGTGAAGACTTCCATTTGAATCATTTTACAATTTTTATTTTCATAATCTACCAATTTACATATTTTTCCATCAAATTGAAAAAAAAAAAACACTTATAAATATGAGTACATAGTTTTTATTTTCAAAAAATCATAATTTTTCTTCTAAAAATCTAGACTATAGCCCATATATAAAAACTATAAGCAATCATTCTTTGTCTATAGATTAAGTATTTTATTTGGCCGTTCAACTGGTAAATGGTGTGGAATGTGGATACTTTTAAGGCCTCCATTTCCATCTGCCATTAAAGACTGCTGGTTTGGTTTCGGAATGAATTAAAGTTGAAGTATTGAAACCAATGCAGCCCGTGATATCCATTCCACCACTAGGAGGAAAAGTGAAAAACACAATATTCTTGTTGTCTGAATCGTTTTATCCTCCCATCCCAATCTCCTTCAACCACTTCTTCCCCATCTAACTTCCTTTATTAATTACTTATTCATAGCTTAGAGTTTAAACATAATCTTGCACTGGTTAAGGAACCTCGATTCAAGATGGGTAAAACATTCGACTCACGCACTACTTCTAATTAATATTCCACTGACAACGATCCACCCAAGTCCATAGTATGATACTCGTACTTATGTAGCATCGATTCAATTGTTTCTTGATCCCAAAGTTAATGGGCAGTGTTGAGCGTTGAGAATGTGAGACAAGTATGGGCAAAATAATTATGCATCTATGCAAGCATCACGGAGCTACCTACTGGCAGTAGCCTTCTGTTAGACCGTGATTCTGAATATGGTAGTATATTGATTCATTTATGTATTTAGAGAGGCTACTGGCAAGCAGTCACGCATTTGCATGGGTTCTGGAGCTGGATAAATGCTTTTTGTAAACTGTAAAGCAACATTTCGCCAGCCCTCAATCGACCAACTATAATTCCATTTCCAATTTGGTTTGTGTTGTTTCTGTGTGTATATGTGTACCTAAAAAGTACTCCTACGACACATAAATGGAAAACTGAAATTTCAGTTGACAAGTAGAGAATTAATTATGTTTACTTTTATTCATTAACGAGGCTGGATTTTTCGTCTATAAATTATCAAGCATTTGCAGGCAGCGATGGATGTCATGCATGCAAGTAGTTAGTGAGAGTGAGTGACTATTCACTACTTATAGTAATCGAGTTTACGTGAGAGTACTGTAAAAGAATTAAAGGGCGATATTGAAATTATGGTTGGGAAGGGCCTTTTCTTGCTTCTTGAGATTCTTGTAGTACTATTGACTGTACTGAGATTTGGGGAGGGTATTAGAGAGTTGAAGCGAAATGATGATGAGGAAGCCATGATGAAGAAACCGGGAAAGTTTTTTGGTGTTAATAGCAATGTTAGTAATAGCCATGCAGCGGGTTGGCAATGGAAGGGGAATAGTAATAATGTTGGTAGTCGGAAAGGGGACTTGAGCTATGGCCATTCCTTTAGTTTTGGTAATGGTGTTGGCTATAGCTTTCATTATGGTTCCACGACTGGCGATAGTAACAATAACCAACCCAAGAAGCCCCCTACTGGTCTTGCTTTTGGAAAACCTGATTGTGTAGGTAAGGGCGGCGGCGGTGGCATTGGTGGTGGAAATCCCCACAAGAAGGAGAAAAAGAATCATCACCAAGGAGGGATTGGTGGAGGAATTGGAGGAGGGGGTGGGATTGGTAAAGGAAAAGGAGGTGGTTTGGGTGGTGGTTCAGGTGGAGGTTTAGGAGGTGGCATTGGTAAGGGCGGAGGGATTGGTGGTGGCATTGGAGGTGGAGCTGGTGGAGGAGTTGGAGGTGGCGCAGGTGGAGGAATCGGTGGTGGAGGGATCGGTGGTGGGGTTGGAGGTGGTTCAGGTGGAGGATTAGGAGGTGGCATTGGTAAGGGCGGAGGGATTGGTGGTGGCATTGGAGGTGGAGCTGGTGGAGGGGTTGGAGGTGGCGCAGGTGGAGGAATCGGTGGTGGAGCTGGTGGAGGGATCGGTGGTGGGGTTGGAGGTGGCGCAGGTGGAGGTTTAGGAGGTGGCATTGGTAAGGGCGGAGGGATTGGTGGTGGCATTGGTAAGGGCGGAGGGATTGGTGGTGGCATTGGAGGTGGAGCTGGTGGAGGAGTTGGAGGTGGCGCAGGTGGAGGAATCGGTGGTGGAGCTGGTGGAGGGATCGGTGGTGGGGTTGGAGGTGGCGCAGGTGGAGGATTAGGAGGTGGTATTGGTAAGGGCGGAGGGATTGGTGGTGGCATTGGAGGTGGAGTTGGTGGAGGAATCGGCGGTGGCATTGGAGGTGGAGGTGGTGGAGGAATTGGTGGTGGGGTTGGAGGTGGCGCAGGTGGAGGATTTGGTGGTGGGGTTGGAGGTGGTGCAGGTGGAGGTATTGGCGGTGGCATAGGAGGTGGTGCCGGTGGGGGTATTGGCGGCGGCGTGGGAGGAGGAATTGGTGGTGCAGGTGGAGGTCTTGGTGGTGGGATAGGAGGTGGTGCCGGCGGTGGAATCGGTGGAGGCGCTGGTGGAGGGATAGGTGTTGGTGGTGGCGGTGGTATTGGAGGTGGTGCTGGTGGAGGTTTTGGCGGTGGTATTGGAGGTGCTTCTAGTGGAGGAATAGGAGCTGGTGTTGGAGGTGGTGCGGGTGGTGGCATTGGGGGTGGTGCAGGTGGTGGAGGATTTGGAGGTGGAGGGGGTGGCGGTGGGGGATTTGGAGGTGGTGGAGCTGGTGGGGGATTTGGTGCTGGCGGAGGATTTGGAGGAGGCAGTAGTGGAGGAGTTGGAGGGGGGTTTGGAGGTGGAGGGGGTGGAGGGGGAGGTGGGGGAGGCACAGGCCTTGGTATTGGTAGTGGAATAGGTGGAGGATTTGGCGGAGGAGGTGGAGCCGGAGGTGGCATAGGCTAAGCTCACTGCTGATCCGTATCTGTTCTTCAAGACTCGAAACTAATTCACGTTCCATGCATTAATTATTTTCTCCGTGTACCTTAATCTTAATTTGGCGTTAGTATCATCATTTTATTTGTCCATGTCCAAATCTTGTTTGTAATGTTTAAACCCTTGAATGTTATTATTCATCGAAATAATTAAACCTGGGAAGTGGGAATTCATCCCAATGTTCTTCTTCAACAACAAATTTGTTCTGAATTCATTATGGATCATCTTCCAAGTACAGTTTGCTCAATAAAGAGGTTTCGTAGTTTATTTGTCCGCAGCTATCCATAATCCAATGATCCCTCGCAATATCAAAGTTGGCCTGCTGGCCCTCCGATCATCTCATGCCACTAGTAAATTTACATGCGATATTATTAATGTCCACAAACAATCCTACTATGAAGTTAGAAAAACTGAACTGTTTTTGATCCTCAAGGCAAAGCAATGAGGATGATAAATAATAAGATATGCAATTCAAAGTTAACATGCCTATTATAAGGCTCTGCTCTAATGGTACTAAAATGGTCCTTTTGAAGCTGGTTCAGGAACCCATTTTCATTCCAATCTTAAATGCCAGCCTTATTGTAGCCTGTTATCTCTTTGGTTTAGGTCCGAAACACGAGTAGAGATCCAACGTCAAACCTCTTTGGAGACTCCAGATTTTCCCAATTTGTGAGCCTTGTGTGCACTTTAAAGTAAGTTCTTTCCAGCAACAAGAATGGCAAGTATAGTAAAGGTTGTATTATGGTTTATCCGTTTATGGATGGTCGTAAAAAGAATATCAAGAAATGAGTAAAAGGTAGATTAACAGACATGTTTCTGTCTTGTCTTTTGAAGTAAACCAACGTCATTTCGACCATTCAGTCAGCGAGTGGGCAGTTGTTAAATTGTTTGGCAAAGAAACAAAGTTAACCTCTGCAAATTGCAATAAGATGAAGTCGCAGTGCACTTTGAGATTGCAAAGCATGCTCCACATTTCCATTTGAAAAGTCCCAAATATTGAATCATTTTGACCATTGTCTCCCCCAGAAGCCACTTTTACAATATTGTTTAAAATAGAACAGTAAACCGAAAACAGGGTATACATTCTCTTAATTTTCATAAGTTGGTCGAACACTTTGAGATTGCAAAGCATGCGCCACATTTCCATTTAGAGTGAAAGTGGGATGCCTTTATTTCCTTTGAGAAAGCAGAAAAAGGCATCCAAGACTATATATCCAGTATCCACCCACAATTGGCCCGTGTCATTTTGGATTCCAGATTTTATGTCCAATATTTATCCAGTTCTATTTTGTTTAACGTTTAAAACTACGTAGTTTCATTAAAAGTAGGGACTAAATGTATAAATATCATTAAAATTATTTTAAAATTATTAGACCCTAACTAAGAGATTAGTTAATCTTGAACAGACAAAACAGACAAAATCTTGAACAGAAGATCCCGTATCTACATTTTGTGTATAGGTTAAAAGGAATCATCAACAACTTCTTGTGAGATGCAAATTTTGAAATTTAGAATGTTCAAAATGAATGTGTTAAGTGTGTAATGTATACGTCTAATCTTAACTAAATTGCTTCAAGTCAATAATTGACATCTCTATCTATGTGCACATGTGCCTTTCTTTTTCTTCTCTGTAGATTCACCAATGAAAAGGGGGAGATTGAAGAAAGAAAGGTCGGTATGGTAGTTGCCAAGTCTCTTCGTAGATATATACGGGGGTGCATATGTAACCATAGCAGTGGTAATGGATGGCACATGGATTTCCATTTGTAGAACAAACCTGAGGACTTATAATTGACCATATATAATATTTTAATTAATTATTCATGCCATAAAACACTCATGAATTGACTTGCAATTCTACTTGATTGAGGTTGTGTTTGTTTTGTTATTTTCAGCTGATTAATTTTCTAAGTGCTGAGTACTCGTACACGACCAACAGTAGATCCCAATCACAACAAAAAGTGGATTGACTTTGGTTGAATTATTGAAGCAAAAGTGATCCATACATGGAAGGAAACATTTAACACATCAAACTCACTTAACGTTGGCTTGCATTCGATACCAGATCTTTTGTTCAATATTAATTTTCTTGTCCTATTCTATTTAATATTCAAAATAATGTAGTTTCACTCAAACTAAAGATTAAAAGTATAAATATCGCTAAAATTATTTTACAATTAATAGACCCTAAGTAAGAAATAATTTTAATTTAAGACAAAATAAAACACGATAATATTGTATAGAATATCTCATCTCCTTTATTCTGCCTCAAACTTCTCGACCCTAATTCATTAGTACTTTTGTCGTCTCTTCTCTTTTTTTTTTTTGTCCCTGTAAGCATTAATAGAATGGAGTATAAAATTAAGAGTTGTGAGTTGGATATAAGTAAGAATCTAATATATAAATCAACTTGAGATATTTATTTTTGCATAATAAAATGTAGCAAATATAAAGTTAAGATTTGGCGCTATAATTTCGAGTTACAATTTTGCATATGCGTTTAACGAGTTGGCAGGTTTGAACATTTGTCATTATGGTACGTACGTATGAGAGTCAATACAAGTATATCGTAGCATTAAAAAAAGTGTGTAACATTATGAAATGAGAATCGTGGTTATTCCTTTGAAAGAATTAAACACCGCAAAGAATGATCTTATCCTGTTACAGCAATGATATGGGGATTGAAATTCTGGAGTGAAATCCCACAGTGAATAACGTGGCAGTGATAAAAAGACAAACTAATACCCTAACCAAATGATGAGTGAACCCTAATGGATAAGGGATAAGTTTGCATTTTTATCACTGCCACGTCATTCACGATTTCACTCCAGAATTTCACTCACCCTATCATTTCTCTATCCTGTTATTAGGATGAAATTATCTGAAAGGAGTTATGGTTGATCACTCTCTTAATTTAACATTAATGCTTAATCTAAATTAATGAACAAAATCTTGTAATGGATAACACATCACCAATATTCATCCGAAACATATTCGTGCATTCTTTGAAAGCCGTCCATGCTTAAATATGGAAAAACATATTCTCACAGCAAATTTTTCCGATTTATTACTAAATAATTATAAATTGCTATTGAATGGGATTAAGGATTCCTCTCCTAATTAATTACTTAAACTGGAACTAAAATGAGTCAATAAAACGAAGGATTCAAATCGCTCATTCTGTGAATTTGGAGGTATCCAACCTTTCCCAAATTACAATAACCAAGAATTAAACATTAGTCTAATTAATGGTCCCTTTTTGTTTTGTGGCTGTCGGCTTAATTAAGAGAATTTAAGCCCATCATTACTCATTCTGTGATGCGCGGCAATAAATTTCTGAATTGGGTCCTCTTTCATAATTGATCTTTTTCTTTAAAGGAAACTAAAAAATAACAACAATAATTAAACATTTATTCTCACAAAGGATCCCCTATATCAATATGTGTCAGCTCATTATCAAACAATAAAAACAAGACACGTGACTTATTTAATGTACGTAAAACACGTGTCTTGTTTTTGTTGTTTGATACAGTGACTTATTTAATGTACGTAAAATACGTGTCTTGTTTTTGTTGTTTGATACAGAAACTGATACATGCAATGATACTTAGGATTCGGTACTTCATGTATCCTAGTTGATTATTTTGTATTATCTACACATATTTTTATTTATATTTAAATACATAATGTTTTATAAAAGTTTTTTTTATAACATATAAAAGTTTTCATTTTTCCGATGCTAATTGATTACCTGGATACTTTTTAATGTATTCATTACTTCTTTGACTTAGAGAATGCAGTTCGAATTTGAACTTGTTTTCTAAAATTTTCATAAGATCTGGGCAGGTGATAACTAAAATTCTAAAGCAACTAATAATTGAGGACTCAGCAGTTGTTATTGAGAAGAACAGATATGACTAAAGATTATTCATTCATTTTGCATCCCAAAAAAGTAATAAGACACATGGTAATAAAACTGTACATACAACTTGTTCTTCCCACTCAAATAATTCACCATTATTAATTCGGATATGCATGATTCGCAGCCAGTTTTTAATACTAAAAAAATTCCAAGCTACCCTTAACTAGCTAGGGCGTTGCATTTTCAACATCCACTTATATATAGTTGCCAAAATCGTAATGATTAATTGAAACTCTTGAACCAAAAAGATATATATAGAGAGTTGGTGAATTATTTGTGTTGTTTAAGGAAATTACGTTTCAAACTTGGGATAAAAACAAAATTCTTCCACAGTTTATTACATTGATGAAAAATATCGTGCATGCATAATGCATTTCAAAAAGGAAGGTCATAACTCAGAACTCGCATGCAGTAATGGAAGTAAACAGAGTACAACTCCAATAACCGACTTACTCTTGTGACAATTTGTGGACGCAAACTCTTTACCTTCATTTCTTTATATATATATATATGTAGTCTGCATTTGATTATAAAGAAGCTTTCTATGTAGCGTTAAAAAACAGGAAAGAAATTATTGAAAAAGATTTGACATGGTCTCACATGATCACGTTATATTTGAAGGAAAATGATTCCTTCTAAGAAAAATATTGGAAAATTAATTGCTATTATTTGACCCCATAAGAATTTTTGTTATTATTATTATTATTATTGGCATAAAATCAATACGAATTACTGTATATGAAAAAGGAGAGTGAGAGGTTAATTACCGATCTTTCCCCTTGTATGTATTATCCTTTGATTTTTTAAAAAAAAAGTATAAAAGGGATATATAAAGGGAAAATTGTTTACAAAAACAAATAAAAGATTGAGGCAAATTAATGTTATTGATGAGGTGGGATTTATTTTGTATAGTTTTGAATGATAACTATCATATGGTATCACTATTTCCTACTGAATTACTAGATCATGTATACCTTCATTTTTAAAAAAATAATTATTATTATAAAGCATAATTTATGTATCAACTAAATTTATTTAATAAAGTTAATTAATGATGTAGGATAAAATAATATTGTGAATTAATTTTAAAAAAAATGAGTAATTTATGAGCATAAATTTAATTCATATGTAATATTCTTCCCGGCAACCAAAAGCAAGGTACCACTGGCCACTTTGTAGAGTTTTGTTGAAATCGTATACGTTTTTTTCTAGTAAACATTAATTTTGATAAGTAACTTAATTTGATTTAAAACTTAATTACAACTCAAGCAATAGCATATGCCTTTTTCAGGTAAGCTTACATATCTCCTTTCCAGACGAATGGCGAAACTGTCGATTGTTTTTCCTATTCTCACTCTCTATTTACAGACAATACCATTGTTATTGTTTTTGTTTTTGTTTTTGTTTTTTATCCAGATCAAAACCAATGGCATTACTAAAAATTCTATCCAAAAAGTAAATTTCAAATGCATTTGGCTTATAATTTAAAGCGATTCGATCATCACAAAATTTCAAGATCTACTATATATATCAGCTTAATTTTTTGTTCCGTTTTTCGTATCGATTCTCTCTTCCAGGCTTGTCTCTGGAATCAAATTAGAATTCAGAGGAGGCCCTTTTGCCGTACGTTGTTTCTTAATTTGGTACATCTCCAGATTTTCCATGACTCTACAAGGTTAATTACGTAAGAGAATTAAGTATTTTATGATGTTAATCCCAGTTCTGTTCAATAAATACAACTTCTTTCTTCCATTTCTTTTGATTCTGCGCAGGTTCCAAATCCAGGGCATTTCAAGAATCGCATTTCTTGTTTTTTCTGCTGTGTTTATTAGATAATATGCATGCCATCCCATTTTTTGTATTTTCATTAATTAGAGTTGGTGTTGAAGAAGAAGAGTAGGGTTTCTTGATTGCATGCATGGGGGAACTGATTTAAAGTTAGAATTGTGAATCTTGGATTGATATCTTGACGTGATCTTCAAAATATATTTTCAGGTTGTCAAAGTCAATGTTCTACAGCGATTGTCTTGTCAAATTCAGTGCCTTAACCAAACAAACGAAACAACGTTTGTGATTTAGTAATCTTTCCCCAAGTTGGAGTAAAACCACCGACGTTAAAGCAGTCGGCTTTAGACAGAAAGATCATTTTTGGTAAGTAAACCCAACCTTTAACTAACGTACGTCCATGGATAGATCTTAAAATTCTTAAGTTTTTTTTTCTTTGATGAAGTCCAAATTGATTTTTTTCTCTTGATTCTTCATGCATGTTTTACCGTCAGCATTATCGGCGAGGGGGGGTTTATCGTAAGTTTAATTTGTGCATGAAATTGGTTTAAGGCCCCTGCTTTCATGCATTATTGGCGCTCTTAATTAACTAATTCCTACTAAGATGCCTTTTATAACTCACATAATATATATATATATAGTTAATTAGTATCGTCTTAAATTTTATTATTTAGTTACCACAGTTCGTTTTTTATTTTATTTAGAAATTAAATTTTATAAATTACTTATTTAGTGTGTATTTTCAGTACAAAAATCAAATTGAAAAAAGAAAATGTGTGAAGAACGGTTTTTCCTCCTTTGCCAGCTTATTATGTTATGATAAGCTGACGGGAGAGAGCAACGTAAAGCATTGCCGTGTATTTGGAAGAATTGCGAAAGTTGTTAGCATTAGTGTGAGTGGAGCACTTTTTGGCTGTGCTGAGGTTATTAACTTGTTCAGGAAAAGGGAATTAGCTATTCAAAAAAAAAAAAAAAAAGAGTACCTATTACATTAAATTTTGTATACTAATTAATGAAATAGTTTTTCCGACATAGTTTTCAATGATAATTACGATTAACAAAATATAAGTTTCAATATATGCATGAGATAAACCCTAATAAATATAAATATTTGTTGTAGATTAAATTTGGGTAAAGTAAATGAAACAGATAAAAAATATTATTTATTAACAGTGAATATGAAAGAAAAACAAAAAAAAAAAGTTCATAATATGGTGAAGCTAATTTATTTATCACTACAATATGTTTGGAGGAGAGAAATTACAATCACAAAATCACATGTATGAAAGCCAAAAAGGCAAAAAGACTTTTTTATACATACCTCTTTGAGGTATCCCTACTCCTACTCCTTTATTTACTTTACAAAAATCTCTAACATACTCTATTTATAGGGTAATGACAAATTTAAAACATACAAGAGTTTGGAAAAAGTATCCCTTACAAATTCTAATTCTTAAAGGAAAACAATCTAATAAATAAATCTTATTAAGAATATAATTTTAACTAATTAAAGCTTAGTTTAATTTTTCAACAAAAGTTAATAATATTTAATGAAAAAAATAAGTTTAGACAGAACAAAGTGCAATCCGTATAATTAATTAATCAACCATATAGTGGATAAAAGGTTAGGTATGGATAATGAACTTAAAAAAAAAAAAACATTTAGATAACAAGAAGGAATGGGGATGGAGAAGTAGAGATTTTAGAAAAGAATCATTAAAAAATTCCAAGTTATCTAAATCAACTATTACGAATAACAAAAGATTGTTTATCTATGAGTAATAAATGGATTCCTATTTGAATGAGGAAATCCCAGAAAAGATAAATAAAGAACCGGCAGATAAATGTCATTTCCTTTCCTTTTCTTGTTTTGGATTTTGACATAAGAGTCAATCTTTGACAAATCTTAGATTCCCTGTATCGAATTTGTCACTATTGCATCATGATCCACTAATATTTTTGTATAAATACATGCACTGCGATTCGTCTCCCTCAAGTAAACTCGTTTTCCTTCTTTTCTCTTACTCGTTTTAGTTGTTAGCTTAGACAGCGTATTGTTAAGATGTCGTCCGATCATATTCCTGCTCATGGAGTGAATTTTGCACCCCCAAGAAGTTTTGGGACAGTGCTTAAATCCAATCTCAAAGAGACTTTTTTCCCTGACGATCCCTTTGGCCATCTCAAGAACGAACCATCATTGCCTCGTAAAGCAAAGAAAGTGATCGAATATTTTGTTCCAATTTTTGAATGGTTGCCAAAGTACAATTTCAGTCTCTTCAAGTATGATCTTCTGGCTGGAATTACTATTGCTAGTCTTGCAATTCCCCAAGGAATAAGTTATGCAAAGCTCGCAAACATTCCTCCAATCATTGGGCTATATTCAAGTTTTGTTCCACCGTTTATTTACGCTGTATTTGGAAGTTCAAAACATCTTGCAGTCGGAACAGTTGCAGCGTCTTCATTGATTATAGCTGCATCAATAGAAGAAAAAGTATCTCCCGATGAAAATCCCGAGTTGTATCTCAGTTTGGTATTCACAGCGTGTCTCATCTCTGGTTTAATCCAGACAGTTTTGGGTATATTTAGGTGAGTAGCTAGATTCATCATCATCTTTTATCCAACAAGTAGTCTCTCAATATAATCCTAGACACAATTCTGTTTAATTACCAAGGTTTTCTTATAAAATTTTAAAATCATTGTCGACAGACTGGGGATTTTGGTGGACTTTTTATCGCATTCAACCATCACCGGTTTCATGGGAGGAACAGCCGTGCTGATTTGCTTGCAACAATTGAAGGGCATGCTGGGAGTGAAACACTTCACCACTCATACTGATATGGTTTCAGTTCTACATTCAGTTTTCAGGAACAGAAAAGAGGTTAATTTGCTAAATTTTACACTTTCTTGATTCTTCTCTATTAATCTTCCTAGCTACAAGAAAACTTTTAATCTTCTTCTCATGTATATATACCATGCATTAATGTATCTTAATGCTGAGTGACTTTTTTTTTTTTTTTTTTAATAATTTTTTTACAAACATGTTATTCCATCAATGATTCCTTAAAGACATATCTTAAAAAGTGACAAATAGATTATCAAAAAGACTCTTGTCAGCGTATTAGATTATACTATAATGTTGAAGCACGTGTATGCTATATTGCTATCTCTTCTTTACCTTACTTGTCAAGTATTGTTCTCTGTTTTGTTTGCAATGAAAAAGTACTTTTATCGTATTTTTCTCAAATATTACTCTTAAAACTGTCTTGTAGAACGACATTAGAACGTTTTGGCAATTGGGGTTGGCTAAATTTTCTGTGTTTGGTTCATCGTGCTATTTTGAATTGGAGTTGGAATTGTATGCATTATAATTTTGATTAGGACACTTTTCCAGTTTTAGCTTGAAATGAAGGATTTGTAGGCCAAATTATAAAGCAGACAGGGAAATTTGCTGTTGCTTTCTGGTGTTGATGATCGATACTGTGAAAAGTTAAAAAACTGTGGATAAAATAAGGCACACAATATAAAAGTGACCATGAAAAATCATTGGGCCACTGTTACATTTTGGTGTTGCAAAGGAGTTTTTGTGTTGCTCTGTTGACTAACATTAAAAAAATTCGTACAGTGGCAATGGCAGAGTGCAGTGGTTGGAATAACCTTTCTTGCTTTCCTGCAATTCACCAGATTTGTGGTAAGTTCTCTTCCTCATAAGTAACCACAATTGTTTCTTTTTTATATACACAAAGATGAAAAATCATTCTGAAAAAAAAAATAAAAATTAAAACTTTGCAGAAATCAAAGAGACCTAAGTTATTTTGGGTGTCAGCAATTGCTCCTATTATCACAGTCATTGTTGGAGGCCTTTTCGCTTATCTTGCACGTGCAGAGAACCATGGCATCGCTATTGTGAGTATTTTAAATTCTTTCCTTCTTTTTTTTTCAAGATAGTGATAAAGCAGAATAAATAAAAATTTACAAGAAAGAACAACATTCTCAAATTCTAAAACTACAAAATAAAGATTCTTGATCTTGTCCTTTGATAAAAGGCTTCATATCTATGTGACAATGACTACTCAAGATGAAGTTCCAATTGATAATACTTGTTAATCATTTTGATTTAAACATCACCATTGCTTTTTCCCCTTTGTTTAGGCGGATATTCTATAGGATTTAATGTGAATCTCTACCTTCCCATTTCTTTGTCTTTCCTACTATAGTCTATAGCTGGGAATTTTAGGCCAATGCTTGTAGATTCCAAAAAAAAAAAAAAACAAACAAAGCTGAAACAGGAAACGTGCACTTGGATGGTTAAATACTAAATAACATGCCTGAGTGGGCATCAGAGATCTCCAAAATTATCCCTTGTGCACATATAACTAATAATTACGTGACAAAATTGAAGCTCCAAATATTTTTTTTTTTGGATTCATAACTTTATAAAGCTAGACTTGAATCAATTCTACTTCCACTGCTATTAAGGATTTTTAAATATATCATGCAAGTTCTTGCCTCTTGTGTCTTTTTTATCATGTTCACCGATCCCTTTTTCACTGAATTGCTTTGATGTTGATGGATTGAAGGAGAATGAAATTTGTCGCTTGTCTTTCACTATTTTCTTGTATTAGAAAAAAGTATTGGAAAAGAATTAGCAATAAACCACTTATGGAGTGCACAACCAAAACAATATTGAGACCAGATCTTCTTTTTAATATTTATTATGTCTTCAAAATGAAGTAGTTTCATTAAAATTAGACACTAATTGCATAAATATCACTAAAATTACTTTATAATTATTAGACCCTAACCAATAGACGAGTGACCCCTACTACATAGTTTTAACTAAGATAGAAAAAATGTTGTACAGAAGATCCCATGTCAACAATCTGGCAGAGAAAAAATGCATTTGAAATTCTGTATCTGCAGCTGAATTAATCCAACCAGTTTCCAGAAACAAAACTTGGACATTGGCCTAGTAACCTCCTCCCCCTTTTCTTGAAAAGAAGAAAAATTTAAAAAAGCAAAGCTCAAAAAATTTGACGTGTAACTTTATAATTTATGCATGACCCATTACTTTTTCTTGGAATTTCATGCTTTGAATTTTCATTTTACTACAGGTAGGTCCCCTGAAAAAAGGAATAAATCCTTCCTCCATCAATCGCTTAACTTTTGATCCTAAATATGTATCTGCACCCTTGAAAGCTGGACTTATTACTGCAATGGTGGCTTTAGCAGTAAGTAATGATCACTTAATTTGTGGTGATCAAATAATGTCAATAGTTCATATATATCATTAATAGGATATGGTAATATAACCTTAACGGATACGAATTCTGTCGCAGGAAGGAATAGCAATTGGGAGAAGTTTTGCCATAATGAAAAATGAACAAATTGATGGAAACAAGGAAATGATTGCTTTTGGCTTCATGAACATTATTGGATCTTTCACTTCGTGTTATTTGACCACTGGTATATATATATATGCTACTTACTATTCATTTATATCTATACATTACACCATTAGCTAGCATGCATGCATGCATACCCTTTGGCTTAATTATTCTGATGGAGTTGCTCTTTTATTTGTTTGTTTTGGCAGGACCTTTTTCAAAAACAGCAGTAAATTTCAATGCTGGATGCAGAACAGCCATGTCAAACATAGTAATGGCAATCTGTATGATGCTAACCCTTTTGTTCTTGGCCCCTCTATTCAGTCACACACCCCTGGTCGCTCTCGCTGCCATTATCATGTCAGCAATGCTCGGTCTAATTGAATATGAAAAGGCATATCACCTCTACAAGACGGACAAGTTTGATTTCATAATCTGCATGGCTGGATTCTTTGGCGTTGCCTTCATAAGCATGGACATGGGACTCATGCTTTCGGTGAGACTATCTACATCTGTTAAAGGTTTTTGTCCCATTTTGCTTTTCTTTATAAAAAAAAAAAATTGGATGGTGTTCCCAAAACCTTTTCTTCAGGTCTTATAACCATGGAAATTGTAGACCATCAGTCATCACTAATCAATAATTTTGATTATTTACAGGTAGGACTTGCTATAATCAGGGCACTTTTGAATGTGGCCAGGCCAGCAATTTGCAAACTTGGAAATATCCCAGGTTCAAAATTGTACAGGGACGTAGAGCAGTACCCTAATGCTACTCCTATCCCAGGAATCCTTGTTATAAAGCTCGGCTCTCCTATTTACTACGCAAACGCTCATTACATGAGAGAAAGGTAAACTCTTCATCCTTGCTTCTTGTTTCACCGTTCAATTCCTAATGGCTAATTCTGCAAAAAAAAAAAAAAAAAAAGGGTTTTATTTGACTATATATCTCTTTCTAAGCTTTTCTTTGGGTGAATCACAGAATATTGAGATATGTCAAAGATGAACAATCGCCTTTAGCATCAAAAGGAAACGACGTTGAGTATATATTATTTGATATGGATGGTATGCATTTTGTAATCTTGAAGGCTTGAATACATGAACATTTTTGCATATGCCCAAAGCAGAATGAGTGACTAATGAATTTTCTGTAACAATGCTGTGTGTAGGTGTAACATCTATGGACATTACAGGAGTTGAAACATTTGTTGAAATTCGAAGTCTCTTGGAATCAAAAGAAATTAAGGTAGACAACAACACTTGTTTTAATTCATTCTTCCAAAAATATATAGCATAATTTGCACTTCATTTATGGTGATAAAATTTTTATGTTGGTGCAGATGATCTTAGTAAATCCAAGGCTTGGAGTGATGGAAAAATTAACACTGACAAACTTCATTGATAAAATTGGAAAGGAATCAGTGTTCTTGTCCATTGAAGATGCAATTGATGCTTGCAGATTTACATTTAGAAGTCCAAACAAAACGGCTTTAGTTGAAGTTATTGTAGAATAAAACTATTTACTGTTGTTGTTGGAATAATGTAAGCCATTCCATATATCCTACTAATGTATATGATTTTTATTTTTATTTTTTTTTCGCATCAACTTTTAACTATAGTAAAAGAGCATGAATACATTTTTTTTTACAACATTGCAAATTTCGTTGGAGAATCTGAACCTATAAAATACACAAACTAAGATAAATGTTGAAACCAGATCCTCTATCTAATATTTATCCTGTCTTATTCTGTTTAACGTTTAAAATTACGTAATTTTATTAAAAGTAGTGAATAAATACATAAATATCATTAAAATTATTTTACAATTAGTAGACCATAACCAAGAGATTAACACTACGACGTAGTTTTAATTAAGACAAAATAAGACAGATAAAATGTTGGACAGAAGATCCCTTGTCATAAATGTTAGGTTTCTACTGACGTTATTTGCCAATTAATTACTTATTTGAACATTGAGTGGACTCTTTAAATTTTTTAAAAATTTGATGATTTTTTTTTAAAAATCAAAGACTATAGTTCATTATAACTATTTCTCTCTCTTTTTTATTTTAAGGATATGATTTATTTTACTTAATTTTACAACATGAATTTGAATATTTTATTTTATATATTATGATGACCCATTTATATTTTATTTAAAGCTACCTACTTACATTTCCCTATAATATCGATAATGAAACATTAAATGTTATTTAAAAGGTAAATAATAAAAATTTATAATTTTTTATAGTTGGGCATAATACGGATTGAATGTGCCTTTAGCTCTAGTATAGGGGAGAGGCTCATGTAAGTTGTATTTTACAAATAGAATGGGCCCTTAACTTGATCATATTTGGCGGACTGCATTATGAGTATTTAAGAAAGTAACGAAGCCCAAGTCCTTTCTATGTTTGAAATGAAAACTGTGACAAGACAGGTGAAATATAATCTGCATTTAGTGGAATAAAAATTTCACACAAAAATTAAGTATGAAATCAGTTCATATATAAAAACAGTTTATATATAAGATAAACAATTTAATTATCATTAAAATTAAAATTTTAATTTTATATATTGTTTTCCTCTGTAAATTTGAGTGTTAAAAATTATTATTATCTCGTCATTGTATATATAAATCTAATTCATAGAAACAGACAAAGTTTAATTGTTGTTTTTTCAATAGTCACAAACATCATTAGTGACCTCCAAATATACAGAGAAAAACAATATTTTTTTTTTTAAATCGAATGTTTTCCTATTTGTGTAACATCTGAATAGTTTTTTATAGTAAGATTAACATTTTGGCAGCTCATATGAGCATAACAATTTCATAGGAAAACTTTAGTTAATTCAAAGATTGCAATGTAATCTTTTTCTAAACTTCTTGATATGACAGCATAGTTGGTTTTTAGCTTTGGCCAATGAGTTTATTGATTAAAAAAACTAATAAAATTCAGTCTGGTCTAGTGTTATTGATGTTTATTAATTCTATTATTATTAATTGGAATAGACTTGTTTCGCTTAATTTTGGCAGTGTAGCAGTTGGTAAACAAAACTGATGGATGCATGCAAGATTTTTATATATTCTCCTGTGCATGTTTCGTGCTTTTATACCTGTGGCTCTGATTATTTGCAGTTTTCTAATCAAACATACATTTTCGTGTTTTCATGATCCCCATTACTTCAAATCTCACTCTGTTTTGTTTCTCACAATAAAATATCAAAGTTTAGACAAAGGAGTTAAAAATGGAGAAAGCATGGTGATCGATGGTGCAAAAAACTTTATGTAACATATCAAAAATGGATTAAGAGGACCAAATTCTTGTTGTAGTACATACTTAAATCTTGATAGTAACACTTCTACCTAGACTTATATGTTAGATATAAAAATATCTGATATAAAGTTTAGAATTAGAAATTAGTTCTTATACCAACAATAATATGCGAAAGCCATTTTATCTATTTATCACAAGAATATGTGTTTGGGAGGAGAAAAATACAATTACAATATCACATGTATGGCACAGCAGCCACACAACAATCCAATCTGCTGATCCGCAAAATTTTCCTAAGAGCTATGACTCTCTCTACACCTCTTTAAGTTGTTTAATTCTACTCCTCTATCTTTCTCTGCTTCTTTAATTTATAAAAATCTCTAACACCATGATAATAATAAATATAAAACATACAAGAATTTGAAGAGTGTAACAAATTCTAATTTCTAAAGGAAAATAATCTAATAAACAAAATCTTATAAAAAATATAATTTTTAATTAATAAAGCTTAGTTTAATTTCTAAGATTATAGCAACCTCAAAATAAAAGTAAAACAAAACCAAGAACAGAAAAAAAAGGTTATTATTGCAGCTGATTCCCATTGGAAATGGAGAATGAAAACCTTTCTTTTTATTAAAAACAAAAACAAAAATTTCAAATGTAAGTCATAATCATTATCATCGGTCAGTATTATAAGAACTTTTCTCGAGTTTCCTGTCCATTACAACATTGCCATGAAAGTTTGAACTTAAGAAGGCCAATAAGAAGTTTTGGGCTTGATGTTAAGATGTTAAAAAAAATAGTATGTACATTGGCTGACTTTATGTATTCCTAGAAAAGTGTTTTGCATAATTCTTAACTGTTGAAAATGTTCCAATCATTTGATCCCGTCTCCTCTCTCAATTAAGCATTATTTTCCGACAGAAGAACCGGTCTTTTATCTAGTCGGGCATTTTGGTTTGATTGAATTAATAATATACGTGCATTAAATACAGGCTAACTGTTTTTTTTTTAAAAATCATAGCGATATTTCATTACTGACAAAATATGTTTACATGCGGTCAAATGACTCAACTCCCTTTTTTGAGCAAAATTCAATATCCATTCAGGGTATTCATCTTCCCAAACTTGTATTTGAAAACACTTATTTGCTTGCCTAGCCAATAAGTGTTGAAAAATATTAATTTTGATCTACTGCAGGCATTTCCAAATTTGGATTTTTGAATTGGTAATAGGTTTGACTGTTTGAGGTGTTTTTTTGGTTTGCTGCAACAGATTTTTTAGCATAGTTTCCTGCCCGTCATCACAGATTTGGCCCAATTATTCTGCAATGTTTTCGTTCTCGCGTTCGGACAAGAAGATGGGCCTCTCCATTCTCCAATTTCTATGATTCTTGCACATGCCTTCAAATGAGACAATTTTCCCGTAACTCTATATGTGCTGTCATTCATACATGCGACATGCGAGAGAGCAAAGCAAAACAACAGGAAACAAAGATTAAAGAAGGAAAAAAGAATTGAAGAAAAAGGGTGGATATGGTGGTTGGTGGGTTTTGTCACCGACGGTTTTCTATTTTCATTGGATTAGTTACATAGGCCTGTGTTTTGATTATATTTGTACTGTAATGGGACGGAATCGTTTTGCAGAATCTTCAGTCTTTTTCACCATATTAAATGATAACTTTACAGTTTACATGCATCTTTTGTTTAGGTTTGATATTCATCTCAATTAATTACTAATGCATTCTTCAGTTTCTCTCTGTCGAAAACAATGGCGGAAACGGTTTTACGATGTAAAGAAAACTTTAACATTTTGTTTTTCACAAGGGCCAAAAGGGCTAAAATATTTTCCTAACAATTTTCTTCCCATATGACTAAATTATTAGATTGTTGAAAAAGAACAAGGAATTAAACTGTTGAAAAAAAAAATTATTTCTTGATCATGTCAACCATATTAACTATGAAAACCTTTGCACGACAATGGAATTATTCTTCAAGCCTGCCGAAGTTTGCCTTTGGAAGTCAGCCATTTTTATACTTCTCCTACGATGACTTTTGTGCCTATATCAATATTAAGATATTATACAGTCCAATTGTCGCAACAGAAAGTCTGCTCTAGCAAATTTCATAGTGGTATACGTACGAATTTTTTTTACCAAGTCGTATATATATATATATGATTAGTATAAACTGCCACAAGTTTTCCTTCATTATAATGTATAATATTAAACCTAGAAGTTGAATATCATTGATTATAAATTTTTGTATCAAAAAATGAATGCAAAAACGATATGTTTGGAGTCCCACTCGGTGTTTTTGTGTGGAATTGGTTTGATGAAGAAAGTTTTGATGCTTGTGCGCACAAGGGTCTCTCTCCAGAACAGCTAGTTAATTAGCTGGAAAACACAAGATTTATACGTAATGAAAAACTATGATATGAATATGATGGATCCCCCCCACATTCATTCAACGAAAACGAAACAAAAACTTAAAATAACCAAAATATAAATAGAACGAACGTCATTACTTGGAAAGAAATGTTAGGCTTGTTGGGCTTCTTCAATGGAGAAAAAAGCAATGCATCTTGCTCAGTTGCTTCAGAAAAAACACCTAATTCTATGGTGTTATGAAAAGACGGACAGCAACATATGGGGAATGTAGTAACAGGGACCACTTAGACCTTCGTTATTATCGTTTAATTTGGCACCTTCACCTATCTTTCATTTCTGGATTATCGTCCCAGAAAGATTTAATTTACAAAAAAAAAAAAAATGTTGTCAATAATATTGTAAAGTCGATATGGACATTGCTTCATCACCAACGGGAATCCAGACTTGCAGTCTTAATCATCATTCTTGACCGGCTCCCAAAATGGACCAAATAGCTGGAATTTTTTTTTTTGGTTTTGTTGGCATTTATCTTTAAATTGCATCTTTTGGGCTATGGAGAAACGTAGTTTAAGGATTTCCAAGATTGAATTATAACGAGTTACTTTATTTTATCAAAATCGATTTTCGGTATAAACGCTTATGACCTCCCCTCTATGCCCTATGCCCTGCGATAATAATTTCATAAATCAAATTGTATCGTAGATTAGATTTCACTTAAATGTCTACGGTTCCATTGAATGTACTCCGCTTAGAAGTTTTGCAGCAAAATATATAATAATATTTTCCAAACAAAAATGAATATCTGACTAAAGATGGCCATTTACAACCCTATAATATGAAGTACAAACATGAAGCAACATGAAAAGAATTCACCAGTTGACCGTCAGTAGTTACTTTGTTTTTGAAATGATCGAACAACGATTTTGACAAAGCTTTTTTTGGCATACTCTTCATTCTTTACCGGAGGTCCGGAGTGATGAATACTCAACATTAAAGTACAAAATTTTTGAAGTCATGCTTGGGTTTTTTAACCCAAAGTTGCAAGTTGCAACCCGTATGGAGCTCTGCATGCTTTGAATAAAGTCACGTATCAATTAAAAAGGTTACCTGAGGGTGTTGGCCTTTGAAAAGTACAGAAAATAGGATACCAGTAGTAGCAAGAAAACTGAAAACTACTCCTACAGTCCTACTACTAATAATTATTATTTTTGTCCCAACTCCAACTGTGCGTGAGAAACGACGGCATTCACGGTAAATCCTCAGAAAAATCATGCCATCATTACATGGATCTGCCTGCCTCTATGGCAAAACTAAAACGATCGATCTTCTCTTCTCCAACGTGATGAAAGAAACAATGGGGACCCAGGTCCAGAAGGGGGAGCTATCTGGCCTATAATAAAAATTCAGTAGTTGTTCCTCGTGGTTGGACCCCGCTAACCACACAAAATTGTATAAATAAAAAACTAACAAAAGGGAAGGCTGATTGAATTGGGAGGAATTGCGTTAATGCAACAATGACCAAAATACAAATAGTAAAATGAAAAACCCGTCTTTCAAATTTGTTTGTCCTTCTTCAAAGTTCCAACTTCCAAACACTGCCGACGAAGAAAGTAAAACAAGAAAACCGTGAAATGGGTAGCCAATTATTAATGGAAGTCATAAATTTTGTTTCTTGGAGGCTGGAGGGACTGAGTCGTTGTTTGATTTAAGTAGTTAGTAGTGGCCGTAATTTGTGTTGCAGATGCAGGTTTCTCTACAACTTTCGCTCGCCTTTACATGAACTTTTTTACTCTTGTTAGTTGAGTTGGGGCAATCTTTCATTTTCTTTGGCACTTTTGGTTTAATTATTTGTACCTTTAGAGATATTCTCAAAGATAACATTTCAATCTAGCAATTTCACGGATGGTCCCCGGCCACATTGTTATAAAACGGTAGTTGTGTGGGGGATCAATGCCCCCTCGTCTATTTGTTGGAGATATTGGAATCTCTTCATATATATATTTATGCCTTTGCTTTTTGGTCGGTGTGCAATTTTATTCCAATATATCGATACTTTCTTTTCTGTTTTTATATTTTTCCCTCTCGTTTGAGGGTGGTTTTGCTGGCCTTCAAGTTTTGTCAACAACTAAGATTTAATCCTTTTGAAACAACGTACGTAGTTGTAGTGCATGAGAGCTTCCATTCCATATTTCCATGATGTATTGATGATTAACTTGATGAAGTTGTAGACACTCCCAAACATGCGCAACTTGTAGGCCATCTTTAACGGTTCTGTTTTTCCACCGCATTTAGGAAACGCTCCAATATCTTTTCTTTTCTCTTTTTGAGTAAAAACTTAATTGAATTAATACACTGTTTTATCTTTATTAATATTCACTGTTTTATCTTTAGTTTGCAATGACCCTTTTTCTTCTTCTTTTTTTTTTTTTTTTTTTGGGGGTGGGGGTCGGGGGTGGGGCGAGGGGTTGGGCGGTGGTTTAAGACTATGATTGATCACCACACATAACAAAACTTGCCAAGAAAAAAACCATCTTATTATTTGTTTAGTCTTTATATATATATATATATATATATATATATATATATATTTCCGGGCTCATGTCCAATTTTGTTTCTTTTTTTCCCTCATTTAGACTTTTCAGCGTGAGGAAGAGTAGTGATGGAACAGGCAGCATGAGGGCCAAAATAAAACCATTTTGCTCACTTGATATTTGACATAATTAATCTGCAGTCACACAACTCCATAGCTTATAATTATTCAATATTTTCAAAGTATAGATTGGAAAAGACAACACCCATAAGTCATACATAAATTTCCAAGGAAAAAAAATGTTCGAACGTCAGCTATTGAATATTAAAATGAACTTCATGCTTCTTAAAATTAGATGAAGTTTTTTTTGGTGCATATATTTTCTACTTGGATAATTGCAAGAAAAGCTAGTAAATGGACTTTAGCTAATAATAAATATTATTAGGAGTAGTCAATCAATGGAATGATGGCAATACAAGCACATGTAAACACAACTTTATGGTTAATTTGAAACACTTTGGCTAATGCAAGGGGTCATTTTTTTTTTTAAATAAATCTAGTTTCGCCTTTTGTGATATAAAATTTTTTTATTTAAATTTCAGGATATAAATTTTTCTCTCCAAAAATTAAAAATAACTAATCCCTATTAACAAGTAATTGCGAAATATTACTCCATAAGATTTTAAAAATTATGATTTTCTCCTGTTGATGAATTTTTCAAAAATTATATTTACTCCTTTAAAAAATAAAAATAATCCCTACTAACACTTAACATGTAAAAGATTTGCAGGCCACCAACCTGTTTTAGTATATTACCACTTTACAAAAATTGTCGTAATATTATTGGGATCTAATAAATTACTTGGATATATTTTATCTGTCATAGAGCATTCTGACTGCATGTACAAATTATCAAAACTCAATTCAATCCAACTCAAAATCTTGCCCATTCATTTGCTTGACCCACAAGATGACTAAAACCAATCATGCACGAGGAAAAAGGAAATTCTAAAAATCACCCTTTTATGAATATATTGAGCTTCTTAAACACATTTTTTCAAAAGATTCAACACACATACCAAATTATTGTTGTGCGGAAGCTTGTGTAATTTTCAATAGAGTGCGAACTTATTGAACTACAAATCAGCGTAGAATAAATTCTCAGGAAAGAGTAGTAGGGTCACAGCGGTCCCGCTTAAATACCACACTCCTTAGGCTTCTTATCAGCCTTTGTGACAGAATTTATCTACCCAAAGGTAATTTAATAGCACAATAATATCGCAACAACTATACACACGAAAGCTATTTAAATAGACAAAATAAAGAATACCAGAACACCAAATTTAACGAGGTTCGGCCAATATTGCCTACGTCCTCGGACACTACTATAATATTTCACTAATTTTGAAATATTACAAGAGAGAGAAGAAAACAATTGCTTTACAATAGAATGAGGCAATTGTTGAGGGATGATTCAAAACTAAAGGGAGCCTTCAATTTATAAGAAAATTCGGCCGCCTTTTTGTTTCTTTGGCCGATGTGGTATTTGTGTCACATTCACAAATCTCCACCTTGACAAAATTCCACATCTTCTATTCTCTCACCAATTCAACTGTAGTAGTGTCTTCAAGTGCTGACTTCAAATTTTAACAATATTAATCAAGTCCAAACAATGTTGGAACTTGATTGCTGTCACCACTTTTGTCATCATATCAGCAGGATTGTCAGCAGTTGAAATCTTCTGGATGAATACTCCACCTTCTTCCAGAATCTCTCGTACAAAATGATAACGGACATCAATATGCTTCGTTCTTGCATGATAAACCTGATTCTTTGCCAAATGGATAGCACTCTGACTATCACAATGCACTTTGATGTGCTGCTCAAAGTTTAGTTCACCAAGCAACCCTTGAAGCCAAATTGCCTCCTTCACAGCTTCTGTAACTGCCATATACTCTGCCTCTGTTGTAGACAAAGCAACTGTGGACTGTAAAGTAGACTTCCAACTGACTGGTGCTTTTGCAAAAGTGAATACATAACCAGTAGTTGATCTTCGCTTGTCCATATCACCAGCATAGTCGGAATCACAATATCCAACTATACATTGACCATCCTGCTCAAACATCAATCCAATATCTACGGTGTTCAGAATATACCGTAGAATCCATTTTACGGCTTGCCAATGTTCCTTTCCAGGATCATGCATATACCTGCTCACAACCCCAACTGCTTGTGAAATGTCTGGTCTTGTACATACCATAGCATACATCAAACTGCCAACAGCATTTGCATATGGCACTTTCAACATGTATTCTCGCTCTTCTTTATTCTTTGGACATATGGATGCACTGAGTTTAAAGTGAGGAGCAAGTGGAGTACTAACTGGTTTTGACTTCTCATCAATGCCAAAACGCTTCAACACTTTTCTCAGATATTGAGTCTGAGATAGAGATAGTCTCCTCAATTTTCTATCTCTGTTTATCTCCATACCAAGAATCTTCTTTGCCTCTCCTAGATCTTTCATTTCAAACTCCTTGTTCAATTGAGTCTTCAATTTCTCAATTTCTGTCAGACTCGTGGAAGCTATCAGCATATCATCCACATAAAGAAGTAGATAAATGTAAGATCCATCTTGCAGCTTGCGAAAATACACACAATGATCGTATTTGCTTCTTATGTACTTTTGACCCGTAATAAACTTGTCAAATCGCTTGTACCACTGCCTTGAAGATTGCTTCAATCCATACAACGATTTTTCAAGTTTGCACACAAAATTCTTATTTTCAGCAACTTTGAATCCTTCTGGCTGAGTCATATAGATTTCCTCCTCCAGTCGCCATGTAAAAATGCAGTTTTTACATTCATTTGAACTAGTTCCATATTCAACTGTGCTACCAAAGTCAACAAAATTCTAACAGATGAATGTTTCACAACTGGAGAAAACACTTCATTATAGTCAATACCTTCTGTCTGAGCGTAGCCTTTAGCTACCAACCGAGCTTTGTAGCGCACATCATTCTTGTCAGGAAATCCATCTTTCTTTGCATATACACATTTGCACCCAATTACCTTCTTTCCTATCGGAAGACTAGCTAGTTTCCATGTCCGATTCTTTTGAAGAGACTGCATCTCTTCATTCATTGCATTCCTCCACTTTTTAGCTTCTGAACTTTGGACTGCTTCATTGTAAGTGGCAGAAATATCATCATTTGCAATTTGAGATGCGTAAGCCACCATATCATCAAATCGAGCAGGCTTTCTGATGATTCTCTTTGGCTTACTCAATGCTATTGATTCATGTTGCTGTAGAGGTTGTTGGGTTGAAACCTCTTCTCCATCTGACTCTTTTTCTACCATAGGAGAGTCACTATTGTTATATACTGGGACAATTTCAAACTCCACCTGTTTGGGAGTAGTATCCGTCTGTTGTTCAACTGTCACCTTTTTTAATATGGTAGATTCATCAAAAGTGACATCTCTGCTGAAGATTATTTTCTTTGTCTCTGGACACCATAGTCGAAAGCCTTTAACTCCAGAGGTAATCCCCATAAAGATTGCCTTTTTTACTCTTGGATCCAGCTTCGACTCCTTAACATGATAATATGCAGTGCAACCAAACACATATAAGGAATCATAATCTTTTGCAGGAGTTTCAAACCATTTCTCCATAGGTGTTTTACCACCAATGGCAGTAGACGGTAGTCGATTGATCAAATGACAAGCATATGTCACAGCCTCAGCCCAAAATTCTCTGCCCAACCCAGCATTGGACAACATACACCGAACCTTCTCCAGTAACGTTCGGTTCATACGCTCTGCTACGCCATTCTGTTGTGGTGTATTTCTGACGGTGAAGTGTCTGACAATTCCTTCATCTTTGCAGACTTTCAAAAAAGGATCATTCTTATATTCTCTACCATTATCTGTGCGGAGATATTTGATCTTTCTGCCTGTTTGATTTTCTATTGCCTTTTTCCATGTTAGAAAAATCCCCAACACTTCATCCTTCGTCTTCATTGTGTACACCCAAACTCTGCGGGAGAAATCATCAACAAAGGTCACATAATAGTGTTTGCCACCCAAAGAAGTGGTTTTGGAAGGCCCCCGCACATCTGAGTGAACATAATCCAGAATACCCTTAGTATCATGGATTGCTGTACCAAATCTCACTCTTGTCTGCTTCCCTTTGATGCAATGCTCACAGAAATCCAATTTATGAGCCCGTACGCCTTTCAATAATCCTTGATCTACAAGACTTTTCAAGGATTTTTCACCGGTATGTCCCAAACGCATATGCTATAACCTGGTTGCTTCCAACTCCTGATTATCAGTTGAAGCTACTGCTGCTGCTCCTGCCATTGTTGTAGTAATGGTGCTGCCAAGATAATGATTTTGAAAATTCCATTTTGAATTTCCACCTTGAACCCCTTTGATTCTAAGGTTCCAATAGAAATTAAATTCTTCTTTATCTTTGGCACATATCGAACATTCTGCAATATTCTGATTGATCCATCCTGATTTTTCAATTTGATAGAACCAATCCCATATGTGGTAAGAGCACAATTATTTGCTATGTAGACTGATGCTCCTTGCATTTCTTTGAAATCAAAGAACCACTCCCGATTAGGACATAGGTGATGGCTACAAGCTGTATCTAATAGCCATACACTTGAAGAGCTGGTTGTTGAAGCAAGTGAAACGTCTGACTTTGCATCGTTAGCCTGGATGTTTCTATACACAGCAAGTGATAAATCTGAATCATCATCACATTCAGCTATATTGGAGTCAAGTACAGCCTTTCCTTTATCAGGTATGCTTTTCAGTTTGGGACAATCTTTCTTCCAGTGCCCTTTTTCTCTGCAAAAGGCACATTCATCTTTGCTCAATCTGGATCTGGACTTCGATCTCCCCTTTCTTCCTTTGTTCTGACTCTGCGATCTGCCTCTGACAACTAAAGCTTCTGCTTCTTCACTAGTGCCCTTTTGTTTTTCTTTCTTTCTCAATTCATAACTGTACAAGTCACTAATTACTTCTTTCAGAGACACTTTGGCCTTCCCATGAAGTAGAGTTGTTTCAAGATACTCAAACTCCTCCGGAAGGGATCCCAACAACATTAGAGCCAGATCTTCATCTTTGAATTCCTCATCCATATTAATCAAATCGGTCACCAGTTGATTAAAACTAGTGATATGATCATTCATAGTGGTACCAGGAACATAAGTGAAGCGAAATAGTCTTTTCTTCATATGAAGCTTATTCTGACTAATTTTCTTCAAAAATTTCTCTTCCAATGTTATCCACAGCTTGTGAGCTGATGATTCTTTAGAGACTGCATATCTCTCCTTTCTGGATAAGCATGATCGAATTGTACCACATGCTAACCGATTGATTTCTTCCATTCTTTCTCTTGGACATCATCTGGTTTTTCCTCTTCAATGGCAATGTCTAGACCTTGCTGAAAGAGAGCATCTAGAATTTCACTTTGCCACATGCCGAAATGACCTGTGCCATCAAAAGTTTCCACTGCAAATCTAGCATTTGTCATTATATTCCCTGACAAAGTAGATGACAATGTGCCTGACGTGGATGGTTTTGAGCTTTCTGCCATTTCTACAATTTCTATTTAATAGCTGTATCACAAGAAATCCAATAGCCCAAGGAAGTCTTTTTCTGATGTGGAAGATCAGACAAAGCTGCAACCACAGAGCATACTCAAGAGAACCTTGGCTCTGATACCAATTGTTGTGCGGAAGCTTGGGTAATTTTCAATAGAGTGCGAACTTATTGAACTACAAATCACCGTAGAATAAATTCCCAGGAAAGAGTGGTGGGGTCACAGCGGTCCCGCTTAAATACCACACTCCTTAGGCTTCTTATCAGCCTTTGTGACAGAATTTATCTACCCAAAGGTAATTTAATAGCACAATAATATCGCAACAACTATACCCACGAAAGCTATTTAAATAGACAAAATAAAGAATACCAGAACACCAAATTTAACGAGGTTTCGACCAATATTGCCTACGTCCTCGGACACTACTATAATATTTCACTAATCTTGAAATATTACAAGAGAGAGAAGAAAACAATTGCTTTACAATAGAATGAGGTAATTGTTGAGGGATGATTCAAAACTAAAGGGAGCCTTCAATTTATAAGAAAATTCGGCCGCCTTTTTGTTTCTTTGGCCGATGTGGTATTTGTGCCACATTCACAATTATCAATATCAACTTTAATCATTACTTTACTTATGCATGTAACTTGGAGTTAATATCGATTTTCACAATCATTACCACATCTTATAATGATATTTAGTATGTATAGTTGTCTAATTATTATCAAATGTCTAATTTGAGCATTATCATCTAGTTAAATTAATGTTGATTGTTGTATTGCAACAATAACTATGATTAATTAAAAAGAAATTGATTAGCTATTGTAGTGTATATCATTTTCAACTTCTTTAAATGAAGATTTTGAAAGAACCAACATCTCTAATGGATCGATCTTTTATAACATTTTCTATTTTAATTTTTGTAATTATTTATATATAAACGCATCACGTGTATTTTTAATAAAAATATATTAAAGATAAATGTTGAACTTGTATAAAATATTACAGGAATTGAAACATGTAATGTCACATAAGATTCGTAGTGATATATACCATATATCTCAATTCTCGAAGCACATGAAAGATAAAGAAATTAAAAAATTGTAGTGAAAATGTTCACTTTCGTAAATTGGGACAAAGATTAAGAAGTTTCCACTTTCCTTTTCGGGGTTTTTTTTTTTCATTTTTGTGGAATTTTTCATTTGATTACGATCATATATCATGAAAGGCAACAAGTACAGTTGATGATGATTGGTCCTCAATATTTTGGGTTTGGGAGTAAAAGTGAAGCCATAATTAAGTGGGCTCAATTGCAAGGAAGAAGAGATGTGGGGTGAGGAGAAAGAAAACGCTAATTGGCCACGTAGAACCTAGAGGTACCCAGCTGGCAGTGCCGGCTGTAATCTTGTCACGACTCAAATGGCTAAACATGCTTACGTGGATTCCATGCTCCACGCGGTCGTTAAATGACGTGGATATTATTAGAGTTAGACCATGGTTTTGTTTGCCTGCTCAGCTGCTCTAATTGTAATGTATGATCACGTTACGACGTAGGACGTTCGTTCCGTCGTAACTTCATTAGCCGTCAACAATGATGGCTTCCCGTAACACCCGCAAAACAAGGGAATAAAATCAAAGAAAATATAAGCAAATTCAATTCTCAAACTTAATTAAAGATTCTATACATTGAAATAAAAAAAAAAAAAGAACAATTTATTTGATCAAAACATTTTAATTTATTTATTTTTCATATTTAATTTGACATCTTTTACCGTTTCAAATGTTGTTTGCATGCAGCTCGAATGTCAACATCTTTTCCGTTGAAGAAGTCATGATACTCTCTAAATGCGTTCATATGTTCATCAAAACATAAACTGAGATATTAATTTATTTTATTTTATTAATAAAACTAATGTTGTACACTTATAAATATTTTAATTTATCATTATTTTAGTATTAAACAAACGGGTGAGGAAATAATTAAGCAAGAAGTCAATTAATGGAAAGCAATTAACCAACAACCTCGATCAAGCTCATTAATTTTCACATCTTTACTCAAGTATAATTATTATACCGTCCCTTTCCTTATATTTTCTTCCCCCAAAAAATTCATAAATTTGTTAGGCGAAATGAGTTTTCTTTGATAATTTACCCATGAATGCCTCGTAAAATAAACATAATAATTGGAACATGTCATGGTCAATGAACTTATAAGGCATGTACGTGGATGACCATTCCTTTTCCATTTGTTAGCCGATAATGGAAGAAGTAAAAGTAGTTTTAGGGATTCTAAATATGGATATATAATTGACAATCCCTTTACGCGTACTAGTTTTCATTTTCCATGCTTTAAACCAGAATATTTGAATATGTCCTCCAACGGACAATAATTAGATCCTTATATGAAAATGATTATTCATGCCATGCCCATGTCCTCATCTTCACCCAAAATGATCATGGACGGAACCAGTCAAAATGATCATTATGTCGTCTAATTACAAAAATTTTTATGCAATTGATTAGTATATAAAACGTATTTCAGGTATGAATCGGAGTTGAGATATTAATATTAATTTCTTATCACTTTTATCGTATATTAATATCGCGATTAACTATCAATTCCATATATGAACTCACCCCGGACACACATTTAAAAGGAACTGAAATTTTTATATACGTATTTCATGTATGAAGCAGAGTTGAAATAGTAATATTAAATTTTTATCACTTTTATCGCATATTAATATCGCGATTAACTATCAATTCTACATATGAACTCACCTCGGACACAAACTCGAAAGGAACTGAAATTTAATTTATGAGGATGCCGCTCCACATTGTTGTTAAATTAATATTGTATGTGAAGTTGAGTTGAGTAGGTGTTGTTCAACTGCACCATGGACGTTGTATATATCCCAATTCCATTAGTTAGCTTGTTGATGAAGTAAACAAACTGTAGCGTAGGGCAAGTGCTCCGTCACCGTTTCAAAGAATGTTTTGTTGTTTTTGTATTGTTTTAAACTAAAAATAGTCACGCATGAATTATTCAGGAGCAAACTCATCTTTTAAAATCCCTTCCCATGCCCAACTAACTAATAAAATATACACAAGTTTGTTCAAACACAATCCACAGACTGAAACGATCGAGTGGGGTATAAACAAGCCAAATTAAATTAAAGCAAGTTGTTCTTTTTCTTCTTCTTCAACAGCTTGGATCATTAATTTCCAACTCTTAGTCGTTAAAGCTTGACATCTCATGCAGCATAGAGCAAAATGCCATTTTGATTTTTTTTTTTTTTTGGGTACAAAAATTATAAAAAAATAACTTTTTTTATTTTTTTTATAATTGTATTCAAGACAAAAATGGATATCTTTGCTCTAAAACGTACAAAAGAGGATTTTTATTATTGGTCAATCTTGTTGAACATTTGTTTCTTAACTCGCATTTATTTTTTATCGTGGCAAGTCAAGTGTAGTAAAAAGAAAACTTTTATACATATTTTAGCTACAAAAATGAAGCGAGTCTGAGTATAAAAATGAAGTTGTATAGACATTGTAAAGTGGGAGGACAGTGGAGCATGCATTGCGAAAATTTCAATCTTTAGATGTAAACTTATATTGCATTGAAGCAATTTGCTCAAAATATTGAAATTTCATAATTAATTAACATGAGAGTTAATTTCTTGCCAAACCTAAACTAAATTCACATCTAATTGCAGTTTGCAAGAGTGCATATACCTTAAGGGTTGGAAAATTTCTAGTGCAATCAAATTGATTTTTACTCATCACTTCTTCATTTAATTTCCTAATTTTGAATTTGGATTAATTTGCAACAAAATTGATCATACAAATTAAAAATTACTGTCAAGTATTAAAAACAAATTTTGTCTAAAGGGACAAAAGTTTTTATAAATTGAAAAAGAAGAGTTCAAACTTCAAAACAAAGTTACAAAAGAGAACAATTCTCCAAATGATATAAAAAAATATTTTTTTTTTTTAAAAAAGAAGAGAATTTCTGATAAAATTGAATTGTTGGAAATATGAGGATGAGGCGCGGTATCCAGCGTCGCCGGACGCGGTGCACCACAAAAACTGGGACCCTTCCACTCTCAGCGCCGACGATCCAGCCGTGCAGGACGTGACACGTGTGGGCCCATATACATTTGTATGATGTCGCCATCTCATTTACGACACCAAATATTGCAAAGAAAAAACTAATGGCCCCCATCCGCGTGCCTTTTTAATCTTTCATTGGACATCTCTTTCTTTACGGTAATTTTTTTTGGTATGGAAAATGAAAAATGAATTCACATGAGTTATTTAAATTGTGTGGCATTCATATCTACACACACAATTTGGATTAGTCGTCCAAATATTTTAACCTCATTAAAATAAATAAGTAAATAAATGTTGGATTCCTTTATATGCTAATGAAATTTGGTTTTGCAATTTGCAATTTGCATGCATACAAAATTAGAGATGCCCACCTCTATTACATCGTTATCATCACTATAACATTGCCAATTAAAAGTTGATTAATTCCCTTCGCGTTAATGTTTTCAATAAGTATAAAATTTGACACGGGATCTTCTGTACAAAATTTTGTCCTTCTTATTCTGTCATAATTAAAATTACGTCCTGGGGTTAGGGTCTAATAATTGTAAAGTAATTTTAATGATATTTATGCATTTAGTCCCTATTTTTAATAAAACTACGTAGTTTTAAACGTTAGACAGAATAGTACGGGATAAATATTGAACAGAGGATCTGAACTCATAAAATTGTACTATATGAGGGAGAAAATTGCAAAAACTATATTTTATCTATTTTCCTTAGTAAATTTGAATTTAATATAAATAGATGAAAAAGTATTAAAAAAACAACAATATAGCATCAATTTTAAATAGGATATATATATATATATTAGATTTTATTCTTTTTAGTATTTTGAAAATTCAAGGAAAACTATCTCTTTGTTAGTTCAAAATGTACAAAAATAAATTTATCATCATATGTTTGAAAAAGCGAAATACCGACAACAAAAAGTGGGGTGCAAAAATTGCCATTATTCAATTGCATTTCACTCGCTTATTCAATTCATTTTTAAGGTCAAAGCACTTATTCCTTCTTTTCTGTTCTCATCTTTATTTTTTATTTTTAAAAAAAATTAGTGCAGAAAATTTTTAAAAATACACAACCTTTATTTCTCATATGGGTACGAAAAAGAAAAATTGAAAGCTCAGCATCATCAAGTACAAAAGAATTTCTCTTGCATAACTTACGGAAATTTATGCAATCCCAGATGTTATTTCAACAAGTTCCGCTCCGACAAAGTCAAAAATAACAGTAAAATATAAATGCGGCCTAAACTCTCTGCGCAATTTTTGCATAAATTTAATGGACACGTATGACGTATGCCGCATACGCCAAACTGTTTTTACCAGGTTAATTATTCCTTGTTTTTACCCTATTTCATAATTGAACTATACAAAGTAAAAAAAGTAACGGTGCTCCATATTTGCAATTTGTGAACCAGAATTGGACAACGCAGTAATTTCCTGTTGAGTTAATTACCAAATTCATTAAAGTAATTCACAGTTTTATTTTTACTTTATTTGTTATATTGGGCAGAATATAGCTTTGTTTGATCTAATTAATGACATTTAATGTTAAACTTTCTCACATGTAATGAAGCTATGCTTTGTTGTAATAAAGCCTTCAAGTGATTTTTGTTGTCATAAATTGGCCGTCAATTACAATCCTATCCCTTCTTAATACAAAACAAAAGTCCACATACTACTTACAACATAGGTTTGAAAATTTTGGCCTTTTTGTCCTTAATCCATGCACGCCCGAATTGTACCGGCAGTGAAAAAAAAAATCACCGGCTGCCGGCTTTCAGAATATTAGAAGGTTAATTCGCCGGCGGCCTGCCGTTTTCACCGACAATTCCGAATATACCAGAAATTAGTTTTAAATTATGTAAAAGTTTAAAATCAAATAATTTCTGGACTATTCTAAAGTTTTAGCTTTGGTTTTGGGGGTGGAGAAAGGTGAAATGTTTGAGTTAAAGAATGCATTCAAAAAAAAGAATAAAGGTATCCCTATGAGAAAATATTTGGGCTGGGAAATGGGGTAGGATGAGAGAGAAAGTTGTAAAGAAAGTTAGAGAGATTCTGGTGGGCTTTGAGCTGTGATATAGCTGTCCTTTATTTGTGTTTATTTTTCTATCCCAATTCTCATATCTCCATTCTATTCCTCAGTCCTCAATACTCACACATTCACATTCACAATAACATTCACACACAGACACGCACTAAACCACACTCTAAAAGTAGGCTAAACACCCCTTCCAAAATCCCTAGAAAACACTCCATTCCTCCAGCCTCCCCTTGTTTCCTCTCCCTCCTTAAACACCCCGCCATTCCACCGCCACCATTACCAACACAAACGGAAATCTCCAAATCCCACCACCCCAAATTCCAGTTCTCTTCTCATTTTGGGGTGTTCTTGGATCTCACATTTGAAGAAGATAAGGATACTAGTGAAACTTTCCAAAATAGTATTAGTATTTGTTTGAGCGTCAGATGTCTCATGTGAGATGAGGAAGAAAGAAACTGTTTTGTTTCGCCTCAATCTTGTTGTACTAATTGTATTTTTACACACACTGTTAATTATTTTACCATTTTTTGGAGTAGTTGATTCATCCCAGATTGTTAGTATTAGCAAGAATGGACCTTTGAGTGATGCAGAAGCACACTTCATTAAACGAAGGCAGCTCCTCTCCTACCGGGATGAGTTTGGGGACAGAGGTGAGTTTGTAACCGTTGACCCTACCTTTGTTTTTGAGAACTCGAGGATTCGGACTGCATACATTGCTTTGCAATCTTGGAAAGAAGCCATCTTTTCAGATCCCCATAATCTCACTGGAGATTGGAAGGGTCCTAATGTATGCAACTACACTGGTGTCTACTGTGCTCCGGCACTCGACAACCCCAAAATCCGCACGGTGGCCGGCATCGACCTTAACCACGGTGACATTGCCGGGTACCTCCCAGCAGAGCTTGGACTCCTCACAGATCTTGGCATTTTCCACATCAATTCAAACAGGTTTTGTGGGTTAATTCCAAAAAAAATCAAGAATTGGAAGATATTATTCGAATTGGACTTGAGTAACAACCGGTTTGCCGGGAAATTTCCTTATGTTGTGTTGAGTTTACCAAAATTAATCTTCCTAGACATAAGGTACAACGAGTTTGAAGGCACTGTGCCGCCAGAACTTTTTGACAAACCACTGGACGCCATTTTCATAAACAACAACAGGTTTTCCTTCGAATTGCCAGACAATTTTGGGAATTCACCAGTGTCGGTTATTGTACTGGCCAACAACAGGTTCCATGGGTGTGTGCCGGCTAGTCTAGGCAATATGAGTAATCTGAACGAGCTACTTTTTACCAACAATGCGTTCAGATCCTGTGTGCCGGAGGAAATTGGATTGCTAAAGAATTTGACGGTGTTAGATTTGAGCTTCAACAAACTGATGGGGCCATTGCCGGATTCATTTGGCGGTTTATTGAGTTTGGAAGTGCTGAATGTGGCTCACAACATGTTGAGAGAGAGTATTCCGGATAGCATTTGCGAGCTTCCAAAGCTTCAGAATTTCACTTATTCGTTTAACTTATTCACCGGTGAGTCTCCGTCGTGTTTGGCCCTCCCAGCATCCGACGACCGCAAGAATTGTTTGCCAGGCAGGCCCAACCAGCGCTCTGAAGCTCAGTGTAAGGCATTGTTGTCTAAGAAAATTCATTGTAGTGCTTTTAACTGTCATCCCTTTATTCCAACTTTGCCCCCTCCTCCTCCTCCTTCACCCCCATTCCCGGTGCCTTCACCACCTATTATTGTGCCCTCTCCACCGCCTCCTCCTCCGGTACTTTCACCCCCACCACCAGTTTATACACCTCCTTCACCATCCCCGCCACCACCTCCACCAGTTTACTCTCCTCCTCCACCTCCTCCTTCACCTTCTCCGCCTCCACCAGTATTTTCTCCACCACCTCCTCCCCCTCCATCTCCACCTCCGCCCGTTTATTCACCTCCTCCTCCACCTCCATCTCCACCTCCGCCGGTTTACTCACCACCTCCCCCCCCTCCATCTCCACCTCCGCCTGTTTATTCACCTCCTCCTCCCCCTCCATCTCCACCTCCGCCGGTTTATTCACCACCTCCTCCCCCTCCATCTCCACCTCCGCCTGTTTATTCACCTCCTCCTCCCCCTCCATCTCCACCACCTCCATCGCCCCCTCCCCCAGTTGTGTATCCACCACCACCATCGCCTCCTCCGCCATGTGTTTACACACCTCCGCCTCCACCGCCAAATTCGCCACCCCCACCAATCCCCTACTATAATTCACCTCCGCCACCTCCTCCAAACTCACCTCCACCACCAGTGTACTCATCACCACCACCTCCTCCAAACTCACCTCCACCACCAGTGTACTCATCACCCCCTCCTCCACCACTTGTATACTCGCCACCTCCACCTCCAGCACCGGTACCCTGTATAGAACCTCCACCGCCTCCACCACCGCCTTGTATAGAACCCCCACCACCACCATACATTCCTAAACCACCGCCATCACCATCGCCACCGCCACCAATTATCTACCATTCACCACCGCCGCCATCACCATCTCCACCTCCACCAATCCATTATTATTCACCACCCCCGCCATCTCCATCCCCACCTCCACCTCCGCCAAAGCTATCGCCTCCCCCACCACCTCATTACTATTCTCCACCCCCACCACCACTTTATCCCTCGCCTCCGCCCCCAGTTCCATGTGAACACCCACCGCCTCCTCCGCCTGTAATTTATGCAAGCCCACCACCTCCAGCTCCGGTATACGAAGGGCCATTGCCTCCAGTAATTGGAGTATCATACGCATCTCCCCCACCACCACCTTTCTATTGATTCTTTTGAGAATTTTCTTCTAACCCATCGTCCAAAAAAAACCAAAAAAACCCTCTAAAAACCATATTTGGCTTTGTATTATTTTCCTTGTCTGTCCACCCAACTTTGTCGCTTGGAAATCGAAGAAATACTTCTTCATACTCATCACCAGGATGAGAAAAAATATACTCCACTACTATGTAACGTTGAATTCAAATTTGAAGCTTTTTGTGCCGGGAAGTGTAACCTATGGTTGAGAATTAAATTGTATTCATACAGAGATGGGACCGAAAGAGGAGGTGGTAAGAGGGGAAAATTCTCTCTGAAAAAAAAAAAAAAAAAGGAGTTGAGTTGGGAAATAAAATTGGCAGAGAAAGAAAGGGTAGTAGAAATTTGCAGAAGGGAAGCTTTTTTTTTTTTAATATTTTTTTCTTATGGATTTGAATGTATAGAGGTCATAATCAAAATCAGGAGCAAGAAGCCAGTAATTTGTGTTGTTGCTGCTTCTTCTTCAGCTTTGTTGATTTTTACTTTTTATTCGCTACTATCATACTTTTTTTTTTTAGCATTTCAATTCATAGTGTTATACTACTAGTATAATGACGAACAATTTATTTAGTTTTGGATTCATGTTTGAGAATTTAGATCATTCCTCTCATTTATGTTCTTCTCTTCTATCATTTTCATTTTCATTTTCATTTTCATGTGGATGAAACTTGAAAGATTCACAAGTGCTTCATTTTCAACTTGTCTTTCCATTTCTGTGGCCTCTTGTTTAATGTTGTTAGTTACTATAAACTTATAATGCTCCGCCTGATTCGTTAAAATTTGATACATTTATTAGCAAATTTGGTCTCTATCAAGTTGAATTAGTATTATTCTCAACTTAAAAAAGATTTTCTGTAGTCTGGAAAACGATGTGAATGGATCACAATTCACAAACAAGGAGGATCGTTTGGTATGATTTAGAATTTGCATTTTTTCTTTTTGTTTGTACTAAAATAAATCAATAACATTGACCATGTCGAGTCGAGGAGCTGAATCATCCGCATAGAAGAGGAGGGGAGGGCCCATGGGAGATCTTGGTGGGACCTAAATCAACAAATCAAGTCTCCAATTCAACCCTTAATTGGATCAGGATCAATCACTAGGATTAATTAAGTAATAATTCGAGATGTTATGATTGGGATTTGGACTTTGTGCGTTAAAGTTTAAAAACCACTGGGGCTGGGAATGGGATTTTCTTCTAATTCAAAACTTGGTGGTACTAACTACTGTTCTAAATGTTTGCTTCAACTTCAAACTTCCTTTTTTTGGTCTTTGGATATCGGAATAATTTGATGATCGCTCCAACAAATGCTCATTTGCGAGTTAGAAAATGAATTTTGCCAGATTTGTTTTGCACTTTTGCCTCTTTTGTGTTAACTTTTTTTTGAGATGATTTCAATGGAGCCTACCCATAACGTTAGTGTTTAAACTTTAAAGGAGGATCACCGATCACGCAAGATTGTTCTCCACCCGTGAGGCCGTGACCAGGAAATAAAAAATAAAAATAAAATGGGGGGATTTAAAGTTTGTCCTTGGCTTGATTTTTTTCACAATAATGAGACGGCAATGACATGACAATTAGAGTTTGTAAAATCCGTCCATTTTCATTTGCTGCTGCTACCACCACCCCCACCCCCACCACCACCGATGAGATATTTATAGTTGCCGATAACACCAGCACGCAACCCAACTTAGCTCTTACCTACGATTCTCCAAGATTAAGGATTATATTAACAATCAAAATCCAACTTAGAATTATATGAATATCCAAAATAGATGTTGCAATCCAGAAAACATTATGCTAACTTGTAAATTAGGTAAATAATATTGAATTTAATATGTCTGGGGTATTAGAAGAGTATAATTTTATTTTACGGTTGTTAAAACTTATTCCCTCTTTTCAATTGTCGTTTTAGCTCTCATTTTTTGTTCTTAAATATGTGTCATTTTACAAATTTCAATACAAAAAGTTTTCAATTTTACTCTTCTTACCATTTATCTATGTAATGTTATTTAAAAGAAGAGAGAGAAAGTTATAGTTATAAATATGGGTAAATAAGATAATTTATCAATTTTCTTAACACATTCTAAAAAGACACTTATTAAAGAATAGAGTAAGTATACGCCATCAGATCCTCTCTTCCATGCATCACTATTTGTTACATGCTTAATTTTTTTAAATAAATAGACACGATACTACATTATCATCTTTTCCAAAATGGTGTTTTTTTCCAGTTTTATTTTTTATAAAAAAATATTCCGGAAACTATGAGGAGGACTGGATGGACGATTTCCAAATGTCCAAAATAAATGTAAGGAATCTTGTTTAGGTAAATTCCTTGATAGTTCTTTATATTCATTTTTAATTTATTAAACCAAACGCTTACTACTTCTACTCGGAAAAACCAAATCTATTGTTGTCGTGAGAATCTAACATTGTTTTAGTATTTTGTTTGATTTTCCTTTTAACGTTGTTTATTAATCGTTATTCACAAAGACAGAGTGCCGCTCCGAATTAATTGGTCCGGTCCCGCTTAATACCTCAAATATTGAATGCCCTCTTACCAAGGAAGGACTTTAATGGTTGTAAGGATTAATATGGACGATTTCTCCAAAATTTGTAAATTCTGTACAACCAAATCGGGCCACGCTAGTCCTGCCCTGGGCCTGCACGTGACAGTTAAATTGCGGGATGTGCCTTAACTGTAAGCGGATATCCAACGGGACTCGAGCTCCAGGTGCGCCCCCAGGAATATTTCACCCAGGCAACGCACCCACACGGAGTCGAACGCGCATGGAAGTCTATTTCTCCACACCTTATCTCCTTGCCACTTACCAGCTATGCTATGGCCCGGGGCAATATGGACGATTTCTAATTTTCCTTTTGTGTCATAACAAAGTAAATGAGATTGGTTGTACGATGATGATCATCACTTCATAACACCAAAATTTGTTTTTTTTTTTAATTAAAAAGAATTATTATTGGGGATAATTTGTCTTTTTTTTTTTCATGGGTTGTGAAGGGGCCATATATTGACTAGTCACTACTGTTGAGATGAGGGAAACTCCCATTTTTCCAATCCTTGATTATGATATCTTCAAAAAATAAATGAAATTGTCTAGCCATATAAATCAAAGAAAATCAAAGAGAATAGTAAAAGGGAATGGTTCAACTTCCTCATAGTTGGATAGCATTTGGGTCCTTTTCTCAATCATCCGAACTAGCAGCTGCATATGCCATTGGCTATCCTACTTTTTTTTTTAATACGACCTTTTGTTCCAGACATTGCACATCACCATCTTCCGATGCTGTTTATTCTTTTTCTTTTCTTTTTGGGGGTAATTTCGAATTTATGAGTTTGAGCTCATGCAAAATCCAACCTCAAACTAGTGCAACAAGTTCAAGCTGGAAATATGGTTTTTTTGGCTCACGAAATTCAATTGTCATTTAGAACCGTTACAAAAACTCATGTGAAAACGATTCAAATATAATACGTGCTGTTGAACAATTAACTCGCTGTTGAAATCACAATTAATTCGCCGCTACATAAATAAACATGTTTCATAAAATGCTAAGCTGAAGAATATGAATTATTTAAAACAAAACATGATCGAGACAAAGTTAAACCAGTTCTTCTGCAACTGTCCATTGAATTATTTGAAAGGAAGGAACTAGTCTTAAAAAAAAAAGAGAAGAAATGGCCTTATGGTTGTCATTTTGAAGTATTGATAAAATGATAAAGACGAGACTTGAGAGCATTACCCACCAAAGGATGGCGTTATCAACAACAAAAAATATGGGCCCAAATGAACAAAGAGAACTCACATGGGCTGTTAGGGGATTCTCACGTCAAACATGATCTTGATTTCAAATGTAGCAAGTTAGTTGACTGGATTTTTCATTAAATTAAGCCCTCAAATGACAGGCTGTGAGTAGGTCAAGCTTATTAATGTTTCTATCTCCTCCTCTAACTGACGCCAATAATACTCTCTCACCCGTTAAGAGTAGTTCATAAGATGAGAGGATTCGCTGACAAATTCTCAAAGAATTTTTAACTCTTCATCAAAACCCTTTTCATATTTTAATGTGGCAATCAAAGTTTTTGTAATTGATTCGGTGTAGAGCGGACACGCATGTACGTACAAATATGCACACAGTTGCCACTTGGATAGCCATTGCTTTCTGGCTAAGCCAAGATGAATAGTTTATCTGCAACACTAAAGACACTTAATGAATCATTACGAGTAATGATTCATTCAATGGTATGGATTTTGTATGCGATATGTCTTGTTAGCTAAATCTGCCCCCCACCCCCACCCCCACCAAAAAGATCAAAAATAGGAAATAAATTTTTTAAAAAAATGAATTGCTGTTGTTAATGTTTGCTTATAATTTCAACATGAAAACTATTTTGTTCTTTGACATTGATGGATAAATTTGGCTTTATAAGGCTTCTTTCTATTTTATGGAATTAAAACTTTTTTTTTACACTATACAATCTCTAAATTATGTTCTTGTTATGAAATATTAAATGTGGATGTTCATTATTTATACAATGGGTTCATATATATATTCACTGGATTCATCCCATTGTAAATGTCTAGATTCAATGAATCTCAAACTTCTAGATTGATGGATAACTATCAGTTATCATTTTGAAATACTAAATCAATAAACAATTCACCTACTTGGTTCAGCTTCAGCTACCTAGTTCAGTTACTTGTTTCATCTATAAATAAATAAAAGCTATTATAATTCATTTTAGGGTAAAATAAACTAAACCCCTTTATACTGTTGCTTCATCTCGCATTCACTCCTTGTAATTTCAATTAAAACAATTAAAATCCTTAATTTTCTAATTTAAAACTAATTAATCTAATATATTAATTGCCGTCAATGACTAAACGGAATTAAACACCCTATTTTAATGTAAGATGATAAAATGACAAAATTGACCTTAAAATAAAAAATTATAAACTCAACATAAATAAACAACTCAAATATCAAGAGCAGCGTAGAAAAAGTTATAATTTACTATCTCACTAATACATCCATTCTAATCAAATATTGATAAAAGTTAAAAAATAAAACATCACAAATAATCTTTTAAATCATATTCTTAAATGACTATCAATAATCGATATAATCAATAAAGACAATCTTTTTTCATGATTAAAAAATTAGAAAAAAAATAAAAATAAATATCAAACGCGATAGTTAAAAAATTACAACAAAAGCAAAATTCAATTATTAAACTTCATCCAATATTAAAAAAATAAAAAAATTGCAAAATTAAAATCATGTAAATATTTATTCTTCAAAACTTAAAGTGCCTTGATATTTGTATTTGAAATAATACTTTATATTTAAAAAATTAAATTCCTACAAAAGAAAGAAGAGACAATATATTGTATACTTTTGTAAAAAAATAGATAATCATAACAGAGATATAACATATGTCTTGATAAAATTCTTTCAACCAATCAATTCTATACCTTTTTTTTGGGTAATTGGATAAGTATATATTGAACAATCTTATCCCACATTTTTAATAAATTAATTGGATATTATTGGTATTTACCCACTCTAATATGATTAAAATTATATTTTCATTAACTCTTTTAAGGTCGTTATTAATTTTTTTAGTTTTAAAAAGTTAAGGAGGTTAACTGTTGTAATTAAGGTTTAGTGTATTTTACCCTTCATTTTAATTATAAACCCTGTAGGAACTTTGCAAACTTTTGTACTGTAAATTGGTATCAATAAAAGTTAGTAAAATAGAGCCATAATTCCACCAACTTATGTTGTGTATTTCTCTTTATTGTAATTTTCTTTTGTGGTGTTATTTAGTTGTATTACATAGAAGTAGTAGTTTTACAACAGTTCTATCATTTCTATTTCAATTATCGTCGGCTTTCATTTCCAATCCCTCAGTCTCACACTCCAAAGTCCAAACTAAAGCCTAAAGGAATAACATGGGCTCACTTTAATTTGATGAGCAAATATTCTAATTGGGTTTCCAATGGTAAATGGCCACTTTGGTGTTGGTCCAGCCCATATTTTGAAATGTAAACATCAAATGGTTTGGAATATAGAAAGAGAGCAGTAAGGAGACATTTCTCCATATCTGCTGGTCATCATGTTAGATGGGTAGGACAAGTAAAAAAAAGAAGAAAGTAACAAAAGAAGGTCCAATTTTCACACCCCAAATTCGAATGGCGCGAGTCTAACGCTAGAGCGAGGTTCCAAGTTACAACATAAATAGGATTAGTAAGTATAATTTCTCATAAATGTAATGTCTAGTGATTAATAATTTTAATTTTTGCTTCAACTAAAAATTTAACAATTTCTCACAACCAAAAATAAAAAAATAAAAAAAAATTTATTTGAGGCAAAAGTGTAAGAAATTAATTACAAGAAATTATACTTATGATAATTGTAATATGACTCCATAAGTTTAACTACCACGTGAAAATTCCGTTAGTGGTTATTTTAATTATGTTAAATGGATTAAAAGTGCAACATTTTTATAAGGGTGTACCTGGTTATTGAGTTTAGGATAAATGAATGTAATTAAAATGAAAAAGGGATGTTTGGTAAGATATAATCATTTCCTTAAAATTATTTATATATCCCAATTTTGGGTAATACTCTAAACTTCTATATTTTGGAGGAATATATGTGATTATTATTACCATTACACACTATTATCATTATTTTTACTATTGTCATTCCTCCCCATAAACCCACCCACCCTAAGTTTAAGAACTAAGAGTGATGAGTAGTTAAACATTAAATACTAAACATGTGTTTTGCTCTCCTAAATAATAATAATGGGAGAGTTTTAATTTGATATGGTTGTTGATAATATTAAAAAGAATGGATTATATAAGTCAAAATTAATCACGGTGCTCATATAAACTAATGAGCTTCGTAACTTTATAAGATTTTTAATGTGATTCATACCATAAATTCTCCATTCTTTCATGTGGTTGAAACAGAATATTTTTTGGAAGCTTGCGTTTGAAACATCAACTCAATCTGTCCAAAGTTTTCATCATAAACTACACTATAGTGACATAAACTTTCAGATTAGGTATGCTAAAATTATTGCAACAAACCCTTCATGAAATTAATATTTAATGTAGGTACGAATAAACAAATTAAAGTGGGAAACGGCTCCTTAATTTAAGCTAATATGGTATTAGTAGGAAACATGTGAAAGCACATGATGCAAATTCGGCTAAATTCTAATCTTTTCACAACATTCTTTTGCTCCCTCTGACTGCTTCCCACCTTAAACAGTGAGACTTCCCTATCCATAAAAGCATTCTGCGTGATTATGTGTCCAACAAACTCACAAGATTCCTGTTTTATTTTCTTTTAATTTTCTCTCTATCTTTTACTCTCTTTTTTCTTTTCTAAATTTATATAATTTTTAATATAACAAAACGTAAGAATATTCGCCCACTGGGAAGAATGTTCCCTCGTTTCCTTCAATGTGTGTGCATTTCGCACAAAGTGATCAAATCGAGCGAATTAGAGATTGTAGGTACAATGCATCATTTCTTTCAAATTAATGTTTTCAAACATGCAAATTTTGCATTTCAAAACTCCACTCTAAAATTCATAAAATCAGATATTACATTCTCTACAATTTTATTATTTGATCCCAAACTTAGAGTAGTGAAATTAATAAGCTCAACGTTTATTGGAAAAACTAAGAAAGGATAAGCAATCTTTATTACGTTATTCTTGTTTCAAAAACAAAAATAAATATTCATTAAATTGATCAACTCGTAAAAAACAAATTAAACCATTCTTAAAAGGCACATTAATTCATTTATAGTGTACATAAATTAATTATTTCTTCTTGCTTTTATAATAATGTAGTTTGTTGAACCTTAAAAGTAGGGAAGAAGAGTGAGACAAAATGTGTAGTAGGTAATAACGGCTACTATAATAGCATTTGCATGCTCCCAGCATTAATTATTAATCTTGTGGTTAATTTATAAGTAGCTTAAACATCCCATCATTATTCATCATGCATGCCAGGGTATAATAACGTTAATACTATCACTAAATTACAATTATTTTGAAATAGTAATTATACTCTTCATTTCTTTAATAACTGTCATTTTACCTCACATTTTTTGTTTTCAAATAAGTGTCGTTTGACAGATATCAATGCAAAAAGTTTAAAAGGTTCCAATTTTAATTTTTGTCCCATTTATCTATGTAATGTTATTTAAAAGAAGAGAAAAAGTTGTGGTTATAAATATGGGTAAAAAAGAAAATTTATCCATTTTCTTAATTAATGTGTTCATCTTTAAAACGGTATTTATTAGATAACGGATGGATGGAGTATGTAATAACAGAAATCCAATTAATTGTTTCTTTTGGATATATCAGAACAAAAATTCCCGCCATTATCACTAAATTACTGTTGAATTAGCCTACTTTTGCTCATCTTAATTAGGCAGTAGTTGTTGTTCTGTTTGATTATGTTGAAGAAAGATGTAATGATTAGAGAGTGAAGCACAGATCGAAGAAGCATTATGTATCAGTATGGTTATTGGGGGATGACCCACAAATAGTCATTAAAGTCAAGTAACCATTATGACCAAAGAAAATGCTTTATACCTTTAGGCTCGTGCTTTTATACCACTATACGGCATCTTCACCATTTAATTTAAGGAAATAAATTGTATTATGTTCCTTCATGCAACAATACATAATGCTATTTACACTTATGTGCTTTTTGTCAAATTCTTTGTTTACTACTAGTTGTGAAATTAAAATTTATAATTTCCTCAAAATAAGAAATAAAAGAATTTGAGTTGTTTTTTTAAATTACAAAAAATCAATGGTTAAATTAATGTTAACGGCAGCAGTCAACAAATAACCCACCATTGATTGATGGTCAGTCAATCAGTCTGATTCTAGCAAATTAGTCAGAATTTGGTCAATTGAAAATAATAAAAGATAAAATTTCTTTTCACTTTTTTTTTTAATATTTTAAACTTTGTTTAATAGAATAATTATGCAACACAAAAAATGAATTAATTTTTTTTTTATAAATCTAAATACTCCATTCTCAATTTAAAAATATTTATTTTCTAAAATGAGACTCAAGTTTTCAATATTTTTCTCAATTTTTAAAACAAAATGTCTATCCAAAACAACTATTGGTAGACTATGTAAAGGAAACACAAACTTCTGTTTCAATTCCTGTTTTAGTTTTTTTATTTTCGTGTAATCTTATTTATACAAATACTAATAATAATTTTAAGTAAAAAGAAAAAAGAAAGAGAAAGGTGGGGGAAGAATTGCATTTTTACAATATAATTGATAATGATGAATAGTTTTTCATGCAAAGATCTATAGTAGCTAGGATTATATATCGCATGCAAAAACAAATGGTCCACTAGTACTCCACTCCAGAACAAGCGTTTAATGCTTCAACGCACCAAAGAGTGTGCGATGCATCGACCCATTGATGCATCATATTCGGGTAGTTTAATTTTGTAGTATATCAGCATTTGAAGCCTTGTAGGATACGAATACGATCCTTGTTTTGTTGTTGATGATGATCATGGTAATGGTGGCTTCTTATGCTGAAACGCATCAAAGCTTTTCTTTGGCGGAAAATAAAAGGAAAAACATGTAAACAATCACGATACGTACCATTCCCACCAAGCAGCCCAGTCATCCACTCAAAGCAAAAGCAATCTATATTACTAGTAATCTTTTTGTTGTGTATATATTCAACATATATTGCATGTAAAGAAACACAGAATATATAGAATAATTAAAATAAAAAAAAAAACTTTTTGTACCCAGTTTTAATTTCTCTCTTTTGAATCAATGCCGCTGTCAAAAAGATACGGAAAGTGAGGGAAAGAAAGGAAGGAAGGAGGGGGCGTTTGTTGGGCTTTTCTGTTCTTTCTTTCTTTCAACAAGGAGGATACTTTGGTTGTCGTTTTGGATCAACTTGTGGAATCTTTCAGAACTTCAACAGATTTTCTTCCTTCTCCCTATTGATGTTCAGGTACGTTTTCATGGGATTTTATCCTCGATCAAAGTCGGTCACCTGTTTAATTAACAATTCAGCTGTATCTTAATTTCTGCATGTTCTATATATTCAAAAAATAATATACTTGTATATATCCTGAGTAAATAAACAGGACTAGTTTGTTTTCTTCAAGTCCAGGATTCTTCCCTTTGCTCACAATCCAACTACAGTTTTAGTTAATATTTTATCTGTTCTGTTCATAATTCTTTGGAAAGATTAAAAAAAAAAGCAATACTAGAAGGCTCAACTAATTTTACATTTCCTCTTCCTATATGCAAAAGTAAAAAAAACCAATTCATTCTATTAATTTCTCAATTCATAATTTACTTAATCTTATGATCACCAACCTATTCACACTATGATGGGCAGAATAAGTGCACAAGACTTTGTATTTTTTTACAGGTATATACCTATTTGTTTTCTTTGAAATTTTAGTTGTAATATATATCTAGCTACGCCGTTTCTGTTCTGCAGATTACAGAAGGTTGCGAAGCGTAGAATTTTAGGAATCTTCAGCTATATAAGCAACGTACGTTCAAAATACTATACTAATAGTAGTTTCTTGTTCTTGGTTATTTCATCTTTGGTGGGCTAGTGGTCTATGCTTAGGGATGGTTCGATCATAAATACGGATAATACTGGAGTTGGGAAAATCCATTTATATATATATAGAATTCGGGTCAATTTGTTTGGTGGGATTTGTTGATTCTTTACTGTTCAAGATTTCAAGTGAATGAATTCATCTCATGCGTACGTGACACACGTAATTATGGTTGTCCAATTCTATACGAAAATAGCAGTTGGGTTGGGAAATGTTTCGATCTCTTTTATGTATAATTAGTTGTTTTTTTTTCAGTTTCCTGTTATACTGGAAACTGAACGCTAATTCAAAACGGAAGATTTTAAGGAAGGGAAAAATATAAAAGGTACGCTAATTCTAATACATTAGAGAGATTAGAAATGGACTCAGAGGTCACAATGTAGTTCATAACTTTGATCCACTTAAAGATGGAGGTTAATCTGCCATGCCAGTGGTCAGCTGTGGTTGAAGAATGATACTAATATAAATTGATGATGTTGCCATTCCTTAACTAGGAAATGGCCCAAATCATTGATAAGTTTTTTTGACTGATGAATCAACAAGATAGTCGCATGTTTCCACAAGAGAAACACATCATAAACTGAAGCATATGGTTGATTCAATATTCTTGAATTTTTACCTTCAAGTTTTTATGCTCAATCCCATTTCACAACTTAAAAATTTCCCACCATTCTTTGATGTGGTTGATTTTTCGTTAGTTTTTTTACCCATAAAGAAGTACAATGCCAGTTTGTCAACTTCCAGCTTTATTCAGCAGAGTTCTGTTTCACTAGTTGATTTTCTATCGAGCTTTCCCACTTGACTGGGATAACTGTTTTGGTTTTTCCTGCTCACATGCAATATAATTTATCTTTGCAGAAGAGGAGGATGATCTAATGGAATAAATTCAACATTTTCTTTTTTGCTTCTCCATTCATACTTCATACAATGACAAACTCTTCGCCCAACTTAAAAGCTGAAATGGAGGGCACAGCATATAGCATGAAGGATAGGTACACAAAGCTCGTGGAGGGGTCCTGGTTAAGTCAATTCTGCCATGGTTCCAATCCATGGATGGCTAGATATGTCTATGGCTTGATTTTCCTTATTATGAATTTGCTTGCATGGGCTGTTCGTGATTATGGCCAAAGTGTGCTGACAGAAATGCGGAGTAAGATTACTACAATCTTCAATCTTCAGCCGTGCCTTTCTCTTCTTGTCGTTCCTTGCATTGATGTATTTTCATTTTCCCAATTCTGTGGACTTAGAGATGGAAAAACTCTGAGTATTTAACTTTTCTGTCATTACAATCACATCTTATTTTACAACTATTGTGCAACTAAATGATATTGCAGGCTGACATATTCCAATATGACTGTAGGACTGAAAGAATGCAAGGGGGGCAAAGAATGCCTGGGGGCGGAAGGTGTATTAAGAGTCAGCTTAGGATGCTTTGTATCCTTTTACGTCCATGTTCTTTGTTCTTTGAGTAGTTTTCATCAATGGAAAACAGAGGCTAAGTTTCCAAATTAAAGTAATAGTATTAAAATCCTGACATTTAGGCTTATGCTTTTCCAGATTTCCAGTTAATTAAAGGTAAACCTTAACTATGCTTTTAGATGTTCTACTTTATAATGTTTTTGTCTACTGCTGGTACTTCAAAGTTGCATGAACGTAGAGAATTGTGGCATTCTGGTTGGTGGTCTGCTAAGATTATCATGATGCTAGTGCTAATTCTCTTGCCTTTCCTAGTACCTGCAGAGATCATTTCATTTTATGGTTAGTGCTATTTAGGCCTAAAAGCTTTACATTTCTCTTCTTCCCATGTTTTTGAGCATATAAAAACTCAAGGCTAATTCCATGAAATTGATATTTACTTGTCTAATCCTTGTCCTGTTGCAGGGGAGGTTGCACATTTTGGTGCCGGGTATGGCTTTCCACCGAGATCTCTGTCTGAATTCATGAATAATTAATCAGAGAAAGATGTTTATAAACTGAAAAAACCAGCATTGGCATGGCCTGCAAAATCTCTTATCAACTTTCTTCTCTGAATTGTTATGCAGGGTGTTTTTACTAATCCAGCTAATCAGTATAATCAGTTTTATCACATGGCTGGACGACTGTTGCAAATCTGAAAAGCGTACTGATAGATGGTATGTATTATATAACACGCTGTCCGAAATAGTTCAGACTCAAGAATGATCAAAATGATTGAATTGAATTGTGTGTCCTGTGAAAAGATGCAGTGTTAGCAAGATATCAAGCTATACAGCATCTATTTTCACGAGTAAATACCACAAACAATGTGGAGTTTTCTCAATTTGATTTTGATTTTCATAATGTTTTGCTGCAGCCAGATCCATGTGATGTTAATTGCAACAACAGCTTATGTTGTATGTTTATTTGGAATCATTTTGATGTACATTTGGTATACCCCAGAGCCTTCTTGCCTGCTTAACATTGTGTTCATCACCTGGACACTAGTACTTCTCCAACTCATGACCAGTGTCTCTCAGCACCCCAAAGTATGTTTGCAACTTTTTGTTTCTTTGTTTCAGAACATTCATGTTTCATAACAATTCATTATTCAATTCACATGTATTATCTGAATCAGGTAAATGCTAGCTTTTTGACTCCAGGATTGATGGGGTTGTACGTGGTGTTTCTTTGCTGGTCTGCCCTAAGAAGGCATGATTTCCTTTCCAATGCTCACTCAAAGTCTCAGACCATTTTTTCTTAGTTTTGCATTTCAGCCATCAAAATATCGTGACCAAAATCCTCTATACAATATTTAACTATTCTGTAATATCACTAAAGTTAATTTACAATTATTAGACCCTAACAAAAAAACGTAGTTTTAATTAAGACATAATAAGATAGGAAAAATCTTGGACAGATGATGCCGTGTCCAAAATATCCAATACGTTTATCTATTCCAAATTAGTGAACTTGCTATGCTTGGTCTGCTGCTTCATCAAATGTTCTCGTGTGTTTTCGACTAGACGTCTCCACAGAAATCATTGCTTAATCAACGTTCTCATGTGTTTTCAAGGCTCTAACAAGCATGTAAACTTGTCCGCGAAAAGCATTTTTAAGCTGAGGATGCATGCATGCATGCATGGATCCTGTCTCTACTCTTCTAGCTCTCATCAACTAAAACCATTTTTTGTGTTTTGCAGTGAGCCACCAGAGGAAAAATGTATTAGAAAAGCAGAAAGTGCAGCACATGGAGACTGGCTCACCATTATAGTAAGTTCTTTTAAGATCCCAAATAGCCTTTAAATTTAGTTAAGAAAGACTTGGGGCTGCAATTCGAGGACATTTGAACATCTTAGTAACAGATAAGATCCCATAAGAGAAGTTTTCATAAAAATATCCAATCTGAACCAGACCTAATCCTATTCTTGAAAAGAATTTTCAGGACAGGAATAAATGACTTTGCTGGCAATTTATGCTTTTTCCCTTGACAATTGTCTTCCTGATCCTGCAGAGCTTTATAGTTGCGGTCCTAGCAATTGTGATTGCAACATTTTCAACTGGCATTGACTCAAAATGTTTTCAGGTTAATCTCACTTGAAACACCTTAGCTAATTAATCGGCTGAATTTAGTTGTGCCTCACTATAAAAGTTTGCAGTTCAGGAAGGATGAGGCTGAGAAGGAAGACGATGTTCCGTATGGCTATGCATTTTTTCATTTTGTTTTTGCAACTGGAGCAATGTATTTTGCAATGCTATTAATTGGTTGGAACACTCATCATTCCATGAAAAAGTAAGTTTCAACATCTCTTCCAACCCTTTTCTTTAAAACTTCTCAAAAGTTTTGCATGATACAGAGCAGGACACTAAAGAACAAGTACTCAAAACAAAGTGAGCCAACCTTCCAATTTACAAGTAATGAGGAGAGGATTATGCTAGAAAATGAAACAAACAACAAACATATTTTCTGTCATTTTGATCAAGGCTGGCAACCCAGAAAACCAATTTCGAATCTATTTGATCAAGTTGGTTGTAGAGAGGAAAATTATTTGAATGCATTAAGATGCCTTTGAATGCATGGCAAAACAAATTGCCATTTTCTTGGATGAATAGTGACAACCCTCATGCGCACTTTGTAGGTGGACAATTGACGTGGGTTGGACCAGTACTTGGGTGAGGATAGTAAATGAGTGGCTAGCTGCCTGCATTTACAGTAAGTACCTTAACCAAAATCTGTGCTCAGTACATGCACTGCTTAATTCTCTGTTCATGAAAATCTACGATTATCTAAGATTGGATTTTGTTGTCCCCACTCTAGTGTTACATCCCAAATCCACGGAATAGACCTTTCAAAGCAAAATGTTGAACTTTGGAGTGGCATGCTGATGCTGATTGGTGATTCAATTTTTTTTTTTTTTTTTTTTTTTGCAGTATGGATGCTGGTAGCACCAATAATTTGGAAAAGCAAACAGGCAGCTGAATCACCAGTATGATATGTTCAATCAAAAAGGGAAAAAAGAACAAAAGGAGATGGAAACAGAAAAGATTCTTTGACATATTGCCACATGCAATGATTATGCCAAGTTTAGGGGGAACTCATACAGAGGCACGAATGAACTTTGCATAGGAAACACCTTTATGCCAGCATTTGAATCTCAATCTCGGTTTTCGTTTCAGCCCAGATGAAATCATGAAACAGATTGCCAAATATACACTGCCATTCACATTTGACACCATAGCCATCAGAAATTCTTCATAGTGACTCGATATAGATCCCAATACATGTAAATCTTCCGCTGATAGGACATTTTGGAATTGTAATATTTGGTTCTTTATTATACGTCAACACAAGGAAGGAAAGAAGAAGAACGAAAACATCTCTCTCTATATATATAAACTAATCATTTTTTTTATTAGTAAATACGAATACCCCAGATTTTGTCCAAAATATTGGGCTGAACATCAGTAGTCGATGCTAACATTCAACTAGAGGCGCCTCTCAATTTCATCTTGAACTTAAACGTACATAAAATGCGTAATAATGGAAGTTCAGAAAATGACTAGAACATAATATAATGCCCAAATGGTGTAATGTGTTGCGAAAACAAAAGTAAAAAGATCAAGAAGGCTCTTAATTATATTCAGCAGTATGGCTCAGGTAGTGCTGAAATTTGAAAATTTGCTTGGCAAATCTCCTGAAACCATATCAGTGTCAATGAAAAATAACTCAACAATCTTTGCCACAATTACAGAACAAATTTATAACAATAAAACTAACTGCCGTATACAACCTTATTTGAATGAAAATGGAGATATGGACATAGAATACACCCTTAGCAGTAAATATAAAATGCACTACTCTACCATCAGTTCCCTCTCATACAAGTACCTCACTAACCCGACTGGGAAAAAAAAAGGAAAAGAAAAACAAAAAATCTCACCAACAAAGATTTCCGTCAACTTGATAAGATAGGCCCAAAAAATACTAACAAATATTGGGAGCATCAGGAAAAATTCCAAAATGCACATGACTGGCGACGCAGAATTCAATCTGCAGGTAGCCGCTCATCCTTTTTCAATGAGAAAATGCACCCAGTTTCTGACTACAGATTCTTTACAGCACCATGATGAAAGAGAACAGCCAACGAAAAGTGGTATTCACAACCCTCCTCATCATACAACTTTGTTTACAAGGCACCAAAACGATTAAAATGAAGCAACAAGTTGATGCTTCAACACAATCACAGGGTACTTTTTCTCAATTAACCAAATGGGTTTCCTCCAACAGAAGAGAAGGTATTCGGCACAGCAGGTACTGACTGTAATCCACCCATATGCTGATTTGAACTTAGGTGCCCAAAAGCACTGCCCTCGATGCCAAAATTCACTTGTCCATGTGCTCTGAAAGAGATCCACAAGAAATTAGTATGATAAGACCACAAAATCAATCTAAGCAAACAGGAAAATAATGCTTTTAAAACAGGAATGGATTCTTTGGACAGAGCAAAAATAACAAACTACAACCATAATCAAACTTCAGAATCCAAGTATAGAAGTGAAAAGTTCATAATAGAAGCCAACAAATTCCAAATTATTGAATGTACTAGATCAATTGCTGGTACATTCAGCGCTGAGTGTAGAGTACATATTTATACATTCCATTTAGTGGAGTGGTTGCTGTCTGGACCTATAGAATAATAATGATGAATAAAATGGAAACAAAGTCACCTTGTTGGCATGTAGCCGGGAAGTTGGGGCATCATGTTTGTATCTGCAGTAGACACAGGTTCATAAGATGTGCGGAATATATAGTAACTACTTCCAGAAGAAAAACAACTAAACTAGATCAAACAAAAGGACATCAAAGTACTTGAAGGTATCACAGATGCGTAAGGAGGTGCATTGGGAAGCACTGCTGATGGATGAGCTAAAGGGGCACCAAGGCTGGAAGTTCGGAGCAGGCCTGCAGGCGGTGCCATGGTAGGTAATGAACCTTGCAATGTTGCCATTGAAGGAAACTACATCAAGGAAAATAATCACTTAATATAACCACAAGTCACAGGATATCGCCTTAATCAAATACAAAACATCTATAGATATAACATAGAACAGGAGGACCACCCGAAATTTATACAATTAATCCAAACTCATAGGATCAATTCAGGAGAACATCCTAGATATAGAAGTGCTTCAATCATGAAAATTTTGACAAGTCATTTCCCATAAATAAAGCAAAATAGAAAACTACTAGTGTCAGAAACATCACCGTTGTGTCATCTATTCTGTACAGCTAAAAGAAATGTAATCAAAATAACACAAGTCAAGAAGTTAATAACGAAATATGATTCACAAACAATTATATCTAACAAAAGTACTTCCAATGAAATTCTCTAGTTTAGAGGATGGAGGGATACCAATAGTACAGCTAACATCCAAGTATTACTAATATTAAATGACACTGCAGAGAAACAAAAAACAGAAACAGAGAACTTACTGCTGGAGCAGGAGGATCATTATTGACATCAAAGGGATTTGTTGATTTTGGTGCCTGTGGGAAGGTGGGTATGGGCTGCAGAAAAGAATTAAATGATAAGGATATATCTGCTTCCTGGTTATTCAAGTATATGACAGAATGAATCAAGTTATTCACAAAACTGTAGAGCTGATAGATACCATTGGCATGTTGTATTGCATATTGAATCCCATCCCATGATGTGGACCAGTACCCCAGCCAGGAACACGCGCAGGGATTGATGAGTAATTGATGGCAAACAAATCCTGCAGGCAAACAACAACGAAATCATGTGAAGAAATTTTAAAAATCGACAAATGCACGAGTTAGAGCAGGATGAATCCCAATAAAGTAAAACTCATTTACCTCAGGCAGTGCACTTCTTCCACTAGATTTAACTTCCAGAGACTTTTGTGTTATCAGTCCAGAACTGGCCTCCAAGCCAGGCTTCATAACAGCTTGAGGTGCTTGTGCAGTTGCTGCACTGGGAAGCCCGTGGGAATTTGGTGCAAACAAGGGGTTCCATGGCTGTAAATTTGCGTGCTAAAAGATTTAGGTAACTAATATTCAATAATATGACAGAATGTAAATTTGTTGCTGTTGTTGAATATCCAAGAAAAAGACTAGTAGAACATGAATAGAGAGCCGAACCTGATTGCTTGCAGATCCAACAGCAGGAGGGGTAAATGATTGCGACAGAGTTTGGCCACCAACAGCAGGGAAAAAAGAATGTGCTTGGGGTTGTGCCCATTGTCCTCCAGTAACAGCATTTCCAAAAGAATTGCCACCTGGATTAGGCAGCAGTGGTAAAGGTCCAGGGGCCGCAGCTGGAGGACCAGATGGAAAAGCTGCTGAGTTGTTTACTACTGCAGAAGCAGGAGCATTATTACTGAAAGGCAACCCAAAGGATGAAACAGGTGAAGTATTTGGGAAAGCAGAAATGGTGCCTGCAGAAGTAGTTGGCAAAGCAGCGCCACTTCCAGTAGTTCCTGCCAAGTGACCAGGTACAGATGCTGGTACTGACAACTGGGAGAGCATGGATTCCAGATGATTGGTGTTCGCAGGTGGCTGAGATACTTTCACCTCAGCCACCGAATCAAAGTTTGCCCAGTTATCATTGCTAGGTGTTGCTGTCTGTGTTACAGGTACACTAGTAGCTGATTGCGGTGGCTGTACTGCTGAAGGTACTGCAGGTTCAGGAACAGCATCAAAATCAATTAGTGAAGTTTCAAATTTAGTTTCAGTTGGATTCCCATTAGAGGATGCCAGGCTACTGGAAGATGCAGTTCTCTGCAAAAGAATAGAGAAATATAAGTTCCATACTTTTAGACTAAAGATAATCTTTTAAAAATAAGAAAACCGAAATACATTTAATACATCATTAAATAATTATATCCAACAATAAACTAGAAATATTGTGCTGGAGCTGCTAGGAAAAATGGATTAATCAGATAGATTTACCTATAAACAAAATCATACTGAAAATTTTAAAGAATATTTCACAAGTTCACATCATTGAAAAAAAAAATAGAAAATTATTTGGTTGAGTAAATGTGATAGATGATTAGCTTTATAATAGGCATTAGTCCAACAGTTTGGCCATTTTCGCAACTACAGAATAAGTAAACAATCTGAAGTACTCATGCCAACATAAAATAGTTTTGACTTCCGTTACATATCAGAACAAGCTACAAAGATAACAAACGTAGACTTAAGAAGCTTGAATCACAGTGCAGCTACATGGATTCTGACCTGGGTGCGAATGGAACCATCAGTATATCTGAGGCCATTGGCTTTTGGAGGTTCAAGAACACGAAGGGGGGATACATTCTCTCCCAGAATCTCTCTAACAGGTCGTACCACCGGGGGACTGGATGCATCTAGATCTCTTTGACGGTCTGGCGATCTGCTATCAAGCTTAGACCCACCATCAGAAACTCTATTATCCTCCGATCTCCTTCCATTTCCAAATCTATCTTCACGTCGCCAGTCGTTGACTACTTCCACCCGGGCAGGACTTCTCTTATCATATTGCCGATTATCCTGATCATATGCTGGACTCCGTCCACCTGAACTTGCCCTATCACTATAACGACGCTCATTGACGTCATCATATGGTGGGCTTCGAGAACCACTCTGGACACTATCATTCCTCCGGTTGTCATTTGAGTCCTCGGTTTCACCCTGGGAAAAAAAATTAAATGTTTTGGCACATGGAAGTCAATACAACTTTTGGACCAACCATATTTCTTGGACATGGATAAAAAGACTTAAAAAGCAAATAAAAGTCGTCAAACATAAGAAGATTAAAAAGAAAGAAAAGGGAAATGAAATCATACCATCTTCACCCTTGGAGGCTTCTCAAAGCTCCTCTCACCAGAATATCTCCTCTCCACATAAACATGCTTCATGAAGTCGCGAAGCCTCTCAACATTGCTGGCAGCAAAAATCAGAATCGGAGTTAATTTTACTTATTGGAAACAACAGCATCATTTCATATGATAATAATTATTAACCTGCCATCTGGAAGAGACTGCCGTTGAGGATCCCATTCCTTGAAATAAATTTCTTTTGCACTCTAGGAATGTGAAAGGACAGAATCAAATAAGATAAATTTAGCAAATGAAGTAAGCATCACATGAACCCTAAAAGGTTAAATAGAGGCTTATTACCGCATTTCCACCTCCTTGAAGGGCACTAACTTCTTGTGAAGTAAATTTAGCCATAGATATCGACTTTACTCTATGGGTAAATTCCCGACTGCAAACAATTTTAAATGTATAATCAGATATCAACAATCAGATACAGGAGTCTTAACAGAGTGAAAACTTAAAAAAACTCCTATGGTAGAGACAACCAGAGAGGCAAGAGATAGCAAAACTATTGTGCTTACTGTATCCCACTGCAGTTTGTGCAGACAAAGGTCCAGAAATTAGTGCACACATATTGAGGCCCCTGCTTGGCAGAAAACAAGTCACTAGATTAAATACATCAGTGATCATTTCCCTCAATAAGACTAACAAAAGGTAAATGCTTTGCAAATGAAAACCTAAAAAAGAGAATCAACTAAATATTCTCAATGTTCAAACTTAAAGCTTCGCGTGGATGAGAATAATGGCAATCTTCCACAGAGTGAAATTCTACTAGTTCAGGGTGTCAGAAGGTCATTGAGCAATGATTTGAATTTATCAGAAGTTTCATTACATGCAATCTTCAACATTTTTCATTTGATTGCAACATAACAAATCTATCTTCAAGATAATCAGATCATCCCTAGTAACCAATGCAAGAAAGTATCAAATACCTAAACTGCAAAACATTTTACTCAAAAAGAAAATTGTTTCACAATTTTTCCATACCATGATGCTAAGATGTATTTATAAAACAAAACATCCTTTAGAAAATGCGTAATAAAATGAAAACCCCAGATGTGACATCCAAGAAAAAGAAAATCTACATACTACAAAAATCTATTTAGCAAATATTAAGTCATGGAGAGGGGGGGGGGGGGGGGGTGTGTGAAGATATTGCTATGAAAATCATGGCAAAGTCAGGTGGACTAGAACTTGGCTGCAAAAGTAAGAACATAATTTCTTACTACTGAAGGACAAGTTCGTTCCTAATATCCTGATAAATCAATGCCATTTGTCTTATCACCCTCTGCTCACTACCCAAAATTCATGGTAAGGACAAAATGAGATGAACAACTGGGTTTTTTTTATGTAACATCAATCCGTTGCAGACCATTCCATCATTGTTCTACATTGTCTATATTAGAGAGACATAATACTGTGGTCTATTTGAGGAAAAATACCATCTTGATCAACTAAAAGTTGGTCACTGAAATTGTCCTTGTTCTTAACCACAGTTCTGCTGCGCATATTTATAGCCCGTCACCGCATTTCCAAAGGCCTTAAACTTACAATGCACTTTGAAAAAAATCATGTCATACTTTTTAGTATCTGAGATACATTTCCCCATAATCATCCCCTGTTAAGTAAATTATTCCAAATTAGACTCCTTAAGAAATGGAGACTGGACTGCATACCACTTCTATTGCAGTTGAATTTTTATCACAAAACTTAATGGAAAGGATCTGAAATTTCAGAGATATAGCCAGACATTCTCATCGATTTTGGCTTGGAAAATAAAGACTAGAAATCACAATCACAATATATGAAAAAGGCACTAATAAGTAAGAGATCCAAAGAAAAAGATTATTGCTAGATTTGAAGTTTATTTTTCCGAAATTCTTTTCTTCTGCTCATAACAGTTTGGCCGAAGTCAGTTAAAGATTACCAATTAATTAGACACTACCACAACTCGTGAAAATCTTGTTAGTCTTAAACATTCTCTTGGCTAGACATAAAAATAAAAAACAGCACAATTATCGAGGAATTACTGATGACAGTCATCTGATACATAATAAGAATGTCTGAAAACAACGAGTCCATAAAACAGAAAGCAAGAAATTGGTTGACTGCCTCTACTGGCCAAATCCGAAAGCTACAACCATTGATCCTATAACATGAAGTATCAACTCACCGGTTTAATGTCTTAAAAGATATTCCCAAATAAATCTACAGCCCAATAATGCAAACCACAAGAATAATTAGTCATCAATAACCTTGGAAGAAACTTAGAAAAACTCGTTTCCTCCACGTCCCCCTTCTCTTCAACAACTTACTAAAAATAGAAAACGACAAAACCAACTCAGCAAAACCACAATTAGACCAAAATTCTCATAAATCGCAACTATATACCGCAAGTATACAGAGAATTATCAAAGTACATCACAAAACTTCACGGAGAATAAAAGCAAAACAATGAAAATGACAAAATCAGTAGTACCATGCTATTGCAGTTAATACACTTCCGATTATCCGGAAGTTTGAGCAAATTCCGTATAGTTCGCTCATTCTTTTCATCCTCCTTCCGGCTCGTCATCTCCAAAACCTCAACTTTCCAATCAAATCAAACTCAAATCTCTACTCCAAAACAGTTTATTACTTTCACAATTGAATTCACTGTAACAAGTCAAAAAAAAAATCAAACTTTAAGCAGCATTAGATCTGGTGAAACTGGTGGATTAAAACAGAAACAAAATTAATTAAACTCACAACTTCAATTATATGCGTAGAGAAATGACAACTGATCTGATCGGTGTGAAGAAGAATCAATTTTATGGTTGTAATTTTACAGATCTTTGTGTTTAGGAAACGACGGCTTTGTACAGCTAAACTTCCAGAGAGGAGAGAGAAAGACGCTTTGAGTAGAGAGAGAAAATGAATTTTATTATAATAACTAAAAATAAATGGAAGTGGCGGAGGAAATATAGGATGTTCCGCGGACACGGAAGAATGAGTGAAGACTGCGTTTGTCTGGATTTTTTTATTTTTATTTTTTTTTTTTTATAAACTGTACAAGTTGATTAACATTGACGGCGTTTGGATGGAACATTTTTGGCTGATGAAGAAGGGACAAGTCTTACGAGGCGACTGGCTTTTGTTTCAATTTTGACCTTAGGTTGGTGAGAAAATTACGCCATTCATAATAATGATGATAATTTTTATTTTTTTTAAATCACGTTTTATTAAGTAGTGTACTTAAATGTATAGTTTAAAAGATAAAAATAAGAGAAAATTAGTATGAAGGGTGATAAAAATTTGTTATTAAAAATGTCAAAATAATTGTATTATTCTAGATACTTAATATAAACTTTTTTACCCGTTTCATCAATGATAAGGTAGATAACTCTCAAAATACTATTTTCTTTAATTCTTTCTTTTCCATATATATCCATTGCAATGATAATGATAATAATAATCATATTCATTCCTTAATAAAAAAAATGTATAAAATATTACTGAAAATTGAGATATAAAAATAATTTCAAATGAATGATTATATCCTATGACGCATCTATTTTTCATTTCATTATCATTTTTTTATTCTAAATCCACTAACAAAGCATATTATATTATATACATTGTTTAATCGAGTTAAATACTGTAAATTATTCCATATATAAAAATTCAGCTGAAATTTGCAAGGGCACTCATATAATTTGAATAAGAGTGAGATTATCCAAAGTCATTCTTTTGGGATTTGCAATCAACAAAAAAATTGTACTTATAAAAAATATATTTGATAGGAAATCCATATAGCGACAACCAAGAATATGAGAAAGGTAAATTGAAAATTGAGACAAGGTGAAAAAGGATTTATCATAACACTACTTAAACTCAAATTCATACTTGAAAATATCCTCTACCAAAAATGCAGTATTTTCCACAGAACAAGAGTCATTTGAAGGGTTAAAAATGAAAAAATATAAATACTTTTACTAGTATGCTTCATCTTTAACTCGTTTGATCAAAGAGCATCGATCGATCCCAACTATTTTCATGGAACACTTTGGCCATCCAGAGCTTAAATTTGACACTTTGAGAACATAATATATAGGATGTATTGGAAGTTAAAAGAAGCAAATCAAAACTAGTTTCTTGGAGTTAATTTAAGGGGTTCCTGCATCATGCGACAGTGAGTGTCTTACTGTCTGATCACTGATGGCTTTTGTAATGCTAGCTCCCATCTCCATTCATGCGTGAACAGGCTTTTTGGACGATGCTGATTATACTGAAACGTTTTCTTTAAAATTAAATCCAATCGAAATCAAAAGAGGCTAAGGGTATCTCTCCAAATTCAAAGTAAAAATTATTACTATGTTAGATTATGGCCAGAGTCCCTACTCACGGCGACTTGGTTCCAGCAACCCTTAGTATATGGTTCGCAATGACGGTATCTGGGGAATAAGCATAGATTCAACATATTTGACGTTCATTGCTTCACTTTGCCCACTTCAAAACAATGTGAGCTTTGAAAATGGACCAACATTAAGCTGCATAGATTCAACATATTTGACGTTCATTGCTTCACTTTGCCCACTTCAAAACAATGTGAGTTTTGAAAATGGACCAACATTACTTACTAGAGAAGAAATCTGATCAATGCATAAAGGTACGTTCTGCTATTTTTTTGGAGTTGTAAAGTTTCTGTGATAAAAAGGGACCAACAAGTGCATCGATCATTGCCGCAACTCAGCTGTGTCATTGGACATTCAAAAGCAAGCCGGTAATAATATTAAGATACATTAATAATTTCTTTCTTTTTCACTGGCTAATGATAGTTACGAGTGTCAACATTAACATCAATTTTCAGTGCATGCATGAGGACTGAGGAGTGGGTCCTGGAATTATACAAGCCATTCAAGTTTTTTCTGGACTACTACACGCAATTTATATATAACCTCTAATCACGTTGCCTCCCTCATTGCTGACAAAGATTGATATAAAACGTATATATAATATATAACAATTAACCATACATCAACGTTAAATATATATATATATATATACACAGTATTACTCTACCTAAAAAAAAAATTAATAAGTTGTTTAACAAATCTTTGTTTGGCCGTTTATCAGAGTTAATTATAAAGATTTCAATTAATAGCTAGCTTAATGCCGACATTTTCTCTCATAGATAAAGTGGTGCTGTACTTTGTTTCCAATGTCGTATATATTTATAAAATAATGTTTATAAGATTCTGTGTTTAATATTAAAGAATAATTTTCTATCCAATATTATCATCGTATCTTATTATATTTAAATTATTAAAATTACGATTTCATTCGTAATGTATATTTATAGTTTCTCCTTGAATATTCAATGCTTTGTACCGTTCATTACTTTTCTTGTATAGTTAGGTATATTCCTCCACAATAAAATAGCTGTCCCATTCACAAAGTAGAGCTGTGGATCTTCGGTATAATGACTCTTCCTGACAAGAATCTGCAGGAGCTTCGAGGGTTTGTCCATCAACGTATATATGAAGGGTGGAGATTTTTGTTTGAATTCAAAAATAGTGCTGTACAATACCCAGTTGGACGTTCAAAACTGTTTCTTATTTGTCATCTTTTTCACAAAGAAAACACAAGGAAACAGAAGAAAGAATAGGGATGGTGGAATTCGTTGTTTATAACCCATCTGTTAGTTGTCATCAAGTCTTCTCAAGAATTTGACAATTCATGGCAGACTCGTCAGGGTCAAGGCAGCATGCCCTTCCATTTTAGAGGGTGAATATGAATTAATTTTATTTTAGTACAATTGTCTGCTAAGGTGAAATAATGGTCAACTATTTCATACTTAATTTCTCCCAATTTAATTCAGTGTGCGATGATCATTACCATTGATAATCCTACTGGTTCTCTGCTTTTGTAAAGCTGTTCAAAATATATATTATACCAATCGCTATCATGCCTTTGAAACTGCAAATATTATGGCAAATTAAAGGACTCTGTCGACCTGTCGATCATGCCCCGATGATATGCTTTTATTGTTTTACACTTTATAATAAGGTAATTTGTGGTCATTGAATTCTCACGTTCCATTCAATAGTCAATTATACTGATCTTTATTTCGATTCTTATACCTTAATTTGCTTGTTTTCTTAAAACGACGTTTGCAAGCTAAGAATTATAGTAGTTCTCGTGCTTACAATTTGGCCTAATTAAAAACGCTTAATTAATGTGAATTGTGAAACATCTTTTCACAAGGATTTTTTTTTTTTTTGTAACACACGATATCCTCGCATGCATCCTACATGAATCTAAATCCAATAAAAAAGAAAAAAAAGTATTCCACAAGGTTAAATATAAGAAAAAGTATAGAACAGGTGGGACTTGGGAGGTATCCTTGTTTTTCTTTGCTTTTTAGTGAATGGTTGGTGAGTGTTAGTAGTTTGTGTGACAAAATCAAATCGGCATGGCGAAACAGCATAATGAAGTGATCATAATGTTTTCCCAACACAGAATATTTTCGCTCAAATGGGCCTTTTTTCCCATCCATCCAGGTTGAAAAATCAACGAGGCAACCTTCAGCCCATGAGCAAAACCTTCTCCTCGTACTTGGCTGTGATGCTTTGGTCCCCTTTGGACCATATTTTCTGAGCACAACTTTACATCTCGAGGAATAATAACGATGAAGTGATAAAAATGATTGGCTCTTCGTTCTGAGGCTATGTTGAGATCCATGTGATTGTTATGGGACTTGGAAAATGCATGGTCGTGATTAATAATATTGCTGTCGTCATCTACATCTGTTTTCTGTTCGATTGGGATTACGTTAGGAATTTATAATCAGTAAAATAAAGAACTGATGATCTCTGTGAGTTCATGTATAGGTTCCCTTTAATTTTGACAAAGCGGTGTTAAGGAAACAAAACCTTGATGATGGACTGGCGTATTGCATTGGATCTCGCTTAGTTCCACTTGGCAAGGTCTAAAAAAACCTTAATTGTTGTTCTTGTTCTTGTTGGGGGCTTAGAATCTTAAATCATTAGCTGAACGTCATTTATACAATTTCAAGAAAAACATTCTCTCACGTGAACATAAATAAAAATGTATCCTCAAAAAGGAAAGAAATAACGGAAAACAGGTTTGATGCATGAAGTTTTGGGGTTAGTCTAACACAAAAATTGACATAAATGATTGCAATATGTTATATTGTTCAAGAGCATTTGGTATATACTCGTTGATTGAGGCTTTGAGCCGTACAAGTAATTTATAGGGTTTGCCTTAATAGTCAATATTCCCACTCCGGAAAAAAAAGAAAAGTGTGCTCAGTATCTATTTGTGTTGTTTTTCGTTTGGCTGATTATAATGTAAGATAAGATAATAAAAACAATGAAAGCATTCATGTGCAAGGCAATAAACAAACAAATGTTGGAGTAAATTAAAGCAAGCCGGACGCCTTGTCTTTTGAGTTTTGACTGATGTTCCAAGTACATTTTGTTACTAGTAAACCTTTCTGTTTTGAGTCCTATATTTATATATATATGACAAAAGTCATAGGTTTTTAACTTATTTTGGTATGGTATATTTTAATCATGCAGTGAGGACCAACTTTAGGTACATGCCAATGCCATGTAGGTACAAGTAAGTAATTAAGCAAAAAAAATTGTGTGGAATACAAACCCCTTTATCATCCCTAAAATAATTGGCCATAGGAGGATTAAACAATGCCCAAATGACACTTTGTTCCATGTGGTAGATGATCATGATGCGGCAAATACGACCCCTTAGTAATTATTATTAGAACTTTGTCATTTTGTTACATGCATCATGCATGGCCTCGCCATGTTTATCCAAATCACTAGATTTCTTTAGCTTAGAATGAACAATTCTTGCAACATTTTGCCAAGGATCTAAATGGAAGTATGAGCATTTCTAATTAAGGAAGGAGATCGACGTGCATGGATTCCCTTTTGTTTGTGTCATTGTGTGAATACAGCAATTTGCGCTGATAATGCCTATATAGTTGGTGTTCACGTTGCCAATGCAAATGTGCACCCAAATCCCAGTTCTTTGGCACCAAATTTATAATGCAAGAAGAATTTGGTTGCACAGTCACTCGATCAGAAACGAAACCCGCATTTAATCATTGCATATACATATGTAACGTAGTAAAATGTCTAGCTTTCCGAACCATTTTATGGGGATAAAATTGGTGAGCTTTCACAAAAATCAAAGGATGGCATGCAAATCCCAGAAAGTATGCAGGCAATGCACATTGACACGAACCATAAGTTTTATACTACTCGTCATGAATACTTAATTTTGCAGAGACACGAAATGACAAGAGATGCAACCCCCCCTGAAACACAGCCGCATCGATCTGCTTCCAATTTTTTGGATGCTAGCAAGATGGGTCATGTGAATTACACGTGCATGACAAGAATAATATGAACTCAATGCTTGCTAGCTAGCTTTATTTTTTGGAAAGTCATGTTTTCTTTCCCACAAACAATCATCGTCACATGGACCAGCCTGCAGACATTAAGACAATAAGACCCACTAAAACTGGAATAAAAATTCAGGAGTGTGCCAATAATGCAATGAGTTTCCCAGTAAGTCAGAATCAGTGGCCATAGTACTATAGTAGTCTCATGTAAATTCAATAATTCACTAATTAATTCCCACTTCCCCCTCTGCGGCTTCTTTGCCTTTTGCATGGTATAATATCGAAAGCTAAGACAAGATTTTGACAAAAACGCTACGTTGTATATGCATTTAAATATATAACAATCAATCATCTTTTCTAGTATATTAAAATGTTATCGACAGTATTGGATCAAAATTCAAAAGGCTACTCATTTTATATACTACTAACTTAGTTAGGAGTGTGAGACATCATGTCAGCTGACATTTATTAGTGGCATTTCTTAATGAAAATGAAACGAATGATTGAATACTGACTTTCAACACGGAAGTATGAGCAGAATTAGTAAATAATTTAACCATAACTAACTCTAATTAGCATGCTTGCAAGTTAACTTGTATGTATACATGAGAGGCCGGCATTGGGCGGTTCTATATTTTTAGACAAATTTTTGTCTACCATTCCATTTTTTATTTTGAAGGGCTTAATCTTAGTAGCTACAGCCAACCACTGTCTATAAAAAACAATAACTCAATCAGCTTAGACACCATCATATATAGTATACCCTTCTTCCGTCCCTGCCATTTTGTGCCTTACTTTCTTGAAATCTTTGCTAGCATAAAGAATAACGCTTCTTTGCTCGGTTTAATTGGATGGTTCCTCTGGATTTGGTCACATGAAGCAAAATGGTCACTTCAATTGTACGTAACAGCTGAACTAACCTCACATGAAGATGTTGAAGAATTTATTTCTTGCTGAAAGTTTTGGTAGCCCCATCCCCATCACAAGACAAAATCTAGTTGAGGTTGATCGTTGATCGTTGATCACACACGTAGATATAGCTAGTCTTTTGCATTGTGTGTGTGCGTGTGTGTGTGTGTGTGTGTCTCACCCAATCCCACTTTCAGTTAATCTACCAAGAAAACACATCGGTCTCGAGAGTCATGAAATTGTTTTCTTCTTCTTCTTACATTACTACCTTCATTGGATTTTGATATGCTTTTTGTCATTCCCCATGATATTTTTTGACCTTTACCTTGTCACCATTTAATGTTGCCTTTGATTTAAATAATAATACGTACAGTACAACCAGCACAGTTGGGAATGCAGCATAGAGAAGCAGTGAAGGATTTGCTTATTAAATAGTAGTAATCTATAGAAGAGGGGATACAGTACAGTATAGTACAGGGTTGAAACTTGAAACTTGAATGGGGAAGCTCAGTTTTGGCAGAGTTTTAGAAAGTTTTTGTCTTTCTTCATCTGGGTCAGGCTCTTGTCTTTGTATCACTAATAATTATGCATCAGAAGATGAGCATGAGCTTGAAACGAAGCCACTGATCAAACATGAAGATGGCCACTCCCACTTGGTGAAAATCAAGGATGTTATTTCTGCACCCCCTACTCTGGCTCTACATTTGAAGCCTAAGGTAATTAAACACTCATCAAATTCTCTTTTGTTTTTCATCATTAGTTGTTGTCCCGATTTAACAGAAATGATCAAAATGCAAGAATCCAGTTCCAGACTGTCAAAATGGAAATTTGCCAAGGAGTTAAAATTGTTAACTTACACACAAATTCTTGCTATAATTTTTATCATTCATGTTTATAAACAGGAGATCGATTAGTGTATGGCATACGGCATACCATTATTTGACTCTTTTGTCTAACACAGGCGATGATAGTGTAGGATTATTCATGTAAAAAGCTAACCAACTGTATGTGAGATCTTCTGCTCTGAGCTTAATTAATATGTAAATGCTTTGATCATCTTGTTAGTTAGGACTTTGGATTATTGTTTATTTCACAGATTAAAGAAGTAAAAGTTATATACACTGTTTGTTCTTGAGTTATATATATTGATGAAATCCATCTTGTTATATCGTATTCTTTTTTCTCATGAATTTAGATGGTTGTTCTAAAAGTATCGATGCACTGCAATGGTTGCGCAAGAAAAGTCAAGAAGCATATCTCCAAGATGGAAGGTATTACTGATTGTACAAAAATTTCGTTTATAGTAAAATTAACAATTACTACTTGCACTTAAATACATGACCAGATGCAAATTTCCCAAACAAAAGACATAAAAAACTGGATATTGGACCAGAAAACGAATGCCAATGTTTGAGTATTTGACACCCTCAACTCTGCAGAAAAAAGATTTGGAAGGGTTTATTTGAGCCATAAAATCTTAAAGAAACTGAACCTGTGGCGTTTAGATTTGAGAGTTCAAAACGTGTTTGTAGAAAATGAAGATCAAATAGGGGTTAAGATCAGTTCAAATAGAAATCTAGATCCTTTAACAACCTGAACATAGAACCACTGGGGTTGTACCAGTGACCACCAGCTTAAACTTTAAGATTTAGTTGAGAGTAGGTTATAGGATCAAATTTTATGGCATGTTTGAAAATCCTGAATATAGTAAAAATGGTTCAATAGTCAATACACTATTAGTGTGGATTGTGGAACATCCAAGAGAATAATGTTATTTTGTTTGGAAATGAACAGGGGTGACTTCTTTCCAAGTAGACCTGGAAACCAAGATGGTGGTGGTTATTGGAGACATTGTTCCCTTCGAAGTGTTGGAGAGTGTATCTAAAGTCAAAACAGCTGAATTGTTGGACACTCCCACTCCCACTCCCGCCTGCTAGCACCAAAAACCAAGAAAAACCTACCTGTCCTTTCAAGTTTCAATTCTTTCAATGCCATTCCAAGAAATTAATTAAAGAGCTAGCTCCTCCTACCATATATAATGGAGGGGAGGAGACAATTGGAGAAGACAAACATTATCATGCCATGCATTTCTTTTTCAACATTACAACGATTATATATACTAGTATTTTCTTACATATTAATTTTGTACATTTCAATTATCAATCAAGGCGCCAAATGCTTTTTTTTTTTGTTGGCAATTTCAGTTGTTCATTCGGCTATAATTTGGTGTAAAATTTAGCAGGTTTCTTCTTTGTTGGTTACACATGAAAGACACACCGCAAGAAATTCTGCAAACCTGTCCAATGCCCAACATAAAAGGCGCGGATATTCCCATTGCAAACAATTAAAAGCCATGGGGTTCATACTGCATGAATTGAGATTTTAATCAAATCTCACTTTCAAAGGATTCTATAACCTCAAAGAAACCCCGACAGTTTAATGTACATTTTGATTTTGTGTCCCGTTAAATGAATTCATATATGAAACGAGAATTAATTGATCAAACAAAAAATTAGAATTACAATTTTAATTTTATCGATAGCTAACGGTTTGTTTCAAATCGATTTTATAAAAGTTTTTGTGTTCAATTTATGGTATGGACAAGAATAGATTCAAATCTACATTTTCATGCAACTTCTATTAAAAGCGTGAAAGTAGTAATACGAGAACACGCACCCCTTCAAACAGAGACTAGATTTGAATCTACGACTGTCCATCCAAAACGGTTCTGGTAAAGCTTACAAATCCACGTGTCACAAATTTGTTTGTACACCTAAATTTGGGAGTAGATTTTCTACGCACACATTACACATCCATCGCTTTCACCGTTTAACGTTAGCTGCAGAACACGAATGCCGTTAGACGACACCGTATGAACATTACACAAGCATTGATGGACGCTGTCCGGGAGAGAACTCCAAAACCCCGTCCGATGGTTCTAAGGCAGCGTTTGTTTGACCATAATATGATAAAAGAATTTTTGCTCTCATACACGTCTTCAAAATATTCACCGTTTTATGAGGTATATTTAATATTATTAATAAAAAAAAATGGGGAATAACTAGAAGATTAGCCTCTCTAAAACAAGTTTTCCCTTTGAATTGCAGTTCGTCAATTGTTATAAGTTAGTGGAAAAATAAAAATGTGAGAGAATTGATTTAAATTTGGGAGAGCATTGGAAAAAAAAAGCTATCTTGTCAATTAACAATAAAAATAAAAGAAAAAAAGTGTGAGAAACTTTTAGAGAGATGGTAAGGGTTTCAAAAAAGAATTGTATGAAGAATATGCAAAATTTTATTTCTTTAATTGTACCATAATATATTCAAAGTTAACTTGAAGTTCTTTTTCAATTGAGAACATGATTGTTTAGAGAGTTAGCTTGCCGAACTACAGGTTTAGAGTTCGATTCCTGTAGGATGCATGTGTGGGTGTGTGTGTTAAAAAAAAAAAAAAAAAAAGAGAACATGATTGTTTCTATTTTATATATTGTAAATAATGTTATATAACACCAAGTTACAAGGTGAGAAGCAAAGAAATTAATTTGTATCTTATCTAAATAATTCTCCATTTTAACTGCATCAAGCACAAATTTTGAAGTGCAATTCATAATTTTGTAAAGTATATTCAGGGTGTGTGATTGGTAAAATATAATTATTCCCTTCAAATTATTTCTATATAACAGTTAGGTAATATTTCATACTTTATAGTTTGAGAGAAATGGATGTAAATATCTGATTATCATTTCCATTATTCCCTATTGTCATTTCTCTTCATTAACCAAATACACTTTTAAAATATTAACACTTCGAGAAGGTTGTGGATTCTATGATGCTTCAATTTTTTTTATCTTTTTTTTTTTTAAATATGCGCATGTCATGATCAAATCATGTATACGTACATACTTTTATTAAAAAAGTTAAATATAATTGGATAGAATGATAAATTTAGTTAAAATTTTTAACATGAGTAATGATTTTGGGCTAAAGATGAGATTTTATGTACAATATTATTTCGTATTATCTTATTTTAAATTAAAACTACGTAGTGTTCACTTATCTATTGATTAAAGTATAATAATTTATTAATATGTCAAGAATGTCATGGGTTCTATAACGCTTAAATTTTTTTATCTATTATTTTTTTAAATATATGGTGTCATGATCAAATCATGCATAAATACATACTTTCATTAAAAATCAAATATAATTGGACAGAATGATAAATTTAGTTAAAATTTTTAATGTGAGTAATGATATAGCACCAAAGATGAGATATTTTATTCAATATTATTATGTTTTATCATATCTTAAATTAAAATTAAGTCATTGATCTGCTCATCTATTGATTAGTAAAAAATATTTGTAAAGTGATTTTAGTGATATTTATGTTTTTAGTCCGTAATTTCAGTGAAATTACGTGGTTTTGAATATTAGATATATTGGAGAGAGGATCTGGTCTCATTCCACCATTTTTAATGGAAATGAGATTCTCTGTCCAATATTATCGTATCTTATCTTGTTTTATATTAAAACTAGGTTTACTCATTTCTTGGTTATGATTAATTAATTATAAAATAATTTTAGTAATATTTATTTTTTTAATCTCTAGTTTTTGTAAAACTAGACCGTTTTAAATATTAGATAGAATATGACATGATAATATTGAAAACACGATATGATATCTTTTAAATGTGAGATATGGATTTTTTTTTCCCCAACAAATGTAAATATGATATTTGCAATTTTCCAAAAAAAAACTATTCGGTTTTTCATCTATCAAAACAAACACATCCTAGCGGCTGTATATTGATCCTCGGAATATCCACCGATTCCGTTATATCCACGGCAACAGGAGAGCAGTCAATCATTCTCTTCAAGCTTCCGACCTTGAGAATCGACAGGAACAGCCCCCGACCGAAAGCCATGGCCAAGCCCATCTTGATCTTCACAATTACCGTATGTCTTCTCTGCACCTTCAGCGTTTCCACTCCAAATCCAACTTTGACGGCGGCCCACTCGGAGTTAACCAGCTACGGTTTCCCCATTGGTCTACTCCCTTCGAACATCTTAACCTACAATCTCAACCGCACTTCAGGGATCTTCGTAGTGGAGCTTGGGGACACCTGTCGCATCACTCTGCGTCCGGAAAACTACTTGGCTACCTATTCTAAAACCATCACCGGTAAAATTGTGGAGAATCGTATCGCCGAGCTTAATGGGATTGGGGTTAGGGCTTTCTTCAGATGGTGGGGCATCACCGGGATCAGATCTAACGGCGAGAATTTGACCTTTGAGGTTGGCATGATAACCAAAAGTTTCCCTTCTAAGAGTTTTGACGAAAGTCCTGAGTGTGAAGGGCAACGCTCTTCGTCTTGAGGTAAATTTGGTTTCTTGATTTTGTTCCGTTGGTGGCAAATTTTGTTTATAATACTGTAATTAGTTTGAAAATAACGTTTTGGGTAAAATGTTTATATCTTTATTCTGTTAGCTTGTTGAACATTGTATTGATCATTCAAAATTGATATTATTAAGTTTGATTCTTACTAAATGTTGAAAACAAAGTTTTGGATAAAAAGTTTATATCTTTATTCTGTTAGCTTGTTGAACATTGTATTGATCATTCAAAATTGATATTATTAAGTTTGATTCTTATTAAATGTTGAAAATAACTTTTTGGATAAAAAGTTTATATCTTTATTCTGTTAGCTTGTTGAACATTGTATTGATCATTCAAAATTGATATTATTAAGTTTGATTCTTATTAAATGTGAAGTAGCTTTGAGTTCAACATGATGATTCCATCTGACAAACTGATTTGAATAAATCAAACTAAAGTGGGAAATTGAAATGTGACAATGGATAGAATTTCATAGAGCATAGATAGTGAGATAAATGTTTAGTTGTTGTTGTGTTAGCCCTTGCCCTGTTACTGGCTGAGGTTCTACAACTAATGAACTTAAGTCATATATGGTTGGGAGAAAGTTGGGATGTCTTTCTACAGTTGCTTCTTGTTTCAAACATGAAATTTTTATTCAATTAAACACTTAAATAAACATATTCTTGGATCGTTGAGCCAAATGTAGATAACATTGTCATTTTACGCCATCTCTATATTTAATGGTTTTTGATTTTCTCTTTGCAACTAAATAGGTAAATTTAGTTTTATAAGATGGCTGGAGTCTGACGAAAAAGGGACGTAAAGCTGCGTCTTTGAGTATTCTCATTACTTGAGTTCCAAATGTTGGTTTGGCCTGAAGAGTTCATCTAGCTCTGGATGTGATCTTCTTATTGGTTCTTGCACTTTCTTTTCTTCTGCTTGATAGTTATATGAAGATCATGTCTTGGTTTTCTATTTCATCTGTTATGTAGAGCATTATGCTTTTAATTATGAAAAGATAATTATGGGACAATGAGGCTCTGAGATATTAAGTCCTGAGTTGGATTTCCATTGCATTTCTTAAATTGGATGCAAAGTCACCGCCTTTCCCATTGAGTAAATTTCTATAGCATTTTTTATATTGAATGTAGATTATTCGCCCTTCTACACCAAAAAAATAGGAAAAAGTGCTAGAGTAGTAATAGTTGCTTGTTCATATTATTCGGTGGTTCAACTTCTGATTTAGATGAATATCCTCTACTGTGACAATTCATATTATGTTAACCCCATTTCGTTTAAAATGCAGTTAGCCTGTTGGTCTTTCGGTCAGCTGCTTCCTGCTACTGAATGAAATAACTTCTGCAGACATGAGGCAGGATGAACTAGACAAATTTAATTATTAGCTGTCATAATTGCCTGGAAACTGTACTTAGATTCTAGGTTAAGCAGTAATGTCTGTAATGTATATATATGTTTTGGGTCATCTATCTATCTATCCATACCCCTCTGTCAACAGCAATTCTATTGCTGGAAAAATTTGCTGATATTCTACTTTATGTTGGGAGTCCCCTTCTGCTGTAATATTCATGTTTCTTTAAATTTCTATTTATGTTTGAAATGATAATTTATCATTAAATGGGGATGAGCAGTTGAGTACTGTGCAGTGTGGTCTCTTTTTGCCCTTGTTGTGGGTTGTGGTGTTGATAGTTCTTGAGGGTAATGCGTGCTGACCCATTGCTGACTGGTGTGTATTTTCATGGATTCTCCTTACCGGATTATGAGCTTATTCTGCACAGAGTTGAGAATATTTCAACTCCCCATAATCCATGCACTCATAGTGAAGCAGTTGTTGGAAATAAGAAGTCGTACTGCATCTATTACTCCTGCATGGGATATGCTGCATTGAATTTGTCCGCAACATCCATTCTCTTTGCATGAATTGTTTGCATTAGCTGAAGAGCTCTTGCTGCCGCAAATTATTGCATGAACAGGATTGAAAGAATTTGTTACTTGAGCAGTTCTGTTCGCTATGGAAGTACTAGTAAAACTTCATTGTTTCTTTCTTAGCAAAATAAAGGATATGCCCGTCCTTCTAGTCTTTTTGTTTGGGAAGAAGAAACTTTCAGCTCTTAATTAGCAAACTCCTGCAATTTCTGATCTTTACCTGAATTGCAATTGCCACTTCATTTGGGTGCTAAGATGTTAAATATGACTAGCCTTTCCTTGCAATCACGAATATGAAGAGTAAGGGTAGGAGAGCAGAGGAGGGGCGGGGTGGTTTGTGCAATCCATAAAAGGGGTGGGCATGACTGAGGGTCATACCGATAAAAAGAATTACCAAATATGATGGGATGGCTGATTCTGGGACTCTTTTGTGGGTCTGATTGGGTACGTTTGTCACATGAATTATCACTAATTAGCACCATGAAGTCTGCATTATTGATAAGACAACTCCCAATTCATCTAAGTTAATTTGCCACAAGAACTAAATCATCTTGCTGTTGCAAAAGAATGATAAAAGTGACAGAATTTCAAATTCTTTTTTTGAGGTTATAAATCAAATACTTAAGATAAGATGTAGGATTATGTTTTCCTCAAAGGTTTATTCCTTCTGATCATGAGTTGGCAGACTTAATCCTTAGCAATGCTTTGGTAGTTTTCCACTTTTGCAGAGGTTGATGAAGTCAAATAATAATCGTTTCTTAACAAAGTCAAATAATATTTCATTTATATAACCAATGATAGGGTGATTGTTTAATTGGTGAATCTTACTTTACAACCATTTGTCAAAAAAAGAGAAAAAGGCATAACATTCCGGCTCAGTGCACTTGGCGTTTTCTTTTTCTGGAATGTACATTGCGACTTTTGTTTGATAATTGGTCCAGAAACAGTGTAGCTGCTGCTTAAGCGCAATGGAATAGATTCTCCACCACACTTTTTCTTTTCCAAACCAATCCCTTTATACGATTAGTACTAGTTCGTATATACGTTCTCAGTCTCACCAATTGGATGTCAAATTCATTAACAATAATTAGTCAATTTAGTGGACATTTCCACAACTACTTGCACTAATACTATAAACTATGCACATTGGCCAATTGCGTGGGTGAGATTATAATAGTGCATCAAAAGTGTGCCTTACAACTTCCAACTTCATCTTTGACACTGCAACTTCGTTCAAAGATCCTCTTCACAAAACTTCTTGGAAGATTTAGAAAATTCCCATACGCGTGTAAATTGAACATGTTCGGAATCTTGCTGGCCATTTCCATGCCAAGTTTGAGTCTTGGATATAGCCACCATTTGAGCAGTCACAGCCTTTGTTTTCGCTCATATATCGCATTGAAAACCTTACCATTCCCACAAGTCCACAACTTTTAACTGGATATCATTTGTTACAATGTGCTGTGAATGTTATTAATCCCAACCAATACGATAATAAGATGACAACGTTAAAGTTATGCATAATGCATGAATAGAAATGGAAACATAAACTATGTATGCAAAAGGATCAGCCAACTCCATTGTGCGACACGGCATCTTCTATCCAATATTTTGTCTATATTATTCTGTTCTAATTAAAACTACGTCGTAGGGTTCACTAATATCTTGGTTAGGGTCTAATAATTTTAAAGTAATTTTAATGATATTTATGCATTTAGTCCCTACTTTTAATGAAACTACGTAGTTTTAAACGTTAGACAAAATAGGATTTGATAAATAAATATTGGACAGTATCTGGACTCTCATTGTGCAGGCCTCACATTATCATAATTATTTCCGCACACCCACAATGAACCGTTCCTCGTCCTTCTAAACCCGCCAATCAAAACCTCAAGAAAACTCTTTTTAGTTTTTTCAGCCATAGCTAAAAAGAATGAAAGCTTCATTGGAGGGGAGTAGGGGACCATGGATTCTTAATGGAAGGTATCCCTTGTCCTTTTTGCAGCCCTCCATAAAAAGAAAAAAAAAAATAATTTAAAGATATTAGTGGGACGTACAACTAATTATTGGAAAGTTTCAGCAGATTTTTAATTATGAGGCAGAAATTAAATAAATATTCAAAAACGAATAATTAATGTTTTAGTGAAAAGTATTATTATTAAAAAAAAATTAAAATAATAATAACGTAAAATCGTAAGGGGGCGGTAGTAGTAAATAGTAATACGTTGAATTCAGCAAAAATAAATTAAATTAAATAAAAACCTTATCTTTACGTGCCATATATGTGCGTGAACAACACGAACAAGTGGCCACATTGCCAGGTTTTCTTAGTACTTTCAAACGCATCGCATAAATTACTTCACTTTTTTCAACTGAATCATTCTCCCCCACGCTCCTCACTCGGCGCGTGGCTGCCCACTTCGCATCATCGATCTCTCGCATCTCCAATTAGCGTGCGTGAACAAATCGAACGAAAAATAGTATATAAAATTTTTTCGTGCACTGCTCCAACCAACAGAACCAGCAAGGCTTCCCCCCAACGAAATTTCATTCATCGCAGACCCCTAAAGACTCCCTTCGTTACCGCAGAAACCCTAGTTTTTTTGTTTCGCTAGGGTAATTATCTCGTATTCCATTGTGTTTTCTTTCACGTAGAGCTCGGTGTATTTTGTACGTATTTTTATGCGGTAGATTATGTGCCGCGAATAGTTTTGTGGTCAGATCTGTTGTAAGTCTTTCATGCTCTGCGTCAATTTAGTTGCTTTTTCGCTACTATTGTGAATTGTGTGAGTTATTTTGGGTTTTATGGAATTCGCGGTGACATTGGGTGTGTGTTTGTGTTTATTGAATAGTTGTATTGAGATTTGTGGCTAATTGGTATACTCAAGCTGGTTAGTTTGTTTGGGAGGAAATCTGTTGAGTTTGATGAGTTGTTTTGAGGCATTTTTGTGTTAAATTTGGACAATGTATGTCTGAGCAGGGATAGAGTATATGCCAAATTTGCATGTATTTTGTTGGGTTTTTATGCGTTTGTGATTGTTGTCTTCCTGGGTTTTGTAACTTTAGTTCATTTTCTAGTAGGAATCTAAACAATAATTTACTCATAATCCATGCATGTAGAGAGGTTTGATCATGATAAGACATTTATTTATTATACATTGTTTCTTTCAGATGGCAAAGAATGCTTCAGTGGATAAATCTTTATAGTTAGGATGATTCTCCTACCTAAATAAGCGATTTTCATGGGGCCCTAATTTATTCTTTGAGTTGCATCCCAGGTTTAATTGTTCCTTTAGTTTCTTTGTAATGTCTTTGGTGCCGGTTTTTCTAAGAATGAAAATTTACGAAATACTTTTCCAGCTGTGAAAGAGGGAAAAACTTGGAACTAACCATAAAAGGTGTTAATCTGAAACCCAATTTTACAAAGAAAGGATTTAGAGCCTGGAGATGGTTTATACTCCTATTTCCACTGAACTTTGTAAAGTGACATTTCTCTAGTTTGTAAGACCGTTTCTACTAAATTGGGTTTTATGAAATTTTAATCATACATGTCCTTTCACCTGTCCATCAAGTTATTCATGTGCATATGTCTAACCTATGGGAAATTCTGTGACAGTGATATTGAGACATGAAATGGTGCTTGTGTATTTTTCTTGTGTTTATTTTTCTATCCAAATTTATTTGTTCTTTCCATTTAGTTTGCAAAAGTGTAGTTATTTTCTTTAAATACAAGCCATGGACCATAACCTTTGCCTTTGTTACTTGGGTCTTTTGCAGCAATTATGTCCGTATATGTATTTCATCCAATTACTCAACATATTATAATATCTTGCATCGAACATTTGATTCTCATTCTTTCTGTATTTGTGAGCTAGCTAGTCTGGTCTGTACATGAAAATGCTGAAATTCCTTCAATAACTTATTACAGGGAAGATTACATCCACGCCCTAATACACGGCATGGATTTGGAAGATAAATTTAAAGGTGATGTATTAGTGTGTTGCTTCATATTTACAGCAGTTTCTACCGGCCTACAAGCTGCTTTGGCATCGATGGCTTGCTTCTGGATTTAACTGTTGAAAGCAAAAGAGAAGCATGCTGTTTTCATAGACATTAATGGTTATCCTTCCTGTGTTGTACTTATCCACTCTTTTGTGTTTCTAGGATTGAGACTCCTGTTCTACACCATGTTCTGTTTTGATTCTTACTTTCTAGTCTTTCCTATCTATTCTCTATTTGCTTGCTTCTTTATTTGTTGTCAGGTTTTCTTAAACCCCTGTTTGAGAAATTGAGATCATCCTTGTATGATTTATCAACATAGTAAACATCGATTTCTGGCTTGGAAAAGGTGCAATACCAAGTCTTTAAATCCTTACTGATTGCCTTTTCAATTATACAATCCTATGTTTGTTAATATTCCAATTATCATATGCTACAAATGAAAGAAAGGCAATACTTTTATCCAAAAGATCAAGTAGGTAATATGTATGATGCTGTATTAGGTAATTAGAGGAAACATTGTTGTGAGGCATCGCATTAAGATGTGGTATTAGAACTTAAAACGAAAGCCTTCATAGAAGTGTGAAACAACATGTTTATAAACTTCGAATAAGGATATCATTGCATTAATCTTCCTTAGGTAATTACCTTCCAGTAATGCTACATCAATCTTGAGGTGATTTCATTAGCATATTCTAACCTTCTATGTCATTGTTAAGCACGTGTTAATTGTTCTAAGTCTTATAAGGTCTATGTCCAAAAGAATGAGAAAAAATCGACGTAACTTGCATTGCCCATTTTTGTTAAAGATGTCCAATGAACACAGTTTTTGCCTAGCATATAGCTTATTAGATTTGTATTGTGAGAAGGATTGTTGCTAAGACTTGCCCTAGTTTTCTTTTTTTTTATCCAACGTGAAGTAGTCTCTAAATGAGTATGAAAAGGAAGTAAAATTGTTCTACAAAGTCTCCATTTGTATCTTGAGTACACTAATTAAATTCTTTTTCATTTTTCCTTTTACTCCAATTGTATATAATTTAGCATTAGGAACACAAGGAGTCTGTTTATCTAAAGGATGTATGAAATCATCCAGTGTGGAAAATGCAATGCAGCAGAAGGACATTTGGTTAGGAAACATCCTGATTGAGAAAGACAATAAGTGAAACCACCATCTTGGTGAAAATAAAAAGGATGAAGCAGAATCTGTTAGGAATAAACGTGATCAGTTAAGAAAAAAGCATCCTAAGATATCTAACAATTGAACAAGCTTTGAATGTACTAATGCTACACGTGTTTGTAAATAAGGACATGTGTTGGTAAAGATTTGTAGTGAGCTCTTCTTGTCTTTCCTGGCTCTGAAGGTAACAAGATATTTTGGGTTGTTGATGACTAATTATAGTATAGCCATTAATTACAGTTTATTAACATTTTTGACATATTATTGTGAAACTGATACTTGAATTACTTTGTCATCATTGATGTTGACACATGTTAATATGTATTTCCATGTGAATAATTTTGTGCTTTTTAGAAATAGAAAATTAAAACAGAATTTTGCTGAAAAAGCTAATAAAATCAGCAAAAAAAAAAATTCTTTTTTAGAATCAATTCTGGCAATACAGGCAAAACAGATGGCTAATTATATCTTAAGATCTCATTGAAAGCACAATCTTGGTCAGTTGGGGTAATTTGTGTTTCCCCACTTTCCATAATTCATCTCTTATTGGAGAATTCAAGATGGATTATAGGAAATCATATATTTCTTAGTTGCTTCAATCTTTCATAAGGAAAGAGTGCTAGTGGTTTGGTATCAATTTTATGAAAATTGAAATTATCTTTTACTTACTATGCATGCTTGGACACATGTTAGTGAAGGAATATTGGAACAGGTAGCTCATACTGGTGTCGTCATCTAATTCCTGTTAAAGAATCCTATCTTAGCCTGTAGTTATTTTAATTCTGCCTGCAATCAGTACAGAACTTTTATTTTTGCTGATTTTTTAAATATTTAAACTTGCATCCCAATGGATCATTAGTGTAACTGTGTGGTTAGAGTCCATATAAGACAGGTAATCCTAGAGGGGTCTTTTCTAAAAGCCAAACTTCACCCATTGCATTGTAGGGCACTGCTCATTATCCTTTTACTGGTTCTAGTAAGATATGGTGCTCTAGTCATTGACTCCTTCGGGCATCCAAACAGCACCCAATTTTTAGCTACTTCTTTTTGAAAATTTGGAAACTTCCTCATGCAATTTGCTTCTGGTGTGTTGCTGATGTTAGAGGATAGTTTACTTGTCCATCTTCCATAGTGGTTGTAAGAGCAACCAATCATGTTATATATTTTGATTCTGTTCTCTGTTCTTCTGCAATAGTCGCCATTGGAAAACAATTTCATATTTTCCTCTGTTTCCTTGTTGATGTAACACTTGCCATATTAGATCTAAGTTCACAGTGTAATCTTTGTTTTCTTTTTCTATCTTGTTGATAAGATTTCAACTAATGCTTTAATTTGATGACCGAAAGCTATCTTTCTTATTTATCTTTTTGCGGCAACATGTTTTGAGCTCCAAGTGTTTGGTGAATAAATTAAACTGTTCAGTTCCCTAAATGGGTTCCAGATGACAGAATTACTAGCGTAATAAGAATTACAATTTTTTACTTTTCTATGGGTTGATTTCTTCCTTTTTAATTCTAATTACATTCTATAGGTTGATGCGCAACTGACTGTGTACCAGCTGGTTATATTGGGGGTTAGCATCTTGATCCAAATTTTTGTTGTTTTGTATACACTTTATAACAATTTAAAGAGAAACGTTATGGTGCCTTTTGATTTGGAAATCTGCATAGAGCATGTCTGCAGGAGGAAGGAAACCACCTTACTCATTTTGTATTATTTTGTACTTTTTTTTTCATAGATCTTGCTATATGAGCATGGTGAGCACAGGAAAGAATCTATGTTAGGGTTGGCATGAAATTTAACCTTTTTGTTCTTTAACTATATCTTATTTATAAAGGTGAAAATTATTCTGACCTTCTGAAAAAGTAATAGCTTACCTGTCAGCTTGTTGTCTGCACTCCTTGAATTTTGAGCAAATTATGTCAAGATTATTAAAATGGTCTTGTTGAATTCTTTTTTCTTTTTAATTGAAGTTTCTGGAAAAGGATGTTTGGGACAAAATTAGATTTAGTTTATGGGATCAAGCAGAAAAGCAGGATTTAGTTTTTACCCAATTATAACACTCATAACTGCATCCTAACTGCAGTTGAGAACCAATAAATCTGAAGAATGTGATTGGCTAAATGCTAAGCTGATTCATATAAGAGAGTGATATCATTCATGGTCACTTTACATTCTTCTTCTCTTGGTTTGTTGAATGCTTGCGAGTTTCTTTTTGTAAATATCCTTCTAAATTTCTTTTCAAAATCAATTTAACATGATAATTACATCATATCATTATATATTTATCTGTTGCACAATTTTGTGTACAGTTTCTGGTATTCGAAGTCTTTCCTCCAGTGTGCAGAGCACTCCAGAGAAAAATGGCCACTCGGATGATGCTTCAAGAAGTCCAAAGCTGCTCCAGGATTTCCTAAAATCTGGTGTGAGGAAGGATCTTTTGCATACTTGTTTTGACAAGGAAAAGAAACAATCAGCGTCATCAAAGTGCAAAATGTCTGAACAAGTTCCAAAGATTAGCAAAAAATCAGTAAAAAACCAGGATCAAAAGAAAGCCAGTGCAAGTCCCAAGGATCAACCTTTAAAAAAGCAAAACAGAAAGAGTGAAAATCCTGTCCGTATTCCCCCCATTACTGAACAGTGTTCTGATTTTAAATGTTCAAATTCATGGATATGTAAAAATTCTGCATGTCGAGCCACACTATCTGTAGAAGACACATTTTGCAGGCGGTGCTCTTGCTGCATATGTCACTTATTTGATGACAACAAAGATCCTAGTCTTTGGTTAGAGTGTACCTCTGAATCTGGCCAGGGAGACTCTTGTGGCTTATCTTGCCACATTGAGTGTGCCCTCCAACGAGGGAAGGTGGGGGTAGTTGATCTTGGACAACTGATGCAGCTAGATGGAAGCTACTGCTGTGCCGCATGTGGTAAAGTTTCAGGGATACTGGGGTAAGTTGTTATCTTTTCGTACTTGTTTTATGGACTTCCCAATAAGAAAAACTTATTTCTATACACTATTGATAACAATTGCTTCATCAAGAAGCAATTGTCGTTTAGTAATAGCATGCTTGATTCTTTTTGCTATGGCGTTGATTTTGCAGATGCTGGAAGAAGCAGCTAAATGTTGCTAAGGATGCTCGTCGAGTGGATGTCCTTTGTTATAGGATATTTCTGAGTTACAGGCTCCTGGACGGAACTTCCAAATTCAAAGACCTTCATGAAATTATTAAAGAAGCCAAGGCCAAGTTGGAAACAGAGGTGGGTCCAGTAAATGGAGTTTCTGCCAAGATGGCTAGAGGAATTGTCAGCAGACTTTCTGTTGCTGGCAATGTACAGAAACTCTGCTCCCTAGCCATTGAGAAAGCTGACGAATTGCTGACCACAAAGTCTGGTGGTGCTGCAGATTACAAAGGTTCCATTTTCTGCTCCCGATTTAGTGTCTGAATAGCATTGCATGTGATATTATAAATGGGCTTGTGTTTTCAATTCTTGCAGAGGGTTCATTGCCTGCTGCTTGCAGATTCCTCTTTGAGGAAGTGACATCTACTTCAGTTGTAATCGTCTTGATAGAGCTATCAAGTGCATCATCTGACGATGTTGAAGGCTACAAGCTTTGGTATTGTAAGACTAGAGAAGAAACTTACCCAAAAGAGCCAGTTTGTGTTTTTCCTAGAGCTCAAAGAAGAATCTTGATATCCAATCTGCAGCCCTGCACGGAATATTCATTTCGTATAGTATCTTATACAGAGGACGGTGACTTGGGACACTCTGAGGCTAAGTGCTTCAGTAAGAGCAGAGAAATAATTCACAAGATTACCAACTCAGTTGCAGGAAGTAAGGAGAATCCAGATTCTGGAGGCAGCTCTAGTGCTGAAATGGAGCACAGAACCCCAATGGCTATTGAATCTGATTCTGGATTTAAGGTCAGGGATCTTGGAAAGATCTTAAGATTGGCTTGGGCTCAAGAACAAGGTTGTTTTGAGGGTTTCTGTGGTGCAGATATTGTTAGATGCTGCAGTGTTAGTAAATCTATAAAACCTGAAAGTTTACAAGAAGACCAGCCATCTGTTTCGCGTGAGCTTGACTTAAATGTTGCTTCAGTCCCTGATCTCAATGAAGAGTTGGCTCCTCCTATGGAGTCATCAAGAGATGAAGATAATGGATGCACTTTGGCAAGGACTGTTGAGGCAGATGATGATGCTGTCTCTCATGACGTTGAGAAAAATGGTGTAGCAAGGTCACATGGTAGTGGTGACTCCCAAAACTGGAACAATGGGCAGAATGGAGAGGTGCCTGCTGTTGATTCTAAAGTTGAAGCAAGCAGAAAGAGACCAGGTAGTACCAATGGAGAGACACATGATTCTGATAGCACTCTTATAAATGGATCACCATTTCGAGTTCCCAGTGGCTGCTTGGATGAGAATTTTGAGTACTGCGTCAAGATCATTCGTTGGCTGGAGTGCGAAGGTTACATAGAAAAGGAGTTTAGGTTGAAATTACTTACGTGGTTCAGCTTGAGATCAACAGAACAGGAACGCAGGGTTGTGAACACTTTTATACAAACTCTGCTTGATGATCCAAATAGTTTGGCAGGACAGTTGGTTGATTCGTTTACTGATATAATATCAAGCAAGAGGCCTAGGAATGGTTTCTGCAGTAAACTTTGGCATTAGGTTAACCATTGCATTCAGGAAGAAAATATCAACATTAACTTACCATTTATCATTCCTCCCATAAATTATTGCTGATCATCTTGACTGCTAATTGTACATGCATTCTTTTCCCCAAGTCACTTGTGGAGTGATTCGTTTATTTTGCAGACAAGGTGGTCTGGTTAAAGATTTCAGGTTGCTGTTTGGTAACTGATCCTTATTTCCTCCGCAGGAAAGTCTCAAGGAGATGTCAGTCAGATTGTAGGAACATCTGCTATTTTCTGAACCTCAAATCACATTTTGGAGAAGTTGAACTAATTATTTAAATTCCCCTCTGTAATGTTGATTGCAGAGCCTTGTATTAGTATCAGAAGGCTGAAGAGTCGCTTGGACAATTCAGTTCTTCATAGTTTTATGTCTGTTTCAAAAGGCCAACGCCTTAGGACACAAGGATTCAGGGATCCTGGATTTAGTTGGAAGATATAAGTTGATGCACAAGTTACATTCTTGCAACCTGTAGTTAGATCCTACTGATTTCCTAATTTAATTGCAGTTGCATCTTACCTCGGATTAATGTCAAAATTTGAAGCTTTGAGATATCCTTTTTACGCTGAAAACCACTACAAGTAGTGGTGGGCATCTTAATGCAACAAACAAAAAAACAAAACAAGATGAAGGATTCAGTGTTTCCTGATTTCTCGCATCATTATTTCTTAGAGGAATTCCATGTCAAACAAATTTCTAGAAATCATCATTTCTTTGATCTTGTTTTAAATGAAATTTTCTTCAGACAGAGTTTGGTTCCGTAGAATTACAAACCACACGATTCCCGGGCCTTCAACCAAGCTTTATTATTACACACTAGTATTATACTAAATGTTTGCAGACAATGGAAACAAATATTCATAGTCGTTAAAGAAGTTTGGGTACAACAACGTTTGCGGTTGCCGGGCAAATCAAGCAAATTGTGATACTATCACAAGTGATCTGCCAACTTCCATTTAGATTTAGCCATTTTTAATTATAGTTTTATTGTTAAATTCCTCAGTAAAATCCAGCAACAGTAGAGACAGTTAAAATAAAGCAAATATTGAAATGTGTCGCTTTTGTTCATGGATTCTTTTTTTTTTTATATGTCAGGTTCCTAACACTACAACTCCGTGTCTTCCTACCACTTCACTGTTGTTGAGTGCGTTGACGATACTCCTCCGAGTAATTCTCACCCCACACGGCCTCACTTCTGCGCACAGCCAGCATAAACGTTCTCCATTGCGTATGTGGCCCGGGGAAACTTAGACCATCTCGCAAATACCCCTTCTCCATAAATAGGTGGAGATTGCTCCAAGTGGGATTTATACCGTGGTTTCTATGGTTCAAATCCACTGCACCAATTGAGCTAACCTCTCTTGGTTCATGGATTCTTAATTCTATGGCTGCTGCTTAGTGATGAGATGAGCCCCCCATTTTACACAATGACGTGGCATCCCAGCATGAGGTTCAGATTATCCCTCCTTTCTTTCTTTTGTTTTCTCCTTACCTTACCCCGCTTCTCTTCTCTGGCACAGCTTCGGCTTTCTCCATTTTCCCATATCTCAATCAAATTAGTATATACGAAAAAGCTCATAACTTCACACACACACACACACACACACAGCACAGTTGAAATGCTATCCCTTCACCCTTCGTCTTCTCCTCCGACTCTCACATTTCATCACTCAACTTCGCAACCAAAAGCAGGTCACTTGCTATTATTCCTGCTTGCACTCACTCACTGCAGTTATCTGTGTGTGAATGATGTGGCCACCTACGGTTATGTTTGGTTAAATACAAGATATAAGTGTGTTCTGAATTGTGATGATGATGATGATGATACCTTGTTCTTTTGCAGGTCCTTTTGCAGGTGTACATGCATTATCTACCTCTTTTCTATCTCAAAGAAATTCCAAGACTTTGTGCGTGTCATGCAATTTGAGTTCCGTCGCTGCTAAAGCTGCCTCCGTTGAAGGTGCTTCTTATTAGAGGACTCCTTCTCTTGAATTGAATGCATACTCCTAGTTATGATGATGAACAAATTGCTATTGCGCTTTTTCCTTTTGCCTTTGAAATATGCTTGTGAAATAGGGTTGAATTGGCATCATTGTTTGTTAGTTTGCATGAAATTCTCTTGTTGGCATTGATTTTGGGAATTCCTTTTTCAAGTTTGAGTTCAGCTCTTGTTGTTTGGCTTCTGCAAAATCAGAATTTTAGGCCTGAATTCAATGCCAACAAAATTTTGATTATCATTGGCAATACTTGAAGGACATGCAAAATTTTATGATGACTGAGTTTCTATGTGATGACTTGCGGTTTTGGTTTGCTTCTGGTTTATCGATGTTCAACTGTTTAGGAATGATTCGATTTGAATTATTGCAGCTCATGCTTCGGCATTATCACGCCAAACAGCAGAGGATGATGTATTAAAAGCTCTGTCCCAAATCATTGATCCGGACTTTGGAACAGACATTGTTTCGTGTGGTTTCATCAAGGACCTTCTTGTCAATGAAGCTTCTGGAGAGGTCTTTAAAAGATGAATGTTACAAGTACAAGCATTGCCAAACTGTAGTCTTTGATGTCCTCACTCAACATTTTAACTGAATCTCAGGTTTCATTTCGGTTAGAGCTCACTACGCCAGCATGTCCAGTCAAGGACATGGTAAATGACACACAACCACCATTGTTTGATCAAGAATTGATGTGTGTATCAAGTGGTACATACTGTTGATTCATTACTTCATTACATACTTTTGTATCTCGTGGTCCTAAAAAGAGGTCCAAACTTCGTTTAAAGGTTCTCCTCTCACCTTTTTTGGTAGCAGCATTGCCACACATGACAGTACTAAGCCAATTTTTGCATCTCCCTCCCCAATTTCCAAGGCAAAAGTAGTTCTTTGCCTCTTTGAATTGACGAAGGCACACACATAATTGAAGCTTCCATTTTCAACAGTTTGAGCAGAAGTCTAATGAGGTCGTCGCAGCACTTCCCTGGGTTAAAAGAGTAAATGTCACTATGTCAGCCCAACCAGCAAAACCTGTGTATGCTGATCTACTTCCTAAGGGCCTGCAGACAATATCAAATATTATAGCTGTTTCGAGTTGCAAGGTAAAGTATGCACAGTCTATCCATGGGTAAGCTGCTACATGAGCTTCACATACTTTGTAACAATTGTTCTGCATGAGATAAGCAGACATATCTCCATTGAAAGAAGATGCACTTAGCTTGATCTGTGTTGTATTGTCAATTTTTCCCTATAGAAGAAGCAGAACCAAAATACAAGAGTACATTATTCATAAGTAGGTTCAATATAAAATGTTATTGATGGTGATGGTAGCTCAATGTAATTGTTTTTTGTTGGCCATAGTTGAGGAGAACTGGTGCACTTGTGGCTAATTATCTCGGACTGGATCTGCCTATTGAGCATGGTTGTCCTCCCTTTTTAACAAGCAGAACCAAAGAACAAGAGTAAAAATTCATAAGTAGGTTCAGTCTGTATTTTGTGATGGTGGTAGGATCTTGTCAATGTAAATGTTTTTTACCAGCTATAGTAATGGAGAACTGGTGCACTTGTAGCTAATAATATCGGGCATTAGATCTTCATGTTGAGATCGCATCATATTGATATAGCTATTTATCTTCTTGTCATCCTCGCTGTTGTGCCACGAGTCACTTTTTGATTGAGGAAGTTATGGTATTATTTTTCAGTGTCCTCATAATGTGTGAGCACTCCCTATAATTGCAGGGAGGTGTTGGAAAATCAACTGTAGCTGTGAACCTTGCTTATACATTGGCTGATATGGGTGCTAGAGTCGGCCTCTTTGATGCAGATGTATATGGTCCCAGCTTGCCAACTATGGTCTCCCCTGAAAATCGACTTCTTGAAATGGTAATCATTCAATAATTGGGGGAGAACTAAGTTAATATTTTAATTCACTTTATAATCATTGAAATGCATCTGCTAGAATGCAGAGAAGAAAACCATCATTCCAACTGAATACTTAGGTGTCAAATTGGTATCTTTTGGATTTGCTGGCCAAGGGCGTGCAATAATGCGAGGACCTATGGTTTCTGGGGTCATCAACCAACTACTGACTACTACAGAATGGTATAACTTTCTTATTGTTACCTTACTCTGAGGTACATTTAGTTTGATATTTTCAAATCACATTCTGATACTATGCAGGGGCGAACTGGACTATCTTGTTGTTGATATGCCTCCTGGAACTGGGGATATCCAACTTACCTTATGCCAGGTGCTCTTTTAGTTCCCTGGTGCTTAATTCAGTCATTTCTTGTCTTAATTTTCACATAGAATTTCTGCACATATTCAACTTATTTTTGAAATTTTATTTTGTGTCTGTTCCATTCAACTGCCAGGTTGTTCCTTTGACTGCTGCTGTTATTGTTACTACACCTCAGAAGCTAGCGTTCATAGATGTTGCAAAGGGAGTTCGCATGTTTTCAAAGCTTAAGGTAGATTTCTAATAAGCTAGAGCTATATTTCATTTAAACGTGGTTACCTTAAACGTGCTCTGTGTTAGAAATTTTTGGTCGATTTATATACTTTCCAAGCTTGCAAATTTTATGTACATTGTGACTCCATGTTGGCAGGTGCCTTGTATCGCTGTTGTCGAGAATATGTGCCACTTTGATGCTGACGGAAAACGGTATTACCCATTTGGTAGAGGTTCTGGCACTCAGGTTTTCACAGCTTCCAAAATTTGATATTTGTCTGCTCCTTTTTTGACATAATAAGAGAGAACCGATATACCAAAGATGATGTCTAACAACAACTTTAATTATAGCTACAAACATTTGCTAAGAATGATTATATTACTCAATGAGAATGCACACAAAACTGCTTCAGTCCAGAAATTTTTAGTTATTTATCCTCATCATTTCAGGTTGTTGAGCAGTTTGGAATCCCCCATTTGTTTGATCTTCCAATTAGACCAAGTGTAAGTGTTTTTTTTCCTGCGAAATGAGATTTTCTTTTGGCATATCTATGCTATCAATTAGTCACTGGTTTGGTGAAATGTTCAATATGATGATGCATGGTTATGGTTATCAAACTCTGTTTTGCTTGAGGAGTTTTACATTCTACCATATCTTCATTACCTGCAGAATAAAAAAAAAAAACTCTCGTCGCCCAATGTCAACCATGATTGTTAAGTTTACTTATCTGCTGGTACCCTTGTTCCCTTGTTATTCCTGATTTGGAGTATCAAGCACTCTTATGCAACTATGGCTAAAAGGCAACTTTCTGTTTCTTGTTGCTTTATGACTTCAACTTCATGGAATGTTCATTAGTACATGTTCATTACATCTGTTTAATTATTTTTTTTAATAAATCTGAAGCTAACATTTTAACAGTTGTCTGCTTCCGGAGATAGTGGAGTGCCTGAGGTGGTTGCTGACCCTCAAGGTGAAGTTGCTAGCACATTTCAAAACTTGGGTGTCTGCGTAGTACAACAATGCGCCAAGATCCGCCAACAAGGTGTTTTTTTTTGCATTTGTCTTTCGATCTCAAACATGGGTGAATGTGATATTGAAATTTTGAATACTATGAATCATCTTCTTTGTAGGAAAATTGCTGGCAACCAAGTCAGAGTTCTTTTGCGTACTATAAATTTATAATCTATAAATAAATCGAATACTGGGTTGGGTTTTTACAAAAAATAATACAAACTTAAATTTTTTTTTGTTATGGACTGCCCTTTGTCACTAAACTCTCGTCCTCTGTTTCAGTGTCAACTGCTGTAACTTATGATAAATCTATGAAGGCTATCAGGGTGAAAGTACCCGATTCTGATGAAGAATTCTTTTTGCATCCTGCGACTGTTAGACGGAATGATCGCTCTGCCCAAAGTGTGGTATGTGGACAAGTCTCTTGAGATTATTATTTTTTTTTTCCAACTAATAGGTTATTGAAACATGCCAACATTCATTGGAGATTCCAAGATGCTTATTTTGAATTTCTGAGAGCCTTATTTAGCATCTTAGAGAGTTTGAGCAACTGAATGGGTATTTGCCTACTGTCGATGATTATCTAAACGCAAGTGGCAATTTTATGGTTAAAAAATTGCATCAGGATACTAAACTTGTAGAAAAACCCTCTTTTGATTTGATCTAATTGGACAAATGTAGAAACCAAGCCTTGGGAAAGATCAGTTTATTTCTGCATATTTAAATCCCATTTAGTATTCAGGTATTGTGGGACCTCCATTGAGATATGAAGATATTCCATATCCGCCAGGAATGCCAATAGCTTTTCCCTCGAGTAGCTGTCCTCTTGTTAAAACTATATGCTTGCATTGCCGTTCATTTCTAGTCATTGACTTGTGAGCGTGACTGCTTATGTTTATTGTTCTACCTCAATTCTCAATTCATCACACAAAAACTTTTAGCTATTAATTCTCTCTTTGTGGATGCATGGATCAATAGTATGAAGTCTATGACAATTCTTAAAGAAGACAATGAGTTGAAGATGGCAGAGATTAGATTGGTAGGTGGAAAGACATTCTTTAACGAAGCTATAGATAGATATTCCTTGGTGTCATGGCAAGCTTATGCCTTGGAGACTAGGGAAGGTTGGATCTACTCAAGGAACTGTGGCTTTACATCTTTTAATATTCTAGATACTACTGATTATGCATAGCAACCAAAGTGTTACTTTCTGGACACAGAAGCAAAAGGGACTTGTATAGTATTTTAAACCTTGTGTTAGAAACCAAGCAAAAAACTACTTTTTGACAAGGGTGGCTGAAAGCAACTTTCTCAGCATTTTTATATCCTAATTATGCAATTGGAACAAAGTGATTACTTTTTGGAAAGATACCCTAAAGAAACTTTATTGTTATTTTAATTCTGATGATGCCATGATGAGAAGCAAATAGTTAGTTTTAGGAAGATAGAAGAAAAGGAATGTTATAGTATTTTATTCCTGATAATGCAAACAAAAAACTGTTTTATTGGAGAGAGACACCTTGACATGTTCATCATTTGTTTTTCTATTCAGTAACTCCTCTTCCAGAACATTTTTTGTTTTCTTTAGTCTCCTTTCTTTATGTGATTTTTAAACCTGTTTCTATCTGTATTTGTTTGGCATTGGTTGTGACAGGATGAATGGAGTGGCGAGCAGAAGCTACAATATATGGATATTCCTGAAGACATTCAACCGGAAGAAATTCGACCTATGGGAAATTATGCTGTTTCAATAACTTGGCCAGATGGGTTTAGTCAGGTGTTTTGGCTATTTTATTTGACTGCATTATCAACTCTGAAGTAAAAATCTAGGCAGGGGACTTTCACTGTAGAAATATTAGAGGAAACAATCATTTAAGTGATTTTGGCTTGCAGTATTAGCTTATGTAGCTTTTTGGGGTTAACAGAGTATGACTGAAGCATTCAAAACAATGACAAAATCTGCAGTGATTCAGAAAATAACTAGAAATGTCCTCCTAATGTCTCAGGCTCTCTGCAGGGTTGGCTAATTTTACCTATAACCTATATTATTACTAGTAAATTTGAAAAGATACTACAGGGCCGTAATATGCCTTATGTTCATATTGAATCCTTTCTTGCTTTGGAGAAACATAGACCATTGCTAGCCCCCATCACTGATTTTCCTGACTTAGTTTCTTGGTTTTCTTATGGTGCTGCAGATAGCTCCCTATGACCAGCTGCAATCGATGGAACGTTTGGTGGATGTTCCTCAACTTACTCCTGCATAGGTAAAAAGAATAATTTTATTGCATTTCGATTCATTTATCGGCGGCCATTCAATTAAACATGATGAAAAGACATTTGAATTGCTCAAGTTACAGGATCTCCAAGTTCATCATATTTGTGCATTTCTTTGGCAGGTATAAATAGCTTAAACAAGATGTTACTTGTTCAATTGAAGAAGATCATTACCAACTGGATAAAAAGAAGACAAATTAAACTGTCTTAGGCTGAGGATGGTCTGCTTATCTAAAAAAAATCTTCAAATTGCATTTGATTCAGAGTTGGATGGCTGATCATATTCCAACACCAGCAGTTAATGAAAATACCATATTGGGTCAAATCCAGCAGACGAGAAAGTGCTATGAATATATTTGTGGTTACTACTGATTCACAAGCCCCCACTGAAATTTCTGAACAGTTCTTGTAACGTGAAACGCTAAGTTTGTTTGGTCATTGGTGATTCATTAAATACGTTCCACCATCAAAACATGTGTGTCTTCGGCCATTGCTATGTCGTCTTCCTAACATTATACCTCTTTAACAATTTGTTTATTTTCTGCTCTTTTAAGAAATGAATGTATCTTTGTCTAAATATGGCCTCAGATTCAAAGAATCCACTCATCTGATTCAGCAATGTACGAGCGAAGGGACCTATCACCTACCTTAACTGCACAACATACTCACGTGGTATTATGTTTCTGTCTGCTCATAATCCATACTTATAATGCTTAATAACTAAACTAACTATCCTTAGCCAATCAAAGAAAATCCCACCAAATATTGGCCATTGCCTAAATTGCCTTAGCCAACCAGCTCACTCATTAGAAGCCATAAAAATGGCTTCTTCAGTTCATGAGTTGGTGGATGCTACTTTATAAAACATGATAAATTGATCTTTTGGTGAGAGAGGGATCGATCTTTTATCAGTGGATTTTTGTTTCATTGTCTGTTTCATTTATCTGTTTTGTTTTCGGAACATACCAAGCAACGCGTCTTTAGTTTTCGTTTTGTTGTCTGTTTCATTCTATGTTTCGTTTTCGGGAGATATCAAGCAACGTGTCTTTAACTAAAACTAAAGAGTGATACGTAATATAACAGAAAATCCATTGAGATTTTATCCTAACTAGCCCCTGCCCACTGCATAAAATTAGTCTGAGAATGTAAGGGAAGTCGAGAATGGCATTTGGGAAGAGGCATGATGGGGTTCTTAATCAAAAGAGATTGTGTTCGTTTGTGAGTTCTAAGTGTGAGTATAAGAACACAAATTGATCACTCTTAAGTCTTATCTTTGGCTTATATTAAATGGACAAGAAGTCAACAATGTAGGATACAATTTCCTAAGTACGACAAAGTATCATATTCGTTCAGTGTCGTATCTATTTTCCTTTTATTAGGAGGGCTGATACATAATTATTTGGGATTTTTTTTTTCTAAGAACAAGAAAATAATCAAGAGAAGGAAGAAGATTGGACCAAATTTATTCATTTCAATTATTAATAAAAGCTGAGCAAATTAAGAAAGATGAATGTTCACGACTGAATTATCTGTTTCACGCGTGTTTTCGCAAAATTTAATGTCCGTTTGACAAAAACAGAGAAAAAACAGGAAAACTGACGAAACGTAAAATCTGATCATTACACCTACAACAGGTGGCAAAACTCAACTTGTGTGCATTTATCATCGATAAGTGATCAGTGATTCAGTCATTTTTCTTTTTTTGACATATATGCACATAAGTATGTATCAATCAACGTCCGTTTACTAAATTTAACTTCTAAAAGTTTGAAATTGTTCCTTTGTTATAAATTCAAGTAAAAACTTGGATTTCTACAAACAAACAATTGAGGGTAAACTGTTGTCTGCAGTTTAATTTTAACAACGTACGGCCACTGCCAGAGAGGGGAAAACTTTGAGCTTCCTTAATTTGGAATATTGCCACACCCACACAGTACCATGAATATATAGCAGTAATACAGGATTGTGCAGAACTCAAACGTTTAGAAAATCTCACCATTGTCACGATACACTGTGTGTAACATAACCATGCACAAATGAAAAGTAAACCCATTAATTATCATTAATACGATTCTTTTTTCAGAGAAAATCTTCCAAAATTTTTGGAGAATCTGGATCATACTTGCATGTCTTGCCCATTAGTCCTTCAATATCACAACTTCAAAGATATACACCTCAATGAATAATTACTAGACTCCAATTAATGTGGGAAAAGATTAACCAAAAAAAAAAAAGCATCAAGAAGTGTATAATATCACGGCAGCAGTCGGCAAGTCGGCAAGTCGGCAAGTCGGCAATCCGGCAAAACCACGTTCGAAAATTGTTGTTTGTGCATGTGTGGGGGCGTTAAAAAGGCGTGTGTTCTGCATCTGCATGAAACGAGCCTTATCACAGTACAGAACTGGGTTGTAATGGACAATCAGTTTCATCGTCAAATCATCAACCATCGATCGATCCTTTCTGGGCCCATCGACAGATTCTCCATTTTAACAGAAAACTTAATGTAATGCAAGACCAATTCTTGTCGGCGAATTTCAACTTTCTCTCGGCAGCAATTAAAGCGTTACAGATTGAGCTATTATAGTATCTTGAATGGATTTGATAGAATAGTATCACATTATTAGCATGGAAGAAACCATAATATTTAAGGAAAGAATACTGAAAACTGTAGCCGAACTCAAAAATTCTTGTGCCGCCCTCTCATAAATAAGATGTGATACGGGAATTATATTTTATGCGTTAATACACTAATTTTGTATATGTTATATACTAATACACTAATACTTTATATTATATATGCTAATTTTTTATAATTTATACATTAAAATGAAATTTTTAAGCAAGTTTCAGATATGATCAGACCATTTCACAGAAGAATGACAAAAAAATATTATGCCCAAGAAGCAATTTCATCGGGGTTGCATAACATCTTGGTGGACGCATGATATCATGAAGCAGTTAATTTCTTTCTGTCTAGATCATTTCGAACACCACCAGTATCAACCAAAGATCGATCTACCATCTTGTTATACATTTTTGCAGTTTGATGATCCGGATAAATGATTATGTTCCTGAAAATTAACGAGTAGTTGCACCATCATTGTCCCACTTGATTAATTGTAGGAGTTGCTTGACAAGATTAATTAATTGCCCGGCCGTGAGAAAAGGATCTTCCAAAGATACTACTTTTCTTCCTTGTCACGTTTATAATCTGAGAATCCTTGGTTATTTACCTATTTGGCCGGTCTCGCTCGCTACTTTTTGATGATAATGTTATCCTTTTCTTCATGATGATAGCATAATATCAGGCACATATATTAATCTAGAAATAAGTACTGAATAACTTTTAAAGCAAAAGAATTCAATTGATCAACTCTTCATGAGCTATCTCCATGAATCTTAACTTGCCCATGTAATGAATTTGGGAGTCTTAATTGGTAAAATGATTATGAAATCAGGGAATATTTTGAATCTTTTTGCTCCTTGTTCTTACATTGTATGTCCACAATGTTACAGCTGCCAATGAAAACAAAGAGAGTCAAAAACAGAAATGAGCATAAATGTGGCATATGTCAGTCATATCTTATTAAAAAGATATTAATGAGTACGATCTACTCTGTCCGAGATTATCATGTCTTATTCTGTTCAATATTCAAAATATCGTCATTTCACTAAAACTAGAGACTAAAAGTATAAATATCACTGAAATCACTTTACAATTGTTATCTATAACTAATATTGAGGAAACCCTAGGATGTAGTTTTAATTTTAAACCGGATAAGGAAAACGTTGGACAACGAATCACATCTCCAATGAGTACTCTTCAAGTAATTTTTTATCCTTGTATATTGAAACAAAAAGTTCGTAATCCTTGGTGATAAGGAAATCAAAATCCGTGCCAAATATTATCATGTATTATTTTATTTAATATTCAAAACCAATTAATTTCATTAAAACTATAGATTAAAGCTATAAATGTCACTATAATTCTTTTACAATTAATAAAGTATAACCAAGAAATGAGTAAAGCTTACACCTAATTTTAATTTAAGATACGATAAAAAAAATTATAATTTTTGACGAATGTCTAATCTCAGTCATAAGATAACATTAAAAAAAAAACTCGATCTTGTTGCTAAATGTTGCAATACATGCTTGATATTAATTGCACCACTTGTGCGTTTTGATTCCGAAGGTTTCTTTAAACAAAAAAGTTGCACTTCCATTTATTGCTTATCCCTCTCATCCTGCACTGCTCTTTACTCAGAATTAATTGGGTTGGCAAATGGCAATGCCATTTTTCTATATATTTTATTTGACCATCATCATATACACTTTTTCCTTTTAGAAAAATCAAATCAAATAAAAAATTGCCCAACTTGTTCTTGATGAATTTGAGATAGCTGGGCACAAAGAATAAACATGGCGGCCATTGAAATCATTAATGAATAATGATGATAAGGTTCATGTTTCATCACAAGGACATTAATTAGTCCATAATGATAATATTAAAGAAATTGAAAAAGCTTTGCTGCAGTTTGACTTGTCATTTCTCCTCTTTCTTTTTTGAAAATTTGCCGTTTGACTTAGTCGAATAATTGCATAAATGCAAACCATTCTGTTATCAAGGTTTTCTGGGTTTCAAGCAATAACTATGTACTATTAACATATATGGCTTCATTAATTCTTGCTGGAAAACAATTGGACAATCTGCAACAACAGAATGTCTCCAACTAAAGAGTTTTGGATTACCCTTAAAAAAAAATATTTAATCTTTCACCATTCCACTTCAAAGTAAATGTAATTGAGAAAAATAAAATTGCAAAGCATGCATATAAAGCTATAGATGAAGAATTGTGTTAAATTCCTGCTGGGCAAATAGTCTTTCTATCTCTAAATACAGTTGAAAATATTAATTTTTTATAGAAAAATGATAAGGGGATTGAAATTCTGGAGTGAAAAATTGGAGTGACTGACGTGGCAGTGATAAAAAGACAAACTTATCCCTTACCCATTAAGGTTCAATCATCATTTGGTTACGGTATTAGTTTGTATTTTTATCACTGCCACGTCAGTCACTCCAATTTTTCACTCCAGAATTTCAATCCCCCATCATTGATCTTTTTTATATTTATCTTGTTGGGTTTCTTTAATTGCATGCACCAAACTTGAGGCTAATAATATTGATGAGACATGCATGTACTGTACATGGCAAGTTGGCAACTGAAAATGAGATAACATAATATGGAACGATGACTTATTCCCGAGATTAGTTGTTTTTGGACTGATTTTCATGAGATGGGTGTGTGTGTGTGTGTGTGAGAATTCAAAGTTTGAAAATCTTTCTACTTCAACTTTGATTTTTCATTAGATGGTAAAGGAATAATCATAAGAAATATATATGAGTTACACCATTAAACTAATAACTTTACACATTACTATATTTTTAATATATTAACTGGTATAATGTGAAACGAGTTCATATATATAAAGTGAAAGTTAATTGCTATTTTAGCGCACAATAAAATAAATTGTGTTGTAATTGCACTTGAAAAGTCTTGCTCTAATAAGGGAACAAGAACAACAATAATTAAAACTAACCCTTTTAAGTGTACTTAAAACCGGAAGAAATTTGCTATTTGTATTCTTCCACTATTTGTAAACTACGTAATTATTAACAATTGAGTAGATAAAATTTACAACAATAACTATTGATGTAATTATTAAAGTTAAAATTTGGTAAGTTGATTAGTAGTTGAGAAACTTGGAGTTATATTAAAATTTATTAATAAGTGATTGACTTAATTAATATCGGAATTCTATCCAATACAAAACAAATATAGAAAGATGATTAATCAACACTAAAATTTTTTACTAAATTTCTTAGTCCAAGTTTGATTTTGATAAAGCTTTTTTAGATTCAGAATAAATAATAATTTTTTGAAATACCCATTTGCCACCATTGTAAAAGCTATAGATAAGAAATATTTAGTACTCGTGTCTTTTTCTTAATTTTAGCTTTGAAAGTTTCATCAGGAAAGTTAGAGTACATGCATGATAATTAAGTAGAAACCACCCAGAAAGTGAAATAATTAATTTTTTCAGTCAAAAACTATAAAAACAAATTAGGGTTATTCTACTGCGATTATCGTCTCATATATGAGACTTGCGTATGAATTTCATTTTAGCTTATAAAGCATAAAAAATCAGCGTATAAAGCATAAAATATTAGCATATAAACTATTAATTAAAGATTAGTGTATAAAGTATAAAAAATTAAAGTATTAACGTATAATATATGAAAAATTAGCATATTAACGTATAAAATATAATTTACATATAATATTTTATATATGAGAGCGGTTTTATATATTAGTATTAGAAATTGATTAAAAGGGATTTTCATTTTTATTTATTATTATTATCATAGATTTTGGCTAAAATTGGCTGAGTAGTTTCTTGATCTCTTCTTCTAGTCTAGTCTAGTCTAGTCGAAAGCGACATCTGTGTCTTAGCACTAAGTCACTGACAAAACATGGTGGGACCCAACGGAGAGGCGAGTGGGGACAGCTTTTAAGACTATAATAAATTGAAAAAGCTGAGCGTTGGAATTATCAACGGAGTCAATGTCAATCACATGAGGCTGAGCACACACAGACACACAGTAAACACGCAAGACGACAGAAAGTACCTTTTGCGGTTTTTAATAAATTCATAAAGTCATTTTTTGGTTTGGAAGATGGAATAAGCCAATAGGGACAGTGGGGACAAGACACTGCCACCCACTCCTCTAGACACTCTACACTTCTGGTACACCTCGACCTTTTCTTTATCTTTCGGCCTGTCCCTTTCTTCTCTCTCTCTAACTGTCTTGGCCCCTTTGCCATGCCATTATCCATGTCCATGTCCATGGATGGAGGCTCATGCTGACCAATTCCCAACTCTCTCTTATTCGCCATGCACGGTGCATCTTTCTTTTATTTTATCATCATCTCCATTCATTGGAATCCATTCAACTTCATCATCCTCTTCATCTCTACCGTTTTCAAATCCTACCCTCTTATAATTTATTATATATGCAATTTTCAGTTCTTTATCTTCACGGAATATTGAATCTCATCCCATGTTTTTACTCGATTAAGGTAGGTTGTAGTACAATCGATCAAAGGGTTCTCTAACCTAACCTCTTTATAGTTGTGTTCTTTGTCGGATGTTAATATTTTGTGAACCATGTTCATATATATATAGAGTCAAGTTAATCTTGATTTCAATAGGTGATAAAAGCAATAAAGAATTAAAGAATCACGATATTCGTTTTACATATGAATCACGTCTTATATGAACAATATGAACCGACTTAACAAGAGTTTTTGTCCTGAACTGTTAAGAATTGAATGCATTAACAAATTTAGGAAAATTAAACCAATTGAATTCTTTCATCATTATTACTACATCTGCAAATGGTCTCATGAATCTTGTTAATCATATTGACCAGAAAAAGAAATTCCATTTTATTATGGATTGAAATTCTATCTCACACATATATGCATTATAGTTCCATTTTCCATTTCCCCCCCCCCCTCATTGTAGACCAGATTTTTTCAGGGAATATATTTTCGACAATTTGAAAGAAAAATATGATCCTCAAACAATTTTGGTGGTTGAGACAGAGCAGGCTTAAAAAGGACGCGGTCCTCCTCCTCAACAATGATTTTGACTAATTACATTTTCGATAATTCCATTTAATTTTGTTTTTGGAAAGTTTCAAACAATTATCTGAGAGGGTCCAAATACATTAAATAATCCCAACCCCCCAAATATCCTTCTTCCTTCAAACTTCAAATACAACTAACGCAAGGATTGTGGCGCAATTGTCTCCTTCATAGCTACGCATACCAAATTAAGCTGAGAGATTAAAAATGAAATCATTTCCTTGATTGATCTCCAACCATGAAATCATTAATTCATTTCATTTTTCAAACCTTTTCTTACTCTATTAGCGATCGTTTTGCTCTTGTACGTGTTTTGCAGTAAAGTTTAATTTGATTTTGGGATTAATATTTGTTCTTTTTCTTGGATCAGAACTTTTATAATCAGTTTATTGATTGTTCTTTTATTTTTGTTGGTGCAGAATGATTAATTCATGTTAATTAAAAAGGTGCATGAATAATACCGTTGGTACAAAAAAAACATTATCTAAGGATAAAATCTTGATATTTGCTAATTCTGCTCCAGATATATTCTTTTGCTTGTTGATACGAAATGATTTTGTAAATGCTTATTTTTTAACGCATTTGAATTACCAATGTCTTAAAATAATATAACTTAAAAGTCTCCTTTAAAGCATGTTCATATATATATATATAAGACTAGTTAATCGCAATTTTAATATGAGAAGCAGAAAATCAAAACCATGATTTCAACGTTGATTAACAATCTATTTCATATATAAATAATGACTTTTATATATATACATTTATGAACCCGTTTCACAAGAAATTTTGGTCACATATATATATATATATAATGATTTGACATGGATTTTTGTATTAAAAAAAAATCCTAAACCAATACGGACTAAACTTAATCTGGCTCGCTATACTTATTAGTATAGTAATAACGACTAATGAGGCTGTGACCCTTTACCCGACATTGAAGGATGAATAAAATGATATGATATTAGCCTCCATTAAATTTGTCAATTTTATGATCTACTTAAATTAGACTGCTTGTCCTCCTCCACAACAGTAATATTAATATTTTTAATTTGTGCCAGCCCTCAAATCTCAATCAAAAGGCAAATGCTAAATGCTAAATGCTAAATGCTCTTGGATTTTGGTTTAAATATTTGCCGTAGCCTCCTTCTTTTTGGCTATAAATTATAGACCTCGGACTAGAAAAACATACCACAATAAACTAAACCCCATCATCAAGAAAGCAAAAAAAAGCATTAGCAAACTGTTCTATCCTCATCTCCCTTCATTCTTAGCCAATTCTATAACTTTTCCTCCTCCAAAAAACTTCATTCAAGCTAACATGGTCGTGCATAAAGATTTGTCCACAGCCATGAATGCTAAAATAATTGGTTATGGGAAACAACCCATAATTCTTGCACATGGCTATGGTGGAGATAATTCAGTCTGGGATAAAGTAATACCCTCCTTGGCCAATCTTTACCAAGTTTTGGTTTTTGACTGGAGTTTTTCAGGTGTTGTGAAAGATCTGAACCTTTTTGACCCAGTCAAGTATTCTTCATACGATGCTTTTGCAGATGACTTGATTGCTCTTTTGGAAGAGTTGAACTTGAAATCATCAGTCTTTGTTGGACACTCCATGTCTGGCATGATTGGATGCATTGCTTCAGTCAAAAGGCCTGACCTCTTTAGTAGGCTCGTGCTTGTTTCATCTTCTCCCAGGTACTTTACAGTTTAAACTCTTAATGTTACGTTGTATGCATCAAAACATATTAAAACTCAGATCCCAGTAGTAATTTAAGCTTTCAAAAGTACATTGAACCCATAAAGCAAATATTGTTTTGGAATTTTTCTACAAAATGAATGCTTGGTTTTCTTTATGGAAAGAGATTGGTTGGTTAAAGAGACTTTTAATATATAAATTAAGCTGCAGCCTTCAAGAGAGGACAATCTTATTCCTTTTTGGAAATATTTGATTGAGCCAAAACTGATCCTTACTTGAAGTGTTTTTGTTTTATAAAGTATAATATAACCATTATAAAGAAAAATTTTAGGGTTACTTCCTTCTTTTATTCTGGCCTCAAGCATCAAAAAATCCATACAATTAATATTTCTTTTCACTTTAATTACTCTTTGATTCATCATGAGGCTAACCAATCCAATCTTGATATATATATCTTGCAGCTTAATTTACACCAAAAACTTTTATGGGTGTTTTCTTAATTTGTTTCTTCTTCCTTTAGACTATTTTTTTTTGTTTCATTTGATCTTGTCTCTTTATCATATGGGCTAAGCATGTGAACGGATATTTTGTTCTATAGCAAATAGCAACACCCTTTAATTATTGCATAAAGGTATCACAAAATTTATGTCGTATTTTCCACTTCCTTTTGCCTACTATTATCTTTCATTTTCCTTCACTTTGTCCTCACTATCCATCCGACCATCCTTCCTTCCCTCCTGACCAATAGGATAAGGCATATTCAAATGATTCACCTATGCTTGATTCCAACAATTCTTCCGTTTGATGGTCTACTTTGATCAATTTCAAAGGTTCATAAACTTGGAAGACTACGAAGGAGGTTTCGAGATCCCCCATGTGGAGCAGCTCTTTGCCAGCATCGAATCTAACTATGAGCAGTGGGCTACAAGTTTCGCTTCAGTTGTCGTAGACAACAACGATCCTCCATCAGTCGAAAAATTCGCAGGATCATTGAAAAGAATGGGAGTCAAAACAGCACTTCCCTTGGCCAAAACTGTGTTCCTTAGCGACCACAGAAAGATACTTGAGGAAGTTACCACCCCATGTACGATCATTCACACATTAAATGATGTTGTTGTCCCAGATTCCGTCCCAGTTTTCATGCAGAACAAGTTTAAAGAAAAATCAACTGTGGAAGTTATCAATACCGAAGGCCATTTTCCTCAGCTAACAGCCCATATGCAATTCCTTGAGGTTATCGATAAAGTCATGAGCATCGGTGCTTAATTAATTCAAGAACTACATGATGATGTTCAGTTCGACTTCAAGAACTTTAAATCCATGATGTGTGTGTGTGTCTGTACGTGTGTTTTTTTTGGGGGGGTCGGTTGGGTACGTTAATTAGATCGATATGTATAGGAATTGTACTAGGATAATTACGAATAAAAGCTTTCTCCGACATGCATGACATGATCTTTATTTAATGTAGTTAGGACAGTTTGGGTGGGTTGATGATTCATGGAACTTGGAAGAAGCAATTGGCACTCCCTGTGTGCTGTACTGTAGCATCAGCAGTGTGGTTATCGTACGTTTTGTCTTATCTTGTGTGTGACTGTGTGTTGAAAAGGTATGTATTGGACGGTTCTTCGATCACTCAATTTGCAGATTACAAATTGTAGTTTAATTACCGATAATTCCATGTGATTTGCAGATTTTTATTATAACCCCTACTATTTTTAAAATATATCAACAACCCCTTATATTTCTGATTTAAGCGGAAAGTGGATGGAAAATAGGTACACTAACGGCACCGTTAAAATTTTCAATAATACCCTCCCAACTTTTTCAATTCAAAGCATTCAACAAAAAATTATTATGCTCTGTTTGGAAGCGGCAGAATTAGTGATTTATTTCACAATTGCAAAATGAGTTGTTTGTTTTGTCCAATTTTTCCATCAAAATTTTTAAAAACAAAAAACCATGCTACAGTAATTATTTTTGCTACAGTGTTTTTTATAAATAAAATATTAAATTTGAATTTAAATTTTAAAATTTAATAATAAACAATTATTTCTAACACAATTCCCATCAAAATAAATTAATAAAATATTAATTCAAATTTAAATTTCAAACTTTTATTAATAAAAAAATCTTCAATACAAATCCCAATAAAACAAAATCATTCATTCCAAACACTCCCAAAATATACTTTTCTTATAATAAATCCCAAGAAAAAAAATTTCATGATAAAATTCAAAAACACCTCGTCCAAACGGAGAAGTATTGGGATGGGTCATAGTTTAAATTAATAAAATTTTGAAGTAAAAAAAATTAATATTTTTTTCTCCACTTCCAGCGTTTTTTTCTCTCTTTTTGTTTTTCTGGGTGCCAGCACCACCACCATCGTACTCTGCCTCCACCATCCTCCTCATCCTCCACCACCACCACCACCACAACCACTAACACCACAACAGCCATCCACCCACCACTTTTTTTTATCTATATTCAAAGTCTTTTATGTTCAAAAATTTCTCATCTTCAACAAAAAAGTGGAATGACCAAAGAATCAAAACTCCTTTATCAAATCTCTCTCCACCGCTGCCGCCTTTTCCTAATATCAACCACTAGTTATTGCACCTTCATCAAAACTCTTTTTCTTTCTTGTTTCTCTTCATCTACTCCCTTTTTATAATCCTCTTCATTCTCAACAAAAAACTTTGATCATTTTATTATCATACATGATGGCCTTCTCACGTCATTCCCTCTTCTCCAATCTTACAAGATCAAATATATTTCAATTAATATTTCTCCATGATTTTTTTTATTATGTTGAATGGTAATGGTGGTTTTTGGATTTTTCCTGTAGAATGGCGAGGTTTGTTATTGATGGTGTGAGTGGTGGCATTGGTGTTGGTGGTGTGGTTGGGATGATGGCGTGGGTGGTGAAAATTAGGGAAGAAATTAAATTGGAGAAAGACAAAAAAATAGGAAAGGGAAGAGGTTTGCAGATTTGAAGCCTGCACAATTTTTGGGGGTAGTAATAGAAAAAAGGGAAAGAAAATAAGATGTAAAACAGATAAGTAGTGATAAAAAAGAAATAAAGGAAATAGAGTAGTTGGGAAAGGGAAAAAATAAAAGAAAAAGAAAAAAAGAAACAAACAAACAAAAGGAAAGAAATTGAAATTTAAAAAAAAAATTGGAGTAATAGAGATTATAAGGAGACAAAAGTTGATTGAAGGTAAAATATGGTATTTTAGGAATTGTATGATCATTTAATGAATTTGGACAATCACGCTTTCAGAAATAGACATGTGTGACTCAATATATGTCAACTAAAACTTATTTTTCGTTACTTTACAATTAAAATTAAAACAGATAGGAATTCTTAGTGTATTTTGAAAACACATAAGAGTTATAAGAAAAATCGTCAAACTAAATGTGGTTATGGGTAATTAACCCTAAATTGTATATTATTGCATAATGATAATGTACGTAATTGGTGGTGGTATGAAAATTTGACATGATATGATGATGATGGATGTCGTCCCCTAAAAAGCTGTTCTTTGTTTTGTGGGCACTGTGGTTGGATTTCAACCTCATCAATGGTCAAAAGTTTCGTTTTTCTTGCTTTATAATACTCATTCTACTTGTATAGAAAGGGATGTTAATCAAGTTAATGCATTTGCATTAAATTATTATTATTATTGTGTTGATTTTTGAACTTTATTTTGTTTTACCCGAATAAATAAATAAAAAATACTCGTTAATTCCACCAAGACATGCTCATCGCTTTGTCAGCGATTGCATTGGATTTTCATGCATGTTGAATTGTCGTGGATCTCGAACAGTCGTAAGGTATGAAATTTGAAAAGGAACGGCTACATGCATTATTTTGCTCCCTTAATTTTGCATGAATTTATCCACGCTAGCTTGTGATTTATTTGGTTACAAAGTTTGAATTTTTAATTCCTTTTCAGAAAGATGTTTTGCATCGTTGACCCTATGTCATAGTGATAGCACTACTTAAAAGAAAATAAATATAATCCCATAAATATTTTCACTGACAAATCCCATGCATCAAACATTAAGAAAATTGTTTTTTCACTCATCGAATGGTGAAATTTTATAAACGCTTTGAATTTTGATTCTGAAGTTTACCGTATATAAAATGAGAGTAAATCGTGATTTCAATACATAATATAAATGATAAAAAAATTAGAATCACAATTTCAACTATCATCATTAGCTATTTCATAGAAGTTTTTCTATAAGACATAAATTGTCTCTTGGAAAATATAATAATAATTAACTAGTTGTTTCTTCAAGCTGGAGTGTAAAGATAAGTTACAATATATCGGCAAAAAGATTAAAAAAAAAACAAAATACAATAAAATTGCGGCCCTTAATTAATTCCTAGTGTTGTTTTTTCCCTAATATATATTTCCTCAATTTTTCAACATTGTCAAGTCACAATCTAACTGTTCATAGTTGAAACGGTAAGACCCCATCCACGACGAAAGGAGACAGCGCATTTTGATTTGGCAATCATGCACCTTTTCTATTATTTTGTAATGTCGAAATGTTTAATAAATCCTGCAGATATGGTTGGATTAACACTTTTTAGGTTTTATGTTTTTAAAATAAATTGTTTAGTGGCCATTAATCTTCGAGAATGTTGCAAAAAGTTTGTTGGTTTTGCTTACACCTGTGCTGTGATGGCACTGTGTTATTGTTTTGGAGTTGGTGGTTTGCGTATTTTATTAGCATCAATGTTAATCTAACCGGAAAAAAAAAAGTAGTGCTAAAATTAAAATACCAGCAAAAAGGCAAACCAAAAGATCTGTGAATCTTTGAAAATCCAATCAAATCTTACTAAAATATTTATCTTTCCAATAGTATAGATTTTATATGTTCCTGAATTCATGGGTGCCCAAGTGGGCAGCCATGTGAACCTATAATGGTTCCACAAATTATCCCTTTTTTTATTATTATTATTCAGATAGCATATGAATACTATTAGGGAACGTAAAGTTTCACAAATATTCTTTCGTTACATTTGTCTATAAATAAGAAGTGATTTTTGTTGGAGGTAGAAATTCAACTCCTAACTAAGTGATGACGATTGAGCCGAGGGTCATGTAAAACTCCCAATTATCCCTTGATTTGGGTGTTTGTTGTGGATTGTGTGCTGATATTAGAAAAAACATTTGGCCATCATTTGACGGATTGGATGCTGGTTGGCGATGCATCCATCTTATATCATATCCATTGTTTTGTCTAATTTTTTTAGTTCGTGAGGTTAGCATTAACATTTAACACCACCGATGCATCATCCCTATGCATTGTTTAAGATTAGTTCTTGAACACTTTCGCATCCAAATATTCCAACTCATCATTCAAGTATGCACATACAAGAAAAAGGTAATTAATGCTTCATAAACGTCAAACTCATCGAGGGATTTGATGATTAATAATGGTTTTAAATCTTTTACTGCACAATTTGTATAAAACTCATTGTTACACTTTATCACATTATTAAATAAAACAAATTAATTTAGACATACTATTACTGATTTTAAATGACAAAAAATGATACACTAATTGTGCATTTCGGATTTTTTATAACACGCCATGTTTTACTCCTCATAATTTTATATTAATCCACCACGTGACTTTTCATTCAGTTGATATATTTAATAAAAAGTGTTATAAAAAATTCATTGCACTAATTCTACAATAGAAGGAAGATGCAAAGCGACTAGTAAGCTGGACCATTACTCTTTTGTAATTGGTACAACGGACAGTGGGCCGTTTGGAGTTTTTGAGTCCGAATGTAACTCGGACTGACAACTGGCAAGATTTTTCACTGCATGATGAGCCCATTTGAAAATGTGATTTTATGAAATCAGTTCTTCTTGGGGTAAGCGGCGTAAGCCCCACTTTCCAAGCCCAAAACTCTGGTATAGACTGGAAGGGCAAATGAGTAAATGTACGCAAAAAATGTAACTCAGGCCACGCTGAGCTGAATCAGCAGTAATAAAAGCAGTGAAAGGAGTGAGTAGAGAAAAATTTCCTTAAAAATCATGCGAAGTCTGCTAAAGCTAATAAATCTCTCTGCTACTCTATTAACTCATCGCTTTCACTCTCACTCTCTCTGGAATTTCTCAGTCAAGAAGGCGAAGGCGATCTCCAATACTGTGCCGTTTCTTTCTCTCCGAAGTTTTGCAGTTATGGCTTCCTCCAGCAGCGACGAATTTGTTAAAGGCACTGTTCATCCAAACGGCGTTGCTGTCATCACTCTTGATCGTCCTAAAGCCCTCAATGCCATGAACCTAGGTCACACCCCCACCCACCCCCTCATCATCCTTTACGAGTTAATTTCACTGTATAGTATTTATTGCGCTCTTTTTTTTTTGTTAATTAAACCTCAAAAATAATAAAGATTTAACCCCGTGGATAATTCTATGGTCGTGGATAAACAGTGGGTTCAAGTTCAATTAATGTTGCAGCTTCTTGTAGAAATTGGGTTTCCTTCTTCGACTGATATTTGGGTAAAAAATGGTGCAGATATGGATGTCAAATACAAGAGCTTCTTGGATGAATGGGAAGAAGACCCTAAGGTTAAATGCGTATTGGTGGAGAGTAGCTCTCCTCGTGCTTTTTCAGCTGGTAATGACAAAATCATATCAAAACTGTAGATGCTTCGTTGTTGTTTAATAATGGCGTTGGCATCATTTTGAAATCAAACCATCATTGCTACATTGATAATTGCTTGCCCATTTGCACATTTTTTTATATATGTGTATGCTATTTGGAGTGTTGGTAAGGTGTTGAGGGTAACTACTCGTTGCCAATGCAGGAATGGATATTAAGGGGGTTGTTGCAGAAATCCAAAAGGACAAAACCACACCTCTTGTGCAAAAGGTTTCATTTTAACGGCGGAATTTTTGTGCTCTGAGTTTTCTGTATTTGTCTTGGTGTTTTTTAGTGAGTTGATTATTGTAGAGTCCTTGCATGCTCGATACTTCTTGTCCTTTCACTGGTGGCCATGTATTTGTTGGCATCAATTGTCTGAATTACTTCAGTTGAATGTTTGTGGTTGACAATAGAACTCTTAGTGTACAATTTTACCTGCAGGAGGCGATATCAAGCAGATTTCAGGAAAAAACCAACAGTCAGATATGATTGAGGTCTCGTGTTGCCCTTTTAACCATATATAGAAGAATCCACCTCCCTCTGCCCTTTATTTAGTAAAAATAAACAGTAATTTTTTACAATGCGGGAATATACAATGATCAAATGTCTCAAACAACATAGAATAGGAGAATCGTTCCCCAATAGTTATATCAATGTATTTGGAATGAAAGCTGCATCTATATATATTGATTCCCACCTGTTGTTGGTTGAAATGTGGCTCTCTGAGAATTAAATACTAATGCCTTTGCATAGATACAGTAAGATGAAAAATTGCTATCTGTTATGGAGTTATTCCGAAACTTATAATCTATCACGCGAATCATGCAACAGGTATTCACTGCTGAATATTCTCTAATTTGCAAAATCTTTTCCTATAAAAAGCCTTATATGTGCTTCATGGATGGCATTACTATGGGCTTCGGAATAGGCCTATCTGGCCATGGTCGATATAGGCTCGTCACTGAGGTTTGTCCTATTCCTTTGTAATAGATTTTTCTGTTTGTAAAGATTATTTTTCATTGTCATTTTCATTGTTAAGTTGTATCTCGACAATATTTGCAGAGGACTGTTCTTGCTATGCCAGAAAATGGTATAGGATTGTTCCCAGATGTTGGTTTTTCCTATATAGCGGCACAAAGTCCAGGAGAAGGCTCGGTTGGTATGGCCTGCTACTTTCTTGTGATGGGTTTTTTATCCCTGGAAAAAGTATGATATTCAGAAAATATCCCAAGTGTTTTATTTGAATAGAGTTGGAGACTTGTCCTGCGTCCATATCACTACTAAAACAGGATAATAACGCCAAGTGGTTCTAAAGTCCTGCTGATAGTGTCTTTAGAGGTTTTGCCTTGGTTAATCACCTTAGACATAAATGTAGTCGCTTATCTACTTCCTGCTACCCTTTGTGGTCATGTTCACTATATTAGATAGTCATAATAAAAAATGATTATATCTCACACGACAGGGAGGGCATGATTCGTAACATTGCTGTCTTAATCAAGTGCAGCATGCATTGATTTTCTTCACTATTCCTAAAACTTTTCTTTTTTCCACCCCACTCTTCATTTAACTGGAACTCTTTGCAGGTGCTTATTTCGGACTGACAGGAAGTAGGATATCGACTCCTGCCGATGCACTTTATGTGGGCCTCGGAACCCATTATGTACATTCTGGAAAGTTGGGTTCCCTGAGAGAGGCTCTCTTGGAGACCTCATTGTAAGTCTGCAATTCCCTCTGTTCTTTTGTATTTAAGGCCTATTGTTTTACTACTATGATTTGTTATTTGAGGGAAACAAAATTGCGTCAAATATTTGAAAATTAAGAATCATGTTCTCATGGCCTTGTGGGTTTGCTATTTCGTGAATCCTGTGGGATTAAGGGCAGAATTAATATTTGAAGAACCATCTATTAAACCAATGTTCAATGCAATTGATTTATTTCAGTCTCTAAAGGATTAAACAGGAAGCAGGAAGAATTAAACAGTTCATAATGTTACATTGACTGCTTCATAACTTATGTTATAATGTCTGTCTAGTAGACTACTTCCACTTCCATAAAGTTTGTCGTTTGGTGTAGCTCTGAGGATCCACATGAAGATATCAGAGTGATACTGGCAACATACAGCAGCAATCCTGAGTCAGAACCCCAGCTGAAGTTGCTTTTACCTCGAATAATTTCAACCTTTGGTGGTAGCAAGTCCGTTCAAGAGATACGAGAAGAGCTGGAGAAGCATCAGCAAAGTGGTGATACTTTAGGCAAGTCGTGTAATGTTGATTTTTTACTTGTTAAGAGTGAAATATGAATCACCTAGAGTTACTATTTTTCTATTAATTATGCATAATATATTAAGAAAATTTTGATTATATTTTTCTGCCAATGGGTTCTGAGAAATTATTAACTTGTTTTTCTGCTTAATGGTCATTTTGTTATGCTGTTATCAGTGGCAGATTGGGCCAAGGACGCTTTGCAAGGACTCGAAAAGGGGGCCCCATTTTCTCTTCACCTCACACAGAAATATTTCTCCAGAGTTGCATCTGCTTGTGAAAACAATGAGAATGATTTATCCACGGTATAATTGGTGTTTAGCTCAACTCTAGTCCTGTTTGCCTTCTTCATTTTCTGTTTCTTCAAGAAAGATTGTCTTTATTTTTGCCGATCACTGGTCACGGAAATAACTTCTAGCTTATGATTTTCTATTCCCAGTTACCCAGTGTGATGAAAACTGAATATCGAATTGCTATAAGGTCCTCACTTCGAAGTGATTTCGCGGAAGGTGTTCGTGCAGTCTTGGTGGACAAGGATCAGGTTTGCCCTTTGCCATAGAAACACATGTTTATACAAAATAGTTGTATATTTTATTTTCATAATGCCGAGTATTGTTCAGGGAGAAAATGCCAAGTGTTTTTCTCCATTTTATTTCCTTTTTGGCGGTTAATGAACTAGAAAGAAATAAGGGTTAATGATTAAAGTAAAGGAAGCAGAATCCAAAGTGAAACCCTTACTATTGCCAATGTACCTTCTTGACAGAATCCGAAGTGGAATCCTTCGAGTTTGCAGGAAGTCAACCCCAGTGAGGTGGAAGCTCTTTTTGAACCTCTAAGCCCAGAAGTTGGAGAGTTGATTGTTTGAGTTAGCAGTCGATTAAGATGAGTTCAAGGACAAGGTTTTACACTTCGAAGTCTTCCATGCAATTCTATTAGCGAGCAGAATAGCAAACTCGATATCTTGTTATGATAGACAGCATAAACTCGAGCTTTACCCAGAATAAAACTTAAAGCATATGGGCCAGAAGTGTTTCTGTATACTCGTGGTTAGCAGTAAATAATGTTGCCTGAGTTGGAACCAAGGGAAATAGTTATTAAAGAGAACTTCGTGTTTGCACAATTCCTATTTTTGTCATTTTTATTGATAATTCCACTCTGATGTTTGATATAGATTTCTCCAAAGATGATCTTTCCATCTGTTTCTATCCTTTCGTCATGGCTATGCCAGTACCACACCCTTGAGAACGCTTTCGGATTAATAACCCACAGCACAGAAGAGACCTTGCTTTGGTAAATTCATTGCTGATGAAGATAATGGTAACTGGTAGAAGGAAATTTCAAGAGATGCTTTACAAGAAAATATTAGCATGACCCAACCCAAACCTCAAGTTTCCATAGTTTCTCCCGTAGGGAAATTTTCCCTCTCTGCATAATTCATTTTGAACTCTTCTGGCGACTCAAAAACTTCAAAGTCTTTGACTCTCGCAGACAAGTGAAGAGAGTAAACACAACAGGCCAATAAAAACAATGTTGATAGATTGCATTCAGGAGCAGTCCCCACTTCTCAGACTCTGCAGTAGTTTCAAATATCCAAAATTTTCTGGCTTAATGTACCTGAAAGAATTCAAGATTATTTTTAAGAATTGACAATCAGAACGAACAAGATTCCTGCTCATTCGAAAATCAATCAGGAAAAAGATTTCTACGATAATTGTGGCGCACCGTGCTTAGGTATGATTAGATTTTCACTTCATCGCCTGTATCATACTGTAAATTAGGGCATAATTTTGACAGGATTAAAGGGGCATGCAACTTGAGAACTTTATGCCCGAGACTAGAGTATTGCATGCCAGTGCAGCAGATATAGCAAACAATAATACTCAAGTTACAAAGGTAAGTAAAAACTGAATACAGGAAGGAATTTTGTACCCGTGTCGGAAAAGGAAGTCAATGATAACCAGGCTGCAATTCGGCTTAAAAATCTCTGTTCTTCTTATTATATTAGCAACATGTGTTACAGGAACCAGCTTAAAGCTCTCCACCTCTCCATCTGTTACATAAAATTAAGTTTACACATGGAGATTTTCTAATAAGAATGGGAGCAGCTAAAGTTAAGACAGAGTATTAAGCAAAACATTTAACTGAGTTTATGCATATTTGTATGGGTAATTAGCAGCTACAAGAAACTGGCCAGTAAGTACACAATATTCTGCATTTTTCACTCTTCTAAGCTAGGCAAATTCAAGTAATTGAGCAAGCTTACCCTCATTATTGGGAATAAAAGCTTCAGGGAGTTTCAAATCGTAACAAAATAGAACATCTCTCTTGAACCTATGTCCATCAATGTCCATGTAGGATACAGCTCCAGCTGGGATAGCTCTGCATTAAGATGAGCATATTCTGTCATGTAAAAATGACATAAAAATGAAAAGGACAAAAAAAAAAAACAGAAATTGAGAGAGAGGATCACTCATAATGCCTTGGAAAAATCAAGTTTATAGTACCAATGGATGATTTGCGTCTGAAGGTAAATGCTCTCTACGGCTGGATAATCTATGATAGTTCAACTGAAGAGTCAAAAACTTACTTGCTGGATATAGAACTTGGTATTCCCGCTTCTTCTTCACATTCCTTCACAAGATTCTTTTCACAAGAAATATCATGTGGCTGCAACAACGACAGTGTCAAATTAACCAACATTTGACTAAAACACTCCCAACTAACTATCAGAGTTGAAAAATCAACACAAGCAATAAGAGCAAATTCTTGATGTTACGAATTCGGTTAAAGAATATAGGTAGGGAAATGCTTAAGAAAAACTTCGGTTAAAGAATATAGAGGCAATCAAGGAAAAACAGGCCCCATATAGCAACATTCTTATAAAAGTGTAGGTGGTAACAACCAGTCATAAAAACAAAAAGTAATTAATTACCAGTCCGCCAGCAACCAAATGATCAAGCGTCCCAGGGTAGGTGGGTTTTAATTCACTTCTCTTCCCTACCCAAAGATATTTCTGCCCGTCTTTTTCAACATATCCATTCATGTGAACTCCATAAGCCTGCTTTTAGGAATCCACCATGTAAGAGATGGAGAACAAGGATGGTCAATGAGCTTCATAGATCAAGAATGCAACCATATATCTTTAGATTACTACTCTTTGACCATAAAGATAAGCAAATATTTCTCTTAGAAACTAATTAAGTTATCCATTAAGTACTTGGGAAGGTGATTAAAGAAAAGTTTAGAAAAAGATGGTGCTGACAAAAATTAGTGCACAATATCTGCCAAAGCAACTCATGCAACAAGAACAAATCAGAGCCAATAAGTGACAATTTGGATGTCTACATATTCTAAAATGAACATCAACAATTTGAACTATATATACCACAAGGTTCAGAGGCAATAGAGTGATACATTACTCAAAGTGATTTTGTACCTTTGTACCAAAGTATGGAGCTGCCGCTCGTTCAACCGAGAAAAATACAGGTAAACCAAAAGATGATATAACAGGGTATAGCTGCTCAAAATCAAAAGAATCAAGAGAACAAAGCAAGCTTAGAATTGATCCCAGTTGAAAAAGAAAAGGCCAGATAAATTTGACAGTAGACCATCAGAAGCATAAAAGGGAAATTGCGCACACAACCATTTACGGAGCAAGGGTGAGAAAATGGTACCACCCATTCTTTAGATGTACCTCATTTCGTATACCTGGAATCAGTTCCTCCCCCAAGCTTTTGACAACATCTCCAACTGCTCTCGTCCTATCCTCAGCAGTTCTTAGCATGGAATGCAATGTGACATGGCATCCAAACTTGCTGTCAAAGGTTTCATTTTTTGGGAATACGAACACGTCTCTAAACTTTCTTAGATGATCTGCAAACCTATACAACATTGAATCAACCACTGGAAAAATAAAAAATAGCTGAACACTAAAACATTGATAGAAGCAGTTCCACCTTAGTTGTTCAGCTTTAACAACTCATGTTCAGATACTTAGAAAAACAAGCACAAGATATCCCTAAAACAAACATTTTCATAGCCATATTACTTCCAAAACAAGAACTCGGTCTTATTCCAATAGCCATATTACTTCCAAAACAAGAACTCGGGGTTCTTATTCCAATAGCCATATAGCTTTCACCTTTAAATCTTCCATTAAAGAAGGTAATTCCAAGTTCTAATCCACTACATTATTGGCTGTACTTTTTTTTTCAGAAACAAACAAGTTAAGACACACAGACACAAATATTGTTAAGGGCAGTAATTTTTTCTACTCAACAATTTCCAAATATCGAACCAAAATAAAAATAAAAAATTGAAACAAAACACAATGGCCTTACCCAAAATGTACATAGCCAACTACATGACCCTCAACAACGAATGGCATAAACTCATTTTGCCTTTCCTGCAATTTGGTTCGATATAGAATCAGAAAATTGGCAACAAAATAGCAACGCATAAAGTCAAGAGGCTGAGTGTTACAATATTGCGATTGCAGAGCTTGACTTTGTCAAAGAAGCCTTGGAGATCAGAAGAGTCATTTTGATTGGATTCACAGGCTCCAAGAACATCATCCCATGTGAAGCTACATGAGCTGCCGCTGCTAGTTGACGCAGTGAATGAACGAAGACGGTGTCGTGGCAGGCCAAGATAAGATGGAGTGCGAAATGGGAATTTCGTAGCCTTCGGAAGGATTGAAGATGAGGACTTGCTAATGGAATAAACGGCGGAGTGAGAGACATGGTGGAACTTGCGTATGCCGCAGTTTGTCATCACGATGACGCCCGTGGCCATCGGTTGACTTTTTGGACTGACCTTCAAAAAGGTAACTGAGAAAGCCACTCGTGTGCGGCATGTCCTTCGTCCTCCTAATTATTATTATTATTTTTCTTCTCATTTTCATATTTTAACACTATTTCTTCTTATTTATGCCATTAGCTATTCCCTCTTTGTTTTCATATTTTAACACATTGGCATTCACTCTCATCCTAATTATTTTAAATGTTCAATTGTTTTTCTTTGTTCAATTTTACATATATATATTTTTTAAAATTTTTTAAAAGTGTTTCCTTACATTCTTCTTGTTCTTTTGTATAAAAAAACTTTAAAATACAAAATTTAAAAAAACAAAACTCTATATAGAATGGCACTTCAAAAATAATGGCAAAAAATTGATGTCCAATTATATGCCAAAGTTAAAGTTGATAGGTAATCAAAAGAAAATCAAAAGAAACCTCTTCTTACTATGAGGTTTCAACTATAACTTAAGTTATCTCTTTATTGAAACAAAACTCTATTTTATGTTATTTTTCATGTTTCAGTTGCAAGTTTAATAGTGCGAATCATTTACTTGCTAAATTAGCATACGATGCCAAAATTTCTCATATTTGGTCTTAGTAATTCTCTCATCGATTGCTCCAAACTGATCACTCAGATATGAGGTCAGTTGGCTAACATTATAATTATGAGTATTTTTTTTTCATAAAAATTGGTACGCGATTGGTTTATGACTTGGGGTCAAATTACTTCTTAAATTTTTAATTTTAATACTTTATCACTTTCAATGTTTAATTTTTCATAGTGTATGGTAATTTCAATCTTCTAGAAATCTCTTATATTTATTTAATCTATTAATTTTTTAAAAAATATAAAAAGAAAAACTACTATTCTCACTTAATGATGAACATATTATGCCTAAAAAAAAAAAAAGAAGATACCATTAAAAATAAAACATGAACAAAAGTTAGTGAAAAATACGATAAGATAATCAAATGAGAATAGTTTGAACAATTGACATTGGTAAAAGTTAATTTTGTATTTTCACGATATTTATATTAATTGGGCCAAAATTAAACGTTGAGAGCGATAAAGGGCTAAAATTGAAAGTTAAAGGGGTATTTCGTAATGTAGATATAGTTCAAGGGTGTTTCTTGCAATAATACACTCCAGTTAAAATAAGAGAAAAAACAAATGGGCCGAAACTCCGATGGCGCGCAACTGCGCAAGTCACATCACGACGATGTATAAAATTCCAAAGTAGAGAATCAGAGTCACACGCAGCCTCCCGGATTCCTCATTTGGAACTCATTCACGCAGACCCAGTGCGGTGTATCCTGTGAATTCTGCATTTATGGTTGTCGCAAAAATATTCTCCAAAATCTCCCATTCCTTAATATAACAATAAACGCTTTCCACAGTTAAAACTTCAAACACGTAGTAAACGATACTACAATTCCATATCGCCGTATGAAATCTCTCTCACAATCGCTCTCTCAACGCTTTCCCTCCCTACCGCGATCACCTCTGCCTTCCCACTCCCACCGCCACCGCCGCCGCCGCGTTATTCAAATAATGTCGTGCTCTTCTCAAGTTCATAGTCCTGTGGTTCAAACTGTTTCAATTTCGTATGCGCAACTCAAGGTCAGTTTCAATTTTCGTCTGTTTGTTTTTTTTAAAAGAAAGATTTTGTTAATCAATTACTAAAAATTTCGCTTAAATTTATCATACTCAATCATGAAAACAACTCTTTGTTATTCTGGTGCACATTTTGATTTTGTAGTGTCCGCATGTAACACGTACATGAATTCAATTCACACATCGAACGTATATGCATATGTATATGTTGTAACATACTGTATCTTTTTATGGCAATCATAGGCTGTATCTATATATATATATATATGTAGTGTGTGTGTGTGTGTGTGTGTGAGTGTGTTAATTTATCGCAGGTATGCAGATATTGTTCGAATTCATTTTATATACTGGTCTTTTTGCAATATGAGAGTTGATTGCCTATGTTTGTTGCATTTACAGTTCTCTAGAATATCGTGTGACCTGAAGGCATCAGTATTTTGTTGTTTTTTGAAAAAATAATTACCAAGTGTATCTTCATTCAATTTCCATACTTGCATAAATATAGACGGAGACACATGCATATCAGACTATTGAAAATTTTGTTTTTGATGTATTTCATGAGCCAGGATAAAAATGCTGATTTGTCGATGAAGATTGAGGAAGGTTTTGGCCCAAATGGTCTGGGGATTCTGTCAATAGCAGATGTATGAGATGAAACTTTTGCACAGAGTATTTCCTTATATTTTTACTTTAGCTGGTTGTTGCATTATATATTAATTGTTTGTCCGTAAAACCTTTTTCGTTATTTTGTAAATTGTGTTGTTATCATGTAATTGTGATAATCCAGTGTTGAATCCTCATGCACTAGGTCTAGAAGGCATATGAAGAAAAGGTGTTGTAATATGAAAGGATGTAAAAACATGTAATGCAAAAAATAAAATAACATACCAAATACTTATAAATGGAGGTAGTGTAATATGCGGTCACACAGACTCCATGAAGTAGAATATATAGGGCAGAGCTTGACCAAGGAAGGGATTTAGGCTTTAAGACATGATAGAAAGTATTGTCATACAGATTTTGCATGATCGCTTAACTTGAAAGATTGAGCTGCTGAATTAATTCCTCAACCATAAGCCTTTGGGGAAAAAATGGCATTCTTAATTGATTGGTTAAACTTTCTGAAGCATGTTGAAGCTTCCGTACTCAGCAAATGCTTTCTTCCTTCTTTTAGCTGGGATCAGGAATAACTGTCTTTCTCAAAATGATCTCCTCTTTTTTTTTTTTATTGAAAGATTTAACTGGTAAAATATGAGCAGGTCTACTGCATTAAACATGGACAATTTGTTCAGTATGATCTTAGTGTATTTGCAAATATATTAAGTTTTTTATAGCTATAGTTTGTCTAGTTTATCTTGTACCACTTGACTCCAAATTGTTTTATTTGTTATTGGCTGTGTTTGAGTCGCACTCATTTTGTTATAGGTTCCTGGGTATTCATCCTTGCGTCAAGATCTTCTTCATCTTTCATCTCGGTACAAGATTGATTATGAAGTTTTTGCATTCTATTTGAACGAACATAGGTTAGTAAAATAAGCAGCAGATATATTGCACTTCTAAGGACTTTTCTCTCTATCAGATTAGCAACTCTTCCTGAGGATGTGAAGAGGGAGCTGGAAGACCCTAATAGTAGGTAACATAAGCACATTCTCGATAATGCACAAATAATCATGTTTTACTCAATGGTTACTGGGAAGGGAATTGGTTGTTACATTATACCACTTCAATTTTAATTGCATAACCTCGATGGCTACCATCTTATGAAATTTTGTCTGTTAGCTAATGAAGCTTGAAAGTTCTGAAAAATTTATAATCCTGCATGGAATATGTACCAACACAAATCTGTTAAAACTTTTCTGGAAACATGTAGATACAACTTTGGATGGAGTCATGGAAAAGAGAAGCTTGAATCTGGAAAGCCAGGTGAGCTTATGTGATTGAAAGATTTAACAATATTCTGATATAGTTATCCGTGATGTATGAATGCATTGTGGTCTAAAATCCAGCATGAAACATTTGAACTTATACAAGGTGGATAATGGTGAAGAATCAATTACTTCATAAAGGTTCAATAACAAAATGCTTGTTAAATTTTGGTATTCTTTTCCATGCATTTTAAATTCTATCACCTGTTGAGTGTTGCTTGGATTTCAATGCAGATATATTGAAAGGGTCATTTTATGCAAATCCAATATTAGATACACCTACAACTGATCCATCTCTAGTTCAACGGTATACTTGGCTATAGCCATCCTTTTGATGAATATATGATGACTATGTTAAGATGCAACTGTATCTTTCTTAATCTATTGACTCATTAGTGGACTCTGTGAACGAACTAACTGAAAGATCCTCTTAGAAAATTTGACCAATTCTTTGCTTGTACTATTTGACTATTTGTGAAACTGTAAACAGTACTTATGCTTGTTGCTATGCTTCTGTGGTGCCATCTTAATAGGTATCCTTCATACTGTGGATCAAATATATGGCCTGGCAGTGCTCTCCCAGAGCTTGAAGGGGGTATGTTTGACAGTTTCCCATTATCTTTGCTATTTTAGAAGTAACATATAGATAGATAGGTATTTAGCTTGAATAGTCATTTAGGTATTCTATTTGCACTTATTTCCTGACCATGAATGTATACTGGTCTAGATACAACAACAACAATAACTAAGCCTTTATCCCACTATGTGGGGATATACTGGTCTAGATGCTCTGGGTTATTTGATATAACTTCACAAACAATAAATTGTGTAACAACCTGAAAAAGATGATCATTTGCTTATGAATGATTGACTGAATAGTCCTAGCAAGTTCTGATAATCTAGAGTCAGAGGAACTGTTGCGAGTGTTTTCTCAAAATTTAGTTGGAAATCAAATGTTTTTGATTGAAATATATCGTAGAACGATGAATTACTTTGTGAGCTGCATATTAGAATGTTTACTTAAGAATATAAGCATAATTGTTAGCCAAAGTCCTGCACTCCTTATATCTCTCTATTGGCAAAGCCTGGGGAAGGTCAAACTGAAACATTGTGGTTTGTCATTGTGATGTCATCATGCTGTCAACAATTTGTGTATTAATTCATCAAGGTGCTTCTCAATGCGTGCATCATTTTCTGGTAGTTTATATACATGATGGTGGAACTGAATAAATCTTCACTAGATGAGTTATGTTAACTTTTAGCATAGAAATAAATGTAAGATTTATCTGCAAGTACTTTTTTTTTGTTGGTGGTTGGGGCTGGAGGGGTGAGGTTGGGGTCCTTTTTTGTAGACAAAACTGGGACTTCCATAATGTCCGAATTTGACACTACTTGATATCCATGTATCTAGGATACCACCTCTTTGTTGTTTAGTCATTGTATTTGTATGGTCATTCAACATCTATCTTCAATGTGTAGCATTCAAAGCTCTTGGGAAGCTGATTCTGGATGTTGGGATGTTATTGGCATATCACTGTGATTGCTATGGTAAGTTCTGGCTCATTGTCTTTTCATTTCACTTATTTGTACTAGCCTTTTTCTTGTGTGAGGTTTTGATTTTCAATTATGTCATCTGAATATGCTCCATTTCACATGAAATGTATTTATTGACTACCTTCAAGTATATGTCCTTCAGTTACCATGACTTACACAATACATCTTTAAGTGTTACTAACTCACGAATTTCACTTACTATTTAGTCTAGGTGGGGTTGGAAAGTGGGGAATACAAAGAAAAAGTTAAATGGAGACATAATATAGATGACTAATTCTAATAATAAAACATACTAACCTGACTTAAAATGGTTATACGTTTCACCTCCACTGAAAGTTTTTCCATCAATATGCAGCATTTAGAGGGGTGAAAACGTCTGAGGACAAAGGCCTTGAACAGATACTTTGTAGTTCAAGATGTCATAAAGGTCGTCTGCTGTACTATTTTCCTGCCAAGCACAGGTTAGTTTCTCCAATTTCTGTTTCTAGTTCACACTTTTACAATCAGTTCATGCCGCATTCTTTTATAGCATGCTCTGTTGTATTTGAGTCACTAAGGGTTGTTAGGCTCGGTAGTGCGGACAAGCTTGTTCTACTCACAGATATGTGCACTCCATGTTCTTTTATTACCTCTTTTCTTTTTACATTTGTTGCTAATTCTGTTACTTTGGAACCTATGGGAGATAACTTGCATTGTTAAATATGTTTCTATTAAGTTATGTCTTCTTTTTAGATGGAAAGATGCTGAGACACATTTCAGGCTTACTTAGAGAAATTTTGTCCATCTTCTCTGTACTTTACCAGAGTAGGAGTTAGAATCTTTCTTAGATTCGTGTGGGATATAAAAGCTTAAATTTGGTACAGAAGAAAAAGATACTGCATCATAGTCAAAAGTTTTTGGCAATCAATCATATGTTTTCCTGAGAGATGAATGTGATGTATAGAAAATGCGATACAAGTCTACATACGTGATACAGATCCTACTATACTACAATATTGAGGATTGAGTTTCAGTTGAGCAATAGTTCTACCTTGAGCAGTCTTACATTGTCCCGCGTCCTCTTTTGTGGAATTTATTTTGACCGTGTCTAGTGCTTAGTCCTGGTAAATGATTCTTTGACATTTAGTGTAGAAGAAAGATCACTACAATGCTAAACTGTCATTTCTGCATTGTTTTCTGGTTCTGTCAATCTTTTACGATATTCCATTGCTGAACAACCGTGATTGAACTGGGTCTAGCACTTCGAATGTGCTTCTCAGTCTTGAATAGCTGCTGTTAATTTTGTGCATTTGCTTTTTGTATCTTTCACTAAATCTATTTGATATAGTTTTTCTTTGGTTGTCCTTAAGATAATCCTTGGTCAAGAAAATTTTGAATTTTTTTAACCTGTATCTCATGATGGAAATTGTAGTCAGGTGCTCCATGGGTATCTGTTAACCAGAATTATATTACTTGTATTGCAGTACCTGCATCCAGGATAGTGACTCCATGTCATCTTGGTGTGGATGGCATACTGATCATGGCTCTCTCACAGGTAAGTGATGCTTCAAAACTTGTAGTATCTGGTCTGCTCATGGATTCATTTCTCTCTTGACAAAAATAAAATCGTGATATAGGTATAAGAAATCTGAAAGAAACTACTAAACGACCAAAATGTAAGGCCACATATAGTTAGTTTAACTTGTATATGCTTTTATTCAAACTCAAATATAAGAACATTATAGGACGTTTGAAAATGTATAAGATCAGTCGAGTCAAACCATGAAATCACCTTCCCATCTTATATGCTTGCAAATTTTGAAATTGCCTTCTTGCCCCAGATTACATACTCGAGCCACTATACAGTGCCTCTTTGATCCATCTTTCTTATTAAGTTTTTGATATTAAGCTCATCTTTTGTATGCCTATATCTAGGCATGACCACGGTTCCAGTTTCGGATCGATTTTGTTCCAGTTCTGGTTTTCTTCAAATTCCAGTTTTTATTTCGATTTTAATCCCACTTTTAAATTTGATTTTTATTGAAATAATGATTAAACTATTAATTGAAATTCAAATAATACAACATAATAATATAATTAGAATAATAATAGTTAGAATTGAACTTAATATATAGAGTTTTTAGAAGAATAGAACTAGGAAGAATTAGATAAGTGAGATTGAAAGATATAAAAATAATAACAATATTGAAAGAATAATTGAACATTTGAATTATTAATTAGAATTCAACTAGTATAATACAATAATATAATTGAACTAATATATAGATTTTTTAGAATAATAGAATTATGAAAATTAGAAAAGTGAGAAAGTAAGATATAAAAAGAATAAGAGTAAATATAGAGAGAGAATGATTGAACTATTAATTGGAATTCAAATAGTATATTAGGATAATAGAATAATAGAATTAGGATAATATAATTGGATTAATAGTTGAAATTGAACTAATATATAGAGGTTTTAGAAAAATAGAATTATGAAGGATTAGATAAAAGTGAGAAAGAAAAATATATAAATGATAAGAGTATTAAAAGAATAATTGAACTATTAATTGTAATTCAAATAGCATATTAGTATAATATAATAATAGCATTCGAATAATTATTTAGAAAAGTTGATACCCTAAACACTAAACAATAAACTTTAAAACCTAAAATATAAAGATTAGAAAAGTAAGAAATAATATTAGAAAAAGAATTATGTGATGAAAATGAAGAGATATAAAAATATTTATAGAATTATAAGAATGAAAAATAAAAAATTTAGTTTTTTTTTGCTGGTTCCGGTTCCGCATCCGGTTCTACATTTTCAGGAACCGGAACCTTCCAGCCGGTTCCGGAACCGTGAAGTGGCCATGTCTACCTATATCTATGGTTTCTTTGGTCTTATTCTGTTTCTAATTGTTGATTGAATTGTTCGTGCAGGTCTAACCCGTGCCATGTTTAAGAGAGACAATGTTGAAATATCTTGCCCTGATAATGCAGCTGGGCTATATGTGAAATCACGTAGTGGCCAACTAGTAAAAGTATGTTTTCTTGTGCTCGAATCTAAATAAATTCTTGTTTGGAAGTTGCATTCATACCTGCATATATTGATATTTACATATTAATGAGTACTTAGGTTTTCTATTATTCATATTGGATGTTTCAAAGTTGCTCAATTTCAGGTTAATCTTTCTAGATTCTAAGGTATATATAGGCCATTGGTGCAAATTGTAGAGTGATATGCTTGTCGAATTGCAAATTAAATTGGAGTTTGAATCTTACCTATCTGCAGTCTTTCCCTAATTCAATCCACACCATATCAAATGACATTGCTTGGAACTTGTAGTGTTGAATAGTTATATCCATATGGATACTAAATTCCTAAGGTAAGTTGTTACAGGTCTGATTGAAGTTGGTAAATTTGAAGGAAACTCTGTTAACGCACTCCTTTTTCAGCTATAATAGTTAATCAATAAATCAAGAACTGAGCATATATAGGTGTTGCTGATATCTATGTCATTTTCAGGTGCATGGCCAACCAATGTCACCCTTCCCACCCTAATCAACCCCCCAGTCATAAGCTCAAAGAAAAAGAAGGCCTCCAAAATCTTAGTTTATTTTTCCTTGTTCAATTAGGAGGTTCTGGTTCTGGTTCAGTCCCATGCCATATCGCTTATTCTTTTTGAGGATATTTGAAATGTTTGTATACATTTTCGGCTGAATGTGTCCAAGCCTTGGCTTGCTATCCATTTGGGGTCGATTGTCTGTGCTTGCTTTAAAATGCAAATTTTTCCATAAATTGGTTTTTAAACTGCCTTCTTAGGGACTCATATGTTGTTTCCCCATCTGATGGATGCATTTTTCTAAACCATGTACATACTCTTATCAAGTTAGGTGGTGTATGGGGAGGATGAAATTGCATACCAAATAGGTGAAACTACAGAGATACTGTCAGGAGGTCGGCTCTGTGCAACGCCACATTGTGTTCGGGTATGCCCTCTCTCTTGTTATTTTCAAGTTTTTTGCAAGATGTTCATGCTCTCTCTCTCTCAAGTAATAGAAGTTGGAGCTGCAATTTGTTTTTTTGCATATTTTGTCCTGTTTCTCAGATTTTTAATCTTAGCAATAATTTGTTGTCTTTACCTGTCTATGTAAACTGAAACTTACTCCTTGAAGATGAATATAACCATGTACAAGTTATCATATTTCCAATTTTTAAGAATCAGCATTGCAAGTTTTGAAATTCACTATTGATGTTGACTACTTCATCATTGCAGTCACTCTACATTAGCAGACTGTAAGTGCTAGGAAAACCTTATTTTAGTGCATAGATTTGTACCCTTTTTATGGAAAACTCTCCTAAAATCTTACCAAACTTGAAGTACTTTTAGCAAAGTGGCAAAAATTTTAGACATGTTTTTCTTAATTTTTTTCTTTTCCTTGCTTTTCTGTTTTGATATGATGCTAAATACAAACAAAATCGTTGTAAACATTACATGTCACCTTTTCTGGATACGTCTAATACTTGTTGGCCTTGTTATTTTCTCAATCATGACATTCGTTACTCTTTCTGTTCCATCACATCTTTATACTGTATACTGAGTTCAAATTAGGCACCCACGCGGGAAGCAGCGTTTGGCATTGATCGTTCAACATTTGCGTTGTTTATGCAGCCTGACTGGTAGGTGTATTAGTTTGGAGATATGATTGTAATATTTGCATCATTGGTGCTGCTTTTTGGTTTTGTCTCTTTTCTGTGTGTGCGCTTTTGTTTTTCTTGTCTATTTAAGCTGGTTGTGTTCAAACTGAACATGGTCAAGACTTACTGTACCTTTTAGAATCTTGCCAATTGGACCTTGGTTATCAGCCACTTAAAGGCAAATAATCAGGTGAATGTAAGAAGTTGACAAAGGTTGTCTTCGGCATCAAAACTCAAATATGGCTTTAACCAACCATAGAATCTTAGGCGATTGCAATGATAAAGCATATTGTATTATTAATGGTGATAGTAACCATAATCTGAGAAAGTAATATGTAGATTATGCTCTAACAATTCATTTGGCCTTCGAACTCTTCTTTCTCTTGTATGACCCATCTAGCGAAGTTCCTAATGCTTAAACTCTACATGATTGTCTTTTTAGGGACGAAAAGCTCAATTTTCCAGAGGTGGTACACATTCATCAGGAGGTATTGTTTTGAATCGTATGGCAACTGTTGATATGTTTAGTACATCCTTATGTGGCAGTAAATTTGTGTTACCAAAAGACAATTTGGAATTCAGTACATTGATCTATTTCTTTTTCTAACATCCAGTTGATTCCATCACACGGATCGATTACTTTTGGAGAGTATACGGAGAAGCTCCTGGACAAGTATTACCATCTCAAGATGTAGATATATCCTATTTTGCTTCTTCTGTGGAGACTTGAGTATATATATACGTGTATTCCAAATAAAGTCTTGTAAAACTTGTCTTTAGATAAATGTTTTTTCTGGATAACATTATTTACAAATATTATGGCATGGAAGTGGTGCACCACTGGTTTCCATGATCCTTTGTTTATGTTGCACTGTTGACCAATATTATCGTCATTTTAAGCTTTCGATCATCTATTTTTGTCCCCAATAGAAAGGTTGTCTTACCTCGGGAGGATGGGGATTGTAACAAAATACTGATGAGAGAAGTACTGCATCAAATAATTAATTATTATACTTATTATTCTTCTGCAAGAAATTGCAATAGCACTTCCACTGTACAGCAATGATTAGGAATTGATAGGCATGAGCATCACAAATCTTGGTTAGAAATAAAAGCCGTCTATATTTTCCACACAAAAAGAGACACAAAAACTCTCTTGAGATCGATTTGATTCATGTTTTTTACGAAAAAAAAATACAAAAATTCTTTTGAATCGATTTATATGAATCAAATATGGTTCATATATGAAGTAATCGTTAAAATATTGATTCTAATTTCCTATTGTTATTATTGTATAATAAAATTGAGTCATTGAGACCAATTGCACAAAATAAAATAAAATAGAGTATGTTTCTGAATTACCGTGAATCAAGTATGAAACCTTGCTTTTTGTTTACGAAATTTGCATCAAATGTAAGTCTGCTTAATTAGGTTTTGATATCTCAAGAATATTTCTTTATGCATATGTCCAAGAACTTTTTCTTTCATGGCGTCGCAATCTAGAAGATAATAGGAATTGGATGTTTAACCAATTGACGTGCCGGCTGCCACAACCTTCTTAAATTATTAAAGTCGCCAAAACTAATTTTACTTAAGAGAAGAGACTAATGTGATTTCTTACTAGAACCGTATGAAATTTTGTAGGATCCATCCAGTGAATGAATATGTGAGACAAGTCAAACAATGTTAATCACGATTTGACAAAATCGTTTTATTAGGCGTCCTGGCATAGAAAGATTTGTAGGCAATAAAATAATAATTAAAAAAAAAAAACTCAGGATTAGGACATCTCATTATAGTAAACCATATAAGCAGCAAAATGTGATTAAAACTTTATTGTGATGTCACATCAGATGGAGACAGTATGTATTTAGTATTCATTATTCAACCATTTGATGATGAAAATGAAAATATTAATAATACAGACGAGAATATACGCCGGACATTGGAACCTCTGCCACGCAATACGAGATAAGACAGACCCCACCATGATGTTATGTGTGCTCGATACTGTCTTCAGAATTTCGTCTATGAACAATGTTTTAGAACATTTATTTAGTAAAATAAACAGATTTTTTTTTTTTTTTGAAGTCCTATCACTTTAAAGGATAGTATAGAGTTTAGATGAAGAGTAACGCTGTTTTTGGAAATTCTTAAAAACTATTCTTAAACATCTTACACTTAAGGTAAAATTGTTTTGAGGGGAATTTTTTACTTTCATACTTATACGTTTTATATAAGGGATAAAGTTATTTTGGAAATTTTTGACTCTCATCAGTAAATATTAGTAAATATTTATATTTATTTTGGTGTGAAACGATTTCACATATGCGAGAGTTGATAGCGATTTCACATATACGAGAGTTAAATGCGATTTCAACTTACAATAAAAACGACATAAAATAGTTTGTGAATGTTTTGAATCCGTTTAATTGATCATTGGGTTACTATTACATTAATATTTAGTAGAATAAGCTCTCAAATATAGTAGTATTAGTCAAATTTATAATGGCAATTGGCATGTATGGGTTATGTTTATATACATGCATTTTTTTTTTCCTTTGTCCTTTTTGTATTAGATGCATGCATGGATTCACTATTAATTCAGTGGTGTAAAAACCCATACTAGAATAAAAATTAAAAATAAAGATTCAATTTTAACTTCATGTCGGCATCTCAAGTGCTCCATCCATGAAGAATTATAATATGGGGAGTATTTTGGAATGGTAGGTGAAATAACGGAATACATACGTTAAAATTGTTATTATTAGGTAGTAAAAGGCTACAATAAAAGGCGGCCCTGGGCACGAAACTTCTAAAAGAAAACGTGCTTAGACACGCACGGTACTCGTCTTCATGACCAAGTTGGGCTTTTCTGGAGGCTATACGGGCCCATAGTCTACAAGATGATGTGGTTTGTCTCTTACTTGCTCTGTTTGTTCCATCAAAACGCTCAAACAAAGCTCCCCACACGACTCTTCTTTTGCACTTACCTGTGGGCCTTAAAAGTTTCTAGCTTTGTGCCCACCATCAATGTTTAGTTAAATCCTTGCAATGACAATACTAACCCTTCTTTTTTACCTATGGGGTAGTCAATTTTCTTTCCTCACTAAAATTAAAAAAATGGAAACAAAAACTACAAAAGTTTTAGATTTGAGACTAGTCATAGAATTTTTTGTTTTAATAGCATGGGTTTTTGTGTTGTCCTTCTATATCCGACATTGCATTTCTTCTGGTGCTTTTTGGTTTGGTATGTTTCTTCGAGTAGTTACTTTACCAGGAAAATATAACTAAATTCATCGAGAGAAACTATATTTTTTGGATAAAAGTAACGTGTGAAAAAAATGTATAGTTTATGTAAATATGTAAAATATATGGAATTTTTTATAATATGTGTAATACATATTAACATGTATATAGTGTATGGATGTGTAGCTTGTGTAATTTTAAGTGAAAAAATATATATGTATTTTCAAAAATTTTAAGTTTTTTAATTACGTGATATTTTAAAATTTTATATACGGCGTTGTTATAAAAAAATAAATATCGAGTCACGTTTTTATTGGTTAAAATTATATCATAATTTTATTTAACTCATCAATATTTAAAATTTTGTGTTATCAAATAATTTTTAATTAACCAATTAATTTTTATATTATCAAAAACATTGTGTAACATCTTTATTAACTTAGAAAAACAAGCAAATTAAGAAATACACGAAGGGCAAATAGGTCTATGAAAATTGAAGAGCTCACACTGCTGTGGTTTTGACCTTTTAAAGTTAAAAGGGACCACAATATCTAGGACTGACCCTCCCTATATAACTCATCACCATTTCAATGTTCTTCTTCCCTTGAAGGCTGCTTCAATAATCATCATCTCTTCCCACTTTCCCAGTATCTTGGCCCTCTTCCACTGCATCCAATATTCAATTTCATTGTTTAGTTTGCCACCATGATGACCGTATCTTACTTACGCCCACAGTCTGGACGCAAAAGCCGCCGGCGAACTGGGTTCCGGAAGCGCTGCTTGACGGTGTTGAAACAGCATAAAACAAGGATTTACATCCTCAGGCGCTGCGTCACTATGCTATTGTGTTGGCGCGATCACGCCATAAATGATTGAGCTCAAACCCAACAACGATCAAGTCAAGCTATTCGGTTGACTCGGCCGGAGGGGAAATCAGAGGCAAATCTTGATCTATCTTTGAGACTCCCCAACCCAAGTTTTATAAACCCGAAATGAAAGAGTATGGAGAGAAATTAAAGGTGCCAAATGGGTCACTCTTGTCTTGGACCAATACTGTTTAAGACCAATTTTCAGCTGGAAGATCGATCAAAAAAGCCAGCCACTTTAATGAAGAAATGGTTGGTTTTCAGCATGCATGTTAACTCTTCCTACTTCCTCTTCCTCTTCCTCTTCCTCTTGTGAGCATGTGATTAAGAGTTATTTGATTTGTAAGTTGGGTGGATGAAGATCATGGATTGATTTCTTTAGCAAGAGAAACGAGATGATGATTTGGAGTTGATAATTTGAAGAGCCCTCTTCACAGTAGCCTAAGAATTTTCCATTTGCCAATCGATCTTGTATTTACTGTACATATATATAAAATGGATATTTCAATGAAGTTGCACCGTCCATTCAACATGATGATTCATAGTTATTTTCTGGTGATTAGCCTTGTCGTTGCAATCAAATTATCAGTAATATTCCTTCCAAATTAGACCGTATGATACATAAACATTTACAATCAAATGATGGTAAACAAGAGTCTACGAATTATGCTACTACCACGCACCAAATTGTTGCAATTCTTACTTCAATCTATATCTATAAATATATATTATTTGTATTTAACAATTATCCGTTAAAATTCACTAAACACTTGATAATGTGTAAAATATACGTTGTGTGTATTTATAAATTAAAATAGAAAATAAAATAGAAGATCTAGAGCGTTGTTATAAATGATTTTGAAAAGTAGAAACATATGTTGAAATAAGGAATGAAACAGAAAATTCAAATTACTATTATGGATGGTATGTGAAAGAAAAACAAACATAAATTCTGACTCAACTTTTATATTTTTCATTTAGAGAAATGATAGGGGGAGTGAAATTCTGGAGTGACTGACGTGGCAGTGATAAAAAGACAAACTTATCTCTTACCCATTAGGGTTCACTCATCATTTGGTTAGGGTATTAGTTTGTCTTTTTATCACTGCCACGTCAGTCACTCCAGAATTTCACTCCCCTTATCATTGCTCTTTCATTTATATGTCAATGAAACAGAAAATTCAAAATGCTACTATGAATGGTACGTGAATGAAAAACTAACGTAAAATCTAACTCAACTTTTACATTTTTCATTTATATATCTCTCAAATTGAAGTTCTTTGAGTTGCAACACCATTATTTGTAGCAAAATTAGAAAATCTAAAGGCCTTACATTACCATTGCTCAATAATTTCTTCGGGTTCCAAACTGAAATTCCATCAAAAGGAAAGAATGAAGGGGAATTGGCTAACTATTACATGTTGATCACAATTCACAACATGTTGAGCCCATACATTCTTGGTCCAAGTTTATTTTGGTCACTCAATAAATACCGAAGATATAGTGCCTTTAAATAAATTTAGGCCTCTGGGTCTGGGTTGGCCACAAAGCATTTTCAGCTTCGGCCTACTACTTATGGGACTACGTTGTTAATCTGCGTGGTCCAACTTGGGCTCTTCCCACCCACTCATGTCAACTGTTTAACGACCTCTGTAACTGATTCTGCGTGGTCCTACTTTAAACCCTTGCTGCCGTGCATTTCTTTTCATTAATTTGGTTGTAAACGCAGAATTTCATTTTTTTTTTCTGTACTTTTTCGTTTTGGAAAATGGAATGGCCATTAGATGAGAGCAAATTTGATGTGCAATTAAAGCTATGGGCACTACGAATTCCTCGGGAGCATTGCAAGCTCGCCACTCGAATTCTCAACGGGTATAACAATTTTCATTCAATTTCCTATGACAAATTTGCAGTGACATTATTGATTCTTCTTCTCAATTGTAGATTCTTGCTCGATAGGCCACGCACTAAGCCCATCACCGAAGATCCCACCTGTGAAAGAACCCGTTTTATGATTTTGTCTGAAAGTATCCAAAATCCGGGTAATTAATTGAGACCTTCGCTGAGTTATTCGTGGGATACTGTTGCAATTATTTTGAGTACTTGTTTTGCCTTTAGCTTTGTACCTAGAAAGGGGAGTAGAAGTGTGTGAGTGTGTGTTGCTCGGTGTGCATACTAAATTTTTTTCTTATTTTCTACTAATTACTATTTGTTCATATCATGTTTATTGCTGGTAGTTGTTGACTTGATATACGTTTGTAGTCAGTTTCTTGTCTTCTTCGTGCTTCTTTCGTTGTGCTTACAAATACTTTTCTTTCTGACACGGAGCAGATTTGTCTGATATTCCTGATCATAAGCTCGCTGAATTGAAAGCCATGTTCGAGATTGAAGTAGTTCCTCATTCCATCACACTTGGATATTCTTATTGGAGTGCAGGTTATCTAATCTTGTTTCGTAATGACATTTAAGCAGCAGTGTAATGGTCATCGCAATCATTACTTGCAAAACGATACTGGGCTAGATCCTCCCACCCTAACTGCTAGAATTTCTGTTAAATGAGCCCCTGATCATGATAATCTTTCTTTGTGGCATTCTATTTTTGTTTCGGACCTCTTTGGCCCCCTGCTTGACTTTTTGCTGTGATCTAACTAGAATGCCTTTATTTCAGACCACATACTGAAGCAGATTCTACCTTCTGGGCTTGAAGTACCTTCATCATTTGAGACGATAGTTAAGTATCTTGTTGGTGTCATTGCTTCACATATCCTCTTTCATTCTCCTTTTTTTTCTACGATAGGGTTCTAAAAACAACCCTTATGTTACAGTTCTTTCATTTCATATTTTTTTTCTCATTTTTTTGTACATTGTATTTTAAGTTGCTGTTCAAGGAATTGGGGTTACTAGTCTCACCAGGATGATTGACCTTCATTTATATGCCTGCAGGTCATGTTGCCCATCTGAATATAGGTGACGAGCTTCTTCCTTACAAGAACATCATTGCCAAGGTTATTTATGATGTATGTCTGACTTAATCTTTAGCATTGACAATGTTTACTACCATGTCGATTACTAGATTGCATATTTCTACTTGGTACTATAGAGTCAACTTTTAGTTCCCTTAAGTGCCTTCCATTTTAGGCCCTATCTGGAGGAACTTCCCAGTGATAAAGTCTGATGCATTCACATTTTCCCCTGTAACTGACAACATTGTTCTTCTCTCTTCATGGACATACATGTTCCGTCTTTTTGAATTTGTATTTTCAACTTAATTTTTACTTACTCCTTTTCTTTCAGAAAAACTATCCCAGAATCCAGACAGTAGTTAACAAAGTTGGGACCATCACAAATGAGTTTCGTGTGCCAAAGTTTGAATTACTTGCTGGGAAAGATGATATGGTCACAGAAGTGAAGCAATATGGAGCAATTTTTAAACTTGATTATGGCTTGGTCTACTGGAATTCAAGATTAGAGCATGAGCATTTGAGGTTGATTTCTCTGTTCCAGGCAGGGGACATTATCTGTGACATGTTTTCTGGCATTGGTCCCTTTGCTATTCCAGCAGCCCAGAAAGGTTGCCTAGTATATGCGAACGATTTGAATCCAGATAGCATTCGTTTTCTGAAGATAAATGCAAAAACCAACAAGGTTGATGATCTGGTTCATGCTTACAATATGGATGCCAGAGAGTTTATTTCTCAACTAATGACAGTGCCTTCGAGCAATCTTGAATCTGGTGATCCTGAATTTGAGTTGTCTAGAGAACATTTCACATCCCCAGAAGGGGAAATGAAGACTGAAGACAGAAGTATGACAGGTATTCAATTCGTCTGCTACCTTCATTGAAAGCCTGGTCATTGGGTTTTATATGAAGTCTGTTGCAGGTGAGGCAAAAGAAGCATTGGATGATAATTCGTCCAAGCTTGAAACCACCGAGAACTCCTGTACTCCGGTTAATACAAATGTATCTACAGCAAAAAGGCGTTCTCAGAGTTCATGTGGAGGTATGATAGGTGTACAGTAGTAGTGATGGTGGAACTAAATATTTTGAAGCTATCCTTAAATTGCGATGCTTCTTTACTGACTAGCTGAGTTCTGCCTTGCAATCTGTTGTAGAAAATGGAACTTCTGGGATTGCTGATGTTTCTGTAAATGGAAGGACAAAACGAGGGTCGAATAAGCGTATAAAAGGTTCTGAGTCATTCAATAAAAAGTCTTGGGAGCATATTGATCACGTCATAATGAATCTGCCTGCCTCTGCTCTACAATTTCTTGGTAATTGCATCTATATGATAATGAATTAAAACTATTTCCCTGCCACGTCCTAATGATCAACTTTGGAAGTTAATTTAATTGGAATCAGATGGTCTGTCCTCAGTCTAAATGCATCGTTGATAGCAAAACTATGTTTTCCTTGGCAAGATGTTATGTTTATGCAATTTACATTTAACAAAGCTAATTATGTTCAAGTACTTTTGGTTGCCACGATGGCCTTGTTCTCGATGATGCATCCCTTCCTTCATTTCACTAGTAGCTTACATCATGACAAACTGTGTTTTTCGTCCCTGTTTTAATGTTTTGTCAATTTGCTGGAATTTGGGGGACATGTGATTCTTTTCTCTTTTAAAAATAATGGAAAATAATTACAGTTCTAATTTTGTTCTCAGATGTCTTTGAAGGGCTTATCAAGAGGAGATATTGGAAGGCATCTCTACCTTTGATTCACTGCTATTGCTTCATAAGATCAAGTGAAACAACGGAGTACATTATTTCAGTAAGTCTCATTCTACCCAAGTATGAATCCTCTCTCTCTCCTCATAAGTCCTCTGTAAGCTCAGTTTCAACTTTCATTTTCCTTCCATTAGAGGCCAGGTATGGAAAATCATGTTTTATTTAAAATTCAGAAATTAGTGGAGATTATTTGTTTGCTATAAAATGATTCCATCTTCAACTTGTTTGAAGCAAAGGTGATCCAACTTTTATGTATGCTTCTCGTCATGGAGTGCCTTTGGGTATTACATAAATCTGAATGTTATTTAACTGTCTTAATTCTGTGTATGAATTTTTTAAACGTGGTATGTGATTGGAAATGCATTTTCCACTGTCTGCAGGTGGCAGAGTCAGCATTGAAAGCGAGAATACGAGATCCAGTTTTACATAAGGTGCGAGATGTTGCTCCAAACAAGGTACGGATTAACCCTGGAACCGAGATTGCAAATTTGATCATTACTCTCTTTAACATGTTGCACGTTGACTAAGTTAAGAAGATGACTTTTCTTTATTGTTATGTAGGCTATGTTCTGTTTAAGTTTTAGGTTACCAGAGGAAACTTGTGTGTCTGATGATGTCGCCGGCAGCATCATGTGACTAATGGATCTTGACAACATTAAACAATTAAGGATGGATGCTATGTTCCAACATTAAGTAGGGTTGCTCAGTTCTTACTGCATCTTTGGGATTATTACTATCATTCTGACTGCTTGAAGCTTTTGTAGTCTACTCGAGTAGGAATATCTTCTGAAGAGAGATCAAGACTGCAGGAAACTTCTAGGATTATTGAGTCATCTTGATAATTGACAGTTCAGGGCAACGGCAAAGCACGATGAAGACAGACATACTGCCAACTATTTAAATCTGTCCTCTATCTCGGGAACTTCAAGTCATTCGAGATAACAAGACAAGGATGTGATTTGCCGGGAATGACTACCAACTGGAAGTTGGCCATTTTCCTTTTCAAACATTTTTGGAAGGGGAAAGGAGAATGAGGGTCAGGAGTATCTCTCCCCTCTACCCAAGCAAAAGATGTGATAGTTCAACCTTTAGGCCGTGGCACTGGGATTATAAATCCTAAACAATCTAGTCAGTCGTTCCACTCCACTCTCCTAAACATTTACAAATCATTTCTAGCACTGATTGTTGTGCATTCATTTAGTTAACCCAAATTTGAACCACAATTGGGTTAGTTTTCTATAATTTATGAAAGGGTAGAAGCAGCAATCTCTAAAAGGGCCAGCAAAATAAGAAAAAGTTGTGCGTAATTCTCGACCTTTAGAGTTTCTTTATTAGTTGGGTTACCCTGTTTTGCTGACATCTTTGAGCCCCGCAGAAAGAAAATGAAAAAGAGGGACAAAAAGAAAACGTGTGACCTCTCTCAATGGATCATATCTTTTACATGATGTATATCCTCTTATTTGGATTGCACCATGGCTGTAAGACCAGCAGCTTTTCTGTGACGATGGAAAAGGTAGAAAAGCTGAAACTTTGATAAAAAGATCAAAATATTTTATCAAAGGAATAATGCATGAGAACGAAACACGTAGATTTGGGGTGGAAAGTTGAAGGATTCACCTTTCAAAAGGAGTCAAAACTCTCATTCTCTCTACTAACCAAGTCTTCCACAAAGGTCCACATAAATTTCTGGGCTCCATTTCTGTATCTTTCAGTTTCTGAAGTGGCATACCTTTGCCATGACTTTCCAGTTAATAAGACCACAACAAAACGTTCAAAATAATTGTATAAAACAAGTTGTTTGATAAAAAAGAAACAAATTGACGGGAGTGAGGAGTGCAATTATTGGCTCATCATAAAAAGATGAATTGGAGAGTTTCTTCTTCTCATAATTCTTCAATGCAAATAATGTCATTCCATTGCATGGATGGGGTACTTTATAACAATATTTGCACAAACTCCTAAGCCTTTCTGGAGTTGGATTTCCGTTATCAACAGTTTTTACTCTGACATGTTGAGGCAAAATATGTGGCATTGTGGATGTAATGCTCATCATATATCACAACTTTAATAACTGAATTAAGAAAGGAATCTGACCAAACTTTTTGAACTACGTAAATTTTGTTTCTTTCTTTCTTTCTTTCGCCCTTCCCTGACCTTCTTTTCACGGACCAATGGCTAATCCGTCTGGATTATACTAATGCAGAAAGCAGAGAGGGTTGAAAGCTTTCTCACCCCATCCCCACGTCCCCATTCTCATAGTATATAAGATCCAAACAAACAAGAATCAATTCCCTTCTTTCCTTTCCATTTCTTTCTTTTACTTTCTCAATCACTGTCAAAGATACTAAACTTTTCTTGATTCAAGAAATATATAGATTTCAAGACTATCTTCAAAGATTCATTAAAGAGAAAGAAAATGAGACAAACAAGATCAAAAAGTTTCCCTAAGTATCATATCCTAACACTAATAACTTTGCTCCATTTTTCAATGTTTTTAAAGGGTTCAAGCGTGGGAGTGAACTGGGGTACATTGGCATCTCACCTACTGCCCCCGGAGAATGTGGTTCAGATGATGATTGATAATGGGTTTGATAAAGTGAAGCTATTTGAAGCTGATGAGAAAATTTTGAGAGCCTTAACGGGCACCAATATTGAAGTGATGCTTGGAATACCCAATTACATGTTAAAAGATATCAGCCAGGATCCTGAGGCTGCTGCTTCATGGGTTGATGCCAACATCACAAGTTATTCGTACAATGGAGGGGTAAACATCAGGTTGATTATTTTTACAATCTTTCTCTCACAGATGGATTTCACTTCCCTTTTTCTTTTTGATTTTTATCGCTTGTTTTGGGCTTAATTTGAGTGAAAATGACATTAATTTGCTTGCTTGCATTAAGAAAGAAATCATTTTTTTTTGGTTCTTTAGTGTTTCTAGGAAAGCTCTGTCAATTTTACAGTTTTTTTTTAATCATTTGATGGATTTTCATTGCTGCTTCTTAAATGACCTTCTTTTAATTTCAGTAATTACTCATCTCAACGATGTTGTTGTTGAATATATACTCAAGGGCAGGCCATACAATTTCTTTTGATAGTCATGATTTCATGAATGGGGAGTTTCGGGTTTTTTGATAAAAAGAAATATAATTTCTTTATCATGCCATTGTAATATTGTATGTAGATATGTTGCGGTTGGCAATGAGCCCTTCTTGAAGAGTTACAATAATTCTTTCCTACCATACACATTACCGGCCCTGAAAAATATTCAAGAAGCTATCAACCGAGCTGGACTTGGAATAGATGTGAAAGCAACAATTCCTTTCAATGCTGACATTTACAATTCCCCGGAATCGAATCCTGTCCCTTCTGCTGGTGATTTTAGGCCTGAGTTACGTGATCTCACCATCGAAATAGTCCAATATCTCTACTCAAATGGCGCCCCTTTTGTGGTGAATATCTATCCTTTCCTCAGTCTCTACGGCAACAGTTACTTTCCTATGGAATATGCATTCTTTGATGGATCAAGCAAGCCTGTAAGGGATGGTGAATATGTTTACACTAATGTGTTTGATGCGAATTTTGACACTCTTGTCTCATCACTAAAAAGAGCTGGATACCCTGAGATAAAGATTATTGTAGGAGAAGTAGGGTGGCCTACGGATGGTGATAAGGATGCCAATATTGAGAATGCAAGAAGATTTAATCAGGGTATGGTTCAGCATGCTTCCAGTGGAGTTGGAACCCCTGTTAGGAAAGGCATTATAGATGTGTACCTATTCAGTCTCATAGATGAGAATGCTAAAAGTGTTGCCCCTGGTAGCTTTGAGAGACACTGGGGTCTTTTTGAGTTTGATGGGAAGCCAAAATATGAACTGGACTTGTCAGGATTGCAAGAAAACAAGGGTCTAGTTGCAGTAGAAGGGGTGAGATATATGATCAGGAGATGGTGTGTTCTGGACCCTCGAGTAAAAGAATTGGAAGATTTGCCAAAAAATGTTGATTATGCATGTAGTCTTTCAGATTGTACTTCTTTAGGATATGGTTCTTCCTGTAACCATTTAAGTGCACAGGGCAATGCTTCCTATGCATTCAACATGTATTACCAATTGAAAAACCAGAATGATTGGGATTGTGATTTCTCAGGCTTGGCAATAGTCACAGATGAAGATCCCTCAGATGGTAAGTGTCAGTTTCCAGTAATGATTGCTTATGGTCATTCAATGCTGCTCCTTCACAAGACACTGCTCAATATTTTACTGGCTGTTCTTGAGGGATGCATAGTGTTCTTGCTTCTTATCTCTTAGTTGCTGATCATTGATTTTACAATGATGGACACCAAGATTCTATCTTTTCAGTACATGGAACACTTTGGTGTGGAGATTCACAGTTGGTTTACTTAGTAGAGCTCACAAGTTTTTGTATCATAATTTAGGATCCCACATTTTCAAACATGGAATCATTGATTAATTCCCTCGTTTAGAATTCACTGTACATATAAGTTTTGCTTAACTGAGAGTTACAAACAACTTGATGAACCAAGAATGTGGGAACATCTTTTATTCTAGTAAGCATGGAATTAGCACTAATGATTTCTTTTCCTTTTGAAAAAAGTGTAACTTTCATAAAATAAGTATGGTATCAAAACATTTGGTTGACTGCCTAATACGTATAATGTAGCACAAAAATTCATTTGATATCGCTTCGTATATAAGACGTAGCACACGGGCAAGTAATTGTATTGAAATCAGACTATAGATTTTTACCATTTTTATGGACAACTAATTGTATTGAAATCAGACTATAGTTTTTTACCATTTTTATAAATTGAAATCGTAATTAACTCGCATTTTAATTGAGTTTGAAATCGTACTAAACTCACAATTGCATATATGTAAAAATGTTACATCAAATTAGTTGATCGGGTAGATAATAAAACAATAATAATAATTAAGCATATATAATACTATGTATGATCTACTATTAAATTATTATTTCGCATTGTACTCTATGAACACAAAAAAAATGAAGAGGACCATTTTTCTATTTTAAATCACCAGCTTCCTTTAGTTTTTTTAAATAAAATGGAAAATTTTAACTAGGTTAAAATTAGTATTTTTGGTATTGAGCAAAACAATATTAAAATTAGCTTTTTATTGATTCTATCCCTTTTTCTCATGGATTAATTAAGTGATGTAATTATTGAGCAATTATTTTTTTATTGATTATCTTTAAAAATAATAATATTATAGGGGGTTTTATGCAATTTTACCCTTAAATTAAATTCAGTCGAGTGTTTACAAGACCGCGAGTCCACTCAGTTGTATTTCATCTCTAAGAAAACGAAAACTCGGTTTTGGGGTCCCATTCCAATTCCCAACTCCCCCCGTAACAGTGATCAGTTCATTCCCGTTTTAATAAACCCGCATAACCCAGCATTTATGCTTAATTAAATTTTCCTTTCACGACTCTGAAAAATACCCAGATCTAAACTCTTTCAATTTACGAGTCCCCCAATACGAATATATAGAGAGGCGGTCTGATTTTCTCAAAGTTTTCGGCAAAGAAAAGCCAAAGAAATATTTTGTCGCAACGATGCCGGTCAAAGCTACGTCGTATAGGGATCGAACATTGGAGTTTCACAATGTTGCCGACAGGCTCAAGAAGTCGTTATCCTCTTCGGCTTCCAATGCGACCAGCAGCAGCGCCGCCGCGGGATACGATGGTGGCTTCGCATCCACATCTCAGTCGACGCGATCCGGTGCTCCGATTCAATCCGAATTTAATAAGAGAGCTTCCAGAATTGCATTGGGGATCCATCAGACCTCTCAGAAGCTCTCCAAGCTTGCTAAATGTCGGTAATTCAGTACCTCGCTCCTTTTTATTCTTTTTCTTTTTTTTTATTATTTAGGTTTAGGTTTGGATTGAATTAGGGATTTATTGTGATATTCCAATTCATATTTGTTTCGTAGTTTAGGCAGTTGAATGACTTTTTTCTTGATAAACTAAACAATGTGGATGGTCCATTTCAAAAGATCTGGACGTTTAATTTGCAGTTTTTATTTTTGACATATTCTTCAAGATTTGAATTGTGGGAATTCCAGAGATTCTCTATGCTATAATATTTGCCAACCTTGATAATCCATTTCCTCTTGCTCTCTTTTCTTGTATTTTTCAGTTTCTTTTTGTTTACTTATGTGCATGAATTTTCAAGGAAGAAGGTTTTGACATGATCTCTATTTCTTCAGTGGCAAAGAGAACATCAGTATTTGATGATCCAACTGTGGAGATCCAAGAGTTGACATCTGTGATCAAGCAGGATATAACAGCGATTAACTCAGCTGTAGTAGACCTTCAGCTTCTGAGCAACTCCCAAAATGAAGGAGGTTTGTCAACTGACAGTGCGGCCCATTCAACCACAGTTGTCGATAACTTGAAGAGTAGCTTGATGAGCACCACAAAAGAGTTCAAAGAAGTCCTAACCATGCGGACAGAGGTGTATTAATTGTTACTTAATGGAGTAGCTACTATAGTTAAAACTTTTGGGCTAAAGTTGTTTCTCTAAATTTTCTCCTAATGTTTTTCAGTTGCTTAAAATTCTAAAATTTGTTCTTTTGGCAACTTCAGAATCTCAAGGTTCATGAAAACCGAAGGCAATTATTTTCTTCTACTGCATCAAAAGAGCCTACCAACCCTTTTGTTCGCCAACGCCCCTTAGCTTCAAAAACATCTACTAGTGGGGCAATGTCTCCCCCACCATGGGCAAATGGCTCTGGTTCTGCATCATCTCAGTTATTTCCAAGGTGAAGATGATTGGTTATTTGTTCTTGGGGTGGTTATTTTTTGCATTATGCTAAACATCTATACTTGTGAGGTTCAATGAGTAGAGGATGTTTTTAATATTCTGTAAAAATGGACCTTTCCTACGTTTTTAAGGTTGGTATTCTTTTGATTTTGCAAAAAATTTAGGTAATTGATCGTGAACTATTGTGTGCGTCAGTTCATTATTCTTCAATGCTAAATCTGTTCGACTTTATATTAAGATACTAATTCCATAATCCCATAGGCCAATCAGTGTCGTCCCCATCTTCTTTTGCCAAAGAAAGCATAAACACATGTAAAGATTTGTACTTGTTTGCAGTAAATGTTTATGAAAGAGGATTAGTGCATTTCTCTGACTTCAGGAGGACCCAATCACCTGTTTGCTGTTTGTAGCATTAGTATCTAGGTATTGCTGCTAGTTGCCAAATGGGCTTTTTGAAGCACGCATAAGGTGCTGTTCCCAACAAAAGCATGATGGTATTATTGACTTAGTGTCTGAACTTCATGAATAAGTGGTTGTACAAAATATTTCAATACAGAATAAACTAATGCTTGTGTAACTTAACCAAAATTTCATGTCTATGTCGATTGCTCTCTTGATCATGGGATTTTTTGGGTTATGTGTATGGATGTCTAATCAGTAGAACTTTTAAAACCTGTCCATATTGCAAATGTTTCAGCTGCAGTCTTACTAGATTCTGTAACTCACAAACGCGGAGATTCTTACTAGTGTTTTCTCTGTCTTCCAGGAGTCAAGCTGATGGGGAATCACAACCTTTGCTGCAGCAGCAACAAAACCAACAGCAGCAGCAGGTGGTTCCCTTGCAAGACAGTTACATGCAAAGCAGAGCCGAAGCCCTTCACAATGTTGAATCAACAATCCATGAGCTTAGCAATATTTTCACTCAGTTGGCAACCATGGTTTCTCAGCAAGGCGAACTTGCTATTAGGTTGGTCTCTGCTTTTCAACGTCCCGACTGTTTTCAGACATCATCTGTTATTTATTTTGTCAACTATAAGGCTGTACATGTCATTAGCTACGGCATCTTTTGCTATTTTAGTTTCGTTTATAGCATCAGTGCTGCTAAAAGTTTATTATGAACGCCAAGTCTCATGTTATCACGGATGACCTGTAGAAAATCATTTTTACCTTTTCAGAGGATAGTTTTTTCCCAATCAAAGTTTATTATGACAAAATAAGTTTATCTCTTCTGCTTGTGAGTCAACAACTTTATTCGATCTTTTTGTTGCATTGAATACTCAAGTGAACACTTTACTTAAAAGTAAAAGTAGGCTTAAAAGATTTATATTGTTGCTATATCACATTCAGTATGATCTTATTTTGATTCTTGAGGAAAGATTTGGGCATGAAACTCGTTTGTGTATTTTACGAATTGCAGAATTGATGAAAACATGGAAGATACCCTTGCAAATGTAGAAGGGGCTCAAGGGCAGCTGGTTAGGTACTTGAACAGTATATCATCAAACAGATGGCTGATGATCAAAATATTCTTTGTATTGGTTGTATTCCTCATGATTTTCCTATTCTTTGTTGCCTAAATTCACAATTCATCAGTATTTCATAGAAAGAAAAGATGCGTCAATTTTTTCTTGCAATTGTGCAACACTCTTATATGCTTTTACAATACGTGACATGATTATGTTTATAGCCTTATAGGTATGCATTATTCACGCCTTCATGAGGGGCGGCATAGGAGCTTAGCAACCTCCTGTCACTTGGAGATAATTTTGCTGGATGTAATCTAATCATGGACCTTGATTGGGTTCATGGCATTTATTCATTCCAATAAACCAATTTTTACTTTTTTAGCTCTTTATGGACTAACCCCACTTGTCACTGATACGAAGTTACAAAGATTTTCGCCTTTTTCTTCTTATTTCATTGGCTTGAATTTCGGTGCAGCAAATGGTACAGCCATACTACATTTTTGTACAAAATATAGAAACCATTGTTCTTATTTGAGAAACCTAATTAACAAAGAAATGCAAAAAGTAACAAAGAAATGCAAAAACCATACTTCTTAGAAATGGAGATGGAAATACAATTATTTGAAAATTCTTGGGCACACAGTAATGCAAATGCCATTTTCCAAAACCTAAGTGCTCTAATGAAAATTCTGTAAAGGTTGGGGTGGAAAAGAAAATGCGCGCCATTTTCCAAAACCTAAAGGTGCTCTAATGAAAATTCTGTAAAGGATGGGGCGGAAAAGAAAATGCAAAAGACAGGATCATTTTCAAAACTGGTGCGAGCAATTTTGTAGTGTTACACAGTTACAATTGGCGAAAAGGAAAATTCATTTGTAAAACCGGAAACTAAATCGGATTAAATTTTGCTTCGGTTTTTCTCTCAGATCTAGAAATGGAATCGTGAAGTGATGATTCATGCAGTATTGTTTGTGAAATGAATTGATAGCGTAGCTAAGAAATTGTAGGAAAGATGCCCGTAAAAGCGACATCGTATAGAGATCGAACGCATGAGTTTGCGAGTGTAGCCGAGAAGCTCAAGAAGTCCGCCTCATTGGCCTCGGCTTCCAATGCGGCCAGCACCAGTATCAGCGGTGGCGGCGATGGCAACTCCGTTTCCACAGCTCAGCCAACGCGATCCGCGACTCCGATTCAATCGGAATTTAACAAGAAGGCTTCCAGAATTGCCTTGGGGATCCATCAGACATCTCAAAAGCTATCTAAGCTTGCTAAATGTTAGAAACTTAAATCCTTTTCTTTCTTCACTACATTGTATTTGATGATCTTTATTCTTTTTACTCATTTCGTTATGGAGTTAATTGCCGAGAGAGATTTATGATTTATGTAGTTTCTTAGTACATTTTGAGAATTTAAATGATTGAATTTCTTAGTATTTGTTAGTTGTTCTTCTTGTTATTTATTGTGCTTTGACATTCTCAATTGATATTTGTTTGTAGCATTTCTATCTTTATTAGGGAAATGGTTAACCAGTATGTCGTAGTTGATTTGTTAAAGTGTCTGTTTTTGGACGGATTAGAGCAAATGCAGAAGCTAGTTATTGTTTATGAATTATCTGTAGTAATCAGTACCCTAAAGCAAAATAAAATTTGGAGGAGTAAGTGCTCTTGGATAGAAAGAGAGACAGTCCACTGTTCTTATGACGATTCAATTTTGTTCCTTAGAATCAATTCAGGACTTCAGCCGATCATAAAATGGTCTAGCAACATCCACAGGAAACCTCCATGTTAATTTTTTTTTGAAAGACATGCATTATGTTCCAACCTCATTTAATCTTTCTTTGGTGGATCGACTGCATAAAGGGTCAAGATAATTGTTCTATTATATAAGCAAAATTTCTCAGAAAAGAAAAAAAGATGTTGACATGATTTCTGTCCATCCAGTGGCAAAGAGAACATCGGTTTTTGATGATCCAACTGTGGAGATACAAGAGCTGACTGCTGTGATCAAGCAGGACATAACTGCACTAAATTCAGCTGTTGTAGACCTCCAGTTCCTATCTGACTCGCAAAATGAAGGAAGTTTTTCTAGTGATAGCTCTGCCCATTCAACCACGGTTGTTGATAATTTGAAGAACAACTTGATGAGCACAACGAAAGAATTCAAAGAAGTCCTCACCATGCGAACTGATGTATGACAATCGTGACTGAATGGCATAGCTAGTAGAATTGCAATACATGTCAATAGTTTCTTTCCTGGCAAAGTGCTTCGTAGCTTCATATTTTTGTTGATGCTAACTGTTTGAATTTTCTGGTTGTAGAATCTGAAGGTTCATGAAAACAGGAGGCAATTGTTCTCTTCATCTGCTTCAACAGAGTCTTCTAATCCTTTCATTCGGCAGCGCCCATTAGCAACCAGAACAGCTGCTAGTGCAGCAATATCTCCCCCTCCATGGGCCAGTGAGCCTGGTACTTCCTCCCAGTTATTCCCAAGGTAAAGTTGATATCTTATCTCCTGGTTTCAGATGGTTATTGTGTTTTAAATAACTCTTGAAGTTATAGCGATTCATCTAGTCCTCTAGGCTTCTCGAGATTTTGTAAATCGTTGGTTTCAAGCTGATGTAATTTGACTACTTAGGAATTATTAATTGTTTGTGTTCTGAATTTTTCTATGCCAACCTTTTTGAGATAATTATTAAAATCGTACTGTGTTCTAAATATGTGAAATCTGGTTCATTTTCTGACTTGCATCTTCACGGTTTTCTTTAGCCCATGTTAATTTGATATGGCAAGCTTCATATTTCAAAAACACTGGTAAGATTTCTGCAGTATAATGAAACTCAGTAGATGTCTCTGTAATTACCCTGAAATATCTAGTTTGTTGAGCTTTCCATCACACACTAAAGATGGTTTGGACATGTACATAGAAGATCTTTAGATGCCCCAGTAAGATGTGTAGAAAATAGAGAATTATTTGTTAAAATTAGAAGTGGAAGAGGAAGATAAAAAAAGAATTATAAAGAAACTATAAGAAACTATATGCTATATTTAAATATAAATGAGCAAATAAGCTTAGATCAAACACGGTAGCGAAATGTGATCCATATAGCCTACCCCATTTTGTGGGATAAAGACTGTTTGTTGTTATTGTTGTTGTTGAGCTACCACAATCAGGCCACTTAAAAAGTTTTCCATATATTAGTCTTTTTGCTTGTCGCAATTAACTGTTGGCGGATTAACTTTAGTCCCAAAATTTCTGATAAAGTTATTCTTTACATACTTGACCAATTTTAAGTGCTGTCTTGGCTATTCTTGTATTGCCATGGAATTGTTTATCTGCAAGCATGGAGAAACTTTACACAATCTACTGTCTTCTTCATTGTGTATGTTTTTAATTGCATCAGCACAATTATGAAACAGAACATGGATATACCTACTTATTGTTTTGGAAGAAATGCTTTTAGAACTTAATCCATTTTTCCAGGAACCAGACAGAAGGTGAATCACAGCCATTGCTGCAACAACAAAGTCAACAGCAGCAATTGGCTCCCTTGCAGGACACTTACATGCAAAGCAGAGCAGGAGCCCTTCAAAATGTTGAGTCAACAATTCATGAGCTGGGCAATATTTTCACCCAATTGGCAACTATGGTTACTCAGCAAGGTGAACTTGCTATCAGGTTGGTCCAGAACTGTTGCTTGCACTAATGCTTTTCAACCATGAGCTGGTGTTATTTACATCATATGATTTAGATGTTCTTTATTTGAGGTTTTTTTTTTTTTTTTTGCATATACTATGCACAAGGTCATGGATGACTATTTAAATGTTGTTTGATTATTCTACATAGTTACTGGTATTAACAATCTGGCAGATGTTATTCAGTACTTTGGCAGCATTGCATTTTCCCTGAATCAGAGTCTATATTTCTTACATAATAAATGGTCAAGTCCATAGATTTTCTGAAGAGAGTCTGTGACTTCAATGAAATGATTGAAATGCGAATTTGGACTAAGTAATTATATTATACCCTTTCCTTATTTCCCATGGTCTCTGTTTAAATGTTGACTCATTGAGGAAGAAGAATTGTACATTTTCTGACTTCAACCTTCCTTCCTATGTCTGGTAGAATTGATGAAAACATGGAAGATACCCTCACAAATGTAGAAGGGGCACAAGGGCAATTGATGAGGTACTTTAACAGTATCTCATCAAACCGATGGCTGATGATCAAAATATTTCTCATAGTGATTGTCTTCCTCGTGATTTTCTTGTTCTGTGTTGCCTAAGATTTACTATTGAAAGGAAAGTCGTTATACTCCTATACCTGCAATTTTTAGTCAGCAATGAGCTCTCATCTTTTCTCAACTTCGAAGTCCATGGCAAGATGTTCGTTGTGAAGAAAACTATAAGAACTTAACACCCCTGTGCGAGGAGCAATTTGATCATTTCCGTTGCGGTTCTTTGCATGCCAAAATTTTGAGAGCCTATACCTTCATTTCTGTATAGCTCACACTATTTGTCCAAACTGCTACCTCCTGAAAGTAGTACTAATGATGATTTTTGTTTGATTTCTGAACCTGTTCTATACAAATCCTTCCTGTACAGTATATTTGATGCTTACTCAAATCAACAACAGGAATTTATTTTGTCAGCTTCTGGTTACCAAAAACAGCTGGTGTAAAGGGTTTTGGAACGTATTATAAAGAAGGTTGGAAAATTAGCGTCTGGATTCATAGCCAGTCCAGTGTGATCGTCTTCACTGTAGTATATATTTGGCTGCAACTGAAGCCTAAAAGTTTTACATTTATTGTTTTGGCCATCTTTGACGTGCCAACGCTCGTCTTAATACAAGAACAAAAGAACTTTTCTCAACCCTTTGATCTTGTTTTCATAGAATGATTGAAGGCATATTTGTACCTAATAAACATAGTGGAAGACAACACTTGGCCTCTCTAAACATGTAAAATTAGAGTTGCAAACGAACCGTGTGAGTCGTTTGAGTATCAAATTGTCTTCATTTGTGCAGGAATTTCTTTTGCCTACAACATTTGTGTTGTTTCGATCCATTCGGTTAGACACATTGAAGAAAAACATTCTTTATCTCGAGGGATCTGCGTAGCCGTTACATCCACATCCGGTCTCATTTCGAGGCTCCAACTAAAACCCCACCATTCAAACTTAAAAGAAGCAGCGGGATTTCGAATTTTGAATTAGTAACGTCCATTCTCCATTAACACGCTCTCTCTCTCTCTCTCTCTCACACACACACACACTCACACTCTTCCTGTCTTTTCCTACTCGCCATCCAGTTCCAGTCTCCACCATGTTTAACTTCACAATCCTCTAATCCCATCATCTCAATCCCCTCCCCCTATTTTGACAAAGAAATGGCTAGTCTTACCCCCGGAATCCTTCTAAAACTTCTACAATCAATGAACTCCGCCACTCGGGTCACCGGCGACCACCGTTCCCCGCTTCTTCAAGTAATCGGCATCGTCCCAGCACTCTCCACCTCCGATTCCCTCTGGCCTCACCATGGATTCTATGTCCAGCTCTCCGACTCCCAAAACTCCACTTACATCTCACTCTCTGAAAAGGACATTGATCTCATCCTCACTAACCGACTCCAGCTCGGTCAATTCGTCCACCTCGACCGCTTCCTTTTCGACTCTCCTCCCGTTCCTCGGGCAGTAAATCTCCGACCCATTGCCGGTCGCCATGCCTTTATTGGATCCCCTGAACCCCTGATTGCCCGCATTTCCCCTTCCAAAAACGGGTTTGTTATTCAGCCCGCCTCCGATTCCGACCACCCCTTCGCTGCTTACTTGTCAAAAAATGGAAATTCCAGCGAGGAACCCAAAATTAAAGCGACCGATGTCAATGTTGAAAAAAGGAAGGCTATTAGGCAAGTGTCAGCTCCTCCCAAAGAAAATGTTAATGTGAATGTGAATGTAGTAGTGGATTCAGAGGATGAGTTTAAGGGAAGCTCAGAAAAGGCTCCACAAAGGTTCTTGTCCCCGGCGGCCACCAGGCAAAGGTCTGTATCGGCCGGGAAGAAGAATGTCGCTATGGCGGAAAGGGATCCATCACCGGTAGGGAAGGTCAAGCGTTCGGCTTCTCCGGTGCCCTCGAAGTGTGCGGTGCCGAGTTTGGTTTCTGCTAAAGAGGAGAACAGGAAGACTGCGAGGGAGCCTGCGATCATTGTGCCGTCGAGGTATCGTCAGCCATCTCCAACAGCTGGGAGGAGGCAGGCGAGTCCGGTGGTGGCGAGGCGGATGTCTTTATCCCCTGGACGGCGATTGTCTGGTGGGGTCAAGGTCTCTCCAGCTGGGGACTCGTCAGGAAAGAAGAAGATGGCTACTATTGCTGCTGGAATTTCCAAGGTCTCCGAGGCCCTTGTGGGGACAACAAAACCTGTTAGGAAGAGCTGGGATGAAGGGCCCGCTGTGACTGGGGGCGCTTCTGAGCTTAAAGAGAAGGTTGGGACAAAGAACAAGCCGGATTTTCAAGCAATTTTAAGGACTCAAGTGAGTATCAGTTTGTTTTCTTGACAAAAGCTCCTATTGTGTGCTTTATTGAATTGATTTATGACAAGCTTTACACGATTAATTAGCAATGAAAATTTTTTATTGCTGGAAGTTAGATTACCAACATCATACAAGAAAAACTAGAACTTCTCCCTAGCTGGGATGATATTTTCAATTTTGCTGTTTTCTAGGCTGCAATATCAAGAAGATTAAGTGATGTGAGCATTCGGGATGATAACTCAAATGATGAAAACACAAAATCTGGAGCAATTGAAAATCCTTCCACAATCGAGAAGCAGAATGGTGCAGCTCCAGTAATCACGGTTCATGAGAAGAAATGGACTGATGGCAGCATTTCTTTGGATGCCGTCTCTTCAGACCTGGCAAGGCTGGGAAAGGTAGGACGCAAGAATTATTTGGAAATTTTCATGAATGTGCTTTCAAATGGTTGGAACTTGTAAATACTTAAGTAAGCCCTTCCAAGGTAGTTAACTCTTATAACAATTTTTATTTTCATGAATGTGCTTTCAAATGGTTGGAACTTGTAAATACTTAAGTAAGCCCTTCCAAGGTAGTTAACTCTTATAACAATTTTTTCAGTGATTCGGGGAAAATACAGTACTAACAAGAGGCCTCACAATTGATACTGACATATAAAGCTGGGATTGATTATAACGTTGGCTTTTGTACAGGAAGCTATGCAAAGAAGAATTATTGCTTCTGCAGCAGCAGCTGAAGCCTTGGAAGAGGCCATTGCCACTGAATCTCTCATGAGGAATTTGAGGTAATTGTTTTCAAAGAATGATGACAGCTTTGGTTTTCTAAAGCCATCTAAATATCTGATTGTCATTTTCTTGTTGCTGCTTACATGTAAAATAGAAAGACCCTTCTTAGTGTTACTCAGATTACAAGTGCTCTTGTTTGTTTGTTATCTTTTTGCCAAAGTAGTTAGTCTACTATAGACTACCTGGTTATCATCAATGATTTCTTCAACTTGTAGATATAATTCGGTTGTCGTGGTTTCTGATTATCAAAACCACTTACCTAGGGAAATCTTATTCTATAATCAAAATGTGCATTGCTGTACTTGGTCTTCACGGCCATGAATTCTATGTTGCAGTTTCAAATGGTTAAAATAAAATAAACATCAATTGAGGCATGTCATAATTCATAGGTAGAAGCGATTATGCAATCATAGTGAAAATGAATGGTTCCTTTCCTTTTAAACAGCAATGCTCAACTGTTTAACTTTGTTATCTGCAGCAAGTTTTCAGATCTCTGCTTGTTGTCAAAGCCAGATAATCCTTTACCTACCATTGATCGCTTCATGTCAATCTATGAAGATGTTGTGAAATCAACCATACTCGCTGAATCACTAGTTAATAATCGTAGTACAGGGAAAATACACGAAACTGTTCAAACAGAGCATGCAAAATCAAGTTCCCTTTGGGTAGAAGCAGCTCTGGCAACTGATCTTGAAGTAGTCTCCCTTCTAACCAACGAGAACTTTGAACATCCATCAACACTGGAGAAAAGTTCATCAAAACCAAAGTCTGCTTCAATCAAGAATGATAAGCTAGCTTCTCAGTCCTTTATAGGGAACTGGACAAGGGGTCATGGGATGAATGAGAGTTTGGGTTTTGCCAAGAAATTACAGTCAGAGATGCAAATATGGTTCGTGAGGTTTGTTGAAGAGTCCTTGGATGCAGGTTTCCGGGTGTTTGGGAAAAGTTCTCCAGTTGCCAATGGAGGAGGAGGTCTCAACTGTGGCCCTATTGCTGCAATTCTATCACAGTTGAAGCGAGTGAATGACTGGTTGGATCATGTAGTGTCCAAACGGGATGAGCTGCTAATGGCCAAAATCGAACGGTTGAAGCAAAAGATATATGGATTTGTCATCCATCATGTTGAAACTACAGTTGAAAACTCATCGCCTGCTACATCATCTTGATGACCTATCTCCAGCAGTTTTTGTTGCTGAATAAAGATGAATATTCTTGTGTATTGTTTTCTTGCAAGAAAATGAAATTATCTTTGTTCATTCCGTGTGATCTGCTTGCTTACAAATGAAAATTGCATTTAAAATTTGTCTAATTTTTCAATGTCAAATTTGCATCTCATGAGTCAAATAATGCAACAAAATAGACAAAAAGACAACACATTTTCTATTATTTTTTGATTCAATAATTATTAAATAAAATAAATTAAGCTCACATTAATATTAAATAATCTGAAAAATTGACCCAAAGCAAAAAGAAAATTTCCCGTAATCCATGGAATTTAAATTCCAACAAGATTTTCATTAGGTGCAATTTGGCCAACGCACCAAAGTTTCAATAAACCACAACACGGTGTTGAGTCGTCAGAACTGCGCAGCTTCCGCCACCCCACACCGCCTCATCCTCTTTCTTTCTCACTCTGTGAAGGCTTCTTCCTTCCAACCCTAAAACGAACCCTAGACGTAAAACCGACCATATCCTTCCATTTCCATTGCCCCCTATTTCCGTATCCCTTTCTATATAAATAAAACCCGTTTTCCTATCCAAATAACAAACCCTTTGCCTAGTTTTTTCCTTCATTACATTCATTATTTTTTCCCGGAAAATCATTCCTATTCCTCCTCAATTTTCCCAGAACTTCGATTCAATCAGATTAATATCTCCCCCTATCATTAAATCTCTCTTTTTCATATTTTTTTTTTAAGTGTTTCCTCCAAAAAAAATTTCTCATTATCGGAGGAAAATAAAAATCCATTCTTTCCTAATTAGAAAAAAAAATTATTGACCTCTCCTTCTCAGTCAATTGGCCTTAGAATTCCAATTTTGATCTTCTCCGATCTTCATTGGGATCTCTGTAGTAATTGTCTCTCAATAACGAGAGCTTGTGTTTGTGAATACATAGATATAAAAGATATACAGATCAATTTACACAATAACGCGGATTTATATTGTTGTATACAATTACAACAGGGTTGGGTTTAGAAATTAATAGGTTTTGTACCTGATCAGTAATAAATTATTTGGAGGCAACTTTTTTTTTTGAAGGGTTGGATTGAAATTGTAATTCAAAAATGGTGGGAGGTGGAAACAGGAAGGATGATTTAGTGATCAGCAACAATAACGTTTTTGCAGCATTGGGAACTCTTAGGAGGAAGAAGAAGGCTTCTGATAAGGATTCAAAGGGCAAAATTTCTGCTTCTCCTTCTTCATCCAAGCAGCCGAATCAAAAGGAGCCCACAACCGACCCTCAGGTGTTTTGGGCTCCAGCGCCATTGACGGCCAAATCTTGGGCTGATGTGGACGATGAGGATGATGATGATTATTATGCCACCACCGCCCCTCCCCAGTCCGTTTGGGGCACCGACTCTCTTGCCCAGGAAACCAACCATAAAGAAACCCCAACTCTTGTTGAGGTTTGAATTTTGCTATTTTTGCCGCCTCCTTTTTCTTCATTTAATTTTTTATGTTTTAATGAATGTTAGTAGTACTAAATTTTTTTTTTTTATGTTATATGGAAATGTACAAAGGTGGGGGTAGTCTTTGTTTTGATAGGTTTTTGCAGGTTACTGTTTTTACTAGCGTTTGGAAATGTTAGTAGTACTATATTTTGGTATGCTACATGGAAATGTACAAATGGTGAGGTAGTTTTTTCGATAGGTATTGCAGGTTACTGTTTTTACTAGCTTTTGGAAATGTTGTACTCGTATTCAGGTGATTTGTGGACCTCTTGGAATTTCAGGAGTTTAGGATGAAAGCATCCCAGAAGATGAAGGTTGATGTTGTACAATTAGGCATGTCTACTTGCTAAAGTATTTAGGTAGAAGTCAGTATTCTGTTTCTCAGCTCTTGTCTTTTTGGCCATATTCTATTTTTCTTACACGGAGAATTACAGTGCCAATGTGTATTGCTGGATTTGATTCAATTCATATTTTGTGCTCTGGATCTTGCTTTAACATATGATGGTTGGCTTATGAGTTAATGAGCATTAGAGGATATTGAAGGATGGATATTGTGAACTTTTAATTGAAGGAATTCCTACAATATAAGTTCGACAGAAGGGATTGCATTTCACATATGCAGTTTATTTGTGCCTACTATGTTATCTATTTTAGTGATGATGATTCATTATTATGTTGCTACATGCTGAAACTTAAAATACATTCTTTTTGCTCCTAGTGGTGCTTTTGGCAATTTTACCATTACAAATGTCTTGAAATTCCTTGGAGCCTTCTTATTGACTTTGTAAGCATGAATTTGTATATGCTGTTGCCGTTGTCCCGGGGACCAAGTTGCCGTATTAGGCTTTTTGCCTCCGCTGGAGTCTTTCCTTTGTCATTATAGCTATTGATTTTATTCTTTTCTGGTTGCATCAAATGTGTTTGCCTCTTGTTCTTACCCTTTAACACTTGATTTACTTTATAATACCTAATAATGACAGTTAGACTGTCAAAGAAAGTTGCACAGCAAGATTTTCTTCTTCATTTTTGCATGGCTATTTCAGTATAGTTTACTGATGACATTCAATCGGGGTTATACCTAATAACTGCAAATACTCAACATGTGTCACTACTTTGTATAGACCTATGTGCTTGGTTCAGTTTGTTACTCAGACAATTTGTCTAGTTGTAATTTGGAAACGGGGATAATTAATGGGTACCCGATGGAGTGAGGTCTTTTAAGTTTTGATACCTTCTAGATATTAAGACATAATTGTTGTGTTAGATTTTGTTGTTTTGCTACTTTTGTACACGATGCAATGCAACTTATCTCCAAATCATGCTTGTGACTAACTTTTGGGAATATCAATTTTTTTCGACTTTGCATGGCTAATTCACCATCTTTATTTGAACATCCTGAAAATCTCTGTTGCATGAAAAATGTGCATACGAAAGTTGTTTTATTGTTTCTTGTAATCTCCAAGGATATCTTGTTATTCTAGGAAAAACATCTATACCTGCTATCTTTAGATATGCATAATCGCACGAGATGAACAGCTTCGGAGGCAACAGATATCAGATGAATCCGATTTGATTGTTCAATTGTCCTAGTGCTAGATTAAAAATGCCATATATGAAGTAGTTGTGTTGTGCGAATATGGAGTAAATTTTAGATGGTTAATAACCACAAAGTCATTAGCTGAGTTGGTAGTTAATTTCTAATGAAACAAGTCGCTAGGGTACATAATGGTAATATGACTCAGCTTCGTGGAGCTATTTATTCGGCCATAGACATTTGTGGAACATCCCTATCAGAGGGACAAATAGTTAATTTTGAAGGAACTTATTGTCAACCTCTGTCAAATATGAATCTATTTGATTCAGAAGGTAAGAACGTGCATCAATTCAAACATAGCACTCCATGTTCTGAGAAATATTTACCATCTGAAAAGAGGAAAAAGCTAGGTCTTTATCTAAAGATATGCCTTGAGAAAGGGCAGTTGTATAGAACTTTTCAACAAGATAGTTCTTTTGTAGTGATTACCCAACCACTCACTTGTTTTAAATGGAATGACTCAGTTTAGTGGCCATGTGGCTTGTTTCTGTCAGAAATTAACCTCCAAATTAGCCAATGAGTTGGTGGTTACTAACTGCTTATACTTGTGAATATACAGTTACAGTAACCAAGTTTGATAACTTACATGTATCAGGAAAGTGAAAGTGAAGAAGAAGGTATTGATGAGGTGGATGATGATAACGAGGAAGAACATGAGCATGAAACTGAAGTACCAGTTGAGAAGCATCCCGTCATTGAGAAGGATGCTGAAGCTGTCGCACATAAGGAGGCAGAGAGGCAGTTATCTAAGAAGGAATTGAAGAAAAAGGAACTTGCTGAACTCGAAGAAATGCTTGCTCAATTTGGATATAACAAGCCTGAAGGCCAAGACGGGGCACAAGGTAAATTTTAGATGCAGTAACATAACTAAAACACAACCAACCAAAGTAATCTTTTGTTTGCCTATCCTTCAAAAAATCTTTAATGTTAACATGGGTTAAGTTTTTCTTCCCACTTGATTCTGATGTGCGATTTGGATTTGTCATTTTGGACTGCAGTTGGGAGAGGCAAATACAATGTTTTTTAAGTGTATATCTTCTTCAATTAGTTAAGTTGCTCCTTGAATATTCTGATTTTTTACATTTGTTTTTGCATTCTTGCTTTTGGACATTTCAGAAGATAAGAAAGTGGAGAATCCAAATGAGGATAAACAGGAGAATGCTCCAGGGGAGAGCAAAAATGCAAAAAAGAAGAAAAAGAAGGATAAATCGTCAAAGGAAACTAAAGAACAGCTGGATCAGCCCTATGTCAATGAAGTTGGAAATGGAACTGATGAGAACCTAGGGTCTGAGAAAGCAGAATATAGGCCACTTGTAATATTGGTTAAAGGGAAGACAAACAAAGTGGCGTCTATGAAGAAGAAAAAGTCTAGCAAGGAGATGGATGTTGCTGCCAAAGCTGCAGCAAGTGAAGCTGCTGCAAGGAGTGCAAAGATAGCTGCCGCAAAGAAAAAGGAGAAGAACCACTACAACCAGCAGCCCCTCCGGTGAACTTAAATGCACAATAAACATCAGAATTTCATTAAATTGAGAGGAGTAATTGACGTTTTACTTTCTGTTTTAATCCGAGGGAAAAATCTTGGTAAAAATTAGGATCACTAGGTTCTTAATTACTGCCTTCTATTCCCTCCTTTCACCTGTTGAATAGGTTTCTGTGTAAATGCTCCATGGATGTTTACCAGATTTTCAACTTTTGGCTCTCATTAGTTCAAATGGTATGTGGTGAAATTTTACCAATTTTATAGTCAGCATGGCATTGCATGTTCTATTTGGTTCATGTGTGTGGAGAAACGTGGGATGTTGGCTCTTTTTGACTGATATGTATATGGCGGACAGCACCGTAATTGGCAACTAGTTGCATTCCGAGTCACAAAACGGCATTGGTGCCTAAGTTAGATGCCCTAAGCCAAAATGGCAAAATCTCAATGTCATCAGTAAACAAATGGATATATCCATTTGTTTGTTCTAGCTATATATATATATCTACTGTTGTTGAAAAAAAACAAAGAATGGTGCAAAAAAAGGGAAAGTTAAAGTTTTTTAAAATAGACCATTTTTTTGTGGGTTATAGCACACGTTTTTTGGAAAAATGGCAAATCTCAAAAACTTGCCGTTGTGGGTCGTTTTCATTCTCTTTTTTGAATTCATGACAATTGGTGATGTTTTATCTAATGAATTGTGTGAAAAAAAGGAAAACTTAGAAATTTATAAAAATAACTATTTTTTGTGGGTTATAGCACACATTTTTTTTGGCCAAAATAGCAGATCTAAAAAACTTGCCCCCGTTGACCATTTTTTGCACTCATATCAAAGGGCGATGTGCTATCTAATAAATGGAGTAAAAAAAAGTGAAAGTTAGAAATTTTCAAAAATAGTCATTTTTATGTGTTATAGCACGAGATATAGGAATAAAGGGTCACCTTGGCGGATGCCTCTAGTTGAGCTGAAAAAATCCACTGGGATGCCATTAATTAGAACGGAGAATTTGACATTTGAGATGAGTCTCCATATCATGTCAATTATCACTTCACTAAAGCCAAATTTTCGAAGCATTTGAAGTAGAAATAACCAAGTCTACTCTATCATAGGCTTTCTCCTTAATGATAGCATTGTTCATTTTATTTTTCTTTGGAGACATTGTACTAATTCACTAGCTAGGAGAAAATTGTCCATTAGTTGTCTCCCATTGACATATCCACTTTGATTATTGGATATAACTCTTGGAAGTAGATGAGAAATTCTGGTGGCTAGAAGCTTTTAAATAATTTTGTTGAAAAAATTGCATAAGCTTATTGGTCTAATGAAAATTAGTTTGAACAGGGAGTTTTTGGTATAAGGATAATGCTGGTAAGTGTGATGGCTTGGGGTAATGTACCCCCATTGAAGAAATGGTGGATGGCTGCTAGTAAATCTTCTTTTATAATTTACCATGAGGTTGTGAAAAAATTGGCATTGAATCCATCTGGACTGGGTGAACTTTTTGAATCCATTGAAAACACACACTCCTTGATCTCATCTAGGTTTGGAAATTTTTCCAATTTGGAGTTGTCTTATTCAAAAATCAGTTTGGGGATGTGGTTTGGTTGAAGAAAAGGAGTGGCAGGAACTTTAGTAAAAGCTTTTTGGAAGTATTTTATTGCTTCTAGCCCTATTTCCTCTTAAATTTCCAAAGTTTGTCCATTTTCGCTTTGAATGGAGTGGATATGTGCTTTTCTTTTTTTCTGATTGACTACAGAGTGGAAGGTTTTAGTATTTTTGTCTCCCTCCCTAAGCCTATGTTGGCTTTCTGCTCCCAAAAGAGTTCTGCATTATGTGTTGCTTTTCTTAAGTTAGCTCTTGCAAGATTTAATTCCTCTCTAGTGACTTCATCTTGTGTTGTTTCATCTTTCATTTCTAGGTTTAAGAGGTTCATCTTTCATTTCTAGGTTTAAGAGGTTAGCTTCTGCTTCACTAAAAATTGAAAATATATTCCCAAATTTTTGTTTGTTCCAAGTTTTGAGGACTGACTTTGTATGTTGAAGTTTTAAGATGAATTTCCTAATAGAATTACCTTCAACATTTATTGACCAAACATTTTGAACTGTTTCGAAGAATTGTGGATGCTTAATCCAAAAGTTTTGAAATTTGAATCCTATTTTAGGTTGATTAATTATCTTTGTGAAGCTTAAAAAAAGTGGAGCATGGTCTGATGGATCTCTACTAAGATGCTTAATGATGTATTGAAAATTGAAATCCTATGTCTAGTACTTTGTTATTTACTAACATTCTATCTAACCTTTTCCAAATTCGACTACATTTCTCTTTTTTTCACACCATTCATTAGAAAACACATTGTCATTTGATACGAATTCAAAAAAGGCACAAAAACGGATAACGACGACCAAATTTTTAAACTTGCCATTTTTGCCAAAAAAACGTGTGCTATAACTTACAAAAATTAGTCATTTTTCAAAATTTCTAACATTCCCTTTTTCTCACACCATTAATTAGAAAACGCATCGTCATTTGATATGAATGCAAAAGAAGTACAAAAATAGGCAACGAAGATCTATTTTTTAAACTTTCCATTTTTTTGAAAAAAACGTGTGCTATAATTCATAACAATTGGTTATTTTTCAAAATTTCTTACTTTCCCTTTTTTTCACACAATTCATTAGAAAACGCATCGTCATTTGATATGAATGTAAAAGAGGCACAAAAATAGGCAACAAAGATCTATTTTTTAGACTTTTCATTTTTGCGAAAAAAACGTGTGCTATACTCACAAAAATTGGTTATTTTTCAAAATTTCTAACTTTCCCTTTTTTTTACACTATTCATTAGAAAACGCATCGTTATTTGATATGAATGTAAAAAAGTCACAAAAATAGGCAACGAAGATCTATTTTTTAAACTTTCCATTTTTGCGAAAAAAACGTGTGCTATAACTCACAAAAATTGGTTATTTTTAAAAATTTCTAACTTTCCCTTTTTTTCACACTATTCACAAGAAAACGCATCGCATTTGAAATGAATGCAAAAGAGGCACAAAAATAGGCAACAAAGATCTATTTTTTAAACTTTTTATTTTTTTGAAAAAAACGTGTGCTACAACTCACAAAAATTGGTTATTTTTAAAAATTTCTAACTTTCCCTTTTTTTCACACCATTCATTAGAAAATGCATCGTCATTTGATATGAATGCAAAAGAGGCACAAAAATAGGCAACGGAAATCTATTCTTTCCATTTTTGCGAAAAAATGTGTGCTATAACTCACAAAAATTGGTTATTTTTAAAATTTCTAACTTTCCCTCTTTTTCACACCATTCATGAGAAAACGCATCGTCATTTGATATGAATTTAAAAAAGGCACAAAAATAGGCAATGAAGATCTAATTTTTAAACTTTCCATTTTTTTTCGAAAAATCGTGTGCTACAACTGACAAAAATTGGTTATTTTTTTAAAATTTCTAGCTTTCCCTTTTTTTCACACAATTCATTAGAAAACGCATCGTCATTTGATATGAATGCAAAAAAGGCAACAAAATAGGCAAGAAGATCTATTTTTTAAACTTTCCATTTTTACGAAAAAAACATGTGCTATAACTCAAAAAAATTGATTATTTTTCAAAATTTCTATCTTTCCTTTTTTTCATACCATTCATGAGAAAACGCATCGTCATTTGATATAAATACAAAAAGGCACCAAAATAACCAAGAAGATCTATTTTTTAAACTTTCCATTTTTGCGCAAAAAATGTGTGCTATAAATGACAAAAATTGCTTATTTTTCAAAATTTCTACCTTTCTCTTTTTTTTCACACCATTAATTAGAAAAAAACATTGTCATTTGATACGAATTCAAAAAAGGCACAAAAATGGATAACGACGACAATTTTTTAAACTTGCCAATTTTGCCAAAAAAACGTGTGCTATAACTTAGTCAACAAAGATTTATTTTTTAAGACCATTCATTAGAAAACGCATCGTCATTTGATATGAATGCAAAAAAGGCACAAAATTAGTCAACGAAAATCTATTTTTTAAACTTTCCATTTTTGCGAAAAAAACATGTGTAACTCACAAAAATTGGTTATTATTAAAATTTTCTAACTTTCCCTTTTTTTTCACACTATTGAAGAGAAAACACAGCGTCATTTCATATGAATGAAAAAGAGGCACACAAATAAGCAACGAAGATCTATTTTTTAAACTTTCCATTTTTGAGAAAAAAATGTGTGCTATAAATCACAAAAATCGTGTATTTTTAAAATTTTATAATTTTTCCATTTTTTACACCATTCATGAGAAAACGCATAGTCAGTTGATAAGAATGCAAAAAAGACACAAAAATAGGCAATGAAGATCTACTTTTTAAACTTTCCATTTTTACGAAAAAAATGTGTGCTGTAACTCACAAAAATTGGTTATTTTTCAAAATTTCTAACTTTCCCTTTTTTTCACACCATTCGTTAGAAAACACATCGTCATTTGATATGAATGCAAAAAAGGCATAAAAAAGGCAACGAAGATTTATTTTCTAAACTTTCCATTTTTGCGAAGAAAATGTGTGCTATAACTCACAAAAATTGGTTATTTTTAAAATTTCTCACTTTCCCTTTTTTTCACACCATTCATGAGAAAACACATCGTCATTTGATATGAATGCAAAAAAGGCACAAAAATAGGCAAAGAAGATCTATTTTTAAAACTTTCCATTTTTGCAAAAAAACGTGTGCTACAACTAACAAATTTTTTTTATTTTTTCAAATTTCTAACTTTCCCTTTTTTAACACAATTCATTAGAAAACGTATCGTTATTTGATATGAATGCAAAAAAGGGACCAAAATAGGCAAGAAGATATATTTTTTAAGCTTTCCATTTTTGCGAAAAAAACGTGTGCTATAACTCACAAAAATTGGTTATTTTTCAAAATTTCTACCTTTACCTTTTTTTCAAACTATTCATTAGAAAATGCATCGTCATTTGATATGAATGCAAAAAAGGCACAAAATTAGTCAACGAAGATCTATTTTTTAAACTTTCCATTTTTGAGAAAAAACGTGTGCGTTTTTGAAAAATTGGTTATTTTTCAAAATTTCTAACTTCCCTTTTTTTTCACATCATTCATTGGACAACGCATCGTCATTTGATATGAATGAAAAAAAGGCACAAAAATAGGCAACGAAGATATATTTTTTAAACTTTCTATTTTTGCGAAAAAAACGTGTGCTATAACTCACAAAAATTGGTTATTTTTAAAATTTCTAACTTTGCCTTTTTTCACCCTATTCATGAGAAAACGCATCGTCATTTGATATGAATGCAAAAAAGGCACAAAAATTGGCAACGAAGATCTATTTTTTAAACTTTTCATTTTTGCGAAAAAATCGTGTACTATAACCTTTTTTTTCACACAATTCATTAGAAAACGCAATGTCATTTGATATGAATGCAAAAAAGGCACAAAAATAGGCAACGAAGATCTATTTTTAAAACTTTCCATTTTTGCGAAAAAAACGTGTGCTATAACTCACAAAAATTGGTTATTTTTAAAATTTCTAACTTTGCCTTTTTTTCCCATTCATGAGAAAACGCATCGTCATTTGATATGAATGCAAAAAAGGCACAAAAATAGGCAACGAAGATCTATTTTTTAAACTTTCCATTTTTGCGAAAAAAACGTGTGCTATAAACTCACAAAAATTGGTTATTTTTCAAAATTTCTAACTTTCCCTTTTTTTTCACACAATTCATTAGAAAACGCATCGTCATTTGATATGAATGCAAAAAAGGCACCAAAATAGGAGAGAAGATCTATTTTTTAAACTTTCCATTTTTGCGAAAAAAACGTGTGCTATAAACTCACAACAATTGGTTATTTTTCAAAATTTCTAACTTTCCCTTTTTTTTCACACAATTCATTAAAATTCGCATCGTCATTTGATATGAATGCAAAAAAGGCACCAAAATAGGAGAGAAGATCTATTTTTTAAACTTTCCATTTTTGCGAAAAAAACGGGTGCTATAACTCACAAAAATTGGTTATTTTTCAAACTTTCTACATTTTCCTTTTTTTCATACCATTCATTAGAAAACGTATCGTCATTTGATATGAATGCAAAAAAGGCACCAAAATAGGCAAGAAGATTTATTTTTTAAACTTTCAATTTTTCCGAAAAAAACGTGTGCTATAACTCATGAAAATTGGTCATTTTTCAAAATTTGTAATTTTCCATTTTTCACACAATTCATTAGAAAACGCATCGTCATTTGATATGAATGCGAAAAAGGCACCAAAATAGGCAAGAAGATCTATTTTTTAAACTTTCCATTTTTGCGAAAAAAACGTGTGCTATAACTTACAAAAATCATTTATTTTTTAAAATTTTAACCTTTCCCTTTTTTCCGTACCATTAATTAGAAAACGCATCGTCATTTGATATGAATGCAAAAAAGGCACAAAACGACCAACGATGACCAATATTTTAAACTTGCCATTTTGGCCAAAAAAACATATGCTATAACTCACAAAAATTGGTCATTTTTCAAAATTTCTAACTTTCCCTTTTTTCCCACACAATTCATTAGAAAACGCATCGTGATTTGATATCAGGGGGAAAAAGGAACAAAAATAGGCAACGAAGATCTATTTTTTAAAATTTCCATTTTTGCGAAAAAAATGTGTGCTATAACTCACAAGAATTGGTTATTTTTAAAAATTTCTAACTTTCCCTTTTTTCACAACATTCATTAGAAAACACATCATTTGATATGAATTCAAAAAAGGCACAAAAATAGGCAACGACGAAATTTTTTTAAACTTGACATTTTGCAAAAAAACATTTGCCTATAACTCACGAAAATTGGTAATATTTAAAAACTTCTAGCTTTCCCTTTTTTTCACACCATTCACAAGAAAACGCATCGTTATTTGATATGATTGCAAAAAAGTCACAAAAATAGGTAATGAAGATCTATTTTTTAAACTTTCTATTTTTGCGAAAAAAACGTGTGCTATAACTCACAAAAATTGGTTATTTTTAAAAATCTATAACTTCCCCTTTTTTCACACCATTGATGAGAAAACGCATCGTCATTTGCATGAATGAAAAAAAGGCAACGAAGATCTTTTTTTTAAACTTTCCATTTTAGCAAAAAAAACGTGTGCTATAACTCAAAAAAATTGGTTATTTTTAAAAATTTTTAACTTTTCCTTTTTTTCACACAATTCATTAGAAAACGCATTATCATTTGATATGAATGCAAAAAAGGCACAAAAATAGGCAAGAAGATATATTTTTTAAACTTTCCATTGTTGCAAAAAAAAACGTGTGCTATAAATCACAAAAATTGGTTATTTTTCAAAATTTCTACCTTCCTTTTTTCACACCCCGTTCATTAGAAAACACATTGTCATTTGATACAAATTCAAAAAAGGCACAAAAACAGATAACGACGACCAATTTTTTAAACTTGCCATTTTTGCCAAAAAAACGTGTGCTATAACTTACAAAAATTAGTCATTTTTCAAAATTTCTAACATTCCATTTTTTTCACACCATTCATTAGAAAACGCATCGTCAATTGATATGAATGCAAAAAGGCACAAAAATAGGCAACGAGGATCTATTTTTGCGAAAAAAACGTGTGCTATAACTGATAAAAATTGGTTATTTTTAAAAATCCTTTTTCCACACTATTCATGAGGAAACGCATCGTCATTTGATATGAATGCAAAAGAGGCACAAAAATAGGCAACAAAGATCTATTTTTTAAACTTTCCATTTTTACGAAAAAATGTGTAGTATAACTCACAAAAATTAGTCAATTTTCAAAATTTCTAACTTTCCCATTTTTTTCACACTATTCATTAGAAAACGCATCGTCATTTGATATGAATGCAAAAAAGGCACAAAAATAGGCAAGAAGATCTATTTTTTACACTTTCAATTTTTGCCAAAAAAACAGGTGCAATAACTCACAAAAATTGGTTATTTTAAAAAATTTACCTTTCCCTTTTTTTCATACCATTCATTAGAAAACACATCGTCATTTGATATAAATTCAAAAAAGGCACAAGAAAGGATAACGACAACCAATGTTTTAAACTTGCCGTTTTGGCCAAAAAACGTGTGCTATAGCTCACGAAAATTAGTCATTTTTTAAAATTTCTAACTTTCTCCTTTTTGCACACAATTCATTAGAAAACGCATCATCATTTGATATGAAGGTAAAAAAGGCACAAAAATACACAAAAATAGGCAACGAAGATCTATTTTTCAAACTTTCCATTTTTGCGAAAAAAACGTGTTATAAAACTCACAAAAATTGGTTACTTTTCAAAATTTCTAACTTTTCCTTTTTTCACATAATTCATTAGAAAACACATCATCATTTAATATGAGTTAAAAAAAGGCACAAAAACGGTCAACGACGACCAATTTTTTAAACTTGACATTTTGCAAAAAAAACGTGTGCTATAACTCATGAAAATTGGAAATTTTTCAAAATTTCTAACTTTCCCTTTTTTTAAGAACACTCGTTAGAAAACGCATCGTCATTTGATATGAATGCAAAAAAGGCACTTTAGTCAACGAAGATCTATTTTTTAAACTTTACATTTTTGCGAAAAAAACGTGTGTTATTACTCGCAAAAATTGGTTATTTTTAAAAATTTCTAGCTTTTTTTTCACACCATTGAAGAGAAAACGCATCGTCATTTGATATGAATGCAAAAAAGGCACAAAAATAGGCAACGAATATCTATTTTTTAAACTTTCCATTTTTGCAAACCAAACGTGTGCTATAACTCACAAAAAATGGTTATTTTTAAAAACTTCTAACTTTCCCTTTTTTTACACAATTCATTAGAAAACGCATCGTCATTTGATATGAATGCAAAAAGGCACCAAAATAGGAAAGAAGGTCTATTTTTTAAACTTTCCATTTTTGCGAAAACAAACGTGTGCTATCAATCACAAAAATTAGTTATTTTTAAAAATTTCTGCCTTTCCCTTTTTTCACACCATACATTAGAAAACACATTGTCATTTGGTACGAATTCAAAAAAGGCACAAAAACGGATAACGACAATCAATTTTTTAAACTTGCCATTTTGGCCAAAAAAACGTTTGCTATAACTTACAAATATTGGTCATTTCTCATAATTTCTAACTTTCCATTTTTTTCACACCATTCATTAGAAAACGCATCGTTAATTGATATGAATGCAAAAAAGGCATAAAAATAGGCAAGCCAACACCGAAAGTGCGCAGTTGCTGAGGAAGGCCAAAGGCTCGCGCTGCCCCGCGCCACGATCGGGTCGATGCATCTCCAACGGGCATATCTACAACCCGTGGCTTTGGCTGCTGACTCAATCCACACTGGTCCACGCCCCGAGCCGATTGGCGGACTGGCGTTAACCGTTCCATATCCGACCGGGGAGCATCGCCGGCCCCCATCTGCTTCCCTCCAAACAATTTCAAGCACTCTTTGACTCTCTTTTCAAAATCCTTTTCATCTTTCCCTCGCGGTACTTGTTTGCTACTGGTCTCTCGCTCGTATTTAGCCTTGGTTGGAATTTACCACCCGATTGGGGCTGCATTCCCAAACAACCTGACTCGTCGACAGTGCCTCGTCGTGCGATAGGGTCCCTGCACTACGGGAAACAATCACTGTATCCACAACCGGTCATGAATCAGCTTTCCAATTACTTGAAATACCTAAGATAGCCTCAGAAACCAAACGAATGAGATCAGGCTTGTTTTTAGAAATTGCAAAGAATTTTTTACACAAAACGTCTTTTGCAGCCAGGGCTCCAACAACCTTTGAACTTTTTTTTTCCTTCTCTTGCTTAACCTGTTTAAGCTATAGTCTGTATTGTTTTTCATTCTTCTCATAATTACCTTTGAGTGTTTTTCATTTCCGACAAAAGTGTTTCTCAAATGCAATTTCGAAGAGGGAATTTAAAATTTTTGAAAAATAACCACTTTTGTCGGAAATAGCATATGTTCTTTTGGCCAAAATGGAAAATCTCAATAACTTGCCGTCAGTGGCCGTTTTTGTGCCCTTTTTTTCACTCTTATCAAATGGCGATATGTTATTTAATGAATGGCATAAAAAAGGGAAAGTTAGAAATTCTAAAAAATTACCATTTTTGTAGGTGATAGCATGTGTTTTTTTGGCAAAAATGGCAAATCTAAAAAACTTGTCGTCGTTGGCTGTTTTCTTGTCATATTTTGGACTCATATCAATTAACAGTGTAATATTTAATGAATGATGTAAAAAAAGTGAAAGATAGAAATTTTGAAATATGACCATTTTTTGTGGGTTACACAACACACTTTTTTTTGCAAAAATGGAAAATTTAAATAACTTGCCGTCTGTGGTCGTTTTTTTGTTGTTTTTGTACTCATATCAATTGACGATATGCTACTTAATGAATCGTGTAACAAAAAGAGAAATTTAAAATTTTTTAAAAATTATCATTTTTTGTGGGCTATGGTACACATTGTTTTTGCCAAAATGAAAAATCTCAAAAACTTGCCTTTATGAGCCGTTTTCGTGCCATTTTTTCCTCTTATATCAAATGATGATATGCTATCTAATAAATGGTGTAAAAAAAGAAAATTAAAAATTTTGAAAAATGACCATTTATTGGGGTTATAACATGTTTTTTTGCCCAAAACAGTAAATCTCAAAAACTTGCCATAGATGGCCATTTTTGTGCGCCATTTTTTCACTCATATAAAATGACGATGTGCTATCTCATGAATGTCATAAAAAAGGAAGTTAGAAATTTTTAAATATGACCATTTCGTGGGTTATAGCACATAGTTTTTTGCTAACATGGCAAATCTAAATAACTTGCCGTCAGTGGCTATTTTTGTTCCGCTTTTTGTACTCATATCAAATGACGATGTGCTATCTATTGAATGTTGTAAAAAAAGGGTAAGTTAGAAATTTTGAAAAATGATCATTTTGTGGGTTATAGCACACATTTTTTTATCCAACATGGCAAATATAAAAAATTTGCATTTGTTGGTCATTTTCTTGCCATTTTTTGGACCCATATCAATTGGCAATGTTCTTTCTAATGAATGTTGTAAAAAAATAAAATTTTGAAATATGACCATTTTTGTGTGTTATAGCACACATTTTTTTGTCCAAAGCCGAATCTCAATAACTTGCCGTCAGAGGTCGTTTTCCTGCCCTTTTTTGCACTCATATTAAATGGCGATACGTTATTTAATGAATGGCGTAAAAAAATAAGAAAGTTATAAATTTTGAAAAATGACCATTTTTGTGGGTGATAGCACATGTTTTTTTTTAAAAAAAGAACAGAAACTTTATATCATCGTGAGCAAAAGACGGTGCCGGATATACCAGTCACACCGTTACAAAATAAAGCTAGGGAAATTAAATTTAGGGTACTACTCCATTACATGATTAAGAGACGAGATTTAGAGGAACACTACTTCGAGATTCCCAAGTAGTACTGCTCTCTATCCCCCACAGAAATGTAAATCTAAGCATTGATGCCTTTTGAGCTTGGACTGCATGCAAGTCCCAAAAGCCTCAAAAGGTTTTGTATACAAAATATGCAGAATTTAATTTAAAAAATGGCAAATCTTAAAAATTTTCCATCGTTGGCCGTTTTCTTTCCGTTTTTTGGACTCATTCAATTAAAGATATCTTATCTAATGAATGGTGTAAAAAAAACTGAAAGTTAGATATTTTGAAATATGACCATTTTGTGGGTATAGCACACTTTGTTTTTGCCAAAATGGCAAATCTAAAAAACTTGTCATTGTTGGCCATTTTCTTGCCATTTTTTGGACTCATATCAATCGGCGATGTCCTATCTAATGAATGGTGTAAAAAAAAGTGAAAGTTAGAAATTCTGAAATATTACCATTTTTTTGGGTATAACACACGTTTTTTTGGCCAAAATGACAAATCTAAATACTTGTCGTCGATGGCCGTTTTCGTGCCATTTTTTGTACTCATATTTAATGGAAATGTGTTATTTAATCAATGGTGTAAAAAAAAGGAAAAGTTAGAAATTTTACAAATCTCAAAAACTTACCGTCTGTTGCCATTTACGTGTTATTTTTTTCACTCATATCAAATGGCAATGTGTTGTCTGACAAATTGTTTAAAAAAAAGGAAAATAAGAAATTTTCAAAAATCAGATTTTGTAGGTTGTAGCATACGTTTTTTTGGCCAAAATGGCAAATCTCAATAACTTGTCTTCAGTGGTTGTTTCTGTGCCATTTTTTGCACTTATATCAAATGGTAATGGGCTATTTAATGAATGGTGTATAAAAGGAAAATTTTGAAATTTTGAAAAATTACCATTTTTGTGGGTTAGCATCCGTTGTTTTGGGCCAAAATGGGCAAATCTCAAAAATTTGCCTTCATGGACCGTTTTTGTGCCATTTTTTGCTCTCATATCAAATGTTAATGTGCTACATTATAAATTGTGTAATAAAATGAAAAATTAGAAATTTTTAAAAATGACCATTTTTGAAAGTTATAATAAACACACGTTTTTTTGTCCAAAATGGTAAATCTCAAAAATTTGCCGTCGGTGACCATTTTTGTGCCATTTTTTGCACTCATATAAAATGGTGATGTGCTATATAAGGAAAGGCATAAAAAAGGAAAGTGAAAGTTTTGAAATATGACCACTTTTGTGGGTTATAGCACACATTTTTTTTGCCAAAATGGCAAATCTAAACAACTTGTCGTCGATGGCCGTTTTTGTGCCGCTTTTTGCACTCATGTCAAATGGAGATGTTCTATTTAATGAATGGTGTACAAAAAATGGAAAGTTAGAAGTTTCAAAAACTTATCATTTTTGTGGGTTATAGCACACGCTTTTTTGGCCAAAATGAAAAATCTAAATAACTTCCCATCAGTGGCCATTTTTTGCCATTTTTTACACTCATATCAAATGTTGATTTGCTATCTAATGAATGGAGGAAAAAAAGGGAAAGTGTAAATTTTGAAAAATTTACTATATTTCGTGGGTTATATATAACATATGTTTTTCGACCAAAATTACAAGTTTGTGAAACTTGCCAACCTCAACTATTTTTGTCCCTTTTTTGCACCCATCTCAATTGGCAATATAGCACCAAGCCAATGGTTTGAAAATATTGGTAAATGTAAGACGTTTCAAAAAATCAACATTTTCATTGGTCATAGCACATTATTTTGGGCCAAAAGTTGAAGTGACAAAACCTTGTTGACAAGGATCATTTTCGTGTCATTTTTTGAACCCATATCAATTGGCATCATGGTACAAAGCAAACGTTGTGGTAAAATGATGAATGTAAACTTTCGAAAAAATCACCAAATTTTGTGGGCTATAACACACGTTTTTTTGGCCAAAAATGGCAAATTTCAAAAACTTGTCTACATGGATTGTTTTCGTGCCATGTTGTCACCCATATCAATTGGTAATGCGATACCAAGTCAACGTTATGAAAAAAATGGGAAATATAAATTTTGAATAATTTACTATTTTTAGTGGGTTATATCTAACATACGTTTTTTGCCCAAAATTACAAATTCTTGAAACTTGCCAACCTCGACTATTTTTGTGACCTTTTTGCACCCATCTCAATTGGTAATATAGCACCAAGCCAATGGTATGAAAATATTAGGAAATGTAGACATTTCAAACAATCAACATTTTCATGGGTTATAGCACATTATTTTTGGCCAAAAGTTGAAGTTCCAAAACCTTGTTGACATGGGTCATTTTGTGTCGTGTTTTGAACCCATATCTTTTTCTTTTTTTTTTACATTTTTGACACCTCTTACAAGTTATCAATTGGCATCGTGGTACCAAGCAAATGTTGTGGAAAAATGAGAAAAGTAAACTTTTTGAAAAATCACTAGTTTTTGTTGGCTATAACACAAGTTTTTTGGCCAAAATTTGCTAATTCCAAAAACTTGTTGACATGGGTTGTTTTCGTGCCACTTTTTCACCCATTTCAATTTACCAAACCAACGGTTTGAAAAAAATGGAAAATGCAAATTTTTAAAATTTCACTATTTTTTGTGAGTTATATATAATAACACAAGTTTTTCAGGCAAAAATTACAAGTTTCTGAAACTTGCCAACCTCAACTATTTTTGTGCCCTTTTTTCACCCATATCTATTGGCAATATAGAACTATGCCAATGGTATGAAAAAAATGAGAAATGTAGACGTTTCAAAAAATCAACATTTTCATGGGTTATATCACATTATTTTGGCCACAAGTTGAAGTCCCAAAAACTTGCTGACAGTGGTCATTGTCATGTTTTTTTTAACCCATATCAATTGGCATCGTGGTACCAAGAAAACGTTGTGGAAAAATGAGAAACGAAAACTTTTTGAAAAATCACTTGTTTTGTGGGTTATAATACACGTTTTTTTGGCAAAAATGTCAAATTCCAAAACCTTGTCCACATGGATCGTTTTCGTTCCATTTTTTCGCCCATATAAATTGGTAATGTGGTACCAAGCAGATGGAATGAAAGAAATGGTAAATGCAAATTTTTAAAAACTCACTATTTTTTGTGAGTCATATATAACATACATTTTTTTTTTGGCCAAAAATTACGAGTTCGTGAAACTTGACAAACTCGACTATTTTTGTGTCCTTTTTTGCACCCATCACAATTGACAATATAGTACAGAGCCGACAGTATTAAAAAATGGGAAATGTAGATGTTTCAAAAAATCAACATTTTCTTGGGTTATATAGCACATTATTTTTGGCCAAAAGTTGAAGTCCCAAAAACTTGGTGGCATGGGTCGTTTTCGTGACTTTTTTTAACCCACATCAATTGGCATCGTGGTACCAAGTAAATGTTGTGAAAAAATGAGAAACACAAACTTTTTGAAAAATCACCAGTTTTGTGAGCTATAACAAACGTTTTTTACATCAAAAATAACAAATTTTAAAAACTTGTCGATATGGATCGTTTTCGTGCCATTTTTCACCCATATCAATTAGTATAGTATTATCAAGTCAACGGTATGAAAAAAATGGGAAATGCAAAATTTGAAAAATTCACTATTTTTCGTGAGTTATATATAAAATACACTTTTCGACCAAAAATTACATGTTCCTGAAACTTGCTAACCTTCACTATTTTTGTGCCCTTTTTGCAACTATCTCAATAGGGAATATAGTACCAAGCAAACGGTATGAAAAAAATGGGAAATGTAGGCGTTTCAAAAAATTAATATTTTTATGGGTTATATAGCACATTATTTTTTGCCAAAAGTTGAAATGCCAAAAACTTCATGATAGGGTCGTTTTCGTGTTGTTTTCGGAATCCATATCAATTGGCATCGTGGTACTAAGCAAACGTTGTGAAAAACTAATGAATATAAACTTTTTCAAAAATCACCAATTTTTGTGGGCTATAACACATGTTTTTTGGTCAAAAATGCAAATTTCAAAAGATTTTCTACATGGATCATTTTCTTGCCATATTTGTCACCCATATCAATTAGTAATGTGATACCAAGTCAAGGGTCTGAAAAAAAATGGGAAATGCATATTTTGAAAATTTTACTATTTTTCGTGGGTTATATCTAACATATGTTTTTTGCCCAAAATTACAAGTTTCTAAAACTTGCCAACTTCAACTATTTTTGTGCCCTTTTTGCACCCATCTCATTTGGCAATATAGTACCAAGTCAATAGTATGAAATATTGGGAAATGTAGACATTTTAAAAAAAATCAACATTTTTATGGGTTATAGTACATTATTTAATTTTTGCCAAAAGTTGAAATGCCAAAACCTTGTTGACATGGGTTGTTTTCGTATCGTTTTTGAACCCATATCAATTGGCATGGTGGTACTAAGCAAATGTTGTGGAAAAATAGAAACGTAAACTTTTTGAAAAATTACCAGTTTTCTGAGCTATAACACGTTTTTTTGTCAAAAAAGGCAAATTTCAAAAACTTTTCTACACGGATCATTTTCTTGCCATATTTGTCACCCATATCAATTGGTAACGTGATACTAAGTCAACGATATAAAAAATGGGAAATGCATATTTTGAAAATTTTACTATTTTTCATGAGTTATATCTAACATACGTTTTTCGCCCAAAATTACAAGTTTCTAAAACTTGCCAACTTCAACTATTTTTGTGCCCTTTTTGTACCCATCTCAATTGAAAATATAGTACCAAGCCAATGGTATGAAAATATTGGAAAATGTAGACGTTTTAAAAAATCAACATTTTCATGAGTTGTAACACATTATTTTTGGCCAAAAGTTGAAATGCCAAAATCTTGTTGACATGGGTTGTTTTCGTATCGTTTTTTGAACCCATATCAATTGGCATGGTGATACTAAGCAAACATTATGAAAAAATAGAAACGTAAAATTTTTTAAAAATTACCAGTTTTTGTAGGCTATAACACACGTTTTTTGGTCAAAAAATGCAAATTTTCAAAAACTTTTCTACATGGATCATTTTCTTGCCATATTTGTTACCCATATCAATTGGTAACATGATACCAAGTCAAGGGTATGAAAAATATGGGAAATGCATATTTTGAAAATTTTACTATATTCGTGGGTTATATCTAACATACGTTTTCACCCAAAATTACAAGTTTCTAAAACTTGCCAACTTCGACTATTTTTGTGCCCTTTTTACACCCATCTCAATTGGCAATATAGTACCAAGCCAATGGTATGAAAATATCGAGAAATGTAGACGTTTTAAAAAATCAACATTTTCATTGGTTATAGCACATTATTTTTTGCCAAAAGTTGAAATGCCAAAACCTTGTTGATATGGGTTGTTTTTGTATCGTTTTTTGAACCCATAGCAATTGGCATGGTGGTACTAAGCAAACGTTATGGAAAAATAGAACGTAAACTTTTTGAAAAATTACCAGTTTTTGTGGGCTATAACACACTTTTTTTGATCAAAAAATGCAAATTTCAAAAACTTTTATACATGGATCATTTTCTTGCCATATTTGTTACCCATATCAATTGGTAACGTGATACCAAGTCAAGGTTATGAAAAATACGGGAAATGCATATTTTGAAAATTTTACAATTTTTCGTGGTTATATCTAACATACGTTTTTCTAAAACTTGCCAACTTCGACTATTTTTGTACCATTTTTTCACCCATCTCAATTGGCAATATAGTACCAAGCCAATGGTATGAAAATATTGGGAAATGTAGACGTTTTAAAAAAATCAACATTTTCATGGGTTATAGCACATTATTTTTGGCCAAAAGTTGAAATGCCAAAACCTTGTTGACATAGGTTGTTTTCGTATTGTTTTTTGAACTCATATCAATTGGCATGGTGGTACTAAGTAAAAGTTGTGAAAAAATAAAAACGTAAACTTTTCGAAAAATTACCAATTTTTGTGGGCTATAACACACGTTTTTTTGTCACAAAAATCAAATTTCAAAAACTTTTCTACATGGATCATTTTCTTGCCATATTTGTCACCCATATCAACTGGAAATGTGATACCAAGTCGACGGTATGAAAACAAATGGGAAATGCATATTTTGAAAATTTTACTATTTTTTGTGGGTTATATCCAACATACGTTTTTCGCCCAAAATTACAAGTTTCTAAAACTTGCCAACTTCGACTATTTTTGTGTCCTTTTTGCACATCTCAATTGGCAATATAGTACCAAGCCAATGGTATGAAAATATTGGGAAATGTAGATGTTTTAAAAAATCAACATTTTCATGCGTTATATTACCAGTTTTGTGAGTTATAATACACGTTTTTTAGCCAACTGGTAAACTTTTTAAAAAATTACCAGTTTTGTGAGTTATAATACACGTTTTTAAGCCAAAAATGACAAATTCCAAAAACTTGTCTACATGGACCGTTTTCGTAACATTTTTTCACCCATATCAATTGGTAATGTGGTACCAAGCCAACGGTTTGAAAAAAATAGAAAATACAAATTTTAAAAAATTCACTATTTTTCGTGAGTTATAACATATGTTTTTCGTTCAAAACTTAAAAGTCCAAAATACTTGTACAGGAGCCAATTACATGTCGTTTTTTTCATCCATGTCACGTACGAAACCAATAGTGTAAAAAATGAAAAAACGTAGACTTTTAAAAAAAAATCACCTTTTTTCTAAGCTATAGCAGACATTTTCTGGCCAAAAATTATGAGTTCCTAAAACTTGTTTGTCGCATGGGGAACCTCTGTATTCTTGATAGCTAAACTAAGTCTAAAGTGAGGATAGAGAGTCTCTGCATTCTTGATTTCTTTCTCCAGTTGAACAAATTGGATCACAAGTTGCCCCGTATGTCTGATGTTGAACAAGACTGAAACTTCATATTATTCTCATACCAAAAAAATATAGAAGTACAAGAAACAAATAACGCATTAAGTTAATGGAAATCACTAGGATGCAAGAAAATTCATCGTTATATGATGGGGCTTACACAAGCGAATAGGCGACAAAATCGTTACATTGATTATCTCTCTAATTTATTATTGTTGTTATTGTAAAACACTTGCGGAACAAGGGAACTTGCAGCTGAACAAGTGAAATAGTGGCTTGGAGGATGTTTCTCCATGCATGCATAAGCCTTTTTTTGATGAAGGAACAATTAAGCAGGTTAATTTAGATCTTAATTAGAGTAATATCAAAGCAATTATCATCACCAGGATGCTTTGACCCAACTTCGCTCCACCATTGCTGCTGCTGCTGTGTGTAGTTGTCCTAGTGTCGGAAGTTGGTGATGAACTTGAAGAAGATGGCGATGTCGATGTAGAGGAAGTTGTCGGAGGGTTTGTTGTGGATGAACTAGTGCTTGAGTCCGCATTTGCTACTTTGAAAATCTTTGCATCAGGAGAATTCGGTGGCAGATTCAGTATAGCTGCCAAAAATAAAACAAAATAAACATCAAAAAAAAAAAAAAAACCAATCCAGCAACAATACAACACTAAATACGCTAATGATTGAACATGGTTGATGAATAGTCCCATGCATGCATGCATCTTGAACATGCTACTTAAAAACTCATTTCCACAGTTTGAGGAATTAGTTAATTACAAGGGCAGTCGGAAACTTTTGCATCAATTTCGCATGCTGCGGGCATTTGGAGAGCCAAAGTGGTGTTGATAGGGAGACCCATTGAGGGATCCGTGCTCTCTTTGATGAGAACACACAGGCACTTGGGCTTAGCAATTTTCACTTTCTTGGTGTCCTCACAGCATTCAGGAGTTGGCTTCTTTGCCTCGCCACTGACATATGGGATGCAAGCTGCAAGATTCGCAAGCTGGTCAGCACAATCTTTCTCATCTTCTTCCATAGTAGCCATTGCTGTTGTTGCCAATGTGACCAGGAAAATGCACACGATAAAGATCTTGAAGCTAAAGATGACTCTCTCCATTTTCACTCAACTTCACAGGTTATGATTATTGGATATTTTATGTTTACCTTACCAACTATGGAGCAAGAATGTTTGGAACTTCAACTTTTGTCGTTGATTTTACTTTACCTTACCAATCTTTACAAGAAAAGGAGCAATTTGGGACCCTATTTATATATATTGGTTAAGTTGGGCATTTATTGTCTTCCCATACCTGTCTTAATTATTGAAAAATGATTGATGTAACTCATTCCTCAATTTCTGTTCCAATGCCGAAATGATTTCCTGTTAGCAGAGTTACTGCGTAGAAAAGAAAAGGCATTCGATACTGCCAGAGCAATTTTCTTTAAAAGGTATAAAGTACCCTTGATTAAGTTAACAACCATTGCAAAGCCTTGTCTCCATTTCTGCTCTCATCAACATCCTGTAACGTATGTCTTGGTTTGGATCAGTTAGCTTGTGAAGTTTTAGAGCCAAAGGAAAAGATAAATGTTAGAGTTCGGCTCAAGAAATTAGAATCATGATTTCAACTAAACACAAGTCCACAAACCACCTAATTGACACCACCGAGAAAAAATCTCCTTGTGTTTCAGACCCATTAAAATCATAATTTCAACTATTATTAATTGTCCGTGTTTCATACCCATTAAAATCATAATTTCAACTATTATTAATTGTCCGTTTCATATATGAATCGCGTTTTTAGTAAAAGAAATTGGACTCTCCAAGAAGTTTGGTACATGTTCTCAGCGGAAATTTTTAAGAAAAAAAAACATTTAGAATTGATCTACTCAGAACCTTAGGTTTGGGAATTAATATTTTCATAGACAGTTTAATATAAAACGTGTTAGGTTTGAGAAGAACAATCCCTCACATTACATGTTCATTATTATGCAGATGATGAGTCTGGTGGATGAACAAACCAGAAGGTGCAAATTCATATCCATTTGTAAACTACTTGTGACTGTTGGTAAGCCAGTGATTTTGTATATATTCAATTAATAAGAAATTGTATAGAATAGAAGTTGAAACAACTAACAAAGGGTGATTTTTATCCAGACAATAATTTATATTTTCTTCAAATACGTTGAGTAGAGTCCCTTCCCTGATCTCAGAATTTGATGGAGAAAGAGGAGAGCATTGAATGAAAGGAAGGAAAGATACAGTAACACAAGCATCACTTTGAGAAATGTAATTCCGCCTTCCAAGAGAAGACGAGATACCATTCCCACTTCCCAAGAAGATCATCATCCTCTACCTCCCAAGATCCTGTATTTTGATACAAACAAAGGAAGTAAATGATTTGGAATTCAGGAGTTATTTCAAAGGATTCATGTTTCAAGAGCTTCCATTCCTAAGTGTATCAAAATCGGATCCGCTTCTCACTTCCCAATACACTCATCAATAGATTTATGCCATCCATTCATTCATTTTCTCATGAATTGAACGCAGGCAGACCAAACACCAATCCTACTAAATCTCAAATTTCTTAACACATTCTGCTTTCATCAAAGGAGAAAATAAAACACTTACATATCTAGAAAACTAATTAAGAGGCCATTTACAATTCAATGGAAAAATCAACACAAAGCAAAATCACTATATTTCCTCAAACTAGCAAAAGAGTTACAACCGGTTGGAAGGAAAGGAGACTCACCAAAAAATAACCTCCCCCTCTACAGAAAAGTGATCTTCGCATAAAGAGTCCTTACAAAGATGGAAAAACAATGGAACCCGCCTTTACACCTAAAAAACATATACTGAAATTTTGCCTTTTCAACTTTCTTTAGGATGCTGATATGACAGAGAGGGAAAAAAACAGCAAGAGTCCAGAATGTACAGTGTGCTATACAAATGAGAGAGCAGTATGGACTGACCCAACCCATGTAGAATTGTATATTTTTCTCCTTCTATCTATCAACGAACTTGTTATCCACTGCTCTTTTCATGCCTTATACTTCATTTGTGTAAGAAAACATATCAAGTATGATCCTGCTTTCCATTTGAATCAGCTCCTCCAACCACAGCAGGAGGTTTGACTTGGCTAGGTGGTGGGGGTGCTGTAAGGGCATAAGTAAGCCTCGATGAGGAATTTTCAATTAAACCAGCAACACCAGCAGCTGCAGATTGTGCATTTGAAGGAAGGAAAAGATCATGCCTTTGGTCCTTATAAGCGTTCCAAACCTGCAAAACAACACATCTTTTCTCATAATTCACGCATATAAACACGGAATAAAGAAAATAAGCTAGAAGCTTTAATATGCTACCAGCAACTATAGTAACAGCGGTAACAGGATATGTTGATAATTAATGGCAAAACCTAATAAGTCTCAAATTTAAGAACTCTTAGTATGCTGTCCATCCTCTCATAGAAACCAACAATGCCTCCCATGCACTATCGCCAATCACATGAACGTCATGACGTTATACTATATTGCGTGCATGATAAAACAAAGAGAATTTATTGTTTAAATACTTAACAAAAAAGCTGTTGTATGGGTTGGCAAAACAAAAATAGGGACTCAGAAATAACATGGCAGAATGGAAAACCTAAGGAAAAACAAAAAAGGGAAACAAATACTTATATAATTACATTCTCTTTTCCAGTTATCTAAAATCACTTGAGTACCTCCACTTAAATACACAACTTTTAACTGAGTTGAAGCAAAAATTAGAATTTGAAATCACTTCAATTTTACCATATAATAGATCTTGCAATCTCTCTATGGTATTTCCGCATAGGTACGCAAACCCAACCCCACCCTTCTCATTTGAACAAAAGAGTCCTTCCTCTTGCTCCAAAAGTCAGACTCACTTCAACTCTCAGTGTCAGCTTCTCTTACATTGATAAATGCTTTTTTTAACTTTCTCCTCTCTGTTTTACAATTCATTGAGCATAACTTTAAATTACAAAAAAAAAAAAAATCTGCATTTCTAAGATGACAGTCCATCTAAAACACGGGAGATGAGCGTAGGCTACCCCTTCAACTAAATGGAAAAACATTTTGAGGTTTCTGCAAATATCTCATAGATATTGGTTTCCAAAGTTGGTCTTCAACTGCAGATTCTAGGGGGTAACATGGGATAAGTCTCAATTGAAAAAGCTCCAAAATTTTGGAGTAAACTTTCCCTGAACATGGGGATTCTCTCTTCCCTTGGGCAGAAGGTCAGGGACATTCTTCCATTCACTCATGAAGTGCATAATGTACAAATAAATAAACATAAGGAGCGTATAAATGAGCAGTGTAATACTCTTTGTGCGCAATACAAGCACCTTGAGATAGTATATGGACAATTACATTACTCATGCTCAGTGGGTGGTTCATAGATACCATTGAATGTGCTCATAACTATTAACTTAAGTGTTTGACCTGGTCCCACATTTCTTTAACTTCAAAATCGAGCTCTTATAGCACTTAACACTGTTTAAATTACATTTACTTTTAAGACCAGGAGTTAGAGAGAATAGCGCACAACATTTGAACACCCGATCATATTTCTGAAAATAATAACAAATTACTGAGTAGAAAGAAACAGTGGGGCCCCTTTCTTTTCACCATGGAGACACCAAGGTTAATTAAAACAAATAATAAGAAAAATAAATTCACATAAAAATTTTATTGTAAAAAGGAACACGAGGAGTCGCTATCTATTCCATCCATACAGACCTGAGGAATTAGAATTAACTGTTGAAACATCCCATAAAATAAATAGCACATGCTAATAATCCAGATAAAAGAAAAATCAATAGTTGCAATGAAGGGACTCTTCCTGGTCTGGGCATGCTTACTACTAATCTGAAAGATGTATAACTGGAAATTTGGAAGACTTGCACATGCATATTATACCTCACATGTAAAATATATACACAAGAGGAGGCATTTAAAGGAGAAAAAATGGTAAAATCCTTTGTGTGCAAGCTTTTGGAGTTGAGACTTACAGAAGAGGCATTTAGTATCTCCCGAACTTTAATACAGTGGGCACCTTCCGCAGCAAAGGCGCGCAGAACCTAGTGAAAAGAGAGACGCATAAAATTACAAGGCATAAACCTCCTCAAGAAATGACAATCTCTCAGCACAGCTAAGTACATTTTGAGAATTTAAAACATGAATGAGACAGCAGCGATAACAAAGTCAATCTCCAAAAGACTACAGGTTTATACACATTTCATGCCAGTTTAACACTTAACTCCAAAATTTAATCTTTGTAACCCTGGTTCTGAGAATTAAATATAAATGGCCAAATGAGCTTTAGATTGAGAACATTGGCGAAATGGTAACCATATAGCCGACCCCACTTATTAGAACAAAGGCTTAGTTTTTCTTGTTCTTCAACTCTGGTTCTGAGAAACTTGAGAAACTCAAGGATTCCAGCCATACAAAAATATTTCAACCAATTAAAAATCCCTGTACAGTGCTAATCAGGAATTAACAGATACTTGCACATTACAAGTGATAAGGAAAAACTCAAATTCTCAATTAAGAGGACAGTAAATAACGGAAAACAGAGTGTTTCCTGACTATGAAAAATTTATCATTCACAAGTGCACTTTAAACAAAGACAAACTGTATCAAATTTCAAAGACAGAATTGTCAAACAATTTTAAAGCATTTAGAAAGTAGGAAACACAGAATTGATTGAACACCAAAGATAGTCCAAAAAAGAGGATAGGAGAGTTGCACATGTCCAAATATTTTAGTCACGAGATTGCTTGGAGATATATGCTAAATTAAGGGCTTGTTTGATAAAGCAATTCAACAACAACAACAACAACAACTGAGTCTTTATCCCACTAATTGATAAAAGCAATTCAAATGTGAAAATTAATTTGGTTCAGTCTTGAATCAATTAAGCTTGTTTTATAAACACGTCACAAAGCTTAATGGATAAAGAGGATCTGGAAATGTAGGCAAAATGATGATAGAATTTTACACATAAAATCCGGCTTAATGCAAAATTTGAGTATAATCAAATAGAGTTTCAAAATATTTTTTAATATGACATAATTAACACCGTTTTTTTTTTCCACACAATTAATCACATGTATTTTCACACATTTTCACACACTACAAATTTACACATTATACACTTTCACATACCGCGTTTTTATACATGCTACAAAAATTTTCACCCGCTACAAATATTTATACAAACTACACTTTTTCAAATATTACCCACATTTTCATACACTACAATATTTACACATACTATACATTTTTACACACTATGCATATTTACACATTACATACATTTTAGCACATCACCATATTTACACGTTGCACACACTTTCACACATCACCATTATTATATTTTCACATACTACATCCTCGTTGGATGATCACACAAATAAAATCATATAATTAACGAATTTAGCAACTTAATACTTTCAAATTTCAAACTTCAGATTGAATTAATTTTCAGTTTTCTCAAACGGGCCCTAAGTTACAATCACCTATAATCTACAAAATCAACTCACCTCAACAGCAAGCACACGCCCAATGGATGCTTCTGATTCATTCCACTTCATCTGAGCACAAAGACCATTTTTCCCCCCAGCCCTCCAATCGAGAAGACCAAGAAGTACTTCAACAAGACCAACCCTGTAAAGATGTAAAAGCTCTATCAAAATAAACAAAGTACACAAGTTGAAACCCTGTCATTAAGTCCTTTTATATACAAGTGAGTTTGGAACACAAAAAGACAACACTGCTGTTGATACCAGCCCACATATATGTGAACCTTCTCAACCTTCATTTCTACTCTCCTTGAGCTCTAACATGGCCCACACAGGTCTATCGCCATAATCATCTTCCCTAGAGTCTTATACATCTACTTTCATCAATTCATCCCATTAGGTTTGGCAATTAACAATTAAATGTCCACAAACGCACAAGGAAAAAACAAGCCTCTTGCAGTTATTAATTTGTTTCTATTTGATTCCAATTAGTAAAAGGTTCTCCGTTTGGCACTGTTTCATCAATCTCAATAGCTTAGTGTCATGTCAAGGCTATTTTAGAACACGGAGGGTATCTTTGGGAAAAGTAGAATAACCTTAAAACAAGGGTCTGTTATACAAATTGCAAGAGGTTTCATCGGTTTTCTCCAATGGTTTAAATGTACTTTAATTCAAGAGATACTGTTATCAGTCATTTCTCATCTATTTCCAATTGTTGTGATAGTCAATCCACTTGTTCAATTCTCTAAGAGAAGGCAACAGCACAACTCACCAACATCCGAAAACCTCTCCAAAATATTCCATAAGGAAACTATCCTCCAGCTTATCATAACTAGAAGCTGACTGCAATAATACATCACAACCTTTTCCAAACAAGTATTATTCTGCTCCTATTTCTGGTTAAGTATAATTCAACAAAGAAATATCATTCGGAGCAACACTTAAAAGATTATTAACCGGTGCATGTAGTGTTTCCCATGTCTGCACATCATCCATACAGATAACATGATGGAACATGCTTAAATGTTGTACTTACTTCAGTCCTTGTGCAACCAGTGCATCTCTTGCTCGATTTCCAGCAGCCACAACACGTTTGAGTGTTTCAAGAGCTAATATGCTCCCACCTTGCCATCCAATCGCTTTCATCAAGAGTGGAACAACCTGAAAGTATAATTATCAAAATTAAACCAGGCAAGAAAACTAAAATCCAGAACACGAGACTGCAAGACTCAGCAGAATTAAAACGATACTACAATCTGTAAGAGGTCTGCATATTTTTTCCGATCAATATAAAAACCAAATATAAAAAATACCTGTGGAGTCCCTACACTAGTGGCTGCCATAGCTTCGGCACATATTGTACTGGATGCAAGTTGATGTAAGACACGCAAACAACTCAGACGAACAAGTTCTTTAGGGGTTGGGGAAGACGGCTGCGCCGAACTATCCTCAGCTTCACTTGTTTCTCCAGGGTAATTGCCATTTCTAATCTCCACTGAAGCCATAGTTTCCCTTCTCCCCTCATAGGCCACTGCAGATACAAGTTTGGGAACATACCCAAGATAGCCAACATGATCTGCAAGAGCAGGGTGTACACGTAACAAAGAGACCAATGCAGCAGAGAGAAGTAGAGGGAGCTCAGGATCAACAGCATGGTCATCATAATGTGATGAACCAATGGATGAAAGATACTGATCCAACAGTCCTTCCAAAAATCTCTTGGGATTTCTAAGAGGAAATTTTGGATCCTTCAAGAATAACCTGACATAGATACCTCCAACCTATAGAGCAAAAGAATAACTGAGAAGCAGTACAAAATCTTGAATTGGACGTATATTTGTACTTTTAGCATATAAGAAACCTGAGGTTCATCTCTCATCTCCTGTTGGCCAGAAGCCTGCTCGGGAACATCCCAATCTACAACACGTCCTTTCATCTGTTCCCGGTATAGATCTGATGCCATTGTTGCTAGTTGAGCTGACAAAGAAGTAGCCATTGCTGGAGTCCATACAAGTTCTGGAGTCTCTGTCGTTCGATCAAGAACAGTCACAACTGCTTCACCAGGGCCATCCCTAATAATGGATACCAGGCCATCCGGTAGAAATCGAGCAAGTGTTATAGCCACTCTGGGCCCGTGCATTGGCTGACCAACAAGTTTCCCTAACAGTGAAGCGGCTGCAGCTCTCTGCTGCAGAGGAATTTCTTCTGCCCCTGCCCAGATCATTCCAATTCCATAAGACCTAACTGCTTTTTTCTCAGGCATGAGTAGAGAGATTTAAAAAAAAAAATCTTTACCTTGTCGAGGCAACAGAAGTTCAAGAATATAAACCACCCCACCATGCTTTGCAGCTGCCCATGCAAGTTCTGGAGTGCTGGCCAATGCATAAAGAACGTGAAGAGCTCCTTCACGACAGCTAGTAGACGAGTGAAGCATTTGTAAAAGAAGGAGAAGACTGGAACTATCTGCAACCATTGCTTCCAAGCAGGGAGCATGTGTAGTCAGGCGGGAGAGTACACTTAAACAGAGTTGAGGAATATTGCTGGCAGATGAAACAGGAACAGAAAAGCATTCGAAAAGAGGCAACAACTTTTCTTTAGAAGAAAACACAGAAGCCAAATTCGGATTGCTCGTGAGCAAGTGCTGAAACAACAGAAAAGATCTTAGGATGAATATCAATAAACTAATACTACCAAGCCAATACCCAAAAAAATTCAAACTGTTTACCTGTAGAGAAGTCAGACCAAATTGAAGTTTCTTAATCAGTTCTTCCTCCTTGTCAACCGATTTTCCATCAGAGGATGAGGGTGCTTGTAAATCATCAGAAGAGTGTTGCTCAATTGATGATACATCAATATCATCATCCTGAGGCTCAGATGTCTTAGGAGATGAGCCCCTAAGATAAAAATCCGAACCAGTGTTTGGTACATTATGCAGTAAATATGAAATGAAGTCAACAAGAGCAACACAGAAATCCTCGGGTTCACTGATTTCAAAGTCTGGTTGATCATTATAGACTCTCAAGTACACATTTCCAACAAAAAGTTCGTTTGCTAATGCTTCATATACAAAGGAATCTGAATCTTTCAGATCATATGAACCATCAGGACCTTGGCTTTCTAGCTGTTGGTCTACAAATTTTAGTAGTTCTGCTCGGGTTGAGGAGTTCCAAATAATCTGCAACACAAAGCAATATATAGTGGTAAATATGTCAAAGTTCTAAAACAACTCAAACCTGGAAAGATATTTAAGAATGACAACCCAAGCACTTAAAAAGTATGACAAATTCACGTTATATCATTTCTGACAAGATCTCACATGCATTACATATTAAATGGTGTCATGAAAGTAGAACAATAGTCACTGAATGTAGGACTCACCATGAACAAAGAATGCTGACCAGACAATCAGAAAGAAGACAGTTTTGTTCAGTAGTTGAGTTGACAATGAGGTAGCAAGTTCACAGAAATTGGTATTGGAGACAAAACCAACTTCTTCTTGATATTCCCATAGCTTAGGTCATAGTTATGTTGTTTCTGATTTATTTCATCTAGAAATGTTTTGTATTTAATCTGCAATAAATGCATGCACGACAAACAGAACACTGTATCATTTACAACAAACAGCACCAGATCCATGTCTCATCCTGGTGTTAATTTTACCACAATTTAAAAGCAACCCTAGAAGATCATTTCAATTTATTGCATGTAGTACTTCAAACCTCTGAGCTAAGAACCTGAATTAAACACACAAACAGGAGAAATGGAACCATGCAACTGTAACTACATAACTCTTAACTAGGTCTCTCAACAACATTAACTATAACACCTTCAAGAACAATACAAAGATTACATCCTTCAAAATTGAAAATGATAAGGTAACCAAGACGCATATGCAAGACAACATCAAAAAGATGCAATGATATTTAAACAGCATCATAAACCTCTGTTTAATAATAATTAGAATTGGTATGGGGGGTGGGGGGCGGTGTTGCAGCATTTACCTCCGGAGACTCCAAGTTTGAGTTTAATTTTGACAACAACTCTTTTGGTAATTGATGCTTCAGCATACTTGCAAGTTTAGGTGTCAACAAGGCTTTGAGGGCATTAGAAGCAGCCTGATTGTAAGGTGTTGTATTCTCCTCAATATTGATACCACTAAGCCTCGACAAAGCCTGAGATGCACGTATAGCATGAGCATTTTTTGCGGTTTGAACACTTGCTCCAACACCGTGTGCTTCAGTTTTGCCTGATTCCTCAGCAGTTGAATCATATTGAAGCAGTAAGGGAAGTAGGTACCTAAAGCAAATCAAAGTTGCAAGACAACATATGTAACACAGATAAGTAGAATATACAGAAAGTCATTAACAAATGTCATCGCTTCATGCATCAGAAACAAATACATGAAGTGTCATGGATCCTCCTGTAAAATTATACCAGCTCTTGGAGACACAAACATAGCAGAGAACAGAAGAGTTACAGCAATGAAGCAGTACGAGCAAACATAAACCCTGAGACAAAAGGAGGGGGGGTTGGGGAAAGAAAGGAGAATTCCAATGTCATAGAATTAGTAAGGGAACTAAATTTTTCCTAATTTTGCGAACATAATTCTTCACGGTGCGCTTCTTGAATCAAGAGAAAATATTACTCCCAAGATGTTATTTTGGTGCATCTTCCTCATCATCGAGATTCCATTCTTTCTGTAGGTCTCTTTCTGTGCACAATCCTAATTCTACTTCCTCCTCTCCAAAAGAAGAAAACAAAGCCAAAAAAAAAAACTTGAATAGTAGTGTTGCTATTTAAAGCGGTCTAAGAAAATGTTTTTTAGAGGTAATGAAGTCCAGAAGATAACAGCAGAAAGCAAAATGAAGAAATTCCCTGACCGGTGGAAAACATAAACCGAGTGATTCAAATTCTACTGAAACAGTCACAAAAGATGCCATACATTTCCTTTACAGATTGCAAACATTAACAGAACAACATCCACCAAACTCACTTACCATAGCACTCCAGCCTTCAGCAAGGCATCTTGTAACTGAGAGGACACAGAAAGATAAGCAATGGTCTGAAGGGCGGCATCAACAGCAGGAGATACAAGTTCAAGCTCTGTGCAATGGACAAGATCCTCAACAAGTCCAGAAAATTCAAGTATCTCAATTCTGGCACTCTCAAACTGACTCAGTATGGAAAAGGTCCGCATAACATTACTAACAATGACAGTGGAGTGTTCACTTGCAGGAGTGGTTGGTTGAACCACACACATGCAACGGGATAGAAGAGTTGCAATAAGTTGTATTCCGCCATCTCTCACAAGCTCTTCACCATTCAGTGATGAAGATGCACACCTTATATATTAGGAAAACGTGTAAATCAACAGAGCTTAACCTATTATTTCAATGAAATAAGGATTCAGAAGATGTAGTCTTGGTGGCATTGAGAACTTACGTAAGCCAAACAAGCTCTGAGGCTGCAACAAGAAGTGGTGCCCTCTCAGAGGAAAGAAAATTGTTGTCATCCTTGTCCACTGTCACTGCATTTAACAACATGGGGTACCCAGCATACTTAAATGGCTCCAGCACATCACCATAGCGTCGATATAAGATGCACTGTCCCTTCAGTAACAGCAGTAATCTCCAAGTTTGAGGACCTTGCAGCCCTTGCATTGTAGCCTAAGAACATTGTACATATTCAGGTTAAAGAAGGAGGCAATAAATTAATACAACTGGAATTGAACTGACATAGGCATTTAACAAGAATTATATTAGAGACCACCAAAAAGATGAAGAAAGAAAAGAAGAAAAGAAACAACAAAAACAATGTAGAAAACCTATGATACAACCCTGGAATTTAAAGGGCTCTCAACTTCCAAGACACCCCATCACCCCATGCATTTCAATGCATATCCTTAGTATTCTACAATAGAAAATGTGGACAAAATAGAGAAAACCCACAAACTGTTCATCATCCACCACTCAAAGAGTATTTGGCATCATTCTAAACCTTCTAAAGAACAAATTCAACCCCTCTTTAAATAGTTACATCAAGAAAGATACCATAATAAATTATAACAACCAGAAATACCCTCTTGTTTTACCACCAAAGCACAAAATGCAGCAGATATTTTATGCAAGAACACAATGAAATTAAAGCAGATGCCAAATATGAAAACCTATCAGGCAGATATAATCATAGAAGCATATAATGATTAGAACTACAGTTGACCTTGCAAGCATAACTCAACTAAGGTAATATAATCCAGTTATCACACTTCTGGGACACTTGAGAGGCTTTCAACATAAGTTTTGCAAACGCAATTAACAAGATAATCAAGTACACAACAACTGGACATCTTCAATAAACAAGCCAATGTACCTGCAGGCGTTCATATGCTTTCTGTACAGCTAGAAATTTCTCTCTCCCTTCAGGATTTTTATCTGGATGATATTTCATTGCCAGTTTCCTGTACTGTCGCTTAAGTTTTTCTTCATCTATGTTTTCAATCTGCTTCGATAAGTTAGAAATCTCATCAGCTTTCTCAAGAGCTTGTCTTTTAGGGGCATCATCTCTAGTTACATCCTCTAAACTGATCTCCAGTATTTTGCAAGCTTCTTCTTCAGAAAGATCCATAGGTCTCCTCGTCAACTCTTCTCGCCACATTACCAACAATGATTGCAAAAACTCAACATGTTCCACAATGGGCCAATTTGGAAACCTAATCTCATCGCACAAGTTACGAAGGTAATAGCGATGACACCACATTTCATCTCTCAGCTCTGGATATGTAACTGGCGGCATTGGAGCATAATCATATAAAGAATGGCAATGTTGGGACAACTTCTGAGGAAAGTCTCCAAGATGCTGCAGAACCTAGAGTAGAGAACAACTAGATTAAGCTATTTGAACAATATCCAGACAAGATGAAACAATAATAGCAGAAAAAGATTCATCGTCAGGTGTAATTCATCAATTTGGTTCAATCTAACATAGTAATGTTATGAAGAATTATATGAAAAAGAAAACAAAATTATATCTAATTAAACAATCATAGCACCTGACGAATCAGATTTTCTGCTCTCATCTTGTGTGTCCAAATTATCTCAGGGGTGTCAGAATCAGAAACCATTGCTGCAGCAAAGGCAGCTGGACCACTGCGCTCTAGTACATAGAGCAAGGACTCAGGTAAAAGTCCCCCCAAGACACTACGTTTGGCCAGAGGCAAAGAAGAAGACATTGCAGCTTCTTCACCACCATGAAAAGCTTGATGAACATGCGTCACTGAGAAGAGCTCTGCAATTGAAAGAAGATTTGATCCAGGATATGCCAGGGCAAAGTAAAATGCACCGGTGCTGTATAATCTTATCATTGCCTTGGGATTCCTGGTAACTACAGCCTTCATCAAAGCAGCAGCACCCTCTACAATGGTCGGCTCACCAGAAAGTATAGCCTACAATAACATGATTTATAGAAGTGAACATGAATTTTAACATTGTCATTTGCAAAATCATGAACCTAACTAAACGCAAAATTGAAGAGCTACAGGCAATGCATATAATACAACTATGAGAGGTTTTAGAATACAATGATCACTGAAACTGCGAACATTAGCAAGACAAACCTTACTTGTCAGAATAAGAGCCAAGAATTGTTGTCTAAAGTCAAAGACAGCAGCACAAAAATCTTTCCAATAAGAACAAGGAAATAGAAAAATCGGGATTTGTTAAGAGTCAGACATAACAAGCCCTTCCCCTCCAGAAAAAATTCTTACAACATATAAACCCAAGAGAATTTCAGATAGAGCATCCTTGCTGAAAAACCTCAACTAAGCCTTTATCCCACTATGTAAGGTCAGTTATATGGATCATACGTTGCCATTGTGTTCGGTCTACACACGTGGTCTCATTTATATTTAAGTTCATAACAAGTCCTTTTTAACAGTTTCTTTCCAATTCTTTTTTGATCTTCCCCTTTCCCTTTTAATTAGAATTAATGTTTCTCTATTTTCTACATGCCATACTGGGGGACATCCTTGCTGAACCATGTTGCAAATTACTCTAGGGCCCACTCTGTTCCCATGTAGCACGCTCATTTCTCATTACTGCTTTGCATTCCTAAGACTAGAAAGGGTCAGAACCTGTAACTAAAGAGGATTCTAGGGAAGTCTGTCATTCCAAGCCTTATCCCTCCAGAGGAACAAATTGCTCCATGAGTCGCAGCCAAGAGAACTTGAAATAGGGCATTCTTGTGTATTTGCAACCATATTTCCTAAAGAAATTTCTAGTTTGCTCCTCAATAGACATTTCCTGGAAACAGTGACCTTGTAGCTCTGCCATTTCTCCCTTTGCTCTTGTTGAAATAGTAAAAAGCCATTCATTGGCTACCTACTGCTTGCCAGAACGAGAGATTATCCAAGCAAAAAACAGCTAAGTAACTTCAGTTTTCTCAGATCCACACTTGTAGAATTCCATCGCAAGTTATGATATCAAAGGTATCATTTTAAAATTGAAATCTTTAAAGTTTAGATCTCCATCATTCCTCCATAAAATCAAAAGTGTAGGTTCTCATGGATCTTAATGAGAAAAAAGTCTCATGCTTTTCATAGGAGAACCAAAAATAAAAATGACTAACTGTCACCAGGTGTACAACCTGCCCATACACTACCCAGTAAACCTGGCAAAACCACATATAGGGCAATTTGATTATCCCAGATCTCAATACGAACAAATCTTGAAAATAAAGTGCAAAATGTAATAGCCAATGAGTACACACTCAAGTTGCTTAACAACAAAATACTTCAGGATTGCAAAACAGCCTATCTCATTTGAACCCCTAAGAGATGAAGAAGAGGTGAATTCTACATTGTCATTAGTAAATTTAGAGAATTTAAAAATTTTAATCTTGGTAAGACATAAAGTCAAGAGGACAAATGCCAAATTTGTAACAAAAAATTGAGACAGTCTTCTATGAGTTCCATGCTTTCCTGTTGGAGACTATAATACAGCTTCTACCAATTCAATTCTCATCTTTGATCTAGAAATGAAGCCTATAAGCAACTCAGCAATGTACTGTCTAATAAAAGAAATTCTATAAACCGGCATACTGACACATCAACTCAGCTTAGAAGCAATTTTCAAAGAATAAAAATTGCAATAAGTTACCAAAAAAAAAAACTTCAAATACCTGTGCGATGTGTGGTAGACATCGTGGACTTGATAAGATTCTTTTCACTCTAGGCGTTGGTGTAACTATTTCTCCAGCATCATCAATATCTGAATGTGCAGATACCATACTGTGCAATATGGACAGTGCAGAATCTCCTACCTGGATGCAGTAGTCACCTACTAAGATATCTATAAAATAGCAAGCTTAAGTTGACAAAGATAGACATGTGCAACAAAGAACACAGTAAAAGATCATTCATCCACGTCTACCATCCGTATGTTTTGGTATAAATCAATCTCTGATAGTTCAGTATTTGTTCTGCAACATTGACACAAGTCAAACAAAAGCCTCTAAATTCCAAAGCAGCAGAAATTGATAGATGATGACAGTAATAAACCCAGTGTAGAGCCAGCTAGTCATGCTTAATAGAAGCACAATCAGGATTTACAGCAATCCCTCCCACTGACCACCATCATGTTTTACATGGCATCATTTTCGACTAGCACATATTTTAGGTGAACTTTAATTATACATAAACCAAAAATAAGAAGAATTACTTTTTTTTAAATCTAAGTATATAAAACCCTCCTAAAAATCATTAACATTCGATATAAAATATAATGAGTCGAGTCCAACAACTTTTTGCACTTAAAAGTGCTGAAAAGATTTCCACAAAGACAAAGACTCGAACACTTTAAAACATCCCAAAAAGGAAAAAATGGACGTACAACAACAAAAACTAATCATTTATCCCACTATGTGAGGACGGCATATGTTAACTGTGGTCAGTGGAAATTTTTTAAAAAAATTAAAAAAAAAAGTACCATATGTTAATTGTGCGTGTGCAAGGTCACGTTACCTGGATCGGAGTGAGAACAGGAACACGGAGAGCTAGTGCCCAGCGAAGTTCTCGAATGTCCCTCAATCTCTTCCAGTCAGGCATCCCAGAAGCCCAACAGCGTGTCGTCCAATCTATTTCTTTCTTTGACCAAAATCTTCTGACAGCATCCTTCTCCACAGGTCCAATTTGCACACCATCCTTGTCAATAAACAGCCATTCCTTCAAAGGTTCCATAAAAGCAGTAGCAGCTATCAAGTTTGACTGTAAAGGTATAGCAGTTCTCTCTGAAGCTTCATGAACAACTGTAAGTAAATCAACAGCAAGAACACAGCCTCCAACCAAGACACATGCCTCTATATTTGACAAAACCTTCATCAATACCTGCACAAACAAAAAAATATTTAGAAAAGACACAAAGATCTAGTATAGCTTAATCTCATGTCATAAATATTTTTCAGCCAAGGTGCCAGCAGTTTAAATTGGATAAAATAAGTTTATGATATCCTCCATCTTTTACATACTAAACTGCAAGAGATGCAACTTCATGACATATTTCACATACCTAATTCTGTTGGCATCCTACTTTAAAGTCAATAAATTCTACTTCTGACCAAATTAACTATGAGAAACACAAACTAATAATAAGTTAGAATATGCCAAATCTTCAAAGCCACAATTTGAGGCCTCCTACTCTATCATAAAGGGAACAAATCTTTACATAACTTATTCATGTTTGAAAGTGGATCCTACCCTAAATTTTCAGGAACTAGTGGGTTCATACAGAAGAAGATGAAACAGATCTAAATAATTCAACTACATTTCTTCACTTATAATAAGAAATTTTGCAAATGACATTTTTCTTTCATCAACAAAACTTTCCCTCAGCCCAACACGAAATCTCTCATCGTTTGCAACAAAAATATTTAACTCAATCTGCTATTCTTTAAGTTAATCTCAAGCACCACATCCATCAAAACATATGCAACAAGCAGTGCAGAGTTAGAAACCACTAGCTGCAGTAAAAGCATGTTCATGAAGCTGTGAAGTATTTTCAGACAGAGTCTGATTGATAGAGAACATATCCTGGGAGAAAGGAAATTGATGAGAAGTGAAAACCAATATTCAAAAGGCAATAATAAAAGGTATAAAACTAGAAATGATCACATTCATCTCCACCTAAACAACAAATTATAAAATATCTTTCTTCTGAAACTGAAGTCAAACAATAAGACTGAATCAGCACAGCTTAATGCATGGATGGTAGGAAGCCTCCAAGAACACAACTTCAGCTAAATCCTTGCCTCTAGTAACATATATAACCGTCATTTTGGCAACTAAATGAGAATATAGCTCTCTGTATCCATACCATTCATATCGCCAGTCCCGGTCAACTTTTAGAAGTCAAAGATCCAAAGTAAGTTCATAAGGATAGAGAATACAAGTTATAAAAGTTCATTCCATACCAAACATGCCCATATACAGGATAGACCCTTCATCCTACCATATAATGACCACTTTCCACTCGTACACTCGCACGCACAAACTGAACATGGACTTATCATTCGCTGTGCTCTGACAGAAAAATTTATTGCTGGTCAATGTGTTCCGGTACAAAAGTAAAATTACAGCTTTCAGAAATGGTACTAAGCATTTTTGCCAAAAGAAAATGAAAAAACTTCAGCGCATCAACTGTTTGTTCATCATTTGGTTTGACAGAAGGCCATGTGTGATCCACAAGAAAAGGATCATCGTTCACTAACATAAAGGATGATTAAAATCGTCCATCTCTTATACCCAAAGTACTCAATGACCTACAAACATATGCTGCATAATCCTGTACACAACAAAATTTTTGCTCTAATGAAAAGGTAGGAGACACACGGTATGCTAGTGGTATAAAGTGTCAGATTGATTTACTTAACAAGTATACATAACAAAGTATATGGTATGACAAGACAAAAATATACATAACAAGTATATGAGAAGACACGCGACATGCTAGTGGTATAAAGTGTCAGATTGATTTACTTAACCAGTATACATAACAAAGTACATGATATGCGAAGACAAAAATCCATAGCAAATAACTACTCAGTATAAACAGCAGTCATGGAACCTAGGCTGATTACCGACATATCTACAGGACACTAAAACACAAATTAAGTGCATAAGATAGCAGAACGCAAGAAGTACATACCAAAAGGTAAGTGTGGATGGATCTTTAAACACAAAAGGCAAGAATGAAGAAAATAGCCATGGTCATTGCTACTTTGATTAAGACAGGTCAAATAAATGCTTTAAGAGTCTGGGAAAAAATACAATTCAATTTACCAAAACCTACAGTTTACTGACACCAACTCATTTAAGAGACTCTACTTAGATTAAACAAGCATTTTCAGTGAAAAGCCAAATTTTCCTGGATCGAATAAACAAAGCTGGAACTGCGAGCTTCATGGGACTGTTTACCAAATCTCAAAAGCCTAAGGCAACGATGACTATATTGGCTATAGCTACGTCCAAGTATATGAGACTCAAATCATTGTCATTTTCCACATGATAGAAGTGAAACGGGAAACACCTTGAATTAAGACAGGTCTTCCAAAGGCTTTTCAAAACTATGACCTAACAATGAACACAAGAATATTATCTTTCAACCTTTTCCGCAGAAGTTCTGTTCTTTCATCATTAATGCGGTCACATTAGCCAATGCACGCTGATGAGGAAAATGTCATGCATAAAGAAGCCAAAGGAAGCATTTGAAATATACCTTCAAGAGAAGAAGAAGACGGTGCCTTAAAGCTCGATCATCCGTCCTATCCAAGAGAACTGTAATGTGTGCAGTGCCTTCAAATTGACCCACAGTATTGTAATGTTGCTCATACACAATTGCCATTGCCCTAGCACAAAGCTCCCTAACAGAGAAACCACCACCGCCTCCAAAACCATCTAACCTTCCCATATCACACCAGTCATCAGAAGAACCCAATTCATCAGGAACAGCACCATCTACAGTAAGCCCAGTGTCTGCATCGCATAAAAACCGGTGATATAGAGCTCTAAAAAAAGCAACAGGATCACGCAATGGAAAGTCCTGTGCCCTCCCACTGCTGCCACTCTCAAGCAGCAGGCGAAGGTAATATTGACCCACACAAACTTCTTTTGATAAACTAGGATATCTAACAAAAAACTCTGTGTAGTTCCATGAAATCTGAGGTACACCAACTTGCCCATTCATGGTATCAGAAGTTCCACCTCCAGGAACAATATCTTCGGTGCGTTCTTTCTCAACATCCAGTCGATGAACCTCAGCCTGCAAAGCCTCTCGCAACTCCTGTCTAGTACGCTCATTCCAGATCAAGTCAGCACGGTTATGATCCAGACTAAAAGCTCGCCAAAATTCAGGCCAATTCAATAATAACCTTCCACATCCCACAGATGCATTTTCAACCACCACCTGAGCAGGTGCAGGTAGGCCGGCACTTTGGTTCCCAATTACATTGGCATCAGAATCAACTGAACCCACAGCATTAGATTCAACAATCTCGTGTGTATTCACCGAAGGAATATCAGAAGAATCAGCGGCTGCTGACTGATCATTCTGCAAGATCCCTGAACTGGACAACTCACTTGGAAAGTTCTCACCTACATGAACTGAATAAGGAATTGTTCCCGTATGTCCAGACCTCAAATCAACAGAAGGTACTTTATAACTATCTACTATCCCAGGGTTTTGCTGTTTTGCCTGATCAACAGCATCTAAGTTGTTAGTGGGAGGCAATAAATGTCCCTGCGATGTTATTCCTCTTCCAGGACGATTACTCCTCTGCTGGAGTAAGCGTCTTTGTCTCCTACTAAGCAAAGGTCCTTCATGATTGGATATATCTTCCGCGGAAGATCCATCGGATCGCGTATGCAAATAAGCAACCAGCCCAGGAGGAAGAACTCTAGATAACAAATCAAGAGCTGGTTGATAAGAATCTGCCCAAAGAGCCACAAGTTGCCGGCTAATCTCCCGCCGCTCACCAGCAGGCAGGTAAAATGCATGCAATAAATGCCTCAGTAGGGCACCATCACGTAATGCAGCATCACGCATGGATTCTGCTGCAACGGCGTCTTCTTCAGCAATTGTACGCATAATGACAGCTACTGTTTCCCTAACACTTTCTGCAGGATGTCCAAACAATGCAAACAATTGGCGTCGCAAACCCGCAACAAGCCTTAATAAATCCACAAAAACTGCATATTGGGTTGTTTCCCCATGTGGGTCAGAGATCATTGCCTCAAGAACCTCAACAACTGACATTGACAACAATGGCGACACAGACATAGGCTTTAACCTGTTAACTAGGATTATAAGACTGCTCTGATTAGCAAACAGTACAGATTTGGTATGCATGAATGTTGCGTGTCTTTCTCCTTTGGTATCTGTTAAGATGTTTGTATCCCCAGGGCCACCACCAATGAGTACAGCAAGCAGACCTGCGGTTTCAGCAGCTACCCCCTCTGAACCATTTCTAAGCAATCCCATGATTCTTCCAACAGCAGCAGGAAATGCCATCACGTGGGAGGCAGCACTCTTTGAAGCAAGCAACCTGCGCAAACATGCAATAAAACCCATCACAGTAGCAGCAGCTTTAGGAGAAGGCGGTGGCAAGGGAGGTGACTCTGGAGGAAGATTGGGAACAGCTGGAAGGATCGTAATCAAGGCCATCAGAGTCACCTCAGGTACTTCAATATTGGTAGGCACTCCACCATATGGGATACATGCATTAAATTCCCTGATTCTACGCCACAATTTAGCTCTTGATCCAGGAATTGAACCTCCTTCAGCTACAGCATCTTTGGCAGCTGCCGCTAAGTGTTTTAAATGCATGGTAGCATTTTCCATATCGGTAACAACATGCTGTTGTGAAGCAAGAAGTTGCTGAATCTGTAAATGTACTCTTCCACAAGGTGGATCAATTCGATGACCAGGCATCGTAAGTCTTGGTAATACAGGTACTGGGCACTGACCCTGCAAAAATAGAATTACAAAAAAATATGCAATCCAAATTTTACTATACATTTTTCGGGAAAAAACATGATCCACTCTGTAAGTGGAGACAATCTTTTTTTAAAAGTATATAAATATAGCAGAGCCACTCAATCACACCATAATTGTAAATGAGCATCTACAAAACGTTCACATGCAAATAACCAAGAGAGAGCCCATCTACCTACTTCTGTTTGTAAAACATCCCTAACAGCAGCAAGCAAGCTATCTCTCGACGTGCTAGCATATACCTGAAACCGAGAGCATAAATTTTAGATTAATACCTTCAAAACAAACTGATCACAATCTTCTTAAGTAAGAAACCCTCACATGAATTGGGCATCCATCGTTGAATTCAATGGCAAACATCTGGGGCTCCTCAGCAAATCGAACAAGAGCGCTTACAGCAGATAAGGGTCGAACTATAACAGCCTGCTTGAAATCAACAAAATCATGTAATGCTCATTATTATGAACCAAGAGGAAAACTTTTTGCATAATAAACCGTTAGGTAATGTCAAATAAAAAAGAGAAACCTTCACAATGACTTCAAGATAATCTCAGCCTTAGGAAAAAATAATAAAGAACATCACAATCTCCATGGGAATTAGAAGAACACAATATTCTTTTGAAGCCGCTGCTTATGAAGCAAATGTCGGCTATCCTGCTTCTTAAAAAACTAAAAACCTTGAACAATGTGCATATGCTTGTTCATAACATCTCTTGATACCTAATTATAAGCTTAAAGATCAAAACTCTAAATCCTATTCTACTTCCAAGATTATATAAGTGTGTGTGCACATAAGATGATGCCTAATATCCAGACCCGTGTTTTTATATCTCAGTTTCAGAGTCTCTACTTACGGTGACATAACGCACTTGGTTTACTAAGAATAATTTAGAGCAATAGAAAATTAGTGGAAACAATCTAATTAAGAAAACAGCCAATTGGAAACAAAACACAGCTTTGTACACCAATTTAGAAGTATAATCAATGATCAATCCACTGAAAAAATCCATTTGAAAATTTAAACGTCAACCAGTTACTTGTCTTGTCATTTCTCCCCATGCATAATGTCCAGCATCATGGGAAAAGAAACCTCCAAACATGTATGAAAAGTAAAATGAAAATTTATAACATCTCGCCAAAACCACAACAAAAAAGATATCATCAGCTTACCTCATAGTTCTCTGGGCGCCTTTCAACAAGTGAAACCCTAGTAAGGATGAGTTGACGGGACACAGAATCACCATTTTCACCAAGTCCACCTTTCGGCCCAATCCCCAAAGTCAACCCTGGAGAATTTAGGCTTCCATGAGCAGCAGATCGCAATCTTGTTACAGACCAACCTCCACAAGGGGTTTCTTCTGCCCCAACAGCCTCTTTCGCTGCATGTTGATCCACCAAAAATTAAATAATTTAGTTATGATAAAAAAAAAACATAAATGTGGCTGCGAGGTTAAAATGTTTTTAGAGTTACCCCTCTGCTTTATATACTCGGTGACAGTAAGTGGCTGTGTACTATCGACAGATAACGACAAACCAACCATGGATTTAGCAGTTTTAGTCTGGATACAGAAGCACCACATTAGTGCAGATTGTAATAACATTCATCACCACAATCAAATTATCAGCAATAAAAAGATCTGCATGGAAAAGTTTAAGGACAGATTGACACAGCTCAAAATGAAGATACAACACAATGCAAATCCATCATTGCAAAATTTTGAAATACAAGACAAAACAATGGCCTGCATACCAAAATCGATATTATGGAAGCAGTAGAAGTCCCCGAAGCAGCCTGGAAAGCTTTTGATTTCCTTCCATACAGGGGGCAGAGAACAAAACTCCCCTGATCAATGCTTCTCTTCCCATAAACATCGGACAGAAGAATGATGGCAGGAGAATCCATGTCTCTGAAGTCCAAACACCAACGAAGATCTCCAGATTTTAATTCAATAAGTTCAACTCCAACATAAGTAACTTTTAGTTTCTGTATAAAACAATTCCAGCATTAACCAACATTAATCCAAAAGCTCAGAATATGAATGTTATGTCAGCGAACCCAACTAGGTAACCAGATAAAATAACGAAGATAAAAATGGATAAATTCTAACAATTTAACATTAAAATTTCTGTCCTCCTCTTTCACTGGCAAACTAATTAAGACAACAAAAGGAAATAAGCAGGAATACCCCTCCCAAAACCAACGAGAACAAAAAATTACAAAATAATTACTTTCTAGTCCCTCTAAGTAAACGTCAAAAGCAGTGGAAGCTAAAGAATCAAAGTTCCATTTGGATATTCCTGAATATTTACAAGAGAGCCAAAGAGAAACCATTTCACAAAATATACCCCAACTTATCCCTTCATAATTTTCTTCATATATATGCAAATTATTGCAATCCATTATTTCTTAGTTGTTCAATATCCTCAATGAAATGGCATACCTAGCTTCATTAGGGCCAGTAGGATTTTCTCCTTAACCACAATTTAAAGGTGTCCAAATGAACCACTAAAGAAATCAACATAAACAATAAACAATAATAAGACAAAATCATTTGCTCAAGGAGCTTGTTCCTGTTTTGTGCATGTTACATCCAGCTTCCCAGTTGTTGGAAATTATTTTAACTTCTTCCAAGTTTTCAAATGATATCTAAATGACAAAGAATTATGGACCCGGAGTGCCTACAGAGGTTTGTGTCTGTGGAGTGGTTACAAACAATTTCAACTAAATTAAGAATAAATAAGCATGCATAGCCAACAGCACAATGATTATCAACCAAGACAATTTAACTACTGCAAGAAATTAAGACTGAAAATCAGTTTTACAAAGAAAGTACTGAAGCTTACAAAAGGAACCCACTCCGATGTTCTTCTCCGAAGATGCAACACGGGAAACTCGGCCACCGTTCCAAGCCTGTTCCACCTTATTCTGTGCAACTCGGTCAATATACTAGCTCTATACTTGCAAGAAAACTTAATAGCCTTGAATTTCCCTTTGCCATCAGTCCTCACGCTTATATTAAACTCATTCGAATTCTCGTCCCTCCCAATAATTGGTGAGGCTCCCTCGTAATCACTCCCCACATCATACGAATTGGTGACCGTTAAAGTGCCCGGATCCAACGTGATTATAGTATAATTCGAAATACACAATATCCTCTTGTATCTCCCCCGCCACGAGTGTTTGACCACCATGTATCGAGCCAAGTACTCAGGCTCTTCGGCGGCATTAGGAGGTGGTGGAGGAATAGATGAGGAGGTGTTGGCGGAGGAAGGTTCAGCGCTCGGTTGTGATTGTTGGTGGTGGTGATCACTGGCGGAGGAGGCGGCAGAGCCAGCATGGCGGCTCACAAAGTCCATTTGAGGAAGGTAATGGAGAGAATAAGGCTGGGGTGGTCTAGGCCGAAGGAAGAACCATAGTGGTGAACCACCGGCCGTCGGCGGCGGTGTCGACCGAGATTGATGCGCACCCAGAGCTTCAAAATTGCGCTTCGCCTAAATTAAACAATTATAAGGAAATTGAAACCCTAATTACGAAACTTCAACTGGAAATTTTGAAAAACCCTAGTTATCAAAGCCCAAACTCTCATCGGCGATATTTTCTGCAGTTTTTACTCTTTAAAAAAAAAAAACACTCCGCGGTACACACCTCAATTCAATCCAGGCCTAATTTGTAACTCCAAAAACGCAGAATATGTTCAACTGCATCAAAATGGTATCTTATAAATTACGAATAATTTCGTCGATCATGGAGCGATGATGACTAACGCTATCACTGTGTCATTCTGAAGAGAGGGCTGATTATAGATATAAAATATTTCATTGGGCGAAATTTATAAATTAGAAAAAAATATTAAGATGTCTTGATCATCGAGAGAAAGGAATTAATGATCGATCGCATCAAAAATTAATTACATATTTAGATAAATGTTGCGAAGAACTTTGGAGAGAAATATTGAAAAAAAAAAAATGAGAACAAATATACTTTCGAAACGGACAGCTTGGATACCAAGCTCCTATTTTGCCAGCAAAACAATTTTTTTTTTTAACAGGAATTTTTGGGATGATATTAAAAGAGTACAGATATTATTTCACTGTAACTTTTGTTTTTATTTTTCTTTAATAAAATATGTGCTGAGACTAATTAGTTTTTTTTTTAAGCAAATGAATCTAAAATAGGGGTGGTAGCCGGTAGGGTATAATTTTAATATATTTTTGTTATTATTAAGAATGTCAATTTGTTATCTTTCCTCCTCAATTTACGGGATTCAAGATTTTGTCTAGTTTATTATGTCGTAATTAAAATTACGTACGATTGTAAAGTAATTTTAGTTGTCATTTTAAACTTTAGCCGAAATAAGACATGATATTGTGCCTAGTGTTCAGATAATTATAAACATTTTTTTTTGGTTTTTATTATTTTATCTAATTCTTGTGAATAAGACTCAATGGTGATTTTATCCTTATCAAACTCTCTTAAGTTATAAATGTATTTAAAATTGCAATATCAAATATAATTAAATAACTCATCATCAAATATACATTTACACTAAAAGTTGTCGGAATTAATTATTGTGCATACACTTCATCAAAGGATTATTTCAACAAACGTGAGATCATGGAAAGTCTAGTTAGAGAAAAATCAAAATCTATTAGGATTAATTATGAGTAAATTATATCACTAAAATTTATCCATAACAATTATTAAAAAAAAAACATATATGGAAATGGATTTATGCATAAAAAAGGATAAGGGGAAATAGTGATTTGGTATAATTTATTTGATAGTGTTTTAAACAAGACATACAAAGTAGGATTTGAGCTATAATGAAATCCCTATTTGGACGTTGTTTCATTCATATTTCATTGAGATTGAGAAGCTCTCCAAATCTGCGGGATGCGGATTCCGGCAAACAAATGCATAAAAGCATCGCCCCATCTGAATCAACGCCTCCTTCTTGCAAAAAAATGCACAGTTGTGGTGTGGGTGTGAGGTCTATTGGACCTGCATAAATGGGCCTTCCCCAACCAAAGTCAGCCGATTCATATATGGAAAACCTAGTCCATTGGGTTATTGTTAATTTACCACCAAATTCCAACATCTTAGGCCTATCAACTTCAATGTAGTCAATTGTGGATCTCACAAATTCCTCTGAGACAGACATTCGAGCCTTGCGTACCAGATCGATGGTGTCCTCAAGGCGTCCATTAACAAGCCCAGACACAGTGCTCGTCACGCAAGCCACACACAGTGCATTTCCATAAAACCCATGATTAAGCGGGGTGGTTTTTAACTTGGGTCGTGCGTTGACTGAAAACGTCAGGCGGAGAACATAATCGAGAGGCTTAACATCCAATGATTTTACAAATGATCTCCACACAAGAGCCGCCAAAGCATCAAAGGTGGTGCACGGCCCAACAGACTGGGCCAAACTTTTCAGATAAGTTTGATACTCTCTGCTGATACGATAACACTTCTGAATGGGCTTGACTTCCCATAAACTCTTGGTGAGAGTGGAGCCATCGTCAATTCTGTGAAACTCAACGTGTGGATATTCAACTTTCGGAGGATTACGGGGCCTTAACATTTCACGATCCCAACAAGGCTTGGGGTTGGTAACCAGCGAGCCTGCTTTTGCAGTGGCAGCCCATGCACTTAGGAATTGCATCGCTCCGAGGCCATCGCAGATACAGTGGCACAACCTCAGCCCAAGGCTAAAGCCGCCGCAGCTAAAGTGAGTGACTTGAGCAATGATCAATGGCATGTCAATAACTTTGTACGGCTCTTCATCCGGGAACTTGTAGATCAACGTAGCCCAAGCAGGGTTTGGCACCGTCACATCACCAAGATTGGCCAAGGCAATATCGGTGTGAGCTTCAACCATAAGTGCACCTTGTTCAGGGCCAAAAAACACTTCCAACTTGCCATTCTGGGCCTCTCTAATCCGACCGGAGAAAGGATAATAAGGCACCAAGACGGTGGCAAGAGAGTCTTTAAGAACTTTAACGAGCTGTTTCTGGGTGGGGCACAAACCATTTGATGGGTAAAAGTAGACGGTGGGAGTAAAAACACGGGAGCCGATCATGTCATCGAGATTAGAGAGGTAAAGGACATCGCCATGGGCAGCAGGAATGGGAGCAGCAGGGTGGACTGGAATGATAGAATGAATGGTGGTTGGTATATGAAGATGAGAAAAATGCAACTCTTGAACCCCAGGAGCCATGAGAAGAAGAAGGATTATAGAATTTTGAGGGTAATGGGGCTCTACAGAAGCTTAGTCTTGTATTTAAAAAAAAAAAAACAAGAACACGCAAAGATGCGTGGGATCGAAAAAGGAGAAGACATGCAAAGATGTAAAAACTGTAAAGGCGGAGGGAGTATTTGTCATTCATGCAGATATATATGCATGGTTTTGGCGTGAAGCAGCTAATATCCACAATATGAACTATAATCTTCTACTGGGGTTGGATTTCATTTTTGTCGTTGAGCATGATTAGTACAAGAAAGTTGGTGATGTTTTGTTGATTTACCTAACACACATACATTAATTAGTAGATACAGAACAGTAATTATTAATTTTTATACTTAATTATTACAATTAATTAACACTTAAGTATGTATGTATCAAGAAGGTTATACATATGAGGGAGAGGGAAATCAGCGGTTTTGGAGGACATTGGCAGTTTGTGGGATGGGATAAAGAAGGTTATACATATGGTTTTTTTTTTTTTGTTAAGTTAACTAGAAAATTAAAATTTTTATTTTTTTAAAAAAAAAATTACACACATAATTTTTAAAAAAAAATGCAAGCAACAATCAATTTCTAAAAGAATTGATACATTATGATTAAAAAATAAAAGAAAAACTTAAACTTGGTAAACGTTTGGAAAATCTTAAGCGCAAATTATAATTTAAAAAAATATATATATAAAAAAAGTAAAGTCCAACGAGAAACCAAATAGGCTAATATGACATTAGTTGATAGAGAACAAATTCACTTGATAATTTTATTCATATAAAAGCAAAGGTATTAAATAGTAAATAAATAATTTAATAAATGAAAGTAGTAATTTTACTTACAAGAAATTTTATAATCAGCAAATAAATTGGAGCAGTGTTAAGACTCCTATATCATATGATAATAATAAAGAATGAGCAGGTGGAGGGAGTAAAAAAGGGTTGGGATGAAGTTGTACTAGTCCAAAATTAACCCAATTGGGATTTGAAGATTTTGCCAAAGCAGCTTTCGCCAAAGGAAAACATAACATCCCATAAGAATTCATTAAAAAATATATATATATATGTTATCCAAAAAAAGAAGTCGGTATTGTAAACCAAGGAACAGATATAGGTACCTAATTTTTGAGATCCATCACCAACTTTCTCTCACTTAAACAAAAAGGTAACATCTCGAGAGTCACTTTTAAAATTTTTTTTAAAAAAAGAAGAAAAATATTCTAAATGTTTATTGTGCTTTTAACAAACGAACAAGAGAATTACATGCTCATTTTACTCAAAAACATTTACCGCTGGGGATGCTGGTTGTAGTGGTTCTTCTCCTTTTTCTTTGCTGCAGCTACCTTTGCACTTCTCGCTGCAGCTTCATTAGCTGCAGCTTTTGCAGCAACATCCATCTCCTTGCTAGACTTTTTCTTCTTAATAGATGCCATCTTCTTCATCTTCTCTTTCACATCTACGGAAGGTCCACCTTCTGCCTCCTCAGTCCCAACGTTTTCGTCAGCAGTTCCACTTTGAATCTCAGCCCCACTTGGCAGATCCTGTTCTTCTTTGGCCTCCTTGGACAATTTATCCTTTTTCTTCTTCTTTTTCGCACTCTTGCTCTCCCCTGGTGCGTTGTTCTCCTTAATACTCACCTCCTCGTTCTGACTCTCTAAGTTCTTTTCTTGGGAAACACCTGTGTGCAGGACCCAATACCTCGTCAGAAAATTTTAAGCTAACCCAAGCATGCAAAGAAGACAAGCACCTCGAGTAAGGCGCTACACGCCCCCAGCCACACCGAAGAAAAAAGTATGAAAGCTGAACAACAGAAATTAATCATTGATTGGCGTTAATGGCATTTTGGCGCATAAACAAAAATCTCCTTTTGATTCAAATGTCTCATCCCAAAAATTCCAAAAAGAACAGAGGTAGAGAGAACTTCAAATGTTACCCTGGGATGCATCTTGGTCATCAGGTTTGTTGTATCCAAATTCAGCTAGCATTGCTTCAAGCTCAGCAAGTTCCTTTTTCTTTAGTTCTTTCTTTGACAACTGCCTTTCTGACTCCTTCGGTGCCAGAACTTCAGCAGGCTTTTCCAATACTAACTCTTTCTCCACTGCTACTTCAGGTTCATGCTCATGTTCTTCCTCATTATCATCATCGGCATAATCAAGACCTTCTTCTTCACTTTCACTTTCCTGACATCCATAAGCAACCATTAGACTCCATCATTCACACAGTCCATCTTCAGAAGGGAACAAACAAGTGGAAAAAGGAAATAACAAAATAACTTGTTCATGTTTACAAGTTTAAAAAAACAAATGAATTATACATTAATTAATTTGCACCAATGAACAAAAGCCAGGAAATGAAAAACACACAAGCAGAGTGAGGAAATCTGTGAACTAAAACAGCTAAAATCCACATAATGCTTCATCTTCAGTTTGAAAATTGGGGGAAAAATGGAATAAGAGTTGAAAAGCAGGCATAAATTCTTAACTCAAGACATCACCAATGATGAATTGTCAACCTAATCACAATTCAGAAAGAAAAACGATCCACAATATTGACTTAAACACGCGAACAAGCTTACAGATTTTTGAAGACTTGGCATCATCTTGGATTCTCACCAGATCCAACAACCAAAAAAGAAACAAAGGATGCCTGTACAAACTAATCAGCCCCGAGCACCACTAAAGCAATGACAAAACAGCCTCAACGTCAACTGCCAGGTTGGCGCATTCAAACACTTCCATTTTGGGATAATATATAATCTCATCATAGCATATAATAATTTTTTTGTGCACTGACCTATTGGGCAAAGGCATCACACCCGTGAATGGTAACTCACAGGCCAGCAACTCAACCAACATGGTCAACATCACAGATTCTTTTCCACATTGCTTGCATATGCAGATAGTTATATTGATTAACGCCATCAAATACAAGTTAATTTTATTGTACTTGTATATGCGGATAGTTATATTGAATCACGTAAATTGGCGTGACGGACATACAATGAATGGGTCATTACTGGGTGACCATTCACGCTGACGGTGTCCCATGGTTCTCAAATGGGTAATCCATTTAACCCTTTCATATCCGTTCATAACAAGATAATCTAAACCACTACCCAAACTGCTTTTTCCAAAATAAAAACAGAATTTAAATTAACTAAAATCTTTTGTGATCTAGCAGATAGAACTTTCAGAAGGGTAATAAAAGCAAAATGGTTTGACATCATCGTACTAAGAATTTATTGCTTAATTTGGAAAAGCTGCCTTCCAATTGTTTTCACATAAGTTTCCTTCTTTCAAGTAATTCAAAAGCAATTTCACTCAAACTGATTGAGGCTCGGACACAGTCCAAAAGCAGCGGAAAGCTGCCTAATGATATACATATAACATTCCAATACCATCAAGTTTCATAAGATAGATTCCAAATGCTGACAGAAAAAGACCATAGGTCATGCCATTTATCCTGTCAAAAGTTAGAGCCAGCCACATTCTGGATTACCATTAATAACATTGTGACAAAGACTGCACGAGTAAAAGGACATCAAGCAAAACATAAGCCCTTCCAACCAAATACGACACTCAATAAAGTTAAAATGGGAGTATGGACACAAAAAAAATAACAAGATCTTGCAAATGACTGCTTAATGTACTGCCAATAAAGCAAACATGCATGCATAGGTGGCCTGTTGGACTCTCATTGAACTACAAAACCTCATTATTCCCATGCACAGCTAATAGAACGCATTCAGCACCTCACAATATAGCATAGTTAAGTGCATTGCTTCTGACAAAGCTTAAATCCTACAATCAAAAACTCATCAAGTCATCAAAGTTCTTTCATAAATGCATCCTCCAAACTCAAAACTCTAATGACTTGCATCTCGTTCACAAACTTAACCAAGAAATACCATCAAGCAAGGAAGAAATGCAATGTAAGACCTGATGCCTTTTGAAAGAAGCAACCGAGATTTGTAGACTCAAGTTACTCCACCAAATAAAAACAGAATAAAGCTTGAAAAAGAGAAGCAAAAAAATCTAATCCATCATACCAAACATTTAAACAAACTAATCCTAGGCTATCATTACCAATCCCACAATGCACCTAATGGATAACCCACCATCCCGCTCCGTGTAGTCCTAAATTATCATTACCAATCCCACAATAAACCTAACCGACAACCATCAGCCCATTCAATTGTTTACTTCCATATATGATGGCATGAAGTTCTCCAGAAAATTTAATAGTCATACAATATAAATACATCATATGACAACATTAAACACTAAACAACTACCACTGCAACAGAGACTATATAATAACGTGTAGTGCAGTGGATAAAAATTTCTGGGAATATCCATCAATAGAACACAAGATTTAAAATGCTAACAAAAAAAAAAGAGACAGAATAATAGAAAAACTAAAAAACTTCAAACCTCAACAAGATTGGAGCTCTCCTTGGGCAAAGGCTGTTGTGGAGCAGCGGCAGGGTCACCGCCCCAAACAGACTGGGGTGGGGCTGTCGTGGCATAATAATCATCGTCATCCTCATCATCCACATCAGCCCAAGATTTTGCCGTCAACGGGGCCGGCGACCAAAATACCTGAGGGTCAGGCTCCTTTTGCTCCTGCTTCTTAGAAGAAGACGAAGAACTCTTACTCTTTCCATCCTTATCCGATGAAGAAGACTTCTTCTTCTTCCTTAAACTTCCCAAAGCCGCAAAAACGTTATTGTTGCTTATCGCTAAATCGTCCTTCCTGTTTCCGCCTCCCACCATTTTCCGGCCACAAATTTCAACCTACCCAAAACAGCCTCCAATAGACAAACTAACACCAAAAAAAATTAAACTTGAAAGAAATATTTATGTCAGAAGCAAACCTGTCGCAATTTGTATGCGTATATGTGTATGTATATGACTTAATAACTTATAAATCGAAAGATGGAGGGTTTGGAATAAAGATGTCGGCTAATTTCAGAGGTCAGAGAGGGCGGGAATGGTGTTGGAAGAAGTGAGGGATGGTCGGTTACAGCTTAGGGTTGGGGGATGGGGATGAAGACGGAGAGCTGCGGAGAGACAGTTCTGGAGCTCGGGACCTATTTGGTGTGTGTGTGTCTGTGTGTGTGAGAGAGACGGGTGGAGGGTGGATTGGGGGCGAATGAAGAAAGCGTTAAGGAATTGGGGTGTGATTATATATAAGGGTGCATTTCATTCGAGAGAGATAACGCCCACTGTTTTTTGTGTGTGTGTGTGTGTGTGTGTGTGTGTGTGTGTGTGTGTTTTTATTTCCTTTTTCAGTAGTATTAGTATTTTTGGGCATGAATTATGAAAAGATGATTTAAAATAAAAATAATAATAACATACTACTAATTACTTCAACTGTTTTGCACTAAACTTATCAACTGGATGTCAATAGCTTATGCTTATCAGATGAACATAACTGATTTGTAAGAACCTTGTGAAGAATTTGAAAATCAAATACACTATTTTTACAGGCTGCTCATAATTATTCTTTGGGAGTTCCCGTTGAGTAAATTAAACAAGTCAGAACAATTTATAGTTTCAAGACGCATTCGCATGATTCAATTTCTTTTCCAGGTTAATCCAACCAGCCAATAGCTCGAATTATAAGCCCAGCACGCACTTGCCTTCTGCTCGACAAGTATAGCAAAAGACTTTATAGCCAATTGTTCACATACTATACTAAGAACGAACAAAACCAAGTACAGAAGTAACAGAACCCTATCATTGTCGGCCTACCTTGAAACCAAAAGGCAGCCGAGACGTAGTGATTTGCTCAAAACCGGAGCATCCCTTCTCAAATCTCAACAAGTTCACTCTGACTCAGTATAGAAAGTACCAGGGTATAACTGCAATCTAAACAGGACAACACATGTTTTATATCTGCACATTTGGGAATCCCTACAACTCATAATCCATTTTGTACATCATTTGCCTTGATGACATGAAGCAGTAAGAGATTCTTTGTTGAACTCAGCTGTACAATCAGCACCCGATAATCAAAGAATATGATATGCAATAATAGTACAGTATAGTTCTTTTAACTTAATGCTGCTAGCTCCAGGCTGTGGCTTCGTTTCCAATCCCATATTTATAATCCTCACTCTTCTTGACTGGATTCTGCAGGAGGTAAATCCTCAGAACCACCGCCAATCTCATATTTGCAGAGGGGACACGAAGCATTTATCTTGAGCCACTTATCCACGCACTCAGTATGGAAGAAATGAGAGCAAGGCAGCTCCCTCAACTCATCATCATCCTCATATTTTGTCAAGCAAATACAACAAACCTGCACCAAGTTAAAAAGTAAAAATTGTTATTTCCTACCAAATTAAACATCCAATACATTCTCTCCGATGGTACAATTCATAAACAATAGGAACATAAGATGGGAAAAGATGCAAGACAAAGACCAGGGGTCACACAGTTTTCTCATAACCAATTAACTTGCAATCAAGTATGTAGCAATAGGCATATTCAATTCAAACCATATTGTCCCGTTCTGTAAATATTCCAACTTTAAAAACCTCAAGGCAACCTGACATACCGCATCCTCCCCTGAGATGGCACGCTCCTTTTCTGTTCCTGCAGCTAGAAATCCACCATCCTCATATCCAGAACCATTGTCTACATTGCTGCCGCTTTGATTCCTCTTTTTCTTAAACTTGTGTTTTGGTAAAGCATTAATAGACTCCTGAGTAGCTCCTCTTATTCCATTCATATCCTCACGTATGCCGAGGATAGGAATAATGCATGGAAGGCAACAGCATATGATTGCACACAAAATGAAAGGCATAGCGTACCCAATACAACTGAAGGTAAGAAACACCAAGCATAACCTGAAAAGGATTAGGAGACAAATGAGACCTAGAAGGATAAATGCAACAAGAAACTACACAAATAGAGATCAAAGAAGCAGCTTTTACTTGTACAAATTGGGGGCATCAGAAGAAGATGAATGCCCTCCAAATATCCAAACGTTACCAACTACAAACCAAACTGCAAAAAAGCAATCCAAGGCCATCTTGAAGTGGTCCACCAGTAAACTAAGCCTGAAAAGCAACATATAGATGTAATTCAGCAAGCTACACCAGCGAAAAATATAACTGTTACTGTATTAGAAATCTCTCATGTGTGGCTCATTAGCAGTATTAGTCACATTCATGTGGAAGAATACTTAGCAATACATCTTTTTCCACCTTTCAACCATATGGGTACAACAAAATTGCATGCAACAAGTAGGAATTCCTTTCAAAAGTTTTTCAGCAAACTAACACCCATCGGGACATACTTAAGAGTTACAAATGTAATCTATCTAAATGAGATTTCATGAACATTATATGGTATCAATGTGAAGCAATAAGCCTACAAGCTACTAAAGTTTACTGATAGCTGAAGAGTACCCCCGCCATAAATCTACATGAACATATATGAAATTCAACTAGGCTTCTCTAAACCTGGGTTAAAATTCTTCATCTATTCCAGCAAGAGTTAGGTGACCATTCAAGTTACTTTAAACCTTTTCTCCTAAGTCTTAGAACTCTCCGCCTTGCAACTTCAATACTTACCACATAGATTCTGATTATACATTCAAGAAAGTCCATCTACCTAAGAAGTCAAACAAAAGTTATGTCGAGTTATCTTCCAACTAAATAATTTGTATAAAAAAAATTCAGGACAAGGCAATAATGCATGTTTGGTAGTTGACAATAAGTAGGCCCCTGGCCAAGCATTTCTTATTTGAAGCTTGCACCCATTTTTATATCGAAGCGGAATACCTAAGAGGCATTTCAGAAAGCACTCAATGCCCCATAAGCTTCTATACGAGAAAGGCAAAGGCAAAAGCAAAAACAAAGGGGAGAAAGATGAAGAAAGTTGGTAGGATGGGAAAATTGGACTATTCTATAATTTAACCAATAACGTTGACAAATTGGGCATTGGCACACTGAAACAGTTTAAATCAATAGCCACCTAGTTGTAACAATGGCATAATTGAAATCTGGGATAGTTTAGCGTCCTCTAACTGAAGGGAAACAAAATAAACTGAATTAAACAAAAGAATGCACAAACAACTATAATTAGAAGGAACTGGATAGTAATCAGAATGAAATGGTTAATCATCCAGAATAACTCACGGTGTCATCATAACATGCAATGAGACCAAGAACGCACTTCAACAAGGAAGTAACATATCTTTGGCAGCAGAATTGATGTACCAAAATATCACAAGTAATCAGTATGTTAGCTACCTAGCAGTTGGAATTGTGGAATTCTGACTGTTCCAAGCACCTGTAGATGTATTCTGCCCATCTTCCTCTTCGGAGGACCTAGTCAGTGAGATAGTTATATAAGAATTGGATTCTAATGTAGCATTGGCACGTCTAGAACCTTGTCGTGATTGAGTGGACCTTTGATCAATGATACGATTGCTATTAAGATAACGCCAGTAGTAAAGAGGAAGGCTTAAAGCACAACCAGCAGCATAACCAACAACCCAAGCAAATAAGGGCGTTTGGGGGTTCTCATGTCTTGACAGATACAGAACAACTAGTGCTGCAACAATTTGGCTTACAGTAAAGAGTAGCTCAAGGGAAATCCATAACACCGTATTAAATGGGCTCCACCTACGACCAAAACCTTCACCTCTCCTTGATAACGAGGTGCTCCTAAAGTTAGAACCACTAGAGGCAGATGAGGGTGACTGCGCCAAAGGCACCTGACTACTACTTGATGGTTCAGCTTCATAATGTGACGAAGTCAGGCCACATGGAGAACCAGTATGTGATGTATCTGATGAGGAAGGTTCACCGCCGCATTCTATGTCAATAATATGCTCACGATTTTCATGATTTTCTGCCCGCTCCCTGAGCAAAGGAAATCTGTCAGTAGGGTTTCCTCGACTAGGTTCCTGAGAGGTAACAGCCATGAAGCCTTCAAAGCTCAAAGCAAAGAAGCACACACTTATAGCTAATTAAGTCACCGCGTCTTCTAGGTCTGCATTAGCAGCATTCTCAATGCAATTTTTACAGTATGTTGATAGAAACAAGAACGTGCAAAAATGAATCTTTTCGTTCATACAATTACATCCGACATGCAAACACTGAGTACCTGTAAAAAGAGAAAAATCAAATTTCAATGTCTTCCTTCAGAAACATTAAATAAAAGAAAACCACATGTCAAGGGGTTTGGGAGCAACGAAAAATGCAGGACTGAACAACATATCTACTTCTGTTGAACTAACATATAAAATTAATGAGTGACAACTTATATCTTCTGCCTTTTTCCATAAGGATGGCACATAAGGTGACTTTTCCCACAGCCCTAAACAAATTTTTTATGATGCAGCGAGCTACAAACACTAACATTGCTCATTGCTCATTCAATGCAGAGGTGGAATGACAGTAAATATTACCTGCTAAACATGCCTACTAACTTATGCCAACAAAACCAAGAACGTATTTGAAAAAGGATGTCTAAAGACATAAGGATGTACAAAATATTTGTATCCAAAAAATTAAATTTTCTGAACAATAAAACTGAGTTAGCCCTGAAACCCCCTCAAGCAATAGCTTAAAAATGAAGGAAAGAATATACATCCACAAAGAAGGATAAAAAAGTTCCCTAAAGCAATCCCTTAATTTCAACACATTCTCAAGTCTTGCACAATTAAACATTGATCAACAAGTAAAGATCACCTCAGCTCTATATCAATAGCCCCTAAATTGTTTGAATAAATTATCCAGCATAGAGTCAGAAAAGAAAAAAAGAAAAATCCAATTAACCTATAACTATGAGAACAATGACTGACTTAGACCCTTATAAGGACTCGAACTTCAATTTCCAAGTTTCAAAAAGAAAGAAAAAATTATCTTTCCGCATAATAATTAAAAGCAAACTAACTAAGCTGAGCTAAATGATCAAAGACAAGGAATACCTTGACAAAAAAGAAAAAACAGCTGAACAAAATATCGCAATTATACATAAACATTTCAATGCAAAATCTCTTTCTCATCCCAAAATTTTCCTTAAAAACAGAAACTCTTGGTAATAAACAAAGCAAAATTAACATAACAAAATCCAATCAAATTCAATCCGAAACCCTCGAGTTTCCAAATAATGGAAGAAACCTAGATATTTCATCAATCAACTTATATACAAATTACACAGATGAACATAATAAACCAATCATGACAAAGAAACATAATTTTCTAAACAAACAATTCAAAAGAATTAAAAACAAAAAGATAAACCAAAAATCGAAGAAATTACCAGTAATTAGTTCCAGGCTGTTGTGATCGACGCGGTGACCTTTTATCTTTATTTATTTTTATTATTTTCGTCTGTGACGACATATGTCAGCTCTCAACCGAGAATTCTTTACCGACTGTTAATGAGACAGAAACACGCGCGAGCGCGAGCGCACACACACACTAATTATATTGTAATTGATAAAGTATAATGATACAATTAGAAAGGGGCATTAATATTTTAGGATTGGACGAGGTGTTTTTAGATTTTATATGAATTTTTTTTTGTTAAATTTGTTATGAGAAAACTATATTTTCTAAGTGTTTAGAACGAATGATTTTCTTTTGTTGTGATTTGTATTGAATATTTTTTTTTTAATAAAAGTTTAAAATTTAAATTTGAATTAATATTTTATTAATTTATTTTGATGGGAGTTGTATTAAAAATAATTGTTTATTATTAAATTTTAAATTTTAAAATCAAATTTAATATTTTATTTATAAAAAACATGGTTTTTGTTTTTAAAACTTTTAACGAAAAAATTGAATAAAACAAATAAGTCATTTTGTAATTGTGAAATAAATCACTAATTTTGCAGCGTCCACACAAAGCCTTATATAATATCGAGTAGTAATAATAATAATAATATGAACTATTCAAAAACGTAAAATGAATAAAATGAAGCGGATAATTCAATATTTTGGCTTGGGTAGTTGGGTAGGCAATAAAACGATATAAATACGTGGATAATTCATAATCATGACAAATCATAAAACTAGTATGAAAGTAGAAACACCGGCTAAGCACGTGAGATTTTTAGTATGAATTTTTATTGGGGTAAATTGCAAAATATCACCTTCAATTATTAATTTTCTTTAAACTTTTAATTTCAATAATTTACTTTCTTTAAATTATCAAAAAAAATCAAGTAATCTCAATTAAATAACCTTCAATAAAAATCAAAACAGAAAAAGATATAAATCTATATATATATATATATTATAGATTAACTAAAAGATGCTTTTTATTCATAATTTTTAGTTGATTTAAGGTTAAAGTAATACGGCAATGAGATTGAATTATTTGTCCAAAATTATGCTGTCCTACTCAGTTTAATGTTTAAAACGACATGCAAAAACTATAAATTAAAAGCATAAATGAGTAAACATTAAGACGTAATTTTAATTATTGACATGACAAGGGAGGATAATTTTTAACGGAGGATTCATAACTACGGCTATTAAGAAAAAAGCGAGAGATTTTGTTTATAATAATTTTTGAAACGGACAGAGTAAATATCATCCACATGTAATCACTATCAACAAGAAAAGAAAATGTCGTTGGGCTGAGTAAACGGTGTGGGTCACGGTGGGCCATATATAAAATCACAACGTACAAAAACAACAAACCAATCTTAATATTTGCGACAGAAAGCTTTTGTTTTAACACTAACAGCAGAACGAGGAAACGCAAAAAAGAAAGAACCCAAAAAGTCCGAAGAGAGAACACAAGAAGCCCGAAATGTAACTGGATTTCTGGCTGGCTTCCTTCATTAATGAAATTATTGTAAAGCAAACATGAATGACAATGCATGCCCAAGAAAGAAAAATGTTAATGGAACCCTTTTTTTTAGTGTCACAGCCGATGACTCCAGAAAAGCAAATTTCGAGGATATTTTAATAGAACATTAATGGTCACCGAAAATATTTGAGCAAAATGGCATATGGAGAATGGACATTAATATCAATATGGACTGTTAACTGAGCGCATCCCATGTAGGTTGGTATAATTAAAAGTGGTCCTTTCATCCATCTGCTTCTATCTTGCGGATGTTTTTAATGCAAGTTAATTATAAGTTACGATTCTCCATTTTGATTTCTAAGATTTTATTAGGAGGTGTGTTATCGATCACTAATGGTTCAATCTTGAAAACTCACCAGCAAACTCTCAATATCTTCAACCATTGGCTAATTAATTTATATCTGTCACGCCCCAATCCGACGTGGCACGGCCATACGAGTGGAGATCGATTCCAAACGAGCGAAGCCTCACTACGAATGCAATTTAATAGTTTTTAAGTCGTCGATTGAACTTATCATTTCATAACATTCATCATAATCACTAATCTAGTGTCCTCTATGAATAAACATCACATTAAGGCCATGAACGTAAGATTTAAAACCTTGAAAAACAATTAAAATTCGAAAATTTCTTTGTTGCTGAAAATCCCCAAGCGTCGCGACGCACAGCACTTCAGCGTCGCGACGTCGGTGCGCGTCGCGACGCACAGACATTCGGCGTCGCGACGAAGAGGGGTCGCGACAAGGACAAGAAAATTCTCGGGCATGTTTTTGCCCTCTGGGCGTCGCGACGCAGGTACCGGCGTCGCGACGCCGGGCCCTTTTCCTCAAAAAATCGATTTTTCATTCTTTTCTCCTTCCAACACAATACTATTTCAACACACATCAATTCTATGCAATAAAACTGCATATACATCATTCCAATCTCCCAAACCATTCATTTCGATTCGTTTCACAACATCACATTTCATTAAACAAGTTATACCACAATTCTTTCACTATAACCAAAAGAGTATACAACATGTTTTAACAATACCAAAACTAACTCTTCAAGCCATAATACATACATTGTCTAAACATATTTACAATATCATCAAAATACAACTATTCTCTTTCAAATCCCAAACCATCACATCTCCAAAACCTCGGAATCTGCAAAACATATAACGACTTTGGTGGTATGAGCAAAACGTTGCTCAGTAAGTGAAAATAACATTCTTTTATTGGATTGAGCAAGTTATATATTATATATATGTTTTCACAAAAGATTTCAACACATGAAAACCACGTTTGAAAGCGTTCAAAATTCACACACACATATACATATAGCAAGTGGCACATTCACTTAACAAATAACATTCACAAATACACATTGGGTATTTGTCATTAGCTCATGAACAATTCAAGAAACTCTCGGTACACTGGATCCAGTTCCTGACTTTTATAACCCGTCAGGGAGGCCAAATAACAAATGAATTCCTAGCTATAACCCCGCTAGGATGGGTCCTGAACAAATGAATTGGAACATGTTCCTACCAATTATTCCAAGAACATTCAAGAGCTCATAACACTTAAAAATTCATTTAAACATTCCATCAAACATCTTTACTTCACAAAAGCCACTGCAATACATTCCATAATTATCAAAAATCAAAATCTAAACAAACTCAATCCATTTCCATATAATCAACATACAATTTCCTCAAAACAACATAAGTTCTCCAAAAGTATTTAAAACATAAAAGAGTGTTAAAACCACTTACTTGTAATCACATGTAATCCTTGCCCTTAATCCAAGATTTCACCACCTTAATTTCACTTTCCTAACATAACCAAATTAATCCTCTTACTACTTTTAAACACTACATAAAGACATAACTATAGATAAAAGAATTAGAAAGTTTCCTTACCTCAAAATGTTTGGAATTGGAGGAGAATTTTCCCTTTCCTTCTTCAATCTACTCTCTCCCTTTCTTGCCCTAATTTTCAAGAGGAAAGATGAGTGAATTTGGGGAAGAAAGAAATAAACTTAAGTCTAAGCTAGCAAATGGTCTTAAGACCAATTTTGACTAAATTGCTAAGAAGTCCTTCTAGTTTTTCTTATTTACCAATTAGCCCATAAATTTGGTCATGGTTATTATAATATCATTCATGTGAGTTTGAAAGCTCAAATTAAAGTTGTGTCAAACTCAAATGGACATTTGGAGAGTACAATTTTTTGAGATAATAAGCTCACACATATTATATTAGTAGTGTTTAAAATTAACGTTTACATTCTTTTCTAGATGGGATCCTCTCTCCAATCTTATCATATCTTATCCTATCTTATTCTATCCAAAATTAAAATTACCTGGTAGGATCACTCATATTTTGATTAGGGTTGTAAAGTAATTTTAGTGATATTTATACTTTTATTCTCTAATTTTAGTGAAAACATATCATTTTAAATGTTAGACAGAATAAGATAAAATAGTAATTTTAGTGATATTTATACTTTTAACATATAATTTTAGTGAAACTACGTCGTTTTGAACGTTAAATAAAATAAGATAAAATAATATTGGACAGAGAATCTGATATCTTACCTTTCATATCCGCCAGCATGAGATCAGATCTTTTGTACAATATTTTCCTATCTTATTTTGTCTAACGTTCAAAACGACGTAGTTTCACTAAAATTATATGCTAAAAGTATAAATATCACTAAAATCAATTTACAACCCTAACCAAAATATGAATGAACCTCATTTGTAATTTTAATTTAAGATATGATAATACATGATAGTATTAGACGTAATACCTCGTATCGTATCGACCAACATTATTAATTTATGGGTTAATAGACAGAATAATATCGATGACTTTACTCTTTACACTAATATATTCAACAAGAACAAGGTCATTTTTACTTTGCCCATCTTGCCAAAAGGTGTCCCTTTCTTTTTCATTTCTTTTTATTTTTTCGTGGGTTACAGGATGGCCTAGTAATTAGCCAGGCTTTAAAAGACCACTCACATTGTTATAATAGAAATTTCAATTTCTAATTTATAAATTAGACATTTTTTATTAACTTATTTGAATTTAAATAATGAAATATTCATTCTAGCTCCTTATTACCTCATCATCAATGGATTTCAATTTAAATTGGATTTTGTACATATTTAATATAAATCGTTTAATTTCATTTGTTGGTCTCTACTAATATTTCATGTAAACTTAATTTTGCATATTCCTTATATTAATTTATTATTGATGCCCCAACTCCACCCAACCAGTAATATTATTGGCACCTCAGTCTCATCATGACATTATAAAATGTGTGTAGAATGTAGGACTATAGCTTCATTTCACGTTGTCTTTAAATGGGGCTTTTAAAAAGTAGATAATTATTACTACGTGCATATCACCTTTTGCCTTAGCTAATTTCCATAGCTTTAAATTGCATTGCGTGCATACCAAAGAATCAGTTTCTCCTAGTCATGCACGGTGCAAATGCCAACCTAAAATGCAATTTTTATTGCATAATTTTGAAGTTCAATTTAGTGGTGATCAATGATCATGCATGATATATAAAGTATTGAATTTTTGTTAAATTTTGTCAAAAAGTTTCGAAGTGTACGTTATCCCTTGGATCGATCATCCGTGTTATAAGTCAATAACTTGTAAAAATTATTTTGAACAAAGCGGAAATGTTTGTAGTATTTGATTAGTAAGTAGTAACTAAAACATTAGAAAATGTTTTCTTTTTATAATCCTCATAAATGAGAGACCATAGACGCACAATTTATGAGTACAGATCATCTGTCCAATATTTATTCAGTCCTATTCTGTCTAACGTTTAAAACTACGTAGTTTCATTAAAAGTAGGGACTAAATGCATAAATATGATTAAAATTACTTTAAAATTATTAAACCCTAACCAATAGATTAGTGAGTCCAGATCCCCTGTCCAATATTTATCCAATCCTATTCTGTGTAACGTTTAAAACTACGTAGTTTCATTAAAAGTAGGGACTAAATGCATAAATATCATTAAAATTACTTTAAAATTATTAAACCATAACCAATAGATTAGTGAACCCTACGACGTAGTTTTAATTATGACAGAATAAGACATACAAAATCTTGGACAGGAGATCCCATGTCTAGATTAGTGAACCCTACGACGTAGTGTTAATTAGAACAGAATAAGACAGACAAAATATTGGACAGAATATCCCGTGTCACAATTTATATATTGAGAAGTCATCAACAAATAATGAACTTTGACTTCTCATAAAAAAAAAGGTTTTAAATTTTTCTATAACATTATAAAAATTTTGTGACTAATAAAAATAGGATTTTAAAAAAAAAAAAAGAAGTGGATATATGTATAATAACTGTATAATATCAAAGAACACATGGCCTAAAGGTACGGTCGGATATAAGCTAGATAGAAAGCGATATTATTTATATCGATCCTTGAAGGCTTGATCGAACAACCTCAATAATTTGAATCATTCAAAAGTAGTGATGATCATTAAAAATCAAAATGCTGTAAAGTCGGCTCAAAATCAAAATAACGACGTTTAATAAAAGAACGTAATTAATATAAACTAATGCAAGAATATGTAGCTGCAGATTGATCCGTAGTATTTATTGAAGTTTTAGCTCAACCAACCATTACCTACCCACATGAATACATGATCATTTTGTTTTTTTTTTTAACCAAAAAAAATCCTGAGGAGGAGAATTTAGAAAAATGGAAGAGAGATTTGGATAAGAAGTTGCCTAATTTTAGTTTCGTTGACCTGTCACTCAATTCCATTTGCATGACTGCATCACATGAATTTTTGTTTTTTACTTTTTTCTAATTGGATTGGTTCACATGATTTTCTCAAGTTTTTGTAATTAATTCAACAGTAAAATATTTTTGGATTGGTTCAGTTGATTATATACATGTTTTGGGTGTTCTGGATTCTTGATTATAATTGTTATGAAAAATTAAATTTGAAATTTCTTGAGAAGCAAGATAATATAGGCCAAATCAAAAATAAAAAACTGAAGAAATCCTTTGTAATTTGTTAGCAACAAACATGAGTAAGGTCGAAATACTTTGAACTCTGAACTCCAATATTAAATAATAAATATCGGGACCAAATTCTGAGAATTTCTGATCACTGATTCACACTGAGCAGCTTGGCAGGCCATGTCCGTTGACCTTGGTAAGGACTTTGTTTCGATACATTCGAAATTTGACCATTTGGTTATGATATTATATTAATATTGATCTCTGGGCGACTTTCATTTTTAATTTGGTAAACAAAATTAAAAAATAGTGACGTTGCCGATAATGATGGACAAAGTTAAAAAATAAAGAGAAAACATAAAGTAAAAGACGTGAACTAATTAATTATATACAAATTTGGGTAATTGGTTTGATTGAGTAATGCATGTATATCACCAATTAATTATATCATTTACTTTGTAATTTTACTCTAATTTTTTAATGTACATATCATTACCCTACGAATTGCAACTGTGCCTATAATTTTCCATAACAAAATTATCCTATAAATAATAACGAACGGTTATTTACACGCCATGACTCAAGCAATGAAGCTATATGAATTTGACATTTAGCCTCGTATATTCAATGGATGAATGGTTATGGATTGTAATTCAACCTATACATTATCTACTCATATTTTATTTATATTTAAATATAATTTTTTTCAATTATTTTTAAGTGTTCTTTTTTTTTTAATTCGAATTATGGAAGTGAGAGAAAAAATCTAACGATATTTTGTTACCCAACCTTTGAATGTTATGAGTAAAGATTTGAGAACATTTATTTACTAATTAAACTGCACTGAGGAAATGTGAAAAAACATGCATTCAACATAACGACATTGTACTTAACATAAAGACACACATGTACATTGTAGGATTATTATCCTTATACCCTAATGCCTCTATTCTATACTAGATTTTTTTTTTTTTGGTATTTGCTATAAGAAAAGAATATTTTAGAAGTGTTTGGATTAATAATTATGTTTTGTTAGAACTTGTATTAGATAATTTTTTATTAATAAAAATTTGAAATTTGAATTTGAATTAATATTTTATGAGTTTGTTTTTGTGGGAATTGAATTAGAAAGAATTGTTTATTATTAAAAATTTAAAATTAAGATTTGAATTCAATATTTTATTTATAAAATATACTATAACAAAAATAATTATTGTAACATTATTTTTTATTTTAAAAATATTAGTAAAAAACCCTAACAAAACAAAAAAGTAATTATGATTTTATAAAATAAACCATTAAAACTTGCTCAACGCCTGAGCAATTAAGAACCTTTTGAAGAAATTAATTTGTAGTTTTGAGGTGAATTGGTGAGGGGTATATATATGAAGAAGGAAAGGTTTGGGGAACTGTTGAAATTCGGTGCCTGAAAATTGATAGACAATTTTGGAGTTTAGTAATAAAAAATTTAAATAAATATAAGAAAGAAAACTCAATATGACAATCGATTTAAAAGTGAAACATAACAGGTCGCTGCCAGTTCACGTCTAATGATTTTTTACATTTTGAAGCTTCCATCATTTCACATTCATTGGCACTTGTGAAAATAAGAGACCAATACATATGGAATATAATAACATGCATGTCTTGTCATTATTAAGATCCGAAGTTTATTTTTAAAATTTTTGTTCAAGACATTCTAAGGAATTTCGAGCATGTATAAGTGTGATGTTTAGAATTTAATTTGGGCTCATCTGAAATAAGTTCAAGTATATAACGATAAGTTAATCGCGATTTTAATGAGCAACAAAAATAGATAAAAATTAACATCACGATTTTGACGACAATTAATTATTCATTTTATATATAAATCACGTCTTATAGGAGTTGTCTCGTTGAAGTTTAGACTTAATTGGCCTTTATGTAAGGGTTTTTTATTTATACTTTTTTTTTTGGTTTGAAATTGTGAGAAGAAGTTGATAATATATATATAAATTTTGGTTAATTTGTTTAGTACCATTTCAATTAAATAAGCTCCAAGCATACTCAAAACTAGTTTTTCTCCTAGTTCATAGTTTATGACACTGAAGATTAATTACGATATGATCCAGAAGGATTCACACCTCTATGGGTGTAAAATTCAATAATATCATTGATTTAATAAAGCTTATTCAAACCCATGCTTCGTTTCCTAGTTTAGTTCGTCAAAGATTATATATGATTTAATTTCAAAAGTACTGATCTCGTGAAGTTTGTTTCTGCACAAGTGCACAGGCAAAACTTACACGAGGAGGAGCGGCCAATTCTCGTGGCAAAGTGTTTAATTTCTATTATTAAAGATGTTCCGATCTTGGGCGGTCACGAGCCAAATTTTTGTCGCAAAATATTTCGATTAATGCAATAAACTCAATCAAATCCACTAATGAATATTATATACTATTATTACAAACTGCTGGATATATTGAAGCTACGAATGAGTAAGCAAAAAAATATTCAGTTAAACCACAAAAAACAAACAATTCGATTGTAGTGGTGAATTTTAGTTTTACCAGAGAAAAAAGAAAAAAAAAAGATAATAAAATGATTGTTGAAATTATCTAAAAGTTCATAACTATTGTTGGTGAAAAGCTCAAATAATGATGAACGTGGACACGAGATATTCTGTTTAAAATTTTGTCAGTCTTATTCTGTGTTAATTAAAACTACGTCTTAGGGTTTACTAACCTCTTGCTTAGAGTCTGTAAAGTAATTTTTTGATATTTATACATTTAGTCCATACTTTTAATGAAATTACATCATTTTGAACGTTAAAAACAAGATAAGATAGGATAAATATTTGACAGAGAATCCGGCCGGTCTCATGAACGTGCTTGCCCTGCCCTTGTTTTTCTTGTTTTGATATATTTGTTAGCAAACTTTTGCAGTCTGGGACTTTTTGGTGCACATGGAAAACATCCATCAATTTTTGTTGTTAAAATTAAGATGAACAAACTAACAAAGACAAAAAAAAAATAAAATTGGTTCACCCGCCAGCTTTTGAATTAACTTCATGGATTAAAATTAAAATAATTTCAATAATTTTCATCAATTTAATGGCAGCAGTTGATAATAAATTTCTCTACTGAATAATTGTTTTGTTTTGTTCATAATTTCGTTTTTGTCTCAGCGGTGCATGAAGAAAACAAACCGTGACATTAGTTGCTGCATGTCTTTATTGTTTCGACAATAATTAGCTTCAAAATTTTCAATAGCATGAGACCGAGAGACTTCCTGGCAGATTTCTTACCTCGACTTATTAGGGAGAAAAACTTGTGCGCAACAATTTCATATATGAGAAATGAGTGATTAATAACCATTGAACTTGTAATTTATTTTTTTGTCATTTTTATTGTACGTTGAAATTGTGATTAATTGTCGTCTCATATATGAACTCATTTCGGATGAGTTTTTCTTTCCTAATATTCATTGTTAGTTTTAGCTGAGATTTATTTCACTAATTCTTATTATTATTATACAAAATCAAAAACATTAATTTGTCGATCGGTTAAATCATCACACACGATTTAGATAGAACAAATTTAAAGTGTCCTGGGTCTGTTTGGATGGACCAAATTTTGTGATTTATTTCACAATTACAAAATGAGTTGTTTGTTTTGTTCAACTTTTTTATCAAAATTTTTAAAACACAAAACAATGCTACAATAATTATTTTTGATACAGTAAATTTTATAAATAAAATATTAAATTTGAATTTGAATTTTAAATTTCAATAATAAACAATTATTCCTAACACAATTCTCACCAAAATAAACTACTAAAATACTAATTCAAATTTAAATTGCAAACTTTTATTAATAAAAAAATATTCAATACAAATCCCAACAAAATAAAATCATTCACTCCAAACACTCCCAAAATATTCTTTTCTCATAATAAATATCAATGAAAAAACTTTCATGATATAATAAAAAAATAGCTCATCCAAACGGAGCTAAATTATTATAGTCACATAATATCTATCAGTTTTATATTATTGTGGAATAGTAGTACAATTTCTCTGTTGCTATTCCAAATGTTGAAATTTAGGTACATGCAATGCAACGTGGTTTCACAATTTCCATGCAACGCCAACTTTTACTTTTTGGTTTTAATATGATGCACCAACTCGTCAATACAAAACTTGTCAAGACAAAAAAAAAAAAAAACGACCAAGGAAGTAAAATGAATTCGGTACATATGATCAGTTGGTCAGCTATATGCGCATTTTCAGCTATATTAATATTATGCTATTTGTAGTTAAAGAAAAATGAATTTGGATTTGGAAAATTTGGAAACAATTATAATTTTTTCTACCAATATTACTCCTGTTGCTTTCGTTAAACAGCTACTCGAGCTGGCATACTGCAAAATCGTTAAACACGCTATCAAAGGCCCCTCGCCCCTCCACTTTTTGTTGATTTTTTTTTTTTTTTTACTTTTTTTTTTTTTGTGATCTAGATTGAAGTTGATGTTTAAGTGTAAAAAGGCTAAAACCATTGAAATAGTTTAATTAATGAATATATATATATATATATATATTTCGCTAAAATTCTTGTGAAATCAATTTATATAAGACGTGAGTTATATATCAAATGAATAATTAATCACCGTTGAAATCGTAATTATAATTTTTTGTTATTTTTTTTTCGTACATTGAAATTACGATTAATTCACTATTTAGTATATAATTTCGATTCCCACGAAACCACATGTATATATTTAGAACCCCAAGAACATACTATTAATACATATAAAAAAAGTGATTTAGTCAAACATTCCATTGTTTTTGAAATTCAAAAATTTGAATGAAAACAAACGTATTAACATCATCTCAAAAGTAGAAAAACCAAAAACACCATTATGCTTTTCTGCATTCTCCAAGTATAGCAATTGCACATTTACACTTCAACTTTAATATACCAAAAAAAAAGAATTAAATAAAAAAATTGATTTATACCAACAAAATTTGTATGCAATCGGTTTGGGCCTCAGCCTTCGAATTAAATGAATTTAAGCATCTTAAATGCCACCGTCTCTATAAACACAGCCACAGCCACGTAGTGCGCCAAAACTTTTTTTAAATGCAGCTAAGATAAGAGGAACAAAAAAAAAAGGGGCAATTCGTAAAATAACAAAAATATAGGTGCAAAAGCAGAAAGTAGAAACGAGAGGCGGGAGGCCAAGTGGATAGTATAAAATGGAGTCGCTCGACTCCAACTCTCTACCACTTAAAATCCGCTGGCCCTTTGCTTTGGTGTCTTTCTCTCTCACACACTCACACACAACTCCTCGGTTGTTTCCAAAAATCTAAAAAAAAAAAAAAAAAAAAGAAAAAAAAAGAAAGAAAAGAAAAGTAAAGAGCCCCGAAGGTCGAAGCTCCGAAAAAGCGGAAAAAAATACGAGTTATAGAAACAAACAGCCATATATGTAGACGATCGCAAACCCTAGAAAACAGCAAAGCAGAATCTCCCAGAACGGGTTTGCAGATCACAAAATGGAGCTCTAGTCATTGAATTTATTTATCAAGTAAATGTTTAGCAGAGACATTCTGCAAATATTGTTTTAATTTCTCATACTCATTGTGTCTCTGGAATCTTCCAACTTGGAAAAAGGTACGTTACTTTTTTTAAAATTTTTATTTTTTAGTTTTTCAGTATTTTGTTGTTTAGAATTCAAGTTTGTTGATCTGGAACGTTCTGATTGTTTTTATTCGAATTGAGGTGTAATGGAGGAGTGCATGTTAGGGTGAGATGGGAAGAAATGTGTTTGTTAATTTGGGATTGGAATTGGAATGCTGTGGGTTGAGTGGCGTGTTTTTCTTTCCTCAGATCTGCTCTCCGAAAGTTATTGCATGAATGAGTTTGTGCTGTGAGGTCATTGTCGTGGCTTTCTATTTTCTTTTTTCCATTTATTTTTGACTTTTTTTTTTAACGTTGAGTCTATCGGATGCATTGTTTATTGAATTTTCCGAACGCGTTTCTGATTTCTCTCCTTTTTGTTTTTTTTTCAGTCTCATTTATTTGTAATAATTATTGAGTTTTTGCTGTTTGCCGAGAATATCGAGGAATGATGGAGGTCAAAGATCATGTCTTTGAATTTTCAACCGGGGAAACCTGTTCGGACTTTCTCAAGATTGTCAGAATTTTAAGAAATTCGAACTGAATATTTTCCCCTTTTTTTCTGGCTGTCAAATGAAGTATTTGTAGGAAAAGAAATCTGGTTTGCTTTGTTATTCTTGGTTCTTCTATTCTTCTGCCTGTTGTTGTTGTTTTTTTTTTTCCATCTTCCTTTTCGTGAATGTTGAATAGAATTTATGCTTTTTAAATTTTGGGTTTAGAGCATAGTGATTTTGATTCTTGGATATTGTGGGATACTCTTTTTATTTTCTCATCTATGGTTTTGCTTGATCTGCAGTGTGGACATGTTAATTTCTGGTGATTACTGAAATAGTCGTTGCCACACCTTCGCAGTCCCAATTTGCAGACATCACTGTGTTATTCCATTTTGACTTCAAATACTTGGACTTGGTGACCTATAGTAAGTTTCATCATGGTTGCTACTGCTGCTACTTCTGCAATTTTCCCAGTTGCTTCACCACCACCTGACTCTGGGGCAAAAACTTCTGGAAAGCTTGGAGGAAATCTTCCAACTAGTGTGGATGTCCGTGGTGTTAAATCAAAATCCACATCTTCTGGTAATTTACAAGTGAAAGCCAATGCACAAGCACCGTCTAGGGTTAATGGAACTAAGGTTGGAGTCATGGACAGCCATAAGAATGATAATGATGTGATCTCGTCACCTCCACCAAGGACTTTCATCAATACATTGCCTGATTGGAGCATGCTTCTTGCTGCCATCACTACTATTTTCTTGGCAGCTGAAAAGCAATGGATGATGCTTGATTGGAAGCCAAAGAGGCCTGACATGCTTATTGATCCCTTTGGTTTTGGGAGAATTGTGCAAGATGGTCTTGTTTTTCGTCAGAACTTCAGCATTAGATCATATGAAATAGGAGCCGACCGTACTGCGTCTATAGAAACGTTGATGAACCATCTTCAAGTATGTTGAGGCATTGACTAAACATTTGCATTAGTAGCGCAGTCCTCCTTTGAAATTAGTATTAGGAGGCCTTCACTTATTTACATGCTTTTCATGCTTTGCAGGAAACTGCACTAAACCATGTAAAAGGTGCGGGACTTCTAGGCGACGGTTTTGGTTCGACTCCAGAAATGTGCAAAAGAAATCTAATTTGGGTGGTCTCAAGAATGCAGGTTTTGGTTGATCGTTATCCTACTTGGTGAGTTGGGTACATTTGTTTACCCTTGGCACCTCTAAGATGTCATATTACCCCATTTTGCATGTCTACAAATGCAAAGTCCTAAATATCTATTGAATCCCTTTCTTGGTAGTGTTTACATTGTATATGTGGTGTACTTGCCTGTCCTTGTATGTTTTCGGCCAAATAACCCTTTATACAATGATCCAGGTTGGAATGGTTACTCTCAAAACTTAGATAATGTCTAGAATACATTACATGTGAATAAACTTATTAGAGGATGAAGATCTAAACTGTGGATCAATTCTTGCAGGGGTGATGTTGTTCAAGTGGACACATGGGTAGCGGCATCCGGTAAAAATGGAATGCGGCGAGATTGGCTTGTCCGTGATGGTAATACAGGGGATATATTAACTAGAGCTTCAAGGTAAATTAGAATTTTTATGTCTTAGTAAGGTAAATTAGAATTTTTATGCTCACTACGACACGTGGCAAAGTTTTCATTTATGCCAAGATAATCACATTTATACTGGTTTGTTCTTCAACCAAACTATGGCTTTCTTTTGCATGTTTTTGAAGATTTCTTCTTTTGTTGAATTTTTCTAACATCCCAAAATTTTTAACTAATCTCTTTCATGCTGTAATTTTTGGATTTGAATTATTACAGTTTATGGGTGATGATGAATAAAGAGACTAGGAGATTGGCTAAAATTCCAGATGAGGTTCGGACAGAAATAGGAGGCTATTTTGTGGATTCACCTCCTATTGTGGATGAGGATGGCAGAAAGTTACCAAAACTTGATGATAAAACAGCAGACTACATTCGTACTGGTTTAACTGTAAGAACTTGTCCTTTTTGGAAGACAAGTATTTGTCATGTAAGCTTTTACTTTTTCCTCTAGATATTCTGCTTACTAATTGAAGCAACTTCTATACAATTTTGCAGCCAAGGTGGAGTGACTTAGATGTAAACCAGCATGTGAATAATGTGAAGTACATTGGCTGGATTCTGGAGGTAAAATGTTCTTGTTCCTTAGTTATTATTTCCTTTAAAAGGCAATTTGTTTGGAAAGCATCCAGTTTAGAGAAAATTTCCATTTATTTAGGGAATCAAACTGAAATTGGAATTTCAAGTTTTTTGCATATTATCCATCTTTCTTTTCCCAAATAAACTTGTTAAAATTAGTGGACTCTGTGAATCCTTGCAGACAGAGAATTACGTTTTATTGCCTGAATTATGGTAGTTGGCATACATTAATGCCATACTTGTCCAGAATACGCAGGCTGCCTCTAAGAAACATAATTGTAAACAGGACTCCATGTAAAGATGAAGTGTCACTTTCTTTTGTAATTCGGAATCTTCTACTATGGTCTTTGTTAGTAGTACTAATTTTTCACTGTAAAGCTGCGTGTTGGCAAAATGAATTATGTGATGTTCTCTATGTTTTATTATTAAATTTGTTTTAGAACCTTGCAAATAGTGTGGGTATATGATAAATTGATTGGTTTGAGTATTTGAAAATTTCCCCACTTGAACTTTGTGTTATAGAGCCAATATCATTTGACAGTAAACATTTACAGAATATTTGTGTTTTCTCTCTCATAGAAATGGCTGGCGGGAACCATCAACCTACATTAGGGTGCAGTAAACAAGTTATTAATGTCAATGTGATTCCTTTTCTGTATTTCATTGATATGAAATTGCTTACCCTAATTATTAGAGGTGGTCTGCGCAGAGACACGTAAAATGTTAGTTGTGTAGAGCGATGAAAACATTATTAACTGCTTATGGCCATCAGCTGTGATTATTTTTTGAGTTGTTAGTTAAACTTCTATTGTGAATGTTCTTCTAATTGTTAAGCTTTTGTTGTAAATGCTCCTTTTCCAAGTTTCTAGGTTTGTTGGCCATTAGTATAGCAGAAAAATTGACAACCCACAAATAAGAACATACTACTACCTTCACTTCAAGAACACTATTTAAAAATGATACTGACCATCGGTGAGAATTTGCTTGGGACATAGTTTAGTGTTTTTCCACAATCAAACTGCAGAACTGTCGTAAGAGTTTGATTCGCACTTAGTTTAGCTTTTTTCCACCAATCTAAATGCTAAGTTCTTTTTTTCTTTTTTAAATTGCAGAGTGCTCCCCTCCCTATCTTAGAGACCCACGAGCTTGCTGCAATGACTCTGGAGTACAGGAGGGAATGTAGGAGGGACAGTGTAGTGCAATCCCTTACTTCAGTATTGAGTAATGGTGTGGGTGATTTGGCTAATCCTGGTTACGTTGAGTGTCAGCATTTGCTGCGACTTGAAGGTGGGGCTGAGATTGTTAAGGGACGGACTGAGTGGAGACCCAAATGTGCCAACAGGATTGGAAACATGGGTCAGCTTCCTGCAGAAAGCGCCTAGTGCCATTTTCTTTGCAGCAGCATGATGGGTACTAGTCTCGTTCTGTGTCACAGTTCCTCTGTGGAAATGCTTGTACTCTTTGATTTTCCGCCATTGCCGCCTCGGTTATATAAATATAAATATTCCTTCATATCTTCGATTTTGATTTTTTTTTTTTTCATCTTTTGAGAGTTATAGGGTAATTTCGACTCATTGTAAGTAGCCCCTGCTGTACCCACCCCCCCCCCCCCCCCCCCCCTCCCTCTTTCTCTCTCTTCCATGGAAGTTCCAGCTGGATAGCATTGATGAATGTGACAACTAATGCAAAATTTTCTTTATGGCAATTTTTTATTATTTATTGTGAAATTGGTTCTCATGGGCCATGTGGTCCTATTTCATTTTTTGTGGTAACCTATTAATGTGCCAAATGATTCATTAATTTGTGTTAAGTAGAAAGCTAAATTTTCAAGCATTGATAAATTTGGTATTGAAAATGTGGTTGAGTTGGATGGATGGAGCCTGGAGGCCGGCCGGCATCCACATGAAATGTTGAGGTCCATTATTTTTGGATGTGGCATTCTATGCATTATTTCCTTGGGCTGACTGTAACCTAATTTGTGGGTTTCTTCTACTTTTATTGCTTTTAATCTTTTCCATGAAATTTACTTCTTGTATTGGTTTATTCTTTTGCATACTTTTATAGCACATACGGGCGCGTTTTCTTGCGGATTTCCGTTTTGGGCTTACGAACCGTAGTTTAAGTTTTGATTATATGAAGTCCGAGATGTTGTGCTTGACGATTAAAATGATTGTGCAAGATATGAAGAAGACATTAGCCAGAAATTGCTTTTGTGTGCGTGTAATTCATATTATTTCCAGAAGTGGATCTAAATTTGCAGGAACAAGCAACTAAGGATGGTATCTTGAATTGGGAAAATGTAGTTAGCTTAGTCACATGGTATATTGGGTATTGTGGAGCAGTCCTCACATGCAATTTTCTAACTCATATCCCAATCCAAGTGGTTGAGAATAATTAGCTAATCGTGCAGGACTTTTGGTTCTTTTTTTTTTTTTCTAACTTTTCTTCAACTTCAATCAACTTTAGTTTTATGTGTCAGTTTTAGCAATGTATATTTATTGAAATGCCTTTTTAGTATTGAGTGAAATTCACTTCCTTTTCTTTTCTGTTTGTTTTAGCAAACCGACTGAAACTCTTTTTTTTTTTTTTTTTTTTTTTTTGTTGGGGAATCTTACTCCATCGCCATGGGAGGAAAAGAAGGGGGGGAAAAATAAAGATCAGAAAGTCTTTTTTTTTTTTAATTTACAAATTTCAATTATCCAACTTTTCCTTTTCTTTTCTTCTTCTTCTTTTTTTTTTTTAAAAAAAAAAAAAGTTTCTTGAAGGTTAAAAAGTGCAAAGTTTTTCTTAATTTGACCCCAAATACAATTCATAAAAATGTTGTTCTATGGTGTTGTTTTTCTCATCTTTGCAAGTTAAGGGTGTATAATATCTTTGTAGATCTATCTTTTTGTAATTTGATCTATCCTTCAAAATTTCAATTGTTATACTTCCGCCAATTTTAATAACCAAAATATTATGTAAATAACTGCAATGGTTCTAATCAGTGCCACAGGTCAACAGCGGATTCGGACAAGATCCATAACAGAGGAAGATCCCATGTGTAGCTCATTGGATTGATGTAATAGATTATGATTTATTGTAATAGTTGTTTAAAAAATTAAAGAGATTAAATTCAAATTAATTACATAAATGCGAGTTTCTCTTCTTTTTTTTTGTTCGAAAAAAAGTTATAATCAAACAAATTTCTATCTCTACTTAGTCTACTCTACTCTTCATCACATTGGCGGAAATATCCAGGAAGTTTTTTATTTGCATTATTCTGAAGTTTCAATATCCTCCTTACCATTCGTCACTTGATGATTTAATTTTGGATTAATTATATTTGTCATCCTTGAAGTTCAGTCAAACTTTAGTCAAATTATAAAACATGCCCCAAAATTCAGATAGGTAAACCAAAAATATATCATTCAAATTCTTAAATAGTTACAAGGATTAATTATTCGAATTTAATTATATTTATATCCATTTGAGGTTAGTATTATCTTTTTCATTGTTTTGTTAAAATTTGTTACTTCTAAGAATTAATGTGATAGTATGATCAAACTTCAAATAAAGTAAATGTAAATCTAACACTTTAATTTTAGATTTTATAGATTGAGACGAGGTGTTTCATTTGAAATTGATTATCAAAAAGTAGGTGAGAATTTTAGATTCAATTCCTTTCCAGGATTCTAGCCATTTGGCAACTATCCATAATCCATCCATTTAAATGGAAACACTTTTGGAGTTAGATTATCATGAAAAGGGAAAGTGTTTCGCCTGATATTAATATGCAAGACTGATTCAATGAACCAAATTATCAAAAAGTAGTCATCCCATCTACTGTTTAAAAAAAAAAAGAAGTGATAATGTCTTTTCAATCTTTTTAATTTTGTGTCAATGTTGCATGACATAATGATTAGTTAAGACTAACTGTTACATAATCCTACACCTCAGCCTATCATTTACTTTGATTGGGTAATAAAACAGTCCATTTGATTAAAAAAAAGGAGTTCTAAGGTCCCAATGACATGGAGATGGAGTTAACTCCCTTCAAACCATTTGTCATTCCTGTATTTTCCAAGTCAAATTTCTAAACTGACCAATTGCCCTTAATTTTCCCTTTCCTTTACACTAAGTTAGAACCAATTTGTTACTTTCCTTTTTCTTCTTTTTGGTAGGAAAAGAAACTTATTTAATGAACAATAGAAAATATCAATGGGATTTTTAACTATTAGGGTTAGATAAATGGTCATCTAGAGGTTTTCAGACCGCGATTAGAAATTAGGGGTTTGAATCTCCCACGACATTCCCTCACCCAAAGAAACTCGGAGGCCCTGTTCCACCGGATCAGTAAAATTTCAAATTGGAGTATAAATATGATCATTTGTGATAGTAAAATATTTGATTTGTAATAAAATAGAATTTAGTTCGATAATTATTACAAAATTGAGAGTGCATAAGAGATTATTTTAATGAATATTATAACATGTCTACTGAGTAAAAAGAAAATGATGGATGCATGTTTACAAATGTTTTGAACATGCAATTGTGTATTTATACTACTTAGTATATACTTTTGTACATTAAGATGTGTACACAATATTTAAATTCCAACAATAACAAAGCAACCGTCAACAGATTCGTTAGTTCGTTTTTTTGACAACGAAAACGGACTCGGTAACAGAATCTTGATTCTTAAATGAATTATTTAACGTTCTACTACCAACTTGTTCAACTCCAAGATATTATCTTTCAATTGTTTAAACATTGAGCACCCTTTTGATTAAATCATTTGTGTAATTCAATCATTGATACAAAATGAAGCATTCCAGCAAAAAACTGAATAAAAATTTCTCAAAGCTCCAACAATAGACTCAACTTGCATGTTTTTCTCTGCAAATTAGTAGCTTTTCATCTCCAATAATGGTAGGATATGATATAATGATACCATTTTATTTTCATTGCCTAACTTCCCTATAAAAGCAAATTTCCAAGTTTACAAAACTCACCATTGTTAAAGGGTCTTTTTCTTGCTTCATCATCATCTTCTTCATTCTCTGAAAAAAGAAAAAGATTCATTGAGCTTCCTTAGATGGTAAAATGGCAATTTGTTTTCCTAACAATCGATAGGTACAACCAATTAGTAACAATAGTATTTAATCAAACAAAGTTCTTGTTTTTCTTTTTGAAAGAAAGAAAAACAAAGCCTTCTACTTCATGTGATGATGAAGTTCAAAAAATTTGAGCAATAAAAACAAAAGGCGTCTGTGTGTCCTGTGGCCAGTGGCCACTGTCCCTGTCCCCACTATTCCCAGATCCCAAATTTTCTAATTTTTACCGTTCAATGCTTTTGTTACAAATGGTGAAGAATACTGAAATCAAGAGTTATGAGCAGCGGTTGTAAAGGGGCTAATATAACTAATAATAAGAGTATTAAGTAGAGAGAGCAATAAAAAAATAGTGCCTGCATTTTTTTCCTGAGAAAATGCCGGCCTCCTCTCATGCTTAGCACTTGAATCTAGGAGGCTAAATGAATGGCGCACTTAATAAAGAAAATATCAAGCACACCCCCACTAAGACAAAGGGTTCTGCTTTCTTGTTTACAACATGAAAACAAGCTGAAAAAAGACAAAATAACCTTATAATCAACCAAGAACTGAAAAACACACAATGTTTCCTTGGTACCCAGATATGGGTCCTCCATACCCATAATTATGTTTTGATCCCAAGCTTGTATCTGTACTACTACTACTGCTGCTGCTGCTGCTGCTTCTAAAGGAGGATAAAAAAAAAAAAAAAAGATGAAAAGAAGTAAACTTTATGATTGATTGCTGACTTGCCTTTTCTTCCTCTTGTATTATCAGAATGCACAACTATCCTTTCATTCCTGCAATTCTCTGAGGAATCTTTTGGGTTTTCTTTAGTCCAATCTCTGATTCTGCTCCTCCAAACAGACCAACAAGATACAGGTTCTTTCTTTCTCTCTTTTGTCTCACTGCTGTATGTAGTGTATGAAGATTTTGTTTTGCTTCTTGTAAGCCTGTCTCCTCTTCTTGTCCAACATTATTTGAGATTAGCTCTGGTTAAATGGTCAACTTGCATTTTCTTTTTCTATTGGTTGGATTGCGAAGATGGATCTTGATGTTTTTGGATTGCTTTTTATTGTATTTAAACCACTCACATTAACTAACATTGGAAATACAGCTGAAAAGGGAGAGCTTTATTTTTCCAACGAAAGTTTGAAAATAATTCTTGTACTTCTGTATTTTTGATCTGGGATTTCTTCTTTATGAGCTTTTTCTTTCTTCTGTGGTGGGTGAGAAGTGGATCTGTGCAAATGTATCTTGCTGACATCTATATCCCAGATCTGTAATTTAGACATATATTTGATTGAATATAATTGCAGATATATCTTTACAGTCTAGTCGTTTAGAGCCTGATCTTGGATTTCTTAGCTGCCTATTTGACTATTAGCTGCAATTGATCCTTCTTTGTAATTATCATGATTTTTTCCTTTTAGGGTTCTGGGGAATTTGGGAAAGCTATGATGATTGTTAATACGCATTAGCTAGTAGGTAGAAAAGATTACTCAGTCTGTGGATTATAAGCAGTATGTATAATTGAATAATTTGACAGGACTTTCGTCTCAGTCATTGTGGGATGCAGTCGCCGGATGAGTGATGTTAATAGTACATTTGCATAATTTTCTAATCCTCGGTGTATGTTATTCTTGTTTCCATGTGTTGGATAGTTTCCTGCTAAATTGCTTGCTAGAACTCAAAAATGTGATTAACATAAGGTTCACCACACATTCTTCTGTTAAAATTCCAAGCTGCCTTAGCTTCTCACAGTGCTGGAGTTGTCTATGTACTCTTCTTTAGTCTTTTTGTGTTCGAATCACTGTTTTTTGATTGATTCTTTTCAACTCCTGCAGATTGGAGAATTGCTACTATGCTTAAGCAAATTTTAGCTAAACTCCCTAGGAAGTCATCGAAAAATGATACGTTAGTTTCTGTTGGGAGTGATTCTTGCAACTCTACTACAAACTCGGACAGCAATCTCCCATTTACTACCACTTGTAATGTCATATCTAGCAGACTGAATGTAGTAAAGCGCAAGTCTTGGGCAATTTTTCCTGCAAGCATCACAGCAGGAGGGGACTTGGTTGAGCCACATGTGCCTTTTAAAGATGTTCCAAATGCAGATAAGCAGAGCTTATTTGTTAGTAAACTGAACCTCTGCTGTTCAATATATGACTTCAGTGACACAAGCAAAAATAATGCGGAGAAGGACCTTAAACACCAGATACTATTAGAACTTGGTGATTATGTTGCTTCGGGTTCTGCAAAGCTCACTGAATCGGTAGTTGCTGCAATGTGCAAAATGTGTGCTGCTAACCTGTTTAGAGACTTTCCACCCAAGTATAACGCTCATGTTCCTCGAGGTGAGAGTGAAGATGAAGAACCAATGTTTGATCCATCTTGGTCCCATTTGCAACTTGTGTATGACCTATTTCTTCGGTTCCTGAACCAAAACAGCCTGGATACAAAGGTCGCTAAGAAATACATTGACCATTCTTTCATAGTGAGGATTCTTGAACTTTTTGACTCTGATGACCCAAGAGAGAGAGATTGTTTGAAATCAATTCTGCACTGTCTTTATGGCAAGTTCATGATGCACAGGCCTTTCATTAGAAAGGCAGTAAGCAATATATTATACCGGTTTGTTTTTGAAACTGAACGGCATAATGGAATTGCTGAGCTATTGGAGGTTTTTGGAAGTGTAATTAGTGGGTTTGCTTTACCATTGAAGGAGGAGCACAAGATGTTCCTGTTCAGGGCTCTAATTCCTCTGCATAAACCAAAATCACTGGGAATTTATCATCAGCAATTAGCTTATTGTGTTGTACAGTTTGTGGAGAAGGACCAAAAGTTGGCTATAACTGTAATAAAGGGGCTTCTAAAATACTGGCCTGTAACAAGTAGTCAGAAGGAGTTGATGTTTTTAAGTGAGTTAGAGGAGCTTTTGGAGATGATTAACAATGTGGAGTTTGAGAAGATCATGGTGCCACTCTTTCGGCGTATGGCATACTGCCTCAACAGCTACCATTTTCAGGTGAACTTTCCTGGTATTAAATTTTTTTTGTTTTACATGAATAAGAAAGGTGTTCTCCAGCAGTAGTAGTTTTATTCAAGTTTTCAGGATATCTGTAGAAACCAAAACCTCTGGGGTGGGAAATTGATAAGGAAACAACAGAGAGAAAAGGATAAGGAAAAGGCTAATCAGAGAAAGTAATGGCTTCTCTCTGTTTAATCTCTGTTCATTGACTGCTCGGTTTTAACTATTCGAGAGAATGAGGAACAGTTGAATGTACTGTGATATTCATTCCTGAAAATATAGCTAAAAGAATGACATTTTCTTTGATTAAATAGAAAGGATTTAAACATTGACAAGCGATAAATGAGATCCCTGATAATGTTTAAACTGAAACCGGTATTTTTGTAGTTGTATGATGATTATGATAATATTTTAGTCAACTATAGAAATATAGCAAGATGATCAGCTGGTCTGGTGCCATTTAGTTTAACCGTTATTCTTAATACTTTGTTTTTATTCCCTAAGCCAGATATAGCTTCCATTTTGAAATTTAGTGTTCAATTCTGAAATAAATTCTATCTACCGAAACAAAAAACTGTAGAATTGTTGAGCATTGGTGTGTTCTTACTTCTTACTTTGGTTCTTTCCAGGTAGCTGAGAGAGCGCACCTTTTGTGGAACAATGATCATGTACTTAATCTTATTGCACATAATCGACGTGTGATCATGCCTATGATCCTTTCAGCTTTAGAATGGAACAGCCAAAACCACTGGAATAAAGCGGTTCTGAACCTTACACAGAATCTGAGGAAAGTGTTTTCTGAGATGGATGAGGAGCTAGCCCTCGCTTGCCAAAGCAAAATTGAGGAGGAAAATTCAAGGTCAAACTCAGTAGCCGAGAGACGGAGATTGACCTGGGAACTGCTCGAAACTGCCGCTGGCTGCCAGCCAATGACCAGTAGCATTTCAGGTGCCATAGAATCAGCCTCTTGCATTGTTTCCTGCTAATTCCTCAGATAGAGTCTTAGTTCCCATATTTTATTGGATTCGGGGAGATAAAAGATTAATGATGAAAATATCTCGACAATATACGGATGCAATCTTCATTGTGAATGTTTATAGGGTGTGTCAACAGGTTGTTTCTTTGTTCTAATATCAGTTGAAGCTGTCAAAGGATGACTACAACTTACTGCCTTTGTTAACATGCCTCTCCGCATGAGTTCTTGGGGACATGTAAACTTCCATGGCAGAAATTGTAGCCAATATTAAAGCTCATTCTTGATCACACACTCAATCAAATTGTAAGGTTGATCCTGCTTTATTTAGATGATCACTTTTGAGTTCCAGATTAGTATGGAATGGTGGAAGCCCAGTTGCCATGTATATTATAGAGAGTATTTAAAGTCTGTCATTTGTGTGAAGTTATAGTCGATGAGATTATGCATAGCTATGCAGATGTACCAGCCCCATTTGATCTTCTGCTCAAGGCAAGGCCCCCATAACCAACTTCCACTTTGCTCATCTTTTGAGCAAAAACTTTCTTTCAGAATGTTCTCAATGTTAACGTGAATATTTGATGCTTCATCTTCTTTCTTCTGGCTAACTATTTTCATTTGATAATTTTACTCAGCAGAGTTAGTTTTAAATTTTCTAATTGCAATTACTCTAATGTGTTAGTCTACTAAACTACCTTTGTAATATTAAAATAAAAGTTAAAGAAATCTCCTCACTTGCACAAACAAAAACACACGGTGTATGAAATTATTCAAAAGGGATTTTTTCATTCAATAATAATTCTTTTCTTTTCTAAAATTGAAAATAGATAGAGAATGATTTCGTGATTAATGTTTGAATTCAATTTGATAAACTCATTTATAATTAAAAAAATATATAGAATTGATAATTCATAATAAAGAACTAAAAAGTGCAAACAACTTTTTATTATCATTACATATTTGCTCTTTTTTTTCTTTAACAAAATAAGCGACGGACAAAATAGCAAGAAGGCAACAGTAAATTTTTTAACTATAAGGCTTATTTAGTACTTTCATTAAAATAAACCTATCACTTATGTATGGTTGCTGTTATTGCCAGAGCAATAGTTAGCTTCCAGAGCAATAAATCACACATCTTCCAAATTTACCCTTAATTAATCAATTCTTTTATTTTTCTCCATTTATCATTACAACTTATCTTTATCTTTTTTCTACCTTATCATTAAAACCTATCAATTCTTTATAACATACTTTTGTTTTCTTCTCCTTTACACTAATTTTTCTTCCAAACTTTTATTAATATAATATTTATTTTCACCCTCAAATTATAAGAAAAAAATTATATAAAAATAATATGACACTTATTTCTATTAATAACTTTTATTTTTCACTCAATTAAATTATAAAATATTTACCAATATATATTTAAAAAATTTATGCTCCATTTGTTTACCGTTGTCTTAGTGTTTTATTTCACAAATTCAATTTGATTTAATTGTGTTGTCTATTTTTTCTATCAAAATTTGTAAAACAAAAAAAAAAATGTTACAATAATTATTTTTTCTATAATATATTTTTTTATTTTTATAAATAAATTATTAAATTTAAATTTGACTTTTAGATTTTTAATAATAAAAAATTATTCCTAAGACATTTTTTTTACCAAAATAAACACATAAAATATTAATTCAAATTTGAATTTTAAATTTTTAATAATTATAAATTCTTCCCTGCTTAATTATATTATGAGCAAATTAACATTTCAAAATGTTAGTAGATCACAAGGAAAAAAATTGCTGGGAGTATAAATGGAAGTAAATATATGCATCGAAATTATAAAGTAAAATTTGTTGCCTTTTTATTATTTAAAATTTATGAATTAAATTTGTATAAAAAAATACATGAAATTGAGATTTCTATTATATATATAGTGGTGGTCTTCCTTTTAAGTTTTAATTTATGGGAATTATTTTAATAAAATATTAGTATGAGCAGTATTATTATAAACAAAAATAATAATTTATAGCTGCCATATGTTTATATATTAGTATTTTAACAAAAAAATATAACTCGCTTTGGATAGAGTATTTTTTTAGGTTTATAGTAGGATTTTTTTCTTGAGATTTGTTATAAAAAAAATATTTTGGAGGTGTTTGGATTGATGAGTTTGTTTTGGTGGGTATTTATATTCGATAATTTTTTATTAATAAAATTTAAATTTTAAATTTGAGTTAATATTTTATGAGTTTATTTTAGTATAAAAATGTCATAGGAAGAATTTTTTATTATTAAAAATTAAAAATTCAAATTTAATATTTTATTTATTAAAATATAAAAAACGTTGTATAAAAAATAATTACTGTAATATTATTTTTTTATTTTAAAAATTTGATTAAAAAAATGGACAAAACAAATAAATCAAATTGAATTTGTGAAATAAAACACTAAAACAACGGTAAACAAATGGAGCCTAAATTTTTTGAAATATATATTGGTAAATATTTTATAATTTAACTGAGATAACAATAAAAGCTATTAATAGAAATAAGCGTCCTATTATTTTATATAAGTTCTTTCTTATAATTTGAGGGTGAAAATAAATGTTAGGAAAGTAGAAGTTACGAAAAGATGTTATAAATTGTAATGATAAGGTAGAAAGAAGATAAAGATAAGTTGTAATGATAAATTGATAAAGGATAAAATAGTTGATTGATTAAGGATAAATTTGGAAGATGTGTAATTTATTGCTCTGGAAGCTAATTGTTGCTCTGGCAATAACAGCAGCCCTTATGTATATAATGAAATGTAGATAAAATAGTTTACATCTTCACCTATAAATTACTACGTCATGAGTTTGAGTCACTAAGACTCTATTTCGATAAGCTATTTTTGGATTATATCATGAAATTTTTTTTCTTGGGATTTGTTATGAGAAAAGAATATTTTGAGAGTGTTTGGAATGAATGATTTTATTTTGTTGGGATTTGTATTGAAGATTTATTTTATTAATAAAAGTTTGAAATTTAAATTTGAATTAGTATTTTATTGGTTTATTTTGGTTGGAAGTGTGTTAGGAAGAATTGTTTATTATTAAAATTTAAAATTTAAATTCAAATGTAATATTTTATTTATAAAAAGTACTCTAGCAAAAATAATTACAGTATCATTGTTTTGTGTTTTAAAAATTTTAATGAAAAAATTGAACAAAACAAACAGCTCATTTTGCAATTGTGAAATAAATCGCAAATTCGTGGCGGTCCAAACAGTCATGAGTTTGAGTCACTAATGGGGTAGGTGAAGTACCAATTTAATCCTTTGACTATCGCATAGGGTAAATGAAATGCCAATATTAATTATCTTGTAATTAAGAAAGAAAGAAAAAAACAATTCATGAAATTGAAAAGTTAACCTTAACCATTAAGAAGGACAAGGTTGGTAGGGCCGTTGACCAATTTGTTTAAAGATATTTATTATTTAAAAAGAAAATAAGCAGATTAAGTTTCCCAATGGATGTGCAGTCTCTGATATCGAGCCGAGCTGAGCCCGAGCTTTGCCGGGCTCGAGCTCGGCTCGTTTAATTTTCTTCAGGCTCGAGCTCGAGTCGAGCCTAGAACTCGAGCTCGAGCTCGGCTCGGGATCGACTCGTTTAGCCTTTATTCGAGCTCGAGCTCGATTACTTTTTTTTTTATTTTTTTCTGTTTTTTTATTACTTTTTTTTTGCACAAATAAGATTATTCAATCACGATACAATAATTTATCAAATATTTTGATAATAGTTATCCCAATCTATTAGTTATATTCAAATGTAAATAAAATAAATTACAACATACATTGTTCAAAGAAACAACACCAACTAAATAATTCAAAATTCTCACAAAAACAATAACTTTTTTACAATTATATAATTTTTTAACATAAATTTTCACTCAAATAAATACATCAATTCAAACACCTATAAAATATTAGCTTATTATAACAATTCAAACACTCGTATATTGTGATTTGTGACTTAATAAATATATATAAAAATATAATTATTTCTAATATTTAGTATATAAGTACAATATATATTATATAATTAATATTTTAATCGAGCTATAAACGAGCTTTTTAACGAGCTGTTCATGAACATAAACGAGCTTTCACCGATGTGTTCATTTATTGTTCATTTATTAATCGAGCCTAAAATATTGTTCGTGTTCGTTTATTTATTAAATAAACGAGCTCGAGCGAGCTTTAATCGAGCCGATCCCGAGCTTGTTCGTGAACGTTCGTGTTCGTTCTCGGCCCTAGTACTAGTCTCCATCATCACCGACCGTATTACTGACTATATTAATACCAGCACTTGTTGTTTTGCTCTGCATTCATTTCATCTTTTGCTAGTTTTTGTTCTAACATTTCTGGGTTTCAATTGTAGTTGTAAAAAAGGAAAAAAGAAAAATGTATGCACCACCAGGATATCAACAGATATCATACCATGACCACATCAGAAGACGTCATGAAGACAGAGGCTTTCTTTATGCTTGGTTCGTAGTTTCTAATGTTCTCTCCCAAAGATTCTTGGAAAAATATGAGAAATATTACTTATCTTTGTTAATTACTGGTTGTTTTTGTTTTTCTTAGATGTTATTTTCATCCTTTGATGCCGCCTGCCGCCTGCCGCCTGCCGGATTGATCTTTGCCCATAACTTTTTTTTTATCGATTTATTTTGTTATTTTGCGCTCAAATTTATGTGGGATTTCAGAAGTCTTGTTTGGTTGGTGAAAACTTGAAAAATGGTGTTTTAATTTGTTTGTCTGATATTTTCTTTGGGCAGTGCAGTTTGTTCGCGTTATGTTGCTGTTTCTGCTGCTTCGAGACTTGTGAATGCTGCTTAGATTGTCTCTGCTGTTGCTGCAATTGAAATAAATTCAATTGGGTTATATATTTAATACTTTGAAGGAATAAAGAAATGCAGTTTAGTTCCCAGGTTAAGGTTAATCTTTTCAGTAAGATTTATGTGAATGTCAGAATTGTGTATTCCCAAACAATGGGAGGATGTGGTGTGAGTTTGACACCCATCCATCAATCATGTCTAAAATGACAGAAGTGATTATGTATCCGTTGGATTCTTACCTAAACAATGCCTGTTTTAATTATTATGATCTGATAAACCTGCAGAAATGCAATGGTTTTTATTAATCTTAAATAAAACAACTTATTTCTTTACCTTTGTTTCAATACTGGAAACGAAGACATATTGTGTTGGTTGTGTTGGTTGTTTGTTGCCTTTGTTTCAATAACCAAGGAAATTTAGATATTATTGTGTTCGAGGGATGATGGACTGCATATGTTCGGCAGATAATTGACTGAATATCAGAGCCATTATTCATCTTTAGTAACACTGAAGCTTTTTTAGCAGCAAACTAACTTGATCACACGACATGATTCTTATTGATTGTATAAACTGTTCAGACACAATCTCACTCGATTGTATGAATCAAATCTTTTCTCTGCCTCTTCTATCCCTCCCAAAAAAAAAAAATAAGGAACCAGCCAGCACACTCGCAGAAGGTGGAGTTGAGTGGTGGGTTCAGAAAATGTACAAGCAAGTAATGGAAGTCAGAGCAGTGGTTAGCAATATTGAGACGAAATTCACAGCATTGTTATCCAAAATACTAAGACCAGATATCTTCTTCACTGTTGGTCCTGGTTTCCCAACAACCTGCAGAAGAGGAAAAATCGAATGAGTTCATAACAGTCCTGATTTGATAAAAAGTTATGAAACAGGACATGGAGGCTATTTATTCTTGCATAATGAAAGAGGAGAATTCTTCGTGTAAGCTAATCTCATGACTAGTTGTGAAGGTAAACATCATCATCCAAAGGTAAACTGCACAGAAAGCATTTGTTTCAATTCGAAAAAATCAACCAAATATTAACCTTATTCCGAACAGTGCAAAATCCACTGAATTGCAAAGTTGCTCCGAGCAATGAATCTATGACACTTCCACAAACTCCCGCCAAAGCAGAAAGTGGTATCACTAACAGCTGCTTCACAGCTGCATCAGAGGAGCATGTGGTTGTAAAATAGCCCAGAATAACAAATGTGAATCCAATGACACTGCCTGCTGCTGCAGCTGCTAGAAGTCCTGCTTTAGTCACACCACCATTTGTACCCCTCCGAACTGGCTGATAAAGTGGAAAACCGGTTTAGATCAACAACCAAGAGTACAACTATGGACTACAACATTGAATCTAGCTTAATAAACTTGGTTTTTAGTACCCCAAATGTGCATCCATGTGCTCAAAGGTGAACAATCAAAAAAGATGAGATAGCTATACTTGCTAAACTGAACCAGGAAGGAAGTTCGTGGGGCTCTAAGTACCAAGGAAAATGGAGAATTCTTATACAACATAAGCATTCGAGATGCTGTATAGAAGAAATAATCTCAACAGAATGCATTCACCAGTATTAACAGACGGTGAGACACTAATGCTTATATAACCCCAAAAAAAAAATCACATCCTTCTTGTTGCAAGACTTAACTATGAAAAGTTTCATCCTACTGACATCAAAATTTCACCTTTGAGTAGAATCCATTGAAAAGTTTTAGTAGAAAAATAGAGTGAACCACCAAGGAAGGAGAGCAACTGAAAAGAATATATGTTGCAATTAAATGAGAAGAATCAAAATAGTTTGGCAAAACAATAAGTATCTCAGATTACAAGGCATAATAAAATGAACCCAACAACATCAAGTTGTGTTTTTAAGATGAACCCATTTTCTGTTCTCCAAAATGTAGGAGAAACTACAGGGCTGGGAAGAAAAAACAGATACAGTTAAGGAAAAATTAGAATACCTTGAAGGTTGTAATCAATCGAGGCTGCTCGTCACTCAAAATCCCAAGCTCTGATGACCACGTGTCTCCATTGCAGCAGCAGTAGTGGCCAATAATGCCACCAACTATAGATGCCAAAACACCCGATTCTTTTGAATTCAGACATTTGTCCTGTGAACCCGTCAGCATCCATGCAGCTACGACTAAAGTGCTTGCTATGCCACTATTACATAGAACTTGTATCCTGTAATGAAAAGATAGGAACAGACAGTGAAAGGAAAAAAAATTAAAAGCAACAAGGTCTAGCACCAAAAAAAATATTTAGTGCAGTGTTATAACTCATTGCTACAAAATCTCTGCTGAATTCATATTTTTATCAGCATTTCGTTGCACAATCCAGTTCCACTACTTGTATGGCCTCTACTGGCAAATAAAACTTTTCTTCTTCACAACAGTTGTTAAGATAAGGAAGCTCCAATGGTGGTAGATTTAGTTAGCGAAAGGAAACATATGCCAACATTTCAGAAGGGAAGAAAGGTCGAGTGCTTAAGCTTGACTAGAAGATCCCGTGCCTAACATTTAAACAAGGATAAGCAATTTGGGTAAGGACATTAGTCAGAAACCTCCCAACAAGGCTTCTGAGATTGAACTTTGATATGATTTTTCAATAGGGAACAATTGTTTACAAACTACAAACTCGCAACAGTTGCAAATTTTGTGCCCATAAAGAGCCAAGTAAGAATGTGGGTTCACAATTTGCTATGAGATATTGAATCTCAAAAAGATTAGATCACTGATCAAACAGTTACTATCTCTCTCTAAATTATAACTATTCCACAATCTAGTAAAGCTGAAAACTTGAGAAATGGAGATTGGGATATTACGGTAAGTAGATCCTACCATTGAGGAAACAGGAATAACAGCAGCAAAAGAATGAATTTGCAATCACTTCCTCAGATACTTATGATATATGGAAAACAATTAACGCTGTCCAATCTTCCAAAAATAATTAAACATGTCAGAATACAAATGAATTGAATGGCAAAAAGTCAGAATTCTCATATATTCAGATTAAAGCCCGAGGAGAAGAAATTGATGGACTTCATCTCACATAAAACATCACTTTTGGCATTGGTTAACCATGTACTGAGTTTGTTGCACAAAAAAGTTATTATACTAGAAACATGGAGAATATGGCACAAGTACCAATTCCGCTGGCCTCCCTCTCTGAATTCAGCATCAAGTTTTCTCTTTTTATCCTCTCCGTATTTAGTGAACTTGGAAGAAGTGAAAAAGAAAACAAGCAACATTGCCCCAAACCTACAAATTTCATTAATCCGACAAAGATCAAGAAACTTTAAACAACAGCCCATTTGAAACATTAGCTATCCAAATGCAAGAAATGGAAGAACCTGCCTGTAATTGACAGAGATGTGAAGGGTCATGACAATGAAGCCGGCGAGAGCTCCAGACAAGTCAAGGGATTTCTTCCTGTAAGCTCTAATAGCAATTACTGAAGACAACAATGCGGCGATGATGGGTTGGATCATATGTTTTTCCATCCCTTCAAGTCCACAAGGTTTCTGGGATGCTTTGACTTTCTTCCGATGTCAAGTGCGCGCTGAGGTTGAAGACAGCAATTTCCAAAGAAGTGGGAGTAGGGATGGGGGTGTGGGCAATCGTAATTCTTGCTGAACTTCGTTTCATGTGTCAGAGGAACTGCCCAACTGCACACAAACAAGGTCAAATATAATGTAGGATACTAGGATTGTGCATGTGCGGATGTGCCTGCTTTCATTGACTTATACACACCAAAAGTTCAGTGGGTTGGGAGTTGGGACTGAGGGAGATATACTTCATAAATCATAATTGAAGTCTGAAATCTGTTTATCAATTTTAAAACAATCTGCAAATTAAATTGTATTGATTAAATAAAAAAATTGTAGCCAATTAGTACCTGCGATAGGATATTGGGTTTAAGTCAAATTAAAAGAGAAGTTATATTGGAGCAAATATAAAAGTTCTTGGCTTTTTGCATTCATGGATAATTGTAATTCTTGTTTCATCATAGGGTCTAAACGCAACTTCTGAGTGGACAGAGCGCATGGCGGTTGCATTGGCTGGCATGCCACTTCTTTACCCTTTCTTATGAATTTTGTTATTAATTCCAACTAAAATGCCTTGGAATTTGTCACCACTCTTAAAACAAATGAATACTGTGTGAGTATTATGTTCTTACTCCGAAGCAAGTGAACAGGCACAACATTTGATTTAAAAAGAGCCAACTAATAAAACTGTTAATTAGTATATATATATATAGAAAACCAAACCGAGAAACACAGTGAAGAAAAGTAGTTATCTCCTTGTGCACAAGCTATTGGCCTTCAATCCATGGTATGACAGTGAACAAGCTAATATTCCATATTAGTATCTACATTGGAGTGAAAAATATCCGTTTCACTCAAAATAACATACTTTTGTTTTAGAGCAATGATAGGGGGAGTGAAATTCTGAAGTGAAATCCCATAATGAATGACGTGGCAGTGATAAAAAGACAAACTAATACCCTAACCAAACGATTAGTGACCCTAATGGGTAAGGGATAAGTTTGTCCTTTTATCACTGCCACGTCATTCACTATAAATTTCACTTCAGAATTTCACTCCCCCTATCATTTCTCTTTGTTTTATATTGAAACAGACCTTTGTTCATCATCGAAACCCATCTTTGCACATTAGCAAATGGTGTACTAGTAGTCTCATCATAATCGCTATGACAGAAACTTGCAAAAACCCGCTAAAATCGAGTGGATCATTCACAGACTGAAATATTGTAATACAAAGCTGACAAAAGGAGTATTCATCAAACTGGTTACTGTTGTTAGTTCCTGCTGCAATATATCTTCCATTCTTCAAAAAGTAACAGCTAAACATAACGTAGAGGCCGATAGAGCCACAAGGTTGTCCTTTCAGTCCATGCCCTTATGATGAAGCTAACCATTGCAGTCTACTTTCCACCTTCCCAATTGCTCAGTTTCTGTCACCAAAACATGCTGCAACCGAAAGAAAATAAAATTAGAACAATGCTGTCTAGCTGTCCAAGCAGCAATAGTAATGCTCAGGAGAACATTGATAAAAGTAAATCCGGAACTTGGCTTCAAAAATACCAATTTTCATTTATCACTAGAAGGATTAACGGAATTGTTTATCCTAACTCCTCTAGTCCTAGTTCTCATTTATCACAAAAGAATTTATAGGTAGCAGCAAATACACACTTGATCAAATATGAAGCCAGTAATTGTAAGTGGTAGAGTAACAACAACCCATAAAACAATCAGACTCATAAGTTTTGCAAACGAACTTCAATTAAATCACACATCAATAAACAATCAAGTAAAAACGATTCAATGTTAATCTGTAGTCTTTAAGACGGGAAAGAGAAGTACCTAAGAATCGAAACTCATGTTTCAGATTTTAAGTAGCATCCAGGTAGAAATTGGAAGTTTTGAATGCAGTAGCCAGAGACAGTTCCTTTGGAAATTTACACCTTAAAGGTTAAATAGAATGTGCACATCGCATGTGGCAATTTACATAAGAGCAATCACCAAAAGCCAAAGAGATGTACAGAACCAAATGAAGAGGTCCACCATTAGAAAATCAGCCCCTACCCCTTCCTGCCCTCCTACCTCTTCCTCTACCTCCACCTCTACCTCTAGCTCTATATCCCATCCTACCGCTGACACCAGCATTATCTCTTTCAAAATTAAACATGCTCATCCTTATATTCTCCGCATCTAACACATGAGGATCCTTCTCAACCTGAACATATGGGAACAAAGATTGACGAGATATTATATCAGTTGCAATTCTGGTCATTACAAAGGTAATAGATAATATTTCATCAAGAACTTGATGATTGGCATGCTTTCACCAGTATAAATAGGGACGAGATGCATCAGTATGTCTAGATGTACGAAGTCAAGAAAAGAAGTTTTGATGGACAAGCTATACAAACAATTTTGGTGATCAAAAACTCTTCAGTAGCAACTACATTTTCCCATGCAAGGAAAAAATTTAACTAAATACATAAAGAGATATCAGGAAAATCTCTCAGTTCCTATTATTTACAGCATTTACTTACAAGTCAAAATGTGGTCCATTAATTGTATAGAAAATAAAAGTATCCAAACGGCTATGATTTGGTTGTTTATTGACCATGGTTATGAAAGATATTAGTGAGAACAATAATTGAGATAAAGTCACTGTTATCAAGATAGTAAAGGTATTCAGAAAGATGCTTACATGAATGTCTTCCAAATCAAATTGCTCTTGAAGCTGTCGTGCGAGGACCTCATCTTGGCTAACACCAGTATGGCTGTGTGCTGTTGAAGTGTTTACCCCAGCTTTTTGCCTTTCCCACTCATCTAAAGTAAGAACAGCAGTCTCTTCCTCTTTTTCTTTCCTCCAATTTCTCCTTCCTCGGAAATGCTGATTGTCACGGTTGGGCTGATTCATTCTCTGTAGGAGTTTTTGAGCAGCTGCTTGATTTTGAATGGGTATTGATTCAGCCACTGTAAACACAAAAATTACTGCTCATAAACATAGTCTTGATATTGAGTAAGAACTTTCCTGCATAAGGTACAGAAATCTGCATTATGTGAACCTACACTCAGTAAGACAAACAAATGAAATTAATGCTGTTGTTGTCTGAATCTCTATGTGATCCAGGAAATACATAGTCCACAAAGAGTTCAAGAAAAGGAAATTGAAGAAGGGGAAGACTGATGGAAAAAACTGTCCTCAAAATGAACTGCCTAGGAGGTGGCAAAAATATTTCTTAGGTGTACACTGGTGGTGCTATTACTTAGATCAACATCTTCAGAAAAGCATGAAAAATATGCTAAAATTTTGGTGGCTCTATGGAAGATATAATCTTTTAGGCAGGGTTTTGGTTGATCAGTTGTTCTTTTATAAGGTTTTAGGAAGTCAAAGTCAAACAAGGACAATTTGTATTGCAATAGCCTGCAAAATCAGTGACTGGGGATAAATTTGGCAGGAAATATGAGGCAGCTCATGAAGCTTTCTTCAATTGTGTGATCCAATTCTAGACCCTAGGTACAATGTCGTAACACATTACCCCTACTATCCATGAAAGAATAGTTTCTCAGACAAGAAAGCCTAGCTTTAAAAATATCAACATGCCACACCTTCTTTTTGCCTTGAATCAGGGATTGTTGCCCTTTCTTCAGCATTTTCAACATTTTCTGGTGGCTGCACATCAGGTTTCCTGCTATCCACCAACATACCATGGCTCTGAGATTTAGTCCCCTGCCTTGAGGTGGAACTTTCACCTACTTTATAAGTGGTGCCAGGGGTATTAGCAGTTGACACGGAATATTCTACAACCAAGGATTAAACAAAATCAGTCACTGTTTCTAATATATAAAAGAAAAATAGAATTTGTTTGTGAAAGTAAGCGAATAAACATTATACTCCAATTGCACGGAGTGTTGATAAGAGATTTCAGTTGCATGTACTCTTGTTAGGACACTATCGTAGGGAATGAACAAACGTGCATATCCAGAAGCAAAGCAACAAGGACTGAGAAGAAGAAAAAGGATTATAGAACTGACGTGAAGACCTACTCCGCTGTTGCAATGCACCAATTTGAAGCTTCTCAAATGGTGGAGGACAACTGGCTGCACTTTCATCAGATGTTCGCAAGGATGAACGCGAAAACCCTGAATATTTTTTATTCATCTGCCATTCTTCATAAAGTGTTTGAACCACACCTCCTAAAACTCTTGCTATTTTGGCATCCAAGCAAATAATTCCATTGTGAACCACAGCTTTATTTTCCAACCGAATCTGCCAACAATAACCCAGGCAAAAGGAAGTTACAATATCGTCCAACCAAATGGGAAAAAAAAGGACCAAAAAGGAATCATAAAGCAGCATCTTAAGTAAAAAAGGCTCATGGAATGTAACAAAGAAACATAATTGTAAAAAATTTTAAGCTTTGACGAAGTTTAACCATTCCATCAATTGTAAATTTACTTCCAATAACATTTTTTTGAAAGAAAACCAAAAGATTGATAAAAGTTACCTTAGTGCCAGGGACCACGTCATCTGGAATGGAGGGAATATGAGAGTACTCTATAGCAACGATTTCAGAGTGCCCATCAGTAAGCTTCATTCTCAACAGACGCTTATTATTTGAATTTCCCAAACTCTCAGCCACATTGCTCTTACATATATCTCTAACAGAAGATATCTGTTTATTATTATCAAAAAACAAAAAAAAAAAGAATGAAAAGGATCGTAAAACTAAATAACTAAATAAATGAAAGATTTTACTGATAGTTTACCTGTAGGACTTTGTGGCCCTGAAGATGGGAGGCGTTGCGGAGATTAGAAAGGTCAGGCAAAGATTTTCCACCGATGGATCGCAAATCCATGTTGACAAGTTCTGATTCGACTGAATCTACGGTGCAAGATTTGCCATGCGAAGATAATTGAGCTGCCATTAAAGCTTTGCCTTGTTCGACATCTTTGAAACACCAACCTCTCATGGTTAGGGCTTCCAGTAGAGATTGTGTATGAGCCGAAGAAGATGAAGATGAGCCTTCCATTTTACTTTATTGTTTGCCTGTTATGTGTTTGTTGTTTGAACTCTGAGAGAAGAAGGTTGAAACCGTACTGAAGAGGCGCGCGCTCCCCGCTTGGGGTTTGACTCGGAATTTTTTTTTCTTTTTTTTTTAACACGCACACTCATATTAAATAAAGGGTTAATAATCATGAAAATATTATATATATATATTATTTGATAAATAAATATTTATGACGAATAAAATTTATATTTTAATTTTTTGAAGTGAAATTCAAATTTTCTTAAAAACCCAATTGAATTTTTTATATTTTTTTATAAGAAAATAGTACAAATTTTTAAGTATTGAATGAAACCAGATTTTTGGGAATAGAGTTTAAATCCCAAATTGAAACATTATTTCATCTAAAATTGTAGCACTTGAGTGATCTTATGATTTTGCATGATATCTATACGAAATTATATTTTATTCATTAATTGTTATTCCTCGCTTCAATAATTTTAAATATTATGAATAGTTGGATTCTGTTAACGGGGTTCATGAATGAAAAAAGAGTTGATCGTGATTTTAATACATGTGAAAAATCAAAATCACGATTTCAATAACTAGTCTCATATATGAACTCATTTCATATGAGTTTTTGTGTATCGTGAATAAAGAAGTAATGCAACTTGTTAATTTTGTTCCCAAGGCAACTACTATTCTTTACTTGTTAATCATCACATGCATAATGCATTAAAGACCTCCCTTATTCATAATTGATTAAGACAAATCATTGCAAAATTAACTCTTTTGATGCACTCATATCAATTTTGCAAACTCTCCCGTGTTCTTGTGCTCTTTCAAACAAGGAAAGCCACGTTATGGGCTGCCATGCCATGCAATGCAATTGAGTTTGGACCTGTCGATCGTACTAAAAGCCTTTGATCCAATTGTCCTATGTAGTGCTGTTGCTGCTGCAATTTTGGGTCTTATCTGTTCCTTTGATTGGGTACATTTTCTCAATAGTGTCGTTTTCAATCGTGATACATCATAATAACATAATAACAAACCTCACGTGAAAAAAGCAAACCATTACTCATATCCAACAAGGCAACAACTAATGCGTATTAATGCAGAGTGGAGAAGACAACGGGCCCAGATAAATTAATGAATAAATGTTCAAAACTTCAAGTGCAAGCCCAATGGGACACTGCAATACTTGCTCCTTTTAATTCAGCCCGTAAACAAAATTACTAATAACAAAAGATGCATCACATAATACATAGGCATAGTAATCTATTATTGAAATATCGCAGGGTTAAAAAAAGCACCACCAATAAAAACGTGTGTGAATTTTAATGATTTATTTCACAAAATTAAAATGTCATGTTTGTTTTACTTATTAATTCTATAAAAAATTTTAAAACAAAAAATAATATTACAATAATTATTTTTGCTACATTATTTTTTATAAATAAAATATTAATTTTAAATTTTAAATTTTAATAATAAATAACTATTTCTAACATAATTCTCACCAAAACAAACTAATAAAATATTAATTCAAATTTAAATTTCAAACTTTTTATCAATAAAATAATCTCTTATACAAATCCCAACAAAATAAAATTATTAATTCAAACACTCCCGAAATATTCCTTTCTTATAATAAATCTCAAGAAAAAAAAATTCATAATAAAATCTAAAAAAACTCCATCCAAACGGAGTCCAAATTACTTATGATCAGTTCTTTCTTTTTGTATTATTTTTTTTGGACGATGACATTTTGTAATTGTTTTCATAGTTAACTTTAACTTCGAGGCTTACAAGTAATTTATCTGTCTATAAATAGTTGGTGTTAAGTGCAAAAAAAATGAGGAAAATTAAGACGTAAAATTTTGCCATTAAAATAATAAGAATTATATTCAAAAAATCGTATAAGAACCGAAAAGTTAAATATGTATAAATAGAATACAATACTGAAGTGTATCTATATAGTCAACATGAAGTTTATATCATATTGCCGCTCGCATGTATCAAACTTAATGACTCATAATTGCGGTAGTCTTCATTATTGAATGTTTATTTGGGCGCTTTAATTATTTGCAAATTGCAAACCATATGTTTAATTACTCCCATCAACAACTTCCAACCTAAGTTATAAGCCTACAAAAATCAAAACGTTAAAAGTTTCCAAAACGTTCTTATATTTAGTTTGAAATCTTTGAACTCATTCATTTCACTCTCAAAGCTCTTTAAAGTACTTGAAGACTACGTCCAAAAACGTTAAAACTGTCACAGTATTATGACAATATCGATCTTTAATCGTAAAGGAGTCACCCTCAAATCTCAATTGCCCAAGATTTTGTGTGTTGAGCCAAATTTCAATATAAATATTCTTCTGGAAACAAACACGATCGATACTCAAATTAATTTATTAGTTTTGGTCATTGAGCATCCATTTCTTCACCGGTAATTGGAGTCCATTAAATGAAGCAAATGGGGCGGTGAGAGTGTTTGGATGCTTTGCTTTCCAATTTCCATTACAATCTCAATAGTCAGCGTATGCAGTTGGATGGTGTACGGTTGAATAAGTTTATAGATAGAATTGAAGCAATAATTTGCTGGTTTGCCGTGTCGTTTTCCCTTTTGTAAATAAAATGATTGGCGTATTTTTAACTTGTAATTGTGCAAAAAATGAGAAACATTGCATTTTTTGTTCAAGGATTGATATAAAACGTTACATATTGTTATAAATTAAATGTCAAAGTAATAAACTCACGATAACGTTAAAAAAATATTGTTGCATCCTTGCATGGTTTAATAATGCAAATGTTACGTGTGAAATCATCATAAATGTGTGAGAAGAAACATTCATGAATTACTATTTTTGTGAGCTGATCGAGAAATGAGAAATACCTCGTGTTACGTGTAAAATAACTTTTGAAATCTGCCTTTTTTTTAATTGCACTTTACAAACTTATATTTTTTGTCATTTACATTTTGCCCTAACTAATGTATTTAAACCAATTTGATATTAGACGTCTAAAATAACAAATAATTGACGTAAATGAACTTTGAAATTTTCCTAGGGTTAATTACACTTTGCACTTTTGTTTCGTTCGTTTGACTTTTTCATTTTCAAAAGTTTTATATTGTTTAAGTTAAATGAAACATGTGTGTAAAATATAAAGAAAAATTGCTAAAATACTAACTCATAGTCATAGTGTACAAAAAAATTTAAATGATACATAGGTTTTTTAACAAATAAAACACTCATATCATATATCACTTAATAAATGAGTAATAGAGAAAATCGATTTATTTTTTAAACAAATTTTTTTATTTATTCATATTTCGTCGCTAATGAAGAAACATAACACAGTCACAAAAAGGAGAATGATGAATAAATCATTATATATAAGAGTTTTGTATAAAAATAACTAAATTTTTTACTTTTATTATTTTATTAAGACGCTTGTTATGTGATCGTGTGTTTTCTCTCTTAAAAAAAAGTATACAAAGTTTAGTTCAATGACTAATTTGATGCAATTTTATATGTCAATGACTAAAATGCATTATTTTTTTTAATGTAAATGACCAAAAATATATAATTTTTTTCGCTTTAATAGAATTAGGTATTATATTTTGCACAATTGTAAAGTATAAATTCATACTACCACTAACCTAAAAAATTAAAAACAACAAAAATGAAACTGCAGAAAAAGCCAAACGTTGTTCGCTCAAAAAACACAAAACAGTAAAAGCTGCATCACAACCGTTACATTCAAATCACCGCATTCTTCTCACGTCACTCGCGCTAAATCCCGTGGTCAAACGACGATGGAAGAATGACCGCATCTGATTAAAATACACCGAACTTTTATGACTAAACTACCCTTCACATTACACTTGTCAAACAAAGAGAGCGAGTGCGCTGTACTTCCGTACCTTAACGGTGAGCAATTTCTGAACAAACATAGAGCATGACGCCCCGCCATTTCTTCCTTCCTTTTCCGGCACATTTAATGCTCCCACTGTCAGCTTCTGTTTTCACACAGTAGAACACACACATACTACAAGCTGAATCATCAACGTTGATGGAAAGTTAGCAAAAATGATGAAAATGAAGAGAGGAATCCAACTACTCATTCTTCCCACTATATAAATAATTTCTTTCAGAATGAATGCGGAGGGAAAAAAATAGAGTCCGCCATAAATGCAAAGCTCAACCACCAGTACTAAGTAGTTGAGCTATAAACCGAGATAGCTAACTGTGTGTGTGCGTGTTTTTTTTAAAAAAAAAATATGTAATGTAGTTATCCATTGCAGATTACAAGCTTTCATATTAATAATAATAATTAAACCTCCACAGTCCCAACCACAAATGCCAACGCCAAATTACTCGACCACTGTTGTCACCGTCTTATCTTCACTCTTAAACACTCTACAAGTCCTTTGAAACTCAAAAGCCTCGATCTCTACTCTCGCATTTCGTTTTTTTTTTTTTTAAATCTTTAGAATAGTTACTATGTGGAATTCGGCGGAGAATTTGTCAGTGCGGTCGTCGTCGTTTAGGGAAGACGACGAAGATGAGGAAGAACTGCGTTGGGCGGCGCTAGAGCGTCTGCCGACGTTTAATCGAGTGAGGAAGGGCATTTTTAAGAATATTGTCGGGGATAGAATGGAGATCGACGTGGATAAGCTTCAAGTTGAGGAAAGGAAGGTAGTGTTGGATCGTCTTATCAATTCTGTAGAAGATGATTGGGAGAAGTTCTTCAACCGCATGCGACGCCGTTTTGATAGGTGAAATTTAGTTTAGTCTTACATGAATTTTGTTTTTTAATTGAGTTAGATTTGCTTGTTTAGTTGGTCATTGGTGAGGGAATTGAGAAATCTCAAGGGAATATGAAATGTTACAGAGACAAGTGTGTTATTGAAGTATACATTTGTTTAAAAAAAAGTGTGCAAGAGAATATTTGCACAATTGAGCTGAAATAGTTGAAAAAAGAGTTTTTTTTTTTTTTTTTTGGAATGGTAAATTTACATTGAACATCATGGAATTGCAGAGTTGATTTGGACTTTCCAAAGATTGAAGTTAGATTCCAGAACTTGAAAGTTGAATCTTTCGTTCATGTTGGCAGTAGAGCATTGCCTACTATTCCAAATTTCGTCTTTAACATGACTGAGGTATATTATTTGAGACTTTCCATGTCTTTGTATTAATGTTACTCTGGATACTGTTGAACTGTTCTCATATGATATGGTTCCTCTTCTGTTTTTCTTTCATTCTTGACGATTCCCTTTGTCAATGAAGGCTTTCTTGAGGCATTTGAGGATATATGCTGGAAAGAGAAGAAAGTTAAAGATTTTAGATGACCTTAGTGGGATTATTAGACCTTCCAGGTGGGCAGCAAATTTTCAATTCAATCAAGTTTTTGGTGTTTTACCATGATAATTGATGGCGTGGAAGTTATTTTGCAGATTAACACTGCTGTTGGGTCCTCCCAGTTCTGGAAAGACAACTCTACTTCTGGCCCTTGCTGGACGAATAAAGTCTGATTTACAGGTACTGACATTCTCATAATGTAAACTTTAGATTACCACAGACATTGGCCACCACAACCGCAAAATCTTTGTAAAAGTCCATATTTTTTGGCACAATTACCACCAAAACCTTGATTTCTTCAAAGATGTCAGGGAAAATTACTTACAACGGACATGGTTTGAATGAGTTTGTTCCGCAAAGAACATCTGCCTACATCAGTCAACAAGATTTGCATGTTGCAGAAATGACTGTGAGAGAAACTCTTGACTTCTCTACACGTTGTCAAGGTGTTGGATCCAAATATGGTAAGCTAAATGATGTCTTTTAATGAGCTGAAATCATCTGGATTCTGAACGCCTGAGACTTAACAACAGAAATGCTTTTGGAGCTTGCAAGAAGAGAAAAGATAGCTGGAGTAAAGCCTGATGAAGATCTTGATATATTCATGAAGGTAAAATTATTTCGTTGAATGTCTAGCATCTTATTTGACCTTTTTATACTCAGTGATCTGTATGATTTTATCCCTATTAGTCATTGGCTCTGGAAGGGAAGGAGACTGGTCTTGTGGTCGAGTACATCTTAAAGGTACTTTCTGCATGTTGGCTATAGTTGATTTTTCATGTTGTTCTGCCACTACACTACTGCTAATTGAATGTGAGAGGAGAATTTCATGTTTTAGAATGTTGGTTGCATGTCCAGAGTTCATTTTCCATGGTCTTTTATTTTCTTTTGTCAGCAGCTCTTTGGAAGTTTAGGGATCAAGTAGATAGTTATATGTGACTTCGAAGTACAGGCTACAGGTCTTCCTAGTGGTAGTTCTTCCACGTATCCCTGCATTAGTATGTCCGGAAACATAGTCTAAAGGAGATGGAATAAACACCAATTATGTTTCACAGTTGATTTTTAACAGGATATCTTGATTTTACTGAAGTACTAAAATCTATATCACAAAGATTCTAGGGTTGGACATTTGTGCGGAAACCCTGGTGGGAGATGAAATGCTCAAGGGGATATCTGGCGGCCAAAAGAAGCGGCTAACAACTGGTAATTATGCGTTTTGTACCATTGATATCCAGCTTTATTATCATGCTGACATCCAGATGTGTTTGATAGGTGAGCTATTGATTGGACCATCGAGGGTGCTATTCATGGATGAAATATCAAATGGACTTGATAGTTCAACTACTTATCAAATCATCAAGTATCTTAAGCATTCGACCCATGCTCTTGATGGAACCACAGTAATTACTCTACTTCAACCAGCTCCTGAGACTTACGAGTTATTTGATGATATAATACTCCTGTCTGAGGGCCAGATTGTATACCAAGGGCCCCGTGAAGGTGCTGTTAATTTCTTTGCATCTATGGGATTTAATTGTCCAGAACGAAAGAATGTTGCTGACTTCCTTCAAGAAGTAAGCGTTAGATGATCTGGTATTCGAGCAACTGCTCTTATCTGGCCTATAGATTATTCACTTTCTGATCTTCTGTAGGTTGTGTCAAAGAAGGACCAGGGGCAGTACTGGTGTGTTCATGATCGCCCTTACAGATACATAACAGTTGCGAAGTTTGCAGAATCATTTTGTGCATATCGAATTGGGAAGTCTTTATGTCAGGAGCTGGAAATTCCATTTGATAGACGTTATAATCATCCAGCAGCTTTGTCAACTTCCAAGTATGGGGTCAAGAGGAAGGAACTCCTTAAAATCAACTTCGACTGGCAATTACTGCTAATGAAAAGGAATTCATTTATCTACGTTTTCAAATTTATCCAGGTAATCTTCTAATGAAGTGTGGAAATAATCTAGAAATCAATATGACAAATGTAAAAGATAGACCTAGTGCCTGATGACCACTCCCAAATATGAATGTTCTGTTTAGAGTTGTATTCTTTTGGCTTGAGGTAGACATATCTTGATTCAGCTCCTCGTTTGTCTGTTTGCAGCTGCTTTTTGTTGCTGTAATCACCATGAGTGTATTTTTCCGGACTAGGCTTCACCATGATACAATTGATGATGGAGGTCTCTACCTTGGCGAACTGTATTTTGCAATTGTGATCATGCTTTTTAATGGATTTACGGAGGTTTCAATGCTTGTTGCCAAGCTTCCAGTACTTTATAAACATAGGGACTTGCATTTCTACCCCTCCTGGGCTTATACCATTCCTTCTTGGGTCTTGAGTATTCCCACTTCACTTATAGAGTCTGGATTTTGGGTGGCAGTTACATACTACGTGGTTGGATTTGATCCTAATATTATCAGGTAGTCCTACTTTCTGGCTAATGCATGGTGTAACATTTTACCATATAGGAAGTATGACATCTGCTTTATTAACCTGCAGATTCCTTCAACAGTTCTTGTTGTTTTTCTTTCTACATCAAATGTCTCTATCGCTTTTCCGTCTAATAGGCTCCCTAGGGCGAAATATGATTGTTGCAAACACGTTCGGATCTTTCGCCATGCTGATTTTCATGTCTCTTGGGGGATATGTCATTTCAAGAGGTAATTGGACATTCTTCAACTCCCTTTGATATGTTTCTGAACTTTCTCCATCTCATTTTTTCGGAAGAACTAGGCGATCCTATATATTCTCTCATTTCCTACATTATTTTTACAGACAGTATCCCAAGATGGTGGATTTGGGGTTTTTGGATTTCTCCTCTTATGTATGCTCAAAATGGTGCTTCTGTTAATGAATTTCTTGGGCATTCTTGGCACAAGGTAATTACTGATATGTTCAAGTGCTTGAACCTGCTTACTTGTGTTTTATTTATGTATACTTTCTGGATGCAATTAGATAAATAATTAGAGACAAACAATTGCAGTGGGGTCCTACATTTGTGTGCCTGAAAAAGGCTAGGAATGTAGAAACAGGGGTTGTTTCCATTTATCAAGTTCATCAATTTGTATCTCACAAATGGGTCACTTTCTTTTGATGGCAAAGGTTCCCCCTATACTGCTTTTGTGGTATTTACCAAAAAAAGTTACTTGACAAATTAAGAAAATTTCACTAGTTATTATGGGTGATTGGGATTGCAATTTTCTGCATGAGAAGCACTTTTCAATCCCGCAATGTTAATGAATGATCTGTAAGTTGCCCTTTGTTTATGCAGAGTGCTGGTAACAATTCGGCATTGCCATTGGGCGAGGCAGTGCTTAAGGCGCGCAGTTTGTATCCCCAGAAATATTGGTACTGGATTGGTGTAGGTGGCCTGCTTGGTTTTACGGCTTTATTTAATCTTCTATTCACATTCTTCCTTTCCTACCTTAACCGTAAGCCATCTACTTTTGAAAAGACTCCCTTAAAATGTATTGTGAATAACTAGAAATATAGGGATATTTGTGCATGTGTAAGACTTCAGGGAAGCATGCTAAGACTAAACGACATCATTCTTGGCGTTCTCTCTCTCTATATATGTGTGTTTACACGTGTGTTCTAAAAAGATATACTGGATTGCTGTTGCGATGTCTGTTTTGATGCCACACTTTATGCAGCCTTGGGTAAGCGACAAGCTTTTGTTTATGAAGAGGAGATTCAAGAGAAAGAGATCACAACAAAAGGAGAACCTGTTATTTTCCGACTAAGAGATTATTTGCAGTTTTCAGGCTCACTAGCTAGTAAGAAAATATTGATTTTACCACCACTTTCCCTTTGCATTTTCGAAGCAGCTGCACGAGCTTTTTAATGTGTTTCATTTAGTTTTTTTTTCTTGTTATCCCTTTGAAATAATCCTATCTTCATTTTACCATGGTGCTTCGGTGCTTTGCCTCAGGGAAAAGCTTTAAAAACAAAGGCATGGTTCTTCCCTTTCAACCACTTTCAATGTCTTTCAGTAACATCAATTACTATGTTGACATACCCCTGGTTAGTGTAGTCCATTTTCTTACCTGCATTTGGTCAGTAGATACTTGTAGGAAATATCCTGACCCACAAACTGTTTCAGGAACTGAAGCAGCAAGGAATATTGGAGGACAGACTGCAGTTGTTAGTAGGCATTACAGGAGCTTTTAGACCTGGTGTGCTTACTGCATTAGTTGGAGTGAGCGGTGCAGGGAAAACCACTCTTATGGATGTTCTAGCTGGTAGAAAAACTGGTGGCATCATAGAAGGAAGCATCCACATATCTGGTTATCCAAAAAAGCAGGAAACTTTTGCTAGAATATCTGGCTACTGTGAGCAGAATGACATTCACGCTCCTTGCTTAACTGTTATTGAATCACTTCTTTTCTCTGCTTGGCTGCGTCTGACATCAGATGTTGACTTGGAAACACGAAAGGTAACACACAACATGTGTTCATCTTAATATCTTCTGGGTATGACATGATATCTAAACAATTACATTTTCAGGCATTTGTTGAGGAGGTGATGGAACTTGTGGAGCTCACTCCACTAAAAGGAGCTCTGGTTGGGCTACCTGGAGTTGATGGATTATCTACAGAGCAAAGAAAACGGCTCACAATTGCTGTTGAACTAGTAGCTAATCCTTCCATAGTGTTTATGGATGAGCCCACCTCAGGCTTGGATGCTAGAGCTGCAGCTATTGTGATGAGGACTGTAAGGAATATAGTGAACACAGGCAGAACAATCGTATGTACTATACATCAGCCGAGCATCGACATCTTTGAATCCTTTGACGCGGTCCTTCCCCCCTCTCTCAATTCTATTGCTGAAATGAGTTCTTTTATTCTTTTGTTAATCTCCTGGAAAGTTAGTTTCTTTTGTTGCATAGTTTAAATTTGTACAATTTCTCCTGCATGCAGCAGCATCTCCTCCTAATGATGCTTTCTCCAGAAGTCACTTTCGTTCATAGAATGTTAGATTGTCATGAAACAGTGCTCCTGAATTCATTTTTAATTCATTTCTTTGACAATGCAGCTTTTATTTATGAAACGGGGAGGAGAGCTCATTTATGCTGGACCTTTGGGGCCGAAGTCTTGCAAACTGATAGAGTATTTTGAGGTTGAAGCTTTGATTTTTTTTTCCCCAAATAATTCCTAATCTTTGTGGTTATTACTAACTCGTGCCATAAAGGATACTAGCTCTTTTCTTTCCGTTTTTCTAATTTTTTTTTTCTGTGTTTCTAGGCAATTGAAGGAGTGAGAAAAATCAAACCAGGGCATAACCCTGCTACATGGATGTTGGAGGCTACGTCACCAACAGAAGAAAGTCGCATTGGTGTTGATTTTGCAGAAGTATACCGAAGATCAAATCTATTTCAGTGCGTGAATTTTCACATAATTTTGGTGGTTATGTTTGCTCTTTTTGTTCAATAATTCATTTTACCCCTTCCTTTGTGGCCTTCTCTGTTGCAGGCGAAACAAAGAGTTGGTTGAAAGGCTTTGTAAACCAAATAGTGATTCCAAAGAACTGCATTTTCCTACCAAGTATTCCAAGTCGTTTTTAGAACAATTTCTGGCTTGTCTGTGGAAGCAGAATCTCTCTTATTGGCGAAACCCACAATACACGGCAGTTCGCTTCTTCTACACTACCATAATATCTTTGATGCTAGGGACAATATGTTGGAAATTCGGCTCTAAAAGGTACTCATTTAGAATATTCTAACTTGTACCTTATTCCTTCATTGACGGTAGTGTGATGAAGCATGCTTGTCAAGTTGTTGAAGTAAGCTGTTCTCTTCTTTAGTTCAACAATATTTTTGTTCAGTGTTGCAGCAAACTAGGCTATGTTTGGATTGTGGAAAAGGGAGGGAAAGGAAAGGAAAGGAAATGAGTGGAAAGGAAAAGAAAGTAGAGTAGAGGAAACCGATTTCCTTCCAACCTGTTTGGATAAATTGGGAAAGAAAGTAAAAGAAAGCAAAGGATATACTAAAAACATTATATGAAAAATCTAAAACTATTATTTATGGATATCTTTGATGATATTTTATAATATGATATTGTATATCTATATCTTTATGTTGGATGATGATTGTAAACTTAGATAAAATAATTTTTTCTATTATAGCTAAATTATTTTAGAGTTTGGATTTCTTTTGGTAGTCTTGGTCTATCATTTGTTAAGTAAATGTAATTTAATTTAGTCTGTATTTTCTTTTATAAAGGTATAAGAATGGAGATATAATTCTTTAGCATTATCAATCACAAATATAATTTAGGAAAAAAAAAAGAAAATTATATAATCAATAAAATAAAAATATATAGACACAACAATCTAATAAAAAATTTATTAATTTAAGATAAACTTGTTATTTTTGTGTGAAAAATCAAATTTAAATAGAGTAGAATTCTATTATTATTTTATGGGTGGCTAGAATTTGTAATATATTGAAACTCTAGTTTATTATGAAATAATAATTTTATAATCTTGCAACCAATTAGAAGTTAATAAAGTTTTAGACATCCAATCAAATTATAATAATATTCTAATAAATGTTGGTAGTAATATCAATTGTACTAGGATTGAAAGATTGCCTCCAAGTTTGTCCTATAAGTTTTAAATGATAATTTACGTTGTAATTTTTAAATTAAAGTTTACGTTAGAAGGATAAATTTAGAATAATAAATTATTAATTATAAAAGAATTATCGTTTCCTTCCGTTTCCACCCACTTTTGGACGGAAAGAGATATGGACTAAACTAGTTGTATCTAATCCCTCCATTTCCCTCCCTTTCCCTCCCTTTCCTTTCCTTTCCCTCCCTAAAAAAATCTCCAAATGCAAAAATTCTAATCCATCATTTTCCTTTCCTTCCCTTTCTCTCAATCCAAACATAGAGGTGTTATTCGAAAGGAAAGATATACTTCATTATCATAGAATCTTGATATTTTGTAGGATAGTTATGTTAAAGGATAATATCCCACATTGGTTAAGTAAGAGCTCTTGAACTAATATATAATGTATATGGGCCACTCCACTCATAGCTAATTGGTTTTGATTGGTTAAGTAAGAGCTCTTGAAATAATATGTTAGGTATATAGTCACTCCACTCAAGTTAATTGGTATTGGTTTTGAGTTGAATGCACATGTATTCTTTAACACCTTATTCTAAGGTTAGGGTCCATAATTATATCAAAGGAATTCTATTTTAAAATTTAATATATTTTTTAAAAAAGTGCCTCTAAATTGACCGTTGTTTTTTTTTAAAAAAGAATTTCATTTTTCTTTGTCCATTATAACATAATCCTTGAATAGGATACTTTTAAAAGAATTAAACCTTATTCTAATTCATGAATCATGACAAGAGATCTATCTCTCTAAAGAAAATCAAAAAGATATTTTTTTGATTTTCTTTAGGGCAACTATTCTCCAACAATAATAAGACATTACTTGGGTAGGAGTAATATTTTTAAGTAGCAAGTTTGCTATTAGGAATGCCCATGAATAATCCCTTCTTCGAGTTTTGGTATATAGTCCTTACAGGCGCCATTGGGTACCACCAATGACCTAGTATCGTGACATTATGGTCAAATTCTATATTTGGTCTTCTTGATTTCATTCAAAAGGGACAAAGTTCCCAGAGTTGGAGACTGAATTGTTTAGTTCTTACATTGCTCCTGCGGCATTATTTTGACTGTGTGTTGTCCCACACTCTTGTATCTCTATATCTTTCAGGGACAAGCAGCAGGATCTATTTAATGCTATGGGATCCCTTTATATAGCAGTGCTGTTTATTGGAGTTACCAATGGCACTGCTGTTCAACCTGTTGTTTCTGTTGAAAGATTTGTTTCATACAGAGAGAGAGCTGCGGGAATGTATTCAGCACTACCATTTGCATTCGCTCAGGTGTGGTTTATTCACTAACGATTGTTTTGCTGCCATTTACTTCAATCTCTAATATTAAGTTATTTCTCGTATTCTGCATTTCAGGTCGCTATTGAGTTCCCTTATGTGTTTGCACAATCACTAATTTACTGTTCAGTATTTTATTCCATGGCCTCTTTTGAGTGGACTGTTTCCAAATTTTTATGGTACATATTCTTTATGTACTTCACCATGCTGTACTTCACCTTTTATGGAATGATGACTACTGCTGTCACACCGAATCACAATGTCGCAGCCATCATTGGTGCTCCTTTTTATATGATCTGGAACCTTTTCAGTGGATTCATGATACCTCACACGGTAACAAAGTGATATCTATCTTTTATCCTCTTCTTTGTTCTGTATTCGAGATTTTAATTTGGCTTCGGATTCTGAGAATCAAATTGTAGGAGCCCTGCACTTTCACGATTAAGATTACCATCTTTGTGATGTAAAATGCATGCTAGGATAGAGTGGCATTTTAATGGTTGTGGCTGATTCCCTTGAAGAAACATCACTCTCTTCAACAAAATATATATACCTGGTTATTAGCCATTAGCCCCAAAATGCTTCTGTCTTAATCAAACAAAGAAAATCTCATTTATTATGACAAAGATTGGCAACTTAAACAAGAAGGCATTGTCTTAACAAGTGCAACTTTTTCCTTCTTCTATACAGAGGATACCAATCTGGTGGAGATGGTATTACTGGGCAAACCCTGTAGCCTGGAGTCTATATGGCCTTGTGGCGTCTCAGTATTCTGACAGCGATAAACCGGTACTGCTATCAGATGGGAATTCAGTACCAACAAGGCTTCTTGTTAATCACGTGTTTGGATATAGGCATGATTTTATTGGTATTGCTGGATTTATGGTGGTTGGTTTCTGCATCTTATTTGCAGTAATTTTTGCTTATGCAATAAAAGCTTTTAACTTCATGAAGAGGTAATGATTTTGCTTTAGATTCGGCACTTTTCTACACTGTTTCCCTGGCAGAGATGCTTCCTTGATTGTGAGAACAGGATATTAATAGGAAATTCTAGAATTTGTATAGGCTTAGTATATATTTAGAGACAGAGGCGATTATACTTTGATTGATTGTTTTGCATCCCAGATCAATAACGTGGTGAAAATTTACTTGGTTTTACTCTTGAAGAAATTATTAAATTAGTGTAAGGATGAGTTTTTTGTAGGTATACTTCATTTGTTCAATCTTGTTTTAATTGAAATATTCCGTACTTGTTATAAAACCAGCCTAGGACATTGTAAAACATACTGTGATTCCCAAGCTCCCTCAACAAACACTGTTTGGTTTCGTTTTATTCCCCCCTCAAGATAAAAAAATTTATCAGGAGATTTGTATATAGTTGCATTAACAAATAAGTGGACAGAGAGTTGCATTGGTATATTATTACCATCTACCAGTCAGTGAAGTTGGAAAATCAAATTTGGCTCAACTCCCAAATTTCCCCAACAAAATTATAATAGTAAAACAAGGTCTACCACAGAGAAAACGTAGGCAGATAATCCCCATTACATTTTTAAGTTGAGCAAACTCAAAAATGTAAATAAGTTTTCAAAAGGGTAAATGACATTCTAACTAACATATTTATGATGTTTCACAATTTGGAAATTGGAACATTTGAGTTGCCAATAATTTAACTTTAAGGGTACAAATGCATTCAAAAGATGTACAAATCTTTCTCACCTACTGGGAACCATTTTTATCAACATAATAATAATAATACCGCCCAGTTCAAGAGTAAGTGAACTTGTAAAGAAGGCAAAAACAACCCCCAGAGTGAAGAAGAGACTGGGAAAGGGAATCACTTCCATAGCTTGATAAGGTTGCCATCACTAACTGAAGCTACCAAACCAGCAGCCTTTGACACTGCCAAACTGTTCGTTGGCTGTCCGAGTGCACTCATCATCTTGTTTTCAGCCATATGCCAAAGCTCTAGAGACTGGCCAAGATAGCATGAAAAAGCAAATAGAATTAGTGGTGTAGAGAAAGCATTTGCACAAGTGAAATTTGAATCTGACGATAAGAAAACAGTGGACTTGCCTCGTTGGAACCAATGATTAGCAACGAAGAGCGACAGGGATGGAAAGCAAAGCAGCTGAACTTTTTGTCGGTAATGCTTAACTCATGAATGCAATCTTCCAGTCCCCATGAGCCAATTTTCCAGACTCTAACAGAATCTTCACTCATAGATGCCAGATATTCACCAGTAGAATCCCAGCATACAGAAATAACATCCGTTGCATGACCCTTTACAAACAACACAATAAAACCATGACAAAAGATAAAATCAGTTGCAGATCTTAATCTAGGATTCAAGTGTTATGAATCAGATTGAAAATCCAGAAAGCAAACACTTCTTCTCATCTCATTACAAAGCACGACTTACTTATATCAGGGTATCTTTTATTGAACTAAATCACTCTCACAAGATAGAAAAAGTAAAAAACTACTTGCTTACCTTTAGTGGATATCTATATGTTTGCGTAGTTTCAACATCAATAATGGATACACCATTTCCAGTAGCAGCTGCCAGGTATCTTCCACAAGTGGGTTCAAATCTCACCAGGGTTGCACAACCCTGAAAAATGGCCAGTAAATAAATGAAGTAAAAATAAAGGAAAAAGACATGGTTGGACAGATGGTGATGGACAGTCTTTTCTGAGACAAATGCCTAGGTTCAACTCTCACCCACCTAACACTCTCCAATGCACTCAAAAAATAGATAACACAATCTAAACATAAATAAGATTCAGAAAGCATTAAGCTATAGATGCCCATAAATGAAAACTCGCACTTCTCATATTGTCATACCGTTAACATTCCGGTACAACCACCATTCTTGATACTCCAGTACCGGATTGAACTAACATCATCACAGGAGCAGACAAGGTCCTCTTTCTTTGGGTGAAAGTCAACTGACATAACAGAAGCAGAATGGCCAACAAAAGTTCGCAACGGACAGCCTGGCTGCATAGTGAAGTTACCTATTCAGTTCATACTCAGAATTTTGAAGTGAAAGTTTTAGTATAATCACAGGCTTACACAACGTAATTCCCTGTTCTCAATATTCATACAACCTTGATCCAAAATAGTTGCAGTAAGCTCAATAAATGTGTCAACACCAGCTATTGATGATGAAGTGGAGACAAAAGGTGTGGCAGTCTCTCTCAATTCAAATGGTCCAAGGCAAAGAAAACTTCAAGTAATAATCTTGGTAGCTCCATGCAAGCACAATGATTGATGTCATTTTCACAGAATAAGGTAAGTTGATGTTGGCAAGCAGGGGAAATAGAAGATATGGAGTGTCTTACATGAACCAGAAACAACTACATTACATTGTAGTTTAAAGAAACTACTTATAGTAGAATATACTGAAGAATATGATCTGTCAATTCAGTCAAAAGGTAATGTGAATTAAATAAGATAAAATTAACCTTTCATATCGCATGCATAAACGATATACAAGGAAGCAAATTCGGACGCAAATTTGACAGGCTAATTAAAGAAAACAGATGATATTTGCATAAAATATTTGTTACAAGTCCAGCTTCCACTTGCCACTTGCAAAAAATACAAATAAATCAGCTTACTTCATCGACATTCCAGATTTTGACAGTCTTGTCAAGGGAAGATGTAGCAAGCCTTGGCAACCTTGGTCCAAAACAGAGATCAGTGATTGAACCAGAATGTTCAAATGCATACTTTTGTTTTCTTGATTCTGTGCACCACAACACAGCCTATATCATGGACCAAAATATGAAAGAGGTTATGGACAGTTCAAGAGAAATCAAGAAATATCAAAAAGAACTAGACAAATCCTCCATTTTGCTTCTATAGAAATTCAATAGTTCAATTTCATACAATGCACACTTCACCTTTTTATCATCCCCACCAGTGGCAATGAGCTTCCCATCCAACGACAAGTCACACCAATTCGCTCTATTTGCATGTATGGTCACAATCTCTGAGAATGTTATATCTATTTATACACAAAAAGATATTATCCAGAAAATATCTAGTGATTTGACTAAAATTACATCACAAGATAGCCCAAGGGATAGCAAAGCACAGATCAAACCTTGATTTGTATCCAACAGTCCAGTAGTCATACTTGCAGTTTTAGGATTGTCATGAGATAGAAAAGAGTCAACATCATCCTCCATGGATCCATTCTTTGCAAACTTATCTAAATCAGCCTGCAACCATTGTTTCATCGTTATCCTTCAGCAGAGTGGACTGCCGATAAGAACTAACATAAAATCTTCAATTTGATAAACTTTCTACTAGACTGAAGTGCTTGGAAGAAATTTGGTTCACAAGTTAAGGGACATGCTGGTAGATTGTAGTCATGCAATACAAGTATCTAGTATTGTTGAAGCTACTTTCAGAAACTATGCTCTAACAAATTCTATCCAAGATACAGTTAGAAATAATAATGTTTGTATTGCAACAACAGTAGAAACAGAACAAGCAACAAAGTTGCGCTGGTATAATTGAGAGTTCAGATGGCCCTAAGACAACCATTTTGAGAACAGCACTTATGATATATATTTTGTAGGCTGTATTTCTCGGAAAAACTCCAATTCTCTACTATTTAACCAAATTAGTTCAATGTGCAACAAAGCTATATAGGATACAAGTCAATTTCATGGTGGCCAAGGACTACTTTAATCATAGAAAGCTTAGCTACACTAATCTAATAAGAGGTTTTCAAGTTTCAAACTAGAAGCTTGTTACATAGAGCAAAACTTCAATATCAATACATTACAAATGAAGCAGTGAATGTCAGGTTAGCACCCATCCACTTTGTGAAAACCTCTAACAGATATGTAGGTTAGTTAAAGTAATATCTTTCGCTTACTGAGTCAGCTACTGGTGCATGTGGGAGAAGCCACACGTACCTTAGAAGAATTATCTTCAGGAGGCAAAGCAGGCACTGAAATGACATCTTCTGCTGTATGTGTTGAGGGTGTTGAGGGTGCTGAACTAACGGTAGCTGCAGTAGTGTTTGCAGCTCCTGATCTATTGGCGGGACCTCCAGATGACATTGGTTGCTTTCTTTTTTTCAAAGGCCGATCCTTAGAAGCCTTAATAAGGAAATGGAGCAGAATCAAAACTTCAAGAGACCAAGAAGAGAGATATTGATAAATTCACATTCATGCATGTTCATATATAAGTATATAATACATATGTAGACCACTATTGTGAATGCATTCCTCTGTTAGAAGGAATGGCATTTGTCTTTATATTGACAAAAGATTAGGGGTCCAGAAGTGCATTAGTAAGTAAATGTCTATTTCCATGAAAAGGTAGTGAACCAAAGTGAGTAGAAAAAGCCAATTTTCAGAAAATAAAGGATGCAAAGAACAAAGATCCTAGAGTTGAGATTGCCACTTAAACAGTCACATGCAACTACTATTGCAGTAAGCAATTTCACCACTATTATAATGTCACTGAGGGAAAAAGTTAATGCAAGTACAAAAAATAGAAGTAGTTCCTTGCCAAATGGTCAAGAGTGTGTATATGATTGACATGCTTAACAATTGAGGCCCAGTTAAGCTCAAAACATTTGATCCCTCTAGATAGAAAATGCAAGTTTAGCAAACCTGATCATCGTCCTTAGAGATGTTTGAAATGGGAACAGCCCTTGCGGTGCTCCCAGCAGCACCTATTCTATCCAGCAGTGGGGGTTGTTGATCTGAATTTTCTGGCATTGGTCCAAGAGGTAAAGGCTGCATAGGTTGCTGTTGACTAAGGTTGCTCTTCTGCAGCTGTTGCTCATACAAATAAAACCATCCACCCACAGAGAAAAGAAATTAATGCTGACAAGTAAAGCATAGTATCAAGGGAGTTAAGATTCAAGGACCAAGCAGTAACAGCACTTAGAAAAGCAAAGGAGAATCCAAAATCTATACCTGCATCCATGAATCTCCATGAGACAAAATGGGGTGGCCTACTTGTACCGGTAACATGTTAGGAATATTGTTGCCAACAAAGTTCCACTGACCGTCCATCCCAATATTCTCCATATCAATATTCTGACGAGTAAGAATCGTTCTTATTTGTTGATCTAACTGAAGTTGGGAAGTTTGATAAGGGTGAGGAAAAGACTTTCTCTGATGGGAAAGTCCAGTTTGTAGCCGATCCAGGCCCTAATTACAGCAGAAACAGAAATGAGAATAACGAGAATAGCTCAAAAGCAAAATGCAGTTTTTCACACAAAATCAAAGATTTGCCAACTAGAAATGCTTGCGGTAATGAAACAAGATTGCTTCTTTGTCCTGTTTCCATAGATTTCTGGCTATTCTTACTAGGTTGCACACATAACTTGGGTTGCACCCATTTGGTGCCTCAACTTATAATATAAAGCTTGCACTTTCTTTTTCACCGACTCTTCTTTCTAGAAGGAACAAGCTTCGCAACTTACCATGAGTGGCCAACCTTTTAATGGGGAGGTGTTTACTGCCAGATTTGATCCTGAAACAAAAGCAGCCTGTCAAATTTAAGCTTGGATACAAAGCTTAATAAACACAACTGAAGCTCAACTCATGTTTCTACATCTTCATTGATGATGACCTTTTCTAAATCACAAGGAAAATGGATCAACTAAGGTCTGGCTAAGACAGCCGGTTTAGGCTGCTATTAGGAAGATCCTTACCAAACTTTCACCTTGCACCTGGTCAAAGTCCACAGTTCTTTTCTGAGAAATATTATTTTCTTCCGATATGCAAATCAAATCAAATAAGTGGAAACTGAAATTGAGATATAATGTCAGGTCTCAGAAAGATGCCTATTCTAGACATTCCAAAACAAGAATAGCCTACGGAGGCTTAATGATCAGATGGCTCAGGTTTGGTCATCTTGGAGCACCTTAATTATCATTTTCGACTGGAAGCAAGACACTTCTAAACTTTTAAGGCTTCAAGTTCTTAATTAGTTAAAGCATTTCAACAGAACTTAATGCAAAGTTGAATAGATGAGGTGTCCAGGAATAACACTTTACCTAAATAGTTACTTTCTGATTTGCAAATGACTACCTCAAGGAGAAGTAATGGAACTCGATAACCTTATGAGGTTTACCATGGTTTGAATCAAACTACTTATTCATGAAGTTTTTTTAAATCCATCTACATCTTCACACCACTGATTATAAAGTGATTCCCTAGAAGCCAAAAATGAGAATGTACTATATATATATCTCATTAAGAGTTCCATAAATAAGAGATTTGGCTGTAATCTATTATTATAACATGTAAAACAGACCTATTAAATCAACTAGTTTTAGAGGTTAAACATAAAAAAGAGGAAATGTAATGGGGCAGTAAGAAGGGTTACAAAGACTCCAACCAGTAACTCCATGCAGTGATCCATCTGTATGTGCAGCTCTAGGGTTCATTGGAGGAGTCATTGAATTCTTCAAGTCCTGTTCCAGTATGACAGATAAGAAAAGATGTTAACCAACTGATGACAATATGGTTATAGGCTATTTCTCTACTACTGTGCTTAATTTTCTGAGAAGAAGAAATTACATACTTCAGATGCCAAAGGTTGCTGCTTTCGATCTTTCCTTCCACTTAAGCATTTCAAATTGTCAACAGGCAGATTATGTATTAGTAGCCTGACAATTTCCAATGGCAATAAACTCAAACTCAGGCACAGGACAAGGTAGATGATAGAGCAACAAAAACAGAGCCAGGAAAATAAGGTTCAAACACGAAGGCTTACTCTGGAGTCTGGTCGCCACTGACAGCTGATCTTAATATTGAGGCATGAATTGCATCAAAAAGCTGACCAGCATTTTCATTGTACTTTGGCTGCATAAATTTCTGTACCAACATAATTCGAATATGGCGCAATGTCATAATCATAAATACTATAGAATACATCGTTAAGTATCAAGTCATTGAAGCATGACCTTTATTTCTGCCTCTGACAGAACATTCTTCTGACTTTGAAGGTTTAAGCCTTCCTCGTACATTTTCTGAGCTGCAGCACTTTGCTTTGCAAGATTGTTTCTGGTATTGCCAAGTTGAAGCCGTGTCTCATCTCCATGACACTGGCGCTGCAGATGTTGTTCCTGCTGTTGAAGAAAAAGCTGCAATTGCACCTGCTGCAGCCATTGCTGTTCAGAATTCAGCTGCCGTTGTTGCTGCTGATGTTGATGTTGCTGTTGTTGAAACTGCTGCTGTTGATGCTGCTCCTTCGCTTTCGTAATCACAGCCTGGCATTCAAGAACCATGAGAACAACAACAACAACAACTAAGCCTTTGTATCTAGCAAACATTGGAGAAGCTCAGGAATAGCAATGAACTACTACAGTACCTCATTATCAACTCCTGTACGCTTGTATCTAGCAATGAAGACTTCCCAAAAAACCGACCACCATTCATAAAGGAAGCTACCAGGAATATCAATGGCTGAAAACCAATGGTAAACCATTAATTAAGAACCAATCTCTGCAAGCTAAAGAAAAACAAAAAGGCACATAACTTTATTATAACAGTATTCCCCTATCTTACCCGTGGATTTTTTAGGAAGTTGAGCTTCTGCTTGAAATGTTTTGGCAGAATTACTATATTTCTTCTTCAAAAAATAATCTTCAATGTAGATATCTAACCTGTTGCATCAAAATGAAGTTAGGAAAACTAGAGATTTGGAAGCTTCATAAGATACTATAGAGTGCAATAGCAACAAAAGCGGCAAAAAGGAAAAAAAAAATCTGAAATGGAACCCTAAATCACATGAAGGAAAACTGTACGATAATGTGATCAAAACATCAAGAATGAGAATAAACTAGAAAGAAAAGCTAACAACACCCTCAACAAAAGGTACCACCACACAACAAAATATAAGGCAACGTAAAAGTAAAGGACAAAACATCAATGTAGCACAAGAACATCAGAGACCCCAAAACAGAAGAAAAGTATTGAACTTCTTGAAATAAACCAAATCCCAGCTCAACAACACTCTCATAACATGATATTTTGAAGCCACGGCCATGGCTATTATATATTGCATCAGAAGTCATCATCAAAACCAGCGAAAGCAGACCAAGGTAAAAGAAAACCCACCAAAAAAAATAAAACAAACATGAAGCCCAAAACAAAATAGGACGAACCCATTATAGCAACAGAAAAAATAACACTACCCATGAGTTTAAAATCAAGAACCACCAAAAGATTCAAACACTAAGGGAACCATGATCAAGAACGACACGAAGGAAAATTAAAACTTGGGTTAGAAACGATCAAGAACGAACTAAACTGAGAAGATAAGGGGTAAAATACAGAAAGAATTGTAATGAAAGAGTAGCAAGAAACGCTTGCATTTTGTCAGCCTCCATTGTAGAATGAGCCATGAGCGAAACGAAAGAAAACCCTTTTTCCAATACACCTCAAGAACTGTGAAGAGGAATGTCAAGTTATAAACTTTTTCAAGTTTCACACTGGCACAAAAATACAAATTTTAAACTAGTCTTAAAAGATGGTTCAGGAGATAGAGCAAGAGTTTCTGCTTTTCTGTCAGCAACAAGACATGCAATTTTTGTGTTTTAGTAGGGGCCGGTACAGCCTACAGTGCTACCATTAAATGCCAAAAATTACCCAGAACAGCAAGGAATCATTCCAAAAAATTTACTGTAATCTGTTAACATTACATTTCATTTGGATTTCAAGTTCATTTTGACTGCATATATTCAAACTTAGTCATTAAGTGATGGTATAGACTGTATAGTCCAACTCACAGTAATATGGCTGATTAGATTGATTATTATCACCAAAAAAGAAAAAAGAATTGGTTCTTGATAAAATTATTAAACGGGCATGACAAGGAATTTTCTTTTTTCTTATGTTTGCATCTTTCAAATAATTCTAGTGTCATTTGTTATAGTCAAATAATGCTAGAAAAGTTGCGAGTGTCGCAAGAAATCATGTTGAAAATGAAAGCAAGAACACGATAAAACGCTCTTGTGACGCCCATTTTTGGTGCAGTGCCTACTTTAATATTCGTAAGTAATTTGTTGGGGGTGGGGGTAGGGGTGTGGTGGGTTCACGTGGTTGAGTAAAAATGTAAAATGTGAAATGTACAACTTTTATTGGGCTTCTTTTTTGTATACTTGAAGGCCAAGAAAGACAAAGAAAACATTTAATATATGCCGTAAGGTCAAACCAAGAAAGAAAGAGAGAGTTTTGGCATTGAAATGTCGTTCTCTCTTTTTCTTGTTAGTGCTTTCTTTTACATTTTGTTTGTTTTGGCCTTTTCTTGTTCATGAAAGCAACCCCAACTCCAAGCTTGTAATGTCAATCAGAATTGTATTTGTATTCTCTCTTTCTTTTCCTTTTTTTTTTTTTAATAGATGGAAGAATTGGGATTCTCAAACTAAGTCTAAAGATTGAGTTTAAACCTTAAAAATCATCCATTAAAACAAGTGCAACAAGATTCATTGGATATGGTTTTAGTAACAGTATTATTTTTAAACATGAATTTAAAACGTGTCAATTCCACTGAAAAAGAAATTGCTGAATCCCAACAACTTTGGAATCCATTCGACTTCTGAGTCCAATTCTAAAGTGGTGTATAAACAGATAATGTTTGTAAATTCCATCCTCAACTAGCACATTCAAGTGACAAAATCAAGTGCAAAACTTTGTTTCTATTCAAAACTCAATCCAAAATATGAATTCCTTTCATACTAAGTCCTGCACACAAAGGTGGGGATGCTAAAGTAATCGAACCTAAACATTGTGAAATGGATAATAACTATATTGTTCTTCAGTTTCTATTCCTTGAAGTCATCTTTGTCATCAACTGGAATCGGTCTGTTCCTCCACAACACAGCTAGACCACTTCCCCCAAGCTGCATGTTTGTGATCATTGTGACATTTATACAAGTAATAAGCCTTGGTATGAGAGAGATCATCTGAAACAATATGTTAAGAATAAGGTAAGAAGTCTTACAGCCATGCAGACAACGCTTACTGCGGAGGGAACTGCTACGAGAGGATTCGTGAAATGCTTTTGAGCAAGTAAAAATCCAAGAGCAGAACTCTGCACCAGAATGAGCGAGAGTTAAAGCAAATGCCAAAAAAAAGGTTGCAGCGTCAATGAATGCACTGGTTCTGAGCATAAAAGCTCGAATCCCCATTGCATGGCATATTAGAAGGATTTCCCATTTAGTTTCAACAAATTAGTTTCATGTTCAAATAAGTATACAGGGTAGTGCGAAGGACAAATACCTGCATCCCACATTCTATAGAAATGGTTCTGGAAGTTGATTCACCAAAAGATATTTTTGAAAGCCAGTAACCAAGGAAAAATGCTGCAGCATGTAGGAGAGCCACTGGGAACAACAATTGCCCTCCTTGACTTTTCAAGACATCTGAAACTTGACCAATCTTCAGGAAGAAATATACAAGTTTTCTGTTAATAAACAACTTCTATGGAAACCATAATGAAGTTCTTTCAGGAAACTGCCAAATCCATTAACTTACCGGGCTAGCACAAAGCAGGGTGGTCAGAATAACCCCAATCAAAGGGGTTACTGTAACGATTTTCGAAGTAAACTTGGGGAAGAACTCATTTGATAACACTGCCAAACAAAAGGAAAATAAAGTTAAAGCTCAATTTTTTCTATATCTTCATGGAATCCAGGATCTTACAAGTTATGGGAGAGGAAAAAACAGGTCTGCATCAAAAAGATTGAAACTAATATCAAACACATTTTAATACCTCCAATAATTGTTGGAACCAAGACAACCTGAAAAGTACTAATTGCAAGGCCCTGAAATGAGAATGAAAAAAAATTTATTTGGCGTGTTACAGACAAGAGGAACAGCTTCATGGTAAGCTACACAAGAAAGTAAAGTGCATAATTAGAGAAAAAAGTAACCTCAAATGGGACTACCAACTGGTTCAGAGAAGTACACAAAATCCACAACTATTTTTCATAAACAATGCTCTCGGTATTCCACGAATATGGTCGCTTAGTTCCACCAATAGATTGGTGGTAGATAACACTACTGATGTAAAATTGATACTTAGTAGCTGCTATGGATACCTGTTAAATGGTAAAGCATGAAGAGACTTACAGCTGCATCCACCGGGACTAGCTGGCCAGCAAGAAGTTTAGTCAGGAGTGGTGTCATCACTATAGCCCCAATAGTTGAACACCTGTAACAACATAAAACTGTTTAATGTCATATACCTTGGCAAACTGCTTATTAATTATTGGCAGGCTCCTAAAGAGGAGGCAAATGGATTTAACTTCAGCAGCAAAAAATCTCTACTGAATGAACTGGCAATCAGTTATTTTGTCCTTCATTCTGGAGGAAACTTACGTTGTCATGAGAACAGAGAGTGCTACATTGCCCTTGGATATATAGGTTGCAACATTTGATGCCTGACCTCCGGGACAGCATGACACCAAAATAAGACCAGTTGCGAGAGGAGCTGACAATTTCAGAGTCTGCATAATATCAAACAAATAAATACCACTTCACATGAAACATTTCAATCCGCATAGAAGAGGAAACTGTACGTTCTACAGCTTGTATTAACAACTGTAGCAGAAGAATACTTGTATGGTGTTTCTAGAGGATTTACCATTACCGTCAATAATGACACCATGGCAAAAAGGCTATGACACACAGAAACTTTTGTTATGGGTGCAATTTGGGATGGGCCAAGAGCAGCTAAAGTGCAAAGGCTAAATAGAAGACTATTATATACGAGGACCAAAATCAAACATATATTTTCACAGTATTTCATAGATGGAAACAAGAATGATTGAGAGAATATAATGGAAATGCAAACACTGGCGGATTAATCCATTTTCAAGACTGATTATTGGGACAGACACCATAATGAGATTCTATAAGTAGTAATCCCCACCCAAGGTCCACTATGCATGGAATAACTACCCAAACGGCCCACAGTAAGCTTTTCATTTCCTTCCAACTTCATGATCTAGTAGTAAAAAGTAACATTGATCCAATTCTATCGTCATCACTTGATAGAGAGATCAAACATTCTTTTACAGGGAGCAAAGTGCAAAGAAAAACTGTCTAGCCGTAAATATGAATCAGAATCATCAAGATGAGTGGTTTCTATCATCTCATTGAACAACTGCTATTTTTGGATGGAAAACAAGCAGTGTAGACAGCTGTTCTATTTGAGTCCAAAATGCTAAAGGTAGCTAATCTTACATGCACAAGTTCAATTTTCTGTCAAGGCAATTAACATTTTTGCAACACATATAAATGCACAGGCATATACCCTCCTCAAAATAAAGGTCACCTTCTTCATTCAACTGCTTTCAACTGCCATGTGGCAGTGTACTTCACATACAAAAAAAGAACAGAGATCTTTCCATTATCCTTTTGAAGTTTGTTCTGAGTCAAAAGCTTGAAAAAACTAAAAAACGACTCATCCAGGGTCCAAAAGGAAGAGAAGTGCATACCATTGCTATAACGAAGCCTAGCATGGGTTTGATCAAATATTGAGCAAGAAATCCTACACCAACCTGAAAACTCAAACCAACTATTATGTAACACAGTTGAAGGAAAGAAGATCTTCCTATCATCAGTAGTATCTCAAATTAAAACTGCTGCTACTTACAGTCCATGGATTCCGTAAACACCTTCTAAAGTCCTCAAATGTTAGAGTCAATCCCATTGACAGCATAAGGAAACCCAAACCAACAGTGAAGAGATCCGTTTCTAACCAAGTTACCTGTTAGATTTAGATCATCAAAGATCATTAATGTTTACTTCACTAATATTGCAAAGACAGAATGGTCAAATTACCATTGAAGGCTTATAGATACCAATTATCGTACCCAATATAACCTGCAAAAATCAGACGGCTCAATATGAGTCTTTTTTGAAGATAATATCTGATCTGAATGAGGCATAATATACAGCTTTTAGCAGTAGGAAACAAAGAAAAAGCCACCAAAGCATCCACTAGGATTTAGTTTAACTACTTTACTCAACTGAGAGTACGTACCCAAACAGGAAAAAGAGTTGTCAATGTTTCAATTATTCGCTCATATTGGCTCATTCCACTAGGAGAGCTGCTAGGAAGATCTCCAGGCACATTTGTGGCTGCCTTGCAGCAAAATTTTACATTCCTAATAACAGCAAAAACAATTCCAATAGTTGCCATGCGCAAAAGCATCAAAACAAGTAAAACCAACAAAAGAAATCAAAAGTTTCTGGTACACTCTAGAGTTGTGGATAACCGGGGACGAAGGATGCATTTCTAAGAAGCCAATGCAATAAACATAAACATAAACATAACTCCCCTGTCGGGAACAAATTCAATAATTGACCATAGAAATCTATGGTCGCACGAAATACATTGGTCACACAGCTGAAACTATTCTAGTGTCTGTTCAATTTGTCAGAAAAACCAAAAGCCGGTATGAAGCTAGGCAAGCATACGGGTACGTACGTGTGCCATCAAAAGAGAACGTACCTAGAGGAAAAGGAATCCTTGAAAGGGGAGGAGGTAGTGAGAGCAATAATGGATTTTTGTGGCTTATTCTGGATTGCTAAACTACCTGTTCCAGTCTCATGCACAGCAAATTCACCTCTTAGACCTGAAAGTCAACAAAAATGACAAATTTCCAGACAACAATCCTCAAAAATCAAAATGCCAAATGGAACCCACAAAACAATCAAACAGTTAAAAGGGAACACGAATTCAAGAAACCAAACTTAGCAAGAACCCACGTAGTAAAAGAAGCCAACTTTAAGAATTCATACGATCAAAGAGAGCTTAAAATTCAAGAAACAATACTTACTCAAATTAGTTTGCAGTATCCTTGTAGAAAGACCAAAACTTTCTGGCCTCTGGTAAGCAACCCATGATTGCAATTTACAATCTTTAGCAACAATTCTCGAAATAGTAGTCATCCCTTATGGGATCAAGAAATTGAAAAGAACTAAGAAGTGGAAGGAGTGCTACAATTCCAGTTGAACAATATAAGTATGTTTTAGCATGGGTTTTGAGTGACACTGACTGGTGAGTGAGTGAAGTAGAGGGAAACAGAAGAAACCGATGGAGGGGGTCAAAATTTTGAAGATAATAGATTTTCTTGGGGTCGTGGAAACCAATGAGCCACACAAATCCCACATGTTAGCCATTGGGTCTAATGATATGATCCAGATGGTTTTGTCAAGTTGCAAACTTGTTAGTTCCAAGATTGAAAATTTTGAAAGGGCAACTCTGCAACTGTTTTTGTTTGGGTTTGGGTTTTTGGAGTTTCTGTCTTCTTCTAATTACCAGGAGGAACCCCATTATGGTTTGCCGAAATTCCCTATAACCCCCATATTTTATAAAAACATACCAACAACCCCCACGTGTTTTGGAGTGAAATAGAAAGTGGATGGAAAACAGGTCCACTAACGGCACCGTTAAAATTTTCAATAATACCCTCCCAACTTTTTCAATTCAAAGCATTCAATCAAAAAATTACTAAAGTTTTGGGGTCATAGTTTAAATTAATAAAGTTTTGAGGTAAAAAATAAATTTAACATTTTTTTCTCCTCTTCCATCGTTTTTTTCTCCCTTTTTGTTTTTCTGGGTTCCAACACCACCACCATCCTCCTCCGCATCCTCGTCCTCCTCCGCCACCGCCGCCACCACCACTACTAACCTTCATCAAATCTCTTTCTCCATGTAATTTTTTTTTCTTTTCTCTTTCCTTCCCATCATTTTTCTGCAACACCACAACAATCGCCCACCACCACCCATTTTCTTTGCTCTTTCCTTCCCTTCATTTTTCTGGCACCACCACAACAACCCACCACCACCCATCAACCCAGAAATGTCACCACCCTCCACCACCACCAACACCACCCATTTTCTTTTCTCTTTCTTTCCCTTCATTTTTCTGGCACCACCACAACAACCCCACCATCACCTATCAACCAGAAATGTCACCACCCTCCACTACCACCACCACCACCTATTTTCTTTTCTTTTTCTTTCCCTTCATTTTTCTGGCACCACCACAACAATTTCACACCATCCCACCTTAACACTTCCATTAAATCTCATAGTTGATCATAGTTATGTGCATATTGTAATGATCACACAATATTCATATTCATAGATTTGCAATTACAAGTTTTTGCATTTAGGAGACTGCAATTTCAGAATTATAAAAAAAACATTCAAGCTTCACAACCCCACTTAGATCTGTACTCAAATCTACAAAATCAACATTAAAGCTTCAAAATCTGCACCCAAATCCGCAAATTCATCTCCTAACTATGAATTTTTCAATATTGAAGACCAAAATCAAAAGACAAAAATAAAAAACATCTTGCGAATTGGGCAAAGTAACGACGACGGCAGCACAACATTGCCGCCAACCAAAAAATGGCCGCCATCTCACAATACCACCAGCATAAAAAAAATTTCTACCAAGCCCAACAACAGCGGCTACTGTCGCACAACATCAACAGCACCCAAAATTTTTTCGATTATGTGTGCATCATGATCACCACACAAAAATTTCTACCAAGATTCACCCAAAAATTCCTACCAAACACAATTACCAGCAACCACCACTATGCATTAATCCATTCTATTAATTGGCCACCAAAACTTCCATTCATCAGCATTATTTCATTGACCCAAAGGCCCCTCCACAATCCAGCTAAACCCAGGTACAAATGGGACAACTGGGTTTCTTTATGAACCAAAAATCCACACAATCGACATGAAGCAAGTGGCCACAGTTTGGCAATTTTTGGCAAAGATCTCCCTCCTCGAAATCCTCTAAACATATTGCACAATCTCTCACGGTCTGGGTTGAGGCAGAACAACATAGATAAGAGAAGAAATCTTGAATTGACATGGATGAGGGGGATTGAGATCTATAATGGATTTTGGATTTAAGGTTTTGGATTTAGATGTGATTATGGTGGTCATGGCCTTGATTGGTGGTTGTGTTGGTTATCTCCACCAAGGTTGCTACGGGCGGCAGCGACAACAATGACCAAGGAAGTTGATTTCAGGAATTTAGGAATTTTACAATAGATACATCCACATCATAAAGAAGTCTATTGAAGGTAGACGGAGGGTATTTTAGGAATTTTACAATCATTTAATGAATTTGGACAATCACACCTTCAGAAATAGGTGCGTGTAATTCAATCTCTGTCAACTAATTTATTTTTCGTTACTTTACAATTAAAACCAAAACACGTGGGGGTTGTTGGTATGTTTTGATAAAACATGGGGGTTATAGGGATTTTTGGCAAACCACATGGGGGTTATCGGTAATTAGCCCTTTTTTCTTTTGTTTTTTTTACCCATATCCCATTTTATGCCAACAAAGGCAACCAGACTAGTTTTCAATCTTTGATTACAAAGAGATGATTTGATATTTCACAAATATTCCTTCATTCCATACGTCCATAAATAGGAGGGGATTTTTTTGATGGAGGCAATAATTGAACATGTCGTGGCAATTTCTGTCTTCTTATTAGGGGTTTTTGGACGTCTCCAACCATTCTGGAAAAAAGATAATCTAACGGTCAAAACGATATAATTTCATTAAAAGTATGACCTAAATGCATAAATATTATTAAAATTACTTTACAATTATTAGCCTATAACTAAGAGATTAATAAACCTTACAATATAATTTTAATTAAAATAAAATAAAACACACAAAATTTTGGATAGAAAGTATCACGTCGCCATTTTGGTGATTTTCTAAAAAGTTACCACATATCATGAACTGTGATTGTCAATGTTATGGCGTGATCGTTCTTTGCTGCAAGAAAGATAATATGATGAACCCATGTCACAGTGACATTGGCTCACTATCTTGTCTCTCATTGTCATTGTGGGGTTGAAGCCCACTTTTGAAGGAGCCTTATGTAGGCCTAATTGTCCACGAGTTTGATTGAGATTAAACGCACTTGTTGAAGCCCAATTTGAATCCTTTTCGTGTTCAAAAGACAATGTTCATGAAGCCTACAATATGAATTCTGTTGATCTTGGAAACTCAATGATGAATGGCATAGATCTCCATGAACGAACTGTTTTGAAGTTTTGAAGTTTTGCAAAGACATGTAATGTAGAATTATTTCCTGTGCATGTCTCAATTCTTTCTTCAAAAATAATTTTGCTGGCAGCTTTTGAAAATGAGCTCGTTAGGTTGAAACATCGATGAATTTCAAAGAACACATATTTCTAATGTATTTAAGTTTTACTAAAACATAACTCACAAATTCTTGATGAATGAATTTCATATGGGCATTTCACATTTGATTGCTTAGCCTTTGCATATTTTGATTCTTTGGTTTTCAACTTCTTACATATGTAAACTCCCTGTCCAAATGCCCATACTCGATCTTGAAGGCACTTGCCTGATTTTATTTTGTTTTTGTTTTTTTCATTGAGGATCAAAAGTGAATTCCACACCTACCGTCTGTTGATGATTCAAACCTATGAATCGTGATCTATTGATCACAGTATAACTTAAACCCGTGACCTATTGCTCACAAGTGATGATGCAAACTATTTGATTTACTCTTCTTTCTAGCACTTGCCTTTTTATTCCATTTTAGTTAAGTATTAAGAGCGATCTGAGTAATAATTAGGGAATTAAGCACCAAACCTTAGTTATTCCAACAATTCTGGGCAGGTAAAAGGCAGTGAGTAGTATATAACCTAATCTTTTGGAAATGTAAAATTGGTGGGAAACATTAGCGTCAACAAACGAATTAAGTTGCTAACATTATTCCAATTTAGCTGACGGTTCATGATCCATCTCCTTTAATAAAATTATTTGATTAAGTTGGTGGAACACGATTCATGATCAGGGCATCATTATCAATCCTTCAAGTCTACTGCATGCTGTCTTTTTTTTACTCATCTTTATAACTAGGAAAAGCTTAATTGGGCTTCTTTCTAAGTATCAAGAAAAGCCGAAACTGCTTTCTGCAATATGCATAAAACAAGCAAAAAAGTGTTCTTGTGAGACAAAACTACCGTGATTCATCCGTTAGTGAGCATTGAACATATTCGTTCACCAATTTTGTACAACAAACTGAAATACTTTCTTCTTGATATAGGTGGAGTCTTGCATGAATTATTACTTTGAAATTGTTTGTTTTTGAAGGGATATCCACGTCCATGGAAGCGTTCAGTTTCGTGCAATATTTGGCAGCACTCAATCACTATTAAGTGTGAATGCATAAAATCAGTTTGCATGCATTTTTGCAGTTCTAAAATTAGCAATGCATATTGCACATTGCCATCATTTTGTTGCATAAGTTATATATCACAGTGATAAATGCCATGCATTGTTTTATATATTTAGTAAATTAATTGGTAAGCAATGGTGAGATTGAAGCATTTGGACATTATTCTTGCACATGACTTGCATATGTATTATGCAAAACAAAATGTCAAAAATTCACTAAACTTTTTTCAACTTTTGAGTTCTGATTATCGAACTATTAAATTAGTCAAAAATGTCACTAAACTTTGCTAGTGTATCGATTCAATTTACAGTGAAACTGAATTTACGTTAGTATGTAAATATTACAAATGTATACCAGATATATGATTCTTATGATATCTACTTTGATTCAAGATGAATTATTGTATTTGCAATGATACATATCAAATAGGAAGTAGAGGGTATAAAATTGGTTTCCAGTAACACAACTTATGCATTTTCTTGATTGAAATAATCATTCTATTTTCTTCCCTTTGAAGTGACGAAATCTCTCTCCACATTCTTCAACCTTTTTGAGAGTGTTTCAAGTTTTCTGTACAAGTAAAAGTTGGAGGTGCAAGCAACTGAATATTCCAAAATTTAAAACATTGAATAATTTGTTTATTCTTATTAGCCTCATCTTCTTTAAAATAAAAGGCAGCCACCCGAATTATACGTTTTGACTTTAAAAAAAAAAAAAAACAGAAAAAGAAAATGAAAAGATTAAAGTGAATATATACATTTTCGTCGCTCTCAAATATTATTATATATTGGGTCCATGGCAATTATTATTGTTAAACTTTTTTCATATATGGGGTCGACAGCAATTGATAGAGCTGAAAGTGAAGGAGATTTCTTATTTATTTATTTTCTTACTAAATTTGTAATTCAAGATGCAAAAAATTTATTGTGGTTCAACATAATTGTGCTGTACTGCTCATTCATTAAGAAACTACATATTAGAAATTAAAAATAGTGAAAATTGCATTGTAAATAAAGTTTTGGATATTCTGTATCATTTAGTGTATCATGATTTGTATCACTCCCTATAAACGTGTGACATGTATACTTTTTACTGAACTCTAAAGATAAGTATTAAATACACGTCTCAAAATCTTATAAAATGATACAGTATATCCATTGCCGATAAATAATGGGCATGAGAAGAGACTTTAATGTATTTTCTTTGTTGATTATATAAGTCTTGCAACACACAGTAGAATAAAACAAAACGCCATGAACTACAAGAAAATTTATGAAATACCATATGAGAATTCATATGGATTGCTTAAGATAAATTAATTAGAAACTTTATAAAATTGATTCACTATTTTATTTTATTTTTTTGGGCTACTTCCTCTCACATGTTATTAAAATTATGATTTTCATATAGCTCGATTTATTTTTCAGAAATTCCTTTTAATAGTTGGAATTAATATTAAATATGTTTCTTCTCATTTCTCTTCATAAAAGTCAGTCGATCTTATTTTTTTCAAATTCAAATTCAAATTCAAAAAAAAATTATGATTCGTGAAACAATTACAAAAATTAATGGTCACCATAGACTTTTTTTCTATGAAAAGTTAATGAAATCTATCAATAAACCTTACGTCCAGTCTGGCAGTGCTTTCTCTAAAGAGCAAAAATAAAGAATGCCAGATTTTACTCAAAATACTTTTTTAGTTGCTGACGCTCCATGCTTAATTATACCAAAAAGTCACTCATCCATACATATATGATATATTCATTAATTTAAAAAATAACCTTTCTTGATCTTCCCATCACTCCTCCGACCAAATCACAATACAATAAAACCAGGAAATTAAAAAGAAGAAAGTTTCAACATTCTCCATATTTAATTTTTTTTAATTCTTCGGAAGGGCCAATTTAGTGATTATAAGAGATTTATCCATTTGTGCATATATCTTAGAGAGTTAAAGAGTAACAAATCATGGATATGCTACAAATAAAAAAAAGAAAAAAATAAATGATTAGAGTATTAATTTGGTCTAACTATCACTTCAATGAGTTGAAGACAATAAGAAAAACAGTGGATACAGCTAGACAACCAATAACTAGCTTCAATAATCCACCATTCAAGCATCAAATCCTCAAACAAAAAAAAATAAAAAAACCTTTTTGATAATTTATTTTTTAAAAAATTCATGTCAAATGGTTTTCATATATGAGATGCGTTTTATATATGAAACAGATAATTAGTAACTGTAGAAATTGTAATTGTAATTTTTTATTATTTTTTTTATACGTTAATTATAATTAACTCCGATTTCGTACATAAACATGATTCCTCCAATGTTTTCCTCGTACGAATGCGATACGTTCGATTTCGTGTGTATTAAAGTTTCATCTTTGGACAAATGACGGGTATCTAAAGCAGGTCAACAAGTTTGGAGATTTTGTCTTTTTTTTTTTCTTTTTTTTGGGAAAACGGAAAATATATATCATCCTAAACAAGTTTGGAGATTTTGTGTTCATTATTAGACAGTAATGACAAATTTTGAGCTCCACGGTTGTTCATCATCAAATTCTTGTAATTTTGGAATCAATAGTAATATTATATCTCTCGTCTAACCACAAGACGATTGATATAGTGACATTCATTTATATGTCAAGATGAATTTGATAAATTAAATAGAATTTACAAAACAACAACATGCCAATTTGTTTCATTTTCACTCACTTTAACCATATACAATATACTATTTATTAACAATGAATTAAAGCAAATGTCTCGGCCACAACCGTCTAGGATTCTTTCTTAAGTTATTTTCTTGACTCTTCTTTTTTTATTCCTTTGGTTTTCTTTTTTTTTTTTTAAAGCAGTAATTGAAAGTCTTCAAAATTTAATTTAATTGCCGGCAATGAATTATTCAAAACTTTTGGATAAAGTAACAAATTAACATTTCACATAGGTACAATGTACATGTGTAAACAAGCATTAAGAATCCATCTATACCTTGCTTGTTGTTCATCAAATTCTTTGCTACTATTGCCTTTTTAAGAAAATATATATATATAAAACAATGAAAAACTTTAATTGATTGCACCTTTGGATGTGACATGTGTTTATAGCCTCGTTGACTTGTTTTTCCAGTCCCATTTTGTTATCAGCGAAAAAGAAACCCAACATTAATTCTCGTAATTGTATCAACCCTACTAAATTTATTGTCCGGAGGGGTGTCATATTCGTGAGACAATCTTCAAGGACAAAGGAGTTCTGGTGTGACAAATATTTAGCAAAGCTTCCGATTATGCATATGTTAATTCTTGGAACAACTATTAAATAATCATTATTATTTGTATAAATTGCAAAAAACTATATTGAATTATAGTTAGGTTGTAATATACTCTTAAATTTTCAATTTCTACATTTTACTTTCTTAAACTATATTTTTTTTTTGTAAAGTATACTAATTTTTAATTGCGAGTGAAAAATAAATATTTTATATTAGTCTACCATTATTATTCATTTCGTATTTTATAAAAGAGTAATGATAGTTATACTGAAATTTTAGAGTAAAATCTCATAGTAACCGACGTAAGATATATAAAAGGACAAATCATCAATAATGTATAAAAAAATAAAATCATGTACCATCTTATAAGAAACGTACAATCACTTATCTCTTAAAGTTCAATTATTATTTGGCTAAGGCACTAGTTTAATTTTTAAAAATGAGATAACTAACATGAGTCAGTTTTTTATAAAGTGATACATAAAATTAGTAAATCATACCCAATTTTGTCTTACTCATACCTGGCACATCACTCTAAAAATACTCTTTATAAAATACCTTATAAGAGATTGGATGCAATTATTAACATCCACTCTTTCTTATTGTTATATTATTTGAATGCTAAATTAACTAAAAAGTTTAGGAAGAATTTTATTTAAAGGGATATGGTAAAACTAAAGGTAAAAAAACAAAACAAATAACTAATGAGTATTTCAAACATTTATTATTTATACATTTTTCGTTTTAATTTTCATGTTAAGTTATTAAATTGAACTAACATGGACAAAAAAGTTTAAAAAAGTAAAGTGTTAAATTAAAAGTTTAACAATTGTATTATAATCCACTTATAGTTTAAAGTAGTATTTTGCATATTATTTTTCAAAAGTAGAGGATAAGCTATTCAAATCCTAAGCTGTTTTCATAGGTTGATGGACCATAAGACATAGTTTTAATCGTGAAAGACCAATTTGAATTAAGATTCAATCTTGAATTATCCCTTCGAATTTTAAGAGTTGGACTCATGCAAAATGAGTTTATATATGTAAGCACGTGTTAATTACAATTTCAACGATATTTAACGGCGATTACTTGTTTGTTTCATATATGAAACATGTTTTATATATGAAATTAATCCACATAAATTTTTGTGAAAATTTTAATTTAGCACTTTAAATCTCTAAACAATTATTTTGTTACAATGTACAAGTAGTCAATGGAAATTAAAATATGAGAAAATACAATTAACCCTTTGTTATTAAAATTAAAACATATAGTACATCTTGTACGTTTCATCAATTTTTAAGAATTCATATAAAAATTGAATTACGAACAAATAGGGGACTACGAATCCACAATTATGTCGCAGGAAGAAACAAAATCAATGATTCCTATTTTGTCATTTTCAAATCAAGGTAAACTTAAAGACAAATAAATGAGAGTTTTTAAAGGTGTCAACGGTATTAATGTATTAATACTAATCAATAATCAGTAATGGATGAAAAAACGGAAAATAAAACGTGGACACACCATCGTTCTTCCCACTCCATCACCCTGATTTTTTCTTTTATTTTAAGTTTTTGGCATAAAAAAAAAAAAAAGTAGGACCATTATTTAATTACCTTTCCTCATGTTATTTTATTTAATAATTACTCGAACGAATTTAAGTGACATTATTGTTGCCTTGTATGAACATCCAACATAGATCTACATAAAAGTTTTTTTAAGGACAAGGTTTGTTTCTTAAAATAATGAATGGAGTTTTTTTTTTTTACTCAATAGTTTTCTCCATATTCATCCACATTTTTTTTTCATTTTTTGTTTGGATTTAAAAGGAGATTCTAGATTTATATAGAAGAAAGAAAAGATTGAAAAAGTTTTGAGAATCCTGCCTAGAAATTCTAGCTCGCATGTTTTGTTTTAGTATTTGAGATTCTATTTCTTTATTAATTCTAGCTCGCATGTTTTTTTTTGTTTTAGTAATTTTTAAGATAAAAAATAAAGTTACAGTAATTTTTTTCTATGGCATTTTTTAATAATAAAATATTGATTTTAAAATTTAAATTTGAAACTTTTAATAATATCAAAAGTCTTCATTATAATCTATTGCCAAAATAATTTTTTACAAAATATTACTTTTAAATTTAAAAATATTAATGGAAAAAAAAATCTACATAAATTTTGCCTAAAATAAATATATCAATTGAAACACACACAAAATTCTTTCTTATAACAAAATAAAAAAAATATTTTCTACAGTAAAAAATGTTTATTCAATTGGAGCCTATAGCTACTAAAGCTAGAAAGAAAATAATCCTTTGAATGGAAGCTGCCACTAGTAACGATCTAATCATCTAGTGAATATGATAAAAGATTAATTATGGCTAATTGTAAATTTAGAATGGATTTAATCATTTAAGACAACAATTGCTCTTACAATTTTATAATAGGACCATGAATTCCTGACTCACTCGAAAATTTACTAGTTATCTCTCTACTATTTAAAACTTACAAATTAGTTTATGGTGATTTGTTTTTTTTTTAAAAGATAAAATAAAATCAATAATTAAAAAAATATAATTTATTTAAAATCAACAATACAAAATTTATATTTAAATATTAAATTAGATAAATTGACAAAAATAAATCTTTTAAATTATTTAGTCATGCCATGAGAAAAGCATGGTTAACTCGGCAGACAGAAATGTGATTTTACTGAATTTCTTTGTTTTAATTTTGTATTGTGTGTGTTTTTTTAGCATAAGTTAACTATAGTAGATAATAATTTTAAAATTTTCTAATTATGAAAACGATATTTGTAATTACCCTAAATTTTTATGAAACTTATCATGGTAGAAATTCGTCTTATTGCATTGTGATGAATTATCGCCGTTTTTTTACCAGATGCATTACAAAATTTTACACCCTCTAACACTATTCCAGTGCCCCACATTACAATAAAGTCCAAGGCTAAAGACTAATGACAATGATTTAGTCTGACTCAACAACAATGAAGTAGTGGTAAAACATGGAGTTGTAATATTAGCAAACTGAAATATAAAAAAAAAAAAAAAAAAAACAAAAACAAAAACGCCAATTATTTGGGTTACGGATACTTGATCGAGTACCACCACACCCCTTACGTTTTTTTTTCCTCCTAATTTTGGGTTGGTGTAGCTGTCCTGTAGGTATGTCATAATATCACAAATAATTTCATCGAACAATTTTATGGAAAATGGCTGAGTTGAAGCATCAAAATTTAAAATCTGCAGTTTGTTCATCACATTTATCAAAATCTCAATCGTTCAAAACATCGTCTTTTTTAACAGCTACGCTTCCGCTTTGGACTTGCGTTTACTATTCGAGCGTAGAAGTGTGCAAGCGTTACTATTACAAAAGCCAAAACAACAGAAACGTTTTCAGTCAATTTGCCAAATGCCAGCACAATCCACTCCTTCAATTTTTTTTTGTTTCTGAAACATAATTTCTTTTCTTTCCCTCTTTACTTTTGAGCTCACTCCTTTACTCTCGTGAACACTTCAGTCCTCTCACTCATCACTCTCTCTCTCTCTCTCATACAGTACACTCCTATTCGAAAAAGCCCTCTTATCTCTCCTTTTGTCCCTATCTTTCTCTCCCCCATAAACAGCACTCTGGCTCCTCCTCTCTCTCTCTCTCTCTCTTTCTTTTTTTCCTTTGCATCTTCTCTCTCCGAAACATAATACACACACTCACATACTACCCCCACCCCCTCATGATGATGGCATCTTCCTTGAGACTTACTTTTGGTCAGTCCAAAAACGTTAACACTGATGGAGTTGCAGCCATATACGAACTACCGACTCATTCTTTCAAATTCTTTTTCTGGGCTTAGCCGAAAAAAACAACATTTTCCTCCTATGGCATTGTTTTCGGATTCCCGGATTATGTTTTTCCGTGTTTTTTTCTTTGCTTTTCTACTGTTCTCACTTATTCAATCCCTAGTGGACTCCGAACCGACTCAGGACAAGCAAGCACTCCTTGATTTTCTTTCTAAAATCCCTCATGAAAATCGCGTACAATGGAACGCCTCCGACTCTGCCTGCAGCTGGTTGGGAATAGAATGCAACCCCAACCAGTCGAACGTATACGTTTTGAGGCTTCCCGGAGTGGGACTTGTTGGTGAAATTCCGGCCAACACTCTGGGTCGCCTAACTCAGCTCCGAGTGTTGAGTCTCCGGTCCAATCGGCTTACCGGATCAATTCCTTCCGACTTCTCCAACCTGAAGGCCTTGCGCAACCTCTACCTCCAAGACAACCAGTTCTCGAGCGAGTTCCCTCCGAGTTTCACCGAGTTGACTCGGATAACTCGTTTAGACATTTCCCGCAACAACTTCACCGGCCCTATTCCATTTTCCATAAGCAATTTGACTCATTTAACCGGTATATTCCTCCAAAACAATGGTTTCAATGGGTCCCTCCCCAGCATTAACCCACCAAACCTTGTAAATTTCAGTGTTGCAAATAATCATCTCAATGGCTCAATTCCGAGCACCCTTGCGAGATTCCCTGAGTCCTCATTTGCCGGAAATATCGGTCTTTGTGGTGGCCCACTCCCTCCATGTAATCCATTTTTCCCATCGCCAGCCCCCGCCCCTGGATCCCCACCACAGATAGTTCCAGTGCACAAAAAGTCCAAAAAACTCTCGACGGGAGCCATAATTGGGATATCAGTTGCCGCCGGAGTATTCCTGCTCCTTTTATTACTAATTCTTATACTCTGTCTGCGAAGATCAAAAAAACAACAAACTTTGAAATCCCAGAAGCCTACTTCAGCAGCAAGGGCAGTGGCAGGGATTGGGGCAGTGGGAGCAGCAGAGGCAGGTACATCATCGTCAAAAGATGATGTCACCGGTGGGTCGGCAGAAGAGAGAAATAAGCTTGTGTTCTTTAATGGTGGTGGTTATAGTTTTGACTTGGAGGACTTGTTGAGGGCTTCTGCTGAAGTGCTGGGAAAAGGAAGTGTTGGGACTAGTTATAAGGCTGTTTTGGAAGAGGGGACTACTGTTGTGGTGAAGAGGTTGAAAGATGTGGTGGTGAGTAAGAAAGAGTTTGAGCAGCAAATGGAAGTGTTGGGAAAGATTAAGCATCTCAATGTGCTGCCTTTGAGGGCTTATTATTATTCAAAGGATGAGAAATTGTTGGTCTCTGATTACTTTGCCTGCTGGTAGCTTGTCTGCTCTGCTTCATGGTGAGTTTTTTTTTTAATCTCCATGTGTTTTCGTCCGTGAGGATATGCTTATCCTGTCAAAAGATTTTTTTTTTCCAAAATGGATTGATGATTTTGTATGGATTGTTACGTTCTCCTGCTGCATTTTTTTTTTTATTGAAATTGGGACTTGGGTTGAGATGAAATGTCAGTTCTGCAGCTGGTGAAAGTTCTGTTTTTTTTTTTTAAAATAAAAATGAGTGATTGTTTTTTGAATTATTTGAACATTGTTATTCAAATTGAGGAATTTCACTTCTTGGAGCTTGTTTCTGATTTTTGGTGAAGAATAAGACGGTAACATTTACCAAAGATCGAAGCTTTTCTCTTTCTGACTCACGAATGTGATTAATGTAGCCAGCCAGCCAGTGCTGAATTAGACCTTTTAATTTTTCTGGGCGAATCAAAGACGTCTTCCTTCCCTGTTTGCAAGTTGTTCATTCTTTTTTTTGATATTTTTGTTTTTAATTAGTTGGAGCCTGCAGAAGGAGTAGAGGATTATGCTTTCTGAAACTTTGAATAAAATTTGAGAGTTTTTCCTCTTCCTTCAATTATTGAGCTCTGCCACTTCATTGTTTTAAGGTGGATACGACAGGATTTCTTTTTCTTTTTATTCACTTGATTTTATTGTTGTGGTGCAATGAAAATTTTGGATGAGACAGATGTGGCATTTTGGTCTCATAATATATGGAACTACATTCATGCAACACAGCATTGACATGCCAGCGTAAATTGCGCAAAGCTGCTGTAGCTTGATTTAGTCACTCACGTTGTTCTGCAACATTTCTCAAAGTGTGAGATTCACAAGTGATCGATATTTGGTGCCTTTCCTGTTTTTTACTTCATGTCGGCATTATTATTCTGAAGGAGTACCTCATCTGTGACCAACATTTATAATGATTTATTCATTCAAATAAAGTATTATATACAGTAGAATTTTTTTTATTATGCGATTCTTGGTGATGATGAAAATATTTTCTCCCTGATTTGTTAAAGTAGCGCTGGTCCAGTTGCCTATTTTAGCCAACCCGATAGACCCAGTTTCAAATCTTTCACATGCCAGTTACGACCTTATATGAAAGTTGTATTTTGCATAACATGTTCATACTGAATGCCTATTTAGACCCCTACAAAAGCACCCAAAATTCAAACCCACCCAAATCCAATCATGTTTGTAGCTATTTTGAAAAATTAGAAGTGGCATTTTCAACATGCAATTCTAATAAATGATGCATTGCCAGTTTATGTATTTCTTTGGTAGTGTGTGACAGTTTTTACTGAATATCAGTTCTCCATTTGTTCATGTTTTCTATCTTCACTGATTTAGTGTCATTCATTTGAACTTTGAACCCTTATTTCTTTCTTCACTGATATCCTTTTATGGTTCTTTTTGTTTACTGTTTGTGCTATCAACAGTTGAACAGATCCAAATGTAGCGCACTATATTCCCATCTTTCTATGAATAACCATAATTCAGAAGTAAAATAATTGAATGCACTTCTGTTTTTCACAGGGAGCAGAGGATCCGGTCATACACCTTTAGATTGGGATAATAGGATGAAGATCGCCCTAGGTGCGGCAAGAGGTCTTGCTTACCTACATGTTTCAGGAAAAGTAGTTCATGGCAACATCAAGTCATCCAACATCCTCCTCAAACAAGACAACACTGATACCTGTTTATCTGATTATGGACTGAACCCACTTTTCTCTAACACAAGTCCTCCCAATCACAGAGTTGCGGGCTACAGGGCACCGGAGGTGCTGGAAACCCGTAAAGTCACATTTAAATCTGATGTGTACAGCTTTGGTGTATTGTTGCTAGAGCTCTTAACGGGCAAAGCACCAAATCAAGCGTCATTAGGTGAAGAAGGCATTGATTTGCCAAGATGGGTCCAAAGTGTCGTTAGGGAGGAATGGACAGCAGAAGTGTTTGATGTTGAACTAATGAGATACCACAATGTAGAAGAAGAGATGGTGCAGCTTCTTCAAATAGGAATGGCATGCGTTGCCACCGTACCGGACCAACGGCCTGCAATGCAGGAGGTGGTAAGAATGATTGAAGATATGAATAGGGGTGAAACCGATGATGGTCTAAGGCAGTCCTCTGATGATCCGTCCAAAGGATCAGAGAGCCACACACCTCCTCAGGAATCCAGGTCCTCACCTCGTGGTGTAACTCCTTAAGAGGGTAAAAAAAATGCAACAATAAGATGACATAAAGAAGAAATTGTGAAGAGAATAATGGTGTCACTCATTCATAAGTTGCACAGCATGCTTAAGATTCTTGAAAATTAGATTTGTAAGTACTGGTTGACCCTTATGTGTTTCTTTTAGTTTTTTTTTTTTTTTAAATTTTCTTTGTCTAGGTAGGTTTTTCTCTTGGTTTACGTTGATTTGGTGGTGGGGTTTAAATTGTGCATTTGATTTTTTTTGGAAGTGGAGGGATGGGTTGATAGTTCAAGAATTGAATTGTTTCCGTGGGGCTTTTGGATTCCATGTTTACTGATTGGAAATTGACCATTCAGTGATTAATTAGTTGTTTCTGTATTTTGATTCTTTTCTTTAATTAAAGTTTCCCAGCAGTAGTATTTAGTCAAAGAATATATGCTTTTTCCATAGATGACTTTGTTTTGAGTTGATATGGTGATGTTAGTACTATCTTAAGCTCTTATGACCATTTGATTGCAAATTCCCAACTTGTTTCGGTTGAATATTTTACCTTATTCAAATTCCAGTCATTCGTTCGTAGTCCACGGATTGATGTCAGGACTGAGACGGTTGCTGGCCGATTAGTCAAAGTTTGTGCAGGCTAAAGAGCTTCATCAGGCACACCCCCTGTAGGCTGTAGGGAACTTTCACTTTCACGCCCATTCTTTCTCTATTTTTGCTGTTCAATTTTCTTCTTCATGCTTCCGTGTCATTCGGTGACTACACTTAATGGTTAATAGTTAAAACTAGTATTAGTGCCATGAAATGAAAGGATTGCAGGGTGAAAATGAGACAATGGGGGGCAATGGCATTATTTGAGGCAAATGGTGGGGGCTACTATGAGGGATTGGAGCCCAGATCTGTTCAATATTTATCTTATTTATTCTATTTTACGTAATTTTATTAAAATTAATGACTAAATGTATAAAAATTATTAAAATTACTTTACAATTATTAAATCATGAACTAATGAACTTGTAGTTTTAATTAAATATTGGAGAGAAGATTATTGATCGAGGGGTTGGGAGTTCAAAAATCAGATACTCTATTCAATATTTATCCTGTTCATTTTGTCTAACGTTCAAAATTACGCAATTTTATTAAAAATAGGGATTAAAGTCGTAAATATCATTAAAATTATTTTAACTTAACTAAGAGATTAGAAAAACATACTAATAAAACAAACAAAATATTGTACGTATCAAATAGCCCATTACCGCTTCTGCTAATAAATGTATATAAAAAAATTCATATTGTGAGCATTGGCGGAAAATGGGAAGAGCTATAATGAGCAGTGTGGAGTTGAGTGGGGCTACAAAACAGGCTGGCTGACTTTTGTATTTGGTGGAGTCATTTCTTTTTCTCTCTGACAAAAAGTAAAGGAAGAGTTGAAGACCAGCCACAGCCCTTTGATAGTTTGATGCCCTCCTGCGCATCCGTCGGTAATGCAAATAATATTTCAACGATATTTACGTCCTTAGTTCTCGCCGGGAAGGACGGCGGCGGAATTGAGGCATTCCACAAGCAATTACTAGTAATTTTGGGGGGGTAAAAGTAAAACCATTGTATCTTGGTCAATTTGGTCACCAACAGTGTGTCAAGTTTTGTTTACCCTAATAATAAAAAGGATAATTGTTAATCATATTTATTCGGCTTCTTATGATAGTTTTGTTTACCCTAATAATAAAAAGGATAATTTTTAATCATATTTATTCGGCTTCTTATGATATTATAATAATTGATTAAAAAAGAAAACACAAGTATCCAAAGGGAAACAAACTTGTCGTAAGGTAAGCATAAATTTTGTGGATTGGGGATTGGGGTGGCCCTAAAGTCTCAATCAAAGTAGGAGTAGCAAACATTTTTGTGGTCTGAACCAAATTGGCTAATATGTTCCTTTGCCTTTCGGCTTTGAATGGAGGCAGATTTTTAGTTGTGCTGCGTCTACTTCATTTACAATAAACTGATAAATTTCCTATCCTTTCTGTCTCTTGATAGACTCTATATACCTTTTTTTTTTTCCTACCAATATTTTCTACAATTAGTGAGCTTCTCAATTTTACCAAGATTTCCAATATACAAAACCATTGTATGATATCTTACCTTTGTCCAAATGTATGCCATTTATTTTCTCCCAATATGCTTAAAAGGGATTATGTTTTCACGTAGATGCTGAAGTGTTATTCATATAACCGATTCCATTTGACATGATAAAAGAGATTATAAAGCGGAGATTGGTGACGAATATATCAAGTGTTATTTATTATTTTACAGTGTCAAATATGAATGAAAAAAAGCATTTGGCTAGGAGCTAAAGGACAAGAAGAAATAATCAAGGGTGGGAGGATTAGCAGTGCTTAATCTAATAATTAATGATCAATAACAATGAAAATATCAAAATGAAATTGATGTTCTTAGGATACCAAACTCAATTCGTGGGGTCTGATTGGAAGGTTGGCAGATGACATTAGCTTTTTCACTTTTATTTAGCAAAAATGGTAGTTAGTTTTGGCAGTGGTACTTTTGATAAATACACTTTAGATATGAGAAAGAATGAGAATCTCTCAATGGAAAGAATTTTAGTAGAATGAATTAGTGCATCAATTATTGCCCCCAACCATTGGATTATATGACTCTTGTCATGCTCCATTGTAACCAGAGAGAACTCTTGTTATATTCCTTCACAATCAATTCTTGTCTATGCTTCTATTATAATTGCATGAACAAACAAAATTTGTGGGAACCATCTTGTCTTTAAATATGAATTCTTCTATCTATGTAAACATTCATTCATTTTTTTTTTCAGTAATCAAAAGTATAACTCGCCATAGATAGGCTCTAATTTTGCTGAAAGAATAATGGGTCGTGCTTATTTCTTAATTTACTTGTAAAAGTAAAGACATCGTGATGAAGAATGTAAAAACTTCACGTTGATGTTTCATAGACATTGGATAACAGTTTGATTCTCTTGGTGTGATTCCCTTCCTTTCCTTGTGTTGTATGCTTTTCAGAAAAAAACATCTTGTGTGACCTTAAAAAGATGCCATGGCCATTGCCTTAAAACCAACAAATATAAAGGGAAAAAGTCTCAAAACTTTTTCTTCTTTCATTTACCAAAACTTGCTCCAGAATTTGTGACCATTTTTTACTTGTAATGTAAGTTTTGGAAGTTGGAACTTCGTGTGCTTAAGATAAGATGAAGTGAAGACAACTCGGTTTAATTAACCCTTAAATGGGCAGTCAGTAATGAAGCAAAAGATTCCAAAATCTGCAAGAAAATATAATTAACAAGCCCAGAAAAATGAAAGAGAGAGAGTATCTCAGGCATACTGGAATGGCATTGGATTTCTTTTGCAACCTTTTTACCTGGAACTGCTAACAAAGGTAGCTTTTCCAGGGCGCTTCCCAGACATCATTTCTGACTGAGCGCATGATAAAACAGGTTATGATTTTGATGAAATCTTCTCATTATAGAAATGAGAATCTAACGTTAACTTTGTTCTTTTCTTGCTGATGCAGCAAAGAGCAAATATTTGTTGTGGTCACTAATGAGTTTTGACAACTTTTCTGCACATGCTAACCCACCCACCTTCATCACTTGATGTGAGAGAGGACCATCTCGATGAATGAATGAATGAATGAAAGAAAGAAAGAAAAAAATTGTTTTAAGATATGGGATTTCTCCTGCTTGAAATATCAATGTTTTAATATCTGGAAATGATCGATTAAAGTAATGAACTATCAAAATCTTATCCACAGGACCATGTGACATAGAAAGTCCTGTTCCTTTTTGCCATAAGAGTTACGTTTAATTCAATTCTGCAGCCAGCTCCTCCTTTTGGCTTTTGCTAGCTTCTCTTGCAGAATGATTCTTGATGCCTGTAATTCTATGAAAGCGATCAAGCACAGTCATAAACACAACATTCTTGCTTTCAATCAACTCCTTAAAGGGACAATGTTGGTTGTGAACAGTAATGGTGGCATTAAGTCAGTTGTCTGCCATAGATAGAGCTACAAACGTAATACCAAGACTTTCATTTGTATGCATTATAAATTTATAATGCCATGATGATACGTTATATCTCCATCACAACATCTTAACCGGGCTTTTAGCAGCCTAATCCGTATGATGATAGGAAAATCCTGTATCAGTGGCATTCTCCAATCATGTCAGATTCAATAGCTCTGGATTAACATAAAACCAGCAAACAATTTAGTAGGGATAAGTAATTTACGGTATTTCTAAGGAAATAATGCTGATTAGATATGGAAGATACAGATTGAAGAAACAAGAGAAAAACCTGAGGCTAAGTGTGAAATGCACAAAGCTATCTCTTTATATTAACAATCAATCCACTAATTACAACACATTGCACTCAAGTAGCAATGCTCTTTTTGCTCTAGCAAAAGTATCGAATTTCAGTAGTGGCTAATCAATTCATCAGCAGCCCCTCTGTGTTTCTTGTCATTATTTTGTTTTGAAACTACTGTCTTTTCAAAGCTTTATAACAGTTTCGTACTATAATACATACACAATTAATGGGTTCATATGCAGGTTGTAAAGGCCAGCTCTTCTAGTTCTAGGGACTGATAGGTAATAGATTTCTCTCATACAATAATCGTTTAATTAAGTTCCCTATTTACAATTCACTGTTGAAGGGCAAGTTTTACCAGCATTCCTTCTGAAGGAAAGGTAAGCAGCAACTTTGCCGTAGGTCTGTTTCTAATAATGCCAGCATTGAATATATTTTTTCTGTATTTGAGTGCGATCTGTCTCCAGCAACAAACACATGAAGCTCTATACCGATTTGAATCCAACTGCAGCCTGGGCTCTTTTTGAGGCCCTTTTGTTTCATTACATACCTTGACTTTGATACCTCGTTCCATCTTCCCACTTTTGCATATGCATTTGAAACTGTCAAGTAGCTTCCCGTGTTGGATGGTTCTGTTTGGATTAGATAGTCAGATATACGTTCCCCAAGTTCAGTCTCGTTAAGTTCTTGACAAGCAGCAAGTAGTGATCCCCACATATGTGCATCGGGCTTAGCAGGCATCGTTTGAATAAGCTTAAGGACATCATGCAAATTTCCATGTCGAGAAAGAAGAGTTACCATACAACCATAATGCTCAATACTTGGCCTCAAACTGTATAATAAGATCATGTCATGTATAATCTCAAAACCTTCACGCACCAGTCCACCGTGACTGCAGGATGATAGAACATTAGTGAAGGTTATGCCATCTGGTTTTATACCTTCATCCTCTAGGTGTTTGTACAATGCAAGTGCATCCCTCGAGCAGCCATGTAACGCATATGCAGATATCATTACATTATATAAAGGCAATTCTTTCGTAGAAATTGCAAGGAATACATGTTTTGCATGTTTCAAGCTTCCACATTTAGCATACATATCTATTAAAGAAGTAACAAGAGAAACAGATAAAGGAAGATTTTGCCTCATAAGATATCCATGAATCGCTCTTCCATACCACAGTGATGCAATGTTTGCACAAGCTGAGAGTGCACTAGAAATGCTTAGCGTGTTTGGTTGAAACCCATCTCTTAACGTTAGCCGAAGCATTGTAATTGCTTCGTGGCAAAGACCATTTTGATGTAGACCACTTATTAGAGTTGTGTAAGTAACTAGGTTAGGCAGCACATGAAAGGCCAACATTTGTGAGAACATTTCAATAGCCTCACTAACCTGACCACTTCTCAAGAATCCAAGTATTATCGAATTCCAAGATACCACATTTTGTGGTACACCTTTCAACTTCATCTGATAAAACAACTTCAATGTCTCATCACCTAATCCCAGTTCTGCATAGGCGCCTAACATACTATTCCATAGAACAATATCTTTCTCAATAGTTAAGTCAAAAACTCGTCTTGCATCTTGAATCCTTTCACATTTGGCATACATATCTAAGATACTACTTGCAACAACCACATCCTCTTCAACATTTTTCCTGATACAATAACAATGGCCCTCTTTACCAAGCTTTATATCCCCCAGATCAGCTGAAGCAGTCAATATTGATGATACAGTGACAGAATCAAACACGAAGCCTTGTATTCTCATTTGATGGCACAAACTGAGCCCATGTTCAGGGAGGCCATATCTCACATAAGAAGATAACAATAAATTCCAAGTTACTACGTCTTTCTCAACCATCCGATCAAACACTATCTCAGCATCCTGGAAAAGAGCAACCTTAGCATAGAAATTTACTATTGAGCTCCCCAAAATGCTATCTAAACCCAATCCACTCATAATTGCAATAGCATGACCTTGCTTTCCCTCTTCAACAGCACATAAATTGGCTGAAGCAGAAAGAAAGCTTGATACAGTCACATGAGTAGGTTCAATACCTCCAATTCGCATGTCATAGAAGAGTTTAATTGCTTCCTGGTTGAACCCATTTTGGACATAGCTCACAATCATGGAATTCCAAGACACCGCATTTTTCTCAATCATGCCATCAAAAACCTTTCTTGCATCATACAAAACCGCACATTTCCCATACATATCAACAAGACTACTACTAACAAAAACACATTCATAAAGACCTAATTTCAACACATAACCATGAAGACATTTGCCAAACAGAATACAACTCAGAGCACCACAGGCTTTTAAGACGTTAGGAATCACAAAATTATCACCCAAAATCCCATTTTCATGCATTTCAACAAAAGCCAATAAGGCATCTTCACTCAATCCGAGTCTACAATACATTCCAATAATGGCAGCCCAGGAAAACGCATTCTTTTTCCTTAGTGTGCAGAACATATGACGAGAAGTATTAAAAAGATCACATTTTGCGTAAAATATTACTAGCTTTGTTTCAAGAAACTCATTCTTAGAGAAAAACTCACCAAGTTTGATAATCTTTGAATGAAGTTGCTGACCCAAGAATAACTCTCTCTCATAAACGCATCCTTGTAGTAGCTCACTATATATGTCCGGTCCAATATTAAGATTTTCGGATTCCAATTCAGTGAGGAAGTCCACAGCTTCTTGAAGCTGGCCATCTTTACAAAGCGAGGATATTTGTTCGAAGCAAGATTTGTAACGAATTGAAGGGTGTGCTGGTGTTTCTTGCAATTTTACAAATTGGGGTTGTGTTAATATAGAAGATTTTGCTTGTTCACATTGAATGGTGCATGTTTTTGGACTTGTTGAAGGGACAGGACAGAATGAAGCCATGCATAGGAGGGAAAATTGGGAGGGGTTCAAAGGATAAACAGAAATGAAGCAGGATATCCTTGTGGCCGAGGTTTCTGATTTCCAGTGACAAATTTTCGTTTTATCTTGAAAAATCAAGATTACTACGGACAGACAGTGTCATCAGATGCTATACAATAATTGGACTGGGGGTGTGGACTGTGGAGTAAGAAAGATTTACTAGCGGTTCCTTTACACGACGCCGTTTGCATCCAGTAAGAAACTGTAAAATATTTCGAAACAGAGAATGTTCGTGTCTGCACTCAACAGTTGAATGAAAGCCTGAGCTTTATAAAGAAAACGCTCTAATGGAAATTAAAGCCTTTTCGTATAAAGATTCAGTCTTAGAATCCAAATTCTCACACTCCTTTAGCTTCCTTGCATTGCAGGCATGATTTTCCTTTAGCCATATTTATGCTAAATGCGAAGAGTCAAGGCAAGTGCCATCACAAGTCACAACTGCACTGATAGTTATGTTGCTAATAAGCTTAATATATGGTTCCAGTCTCAAGTACTGAAATTCAAGGTCACTGGGCTTACCTTGGACGACCCATAAAGCTAGCATTACCAGTGATTTGTGGTAGCAATATGAAATCTTGAACTAAGGAGAACAGGATCAAGAATTTATCACTTGGGATTCTGAGTTTTAGTTTTCTGACATGATTTTTCTCCGCCTTGCGTGATTTTTAGAACTCTCTTTAGAAGCTCTTTAGCTTCCAGAAAGCAAAACAAGAATCTTGATACAATTGTCCAAGTATATTGCCCGAAACACATGAATGATGAAACATACTGAGAGTCATACATGCCATTTTTGTATTCTGAATTCTTTCCATTTGAGAAACAGTCTGTCACTAGTGATTTTTGGATACTGAAGTTCAGGGTATGCACTATGCAGTACACCCAAGAGGCCATGACCAAAGATATATAAGTTGTGGGGCGTCCCTGGTTTTTTCATGTAATGAATTTGGCCTTGAATGCAGAGATTCTATAAAATGGATAAAACTATTGAGAAGCATCTTGTTAGCAGCAAAGAACGCCTAAAGTAAACATAAGTGTAATATAAAGGCCATCCGATGGCATACAATCGTGAAAAGTGTGAAAATCATTCAGCCAACTTCTTCTCTACACTAAAGAAATAAACCTTCAAAGGTTTTGCAAGTCACTCAGAAACCAGCCTTTCGTATAAATATCCAGGCTTGAATTCCAAAGTGTCACACTCCTCTACATTTTTTATCGGCCTAATTTTCCAGTTGCCAACTTTCTGCTGGACATACACTGTCAATGCTAATGTTACAACAATAACACTGACAATTGTGTTTCCAAGTTTATAATATGATTCTGCACCCAAGTACTGAAATTCAAGTGTGCTATGGTTTGGAACAGGATCTCTAGCATAGTCGTAACCTTGGAGCACTAATCTGATCATTGTGAAGCCAATGTAGTATAGTTTTCTCAAAGGCTCGTCTTGGACTCCCCATAGAACATTGCCAATGATTTGCGGTAGCAAGAAGAAATCTTGAACTAGCCCTCCATAGTTTTCTAACTCCCTCCACCATTTTAGCATCCCCATACTGTAGCTCTGAGAGTGCAAGAATAATGGAATTCCACATATTTTGAGGATGGTGTAAAGAGTGAAAAAACCAACCACATGAATGAGCAAAAAGAGTTGAAAAACGAGTTTATCACTTGGGAAACTTAATTGCTTAACATGAACTTCCAGCATCTTTCGTGTTTCCCAAACTCTTTGCAGAAGCTTTGTTGATTCCAAAAGTGCAAACAACAGCATAAACTTGATACCAAAATCAAGAGTCTGAAATAATTGAAACTTGTGGAAAGCATATTCTGAGTTTCTGTATGGTGTGAATTCTTTCCATTTGAACAATGCTTCATTACCTGTGATCAACGTGATGCTAAAGTCAAGAGTATGGACACCAAGCATGACCATAGATATATAAGCAGTGTGGTGGCCATTGTTTTCTGAGTAGCGAAATTGGCCACGAATGCAGAGAATTGCTATTACAAGAAGTGTGAAACGAAGCCCCTCTTCAAAGCCTTTCCGGACCAGTAAATCATCAAACTTCTTTTGATAAGAGAGTAGAAAGGTATTAGTACTTATTGGAGGGAGATAAAATGGATCTTCTTTACTCCTTTGGCTATTGATAGAGAACTTGATATTGGGATTCAATAGCCACCGTGCATTTTTTGGAGAGTATTCCACTTTTATTTCAATCAAGCAATCCAATCCTCCTTCAAGGTTTCTGTCATCATCACCGAACTCTTCAAATTCTTGAACATCCCTGCAACCAATGAGAAACATCTGTCCAACTGTTGGATCATAGATTCCCTCAAAGGAAAGAGAAACATTATAAAATTGTCCACCTTTAATCTTAAGATGTCCTGAGATTTCAATGTCTTCAGAAATTGAATGGAAGGCTTCTTGAAATTCCTGGTTCTCTATACCTGACAGAGACCGATACCGTCCAAACAATGAACCCATCGAAAGAAGAACCATTTCGACATTAGTCTTAGGCGCCTGGCTTTCTGCCAAACTTTGAGGAGCTGCACAAACTTCAATTGATAGCACATCTGCTAAAAAAGAGAAGCTGGCAATGTCTTCACCTTTAGCTGATGGATAACGAAAAATTGATTTCCTCAGTATTCTTCCCAAATGGGAAAGCTGGCTTTTCCTTCTAAATTCCCTGGCCTCTGTTATCTTCGAGTACTTGTATGACCATTTTAAGTCTCTCCTCCAGTAGTTCCCATTCAGAAAGGTTTGGGAAGTTGCCAAACTCTGAAACTTAAGAGGAACATGTAATTCTGACCCATTGATACTGCTTATGCTCCCCAACACAATGCTTGTTTGCTTAATGGAGATAGTAAGAGGGAAGTACAAAGTGATTCGTGAATGGCATCTATCAGGAAGAACAGGAGGAGGTCCAATACAACCAACCATGCACAGCTGCCCATCATCAGAACGCCACCTTCCCTCAGCAGAAAGTGTCATGGTGGAAAGACCTGTTCTTATCTCTTCTCTTCTGAGGTATTCTGATTTCTGTATGACTCTGAGAACAGCAGACACCATGGCAGTCTTAACCCCATTTTGTTCATTTCCAGGTTCACAGTTCAATTCCTGAACAATAAGCCTGAGTTTGTCAGAACTGTTATAAGTTGCTTCAAGCTCTTCATCAAGTGAGAAAGGTCCAATCTTGCTATTATCATTACTTCTGACCACATTTTTCCAGGCAGATACAAACTCGAAAACTTCACTCCACACAAATTCCCGCAACTTCTCGCAATAATCTTCTCCTTTGAAAATCTCAATATCTTCATTGATCAAAGAATCAGGATAGGGATAAGAACTGCAGGCGTTTGACAAAATTTCTTCAGATCGATATTGATACTTTGAATTTCGGCCCAACTGGGAGGATATGTGGACTTTGTCAAAGTATGTTAGGTTCAACCTGTCGTTTAAGCTTTTCATTTCTCCACTAATGCCTCTGCTAGTCAAAGTGAAGATTTTGGGATATCGAAGAACAAGCAAGATTTGATCATCTCGTAAAGTGGAGGGCTGTGCTTGATTCTGGCAAGGACTCCATTGATCTCCATGGTCACAGGAATCCATAATTTGACTTGAAGTGCTAGGAATGTTCGCATTTCCCAACAAACACAGCAAGCCCTGCCCTCCGTTCTCCTGTGACTCAAGATATATACCTTCAAAGATAATAGTAAGTCTACTAGTCCCTTGTGTCATGTCGAAATTTGGAGACCAATTAGAAGGCCTGTAGGATAATGAACCAGTTCTGATTATACCAATTTCCATCACTCCACTGATACTTACTGTGTTTTTGGCCCTTCGAATTGGATCAATATCCTTGAGCCAAAAAGACGCTAACTTGAGTGGAGAGCCATAGCCAAAAGTTTTTGGAAATCCACGATTATCAAATGGCATCAATGGTACTCCACCGGACTCTTGATCCCAATCTCCATTCATAAAGAAGAGCTCATTTTTCATTCTTTCGCCTCTACTATCATCAGGGGGTAAATCAGCAGCAGATGAAATAAGAAACCCACAATGCTTTTCAATCTCGGGAAAGCGAGAGTAGGTGTATTTTATGTGCGGATCATCTCGAATTTCAAAATCATCAAAATGTGGGTACGAAACAGTGATTTCAACGATAAGAAGAAGCAAGAAGAGTGTCTTCACAACGTGTGAAAAATGGCCCATTTGAATCAGTTATATAATCATTCACCCTGATCAAAATATATGGATATTCACGGTCAAATAAAGTAGTAAAGAGTAGAGATAATTGAGTTTCAGCAAACTCCATTGTTACAGTAACTTCAATATTCCAACCAGATTGCTCAGCGAAAAGGGAATAGTAATCGCAGCTAAGATAAGTTAAAACTAACCTGGAAATGGAATGCTTGTTTTTTTCGTTGATTTTGTTGCTATTATGAATTTTCTTTTCAGCAGCAGCTCCTGTTATCTGCAGCCAATTTGCAGTTTGAACATGAATGATGTTCCTAAGGATGATATGAAACTCTGCAGCCAATTTGCACTAGTGGAGTTTTACTTGGATTAATAGAGTTAAAGAGACAGACTTTTCTGGGGCCAAAAGTCAAACTCCAGAGAATCAAAGTTTTTGTGATTTGGGTAGAGGTTAATGAGTTTCAAATGGTCAATCCTTCAGTTTTGGTAAAAACAAGATTGCAGACGTACTATTATATTCTTATGTTCTACGAGAAGGTAATGTGGATCCCTTGAACCATTGGATATTGCTGTCACGTTGCTACGAAACTTCCTAATTCATTAGTAAATAGCATAACCTTCAGATGGCATGTTCTTATGGGAAATATGAACATTGATGGAATTGAATTGATACAAACGATTGTCGGACTAAAAACATTGTTTATGTTGAAAAAATATTGTTAAACATTGCAACAGCGGGTCACACGGTCAATGAATTTACGATAATCTTGTCTTGGCAACTACTACTGTGTTTTAAATTAGTCCAGCCCAAGAAGGTATTTTCTGGGGAGGTAAATCGACGCAAACTTCAATTGATTTGAGATTACTGATGACAATGCATCATAGTGTATGATCACTGTTCTATTGTAGAAGGGTTATGAGTTTGAAGTCTAAATCTAGCGTCTTTCAAATGAAATGAAATCAAAAGCAATACAAAATTAATCCCTGAAACGACTCAAAATCCTCTGACTACCTAGATTTGGCTGCAACTGTCTTTTGCTGTTGGATGAGTTTTTCTTGGCTCCCCTTTTGCTGATAGTACAACACTATGGCCAACCCGGTCATAATGACTACAACTGCAAGATTGGTTGCTGTGGAAGTGAACAACAAGTCCAGATTCAAGGATGCAGCATCAATAGTGTAGGGGTCTATAACTGGATCTCTTACATAGTCATAAAGATGTAAAACAAGCCTCATCAGAGTAAAGCCAATGTAGTAAAGTTTCCGAAGAGGTCTAAAATTAGTCTCCCATTTCATGTTTTCAATGATTTGAGGAAGCAGAAACAGATCTTGAATGAAAACTATGAACTCGTGTTGTTTGTATGTCCAAATGTTCTTCAGCTGAGCATCTTCGATTTTGTTTACGTCCACTTTCTGAAAGATGTCCCTATAATGGTAACAATAGCTGAGAAATCCGAGTACAAGAATTGCTGCAGTTACAAGGCGAACCTTTTTGTCATTAGGAACACCTTTAGGCTGGGAAGGCAAATGAGGATGGGGTTTTTCTCTATATTCTGCCACCTTGCGTGAAAGTGTTACAGTCAGTACAAAGGCAGCAAGGGCGAGAAGCTTTCCAGAGTAATCAAGGAGTGTCAGTATATGCTCATATCCATAGAAGTAAAGTGGGGCTTGGCACTCTTTTTCTTGCAATAGAATCTTGGTGTTGCAGATCAGTGGGTACGCATAGCCAAGACATTGGAAAGATAGCATGATACGAGATACATATGGAACGCCATCAACATTTTCCTTCATGTAAAGGAGTTGGCTTGAAATGAATGCAATTGATGCTATGATCATCACATTCCGCAGAATCTCTTCGAAGAATTTTCGAAAGACTGCATCTTCTTCATGTTTATTATATCGAAGGATAGAGGTCTGCAGCTTAATCGGATGGAAGTACAATGTATCATCTTCATTCCTCTGGCTTGTTATGGTAATTACTGCTTTAGGATTGATCAACCACCTTATTGTTTCAGCTGGATACGCAATTTTTACCTCAATTAAACAATCGAAGCCTCTCTCAAGGTCCAAATTTCCAGTTTGAACTATGATTTTCCTGCAACCAACCAAGTGCATCTCACCGGTAAGTGGATCATACAGACCCTCCAGGAACAACTTGGATATGTTTTTGTAACATTTCTCAGTTTATTTGAGAAGCCCTTCTGTGAACATGAGAGAGAGTGAAATATTCAGAACCTCAGTGTTTGACATCTTAACCTGATTTTTGAAAGAAGTTCTGTCATTGTGCAGCCAGGGATCTCGGCCACTGATTAAAGGACCCAATGTCAACACCTCAAGTTGAATAAAAGTCTCTGGCTTATGGCTTCGATATGTTCCATAGGAAGGAATAGAGAGATCATAAGAAAGAGAGCTCATGTCCACATGATCTATCCCATCATCTTTAGCCTGCTGCAAAGATGAATATGCCAGGAAAAACTGTTTGGCATCAGAAGCCAATCTAGAAAGAAGGCTTGTTTTCCCTGGATAACTCAGGAACAGTGATTTGATAACGGTGACAAATCTTGAAAGCTGGTTTCTTTTCCAGAAAACTCTCGCCATTTCAATCTTCGTATAATTATACAAAAGATAAGACCTACTGTACTGGTCATGGTTGTAATAGAGATCAGAGGGACGCATTCCCAATTCAAAGAATATTGGATCATATGAATTGGTTTCACTACTAACTCTTGATATGCTTCCAAAGATGATGCTCCTCTGCTTGATGGAAAATGAACGAGGAAAGTACAATGACATCTGAGAATCACATCCTTCAAGTCCTGAATTAACGACTCCAGGACATGCAACCATGCAAAGTTGCCCTTTGGAGGCATCCCAAGTTCCTTCTATGGACAGTGTCATGCCTGAAAGAGCTGTCCTCATAGCTGCTGTATCTCCCTCCGTGTCTACGGGAAATGCTCTCAAAACTGCAGCAACCCTGACGCTGTTGCTCATGGTTTGTGAAGCAGTTTCCTGCTCACAAATGATATTCTGCATTATAAGCCTAACATTTTCGTAACTCCTGTCATTTTTCTTAATCTCCTGTCCTCGGAGAAAAGACCCAAGTACACCCCTGCTAACGAATCTCCAGTTTGGTACAATGTTAAAACGTTCTATAGAGAAACGTCACAGCACCTTACAGATTTCAGAGTTGTTAAATATGTTAGCACCATCTTCCTCAAGTTCATCTTGATACAAACTAAAATTGCAGGTTTTTGATTTAAGATTTTCAGAGCTAAATTCATATCTTGAGAAACTACTGAGCTGAGAAGTTATGTGAACTTCATCAAAGTACTCAGGCTTTCCTGGCTCATTCAAACTTCTCAGTTCTCCCAAGATTGCTCTTTTTGTCAAGCTTAAAATTTGAGGGTAACGGAGAACTAACAGCAAGCGACCATCTTGCAAGAGTCTGAGTTGGTGGTTGCTGAAGGAATCAATACTGCTCGATTTATCAGAAGGGTCATCCACCGATCCTGAAAAGGGCAGAGTAGTATTCCCCAACATGCAAAGTAAACGTTCTCCTCCGTTCTTTTTACTCTCAATATAAAGTCCTTCAAAGGAAATTTTGAGAGCAGACATACCAGGCTTCATATAGAAAGCAGAACGCGAATAAGTCAGTGTTGTATTCCAAGCCATGCCAATACACATAGTCCCACACAGACTGACAGCATTTTTCAAATGATGTACTGGATTAACATCCTTTACCTCAAATCCTACGAGTCTTAAAGGAGAATAAGTAGATAAACTCTTCCTTGGAATTTCACTATCATCGAAAGGTACTAATGGCGATCCACCAAGTTCCTGCATCCAGTCCCCTTCGAAGAAAGAAAGCTCATTTTTAATCCTATAACCTCTACCATCATCTGGTTTCAGCTCAGAAGCTGAAGACATAAAAGGGCTGCATTCTTTTTCAATCTCATGTAAGCGATTATATGTATAGACTACTGGAGATTCGTCAAAAAACACAGAGCGATCATAAGATGTTGCAAAGCTAAACAGAACGAACAACTCAAGCAAGCCCCAGAGACAAATCACCGATGGCTGAATCATTATATTAGTATAACCAATTTAATTGATGATTTATACTTCCCAGATCTCTTCTTGGATCCAACACACGAGGCAAATGGAGAACGGAAAAGACAATATACTAATGCGCAGAAGCTCGAGAATTGCTACAAAATACTAACCTGAAAGAAAGGGTTCAGCTTCAGCACTTTCATTTCATGGCGAAAACTGAAAAGTTCCACTGAGACTTCAAGACTTCCCCAGCAAAAGAAATGTCCAGCAAGCTGAGCATTTTTCAAGAATTTAAAGAGCTGTGTGAAAGGAACCGAGTGCTCTTTGCAGCTTGGTAGATGCTTTGGTTTTTTACAACTACTACTACATTGGAGCTCAAAGAAAATGAGACCCCTCCAAGGTCAACCAACCATTTATGTCGGCTCGTTCTTCGGAAGTCAGCCATGTTGCTGTCCTAAAGAGTCCTGAATATTTTAAGCAACGAAAGCAGCAGCCATTATTAAATTATCATCCATCTGCGCCAAGTAAATTACTTCTACTGTGTAACAATGCAATATTCATCCTTGGTTGCAATTCATGTTGTAGGACTAAAAGAATACATTTTTCCTCACTTTTCTCCACTCAAAATTCGATTACACTATTTAATTCTTTCTTTCTTTTTCTTCACAAAACCCTCATCCCACAAATAATTTTATGCTATAAAAACGGCAAATTAATTGGGAGGGGATTTTTGTTCTTCTTTGAACTAAAAATCCAGAAGGGAACATAATACAAAGTATAAACATGGACCAAAGTGACAAGAATGGATATAACTTCATGGTACTTTGTTTTTCTAGGTACTGAAAAGATCGCCTTTCTCTCTCCAAAGTTCAATCAAAAGTTGCAACATCCCACCACCACTACCACGCGGGCGCCTCTGAGGCTGAGCCATTCTGCACAACGAACTCTACCCTGGGCTTTGCTTCTACAGTCAGCAGCCGCGCAAACCCCCTTACCCTCTTTCTTTCTCTCTTGACGTAACCAGAGCTGGCTAGGTACTGCAGCAGAAAGCTCGCAAGTTTCAAACTTGACGCCCTATTCAAGTTCAAATTTTCTACCGCTTCTTCAGCCTATATTGCGATCCCCGATCACTTAAACTTTAACGCTGAGCCAATTCCGGAACCATGCAGAGAAGAAGAAATAAACCAAAACCGAAGCATTCTTCACTGCCTTGTCAACCACTCGAACCCAGAAATCTCTGCATTTCCCTACAAGGGCTTCTCGAGAATCACAGACGATTTAGTGGGCCGTGCATTGCACGGGATTTTTTTGAAGGACCCGAGACAATCACGGATGTATTCTAACCTAAGTATTCTCCATGTAAATACATTGATCAATATGTATTCAAAATTTGGGAGAATTAAAGAGGCTCGTCGCGTGTTTGGTCAAATGCCTGAGAGAAATGGTGCTTCTTTGAATACCATGGTATCTGGTTATGTTAAGATGGGTTGTTACGTTGATGCAGCTTGGCTCTTTGTTGAAATGTGGGGTCGAGGGATTGAGCTGAGTGGGTTTCTTGTTGCGAGTTTATTGACTGCCTTTTGTAGGTCAGAAGATATGGCTTTGGAGGGGTTTCAAATTCATAGCTTGGTGTTGAAAAACAATCTGCTAAGTGATGTTTATGTGGGTACTTCTTTATTGCATTTTTATTGCGGATATGGATTCTTGTCTAGGGCTCAAAAATTCTTTGAGGAGATGCCTGAGAGAAATGTGGTTTCTTGGACTTCATTCATGGTTGGGTTTTCAGAAAATGGAGATAATGAGAAGGTTGTTGATGTATACCAGAGAATGAGACGTGAAGGAATTGGTTGTAACCAGAATACTTTTAGTACTGTGATTAGTTCTTCTGGCACTCTTGATGATGAATTTTTGGGTCATCAGGTGCTTGGTCACGTCATAAAGGCAGGATTTGAGGATAACACCTCTGTATCTAATTCTCTTGTTTTCATGTTTGGTAGTTTTGGTGATTTAAAAGAAGCATGCTCTGTTTTTCATCAGCTGGATGAACGTGACACGATATCATGGAATTCCATTATAGCTGCTTATGCACATAATTTACTTTGTGAGCAATCTTTTAGATGTTTTGAGCTAATGCGCTATGAGCATGGTGAAATAAATTCAACTACTCTTTCCACATTGGTATCAGCCAGCAGTACCCTGGAGCATTTGAAATGGGGTAGAGGGATTCATGGTTTGGTGGTGAAAATGGGCTTAGACATGAATATTTGTTTATGTAATACGCTTCTGACTATGTATTGTGAGACCAGTAGATTTAAAGAAGCAGAAAGCTTGTTCCGGGGAATGAGAGAGAGGGATTTGATTTCATGGAATTCCTTGATGGCTGGCTATGTTTTGGAAGGAAGGAGCTTAGATGCCTTAAGAGTGTTGACTGACCTTTTGGGCGTTAGGAAATTTATAAGCTTTGTGACTTTTGCAAGTGCATTGGCTGCTTGTTCTGATCCTGAATTCCTTTGCGAAGGAAGGATAGTCCATGCACTTGCCCTCACATTTGGATTCCAAGCAAATGTAATAGTAGGGAATGCATTAGTCACCATGTATGGAAAGTGTGGGATGATGTCAGAAGCTAAGCAGGTATTTCAGACAATGCCTGAGCGAGAGTTGGTTACATGGAATGTACTCATAGGAGGCTTTGCTGAGAACAAAGAACCAGATGAGGCTTTAGAGGCCTTTAGGTTGATGATAGAAAATGGCAAACCGGCAAACTACATCACCGTGATAAGTGTTCTTGGTGCTTGCTCTGCTCCATCCAACCTACTGAAAATTGGAATGCCCTTGCATGCGTATGTAGTTCGGATGGGATTTGAAACAAATGAATATGTGACGAACTCCCTTATCACTATGTATGCTAACTGTGGTGATCTCAGTTCAAGTAATTCAATCTTTGATGAAGTGGTCGACAAGACTTCTGCAACTTGGGGTGCTATGGTTGCTGCAAATGCTCATCATGGCTTTGGAGAGGAGGCTTTGAAAATATTCCTCGAGATGCAAAGGGCTAAAGTGGATTTTGATCAATTCAGCCTTTCTGCTTCTCTGGCTGTTTCAGCAGACTTGGCTTCTTTGGAAGAAGGCAAACAGCTTCATGGATTAGCCATTAAACTTGGGTTTCACTCGTATCATTATGTAAAAAATTCTACAATGGATATGTATGGGAAATGTGGCGAGATTGATGATGTGCTAAAAATGCTTCCAGAACCAAATATGCGATCAAGAATGTCTTGGAATATATTAGTTTCGTCTTTTGCTCGGCATGGATTTTTTCAAAAGGCAAGGGAAACTTTTCATGAAATGCTTAAGTATGGTTCAAAGCCAGATCATGTCACCTTTGTCTCTCTTCTATCTGCATGTAGTCACGGGGGTCTAGTTGATGAGGGTCTTGCATATTTTGCTACAATGACATCCAATTTTGGAGTACCACCAGGGATCGAGCACTGTGTCTGCATTGTTGATCTTCTTGGACGATCAGGAAGACTTGCTGAAGCTGAAGCGTTTATTGCAAAGATGCCAGTGCCACCAAATGACTTCATCTGGCGAACCTTGTTGGCAGCATGTAGAATACATGGAAATACGGATATGGGAGAAAAAGCTGCCAAACGTCTTCTTGCATCTGATCCATCGGATGATTCAGCTTATGTTCTTTATTCCAATGTATGTTCTGCTTCTGGGAAATGGCAAGATGCACAGAATATCTGGGTGGAAATGGAATCTAATAGCATAAAGAAGAAGCCTGCCTGCAGTTGGGTTAAGATGAAAACAGAAGTGAGTACATTCGGGATAGGAGATCGCTCCCACCCAAAGTCCGAGCAGATTTACATAAAACTAGCCGAACTGAGGAAAACGATTAATGAAGCAGGCTACGTTGCTGATATAAGCTTTTCTTTGCATGACACTGATGAAGAACAGAAGGAACACAATTTGTGGAATCACAGTGAAAGACTAGCACTTGCATATGGTTTAATTAGCACTCCTGAAGGTTCAACTTTGCGAATTTTTAAAAACCTCCGTGTTTGTGGTGATTGCCACTCAGTTTACAAGTTTGCGAGCAGCATAGTCCAAAGGGAAATCGTACTGAGGGATCCTTACCGGTTTCACCATTTCAAAAATGGCAAATGTTCTTGTGGTGACTACTGGTAGCACAGAAAAAAGTAGAGGTGTAGAGATAGTAGTCATGAGATGAGGGATGGTTAAAATTATGTAGGCAGATGATCAATTATCGTCATTTTACATTTGGCATTCTTGAAAATTGCTTCACCATGTGCATACATTCTTTCTTTTTCTTCCCTCATTGTTTTTCTCATGTTTGCACGTTGATGATAGTTTGTTACATCTGTGACTTGTTGGGCATTAATATTATCCCTTTCATTGTCTTACAACTGCCTGCTATCACAGCTTTTCTCAAGGCAAAGCACAAGGATTCAGCATAGAGTTAATTTAAAAGGCTGAAGAAGCTTTCATTTGTTCTTCTAATTCAAAGAAATCATGTTTTGTATAATTTGTTCTTTCACAATGCGTGTATTGCATCATTATTTCTTAGCCACTCTTTTGAATTGGAGGAAAGGAAGGGAAAATAAATGATTGTGTATAGTGGAAAGGCACACGGGATCTTCTGTCTAAAATTTTGTTTGTCTTATTCTGTCCTAATTAAAACTACGTCGTAGGGTTCACTAATCTCTTAGTTAAGGTCGGATAATTTTAAAGTAATTTTAATGATATTTATGCATTTAGTCCCTACTTTTAATGAAACTACGTAGTTTTAAAAGTTAGACAAAATAGGATTGGATAAATATTGGACACATGATCTGAACTCGTGGAAAGGCACTCTATAGAATGAGGAAGACAGAGGGAAAGGAAAGGCAAGCATTGTGTTTGAATAATTTTTAGGGAAAGAAAATATGTGGGAAGGATTAGGAGGACTAAAACAAAATTTATATGCAAGGAAAATTTTTAGAAGTGATCTTATGGGCCTGAATTCAGCTCAAAGCGTATTGCAGTCTTGGATCTGGGTTTTTTTGGAGGTTTGGACCAAGTTTATATTGGTGACTTGCGCTTCTCTTCTGGGCTGAATAGCCAAGCTAGAAGACTTCACAATTGAGGCTCAATTACAGAGTTTGTTGTAGGTTTTAGTGATTTTCATTAGCAGGTGGAAATGAACTAATGTAGTTGTTTAATCTTAATGAATTCATTTCATCGATCTTTCATTATTAATTAATGGGTTAATTATATTTATCACCCCCTGAGGTTTCATGAAAGTACCAAACGAACCATGTGGTTTCAGAAAATTACGACCACCCCTAGCTGAGCAAACTTGTAACAAATCAACCCATCCCTCAAAAAAATGTTTGTGTATTGCTTAGTATGTCCTTAAAATTTTATCTATAATAATTATTTTAGTTAACTAAATACATATGTTAAATATTAAAATAAAATCAAAGAATTTTTTTTACATAAAAAAAATTCAAAAAGAAAAATCTTCTTTCTTAATTAATCAAACTAACTATTTTATTCTCCAAAAATAATTCTTTTTCTTAGAAAAATTTAAAATTTATATAGAAAAATATTTCTTGATTAAAATTTGATTAATTTGATAAACCCATTTGTAATAAAGAATATGAAATTCATAACTTATAATAAAGAATTAAAAGGTGAAAAAAGTATTTATTGCCATTTTATATTTTGTTTTTTTATTTAACAAAAGAAGGTATGGCATTTTGGTCTTTTCATCAATTTTTTTAGTCAACTTTAACAGCAGTGGGTGACCGTAATTTTCTGAAACCATAGGGTTCGTTTGGTACTTTCACCAAACCTCGAGGGTGGTAAATGTAGTTAACCCATAATTAATTCATTTTAATTGAAGAAACCCAATTTTATCAATATAAGAAAATCCAGAGGTCATAACTAAAATGATCAAGTCTCGTACTCTACATATCATTATTATAAAAATTATATAATGTTCATAATTAAAAGTAAAAATATTTAGTGTATCCAAATTGTGTTAAATTGTGTATATCTTGCCATAAAATCCAGTGTTGTTGCTTCATATAAATTTCTGATCTTTTGATAATGTCATCAGAGAAAAATCACACATTTTTTTTTCAGTGAAAAACAGAAAAAAAAAATAAAATAAAAGAAAAGTAAAGAAGAGTATCATGAATTAGGAAATGATATAATGGAAAAGAAAAGGAGTAGTAGCATATATTCAAGAAGAGATTGGCAACCAAGAAAGATTACGTTTTATTTTTTTCTAAGAAGGAAAAAATTGGCTTTTTATGAATGATTCTGAACTTTTAGTTGACAATAGACACGACAGCTAAAGGGTCAGAGAAATGAATAACCATTTGTTATATATCTCTGTCGATTTCCTCGAATTCTTGTCTTCACCATTACTCTAAATTTTCATCTTTATTTCAGAAGATGTCTTTTTTGTGAATGAGGCCGACCACACTGATTCTGAATTCATTCTCCACTTTCTCTCTTGCTTCAGATGCTATATGCTCTTTATTCTTCTGCCTTCTTTTAGGTCAAACTCTAAAAACGAATTTCGACACTTGGGCATTTGTATTTTAATCTCCAAGAGTGAGATATCTACTTTAAATACCATACAATACGTATCCCTGATGATCACTTAGTTGAAAACATAGAATGAGATTCTTAATATAAGAACGTTATGAAGTAAGTTCATATATACAGTGGGAAGTTAATTGCGATTTTAACATGTAATTGTTCGTTTCATAAATAACCATGTCGAACTGGTTTTATAGAAGGTTTTGTGATATAAGAAAGTTGTTAGAGAAGAAGAAGAGAAAAAAAAAAAATCCCTTCAAACTGTTTTTGCATGCAAGCATAAGGAATGGCCTAAAGAGTTAAAATGACCATTAATTTCCTTTCTGTATACATTTCTTTTCATGGTTGAAAATCACGCATGTTGTTATTACACATTTCATTGCTTGTATAAATCAATACTCTTTTGATGTTTTGAATGTGAAAATAAAACAGTAGATGATGATAGGATAGGAATATTGCATGCATTTATCATTAAGCCCGTGAATATTGAATAATAGTCCTTGATTAAGAAAGAACTTTTGACGAGGATAAGTATCATGAAAATGCAAATTCAAGAAACCCAAAACCATTGTATGATTGACGAATAATGGAGGGTTTGATGGCCACATTGAAGAATCTAGCTATCCTAAATGAATTAGAGGAATTTAGTAGTATAACAATTCAGTTTGTGATGCTGATTATCTTCTTCTGATACTGCCAGTTAAATTGATTCTAATGAGAAAGCCTTACAGCCCGTAAATGTACCTGTCATTTAAGCTTTCCGTAAAGGCCTCTAGACCAAGAATATTTTTCATTTCAATACAATGCTGCAGCAATAAAAGATTAAAGACCATTCTTTTGTTTTTTCCTGCTTACTTTACTTATAGCCCCTTCGAATTTGAATTGAATAGAGAATTTTGAACGCTATGAAAATATTTCTTTTTGGTTTAATGTTCAATCAATTTGTTAAAGCATGCATGAGCCACAAAGTTTTGTTAGTTGGATTGGATAAAGAGGAATAGAATCTTTAAATCTGTGTAATGTTAGTGTTTGAACTTTTATTGATTGTTCTAGTAGTACGTTTACTAGTACTCACAAACAGTATTCATTTCTTAATTTATAATTAGTATTCTTCAACTATCTCCTTCATTGTTGTTTATATTATATGTCACCTTGCTAGCTGCTTGTATGTTCTTTTGTGTTAAAAGCATATCTAAGAAAAAAGTATATATAAAATATGTTAATTAGGATTATGCAAGAACTAAGTTAATTTGCTGTTATGCGTATAGTAGAAACCTTAATCAAGATCTAAGTTGTTTTATGTTCCCTAAATTAATTGATTGTATTATTATGTATTATTAATGTGGAACGAGTTGAAAATACTCTAAACTTAGCAAGATTGAGTCAAAGAGGAAAAAAAAAAATTAAAATGCAATGTTAACTTAACAATAAATGGGTGTGATGTGCTTCTCATTTGAATTCAAAATCGCCTTTACAGTACTTATTTTCAAGAATTATTAATCCCATGATACTGAGTTTTTTTTTTCTTTTGACAAACTTCATTTGTTTCAGACACTCTTGGACTATTAAAGTTTTCCTAGTTATTTTCCGTTTTATTTTATATTTTAGGGTTTCCTAAATTATATAAGCACTTGTAGGTCTTTATTGTCGTTATGATTTTGATAATATTCAATATAGCTTTCAAATTCAGTGAATTTGTATTTTCTTGAAAAAATTTATTTTCACTTTCTCTGTTTCGGGTTAATATAAACTGCAAAACAAGAGCTCAATTTATTTATTTTTAAATCTATAGCATTGAAGTAACAAGATGTTTTTCCCAAAGTTAAGAAACAAATAAATAAACAAATATTGACATTTATTTTATCATACGAAGTTGATTATATATAGATCGTATTTGGTTGTTGTATTCCATCAATTGTTCTGAGGAACAAAGCTAAGGAAAGAAAAGGAAAGGACTCTTGGATCAATCTTGTGTTCCATTCTTTTTCAATCTCTATTTCAGTTTTATTCCTTGTTTCAATCCCTATTTCAGTTTCATTCCTTGTTTCAATCCTGTTCATTTTATAAATACACTCAATAACTTATATTTAACTAAAATACTGTTAAGTAATTAATTAACTAAAACACTATCAAGCAATTAGTGAATTCTAATGAATAGATATTAAATATGTGACATTTATTTTTAAGAGTGAAATAAAAATTGAAATAGAAAATGTAACCGAACATTGGAAACGCAACCTCGCCACAAGTATATAACTTACATTGAAGGGAGGATGATGATGGTCCTACAGTGGGCTTTTCTTTTAGAGAAACACACGTGATGGGCTTTGTAAAAGTATTTAGATAGGCTTCTTTGTCTGAGCCAAGTAGGTCCTAATTAAAATGTTTCACAATTTCAAAAGCTTTCTGGGGATTCTTTTTATTCAGGATATTTATCCAGTTTAATTAATTTGATTTCTAGAAAAACAAAGATATTGAATTTAAGAGCATCACAGAATATAATCCATTTAGAAAGAAATGAAAAAGGAGTAATGAAAAGATTTTAATTGCATTTGAGCTGTGTTTTTTCAACCAAAAAAAAAAGGGAAAAGGAAAAAAAAATGAAAAAGTTGTGGCCATTTGAGAAATGAAATTTATGTGCGGGTGGAATCTCCCGGAGGGGAAAAAAGAAATTCATACACATGCGGCATCTGGGTGTCATAGCCATTCAGAGCGATGAATGGAAGGAAAAATATCCAAAAATGATTCCACTTCAATTACAAAGGGAATCCCATGTTGCAAAGTTTTCAAATTTATATTTTTTATTAAAAAATTAAAGATTTCTTAGTTAAATTATTTAAAATTGATTTTCTAAAAACTAAAATATAATTTATACCAACGATCTTATACCTATATCAACATCAATTCTTGAGGAACAAAACAAACCTCAAAGGGTTTCATTTTACACAAAATTAATAATAATAATAATAATAATAATTAGAATGGTTAGCGTTATTGGAAGCGAATATTCTGAGCTGCATATTTTGAAGACAGAGACAAAAGGGATATTCAGAAGGACGATATGAAGGAATATCTCGACACGTGTCCCGAGGAGAATCTTTAGCATGCAAATATGCAATATGCAATGTATGAACGAAACGAATTCATTTCCACATAGACCACACTACAGTACAGTACAGTGGTGAACAACCAAAATATCAAAATATAGTAGTAATTTACAGACAAAGTACAGAATGACATGTAGATATAGAGAGAGAGAGAGAGAGAGGGAGAGAGAGCGGAAAAGGAAAAAAGAAAAAAAGAAAGAGAGAATCTGCACAAAAGGCGTGGGTTGGAGTCTTGTACGAGAAGACTGATTTTAGAAAGCGACCATCCCTTCATCATTCCCCACTCTATTCGCCGTTCTTCCTCACTGTCACCCAGGGTATTCTATGCATTTGTTTTCCCACCCTTACCTTGCTCGATTTAATAAACATTTGGCACAGGAGGAGGTGAATATGTGAAAAATTCAACCTCATTTTTTTTTTCTAATTTTTAGTGTTAAATGGGTGAGTTCGGAACGGGTAATAAATGGATTTTAAGAGATGAATAAATATTGTTTTTGCCCATTTTATATAGAGGTAAATATGGACGAGTAAAGAATTAAGAGTTACCCATAATAATACGGGCAACATAAATATTAAGTAATTTTTATTATTATTTTATTTTTCAATTTAGACTACTTTTACCTAATCTAAGTATATAATTTACTCCATCAATAGATTTTCTGCAGCATTCTCTATTTCAATCCCTATTTTAAACTATAAATACAAGTCACGTATATTTAACATTTATTTTTAAAATTTACTAATTATTTAATAGGGTTTTAATTAAATATAAGTGGCACGTATCTATAAATTGAAATATGATTGAAATGGGATTGAATGAAATGAAACATGGAATCACAAGTTTATCTATATATATGCGAATCACAAGTTGTCAATTGTAATGTAGATGATCAATGGCTTTTCATATTTCTTAAGGGCTGGTAGTACCTCTCTAGTCTCTACTACCTAAGGATTTTATAGTTTAGAAGCCCCTCCCTTTTGCATATACTACTAGTATTCCAAGAAGATGAAGAAGAACAATTAATTTTTGGGATATACATCTATGGCTACCTAGCTTTGTATATATTGCAAGTTAAATTAAGTTATACTATATATGGCATGTGGATCCTGACCCAGATCCGAACTTTCTCGAGGTTCAAAACCCTTGAATTGAAGAAATTAATTAATTAACAAACAATTTAATTATGAAAATATTATATATCGCAAAAATGGGGAATTAATTAAAGAGAGGGGGAATCTTCCTACCTTCCTACCCACTTCATTAAAGTTAAGTAGCAGAAGAAGATTCCCAACTCTCTCTTAAACTTCCTTTATTGGTTTAGAGAATAGAGATGGAAAATATGCAATGTCTTCCCACTTTTCATCTGTGATGAAGGATACTCTCATTTTTATTTTTGGCCCCCTTAATTTAGAATCGTAGAATTCGAACACAGATATTCCTTACTTAGAAGCAAATATTATATTCTTTATAATAATGATCATCAATGTCTTCTTGCACAAATATATATAAGATTAGATATTCTCTTCTCTCTTAGTGCACTCAAATGCATGACAATTATGCAACTTTTGAAACCAAAAAGTAAGTTGCTCTTGGGTGGATTGATACTCAACACCATTTTGAATATATACTTTCCTAGACCTTTATTATATTATAGAAAAAAAAAAAAAAGGGTGGATGGTATTTCTAGTATATGCTCTTCTTGCAAGTTAAATATTATACTAGTATTATATTATTAGCAATTAATTTTAGAATCATTTTCGTTCAACTTTGGAAAGGAAAGGGCACCTCCCCAACCCCAAGTACTATAAACCGTATTGGTGTGCTAAATTCTGCCGTTTGTCGGCTCTGTAGAGGTTTTGATTTGCATGATTAGTCAATCACAGCTACTCAATCATGATAAACATTTTCTTGGAGTTTCTTTTCCATATATTCTTTTATGCATGATGAAGGCAAAAAAGAAAATGTGGATTAAGTTGTTCCTTGACTATTTATAGTTTAAGAACAAAAGGGTTACTATGGATAAGTACAGGTATATGTCCCATGCAATCAAACATGCATATATGGTTTGTATTCTCAGTAGTTATTCATCATTGGAAAGAATCCCTCTTTAGTTTAATCTTTATAAGCGACTGCAAGAAATGTATATTATTGATGAGAGAGAGATTCCCATTAAGCCAAATGAGTATTTTTATTGACAACTTTCCAAGAGATTTATGCTAAGCTGAGGTTCATCCGGTATTGGTAACTACAAATGATATGCAACAGTGTGAGTTAAAAAGAAAAGGAAAGTAAGACTGGAAGAAGAAGAAGAATCATCTTTTTATGATGGTCATTTGAATTCGTACAAAGACTATCCTCAAAGCATAACAAAGCAACGCCCCCAAAGGTTCTATAACCAGCGAGGGATACTTTCTCTAACCAGAAACCACATGACCCCTCAGTTGTGAGAGAGAGAAACAGAGTGAAAGAGAGAGAGAGGGAGACCAACACAACACATTCTTCTCTTCTCTCACAGCCAAGGCAGGACCCGGCCCTCTTCACACACACACACACATCTGATTTTTAGCTTTTTGCCTTTGCTCTTTGCAAGAAGTTACCATCCCTTCTCTTTATCTACCTTGCTTTTCCTTTTCTCTCTCTCTCAGAAACGCTGCTTTATTCTCCCTCCAACTCAACCCTAAAAAGAAGACCATCCCCCCTCTCAAACTCAATCCTCCTTGTGTTCATAAACACCATCGCTCCCCTTTATATTTCTCTCTCCAAGCCACTAGCTACTTGAGTTTGAAACCTAGAAAGCAAGAGGCCATCGCCACCCTCTTCTTTTGGCTATTCTTTTGTTTCCATTCACGAATTCCCTATTTGAGCAGCATGAACATTTGTGAGTAGAATAATTCTCAAATAGTACGTGCATAACTAAGGTTACTGTTTCTGAAAATAAACGTAAATGATGGCCTCACCCTCAGAGCTTAGCCTTGACTGCAAACCCCACAGCTATTCCATGCTTCTAAAATCTATGGGGGAGCAGACTGATCAGACACAGAAGCTTGAAGAATTTCTTTCTCGCCTTGAAGAAGAAAGGCTCAAGATTGATGCTTTCAAAAGGGAGCTTCCTCTTTGCATGCAACTACTTACCAATGGTAAGTCTTACATGCATAAAAACATTTTGTACATAAGAGTTTTTCCAGTTTCATGCATGGTCTCAACCCACTATTTGGATCGAGCTTTTAGTTGAGATTCATGCGGCACATTTGGTGAAATATTTTTACCTTTTGGACGAGTTACATAAAAAGGAATGTGTAAATACCTGATATTGAATATTCATGCATATTACTTGAAGCATTTCCTAGCTTTAGTCTTCTTTTACTGTTTTTTATTTTAACCCATATCATGATATATAGGATTGAGAAATAGCTTTACATGTGCATAAATTTATTTACAGCTTATGAACGCAGCATCAAAAGTAGCGGGCTATTCTAGATATATCATTTGTATGCCATAAAGCAGAACTATTTCAGCCCAAAAGCCTAATTAAAGACAATCTTGTATTTTTGTTCCTTCTCTGAGAATTAGAGTAAAGCTCTCCACTTTATTAATTTATGACACAATATTTTGCTTTGTGGTTTTATTTTCTGGGGTTAATCAGCAATGGAGGCTTCCAGACAGCAGCTACAGTCCTACAGAGTGAACCACGGGCCAAAACCAGTTCTTGAGGAATTCATTCCCCTCAAACACTCGAGTGCTGAAGGATCAGACAACGCGGCTACCATGTCTGACAAAGCAAATTGGATGACATCTGCACAACTATGGAGTCAAACAAGTGAAGAAACAAAGCAGCAATCCCCCGTGACATCTCCTAAAGATACTGACATTGGGTTTGGCGTCAATCATCCTAAGCAACCTTTGGACAACAAGCACAGGAATGGAGGAGCTTTCCATCCGTTTTCAAAGGACAGAGTTTCTTGTCCAAGTCAGGCTTTAAGAGCACTTCCGGAGTTGGCCCTTGCTTCTCCAGATAAAGATATGGAAGATCAAAAGAATCCTGAAAATTCTTGCAGGGTCGCCAATGGCACTACGGTCATGGAACACGTCAAGGGAGCTAGTGGTCAGGCAGATTCTCAAATGAACAACAATCCCAATAATACGACCAGTCAGACCCATAGAAAGGCCAGGAGATGCTGGTCCCCTGATTTGCACAGGAGATTTGTGAATGCTCTTCAGATGTTAGGCGGTTCTCAAGGTAATTATGGTCCAACTTTATTCTAGCCAATACTGTAGTAAAATTAAGTTGATGTTGATGGTCAAATAACTCTATAGGAATAATCTTTATAATCATTAATTTGCTTATACTACTAAAATTTTGAAGTTATAATTGCATGAGTGAGTACTGAGTAGTAGTCTAATCATTTAAGATCTTTTTGTGGCTAATGATTGCAGTGGCTACCCCGAAACAAATCAGGGAGCTCATGAAGGTGGATGGCTTGACCAATGATGAAGTTAAAAGCCACTTGCAGGTAACTCAATTACTCTTCTCTCTTAAGAAGCACTCACACTCAGGAACAGAAACAAAGTACAACAGACATGCAGACATGCATGAAAGACTCTATCACTAACCTTGTACTTTTGGCAAAGTTGATTGTACTGAAAATCTGCACTCTGCATATTCAAAACCGTAAATAAAAAAAGTATAATAACAAATCTGATACACTGACACACGTAATCTCTGTTGTTAACAGAAATACAGACTTCACACAAGAAGGCCTAGCCCAAGTCCACAAGCAGCAGCTGCTTCAGCAACCCAGTTGGTGGTTGGCATATGGGTTCCACCAGAATATGCAACCGCAGCCCATGGAGGGGCGCCGGCGGCCACCCTCTACGGCGCACATCCCACTACATGTGCATCAGCACACTACTGCACCACCCCTGTGCCCCAAGAATTCTATCCTGTTCCCACCCCTTCTCAGCCACCCCACCATCAGTTGCACCATCACACCCTCCACAACCAACTCCACGTCTACAACCCACCGTCACATACACAAAGCTCACCGGAGTCTGATGTCCGAGGCACTGGTGACAGGTCGGAGAGTATTGAAGATGGAAAATCCGAGAGCAGTAGCTGGAAGGCAGACAGCAGTGGTGAAAATGGAGGAGAGAGGAAAGTGTTGGTGCTTAGAGAAGAAGGTGAAGAAAGCAATGGGAGCGAGATTACGCTAAAGTTCTAACATTTTGTGTTGATTGATTAGTAATTAGGGATTATGATGAGGCCATAATATTAGATTAGCAAATCTTCTAACTATTGATATAAAAATCCATTTTGCTTGGTATTGAATTTGGAGAAGGCAAGTACTCAGCAGTCAGCACTAGTATTTTCCTGGGAATACATAAAAAAAAAAAAAAAAAACCCAAAAAGCGAGTGGTGGTTTGTTTTGTACTTTAGTTTTGTCTGGGAAATTAATTCCACCGTACTACGCAGTCTACGCTTCTTCGTGTCTTATCGATAAGATTGGATTTTCACTTTTGTGCGTTTTCTAGTCGATTTTGTTCGTTTTTCCGATTAACAGATTTGCCCCTCGTCTTTTCATTCCCGGATTGATTATATTATACAAGACGGCCATGGTAAAACATTTGGGAGTAGTGGAATCTTCAGAATCGATCTAACTTCCTTTACCACCTTGGAGTATTGAGATTGTTCATGTTCAGGCATGTTTGATTTATTAAAAGGGGTTTTAATCCTTCAATGACGTTTAAGAAAGCTAAATTATCAACGAAAGGTGCACCGAAAGGGCTATCATATCAAATTCCCCTAGGTAAGATAATGAAGGATCGCCACATTTCTTTTACTTTTTAGTTCGATTCAAACAATTCCTTTTGACATTTTTTGTACCCTCCGGTAGCATATTCACATTGGAGGCTCTTTATTTAAGGATCATTCATAACACTGATTTCTTCACCGTATATTAGACATGACCACGGTTCACGAACCGCCGGTTACGGTTCGTGAACCGCCGGTTCACGGTTCCACGAAGGGTGGAACCTGAACCGGCCCTTGGCCTCACGGTTACGGTTACGGTTCGTGAACCGCCGGTTCACGGTTCCGTCACGGTTCCGGTTCGTCACGGTTCCGGTTCCGGTTCCGGTTTGTTAACGGTTTTTTACGGTTCGAATTTTTTAACATTAAATTTGAAAACAATAAATACAATATATACAAATTTAATATAATTGAAAAGTAACTTAAATTAATATGTAGATGTAATGATGTATAAACAAAATATAATAAAATGAAAAATACTCTATATTTGTTAGTAGTTAAATATTAATTACCATTAACATGTTACTAATAGTTGTACCATAATGAATATGAATAATAATTGATATTATTTGAATATTAAACTATGAGTTTAATTATATATTTATATGAATTTATCCATTCATTACACACAAGAACACGCAATAATTCAAGTTAATATGGTTAATTATAAGTAATCTTTTATTTTAATATACTTATAGTTTAATAATCATCCATTAATAATATTAGATAATGAGAAAGTTTAATAATTCAATTGTAACATGGGCTTTATCAATTATACAAGGTGATCCAAACAATTAAGTCTAAAGCAATGGGAGGGCTACAGCATGGACTTTTGGTTAGCCCATGACAAGGTGTCTTTCCAGATCAGGCCCAATAGGTTTTTTTTTTTTTTTTTTTTTAAAACCGGCGGTTTGAACCGCCGGTTCACGGTTCACAAAAACTGTGAACCGGAACCGGCCCAGTCACGGGTTGGGCCAGACATGGGCCGGTTCCGGTTTCGGGCCGGTTCCGGTTAAAACCGGAACCGTGGCCATGACTACCGTATATATAGCGTGCAAAAATTGCAGGAAAATAACAAAAATGGGCAAGTTTTGGACTTTGTTATTTCCGTCGTGTGATATAACAAAAGAAAAAAAAAAGAAGGTTTAGTATAAATATGAGTTTCAATTTTTTTGACACAATTAACTAGAATGTACGTTCATCATTGAGTTAGGTGAAAAAAATAGTATAAAAATGGCCAAAATTGGCACTTTTTGGACATTGTCATTTTCGACCAAAATATGTGTGCTACATAGCTCACAAAAAATAGAGGTTTGGTGATAAATATAAGTTTCACTTTTTTTGACACCGTTCACTAGAATGCATGTTCACAATTAATATGGGTGCAAAAAATAGCACGAAAATAGTCAACATCGGTACTTTTTTTGACATTGTTGTTTTTGGCCAAAATACTGTGTTATAGCCCACAAAAAATGGAGATTTGGTGATAAATTTAAGTTTCACTTTTTTTTACACAATTCACTAGAATGTACGTTCATAATTGAGATGGGTGTAAAAAACAATACAGAAACGGTCAAAATCCGCACATTTTTGGATATTGTCAATTTCGACAAAAATACATGTGTTATAACCCACAAAAAATGGAGGTTTGGTGATAAATATTAGTTTTCATTTTTTTGATATCGTTCACTAGAATGCACTTCACAATTGGGGTGGGTGCAACAAATAGTACAAAAATGGCCAAAATGGGCATATTTTTGGACATTGTCATTTCCAGTCAAAATAGGTGTCCTATAGCATAAAAAATGGAGATTTTGTGATAAATATGAGTTTTGTTTTTTTTACCCAACTCAGTAGAATAGACATTCACAATGTACATAGGTGTAAAAAATAATATAGAATATTAATGTAATATTGCTAGAGGCCTGCAATATTACTCCTAAAACTTTTGATACTAAATTTTTGTTAAGGCTAAACTACTATTGTTTACTTTAATAGCAAGATCCGATTTAAAGGAGTAGTAAAATACTTCTAAATTTAATGCTTTTGTTTATGTAATGGTGTGTGTGTGGCTAAATCCGCTACCATATTTAGCTGTTGATTTATAAAAGTGGATGTGGCGATCCCCCAATTTTGGAGTTATGCCAAAAAAAAAAACTATACAAAAACGACACAAATTGACACTTTTTTTTGATATTGTTGTTTTCGGTCAAGATACATGAGTTATAACCCACAAAAAGGGAGGTTTGGTGATGAATATGAGTCTCACTTTTTTTGACACCATTTACTAGAATGCACATTCACAATATAGGTGGGTGCAAAAAATAGCAAGAAACTAGCTAAAAATGACACGTTTTTGGACATTGTCATTTCGACCAAAATACGTGTGCTATAGCCCACAAAAAATGGAGGTTTGGTGATAAATATGAGTTTCACTTTTTTAACACCATTCACTAGGATGCACGTTAACAATTGAGGTGGGTGCATAAAATGGCACAAAAATGACCAAAATTAGAATGTTTTTTAACATTGTCAATTTCGGCCAAAATACATGTGCTATAGCCCACAAAAAGTGGAGGTTTGGTGATAGATATGAGTTTTACTTATTTTGACACTGTTCACTAGAATACACATTCACAATTGAAATGGGTGTATAAAACATTACATAAATGGCCAAACTCTGCACGTTTTTAGAAATTTTTGTTTGCGACAAAAATATGTGTTTTATAACCCACAAATAATGGAGGTTTGGTGATACATATGAGTTTCACTTTTTTGACACTGTTCAGTAAAATGTACGTTCACAATTGAGGTGGGTGCAAAAAATAGTACAAAATAGCAAGAATTGGCATGTTTTTGGACATTGTCATTTTCTGCTAAAATAAGTGTTATATCCCCCAAAAAATGGAGATTTGATGATAAATATGAGTTTCACTTTTTTTTACACAAATCACTAGAATGCACGTTCACAATTGAGATGAATGAAAAAGCTAATACAGAAACGGCCAAAATCTGCACATTTTTGGAAATTGTTGCCACCAACGGCAACTTTTTAAAATTTTACCGTTTTAACCAAAATTACGTGTGCTATAACTAGGCATGGCCACGGTTCCGGAACCGCCAGTTGCGATTCAGTCCTGATTTCGATTCTGTCCCGGTTTCGATTATGGTTCCAGTTCTGTACCGTTTTCGGTTGCGGTTTTGTTCCAATTCCGGTTTTTTTCGATTTTTAGTTTAGAATTTCGATTGTAATCCCACTTTTAAATTTGATTTCTATTGAAATAATGATTAAACTATTAATTAAAACTCAAATAATACAACATAATAATATAATTAGAATAATACAATTGAACTTAATTAATATATAGTTTTTAGATAATAGAACTAGGAAGAATTAGATAAGTGAGATTCAAAGATATAAAAATAATAAGAATATTGAAAGAATAATTGAATAATTGAATTATTAATTAGAATTCAACTAGTATAATATAATAACATAATTAGAATAGTAGTTAAAATTAAACTAATATATGATTTTTTTAGAATTATAGAATTATAAAGATTAGATAAATGAGAAAAAAAGATATAGAAAGAATAAGAGTATTGAGAGAACAATCGAACTATTAATTGGAATTCAAATAGTATATTAGCATAACATATATAAATTAGAAAATTAAGTTGATACATAATATAATTGGATTAATAGTTGAAATTGAACTAATATATGGAGGTTTTAGAAAAATAGAATTATGAAGGATTAGATAAGTGAGAAAGAAAAATATATAAATGATACGAGTATTGAAAGAATGATTGAATTATTAATTGGAATTCAAATAGTATATTAGTGTAATATAATAATATAATTAGAATAATTAATTAAAAAAATTGATACCCTAAACCTAAACTCTAAACCCTAAATTATAAACTATAAACTATAAACGCTAAAACTTACAATATAAAGATTAGAAAGCTAAAAAATAATATTATAAAAATAATTATGTGATGAAAATGAAGATGTATAGAAATATTTATAGAATTATAAAAATGAAAATAATATTTTTTTGGCTAGTTCCGGTTTCGGAACACTGGTTTCGGTTCCAAAAAACTAGGAACTGTAACTGAACAGTGTATAGATATTTTAGGTACGATTCTGATTTTATGGGTCCCCTGTTCCGAAATCGGAACTGGTAGTTCAGAATCGGAACCGCCGGAGTGGCCATGTCTAGCTATAACCCATAAAATATGGTTATTTTTAAAATTTTCTAACTTTCTATTTTTTACACCATTCATTAGATAGCACATCACCATTTGATATGAGTGCAAAAAATGAGCTATGTAAGTTAGCTCGACGTCTAACCTAGATCAACTCCAGGATATTCCCATTGAATCTGAATCAGAGGCAGATGGAGCGGACCAATGGACCGAAAACAGTTACGAGGAGGAATCCGAAGATGAGCTATGTAAGTTCATATCAAGAATGGAAAGAAGTCAAAAACCGTCAAAGCATTCCAAGTGCGTGGAAGCTCTACTTAGCCCTAAAGCTGGCTCTGGAAGAAAGCTCTGGGCAAGGAACCCATTCATATGTTATTCCGAAGGTAAACGTTGGAATCCTGGGTAAATGCTTCTCAACCTTGTGAGGCCCCTGATTACTGGAGTTTGATCAGCTTGGCCGCCTGTGTAAAAATGAATCCCTACTGCCTTAATGGATGGAAAATTACTGAATGCATGTGTGTGTGCTGAATTATTATTTTTGCTTTAATGGACTTTGGAGATAGTGATGTGATTGAGATTAATAGGCCTCTGTGATGGCTGTGTTTAATTTTGCTGGGTTGTGACATTCCGTGATCCCTTGTGAGGCAATGCAGATCCTGAAATTATTCTACTTGGAGGAGGAATTGTTGATAAACTGTAGTGAATTTGCTCTCTTTTAGATGTGTATGTATGTAATGTCTTGTCTGGTAGACTGGCAAATCTGCCTTTTATTGGAACTGTTTACCACTGGGGCTGAAACTTAGGATTAATTTTGGTGGATATGAGGAACTTGCTGCGGCAGGTTAATATAAAAAATCCTCTGTGTTAGCTGCCTGGATGCACTCAAATCTTGCATGTATGGATACATGGTTTTCTACTGAATCCATGGAAGATATTTTTACTGGCAAGAATGGTAAGTATTTGAAGGAAGTGGTCTACCTTTTGCATGGTCCTGAAATCGATATTGGATGTGGAAAAGACAGGGCCAATGTTTGATTACTTAGTATATTAGCTTGCTGATTACTTTGTATATTAGCTTATTGGTAATTATTAGTGTTAATTGCCTTAGAAATCCAGATACACTTCTTTTGTATATAGTAGCAGAATTTTGTTGTGGAAAAAGAAAGTCTTACTCTAGTTGTTTCTAGAGTAAACACTTTAATTGTGCAACACGTTTTAATTTTAATCACATACCGTGTAATGGAGTAGTACTCCACATTTATTGCTTTCTAACTTTTGTAACGATGCTTTGGGTATGTCCAGCATCGTCTTTTGCCCATGTTTGTATATAAAGTTGTGTTTCTTTAAAAAAAAAATATGAGTGCAAAAAATGACATGAATACGTTCACCAACGGCAACTTTTTGAAATTTTAGCATTTTAACCAAAAATACGTGTATAACCCATTAAAAATGGCCATTTTTAAAAATTTATAACTTTCTCCTTTTTTACACCATTCATTAGATAGTACATCGCTATTTGATATGAGTGCAAAAAATGGTCACAGATGACAAGTTTTTAAAATTTTCCATTTTGGTAAAAAAAACATGGCCTATATGGATAGGTTAGTCCATGTTTTTACTAGTTATAATTGGATAGGTTGGGCTGAAGCCCGCTTAGCCCACATACTTAGGAATTCTGAAGTCTTTTATCATTTTTCAAGATTCAAGAGTTTTTAGGATTTGATGTGCCTATTGGGCTTTCAAATCGTTTGGACTCTTTATCTCCACATATATTCCTAGTTTGTTTTTTGGCTTTTGGACTGTAAAGGAGTAGTACTCCTCGTTTATGGCTTTCTTTTGTATTGGGGTGTCGGGTATATCCGGCCTCGTAAATTTTATTTATGGTATAATTAAGTAGTTTTCCATAAAAAAAAAAAAAAAAAAAAAAAAAAACATGGCCTATATCCCACAAGAAATGGTTATTTTTTTTTCAATTTTTAACTTTCTATTTTTTTACATAATTCATTATATAGCATATTGCAATTTGATATGAGTGCAAAAAACAGCACAAAAACAACTTTTGACGACAAGTTTTTGAAATGTTTTCATTTTAGGCAAAAAAACATGTGCTATAACCCACAAAAATAGTCATTTTTAAAAATCTCTAACTTTTCATTTTTTTACACCATTCATTAGATAGCACATTATCATTTGATATGAGTGCAAAAAACTATAAGAAAATGGCCACAAACGATAACTTTTTGAAAATTTACCTTTTTAACCAAAAATACGTGTGCTATAACCCATAAAAATGGTTATTTTTTAAAATTTTTAACTTTCTAGTTTTTACATAATTCATTAGATAGCACATTGCAATTTTATATGAGTGCAAAAAATTGCACCAAAATGGCTTTCGATGGCAACTTTTTTGAAAATTTCCCATTTTAGGCAAAAAAACGTGTGCTATAACCCACAAAAATGGTCATTTTTAAAATTTTAACTTTTCTTTTGTTTTTTACACCATTCATTAAATAGCACATTGCCATTTGATATGAGTGCAAAAAACTGCACGAAATTGGTGACCAATGGCAACTTTTTGAAATTTTGCCCTTTTAAACAAAAATATGTGTGCTATTACCCATTTAAATTGGTCATTTTTAAAAATTTCTAATTTTCTTTTTTTATACCATTCATTAGGTAGTACATCGCCATTTGATATGATTGCAAAAAACGACAAGAAAATGGCCACCGACGATAAGTTTTTGAAATTTACCATTTTGGTAAAAAAAAACGTGATCTATCCACAAAAATGGTCATTTTAATTTTTTTTAACTTTCTATTTTGTAACATAATTCATTAGATAACACATCGCAATTTGATATGAGTGCAAAAAATTGAACCAAAATGGCATTCGACTGCAACTTTTTGAAATTTTGCTGTTTTAGGCAAAAAAAAAACGTGTGCTATAACCCAACAAAAATGGTTCTTTTTAGAAATTTGTAACTTTTCATTTTTTTACATCATTCATTAGATAACACATTGTCATTTGATATGAGTGCAAAAAACTACACGAAAACGGCTAACAACGGCAACTTTTTGAAATTTTGCCGTTTTAACCAAAAATATGCTATAACCCATAAAAGAGGGCCATTTTTTAAAATTTCTAACTTTATCTTTTTTTACACTATTCATTAAATAGCACAGTTCCTTTTTATATGAGTGCAAAAAAAGCACGAAACGATCACCAACGGCAACTTTTTGAAATTTTGCTAACAAAAATTACGTGTGCTATAACCCACGAAAATGGTCATTTAATTTTTTTTTAACTTTCTATTTTTTACATAATTCATTAGATAGCACATCACAATTTGATATGAGTGCAAAAAAGGCACAAAAACGGCCTTTGACTGCAACTTTTTGAAATTTTGCCGTTTTAGGCAAAAAAACGTGTGTTATAACCCACAAAAATGGTCATTTTTGAAAATTTCTAAATTTTCATTTTTTAAAACCATTCATTAGATTGCACATTGCCATTTGATTTTTTTGTCTAACCTCCTGTCTAACCTCATGCAGTACTACTCCACATTGCCATTTGATATGAGTGCGAAAAACTGCATGAAACTGGCCACCAACGGAAACTTTTTGAAATTTTACCGTTTTAACCAAAAATTCGTGTGCTATAACCCATAAAAAATGGTCATTTTTAAAAATTTCTAATTTTCTTTTTTTACACAATTAATTAGATAGTATATCACATTTGATATGAGTGCAAAAATGGCACAAAAATGACCATCGATGACAAGTTTTTGAAATTTGCTGTTTTGGTAAAAAAAACGTTATCTATAACCCACAAAAATGGTCATTTTTAAAAAATTTTATTATTTTTACAGAATTCATTAGATAGCGTATCGCAATTTAATTTTTTTTACATAATTCATTAGATAGCACATCACAATTTAATATGAGTACAAAAAAGGAACCAAAACAACCATTTACGGCAACTTTTTAAAATTTTTTCGTTTTAGGTAAAAAAAATGTGTTCTATAACCCATAAAAATGGTGATTTTTAAAAATTTTCTAACTTTTCATTTTTTAAACCATTCATTAGATAACACATTGCCATTTGATATGAGTGCAAAAAATGACAAAAAAATGGTCACCAACAAAAACTTTTTAAAATTTTGCCATTTTAACAAAAAGTACATGTATTATAACCAATAAAAAAATGGTCATTTTTAAAAATTTCTAACTTTCTCTTTTTTTTACACCATTTATTAAATACTACATTGCCATTTGGTATGAGTGCAAAAAATAGCACAAAAAATGCCCATTAATGACAAGGTTAAAAAAGTACTCTATAACCCACAAAAAATGGTCATTTTTAAAAATTTTTGAATTTCAATTTTTTACATAATTTATTAAATAGCATATCGCAATTTGATATGAGTGCAAAAAATGGCCTTTGACGGCAACTTTTTAAAATTTTGTCATTTTAATCAAAAAAACGTGTACTATAACCCACAAAAATGGTCGTTTTTAAAAATTTCTAACTTTCTATTTTTTTACACCATTCTTTAGATAGCACATTGCCATTTGATGAGTGCAAAAAACTGCATGAAAATGGCCACCAACGGTAACTTCTTAAAATTTTACTATTTTAACAAAAAGTATGTGTTCTATAACCCATAAAAAATGGACATTTTTAAAAATTTATAACTTTCTCTTTTTTTAACACCATTCATTAGATAATACATTGCCATTTGATATGAGTGCAAAAAATGGCACCAAAACAGCCTTTGACAACAACTTTTTGAAATTTTGCCGTTTTAAGCAAAAATCGTGTGCTATAACTCACAAAATGGTCATTTTTAAAATTTTTCTAACTTTCTATTTTTTTACACCCTTCATTTGATAGCAAATTGCCATTTGATATGAGTGCAAAAACTGGCACGAAAACTTTTTGAAATTTTGCTATTTTAACTAAAAATACGTGTGTTAGGACCCATTAAAAATGGTCATTTTTAAAATTTTCTAACTTTCTTTTTTTTACATCATTCATTAGATAGTATATCATCATCTTACATGAGTTCAAAAAACGGCACGAAAACGGCCATCGAAGACAAGTTTTTAAAATTTGTTGTTTTGGAAAAATGGAAACAATGCATTAAAAAGCCTTACAAGAATTATTCCATTGATTCTGAGCTGGGATATTTGGAAATTCAGAAATAAAGTGATATTTGAAAATCAGAATTTTGAATTCCATGATCTGTTTAAAGCCTCATTTGAAGATATTCTGTTGTATACGGATTCACAAAAGTCCACTTGGGAGGAGTTCTGGGCTTCTAGAATTAATCCTTCTAGAAGGTATCATGTACAAATCTACAAGTGGAACCCTCCAACAGATGGACAGGTTAAAATCAACATTGCAAGTACGGTAAGAAATAACTCAGTTCAAGGAGGCATGCATGGGTGAGTTGAAAAAATGGCTTGAAAATAGTTCAGAATAGCAAGTTTTTGAACATTTCCGTTTTTGACCAAAACTCGTGAGTTATAGCCTACGAAAAATAGTGATTTTTTTAAAAATTTACATTCCTATTTTTTTCACTCCATCCATTAGAAAACACATTATCAATATGGGTGGGTTGAAAAAATGGAATGAAAATAGTCCAGAATAGATTCAACATTTCGGTTTTTTACCAAAACTCGTGAGTTATTGCCCACGAAAAATAGAAATTTTTCAAAAAATTTATATTTCTATTTTTTCACTCCGTTCACTAGATAACACATTAGCAATACGGCTGGGTTGAAAAAATGGCTTGAAAACAGTCCACAATAGCAAGTTTTTGAACATTTCGATTTTCTACCAAAACTTGTGAGTTATATATAGCCCACGAAAAATACTGATTTTTCAAAAAATTTACATTTCTATTTTTTTCACTCCGTTCACTAGATAACACATTACCATTATGGGTGGGTTGAAAAAATGTCATGAAAACAGTCCAGAATAGAAAATTTTTGAACATTTTGGTTTTTTACCAAAACTCGTGAGTTATAGCCCACGAAAAATACTGATTTTTCAAAAAAATTACATTTCTAATTTTTTGTCTCCGTTATCTAGATAACACATTACCAATATGGGTGAGTTGAAAAAATGGCATGAAAATAGTCCAGAATGGACAGTTTTTTAACATTTTGGTTTTGACCAAAACTCGTGGGTTATAACCAACGAAAATAATCATTTTTTAAAAAATTTACATTTCTATTTTTTCCACTTCGTTCACTAAATAACACATAACCAATGTGGTTGGGTTTAAAAAATGGCTTCAAAATAATCCAGAACGGTCAGTTTTTTAATATTTCTGTTTTTAAGAAAAACTCGTGAGTAATAGTTATTTTCTTTTTTTTTTCAATTGGTTCACTAGATAACACATTATCAATATGAGTTGTTTGGAAAAATGGCTTGAAAATAGTCCACAACAGCCTGTTTTTGAACATTTCCATTTTTTACCAAAACTTGTGAGTTATAGCCTAATAAAACAAAATGATTTTTTTCAAAATATTTACGTTTTTATTTTTTCACTTCATTCACAAGATAACACATTACCAATATAGGTGGGTCTAAAAATTGCATGAAAATAGTCCACAACAGCCAGGTTTTGAAATTTTCGATTTTTGACCAAAACTCGCGAGTTATAGTCCACGAAAAACAAAGATTTTTCAAAAAATTTACATTTCTTTTTTTTCACTCCGCTCACTAGATAACATATTACTAATATATATGGGTTGAAAAAATGGCATGAAAATAGTCAAGAATAGACAGTTTTTAAACATTTTAGTTTTTGATCAAAGCTCGTAAGTTATAGCCCACGAAAAATAGTGATTTTTCAAAAAATTACATTTCTATTTTTTTTCACTTCGTTCACAAGATAACACATTGCCAATATGGATGGGTTTAAGAAATGGCATGAAAACAGTCCACAACAGCCAGTTTTTAAAATTTTCAATTTTTTACCAAAATTCGTGAGTTATAGCCCAAAAAATAGTGATTTTCAAAAAATTCACATTACTGTTTTTTTCACTCCGTTCACTAGATAACTCATTACCAATATGGGTTTCTTGAAAAAGTGGCTTAAAAGAAGTCGATAATAGTCAGTTTTTTAACATTTCCGTTTTTTACTAAAACTCGGGAGTTATTACCTACGAAAATTAACGATTTTTCTAAAACTTTAAATTTATATTTTTTTCATTTTGCTCACTAGATAGCACATTACCGATATGGGTGGGTCGAAAAAATGGCTTGAAAATAGTCCTCAACAGCCAGTTTTTGAACATTTCAGTTTTTTTTTTAAAAAAGTTGTGAGTTATAGCCCACGAAAAATGGTGATTTAAAAAAAAAGGATTTTATTTTTTCACTCCGTTCATGATAAGCTGACAATTTTCACCTTATTGTATTCGTTTTACTTACCTCTTGAGCGTCCTTGTAACGTGTTTTCATGTCATTTTTTAGTGTTTTTAACGTATTTGTAGGACATTATGGCGTGGGAGGAGCAATGGAGCAAAAGAACGATGAAAAGCGTTTTCGGAAGCTGGAAAGAGCTCTCCGGCGCACCGAAAAATGCACAATTAAATACACAAAAAAATCACATTTCCATGGAGCTTCGGCGCGCTGGAGAAAAACTTCTCCGTATCGTCACGGGGTGAATGTCGCGACGTTCAAAACTAACGTCGCGACGTTAAGGCCAAATGGTGGAACGTCGCAACGTTCACAATCAAACGTTGCGCGACGTTAAGTAGCGCGGAAGATTCTCCAAGTCAATTTTGCCCTCCATTTCGAGAAGAATTCAAGGGTATTTTGGGGACATCTGAGGCACACATTTTCAACCTTAATCTCTCCCATATAAAGGTGAAATATGCAGCCAATAGAAAGAGAGAAAAGGAAGAGGAGAACAAAAGGGGGAAGAAGAAGAACAGAAGAAGAAGGAGAAAAAGAACAACAACAACAAGGAGGCACAAAGTAGTTAGTTTAGGAGTAGATTAGATTATAGTAGATTTTGGTGCCTCCATTTTGTGGAAGGAATTCATGTAATACTCATGTGCTTCAACAGTTTGGAATCATTGTAAAGCTTGGATATTTGCTTAGAATCAACATTTGGAAAGCTTCATCTTTGGTTTAATCAAATGGGTAGTTTCTTTTCCTTGCACTTGTTTGCTTATTTCCTTGCTTATTCATATATTATTGTGATGTTCTTGTGTGCCATGAGAGGCTAAATTGTTTATTACCCTTCAATTGTGGTTATGTGTTGTTGATATATTGTGTTATTGTGTGGTTTTATGCTATGGATAGCTAGGAATTAAGAACTACAAACTAGTTATTATCCCATATTAGTAATGCTAATGGTATACTAGTATGTGGGTGATGGATTAGTGGAGATATCTTAGTCCGTTCTTGCCTCCGCCATAAAGGGGGAATTGATTGAGATATTGAGAGTCCAATGTAGGTTTGATGAACTTGGTAAACATGAACTAGTTTAGTTCTTGCCTCCGCCATAAAAGGGGGAGTGAATTGGGGAATGTTTTCCAAGGGAGTGACTAGGTTCAACCCTTGCCTCCACCATGAAGGAGGGGTTGGATTAGAGAATGAATGATTGGAGAGACATTGGAATTTTGGTTGATTTAGTTAGTTAGTTCTTGCCTCTGCCATAAAGGGGGGATTGGTTAATTGGTCAATGTTCGGTAGGAGACAATCCATTTAGGTCCTTGCCTCCGCCATAAATGGGGGACTTAGTTGAATTGGCTCACTCTTAGTCGTAGTAATTCCATAGGATAAACCACACATAACACTAACATTTGAGATAACCAAATCCAAGGGTATACTTTAATTACTTGATTTCTCTTCCACACATTTTCATGTTTATTTGGTAGTATTAGCACAGTTTAGGTTATTTTCCTTCCTTGTTTATACTTTCACTACTTCACACACGTTTATACTAATTCCATAGACTCATCCCCTCCCTGTGAGTTCGACCCCTACTTCCTCTAGCTACAAAAACGTCGGTGTCTAGATGCACCTTAAATGTCGTGAGGATTAGGGTTATAAATTTATTTGATTCGGTTAAACCATAGCCTTTGACTCTAGCTCCAAAACCGCTATCAGTTCACAAGTTAACACATTACCAATGTAGGTAGGTGTAAAAAATGGAATGAAAATAGTCAAGAATAGCAAGTTTTTGAACATTTACATTTCTATTTTTTCACTCCGTTCACAAGATAACACATTACCAATATGGGTGGGTTGAAAAAATGGCTTGAAAATAGTTGAGAATAGCAAGTTTTTGAACATTTCCGTTTTTGACCAAAACTCGTGAGTTATAGCCTACGAAAAATAGTGATTTTTTAAAAATTTACATTTCTATTTTTTCACTCCATCCATTAGAAAACACATTACCAATATGGCTGGGTTGAAAAACTGGCATGAAAGTAGTCCAGAACGAACAGTGTTTCAACATTTCGGTTTTTTACCAAAACTCGTGAGTTTTTGCCTACGAAAAATAGAGATTTTTCAAAAAAATTATATTTCTATTTTTTTCACTCCATTCACTAGATAACACATTACCAATACGGCAGGGTTGAAAAAATGGCTTGAAAACAGTCCACAATAGCAAGTTTTTGAACATTTCGGTTTTCTACCGAAACTCATGAGTTATAGCCCACGAAAAAAACTGATTTTTCAAAAAATTTACATTTTTATTTTTTTTTTCACTTCGGTCACTAGATAAACATTACCAATATGGGTGGGTTGAAAAAAAGGTCATGAAACAGTCCAGAATAGACAGTTTTTGAACATTTTGGTTTTTTTACCAAAACTCGTGAGTTATATATAGCCCACGAAAAATACTAATTTTTCAAAAAAATTACATTTCTATTTTTTTTTTGCCTTCGTTCACTAGATAACACATTACCAATATGGGTGGGTTGAAAAAATGGCATGAAAATAGTCCAGAATGGACAGTTTTTTAACATTTCGGTTTTTGACCAAAACTCGTGGGTTATATAACCCACGAAAAATAGTGATTTTTCAAAAAATTTATATTTCTATTTTTTCCACTTCGTTCACTAAAAAAAACATAACAAATGTGGTTGGGTTTAAAAAATGGCTTCAAAATAGTCCAGAACGGTTAGTTTTTTTAACATTTCTGTTTTTAAGAAAAACTCGTGAGTTATAACATAGGAAAAACAGTTATTTTTTTTAAAAAAATTACATTCCTTTTTTTTAACTGGTTCACTAGATAACTCATTACCAATATGGGTTATTTGAAAAAATGGCTTGAAAATAGTTCACAATAGCTTGTTTTCGAACATTTCCGTTTTTTACAAAAACTTGTGAGTTATAGCCTACGAAAAAAAATTATTTTTTAAAAATATTTACGTTTTTTATTTTTTACTTCGTTCCTAAGATAACACATTATCAATATAGGTGGGTCAAAAAAATAGCATGAAAATAGTCCACAACAGCCATTTTTTGAAATTTTCGATTTTTGACCAAAACTCGTGAGTTATAGCCCTCGAAAAACAAAGATTTTTCAAAAAATTTACAATCCTTTTTTTTTCACTCCACTCGCTAGATAACATATTACCAATATATATGGGTTGAAAAAATGGCATGAAAATAGCCAAGAATAGACAATTTTTAAACATTTCAGTTTTTGACCAAAACTCGTAAGTTATAGCCCACGAAAAATAGTGCTTTTTCAAAAAATTACTTTTTTATTTTTTTCACTCGGTTCACAAGATAACACATTGCCAATATGGATGAGTTTAAGAAATGGAATGAAAACAATCCACAACAGCCAATTTTTGAAATTTTCAATTTTTTACCAAACCTCGTGAGCACAAAAAAAATAGTGATTTTCAAAAAATTTACATTACTGTTTTTTTTCACTCCGTTCACTAGATAACACATTACCAATATGGGTTGCTTGAAAAAGTGGCTTTAAAGAAGTCGATAATAGTCAATTTTTTAACATTTCCGTTTTTTACTAAAACTCGGGAGTTATAACCTACGAAAAATAAAGATTTTTCCAAAACTTTAAATTTATAATTTTTTTCACTTTGCTAACTAGATAGCACATTACCGATATGGGTGGGTCAAAAAAATGGCTTGAAAATAGTCCACAACAGCCAGTTTTTGAACATTTCAGTTTTTTTTAAAAAAACTCGTGATTTATAGCCCACGAAAAATGGAGTTTTTTTTAAAAAAAATTAGGATTTTATTGTTTCACTCTGTTCACAAGTTAACACATTACCAATGAAGGTAGGTGTAAAAAATTGCATGAAAATAGTCAAGAATAGCCAAATTTTGAACATTTCGGTTCTTCGCCAAAACTCGTGAGTTATTGCCCACTGAAAATAGTGTTTTTTCAAAAACTTTACATTTCTATTTTTTCACTCCGTTCACAAGATAACATATTACCAATATGGGTGGGTTGAAAAAATGGCTTGAAAATAGTCGAGAATAGCAAGGTTTTAAACATTTCCGTTTTTGACAAAAACTCGTGAGTTATAGCCTACGAAAAATAGTGATTTTTTAAAAAATTTACATTTCTATTTTTTTACTCCATCCATTAGAAAACACATTACCAAGACGGCTGGTTTGAAAAAATGGCTTGAAAATAGTCCAGAATAGCAAGTTTTTGAACATTTCGGTTTTCTACCAAAACTCATGTGTTTATAGCCCACGTAAAATACTGATTTTTCAAAAAATTTACATTTCTATTTGTTTTCACTCCGTTCACTAGATAACACATTACCAATATGGGTTGGTTGAAAAAATGGCATGAAAATAGTCCAGAATGAACAATTTTTTAACATTTCGCTTTTTGACCAAAACTCGTGGGTTATAACCCACGAAAAATAGTAATTTTTCAAAAAATTTACATTTCTATTTTTTCCACTTCGTTCACTAAATAACACATAACCAATGTGGTTGGGCTTAAAAATTGGCTTCAAAATAGTCCAGAAAGGTCAGTTTTTTAATATTTTTGTTTTTAACAAAAACTCGTGAGTTATAACACACGAAAAATGGTTATTTTTAAAAAAAATTACATTTCTTATTTTTCAATTAGTTTACTAGATAACATATTATCAATATGGGTTGTATGAAAAAATGTCTTGAAAATAGTCCACAACAGCCTGTTTTCGAGCATTTCCGTTTCTTAACAAAACTTGTGAGTTATAGCGTACGAGAAAAAATGACTTTTTTAAAAATATTTACGTTGTTATTTTTTCACTTCGTTCACAAGATAAATTATTACCAATATAGGTGGGTCTAAAAAAAGCATGAAAATAGTCAACAACAGCCACTTTTTGAAATTTTCGATTTTTGACTAAAACTCGTGAGTTATAGCCCACGAAAGACAAAGATTTTTCAAAAAATTTACATTCCTTTTTTTTCACTCCGCTCACTAGATAACATATTACCAATATATATGGGTTGAAAAAATGGCATGAAAATAGTCAAGAATAGACAGTTTTTAAACATTTCAGTTTTTGACCAAAACTCGTAAGTTATAGCCCACGAAAATAGTGATTTTTCAAAAAATTACATTTCTATTTTTTCACTCCGTTCACAAGATAACACATTGCCAATATGGATGGGTTTAAGAAATGGCATGAAAATAGTCCACAACAACCAGTGTTTGAAATTTTTAATTTTTTACCAAAACTCGTAAGTTATAGCCCAAAAAAATAGTGATTTTCAAAAAATTCACATTACTGTTTTTTTCACTCAGTTCACTAGATAACACATTACCAATATGGGTTGCTTGAAAAAGTGGCTTAAAAGTAGTCGATAATAGTTTGTTTTTTAACATTTTCATTTTTTACTAGAACTCGGGAGTTATTACCTACGAAAAATAACGATTTTTACAAAACTTTAAATATATATTTTTTTCACTTTGCTCACTAGATAGCACATTACCGATATGGGTGGGTCGAAAAAACGGCTTTAAAATAGTCCACAACAGCCAGTTTTTGAATATTTCAGTTTTTTTTATAAAAACTCAAGAGTTATAGCCCACGAAAAATAGTGATTTTTCAAAAAATTTAGGATTTTATTTTTTCACTCCGTTCACAAGTTAACATATTACCAATGAAGGTAGGTTAAAAAATGGCATGAAAATAGTCAAGAATAGCCAGTTTTTGAACATTTCGATTCTTGACCAAAACTCGTGAGTTATTGCCCACGGAAAATAGTGATTTTACAAAAAAATTACATTTCTATTTTTTCACTCCGTTCACAAGATAACACATTACCAATATGGTTGAGTTGAAAAAATGGCTTGAAAATAGTCCGGAATAGCAAGTTTTTGAACATTTCTGTTTTTGACCAAAAATCGTGAGTTATAGCCTACGAAAAATAGTGATTTTTTAAAAAATTTGTATTTTTATTTTTTTCACTCCATCCATTAGAAAACACATTACCAATATGGGTGGGTTGAAAAAATGGCATAAAAATAGTCCAGAATAGACAGTGTTTCAACATTTCGGTTTTTGACCAAAACTCGTGAGTTATTGCTTACGAAAAATAGAGATTTTTCAAAAAATTTATATTTCTATTTTTTTCACTCCGTTCACTCGATAACACATTAGCAATACGGCTGGGTTGAAAAAATGGCTTGAAAACAGTCCACAATAGCACGTTTTTTAACATTTCAATTTTTTATCAAAACTCGTGAGTTATATCCCACGAAAAATATTGGTTTTTCAAAAAATTTACATTTTTATTTTTTTCACTCTGTTCACTAGCTAACACATTAACATTATGGGTGAGTTGAAAAAATGTCATGAAAATAGTCCAGAATAGACAGTTTTTGAACATTTCGATTCTTTTACCAAAACTCCTGAGTTATTGCCCACAAAAAATACATTTCTATTTTTTTGACTCCGTTCACTAGATAACACATTACCAATATGGGTGGGTTGAAAAAATGGCATGAAAATAGTCTAGAATTGACAGTTTTTTAATATTTCAGTTTTTGACCAAAACTCTTGGGTTATAACCAACGAAAAATAGTGATTTTTCAAAAAATTTACATTTCTATTTTTTCCATTTCGTTCACTAAATAACACATAACCAATGTGGTTGGGTTTAAAAAATGGCTTCAAAATAGTCTCGAACGGTAAGTTTATTAATATTTCGGTTTTTAACAAAAACTCGTGAGTTATAACATATGAAAAATAGTTGTTTTTCAAAAAAAATTACATTCATTTTTTTTTCAATTGGTTCACTAGATAACACATTACCAATATGGGTTGTTTGAAAAATGGCTTGAAAATAGTCCACAACAGCCTATTTTCGAACATTTCCGTTTTTTACCAAAACTTGTGAGTTACAGCCTACGACAAAAAATGATTTTTTTTCAAAATATTTAGGTTTTTATTTTTTCACTTCGTTCACAAGATAACACATTACCAATACAGGTGGGTCTAAAAAATAGCATGAAAATAGTCCACAATAGCCAGTTTTTGAAATTTTTGTTTTTTGACCAAAACTTGTGAGTTATAGCCCACGAAAAATAAAGATTTTTCAAAAACTTTACATTCCTTTTTTTTCACTCCGCTCACTAGTTAACATATTACCAATATATATAAGTTTAAAAAATGGCATGAAAATAGTCAAGAATAGGAATGATTCTTTTCAGAATATTTACGTTTTTATTTTTTCACTTCGTTCAGAAGATAACACATTATCAATATAGGTGGGTCTAAAAAATAGAATGAAAATAGTCCACAACAGCTAGTTTTTGAAATTTTCGATGTTTGACCAAAACTCGCGAGTTATATCCCACAAAAAAAAGATTTTTCAAAAAATTTACATTCCTTTTTTTTTCACTCCGCTCACTAGATAACATATTACAAATATATATGGGTTGAAAAAATGGCATGAAAATAGTCAAGAATAGACAGTTTTTAAACATTTCAGTTTTTTACCAAAACTCGTAAGTTATAGCCCACAAAAAATAGTGCTTTTTCAAAAAATTACATCTATATTTTTTTCATTCCGTTCACAAGATAACACATTGCCAATATGGATGGGTTTAAGAAATTGCATGAAAACAGTCCACAACAGCCAGTTTTTGAAATTTTTAATTTTTTACCAAAACTCGTGAGTTATAGCCCAAAAAAGTAGTGATTTTCAAAAAATTCTCATTACTGTTTTTTCACTCCGTTCACTAGATAACACATTACCAATATGGGTTGCTTGAAAAAGTGGCTTAAAAGAAGTCGATAATAGTAAGTTTTTTAACATTTCCGTTTTTTACTAAAATAAGGATTTTTTCAAAACTTTAAATTTATATTTTTTTTCACTTTGCTCACTAGATAGCACATTACCGATATGGGTGGGTCGAAAAAATGGCTTGAAAATAGTCCACAACCGCAAGTTTTTTAACATTTCAGTTTTTTCATAAAAACTCCTTATTTATAGCCCATGAAAAATGGAGTTTTTTTAAAAAATTTAGGATTTTATTGTTTCACTCCATTCACAAGTTAACACATTACCAATGAAGGTAGGTGTAAAAAACTGCATGACAACTTTCAAGAATAGCCAGTTTTTGAACATTCGGTTCTTGACCAAAACTCGTGAGTTATTGCCCACGGAAAATAGTGATTTTTCAAAAACTTTACATTTCTATTTTTTCACTCCGTTCACAAGATAACACATTACCAACATGTGTGGGTTAAAAAAATGGCTTGAAAATAGTCGAGAATAGCAAGTTTTTGAAAATTTTCGTTTTGACCCAAACTCGTGAGTTATAGCCTACGAAAAATAGTGATTTTTTTAAAAAAATTCTTTTCTATTTTTTTCACTCCATCAATTAGAAAACACATTACCAATATGGGTGGGTTGAAAAAATGGCATGAAAATAGTCCTGAATAGACAGTGTTTCAACATTTCGATTTTTGACCAAAACTCGTGATAAGCCCACGAAAAATAGAGATTTTTCAAAAACTTTACATTTCTATTTTTTCACTCCGTTCACAAGATAACACATTACCAACATGTGTGGGTTAAAAAAATGGCTTGAAAATAGTCGAGAATAGCAAGTTTTTGAAAATTTCCGTTTTGACCCAAACTCGTGAGTATAGCCTACGAAAAATAGTGATTTTTTAAAAAATTTTCATTTCTATTTTTTTCACTCCATCAATTAGAAAACACATTACCAATATGGGTGGGTTGAAAAAATGGCATGAAAATAGTCCTGAATAGACAGTGTTTCAACATTTCGATTTTTGACCAAAACTCGTGATAAGCCCACGAAAAATAGAGATTTTTCAAAAACTTTACATTTCTATTTTTTCACTCCGTTCACAAGATAACACATTACCAACATGTGTGGGTTAAAAAAATGGCTTGAAAATAGTCGAGAATAGCAAGTTTTTGAAAATTTCCGTTTTGACCCAAACTCGTGAGTATAGCCTACGAAAAATAGTGATTTTTTAAAAAAATTTCATTTCTATTTTTTTCACTCCATCAATTAGAAAACACATTACCAATATGGGTGGGTTGAAAAAATGGCATAAAAATAGTCCAGAATAAATAGTGTTTCAACATTTCGATTTTTGACTAAAACTCGTGATAAGCCCACGAAAAATAGAGATTTTTCAAAAAATTTATATTTCTATTTTTTTCACTCCGTTCACTAGATAACACATTACTAATACGGCTAGGTTGAATAAATGGCTTGAAAACAGTCCACAATACCAAGTTTTTGAACATTTCGGTTTTCTACAAAAACTCGTGAGTTATAGCCCACGAAAAATACTGATTTTTCAAAATATTTACATTTCTATTTTTTTCACTCCATTCACTAGATAACACATTACCAATACGTGTGGGTTGAAAAAATGTAATGAAAACAGTCCAGAATAGATAGTTTTTGAACATTTCGGTGTTTTTACCAAAATTCATGAGTTATAGCCCACGAAAAATACTGATTTTTCAAAAAAAATTACATTTCACTAGATAACACATTACCAATATGACTGGGTTAAAAAATTGGCATAAAAATAGTCCAAAATGGACAGTTTTTTAACATTTCAGTTTTTGACCAAAACTCGTGGATTATACCCACGAAAAATAGTGATTTTTCAAAAAATTTACATTTCTATTTTTTCCACTTTGTTTACTAAATAACACATAACCAATGTGGTTGGGTTTAAAAATTGGCTTCAAAATAGTCCAGAACGGTCAGTTTTTTAATATTTCTGTTTTTAACAAAAACTCGTGAGTTATTAACACACGAAAAATAGTTATTTTTCAAAAAAAAATTACATTTATTTTTTTTCAATTGGTTCACTAGATAACACATTATCAATATGGGATGTTAGAAAAAATGGCTTGAAAATAGTCCACAACAGCCTGTATTCGAACATTTCAGTTTTTTTCATAAAAACTCGTGAGTTATAACTCACGAAAAATGGTGATTTTTCAAAAAATTTAGGATTTTATTTTTTCACTCCGTTCACAAGTTAACACATTACCAATGAAGATTGGTGTAAAAAAAGGCATGAAAATAGTCAACAATAGCCAGTTTTTGAACATTTCGGTTCTTGACCAAAACTCGTTCACAAGATAACATATTACCAATATGAGTGAGTTGAAAAATGGCTTGAAAATAGTCGAGAATAGCAAGTTTTTGAACATTTCCATTTTTGACCAAAACTCGTGAGTTATAGCCTACGAAAAATAATGATTTTTTAAAAAATTTACATTTATTTTTTTTTCACTCCATCCATTAGAAAACACTTTACCAATATGGGTGGGTTGAAAAAATGGCATGAAAGTAGTCCAGAAAAGACAGTGTTTCAACATTTCGTTTTTTTTTACCAAATCTCGTGAATTATTGCCTACGAAAAATAGAGATTTTTCAAAAAATTTATATTTCTATTTTTTTTCACTCCGTTCACTAGATAACACATTAGCAATACGGCTGGGTTGAAAAATTGGCTTGAAAACAGTCAACAATAGCAAGTTTTTGAACATTTCGGTTTTCTAACGAACCTCGTGAGTTATAGCCTACGAAAAAAATATGATTTTTCAAAAAATTTAAATTTTTATTTTTTTCACTCCGTTCGCTAGATAACACATTACCAATATGGGTGGGTTGAAAAAATGTCATGAAAACATTCCAGAATAGACAATTTTTGAACATTTCGGTTTTTATCAAAACTCGTGAGTTATATATAGCCCACGAAAAATTCCAAATTTTCAAAAAAATTACATTTCTATTTTTTTTTGTCTCCGTTCACTAGATAACACATTACCAATATGGGTGGGTTGAAAAAATGGCTTGAAAATAGTCCAGAATGAACATTTTTTAACATTTCGGTTTTTGAACAAAACTCGTGGGTTATAACCCACGAAAAATAACGCGTTTTTTCAAAAAATTTACATTTCTATTTTTTCCACTTCATTCACTAAATAACACATAACCAATGTGGTTGGGTTTAAAAATGGCTTCATAATAGTCCAGAACGGTCAGTTTTTTAATATTTTAGTTTTTAACAAAAACTCGTGAGTTATAACACACGAAAAATAGTTATTTTTAAAAAAAATTACATTTCTTTTTTTTCAATTGGTTCACTAGAAAACACATTACCAAAATGGGTAGGTTAAAAAAATGGCATAAAAATATTTCAGAATGGACTTCGTGGGATATAACCCACGAAAAATAGTGATTTTTCAAAAAATTTACATTTCTATTTTTTCCACATCGTTCACTAAATAACACATAACCAATGTGGTTGGATTTAAAAATTGGCTTCAAAATTGTCCAGAACGGTCAGTTTTTTGATATTTCTATTTTTAACAAAAACTCGTGAGTTATAACACACGAAAATAGTTATTTTTCAAAAAAAATTATATTTCTTTTTTTTCAATTGGTTTAATAGATAACAGATTACCAATATGGGATGTTTGAAAAAATGTCTTGAAAATAGAACACAACAGCCTGTATTCGAACATTTCAGTTTTTTTTATAAAAACTCGTAAATTATAGCCCATGAAAAATAGAGATTTTTCAAAAAATTTAGGATTTTATTTTTTCACTCCATTCACAAGTCAACACATTAACAATTAATATAGGTGTAAAAAATGGCATAAAAATTGTCAAGAATAGCCAGTTTTTGAACATTTCGGTTCTTGACCAAAGCTCGTGAGTTATTGCCCACAAAAAATAGTGATTTTTCAAAAACTTTACAATTCTATTTTTCACTCCGTTCCCAAGACAACATGTGAGACTTAGAGTCTTAATCTTACTTATTTTGATGATTAACAAACAATTATGTTTATGCTAATGGTTGAAAAAGTGTTTCAATATGATAGAGATTCAAAAGAAGCCAAGCATGGAGTTGAATTACATGAAGAAATAATTGGAAGTGCAAAAAAGATGAAAAGATTCAAAAGAAGCCAAGCATGGAGTTGGATTGCATGAAGAAAGAATTGGAAGTGCAAAAGATATGAAAGTATGGTAAATTAGTTCATTTGTATAAATAGCTCAAGAAGTTGTTTTACTTTTTTAAGGCTCAAGTAAAAATGTTTTCAAAGTGATCTTCAAATGATGCTCAAGTAAAAATGTTTTCAAAGTTTTTTTCATGCTGAAGAAATCTGCCAGGGTTTAGTATTTCGATCATATCTCTCTCATTTTAAGTCCAAATGGAGTGATTCTGGTGCCATTAAAAAGTTAAGAGAAAGGGCTACAACTTTTATGTTTTACGTTTTTCAAAATTCTATCGGGAACATATCGAAACATGGCTTATAAGTTTTGGACGACCATTTCGGACGACCTAGCCGTCCGAACCTAAACTTCAGAGACGATGAAATTTTCTGTTGAGTTTCGGACGCCTCCATTGGAGTTTCGGACCCTTCTGCCAGTGTTTTATATTTTGATCATATCTCTCTCATTTTACATCCAAATTGAATGCTTAAGATACCATTGGAAAGCTAAGAGGAAGAGCTACAACTTTGATGTTTTACATTTTTCCAAATTCCGTCTGAAACATATAGAAAAATGGCTGTCAAGTTTCGGACGACTCCATTGGAGCTTCGGCCGTCCGAAACACCCGTCCGAAACTCATAACGGCTAGTTTTTTAAAGGTCAAACATGAACGTTTTCTTGTCATTTTTTGTGTAGTTTAAATACCACCAAATGCACAAACGTTTAAAAAACTTCTCCCTTGATTCCTTGAGCTTCCAATCTTGAAAAACACTCTCTACAACTCTTTCATTACACTTTGATTTCTCAAGACACAAAAGATTAAAAGTTCTTGAGCCTTTTCTTGAGTATTTCATTTCATTCTTGAGCTATACATTATTGAGTTGTAATTTTCATATAGGAATCATTATTTGAGCTACACTTCATCTTATCTACCCAAATTGTGGGTTGTAATTTCATTATTCATTTTCTATTGTGAGGAGGTAGAAATCCTAAGTTAGTATACTTGGGTAATTGAAATCCTAAGTTGGTATACTTGGGTGAGTGAAATCCTAAGTGGGTATACTTGGGTAATTGAAATCCTAAGTGGGTATACTTGGGTAATTGAAATCCTAAGTTGAGATACTTGGGTTGTAAAAGTGGTTCTTTTGATCTCACCACTAGAAAAGAGATCACTTCATAGTGAAGAAGTTGAAATCCTAAGTTGGAGAACTTGGGTAGTGGATGTAGAGTGCTCCAAGGGGGAGACTTGAACCACTCTAAATTGATTGTGTCAATTGATCTTTATTACTTTCAGTTTTTACTATTATTTCATCTTGTTCATGATTTAATTTACTGCACTTGGATTGAAGTATATATTCATTGTGTTGTTGAAATATTTCATTAAACATCATTTGATATTACACTTGATGCAAGTCACACTACTCACTCATCATTGTTGAATTGAATTTGAATTGATTGGTGTATAAGAAATTTTTAGAAACCTAATTCACCCCCCTCTTAGGTTGCCTTAGACCTTACACAACACATTACCAATATGGGTGGGATGAAAAATTGGCTTGAAAATAGTCCAGAATAGCAAGTTTTTGAACATTTTCGTTTTTGACCAAAACTCTGAGTTATAACCTACAAAAAATAGTGATTTTCTAAATAATTTTTCACTCCATCCATTAGAAAATACATTACCAATATGTGTGGGTTGAAAAAATGGCATGAAAATAGTCCAGAACAGACAGTGTTTCAACATTTCGATTTTTGACCAAAACTCGTGAGTTATTGCCCACGTAAAATAGAGATCTTTCAAAAAATTTATATTTCTATTTTTTTCACTCCGTTCACTAGATAACATATTATCAATACGACTGGGTCAAAAAAATGGCTTCAAAACAGTCCACAATAGCAAGTTTTTGAACATTTCGGTTTTCTACCAAAACTCGTAGCCCACGAAAAATACTGATTTTTCAAAAAATTTACATTTCTATTTTTTTTCACTCCGTTTACTAGATAACACATTACCAATAGAAAAAATGTCTTGAAAACAGTCCAGAATAGACAGTTTTTGAATATTTCGTTTTTTTACCAAAACTCGTGAGTTATAGCCCACGAAAAATACAGATTTTTCAAAAAAATTACATTTCTATTTTTTTTGTCTCCGTTCACTAGATAACACATTACCAATATGGGTAGGTTGAAAAAATGGCATGAAAATAGTCCAGAATGGACAGGTTTTAACATTTCGGTTTTTGACCAAAACTCGAGGGTTATAACCCACGAAAAATTTTGATTTTTCAAAAAATTTACATTTCTATTTTTTCCACTTCTTTCACTAAATAACACATAACCAACCTGGTTGGGTTTAAAAAAATGGCTTCAAAATAATCCTGAACGGTCAATTTTTTATTTTTTAACAAAAACTCGTGAGTTATAACACACGAAAAATAGTTATTTTTAAAAAAAAATACATTTCTTTTTTTTCAATTGGTTCACTAGATAACACATTACCAATATGGGTTGTTTGAAAAAATGGCTGGAAAATAGTCCACAACAGCCTGTTTTCGAACATTTCCGTTTTTTACCAAAACTTGTGAGTTATAGCCTACGAAAAAAATGATTTTTTTGAAAATATTTACGTTTTTATTTCTTCACTTCGTTCAGAAGATAAAACATTACCAATATAATTGGGTCAAAAAAATAGCATGAAAGTAGTCCACAACAGCCAGTTTTTGAAATTTTCGATTTTTGACCAAAACTCGTGAGTTATAGCGGACGAAAAATAAAGATTTTTCAAAAACTTTACATTCCTTTTTTTCACTCCGCTCACTAGATAACATATTACCAATATATATGGGTTGAAAAAATGGCATGAAAATAGTCAAGAACAGACAGTTTTTGAACATTTCCGTTTTTGACCAAAACTCTTGAGTTATAGCCTACAAAAAATAGTGATTTTCTAAAAAATTTACATTTCTATTTTTTCACTACATCCATTAGAAAACACATTGAAATGACATGAAAAAAGTCCAGAACAGACAATGTTTCAACATTTCGATTTTTGACCAAAACTAGTGAGTTATTGCCCACGTAAAATAGAGATTTTTCAAAAAATTTATATTTCTATTTTTTTCACTCCGTTCACTAGATAACATATTACCAATACGACTGGGTTAAAAAAATGGCTTGAAAACAGTCCACAATAGCAAGTTTTTAAACATTTCGGTTTTCTACCAAAACTCGTGAGTTATAGCCCACGAAAAATACTGATTTTTCAAAAAAATTACATTTCTATTTTTTTCCACTCCGTTCACTAGATAACACATTACGAATAGAAAAAATGTCTTGAAAACAGTCCAGAATAGACAGTTTTTTAAACATTTCGGTTTTTTACCAAAACTCGTGAGTTATAGCCCACGAAAATACAGATTTTTCCAAAAAATTACATTTCTATTTTTTTGTCTTCGTTCACTAGATAACACATTACCAATATGGGTGGGTTGAAAAAATGGCATGAAAATAGTCCAGCATGGACAGTTTTTAACTTTTCGATTTTTGACCAAAACTCGTGGATTATAGCCCATGAAAAATAGTGATTTTTCAAAAAAAATTTACATTTCTATTTTTATCAGTTGGTTCACTAAATAACACATAACCAATGTGGTTGGGTTTAAAAAATGGCTTCAAAATAGTCCGGAACGGTCAGTTTTTTAATATTTCATTTTTTAACCAAAACTCGTGAGTTATAACACACTAAAAATAGTTATTTTTCAAAAAAAAATTACATTTCTTTTTTTTCAATTATTTCACTAGATAACACACTCCTAATATGGGTTGTTTGAAAAATTGGCTTGAAAATAGTCCACAACAGCCTGTTTTCGAACATTTCCGTTTTTTACTAAAACTTGTGAGTTATAGCCTACGAAAAAAAATGATTTTTTTCAAAACATTTACGTTTTTATTTCTTCACTTCGTTCGCAACATAAAACATTACCAATATAGGTGGGTCTAAAAAATAGCATGAAAATAGTCCACAACAGCCTGTTTTTTTGAAATTTTTGATTTTTGACCAAAACTCGTGAGTTATAGCCCACAAAAAATATAGATTTTTCAAAAACTTTACATTCCATTTTTTTCACTCCGCTCACTAGATAACATATTACCAATATATATATGGGTTGAAAAAATGGCATGAAAATAGTCAAGAATAGACAGTTTTTAAACATTTCAATTTTTGACAAAAACTCGTAGGTTATAGCGCCCACGAAAAATAGTGATTTTTCAAAAAATTACTTTTCTATTTTTTTCACACCGTTCACAAGATAACACATTGCCAATATGGATGGGTTTAAGAAATGGCATGAAAATAGTCCACAACAGCCAGTTTTTGAAATTTTTAATTTTTTACCAAAACTCGTGAGTTATAGCCCAAAAAAATAGGGATTTTCAAAAATTCACATTACCGTTTTTTTTACACCGTTCACTAAATAACACATTGCCAATATGTGTTGCTTGAAAAAGTGGCTTAAAAGTAGTCGATAATAGTCAGTTTTTTAACATTTCTGTTTTCTATTACATACGAAAAATAACGATTTTTCCAAAACTTTAAATTTATATTTTTTTCCACTTTGCTCACTAGATAGCACATTACCGATATGGGTGGGTCGAAAAAATGGCTTTAAATAGCACACAACAGCCAGTTGTTGAACATTTTAGTTTTTTTATAAAAACTCGTGAGTTATAGCCCACGAAAAATTGTGATTTTTCAAAAAATTTGGGATTTTATTTTTTCACTCCGTTCACAAGTTAACACATAACCAATGAAGGTAGGTGTGAAAAATGGCATGAAAATTGTCAAGAATAGCCAGTTTTTGAACATTTCGGTTCTTGACCAAAACTCGTGAGTTATTGTCCACGGAAAATAGTGATTTTTCAAAAACTTTACATTTTTAATTTTCACTCCGTTCACAAGACAACACATTACCAATATGGCTGGGATGAAAAAATGGCTTGAAAATAGTCCAGAATAACAAGTTTTTGAACATTTTCGTTTTTGACCAAAACTCGTGAGTTATAGCCTACAAAACATAGTGATTTTCTAAAATATTTACATTTTTATTTTGTCACTCCATCCATCAGAAAACACATTACCAATATGGGTGGGTTGAAAAAATGGCATGAAAATAGTCCAGAATAGACAGTGTTTCAACATTTCGGTTTTTGACCAAAACACGTGAGTTATTGCCCACGTAAAATAGAGATTTTTCAAAAAATTTATATTTCTATTTTTTCACTCCGTTCACTAGATAACATATTACCAATACGGCTGGGTTAAAAAAATGGCTTGAAAACAATCCACAATAGCAAGTTTTTGAACATTTCGGTTTTCTACCAAAACTCGTGAGTTATAGCCCACGAAAAATAATGATTTTTCAAAAAAATTACATTTCTATTTTTTTTCACTCAGTTTACTAGATAACACATTACCAATAGAAAAAATGTCTTTGAAAACAGTCCAGAATAGACAGTTTTTGAACATTTCGGTTTTTTACCAAAACTCGTGAGTTATAGCCCACGAAAAATACTGATTTTTCAAAAAAATTACATTTCTATTTTTGTCTCCGTTCACCAGATAACACATTACCAATATGGGTGGGTTGAAAAAATGGCATGAAAATAGTCCAGAATGGATAATTTTTAACATTTCAATTTTTGACCAAAACTCGTGGGTTTTAACCCACGAAAAATAGTGATTTTTCAAAAAAAATTACATTTCTATTTTTTCCACTTGGTTCACTAAATAACACATAACCAATGTGGTTGGGTTTAAAAAATGGCTTCAAAATAGTCCGGAACGGTCAGTTTTTTGATATTTCATTTTTTAACAAAAACTCGTGAGTTATAACACACGAAAAATAGTTATTTCTCAAAAAAATTACATTTCTTTTTTTTCAATTGGTTCACTAGATAACACATTACCCATATGGGTTGTTTGAAAAAATGGCTTGAAAATAGTCCACAACAGCCTGTTTTCGAACATTTCCGTTTTTTACCAAAACTTGTGAGTTATAGCCTACGAAAAAAATGGCTTTTTTCAAAATATTTACATTTTTATTTCTTCACTTCGTTCACAAGATAAAACATTACCAATATAGGTGGGTCTAAAAAATACCATGAAAATAGTCCACAACAGCCAGTGTTTGAAATTTTCGATTTTTGACCAAAACTCGTGAGTTATTGTCCACGGAAAATAGTGATTTTTCAAAAACTTTACATTTCTATTTTTCACTCCGTTCACAAGACAACACATTACCAATATGGGTGGGATGAAAAAATGGCTTGAAAATAGTCCAGAATAGCAAGTTTTTGAACATTTCTGATAAGGTGATATTTTTCACCTTATTGTAATCGTTTTACTCATCTCTTGAGCGTCCTTGTAACGTGCTTTTATGTCGTTTTTATGTGTTTTTAACGTATTTGTAGGACATTATGGCGTGGGAGAAGCAACGAAGCAAAAGAGCGACAAAAAGAGCGCATTTCGAGAGCTGAGGCGGATGTGAACAAATGCTGAAGAACTCTGCCAGGGTTTAGTATTTCGATCATATCTCGCTCCATTTACGTTCAAATGGAATTATTCATGTGCCATTGGAAAGCTAAGAGGAAGAGCTACAACTTTCATGTTTTGGGTTTTTCCAAATTCGTTCTGGATCATAGAGAAAATTGGCTCACAAACGAGTGGCGCGCCGAAAATTCCAAGTTTTGGAATTTCCAAAACTTCCAGACCTCTCCGGCGCGCCGCTGGTGGTCGCGAAGGGCTGAATGTTGACTGTTTTTTCCTCCATTTTGAGAAGACTTCAAGGGCATTTTTGGCACGTCTGAAACACACATTTTGCAACCCTAATCTCTCCCTTATTGATGAAATCTGCAGCTAAAGAAAAAGGTGGGGTAGAAGAAGAAGAGATCAAGAGGAAGCCACCTTTTGTTAGTTTAGGTTAGATTAGTTTATTTTGTAACTTTTCCTCCCTAGAAACTCCACAAGAACACCCAACTAGTTTTGATTGAAGAAAGCTTGGAGCTTGGGCTTGAATCAATTGGAGTAAATAGCATCAATTGCAGAGGATTTCATGTAAAGTCATTGGCTCTAAGGACTTGTTTTGATTAAAGAAATCTTGGAGCTTGGGCTTGAATCATCAAAGGGGAGTACTACTCTTTGTATATCTTTGTTGAATTCCTTACTTTGATTCATTATTGTGATGTTCTTAGTAGCTTTGATGTGCTAAATTGCTAGTGCCCTTGGAGATTGGTTATTGATTGTTGAATTCTTGTGCTTTATTGTGGATTTTATGTTGTGGGTAATCAAGAATTAGGAACTACAAGCTAGTCTAATATTCCATACTAGTAATGCTTAAGGTAGATTAGTATGTGGTAGTGGATTAGTGGTGGTGTTCTAGCCTTTTCTTGCCTCCGCCATAAAGGGGAAATTGGTTAGGACATTGAGATACCGATGTTAGGGTTGGTGAATTTGGGTAGCATGAACTAACTTAGACCTTGCCTCCGCCATAAAGGAAGGAATAGCTTAGGGAGTGATATTTGAAAGAGTGAATAGGTTTGGCTCTTGCCTTCACCATAAAGGAGGAGCCAAGCTAGAGTGCGATAAGCTTGGGAGAACATAGGGCTCTAGATTGACCTAAATTGGTAAATCCTTGCCTCCGCCATAAAGGGGGGATTACCTACGAAGTCAATTTTCTGTAGGTGTCAACGTTATTAGGTTCTAGCTTCCGCCATAAAAGTGGAACTTGATTGATGTTGTCACACTCTTAGTTCGTTAACCCATACTTGTAAACCACATAAAACACTAATGTTTAGGAAAATCAATACTCCAAGGGTACACTTTATTGCATGATTCCTTATCCATGATGCATTTATTTCTTGTTGTTGTTCTTTTATTTAGTTTGTAGTTTAGGTCATTTTATTGCTTGTTTGTAATTCCACTACTTCACACACATTCACAATTTCCGTTTTTGACCAAAACTCGTGAGTTATAGCTTACAAAAAATAGTGATTTTATAAAAAATTTACATTTCTATTTTTTCACTCCATCCATTAGAAAACACATTGCCAATATGGGTGGGTTGAAAAAATGGCATGAAAAAATTCCATAACAGACAGTGTTTCAACATTTCGGTTTTTGACCAAAACTCATGAGTTATTGCCCACGTAAAATAGAGATTTTTCAAAAAAAATTATATTTCTATTTTTTTCACTCCGTTCACTAGATAACATATAACCAATACGACTGGGTTAAAAAAATGGCTTGAAAACAGTCCACAATAGCAAGTTTTTGAACACTTCAATTTTCTACCAAAACTCGTGAGTTATAGCCCACGAAAAATACAAATTTTTCCAAAAATTTACATTTCTATTTTTTTCACTCCGTTTACTATATAACACATTACCAATAGAAAAAATGTCTTGAAAACAGTCCAGAATAGACAGTTTTTGAACATTTCGGTTTTTTACCAAAACTCGTGAGTTATAACCCACGAAAAATACTGATTTTTCAAAAAAAATTACATTTCTATTTTTTTGTCTCCGTTCACTAGATAACACATTACCAATATGGGTGGGTTGAAAAAATGGCATGAAAATAGTCCTGAATGGATAGTTTTTAACATTTTGATTTTTGACCAAAACTCGAGGGTTATAACCCACGAAAAATAGTGATTTTTCAAAAAATTTACATTTCTATTTTTTCCACTTGGTTCACTAAATAACACATAACCAACGTGGTTGGGTTTAAAAAATGGCTTCAAAATAGTCCGGAACGGTCAGTTTTTCATTTTCAAAAAAAACTCGTGAGTTATAACACACGAAAAATAGTTATTTTTCAAAAAAAATTACATTTCTTTTTTTTCAATTGGTTCACTAGATAACACATTACTAATATAGGTGGGTCTAAAAAATAGCATGAAAATAGTCCACAACAGCCAGTTTTTGAAATTTTTTATTTTTGACCAAAACTCGTGAGTTATAGCCCACGAAAAATAAAGATTTTTCAAAAACTTTACGTTCCTTTTTTTTCACTCCGCTCATTAGATAACATATTACAAATATATATGGGTTGAAAAAATGGCATGAAAATAGTCAAGAATAGACAGTTTTTAAACATTTCAGTTTTTGACCAAAACTTGTAAGTTGCCCAAGAAAAATAGTGATTTTTCAAAAAATTACATTTCTATTTTTTTCACTCCGTTCACAAGATAACACGTTGCCAATATGGATAGGTTTAAGAAATGGCATGAAAACAGTCCACAACAGCCAGTTTTTAAAATTTTCAATTTTTTACCAAAACTCGTGAGTTATAGCCCAAAAAAATAGGGATTTTCAAAAATTCACATCACTATTTTTTTGACTCCGTTCACAAGATAACACATTGCCAATATGGGTTGCTTGAAAAAGTGGCTTAAAAGTAGTCGATTATAGTCAATTTTTTAACATTACCGTTTTTTATTACCTACGAAAAATAACGATTTTTCCAAAACTTCAAATTTATATTTTTTTCCACTTTGCTCACTAGATAGCACATTACCGATATGGGCGGGTCGAAAAAATGGCTTGAAAATAGCCCACAACAGCCAGTTGTTGAACATTTCAGTTTTTTTATAAAAACTCGTGAGTTATAGCCCACGAAAAATAGTGATTTTTCAAAAATTTTAGGATTTTATTTTTTCACTCCGTTCGCAAGTTAACACATTACCAATGAAGGTAGGGGTAAAAAATGGCATGAAAATTGTCAAGAATAGCCAATTTTTGAACATTTCGGTTCTTGACCAAAACTCGTGAGTTATTGCCCACGGAAAATAGTGATTTTTCAAAAACTTTACATTTATATTTTTCACTCCGTTCACAAGACAACACATTACCAATATGGGTGGGATGAAAAAATGGCTTAAAAATAGTCCAGAATAGCAAGTTTTTGAACATTTTCGTTTTTGACCAAAACTCGTGAGTATAGCTTACAAAAAATAGTGATTTTATAAAAAATTTACATTTCTATTTTTTCTCTCTATCCATTAGAAAACACATTACCAATATGGGTGGGTTGAAAAAATGGCATGAAAATAGTCCAGAACAGACAGTGTTTCAACATTTCGGTTTTTGACCAAAACTCGTGAGTTATTGCCCACGTAAAATAGAGATTTTTCAAAAAAATTTATATTTCTATTTTTTTCACTCCGTTCACTAGATAACATATCACCAATACCGCTGGGTTAAAAAAATGGCTTGAAAACAGTCCACAATAGCAAGTTTTTGAACATTTCGATTTTCTACCAAAACTCGTGAGTTATAGCCCACGAAAAATACTGATTTTTCAAAAAATTTACATTTCTATTTTTTTTCACTCCGTTTACTATATAACACATTACCAATAGAAAAAATGTCTTGAAAACAGTCCAGAATAGACAGTTTTTGAACATTTCGGTTTTTTACCAAAACTCGTGAGTTATAGCCCACGAAAAATATTGATTTTTCAAAAAAATTACATTTCTATTTTTTTGTCTCCGTTCACTAGATAACATATTACCAATATGGGTGGGTTGAAAAAATGGCATGAAAATAGTCCAGAATGGATAGTTTTTAACATTTCGATTTTTGACCAAAACTAGTGGGTTATAAACCCACGAAAAATAGTGATTTTTCAAAAAATTTACATTTCTAGTTTTTCCACTTGGTTCACTAAATAACACATAACCAACGTGGTTGGGTTTAAAAAATGGCTTCAAAATAGTCCGGAACGGTCAGTTTTTCATTTTTTAACAAAAACTCGTGAGTTATAACACACGAAAAATAGTTATTTTTCAAAAAAAAATTACATTTCTTTTTTTTCAATTGGTTCACTAGATAACACATTACCAATATGGGTTTGTTGAAAAATTGGCTTGAAAATAGTCCACAACATCCTGTTTTCGAACATTTCCGTTTTTTACCAAAACTTGTGAGTTATAGTCTACGAAAAAAATGATTTTTTTGAAAATATTTACGTTTTTATTTCTTCACTTCGTTCACAAGATAAAACATTACCAATATAGGTTGGTCTAAAAAATAGCATAAAAATAGTCCACAACAGCCAGTTTTTGAAATTTTTTATTTTTGACCAAAACTCGTGAGTTATAGCCCACGAAAAATAAAGATTTTTCAAAAACTTTATGTTCCTTTTTTTTCACTCCGCTCATTAGATAACATATTACCAATATATATGGGTTGAAAAAATGGCATGAAAATAGTCAAGAATAGACAGTTATTAAACATTTCAGTTTTTGACCAAAACTTGTAAGTTAGAGCGCCCACGAAAAATAGTGATTTTTCAAAAAATTACATTTCTATTTTTTTTCACTCCGTTCACAAGATAATACATTGCCAATATGGATGGGTTTAAGAAATGGCATGAAAATAGTCCACAACAGCCAGTTTTTAAAATTTTTAATTTTTTACCAAAACTCGTGAGTTATATCCCAAAAAAATAGGGATTTTCAAAAATTCACATCACTATTTTTTTCACTCCGTTCACTAGATAACACATTGCCAATATGGGTTGCTTGAAAAAGTGGCTTAAAAGTAGTCGATTATAGTCAGTTTTTTAACATTTCTGTTTTTTATTACCCGAAAAATAACGATTTTTCCAAAACATCAAATTTATATTTTTTATAAACTTTGCTCACTAGATAGCACATTACCGATATGGATGGGTCGAAAAAATGGCTTGAAAATAGCCCACAACAGCCAGTTGTTGAACATTTCGGTTTTTTTATAAAAACTCGTGAGTTATAGCCCACGAAAAATAGTGATTTTTCAAAAATTTTAGGATTTTATTTTTTCACTCCGTTCGCAAGTTAACACATTACCAATGAAGGAAGGGGTAAAAAATGGCATGAAAATTGTCAAGAATAGCCAGTTTTTGAACATTTCGGTTCTTGACCGAAACTCGTGAGTTATTGCCCACGGAAAATAGTGATTTTTCAAAAACTTTACATTTCTATTTTTCACTCCGTTCACAAGACAACACATTACCAAAATCGGTGGGATGAAAAAATGGTTGAAAATAGTCCAGAATAGCAAGTTTTTGAACATTTCCGGTTTTGATCAAAACTCGTGAGTTATAGCCTACAAAAAATAGTGATTTTCTAAAAAATTTACATTTCTATTTTTTCACTCAATCCATTAGAAAACACATTACCAATATGGGTGGGTTGAAAAAATGGCATGAAAATAGTCCAGAACAGACAGTGTTTCAACATTTCGGTTTTTTACTAAAACTCGTGAGTTATTTACCCACGTAAAATAGAGATTTTTCAAAAAAAATATATTTCTATTTTTTTCACTCCGTTCACTAGATAACATATTACCAATACATCTGGGTTAAAAAAATGGCTTGAAAACAGTCCACGATAGCAACTTTTTGAACATTTCGGTTTTCTACCAAAATTCGAGAGTTACAGCTCACGAAAAATACTGATTTTTCAAAAAAATTATATTTCTATTTTTTTGTCTCCGTTCACTAGATAACACAATACCAATATGGGTGGGTTGAAAAAATGGCATGAAAATAGTCCAGAATGGATAGTTTTTAACATTTCGATTTTTGACCAAAACTCGTGGGTTATAATCCACGAAAAATAGTGATTTTTCAAAAAATTTACATTTCTATTTTTTCCACTTGGTTCACTAAATAACACATAACCAATGTGGTTGGGTTTAAAAAATGGCTTCAAAATAGTTCGGAACGGTCAGTTTTTCATTTTTTAACAAAAACTCGTGAGTTATAACACACGAAAAATAGTTATTTTTCAAAAAACAATTACATTTCTTTTTTTTCAATTGGTTCACTAGATAACACATTACCAATATGGGTTGTTTGAAAATTTGGCTTGAAAATAGTCCACAACAGCCTGTTTTTGAACATTTCCGTTTTTTACCAAAACTTGTGAGTAGCCTACGAAAAAAATGATTTTTTTGAAAATATTTACGTTTTTATTTCTTCACTTCGTTCACAAGTTAAAACATTACCAATATAGGTGGGTCTAAAAAATAGTATGAAAATAGTCCACAACAGTCAGTTTTTGAAATTTTTTATTTTTGACCAAAACTCGTGAGTTATAGCCCACGAAAAATAAAGATTTTTCAAAAACTTTACGTTCCTTTTTTTTCACTCCGCTCATTAGATAACATATTACCAATATATATGGGTTGAAAAAATGGCATGAAAATAGTCAAGAATAGACAGTTTTTAAACATTTCAGTTTTTGACCAAAACTTGTAAGTTATAGCGCCCATGAAAAATAGTGATTTTCAAAAAATTACATTTCTATTTTTTTTCACTCCGTTCACAAGATAACACATTGCCAATATGGATGGGTTTAAGAAATGGCATGAAAATAGTCCACAACAGCCAGTTTTTAAAATTTTTAATTTTTTACCAAAACTCGTGAGTTATATCCCAAAAAAATAAGGATTTTCAAAAATTCACATCACTATTTTTTTCACTCCGTTCACTAGATAACACATTGCCAATATGGGTTGCTTGAAAAAGTGGCTTAAAAGTAGTCGATTATAGTCAGTTTTTTAACATTTCCGTTTTTTATTACTTACGAAAACTAACGATTTTTCCAAAACTTCAAATTTATATTTTTTTCAACTTTGCTCACTAGATAGCACATTACCGATATGGATGGGTCGAAAAAATGGCTTGAAAATAGCCCACAACAGCCAGTTGTTGAACATTTCGGTTTTTTTATAAAAACTCGTGAGTTATAGCCCACGAAAAATGGTGATTTTTCAAAAAATTTAGGATTTTATTTTTTCACTCCGTTCGCAAGTTAACACATTACCAATGAAGGTAGGGGTAAAAAATGGCATGAAAATTGTCAAGAATAGCCAGTTTTTGAACATTTCGGTTCTTGACCGAAACTCGTGAGTTATTGCCCATGGAAAATAGTGATTTTTCAAAAACTTTACATTTCTATTTTTCACTCCGTTCACAAGACAACACATTACCAAAATCGGTGGGATGAAAAAATGGTTGAAAATAGTCCAGAATAGCAAGTTTTTGAACATTTCCGTTTTTGACGTTATAGCCTACAAAAAATAGTGATTTTCTAAAAAATTTACATTTCTATTTTTTCACTCCATCCATTAGAAAACACATTACCAATATGGGTGGGTTGAAAAAATGGCATGAAAATAGTCCAGAACAGACAGTGTTTCAACATTTCGGTTTTTGACAAAAACTCGTAAGTTATTGAGCCCACGTAAAATAGAGATTTTTCAAAAAATTTATATTTCTATTTTTTTCACTCTGTTCACTAGATAACATATTACCAATACGACTGGGTTAAAAAATGGCTTGAAAACAGTCCACAATAGCAAGTTTTTGAACATTTCGGTTTTCTACCAAAACTCGTGTAGCCCACGAAAAATATTGATTTTTCAAAAAATTTACATTTCTATTTTTTTTACTCCGTTTACTAGATAACACATTACCAATAGAAAAAATGTCTTGAAAACAGTCCAGAATACACAGTTTTTGAACATTTCGGTTTTTTACCAAAACTCGTGAGTTATAGCCCACGAAAAATACTGATTTTTCAAAAAAATTACATTTCTATTTTTTTGTCTCTGTTCACTAGATAACACATTACCAATATGGGTGGGTTGAAAAAATGGCTTGAAAACAGTTCACAATAGCAAGTTTTTAAACATTTCGGTCTTTTCTCAAAACTCGTGAGTTATAGCCCACGAAAAATACTGTTCACAATAGCAAGTTTTTATATTTCTATTTTTTTCACTCCGTTCACTAGATAACGCATTACCAATACGGATGGGTTGAAAAAATGGCTTGAAAACAGTTCACAATAGCAAGTTTTTGAACATTTCGGTCTTTTCTCAAAACTCGTGAGTTATAGCCCACGAAAAATACTGATTTTTCAAAAAATTTACATTTCTATTTTTTTCACTCCGTTCACAAGAGAACACATTACCAATATGGGTGGGTTGAAAAAATTTCCTGAAAACAATCCAGAATAGACAGTTTTTGAACATTTCGATTTTTTACCAAAACTCTTGAGTTATATAGCCCATGAAAAATACTGATTTTTCAACAAAATTACATTTCTATTTTTTTTGTCTCCGTTCACTAGATAACACATTACCAATATGGGTGGGTTGAAAAAATGGCATGAAAATAGTCCAGAATGGACAGATTTTTAACATTTCGGTTTTTGACCAAAACTCGTGGGTTATAACCCACGAAAAATAGTGATTTTTCAGAAAATTTACATTTCTATTTTTTCCACTTCGTTCACTAAATAACACATAACCAATGTGGTTGGGTTTAAAAAATGGCTTCAAAATAGTCCAGAACGGTCAGTTTTTAAATATTTCTGTCTTTAACAAAAACTCGTGAGTTATAACACACGAAAAATAGTTATTTTTCAAAAAAAATACATATTTTTTTTTTCAATTAGTTCACTAGATAACACATTACTAATATAGGCTGTTTGAAAAAATGGCTTGAAAATAGTCCACAACAGCCTGTTTTAGAACATTTCTATTTTTTACCAAAACTTGTGAGTTATAGCCTACGAAAAAAAATGATTTTTTTCAAAATATTTATGTTTTTATTTTTTCACTTCGTTCACAAGATAACACATTACCAATATAGGTGGGTCTAAAAAATAGCATGAAAATAGTCCACAACATCCAGTTTTTGAAATTTTCGATTTTTGACCAAAACTCGTGAGTTATAGCCCACGAAAAATAAAGATTTTTCAAAAAAATTACATTCCTTTTTTTCATTCCGCTCACTAGATAACATATTACCAATATATATAGGTTGAAAAAATGGCATCAAAATAGTCAAGAATAGACAGGTTTTAAACATTTTAGTTTTTGACCAAAACTCTTAAATATAGCCCACAAAAAATAGTGATTTTTCAAAAAATTACATTTCTATTTTTTTCACTCCGTTCACAAGATAACACATTGCCAATATGGATGGGTTTAAGAAATGGCATGAAAATAGTCAACAACAGCCAGTTTTTGAAATTTTCAATTTTTTACCAAAACTCGTGAGTTATAACCCAAAAAAATAGTGATTTTCAAAAAATTTACATTACTGTTTTTTTCACTCTGTTCACTAGATAACACATTACCAATATGGGTTGCTTGAAAAAGTGGCTTAAAAGTAGTCGACAATAGTCAGTTTTTTAACATTTCTGTTTCGTACTAAAACTCGGGAGTTATTACCTATGAAAAATAACGATTTTTTCGAAACTTTAAATTTATATTTTTTTTCACTTTGCTCACTAGATAACACATTACCGATATGGGTGGGTCAAAAAAATGGCTTGAAAATAGTCCACAACAGCCAGTTTTTGAACATTTCAATTTTTTTATAAAAACTCGTGAGTTATAACCCACGATTTTTCAAAAAATTTAGGATTTTTTTTCACTCCGTTCACAAGTTAACACATTACCAATGAAGGTAGGTGTAAAAAATGGCATGAAAATAGTCGAGAATAGCCAGTTTTTGAACAATTCGGTTCTTGACCAAAACTCATGAGTTATTGCCCACGAAAAATAGTGATTTTTCAAAAAAATTATATTTCTATTTTTTCATTCCGTTCACAAGATAACACATTACCAATATGGGTGGGTTGAAGAAATGGCTTGAAAATAGTCCAAAATAGCAAGTTTTTGAACATTTCCGTTTTTGACCAAAACTCGTGAGTTATACTTTACGAAAAATAGTGATTTTTTAAAAAATTTACATTTTTATTTTTTTCACTCCATCCATTAGAAAACACATTACCAATATGAGTGGGTTGAAGAAATGGCATGAAAATAGTCCAGAATAGACAGTGTTTCAACATTTCGATTTTTGACCAAAACTCGTGAGTTATAGCCCACAAAAATAGAGATTTTTCAAAAAAAATTATATTTCTATTTTTTTTTCACTCCGTTCACTAGATAACACATTACCAATACGGGTGGGTTGAAAAAATGGCTTGAAAACAATCCACAATAGCAAGTTTTTGGACATTTCGATTTTTTACCAAAACTCGTGAGTTATAACCCACGAAAAATACTGATTTTTTAAAAAATTTACATTTCTATTTTTTTCACTCCGTTCCCAAGATAACACATTACCAATATAGGTGGGTTGAAAAAATGTCATGAAACAGTCCAGAATGGACAGTTTTTGAACCTTTCGGTTTTTTACCAAAACTTGTGAGTTATAGCCCACGAAAAATACTGATTTTTCAAAAAAATTACATTTCTATTTTTTTCTCACCGTTAACTAGATAACACATTACCAATATGGGTGGGTTGAAAAAATGGCATGAAAATAGTCTAGAATGGACAGTTTTTTAACATTTCGGTTTTTGACTAAAACTCGTGGGTTGTAACCCAAGAAAAATAGTGATTTTTCAAAAAATTTACATTTCTATTTTTTTTCACTTCGTTCACTAAATAACACATAACCAATGTGATTGGGTTTAAAAAATGGCTTCAACATAGTCCAGAACGGCCAGTTTTTGAATATTTCTGTTTTTAACAAAAACTCGTGAGTTATAACACAAGAAAAATAATTATTTTTCAAAAAATTAAATAACACATTTCTATTTTTTTCAATTTGTTCACTTGATAACACATTACCAATGTGTGTGATTCGAAAAAATGGCTTGAAAATAGTCCTTAGCCAGACAGTTTACAATTTTTAAATTTCTATTTTTTTACATAATTAATTAGATAGCACATCGCAATTTCATATGAGTGGCAAAAACGACACCAAAATGACCTTCGACGGCAACTTTTTGAAATTTAGCCGTTTTAGAAGAAAAAAAACGTGTGCTATAACCCACAAAAATGGTCATTTTTAGAAAATTTCTAACTTTTCTTTTTTTACACCGTTCATTAGATAGCACATTTCCATTTGATATGAGTGCAAAAAACTCCACGAACATGGCCACCAACCGTAACTTTTTGGAATTTTTTCGTTTTAACTATAAATACATGTGTCACCCATAAAAAATAGTCATTTTTTAAAATTTCTAACTTTCTGTTTTTTTTTTTTACAACGTTCATTATATAGCAGATTATCATTTAATATGAGTGCAAAAAACAGAACAAAAACGGCAACGGATGACAAGTGTTTAAAATTTTACCATTTTGGTAAAAAAAAAACGTGATCTATAATCCACATAAAATGGTCATTTTTAAAAAAATTAACTTTCTATTTTTTTTACATAATTCATTAGATTGCACATCACAATTTGATACAAGTGCAAAAAACGACACCAAAACGGCCTTCTACGGAAACTTTTTGAAATATTGCCATTTCAAGACAAAAATGTGTACAATAACCCACAAAAATAATCATTTTTAAAAATTTTCTAACTCTTCTTTTATTTACACCATTTATTAGATAATATATCGTCATTTGATATGAATTCAAAAAACAGCACGAAAACAGTCATGACGACTAGTTTTTGAAATTTGCCGTTTTGGTCAAAAAACGTGATCTATACCCACAAAAATGGTCATTTTTTAAAGTTTTTAAATTTCTTTTTTTTTTTGCACCATGCGTTAGATAAAACCTCGCGCGCTATTTGATATGAGTGCAAAAAAGGCATGAAAATGATATCCAACAACAACGTTTTGAAATGTTGTCGTTTTAACCAAAAATACGTGCACATTAAAAATGTTCATTTTTAAAAATTTTAACTTTCTTTTTTTTTTACATCATTCATTAGATAGTATATCGTCATTTGATATGAGTGCAAAAAAAAGGCACGAAAACGACCACCAACGATAAGTTTTTGAAATTTTCCGTTTTGGTCAAAAAGACGTGATCTATACCACACAAAAAATTGTCATTTTTTTAATTTTTTAACTTTCTATTTCTTTTACATAATTCGTTAGATAGCACATTGCAATTTAATATGAGTGAAAAAAATGTCACTAAGACGGTCTTCGACAGCAACTTTTTGAAATTTTGCCATTTTAGGCAAAAGACGTTTGCTATAACTCACAAAAATGGTCATTTTTAAAAATTTTCTAACTTTTTGTTTTTTTACACAATTAATTAGATAGCACATTGTCATTTGATATGAGTACAAAAAATTGCACGGAAATGGCCAGCAACAGCAACGTTTTGAAATTTTTTCGTTTTAACCAAAATTACGTGTGCTATAACCCATAAAAATAGTCATTTTTTAAAATTTCTAACTTTCTTTTTTTTTTTACACCATTCATTAGATAGTTAATCGTTATATGATATGAGTGCAAAAAAGGCACGAAAACAATCACCAACGACAACTTGAAATTTTGTCGTTTTAACCAAAAAATACATGCTATAACCAATAAAAAATTGTCATTTTTAAAAATTTCTAACTTTCTCTTTTTTTTTACACTATTCATTAGATAGTATATCGTCATTTGATATGAGTAAAAGAAACGACACGAAAACAGCCACCGACAATAAGTTTTTGAAATTTGTCATTTTGGTCAAAAAAATGTGACCTATATTAACGGTACTGGATCAGATGGTTTTGCTACTGCATATAGAAAAAATTCAATTGTGGAAGAATTTGAGTAGTGGTATGAAAACATAGATGTGGTACACAGAAATTGGACATAGTAAGAGGTGTTTATATGGCAAGATTTGTTGGTAATTCTCTTTACTCTCCAAGCATGAATTCAAGTTGAATATTCATGTACTGTATATTAACGGTACTGGATTTTTTGATTGGAACTTAGAAAGTATCTATTTTTATACTCGTGCAGAAAATAGAACTTTTCTTATTTCCCCTTTTATATATAATTAGGAAATCATGTAATGGAGTAATACTCTAAATTTAGTGCATTTACTCATGTAACGGTGTGATTGGGTATATCCACAAAAAATGGTCATTTTTAAAAAATTTTAATTTTTCATTTTTTTACACCATTCATTAAATAGCATATTGTCTTTGATATGAGTGCAAAAAACTGCACAAAAATGGCCACCAACGACAATTTTTTAAAATTTTGCCGTTTTAACCAAAAATACGTGTGTTATAACCCATAATAAATGGTTATTTTTAAAATTTTCAAACTCTTCTTTTTTTACACCATTCAGTAGATAGTACATCACCATTTGATAAATATGTCGTTTTTGTAAAAAAAAACGTGATCTATAACCTAAAAAAATGGTCATTTTTTAAAAATTTTAAATTTCTATTTTTTTACGTAATTAATTAGATAGCACATCGCAATTTAATATGAATGCCAAAAACAGCACCAAAATGGCCTTTGATGGCAACTTTTTGAAATTTAGTCGTTTTAGGGGGAAAAAGTGATATAACCCACAAAAATGGTCATTGTTATAATATTTGTAACTTTTTTTTTTACACCGTTCATTAGATAGCACATTTCCATTTGGTATGAATGCAAAAAACTCTACGAACATGGCCACCAACGACAACTTCTTTGAAATTTTATCGTTTTAACCATAAAAACATGTGTTATAACCCATAAAAAATTGCCATTTTAACCAAAACTGCAAACTTTTAAAAATTTGTCGTCAGTTACCGTTTTAACCAAAAATACGTGCTATAACCTACAAAAAAAAATGGTCATTTTTTAAAATTTTGTCCTTTTAACCAAAAATAAGTGTGCTATAACCTTTAATAAATGGTCATTTTTAAAATTTTCAAACTGTCCCTTTTTTTACACCATTCATTAGATAATACATTGATATTTGATACAAGTGCAAAAAAAGGTAAGAAAACTACCACTGATGACAAGTTTTAAAATATGTCGTTTTTGTCAAAAAAAAGTGATCTATAACCCACAAAAAATTGTCATTTTTTAAAATTTATAACTTTCTCTTTTTTTAACAAGATTCATTAGAATACATTTTTTTGACACAGTTCACTAAAATGTATTTTCACAATTGAGATGGGTGTAAAAACAACACATAAATGGCCAAAACCAACAACAGTGAATGAATTCATAGATGCATTATAATGAAAATGAAACTCTTAGACTTCAGTTAATTTGTGCATTGCCATTTGTCAGGATACCATCCCTTGCACCCATAGCACTCCCATGTTCTACCTCAGACATTGTTGAACTAACAAGGGACTGCACGAGATAAGTTCAATGAATTAGTCTAATCACTTGACTTAACTAAAATGAACAAAGAAAGACAACGTTTGCATGTTAAGAGTAAATGCAGTGGATGACATTAAATTAGTGGTGATGCAACAAATCCAGTGAGAATAAAGAATCTAGTGACAATAAATAACATAAACTCCAAGATACTGGTTATCAAAGGGATTCAAATAGAAAATACTGAAGAGGACATGCGCCTTAAACTCCTACTTGTACAGGATGTCATAAAACATGACTAGTATATACAACTGACTATCAGGAATAGATATAAATAAACTAACCTGGAGCTCCTGTTCACCGAGTTTAAGTCTTTCATTGCAGTCTCGTACTTGCAGGTAATATTTACTCAACTGCACAATCCCAAACAACAACTATTAAGTAATCCTTCAATTGATAATATATTAGAAATCAGAAATTTATTCTAATCACCTTAGCCAATTGCATCTGACGATACGAAGTGAGTCTTTTAGCTGCTGTCAAAGAGTCCTCCAATTTCTATAATCATCAGACCAAAGAAAGCATGAAAAAGACAAATAACAACTATACCTAGGAAAATTAACGCAAGAACATGATAAGTGAGGAGAAATTAATTGGACTGCAAAACTAAAACTTTGATGCTCTGGGTAGCTCAACCTTTGATTTCTCCTGTAACTTCATAACGAATAGTTTTTTTTCTTCAGCCAACTCTTCCATCTGAGATATCTGGTGAATATTATCATACGTGAGTTCTAATTCATCATACAAAATGCAATTAACTATAAAAAACACAAAACATGGCGCTATTATATATTAGCCCTCATAGCCTTTTAGCTCATTTATTTACTCCAGAAGCTTCCAAAAATTGTCTTAGCTCTAGAGACCAAAGATATCATCATAAAGTACCCAAGTTCTGAATCTCCTTTACAGCAGTAAAATACTTAAGGCGACAGAATATATCTTCAATGAATTAAAAATTGAAATTGAAAACAGACCTCCTTCTGAAGTTCTTGAACATTGTGATTTGAAATCTCCAGTTGTTTGTTAACCTGTTTACTTAAAACAATATAATGATAAGAATCGGAGTTTCAATTTCCTCTCTCAAACATGTTTCATGTAGAGTGAATAGACCAGAGATTCAAGGTTTCTACCTCATCACGATCATCATCACTAGATTCTGACGAACGATCTCTTTTTCCATGTTCAATAGAATAAGATCTGCTTAAATAAAGCATTGCAGTCAGACCTTGACTGTTTGTATATTCTAGTACATAAAAATGCCTATAATATTTGGGAAATTAATAAAATAGGAACATGGTGGACAAGATGGAAACAGAGATCTGAAAATATGAAGCTGTTAAAAGGCTAGAAATTTGAGGGTCTCCTAATAAAGCGCATGGCAGTACAATTCAGCTGCAAAACCTAAATTTCAAGAAATAGACAAATTCACTTACTGTTATCCATGAACCATGAGTTCATCTAGTAAAGTGGAGTAATTGCTAAAAAATAAACAAAAATCTAAGGCCTCTGCAATACCAAGATTTTCATACAATCAACCAAACTAATGATGACAGCCGAGCTCAAAGAACTTCATAACTAGTTAGTCCATGAAGTTGGAAATAGCTACTACTCAAGTAAGACTTAATAGTAATGGTCTTCCTCTTTATAATGTACATCTTCAAGGAGGGGCGCTGCAAAGGGGAAGTGTTAAGGAAGAACAAAAAGCAGGAGTACACAACCACAGCAACAAGACCAGAAGTCACTGAAGTCGATATATGACCTCGTCTTATACATATCTAGGGAGAAAAAATGAAATTTCAACGCTCACAAAGAGGTCCCCATAAGGAAAATATAACTTACCCTTCCATTAACTTGGGCATTTCATCTTTGACCCGCTCAGCAGCTTTATGGAGATTGGCAGACCTCTGTATCTCCTTTTCCATATCCCTCTCTCTTTCCCAGTTGTAGTCCTGCATCCTTTCATGCTCTCTTGCGACATCGTCCAAATCTTTTTCATGATTGCGAACTCTCTCTCCACCAGAAAGTCGATCCCTTGTTCGATCATGATCTCGTATGTTATCATATCCTCTTTCCCGGTCTCCATCGCGCTCATGAGAGCGTTCTCTATGATTATCCCGATATCGGTCTCTATCATGATCATGGTCCTTTTCTCGAGATCTACCTCTATCACCATCTATGCTCCTATCTGAATTTCTTCGAAAACTGTCACGACCAAAATTGGATCTCCCGCCTCTGCTCCTCACTTCATTTACTCTAACAATCCTCCCATCAACAGTCTAATTGAAAATGAATTCAAAGCTTCACTATAGAAAAGCTCTACACGAGCTTACATCGTATGTGTGTGGAGAAGAGAATAAAACTAGAAATAGAGCAAATATTGATGATAACAGTGTATTCAGGGCAGTCTTACTTGCATTAAATAAACTATTCACTTATTGGGAGAGGGGGAGATAAATACCTGTCCATCCATTTCATTAATTGCATGCATCGCAGATCGTGGATTTGTGAAAGTAACAAAACCATAGCATTTTCCTCCAACACTACGATCATTGATTATCTGGAAGTTACCAACATCATTTAGCCATAAACATAGCATAAAATATTTAAATAACGAAAGTGATAACAAACCACAGCAGATACGAGGTCAGTTCTGCTGCTCGTGAAATAAAACCAACCAACAACATATTACACAAAGCCATGCTACAAAAGTTGAAAATCACGTCAAGAAAAAATACAGCTTGACATTGTACCAATTGAAATAATCTCTGGTGTAATTATTATTCAAATGCAAATCCTAATTGAACCACGTTGATAATTCTTATGCATTCATGGAACTAAGATTGTGAATTTCTTAAAAAAAAAAAAAGTCGTATATATTAGGCCCAATTGCAAGGCTCCTTAGAGTTAATAATTTCCAATACCTCCGCTCATAATTTGGTTCAATAAACCTGTTTTCCTTTTTCTCTAAATGTTTCAAGCTTATTCTTGTGATGAAGGAGAGTAGCTAAATGTATGCATGCAAAAATTCGGAACACAGCATTGTAGAAATCGTTCAAAATTTTAGTAGAAAACCAGAACAACACAAACTTCACAAGTCATCATCCCTAATTTCCACACGGCAACGCAATTCTTTCTGTTGACTTAAAAACTTCTTCTGATGTATTTTCTGGACGATTGGAACTCAATTCTTCACTCCTCTAAGTGCAGGGTAACCTAATTATCAGTTTCCAGGCATACTGTTTACCAAAACGAAAAATAAATAGTGTTTTACAATTCTATGAACTTCATTTGCTTAAAAGAACTGGATAATCGATCAGAAATAACCCTAGCCGAGTCAAAGAAGCACTTTGTGCTTATGCGTTTTACAGGCGAATATTTGTATACAGTAGGAGGGAGAAAGGGATGACCTTGACGGCAACGACGGAACCGTAGATATCGAAGATTCGGCGTAGGCTGTCTTCGGTGGAGTCGTACGGAATCCCTCCGACGTATATCGAACTCTCATCGTCGATCGTCATTTTCCCGATTTTCGGCTGAATTCTTCACACACACACACACACACCCACCCTCCCTTTCTCCTTGCCTAGTAATAGTGATACTGCTGTTTTGTAAAGAACCCCTTGAACATTATGTTGAGTTAAACTTTGACCCCTAAAATTATATTATATAGGAATTTAGCAACTCCAATTATGGCCATAATAATAATAACATATGAGTCCCTTGGGCCCAAGATGTGGCCCTTGTGACGGAATGGGCTCAAACTTACCCAATGGAAATACGAACATGCTTTGCCATTTTTGGGTAAATATGCATTGCCGTGTTGAAATTTGTTCTACTAAGAAGAAATATAAATGAGAATATGGGCATTTTAGCTTCATAATCTCTCCTTTTTTGCTTATCTCATATTATCCAGAAAGTAATGTGTGTTTACAACTTGACTAGGTATTTCTTTTCACAAATCTTGTTTATTTTGTTCATTTTTTAGAAAAATTTTAAAATAAAAAATAATGCTATATTAATTATTTTTGCTACAATGTTTTTACATTTTTTATTCTTATTTATTAATTAAATATTACTTTTTAATAAATTATTCTTTAAACATAATTTCAAATTTATAGTTTCAAATTTAATTTTCAAATTTTCATTAATAAAAAATTCTCCAAACGAATTTCTCGCCAATCCAAATATTTATTTCTTATAAAAAAATATTCAATATTTTCTAAAACTAAAAAAATACCTATCCAAATATAGCATAACAAGTGTTCCAAAAACGCGAATATGGTTTTTCTTTTCCAATCTTATGTTACATTATGTGTTTCAGTTTTTTTTTTCAATTTTCTTTTACATTATGTGTTTCATTTTATGGATACACCCACAAGTCTTTAACACTTTTTAGGGTTCATTAGTCAGTTTATAGAGTTTTAGTTAAAAAAATGAAACAAAATATCCAAATCGTTTTTCTTTTTATACACTATCAATATTTTGTGTTAATTAAGATTATGTATCTTATCTGCCTTCTCTTTTATGATGAAAAAAGGGAGGCAATTTGTCCTGCCTTGCTCCTAATTCATTGTTATACTTGGAATTGTAATCCCATGCTAATTAAGTATTGTAGATTAACAAGTAATATCAAATACTAGTTTTGTCCCACAAAGATATATAGTTATTTTTTAGTCAATTAATCGTTCATAGTGATAATTTATTTAGCTTTATTAAAATATAATTATACCACTAATGAAATTTGAACATGGAAAATTATTGAATACAAACTCAAATTTTTTAAAAAGATTCAAACCTTCACATCAAAACAATTTGCAAGTTCTCAATGCCTTAAAATGAGAGAGAGACCCTCCGGTTGCACAGCTATGGAAAAACTTGACCAAATATAGCTTTTTCTTCTTTTTCTGGGGGTTGGAGGGGACCTCATGTCCACCAAATAAAAATAATAAGCAATGAACATGAGTCTTGACACAATGGTTTATTACTTTATCATCTATGCATTTAGTAGTGTCTAAGTTGTGTTGAATGTCAGAAGTTCAATTTCTAATTTCAACAAATTTTACATTTGGTGATCAAAGTTTGAAAATTAGTCTTCGTATTCAGCTTGAGCCGGTGATTAGTATTCATCTGCGTGCGTATTCAGCTTGAGCCGGTGATTAGTATCCATCTGCGTGCGCATCCCGTGATTTATATGGATTATAAAAAATAATAATAATAATAATAAGCAAGAAGCCAATAATCATTAAATTAAGTAGTCGGGTCATTTTCCTAGTTAATGTTAGCTCCGTTAACAATTGCAAGTAATGCCAATCATTAATTAATGACTGAATGAAGATGGATCGAACCCAAAAAAAAACAAAAAAATCTTATCAGTTCATCAATGTCGAAAGGAAGTTAATTGGAGAGGCAAAAAGAATGTAGAAGATAAAAAGTAGGAATATATGCAGGTGAAAAAGACTAAAGCTTTGCTAAAGATGCGTGAAACTGTGTTTACTTTTTTTTTTTTGGTTGTGCATGTAATGTGGAGGGTTATAGCAGACCTATCATCTCATCTGTCCCTATCTTCAAGTAAATGGGACAAAATAAGCTATGAAGGCACTCAGGTCATATCACCAATATTCACTATAATGTTCGTATAAAGTTGCGATCTTCAGCATAGAATGATGTGCATGCACTTCATCCATATATGATGATGCAGAGATCGATCATGCATTTTGCTGTGTGGGTTTATGGCTTTACATGGTTTGTCTGTATTCTCTAGTCCAATGGTGGTGGTGGTGGTAGTATTGGTGATGGTGATGGTGGGACGCTGATCACGTTTTGATGATCATTTCGTTTCGTTTTCCTTATCATTGAGGAGTTGAATATCGATCCCAACTTTTCTTTTCATTTATTGATATTAGTACAAGATAATCATTAAGCTTTTGATTATAACCAAAGTATATATAATTTCATCATCCCATGCATCTTTTTCACTACTATTTTATCTATAAAGATAGTAATCATGTCATGACTAAAAAGAAATTTTCCAATTGCGAAAATGAATAATAATGCTGTTCAAAGTTTGAAACACTGCAGCGAGCGTAAACTTACCAAGATAAAAGTGAAACTGGGAAAAATCCCAAGTACAAATATTCCTGAGGGTGATTTTTGTAGTCAGAAATATTGAGTCTCACACTGATACCATCCATATATGTAACTGGTCTTGCTGTCCCGATTCCAATCTTTGTTGCAGAACCCTCTCAGTATCAACGAGTGAATGAATGTATATATATTGTAGTTTCTTGTGAGGATGAATGTTTACTGAAAATAGACACTGACAGACAAAGAAAGCTCGGTTTACATGTTTATAATTCCCTTTCAAATTGTATATGTATAGTTGAAGAACTTCAGCCATGGAATGCATGATGATGACTATTCCTGCACTTAGATTCAGTCAAAGCAAGCTCAAAGAATTAAAGCAGGCTGATCACTTCACTATTTACCGACATTGATACGTACCTAAGTATTGTGTTGCTAAAACATTCTCATTCATGATGGACTGGACTCATTGACCACTTCCTCACTTTCCCTAGTTGACCAAAAGCCAAGACTGAATTTTTTTTTGTGTGTAAATTTGCTCTTTAGCCTTCAATAAAAGGTTAAAATAAATAACAGAACATGCAAAACTTAGAGCTTCTCTGCTTGCATAGTAGTAGAGTATCTTGCAAACCTAAAAACTCTCGAATTTTGATTCTTCTTGTAGATTCCAAAACTTTGTTCGTGTAAATGAATGCTTGTTTAAGTTATAAGCGGATATTATCTTTTGAGTATCAATTCTTGGTGTGCAAAGAAAAAGGAAAATTTGAGTAACAACATCAAACTTCGGAATTTGTGTCCTATTTAGGATTCCACATATAGATACATTATAATTCTTTTCAATGAAATAATGCTAAAGTTTTCATATTCGATCTATAATGACCTATAAATCATCCATCTATAACAAAATTTGCTCATTCAAACAAACCCTTTTCTGCCTCAATTTGAAAGTGAACTAGAAATGGTTATTGTTTAACGAAAATATTTTTCCCAAAAGTTGTCACTGTCGACAGGGCTAGACAAATATAAAAGGGAGTAGAAGTAGGCATGGAGGCCAGCGCCCGCCACCCTCCTTTATTCGAAGCCCCCTCTCTGCATTTGCTGGCTTTCCATTTAGCTACATATCCATCCAATCTTCCCTTTCCCTCGATATCTTCCCCGCATCTTCCTCCTGCCATGGATGATCGACTCTCATTTCCTTGGATTTCCCACTTCATTTTCCATTAACTAAAAACCTCACCAGTTAAGCAATTCGTGTGTGTGTGTGTGTCTGTGTGCGCCAGATATTATCTCCTTCCATATACATTTACTCTATGCATCTTTAAAAACAAACATAGGCGGCATCTTCTCGCAATTCTGAGTAAGGATTCGACTTACGTATTTCTTTGCATTTCTTTAGTCATCTGGCCATCTGGGTGTTATTTAATTCTTATATCACTTAATTTTCTATGCAAAAGCCTGCAAAACAAAGGAAACATTTTGTCCAACAGCACGCTGAAGTTAAAGTTCATCTTAGTCTTTTTTTCTTGCTTTCAATGAAAGTTCTCTCTCTTTCATTTCTTTTTTCTCTTAAAAGGTAGAGTTTGTAGCTTTTGTTAGTTTTGTATTCTAAAGCACGCTTGCCCACACACATCTTTTTGTGATTTCCAAAACTCTCTTTCTTATTCATTGTTCCCGGATTTTTTTCGTGCTTCCTTTCAGAATCACCTCCATTTTTTCACTTTTTTGCCTACTAAACAATTCAAACTCACCTGGGGTTCCATTTCCAAGCATACAGTACTTTCTCGTGGATGACATATATATATTATTTTTCTGTATCGATCTCTTTATTCCTTACAACCTTAACTTGCTTCTCAGAACACTTCCTGAGCTGCTAGTTACTACAACTATAAGCTTCGCTTGTCAAATCCAGTTTCCAAAATCAAATCTTGCAGTTTTCTGGGTAAGTCTTCAAGTTTTTAGTTCAATGGTAAATACATTTATGTATATTTTACGTTTACTTCTACTTGTTAGTTTTGTTTGCTTTAATGCTTTGGTTACTACTAGTTAATTTTTTTGCTCCGAAATTCAACTAAATTTTCTTCAATACGGAGAAGCATTTTCACACCAAGAACATTAATTTTTTGATCCAACATTCATTAAATAAGGCTTCAAACATATGGATTTTGGACGACAAAGACCTGCATGCAAGTTGCGATCTCAACAACTCAGAATATTAACGTTACTGTTTTGTGCTCACTAATATATACTAACTCCAAGCTTTATTACCCTTTAATTACATGGCACAAGTTTGGTTAGATTTGCATGATTACTTCTTCATTCGGGCTCTGTCCAACCAAAAGAATAAAGAAGTACTGGTATGTTGGATTGTGGCTGCAGAAGTCCAAGATTTAGTTAATACAAGGGCCAGGGACTGCAAACATTGAAGGGTCGAGCGAGCAGAAGGGATAGTAAAAGCAAACGTAAACCACAAGGTTTTTCTTTAGCACTACTCTACTTGACCATCATCTCCCTCTCTCATGTAGTCATGTTTGAATGATTTATGGAAGTGTGTGTATTTATGTGTGTGTGCGCATTTATTTGGAGTAACAGCAGTAGCAGTATTTTGGTAGTAATAGCGGAAACAAAGGAGAAGTAGATAGGGGGGCCTGAGCCTGAGGGGGTCGGCGTAATCAGACATCTTTTGGAGCAATGCTGCGTGGTGGTGTGCGTGTTTGAACATCCTCATCATTGCACTTGCTGTTTAGTCTTTTGGCGTTTTATTCTCAACCAACTACTACGACAGACTGCTGTAATGTTTCTGTATCGTTACTCTCATAATTTCATTCATTTCATCCTCCCTCTCCCTCCCATCTACTCTACAGAGATATAGTATACAGAGAGAATTTACAGGACATTCTTTCTCTTCCTCTCGTTCTTTGCATTTATTTTGACTCTCTGCTGCCCATCCCATTTCTCTCTGTCCTGACTTTTTGCGTGCTACTTCTGATATAATTGTCACTTTAATTTGGTCATCAACAAAACTCAGTATGAGCAAGCATGCATTTATAAGTTGTACCTAGCATGAGCATCCCATAAGTTGTCCTTTTTCGACTCTCTCCTTTTTGGCCTTTCCTTCTTGGACGTTTTCTGAACTTTCTTCTGGTCTTCAAAAAAAAGCCTTATTGCCCTTTGGAGTTTGGATCTTCCCAATCCCATATCTCCAATCATGTGCAGGTTTCTTACTTTCTATCTTCGCATGCACAAGTACTCATCTTTTCTTCTCTTTATACTATTAGCATACATCTCTTCTTGGTCAACTGCGCTGACTGTTGAGCTTACTGGCAAATTAGATCTTGCACCATTGTAGATAATCGGACCCTTTTTTTTTCCATTGTTTTTCTTTTCTCCGGTACAAAGAAAAAATGGGTCAGACATAAATTTTAGTACACTCTGAAAAGTTGGCCGCATGCACAAAAATATGCGATAATAATTATTAATGTGCCATCATCATTCTCCATCACAGTACATTCTTTTGTTTTTCTTTGTTTCTCGAGATACATTATTTGGTCGTGCGACCTAACCTATAACTCAAAAGTTACCTTAATCTAGCAGCCAACTTCTTCAACTCCTCCAGCAGGAGTCAAATTTGCAAGAATTCCTCTCTCGCGATTGCTTTGTTTCAGGTCAAATAAAAGAAACATACGTATTAATTAGTAGCACTAATGGTGATAGTAATCAAGAAAGTGGTTTGTAAGCTAAATAAAGCTTCAACTGGGGTACAGTAACTGCACTTGTGTTTGTATTTTGTATGGGATGTGGTCCGTCTCTTAAGACCAAGTGCTGCAGTACAGGAAGAGGGAGGTGCGCTGCACTGGTAGCAGTGCAGAGATGAGCAGTTTCGTACATGTATACATTAATAAAGGGATAGAATGAACTTTGCAGTGCTTCGTCGTTTTCCTTCAGTGGTGCCTTTATTGGCCAATGAATCCTTGTCTGTCTGAATTTGAGTTTACTACCCACACTCCATAAACACAAAGAAATGTCGATTGTTTACACAGACACCATAATGTTATTAGTGGCCAATATAACCAATGCCTCACTTTTTTATGACTAATTCAAAAAAGGGCTGTCACCATCCCAAAATCTTGAACGAAGGATGAAGGCTGCAGTATGCCACACACAGTCACACAGCGCACTAGATTATTTTTGAGGTAGTGCGAATCACAGTAGGGTGTGTCGTCTGATCGATTCTCTTTTTTGACCATTAGAAGTCTGATGTGTCCCGATCACTTTTTTCTTCTTTTCATTTTTTTTCTCTTCTGATAGTTGGAAAGAAGCCTTCATTTCTCTCGATCTTCAACATGAGATCCAACCATATGTGGATGTTCACTGTCATATCCTCGAAGTCAATGTTGGGTGTTGATTAATGCTCTGCTTATACGACTAAGTTTGTAGCTTAGTGAAACTAAAAATGACTGGATAACCGAATGGTTGTATTGGGCAAGTTTTACTTGCCGTACATATTCTGCCTGTGCGTACTGAGATTTTTAAGTACTTAATCGCAAGTTAAGATTTTTCTGCCACTGCCATCTCGTTAAATACTTCACAGCTTTTGATGTTTTAGACTGATAGTTTTGGCCAAATAAGATTAAACCAAGAAGATTGGTAGAAGGATGGGAGAATTCTGCCTACAGTTTTGGTCATCCCAAGAAAGAAAATTAATCCGTTGAAGATGGAACTTTTAGGCATTAAGTAGACATTGATTTTGTCTCTTCTTTCTTATCTTTGCTTAATGTTTCTATGTACTTGAAACTACTTGGGCATTACATATAATTCAATGGATTCGTCATCATCTTTTTATTTTTTTGTCACGATATCCATTGGATTCAATTGCACTAATAACATAGTTTTCTTATATTCCATTGTAGCTAATTTGGTGTAAGAATCGAAGAGTATCAACCCTGTTCCTGATATTGACAAATTATACTCCAATGATAATATATTTGCAATGAATCTTTCCTGCATTTCCTGTTCTTTTTTTTTTTTGTTTCATATGTATTTTGAGGGCTGAAGAAGGTTTGGGAAGGTGGATAGAGTTTGCAATGTTGGAGTTCCTTCTTTTCACTTTGCTTTAGGAGTCTGCATGGTTAACTGCATGGCCATGTTCTTTACTTTTAGCTCTGAATACTTTAAATAGAGTCATACCATTACCAGGCTATGAAGACAAAATACTGAAAATGTGATTCTTTTCTTCTACTTTTACATCTTTCCATCTTTTTGCAGCCTTCATTTTCTAAAGATTCTTCCATTCCACGTTAAAATTGCTATACCAGCAAAAATACATTTTCTTCATGCTGAACCCTAAATCTTTTTTTTCTTGCTAATAAGCTGTAACGTAGAAATGCCATAAATAAAGCCCTGCTGATGTGTTTTAACTTTGTCACGTATAGGTGCTCCTGAGAACTATAAAAATGTCTCACTGGCAGAGGAATAAGCACCCTGAGCAAAAGCATCTCATCTCACGCAAACCATTACAGGAGTCCATGAATCAGAATTCTCAATCCCAAATGTTGCAATCATCATGTGTTGATAGTACTGAAGTTAGTAAGAACAATGTGGGAAAGAGAAGGAGAAGAAGAAAGGGAAAAGGGACACAACCAACAATGATTCAGGATATAACAGCTGAAACTGGTGTCATCTCTTCCCCTTCTTCAGAAAGAAATCTTGTGTTTGCTTGTAGGCCAGATTATGGCAAAATGGGTTCCAAATGTGTTGTAAAAGCCAACCATTTCATTGCTGAAATATCAGAAAAAAACTTGTGTCATTACAGTGTACGTAGGCTGTTATTCTAATCCTTTCTTGTACTTTTTCAAAAACCAACATCGCCCTGGCCCCGAGCATATCATACTGATGTTCTATCTGTGCAGGTTTCAATAACTCCAGAAATCAATTCTACGACAATGAACAAAGCAATCATGAAACAATTAGTGAAACTTCATGGAGATACTGACTTGGGGATGATGCTCCCAGTTTATGATGGAAGAAGAGCACTTTATACAGCTGGATTACTGCCTTTTTCCTTAAAAGACTTCACCATAACTTTGGTTAATATTGATGAGTGCATAAGCATCACAAAGTAAGGAATGGACATCAACATTGATTCCATATTTTGGTGCAACTGATCTCATTTTAGTCTAGAAAATATATAGTTTACCCCCAAGAAATGAAGGGAGATTTGATTTAAGTTTTGGATGATTATGTCAGGCACCGAAGATTTACAGTAACTATCAAATTTGTAGCTCAGGCTAATATGCTACAACTGCGTCACCTTCTCTCTGGAAATCAAGTTGAGACCAACCTACAAGCACTGAAGATTATTGACATTGTGCTTAGGGAGCTTGCATCACAAAGGTGCCATATTCTTGTATCATCTCGTGCATACTATTTGCTTTGTGGCAATTACTGAAAACCTTGTCAATGATTAGTCAATCTATATTATTTTCCTTCTAATTTGTTTTCAGGTATGTGTCAGTTGGGAGATTTTTCTATTCACCTAGTCTTAAGAGACCGCAGTCACTGGGTAATGGATTGCAATCTTGGAGGGGCTTCTACCAGAGTATAAAACCTACTCAAATGGGATTGTCGTTAAACATTGGTATGATAATCATCTGAAAGCTATATAAATTCTTGCTGCCTAACATGCTAAAAATGGTGAAATTGCGGTTTGATCAATCACTTCGTGCTTTTCATCAGACATGGCATCAACTGCATTTATAGAACCACTCCCAGTTATTGAGTTTGTTGCCCAAGTTTTGGGAAGGGATGTTAGCATGCGGCCACTATCTGATGCTGATCGAGTAAAGGTAGAATTAGGACTAACTACTTGTTTCTGAATCTTCTTATTTCTCACACTTTCTTTTGTGAGTATGCCAGAAGGCAGTTCAACCATAATTATAATGTATGGATAGAAGTCGAATGTAATTTTTCATTAACACCTAACAAGGGGTCTTCCCATCATGATCAGGTGAAAAAAGCCCTTAGAGGTGTCAAAGTTGAAGTTACTCACAGGGGAAATATGCGAAGAAAATACAGGATCATAGGGCTGACTTCACAGCCAACGAGGGAACTGATGTATGTTTTTCTTTATTTGGCTTTTAAATACTTGTAGACTTTATTCCTTGTGTTGCTATGCTCATCTTCTTACAGTTTTCCAGTTGATGAGGAAAAGAACATGAAATCTGTGACTGAGTACTTTCAAGAAATGTATGGATTTACCATCCAACATTCCCATCTACCTTGCCTCCAAGTGGGAAGTCAAAAGAAATTGAATTACTTGCCAATGGAGGTAATGTGCAGTGCGATGAATGTATCAACTCAAAGCTTTTTCTGTTGATGTTTTCTTTTGTGGGAATTATGAAGCTTTACCTTAATATCAGGCCTGTAAGATAGTTGAGGGACAGAGATACACCAAAAGGCTGAATGACAAGCAGATCACTTCCTTGCTGAAGTTCTCATGCCAAAGACCCCAAGAACAAGAAACAGATATTTTGCAGGTTTATACAGATGCTCTATCAGATTTCTTTATGCCTGTACATTATACAGATACTTTTAATGACTGCAAAACTAAAAAATTTTGTAGTAGCATTCCTACTTTGTCATTCTAACATTCCTAAAATGAGCAGTGAAAATTTTGTACATCTCATGTTAACCAAAGACATTTCCTAAGACACATATATTTAGTATACCGGTTTGTATTCAAGCTGAAATTTTGTCTGCTGTTACCAGACAGTTCGCCAAAATGGTTATAACCAAGATCCTCTTGCAAAGGAATTTGGCATTAGTATTGATGAAAAGCTTGCATCAGTTGAAGCTCGAGTTCTTCCAGCTCCATGGGTAATTACCGAAGTTCCCTCTATTTTATGGTCCTTAGCGTTATGACTTCTGCAAATTTTGATAAAAAATTTTGTTTCACTCAGTTGAAGTACCACGAGACTGGAAAAGAAAAAGAATATCTTCCTCAACTAGGTCAGTGGAATATGATAAATAAGGTAAAGTAACCTCCAATGATACAATATAAAAATATCTTGAGATCAAAATTCCCTGGATCTGTGTGAAGGTTCTTGATTGAAAAAATGTTTGTCAAATTTCAGAAAGTGATAAATGGTAGCACTGTTAATCATTGGGCATGCATAAACTTCTCACGAAATGTCCAAGATAGTGCTGCTTCCAGTTTCTGTCAGCAGCTTGTGCAGATGTGCCTAGTCACCGGAATGGTACCTTCTCAGCTTCTCTGGATGGCTGTATTGGTTGTTTCCTTTTGAAAAATAGCACTATTCTGGGATTCAACCAATTTAATATTATATGATGCTGCAAATGATTTATCTAATCATCCTTAATTTCAGGAATTCAATTGTGACCCTGTGATCCCAACCTACTCTGCCAGACCTGATCAAATAAAGAAGGCTCTGGGATATATTTACAATTCAGCTGCAAACAAACTAGGAGGAAAAGAATTAGAATTGCTCATTGCCATTCTTCCTGACAACAATGGCTCTCTGTACGGTATGCTGCCAATTTGTTCCACACCTCACCCTATAAGTCGATACCTGTATTGTTTATTTCTAATGTTTTCTCAACAATTCTATTGTCAAAGATGTAACTTGTGACAAATCTGGTGATTACTGAAGGGCATTGCACATAAAGTTCAACTGCATGTGTTCTAACTTCTTGTTCTTGTTATAAAGGCGATTAAAATACGAATGTTGTGTACTAATATGAATTTGCTCCATATTCAGGCAGCCTGAAACGGATTTGTGAAACTGATTTGGGGCTGATCTCTCAGTGCTGCCTTACAAAGCACGTCTTAAAAGTTAATAAACAGTATCTCTCAAATCTATCTCTCAAGATCAATGTTAAGGTCTGTTGGTAACTGTTACTGCAGCTTTGACTTCAGATTGGTGGAATGAATGATCAAAATTTGCATTGAAATGATGGCATACAAAATCTCTTCTTCTTGTTCATCATTCTTTTTCGTCTCAGATGGGAGGACGAAACACTGTGCTTTTAGATGCCTTGAGATGGAAAATTCCTCTAGTCAGCGACATTCCAACTATAATCTTTGGAGCAGATGTTACTCATCCTGAGTGTGGAGAAGAGTATAGCCCATCTATTGCTGCTGTAAGAATTCTAACTTTATTACTCTGAGAGCTTTTAAATGATCGTTCGAGTATCTGAACCTCAATTTAAATCTTTCATTATAGGTTGTGGCCTCCCAAGACTGGCCAGAAGTTACTAGATATGCAGGGTTGGTATGCGCTCAGCCTCGTAGACAAGAACTGATTCAGGATCTGTATAGAACCTGGAAAGATCCTCAATGCGGCACACTATCGGGAGGCATGATCAGGTCTCCTGTAATTTTAGTGTTAATTCAGCTCTCTCCTTGTTACCATGTGATTAACTTTGGAGTTCACATCATGGAATGAACTAATTTGTTAACAACATTAAGTATTCATGGCATGGAGAGATGAACTCATTTCCACTTGCCCAACAAATATAGGTTTATTCCTACTAGTTTTCTGCAGAGATTTTTGTTTTATAACTTGAACTCATAGTACTTAGATCACAAGTTCGTTGTGGACTGCAGAGAGCTTCTGTGGTGCTTAGATCAAATATAGGTTTAATGATAAGTTTTTGTCTGTGGTGCTTTGCTTTTTGCCACTGCAGAGAGCTTCTGCTTTCATTCAAGAAGTCCACTGGACAGAAACCACTCAGACTAATATTCTACAGGTATTCAGTCAATTTCTCTGTCAAGTTTAATCATTTCTCTATCAATGCTGGACCAAACATTCAATAAGAAAACAGAGATAACAGATTCCTTATTACCTCTTTCGGAATGTCTAAACTGTAAAGTATTATCGAACTCCATGATGATAACTTAAAGCTTTTCTTGTTGCATAATATATTCAGGGATGGGGTCAGTGATGGCCAGTTTTATCAGGTTCTACTATTTGAGCTCGATGCAATTCGCAAGGTTAGCGAAATAATGCTTAATGAACTAATTACTGTACCATTGTAAGTGCTGATGATTCCGGTCATTGCTAACAATCTTAAATCTTTCTTCCAGGCTTGTGCTTCACTTGAACCAAACTACCAACCTCCAGTAACTTTCATTGTTGTCCAAAAACGTCACCATACACGACTTTATGCAAACAACCACAACGACAGAAGTAACACTGACAGGAGTGGGAATATCTTGCCTGGTAAAACTTCACTCATTCATCAGCCTGTTTCCCATTAAAACTATCTTATAACGGATGAAAGAACATTTCAGAAGATTAACACCATAAATGTCAATTGTAGGTACTGTGGTGGATACTAAGATTTGTCATCCCACCGAATTCGATTTTTATCTGTGCAGTCATGCTGGAATTCAGGTATAATTTTTGCCAGTTGCAGCTTGTCACTGGTTTATCAACTCTTCATGTGGGACGAAATCAATATCTCATCAGGGAAAACTTACACAAACATATCTTATTTTGCATTGAACAGGGAACAAGTCGACCAGCACATTATCATGTTCTATGGGATGAGAATAATTTTAGTGCAGATGAAATCCAATCGCTGACCAACAACCTTTGTTATACGTAAAACAATCTTATTATCTTTCTTGATTAATATAACCACACACCACCACTTGTACCCAGGAAAAAAAAAATCAGTTGGCCTTTCATAATGCTTACGTTGGGTAATATTTTACTCTTGCAGGTATGCTCGGTGTACTCGGTCTGTTTCTATAGGTAATTCCACTAGAACTAATAAATACTTGTTATACCTTCAAATTTCGTACTGTAAATGTTTGGATGAATATCTTGTGTTTTTTTTATAAACATCCATTAATCATTATAATTTTGATGCAGTGCCTCCTGCATATTATGCACATTTAGCAGCCTACAGAGCTAGATTTTACATGGATCCTGCTGATGTTCATGACAATGCTGATACTCCCAATTCAGCTGTGCGGCCTCTTCCAGCAGTAAAAGAGAGAGTGAAAAATGTCATGTTCTATTGTTAGTAATTATTGCTGGAAGGAACTTAAAAAAAAAAAACAGACAAATTAAGCCATCATAAACTTCCATTTGATATGGGCTTGTACAGTGTAAATAGATGTTTTAAGCTGAAATTTTGATAGAATAATATTATAAACAAGTTTTGTCATGGGGGTTTAAGATTTGAAGCATAAAAGCTTTTTAACTCTTAGCATTGGAATGTTGATAATCATTTTAGTCTCAACACTGCTAATAAATCAATTTAAATTTCAAAAGAACAATTTGGGTTTGTCCATATTTCAATTTTTGCCAAATTTTCTTGTGGAAGTGAAACAGGCTTTAGGGTGGTATTGAAAAAAAAAACATAATAGAAAAAGAGATTGGGAAAATTTCTATTAAGCGCGCGCTTAGAACCATTATTATTAAACAGGGCATAACTTTCACCTAATTATTGTTAAGGGCGTAACTTTCACCTAATTATTGTTAAGGGCGTGTAGATAATTTAACTATTAAATACATTTATCAAAATACTTATCTACCCTTTAATCTTATCTTTTAACATCTATCAACAAGTTTTAACTATCTCAATCATTCAAAAAGTCAAAACAGTTTTCCGTACCATGCAGAAATAAAAGATCTAAATAAAACAAAAATTTTGTATAACAAATTGAAAATACATAAAACTAAGGAGAATAAATAAATTTATGATCATTAAAAGGCCGATAAAACTAAACATGGATTATTAAAATTAAAATTTTGATCCTAATACTTTAGTAGATGTTTAATCTTTTCATTACGACTAATTCTTGTATTTAATTGGCTTAACAAGATATTTAAGAAAATAATAATTAATTTTTTGTATATAAAATATACAAATTCAATCATAATTAGAATATAATATTATACACAATATATAAAAGCATGTTATATTGTAAGGTTTTAGCATTTTAGTCATATTTTTACTCATCTTTATCTAATTAATTTTTTTTAATTTAGGAAAGTTCTTAAAAATTTATTTCATTTTTATTGGTTCTTTTATGTTAATTTAAGAATTTTTTTTTCTTTATATATTTAATTCGTTTTTATGTTAATTTAGGAAAGTTCTTAAAAATTTAATTAGTTTTTCTATTGGTTCTTTTATGATAATTTAAGAAAGTTTTTTATACTTATCTTTAAAATTGGAAACTGGATAAATTTAAGTTTTTGTATTCTAATATATGTCTATATATTAAATTAAAGATAATAAAATGTAATAAGAAAATACTAATAAAGTATAATAAGAAATTAGATAAGTTTTTCCAAATATAATTAAATATAATCAATCAAATATACAAAATATACAAATCTAATCATAATTAGAATATAATATTATAAATGATTAACTAAATAATATTATACATGATTATTTAAATCTAATTCTAATACTAATTTAATTAAAAATATGTTGATGTTTTTGTGTTTTAGTATTAGTCTTTAAATTCTATTAAAATTCTTTTTAATTAATTAATTCTTTGTATATAAAATATACAAATTCAATCAGAATTAGAATATAATATTATACATAATTAATATCCACGATTATTTAATTAAAAGCATGTTAATGTTTTAGTGTTTTATTATTTTAATCTTTAAATCCTATTAAAATTCTTGTTAATTAATTAATTCTTTGTATATAAAATATAAAATCCAATCAGAATTAGAATATAATTAATATTACACATGATTAATTAGAAGTGTGTTGATGATTTAATATTTTAGTGTTTTAGTTTTTGGTTTTTAAATCCTATTAAAACTCTTCTTAATTAAATAATTCTTAGTATATAAAATATACAAATCTAATTAGAATATAATATTATACACGATTAATTGAAATCATGTTGATGTTTTAGTGATTTAGAAATAAACTTAATTATTTTTGTACACTTACTACAAGTTTCACTGTCCATTACAAAAATAATATAGTTTATTGATTAATTTGATAATTTTCAATTAGATCTAGAATTTATTATTTTCTTAAAATATATTGTTAAGTCAACCAAATACGAGAATTAGTCGTAACAAATGGATTAAAAATCTATTAAAGTATTAGGAACAAGATTTTAAATTTAATAATCAATTTTTAGTTTTAATAGCGGCCTTTTGATGATAAATTTATTTATTCTTTTTAGTTTCTCTATGTTCAATTTGTTATAAAAAATTTGTTTGATTTAGATCTTTTGTTTCTTTATTGTAAAAACTTTTTTGAGTTTTTAGTTTCTCTATGTTCAATTTGTTATAAAAAATTTAGTGTTTTATTTGCATGGTATGGAAAACTGTTTTGACTTTAATGATTGAGATAGTTAAAACTTGTTTATAGATGTTAAAAGATAAGATTAAAGGGTAGATAAGTATTTTGATAAATGTATTTAATAGTTAAATTATCTACACGCCCTTAACAATAATTAGGTATAAGTTATGCCCTGTTTAATAAAAATGATTCTAAACGCGCCCTTAATAGAAATTTTCCCAAAGAGATTTAGATAGTTTATGTCTTAAAAATATAACTATTGGTTGAATTCTTGTTTTATCACCTAACTATTGGTTGAATTCTTGTTTTATCACCTCTGAATAATAACAGTGTAATGTTGTGCCATGATGGTTCAATTGATAGAAATAGTACTTATTCATCTATCATCCCTTTTTTCTCATTAATAATTTGTCATAGTCAAACTATTTTCATCTTAAAATAAAACTAATCATTCATTTAAGAATACCCATGAATAAACACGTCATTATTTTATAATGTTTTTTAATATTGTTTAACTAAAACATGGTTAAGAGCCATTTGTACAACTTTTGCAAAATAAAATATGATCTATTTAATATAGAAAGGTATCCATTAATTATTATATTTTTATATATTAGTATATTACGATATATTGTGTAGATATTTTATTTGTAGACATCTAGTCCAAACCTTAAAATAATTCATAGTATTGTAATTTGTTTAACATTTTTCATACTTTGATGTACATTTATTATGGTATAAAGCTAAGAAAATTTTTTATTCACTTAATCTAGTGATTTAAAAAGTCATTTACTAATTTGAAATTTAACAAATTTTTTTCTCAATTGATTCCTAATAAAACATATACTATATGTTATCTAAATAATATTTTAAAATTGTATACATGAATTCATTTTAATATTCACTTAAAATGCTACAAACACAAATGTGTCCTACTATACCTAAAGCGATACAATATGTCTATCATCAATCATGAAAATAAACAAATAAATAAATAAATCATCCCTTAATAACGCATGCCGCAATTCAACAACAATGGCCAGCTTGCCGGAAGTGTAACCGGCCGGATGGGAAATTGGAAAAACCTCAAAAGTAAAGAAATGGAAATTCAGATATTTTGTTGTCGTTTAACACGCGAGGCAAAATGAAGACCTCGGGAAAGAAGTTTAAAACAACACGGGCGTGGCCCATCAGACCTTGGGCCCAAGTCCACGAGGATGGTCCCTTCTTTCTTCTGCTTCTATATCTTTGTGGGCCCATAATCTCAAGCAGAAAGAGTTGGCCTTTTGGGTTGGATGCCGTGGGAACGGAACCACGTGATTCGGTTGGAAAATTAAAAAAAAAAAAAAGTGACTAACTTGATTTGTCCGTCCTCTATAATCTTCTTCGTTTATTCTTCCAATAATCTTTTTTTTTTTCAATTATTAATTACGTTAAGATTAAATATAAAAAAATAATTTTGCTCAATTAATCAACTACGAATCTATGGTCAATCAAATCAAAATTAAATATATATAAATATATTTTGATTATTAAAAACAAATAAATAAATAAATAAAAGCTGAAAGAACGGAGAGTTTAGGTTGCAAGGTGGGGGACAGAAGAGTTGATGTGAATGTGATCGACATTCGGCTCTTTCCCACTGCCTCCCTCCCTGGATCCATCCTCCTCATTATTACTGTTGAGTGGTCGCGTTCATTCATAATTGATGTCTCTTGCATTCTTCCACCAAATTCATCCCACACACACACACACTCACACACATACTTAATATAAGATGATAATAAGCGCTACAATGATCTGAAATGCAGAGATAAATGAATTGAATGAATGGCATTTGGTACGCATATCTTCTGGGGATTTTCAGTTTTCATGTCCCTGAATCCCTGATATGAAGATGCATGAAATCAATGTCATAAAATTTATAAGCACTAAGCTGTAAGTAATCAACTTCTTGCAAACATAAAACAAAAATTAGCACTCAAGTTTTATTATTGCATTGAAGTTGTAAGAATCGGCAATAAACAACAATATACTATTGAGTATAAAACTAGCTTTACTCACTGTGCATATTCCACTCTAAAACTTTCATGGAAACTTGAGAAACAGCATCTTATGAGTGGGTAGTGTACTTATTACCCACCCCTTGTTACAGTTTTAATAAAATGGTCGGTCATGTAACATCACAACAGGTCACCACTCACGAGCTGGGGGATACATGCAGATGCAGGAAAGCTAGGCTGATCATTTTCCATGTTGGGGGTATCCTATGGTACTTTGATGAATGATCAAACCAACACGGGTACAAGTTTTTTACTTTTTTTTAAGCATTTAAATTAGAAGCAGCAGCAATATTTCACATTTTCAGTAAAAATATTGCCTATTAATGGGTTTCTAGCTAGCTCTCTACTCCTTCAAACATGCCCACGTTTCAGTAAAAAAAAATGGTGGAGTGCAAGATGATTCAGCATCAACTAACTGCCTGATTTCTTGTATGGTTCAAAACAATGTTCCTCATATAAGCTACTGGGAGCTTCAAAGTTTTCAGTTTTTGGACAATAATTTTAGACTTCAATTGTGTTAAAATTATTTTCTTCCTCTCTTAATTAGGTTACCGAATCTTCTGTTCAAAATTATTCTATATTATTCTGTCCAAAATCTAAAACGACGTAATTTAATTAAAATTATAAATTAAAATAAATAAATATTATAATAATTATTTTACAATTATTAAAATTTAACTAAAAAATAATCACTTAATTTAAATTTTAGTAGACGTTTTGTAATTCTTGACATTATGAAGCATCATGTACAATGTTGACGCATTAAACTTATGGGCCTACATAGGGGAAGAGGGTGTTGTAGTCGAGGCGCCCGAGGGGAGGGAGGACCCGAAGCAGTCAAAAAAGCATTGTATATAGTATATGTCTATATGATATGGTGAAAGCAAACACAAGCAAGTGGATAAAGTCACTATCGATCACAACACCTGCACTTTTCAAATTATTTCTATATAATAGGGTCCCTCAAAAATTAAGAGTTCATTTAAAAAGTTTTGTTTACCTTCTTTAACAAATATTTATTGTCGTCCTCCTTTTATTTTTTTTAATTTGAAAAATTATTTAATACAAATATAAAATTTGATAGATTCGAATATATGCCTGATAAATAGTTATTAAAGTTAAATTTTTCTAATATGAAAAAAATAAACAAAAAACCATTAAAAAATAAGAATTATATTTCAAAAATATAACTTTTTAAGGAATGAAACCCATCCAAAGATTTGCTCCGACAATTCTCTTGTGAAATAGAATTACAATCACAATTTCAACGCATAAATATTTGAGTAGAGAATTACAATCAAGATTTCAATGCATAAATATGCAAGAAATGGAAATTAGAATTACAACTATCGTTATTGACCCGTTTTACATATGTACAAAGTTTTATATATAAATTAGTTTCCGTACATTTTTGTTTATTAAACCATTTTGGTTCCCAACAATTTTTTTATTCCATGCTAAGGTAATTAATATTGAGGTGGGGTTCACATGCAAATTGTCATGATGGATGGTTTATGATCTAATGATACATTGGAAAGACGGCATATAAAACTAAAACCCGTAATTAATCCCCGAAAACATAGCATAAACTAAATTATCACATAATTCTAAATTGATCTTTTTGATGGGAAGATGGGGCGACCATATATATCGATATGTATTTTTTGGAATTAAATTTACCCAAAAGATTGAGAACAAATTCATTATTCTAAATCGCTAATTAATTAACCCAGTTGAGGTTTCGGGTCTTGGCTCCGGTGTGGGTTGCCAGGCCGAAGCAGCAATGAGCGGGCGGCTATGCCAGCCGAGAGTTAGACAACCTTCATTTTCTTCCACGCAATATCCTTCGGCTGAGAACAATGTCAACAGCATGCTGGCTTGCTTAAATGCATTTGATCCCAAACGCAATGGCTTGAATCCGGCTTCACTAAGCCGAGATCTCCACTTGACCAGTGGCTCATGTCTCTCCACCCGAGCCGATCCCTCACAGCAGACCACGTTGCATATCTCTCTCTGCATGTACATCTCGGCTAAGGCTTTATCTGGCTGAGTCGAACAAGCTTCAAGCGAGTCGAACATTGTCGAATAATAGAAAAGAGCTTCAGTAAATCGGTCCAAAAACTCAGCCTTGTTGTGATTAGCTTCTTGCTCCACTAGGGTCACAATTGTCGGGTTCAAGCTCCGTATCCAAGCCAGAACGGATTCGATGGATGACCCGTGGATTGGATCCGGTCCAAGTAATTTATGAAGCTGCAGAATTGAGTTTACAGCAATGGCTTCGTTTGGGCTGGCTTCTAACATCCATGGCTTGATATCATCAAGCCGTGAAGCTGCCACGCCACGGAAGGCGAACTTAACATTCACAGAGCGAGCCAATCCGGCCAACTTCAACCCAATTTCACGTAGAGAATCACGCCCATCAGGAGACGGTGGTCCAATTCCGGTTATCCGCAGCAACGGTGGACCACCGGGGCGAAGAGCCAACGCTTGGATTAATGCTGGCCATTGTAAGCCTTGCATAAGATTAAAATCGATAACGTGAACACAATCATGGCTGTGGAAAGCTTCCAAAATGGCTTGATTAGCCGTGAAATGGGCAAATTTTAAGTAAGGAGCGGCTTCATAGAAATAATGATAAAAAACCTCGTTCTCGCAAGCCCAGTTCATTGAGCTTACTCCTCGCCCAGCGTATACCCGCCGGCTCAGTGCGTCGATGAAAAAGCCAGCCACTTTTCCAATACCGCTTGCAGTATTTACACGAGTTAAAAGAGCTTGTAATTCTTCTATCAAAGTGCCGGCCAATGAGAAGTTGCCACATTGGACAGATTCCGCACAAGATACCAGCACGTGGACTAAGTGAATGCTGGAATCCTCTTGCTCCATTACATGCAAAACATGGGATAATACCTCCGGCTGCGGCTGCGGCTGCGGCTGCGGAAGCTGAGTCGTTTCGCTCCACCCTGTAGGGCTCACGCTTGATTCGGTAGGATCCTGGAGACCCGATGATAAACTGGGTTGATAATTGAGCTCCGAAAGTAAAGTATCGACCCATGAGGAGAGGTCGGAGGGATTGTAATGAACGACGTCGTGCGCCAGATATTGAGGGACTTCCGCGGGTTGGTGGACCATGACGTTTTCAAGACGTTCGAGACGGTGTGCCACTTGGCTGAGCTCCGAGGAGCGAACCACGTATCCAGCTCCGGCTAGAAGTTGGTCGATCTGGTCCGGCGTTCTAGCAGCTGAGCACGATGAAGAGCTGCCACTGCTGCTGGTGGTTATGCAGGATTCTTGGGGCCCCATGTTATAATATTGGCGACTCCGCGTCACTGTGTGTGTGTGTGTGCGTGTTTTTCTTTTTCTTTTTTTGGTTCAGTAGTAGAGCTTTTGTTGTAGTGGATGGCGGACTTTGTGGTACATGTCTTTTCGTATCCGTGACTGAAGAGTGTGTGTGTGTGTGTGTTTTGGAAGTGAAATTGTGAGATGGATCGAGATGGTGAGAGGGAGTTGGAGAAGAGACGGAAAAACCAATGAAGCGTTCAGCGTAAATACTAAATATTAGTCCAATAAAGAAAACGTAGGGATTGGAGATGGACTATGTATGGTGACAGGAGAAGTAGCTAGGCAGGCAGCTATGATGTTTAATTTAATCCATCCCTTTCTTTAAAGGAATATAAAGTTATATATATATATATATATATGGACCAATTAATATTTATACTAATGGGAAAAGAAATAAGAACTTAATCCAAATGTTGAAGAATATATGTAATTTTAATTCAAAATCAACGAGTGAAGTAGCTCATATAACTAATATATTAGTTTAAGAGCTCTTAATTAATTGATGTAAGATATTATTCTTTTCACACCAAATATATATTCATGCAAGAAGTAGAAGAGGGAAAATGATTTGATCTAACTTCAACTATCCAATTAATTGAACAGTCAAAACTCAAAAGTCACAAACTCTAATTAATTTGCAGAATTTGATTGTTCAATGAGACGAGGGACCATCCATCTTCTTGATATGGTAGATTTCAAGTATGGATAATGAATGGACTGCAACCTTATAACTAATTCATTATTCAATTAGAATTTTCATAAAGACTTTGGAGAATTATTCAAACATTATAACTAATTCATTATTCAATTCGAATTTTCATCCTACATAAGTCTCTTTGTATACATCATCCTATAGTTAAAGTATATTCGGCTGGAAATTTAGACATGCCAGTAGCAATCCATAATTATCCTATTAATTTGATAAGTGCAAACACAGATAAACTACTTGTTTTTTTGTATTCGAATCTTGCTGTCACTAATTTCATATTTATATAGCAAAAGTTAATTATTTTTTAAATTTTACTGATTTTTATTCAGTATAGTATTTAAATCGTAGTTGAACTATCAGATATCTTGTCATCTTATTGAAATATTTAAATTCAAATTAAATATCTAATTAATCTACAAATAAATAATTATTGAATTAACGACTTTAATCCATGTAATTAATATATAATTAATTATTTAACTCAAAAATAGGTTCAAAGCAATAAAGATAAATTCTAATCTTAAATTTGATTTACTCCATAACTAGTTCTTTAATTGAAAGTTTCAAACCACAATCAAATTCTCACACACTTCCAATACGCAGATTTCTTTTTCCTAAACTGCTAATATAAACAAAAAGGAAAAGGGCAAAGATTAGCTAAAACCGAGGACAATGTATCTCTCCATACATCATTGAATTTTGACCCGTGATATATTTTATATATATATATGGTAAACTACTTTGACTCGGCAAGGGAACTATTTGATTATATATATATATATATATATTTGTTATTGCTATTTTAATTTAAAATATCAATTTAGCTAATCATTGATAAAATTAAAGTATTTTACTAATGGTGTTTGTACAATTCAGCTATTATGCATATTAAAAAAAACTTGCATAATAGCTGAGAAGATTTGAGCTCCTCTTAAGTTTATGCATTAATTTTGTAATTTTTTTTGAAAGATAATATTGTGCATATAAAAAAATATAATTGAGAAGATTTAAGGTTTACAGTTGTCATTGCCCATTTAATAGAAACACGTGTCTAAAAAAATTTATGATTAAAACCATGCTTGCTTTAAATATATATATATATAACAGAATATACAATTTGAAAGATAATAACTGAATTTGATGCAGTAACTCTTGGTATATCATTTGCTATAAATGAATGATTAAATTGAAATTAAAAGAAAATATTGACTATGTTATATTATTCAAATAGTGTAGTGATTGGCAGGAATATTTAGCTTAATTTTTAAATGTAAAACAAATATGAGTAGATTTGAGAAGGGCTTTGGATCTTCGCATTTAGTGTAATATAATTAGTGTACTTTTAAATAATACCAAAATCTTATTAAATAGTTAGTAAAATTTAAGTGATAAGCGTTAAATACAAATGTCAAAATTTTACAAATTAAAACATAAAAGTGATATAGAATATCTATTAGCTTGAAAAGTATTTTTGTAGCATATGTATGCAGGAATGAAAATAAAGTTATTAATTTTTGTAAGAAATGAATTTACTATCCGATAGAGACATTTATCATGTTGGCCAACATTTTCTCTTTATTAAATGAATTTAAATAATAATTTTGAAAATGACAATTGACCTTAAATGTTATAAAATAATCCGCTGAAAATGACCTTCGAACAACATTAATTACACTAAAATGATGATGAGCTGAAACCCAGCATTGATGGTCCTAATTCCAGTACTACAAATCAAAAGGTAATACTTTAATTAAATATTTTATTGAATTTTCATTTGATTAATGCAATATTAAAAATTACGTTAATTGTTCTACTAAAGAAAAATATTAAAAGTTTCTTTATTTGTATAATTTTATCTGGCAGTGGACACACTCAAATTTGTTTCATATAATCTTGATTTCTGAGTTGAATTCGATTCTCAATATTTTCATTTGCGACAATCATTTCCACTTCTGACGTTGTGTTAGTATGAAATTTAGAATTTCTATAATCGTTTCTTAATTTGAGGAAATCGATAACTAAAGGATTCGTTTGATGCATGTGTAAGCTCCCATTTCGAGTAGTTTCTGTAGTTACCTAATCTTTTCAAATCTTAGTTGGTGAGTTCAAGTATGGATTAAAATTCCTGGGCAAATCAGTGGGTTTCGAATTTTGAATGAAGATTAGTATGATATAATAAATAATTCAGTATGGCGAAATCCAATGTCGGAATCCGAAACTTCAAATTCATAAATATTCCCCAAAACTTGCTGGGATCACTTGGCAAGAAATCCCGGATTGTGATTAATAACTACAATTCTCTTTTTGTTGAGATCCTCTCTGCCGTTTAATTTTCCAAACAACATACTTTAATTAAAATTAATTACTAAAAATATAAATATCACTAAAATCACTTTATAATTATTAGACTATAACAATAAATGATTGATCAATAGACACGGGATCTTCTGTCCAACATTTTGTCTGTCTTATTCTGTCATAATTAAAACTACTATTCACTAATATGTTGATTAGGGTCTAATAATTGTAAAGGAATTTTAATGATATTTATGCATTTAGTCCATACTTTTAATAAAACTAAACTACGTAGTTTTAAACGTTATACAGAATAGGACTGGATAACTATTGTACAGAGGATCTGGGCTCGCTATAACGTAATAATTTTGGACAAAAGATCCCAACTCCTTTTCATTTATGAAATGGAAAAGAAAATTATAGTTAATTACATATATATATATATATATATATATATATATTACCATCAAGGCTTGAGATTCGAGGGTTGATTTTCTCCTCCTCTTTCAAAAATTCAACGTATGAAATGAAAACAGAATTAATGTTTGATGGGGTTGTGGGATATTTTCTCTGCCATTGATGATTGAGCTGAGGTTCATTTTATTGCCTCTTAACTTTCTCATTATGGCTTTTGAACTCATTGATGGTCAAGAATGCTGAAAATGAAATGAGAGAGTTACACCTCACCCGCATTCTTTTTTGTAATTTTTTTTTTCTTCATAATTTCCATTATGGATTGAGAGGGAGGATCCCTTTTTATTTAACACCCTTTTGAAAATGGAATGGAAAAAATTGAAATGCAGTATTACGAGTTTGACAGGGGGGAATCAATGTGGTCCACGAGTAATAAGAGAGAGATTTATGCAGAAGAAAAGGGACCATGAGAGATCGATCACAAATGCCGAAAAGGCACGGTTTTCGCAGTGTTGGCAACCACCAAGAAGACCAACAAGTTAGGGAATATTCAATTGGGAGGACACCTAGGTAAGGTTGATTGATGATAATAGGCTTGATGAGTTCTCATGACATGATGTACACCTATTACTATGTCCTATGCCATACGGAGTATGTTTTAGCAGTTTGGAAATCAAAGGATACAAACTCCATTGTGTGACTTGTGTGTATTTGGGGTTGTAATTGGGGACCATAAATAATTCTTGAACTTTCTCCCCGAGAGAACCGAACATGTTATGTTTTTACAGTTAAAAACAGTACAGAAACAGAAGCAGACACAGCCATTCAGTAGCGAAGTGTGTCCACTCCGTTATTGTAGCTGACACTATCACGTTATCTAAATACACCTGTGATCAGACTCAGACTGGGTACAGTAACTTAGAGTTGTTCGAGATCAATATCCAGTGTGAGTGTACCCCCGGTCCCCCCCCACCCCACCCCTTCTTCCTCTGTTTTTGCTGCTTCTTTGGTCCCAGATCATCATTAGCAACAGCAGCAACCAAAGCAAAAGCGGGAGAAATAAATAAAACAGAGTTGGGGATGCGTGGTGCAGGATAAATTGAGTAAACAGTTGTTTCCCTTTTTATTTGTACAATCTGCGTTATAACGTAATTTATTGAACAAAATTTGGTGATTCTTGAAATTGAGGGTATGATTAAGAATCTTACTTATAGCATCACCAGCGGGGTTGAATATTCTTGTTTCTCGTTTATATTAAAATATGGGTTTGTTGCTGAATAATCTCACTGCACAATCTGCACGTAAGCAATGCGTTTTAGTTTTACCTGGAGAGCTGCAATTTTTGCTTGTAATTACTAATGATGTTCACCGTTCACGGAGTCAAAATGTGGCAGCTTTTAGAATTCCACTTTTCAACGCAGAGGAATCTTCAAAAGCAACATCAACACGAAACTAATGCAACAACACTTTCCTCGTCCAATTGAGCAGGGGTGAAATGATATCACATGTGATATTCTACCATGTCAACCATAATTTGTGGAATAAATTTGTGAGATGCTTTAAGTTAATCGGGTACATACGTAATGGAGAATAAGTATTTGTGAAATATTTTATACGCAATGGAGAAGGAGTATTTGTGAGATGTTTCAAGTTTCTCGGGATACATACGCAATGGAGAACAATTATGGGCTACTACCGTAAGGTTTGTATCTATTGCGTGCACATCCCGCGGTTTACATCTTCAAGTTGGCTAAGGCACGGTCACAGTTTACATCCTCAAGGTGGCTAGGGGACGGTCAGCTGAGGCCCAAGAATAGTCTGACTCAACAGTGATAAATTGGCGATAGAAGAGTAAAGTAACCTGAGGAATAAAAAAAAAAAATAGTTTCCTCAAACAAACAATAGTCAAAGACTTAAAAGAATCATGCCTGAGAGTACGCACGCAAGCGCAAGGCTACTTATGGGTAAATTCATTAACAAGGAGAAAGAGTCTTCCTATTTTCTTGAATTTTCTTTTTGTCCAGTAGTGAGTTCAATGTATATGTATGGCAAATGGCAATGAAAAATCCGTTCCCATTTGGGTTATATTCGTGTTTCCTTCATTTTTGCTTTGAGCCCAAAAGGAGCTTCTTAGGGACAAACCTTTGTATGGGCTCCTTTCTTTCACTTTTTCTCTGTGTTTTTTGCAATGGCCTTCTTTGTCGTTGGTTAGACAGTCCCCCCAACAATGGTACTTTTGGCAAGAATTTGGGACGTTGCAATTTGCATTGCCTTCTCATACATCACAATAGCAAAAATGACCAAAATAAAACATACTATTAATTCCAATTTTACACTTAGAAAACAAAACCAAAAAATCGCTCACATTTCTCCAGTGAAATTGTGGAAATACACGAGTTCATAACGTCTGATTAAGGAGTTGTTTATACATAAATCATCATCATCAGTATTACTAATGCTTGAGTGTAAGGCCACTGGAGAAGGCAATTCCAGCCATATTGGCACCCTTCATCTTGCAATTAGGAGGGACAGGAAGCCAATTCCAAGTCTTGCATTCAACATCATACCGTAGCCAAATTATGTCCCAAACACCTTCTAAGTTGGACATCAATGCTGCCCTGATCACTCCAAGTCTCTGCTCTAGACATCCCATCATAGCACCATAAGGCTTCCTAATCTTCTCAACAAGTCCACTTGGAACCTTTGAGATCAATTCCCATTGCCTTCCATTTGAGCTCAATCCCCAGAGCTCTAAACCATTCAACATCCTCATCAATCTCCTGTTCTCATCTTCAACACTGTACGACTTGATGATCATCACATTTCCATCCCCATACACGTGTAGCCGCTCGATCGCATTTCCCAAGCTAAATCCCACGGCTAATTGTCCAGCACCCTCATTCTCACCTAATCCAACGAATCTTGGCCGTACACATTCAGCTTGATCACTATCCTTCCCTTTGGCAATAACTACACTCCCACTCCTTCCATTATTTGCACTAAGAAAAATAGTTCCATAATTTGCTTCCCTTTCCACGCCAACATCACTTTCTCCAACTTCGGTGGCCCTCCACTTGTTAACTCTCGAATCATACTGGAACAGAATGGGTTGATTTCCATTCATTTCTGCAAACAAAAATCGAAAATCATCGGAACCCGGATGGCAGGAGAGCAATTTCATACCCGATCGTCGCCAAGAAGACGTTCCCCGCGGACCTAATGGACTTGGAGGGATCCTTTTAACAGTTTTAGACATGGGATTAACTGAAATAACTTCCAGGCTATTATTTAAGGCAAAAAGAAAAATGTTACCGGATGCTGTCAACAAATACAGGTCTTCCCCAGGTGGAACAACTGACTTTAACATGTCAGCTATGACAATCTTGAACCATCGATTACAACGGTTGGTGTAGCCGTGAAGCATGGAATCCCGATGCCATCTTTTTTTATACACGAACAGCCAAGTGGCGGTACTGGATTGGAGATTGTAATCTCTGACAAATTCTTGCTCTGAGATCATTGATGAAATGGACTTATTCACTGTTTTTAACTGGACAACATCGGGCAAAGCTAAGCGGATGATTATGTAGTTTATGAGTTCAGATGGGAGCAGACAAAAACCGATGGCATTTGTCCGGTGAGTTTCCATTGTTAGAAGGAAAGGTACTGAACGAGTGGGTGGTTTGTGTGCTACACAAAGTTCTTGAGGCCGTGCCTTTCGGCTTTCCATTTATATTAACATTCGTGATAGTCAACTTGGACTTAGCGAGTTGTTTAAGTAAACTAAAGTTTTTAATTACAAGCATAATGCTGTAGATTATTGAGAAAATTAACGTCATGGGAGATAAAGACAAATTGATCTACAAGGCATCTTATGCTGATTTTTTATGCCCCGTTGGAAAAATTGGATGGCATGCGACTCTTACAAGAAGGGTCAGACAAATTTTTGGGTGGCTGAGATGGATAATTTGTGGTTATAATAAGGGATTAAATTAAGTGAAATTCGATGGCAGTTATTGATATCTTAAATAAATATGCAAAGGTAAGGTTGGATGAATCATTCATTGTGGAGATGTTGACGCTTTTTTAAATGACTTTTTTGGTTGTATGGATAATGGGATCAGGCAAGAAATGAACCGAAAGCACAGGTTACAATTGATGCAGGCAGAGCTGAATTAACAAATTTCCCACGGAATGGAGTAAACTTAACCTCTCCTCAAAAGGGTCTTACGTTAATCATCACAAATCTCATACTTGAATTTCAAGTTTTGATGGACAAATTCCATCCCACAAATCAAGAAACTCACTAAGTTCTGAAAATCAAAGCATAAATGAAGTCACTTGGATCAAATATTGTATGGCTTCTTTAAGAGCAAGAGACTTGTAGATACGGAAAAATGGTTGCACGAGTTCATCGATGAAATAAAATACATTTTCATTTGTACCTCGCGGTTGGAAATGTCTTACGGATGCTTTCGCCACTATATACACCTGTAGATGCATTTTATATCTCTTACCAATAAAACAGACGCAATCCACCATGCCTAAAGAAAACTGGTACTGCTTTAAAATAATCTTTTTTATAATTGATGTCCGGTTCAGGATTTTGTTTATAAGGGTGCTTTCTTGATGTACAAGGAGGGGTTTCTTTACTCTTTCTGATCATGCAGCAGAATGGTCATGGAAGAAATGAAGAATTTGGTTCTATAACTTGGAAATGCGAGAAGTGGCCAACCGTAAATAATGTACAGAAGCTAGAAGAAATGACTATACAAAAGCTTGCTGGTTTCTACAGTAAGTTCAATTAAACAGAAGGTGAGTGAGATTTCAATGCATAACCCTCTCCATATTCAGAAGCAAGCAACAACATCAGGACTGTTATGTATGAAGTTATTTCCACTTAGCTAACTAATATCAAAACACAAGTCACAGGCCTGGAATAGGTTTAATGGATTGAGGATGTTCCTATTGGGACAACATCTTGCACAACAAATAGTACTAATTTTAACTGAAAAATTATCCCTTTTGGCCTTTAAATCAACAAAAGATGTACTTATGGAATTGAAAAGCTTTAGAGGACAATTAGGTGACATTGCAGCCAATGTCATCAAGACTCCCTGAGTGCTCACCAACAAATTTAGAACAAATAAATAGCTGTCATTCAAATCGTATAATCCAACACTATGAGGCACCAAGGTATGCAATTATACTCTATATGCTGATATCAAGGGATGTCCATCAGCCAGAAGTCATTATTTTAGCAAAAAATAAATTTTGTGAAAGTAAAGATGTAAGATCACAAGAAAAAAATGGAATGATGCAGCAACATCAACTCTAGAATGTCTAGTAAAATGCAAGACAAGACATTCAATCATGCTTTGAGAACACAATATTAGCCAGACATTCAATCATTGCTTTGAGAAAACCATATTAGCCAAAAATATATGACATTTATACAGACACAATTTAATTCAATTAACCAACCAAAAAAAAAAATCAAGAGAAACATTGATAATAATTCAAAGATATTAATATTCACTAATATATTCAACCATTTGATTCACTTCAAGTTCAATTTGAATCCTTATCAAGTAACAGAGGAAACAGATAAAAAAGTTCAAAACCAGATTTTTTACTGATTACCCTTTTCTTCATCATCTATATGATCATCATCATCATCATCATCAACATCATCACCATTCATACGTTCCAAGAGCTTAGAGGCTGCAGGTTCGCGCTGAGTAGGAGAATTGTTAACTACAGTAACAGATTGCTGATACAGAACACCGCCAGCAATTGTCATTAGCAAGCACAGCAAACCGAATGGACTAGCATGCTTGTCCCAGATCAACACATTAATAGCCACAGTCAGAAACTTATTCACCACACCAGTAACTGTAAATGCAGTGGCAGATATTGCCTTCCTGGCCGCAAAACCAAAGAAGCTAATAAGCAATCCAAACACACAAGACAATGACACTGCCAGAAATGCAACTAGATCAAACAGATTTCCTCTATTAGCTCCCACGGCACTGAATGCATCAATATACTCTCCAGTCACGATCCAAAACAGAGGAGCCATCATTAACGACAACAAATTGTTGTATAACACAAAACCCCATGTATTCAATCCAAGATTCGTCACCATGTGCTTAATATAAACCATCTCAGTCGTAATGGTCACCAAATACGCAAAAGCCCATAAATAAGCAGTCAATGTAAATCCAGAATCAGTAGCAACATACCCAATGGCACCACCCAAAATGATCACCAATGACAAAAAGGTCAACTTTGATGGGCAGGGTTGCTTCCTAAATGCAGTATCAGCAACAGCCACCAAAAGGGGTGTACAAGATCTAAAGACTATGAAAGTATCCACATTGGCATGGCGCAAAAGATTGGTGTTTGTGAATATTGCCAAGTAAAAAACAGTAGCCGCAGGCAAGAATTTCTTGGCAACATCCCATGTAAATAAATCATGATGCAGAAACCCCAATTTTCCTAAAACCCAAACCCCCAGAGCTGAAGTTAAATACTGCAATGCAGTGAGGAGACCAGGGTAGTTAAATTTAGTAATGGCAAACTTGTTTATCACAGCAAGTAAACTAGAGCACAATGCATAACCAACCACAAGACTGCTAGTAGCATAGGCTTGATTTGATGAATCAAATCTAATTGAAGCCATTGTTTCAAAATCTGAAAAAGGCTTCTCACAGTTTTTGTTTCCTTTTCCTCCCAGACAAAGATCAAGCAAGATCAGGGCTTTGATGCAAAGATTTGATTTTGGGAATACTGCATTAGAGAAGAAGGGGAGAATCTGAGCTAAAGCTAAGCTTCACGGTCAACGTTTAGGATTATAGTGTCTCCAAATTTTCTTGATCTCACAAATGTGGGTAAATTAGACAAGAAAATCAGAGTTTTTAGAGAAACTGACCCGAATATAAGCTGAATTTGGATGTGAAATGGGAAAAAAGCTAAATTTTGGAGGCGGATGATATTATTTTCGCAGTGGAGATTCACGGGACGTGCAAAATCATGGTGATATGCAAATTGTGCAAAGTAAAAAAAATGTCGAAAACTATGACAGGGTAAAGAGAGAAGAGTAACAAAGTAATGGGATTATGATAAGTGTTGGGACTGAAGTAAAAATGGCATTTCTTCAAGCTTTTTGTTTACAAACTTCAAGAACCCACAGACGCATACATATACAAATAGGGACGGTAACAAATAAAACCCTAACGTACAGCATTGCCGACAGAGATAATTGTAGTCAATTAATTCAAAATTCAAATGAATATAAAGATTCAAAGAAAGCAGAGAGATAAACCTTAATTTTCACGTGGCTGATCTGAGATATTCTTCAGAGAACTTTAAATTAATGGACACAGAAAGACCGACACAACGGATGATAACAGAAGTAACGATAAGACGATGATGGACAATAGTACGGTGAAGGAAAAAGGGTGGTCCAAGAATTGAGGGAAGAGGAAGAACGTTGTCGTTTTTCTTGATTGTTGTTTTTTTGATGAAATACAGTTTTTGGGGAACCCCGGATTCGTTGTTTTCAAGATAATTTAATTCTTAGGGCATCTCCAACGTGCTACTTTGGCACCATTCTTCTCCAAGTCCAAGGTGTCACCATTTCTTGAGTGCAGCCAAATTTGGTGCAGAGTCTTTATTTTTTTTTTTTTCCAAATTTTCTATACTTTTTAAAAATGTAACTTTATGATTATTTAATATTATTAATTATTAAATAAACTTACATATATTCTCAATTATGTATCTATGTCAAAATTTTATTTATAATTTATATTTATTATATTTAAATTAATTCATGTATTTTATAATAATTAAATTTATAAATAATCTTTCTAATTTTATAAAAAAAAAACACAATTAATCATTTAAAATTTCATAATGCATAAATATCAAATTACACCACACATCACATTAACACACAATATTCGTTCAGACGTTGGATATATGAGGTGTCAACTCCAAACGTTGAGTCGGTACTAGATGATAGGTAGTACCCAATTTGAAGAGTTTCTTCTTCGATATTAGACAAATCAAGGATAAAAATGCTCACTTTGGACTTGGTAATGCATTGATTAAGCATTTATGGGAACAATATAGTAATTATTATAATTAAGGTCTCATAATATTGTATTTTTGAATTTAGTGTTATTTTGTTTTTTTAGTGAATTATATATTTTGTTTTAATCGTTTGTGGTTTTAATAATATGTTTTGTATTTTCACGTATACTAAAATATATAATAAAAATTAATAGTGAATTTATTATTTTTCAAAATTAATTTGTTAAATATCAACTTATTAAATATAGTAAAATTATTAATTTTTAAATATAATAATTATTATATAAAAAAAATATGTAACAAATTAAATTGTAGGGTGATAATTAGAATATTATTTTTTGTGTAAAATATGGTGGAAATAGATTGTAATTCAAATAGTGGTTGGTGCTGAAATTGCATCATTTTGATGCAAAAACTACACCAAATTTTGGTATTATGCATGAAAGATGTCCTTACTCCGGACCATTTTTGCCAAACAATATAGAAAAAATGCCGCATGAGTTTACTGATGCCTTACGCTGTACTTATAAAAGTCATATTTTGTTATTGAATTGGATCAATTGTTGTTTTTGTGACTAACTGTTCAATTAATTGATCCTAAAAATGTTTATGCAACTATGGATAACCTATGGATTTGTAGGATGGTAAAGATTCCATCAAAAATGGCTTCACAACCGGCTCATACAACGTTATTTTGTTTCTTCATCCAGTTTTAATATATTAATTGTCTCTTCTCAACGAAAAATAATCAGATCAAGACTTTTCTAGTTGAAAAATTGGGAATTTGATCCAAACAAAACGAGACGACTTTGAAAAATCAATTAGAGGAAACTGAATTGATTGCTAATTGTCGTCAATGGGACTAATCTGAAGTTCACAATAATTACGTCTCAAAAGTTGATTGAGCACTTTGGCTTGGCCCTTTAAATACGGATCTGTCTTGACTCTTGCGTATAGTGGCAGTTCAAAGTCAAACGTCCATCATTCATGAAATCTTTTTCCCGCCATTTTGTTTCACAGATATTAGTTCCATTCTCAACTGCCTTCTCTTCAAGCACAACTATACTTACCAAAAAATCATGCTTAGAGCTCATCAAGACATGCAAATCCATGATCCAGCTGAAGCAAATCCAAGGCCGAGTTTTCATATTAGGCCACCAACAAAGCCTGGACATTCTACACAAGCTCATGGCTTTCACTGCCGATCCTGTTCTAGGAAACTTAGACTATGCCCAAAGAATCTTTGAACGCATTGAAAACCCAACTCTATTCGTTTATAATGTGATGATTAAAGCATTTACCAGAATTGGTCATTTTAGAAGAGCCCTTTACTTGTTTGATGAATTGAGAGTACATGGTTTATGGCCTGATAATTATACTTATCCCTTCGTGTTTAAGGCTATTGGAGAGTTGAAAATGATACGGGAAGGTGAAAAGATTCATGGGTATGTGTTGAAAAATGGGGATGGGTGGGATTGTTACGTTTGTAACTCAGTCATGGATTGCTATGGTGTTGTAGGTTGTTTGGATAGTTTGGAAAAGGTGTTTGATGAAATGCCTCAAAAAAGACTTAGTTTCGTGGAATGTCTTGATATCTGGGTATGTTAGGTGTCATAGATTTGTGGATGCTATTGGAGTTTACAGGAGGATGAGGCAAGAGGAAAGTGTCAAACCTGATGAAGCTACCGTTGTGAGTACTTTATCTGCATGTACTGCTTTAAGAAATTTGGAACTTGGGAAGGAAATACACGGATATGTGAGCAATGAGCTTGAATTGACTGTTATAATTGGGAATGCGTTGTTGGATATGTATTCGAAGTGCGGATGTTTGACCGTAGCTAGGCAAATTTTTGATACTATGCCTAAGAGGAATGTGATTTGTTGGACAAGTATGGTTTCAGGTTATGTGAGTTGTGGTCAGCTGGATGAGGCTAGAGAATTGTTTCAAAGGAGTCCAGCACGTGATCTTGTTCTTTGGACAGCTATGATCAATGGATATGTACAATTCAACCGGGTAGATGATGCACTAGCGTTGTTTAGTGAGATGCAAATGGCGAACATAAAGCCAGATAAATTTACATTGGTTGCTTTACTAACAGGATGCGCTCAGTTGGGCGTCCTGGAACAGGGGAAATGGCTTCATGCTTACATTCAGGAAAACAGGATACCAGTAGATGCTGTTGTTGGTACTGCTCTGATAGAGATGTATGCGAAGTGCGGATGTGTTGAAAAATCCTTGGAAATTTTCCATGGGTTGAAGGAGAAAGATGCAGCATCATGGACTGCTATTATATGTGGTCTTGCGATGAATGGTAAGTCAAGCAAAGCATTGGAGCTATTCTCAGGAATGAAACAAGCTGGAATTAAACCTGACGATATCACCTTCATTGGAGTTTTAAGTGCTTGCAGCCATGGGGGACTAGTAGAGGAAGGCCGTCAATATTTTGATTCTATGGGAAATGTTTTTCAGATTGAACCAAAGTTAGAACACTACGGGTGTCTAATAGATATTCTTGGTCGTGCTGGACTACTAAGCGAAGCTCAGGACATGATAGCAAAGATACCCAGCAAGGATAATAAAATCATAATTCCCCTTTATGGCTCTTTACTTAGTGCTTGCAGGACCTACGGAGAAGTTTATATGGGTGAACACATAGCTAACATTCTGATGCAAATTGCATCTAGTGATTCCAGTACTCTTTCTCTTTTGGCCAATATCTATGCATCTGTCAACAGGTGGGAAGATGTCAAAAAGGTCAGAAGGAAAATGAGAGCTCAAGGATTTGAGAAGTCCCCTGGATGCAGTTCAATTGAGGTTGATAGCAATGTGCAAGATTACATTGCTGGTAATCCATGAGGACTGAAATGAAAGAAACTTACTTCACTTTGTCTAGCATGGCTAAGCCACTTATGCTTCGACAATGCTAGAATGAAAGAAGCTTATTTCTCCTCTGGCCATAGGATTTTGAAGTGTACGGAGGAGTATTGAAATTGTAAATCACAAATTTCTTGTGGGGCGATCAAACTATTCATCTTACTTATGAGTTAATGAGAACAGAATGGAAAAAATGAGATAGTTTTCCCTGACGGAAGCCAATATCAAGCGCCTATTGCAACTTGCCTTGACATATTCCCATTCCCTCTGGGGTTCTTTTTGATCTATTGACTGACAAAAAAAGGCATTCGATGGAGTTGTAGCAACTGAATGTGAGGTCTACAAAAACAAGCATATTGCTGAGCAAATCGGTCTTAACTAACTCAGTACAACCATGAGGTAAAGCAAATATCATATTCAGATTTACACATGGATATTTCTGAACAGAAAATTAGTCATGAGATTAAAATGTGGACAGGTTCCAATTAGTATGATCTACCTTGAAAGTTAGCTTCTAATATTGCATTCTTTGATTCAATGCTGTATAAAATTCTTGAGATGGAAATCTGCTAATATATCCAAAGAGACTTCTGAAATTACTTGACCTTAGAAAAGAAAATTCTCAAACAATTAGTCTGAAATTACTTGAATTTAGTTCAAAACGAATGTCATAACGTAATTGTTGATATATACCTAGAAATGGAAAGTTTTGTATTTCAGAAAATGGGAATTTTTGGCTAGCATTGAGGAATTGTCTTAGACTAATTCCACGGATCGAAATACTTAATATTGTTTGACGTCTCCATAAAAATCTCTGCATATTGTTTTCTGTTTACAGATATGCAATGTAACTCGTTAATTTACTGGGTTGTGCTGTGAGTTGCTGGGTTTTGGACATATAAAAGCATTAATTTGCCTTTCTTCCTTATTTGGTTACAGTGAGACATCATACGGTTCAAGCAGAATTCTGCTTGAGTATAGTTTAAATGTCTAACAATATTATGACCATCTTCTTTCAACCATTCTGCCGGATCATGAATGTAATCGTTCGTTCTCACAATCATCAACTTCGTGCGGATGCTTCTTATACTTTGGGCAGGTATTCCGTGAAATGGGAGACATCTTTCCAGACTAAAGAGCATGACTGTGGAAAGATGAAAGGTAAACGTGAATGAACGTGACAGATTACTTACCCTTGAAAAGTTTTGATCCTGGAAGTTGGAAGACGCTCGATGGTGATCTGGATTGAGGTTTGCATGAGGAGGGTGGGTGTCTATAGAGTATGTAAAAAGGTAAGAAGCAATGGTATGCTCAATTTGTCACAGGCTGAGCTCGTGCACATCTGTGGAGTGATGCCTGATGAATGTGACGATCCAACTCCGGTTCCATGTGGCATCAAATAACACAGCCAGATCAGAAAAATTTACATTCCATGTCGGAATTCACATGACAAGTCAGCAAGCAAATTGGACATGTAAGTCAGTCATGATTGTGGAATGCTGAAAAGGATTCTTGGTTGGTTCAGAATTAGTCAAAAGGTTATGATGAAGGCTTTTGTGCATGGAGCCATGGATGTAAATGTAAAATGACAACATTATAATGTGAAGAATGTAGCCAAAACATATACTACTTTAGAAAGATTGGAATCTTATTGTGCCTTGTCTTTATTATAACAGAGGGATATAATCTTGATATCCTGTTGACATTGGCCTAAAGATTCTGCGTATCACCATTCTGGGATATAATCTTCATCATCATCATGTATTTAAAATACAGAATACCACAACAGTAGAATTCATGCAAATACCGCCCAGATGCCAATTTCCATAGTAGCTGCTGAAACAACCCTCAACACCTTGTACTAAATCTTAAAAAAGGCTCTGGCTGATACAATACAACAATAACTAATTAGGCTCCGTTTGGACAGCAAAAATTTCAATCTATTTGTAAAATGAAAATTAATTTCGTTTGGCACTCCATTGCTTTACCGATTGCAATTACGATTGTAAAAGCATGTACATTAAAAGTGAACAAGCCTGTTATTATAATAATGAATAGTAAAAGTGACGGTGGGCTTATGTCTCTGCAATGTTCTTGCCAAAACTGTGCAATACAAGATTGTGAATAAGAATAGTAAAGGTTTCAGCAATGGAAAAAGCTTTCACGTGGGTGTGGAACTTCCATCATTGGTATTTTGCAGTCACATGCTTTGACCGCTTCCATTTTTATTTGACTATTGTATGCATTGTTGCTGAATGTAATAATTAGTGGGTCCCATATCTTTTATTTTATTAATTATATAATAATATATAAAATAATCATTATATATATAATAATAATTTTTTCTATACACAATTAATTTTCAATAAATTAACCAAATTTATCTATCCAAACACATCTAATCATTTTTCAAATATTTCTTTCTCATTACAAAACCCAATAAAATCATTTCGTAAATAAAACCAAAAAACACCTTATCCAAGCGGAGCCTAAGTTTTTACCCCATTATTTTAGGTTGGCTACATCGATCATATTACCCGTGGTTGCTACAATGTGTATTCTAAATTTAGATGGACCCGTGGCTGCTACAATATGTATTCTAAATTTTGATGGGTATCAGCAACTTCTGGGATTTTTTTCTCGTCTTTAATACTACAAAATCAACAACTAAGCCTTCATATTTAATAGGGAAAAAAAAAATGCAATGTGTATTCTATAGCTATCTTTAGCCATCTTTCTCCCTTAGAGAATAATTTGTCACAGTAAAGAAACAAACACGAAACTCTTAGCATCAGCGAATTAAAATGAAACTATTATTACAAGTGAGGAGGGTGTAGGTGGTTAACATTGATTTGTTATTTTGTTTTGTTCGACAGTCTTCAATTATATAGAGAGATTTTCTTACGTTCTAAATGCAAAAACCTTTATATATTATAGGAAAATTTACTAAATTCTGTTCTTTTGTTGAGCAAACAAATAAAATTAATTATAATAATGAGAAATGATTAGGGGAGTGAAAAATTAAAGTGAAAACGCAAATTGACTGACGTGACATGTATAAAAAGACAAACTAATCTATTACCCATTAGGGTTAACCCATAATTTGGTTAGATTATTAGTTTGTCTTTTTATAACTGCCACGTCAGTCACTCAACTGATTAATGGTTATTACTTTATTATTATTGATCGGACTGCATTCTCGGAGACAGTCATCCTTAGGATCACAAGCCTACATAAAAAAATAAATATTATTTGGTAACAAAAAAGAACAGCAAAACGACAGTTCTTCCACTATAAATAAATGGGATAAGTAGGATAGATTTGGTTGTTATTGGAGTACTGATGATTGAAAACATTTAATTAATTGCGAAATGTTAACTAAAACTAGATGATATAATCAAGTTATATATATAATCGTTGAAATTTGTAATAAAGATAAAAGATAGTATTTGAATGGGGTTTCTTAAATCTTAATCAATAATCAAAAGTTTTATTAAACAAAAACAACTCCAGCAGTAGTACAGTAGAATACCAACCAATACTAATTTCTATCACCCTAAATATCGAAGGTATTATCAAAATCAAAACGCCGGTATGGCATGTCGGGATGTTACAGTCGAACTAGCTAGGCTTGGTAGATTGATGCAGCGATTGTAACCGCCGTCGTCAGCGTCAGCGTCCTCCAATTATGCAGCAGGAGCATAGTCAAAATCTGCGTCGTCATCATCACCGTCGGCTTCCATGCATGAGGCTGGGGCGTAATCGAAGCTGTCGTCGTCATCATCACCGTCCGAGTCATCTGCATGGCTCCAAGTGTTGTTGTTGTTGTACCACGAGTCAATGCTCTTAAACACGAGAGACATTTTTTCTTGTTGATTAAATAATGGAATATTGAGAGAGACTTAGAGTTGGTGGGAGTCTGCCAACAAGTCCTTAGAGTTAAATGGAGCGAATTGGAATTGGTCTATACGATGAAAGACGAAGAAGAGAGGGTATATAAAGAGCGAAAAGGTTTTTTTTTTTTTTTTTTTTTTTGCAATTTTCAACTTTTCCCTTCACAAATAATTATTCTATATAATAATAATAAATAAACTTTTCCCTTGAAAAATCATTATTCTATATTATAATAATAATTAATACACCAGCAATAGATTTCAATATAAGGATGTAATAAGGAGTGATAATCCAATTGTATCACAAAAATCTAGTGGGATCTTGTACACAATTAGTCAATTAGTGTAATAGTTGGTGCATCATTCCTTATTGATTGATCCATACCCTTAATTCATTTAATATCAATATCCCTATCGTCAAATCATTTAATATCGATATTTGGTGTATCATTATCGATTATACTTATAGTATTGAGCTACATTTTCAAATTATTTAATATTGATATTTAATGTATCATTCTCTTTTATAATCTACTTATTGAACTATATCATCAAATTATTTGTTATCGATAACAAGAAAGAATACCACTTAAATTAATTTGTTTTATTTGATGGTAATCCGGAGTGATACACATCAATCATGTCAGCAAAATTCGTTAGAATAATGCACCAACGATTGACTGCAAATTTGCAATATTTTATTTCAGCATAAAATTAAATTTTAATAAAAATAATCAATATAGATTAGAGTTACTAATTTGACGAGACTAGATTCTCTATTCAATATTGTCCTATTTTATTCTGTTTAACATTCAAAACGACGTAGTTTCATTAAAATTAGGGATTAAATGCATAAATACGAATGAAATTACTTTACAATTATTAGACCATAATCAAGATATTAGTAAATCTTACCACGTAATTTAATTAAAACAAACATAATTTTGTACCAAAAATCTGGTATCCTAATTTGACAACCTCGGAGTTGTATGTAGTTACAAATTAAAACTTAAAAAAAAAAAAAACGCAAAAATCTCAACGGTAATGATTAGGGAGAAATGGTGTGGGTGACACAAGGCAGGCACGGGATGATGAGCGCAACCCGAAGCCGATTATGTGTGCGGCACCTGGTCCATTCTCCACGTCAGAACTTGATGTGGCGGCAGACCCTTCTAGCCACGTTTTCGGAATCCCACTCCCAGACAGACAACACGACTTTGCGCTTTGATTCATTCAACAACAATTTTTATTATGATTAATGATTGTCTCAGTGAAAAATTAGAGTGAAAACCTAAATTAACTTACGTGGCATGTATAAAAAGACAAATTAATTCATTATTTGGCTAAGGTATTAATTTGTCTTTTTATACATGCCACGTCAGTCACTTTAGGTTTTCACTCTAATTTTTCACTCCCCTATTGTTGCTCTTTTATTATTATACCAATATACAGTATAGAGTATAAATACGTACGTATGTTGCATGTAAAGGAGAATTGTGCATTTCAAATGTAATTAATTCTTACATGACCATTCTGGACAGTCTCTATGCATTGAAATTGGATTTTAGTCTTTCTTTAATAAAATTGAATATAAGGCTGGCTGGTGATTAATATATAGAATTCCCCAACATTTACTTTGCTAATTCATAATCAACTAAATATTTTAAGCAACATACATTGGAATTTACCCATTCAGAACTTAGCACTACATTTCATTTCAAATACACGAACTGAGTTGTAATGATAGACAATGATAGAGGAAACAAAAACCTATATATATATATAGCAATGATAGAGGAGTTAAATTATACAGTGAAATCTCATAGTGACTGAAGTGGCATGTATAAAAAGACAAATTAATACCCTAACCAAATGATGAGTGAACCTACTGGATAATGGATAAGTTTGTCTTTTTATAACTGCCATGTCAGTCACTATAGGATTTAACTATAATTTTTCACTATGTATATCATTACTCATATACATATATATATATATGTAGTAGTGTCTATAACGGGTTTAAACCTGGCCTTTTCTGCGAATCAAAACCAGCCTCAAGCAAAATGCATATTATATCTCCGTCCATATATATTGGTAGCTATAACGGGTTCAAACCTTTTCTGTGAATAAATCTCGCAATTTACATGCAGTACTCAAATTGTGCAAAGTAAGTAATAGAAATCCCAATGATTTATAAAGTGCTCAAGTAAAGCCGGCAACTATTTATTAGGTATATCATTTTATTACTAGATCAAAAAAAAAAAAAGAACACAAATACTTACAAAAAAATATCTCAACGAACACTAATTAGATTGAAAACCCTACTCGTTAAACACAGAAATTAAACCAAATGATGAAAAACAGAGGCGGATCCAAGGGGAGTGGGGGTGCGGCCGCCCCCAAGATTTGAAAATTTGTATTATTTCTTTTCAAAAAATTTAAAATTTTTAATTGAATCTTTAAGAAAATTAGAATTTTATCCCCCAAAAATTAGAATATAACTTCTACTAATAGTATTATGTAATTTTGCCTCCTCAAATTTATAATTTCTGGATCCGCCACTGATAAAAAGTGTCCCTCAACCTTTTTAAATTTTGATACGGTGTCTCATGCTTTTTTTTAACCCTCCTAACTTTTTTTCACTTGCATTCTTGAATATAAATTAAATAAGGCATTTCCGCAAGTATATATGTGCACAAATGTTAGTCATAACCCAAAATGTCGTATATATGTACTCACACTAAATTCATCCCACATCTCACAACTCATGAAAACTACACACATTTAATTTCTCTACAAGGGTACTAATTCTCATGTTAAATCATCGTTTTCAATTGTCCAAATTCAATATTTCACGCAAATCCATATTTGCTTGTACTTCCAATTAACACTCTAAAAACTAACAAGTACAAATTACAAGTACCGAAGAAGTACCATTGTACCAAAAACTAAGTAGTAGTACCAATTTGAAGTACCAATAGTAAGACAATTTCTTAACAAATGAGCAAAATCATATAAAATCACACCTAAAAATTCTGTCAAATCACTACATTTTCTTGAAAATCACTTTATAAGCTCATTTTCCCAAATACCTAAAACTTGGATTCTGTCCAAAAACCTATGAATGTTCCACAAAACTACAAGTTAATTTTAGCCTCGTACGTTATAAAGATCTCTGGAACACAAAAATCACATAAAACGATTCATTATTACCTCTTGAAAGATTTAGAGGCTAATTTTGACCTAATAACAGTACAAATGACAATAATTGCCCAAGTCTTAGTTAAAGAAAATCGGGCGACAGGAAAACCAATGAATAAAAAAACAGAACAAATTAATGATATGCGTTAATTTGTGGAGAGCTAGGGTCATTTCAATTTTCCAGCAAGAATGGAAGTTTTGAAGAAAAAAACATGTTCATTCATTCTTTAATATATATATATGTTAGCATATGGACACTACCGGATTGTCTGGGATCGCTCAGAAAGTGATGAAATTCTGGATAGCCAATATAATAGCGTATGAAATTATGAACCAAAGAAATAGTTAACTGTACCGTACGTAGTTTCCTTCGGATATCAATGGTGGACCATAGACATGATCACAGCCTCACAGGTTCAAGCAATTTTGTTAAAGGTAAAGTTCTTTTTTTTTTTTTTTGTTGGGATAAGTTTTGTTCATCAACATATTTAAACAGAACTCAAAAAAGGACAGTACAATAGAACGTACAAACATATTACTAATCTTAGGTTATAAAATGACATAGATAATGAAATTAATCAGAACCCAAAACTGCATCGATCGGTAATCTTTTATATGACTTAACCGGACTTATTCTCTGATCACATCGATCGATAAAATTAAGGATCTTAAAACTTTAGGGTTTCAGTTATACCTAGCTAATACTAGCTAGCTAGGGTTCTGCTGTTGATGAAATTAAACTAGCTAGGTTGTTGTCGATGAGATTTATCAAGCAGCAGGAGCATAATCGTATCCTCCATCATCGCCATCGTCACCGTCGTCATCTCCGTCGCCGTTTGTTGGTGCAGCCGCATCATAGCAGTAGGTTTGTTGTTCCGCATCTCCCAGGAGTAGTACTACTACTGCTACTGTCTTTGGAGGATCATAAATACTAACATAATATTCATGATCACCATTCATCATGGATTTTAAGGTTGTCTTGTTGACCATAGAAATGGCGGACATATTTGCTGTTCTTGAGGAATTTGAAGGAAATTGAAGATTTTATGAGTAAAGCTAAGTGGGATTTTTATTTATGATTGGAAACACTGAGTTGAGAGTACTGAGAGATGATGAATGCTGGACTTGTATATATATATAGATACTAATATGATAATATTAAAAAAAAAACTAATAATAATAATAATACTTGGATGATATTGCTACCGTACGAGGTGGCGTTTCAGATTTTGGCGAGGTAACGAAAAAGAAAACAGAAGAATTTTTCTTTTAAGGTTTATGAAAATTATTTATGAGTTGAGGGACCTAAAATAATCCCTCATAGCCAACCGGAAAACAAAAGACTAACTATTGGAAAAATTAAAAAGAATTTGTTCTTTTCTTTTCTTTTTATTTCTTCCCCTTTGAAAGTTAAAACTCTTCATTAATTCCTCGCGAAAGCAAGTTAAAAAATAAAATAACAAGTGTTTTTCTTAATTTGAATTAAAAGAGCTAGATATATATAGGTAATAATTTAATTAAGGTTTTATTTTAATAGAAGAAAGTGTGATGCATGCATGTAAACGATTTTCAGATAAAAGAAGTGTAAATTACTTTGGCTCGTGTACTCTAACAACAAAAAATTAAGCAGATACTCAGGGAAATATTGCATCCTACTGAAATTTTCTCGAGACATATATAAAATGCATGAAAATATTTTCTTTAGTAAAAATTAACATGCAACTTTTGTGTTTTTTTTTTCTCTCTTTCTCTTTAGTTCTTATTGTTCTACTATTTCCCAAATTTGAGAAAAAGCGTACAATACCTTAAAAAAAAAGAAAAAAGAAAAAGATGAGCAAGACTTATTAGAGTAGCTAGCTTAATTTTCTCCCTGCCAAACAAGACTTATTTAAGTGATTTTATTTTATTTTTATTCACACACTCACATGCATCATAAAAAATCGAACTTTAAAATTTAAGGTCGAAATGTTAATTATCTAATTTAAGTAACTTTTGTGCACGCAAAACAAACATTTCTAAACAGTGTTGAGTTAGTAGTGTGATCGTGTCGACATGGGTATTCACCCGTGGCTGGGGTGTTGGATGATTGTTCTGAAGTGTGTATTTCGCATGGATAAAATATGCCATGTTGGCATATCTTTTCCAAATTCGATCCTGTCATGATAAAGGGTTTTGCTTTGTTCTCATTTTCTTTCTCTTTTTGATGAATCTCGTGAATATATACCCTAATCTTAAGTCTCTGGGCATTCATCTCTATCTTTGTACCTCAGATAGATAAAAGGGTTTTGCTGTAGTTTTCTTTTTTGTTCCCCCTCCTTTTTACATGCAATAAACTAGAACTCCTTGCCATTGGAGTACAATAATTACAAGTACATGGCAGAAATTGCAGCCTTCAATTTTACAGAATGAAGATTCTTTTTTCCAGTAATTTTGTTCTTACTAGTGAAAGATAGTCTACCACGAGTTTAACTGAGACTAAAATCATTTTTGCAAAGTTTCAATTTTAGTCCAAGTGATTCATTGATTGCTGTAAAGATAACTCCTTCAAAATTGTTGTTTTAAAGAAGTTGTTTATCATATTTGACAAATCATAAATACTGACTTTTAAGATTGAAGTTAAGCATTTTTTTTTTTAAATTTCCTAACATCCGGATCTTCTGTCTAAAATTTTGTTTTTCTTATTCTGTTTTAATTCATTTATATCTTTGTTAGGATTTAATAATTGTAAAGTAATTTTAGTGATATTTATGCATTTAATCTCTATTTAAGACAGGATAAGATAAGATAAATATTGAATAGAGAATCCGGTCTCCCCAACTCCGAGTGCCATTCCTAATTTTATAAATTGAAAGATTAAAAAAATAATGAATTTATCCAACACCACCAATACAAAAGTTATAACCGTTACCGTCAGTATAGTCAGCGGATTTAAGATTGAAGTTAATCATACAGGATCGATACAGCTATTATAGTGGAAACTATTCCTATGAATGTTAAAGTTACTATTATACTATGAACATCTGTAAAAACCATTCTTATGAATACCGTGGACATGTGTTTTTTAAAACGTACAAGAATTCATCATTCTATATTTTTTAATGAAAAATAATGTATAGATTTATTCATGGATCATATGGTTGTTAATTTTGAATGCAGCTTATAAAATTTTGTCTAAACTTTATTTCTGTATATGTCATAAATAAAATTTAAATTTTTACTAATAAAAAAAATTGATTTTAGATAAATATGATAACCATATTATTAAATTCCTACAAATAATTTCAGATTATTATTAAATTCATTGATATTTTGGATCTGATGTGACCTCAAAAATAGGAACAAAACAGAATCAAAACTCGAGACAAAAATTGGGCTTCCTCTTGGGCATCCTCTACCACTTCAAAGGCTCAACTGGTAAGACCCACATACTCTCGGGAATGCCTTTATTATTTCAAAAGCTAGTGGGGGCTAAAGCCCTACAAGATATAACAAGCCCAGAAAGTTTTCTACTAGACGATATTTATTTATTTATTGGATTAATGATATTTAATTCTCTTAAAATTTGATTAAATTATCAACTAACTCTAAAATTTACTTAAATTATAAAATAAATCTTAGAATTTAAATAACTGTAACAAATAGCCTTTGTATTTAACTGTTAGTTAAATAAAGTTACTATAAAATTTCTATTAATTACATTTTCTTCTCACTAAATAATTTATTTCATAAATCATAACTATTCTTTTTTGCTTATTTTGTTAAAGTTAATTTAAAAGTTGATTATAATTTAACTAAAATTTAAAAATTAATTCAATAGTTTAATTAAATTTCAAGGAGGGAAATATAGTGGACCTCTTCTTTATTTGGTTTTAATTTTATAGTACCAAAAAATTGTGACAACCAGTCCTCTTTCTATGGCTAGGAATTATAGCACTGTCTGTGACTGTGTTATCATCAGTATAGCAAACCACCGAATTATGCGTCTAAATTTCAATGCACATCAAGACTTTTGAGTTCGGACGACATCCAAATTATCTGTACATAAAAAGGCGAATTATGGCCGCTACACAAATTTGCCACAGTATATCATTGCCACTCAATCACCGGAGCGCCACTTTCCACCATCAAAACAACACCGTTAAACACTCCACAATCTTTTCCATTTCTTTCAAACGCAGCCACAGTAATCCATTTGTAAGAACATTAACCAGTACTAGATGGAAACCAAAGTTGAAATGGGTGGTTAGAATGAGCGTAGTTGAACAGAGCCCGCCAAAACCAACTGTAGATGAAGTGGGACGGTTGGTAGACTTCTTGTACGAGGACCTTCCGCATCTCTTTGATGATCAAGGCATTGACCGGACTGCCTATGATGAACTTGTCAAGTTTAGGGATCCCATCACTAAACATGATACTGTTAGTGGCTACCTCTTTAATATTGCTATGTTGAAGTTGCTTTTCAAGCCTGATTTTCAGTTGCATTGGGTCAAACTGGTATGGTTCTTTTCTTTTATTTTTTCATGGAAGATTTCCTGACCTCATATTCATATTATTAACAGGCTATCCATTTTCATGGTGTCAAGTACGGTACACACATTTATTTTATACATAATATACATATTTTCGCACACTAAACATATTTTACGCATAGTATACAAATTTTAGCACACTGAAAATATGTTTACACAGTCATTTTTGTGCAACGGAGGTTCTACCAACAATGTCAATGTCTACTAATAAGTCTAAATCTGATAGTAATTAGCTTAAAATTTGCATTTCTTCATTCCCTAATTGGTATTATTTTAACACCATCTGTTTTTGAGGTCTTTCAGATTGTAAATACAACTACTCTTGTTACATATATGTTCTGCATCTTATTATAAGTATACTACATTTGTGCGTACCATATTGCTTTAAAGGAAATGATGTTATGCAAACTAGACAGTGTTTTTTTTTCTTTTCAAATTTCTGCTTTGGTTTGATTGATTGGATTGCTATAGACAGGGCCTTACGAGATAACTACAAGGTGGACTATGGTAATGAAGTTCATTCTTCTGCCATGGAAACCTGAGTTAGTCTTCACTGGCATTTCTGTCATGGGCATCAATCCAGAGACCAAGAAGTTCTGCAGCCATATAGTAAGATATTGCTATCTGTCTTAAAGAAAACTCCACATTTGTTGGAACAACCAAATAAATTTGTGCTTATTCATTCTTTCGTTTTCAAAATTAATAGGACTATTGGGATTCTATAGTAAACAACAACTATTTTTCAGTCGAAGGACTGTGGGATATGTTAAAGCAGGTATATATGTGCTCCATACATTCCTTTGTCACATTTTTCTATTTGCAGTTTCTCGTTTTGCTTAAATTCCCATTTCCAGTTTCATGAATCTGTTTATGATTTTTTAACAGTTGCGAATTTACAAGACACCTGAGTTGGAATCCCCAAAATATCAGATACTAAAAAGAACTGCTACTTATGAGGTTTGTGGTATTTTCCCATGTATATATTCCAGCATTTTTCAGTCAAACCTGCTAATAAATCAGGCATTTGTTTAAGTCTTCTGATTGGAACCCAAAATTACTTGACAGTAAAATTTTTTTATTCTTTAGCATTATTCATCCTATCAGTCGAAACACAGACTGCCATCTTGCATGTATGTGTCAAGTTGCTAGTGATTGACTAAATTTTCTTCTCGGAGTTCAGTTGAGACAGTATGACCCTTTTATAATCGTAGAAACAGACGGTGACAAGTTGTCTGGATCGAGCGGATTCAATGCTGTTGCTGGGTAGTTTTCTGTTTGAATTCATCCCGTATGGTACTTACTATGTTTCTCTCTTTGGTAACTTAAATCTTCCTCTCATACAGATACATTTTTGGCAAGAATTCAACAATGGAGAAGATACCCATGACTACTCCTGTGTTCACCCAAGCATTTGATTCAGAAACATCCAAAGTGTCCATCCAGATAGTTTTGCCATTAGAAAAGGATTTGAACAGGTGAAGCTTAAAAACTTCATATAAGGTTACTTTGAAACTGAACTTGTCATAACAAACGCATCTTTGTACAGCTTGCCAGCTCCAAATCAAGAAACAATCAAGCTGAGGAAGGTGGATGGAGGAATTGCTGCAGTCTCAAAATTTAGTGGAAAACCAGTGGAAAATACCGTCCAAGAGAAGGAGAAAGCGTTGCGGATTAATCTTATTAGAGATGGTCTAAAACCAAAAACCGGTTGCTTGCTTGCACGTTACAATGATCCAGGTCGGACGTGGAGTTTTCTAATGGTATGAACTATGCAATGTTAACAGTATTTTTCTTGCATTTGATCATCAATTGGTTTGAATTATATTGATTCAACTTGTTTGAAGCTTTCTACGGTCTAAAATCTTGCGTTTGTTTCTTGTTTCTCTGTGCTACAAAGAGGAATGAGGTGCTCATATGGCTTGAGGAGTTCACGCTGGAATAACGTTGGTACAAAGCTCCAGTTCACGAGCAATCTTTCGGATGTATATAACCTTAAAAAAGAACCCAAGTAATTCTTGTATGCCATTTCTTGTCATTAACTTCTTCAAAGATTTTATGACTGCAAGGACGTCTGGGGTTGAGCAGCATTATGTCATGGCTAGTTTATTTTGGTTGCAATATTTCATAGTTTTTTCGTAAACTTTATGCATTAATGTAAATGCTAATTGCTTGGTAAAATTTGATAATATAATGATAATGATTATTGTTCTCCAGTCTAGATGGAGCTGGAAAATCCGAAAATTGAGGAATCGAAGCAAGTATTTTATGGAAGAATTTTCGTTGGATAAATGGGTATTTCAAAACATTAATTCTTATTTGACATTATTCAAAAGTATTTTATTACGATTTTTCTAGCTCTCGTTACTATGTTAATGTGTATTCTTTTCGGATAAAATTTTTACTTACCTTCTATAACTTTATAGATACCAGAGTGAAATTCATACGCAATATGAGATAGTCACACCATTTCATAAATGAGTTATCTAATAAATGAATATTTAATTTGATCACTAATATTTAATATGAAAATATGAATAAATTTCACTAATATAGAGTTACATCCTTGCTTAAAAAATTTCATATCATAATCATACAATGACTCATTAGAAAAAGAAAATAAAAATGGCCAACTTACTTTCGCCAATTGTCCCCCACAAACACAAAGAAATACAACATGATGGATTCCAGACACCACACCACTGCACATTGCATATCATTTTCATGTATATGTGCATAAATCCAAATACATACCTACATTTAAGCAAATGGATTTTTGAACATCCTTTTCAGTTTATAGGGCCCTTTTCTGAATTAAGATTTTTTTTTTAAACTTTTCCAGCTCCAAGGACCGACAAAATAATAATAATAATAATAATAATAATATATGCAATCAATTTCTCCTCACAAAAAGACAAATACAAGTTTAAATTATCTTTCGAATAGCTTTGACCTTTTGGGGTATTTGTTTTCTTTTCTTTTTTTGTGGTGGGAAAATTTATGATGAAAGGGATTGGAATATTATTAGACTAACCCAACTTTTATGACCTTTCCAATATAAACTTAGAATTCAAATTGACATTATTATATTTATTGCTCTTTATTTTCTTTAGATTCTCTTTCTCTTTCAAGACTTTGACCTGTTCAACACACAATCACACACGCTCCTCTCCTTCTCCTTCTCCTCACAAATTTAATTCGTACTAGTAAAATTCCAGCAACTCGACTTTGCAAATGAATCCATTGGCATTATTTCCCGTAATGTTCGTTTTTCACATTATAATCAATGATTGAACATTGCTACTAATAAAACCATCGGAAAGAACAAAAAAAACTGCAAAACTCAGTTCATTCTCTCTTGAAAGAAACTAAAAAAGGCCAAAGGCCAAAGACACGCAGAGAGTGTCTCCGCGTAGCCGCCCAAGCAGCCGACTTATATAGTACACACAAAACAAAGGAAGAAAGAGAAGAGAATAGAAGAGTTTATATTTGACACGAATTCTAAAATTTAAACAGTAAACACACGTAACGTAAGTGGACTGTGTATAATTTTTGACCATTTAAATTGGTGGCATTGCATGTTCTTCTCTTTTTCTGCAATATTTTCTCTTCTCTTCTCTCTTTCTCAGAAGCTCTCCACAGCCCATATTTTCAACTATTAGTTTACTTGCCACAACACTTCTGTTTGGGTTTTTTTTTTTTTTTTAAATTTTACAAACGAAACCATTTCACGTTGCCCCTTTCTTTCTCTCTCTCTCCTTACCAACATTATGCATTAAGGTAACTTTCCTGCGTCGTCCATTCTATTTTTGACTCCCTCCCTACCTCCCTCTATTTCTCTGTCTTTTTTTTTTTCTTGAAAGAGATTAAAGCTATCTGGGGTGCAATTAAACTTATAAGGTAATTATTCTTTCTGGGTTGTTTATTATTATTATTATTTGTTATCATGCTTTACTTAGCTTGACAAGTGCATTAGTATTATATCATCGTAGAGATCTGTTCTTGATTAATTGTTGGTTTGACGGGTTTATGCACACTTTTTTTTGTTTTTTGTAACTTTGAATCTTTTGATGCTTTGATTTTTTTTTTGTTCTAAGGCTTTTGTTTAAGGATGCAAAACTTTAGCAATGTAGAAATCTAGAGCAAAAAAGATTGGTTTTTTATTGTGCTTGTTTATGTATTTGTTGATTTGATATGTCAACCATGGAATTCTTTTGTAGATTTCTCTCTCTTTTTTTCAATACAACCAATAGCATTGTGAAGTTTAATGAACGCTTAGATGTGGGTCGATTCTTGATCTATGTAAATATGCTGTATATATGCTCGTCTTTTTCACTGTTTGTAGAACCACATTGTGGCTACCTTACAACTGCAACATAACTGCATTTAAGTTAGTACTCATTAATGGCGGAAATCTTCAATGATCTTTTCTATGAACTATACATCTATACTGGCCTAGTCTCCAAACAAACAACTATAGTATTTTTTTTTCCTATTAACTCTTCAATGCCTTCTCCCCAACTCAACCCCTTTTTTAGGATGGAGAAAGGGACGTTGAGGAACAGTCAAATTGAACCAAATCTTGATGAGCTTATCTTTGACGTTATATTTGTTTTTGGAAATTATATTGTCTTGTTTTATACGTTTTTGGAGTTTTTCTCAAGCCGGCTCAACCAGTTTTGTTATATTTGAGCAGGGAGAAACATGGCAGAAACGAACTCGAACACACCCTTACTCGCCCCTTCATCGGGGAAGTTCCCGGATTATAAGAAATCAATCAAGCTTAAATATGTTAAGCTTGGTTATCACTACCTCATTACTCATGCAATGTACCTCTTCATTACCCCTTTTATTGTTTTGATTGCTGCACAAATGTCCACCTGGTCTCTTCCTGATCTCTATGAGCTTTGGGCTAACCTCCAGTATAACCTCATTTCAGTCATCCTCTGTTCAAGTCTCATAGTTTTCATATCAACCATCTATTTTATAACTCGTCCTCGACCTGTTTACCTCGTTGATTTCGCTTGCTACAAGCCGGATGAAGCTAGAAGGTGCACAAAGAAGACTTTCATGGAACAATCCAAAATGGTTGGCTCATTTTCAGAAGAGAATCTTGAGTTTCAGAGGAAAATCCTTCAAAGGTCTGGCCTTGGAGACAATACTTATCTACCCGAAGCTGTCCTCAATATACCTCCAAATCCATCAATGAAAGAAGCTAGAAAAGAAGCTGAGGCTGTCATGTTTGGTGCCATTGATGAGCTTTTGGCTAAGACTCGTGTGAAACCAAAAGACATTGGAATATTGGTTGTGAATTGTAGCTTGTTCAATCCAACTCCATCTTTGTCTGCAATGGTTATTAACCATTATAAACTCCGAGGAAATATTGCCAGCTATAATTTAGGTGGCATGGGATGCAGTGCAGGTCTAATTTCTATTGATCTAGCTAAAAAGCTTCTTCAGTTCCACCCGAACTCATACGCCTTAGTTGTCAGCATGGAGAACATCACTCTTAATTGGTATTTTGGAAATGACAGATCAAAGCTTGTGTCAAATTGTTTGTTCAGAATGGGAGGAGCTGCAATACTACTTTCTAACAAACTCTCAGAGAGAAGAAGATCCAAGTACAGACTGGTTCACACTGTTCGCACAAACAAGGGTGCTGATGATAAATGCTTTGCTTGCGTTACCCAAGAAGAAGACGCTGATGGGAAGGTTGGTGTTTCATTGTCAAAGGAGCTCATGGCTGTAGCTGGTGATGCATTGAAGACCAATATCACTACTCTTGGACCTCTTGTGCTGCCAATGTCTGAGCAACTGCTTTTCTTTGCAACACTAGTTGGTCGGAAACTATTCAAGATGAAGCTCAAGCCTTACATTCCAGATTTTAAACTAGCTTTTGAACACTTCTGCATTCATGCTGGAGGGAGAGCTGTGCTAGATGAACTGGAGAAAAACTTGCAGCTATCTGAATGGCACATGGAGCCATCAAGAATGACACTATATCGTTTTGGCAACACCTCAAGCAGCTCTTTGTGGTATGAATTAGCTTACACAGAAGCCAAGGGAAGAGTGAAGAGAGGAGACAGGGTATGGCAGATAGCATTTGGTTCAGGGTTCAAGTGTAACAGTGCTGTATGGAAGGCACTAAGATCTGTAAGGCCTGCAAAGGAGGAAAAAAACCCCTGGTTGGCTGAGATTGATAAGTTTCCGGTGGAAGTTCCAAAGGTAGCAACCATTTGAGGTTCAAGGAGTACTTCTAGCCATTCGCATATTTGTTCGGTAGATGGTATTAGCTTTAGAGGTTGCCATGATCACTTTTCTAATGTTGCTGGTTAATTTTTGTGGATTATAGAACCAGGCAGGCCTAGCTGAGTTACATTCGTTTGTTCAAAGGGCCTCTTCAGTGACTCGTTTATTATATATGTAAAGATTCTTATTTAGATGTTAACAACGTAAATGTGCTATGAAGAATATCTGCAATCGCAGTTGTGGACCAACGAGATGATTTTAATTCCATTTTTAACGTGGTGACAGGATATCAAATATATCCTCATTTCATTGGTGCAATTGCAAGACTCTGTCGAAGACATTGCATATGTGTTATTCTGCACCTTTTGGCACAACTACTCGTCCTTTAAAATGGAAACATTGTACCCAACAAACAATATAGCGAGCTAAAAACTAGACACGAGATTTTCTGTCCAAAATTTTGTCACGTCGTAAGGTTCACTAATCTCTAAGTTAGGGTCTAATCAGGATAAATATTGGATAGAGGATAGAGGATATGGACTCCTAAAACCATCAATCAGGCCATAAAACTGCTGCAGATGGTTCAGAAGCTGTATGATATTATGAAGAACTACACTGTGACAATGGTTTCATTGCCAGATATTCAATGGAACAGAATCTGATCACTAGAAGTCTATACACCACGCTAGTAATACAATGAGGTAACAATTTAGCAATTAGTCCTGCAGAAACAAGAAGCCAACACTAAACTCAATGGAGAAACATGTCCAAAACAACTAGCAAGCAACTAGATCAAATATCGACAGAATTTATATACACAGGAGATGTCCATGTAGTTTACTGAGAACCCATGCAGACATCTTGGATAAGTCGGATTGTCTTCTAAAAGAGAATTACATCACTGAAAGCAACCACACAATTGTCTACTAGTCCTTGGATGATTTGTTGATAAGTGACTTGTGGATGTGCGGAATCACGCCTCCGCCAGCAATGGTTCCTTTAATCAGTGTATCAAGTTCTTCATCACCTCGAATCTCAAGCTGCAAATGTCTAGGGGTAATGCGTTTCACCTTAAGATCCTTACTTGCACTGCCAGCAAGCTCCAAAACTTCAGCAGTCAAATACTCTAAGATAGGTGCAGAGTACACAGCTGCTGTTGCTCCCACTCTTCCATGTGCAGCTGTTCTTTGCTTTAGTAATCGATGTATCCGACCAACTGGAAACTGGAGTCAAATACAAAATTGAATCATTTCACAAAGAAGATAGGTTCACACTACATCATTGTTCTCTTGCTTAGATCAAAGAAATAACGGCTTGAAGCCAAATTTTATAGGCCAAAAAAACAATCAAATGCATTGAAGGCTAAAAGCCTAGTTTCTTATTAAACATAAATAGTCTTCTAAAAGCAACTACTGGATATCAGAAAACGATCAATCGATCATCAAGCTCCAGGTCAGTATACTTTGCCTCTCCAATCAGCCATAAGCTGAGAGTAAAATTTATCTCCCTGATACTTTAAATTCCGCGGAAATTTAGCATCATTCGATAGAATTTCGACACAGATATCCATATGGACCATATCACAATAGACAATCAAAGAACTCAAGACAGTCCAAGATTCCAAAGTATGCAAAAAAACAACATCACGCAGAGACAAATATATGAGTGCTTGGTTTTTCCGCATAAAAGAATTGGGATTTGGTAATTTTCTCCTCAAAAGCAAGAAACAATCAGAAACAAGATCACAAAGGTCGAGGTGCTAAATTATGCAAAGTACAACCAACAAGCAATCTCACTAGCAAACTCTCAATCTTTAACTAACAAAATTAAGAAATACCCCTCAAAAAGGAATTGCTCGGAAAGCTTAAATCTTGAAAGCCAAATAGTAAACAATAATGGAATGTTACATATAATTATCTTACAAAATAATAATAACAAAACCAAAAATTCCATCTTTAAAAGAAAAGAAATTGACAAGCGATGCTTATTTCTAAAAAAGGAAAATAAAAAAAAATACTTGGAGGCCCGCGTGAGGAACGGGAGATGGGTTTCTTCTTGTTGTCCTTGTCCTTGTCTTTGCCGGCAGAATTCTTCCCCGTAATCAAACCCTTGGCGCCTTTTCCCGACATTTTCCCGCCAATTTCTCGGGGCAATTCGGGTCCTATTTGGGTTCCGGGTTTCAATTATGAGGGTCAACGGCAGTACTCACAGAGCGCGGTCCATGGATATCTTCATCTTCCAGAGACAGTCACAGAAATAGGTTAGTGGAAAGTTTAACGCCCGGTCTTACTCTTAGCAGTTAATGGAGTTTTATTCCGGTGTCCAAGTTGCCCTTGAATTTGGTATGAAATTGCTCTACAAGTCTGCTTAACCCACAAAGAAATGATGGATAAAACAGTAATTGTACTAGGAGCAGTAATACTCCCGCACAGCACAGCAATCTATATACTTCTGCCTTCCTTTTAAGGATTGAGAACTAACATTCACATTTTTGTGGATTCATTTATTTGTTTGTACATAGCACTCAAAGTCTCGCGTGTAGCTCGATGGTTTAACTGCTCTAACTCAAACCAAATCACACACCATTAGACACTGATTTGTTTCCAATTTGGCTTGATTTAAAACAGGATTCAGGGACATCACCATTATAAGTTTCGACACTCTCCTACAACTAAATCCACAGGATCAAGAAAGTCCACAAGCATACCATATTTCAAGTGTAGAAAAACTGCCTCATTATACATCCATGTAACCTTCGAATCACTACTTATGTAATTTCTTGTAGTAACTTCATATACATACACAAAAAAAACTAACGACAACATCCCTCTATGTGGAGAAGACCGCTATATGTATCATGTTTCGCCAATACTAAAAAAAAAAATCAAAGAAAGTGCACCATTTCATGTTCATAAGTTTACTACGAAAGGTTGTTAGCTGCAAAAGGAAATCGACAGAGCTAAAAGTAGTCTAAACTCTAAAGCTATTCCACCAAGAGAAAAGGGGAAACTAAGATTGACAACCAGATACGACGAGTAGTCTTCATATCATGTTACTTCCTCGATCAAAACAATCAATGTGATCAGCCCTTCAGGTGCTCTCTACCTCTTCCTTCTCACTGGATTTTCCGTCGTCTGCAATGTGGAAACCCTCAATTTTGTGTGAAACTTCATCTGCACTGACTTTCACCCTTCCGGTTGATCCGTTAGCTGAAACAGGCTCGCTATCATCATTGGTCAGTGGCCCGGTCTGCCATATTCTGATGGTTCCATCTTCAGATCCTGATGCATATGTCTCTCCTCCAGGTGCAAAACGCACGCAGTGCACAGGACCATGGTGACCTTTGTTACATGCTGCACGCAAGTATAAATAAGCAGGCATGAAAACTGATATCAACCAATAACAAATTTCACAAGGGTTGAAATTCCAATCATGTACTTCAACTAATTGAGAGAAGAATAAAAGAAACTAAGGTATAACTTGGAGTGCACAGAGACTAAAGCCACCACTGATGCTGCTCTTTAAAAGGGCAGAGGGAGAAAAAGGATTTGAACTTTGGAAGCAGAATGCATTGGAAGGACATCAACTATGCAAGGATGACCAACCATAGTGTTTTTTACATTCCATCCATGTTTTGAATGTCAAAATTTCAAACTCCAAGACTGATTCACACTAATCTCATTTATATTGCAGGACATACCTATCTCTTCACCAGTATGAAAATCAAATACACGAATCCACATGTCTTCTCCTGCAGCAACAAATTTGAAGCCATATTTGGGTTCCAAGGAAGCTGACTCTATTGTACATGGCATGTTGTAGCTCTTCACCAGGCCAAAACTACAAAACAAGAACCAAACTATGTTAGATAGAAACTATGTCCGGATAATTTTGCATTATTTTCACATATGGAACTCACTGATTTGCATCCCAGAACTTTACACTAAAACCATCAGCAGTTGTAATGTATCTGCCATCTTGACTCACTTCAGCACTAGTAACCGGTGATTTAGTCTCAAGTGTCTGAACCATTTTACCGCTTCTGACATCCCATAATCTAGAAATAATAACCAATTAAGATAAGCTTCAACCTCCAGTAAGTTCTAGAAAAAAAAAAAACTGACAAGAAACTTCAAGAAGAAAATGACAATGGGCAAATAAATAAACGAAAAATAGAGTTATAGCGGAAAGCTTAATTATTTTCAAGCTTGAGCCACAGATTGCATAAGCTATCATCTGTTACAAGTAACATTTCAGGCAGTATTAGTATCATGGCATATTTTAGGTTGCGAATATTGGCCAAATACCAGCTTCTTTTAGGCTAAAAGTAGTTTTTAGGTGTTCTTGCTAACTTTTCACCTCTACTTTCATCCTTTTTAAGCTGAAAAGGTTAACTTTGAAAATCATATCTGCAACTATAGAATGGAGTTACAGGTTCACCCTCCATGAGAAAGCCATTAAAGGTATTTTTTCATCAAAAAACAGAACTAAGGGCTCAACCAATGATGCATACAGTCCCACAGAATTTAGACCATTCATCCTCAGAATGCAAGCTAAATCTACTAAACTTGCAAAGGCAATCGAACAAGATAGAACAGCCATAAACTGTAACAGGAATAACGATTTTCAGGAGGCCTTCATATTTGCTTCTGAGTTTCCTCAAAATTATCAATTGAATTCCTACAATCTGGACCTACTTCCACTGTCATTTCGGTCATGCCTCTCCAAATTTCACCAAATTCTACTTCATTCAAGGCACGAGGACACTTGCACCCAGTGAGGACTCACGATGAATTTATACATTTGTTTCTACCAAACTCAACAAGGAGAAGAGGGGTAGGAGGAAAAAGAAAGGAGAACTGGTGAAAGCATGATCGAGTAGAATGCAAATTACACACACACCAATACTTAATTAGATAGACTAAAGGGCCTCATGAGCGACATTAATTTCAAATTCACATCAGAAACTACATTTAAGTTTATTTTAAGAGAACCTAAAAGCAAAAGTTCGTCCTTTGTACTCCATTGCTAAAAGCATACCTTACTCCTCCCATATCAGTACAAGAACTTAGTATTGTCTGATCACTGTGGAGCCAAGTGACAGTTCTGACAGAGCCAGGTGACTTGTCCACTTCTCTAGGAGGAGCATCAGGCCGATTCAGATCATATATTCGAAGAACTTTCTCAACTCCACCAGTCAGGAAAAAGTTAGTATCCTGTTCCCAGGGGAAACAGGAAAGCGTAAAGACCGAGAAGACAAATATGAATTGAAAGCACGACAGTAGCACATGTAAAGGAAATGGCTTCAAAAATCTACCTCTGAGAAAGCACAGGCTCGAACAATGTGCTTGTGTTCAAAAGAATGCAGTACGTCTCCTGTTATAGCATCCCAGATTTTTCTGCATCATGATCAGGCACTCTATGTGTGTCAGTGAGTTGAATGCTAATCAATCGAATGTAAACTCTACAGTGATTCGAACTATTTCATTTTTGCTTTTATCATAAAAAAATTGTGAACTAAAACTTGCCCAACTATTTGAGTCAGCTAAGTGGAAAATGTGAAGAATGTAACATACGCAGAAAAATCAGCAGAACCAGTTGCAGCACGAAAAGCATTTGTATCCAAGCAGCAACTCCAAACTGCACCTTTGTGTCCTTCGAATGTCCCAATCCAATCTCCGGTCTCACCATTTCTAAGCATTGGATTGGAATCTGCAAGAGAACAAAAGAATCTGATACAATTCAAGAAATATAAAATTGCTGAATAGTTAAGCCACCGAAATATCATCACTAATTTCTATCACCACTCAATGCTTGGAACTTATGGAAGACATGAATGCCAACCTTTGAAAGTTTGTATTGGTATATTCAATCCCAAACCGTGAAAGCCAATTTCAGCTAAAAATTTGAGCTAAACTTACTTTCTTTGCAAAAATCATCCCAAAATCATCCCATCGGCTAAAAGTTGAGTACTAATTAGACCCCTTCATAAGCATAACTTGATCAATGCTCTTCTCCTTATTAAAAAATTGAAATAAAAAGAATAAACAAGCTGAACGAGCTGATTAAGTTGATATTCAACAGCAAAACAATTCTCGCACTAAATCAACTACACTAATCCTTAAATTCACTTTTAACCCATGAACATAATGACACGGTTAGAACTCAAATAAGAAAGCAATTCATGGTTCTGAAGGCAGACTAGAGTCAGCAAATATATAAAAATATGTACGTTATGTACTAAAATATACGTTTATGTAGTCCAGAAACGCAAGTATAACAAAAAAAAATGCAGAAAATGGAAATGCAAACCTTTGCTGGCACTAATGAGGAAGTACCCATCTGGGGTGATAGGGCTGTAGAACAAATCAACGACAGGACGCGAATGGCCGTGACAAACCAACGGCACCGCCACTCTCTTCTTTTCCATTTCTCCCAAATTCAACACTTAAAAATCTAATAATCTATGAAATGCAAAATTTTGTTGAGTTGGCTGATTAAATAAGACCAAACCCACTTCTTATATGATGTTTATCAGACCAAAAAAAAAATAGCATCCAAAGAAAGGCTGAAATTAAAAGGTTAGAAAATAATATCAAGGGAAAAAGCTACAGTTGTGTAATAGTAAAAACTCTGTACATAATCAATGTATGTGAATCTGGGTGTTGATGGTAGAAATAGAATTGGGATTTATGTTGAAGAGAATCCGCCCGGCTGTGATGGAGTATTGGAATGTTTATATTTTATGGAAATTTTTTTACTGTATCATGGGATGGATGCGGAGGAAGAACCCAGGAAAGAAGAGAGCTCTGTCCTGGCGTCACGAAAAGGGTCGGCTACACGCATACCGATACTATTACTGTCCATTGTCCATAAATTAACGTTGGATTGTCAGATGAAGTTTGTACGGGCCATGAATTCAGCCCATATCCATGATCAAGCATAATGGCTCTAATTTATCCATGTTGGATTCGAAAGTAGACATGAACAAAGTGTATTTAGGATTGTTTCTTAAGTATTATCCAAAGTAAATCAATTTTCCTCTCAACATTGTCAATATCTCAGCCAGAATTTCAGTTTTTAGTTATAACAAATGTTTAATTGATTATGACTATACTCTCTTTTTTTCGGTTGAGTTTTGTTTATTTAATATGTGGGTAAAAGTTGGTTATAAATTATAGGTTCAAATTTCGACTTGGGAAAAAATGGGAACATAAATAACTAAATGATATGTATAAGACTAGTGATGCTTTATGAATAAAAATATTGGGCGACAAAATATGGTCATGAACAAAAAATTATTATAGCTTAAATAAGAATGTTAGAGATAGATGCGCGAACATATTAGATAGAATAAGTAATTAATATATTGCGGTAAACGTACATTGAATATATAAGAAAATGAGATAAACGCATTAAAAATGGTTTGGCTATGTGTATAGAACACTCATAGATGCACCACCGCAACCTATAGAAAGTAGAGAAAAATCAAATTAAAACGGGATGGGAAGATCTAAAAAGAATTAGAAATAAGTGATTAAAAAAATAGAATATACTTAAATATAAATAAAAATATGTGTAATGATGAAATACGATAATCCATATAAACAATCTAACATAGTGGGATAAATGTTTAGCCGTTGTTGTATGCAAATTCTTAATTATATTAATTTATATGTGATTTTTTTAAAAAATGTGAATATCTTTATTACTAATTTATCAAATCTAAAATGCCATTTAGATATTAATGTTCATTATTTAAAGTCATCATTTTCTCAAACCATTGGTCATGTCTCGATTTTCCTTGCTGCAATTTGTATTACCTATTTTCCCTTCCCTTGATGCACCAAAACAAAAAAAAAGGAAATAAAAGTAAACTCTTGAAATGTTTTAATAATTATCAAAATTGTTAAATTATTAAATCCTCTAGTTATCACAAAGCACATGCACCTAATTTTTGCTATATTAGTTTGTAATACATCGATTTTTCAAGTGAATTAATTTGCTTTGCAGCTCATAACTTTTTTTTTTTTTTTTTTTTTTGCAAAAAGGCCACATAAGACATGATATAAAATTATTTTATTGTTTAAGATTTTTTAAAATTCGTAAAAATTCGATTTTATGGTACAAGATAATAAATTTAAATGTAGGAATTTAAAATTTAGAGAGATATAAGAAATTTAGCAAATTAGTTTACTATTGGATAACAATTTTTTTTTCTTTCTAAATTATTGTTATTTTCTTAAGCAATTGCAAATGAATTAATTACATAAAAGGAAAACCAAAAAAGAGATAATCCAATAAAGAAAGGGTTTGTTTAATTTATAGAAAGAAAGGAAAAGGGTGCTCCGACTCCGAGTAACCGACCCATTTATTCATTGGGCAAGTACTTATAATAATAACATGTCAAAAACAAAAAAGGAAAAAAGAAAACATCATCAGAATATCAGTGGGAAAATCGATCGTCTTCCGGCTGATACAACCGAATATCATCGAATTCGTTAAGATCAAAGGCTTAAATTCCGATAAAGAATGGCGACGGCAGAGGTCCAGAAGAACCGAAGCGAAGCTGCGGAGAGAGAAGAGAGTTGTTCGAGCAAGGGTACGATGGTGAAGCAAGGCGAAGGGTTGAGGCAGTACTATCTCCAACACATCCACGATCTTCAGCTCCAGGTCCGTCAGAAAACCCACAATCTCAACCGTCTCGAAGCCCAACGCAACGAGCTCAATTCCAAAGGTTCTAACTTTCTTTCTTATCCGCAAAACTTTAAAACCCTAATCATTGTTTGAGCAGCTATGATTCTATTTTGTTTTATGATTTGTATTTCTTAGGTTTATTTAGATTCGTTGTTGTTTTATGTTTGGGCGGTATATTTGAGGTATTTGACTCTGTATTTGTGGGAGCTTCTTTTAATGGAATTGATTTGGATTCATTAAACGGAGGGATGTGGAATTGGTGAAGTTTGAATATTGAGCCTTAATCCTATCTGAATATATATATATTTGGGAAGTGCAAGGAATAGCTTCGATATGGTTGCTTGCTGTCTTTGCAATCAATATTTGTAGTTGGTAGTTTTGCTACCTTTTGGAGAGGAAAGAAAAATTAAATTTTAATGATGGTCAGGTGTTGCATCAAAGACAGTCGGTAATACTGTATCACTCTGACTTTTGTATCTAGCACAGAGGATTGTGGTGATGGACTGTCCTTGACATTGGTACAAGTTCACGCTCTTGTATATTGGTTTAACAAATCGAGTCACATTGGTGAGGACTCTGTATGATTGAGAACAGTGAAAATAATTGTATTGTGCTATTTTATTGTTTGTTTTCATGCTCCATATGATTTTCTTTTGGTGGATATGATACTTGTTTGTTTTAAAGCTGCAATGAATGTCAGTTAGATTTTGGTTTGATGTTTTAGTGGTCCAAATCATCACGAGTTTTGGGAGGTCTTTAGCATTTCAAAATGTAATTGTTGCTAGATTTGCAGCTTTCATATTGAACCGACAAGTAATTTCGTGTCTTTATTTGAAATGTACAGTGAGAATGCTCAAGGAAGAGTTGCAATTACTTCAGGAACCTGGATCCTATGTCGGTGAAGTTGTCAAAGTAATGGGGAAATCAAAAGTTTTGGTTAAAGTAAGTTTCTTTATATTTCTTGGAACCTCTGTTCCTATTGCATCTATTACTTTAGTGAAATTTGGAGGTTATAATGATTTGTTCTATATGTTTGAGATTTGAATTTGGTTGTCCTGTTTGAACACCTACACCACACTTGCATGTTTAAGGTAAAGCATATCTATTTGACTCAGTTTTGTTTCGTTTGAGGAAGGAATGAGAACTATTAACCAAGTGAATCTAAGTTTGTGTAATATTAAATCTTCACTTTCTCAGTTTTTGAATCAAAATAGTTTGGACATAATTAGGTGTGCGCATATAGGTGTGCTCCATAGTCAAGTTAGGTTTCTATCAATGACTTGCTTTATCTAGTAGTGACACATGATATAGAAAATGGGACCATATGGCCTTGTTTTGTGGGAATTATTTTATGATCTCAAACTCAGTTGTGGATCTCTCTCTCTCTGTGCCACTTCCATTGCAAATGGGCTAAGTTTGTGTTTTTAGTTTAGTTTCGAAATTAGGTATCTATTGTTGTGAATAAAGAAGAGAGATTTTATGTTTGACATGCCTGCAGCCTTCGGTTTCATCTGAAGAACCCAGGAAACCAAAATGGGGGGAGGGGTTGAAAGAAAAGTTATTAATATGGAGTCGAATGTTAATGGCTTCTCAACTTACACATCCCTGCAGGTTCATCCAGAAGGAAAATATGTGGTGGACATTGATAAAAGCATTGATATTACAAAGATCACTCCATCAACTAGAGTTGCCCTTCGCAATGACAGTTATGTTCTTCATTTGATTTTGCCCAGCAAAGTGGATCCTTTGGTCAACCTCATGAAAGTTGAAAAAGTACCTGATTCCACATATGACATGATTGGTGGTCTTGACCAGCAAATCAAAGAGATTAAGGAGGTTCCTATCAAATTATTCTTTCTATTTTGGTTAGATAATTGTATGAGGGCCTTTAAATTTCTATGATAACATATTGTTGACTATTTTCATTTTCTTCTTGTTAACTTCAGGTTATTGAGCTTCCAATCAAGCACCCTGAATTATTTGAGAGTCTTGGAATAGCTCAACCAAAGGTGCGTGAACATTGCCAAGCTATTTACATATCTAACCAGTAGAGCAATATTTGATTTTGTACTCATCCTGTTTTCCTTTTGTGTTCTATAAATGGCAGGGTGTCCTGCTTTATGGCCCTCCAGGAACTGGTAAAACATTGTTGGCAAGGGCAGTGGCTCATCATACTGATTGTACTTTCATCAGGGTCTCTGGTTCTGAACTAGTGCAAAAATATATTGGGGAAGGTTCTCGAATGGTGAGGGAACTCTTTGTTATGGCCAGGTTGGTTTCCATACTTACTCATTGAGTGTGTTGTGTTATGCTTGACTTGCGTATTCTGTCTCCATCAAGTTGCTAGGCTCACTTTTCCTGTTAAACTTGTCTCCATCTGTTCATGTCACCAACTTTTAAACTTTCATGATTTTGTCAACAAAGCTCTTTCTTATGGTGGACAATGAGATTGATACCATGGAACAGAGTATCAAATGGGTTGGTGGGGTGAGAATAGGATTTTTTTTGATTGTTTGTGAGGTGAAGTTGAAAATTTCATTTTCTTTTACCTTGTCGAGCCTATGAATATGTGCTGTAATTTGGGTTTTGTACCGATTGAAGGGGTTTCTGTTTTCTTTTCTCAAAGGAAAGAAAAGGATGTAAGCATACAAGAAAAAAATTATCTTAATAATTTAATGTCTTTGATTTTACTACTGGGCTACATGGGCATGTGGCAATTGAGCATCGAATGAAACCTAAGCAAATTTTGTTGCCAAACTATTAGCTACGAGATGGTTGCATAGATTTTCTGGATCTTGATATTGTAGTTCTGAGCAAAAAATGGTACTCAATGACAATTGAATGACTCGTGTCAAATTATGCATCATGAACTCTATTCTGTAGAGCAATGTAAAACTTTCTATGATTTTCCTGAATGTTAGGCAAATAGAACAATAACTATTACTTGTTATCCCACTCCTATTTTACCTATAGCAGTTTGTTTGATATGAGGTCAATTAGTATGTGGGATCCTTATAAAACTAATCTTTAGACACTGGCCAGGAGCCCCAATTATTTCTTCCTCCTTGTGACAATTTAGCTGGGGTATCATAAGAATTTATTTGGCTTATCCTGGGCTTTGTTGTTTCTTCTCAGGGAGCATGCTCCATCTATCATATTCATGGATGAAATCGACAGTATCGGGTCTGCCAGAATGGAATCTGGAAGTGGCAACGGTGACAGTGAAGTACAGCGGACTATGCTGGAGCTTCTCAACCAACTTGATGGTTTTGAGGCATCCAATAAAATCAAGGTAAATGCTCACGTCCATGATTATCGAACATTGGTTATACTTTTGTATTCTTCATGTTTGTATGTCTTAGTTGTTACCATGTGTTTTTTCAGGTTTTGATGGCCACAAATCGTATTGATATTTTGGATCAAGCTCTCCTTAGACCTGGAAGGATTGACAGGAAGATAGAATTTCCAAATCCTAATGCAGAGGTATGTGAATATATAGACAACAATTTGATCCTTAAAACATATATTTGCTTGATTATTTCTTCAGTTTCTCTATGAAATACTGTAATGGCAGTTATATATGAGGAGGACCAAGCAAACCCTAAAGTTTCCTTGGTCCTCCTTTCAGGTTTTAGATTGTGAAAGGAATATTTAGGGTTTGCCCCTTGTCTTGTGTCTTACATTCAAGCATTGTTGATGTTTGCTTCAGAGATTGCTCATCTTCTTTTTTATGTTTGTGTTTGTTTTTTTATGCACATAGACATTCACATTCGAACTGCATTTTAGCTACCTGTTCATGTGATATTTGTCATGTTCTTTTGGTGTTACTGGCCATAACTTTTTGTTGGATACTTTCTTCAGTTACCTGGTTTAAACTTTTGACGAATTGATTTTGTCGCTTAATTGCTTTGCAGTCACGCTTTGATATCCTAAAAATTCATTCGAGAAAAATGAATTTGATGCGTGGGATTGATTTGAAGAAGATTGCAGAGAAGATGAATGGTGCATCAGGCGCAGAATTGAAGGTGCAGTTCTATCTCTAATTCTTCTCACTGTTGCTTGTATTTTAAAAGCAAATTTTATGAGCAAGGGTTTGTCTCTCATGGGTAGAGCTAGTTGAGAAATTTACTTGTGGGGGGATACTTCTATGGTTCCCTACTCCATATTAATTCTTTTTAAGCATACTATTTGCTTACCTTTCTCATTTCATATTCATATAGGAGTTAAATTAGTCGCATATGTAACATCCTGACACTTGTTTTGCCCCTTTTTAAGGCTGTGTGTACAGAAGCAGGGATGTTTGCTCTGCGTGAGAGGAGGGTTCATGTGACGCAAGAGGATTTTGAGATGGCCGTTGCCAAAGTAATGAAGAAGGATACAGAGAAAAATATGTCACTGCGAAAGCTGTGGAAGTAATGGCAGAAAGCTATAGAAGTAATGGCAGATATATGTAATTGAAAAGAGTGAAATTGCTTTGCAACTTTGCTTTTATGTAGAAGAACGGTGTGTACTTTGGATGGTTGCATTTATTGAGGATTTGAAATGCCAGCTGCAACTTTGACAATTCATGAATCGCTTTATTTTCCCAGAGATTGATGCTACCTCCCCCACATGGGTGCCGTTTCTTGACATTTTAAGTAATTTATGAATGCAAATTCCATAAATTCGGTTTCAGTTGTTAGTTCTTTGTCAGCAGGGATTTGTACCGTTACGGTAATTGTGAATTTTGGTGGCCATGACCAACCATCTGATTGATTCAAGCTTTGAGATCATCCCATTACGCTCTGATATATGTTTTAAAAAAAAAAAAAATTACTAAGAGGTTGCCATGTCAGCAATTGGATGAATTATTTGTTAGGAAAGGAGGATGACAATGCGGTGTATACTTGAGAGGATTTTCTTTTGATAGATAAAAAAACCAGTGTTTGATTGGTGTACGTGCAAAAAGTTGGCGTGGCCATTTCTAATTTCTTCCCTTTCTTTCAAATTATGCAGTTCGCCTCCAAACTCCAAACTCCAAACTCGTTCTTTGTGAACTCAATTTAGACCAAATGTCCTTTTGCTTCAATTGAGGGGCGTTGGGTCCCTCGTTGTTGCTGTTTGTCGTTCTTGAGGATGTTTTGTTGGTTTTATCCGTCAATTTCCTCTCTTTATTGTTATCTCCTTGTCCCGGTTTGAAAAGGTGAAGTTATTGCAGACCTTATCCCACCCCCAAGTCCCCGTCCAGAGTCTCTTTTTCATTCTCTATGACTATAAAAGCACCCTACAAAAGCGCGTAAAATTAAAACTTAAGGTTGACACAACTTATCTTCAAATTCTCATTCCAACTTAACACTATTCTATTCTGAATATTGTTATGGATGTATGAAATGCAAAACTATGATCTAGAATTCCATATTTGCTTTAGGAGTTGGAATAAATTTTGGAAAATTTTCACACTTTTTAGTAGACGCTACTCTAATCTTTCAAATATGTTGGCATTTCCATTCTTTGAATTGCTTAAATTTCATTCTTCTTTCCGTTCAATTCCATTCCACTGTTTCTACTACTTTTCATTTCAGACTTTGTGTTTCCCTTCACGATTTGAAACTTAGCACTCCCTATTATTAGTCTTAAAATGCACCAAATATTAGGTTTTTGATGCTGACTACCTTAAAGATGGAACAATTGTTACAACTTACGTTAAGTGGGCAATTCGTTATATTCGCGTTGCAATTGTATTGATCCATAAGCACTCTCGTTCTCATACCATTTATGGCAAAAGTCCAAAGACTGTTCCAAACTGAGTATAATATGTAAATTCTCATTAGACATGCAATGCAAAATCTTGTTCCAAAAGGTGGAATCGTCCCCTTATACCCAACAAACTAAACTAAACAGATTTAAATTATGGTGACTCAACTAAACTGCGAACGAGTTCCTCTCACTTATAGAGGTTACTTCCACATGGGATTGGATCCTTAGTATTTTATTCTAAACTTCACCCCTACGACCAGTTGAGCTACCCATGCTGGCAATGCAATGCAAAATCTATCCATCTAGAACAACATGAAGCTTGAATAGAAGAAAGCAATCTCTAGTTGATGCTCTTATACACACGAGGTCCTACTTAAGGATTGATCCGCGTATGAACATAAATATCATTGACCTCCGGTCCTTGATATTTGCATTAATTTGTTGAGCCCAGTAGTTCGTTGACTGAGGATTTTTCCATTTTAGCCTTCATAATTGTATCCAGCATCTCCCCACCAGCCAATAATTTGCTTAGAACTCGTCACTTTGAATCGAATTTCGGAATATGTATACATAGAATCTATATACTCAGTTAACATAAAAATCGGACGACATTTGTCAAGCTTTCTCACATCTCGAAATCATGTCTAAGGCTAATAATTATCAGCAGGCGCAACAGTACTCATGCCTTGAAAGGCTGCTGCTCTTCTTCCTCCTCACCGAACTTTTCCTTACGAGTACTACTCGTGGTGATGTAGGAACTGCTTCGCACTATGATCCTCCATATTCACGTAAGGAAATGCTGATCACTTCTTAATCATCAAGATTTCACGCCTGTACGTTCTCATGAATTTAATCAGCATATTAAAGCTAGTTAGTTAATGATCAAGTGTACGTGCATGAATATTGGTGTCTCGATCTTTGGTTAATTTTGATATATATATCTGGTGGGTTGCATGCTGCAGCCACAGTTTGCTTTGGCAATGACCCAACTCAATTTCCATCGAGCAATTTGTTCGCAGCGGCAGGGGATGGAATCTGGGATAATGGGGCTTCATGTGGGAGACAATACTTGGTAAGATGCATCAGTGCAACCACTCCAATGACATGTAATGTTGATCAAACAGTTGAGATAATAATAGTGGATTATGCTCCTCAAGCTCCTTCTCGGCCATCTGCTCCTGGAAAGACCATGGTTTTATCAGATACAGCATTTGCTACCATTGCAAATCCATCTATTGATTCAATCAACATCGAGTTTCTGCAGTAAGTGTGTCTCTTAATCTTGATCTTTAAGATTTTTTTTATTCTGTACGTAACATTATAAATTAATTGGGTTTCCAAAAACAGGAGTTAATTTCCATTTGGGAGTTCATGATGCTGATTATATTTAAATGAGTGATGATAGGCAGAGCAGAGTGAAAAATGTCAGTAAAAATATAGAGTGAATGAAGTTAACCAATTGGTGATAAACAAGCGTGGACATTCACTCTATATGTTCAGAGTGAATGATGTTAACCAATTGGTGATAAACACGCGTGGACATGCACTCTATGTGTTCACTGGGATTTTTCACTCTACGTATCATTACTTTATCTAAATTAACTAGTTAAATTTCAGCAGCTAGAACAGTCTCTATCTAGGCAAAGGAAATTATAGTTTTATTTTACTTGTGAATTCCTCAACTGCAACTTTTGGATTTAAACTTATTGATGGCTTGAGAGAGTACTTAATTCAATCATTAACGAGTACGTACTCTTTGGGATCAGAAAAGTTATTCAAATCTTGTAGCTTCAATGTAGTTCACCATATGTATAACCTGATCAGTGATCAGCAATTCTACGTAGGTTGTAAAGGGAAAATGTAGATAAGCAGTTCCATTTAAAATACATCCAAATTCTTACTTACAAAAGATTAATGTGGATTTAGAGTCACCATAACTTATGGAAAAGTAAAAATGGATATCGATCGTATGAATATTAAACGTATGATATCCACTTGAAATTACTATCAAAACATTCCAACTTTTTGGTTTAAAATTAATGCACCCTTCTTCTTAATTTATGATGTTTGAGACAAATTTATTTGTAAATTAAGTTAATGTATAGTATTTTTGAACATATTTTCAGGGTATGAGTGAAAGATAGGAATGGAACGCTGAGGTGCATGGAAAGTACATACTTTGTTTGAATTGGTTTTGGATGTTTCTACATTGGAGGAAAATTCGTCATCAGGGTACCAGCAAGAATTAGTTCCGTTCTTGTGGATTGCAATTTATTTTTCTCTTTGGAAAGTTCTCCGTCAATCATTCATGCATTTGTACAAGTCATTTTTCTTCAATTCTCTACGTGCTACTCATGCCAAAGTTCTCGTCGTTTGGAAGCTTTCCGTTTGTCCCGAGCATCCATTTTTTTTCTTTTCCATTAATACTGTATTATAAAAAGAAAGTAGAAAATATAAGATCGATACAGAGAAAGTTGTGGACAGGCACTTCACATGGATAATTTCCCAGGCATGGTGGAGACTTTCTCTAGCTTACTTGAGTTGGGAATTGAATATCCAGTTTGGAAAGAAAATTACGTCTGATTGGCTTGACAGCTTGTTTAACGGGATCAGGATAGTGAAGCTAGTCAATTGGGATTGAAGCAGCATTGGGAGTGCTTGGCAGTTGGCCTTTGGCACCCTCACAAACTCTTGATCTAAAACGAATCAACCTACTAAACGAAACATGATTTATTTTTTCAGATGAATTACTCTCTCATCACCAAGAGAAAAAAAAAATGACAAAAAGAAAACCAGCAAATTTATGGTACGCCAACGATTCGTCTATGCATATATGGGGCAGAGTTTGTATATATGCTCTTCTGGTTCGTGAGGTGAGTTTTCTCAATACAGTAGTTAGAAAATATGCCAAAAAAAAAAAAAAAACACATACACTACACTAACAAGGGTTTCATTGGGGTGCAACTGATGGTAGTCCCAAACTTACAACTTTGGTAGATAAGACAACAATTTTTTCCAAAAAAAACTAATAATAACTCTCAATTTAAATGCGCATTGCACAGTATGAAATCATATCATATAATGCAAATGGCTACTAAAAGATTTTTTTTATCTCCGTTGACTAGAGCTTTTTCTTAAATAAAAAGATTTGGTCATTATTACGATGTCAAATTCAGGGTTTTTTCTTGCTCAATTCGTTTTATTATTATTAGAGTTTCAATTTTTATGTTTACGTGTAAGTGTAACTCTACAATGTAATTGAATTGGAGAGTAAACATCGTATACTTCATTGATGATGGGGTGGTCGCGAGAATAGTTAGCCCCTTTAAGGGCCCAAAAAAGGTTATCCAAATTTTGACTTAATTTCTTTAAATATTGACCAATATTGGGTTGTTAGGATACACCATGTTATGGCCAATATTGTATAGTCTAATTTGATAAAAGTAGTATCTAGTTTGAACTTAGCAAATACAATAGTAGTCCATTGATATGGGTTCTTAAGAGGCCCATGGCCAACGACTGTCTGTGAACAGTGAACCAATATGTATGGACTAAATTTCCCATTGAATTTCATTATTTCAATCATACTTCCTTCCCTTAAATTATACCTTAATTTAGCAACAATTTCCAAACAAAAGTTGAATGTTCATAATTTTAAAAAATGGCAATAAAATTTGGCTTATATGGAAGAATTGTTATAAATAATTAAAGTTGTTAATTTAGTGTACATAAAAACAATGGCATTCTCCTTTGATCTTTAATTGATTTATGAAATTTTCTATCTAGCAAATGGAGAGTCGTATAAGGTTATAATCGATTTGGATATTTTGTATCATTTGGTGTATCAGTATCTGTAAATGTGACACGTGTTTTTTTAAGTAAAACTAAAATCCTACTCAAATGAGAGAACCCTAAAGAATAAGTAATTATAATTGTGTCAAAATTTTATAAAGTGTTATAGAAAATTATACACAAAAGTAATACAAAACATTCATGGGCAATTCTAATCCCGATAAATTATAGAAATCCTCCACTAGAGAGGTTTGAATAAATGAAATATTGAAAATATAGAAAGTTTAAGGCCTTCTGGCATTTCAATCCAATAATTTGTTTCAGTCCAAGAAAGCACTTATATTCAAGAAATGTAGGTTGTTAAAACTTTTAAGTCAAGGGTCATGTCTTTTCAAAAAGGACTGTATATCTGTTGAAGTTTTTCTAGTTCTTCCACTTTGTTGTACAATTGAGTACACTTCTTTCTTTCTTTCTTTTCTTTTTTTTTTTTTACAATTATATTATATTACAAGTCAATTCATATACTATTATAATTATTACTATTTATAGCTATGATCTAAAATCATCCTGAATTTAGGACTTCTGCTGTAGTCTGGCTTTCCAGTTTTTTTTTTTTTTTTTTTTTTTTAAATGGTATGACTTTGGCCATATTGTAAAATTGTAATACTTACTTAAATGCATTGCATTGCTCTTCAAATTGGAAAACAAACATTAGTTTTCATCATACTAACTATCAATGTCAATTAATGATGAATTTGTAGCATTTGAGTAGAGGCCAGAGGGTTATCATTCAAATGGCTAATAGCCCACTAAAACTACTTTACTACTAAAGACAAAATTAAAACGCAAACAATTTTTTTTTTTCGGATTTTCGTCATTGGGTTGATGAGAGTTTGTTCTTTCTTAAAAATATAAATATAAAAGGACTCGGTCATTTTGTTAATTTTTGTTCTCTTCTCTATTTTTTCTATTAAATTCTATACCTTCCCACGAGGAAACAACTCCTCACAATTTTGCGCACACTGCTTGGCGGTTTTACCAACGCGTTCGTCTTCTTACAGTAATTCAATCTTGCCCTTTTCTTATTTCTTGATTTTAATCACGGGTTTGAATTTAATTAATCGTTAGACCTAAATTTTAAGAGTGAAAATTGGGAATGCAGACGCGTTTTTTGATTTTGGAAAACAGGTTGTTCGGTTATGATGACGGCAGAATTGCAGCTCGAGTCAATCGATGACTCGAACTACCCGACCGACTCCGATCCTCTTCTTCATCCGCACCACCAAAATATTGAGTCTCCGCCGCTACCGTCGTCATCAGCTAGCTCCAGTGAGATACAAAAAGATGAGGACCTCGAGTCCGGTTCATTGCCTTGTTGTAGAATTTGCCTCGAATGCGATGCCCAAGATGGTAAACTATTTTTATCCATGAGTATCTTTTGTGCAACTGGGCTGGTTTTATATATGTTAATACTGAATGATCATTGAATATTCACTTTAATTAAAGTTTCAATTTTTATGTTTTCCTGGTATACGGTAGCTGTACAATGTAATTAGATTCAATTTTTATGTTTTCCTGGTGTAGGGTATTTGTACAATGTAATTAAAGTAGAGGGTATGACTGCCTAGGAGTACTATGGATTAATGCCATTGGTTGATGTTTAGGGCAAGTTTACCTTTTCGCTTCTACTGGATGCTTTAAAAGATTTTCCCACATTCTTGAACTTGAAAACAAGAAAATTCATGTTTGTGGTTATGACTTTGTCTACCTGTTCATGTTCTTGGTTTTTGCCGATTGTTTAAATTCTGATGGTGTCCTATTGCCTCCTAGTCATTGTTAATTTGTTTTGATTTCGGAATTTTTCACTTTTTAGTATGTTTTCTCTTTTTTCAACTCTTGATGAGGGAGGTCCCTTTTGGTCCAGGGCTTCGTATTGGTTGTATTCTTGCTGCTGTTGATTGGTCATTGAGTCTTTTTTTTTTGTTTGCTAATCCTTTTTGTCCTCAATAGGCGACGAATTGATATCTCCGTGCATGTGCAAGGGCACCCAGGAGTTTGTTCATCGCTCATGCCTTGATCACTGGCGGTCAGTCAAGGTCAGTGTATTCCGATGTATCCACATGCTATAATTTAAGGATAAAGATTATGTTTTGTTGATCATAAGGTTTTGTATCTTAATATAGGAAGGTTTTGCTTTTTCTCATTGCACAACTTGTAAAGCTCAATTTCATCTTCGAGTGGCTGAGTTGGAGGATAACTCTTGGCGGAAAATAAAGTTCAGGCTCTTCGTGGCAAGAGACGTGTTCCTTGTATTTCTTGCTGTGCAAACTGTAAGGATAATTTGTCTTTCTATCGGTGCACGTAAACATATGGACCGACAAATTAACCTTATCACTTATAGCATCTGAATTGTGAACAACCTTATCCTACAATGCAGAAATGGGTTTATTCTAGATTGATATATCTGGGCTCTATTCCCTGTCCCTTTCATTGGCTCAGCATATTTTCCTGTTTATCATTGAAATCTCTCCTTATTATTTCATTGGGAACTCCCAGTTGGCTCAACATGAAATTTGCTACCATCAGGATAAAAGCAGAGCCAACATGATTATGCTTTTTCTGTTTTGTGCAATAGGAGTTGTGTTTGGAGCAGTGAGGCCCTCAACTTTGAAATAAGCTAATTATACAATAATAAGTTTCATCTGTGTGGTTTTTCTCTGATATATATGGAGAATGACAGAAAACTTGATGATGACTTCAATTTTAAATCTTAGTTCTCTTTTAACGTTTAAATTATTTTGCCTTGTTCCTTCAGGTGATTGCAGTCATAGGTGGTTTCGCATATTTTATGGATAAAGATGGAACTTTCAGGAACTCATTTGATGATAGTTGGGACCGCTTACTTTCTAAGCATCCTATCCCTTTCTATTACTGTATAGGTAAACCCTGTTATCGATATTATAAAGTTAGAAAGTAAATGTGCGAAGGTTCACTCTCGTATTTCCTTGGGTAATTCTGTCCTATACCTTACTGAGTTATTAGTGCAATGTAATTATTCATGTCCAGAAACCATGGTAAAAATGACAACGCAAACGATCTCCATGAAATAAATAAATACTTAACTGGGATTTGGACTGGTAGCTAGAGTTTGAAAGAAGAGGAAAAAATAACACGTGCTGAAGGTCCAGGTCTTACATAACATATTGGGATTTCTTTGTAGGTACTGACCAGTGTAGTAGTTTTGTCACTAATTGGTAATGTTCAAATGAAACCATCCTACTCAATTTGAAGGTTAATCATTCCGTGTAAGTGATTGTTGGCCGTTAGCAGTTGCTCAGATATTTTCCTTGATTGTTATATACCTTACCATTTCAGGAAATTTTAGAAATGTACCATGTGATTGATTTTTTTGGGACTGAAGGAGTCTATCTTATAACGATTAGGCTATGTCCAAATGGGTTCCTCTTCCCCTGAAGTTTTTTGCTGGCACTAATTCTTTTATCAAGATGACAATTAGTGTTTCTGAGACTGGTGTTTCCTTTTAGAAGTGTACTTGAATTCCTCAGCATTGCTAACCATATGCAGTTTAATCAACTCTTAATGTTTGTAATATTTTTTGGGTGAATTTTTTTGGTTTGTGTCATTTGCTATTTTCCTAATATGTTGTTCTCCTAAAATCACGAGTTTCGCTTTATGCATTCAATAATCTGACATGTGAATGAACAGGAGTTCTTGGCTTCTTTGTGCTGCTTGGAATTTTGGGGCTCATACTACACTGTTCCTCCCTGAACACCAATGATCCATGTGTGGCTGGTTGTCAGAATTGTTGTTATGGCTGGGGCATGCTGGATTGTTTTCCTGCATCAATGGAAGCATGCTTTGGATTGATTATTGTTTTTGTTGTCATATTTGCCATTCTTGGAATTGCCTATGGGTTTCTTGCTGCAACCGTGGCCATCCAGAGGATCTGGCAGAGACACTATCACATCCTTACTAAGAGAGAACTGACACAGGTGATTTGGCTTGTGGAAAGATTTATTTTTCAGTACAAAGTTTAATGTTTTCCCATTGAATTGTTTCATTTGTACTCTGATGGTTGATCACATTGATTCTGGAGCAGAAGTGAACTTTCTCACCACTGATGTGACAATGTTGAACCTGTGAACATTTTGAGCATATGGTGTTCTTTAGGTCCATCGTACTCAAATCATATGTATTAACCACTTATAAATGGAACGCATGTGAAAGTAGCTTCTGGCGATGGCCGGAGTCTAGAATACGTATGGATCCCCTTGGTCAATTAAACTAAGCCATTGAACTAATTGTTCTCAAAACAATTGAAAAACAGAGAAAAGGGGGATCAGTTTAGCATAAGGTATTCTTTTTAGAGTGTTATCTGTACTAAGGAACTTAATTTTCTATGTGTCATTTTGGAACTAGGAGGCTTGATAAGTTTATTGAAAATAAACTCTCTGCATCTGTGCCATATTACATTTGTCATTCATGTTTCTTAATCCACGGTAGTTGATTGCATGTATACAGAGCAAAAATCTTTACATCTAGTCTTAAATTTTAGTGAAACTAATGTTTAGTGTACGTCCAGGTTGGACTTTTATTTACCTCTTCATCTCCTCGTTTCTGAATGTATAAATTTTCAAACTTTGCAGGAGTATATTGTGGAGGATCTTTGCGGCAGTTATACCCCTCCAAAATTGGACCCCGAGCATGAAGAACGTCTCAAAGTTCTGAAGCTTTTGTAGGAAGTTGTTATCTGGATACGCATGATTTTATGTGTTGATTAGAAGTTGTCACTCAAGATCCAAAAACTATTTCTCATCCGTACTTTCTTATTAGCAGTAACTGAAACAGTATGGAATTTGTATAATTTTCCTAATGCTCACATCGAGTAAACCTTCTCTCACATGCCCTCTGTCGACTGTCGTGGCTTTTCTGTGCTTGTGTATGTATATATATAATGCTTTAGATGAATTGTCTGCTCCTACGAACAAGCTTTGATCAATTATCTGAATTCAGCATCTCGTAATTATTCAATGAAGTATTTTACATACAGTGATTTTTGTTGCATAATACCCTCATTTGTTTAGCTGCTACTGCCTGCTGCATCTTTCCAATGGGTTAGAGGTCATAATGCACTTTCTGTCTAAAATTTTGTGTCTTGTTCTGTTTTAATTAAAACTACGTCGTAGGGTTCATTAATCTCTTGGTTAGTGTCTAATAATTGTAAAGTAATTTTATTGATATTTTTATGCATTTTAGTGTATATTTTTAATAAAACTACGTAGTTTTGAACAAAATAAAATAGAATAAATATTGTACATAGGACCTGGTATCGGAGTTACCGTATTTCTTTATATAAAGGTACTCAAGTGGATGTCATAAGTTAGCTAAGTTGGGTTTAGCGGATTTGGAGCCCACACTTTGAATGACATTTTCATTTGGAATATGACAATCTCAGCCCGCTGGCTGCTTACCACTAATTACTGAATAAATTACAATTATGAAAGACAAAGTAGAAGGAAATACTTGGTCGAGTCCATCAACCATCTTGTATATTTGAATAACACTAAGAAACTTTTCATAAAGTCAAGATTTTAGTCAAATATTACAATCCTGTGCTAGCCATCAGCCCATCATCAAAGATAAAGGCAACAGAACTTTTGAGTGCGAACTTTTCCCAAAAGAAATTAGAGAATACTTGACGTTTCTGTTTATTATGCTCGTGTGAATTCAGCAAGCAAAACTTCGATTTTTCATCCTAGTGAGTAGTTAGTGAGTACACAACTTTGGTACATCATTTAATTGGCTAATGCCACTACCCAGAAATTGATGTTATAAAACCAACAACAATAACAATTTATCTCACTATCTATACACTTGTTTTCTATATCTTTTTTTTTTCCCATCAGATTTTTAAGGTGGGGGGGGTGGGAGAGAGAAAATTCAATGCATAATTTCTGATTTTATCTCAAATTCCCATCAGCTTTTTGCCGATTCGATTCTTGGTTTCGACCATCGCTTACAAATACCAAATGGTCACCATCTCTTATTAATTCTATTTCGTCAATTTCAGCACCATCCTTGTTCAAAACTCTGGCTGGAAAAAATCCATATTTTTTCATACCAATGTCACGTAACTCTTGAAAGGTGTGTGGAAGCAAAACAAGCCTTCCAGCATTATCTCCTTTCTCAGGGCAACTGATGGTCACTCTCGCAACATGGATTTTGTTTGTTGCGGTACCTATGGCCTGACTTACTGATAAAACCAACCCATTCTCCCCGTTTTGGGCTGCCGACATTATCCCAAATAGTGAATTGTGGAAATTATCATTTTTACGCCTTCTTCGTGTTCTTCCCCACGATCCATCCATTGCTGGAAATGAGCCTTCTTGGGGCACAGAAACGATTGATGGGTCACTTTTATATTTCCCGAGGAAACGAACCCCATGTTTTTCCTCAAAGATTGGAGCAACAGGTTGACTTGTAGTCTCTTTTATAGATTCAAAGAGAGTTTTTATGTCTTCATGGCCTTGCTGCTCGGCTAGATCTCTTGAGGTCCAACCATGCTCGTCTGTTTTATCAATATCAGCGCCTTTTCCCATGAGGAACTTAACTATCTCGATGTTACCTTCACAGACAGCAACATGAAGTGCTGTTGATCCATTTAGTTTAGGACTTGTAACGTCCCCGCCAAGCCGGGCAATCTCCTTTAGCAATGTTAAGTTGTTCTGCTCAGCAGCAGTGCATGCAAATTGACCAACATCCCCTGAAGTTATTTTGGCACCACTGTCGATTAATTGCTTGATGACTGATTCATGCTTGCCCAATGTGGCCTCCCATAATGGAATGTTCCCCTCTACGTCTGCACAATCAAAGCACCAGTAGTTGTTTCAAATGTTGAAAATAAAATAAAACAAGTACAGGAGGGGTGGGGGTGTTACAGTTGACAAAAGAAGTAGCAAATTGCAGTTTCAGGGATATTTTATCCTTTTGATTAATGCAAGAAGGCCTGCTGCTATGGTCCCTACAGATGGAATGAGGGGATACATAAACATTAAACTAAACCACTGGGCCAACCCAGTAGCCACCTGAAGAGCCTTAAAGGTTTGGGGGCACAAGATCAATGACGGACGGGGATGCCCCAGTGGCAACCTGAAGAGCCTTAAGGCTCTTTGGGGGCACAAGATTCACGACGGACGAGATCGCAGGTGTAGCTCATAGAATTGATATAATAGATTAAGGATTCATGTAATAGATGCTTCAATTGAAGCCCCTAAAAAAAGATTAAACTAAAGATTAGCTCAAACTAAGTAGACTTAGGGGGCACATTTAGTTAAGTTTGACTTTATGCACCATTTGCTGTTGCTAAACAGAGGTCCAACTACGACTGCTAAATTATTAATCGCCATTTTCTGACAAAAGATGTGGGGGATGCGAGAGGGACAACATTTTCAAAGCATAATGAGGTGGGATTGTTTTCTCTAAGAGCGGCCTTTTTTTATATTTTATCATTTCAATTGTTCTTTGAGCATCACAGAATGTTAAATGTAACATTAAGAAAGTTTAATTTACCTCTACTATTGGGGTTGGCTCCATAATCCAGAAGCAGCATGACACAGTTCACATTTCCTTTGGATGCGGCTATGTGCTGATGAGTGCATAGAAAACGTAGAAGAAACGAAATGAGAGAACCGCATTTTAAAGGTTATAGATTCTTGAAATAATATGACAAAAATTATATAATGTTATACGCACAAGGGCTGTTCTTCCATTGTTGTCAGATTCATTAGGATCTAGACCCCGTTTCAACAAGTGATGGAGCAGGACATCATCTCCTCTGAGTGTTGCAAAGCACAGGCTAAGAGGTAGGTCCATTCTACCACGAGCTAGCATGTTCTCTGTCTCTAACAAAACTCCAGTCATAAATGGATCCTTCAGATCCTTCAAATGCTGCACAATCAATGAAGGATTGCCAAAAACGAGGCATTTAAATACCATTGTACATGATTCTAGACTTACTAGGCTGTTGAAAAGGAAAAAAAAACATGGTAAAGCAAAAATTTGACCAAACTGCTAATTGTTTTTGAGGTAGGAGCATTTACACACCTGAAGGAGATTATTCATGATTATCGTCCCATCTCCAACATTGGTCTGAATGATATTCATAAATGTGGTCCGATTCAATCGCAGCAGCTGGCTGAGCCTTTTTGTTCGTACAGTAAAAAGTTGGGGCCTATAGCAAAGAACCCCAATCTCCCCACAAAGATCACCATTTTTTGCATCCCCAACAACCTGCATTGTTCATTTCAATTTTAGTCATCATTTTCACAATCAAGAATGATGTTAGGGTCTTAAAGTAGATTGTGTAATCCAGGGGGAAAATGGTTTATTCTTTATCTACGTTTACGCATTAGACTTGCCTGCTCAGTCCCATTTTTTAACTCCAGGAAATCCTGTTAGGAATTAAAACATCAGTGGCAGGTAATGATGAATCAAGAAAACTTTAACAGAAAACAAGAAAAGAAAAGGATTGCAAGCACACCAAGTTCAACATTTCAGATTGAAAAACGTACCACTGCCCCTGAAACAAGAATATAGAAATCCGTTGGGGCTTCGTTTTGCAAAATCACGTCTTCCTTTGGAGGAAAGTACTCAGCTTTCATCTCTGAAACCTAACATACAACAGAGTAAAGTATGTATAATAAGAACTTAAGCTTGAGAATAAAGACATTTTATTGATTATGTTATCACTTAATTACCAGCTGGAAGAGTAAATCATTGGACACTCCACGAAATAAGTAGACCTTATCTACCAGGGAGTAAAAGAGAAAATGCGAAATGCTCGACCGAATTGCTTTTGGGAGAGAATCAAGAGTCTCCTGCTGCTCCAAGCCCTCTGAATCGGTTCTAAACTTCAAGCACAAGTGAGAGAGCATTTGATCTTGTAGGCGAGGAGGCAATTGGTTCCTCTGAGCAAAACTTGAAGCAGCTTGAATGGTATCTCTCTGTGGCAAAATTTTAAGAATTGGATGGCACAGGCTCAATACAAAATTGGAGGATCATATACCAAATCTGAGATTCCTAAACTCTAATAGACTTGAGTTTATATTAAAGCAAAAATTACTCACAAATTTTCTGGTTCTACTGGTTCCATGAACAACCAAATTGGTCATATTTCCTATCAGGTATGCTGTGAGCCCAAGATTAAAGAGCATGTAGAAAATGTCGAAAATCATCTCCCTTGTATTTTCGGCATGCAGATCACCATAACCAACTGTAGTTAGAGTAGTGATGGACCAGTACATTGAGGTCACATAACGAATCCATAAACTCTCCTCCTTGAAATCTCCCATCGAAGCCCCAATCCATGTCCTCTTATAGTCATGATAACGAGCAGCAAGCATATAATAGAAACACCCGGCGCAATGAACTGCAAAAAGCGTGACCTATAAAACCACACAAACACCATGAGAGCCCGCATTACACTAGAAAAAATACCAAGAAACATAGGCTATACATACACAAATAAGCTTGGCGCATCGAACCCAAAAGTAGTTGAAGTTCCTATCTTTCTCCAATCTGTTTGAAAGAAGAAAAAGTGCAGGCATTAGTACAAAAACAAGACAAAAAATCTCCGTGCCTGGAATAGAATAATACAGAAGATTGCATTAACTTTTCAAGTCATTTACCGTGCAAATAAGGCACTAACTCTACGAAGACGCCAAAGTCGAAGCATATTGTAGAATCCATATGTCCGCAAAGCTTTAGGAGAAATTAAGCGAGCAAGTTCCGAAGGAATTGTGGATATGACATCAAATGCCAACCAGCTACTGGTATACCTCCAAGCGATCAACTTGCGGTCATCAACAAGGAGATATGTAGCTCTATCAAGGTATGCTACAAAGAAAGTGAGTATGATATCAATGGCAAAGAACCCATTGACAACATTATCCACAATAGACAGTACTCCCCGTGGTTTCTCCAAAAACCCGAATTCAAATGGAGACACCCAAGCAGTATATACAACCAGAACAATCAGAAATGTCTCCCACGCCCTGCAAAATGTAATTCAATACTATTAACTTAGCAGAAAGACAAGCCATAATAATTCAATCCACAAAATGGACAAATGACATTAATTTGAGAGACAACAAGTCTTATCAAATTAATCTTTTGCATAACAAGATTTCTCCTAAATGAAGTTAATTCAGTGAATGTGAGCATAAAGATACCAACCTCGTAAATGGACTTTCACAAATTCCCTAAACATAGACTCTTTGTGGAATGAATTCCACAAAGTAACATTTTTGTGTTGAATTAGTCATGGAGTTACTTTTAGCCAAGATTTGATTACTTCTAAACTAAACACAAGAAAAAACTGAAAACGTAAAATTACCTCCGTTTACCGTTTTACCAAGACAAATAGGATTGCACCTTGTCCGTTTGAAATTACATAAAAGATGAGGATGATTAAGAAAGAACAAATTTTGGATTAGCATTTGAAAACGAAAGAATACTCCAAGACCCACCCCAAAGATTAAAAAAAGAGGAAAAAATGTTTTTTCTTTTCTTGTTGGAGCAGTCTAGATACGGAATTCAAATCTATTTCTTCCATGATTGAAAAGTCAAAAAAAAAAATTGCAGTCAAATTTGTTCCATCTTATTACTGTATTCAAATCAATTTTTTGTTGGAGCAAATCTAAATTCCATATCAAATTGACAAGGGTACTAATCAATTAGAATTATATTAAAAATACTCTCATAGAATTTAACCTTTTTAACATTTCGCTCAGAGAATATTAGAGAAAAAGGTAAAAAGATTAAAAAAAAAAAAAAGGAGAGATCCCAACTAGCAACTACCGCAGCTGACATCTTGGAAAAAGCCTGCAAACTAAAAAAACCAAGAAAGACTTGGAAACAAGAGAAACCGTTCTTCATCTTTCATTAAAAAGAATTGATAAAAGAGATCAAACAAAAATAAAAAAAAAACCCGAGCAAGGGTTGCGGTTGCAGGCTTGCAGCAGCTTATTTCATTGTTGCAGTCAAGATATTACCATCGTTACGTAAAAGTAAAAGAAAATAGGAGTGGCATTCATTGGGTTGATGGTGGGAGGGAGAAGAGTCCCTCCAATCTCCATACCCCCAAAAGGGACGCAACAATCAATGGAGTATCAAACAGAAGAAGAATTCACCGCAGCCAGACCCAGCATTCGTATTAGTATTTCAACAACTTAGAACGAACGATTGATATTAATTACTAGCATTGATACACGTTCAAGAAGATAAAAAAACGACCATGGATGGATGGATGGAACTTGGAAGGAAGGAAGTAGCAAGTGAGTACTGAAGTAAGTAACCTGTAACGTCGATCATAAGGGGATATAACGAAACTACGGAGTTTGACCCTTCGGTTGCTTCTTGCACCAAGCGAAGGAAGAATCGCAGAAGATATGCTGTAATGGCTCCCTTCTCTTGACAACTGTTCTATCTCTTCTGCCACACCACGCCCGCACATTGAAACCCCAAAAACCCTTCTTCCTCCTCCTCCATACTTGCCAGCACCACCACCACCACCACCATCCAAACCACCCACCATATTATTTGACAAAATTTTTACTTATTAGTTTGTTTCTTTCCTTGTTTGTTTAGCTATTACTGTTGGTTTTATTCGGTTTCTTTCCTGCTCTTCTTCTCTCTCTCCTCTCCTCGTTGAAATCAACTCTTAACATGTATGTATAAACACACACACACACACACATATATATAGCAATAAAGAAGTCGCAGCATCGATCATTCATCATACTCCAATCTCGTCACTCATTATGATATGCGCTTGATTTTCTTTTTTAATTTATAATAGTATTATTTGTTTTTGGAGCTTGTAATTAACAACGTATTTATATTATTTTATATTGAATTGAATATTCTAAACAGTTATTTTTGGTGATTTGTCTGTCCCGTCCGCAGTCCCCACACCGTCTCTCCAGGCCTTTTCTTTTTTTGACTTTTATACCCCCGTCAGCCTCTCTCTTTCGGAAGAGCATTCGGGTCTTTGACATCTGGCCCGCCCTCCTTCAATTCCCCTTCGGTATATATATATTTTTTTAATTCTTTTTAAGTTGAAAAAAAAATCTTATTTATAAGTGCTAAGAATATTACATCTTGATAAATGAAATTGATGTCCTTAGGTTTTTTTTTTTTTGGGATAATATATTCGGGATTGTTAAAATTGATTGCGTTGATTTTTATCAATTCTTTTACCTTGTATAGAAATATTATGTTCTCAAATCTCACTTACCAAAAATAAAAACAAAAAGAAAAGAAAAACTCTCATACATAAATAAACATACTGAATCATAGATATAAATTTTCTAATAATTTTTCCAATTTTCTCAATAGTTTCCAATCGAAGAAGGACACCCATCAATGCTTTGCAATTACTATATTACTCTTTATTACACATTTTTGTTTAGAACATATCATTAAATTATTTAATATCATCAAATTTAATAGTTTAATTTAATAATTTAATTTAATAATGTGATTTAATCAAAAAATATATAGCAAAAACTGATACATAAAATGTGCAATAAATTATCAAGAACTCCCTCCATTAATTCCAGTATATGTAGCCGCTATTTAGAGAAACCATATCCTCTGTCCAATATTTATCATGTCTTATTCTGTCTAACGTTCAAAACGACGTAGTTTCATTAAAATTAGGGACTAAATACATAAATATCACTAAAATTACTTTACAATTATTAGACCCTAACCGATAAATTAGTAAACCCTACTACATAATTTTAATTAAGACAGAATAAGACAGACAAAATCTTACACAGAAGATCTCGTGTCCTATTTAGAGTGATGAAGTCCAATATGGCAATGCATAGGTATAGTTTTATAGTGGGAGAGAATTAGAATTAGGCATAGAACAAGTTTGCAAAAATAATAGAAATGCCACTTCAAATTCAACAACAAGAACTCTTTGAGTCATACAGTACAAAATGAATACTTTTGCAATGGTCGGAGTGAACATAATTAACTTAGATTTTGTTTTTAATTTCTTATTTTCATTCTTTTTAATGTTTGTTTAATCAAGCATTTTAAGGTGCCATTTTTCTTGAAAAATTAGTTCCATAGCTACAAATTAATTAGTTTTATATGACAAACAACTTACCACAACAATAGGATGCCCTAGGAAATAGTATCAAAAACATGATCGTCGATGACTATAGGCATGAAATCCAGTGAGCTTAATTTAATTCTTTGACAGAAACTTTCCAAATAAACAAATATTTTTAAGGGCCACCAGAAGTATTTTCAAGGATTAAATATCAGCAAAAAGAAAGAAAAGTCACAAAGAAAATTTACGCCATATACTTAGGACATGTTTTTTTTAACAAAAGTGAAAGATTTATTATGATGATCCTAATTTACATGAAAAGAGAAAATTAATCCAACTCTAACAATAGTTAACTGTTCCAAAGAAAACATTGAAAAAAAAAAACAACTAAAAGGATTTAAAAGTTGGGGCATTAAGGTTGCTAGGTTGGTTCTTCAATTATATGAATTTTGGCACAACTTTAGTACTCAATTTCGATTCTATGTTGATACTAATTTCCTGGTTTGTATATATTTAAAAAAAAAATAGCAATTGGATGATTCTCTTTGTTGTAATTAATATTCTACATCAATTTTTGCAGGGACTCGATCGATTGAAAACTTGTTTGCGGTACTAAGAGCTCCATATTCTTTAGCCATTTTAGTTTCAAGCGAGTAAACACATATAAGGCACATTTGTGTGTGTGTGTGTGTGTTTTTCTCACTTGAGGAATAACGAAAGAAAAATACGTACTTTAACATAGCATTATATATAATTGTGACGGAGAGGAAACGAAGTTTAGAGTTGGACATCAGAACAACTTCTCACCACCAAAGCTTCTGCACTGCATCGGATTTTTGTTGAGAATGGCAAAAGTTTGGGAAAAATGATACTCCCTCTCATATTATATAAATGACGTTTTGGAGATTTTTTTCACAATTCTTAAGAAATACCTCAAAATAACTAAAAAATTTCTACTTAATGTTGATCAACATTAATAATAAACAAATTAATTTTTGTTGAGTAAGAGTAAATTGTAAAGATATAATTAAATAACATTTATTTTGTAAAATCAGAAGATATATAAAATGCAATTTATTTAGAATCAAAGGAGTATATATATATATATATATATATATATATACCCCAAACTTTCTTAGAATTTTGTTGTCAGAACGGACAAAATTAATCCACTTATCAATAGAAAGCTGTTTCATATTCTCTGTCCCGAAAAACATGTGCCAATAACAATGAAACAAATTAACAAACAAACTCATTTTCGTTTGAAACTCTTATGAGCTGCTTGGTTCATCTATAAAAAATAATAATCGCAATGAGTTTGATAGTATTTTAATAGTATTTTAAAATAGTAACGAGCATGAAAGATTCTATTAATTAAATATAAATGTATTTTTACCAAACTCATACACGACAAACCAAACATTTTAAAATGGTATCGCACCATCGATCAAGTAGTACCTTATAGTTTTAACTTTTAACTGATATAGTTTTAAGACTCACTCTTAAAAACTTGTTACACACATGAAAATCATATCTTTTTTTTGTCCTATATATAGTGCCTTAATTAATCCCTTTTCGTACAAATTTATTAAACGAATTATCTACTTACAAAGTCGTAACAAATTCCTAAATGTTTGTTTAAAGATGGATCGATGTACTAAATTACTAAATGAAGCAACAAATTAAATATAGAAGGAAAACATTTGAGGGATCGACAAGCTTACTTCATTTGTCCCAGAAAATACAAAACAAATCTAGTTTGAGTTTTAAAGTAATACTATTTCTTGGCATGAAATCGTGCAAGGTCGGTCGGCGTGTGACTTGAAAAACAACATAATTATAAAGGACAAGTTTGTGATCTTCAACAGTTTGTAAATGATATATAGAACTACTTATTTAATAATTAATAGTAGACATTTTTAAATCACATCCCCATTGTTGAAGTAAAGGGGTGCTACTCCCCCCCCCCCCCCCCCCCCCCCCCCCCCCCCCCCCCCCCCCCCCCCCCCCCAAAAAAAAAGTCTATTTATTAGTGGATTAATCAGAGATAAATATTTTTGTTTCAAGATGTCAATGGTAAGAAAACAGAAAAAAAAAAATTAAGACAAATGATTAAATAGTCTATGATTGTCAAACAAGAGGAAATTAATTTTTCTTTTTTTTCTAATTTTAGCTATCTATTTATATGAGCATGTATGTGATCATATACGTGTACTGTCGTATGTATAATTTAATTTGTATTTAATACGCACCACTTGGGGTTGCAGGATAGTTGACTATTCTCTTTCCTTATTTAGGATAATAGTACATACGAGTATTTCTTTTGGTTTGACTTGCTCATGCTCATTAATAGCATCATCCATCCTTTTATTTTTCAGTCGTGGAGCTGAAGTCAGGGATCTATACAGTATATGAATTTATTTCATCTTTAATTAATTTAATAATTTGGTTGCAATTGTACATCTCTTTATAGAAGTTTGTACGTTAAGGGGGGCAGTAGCACTACTTATGGGATCGATACATATGTGGAAAACTTTATGTAACAGTGCACTGATTCGCATAATTAACTAATGAAATTTGTTCATTAAAAGATAATTTAAGTTACTCACTATTGCCACATTGACAACTACCAAGTTATGAGGATAATAGAATAGTTAAGGATATAACATTCTGACGAGTTAATCGTAATTTTAACACTCAATGAAAAAATAAAAAATTAGGATAATAATTTCAACAATAAATTATACATTTCACAAATAAAACATGTCTTATATATAAATCCATTTCACAAGAGTTTTTGTGTAATAGTATTCGAAGACTGAAGAGCATGTGATCATATGACAATGATAAATGTAGTCCTGATCATTGCTTTTGATAGGAAAACATTTCAATGTTAACTTGACAGGAAAGTTTTTATAGATTATGCAGAATGTCTCTTGATCCAAGAAAACTAAAGAAACTAGAGAACACTTGAGCAGCTTTGTTACATATGTTGTCAAGGACTCAAGGATCAGGCTTTATTGACAGTTTTGACTTTTGACATTCTTGCTGAAAACTTCTTCTACCCATTCTTAAATAGCATTAATATATACAAAAATTATTCAACCCTAGCTCGATTTAAAGGATAATGTTATATGCATTTTCAAGAGTTGGTGGCTTACCGACCACAACACTTAAAAAAAAAAAAGTTTTCACAAAACTGAATGCTGACTTATTTTTGATCAGTGCAAATGTCTAATTAAGACACGAACATATAGAACATGCATGTAGCAATGGGCATGCAGGCGTACTTGGGATTGATGTGAGTAAGAAAAATAGAGAAAAATGTCGATTTCTTAAGAAAGTGTGCATGAAAATCGACTCTATGGTCATGATCCATTGTTTCTAAACAGTGCAACCAATAAATGTGTAGTATTTCCAGGGAAACTACGTGAGATGAGTACATGTACAGTTGTGTTTACAGTTGAATGAATAGACTAAGAGAGACAAAAGAAAGTTATACAGGATGATATTTTAACTTAAACTACTGATCAATTATTGTATCATATGAGTCAAACGGAAAACTGGAAGATATGAATATATAATATAAGAAACGCATTATGAAGATTGAATGAAATGGTCCCAATTGAATCGATTGAGGAGATGGAAATTTGTAGCCTTTGTTCATCTATAATCTGGGACTAGAATCAAAGAATCAAGGAATCAATATCCATATATAACTTATTAGTCTGTGGTCCCTGGAAAAATACTACACTAACTATACTTGCAATTTGCAGAAATGAAAGGCGTTTACTGAAGCTTACAATTTGCATTCTAAGGTCCCCCACGAAGTTATGAAGAAAACTGTATGCAATCCAATCAAAAGTCAAGAAAGAATCAAGAACAAATTAACTATTTATCAAAACCACAGGGCTGGTACACAATCAGCTAGCTGTTCCTGAAAGCATCCACACTCCAAATGTACTTTGGAACTTGCAAAACGTCGGCAATGTAAACTTCATTCTTCATGGCATACATAGCCTGTGAGTCTGGAAGTTATAATCGTTTGTGTTCCGATTATGTGGCTTGATCATTAGTCAATTGTTTTGTTCAATTCGGGCAGGTTGAAGAATTTAATAGAATTCAAGACAGTTGGGCACTTCAAAAATCAAAACAATGGGTGTAGGCCGGTTTCCAGGATATGGACCAAGGTTTAGTGGTTTAATTTACAGATACAAGCATACAGCAAGCCAAACTTGAAATGCAGAAAAACTTGTTGAAATTCATTCCCAGCTGCTTCATTTTCTGTCACATAATTGGCCACCAACCATTGACTCATGAAAGTCCCAAACCCTATTTCATTTCATCTTTGTCTTTCTTCCGTTTTGTCTGGGATACGTATTGCACAGGGTGATAAATAATATGCACGGTGAAGGCGTACAATTTTATAAATGCATGTGTGAGATTAACCATATATAGCATATTTATATACTCCATGATCAAACTGTAACTTAAGTATAATCTTTTCCAACGTTAATTAAGTATGCTTAGGAAGAAAGGAATGATCGAGAAGTCGAGTGAAGATTTGAATTAATACTGACCCATGAATACCAACAATTTCATTTCTTTGTTCAACCATTGATTAGACAAATTAAAGAGATTTTTTAATTTCTCTTCGCCTATATATCTATCTATCTTATTTCTTCTGTAAAGTGGATATATATATCGAGTTTAATTAATTCTCTCTTCTTTTCTTTCTTCCCTAAACTCCTCTATAGCGCGCAGTTCTTCAGTATATATACGAATAGCAGTACGTATTTGATATAATCCATTGATCATTCCACAGCTTTGGAAACTTTTGCACTGTTAAAATATGCAAAAGAGGAAGGAACATGACAATTGAATATTTTGCTAAAGCTTTGCATCCTAGCTAGGTTATGTTACTTCAGACTTAATTTGTACATATATAATTAATTAATGTAATTATCTCCTTGCTTTGTCTCAGCCATTGAATGTGGAAAAGTATCTAACATCATGATGAATAATGTGCATTTTTTGCAGCAAACACTACTGTTTAGACACTAAATTAATTAGCTTCCTTTTCTTAATGCTTTGCTTTTTGTTTTCTTTTTTTTGCCTTTTGATTTAAAAGTTTCTTTTGGTTTTAGTAACTAATTTCAGTAGTCAATTCCAGCGTGAAGTACTGTTTTCTAACCGACAAATTATTTTTTCCAAAGAGGATCAACAATGACACTCCATCTACACCTTAGTTTCTCAAATCCGTGACCTATATATTGATTCACAGGTGGAGATATAAAACTATTTAATCTATTGTTTACCGACAATTAATGTAATAGTAAAAGTTAATTCTTAAATAAGGTGTGCAGTAATAATTATAACAAAATAAATAAATCACAGTCCATAAGCAATAGTAATTAAGACACGTTGGTATGATATCAAAGAAGTAATCAATGGGCCGGTTTTGATTTATTTAAACGAAAAGCAAATACGTACTATTACTATAGATTTTTAGGTAGGTCCCTACTTAGTCCTTTTTAGGTGCTCCTTTCCTTTGAGTAAAAACTAAAAAAAATTAATCTTCTTTTCGACTTTCGAACCTTACAGTAAGTCTAGGTTCAACTGGGTAAGTCTTCAGCTGCCTTATTCCTCCTTAATTCGCATGCAAAATTGAAATTAATATGATTGTAGTAACCCCTCTTGTCTCTTCGATCACCAACCCTCTCGCACTTTGTTGAGACTTGAGTCCTGAGGCGTCTTAAAAGTTAAAAAAAAGTGCGTTATTTTTCCATAATGGTGTTTGAACAAGGGAAGAAAAAGATTGGACAAAGAAACATTCACATTATATATATTTTCCTCGTTGGCCATCCAATCGAAACCCATCTATATATATGATTATAAGATTTGTGCAGTTGTTGTGGGTGAATCATGACTTATTTTAGGCAATGGCCGCCATGAATTTTGCACATGATCATGATTTGGTGATGGTGGTCGGTCCCCTTGTAGAGGTTGCTGATTGATTGATTCATGTGTTGGTTTACAGAATAAGTCCAACATTTTTAAAGGTTTTTCTCAAAAGTAATTTCAAGGTTTTAGTCCAACCTAAGTGCTGCATGCTTTGTTTCAATCATGCAGAGGAATCCCTATTCCCTCGTTGTTGGAACTTTGGAAACTCAAGTCAAAGAAAGCTTCCTTTTTACAGTAGAACAAACCAAAAGTATTGGTGTAGATACATTCCATATCAATTTTGGACCCCATGTCAGCCATTGTCAAACTAGATTACTCATTACTGGGCTATATTTCACTCCAAATCCAAAATCATTAAGGCCGGTCTTCTCCACAGTAATATCTTTGTTCTTGTTGTTTCTTTTTTTTGGATCTAAAAAGATTCTGGAAAACATTTCTTTAACTGGGGGAGGGCAGGGCGTCATTGGTGTTTCTTCACATATATGCTTTTCCCAAAAGCGTAAACCTTAGCCATGTGAATCATGGATGATAAGATTTTATGCCATTTCCAATCCGCGGGGCTTTAAAGTTTAAAGGGAAGAAAAAACTGTTGCTCCAGTGTAGTTTGTGATTGATGTATTCTTAGTTGATCAATGGTTGTGTTCGATGTTGACTATAAATTTCTCATCCGATCGAGGTAGTGGCATTGTTTCAAGTCTAGGAAGTTCCTCCACTGAAAATAACGCAATTTCAATGAAATCGTTTCTACTTTGTAACCAAAATAGGAAAATTACATTAGCTTCGTGAAGAAAATGTTCAAACAAATATCACTTTATTATGATTTTAGATAAGTATGCTAGGCATGAGACAAATCATCTCTTCGCATGGCCTTTATCTCAAGTCAATCTTTGTTAAGCGAACGGTTAGAAATCTCATCAAAGTTTTAACTATACAATTGAATCAACCAAGAATGATAGTTGGGCCACTTGGAATCTTAAACAAACATTAAGGAAGTGCATCGAGTTTGATAAGGTTAATCGAGGCTCATAAATAATGCAAAAACTCTTGTAACACCGTCTTATATAATATTTTATATGTTACTATACTAATTTTTTATACTTTATACGTTGATTTTTGATACTTTATACGTTAAAGTGAAATTTATAAGCAAGTTTCATATATGAAACGGTCCCACAAAAAATGGCCCCACAAATAATTACTATAAGAACGTTATTTATTTATTTATTTTTAAATACAAAAAATCAAATATTTTCATTAGAACATATGCATGTTTTAATTATTTTTTTTAAACTAAAATACCTAATGCGGGTTATTTCTTTTTATTTTTCTTTTGGAAATATTTATAATTACCAAGAAAAAAAAAAAGGTATTAATCCAAGATAGAATATAAAAAGTTTCAAACAATTAAGGGGCCAGCACTTTAGCTTGGGACATTGGGATGGACGACAGCCCATGGGTTTTTCAAATAGAATACCAAAAAATAACACAGTTGAAAGCCCAATTTCAGAACGGTCCGTGACCCGAATGAGCTCAAGAGTTTGCCGTGATTGTCCTGTTTCTGTACATTCACTCGTAACAATACAACCACCGGCCAACATTTGGAACCTTTGAAATTAGCGAAGGAAGAAGGGGTTTCGGAAAGCAATGGCGAAGTCGTCGTCTTTGGTATCGTGGATTCTGGACCCAAAGAAGAACTGGTTCGCTGCTATGCACATGAAAACCGTGTCTACACGCCTCCGCAGATACGGTTAGTTTTCCCGATTCATTTTAGGGTTATTGGGATGATTGATTTTTTTTTTTTGAAAATTTTGAAAATATTTTGGGTAGGTTTGAGGTTTGATGATCTGTATGATCCATTGGAGGACATGGACATCAAAGAAGCTTTAAGACGCCTTCCCTCTGAAGTCGTGGATGCTCGCAATCAGCGCCTCTTGCGCGCCATGGATCTCTCCATGAAGCATCAGTACCTTCCCGAACACCTCCAGGTTGGCTTACCCTCGTTCACATCATTTTCTTGATTGATTATGAAATTACAAGTTTTGATTTGATGATTGAAATGATTGGATAAAGGCACCATGGGAATTGAGGATCTTTGTTTTGTGACAGGCACAGCAGACCCCGTTCAGGAGTTATCTCAAAGATATGCTGGCTCTGGTGAGTGCTTCCTCTTGGCAACGATTTCAGTTTTTCTTTTCTTTGATTTTTTTTGGCGTGCTTTTTTCTATTTCCGAACTGTACTTTATGGAATTCATGCTTGAGATTTTGTTGGAAAGAAAATGCATTTCACCTGTTTGATTCCATTTGTAAATTCATCATTAAAAATTGATACTTGTTCCCTAAGCAGCTGTTGCTACAATGCTTCGGCTACGATTAAGTGTCCAACTAGTGCAATCATTCTCTATTTCAATTTCTAGTTTTAGTTCACATTTCAAGATTGAAACACAAACAAGGTGTCTTATTTTGTGGAGCAAAACTAATGCATGAGATTGCCAATAGTTATCTGACTCCAAATCACCAAAATAGAGAAAGAAATTTGCTTTTCATTAGCTGAAAAGAAAGAAAGAGTCGGTGGAAGAATGAAGGGCAGATACTTGGATTTAGCATCCCGAAGCTTATCAAACCCTAGTGCAAATATTCCCACATTTTGCCTATTGGAGACCCCAAGCATTGGCTTGTTGCAGCTTCTAAGGCTTGTCATACTTATATTTCTGAAATTCAAGTTAGATATTGTTCTCACATGTCATGAAAAATGGCCCTTACTTGTAAAATGTGTTTATCACTGAAGTCTCACCTAGGATATAAGTTTGGGCAGACATGAAAGCTTTGATAAGAAAATACATGCTTTAGAGTATTCCCTCCTTTTATGCGGAAAAAATTGTCAAGATTTAAATCTTCTGTTCAAAGGCATGTGTACTTGCACCTCAATTGCATGAGCTGAGGGGCCTTGTTTATATCTAAAGAATGTGGATGCTAACTTTTTGAAAAATTTGAATTCTCTATGCTTCTTTGGTTATGTTTTCTTTTATTTAATCTTCCCATTTTCAAAGATATTGATGACGTTATAAACAAATTTGATGCAAGCGGTGAACTAATACATAATAAACAAATTCGACGCAAGCAGTGAACTAAGTAAATTTTTAAAGTTTCGAAAGGAAGAAAACTTTCCTGTAATTAATCTGATTTTTATTAGAGCAAGAACAAGTGCATATATTTTGATTTGACGCAAAATCATTTATGACAAATTTGATGAAAATGCATCTCAAAGGAAGTCTAATTTCTGATCTTGGAGATTCGAAAATCCATGTGTTGGATGTTCATTCTTAAGAACAAATGGAGATTTGAACACAATTGCCTTCCTGATTTTTATCATAGATTAGAGTTTGATTGGACATAGTGGTATTAGATACTGTCAAGTAAAGTTATTGACTTTTCCAAGCCAAATGTTTAACAAGATCAATGTCTTCCCTTGTATCCCCATCTTTGGTGAGTGAGCTAGCACCCTTCTCCTACAAAACAGGGGGAACTGATGGTGGTTTCTGGAACTCTGGGCTTGGGTGTATAAGGAATTAGTCAGTGGGTGCTGGGTGCTTGTTTTTCTTATGAACCCAAAAAATGACTGCTAAGAAATGCCGTCCTGTCTAAACATTTTACTTTGACAGATTGAGCATCATATTGTAGGAGTTAATGCAGAATATTGGTTCAGTTTACTGTGACAGAAAATCATTAACTTGTTAAGCTGATATTACCGGAATTGTCCTTTTCTGTTAGACATATACACTTAAATTTCATATACATTTCCCCCCCCCCCCCCCCCCCTTTTTGGGTGATGCTGTAGATATGCAATGGTTTCATTGTTTATGAACTCATTTATCTCTGAAATTTTTGTGTTTCGGCAGGTAAAGAGGGAGAGAGCAGAACGTGAAGCTCTGGGAGCTTTGCCACTCTATGAGCGACAACTTCCATGATTTTGATATTTCCTCTTCTTTGCCCAGTTTAATGGTCTTGATATTTCATCTGATGAATAATAATTAGAGCTTTATCTGCGAGGAAGACTCCATCACCAACTGCAACTGATGATATTTAAATCGTATCTTGTTGCTTGTCTTGCTGCAACAATTTTTTGGATCCTGCAGGCCCATGTTTCTTCTAATTAAGTCCCCATAGGCATCTGCATATCGTAATTTTTGTCATTCAAACAGCAGCATTCGTAAATTGTCTTTTGATTTATTGTCATCTTTAAATAAAGTTTTTGCACTGCTTGGATGGGAGGTAGAGCAGGCAGTGAGAATATTTGTTACTCCTGTTACTATGCACCGTATGGCAGCTGCCCAAATTGTGGAACAAAATTTCAGCACATCATAATTTCTCTGGTTTTATAACATAAATTGGCCATTTTAGTGTAAGAAAACTTGATCGTAGAATTTGCACTCTCAAGGTGAACGCTCAAGCCAGTAATGTGACTAAACTTTCCCTGATGAAATGCAAATATAATTACCATACATTGCTTTAAAAGTTGAAGGGAAGTAAACTTAAAATGCACAAGTAAAAGGCATCAAGTGAGAAGGGAGAAAATAAAAAGAAAATGCATCAGCCCGAGATGGTTCCTTAATGGCAAACTAGAAACAGGGACCATGCATAGAGTGTTTGGAGGGAATCGAGCCCGTAAAATTGGCAATTACAAACTGAGAAAATTCATACCACGCATAGAGCGTTTGGAGAGGATCGAGCCCATGAGAGTGGCAATTAACAAGTGAGAATATTCATGATTGGTTGGGCTTATAATTGGGCATTGCTGAAAACTATTGTGACGAATTCCACAATGAGAATCCCGCAAGTTGCTGGAGAAGATGTCGGGAAGTAGCAGTAAACAAACAAAGATGTCCAAGTCATTCACATGATGGTTTAAATTTTGGGATAGCAAAGGAATATGCCATTCAACACATGCAACTTTTTCTTGAATAGTACACATTTTTTTTTTACTATTCAAACCCAACCCGCTTTATCAATCTCCAGAATGCCTGCATGGCTGCATGTAAGTTGTAACCTCCGATATACTGACAAGGTCGGCGCCCTTTGAGCATCATCCACAACAGGACGTGATGATGTCCATCTCCACCCATTCGCACCGTTCCTTGCATACTTCCAAAACCATTACTTTCCTCCTCCTTGTATTGTATTGTATTGTACCATGCCGTTTCAAATTTTACAAGAGGAAAAAAAAAAAGGAAAACGTGGGCTTGTTGGCTACCCGTTTTGGCAATTTTTGGACATTAACAGTAGCTTCCTTCCGAGCTGGGAAAATTACTCTCTTGAGAGCAACTCAGAAGTATCTTCGTTTTTCTGCCTTACAAAATAATTCCATTAATTAATAGTGAAGAGACAACACTGACAAAACAAAAATAATAAATAAATTATAGATATTATAGTATTAGAGAAACAATGGAAAAAGTGTACAAGTAGACATGATTGACGGTAGTGAAAAAAAATTATGGATAAGGCTAATGCACAATAATCGAAACTGAGGGTAATCCCCCAAAACGATGGGCAACCATAGTTCCTCCCAACGCGGGACGGATAGTTTCCTTTGTTCTTTAATAAGAAAATAATTTTTTTTAAAAGTTATTTATATTTATAATCATAATTTTTGTATTTCTTTCAAATACTGATAAATAAATGATGGGACGAAGGAATTTTCATATAACTTTTTTAAATTGAAATTTGTAAATAGGAAAATAGAGTTAATTGTCCGTATGCGCAACTTAATACCCGGGGATAAGCGTTAAAAAGCTCGCAAAAAGTAAAAGTCACCGTTTAGACCCAGGCAGCGCGTTTACTCGTCTACCGCCACGTGTGCATCTTATCTATTTCGCCCCTTTATATAATATACCCCGACCTGTCCAACTCACATACCATCCAATGTAACCTTCCTTTCCTTTCAAAAAAGAAAAACACACACACACACACTGTCGTAAAACACGCTCAATTTCTCTCCCTACGCAGAGGTTCACATAAAACAGTCTGTAGATATATAATGGCGGCTTCTATGCTACCTATCAGGCCGGTCGGAGTTAGAGCTTGTGCGAGTTCCGGTAACCGGAAACCTGACGTGAATAACCGGAGGATTTCTTCTCCCAACTGGTGGTCCCCACTCTTCGGTTGGTCTGCTGAACCGAACTACATTGACACCGGTGACAAGAAGATCGACGTACCTGCTAAGATTGATTCTCAACAGACGGACGAACTGGATCAACATCCTAAATCGTCGGCGAAATCTCGGTTTGCACGCGGTTCGTTGACGGCGGAAAAGGCGAAGCAGCTCCGGAAGCTGACTACTGAGTCATCCAATTTTCATGACGTCATGTACCACTCCGCCATCGCCTCCAGGCTCGCCTCCGATTTCTCCGGCGGCTCCGATCTTTAATAATACTTTTATAATTACAAAGTTGCCGTTATTTAGTTTATAGCACTATTTCACTTTTTTTTTCCCTTCGTTTTTTAGGGAAATCTGTTGGAAAAACTTAAAAATTAAGTCATGTTAGGATGCATGATAATGTTGGATTAAGATTAGATGGATAAGCATGTAGCACTTAATCGTTTTTGCTAAGTCAATGCTTATGGATATGTACATTACATTATTTCTATTATTGATGTCCCAAAATTGTCGCTTGAATAAATTATTTGGATGAGCATCACAAAACTAATTATGACTATGAGTTGATTGCCCCAACTTCTGTGGAAATTGACATAGGATGTTTATAGAATGTTCACCAAAACAATGAGTTTGATTGGATTAGTAATCAAATTGATTAATTGCAGTTGGTCCCATTGTGTCCCCAATAATTGCAAAAAAAAGAAAAAGGTTTATGATGATTCAAGTGGCGTACCCAAATTGATTGTCAATGGTATTAGCTCACAAATGTCTCACGCAAGATTGCAATTTGTTTTAGTGGAGTGTTGCTTAGGATTTATTTGTCCAAACGAGAGCGACTGCATATTCGGGAATAAATTTTTGGATTCGGTATTTTGATATGTAGAAGATGGCAATTACCACTAATTGGAGTAAGTTGGAAGGATTTGGCGTGAAATTTGGAGCCAATCACTAATTCCAAAATATCATCTAGCAAAAAGAATATGCTCTCCATGTCATTTTATAGTCTTAGATTAAATTTCTTCCTTGTTGTTTTCCTACACAAAGAAAAACTTGGAAAGAATTTTTTAATTTCCAAGTGAATTTCAATTTGTATTAAAAAGTATATGTCAGATTTATTATTGAGTGTTTTAAAAAAATTGCTTATATTCGATTTCAATTTTAAAAAGGGAGAATCAACAAAAATGTCCCTCACATATTGCCTTTTGAGCAATTTTGTCCCTCACATTTAAAATGTAAAAAATTTACCCCTCACACTCTCAATGTGTAAAATTTGGATCCTTCGTCTGACTTCTGTTAACACTTCCGTTAAATAATGTCACATAACCTGCATGTGAGTCATTTTTTAGGGGTAAAAAGGGAAGTACAAGACAATATGTGCATTTTCAATTTTTCCTGTGACTCTATCTTCTTCACCAACCCTTCCATCTCTATCAATGCATCGCTGCCGCCGCCGCCGCCCTGCCTCCTCTTACCAATTTTGTTTCAAGATAAATGGTGGATGTCTTCATTTTCCTGTCATCAAACCCATATCCATTTCCTTAAAAGTTAAAACCCTCCACTAAAACATAATCATTAAAGTTAAAAACTTTGATTTTTTTTCTTCGAATGAGCATTAGGACATAATTTTCTTTTCTTTGATCTGCTATGCAAATCATGTACCATTTAGGCAAGTGAGTCAATCTCTGATTGAATCACTTAATATACAAAGCAAATGATAAATTCTATTAATTTTTAAAAGATGAAAAAGAAAGGTAATCTGTAAATGAAAACTTGGATTTACATCTGCCCATATCCTATCCACCAAAATAATTAAGTAAAGTTGAACTCATTAATGAGGATCGCAAAATTGGTGGTTACTTATAAGTTTTGAAATTCACAATAAGGATTACTCAATTTATTTTCCAATTACCAAGAAGTCACCAACATAAATCATTTCATTCTCACCATTAAATCCTCCTCCTCCCTGTTGCTGCTAGGCCATTGATGAGTGCTCATAGCAAGACATTTAAAGTGGTGGGTGAATCACTGGCATCACCATAGCTATCGCCTCATACTCCATCCCAAAGTCCCAACCCTCTACTTTGGCAAGGCAACAGATAGCTTGGGTATCATTTTGAAATTGATATGTGAAAAATTCTAGCAGGCAATGGACAAGAATCTAATATTTCATAATTAATTTCTCGGCATGAAAGCTATTGCGAAGAAAAGCAATCAAAATATCTATTCCATCTGCAAAGTGTCGATGGGATGATGCTCTAACTTCTGTTTCTTGAGCACTAACATTGCATATTCTCTCAGAAGTATCAACTAAAATTGGGTGAAACATCGCTAATTTTTTCTTTGGAACATTTGGCTTCAGATGAAAGGATTTCAATTGATTTATCTCTTTCACATGGTAATGCATCTAATACCCTCTCTATTGTGACTGCAACACCAGAAAACAAGGGATAAGAATGTAGAATTTCATGGCCAAACTCTATTGATTTAATTTCATGAGAAGAAGAGCAACAAGAATATATGTTCTTACCATCCCTTGCCATTTGTTGATGTAAACAATCGAGAATTGTGGGGTGGTGCCAAATTTTTGGTAGTAATTGGCGGTGGCAGAGGTAAAAGATGAGAGGTAAAAGATGAAGGAAAAAAATTATGAAAACCCTAAAATTCGTCGTTCCCTTTTTACCCTTAAACAAAGAGTCAAGTGCGCTTCTCGTGATTTGTTTTAACAGAAATAATAACAGAAGTCAGGCGAAGGATCCAAATTTTACACGTTTAGAGTGTGAGGGGTAAATTTTTTACATTTTAAATGTGAGGGACAAAATTGATCAAAAGGCAATATGTGAGGGACATTTATGTTGATTTTAACTTTTAAAAACTATATATATATATATTATAATTTAACATTAAACGGTCCAATTTTGTAATGTGGCCCAAATCCAAGAGGCATAAAGTGCAGAGCAGTAATTGTAGTTGGGCTTTCCAAAAATGGAATTTAGAATAAACCCTCGGCCATCTTTATACTTGAATAAGCCGATCTTGGCTAATATCACTAGAAAGAATAAATCAATCCATAATTGAATTGTGGGTCGCAGCAAGAGTTGAGAAACAAACATCCCATTAATCATTCATAGAAGGCAGCAACAAACAAAATCAATGCCAATTCAAGCATCCAAAGCACAATGGATCTACTGTACCACACTTTTTTGTGTACCAATCCATATGTCACTTTTATGAAAAGATGACATCAACTCCATGTGCCACTTTATGAAAAGATGACATATTATACAATTACTTATCTCTTAAGGTTCTCTAATCACTTAGAGCTTTAATTTAATTTCAAAAATTAGATAATTAACTAAAAAGTTTACATCATCTTTTCATAAAGTGATACATGGAGTGGTACACAAAGCATGCGTCCAAAGTCACTATCTCAAAGGAAAGAGCAATAAACATGGATTGTATTAGCAGCACATTCCAAGTTTCAAGCCACAATAGCAACAAGAGTAAAACAAGAGTAAAACAAGAATCAGAAAACACCATAGAAACAAATGTTGTATCTTGAAAAGCAACAACTCAAATCAACATTTTCTATGGGCTGCCCAGTTTAACATTACGTTTCTTTAGTAACAAAAATTTCAGCCTCTCAAGACCTCTGAAATTAAGCATTTTGAGTTATTAAACTATATCGAAACTAAAAAAAGAGGATATCTGCAGAAAAATGTGAAAATAGAACCCGAGATTGTCATGTAATTTGCAAAAGGGTTTTTGCCATAGTTTAACTCTCCAAAATGCAGACATCCCAATTGATCTTCCATGATTCACTTGCTTTCAGCATCATATATATCTGTTCTGGACATGTACATTAAGGAGAACAACAGGATGTCCAAAAAATAATCAAAATGTACTGCTATCAATTGTTAATTCCACACTGGTCATGCATCCGCTATTATTGCATTGCTAGTGCCTACCTAAACAAACACACAGAAACAGACACACACAGGGTAGAAGAGTTCATATCACAAGGTTTTAGTAGTAGCACAAATGGCCATAAATCTAAGTTGCAAACGAACATGTGTGATGAAGGACAGCATCCAACAAATGAAGCACAAGAAAGTATCGTGATGTCAGCAAATTGAACTCACACACATAATAAGATCTAATTCCCTAGATTACTGACGGCATTTGCACATGGACTGCAAAGTTAATAAACTTGAAGGGAGAGATACTTCTATGAGCAAGATATACATTGCCTCATACGAATGCACAGAATTCTAATTACAGAGCAGAGATTAATTTGTCACAGTTAAAAACCAAGAAAGACCACCTCTAAGAACACCGGTAACAGTCATCCAGGAGTTGATATAGGACAAAAGGGCACTGGTCAGAATCCTCAATACAATTGAGCTCATCCTCAAATGATTCAAGTGCATCAATTTATACAAGCAAACAAACCTCATCAAATCTTTAGTAAAAAACAAAAGCAAAAAATTTCTTTTTGATGATAAAGCTGAGAAAAAGCAAAACCACAGAAGCACCAACTATTTTACCACCCACTGTCCAACAAAGTTGATGGGCTCATTAAAACACTTAATCAATTTGGTCAACAAGTTTACCCAATGAAATTAGAAAAACCAAAAAAGTTATAGCCATCAAAGACCGAGGTAATACCATAAAAGTATTGCAGCCAACACCATTGTGATATCTCTAGAATTACTTCTGACACTTCATTTTCATAGTACAAGAAAAATACTCATAATTGCATGCACAAATTAGGCCATCATGGCCTCCTCCAATTTGTTTTTGTCACTTAAATATAGGTTTCCACCTCTTTATAGCACAACCATCGCACTTCTCAGTATCCTTAGCAGTTGTTACTTTCAAGTTGCTTTATTTGCAACTATTATTCAGTTGTTTAATTTCTGTAACTGTAATCTTTAAAAAACTTCCTTTCAACAACCAACCTATAGGACATACTGCTCTGTAGTTCCAGTGTCAATTATTTCATTCTCATTCCAGCACCAACTAGACGGAACGTCCTCTATGTCAATTACCGCTAGCACAACAGTTCCCACAACAACATATCATCCAAACTTAGAACAACGCATTTATCCTAATCATTTCAAATATTAGCTCAATACCACGTTTTACACACATTCCTAAATGCCTATCTGTTTCACGTCCTTCTTTACATTGTTTTTTAGCAATTGACCACGGAATTTTTCCCTTTAATCAATACCCAACTATCATACCTACAATTTTCTAAAATATCTAAGGTTTAAGATTATGACAACCTCGAACTAAAGTGGCATGTAATCTGATCACCGCGCACGATTTGAAAAAGCTAGAGAATGCAGTAAGTCCATCATTTAGATATATGCATTTGCTACCTCTTAGTGTTCGCGTTTGGGGGATGATCATCGATTTCTATGTAAATTTTTCTACTTGAACAATAAAACTATAATATATATAAACTCTGTCAGGAAGAATAAAAGAACCATCAAATGAAGGATACACCAAATAAAAGCCATGAGCAAATGCACCAGCCAAAACAGCAGTGAACAAACGATCCCTCAAAACTGGCCTATGCCGCAATGTTAGTCGAACTGCCACCCACACCGCACATATGTAATCATTAGAAATTTGACCAAACCGAAATCTAAATTGCAAAAAACATATAACTAAAACAGCTCGTTCATAATGGAAAAAAAAAAAAAAAAACATAAACCGAAAGTGAAGAAACAGAAAGGAACTTACTGAGGGGAAGAACAGGGGCATAGACTAGAGGTACCAAGAACTTAGAAGGGGGTCCTTTATTTTGCCTTCTAATTACTTCCCTTCAACAACAAAAAGTCATTCACTCAGAAAACTTCATATTCACAAAAAAAAAAAAAAAAAAAAAAGCATTTTTATTATCATTGCACGCGAATTAAAGCTTTGCGATCAAATCAAATCACATTTTCTATGAGTAAAAGAGAATTATAACACAGTTACTGGTTGGCTGTATTCGACGGTGTGGCCATAATTGTTAATCTTGAGCTTTGAAACCCGAAACCTGAACAAATCCGATTGTTTTCTCCGACGTACAGCGACGACTATTTGGTACTTTTCTCTTATTGGACGTGGCGGTCTATTTAAGTCTGCCTACAATTTTATTGGTTTTATTATGTATACGCTTTTCCTCTCTTTTTTTTTCACTATTTTCGTATTTGAGATTGCAAATTAGAAAATCCGAAAACGCCACGATTGCGAGATCAGATCATATTCAAGATTATCTCTAATTTTTAGGCTTCAATGTTCAAAAGCACGTTATTTAACTAAAATTAAAAATTAAAAGTATAAATATTATTAAAATTATTTTACAATTATAATCTAATTTTATAAATAATAAAACATAGAAAATTTTGAACAAAAAGTCTCATCTGCACAATAGCTAGTTGTATAAACTTATAAATAATGCTAGAATATATCAATTTATTTTGTTATTATTTTACACTTTATTTTCTAGTTCTATCTTCTTGTCCTTCTTCTTTTTTTTTTTTTCCTTCCTCGTTCCCCTATTATCTCCACTTTGTTCTAGCGGAGTCGTGTATTAGACTAAAATTATAATTTTTAAAAAATTATATAAGCATGCTTTTAACTTGCCATGGAGCCATGTAAAATGATTGATTTTGGCTAAAAAGAATTAAAAAGAAAAAGTTTTAAAAATGTAAACTATAGCTTTAAGTTTCTAAAAAAAAAAAAAGAAAAAAATCTATCTAACAATACTCTTCAATGTTCCTCCACTTAAGAAAACTGAAAAAAAAAAGTAAAAATTTAAACAACAAAAATCAATGGTAAAATTGTTTTTTCATTCAATTACGGAAGCGAGCCTATTAGATGGGCACTATCAAATCATCAATAGATTGATAAGTGGCCCAATGCATAAAAAACAAATTTCCCAAATGCATAAAAAACGACTTCAATCTCTGCTCTGACCGCCCCAAATTGGTTGGGCCCAAAACTTAAGAAAGACAAGGACAGGAGTGAGGAGAAACCGTGACCAAGGATGGAAGTGAGCAGAGCTTTGAAATTCCAAAAAAAAAAATTGTTTTTCGTGCGTGTGTGTGTGTGTGTGTGTGTGTGTCCGTACTCTTACAAGTTACAATCCAAAACGTGGATCGGGTTGGGTCGCGTCTACTTAAAGCTGTTGTACGCTGTTGTTTTACGCATTATCTCATTTTCAACTCTTCCCCTATATAAACCCTTTCAAGTTTCATGGACTCATCAGCTCCTCGCCTGTTACTTCTCTCTCTTTGTGCAAAGTTTCAATCAGCTCATACGTAGTATATCCATTCAAAATCAGCCGCAGCCGCTGCAATGGTGTGAATCTCTCTCTTTTTTGATACTTACGCTGTTTCCATTCCATATTAAATGCTGAATATATTGATCTTTGTGCGGTAGTATACAAGTTTTACTTTCTCGGTTTGTTAATTTGAACTAGTGCGATCTTCTTCTTTTATTATACTCGGAAGAACGATATTGAATTTTTATTCCATCACATGAACGGATAATTGTACGATAACTCTGAATGTTTTATTTTGATTCTCATTCTCTGTTTTTAACACAAGACGTGTTGTTTTTTCGGATTGCAGGCTCTGCCGAATCAGCCGACTGTAGATTATCCTAGCTTTAAGCTTGTCATTGTTGGCGATGGAGGAACTGGTATGTGTTTCTGTTCTTCTTCTTTTTTTTTTTTGCTTTGGTAGTTGTGGAATAACAAAATTCTGCGTGAAAATCACGACTTCAAAATAGGACTGAACAATGAAATTTTTTTAAACTTTAAGTTTGGCTATCCTTTTATGAAAAAAAAAGAAAAGTTTTTACAAAAAGTGGAGTCTTGGTACTTGAGGATTGTAATTGGTTTATTACTGTTATGCAGGCAAAACTACTTTTGTCAAGAGGCATCTGACTGGTGAATTTGAGAAGAAGTATGAACGTAAGTGTCATCACCGTTATTTTCGTTTAAGTTTCTCTATATTTTATTTTTTTACCAGTAATTGTGCATTCCTGCTATTGTTTTTTTTTTTATTTATTTATTTAAACATAAAAGATATACTACTGTTTTATCACATGTTATCTCTTATAAGTCTCCCTAGTTTTGAATATGATTACTATTTTGACTCTTTGTAATGTTTATTGTACTAACAGCAACTATTGGAGTGGAAGTTCACCCGTTGGACTTCTTCACCAACTGTGGGAAAATTCGTTTCTACTGCTGGGATACTGCAGGGCAGGAGAAATTTGGTGGTCTTCGAGACGGCTATTAGTGAGTACATAATACTTGCTCCTGTAATTGTTTTTAATTCTTTGATCTATTCAATTTTACAAACAGTAAAACACATGCTTTTTAAATGTATAAGAGTTTTTTTTTTCCTGATGGAGAAATAAATGATGATCATGTTACTTCTCTTACAAAATACAAGTTAAAACATGAAGGGAACTGACCTCGTTGATGTCAACAAGGACACATTATAATATATCAGTTAATTTTCACTGGTTTGTATGATCATCTGCGAGTATGCATACTTTCCAAAGGGCATTTAGGAAGTTTTGGCCATTTCTTAATTGCCGGAACCTTCATCATGTTGGCATTTTCTTGTATTCAGGCTTTTAGGAAGTTTTGGAAATCTCTTAATTGCATGAAGCTTTATCATGTTGGCATTTTCTTGTATTCTTGTGGTGTGCTAAACAAATTAAAATAAGTTCTTTGTTTATGTCTATGAAGTACACCCTTACAACGATGTATTGATGTACTATACTTGCTTCATCAATCTTGCACTGGGCAATGTACATTAGGTTGGGTGGTGGTGGTTAAATTAAGTGATTCAGCTATAGTTGTCAGATGTCCTACTATATACTATCCGAAACTTGATATAATATTCTTAAATCACTTCAGAATTTCATACTCTCTTGTCAGACTTGGGATGGCAAAAGAGAACTCTTTTGTGTTATTCATTCATATTACTTTTGGAAGACATTTTCTTGGAGTACACTTGGTGCATGATTATTCTTCTCCCAAACCCTCTGTATAAAGTGTTGGATTTTGGTTTTGACTGTTACTTTTGATTGATTGTCATTGACCTTGCTTCGAATTACTTTATGATTGATCTCTCTCTGGCTCTAACCTCTTTATATTGACATGCAGCATTCATGGGCAATGTGCTATCATAATGTTTGATGTTACAGCACGTTTGACCTACAAGAATGTCCCCACATGGCATAGAGATCTCTGCAGGTTTGCCCAATACAACCGTTGAATTTTATATTTTGTTAGATTTCACTATCCTTATGCAGTCCTTAGATTGCTGAAGTCGGTAATACAGATTGATATTTTCTTAATGGAACAGGGTTTGTGAAAATATACCCATTGTTATTTGCGGAAATAAAGTTGATGTCAAGAACAGGCAGGTTAAGGCTAAACAAGTTACTTTCCACCGGAAGAAAAACTTGCAATACTATGAGATTTCTGCAAAGAGCAACTACAATTTTGAGAAGCCTTTCTTGTACCTTGCCAGGAAGCTCGCTGGGTAATACTTGTTATACTTCTGCTTTTGCACTATCTTTATATTCATGAAGGAATTTTGACATCATTTTGTAATTTGCTATTGGCCATGTTAGGGATCCCAATCTTCATTTTGTGGAATCACCTGCACTACTTCCCCCAGAAGTGCAAATAGATTTGGCTGCACAGCAACGGTAAGCATAATCATCTTTTTCTCTGCATATAGAACTGTTTATTTGGTCTTTAATTAAGCAATTATGCTACCTTCAAGGGAGCTTTTTATGAGGTGCATGGAAAATACTTTGTTTAAAACCTGGAATTAGTGATAATGCTATTCATGGTGAATTGGCTGCATTTCTTTTATTTATAAGTGAGCCAACATCCAATGATATGTTGTAGAACAGCTCTCTCAAGTTCCAAAACTATCTAACAGACTACTCTGGGTATGAATGTAATTGTCATTGCACTTCGTACCTTTTATTACCCATAATAAGTGCCTGAGTGCGTAGCCAGGAAAATCATGATAATGACATTATAGTTTCTTGTTCTCAGCTCCTATTAGCTCTTTCGTATGTGCTTAATTTTACTATGTTTTACTTTTCTTCTCATTTTATACCAACAAAAAAGATATGGGATCCTATGTTTTTACTGTTTGCTGAAATGTTTTGTTAAATTGTTTGGCTTACAGGTCTTCATTAGAAATAAATACCTTTTTTTTGTTTGCATCGTATAGAATGGTAGTGATATCCGGGGCGGATACATTTGACTACATCATCTTCATTTTGTAGAGCATGTTCTATGTGTTGAAATAAATGTTCTTGAATGTGTTTGTTTGGTAGAAATCTTTTTTTGGGGAAGTCAAGGTGTTTTTACATTGGGTATGAGCTTGGAAAATGAAATTGAACATAAAAGGAAAAATCTATTTTTTGGTGTCCTTCAGTTAAAAATTGTATACTATAAACTATTGCCATCAGATATTGGGTTCTTTTGTTGCATAAATTGAGTTTACTTTCCTTTGGTTTCTTTAATGTTACATACGTTTTCTTGCTTCTCCATCCAGGCATGAAGCTGAGCTTTTGCAAGCAGCTAATCAACCACTTCCGGATGAAGATGATGATGCATTTGATTGAACGTTATTTGGCCATCGTGCTGCTCAATACCTGCCTCTTGCTCCTATTTTGGTTGCCAGATCATAGTTTTAAACTCTACGTAGATGAATTTTCCGTTGACAATTACTTTCATCTTTAGTGCTTTACGTCTGTGGTTATCTTCTTCTTTGGTTGTGTTCTAGACAGCCAATACGGCTTTGCCTAGATATTAGTACGGTTGTGATAGTGCTCTTACAATTGGTTTAATGTAGTTGAGGCTCAAATATGTTTTGAGCGATTATTGATGTGATCTCTCCCATGTGTGATAAGTTTCCCTTGACCCCATTGTTGATCTTAACCAACCTGGTCAAAATGATAGTTGCCTTCGTGTCGTTTTGACTTCGATGCATTGTGTATTCTGGAATGGCCCCCTATCTTCCTTGGCCGCCCATCCCCAAAAAGAGTGGACAAATGCATTATGCTGTGTGAATGATATAAAAAGGACAAGGTTGTTCTAACAGAGAAACAAACTCATGGGTTCAAGAAACTCTTGCCATCTCTCTTCAACTTCCTTGATTGAACAGAATTGAAAAAGTCCTACATACTTTCTGAAGATATAAATCAAACTAAAAATTTCAGCGATTATGGAATCTCTTGTTCTTTGCGCTTTCACTTCTGAATGAATAGAGTTCCTTATATCAAGTTCACCCACTTCCTCTTCGTTTCTTTTTTTGCCAGCAAAAGTGATCCAAAGCGATGCTGTTCCAACTCCTGGCCCAATTGTAGGAGTTTGTTTCAACATATGAATGTTTGGTCCTTTGATCTGGGCACTGCAACCATTTTCCTGACACAAAATAAACAGTGAAATTCAGACGGCAAAATCAGTGAGTACAAAAACGATCTATTGAGACTAATTGTTTGATAGTGCGGTAATTGTCTAAGAATAAGATTATGTAATTGTTTGATAGTGGTTCATACTAATTGCTTGTGTTGTGGTTCATACCAAAAAGGGACCCTTGGTTTTTTTTGTTTCATAATGCGAGCAACTCACTCACTTATTGGGTGGGTTGAAGTAGTCCATTGATATATGTATATATGCATCTGGGCCATATCCTACGTGGTTATGAGAATTTTGCGCCCAATTGTAGTGATAACCTCAAGCAAAAACTTAAAGAAATCTCACCCCACAATCCTTCAACCTCCCAACAGAAGAGATTTTTGTTATCTCCCAGAAGCCCAGACAAATGAAACACGCCATTGTCCTACCATCTACAGCTTTTAGTTTGTTTTTGTCTTCCTCCTGCCTGGGATTGTGAGGTCTAGCGTGAATGCTAGGACTGTTGTTTTTTCAAGCCTATCAAGTATCAACCACTAACGCTTTTTGCAGGACATATTTGAACTTTGGAACCAGACAAGTGAGATAGAACTCAAAAACTGGGTGGCCCGTTCTCACTTCTTGGTTCTTAGATTAGAGGCCATTCTTGTGGGACATGCCGTAGAAGTAGAGCCCATCTGGGGGTGGGAGTGGACGGTATGTAATCATAATGCATAGGGATTCCTCTGCTCTATATTATATATACACACTCCAATTGAGATTCAAAGAAGATAAAATAAGTTTTTTTGCATTTTAAGTCGTCCATGAAAAATTGAAAATTTATTAGCTTTGTGTAGTGGTAGTGAATTAGAAAAATGGAGACAAAGGAAGTGCATGGTCATTGGTTGATGGGCCAAATTGGCTCACAGTGTTTCCTGGGTGCCGGATGAGAGATAATAGTGGTGTGTACATGAAAAGTGAAATGAAATCCAAAGTGAAGCAAAACCAAAGCATGCATACGAATGAGATCGGGTTGAACAGTAAAGGTGTAATATACAAAGCTTCTAATCAATTAGTCAGGGTCCGATGGATCAGAATCCACAATCTAAGCCGTGGCATCAAAGGGCAAAGGGCTAACCTTATCGACTTGGTGGCTAACAGAGTTGTCTCAATCAGTGTCGGTTCGAACCACACCCAATAGACCCTTTTTGTTTGAGTAAAAACACAGACACAGTGGAAATGAATGCCCACTATGCATCCACATCATTCCAATCGATAGAGTGGGTGCAGAAAAAGGCTGGTCTTAGGCTTAGGCAGCAAGAGCAAGTTCAGTACAAAAAAAAGTGGGGGCTGCCCGGTGCCCACTGGCGCTTCTAAATATATTTTCAGCCTTCAGGGGCCTCTAAAAAGCTCAATAGCTTAAGGATTAGCTTTGCCTCTTTGTAGAGTTTGTACTAACAGACTAACAGTGGAGTGGACTGACTTTGTTTTTTTAAGAGTCCAATGCAATGCCAACAAACATTTCAGTAACTTTCAATGTCGGTGGATGGTCGGAGTTCCGGGGCATACTAATATTTGCCCAAGTGATCCAGCAGCCCCATAGGCTAGCCACCCCCCGCCCCCTTTCTCATATCTTTTCAAAAGTCATCTTCTATTGTTATTTTGCCTGAATGAGGCTCTCTTTCTGTGACCCTACTGTTTTGCTTTTTTTTGGTGAATTGGCTATTCCTTCCTTGTCTTCCTGATCGCTGTTCCACTTCCACTGTCCTGGATTGTCCATGTCTAGTCTTTCTCATGCTATTTTTGTACAATTAATAAATTTCTAAAATTAAATGCATGATATTTTTATAGCTAGAGGAAACTAATAATAAAAACCAACATCACTACTCAACTAGTACATGTACATATTGATCAAATCCCATTTTTTCGAAACTTTCAAGTTTAGTTTATCAAAACAACTTTTTTTCAATCAATTTGGATAACAAAATCTGCCCCAGTTGGGGATAAGGAGAGAAATTGATAGAAATGTAACAAGAAGAAAATTAAATTTGGTACCTGGAACAATGCGCTGCTGTCTCTGTAAAATAACACAGAGCAACATGCAGTTGTGCCTGAAGACGTACGCATAAAATGCATGCTTGATGCTCCCCATGATAAAGAACTGGCAGTAAATAAAAAAAAATCTTTGGTAAGCACTTGGGCACAGGGACCATCATGTAAGGATGCCAATTTATAGAAATGAAGATTGGGGGGGAGCCCCTCATCGTAGGGTAAGGAATAAGGAGCTAGGAAGCATGATCATGATGAATGATGATGATGATGATGAAGAGAGAAAGAAGAATATGATTGATTCCGTTGTGATTCATTCATGTTTGATATTTATGAATTTTAAGGACTGAACATGAACATGAACATGGACATACTCTGCAATTGTGGCATGTGCTTAGGCTTGCAATGGAGGAGCATATATAAAGAGGGTAGGAAGCAACTGTCACTTTCTGTGACATTTCATTTATAAACTTATGCCTCTGTTCAACCAAGCAATACTTCGGGAGACTCTGCAATTCCAGTCTTCCTTTACTTACCAAGTTACCATCATACCATCGCACGTCAATTTTCATGATTTTACAGTCTACTGATTCTCAATTTCTTGGAGGGCCTTGCTTGGTTATTGATTTGGAATTCGGTCCTTGCATTTTGATGAAGGTATAAATCACCTTGGCGAGGTATTTGGGGTTTTTGACTTTATTGAATGTCATACTTTTGTCCCGTAAAAAATGTATTATATATATACACACAAAACACATCCTTCACATAGTTGGACAAACTTTTTTGCATCACTCACATCTAAAATAAGAATGCAATTTTGTTAATTAGACTAAAAATTTGTACCAAATTCATTGTTCCATCCAATTTGGCTTTATTTATAAAAAAAAAAGTGTGTATGTTTACGTTCTGTTTTATTTTTTAACAAAAAGTATGTATGTTTACATTGTTTGTACGTGTATATTTTTCATTAAAAAGTAATGAAATTAGATAAAAGCTCGAATTTAGTACATATTTTTAATGTGAGTTTTTTTTTTTTTTTTTTTTTTTTTTTTTTTTTTGCAATTTTCTCTCTGTTCTTTAATCTGGTGAATTTCTGTATTTCACCCATTAGCTATTAAATCTAGAATTAATACACATCGAAATTTAGTCACGAGTTTCTAATTGCAAGACTATAATCATACATCCACAATTAATTTCAAGTATTTGGGTAGAATGAAACCGGCCCTTGTTCTAGTCTACACACTATTATCCATATATAAAACTCATCTTTCATTCTGTAAACATAAAAACAGCTATTTTGAATTTAAATCTCCTTTTGGATAGAATATTTTTTTAAAGAATTTCTTATAAAAAAATAATATATTAGAAATTTGTATTCAACAATTTTTTTTATTAATAAATTTTTAAAATTTTAAATTCACATTAATATTTTATGATTTATTTTACTGAGAAATTGTGTTAGGGATAAATGTTTATTATGAACACCTAAACATTAAATTTAAAATTAAAATTTTGATATTTTATTAATAAAATATATTATGACATAATAATTATTGAATAATTAGTTTTTGTTTTGAAGATTTTTAAATAACTCTATATGAAGAGACCCTTAAAAAAAATTATGAGAATTACAAAAAAATCGAAAATATATAAACAACCATCTTGAAATTAAAAGTTTCAAAAAAAAAAAAAAGAGAATTTAAAAATAAAATAAAATAAAATAGAGGAGGAAAAAGAAGCAGCAGCCGAAACAAACAAAGAGAGTCGTCTTTTTGCAGGTGTAAGAGTGATAACCACCTGAAATTTGGCATTATTATTGAGTCGCAATCTGTATTGGCTCTCTTTTCCAGATTTCCATCTTGTCTATATCTGCAAAAACATTTCCATTTCCTTTTCCTTTTCCTTTTCCTGCTCCTCTGCCACATCAACTCCTTTAATTATTTTTCGTATCAACGATCGATCATCACTCTCAAACTGACCATCCCAGTACGCTACTCACTGCTCTCTACCATTTCTTTATTGCTTATTTCTCCATCTCTTCCTTCGCAGCTTGTCTTTGAGCGCTTCGTACATTGTAACACCTTAACAGCAAAGCTCAGACTGCATTGTGATGTTCGGAGAAGGCTACGTACAAGAAAGCTTATTGAATATATGATCAACTTATAAACAAGGATATACTAAAAAAACAAAAAAAAAAAACTAATCCTTCATTCAAGATAAATGAAAACTTTAATCATGCATTTCTTCTTCAGAACAACATATTTTAGGCAAAGAAAGATTATTAACAATAATCATATCAAGCCTAATTAATTTTGCATATTTATTCAAATTGATAAAAGGGTTAAACCATGTCATTACATCACTTAATGTAATGACATGTCAGAATTTTATGTTTTATTCTTTGTTTCATCATCTGCTTCATTTTATAAATACATATTACATATGTTTAACTAAAATTATATTAAGTGATTAATAATGAAGTATACTCCCTCTGTTCTCTAATAAGTGTCGTTTTAAATATGTGCACACTAATTAAGAAAAGTTATAAATTCTCTTATTTACACATATTTATAACCGTAACTTTCTCTATCTTCTTTTAAATAACATTACATAGATAAATGGGACAAAGGTTAAAAGTGGAAGATTTTAGACTTTTTGCATTGAAATTTATAAAATGACATTTATTTGAGAACAAAAAATGAGAGCTAAAACGACACTTATTAGATAACAGAGGGAGTATACATATAATAAAACATAAATTAAAACACAAAATAAAAACATAAGATCGTTGGGGTTAGATGAGTACTCTCAAGCCTCAACTCAACTAAAAATGTAAGAAAGAGAGAAATTAATCCATTTCCAAACTAAATACGAGGCTCCACTATTGCATTTTAATAGATATTTTTGAATCTAAATTAATCTATATGTAATACTCAAAACTTGTGCCCCTTCTACCCCAAAATATATTAAAGTGGCCGGTAATCTAGATTTAAAAGGTAAATTCCTCCTATATCTTAGACTAGAATCATCATCGCGCATCGCTCTCAAAAGATGCAAAGTGTAAGGAGTTAGATTATGATTTACTGTTGGTAATTATCACCATTTAATACTACTTTTTGGTGGTATGGTTATGTAAAAAAATCGTCGAGAAGGTGAGAAAGGGTAATGAGTTAGTTAATCATCATCGTGGGTGGTGTAAAATAAAGCAGAAAACAGAGAGAAGGTTAGCCATAAAGGTTTTGGAAAATTAAAAAAAAAAAAAAAAAAAACTCCACTACTGCCAAGAATTGAATGGAAAAAAATTAAGTAAAAAGAAATGAAAGAGAAAATAGAGAAGCAGTAGTCGGACTGTACCTCGATTCACGAGGGGTCCCAACAAAAGTACGGCTTTGGTTTTTGATTCTCTACTACGTGTCAGAGTTTGTTATCTTTCTGTACTTAAAACCAACAAACCTCAACCTTCTATTTTTTCTTTTTCCTTTTTTTTCTTTTATTAATTTTATTTTTTATGATGCCTTTTGATATTTCTTTTCTTCATCTTTCTTTACTATATTATTAATCTATTTTAACATATCAAGATTTGTACTTTTGTGGTGGTACTGTTACTTTTTGTTTACTACTAATACCATTAATTGTGTTTTGCAACTGTAAATTTTCATTCTTCATTGCGAAAATGTGTTGAAATTGTAATATTAATTTGTTGCTATATTTATCACGTGTTGAAATTGATATTAATTCGTTGTTTTTTATATGAACATGCTTTACAAAAGATTATATAAACACAATATAATGCGATTTGTTCTGCTAAAAGTTCATTTAACTCTCCGAACACTAGTAAAATGAAAAAGAAAGACAAACAATTTAGGAGATTAACTTTTTAAGAAGCTTAGATTAAGTTGAACCAAATTTCATGCACCAACATTGTTAAATTGATAACATAAATGTTGATGATAATGTGTTTAGTAAAGCTAAAAAGAGAAGCATGAAGTTTAAAAAAAACAAGGGGAGAGGGGGGATCGAAAATGACAAAAAGAACAAATAGAAGGGCGTAGAATTGATGGAGTTTATTGAGACGTACATATAAAGTTATATAAAATGTTTTCCACACACTAATTCTTCTCGGAAAGATACATTTTGAGCAACTTTCTAGATTGAAAAAGAAAATAACATCAAATAAAGAGATACATTTTGGACATCAAACACAACCATATAACAAAATGCAAGTGAGTGAATGGTTAATTATCAATAATAAATAGTATATGTAATGTAATATTTTACTCAAAACATGTGATTACGCATAAATAAAAACACGTGAGATAATGAATCTTTTACTAATTCCAAAAGTGATGTTTATTAATTACTTATATTTTTCTTTATACTTGCCCACTTATGCTCTGGATAAATAAAACAAAATTAAAAAATAGAAAATTGCAAAAAAAACATCTTTTTTTTATTTAAAAAACTTTTCGCATCACTAATATTTAAAATATACAATTTCACGTCACATTAAAAATATGCATTAAATTAGTTCTTTTATCTTTTTTTTTTAAAACTATTTCTTTAATGAAAAATATACAAATGTTATCCTTATACAATATATTATCTATACATTTTGTTAAAAAATTAAACGAAATTAAATTAAAAAATATATTTGGTGTTATTTTTTAAGGTGAAAAGATTATAAAAAAATGATACGGGATATTCTGTTCAAGATTTTGTCTGTCTTATTATGTCCTAATTAAAACTACGTCGAAGGGTTCACTAATCTCTGGTTAGGGCCTAATAATTTTAAAGTAATTTTAATGATATTTATGCATTTAGTCCCTATTTTTAATGAAACTACGTAGTTTTAAACGTTAGACAGAATAGGACTGGATAAATATTGAACAGAGGATCTGGAGTCTAAAAAAAATGTAAAGAATGATTTTGCAAATTTGTTCCCAAAAAATTCGCCAGCTCTGGTATGCATCCCACCCTCTCATAATCTCATATCACTACTACTGTATTAAAAAGAAAATAGAAAGAAAGGGAGAAGAAGATATTGATATTTCAAATAAGTAAGAAAAAAGTTTTTGCAGAGAATCATTTGAACTGTGATTGATGAAAGCAAAACACAAAGTGCATCTGTCTGTGCATGGCAAATTGCCAATGGCATATTGGCATCCAGCCTTCCCCTGGCTGGAGAAAAAAAATTGAAAAAAAAAAAAAAAAGAAAGAAATTGCTGCTCTGAACAGCTGCTGAGAGTTGAATGTTGAGTTGATGTAACCTAACGAAAAAGGATTTGGAATGCGGACAAATCGTGGAAGAGAAACTTTAAATGATTGGACGACACGTGGCGGATCAGGATTTGACGTGGCTGAAGTACACATAAAAGACAGTTGCTAAAGAGTCGTCACACCGTTGATTGCGTGGACGAAAGCTCTTTAGTTTATTTAAATTATAAATATAATAATATTAGTGGTGGAGTTGTGTTTTTCCTACATATTCTACTCTGTCACACTGAATCACTGAATCAATTTTAATCCCATAACTACATTTACAATTTTATGTCATTTACTTGTCACGTCTATCTTTCTAGTTTCTATGCTTTCGCATCTACGACAATTAAATTTTTTTTTTTTTTAATTTTCTTCTATATATGTTATTCGATCCATTGTCTAATTTGGTTAAATCTTCTAAATGTTAATTTTACGTGCCTATGGTTGGAGAATATACTTAGGTGCGATTAATTATTTCTTTCCGTTTGTGACATTTTTTTTTAAGAAAAATACATAAGGGCTTTTTTAACGAGTCTGCGTGATTTATATAGTCGATTCTAAGTGATCATATAAAAGATAGGTGAGTTAATGATTTTATTAATATGTTTGACTGGTAAATATGATCAATAAAGTATGATTATGTTTGATTTGTGTGAGCTTAACAATGATTACAAAACTTGAGTTAAGCAAAAGTGAATGGATTTGGTTGACCTTTCAATGTACGATAGGAAGATAATATGAGTGATGAAATTCGTTGTTAACGTTTGTTGTATGTAGTGATAGTGATATTTGAAGATAATCCACTTAAAATCAAGATTTGCCACTTGTGAAAGTCGTCGATGAAGCCTATGGGTTATGATCAGCCTATAAGTCAAGACTAATGAGTGGAAGCAATGTTATAAAATATGCGTAAAGAGTGAAAGTACTGAAGAGTTTTTTTTTTTTTTGGTTCTTTTCTTTCACGCTAATTAAAATCTTCAAAATGGTCAAATTAGCCAGAATTGGCAATGAGGCAATGACAGATGGATGGATAGATAATATTATTCAAAAGTGTTGAACGAAAGATACATTCATTTTGGGATTGTCTTTGTGGGGTTGAGTGGAATTCATTTCTCTCTAATTGCTTTACATAATATGAGCAATGATAGGAGAGTGAAATTTTGGAGTGAAAAATTGTAGTGACTGACGTGGCAGTGATAAAAAGACAAATTAATACCCTAACCACTTCCCCTGTCATTTCTCACATAATATACCATTGTTTAGAAGTTTGAATGGTGAATTTTGAAGGGGATGTGACGAAACTTACGGTCCATGGAAAAGATTTTTCATTTTTGAAATGGTGGGTGGGAAGTGGGAACGTAGGGGATTTGGTGGGAGATCATGCAAATCCCTTTTTTCGCTCATTCTTGCTTGTCTTTAACGACTCAATCTCTTTGTGACTCCCCAAAGTCACCTCACCTTTCATGCATAAATCGAGCCATTTGTTCCAATTTTTATTTTCAATTACCATTTTTTTTATATGCATATGCATGGGGTCCAAGTTTGGCATGGTTGGACCTCCTATTCTACACTAATTACTAACTACAATCAACGAGCTTCTTGAATTTCTGTTTAATGCTTGTATATATTTATTTTCCAATTCTCTTTTGTATTTGTTATTTCATAAAAATATATATAGAGAATTTACTAAATAATTGAGGTTGTTTAATTACTTGATAATTTGTATGCTTAGTATTCTTCTGACCTTAATGAGTGTATCGAAACCCTATTTCAATATAATTTGTTAATTGAATGTGATTCTTTCAACCCTTTCATGTAGACTTTCATAACTCATATTAAGTCTTTGAAATTTTATAGATATACCCTTGCGTATGTTTAATTAAAATTTTATCAAATAATTAGTGAATTTAAAAAAATATATATTAAATACTCGATCGTGTATCCACATAATAAAATAAAGATTAAAATAGACATAATTTCTTGGCTCAATGGTCTGTCTTGGTGCGTCAGGAGTTCAATTCCTGACTCGGTGGACGAGCATCGTCTAACACTTTTAAATTAAACTATGAGAATTCATCCTTCTATATTAACTATACAAATGAGATTAATTCCAAACCTTATTTGCTAATTAATACAACCAATTGTGAGTGATGATACAATTGCCACCCGATTTTGAAGAAAATGACAAACTACATAACGTACCCTTTTCTTCCAGCAGCAGATGGTGGCAGCTTTTTTAATCAAACTGACAACAGCGAAAAGAAATGAAAACAAATATGTGTGTGTGTGTATAAAATGGATAAATATCGCCCAAATAAAGCTTCTCAGGCATCAGCAGGCTTTGTTGGTTGGATGATTTTGGTTATTTTCGATACCTCCACTCTTTTGTCTCAGTGATTGCATATTTCTACTTTTATATTCTTCTCCTTTTTTTTTTTTTTAAGAAAATTTTCAGGCCAAAAATATTACTTAATTTTTTTATTATTTAAAAAATAAACATTTTTTCTTTTTTGTAACTTACATCAGCCTTCATAAAAAAGTAAATAAAAGCTGGCCATATATCAGGGGAACAGCTATTCATCAGAAACCAATACAGATATTGCTTCTTCAAGTGCTCAATTAAATACAAACTTAGTAGTGATGACATTTGCCTGCACCTTACCAAAATTCTCTGTGTCCTATTTAGCTTCTGAATTTTGACAAGTACCAATGAAAAAGCTACGTTTATAACTAATTAATATGTCCATTTGTTTGATTCTATCCTCACTCAAAATTCGGTTGAAAAGTTTGCCAAACTATAAAGTGTTTGATGTCTACAAGACAATATATTACTTGCTGTTTGTTTTGGGTGCGAATTGCTATTTGGGATAACGAGGATGGAGAATTTTACACTGATTGGCCGCGCTTACAAGTTACAACGAAAGAAAGTTTTGACTTATTGAAGAGTTATCAATCAAATTCTCGGTTATGCTAGAGTTAAATTAGTAGACGATTTCTTTGTTCAAAATTATTGGTCCAATGTCGAAACAACGTTGCACTGAAATTAGGGATAAAAAAATGAATAGAATTCAAATAATTGTAAATTTAATTTTAATAATATTTATACTTTTAATTTTAATAAAATTATGTTATTTTAAATATTGAATAAAATAAAATAAGATCATCGTTCTCTTAAATTAATTGGTATATTAGTAATTTTCAACTAAAGACTAAAAATTTTGACGGACAGAGTCACAGAGAACATAGAAGGCATTATCTCGTCTTTTTCTTGTATTTTATTTATTTTCACATTGTGGGGAGCCAAGGTCAATTTTCTTTTTGTGTGATGGAGCATTTTATGCTTGGACACTTCAAAAACTTATGTGTATCAATTTAGCTAATTCTTGCCTCTAGTAAATTTTTTTGTCATAACTTAGAAACCCCACATTACCTTTAATTCAAATTAATTAAAATGATTGTAATTATCAAAGGGTCTTATTAGTTATTTTAGTAATTTAAAAAAAATAATGTGGAATATGATTTCAAACAACTAATATTCCTTTCGAATGTGACTTAAGAGGTAAATTAAAGTATTGACAAGAGTACAGCATGCGAATAAATTAATAAACTCAAGTCTAATGTTAAAAATTGAAGCGAGTATTGGCTTGACTTGAAAATTGGGTGAAGTAAAATTTGGCATATATAATAACAACAACAATAACTAAACATTTATCTCAGTAAAACCTACTCAATTTATATTTAAATTTCCAAACTCATAATTCCGATAAAAATGTTAAAAAATTTTATGTATTCAATTCAAAATCAATTAACAATATATCGAGCATCAAAATATCAGGTTGGTTGCATTTTGAGAACTTAATATGATATTGTTTTTAGATTATTAAAAAAAAGAATATATGTGATATTGTTTTACCATTAGACATCTTTAATTTCACCCCTAATTCCTATCCACCAGCCAGTGGGATTAGTGGTTTTAAACTAAAAAAAAAAACTCTTACCGATGAGTTAAATAAATAGTTGGAAAAATGTAGGACCCATAGAGGGCGCATGGCCCAAACATGTCTTGGGACTATTAAGACAGGATTAGGGAAGTTGGCCTTAGTTGGGTGCTCATTGTTGGCTCAACCACAGCATATTTCCCTACCAAAAGCACAGGGAAAAAATAACCCTTAAATAGACAGCCTTGTTTCCATGTGCATAAATTTAAGAGCAACATTCCAAAATAACAACCCCCGTTTCTGCCCTCCTTCTCCCTCAATAACCATTTATCTTTTTGAGAAATTAAATTAAATTAATCAAATTTGGCTTCAACCCTATGTGTTTCTTCTTTCAATCTTTTCATTTATTTTTTTGTTGCAAATAATATATAGTTTCATTTATTTTTCTCCTATTATGAAATATATAATGTTTAATTAAGCCTATTTGAATAAAATTCCACTACACACTTATGCAAGATTGTTCTTGTGTTTTTCTAATCTTGATAACTAAACGTACCTCTTTTCTTTTTGTGAGTAATTTTGTTAAATATTATAGATGATCTAAAAAGACTCAAAATTCTCAACCTTATGAGTATGCTCGTGAGGCAGGTGCAACTTAAACAATTCAACATTGGATTTTTTGTCCTCTTAATTAAGCATTTCACAAGCTTTTAGTTTGGTTTAATTTGAACTCAAGTCTTTTATTCTATAAATTTTGATATGCTATTTTTTTAAACAAAATTTTACTTCTAAGCCTTACATGCTTAGTAAGAATTTCAACTCCTTTATTTGATAAATGATTTTGCATGTAGTGCGTTTAGGTTGATTATAACAGTTGTTTGTACAACAATAGAAAAAATACCTAACCTCAAATTACAGTGGTATGCATGTAACGTAAGTATACGTAAGTAAAAAAATGATAAAAAAGATAACACCTTGTGGAAAAAAATGGCATGGCAATAAGTTATTAGTACATTGCCTTAAAACAAATATACCCACAAAATTAAAAGCATTGGCACCACCTAATCATTATATGTCATTCAAAGAACACCGTCGCGAGGGATGATTTGAGACATTATATATAGAAGGTAGAACATAATAATCAACCAATACATATATGATTGGCCTTACAATTAAAAACTTTTTAGTTCTTCACAATTAATTAAGTACATTTCATCTTGATCTATTTCTATAATGAATTAAATTCTCAACTACTTAAAAACTTATAATAATAAGCATATTATTAAGTGGATAAAGTTAATTGAGTTGACTGAAAACTATTTCTCACGTGGTATTGTCTATTCACATTTTATGTTTAGGTTAAATTGGTAGTAAATATTATTCTATTTTAATCTCACGCAAGGCATTCATGACATGCATGAGCATGATGTGAATTTTATTTATTTATTTTTTCAGAAAAAAAAATTGGCCCATTTACATTGATTTTTTTTTTTTTTTAAAGGGAGTGACTGCTAATGCATAATTATTTCTTTATGTCTTCCCGTCAGAGACGCGGAAAGAAAATATGAAATAGAAGCAGAAGTCGTAGTTGGTTAGCACATCTTTTAGTTTTAGTCATTTTAGAGAGGTTTGAGTGTGACCCTCCAACTGAATTCTGAATTTAATTCAATAATAATGTTTCAAACTCCCTATTTTATTTGCAATAATGAATACAACAGAAATTCAACGGCATGGTTCTTAATATCCTAGTCTCTTTCAATAAAGCTCATTCGAGTATGAATACAATGCATACATTTATTTTATACACTCCATTTTACGTCGTTATGATTTTTTTTTTAATAAATAATTTGGTTGTGGCTGGTAAGAATTGACAATTTCAAGATTTATTTATTATTTTTGGGACCAAATATGAGGATAAATTCTGTATATTTGTTGACATGGTATACAGCTTGAACAAGATGAGCACAATTCAACGCGAAAACAAGATGCACTTAGAATGAAAATCTGGAAATGTATTCAGTCAGTCATAAGCTGTTTAATTAATGTTCACATTTTGCAACATTACGGAGAATTCTCCTCGTTTGTCCACGCCAATAATTTGATTTGAGAATTTTTAATGAAAGTTGTTCGAGTTCCAATTTAATTTTTCCGAAATTAGCTGCAGTTTTTGCTGAATTTGGACCCAAAATGTAAAAGATGGCATTTGAACTCTTCTGTTTGTTGAATTAGCTGGAATTAATGGATAGAATAGATTGACACAAGTATCATCTCAATATTTTCCAAATTGTACAAAGCCTTAACAAAATGGTTTTCTCTTTTTTCATTTTTTATATAAAAGAGATGATAGATACGATTCATACTGAAATTACATTTGCCATACGAAAAGAACACCATCTTTTGCGTTCATATAAATAATTTTTGAGGCTCAGGAGGTCAAATGAAAAGAATAAAACATTTTGAGTGGCTAAGTTTAATTAAAGCAAGAAAAGGGGAACATGACCAACGGTAAGGATTTATTGAGTAGTAAGTTTTTGATTGGGGTGAGATTGACACATTTAGATAAATTGGATGGTTGAAATGGAATTAAGTTAATTAACCATTGTGGGTATTTTAAGATCTTCACAGTATATTTAGCGAAACTCCCCTGGTGCATCTTGCAAAAGTGGGAAAAGATTCTGGCCAAGTCATGAAATTGAGAGATTAATATCAGTTGACGAGCTCAAAATCCAAAAGAAGACGTTCGACTTTGCGTATTTTACATATTTCATTGACCTTCTTGAAATGTTGTTATCAAATTCTAATTCTCCTATGATAGGGGACCATAGAAGAGCTCTCGCACACACACACACACAGTCACACACGCAAAAAAAAAAAAAAAAAGAAGACACTCTTGTGAGTTATGACTTAATTTTGTATTTTTTTCTTTCCCTCTGTAGAACAAATTTTTTAACGTAAAACTGAATGTCCCTAGGAATAAAAGAATCTGCAAATAGACACCTCATGCCTGTCTGTTATCTTCAACTTATTTTTGCCTTAAATTTTTTATGCTGCTAATCCAAAATAACCATAGGCTTAAATTATAGAAGTGTCATCGACATAGCTGGACCATTCTTCCTTCTCAGACTAAAATACCCTTTCCCGCTTTTCCCACTTTCTTTTGTTTCGTGAAAACGACACAATCTGCCCCCTAAACAAAACTCTTGAACAAATCAATTTTACATCACAACTAGAATTAACCCTTTTATTCAATCGCAATTATATTACACATTTTTGTTTTAGTAACATGTACAAACACGACAAAATGTGATTTATGTAAAGATTGTCTAAAAATTTCAACTTTAATACACGATATCTAATCCATTTAATAAGATAAACATTTAATTGTTGTTGTAATACGTAACAACTGTCGAAGAATCATCGCAACCTCGATACTATGGCTAGAAGATAACTGTTGTTAGATATAATATATTGGTGTCATTCGGGTGCCCAATTCATCTTGAGAAGATCAAAATTGATTTGTTTTTCCTCTTTCCCTTGCGAAAGATGAAGGGTGCAGCCTCAAAGTTATTGAGAATTGTATGCCATGCACTTTCATTGTCAACAAAGATATTGCACCAACATTACATTGCATTGTTAGATATTTGTATTTCACCATTTGAGGTTTTAAACATTTATTAAAAGAAAAAGACAAAGAGTGAGTAATCCAAAGTACAGTTCCATTTTCGGAATTTAATTTAATCACCTTCTAGTTACTTCATTGAATGAAAAATAAATAGAAGTAATTAAGACCGTTAACACGTACAACTGAAAAAACAAACATAAAATTATCTAATTAAAGTGCTTAACATAATAAATTCGTAGAAATTATTATAACTTTTTTGAGGGAGGGGTCGAGGAGGCAAAAGGGGGTTCTGTTATTCTTATAGGGTGAAAAGAATTTAAAAAAATAAAGTAAAATAGAATCAAAGGATATATAAAGATACTAATGAGAAAGGACAAGGGCAACATTGTCTTAAAGGAAATAAAATACGAAAATAAATTCATCATTCGTTGACCCTTCTAATTCCAATGGCGGCCCCTACGCCGTTGGCCTTGCCCAACAAATCTCTCCCCTTCTCACCCTTTCTCTCTCTCACACACACACACACAAAACACAAACTTTGTTGGCATTAAAAGGCGAAGACGCTAAGAAGCACCAACAACAAACATAATAGTAACATAACAGAACAGAAGAAAGAAGCAGCAGCAGCAGCAGGAGCAGGCAGATAAGAGAAGGCGCTGCACATTCAAAAAGGCTGCTCAAATTATATAAAAAATCTAAGTAGCTCAACCCCAGAAAGGCCACCACCATCCCCCAATCTTCTTCTGTCACAATATGGAAGAAGACAACTTCTTCAACATGTTAAAGCTGTCCTTCATATCTTTGCTTGTCACGGTTCTTGTTCTTAAAGGTTTAGTTTTGCTATGGTGGAGACCAAGAAAAATAGAGGAGCATTTCTCCAAACAAGGTATTAGAGGTCCCCCTTATCGTTTCTTAGTCGGCAATGCTAAGGAGCTTGTGAGTCTAATGTTGAAAGCTTCTTCTCAACCCATAACGCCTTATTCGCACAACATACTTCCAAGGGTCCTCTCCTTTTACCACCACTGGAAGAAAATCTACGGTGAGTTCTTCTTCAAAGTTTCAATCTTTTCTCTTCCCTTCTCTTCTCTCTCTCTATCTAGCATATATACATAGATTCAATAATGGTTTCTTCAACATATATAAAAAAAATAAAATCCAAAATCCATCCTTTGAGTTCTTTATCCGAAATTTTGTTAGTTCTTGGTTTCCCAATAATTTTTTTTTTCTTTCTTGGTGTCAAGTTTTTCACTCGAGGGTGTCCCTTTCAGTTATGATGTCTATCTTAGCAATGTGGACTTGTTTGAAACATTTTGTGACTATATTGAAATGCCTATGTCCAACAGTCCCAAGTACTTCATTAAAGGGTTGTGTTTCTTTAGGCCTTTGTTGGTGACTGTTGTGATGAGAACTTGTGAGTTTGAAACGGACCACCTCTCTCTTCTCTCCATATCTGCACATTCATTAACATAATAGTATATATTACCAACTTAGACAAATCATTTCACTGCTGCTAGCTCCAGAAGCCATGTTCAAAAACTCATTTCTCGTTTCCCAAATCACTGCAGATAGTGATCATCATGAATCATGATATTTTAACCCCCCCCCCCCTCCCCCTCAAGACTAAATTTTTATTTCGGCTTTGTTTCATAATGGTTTTTGGAAGTCGAGAGGGTCAGTGGAGTTATCAACTCATCATCACCATCATCATCATCATCATCATCATCATCATCATCATCATCATCATCATCATCATCAAGGTTTTGTGTTTTCTTGCGGGCTTATTTATGATCAGTGTTTTCTTGGAGGCTGTAAGTTTTGATAACGAAGTTGCATTTTGTTAGGTAGTTGTATATTTTGTAGTTGTCTTCTTCCTACTCCCCTTTTGTTTTGCTCTTTTCTCTTTCTCAATTTGTGTAGGGTCTACACTCCACACTCCATAGAGTCCATACTCCACACTCTACACACTTTCTACACTGCACTACATCCTTTCGCTGAATTAGTGGTTTCTGCCTTGTTTCATTCGTCTCAAGCCAAGCTGTATAATTGTTTCCCACTTGGTTTTTTTTTTTCCTTTTTAAGTACACTGTGAATTTCCTTGTTTTACGCATGCTGGTACGTTCAGTGATGCCAGCTGAGGATGTTATTTCTAATATTGGAATATTTTGTAATTTGGTAATGGGGTATTGCTGCAGGTGCGACGTTTCTTGTATGGTTCGGACCAAACGTTCGGCTAACAGTGGCTGATCCTGACCTCATTAGAGAAATCTTCACATCAAAATCCGAATTCTATGAGAAAAATGAAGCTCACCCGTTGATTAGGCAACTTGAAGGCGATGGTTTGCTCAGCCTCAAAGGCGAGAAATGGGCTCATCATCGAAAAATCATCACACCTACATTCCATATGGAAAATCTTAAAGTATGTTAACCAAAACAATTAATCCCTTTTTAGTATTTCAGTTATTTGTTGCTTGGGTTCTTTTTTTTTGCATTCATTTTCTTGAAATCAATTCCTAAATTTTTTATGGGATATTATTGCTATCTATCATCAGTTGTTAATACCAGCCGGGGCAAGTAGCGTGGTCGAAATGTTGGACGAATGGTTTAGTCAAGCCAATGTCAATGGCAACGCTAATGAGGTCGAAATCGAAGTCTCAGAATGGTTCCAGAACTTGACAGAAAATATTGTGACCCGAGCAGCCTTTGGCCGTAGCTACGAGGAAGGAAAAGCCATCTTCCGGCTCCAAGCTCAGCAAATGGAGCTTGCTTCTGAGGCATTCCAAAAAGTTTCCATTCCGGGCTATAGGTAACTTCTACTCCTTGCTAATTTTAATTCACTGGGACTAATTTATTAATGATCAGAATAGCATTTTTTATATGGACACTTGAGAGGGATCACTGGTAGTGGTGGGTTACATTTACTAAAAAGTAGCATTGATGATCATGCTTCGTTTGTTTAATTTAGATTCCTGCCCACGACAAGAAACATGAAGTCTTGGAAATTGGACAAAGAAATCAAGAAATCGCTAGTGAAGGTGATCGATCAAAGGAAAGAAAATTGGGGGAGTGAAATTAAAGAAAATGGACGAAAAGATTTACTGGGACTCATGATTCAAGCAAGTGTTAATGGTAATTTGAAAAGGTCCAATTCTTCGTCTCCATTTCCTTCGTCAATAATCACAGTGAATGACATCGCCGAGGAATGCAAGAGCTTCTTCTTTGCTGGCGAGCAGACAACATCCAACTTGCTGACGTGGACGACCGTTTTGCTAGCAATGCACCCAGAATGGCAGGACCTAGCACGTGACGAGGTGCTCAAGGTGTGCGGACCACGTGACTTACCCTCCAAAGATGATCTTGTGAAGCTTAAGACGGTAATGCTTACTTCAATTTTTTTTTTTTTTGTCTTTTAGTCCTCTTATTAATTTTTTATTATTATTATAATTTATGGTAATTATACCGTGTGATTAGAGTTGATGAAAATTTTTAACGATTGATAATTAATTATTTTATTTTTTGTGATTGTGCAGATAAGCATGATACTGAATGAGTCCCTGCGTCTATACCCACCCATCGTAGCCACAATCAGGCGGGCAAAGGCTGACGTGGAGCTAGGAGGATGCAAGATCCCAAGTGGGACCGAGCTATTGATACCAATCCTAGCCGTACATCACGATCAAGCATTGTGGGGAAACGATGCCAATGAATTTAACCCGGCAAGATTTTCAGATGGAGTAACTCGAGCAGCCAAGCATCCGGTTGCATTCATTCCCTTTGGGTTGGGTGTTCGACAATGCATAGGCCAGAATTTAGCGATCCTGCAAGCCAAACTCACTCTTGCAATCATGCTTCAACGGTGCACATTTCGTTTGGCCCCACGTTATCAACACGCACCAACGGTGTTGATGCTTCTTTACCCACAATATGGTGCTCCCATCATATTTCAACGTTTACCCGATCATATGATTGGCCGAAATCAAGGGTCCTAGTTAATCATCCTGGCCATTGTGAGAGTGCATATGCATATATTGCTTTTCTACCGTGACCCATAAAAAAAGAAAAAAAAAAAAAGAAAGCCACTAGGAAGTGTAGGAATTAATTAGGTGATACTCTGTTACAATTCCCAACTGCTACAATCTTTTTTTTTTTCCTTTTTTTTTCTTGGGTTTTTTTTCACCATAATTAACTGACTGATCCTCCCAAGAAGTAGTGATACCGATGATCTATTGCCAAAAGAAAGAAATTGGATGGTCGGGATTTACTGTTATTGGAATTGTAAGTTTGTAACAGCTTATGCAGCTTGCAAAAGAAAGAAGCAGCAGCAGCCCTAGTGTTAGGATTTAGTTTGTGACCAATTAAAATGGATGAGGAGCATCAACAAAATTCTCAAACAATTATGTATGTAATGTATATTGTCCAAAAATTCTAACACAGTTTTGTAATATTATATCTACGAAAGCTTTTGTACCTGTTTTTTTGTTTTTTAAAATATAAATGAGAAAATGAAATTAGATTGAACATACTCGCGGAATGTGATAATTTGTTTTCTCGTTAATTGGAGTGGCAGGCATTCAAAAAGGAATGTCTATAGTCCAAGTAAAAGGAGGAATGTCTACAACATCAACAACCAACATGTGAATTTTTCATCATTTTATTCTCTTAAAATTTAAGTTTGAACTGTAGATTTGGCTCCAAATTATATACCATGAACCCTCAAAAAGGGCAAACCAAAAAAATAAGAAAAGGAAGCGGCACCACCCCATTCTTGGAAGTTGAGGTGGACTTTGTGAAGAACAATGTGCAAAAAGGATAGTAGTTTGCACCTTGTGCTACTACAAGATTATAAAGCCAAAAAAAAAAAAAAGAACAACAATTGTGGTGCCCAAGACAGAGCAAGATGTTCTTTTAAAGCAAAGCTAACTGTATCCCAGTAATGCAATTTCCCACTTTTATAGTATTACATTCTCAACTTTATGGGGTTTAGGAACTTTCAGTTGTAATGTAAGTGACACAATTAATAATAAGGTTTGATGATCAAACAACATTAATTTTGTTTTTTTGTTAGTATTATAGTTTTTGGGATCTTCTTTCAATTCCTCTCATGGCTCTTTTGGGTTTTTGATGATGGTCCCCATGAAAGCATGTGATTTTTTTTTTTTTTTTTTTTTTTTGGGGTACCTTTCTAGTTATTGTTAAAGGAATCCAAGCATGCTATCTACCATGTGATCCCATTCATAATTACCTTAAAAGCCAATTCCTTAATACATATCCTCTTTAATTTTGCTAATGACATGCTCTAACCATGCACACACACACACACACACACTCACACACTGCCATTTGAATCCCTTAAGGACATGTTTATTCTTCTTTTATCACGATGCTAATCTTGAAATATGTGCCCTGCAGAAATTTTATCCATTTGATTATTGCTGAATATATACTAAATTGGTATAGTTGGTTTAATTAGTGGCTGCAGGCTGCTATATTCTATTATCTTAAAGTCAATACTTGTATCCTCATTAATTAGCTAAATCATTCCCTTTCGATTCTGCAAAACAAATAAATATCATTCGTACACTCAGACATGTTTAACTAATCTGCATTAATTTGCATATATGTACAACTGATCAATAGATAATTAGATAAAAGACAAGACAATTTAATTTAATGGAGTATATATATAAACAGCAGTAGCTGTTTTGTTTCCAGCTAAGAGCAGCGCAAGGTCAGTTTGCCTATTTCAATAATTTTATTCTACTCCGATTTAAAAAAAAAAAAAAATAGCAACGTGTACCCTATTATTGTATAATGTATGTATATTATGAGATATATTAATTAACTGAAGTGATTGATATTTTAATGTTGGTCCTTAATTACTCATTAATTATTATTTTTTTTTTGGGATTTTTCCAACTTTGTTAGCCTTTGCCTTGAGCGTGCTTCTTCTATCTAAATTAACCTAGATAACGTAGTGGAAAACGACAAATTTAAACATTCTAAAATACCCAATTTACTGCCAAACATGTCGCTGTTGTGGATGATTAAAATTATTGATTCAAGTGCAATAATTCATGAGAATACAAAAGTTTATATTGGTATTATTTTGCTAAATAATATAAATAATTTGGAGGTATATAGATAGCTATTGAAGTTGTTGCCCATGTAAAAAGACTAGTACTCACAAATTATTTTGTGAAAAGGCACAATCCATGATAACCTATTTGCTAGAGTTCTATGCCAAAAGTATTTCACGATTTTTTACAAGCCTTTTAATTTAGGCTGGTTAATTTATGTTCTTTGTAATTCGTCCTTTATATTTATACGCAATTATTTGGAGGACGCATTATTCATGTCTTAAAATTCAAACCACGAACTGCAATCCGCAATCTGCAATATGCAATGCAAGACTCGTATTCAATCAATGTAGCCTAGCAGCCAAGTAAAATGAGTTATTAAACAAGTTTTAGTTTAGAACTTAGAAGCATCATGCATTAAAATAGATTTCGAAAATGATATATTGTTTTTTTTTTTTTTTTTATGACCCAAATCCCAACTTAGGAGCAATCGTCCCCTAGCCACCTGAGGAGTTAAATCACGGGATGTGCACGCAGATAGATACTACTCTCACAGTACCGGCCCAAGCTTGGTACCAGGGCTAGTCTTCAACCTTTGATCACCAAGTCATCACTCCTCCCGGCCCAAAGAGTGTTAGACGATGCTCCTCTAGCGAATACCGACCCCACACAGCCTCACTCCTGCGCGTAAGTACCATAAGCCTTTCTCCACTAGCGTATGTGCCACTCACCTAATGCAAGTGATGACCATTAAGCCAAGGCTCATGGTCAATGATGTATTTTTCTTAGAGTAAAAAAGGTGTAAATTCCGGACATCCTAACTGGCCCACGTCACCCCGCCTCCGGGACATCACGTGGGAGTAAATCAGGTACCCAGAGACAGGTATGCAGAAGGCCTTCACACCGATGTTGGTTAAACGCCTCTCCCCTTACCAACTGAGCTACGGCTTGGGGACAATGATATATTGTTCTTCATTTTGGGAGTTGGGGAGAGATGCATGGGAGAAAATACTTGTCGGGTTGCAAAAATTTTGGATGAAAATTATAAGAAAAACTGATTCTTCCTTGTGAAGAATGAAGATTGATTAGCCTAAAACTGAAATTGGAAATGAGGATTGATTGTCTAAAGTAAAGATGGATTACAATACATGATTTTATAGTCTGACAAGTGACAACTAACAGCCAACAAGAAGAAAGAATCCATGCAGACAGAGATTCATGTGACTAAAAGTTAATGCAATTCCATAGCATTGGACCATCTTCATATGTATGCTCATCCGAAAACGAAAACTTATTGAAACAATCCTATAAAGGCCAGATGATGGTTCTCAATTTCTGACAATTATATTAGAACTAGGCGTACATCATGATGAAGATAGTTCAGAGTTGAGAGATTAATTGACAGCGCATTGAACACCCCGGATTAATATTAATTACTCCATTTATATCAGTAGGAGTTATAAGGATTTGAAATGGCAAAAAAAATTTTGGATTTGTTTTTTCCAGCATGCATATCCCTTGAAGTAAATGCTTAGGATCTGTGCATGATTACTGCAAAGTTGGTTTGTTATTATAGTTTAGGAGTATTATAGAAGGTGTTAAAATTAATTAAATTAATCAGGATGGTCTCCTGCTGTTGCACTCAAGTTTTGGAAAATGAGCTGGCTTATGTCTGCCCCTGATTAATGCGGCTTGTCTGGACTATAATAGACCACGGGGCAAACACTATTCTGTGTATGATTAGCCATATAATACATACCTAAACGCCTTGCTTATAATCCATATCAATAACTCACTATTACTGTTTGAATATTTTTGGCTAGCTGATGTTCCAACTGCATCATGCATCCTACCCTAACCCGCCTTATGATTGATTAACTCATTAATATTATATATGGACATTGCTACCTTCCTCTTTGGGAAGATGGAGCCTATAATTCCCACAAATATACGCGCACAGCACGCTGTTGATACACAATGTTGATGATGGTCTGCAAATGTTTTTGAGTAATGAAGTCAATAAGGACCACCGTGGTTGAGAAAATTGACAACCCTTGTGCTCGATCATTTGCTAATCTCTTATTGCCAAATGCATGCCTGTGCCGACTTCTCATATGATGATCCACCAACAATAAATTTGATAAAATGAGAATGATATATAGGAAAGGATATTTGATGATCGATCCACGTCTCGGGACCAGGATCATCAATTAAGTTAATATTGATATTCATGCTTGAATTGGGTTTTGCCAAAAATTTCAAAATCATAATATTGACACATCCTGCTAACTAATTTTATTCGCACCAGAAACATAAAAATCATGTGAGCTTGTTGTTAGGTTTGTGCATCTTCGTCATAGGGAGGACACACACTCACACAGTCACACACTCACTCGCCCAGCCAGCTTTAATATCACTATGCATTGCACCCACGCGGACCATTAAGCTATTGCTTCTGTGTTTTTGATTGCCATAAAAATGCAATGAAATGATGTCCCAGATTGTGAAAGCTAAATTCGTTGTAAAATAAGTCTATAGAGCATCACCAGCAGCTCACATGTCTACATGTGGTTGTATATTGAAATGGGGACAAAACAAAACTAGTAAATTCAGTAATTCAATTAGATAATGAGCAGTAATACGCATAACCAAACCCCATGCACATTCTCAAACAGTAAACTACTTTTGCCATATATTCAAGAAAGAATTATCCATATATCCACCAAAATCCAAACCTATATGTACACATGTTTGTATGATGCTTTTCATAGACAGAGAGTATAAATGTCACTCTGGGTTTTTACAATCCAATGTTCGTACTAACCATATGATAATAACAACGTTAATCATAGGATGATGGTGGTACTAAATTAATTTTTTCCAAAAGCAAAGCTGCAGAAATGAAAAGTTTTTATTTTGAAGATATTTTGGAAAAAAAGACAGCAGGGAGATCATGTAGATCTAAAAGGCCAACTCCAACAACATATCTCTTTCTTAATTTTTCTCTCTCCGTCGTCTACCATTGCAAAAGATAGAGGAGGCATGATCACATGGGAGTACCCAATCATGAAGGATGCTAATAAGACAATGGCAGAGGATTTGGTGGAACCAAATAAATGTACAACTCATTTGTAGGTTTCTTCACTAGGGATTTCTGTCAATCTTTCTCAAAACAAAATGTTACTCAATCAACTTCTAAATATATATAATTAAATCATGCATGATGATCGATCAATCTTTTATTAAAAAAACAAAAATTAAATTAGTGGTGAATCTTCCATTTCTTGTAATGGACACATGGAAGTATGGAACCCTTTCTTGTAGAGAATTGACGGGACATCAGCGATCACACTGTCCACTCTCCACTGTAGGAGAAAAAGGATCCTCAGCTCATAATGCAGAAAAAAAATTATGATGAAGATACACAGAATAGAACATAATGAATTATTTTATTTCTTTTCTTCAATTAATTCTGGTGTTGTATAAGTATGCATTAGCTGTGAAGCCGCATCCCATCCCACCATCCCAATACGCGTTCATCCATGTTAACAATATCTTTCTATTAATTATACATTATTAATAAAGTAGCTAAAATATTTAAGATCAACGAGAGCAAAATTCAGCGAAAAATTCATTTCACCATCATCAATGTCTCTCTCAGATACAATGTATTCCAACTTTCCGAGTTTTGCCGCATGTTCATACAAATTTGATGGCAATGGCAAGCCCGCAAAGGAGCATTAAATGAGTTTTTAAAAAGTCTGATAAATATTCGATTTTGCTTTTTTTTTTTTAATGATATATGGGTAATAAAAATGAACACGTAACGAGTAGAGTGTAATTTTTTAGTACTAGTACGGATATCCATTTGAGGACTATACACAAATAATCGCATTCTAAATGTTAGTAATTTACTTGGCCCATTCTCCTCTCAAACCATCTCATATATAAGATTTGCATAGAATTAATTCATTTTAATATATAAAATATTAAAAATTAATATATAAAATATCAAAATTAGCATATTAACATATAAATTATCAAATATTAGCATATAAGCTATAAAAAACTAATTTATAAACTATAATTTACTTATCACATCTTATATATGAGATGGTCTCACAATAGTTTTTGCGTAACTGCACCTGATATATAAATATAAGCAATTTTTTTTTTATTTTATTTTTTCAAACAATAACATTTTAAATTACTTTTAAGTTAAATTGGTTAATAAGATAAATTTGGACTAAAGATTACAAGAGTTTCTCAATTAACTTTTATATGCCATGAGCATATATTTCAACTCTTAAACTTCTACTATAGATTTAAAAATAATAATAATAAACAAATAAAATACTTTTAATAAAAAAGAAACATTTATAAAATTTATAAAATCAATCATAGGTTTTATATCAAAGCAATAAATTGATTTTAAAAAACCAATATTACATGCAAAACTTAGATATGTATATTTTAATTGAGAAAAATATTTATTAGAATAAAAGGGCATTAGGCACCAATTATGTTGGGTCATATAAGTATTTTTTAAAGTTTCACATTAATAAAAATGCACTCTACCTGCACTATATAATTAACTATAAAACCCTTTAAACACTAAATTAAACATGAAAAAAAATTAAAGATATACATCTCAACATCTTTGATTTTTTCTCAAATCTCAAGAAATCAATATCGTAGGTTCACTCACATTTGGGTTAGGATTTAATAATCGTAAATTTATTTTTTTATATTATATTCTTTTAATTCCTTAATTTAGTGAAACAATGTCGTATGGTTCACTCACATTTGGATTAATTTTTAATAATTGTAAATTTAATTTTAGTGATACTTTTTTATTTTAATCTTGAATTTTAGTTAAACAATGCCGTAGGGTTCAATCACATCTAGGTTAGGGCTTAAGAATTATTGATTTCTCAAGAATTATTGATTTTTTGAAATAAAGAAGATATTGATTTCTTGAGATTTGGAAAAAGAGCAAAAGGATTTTTACCTTATTGAAATAAGGACGATATTGATTTATTGAGATTTGAGAAAAAAATCAAAGATATTGAGATGTATATCTTTAATTTTTTTCATGTTTAATTTAGTGTTTAAAAGATTTTATGGTTAATTATATGGTATAGGCATGGTGCATTTTTATTAAGGTGAGATTTTTAAAAAATGCTTACATAGCACAACATGACTGGTGCCTGATAAGGCCTTTTCATGATGATATTGTTAAATGTTTTTCTCTTACAAAATATGCATAACGATAAAACTATATGAACGATTTAAAACTTTAGATTTATAAACTAAGATGCATTTTGGAAGAAATTTAAATATCTAAAAGAGAAAGAGTAATTATATTTATTTGTTGGGCCATTCTCTTATAGACCGTCTCGAGACTTGTGTATGAGTTTTATTTTAACGTATAAAGTATAAAAAAATTAGTTTATAAAGTATCAGAGATCAGCATATAAAGTATAAAAAATTAGCGTATAAAGTATCAAATATTACCGTATAACGTATAAAAAATTAACATATAAAGTATAATTCACGTATCAAGTTTCATATATGAGATTGTTTCACAAGAGTTTTTCTTATTATTTATTATGTTAAATTTTAAATTTAAATTAACATAATGTTACCATATATTTCTAAAATTGTAATTAAAGTAACAAAAGTTACTTACTTACCTCCATAGAAAAGGGAGGGTTAAACTTATTCATTATACAAATTTTAGAGAATAATGTTAATTATCAGTAAAGGAAAACGATAACAAATAAAAATTGTAAATGATTAAAAAAAATGAAGTATTTTAATGGGTATATAAATATGTAAAAATTTCATAGATATAAATATTGAAGCATCGTTATCTGCGACTCTGCGGTTTGAATGGTCTTCGCCGAAACCAAACATAGTTAAGAGTCCTAAAGAGCAAGACTATTCTGGACTCAAATCTAAATGGGTGTCACATCGGGGCCCAAGAGTAGACACTTCAGTGATTGAGCAGACATATCTAACAAGAGCCCATGATGTTGAAAGTTTTGTTCTCCTACAAAAAATTAAATTGGGCTTTATTTACACTCCAGTTCAATGATCCACTTTCCAAGGACATGGGACACAATTGGAAACTTTTCATTGTAAGTTTTGTTTGATTCAACCCATGAGGCCCCTCCTAGGCCTTCATATTTTGACATCTTTATTTAATTAAGAGTTAACCACCTTTGAGGTTAATTAACCTCAAAATCTAACTAAATTATGAGGTTTAAATTGTTAATATTTTTATGCTAATCAATTAAAAATATGTTAAAATACTCATAAAATTAATTATATTACTGTAGAATTAATCTCATAATCATTTGAATTACCCATTAGATTTTCTGTTACATTATCAATTTTTTTTTGGCCAGAACCTCATTTTCGAGGTGGGTTGCCACTCCATATTTATATAAAATTATTTGTTATATTATCTGTTTCAATATCTAAATACAGGCTACGTGTCGATTTTGGCTTTACCATTACTGTTTTTTACGCACACATCAATTGTGAACATGCATTCTAATGAACACATTGATTTTGACTTTTTTTGTGATGGTTTTACACCTACATCGACTGTGAATATGCAGTGCAGTGAATATTGCCGAAAAAGTGAAATTTAAAATTTTTCACCAAACCTCAATTTTTCACGGTTATAACACACGTATTTTAGTAAAAAAAGGCAAAGTAAAAAAACGTGTTGCCTTTACCCCTACTGTTTTTTACACATTCCTCAATTGCGAAAATGCATTCTAATGAACGTTGTAAAAAATGTGAAATTTAGATTTTTAACCAAATTTCCATTTTCGCCATTACCTTTTGTAATCAAATTTTCTATCAATAAAAATTGGGAGTGCCCCTCCCCTGTATTAGGGATGATTAGCCAACAAAAAAAAAGCCAAATTTCCATTTCTCATAATTTATAACACACATAATTTAGCAAAAAATGGCAAAATCAAAAACGCATTGGTTTTGACTTTTTTTGTGATATTTTTTATACCTACCTCGACTGTGAAAATGCATTCTAGTGAATATTGCCAAAAAGTGAAATTTAAAATTTTTCACCAAACTTCTATTTTTCACGAGTTATAGCACGTATTTTTGTAAAAAAATGGCAAATTAAAAAAACGTATTGATTTTGGCTTTTTTCCTGCTGTTTTTTCACCCACTTCAATTTTTAACATTCATTTTTGCGAACAGGGTAAAAAAAGTGAAATTTAATTTTTTTTACCAAATTTTCATTTTATGGGCTATAATACACTTATTTTAGCCAAAACTGAAAACAATTCCAAAACGCATTGAGTTGGAATTTTTTGTATTGTTTTTTGGGCCGACCTCGATTGTGAACATGCATTTTAGAGAATATTGTCAAACCCCACTATTTTTTAACCCCATTATTTTTTACAGACACCTTAATTATGAACATGCATTTTAATTAAAGTTGCCAAAGAAGTGAAATTTATATTTTCACCAAATTTTTATTTTTCATGGGATATAACACACATGTATTAGCCATAAATGGGAAAATCCAAAAACACATTGATTTGACTTTTTTGTGATATTTTTTAGACCCACATCGATTGTGAACTTGCATTTTAGTGAATACAAAATTTAAAAATTTTCACCAAACCTCTATTTTTCATAGGTTATAACAGACGTATTTTGGTAAAAAATGACAAAGTAAAAAACGTGTTGATTTTGGCTTTTTTCTTGCTATTTTTCATCCACATCAATTTTTAACATGCATCCCTGTGAACAGTATAAAAACAAGTGAAATTTAGATTTTTTTACTAAATTTCTAATTTTATGGGCTATAATACACGTATTTTAACAAAAAATGGCAAAATCTAAAAACACGTTGATTTTAACTTTTTGTATCGTTTTTTGCACCCACCCCGATTTTGAATGTGCATTCTAGAGAATTTTGTCACAAAAAGTGAAAATTAAAATTTTCAACAAAATGCTATTTTTCATGGGTTATAACACATATTTTAGTAAAAAATGATAAAGTCAAAAAATGACTTGATTTTAGCATTAACCCTACTGTTTTTTACACACACCTTAATTGTGAACATGCATTTTAATGAAAGGTGCCAAAAAAAAAGGTGAAATTTAGATTTTTCACCAAATTTCTCTTTTTCATAGGTTATAACACACGTTTGTTAGTCATAAATGGTAAAATTTAAAAACACATTGATTTTGACTTTTTTTTTGTGATGTGTTTAAATCCGTCTCAATTGTGAACATGCATTCCAGAGAATATTGTCAGAAAAAGTGAAATTTAAAAATTTTCACCAAAACTCGATTTTTCACGGGTAATATAACACATAGCAAAATCTCAAAACGCGTTGATTTTGACTTTTTTGTACCGTTTTTTGCACCCACCCCTATTGTGAACATGCATTGTATAAAACCGAAAAATAGTGATTCTTCAAAAAATTTACTTTTCCATTTTTTACACTTGGTTCTCAAGATAGCACATTACAAATATAGGTGGATGTAAAAATTGGCAAGAAAATAGTCCACAATAGTCAATTGTTTAAACATGCCTTTTTTTTTTACCAAAACTCGTGAGTTAAAGCTCACAAAAAATACTGATTTTTAAAAAAATTTACTTTTGCATTTTTTACACTCTGTTCATTATGAAACACATTAGAAATATAAATGAGTGTAAAAAATGGCGTGAAAATATTCCACAATAGCCATTTTTTCTACTTTTACGTTTTTGACTAAAATTCATGAGTATGTAGCCCACGTAAAGTAGTGATTTTTCAAAAAAATTACTTTTTAATTTGTTACACTACATTCTCTAGATAACACATTACAAATATAGGTGGGGTGTAAAAAGTGGCATGTAAATACTCTACAACAATCAATTTTTAAACTTGCCGTTTTTACAAAAATTCGTGAGTTGAAGCCAACGAGAAATACTTATTTTTCTAAAAAATTTACTTTTACATTTTTTACACTGTTATATCGGAAAGACATTACAAATATAAATGGTTATAAAAAATGTCATGAAAATACACCTCAACAGCCACTTTTTTTTACTTTACATTTTTTTACAAAAACTCGTGAGTATATAGCCAATGAAAATAAGTGATTATTCAAAAAAATTACTTTTCAATTGTTTACTCTTCTTCCTCTAGATAACACATTACAAATATTGGTGGATGTAAAAAATTGCTTGAAAATACACCCCAACAACCAGTTTTTCTACTTTTGCATTTTTGACCAAAACTCGTGAGTTATAGCCCACGAACAAAAGTGATTCTTCAAAGAAATAACTTTTTTATTTTTAACACTTCGTTCTCTAGATAACATATTAAAAATATAAGTGGGTTTAAAAAATGGCAAGAAATTAGTCCACAACATTCAATTTTTGAAACGTGTCGTTTTTTACCAGAACTCGTTAGTTAAAGCTCACGAAAAATACCGATTCTTCAAAAAAGTTACTTTTCAATTTTTTACACTCCATTCTCATGATAAAAAATTAAAAATATATGTGGGTGTAAAAAGTGCTAAAAAAATAGTCCACATCAGTCAATGTTTTAAACTTGTCATTTTTTCCAAAACTCGTGAGTGCCCACGTAAAATACTGCTTTTTTAAAAAAATTTACTTGTCTTTTTTTTTTACACTTTGTTCTATAGGAAACACATTTCAAATATAAATGGATGTTAAAAGTGGCATGAAAATACACAACAACAACCACTTTTTCTACTTTTGTATTTTTTACCAAATCTCGCAGTTAGCCATGAAAAATAGTGATTCTTCAAAAAAGTTATTTTGTAATTTTTTACACTATTTTCCCTAGATAACACATTCCAAACATAGGTGGATATAAAAAATTGCATAAAAATACACCACAACAACTAGTTTTTCTACTTTTGCGTTTTTTGACCAAAATTCGTGAGTTATAGCCCACGAAAAATAGTGATTCTTCAAAAAAAAAAAAAATAATTTTCAATTTTTACACTCCATTCTGTAGATAACACATTAAAAATATAGGTGGTTATAAAAAATAGTTTGAAAATAGTCCACAACACCCAATTTCTAAAACTTGTCATTTTTTACCAAAACTCGTGAGTTACAGCCCATGAAAAATACTTATTTTTCAAAAAGTTTACTTTTTCATTTTTTACACTCTGTTTTATAGGAAAAACATTACAAATATAAATGGGAGTAAGAACTAGCATGATAATACACAGCAACAACCACTTTTTCTACGTTTGCAGTTTTGATCAAAACTCGTGAGTTATAGCCCATGAAAAATAGTGATTCTTCAAAAAAATTACTTTTCAATTTTTACACTCCTTTCTCTACATAACACATTTCAAATATAGGTTGGTGTAAAAAATGGTAAGAAAATAGTCCACAACAGTCAATTTTTTACACTTGCCATTTTTTTACCAAAACTCGTGAGTTAAAACCCACAAAAAATAATGATTTTTTTTAAAAAAAATTCTTTTTCATTTTTAACACTCTGTTTTCTAGGTAACACATTTCAAATATAGGTTGGTGTAAACAATTGCATGAAAATTTACCACAACAACCAGTTTTTCAATTTTTGCATTTTTGGCCAAAACTCGTGAGTTATAGCCCACGAAAAATAGTGACTCCTCAAAATATTAACTTTTCAATTTTTTAAACTGATAAGTCGGGTTTATACAGACTTATATGTCATAATTCCTTGAGCTTTTGCATAATTTTATTGTGAAAATCTTACTTGTTGCATGACTTATGTGCGAGAATGTTCATGAAATGATAATTGTGGGGATCGTGAAAAAGTGTGAAAATGTTGTACAAATAATGTGGTTATTGTATGTATTAGAAATGAGTACACACTTGACACAACTGTCTCACAATTCTCAAGCATGCACACACAAAGTCCCAGCAAAGCACACAAGCACAATCAAGCACTTCACATGCACACACTACACACACTCAGCACACACAAAACACACTTGCACGGGCGGGCACGCGCATGCACATACACACAAGAGGTAGGACTGGCGCCCCGCCTCACACACACTTGCACGGGCTGGCGGGCGAGGCGCCCACCACTCATCACGCACACACCCGGGCGGGCGAGCCAGGCGCCCACCCAAAAAAAACCCACGCAGGCGGGTGTGCCAGCACACACAGCCACACGAGCGGGCATGTCCAGCACACACAAACGCACACGGGCTGGCGCCTAGCGTACCCTCCTAGCTCACATACCGCTCCGCTCACCCTCGCACACACTCGCACACTACACTCGCACACTTGCACTATATTCATGCATTTACTTCCCACTGATTGGATACTTAGCATACACAACAATACAAACCACACTAGCACAAGGCACGAGCCTTAGCACACACAAGTCAAGCACAAATACATCCATTTAGTAGTTCACCAAGTATTTGATGAATTGTATTCTTAATTCTTAAGCAACCAGTTTAATACTAGGATGGCAGATGACCTCGTTGTGTTTGATGACTGGCTCTCGCACACGTGGAGAAATCTCTCTTCAAAAGAAATCTCTCAACTATTCTGATTGTAACACATCAAGGAAAGAAGGGTATAAATGCAAAGAGATTGACACCAAACAAGGAGGAGGAGGGAGCGGCACACAGAAGACATAACACACAAAAGAGAGAAATTAGGTTTCTTGTTGTGATTCTTGTGAATTTTTCATATTTTGTGTCTTTGTAAACTTTTGTGGATTTTAGTGATTATATATATGTATTCGTATTTAGTGTTTGAGTGTTGGTGTTGGCAACCAAAATGAAAATGTGTCTAGTCTAAATTATATGAGATGAGTTGTGTGTAGCCAATAATGTGAATTTTTTAATCTTAAAAAATCGACTTGTGATAAGAAAAATAACTTGTTACATAAGGGGAGTCGGGTCCTTAGTGGAAAGTTTGACATTTTTAGTTTATTGTTAATACGCACAAGTGAGGAACACTTGGTGATTGACAAGTTTGGTTAATAAGATAGGTCGGAGTACCTTGGCAATTGGTTAGTTTAGCTCTTGGAATAACTTTCCTAAGAGACATGAGTAGATACTTTCAAGTTTGAAGAAATGAATTGGACATTATGTGTTGTTTTTAATATTTTGTTGTTTATATTGAATAAAATTCCTCTCCAATGTGAGACTGCTCCTTCATTACCCAAAAAGTTTGAAGGAGAATTCATATGAGTTGGAATGGGAAAAAAAAGCCACAAAAACCTTGGCATTGTTTAAGTTATGTGTTTTATGTATGTTGTTATGAATAAGTTTCCCTCCAATGCGAGACTGCTCCTTTACTAACCAAAAGGTTGAAGGAGAACTCATATGAGGTGGAATATGGGTATAAAAAGCCACAAAACCCTTGGCATTTGTAATAAGAATAAAAGTCCCAATGATCTTGTAAACCTTTTAGTATCTACATAATGGTCAAAGAGGTGATTGTAGGGAAAAGGTATAACAAAGCTTAGTTGTCGGATCTCTTACTTATGGCGTGGATATGAATAAGTCAAGACCCAAGTGGTACCCATTGCACACACACACACAAAATATACTCAACGTGTTGAATGCGTACAAAAAGGCACTTTCATGACTCTTGTGGACACATGGAGTGATTACTTGTTGATTTAGTCGAGTAAGCTATGAGCCACGTACACAATTACTTATCAAATGCTTAAAATGATTAGACAAATCGTTCAGTAAAGTAAAGCTGCCAATTCTTCCTACTTTGTTGTATATATATGTTTTAGCATGATTTTTTTTTTGCTCGAGGATGAGCAAGGTTTAAGTGTGAAGGGTTGATAAGGTGACAATTTTCACCTTATTGGATTCGTTTCACTTATTTTTTGAGCATTCTTGTAGCATGTTTCTATATTGTTTTTACGTGTTTTAACGTGTTTTGTAAGACATTGGGGCCAATTATGAGCAATGGAACGAAGAAGAAGCAAAAAGAGCCATTTTCAAGCATTTTTGGAGGCTTGGACAGGGAGCTCCGACGCGCCGGAGAGACCAGCAGCGGGCCAGAGAAGTCTCCGGTGCGCAGTAGAAAATCGCGACAAACTGCAATTTTACTTGTTCTGCCCCCTATTTTGAAAGCCAAGAAGGGCATTTTGGGAATGTCTGGCACACAATTTTTCAACCCTAATTTCTTCCTCATATATTGTGAAGTTATGCAGCCAAGAGAAAAGAGAAAAAAAGGAAGAGAACAAAAGAGGAAAAGAGGGGAAGGAAGAAAAAGAGGGAAAAAAGAAGAAATCTTAGGCTAGTTTATTTCTTTTAGAACCTCTTGGGGGCACCATCTTATAGTAGTAAATTAGAGTAGGTCTTGGTGCCCCCCCATTTGTGGAAGAACTTCATGTAATACTCATGTGCTTCAAGTGCTTGGAATCAAATGTAAAAGCTTGGGTATTTTGCTTGGAATCAACATTTGGAAGGCTTCCTTTTGTGTTAAATCAAATGGGTAGTCTCTTTTTCTTATACTTCTTTGCTTATTTCTTTGCTTGCTCATATATATTTGTGAAGCTATTGTGTGCCATGAGAGGTTAAATTGATATTACCCTTCGATTGTGGTTATGTGTTGTTGATTTATTGTGTTAATGTGTGGTTTTATGCTATGGATGGCTAGGAATTAAGAACTACAAACTAGTTATTATCTCATATTAGTAATGCTAATGGTAAACTAGTATGTAGGTGATGAATTAGTGGAGATATCTTAGTCCATTCTTGCCTCCGCCATAAAGAGGGAATTGATTTTGATATTGAGAGTTCAATGTAAGTTTGATAAACTTGGTAGACATGAACTAGTTTAGTCCTTGCCTCCGCCATAAAAGGGGGAGTAAATTAGGGAGTGATTTCCAAGAGAGTGACTAGGTTTGACCCTTGCCTCCGCCATAAAGGAGGGGTTGGATAAGAGTGTTGAACGATTGGAGAGACATTGAAATTTTGGTTGATATTAGTTAGCTAGTCCTTGCCTCCGCCATAAAGGGGGGATTGGTTAATTGTTCAATTTTCGGTAGGAGACAATGCGTTTAGGTCCTTGCCTTCGCCATAAAGGGGAGATTTAGTTGAATTAGCTCACCCTTAGTCGTAGTGATTCCATAGGATAAACCACACATAACACTTACATTTGAGATAGCCAAATCCAAGGGTATGCTTTCATTACTTGAATCCTCTTCCACACATTTTCATATTTATTGGTTAATGATAGTGTAGTTTAGGTAATTTCCTTTCTTATTTTCATTCCAATACTTCACACACATTAACGCTAATTCCATAGACTCATCCCCTCCCTGTGGGAACGATCCCTACTTATTCTAGCTACAAAATGTCGGTGTATTGATGCACCTTAAATGTCGTGAGAATTAGGGCTATAAATGTAATTGATTCAGTTAGACCTTTCCATTTGACCCTAGCTCCAAGACCGCTATTAGTGTAAAAAATTGCATGAAAATACACCACAACAACCAATTTTTTTACTTTTGCGTTTTTGACCAAAACTCATAAGTTATAGCCTACAAAAAATAGTGATTCTTCAAAAAATTTAATTTTCCATTTTTTACACTCTATTCTAAAGATAACACATTATAAATATAGATGGGTATAAAAAATGCCATGAAAATAATCCACAATAGCCAATTTCTAAAACTTGCCGTTTTTTTACCAAAACTCATGAGTTAAAGCTCATGAAAATATTGATTTTTCAAAAAATTTTGCTTTTCCATTTTTTACCATCCGTTCTATAGGAAACACATTACAAATATAAATGGGTGTAAAAAATGGCATTATAGTATTCCACAACAACCAGTTCTTCTACTTTTGCATTTTTTACCAAAACTCATGAGTATATAGCCCACGAAAAATAGTTATTCTTCAAAAAATATAATTTTCAAGTTTTTACACTCCTATCTCTACATAACACGTTACAAATATAGGCGGGTGTAAAAAATTGCATAAAAATACACCACAAAACCCAATTTTTCTACTTTTGCGTTTTTTAACAAAACTCGTGAGTTATAGCCCACGAAAAATAATGATTCTTCAAAAAAATTGCTTTTCAATTTTTTATACTCAAATCTCTAGATAAAAAATTACAAATATAGGTGGGTGTAAAAAGTAGCAAGTAAATAGTCCACAACAGTCAATTTTTTAAACTTGCCATTTTTTACCAAAACTCGTGAATTAATGCCCAGGAGAAATACTGATTTTTCAAAAAAATTTACTTTTTCATTTTTTACACTCTGTTCTATAGGAAACACATTTCAAATATAAATTGGTGTAAAAAATGGCATGAAAATACACCACAACCGCCCCTTTTTTTTACTTTTGCGTTTTTCACCAAAACTTGTGAGTATATAGCCAACGAAATATAGTGATTCTTCAAAAAATTACTTTTCAAATTTTTACACTTATTTCTATATATAACACATTACAAATATAGGTGGTGTAAAAAAATTACAAGAAATCACAACACACAACCAGTTTTTCTACTTTTGCGTTTTTTACCAAAACTCGTGAGTTATATACCACGAAAAATAGTGTTTCTTCAAAAAAAATTACTTTTCAAATTTTTATGCTCCGTTTTCTTGATAACACCTTACAAATATAGTTAGGCGGAAACAATTTCATGAAACTACACCACAACAATAAGTTTTTCTAGTTTTATGTTTTTGACCAAAACTCGTGAGTTATAGCCCACAAAAAATAGTGATTCTCACACAAAAAATACTTTTTATAATTTTTCATTTCGTTCTCTAGATAACACCTTACAAATATAGGTGGGTGTAAAAAATTGCATGAAAATTCTCCGCAACAATCAATTTTTCTATTTTTGTGTTTTTGACAAAAACTCGTTAGTTATAACTCATGAAAAATAGTAATTCTTCAAAAAAATTATATTTTAATTTTTTAAACTCGGTTCTCTAGATAAAAAATTACAAATATAGGTAGATATAAAAAATAGCATGACAATAGTCCACAACAGTCTGATTTTAGAACTTGCCATTTTTTACCGAAACTCAAGAGTTGAATTTGAGACTCCATATGGGTTAAGAGTAACTGTATTGGTCATTTCAGTGGCTAACCTTAATTGTGATATAAATAAATAATAAAATACCAATGGTCATAGTTAAGCAGTTGAATATTTATGAAGGTAACTGCATCTATATTAGGAGGACAGAATGGAGGTAATTAAGCCTAGGCTTCGCGTAACCTTATGGAACAATACAATAAAACTATTTAGGTAGTTTAAGTTTATGTTTTGTCTTGATTCAGGCTTCTCGTGCTCATATATACACTCAGGCCGCCCGGCCGTCTTAAAACAAAGAAAAGATCTCTGCTAATTAATTGTTTTTATTTATGATGAGATAGTTCAATTAAACTTGATGATGATATTAATTAATTATTGCCTTTGATATTGCTAATTATCAATGCTGCCAACATTTAAAAAAACTTTTTTAAGTGATCCATCTTTTAACACTATATAGTACTAATTGGAAGTAATATTTGTCCAGACAGGTGTTCTCACTTCTCGCTTGTCATTGATTTATTCAAGAATATTAATTTTGTGGATTTTCTTTCAGACTCTATTGCAATTTATAAATATATATCACGTATATTTAATTAAAATTTAATAAATTTTAAAAAATAAATTAACAAGAGTGCAAATGGATGCAATAGAAGATTTATCGAGAATTGTCCATTCATGGCTATTAACCGAATCTAATTAATTATAGCTATATACCATCAATTAAATTAAACAGGTCATAAACATTTTAATACAATTATAAAGAATTCAAGAAATGAACTTTGGATTGAAACTTTCAAGATTTGGTTCTCCAATTAATTATGTACACCATTATTTTGTATTTGTATTTGATAATATACAAATCGTAAAACTAATTAATTAATTTAAAAAATCTCGTATTTTGCCTAGCAATAATATAATTTTGTTTTTCACATGGTTTTAGTAATAATAATATAAAAGGCAGAAACTAAATTCTTTTAAAAGGCTGAAACTCGAGTTCGAGTTCGAGTTAAGCATTCGTATTGAGTTTTCGAGCTTAACAACACTCAATTGGCTCAAGCTCGAGCTACTCGCGAGCTCGAGTATGATAAATCGAGTCGAGTTCGAGCTCCCTTAATGATACTTGATCGAGCTCGAGTCGAGTTCGAGTAGGCTTATTTTTTGAATCGAGTAGCTCGAATTGGGGTGTACTCGAGCTCGACTCGGCTCGAGTACACCCCTAGGTGGATGTAAACAATTGCATAAAAATTCACAACAACTAATTTTTCTACTTTTGCATTGTTTTACCAAAGTTCATGGGTTATAGCCCACGAAAAATAGTGATTCTTCAAAAAATTTACTTTTCCATTTTTTACTTTTCCACACACAGCCACACACTTCGCTGCCACATCTTCTCTCTTCTCACACACACTCACAAACTCACACACTTCTCTTCACTTTCCCAATTTTCTTTTCCACACACAGTCGCACACTTCTCTTCACTTTCCCGATTCACATTTCTCTTCACTTTCTCGATTTTCTTTTCCACACACAGTCACACACTTCTATTCACTTTCCCGATTCTACTCACACACTCACACTCTACGAGTAAATCACGGTAACAATGGCATTGCTTGCCCTTTGCATCCTTACTTTCATCTCGTCTGTGTCTTTGATCGCGCCACCTCGCGCACCTCCTCGCCTCTCAACGCCTCCTCGTCTCCCGGTGCCTCCTCGTCTCCCGGAGCCTCCTCGCCTCTCAACGCCTCCTCGCCTCCCGGCGCCTCCTCACCTCTCAACGCCTCCTCGCCTCCCGGCGCCACCTCGCGCACCTCCTCGCCTCTTAACGCCTTCTCGCCTCCCGACGCCTCCTCGCCGACCAGCGATTACTCGCCGATTTCTGAGCCGGCAAATTCGAGGAACGTAATGTCTTGGTCCGGAAATTTTGATATTGACAAGACTAGCCTAGAGCGATCCATTGACTGTAAATTCATGGGGAAGAATGTTTACTTGGTGCTTGCACTCGTGGCAGTTACAGTGAATCTTGTATACAGACATTCTTCCACTCTCTTGTCGTATCTCAATCCTTGGCTACTTTGGGAATGGAAGAAAGGCAGTCAGGATCCACCACAGGTTCCCAGGGATCCATTGAATGGAGTCTGATACTTTAGAGATTATAGTGTTATCCTATTAAAATTTTAAGACATTGGATTGGATTTGTAAGACAATGGATTGGATTTGTTATCTTTGGAAGAATTCTTACTTTTAAGTGCCAAAAAAAAAATACACTTTATTCTATAGGAAACACATTACAAATATAAATGGTAGGTAAAAAATGGCATGAAAATACTCCACAACAACCAGTTTTTCTACTTTTACAATTTTTACCAAAACTCGTGAGCAATAGCCCACGAAAAATTGCGCGATTCTTCAAAAAATTTAATTTCCATTTTTTACGCAAGGTTCTCAATATAACACATTATAAAAATAGGTCTGTGTAAAAATTGGCAAGAAAATGGTTCACAAAAGTCAATTTTTTAAAAATGCTGATTTTTACCAAAACTCGTAAGTTAAAACCCACGAAAGATATGAATTTTTCAAAAAATTTACTTTTAAATTTTTCACACTTAGTTCTTTATGAAACACATTAAAAATATAAATGAGAGTAAAAATGGCATCAAAACACTCCACAATAGCCACTTTTTCTACTTTTGCATTTTTTACTAAAACTCGTGAGTTATAGCCCACGAAAAAATAGTGATTCTTGCAAAAATTTAGTTTTCAATTTTTTACACTTCTTTCTCTAGGTTAAAAATTACAAATATAGGTGGGTGTAAAGAATTTGCATGAAAATACACCACAACAACAAGATTTCTGCTTTCGCGTTTCTGACCGAAACTCATGAGTTATAGTCCACGAAAAATAGTGATCCTTAAAAAAAGTACTTTTCTATTTTCTACATTTCATTCTCTGGATAACACATTAAAAATATATGAGTGTATAAAAAATGGAATGAAAATAATCCACATTATCTAATTTCTAAAACTTGCTATTTTTTACCGAAATTCGTGAGTAGCCCACGAAAAATACTAATTTTTCAAAAAAATTCTTTTTCCATTTTTTACACTCTATCCTATAGGAAACACATTACAAATATAAATCGGAGAAAAAAATGACATGAAAATACTTAACGACAGACACTTTTTCTACATTTGCACTTTTTACCGAAACTCGTGAGTTATAGCCAACAAAAAATAGTGATTTTTCAAAAAAATTACTTTTCAATTTTTAAACTCGTTTCTCTAGATAACACATTACAAACATAGTTGGGTGTAAAAAATTGCATAAAAATACACCACAACAACAAGTTTTTCTATTTTTGCATTTTTGGCCAAAACTCGTGAGTTATAGCCTACGAAAAATAGTGATTCTTAAAAAAATATATTTTTCCATTTTTTTCACTCGTTTCTAATGATAACACATTACAAATATAGGTGGGTGCAAAAATTGGCAAGAAAATAGCCCACAACAGTCAATTTTTGAAACTTACGTTTTTTACCAAAACTCGTGGGTTAAAGCCCACGAAAAATGCTGATTTTTTAAAATTTTAATTTTCTATTTTTATACTCCTTTCTCTAGAGAACACATTAAAAATATAGGTGGGTGTAAACAATTGCATAAAAATTCACAACAACTAGTTTTTCTACTTTTGTATTATTTTACCAAAGTTCATGTGTTATAACCCACGAAAAATAGTAATTATTCAAAAAATTTACTTTTCCATTTTTACACTTTATTCTATAGGAAACACATTACAAATATAAATGGGAGTAAAAAATGGCATGAAAGTACTCCACAACAACCAGTTTTTTTACCTTTGCAATTTTTACCGAAACTCGTGAGTTATGGCTCACGAAAAATTGTGATTCTTCAAACAATTTAATTTCCATTTTTTACGCAGGGTTCTCAATATAACACATTATAAAAATAGGTCCGTGTAAAAATTGGCAAGAAAATGGTTCACAAAAGTCAATTTTTTAAAAATACTGTTTTTTACTAAAACTCGTAAGTTAAAACCCACAAAAGATATGTGTTGGTAGGCTGGTCGTATCACCTTAACAAATACCCTAACACTACTGTAGTAGCTGTGAGAGGGATCGTATCCATAGAGAAGGGTTGGTTGTCAAGAAATTGTTTGTTCAAAACTACCTACTGTATAGCAAAATGCAAGAAACACAAAGGAGAAATGAAATGCAAGCTAACTAGGAATGAGTGCAAAATGCTAGTATTCAAATAAGAGAACTAGGTACTGCCTTAAGGGGGAACAACTGATACAGATCTGTCCCTATTATCACTGACTTGTGTGCATGTGTGAGAGGACTATTCTGCTAGTGTCCTGGAATTAATTAACTTGGCAGTTCTCACAATTCCATTCCACAAAGCTCCTCAAACTTTCCTTGGCAGGGCAAGTTCTTGGCACAAGTTTAGAACCCAGATCCCTATCCTTACAGAACAACTCTAATTCAATCCTAGACTATCTCCCTTGGCATGGCAGCTAACCCATTCATACTTTCAATTTGTTCTACAAGCATAATCTTAAGTCTTTCCTAAGGGTTGATTTCAACTGTCAGTGGGCACCGCACAATGAGAATCACAACGCATACAGATCTTAAGACTCACACAGGTTTGTTCACAATTTGATTCACGTTGAGTTCGATTGCCTTCGGTAGATCCACACTAATCTCAGTGGGCACCACAGATTCGATATGGATTTCAGCAATTCATGCAAAACATTGAATTCAGACATGTAAGGAACAATGAAAAACAATTACACAGATGTTTTCAATTCAGTTGTCTCAAATAGGTTAAGATCCATACAAGTCAAACCCTCAAGACAGTAAAGGGTGTGAAAGGGAAAAAAGAGAAAATCCTAATCTTGCCTAACTCTAAGAACCCTAAACTATCGTTTCTATTGTGTGCGGCCACCTCTATTCTCTTCGGATCCTCTCAATGTTCCGATCTTTTCTTTCCTTTTCTACCTTCTCCTCCTTGTCATGGCTTGATTATGTTGGTTGAACCCTTTTCTTCGGGTGGGATGCCTCCACGTGTCCTACAATATGCCAATAGTAAAATGCCGTGAGATCACGTGCCCAGTACATAACTTAAGCATTAATAATTGACAGTGCAAATCTTCAAACACTTGGTGAACATATGAAAGTTGTGTTAAATGCCGGCTTGTGTGTATTGTGCTGCTGTGTATGCTAAGTGCAAACGTGGATGTGGAGTGCATTGCAGTAAACGTGTATGAGAGAGAAGAAATGAGTGAGTGAGTGTGTGCAAGTGTGTGCATGGTGCGGGTGCCTCGCGGTGCTCGCACTGTGTGTGGTGTGTGCATGGCGGGTGCCGCTGTGTTGAGTGTGAATGTGTATATGTGTTGTGCTTGCATGTTAAGTATGTGCCATGACTCTCGTGTAGTGCTTGAGAATTGTAAGATCATAGTGGCTAAGTGTGTGTTCGTTTCCAATTCATGCCCAAATCATATCATTTACACAACACTTCGACATTTTCCACATTGAACAGATCATGAGCATTCTTGCACACAAGTCATTAACCAAGCACCATTTTCATCAATATTTCATGCAGAAACTCAAGTACGCACAGTGAATGAGTCGGTACAAACTCGACTTATCAATATGGATTTTTCAAAAAATTTATTTTTTCATTTTTTACACTCAATTCTTTAAGAAACAAATTAAAAATATAAATGGGAGTAAAAATGGCATGAAAACACTCCACAATAGCCACTTTTTCTACTTTTGCATTTTTTACCAAAACTCGTGAGTTATAGCCCACGAAAAAATAGTGATTCTTGAAAAAATTTAGTTTTCAATTTTTTACACTCCTTTCTCTAGATTAAAAATTACAAATATAGGTGGGTGTAAAGAATTGCATGAAAATACACCACAACAACAAGATTTTCGGCTTTCGCGTTTCTGACCGAAACTCATGAGTTATAGCCCACGAAAAATAGTGATCCTTAAAAAAATTACTTTTCGGTTTTCTACACTCCATTCTCTAGATAACACATTAAAAATATATGAGTGTATAAAAAATGGAATGAAAATAATCCACATTATTTAATTTCTGAAACTTGCTATTTTTTATCGAAATTCGTATAGCCCACGAAAAATACTGATTTTTCAAAAAATTTCTTTTTCCATTTTTAACACTCTATTCTATAGGAAACACATTACAAATATAAATGGGAGAAAAAATTCCATGAAAATACTTCACAACAGCCACTTTTTCTACATTTGCATTTTTTACCGAAACTCGTGAGTTATAGACCACAAAAAATAGTAATTTTTTAAAAATATTGCTTTCCAATTTTTTACACTCCTTTCTCTAATTAAAACATTACAAATATAGTTGGGTGTAAAAAATTGTACAAAAATACACCACAACAACAAGTTTTTCTATTTTTGCATTTTTTTGGCAAAAACTCGTGAGTTATAGCCTACGAAAAATAGAGATTCTTCAAAAAATATACTTTTCCATTTTTTACACTCAGTTCTAATGATAACACATTACAAATATAGGTGAGTGCAAAAACTGGCAAGAAAATAGTCTACAACAGTCAATTTTTGAAACTTGCCTTGTTTTACCAAAACTCGTGGGTTAAAGCCTGCAAAAAATACCGATTTTTTAAGAATTTAATTTTTTATTTTTTACACTCCTTTCTCTAGAGAACACATTAAAAATATAGGTGGGTGTAAACAATTGCATAAAAATTCACAATAACTAGTTTTTCTACTTTTACATTATTTTACCAAATTTCATGAGTTATAGCCCACGAAAAATAGTGATTCTTCAAAAAAATTTCTTTTCCATTTTTTACACTTTATTATATTGGAAACACATTACAAATATAAATGGGAGTAAAAAATGGCATGAAAATAATCCACAACAACCAGTTTTTCTACTTTTGCAATTTTTACCAAAACTCGTGAGTTTATAGCCCACGAAAAATTGTGATTCTTCAAAAAATTTAATTTCCACTTTTTATGCAAGGTTCTCAATATAACACATTATAAAAATAGGTCCGTGTAAAAATTGGCAAGAAAATGGTTCACAAGAGTCAATCTTTTAAAAATGTTGTTTTTACCAAAACTCGTAAGTTAAAACCCACGAAAGATATGGATTTTTCAAAAAATTTACTTTTCCATTTTTTACACTCAGTTCTTTGGGAAACAAATTAAAAATATAAATGGGAGTAAAAAATGGCATGAAAACACTCCACAATAGCCACTTTTTCTATTTTTGCATTTTTTTACCAAAACTCGTAGTTATAGCCCACGAAAAAATAGTGATTCTTGAAAATATTTAGTTTTCAATTTTTTACACTCCTTTATCGAGATTAAAAATTATAAATATAGGTGGGTGTAAAGAATTGCATGAAAATACACCACAACAACAAGATTTTCTGCTTGCGCGTTTCTGACCGAAACTCATGAGTTATAGCCCACGAAAAATAGTGATCCTTAAAAAATTACTTTTCAATTTTCTACACTCCATTCTATAGATAATACATTAAAAATATATGAGTGTATAAAAAATGGAATGAAAATAATCCACATTATCTAATTTCTGAAACTTGCTATTTTTTATCGAAATTCGTGAGAAGCCCACGAAAAATACTGATTTTTCAAAAAAAAAAAATTCATTTTTTAAACTCTATTCTATAGGAAACACATTACAAATATAAATGGGAGAAAAAAAATGGCATGAAAATACTTCAAAACAGCCACTTTTTCTACATTTGCATTTTTTACCGAAACTCGTGAGTTATAGACCACAAAAATAGTGATTTTTTAAAAAAATTACTTTCCAATTTTTTACACTTCTTTCTGTAGATAACACATTACAAATATAGGTGTGTGTAAAAAATTGCATAAAAATACACCACAATAACAAGTTTTTCTATTTTTGCATTTTTTTGCCAAAACTCGTGAGTTACAACCCACGAAAAATAGTGATTCTTCAAAAAATATACTTTTCCATTTTTTACCGAATTTCGTGAGTTAAAGCCCACGAAAAATACTGATTTTTCAAAAAATTTCTTTTTCCATTTTTTACACTCTATTCTATGGGAAACACATTACAATTATAAATGGGAGAAAAAAATGGCATGAAAATACTTCACAACAGCCACTTTTTCTACATTTGCATTTTTTTACCGAAACTCGTGAGTTATAGCTAACAAAAAATAGTAATTTTTTAAAAAAATTACTTTCCAATTTTTTACACTTCTTTCTGTAGATAACACATTACAAATATAGGTGTGTGTAAAAAATTGCATAAAAAATACACCACAACAACAAGTTTTTCTATTTTTATATTTTTTGGCAAAAACTCGTGAGTTACAACCCACACAAAATAGTGATTCTTCAAAAAAAAAAATACTTTTCCATTTTTTACACTCGAAAAAAAAACACTCAATTCTAATGATAACACATTATAAATATAGGTGGGTGGAAAAATTGGCAAGAAAATAGTCCACAACAGTCAATTTTTGAAACTTGACGTTCTTTTCCAAAACCCGTGGGTTAAAGCCCACGAAAAATGCCGATTTTTTAAGAATTTAATTTTCTATTTTTTACACTCCTTTCTCTAGAGAACACATTGAAAATATAGGTGGGTGTAAACAATTGCATAAAAATTCACAACAACTAGTTTTTCTACTTTTGCATTATTTTACCAAAGTTCATGAGTTGTAGCCTACGAAAAATAGTGATTCTTCAAAAAAATTACTTTTCCAGTTTTTTACACTTTATTCTATAGGAAACACATTACAAATATAAATTGGAGTAAAAAATGGCATGAAAATACTCCACAATAACCAGTTTTTCTACTTTTGCAATTTTTACCAAAACTCGTGAGTTAGCCCACGAAAAATTGTGATTCTTCAAAAAATTTAATTTACATTTTTTACACAGGGTTCTCAATATAACACATTATAAAAATAGGTCCATGTAAAAATTGGCAAGAAAATGGTTCATAAAAGTCAATTTTTAAAAATACCGTTTTTTACCAAAACTCGTAAGTTAAAACCCACGAAGGACATAGATTTTTTACAAAATTTACTTTTCCATTTTTTACACTCAGTTCTAAAGGAAACACATTAAAAATATAAATGGGAGTAAAAAAATGGCATGCAAAAACACTCCACAATAGCCACTTTTTCTACTTTTGCATTTTTTACCAAAACTCGTGAGTTATAGCCTACGAAAAAATAGTGATTATTGAAAAAATTTAGTTTTCAATTTTTTACACTCCTTTCTCTAGATTAAAAATTACAAATATAGGTGGGTGTGAAGAATTGCATGATAATATACCACAACAACAAGATTTTCTGCTTTCGCGTTTCTGACCGAAACTCATGAGTTATAGTCCACGAAAAATAGTGATCCTTAAAAAAATTACTTTTCGATTTTCTACACTTCATTCTCTAGATAACACATTAAAAATATATGAATGTATAAAAAATGGAATGAAAATAATCCACATTATCTAATTTCTGAAACTTGCTATTTTTTACCGAAATTCGTGAGTTAAAGCCCACGAAAAATACTGATTTTTCAAAAAAAATTCTTTTTCCATTTTTTACACCCTATTCAATAGGAAACACATTACAAATATAAATGGGAGAAAATTGGCATGAAAATACTTCACAACAGCCACTTTTTCTACATTTGCATTTTTTACCGAAACTCGTGAGTTATAGACCACAAAAAATAGTAATTTTTAAAAATATTGCTTTCCAATTTTTTACACTCCTTTCTCTAATTAAAACATTACAAATATAGTTGGGTGTAAAAAATTGTACAAAAAATACACCACAACAACAAGTTTTTCTATTTTTGCATTTTTTTGGCAAAAACTCGTGAGTTATAGCCTACGAAAAATAGAGATTCTTCAAAAAATATACTTTTCCATTTTTTACACTCGGTTCTAATGATAACACATTACAAATATAGGTGTGTACAAAAATTGGCCAGAAAATAGTCCACAACAGTCAATTTTTGAAACTTGCCTTTTTTACCAAAACCCGTGGGTTAAAGCCCACGAAAAATACCGATTTTTTAAGAATTAATTTTCTATTTTTTACACTCCTTTCTCTAGAGAACACATTAAAAATATAGGTGGGTGTAAACAATTGTATAAAAATTCACAACAACTAGTTTTTCTACTTTTGCATTATTTTACCAAAGTTCATGAGTTATAGCCCACGAAAAATAGTGATTCTTCAAAAAATTTACTTTTCCATTTTTTACACTTTATTCTATAGGAAACACAATACAAATATAAATTGGAGTAAAAAATGGCATGAAAATACTCCACAACAAAATTGAAGATTTGCATTTACAAACATCATTTCCTTCAGATTAGAGCTTCAGTTACATGAAGACAGCAGAAATAAAATATTAAAAGCTTATTCAAATGGGAAATTGCAAAGACCAAAACAAAACTAATCAAAAGAAAGTGAGAAAATTAACATACAAGGGGAGATACAACAGGTGACAAGGGAAAAGCCACATTCATAGCCTAACAATGCCCCAACAAGTTCCTTTCAAATAAGCACTTTCCTGGGAACATTCTGAGAAGTATTTCCATCAACAGTTTTGTCTCCAATTTTTTATCTCCTGCTTCTGAAACAAGAACATTGCTTCAATGAAGTACACCAACCTGGGTAGAAATCCACCTGAGCAGAAATTAGCGTTGCTTGGTGTTAGAAATTAACTAAAGCATGATCATAGCATCAGTATTCAAATCCAGAGAATAATTTCCTGCACGTCAGTTAACCAAAAGAGAAAAGAAAGAAATTTACTGATATTCGCCAGTCTTCTGAGAACTTCTGTATTCTCAAACCTTTGAAATATCAAATTGTTTTCAAACACGAGCCAGATCAATGAAGAGAATGAAACAACTGAATTGCCTGCCCTGCAATCTCCAAATGAGAAGCCAATGGAACATATTTTGGTAAATGGAATGAGGTTATGATAGGAAATTAAACCTTTGCAACATTTAGCCATCAGGATATATATGACTCTTGTCCTACAGAGAATATATCCTACATGTATCGAGAAAATACATTTAAGTTTAGTAGCTAGCCAAAATCAATGGACGCAACTAGTAAATCATACCAACTGGAGAAAATAAGCTGATATCTTTAGTTAGTTTGATGCTGATGTTGCCCACTGTCTCCATCAGAGAAAGGAGGCAAACCCAACAACACCTTAGAATTAAGCAAGATGTACGAGCCGCCAAATGGGCCCCTGGAAATGCAGGTGAAGTGTCAATAACATCATCTTATGCTGCTAAATGGTGTGGAAGGAATCAAATAAAATTTAAAACAGATCACAAGATTTACTTGCCCAAAAATGAAATTTCCTAAGCATCAATCACAAGGCAATGGATGGAAAATGACATCCTTTAGCACAATAATGTACATGTGGATAAAGGAATTTGCAAAGTCTTCAATGCGCACTGCAATTTGGCAAACACTGCACATAACCAAGTGTTTGACATCAATCCCTGAAAGTAAATAGGATAAAATAACAAGAAAGAATGAGCTGAAAATAGTTGCTGCATTCTAGAGATCCTTATTACAAACATTTCAATGTAAGAAAACATAAATCTTGGTGACCAAAATTGAAGCTATAGAATTATTTTTCACCTTGTTTCTTACAATGCTAAAAAGTTATCAACTAACTACAACAGAAACTCTACATAAAAGGCAAAAGGATCATAAGATAACGGAAAAAATCCAGTTTTCTGTCAAACAATTGGGATGCTGGTTGCATTAGATATTAATTTCCTTAACTCCATCAAATGCTCATCATTTGATATATGAAGGGTAATACGAAGGTTTGTCATCAATGTTTCTTGTTCCCAACTTAAAGGTCCCGATGCATGTAAAGCCTCCAGAGTGCAGCGGTAGGCATGCAACTCTAACCTATGAATTTCTGAAGCCAACTCCTCGTCATTGGAACATAAAGAGTTCTCTTCCTCGTAATGTAACGGACAAACAGATTCAGCATCACTGGAATGATCTTCAGCATGTTCAACGGGATATGACAAAATCCTAGAGGGCCATTCAATTGGATTGTCACATATAATGCCACAGCTGCCAACAGAGCTTGTAACATCATCAGCATCACTGAATTCCGAACTTCTTGATTGCGAATGCCCAACAACTCCAACAATTCTTATCACCCCCTCATCCATTTCAGAAAATTCTGCTGTCCTATGGTTAAAAGAAGAATATATTTGTTTTTCTCCTGGAATTTTCTTTGGACAAGCATAATATCCTAATTTCTCGGGCAATAGGAAAGGATCTTCAATTATCAATCGATGATATCTACCATCGTTTTCAATTGCTCTAAATTTTTGCGTACTTTCATGTGCTTTGGCCTGAGGGTAAAGATTGTGTGATCCTCTCTTCAAAGTTTTGCTGGAAACTAGACGTGAATCCTGGAAATCAATATTTTTTTCAGCGATAACATAGTCCTCCTCTTCATGGGAATCTAATTTTGCTCTTTTCCATTTAGTCGAGCCTGATGTCCGATTATAATTAAAAGAAGGTAGTTCATTGCATTTCTTGTCATCATAATTCCCAGAGCCCTGTTTGAAGAAGGAAAGTTGAAAGATAGTTAATTAACAAAATCAGGGAAGGAGCTAGCATCTTAATGCCATAAACCATGAAAGGATTCATGAGATTGTATTGAAAATGGTTGTCATACATCACTGAGTTTAGGACATGGTTAATAACAGCAAAACCTGAGAGCTATGGATCTCGTGTGCCATAATCATATAAGAATAAAACTCCTAGTACTGCATTAGATAGCAGAAAATAGATAGACATAAAGTTGATCGTGAAGGAAAGTAATAAATGACCAAGCAAAATCACCAAAAATGCAAAATCCTGAATAAGCATACTGTGAAACCCCAAAAAGAGAAATTGAAGCTTGATAGATAAGATTTTGATGGAAGTACCTTTCCAACTAAGACCCATTTTCCATTAATCCATGATTGCCTCAACCGAATATCAAACTTGCGAACTTTGAATTCATCCAAGGCACCAACCAGCCTCACCCACAAGTTGTTCCCCCTTAAAACCTTTGAGACAGTAGCCATCTTCCAAGAGTAATTGTGCAACACCTCCACAACATCACCAGGCATCCAGCATCCTGGAATTTGCACAATAGGAGGAAATGGCCGAATTAGCATCCCAGAAACCTCTTCGAAGATTACCTGATCCTGAGCACCCACATCCAATCTGACAGTGTAATTGTGTCCATTCCGAGATATAACCTCTGCACAGCGCCAGGACCCTGAAGGCACCTCATCCTTGCAAAAGACTTCAACTTTACAGCCTTCTATAAATCTCATGATATCAACTATCGCAATTCCAGTTTATATGTATGTACTCAAGAAACCTGCTTTCAGCCAAACAGGGAAAACCCAAAACAAGAAAATGTTAAACATGACGCATTTTGCAATAACAAAAAGGTCTTTTCAAAGGAAAAAAAAAAACAAAAACAAAAATCTTTCATTGATATTGATGTTGTTTGGCTTGTCAAATGAGTTTTTTTTTTTTTTTCCTGAAAAAAAAAGGCTGCAAAGTGTAATGCTAAATTGGTAAAACATAAAGAAAGCTCACATATGAATTTAACAAAACTGGAAGTATACTATCAAATTCGTGAAACAAAAAGCCTCCTCAGATGCAAACACATCCATATTCTTCAATCCGTCAAACAAACAATATAATCAACATATTTCCAGTATAACTACAATGCACATAAAAATCTATGAAAGGAACAAAAATAAATACAGATATACACATATATACGTACAACGTTATACTTACGCACAAACATCGCATACTCAACGTGTGCAGTAGTGATCAGATAAATCAAACGGTCCAAAACCAAAGCAAAGCAAAACTCAGGTTCAAAAATTCATAAAACAAAAAGACGTAAACTTTCAAATCATTAATTCCAAACTGAACAGTTCAAAATCATTATTTCTTCAACATCGTAAAATTAAGTTCCAGAAATGAAATCCAACAGCAAGTTAAATAATAATAAATAAAAAAAAACAAATTTCAGCAAAATTTAATTAACAAAAATTAATGAAGATATATATATATATATATATATATATATCAAAAAAGAGAGATTTACCAACTTCTCGTGCGATTATCAACTCAGGAAAGATTGTGGAGAGATTTAGGAAATGGAGTGTTTGAAATTTGTTGTGTGCTTCTAATTTTGTGTATTATTCTGTTCTTTTGTTTCTTTTTGCGTGAGTTTTCATGTGTTTTATGAAAAAAAAGAAAAAAAAAACAGTTTTTTTTTTCTTTTAAATTTATGTTTGTTTAAGTATTATTATTATTATTATGATTATGAGCATAAGAAAAAACAAAAAGAAACAAAGGAAGAATATTGTTTTAGCTGTAGTTGTTGTTGTGTACTTTCTGTCTCCTGGATGGAAATGTGTATTGTTATCCAATTAGCCAACTGTCCAAGATAGCTTCTTTGGGCTTATTGTGGGCTTTGCTTTGCTCTCATTCGGCATTCCCTAATTTTCAAATCATACTATTTTAAAATATGATAGTGAGATCGCTTGCATATAATTTCACTTTTAACGTATATAAAATATTAAATATTAGCGTATAAAGTATAAAAAATATTTCAAATATTAGTGTATAAAATATAAAAAATAAGTGAATTAATATATAAAGTATAATTCGCATATCACATATTATATATATGGACAATTCCACAAGAATTTTGGCGTTAAAATGTACCGTATGACTTAATTTTTTTTTAGTGGAAGAATTCACTATTGGATTGCTTTAGCTTCATTTTTTTTTTTTTTTTGAATCATTTGAGTAATTGAAATATTGGGAAAATCAGTTGGAGAAAAGTGTCAATAAATATTCTCTGTTTTTTAGTTAGTTAATAGTGTATAGTGTTAACCATTTACTCTATATAAGGAAAGAAAGTTGCAGGCAAGAATTATATTTATTTTTTCCAGCATTATATTTATGATGATCCACAGAATAATTATATTCAAGGTTGGGGGTATCAAATGTTTGTTATTTGTAATGTGAGTTTGGTAAATTTCATGTTCTTATACCAAAAGAAGAGTGGTTTTAAATGATGATTTGACATTAAAACTTTTAAGCTTTGGCATCGTCTTCCAACGAGGAATTAATAATTAGAGCTAGCTTTTACATCGTTAGCTGCATTACTTTCATTTGTATGCTTGTAAAACTCGTAAGATCATGGTTGTTTGTTTGGATGATTTCTTTCCAAAATCTTGATCCCAGTTTTATTTATTGGTGGTTTAATGGAACTGCAACCAAAACAATTGTTCCTCTTAAGGCAAATATACATTCTTTCACCGGTTACTTTTTAGGCCATTTAGTATAAGGTAATGCCTTCTTCAACCCATGAAAAATTTTAAGTTAACTATATGGAAATTATGGATAACGTGACTTTTGAGAATAAGAATAAACATAATTTTGTGCTTGAGGTCATTATAGTTTAAGCTGGTTTTATGATAAACGAGTTCATATATAAAAAAGCGAGTTAATAGTGATTTTAACGCATAATAAAAATAATAAGAAATTATACGATTCTATTGATGATTAATTATTCTTTTTATATATATACCACATTTTATATATCAAGCCATTTCACGTAAGTTTTTGTGTTTGATTTTCTTCCTAAGCTTGGAGATGTGTTAGAATATCTTCTTTCCAAAGTTGACATGTTTGCTGCATGCAATGGATGCTCAAAACTCAAAAGGGTTGAAACTAACCATCTTCTTTTACATGAAAAGAGAAAGCTTTCTTCACTCCGTATTTCATAATTGCCTTTTCGTTGCATGAAAAGAGATGTATAACTTATTATAATAAAGTATATGAAGAAAACGTAAAATGTGTCCGAAGACTCCTCTCCACCGGCTTTCGTTTATATGCCAAAATGAGTAACTTCATCTTTTATCTTTATCTTTATCTTTATAAGTGGAGATGCATATTTTATTAATTTACCTAATCATACCTTTCAACTTAGGCTAATTAATAAACCTTACAAAATTGATTGATGATTAAGTTCATTAATGAATAAAATGGGCTGTGATGGAGACCTTAAGTATCTAACAAAATGGGCTTATCTTTTACCTTTTCTTTTGAAAGATAATACTATAAGATTGTAGATGACCAATTGGGAGAACACTTACTTTGGATAAACATAAATTAACATATCCATATTAATATAAAAGGGCCCATTCGAAACGACAATTGCTTTGGTCCACCCATCATGAATAATTAATTTTAAAGATTGGAGCTGATTTCATCGCCAATTAGATTCAAGAACATTTAACACCATTTTTGCCTTTTTCGTTTAGGATCCCTCAACTTTGGAGTTTGTTACGTTTGGGACCTTATTCTTTCAAAAGTTTTATTATAGTACATTAACTTGAATTTTGTAATATGAACACTTCCCAATCAATTTTTCATCCATTTATGTAACGGTGCATATGTCATTTTGAGTGGAAAACAATAGAAAAAAATAATCCTCACCATAGGTTACATGCGTATGTACTCTGAAGAAAAAAAAAATAGAGTAAATAATAGAATCTTTTATCCTAATCACAGTATTTACTAATTTATTTTACAACCTTAAATCACGTGTATACTGCATAAAATATGTGCACAGCTACGGATACTTATTTTTTCCATTATTTGCCCCTCAAAATGATATGTGCACAACATATGGTTAATAAAATCGTTACATAAGTGAATGAAAAATGGATCAGGGACTATTCACGTTACAAAATCTAAATTAAAAAATTATAATGAAACTTTTAAAAGAATGTAATCAAAAGCGTAACAACCCCCAAACTTGAGGGATCATTGAGGTCATTTACCCTTTTTTTAAGTAAAAAACAATTTGGACTTTTGTTATTCTGGGGCCAAAACTGGTTATATAAATATATATTTTCCCATTATACCCAGGCTTCACCATGGGGAGCAGAATGTTCGGTTTTCTTTTGCCAAGGTGCAAAGAAAAAAAATTGTAAATTTTATTTTTAAGTACCAAAAGTTGTCACAAACTTATAGTGTAAATATAAAAATATGGCTTCAAAAGAAATAAAATTAGCATCCTGAAAGGAAGGCCGCTCCCGCTTTATTGAAGTTCACCAGGACTTCTAACCGGTCGGGAGAAGAACCAAAGAATTAGTGCACAAATAATGAGCACTAGGGGGATGAGGTGCACTGCTTTCTCTCCTGCCGAATTTGGAGAGCTTTCCTTCTTTGACTCATAAAAAATGGGATTATGAATCTCCAAATCATCATCCGCAGCAATCGCTACTTTTGGTGATGGTGAGTCCTTTGAAGCTGGCGACATGTTCACCGCATATTCATCAGAGACTCGGGAAACGCTTGCCGTTCTGTACATTTTCTGGGGAGGAGCAGTAACGCAAGATAGCAATGCAAACGCACGGAACTAAGAGTGGTGGAGCAGCACAATTTTATAGATGAACTGATCAAAATGAGTAAAGAGATAGTAACATGCGTAAAGCTTTGCTTTGGAAAAAATCAAAGGGAGAGAGAGAGAAGCGGCCCTTGGAAATCTTGGATGTATGGGTTTCATTGACTTTGGAATGCTGAAGAAATCTTTGAGCTATATTTTTCACAATATCAGCTTTAATTTCAACGTAATTAAAGGACTGTGCATGTGATCTTCACGTCTAAAACAAGTGTTGGCACATGATCATGGTGCCTTAACTATAATCACAGGATTAAATCCATGAATTCTTCAAGATATGGATTAGGGTCAACCCCTTCAACCTAGCCACTCTAGCTTCTCCAGTGGCAAGCCGTGCCTGAGTTGCTCAATAACTATTCCTCTTTTTCTGGATGGGTTTTTTCTTTCCTTTTCTTTTCTCTGAGTTATTTTGGTTTTGCAATGTTGTGGGTTGATTTAAGATTCAAATGAAGAACCTTTCACCCAAAGAGAAGCTTGAAAACATATAGATGAAACTATAAGTAACAGCTAAAGAATTCGTCCCCAACCTGTAACTTTTAACCAAATTTGGAAGAAACAAAAGGAGAAAAGCAAAACAAATTCTCTAATATTCTCATACATAAGATGGTAAATCGCAGCAAAACTTAGTGGTGCATAAAACACCAAATACTGCTGAAATGCATAAAATCACATAGAGAAGGCACGGGAAATACAGCAAGGTTCCGTGTCCGCACGGAAAATTACTTGATGCACCTGAGAAACATCGTAAATTTAGAGAGTCATTTCACTTACCATCTTGGATCACAGAAATCAAATACAAAGTTAGAAACTAATTAGCACCGAGTAATTCAAAATACAAAACGATGAATAGATTCCACAACTTGGCACATCATAATCATACAAGTCCTCCAGACTAATTTAAAGTTTAAAAATTGAATGTGCGGGATTGTAACCAAATGGGATGAACCCCATTAAAATAGTTCCCCCAACAAATGGACTAACTCAGGAAGCTAGGTAAATGCCGTATTTTGCAATTCCAGAATTAGAAATCGAACATGTCAACAAAGGCAACAAGGTGTTAATGAGCATAGTTAAGCAATGCCCGTGCCTGCTTATTTTTTTAGGCCACAGACATCTTAAATTGACGACATAATCAGGCTTCTAACTCGTTATAATAGTCATATCATATTACTAAATTAGGTAACTAATACGCGAGTTTATGACGTTGGAGTGCATCAATGTTCACCTGTTGCGGGTCTTCCCTTGCCATCTCACTCAATGTAAAATTTGTTTTTGAAATGAGGAAGCAGCTTCCCAGATGAATGTCTGATCTCGCAGTCAAATTCCGCCTCCATCAGTCGATGGTTGTCTTGAGAGCGATCCATCAAAAAATGGATGATCAATTCATCCCCAATATCAACACTAAGTGGAGGATGTATGAGGAACGCCTGACCAAAAATATAGGATGATTGGAATCCTTAACATCAGCTTCAGCATCCAGAAAGAAATCAAACTCGTAACAGCAGTAAATATTGCGTAATCAACAAAGTAAGAGGACAAAATGCAGGAAAAAGAATGAAGATCAAACATGAAAATGAAGATAATTATCAAATTGCTCCTAACATTGCTTGCATTTATGAATTTTCAGCTTCTAGAAGTTGAGATTATTCTCATAAGCCCATTTTGGACAGCATCACACAATATGGAAGGAGACAGACTAATGGTCAATGGAGCACTTACAAAATCTTAGATAGATGTAAACAACAAACTAAACATCTCAGGAAGCCAGACATAACTGAATCAGTAACTAACAGGAAACCAAGCTGGATATTTACTCAGCATTCATCCAGTATACTACAGATTACATTCAAAATGGTAAAAAGAAGAAATATAAAGGTGACAAGAATTGAAAGGTAAAATGCATGGAAACCTTAAAATCCCCCTAAGGTCTTTCAGTGGTCCTATATGGACAAATGGTTTAATTAACTCTCACGCTTAAAGATACAGAACAGTATGAAAAAAACCACATATAAGTACTGCTAAAAGCTCCATATCTACCCAACTTAAGATTAACAAAAATACTTCAGATCACTCCAACCCAAAACAAGAAAATAACAACCACCAAAGAAGCTAAATAGTCAAGAAACTAAAAACCACCAAAACCTAAAAAACACCACAAACTTCTTTCAACACCTAGTTTTCCTTGGATATCTTGCACACCAAATTATCAATTATTCAAGTTTCAGTAAACCAGTCCAACTAAGTGATAAAAAATTGCCCAGAAGCATAATAACCAATGATTGCCACAAACCTGCTGGCCCCAATGAGTGCCAAAATCTTCACTTGGAGCAGTTGTCAATTCAATTTCCTGTTGAGCAGGATTCTGTGTGCTTCCCTAGGTACCAAAAAATGTAGATTCCATTATATAGTATCCTTACTCCCGTAAGATGCAACTACTAACGGACAACTGAAGTTCCACTCACTCGAAAATGGACATCAAACCATCCAGCATATCCACAGAACCTAGCATTTTCAACAGAAATTGAAGTTGAAATGCTTGACCGAATACTACGAATCTCATCTATTGTTGCTGTCGAGCAATCTATTTCCTTTATAACGCTAGCTGCTCCAATAACTTGATTTGGATGAAGGTTGTTCCAGAGTGATGTCTGCAACAATCAAAAGCATAGCATGTTCTTTATTATGATACACTGAAAGCAAACAATAGTTTACAAAAAACATAGTTCTCAATTTTCGTAGCACACCAAATTGCGCAATCACGAAAGATGTAAACAATCTTTCTTTTCCCCTAAATAGTACAAGAGTTTCCTGTCCTGGCACTCAATTCTTGGCAAAGCAACCATAGGCATGTATCTGCTACAACAAAATGGAATTTTTGCTAGTCTTCAAGCAAGAAAAAAACTGTTTTCCAATGGAATCTAAATGCTAATTCACAGCATTTCACCAATTATACAAATGTCCAAGAAATGGAATCAATTCTTTTTATAATGCAAATGTCCAAGAAAGTTTGGCTGCATTCATCAATTCTTATCCATCACTGTGAAATAATAAAAGCCCCTGTGCCCAACATCATTTTTTTTTGTCTTTATGAATCATATAATGCTTCATAGGTTTCACAAATAATGACCAAGTTTGCTTTTCGAACTGTGCTCCAGCTATATCTACTTACTTCAAAGAATACTTTAATCATAACAAGACACTTCTCTCTAAATATACTCTGTACAATAACATGTAGCAACACCCTACATTCATTTCTTTGTCCTCCAATTCAAATTCCCATATACAGGCCACACAAATCTCCCACTTTCTCCTTAACAGTACATTCTTCAAGTATTTCCTATTCGTGGTGCCCAACCAACTCAAACAATCATTATGAAATGATGGCAATATATGTCAATCAAGTGACTGATTCATCCTACATAATGAAATCAAATAGAACCACCCTGCAACACAACATGCAGATATACACTAAAGGAACAAAAAATTTGCACCTGAAACTTTAAACACGCATACAGATAGTTAAATATTTACCTGTACAAAATTCTACAACAAAAAATATACTCATGTCCTACCAGCATTAAATAATAGAGAAGGAGAGAGGGAGGGGGCAATGATGGGGCAACAGCAGGGATATTGTAGATTCAAAACAAGTCTCATCCTCTAATCAATTCATTCTAACATGTAAAAACCATAATGGCAAAAATAAGAAGTACATCGAGAACAGCATTTCTCAAGAAATATGTCCACAGTGTTCACAATTTATTTGTGGAAGTTTATAAACAAAATTTTTTGACTCTGGAGCAGTAACCTGTAGATAGTATTTTCTCTGCTCGTCAGTGAAAGGCTTTGTAAAGATACTCATGTCCACTCCATAATCAACTTTAGTCTCATCAATAAAGTTGTACCAGTCATCCATGGTTCGATCGTATTCACCCATTTTCTGATCCCCCAATCTAGACCTGATAGGCGCAACCCACATGCGAGCATGGCTTGGATACCTGTCAGGCCAGAGCTCAAGTAATCAATCTAGAACGCACCAGTAATCACAGACATAACATTTTGTTGAAATTTTCCTTTTAGAAAAACCTATTTATAACTGCAGAATATGTAAAATGGGGTTTATCATGATTATGCTTTATACTATCCATAGGCATGTCAAGTTGTTTACAAACAATTAAGACAAGATGAAACTGAAACCAAAATAGCAGCTAAAGTTCAGCCAAATGTACAAAGTAAAAATACTCACATAAGTCCATCTGGCTGAAGCCAGCGATCACGGGCACAAATTACTGAGTCAAACATCGATTCACGTAGAAGAAAGTATCCCATCCATTCGGAGATGATTACATCAACTAGCCAAAAACCAAAAAGTTGGCAAGACTAAAATCAAAATGACCTCAAAACACCAACATACCAAAACCAAAAAAAGAAAAAGGAAATAAAACCTTTTTCTGGAAGTGTAATATCTTCAATGGATCCCTCAATCACTTCAACTAGATGCTCAAGTTTATTTGCTTTAACAAGTTCCCGGGCATGCTCTGCCATCTTGGTAGCTTCTACAGCGTACACTTTCCTTGCACCTGCTTGAGCTGACCATATGGCCAAAATTCCACTCCCTGTTCCTACATCCAGAACAGTCTACTCCGTGGATTCACCAATTTAGTACTTGTAACTACAACAAGCCCCCCAATCGGATACTCAAAAGTAATAATAACATGGTTGCTATTAAACTATGAAAAGACAAAACAATTAAATTTCTTGAATTTCCAATGATAACAAAATAACCCACACTTCAACACAACTTTGTCAAAATTGATGCTTATTATTGCAAAATTTCTTTCTTTCCATTTTGTTTAATATTTTTGCAACCTTTTCTTGAATAAATTTTCCCATCATTTTTAAGCAAACAACTAAGTTCATCTCTATCTCAAACACCCACCAAAAAAAGGCAATCTTTTCAAGCATAAACCACCCGAAAAAATTGCATATAAACATAATGACACTGGGGGATTAAAAAACAAAAAAAAATACCTTTCCAAGGAAGTGATGCCTGTTCTTAAAAACAGCATTAAAATAAGCGTTCATGCGAACGCGGTCAGAGAGCATCTCTTTCTGATGGTAAAGAAAGGCGTAAGTGCAGAAATAGTTGGCGAAATCTACACCTTTGTCCACGACGGCGCCACCGCCGTTCACAGAGGGTGCAGCGCGGTTGCAGCCGCCTATTCCTTTACCGGAGCTTCCCATCATCTCACGGTAAAGTAAGTCCCCACTCAGCTGAGCCGGGTACAACCGTACAAGGGTACAAGTTGGCGTTGAGACTTAAAAGAGAGTTAAAGATTTTGACTGTTTAGGGCAGCTCTCGTTATTTATAGTGCTTCCTTTATTCGGAGGGAAGAAAATTGGATCGTGCGTGTTCTCTTTTTTAAATTTTTTTTTTTTTTTTTTTTAGATTTCGGGAATTTTTCGTTTTTTTTCCAATCATTTTTGTTTTATGCTTTAAAATAATTTTCATATTAATTATTTGATATGTTATTTGAAGAAACAAAAAATGGGCTGATTTCTCATCTTTTTCTTAAACTCAAGAATTGTAGCAAAAGTATTAATTAGTGAAATTGGCACATTACATAGAATCATAGATATTCTTAAAAGTAGAGGAAAATGGGGTATAATTGTTGAGTAAGATATTGTTACCATTGTTTCTTAAACTGTTAAACATCTATTGATTATGTGAAAAGTAATTTGAGCCATACAAAGGGAGAAGCGAGGAGGTTTTGAGAGTTAAATTTTGAAAATGAAAATTAAACTCATAATTTTAATATCCTATGAATAACAGTGACTTTCTTTCTTTCTTTTTTAATTTCTTTTCTGTAGAATATCACACAGAAAGTAGAGGCCTAGAGGGTGCTTCATTCATGCTCTAAAATAGAAATTGAAATTGGAATGATATATAACAATTTTTATAGTACAAAAATATTATCTGAATTACATCAATTCAATTTTTAAAATTATTTTAAACTATATTTTCTTTTGTCTGTCTTTTTCTCTTTTCCTACCTTAACATTCGTGTTTGACCGTTCATTTGAGCGGGACAGTACTCGACTACTCGTTCCCTAATGTAAGCCTTCTCAGTGATTTTACTGACCAGACAAGAAGAGTAAAAATGTTTGAATGCCGACTCTCAGTCATCTGGCGTTTCTTCAGATAATCCCTTCAGTCAACAGTATTAGCCAGTTCTGTTTGTAATGATACACTTCTCTGTTGTAAACTGTGGAGTGCAATCCAACAATCTTTTCTCTGGCAGAAAATGGACTTTTTCGGCTAGTGTTGCAGATATCTTCGTCTAGATGGTCATAATAATGCGATCAAAAGAGAACCTTATGTTGGGATATGTAGGATCATATTCTATTATATTGTCCTCATAATCATACCGTGTTATGTGTACACTTGTTCATTTTCATAATCCAGGCCTTTTGATCTATCACTGACAATGACATCAAAGCCTGGAGATGATTCTAGCCAATCTTCCTTCTTAATATGACCATCCAACTGATTATCTGAGCTTTGATCAGTAGATTCATGAGATCTCCTGATCTGGACAAAGGCCCTCAGTGTGAATTGGGGAATTAGACCTGATTGTGGCAGCTTCTTCAGATGGAGATTTAGATATCATTCACGAGCACTTCTCGGCAACATTATCACGGGGTGGATTTCTTGAAATTGTATTCAGGCATAGCCTTAATTTGATCCTCCTGTGCTCTTGAAATTGGTCCCAAATGAACTAATTAGGCCCTGAATCAGTTCCCTTGGACATCTTTTTCTTCAAAAGTTTGTCCATCAACAGATGCAGAAGCTTACTTTGAAGATTTCCAAGAACGTGCAGTTCCATCAGGTTCATGCATAAAGAAGCACCTCTCACCATTATTGCAACATCCATTGTAATAGTAGCAGCAACAAGGAACATTTGTCTTGTTTACAGGCAATGCAGGTTCGTAGAAGCAGTTTCATTTCGCCCATCCAATGGTTGTGAATGCACAGAGAGTAGTTTAGTTTACTTATTCAAGCAACAAATAAACTCCTGACCAACAATTCATTGCATTTAAATGAAGAAAATGGACATTGGAGCTTCAAAATATTGTGAAGCAATAAACCAGGAATACTAAACAACTAATCAACACTCTATGAACTTGGCTAAAGTAAACAACTGCCGTGTTACGTGTATATGAATTATTCTAACATAATTCTTAATATTTCAGTATATCACCAAAATAAAAAATAATGCTGCAAATATTAGTCACCCAACTCCACCTAATTTGAGTGATTTCAACACACTTAAAATCTCACTTGTCATCCAACAAGCATAAGACTAACAATAAATTGAATTAAGAAACCATTTAAATGAAAAAAATGCACTCACACAAAGAAAAACACATTACTCTAATGTCAACTTTGTACATATAAATTGGTATTGGTCTCAAAAACTTCAATTTCATGACTTGTGCTTGCCTCAAAGATTTAAGACTTGTGATGTCTCTTGTCAAAGTTTTCTGTACAAATGCAGCCTACTATGCATCAAACTGGATTTTCATTTTCAATTCCATCATTTTTTTTGGTTATTTAAGTTCTCTCCTCTTCCTTGGTTCCCATTCTAGAGTGACGCCGGATTGAATTTTAAGTGTGCCAATGCTTTGATAGATTTCTGATACATCAGATGGAATATGCAATCCACGATTATAATTAATTAATTGAATTTATTCAAATTTATAGTTTTATGTTTTTATATTTTTATATACAATTTTTGCACAAATTGCATATAATGTATTTGTTAGTTATTACATATAAAATTATCTTGTTGTATATTTAAATTATATTTACCACCCTGAAGTTTGATAAAAGTACCAAACGAATCCTATGGTTTTAAAAAATTACCGTCACCCCCTTGACTGAGCAAACGTTTAACAAATTAACCCCTCTCACTAAAAAATATGCGTGTATTACCTAATATGCCCTTAAAACTATTAGCATAGGACTTTCAAAAAATAGATTTTTTTACAAGTAAATTGAAAAGCATTAACTTAAACAGAAAGAACAACAACACGAATTGCATTGCATGATTGCATCCTATTCTCATATATAAATATAGAAGACAAATTGGGATTGGATAAAAAGCAATCCAAGTACAATATAAAACTTTGCTTAACCTTCAAATAAAGGTTAAGTTAAATTAGATTTCCGACAAGTTGAAAACCAAAAAAAAAACACATTATATATATATATATATTAAAAATGTTATTTGGAAAAATGCTTTTGTAAAACCATTTAGTTAAGAAAATTTTTTGTAGTTTAACAAATTACAAAAGTAGTTAGAATATTAAATAAGCCTAGGATTTTAACTTTAGAGCAACAAATAATGATTGGTTCATATATAAAATGGAATTAATCTTCATTTAACTCATGGTTCTAATTTTCTACTATTTTTATGATATTTTAAAATCGCAATTAAATTATCATAGTATATATGAACATGTTTCACAAGAATAAAGACACCAACTGTTTTTTCATTTATTTATTTTTTTCAATTATAATTGAAACCCAATCAAAGATTCAATAACAAGAAGGTAGTCATCCGCTCATGGAATAAAAACTAAAACCCTCTGAATATACAGACGGCAGACTATTGGTGAGTAGAGATGCAGGAGGCAATTTCATTTTGACATTTACGTATTAAACTAAAGTCCGGCACAGCATATTTAATTAGGACTTAATCTTTCTTGGATACTTCTTATGTCGCTCTAATTGACTTTGTCTTGGTCTTTTTAAAAGTGAATATATATATTTTAGCCTGATTTTCTAAACAAAATAAGATTCTATATAAACTAAACAACTTAAAAGTTACAAAATAATTCTATTAATTATAAAATAATTCAATGGTCAGAATATTCATTCAAAGAGATTAATCAGCGTCTTATTAGTTCACTCACACACGGTAATTGACAAGGACATATGTATTATTAGTTTATGTAAATTAAGGGTATAGGATATTATACAGAAAAAAAAAAAGAAATGGTCAAAAAGTATAAAAGTAATAATACTATATGTTTCATTAATTTAGATCAGATCTTCTGTTTAATATTTATTTTATTTAACATTAAAAATAATGTAGTTTTATTAAAAGTGGGGACTAAATGTATAAATATCACTAAAATTAGTTTACACCCTAACCAACTATAACGTAATTTTAAGTAAGACGAATAAAATTTTGAATAGAAGATCTCATGTGCATCATAACTAGTGAAGAACCCATCGTAATTAAATTGGAAGTGCAAATCATTTTGGAATGATTAAGAAATGAGTTTAGGTTACACAAAAATTGAGGTAAGCGAAAGAAGATAAAATACCGTTCGACCAAACATAAATAAAACGACATGAAAAAAAAGTAAAAGAGTGTGTGTAATAATGTTCATTTTGATACACACAAAAAATATTTGTACTTATAGAAAGAACACTTTATAATTAATTCTAAGCCGAAGTAGGTGAACTCAAATACTTTTCAAACCGTGTTACTAGTTTGATCCAAAGACCGACCTTGGTCGAGTTGATAACTTGAAAATGGAGTTAATATAGAATTTAATGTTGTTAACTCCCATGTCTCTGTCGTCCAGTACCCACCCTCGATTGAAAACTCGATGTAAAGCCCAGAAGAACAATGAAAACGAATCTTCTCTTCCTTTTTTATTCCTAGAAACAGCAATGATACATCCATGGAGGACAGGAAAGCTAACATAATTGCTATTTCGTTGGTTTCAATTTTCACCATCACTATTATTATTGCTCGTATAACTTTAAAGCTTTCCAAGACGTTTTTCTTAATCTGTGGAGCCAATATTGCAGCGATCATTGCTGTTTTCATAGTTGTTATAATCAGGAGGCGATACAACAGGCGGAGAAAACTTTTAGAGACCCGGCTTGTTTTAGAAGGTCGCGAGCTAAGGATTGAGTACAGTTTTCTCAGGAAAGTCGCAGGAGTTCCAACTAAGTTCAGGTACAAGGAACTCGAAGAAGCAACCGATGGTTTTCAAGCTTTGTTAGGCAGTGGAGCATCAGCTTCTGTATTCAAAGGAATCTTAACTGATGGTACCACTGTTGCAGTCAAAAGGATTGTTGGAGATGAGCGTGGTGAAAAGGAATTTAGATCAGAAGTAGCAGCCATTGCCAGTGTACAACATGTCAACCTTCTTCGCCTTCTTGGATATAGCAGCGTGCCATCGGGGCCTCGGTTTTTGATCTATGAGTTTATTTTCAATGGATCATTGGATAATTGGATCTTTCCGCAAAAGGAAAGCCAAGGCTTACGAAGGGGTGGATGTTTGTCTTGGGATTTGAGGTGTAAAGTTGCAATTGATGTTGCCAAGGCACTCTCTTATTTGCATCATGATTGCAGGTCATGCATCTTACATCTTGATGTGAAGCCGGAAAATATTCTTCTTGATGAGAGGTTTCATGCGCTCGTGGCTGATTTTGGGCTTTCAAAGTTAATGGGAAAAGAGGAGAGTAGGATAGTGACGACAATTCGGGGGACTAGAGGGTATTTGGCTCCAGAATGGCTACTGGAAAATGGTGTTTCTGAGAAGTGTGATGTGTATGGTTTTGGGATGGTGCTTTTGGAGATTATCGGAGGCCGAAGGAATATTTGCGCAATTGAAGATGGAGATAAATCGAAGAAAAAATTCCAGTTTTTTGCAAAGATCGTGGCTGAGAAATTGAGAGAAGGAAAAGTTATGGAGATCGTTGACCAAAGACTATTGCTAGCTGGAGGAGTTGATGAGAGGCTGGTTAGGAGGTTGGTTTCAATAGCATTGTGGTGTATACAAGATATGCCTAAGGTTAGGCCAAGTATGTCCCTTGTGGTGGAAATGCTTGAGGGGCGTGTGCCTGTGGATGAGCCGCCTGCTACGAAAATGCTCATGTTTGATTTACTGTTAACTGACGAAGATGATCGTGGCAGGCCTAGGTTACCTGCCGTTGGAACGACCCAAATGGATGGTACAATCCCTTCAACAGCGAGTTATTCATATTCAATGTCTATACTTTCAGGCCGTTAAAATTGAGGCTTGGAGCTGCTTCCTTTCGAGATATTTTTGTTATGCTCTTTGATGCTCTAAGTTCTAACACGATTTGTTTTAAATAATACTAGTTGCCTTTTTTCATAGAAGTCGATTACTACTAAACATGAATAGGGACTCCTAAAACATTCATCAACACAACATGATCATCCCCATTACCTTTTTGTACAACATGATCTCATACTTAACATAATTTTAGGTTCATAGATAAAACTAGATAAAATTTTAAGTCATAATAAAAATAGTAAATTAAATCACAATTTCAATCCTTATTAATTGATTTAATATATATATATATATATATATATATATATATATATATATATACACACCAAGTATCATTTATTGAACTAGCTTACCCCTTTAGGCAGGCAGGAATTTTGGCTTAGAAATGACTACCCATTTCTTACACAACTACCACTTTACTCATATCATAGATGCAAGACATGAAATAATTCAAAGTCAAATGTGAACTTATAAAAAAAAAAGAAAAAAAAAACCTTAGGCTCTAAAAACTTTATATATGTGGTTCTAAAGGATTTCTAACTCAATACTTCGTAATCATTTCCAAATGAAAATGGTAGCCTAATCTATAGCTACCTCCCCATCAGGCCATCACAGGGTGAAGGAAGGCAAACCGAGAATGAATAACTCCCTCGTCTAAAGTCTAAACTTAACCCTTGCTTGATGCTAAAGCCCGATTTAGTGACATAATAATCCAAACAAGTAAATTATAACATAAAATGAAAAACAAAACAGCCTCAGATCACGAATTTCAGACACTATATCAGAATAGAAATGTTGAGTTAGGATAAGAAAGTTGCGTCCCATTGAAGTTGATACACCCTTTCTTGTACCGATCCTGCAATGCCCAAATACTATAGGACTACTAAAACAAACATTCAACATAACCAAAACAAGTGTCATTCACCACATCAATAAGCCAGAAGTGATAGTAGCACCTATAACTATAAGTTCCTACTAGAATAACGCTGTAGTTCAGCAAATCAGTATTCACCAAATCAATAGAAGTGATAGCTAATACGATCGTAGACCCTTAAAGACTCTAAGAACGCAACTCAAGATCAATTTGAGGAATTAAATGACTAGAATATAAGGAGTCAGCCCCAAAATCCAACAAGAATTAGAAACTTACCTATCAAGTTAAGTAACGAACACCCCAAGAATACTGTTCCTTAGAACCCTCGTTATCAAAGATCCCAAACAATCAAACCCTTGATTTAATAGAATTGTTGTTATTCACAAAGAACAAAAGAAAGTTTTGCAAACTTAATAATTCAAAATTGTCTGTCGAAAAACATACATAAGGTTGCCTTTTATAGGCTCTTAACCCTGAGGAAATAACGGCTAACAAAATTTAAAACAAAACAGCCTATTTTCCCGCACGTCGCGACGTCGGACTCTCCACGTCGCGACGTGGGGAATTATTTGGCAATTAAATGTCGAATTTTTTATTCCAATTTTTTTTTCAGAAATTTCCAGTGAGTCACGTCGTGATGTGGAAAGGCCTGGACGTCGCGACGTCGGTGCACATCACGACGTCTGTGGTCGCACATCGTGACGTCGCCGAGCTCTTGTGGACGTCGCAACGTCGGTGGTTGCACATCGCGACGTTGGTGTTTTCCTTTGGACTCCCCTTTTGCGATTCTCCACGTCGCGACGTGAGACTCCGTGGAGCTTTTTATACTCATTGTACATCTTTTTCATCCATTCTTACCTCCAAAGCTCCATTTTGATCTACCACAGCATTGTACTCCATTTGTGATACTTCCAAACATGAGATGAACGCTGCATCCTTGTCACGAACTTCACGAACTAATTTACGCTCAAAAAGGTCTTCAATCAATGAATATAGCGCCGTCTTCATTCGCTTAGTCCTTGAACGAGTCAAAGGTTCACCAATTCCTTGCAATGGATCATCCACAAGGCTTCTTGAGTTGGCTTCCTCATCATTACGATAGCAAGTTCCTACTAGAATAAGGTTCTAATTCAACACATTGATGCGAATGGAAGGATCTGGAGAGGCGGAGGGTAGTTGTTATTGCTGATTTGATTGGCGGTTTCTAACCTTCTGCCGGATCGTCTTAGGATTTATATAGTTCCACAATTATCTCGGATTTGAGTGATTCCTCATAAATGCCAGGCCTCTGGTAGATGTGTCAATCACTGAGTTCATGATCCACCCTCATGTTTTTCTAGTCCAGCTTGATGCTTGAAAAATTTTATGTAGCACCCAACCAATCAAGAGGCAGGCGATGAGCATCACAACACAGGTAAGTGGCTTCTCGAGTTTAACATTCATGTATCCTTCCAGCTGTAGATAGCTAATATCAACAAATGCTCGTAACTCAACTTTATTCCTACAAAAGGATAATAGAGAAATGACCACAAGCCAACAAGATATAATGATAAGAACAACAACAATTTGATAAGAACCACAACAGCTTTGTAGTACATGCAAGACAGTAGTACAAGCACAAGCCAAAACACCATCAGATGTAACTTCCTTTGTTACTTCCACTACCCGCACCACCCCTACATCATCATCAATCCATCCAACTACAACACTAGCCCCTAATCTACCACGGCACTGATGATGGGTAAAATAGAGACAATTGGTAGGGTAGAAAAAGGAGGGGAATGAAAAAGATCACAAGCATTTTGAAGAAGTGAGCCACACCTTTCCTTAAAAAAAACAAGGGAAATTGGAAATAGGTTGCAGTGTTTTCTTTATAAAAACTTTTTGTTCAGACATTCTGAGAGAGACAAAAGAACACTTTCTCTAAACACAGACAAAGAACAGTAGATATTAAATACCACAAGTATTAAAAAAATGGTATTAGGCATACATCACGGTGGTCTGAGCGGGTGGGTATGCAGACTCCATTGACTTCTGGGAAATTCCACTCAGAGCATCATCAGACAGCTTCCTATGAAACTCAATAGAGATCGTAGCATCATCAGTTCCCTATGAAACGCAACAGAGATCCTAGCATCACTAGACGCAAACAGAGTTCCTATGAAACACTAAGTTAAAAATAAAATTAATAGGTTGTTTCGTACTTGTCAATATTGACGAATTCACAGCAAGTGCCTACAGGAGACGGAGGCGGTATTTTGCTACTGTAAAACACAACAGAGATCGATAAGAATTATTCACGTCAATATTATTAAAAACAGTATTTTTTGTTTTTTTTCTTACCGGTCAACTTCAGTCAATTTACGGTGACGGCTCGTCCCACCATTATCAGTCAGTTTGTAGTTCCTATAAAACAAAACAGTTATCGATAAGAATATTCTTCACCGTGACTAAGTATGAAAAACAGGTTTTTGTAGAACACGAGTCTTGGCTCAACGGTTTATCACCTAGATATTTAGTGCCTAGGTATTTTGGAAGTTAGGAGTTCAATTTCTGCCTCCAACAAATCCTCTCCTATTTATGGACAAATAGGATGGAGGAATATCAAATCTCCCGGGGCACTATGGTACTTGCGCGCAAGAGTGAGGCCGTATAGGGTCAGTATTCGCTAGTGGAGAAAGGCTATAGTACTTGTGTGCAAGAGTGAGGCAGTATGGGGCAGGTATTCGCTGGAGAAGCATCGTCTAACACTTTGTCGGGAGTGATGACTTGGTGACCAAAGGTTGAAGACTAGCCCTGGTACCTAATTTGGGCCGGTAATGTGAGAGTAGTATCCATCTGCGTGCACATCCAGCGATTTACATCCTCAGGGTGGCTAGAGGCAGGTTGCCTTGGGGTCCAGTATAGTACAATGTAAGTTGGAATCTGGATTATCAAAAAAAAAGAGGTTTTTGTACTGTTTAACTTCAGTCAATTCACGGCGACAGCTGGTCGGAACAATCGGAGGTTTGTAGTTCCTAACACGCCATCTTTGTCTCCAATGTGATTTCGTCCATGAATATTCTTAAAGGCGGAATTTCATTAAGCTCTAATGTAGAACTCTTAGAAACTTCATCATGAATTGTAATTGAAGAAATATTACAAATAGCTCCATTTGTGTGAGATGTAAATGCCGAGTGAAATTCATCCAACTCTCCATAATGTGTTGACAATAATGAGTACAAAGCGACTTTCATCCTCTTACTCCTTGATCTTGTCATTGTTCCATCAAGATTCTCTAAGGGATCAACATATGAATTCGGCTTTGGCACAATGGACAAGGGCAGATTGTAATTAACAAGAGTATACCAGAGACATCTCCTCGAACATGAATGGTGCCATTGCCACTACTAATGCCATAGAGAAGATCCAATTTACTGCAATAATAGAGCTGCCTCACATTCTGTTCCGCCATCGCGAAAAGATCAATTAACCACTCCTGCACATAATTTCACAATCACTAGATCCCATATGAACCGATCCAGATAAAACTACTGAATTTGGCATCAATCCTCTTATCTCAGAGAAGTCATCATTGTTCTCACACATGGATGGCATTGGAATTAGGCACCCTGTAGAACTGACATTTTACTTTGACAGAGAGTATGATTTAACAAAGGCAATGCCCTGATCCAACATAGTGAACTCTTTGATTTCTTCAGTTTAATTAAACACAAACCAAGATAGGTTACTTCCAGTAGCTCCAAATGTGAGATAAACCTCATTGCTAGCTACTAGATATAAATGTGAAATAGTGGCTCTTTGATGGATTCTCGAAAAAGAACCTGAAATACTTCCCATTATAAAAGCCAAGTTCTCGAAACACACTTTCTCCGCCAAAATTGAAAGCTGGTATCTCCATTAATTAAAAACAAAATTTCCAGAATAAAAAATGAAAAATCTTTTCACTTGTATTGCTCCTGGTAGCTAGGTTTCCACAGTTCACAATTATTGTAATTGTCCTTACATCTGTGATTACCAAGTTCCTAAGTAGCGATTGCTTGAGGGACCATCAATGCTAAAAAGGCCTAATTCAAAAGATGACACTTGCAGAAGTTAAGGTTTCATAGTTTCTCAAGCTTTTCCAGCATAAACTTTGCAAAGGATGGAACATAATAACACCACGAAATGAACAACTGAACCGAACCATTTCCTAATTCAACTTTGACATAGAAGACGCTGATGTTCTAAGAATTTGGAATTTCAAAAACCAATGAGAATAGACAACCAGAGAAATATTCCATTGGTGTGAATTAGTACATAAATCTTTCTTAAGAGTACTCTCTTTGCTTTTTTGGTTCACAAGTCACGACAATCATAGTCTACATCTACATTTTTTAATGCGCCTCAAGACACAAAGACTAATAATATTCCAGGAGAGTTGGTAATAGTGGATATTGTGTGGCCAGCTAATCTTTTTCTAGCACTCCTTCCATTTTTCTCATTTTTTGAAGTTCGTAACCGATCGATTAGATCCATGAGGACCATAACCAAACCCCGAATTTTATAAAAGTTCATAGGAACGTTTTTTAGCCAATTGGTGCTTTGTGTAGATTTGTGAGTTTTGGTGATTTATTGTAGTACGTAATAATTCACACTTTTGAGTATAGACTACAAAATTCGGATGTACGTACTTTTAAAATAGATGAAACTTTCGAGTGATTAGGCTCCATTTGAATGTGGTATTTTTATATTTTATAATATAATATTTTTTATTAGAATTTTTTATAAGAAAGGAATATTTTGGATGTATTTGGATTAGGGGTGTAATCGAGTCGAGTCGAGCTCGAGTACACCCCTATTCGAGTAGCTTGATTTTAAAAAATAGCATACTCGAGCTCGAGTTCGATCGAGCTTCATTAATCGAGCTCGAACTCGACTCGACTAAGAGTGATCGAGCTCGCTAGTGGCTCGATCGAGCTTGAGTTCCAATCGATCCCAATCGAGCTCGAAAGCTGATGCTCGAGTCAAGGTGTTCCTTTAAAACACAACAGAGATCGTTAAAAATATTATTCAGGTAACTGATATTAAAAATAATATATTGATTCATACTCGTCAACGTTACTGGATTCACAGCGTATTGGAGCAGACTGCGGCTGTAAGCTGTTTCAGTAAAACACAACAGAAATCATAAGTAATATTAAAAAACTCACTAATATTAAAAAACTGTAGTTAGACTGTCAGGTTTCATACGTCTTAGTCAATTTACGGCGAGTGGCCGGGGATTTGTAGTTCCTATAAAACACAACATTATTCCATAAGAATATTAGTATATGTCATGAACTAAGTTAAAACTTAAAAACAGTTTATCATACTCATTAAAGCCTGTAAATTAACGGCGAGTGCCATTATCAGTCGGCAGTTTGTAGTTCTTGTAGAACACAATAGAAATTGATAAAAAAAATTAGTACTACGCCAGTAGAAATTAGAATTAAAAACTAACAGTAGATTTAAGTTTAAAAAGTTTATCATATATGTTGCCCCCGGGAAATTCAGTGGCGGTCGTCTCATCATTTTCAGTCGGCACTTTGTAGTTCGTATAGAACACAACAGAAATTGATAAAAAAAATTAGTATTATTACGTAAGTAGAAATTAGAATTAAAAACTAACGGTAGATTTAAGTTAAAAAAAGTTTATCATACATGTTACTACAAAATATCAATCTAATATTTGTTGTACTACAAAAACTCAATGAAATACAATTCATTCATGACTTTTGTTGTCGGTCCATTTTCTATATTTTTTAAAAATTTTGATAGAGTTTCTCCTATTTTTGGAATTAAACTCCCCGATAACCATAAAACAATTAACCCAAAAATAATATAATAACCCAACGAGGGATAATTCAATCAAATATCATTCGCGTAACAAGTCATATAATTAAAATGCAATATCGACAATCATTAGAAAAAGCTTAAAATCAAAATATGTCTAACATACCATTTGCAAATACAAATTATAATAACACAAGTTTATCATTCAACAACTTTAAAAGTAACATCTTCACATAAGCACCATTTATTCAATAATATATAATCACTTGATTAAGAGTTGAATGTCCATTGGTGATTTTCCTTGCTGGATATAAATAGATACAATAAATAAATGAGATAATATAAATGAATATTATTTTAAATAAAAACATTTGAACTATTAAGTACACTTACTTTTAATTTTTCTTCACTCCATGAATATTCCGACACCAATCTCCCGCACACATCAACATCTGAACAGTTTTTAGAGATAGTAAAGCACAATATGCATCAATCACTCTCGTTCCAGCACTAAATGTGGCTTCTGAAGCTACAGTTGTAATAAGAATGGCTAAAATATCACAAGCCATCAAAGATAACAAACAGTAATTTGATTTATTCTCCCTCCACTATTCCAAACAATCAAATTTCTCAGAAAGATTTTTTCTATTGATGCAAGGATTTTCTAAATAATCGCCTAATTCAGATTTTTGAGGCAGAAATCTCAATAGTTTCAACAAACTCCTCTAGAGCAGCATTCCATTTACTAACATCAGAGCGTTGATATTCAACAACTTTCCCCATTGACCCAATATTTTCATGTTGTGCACTTGCTTGAACATCAATGACCTTTGAAGCATATTCATCATAAATGAGAAAAAGGGATTCCTTTTAACTTTTGCAATATTAGCTTGTACTTCAAAAGGTTGATAAAGCTTAGGGAAGCAAAATTCTATCACTCGCATCTTCTTTCGTGGATTGAAAATGGATGCTATGGCCATGAACAAATTACATTTGCTCCAATATTTATCAAATTTGTCCTTCATTTTTTGAACCATCGTTTGGATAAAGTCATCTCCTTGAGCTAATTTTGTATCCAAAACGGATTTTATCATAGCAACTTTTTGAAGGAATAAATTTGATGTAGGATAGTCACTCCCTGAAATAATATCTGTGGTTGTTAAAAAAGGTTCTAAAATTGAACATGCTTTCTCCACTCTTTCGCAGTCTTCAGTAGATGGATAACAATCGAAACTTGAATCCCGATCCTCAAATCGTAGAAAAACTTCTTTAAATTTGAGTGCACAGTTCAACATCTCAAACATAGAATTCCATCTTGTCTTGCAATCATAAACCAATCTTCTTTCGAGCAAACCTAATTACTGCACAATCTCTGCAAATAATGATAATCTCGCTTCTGAGCGATTCACAAAATATACGCTTTCCCTTATTTTGTTAGTGATGTCAACAATCTGACTTAATTCATCTTGAACCATAAGATTCAAGTTATGTGCACAACACCTGATATAAAATATTTTTCCCACACAATAACTTTATAAACCTTGAGAAATTATCTTTCAATCTTCTAACTGACACATTATCTATCTATATCTATATATATAAGTGCAAAGAAAAGAAGAAGAAGATTATGGGAATATTGTGAGATGAATATATATATATATATAGCATTGAGAGGGAGGACGCATTCACCTTGTGATGAAGAAGAAGATCTGGTTGGAATTCTTTGGAGTAACCAAAACATGCGAAGTATATGTTGGACAGGGACAAAACAACCATAAAGCAAAAATCCAAAATTAAGTATGTTTTTGTATGATCTGAAATAGAAAGATTGGGACCGAGCGCCAAAATCAATAGGGTTAGACGCTCCGCCCAAAAACCCGGGTTGTTCGCAATGTTCACCAACCAAAGCCAACTTTTGCCGTCAGCTATTGACTTGTTTTTCTCCTTGTCCTTCAGTAAAAAGCCACGAAATTAAAATGCTATTAATGGACTGAATCAAATTAAAGAAAATCTTGTAATCCATCCATCCCTCAAGCCAATCTATAAAATTAACAACAGTATCACGATCGATGTCGCATTCGCATTCGCATTCGGGTGAAAGATGCAACTTCGTTAATTGTTTTTAGGCCAATATAGATCACAGGCCCTTAATTTTTTATAAAAAAAAACCCTGTTAAATTAATATTGTATAGATTCAAATTGTGATTACAAAATTTAGACCAAACAACGAATCATTGAAAGGGTTCCTTAAAATTTGACAAAATTACATATACCATGCATAGTAATATATATATATATATACACTGAATGGCAATGCAAAGATTATGACTGGCTAAGGGACTAGCTAGGGGGTTGTAATTGTATACGCATATCGGTATATGTAAATAAGTGTTAATTGTGCACCTGCATTTCTCTTCCTTGCTTGCTAAGTTTTGGTAAATCTTTCTGCCACAATAGCCGCTCGATAAACACCAAAAGATAGGGGAAGTTAGTGCAGTTAACCCAACCGGCCTCGATTGTATCACAAAAGGATGTCAATAACACAAGCCAAATTAAAGCCATCATGAAGAAGCCTAGTCTTTCAATCCAGAACAACAACTGCTCCGTTCTTCTGTTAGCGTACATCGTTTCCTGTTGCTTAATTTCTTCCTTTGCAGGTCGATTTTCACTATCCACCAATTTCTGCAGTTACGAGGGAAAAAAAATAATGTTACATTTAATTGCTTATAAATACTGTATTAACCATTACATAACTCAAATTATTTTTTAGACTTTCGGAGTTGAAATTTGGGCCATCTAATAATTCATAATACGAGGACCAATTTCTTTCATGGTTTCTCTATTTTCCATATATAAACCGATTTTAATTCTAATTTTGCCCCTAAAAATTGTTCTATGATGCACACGTGAGTTATTTCTATTTAAAAAGTGGCAGAAATCGATGTAAAAACCAATTTGTTATACTATTTTAGTGTAAGTGATGAATTACCATCATTTGAATTGTGTGTGACAAAAAAAGTTTTTCAAATAAATATGAGGATGGATGAGGGTTGAATTTTAAGTATAATACCTCACAAGTAGACTTACAATACAACAAGTATTCCTTAGTTCATACAACAAGTATTCCTTAGTTCATAGAAGTCTAACTCCGCCTCAGCTATCACAGCTATTTTCATACACACTCTAAGAGTTACAATCCCATTACAACTCTTACACTACAACAAACCCTTCTTCAAGGTACGTTATTAGAGTTTCAATACAACTTGAATTCAATACAACTCTAATTCAGGTATGTATTTTATAAATACTCGTATTCTAAGGCTCGTAAATGACTTAGGCATCGGACAAATCCCGAGAATCTTTACAGATGATCTGCGTTCCGGACGACGTGAAGAGACGACGACGTGAGATTTTCTACACCCATCAACGATGTTTTTCACTTTAGAGATATCCCAAAGAGTGTACAATGCAAAAGTATTAATTCATGATGGCCACATCCTCAATTAATGCTTTGTGATCATAATTATGAACTGTTTGCTCATTAATTAGCATATACATGCTTACAATTAGATTATAAACAAGTTTTCTAAAATACTTTTCACATAAACTATAGTATATGCTAATAATTCATAATAATAATATAGAAATTAAGTCTCATGTAAATTATAACATAAAAGATGGTATTTTGATGAATACATAAAGATGTAATTATATCTATGCAAACAAATGAAACTAAACCTTATTAGCAGTGCAGATGATGGTAAAGAAAAATAATAACAAGGATAAGCATAAATTTGAATTAATATTATGAGAATCACGTACACACCTGGTGATGGTGAAGATCTCGTTCGAATTCCTTTGAGTAACCAAACCATGCGAAGTATACGTTCAACAATGGAAATATTAGAATAAAGCAAGATTGCAAAATCCTATATCCTCGAGTCCTGTTCAAAGATAAACGTAAAATATGGCAGCCGTATGCCCAAATCGACATAGCTAATCTCTCCAAAACGATCCACAAACCAAGGACCAGTCTTGCCAGAGTTTGGCTTTTGCTTCTCTTCACCCTTCAAGAAAATGCAACCCAACAAATTATAACAAGCTGTGATGAATCTTTCTCTTATACATCCTCCTTTCATATTTGATTTTAAATTATTTGATCAAGTAATGTTAAAAATTTACTTTTGAGACAAATTTGTTAAAGAAATCAACAACGTGACAATAAAAAATAATATATTAATCCATGATGCCCAAGTTAAAATTTTTAAATTTGTATTTCTATTATTTATTGGGGGAAAAAGGTGAATATAAAAGCCTGCAAAAATTAACCCTTTTTCATTCATCGAAATTAAAATTTCACCCGATTTTTAAATTACAAATTTACCTGCAAGAACTGTACCAGCCACAAGAAGAAGTAGAAGGAGTTAGTGCAGATCAATAACAATTGCAATTCCAAAAGAAATTCAAACTTAACATCCCACGACCTCTGATTTTCTGATCACTAACAACCATGATAAAGCCATGATGGATATGCCTATTCTTTCAATCCAGTATAACAGTGGCTGAAACTCTTCTCTTCCACCCTCATTCTGCTGCTGCTCTTCAGCCATTTTCCTTATTACTTTGAAACTTTTCTCGCGTCTCGTGTTGTCTATACCCTAAGGAGAAGTGTGACCAGTTTTTATTCTTAAACTTTGAAGTCAGAAAGAAATTTAGAAAGAATTTGGAAACAAATACAACGCTACCTAAAGTTCTGATACGCTAACACCTTAACACTAATTTCCTAAACAATAATAATTCTATATCCGGAGGTAAAAAGAAATTAATAAAGCTTCAAAATTAAATTTTTTAAAGCCTATCATTATGAAATTTTATTGCCTAGCTATTAAGTTAATACCTTAAACTTATATTTATTGAACATCTAAATTCTCTTAGGTTCTAATTAATAATGATTTTTTCAAAGTCTATCATTCAAAATTTTTAGAGAACAAGACTAATTTTATTCTCCAAAATTTAGGGATATGTTAATAGCAGTATTATCAAATTTAGGCATAGACTGGTTCAACCTTACGGTCTTATATGAATTTATTTAAAAGCATAAAAATTAAAAAATCAGTCATATTCGTTTAAAATGGGGAAATCAGGAACCTATCAAGGTCAGATTTTTGTTTTTTTGGGTTTTTTTTTTTAACATTTATATCAAATTAATTGTCATAAATGCTTTCTAATCACTACACTCCAATTGTCATAAATACTTTCAATTTAACATATTCTAATATATTAAATGAATATGAAATTAATTGTCATAAATGCTTTTCAATCATCCCGTTTATACTCTCCATCTACCATATTTCAATATTTTGAATAATATGATATTATTTCTCATTAATGTTGTCATAAACCCATTCAATTAAAAAAATTACAACAATTTGAATATGGATTTTGAGTTTTTTCGTTAATTATTATTCTAATTATAACACACCAAATTAAATTCAAAACGTCAATATATATATATATATTTATGATTTCATTCGATTCTTAATACTATTAGTTGGGCTAGTCCAATTAATTGATTTCTGACTCAATTACTGTATTGTAGGCAATTTCGGGCTGATTTGAAAACATAGTTTAATATTCAAAATTTTATCATCTATTTGTAAGAACGCCAATTTGTAGGAGCATTTACGTTACTGGGGCACTAAACTATTTTTTACGAGTATTAACAAGGATGTTGGGATGTGAGTAAATTTTACGATTTTTTTTTTCTAATATGTGGTTGCAAAATATAAGGACCCTGAGTGTAGTTTTGAGAAATTGAGTTTTAGTTGGCGAAATTAAAAAGATTTTAATGACAGTGCATATCACGTTACAACTTTCAGTTACCTAATTAAACCCATAAATTGTCTTAAATCGACACATTAGGATGAATTGGGTTTTGGTCATTCGAAATCGTTGTGAACCAAAAGTGGCACAATCCTGAGATTAGAAGACCAAAATTGCCTTTTGCTTAAAATTTTATTTTAAAATAAATAGCTAACAACCATCATTCCAAACATCCCTCATCCATACTGTTTTTTTTTTTTATATATAACCACTACTACACACCTTTGTACAACATGCATACTCAAGGCTGTCAAATCACACTTAAACCATGGTTTAAGTCGTGGAAAAAGGCTGCATGCATAATACATCTGTTAAATCCTTTATTCTAAAATTAAAAGGAAACTTCTCAAAACTTAACCCTCAATAATGTTTAATAGGATGGTATTTTTAAGTAAATATTTAATACTTAAAATCCAAGTAATAGTGTTTATTTTTTTATTACAATTTAATTTTTTAAAGTCAATAATTTAGAAATTTTAATGCTCCGAATATGTAAATAGGACTCTCTCCCCAAAAGACTATCGGTCCAAACATCCCATAGACTCCATACTAGACGGAACTGAATCATGGTTTCCAAATTCAAGTAGAGGAAAAGGGTTTGATGGTTAGGTCCGCTTGGATAGGGTGTTTTTTGGTTTTATTTATGAAAGGAATTTATTGGGTTTTGTAATGAGAAAGGAATATTTATAAAATGATTAGATGTGTTTGGATTGATAAATTTGGTTAATTTATTTAAAAGTGTGTATAAAATATATTGTATATATATAATTAAATGTGTACAAAAGTGGGACCCGCATTTTTTTTAATCATTGCACCATGCTTCCAGCTTGCCAACAGTTGACACATCAGCCAAGAGAAGTAACCATGGCCTCAGTTCCTCGGCAGCAGAAGCTCAGAGGAATAAGAGTCCTGTTCGCTGTAGCTTCGGAAACGGGCAAACAGTCGGCTTCTAGTCTGACGGCTGCTCATGCTTTTGACACCATAAAAGTGTAGTAATTTTAATAATATATCAAATTTAAGTTTACTGTAGAGCAATTTTGCAATCGTAATTGCAATCAAAGAAAGAATGCAATGCCAAACATAATTTCAACTGCTTTTACAAATAGGTTGAAACATGAGGGATCCAAACGGACACTTAACTGTCTAAGTTAACTCCTTTATCCCATAATTACTGTTCTATTACTCGTCCTAAGTTTCTTAATGGACTTCTTATTTTCCTTGTTTGGTACCAATAAAGTTAATTTGTGCAATTTTAATTCTCTTAACATTTCCTTCCTTATGTGGCCAAACCCTAACGGCCTAATCCATATTATCTCAACTTACCAATCTAAATTACACAATAGGAGCCTGGATCTTTGCGTAGTAATTTTGTTTTGGTTTTGCTGTCCAACCTCAAAAAGTTGTAACCCGGCCGAGTCCAATTTAAACTCACAATCCGCTCAAGATCCAAGATCGAATTTTGGTATCAACATGTCGTAATTGAACCAGAACATTTGCAGAAAATTTGATCGCACGTATCAGAATGTAGACAAAAGCTAATTTTTTCTTAAAAAAAAAGAAGAAGAAAAAGGGAACGATGCAGTGGGCTCCATATACTCAATATATCAACTTTCTCACGCATTTGTTGGATGAGTATGATAGTTTAGAGAAAAAGACCGGAAAGGATTAGTCCAATGGAGCTCAATCATCAAACCAGATGGCCCAAACTTATAAACTTCTGAGCCCATTTAAATAGTTCAACTTCAAACTTGTTTTGGAACCGAACCAGTCTATTATTGGTCCAGAATTCGTGGGTTGCCTACGCAAACCAACATTTTAATATATATTATATTATATATATAAGATCCGGCCCTCTTTATTAATAAAAATAAACCATTAAACTTGATCATCTACAAAAACAAAAACAAAAAGTACAATCATCATGCTTTAAAAAAAACAAACACAAAGTAGACGCTGTATAGAGTAGAGACTCGCGTGAGTAACGCAGGGGGCACACCAAAACATTAAGGGAGCGTTTGTTAAAGTGGAATAGAAGGGGTTAATGTTAATCAACAAAAGTTATTGTCATTGTTAATGTTTGAGAAGAGATAATAGGAATGACTATTTATCAATGATTAACTTAAATGAGTTAATTGATGATTTCCTAGTCTCCCCCTATTAATCATCAATTACCTTGTATTGGGTAATCGATTTTACCCAACTCTACCAAATAACTCCCTACTTCAATATGTACTTTAATAATAATAATAATAATATTATTATATTAATAATAATACTAATACTAATATTAAATAAATAATATTAATAATAATTCATTAATAACAATATTATTATTATAATTAATAATTATTATTATTAAACAATAATATTACTAATATCATTATTAATAATATTATTAATATTAATAATGATAATAATTAAAAATATTAATCATTAATAATAATATTAATAATAAATAATAATAACAATAATTAATAATGATAATAATATTAATATTAATAAAGATGCAAACACTAATAAGGTTAAAATAGAAATTTTGACTGATTTTCTATTACTATTGTTGATTTGAACCAAACAATATCAATCACAATAATACCCATTATAGAATTTGAACCAAACATTTAGCCGTGAAATCATAATTCCCATCGCCATTGACCCTCAATCAAACCTATTGTGATTGACATTGAAGAATTTGAACCAAACGTCCCCTAAACATAGCATGAAACGGCGCCGCCTCAACAACCAATAATTCAAAATTCAAATCAAATTCCAATAATAAGTAAAATAACCCCACACTTTCCATACAACACAAACAAGGACACCTTCCTTCCTTATTCACGAGTAGAGTATATGGGATATTGGGATGGACATTGACTCCTCTTTAAAATAAATAAGTAAATAAATAAATTCATTGAATGAACAGTTATTTGCCACGTCAGGACTCTTCCTCTATAAATACCTCGTTGTTGTATAAATTCAACAATCTTGACTCCCCATCCGAAATCACAGTTTAGCAGCTGCCATACAGCATCTCTTTCTCTTCTAGGGTTCGTCGTCGCGTCGGTCGATTCGTCAAAGGGACTCCGAAACATTCAAAACCAAAAACGATTATCCTCTTTATTATCATCTTGTTTGTATAAATCAATCAATTTAATCTAAAGGTTAAAGATTCAAGAAGCCGTTTCAATTTCCAAAGACTCTTATCATCATTTTGGTAATTTTGCAAACCTATCTTTTTCTTCGATTATTAGGGATCTGATGATTTTGTTCGTTTTTAAGTTTTGATTTGCTCTCTGATTACTTAATTTTTGTTTCCGGCGTTGTTTCATATCAAAAAGATTGAAGCTTTTTGAGTATAGATTTATGATTTGCAACTTTGTGCCTTTGATGCTACTTTGTGTGGTCTTCTCATGTTTGTATGGTCACCTTGTGGAGCGATGAACTCTCAGTTCACAATACCATTTGATGGCTCTGACTATACTTGCTCATGCTATGCTTCTTCTATTTGGTGAAGATGTGCTTTCTTTGGACCAAAGATGGGGTGGATTGTACACCATGGAGTTAAGTTTCATTCTGCTGTTGGAGGAAGAGGAGGGTACCTAGCACCACTTTAATTGGAGCAAAAAACATGGGGAACCTTGTGTTTACTCTGGATGTTTTTTCTTCAAGTTCCAAGCAATTGGTATCTCCTGTTATTAATTCACTGATTATTTTCAACCAAAAAGGGGGAAAAAGAGAGTCCAGCTTTCTAATTGCTGCATCAGAGATAATGTTTGTCAAGTGGAGAAGGCATTTTTTGGGAACATCAGTTGCATTTGTTCCTTTTTTTTATGTGGACAGATTGGTGACTGACGGGTAGTCATTCCGAATGATTAGTTTGCACTGGGAATCAAGCTGTCAAAGTGTCTTATAGTGGAATCGACTGTGCCTTGAATATATATTAATAGTTTAAGAGCATGGTTAAGCAAGAATTTGAATTTGTTCATGCCAGGGGCTTGGCAATTGAACCCTTAACCTGGAAAAAATTAAAAGGAAAATGCAGGAAAATAGTCCATTTCGTATGATTAATATTATTTTGTTAAACTTTACTTAAATGGTTTTAATCTTTAATGGTTTCTTGATTGGTTTTTCTGGCTTTTTGCTTTGATTCATCTTTCTTGCAAAGTTTAGATAGATTGGAACTTCTTAATTATTGCCTCACATTGGCAACTGAGGATAGATGATACTTTTAAGTGTTTCTGCTATTTCTTGGATAGATATTCATGCTTACATCTTGACATTTAATATTACTGCTGGTTCTTGTTTTGGATGTCTTTATCTGATCTTCTCTTTCTTTTCTGTTTTCTCATAGATTTTAATTATTGCACCTCCAATATTTGAGTGCTTTTGATTTCTTCATCGGCATTTTGGAGAGATTCTCAACAAAGAAGAGTTATTTAGATAATTGACATAGAAATGCCTAAGGAAAGAAGAGATCGTTCTGTGTCTTTTGATAGGTCAAAGGCATCTCCTTTCCGATGCAGCTCCAGTCGGTCACGGCGATCGTTGCCCAAAAATCCTTTGGAAAGTGATGAGAATGCAAAAGAGTGGGAAGATGCCCGCTGTCCAGTTTGTATCGAACACCCGCATAATGCTATACTCCTTTTATGTGCATCTCATAAGAAAGGATGCCGACCCTTCATGTGTGACACAAGTTACCGCCATTCAAATTGTTTTGACCAGTTTCGGAAGTCATTTGGGGAATCTTCTGCTACCCTGCAGCGAGAAGAAGCACCAGTATTGACCTCTCCATCGATGATCTCAGAATCACCACTTACCGATTCGACTGATTTGACTGCTGAAAGAAGCGAGGGAGGGTCTACATCAATGCAAGCTGTGCCTTGTGATGATGATGTGAAGCCAAAGCTGGTGTGCCCTTTGTGCCGACAGCAGATCAATGGGTGGATGGTTGTGGAGTCTGCTCGTCGTTTTATGAATGCAAAATTAAGAAGTTGTGCCTGTGAAACATGTGATTTCAATGGCACATACAGAGATCTGCGGAAGCATGCAAGAGAAGAACACCCTCTTGTGCGGCCAACAGAGGCTGATCCAGAGAGGCAGCGCAGCTGGAGAAGGTTGGAGCAGCAGAGGGATTTGGGAGATTTGATCAGTACACTGCAATCGTCTTTTGGTGATGAAACGAACGACGAGAACGCCTTAAGTCCTGAGGATGGGCGTTATCTTACTATTGTTTTCCTTGTTCGGATCCTAGGGGGTGGGAGTTCTTCAAGGAGCAGTAGCTGGTCTGGTGCTTCAAGTGCCCAAGCTCATTTTACCATTAGAAGAAGAAGACAATCAAGTAGACAGTCAAGTAGGCTTTGGGGGGAGACATATGATTGGGAAACAGACTCGAGAGACGATGATAATGAAACTTCAGATGGTGGTTCAGGGCCTTGGGGACACCGCGAGAGAATGCAGCGAAGACCAACACCAGACAATTAGGATCCCCAGAAGGTGTTGTGTCGGAGTTGATTCGTCTCTTGGAATTAGAATACTAGGTACTGCAGTCTGCTGGAGGATTGTTTTGTTGGGCATGTTTGGCACTGATATTCTTAATTTTTTAGGTGACACATGCATGCTTTGTATAAATACTTGCTTATTTTTCAGGTTTACCCGGGGAAGCAAAAACTGCAGCTTGCAGGTGGCTGCATCTGAGTAATAATTGTGAAAGTGTCAAAAGAGCTACTGGTTGGCATCACTTGTTTGTGAGTGAGAAGTGGAAAATTTGTAATTCCTACTTTGAATTATGATGTATCTCATCCACTTTGCTTTGCTTTATGAACGCTCTGTGGCTTTCTGATGCTGCAGATATTTTCAATATGTCTTGTTCAATTTGTCTAATTGGAATCAATTCGATACTACAACAGTGTTTTTAAAGCTTTAGCAATGTTATTTATTTGGCAGCAATATCGATATTATATGTGCATTTCCATTTCTTTCAGCACCTTCATGAAGTTTATCTCATACTTTTCTTCCTTTTTTTTTTGTTACCCTTTTGGTCCTTGTTCACTTCTCTGCATTTTACATTAGTTTGAATGTTTAATTGTGGGAGTCAGGAGTTCTTCCTAATGAAATGATATTGAGAAAACGCAATCCAAAGAAAGGGCCATGGGTTTTGAATGCTATGTCAACCATTACTTTTTCGACCAAATTTTGGTTAACATCGATTCTTCAAAGTTCAAATATCAATCTAATGAGGTCGAGGTCGACCAACATTCCCTATAGTAGACCCTCAATTGTATATTTGTATTACCGGGTTGTGTAACAATTACGGTAAGTTGGAATTTTTTCCTTTTTCCTACCTAAATTAGAAAATTTAATTATGTGCGCCATACAAAAACAAAAAATTTCCCCCATACATAAATGTAACATTTAACTTATGTTATGGTAAAAGATTATTTTACTGTTACCTAATTTGAATCAAATTATTGCAAATACGTAAATTATTGCTAGATTATTTTACATAAATTACTGCTAGAATTTTTTTTTAAGAAAAGAGGAATGCAAATATTTCAATAAAAACAACTTTATAGAGTAGGCATTCCCAAAGATTCCCTTGCTTTACTCCTCATTTCTTCGGCTTCCCCGAAAGCTCCAATCATTTTTCTCTGGCCAGAGAGGGAAAAGAAAAACCAGAGGAAAAGGGAGGAGAAGAGTCAAGGAAGAGTCCCAATCTCGGAAATTCTCGAGCGTCTCGGTTTTGCTTCAAAAGCTCGAATCCACCCCGCCCACCCAGAAAGATTTTATTTTATTTTTTCTGGGTTCAAATTACACATAAAAAAAAAAAGAAAAGAAAAGAAGAGGGATTTTCTTGAAAATTGAAATAGCTGTGGAAAGCATTTAAGATGGGGGAAGAGAACATCTCAAACTCTACATCTGAACGTGACGGTAGTGGTGACGCGGGTGGCAGCTACGATGCCCGAGTTATGCTTAATGTTTATGACCTCACCCCTCTCAATAATTACACCGTTTGGTTTGGTTTTGGCATCTTTCATTCTGGCATTGAAGGTGAGAAAAAAAGAATGTTTAAAGAGGCCTTATATTTTTGATGATTTTTGTTCAGATTGATTAATTTTATGTTAGATTTATTTGTTTTTCTTGGATGTGTATGAATTGGGTTCATGTTTAAATTTTGGAACCTGCACTTTTCATGTGGAGTTTAACGATAGCTGATGGGTTCATGACACGGGATAGTAATTGGGTTTTTTTGTTAATTTGATCTACTTATTGGTGTACCATTATCATCTTACATCTGTTATTAGGCTTGTGTTTAATTCTTGAACTTCTGGCTTCTTGAAAAATTAAAAATTAAAAAAACAAAATGGATTTTTTTTCTTCTTGAAATCTTGAATTGGGCTTGTATTCTTTTGAAATGTCATGGCCATTTTTATGCATTTATCGTTTGTGGGTTGTGGAAGTGGTTATGGTGACATTTATTGAACTTTTCCTGTAGAAAGGTCATTTATTTAAACTTCTTTGCGTAGTTACGCGTACATACATCGTACTAAGTTCTGAATACTAGGATCCTAATGCTTAAGCTCCTTCCCAATTATCCGGAGAATACTCTGGTTTTACTTGGTCCTCAACTGTAGTAGGTTGGTGATACATTTTCATGGAAGGAAGAGGCTTTTGTGATTCGTGAACAACTCTTTCCATGCTTGGATTGAAAATATTGAACACATGACTTGTATCAGATAGTGTCACTGTGAGAAGGATTTTCTGGAACAAGCGTTCTTGTTTTGTCTGTGAGTTTTATGGGACAAGCAATTGTGCTGATGGACTATTCCTTTATGGATAAATGTGGACGGGGAATCAAGTTCTGGAACTGATGAACGTAATGTTGGACCTAAAAGAAGAGTGTCTAGTGATTGCTTTTAGTCGTCTTCCTCTCTTAACTGATTTTTTCTTCTCATTCATGTATTGTCCACGAAATTTCATGTGGTTGTAGAGCAGATTAAAGTTTTGTGAATGTGTCTTACATTAATGTATAGTTTAGTAAAGTCAAAGTGTCGAAAATGATTATACTTATTACATTATTAACGTCACAAAGGTTCTGGTAGTTTTATGATTGGAGGAAATTGAACTTTTCCCATTCCTGGAAGTATATATGTTGACTATTGCTTTTATCACTATTATATGACAGAAAGCCTAAATTTGTGTTTGTGTTGCAGTTCATGGAATGGAATATGGGTTCGGAGCTCATGACTTCCCCATCAGTGGAGTGTTTGAAGTGGAACCTAAGAGTTGCCCTGGGTTTATATATAGATGTTCTGTGCCACTGGGTCAACTGAACATTCCTCCTTCAGAATTCCGAACTTTTATTGAAAGCGTGGCGTCTGAGTATCATGGTGACACCTATCATCTCATCTCTAAGAATTGCAATCATTTCACAGATGATATGGCCCGAAGGCTGACAGGAAAAGGAATACCTGGGTGGGTGAACAGGCTTGCCCATGTAGGTATGTTTGACTTTTCTTTTGATCTATATATTCAAAGTATTTATGTAATTTTGGGAGTTTTTTCTTTAGTGTTTATGTGATTTTGACATCTTTGGATCTATATATCCAAAAATAGTCTTCTAAAGTACTTGCTCCGTTGAATTTCAGGTGCTTTCTGCAGTTGTATTCTCCCTGAAAGTCTGCAAGTAACTACTGTTAAACAGCTACCAGAGTACCATAACTGTACTGGTAAGCGTGTTTTCTGTATATATATTTTAATGAAAAAAAATTGCCCTAGGTATTCACCTTCCCTCCTAAAAAGAAAACATACTGATATCCCATCTTGCAACTGTCTTTTCTGTCTTTTGTCATATTAATTTCATACTATTTCCTGAATATTGGTATTTATGCGACTACCAATAGTTTTTCATTTTTTTGTCTTTGAATCATTTGCATAATGTCTAGAAGAAGATGGAAGTGTTTCTGTCTCAAGTACTACAGCCCATGAACCAACAGAGAGTGAAGATGGTGATCAGGATAAGCTCCTGCTGTCGCCACCACCTGGATATGCAGAAGTAGCTTTTGTAAAGGAGGTGTCTAGGTGATATGAGTTGATGGTGGTGAAACAGAAGGTAGTATTGCTCCTTTACGGGGCGGGCGCAATCTTTGTTGCGATCTACTGCTTGAAGAATTTCTTCCGTAAAACATGAGACTCAGTTGCTGCTGATCAAATTCTATAATTCTTGGGTGAACTGATGTTAGATTCAGTCTGTTTTTCTTTAGCTTCTCTTGTTGTTTGTTTACTTATGATCTGAGAACTTGGAATTCAGAAGATCCAGGTTCATAGTTGGTGTGGTTGAAGGCCATTTTGTGGATCTCTTAGAAATATTTTGTAGCAACTTTGTTTTTTGATCATCAGACATGACATAATATCGCAACTGTAGAGGGGATTGCAACGATATTATTCTTCAAGAGGAAAGAAGAAACAACTTAGAGCTCTGTGAAGATGCGTAGTTCCATTTGTCAATTTTATTCTTTTGTATCTATCATATGTTCAAAGTTGCTGTTAACTGCCACAGTGGGAAATTCAAAGTTGGTAAAAGCGCTTGACTAACACAATTATCTTGCAAAATACCGTGCTTATTTCTGTTCATGAATAATAGATCAGTCATTTGAGTAATTGTTGTACGTTGTGCTATACCCACAGTTTTTTTCTGATGAGTTTGCACTATGCCAGAGCTCATTCGACAAGGATACAAACTGTTAGTTAAAAGCATCCATTATTTTCTTTGTTTTATTCCTAGGGAGAGGGATCTCCAGAGTCTAAACTTGCATCCTGCACAATGGAGCAAGTACCCATTAACAACAGAGGGTTTCATCCTGCACAAACTGGAGTATTTAACTGGGAATGCAACATCCTCTAGTCTTCATGCGTGTGAAGTTTTTGAATTGCTCAGAGAGACATCAGATAGCTGCTACATCCTCACACTGCTAAGCCAGAAATTATCCAAGCACTCTAGCAGTACAATTCACATTATGAAGATGCAAAATATTGCCACCAAAGTATAGTGCTTTTAAAGTTAAATTGAATGGCAATCAATAGCGTAAAATAACAGCCATTTTGAGGTATTTTAGCTGCGTTCATATTTCAAACAGATAATAATTCCAACATTCATGTTTCAAACAATTTATAATTGCAAGTCTCCACATTACTCGCTATCCACGACAAGCTACAGTTTACAAGACTGATGCTTTTGGTAAGTCAATTCCCCTCGAGCCCCAATTTTGAGGTCAGCCATGCACAAACTTCATCCATCTCCTCTGGGATTGTATAATGACCAAGCCTGCTCAACAAAACACTCAAAACGTTACAATTAATACCAAACCCTACTTTTCACAATAGCAAGAAAGTGCATACCCATTGTAGGCTTTGAATGTCGCATCTTGAAATCCAGATGAAATCAACTGCTGCGAAGACTTTTGTCCAAATTTGAAAGGTACAACATCGTCACCTGCATGAGGTTCCACGAAATTATTGCAGCTAACACCACATGAAGGGACTCACATAAGTGTCTAATGTAAACATAACAGAAGCAAATAATGCTCTCCAAAAATTGGAAGAGAGCAGGTGAGTTAAAGAGTGAAAAGTTTTAGGGGAAAAATTACTCCATATAAAAGAACCTTTCTTTTCAACCAATTACTGTTATCATCAAGAACAGTTCCATTAGCATAGAATACCAATACACAGTAAATTACTAATGAATCAACCAAAGATGATCAGTTCCAGCATGTGATGACCAGTTCTCTTCAACTTAACCTACGTTAATATTATTAAATGTGAAATATAAACCTTCTAATTTTATCATAAAATACATGACTACCTTTGCCATGGCAGAGTAGAATGGGCAAGGACGCAGCACGGTTTGCAGCCTCATCTATCCCTTGTATTTTGTTGCTTAGACCTCTGGGTAAAGTTAGCAGATGATTAGAATCATTTGCCAATCATTTTTAAGAAATAAACAATTTCCATTCGAAAAGAGTTAGAAGTCAAACTTTGCACATGGAAGCCATCCACTTAATCCAACAACAGCACTCAAATTGACTGGATATGGGTTTCCATTTTCATACTTTCCTTGAGCAAAGCAAGTTGCAGAGTACAGGGATGTTGCTGCACCCATGCTAAAGCCTCCAACACCAAGTTTGACTGTAACACAAACAGAAAATAATATTTTACATGCTTTGTGCCAAAACCTTCAATATGCCAGGGGACATGGGTAAATAATTAGTCTTTCTCTCCCAAGGTTTTTTTATTGCTGCTTTTAAGTCGTCATTGGCTTCTATGAAAAACTGTGAGTTTTGACAACATTCACTATAAATGCCCTCAATGCTAACAAGCTTCTGATACAGAATATTCCGTGTCAGTCGCATGTACAGACTGTACAGCGATGGAGTGAAACCATCTAAACAATGACAATAACATATGTTTCGGTGTGATTTACATGTGTACTGATGAATTTGTACAAAAACAACTAAGCCTTTATCCCACTATGTGGGTAGATTATATGGCGTGTTCGGTTGACACATGTTCTCATTTGTATTTAAGTATAACAAGTCTTTTTCAATAGTTTCTTTCCAGTTCTTTTTAGATCTTCCCCTTCCCCTTTTAATTTAATTTAACATGTCCCAGTGAATTTGTAGTTACCAGAAAAAGAAGCATAGTGTTAAAATAGCTTAAAAGGATGATAATTTATCTTGAAAATTCATACAGCTCCACAATGCTTTAGACCCAGAGCCAGATGTTTTATGGATTGGCATAACTAGCTCTCCAAGCATCAGGAGTTTTTAAGTTCTAAAATTTCTGATTTTACTTCCCAAACGACAATATCCAAACAGTATCCAGATCTCGAACTGCTAATATTTCAAATTTTGAGAACAGTAACAAACACAAAATAAGAAAAGAAAAAAAATCACATATATTATACGAGGAACTCACTGTCCGGAGGCTCAGTAGCCAACAAACTTGCAACATATGCTGCCGCAGAATCCAAACCCTCCATATCATCTTTAGCATTCTCAGAAAGGTCATTTACGTCAAACCCTAGTATAGGGGTCAGAAAAAGAATATTGCTTGTAAGCAGGAGATTTTACCTAAAAAGGCTCTAGTAGAATACCGAGTTTTTAGATAGATTAGTCATAAAACTTGAATTATCTGATTGGAATACTGATTCTACTTTACCCTGTAACCATATATGTAAATGATTCTAATATAACATTTCTCTTTTCTCTGTGTTTTTGGCAACATAAAAATGATTATTACTTACAAGCAGTTGAAGGGAAACCACCAAACAGAGTAATTGGTTGCTGTGGAGCAGAAGGGCAGATCCATTTAATCTGCAGAATATACATTAAGTGAAAGCATGACACAACTACAAGATTCCAGCAAGATTGTTCTTCAGTCAACTGATTCTAAAGAGCAAATGCGCATGCAAGATAGAAAATTTTTACGATATTTGGTTTTCTTTTCTCCGTAAGTATGTTGTCAGTAATGCATAAAAGATTGAACCATTTAAATTACATATGATTATCCTTACATTTGGAAGAGGAAGCGTCTCCAACAGAGTGGACCAACTGCCAAAAGAACATTAAATGGAAGAATGAGAACTGCAGTCATTGCAATACTTATAGGTTTCAAACAATGTAAGTAATAAACCCCAATAAACAGAAGACACAATGGTTTCAATCTTCACAGTACTTGTCAGTTTAAGTCTTTCACTGGAGAGCTACCAGCATAAAACAAACCCATATCATAATGCAAGAAGTACGAAGCAAATGCAATTGCAATAAAGACCAATTTTGACCGAAGACTCCAAACAACCAAAATTATTTTCAAGCAGTAATAAGTATGATGGAAACAAAAACAGTATTACCTAGAGCCATTATCTCCAAGACCATGCAGCCAAACTATTGTTGCCTGGTGTTTACCTTTGGGCCTGATAACGTAAGTCCTTCCAAACTCAAATGCCCTTCTAACAGTTCTACCACCTGTAGCTATTAGAGCAAATTCCAGTTATACAAATCAGACAGGCAAGCACAGATGTCATGAGAAAATAAGCCAAACATATTTGAACCCTCTCCCAGTAACACCACAGTGCTAAACAATCTCCACTAAACTTCTTGCCTTGGCAGATACATTTTTCTTCTGCAACTCTTTGAATCAGGTCAAGACATATGAAAGAAATCACAGTATCCTATAGCGTCATTCGTACTTTAGGTGAGTATAGATTGAACTTAAGCATAAGTATGAATCAGGTGCAAATAAAATGTTACTTACGCAGCAACAAGATAACATAACTAACCTGCACCAACAGAAGGTCCAGTAAAACTCATGTTCCTTCTGATACAGGTGCTGCTTGTTATTATGCTTGAAAACCGTCCCCTGCAGTGAAAACAATCAGCTACACAGCAATTCAAGTTGTATAATATACCAATAAGTAAGGAGAACCTAAAGCAAATTGCATACCAGCTTTCTTTCCGTATGGTAGGAAAAGGGCTAAATCGGGTACAAATAGTTGAGGTTTACTCACCGAAATGCAGAAAATATGCAAAGTTAAATAAAGAAACACAGGACCAGGTTTTAAAATGACCAAAGCAAGTGACTTTTGCCATTACAGCAGCCACACATAATAAACCCCTTTCGGGAGGGAGCTGCACTAAGTAATCCAGCCCCCACCACACCACCCCAACAAATAAAAAACGCACACATACACATATAGAACGAAGATAAGAAACAACAAGAAAAAACCCATATTGAAAGGAATCAAAGTTATTTGTCGATCTTTGCACCTTGAGGAAAAAAACATTACAGTAACAATTTCAACTAACCAACAAAGAAGAAGAAAGGAGCGTTCCTTCCATTGAGATAACAATGGCGGGTTTCGTTCAATTACAAATTTAGCAAATCATTGGAAAGTCAACTTCCGAAATTAAACACTAATATCACATTTACGCCAGTGTATATTTAGGAGTTTTTCGGACAGTAAACCGAATAAGCTGTTGATTGATACGATAAAAAAAAAAAACAAATCTTGATGAAGACAAGAAATTTAACGGGCAGCCATAGTTACCCGCCCTGAAGTATCTTCAGACTACGAGTCCACAAGCGGTGTTGATGAAATGATACTCTTGGAATTTGGAACAATATAATAAAATACTACTTACTACTCTTTCGCTTTAATCTTCAGAATTCAGATGAACAACTAATCCCTTTTTCCCCCACCAAGTGCTACACTATCTGGATCACAATTTTCTATCTTCATCAATTTAAACTCGTTTACTTATTCATATTTAAATAGGTCCAGCCATGCTTATAAATTTCATTTTAACATATTCAACTATATAAAATATAAAAAATAATATATTAACTTAAAAAGTATTAAATATTTATGTATTAACATATAAAATATAATTTAATATAAATCTTATGTGACCACGATCTCACAAAAATTATTACGTATTTAAATATAATAGTAGAAATTAATCTCCTTATTTTTTTTTAAATATAATATCAATACTTTTTTTATTTTCTTTTTTTCTTTTAATTTAAAGTGATAATTCTATATTTTCAACTAGCCAAATTTTACTTGGTGTAATGGACAAAAATCCTATATATTTTTTTAATTTTTTTAGATTCTTGATCTTTCTTAAACGCTTTAATAAGTGACTACCTTATATAATATATTCAAATTAAATATATAAGGAACATTCTTTGAGTTTGCGATGTATAAGACATTAAAGGATTTGGTAGGAACAATGGGGTGAATGTCCTGACTGATTCCACCACAGATTTTTTTTTATTAGAATTAAAATTATTTATTCCATTAAAAAAATAAAATATTTAACAAGTTTAATCTATTAATTTATAAACTTATAGTCCATAACGTATAGAGTTTATTGTATTTATAAAGTTATAGTCCACAATGTATATAAAAGATAAATCTCAATTTATTTATAGATTGTCACTCACAATCTATAAAAAAGAAATTCAAATATAAAGAGAGGTGTTTCTTTTTCATACAAAATAAGAAATAATAATAAAAAAAAAATAAAAACCATTAGCTTATATATTTAGCTGATTTCAAATATACATAAATAATCAAATTCTGATTTTCGTTTATTAATAATGTTTCACTTTAATTAGTCCCTAATATTTTAGTTTTAATTTTATGTTAGCCCATAATTATAAACTGAAATTAAACCCTCCACATGTACATCTTCTGTTTCATTTAAGTTTTCAGCAATTACTTTGGAGTTCTCTTTTGAATTGAAGATTAATTATCTCCAACACTCAGTACTCTTGCCTTTTGTTTTACTGATGATTGTTCTTCCAAACATTTAGAATGCATTAGTGAGTTAATTAAGTTTCAATTCTTAATCTAAGAATTAATATATATATATATATATATATATAACTTAATTTTTGAGATATAAATCATATAATTATTCCTTTGATGTGTGTTGTGTATTTAGTTAGCATCGATCCCTAAGTATTAGTTAATAGCTTAATCACTCGAAAGTACGTTTTATCTATTTTAAAAAATACGTACATACGGATTTTGCAGTCTATATATACTCAAAATTAATTGTGAATTATCTATTTTTAAAACTTACGAGTTCAGAGCTGCCAAATAGATTTTTGGGATACCAGATCTTCTGTCCAATATTTTGTCTGTCTTATTCTGTCCTAATTCAAACCAGGGTTCACTAATCTCTTGGTTAGTGTCTAATAATTGTAAAGTAATTTTAATGATATTTATGCATTTAGTCCCTAATTTTAATGAAACTACGTAGTTTTAAATATTAGACAGAGTAGCACTGAATAAATATTGGACAGAGGATCTGTACTCGATTTTTGGTACAACACAAACACATTATTGAGGGCGGTTAAGATTTATTTAACTTGTTAATTTAATTAGGGACGTATTTGTCACTACTTATAAATAAATACAATCTTTAGCTTTAGCTGCTACTGTATTGTTGTATTTCTTTCTAAATCCTTTCTGATCATTTCAAAGTCAAAGAATTAAAACTTTTCCCAACCCACCGACCTTGATTGATACTGATAGAATTAGAGAAAACGCGAGAAGAAGTTTCAAGTTTCAATGGCAATGGGTGATGAGTATCAGCGTTATGTCCATGAACAAGCAGAGCGACATCGGCGGTTATTCTGGATTGAAAGAATAGGCTTATTCATTATGGTTTTATCATGGTTGTTAGTGGATAGACAGTCAGGTCGTGGGATGTTAAGCGTGGATAGCTTTCTGAATTGGTCTTGGTATATGCGATGGTTATTGAGGTTGACTAACTTCTCCTACTTCTTCTTGGGGCTGGTAGATTTGTTGGAGAATGGAATTCCTAACCAGGTAAATTTGGGCTGAAATTACAAAAATTTTCCAAGCTTTTTTTATTCAATTTTTATCCCTGTATATATTCATCTGTTGGCTTGCATTTTCTTTTCTTTTCAAGGGTTATGCAGGCAAGATCGGTGGTTGGAGCGATTAGGTCTGTTGATTTGGTCATACGGCATCCAAAGGACTCACACTGATGAAGGACTTATGATCATGCAATATTGCTTTTTTCTAATTTTTCCATCATTGAACGTATATTTCGCACGGTTTGGTTACTCAAAGGAATTCCAACGAGATCTTCACCATCGCCAGGTGCGTACGTGATTCGTATTAAAATTTCAAATTTAATTATGCTTCTTCTTACTATTATTAATTTTTGTCTGTATAACCATCATCTGCACTGCTAAAGATTTTTTTTAAATTTTTTTTTGTATGCACAGATATATAATTACATGTATATGTATTCATCAACTTATCATGAGACTTTCTAGATGTTAATTACTATGAATTATTTGCATGCAGTTCCCTGATTGCAGCTTAATCTCTATTAGCATATAGTCATACATGCACTTATGTGAAAAGTATTTTAGAAAACTTGTTGAGGATTACTTGTTGAGTAATGATATGGATAGTTATAGTTAAAAAATACCATGAAATCACAAAGTGAATGAGGTAAATAAACATGTATTACTTAAATGAACCAATTAATGATAACAAGAGCATTAATTGAGGATGTGCCAATCAATTACGGGAATAAAATCTTTTAAGTGAATTGAGGATTTGATGTCCATCAATATTTATATTTTAATGCAAAAACTCTTATTAGACTTTATGATATACGAGAGTCGTGATAGGTGAATTATATATGATATTATAAGCTAATTTTTGCTAATATGTTAATTTTGAATACTTTACCATATTTATATAACTTTTACGTTAAACAAATTTAACATTTTTTTTTCTTGCAGAAGAAATTGCAGGGTAGTCAAAATCGACCCGCACAGGCGCAGAATACGAACAACGAGCAAGGAAGAAGAACGGAGCGGTTGTTGTTCTGGATTGAAAGACTAGGCTTCTTCACGATCGCTTGTCTTGTTTTATTCATAAACGGCGTTGATGTATGCCGGGATGTGCTTAACTGCAATCCCATTGCGAATGTTCTTTGGATTTGCACTAACTTCTCCTATCTTTTGGTGTTTATGGAGCGGCTGTCTGTGGAGAAAGATTTACCAACACTTAGCAAACAACGAGAAATGCAGGTGTAGTTATAATCTTGCATGTATTCAATATAATACAAACGGGAGTAGTTAAAAAATTAAAGAAAATTAAAACCCATGATATGTTGATGTTGAACTAAAAATCCCCTTCATCACCACAACTTAGAAATTAATCATGCATGCATGCATTAATTCGATCGTGATGCTGTTGTTATATATATATATATATATATATATATATATATTGGTATCATAACATGGGGTTATAATGCTCTTAGTCTTATTGAAATTAAATAAACGAACAAGAATATTTTTTTTTGGTTAGTTTGATTCAGTCCATTAATAACCATTTTAATTAATTTCTGTGGGTTGCTATATACATATATATTGAAGGGCAATGAGATACACAAGTTAATAGCAGACAAAATTTGGCATTGGTTGGTGAACATCGTGAAGAACCCCGGTTTCTGGGTGGAGCGGCTAACCATGTTGCTCTTGGCCCACAGTGCCAAACTTTGTATTCATCAAGATCCTCAAGCATCCCTGATTTTCGATTTTTGCTTTATGATTGCTTTGCCCCTGTCCAACATATACTACGCATGCTTTGGTTACTCCAAAGAATTCCAACCAGATCTTCTTCTTGATGATCACAAGGTGAGAATTAATGCGTCCTCTCAATGCTATATATATTCATCTGATCACATTGGCGTTATTCTGTTAATTGAAATCTTTTGTCAACTGCAGAAGATGAACGGTGAAAATGGAACTGCAAAGGACAAAATTAGTCCGAATGAGGTTTGTAAGCAAGATGACAGCAACCAACAACAATCAAATAAGATATCCAGTCTAGAAGTTAAAAACCTCCTGGATGAAAATCATGAGAGATATATGGAGGAAAGCAAAGATGCGTGGCAGACAATACTAAAGAAATTGGAAGAAAAAAATGAGGAGGATTGTCAGAGGTTGTCAGGAGCAGAACCATGAGTTGGCTATCAAACTTATCGCTGCAAATGCAGCATCTCAAGTCTACAGCAGCCTTCTTCATGACAATGTTTCTGTCATCATAACTAAAACCTCTGCATGACTAGTACTACTTTAAGATTTCCAACTTAATTTACTTTTACAAGAACCTATTTAATTAATTTGCCACTGTAGTATATATATATATATATATAAACAAATAAAATAATCATTGACAATATATTTTTTATTTTATTTTATGCTCAGTTTTAATATTTATTATCAAGGTTGTACTTGAAAGCTAGGTTGAATTATTATTATTGTTCATAATGACTGGAAAAACCATTAATTATATTGATTCTGGTACGTAATTAAGAAATATAATGACTGAAAAACCATTAATTAGCTGATTATTTCTGTTAAGGGATAATATCCCAAAGTAAAATAAAAAATTCTTGAACTAATTAATAAAATCATTGGGTTACTTTACCATTGCCAATTGGCACAAAGCTTCTTTGACATGATATTTCAACGATAAATAATCAATTTCTCCAGTATTTTTGGTACCACGCATAGCAGAAATTGGCTTAAAAAAACGTAACTTCATAAATGATCAGAGTTTTGGTCATTTAACGATATACGAGGTACAAACTTATATTTACAGAGGTACAAATGTGGAACACCTTCCAGAAATTTGAAACTAAATCAAAGCATTTAATGCCCTCTTGCAACTAAATTGGAAATGCCTATGCTGTTGTTGTGTTGCAATCACAGCCGGCATTGATTCAAAAAATAGTAAATCTTAGGATATAATCTGAATATCCAAGACTACGGACGGCAGCACTTAAACACGTCTCGGCATGTCTTGTTCTTGTCCCTCGCTGGCTAGCTCCCTTATTTGTGAAATATGTACACACAAAAGTTCATAAATTCGGTCTGCAGTTTTCTTTGTCACTTGGTGTTCATGGAAGCAGCCATAGCCCGGAGCTCCTTTGCAATCTCTGAGAAAGGTGGCCTAGAATCTGGATCAGATGACCAGCATCTCTCCATCAGTGACCTCCATGCCGGTTCACACCAACTTGGAATCTCAGGTCGCAAGTTTCCTCTAATTATACCAGCTGAGATAATAGTACAGAAAAGCCAAATATTAGACAACTCAATCAGCAACAGCAGCCACCAAATAAACTTCAGCCTAAACTTTATACTTCTAACATCCAGCTTCTCATACCATATACTAAGAATTATCGATATATAACCGCCCAAAACATGAAAAAGTGTACCAAAACACTTGAACGGACAACATGCATGCATGCATGGCTATTAAAAGTAAAGATTGTCCACCGCGAAGAGGTTCGTAGTTATATCTATTGGTACTAGTTTTATACAATAACATGCAAACTTACCAATTATTTCCTCAGATCGCATTTCTCCATAAGGCTCCTCCCCGGTCAAGAGTTCCCACATGACAATTGCAAATGAATAGACATCAACCTGCAGATGAGTGTTAAAACAAATTTTAGTTGTTCACTTCATGCATGGTAGTAACTATGATCGATGTTTTATAACTGAAGTTCATTTACAAAATTCAACCTTTTCTGACACCAGTTTATTTCCATTCAAAAGTTCAGGAGCCATCCATGGAATAGTTCCTCTTACACCGCCAGATACAAGAGTCCTCTGCTTAATTTTAGACAAGCCAAGATCACCAATCTGAAAGGAACCAAGATATATAAATTGATTATAATCAAACAGATTAATTGGATGCTAGAAATTAGAGATCACAAATCAAAGCCAACTTATGGGATCCCTCTTCCAACTAACTCTAATTTACCTTGCAGACTGGTCGATGGGGGTCCCTCATGTTCATGAGAAAGTTGTGAGACTTCAAATCAAAATGAACAATGTTCTTTTCATGCAAATATTCCATGCCGCAAGTTGCATCCATAGCTATAATCAGCCTTTTACGACGATCAATTGTTCTGCAATGTGCAAAATACACAGACTTCAATGAGAATCAGATTTACCAACCTTCCCCCCCCCCAGAAATAAAAATCTTGAACTTCAAATTGCAACATTGAATTGCTTGCCATATTTCCAGAGTCAGATTACCAGCAGAAAGTAATGTGTTAAGGTAAAGGCGGAACTTAAGAGCAATGAAATGCACATTCGGGTGATAATAAATTAGATAAACTTGATAGGAACAGAAGAATCTACCTATCTTTTTTACTCAAAACTTGTTTAAGTGAACCATTAACCATGTACTCTGTCACTGTTGCCAGACTATTGACAGGGCCATCTGTAGCTACACCATACAGCGCTACAATGTTTGGGTGGCGAAGCTGACCTAATATGTGAGCCTCCTTCCAGAAGTCTGCTACCTGGTTAATGACATAAATAACCAATAGTTTATCAGGAGAACATGTAAGTCAAATTCCTTAATTTCAAACAAACTGTATTTAATTCTTGGGTGTGCTATGCAGCTGAAACTAAGAACAATATATTCTCTTCACTTAGACTCGTATAGAACTGCCAAAATCATGTGGAAATCTTTCCTTGAGCATTTCAACAAGGCTAGGGTCGAATTCAGGATGAACTGTAGGCACCTTTCAACATTCATCATGGGATAAAAGCATGCATTGAAATAACATCAAAACACTTTCTAGGCAGTAGAACATGAAGGCAATAGAATTACCAATCGGTCCTCCTCTTTGGCATCATCAGTAAAGCAGCTGCGTTTTATTCGTTTGATTGCAACATCAGTGCCCTTCCATTTCCCATAATACACAGTTCCAAATGTTCCCGAGCCGAGTTCCTTAATACATTCAAGGTCAGAATTTCTTATATTCTGCAGCAAACATGGGAATTTAGTTACAATGATTGATTGAGCATATCAGAATGTACAAAGTATTAACGTGCTTATCTCTTATGATGATTTGAAATTTAAATAACTGATAATGCTAAAGTCACACTCACCTGAAGCTCCCTAGTAGATAAAAGAGAGCAAAATGCAGCAATGTCAGCTGGCAATGCACCATTTGCCTTTAAACATTTATTTGTCTTTCCGTTCTCGTCCTGCAAAAGTTCAGATACTTTTAAGACAGTCAATGGATTTAAAATTAGACTGGTATAAGATTGTGTCTCAAATTAATACCTTTTCCTCAGTGCTTAAATTGGCCACAACAACCTGATGGATTTCTTGTTTTTCTTCATCGTCTTTTCCCAATCTTGCATCATTGTCTGAAGAAGAATCAGAAGAGATGTCACTAGATTTTTCAACTTTAGGGGCTGAGTTGAGGGGCTCTTCATCCATCAGGTCCAAATCATTTGAGTCTGGCGTCAGCAAGCTCTGGCAATTGTCTATTATGGCACAAGAAGGAGATGAAAGATGCAACTTGCTGGATGTTGCTAAAGAGAGATTCTGCATAGAGAGATCCGCAGGTGATGCAGCATGAACATCCCAAGTGTGAACATTACTTCTTTCAATATTGAATCCTTGACCTGATTCTGTACCCAAATATTTATAATTGTAACTTAACTCTGCTCCACTGCTGTAACTCAGATTATTGGGATGACAGGAGTAAATATCATCCTCTTGGGTGCTTAAGTTCATTCCCTGACCGATATTTAAAGGAGCTTCGCCATTGGTTCCCATCTCATCAAAGGTTTTTGTACTAAGTCCTTGATATGCAATCTGAAGTTCCTCACTACCAGGACCAGTTAAGAGATCTACTGCAATGGCATGGGGTACTGTACTCACAGCAGCATCGAAGGGTATAGGAGATCTGTTATTTTCCCTGACACATGCACCATCATAAGCCATACGACCTTCGCCAGGATTCACCCTTTCATGTTTTATAACTCTATGGAAACCAGTTCTCATTGGGTTCTCTTCTTGCCCGCGGTAAGGCAGATCGAATATCTTAGTACGATTATTTAGAGCACAAACCATTTTACCATACACTTCTTCACCTTTATGGTGGCAGGAATTTGTAAGTGTCTTCCTAGAAGCATCACTGTAAGACCTTAAGACTGGCCTTTGTTTCGATATGTTGGAACTGCACCTTAGCAAAGGGTAAAATTTTCCTACTGGACTTCCATCAAATCTAAAATTGCTATTGTTCCCCATCTCATTGACCAAAGCCCGGCTCTTAATGTGGTATGGACAGGTCCTCTGGCTTCTTGCCTCACTTGAACTAAATCTATGGTTATGGATATCAACTCGATATCCTTCCTGGGTCCTTACACAATCCTGTGAAGGCCTCAATGGATTCTGATTACCAGTCAACTGATTGTGACCAGAAGGTGGGAAAGGGTCATTGCGTTTCACAATGGTATCTCCAGAGTCTCCACCCCATGGCATGATGTTCTCCCTATCCCGGTAACTGAAAGAAGCCCAATTGACCCTACTAAAACCGTAATTAGCCTCTAAGCCATTACTCATTGTACTGGCTCCAGAATAATTTGACAGCTTTAGAGGCTGTCCTGCTGCAGCAAACTCACTCGAAATTTGGACATTACGAGAACTTCCACTACCAAAAGTTTTACCGGACTGACCCGAGCCCTTGGAACCATCTGATCCCAGACGCAAGTTCCCATCCTTTGGATTCAATGGAAGAGAATCAGACCGTGTGAGTGGCAAAACTTTCCCAAAACTCTCATCATCAGCCGTTGTATGAGGATTGACGTGTTTGTAATCCGTGATTTTCCTACCTAAATTACCCCCAAAGTTCGTTTCTTTGGACAGAAAACTTGGAGGACCTTCAGGTTCAGAACATAATTCTATAAGCGGAGCCTCACAATCTCCATTCTCACCAGTCAATTCCATCTCAGTTTGTTCATCCAGTTTCTTGGCCAGCAATTGCAGCCTCAACACCTTTTTCATCAAAGAATTATCAGTAAATTTCCTACTCCTATGATCAGTTGTTGCACTATCCCTTGTTTTTTTCGCGAAAAGGGTCAAGAAATCTTCACTCAAAAACCCTTCACCCTCACGCAGGGTCTGAATCCCCTGAATTCCCGGAAACACTTTTCTACCCTCGAAAAACCCATAAATTTCATGCGTATCATGACGAATAGGATCACAAACAAAAACCCAAAGTCTCGTAAAAAACTCACCATTGAACTCCATGGCCTCGTACTCTTCCAGCATGCACCGAACATCGTCGTCGGTTTCCAGCAAAATTAGAACCGGGGCCTCTCCAGCTTTCCCATCCACCCCGCAGAAAGACGCCGAAATATGGTACTTAAGAGAGAAGTGGAATCCCGAAGAAGCCGAAACAGCAGAGTTGGGAGGAAGAAGGTCGGTGATGATTTTAGACTTGAGTTTGGAGAAAGTGATGTTGTGGTCCACTGAGATAATCCGGGTCTCCCCTCCAGTGTAGCCGAACTTTCTGAAGGGTGGACGGCAGCAGAAAGTGCCATTGAAGCTGACGAGAAGCTTGAGTTTATGCGTCCTTTTACGACGAGAAACATAATGTTCCTTCATGGCGGACGATGAGTTTTTGCAAAGATGGTTGTTGATTTAGAATACAAGTACATGATATACACAACGTATATATAGAATCATAGATGCAAGTCGATTTGGAATATGATTAATAATAATAGTCACCAGTCCAACTATTTCGCAGGTGAACGGGGTGGTGGGACCCACAAGATCTTCTCAAATTATTTTATTTATTATATATTATTGTTATTGTTACGTTAAAACACACTTAAAAGCATCTTATACTTTAGTGTATTACGGATTTCAATATTTTGTATCATTTTGTATATTACTCTTTGTATTACCCTTTATAAATATTACATGTATTTTTTTAAATAAAATAAAAATAACATTAATTAATTGATGAATTCAAAGGAATAAGTTATTCTACGCATGTTAAAATTTTATATAGTAATATTAAAAATAATACACAAAAGTAATACAGAATATTCATTGCAGTGTATTACCAGCCATGAAAGATCCATTACACATAGTAATAGATCAAATAATATAAAAGATCCAAAGCATGTATTACCTTTCCCTTTATTACTATTTTGTTTTTTAAATGCTTTAAAAGAAATTTTAATTAGTCTTATTAACAATTTAAATTAGTAAGAAATATCACTTATAGAATTTATGAATATTTATTATCTCTTAATTCAAAGGAGAGCACCCTTTGGTTTTTATTGTCTCTCATTTTTTTTTATATAAATAAAATTCTATTTATAACTATGAGCGAACATGGTGTAAAAAAATGTAATTAACATAGATCTATTATCTTAATTAAACGAATTAAAACCAAATTTAATAATTAAGTTATAAAAAACAAAATTGAATTTCTTTAATAGTGTCATCATTTTACTTATTGGACAGCAAATAAAGGAAAACAGGCGTATCTTAAACAGATCTTAATTCGTACCTGTTGGGGAACTTGCAACACTACTACAAGTATCATTTCAATTTAATTTAAAGAGAGATAAATTTGTAATTAACTACCATCTCATATATAAGATCATTTTATCGGAGTTTTTTTCTTTTTCATAAATTGACCAGAACACGAGATGAGATTATGTGTCCAACATTATTTTTTTTTATCCATTTTAATATTCAAAACGACGTCGTTATACTAAAATCGATGACTAAAAGGATAAATAGGGTTCAATCATACTTGGGTTATAACATAATAATTGTAAATTTAATTTTATTGACTTATAATTTTGAACATTGGACAAAATAAAAATAATTTTGAATAGAGTATTTGATTTACAGGAACATGTACAACGCACAATAATAAATATAAAGTTCAATCATATTTTTAGTGCTCTAAGATTTAATTAAATAATTCAAACCAATGACAGAATCAATGTAAGTAGTTAAGTTAAATTTTAGAGAATTAATTTAAGAGTAGTTAACCCTATATGGTAATCATCATGTATGAAAAACAAACGAAAAAAAATTCCTAAAACACTTGGACAACGTTGATTATCCCCTGATCATTTTTATATTTTCCTTTTTTTTTCAAAACTAAAAATAATGTTTGGTGTAGTCTAAACTGTCCATCATAAATATTGGTGGCTTGAATGGTGCTCAGCTAAATCAAAATCCTACCTTCCATGAGAAAATATCGAACGCAATGCCAAGAAAGAAGATAAACATTGCCCGATTCCCTTTTGATCATCCCATATTCCCATTCCAATTTCCAAACCTTTTTAGGTTACAGCTAACATTGTTCTCTTGGTGTATTATGAACCAAATTGGGTTTTAGGCTCTCGAATTTTTCGAACTGTCGAATCCAAATTTTGTTCTTTAATTCTCCTATGAGTCCGCAAACTTAAAAAGGACGGTTCTACTTATAAGATTTGATTTATGGCTGTGCTGCTTTGCAAATGTTTGGTCCAAGTTGGAAGAATTTGAGGAATTAAGAATTATCCTGATGATTCTTATGCTTCTTTTATCGATCATTCATCTTAATTTGTCAAACCAGACTATATATATATATATATATATATATATAGCAATAACAAACTGATCATTAATTCTTTGAACAAGTTTGATCCTCCGGCATATGCTCCTCTACAATTTCTTTTTCCTTACATGTACTGTAATTGTTTTCCAAGTATATTTACATATTGAAGCATGAAGTAATTAATCAGCATATTCCACTAACATATTTGATATTACGTACTATGATAAGTTCGTGCATGTGTGCATGCTATTTTACTTAGACAACTCATTTGAAGACATAAACGATTACTTAGAGAGTCTAAGACTGAACAAAATTGTAGAGTTGGAAGTTTAGAGCCCAGTGGATTTGAAGCTGCCCATCATCATATGTCGCTCTCTGTTTTTGAAGAGAAAAGACGGACACAATTCCACAGCACACCAAATTAATGATTCTTTGAATAAGTTCAATCCTCCAGCATATACATTAGACAATTTCTTTTTATTTTTATGTACAGTAATTGTTAATCAATAAACAAAAGTTAAGTCATGAACCAGTGGCACTAATCCAGTAGACAGAGAAGTAGCCTCGTAATCTCCACATCTAATTAAATATTTATAGATTATGATTATTACTACATATAATATTTTGAAATGTTCTAGTATCTTGTAGGAATATTTTTTAATTTATTATGTTTTTTCATTTTTTAAATATATATGACAGAAAAGTTTTTTATTTTTTTGTTCAATTTAGAATATTTTATTAGTAGTGAGATATTTATAACACCAAATCATCATCATACAGTTTTACATATCTATCATTATTCGCATCTTACAAAACAATATATAATATCTATCATTATTCATGTTGCACAACAATCGTTTAGTTGGATAGATATATATATTCTTACGAGATGGAACTCGCATGTTGTCCAACTTAATAACATCTACTGTAAAGGATAGAGTGGATCAATTTTTTTTATCTGAGATAAAAGTTTAAGAAATTAATTATTAAATATTACACTTATGAAAAAGTGTAATTTGACACCTAAACTTAACTGTAAAGTGAGGAAAGGTAAGTTCGATTTATCTATAGATACAGTGCAATAACTTAGGTTTTATTTGCAGCAATCAATTTAAAATTGCTATGTCTTTCACTCGTGATACAGCTATATATTCATCAAAGTATTTCGCCTAATTACATAGATCTTCTTAAATGCCATGTTACTTGTCTAGCTAGAATTCCAAATTGCATACTTCATAATTAATCCATATTTGAAAGAATTTAAAATCATTTGCATGCATCTTTAGCAAAACTATTGTACACACGTAGCAAAGAAATGATTTTTTTCAATAATATTTCTAATTCATGCATAAGATCTTTCTTTTTATTCCATATATATATATATATAACTCTAGCCTTGTTAAATTAAATTTATTGAGAAAATTATAATATTAATTTGAGTTGCTTCTCTTGTTTTTTCAAATATCTTTACTTTCGTGAATCCAAATTCAGAGAGAATTAGTGAATAGATTATAAGTTGCACGCCAACTTTATTATTAGCAATTTGGTAAACTGTAAAGATGCACGACTGAGTCGTTGAGAACTAACTTGTTGCTGCTCATCAAAACATATACTTGTACATCGGGCAACAACTAATCTAAGAAAATGCTTATTTCACGGGGCCTCAGCATTACTGGGCCTAATTGGACCTGTCTGGCTGTCTCGCTTTCAAGGTGCTGCAGAGGTTCCTTGCCTTACTGAATATTGCCGCATTCTATAGCAAACTTGATCTGCAAACTTCTGCATGCATTTTGGTTATTTTTTACTGCATAAATGTCAATGGCCTTCGACATTTTGGTTATTTTTCACTGCATAGGTACCGCAGCAAAGCTAGCCCCAAAAGGGGGAAATAAACACTTGAAAGTTGAAAATATTCAATCCTCTAGTTAATTTCAAGATAAAATTAATAAGATTTTGGTGTGTCATGTTTTAGAACATTTGAGCCTTTTTATTTTCACCAAATTCTATTGCCTTAAAATTTTTTGTTTAATTTTTGTGTAGGAACGTAATGTCTTGGTCCGGAAATTTTGATATTGACAAGACTAGCCTAGAGGGATCCATTTGACTGTAAATTCATGGGAAGAATGTTTACTTGGTGCTTGCACTCGTGGCAGTTACGGTGAATCTTTTATGCAGACATTTTTTCCCCTCCCTTGTCGTGTCTCAATCCTTGGCTACTTTGGGAATGGTACAAAGTCAGTCAGGATCCACCACAGGTTCCCAGGGATCCATTGAATGGAGTCTGATACTTTAGAGATTATAGTGTTATCCTGTTAAAATTCAGAGAGAATTAGTGAATAGATTATAAGTTGCACGCCAACTTTATTATTAGCAATTTTGTAAACTGTAAAGATGCACGAATGAGTCGTTGAGAACTAACCTGTTGCTGCTCATCAAAACATATACTTGTACATCGGGCAACAACTAATCTAAGAAAATGATTATTTCACGGGGCCTCAGCATTACTGGGCCTAATTGGAACTGTCTGGCTGTCTCGCTTTCAAGGTGCTGCTCAGCCCTCTTCTTCTAAACTCACAGACCACCATTTTACCAGTGGTTTTGGAATTTTGAGAGGGAGAGAGTAGTGATATTGAGTAGGAATTTTTTTAAGCGACATTGCAACTCTATTTATATGGATTTTTATCATTACTCCATCACTCACCCAGTCATAATACATATTCATTTATTGAGGAATAATAAAAATTACAATTAGTATAATTATACAATTCTGTAAAAAAATTTGCACCACTATCATTAATTACTTATAAAACTATAGGAGAATAAAATATTTTGTTAGACAAAATGAAATGAAGCTAAAAAAATTTGTGGGCTTCCATGAGTGGTAGGCATTCAAAGAAATTGCATTAACAATTCTCATGCAGGAACCACATACCACGTCAAGTTTGTATATATATTGAAATGTATAAAGAATACTCATTAACATAATGAAAACAAAAAATAATAGTACTCATTATCTTAAAAAGTAAGGTAATCTAAAAGCAAATTTGTATTTATTAAATTGGTTAGTGTATTCTAATTATTTATAAATATTTTGGTGTAAGAACAAAAAAGGGTTTAGTAAAGTGTTGGTTGTATTTACCTAATTATAAAATAAAGTAGAGTTAAATGGTTGTAACAATTAAAACTTCAAAATCAAATTATTAATTAGAAAAGGCGCTATTGAATTTGTCTAATAAAGAGTAGAGTAGAGTAATAATAGGATTAGAATTTGATGTTGTATCAGGAATTGTACTATATTGGATTGGTCAGTGTGTTTTGAGTATTTTATTATCTAATTACAACTGGTTTCAGTTCAAATTTATCTAATTATAAAATTAAGGTAGAATTATTAGTGCTAAACAATTAAAACTTCAAAACTAATTGGTTTAGAAAAGTCTTCATTGAATTTAACTAGCTATAGGAGGTTAACAGAATAATTAAAATTACATTAACACTCTATTATTACAATTCTTAATTATGTTTAGGTAAGTTATTACTCGGTTTTAAAAAATATTTACTTTATTTTTTCAATCTAATTAAATTAGCTAAATTATTTTCTTAACTAAATTAAATTAAATTATGATTTAATAAAATTCTTACTTTTTTTTCTTTACTTTAATTAAATTAGCTAATTATATATATAAACAATAGTAAATTCTAAAATCAGTACAATACTACAACCACTAAAACAAAAATTATTAAAACCTTTAAACCTTCCTTCGCGCGCGCGCGTGTGTGTGTGCAGGCCATTTTCCTTGGACAACTTAATCGAAGTCATAAACGATTACTAAGAAGACTGAACAAAATTGTAGAGTTGGAAGCTTAGAGCCCAGTGGGTTTGAAGCTGCCCATCATCATATGTCGCTTTCTGTTTTTGCATACAAAGACACGCAGTTCCACAGCATGACCATCCATGTCCTTCATTTCTCCCACTTTCACACAAACGTATGTATACTATTTTTTTTTTTTGAAGTACAATCTCTTTATAAATATATTTCCTTTTTTTTCGCCTATTAAGGGTGGCACTAAATAATTGTGGGCTTGCATAGTGACCCAAAGCATTTCTTGCACATTATTGATGAGCTTTATTATTTATTTATTTCTGTTAAAATTTTCAATTAGAATGTCACATTCAATATTTTGCTATTTGGGTTTCACTAGAAGAAGAAAAGGAAGAAGAAATATATATATATATATATATATGTATATATATTAAATTGAAGATTCCAAAATGTTTGTTTGAGTTTTGGTTGGGTGGTCTTTTATGAAATTCAAGAATGGTAAAGTAAAGGGGAGAAGAACGTATGGGTGAAGATATGGAGGTTTTGGTACTTCAATAGACTTGTGCCTCTGCAACAGAACAATTGCTGGCTGCTGCCAAGTTTGTTTGCCTGCACTGAAACCAAAAGTGAAATTGATAAGATCTGCAGATCAAAAGGCAGAAATGAAAGCAAGGTTACAATAAAACCTGTTTGTTACAACTTTAAAACATACAAAGGGCAAAATCTTTTTGGATTGTTTTCTATGGTGTCATACATACATATCATATATGCTCCTCTCATTCCAGGCTAACCCTCTTAGAATTTTGTTGAATTGGTATGTCATTCGGCTTTGGATCTTCTGTACCATTTAGTGTATCACTTTCTATAAATGTCACATGTGTATTTTTAGATAATATTAAAACTCTATCAAATTGTTAATGAACCTTAGGAAATAAATGTTAGTGATAGTGATACAAAAGATTCATTGTCAGGTCATTCAAGAAGAACGCTTATTTTGCTTCTTCGTTTGCTTAATTGTCTGTTTCTCAACTACCCTACCACTCATTCTCTACCAAAATCAATGCATAATACATCAATTTTATGCATTCTACTCAAATTTCAAGCTTCAATAGGAGAGGGCAAGATCGATGATTAAGCAAATAGAAATTTGGTACGTAAAAAGGGATTTAATTTCTTTCATTGAAATTGCATTGTGTGAAGAAAGTGAAGAAGACAGTGGGATTGATCATGGATGGTACGCGGTGACCTACATTGATTCACATGCCTGATAAGTTTAAACATTAAAGACAACAAGAATTTTCATACCCACATTACAGATTTATAAAAGTCATCATCACCATAAAATACAATTCAAGCATACTATACGTATCTGAGGTGGAAATCAATGGATGAGCACGGGTGGTTCATGATCATGTACATTTTCAGCTTTTCTTCACAGATTCATGAAATGCAATTATTATTGCACCAATAATCTTTCTTTGATTTCTATTTACCTAAAGCTCCCCAACTTTATATAAAAATAGTATTCAAAGCAGGGCCATATCCCCGTATCTTTTCTAGAATCACCCCATCCATACGGGGCTTTTTTGACCGTCAACTGTTGAAAAAGCCTAATCTTTTGCGTTTTGTACAGACCGACGGCCATCATGAGAATTGGCACTATAGAGGGTTTCACAGAAAAAGAAAATTTAACTATTTGTACTACGTCCTTTATTAGATTGCGGGTTTTGCTTAACTGCTGTAATCATGTTGCAGGCTTTGTTGTACGTTGCCCAAACTTTTATAACCCAAAGAATTAACAGCTGTAATTTTTTGTACAACATTATCAATATCTTATTATGTCTAACATTTAATTACATAATAGTATTCACTCATTACGCAGTTAGGGTCTAATAATTGTGAAGTAATTTTAGTAATATTTATGCTATTAGTTTCTAGTTTTAGTTACACTACGTCGTTTTGAATTTTAGACATAGAATCCGATCTCAATAATGAATGGGCTAATCGTATTAAAGTTTTAAACAATTCAGGATATGCACGCATATTTAGGTTTACTTAAGCGGAAGGTAGTACTTAGCATTAATTGTTCATGTTTTGAGTGATACCAATGGACAGGAAAGAACCGAGATATCGAGTGCCAAATACTAATGGATGCATATGTATGAATGTATTTGATGTGAACAAGTTGAGGATGACTTCACGATTTTGCCCGATCGGGGCAAAATAATGTGCATTTGAGGCATAATTTTTTCCTTTATAATATATCACTTCGGAGGAAATCTGAGAGAGTTCGTGTGTTGCTTTTTCATTTGTTTATGTCACTTTCGAGCCCATTTAAGTTTTTCTAACTTTTTTTTTTGGTTTAGTGACAATATATAGTCTTGTAACCATTTTAATTTCATTATTACAACTTTGATATTATTCAATATAACTTTTAAATTCTCTCTATTTGTGTTTTTTCTAAGACTGCTTTCAAATTCTCTCAATCTTTTGAAAGTATTTCAGCAATGTCGCTACCCTCCTCAATAGAATTTATACTTTTTTTTTCCTCATCTTTGCCAAGAAAGGACGTACTTTCCCTTCGGAAGGCAGTATGTATTCAATTGCTTTTGTAGAAGAAGGCAGCATATATTTAATTCCTAAGTTGGGCCTAATGAATACACAAAATTTTTTAGAACACAATTAAGAAAGTTTCTAAACGTAGCAAGGAGTAGACTGTAGACATCATGTGATAAAGTTGCATTTTAACTATTTGAGAACTTTGTTACAAAAAATAAACAAACATATAAACCACACAAAATAATAATATATATACATTGAAATTATTCCACAACCAAAAGTAGCACTTTGTAACTTTCTTAGTGCACATTAATACACATCATATGCTATATTATTACCCATAACGCTTTATATATAAACAAAAGAACTCTGTCCAATTGCCAAAGCAAGAGAAGCTCAAAGTTTCAAACACACATGCTCTTCCAACCATCATGGCGGTCACACCCCGAGATGAATCAGACTATGACAGCAGTTCTTCGTCGATAACTGTGCCGGACTCCACTCGCAGCTGGATGAGCAACCTCAGCAGCTTCGGCAGTCGCCGGAGTTCCATCTCGGTGTGCTCCTCTAGTGACACGTGCTTTTCAAATTGTCACAAGCCACACAAGGCGAACCAAGCTGCTTGGGAAGCCATGAAGCGACTTAGATGTGAAAAAGGCCAAGTGGGGCTCGACCATTTTCGACTCCTTCGCCGGCTAGGGAGTGGAGACATTGGAAATGTTTATCTTTGCCAGATTAGGAACCCGGTTGTGGGGTTGCAGCCGTGTTTTTATGCTATGAAAGTGGTGGATAGAGAAGCACTTGCTATAAGGAAGAAGTTACAAAGAGCAGAAATGGAGAAAGAAATATTGGCCATGCTTGACCATCCCTTTTTGCCAACTTTATATGCTGACTTTGATGCCTCTCATTACTCTTGCTTGGTTATGGAGTTTTGTCCTGGTGGTGACTTGCATGCTTCTCGCCAACGCCAACCCGGAAAACGCTTCAGCATTTCATCTGCCAAGTAAGTTAATTATTTTCTGACCACAACGAAAAAATCTAGCGTGACTTTTGTTTCTATTTCTGTAGTGTACATTTAGCATGGAGCTAACTGAATTCTTGCAATAATACTTACCAACCAAAACACTAGTGAAAGTTTTTGTTCTCTTTACTTAAATTAAAATCAATGACTGCTTATAACTTTATTAATTTGGTACATAATTTTGTGATTTTCATCGCTACAATTGATATTACTTGTAATAATTGTTCGTTAGTCTCATGAAATTTTGTTTGCACGTAAAATTTCAGGTTTTATGGAGCAGAAACGCTCTTAGCATTAGAGTATCTTCACATGATGGGAATAGTTTACAGAGATCTAAAGCCAGAAAATGTGCTAGTAAGAGAAGATGGTCATATCATGCTTTCAGATTTTGATCTTTCTCTTAAATCTGATGTTGTTCCAAAGGTTATAAAGTCTAAAGTATGCCCTGAAACTATGGTTGGCAAAAATACTACAAAGTGCTCAACCCCAACTTGCGCTATGCCCATACAGCCTGTTCTTTCATGTTTCTCAACTTCCAACAGGAAAGGCAATGATAACAGTAGTACTCCTGTATCATTACAAGACCAAGAGCAACAGAGCAAGTTGGTGCATGTCCAAGAGTACAACCATGAATTGGTGGCTGAACCAATCAATGCTCGGTCCAAATCCTTTGTGGGCACACACGAATACTTAGCCCCGGAGGTGATATCAGGGCAAGGACATGGAAGTGCAGTGGATTGGTGGACTTTGGGTGTGTTCTTGTACGAACTTTTGTATGGAAAGACACCTTTCAAGGGAGAAAATAATGAGAAAACTCTCATCAACATTTTAAAGCAGCCCTTGACATTTCCAAGAATTGGTGTGAGTACTAGCAAAGAGTATGAAGACTTGCTGAAGGTTCAAGATCTTATTAGCAAATTATTAGTGAAGAATCCCAAGAAGAGAATTGGAAGTTCAAAGGGTTCTGTTGAAATCAAGAGGCATGAGTTTTTCAATGGTGTGAATTGGGCTTTGATTAGATCTGTTAGGCCACCAGAGGTCCCTAATGATGTTCACAAGATTAGGAATAGAGTTATGTTACCAAAATTAAGCAAGAAAGATAGAGATGCACCATATCAGGTCCCTCATCATTTTGATTACTTTTGATCAGTTGTATTTGTAAATAATGAGTTTTGCAGGTATGTTTCTCAGTTAGTCATCCATGTAAGCCACCAAAACTAGCTATGAGCTATTTACCTGTGTAATTTCTTATGTTTTACTTACCTAACTATAATATATGTTAGTCGCAGTTTATGATCATGATTTGAGTATTCAACATTAGAAGCAGTTTATGATCATGATTTGAGTATTCAACATTAATGATGCATCCATCACCTCTTTCTTGGTTAGAAACTTAGATGTTTGCATATGAGCACACTGTTTTGAGATGGATTATCCGTACAATATTATCATGTTTAAATTAACTTGAAATTAGGGTTCATTTATCTTTTTGTTAGTTTCTAATAATTGTAAAGTAATTTTAGTGATATTTATACTTTTAGTTTTTAGTAAAAATTAGATCGTTTTAACCCTTAAACAAAATAAGATATGATAATATTGGATCTGCTATCCACTATTTGGGCTCCATCTAAATCATGGGTTTCAAGAACTTCAAAGAAAACTTTTTCAACAGCTCAAAATTTTTCTTTTTTTGTCGGAACAAAATATCCAGAAAATTAAAGCAAGAATGGTATACGTACCAAGATAAATTGAAGATGCTTAGTGTTTATTTGTTGGTAATTCAAAAGTATTTCATAAAATAACATAGACAGTGGTTTAATCAATGATCATGTTGATTGAGACTTTCCATTACGAACTTGAAAATTGGTTGTGCTTCTTGGTTTATCTGATCAGTAGTCATCACCCCACCTCCAATATTTATTCAGCGTTCTCGCAAACTGCGGCGATGTTTAAACTTTTCCTGAATTTTTTTTGTACTAAAAACAATTTTATAAACTAAATCTTCCTTCTTTTCCTGAACCTGCAGGCATTGAACTCCTCTATTTTACAAATTTTTATACGTGTAAAGGATGGGGGGCAGACCATAATTGTCCCCATGTTTTTATTTCACGAGAACTCATGAGCTCATGTGATCACCATTATTATTTTTCTCAATGATGGAAAATATACTAAAATAAAAAAGTTCACTATGAATGCAATTTTCCCTTTTTGTTAATATCTCTACCCTTTATTTTTATTTTTTTCCTCATCTGGGGACTTCATGTCCCAGCCACTTATTTATCCCTTTAACTGATTAAAAGAAGGAGAATCAGACAAGCCCATCATCATTTATATATTTGCTTTCTCTCATCGACCGATCCTAAATTTTTTAAAACTTCTTATTATTTTTTTATATATAGCTTTTCCGTATCATTTGCAATGATTCCTTGAAAGCATTATGAAAGAAAAGAAAAAGAGATGGAAGGATAGAAAAATCTTTGGAAAGAGAAGAATTATGATGGCTAGCACATAATTGTTTTGACTAAGACACGAAGCCAACAAACGAATTAAAATTAATGTAAGCCTTAATTAAGCTCCTTTAATTTGGTTTAGATGACACTAGCCACTGATTATTATTTGGCTACTGAACTAATTAAGGCCAACAAAATGAATATCTCAGGGTTTATAGTCATAAGTGATCACAAGTGTGTAAGGATTTCATGAACAACAAACAGTGTCAAGTTTTAGTTTTTTTCTTAAGATCTTGCGTCTTGCATGCATGCATGCTAAAACTTTTAAATCATTACCTATTCTTCTCTGAGATGTTATTAAGTGCTGAAATTCAATATAACATTTCAAATCAGCTTATGAATATAATTCGTCAATCAGGAAATCTAGTTATAAACTAGCAACATAAAATCATTTCCGCATATATGATGATGAGGGGCAAATTCTTGGGGTCTCAAGGACACTTTCTGTTTGTGTGTGTGTGTGCGCGCCTGTGGGATTTTTGCAATTAAGGTAAGTGAAAGAAATCTTGTAAAGTTTGTGAGTTGGGAGTTGAGGTGAGGGACGATCACATGCAAGATAAGGGGGGGGGTGCCCAGTGCCCACCACACCAACATTCATGAATTTTTGCTTTGTGAATGACAGATCCTTTTGCATGCGGGGAAAGCGCTATGGCTATTTTTGTCTGTGAATTTGGGAAAAGGGGTTAAAACTTTAAGAGTTTATGTGCCCTTGCAAGATTTTGACCCTTCAAAAGGTCCAAGTAACTTTGCTTCAGTTACAATATTGCTCTCAAGTGCAACTATAACTTGCTTGAGTTGAGTCCATGAATATATATACATATTGATCTATGCTTAGAAATTTTACTATAATTGGGAATATTTTGTTTAGTTCATGTTGTAACTTGTAAGGGTTCTTTGTTTTTTTTTGTTTTGGCTAGAATATTTATACTTGATTTGATTTCATCAATGAAATATTTGAGATGTTACTTTGCCCACAAAGTAAAAAGTTTCGGCTTGTCTATATGAACTTTTACTGATCATGTTTTTATAAATGCATTAACGTTTTATTTTTTTGTAAAAATTCATAAATTCTTTGTTCAAAAGGTTCATATTATAGTAACTAGTTCTAGAGTCCCTAATTTTGTACCAAACTACCAATGTATTTGTGTCTTCTTGTTATAAAAATGAAAATATTTCTTTCTATAAAAAATTCGGCTTTACCAAGTGGATCCTCTTATGAAACGCCCTCATCCTAAATACTAAATCAGTTATTTAATAAGTGTCGTTTCATATCACATTTTTTTATTCTCAAATAAATGTTATTTTACAAATATCAATGCAAAAAGTTTAAAAGATTCTAATTTTATCCATCGTCCCAATTATCGATGTAATGTTATTTAAAAAAAGGGAGAAAAAGTTGGGGTTATAAATATGGGTAAATAAGAAAATTTACCCATTTTTTTAATTAGTGTGCATATCTTTAAATGACACTTATTAAATAACGGAGGGAGGAAGTATTAAACGAAGATGAACTACATTGAGCACAACCAAATTAATCACGGATTTGCAGGGGATGATGTAAGAACCCAGAAAAATCGGATCTGTATATACCTTAATGAATCTCGGCTCTAATCTAAAGCCCATTATAATAACTGAACAAGACCCAAACATCTTTGAATGAAGCCCATTCTCAAGCCTAGTGTAATATCAGATAAGTTTTTTTTCTTTTGTGTTCTTTATTTAAATTAAAAAAAAAAAAAAACAAGTTTTTATAGACGACAGGAATGGCAAATCTGGATTCTCTCCCAGTGACCCAACTCCAATTGTTTTTGAAGCCAATAAAAGAAAATAAACAAATTGAAAATGACTCAACTTTGCTCACCTAAATCCAAGAAATTAGTGCTTTAGTGTTGATTACACTTGCAATAAACCAAACACCCACCCCGGATTAGTCAAACCAAGTGCGCACAGCTAGCTCATCACTCATACCAGAAGAAAATTTTCCCAATTTCATGCATATAGGTAGAAACTTATCGAAAATTAAAATTTCCAATGTTTAGCAGAGATTCTAATTCCACGTTTCGATGTTCAAAGTAATGCGTAGCTGACCGCAAAGATTTTAGTTAGTGTGAATACACGATGGTAGAGGTTTCGGACAAGAAGATGTAATAGCATAGGCATTGAAATTTATTGTAACAGCAGCAAATAGTTAAAAAAAAATATGATAAAGTACAAAATCCATAATACACAATTCTAAAATTAAGCTTGGCCCAGAACTCAAAGCTTGCACATGTAAAAATTTTAACAATACACTAATCAAATTTTTCAGTGTTTCGCTGGATCCAAAGATGACATGAGTGTTAATTGAAGATTCACCCACGGTTTTGAATATTGCCTTTCTTTCCCCACTTAGCTCAAACCATTGGTTTTTCTGCACTTTTATCAACTGTGATATGACTACTGTCTATACTACTGAACAAGAATCTTAAAAACAATGAATAGTTTTATTTTGACTTGCATGGTTTAATTTTAATTTGGAGTAAATTTATTTACAACGTATTTAATATGGCCGCACGAGTCCACATGCAGTACAAAGAATCAAGTTTATGAACCGACAGGGTCAGGGACTGAGGGTGAAAGAAAAGAAAGGCAAAGAAAACAAGCGAACTCGGACGTTGGATATCAAATGAAAACCATCAAACTATGTCCACATTCCCCACCCCAAACAACGTCAGTTAACGCTGTCTATAAGACTTTAACTATAAATAGCCCAACTCATTTCATTCCTCTGCAACCAAAATTATAAACTCACAATTAACCATTCTCCTTAACAAAATAACTTGGCATTAGTAAGAGACTACTGCACACTCCAATTAATGGCTGCCTCTAAAAATGTGGCTCAGTCTCCTCTCGAAAGAAGCTGCAGTAGTTTGGCTTCACTTGACCAAAAGCTAGCCATGGCCAAGCGTTGTTCTCATGGTTGGAAAAATTTTTATTTTGCAAATATTTGTTGAATCGTAATAATATTAGTATGGGCATGATGATAATGAGTGCATATATATATTTATATCATTATATGTGTGTGTGTGTGTGTGTGTGTGTGCAGAGGGTGTTATTGCTGGAGCTAAAGCAGCAGCAGTTGCTTCTATTGCAACTGCCATCCCAACTGTAAGTATATCATATCATATCATATAGTTTCCTCAACATTATTATTAATTGAAATTGATACAAGCATGAAGCGTGAAGCATGATGATGAATTAACATTTGCAGCTGGCTAGTACAAGAATGCTCCCGTGGGCAAGGGCAAATCTCAACCCAACTGCCCAAGCCCTCATAGTCTCCACAGGTTAGTTAGTCGTACGGTACCTATATGTCAACTTTCTCGATTTCTTCCAATTATGATCATCAATAAAAATCAAGACAAATTTTCAGTTGCTGGAATGGCTTACTTTATTGTGGCGGACAAGACTGTTTTGGCAACTGCTAGGCGAAACTCCTTCAATCATCATCAAACCTCATCCGTAGCCATAGCTAATGAACAATTATCTAAGGATATTTAATCTCCATTCCATCCAAGTTAACCAATCATTTTGATTTCTATGCTTTATTATGATTGGCAAACTGGCTAGAACGCTAGTTGTTATTGTTGTACGAAGCAGCTATGATACATTGTGAATATCTAAATAAAGCTACATTTTCGGTTTAATTTCTATCGCAAGAGAATCCATCAATGTACTTTTTATCTCAATCATTTCTTATATAATGATGTTCCTGCAACTTTGTCATTCCTTCTTTTAGTTGTGGATGAAACTCAAAGTTTAACTGTTATTAGTGCTCGGTTCTCCACTATATTAACGTTGTTTTATTATATTATTATTATGAGAAAAATTTATTTATTTTTAGCACTACTGAGCTCTGCATAAAAATGTTATTGGGTTTGGTTTCTCAATGCCATTTAAGTTCTCAAAAAATTAACCAAAAAGTGTATATATTTGTTGTGAAAATTTGAGTACTATTATTAGGGTGACAATGATTAGTGCGCTGAATATTTTATGAAGAGCGTATATTAAGAGCGGAAGATGTCACAAGGACTTGGTCCACACCTACAAGACTACTAGGAGCAGATTTGAACAAACTAGACCTTGCAGTGAAAATTGAGGGTCTAAAGTCCCACCATGCAAAATTGTATAGGATCTCAAAACTACTTAATGAAACAATAATATTCCTAAATATCAACAAACCAATGCAACATTTATGCAATCCAATCTCTAACAGCCTGACAGACAGATACTTCCATAAAACACATAGTCATAGTCAAAATAAACTTTCTGAATTTTCTCTGTTTCAAACTTTCAATGTTCAACCTTGAAACAACTTCTCAATAACAAAATTCAAAACTTCTCGGCAAATATGTAATTAGCACTCCTAGAACTTAAAACGCAAAGAAAAGGATAAAAAAGAAGAAGGAAAGAACAGTCAGTCCAGTTTCCACTACATTCCCCCTAAAGTGTACTAATACAAACATTGCCAATGATAAAAAAAAAAGCCTCGCCTGGCTTATTTTAGTGTTTACAAGCTAAATGGGATCTTGTATTTTTTATCTCAAAAGAGCCTAACAAAACTTAAGTGTCTCAAGTCTCAACATTGTCACAACCATAAGCCAGTTCCTTTGTGAGAACCCCTCCAGAACTTAAACAACCGCTTCAATCTAGCCATAAAATCTTCCCATGACACACAGTGCATTTCCCCACACAGTACCGAATTAATGACATTTGTAAGCTAAAACTCATCCCACTAGCTGTAACTCCTAGTTGTTGAGGAAAAGATAACAAATCCAATGATAAGTAAGAATTCTTCATAAGTCAGTCCCGTTTTGAAGTTATAACCAGAGAAGCATCCATTGTCTTGCAAATCTTAGCAAGCAACAAGGTCCGAAAACTAAAAATAGACCCATCAACATGGTATAGGAAAAAAAGGGGTTTAACCTAAGAGTAAAAGTTTAATAGGATCTCAACACTACTGAATCCAACAAACCATGCAACATTTTTCAAAATATAATCTCTAAAAGTCTATTAGACACTACCAGGAGACACATACTAATAGTAAAACTAAACCAGAAAGGTAGAATTGCTACATTCTGACTTTCCTTTCAAGTACTATATCTTTCAAACCCAAAAAATTCTAAACTGTGTTATTAAATCTTTGTCATGCCAGCCCATCAATCAACAATAAGGCCAGAATAATAAAGATTTGGAATTATTATCACAAACGATCTAATCATTAAATGATACAAAATCGAGATTATATGTCAAGTTCGAGGGATTCAAAGTGCTCATTCTAGTTGTAGAAGATGAGTCCTTCATTTGGAGACCTGGAATTGAAGAAACAGATGAGGACAGCAAGCCATGTCGCGAAGTGGAGAGACTCCGACGTCGCGACGTCCAGCGTCGCACGTCGTGACGTCCAACGAAACGAGGTTTTTAGTTTTTAGGGTTTTAGAGTTTTTAGTTTTTAGGGTTTTAGCCCGATGTCGCTACGTCGAGCTTCCCCCACGTCGCGACGTCGGTATACGGCAGATTTTTAATATTTTTTGTTTTAGTTATTTTTTGGGTTTAATTGTATTGGACTTTATAATTAAAGTGATCTTTAATTATTAAGGTCCATATTTCATGTAATCCAAGTCCAGTTTGTTAGGGTTAGTTTAGTTTACTTATTTAGAATTAGGGTTTTGTTTGTAAGCCTATAAAAGGCTAATATGTTACGTATTATTGAGTTGGAGAGAATGAGAATTTTGAGTTGAGAAATAAAACAGCGAATGTTTTATCTTTGTGAATTTGATTTCCTGCGAAGGGACTTTATCAATTAGTGTGTAATTGCCAATATATGTTGTTAGATTGTTCATTGTCCATTGATTTAATCGAAAGGTCCTGAATAGTTTTTACTTCCGTGACATACAAGCCGGGGTTTGGAGCGAATCGATCGGGATTTCGTATCATGAAATTAACAATATTCACACCAAAAGTTATCAGGTATACAAATTATCATATAATTAGATAAGAAACAAAGCAAGGAAAAAAATAGAGAGATGCGGAGAAAGTGAAAGGAGCAAAGACAAACGGCAAGGGACCATAAAGTTGGGCAAAAATATATTTTTATACTATCAACCCAAAAACCCTAAAGTCAAACACTAAAAGTGAAGGAGACACATTATTCTCTTAAGAGAAGTTTACAATATCAGTAAGTTGTAATTTGTAATTTTGAAAGCATTCCTCCCCTACATAGTAACCTGTCCACAGGAGGATTCAGGAGAACCTTTGTCTTCGGATTGCCTTTCTTCCAGGGAAGAGAGTCATTCCCAAAGGACTGAAGGATTAAGATAAGACAACAGAGTACCAGTATATCGGCATAAAAGATTCACGATAAAAATACCGCCCCAAGAATTTACAGGTAACCGTTCCTTCTAAGGTAGCCTTATCGATATCAAGATTTCCCGATCAATTCAGTACGTTCCTACAAAAACATTAAACAAAAAATTTAAGGCAATTTTAACTCGAAAGTTAACCCAAAAAATAAAAAATAAAAAAAGTAATCTACCTCGAACTTGAATCTGGAATTGCACCAGGTGAATTTGCCAGAGGCTGATTTCTCGGCGAAATGGTCGGTGGTATCCGGCGAAATTGTCGGTGGTTGACTTTCGAGCAAAATTGTCAACAGCTAAATTTTCAGCGACATTGTCGGCGACTTATTTTCTGGCAGCGTATTTGGCTGGGAGGCAGAAGGAACTGATATGGTGGGGACGCAGACACATCAACTACATAATAAACTCTAAATTAATAAAGTGAAATTTTATTTACCAAATTAAATATCCTATAATATAAATTCCTCGCATTAAAAATCAGCAGGGATGGCGAAATGGTGTCGAGCGGCGAGGTGGTGTTGGGCGACTGTCGAAGATGGGCCGCAGACACAGCAGCGAGGAAAGTAATGACGTAAAAGAGCGCAACAAATGCCATTGTTACCGCCGTGATTAACTCGTTGTCTGACCTTGGTAAAGAATCGGGAAAGTGAAAAGAGAAGTGTACTTGTGTGTGAGTGCGTGTGTGTATGAGAAGAGAGAAGATGCCCGTATACTGACGCGGTTATCAACTCTGCGGTTATTGTGATATGCTGGCAGCTCAATGTGTCAGTAGTCAATACACCACCACAACAGCACATACAAAACACCAACAAAAGATGTGAACGACTCTGTGCCGGGAATGACATAAGTTCGACTGAAGGCGTGCAATTTCGAGTCGTTTTACATAAATTCGACTCGAACAAAAAAGGAAAAAATTACTCATCACTGGGCTTGAAGGGGAGTTTGCAAAAAGATGAAAGAAATCGGTTTTAAATAACGGAATAACCACCACCGCCTACAATCTTGAAATTATTTATGGGCACCTGGTTTAATCAAATCCCTATTTTTACTACTTGGATAGTTTGGGTGAATTACAAACAACAGGCCCACTCTATATTCCTCATTATCACCTCTCGTATGAAGCCTAAACTAACAATGAATGGCCCAATCATGACGCTCGCTTTCAAATAGCCGCCCGACTCTCTCTCTCTCTTCTTTTAGCTACCAGTGTATGCGCCCAAACCAAAATGACGATCTATTTTGTTGCCTCAACTATTTTTGAACTGACCTTAGGATAAAAAGAAAAAAGAAGAGTAACAATATTGAGTACAACCCTTTCAAGGGACAATTTTTATTTCTTTTTGTAAAAAACGATAGTTTTCATTATAAACATGAATTTGTACAATTAACTAAATAGCTGAAGAAAATTGTCCACTGGATAATTTACTCCTATAATTTTAATGCAATATAACAAAGAAAAATTGCAAAAAATGTCTCTCTCATTTGTTTGAAAAACTTTTTTAATCTCTGACATTTCAAATGAGGCAAATTTGTCCTGACATTAAAATATTGTACCAAATTGGTCATTCCATCCATTCACATATTTTTTCTTAAACATAAAACAGTCACGTATTTGTCCTACGATAATTTTTTAAGGTAAAAAAATGTAGTCAATGATTGAAAAATTGGTTATGATTGCAAATTTTCTCTTGAAAAATTGCCACAAGACAAGCACGTGCCCCCTCTTTTTGTTAAAAAAAATATGTTAATGGATAGAATGACCAATTTGATACACTACTTTAATGTGAGGGACAAATTTGCATCGTTTGAAATGTAAAGGATGGAAAAAGTTTTTCAACAAAATGTGAGGGATGTTTTTTGCAATTTTTCCATATAACAATTAAGCAAAAGACCTAAAATTGCACTTTGATAGGTAAATTACTCCTATAATTTCAGTGTAATACAATAATTAAGCAAAATACCTAAAACCATACATACATAAAATGAACAATAGTCAAACACACATAAAAAAGAAAAATTCTCTTAGTTTACCGCTAAAACTGAGTTCAATTTCTTATCCAATTATGCAGAGGTAAATACGTAGGTAAGGTAGATTGATTTTTCCTTACATTAAATTGAACAAAAGCCAAACACACATAAAAAAAGAAAAATTCACTCAGTTTAGAGCTAAAACTAGATTCAATTTCTTCTCCAATAATGCAAAGTTAAAACTGCAGTTATAATAGATTGACTTTTCCTCCCTAATAACAACGCTCGAACATAATCTCCCATTTAGTAAGTAGTAACAAATCAAAACCAAGATTACACTAAAAACAAAATATTCTATCCACCATTTTCAATTTCCTCTGCAGCATAGCACTAAATTTGTGGATTTCCCAAAGATAACGTCTAGATCGGGAAAAGAGAGACAATGATGGAGATTTGTCCCTTGACCATACCAATTTGAAGTTCTAATTTTTTTTAATGTTTAAAAAAACTCCAAAATACCGACTAAATATCTCAAGGAGAGAAAAATACTCCATGAAGGGAGACAAATCACTCCCATAAAAGAGGACAAGACAAAAACTTTGAATTTTGAAGGAGATAGATTGATGGGAAAGCAGCGGCAAAAGTGTCGCCTCCCCTTAGTATTTTTATTCTTTAGGTTTTAGATGCAGAAAGTAAAATTAGAGAGAGAAGTTAGAGAGGGAATGAGGAGCAATTTTTCAAGCGAAATTGAAACTGTATTAATTTGAACTTCTATCATTATTTAATCACTTAGAAAAGATAATATTTTGTTGAAAAAAATGAATGAAGCTAAAAAAGCAGCAAGTATGTTGTAGCCTTGTAGTTTCCATGTAGTGCAATAAAAGAATATGTGATATTCTATCCAATATTATCCAATATGATGAACTTAATTTCTCGTTTTCTTCCAATTCTCGCGATACAATTATTTCCCTAATTAATGACTATTTCAGTTGCTGGAATGGCTTACTTTATTGTGGTGGACAAGACTGTTTTGGCAACAGCTAGATGAAACTCCTTCAAGCAGTATCTGTAGCTAATGAACAATTTTCCATGAACATTTTATCTCCCCGTGGTGGCCACCAGATTGATTGGATCTATCCAAGTAGCTAGAACGCTAGTTGTTTTTGTTGTACCAAGCAACTGTTATGATCAGTGGCGGAATCAGAACCAATATTGAGGAGGTGCTTATATATAACTAGTATAAAAAAAATCCATTAAATAAATATATATATATAATTAATAAAGTATCAATTAATTGACAATCATAAAATAATGAAAATATAAATATATACACATACTACATACTAATAAAGTACTTATTTATTAACATTTGAACATAAAATAAAACAGATGTGTCATATTGTTATAAATTTTGAAAATTTTATTTATTTTATTTTTATTCTCTATAAATACTAAAATTGTCATCAAAAAATCATAGAATATCTTTAGTTTAGTGTTTCAATATATCCAAAATTTTCAATTTTGACGAGATACGCAGAAACAATTCAAATTTAGTTCATGGGCATATATATTTCTCAATTTGAACACTTTGTTTGATTGTCTATTTTTCTAAATTTAGTAGATAATTTTAACTTCTTTTTTATGATTATTCAAGCTATCAAAATAAAATAAAATTTAACTTTGTTATTTTATGATAATCGATTAAAATCAAATTTGACTTGGACTTTTAGTTACTACGTATTAAAAAGAGTCCAGATCCTCTGTCCAATATTTATCCAGTCTTATTCTGTCTAACGTTTAAAACTACGTAGTTTTATTAAAAGTATGGACTAAATGCATAAATATCATTAAAATTACTTTAAAATTATTAGACCCTAACTAACAAATTAGTGAACCCTACGACGTAGTTTTAATTAAGACAGAATAAGACAGATAAAATGTTGGACAGAAGATCCCGTGTCTATTAAAAGATAACAAAAAATGGGACCACATTTTCTATGCTAAATCTCAATCATCTAATCAATTATAAGTCAATATCTAAAACCCAATTCCTTCTTCTATCTCTATCACCTCTAGTTACGTACCACTATCAAACACTATGGTTGATATGTTATATTTTTATCGGATTCTTCACTGTTATGTTATGTTTTTATCGTATTTTTATAGTATTGAATGACAGAGTGGATAAAATTACCGGTGCTAAAACAATGAAGATAAATGTACCAACCCTAACTTTTTGGAGCAACGTGGGGCGGGCACACCTCCTTGCTCCCCCTTAAATCCACCCATGATTATGATACATTGTGAATATCTAAATAAAGCTACCCTTTCTATAGTAAGAGAATCCATCAATGATCAATGTACTTCTCCAACCCCATCTATGTTTTTATCTCAATCATCAATCATTTCTTCTTATATAATGTTACTACAACTTTGTCCTTCATGTTAGAATAAAGATACGCAAAGTGAAATTATATTATTATTATGGGAGAATTGCCAAAATAGTTACTGACATTACACAAAAAAATTTATTTGATCATTCATATTAAAAATGATGCATTCTAGTCACTAACATTTAAAAAGCGCACCAAATTAGTCACTCAACTAAACTATGTTAAGGTTTTTAACAGAAAAAAACATACGTTCACATCACGAAGGACTTAATGAAAGAGTAAGAGTTGAAACTCGATTTATTCTTCCAACAAAATCCTTCAATAAAATGATTTATTCATTATTCGCCACCTTTTATAAGTGGACGATTCTCCATTAGTGATAAAATATAAATAAATCATGAAGAGTTTTGTTTGAAAAATAAATTGATTGACTCTTTACCCATTTATAGAGCGGTACATGATGTGAACGTGCATTTTATTTGTTAAAAAAGTTAACAAAATTTGGTTGGTGACTAATTTGGTACATTTTTTATAATATCAATGACTAAAATGCATCATTTTTAATGTGAATGCCAAAATATTTTTTTTTTCTACAATGTCAATTACCATTTTGGCAGTTCTCCCTATTATTATCATTCATTCGTTCATTTATCTTTGGCACTAGTATTGAGCTCTGCATAAAGATGTTTTTTGGTTTGTCAATGTTCGTCATTTAATTGGGCCTACGCCCATTTCTTCAAAGATAGAATAAAGTTCATAACGCAAAATAGACTATACAATTCGGTTCTGATCCGTAACCCGGTTAATTAATCATTCATGTACGTATTGAGAAGATAAAATGGCAATTATCTAAAGCAGCCGTCAATTACTCCTATCTTCCTCCTCAAAATTTGAAATCACCCACTCAGAGCTGAAACCATCGCATCATAATAAACCAACCGTTGATGAATGGAAGCCTTGCTCAGTTATGGTGCGACGGCCAACTACTCAATAATACCTCCTCCGGGTCGGTTCCAATTCAGGGGACAATCAGTGAGACCAATACCCATTCGTATATTAACAGTGGGAAAGAAGAGGTCACCGGGAGTTCAACTAATAGTTGATCATTACATTAACAAACTCAGCCTTTACTGCCCAGTTGATGATATTCGTGTCAAATCCAATCCCAAGAATGCTCGTGATTCCACTGTTCAGATTGAACATGAAGACTTGGCTTCAATGCGCCATGTCAAGTCTGATGATGAATGGGTTGTGATGTTGGACGAGCGTGGACTTGACCTTGATTCTCTGCAAATGGCTTCATTGATTTGGGACGCCATCAATAATATTGGAGCTCCAAGCATTCTATTTTGCATAGGTGGACCTTATGGCCATGGAAGACTTTTGCGCCAAAGGGCTAATGTATCAATCAGATTATCATCTTTGGTGTTAAATCATGAAGTTGCCTTGGTTGTTTTGATGGAACAACTTTATAGGACATGGACCATTCTTAAATCCCAGAATTACCATCACTAGAAGTTAATCATCGTTTTTTCTTTGGTTTTTTTTTTCATCGAACAGGAACAGGTTCTCTGTTGTCATTTTTTCTTTTTTAATTGTACTACGTGAAGTTAATGATTGTACATAAGAAAGATTGTCTTTTTATTGATATATATCACCAATAATCCATGCATGAACAAGAGCCATCCTTGAAATGGTGAAATCGATTGCGATCCCTAGCAATGATCTCTCGGTTGAATATCTTAGATATCAACTTTGTGGCTGAATGGCAATTCCTACACAACCTGAGGTTCTTTACAATCCTGAGAGTTGTGCCAGGTTTAGTACTGATCAACCCAAAAGCAATGGCTAACTTCTCACTGTGTTCACTCAATACCCTTTCCTTCCATTCCTCATCCATGTCGTAGTGCACCTCTGATGTATCGGGGACAAGCCCGGCTATTTCCAGAAGCCTGTCTATTTCATCCAGCATCCTATATATGTCTTGGCTCTGTGGATGTGTTCTGTCACTAACAAGAAACTCGTGCACAACGCGGTCTACTTCAATTGAAGTGCAACCTGGAATTTTCTTGAGTCCATTATCGTTAAGAATGGTTCTTATCCTAGCTACATCATTCCATCTACCTGCTCCAGCATAGATGTTTGATAAAAGCACGTATGCTCCATGATTATTAGGCTCCAATTTAAAAAGCTTACTAGCAGCATATTCACCTAATTCAAGATTTCCATGAATCCTACAAGCCCCCAGAAGGGAAATCCATATGGCACTGTCGGGCTCGATATCCATCATTTCCAAAAGTGCCTTTGCTTCGTCAAATAATCCAGCTCGGCCTAGAAGATCAATCATGCATCCGTAGTGTTGCAATTTTGGTGCGATACCATAAGCTGGGATCATTGAATCAAAATAATGGCGACCAAGTTCAACCATACCACCATGGTTACATGCTGATAACACACCACAAGAGTAACATCATCTGGCTTGATACCCTCTTCAGCCATTTTTGCGAAAAGATTAATGGCTCCGCGTGCATCGCCGTGCATGGCTAGCCCTGATATCATCACATTCCAAGAAGACAAACTTTTAGTTTCCAATCGAAAGAAAACTTGTCTTGCAGCTTCTATACTCCCACATTTTGCATACATATCAATAAGGCTAGTCTGAATAGTGGAATTTTGCAAGTCATAGCAATACTTGTTAATATAAGCATGTATCCAATTACCCAGATCTAGAGCACCCAAATGTGCACAAACTGGAATAATGTTCAAGAATGTAACATCATTAGGCTCTACGTTTTCAAGTTGCATTTGACGAAAAACAGCCAAAGCTTCTCTATATTCTCTCATATGTGTATAACCACCAATCATAACATTCCAGGAGACAAGATTTTTCACTTCTATACCATCAAACAAACTTCGTGCAGAATCAATCTCGCCACATTTTGCATACATGTCAATAAGAGCATTAGTAAGGTGAAGATTTGAACCAAGCCTATGCTCATTGATCCAAGAAGCCACCCTTTCCCCCATTTCAATAGCACCTGAATGAGCACAGGCAGAAAGAACACTCAACAATGTGCTCTCATTCGGCTTGACTTTTACATCTCTCATCTTTGCAAACAAACTCAAAGCCTCCTCATATTTTCCGACTTCAGCATACCCTGAAATCATAGCATTCCAAGAGACCACATCTCTAATAGGAATTTCATCAAAAAGTTCCCGAGCCTCATCCACGCAACCCCTCGAAACATACCCACTTATCAATGCGGTAAAAGACACAGCATCCCTAAAATCACTTTTATCAAACACTAGTCTAGCATAACAAAGTTCACCACTCCGGGCATACATGTGAATCATTGAAGTATGTATAAACACATCACTCTCAAGCCCGAGCTTTAACACACATCCATGAATTTGTTTCCCTACATGGGCTGACATTATCTTAGTGCAAGACTTGAAAAGCAAAGGAAATGTATAACAGTTCGGATTATTCCCTAAAGAAATCATTTTTATGTAAAAATCTATAGCTAATTCTGGAGCTGAGCTTAATGCATATCCTCGAATCAATGTATTCCATAAAATTTCATTGGGATTTTGAATTGCTTCAAAGATTAATAGGGCGTATGTTAAGTCACCCAACGGGTTTACGGCGCAAAACTCAACAAGTTTGCGTAGCCCGAAATGGGAGTTGTGTAGACCAAATTTAATGAAATTGGCGTGGATTTGTTTGAAGTTGTCAATATTTTTGCATTTGGTGAGAGGGGATAGAGAGGGATGCTTTTGCAGGAGCTCCACAGGGTGATTGGATGCTGGAGGGATGTGCATGGCAGAAGTTCTGCTGAATGAAAATGGTAACGATGGAAGTGTCATGGTACTGTTTCTCATGGAAAAGACGGATGATAACGAGAGAAAGTTGAGCTGTAAAACGAAAACGAAACTAAGAAAAAGCGGCCGATTTGATTAGAAAATCAAAATTAAATCTTGCTCACTTTTCTTTGGATCATTCTTTATGGTTTGATGATAATGGTGGAGCTGTGGGGAATGATGCCTTTTCAATCGGATTGCAAGAACAGAATTTTTATCGTTTTAACTTGCTATTTTGAGGATGGGGCACGTCACGTGGCAAAGGTCTAAGACACCGTGGTCCAATCAATCAATCATTGAAGACATCTAAAATATCCTACAGAAAGCATTCCTCCATTAGGCACTGCCGTTGAACTTTGAAGATTTTCTCTTGCTAATAAAGCAAAGTTAATAATAATACGGGCCAAAAAGTGTTTTGAGGAAATGCATGAACACGAAGGGAACGCGGAAGAATGAACCACCACGGATAAAAGTGCTTCATAATTAGCCAAATTACAAGCAACTCTCAAAAGGTAACAGAGCGATCAGGTTAGTTCAATGATTAGAGTGTAAATATTTTATAGTATTTCGATCACTAAATTTAGTGTTCGAATCTTGAGGTATGCACGTGTAATGAAAAAAAACCCTCAAAAAGTAAATAAAAGCTATGGAATAGTAGTATCTTCCATTTATTATTATTATTATCCAAATATGATATGGTAATTCCTTTTGGAATTAATTTTGTGAATCTTCAAAGTTAATTTGATATTAAAACATATCACTTGTGATGAACATCTAAACCCTAATAATGCATAAAAAGCTCCAACCAGCCTAAGCAATTACATATATGGACCAGAGTAGACTATATATTCTCTTCATACAAAAGCTCATGAGCCTAAAGGTTCAAGTTCAATCATCTTAACTCATAGACTTTCTAAAAGGGATGCAGAGTTTCCTTCCACGGTTCAAATACAATGGAATCAATGAAGGGATTATTGAGAGTTGTTGAAACAAGTTTTTATTTTAATTCTGAAGTATTATAGCAAATGAGATCAAATATATGGAAGTCAGGAGTGAATGTATGAATATTAAAAGCTAAAAAGATTCAGTTTTTATACAATGTTAAGCTGGTGAAATAATTTGTAAGCAAGAAAGTTTTAGCCAGCAGCTAGTTTCCTGTTTATTTTTAAGAGCTACCAAAAGGGCAGGTAACTAATAATTTCTTCTTCCACAAAAACCGAAAGAAAAAAAAAAGATGAAACAAAACTCAACTGCATGCAGCAGGATTGGTTCATATATCAGAAGTGTTTCATTCATGAAAAGATGCTGCCGTTGAAATTAGGATTCTAATTAATTTTCTGTCATTTTTATTAGAATTTGAAATTGTGATTAACACCCATATAACAAGATTCACATGAGTTTTTCTCTAATTTGTGATTCTTCCTTATCATTAATGATGAATCACGACTCATTGCTAGCTAGTGAAGGAGTCATATAATATATATCGATCCTCAACTACATTTTTCATTCAAATTTGGAAATTAAAAAGGAAAGGAAAAGGGAATTTGAAGTCATTATCTTGCTTTTATGGTCACACTCACTCACTCACTGATGATATATATACATATTTGATGAAGTACAAATGAGTTTTGAGTAGCAGTAGAATAGTATACCCATCACCCATGCATGTTGAAGTCTTGAAGACCGACCTCAAAAGGAATAGGGTATAGTGTCCCTGTTACCAACATGATGGTTAACAGAGACATGGAACAAGTAGCACTAGCACCACTATCTGAAAGCTCCAGTTTTCAAGGTAAATACAGTCACAGAATATCCCAAAACTCAAAAGCTACGGCCATTTTTTGCATCGCCATTAGGATGTGGATTCTGGGGAGTATTATTGTAGAGAATTGGCTGCCTTTACTCTTTAGAGAATGGTCACATATATAGAATAAAGGATTGGGTTTTGGGGGCTTTCAAGTTTCAGCTTTGTCTAAGGTTTTTATACAAATGACGAATATTCATTTTGTCTGGTGATTATGTTGTTGTGCGTGCCTCCATCGCCATGATTCTTCCTTATCGAATCCTAGGTCGACACGCAAGCATTGGTGCTTCCATGGAATCGTGTTTGCTTGCCATCTCAGCTACGTGGACCCCAATACCTACTACGGTCAAAGCCTGTCATTTGCTGGTCAACCGACGCTTCAAAATATTCTATATTTTGGCTGTTCTAATAGAGGACCTATTATTTTGGAAAAATCAACAAAAACCTCCTTACTTTATTCTTTGCCTTTTTTTTTTGCAAATCACTCACGTTTAAAATTAAAAAGTAAAAAAACAATTCATCTCATTTGATATTTGTATACTTTTAAAATATACTATAAGAACAATGGGTGAACAGAGAAAAGTTTACGTGTTATTCCATGATATTATCTTAAAAGAAATTTTGGGAGAAATTTAACCAATGATTTAAAAGTAGGCAAACATCAACTAGATATTAAAACGGCAATGGTTTTCTATACTATATTATGTGCACTTTATCTATTGATTTATAAAAAATTAACATGCGTATAATCATTTATGGTTTATTGATATTTCAAAATTAACACGTGTATACCTTAGTGGCACATTACACTGGTACAAGACATAGAGAGTCAATGATAATAAATAGTAGTTATTTTTACTTTTTAATGTTTTTAATTGAAATAGATAATGAACTTAGACATGGCCACGGTTCACGAACCGTAGGTTCATGGTTCCACAGAGGATGGAACCTGAATCGGCTATTGGCTTTATGGTTATGGTTCGTGAACCGCCGGTTTACGATTTCGATTTCGATTTGTTCACAATTTTTTATGGTTCGAATTATTTAACATTAAATTTGAAAAAAATAAATACAACATATACAAATTTTATATAATTGAAAATTAACTTGAATTAACATGTAGATGTGATGATGTTATAGGTGGCAAAATTACCCGCTACCCATTACCCGCCCAAACCCGCCCTTAAAATTACCCGCCCAAACCAGCTACATTTTGGCAACGGGTATTATTGGGTAGGGTAATAATGGGCGCGGGTAATATGCGGGCGGGTATCAGGGTACCCGCGGGTACCCTCATACCCGCTATCAATGGGTATTAACGGGTACCCTAAACTACCCTAATTAATTACCCTCATTAATTTTCAAGTGAAAAAAAGAAAAAAAAGGAAGAGTTACACATTTTACACATAGTACACACATTTTCACACACTACACATAGTTTACATATAGTACACTTTTTTACACACACTGCACATATTTTCATACATTACACATATTTTACACATTTTCACACACTACACACATTTTCTCACACTACACATATTTTCACACACTACACATATTTTTTCACACACTACACATTTTTTCACACACTACACATATTTTACACATAGTACACACATTTTTACACACTACACATTTTTTCACACACTACACATGTTTTCACACACTACACACATTTTCACACACTACACATTTTTCACATATAGTACACACATTTTCACACACTACACATATTTTCACACACTACACATTTTTTACACATAGTACACACATTTTCACACACTACATATATTTTCACACACTACACATATTTTACACACACTACACACATTTTCACACACTACATATTCTTTTATACACTACACATATTTTACATATAGTACACATATTTTCACACACAACACATATTTTACACATAGTACACATTTTTTCACACGTAGTGTGTAAAAATGTGTGTAGTATGTGTAAAATATGTGTAGTGTGTGAAAAAATGTGTAGTGTGTGAAAATGTGTGTAGTGTGTGTAAAATATGTGTAGTGTGTGAAAATGTGTGTAGTGTGTGTAAATGTGTATAGTGTGTAAAAATGTGTGTACTATGTGTAAAATATATGTAGTGTGTGAAAATGTGTGTAGTGTGTGAAAAAATGTGTAGTGTGTGAAAAAATGTGTAGTATGTGAAAATGTGTGTACTATGTGTAAAATATACGTAGTGTGTGAAAATATGTGTACTATGTCTAAAATGTATGTACTATGTGTAAAATATGTGGTGTGTGAAAAATATGTGTAAAATATGTGTAGTATGTGAAAATGTGTGTAGTGTGTGAAAAAATGTGTAATGTGTGAAAAAATGTGTAATGTGTGAAAATGTGTGTAGTGTGTGTAAAATATGTGTAGTGTGTGAAAAAATGCGTAGTGTGTGAAAATGTGTGTAGTGTGTATAAAATATGTGTAGTGTGTGAAAATGTGTGTACTATGTGTAAAATATGTGTAATGTGTGAAAAAATATGTAGTGTGTGAAAATGTGTGTAGTGTGTGTAAAATATGTGTAGTGTGTGAAAATGTGTGTAGTGTGTGAAAATGTGTGCACTATGTGTAAAATATGTGTAGTGTGTGAAAATGTGTGTAATGTGTGTAGTGTGAGAAAATGTGTGAAGTGTGTGAAAATATGTGTACTAAGTGTAAAATATGTGTAGTGTGTGAAAATGTGTGTAGTGTGTGAAAAAATGTGTAGTATGTGTAAAAACTGTGTAGTGTTGTGTTGGGTTGGACCCGCGGGTCAAGGTTTATGATTGCCACCCCTTTTAACTAATACCCATTATGGGTACCCACAACTACCCACAAACTACCCGTGAATTACCCTGCAACTACCCATAATTTACTACATTAGAGTACCCACGGGTACCCTCAAATTTATTATTACCCGCCCAAACCCGCCCATCAACAAAATAGGGTATGAGAGGGTAGTTGCCCATTTTTTTAATACCCGTTAACTACCCGCTCACTACCCGCCCAAACCCGCCCAATTGCCACCTCATGATGTATATACAAAATATAATAAAATGAAAAATACTCTATATTTGTTAGTAATTAAATATTCAGTACCATTAACATGTTACTAATGTTTGTACCATAATGAATATAGATAATAATTGATACTATTTAAATATTAAACTATGAGTTTAATCATGTATTTTTATGAATTTATTCATTTATTATACAAGAACACGTGATAATTCAAGTTAATATGGTTAATCATAAGTAATCTTTTATTTTAATATACTTATAGTTTAATAATTATTCATTAATACTATTAGATAATGAGGAAGTTTAATAATTCAATTTATTAGTTAATCACCTTTTTCATTCACAAGAAAATCAATATACATGATTCAATGTAAAACACACCATAATTGATTAAATTCAAGAATCTCACTTCTAAACTAACAATAACAATTAACAAAATAAACAACTAACAATGATAATTAGATAACAAAGTGAATGAAATGAAATATATTAAAGTAAATAATTGAATAAAATGAAATAATTTTAGAAGTAATAGGAGATTATGAGAGAATATATGAGAAAATTCAAGAAATTCTTGTAAAATAATGAAATATAATATATTTGTAAAAGCAAAATAATTTCTTTTTTTTTGGAACAGTCAGTTTACGGTTTGAAAATATTGAACCGAAACCGGCCCGCCATGGCCGGTTTCGGTTCACGATTCGGGCCCGGCAGGCCCCGGTTCCGGTTTCCCCAGGTCTAAATGAACCCTTTCAATGAACTTGTAGGGTCCTTCTATTTGATTCAGAACTCAGAGTACTCTTACCTTGAGGCTTGAGTGAGCAACAAATGGAAAGATCCAGCTGTTTGTTGTTTAACAGAACATAAGTTGAACAATGGGTTAGGATATATAGAAAGGCCATTTTTCCATTTCAACATTTTGACATGTGTTGGTGAATTCCATTTTCAAGATTGTGCTGTATCAAAATATGTTGTTAATGGTGTGATATCTAAAACATTAATTATTATCGATCTGGGTCGATCTGAGATGGCAACAACATCTTCGATCTCTGCAACTTTGTTGTTCATTTGTTTATTTATTTGGCACCTGTAAGTATACATGTTAATTAAACATGCATACATATATAACGTAGACTAACTTTTAAAGTTTAAACTTTGCTGTCAAATGCAACTGTGGAAGGGTATCTATTCCAATTTCAGCTGAACATATAAAACCTCGTACAAACTCCTTAAACTTTGGAATCTTGGAACAGTAATGTGACAAGTTATCTATTCAGGATAGACTTTGTGTATTATCTAATGCCTTACCTCATGCATGTTCCTTCATATTTAATAAACATGCACCTACATCATCATCGATCTTACAGAATCTCTTCCTTTTCGGCTTTGCTATATTTATACAATTGAGTCAAATCAAATAAAGCATTGTCAATTTTGATAGTAACGTCGTTAGACTACTCCTATCAATTCTGTGCATGCATATTGTTTTAGTAATCTCAAGAAGCCAAATGCTAATTTACTCTGGTATGCAGTACTGAAAATGATTCCTTCCCATATATATTAAGTAATTAATGTCCTTATGTACGTTTTAAATGCTGTATATATATGCAGTGCCTGCGTAGATTACTATGTGGATATATGCCCAATGATTAGAGACATCTTCATCAATTGTGTGCTAAAATATTAATGCTGACTTTGTCTGTCTTGATGTTGATGCTGTGGAGACAAAGGCATATTTTGATTGCTAATACTCCATTTCCAAGCAGGAAAATACTTCATAATCTAACTGACTGATACAAGTAAGATACCGGTATTCATGCATGCTTCAAAGACAGACATTGACAAATTCCCAGGTGAGTACTTCAATTGAGTGTGATCGTCGTATAGTATCGAATTAATGCTGTCCATGTCCATGTCCATGCATGCATGTGCATGGAAAGAAATAAACTTCCCCATGCATGCGGCGGGGAAGTGAGTTTTATTGTAGTCGTGCACGTGAAAGTGAAGGCCCAAATTCAGGCATTGATCATTATAAAGCATAGATATCCAGGAATGTCTTTCCTACAGCGAAATTTTAAAGTAGGAAGACGCAAAGAATCGCAGCTGGATGTGCATCTTTAAAATGACTTTTGCATTATTGCAAGAAAGTTAGAAAGGAATCAAAAACAAGGAAGAATAGAATTTGGCAATGGAGGTGCGTTATGAAGAATTTATTCGCAATTGGAAAATTACCTCACAGACACAGCACAGAGAGAGAGATTTTCAGAATTATTCATAACCTGAACTATGTGTGCCGTAACCAAATAAGCCTGTTTATAAAGTAACAGGAAGGTGTATGTGGCTGTGTGCGTGTGATGTTTATTTGGAAGCCAAGTAAGCAAAACAAAACATAAATTGTGCACGTATGCATATCCATGTCATAACTGAGCAAGGAAGAGGCCGGCCACTTACACAAAATTCGAATTACTCTTTCCATGCTATTCTTATTATTGATCATCTTCTTCACATTCTAGATTGTGAATCTTATTACATATTTTGGATGTTCACACCCCATAAATATAAATAACTTTTCCCAATTTCAATACAAAATGAATAGTTTAAATCCAGAATGATTATTTAGACTCACCTTTTAATTTCCAAATTACACCTATCCCTCTATTATAATTAGTCATGAGACTTTTCTCTGCTAGAAATGGATAATAGAATAAGGAATAAATTTAAACTGTTTTTTTAATGAAATAATGCATGTTTGGAATCGTGGAAAGAGGGGGCATTAATTATGGGATTTATGTGTGACAATCTTGTGGTTCTGTGCATGCACTTATTTAGTTCGGAACTGGAGAAAAGCTCACCTTCCCATGCCTCCACAACCACAACCAAAAGCCGGCAGAGAGAGAAGAAGAAGAAGTAAGAAGTAAGAGGTAAGAGGTTTATCTGTATATTACTAGTTTTGGAATCCAATCCGGAGGAAACATGTTAAACAAAAAAGAAAAGAAAATAAAGGGTCCCACTCTCTATCAACTGATCCACTATATAAACCAATCCCAACCCATTCATCCAAAATCATCAAGCAACAGCGAACCCAGTCAGTGCTTATTGCAGACTTATATACCAAGTGCTGTGTTGTTATTGTTTCTTTCCTCCTGAGGTAAGAGCCAACATTAATGGTTTGCAATTCTTTCTTGTTTAGGCCATTTGGGGCTAGTTGGATCACTCTTCTTGTTTAATCCAGAGATGATGAAGAGTGAAAGTTTAATTCTTTGCATAAGAATTCAAGTTTGATGTGTTTGTCATTCAAGTACTAATGCATTCGGCAAGGTTGATTGATAATTAACACAAACAGTGCAGCCTAGGCCTAGCATTATTGAATAGGCTGTCATTTAGATGCATATATATATATATATATATATATATATACATCTTTGGTTCCTTAGTACTAACAAAATTTCTTTGGTTTCTAATTTCCAGATATAATAGTGAGAGAATGAGTAGGGAAGGAGATTGGATGTGCAGTGCTTGCCAATATTCAAACTTCAAGAGGCGTGATGCATGCATAAAATGTGGGTGTCCCAAGTTTGCCTCAGCGGCTGACATACCCTCATATGGGATAAACAAAACAGAAGTATTGCCTGGGGATTGGTATTGCACGTGTGGCGTACATAATTATGCAAGCCGGACAAGCTGCTATAGATGTGCTGCATCAAAGAGTGATTATTGTGGGTATGGTGGCAGCATGACAGCACCACCAGCCTATCTATGTGATCCCACTGCCCTTCCTGGCTGGAAAACTGGTGATTGGATCTGCACTAGGTAATTTGTCCCATAACGCTACCATAATTCTCTCTCCGCCCTCCGCCATCTTCCATACATAACAAGAAGTTGCACATTTTCTATATATGATTGAAAATTTAACCACACATTAATTAATTCTTTTGGTTTGATGATCACCAGATATGGCTGCGGTGAGCACAACTATGCCAGCAGGATAGAATGCCACAAGTGCAAAACGCTTAGGGATTTCTGTAAGTCATTATATTCATTGTTGGTTGGTTGGTTCATTGTAAATATTTTTGTATTATTTTCTTCTAAATTTGTTTAAAATGCTGTTTCCTAAGCATTAATCCATTCTTTTTCCTTTCTCAGGAATGCCATATCTGCGGACCGTGAACAAAGGAAGAGAGTTCTATTAGGCGTATCTGAATATGACCACCATCATTAGCCCTCCAAAAATACCACATTAATATTCTACTAAATCATTTCCTAGCTATTTATCTTCCAGTTCAATAAATTTAGGCTATATATTGACCCATTTTCTGTAGCATTAAGGGTTCCTAACACCAATATTATTGTACGGTTTTCTTATATGAAACTAATGCAATCTCTTCAAATATGATCAGCGTTAACGGAAGTTAATTCAGTTTGGTAGTGGTTCATAATAATTCCTGGTATTGTTTATATCAACCAACTGCTAATCCAAGCCGGAATAATTCAAAGCGACTGGCCATGCATGGACCACCATTAACTAATAGAGCAATAAATTTTTGCAAGAATCAGATATATTAGATTCAAGAATCACGTTGATTAGTTCAGGTCCAAAGATGGTCTTGTTAATTTGGAGCAATATTTGATTCCTTAAGCATCTAGCTATGTTCAAAGAAATGGAAATAATTTGATGTAGATAATTAAGAACCAGATGCTCCGCTTTTTGGGCAAGTATTCGAGTCAATTCCAACTTTCCATCCATTTCTTTCTTTCTTTGGGGCTTCTGAATGCTGATGGGGTAGCTCGCTGTCATCTTCACAAGCAGTGAAACTTTTACATGTTCAAAATTGAAGACAAGCTATGATTAGAATACTGATGGTTTTATAAGTTAATAATACCATTTCAAGGGGAGGAAAAATGGTTTCAAATGAGCTAAGAATTTTTAAAGCAAATTTGAATCAATTCCGGGCATGATCATTGGACATGCGTGATTAGAAAGTTGATAAATATGTGATGGCTATAGCATTCATTTTTTTGAACAGAATGCATTACTCCCTGCTATATTACATTGATCAACTTTCAAAAGATTCTTGCCTCCCATTACTCTCAAGCTTTTTATATGTAGAACTTGGATGCTATCTCAATGCTAGACAAAGGCTGGAGTCCATGTGGACTTGTTTCACAGCATATATTTAAACACCCAAAACCATTGGAGATAATCAATCAGTTCTTCAATCAACTTCATTTACCTTATCTAAAAAACTCAAAAGACTGCTATTCCATATTCGTAAAGAAGAGGCCAAATTGTGAACTGCTCTCAAAGATTCCAGCAAATGGTAACTTAACTTTTGATCTATCATTAGCTGTGCTGAACAATCGAATATTTAACATTACATGCATTGTCAACCAGCACTAAAACATAAAAATGACTACTGATGTAACCAGAAATTAAGTCAAATGCTTGTTCTATGGAAAACATCAACATCGATCGATCTTCATTCTCCAGGCATGTCAGAAGTAAGAACACCCCTGAAACGAACAAAGGGTTCTCTTCCAATTTTGTTCGTTTGCATCTAAACCGCAGAAAAAGCCCTGATCGGCATTGAAGTTTCCTTTTCCATAACACATTGAAAGCATTGAATATCAATGGCGACTTAAATTCGTCTGTTAAGTACTACATATGTATCCAGCATGCTAGATAAGGCTTCATATGTGTACCTAATTAGCTTCATTACGTATAAAAGTTCAGTTAAGGAACGGGCAAATGGATGAAAAAACTTTCTGTTAAAATGAGTGCAAAGTTCCAAGAAGCTGCATTTGAGCTGCATCCTTTCTTCCTTCAGCTGACTTTCGGACCTAATTATTTTGTTTTTCCTATGATTTGCATGCAGGATGATGATTGTGCAATGTTTATTTTTTTCCAAGTTATTATTGTACAATGTTGTCAACGTAAAATGTTTGAATTTCCATCGTTCTGACAAATATGTAGAGAAGCTCATTATATCATAGAACAAACTGACAAATAAAAAGCATAAGATCCACGACTTAGGACAAATCTTAGTGTCTTATATGAAATTGATTTCAGATTTAAGTGCTTGTGGTTTGCTGAATGTATCAAATATTTTATGATGTTCTTGCATAGAGAGTGTGCTATGTTTACTTAAGGAGAGTTTGGTCAAAACAGATTTCTTGAATTTGATCCATTTGTGCAAAGTAAATGTTGTCCAACCTTATTGAATTCTTGGAACAAATTTTCTTTGAATACTATTGACCTTATTGATTTTGATGATATAATAAGGGTGAATTTTGTGAAGGAATTTGTTTGGTATTGTGCTGAAATTCATGCTAATATCAAGAAAAGGGATGAACATCAAGCATGGCAATCAACATTAGAAATCACGAGTGATTTGAAAGTGTTTTTGAATCTAAAATTGTCAATAATTAATTGTCATTCTTCAATTATGTTGAATAAATTGTATTGGCTTCAACTTGCTGTTTTGAACTATAAACTTAGTGCTAAATTTAAGGATTTTTGCAAATTGCTGGGGTTTGAATTGGTTGTCTTTGACCATGGAGTATGTAATTGTATTCATATACAAAAGGGCGGGAATTTCATCAAAGTGAATATGAAATTTCAATCAAGTGGGGTTGATCCATTCCAAGAAAATGCATATTTCTTTTCTAACATTCTTGATAAATATTATACTTGTGTCCATGTATGTTTCTTATATAATTGTGATGAACAAATCCTAGTGAAAATGTTGATCTTAATGCATCCGAAACATGATAGTTTAGGGTTCAAATGAATTGTTTTTGCATCGATTTTTTTTACCCAAAAGCGATATCGATTTCATTGAAACAATACCTATAATTAGCCAATTGGCCTCATGTCCGATCGATCAGGAGCAATCGAGAAGAGAATTGGTTTGATCAATTCTGTAAAATTTTAGCTTCACAAACAAAACTAGCAAGTTTAGTGGGCGATTGGCTAATAGTGTTAAACTTTCTATTGATACAAAAAAAAAACATACAGAAAAGTTTTGTTTCAACAAAAATATATCTTAAAGATAGAAATTAATAATTAGTAAATTTATAAACAAAATTTTAGTAAATTTATAAACAAAATTTTTTAAAATAAACTGATAGATAAAATACTGGAAGTTTGAAATGAAATATTAGTGATGAATAATCGGAAAATTTAAAATTTTAATTGATGTCCAAATCATAACAAAGATTTTTTTTTTTTTTTTTTCCAAATCATAACAAAGATTATGGCTCATAAAAAGACAACAAGTAATTGGAAGCCCAAGCAGCAGAAAATGTCCACCTGTCAACTCACAGAGTCACCACCTAACTTAACTTCCGCATCTGACCTCATCATCACCACCAAAAGTCCAATGGCTACATTCCAAGAAGAAGGGAAATGCTATTCCTCCTCTCTTCTTCAGCTGCCTCCAACCTTCTTTCCCTCTCCAAGGTCCTCTCTGTCCGCACTCTGACCCTTTCAACTGCAAGGCCTCAGTTCCAATTCTCCACCATGTCCATAAACCTCAATTCCCACGCCTTTGCAGGCAATCCGACAAGACTAAAAACCCCAAAATCAAGGGACCCTTTTTCTCCTGCTTCTGCATTCCAAACACTCAAGACTCTTCTTTTAAGCCACACCATCCATGAACCTTCTTCTCCTGATTTCAAGGTCCTGCCTTTGAGAAAGGGCAGGCCTTTAGTGGGTTCAATTGGAGATGCAGGGTCTGGCGGGCCTAATTGGCATTTGGGTTGGTTGAGTTTGAGCGAGTGCAAGGCGTTCTTGGAGAATTCTGAGGTGGATTTGATTGAAGATTCATTGATTTACTTGGGTTCTAAGGCTGAAGAAGATGTTGTATATTGGGCTATAGATGTATCTGAAGCTAGTGCCATGGATAGTGAATTAGGTTCTAGGAAGTTTTGTTTTGTGGAGTTGAGGACCTTGATGGTTGCCACTGATTGGGCTGATGCTAAAGCGATGGGTGATCTTGCTGTTGCTGGTCATGTAAGTATTGTTTTGGATTAATCGTTATTTGGGTTTATTTTATTTGATTTCAGCTAATGGAGTGTAAAAGCTCCAATCATTCTTCACGAGTGGGGCATGTTTTCAAGGATTAGGTGCTCTAGGTGGTATTATTTAGCTCGATAAACCGATAAATAAGAAATGATTGAGAAAACGAATGCCAGAGTAATGCTCAGTAGGCGTTTGTTATCGCATCTTTGTGAGTCAGTATGCAATTAAATTATAGCTCCAAATTCGTTATGGTGTCATTGTGTTAACTGTAAACGCTTGAGAGATATACAGGTCTATGAATGGAAATTTGATACTGCAATTGTTGCATTGCAATTTCGACTGTAACAATTTGTGTCCCGTCCCTTATTTGTTTTATGTATTAGACAATCATGTCAAATGGAGTGACACATGAAGAGTGAAACATCGACTATATTTTTTTATTTTTTTTTGAAGGCAGTCTACATTAGTTCCCAAGTGAAATTTATTGTTAAGAATTATTTGGAGCACAATCACCAGATGAACATAAAGAATCTAGTAGTTTTTTATAAAGCGAGAATTTTATGAATAAACTGCTTTCTAAATAAATTTGTTACTGATCGCATTGCTGTTGTCTCACTGGCATATAAGCTATAATTATGTGCTTGTAATAATTGAAACTTTTTTGTGGATAATTGTCTATTTGCTTTGAATCAGGCCAGAGCCTTACTGGAGTGGCATAATACATCACGTTTCTGTGGATATTGTGGAGAAAAAACAGTACCCATGGAAGCTGGGAGACGGAAGTCTTGTTCAAATGAGTTGTGCAAAAAGAGAATATATCCCCGTGTCGATCCGGTATGCCATGTATAATGTTTTCCCTTCTGTGCAGGAGGAAGAAGGATGGGGAGGAAAGGGGCCAGGGAGGGGGGTGAGATGCAAGATGATTAACATAGCTTTCCCTGACCATTCTGCTGCTTTACAGGTTGTCATTATGCTAGTAATTGATAAAGAGAATGACCGTGCCCTGTTGAGTAGGCAGTCAAGATTTGTGCCACGCATGTGGAGTTGCCTGGCTGGTTTTATAGAGGTATGTGGAGATGTTCATTCCTGGATCAGCTTATGGTTATAGATAGCGATCTTTTGGTACTTGTCTTTTAGAATTCCCTTGTAAGTATTAAGGAACTTCTCTATATGATTTCCGGCTGTTTAAAGTCTGTAATTGTGCTTCATGTGTGGTTATCCATTGCATATAATTGGCCTTTTTTCCATGTTTTTCCCATCTCATCCTTCCTCCACTATTATTTTTCCCTTTAAACGCATATTTAGCCGGGAGAAAGCTTAGAAGAGGCTGTGAGAAGAGAAACTTGGGAGGAAGCTGGCATTGAAGTTGGTGAAGTTGTCTATCATAGTTCTCAGCCATGGCCTGGTAATTGTTTTTCTGGCATGCTTCAAGTGTTTTTATACCAGGGCTCTCATAAACATGATTGAAAGATGATGATTATGAAATAACTGATGATTTATTATGAACAGGCAGTTTATAGTTGAATGCATGAAGTAATGTTTATCTCCTTCCATTTGGCTCCGCCAGGTCCCATTAGTTTGGGGAGTTTTAAATCCTCTCTCTTTCTTTATTTACATCTGCGCAGAAATCTTAAGCATTACCATGCAGCTTGTTGTGAGAATATAGTTTGTTCCCATTGAGCCAGAATGATATATTGCTTTGCTAATGATATGTTCTATTGCACGGTTTATTTGCAGTTGGACCGAGTGGCATTCCGTGCCAGCTAATGGTGGGATTTTTCGCCTATGCTAAATCACTTGAAATAAATGTGGACAAGGAAGAGTTGGAAGGTATCATACTCCTGTCATCTTGGTCTTCTGAAAACTTTTCCACTGCCTGATGCAGTGTCGAATCTGCTTGTTTAGCTTAGCTTTTCTCACCCTAGAAAGATTACAACAGGGAACATTATTATCCGTGAACTTAAAAATACAAAGTTCGTATTGAATTTGGTTGAAACTAAAACACGCCAGTCGCGGTTTCATCTTTTCTTGACGGAGAAGTGATGATCTTGCTAATGTTTGCTTTCTTCCCAGATGCGAAATGGCACAGTAGAGAAGATATTAAAAAGGCATTGACACTGGCTGAATACAAGAAGGCACAAAGAACTGCAGCAGCTAAAGTGGACAAAATGTGCAAGGGAGTGGAGAAAGGACAGAGTTTATCGGCTGATTACAATTTGGAGAGCGGGGAACTTGCTCCCATGTTCATTCCTGGACCCTTTGCCATTGCACATCATCTCATTTCTTCTTGGGCCAATCAAATTGTGGTGAATGGAACTCGTAGCTCTATTTCTAGTTTATAGCTGTTTCAATCACATTCCCATCAAAAAATTTTGTACCAAAAATCTGTATAGCGGATTATTAATTTTTTAATCGGTACATCTTGTTTTTATTTAATCCCTCAACATTTATTTTTCATGAGTTTGAGGATTTTAAGAGAGGGAAATATGAAAGAAATCACTAACACTTTTACTATGCATAAAAGAAAACAAATGAGTTCATTAATTTTCCCAAACAAAAATGGTACTTTAACCTGACCGAAGGGAATTTTCACAGATTTTGCCTTTCTGGTTTTGGAGCTGAATGAACATTGAACAGTTTTTTTTTTTTTGTAGACTTTTTGTCATTGTATTATTATGCTTAAAATGAGAAACAGGACAAAACATGCAACACAGTAAGTAAATTGAGTAAAAAAACACACAAAATACAAGAAACATTATATAAATTAATTTACATAAAAGAGATGAAATAAAAGATAAGGAAAAAACCGGAAACTAGTTTTGACTCTTGGTGAATTCTTATTATATACTCTCTGTGATCCCTCTTAATTGACGTTTTATTTGAGAACAAATTGTTTTGGGCAAATGGCCCTCCCTTAACTTTGAAGTTAGTTAGCTTTTGGCTCCATTCTTTCAAAATTTTCATTATGATTTCTTAACTTGGATTTTATATTGTGAACAGTTCCAATCCATTTTTTATCCACTTGTATAATAGTTTTGTTAATTATGTCCTTTACACATGCCATTTTGAGGGGTAAATAATGAAAAAAAATAAGCCTCCCCAACTATGCACATGTTTCTTGCAACCTACACGTGAGTTCTAGGCTCGACTCGAGCTCGAACTCGAGTCTGAAGCCTGAAGAAAAATAAACGAGGCGAGCTCGAGCTCACTAAAGCTTGGGCTCGGCTCGACTCGGCTCGATATCAGTCCCATGTACATGGCATGGCTTAGAAACATGTATCCATCATATGGGGAAACCACACGAGTCCCTAAGAAGGCAGGTTAAAAACCAATTTTACGAAAAATTTTGCATTTTAAAGCAAGTATACAGTATCTACCCCAAATTGGTTATTTATAGCCAAAAACTCTCTATAAGCAATAAATCCAAAATGAAAAAAAAAAGATAAAATACACTAAATTCCTTATACTATAGCTCTTATTAACATCTAACATTTATAATTTTAATTATAACATTTAATTTCTCTTCTTAATTTTTTTTAATAGTCTAATTCGTTAATGTCATTAAGTGATTAAACAGAATTGAACACTTTATTAAATTTTAATATAAGATAATTACATGACAAAAATAACTTTAAAACAAATAATTATTTAATAGAAATAATCAAGAGAAGACCACAAATTCGTACAAAAAGAGAAAAGAGATGGATCGATCTGTTATGCTTTTGTAAGGATGAGATCATAGTAGAGTAGTGGAATGTATCATGAAAAATATTATTTATTTTATTAATAGTGAATTTCATACAAACTAATTAATCTCGTTATCTTTAGAGTCTAATAGAATGTTCAAAGTATCGAACAATTCTAAAATAGTTAAAATTAGTATTGTATTTATTAGTAATTATATTAAACAAGTTTAATTGTATTGTAATTTTCTTTTTATTGATTCTATTTGATTTTTTTAAGATTAATTGAGTATTATAAGTATTGAAAAATTATATTTTTATTAAATGTCTTTTAAAAAGGAAAAAAAAATTATTCTACAAAATTATTGCGACCAAGTTCATTATAGGAGCAAGCGGGCAAGATACAAAAAATCTATCGCGATCAACACAGTCACTTGTCTCGGACTAACACGTGTAGGTTGTAAATGTCTCTTCCCGAGCTTCATCACAGCGGACTCCTCCTCCCGCGGAGAACTTGAGCATTCTGAAGGGGAGAAAGACTGCGGAGTGAGGTGGAGTACTGAGTCCACCGTGCCACTCAACCTCGATACTAAGAGAAGGCCACTAAGACCCAATTTCTCTCTCTCTCTCTCTCACGCACACACACACTGAAAACATACATGGCTGTATTTTTTAAGAGACTGGCAAAGGCAGCTCCGACTGCACTGACTCAAGCTTATCGAGGCCAATCCAAGTCTACTTTCACCAATTTCCGTTTTCCATTTGGAGCATTTGTCGCAATTTCTGGTGGCATCTCGTATTATCATTACAACCCTTCGTCAACCGTGGTACATTTTCATCTAGGGTTTTGGTTTCCTAAACTTCCGAAAACTAACTGAAAAATGCTGTCTTTGGTATTTCTGTTGTTTTCAATCCTATCGTAGATGCTAAATCAGCTAAACTTTGAGACAAAATTATGTGATCATTTATGTAGTCATTGATATCTGCACCCAGTAAGGATAGCTGTTGAATATCTGTTGGACCCATTTGCATATTAAATTGTGAAGGCAAAATGTGGGTCATTTCGGGAGTCTTACAGTAGAGAGATTTAGATGAATAGATTGCTTATGAGTTTTTTTGGCCGAATTTTGGATATGCTGGTTTCATTGATATGAAACTGTTGTTATACAGTTTTCTGCTTCTAAATGATGCCTGATAATTTCTGAAGCTTGGAATTTCGGCACTAGACCTTTCTTTTCTAGTAATGCGTGTAAACTTCAGTGTTAGTTTCATGATTTAGAGTGTTGGGAGCTGAGACCTAATTTGGTTTTTTGGTAAATGCAGTACCTAGATGAGGCCAATGATGATTCGGGGCCGAAAATTGGTGGGTATTTGTTTCTGTACCGTGTTTCTGAACTAATGAATTACGAAATGACTCCGATCCAATTTGGGTTAAGCTTGCACTCTTTCCATCATGATTGTCAATATGTCTTCTAGATAGAATACGACGGCAAAGTATGATCCATGTAGCAGGCCCCACATAGTCGTTGGATAAAAGCTCAGTTGTTGTTATTGTTGTATTGTCATTTTGTCTTCTGCACTTGGCCTTTGTTTGAAAGCTAATTGTCAGGTTTCATATCCTTGCTTATGCATACTCTTACCATGTTATTTTACTGACTTGTCTACAAATTACTTCCTGAACAATATAATGTTTGGTTTGAAGTCCATAAAACAAACCCTAATGGGTAAGTTTTCTTCTCTAAGTAAGGAGAAACCCTATTAGACTAGGCTGGCTATTTGGAAATATTGTTACATCGGGGTGAAGATAAATTATTTCCATGTTCTGAATTTGTACAGTAGTTAGCATTTCTCCAAGGCTCGGTTGTGTTACATTTCATCTGTGAAAGATTGATTTGCAATAATTGTAAAACATTTTGGAGTTTGGCATGATAGCCATAAGAAGTATAGAACAATACACTGGCAGTTCGTGCTTCCACCATATCCGTGGAAGTGCTTTGCTTGTTGGAATTAGTGATGAATTTAACCTTATAGAACAAAACTTTATTGAATAAATTTTACTATTTCTGAAAGTACTAGGATATTGTGAATTATTGGCTTTGAGGTTTTTTTTCCCAGCCTTTCAAGTGTATACTGATTCAAGCTTCATCTGATAATCACTTTATCTTTCCCCCCTTCCATTTTACTGCACATTACTTTGTAATGAGTTATTGCAAATGTGCATTAGCTAAAATCCTCGTGGCACATCCTATTAAGGATTACATTGCCTTGAACGCTTGCTTTTGAAGCTGAATACCTTACTAGTTATCCAAATTATGATTTATGTGTGACTTGTGCTCTTGTTTTTTTTTCAGCACTGAATCCGAATAAATGGATTGAATTAAAACTGCAAGACAAGGCACAAGTCAGCCATAATACTCAGTTATTCAGGTTCGATTCTATTATATGAATTTTCAAAAATCTTGAAGCTGCAAGAGTAGTTGATCATAAATATTTCCTTTAGTAAATATTTGGCATAAGAGAAGCCCATTTTCCTTGGTGTTGGTTATACTATAAGTCGCATGAATTTTCCTTTTGGCTCTTTTGAGCAGAAGAATGGTGCTAGTTAAACAGTGGAGAAGTGAAATACTAGTCAATTTTCCACTTTTCTTGCATGTTCTCCGATACATAGATATTAAGTCACGGGAATTTATCATGTTCTCGTGAACTTGATGGTTTTCATGCTAGTTCGAGGACATGCTTTATTGTCTTGCAATGCAATGAAGCTTCATCTCTGATAAATAGTGCTTAACCATAAAATGGGTCCAACAATATCTAGAGTTGGAGGTTGATACATTGTCTTATGAGGTTTCTTAATAAATTCTATAAGTTATGTAGAAATTATCTGGTGTGTGTATCGTTTTGTTCTATTAATTCTTGTTCTTTTTCTTTTTTGTTTGATGACAAGATTCAATTGGTCATGCATATCTGACTTAAAGTTCTTTTTCCTCACATTGCAGGTTTTCATTTGATCCATCTGTGAAATTAGGCCTTGATATTGCATCATGTATTCTTACTAGGTATGTTCTTTTTTCTTGAGCATAAGTTCTAGAAATTTATTGATTTGAAGTTCAAGGTTCTTAAAGCTGAGAAGATCTATGATTAGACTATTCCACAGTCTGATAAATTCTCTTTCTACTTGTAGAGCACCAACTGGACAAGATGCTGAAGGGAAAAAGAAATATGTCATTCGCCCGTAAGCACTTCATTTCATTGTTGGTGTACTTAAATCAAATATCATGGTTTCTGCTGAAGTTAACTTGAATTTTCATGAGAACATTAACTTCAGCTTCATAACTTATTTTGATACTTCACATGGTCTGTTGCCAAATCATTTGTTTTGTTGACAAAACTAAATCTGTTATTCACAGTTTTGGAGGATGCTTCTATTTTCATTTTTAACCTATGCTTATGATCTGGATTTCAAAATATAGACATAAAAACTAAAAATCTTTCATGTTTAATCTTGTGAAAAACTTAGTTTAACATTTTTTTCTGAACTTATGAACGCGCTATGGTCATTAATCTCGCATTCTTATGACGAATGTTCCATTTTCAGTTATACACCAATATCTGATCCAGATGCCAAGGGATTCTTCGATTTGATGATTAAGGTATGCCTTTATCTTCTTACTCATCTTATGGCTTAACCTTGGATGCCATTAGTTTCTACCTTGAACTTTCAAACTTCTACAGGTGTATCCAGAAGGGAAAATGAGTCAGCATTTTGCAAGCTTAAAACCAGGCGATGTTCTGGAAGTGAAAGGGTAAGTTGCTTATCAAGGTGAATATTTGAGAAAGTTGCTTTTGTTATCTGATTTATGTTAATGCAGAGTCATATAGGCCATTACATACCTTGTATCTAAGCAAAGATCTTCCTTGCAGTCCCATTGAAAAGCTGAGGTATAGCCCGAATATGAAGAAACACATTGGCATGGTAACGTCTATTAGCTTGCAGACTCTTGTTGAATTGTTTATTTGTTATTGGAACATGATGACAGTGTTTTGTTACATTTTTAACGTGGGTTCACGGATTCTACATTTTGTTTTGTAACACATTGTTTTTCTTTCCAGATTGCTGGGGGAAGTGGCATCACTCCAATGCTGCAAATTATAGAGGCCATCCTTAAGAACCCTGATGACAATACCCAGGCAAGCGTGTTATCAATTTTTTTGTTCTATATACAGAGCACTTGGTTTTGCATGTTTTAGTTGCGGACGGCATTTATCAACCTTACTGCATATTCAATAAATTTAATTATGCATAGCTGCTTCTTGATGTTTATCTTTTGTTTCACGTAGGTATCACTTCTCTATGCTAATGTATCCCCGGATGACATACTTCTCAAAAGGAAGCTTGATGTGCTAGCAGCCAGCCACCCAAACCTGACGGTATTGCAGAATTAATCAAAGAATGTGTTTTGATGAAATGAGAGCCTGTTCTATACATAATATCGATCAACTTCTGCACTTAATTTTGCAGGTATTTTACACTGTTGATAATCCTACAAAAGATTGGGTCGGAGGCAAAGGTTACATATCAAAAGACATGGTTGTGAAAGGATTACCTGAGCCGGGGGATGATACACTTGTACTCGTAAGTTTAAGAGCTAGCGTATTTGGTTTGACGACCTTGCGTTACTTGGTACCTGATGCATAGCCATCAAACCAGTGTTTGATGTTCCTTGTATTCGGTGTCATAATGTCACTGGTGAAAAACGATCTTGTGCCAGTCACACAATGAAAGATTGTGTTAGGGAATTTAAATTATCAATGCAGTTGGTGTGGCTGCCATGGTTCTCAATGCTGTAATTTCCATGACCAACAAATGAAGAAATTTAATTTGAACATGTAAAACTCTCCCCTCCCCCTTTCCCCCTGCTTATGGAATTAGGAAAAAAGTTGGCTGAGGAAAAGAAAAAACAAATTAGAATGAGTTAAAAGAGTGAAGTTGAAGATTTAGAAGACAAGGAAGAAGAAGATATCCTATTGTCTTTTGGAATTAGATATGGGAATAGGTGATATTGACTTGCATATATAGTTCTCTCATTTCCCTGCTCGGTCGTTTTAGTTGATCCTAATATTTCTGCTCCCTTTCCAGGTATGTGGTCCTCCTGGGATGATGGAACATGTATCCGGTGACAAGGGCAAGGATCGTTCACAGGGCGAGGTACTTGGTCGTAAATCCTATTATTTTATATACCAAAGATGGATTTGGTGCATTGCCATTTTACAGTTATTGCCAAAGATACTGTCTAATGGCAATTATGGGTCATGAGATTAACTACTGCCCTCACCTCCCTAATCAACAAGTGTACTTTTGCTTTCGTTTTTAGCAAAGTTGCCTTAAGCGCTAACGTCAGTTAATTCTCTGAAATCCTTATATTTTATTTTCTAATTGTTTTTTCCTGTTTTATTTCATTTCAGCTTACTGGCGTACTCAAGGAAGCTGGTTATACAGAAAGCATGGTTTATAAATTCTGAGGAGAGTGTCACTTGTTTTGGCTGCACTTAAACGAATATGTAATAAGTGAGTTGTGAGGAAAGCATACAAAAAAATTACGGCATATCATCATATCAACCTTGGATTTGGATGAGCATAAAATCTCATTTAAATGGGCAAACTTAATGTTTTTTTGAAAGCCCTCATGTATGAAAATGTAGATTGTCAGAAAGCTATTTCAAGAATTTTCTATCTTTTTGTTTTCCTTGAAGTTCCTGCTATCTATGACAGGTTTTGTCTTTGCAAGTTTCTGAACTTGTCTTTCTGGTGTTGGAGCAGAATGAACATTGAACATTATTCTTTTTTTTTTTTCTTATTTTATTATGCTTAAATGAATGCATTACTACTCTCAAGTCTTCAGCTTTAAAGTTTTTATTTATTTATTTATTTTTTTGTTTAAAAAAATATATTAAGAAAAGTTTTCAAGTGGATTATGAGAATTTTAAAAAATAATAATAACAATAATAAAAAAAGTTAAACAGTTGAAAATTGCAAAAGAGCACGAAGGTTTTGTTTATTTGGTGGTATGTTTGTCAAAAGCCCATAATGAAGTAAAGTGAAACTTGATCTTGTCACATGCGCGCGGCACACAGTCACACAGTGGCACACACATGATGGATATAAATAGATAGATACACAGAGAAAAACAAATAGAGAGTGTTTGTAGTGGGAATGGTGGGTTGGGACTCGGGGTTAATATAAAACTTGTACAACCGACTCGTCTTCCAACAACGCCTAAAAATGCCCTTCCATTCTTAACTCTATAGTCTTTACTACTCTCTCGGCCGATTGATTGAGTTCCATCTCGACTGATCAACATTTTTTTTTTGTTTTGAAGAAATGGAGGAAGAATTACAGAAGAGAAACACGGATTGCGTTTATTTCTTGGCCTCCCCTCTCACCTGCAAGAAGGTCTCTTTTTTATTTTTATTTTTTTGTTTTTTTCTTCTAAATGTCAAGCAGATTCTCTATTTTTTTTTTTTTTGGTCTTGTTTGTGCATATTTATTTTGGTAAATGTCTTTAGTTTCAATGCGTTCTAATTTGTTGTAAATAAATGCACTGAATTTTCAATTTTGTGAGTAATTAATTTACCTGTTTAGGGTTTTTCACGTCTCTTAATGACTGATTTGTGCCCATTTGAAGGATTTTCAAGATTTCTGTTGGCGTAGAAAAAGCAGTGCTAGTTCGTTTTCTATTGGCGAAATAATGAATGATTTTTTTTTGTGCTCTCATTTACGTAGAATCTGCCAATCTATGTAATTCTGAATGATGTTCGCGTGCATGATCTCACACTCTGTGTGGGATTTCACTTCATTATTGCTTGCAGTGATTATCTGTGAATTTGCATTGTTGCTCTGGCTATTTTTTTTTTATCTTTCCTACTATTTCGTTGTTGTAAGTTTATTTTTAATAAAGAACTGATTGTAATTGAAGCATATTACATATGCTATGATTTATTACTGCTGTTACTGCAAATTGTGAATAGTATCTTGGAATTTTGTATATTGCTGTAAACCGTGTCGTCATTGATTTCTGTGTTTCAGGGTATTGAATGTGAATACAGGCACAGTGATATTGCTAGGCTCAACCCAAGAGATTGCTGGTACTGGCTTGCAGGCAGCTGTCTAAACCCAACTTGTGCTTTTAGACATCCTGTAAGCTGTCATAAGATTTGAAACTGTTCTCGTTCTGCATGCTTGCCCTTTGACTTTTAAGTAATTCAATATCATTTGTTCTGAAAACTTTACTGATTTTGTTCCTTACGATAAAGATTTTTATAAACCTCCTTGTGATACATAACCTCAAAGCACTCAAATTAGGGTGGAGTTGGGTGCGAAGGGCCAGGGCTACGAAGATTTGCTGCTTTAGTTTTGATTTCGTGATCTACTGAGATGTTAAGAATTATGTTAGAATAATTCATACAGGTGCAAATGATGATTTTATTCAGAACTGAACAATTGCTTACTTTAGCCAATTCGATAGAATGATATTATTATGGGAAGGGAGATTCTTCTATTATTAAGACACCTGTTGATGTAGAGCGTTGATTAGTTGTTTACTGTTCCACATTCGTGGCTTCACAATATTGAGTTTGTTTCTGTTACCACCCATTCAATGCTTAAATAAATACTAAACTGCTCTTTGTGCATTCACAGCCATTGGATGGACGAAATGAAACAGTATCTGAATCTGCTACTACTAACAGTCAGTCTGCATTGCCTGTAAATAAGACAAATGTTCCATGTTTCTACTATTACAACGGATTTTGCAGTAAAGGCGAGAGGTGCTTCTTTGTGCATGGACCTGATGGAAATGCACTTTCTTGGAAAGCTTCAAAGCAAGCTTCCGTAGCTGTTGATGAACAACTTTTGAAGAAAAAGATGTCCAAGGGAACTGATTCAGGGCCTGCACCTGCAGAAATTAGTTCATTTGGGACTAATTCCAAGAGCACAGCAGGAACAAAGGCTATGCCTGAACAGAAATTCAAGCAACCCGCCCCTGATAATACTGCCGAGCGAAGTGCTTGTCCACAGATATCTGAATCTCCATCTGAAGACGCTGCCACAATCAGGTCAAATTCCCCAATTCACACTGAGGGCCTTGTCCAGAGGATATCCCACGAATCAACTGATCAAAGCCCAGATAATCAATTGGATGATCATATTAAGCAGGAAGATTGGCTGGAATCATCTCCTGGATTTGATGTCCTTGTCAATGATAGATCAGAAGACCTGGATTATGAAGATGAAGCGATGTACACATTATGCCATGATGTTGAAGAGAGAGAGGGCAATGGTCAACATTTAAGGTATGATTATGAGGACAACATAGAATATGATCCTAAATATCCTGACATGAGGTTCTCTTTTGAGCGGGGATTGCCAGATTATTATGGCCATCTGGATGAAGCTATCTACGACACTACCAAAAGAACTCCTTTTCCTGCCAGAGAAAGACTGTTGGATTGCACTCTACAACAGAAAAGAGGATTATTACAAACAGAACTGGCTAGTGTTGACCTAAGGGATTATCTGAAGAAACGCCGGATGGCTGAGAGTCTTCATTCAAACATTTACTCTGGCGGACATCACTCTTCTTGTCTGGTCAGTAAAATCACTGAGAAGGCTTATATTAGGGAACGAGGGCTGCATGGAAGACTAGCATCAGAAGTGGAAATTTCTGTTGAATCTCGAATTCAGACCAAACCTCGTAGAAGTGGTACTTACCAGCATAGCAGGACAAGGCATGCTCTCGCAAAAAGGTCGAGAAAACAAACAAAGGAAAGGAAACAGGGTAAGTGGCACATTTCGTCCGAAATCTCAGGGAAGACTGCTTCAAGAAAAAGGAGATCTGTTGAGGACTCTACCACATTTACTGGACCCAAGACTCTAGCTCAACTTAAAAAAGAGAAGAAAGAAGTGCTGGGCAGCAGAGATTTCTGTGACGAAACTGAGCCATCAAGCAGCAAAGCTTAAGTACGACTTTTGGCATCCTAATTCTTTGTTTTACTGAAATTCTCCTGATGAATTAGGTTGGAGTTGTTAGATGATTTTACAATTTTCCCAATGGATGTGAATGTCGATGTTTCATAGGACTTGTGTTAGAACTACAAACAACTATTCACAGGATGATAACAAGATTTTATTTAGGAAACCAATCTGGAGTCTGGACTAGCTATGAACAACAGTCTACCGTCCTCTGTCAGGTACCTCATTGCGACACAGATAAAATGAACAAAGGCCAAGGCAATGCAGAAAAGATGCTGCTAACCAGCATTCTTTGGCCTTGCTGGAGTTTTTTTGGGTTATGTCCTGGAATATTACTGTAGGAAAGCCCAAGCTAAAGCTCGCCATAGTTTTGTTACTTAGCGATAATGAGTAATTGACCTGTCTGCTTGGAAGGATCTCTCAAGTCTTTTTAACTCTTAAGAGAATAGGTATTTTACTTGTTAGACTTTTACATTGGTTGTTAAAGGCTAGTTTCCATACTGTATGGCTACATCCCAATGAACTTTCCGCCATATCAAATTTCTATTTCAACAACTCTTTGCTATACTCCAAACATGCAAATCGTTTAACTGTAGTTTTTGAATGCTCATTTGTTCTAGAATGTCACAGCTTTGGATGCACCTATCTGCGATTGTTTTGTCTGGCAGCCTGCCGGTGGCGGGGGCTCTTTCATGTATATCTATAAGTTTCTGCAGGCCAGAAAGCTTTAAAAAATAAAATAAATTAATTAACATGTTCTGAATGTGCTTTTTTTTTTTTTTTTTCTGGATGCCTCTGTCTGTCGTAAATTTAACAAGGGAAAAAGACCAAGGAATTACTTGCCTCTAGTCTTGTATCATTATTAAGGTCGTCAATGTTGTCTTGCAAAATCAAAGATTATTGACTTAATATTCATTGCGTAAATGTTGGTTTAACAGAAAGAATTAATCAGAACAAATTAATTTCACCCATATAGTACGTATAATAAAAATAGAGCAAATTCAAAAACAAAGGAAAAGAATAATCTTCTTATATTGAAAGTAGTCCAAAAAGTCCCGTGTTAACTCTCTCTCAGTCCTTGTTCTTGATGAATCTATAATACCCATGACCCAATTTAAGGGCTAATTAATAAATAAGAAAAACTAGAGGGACTTCTTAGCAATTTTGACAAATTTGGTCTTAAGACCTATTTTCTTGTTAGACTTAAGCTTTATTTCCTTCCCCAATTTCACTTCTTTTTCCCTCTCCAAACTAGGATAAGAAGAAGAAGGGGTGAATTGAAGAAGAAGGAAGAAGTAACTACCCTTCAAATCCAATCATTTTGAGATAAGGAACTCTCTAACCCCTTTATCCATAAGTAGTGTCTTTAATTAGTGTTTTAGATTTATAAGAGGTTAAAGTTTTATTGTGATAGGAAAGTGAGTAATTAAGTGGTGGAAATCTTTTATTATGATAGGTAAGTGAATCAAAAAAGTGTTTTGTGACATAAGTTAAGGGCAAGAGAGAAGAGTGATTTCAAGTAAGTGGTTTGATATTTCTTTATGTTTTAATATGCTTTTGATGAAAACTTATTTTGAGAAATGGTATGTTGTGATATATGAAATTGGATTGAGCATGTTTAGATTTTGACTTTGATGAATATGAAAAGTATTGCAGTGGCTTTTGTGAAGTAAAGATGTTTGATGAAATGTTTAAATGAATTTTTAAGTGTTATGAGCTCTGGATTGTTCTTGGAATGATTGGTAGGAACATGTTCCAATTCATTTGTTTAGGACCCATCCTAGCGGGGTTATAGCTAGGAATTCATTTGTTATTTGGCCTACCTGACGGGATTAACAGTCAGGAACTGGATCCAGTGTACCGAGAGTTACTTGAACTGTTCATGAGCTAATGACAAATACTCAATGTGTATTTGTGAATGTTATTTGTTAAGTGAATGTGCCACTTGCTATATGTATATGTGTGTGTGGATTTGAAACGTTTTCAAATGTGATTTTCATGTGTTGAAAGGCTTTGTGAAAGTATATAAGGTATAATGTGCTCAATCCGATAAAGGAACGTCACTACCACTTACTGGGCATTAATTGCTCATACCACCAAAGTTGTGAATTTTGCAGGTTTGTAAAGTTTGGATGCATTTGGTTAGGGAGGTTTTTGAAGAGAAGAATTGATGTTTTGTATATGTTTATAGTCTATAGTGATAAAGTGTATAGAACTATTTTGGAAAGAATGATATGTGTACATGAGATTGGATGTCAATATGTACAGTTATATGTTGATTTCGATACCAATATGTGTGATGAAATTGTTGATGTTAGTACATTTTATCCAATCTTTTGATCATAGTGAAGATTCGTAGTATAATGATGTTGTTGACGTGAGAATGTGTATCGTGAATCATAAAGAGCAATTGGGAGATTAGAATGATGTATTTGCAGCTTTGGTGTGTGTATTTGATGTGGCTTTTGAAAGAGTTTTGAGTTGGAAAGAAAAAGAAGAGGAAAAATCGATTTTTTGTGGAAAAAGGCCCGGCGTCGCGACGCCGGTACTCCACGTCACGACGCCCAGAGGGTAAAAACATGGCAGTGAATTGTTCTGTCCGTGTCGCGACGCGGAAGGGTTGTGCGTCGCGACGCGTGGAGATTTTCAGCAAAGAAGAAATTTTCGAATTTTAATTGTTTTCCAAGGTTTTAAATCTTACGTTCATGGCCCAAATGTGATGTTTATTCATAGAGGATACTAGATTAGTGATTATGATGAATGTTATGAGTTGTTAAGTTAAATCGACGACTTGAGGATACTAAAGATAATCGTGAAGTGAGGCTTCGCACGTTTGGAATCGATCTCCACTCGTGTGGCCGTGCCACGTCGGATTGGGGCGTGACATTTAAGTGGTATCAGAGATTAAAACTAAGTTTATGACAATGTATATATAGAGATGAAGTGTAGTACATTGCTTGTTAGGAATATCATTTCCTTTCTTTCTTTTCATTGTTTTATATGAAATGAATATTTGATTCCCTTTCATTTTTGCTAGAATTATGACACAAAATAGTGGGAGTGAAGGAAATCCCAACGTGGTGATAGTGGATAGCCACGTCGATGGCGACAGTGAAGGAGCCAATACGGGGGAGCATTTGGTGACTCGTACGCCTCAGCCCTTAACAAATAGGATGGCTACAGGGGGTGAGTCATCCAATGATCCACCGACAACGAATGCAACCACGTTAGTAATGCCACAGGAGTTAACCGCCGCTTTTGGTATGATGGCTCAAATTGTACAAAACCAACACCGTTTGCAACAAGAACAAGAGAGCCGTCAACGCCAACAACTGACGGGTAGTAAAACTCACTATGAAAACCTAAAGAAGGCGAACATGCCTGTCTTTGATGGTGCTCCGGACCTCGAGAAAGCAGAAAAATGGCTACATGAATTGGAAGCCAACTTTGAGGTCTTGGAAGTTCCCGAGGAAGTAAGGCCAAAGGTTGTCATCCCATTTCTTGTTGGAGATGCGGAATTGTGGTGGAAAGGAACCGCCCCAGCTTATGTTCGTGAAGGACAAACCTTGGACTGAAAAACGTTCAAAAGTGTTTTCTTAAAACACTACTTTCCCGACTCCATTCGTAGTGAGAAGCAAAGGCAGTTCTTCAACTTGAAGCAAACAGAGAACATGTCCATTGTGGAGTATGCGGGGAAGTTTAACTCCTTGGGGCGATATGTGCCAACTGTGATGGCAGACGATAGCATTAAATTGCTTAGGTTTGAGGAAGGGTTACTTGGACGTATTCGAGCTAGATTGTCCTCCATGCCTTCAAGTAGCTATGAGGAATCCTTTAAGAGGTGCATAGGAATCGAGGCGGACCTCAAGAGAGGTGACGCCGAATTTCGTGCCAAGAGAGCTAGACCAATGCCCTCTCAAGGTCAAGGATCAAAACAACCGTGGGGAAATCAACCAATGAACAAGAAACGTGGACCACCACCTAGTCTACCACGACCCCCCAATTCAACAGGAAGTAACAAGAAGGAATGTGATTTTTGCCATCGTATTCATTCAGGAGAATGCCGATGGAAAAGTGGAGCATGCTTTTGGTGTGGCAAGCCAGGACACAGGATTAATGAGTGTCCCATTCTCCCACAAGACAAAGCCAAACCCACCAATGCTCGTGTTTTCGCATTGACTCAATCGGAGGCTATGTGGTCACAGGTACTATAATAATAAATTCAGTACCTGTTATAGTTTTATTTGATTGTGGGGCTTCTCACTCTTTTATATCTAAGAGATGTGCTAGTAATTTGAGTTCTAAACCGGAACACCTTAGAGAGTCCTACCATGTAGCTACCCCAGGAGGGAAAGTCCTTACCTCAAATCTTGTACATAGGAATTGTCTTGTGGAAATTTGTGGACAAGAACTTAAGGCGAATTTGATACAAATTAACATGAAGGATTTTGATGTAATTCTGGGTATGGATTGGTTAACAGACAACTATGCTTGTGTGGATTGTCGAGGTAAGAAAGTTAAGTTTGATATTCCGGGAAGGGAAGAATTTTCTTTTCAAGGGGGTATGGAGAAACAAGTCAAACGTACAACTCCAATAATATCCGCCATGCAAGCTTGGAAAGCCCTTCGAAAAGGTTGTGTGGGTTATTTGGCAAATGTTATTGACGTCAAGAAAGAGGGTGTGAACTTGAGCGACATTCCTGTAGTTCAAGAATTTCCTGATGTGTTTCCCGAGAAATTGCCAGGGCTTCCACCGGATCGTGAAATTGAGTTCGAAATTAATGTGATGCCTGGGGAAGCACCAATCTCTAAAGCTCCTTATCGAATGGCACCGGCGGAACTACGAGAGCTTAAGGTTCAATTGCAAGAACTGTTGGATCTTAAGTTTATCCGACCTAGTGTATCTCCGTGGGGTGCTCCTGTTCTATTTGTGAAGAAGAAAGATGGGAGTTTAAGGCTGTGTATTGACTATCGGGAATTGAACCGAATTACCATTAAGAATAAATATCCCCTACCAAGGATAGATGATTTGTTTGATCAACTTAAAGGAGCTAGGGTTTTCTCAAAGATTGATTTGCGTTCGGGCTACCACCAGTTAAAAATTAAGTCAGAGGATGTCTCAAAGACTGCTTTCAGAACGAGGTATGGGCATTATGAATTTCTTGTTATGCCTTTTGGACTAACAAATGCCCCTGGTGCTTTTATGGATTTGATGAACAGGGTTTTTAAGTCTCAACTTGACAAATTTGTCGTGGTATTCATTGATGATATTTTAGTGTATTCTCCAACGGAGGAAGAGCACGCTGGGCATTTGAGGATAGTATTGCAAACCTTAAGAGAAAAGAAACTTTTTGCCAAATTAAGTAAATGTGAATTTTGGCTAAAGAGTGTTTCTTTCTTAGGCCATGTGATATCGGAAGTTGGTGTGATGGTGGATCCCAAAAAGATAGAAGCAATTGTGTATTGGCCTAAACCGACCAATGTAACAGAGGTTCGGAGTTTCCTAGGTTTGGCAGGGTACTATAGGAAATTCATTGAAGGATTTTCATCCATTGCAATTCATTTGACTCAATTGACTCAGAAAGGGATGAAGTTTGAATGGACTGTAACTTGTGAGGACGGTTTCCAGGAGTTGAAGAGGAAGTTAGTTTCGGCACCGGTACTTACACTTCCATCTGAGTCAGGAGGATTCACCGTGTACAGTGATGCTTCCAAAAACGGTTTGGGATGTGTGTTAATGCAAAATGGTCGAGTCATTGCTTATCCTTCTCGACAATTGAAGAAGTATGAACAGAACTACCCGACTCACGATCTCGAATTAGCAGTTGTAGTGTTTGCTTTGAAGATTTGGAGACATTATCTGTATGGAGAAAAATGTGAGATATTTACAGATAATAAAAGCTTGAAGTATTTGTTTACTCAGAAGGAATTGAATATGAGACAACGACGATGGTTAGAATTGTTGAATGACTATGATTTGGATATCAAATACCATCCCGGAAAGGCAAATAGAGAAGCGGATGCTTTGAGTAGAAAGTCTTCAGGAACACTGGCATCGTTGTTGACCCAACAGAATCGGTTGATTTCCGAATTTGAGAAATTAGAGATTGAGGTGATTGAGGCAACCGATGGATTTCTAGCAGCTTTAATGGCACAACCTTCACTTCTTGAACGAATTAAAAGTGCTCAAGTCAATGATGATGCATTGATGAAGATGGAAGGTCAAATTAAAGAGGGCCAACAAATTGATTTCCAAATTCATGATGATGGAAGTATATGGTTTCGAGGTAGATTATGTGTACCCAATGATTTAGATTTGAAGAATGAAGTCTTAAAGGAAACACATAATTCGAAATTTTCCATTCATCCAGGAAGCACAAAGATGTATATGGATGTGAAAAGGAATTTCTGGTGGAGTGGAATGAAGAGAGATATTGCCGAATTTGTTTCCAAATGTTTGGTATGTCAACAAGTCAAAGTTGAACATCAGCATCCTGGAGGATTGTTGAAACCGTTAGAGATACCGGTTTGGAAATGGGAACATGTGACTATTGATTTTGTTTGTGGGTTACCGAGAACAAAGACAAGTCAAGATACCATATGGGTAATCGTGGACAGATTGACTAAGACAGCTCATTTCTTACCCATGCGAGCCACGGCTACTATGGAGAAATTAGTCAATATGTACATGGACAATATTATCCGTTTACATGGTGTACCGGTCAGCATTGTTTCAGATAGAGACCCAAGGTTTGTGTCTAGGTTTTGGGAAAGTTTTAATCGAGCAATGGGGACTAAAGTGACACTTAGTACAGCCTTTCATCCGCAGACGAATGGTCAATCGGAAAGAACCATTCAAACGCTAGAGGACATGTTGAGAGCATGTGTTCTTGACTTCAAGGGTAGTTGGGTTGACTATTTGACCCTTATTGAATTTGCGTATAACAACAGCTACCATGCTAGCATTGGAATGGCACCTTATGAGGCATTGTATGGGAGAAAATGTCGATCACCCATTTGTTGGGATGAAATTGGTGAGAAAAGTATTATGGGACCGGATTTGGTACAAGTAACTCTTGAGAAAGTTCTCTTGATTCAAGATCATTTGAAAGCGGCTCAAGATAGGCAAAAGAGTTGGGCGGATACCAAGAGAAGACCTTTAGAGTTTCAGAGTGGAGAGAAAGCTTATCTACGAGTATCGCCTAGCAAAGGAGTTATGAGATTTGGCAAAAGTGGGAAGTTGAGTCCGCGATATGTTGGACCATTTGAGATATTGGAGAAGATTGGAGACCTTGCATATAGGCTTGCTTTGCCCCCGTCCTTGTCAAGAGTTCACAATGTGTTCCACGTGTTCCAAATAAGACGGTATGTCTCCGATCCTAGTCACGAGATAGAGGTGGAACCGTTGCAAGTACAAGAGGATTTATCATATAGAGAGATTCCCCTACGAATTGTTGACCGGAATGAGCAGGTGTTGAGGCGAAGAACAATTCCATATGTAAAGGTGCAATGGTCGAATCACACTCCTCGTGAGGCGACTTGGGAATTAGAAGAAGAAGTGAAAGAAAAATATCCCAATTTGTTTGAAGAGTAAGGTACTTTAAGTTTCGAGGCCGAAACTTTTTATAAGGAGGGTAGAATATAATACCCATGACCCAATTTAAGGGCTAATTAATAAATAAGGAAAACTAGAGGGACTTCTTAGCAATTTTGACAAACTTGGTCTTAAGACCTATTTTCTTGTTAGACTTAAGCTTTATTTCCTTCCCCAATTTCACTTCTTTTTCCCTATCCAAACTAGGGCAAGAAGAAGAAGGGATGAATTGAAGAAGAATGAGGAAGTAACTACCCTTCAAATCCAATCATTTTGAGGTAAGGAACTCTCTAACCCCTTTATCCATAAGTAGTGTCTTTAATTAGTGTTTTAGATTTATAAGAGGTTAAAGTTTTATTGTGATAGGAAAGTGAGTAATTAAGTGGTGGAAATCTTTTATTATGATAGGTAAGTGAATCAAAAAAGTGTTTTGTGACATAAGTTAAGGGCAAGAGAGAAGAGTGATTTCAAGTAAGTGGTTTGATATTTCTTTATGTTTTAATATGCTTTTGATGAAAACTTATTTTGAGAAATGGTATGTTGTGATATATGAAATTGGATTGAGCATGTTTAGATTTTGACTTTGATGAATATGAAAAGTATTGCAGTGGCTTTTGTGAAGTAAAGATGTTTGATGAAATGTTTAAATGAATTTTTAAGTGTTATGAGCTCTGGATTGTTCTTGGAATGATTGGTAGGAACATGTTCCAATTCATTTGTTTAGGACCCATCCTAGCGGGGTTATAGCTAGGAATTCATTTGTTATTTGGCCTACCTGACGGGATTAACAGTCAGGAACTGGATCCAGTGTACCGAGAGTTGCTTGAACTGTTCATGAGCTAATGACAAATACTCAATGTGTATTTGTGAATGTTATTTGTTAAGTGAATGTGCCACTTGCTATATGTATATGTGTGTGTGGATTTGAAACGTTTTCAAATGTGATTTTCATGTGTTGAAAGGCTTTGTGAAAGTATATAAGGTATAATGTGCTCAATCAGATAAAGGAACGTCACTACCACTTACTGGGCATTAATTGCTCATACCACCAAAGTTGTGAATTTTGCAGGTTTGTAAAGTTTGGATACATTTGGTTAGGGAGGTTTTTGAAGAGAAGAATTGATGTTTTGTATATGTTTATAGTCTATAGTGATAAAGTGTATAGAACTATTTTGGAAAGAATGATATGTGTACATGAGATTGGATGTCAATATGTACAGTTATATGTTGATTTCGATACCAATATGTGTGATGAAATTGTTGATGTTAGTACATTTTATCCAATCTTTTGATCATAGTGAAGATTCGTAGTATAATGATGTTGTTGACGTGAGAATGTGTATCGTGAATCATAAAGAGCAATTGGGAGATTAGAATGATGTATTTGCAGCTTTGGTGTATGTGTTTGATGTGGTTTTTGAAAGAGTTTTGAGTTGGAAAGAAAAAGAAGAGGAAAAATCGATTTTTTGTGGAAAAAGGCCCGGCGTCGCGACGCCGGTACTCCACGTCGCGACGCCCAAAGGGTAAAAACATGGCAGTGAATTGTTCTATCCGTGTCGCGACGCGGAAGGGTTGTGCGTCGCGACGCGCACCGGAGTCGCGACGCGGAAGTGTTGTGCGTCGCGACGCATGGAGATTTTCAGCAAAGAAGAAATTTTCGAATTTTAATTGTTTTCCAAGGTTTTAAATCTTACGTTCATGGCCCAAATGTGATGTTTATTCATAGAGGATACTAGATTAGTGATTATGATGAATGTTATGAGTTGTTAAGTTAAATCGACGACTTGAGGATACTAAAGATAATCATGAAGTGAGGCTTCGCACGTTTGGAATCGATCTCCACTCGTGTGGTCGTGCCACGTCGGATTGGGGCGTGACAGAATCTCTCCGGACTTGTTGAGATTCAGGAATCCAAGAAACATTGAAACCTATCGAAATAAAACTCGAAAGAATCTTACTATAAACAACCCAAACTGTCCTATGTTACAAATGCCTATATTTGGAACATGTGTTAGAGAAACAAATTCTAATTCAATTTGATTAATTTGGTCGTTTCATATTGTGCTAATTACGACCGTATTATTGGTACTACTACTACTACTATAACAAACAATAATTGATTAATACATGTCAAAATAAATTCAAACAAAATTTGGAAATGTAGATCTGTTTCAGTGTTTTTGTCAGATATAATTGTATCTATGACGACTGCTCTCATGGTTTTTATTCTCAATCATTTTATATTTATCAAAAAGAAACGGCTGCTGTTTTTTATTCGGAAAAAAACAGTATTTTCTGCAATGGTTGAATTTGTCAGGTAAAAGGCTAATTATTGTTGCCATTATAGAGTCAATCTTAATAAATGATTCTTAAAAGTCATGGTCATGACCCCCCCTAATTAATTAGCTGACCCTGAAATTTCAGTTATATCTTTTTATGCAGTTTTGAATATTGTTGCATATTTAAAAATAAATAAATAAATTATTGAATGCATGCATGTACATCTCAAGTATTAATTCACTTATAAGTAAATTATTTCATTATAAATGTTAGGTTAATTATGAACAAAGGCATGGCCAGAATCAAAGTGTCAACAAACTGTGGGATTTTTCATTCATGCATCATTCCATTAATGACAAACCCTTCTTCCATCCCAGTTCAAAATATTAATTATTTTTCTTTTTTTTTTTTTTAAAAAAAAAAACCAACAACTTGCTTTTCATACGTGAGATGGTGATTTGTGTGTTTTTTCAATTAGCCAAAGAGGAACAAGTCAGTGGGCAAGAGCCCCTGAGACGCCATCTGGTAATTAACTAAAATGCTTACTTTTCTTTTGGCAACGGCTGAAGACCAAATTTTATTATGACAAAATCTTGAACAACTTGTACATTTGTAATGCAAAAGTTGCAGTTAAAGTAGCAGTGTTGACTCTAATTAATTGTTTGTTGTTTCAAAGCTTGCTGGCCTGCCTGGCATACCACTATTGTATAATATAAAATTAGCAACAAGAACAATGTGTTCAGCACAGTATCATTATTGCCTTGAAATGGTTGTGCTGGTTTTTGTAAGGAATGAATTCATCAGCCATCCAAATAAGAATAAAAGAACAAGTAAACAGATAAAACAATACACGTTTTCAAAGGGGGGCAACGGTGTAATTAGATTTCAACCATTTCCCAAACAAAAATAAATAAAGAAACTGATCGATACCGTTTAATGACCTCTATTCATATATATTTTATTCAAAGATCTTCCTTTGTCATTTCTTATCCTCTATATATATACCTCTTCTTCTTACTAAAGTCTCCAGAAACAATACACCACAACTCCTAAAAAAAAAATCCTCATCCCCCACCCCCCCACCACAAAATCTAGATCAAAACCCCCCCAAGAGGCAAGAACATATCATATATATATACTTTACAATCAATCAAGCAAATTAAAGCAAGAATGGCTGGGCTGCAAAGGTCAGAAATGTCGTTCAGAAGACAAGGCTCATCAGGATTGGTATGGGATGACAAGCTCTTATCTGGGGAATTAAAGAAAATAAATACCAACAAAGATGATGATCATCCTCGTGAAGACAACAGAACGGGTAAAGTAGAATCAAAATCAAGTGCGTATAAGACAGTTAACGTTGAGCCATCATATGATCCACCTTCTCCTAAGGTTTCTGGTTGTGGGGTTTGTGGCATGTTTGGAAAGCCAGCTTCCAAATCCCAGAACAGAAAACAACATGGCCACCGTAAGTAATAGTGCTAGCTACAACTGCAAATATATATATATAAATATTTCTGCATCTTCATCTCAATATTCCTTCCAATTTTATTTTATTTTTCTCCTATACAAGCTCGGGTTGTGTTGTGCAAAGAGGAAACCTTCATGTTCACTCCATCCATGGTTGTGTTTTTTTTTGTTAGTTAGTTGTATTATTAATTTCCATGTTTGTGGGATAAAACTTTTTTTGAAGAACTGTGTCTATGGAGCCATATATAGCAAGAAACAGTACCCTTAATTAGGTTGCTTTTTTTTTTATTGATTTGTTGCTCATATATAAGGGATCTTCTTGTGGCATGCATATAGGGTTTGTTTGATGGTTTTCTTGTTGTAATTCTTGTGAATATGAATTCAATTCTTCTTGGGTTTACAAAACAGATTGCAAAGATCCTGTACAAAGAAACTCAAATGTTTACAGTACTTGGAAGTCTTGAATCTCTCCCCCTGTCATATTCATCTCTTCTTCTTCTTCATTTGTTTTTTTCTTTCTATACTCTCTCCCATATTTATTTCATTTCATTTCATTCGCGATTTGGGACCCTGAATGGCCTGGGATAGGTTGGAGTTAGAGCGTTTCAACAAAGACGGGCGGCCCCAACCTGAACCCCAAATGCCAAATGCTTCTTGACTTCACATTTAATTTTTCTGTCGTCCATATGCGACCACTACAATTTGCAGCTGTTACAAAAATGGCTACCCGAATAACATAAAGAATCGCATATCTTACGTACTACGCATCAAATTCATACGTTCATACCTAAGCAGATCAACAAATCCATTATCCCATTGATCTAACTATGATTTAACGATTGATATATTACATGCAAAATTTGGGACCCAGAAAGCCAAACGTTAATTAAATCAATTGGATTATTCATTAATGGAGTTCAGCAACTTGCTCCATTTAATCTTTGATATTGGTATTAATCTAATCACAACGATAACCATTACACGCAGACAATTGAATTCAGACAAACCTGTACCTGCCCTGAAGTTAGCTGGGTGACGTGCAACATTTTTGTCCCCACTTAAGTCCGATTGCCTAACACAAGAACGAGTCAAGAAAGCATTAGCCAATTAGCTGCCCAGTGCTGCCGGCCATCTGTTTCTTTACGGATGCGTTTAGGGATGTACGTACGTAGCTCTCTAGTAATTTCCGATGCATAATTCATGCCTTAGCCAAATTATATATTTTTACTCCTAAAAAACAAAAAATCAGTCGTTTTCATCATCTCTGGCGAGCAATTCCATGGTTAATCAATCACAGGCCAGTTTCTGTTTTATGGTGCTGTCGTGTACCCAATTTAATTCATACACTTAGCTTGGAAATGACTTTATAAGCCTAGGGTGTTCTTTCGGTATATATATAGCATTAATTAAGGATTTTGTATTCTAATTCTACCATAATTTCCCTTCTTTTATTCTTTTGTTTCATACTTTTGACACTCATCTAGTCATCTTGTGCTTTTAAATGGATTTTTGGGAACGTTTTATTATCTAGGGAAGTCAAGAAACCTTCCATAGACAAACTTGTTTCAACTTTGAACAAAGATATATAACCATAGTACAAGACATTTATCCGTAATCATCCGGACACAAAATCCAAACCACCACCAATACTGTTTCCAATAAGTAATGAGTAAATATTAGATAATAAATAGCCATAAATTAGTGGTTAAGTATTACTAGCCAATAAAGAAAATCGATGTTCTTCACAAAAATAAGATACCATGCATTTATAATTTAAATAAACAAAAAAAAAAAAAAACCCCATCAAGATTGTTATTATCCATGTACAATATTTTCTCAAAAGAAAAAGTAAAAGTCAATTTACATGGCTTCTCCATTTGATTACATTAAGCACAGAAACCCTTTTTCTATATTAGTTAAAAAATAATAAATAAAAGATTTAATTAGTGACATCCATCTGACATAGGAAATGATCATCCAAGGGAGACTAAGATTAATCATTTAATTGGGATTCCCTGAAATTAATACACCAATAATACATGAGATGATAAGAATGTCTTATTCTTCTTCTTTATCTTCTATCAATATCAAACAAGAAAATTGTAATCTTCTTGAATTCTACTTTGACCATTTGTTTTTTCTTGGAGTAGTAGTAGTATATATATATATATATTAATCAATTTTCAAGAAAGATAATTAATCTTTCTTTCGTCTAATATAAGTAATCAATCCAGTTTCTTGCATGCAATGTCTAGCATTTGATGATGATTTAAGCCAGTTAAACTTTTACAAGCAAGATATCCTATATATACATGTAACTTGATCATAGTCATACACAACTCCATTAATTTGCCTCTTGTCTTGTTATTTACAAGCTTCAGAAAAACATATTTCTCTTGTAAACAAACCAAGAAACACCATATTTGAAAAAAAAAAAAATCTTGAAAGATGCAGGCTAAAAATAAATAGAACAAAAAAAAAAAAGATAGAACTGTATGATCATAAAACTGGCATTCATCTTCATTCATTCCAAATCTGTCTGGGTATCTGTTCTTTGAAATTACGACTGATGTATTGTTCTTTGAACTTTGGTCTTGAACACTAAAATATACAGCTTTTCCATTGAAAAATACAGGAAGCAACCTGTTGAGTGCGTGACAAATGATCCAAAACTCGAGCCCACTATGCAATGCCAGGCCGGCCCGTACACTTTGTCAAAATCCTGTTTAAATATTTTTCAGGAGTGTCAAGCAATGATAATGGGCCTCCAATAAATCAGGCAAAGAGAATAATTAGTGAAGATGCATGCCAATATGCCATGCGCAATTATTATCAATTTCTGGCAGTATTCTGACATGGGTTTTTTTTTTTTTGGTTTTTGGTTGTATGCATGATGAAGAAGCTAGTGGAAGAAGACAGTGTTATAAACACTAATTTACTTGACCAGCAATTAATTGCAACGATACAACAAAATGGAAATGGATGGATTTGCCAGTTTTCAAAGATTCATTTCCCGACACGTACATGTGCTTTACAAATGGGTAATGATGAAGAGCCCCAGCAATGGGGATTGGGGGGGGACGTGGGAGATTGAGACCATTGTTAGAGAAAGAGAGATAGAGATCCAAAGTGTAGTATACATTTGGGTTCAGAAGGAAGAAACAAAACGACAATTCTAATCTTATAGAATCACACTGTAAAAGTTAGCCAAGCATCTTTTTGTTATTTGTCTTCAACCCCTTGTCTTTGGATTCTTGTGTAGACAAGTTCAAAGATGTTTACCATAGAAATCATTCTGTATTGATTCATCAATTCAATCAAAATAATTCTTTTGTCATGGCAAGAAAAGGGAGCCACAATTTTTAACATGGATCATGATTCATGCATGATGGCCAGGGTAAAAAAGAATGTTACTGTTTTTTCTTACTACTAGCCAAACCAAAGAGAATGCATCTCAATAGAGAGTGTACCAAAAGTACATTGACAAATACTAATCAAACAAGGCAGAGTTTAAAAACACAAATTAATTAATGATGAGAAAAGAACTAGACCATCTCATGTATTTTGGTTTCTAAAAGTTAATAATAGCAGTATCCTCCATGGACGGTTTCATTCTATGTATGAGAATTTTAAGATCTTTAATTAATTCTAAAGATTTCAATCAAGATTCATAATTAAAGAACTAATTAAGCATATATTGAAGCAATTTGAAACTTAATTATGATTAAGATATATATATATATAGAGAGAGAGGCATGGATATATATATATGTATACCTTCTTCATGTTGTAAGCCATGTGCTTGGGGCTGAACTTCTCGAGACTATCGTAAGTTCCCCTGGCACACCGGAAAGCATGAACCTGCATGAAACCAGGCATATCCGTAACCAAGACTTTAACCTGAAGAAAAGCAGCCACGGCCGCCACGTTCACTTCTAAATGTGACACCGACTTCCTATGGCAGCTCGCTGCAGTTGTCTCGCTGCACGCTGATTTCCTTGCTTCCACGATTTCCTTTTCGTCGACTACTTCCGTTGGATTCTTAATATTAACTCTGCTGCCATGATCAACAACTTCTCGAACTGTTTTTGATCTCCTTAATCCTCCCCAACTAATCCCTGAATGGGAGTTCTTCTTTTTCTCAGGCTCCTGCTGCTTCTCACTTCCAGTATCAAACTTATACACATACATCCCTCCCCCTTTCTTCTGCTTAACCTCACCAACAACATTATAATTACTAGCCATTAATATGGCTCTCAGTTATTTAGAGCTAGAATTCCTTTTAACTCACAAATAGAAAGAGGAAGGTGCATGCATGTAATGGTTGTGTGCAAGAACTATGAAGAATATTGGGTTGGGTAAGCCATTTGGAATCAAATTCATGATGAGTAATTAGGCAGCTAGCTAGCACATATTAATTAAATGGTATGCACTAAAATAATGTTGATTAGAAAGTGGGTAAAGACTAAAAGGATGATTAAAAATGTAGGCAAACCATGTGTTATTGCCTGTTATGTTGGATATTCAAATGGAGTAATATTGGATGAATGGAAAAGATTTGACAAATTAGTATATATTTATTCTCATTTCATTCATTCAACATAACAACTTTATAATGTTGAGCACTCAGTCATTAATGGGGCATATTTCTGTTCATTAATGGGTTTGTTCCCATGCATCCAACACACACATGGAACCCCACCAACCTCCAACCCTCCAACCTAATTAATTTTTGACTGCCTCTGCCTGCCTTCTCTCAATTCTCATGCATAGCATGGCCCTACTCGATGATCAATATTTGTTTGCATTTGTGATCGTCTTCTTGCCACAACAACATTTTCATGACAACTATATATATCATTTTTTACTTGTAAATTTGAATATTTAATTGGATATATATATGTATGCATGGATATTTTGGAGAATGAGAATGTGATGGAGGGAGCATGACAAGAAAATGAAAATGATGGAAAAGGGAGCCTTGGTCACTCGTTAAGCATATCTCTGTGTATGGAAAATTCATAAGATATTAGTTAATAAGACTATCGTTCTCGTAACATTCACTGTGAAATGACACTTAATTTAGGTGGATGGTCCTTTTCCGCATGGCCTTATCATTCGCCAATAATTCTTATTCAATAATAAAAGCAACTTAGCAGTATTAATTACCTCATCAATCTTTTACTACGCATTCAATCTCAAGTGCTGGTTGAGCAAATGTTTGTCATAGATGGATGATATATACACAACCATGGAAGATCACTTTGTTAATTACCAAAAGAACTACAATACAAACCATCAAATATGCAATTCCACGAATGCCGCGCGATAGGAACTTACTAATATTCTACTCCACTCCATAAGTAATGACATGAATGAGAAACGTAAATGATGAATTATTATACATGTTGGCTCTATTAACTCAATACTTTCTCGTTATGTGTATATTGACTTACTATATGTAAAATTAACTCTTTGTTTATATTTAACTTAGTTGATGATTATTAATCACCAAAATAATTTAAAAAAAAACACTTGGCAATCAGCCTCACATATGACAAATATCATTACGATCATTATGATATAATTTGTAGTTTGGTAGGCCTCACATGGCACATGACACGCAGGAGCAATCCGCTCTACAATCACGTCATTTAGACAAATACTAGAGTGATCACTACATATATACTTTTCCATACATCTGTTTTGTTCAATTCTTCGTTTTGGGACATTAATATGGCCTAGCTTAGCTACTCCCACCATTTTTTTATTAAACAAATTAAAGCTCTAGTTAATTAGGAACTCTACTCGATCGGGGATGTTTTATTTCACACACACACACAGAAAACAAAATGTATATATATACTCCACCAACACCATCTTAATTATTTTATATATGGTTATGGAGTATGGACCCATTCCAAATTTATTTTGAGTCATTCATTCTTTTTTTTCTTTTTTTTTTTTTTTTTTTGGGGAGATATGAATTATTTCTTTAAAATGATCAATCATTCTTCCATGTATAATTGACTACTAATTGGAAAGTATTAGAAGCAGACGAAGAAATCTTTCCGAAATAAAAAGGGGGAGACAAAAGGGTAGAATGTTTGTCGGACACAGAAATGGCCTTAGGGTAACATTCATCTCATCTCCTTCCAGCAAATTAATTTTAGTATTGTTCCCAAATCCCATTGGGTTTGATGCATGCAATAATTAAATCACAGAGTCATTATGAAACACTACTATTAATTCATAGAGATGCCAAAAAATGCCGCATATCAGTAACTAAACAGCATGTACGTTTATTATCATATCCATTTTACTAAGAATAAAATAAGAAACACATCCATTTTATTTTCAACAGAATAATAAATTTACGGAATTTAGGTTACATCTATAATATAAATAATAAACAACATTTAGCACACCTATAAAGAAAAAAAAAAATTATTTAAATTACAGCATTGAATCCCTTAGGGCCAAAGGCATCAATAATTCATGGTCTAATTGCATTATCTTCTAATTTTTATTTTTAAAGTACTACTATATTAGTAGATTTTTGTTTTTTTTATACACCTTTTTTTTATGAAATATAAAATTGGGTTTCTTGATTTTAAGGAAAAAGCTCTCTAAGTTATAGATTCTTCATGGTGAAGAGATATAGCAAAATCCTATAACTCTAGCGTACCATTTATCCATGAATGAGTAGTGGATTTATACCAATTATAATGATATTGGGCAGTTAATAATTATATTTTTACATGTGTCTCAATGGCCGAACTTTAAGGAAGTAATTTTTTCCAGCAAAAAGTCAATATTAAAATCTGTCAAATACTTATCTTAATACGTGATACTAATTAAAATGACACAATTTGATTTTTTTATGTTTGCCATGTCAGTCACTATTGATTTTCACAATTATTTTTTACTCTGTCTATCAACACTCACATTAAAAAATATGGTGAATAATTATTTATTTAATTTGTTTATCTCACTATCTAGAGTCGTAAATTTAAGTTGGAAGACAAAAAAATGGTGACCCAGATGAGTTTTAGGTATAGACGACACGAAGAATGGTTGAGTAGAGTTGAGATGATGCAGTTGCAGAGCTAAGTTTGATAGCCAACTCATGGTTCTGCTTCTTCAACCTTTGGCAACAATCCTCCTCCTCATTATATTTTTCTACCAATTTGTTTGCTACTGTCTGCCATATATCTTTGCTTTCCGCCATATATTCCTCTAGGAGATTTTTAAGCTGAAGATTGGATATCTGATCATGTGATTGTTGGTTTCCCTCATCTCAAACCTGATTGAGAATTCCATGCTCATGAGTTTCTTCCTTTACAGTTCCATTTTCACCTTTCTGCAGTTAAACAAGATTTTGGCGATAATGAATGTGAGAGAGAAGCAGCAGCAAATTACGCGGCTACGCGAATGAATGGAATGAATTTGAGATGAATATATGTATATAACCTTATGATAATGATGAAGAAGAAGATCTGGTTGGAATTCTTTGGAGTAACCAAACCATGCGAAGTATATGTTGGACAGGGAGCAAGTATCGAAAATTAAGAATGCTTGGGTGTCTTGTAAGGTACAAAGTTTAACGCCGTGCGCCAAAAGCAACATGGTTAGCCGATCTACCCAGAAACCCAGGTTCAAGAACCAATATTGGCAACTTTTGGCAGCTATTGACTTGTGTTTCTCCCCTCCGGTTAGCCGCTCCATAAACACCAAAAAATACGACAAGTTAGTGCACATCCAAAAAACATTCACAAGGGGAATGCAGTTCCGCATCTCCAAAGATATTTCATCACAGTATATCAATATGACAAAGCCAAATTAAAGCCATCAGGTTGAATCCCAGTCTTTCTATCCAGAACAAAAACCGCATTAACATTAATCGATCGCTGTGGTGGTTGCTTAGGTCCATTTTCACTATTCACCAATCTGATCTGCAGTTATAATTGTGAAAATATAATAAATATTCAAGTAAACATACACATATCATTCATGGCACATGCATATATATATATATACTCAAATGCGATCCAACTTATTTATCTAAATTGATGAAGAATAACAATCACTCGCCTCATGATGATCATCTCGTTGTCGTAGGAAGGATGCGAAATACACGTTCAAAGATGGAAAAATTAGAAAAAAGCAAGTTTGCAAAATCATATACGCTCGATAAGTGTTTAAAGGTAGAAGATGGATGCCGTATGCCCAAATCAACAGAGCTAATCGCTCCAATAAAAATCCCGCCGCCCAACAACAACCATTATTAATCTTGCCGCCCATTTCCTCCTTCTTACCCTTGAAGAAATTAGAACAATATGAATCTTAGACTTAATAATTCCTCCAATAACAACAAATAAATTTGTTAAAGAAATAATAATATAGACCTGCTCCTGCTGCTGCAGCCACAATAAGAAGTAGAGGAAGTTAGTGCACATCAATAACAATCGCAAATACCAAGAGCACTTCAAAAACATATCCAAGCTTAAAATCCTATGGCTTTCCCTTCTCTTCTTTAACATTAACCATGTTAATGCCATCATGATTAAGCATAATCTTTCAGTCCAGAATAACATACGCCGCCCCTCTGCTCTTCCATTCCCATGTTCCTGTTCTCGCCTGCTCAATTCCATCATTTCAAACTTTGTTCATTTTTTCGCTGTCTTTGTTGGATCGATCTAAATAGCCAAATCATAAAACTTTGAAATAATTGCAAACAAGTTATAACTTATTTTCCTAAACATGAGGTTGGTCAAAACAAATAACGGCTCACTGTTATTCTAATTTCATACTATTTTTATTATTTGATTGGTACTTAGATTTACTACAATTTCATTTTTCTAAATTTTATTACGGAGTTAATAATTTAGTACCTACTTTAAACTTATTTTTATAAAACATGATCTAATGCTTAGATTTCTAATAATGTTTTCTTGTTTTTTAATTACAACATTATTTCTTAGAGTCTATCATTAAAAATTTTTATTCCCAAATAAATATCATACTCTCACTAACAAATATGAAGCAGTTTTATTGAAAATGCATGCGTATGATAATAGTCAACCCTAAGATAATGTCCAGTTAATAATTAATAATTCATCAAATTAATTGCTGATTAATTATCTATACAGACTATATATATTACACAATCATACATAATATGACTCTTTATTCAATATATGAGATAATATAACAGTAGGCCAGGTAAAGTACATGATTATTTAAAATTGATAATTAGCCACCGACTTTTTTTTTTATTGAATTACTGTTTTATTAAATGCCTAATATTTAAAAAAAAAAAAACAAACCTTATATCTACTTTTAGGCAACTACCAAGGCGGATAGATCTAGGGTCAAAGATTGACATTTATATCTTCTTTTCATGAAAGATCAATTTTTTTAATTAAATATTAAGAAAATTAAAATATTATTTTTCTAAAAAAAAAATTAAACTATAACTCATAGTAATAATAATGTTCTCCAAATTTTATTCCCGTCATTCGCCGCAAATATGTAACGATTTTGAGATGTTCAATAGAATTTTTATAATAGAAGATAAGAATTTAAGGAAAATGAGAAATGGAAGAGATAAAAAACGATAGAGTAAGAATTAGAGAAGCAAAACTATTCTGCAATTTCCATAATTTTTCTTTATTACATTCTTTCTATTAATAGAGTTTCAGTTATATAAAACTTTTCCTTAATCACCTAAAACAACTAAAAGCGTGAATTCATCCCCACTAAAACGTGATTTCAGAATATGAGTTTATGACAAAATAACCACCCTTGGTTGACGCCGTGAACCCATGAAGTAAATTTATAGGAATCCTATATGGAATGGAGTTCCTAGCACAATGCTATCAAACTGACTACTAGTTCTCAAGGTGAAAACGGTGCTGTTGGATAAAACAACAATAGATATTGCTCGAATAATAATATAACTAAAACAAATCTAAAATTCTAAACCATTTTTTTCGAATTGGAAATTTAATTCATTAATTTTGTAAGTCTTCATCGTTATTGTCACGCCCCTGTCACGCCCCGAGCCCGCGAGCACAGTGAACCCGTGGGCCCACACACGCCCGCGCGGCCAAAGCTTGACGCACCCAAGCCCAACTTCGTTTGGCTTGTCCTCGCTATGCCAGAATGGATATCCTGAACTTGAACTTGGAAGCTAGGCTTACACATTTATACAAGCCCCAAGCCTTCCTCCTATCCGATGTGGGATAGGGGGTTCACATTCACTCCTCCTTGAGGCCTTGGCGTCCTCGCCAGGCCCACACAGGATCTTTAACCAGACTCACCCCGGTGGTGAAGGATTCTAGAGGTGGCTCCCGCCCTTAGGTCGACGTAGCACTTAGTTCCAACACTCCGTGGGTGAGGTCTGGCCCATTCTCTGATACCATGGCTCCCGCCCTTAGGTCGACGTAGCACTTAGTTCCAACACTTCGTGCTCGCGAGCACAGTGAACCCATGGGCCCACACACACCTCCAACACTCCGTGGCCCTTAGGTCGACGTAGCACTTAGTTCCAACACTCCCAGTGAACCCATGGGCCCACACACGCCCGCGCGGCCGTGACACGACTAGAGCCTGACGCACCCAAGCCCAACTTCGTTTGGCTCGTCCTCGCTATGCCAAAATAGATATCCTAAAGTTGAACTTGGAAGCTAAACTTACACATTTATACAAGGCCCAAGCCTTACTCCTATCCGATGTGGGATAGGGGGTTCACACTTATTCTTGTAATTCTACATAAAGTGCTTTGTACCTTACCAATGTACATCTATCTATCTTCAATTACATAAGATATGAGACCACGTTTAATTCGCTAATCTGTTTTTTTATTTAAAAAGTAAAAAAAAAAAAAATATCACACACAAATACGTATGGAGTAATGGAGTGGAGGTTACCAAACGCACCATAATTTTATTTAACCTTTTTTTTTTTTTTGCAAGGAATAAATTCTAAAAACAACTAACAATACATAATTAGGATACCAGATTTTTTGTCTAATATTATTCTGATTTATTATGTCTAATATTCAAAATCACGTAGTTTTACTAATTTTAGGTAAATATCAATAAAATTATTTTACAATTATTAGATTCTAACCAAGAGAAGAGTAAACCTTAGCACGTAGTTTTAATATAAGACAAGATAAGACAGGAAAAATCTTGAACAGAGGATCCAACTCCATAACTAGAATGGATAAGCCTAGGATACAAGATTTTCTTTCAAGATTTTTCCTATTTTATTCTGTCTTAATTAAAACTACGTTCATAAAATTCACTCGTATCTTAATTATGATCTAATAATTGTAAGTAATTTTAGTGGTATTTATGCATTTAGTTCTTAAATTTAGTAAAACTACGTCTTTTCGAACGTAATTCAAAATAAAATATGATAAATATTGTATCGAGTATTAGTGTATGAGCCTACACATACAATTTCACTCAAAATCAATTATCACGATAGGGATGTTTCATTGACGTTTGAATCACAATCGGAATTTTGAAAATTCGCACATATAGATTGGGCCATAATTACTGCTTTGAATTGTGTAGTTCAATTGAGCCAAGCCTAACTCGTAGCGGGCTACATCGGCCTCACTTATCTTTTTAACATTTGAATCAGGCCCAAGCATAGTCCAGCTAAACAAAGCTCTCAACGACTCAACCAGTCATCCTCTTCCTTGAAGCTAGGGCTCCATTAGTAATTGATCTGTAAGCTCAACGGAGAACTGACCGTGAAAAATGGAGGGAAACCTGGAAATCTCCATCGACAAGCTCCCAATCAAACGCTTAGAAGTTATCGAAGAAAATGGCACCGAACGTTTTGCATCGTAATCTCGCTTTCCGTTATTACACACACTTTTATTTATGAATTCCTGCTCATACATTTTTAATGCATAACTATGAATGAGTTGCAGAGATGTAGGGCACGATGAGAGACGAGTTGAGTTGATAAGGAAAATAGATTTTGCCTGGGCTGTGGAGAGAGAGGAGCAGCCATCGTGCAAGAATAAAAAGATCAAAGAGACTAGTCAGATTTCGGCATCCTCGAGTAGTAATCAGCCGGGGCAGTGGCAGAGTTTGGTGGAAAATTTGCAATTGGCTCATCAAGAGCTCTCCGTCATTATCGATCTCATCAGTACTGTATGATAACACTGTTTCCATTTCTTACTGCACATTTTACCATCTCCGCGTCTGTTTATGCCTCAATTTTGTCTTCCATGCTGCATTTCGGAATTAGCTTTTTCTGTTTAGAATGAAACCTAAATGCACAAGTTAAAAGCAAACAGGAACACCTCTAATCAGCTAATTTTAGCTAAGCAACCATAGTGGTTGAATCAAGCTGAATGAAGAAAAAACTTTGCATTCCGGTTTGTTAAAGTTTGAACCGGAGTTTTTGTTCAGCTCAATTTGTATGTGTTGCATATGAACTTACACTCTAACTGAAATGGGAGTATGCTTCATCTAATGGGTCATTGAAGATTGATTACACGGGTAGTCGAGTAGAGAAATTTGTTGGAATTTGAACGGAGTATTGACTTGTAATTTGTTTGATATGGCTTGAGCAAAAAGCTTCCTTTTGGAAATTTTGTTGCAGGTATTTGTTTGTTGATAAGATGCTTTTGTTTGGTCAGTTTTTCTGCAAGAGTTTGATCGCATTTTTAAATTTCATACATGGGATAAGTGCCATGTATACATGGAATAGAGGGATGATGCTAAGTAGAACTATTGAAAAGAAGGTAACTAGTTGGTTAGTATGACTTAATGTGTGTAAACTGTGAACAGGTGGAGGCAAATGATGCAGTAACCGTGGCTGGCATGACCAAGCCTAAGCAGTTACCTAATGAGAATCTGTCTGACCTTGCTGTATCTACAGCAACAAAGCTACAATGTTTCCGGGTATCTTATTTGTTGCTTTCCACTAATTTTGTTCTTTCACTCGCTCATCACTTTAGTACCTTTGTTGTTTCTCTATAAAATATTCAACGTGTATATGTGGATGGCCAAGTGAATTATTGGTGCAAGCTAAAGACATGCTGTTAACATGCATTTTTGTTTGGGTGCATTATCGGACATTTTCCTGATTTACAGCAATTGGGGAAATATTTTAAGCAATCTGCCAAAGCACTGGAACAACAAGTAGCTAGAGAAGCCAGATTCTATGGTGCTCTGATTAGGTAAGTCCTTTTATGTCTTAGGAAGCAATTTGTGAATAATTTGATCTGTATGATTTTTCACCCCTCTTCCTTCAAACTTTTCTATTTGGCGTCCTGATGAGCTGATAGATTGCAGCAAAATTGGAAAGTTAAACGGCACCGCATGGTGGCTGCTGCCTCTGGAAACGAGGGGTTTTACATTGATTTATTTGATAATTCGTTAAATGATCCAGCATCTGCATTTCGCCCATCATCTGTGTCTACTATACGCGTGGAGCATGACTCAGCTGGAATGCTAGCTGTGAATTTGCATCCAAATTCATGCCGCTCTCTTGAGTTTAAGTTTCTTGGTGCACATTCATTTTATAATGCTAGAAAGTCCAGCAGAACAAAAGTACAAACTGTGGCTAAGGATAGTTGTGAAGAAACTAGGAAAGAACATGTTAGTGATGATGAGTCTGTGAGAAAAACACACGGGCTGCTCCGCGAAGTTCATCAGGCCATTTTCTGTGAGCAGGTACCTCTTTGTCATGTACACAAACAAGGGCTAGTGATGCTTCTTCTTATAGTGTTTGTTTTGCACTTTTATTTTGTATACTCACCAATTTTTTTATTGATCTGGTCCCAGGTATTTGATTTGGTGAATCGTGAAGCATTTAACTCATCTAGAAGTGTGAACGTAACTGGGATACAAGAAAACTATTTAAGGTTAAGCATCGGTCAAGAAGCGTCTGTGTCCATTTCTCTTGTGCAATCCTGTCAAGATAATCCAACAGTCTGCAGTACAGGCACTAAGAATCTAGAAAATGCAAATGTAGCTAAGGAGTCATTTGAAGACGAAGAAGACAATTTGAAGAAGTGTGCCTTTTCAGTTCAGACTAGTTTTGAAATATACTTGCAACAATTGTTTCATGAACATGTGTTTGTCAAAGCAAAACGTAGAGCCACATTTTCTGGTAGAAGTCACATTCCTGGTCAGCCAGTGAAGGAAAGCTTAAATCTTCTGGGTCATTTTAGCTTGTCTCTGGCTCATAGGATCTTCTCAATCAGAGTTCTTACTGTGCTGGAAAATCTGGTACGTTTGATCCTTTGTTCATTAGAATCAGAAGGCAAGGTGGTTGTTGATGAGACTTATTTATTTATTTTTCTAATAATTTTTTTGGCCCCCTGATGTAGTACAAATTTATCTCTTTATGTTTGCTTTATACTTGGAAGGTGCATGGAATCCCATATGTCCATTTGATATCACATCCGACTTGGCATTCTCGGACATCATCTTGGACACTCTCCATCAAAATTCCTCAGTCCGCTTTACTTGCAGGAAGCCAGGCTCAGATATCTGCCGTGACCCAAATGAAGAGTGTACAGTCTCAGTTATCAACTAAGGTGATGGTGAATGATGATTGCATCAGTGTGGAAGGGGAAGGTGCTCCTAACGTTGTTGGTCTATTTAAGGGGAAGTCTGAAACTTTTTCTCCCATCAACAGATATAACTGTGACTTGGCCGACCTTCCTGTAATACTCCTACAGCAGGTTAGCATCTTTATGTTGTTGTTTTCATATAGTGAATAAGTATATAGATAACTTGTTTGCACAGTAGACTCAGAGTTCAATTCAACTTGCCTACATAATATATCCTGGGAACTGTTCAGGAAGCATGAGAATGTGATTCTCTATTTGTGTGATTTAGCTCCATCACCAAATCCAGTTTTCTTCTTTGCGACTATACACATATTTAGAAGAGAGTTTCATTTCAGGGTTTTGTGATAACTGCATAAAAATGTGTGAAAATGCAAACTTACCAACAAAAGTTCTTTTATATGCCTGCTGGCCAAGTCTTATGGTGCCGCTTTCTAACTTGTGGTACTTTTTGTCTGCATATGCTGATATCGATGCAATGAACTCTTCCATAGGTTGCTAGTCAAATTATTAGGTGGCTTCACGATGAAGCCCTTACGGTGGGTATTAAGGCAAATAGAGACTTCCTATCCTTGTCATTTGAGTTGGAACAAGGCGAAATACTGAGTCTGATATCGCATGTAGACCCCGAAGATGCTCAAGGGTGCATCTCATGGTGGTTAGTGATGGAGGATGGCTTCACAGAAGAGCACAAACTTCACATGGATATGGCCAACAGTGAATCTGAAACAAGGAAATTCTTGGGTTATTTGTCTTTGGATGTTCTATATTCAACATTGTTTGATTTGGTTGGGCTGTGTGGTGGAGGTGGTGGGATTCGCTGAATTTATACAAGTAGTGAAGCAAGTAATGATAACAATGTAATTGTACTGTACAGTAGTTCTCATTTTCATTTTACGTTGGGATAAAATTTGTTGGTGTATTCCAACCACCATGCTGATTAAGTGCCCATGCAATTCCCTGGAAACTTTCTCCTGGAGTTGAGAATTCTCATAAATGGTGAAATTTTCACTTCGCTGATGTAAGGATCTCCTCAAGGTTGGACCTTGGGGCGTTTATGTATGATATCTTCTGGGGCTGCAGTTTTCTAATTTAGAGACATCCAATGTAATGAATTGTGTATGTGTGTTGTGTATTTCGCAAATGATTGTTTAAATTAGTGACTATGATAAACCCTTGGCTTTTAGGAATAACTGAATAAGGGACCAATGGCTCATTTCCACACAATTGACGACTCGGTTATAATAAAAAAATGAAGTAAATATGGCCAACTTCCAAAGCATGTCAAACAATCTTCCAAGTCATTGTCAGAAGAAGAAGTTGAATGAAAAAATGAAGTAAATATGGCCAACTTCCAATTCACATCAATTGGTCAAAGAAAGTAGGAATTGCGTTTACGCCAATTTCACACGCTGCCTGGCGACTACAAAACCACCACCAGCTTTATAAAGTATTTTAGAAAAGTCGTCCAAATTACAATTTTAAGGCATATTTTGATGAATTTTATATGCATATAAAGCAATCAAAAACTATCTCCATCAATCCTTCACAGTTCACACTAACTAAAACTACTTTTTATTGAATTAAGTCTTTTTTTTTTCTTTCTCTCTCGACGTATTGAAATGCTAACGACTCTGACTCTGGCGAAACAACGTCAATGCACTATCTAATAATTGACAAATTTGAACTCCACTCTACTTCCAACTCCCAACTCCCAACTCCCAACTTTCAACTTTTTTGGGATGATAATCTTTTCTTTCTGTTGCCTCAGCGAATTGGGATATACCCATACATTCAAATGGAATAGTGGGTACTGGGCAGGCAAAACTGAACAAGCATGCTGATTGGAAATCATTACCTAATTGTCATTCAACTAGTAGTACTTGCCAAGCACACAAGACATGATGATGGGGAGGGGATGGGCATAAAATTTTAAAAATCCACTTTCCAACAGCCCAGTTTCAACACATTTCATGCATGTCATCAACTACTTTTCTTCTTCTTCCTTTTCTTTAATTGTTTTGTTCCCTTTTATTGTCAGTCAGCCTTTCTAGTGGTACTAAGTAGTTTTTTTTAATCTTTTTGGTGGAAGAGCAGAGCAGGCAGCCATTTGCACCCTGCAATTACGCCACTAACTTGGAATGAAAATATAAATGAAATGACAAAAAGATGACAAGTTTGACTAATTGATCGAGAAAGTGAGCCAACAATGAACAAACACGTTTTATATATATATATATATGAATAGTTTTAGTTTGAAAACGCTGTGAATTTCTAACTTCTTTTGAATTTCGATTTCGAATTGTTCATGGAGAAAAGATGAATGAATTTCAAAAATCCAACAAGATGTCCCGAAAAATTGTAAAATAAATTATCAACAAACAAAGGATTTAAAAGACAAAAAAAAAAAAAGTGGATAAACAAGAAAGAAGTTCCAATCAAAGACATTCCTTATTCCTTAGTGGTAGAAGCCTACAAGAAACGAATATCGCATCAAGGAACTACGGCCAATCTCTAAAACGCACGCTTACGGCTTACACATCACACGCACTCACGCAATCACCGCATACGCAGACAGATCTCTTATTAATTAAGAGTACAAAAACGCACAGCCCACCAAATTCAAGTCTCTAAAAACCCTTTTCTTGGCTTCTTTACTTTCCCCACTCATTTATTACGGCACTCACTTCTTGTTTTCGTCCAAATAGTTTTTTTTATTTCTTCAATTGCGGGCATTGATTATTCTACTATGCTTCAAGCGTAATTCGAGAAGCCAAACGGTCTGGCTTTTCGTGTTCTTGACATCGCTTAATCCTTTTCTGGCCTGCACTGTTTAGCAGCATTGGAAAGTTATGGACTTGGTGGGCTTAAGATGGTTTATATTGAGAAAATATTCATCATTCTGTCTTTGATTCTGGGATATTTTGCTGTTTCATGAGGTGGGTTCTGTGACAAGATTGATTTTATTGATAGGGTTTGTCAGAATTTTGTGTTCCAGCGTAGGTTTAGAGTTGAAAGTTGGTTCATTGGTTTAAAAATTGCATCTTGGGTTGATGGGCATGTGGGTATTGGATTTGAGATGATTATGAATTGATACTTGTGAAGGTTTTGGGTTTATGTACAGATACTGGAACTTTTCCGTTGGCATTCTTTTATAGTTTACTACTGAGTTGTTTATAATTCACTCAGGGAGGAGCAAAATTAGTTTATTGTAGGCTGGATTTTGTCGTTATTCAATCAATTTGCTAGTATGTCTGGTGGTACCCCTGTTGGGGGTGGTGGATATATGAGGCAGAGGCACAGTCAAGGATATGCATCAAGTGGTGATGATCTTGAGGATGACGCATGTTCAAGACCAGTTCCTTCAATCCCTCCACTTCCTAAAACGCGGACATGGGTTGAGGTTGTAGAGAATTTTCTTTGGATTGCATCGGCGATTTTTATCATTTATTATGGTGATAAACATTCCAATTTTATATTCCTCTTATGGCACGATGATCGCATTAGAAGGTAAACATACAAATGAACGCTTCTGTATCTACTGGTGTTGTTGTTTATTCTTTTAGCTGGTCTACATATATGCTGTCCTTAATTCAGAAAGAAAAGGACATGAAAATAAAAAAAGGGTGCGTTTAGAAACATGAACTTTAGACTCAAATTATGAGAGATTGTGCTAATACTTTGGTTGGCAGTTTGGAATAGTCTTGATCAGAGACTTGGTTTTTAGATTTGTTGATAAATGCTTAAGACCTACTGATTGTAATTCCTTTTGAAACGGTATCAATTTGCAGGATAGTATGCCTTGAAACAATTTGTTTGTTAAAGGTTTGCCAAGAAACATGCTGACTTCTTTTGTGTTTGTTGGGGCTAAAACATCTATTTCTTCACAATTTTTTAAATCCAGAACTGGAGGATTTCTGAATAACAGAATTGGAGAATTCCACATTATGTCATCTATATCTATTCCGAATAAGTTAGACTTGGGGAAATCAAGTATGAAAAGAACTATTTGATTTTAATATAGGATTGAAGTGTACCCACTGCTTCACTTGTTCAATGATGAAAATTTGAAGGCAACTTGATCATTTAATGGTTTCTTTTCTGCTATCATTTTTTTCAGTTTGCATCACCTTGACTAAGAGCTTTAGAAAATAGGTGTTAGAAAAACGAAACTACGTGCAAGAAAAGTCTTTCGGCTTTTGAAAGTTGCACCTTTTGGTTTTGGCCTATTAATTTGCTGCTGTGCAACTTTTAGAACCAAGAAGCCCTTCCGCTATTGGTTAGTGTTTTTAAGTTTTTTAGGAGTGTGATTGTGTCCTAATAATATGGAATGTGTGAAATGAAATGAAAGAGGTGTAGTGATAGTGTGGGCAATGAAATGAATGAAATGAAGTATCACTTTGCATTTGGACCTTTGTTCTTTTGATTAGCTATGTTCAACCTCTGGTTCGTCAAATTTTTATGTTAATTCCTGCGAAAAAATTTTTCATTTCTAGTTCCAAATTTGAAAGAAATTGGCACGTTTTGTTGGCCAAGGCATGATGTTAAAGTAAGATAGATATGCCATGCAAACTATTCAATGACATAGGAGGTAATTTGGGTTGAGTTGTTCTTTGTGATGCATCTCCTTGAAATTTTAGTGTTCTTGCATATATAGTCCCTTAAAGACATATACGAACTAGTGGTTACACGAGAAAGGATATGGAGAAAAAGCCTTTGGCAATTGGGAATGAAAAGCCGAAATACCCCGGGCAAGTGATTATGGGAAAAAATAGCCATAAAACCTAGGCGAAAAGTGGGAAAAAAGAGCCACAAGACCCAGGCAAAAGAAAGCACCAAAGTGCAATATGAATGTAAATGATCTAAGAAAAGCACCAATGTGCGCCATTGATCTTGTGTGCTATTTGTTCCTATGTGTGGATAAGGAGATTGATATGCAGTGAATCGTAAGATAGAATTAAAGGGTTATGCATACATGAAGAGCACTAAGCCAGTTCGAATTAGTCTCTTGGGAGCAGTTGCAATTTTCTCCTTTCACAGTACTATTTTAACATAAATAGTAATAGAGTAATAAAATTTATCAGACCACCATTTGCTTCTTGTATAAAATTTCAGTCCAGCTACTCTTAGAATCTATTGCAGAGCTCTTTAACCTTTCTAGTCCCTTGATTTTCTGAACAATAGTTCCCTCACCTAGAAGTTCTCTCTCTTCACCACCAAACTTTGAGATAAACAAAAACTAAAATTCTGGTTTTTTGATAATGTTAGTTCAAATCTAAAAGCTGATTGGTTATTTTGCACCATTCTGACTGTTATTATGAAACATGAGTACTCTCAGAATTATCAAATGTTTGATTGTTGAAACCACTCATAAAATGCAGACCATTTAAGATCTTCATAAACCATCTCATATTCCTTTTTTTTTTGTTATTTCTCTTACCTGATATTAACTATCTTTTTCAGTCAATAATGCTTACGGTACTATTCTAGCATTAAGTTCTTGTAGTAAAACTTTAAGTTCTTTATCCATTCATATTAGGCATAACTCTGTAAGAAATTGAAAATCTTTGACCTAAGGAAAAGCTTGCTTGTTTCTTCTTCAATGCTATAATACTGCTCTGAGAGATTTTAGTGCATCATCATATAATTTGGAGAAAGACATTGCTTGACTTTCCATAAACACATTCTTTGTCGTATAGATCTGTTTGTTCCCGTGCACATAAATGTTTGTTAAATTAAGGCATCTTCTCTATCCTAAGAAGCTTGGAGCATTTTAACAGCTTATATTGTTTGTAATTATATGTTCATTATGCAGGATTCCATTGTACATGGGGATGTTAGGTATCAGTTTGAATGTTCTCTTTTTCCTGTATACAAGTGTGTTAGCTTGGGGTCTTCGGAAGACCAATGAAAAGTGGGAAATTTCAAGTATAGCTGCCTTGCCATTTATTACTATACTTGGGCTCATGTCTTTCTGCTTGTAAGAGGAACTATGTACATTGCTGTTTTCTATTTGTTTAACTTTTACTTGTATGGGTCCGCTCATATTTTCGACTGGTCTTCATTTTTTGAATTCAGATTCTCCTTTGCATTGTGGCCAATCTGGAGTTTCTTGACCCTGCCTCTTGTGGTATAATCTTTGTTCTTGTTCTTGATTTATAGGGAGTTGAAATTTTCGTGGTTGACCCTAATGGATTTTAGTTTATTTTAGGTCTATACTACCTATTTATTCTTGCATTTGTGCTTTTTCGGATGAGGAGAGGTGATTGGTCGTGGTAGTTATGATTTTGCTTGTGTGTGATTTGGGATGGGCAGAAGAGATTGATCATGGTAGTTATGATGTTCACTGTAATTTTATATATTGAGGAAATCACTGCTAAAATTCTCTCTTCTATTTCCTTATTCATGTTCCTTTTGGACCTTGAAGACAGAAATCCAAGAATTTAAGATTAAGGGATAATTTCTAAGTAGTTTTGAATTTGCCCTTTGATGTCTAATTTTCTTGCAAAATTTTGCAGTTCACTCTGTTCATGTCAGGCATGGTTATCTTGCCATATTTGGTTCTTGGGACGTTCAAGCCACAACCTGATGTGATTCGTACAGATTAAAGGTTTCTGGACTCAAATTGGACAAATTTTTGACTTGACTGGGGAGGTGCTGACAGAGCATGGATGACTGATTGCATTTGCAGGTGTATGAAGATTTGGTTATCTGGTAGTCCATCCATTCATTCAGCATGGATTATGATACACTCCTCTTCCCTTTTTTTTTTGGGGTACTAAATTTAGTTTTCATCTCAAAAGATTAAAGTGCCAGAATTACATGTATGGATCAAAGAGTGATAGGATGCCAGATATCTCTTGATGGGCTGCCAGTGAAATGATTTCAGAACACAGAAATATATTGATTGGATTATGATTTTTGGTGCAATTTGATGTGTTCTGTGACTTCTTGCGATAGTGGATTCCTCGTTTAAATGTTAAATAGGTTTCCAACGAAAAGAGTGGAACCAGAGCTTTCTTGGATTCCAGAGCATGCCAACTTTGGTCTGGGAGTGGGAGTGGGAGTGGGAGTGGGAGTTGCTCTTGCATAATGTTCATATGTGACTTGGCAGCATCTTTAGATGCCTACAAATGATTAAAAGACATTAAAATTTGCTTACAGAATAGGAATTGGACATGGCACGAGTTCGAAACAAAGGGAATGATTACTCTCCCCATTTGCAAGCAAATTTAGCATTGTCATTAGAAGGCTAGAAGACCTTTAAAGCTATCCTTTTCATGAATTAAGCAAACTGTTGGAGGATGCTATATTTGTGGCCATCAAAAGGGGGAGTGGCATAAAACAGAATCATTTTGGCATTGTGGAAAGAGTGACACAAAACAGTAACCCCCTTGTGTTGATTGTTGATATTCTCTTCTGTTTACCTTTCTATTTTCGTTTTCAATCAATTTTAACTATGTAATTGTATATCTCAATTCTCAACCAAGTTGCCTGCGTTCGCAGCTTTGTTCAAGCAAAATTTGTGAATTCTGGTTGAGTCTTTCTTTCTTTCTTTCCTTTTTGTGAAACAAGAAACTGCTTCCGGTGGTCATGGAAAATGCCTGTGCATGATAAACCGCGGCAAGATTTTCCATGCAATAATATTATACGTATACGTGCAAGTTAAAACAAGCACTATTAATGTGACCCGATACCTCCCCTTCCCCAAGAAAACAAAACCCAACATTTAAAAAAAAATAAAAATAAAATAAAAGAAGCAACAAGGAGGTCGTACAACAGTCAGGCTAATGATTAAGGGAATTAGGAATGGTAAATTGGTAATCATTGTGCCTATCTCACAAATGCAAAATGGAAGGAGTAAACATACTCATATTATATAACAGTCCTTTGACAAATCATAATTAAGCGTAATTCTTATTAAATCCATAATTCATCAAAAAAAAATATGGTGGTACGTTCTACTTTGTATATTTTGTATTATTATGTGTAATACTTTTTATAATTACAACACTATATCTTTTTAGATAAAATTAAGATTATATGGAGTGATAGTGAACGGACAAGTGACTATACACGATTTTGAAAAATGATATGCAAAGTTGATACAGAATATCATTAACGGTAGCTCACAAATTCATTTCTCAGTTACTTAAAAGTTGAAATATTGAAAGTTTGATGTCTATTTTCTAAACTATTGATTGAGTTTGAGATAGAGCATAAAATTATTTATTAATGAATGGCAGAGCTAATTATATCACAATTTGGAATGAAGTTCAAAAGTATGCTTGAAGCATACATTGTCACATATCTCTATCTTCTTCCTTTCAATATAATCTCAGCACATCCTCAAATTTGGTTTCTTCCATATCCCCAAACCAGAAACAAACAAAATCAATTACCCCAATAAGATCAAACAAATGGTGGACCCAAAATTCTTGATCACCAAACTAAAGCCTTGGCCCTTGGTGGAGTAAAGTAAAGCAAGCTGCAAGCTGCAAGCCTGCAAGTCAAGTATGAAGTGGGTTTGGGTGATTGGCTCCACTCACATTTGAAAATTTCTCCTACTTTTAAGTCACATTTGTTAGATTTCGGAAACTGAATGGGCAATGGGCATTTGCTCCAATTCTTAAATCTTTGTCAATACTCCTACTGCTACAGCCTACTAGTACTATTAGTATTTAATACCAGTCTACCGTCCACACTTTGACAGTCATGCAATTCTGCCTTATGAGATCCTCAAATCAGTCTTCACATCCCAGAATTTTCCAAGGTTTTCACTTTTCAGAATATAAATGCATAGCACAGAACATGTCCTTTGTTTGCTTTGGCCTTTTTTTTTTTCTTTAATCAAAAGGTTTGCTGTTCAAAATCGTTGCTTAAAAAATCCAAATTATGTATTCGTTTTTATAGTCTTACAAATAAATAATTATTCTGGTCGCATTATATGTTCTAGAGGTATTGTAAAAAGATAATCTTTATGAATATGGTTGGAGTAAGTTTTGTGACCATTTCTTACAGCAAATATAATAATGTCAATAGTTGATGAACTTTGTCCTTTTTAATTTTGTCATTTTGACTACAGTTTTATTCTGAAGTTTCTTTTGGCCACAGTTTTATACTAGTCCTCCTAGTACAAACATCAGGATGACAGCAAGTGAACCCGCTGTCTTTCAATCAGAAAAAGGCTTCTACGCACATTCAATCCTCACTCACTTTCCAATTTAAACAACAGTAGCCAAATGTCAACACAGATTGATACAACAGCTTATTGACTCATTCATCGTTTTAGGTTTTGCTTTTCCGTCTTTGGCTGTGGTCTCTTCTTGTACACACTCTTGTGCTTGGTAGATTGTGCCATTGGGAGTTATGGGCCCAATTTTCCACTTAAAATCTTTCAATGGTGAGAGTCTCTATCCGTTGCCTCTTCTTTCTTGGGTGCTTTCTCGCATTTTTCTTTTCTTGCTGTCTCGCATTTGAGGTTTTAGGGCTCTTTTCAAGGATAGGGTCTTTAAGGAGTTCTGATTCTATTTCTTTATGATGCATGGCAATTGTATAATGTGTGATTATTCATCTGGGTTTTTGATTTTGGAGATGGGTTTTTGAAGATTGCTAGGGTTGTTGATGTTTCTTGATCAGTTCTTTTCTTGACTTGGTCGACTGTCCCGACTTGGCAATTCTGTTCCAAATGTATATTAACTTCTCTTTTTTGGCTGGTCTTTAGTGATTTGAGATGGGATTTTGCTCACTTGTGATTGTTACCTTTTGAAAGCTGAGATCTTTTTCTAAGGTGAGACGTTTTCTGTGTTTTGCAGTTTGTTGAACTGTTCCAAATTGATTTCAAAGATCTTCCCTCTTCATGATAAAACTTGATTGTGTGAGCCGAGCAGCTCTGATTTTCGTGCAATTCTTTTTGGTGCTCTAACAGTTGGAAGACAGAAAGTTGATACTGGAGTTGTTGTTTGTTGATGCATTTGTGATGTTGGGAACTCTCGAGTAACATGGAATCAAGGATGGACAGGGTCATTCAGCCTCCCCTGGTAGATTCTCGATCTCTTTATAATCTTACGATTTATTAGCTGATGTTAGGGCACGATTGGTTCTTAGCTTATGGTTTAATAGTCAGGGAGCTGATGCATACTTTTGTCGAAGTAGTTTTTGCAATTGTGGCGTCATACGTTTAAAAATATTGTCTAGCTTTTAATTTATGAATATTGTTTCTAATTTCTTGCATTCATAAAAAGATGCTAGCAAATTGTTTTTTGAGAACTCAAGTTGGATTAACAACAAAAACATAAAACTGCAAGTGCTGCTTTTTTGAAGGAAGTTCTTGCTTTAGATAGGAATTTTTCATTAATCTCTTCAAGCAAAAATTCTCTTCTCTGATCAGCTCCGGGGAACAATGGGATGGACATGCAATTCTTACCGGAAATGATGGATACAAAATTGTTTTAGATAGCCTGCTACGTTCTGATTTGTTTTATCATACGTACGGTTTAGTTGGAAATTTGTCATTTGTAGTTCTAACTAGTAGTGTCAGTGATAATTATTGCTTCTTATATTTCTTCAAGGTGAGGATTGGTCAATGAATGAGCAGTTTAAGTGTTACGTGCAAATAGATATAATCTGGCTAATATCAACATAGAGAGAATAATTTGAAGTATCCGTTATTGTTGCATATATGCAGGTTGACTCAACAGCTTGTCTATGTAGAGTAGATGCCGGCCTCAAAACTGTTGCAGGGGCTAAAAAGTACGTACCTCGTTCAAAGCTCTGTCTTCAACCTGACATCAAACCTTCCATTCATCCAACGAGACAGAAACCACCACGAGACCGAAATCGGAGCCTCTCCCCTTTGTTACCAGGACTTCCTGATGATCTTGCCATTGCATGCTTAATCCGCGTCCCTAGAATTGAACATCGCAAACTTCGACTAGTCTGCAAAAGATGGTATCGCCTTTTGGCTGGTAATTTTTTTTATTCTCTTCGAAAAAATATAGGAATTGCTGAGGAGTGGATATACATCATGAAGAGAGATCGAGATGGTAAAATATCATGGCATGCCTTTGACCCTATGTATCAGTTGTGGCAACCTCTCCCTCCTGTTCCTAAAGAATATTCAGAGGCCCTTGGGTTTGGATGCGTTGTACTCAGTGGTTGTCACCTCTATCTGTTTGGTGGTAAAGACCCAGTCAAGGGATCCATGAGAAGAGTCATCTTTTATAGTGCAAGGACCAATAAATGGCACCGAGCACCAGATATGCTTCGAAGGCGACATTTCTTTGGGTCATGTGTCATAAATAATTGTTTATATGTAGCTGGTGGGGAAAATGAGGGAGTTCAACGGTCCTTGAGATCAGCTGAAGTTTATGATCCCAACAAGAACCGGTGGTCCTTTATTTCTGATATGAGTACGGCAATGGTGCCATTCATTGGTGTTGTTTATGAGGGTAAGTGGTTCTTGAAAGGGATTGGAGCTCATCGACAGGTTCTGAGTGAGGTCTACCAACCTGAAACTGATAGTTGGTACCCTGTGTATGACGGAATGGTTGCAGGATGGAGGAGTCCTTGTACTTCAATGAATGGGCATCTCTATGCATTGGAATGCAAAGATGGCTGCAAACTCAGGGTATATGACGAAGCAACTGATTCTTGGAGCAAGCACATAGACAGTAAAATGCATTTAGGTAATTCGAAAGCTTTGGAGGCAGCAGCTCTCCTTCCTCTCAATGGAAAATTGTGCATTATTAGGAATAATACGAGCATCTCTCTGGTCGATGTTTCCAAATCTGATGATAGTTTGAGTGGAGCCCAAGCAGAACACTTGTGGGAAACTATCTCGGGGAAAGGGCAGTTCAAGACTTTGGTTACAAATTTCTTGTCAAGCCTTGCTGGTAGGAATCGCATTAAACATAATATTGTTCATTGCCAGGTTCTTCAAGCTTGAAGATTGGAATTATATTTGGAAAACAGAAATGGCAGAGGATTTTGTACCGTTAATTTCTTCAGCATTTTGTAGGGCTGTCAACTTGACAGTACTCCACCAAAGAAGATTTCACTTTTGCAGGTGCAATATTAGTTTAGAATGTCTGGCCCCCGGTTATAGATAGTTGACCATGGTTGTTTGACATCTTAGATGTTGGCTTGTAGAACTTGAAAGAATTTGTAATACAGAGTTCAATATAATGAAGTACCCTCTTGAACTGGTAATAGTTTTACATTTCTTGTTCTCTCTAATGTGTATATTGCAACTTCATTGGATAGCATCCTGTGCCAAGGCTGTTGGGGGGATCGTGACCTTGTAGTTCTTCATCTGCTGAGCGATGATTGACTTGAGCTCTCTGGAACATCTCATGAAACTGTTACGATTATGTAGTTGTATGGCTGTGTAGGTTTTGCTCACCAAACTTAATTTGTTACAACAGTTTGTTCCATCTGATACAGTCTTATGGAGTCTGATAAATTCTCTACAACTTCAAATAAGCTCTATAGAGAATATGCCCTGGGAAAACAGTAGATGAAGAATGTTGTAGCAGAAGTGATGAATCTTTAGGGTGTCCAAAGTGTATAAACAACTCCAAGATACAAAAAAGATCCGGTAGATGAAGAATATTCAGAAATAACCTAACAATTATGGCTTTGGAGTTTGGGCTGGTTGGAAAGTAATTTTTTTTTCTAATTATCAGATTTCTGTGTTTGTTTCAAATTGGGAAAGTAATCATTTTCCTAACTATTAAATTCGTGCGTTGTTTCGTTCTACGAAAGTAAAAAGAATCATGAACTAAAGAAAATAAGTGCAAGAATTTTCAAAAAATTTGATTCCCACTTTTTTTTTTCATTCGTCATTAGATTGCATATTACTAATTGCTATGAGGGTGCAAAAATAGCATGTTTTTCGTCAAAAAACTTGTGCAATAACCTATGAAAAATGGTGATTTTTCAAAAAAAAAATAAATCCAACTTTTTAAACATCAATCACTAGATTGCATGTTACTAATTGCTATGGGTTGGGGGGGTTACGAAAATAGCTTGTTTTTATCCAAAAAAACTTGTGCTATAACCAATGAAAAAAAGGTAATTGGCACCTTATTTTTTTACATCCGTTACTAATTGCTTGGAGAGGGGGGGGGGGGGGGGGGGGTAGTGGGTACAAAAATAACATGTTTTTGCAAAAAAAATGTGTGCTAAAACCACAAAAAATGGTGATTTTTCAAAAAAATTTATTCCCATTTTTTTTACATTAGTAACAAGATTGAATTTTTCAAATTATTATGGGTGCAAAAATAGCATATTTTTTACCAAAAAACGTGTGTTATAACCCACGAAAAATGATGATTTTTCAAAAATAAATTGAGTCCAACTTTTTTAACATTAATCACTAGATTGCATGTTTCTAATTGTTATAGGTGAAAAATAGCATGTTTTTACCCAAAAAACGTGTGTATAAACCCATGAAAAAAAGGTAATTTTTCAAAAAAATTGACTCCATGGTTTTTTTACATTCGTCACTAAATTGCATGTCACTAACTAATATGGGAGTTCAGATCCTTTGTCCAATATTTATCCAGTCCTATTCTGTCTAACATTTAAAACTACGTAGTTTCATTAAAAGTAGGGACTAAATGCATAAATATCATTAAAATTACTTTAAAATTATTAGACCCTAACCAAGAGATTAGTGAACCCTACGACGTAGTTTTAATTAGGACAGAATAAGACAGACAAAATCTTGGACAGAAGATCCCGTGTCCTACTATGGGGGGTGCAAAAATAACATGTTTTTCGCCAAAACACGTGTGTTATAATCCACGAAAAAAAAAGATGATTTTTCAAAAAAATTGACTCCATATTTTTTTACATTCGTCACTAAATTGCATGTTACTAATTCAACTAGGGCGCAAAAATAGCATGTTTTTCAACAATAAACGTGTGCTATAACCCACAAAAAATGGTGATTTTTCAAAAAAAATTAGATTCCCACTTTTTTTCATTCGTCACTAGTTTGCATGTTACTAATTGTAATAGGGTGCAAAAAAAGCATGTTTTTCGCCAAAAAACTGGTGCTATAACCCATGAAAAATTGTGATTTTTTGAAAAAAATTGAGTCCATCTTTTTTAACATCAATCCCTATATTGCAGGTTACTAATTGCTCTGGGGTACAAAAATAGCATGTTTTACCCAAAAAAACGTATGCTATAATCAATGAAAAAAAGGTGATTTTTCCAAAAAATTGACTCATTTTTTTACATCCATCACTAAATTGTATGTTACTAATTGCTATAGGGTGAAACAATAACATGTTTTCGCCAAAAAACGTGTGCTATAATCCACAAAAATGGTGTTTTTAAAAAAAAAATTTATTTCCATTTTTTTACATTAGTCGAAAGATATGATTTTTCAAATTGTTATGGCTGCAAAAATAGCATGTTTTTTGCCAAAAAATGTGTGCTATAACTCACGAAAAATAGTGATTTTTAAAGAATAAATTGAGCACATTACCCATATAGGAGGGTGCAAAAAATGACAAGAAAACCGTCCACAATAGCATGGTTTTGAATCTTGCCGTTTTCAACCGAAAAAACGTGGGTTATAGCACACGAAAAATTATGATTTTCCAAAAATTTCCATTTTTATTTTCTTAACACCGTTCACTAGATATTACATTACCCATCTCGGTGGGTGCAAAAAATAATATGAAAAAAGTCTATAACAGCCAGTTTTTGAATCTTACTGTTTTCAATAAAAAAACGTGGAAATGATAATTTTTGAAAAAATTTACAATTTTATTTTTAACACCTTTCATTAGATATCACATTACCCAAATTGGTACGTGCAAAAAATGACATTAAAATAGTCCAAAAGAGCATTTTTTTGAATCTTTCCATTTTCAACCGAAAAAACGTGGGTTATAGCCCACGAAAAATTATGATTTTTCAAAAAATTTATATTTCTATTTTTTAACACCGTTCACTAGATATCACATTACTCATATAGGAGGGTACAAAAATTAACATAAAAACAGTCCACAATAGCATGTTTATGAATCTTGTCGTTTTCAACCGAAGAAACATGGGCTATAGCCCACGAAAAGTTATGATTTTTCTAAAATTTTTATTTATATTTTTTAACACTGTTACTAGATATCGCATTACCCATCTAGGTGTGTGCAAAAAATGATATGAAAAAAGTCCACAACAGAAAGTTTTTGAATCTTGCCGTTTTCGGCCAAAAACCGTGGGTTATAGCCCCGAAAAATGGTGACTTTTGAAAAAATTTACAATTTCATTTTTTTAACATCGTTCATTAGATAAACCATTACCCATACAGGGAGTTGCAAAAAATGACATGAAAACTGTCCAAAATAGCAATTTTTGAATCTTGCCGTTTTGACAAGAAAAAACATGGGATATAGCACAAAAAAAATTAGGGCGAATACCATTTTACCCCCTTGTGGTTAGGCATAATCACCCTATCGCTACCTCGTGGTTTCAAAATACCCACATAACCCCCTCGTAGTTCGGACTAATGTGGAAAATGGACAGAATCCGTCTTAACTGACGGATGTGTGCGAAATGACAATAACACCCTTTATTACTGTCGTGTGAGCAAAAAAAGAAAAAACTTTACGGAACTATCATAATCTTCAATTCCATTTTGACCACTCGTTTCATATCAGACTGAATTATTTCCAACGACTCAAATCGAAAACATACTGAACTAAATTTCGAAATCAAATATAGTTGAAGATTCAAGTGCATTCAAGTGCATTGTTAAACATTGTTTTGTCTGGGTGAAAGGAATCAAATCGCGACAGATTAGTAGGCTTTGAAGGTGTCGAAGGTGCATTGTTAATCATTGTTTTGTCTGGGTGTAAGGAATCAAATCGCGAACGATCTGTAGGCTTTGAAGGTGTCGAAGGATATAATGCAGATTTGAAGGTGTCGAAGGTCAAGCAGGTAATAGATATTCCCTTCAATATTGTTATTAAAGTCGAAATGTGGGTTATAGAATTCAAACATCTTTAGGGTTAAAATGTGATTTAGGATTTACGGATATATCGATTACGATTACGATTAGGGATTTAGGGTTAATAACCACTGTGCTTTTGACTGAAATAAGATTTGAATATCGATTACGGTTAGGATTTTGAATTCTGAATTTGTGATTAATCTGGGTTACTGTGCTTTTGACTGAATAAGAATACATCGATTTACAAGCACATTTCTTGAAAATATCAAATCTACGCGTATCTTGAATCTTATATGTTTGTGAATTTCAGATCTGGGTGGCAATGTCATTGACGAAGTTGGTTGATATTCATTTACATTATGGAGGATTGTTTGTATGGAAACCACAAGTTATGTCTATTGGTGGGAAGGTGGAGGTTTTTCCTAAATGTGATCCAGATGAGTTATCATGTCATGGGCTGATGAAATTGTATAGGATAGTGGACAATGCAACGAATCCTAAGTTGTATTACAAGCTGCCAAACAGGAAGGTAAGTTATGGTGTGATTCCTATACAAGATGATAAAGACATCAGACTGTTAACATCTGGACATGAAGGATTGTCTGTTATGGATATTTATGCCGAGATAGATGCAGAACCACTTGAAGTGGTGTCAACAGATGCCCCATTACTTTTGACTTATTATGGTGAGTTGGATAATGTGGAAAATACAGAAAATGATGAGGGTACTAGGGTAAATGACCAAACATTAGCACACCAAAAGAGTGAAAACCCTAGTACTGATGGGCAGAATGGTATTGTGAATAACAAAGAGGGGGAAGAACAACAAGACGGTTTCCAAGATGCAGAACAAGAGATTCTACAAGATGAGAAGGAGGACAATGGGAATACCACACAACAAAGTCAAATTACATTTGACCAACAGCAAGAACAACAAGTTGGGAATGAAGATGAAGCTGCAGTGAACTAGGACAATCATCCATCAGAGAGAGCATCCAATGTTGTCCAAGAAGAGGTCTGTAGTGCAGCAGCATTAAAACGCAAAAGAGCATCACAGAGAGGGGCATCAAAGAGAGGGGCATCAAAGAGAGGAGCAGCTAAGAGAGGGGCAGCTAAGAGAGTTGCAGGGGAATCAAAGAGAGTTGGTAGAAGTGAAACAACAACAAGTGAAACAAGTCCCTGCAGATGAGAAAATGCAGTTCAAGTCCCTTCTTGTCCAACACATGAGAACGTAGAACAGAAAAATGCAGAGATGATGCGCCTGAATGGATAAGAGATGGAATCGAAGGCCCTGACAGTGATGACATATTTGCAGGAAACGAAGGTCATCAGAGTTTAGATTCAGAATGCTGATGAAGGTGCACAAGAATGCCAAGTGGCAAGGGCAACAATATTGCAGATGAAGGACAACAAGATGCAGAACAAATGTACCACTCAAATGCAGAAGAAGTGAACATAGAGGAGGAAGATTGGAATGAAACCCGCTGAAGATGATGATGTTTTACTACATCGTAGAGGATAGATGATGATGACAAAGGGCCAGACCATCCTTATTTCTATGAAGAAGTTGAGTTTAAGAAGGCAAAAATTTGAATTGAAGGTTGGACAGAAATTTACAGATTTCAGAAAATTCAGAGAGAAGCCCTCATTGAATGGAATGTGAGAGAAGGATACATTTGAAGTACATAAAGAATGAGTCAAAGAAAATAACTGCGACATGTAGAATGGTTGTGATTGGAGAATACATGCAAGTCAAGTACAAGGGCAGACCACATTCCAAATTAAGTCTTTGAAAGGAAGTCATTAGTGTGCAAGAGTTTCACACAAGTCACATGCAAATTCCAAATTTTTTGGCCAACAAATTTCTGGTGAAAATCAGAGATGACCCTAATTGCAGCTTGAGCAGTATACGAAATACCACAAGAAGGTTGTATATTGTTGATATAAGTGCAAGACAGGCTTACCGGATAAAGAAGAAGGCAAAAGGATATGTTGCAAGGAGTTGACATGGAACAATACTACAGGTTATGGGACTATGCTGCAACCATAAGACAGCGTAATCCAGGCAGCACTGTGAAGATTCAAGTGTGTAGAAATACAGTTGGATGATAGTCCAATCATTTGAGAGGATGTACTTATTGTTTGAGTGCACTGAAAAGAAGGCTTTCTTGCTGGATGCAGACCAATAATTGGGCTAGAATGGATGTTTCCTTGAAAAGTCCATTTGGTGGTCAATTACTAACTGCATGGGTAGGGATGGAAATGATAACATGTTCCCAATTGCAATGGCTGTTGTTGAAAGTGAGAGGTATGATAGTTGGAGTTGGTTTTTGACTGAGTTAATGGGTGATATTGGAGTAGGGTCTGATGTGCCTTGGACATTCATTTCTGATAGACAAAAAGGGCTGGTCCATGCAGTGGAGCAACTGTTTCCCCAATCAGAACATAGATTTTGCATTAAACACTTAGATCAGAATTTCAATCTAAAGTTCAAAGGACAAGAGTTGAGGCGTCATTTCTGGGCTGCTGCAACTGCTTCAAATGTGCATGATTTCAAACGTGCCATGACAGCTTTGGAATTGGCTGATCCAAAGGTTGACAATACCTTGAATGCTGTGGGTTGGTTGCAAAGGTTGCCACCACATTTGTGGGCAAGATCACACTTTCGCTCACAATCTAAAAGTGATATCATGGTAAACAATTTGAATGAGTCTTTCAACAATTATATTCTGGAGGCTAGAGACAAACCAATAATTGGTATGCTGGAGTGGATTAGAAGAAGACTTATGCAAAGAATGCAAACAAAGAAAGAAGGTATGGAAAAATACTCTGGAAATTTCTGTCCAAATGTGGTCGACAAGCTATACAAGGCTGTAGATAAAAGCAGAACTTGCATTGCATTTTACACTGGGCAAGATCAATTTGAAGTGGATGATGGTAACAGGACTTATGTTGTCCTCTTGGGCGAACATACATGCACATGTGGTATGTGGCAGCTTACTGGAATTCCATGTTGTCATGCAGTTTCTGCAATTTAGATGTTGAAAAAGAATCCTGAAGATTTTGTGCACCATTATTTCAGCAAAGAGATGTAGTTGAAAGCATACAATAAAATGATTCAGCTAATTCCATCAAGAGATTCTGGGAGGAAACTGGATTCGATCCTATTAAACCTCCAACAGTAAGAAAACAAGTTGGGAGACCAAAGAAGGTGCGAGTGAGACAACATGGTGAACCTAGAAAAGGTACAACTTCAACGAGGAAAGGTTTAGCTGTCCACTGCAAGAGATGTTTCAAACAAGGGCACAATAGCAGGACTTGCAAAAATCCTATTCATCCCAAATCAAAATTTTTTAAAGTTTGTTGTTGATTATATATTAATGTTCAGTTTTTAGTACATTATACCCGCATAACAATGATGTATTTATGTGTTGTTCTTAGGCACCTCCAAGCAACCAACAAGGGACAAATGATACAATTGATGAGTCCAACCATGAGCAATCTGAGCAACAATAGGTATCATGTTAGTTAACATTACATTTTTGTCAAGTTGAATTTCTGAATCTTATATGACAATATTGAGTAATTTGTGACACATGAACAATCCTTACTAAATTAAATTACTTTGTTAGGCACTTAACAGTAATGAACAAGGGTCAAATGTTGCATTGGATGCACAGGAATCTCAACAACAATAGGTAGTTATTGCTTGTAGTTATTGCACTTGACACATCTTTCTCATCACTGACATCTTTCTCATCACTGACATGTGTCACAAATTATTGACAATTTCTAATTACTTGTTGCAGCAAGAAAGTGGTAATAGACATGCAACAGAAGGGACTTCTTCCTCTACAGTTAGATCAAATAAGAGGGGTGCTGCTGCAAGGAGTGCAAGGGGTGCTTCAAGGGCTGCAAGGGGTGCTTCAAGTGGTAGAAATAAGAAATCTAGAATGGTTTAGGATTTTTATTTGGATGATGACATTTTGATTTTTGGAAACCCTGTCATGCCATTTTGCAGTTGATGTAATGACTCAGAATGCTACCACTCAGAATTTGTATGGTTTTGGATTTTTATTTCGATGATGATATTTTGACATTTGTAAAACTTGTAATGACATTTTGCAGTTTTTAGTTTGAATGCTGCTGATATTTTGCATGCTGGAAAGTCTTAGATTCTGTAATCCAGTTCTATTATTGCAAGTTTAATGAATTCCTGAATCTTTTGCAAGTTGAATTCCCAGAATGCTATTATTGTTCATGTTGCATACTGACTGCATACTGACTGCACATTGAATTGTCAGATTGCTATTATCGTTCTTATTGCACATTTTTCAAATTGACTTCCCAGATTCTTTTGAAATTTATGAGTTGGGTACAGTGGTGATGGAGTAGGCAACATTTTAATACTGCACCACTACAATTCTTCAAGATTTCGTCCATACAGAACAGAGAAGAAAAACCACAATTAGAACCTCCAGGATTAAGACATATAGCAAATTCACTAAAAAAGATGATTACAATATGTTGCCATTAATCCATAATTCATTTCAACAAAATTACAAGTACAGAAAAAATCGAAACACAAATACAAAACTTCATCATTGTCTTCATCCTGCCAAAGTCAATTTCAATTATTTTCTCCAGATTCTTCACCCTTACAAAAACAGCGTCAGAACTATTGCTTGACCCTTCTCTTACTCGATTTTCGTCACAATTTCCTTTGCTAATTGTTTCGTTGCATCCAATGGGGGTGCACCATCCCCAAAATTTGCACTCATCTTTTTCACAAACAAAATATAATTTACCTTTTGAAGGTTTGTCAGACTCAACTATTCTCACCGCGGCCTTTTTCCCACAATGACACCAGCGGTATTGATACCTCATGTCTCTTGTGACACCAGAAGTGCTCGAGCTCAACATTTCGGTAGATCGACTATGCTTTTTAGAGCCAGATAGGATTGCTGATCTTCAAAAGTGATATCTTCAAAAAAGGATCGATCGAACGCTGAGCTTAGTTGAATCGCAGATCTGAATTACTAATTTGGGTTGCAGATCTGATCGATTGATGAGCTAAGTTGAATCGCAGCTCTGAATGACTAATTTGGGTTGCAGATCTGAGTTGGGGTGCTGATCTGATTTAGGTTGAAGATTGTTTGAAGATTTGCGTTTGGGGTTGATATATGTTGATGATCTGAAGACGATTATGAATTTCAATGACTAAATAAGGGTATTTCGGGAATACAATGACAACTGGAGCACTACTATTATTTTTCACGCGTATATTCTCGCGCGTTTCGCACACATCCGTCAGTTAAGACGGATTCCGTCCATTTTTCACATTAGTCCGAACCACGAGGGGGTTATGTGGGTATTTTGAAACCACGAGGTAGCGATAGGGTGATTATGCCTAACCACAGGGGGGTAAAATGGTATTCGCCCAAAAAATTAAGATTTTTTAAAAAATTTACATTTCTTTTTTTTAATACCGTTCACTAGATAGCACATTACACATATAGGAGGGTGATAAAAATAACAAGAAAACAGTCCCTAATAGCATGTTTTTGAATTTTGCCATTTTCAACCGAAAAAACGTGAGTTATAGCCCACGAAAAATTATGATTTTCCAAAAAATTTACATTTCTATTTTCTTAACACCGTTCACTAGATATCGCATTACCCATCTTGATTGGTGCAAAAAATGACATGAGGAAAGTTCACAACAGCTAGTTTTTGAATCTTACAGTTTTCAACAAAAAAATATGGGATATAGTCTACGAAAAATAATGATTTTTGAAAAAATTTACAATTTTATTTTTTTAACACCTTTTATTAAATGACATTAAAATAGTCCAAAAGAGCATTTGTTTTGAATCTTGCCATTTTCAACCGATCCAATGAACGGTGTTAAAAAATATAAATATGAATTTTTATAAAAATCATAACTTTTTGTGGGCTATAACCCACGTTTTTTTTCAGCACACAAAAAATTCACTATTATTAACTCGAATGTGAGCAATTTCAGATATAATAAAAAGCATTAAAATTTAAGCTTACAAGCAACTGTTTCAATCATAGATTAAAAAAATAGAAATATAATTTTTTTTGAATAATCATCGTTTTTCGTGGGCTATAACCCACGTTTTTTCGGTTGAAAACGGCAAGATTAAAAAAATGCACTTTTGAACTGTTTTAATGTCATTTTTTGCACGTACCAATATGGGTAATGTGATATCTAATGAAGGGTGTTAAAAAAATAAAATTGTAAACTTTTTCAAAAATCATCATTTTTCGTGGGCTATAACCCATGTTTTTTTGTTGAAAACGGTAAGATTCAAAAACTGGCTGTTGTGTACTTTTTTAATGTCGTTTTTGGCACCCACCGAGATGGATAATGCAATATCTAGTGAACGATGTTAAAAAAAATAGAAATGTAAATTTTTCGATAAATCATAATTTTTTGTGAGCTACCCACGTTATACGGTTTAAAACATAAAATTGTAATTTTAAAAAAAAATCATCATGTTTCGTAGGATATAACCTACGTTTTTTTGCTGAAAATGGCAAGATTCAAAAACTGGCTGTTGTGGACTTTTTTCATGTCATTTTTTGTACACACCTAGATGGGTAATGCGATATCTAGCGAATGGTATTAAAAAAATATAAATACAAATTATTAGAAAAATCATAACTTTTTGTGGGTTCAAAAAAATGACATCAAGAAAGTTCACAACAACCAATTTTTTACACTTCCCATTTTCAACAAAAAAACGTAGGTTATAGCCTACGAAAAATGATGATTTTTGAAAAACTTTACAATTTTATTTTTTAAACACTTTTTATTAAATAGTACATTATCCATATTGGTACATGCAAAAAATGACATTAAAACAGTTCAAAAGAGCATTTTTTTAATCTTTTCGTTTTCAACCGAAAAAACGTGGGTTATAGCCTACGAAAAATGATATTTCAAAAAATTTACATTTATATTTTTTAACACCGTTCACTTGATATCACATTACCGATATAGGAGGGTACCAAAAATGACACGAAAACAGTCCACAATAGTATGTTTGTAATAATTTGTATTTAACACCGTTCACTTGACGGGTAATTTGATATCTAGTGAACGGTGTTAAAAAAATAGAGATATAAATTTTAAGAAAATTTATAATTTTTTGTGGGTTATAACCTACATTTTTTCGGTTGAAAATGGCAAGATTCAAAAACATGCTATTGTAGAATATTTTCATATCAATTTTTTCACCCTCCTATATGGTAATGTGTTATTGAGTGAACTGTGTTAAAAAATAGAAATGAACTTTTTTTGAAAAAATCATAATTTTTCGTGGGTTATAACCCCACGTTTTTTCAGTTGAAAGTGGCAAGATTAAAAAAAATGCTATTTTGGACTGTTTTCATGTAATTTTTTTCAACTACATATATGGGTAATGTGCTATCTAATGAACGGTGTTAAAAAAAATTAAATTGTAAATTTTTTCAAAAATCATCATTTTTTATGGGCTATAACCCACTTTTTTTTGCAAAAAATGGCAACATTCAAAAACTGGTTATTGTAGACTTTTTTCATGTCTTTTTTTGCTCCCACCTAGTTGGAAAATGTAATATCTAGTGAACGGTGTAAAAAAAAATAGAAATATAATTTTTTAGAAAACTCATAATTTTTCATGCCCTATGACCCACATTTTTTCGGTTGAAAACGGCAAGATTAAAAAACCTACTATTGTTGACTATTTTTAGGTCAAATTTTATTTCGGACTATTTTCATGTCAATTTTTGTAGCTATCTATCTGGGTAAGGTGCTATATAATGAATGGTGTTAAAGAAATGATTTTGTAAATTTTTTTGAAAAATTATCATTTTTCGTGGGCTATAACCTACTTTTTTTACTGAAAATTGCAAGATTCAAAAACTGGCTGTTGTGAACTTTTTTCATGTAATTTTTGCACACACCTAGATGGGTAATGCGATATCTAGGGAACGGTGTTAAAAAAATATAAATGCAAATTTTTAGAAAAATCATAACTTCTCGTGAGCTATAACCCACATTTTTTTTCTTTTTTTTAAACCGGGCTTTGTATACAAATAGCCAAAAGACGATGCTGGACATACCCGAGCGCATCGTTACAGAAGAGAAAACAGTAAAAGTGGAGTACTACTCCATTACATCGTTTGTGTTCAATATATAACCGGGAAAGAAGAAAGAAATTACTCTAGAGAGTCTAGAGTAAGACTTTCTATTTTCCACAAAAAAAATTCTTGTAGCATTTACAAAAGAAGTGACTGTAAATCTATGTGGAATACATTGCTATTCAGTTTAACAATATAAAATTCGGGTGGTCCCTGCCTATTGTGGTCATGTGACTTTGGACCAAACCAGCCTGCAAAGCCTTCATATTCACTATGGCACCGAGTCTAGCTATTTCCATAGCTAGACTATGGCTATAACCACATTTCTTCTGTTGAAAACGACTAGATTCATAAACATGCTATTGTGGACTGTTTCATGTCAATTTTTGCACCCTCCTATATGGGTAATGTATTATCTAGTGAACGGTGTTGAAAAAAATAAAAATGTAAATTTTTTGAAAAATTGTAATTTTTCGTGGACTATAACCCACATTTTATCGGTTGAAAACGGCAAGATTAAAAAATGCTCTTTTGTACTATTTTAATGTCATTTTTTGCACGTACCAATATGGGTAATGTGCTATATAATGAAAGGTATTAAAAAATAAAATTATAAATTTTTTCAAAAATCATCATTTTTTTTGTAGGCTATAACCCACATTTTTTGGTTGAAAATGGTAAGATTCAAAAATCGACTGTTGTGGACTTTCTTCATGCCATTTTTTGCACCCACTGAGATGGGTATTATGATATCTAGTGAACTGTGTTAAGAAAATAGAAATGTAAATTTTTTGAAAAATCATAATTTTTCCTGGCTATAACCCACGTTTTTTGGTTGAAAAAGGAAAAATTCAAAAACATACTATTGTGAACTGTTTTCTTGTTATTTTTTGAACCCTCATATATAGGAAATATGCTATCTAGTAAAGGGTGTTAAAAAAAGAAATCTAAATTTTTTGAAAAATCTCAATTTTTTGTGGGCTATAGCCCACGTTTTTTCTGTTAAAAATGGTAAGATTCAAAAAATTGTTATTTTGGACTGTTTTCATGTCATTTTTTGCAACTACATGTATGGTTAATGTTCTATCTAATGAACGGTGTTCAAAAAATGAAATTATAATATTTTTTTAAAAATCATTAATAACCAACATTTTTTTGGCCAAAAACTGCAAGATTAAAAACTGGCTGTTGCGGACTTTTTTCATGTCATTTTTGCACACACCTAGATGGTTAATGTGATATCTAGTGAATGGTGTTAAAAAAATATAAATACAATTTTTTAGAAAAATCATAACTTTTCGTGGGCTATAACCAACGTTTCTTCGGTTGAAAACGGCAAAATTCATAAACATGCTATTGCGGACTGTTTTCGTGTCAATTTTTGCACCTCCTATATGGTTGGTGCGAGCTGTCGTTGGCTCCCAATTTTACCCAAACTCACTCAAATAATGTAGAAGTGGCGAGTGGGATCGTTCCCACGAGAAGGTTTGGTTGTTCGGAGACCAATTGTTCACTTGACTACTCACTGTGTAACAGAAACAAATAGGACAAATGCAAAATAGAGTGAATGTGAAATGCATGAAATGCAAGGATGCATGAAATGAATGAAATGGAAAGGTTAGTATGAAAGCACTGCCTTGAGGGATTTCAACATGTACCGATCTCTCCCTAATATCATCGACTTGTGTAAACATATATGCGGAGATGAAACTGATAGTGGACTGGGATTGATCAACTTGGTAGTTCTCACAACCCCATCTCACAATACTCCCCGAACTTCCCTTGGTAGGGCAAGTTCTTGGCACGATTGGAATTCCCAGATCCCTATTCCTCTATAATGAATCTAATTCAATCCCTGACTATCTCCCTTGGTAGGGCAGCTACCCAGTTCATAACCTCGACCCACAACACAAGAACATTCTTAGACCTTTCCTATGGATTGATGTCAACTGTCAGTGGGTAGCGCACAGTCAAAATCACAACGTTTACAGGACCTAAAACTCACATATGCATGTTCACGATCAGTTCATGGTATGATCAATTTTCTTTGGTAAGTCCACACCAATCTTAGTGGGTACCGCAGATTTAATGTGAAGTTAAGCTAATGCAGAACATCAAACACAACAAGTACATAATCATGAACATAGATAACACGGATAAATTTCTAAACAAATGTCTCAAATAAGTCGAGATCTGTACAGTCGAGCCCTCAAGACAGCAAAATGTGTGAAAGGGAAAAAAGAGAGAGAAACCTAATCTAAACTATGAACCCTAATCTAAGGAATGTTATGCTCTGTTGTGCGGCCGATCCCCCTCCGGATGCCGTTAGGGTTGCCTTCTTTTTCCTTTTATACTTTTTCCTTCTCCTGTAGCTTGATCGTGACCGCTCAGCTCTTTCTCTCGCTCTATGATTCCTCCACGTGTCCCTGAAAAATGGCATTCAGATAATAAGTGGAACAAGTGAGGCACGTGTTCTACCCATGACTTAAGCATTAAGATTTAGCAATGCAAAACTACGAATAACTTGTGGCCATATGAATTAGCCGTGTCTATGCCTTGTGTGTGAGAAGGAAGTGTATGAATTGTTAATGAATTTGTGCATGAGTGTGTGTTTCGTGGTGTGTGAGTGTGTGTAGTGGCGGGCGCCAAGGTGATTTTGTGTTTGGGCATGGCGCCCGCCAAGCCCTTTTTGTGCTTGTGTGTGTTGTGTAGTGTTTATGTGTTGTGAGGTGAAAATGTGCAAGTGTGTGAGATGAGTGTAATGCGTGAATGATGAATGTAGTGCAAGTGTGTAAGTGTGGTAGCCGAATGCATGAATGAGTGAGTGATGTTAGTGTAGTGTGTGTTTTGTGAGGTGTGTGAGTGTGTGTAGTGGCGGGCACCCAAGTATTTTGCATTTAGGCTTGGCGCCCGCCAAGCACTTTTTGTGTTTGTGTGTGAGTTTGTGTTGTAAGTTTGTGTTGTATATGTGAAGTGAGTGTAAATGTATGTTAAGGATGGATATGTGAAGTGAGGGTAAGTGTATGTAAGAATGCATGAATGAAGTGGGTGCAAGTGTAACGTGAGATGTGTGTGTTTTTGAGTGTGTGTTGGTGTGTGAGTGGGCAGGCGCCAAGGTGATTTTGCATTTAGGCTTGGCGCCCGCCAAGGTGATTTTGTGGTGTGTGTGAGTTTGTGTTGTGTTGTTTATGCAATGCATATGTGTGAAGTGAGTGCAAGTGTATGCAATAATTCATGAGTGCAAGCGTAGTGTAAGATGTGTGTGTTGTGTGTGAGTGTGAATGTGTTGAATTAATGTGATGAATGAATGAATGTGTTGAATGTGATGAGTGAAGTGTAGTGAGGTGTGTGCTTGTGAAGTGAGGTGTGTGCTTGTGAGGTTAGGTGTGTGCTTGTGAGGTTAGGCGTGTGCTGGTGAGGTGTGTGAGTGTGTGTAGTGGCGGGCGCCAAGCCTGTTTTGGCTGTTTGGGTGTGGCGCCCGCCAAGGCTGTTTTGTGTTTGTGTGTAATTATAATTTGAGTGCATGTGTGTTTGTGTTGACTTTTGTGTGTGGCCCGCCATGTGCAAATGTGATGGTGTGATGAATTAGTGTTGAGTGAATGTGAGTGTTGAGTGTGTGAGTGCTTGAGGGTCTCCAGCCCGCCATGAGTGATTGTGTGTGCGAGGGAAGCTTTCGGTTGAGAACTGGACTTTGTGGTAAACATATGAATTGTAGATCTCTCTCCTAGCTTTCCGTAGGTTCAATAATAAGCATCATTGAAGGTCTGTAGCTCAAGATATGGACAATCTACCAAACTGTGGCAATATGAAATCAAATATGAAAACCTGAAAGAGCAATTGCAAAGATGCACCCGTTTCTTCTATTTGCACACAAAATTAGAAGAAAGTTAAAACTTAAGGAATTCAGTACACTCAAATAGCTTTCCAGAACATACAACATCTCCTCATTTGGATTACTATTGAGAAAGTTACATTCAAATGAATTAACGCTACCAATTCTGTCCAACTTCAAACTAAGCAAAATAGGCATATTTAGGTTTCCCTCAAATTCTCACACACGATTTAAGCCCTTTTAAACTCTTTCCTTGTCATTTAATGTCAAACGTACATTTGCCTCATTTTATCATCATTTTTGGTCTTTTTCATAATTTTAGCACATCAAGTTGCAAACCACATAAATGCACAAAATAACACATAACACCACATAAATTCATGACAAACAAGTCAAAAGCTAAGTGAAATAAGACATATAAGTTGGTATAAAACCAACTTATCAATGGTTAATGTGATATCTAGTGAACGGTCTTAAAAAATAGAAATGTAAATTTTTTGAAAAATCATAATTTTTCGTGGTCTATAACCTACGTTTTTTTGGTTGAAAATGGCAAGATTAAAAAAATGCTCTTTTGGACTGTTTTAATGTCATTTTTTGCACGTACCAATATGGGTAATGTGCTATCTAATGAAAGAAGTAAAAAAAATAAAATTGTAAATTTTTTCAAAAATTATCATTTTTCTTAGTCTATAACCCATATTTTTTTGTTGAAAACGGTAAGATTCAAAAACTGGCTGTTGTGGACTTTCTTCATGTCATTTTTTGCACCTATCGAGATGGGTAATCTGAAATTTAGTGAACATTGTTAAGAAAATAGAAATGTAATTCTTTTTGAAAAATCATAATATTTCGTGGGCTATAACCCACATTTTTTCAGTTTAAAACGGCAAGATTCAAAAACATGCTACCAGGGACTATTTTCTTGTCATTTTTTGCACCCTTCTATATGGCTAATATGCTATTTAGTGAACGGTGTTAAAAAAAAGAAATGTAAATTTTTTGAAAAATCTTAATTTTTTGTGTGCTATATCCCATGTTTTTTCGGTTTAAAACAGTAAGATTCAAAAAATTGCTATTTTGGACTGTTTTCATGTTTTTTTGCAACTCCTTGTATGGGTAATGTTCTATCTAATGAATGGTTTAAAAAAATAAAATTGTAAATTTTTTCAAAAATCATCATTTTTCGTGGGCTATAACCCACGTCTTTTGGCCGAAAACGGCAAGATTCAAAAACTGGCAGTTGTGGACTTTTTTCATGTCGTTTTTTGCACACACCTAGATGGGTAATTCGATATCTAGTAATGGTGTTAAAAAATATAAATAAAATTTTTTAGTAAAATAATAACTTTTCGTGGGCTATAAACCACGTTTCTTCGGTTGAAAACGGAAAGATTCATAAACATGCTATTATAGACTGTTTTCGTGTCAATTTTTGCACCCTCTTATATAGTTAATGTGATATCTAGTGAACGGTGTTAAAAAATATAAATGTAAATTTTTTGAAAAATTATAATTTTTCGTGGGCTATAACCCACATTTTTTCGGTTGAAAATGGCAAGATTAAAAAAAATGCTCTTTTGGACTGTTTTAATGTCATTTTTTGCACGTACCAACACGGGTAATGTGCTCTCTAATGAAAGATGTTAAAAAAATAAAATTATAAATTTAATCAAAAACCATCATTTTTCGTAGGCTATAACCCATGTTTTTATTGTTGAAAACGGTAAGATTCAAAAACTGGCTGTTGTGGACTTTCTTCATGTCATTTTTTGCACCCATCAAGATAAGTAATGTGAAATCTAGTTAACAATGTTACGAAAATAGAAATGTAAATTTTTTAGAAAATCATAATATTTCGTGGGCTATAACCCACGTTTTTCGGTTAAAAACGGAAAGATTAAAAAACATGCTATTAGGGACTGTTTTCTTGTCATTTTTTGCACCCTCCTATATGGGTAATGTGCTATCTAGTGAACGGTGTTAAAAAAAAGAAATGTAAATTTTTTGAAAAATTTAATTTTTTGTGTGCTATAGCCCACGTTTTTTCTGTTGAAAACGGCAAGATTCAAAAAATTGCTATTTTGGACTGTTTTCATGTCATTTTTTGCAACTCCCTGTATAGGTAATGTTCTATCTAATGAACGGTGTTAAAAAAATGAAATTATAAATTTTTCAAAAATCATCATTTTTCGTAGGCTATAACCCATGTTTTTTTTGTTGAAAACGGTAAGATTCAAAACTTGGCTGTTGTGGACTTTCTTCATGTCATTTTTTGCACCCATCGAGATGGGTAATGTGAAATCTAGTGAACGGTGTTAAGGAAATAGAAATGCAAATTTTTTGGAAAATCATAATTTTTCGTGGGCTATAACCCATGTTTTTTTTGGTTTTTTTAAGTTTTTTTTAAAGTAGATATATACATAGCTAGATCAAAGCAAAATACAGTGCTGGCTATACTCGTTCATACTGTTACAGAGCAAATGCAATAAATCTGGAGTAGTACTCCATTACATGAAAGATTAATCTCAATAAATGTGGGGAAAATAGCGACAAGCTATTTGAGAGGTCCAGTAGATATATGCTATTTCCCTCTCATTGAAGCCCTAAACTATTTTGTTAATCAGTAAATTAAGAGCCATTATTACTTTATAATGTTAGCACACATGGCTCTTTCCAACAAATGGGATATATCAACATATGCAATATCAGATCAAGATCACAATGGATTCAATATATCAACAGCATATGGATCATTCCATCAAGTCTTTCAACTTTCGATTCCAGAAATGATCAAAATGGAGGTTCACTGTCCCTCAAGCACATGAATGATTTAGGAAGTAAATGACAATATTGAATCCAGAGCCTTCTGTCTCCAAATTCAATCAGATCACATTACCCATCTAGGTGTGTGCAAAAAATGACATGAAAAAAATCCGCAACAACCAGTTTTTGAATCTTGTCGTTTTCGGCCAAAGCACGTGGGTTATAGCCCACGAAAAATGATAATTTTTCAAAAAATTTACATTTCTATTTTTTTTAACACCATTCACTATATAACACATTGCTCATATAAAAGAGTGCAAAAATTGACAAGAAAACAGTCAACAATAACATGTTTATGAATTTTGTCGTTTTCAACCGAAGAAACATGGGTTATAGCCCACGAAAACTTATGATTTTTCTAATAATTTGTATTTTTATTTTTTTAACACCGTTTGCTAGATATCGCATTACCCATCTAGGTGTGTGCAAAAAATGACATGAAAAAAGTCCACAACAGCCAGTTTTTGAATCTTGTCATTTTCAACCAAAAAACGTGCGAAAAATGATGATTTTTTTAAAAAATTACAATTTTATGTTTTTAACACTGTTCATTAGATAGAACTTTACCCATATTGGTAGGTGCAAAAAATGACATGAAAATAGTTCAAAATAGCATTTTTTTTAATCTTGCCGTTTTCAATAGAAAAATGTGGGTAGCTCATGAAAAATTATGGTTTATCGAAAAATTTACATTTCTATTTTTTTAAAACCATTCACTAGATATCACATTATCCCTCTCGAGGGGTGCCAAAAATAACATGAAAAAATTACACAGCAGCCAGTTCTTGAATCTTACCGTTTTCAACCAAAAAACGTGGATTATAGCCTACGAAAAATGATGATTTTTGAAAAAATTTACAATTTTATTTTTTTAACACCCTTCATTAGATATCACATTACCCATACTGGTACGTGCAAAAAATGACATTAAAACAGTCCAAAAGCGCATTTTTTTAATCTTGCCGTTTTCAACCGAAAAAACGTGGGTTATAGTCCACGAAAAACGATGATTATTCAAAAAAAATTACATTTCTATTTTTTTAACACCATTCACTAGATATCACATTACCCTTATAAAAGGGTGGAAAAATTGACATAAAAACAGTCCACAATAGCATGTTTATGAATTTTGCCGTTTTCAACCGAAGAAACGTGGGTTACAGCCCACGAAAAGTTATGATTTTTCTAAAAATTTGTATTTATATTTTTTTAACACCGTTCAATAGATATCGCATTACCCATCTAGGTGTGTGCAAAAAATGACATAAAAAAAGTCCGCAACAGCCAGTTTTTTAATCTTGCCGTTTTCAACCATTAAGCGTGGGCTATAACTCACGAAAAATGATGATTTTTAAAAAAATTTACAATTCATTTTTTTAAAACCGTTCATTAGATATAACATTACCCATAAAGGTAGCTGCAAAAAATGATATGAAAACAGTCGAAAATAGCAATTTTTTGAATCTTGCCATTTTCAAAAGAACAAATATGTGCTATAGCCCACAAAAAAATTAAGATTTTTCAAAAAATTTACATTTTTTTTCAACGCCGTTCAATAGACAGCACATTACCCATATACAAGGGTGCAAAAATGACAACAAAATAGTCCACAATAGAATATTTTTGAATCTTGGCATTTTCAACCGAAAAAACGTTGGTTATAGCCCACGAAAAATTATGATTTTTCAAAATTTATATTTCTATTTTCTTAACATCATTCACTAGATATCACATTATCTATCTAGGTGGGTGCAAAAAATGACATAAAGAAAGTTCACAACAACCAGTTTTTGACACTTCCCGTTTTCAACAAAAAAACGTGGGTCAGCCTACGAAAAATAATGATTTTTGAAAAAACTTACATCTTTATTTTTTTAAAACCTTTCATTAAATAAAACATTACCCATATTGGTACATGCAAAAAATGACATTAAAATAGTTCAAAAAAGCATTTTTTTTGAATCTAGCCATTTTCAACCGAAAAATATTGGTAGCTCACGAAAAACAATGATTTATAAAAAATTTTCATTTTTATTTTTTTAACACCGTTCAGTAGATATCACATTACCTATATCAGTGGGAGCGAAAAACGACATAAATAAAGTCCGCAACAGCTAGTTTTTGACACTTCCCGTATTCAACAAAAAAACCTGGCTTATAGTCTACGAAAAATGATGATTTTTGAAATAATTTACAATTTTATTTTTTTAACACCTTTTATTAAAGAGAACATTACCCATATTGGTATATGCAAAAAATGACGTTAAAATAGTTCAAAAGAGCATTTTTTGAATCATGTCGTTTTCAACCGAAAAAACTTGAGTTATAGCCCACGAAAAATTTTGATATTTTAAAAAATTTACATTTCTATTTTTTTAACACCGTTCACTACATATCACATTACCCATATTGGAGGGTGCAAAAATTGACACGAAAACAGTCCACAATAGCATGTTTATGAATCTTGTCATTTTCAACCGAAAAAACATGGGTTATAACCCACGAAAAGTTATGATTTTTCAAAAAATTTGTATTTATATTTTTTAACACCATTCACTAGATATCAAATAACTCATCTAGAATTTTGCAAAAAATGACATAAAAAAATCCGCAACAGCCAGTTTATGAATCTTGCCGTTTTCGACCAAAAACCGTGGGTTATAGCCTACTGAAAATGATGATTTTTCAAAAACTTTACAATTTTATTTTTTTAACACTGTTCATTAGATAGAAAATTACCCTTATAGGTTGTTGTAAAAAATGACATGAAAGCAGTCCAAAGTAGCAATTTTTTAAATCTTGACGTTTCCAAAAGAAAAAACGTGGGCTATAGCCCACGAAAAATTAAGATTTTTCAAAAAATTTACATTTGTTTTTTTTAACACTGTTCACTGTAAAGCACATTGCCCATATATAAGGGTGCAAAAAATGATAAGAAAACAATCCGCAATAGAATATTTTTGAATCTAGCCATTTTCAACCCAAAAAACTTTGGTTATAGCCCACAAAAAATTGTGATTTTTCAAACAATTAATATTTCTATTTTCTTAACACCGTTCACTAGAAATCACATTACCCATCTTGGTTGGTGAAAAAAATGACATGAAGAAAGTCAACAACAGCCAATTTTTGACACTTCCCGTTTTCAACAAAAAAACGTGGATTATAGCCTACAAAAAATGATGATTTTTTAAAAAATTTACAATTTTATATTTTTAACACCTTTTATTAGATAGCACATTACCCATATTGGTACGTGTAAAAACATTAAAACAGTCCAAAAGATCATTTTTTTAATCTTGTCGTTTTCAATCGAAAAAACGTGGGTTATAGCCCACGAAAAATGATGATTTTTCAAAAAATTTGCATTTCTATTTTTTAACACCTTTCACTAGATATCACATTACCCTTATAAAAGGGTGCAAAAATTGACATAAAAACAGTACACAATAGCATGTTTATGAATCTTGTCCTTTTCAACGTAAGAAAAGTGGGTTATAGCCCACGAAAACTTATGATTTTTCTAAAAATTTGTATTTATATTTTTTTAATATCGTTCACTAGATATCGCATTACCCATCTAAGTGTATGCAAAAAATGACATTAAAAAAGTCTGTAATAGCCAGTTTTTTAATCTTGCCATTTTTGGTCATCAAATGCGGTTATAACCCACGAAAAATGATGATTTTTTTAAAAATTTACAATTTCATTTTTTAAACACCGTTCATTAGATAGAATATTACCCATACAGGTAGTTGAAAAAAATGACATGAAAACAGTCCAAAGTAGCAATTTTTTAAATCTTGCCGTTTTCAAAAGAAAAAACATGGGCTATAGCCCACAAAAAATCAAGATTTTTCAAAAAATTTAGATTTCTTTTTTTCAACACTGTTCACTGAACAGCACAATACCCATATAGAAGGGTGCAAAAAATGGCTAGAAAACAGTCCACAATAGAATATTTTTGAATCTTGCCATTTTCAACCAAAAAAAACGTTGGTTATGGCCCACGAAAAAAATATGATTTTTCAAAAAAAAATTATATTTCTATTTTCTTAACACCGTTCACTAGATATCACATTATCCATCTTGGTGGGTACAACAAATGACATGAAGAAAGTTCACAACAGCCAGTTCTTAACACTTCCCATTTTCAACAAAAAAACGTGGGTTATAGCCTACGAAAATGATGATTTTTGAAAAAAAAATTACAATTTTATTTTTTTAACACCTTTCATGAAGAAGCACATTACCCATATTGGTACATGCAAAAAATGATATTAAAACCGTTCAAAAGAGCATTTTATTGAATCTTGCCGTTTTCAACCGAAAAAGAGTGGGTTATAGCCCACGAAAAATTTTGATAAAATCTTTCCGTTTTCCATTTTTTAACACCGTTCACTAGATATCACATTACCCATATAGGAGGGTGCAAAAATAAATACGAAAACAGTCCACAATAGCATGTTTATGAATCTCGCCGTTTTCAACCGAAGAAACGTGGGTTATAGCCCACGAAATGTTATGATTTTTTTAAAACATTTTATTTATCTTTTTTTAACACCGTTCCTTAGATATCGCATTACCCATCTAGGTGTGTGCAAAAAATGACATGAAAAAAGTTCGCAACAGCCAGTTTTTGAATCTTGCGATTTTCGGTCGAAAAACGTGAGTTATAGCCCACTTAAAATGATGATTGTTTTAAAAAAAATTACATTTCTATTTTTTTAGCATCATTAACTAGATAGCACATTACCAATATAGGAGGATGCAAAAATTGACATGAAAACAGTCAACAATAGCATGTTTATGAATTTTGTCGTTTTCAACCGAAGAAACGTGGGTTATAGCCCACGAAAACTTATGATTTTTCTAATAATTTGTATTTATATTTTTTTTAAAACCATTCACTAGATATCGAATTACCCAACTAGGTGTGGGCAAAAAATTAAATGAAAAAAGTCCACAACAACCAGTTTTTGAATCTTACCGTTTTAAGCCAAAAAAAAGTGAGTTATAGCCTACGAAAAATGACGATTTTTTTAAAAAAATTACAATTTTTTTAACACTGTTCATTAGATAGAACATTACCCATATTGGTAGGTAAAAAAAATGACATGAAAATAGTTCAAAATAGCATTTTTTTTTGAATCTTGCCATTTTAAACCGAAAAACGTGCGTAGCTCACGAAAAATTATGATTTATTAAAAAATTTACATTTCTATTTTTTAACACCGTTCACTAGATATCACATTATCCATCTCGATGGGTGCCAAAAATGACATGAAAAAAGTACATAACAACCAGTTTTTGAACCTTGTCGTTTTCAACCAAAAATGTGGGTTATATCCTACGAAAAATAATGATTTTTGAAAAAATATACAATTTTATATTTTTAACACATTTCATTAGATAGTACATTACCCATATTGGTATGTGTAAAAAATGACATTAAAATAGTCCAAAAGAGCATTTTTTTTAATCTTGTCATTTTCAATTGAAAAAACGTGGTTTATAAATACACAAAAAATGATGATTTTTCAAAAAAATTGCATTTTTATTTTTTTAACACCGTTCATTAGATATCACATTACACTTATAAAAGGGTGCAAAAATTGACATAAAAACAGTCCACAATAGCATGTTTATGAATCTTGTCCTTTTCAACGTAAGAAAAGTGGGTTATAGCCCACGAAAACTTATGATTTTTCTAAAAATTTGTATTTATATTTTTTTAATATCGTTCACTAGATATCGCATTACCCATCTAAGTGTATGCAAAAAATGACATTAAAAAAGTCTGTAATAGCCAGTTTTTTAATCTTGCCATTTTTGGCCATCAAATGCGGTTATAACCCACGAAAAATGATGATTTTTTTAAAAATTTACAATTTCAATTTTTAAACACCGTTCATTAGATAGAATATTACCCATACAGGTAGTTGCAAAAAATGACCTGAAAACAGTCCAAAGTAGCAATTTTTTTAATCTTGTCGTTTTCAAAAGAAAAAACGTGACCTATAGCCCACAAAAAACTTAAGATTTTTCAAAAAATTTACATTTCTTTTTTTTAACACTGTTCACTGGACAGCACATCACCCATACAGAAGGGTGCAAAAAATGACAAGAAAATAGTCCACAATAGAATATTTTTTAATTTTGCCATTTTCAACTAAAAAAACGTTGGTTATAACCCACGAAAAATTATGATTTTTAAAAAAAATTATATTTCTATTTTCTTAACACCGTTCACTAGATATCACATTACCATCTTGGTGAGTGCAAAAAATGACATGAAGAAAGTCCACAACAGCCAGTTTTTGACACTTTCCGTTTTCAACAAAAAAACGTGGGTTATATAGCCTACGAAAAATGATGATTTTTAAAAAAAATTACAATTTTATATTTTTAACACATTTCATTAGATAGCACATTACCAATATTGGTACGTGTAAAAAATGACATTAAAACAGTCCAAAAGAGCATATTTTTAATCTTGTCGTTTTCAATCGAAAAAACGTGGGTTATAGCCCACGAAAAATGATGATTTTTCAAAAAAAAATTGCATTTCTATTTTTTTAACACCATTCACTAGATATCACATTATCATTATAAAAGGATGCAGAAATTGACATAAAAATGATCCACAATATCATGTTTATGAATCTTGCCGTTTTTAGCCGAAGAAACGTGGGTTATAACTCACGAAAAGTTATGATTTTTCTAAAAAATTGTATTTATAATTTTTTAACACCGTTCACTAGATAACGCATTACCCATTTAGGTGTGTGTAAAAAATGACATAAAAAATTCCGTAATAGCCAGTTTTTTAATATTGCCGTTTTCGGCCATAAAACATGGGTTATAGCCTACGAAAAATGATGATTTTTCAAAAAAATTACAATTTCATTTTTTTAACACCGTTGATTAGATAGAACAATACCCATACTGGTAGTTGCAAAAAATGACATGAAAACAGTTCAAAGTAGCAATTTTTTGAATCTTGTCGTTTTTAAAAGAAATATAGCCCATTAAAAATTAAGATTTTGTAACACTGTTCACAGGACAGCACATTACCCATATGGAAGGGTGCAAAAAATGTCAGAAAACAGTCCACAATAGAACATTTTTAATCTTGTCATTTTCAACCGAAAAAACGTTGGTTATAGGCCACGAAAAATTATTATTCTTCAAAAAAAATTATATTTATATTTTCTTAACATCGTTCACTAGATATCCAATTACCCATCTTGGTGGGTGTAAAAAATAACAAGAAGAAAGTCCACAACAGCCAATTTTTTACATTTCCCGTTTTCAACAAAAAAAAACGTGGCTTATAACTTACGAAAAATGATGATTTTTGAACAAATTTACAATTTTATTTTTTTAACACCTTTCATTAAATAGCACATTACCCATATTGGTACATGCAAAAAATGACATTAAAACTGTTCAAAAGAGCATTTTTTTAATCTTGTCGTTTTCAACTGAAAAAACGTGGTTTATAGCCCACGAAAAATTATGATATTTGAAAAAAATTACATTTCTATATTTTTAACGTTATTCACTAGATATCACATTACCCATATAGGAGGATGCAAAAATTGACACGAAAATAGTCCACAATAGCATGTTTATGAATCTTGCCGTTTTCAACCAAAGAAACGTAGGTTATAGCCCACGAAAAGTTATGATTTTTTTAAAAATTTGTATTTATATTTTTTTAACACCGTTCACTAGATATCGCATTACACATCTAGAAGTGTGCAAAAAACAACATAAAAAAAGTCTGCAGCGGCCAGGTTTTGAATCTTGCCGTTTTCGGCCATAAAAAGTGTAGCCCACGAAAAATGATGATTTTTGAAAAAATTTACAATTTTATTTTTTTTACACCGTTCATTAGATAGAACATTACCCGTACAGTTAGTTGCAAAAAAAGACATGAAAATAGTCTAAAATATCAAGTTTTTGAATCTTGCCGTTTTCAAAAGAAAAAACGTGGGTGGCTATAGCCCACAAAAAATTAAGAATTTTCAAAAAAATTAAATTTCTTTTTTTAACATCATTCACTAAACAGCACATTACCCATATAGAAGGGTGCAAAAAATGACAAGAAAACAGTCCACAATAGAATATTTTTGAATCTTGTTATTTTCAACCGAAAAAACGTTGGTTATAGCCCACAAAAAGTTATGATTTTTCAAAAAATTTATATTTCAATTTTCTTAACACCGTTCATTAGATATCACATTACCTATCTTGGCGGGTGCAAAAAATGACATGAAGAAGGTCCACAACAGCCAGTTTTTAACACTTCCCGTTTTCAACAAAAAAACGTGGGTTATAGCCTACGAAAAATGATGATTTTTGAAAAAATTTACAATTTTAGTTTTTAACACTTTTCATTAAATAGCACATTACTCATATTTGTACATACAAAACATGACATGAAAACCATTCAAAAGAGCGTTTTTTTAATCTTGTCGTTTTCAACCGAAAAAACGTGGGTTATAGCCCACAAAAAATTATGATATTTCAAAAAATTTACATTTCTATTTTTTTAACACCGTTCACTAGATATCACATTACCCATATAAGAGGGTGCAAAAATTGACACAAAAAAAGTCCACAATAGCATGTTTATGAATCTTGTCGTTTTCAACCGAAGAAACGTGGGTTATAGCCCACGAAATGTTACGATTTTTCTAAAAATTTTTATTTATATTTTTTTAACACCGTTCACTAGATATCGTATTACCCATCTAGGTGTGTGCAAAAAATGACATGAAAAAAGTCCACAACAGCCAGTTTTTGAATCTTGCCGTTTTCGGCCAAAAAACGTGGGTTGTAGCCCACTAAAAATGATGATTTTTCCAATAATTTACAGTTTTATTTTTTTAATACCATTCACTAAATAGCACATTACCCATATAGGAGGATGCAAAAATTGACTTGAAAACAATCAACAATAGCATGTTTATGAATTTTGTCGTTTTCAACTGAAGAAATGTGGGTTATAGCCCACGAAAATTTATGATTTTTCTAATAATTTGTATTTATATTTTTTAACACCGTTCTCTAGATATTGCGTTACCCATCTAGGTGTGTACAAAAAATAACATGAAAAAAGTCCACAACAGCCAGTTTTTGAATCTTGCCGTTTTTAGCCAAAAAATGTGGGTTGCCTGCAAAAAATGATGATTTTTTTTAAAAAAAATACAATTTTATTTGTTTTAACACCGTTCGTTAGATAGAACATTACCCATATTGGTAGGTGCAAAAAATGACATGAAAATAGTCTAAAATAACATTTTTTTAATCTTTCCGTTTTCAACCGATAAACGTGGGTAGCTCACGAAAAAATTACGATTTATCAAAAAATTTACATTTCTATTTTTTAACAACTTTCACTAGATATCACATTATCAATCTCGGTTAGTGCCAAAAATAACAGCCAATTTTTGAATCTTACCGTTTTCAACCAAAAAACTTGGGTTATAACTTACGAAAAATAATGATTTTTGAAATAATTTACAATTTTATTTTTTAATACCTTTCATTAGATAACACATTACTCATTTTTGTACGTGCAAAAAATGACATTAGAATAGTCCAAAAGAGCATTTTTTTTTAATCTTGCCGCTTTCAACCGAAAAAACGTGGGTTATAGCCCACGAAAAATTATGATATTTCTAAAAAATTTACATTTCTATTTTTTTAACACTGTTCACTAGATATCGCATTATCCATCTAGGTGTTTGCAAAAAATGACATAAAAAAAGTTCAAAACAGTCAGTTTTTGAATCTTGCCATTTTCGGCTATAAAACGTGGGTTAAAACCCACGAAAAATGATGATTTTTGAAAAAAATTACAATTTCATTTTTTTAACACTGTTCAGTAGATAGAACATTACCCATACAAGTAGTTGCAAAAAATGATATTAAAACAGTCTAAAATACCAATTTTTTGAATCTTGCCGTTTTCAAAAGAAAAAATGTGGGCTATAGCCCACAAAAAATTAAGATTTCTCAAAAAATTTACATTACTTTTTTTTAACACCGTTCAGTAGACAGCACATTACCCATATAGAAGAGTGCAAAAAATGACAAGAAAACAGTCCACAATAGAATATTTTTTAATCTTGTCATTTTCAACAGAAAAAAATGTGGGTTTTAGCCCACGATAAATTATGATATTTCAAAAAATTTACATTTTCATTTTTTAACATCGTTCACTAGATATCACATTGCCTATATAGGAGGGTGCAAAAATTGACACGAAAACAGTCCACAATAGCGTGTTAATGAATCTTGATGTTTTCAACCGAAGAAACGTGGATTATTGCCCACGAAAAGTTATGATTTTTCTAAAAAAATTTATTTATATTTTTTTAATACCGTTCACTAGATATCGCATTACACATCTAGGTGTGTGCAACAAATGACATGAAAAAAGTTCACAACAGTCAGTTTTTGAATCTTGCCGTTTTCGGCTAAAAAACGTGGGTTATAGCCCACGAAAAATAATGAATTTCGAAAAAATTTACAATTTCATTTTTTTAATACCATTCACTAGATATAACATTAATTGTACAAGTAGTTGCAAAAAATAACATTAAACAGTCCAAAATATCAATTTTTTAAATCTTGCCATTTTTAAGAGAAAAACGTGGGCTATAGCCCACAAAAATTAAGATTTTTCAAAAAAGTTACATTTTTTTAACACTGTTCACTAGATAGCACATTACTCATATAGTAGCCCACAAAAAATTAAGATTTTTAAAAGAATTTACATTTATTTAACACAGTTCAGTAGATATCATATTACCCATATAGGAGGGTGCACAAATGACAAGAAAACAGTCAACAATAGAGTGTGTTTTTGAATCTTGCTATTTTCACCAAAAACACGTGGGTTATAGCCAACGAAAAATTATGATTTTTCAAAAAATTTATATTTCTATTTTCTTAATACCGTTTACTAGATATCAAATTACCCATCTCGGTGGGTGCAAAAATGCCATGAAGAAAGTCCATAACAGGTAGTTTTTTAATCTTACAATTTTCAACCAAAAAACATGGGTTATAGCCTCAAAAAATGATGATTTTTTAAAAAATTTACAATTTTATTTCTTTAACACCTTTCATTATATAGCACATTACCCATATTGGTACGTGCAAAAAATGACATCAAAACTGTCCAAAAGAGCATTTTTTTAAATCTTGTCTTTTTCAACTAAAAAAACGTGAGTTATATAGCCCACAAAAAATTATGATTTTTCAAAAAAAAATTATTTTTATTTTTTTAACACCTTTCACTAGATAGCACATTACCCATATAGGAGGGTGCAAAATTGACATGAAAAGAGTCAACAATAGCATGTTTATGAATCTTGTCGTTTTCAACCGAAGAAACGTGGGTTACTGCCCACGAAAAGTTATGATTTTTCTAAAAATTTGTATTTATATTTTTTTAATATCGTTCACTAGATATCGCATTACCCATCTAGGTGTGTACAAAAAATGGCATGAAAAAAGTTCACAACAGCCAATTTTTTAATCTAGTCGTTTTTCGGTCAAAAAGCGTGAGTTATAGCCCACGAAAAATTATGATTTTTGAAAAAATTTATAATTTTATTTTTAACACCGTTCATTACATAAAACATTACCCATACAAGTAGTTGAAAAAAATGAATGAAAACAGACCAAAATAGAATTTTTTCAATCTGCCGTTTTCAAAAGAAAAAACGTAGGTTATAGCCCACAAAAAATTAAGATTTTTCAAAAACAATTACATTTCTTTTCATTTAACACCGTTCACTAGATAGCACATTATCCTATAGCAGGCTACAAAAAATGACAAGAAAACATTCCACAATAGTATGTTTTTTAATCTTGCCATTTTCAACAGAAAAAAACGTGGGTTATAGCCCACAAAAAATTATGATTTTCCAAAAAATTTACATTTCTACTTTTTTTTTAATACAATTCACTAGATATCACTTTACCCATCTAGGTGAGTGCAAAAATAATATAAAAAAATCCATAATAGCCAGTTTTTGAATCTTGCCATTTTCAGCTAAAAGACGTGGGTTACATCCTACGAAAAATCACAGTTTTTTAAATAAATTAAAATTTTATTTTTTTAAAGCTATACATTAGATAGAACATTACTCATATTGGTAGGTGCAAAAAATGACATGAAAATAGTCCAAAATAGCATTTTTTTGAATCTTGCCATTGTCAACTGAAAAATGTGGGTAGCTCACGAAAATTTATGATTTATCAAAAAATTTACATTTTTATTTTTTTAACACCGTTCACTAAATATCACATTACCCATCTCGGTGGGTGCAAAAAATGACATGAAAAAAGTCCACAATAGCCAGTTTTTTAATCTTACCATTTTCAACCAAAAAAACGTGGGTTATAGCCTACAAAAAATAATTATTTTTTAAAAAATTTACAATTTTATTTTTTAACATCTTTCATTAGATAGCACGTTACCCATATTGGTACATGCAAAAAATGATATCAAAATAGTCCAAAAGAGCATTTTTTTGAATCTTGCCGTTTTCAACCGAAAAAATGTGGGGCTATAGCCCACGAAAAATAATGATTTTTCAAAAAAAAATTACATTTCTATTTTTTTAACACCGTTCTGATACGAATGGTCTTGGATTGAAGTCCTCAACCACACGAATTCCACAACCTTTGGACCGTTGTTGCACCAAAATTCACGAACAAGACAACACACAAACTTGGCGGAAAGGAATTCAAAGGGAAAAACGCAAAAGATGAAGTAAATCAACCCACGTTTTTAATACAAATGGACTCGACTCAACTCATGAAAATTCATGCAATTGAACTTTGTCAATTTGGCGAGTTCTCGAAATCAAGAACAATGGTGAAGTCACCTAAAGGTCACGCTAAAGGCAAAGCTTCTACAATGGTGAATTAAATAATTCAACAAGGTTTTGACAACACAAAGTGTTAATCTTAATTTCTGTAAAGCTAAAACTTTCATTCATTAATCTTATGTAAAAACGTTACAAAGCTTCTCTTTATATAGAGAATGATTTCGACTTTACCCAAAAAGAAAAAGGAAATAAAACCCTAAAAGTTGCAAAGTACAACTTGACTTCTAAACTAACTAACTTTCCAAATTGTAAATGGAAACTAACAACTAACAAACTAATCCTTTTCTAAATAGGATTAGGTCACACGTTTTTATTCAAAGGTGGCCAAACACGTTTTGGCTTCCTTTGTTTCCTAAACTATTACTTGCCTTTATCATGCAAGATAATTGGATCAAGTAATTACTTAGCCCATAATTAAAACACCAAGACTTAAGCCCATAATTAATGGACTTAATTATTACAACTTAAAAATAAACCCTAAAATTAAACAATGGCGTGATCCAAAGTTGGCAAAGCCCAAGCACGCCATCTTGGTCTTCAATATAGTCCATGAAATTCGAGATGGAAATCTGCCAGAATCCCGTCACTCATTTTGGCAGCCATATTCCACGATGATACCGTCAGAATCTTGGAAAACATAAAACATGAAAGTTGTAGCTCTATCTCTTATCGTTCCAGAGCTTCTTGAATCATGCAATTCCAAGTTATATCGAAAGAGTTATGTCCAGAATACCAAAACGTGACAGAAACTTTCAGGATGACCAAGTGACTTTAACACCACGAACATGGACACGGCTCATTCTCATCATTCCCTCCCTCCTCGAAAGGATTCGTCCTCGAATCTTAGAAGTTGAGTTCCTGGATCAAACACCAAAATCACGAACTTCACAAGAATCAAGTTGTTTCGGAATGCAACAAAGTCACCTAAAGGTCACGCTAAAGGCAAAGCTTCTACAATGGTGAATTAAATAATTCAACAAGGTTTTGACAACACAAAGTGTTAATCTTAATTTCAGCAAAGCTAAAACTTTCATTCATTAATCTTATGTAAAAACGTTACAAAGCTTCTCTTTATATAGAGAATGATTTCGACTTTACCCAAAAAGGAAAAGGAAATAAAACCCTAAAAGTTGCAAAGTACAACTTGACTTCTAAACTAACTAACTTTCCAAATTGTAAATGGAAACTAACAACTAACAAACTAATCCTTTTCTAAATAGATTAGGTCACACGTTTATTTCAAAGGTGGCCAAACACGTTTTGGCTTCCTTTGTTCCTAAACTATTACTTGCCTTTATCATGCAAGATAATTGGATCAAGTAATTACTTAGCCCATAATTAAAACACCAAGACTTAAGCCCATAATTAATGGACTTAATTATTACAACTTAAAAATAAACCCTAAAATTAAACAATGGCGTGATCCAAAGTTGGCAAAGCCCAAGCACGCCATCTTGGTCTTCAATATAGTCCATGAAATTCGAGATGGAAATCTGCCAGAATCCCGTCACTCATTTTGGCAGCCATATTCTCGGCTATTACCAAGATGCACTAAGCTATTACATTGCCTCTTCTCTTGAACTTTCTTCTCTTTCTCTTTTTCATCTCTCATTTGAGCACAAGATGTAGCAATGCTTGCTTGATCTTCAGAAATTTCACAAGGCTTTAAAGAACATAGATTATACTTTTTACCATTATGCCTAAATGGAATAGCAATTCTTGAGATCATTATAAACGCCATTGCAAGCAAGTTTCCACGGTTTTTCCCAATAAAAGATGGGCTGTTTGCATAGGAAATGTCACATAGTACCTCAGCTTCGTATTTCCTATTAAGAATGCAACCTTGACTTGCATTGACAACCCATACTTCACCACAACTATCACTCCATTTCAGCAAGTAAGGATTTGGATGTGGAGTGGTGTGCATACTCAATCTTTCTACAATTAGCTCACTAGCAAGTTAGAGCTTCTTTTCACACATCAATCTCCATGGCACACACTTTATTCTTGGATTTTGCACCTTGTTTGAAACACCTTTTCACATGACGTAGAAGGGCTTTTAGCTTGGTATACTTGTTTATCACTTTTTGATTCATCCATTTTGTACCTGCAAGTTAGTAAAGAAAACGCAAGAATATAGAGAAAATCCTCACGGGTTCCTCACTTAGGATAGTAGGTACTCTCCACTCTATTTATGTAGTGTTCTCTTCTTGTATCCGATCCTATCTAATAACTCTCAAAGTAGGTGAATTGTTTGGGACTAATAAGACTTACCAAGTTCCTATGACTTAAGATAACAAGTCCAATCAACAAGTTTCACACCAATAAACTTTACAAGCAAATCAAGGAGAATTTTGCAAAGAAAAACACGTCACAAGAAGTTTTAGAGAACACGTGTGGGTTAAAAACTGATTTATCTTCAGTAAACTACGAAATTCAGAAACTAGATTTCAAGACGAAGAGAATGCAATTTGAATCACTTGATTCCGAGTTGTATTGATCAAGATATGGCACTTTGAATATAAGGTGATTTCAAGAACAAACAAGAACGAAATTTAGTTCTTTTCTTGGGCTGTTTTTTTTTTTTTTTAAATGGTCCGATTTTTTTTTTTTTTTTTTGTAATTGGGCCTTCTTTTTTTTTTTATGCAAGGCCTTTTTTTTTATATTCGGACAAGAACCTTGGATTTCACAAAGTTTAAGGTTCTTAAGACAAGATCCTAGGATTTAAGGTTGTTTGTCTTATGTTGCTCAAACAAACCTAGGATGTTTTTAAGGTTGTCTTAACCTTATTTTTCCTCAAAATTTTCAGCCAACAAGAATTAACAATAGCTCACCAAATATCAAGAATTTAAAGATGCCACTTTGACAAGATAATCAAGATTAAAGACAAGGAACAAGAATCTAACTCAAGAATCCAATTTTGACCACTTCGGATTTTCAAGAAAATCAAGAAGTTCAAGAAAGTTATCAAGAACTTATCTTTTTCGAGTGGAACAAAAGTTTGATCAAAATGCAAGATATGGTAGACAATATAAAGAATCTAACACAAAAGAAAGAATGAAATTCGGATAAGAAACAAGGAAGTTAGGAAATTTCTACCAAGAAACCCTAGTTTGAAACCCTAGTTTGACACAATTTCCTAACAATTTTTTGACGTGTAAAACAGCAAGGACAACACAAGGAATTCAACACTATGATGATAACAAAACAATGCTGAATCAACAACAAGAAAAGACGCAAAAAACAGCAGCAAGATGACACAAAACAAGACAAAATTCGGCCAAAACAAGAAAGCTAACCCTAATTCGTTTTGACGAAAAAAATTCAGCAAGACTCTAATGATTTTATGGACGAAATTTGGGCTGAATTTAGAGCATGGAAGACACGAATTTACTGCAGCAATAAGACACTAAAACAGCAGCAAATAGGACGAAACAAAACAGCAAGAAATCGAATCACAAAACGCGAAAATCGAAAGCAAAGTTAACACGGTTTTTGGGCAGATTTTGCATGCGATTTGAGGACAGAATATTGACGACTTTTGGACTGAATTAAGACACAAATTTACTGCAGAAAATTGACTCAATGAACAGCAAGAAGAACGTCAAGGACAGCAGCAAAACCGACGCACAAAAACAGCAAGAACGACAACAAGAAAACAAAGAAAACCGAGAAGAGAACAAAGATGCAAAACCTGAATTTTTGAGACAACAACCTAGGCTTTGATACCAATTGATACGAATGGTCTTGGATTGAAGTCCTCAACCACACGAATTCCACAACCTTTGGACCGTTGCTGCACCAAAATTCACGAACAAGACAACACACAAACTTGGCGGAAAGGAATTCAAAGGGAAAAACGCAAAAGATGAAGTAAATCAACCCCACGTTTTTAATACAAATGGACTCGACTCAACTCATGAAAATTCATGCAATTGAACTTTGTCAATTTGGCGAGTTCTCGAAATCAAGAACAATGGTGAAGTCACCTAAAGGTCACGCTAAAGGCAAAGCTTCTACAATGGTGAATTAAATAATTCAACAAGGTTTTGACAACACAAAGTGTTAATCTTAATTTCAGCAAAGCTAAAACTTTCATTCATTAATCTTATGTAAAAACGTTACAAAGCTTCTCTTTATATAGAGAATGATTTCGACTTTACCCAAAAAGGAAAAGGAAATAAAACCCTAAAAGTTGCAAAGTACAACTTGACTTCTAAACTAACTAACTTTCCAAATTGTAAATGGAAACTAACAACTAACAAACTAATCCTTTTCTAAATAGGATTAGGTCACACGTTTTTATTCAAAGGTGGCCAAACACGTTTTGGCTTCCTTTGTTTCCTAAACTATTACTTGCCTTTATCATGCAAGATAATTGGATCAAGTAATTACTTAGCCCATAATTAAAACACCAAGACTTAAGCCCATAATTAATGGACTTAATTATTACAACTTAAAAATAAACCCTAAAATTAAACAATGGCGTGATCCAAAGTTGGCAAAGCCCAAGCACGCCATCTTGGTCTTCAATATAGTCCATGAAATTCGAGATGGAAATCTGCCAGAATCCCGTCACTCATTTTGGCAGCCATATTCCACGATGATACCGTCAGAATCTTGGAAAACATAAAACATGAAAGTTGTAACTCTATCTCTTATCGTTCCAGAGCTTCTTGAATCATGCAATTCCAAGTTATATCGAAAGAGTTATGTCCAGAATACCAAAACGTGACAGAAACTTTCAGGATGACCAAGTGACTTTAACACCACGAACATGGACACGGCTCATTCTCATCACGTTCACTAGATATCACATTACCCATATAGGAGGGTGCAAAAATTGACATAAAAACAGTCGACAATATCATGTTTATGAATCTTGCCATTTCAACCGAAGAAACGTGGTTATAGCCAATGAAAAGTTATGATTTTTCTAAAAATTTGTATTAGTACGTGTTTACCCAAAAAAATGTGTGCTATAAACCACAAAAAATGTGATTTTTAAAAAAAATGACTCAATCTTTTTTTACATTTATCACTAAATTGCATGTCACTAACTGCTATGGGGTGCAAAAATAACATATTTTTCGTTAAAAAACGTGTGTTGTAACCCATGAAAAAATGTGATTTTCCAAACAAATTGACTCCATATTTTTTTTTTCATTGATCACTAGATTTCATGTTACTAATTAAGACGAGGCTCAAAAATAGCATGTTTTTCGCCAATTAATATGTGTTATAACCCATGAAAAATGGTGATTTTTTAAAAATAATTTGAGTCCGTCTTTTTTAACATTAATCACTAGATTGCATGTTTCTAATTGTTATGGGTGTAAAAATAGCATGTTTTTATCCAAAAAGCGTGTGCTATAATCCACTAAAAAGGTTACTTTCCAAAAAAAATTGACTCCATCGTTTTTTACATTCGTCACAAAATTGCATGTTACTAATTGCTATGGGGAGCAAAAAATAGACTGTTTTTTGCCAAAAAATGTGTGCTATGACCCACTAAAAGTGGTTATTTTCAAAAAAAATTGATTTCCACTTTTTTTTATTCCTCACTAGATTGCATGTTACTAATTGCTATGGGGTGTAAAAATAGCATGATTTTCGCCGAAAAACTTGTGCTGTAACTTATGAAAAATGGTGATTTTTCAAAAAAAAATTAAATCCAACTTTTTTAACATCAATTACTAGTTGCTATGGGTTGAGGGGTAAAACAATAGCATGTTATTACCCAAAAAATGTGTGCTATAACCATTGAAAAAAATGTGATTTTTCAAAAAAAAAATGATTCCTTGTTTTTTTACATTCGTTACTAATTGCTAAGCGGAGTGCAAAAATAACATGTTTCTGTCAAAAAAAATGTGTGCTATATAACCCAAAAAATATGGTGATTTTTCAAAAAAATTTGTTCCCATTTTTTTTACATTAGTAACAAGATTGCATTTTTCCAATTGTTATGGGTGCAAAAATAGTATGTTTTTTTGCCAAAAAACGTGTGTTATAATCCACGAAAAATTGTGATTTTTTAAAAATAAACTGAGTCCAACTGTTTTAACATTAATCACTAGATTGCATGTTTCTAATTGTTATAGGTGAAAAATAGCATGTTTTTACCCAAAAAACGTGTGTTATAACCCACGAAAAAAAAGTGATTTTTCAAAAAAAAATTGGCTCCATCTTTTTTTACATTCGTCACTAAATTGCATATTCCTAATTCAACTGGGGCGCAAAAATAGCATGTTTTTCGACAATAAACGTGTGCTATAACCCACAAATAATGGTGATTTTACAAAAAAATTGATTCCCAACTTTTTTTCATTTGTCACTAGATTGCATGTTACTAATTGTTATGGGGTGCAAAAAAGCATGTTTTTCGCCAAAAAACTTGTGCTATAACCCACGAAAAATTGTGATTTTTTGAAAAAAACTGAGTCCAACTTTTGTAACATTAATCCCTATATTGCATGTTACGAATTGCTATGGGGTACAAAAATAGCATGTTTTACCCAAAAAACGTGTGCTATAACCAATGAAAAAAAAGGTGATTTTTCAAAAAAATTGACTCCTTATTTTTTTACATCCATCACTAAATTGTATGTTACTAATTGCTATGGGGTGAAACAATAACATGTTTTCGCCAAAAAACGTGTTCTATAACCCACAAAAATATTGTTTTGTCAAAAAAATTTGTTTCCATTTTTTTACATTAGTCAAAAGATTTCATTTTTCAAATTGTTATGGGTGCAAAAATAGCATGTTTTTCACCAAAAAATGTGTGCTACAACCCACGAAAAATTGAGATTTTTCAAGAATAAATTGAATCCAACTTTTTTAACATTAATAACTAGATTGCATGTTTCTAATTGTTATGGATGCAAAAATAGCATGTTTTTCAACAAAAAAATGTGTGTTATAATGGTGATTTTTTAAAAATAAATCAAGTCGAAATTTTTTAAAATCAATCACTAAATTGCATATTTTTAATTGTTATGGGTGTAAAAATAGCATATTTTTACCCAAAAAAACGTGTTCTATAACCAATGGAAAAATGTGATTTTTTTAAAAAGTTGACTCCTTTTTTTTTACATTCGTTACTGAATTGCATGTTACTAATTGCTTTGGGAAGAAAAAATAACATGTTTTCCCCAAAAAAAAGTGTGCTATAACCCACAAAAATTGTGATTTTTCAAAAAAATTTATTCCTATTTTTTTACATTAGTCACAAGATTGCATTTTTCAAACTATTATGGGCGCAAAAATAGCATGTTTTTCGTCAAAAAACGTGTGTTATAACCCACGAAAAATGGTGATTTTTCAAAAATAAATTGACTCCAACTTTTTTAGCATTAATCACTAGATTGCATGTTTCTAATTGTTATAGGTTAAAAAATAGCATATTTTTAACCAAAAAACGTGTGTTATAACCCACAAAAAATGTGATTTTTCAAAACAAATTGACTCCATCTTTTTTTTTACATTCGTCACTAGATTGAATGTTACTAATTGCTATGGGGTGTGCTAAAATAGCATGTTTTTCGCCAAAAAACAACCCATGAAAATTTGTGATTATTCAAAAAAAATTGAGTCCAACTTTTTTTACTTCAATCACTTGATTGCAGTTACTAATTGCTTTTGGGTAAAAAAAATAGCATATTTTTTACCCAAAAAACGTGTGCTATAACCAATGAAAAAAAAAGGTAATTTTTCAAAAAAATTGACTCCTTATTTTTTTACATTCGTCACTAAATTGATGTTACTAATTGCTATGGGGTGCAAAAATAAAATATTTTTATCAAAAAACGTGTTCTATAACCCACAAAAATGGTGATTTTTCAAAAAAAAATTATTCCCATTTTTTTTCCAAATTGTTATGGGTGCAAAAAATAGCTTGTTTTTCGCCAAAAAACGTGTATTATAACCCATGAAAAATGGCGATTTTTCAAGAATAAATTGAGCCCAACTTTTTTAATATTAATCACTAGATTGCATGTTTTTAATTGTTATGGATGTAAAAATAGCATGTTTTTACCCAAAAAAATGTGTGTTATAACTCGCGAAAAAATGTGATTTTTCAAAAAAATTGACTCCATCTTTTTTTACACTCATCACTAAATTGCATGTCACTAACTGCTATAGAGTGCAAAAATAACATGTTTTTCGCCAAAAACTGTGTGCAATAACCCACGAAAAAAAGGTGATTTTCCAAACAAATTGACTTCATCTTTTTTTCATTCATCACTAGATTGCATGTTACTAATTGCTATGGGGCTAAAAAATAGCATGTTTTTCGCCAAAAAAACATGTGTTATAACCCATAAAAAATGGTGATTTTTCAAAAATAATTTGAGTCCATCTTTTTTAACAATAAACACTATATTGCATGAGCTGATTATGGAGTCCTACACTATAAAGAATATGCTTGGGTGGCTAGAGTCTTGTGGTAAAGCAGCTTCATCAGCTGCGCAATTTCGATTACTTTAAATTCGATTACTTTGAACTTTTTGTAAATTGCAACATGATCGAACTTACACTTTCTAGAGGGATTCAGAGCATTACTACTTTGGTTACTCCTAAATTAGTGTTTCTCTAAACCCCACACTTAGCTCATAGAAATTCTCACGTAATGATTTTCATGTAATGGAGTAGTACTCCAAACTTTTGATTTTTTAGGTTTTTCTTGTTGTAGCAGTGTGGTCGGGTATATCCGGCACCGTCTTTTGCCCATGACTATATATATAGAATCGTTTTTATTTTTTAAGAAAAAAAAACACTATATTGCATGTTTTTAATTGTTATGGCTGTAAAAATAGCATGTTTTTACCAAAAAAGGGTGTGCTATAATCCACGAAAAAAGGTGATTTTCTAAAAAAAAATTGATTCCCACTTTTTTTTTCATTCGTCACTAGATTGCATGTTAGTAATTTCTATGGGGTGGCAAAATAGCATGTTTTTCGCTAAAAACTTGTGCTATAACCCACAAAAAATGATGATATTTCAAAAAAAATTGAGTCCAACTTTTTTCACATCAACCACTAGATTGCATGTTTCTAATTGTTATGGGTGTAAAAAGAGCATGTTTTTACCCAAAAAAACGTGTGCTATAACCAATGAAAAAAATGTGATTTTTCAAAAAAAAATGGCTCCTTATTTTTTTACATTTGTCACTAAATTGCATGTTACTAATTGCTATTGGGTGCGAAAATAACATGTTTTCGCCAAAAAAAAAATATGTGCTATAACCCACAAAAAATGGTGATTTTTCAAAAAATCTATTCCCATTTTTTTTACATTAATCACAAGATTGCATTTTTCAAATTGTTATGGGTGCAAAAATAGCATATTTTTTGCCAAAAAAAACGTTGTCTATAACCCACGAAAAATGGTGATTTTTCAAAAATAAAATGAATTCAACCTTTTTAACATTAATCACTAGATTGATAGTTTCTAATTGTTATAGGTGTAAAAATAGCATGTTTTTACCCAAAACAATGTGTGCTATAACCCACGAGAAAATGTGATTTTTAAAAAAATTGACTCCATCTTCTTTTACATTCGTCACTAAATTTCATATCGCTACTGCTATGAGGAGCAAAAATAACATGTTTTTTGTCAAAAATGTGTGATATAACCCACAAAAAATGGTGATTTAAAAAAAATTGACTCAACCTTTTTTTACAGTTAAAGATTGAATTTTTCAAATTGTTATGGGTGCAAAAATAGCATGTTTTTCAACAAAAAACGTGTGCTATAACCCACAAAAAAGGTGATTTTTCAAAAAAAATGACTCCATCTTTTTTTACATTTGTCACTAAATTGCATGTTACTAATTGCTATGGAAGTGCTAAAATAGAATGTTTTTCGTCAAAAAATGTGTGCTATAACCCACGAAAAATTGTGATTTTTCAAAAAAAAAAATTGAGTCCAACTTTTTTCACATTAATCACTTGATTGCCTATTACTAATAACTATGCGGTACAAAAATAGCATGTTTTTACCCAAAAAACGTGTTCTATAACCAATGAAAAAAAGGTGACTTTTCAAAAAAATTGACTCCTTATTTTTTTACATTCGTCACTAAATTGCATGTTACTAGTTGCTATGGGGTGCAAAAATAAAATGTTTTCGCCAAAAAAACATGTCCTATATAACCCACAAAAATGGTGATTTTTCAAAAAATAATTATTCCCATTTTTTTTACATTAGTCACAAGATTGCATTTTTCAAATTGTTATGGGTGCAAAAATAGCATGTTTTTCGCCAAAAAATGTGTGCTATAACCCACGAAAAATGGTGATTTTTCAAGAATAAATTGAGTCCAACTCTTTTAACATTAATCACTAGATTGCATGTTTCTAATTGTTATAGGCATAAAAATAGCATGTTTTCACCCAAAAAATGTGTGCTATAACCCACGAAAAAAGGTAATTTTTCAAAAAAATTGACTCCATCTTTTTTTACACTCGACACTAAATTGCATGTCACTAACTGCTATAGGGTGCTAAATTAACATGTTTTTCGCCAAAAAACGTGTTCTATAACCCACGAAAAAAGTTGATTTTCCAAACAAATTGACTCCATCTTTTTTACATTCATCACTAGATTGCATGTTACTAATTGCTATAGGGCTCATTGATAGCGGTTTTGGAGCTAGGGTTAAAAGCTAAGGCTTAACCGAATCAAATAAATTTATAACTCTAATCCTCACAACATTTAAAGTGCATCAAGACACCGACGTTTTAGTAGCTAGAGGAAGTAGGGGTCGAACCCACAGGGAGGGGATGAGTATATGGAATTAGTGTGAACGTGTGTGAAGTAGTGAAAATATAAACAAACAAGTAAATTACATAAACTACAAACTAGACAAAAGAACAAATGAGGAGGAAATGCATCAAGGACAAGGAATCATGCAATGAAGTGTACCCTTGGATTATTGGTTTTCCTAAACATTAGTGCTTTATGTGGTTTACAAGAGTGAGTTAACGAACTAAGAATGTGACAACATCAATCAAGTTCCACTTTTATGGCGAAAGCTAGAACCTAATAGCGTTGACACCTACGGGAAATTGACTTCGTAGCTAATCCCCCATTTATGGCGGAGGCAAGGATTTTCCAATTAGGTCAACCAAGTTCCCTATGTTCCCCCGAGCCTACCGCACTCTAATTAGGCTCCTCCTTTATGGCGAAGGCAAGAGCCAAACCTAGTCACTCTTTCGAACGTCACTCCCTAACCTATCCCTTCCTTTATGGCAGAGGCAAGGTCTAAGTTAGTTTATGCCACCGGAATTCACCAACCCTAACACCAGAATCTCAATGTCCTAACCAATTCCCCCCTTTATGGCAGAGGCAAGAAAAGGCTAACACATCTCCACTAATCTACTATCCACATACTAATCTACCTTAAGCATTACTAGTAAGGGATGTTAGACTAGCTTGTAGTTCCTAATTCTCAATTACCCATAACATAAATCCACAATTAAGCACAAGAATTCAACAATCAATAACCAATCTCCAAGGGCACTAACAATTTAGCACATCAAAGCTATTAAGAACATCACAATAATTAATTAAAGCAAGGAATTAATCAAATAAATACAAAGAGTAGTACTCCCCTTTGAAGATTCAAGCCCAAAGTTCCAAGCTTCTCCAACAAATCAAATCCTTAAAGCCAAGACTTTACATGAACTCCTCTCCAATGATGCTATTTACACCAAGAACACACACTAGTTGTGTGTTCTTGTGGAGTTTTAGGTAGGAAAGCTTACAAAATAAACCTAACTAATGCTAACTAACTATCCTAATCTATTGGCTTTCTTCTTGTTGATCTTGAGCTCCTTCTTCTCCTCCTCCCACTTTTGGCTGCAGATTTCCTTCATATATGGAAGAGATTAGGGTTGCAAAATGTGTGTTGACCGAGTTCCCAAAGTTCCCTTGAAGTCTTGTCAAAATGGAGGCCAAAACAGTCAAAAATGGCCTCCCACGATCACCAGCGGCGCGCCGGTAAAAGGTCTCCGGCGCGCCGGTGCATTCTGTTGTTCTCAGAATTTGAAAATTCCGAATTTCCGGCGTGCCGCTGAAGTTCTCTCCGGCGCTCCGTTCGTTTGTAAGCCATTTTTCGATATGATCCTGAACGAATTTGGAAACACTTAAAACATAGAAGTTGTAGCTCTTTCTCTTATATTTCCAATGGCACCAAAATCATTCCATTCGGACGTAAATTGAGAGAGATATGATTGAAATACTAAATCCTGACAGAGTTTTTCAACATTTGTTCTTCATCGCCTTTTTGACCTAAATCACATCTTTCTTGATCTTTCTCAATCTTTTTCTTCTCATTTTGGCCTCCATGATTAATAACCTTTAAAATGTGCTCTTTTCATCAATCTTTTGCTCCGTTGCTCCTCCCATGCCATAACGTCCTACAAATAAGTTAAAAATATGTAAAAACGACATTAAAACACGTTACAAAGACGCACAAGAGGTAAGTAAAACGAATACAATAAGGTGAAAATCATCACCTTATCACTCATAAATAGCATGTTTTTTGCTAAAAAAATGTGTGCTATAACCCATGAAAAATGGTGATTTTTCAAAAATAATTTGATTCCATCTTTTTTAACATTAATCACTAGATTGCATGTTTCTAATTGTTATGGGTGTCAAAATAGCATGTTTTTACCCAAAAAGCGTGTGCTATAATCCACGAAAAAAAGGTGATTTTTCAAAAAAATTGACTCCATCTTTTTTTACATTAGTCACAAAATTGCATGTTACTAATTGCTACGGGGCGCAAAAAATAGACTATTTTTTGCCAAAAATTATGGCTATAACCCACTAAAAGTGGTTATTTTAAGAAAAATTTGATTCCCACTTTTTTTTCATTCGTCGCTAAATTGAATCCATCTTTTTTTGCACGAGTCACTAGATTGCATGTTTCTAATTGCTATGGGTGCAAAAATAGCATATTTTTTGCCAAAAAAACGTGTGTTACAACCCACGAAAAATGGTAATTTTTCTAAAAAATTGACTCCATTTTTTTTTTACATTCTTCACTAAATTGCATGCTATGAATTGCTATGGGTGCAAAAATAGCACGTTTTTTGCCAAAAAAAACATGTTCTATAACCCACAAAAAATGATGATTTTTTTAAAAAATTGAGTTCCCTTTTTTTTACAATTTTCACTACATTTTGTATTTCCAATTGATATTGGCGCAAAAATAGCATGTTTTTCGTCAAAAAAACGTGAGTTATAACCAACAAAAATGGTGATTTTTAAAAAAAAAATTAATCCCACTTTTTTTACATTAGTCACTATGTTGCATATTTCTAATTGTTATGGAAGCAAATATAGCATATTTTTTACCAAGAAAATGTGTGCTATAACTCATGAAAAATGATGGTTTTTCAAAAAATATATAGTCCATTTTTTTTTACATTAGTCACTTGCATGTTTCTAATTGTTAACAATTAGCCTAAAAAAAACAAAAAACAATTAGCCAAAAAGTGCATTGTGGGCTATATTGCAATATAACGCGTGCTCAAAAAAAAAGGGAATCAATTTCTAATTGATGTAGCACACGTTATAATAAGTCACTGTATTGCAATATATTGCATTTTGTTTGTGTAGCACACGTTATAATAAGTCACTATATTGCAATATATTGCATTTTTTTTCCAATATAACGTGTTATATCAAAAATAGCATGCTTCACTTTTTTTGACACAATTAACTAGAATGCACGTTAATAATTGAGATGGGTATAAAAAATAATAAAGAAACGACCAAAATTGTCACGTTTTTTGATATTATCATTTTCGACCAAAATTCGTGTGTTATATAACCCACAAAAAATGGAGATTTTGTGATAGATATGAGTTTCACTTTTTTTTTTTACATCATTCACTAGAATACACGTTCACAATTGAGATGGGTGTAAAAAGTAAAAACTATACATAAACGGTCAAATCGACACGTTTTTAGATATTGTATTTTTCGGCCAAAATACGTGTGTTATAACTCACAAAAATAGAGGTTTTGTGATAAATAAAAGTTTCACTTTTTTGACACTATTCACAATTGAGGTAGGTGCAAAAAATAACACGAAAAATGGCCAAAATTGGTATGTTTTTGGACATTGTCATTTTCGGCCAAAATACGTATGCTATAGCCCACAAAAAAAATTATGTTTGGTGATAGATATGAGTTTCACTTTTTTTTATAGTGTTTACTAGAATGCACATTCACACTGATGTAAGTGCAAAAAATAGCATAAAATTGGCAAAAATCGGCAAGTTTTTTCACATTGTCATTTTTTGCCAAAATACGTGTGCTAGCCTACAAAAAATAGAGGTTTTGTGATAAATATGAGTTTTATTTTTTTTACACCGTTCACTAGAATGCACTTTCACAATTGAGGCGGGTGCAAAAAATTGCACGAAAATGACAAAAATCATCACGTTTTTTGACATTATCATTTTTGGCAAAAATACGTGTGCTATAACCCACAAAAAATGAAGGTTTAGTAATAAATATATGTTTCACTTTTTTGACACAATTCACTAAATGGCAAGTTCGAGCGAATTGGGAGATGGGTGTGTAAAGTAATAAAAACTATACATAACGTTCAAACGACACGGTTTTTTAGATATTTGTATTTTGTCGGCCAAATATTCGTGGTTATAACTCACAAGAAATAGATGTTTTGGTGATAATATAAAAAGTGTCACTTTCTTTACATCTGTTTCCAAATTGGAGGTAGGTGCAAAAAATAACACGAAAAATGGCCAAAATTGGTATGTTTTTGGACATTGTCATTTTCGGCCAAAATACAAGTATCTATAGCCCACAAAAAATGGAGATTTTGTGATAAATATGAGTTTAACTTTTTTTTACACAATTCCCTAGAATGTAGTTCACAATTGATATGGATGTTAAAAAAATACAGAAACGGTCAAAATTATTATTTAAATCAAATAATAAAATAAGAATTATACTAACTTTAAATCAAATAATAAAATAAGAGTTATACTAACTTTTCTAACAATCTTATCCAAATACAAAATAAGTATTCAATTCCTCACAATTAAATTCTAAAGAATCAGATTATTAGAAAAAATTTTTATTTTCCTCAAAATTAAAATTTCAAGCATCATATTCTTATTAAACTTTACTTTTCTGTCAATATATTTATTTTTCTCAAAATTAAAATTTCAAAAATTTTATTCTTATTAAACTTTACTTTCCTGCTAAACAAACGAAACCTAAAGATGTACAAATCCTTCTCCAATGAGGTTTTGGAAGTCCAGCGATAAGAAACCATGAAGTAACAGAAAAACTAAGTAAATTAACGTTGAAAGCTTTCCTAAATCCTAAACCATCTCGGATTTAATTTCTAATCCTAATGCAGATAGGATCCATAAATGTTTCTATATATATACACGACTCCAGACATAAACGATCCCTACACATCCTTTGCTTTCGAAAAATTCCAATTTCTTCATTCAACATGTCTTATGATTTAGTCTTAAAATACATAATCTTGGGAGATACTGGAGTTGGGAAATCGTGCCTGTCTCAGCAGTTCAGAGACAAAAGTTTCAAGCAGCCGCACGACCCAACCATCGGTGCTGATTTTGGAGCTAGAATCGTCACAATAAACGGAAAGAAAACCAAAGTTCAAATCTGGGACACGGCAGGTCAAGAACAATTCAAGTCAATAACGCAGAATTACTATAGAGGTGCTGCTGGGGGGATCTTGGTTTACGACATAACGAGAAGGGAAAGCTTTACTCGTGCTGCTTCTTGGTTGGAGGACCTCCGCAGACATTGTACGGATAACATGACCATTATGCTCATAGGTAACAAGTCTGATTTGGATGACAAACGGGCTGTGAGCACAGAAGAAGGTTCACAATTTGCCCAGGTACATGGCTTGATATTCGCAGAGTGCTCTGCAAAAACAGCTCGCAATGTTGAGGAGGCGTTTACTAGGACGGCTATTGCCATACAGGAGAGCATATCCAATGCACAAGATTTAACAGCATTAGAACACCGTGGTATTAGAATTGTTGCTTCCAACAGTGGTACAAGAACCGAATATGAAAGCTTATCACCACGAGAAAACAGAAACAGAAACAGAGGATCCTGCTGTAGTTAAAAGACCTGTTTTCAGTTATTTTGTTGTCATTATTATTCCAGGCATCTTTCTGTATAGTTGATCGTATTACACAATGTAGTATATTTAATTTCATGGGAAAAAGAAACTTTTTTCTTTTCTGAAGTAGGATCGGCAATTTCAAGAAGGCGGACTGAAGTTGTATCATGACACTAAACAATTAACAAAAACCAAGGGCTCTAATTAAAAAATAACAAACATCAGGACTACAATTCAACTACAAAACTCATTACAACCGCCTGGAAATCACAACAACATTTCCATTATATCATTGATAATTTTCATCCTAACTGATAAAGAATACTTTATGAAAATAAGAAAAAAAAATTCAAAAGGAAGTTGCAACGTACAAAATAGAATAGTAAAGGAAAAAGTTCACCCCCTGCAAGATCTTGACAAGTATGATTGTCCCAATGAGAAGTATGTTTCCTTCTGCTTGTTATATTCGTTGTATCGAAGGAAAAAGTAACCAAGATAGTCAAAATCGATCGGAGACATCTTTGCCTGTCAAAAAATTGTGATTTTTGGATAGTTAAGCATGAGATTGTTCTTCTACTACCATAGTTGCTTTTTGTTTATATTATTAGATGCCTTTGATTAGTGATTAGCAATCTTACCTGGATTAATGCCCATAAGGCCCAAAACATGTGTGAAGCTAGCATGTACGTATTGGTCTCGACATAAAGAGCTTCCAGATCTTGGTCAGACACCTGTCGATACAACCAACTTAGCTACATACGTTAATATTCATCAAACTGCTAAAATGAATATCAAAGTGAATTTCAAGTTTTAAGTATGAGGAGGATGTTAACACAAACTAGAGACACGGACAGACATCACATTGTCAAAGCACTTGTGTCTTGAGATCACAAAAACATTTTGTTTTTATCAAACAGCAACTTTTACTATATAGGGGGAGGGGAATGGGATGAGGATTGAACCCCTTGCCCTTTAACAGCTGCGCTATATCTGAGGCTCTCACAAAGAAATTAAGTCAGCAAATTCTTTAGAATCGTTGAACCATCCTTGCCTGTGCAGAAATTTCAGTTCAGCAAAAATGTTTTATATGATGAAAGAAAGATAGCAATTGCTAAATCAATCTGCAATGGGAAAACAAACAAAGGTAACAACACACAAGATGATCCAGTCACCAAATAGAGTACATAATCACCTTTTAAAAATATGTAAAGATCACTTCACGATACTTCTGTGGCCTAAACACATAATTGTATGAAAATCTATAGAAACCTCTACCACTACAGCAATTTTACAGTGGATTGAAGTCTCCTTCTAGACAAGGACCATCATAACTATACTTGACAGAAGCTGCATTAACAGCAGAGACCACTTTCCGTCCAACAAAGAGTTACAGTGTAGAGGCACCAATGCTTGTGCCAGAGGAAGACAAACAAAAGGAAAAACCAACCATCAAACCATCACAAAAATATTGGCAGCCATACCATTAAGTTAGCTAGAGGTACAAACCAGAAATCTGATTTAACAATTTGCAAAATATAAAACCCAATGGAACAATAAATAAGATAATCAAGTCATCAGGCCTGCTGGATATCTTTATTGGACAACACCAAAGAGTCATGTCCAAGACAACTATGTATGAGTTGAGGCATATCCATGACAACCACGAATGAGATTGAGGTAGGCTGAGCACAGTATTTTTGTAAACTAAAAACAACTATGTGATAACCGAAACAGGAAGAAGATTCTAAATGCAAGTTCAAGGAGTTTGTGACAATCAAGTACCTCCTCTGGTCTTCTGGGGTCTAAATAGTGTCTGAAGAAATGATATTGTTCATCCTTGCTTGGATACCTATAGGCAGATTAAATTTGATGATTACTTCAAGTTTACACTTAGCATCAAAATGGCAGAGAAAGAAAGGGGAATGACATACAAGCTGTAGTCACAGTCGTAGCCAGCATATTCATTGAAGTGATTCCCAATGTCAAAACCTCTGTAACTGTATGATCCATACTCGAAATCAATGAAGTAAAGTCTTTCTGGTCATTCAACAAGAGATGTGTTAGTCAGTATCTGTATAGCTGTAACAACTAATTTAGAAAGAATTGTGGGAAGAGTTTAACTTCCACACTTATAAGAAAATATTTATGATTCCTCCCACCAGAGAAATTGGTAATTACTATCATATGAGACCAGTGTTCAACGTGTTTCCAGTTTGACATTTCATTACTTGTTTTACACTACATGTCAGAACCCTCCCAGAGACCTAACTGAATAATTACTAAGATGTTTATGATCTTATGCTCCTTATCTACTGTGATAATATCTAAAATATTATATTCATTCTAAAGCTTAACTGAAAAGTAAAACTTAGGGGTTAGGTCAGCTGAAATCAGGCCTAAGTTTCTAACTGAATGTGGCAGTACTACACCCCTATATAATCTAAGCTCCACCCTATCATGGTTTGGAAGAAAACACTGACAAAAGGACTGCAGAACATCTGTTTTAGATACCTAGAAAACAACTCAAAAAATGGAAACAGAAGAAATCGGTGTTGGTTTGTGGAGAGAGAGAGAGAGAGAGAGAGAGACAACAAGAAAAATAAAGAAAGGACATCATTTCCTGCCATGCAAACTAATCAGAAAGCATTGGTACCTTCATCATCATTCAGCATCAAATTTCCAGAGAGCAAGTCATTATGAGCATAAACTACAGGGGCGTCAAGACGTCCAGTCAATTCCTGTTCCGTAAACAGAAAATCATTTTCTCAAGAGAAGCAACAAATCAGCACCTTATTTAAAACTGAAGTTGTTGATAAAAGAACAACTTTTTTGTGTTTACCTTCAGCTCAATGATTTCATTATCAATTTCTTTGAATGAAATAGTTTCGTATTTCTTTTGCATCTCAGAATCATCAAAGTTCAGTTCAGAAGCTGCAGACAACAATAATTGTAAATAAACATGAGAAAAGCAAGAGGTAACAGGCTTGTTATTTAATGTGAACCAAAATGCTTCCACGACTGGGATACATAGGTCGTACTATTCTATCCTGAGTTAGAAAATGAATGTCAAATTAGATAATCCAAACTGTTAGAGAACAAACCTTTTCGATAGAACTTGAAAATGTCATTCCACAACTGAGGTTCTTTAGAACCTGGTATCTCTACCTGATGAAATTTATGAAGTTGTTTAGCAATTTCAGCTGCGAGCTTTGGCTTCCTCATGTCTGTAAAAAATTTAAAACATATAAATAATAATCTCACCAAATTGGAAAATGTCAGGGAAACCTTCAATGTGTAAAGGGTGACCAAAAAGCCGATTTCAGGTAATGGTTCAATATGATGATGAACCATTAATGGTCCCAAATGATCCATATAACAAACTTTAATCAGTTGCTTTCTCCAACTTAATTAGTAGGTCTATATGATTCATCCAATGAATGTCCATTTGCCTTGAACAAAAGTTAAACTACAAAGGGATTATTTTCATATGTTCCAAAACTTAGAAAAGATATTCAAGGTCCGTTCTCCGTGATCATTCTCCATTAGATAAATAATTCCACACAACTTGGCAGGTTGACAAATAAACTAAGTCCCAAACAAGTAAACAAATTCCTAAAGCAATCTTGTTTTAATCTTCATCTGTATGTCACTTGTAGCAAACCTTTGATGGTCAAAATAGGGCTTAGTTAAGTAGTATATGGCAATAAAATGTATCTGTCTCCAAAGGTTTACCTGATGGAATCAGAGTTCGTGCGTTAATAAACGATTGCACCATCCCATTCCCGAAAATCCCAAGCAACTTTGCACCAAATCCTGCAGCTGAAAGATATGGGATAGCCTAAAAGCATATTGCAGTGAACACTTTAGCAAAGAATAAGAGAGCCTGTATATAACAGAGTAACAGTAGCAGTGTTGCAAATAATGATCAGATTAAAAGATTTAATAAAACCACCTATTTTGTTCCAAGTAGAATCATTTGAAGTCAACATTATTTTAGCAAAAACTGCAACTTTGCATTCTTTCACAATAAAATTGAAGCAATCTAAATAGGCATTGAACAATATCAAATAGTTATTTAGATCAATATCATGCTTAGGAACTAACCTGTAGCTCCCTTTCACGATTGATGACGTATTCTGTGTTAGGACCATATAATCTTACGGTCATGTTCACAGTGTTCCCATTTTCTTCAGTAACAGAAACCTTTAATACTTCAATAAAGGACAAAAGTCAGATCAGATTATATTTCAACAATAGCTGCTCAGTTTAGTAGATAACTCCCAAAAAAAACAACAATAAATAAACATGCTTTCGAATAGACATCACAAACACTAAGTTTTGAACAGCAAAATCACCCCTTTTCACGGGAAAATGAAGCCATACATAGATTTGTTATGCCACCGGAAACTGTTTCAACAGAAAAGCAAGACCCGTCCAAATTGGCCCAGTTCTTGAATAGATCCTTGCACAACTCTCTGTCCACATATGAATGCAAAAATATTTATTAAAAGTGCTCTTGTCACGAAATTGGCGGAATTTTAGTAGTAGACGAAAGAGTGCAATGTCCTTATTTCTCAAGACCACAATCATTTCCTGAATTTACACTTCTTTGCAATGACCAACACGCAAACATTCATACCAATATTCATTCACTTTAGTTACCATTTCTTGATTAGATTTTCTTGGAAATAATCAACGCACAAACTTACATACCAATATTCATTCACTTTGGCCTCAACCAAAAAGGACCTAAGCATACATAAATAAGCTTTTGGTTTTGAACATATAAACCGAGCTAAGAGAGAACTGCAAGATGAATCAAGAAATATCCAACGAAAGCTTAACCCTAAGCGAACCGCATGAATCTTGTTTTTTTCAGATTACACAAAACTATCCACGAATCTGAGAGCAAAAACAGAAGCGTACACGATCCGAGGCTTCATATCGGAAAGAGAAAGGGAGTGGTCGACGGTGAGAGAAGAGCAAGGAATCTCGGAGCAATGGGTCTCCCGAGCTCCCTCTGCAACTTCGACGGCGTTCCAGATATTGACCGCCCCCATTATCACTGATTTTGAAAAAACTGAAAAAGAAAATAATATATGGGAATAAATTTGTATTGATAATGCTTTGATATTTATTGTACCGTAAGTTTCTTTGTTTGGGGGGAGTTGATTAGCAAATGACGCATGTGTTTGTTGACTTTTTAAAAAGGTTTGACTTTTACTTTCTATATAATACCTTTGCTGGAGTATCTCTTTCTCCAATCAAACCAGGCTACGTTTCATCAATTTTTTTAATGAACGTGGCATATTTAGATTTTTTATAATATCATTATTTATAAGGGTAAATTGCAAAATAGTATCTTTAACAACCCACTGGATTTTCTGTCCAACTTGTGTATTATTATTTCTTAATTAAAATTATGTGTATGGTTTACTAATCTAGTAGCTATTTCTTTCTCTGTACACAAAGATATTCAAGCGGGGAGTCGCAATCGAACCCTACCTGTCGGCTATGGTCTAATAATTATAAATTAATTTTACATTTAGTCTCTAGTTTTAATGAAATTATGTCGTTTTGAACGTTAAACAGAATAAATAAATATTGGACAGAGAATCTGTTCTAAAAAATAATAGTATCTTAAATTAAGACACTTTACCTAATTTTTTACGAAATTAAAATGAAAAAGACATAAGTAACATTTTCAAAATTCTCTATATAAAATTATTCTATCTTATCCGTTTAAAATTCAAATTCACATTATTTCGCTAAAATAATAGACTAAAAGTATAAATATTGTTAAAATTAAACTTATTATTATTATATTCTAACTCATATATAAATGAACTATACGACATGATTTTAATTATAGTTTTAATATTGACATTTATTCTGTTGTAGCTCTACGACTTAGACTTTATATATTGGATTATTTGTTAAATATTATCTTATCTTATTATATTTAATGTTCAATCGAATTAATTTTACTGATTAAATAACATAAATATCACTAAAATTACTATATAAGTATATAGAAATATAAATTAACATTTTTTACTCTTTGTATCATCACTCCTTTGAATATAGATGATCCCATCTCATGGCTATGTTTATAAAGTAAATAGTTTTACAATAGATGCAAATGACTAATGTTTAACTTCTAAATAAAAGTAAAGTGTTGAAATATAAAGTTTAGAAGTTATAATACAAGTATTAAATTCAACTGATATTTTGCAATTTACCCTTTATTTATGGTATAATTATATTTAGAATCGGTTGCGACTGGTGTTGCTCAAAATTCCAGAGACGGAACTCTATTTCACCGACCTTTCTACACGGAGACACGGATGCTCATGCATCGACAGCTGAACACCTGGAAAATGAGACCCGCGAATCATTCCTGCCATTGAAGCTTTGAAAAAATTCACGAAAAGAGACCAAAATAAGGTACTTCAATCTAATCTTGAAAAGGGTCCTTTGTCTTTACTCAAGACTCTCATCCTGGGATGTTTGTATTGATAAATCATAAATGGCAGGAATTCAACTTATTCATGCCTCACTCTCATAGTGTTAAAGTTAAAAGAAATATTACGATACCAAAATAGAGTTGTTGGCTTGTATACAAACGGTTTCTATAATGCCCGCTTTTTGTTTGTGGTTATGCCTTCTTGAGAAGTTCGCCTATTTCTTTGAACGTTCAGGGGAAAAAATGAAAATGCAGTGAATAGAAAAGAAGTTTTTAACGAGGTTGAGGCCTTGCCTAAACTAAAGGTTTCATTTCTATTGTTTGGATTATAGATTGAAATTCAAATTGGGAAACAGGGCATATACAATTTCCAAATTCCAATCTTGAGGAAAACTAACGGATATTGGTGGCTTGCACGAAATAATGCTTTTTCTGAGTTGAGTTAGAAAGATGGCGGGTGACTGCAGGATCGAATCCATGGGATTTAGCTCACTGGACTAACATATAGATGACAACTTAAGCCATGCTTGTAAACATGTTGCATTTAACATATATAACTTTGTTTCTCCTGATGTAGATTTCTGACTTGAATGGGTGTGGTATTTGATGGACCACTCGTGTATTAATATATTGGAAATCAAGCTAGATATTTGAATGTGTTTTGTTCAAGCAGGGAAAGGATGCTGAGATCACTTCTTTCAAAGGCGACTCACACAAAGGATGGTCTTTATTGTGTCCAATTCTATCCTCGAGTAAGTTTACTTACACACCGGGCATTAATCTCGACTGGATCAGCTTTTACTCAAAGTTTTCTTCACCGCAGAGAGGCATGCATAGTAGAAACAAGAAAGCAATGGAGTTCATTGCCAAAGGTTGGAATGCTCTGAAGGAAGTTGATAGAGTAATAGATTATTGCGAACTTAATGACAGGCGGCTCATACCTATGCTCAGGGTAAATTTCATCACATCTTTTCGATATATTTCCATTCAAGTACAAGCTTGCATACTTGCTTCTGTCCCATCATTTTGTCTGGTAGTATCATGAACATTTTCTTTGATTAAGTTTCTTCTTTATTTTGATTAACCATTTTTTGATATTTTGCAAAAGGTCAAGAAGTCATTTGTCACCCTTCAATTTGTGTTCATATTGATGGAACGTCAGAAGTATGCTTTTACAACATCTGATTCACTCTAATCAGCCATATAACAGATCACAGTATTGGTTAGTTTAGAGATTTTTTCCATATTTTCTCTGTTTGTTATGCAGAGTCAGGTTATAAGATGGTTTTCTACGCATAAGTAACAGTAGGTCTGGCTTGTGTATGCAAATTAAACATTGGCTGGAAATTAAGCAAATCAAGTTAAATGGGATGCAATTTGAGATATTATTTGACATTTTTGCTGCATCTTTTTTCTTTTTTTTTTTTATTCTTTTGGAAATTAAGGCAAACCATGTTAAACCAGATGCAATTTGAGATGTTATTTGATATTTTTGCTGCATCTCTCTCTCTCTCTCTCTCTTTGATTTGTTCCTGGCATGAAATTATGCATTGCTTCTTATTTGAGTGCAGAGATTTCTTTTTTTATTTTGCTGTTGATGTGAAGCTTCTTACCCGGCTACCATATCATATTCTTTCATAATTGCGAACCTTTTATGATGTTATATCAGACAGCAAAGGAGAACTTTGAATTGGCCCTGGAGGCCGACAACTCAAATACCCATGCCAGATATTGGTTGTCCAAACTGCATCTAAAATATCATGTCCCTGGTGCATGTAAAGCTATGTAAGAACCTTCCATGTCACGGATTTATCTTTCATGTTCCTTCTTAACCGTAAATTTGGCAATGGAGGGATTGTATTGTATGAGTACATAAGGTAACGGTTTAAGTATGGTAATTTTCCATGTATAGTTTTTATCCAAATCAGTATTCTTGGCCTCTTTTTGGGGATGGAAAAAAAAAGAGATTCGACGATTGTTCTCTGCTTGGTCAGCTAGCACTGTTTCAGGTTCTGACAGAAGCATATACCAGCTGGTATAAGATTTATCAATTGAACTTCTAGGAAGGTGTTATATGCATGTATAACAATAGTATATAGTTTTTGTTTTAATGATTTGGTACTATTTAATTTACACGGACACTCTTGCAATTTTTCTTCTTTAATCACAACAGAGGAGCTGCTTTGTTAGTGGAAGCAGCCGAAATGGGTGACAAAGATTCACTGTATGAGTTAGGATGCAAACTCAGAGTGGAGGTGAGACATCATAAAGATGGAATTTGAGTTATAATGATCAAGCACTTTACTTCAAGCAATGATATACTTGATTGGAATGTATTTCACCAGACTGCAAAATGTATTTTGGCTGATATTTGTGTAATTGCAATATGTATTGGACTGGTTTTTACAGAATGACTATGTTCAATCAGATCAACAAGCTTTCTACTATTTAGAGAAGGCAGTCGACCTGGTATAATTTCCTAAGATATTCTCGCCACAAAACTTTTTCCTTGCTCAGACTGACAGCATATATCTTAAAATCTGCCAAAAATCCTGATCAGAACTCTCTATGTTTCTAGTTGCACCCAGGTGCACTTTACCTCTTAGGTGCTGTTTACTTGACTGGAGATTGCGTGAAGAAAGATCTTGCGTCAGCCGTATGGTGTTTCCATAGGGCATCTGAGAGGGTATTCACCTTTCTCTTTGTGCTTCTTTGATGCAACTAGTAATTCTTAAACGATATTGCGTTTAGTAAATAGAAGTCCTGCTCTCAACAACTGTTTCTTTCAAAATGATCCGTAAAACAAATATTTGATTGTTCTAAGTTATATTAAAACATAATCTGGTTAAATATAAATGAAAATGTGTGTAGATAGAACACAATAGCAAAACACGATCCATATAGCAGACCCCACATAGTGGGATAAATGTTGTATTTTACTCTGATTTGGCACTATGATGATTTATACCTTCATTCCATCATATGATTTTGGAAAGTCCCATACTTCCACTAACAGTCACACTGTCAAAAATGATTGTCACTGCAAGAAAACTGTGCTGATAACTCTTGTGCAGGGTCATGCAGGGGCTGCCATAGCATATGGATCTTTGCTTCTTAGAGGTAAGGTGTTCTCTATCTTCATGCATTAGCTACTTGAGGTGCTCTTAAAGTCGTTTACAAATAAATAAGAGGAAGTGTTTCAATTCGATCCTTAATGTCAGTAAGACGTCCTGCAGCATCTATTGTTACCTTAAATCCACACATGTGAGCAAGTAAATAAAAATGTTGACAGATTATTTGCTATCCAACAATCAACGAGATTTAGTGGGTCAATTGTTACAAATCATTTGGATGATAGGCATTATTAATACTAGCCGATAATGTTCCCTGTTCTGTGACCTTGCTCATTTCAGGCGTCGAAGTTCCAGAATCTCTCACAAGATTCAATATGAAGCAAAGATCCTTAATCAGAAATCCAACAAGGAAGGGGGAAGTAGCAGACCATAATCCACTTGAGATGGCAAGAAAGCAATTTGAAATAGCTGCAAAAGCTGGATGCGATCTTGGTTTTAGATGGTTGAAAAGACTCGATGAGGAAGAGAAGCGTGTGATGGCTTCATAACACAATGTACAAGTTAATTTAAAAAGAAGAGAACAATGGACTCCAGTTTTGAACTCCATTGTATAATCTAAAGCTCAATAGCTGCACAGATTTAGTCACTAGTACACTATATGTCCTCAAGAATTTCAAAATGACTGAAAATTGAGCCACCACATGAACAATTCATTTGAGTTTTACAAACCAAACACCATTTCTGCATATCTAACATTGGAACAAAGCACTAGTAATTTGCTATACCGTATGTTTTTTTTCCAGTTTTACACACTATTTATTATCAGTTGGATGGGATAGTTGATAGTTCCCTTGTTTCTCCCAATGAATCGAAAGAAAGAAAGAAAACAATTTAATTTTGATTGGTGTGATGAATTAGACTGAGTAGTTAGTGGGGACTGAAGGAGTGAGTAGTTCAGTAGTTAGTGTGAGAGCTTTTGCAGAAATAGGAAATCAAAGAGTCAGCCTTTTAAATTTGGGATTCCTTCACCTACGAACGAAAGAGACTGTTGAGGTCCCCCACTCCACTTCCCAGTTCTTTTTTAAGAGTATCCACGCACTTTCAGTCCTTCACAACCCAGCGTGATTGCAAGCGATATCAAATTTTATCTGTAATTGTAATAATGATTAAATAATTTTGTTAGAGTTTTTGCAAAGGAAAAAGTAAAAAACTTTTCTCTCTTTTTTATTATTGGAAAATAAACAATATGTCTTCTAGTTTTCTTCAAAGCCGTAAAAAAAAATGTAAAGTTTTCAATAAGGGTAAAATTGAAAGAATAAAGTTAAAACCACATCTATTTTGCAAAGTAAAACAAACTCAACTTTTAAAAAAATCAAAGTATGTATTTATTCAAAAAAATGGATAAATTATTAGAAATAGATAGAGGTTTAAAGAGTCAATTGGTTCCCCTTTTTTTTTTACTAAATGTAAAATTAAAACTTCTCTTTTTATTAAAACTTAATTATTTTACTCTTTCAACACTTCCCTCCACCTTTTTCTGAGAAGTTTCCTCTTTAACACCAAAGTGTATTACCAAAAAGGCCAGACAACAATAATAGTCCAATGTAAGAAAAAATGAGAAGCAAACTTAATTAAGTAAGTGTATCTGCAGCCTGCAGATTTGCTTTATTTTATACCAACAAAAAAAAACAAGAAGTAGAATCAATTTACTGAAGACGATTTGTTTATGTGAGTACTATATGCATCAAAACTTGTACTATTTTCATTTTTACATGTACAACCATACGAAATGAAAAAATACAAAGCCACGCGCCTCCCGATGAAGGTAAGGCTAGAAAAAACAAAGCCATGCTATACAAGGACCAAATGAAATGACTCTGATCATACTACGTACTACTACGCTTTCCACTCTCCAAACACTCACATGATCACGTAGTCCCCTTTCCCACCACCGTGGAATTAAAACACCATTTTCTCTCTCTCTCTCTCTCACACACTCACACACTCACACACTCACACACTCACACTTATAGTGTTAACACTAGCTAGGTAAGAGCGTAAGGGCTAAGTCTGCGTTCCTTCTCTCAAAAAACGAAACGAAACGAAACCAAAAGCCACAGCCCACATATATGCCTTTCTGTTTTTCCTGGGAAATATCACCCCATTATTCATTCTTCTCTTCTCACCATGGAACAACCTCACAGCATTAAAACACACACACACACACAGTGTCGTTAGTTTGTTTATCGCCGTGATAAATAGTCCTCCACTGTTGCTGTTCACTAAAACTAACACTACTAGTGATAAACATCACTCGGTTCTTACTTCTCCGTACAACAATGGAGTCGTCTTCCTTCCCACTCTTTCTTCTCACGTAAAATTCATCTTTTCACTCTACGCATTTACCATTGTCTTTTTTTCTTTTTCTTTTTTTTTTCCAGCTGAACTGCTTTGGCCCTTTTCTTCCTCAGCTTTGATTCATAGTAACCCCTAAACAGAAAAAAAAAAAATGACGATGCCATGGAACGAGTCAACTCGTTCGCCAAGACCCACGCGACCCACCTACCTTCCACCTCACCTCCGCGATCAACCTTCCATCACCTTCAATATTCCCGTCTCGCATGCCCGCTCGCCTCGATCTTCCCATGGCCGCGGACGTGGACGTAGCCCTCGCAGTAGAGGCCCAAAACAACCCCGATCATGGGGCGGCGTCCGATCTCGAGAAAACTTTTCCGACTCCCCTGACTCGAACCAACACCAGAATATCCAAGCCCAACCATTTCATATTTCAGAGAAATTTGATGAGCTTGAGGTGATAGAAGAAGATCTTTCGAACGTAAATATCAACGCGTATGATGAGATGCCGGTGGAGACCAGTGGGTTTGACGTTCCACCTCCCGTGACGTCATTTTCCGAGGTTACTTTAAGCGTTGAGCTTATTGATAACATCAAGAGATGCAAATATGTGAAGCCGACTCCGATACAGCGCTACGCTATTCCGGTGGCGATGGCTGGAAGGGATCTCATGGCTTGTGCCCAAACTGGTTCCGGTAAAACTGCGGCGTTTTGCTTCCCTATCATAAGTGGGATCTTGAAGGATCATTCGAAAAGCCCCGCAGAAATACTAGCTGAGGGTAGGGATATGAGTTTGAATATGGCGTGTCCTTCTGCTCTCATCCTAGCCCCAACTAGAGAGTTGTCCTGTCAGGTGGGCCTTTATAATGATAAGTTTTATTAATTACTCATACGTTATGTGGGTTAATTTTTGTCTCTCTTCTTTTTGTTTTAAAATTTTATGCGGGGTTTTTGGATGGCAAGTTTTTAATGTTTTGGTGTATTATGTCAGTGAGTTTAATATTCTAAACGAGTTTTTCTGTGTGTTGGCTTTTTTTAATTTAACGTGAATGAGTGTTGTGTAGATACACGACGAAGCTAAGAAGTTTTCATACAAGACAGGCGTGAAGGTTGTGGTGGCGTATGGGGGAGCACCCATTGTTCAGCAGGTTGGCGTTAGCTTTAGTTATTGTTTTTCATTCTAGCTTAAAAGTAACTTAATCGTTCGCCTTTCGTGTAAAATCCAAAAGGGACATTTGGGATTGTTGCTTAGACTTGGAAAGTAATGTTTGAGTAGAGCACTCATGAACTTCTGAGTAAAAAATGATTTTGTTTACTCATTTACTTTTGACATGTCAAGTGTTTTAACTTAGGACTTCGAGTTGAATGATAAAATCTCATACCATGTTTTGAAGAGATACTTCTGTTAATTCCTTGCTTTGGATTTTTCTGGACAACTTGTATATTTGTTTCTTGGAGCATCTAAGACATTTTCTACGTACTAATTTGACCCATTAAGTTGATTTTGAAGCTACTTTATTTAATTCCATGCTTTGGATTTTTGTGGGCTAACTTATATTCTTGTTTCTTGAAGTATCTGAGACATTTTCTACTTAAAAATTTGACCTAAGAAGTGATTTATTTTAGTGTTGCTGATTTACCCCTGTTAATGTACTACTACAGTTTCGTAATCTGGAAAAAGGTGTTGACATCTTAGTTGCCACTCCCGGACGCCTTGTTGATATGATAGAAAGAGCAAGGGTTTCCCTAAGGAATGTGAAATACTTGGCTCTCTGGATGAGGCTGATCGGATGTTGGATATGGGCTTTGAACCTCAAGTTCGGAGGATTGTTCTGCAAATGGAAATGCCTCCTGCTGGTGTCAGGCAGACTATGCTTTTCAGTGCAACATTCCCCACTGAAATACAAGTCAGTGTATTCAATCCATTTATGTTTCATTTCTTTAGTTAGTTTACTAAATCCCCTGATGCATTAGCTTTGATATCCTCAAACCATTCAAACTTAATGGTACAGAAGCTTGCTTCAGATTTCCTGTCAAACTACATTTTTCTAGCTGCTGGGAAGGTTGGATCAAGTACTGACCTTATAGCTCAAAAGGTACAATTTGTCCATGATATAGACAAGAAAAGTCTGTTAATGAGCCTTCTTCTTGCCCAGAGAGCAAATGGGGCTCAAGGAAAGGTACAACTGATGATCTTTCTCTTTATTAACAATTTCATTTTGTATGTCCAAACCTGCAGGCAGTTAGTTAGTTTCCCTTGATTATTTGATGGTGCAACCTTTTCTCTCATCGATACAAGATTTCCTTTCTGAACTTCCTTTGTTTTACATTCTGTTGCAGCATGCTTTGACTTTGGTTTTTGTGGAGACTAAGAGAGGAGCTGATGCCTTGCAACACTGGTTATCCATGAAAGGTTTTCCATCAACTGCTATTCATGGTGATAAAGTACAAATGGTTAGTCAAATTAATATGTTATATACATTCTAGTGTTGAACGTTTTAATTGCAGCACATTCTGTTCAGTATGCTTTTTCCCATTTATTTCCATTGATGTTTTCAAACACAGTATAATGTCTGTGTTGAAGAAAGAGGGGAAAAGATTATAAAAATTTGGGCAGCGTTTGATTGTTTTTGTTTGTCAAGTTGTGCTCTTGGAGGTCTGTCTTGTCTTCGTAAGTTTTGTACTGCCAAAATATTTTCTAACTACAATACACACTCAATAGCACTATATTTAGTCAATGGTTGAGTGGTATAGACATATTTATTGCCTACTTCATTTTATTGTTTCCCTCTCTTGATATAAGCTCCATTAATCTTATCTGAAGTGTTGAGCATTTTTTATCCCCTCATAATATGAAATTTCCCCTTCTTTTTGGATGAATTAAAGGAAAGAGAACGGGCATTGAAATCTTTTAGGAGCGGACTCACTCCAATTCTAGTAGCAACAGATGTTGCAGCACGGGGATTGGACATTCCACATGTTGCTCATGTGATAAATTTCGACTTGCCAAGGGACATAAGTGATTACGTTCACAGGATTGGTCGAACTGGGCGTGCTGGTAAATCTGGGCTAGCAACTGCATTTTTCAGTGAAAAGAATGCACCTCTCGCAAAAGCTCTAGTTGAATTGATGGTGGAAGCAAACCAAGAAGTTCCTCCCTGGCTCATTGATTATGCAGAGACATACAGCGGTGGTGTTGCCCCTCGAGCAAACCGCTTCAGTGGCACAAAGTTTGGCGGGCGTGATTACAGAGTCGGCGGCTCCACAAATAATGAAAACTATGATTACTCGAACCAGTATGCAGACACAAGTGGCTTACCATCGTATACTGCTGCATCATCACCTTCGAGTTCATTTTCCTGTCATACTTCTGAAGCTGGATATCTTCCTGCTTCTGGTAGAGCAAATACCTTTGGAGATGAATTTTATGGTCGGACGTACGACTACCGTACAGTTGTTGCCAGTGGGTGGGATTGAATATTGGTCATTGGTGTGGGGGATTTTGTTGATACACACTCCCTTAGGTTTAGGCAGAAGCTTGCGTATATGGCTGCTAGTTCTGTTTAATGTAGGCTAACAACACAGGCTGATCTGATCGATGATGGTAGTAGTTTCCTATAATATTATTATTTAACCTGATGATGATATTGGGTCTGACTTTTATTTGGTATTTTAACAACTTAACTGGGCTGCTTAAGTGTTAAATTGACCCTCTTTTTGCTCAACGGAAATCTGTAATGTAACTGTGAAGGAATCCCTCTTACTTCATGCTCATCGTGTCATAGTTGCGGAGGAAGAAATTTGAACTATGATATGATATGATATCAAAGTGGGAGAGTTCAATTCTGCCGCTGCTGCTGCTGCTGCTGCTTCTTCATGTTACTAAAACAGCTTTAGTTTTCCACCATGATGAGTTGGTTATGAATGCTGCTGCTGCTGCTGCTGCTGCTTACATTTTGATGCAATGACCTGTTTGATTATTCCAGAAACATTACTGAACTAGTACTTGTAGTTTGTACTCTTCCGTGTTGCACTAAGAACTGAGCTGTTGATGATGTTGATTGCGGTTGGGTTGATCATCTTTGTTGTTAAAGTTCTAGTTCTATCGCCAACTTATAAATCTCATTGAAGAACGAATGATAAAGTCGATTCTAGGAGTCACTGTTAGGCTATGGCATATTAAATCAATGGTAAAACATATTTTCAATTTGAGTGATTAAATATTCAATTTTCTCTGTTGAAACCCCCCAACTTTAGCAAATTGCTTCCCTCTACAAGAAAACTCATTAATACTTTTTTCAAAGATTAGATCTAATCTCTAACATCGTCCTATTTTATTGTGTTTGATGTTCAAAAAAAACATAATTTCAATAAAATTAAAATTATAAATATCTCTAAAATCATTTTAAACATGACATAAGTGAATGAAGACGTAATTTTAATCTAATACATAATTAAACAGTATAATAGTTGACAGAGAACCTAATCTCCTATTTTCAAGTCGCAAACATTGTTTGGATTTTTGATTCGCTGAAACCATTTTCATGAGATTGGGGGAATACTAGTTAAGGGTGATTTGAAACAAATTCAAAATGGCGTCCATTAATTAAGATATTGTTACTTTTTATTTATTTAACTTCTCAAAATTAGGATATCGACTTCAAATTTGAGATTTTAAAACTCACATCAAAGTCACGTTTTTGAAAATCGACTCCAACTCGACTCAATCAAAAAATATATTCATTTTTGTTCTTGTTTGGATAAATTTTAAACTCAGTTAAACTCTAGTGTGCTTTTAAAATATTATTATCTCAAAATTTTAAGACTTCAACTTGACTTTAAAATTTTAACAATGATTTGTTTTTAGATAAATCTTAATCCCTAAATTCTATACTACACCTCTTTCGATATTATCTAAAACTTCTATACTAATTTTAGTATTATTAATTCAAAAGTATGCAAAATTTGAGATAATGTTAAAAACAATATATAAAAATAATGTAAAAGGCTCTAAAAATAGTATAGAATTTTAGTTCGACGACAACTTCAGATGACGTCAGTGAAAATAATATAAAATTTGTTTTAAAAAAATGTTAAGTAGTGTTTAAAATAATGTTAAAATTACAGTATTTGAAAGTAAAAATAATTTACATATTTATTTATTTTATTAATATCTGATTTTGAGAGTTGAATAAAAAAACAATTTATATAAAATTTATTAAATAAGGTAAAAAGCCCAGTGATATATATATATAGGCGATGATAGATAGAAGGGTCCAGTACGCATATCCCCACGTTTTTGTAGACGGAAGCCGGAAGGAAACATTTCCCTCTTCTTCTATTAATTATAATAAAGTTTTGTTATTCTCTGATTATTTTAATTTATTTGTTTTATTATTAGTCCAATTGTAGGAATTATAGTAATTAATAATAATTCCTCATTGTCTGGCTCAGAAGAGAACAAGAAAGTTAGGGCTAGGGTTGATTAACAATGGAGGACATTACAGAAGGAGTAACCAATATAAACATTAGCGGTGGTGGCGGCGGCGGAGGCGGCGGAGATCTTCACAAGAAGAATCGCATTCAGGTGTCTAACACCAAGAAACCTTTGTTTTTTTACGTCAATCTCGCCAAGGTAATTTTGGTTTTATCATTATTATTACTACTACGATGAAGATAAACAAAACAACAACTATCGTCTCTAAAGACTACAAATTTAATTTTGGAGTGTTGGATCTGAATTAGAATGTTTAATTTATTTATTGCTGATTGTTTATTTGCACGTGGCAGAGGTATATGCAGCAACATAATGAGGTGGAGCTCTCTGCTCTTGGCTTAGGTATGGCTTCTGCTGTGAGTTTGCTGTAACGTTAGATTTTGATTTGATATTTGCTTTTCTGTATTGGGATTTATTTAGATTTGCTATTTAGTTAATTTTTTTATGTCTTCATTACTGTTAGTTCCTGCTTTTTGAGAATTTAATATGATATTCCTGCTTGGATCATTTTCATTGATGGATGAGTTGCATGGTTTCCATTGTTCTGAGAATTTTTTTTGGTTGCATTTGCAGCTATTTCGACGGTTGTTAGTGTTGCTGAAATTTTAAAGAACAATGGATTTGCTGTCGAAAAGAGTGAGGCACTAGTTTATTTGAATTGAAATAGTTCTTCTTTGATAGAATGTTCTTTTTTGGTTATATTCCTATGTTGAAACTTGAAATAAGACATTGAGTGCATTGCAGAAATCATGACATCCACTGTTGAAATGAGAGATGATTCAAGAGGCCGTCCTGTCTCAAAGGCGAAAGTAAGTTCTTTGATATTTGCTGGATGCTTCATCTGGATTTTCTATGATTTTGAACTTGCATAGTTTTGCATTCTCTCAAATTTTTCTACGTGCCTATAATTTGGACTTCTCTAAATATTCTTGATTGTGTGCTTCGAAATTAAATTTGTTTGGCAACTTCATTCTCATGCTGACAACTTGTACTTTATTTATGGGATTTCTTGTGATGCTACGCGGGATATATTACTTATAAGTTTTCCCTTGAATTAAGGTATTGCTTTGTGATGTTTTGGTAATTTCTCTTTCAGATTGAAATAGTTCTGGGAAAGACAGAGAAATTTGATGAATTAATGGCGGCAGCTGCAGAGAGGGAGGCTACTGATGCCGAAGAGCAGAGTTGAAAGGGGCTTGTTTTGTCATCTGGTGTCTTTGTTTTTACATGTTTTGAGTTTGGTGAAATGGCATTGTCTTTCTAGTGTTTTAGCCATGAGAATGTTATTGCTCTTCAAAATTCAATTTTGGTATATGACTTTTTGAGTCTTGTTTTTGGAACATGTCTAACTTGATGACAATGTACTAAATAGGGGAAAATATGAGTTGCAAATATGCTTGATTTCCATGAATATCATTTTGAATTGTAGCAGCTGGTGTTATCTCTTTCAGTTGGAATTTAAAATCGATACCACCATGAACAATCTACTGTCTAAGTTGATGCGACTAACTTGCAGATTCAATCCGAGTATAAAATCAGTACATGCCGACTCTAATGTCAAAATTGAAGGCTTTAAAGAAAAGAAATGACAATAATTTAACTTGTAGATTTGTTGCGTAATGGTAGTTTCTCTATTCTTGGATTTCAGAAAAGAAATGACAATAATTTAACTTGTAAATTTGTTGCGTAATGGTAGTTTCTCTATTCTTGGATTTCACTAAATTTTTTAGGGTATAATATCTTTGAATTGCCTACGCCGTTCTTGAGCAACAAATGTTCAAATATGCCACATGTGAAACAATATGTTCTTGAGCAACAAATGTTCACATTCAGTACTGTAGGAAATTAATTCGTATGCAGCACGGCAGTACATCAAGTGCGATCTGCCTAAATATTTAAGAAAACTAGGCCTATAGGCGGATTCAGATTACTGCCTTATCAATAGACATGAATGTTTCTAAGCAAAATCAAATGAAACTTGAAAATCTGGCTTTAATATATTCAACTCAAGAGAAGGTAATTTATTAGTTCCCTACAAAATGCAATAAAATTCCCGATGAAAATAATGAGTTAGACAACTCCAAATCAATATACTATTAAACCTCTAAACAAAACCTGAAACATCTCTACATATTCATCCTCATTTATCTTGAATTCTAAGGATTTTCTCCATTTTCCACCAATATCTTCTTGCACGCCTCATAACACATAAAAGAAATGCCAGCAGCAGGTACTAATTTCATGCAGCTTGGGCCCAAACCCTTGTACAAACCTGAGACCCCTTCCTGCTCAAGTATGCTTAAAAGGGCATGAAGCATGTTCCGGTATTGTCTCCCGTTCAGAGCCCCAGCTTGCATGTATTTCCGAGCCACCTCAAGTGGGAAAGTTGCACTACAAGAAATCGCACCAGCTGCTGATCCTATCAAGAGAGTCGCAACATTTCCTATTTCCTCCTGCTTTAAGACTTGCTTGTAAGCTTTCTTCAATGAGTCATAAGCAAAATAATTGGCGGCAGAATATGGGACTACTCCAATTAGACTTGGAGTGAGGCCTCTGTACAGCTCTGCTGGTCCCTCCTCTCTCACAATTTTCAGAAAAGCATCCAAGAAATTTTTGTATACACCCCTCTGCAAAGAAATTCATTGAAAATGAGAAAAAAGGAACAAACTAGAGATCATTACCATCTTGGAGGAGAAAATATTCAGGATTATGGACGGTCAATTCTTGCATATACCTGCACAGTGAGTCGAGTTTTGAGTAATTCCAGCGGATATGTGACTAGTGTTGAGCTAATTCCAGCAACAGCGCCTGCAATTGGAGAAACAGGAAAAGGAAGTTTTGGCTGCTCTCCAGGTTTAGGTGTCAACTGCTTCGTAACCGTGTCATAAGCAAACAGCTGGAAAATTTAAGCCAAAAGAACATAATTAAATATACTAAAACTCAAATGACAAGACATATGGCTGCTCCAGAACAAAGTGTAGTGAGGAATCTATAGAGCACACATATCAAGTGAAAAGTATTACACAACTTATCCATGACAACTGAAACACTTTGCTAATAACGAATGAATTATCAATATTGGTATACTTTTGTGTCTCAAAAATATTCTTATTTTTAGAAGCAAAGGTCGGATAACTAGAGAATTTGACAGACTGCTTTATATACCCTGCTTAACAGAAAGGTTCAATTTGGAAAGCAACAATTCTACTTAACTGGAGCCAACTGCTTAAAATGGGAGAAAAGATAAACAGATAATAAAGTGCAAAAATAGAGACTTCCTAATTGCTTTAAGCCTCGGAAAAATTCAGATAAAACACTTACTTTACATCCTTGTGATTAAATATATTTTTCTTTCTGGCAATCTTGTCTAAAGTAAAAGAGTATAATTAGGTCAACACTTTTCATTATGACAAATATTGGAACAGTTAGGATCAAATAAAAGTAAGACAGGTTAGCAGCATTACCACAATAAGTTTAGAAATAGTACAAGTGATGCATTGAAATGACTTTGAGTAATAAAGTTGCATCTATAAACGCTGGTCAAAATAGTGAACCATAATAACATGACGTTATTGGCATCGGCAATCCCTTCCTTATCAGTCCATCTAGCCGGTTTTCCCACAATTACATGTTGTGGACCTCAAACTAGAATGGGAAGAAGAGAGACTAATGAATAGCATTGAGCCAAATAAATCATTAAACATCATTGCAGAACAGACATGCACGGGAGACAAGGATGATATTAAACACGAAATTGGCAACTTATACTGCAACCAATGAATAGCGCTCATGGCATCAAGGGTACAATATCAAATGCTGCACCACAACAAAGGCAGAGAAGATGAAACCAACTTACTAACGCCAAAATCCTGAGTTGTTAAAAGGAAGAAACACAGTAAACAATGCAACTAAAATACAAAAATTGTTCACACCTCAATTGCCTTGCTCGGTGCAACCCGAATGACATTCACCAGATTTCCCCTAAATAAGCCTGTCCATCCTTCATCCCTCATAATATTCTGGAATACTTCACTAGTTGAGCCTCCACAGCTCCCCACCATTAAATGTGTCCTTATTGTCTCCAGCGGAGCAACTGAAGTCCGGGATACTGCACCCGCAATTGCCCCGCTGATCAACCTCCTCAATGATGGATTCCCAACCTTTATTCGCAACTTAAGACCACCCCTTTTAGCCTTCTTCTTCTCGAATGCCCCTTGCTCTCGCAACTCAAAGTCTTCTTCATCAGCAAACAACTCTGATACCCCACTACCAATCCTAAAACTAGGTTCTGACAACAAGCATTTATCAAGCAAATTGGCCTGTGGAAGCTTGAAGCCACTATCACTCGAAGTCGGAGAATTTGGGGATAAACCAAAACCCACACCCATCTGCCCCACACTGGCGAAAAACCCACCTCGGTTATAACTTTCATTTACATCTAAGGGGCACCACAAAAACCCAATTCCAGAATTTGGAAATAACACATCGCCATTGATATCATCTCCCTTCAATATTGCTCTACCCATAAGAAAAAGCTTACTAGGTATCCCTGTATCCTTCAGTCCTGCTCTATGTAACTGGAGCAAACAGCTGCAACAAATACAACCCAAAAAATTCAATTTTTGCCAATAAGTACGTCCGAAAATAGATGTTACGGCAATTGAGACTCGAGAACTATGCCAAAAATCAATTTTTTCGGAAAAAAAAAAACTTAAATAGATGTTTCGGCAATTGGGACTCAAGAATTATGGCAAGAACCAAAATTTTCGCCGAGAAAAGAGCTTATATACCAAAAAAAAAAAAAACCAAGCAATAGGAAAGAATACACGAATATTCCATATTTATATGGTGAAAATACCGAGTAGGTGAAGATTACCAGGTTAGTTTGATTAAAGACAAACACAAAAGAGCCCTTTCTCTTCTCTTCTCTGCTCAGTCTCTCTACAAGAAAGAGAACTCAGCAGAGAAGGAGTTGTAAATGCTATACAAATGGGGTAGCTGATGATTGCCTTGCCTTTATTTGTAGTGTTTCTTTCGTTGCTTTAGCCGTAAAAAGTGGTGCCCTTTGGTGGGTGGGAGAAGCCTAACTATCAAGGTTTAAATAAACCGCTTGACCAAATACGACTCCTTTATCACCCAAGCCCCACAATCCAAATACGTTCTTTGTCCTGTACAGTGTACGGCTTTCTTTTGTTTAACAAACCGTCACCCCTCCAAAGCAAGTCACCCCTCCAAAGCAACAGAGACAATAACGGCGCTCCAACCGCTTTTATAATCTATATGGGTTCTATACAAAATTGCACTTTAAACTTTTATTATCATTACTTTCAATTTCACTTTGTCAATTTTAATCTGTCGTTCATTTTCTTGTTTGAATGATTTTAAAAGGAATGGGGCTTACGTTTGTAGGAAGAATGTCTAGATTTGTTTTTTGTGTGTGTGGTGTCTGGTGGTGTTTTTTGTTTTCTTGTTTGTGTGGTTTGGTGTTTTTTTTTTGGTTGGTGTGTTTGTGTTTTGTTTGTTTTTTTTTGGTTTTTTTTTTTGTTTTTTTCGTTTTTTTTGGGGTTGTGGTTTGCTGTTTGTTGGTGTGTGGTGTTTTGGGTGTTTTTGTTTTTTTGTGTTTTGGTTTTTTGTTGTTTTTTTTTGTTTTTGGTCTTTTTGGTTTTCTTTTTTGTTGTTTGGTTTGTTTTCGTTGTGTTGTGGTTGTTTGTTTGGTTGTTTTGTTCGTTGTTGTTTTGTTTTTGGTGTGTTTGTTGTTGTTGGTTTGGTGTGTTTGTTGTTTTTTTTGTTTTTTTTTGCTTTTGTCGTGTTTTGTTGTTGGGTTGTTGGTGTGTTGTTTGGGGTTTTTTTTTGTGTTGTCTTTTTTTCGTGTTTGGTGTGGTTTTGTTTGGGTTGTTTGGGTTTGGTTTTTTTGGGTTTTTTTTGGTTTGCTTGTTTGGTTTTTTGTTGTTTGAGTTTTTTTGGGTTTTGTGTGTTTCCTTGGTGGGTTTTTTCGGTTTTTTGTGTTGGGTGTTTTTTGTGTGTTGTTGTGTTTGGGCTGGTTTTGTTTGTGGTTGTGTGGTGGTTTTTTTGTTTTGCTTGGTTTTTTTGTTGTGTTTTTGGTTTTTTTTTTGTTGGTTTGGTGTGTGTTTTTTTGTGGTTTTTCCCCTTTGTGTGTATTTTTGCTTGGCTTTGGTTTTTTTTTGTGTTGTTCTTATCAAATGGTTGTTGGTTGGTGTTTTTTTTCATTTTTTTTTTCTTTTATTGGTTGGTTGGTCTTTTTTTTTGTATTATCGTGTACTGGTTTTATTTACTTTGTGCAAGTTTTTTATTTGTCCGTTTTTTTTCTGTTTTGTTTGATTTGGATTTTAAAGGAATGGCTACGAATAAATTTAGGTAAGGAAGAATGTTAAGCAAATAAATTTGAGTTTTTAGTGTAGAGAATGGTGTACCAATGAAGGGGTTTTAGTAAAATTACTTATGAACATTAAAGAGAATAAAATTGAATAATTTTGAACCTCTGACGGGTAATTTAGACTAATCAAAGACATCCAAAGGGGAGGAATGTGTAAATCACATGAACATAGGGGACTTAAGAGTTTGTAGAAATGAAAAAGAAGAAAAGAGTCAATAAACTGATTTTCACAAACTAAATCATTGTCAAAAGGATCAAATTAAATTTAGGACAATGACAGACACCACCACTGTTATTCAACTAATGGAAGGCTGCTTCTAAGTTGTAATAATAAGTTATTCAACTACTAATGGAGTCTTTTTTGTTTGTATCTTTTCTTTTTGAAACTCATCGTCATATATCATCTGGCAAGCAAAGTTTACATGCAAAAGCCACGATATCATTTGACTTAAATCATACTTTGCCATTATATTTATTCTATTTACACATATTTTTGTTCATGTTTAAATACATCTTTTTCGTTCCTATCCTTTTGATTCATTGTGCTAAAATGGGAGTGAAAGAATTTATCATCAGCAAAAACATGTGGAAGAAGGAATTATCTAGGAATTTAGAAGATTGCTCGTGCACCCCGCGAGCGGACACTCAAACGACTGCGAGGTGATTATTATATTATATCGAACTGTTTTGGATGGGGGCCTTAATTTTAAGGTTTTCTGTTGGGCAAAGGCAAAGCAGCCAAGTTTAGCCATTTCCATCGATAACTCATAACTGTCTTGTGATTCCAAAAGAGATGACTGAATGAGGAGAAACAAATGATTTAACAATCAAATCATAGGACTAAACAGTTTTACCAAAAGTCCCACTTCCTATGCTGCATGCACGCATGCTGTGACAGGACGAACTGCATTCCGTGAGAGTGCCACTGTCGGTATTTAGATATGAAAGCTCAGCAAATTTCTTAACCCATGTCAAAAAAGTGTTTCTTCGGTTTTGCTAGTTACCATACACTAAATTAACACCATCCTTCCTTGCAGTACAAACAAACAACACTCTCTTCTATTTCTATTTTTGAACTGACTTCAAAAATAAACGGAAACAAAGTAGAAGATATGTCCATTTTCCTGTATCCCAAACCCATTTTAAGCTAGAGCCAGACATAATATGTCGCAAACAGGATTACGAGTAATCAATACAAAACTGCATCCTCTCTGTTGAGCTTGATTAACTAAAGAAACTTAAAAGAATTCAGAAAAAAAAAAAATTTCAGTTAAAGCAAAACAGTTGAATGTCATTTTGATTTCCCTTCGTCCGAATAACCTTTTTTCGACGTTTTCTTGAATGATTTCTTGTTCGGCTTAAACTTGCTGGAGTTTGAGAATGATTTACCCTTTTGACTCCTCCGTTTCTTCTCCTCCTTCACGTTGTACATGGTCACAGCCTATGTTCGAGACAACACAAGTTCAGACCAAAAGCAAAGGAAGGTTTCATCCGAAGGTTAAACCAAAAAAAAATAAAAAAAAAAATCAATTAGATAGCAAGAACGTACCTTTTCAACATTGAGAATCTCATGGGAATTCTTTGAGATCAACTTGTTAAGAACTTTTTCAGTTTGCTGCCTCTCTAAGGAGCCCATTCCTGATCCTTCTGCAGCTGGTAGGAACTGAATGAAAAGGAAGCACAAATGAGTAGGTCCTAGCCTGTCATAAAAGTTTTTAACTCAACTTATACTTGACAAGTTTAATTAACCACCTTGCGATACTTCTTTTCATGTTTAGGGGGTTTTTCTCCTGGTAACTTCTTGTCAAACTTCCCACCACTGGCTGTTGCAGTTCCTGCCATACCGGCTATATTTTGTAGCTCATCCTTGCCAACTTTTCCAGGTGCAGCTTGACTCCCCGTTATGGGTAATCTTGTGGCAACAAGTTTAACATGGCTGCCACAGATTTTATTCAGATTTGTAGCAGTAAAGTATAAAATTGCACCATGCTTAAAACACTTGTGTTCATGCATGGATACAAGCATACATGCAATGCATTACTGGCCAAGTTCTATCAAAATTTTTTCATACATAAAAAGGCACCACCTAAGACAGGCTTGAAAATGGAAAACTAATACTCATTCATGAAAGGATTTCCAAATGAGGGAAACAAGAACATTCAAAACTCAGGTTTCTTATTCTACCTCGATTTATTATTCTATATGTATGAATAAGTAGTGCACAATAGACATCAAACTGTCCTTTTAAAACTCAGATTCAAAAACTAATACCACAAGAAAAACTGTGGCTTTGAACTACATCATCAGTTAACCTATTCAGGAAAGGACCCAGTGTAAGACAATAAGATGAAGAAAAGTCCACATCTATATAGTTTAAGCATGGATGCAGACAGCAGGCTGGGGGTGCGTAAGAGGCTTTCAGATTTACCTAGTTTAGGAAAAATAGATCATATTTCTGAAGGTGAATAAAAGTTTAAAAAAATGAGAACCAGACAATTTTTAGGGAAAAAAATTCAAGGGGTAATTGAGAGATAGTCTTATACATTAGCCCAATGATGATGTAGGAGCACCAACCTTGGTAAGGCACCAGCTTTTTTAGCTTGTTTTAAATTCTGCAACCGATTTTTCTCTTGTTTATCTACTCTCTTTTTCTTCTCTTCTCGCCTTTTGGCAAAAGGGTCATCTCCTGGCTCTGAGCATAGTCACGAAAGATCATCAAATCATACTCTACAGTCCGTCAGAATACTACTTAAATGATTCTACAACATGAAATATATATGAAGCGGAGAACAAAAGGTGGCTTTCTATGCAGTTTTCAAACTCATTAAAAGCTACACCAATCAAAGGAGAGTGGAAAAAGAATTAAACTGACAAATATATAGCAATGACAATTAAACTAACTCAAAAGTTTCTAAACAAACTAGAGTCCAATTCACTATTACTAATCCACAGTTAATCGCCATTTTCATACAGCTTAAAGTTCGAAAACTAGTTCAATTCCAATTGTAGCCAAGGGAAAGGCAAGCTACCCCATAATAACTAATCCAACCCCTGGCTGTTGCTTTGGTTACCAGATCTCAACACTCAATATATGCATTTCACACTTCAGTCCGTGGATAATTTCACAGCCAACTTGTTTTGTCCCATAAATTAGTATTTTAAATAAGCAAATCAGCTGTAAATTCAGCTAAACTCCAAATAAATGCTCAAAGAGGTATTAAACCACTTTCTCCCAGAATATGAATCCAGTAGATGCGAGTCTATAACTCAGTATTTTCTATTTTCGGAATAATGGCTTGACATAAAACAGTAACAACAGTTAGAAAAAACCAATAATAGCAACCTTAACAATAACAATCGCCAGAATAGTACAAACAACATGGTACTAATAATGATAATGGTTTTATAAGAGATGGAGATGAAAAGTTTCTTATTTACCCTCATTCATCTTGGCCTCAATTATAGGTACATCGTTGTCATCATTGACACGATCATAACCATGGCGTCGCTTCCAAGATTCTGTCTGTTCATCAAATACAACCTTGTCTTTTTTGCGTTTTTGAATGCCTGTAGATGATCATCAAGTAAGATAATAAGCCATTTTAATCCATGCCATGCCATGCTCTCTTAAGCATGCACTTATTCAATAGTTTGCGGAAGAAGTTATACGGACATAAGCATTTAGTCGGCCTTAAAGACAATTGAGACCGTCAATAACCCACCTTTCTTTTGGGCAAACACTTCCCATCTTGTCGGAGGTTTTGGTTTTGGTAGCTAAGGATAAAGAAAAAGAGTGTTAGCTTTCCAATGACACAATGAGACTAGGATGAGGACTAGATACAGCAGCAGCAGCAGCAGCTAAGCCTTTGTTCAACTAAACTCATTTTCTCATTTAAATTTAAGTAATAACATATCTTTCAATATGGTTTCTTTCCAATTCTTTATTGGTCTTCCTTTTACCCCCTTAATTTGAGCAATAATTCTTTATTTTTCATATGCCATACTGGAGCATTTAGAGCTCCCCTATTGCAAATATCCAAACCATCTTAAACAAGTTTTTCTCATCTTCTAATCTATTGGAGCTACCCTTACTTTCTTTTTAATGCATTCATTGCTTATTCTATCTAATCTAGTGTAACCACATATCCATCTCAACATTTTCATGTCTACTACTCTCATTTTTTGGTCTTATTCATATTTAGTCCGTAGATAATAGTGCAAAAATAAGTCCAAGCAGTACAAGAAATTGACAGAGGCAGAATGTTGGTGGCAATGATCTTTTATCGTTGGCAAGCAAGCAAGCAAGAGCTAACAATCTTAGCCTAGAAAAAAATAATAAAAGAAAATTTGAAGCATATTATTTGATGCCATGCATGAATAGCCAGAGAACTCAACAATTGAGTAACAAGTTTGGTTTTCAAAAGCCCTCTTTTATTTTTTTATCAAAATAAACCATGTAATCAATTTCCACCAAATTAATCAAAATTATATGAAAATATAGACATTAGCAAGCTATGGGCACACAGTCACAATATCCAACATATCACCTATATACATTTTTTATTCAGGCAATGTCACAAGCATACTATCCTTGAAAAAAATTCCACATATTCAACCAAACATGGAATAAAAATTAAAAAGTAACTAAAAAGTATTCAGCAACAAAGAAATATGGCAAAAAATGTATAAGTCTGCATGCAGAAAAGTAGAACTATGCAAGACAGGTTTGTGTATGTGAGAGTATACATCTTGGAAGGTTAAAAAAACCAAAAGAATAAGTTCAACCAGCAGAGAGGAAAGATAAAAGCATACAGGCTTCTCCCGTGGCAATTTTGTTGTTGGTGGAGGCAAAGTGACAAGCGGACCATCGGGGTCTTCTCTGGAAGGTAAATTAAAAAGAGCATCTGCTACAGCTTGAACTAATTTTGTGCCCTGCTCTAGAGTTTCCTCCACTAGCTGCTCCCTATCAAATGCATCCAACAAAAACGAACAACGTAAGAAACCCAGTGAGCTCCTCTTTCCGCACATCTTCAAAACCAAATTATAAAAGTATTAATCGTCCTAAAATAGACAGAAATCCAAAGATACTGACTAATTCGGAACTAGCCCTATAGCAAAGATCAATTTTTTCATTCCAAGTTCGCATCTTGCCGTCATATTCCAAAGAGAATTCGTATAAATTTCCAATTTTTATGCTTAGGAAACCATCAATAACAATATAAGTCAAGTAACAATGAGTTCTTGAACCAATAATAAAACACAAAAACAATTAAAAGGGACTACAAGTGGAACCCAGTATGATAGAAACAACCTTCAATAGAATCAAGAAACTTGAAACAAACACTAACAGTAAAGGGCCTAAAGAAGGGATGGGGGTCGTAGAGAAGGCTAAGAAAAGGAAACCTGGAAGGTGGAGAAGAAAAGCTGTGACGAGGGTTAAACGCCATGAGGTTTCCCAGGTCTATATCGTATTCTTCCATTTCTATCACTGTTGTTCAGTTGTGTGTGTATATCAAAAACTTTACGATTGTTAGATTTTCTGCTCAATGGAGGAGTGGGTTTGTTCTGCCCAGAAAACAAAAACTGCGAGGGTTTATGATTGGGAATTTGGGAGGACTGGAGCTGAAAGTCCTAAAATATTCTAAGTCTTTTTTTTTTTTTACATTTTGACCCTTTGAAATTTCATAATACTACTATTTGGTCCCTCTATTCGTATTTCATGGTTTTTTTTGGTGGTTGACAAAACCGTTATGTTTATTGAAAGAGTAATGATAGGGGAAGTGAAAAATTAGAGTGAAAGCGTAAAGTGACTTGCGTGGCAGTTATAAAAAGATAAACTAATACCCTAATTAAATGATAAGTGAACCCTAATGGATAATGGATAATTTTGTCTTTTTATAATTGCCACGTCTATCACTTCACGTTTTCACTCTAATTTTTCACTTTGTATATCATTATCCTTATTGAAAATTTGTAAAACTTACTAGTATCAGTTAACTTGATGTATATCTACCTAGTCATAAGCCATGCATAGAATTGGCTAGGCCATTCTTGAAAAGATTTTTTAATATAAGCAAATTTCGAGCTACTAACACAAATAACATTACTATTGATCTAAGAAAATGAACATTTATCAAAAGCGTGAATTAACTAGAATATATCATCAGCTGTAGCATAGACATCTAGGGTAGGAGTGTCAATAATAACTTATCATAGATATTGTTCTAAACTTCTAAATAAAGTAAATTATCGAATTTAAATATTTTTGTAATAGTACAATCCAGCCAATAAAATAATGAAAAAAAAAATCACTAATTCACGTATCAACTCTTCAATAAACCAACATTGAATTATAACATTATAATTCAATTACTCTATTTTGCAAAAAAGATGTGTATATTAACTCTTCCATATCATTATATCATTGAGAACTCAATTGTTCTCTTTTACAAAAATATATGGAGCAAACTATATCTGTATTTGTTAATGATTGTGAACAAATAATGGTAGGCTTAGAATTGAGAAAAGAAAATTAGAAAAATTCCTTTTAGACGTTCTTATATATAAGAGGAGAGTTGATCACAATTTTAACGCATAATAAAATTGATAGATATTTAGAATTACGATTTCAACTATCATTAATTGTGTTTTATATATGAGACAATTTCACATGAATTTTTATAAAAGAAAAAAAGACACAAAAACCAAACAAATAATATTTATGTTTTAGTTTCATCTATAAAAAAACTCTTCCATAAAGCCAATGTATGCTAATTGTGTAGGAAATTAATATTCGAAGTACCAAAATAATGCTTGTCCCAAACATCAGGGATCAGGATGCAAATTAGCCTTCAAATTTTGCAATTTTATTTTTATTTCTCTCGACTGCCTCCCATTTCAAGAATTGGGGTATTCTCTCCAGAATCAACAAACAGTGTCAAACCCCAAATTGATCGATCATCACAAAAGACCCCAATTTTTGGATCCAACGGAAAAGGTTTCTTGTTATCATCTCAATTTCCCCCTTGCCCATCTCTGATTTTACTCGATTTTATAAACGGACGTTAAATTTCTGTACTTGAATGTATGCTTGTTCAATTTCTTTCCTTTAGTGTATGCTTCTGTGTTTGGTAAATTTTGTTTCATTTGATTGGGTTTGAATTTCTTGCGATGGACGGTAACAAAGACGAAGCTCTGAAATGTTTGAACATCGCCAAGCATTCGCTCCAATCAGGAGATAAAGCCCGTGCACTAAAGTTCCTCAAGAAAGCCCGTCGTTTAGACCCTTCGCTCAAAATCGACGATCTCTTATCGGAACTCGATGCTTCAGGATCCGAAAATCCCACCGATGAAAACTCCTCAAATTCATCCGCCCAACCAGACAGCGGACCTCGCCGTAGGGTTTCGGCAAATGGGTCAGCGGTCTCGTCATCGTCGGTGGCGTATACGGAGGAACAGGTTACAATTGTGAGGGAAATTAAGAGGAAAAAGGACTATTATGAGATATTGGGTTTGGAAAAAAGTTGTAGTGTTGAGGATGTGAAGAAGGCTTATAGGAAGTTATCCTTGAAGGTTCATCCTGATAAGAATAAGGCCCCTGGGGCAGAGGAGGTGTTTAAGATGGTTTCAAAGGCATTTCAGTGTTTGAGTGATGAGGAAAGTAGGAAAAGGTATGATCTTGTTGGGTCTGAGGAGCCTGTTTATGAGACGCGTGGGCATCGGCGTGGTGGTGGTCCGGGTGGAATGCAAGGGTTTAATGGGTTTTACTATGACGGAGACTTTGATGCTGATGAGATTTTCAGGAATTTCTTCTATGGAGGAATGCATCCAGCCACGACAACACAGTTTGGTGGGTTTAGTTTTGGACCAGGAGGAGTTGGGGTCAGAATGGGTGGTAATCAGGGCTCCAATGGGTTTCTGAGAACCTTAATTCAAGTATTGCCAGTTATCTTGATATTGCTGATGAGCTTATTGCCTTCTCAGCAACCAATTTTCTCGCTTTCTAGGTCTTATCCATATGAATATAGGTTGACTACACAAAAGGGTGTGAATTATTATGTGAAGTCAGGGAAGTTCGATCAGGAGTATCCACCAAGTAGTACCGAGCGGGTGGCACTTGAAGAACAGGTTGAGGGTGAATATTACAGGATCCTTTCACATAATTGCAGAGTAGAGTTGCAACAATTTCACTGGGGCTATAGACGGGACACACCTAATTGTGATGCCTTAAAACGGTTTGAGGCCACAGCTTGATGGCATCAAGAAGGTGCAGTATCGGTTATTATTTTCTAGTTAATAGTTAGAGACTGCTTATGCTACAAGTTGTGCAAGTTTATTTTCTTGTTTATTTTGTATCTTCTTTTAGCTAAATCTTTAATTCATGTGACTATTGTTTCGTGGCCAGAAACTTCTGCTTGGTTCTGCAATTGCGTTGAGAAGGATTCATATAATCAGTTAGACAATACCTTTCTTGACATCATAATATTTTAACTAGTAAAGATTGCTGACTGTTTTCACTCAAGAAGTTAGATCTTCTATAGAATGCATTCCGATCTGATGGCAACTCAATTCCGTTCGTTGAAGCTGGTGCAGAAATATTGGCTTCAAATTTGAGTTGTGGGGGAATATTTCCACTTAAAGATGTGAAAAACCTTTTTTTTTCAAAGATGTTCCTAGTCAAATGGAGATCCATGGTGTACTTCCCCTAAAACAATTTCTTTTCCAACTGTGAAAGTCCAAAGATGGTGGCACTGAGTCTCTTAAAGAAATAAGAACATGTATAGACCCTTTCCAGTATCCATACTTCATGTGAATGTGAAGTTGTCTGAAGGTTTTGGAGTATGGATCAGTCAACTTCCAAAGTATTAAAGCTTTTTCTGATGAAGGGTTCTTCGCTTCTCTTAAGTTGAACTTGTTTTGTCTACACCTTTTTGTGAAATGGACTCTTAGCCAATAATAAGACATGTAAAAACATGATTTTAGGTTTCCAAAGGGGATACAAGAGCAATAGATGAAAGAATGATCTTCATGCTTACTCTTTCTCCAGTTTGTTCTTTTCATGCGGTGCTCTGTTTCTTTTGGTACTTTAATTATTGTCGTGTGCACGTGTATAGGTGCAGCATGACCTTGCTGCCAACCATATGCTCGGGAAAAATTGTTTTCTAGTTTTGGCAGTAAGAATTAGTTTTACCTGTTTGAGCTTGGAAGCATAAATTTGTAGAATGTGCTTACAGTTGTTCTTTGGTGCAGATGTGCTACTGCCAGAGTCAGAGGATGGGAGAGCCGTGATTCTAATGATCATTGGATACAGAGTCTTATTTGGTGGTGTAATTCAGGTCCTTTTGGGGAAGAGGCGTTGTTTTTTCTGGTTGATTTTCTGAACCTAGTGGTTCAGCCTTTGTTGGATTAGATATATCAAGAAAATTTTAATCATAGAATTGCATGTAAGTAAACATATCCTACGTATTTTGGATATACTATTTGACATCTTTCAACTTGTATGTCATCGTCTAATAATGCATCTAAATTTACATGCTGCGAATATTGGCCTGCCCGGAAAATTTTAATGAATTTCATTTTTGGTTAGTTCTATTATTGGAAGTTCTTGCTAGCGAATCAGCAATAGGTGGCCTGATTTATGGCTTGCTAAAATAGTTGTTATGTTTCATTGGCAGCCTTGCATCCGTTTCTGCAATGTGTCGTATGCTATAGATGGTGCAACTAATTATCTAATACCATGGTGTGTTTCTTCAAACCATAACTTGATAAGTTTTCTCTATCAATGAATTTTTACAATTCCCTAAATTTCCATGTGCAACAACCACTGCTGGCCGCTCTTCTAACCTATATGTTAACCCAGGAGATGCAATTGTGAGCGAAAGTCAATTTGATTGCACATTCATTTCTTGTTCAAAAGTTTTTACTGTGCAAAACAAAGCAGATTTCACATGTCAAATTTCTATTTCTACTTGGTGACAAAGAATCACGATTCAGAAAGACACGTTGATAATCCGTGCAATACAAGGCTCCAAAAACAATGATAGCAATCATACGGAAGGTAGACCTGCAAAGTTAAGAACAGCGCACAATGCAAGCAAAATCGCACAAGTAGACATGCAAAAGTGCTAGTACATAATGCGCATGTCAAAGAGGTGAGAGCATCGTCATTGGATTCAATATATTCTGTGGAGAATACATTTGTATTTCTGAGAATTTTCATTCTACAAAAGTGTTTGCCAAACAAAATAGAAGTCAGCTCTGCCTCTTTCTAACAAGCCTATTCCTTGGAAGTAATAACCAGCAGTCCCAGAGCACCTATCAATATGTACTGCAAGAGAAATGAAATATCCAATCAAAACTCAATTGCCATAGATAATGACGTCAGCAAACAGGATACAAGTTTCATGATAGTTGTTCAAACTTCAAACTTAAGGATGATTTCAAACCTTGATGATAGGCTTTTCAGTCATAATTATAGTCACCCAACCTACGTAGGGCAAGAACCTGTAGAGACGCAGAAAAGACAGAATGAATTCATTTAAGTAGAGAAATGTTCATGTGAGCCGTCCTAAAAGAAGATCATAATCTTCATATAAATGAATTTTTAATCTGAATACTAATATTTCCTAATAGAAAAATACTACAGAGCAAATCATTTCCAGACAGTTTGATCTCATAAAACTACAGAGTACATATTTTGAGATTTCAGAAATAGTATTTGCAAGAAAGATTTCTAGATCAAGTTTGCAGCACATTATTATTCACTCATTTCTGATTTATGAACAATCATCAGCCGACAAACAGAAAACGTCGAGAATATCTCATAGACGTTGTGAGGATATGGATGGGTCAAAATATGTCCTCAAGCATGAAAACATGAAGAGCCTAGTGACAAACTCAGAGGGTATTCAGAACTGACTGTAATAGGAAAGCACCAAGACTAGCGCAAAGGTTTTCTTTATTACACAATTACTTCCACACAGACATAAGAATTACTAACAATGAAAGTGACATTTTCAGTTTTGTTAAATACTAAAATACCATCAAAGTTTCACAAAATTTATAAGGACATACTACTACATTAGATCCCACAAACAATTTGGTGACGAACTATAAAAAAACAGTCCTGATGTCAGCTTACCCGACAGCTCTTCCCATTATATGATGTCTATGCAGCCAAAGCTGACCATGAGCATAAAGAAGTCTATCATCCCCAAAATTGTTATCTCCTGATAATATTCAGCACAATGGTAACGAGTTAACATTATTTAAGGATAAGAGATCAAGCTATTGAATCCAAACAGTAAGAAGAAAAATTATTTTGCTGATGCTTTAAAATGTACAATGCAGGATGAAAATTTTGCCACAAGTAACAAAAGTCTCCTCTATTACATTGGTATCTCTTTTTATGTGCAATTGTGTAAGACACCATTTTCAGTAAGTGCCTAGTACCTTTTGTGAGGACATCAACCTCTCCAGTATCTTCGTGCTCATGAACCTACAATAAAGCACAATATTGTGCAAATATAACAATGAAAGAAGTTGGAGGTGGAATAAGAGTATAGAAGGGGAACAAAGGGACAGGTTATCTTTTTTTTGCACAAACCTAAATCAAAAGAGAAAACCCATGAGGGTTGTTCTATATTTTCCGCGATGTCACAAAAGAGGGTTGTTCTGTACCTCTGACATCTCTGTCCATTCAATCAAATACCTCTGACACCTCTGTCCATTTCTATCTTTTCCTCTATTCTTTTATGGGACCAGAATAAGAAGCAAATAACTAATATCCAGACTTTTTTAGCCAAAAAAAAACTAATTCTCAGACATGCAATCAACTTATTTCCCATCATTAAAAGGCTACAGCTTCTAAAAACAAGAAAAATGTTGTTGTTTTCATGTTTACCTTAATTACTCGGTGGACAATAGGAATTTCACGTCCCTGTAAAACAAGCATATAAATGAATATAAATAGGACAAAAACAGGGTCAAGACAGATTTAAAACAGCCAAAAAAGAACCAAATAAAAGTAAAATAATTAAATAATTATATGTCTTTACTCAATGACATTCATCAACCATCCAAATCATTAAAAATTTCTTGAGTGGGAATCCATCATTTAATTACAAACAAAAGTGAAAAATATTGATGCAACTCACTGTTATGAACTACATACTTATAATGGATACACATGGTGCTCTCAGCAAATCACAATTACGAGATTACAAAAGTACCAAACTTCTAGAAATCACCGTCGCTCAAAAATGTATTTCAGGCCAAAAGGAAAAGAAACTGTGGGAGCAGTCAACTGATAGCACAAGCAATACAAAATCATTCTTTGTAGAGAAAGAAGAATATTCACTTGGGTAAATCCCAAAGCAAAGTGCAGAACTACAGAGATGACAATAAAAAATCTACATACATCGACATTGAACACGACAATTTCTCCTGCACGAATGGGGTCCTTGCTCATATGCAAGAATAAAATGTCACCCTGTAAGAAATTAAATAATTAAAATCTCGAAGGTTAGTACATAAAATGAGGAAAGCCAAAACAAATTTAAGTCAAAATCATCTGCAGTTGACAAAATGATTACAACAAATTGAGCCTTTAAAATAAAAAGTAATGGTTGGTTACGATACTAAAAACAATGCGAAATCTTCAATGGCTCCAGCAGATGGAAAGATAAATTCTTTCCAATTCATTTCTATCTGTTCTCAGTGTGCCAGAATCTTGAACATAAAGAATGGAACGCGGAAAACATATACGCAGAGTCAAAGAAAAAACCATCATATTGCACAGGCTACAAACTATTACTTGTCAAAGATAAGATCATCAATACAGTGAAGTGGGAAAATAATGATTCGGAAAGCCAACCCAAAGAGTAAAGATTTAATGAAATGAGAAGAGCGAGGTCCGTCCTTCCTACTTTTCCATACTCTTATGATTTTTAATTTAGATGCTAATGGATCAAATTCTCACAGCTGACATATTCAAGCCAGAAGTGTGCAAAGGAAATAAAGAGAAAATGTAAATCCCAGAAGTACCCATGAAATACATAACTCTCATCTCTATGAGATGATTCACTCCTTCCCAAAGCAGCAGCCTCAAATCAGAATAACAACTAAAACTCAGTAAAAAGTATGACTTGGGCACCGCATTGGGTAGCATAAGTACAACCTTAGTCAGAATTAAACCAAGAACCACAAAAGCTCACCCTTTTAAAGCCAGGCTCCATGCTTCCAGAGAGCACAACAACTACAGGCGACTCACTACCAGTTACGCACATCAATCCTTTCCAAATAATCAGAGCCGAAGTAACTATCATTCCTGTGAAAACATTCATTCATTGAAAATGTGATAGTTGTTTCTTCCTTCGGAAAATCAGAAACTCGAGAAAAACATAAACTATTGAATAGCACCATAAGCCATGTTTACATAAAGCTACCAACTTCCTTGACTTCCATGAATTCATGGAAACTAGAAATGTGACCCATCTCCAAATTGCATTTGTTAAAACGATCAGACTATATTTCTACCAAAAAAATCCACTGTATGATGCATAGATCGGTAAACAGAACAAAAGAAAGCCCTAATTCAAACTCCAACCGGACAAACTTCACTCAAAAAGAAAAACGAAAAAAAATTTGATAAAGATGGAGAGAAGAGCTAACCTAAGCTGACGGCTTGTGTGAGAACTTGTCTGAACTGTAACGATTTGACGGAGTCGAATTGCTCGCCGATCCACCCCATTTTCTCCCTCTCGCAGCACTGTGTGTGTTTGTGTGCGTGTTTCTCAGGGTTTCTCACACCGCGAGCTGTCGGTTCGCTTCTTGTCTCAGTCACACGGCCAACTGAAACGAAACTGAATTCACCGGCACTTTGTTAACCCTGGGCCACTGGATCCAGTATTCCAGTGGGCTAGTTCTTTTGAAATGGGCCTATAAAGTTTGGGAAATTCCAAGACAGTAATTCAAGTGTAATGGGGAAAGATTGGACTTTTTGGGAGTTGGAACCAATCATTTAGTCTAAGACAAAAATAAACTAGTTTACTAAAGTGTTTTTTTTTTTAAATACACACATTTACATGGCAATGGATCTTTTATATTACTTTTGTGTATTACTTCATGTATCACTTTATAAGATTTTGGCAAGTGTATTTAACTTTTATCTCTTAGAATTCACTAACCATGTCCGCTTGATAGAGTTTTAGTATTATTTAAAGTACACGTATCACAATTATATATAGAGTGGTATACTAAATGGTACAGGAAATCCAAAACTCATTTACATGCATCTCTTATGTCTCGAATTCTAGAGTTGTATGTGGGAATGCTACCTCCCTCACCAATAGCCATTAGCCTATACCACATGTTTCAATAAAGTATTGGGTGGTTAATAACTACCGACTAATTAGTTGAGTTAGTGGGTAAGACCTAATACTTTCTCTCCATGTATACACAATGACTCACTATTACGTGTGGTTGACTCTTTACCCAAAGTAGTGGGTCATTATATACACACGGAGAGAAAGTATTGGATATTGCTTACCAACTCAGCTGATGAGTTGGTGGTTATTAACTACCAAATATTTTCTCCACATGTTTGAGATATAGTTTTAATGCATAAATTTTTGCTTTCTAGATCATAGTTTATAAATTACAAAATGAAAGTTCAAAACAAATAAATACAAATATCACATTTCAAAATATATTATAGATGTGAGAAAATAATTGAAGCATAACCCTTTTTTTTTTATTTAATTTTGAAAACTATAAAAATAAAAAACATTTTGTAAATTTTATTACTTGTTTGTTCATCTATCGAGCTAATAAAAGCATTTAAATTTCTTTAGAAAAAGAAAAACTATTATAATTGATGTCATGAGAATTGAGGCATATTATTATAAAATTAAAACTAAGAATTAGGAATATAAAATTATTAAAAATAAGAAGTAATTTACTTGTTATTTTTTTTTTATTAGTTAAGCCTAAATCCATAATTCCCAAAATAAAAGGCCGAAAAACACGTGTGATATATACTACGACATCGTAGGACCATAATACTAATCTTTTTTTTTTTTTAACATTATTATATAGCTGGACCTTAAACCCTAAATCTACCGGCCGGTCTTTGCAAAATCCTAATAAGCCCCACCCTATCTTCCATCCCCAGCACTCAACAGCAACCTTCACGCCGCACGACAATGGTTACTTCTCTCTTCCTTTCAATCTCTCAGAGTAGAGTATTCAGTAACTCTTTATCGTAATGTTTAGTAATTTTGTCCAAGTTTAATTTATTGTGTGTGTGTGTGTGTTTGTGTGATGTTCAGACTGGTGAAGCTGTGAACCCGAAAGCCTACCCACTGGCGGACTCGCAGATGTCAATCACCATACTTGACCTGGTTCAGCAGGCTGCTCATTACAAGCAACTCAAAAAGGGTGCCAATGAAGGTATCTCACTGTTTTTTTCTTTTGTATTTTGCTTTAATAATAAATAGTATGAATATAAAGAATATGCAAAGATTCCGTCTTTGGAGCAACTGAATTAATGGGTGGTTATTTTTTATTTTTTTTGAAATTACAGCAACCAAGACACTAAACAGAGGAATGTCAGAGTTCGTGGTGTTGGCCGCAGACACTGAACCACTTGAGATCCTTCTTCATCTTCCACTCCTTGCCGAAGACAAGGTAATTTTTTTTTGGGTGTAATTTGATGCCTATTTTTCTTTTATTTTGTTATGTTAGCCCAAATATTTTCGTTTATTGATATCGTTTTGTGTTTAATGCTTGCTTCTGAATTTTAACAAGTCAAAGTATGTTCTTTAATATTAGCAAGATTGCTTTCTTTTTCTTTTTGTGGTATCACGTGGTGATTGGCTGTTACAGCAGGCCGCAGTTCGTATGCAGATTCATTCTATTTGGGTTGTATGAAGCAATGATGGAAAGATTTTAGTGTCAAAGTTGCATTTTGAAGTGGGAATCATCAACTTTATTTTTCTACTAATGGAAAACTTTTAGAAAGAAATTAACTTTCAATGTTTTATGCATGACTATTATTGCTTAGACCATTGATTTTCTGAACAAAGTTGGAATTATTCAAGTTCTTTTGAACTTTTTCACAAGTGTACAGTTGGCATCAATCCAAACTTGCAAGCAATTCCTCCCACAACACACAGAAAACTTTTTTCTGGGCCATGATATATGAAATAGTTCAGTATGTAGCTACCGGTAAAAGGATTCAATTTAATGGTTTTCTGTTGCTATGAAGGTTCACTGGCTTTAGTATTTGGATTTTCAGGTTTTTGTTGTTTGAACTCTCTAAATTGCAACTTACAGTTGCATATTGTCCATATTTTCATCTTGTGCTTGAGCCTTGAAGCAGTTATTTGATAAACATGACTGGTGCTTCAATGCATCTGTGTATTGATTCTTTTTCTTTATAATTGGATTACATTGATCTATAAATAACCCGACTTCATCACTTAATTCTGCTGATTCTTTGTTGCAGAATGTTCCTTATGTTTTTGTCCCTTCTAAGCAAGCACTTGGCCGAGCATGTGGTGTCACAAGACCTGTAATTGCATGTTCTGTAACTAGCAATGAAGGAAGCCAATTAAAGTCCCAAATACAGCAACTCAAGGTTCTTTGCTATCTTAATTTGTGATTCATTCTTCACTCTATAGTTATTTCATGAGCACAAAATATTGTTTATATTGTTATCTTCTCTCTTCGGTTTTGTTCGTTATGCTTATATTGTACTTTCAACACAGGATGCCATCGAGAAGCTCATGATCTGAGAAGTCATGGAGTGTGTTCGGAGTGATGGGTCTCTAGAAGTCACTTCTTCAGAGGCTTTGACTGATGGAGTTTCTTTTGATATTAGGAAATCTCAAAACTTTTTTATGTATTTTTATTCATGGATCTTTATGACAATATAAGGTGAGAAGTGATGTACTGCGCCCTGTTGTCAATTAGAAGTTAAGCTGTAACATGTTTGAATAATCTATTCAAGTTGCTGCTGTTGAGTGTGCTTGTCATTCCTGGTTGATGTCATGATCCACATTTTCTCTGACTTTTTGTTTTGTTTTGTTTTGTTTGTTAAGGATATGTGTGTAAGAGTAGAGGTTTGCAGTAGATTTGTAGAGGTTTTGATTTCAGACCAGGGACAGCTTTCTTTCCCCCATTCAGGATTGTATTAACGGTGTTTTCCCTTTTTGCTCAAAAATTGTGGGTATACCAGTTTATATTCTATAGAATCATTATCTTAGCAGTTGAGTTCAAAATAACACCAATAAGGCTTCATGCCTACATATTGGCTATTATGCAACCCAAAGTTATCGGGCACCCTCAAAGAAGATTTCTGTATATATGAGGTGAGAGAACCTGAAATTTACAAGGATCAGGTAGGAATCACGAGAAACAAAAACCCCAAGACAAGACGACCAGACCATGAATTTAGAGAATTACAATTTTACATCGGTGGTTTGCTAATGAAGTGGTTTACTTCTTTAGCGCCAACAGTCAATGGGTAGGCAGTGGGTGGAGGAAGCATACAAGGGAGTCTGGGAACTGCAACATTATGCAGCGTATGGTGAAAGGATATATAACGAAAAATTAGCAGTTCGTTGAATGCTCAATCTTGTGTGGTTTTGCAAAAGCTAACAAAGTTGCCTGTAACAAGACTTTCTGTGCAAATGATGATCTCTGGCAAAACTTCAACCGGGCAAGTTTATAGGCAGCCAATCCCATTGGCAGGCTCAAAAAATTGCTAATTTACTCAAACCAAGTGATATATAATCATTTTCCTTCTCTTTCTCTAAATATTTCATTTCTGATCCTACCCATCCTGCCATCCTATAAATTTCCTCAGACTTGGGGTGCGACTTGTCATCAGAAGAGAATCCGTGCAAATATAAAGAATCATTAGCACTACCGGCATCAACCCAACTAAATCCTCTCTCTTTCTTCACTCCTTTATCTCTCATTCCTTTCCTTATTTGAGCTACCTTCTCCCAAAACCCTTTTTCTGCAAACAAGTTCGCTATCAACACATAAGAACCTGATTCTCCAGGTTCCACTTCAATTAAAGCATCAGCTACCTTTGCAGCCAAATCCACATTGCCATAAATTCTACAAGCTCCGAGCAAGCTTTGTAGTACAGATAATCCTGGCCCTCCTGGAATTTGATCTTTTAGCTCTTCGGCCTCCTTCAGTCTCCCAGCCCTTCCCAACATATCTACAATGCAGGAATAATGCTCTGAAGATGGTTCAATTGAATGGTCCTGAAGCATGGAATTGAAAATTTGGATTCCTGTTTCAACCATCCCTTTTCTGCCACATGCTGTCAATACAGAAAGGAAAGTGATCGAATCAGGCTTGACACCCTTCTTCTTCATTTCATTGAACACATTCATTACTGATTCATAATCTCCATGCCTAGAGTAAGCAGATAGTATTGCTGTCCAAGCAACTTGGCTTCTTTCACCTGACTCATGAAACACTTTTAGTGATTCGGAAATGCTTCCACATTTTGCATACATATCAAGGAGAGCCCCTGAAACAACTGGATTGAAGTTCAATCCAAGCTTTACTAAATAACAATGACAGAACTGCCCATAACGCAAGGAAACTGAATGGGACGAGCCTATTGCATTTAAGACACTGCCAAAAGTATATTCATTTGGCCGAGACTCTAGTGAAGCTGACAAGAACGTCTCTAGAGCTTCTTGGCACATCCCATTTTGAGCATATCCAGAAACCAAAGCATTCCATGATACAGTTTCTCGGTAATCAAGCTCCTCAAAAACCTTCATCGAGTCTCTCATGGACTTAAACTTTGCATACATGGTCACAAAGCAATTAGCAACATTCAACTTTGATAAAAAGTTCATCTTTATACATAATGCATGAACCATTAGACCTTCCTGGTCCATATCATTTACAGTTATTGCATGAAGTAATCCAACAAATGTAACCTCATTTGGGTAAACTCCCTCCCTTCTCATATTCTTAAATATATTCACAGCATCTTCTTCATTAATGGAGAGCATTGTTGTCCAAGAGACAACATTACAGTCAGCCATTCTCCCAAACACCAAGTTGGCATCTTCGACAACATCACACTTTGAGTACATTGAAATCAAAACATTACAAACTGAAACATGAGTCCCATATCTTCTCTTAATAATCAAACTGTGGACCTGCCTCCCAAACTCCAAGTTTCTCTCATGGCCACAAGCTGAAACAACGCTGGCGAATGATACGTGATCAGGCTTCGTGATTTCTCGCAGCATTTGAATAAATCCCAATATTGCCTCCAACCCATAGCTACCCTCTTGAGCATATCCCGAGAGCATTGCATTCCAGGAGACTAAATCTTTATCAGGGACTTGAGAGAATGCTCTTTCAGCTTCAATTATCTTCCCCCACTTTGAATACATAGTCACAAGTGCATTTCCGACAAATACTTCACTCCCCAATCCAAGTTTGGCCACAAGACAATGTAATTGTACTCCAAAATGGAAATCCTCAATATCAGCACTGTGCGCCAAGATGGTAGTACAACTCACTGCATCAAAAATAACTCCAATAGAATGAAAATGACGAGCGAAACTGAGTGCTTCTTGCCCATCATGTAACCCTGAAAGCAGAGTATTATAAGAAACAGTATCCGGGTTTTCCAACTTATTGAAAATGCAGAAAGCCCGATCAAAATGGCCCGATTTAGAGTACACATTCATCAAAGAATTTGAGACGGTAACGTAATAAACAAACCCTGTAGTCACTGCGAAGCCATGAATTTGAGTCCCAATATCGAGGTCATTACGACAAGCCTTGAGAGCTAATGCAACTTCAACTTCGTCGATTTCTGAAAGACCCATTTGAAGCTGATTCTTAAAAATTTTAAGGACTTCAAAATTGTTATTCGTCCGTACATGATTGAGCATGGAGCGGTGTGCAGAGGCAATGTCCGGTTGGGGAGTTTTGTCGAATGATAAGTGTTCATTGTGAAATGTGAGAAATCTTTTCGCAGCTGTGAGCAGTTGAATCGGTTTGGAATACGAAGCATTCAGTTTTAGTTGGCGGGTAATCATAAGAGACCGTTTGGATCCAAAAGGCCGTTGGGATTTCAGTAAAAATGAAAAAAGCCGTCTAATTCATGGCGCAATTCTATTGTGGACCCAGATACTGTTGGCAAATGTATGGGCATTGGCGGGAGATTCAAAGAATGTTGTGAACGGATAAGAATTTATTTTAGTGGTGATGGTAGATTATTACTTAATTAATAAATTAGGATTTGTTTAGATACCTATTTTTTTTTCCCAATTCTTGTCTCATCTCAAAATGACTTGCATATTTAACACAACTTATTAAAACAAAAATTTTCAACATTTCCAAAATAGGCATTAAACCATGTTAATCTTTTTTAACTTCTTTTAATCATTTATATTAAATATATTCTTTTTTAACATTAAATGCAATTCCAAGCTTCGTTTTTTTCAATTTTCAAAATAAAATACATATTTTGAAAGTAAATTTTGTATTCAAAACTGTGCTAAATTTGTCAGGTTTATTCTGATTGTAAATCCATGTCTCTCAAATATATCTGCTCAATTTGTTAAGTTTATTCTTGTTATAAATCTATAGCTAATGACAAAATTAACAAAAAAATAAAATCTGTGAGGCATTGGTAATTAAGAAAAAGGATAAGATTTAAGAATCAGGGGGATAGTGGGGACTTAGGAGGCATGGCATGATTGAAGGGGCACATAAATCAAATCAAATCAAATGTGCTACCTGGAATAACTTAGAATTGACAAATTGAGATAGATCTACTATAAACTTGTGAAAAGCAAAAACAAGTTAAGACCAAATGGTGGGTTTAGACTTGAGAAGCAATTCTATCCATCTCTGGTGTCCTCCCTTGATTGGGTTTGACATTTTATCAAATAATGGAGTGAGTTGAACCATAACCATTCAAGTAGGAAATGGGATCCAACTGAGCAATTCTAAGTTTTATGGATGTAGTTACGCCTCTAGAGAGGATAAGAATAGTGGAAATCTTCAATTCTCAATTCACTAAATGATAAATGTCAAATATGCGTTGAATGTATTTTAACATCGAAAATGAAACAAAAAATGTAATATAAGATCAAAAGGAGATCAATGTTAAATATGCGTTGAATGTATTTATACATATAAAATGAAACAAAAAAAATTGTAATAAAGGGTCAAAGGGAGAAAATATTCGTATAAAAGAGATGAGAGATTCAAATAGCGAGTTAGACCATTCTTTAATATAAACGAGGTAACAGAAATAATGTCTTCAAGTTGAAAACGAACGATAGGACGTTTTAGAAGACTAATTTTTTGTTTATTTATGTGTTTGGTGGTCAATATTTTGTTTCAAAATTCCTCTTGTTGATACGATGGCATTGGAGATTGGACTATATATAGGAGACTGATGGTTGTAATTCCAGAATCCACATACTTTTTTATAATATCTTGCTTCACCTGTAATAACCAAGTCAATGCATCATGTCAGTCAGGAGATTGCAGGAGACTATGACAAGAAGGAAAATTTGGGTCGCATCCACTCTTGATTTATGCATTGATTAGGTTAAACAATCCTGGAGGACTTGTAATTTTCTATGCCGTGAAAATGGAAAGAAAAGACCAACAAAAATGAAAGACAAGTTGGTTAAAAGTAGAAACTTTAAAAGAACTGGAAACAGTTGAAGAAGCATTGTTTCTTCACAAGTGCACAGACTGTAAACATGCCGCACAAGTGCAGGAAAGAAGAGAGCGTACACAGAGATAAAAGAGAATTCTTTAAGGACGTATATATAGGATAAAGGAAGATTCACACTACTACTATGGATTTATGCAAAACATATTTTGTCCCTTTATTTTGCTATTTCATGAGAAGATTTTCAGAACCAAAACTACTTAAATAACAATATAACTGCAGTCCTGCTTTTCTCATGACCGTCATTTCTTGTACGTGTTTGCATTATTAATGCAGATCCCGTAGGAAGAATAATCACCATGAATGCATGAAACTGTACTGTTGATTATTTTTTGCAAGTTGGGAATCTTGGGATTTCTTAGTTTAATTACATAGGTTGGATATATATACAATAAAGATTAAATCTTGAACATCCAGACTTTCATAGTTTCATATATATATATATATATATATATAGTAAGTCAAGCATATTCCTATTATTCTATACAGTTTCCCTTTTCTTTTGCTAGCATGCTGTATAGACTCATGCAGTTTATACATACTTCTGGAAGCCCGTTGGATGATAAAATATAGATAAAAAATGGAGAAAAGCCAGCTCCTCGTGAATTGTACATAAAAATGATAAAGATTGCAATATGTGAAAGACAAAAAACTTTAAACAAACGACAGAGGTACTTTTATTGTCAAATCTTTGCAAGCTTAACTTGTTTCCCATGGAATCATCCATAATCAAGATTTTTATTTATGTTTTAACTTAAAAAGATACTCAGTCTTAAGTCCATCACACACAATCGAGAAGGCAATCATTCAATAATGTTCTTGATTTTCAATTATTGAAAAAGTCATTAGATTATGACAGGACAAATTAAATATTATCGTGTGTGTTCTTCCCTGTATATTACTCCATTGATCTGGGATTATATCGAAGCTAACACGTTAGATAACAAGTTAAATTAAGTGGGGAGATCGAATTAAAGCTAATATTGCCACAGATTTAATGCAGATTGGTGGACAAGGAAGAGTGGAAGACAAACTATAGTGGCTACATTCATATATGATAATATCAACAAAATTATTCACATGTATTTGAGGGCATGCACTTTTTTAACATATTTAAGAAAAGAAGAGGGGAAAAAAAAAAAAAAAAAACAACTCCCCAGCTGTGGGAACTTCCATTCTTTCAACTCAAAACAAGAAAAAGAATTATGGAGACTGGTATATTTTTATAATTTGTTATGAATAGAGGTCAAAGTTGAGAGAGTGGCATAGAATGAAGAGTCGATGGATTTAGTGGGGAAGAAAAGTAGAATACATAAGATTTGATAGAGGGAGGTGTGTTGCTTAGAGAGATGGGCGTTGGTTGGTATCAACCTTGGAATCTTTTTTTTGCTACTACTGCAGGAGCCAGGAAGGAAATAGTAGTTCATGTTCCATGTTGCCAAAGTGGATGGCTTTTGCCTTCATAATTCTCGTGCCAATACACTTGAGACATACCAACTGCACATGCATATGATTAAATTTCCATGATGAAAAATCAAAATCCATGAGAGAAACATATGACCCAGTTGGGATTTGCAGGCCTTCAATCCAACTATATATTATGCTTTGTAGTTGTTGGATGATCTTATCTTAATTACTAATGAACTGTGTCACATTTGAAGATGCACAATATATAACTTGACAGCCAGATTCATCGACTTGTTTTTGTTAAGATTCATTGAATTAGATTCAGGAAAAAAAAAGAGAGACAAACAGGAGAGAAAGAAAATGAGCATACCCTTACAATGAATGTACAGTTTTAATAATTACATGATAATGAATGGGAAGAAGCTTTTAGTTATTTGATGTTTTTCTTCATTTATTTAGCAGTAGTAAGAATAGCAAGTTGGCTGTTTTCTCTAGTTTTTATAGTCTTTTTTTTGTCATTAGTGTAGATGAGAACGGTGATTCACATTCATTTGGATTTATCGTCGAGATAAATGAAGCTTCTAAATATCCAAGATTGGTACTCTGGTTTTTTTAGGAATCATGATGAACTGGATAGCTTGCTGTGACAGCACCATTTTCTGTGGCTTCTGGCCTCTTACATGATTGCATTATTCTTAATAAAAGGCATTAAACTTCAAAACCATAAATGAATTCAGTATATATAGAACTCTGTCAAATTATAAAGTGGATCATATATAGCCAAATGTTTAAAGAAGAATGAACTATTGGTGCCCTTTGTTTCATACCATATATTATGAATAAGCTTGGACTACGATTCTTATTCGGCTTGAAAAACATATTGATAGTATTGAAAAACATATTTTTTGTTTGAGTCTCTTTGGCTTAGGGAAGATAACCAAATTAGACCATGCTGGCTTTAATAGGTTATACATTCATATATATCTATCTTGCCAAATGGAACATCACAAATTTTCAAGCTCATTGACAAATTTGATGATATTTATGTTTCATCTATACCTTAATTTGGGAATCTCTTATTCTTAATATCCGAATAAGGGAGGAACCGAAAGCTTTCAATGGCCACTGAGAAGAAGCCAAACATAATAAACAAAATGGGGAATTAAGAGTATGAGTCGTGCTGCAATTTTGCACAAGTCACAAAATGGGAATCTCTTGTTACAAACCCTCCTTATAATTTGTGCCCACATACACACAGAGATGCAATACAATCATTGAATAGATAAAACCAAAATGTGAACCATTTTGGCTATAAATGTGGGGTAGCTAAAAGCACTAACAAGCAAGAACTCAAATATTCAAGCTTTGGCTTTGCACGTGTACTGTTGATCACAGTTTCTATACACCGAAAGGCACGCACCCTCATCATCCAGAGATATGTGAAAGAAGAGGGAGGGAGAAGTGAGAACCGCGAGATAATTCATAATTGAAGTGATCATTTATTGTTATAAATGGAAATGCATATTCCGCATATTCCAAAATCTTCCCACCTTACTTTCCACTCTCAAAGGTTTCCAACAAATCAACATCAACTTTAAATTTCCTCATTTTTTTCTCTGATAAGAAACACAGACAACCACAATAATCAGCACTGATCCTAGAATCTTCTGTTCAAAATGCGTTAAGCCTAATCTATAGCAAGCAGTGTCTGTCCCAAGTAGAATTGGAGGGTGATAATTCAGTCGGAACACTTTGCCTATAAATGGACTAAAGTCTTAAGGCATTTTGATCAATTAAGTGTGATTGCAAAATATTGCATTGCAAGCAAATAAGTTCTTGGTTAGTCCTTGCTATATTTTCAGCCAGCCACTAAAAAGAAATGGTTAGTATCCTCATAATTAACAACAATTAATTTCGTCCATCTTACAAGAAGTAGTTCAAACTAAGTCCTTGCCATGAATACATGTTTGTGATATTGCAGGAGGGAAAGATGAGTTGGAGTAGTGCTCTAGATATTATCAACTACAAAGGGTTGCCAGCTGATAAGAGCAAAACCGGTGGTTGGGTTCCCGCTGCACTTATCTTAGGTTTGTTTTCTTGTCATTTCACAAATATATAAAGCTATATGTTACTATTATATGTATCTTATCACTTGCTCATAGTTAAGATCATTTCAAGAAATGTAGCAAATCCTGTTTTCTGCATGCATGCAATTTCTACTGCAACTCATATATTTGTCTATAGAAATATATCGGTAATTAAAGCAGAAATGCAGAAAAGTTCTGACCTGCATCGATGATGATCGATCTTCTTCATACAACTTTGCAATGTTTATCATTCATGTTAGTAAACAACCATGGTAATTATAGTACAGTAGATTTGTTTTGGGATACTACTACCACGTTAGATGGAATGAAAAAGATTAAGAATAGGTGGTTCAAATATATATAGCCACATAATCCCACTTGTTCTATGAATTCTGTTTATTTCAGGAATCGAAGTCTGCGAGAGGCTTTCAACGATGGGAATATCAGTGAACCTCATTACGTACTTGGGTGGAACCATGCATCTCCCAAGTGCAGCTTCAGCCAATATTGTGACAGATTTCTTGGGAACTTCCTTTCTTTTATGTTTGCTGGGAGGCTTTCTTGCTGATGCTTTCCTTGGCAGATACAAGACTATCGCTATTTTCACCACAATACAAATAATGGTGAGTGTGTGTACATGTAATACCAATGAAGATTTATCTTTTACCCAAAGTTTCACTGTTTTCTTTTCTTGCAAAATATTTAATGAATTTTTTTCTACTTGAAAAAAAAAAACAATTAAATTCAGGGAACTGGCATGTTAGCAATAACAACCAAACTACCTCAGCTGCGACCTCCACCTTGTGATGCCAATGCTAACTGCAAGCAAGCCAATGGATTCCAAATGGGAATGTTTTACCTTGCTTTATATCTCATAGCTTTAGGCACCGGTGGCCTTAAATCAAGCGTCTCAGGATTTGGAACTGATCAATTTGACGACAAAGATGAAAAGGAGAAGGCACAGATGGCTTATTTCTTCAACAGGTTCTTTTTCTTCATCAGCATTGGAACACTGACAGGAGTTACTGTCCTTGTTTACTTAGAAGACAATGTGAGTCGAAGCTTGGCATATGGGATTTGTACTGTGTCAATGTTTATAGCCTTAGTGATCTTCTTTTCCGGGACGAGAAGATACAGGTATAAGAAAAGCACTGGGAGCCCTGTAGTTCACATTTTTCAAGTTATTGCAGCTGCTATTAGGAAGAGGAAGATGGATGTTCCTTGTGATATTGGCTTGCTATATGAGACTACTCCTGAACCTTCAAGAATCCATCACACCGAACAGTTTTGGTGAGCATATTCTTCAACAGATATTATATTGTCATCAATACAGTTTTGTAATATTAAAAAAGAAAGCAAGTTGTTAATTATGTGCATCTTTGCAACTATTTTGTATCATTCTTGCTTATGCATGCCTCATTGTTTAATTTAGTTTCCTGGACAAGGCCGCGGTTGTCGAAAAAGAAGATTTAGTGGGCAAAGTTGTTTCAGCCCCAAATCCTTGGAAGCTATGCACAGTCACTAGAGTTGAGGAAGTGAAAATGATGGCAAGATTGGTTCCAATATGGGCCACAACTATCATTTTCTGGACTACTTATGCACAGATGATCACCTTTTCTGTGCAACAAGCTTCCACCATGGAGAGAACTATTGTCAATTTCCAAATACCAGCAGGATCCCTCACCGTCTTCTTTGTTACAGCCATTTTAATCACCTTAGCAATCTATGACCGTCTCATTATGCCATTCTGGAAGAAATGGAAAGGCAAACCAGGTACTCCCTCCCTATATATCTTGCAAATTGAATATATATGAAACTTTTGAACTTAAAAATACTCTTTTCTTTTAATGAGTTCTTGATATACTAAAGACTATAGTGATGAACATGTTTTTCATTACTTCGCATGCCAAATCAAACTAAAGCATTCTTGGTATTGGTTGGCTGCAGGTTTCACCAACCTACAGAGAATGGCAATAGGTCTTGTATTCTCAACAATTGCTATGGCAGCTGCGGCTCTAGCTGAGATGAAAAGATTGTCAGTAGCAGAATCTGCAGGGCGGGGTAGTTCAACATTGCCCATAAGTGTGTTCCTTTTGATCCCACAATTTCTTTTGGTTGGCGCAGGGGAAGCATTTATATACACGGGACAACTTGATTTCTTCATAACAAAAGCACCCAAAGGAATGAAATCAATGAGCACGGGTCTGTTCCTGACAACGCTCTCGCTTGGTTTCTTTTTCAGTAGTCTTCTAGTTTCCATCGTGAAAAAGGTTACAAGAAGCAACGGTGGGGAAGGATGGCTTGCCGATAATATAAATTATGGAAGGCTTGATCTGTTCTACGCACTTCTGGCTGTATTGGGCGTCATAAACTTTGTTATATATATCATCTGTGCAGTTTGGTATAAGCCCAAAAAACCAATCCCTGCCATGGAAATGGACTGTGTTGGCAATGGTGATACTGGTGAGGAGATATGCTAGTGTTTTTTTTTGGTCATTCTCAGCCAGCCAACCAAAACATCTCCTACAGTTGTACTACTTTTGTACACAATTTGTACGTTAAGCAATGGCGTTTTAACTACTAAATATATATATATAGCCTTGTTTCATTACTTTAGCCATCAATTAAAATTATCCAATTAGTCGTGCAGTTAACAACTTCAATTTAATCATCATATAATAACATAAAAGAGATACTACCACAACCACGAACATCACAACTGAGGGTGTGTTTGGTTCAGAAATAGGAATAACAATCATAATGATAATGATAATAATGAGTAAGGGTTCGTTCCCACAATATAAGTGTATAGAATATTACCCAAAACTGAAATATAGAAACAATTTTAAGAAACGATTGTATCCTTTCTTCATTTCATTTCCATTCCTTAATTAGTATAAACTCATTAATCAAGCACACCCTTTTACTTTTTGTAGTAAGTAATTTGGTCTTTCCAAAAATAAACTCATTTAGTGAACGATTGTTGGATGGGACTGCCAACAACGGCGACTCCCACTTTCATTCCTTTAGTATAAACTCATTAACCAAGCACACCCTCATACTTTACGTACTAAAGTCATTTGGTATTTCCAGAAATAAACCCATTTCGTGAACAATCGTCGGAATGGGACTGCCAACAACGGCTACTCCAGCCAAGCCAAGCTTCCAAGTTCCAACATATCAAAGTAGGACTGAATAAAACCGCACTAAACAAGACATGCACATTGCAAATGAACACAAACAAAAAACGTAATCTATATAAAAAGAAAACGCAATACAATTGGTATAATTTAAACAAGACACCAGGCTTGAACCAATCCAAATCCCAGATTGAAGGGCTTTGGATGGAACTTTTTGTACGGCAAGATTGCTTCAAAGCCCACTTCATCATATTTTTGTTACGGGTTTTTCTATTTCACACTTTCTCTAAAAGGCTTTTGCATATCTGGGAACCCTTTAGGAAAGGCTTTTTATCCCAATCATCACAATCACCTCTCAAATGTCTGAGTTCATTAATAAATTCAGTGCTAATCCCAAAAGTTTTCAAAGGATGCCATTGGGCATTGGCCCAGATGAGCCTAATGAAAAAGATATATGCCTTGTGCATGCGATAAATTTTGGCATTTAACTGCTCCAACACAAAGAAGCATCACAATCATAAACCATACTTCATTAGTAAGAAGAAAAAGCGCATCACAACCACAAGCACCGTCTCAGTGTATTTCCGAGTAAAAATGTTCCTTTTAATGGACAATAATCTTACTTGTCCATTAATTAATTGAAACCATTTTGATAATGATAAACTGATAACTCAATCAATAGTGAATAGTCTCTCATCAACTCAATCATTTCTGCCGAATAATTTATAAGCAAAAACAAAGTTCAGATGCTAAGGATAACCAATGTTTTCTTCCCCTGACGGCCTGACCCCGTGGGAGTACTGAAAAATAACAGGCAGTCAATTAAATGAAAGTTCTGAAAAAAAACAATAGACTTCAAGTTAATCGCAACAAAAGTTTAAGGCAGTAAATGAATAATACTTGCACACTAACTAAGCCTAAAACTGCAAGTGCAAGAGAAGTACAAGCCAACTATCTAACTACTGAAAAGTTGCAAGATTGCTTTACCATAACAACTATAAGCATCATGTTTCACTGAGTAATGAATTAACTGCAAAAGTTGCAAATTTTGACATCCATCAAAAGGAGAATCAAATTTGCAAATTTTGACATCTATCAAAAGGAGAATCAAATTTAATCTCAGATCCACACAATTGAAAGGGATATCTGCACTGTACTGTAGGCATAAACTACAACTTAGGAAGTAAATAACATTTCGAAATTAAAACTAACAGTTCAACTCTAATATCATTACTACCAAAACTACCCAAAAAGGAAACTATATGTAGTACACTAGTGCAACAAAACAAATCTCATCCAAATTTCTGGTTAAGGAAGAGTTCTTAAATATTGATGTTATATCAAAAGAAAAAGCTAAAGTTAAAGAGCCTCAAGTCATTCTCAAGTCACATTCATGATTTGGCAAGTTGAGAATGAACATCAATCTCATATCACCAACTGCATGAAGTGCACTAATCTCCAAGATCAACGAGAACAAAAAAAAAACTAGGAAACTAAATAGGGATGCTGTGAAAATAAATTCCTAACAGAACATATTCCAGAGAACAATCTAATCAAAAGTCCTTTTCTTTCAAATCTTTTCTACTATATGTCCTACGAAAAATAACCATCATAATAAACTAGTCCTGCGTATCGTCCTTCTTAGCTGCATAGTCATGAGACCCTTCTCTTTCTTCAAGCAACCTGCCAGACTCTTCATCAGTCTGGGCCACCTTCTTTTGTGCTTCTTCAGCTTCCTTAGACTTCATCATATTCAGATATTTGACATAATTATAATAACATACACCCAAGAATGCCAAACCGTAGCCGAGCAAATTCATGGATGTAACAGCATCCTTAATCACTGACCAAGAAAATGCAATCAACAACCAATCCTTGACAACCCCAGCAACATTCATCGTCAAAGCAGACAACTTTCCAACAATCAAAAAAACAGCAAGATTCAAGGCAAACGCGCATAATGAATTAGTCCCAAACACCACAAAATCAAGATGAAAACTTGAAGTCTCGTTCAACAAAGGGTACTCCACAACCATCCACGGCACGGACAAAAACATGAAACAGCACGGTGCAACATAGTAAAGAGAAGTAATTGGATTCAAATTTATACCCTTTGAAGTCAATAAAACCTGAATCATAACAAGCCTAGTGGCCTCAAAAACCACAGCTCCAAGCTGCAAAATCACACCCCACGGATCAAATTTCGACTCCCCGTATGCAGCAATGGCGACCCCAATCGAGATCGAAACCATATTAGCCATAACATTATTCTTGTACGTTTCTTTCTTAAAAAGAATCCCAATTGAATAAACAGCTACAGGCATCAAAGCCTTGAGCATTTGTATAAAAGAAACGGATAAATAAATATAAGCAGAATTAGAAAGCCATAAAGATATCGCATAAAGAAACCCAATGGGCACCACAGATTTAAAGTAGAGATCCCACGACATGTTTACCGGTTCAACAAACTTGAATACCCTGACAAGGAGGTAGGCTAAAGAAGAGCAAAAAGCCATGTGGATCATGGTGAGTGAAATCGGATACGGCCAATTATACATCTTTCGATCCAAGATGTACTTGTTGTACACAATCACACTGAATGACAAGAAGATCCAGATCGATACATAGGTGTATGATAGGATAATCTTCTTCAGAACACCGTCGCTGAGCACACCTCCTTTGCCCATTGTTTTTGTTAGTGTTCCAAAATACTAGCTCAGATCAAAACAATGCAAATCTGGGACTCTTTTGATGAGCCTTTGAGGTGGGATTATTGTTCAGTTTGCAGAGAAGAGAAGAAGTAAACAGAGGGGGGAAGGCGTTACAGTGAGAGAGGGACAAGGGGGAGATAGTTGGGGACAGGTGGTGGCAGATGGGAATTAGGAAGGCCAAATTGTGAGCGAATATATACGAAAAGTTCGAAAGTGGAGAGAGTGCGTGACTGTGTGTGATTTTGACTCAGTTAATTTTGGATTTTGGTCGGAACTTTCATCACAAATTTAGGATGATGCCAAATTGGTAATTTCGTTCATTTTTCAATTTTTTTTAATGATTTATTCAAAGTTTTTAAGTATTATTATTTCTATTATTTATCTCATTAATACTTAAAAGTGTTAATTCTTCTATGTGTAAAATGAATTTATATAGTGAAATAAAGGTTTAATTGTTATTATTGTTGTAATAGGATTATTATTTTTTTTTCCTTTTGTAATACGTATTGATTTAATAAAAATGAATGAATGAATGGTTGAAATTTGGAAATATGCATTTAGTATTTCATAAAAGGGGCTTAATATTTGAAGTTCATATAACCTTTTCATGTTGGGATTGTACATGACAGTATTTATAAGCTTTTTAAATTTGGATTTTTCTTTATTTACTATTTGGTAAACATTATATTTTTCGATTTTTTTTTTTTTTGTCTTATGCCTTTAATTTCCCCTTTCCGAATTGATTCTTGAAACATTAAAGTATCCAAATATTTATTTAATTTATTTAAGGTGTGAGTATGGAAGTTCATTAATATACATTTAATTAGCATCTTCAAACGTTGCCTAGGAATATGGTGAGGTTCCAACACTTACAAATAAATACATAAAACAGTGTATATTAGAGTCCCACTGCGGAATTAGTTTCTTTTAGTATACGACATAAATAGCATCATTAAGCCCGTTAATCTTAAAACATTTTCGTATTGGAAAAGAATAAGCATATTCAAACAAACACAACTTGATATGTTTTGTTGCTTATCATTTTATCAAAAAAAAAAAAAAAAACATTTTGAACATGTTCAAAAAATGATATTTCAGTTGAAGCGTCTTATTGAGCGCGTGATCTTCTGTCTATCCTTTCACTCGAATAAAAAATGCTTTTTAAATTTGTAATGATGATGGAATTATTAATAAATCAAACTAGTTTAGTTATTAGATCATCTCAACCTATTTGATAAAAAAATAACAATTTTGTAATTTTACGGCTCAATAAAACTCGAGAAATTCAATCAATAAGCCATCATCCTGAAAATTACTAGTATTTTCACTTCTAAGTGGTAAATGTACGACAGCCATCTCCTTTTTGTGGGTTTTGGTAGACATATTACTAATACAACAACAAATTCCACTTGCATATTTATATAAATATGTTATTTGTCTATAAATAACCATTTTCAAACTAATATATCAACTCTTTTTTTTTTAAAACATACACTCACTCTATCCCAGTGGTTAGGGAGTTAGCTTCCCGACCTACAGGTTTAAAGTTCGATTCCTGTAGGAGTTTTAGAGTTCGATTCCTGTAGGATGCATGTGTCACACATGCATCATCAGGTTAACTGTCTAATTCAATTCATATCTGAAATGTTTGGATAAAAATAATAATTTTCAAACTCGATTAGAATTATGATAATTTGACAATCAGTTTAAAAATGCACATTAGACTTAACACTAATATTGTGGCTTAAATAAATAAATTTTGTTGAAAGTCACAAGGCAAAGTTGGTTTTAAATAGGAACGAAAAAGTTGTGCGCAATTCAAATTTTATGAAAAACTGTAGTCACGCACGGATGAAAATGCATTAGAGCCCCTTCCACATTAAGCATGGTAGTATCTGTTGCTGCTGCTTGTGAGGTCCATTGGTTTGTAAAGAACTCAATAGACTGCTTGCCAAGTTGGGAATCACATCCACAAGCAACAAAGAGATTGTTTACAAGTGGAGAAAATGATTCTTATTAGATTGTAAGAAATGATTAGTGATTTGAGTACGCTACACTAGTATATATATATATATATGTTTAAGTTTTTGGAAAACCCCAATTATATTTTAATTTTTTTAAGTTTTGTTCAACCAAATAAAAAAAAAAAAAAAATTACGTATTATCAAACATTCATTAAATATGAGTATCAATTAGAATTTTAATTTTATTACGCTTGGTTCACAACTTCAACCAAATAAAAAGAAAATGAAAAAAAAAGACAGATTATCAAACATTTATTTACTATTAGCATCAAATAGAAGTGCATGAGTTTCAACTCACATCTCACTTAAATTATTCCATGATTTTTCTTCTACTTATCACCAAATAACTTGTTTGGATGCACTAAAATTAGTGATTTATTTCACAAATGTAAAATGAATTGTTAGTTTAGTTCAATTTTTTCATTAAAATTTTTAAAAACAAAGACAATGCTACAGTAATTATTTTTGCTACAGTGTTTTTTATAAATAAAATATTAAATTTGAATTTAAATTTTAAATTTTAATAATAAACAATTCTTTCTAATACAATTTCCACCAAAATAAATTAATAAAATATTAATTCAAATTTAAATTTCAAACTTTTATTAATAAAAAAATATTCAATACAAATTCCAACAAAACAAAATCATTCATTCCAAACACTTCCAAAATATTCTTTTCTCATAACAAATCCTAAGAAAAAAAAAATCATGATAAAATCCAAAAATGTCTCATCCAAACGGAGCCCTAATTTTTAGCCTGTTTCAATCTCAAGTTATAGATAAAAAAAAAAAAAATTAAAAAAAAAAACTCTGGCTTCAGCAGTAATTGGGCTGGAAAACATGGTTTAGGTTAGGTTGTTAAAAATGTTGGAAGCCCAACCTAAGTGCTCCAAGTGTCCAACTTTTAATACTGAAAAGATCTAAAAGTGCTCCACCACACCAAAGAATCTCGATGGATGTTTTTTTCTCTGATTAAAAGTTTCAAAATGCCCACTTGATTTTTTTAAATGCGTGCCTCTGTCCAAGTGGCAACTGCGCTGCACTTTTGCTCATCTTTTGTTTATTAAGACAAACTTTAAAAAGACCAAAACAACTTTTTAGTTTTCAAATAAATAAATAAACAACTTTTTCTCCACTTTATTTAGCACTCTAGCTAGTACTTTTTACGTCTTTGATAAAAGAGAAAAAGTAAAACAATAATGAGTGAAAAAAGTTCTAATTGTTTAATTTTATTGAATTTTGAAATGTTCCAAATTTTGATACTATGGATGCATGTGATGGTCATTATAATATAATTTCAATGTTTTATAAGCATAATTATCCACCCCATCAAATAATTGTTTTTAAAAAAATGTCACGTATAAATTGCTTATTACCCAACTGGGCTACTAAGGATCACGCCTTATATAAGTGGGAAATATTCACAACAATTGGTTTCAACCCACACTGCATCTTTTTCTTTCTTTTTTTGTTTTTGTTTTAATTATTAATTATACATAATTAATTTGTCAACTTTTAGAAATTAAAAAGACTCAACTAAATTATATAGAAGGTAGAGGGACAAATTTTCTATATATTTTTAGAGAGAGAAAAAAAATATTTAGACCCTATATATTACTACTACATAATTGTTTTAATTATAAATTATAAGTCTCGAAATTTGAGTTTTCCGAAGTTACACGTACGAAGAGCTCTTGGTTGCTATGGCATATTTTCTGATTTGACACTTTCATTTGCTGGCTACTTTGGTCTGGTAAATTTAAGTCCGCACACGCGCTCTTGGCTGGTTGAATTTCAACGCTAGTTTGTTTGTTTGTGAGTAATGGAGTAAATTACAAATTGGAAGATTTTTTTTCCTTAATTATTATTATTATTAAAATTGTAAACCATTTAATTATGCATTTTTATGCTAGAGATAAATGGGAGAGTTCATAACAATATTTTACACATATTGCAAAGATCAAAAGTCATTTTTATTGTTGTGTTCTTGGGTTTTGGTAATGTCTTGACTTGATATGCAGCACATCATTAAGCACAACAAATGACAACTTAACAAATTAACACCCACATTAGTCCATTTAATAAAACAATTGAAATACAATGATGGAAACACCCACATATTCAATTTAATAACTTTGGTTTCTGCTCATAACCATAAATATGAGTAGTGTAATCCAAATCCGAAACAATGAGAAAAGTTTGTGTTAAGTTGTCAACTTACATCAAACTTTACCAATTCTATAAATTTTCATTAATTTAGAATATGACCATTCACCTTTCCTTAATAATTCCACAGTCTCTTCAGTCAACTCACACCATTATTATACATAATAACTACATTAATTAAACAAATGACTGCGTGTGCCAAGAATTTCTCAGGTTATCTTCCCTTGCATAAATTACAGATCTCCATAGATTCCGTGACCAGCGGTGCAGCAAAACCAACACCAAAACATCTTTCCATTCCACCTCTTCCTATATTTACTCACACACACAGAGTACCATAAAGTACAGGCATCCACAACTACCAAATAATAGCATAGTGGCAGAGAGTAAAAGCATCAACATCTGCAAATAGTATTAGTATTAAAGATAAAGGATGAGTCGATGAGCTACTAATCAATGTGAAAGTAGCATTTTTTTTCCACCTGCCATTTTTATTCCTTCCAGAGAAATGGAAACTAACAAACCAATGAAGAAGAAAAAATGGGTCCTCCCTCTAATTTTCTCAGTTTCAATTTTATGTTGTCTGATTATCTTTTCACTTCTTATTGCAAACCCTTTTCAGCAAAGATCCAATATCAAAGATGAAGTTCCAAACTTTGTTGAATCAAAGTTACATGTAGCTCAGACACAGCCCTTATCTAGAATCCCAAGGCTGGCTTACTTGATCTCAGGTTCTAGTGGGGATGGTCAGAGCTTGAAGAGGACACTGATGGCCCTTTACCATCCGTTGAATCAGTACGTGGTTCACTTGGACCTTGAGGCTTCAGCTGAGGAGAGATTGGACCTGGTGAATTTTGTAAAGAATCAACCTTTATTTGTGGGAGTTGGAAATGTGAGGGTAATTGTGAGATCCAATTTAGTGACTTATAGAGGGCCTACTATGGTTACTAACACCCTTCACGCTGCTGCAATTTTGCTTAAAGAAGGTGGAGACTGGGACTGGTTTATAAATTTGAGTGCTTCTGATTATCCTCTCATCACCCAAGATGGTACGAACTTGATGCTTATAGTATTTTTTTTATCATATGATTTAATATTATTTTTTTCACTTAAATTGTGGTTGATCCTTGATTAGGCCTTAATATTGATTAACCAGTTTTATAAACTTATTTAGGTGATTTGGAATTGCAGCTCTGTTATTTCAGTTGAGAGTTAAGATTTCCCTATTTAGTATACCCTTTGATGCTGATCATATTGTTTCAATGTGATTTTAGTCATCAATTTGCTGTCACTAAATTTACATAATGATATTTTGTTTTTAACATGAAAAGTTTCAATTATCAAAGAAAAACACTTAGATATCCCTGCTGCATAGGTGTTTTGAAGGTTTACTGCATCACAAGATATAGTTTTGTGTAAATGGCGCTGTCGACTGTCTTAGCTAGCTTTGAATTGTTATTCATTAGTAATGTTTCACCTGAATTACTTGGAAATTATCTAAATGCTTCCTGATGGCTTTTTGTTCTGTGTTTATGTTTCATTTTATGCAGACATGCTTCACACTTTATCAACTATTCCAAGAGAACTTAATTTTATTGAGCACACCAGCGACATTGGATGGAAGGAGTATGTTATTCCCTTTTTTTTCTCTTGATTTGAAGAATCAGAGCTTAATGTTATTTTGAAGTAAAAGCAATACATAAGCGTGTTGCTATTAAGTGCAATTGTCCTAAAAAAGAGTGCATTTTTCTGATCTTGTAGGTATCAAAGAGCCAAGCCTGTTATAATTGATCCGGGGCTGTATAGCCTGAAAAAATCCGATGTTTTTTGGGTCTCACAGAAAAGGAGCGTGCCTACAGCATTCAAGCTCTTTACAGGTGTGCTTGTCATCATTCATTTGCTAAATTTGTACAGTTTATTGTAAGAAAATCGTATTAAAGTTATTGTTGCCTGATATTAGAGAAAGAGAGTTAATGATCAATTTTGGTTCCCCGTGGGGTGGTCTGTTAACTACTTTCCTTGTTTTCCCTCTCTGTTTCTATTTTTGCTTTGCCATGGATAGAAGAAATCGCTATCGTGTTACTTTTATATTTGACTATTTGCTTTATCTAAATAAAGAGGATAATTATCAAAGAAGGCTATACTGCGAAATATTATAGTTTACTATGAGAGGCAAAGTTTGTACAGATTTGAAAATGTTGTACTGATTGCAAGCTGTTGTACCAAATCTAAAGTTTTTTATAGAGTCAATCTGAATGAATATACAATGACTGGCTAACATATGATTACTCTTGTTGTCTAAGATAGTATTCTCGGTGAGTATGATTAACTATTTGAAATTGTTCGATTAGAAATTTTTCTGACTATTGATATTATTTTTGAACTCAGGTTCTGCTTGGATGATGCTCTCACGCCCCTTTATTGAGTACTGTTTGTGGGGTTGGGATAACCTACCTAGAATTGTCTTAATGTACTATGCTAATTTTCTTTCTTCACCAGAAGGATATTTTCACACAGTGATCTGTAATGCAGAAGAGTTCAGAAATACCACTGTGAATCATGACTTGCATTTCATATCCTGGGACAACCCTCCCAAGCAGCACCCTCATTTCCTCACTTCTGATGATTACCAGAGAATGGTAGATAGCAATGCTCCCTTTGCCAGAAAATTTGGCAGAGAGGAGGACATTCTTGAAAAGATTGATTCGGAGCTTTTACACCGCAAACCTGATGGTTTTGTCCCTGGTAGTTGGTTTGATGGAGGCGATACAAATACAACAGTTCTTCAGTATACTACTACAAATATAACTACCCTGAGTCCTGGGAATGGTGCTGAAAGACTGAAAAATCTCATAAACAGTTTGCTAGATGATAAAGATTTTGATGTAAAGCATTGTGTTTAGCGCTAGAGCCAGCGGATTTATTGAGATGCTAGGATCCCGTCTGCATTGAAATAATTCAAGGCTGATGAATGTTCCTTCATCAACAAATAATGGATTACAGCTTCTAAGACTGCTCAGAAGGTTACAGGAAGTGATAGAGGTAGAATACTATACAGTTTGGGATGATAAGCATCCTTCCCTTCCTTTCAGTCATCATATTAGCTTGTAGGTTAAAGAAATAAACAGCTGCTGCTTGTACTGATTGGAAAATCGAATGGATGGTCTCATTTTGTCATGTATGGAAGAAAAGGGATTCTGCAACATGGCAGCGCTGGGATTCGCAGCTTTTGACTAATTTAGACGCTTTATGAACAAGAGCAGCAGAAAGGAGAAACCTAATGAAGAATACCTTTGGATCAACATAAGATAATGGTGAGATGTCAGCTTTCGTGGAGTTTTTTACACCCTGATAATCCATCAAATTTTATATGGTTGTCTAGATCCTTTATACATAAGTTTTTGTTGGTAAATTGGATCAAACTCTTTTCTCCACTGCTATAGGTTATCAGAATTGTATTGCGCATGGCTGTTCAATCTCAACGGATAGGAACCTGATACAACAGTAGGCAAGGTTGGTAAAGAAAACCAATTACTGACATTGGTTGGCACTGATCACATATGAATGCTTCTTTGAAAACATGTAACAGCCTCTAAATCTTCAACCTCTGTACATCATTTATTTAGCAAGATACATTACATTTAATAAAGAATCCAACATTTGGCAAACTTCTTGTGCTTTGGGATGCAAGAAGTCACTGGCAAGGAATTCCTCAATCAAACCATTCACCTCTATAACACTACAACCTGGCTTCTTCTTCATCCCAGTATCCTCAATCAGTCTCCAAACTCTCCTTGCTTCCATATCCCAGCCAGCTTCCCTATACATGTTATAAGCAAGGACATGAGTCCCATGATCTGTCATTCCCATTTTAGCAAGTTTTCTCCATATTCTATCCCCTATTGCAGTATTCCCATAAACCCTACAAGCACCAAGTAAGGCCCCCCAAATATTAGCATCCCATTTATCGATTCCACCCATTTTCTCCTCAATGAAATTCTCTGCATCCTCCAACCTACCAGCTCTAGCCAAAAGGTCGACCACACATGCACAATGCTCAAGCCTCGGTTCAACTTTGTAAATGCTAGTCATCTGTTCGAATAACAAGAGGCCTTCATCAACCAAACGTGCATGTGTACAAGCACTCAGGACAGCAACAAATGTTGGCTCGGAAGGTTGAGTACCACTGAGCACCATTTCACCAAACAACTCGAGTGATTTGGTTGCATACCCATTCATTGCAAACCCAGAAATCATAGCATTCCATGCTCCACTATCCCTCTTGGCAATCCCCTCAAAAACAGAAAAAGCTAATTCTAGATAACCACATTTCGAATACATATCAACCAATGCAGTGGCTAATATGGAATTAGCCTCAAATCCACACCTTCTTGCATAAGAGTGTATCCACATGCCTTGCGAAAGTGCACCAAGATGGGCACAAGCTGTAAGAACAGTAACGAGCACCGACTCATTAGGCTTCACCCCAGCTTCCTCCATACGCCTGCACAAAGAAAGCACTTCCTTAAAGTTACTAGCCCTTGAATAAGCTGCCATTATTGTGCTCCAAGAAATCACGTTCCTTTCAGGCATTTCTTCAAACAGAGCTCTCGCTTCTTCTACCTTCCCTGCCTTTCCATAGCCATCAATCATCGAAGTCCACAAAACAACATCTCTGTCGAGAATTTCATCAAACAGCATTCGCGCCCTACTCATTTCAGGATCTATCGAATAAAAATCAATCAACGAGCTAACAATAAATGGGTCATGAGCAAGACCTAACTTCACAACATGGGCATGCACTAAGACACCCATCTGTTTAAATTCGTGTGACACCATTGAACAAGCCTTGATCAAAGGCGTAAAAGTATAATTATTCGCAAAAAGCCCATCTCTTAACATACTTTTGTAGCATGAAATCGAAAACAACGGTAAATGTGATTGTACATAACCTCTAATCATGGTATTGTACAAAAAAGTGGTCTTGTGCTGAAGATTCTGGAAAATAGCATCGGCGTAGGAAAAGAAAGAGGGATTCTTGGTGGTGGCGGCGAAGGAGATAAGCGGGGCAATGGTGGATGGGTTTTCGGGATGGTAGAGTTTGAGAAGGTGGGCATGGAATTGCTTGAGCTGGTTGAGAGTTTTGCATGTTTCTGTAAGAAATGCGAGGAGGGTGTTCGTGTTGGTTTGGGTAGTTTTAGTAACCGTTGTATGAATCATCTCAAGGTTGGAGAAATGGCGCGGAATACTAATTTCATGATTTGGGTCCCACGATTAAGTTGAGTTGAGGGAGTCCAAGCTCAGTTTTATAATTTTACAACATTGGAGGACTGTCCAAAATTTTATAAAATTAGGCAAAAACTATTCCTTCTCATACATAATACATTAATTATATTTTATACGTCAATATGCTAATTTTTTAGACGTTTTTATGCTAATATTGAATTTTTTATTATTTAATACACTCATTTTTAATACTTTATACTTTAAAATTAAATTCATAGTCAAGTCTTATATATGACACGATCACATAACATAATGACTTTTAAAATCAATACACTAACAATCTTTATATGAATCATATTTCCCATATTTAGTTTATCTAAACATTAATAACATGTTACATCTCTACATTAATTCAACGTCAAATTTGTCCTATCATGAATGAGTTACATAGATCATACTTTGTAATGATGCGTATCATTTAAATTACAAAATTTCACTCGTAGAACTCCAAATCTCCTTATTGCGTATCATTTAAATTACAAAATTTCACTCGTAGAACTCCAACTCTCCTTATTTAGAGATTATAATCCATTACTTACATATCAACAAACCATTTCTAAACGGACAGTTTTTACATCTACACGTGAATAGAAAAGTAAAACTCAAATGAATCAATCAAATAAAACTTTACCTTTCGAAGATAACATTACATAATAAGCATGAAATAAATTTGAATTTATCCAAATAACATTACGTAACACACATGAAATTTCACGTCCTGAGTTATCAAATGAAAAAGTTAACATGAAAGGAAATCCTTTGATCTTCCCATCCCTGAGGTACTCAACTGTGGTTGAAAGGAAATCCTTGTAGACTCCCATGTGATCAGGAACTAAAAATCCTTGAATTTTGATCATCTTGTACACAACATCTAACATATTTGGAGGAGCAGCACCGGCACGTCTCTCTTCGTTTGTAAATTCAGACATAACACCACAAGCAGCAACTCTACCGAACTTGTTCATGTTTTCAACTGCAGCTTCTAGCATCTCTCCTCCCACATTATCAAAATATATGTCAATCCCATCTGGGAAATATCTTGAGTGTAACATAATTCATAATTAATTAGCCAAATACATACAATCTTCAACCACATTATCAAAATATAACTTGGGCGGGATCAATTGACAAGTGAAGATTTTTCACGATAACTTCCTTTTTTTTTGGGATCTCAGTTGATAAAGGAAAAGCTTCAGTCTTCAGCTCAAAATCAGACTCTTGTGATCCTCCATTAACGTGATGCTTAAGGACCACGAACTTGTTTGTTACTTCCATTCAAGTAATTATTACACTTTTCCTGAAAAAGTCAGAATCTCTGAGCAAGCGAAGAAGACGAAAGTATGTTAGAAAGCGCACTACTTTGAGACAGTAAATACTGAAATGTTGGAAAAGATATTTCTGAGTGTTGTCTATTGATGCATTCCATTTATGGATAAGGACCGCTGAGTACGGAAACTCGATGATTGATGCATTTTAGGCCATAGTAAAAACTGTAAAAGGAATCCCAGATTGTAAACTTGTAAAAGAAAATCCTGCAGATATTAATCTTTTCTATTCGTGCAACATATATGCAAATCCAAATACTGATCGATGTATATTTGAAATCTCCAGATATACTTTAGTGGTAAGAAATTGTTCTGCCTACTCCACATCTATGACCGTTCATCAAACCTCTTTAATTCCATTTCCATTGTTTGATTCCTCAAACTATGCAGTGAACCCTTCTTCACTTTAATTAGTAGAATTTTACAATATTTAATCTGAATGAATAAATGTGTAAGTTACTTTGACTGATCTAAACTCTAGCTGTAAAAGGTTTACAGTAGAGACACCATTATTGTTTTCAGACAACTTGAATTCATGAATATATTTAATAACCTTCAAAGACACATTAGAAAGATTTGCTTAAAAAGAGATTCTTGATTCACGACCCAAGAATGGCATGGTGGTTACAAGATCAGTCGTAATTTGTAAGCTAGAAAGGATTGAGAATGAGATTGAACCCTCTTGTGTTTCAAGAAGAAAAAAACAAGTAGAAACAGGTAATCGTGATTGATTACTTTGTTCAATGGTAACTCTTTGGGGGAAAAAAAAAATCATCAAAAGTTTTTCAATCATCTGCAACTTTAACCATCTTTTTTCCAACATTATCGCCTTGAAAAAGTCCTACAAAAGCAGATGGTATGCTCTCCACACCATGGGAAATGTCTTCAAGAACCTGGATCTTCCCATTCTGGAGGTGCTCGAGTGTGGTTGAAAGGTAAGTTTCATAGACCTTCATGTGATCAGCAGCTAAAAATCCTTGAATCTTGATCCTTTTGTACACAACATCAATCATGTTCGGAGCAGCGCGTTTTTCTTTGTCTGTATATTCAGATATAACACCACAAACAGCAACTCTACCAAAGACATTCATGTTTTCAACTGCTGCTTCAAGCATATCAGCCCCAACATTATCAAAGTATATGTCGATCCCGTCTGGGAAGTACCTAGATTATTAACAAAATGCAGAATTAAGTAAGCGTGCATAATGCAGATATTTGGATAATCACACAGCTAATTGAAGACGTCCCTTGAGTTTCTGACAGTCAGGAAACGAGAGAATTGAACCTTTTGAGAGCAGACTTGAGATCAGTTTCTTCTTTATAGTTGAATGCCTCATCGAAGCCAAGCTTCTCCTTCAGCAAGTTTACCTATTATATATTCATGATGTTAGACATTATTTAGGCAATCATAATTTTTTCAAAATATTAAGATTTAACTAAGATCATCTTCTTACAAAATCCTAGTCGTTTTGGATAAATGTTCAAGTCATAACATTCAATTTGTTAATTTGTAAACAAAAATAATTATCCATCTTTACTTCAAAATACAAATATTGAGAACAAATTTATTCTCAATAAAACATTAGAAACTAGTTTTATTACCTAAGAAAGTTTTTGAAATCAAAATTGCATTAATTTTCTCAACTAAAAATGCATGCATCTGCACAACACATGTTAGTGAAGACTTAAAAAGAGCCAAACAAAAGAGGAAAGGCTGACTTTTTTCTGGGTGCCAGCGCTGCCAACAACATAACATCCGAAGAGCTTAGCAAATTGGCCAACCAAATTTCCTACCGATCCTGAAGCGGCAGAAACGAACACTTTTTCCCCTTTCTTGGGTTTACACAACTCAAAAAATCCAGCATAAGCTGTAAGCCCACTGAATGCTGCATAACAAACATCAAATGATGAACACAAAGTTCAACTGCGCATCAAGAATCCTGTGGCTAGCTAGCCTGAAAGTATGCAATGTAATCTATAATTAAAGACTACCACGAAGACATTAATTTTACCTAAAATTCCTACATGATAAGAAAGTGGAAATCCCATGGTATTGTCCACCTTATTTAACAGGCCACCCTCTTTAGTTTTGCTGTACTCTCCCCAGTTCAAGAGCCCTGCAACCAAGTCATCCTTTTCGAAGTCGGGGTTTCCAGAAGCAACAACTCTTCCCACACCATAAGCATCGATGGCCTGTATATGAACAAAATGATCAGTTTTCATCAGCAGGACTGTTATTGGAAGTTTTCATAACTTATTTTCAGCTTTATTAATTAATTACCTCTCCAGGGTTGATGGAACCTGCAAAATTATTGGCTTGCTGCGAGGAACTTTGTTTCTTCATACGGTTAACTTGGTATGGATCAATAGACAGGTAAAGATTTTTCACGATAACTTCTTTTTTCCCAGGCTCAATTGATAAAGAAAGAGTTTCAGTCTTGAGTTCAAAATCAGACTCTTGTGGTGCTCCATCTATGTGATGCTTAATGACTATGTACCTGTTTGTTACTTCCATTGATGAAAAATAAACACACACACACACTCAGTCTTCAAAAAATTCAGAATTTTTTAGTGGGTACTGAAGAAGAAGAAGAAACTGCTTTGGCGGGATATGGACACTAGTCCCTTGATATATAAAGTATGAAAAATATACCCTGCAAAAGGCCATTCATTACGTATGGAGTTTGGGATGCATGAAAAGGAGTAGTCGGACACTAGTTCAAGCCTTGGATATCTTAAGGAATCTTTTGGTTTTGGGAAGCAGACAATGATACATATATTAATAATCAGCTTTGTGAAGCTGCTGATGTATAAGTTCAGGCTGTTCAGCAGCAGCCAGCAGCACTCCATGAGAATTTTTGAATCAAGAAAGATGCATCCAAATTGAGTGAGAAGGACAAGTAGAATTGACACAAGGGAAAGGATAACAAGACAATGTGAGAATAATAGTTATAGCAAGTTTTTAGATGCCTTTATCGCCAATTATAGTCCATATATACATTGATATATAATTATATATAGGCTGGCTGCTCTGCTTCAAAACAACCAGAGTCTTGCACTCACTCAATAGATGCCGGCCAAAGCAGCAAATGCTGCAGTCTGCATACACAAGTGGCCGAACAAACCGAGCTAATCATAAAAGACTAATATTTTCAAATATTTGTAGTGATAAATCATAGTATTTGTTATTTCTAAGCTGCTCTTGATTCTATACAATGCTTAAAATTTGAGTGATATTAATTTCACAATGCTGGACAAACTATGTCCCCCCCCCCTTTTTCTCTTTTTCATTTTGAAAAACCGAACTTATGATTTGGGGCGAAATTATATATTATTACTTGCAAAAGTTATATTTTAATTTTTTAGGGGACGAAATAACTTAATTGAAAATTTTTAATTATTTATAAAAAAATAATATGATATGACCTTTTAAATTTTGGGAATCTTGAATCTGTCGTTGAAATTGTGTTTGGATTGTCATTTCTCCAACTAAACTCTTGACATTTTCTCAAATTTTAGAGAATAACAGTTTGGTTCTATTATTTTTTTTCTTCAATATTTTTAAATGAATAGAGTATATATAGTGGTGAGAGTACCCTTGTTGGCTAATTGATTTAAAAAAAAAATGAAAAAAAAAATCAGTTTAAAATATAATATTTAAAATTAATTAATGAAAAAAAAATTATACACAAAAGTATAAAAAGAATATAAACCTCATCAATTCGATTTTTAAGGAAAATTGTAAAAAACATTACTCACATTTGGTTGAAAAACTTTTTTTTTTCCTTACATTTCAAATGATGCAAATTCGTCTCTTACATTTGGTTAAATTTTTTTTTCATCCCTTATATTAAAATATTTTACAAATTGGTCACTGCATCATTTCTATTAAAAAAAGAGATCTGAATGGATAGAATGACAATTTGATACACTACTTTAATGTGAATGATGAATTTGCATCATTTCAAATATGAATGATGAAAAAAGATTTTAAAACAAATATAAGGGATGAATTTGCATAATTTGAAATATCAAGGATGAAAGAGTTTTTTAGACAAATGTGAGGGATGTTTTTTGCAATTTTCATGATTTTTAATTATGAAATAATTTTTCCTCTAAAATGTATCTCAAAACTTTTACTTTTTTTCCTCCCCTCCCACCTCAAACACACGAAAAAAAAAAAAAATCTAAATACAATCATCTAATGTTGGAAAAAATTTATTTATTACTTGGGAATTTAGTCTAAAAGATGAGGAAGATAAAATGCTTAAATTCACGTTTTTTTTAAGTAATAATATAAATTATAATCTCGTAGCGTAATTAAAACGCTTTTAATAGTAAAACGCAGCGCTGTAACCATTCCTATTTAAATCCTGGAGTCATTCAAAACATTCATTAAACTGATTTACAATTGACCGATGATTGAGTGTAACCCAGTGCTATGGTGTTAGGGCTTTTCCCGCCCTCTCTCAATTTCATTCTCTTCACAAACTTATTCACTCTTCAATCTTCATCTCTCCCATTTTCTCTTCTCTTCTCTGTCTGCGTCTGTTTTCCTGTTTATCTTTCTTCTGAGAAATCAGGCCGCCGAAGTAATTGTGGAGTTGGAAAACAAAAATAAACCGAGAAAATGGTGTCCCCTAAACAACTGTTAACGATAGTGGAAGAGTCGCTGCTCGGGCCCAACCCGCCGACGCCGTCTCAGAGGATTGAACTCATCCACTCCATTCGCCAATCTCTCCCTTCTTTCCGCTCGCTTCTTTCCTATCCTGTAAGTAAAATACCATATTTTACACCCACGCACTCACACACTCAGAGATAGTAATACATTGTAGGTAACGGGAAGGTTTTGTTTTGGTCAAGATTTTATTTTTGTTGTCTTTTTTTTGGGGGGAATTGGTTTTGTTTCTGTAGTTCTTTTTCTTGGAGTGGGTATGTGGCTAATTATTATTGTTTTCTTTTTCTGTTGTTAATGCTTTTCTGTGATGTTCAGCCTCCAAAACCCTCGGACCGAGCACAAGTGCAGTCTAAGGAAGTTCGACTTCCGGATTCTGGACCCATCACCCTTGATGATCAGGATGTTGAGATTGTCAGTTTCTGTATCTTTTCTGGGTTTCTCATTCTAAGTGTTTATTTTAGGCGAAATGTTGTTTAATCCCATCGATTTTGAACATAAATGATGTTCAGTTCTTCAGTTTCTGTATCTGATTTGCTTGGACGCTCTTTCATTTGCTAGTCTTTCTCTATTTGGCTTATTTCAAGTGTTTATTTCACGCTAATTGTCAACTGGTGTAATTTTTTCCGTGAAAATTAGTTCCATTGTTACATGAAGTTGACAATGCTTTAAACAAGATTATTACTGGGATCCCATTACAGGTGTTTGGAAACTACCATATTAATTTCCTCTTTTCAAACTCTTTGGTGCTGAAGGAATATGATTAACCAATGTTTGGCATAATCTAGCTACTTCGGGGCAGATGAAGAAGTACTATAAAGAAGTTAAAAATGACCTTTGGCTGGTTTTCTTTGTACCTTTTCCGACAAAGGGGCATTATTGGCAGTTTTATTCTTTGATGAGTTCTGTACATTTTTTTTATCATCTTAGGTGTCTTTGAATTATTGAGGGTTAACTTGCTAAGCTTTTTTGGTCATCAATATGCTGGTTGAGACTTCTTGTTGTACATATTTTCTTTTTCCTTGGTATACTTACTTTTGATATTGGTATCTCTATTTAATCCTTCATGTTTTCCTTGAACCTTTTGATTAAAATTGTGCAGCTGGTTGAAATTTCAGGCTTTGAAACTTAGTGATGATCTCCATCTCAATGAAGTTGATTGTGTTTGCTTGCTTGTTTCTGCCAATCAAGAGGTGGGCCTTTTCTGATTTCTTTTTATTTGTAAAACTGTTTATCATACTATCTCTTGAGATTGAGATGGATTTAAGATGATAGCAGTAAATAAAGCAGGATTTGTAAAACTTCTATTTGTTGTTATCAATAATGAGGAATTAATTAACTATGAAATATATATATTTTTTTGCTATTGTTTTTTCTGTGGCTCTTGTAAAAGAGTTGGAATGTTTCAATTTCCACATTTGGCTGATAAATGTTAGCCTTTTACCATGTAGTGGAGCTTGTTTGGAAGAGATTCTCTAGAAATCACGCGCCTTGCGGCAGGACTCTGGTATACAGAAAGAAGGGATCTTATAACAGCACTTTACACCCTACTACGGGTATTGTGTACTTTTTGCTTACAGAAACTGATCTTTGTTTTTTTGCTTTTTCTTCTTCTAGATTTAACAATTTGGGAAAATTATTTTGTATCCTTTCGCAGGCTGTTGTTCTTGACACAGGCCTTGAAGCTGATCTTTTGGCTGATATTCAGAGATTCTTGGAAGATCTAATTACTGCTGGACTTAGACAACGGTTCTTATCACTTATAAAGGTTGTTACAAAGGAATGCTTAAATCCTTTTGAGACCAGTTTTATTTCTAGCTTTCACATTGTATAAAGACTAGCAAACAATTAGTTTTGGAGTTGTCTTAGAAATTTCTTCAGGTCAAGTCTCTTTAAATAGTGACATATTTTGTCGGGATGCTGATTTATGTATTTGTCAGCATAATACACTGTGATAAGTGTATTTATGTATTTGGACAGAATAAGTAGCAACCTGTGGATATGTTGTGCGTTTTGATGTTTTTTCCCTGCTGAAATAAATTGTTTGGCTGGTAGCTTTGCATGAACTCATTGCTGTATGGTCATTGTTGTAAGTTTTGTTTGTATGCTTCACAATCTTTTTTTCTTAATGATATAGGAACTGAATCGAGAAGAACCTGCTGGTTTGGGTGGGCCGAATTCAGAACGCTATGTTGTCGACTCAAGAGGTGCTGTAGTGGAACGTCGAGCTGTGGTTTGCAGAGAAAGGCTCATTCTTGGACATTGCCTTGTTCTATCTGTTTTGATTGTTCGGACAGGTCTGATATAGTAGGTTTTTTTGTGGTTTAGAAACTTGATTCAGCATTAAAGAGGAAACTGTTACACTAATATACAAGAAAGCTGCATCTCTGATCAGGGGATAAACAACTTCCTGAACCTATTTACTTCTAATAGTAGATGGTCTCTTTCTGATGAAAGCGCATTAAAATGTTGCAATGTCCAAATCAAGTGCGCAGTGTATTTCAAATTTTCCATATTATTTACTTGATGCCACTCCTTACTCACTCTACTACGGGGTTAGTACACTCTGGAATGGCAAATTTTCCACATTATTTGCTTGATGCCACCCCTAACTTACCCTCCTTCGGGGTTAGTACACTCTGGAACGGGGTTCAAGAAGTGCCGATTCAGTTGTCATTGGATAAACAAAAACTTCAACTCTATTTACTTGTAATAGATGATGCTTTTCTGATGAAAGCGCATTAAGCATTAAAATGGTGCCCACATCTGTATCAAGTGCTTGTGATTTCCATTTCATTCCATCTTATTTACTTGATGCCATCCCTAGCTTACTTACAGGCTGATTATACTCTCGACTTGAGTGTTAGAAGGGCCCATTTCAGTTGCTTGCTGTTATCTCTTTTTTTGATTAAAAACAGCTGCTGCCCAAGTACTTATTTTGTTTGTAACCAGTATAATTGAATGTTTTATACTTTTAATTATTGAGCATCATCAAATTTTGAGGTTTAGTTATCCTGTTCTCGTTTATATGCTTGATGTTCTGAACTTTATGATATTTGTTGCTCAAATCAAGTTCTATATGTGCCTGCAGCTGTTTGATGTTAGAGAATTATGCAGTCCTGTTTTGCAGTAGACAAGGATTTAAGACAGGAAACTATACCTCACAATGATTCCAAAGCAAGAGGTCCACCCTCCCGGCTATTATTTCTGCCAACCTGGCGAACTATGTCAATTAATGTAGTCCCAGGATTTCACTAGTTTTTCCAAGCTTCCTGGATTGTTTCCATCTCAGAAATAGGAAGGAATAACTCTTGCAACAGCTAAAAAGAACTTCTAATATTTAGGGAAGCGACCCTTACTGTTGTTTGGCACCATTTTATTGTCTTCTCTATGCCTGCATAAAAAAATCCTTTCTGTTTGTGCTTTTATTGGTGTGGTATTGGAAAACCCTAGTTACTGTGCTACAGGTAACATCAGCTTAGCAACAACTTGTGATATACTTATATTTTTAATTCATGATTGTTGCTATAACTGCTATTGCTTTAAAGTATCGGGGGTTTGAAATCTCTCCTATCCCACTACCAAAGGGAAAGTAGATGAATGAGTATCTGAGATGTAGTATTTGCTTCTTGCAGGTTCTAAAGATGTAAAAGACATGTTTTCTGCACTGAAAGATATTGCAGAGGACTTCAGTGAAAGCACAGAGGTTCTGAAGCACCAGGTCTTGCTTTATAATCCATAGGGGCTTTACTTTACTCTTTTCCAGTATTATCTGATGTTACAACTTGAGAATTTTATGACTACTTTTATTTGGGGTCCTTGTATAGATACTTATGTGCATGAGGCTTATTTATATAAACTCTTATTTTCTTAGTACTTTTTTTTTTCTTAGTGATGTTAATTAATTTGGTTTTTGTCTTCTAGTCTAATCTTGTGTGATAGAAGTAGTGGTTGAGTTGTTGACAGAACAAATAAGAATCTTGGGAGTCTATGGATTGTGTTACAGTTTTCTCAATGCCATAGGATTTGTATTCTTATTACTTGTGAAGCCTTATTAGAATTGTACCCGACGGAGCAAAATTGCATATTTTTAAAAGTGTGTTGCAGAGATAGTTGCACATTATATGTCTCACTAACTTCACTTACCCATGTTGAGATTTAATTACCTTACCTTGACTTGTAAAGCCTTATGGTAATGGGAATCCATTCAGAAAAATGTGTTGCAGAAGATAAGCGTGGTTGCAGCTCCCTTCCAGGCCTCTATGCTATATCTATTTAAGTATTCACTCTATCTTGCCTTGAATTTGGAAGTTTCATTTTTCCTGTGTTCTGCTTTTTCACAATTTTTGGAAGAGGAAAAGAATTTCTGGCCATTAATGTGAACAAAACATACATAGATGATCTATATTTGTAGGTCTTTGCTTCATCTATTTACTCTGTTGAAGTCCTTGATCTGCGGGGAGATGTGCTTGTCAGTTACCGTACGGCATTTTTTATTTACATACTGGCACTTCTGGATAAAATAGACCATACAACAGGAGCAGAGATAGTGTGCTTTTTCCTTAGAATATTTGTTTCCATTTTTAATTTTATTTCCCTGTTGTATGTTTTGTTCTCAATAACTGTTTGTTTACTTCTTGCAGGTTATATACAGCATTCTTTTCTCTCTTGTGATTTCTCTCATTTCAGATGCATTGAGCACACTACCAGATAAAGTTTCTGTATTGTCATGTGACCCTTCCTTTAGGAATGATTTCCAGAAAACTGTAAGCTACATTCTGATTGTTTATTTCTAAAATCTATAGTAGTTTGTGCATTTACTTATTCTCAATAATGATTCATATAGGTGATGGTGACTGGAACTGATCCTATAGTTGAGGGCTTCGTTGATTGTGTGAGGCTTGCATGGATTGTACACATGATGTTAATACATTATGGGATGGATGTAAAGGATGCATCTGATTCTTCGTCTAATTATACACAATACATTTGTTCGTGCTTGGACTTTGTTTTCTCCAACAATGTCTTCCAGTTTTGGCTGGATAAGATTCTTCAAACTGCAGCTTTTCAGGTTGTTTTCGTCTTTTCCTTAAATGGCCGTTATTACAAGTTATTCAAATTTTTCCCATGTGCCCACCAGAAAGAAATCGCTGGCGTTACTATGAGACTATTTCCATTTGTGTATTTGTAGAGTTAGTTTTCATGTTTTTCCTTTTCTTTGAGCAATCATCCTATCTATCTGGCCATAGTTGATGAACTTGCAAGGAAGTATTTCTGTGGTACTCTTTTCTGTCCGATGATAATCCATAGAAGGATAACAAGTCAGTTGAAGTACGAGGTTGATTGTTTTGGGGTTACTTAAGTAGCAACTGCCAATAGCAATTTTAACTTTCGTACAAGGATTTCTTTCTTAGGGTTTTTGGTGTATAAAATACATTGCTATGCCACTTTTTAGAATTGGAATGAACACATTCAGATCAGATTCTAAGATAACAGGAAAAGGTGATAATAAGGAGAATACTGGACAAAGGAGTTTTAAAAATGTATCTATTGGCATGTTTGGGATGTAATCACTAGTGACCAAAGTGATATCACTGACTTAGTTGGGGATGCTTCACATGTAGTAGGCCACTGAATTTATATGTTTGGGATTGTGCCCAAGTAATTGGAAACCACCTATTTTTTGAATCCTTAAAACCATAGGTTTAGTTTGAATCCTTTGTGAATTGGGGCTGTTATTCTGGACAATAATTTGCAAATCCTAAAATCTATCTCTTCCTCTGTATAACAACTGTGAACAATTTGGAACTTTGCATGTGTTTAATTTTTTATTTACCTTTTCCTTGGCATCTTGAGTTGATAGACTCTATTTTATTTTTACTCGTTGAAGACTCCTAAAGGTTATTCCTTTAACCTTTTTATTTTTACTGTTACCTTTTTTTGTACTACTCGTGTTGTCATTCACTGTGTTTGTTTCAATTTACTTGCACCCATTATGGTCAGGCTTGTGTTTTTTGGATCTTTTATTGGCCATTTGGCAGGGAGGTAATTGTGTTCCTCATTCTGGAGTTGAACGAAAAAAGTGTTTTTGGTGGTCGCCATCATTATGTTTTTCATCCTGTCCATGGGTAGATCAGGTTTCAGGGTCTTGTATGCCCTTACCGTTTTCTGATGTCTCGTGTTGGTGATGTTTTTCATCCTGTCCATGGGTAGATCAGGTTTCAGGGTCTTGTATGCCCTTACCGTTTTCTGATGTCTCGTGTTGGTGATGTTTTTCATCCTGTCCATGGGTAGATCAGGTTTCAGGGTCTTGTATGCCCTTACCGTTTTCTGATGTCTCGTGTTGGTGATTCAGTATATGTGGTTGCAGTTATGTATTTTCCTCGCTTGAATTTGTAATTCTTAAATCCTGTTTTTAGTCGAATAAGGTAATTTTTTAACCTTTCAAGTCTTAACTAATTGTTATACTTGCACCTCATTTTGCCTGTTTCTGTTATTGATGCAGAATGATGATGAGGATATGATCTATATGTATGATGCTTACCTGCACAAAATGGTCACATGTTTTCTATCGCATCCACTTGCTAGAGACAAGGTAATCACTTTGTTCTCTAGATTGCAAGAAAAACTGTTTAAGCACAAAATGGTCGCATGTATTCCTCACTTGAATTATAAAAAAGCCAACAAAGAGGATGAGTTTTAAAGAACTTTTAGTCTTCAGGTAACTGGATATGCCTATGTTCTCTATGCTGCAACAAAAATTGCATAAGATCTTACTAATTTGGGTGAACAGTAGCAAATGATAACTTTGAGAAGGAGTTCAGTATGTTTTCTGCCCTCAAGTGTTTAAAAGATGGTGACGGTGTTACATTGGAGTATGGCATGCTAACAACTAAACAATTTAATAGAAACTCAAAACAGCCAATCGGAAAATTTATTGGTTCTTTATGCTTGTGTCTAGTCTGTAATAAAAAATTGAAAATTCTTTTTACTATTTGGCTGCTTACAAAGTATATGTTGTCATTTTAACACGCTCCTTATGGAAACTATTGGTAGGTTAAAGAAACAAAAGAAAAAGCTATGAACGCACTTAGTGCATACCGCCAGATTGCTTCACACGATTCTATGGGGGATGGTGGTGTTAATTGGCAACATTCTTCTGAAACAACTACTCAGCCTTTTGTGTCTCTGTTGGAGTTTGTTAGTGAAATTTATCAGGTTCATTTTCTTTTCACTTATCTTTTCCCCAAAATATTTCTGTAACATTGTGCATGATAAGTTGATTCTTTTGGTAACTTGTGCTTCCAAGGCTTGGTATGTTTGGTTGAATGATTGGGTGTCATCGGTTGGAAATTAGGAAAGTGTCCTTTGACTTGTTATTAAGGTTTGTATTTGACCATTGTTTCCTGTTGGGGCTTCCCTACTGGGTATCAAGCAAGTTATATGCAGATAGTTTTTGAAGGGATTGTCAGTGTGTTGTTGTAAACTTGCAATTCATACGCACTAATCATTGTAGATTGCTTGTTGGGTTGAATATCTTTCTGATTACTAGCTTGTACAAGTCATTAAATGATCAAGTCAGGATGCCCGTTGGTGCCTTTAAGGTATGCTTAATTGGCTTCAAGCTGTGTCTGGACTCTCTTTTGAAGTGTTGGGAGAGAGGAGCAAAGATGCTAGCTGCAGGAAAATTTTTGGAATTGGCCCCCCTTTGCACTAATATGGGCAATTTGGATTGGATGAAATTGTAAGGCCTTTAAAAGAATGGAAGAATTCCATGGAAGGATCGAGAATATTTTGTTCAATAATTTTTTTTTTGTGGGGGGAAGTGAGAATATAACTATTCCTAGAGATAAGGGTTGGTTGTGTTATCAGTGTTGACTAAAGAGTTGTGGTAATATTTCCTTCTGTAACCAATGGTTTGTTTACTGAATTCAACTCAAATGCGTTGATGGGCTTATATCATGTCTCTTTGTATCTTCTTGTCTTCTGTTGGTATCACCATTTGCTTTTCTCTGTTGAAATAGTGCTTTTTAAGAGGAAACTTTTAATCTCTTTTGCTTTCTCTTTTTGTCTGAACTTCTAATCTCTTTTGAAGTGTGGGGGAGAAAGGAGGGAAGATGTTAGCAGCAGGAAAATTCTTGGAATTGCCCCCCTTTGCACTAATACAGGCAATTTGGATTGGATGGAGTCCTAAGGCCTTGAAGGAGTTCAAAAATTCCATGGAAGGATCGAGAATATTTTGTTCAATAAGATTTTTTTTTGGGGTGTAGTAAGAATATAACTATTACTAGAGAAAAGGGCGTGTTAACAGTGTTAACTAAAGATTTGTGTTAATATTCCTTCAGTAACCAATGGTTCACTTAATGAATCCAACTCAAATGTGTTGATGGGCTTGTATCACGTTTCTTTGTATCTTGTCTTTTGCTGGTATCACTATTTGCTTTTCTCTTTTGAAAATAGTCCTATGTAAGGGAAACTTGTTGACATAATAACAAATTTACATGCTCGACTGAAAAAAGGGTAAAAAATAATTGTATGGTATCTGAAACTATTTCATTCTAAATAATGAAGAATAAGTTATATTTAGCTTGAAGTAGCAGAAGAGGAGCAAGAAGTTTTAAATAAAGGGTTTAGGACTTGCTTAGATTTATGTCCAGAAGTAACAGTTCTTGCTACTTGTCCTGAAAAGCTTAATAGGGTTTAATATAGTCCTTTACGTTCCAAAAATAGTCCGACATTGTTCTCTAGTTGTCATGATAGATTTTAATAATTTATTTGTATTGCTCAATTTGAAAAACACACTCACGCATGATTTTGCCTTTTTTCCCCAGAGTTTAATTTTTAAGCCTGATACTGAACTCTAGGATTTTGGATCTATTAGTAATCTATTCTCTTTGTGAACCTTTATTTGACACTCGATTTTTGATTTGCCTCTACTGTTGTTATGGACTAGGACTTCTGATTATATACTCATCATCTGCATCGCTTTATAGATTTTCCTATCCCTTTGTGATATTAATGAATACATGTGCATGTACATATTGCCATTGTAAAACTAGTTAATTATATCTCTGTTGTTGTAACTTCTTTTGTTTTCTGACAAGACTTAAGGAATCTGATGAATTATGTTATTAGTTACCTGGACATATCTTTTAAAACCAACTTGAACTAAAACTTGCTGTTTTATTTTTGCTTTTCCTAACCCAAGCCTTAGTCAATCAGTCAGGTTTCTGTCATTGCGGATTAATCCAGAGTTAGTTCCCTAGCTCTTTTGTGGTGATCAGTCACGGCTTTTTTTAACAGCAAGGTCATTATAATATAATAAAACTCAAATCAGCCAACCCCTTTGTGTATCGTAACAGCAGATTAAACTGACTTCCTAAATATGTTTTGCTGAACCCAATGTGAAACAGGACTTACCTCTTTGGTCTTCTTCAGTTCATATGGTGCTAATATATTGTTTAATTCTGTTATTGTCCTACCTTTCTTTTAGAGGGAACCTGAGCTGCTGTCTGGAAATGATCTCTTGTGGACATTTGTGAACTTTGCTGGAGAGGATCATACTAATTTTCAAACACTAGTGGCATTCTTGAAAATGTTGAGCACCTTGGTATGGTTGTGAATTTTTGTTCAATATGCTAAAGAGATATCAGTGGCCTGAATTTTGATGGTAACTCATTTTAACCCAGGCTTCTAATCCAGATGGTGCTTCAAAAATTTTTGACTTGCTTCAAGGAAAAACATTTCGATCTATTGGGTGGAGCACTTTGTTTGATTGTTTGACAATATATGAGGAAAAGTTCAAGCAGTCCCTTCAGAATCCTGGAGCTTTGTTACCGGAGTTTCAGGAAGGAGATGCAAAAGCTTTGGTTGCATATTTGAAGGTTCTACAGAAGGTGATGGTATTTAAAGCCTCATGATTTGTTGCTTTTCTTCTTTGTGTCACATAGAACTACAAGGATGACTTGTGGTTTCAAAATTTTATCTGGTCTCTTTTAGCTCTCGCTCATTTTTTTTTATTTTTGTAAATGCAAATGGGGTATGCAGGCTATTAAGTAACCTGTGAATGTTTTAGCAAATGTCAGCCTGATTTATCTGGTATCTTTGTGTCACAAAAACAGATGTGTAGCGATGTGTCACTCAATGTTTTCATTGCTGTTTTCTGATTCCCTGAAATGGAACCGTTCGATGCTTATGATAAGTTGCCTACTTCTGCAATTTTGCATTTCCTACTTGTATTGGATATTTTCAAACGGCTTTGGCTAATGTCGTGTTTATGAAATGGATCACTTGATTACTTTGTTCTAATTTTACGCAATATATTTTGTCTTCACGTCTGTCCTGGATTAGAAGATCATAGATTGTAATTTGTTCTGTTTATTTTAACTGATTAATATGTAGAGAACATCTGTTGGAGATACTATAGAACTCTGAATATTTCAGCTCGATTTTTTTCAGTGGTTACTGTTGGTTGAATAGTTCTGTTAGGGTGAGTATCTAGGGGAGTTCTGAGTCTTAAGCATCCATATTTGTAGTTTGATGATAGTTAATGAAGTGTAACTAAAACTCGTGATTTTTTTCCTTGTTGATCTGATTTTCTTTTTTTTGGGTTGTATTTGTAGAATAATGTTTTCCTTCTTTGGGCAGTTTCACTTGTTACATTTGTGAAAAAAATCTGATATCAGTTCCTGAAATCTTTTATGATATTTTCACTGTCTACAAAGCATGCAAAAGTGCTCTTTTTAGGTATAATGTACCTTCTGTGTAACTTACTCTTTTAATATGAAGGATAATCCATTTGGGTTTCTTTTTAACTGTTTTTTATTTTTTTGCAATAATTGCCTTTTAGATTGTATATTTTCAATCGAAAGCATGTAATATTGCTATGCTTCTTAAGCATTGTGAAGCTGATTTGTTTGCATTTTTTTATTGTGGTAAGGTTGTTGAGAATGGGAACCCAATCGAAAGGAAGAACTGGTTTCCGGATATCGAGCCGTTGTTCAAACTTCTTGGTTATGAAAATGTGCCTCCTTATCTTAAGGTTGTGAATTTAAACTCTATTTCTTCTCCCTATTTCTGTCTCCCTTATTTTGTCTTCCTAGTTCCTGATTTGTGCTCCAATGCTGGAATCTTTTTGCTTCTCTAACTCTGTTATTTACAAATGTTTTATAGGGTGCATTGCGCAACACCATAGCTAGCTTTGTCAAAGTTTCTCCTGCTTTAAGAGATGCAACTTGGAGTTACTTAGATCAATATGATCTACCTGTGGTTGTTGGTCCTCATGTTGGGAACAAAACGCAGTCAATTGCCACTCAGGTTGATTCATGAATTGTATTCAATTAGTTTAAGCTTGATGAGAAGTTTTCTGAGTGCTGCTTAGCATGCTAATTATGTCTTCTGCTCACTGTTTCATCTTCATTTGGTGCTGACAAAACGACACTTATTTTTTTAACTGTAATTGGAGTTTCATTTATCATATATTTAGCTTTAAGTCTTCTATTTCTTCCACTTTGAATCCAAAAATAGCTCTCTGAAAATATACTTTTTGGTCCTATGAGAAAGCATGGACAATCTCAATGTGTCAGGCACTATCAGTCTTTTGAATATTTCCATATTTAGAAAATAAGCATGACAATGTTGGTGCATGTCCCAAAAGTTCATCAAACGTGTGTCCAACATGATGATGTTTGTGTGACATATAAGAGGTGTTTAGTATTAACTTAGCAACAACAGGTAGAAATCAAATTTCTTATACTAAAATAAATTGTTCTTGTGCCTCTCTTTCTCTCTCTCTCTCTCTCTCTCTCTCTATCTCTTTCTCTTTCAGTTTGTATTGCAAATTATGTCTTCAACTCTTCCCCTACTTTTTTGATGGTTAAGTCACTATCCTTTTCAAGCAGAAAATTTCAACGAAGTATGTGCTAATTGCTTTTCGTTGCTTCGTGTGCCATGCACTATCTTTTGAAGGATTATATTAACTGTTTAATCTGCTTCACATTGCAGGTGTATGATATGCGGTTTGAGTTGAATGAGATTGAAGCTAGAAGAGAGCAGTATCCTTCCACCTTATCGTTTGTTAACCTACTCAATGTTCTTATTGCTGATGAAAGGGACGTGAGTGATAGGGGTCGAAGGTATGGTGCTTTGAGCGATTGGATGCTTATCTCATTTTCCTTCCTTTAAAAGTTTTCTTATTAATCTTGAGCAACACTTGCAGATTCATTGGCATCTTCAGATTTATATGTGATCATGTGTTTGGACCCTTTCCACAGAGAGCCTATTCAGATCCTTGTGAGAAATGGCAGCTGGTTGTTGCTTGTCTCGAGCACTTTAGGATGTACGCCATATTCCTTCATATTTGATTCTTTCATTTTGGTATCTTCTTGAGAAACTTGATGACTAGTTTCTGATAGTTATTGGGTTCTGTTGCTACATTCTTTTGCTTCGATCGAGCTAATTATTGTGGGATGTTACATTCATTCAAGTTTCTTATTTAGATGAACATTTTTGTGCAATTATGAGGAAGTCTTGATTTGAATCTTCAAATAAATGTGCAGGATACTCACCACGTATGATATCAAGGATGAGGATATTGACATTGTTGACCCATCTCAAAATTCATCAGGGGGACAATCTACTCCACTTGAGATGCAGCTTCCCATCATAGAGTTGATGAAAGTATTGCATCTTACTCTTAATCATAATACTTCGTTATCTATGTTGTTTCTGTTTTTGGTATTCCACACCAGTGCCCTTTAGGCTTTTTGCATTTGTCTTTTGCTGGCTCCAAGATGTATGGAGAAGGTTTTTTGGTCAGCTTGTATGGTTTTGGTAAGCATTCATAGTAATTCCCTTGATGATGTTAAAGTTTAAGACAATCACGTTGTAGCAATCGCGTATTTGGATGCTTTAGTAAACTTGCGTTGCTATAGTCATTCTTTTTAGGAACAGACTTTCAAGTATTTCTGGGTGACAGCCAAAATATCTTGGTTAAACTCTCTTGCATACTTTCTAATAATCAATGAAGGCTGATAACTGGCAGTTGACGGTACATTACCATTTTTGCTGTCCTTTTTTATGTCTTGAGTTATCCATTCTACATCTTCTTTTGATAGTTTACCGTTTATGTACGATTATTTGTCTAGAATTTAACATGCAGTCTTTAATTTAAGATTGGAATGTATTCTCATTTCAGAAATGCAGCAAATTAGTCTCAAGCTCATTAGCAAATAGATCTTTTAGGTACCATTGCTATTGTTTGTTTTTCTTTTTCTGTATCATCATGTCATAAGTCGCTAAAGTTGTTGCTAGAATTAGCCTAATAGAGCTTGGCGATTCTTGAAGATTTCTCGTTATCCAAATTGATTGACCAAACATGTGAATAATGACTGTTTTCTGCTATTCTTTGGTGTCTATTAACTCTCCTGCTTCTCTTGATTCACCAAGAGTGAGAAGTTGCTTCTTCTGGTTCTTCTGTTAACAAATATTAAACAAAAAATTGTTTACCACCCCTCTTTTGCATATTAAAATAGCTTGTCTGGTTATTTGGGACAAAAATGTTTGAATTCCCTCTTTCTTCTTGTATTGGTAAGTACTTATACTAGATAATTGTAAGATAATGTTGCATTGTCATTTCAATATTCTTTTATTGCAGATAGGATTGAAAAAATGTGAGTTTTAAGATTACATTCTTTCTTTTTGGAAAAAATTGATTGGGCGAGGGTGTTTATCATGAATTGAACTCCTGACCTCTTGCACTCTGAAGCAATCAGATATGGTTTATTAAACATGGTTCTTACTCATGTTACTTTGCTGTTGCTTACTCTGATCTATATGTACTAGTAGCTTGTTCTATTTTAGTTTGCCACTTCATACTAAATTTTTGAGAACCTGCAGCGAGCCTGTTTGTTATAGAATGTGAAATGGGTCAGGCATTTCTTGGAAGTTGTTCTGCTCTTATTCATTCACACTGTCCCTGTTTTCTGTTTTGCAGGATTTCATGAGTGGGAAAACAGTGTTCCGAAATATTATGGGCATTCTTTTTCCAGGAGTGAATTCCATAATTATGGAACGCACAAATCAAATTTATGGGCAACTCCTTGAAAAAGCTGTGCTCCTTTCGCTAGAAGTTATTATTCTTGTTTTGGAGAAAGATTCAGTTGTTTCTGATTTCTGGCGTCCACTTTACCAGGTATGATACTCAACTTTTCTGCTATTTGTGCAACTTGCTTGCGTCCTCAGGTGATAAATTAATCTGAAAGCTGATGTTGGTTCCTGTTCATTATAATATTACAACCATTATGCTATAGGAATTTCTGATCCCAATCTTGTGGTAGGAATCCCAACTGGTTGTGATTTTTTACAAATTTCAGCAGTTCTTAGATTCAAAATATACACACATAATATTCTGTGTTTAAACTACTTGTCGGAGTTAGTGTTGTTGTTTGCAGATGCTTTCAATTGTTTTGCACATACTGATATTTATTTACTCTCACTTAAATTTGTTTGGAGAGAGATTTTTATTTTTATTTTTAATAAATAAAAAAGGAGCCGAACAAATATATCTGAAAAGCCGAAAAGGTATCAAATGCTGGGCTGTCAAATGATGGTAGAAAATCCTCAAAATTACATATGACATGCTAGCTTCCCCTCAGAATTTGTTTCAAGATTGCAAATTTTTTTCCTAAGCACTCTTCTGGGTGACTTCTAGGCATACCTTTAAAATCTTGTTTATGCTTCAAACTCTTTATATGGCACTTTCGTTCAGAGATGTCAGACATTAGCACAGATGTTAACTAAGCAGCACCATCATGCATTTTTTCACAATTGTTTCTTCTGACCCTTGTACCTATTCAATCTTTGTTCAAGTTGGATAGAGTGAAATGGCCGGCATTTTCGAATATCAGTCCAATTCTTTCTTTCTAGCTGTTCTAGGATTGATATTCCTGAATGCTACGAGTTTCTCACACCACCTGCAATTGCTTCAAAAGAAAACATAATATTGGAATAAGTTAGGTGCAGACACACTTTCAAATGGAAGGACTTTATGAGTAAAAATGCAAGCCTCGAAGAATTTCCCTTCATCTGAAATGAAATAATTTGAAGTTCTTTGGCCCAGAGGGTATTCACATATGTATGAACTGCTCTCAAGTTTATGCATGATGTCTTATTTGATTTGTTTTCTAGATATAATGTCCTATTTCTGTGTACCATTGTCCATCTTGTCATACCTGTTGTCCTGTCTTCATATTAGCTTTTTAGCTTTTGAGTATCTGTTGTCATGTCCTTAATTGCTAGTTAGAATCTCTGATGGGGGATTTCTTTGTGATTTTTTACTGTGCAGCCATTGGATGTTGTTCTCGGTCAGGATCCTAATCAAATAGTGTCTTTGTTGGAGTATGTCAGATATGATTTTCAACCACGAATTCAGCAATGCTCTATCAAAATTATGAGCATTCTTAGGTATCTGCAGTTGATTTTTTCAAGATCTTGCTGTTCTGGTGTACCATTTTGTTGAAATGGTCTTGTGTTCCCATATTGATGAGATCTTGGTGTCTTGTGGCAGTTCCAGAATGAATGGTCTTGTTCAATTGCTTTTGAAATTCAATGCTGCTGGTCCTTTGATTGAGGACTATGCTGCTTGCTTGGATTCACGATCTGAGGAGTCTCAAATTATTGAGGACAGCAGCAATGATCCTGGTGTGCTAATATTGCAAGTTAGTCCCTGATTTACTCGTCCCTCCCCTCACTGATAAAGATACCACCCTTTCCAACAGCAGAAGATTTGTGTGTTTGTGAATTGTTTTTTTCATTTAAAGGCACTTTATGTTTCATTCTCCAAATGCAGTTGCTCATTGATAATATTAGTAGGCCAGCCCCAAATATTTCACATTTACTCCTCAAGTTTGACCTTGATAACCCAGTTGAGAGAACTGTGCTTCAGCCAAAATTTCAGTACAGGTGGTGTACCATGGTTTACTTTGTCATCATCTAGTTTTACATCGACTATCTTTGCCTGATTCCAATTATTGGTTCTGTAATGACAACTCCAGTTGCTTGAAAGTCACTCTTGATATCTTGGAAAAGCTGTCAAAAATTGACGTGAATGCATTGCTACATGAATTTGGTTTCCAGGTCAGTCATCCATTGCTATTACTGGACACTATCACTTTCTAGTGACTGAAACTAGACTTTGTGATACTTCAACTTCGATATCTCATATTCTGTTGTTTCGTGTAGCTCCTTTATGAGCTCTGTTTGGATCCACTTACTTGTGGCCCAACAATGGATTTGTTGAGTACCAAGAAGTATCAGTTCTTTGTGAAGGTACAACATTGCACTGCATTATAATTCTTAAATTTGAATAGTGGCTATTCTTCTTCTGCTTATCTTCAGTAATTTTATTTGGTTGATCTAATTGTTTTCATGTCAGCACCTAGATACATTTGCTGTTGCTCCACTGCCCAAGAGGAATAACAACCAGGCTCTTCGGATCAGCTCCCTTCATCAGGTTTACTGCAAATTAGTATCTTGTTCACAGATTCAAATAATCTTTTCTTCTTGTTCTCCCTTTTTCCTCCTTACTGCTGTAGTAGCTCCCTTGATTTGTAATACTGCTATTTGCATGTGGATACCTGCTAATTGAAATACCATGGAGGATGTTCTGTTACTGAAGCTAGTGTTCAGTCTTAGATAGCTAGATTTTAAATGATACTATGGCACCGGGTATACCGTAGTTATCCTTTATTGTTTTTTTTGGGTGTTCCTTTTTTGATACTAGGAGACTATAGGCTAATCTCTTGGTTGTTTTCTTATTTAAATAGATATCTGCTCACTTTCTCTTCTTTAAGGAATAGTTGAATGTGACTCGTACTCTTGACTTGCATGATTTCACTTCTTCTGTGGCTTAAGGAAGAATATACTAGAAAGCTCAAAAATAGAAGCAGGTCATGACAGTTCTATATTATTGTGTTGTTATTTCACTTGCTTCTATGATGACAAAGTTATTCAACAGACCACGGTGGGCAAGTGGACCTATTTTTATACTACAAGTCCTTCAATATATCCTATTAAATAAGATAGTTATGCATCTTTGATCAATACAAGATGTTTGAGAACCTGAGTGTATAGTGGATAATTTGCTATGCTTATCCGTTGGTAGATGTTCTGCATTGGAAGTCCGCAATGGATTTTCTGTTTTATTATCTAGATATGTTAAGAAGAAATCTCCAAAGTCACTGCTGATGGTACTGACCATTCTTCAAAAATACCACAATCTTTTATGATACAAACTTGAGTTATGGGTTGATATGAGATAAATTGTTTGGGAGTTGTGTTTTATTTACCACCATCAGAAAACTATTCTTTTAGATATGCTCCTAAGTCAGTAGAAGTGTGTTCGATGTGCACCATGTGCTTTGGTTTTACTTGATTGTGCTGTTGCTGTAACACTATTGAAGCAGAATATGGCTTCTTAGTGGTACTACAAATATTTGATTATTTTTTCCATTGGTTGCAACTTGATATACTTACTTGTTAATGAGAACATGTGTATAGATAGAACACAATGGCAAAATACGATCCATATAGTTGATCCCAGTGGGATAAAGGCCTTGTTTTTGTAACTTGATGTGGTTTCACTCTTACTCTTTGCCATTCCAACATCCCTGAGTGGCCCTCTATTTGTGCAGAGAGCGTGGTTGTTGAAGCTTTTAGCTGTAGAATTACATGGTGCTGATATTGCTAGTTCTTGTCATCGAGAAGCATGTCAAAGTGTTCTCGCTCAGCTATTTGGGTGGGACATTTCTGAGGGTTTCACTGATAAGGATACACTCCGCCCCATTATTTTAAACAGCTCTGATATTGGTGGAATCAAGATGATCAACAAGAACAAGGTAATGACAGCTACTGTTTTCACATTGCTAACAGATGCATTTGAACTCAGTCTGATTTTAATTTTGTTTTTATGTCTTTTTTATGGAAACCTGATGTTTTTGTCGAATATTGTTCAGACTACTAGAATAATTTGCATAGAATTTCATGGTTATATCATCTGGCCATTGACTACACAAGTTTTCAGAAAGTCTCCGGTACCGTACTTCTTTATGCCCAAAGGAATTGCTTATGGTATTATCCTCTGCTACAATCACTCTGTGGTTGAATGGAAAATAAAGAAGTATGGATATGAGCTTGTCAAAATTTCCGTGTTTCTTCGTTTCTGCAGTTTGGTAGGATTTAACTATTTGTATGTGTCTTTATAAGTGGATGTCATTTTTTGTTTGGGTATTGTTAGTTTGATAGTAGTTTCTTTTGGATTTTTTATTTTCCCTTTCACCTCTTGTTATGTGAATTGCATTGTTCTGATCATGCAGTTTGTTGGTTTAGATGTTATAGCCCTTCTGTTTTCTAACATAGGTATTAGGGTTGCTTGAAGTTGTCCAGTTCAAATCTCCAGACTCTACATTGAAGTCTTCACAGGCGATCTCTAGTATGAAATATGGTTTTCTGGTAAGAGCTAAAGTATACGATGATGCACATAAAATTTCTTAGTTATGATAAATTTGATGCTTTATATCTGTGGAGCACATTTGACCTTTTGGATATTCTTTTTTTTTTTTTTTCCCTTTTTGTGTTTAAATCTGATAGGCTGAGGATATCCTCAGAAATCCATCCACTGTTGGGAAGGGTGGTATTTATTATTACTCAGAGCGTGGGGATCGCTTGATTGATCTTGCTTCATTTCGTGACAAACTCTGGCAGGTGTTTATCTAACCAGAGTTTGTGGCTATTTTCGTTCCTTTTCCTTGTTTATTTCTAAATGCACTTCATTAATATAGATTTTAGTATTAAAATTGTTTTGGAGTCTCACTTTCTTTTCTCTTCACAGAAATTTAATTTATTGAACCCCCAGCTAAGCTCCTTTGGTAGTGAAGTTGAGCTAAATGAAGTAAGGGAGTCAATCCAACAGTTACTGAGATGGGGATGGAAATATAACAAGAACCTTGAAGAACAAGCTGCTCAGCTTCATATGTTAATGGGCTGGTCTCAGATTGTTGAGGTGAACTTCCGTCTTTTTAAGTTCTCACTGTGTCTTTCTTGCCATTGGTTTTCTCCTCAAGTTATTTTTCTGTATTTCTAATTATTTTGTTATTCTTACATTGTTCTTGCTGCTTTGCTGACTCATTTTTTTGTCCTTGGTTGTGGTCTCCCAGGTCTCTGCATCTAGAAGAATCTCGTCGCTTCAAAACAGATCTGAAATGTTATTTCAGTGGGTTACTTTGAAACCTTTACTTTTTCCTACGCTTCTGTTATTTTTCTTTCTAAAAATCCTTTTATGCTTTGTACAGTTTGCTAGATGCTTCTCTCAGTGCCTCTGGTTCTCCAGACTGTTCACTAAAGATGGCTCTGATACTGTCACAGGTTACACTTTTCTCATATGCTGTTCTGAGTGAGAAGATTCCTTCTTCATGTAATTGTTGTTTGCGTTCTGAATTTTGTCTAGGTTGCACTTACATGTATGGCTAAATTACGTGATGAACGGTTCTTATGGCCTGGTGGTTTGAATGCCGATACGGTCACTTTTCTTGATGTCATCTTGACAAAACAGTTGTCTAATGGAGCATGTCAATCTATTTTATTCAAGCTTATCATGGCAGTCCTCAGACATGAAACATCAGAAACATTGAGAAGACGGTATGATTTTTGTCAAGCAATAACTGATTTCTGGACTATTACCTGCCTGTTATGAATTTGGTAATGGTGTTTCTCATCCTTCTTCTTGTCGTTTATTCAGCCAGTATGCATTGCTTCTTAGCTACCTCCAGTACTGTCAACATATGCTTGATCCTGATATTCCTGCAACAGTTCTGCAGTTCTTATCAGCTGATGAGCAAGAGGATGATCTGGATCTACACAAGGTTTTATAATCTTGTTGCCGAAAGTTGTGATTTTCTGTTTTCTTTTTTCCTGGTATATTTGATTATAAAGGTTACTGAACGATTTTCTTAGCAGTATGACAAAGAGCAAGCTGAATTGGCGCGATCCAACTTTGCCATCCTAAGGAAGGAAGCTCAAGCAATCCTTGATTTGGTAAGTCATTGACAGAGATTCCTTTTGCAGTGTCGTACTATTCTTTCTGTATTGGATTTTTAAATTGTTAACTTTATACTAGGTTAACTGTCTTAACCCTGCAAGGAAGTTCGAGTGTTGTTCTCGTTCTGTGCTCCTTGAAAATCATGTGCAAGTGTTTTAGTCATGGACTTGATCATTGCCTGTTTGCATTTACATTTTCTTTAGCTTATGTTACTTTTATTTATTCAATGTTCTCAATTATAGGCAATAAAAGATGCAACTCAGGGCAGTGAATCTGGAAAGACCATGGCGATTTATGTTCTGAATGCATTAATTTGCATTGATAATGATAAGTTTTTCCTAAGCCAACTCCAGAGTAGAGGCTATTTGAGGTCTTGCTTCATGAGCATCAGCAACATGTCTTATCAGGTATATGCCACTCCTAATGTTATTCTTATTTCGACTGTGAAACAACAATGCTAAGATGACTATAAACTGAGAATAGATTATGTAATGCTCTATTTTGATTTTGGTTTCTTTGGCCATGAATGAGATAGAAATTTGCGTGAGATCATAATTCTGTGTTTTTTTCCCCTTCCATCTCTGTTCTTTTCTTTTTCCCTTATGCTTTTGGGGTTCAGGTTTGTTGGCTTGTAAGGTAGGCTAAGCAGATGCATACATCTGTTTGGTTGCAATGATGTTGTAATTTTGAAAACTACAACAATTCTATACTCCATGACTATGATTGTCCAGCAAGTTACTTGGACATTTGAGTTATGTGGATGATTTGGAGTACTGAGCAGCACAGGGAAGATATTTATTTATATGGGATGCGTACACCTATAGATTCTTTAGATTGTTGACATTCATTTAGAATCATGTGATCTGTAATGTTGATGTCACAGCTAAAATTGGTTGACTTCTCATTGCATGTGTTGGTGCTTCAGTTTCTTTTCCTGAATTGCTTAATTACGCGTGAAGTCTGTTCTCTGTAATATAAAGAAATTCTTTAAGCAATTTGCATCCTTTTATTGCACGGCTTTCATTCAGTAGTGAATGGGCATATTGTAATAAACAAATAACAGTAGGGCTCAGTTATGATCCTCAAGCGATACGGTTATTAATATATTGCCAGATTTCACTTAGCAAGAAATAGTTGAGATAGTGAAGTTTAAGAATTTCAAGTGATATTTTTTAATTGGTTCTTTTGAGTGTGTGTGGTGCGCGCCCGCGTCACTAACACTTGAATTCTGTCACCTTGTGGAATTAGCATAAGTTTTGGTATTTGTAGTTATGGGATGCCATTCTCAATGTAGAACAACATATGGTATTTGCATACTTTACTTATTGTGAGAACTTCTCTTTTGCCCTTGTCTTGGATTCTCTTACCAGGATGGCAGGCTTTCATTAGAGTCAATGCAGCGAATTTACACACTTGAAGGGGAGCTTGCTCTATTGTTGAGAATTAGCCACAAGTATGGAAAATCAGGTGCCCAGGTTCTCTTTTCGATGCTTGCTTTAGAGCATCTTTCGTCTTGTAGGGCATTGAGTGTGCAAATTAAGGTACAACACGTAGGTTATCCAGTGTAATTTCTACTTGCTGCCTCAATCCTTTTGCTCTAATTTGGACAAAAATTTTATTAGGGAGGTATTCGTCGGAATGACTCCAAATTTGGAAGAGACTATGCTGTTGATGTTGATAAGCAACGAATGGTCATTGCTCCAGTACTACGATTAGTGTTTTCCTTGACTTCATTAGTTGATACATCTGAATTCTTTGAGGTTAGATTCCTTTCTTTATTAAATTTTTTGTGTTGCCAAAATTCTCAGTTTGCAGTATAGAAAATTGGAAACTTATAAGATATAAAATTGATATATGAATATGGTGATTATTGTGCATATGAAAACTTGTTGAATATCAAAAGCTGGTTGCTCCCAAATCTATGACATGACGGGTTGACATACTGTATTCTTGTAGTGATCATTATTAAAAATTGCAACCCATTTGTACTCAGCTAACTGAAATTTGAACTATGATGGAAATGTTAGCATTCTTTGTCGTTTTAGGATATGAGGAATTGTACATGTTTGCAGAGTATTGAATCCCTTTCTCCATTGTTACTTTCTTGAGCATGTGTACTTGTTGTTTTCTCAATGGCAGGTGAAGAACAAAGTTGTGCGTGAAGTTATAGAATTTGTTAAAGGGCATCAATTGCTGTTTGATCAAATTCTTCAGGAAAACCTTTCAGATGTTGATGAGTTAAATATGGAACAAATAATTCTTGTTGTTGGGATACTTAGCAAGGTATGACCAACTTTATGAGCTCAGATGATCATGAAATGTCTAGAAGTCTTGCGAAAGAGTTATTTCCTTGTTTTTTTTTTCCTTTTTGAACTACCGTCGTTGTTTTACTTCTGGTGTCAAATATATACAGCAGTTCTGGGGAGAACTGACAATGCTGCAGCCTTTTAAGGACTATATTGAATGTTTTATAGGTTTGGCCGTATGAAGAGACTGATGATTTTGGTTTCATTCAACGGCTATTTGGGATGATGCGCGTTCTTTACGCACGTGATCCAGATTATTTTACTTCAACAGAGTCAACACGTTTTTTGGAGGTAATATAACGTCTCAGTTTTGGCTTTTTTTGTTAATAAGTAGAAATCATATACATTTTTCTTGTGGATGCAGATTAAAAGGAAGGAAGGATTGAAACGATCTCGCCTCTGCTTTAGCTTGAGCTCCTATCTTTATTTTCTGGTGACGAAGAAGTCCTTGAGACTACAGGTATATGTTCTACAATCAGACTGTAGGTAGAACCTGTTTTGTTTCCGCATTGCATCAGAATAATTCAAACTTGATTCTGAGTGCTTGATCTGTCCAATGTACTTTTAACAGGTTTCTGATGGTCCAACAGATTATCGTGTTACTGCTGGAAAACTGCAGCCTACATTAACTTTACTTGGTGTTTTCCTGAACTCTTTAACTACTGCACTCGAACGATCCGCTGAGGAGAATTATTTATTGCTTAATAAGGTTTATTTCTGACAAACATACCTGTTGTTTTCTATAAATGTTTTTATCCAATCAGATAACTAAGTATCTATGGTGTACTAGATTCAAGATATCAATGAACTATCAAGACAGGAGGTTGATGAAATAATTAATATGTGTTTGCATCAAGATTGTGTTTCTCCATCTGAGAATATTCAGAGAAGGTTGTTAGCTCTTCTCTCTCTCTCTCTCTCTCACACACACACACACACACACACACTATTCTTTATTCATGTGCTATTGCAGTAGATATGCACTGTACGTTTTCCTGATTGCTTTCTGTGATTGTTTATTGCTGTAATTTTCAATAGCCTGATGGATGTTTTATTTTGTTCTGATTGGACAAGTATGCTGGCTTATAGTTAGTAGCCACTGCTTGGGTTCATGACCTATATTGGGTTTTGAGCCACAAATACAGAGCTTCTGAGTTCCCTTCTGTTCTATACAAGTTTATCAAACACTCATCAGTGTATTACATATGCAAGAGTTGCTAATGCACATTAGCTTGCTGATGTTCTAAACTGGTTAAAAAATTAATGTCAAGGAAGTCTTTTTTCTAGGCTTCCTGTGCACAAATTTGAAATTTAGAATTGTTCATTCAGGTTTGACAGTGCAATGGCAGGCTCAGATTAAACCTACCTGGAGTTGTAGTTTATAGGTTTCACTACCTTGGGAAATCTGTTCAGAAAGCCAGAGAGCCAGAGCTTCTAATGAGCTCTGAGTTACTTAGTTAACTCTTGCAACTTATCAGGAACTTTTTGTTCTTTCATAATATATCCATCTCTCAACTGGTTACTTTCTCAACACTGCCACCCCTGTATAAACATCCACCACTTACCCAAAAGCTAACTAGTAGAAATGTTGTGTGCCTTCGGGTTATTAGAATGCCTGTGTCTAGACAGATTGCGCGTCTTCATGCAGTTAAGTTATTTCTATAGTTTGACCTTCTGATTTTCGAAGTCATGGAGAAGCATATGGATTCAGAGTTCAAAGAGTATCCTGGATTTCTGTTCTTTTATACAAGGCATGGAGTGTACCTCTTCCTCATTTTGTTTAGGCTGTGCAACAAAGGACTGTCATCTTTTTTTAACATGTAAAGCACTAGTTATTAAATTTCCTTGTATTCTTTGCATTTAGCCGTTAACATGCTGATATGAGCAGCTTCCTCTGTGTGTGTACCAGAGAGTGAGGGAGGGAGGGTAAGCAAAACTGCAATAAAAACTTTCTTTCAAGCATAGCTTGCTAGGATTCAAAAAATTAAAAGCTTGACAAGAAAAAGATTGCCAAGTAACCAACTAATCTATAATTGAAAATTAGTGGTTTGAATACGCAGATTTTTAATTATTAAGTTTCGAGGGAAACAAATGTACCATATTCTAACTTCAACTAAAAGTCAACTATTTAATATGCAATTACTTTTTTATTCACTCTTAAGAAGTATGTCTCCTATACTATTCTAGCAAACCAACCTTCTGTGCTTTATGTATCTCTAGTATTTGGAGTGTGGTCTTTTGCAGATGATGGATTTGTTCTTCATAATACACGGGGTGTATCTATCTGATGTTCTTAATAGTTCTTGGAAATTTTTCTGCTTATGACTAATTCCTCCCTTTCCCACATTTTTCCAGGAGATATATTGCCATGGTGGAAATGTGCCAGATTGTTGCAGACAGGAAGCGGCTTGTTACACTTTTACTTCTGCTCGCAGAAAATGTGATGAATATTATCCTTGTCCACTTCCAAGATGGGTATAAAAACCTGTGTCTTATGTTTTTCTTTGTAGTTCTGTGATTATATGTGGATTAACGATTTCCTTTGCAGCTCGTATGTCTGTGATTCCAGTCAATTGATGAAATCAATTACATATGATAGAAAGGTGGACTCTTATGAGGACATCAATTTACTTTGCCAGAAGTTGGTTCCAATTCTAGAAAGGCTTGAATCACTGACTGAGGTATTCTGCTGAGTGCTTATATATTTGTTACCGCCTTCACCATCAACACCCTCTTCTCTGTCTTTACTTGTTTCTTCATTTTCTTTTGTGGGATTTGGTCTTCTGTTGTCTGTTTGTGTTCATGTTCATCTTCTTGGTTGGTACTGTGCTTCTTTTTTTTTTTTAATTTATTTATTATTACTATTATATTATATTATATTTTATTTTATCTGTTGTGGTGTTTCTTCTCCTTTTTTATTAAGATGGAGAGAGCATGATTAGCCTGAGGCAACTTTGTGAAAAAAATGGACCCGCCTTCAAACCTAACAGCATATAATTGAACATTGGCATATTTTGATGTGAAAATTGTCATAAGTTCTATATTGTAACTAGACCAGATTTTGGGGTTGTCGTGGGATACTTGTGTTATTTGATAGATCTAGCCCTAGGTATTAGGAGCCCAAAAAATTATGGATCTGACAAATTGAGTTGGCATGTGCAAACTTTGTCCAAATGTGTAGAAAAACCAATACATACTTTAGCTGACATTCACGTGTGTTATTGGGCAGTAGAAACAATAGATGTTGTGAAGATAATTGCAAAAATAAGTAACGAGATGTATATGATTTTTTTGCTATTGAATGTATGATGAATTTGCACTACCAATAGTTTGGTTGGGATGCTAAACGATGTTCTCGTACACGATAAATGCAAGATAGATTTATGGCATCCCTAACGAAAGTCCTGGTTCCACCACCACTTAGGTAAGGGTTCTTTTGGGAGTCTGATCTTTTAGAATCTTTTCCTGTTGAATATGGTAGCCCATATTGTCTACCTTTCATATATCAGTGGTAGACCGTCGAATGCAACAAATTGTCATTTGTTCTTAACAGTAAGGGGATAATGCAGCAAATTGTCTTTTGATGAGGCAAGTGCTAATCATCGGGTCAAGTATTTTTTATTCCCACCACCACCCCCAACACCCAAAATCATAGAAGTTTCTTTGTTCTGGTGATGGTACTTATCTATCCACTTCCTAAAGTTTTTTTTGCTTAACCTATTTCTGTACACAAATGTACTAATACACACAAGTTCCTTGATAAGGCAGCTATTGTGTATGCCTCAAATTCCTGTATTAGGTTGCTCTTTCGTTCCAGTCTTGTTTGTGGTTGTGATTTATAAACCTTCACAATTATTTGCTTTGTGTGTTATGAATATATGTCACAACTTTAATAATGGCTCGTGGATTCTCAAATTCCTTCAATAATGCCAGTTTGGTTTCGTTTTTTCGCAGGATAAAACAGGTCATAATCTCAAGGTATTTTGTAGATTAGCAAGTTTTCTAAAGGAAATTTCAATTCAGAAGTTGGCTGTGTGAATCGTGCTTATCAACCCTGCAATTATTCCTTTTTGTAAGAACTTAGATGTGCTCCAGCCATCATCAATTTTGTCTTGTGTATCCATATTTTATTGTTCTTCCAGTAAGCCTTTACATGTAAATGCACGTGTTATAAGGGTCAATTTTATTTTATATATATATATATTATTATTATTATTATTATTATTATTTTTGAAACTCTAAAGCATGTGAAATTAGTTTAACACCTGCGCTGCATCACAGGAATTTTCTGAGACTGTTTCAATTACCCTGGGGGGTGGGGAATAAGAAATATTAAAATATTGAATCATTTTGAAATTGTATGTAGTAGCCTAGTAGGCAAGGATCAGGTACAACATCTATTTGTTGTCCATGAGCATTGTTGCAACTGGCTGTGACTTGCTTTCCAACTATGGTAGATGCTAAATGCATAGTTTTCATTAATGTTCCTGTGCAGTGGACGGCTCTGCTGCAGTTCAGATTTATAGCAATGGAGCTGTTTGACGTTCCAGACATTGTCATGTAGGTTACTTTGCTAATTTTGACTCCACTTTCCTACATCATCATCAATCATTTAGCAAACATTATGATGCAAAGTTTGTAATATAAGATACTCTACTTTTTACATTGTCTTACAAGTTCTTTGCAGTCATCACGAACGTTGCAATAATTCTGATCGATGATGATGGGATTCTTGACGTTGATAAAGTGCAGATTTTCGAATGTGATTTGCCGGACATAAACTTTGCCGACCTGTTTGTTGCGTATAACATTGCATGATATATATAACTCAAGAGCATCAGTATATACATAGGAAAGATGGTATATAGTTAATCAAACTACTTTTATTAGTGTTGGTTAATGTCTTAATGAGATGCTACTGGCATATATATCGTACCTGCCATGTCTTGATTCGAGCTCCATTCGTAGTCCCATTGAACATTGAATTGGTCACACGAATGTTTCTGACTTGGAGAAAGTTGGCCTCTTTTTCCTAAGCTTCCAATACTAGTGATCGCAAATAGATCAAAGCACTCGTTTATCATAGCAGAAATTCTCTATTCGAGTCATAGATAGTAACAAGGTAAAACCACTCCTTATGCCATCGCCAGGTCCACATTTGATGTTAGGTATTTCAATGTTGGAAGTGTAATCTCCCACAGAGATACAATCATTACCTAATATATAGTTTGGATGAGCACACATTAACTTATTTGAATGCAAAACTGCAATTTTTCATAAACTGAAAATAATTAATCTGTATATAGCAATGTTATTTTCGTTTTGGTTTCTCTCTAATTGACTAAGTTGTGTAGAAATGATGATTTTCGTTTATTTTTGTTTACTTTATTTACGTAAATAAAAGTGATATTTCATAAAACACCGTTAAAATTAACGTATAATGTTATGTTTGTACTTTTGTCAATAGCACAAGAGAGAAAATGTAGATTTTCATACGTTAGGTGTTTATGTGTTAGTTGGGTATACCGAAGTTGACAATAATTTACCCTTAATTCTTCCATCAAACTTTTTTAAGGTCGGTTTTTTCTTAATGCAACTTAGGAAAGTTATTTTGACTGCATTTGACCCCAAAATAAAAAGGAACCAAAAAACAAATACACACACATTGGGCCTTAGGAACAATACTGAATGAGCAAAAGGAGGGCCCAACTCCGGAATTTACTTGTTACCTGCGCCAATTCTAGCCCAATCTTATCCAGTTCTCCTGGAATTGAAATTTTTTTTTCCTCCTGAATAAAAAATTCCCAGTCTTACTCCATTTCCACTCCAGTCTCCACTTCAAAGTTCAAAGATCCAATCTTTCTTATATTTCCCAAAAAATTTCCGGGAAAAATCTTTAAATTTGTGAACCTTCACTTCCCTCCCTCAAATTCTCCATGGCAAATGCCTGGAAAAGGAACCAACCCACGAAAATCCTCACCCCAAAAACCATCCTCCTCTTCCTCTCAACCTCGTTCCTCCTCCTCGCGTTTTTTTACCTGGCTTCTCAAGTCCGAACTCCTAGCCCTAAAACCTTTAAAACCCTTAATCAAAATGCGATCTTTGACCGAAAAATTAAGCCTTTTGATTGCTACAACTCGCCTCAAGCGCACCCTGTAATAGCCAACATTGTCGAAGGCCTTAAACACCCTTTTCTTTATTCACTCTCGGATTTTGGTAATTTACCCGAAAAGCCTCACAAGAACATTGTCAGAACACTTAAAGGGAAGCCCTTTAGAAAGGCTGATATTTCTGGGACTGTGCAGGAATTGTTGGAAGGGATGAAGGGGGATAAAAAAGGGATCTTTGTCGATGTGGGTGCTAATGTGGGAATGGCTACCTTTGCTGCAGCTGTAATGGGGTTTAAAGTTTTAGCCTTTGAGCCTGTTTTTGAGAATTTGCAGAGGATTTGTGAGGGGATTTACTTCAACAGAGTTGGGGACTTGGTCGAGGTATTTGAGGCCGCAACCTCGGATCACTCTGGAAACATCACATTTCATAAGGTGATTGGCACTACCGATTGTGTTATTGTGCAAGTTTTGGTATTCTAGTTTAGTTGCTTTATGATATGTAACCCATTTCGGTTTGTTTTATTGTTGATTACGGTCTACTGAATGTGTTCTCGATGTTTTATTTCTCAAGTCCAGATCTTTGTGTGTTTATTAATTATTCGCAGTCTTCTGATCCAGCATGTAGTCAAATTTGAACTTGGATAACTCATCTTGCTAACAACATTTGTTGTCTTTTTTTCCTGGACTGGTCATCTCTGTACATTTTGCATCTTATGGTCATGACTTTGATATCTCCTTACCGTCGACTTTGTATTTATAATTTTTCTTCTTCACGGTTAGCTGCATGCAGGTGTGATTCTGAACTATAGAAAGACATTTTTTAGCCCACTCTTATGGTTTTGTAAGTATTGAATCTTAGCTTTTATGAGTCATATTGACTGCTTGTCATGGTTAAGAAGTACATATTGTAGTTTGAAGAGCACATGTGTGGAGCATATGCGTTATTATCTTTTTTCATATTTTAACTAATCTAGTCAAAGTAACTAGAGGAAGTGTATATCCTGTTGCTTTAGTAATCTAACCTAGATTTATTCTTTATTTGGTTTAACTACTTTGCACTTTGTATCAACTTCTAATCACAAGCCACAGAGTTTTGACAGTATATTTATGACAACTGAACAATGTTTTTCAAAGTGTAGTGTCATGTTTGAATGTAGAAGTTTCTTCCTCCAAGGATTCCAGGTACAAAGTAATTTGTGCTATAGTTGGTCAGTCATCATTCACCCTATTCTCTGATCACTATGGCTTGCTTTAACAAACTAAATATATCTGTACTCAGCTGATTTGTTAATCTGCTGAGAGTGATGAGCAGCTAACTTTTTGTAATATGAATGCTTGTATAAAATTTTCTCATCTTGCCCATCTTCTGTTAAATTCTGTCACTGCCACAACTGCAGTGTCAAACTCTTCTTATATTAGCACACGTTTTCTGATGGAATATCTTTTACCACCTACACTTATTTGTTCTTATCTTGCTTGGTATTAGTTAGTTGGACGGCTAGATAACAGTGCTGTCTCGGCAACTGGTGCCAAACTGGCATTTAAATCCAATGAAGAGATTGAACTTCAAGTCAAGTCAATTCCACTTGATGAAGTGATTCAAGGGTCTGAGCATGTGCTGCTTCTTAAAATAGATGTTCAAGGGTGGGAGTATCATGTACTGAAGGGGGCGTCAAAGTTGCTGTCCAGAAAGAAAGGAGAAGCTCCTTACCTTATATATGAGGAAGATGAGCGCTTGTTGCAAGCTAGCAACAGTAGTGCACAAGAGATACGGGAGTTCCTTCACAGTGTGGGATATCATAAATGCACTCAGCACGGTACAGATGCACATTGCACCAAAACAGAATGACCAGTTGATGCTTCAAGAACTTGGTCGTGACAGCTGATGAGATTAATGGGTTTACAACTTACGAAAGTTTTTTGTATGGATTGATCGATTAACATTCATTTTAGTTGCCACGCAGCCGTAATGGCTGGAGAACCTCGTGTTGTTGCATTCGGTAAGCTCGCTGCAGAGTGAAGGGTATCAACATTTGGATGCTATCTTCTCATCAACCAGTTCATAGATTGTACTATAAGATTAGCTGAAATTTGAGGTGGTTGCTTGCCTAATGATACCAGAAAGTGATGTAGGCAATGGAAACTCTTATTTTCTTTAGGTACATTTCTAAAATCTAAGACGAGCTGTGATTCTTTTATTCTTTTTTTTTTTTTGGGGGGGGGGGGGGCGGGGGGTGGGTTGGGTGTGCATGTGGTGGCATTGGAGTTTCCAGGCTTCTTTCTTTGGTTTAGAGTTTCTGTTTGAATACTCAATAACTCAATACGATGGCTTTTTCGCTTAATGCTTCTTGGAGGTGTGTGTAGGTGGGAATGGAGTTGTATATGGCCCTATTCGGAGGAGGGGATGGTTTTGCTTCAAGATTTTGTATGGATTAGAGAGCTTTTAAAGATAATTCCCTGTATTTATTTTCTTTTTCTTTTTTTTTTAATAAGTTTTGTGTATGATGTGTTGAGAAGCGACAGAGTTTTGAGAAAAAAAAATGATCCCTTATTAGTACCAAGGGGCATCTTTTGAAAATTAATTTTTTCTCTCTAAAAAACAAAAGTTATAACCTATGAGCATTAATTTTATTTTTTTAAAAAAATTACTTTTGTAATTCTTTTGCCCCATTTAAAATTCCCTCATTGAGTCGATAACAAAAGATGGAAAACTTGAGAGCACGCACTCATAATTGTTCATAAATCAAGATTTTCCCCCAAAACTCAATCTTTAACCTCGAAAAAAAAGTTTAATGTTGAAACCTACGTTGCTATTTATTTCTAGGATAGGCAATGTTAGTGGACAAACTCGAAATTACATTGCTATTTATTTCCATGCTTTTGGAATATCATTTTACAAATTTACAGTAAGACATCTCTAGTGCTAATGCTTCAAACCTTTACAATATTACCTCGGACTTGCAGCAGCAGCAGCAGTAGCTTTAGGATTCTTTTGGCGCACTTGTTTGTGAAGGTCCACATCTTTCCACCATAACATCGTATAGTTGTTTTCCATTCTGCTCACAGCAAGCAAAGAAACACAACGAATTTGGTGATCTTGTGACCTCAATAAGACAAATCTTTCAAGTTACAATAATGACTCTTAATACTACTTACGAAAATAACAGGGAAGAAGTGCACTTGTCCCTGTGGCTTCGTTTGTGTCTCCTTAAAATAAACAAGAATTGGAAAATTTGGCCACCAAAGCTCCCAGTTCACAAATGTTGAGTATCTGCTAACATTAAAAAGAGGTGAGATTATTGAGATATTATGCAAGATTTAGAGGAGAAAAGGGCAGCATCTTTACTCACTTCCAACGGTTTTTTCCACCCACAAAAACGTTTTCGCCCGACTCCTCAAGCTGCTCCCCTATTCTAACCTCCTATAGTTATCAAGAGTTTAGAAATTAATTAATAGCTGAATGAATCTTGTTACTAAATTAGAGAACCGTAGAGATATATGTTCCTGCCATGCTCAAGAAATGAAAAATTCAACTCCAGATAAAAGTTCACTCAAGATTTGAAGGAACATACTGGTTTCGTGCATGCTTCAATAGACCTTCTAAAATGTTCCAACAACTTTTATAACAATTCAAAATGCTAAGATTTTGGGTTGATTTAAGTTAATTGTCAACAATCCTAACCGTATTTGCTATGCCTTTACAGTTTATTGATGAACATATGAGGACCATTTCAGGTTCCTCCAATACATGCTATCTGGTGGAGAGTGAATCAGAACCAAGGTAAAAAAGAAGTAATGAGAACAATAATTTAACTAATTGTAGACTTTGGTTTTTGAATGATGTACATATTCAACATGTAAAAGAATATAAAAGGAAGACAGAAAGAAAGTGTGCAAGAAGTTGAAGAACACAAACAATGAGAAATGATCATGCAATGCCACAGTAGAATTCAGTTCGAGTCTTGAACCCTAAACTTAAAAGAGTTGCATGCATTAGGAAAGGGTTGAGTGAACAAACCAGGGACTCCTCATCGAAAACAAATCTCACTCTAGTGGTCTGAAAAAAAGGAAATGAAGGGTGTTAGTTGACCTCTGACACCATAGGGAAAAACAACCAACTTGGATTAAGGAACGAAAATCAGTAGCAAAAGCATACCTGGACTAACAGGAGCAATCCAAGTAGACCAAAAGGAACTGCTGCTACAAGATTGTCTGCATAGATTAAACCTCCAGATAAACCTGTTGACACCCAAGTACTGATCATCAAATTTCAAGGACAATAATGCTCCGTTGAAATTGAAGAAAGTTTATAAAGAAGTTTAGCAACATGGTATAAGATGTTTTGATGTTGTTAATTAAAGAATGAAGTAGGCATAGCATAGCATTTGCCAGCTGATGATGTAAATGCTAAAATTATTGAGAACCCACCAAGAAGGACTATGGGAATCCGATAATCGGGCTCAGGAACTACGGTCTCTTTCTTGATTTTCTTTCCAGTCTGCCAAACAACAAATGATAGAGTACATATAAAAATCAACAAATTGTTCTACTTATGTATCGAGATTCCGCATTGTTTTGCACAGTACTATGTTATGTTGCTAAAAAATCAAATTGATCTTGTTTTGAAATCAACAAAACAGAGGAGTTAAAAAGTAAAAACCACAGAGGAGATCACGAAACCGCTTCTGTTGCCACTCTTGATATTCCTTCTCATAAGAAAACTGTTAAACATCATTTTGCCATAAAATGCACTTTTCAGTGTCCTTGCAACGGTGCCTACGTCTTTATCTGCTTAGGAAGCAAATGTCGAGAAATGATTTCCACAGCCAGAACGACTTTGAAGGACTAAACGCAAGTACAATTTACAGAACCCGTAGCTCCTCATTACAAGTGGCATTGATATAATTGTTCCCAATTCCCTTACTTTATAAACACATAAGCTTATATTCGTGTGCATTTTTCAAAGAAAAATCACATTGATCAACAAAAAGACAAAGAAAAATGCTTACTCTGCAAAGGGACAAAGCGAGAATGAGATAAAAGGGTGCTCTCCATTTTCTCAAGTAGTTACTGTTTTGCAAGAACAAGAGCAAAAACGATCTGTTTTGGCTTTCAATAGAGAACGGAGCGAGAGGCTGAGCTTGCTCTGCCGTTGTCTTTGGAGGAAGAATCAATCCATTGACTCTTATGTCCTCTGTTCCTTTTGCTATTTCAGTGCAAAAAATACTCTATAATGTTTTCTTTAATCTCTCCTTTTGAAGTTATACAGTCATATTTCTGGAGTACTATTATATATACTAAAAATAAATTTTTTTAAAAAAATAGAAGATACTTTCTAGACATGGGTTCTTTTAGTAATTAAAAGGGGTAAAGCCTTATCTACAACACAGTCCACAGTTCCCAGCTGCAGCTTGTTTTCGTTATCCCCAACATCCCTCCTGAAAATCTCATAATATTCTTCCCTTTTAACTCTCATAATATTCTTCTTGCTTTCCGTAGTGTTAAAGACTCTTTTAATCAAGTTCTTGAATTAGATTCAAGAAACAAGTGGGAGAAGAAACGACCCTTTAATTCCTATCAAAGAAAATGTCGAATTCATTGTGCTTCACCCCTCTTAGTTCCTTCAAGCCCATTAATAAGCAGGGTATTCCTCATTCTATCTCTATACTTTCACCTGTTCTTTATGTTGATTACTTCTGGAAGTTGGTTATGTGTTTCTGGGATTTGGTGCTAGCAAGATGGCCTTTTTATTGTAGTTTTCTTATCTTTCTGTGTGTAATCTCTGCTTGTGTTGTGAGAATTGCTTTCTTTGGAATTCTTTAAATCCTGTTTTCTGGTTATAGAACTCTTATCTTCTGATTGAATTCTTGTTATTGCTTATAGGCCTTACTACTATGGGCAGCTGCAATGTTAGAAAGGTTCAGTGGATGAGTGATGTGACCCGCAGCTCCAAAGATGCTAACTTGCAATCTTTGGAAATCAAGGTGAGTGTTCATTTACACATAATTGGGCTCAGTAGTTAACTTCTGAAGTTATTTAACAATAGTTGAGGTCCTTCAGTACATACTTTAATGGACGTGAAGAACAATCTATGGTTAATTTCCTTTCCTTTCCTTTCCTTCCTTTGTAAAGGGCCATAGAGTTTCTTTACTGGAACACTGTCCATATATTGAGATGATTGCTAAATACAACTAAAGGAAATGTATCTGACTGATATAATAATTTGGTTTTTCTAAAGGTTCTATAATTCTATGTTTCTGCGGTATTATTTATCTGCCAATCACCAACCTCCTCTTTAGCATCTCTGGCCTAATGTATCTTAATTTGGATTTTACAGGCTGCAAACAGTAGCTCAAGCACAAAACCAAATAGCATCATTTGTACTCAATGTGATGGAAATGGTAAGGAAAACAATCAAGACTTTGAGCCTCCATTAGATCTTCCATTAATGATCTTATCCTTTTTACTTCTTATTCGATGCAATTTTCAGAAGTTTTATATGCTGTGGCAACCACTTGAAAACACTGAGCTTACAGTTATATTTAGACAACAAAAATGATTGCCATATATTGACAACTGATGAGTGCATACATTTGTCTTAAGAACCGTATGAAACTTTGCTTAATCAGCTGACCTGCTGTACCTTTACCTAGTTTACTGATGTTGTTATTTGGATTCATCCCTCCACATGATGCTAAGAATCCTTGCCGTATTTAACGTCAATTTAAGGTCATCTTGAACCGCTAATACACTGCTTATGGATTTCATTATATCTGCAGGTTGTATACAGTGTAAACACTGCAAAGGTACAGGAGTAAATTCTGTTGATCACTTTAATGGACAGTTCAAAGCTGGTGGATTGTGTTGGCTTTGCAGGTATTTGGTCAAACTTGGATATTCTGTTCAGCAATCTTCTTATTTGAACCTCCTACAAGGTTTGGATTTGCCCTTAGTTATCCAAAAAAAATTAGACGATCACTTAGGGCTCTGCCTATGATACAGCCAGCCCTTGGGATTGGGATAAACAACAAATATTAGCATTAAGAATGAGATTGAGATAGATGATATCAGTACCATTCCCAATCCATTTCCCATCTCCTTAGCTGAGCCACAAGCCATAATAGCTTATATTCCTCATGTACTGTTGTTCATCATCTGCAATTTGCACAAAGCTTTGAATCAAATTTTCTCCCTTCAATCTGAGACCTCCACTCTTCATACATTTATTTCATGACCTGCACCCTTCGACTTAATTAGCCATCACTCAGAGAACATGTGAGCTACCATTTCCTCTACCCTACCTTCTTCAGCTCTTCCCATTGCATGCCTTGTCTGTGGTCTCATGCCTCCATGTCAACCTTTGCACATTGGCCTCCTTATGCTTGTGATTTGGAAGAAAAGATAGAGACACAAGGTGAAATTCTAAACGTCGGCTGGTATCAGTTGAAGCCAGCCAGGCTAAAAAGTTGTGGGAGTTAGATTTTGACTTATGGTGAGGGAGAGCGCAACCATTTGTACCTTTTCTTCTTCTTTTTTCTACAAAATTATCAATTTGTGAGTGATGGTTGTGATTACTTGCAAGGGTGGCATGTTAGGATGGTGACCAGCAGGGATTACATTTAAAACGTAAAATAGATGGTTTAATCTCCCACCTCCATTATAGAGCTCCGATCGTCTTTTTGTCCTTTCTATATGTAAGCAAATGTCGACATGCTTTTAGACAACAATACATTGCAGAAGAGGTAAACAATACATTAACTTGTGATCTTCTCTATGACTTCTTTTTTCAGAGGTAAAAAAGAGATATTATGCGGCCAATGTAATGGAGCTGGCTTTTTGGGTGGAATCATGAGCGCTATGGAAGATTAGTGTTCTGAGAAGTTGGTTTCCACTGTACAATGCCATTGTTGATGCAGAACAAAGGAGCATGTACTGAATTGTTGGTCATTTTGCAAAGTTACAAACTTGGCATCCATGTTGATGATACAATTGTAAGCATCTTTTGAAAATGTTGGATCACAAAATGAGAATGTATTAGTGATTCTTGTAGTTCATTCTGTTAACAATTTCATGGTGGGAATAGAAGCAAAAGTATGAACAATTTAGAAACAAATGCAGAAACAGCCCTGTTGATGATACTGAACATTGATTTTGCAAATGAGGGTCATGAACTGGAGCAAGATTGCTCAAGCAAGAAAGTAATGCTGAAAGAGTAAGCTGTAACTGTGCCCAAAACATACTCAGTTTCAGTAGAAGGTGGAGATTTAAAAACAAAGCGCGCCAGGTAGGGGTCGAACCTACGACTTTCTGCTTAGGAAACAGACGCTCTATCCACTGAGCTACAGGCGCTTCTATGTCATAATGCTTCCAAATAAACAACATAAAAACTATAATCAACGACCCTGGCCACTTCTATGGCTTAGACACCGGAAATGGGAAGAAAACGGCGGAATAAAAACAACAGGAATAGGGCCATGGGAACTTTATACTTTAGCGAATATTCCTACAGATACATAAAATACCATTCTGAAAATGACAAAAAAAAAGAAAATCATTCAGAAAGCCCCTTGGCTCATTATTCTATTCTTCCAGCAGCATTAACCAAAAAAAGTAAAAATGCTCACATAAGCAGAGAATTGGACATGGACTGAGCGTTGCAATGATTGAACCCAAACCACACTCCATTAGGCAGAAATGTGTTGTAATTAAACGTAAGTGTCCTCCGATCAGGGCCGTAAACTTTTACACTTTCCGGCTTCCAACCATCGGATCCCACCCTCAGCAAGTAGAGATAGCAAATGCCGTAAGTACAAGGACCCCTTATCTGGAAAGTATCAGTGGAACATCTCTCGAAAATCCTGGAAGATGGATCATCCAATCTTGCTGCATAAACCTGCCCAATCAAATGCCCACTTCCCCCCATCAAATTGTTTTACATAAAAATAATTGAGAAATTTATTTGTAACGAGCTTTGAAATTTATTGCTCAGAATTAGATTCTATATAAAGCTTTGATCTTTTTCTTTTATTACCACAAAACTGACCTCATTGCCATGGCCATCGCCAAAAGCGAGACTGACTTTATCCCTAGTGTATGACGAAGAGGAACAGCTGGTCTTGATTGTGACAGTGTATGAACAGCTACTTGCACTTGCAGCAGTCTAGTCAAATTCAACAACGTAAGAAATCTTTTCATTAGTACAAGAAAAATGCACGGAAGGATATTTGTTTTAATGGGTTCCGAGAATCTTGGGTTTTACCTGGTTGGGCTTGATCTTGAACGATTTGATCAGTTGAGGTTCTGCGATCCGACTAGATCTTGTTGCTTCAGAAACGGCGAGTCCAAGAAACAAGGAAAAGATAAGGAAATATGAGATTGGTTTGACCATTTTCGTAGATTGGGATTACTGTCTATTTGGGCACTCGGCAGTTGGCAGAAGCAAAGACACTCCTCTCACATTATCTCATCAATCAAAGTTCATCAGAATAGCTCATTTTTAGCATATAATGCATACTAATGCATAAACCCCTATCATTTGGGCTGGACCTCCATAGATTACAACCACTATTTTTATTTATTTATTTTTCTTTATGAGAAAAACTCCAATGAAAGGAATTTTGATTTATTTATTTTTATTTTTATAAATGAATATGAGACTTAACTATTTTAATTTCCTATCATTTGTATTGTGTGTTGAAACTGCAATTCTAGTGTCATTTTTATTGTATGTTGAAAGTGCAATTCTAGTGTCATCTTGGTGGTGCTTTGAAATTGTAAGTTCAGTGATTGACTCCCTTTTTCTAATATATGAACTCATTTATAAGTGTGTTTTTGTTTTTTAAAAATTTTATCTCGAGTTTTAAGCAGAGTGGTCGCTACACATGATCTGTACATTGGATCAATAAAGAGGATCACATATGATTTACATAATCAACTCCAATAAGGTAATAAAGATTTAAATGTTAGTATTGTTTTATCTCAAGTTTTCGATGATTGCATACTTCATCTTGCAATTGAAAGGAATTAAAGCCAGATAATATTGCAAAAAACTTATCAACTTTCAAAGATTGCATACACAGTCAGAAAGTGAACACAGTCAGAAAGTGATGGCTTCTTTTAAGGCTAGTGGTATTGTGGTAACAGGGTAATATATTACTACTACAACAAAACACAACTAGGATAAATTTGCGTCTAGTCTAAGGCACTTGGGAATGTAAACATGACTCCTTCCGGCAGATTCAAGAAACCAAGAAACCACTCCTTTTGGCTGGATTAGAGTTTAGAGGTCGTCAATGTATCCGTATCAGAATCCACATGACATAAATTACAAATTTTGGCCTTTACAAAAAGAAGATTCTTGAGAAAAAAAGCTGTGACGAAACAAGTTCAACAATTCATCCTCCCTCTGAAGAACAAATTCAACACTTTTGTAAAGAAACAAGGGCAAGATTCTTGACCATAGGACCACTAAACCATTATCTGCATTGAAACTAAGATTTGAAACTTGAAAAAAGAGCCTGATCAGTAATTAATTTCGAGATATGAGTAAGACCCTGGCCTGGTTTTGCAAATTTTCTCAAGTTCCTGGTTAATTCTCAGTTTATTGTGATGCATGGATGAAGCTTTCTGTCTTAAAACGCGAATCAAAAGAGTGTGCTCATATTAGCGCAATGCAGCTATTATTACTTTCCCAGATCATAGAATACAGAAACATGCATTAGAGAAAACAAACTCATCACCATCAAACACCCTTCACACTTTCCCTGTGTGTTTCAGTTCCCGTCACCATTCTCATAAATGTCCACAAAACCTCCCATCCAGAGGTATGGCCTCTTGGCTCTTACCAATAATGCATCAGTCCCATAATGCTGATAAATGTAGTTCTAAGATCCTGTCACAGACCAAAATGAAGTACCTATTTACATCATTGCCTATGAAGCCATCATCATGCATCGTGAGTTACCAAGGCAAATGGGAACATGCATTACGAGTTCAGAACCAAATTCATTGTATTAATAGAGTGAAACAGAAAAAGTTTTGGCATCTTAAGGTCAAAGTTTTGGAGAACAATGATTAGAGCTTGCGCCATCAAATATACAAATTTCTTGCATCAGGACAAAATTAAACGAAGGATGTCCCCTGAAAATTTGAATGACTTCTCAGTTTCTTCCAAGCAGTGGTTCTTCTCCTCTCTTGTCCAGCTCTGAAATGAAAACCCATGTAAAATGTATTACAATGCAGGAATATGCCACATCATTAGATATATATTTAGAAACTTAGAAAATTTCAAGACAACCAAACAGCAATGAAAAAAGTAAGGTTATTTCAAACTTTTGTAACAAAGAGAGCGAAGGAAATTACTTCAGAAACTCCATTTAGCTTGTCCCTCACATTTTGCAACAGTTGAGAAAGCTCGCCATCCCATTTGTAGAATTCCAACTCCTTCTTGTTGAGTATCTTTTCAGCTACCTGAATGGGAAGAAAATATTTAAATTTACTTCCTGCACAATATACACATTCTGGTCATTCTTACTAACAATCAACTGGAGCAATTTCCAGATGGATTTTGGTATTTCACTCCTTAGTTGTGGTAAGAGAAGCAAACGATTAGGTGTTCTAGAAACGGTAATCAGAGCTACTTCTAATGCATCTGAGTATATCTTCAATTAATGGTCCACCAGCTTATTGCACAGTTTCGAACAACAGGAGGTGAACTATCTTTCATACATCTCTGTATAAAAGATATTCATCACAGATTGGAAGGATCTCCTAAATAACTGATAAATAAAAGACTCATATGACATTGAGAGATAAAAGGTCCAACAATTAATTGAAAGTCTCAGATAGCCGAGGAACTTCAAAAGCATTGCAAAACAATTACCAACCTTCTTTCCTATCATCCGGCCACCAGCTGAGTGGGCGAAGTATATGTTGTAGAAGTGACAAATAAATGCTTGAGGATCTTTTTCTGACAACTCTTCTAGATGCTGAGCATATCTAACGCCAGGAATAGATGGTTCTGGGATGGCATGTCCTTGCTCCTTGAACCATTCCAAATCTTTCGCAAGTCTCTCTGACCTTTCCAATCCAGTATTCCTGAACTCTGCATCTGGATTAAAAACAACAAAAGGAAGTTAAGAGTTTAATCATGATACTGTCATCAATTTACCAAAACTCAATCTTCAAATAAGGTGCAAAGAACTGAAAATTTCAAGAACACAACTTCCCATGATACCATGTTAAAGCTTAGTAAGTTATAACAACTAAACAGTTTGGTTAGCTGCCTTAACTCTACTTGATCTATGCCACTTAAATTTTAGTGTTCTGAACAAGCGCATGATTGTGGTCACTATTCATGAAGAACACAGGTCTTACTTGTGGTTCTTTGCACAAGGACACTTGGAAGGGAATTCAATCTATTTCCAACTATTGCAAAATGGAGTTGTCTTCCAGTAGTCACATGATCATGAAAGGAATCAAACAACTTCCAGGCCCAGATATGATTGGAAATTGCTCCCTTAACTTGCAAATGTCAAAATTCTTAGATAAGTTCAACAACGACTAACAAGATACATACTAATAGCCCCTGCTAATCTTGATGTCTTTGAAAATATAGCTTCTTTCACAAAAGGATAAGGACCCATGAAGAACAAAAAAAGTCTAAATTTATGCAAATATGCATCACCATAGATGCAGGTCGCATGGGTAGCATCAGACAAGAAGATTGAAGCAAGAGACTTTCCTAAGCCAAAGTTAAAGATCCCAACTAATGGCCCCAGTTGAATGTTAACGAACGACAAGCACACCCTCGGTTAGTTGCTTCAAATGAATAATAAGAAATTCTGTTGAGCAGACCACTTCAATTTGCTACAAAACATTGACTGCAACAATATTATGCTTTTTAAAGCGTATCAACAGTTACATATAAGACTAACATGTCACGTATGGAAGAACTAACGATGAAACACATTCTGAGCAACCAAACATGCAGTAAAACCAAGTACAAGTTACAATCAACCAATAAAAACGACATCCCTATACACCAGAAGACAAAATTTTTGATAAAAAAGCAAACTTGGAGAAAACTCACATTCAGGAAAAGGAGATTTCTCCACAACCTTCTCCAGTGTGTCATAAACCAATTTACTATCCACCAAAAATTTCAAATACCCCTCAATACTAGGCTCCCATTTAGCAATTGGCTGCCCCTCAGGCTCCTTCTCACCCTCCTTAGCCTGGTCTCTTGTATGCAACTTCATAGCCACAAACCTCATCTCCTCCACAAACCCCTTAGCCTCACCAGGGTATCTTTTCTTCTGCTTCTCAGAAGCAGCAGCAGCAGTTCTTGAAGAAGCCACCACCAAAACCATCTTCGATTTTCTTGTTGAAAGTTTCAATCTTTGAGAATAATCCGAGAAGGTATTTTTCAAAAATTGGGATTGGGGCACTTTAAGTAGTCCAAATTCAGGTTTCTTAAAAAGGGGTTTTGATTGTGAAATAGGCGCAATAGAAGCCATCTCAAGGAAGGAAACGTACGTCAATATATATATATAAAAAAAAAAGAGTGCGATTAAGACGGACTAGTTTCTTCTTGCTTGCTGAGTTGACACAAAGAGGAAGTTGTAAAGGGGAAGGACTCCAATAAAAATTTCTTTTTATTGACTGTTTCCGATAAATTTGGTTTCTTGGTTTTTCTGGATTGTAATGGAACTGAAGTAATCTTGAAGGCTAAGCTTATAATGCAAGTTGTTCAGTTCTATTGCCAATAAAATAAAGAAATAAGGATAAAAATGGAGGCAAAGAGGCAAATGGGGATGTGATTCTCGTTTTTTAATGTTTATGTCGCTGGAGTCTGGAGCAATGGATATAGTGAACAGTGCATAGAGAATGGTGTCGTGCGCTGTGCTTTAAATTTCGTGGATAGTTTTTCGAGATTTTATTATTATATGAGAAGAATGTTTCGTGACGATTGAGTCATTAGAGAATTAGGGACGACGATGGCGTTTTGATCTGTATTAACGTGTGGCTCTTGAAGGGTAAAACATTGACGTGGGCCATTCCGGAGTTTGAGAATGGTGAATAAAATTAAGACTTTAAAAAAATTGTCTATTGATTGAGGAAGAAAATAAATTTACGAGTAAAAGCTTTCCCTTTTTGGTTTATTTTCTTTTTGTCCTTTGGGGGCATTCATGAATCTGTAGAGAAGTGTAAATTTGGTAAGTGTCATTTTCCAATCAAACCATTTTATTTTAATATATAAATAAAATATAAAAAACTACTTTATTAACATATAAAATATTAAATATTAATATATAACGTATAAAAAATAATCTTATAAAAGTTTTTGCAATTTAATAAATATATATGTGACTTGAGTATAAATTTTACTTTAATATATAAAATATAAAAAATTATCATATAAAATAAAAAAATAATATATTAAGGTATAAAATATTAAATATTAACCTAAAATTGTCTAAGAGAAGTTTTTGAGATTTGATAAAAAATTGTCTAAGTGAAGTTTTTGCGATTGGATGAAGATATTTTATGCATTATCTTCAATGAATGTGAAACACTGAAAAGTGACTCTTCACTTGCATTTTTGTTCTCGTTATTAATTTAATTAAAAGAACTCATTAATTATAAGGTTTAAAATTAGACATTAATCTTCAAAATCAATTTAATTAAATCAAAGAACTAGAGAAACGGTTGATCTCCTAAGGAAAGGAAATCACATCTTCTAACAAAAGGAAAAATCACAAAAAAAAATCCTCTCTTATAAAATTGATTTATAAATAAAACGTGGTTCATATATGAAATGAATAATTAATTAAGCATAATTAATCGAGCATTAATAAGTCTATACTCAAGTAATTGTGCGTTTCATATATGAATCAAGTTTTACATGCATTTGAGATAAAATTCTTCCTACATCTAACTTTACACCAAATTTTTATTACTAAAATGCTTAAATATTTAAATGGATTAAAAATTGAAATTTTTTCCTCTTAAAAATGTAAAAAAAACTAAAATTAAATTAAGCAAAAACATTGGAAAGATAAAGTGGATAAGTGGGATGGGCTTTAGAATCGGGGGAGGCTTTGTATAGGCCCCCAAGTAGGACATCTGTGTTATTGGGCCATTACCACTTAAATTTTCTATCTAAACAGAAAAGGAAGAGTGAAGTCTCAAGAGGAAAAGGAAGAAACGATTAAATAAATCCCTTAGAAGGCGTGAAATTAATTTCATGTTGAAAGTGCACGTATTAGTGCCTCTTTGAAAGCGTGATATCGTTCCTGCAGGTTTTGCTTTCAAATAAACATAACTAGTAGAATTGCAGAATTGAATATAAATTATTCACTATCTATTATTATTAACCTCTCACTTCTACATCCATACTTTGGATTCAATTTAGCTTTGAACAAATATTTCTAATCTCCCCAACTGGCTACTGCACCTCTCTTAACTTCAATGCTGCTCATTTTGATCATTGCTTTAGGGAGCTCAAAATCAAAATCTTATCCCCAGTAGTCCTCTGATATTTCCTGCATAATTCTCCACAATTCTGCGTGTTGAAGCATCACTCCATAGCCTCTGATCCGACTCAAGAAACCCATTGCCATCCCTAACAATCTTGAAGAAACTCACATCAAAATTGAATTTACTATCTTTATCCAAAGCCACCCTTCTAGAGCCATCTCCGTTTCTGGGACAAAGAGTTTGTAAGTTGTAACTGTGCCAGGAATGCTTGAGTGACGCTCGGGTCCGCATTCCCGGTGTTTGTGAAGTTGTACTTGTACAACTCGATATCTAAAGAATAAGCAGTCCGTCTGGCCTATAGTGTATGCCCCTGCGCACAACGTATATTTTACACAAAATTAGTCATTTAAATTTCACTTTTTTTTTTACAATATGCATAAGAATGATTGTTCACAGTTGTTGGATGCAAAAAATGGTATAAAAAGGTCAAAATTAAAATCTTTTTTAATTTTGTTATTTTTTGTGATTTTTCAAAAATATTGAGTCCATATTTTTTTACATTCGTCACTAAAATGTTACTAATTGGTGTGATTGCAAAAATAACATGTTTTTCGCCTAAAAAATGTGTGCTATATCCATAAAAAATTGAGAATCCTTTTTTTTTTTTTTCCAAAAGTCACTACATTTCATATCCTAATTGATTTGGGTGCAAAAATATCATGTTTTTCGGCAAAAAAAACGAGTTATTTAAAGCCCACGAAAAATGGTTATTTTTCAAAAAAATTGATTCCCCATTTTTTTGCATTAGTCGCTAGATTACATGATTTTAATATTATGAGTTGAAAAATAGCATATTTTTTTGGCAAAAAACGTTTGTTATAAACCACGAAAGATTTTTTTCTTTAAAAAATGAGTACATCTTTTTTTTACATTTGTCACTAGATTACATTTTTTAATTGTTTTGGATGCAAAGATAGCATGTTTTTCGGCAATAAAACGTGTGTTATAACTGACGAAAAAAGGTGACTTTTAAAAAAATAACTCCATCTTTTTTTACATTCTTCACTAAATTGCATGTTACTAATTGCTATGGGTTAAAAAATAGCATGTTTTTCGCCAAAAGAATGTGTGTTATAACCCACAAAAAATGGTAATTTTTTTAAAAAATTGAATCATTTTTTACAGTAGTCACTACATTCTGTATTTCTGATTGATATGGATTAAAAAATAACATGTTTTTTGGCAAAAAACGTTAGTTATAACCCATGAAAAATGGTATTTTTTTTAAAAAAATAGATTCCCCCTTTTTTACATTAGTCACTAGATTGCCTCTTTCTAATTATTATGGGATAGCATGTTGTCATTTGATATGAGCGAAAAACTGGCAAAAAAACGGCCAATGACGACGAGTTTTTCAAACTTGCAAAAAAACGTGTGCTATAACTCACAAAATTTGGTCATTTTTAAAAATTTTAACTTTTTCTTTTTTTACTCCATGCATTCGCACATCGTCATTTGATATGAGTGTCGAACTTGAACGAAAACGGCCGATGAAGACTAATTTTTTAAACTTGCCGTTTTGGCAAAAGAAATGTGTTTTATAAATAACTCACAAAAATTAGTCATTTTTGAAAAATTTATAACTTTTCTTTTTCTTCACACCATTAATTAGATAGCATGTCGTCATTTGATATGGGTGCAAAACTGGCACAAAAACGGCCAATGAAGACTAATTTTTCAAACTTTCCATTTTTGCAAAAAAAAAAACGTGTGCTATAACTCACAAAAATTGGTCATTTTTCAAAATTGCTAACTATCCCTTTTTTTTTCAAACCATTCATTAGATAGCATCTCGTCATTTGATATGAGTGTGAAACTTGAACAAATATGGCCAACGACAACAAATTTTTAAAACTTGTCATTTCGGCCGAAAAAACGTGTGCTATAACTCACAAAAATTGGTCATTTTTAAAAATTTCTAACTTTACTTTTGTAACACACCATTAATTAGATAGTACGTCGTCATTTTATATAAGTGCAAAATTGGCAGAAAAATTGCCAACGAGAACCAATTTTTAAAACTTGTCATTTCGGCCTAAAAAACGTGTGCTGTAACTCACAAAAATTGGTCATTTTTTAAAATTTCTAACTTTCAATTTTTTTCACATTATTCATTAGATAGCACATCGGCATTTGATATGAGTGCAAAACTGGCACAAAAACGGAAAATGACGACTAATTTTAGAAACTTTCCGTTTTGGCCAATAAAACGTGTGCTATAACTCACAAAAATTAGTCATTTCTTGAAATTGCTAACTATCCTTTTTTTCAAACCATTCATTAGATAGCATCCCGTCATTTGATATGAGTGTGAAACTGGCACGGTCGTTTAGTACCAAATTAAATGCCTACTTCAAATAATACAAATAGCACATGAAAGTAGGGTCGATCCCTCGAGGAACGGAAATACAATCAATTTTAGTTAATTCCACAATGTTACCATTCAATTTCAGTGTGTCAACTTAACTAAGCTTAAAAATTAATTAAACAAATTATCTAGAATTAACAAAAGAAAATCACAAAAATTATAATCTGACAAATAAGTAAAATCCGGCAATTAATAAATCCACACTAATCAATTTTAGATCGATCCTAGACTCACAAATTAATTAACTTTTACAAACTAATTAGTTATAGATTACCGAGAATCAGCTCTGAGATAATCTAATTTTTCCTTAATTAATAGGTAATTAACAAGAATCAGCTATAAATTAATTACCCCTAATTAAATCTTAATTTAGTTGGAATCAGCCAACACTAAATTTAAAGATTTAATTGCATTAGTAATTAGAAAAACCAAATTTTAATAAATTACAATCATCAACAGTATGTCATAATTTACTAACCTTTAATTCCCTCCTACCTGATGGTAGTTTTACCACTTTATTAATTAACCAATTAATTATAGATAATTAATAGAAAATTAATTTGGCATTGCATTGATTAAAGAAACGTGATCAAGATTAAATTAATCGCAACATCATCATTAATCACAGGAAATTTCTAGAATTTGTTCAAATTAATTTAGTACGCACATTTTGGTCTCACGATCATATTTTAATTAATGCTTCATTATTAATACCGAAAAACAAAATTAAACTATACCCATAATTAAAAGAACACTTAACTAGTTACTGAATACAAAGTAAAATTAAACTAAAAAGATAAAGGTTAAAGAAAGCTTATTGGTAATCTGGAACAGCCTTCCGTTGAGCAAACGATTGCCAGCTAGATTTGGAAGTTGCTTTCTCCTTGCAATACCAAACCACTTGAAATCTTGCACCTTTTATTTTGAACTTATAAACTGGACTTGTATCGTTTTAACACTGAATGAGTACAAATGATTAACTATTAAAATTAACCTATTGAAAATTAATTAAATTTAATAAAACTAAATTGAAAGAATTGCTTTAACGAATTTAAAGACAAAAAGAAGAAAATTAAAATTAGAAAACATTTAAGTGAAAAAGGCATAGATTTATCCATTTAAGAACTAAATTAAAGTTGGGACACTTTAATTCTTATCAACTCAATGAAAACAGAATTTAAGTACAACTAAAAGACTTTTAATACAGTACTGATTTCTTAAACTAAATACACAACACTCATTAATTAGAACATGGGATTATTTTTGAATGGATAAACATAATGAAATCATTAAATTATTTTGTAGTAATCCCATGAATAAAACTAATCAGCAACGTATGCAATGCAGATAATCTTTATTCACTTTTATTCTTAATAAATAACATTAATCATTAAAACAAATATGGAGAAAACAACTTGAACTTAAGGGAGAAATGGAAATTAAATAAATGATGAAATTGAAATTAAATTAAAATTTTTCATTCAATAAAAGAACTATAGAATTAAGAACTTAAAAGAAAAGAAACTGCTAAAACTCAAATATGCTAAAAACTGACTTCTAGACTAATTAAAGGATAAAATTGAAGACTACTAATAAAATGACTAAAAATAATGGCTGCCTCCAAGCTTCTCTTCTTCTCCTTTATATAGGCAAAAAGCCTAACCTAAATTCCTAGAATTCTGCAACACATAGTGGAAACAAAATACAGCAATAAAAATTCATGAAATTAGGAATTAATTTGATTTTCCCATATAAGCTCCACACTTCTCAAGAGACAACCCATTTTGTTACACAAAATCCTCCAAATCCATGTCTCTTTAATCACTTTGGTCAACAATATCTTTATTCATCATTGACATCTTCCAACTTCACCTCATTTGTTAATAATTCCATGAATTACATCCAAAGTCTACCACTTCTTGTGGAAATCTTTTATCTTTTTACAATTACTTTATTCCTGCAACAAAACAAAACAATTTTAATTTAACTGGACACATTAAACTAAGAAATAAAACCATAAAAAACATAATTATCAGAAACTTGAACAAAAATGGCCAACGACAACAAATTTTTAAAAATTGCCATTTCGGCCGAAAAAACGTGTGCTATAACTCACAAAAATTGGTCATTTTTTAAAATTTCTAACTTTATATTTTTTTTTCATATTATTCATTAGATAGCACGTCGTCATTTGATATGAGTGCACAACTTGCACAAAAACGGCCAATGACGAGTAAATAGAAACTTGCCATTTTGGCTAAAAAAACGTGTGTTATAACTCACAAAAATTGGTCATTTTTTAAAATTTCGAACTTTTCTTTTTCTTCACACCATTAATTAGATAGCATGTCGTCATTTTATAAAAGTGCAAAATTGGCACAAAAACGGCCAATGAAGACTAATTTTCCAAACTTTCCGTTTTTGCAAAAAAAACATGTGCTATAATTCACAAAAATTGGTCATTTTTAAAAATTTTTAACTTTCCATTTTTTTCACAGCATTCATTAGATAGCACGTCGTCATTTGATATGAGCAAAAAATTGGCAAAAAAACTGGCAAAAAAACGGCCAATGACGACGAATTTTTCAAACTTTCCGTTTTGGCAAAAAAAACGTGTGCTATAACTCACAAAAATGGTCATTTTTCAAAATTTCTAACTTTCCATTTTTTTCACATTATTCATTAGATAGAACGTCGTCATTTAATATGGGTGCAAAACTTGCACAAAAATGGCCAATGAGGACTAATTTTAGAAACTTACTGTTCTGGCCAAAAAAATGTGTGCAATAACTCACAAAAATTGGTAATTTTTAAAAATTGCAAACTTTCCATTTTTTTCACACCATTAATTAGATAGCACGTCATCATTTGATATGAGAGAAAAACTTGCACACAAACAGCCAATGACGACGAATTTTTCAAACTTGCCATTTGGCAAAAAAAAACGTGGGTTATAACTCACAAAAATTGGTCATTTTTTAAAATTTCGAACTTTTCTTTTTCTTCACACCATTAATTAGATAGCATGTCGTCATTTGATATGAGTGCAAAATTGGCACAAAAACGGCCAATGAAGACTAATTTTCCAAACTTTCAGTTTTTGCAAAAAAAAAAAACGTGTGCTATAACTCATAATAATTGGTCATTTCAAAATTGCTAACTATCCCTTTTTTCCAAACCATTCATTAGATAGCGCCTCGTCGTTTAATATGCGTGTGAAACTTCAACAAAAATGGCCAACGCCAACAAATTTTTAAAACTTGTCATTTCGGCCGAAAAAACGTGTGCTATAACTCACAAAAATTGGTCATTTTTCAAAATTTCTAACTTTTTTTGCACACCATTATTTAGATAGTACGTTGTCATTTGATACGAGTGCAAAACTGGCACAAAAACGGCCAATGAAGACTAATTTTTCAAAGTTTCCGTTTTTGCAAAAAAAACGTGTGCTATAACTCCAAAAATTTGTCATTTTTCAAAATTGCTAACTATCCCTTTTTTTCAAACCATTCATTAGATAGCACCTCGTCATTTTATATGAGTGTGAAACTTGAACAAAAATGGCCAACGATAACCAATTTTTAAAACTTGTCATTTCGGCCGAAAAAACGTGTTCTATAACTCACAAAAATTGGTCATATGCCAAAATTTCTAACTTTTCTTTTTTTTTTATAATTATTCATTAGATGGCATGTCGTCATTTGATATGAGTGCAAAACAGGCACAAAAACGGCCAATGACGACTAATTTTAGAAACTCGCCGTTTTGGCCAAAAAAACGTGTGCTATAAATCACAAAAATTGGTCTTTTTCAAAATTTCTAACTTTCCATTTTTTTTCACACCATTCATTAGATAGCATGTCATCATTTGATATGAGCGAAAAACTGGCACAGAAACGGCCAATGACGACAAAAATTGGTCATTTTTAAAAATTCACAAAAATTGGTGAATTTTTAAAAATTTTAACTTTTTCTTTTTTTTATACCTTGTATTATATAGCACATCAACATTTTATATGAGTGTGAAACTTGGACAAAAATGGCTGATTGCGACTAATTTTTTAAACTTGCCGTTTTGGCAAAAAAAACGTGTGATATAACTCACAAAAATTGGTCATTTTTTAAAAATTCATAACTTTTCTTTTTCTTCACATCATTAATTAGATAGTATATCGTCATTTGATATGAGTGCAAAACTAGCACAAAAATGGGCAATGAAGACTAATTTTTTAAACTTTCCATTTTTGCAAAAAAAAAAAAAGTGTTATAACTCACAAGAATTGGACATTTTTCAAAATTGCTAACTATTCCTTTTTTCAAACCATTTATTAGATAGCACATTGTCATTTGATATGAGTGTGAAACTTGAACAAAAATGGCCATCAACAACAAATTTTTAAAACTTGTCATTTCGGTCGAAAAACGTGTGCTATAACTCACAAAAATTTGTCATTTTTTCAAAATATCTGACTTTTCTTTTTTTACAAAAAATTAATTAGATAGTACATTGTCATTTTATATAAGTGCAAAACTGGCACAAAAACGGCCAACGGCGACTATTTTTTTAAACTTTCCATTTTGGCAAAAAAAAACGTGTGCTATAACTCCAAAAAATTGGTCATTTTTCAAAATTTCTAACTATCCATTTTTTTTCAAACCATTCATTAGATAGCTCCTCATCATTTGATATGAGTGCAAAATTGGCAGAAAAAAGCCCAACGATAACAAATTTTTAAAACTTTTCATTTCGGCCAAAAAACGTGTATTATAACTCACAAAAATTGGTCATTTTTCAAAATATCTAACTTATCATTTTTTTTTCACATTATTTATTAGATATCACGTCGTTATTTGATATTGAGTGCAAAACTGGCACAAAAATGGGCAATGACGACTAATTTTAAAAACTTGCCGTTTTCGCCAAAAGAACATGTGCTATCACTCACAAAAAATGGTCTTTTTTCAAAATTTGTAACTTTCCATTTTTTCACACCGTTTATTAGATAGCACGTCGTCATTTGATATGAGTGAAAAACTGGCAAAAAAATAGCCAATGACGACGAATTTTTCAAACTTTCAGTTTTGGCAAATAAAACGTGTGCGATAACTCACAAAAATTGGTCATTTTTAAAAGTTGCTAACTTTCCATTTTTTTGTACCATTCATTGGATAGCACGTCGTCATTTGATATGAGTGTGAAACTTGAACAAAAATGACCGATGACGACTAATTTTTTAAACATTGCTGTTTTGGCAAAAAAACGTGTGCTATAACTCACAAAAATTGGTTATTTTTTAAAAATTTCTAACTTTTCTTTTTCTTCACACCATTAATTAGATAGCATGTCATCATTTGATATGAGTGCAAAACTGGCACAAAAACGGCCAATGAAGACTAATTTTTCAAACTTTCCACTTTTGCAAAAAGAAAAACGTGTGCTATAACTCAAAAAATTGGTCATTTCAAAATTTCTAACTATCCCTTTTTTTCAAACCATTTAGTAGGTGGCACCTTGTCATTTGATATGAGTGTGAAACTTGAACAAAAACGGCCGATGACGACTAATTTTTTAAAACTTGTCATTTGACCGAAAAAACGTGTGGCTAAACATTCACAAAAATTGGTCATTTTTCAAAATTTCTTACTTTTATTGTTTTACACACCATTAATTAGATAGTATGTTGTCATTTGATATGAGTGCAAAAGTGGCACAAAAACGGCCAATGAAGACTAATTTTTCAAACTTTCCGTTTTTGCAAAAAAACTTATGTTATAACTCCAAAAAATTGGTCATTTTTCAAAATTGCTAACTATCCCTTTTTTTCAAACCATTCATTAGATAGCACCTCATTATTTGATATGAGTGTGAAACTTGAACAAAAATGGCCAACGACAACCAATATTTAAAACTTGTCATTTCGGTCGAAAAAACGTGTGATATAACTCAGAAAAATTTGTTATTTTTCAAAATTTCTAACTTTTTTTTTTCACATTATTCATTAGATAGAACGTTGTCATTTGACATGAGTACAAAGGTGGCTCAAAAACGGACAATGCCGACTATTTTTTTAAACTTTCCGTTTTGGCAAAAAATACGTGTGCTATAACTCCTAAAAATTTGTCATTTTAAAAATTTCTATCAATCCCTTTTTTTTCAAACTATTCATTAGTTAGCACCTCCACATTTGGTATGAGTGCAAAATTGGCAGAAAAATGGCCAACGACAATAAATTTTTCGAACTTGTCATTTCGGCTGAAAAATGTGTGCTATAACTCACAAAAATGGTCATTTTTCAAAATTTCTAACTTTCCATTTTTTCACATTATTCATTAGATAGAATGTCGTCATTTGATATGGGTGCAAAACTTGCAGAAAAATGGCCAATGAGGACTGATTTTAGAAACTTACTGTTCTGGCCAAAAAAACGTGTGCTATTACTCACAAAAATTGGTAATTTTTCAAAATTGTAAACTTTTTATTTTTTTCACACCATTAATTAGATAGCACATCATCATTTGATATGAGAAAAAAACTTGCACAAAAACAGCCAATGACGACGAATTTTTCAAACTTGCCATTTGGCAAAAAAAACGTTATAACTCACAAAAATTGGTTGTTTTTATAAACTTCGAACTTTTCTTTTTCTTCAAGCCATTAATTAGATGGCATGTCGTCATTTGATATGAGTGCCAAACTGGCACAAAAATGGCCAATGAAGACTAATTTTTTCAAACTTTCCGTTTTTGCAAAAAAAATGCGTGTTATAACTCACAAAATTGGTCATTTTTCAAAATTGCTAACTATCCCTTTTTTTCAAATCATTCATTAGATGGCACCTCCTCATTTGATATGAGTGTGAAACTTGAAAAAAAATTGCCAACGTGAACAAATTTTTAAAACTTGTCATTTTGGCCGAAAAAACTTGTGCTATAACTCACAAAAATTGGTCATTTTTAAAAATTTCTAACTTTATATTTTTTTCATATTATTCTTTAGATAGCACGACGTCATGTGATATGAGTGCACAACTTGCACAAAAACGGCCAATGACGAGTAAGTTTAGAAACTTGCCATTTTGGCCAAAAAAATGCGTGCTATAACTCACAAAAATTGGTCATTTTTCAAAATTTCTAACTTTCTATTTTTTCACACCACTCATTAGATAGCACGTTGTCATTTGATGTGAGCGAAAAACTGGCGCACTAAAACGGCCAATGACAACAAATTTTTCAAACTTGCCGTTTTGGCAAAAAAATCGTTTTGGCTAAAAAAACGTGTGTTATAACTCACAAAAATTGGTCATTTTTTAAAATTTTGAACTTTTCTTTTTCTTCACACAATTAATTAAATAACATGTCGTCATTTGATATGAGTGCAAAATTGGCACAAAAACGGCCAATGAAGACTAATTTTCCAAACTTTCCGTTTTTGCAAAAAAAAAAAAAACGTGTGCTATAACTCACAATAATTGGTCATTTTTTCAAAATTGCTAACTATCCCTTTTTTCCAAACCATTCATTAGATAGCGCCTCGTGATTTAATATGAGTGTGAAACTTCAACAAAAATGGCTAACGCCAAAACTTGTCATTTCGGCCGAAAAAATGTGTGCTTATAACTCACAAAAATTGGTCATTTTTCAAAATTTCTAATTTTTTTTTACACCCCATTATTTAGATAGTACGTTGTCATTTGATATGAGTGCAAAAGTGGTACAAAAACGGCCAATGAAGACTAATTTTTCAAACTTTCCGTTTTTGCAAAAAAAACGCATGTTATAACTCCAAAAAATTGGTCATTTTTCAAAATTGCTAACTATCCCTTTTTTTCAAACCATTCATTAGATAGCACCCCATTATTTGATATGAGTGTGAAACTTGAACAAAAATGGACAACGACAACCAATATTTAAAACTTGTCATTTCGGCCGAAAAAACGTGTGCTATAACTCACAAAAATTTGTCATTTTTCAAAATATCTGACTTTTCTTTTTTTTACAAAACATTAATTAGATAGTACGTTGTCATTTTATATAAGTGCAAAACTGGCACAAAAACGGCCAACGGCGACTATTTTTTTAAACTTTCCATTTTGGCAAAAAAATGTGTGCTATAACTCCAAAAAATTGGTCATTTTTCAAAATTTCTAACTATCCATTTTTTTTCAAACCATTCATTAGATAGCTCCTCATCATTTGATATGAGTGCAAAATTGGCAGAAAAAAGCCCAACGATAACAAATTTTTAAAACTTCTCATTTCGGCAAAAAAACGTGTGCTATAACTCACAAAAATTGGTCATTTTTCAAAATTTCTAACTTATCATTTTTTTGTCACATTATTGATTAGATAGCACGTCGTCATTTGATATTGAGTGCAAAACTGGCACAAAAATGGGCAATGGCGACTAATTTTAAAAACTTGCCGTTTTTGCCAAAAAAACATGTGCTATCACTCACAAAAAATGGTCTTTTTTCAAAATTTCTAATTTTCCATTTTTTTCACACCGTTTATTAGAAAGCACGTCGTCATTTGATATGAGTGAAAAACTGGCAAAAAAACAGCCAATGACGACTAATTTTTCAAACTTTCAGTTTTGGCAAATAAAACGTGTGCGATAACTCACAAAAATTGGTCATTTTTAAAAGTTGCTAACTTTCCATTTTTTTGTACCATTCATTGGATAGCACGTTGTCATTTGATATAAGTGTGAAACTTGAACAAAAATGACCGATGACGACTAATTTTTTAAACATTGCCTTTTTGGCCAAAAAAATGTGTGCTATAACTCCAGTATTCAGCATTATGAAAAAACCTCGGGGCAGAAAATTAATCCCCAAAAGAGCTATTTTTTTGGCACATAAGTATATAAGCAGGGAAAAGATATACTTGGTCAGAAAAATCACAAAATTCCCAAGGGGTCAAATGCCTATCCAATATTTGGGATTTCCCCTTCATTATAAGAGGATCAAGGCTTCACATTATGAGGATTTAATCAAGAAGATAACTGCCAAAATTACCTTTTGGAATCCTCAAATCATTTCTAAGGGGGGGAGGATGGTTCTAATTCAAAGTATTTTGTCTTCTATTCCACTTTATACTACTATGACTTTAATCCCCCTAAAAAGATTTTACATCAGTTAGAGTCCTTATTTGCTAATTTTTTATTGGGTAACAAAGAGAGCCATAAATCCTATCATTGGATTAAGTGGAATAAGTTATGCTACCCAAACGAGGAGGGGGGAGTTGGTTTTAAGGCCCTACAAGACATTGTTAAAACACAATCCATCAAATTTTGGTGTAAATTCAGGAAAAAAGACACACTTTGTGCAAATTTTCTTCATGCTAAATATTGTCAAAAGGCTCATCCTATAAGGGTGAATAGACTAAGAGGGAGTTCCAAAATCTGGAATAGAATGCTTCAGGTGGCTGAAATCTCAGAACAATTCATTATATTCCAAGTCAATGAGGGTAAGTGTAGCCTATGGTTTGACAACTGGCTTGGTAAAGGAACTTTATCTCACATTGCTCCTCCTGTAGCAAATCACACATTAGATCAATTTATTAATGCACAGGGCTGGGATTATGAAGCTCTTCAAAATTTCATACCTGCTGAATGGATACAAGCACTTAAATATAGTCATTCTCCTTCTCTTTTGGAAAAAGATAGATTAATATTGTCTCTTGAAGAAAATGGTTGTTTCTCCTTTTCTTTAGCTTTTCAAAAAATTAGGCAAAGAAATGTATCCGATAACTCAAACACTGAGGTTTTATGGGATAATCAGGTGCCTACAAAAATCTCATTCTTTAACTTAAGACTGAGTAAGAATAAATTACCCATTGGCAATAATTTGGCAAAATTCAGCATACATGGACCATTCATATGCCATCTATGCAAATCTAATGGGGAGACAATCAATCACCTTTTTGCTGAATGTCCATCTACGAGATTGATTTGGAGAAAATTTGGACCAGAGGTGGGAATTGTAAGCTATTCTATTTCTTTGAATACAACTCTTCAAACCTGGAGAAACTATAGAGGAAAAAATAAAAATGCTAACATGTTAATTAAATTTCTCTCTTTATTCGTTTGCTGGGAAATTTGGAAAATAAGGAATAGCATAGCTTTTGAAAATCACAACTTTAACATGGAAGATGTGGTGAAACATATTTTTGAATCTCTTAGAATGAGCATGAAACTACATACATTGTCTTGGAATGAATTCTGGTTGTCAGCATGAATCCTAAAAATAGATGTAAAATTGTGTTCTTTAAATGGAATCCACCATACGAGGGCTAAGTTAAAATAAATATATCAAGTCAGATTAGGAACAATTTAGGCCAAGGTAGTCTAGTGGTGAGAAACAGTGAAGGTAAGGTTCTTTGGGTTCAGTTAATTACAGAATTTCATTGTCTAATATCTACAAAAGTGCAGGTGGAGATCTTAACAGCAGTATCAGGTATTCAAGATTGTTTAAACCAGGGTTTCACAAACATTGTAGTAGAATCAGATTCGTCTTGTTTTCAGAGAGTCCTAACCCAAGAGAAGCATTTCTGGAGACATTATCATCTTGAGGAATCAATTAGTAAAATTAGAGGATGTGCTACATTCAAAAAAATTTCAAAACTTTCCAATCAAGCTGCAAGATGGGTGGTAAACAGAAACTCAATGACTGGACTCCAGGATCTTCAGGTTGATTTTCAGAAAATACTTCATTCAGATAGTTTGGGCCTGCCATATTTTAAAAAATTTAAGGTAAAAGAATCATGAGATTAGTGTCAACTGCTGGTTTGGCTTTGCTCAAATATTTTCTGGTATCTTTTTGTTCGGACCTACAGCTGCTGAAGTTAGGCTGTTTTGTTCTTAAAATTAGTGCATGTGTCCTGGGTGAAAGTCGAACTCTCTGACTTTGGACCGCAACTACTGACGTTAGGCTGTCTTGTCCTTAAAATTTGATTAGCTTCGGACCACAACTACTGATGTTAGGCTGTCTTGTCCTTAAAATTTGATGCATTTGTTATTTGTTATGTGACACTTAAACATTTTCACTTCTGTTAATAGCTGATTCATACAGCTAATGCTTTAACTTTTGCTACCTCCTAAACCTGTATGTCTCTTCATATGCAAAGAATGATTGGTTTTGCTACATGAATTTTAGTTAGTTGTTCTGACTGGCTAATGTACATTTCAAAATCATCACTATGATAAAGGGAGCCCTTTGTTCCTCTTATGCTGAAACCTTGATAGAAGTGTACATGGAGGAAGTACTCCAACTTTATTGTTTTGAATTCATGTGAACAATTCCATTGTTATGGGATTTCTGGTCATTGTTGAATTTTATGTAAGGATGATACATCCTTCCAGTCTCTCCAATTTCAGGCTTGAATATTCATAGATAGGAGCTACATTGTAAAGGACGAGTCCTCCTTATTTATAGCTTTACTTTGTACAAATGGCGTGGGTATATCCGCTATTTATTTATGTAAGTTAATTTTCTATTAATAAAAGTGGGAGTGGCGCCCCCTACACGGGATTATTAGCCGAATAAAAAAAATAAAAAAAAACATGTGCTATGACTCACAAAAATTGGTCATTTTTTAAAAATTTCTAACTTTTCTTTTTCTTCACACCATTAATCAGATAGCATGTCGTCATTTGATATGAGTACAAAACTGGCACAAAAACGGCCAATGAAGACTAATTTTTCAAACTTTCCACTTTTGCAAAAAAAAACGTGTTCTATAACTCAAAAAATTGGCCATTTCAAAATTTCTAACTATCCCTTTTTTTCAAACCATTTAGTAGATGGCACCTTGTCATTTGATATGAGTGTCAAACTTGAACAAAAACGGCCGATGACGACTAATTTTTAAAAACATGTCATTTGGCCGAAAAAACGTGTGGCTAAACATTCACAAAAATTGGTCATTTTTCAAAATTTCTAACTTTTCTTTTTTTACACACCATTAATTAGATAGTATGTTGTCATTTGATATGAGTGCAAAAGTGGCACAAAAAAGGCCAATGAAGACTAATTTTTCAAACTTTCCGTTTTTGCAAAAAAACGTGTGTTATAACTCCAAAAAATTGGTCATTTTTCAAAATTGCTAACTATCCCTTTTTTTCAAACCATTCATTAGATAGCACCCCATTATTTGATATGAGTGTGAAACTTGAACAAAAATGGCCAACGACAATCAATATTTAAAACTTGTCATTTCGGCCGAAAAAACGTGTGCTATAACTCACAAAAATTTGTAATTTTTCAAAATTTCTAACTTTTTTTTTCACATTATTCATTAGATAGAACGTTGTCATTTGACATGAGTACAAAGGTGGCTCAAAAACGGACAATGACGACTATTTTTTTAAACATTCTGTTTTGGCAAAAAATACGTGTGCTATAACTCCTAAAAATTTGTCATTTTAAAAATTTCTATCAATCCCTTTTTTTTAAACTATTCATTAGTTAGCACCTCCACATTTGGTATGAGTGCAAAATTGGCAGAAAAATGGCCAACGACAACAAATTTTTCGAACTTGTCATTTCGGCCGAAAAAATGTGTGATATAACTCTCAAAAATGGTCATTTTTCAAAATTTCTAACTTTCCATTTTTTTCACATTATTCATTAGATAGAACGTTGTCATTTGATATGGGTGCAAAACTTGCACAAAAATGGCCAATGAGGACTGATTTTAGAAACTTACTGTTCTGGCCTAAAAAACGTGTGCAATAACTCACAAAAATTGGTAATTTTTCAAAATTGTAAACTTTCCATTTTTTTCACACCATTAATTAGATAGCACGTCATCATTTGATATGAGAGAAAAACTTGCACAAAAACAGCCAATGACGATGAATTTTTCAAACTTGCCATTTGGCAAAAAAAAACGTGTGTTATAACTCACAAAAATTGGTTATTTTAATAAATTCGAACTTTTCTTTTTCTTCAAGCCATTAATTAGATGGCATGTCGTCATTTGATATGAGTGCCAAAATGGCACAAAAATGGCCAATGAAGACTAATTTTTTTAAACTTTCCGTTTTTGCAAAAAAATGCGTGTTATAACTCACAAAAATTGGTCATTTTTCAAAATTGCTAACTATCCCTTTTTTTCAAACCATTCATTAGATGGCACCTCCTCATTTGATATGAGTGTGAAACTTGAAAAAAAATTGCCAACGTGAACAAATTTTTAAAACTTGTCATTTCGGCCGAAAAAACGTGTGCTATAACTCACAAAAATTGGTCATTTTTTAAAATTTCTAAATTTACATTTTTTTCATATTATTTATTAGATAGCACGTCGTCATTTGATATGAGTGTACAACTTGCACAAAAACGGCCGATGAAGAGTAAGTTTAGAAACTTGCCATTTTGGCCAAAAAAACGCGTGCTATAACTCAAAAAAATTGGTCATTTTTCAAAATTTCTAACTTTTCATTTTTCACACCACTCATTAGATAGCACGTTGTCATTTGATATGAGCGAAAAACTGGCACTAAAATGGCCAATGACGACGGAATTTTTAAACTTGCCGTTTTGGCAAAAAAATCGTTTTGGCTAAAAAAACTTGTGTTATAACTCACAAAAATTGGTCATTTTTTAAAATTTTAAACTTTTTCGTTTTGTTCACACCATTAATTAGACAGCATGTCGTCATTTGATATGAGTGCAAAATTGGCACAAAAACGGCCAATAAAGACTAATTTTCCAAACTTTCCGTTTTTGCAAAAAAAACGTGTACTATAACTCACAATAATTGGTCATTTTTTCAAAATTGCTAACTGACAAGTGTGTCGCGTACTTGCAATTTTACCCTATTCACTAATGTAGATGTGGTGAAAGGGATCGTATCCACAGGGAAGGGGGTGGATTCTTGAATTTAGTGTTTGCTCACGGAATGTCACAAAGAGAACTAAAACACAGCAATATCTAGTAAAGTAACAAGTGAAGCAAATAAAGTGTAAAAACAGGAAGAGAGTGGATGTTCTAGAGTTTTTCCACCATTTGAATATACATTAGACCACGATTGCAATGCTCTTGACATACAAGTAACACAACGAGGAGATCAAAATTGCCTAAGAGACTAGCCTGCAATCTGCATGGCGACCGCATTGCCTTCTACCCTCCCTAACGTCACTCTTTCCCATAGCGAGGCCTAAGAGTGGCGGATGCATACCGCAATGTCTCAACTCTCCAAGGTTAGCAAATCTAGCATGCGATTCCTAAGGTATCCCATGGCGAGGCCTGACCTAGGTCCTAGAGTGTTCGCTTACTCCAGAGAGTTTCTTCTCACTATTTCCTAACAACTCAAATGATCCTCCACCGGCATGGCGACCGCATCTCAGATCATGATCAGGCAAAGCAAGTGGAAGACTCAACAATCATACATTTAGTTTTCATCTCATGCAATTCTCACATATATTGGTGAATCTCACCTCAACTCAGCATGGCGACCGCAATCAAAGTTCAATTCATTCAATAAAAGTGTAAATTCATGAAACTTAACAAGATTCAAGCATTAAAACCGCATATTATTTCATTATTAAGAAATTGTGTCAATTGCATAGCGTTGCATAGTCTAATTATACATTTATCCGGTTAGAACCCTAGAACATCACCAATCTAGCTACAGAACTCCATTCCTATTTCGCGATCATCAATTTGCAACTTGAAACAGCTCATTTTCATTAAATGGAAAGAGTTTACCAATTGAATTGCTTCAAGAGCTTCCAATCCACAAGAGAAGTGTGAATTTACTCCTTAATTGAGTAGAAGCGTACAATGATCAGTCCAAATTCTCGATCGGAATTGAAAACGGAGAGAAAATTCTAGAGAGAGAAAGCTAGAGAGAGGAAATTCCCGCTCTCAAAATCAAAAGTCTGTTTACTACTCTAGAATGATCTATCTCCCTCCTAAAATTTAACTAAATCCTCTATATGTAGAGGATTACAGAAAATGTAAACAGTACGCAAACGTAAAATGAATGACTTATTACAAAAAATGTCATTGTAAAATATCACGTGTCCACAAAGCATCTCGATCAATGTATTGCTTCACGCCTTCAGTCCATAGTCCTCCACGCCTTTGACATCATGAGCACGTCTTCGGGTCTTCCATGTACACGCCTTTGCAGAACCTTGCACAAAGAAACAACTTCAACACTTAATCAAATTTTAAGCTAGCAAAAACCAAGGCCCTTCAAGTGTTACCATGGCGAGGTCTCACGGCGAGACCTCGCCGTGTAACTTGTTTGTGTGTCGAGACCTCTCGGCGAGGTCTCGCCGTGCAAGTGTGTGCAAGGCGAGGTCTCGTGGCGAGATCTCCCATGTGTTGTGTATGCCGCGAGGTCTCGCCATGTAAATGCGATTGTGCATATTTTCACCAACTTCCAACGAAAATATGACCCCGATACGTTGTGAATTTGAGAAAACGTAAAACATAAAAGTTGTAGACCTGAGTCTCTTTTCATAGCCAATTGAATCACTCAATTCGGAGCTATTATGAGAGAGTTATGGCCAAAATACTGAATTGTGGCAAAACTGTGTGCGTTGTGCTGGAGCTCGCCGCAATTGAGCGCACGACCAATGGGAGGTCGCAGCACAGCTTGTGCAGCAATCAGGTGAGCTCGCCGCACATTCGTGCGGCGAGGTGTGTGTGCTCGTCGCATGGCCATGCGACGAGGTGTGCATGTGTGTGCGGCCAGGTGAGTGCATGTATGCAGCAAGGTGAGTGCATGTGTGTGGCGAGGTGAGTGCATGTATGTGTGATGCGACCATTTCAGCACAACAATCTACTTGTATGTAAAATATGTGTGTCTTAACCTCTGAATTGGACTTTGTGGTGAACATAAAAATTCTAGATCTTTTTCTTTGCTTTCCATTGGTTCAAGAAGCAGTATCATTGGAAGTCTGTAGCTCAAGTTATGGACAATCTACCAAACTGTGGCAATATGAAGTCAAGTATGAAAACCTGAAGTAGCAATTGCAAAGAGGCCCCCGTTTCTCCTACTTTCACACAGAATTAGAAGAAAGTTAAAACATAAGAAATGAAGTACACTCAAAGAGCTTCCCAGAACATCCAAGGTCTCATCATTTGGATTAGTATTGAGAGAGTTACACTCAAATGAAGTAGCACTACCAATTCTGCCCAACTTCAAACTAAGCCAAATAGGTATATTTAGGTTTTCTTCAAATTCCACAAACACCATTCCAACGAATTTGGCTTCTTTCCTTGGTTTTCAACCAAAACACACATTTGCTTCATTTCATCATCATTTTTTGTCTTTTTCACCATTTAAGCACTTCGAAGTTGCAAAACACATAAATGCACAAAATGGCACAAAATACTACACATTTGCATGAAATACAAGGCAAAAGCAAAGTGATATAACACATATAAGTTGGTATAAAACCAACTTATCACTAACTATCCCTTTTTTCCAAACCATTCATTAGATAGCGCCTCGTCATTTAATACGAGTGTGAAACTTCAACAAAAATGGCCAACGCCAACAAATTTTTAAAACTTGTCATTTCGGTCGAAAAAACGTGTGCTATAAATCACAAAAATTGGTCATTTTTCAAAATTTCTAACTTTTTTTACACACCATTATTAGATAGTACGTTGTCATTTGATACGAGTGCAAAACTGGCACAAAAACGGCCAATGAAGACTAATTTTTCAAACTTTCCGTTTTTGCAAAAAAAAACGTGTGCTATAACTCCAAAAATTTGTCATTTTTCAAAATTGCTAACTATCCCTTTTTTTCAAACCATTCATTAGATAGCACCTCGTCATTTTATATGAGTGTGAAACTTGAACAAAAATGACCAACGATTACAAATTTTTAAAACTTGTCATTTCGACCGAAAAAACGTGTGCTATAACTCACAAAAATTTATCATATGCCAAAATTTCTAACTTTTCTTTTTTTTATAATTATTCATTAGATGGCATGTCGTCATTTGATATGAGTGCAAAATAGGCACAAAAACGGCCAATGACGACTAATTTTAGAAACTCGCCGTTTTGGCCAAAAAAACGTATGCTACAACTCACAAAAATTGATCTTTTTCAAAATTTATAACTTTCCATTTTTTTTCACACCATTCATTAGATAGCATGTCATCATTTAATATGAGCGAAAAACTGGCACAGAAACGGCCAATGACGACAAAATTTTCAAACTTGCCGTTTTGCAAAAAAAACGTGTGCTATAACTCACAAAAATTGGTCATTTTTAAAAATTTTAACTTTTTCTCTTTTTTATACCTTGTATTAGATAGCACATCGTCATTTGATATGAGTGTGAAACTTGGACAAAAACGGCTGATTGTGACTAATTTTTTAAACTTGCCGTTTTGGCAAAAAAACATGTGCTATAACTCACAAAAATTGGTCATTTTTTCAAAATTCATAACTTTTCTTTTTCTTCACACCATTAATTAGATAGTATGTCGTCATTTGGTATGAGTGCAAAACTAGCACAAAAATGGGCAATGAAGACTAATTTTTTAAACTTTCCATTTTTGCAAAAAAAAAACGTGTTATAACTCACAAGAATTGGACATTTTTCAAAATTGCTAACTATTCCTTTTTTCAAACCATTCATTAGATAGCACATTGTCATTTGATATGAGTGTGAAACTTGAACAAAAATGGCCATCAACAACAAATTTTTAAAGCTTGTCATTTCGGTCGAAAAACGTGTGCTATAACTCACAAAAAACTTGTCATTTGTCGTTTTTCGAAAAACGTGTGCTATAACTCACAAAAATTGCTCATTTTTAAAAAATTTTAAATTTTCATTTTTTTCACACCATTCATTAGATAGCACGTCGTCATTTAATATGAGTGCAAACCTTGCACAAAAACGGTCAACAACAACGAATTTTTTAAACTTCCCTTTTTGGCAAAAAAACGTGTGCTATAACTCACAAAAATTGGTCATTTTTAAAAAGCTTTAACTTTTTCTTTTTTTTACACCTTGCATTAGATAGCACCTTGACATTTGATATCCGTGTGAAACTTTAACAAAAATGGCCAACGAAAACAAATTTTTAAAACTTGTCATTTCGGCCGAAAAAACGTGTGCTATAACTCACAGAAATTGGTCATTGTTCAAAATTTCTCACTTTTCTTTTTTTCAAACCATTCATCAGATAACACCTCATCACTTGATATGAGTGCAAAATTGGCATAAAAGTGGTCAACGACAACCAATTTTTAAAACTTGCCATTTCGACCGAAAAACCTGTGCTATAACTCACAAAAATTGGTCATTTTTCAAAATTTCTAACTTTCCATTATTTTTTACATATTCATTAGATTGCACGTTGTCATTTGATATGAGTGCAAAACTGGCACAAAAATTGTCAATGACGACTAATTTTAGAAACTTGCCATTATGGGCAAAAAAATGTGTGCTATAACTCACAAAAATTGGTCATTTTTCAAAATTTCTAAATTTTCATTTTTTTCCGACCCTTCATTATGTAGCACCTCGTCATTTGATATGAGTGCAAAACTTGCACAAAAATGATCAATGACGACGAATTTTTCAAACTTGCTGTTTTGGCAAAAAAACGTGTGCTTTAAGTTACAAAAATTGGTCAATTTTAAAAATTTTAACTTTCCATATTTTTTCCCATTATTCATTAGATAGCACGTCATCATTTGATATGAGTGTGAAACTTGAACAAAAATGGCCAATGACGACTAATTTTAGTAATGTGTGCTACTCACAAAAATTGGTCATTTTTCAAAATTTCCATTTTTCTATTTTTTTCGCACCATTCCCTAGATAGCACGTCGCCTTTTGATATCAGCTAAAAACAGGCACAAAAACGGCCAATGACGCCGAATTTTTCAAATTTCCCGTTTTGCCAAAAAAAACTTGTGCTATAACTTACAAAAATTGGTCATTTTTGAAAAATTTTAACTTTTTCTTTTTTTTACACCTTACATTAGATAGCACATTGTCATTTGATATCCGTGTGAAACTTGAACAAAAATGGCCAACAACAACAAATATTTAAAACTTGTCAATTCGGCAGAAAAACATGTGCTATAACTCACAAAAATTGGACATTTTTAAAATTTTCTAACTTTTGTTTTTTTCATATCATTCATTAGATAGCACGTCGTCATTTGATATGAGCGTAAAACTGGCACAAAAATGGTCAATGACGACGAAATTTTTAAACTTACAATTTTGGAAAAAAAATGGGTGCTATAACTCACAAAAATTAGTCATTTTTAAAAATTTTAACTTTCTATTTTTTTCACATTATTTATTAGATTGCATGTCGTCATTTAATATGAGTGTTAAACTTGAGCAAAAACGGCCAATGATGACTAATTTTAGAAACTTGCCGTTTTAGCCAAAAAAAACGTGTGCTATAACTCACAAAAATTAGTCATTTTTTCAAAATTTCTAACTTTTCATTTTTTTCACACCATTCATTACATAGCACGTCGTCCTTTGATATGAGCAAAAAACTGGCACTAAAACAGCAAATGACGATGAATTTTTCAAACTTGCCATTTTGCAAAAAAAAAAGTGTGCTATAACTCACAAAAATTGGTCATTTTTCAAAATTTCTTACTTTTTTTACAAACCATTAATTAGATAGTGCGTCGTCATTTAATATGAGTGCAAAACTGGCACAAAAACGGCCAATGACGACGAATTTTCACACTTGCCATTATGGCAAAAAAAACGCGTGCTATTACTCACAAAAATTGGTCATTTTTCAAAATTTCCAACTTTCCATTTTTTCCCACCATTTATTAGATAGCACGTCGTCATTTGATATGAGTGCAAAACTACCACAAAACGGTCAATGGCGACGAATTTTTTAAACTTGCCGTTTTGGCAAAAAAATGTGTGCTATACCTCACAAAAATTGGTCATATTTATAAATTTTAACTTTCCATTTTTTTCACATTATTCATTAGATAGCACGTCGTCATTTCATATGAGTGTGAAACTTGAACAAAAACAGCCAATGACGACTAATTTTAGAAACTTGCCGTTTTGGCCAAAAAAACATGTGCTATAACTCACAAAACTGGTCATTTTTTAAAATTTCTAACTTTCCATTTTTTTCGCACCATTCATAAGATAGCATTTCGTCTTTTGATATTAGCTAAAAACTGACACAAAAACGGCCAATGACGACAAAATTTTCAAACGAGCAGTCTTGGTAAAAAAATCGTGTGCTATAACTCACAAAAATTGGTCATTTTTAAATTTTTTTAACTTTTTCTTTTTTTACACCTTTAATTAGATAGCAAATTGTCATTTGATATCCATGTGAAACTTGAACAAAAATGGCAAACGACAACAAATCTTAAAAAACTTGTCATTTGCGCCGAAAAAATGTGTGCTATAACTCACAAAAATTGGTCATTTTAAAAAATTTCTAACTTTCTATTTTTCACATTATTCATTAGATACCACGTCGTCCTTTGATATGAGTGCAAAATTGGCCCAAAAATGACCAATGACAACTAATTTTAGAAAATTGTCATTTTGGCCAAAAAAACGTATGATATAACTCACAAAATTTGGTCATTTTTAAAAATATCTAACTTTCCATTTTTTAACTCCATTTATTAGATATCACGTCATCATTTGATATGAGTGAAAAATTGGCACAAAAATGTCAATGACGAAGAAATTTTTCTAACTTGCCCTTTTGGCAAAAATAACGTGTGCTATAACTCACAAAAATTGGTCATTTTTCAGAATTTTAACTTTTTCTTTTTTTTACACCTTGCATTAGATAGCACATCGTTATTTGATATGAGTGTGAAACATGAAAAAAACGGCCGATGATGACTAATTTTTTCAACTCACCATTTTGGCCAAAAAAACGTGTGCTAACTCACAAAAATTGGTCATTTTTTAAAAATTTCTAACTTTTATTTTTCTTCACACCATTAATTAGATAGCATGTCGTTATTTGACATGAGTGCAAAACTTGCACAAAAATGGCCAATGAAGACTAGTTTTTCATACTTTACATTTTTGTAAAAAAAAACATGTGCTATAACTCACAAAAATTTGTTATTTTTCAAAATTGCTAACTATCCCTTTTTTTCAAGCTATTCATTAGATGTCACCTCGTCATTTGATATGAGTGTGAAACTTAAACAAAAATGGCAACCGACAATAAATTTTTAAAACTTGTCATTTCGGCCGAAAAACGTGTGCTATAACTCACAAAAATTCGTCATTTTTAAAAATTTCTAACTTTTATTTTTCTACAAACCATTAATTAGATCGTACATCGTCATTTAACACGAGTGCAAAACTGGCACAAAAATGGCCAACGAGGACGAATTTTTCAAACTTGCCGTTTTGGCAAAAAAAGCGTGTGCTATAACTCACAAAAATTGGTCATTTTTAAAAAATTTTAACTTTTTCTTTTTTTTACACATTGCATTAGATAGCACCTAGTCATTTGATATGAGTGTGAAACTTGACAAAAAATAGCCAACGCATCAAATTTTTAAAACTTGTCATTTCGGCCGAAAAAACGTGTGCTATAACTTTCAAAAATTGGTCATTTTTAAAAATTTCTCATTTTTGTTTTTTAAAAACCATTAATTACATAGTACATCATCATTTAATATAGATGCAAAACTGGCACAAAAACGGCCATTGATGACGAATTTTTCAAACTTGCCGTTTTGGCAAAAACAACGTGTGCTAAACTCACAAAAATTGGTCATTTTTTAAAATTTCTCAATTTTGTTTTTTTACAAACCATTAATTAGACAGTGCGTCGTCATTTAATATGAGTGCAAAACTAGCACAAAAATGGCCAATGACGACAAATTTTTCACACATGCCATTTTGGCAAAAAAACGTGTGCTATAACTCACAAAAATTGGTCATTTTTAAAAATTTCTCACTTTTCTTTTTTTATAAACCATTAAAAAGATAGTACGCCGTTATTTAATATGAGTGCAAAACTGGCACAAAAACGGCCATTGGCGACGAATTTTTCAACTTTCCATTTTTTTTAACATTATTCATTAGATAGTACGCCATCATCTAACTTTAATTTTTTTTATTATTGTTCATTAGATAGCACGTCCTCATTTGATATGAGTGCAAAACTGGCACAAAAACGGCCAACGATGACTAATTTTAGAAAGTTTCCATTTTGGCAAAAAAAAACGTGCGCTATAACTAACAAAATTTGGTCATTTTTCAAAATTTATCACTTTTCTATTTTTACGCACCATTAATTAGATAGTACGTTGTCATTTAATATAAGTGCAAAACTTGCCCAAAAACGGCCAATGACAACTATTTTTTAAAATTTTTTGTTTCGGCAAAAAAAAAAACATGTGCAATAACTACCAAAAATTGGTCATTTTTCAAAATTTCTAACTATCCCTGTTTTTCAAACCATTCATTAAATAGCACCTCATCATTTGATATGAGTGCAAAATTGGCAGAAAAGTGGACAACGACAACCATATTTTAAAACTTGTCATTTGGACCAAAAAAGCGTGCTATAATTCACAAAAATTGGTCATTTTTAAAAATTTCTAACTTTTCTTTTTTTCACATTAATCATTAGATAGCACGTCATCATTTGATATAAAGGAAATCAAGCACAAAAATGGCTAATGACGACTAATTTTAAAAACTTGCCATTTTGGCCCAAAAAACACGTGCTATAACTCAAAAAAATTGGTCATTTTTTCAAATTTTTTAACTTTCCATTTTTTCACACCATTGATTAGATAGCACGTCCTCATTTGATATGAGTGCAAAACTGACACAAAAACGGCCAACGACGACTAATTTTAGAAAGTTGTCGTTTTGGCAAAAAAAACGTGCGCTATAACTCAAAAAATTTGGTCATTTTTCAAAATTTCTCACTTTTCTTTTTTTACGCACCATTAATTAGATAGTACGTTGTCATTTAATATAAGTGCAAAACTTGCCCAAAAACGGCCAATGACAGCTATTTTTTAAAAATTTTTTGTTTGGGCAAAAAAAAACATGTGCAATAACTACCAAAAATTGGTCATTTTTCAAAATTTCTAACTATCCCTTTTTTTCAAACCATTCATTAAATAGCACCTCATCATTTGATATGAGTGCAAAATTGGCAGAAAAGTGGCCAACGACAACCAATTTTAAAAACTCGTCATTTGGACCAAAAAACGTGTGCTATAATTCACTAAAATTGGTCATTTTTAAAAATTCCTAACTCTTCATTTTTTTCACATTAATCATTAGATAGCACGTCATCATTTGATATGAAGGAAAATCTAGCACAAAAATGGCCAACGACGACTAATTTTAGAAACTTGCCATTTTAGCCCAAAAAACGCGTGCTATAACTCACAAAAATTGGTCATTTTTTCAAATTTTTTAACTTTCCATTTTTTCACACCATTCATTAGATAGCACGTCGTCATTTGATATGAGTACAAAACTGGCACAAAAACAGTCAATGACGACGAATTTTTTAAACTTGCAATTTTGGAAAACAAAACGTGTGCTATAACTCACAAAAATTGGTCATTTTTAAAAATTTTAACTTTTCATTTTTTTCACATTATTAATTAGATAGCATGTATTCATTTGATATGATTGTGAAACTTGAACAAAAACGGCCAACGACGACTAATTTTAGAAACTTGTCATTTTGGCCAAAAAACGTGCGCTACATAACTCAAAAAAAAACGTGTGATGTATGACTCACAAAATATGCTCATTTTTAAAAATTTTAACATTTTCTTTTTTTACACCTTGCACTATAAAGCACATCGTCATTTTATATAAGGGCAAAACTTGCACAAAAATTGCCAATGACAGCTTTTTTTTAAAACTTTCCTTTTTGGCAAAAACAACGTGTGCCATAACTCCAAAAAATTGGTCATTTTTCAAAATTGCTAACTATCCCTTTTTTTCAAACCATTCATTAGACAGCACCTCATCATTTGATACGAGTGCAAAATTGGCAGAAAAATGGCCAACGACAACCAATTTTTAAAACTTGTCATTTCGGCCGGAAAAACGTGGGCTATAACTCACAAAAATTGGTCATTTTCAGAATTTCTAACTTACCATTTTTTTAACATTAGTCATTAGATGGCACGTCTTCATTTGATATGAGTGCAAAACTGACACAAAAATGGCCAACGACGACTAATTTTAGAAAGTTGCCATTTTGGCAAAAAAAACGTGCGCTATAACTCACAAAATTTGGTCATTTTTCAAAATTTCTTACTTTTCTTTTTTTACGCACCATTAATTAGATAGTACGTTGTCATTTAATATAAGTGCAAAACTTGCCCAAAAACGGCAAGCTGTCGTAGGCTCCCAATTTTACCCAAACTCAACAATAAATGCAGTAGTGATGAGTGGGATCGTCTCCACAGGGAGAGGGTTGTAATCAAGTATTGAATAATAATAGCAGGTATGAACAATTGAAAAGGCACGAAATTAATACTCAAATGAATGAAAATGCAAGAATGTTGGAACGGGAGATAACTCAATAAAACGGGGGGTGTTGCCTTGAGAGTGGAACAACTAGTATGGATTTTTCTCTTACTATCCCTGACTTGTGTAAACAAGTGTGAGGGGACTTCTCTGCTAGTGAGCCGGGATTCGATCAACTTGTCAGTTCTCTCAAACCCGTTTCACAATACTCCTCTAACTTCCCTTGTCAGGGCAAGTTCTAGGTACGAGTGAGACTCCCCCAGATCCCGATTCTCATACTGTGAGCTTCGATTAGCCCGGATATACTCCCTTGTCAGGGCAGTCATTCCATATGTAATCTAAATCCACAATACAAGAATACTCTTAGTCCTTTCCTATAGTGGCAGTAGTGAGCCTCGATTACTTGGATATACTCCTTGTCAGGGCAGTCATACCAGATGTAATCTAAACTCACCATACAAAAACGCTCCTTGCCCTTTTCTAAATCATGAAATGTGCAGGACTAAGACTCACACAAGCATGTTCATAATCAATACAAGTTGGGATTGATTTCCTTAGGCAAGTTCACAACAATCTCAGTGGTCACCGCAGATTTAATATGAAGTTAATCTAATGCAAAACATCAAACACAACAAGTACAGAATAATGAACATAAATAACATGGATAGAATTCTAAATCAAATGTCTCAAACAAGATTAAATCCATGCATACAACCCCTCAAGGCAACACTCTATGTCTAGCCGATCATGTTGATCGGCTCAGAATTCATGATTACAAGAGAGAAATGAAATGGGCAATTTCTCAAGACATTCTCCCTCTCTCTAATTTTCTAAGTTCTTCCTCGATCCTCAATCTCCCGATCCCCTTTCTCTTTCTTTTTCAGCTCCTTTTATACTTTCCCCTTGCTGGGTTGGCTTGGTGACCTTCTTGGAAATTTCCATCTTTTTTGGAGGAGCTGCCACGTGTCTGTGAATAAGTCAGCAAAGATAAAGTGAGGCCACGTAGTTCACTCAAGACTTAGTCATTAAGGAATTTCAATGCATTTCTTCAAACACTTGGTGCTCAACAGTGAACGTGCGTGATTGTCTGATAATGTGCGCAAAATATGTGCGGGAGCATGAGTGCGGTGAGGTGTATGCAAAACTAAACGTGCAAGTGTGCAAGTGAGAATGTGTGAGTGAGTGTGTGCGTGAGTGAAAGTGGTGGGCGGGCGCGCTAGGCGCCCGCTGTGCATGTGTGTGTGCGTGGTGCGGGCGCGCTAGGCGCCCGCACCGTGTGTGCATTTAGGAGGGGCGGGCGCTCTAGGCGCCCGCCCTGTGTGTGCGTGTGAGTGAGGCGGGCGCTCTAGGCGCCCGCCCCGTGTGTGTGTGTTGAGTGGGCGGGCGCGCTAGGCGCCCGCCATGTGCATGTGTGTGTTGTGTGTTGAGAAGTTTGTGTGTGATGTGAGTGATTCGTGAGTGTTGTGAATTGTGAGTGACTTGTGACGCTAAGGAGAGTGTGTGCATATTTTACATAATTGAATCAAACTTAACACATATTCCCCACACTTAGCTATTTTCATCAATTGTAAGTTCATGAACAATAATATGCACAAGCCATTCACAAAGTATTCCCTTTACTCAATTCCTATATAAAAAAGATGAGTATGTAAGATAAATAAGTCGGTACAACTCCGACTTATCATGTGAAACTTGAACAAAAATGGCCGATGACGACTAATTTTTTAAACTTGCCGTTTTGGCAAAAAAAACGTGTGCTATAACTCAAAAAAATTGGTAATTTTTCAAAAAATTGATAACTATCCCTTTTATTCAAACCATTCATTAGACAGCACCTCGTCATTTGATCTGAGGGAAAAACTTGAACAAAAATTGCCAACGACAACAAATTTTAAAAACTTGTCATTTCGGCCGAAAAAACATGTGCTATAACTCACAAAAATTGGTCATTTTTAAAAATTTCTAACTTTTTTTTACACACCATTAATTAGATAGTACGTCGTCATTTTATATAAGGGCAAAACTTGCACAAAAATTGACAATGACGGCTTTTTTTTAAACTTTCCGTTTTGGCAAAAACAACGTTTGCCATAACTCCAAAAAATTGGTCATTTTTCAAAATTTCTAACTATCCCTTTTTTTCAAACCATTCATTAGATAGCACCTCATCATTTGATACGAGTGCAAAATTGGCAAAAAAATGGCCAACGACAACCAATTTTTAAAACTTGTCATTTCGGCCGGAAAAACGTGTGTTATAACTCACAAAAATTGGTCATTTTTCAGAATTTCTAACTTTCCATTTTTTTAACATTGTTCATTAGATGGCACGTCCTCATTTGATATGAGTGCAAAAATGACGCAAAAACGGCCAACGATGACTAATTTTAGAAAGTTGCCGTTTTGGCAAAAAAAACGTGCGCTATAACTCAAAAAATTTGGTCATTTTTCAAAATTTCTCACTTTTCTTTTTTTACGCACCATTAATTAGATAGTACGTTGTCATTTAATATAAGTGCAAAACTTGCCCAAAAACGGCCAATGACAGCTATTTTTTAAAATTTTTTGTTTGGGCAAAAAAAAACATGTGCAATAACTACCAAAAATTGGTCATTTTTCAAAATTTCTAACTATCCCTTTTTTTCAAACCATTCATTAAATAGCACCTCATCATTTGATATGAGTGCAAAATTGGCAGAAAAGTGGCCAACGACAACCAATTTTAAAAACTCGTCATTTGGACCAAAAAACGTGTGCTATAATTCACTAAAATTGGTCATTTTTAAAAATTCCTAACTCTTCATTTTTTTCACATTAATCATTAGATAGCACGTCATCATTTGATATGAAGGAAAATCTAGCACAAAAATGGCCAACGACGACTAATTTTAGAAACTTGCCATTTTGGCCCAAAAAACGCGTGCTATAACTCACAAAAATTGGTCATTTTTTCAAATTTTTTAACTTTCCATTTTTTCACACCATTCATTAGATAGCACGTCGTCATTTGATATGAGTACAAAACTGGCACAAAAACAGTCAATGACGACGAATTTTTTAAACTTGCAATTTTGGAAAACAAAACGTGTGCTATAACTCACAAAAATTGGTCATTTTTAAAAATTTTAACTTTTTATTTTTTTCACATTATTAATTAGATAGCATGTCGTCATTTTTCAAAATTGCTAACTATCCCTTTTTTTCAAACCATTCATTAGACAGCACCTCTTTATTTGATCTGAGGGAAAAACTTGAACAAAAATTGCCAACGACAACAAATTTTAAAAACTTGTCATTTCGGCCGAAAAAACATGTGCTATAACTCACAAAAATTGGTCATTTTTAAAAATTTCTAACTTTTTTTTACACACCATTAATTAGATAGTACGTCGTCATTTTATATAAGGGCAAAACTTGCACAAAAATTGCCAATGACGGCTTTTTTTTAAAACTTTCCTTTTTGGCAAAAACAACGTGTGCTTTAACTCCAAAAAATTGGTCATTTTTCAAAATTTTAACTATCCCTTTTTTTCAAACCATTCATTAGATAGCCCCTTATTTGATATGAGTGCAAATTGGTTAAAAAATGGCCAACGACGACCAATTTTTAAAACTTGTCGTTTCTGCCCAAAAAACTTGTGCTATAACTCACAAAAATTGGTCAATTTTTCAAATTACTAACTTTCCATTTTTTTCACATTATTCATTATATAGCACGTCGTCATTTTGATATGAGGGAAAAATTGGCACAAAAACGACCAATGACGACGAATTTTTAAAACTTGCCGTTTTGGGTAAAAAAAACATGTGCTATTACTCACAAAAATTGGTCATTTCTCAAAATTTCTAACTTTCTATGTTTTCACATCATTCATTAGATAGCACGTCGTCATTTGATATGAGGCAAAAACTTGCTCAAAAATGACCCAAGACGACGAATTTTTCAAACTTGCCGTTTTGTCCAAAAAATTGTGTGCTATAACTCACAAAAATTGGTCATTTTTCAAAAATTTGTAGCTTTTCTTTTTCTTCACATCATTAATTAGATAGCATGTCGTCATTTGATATGAGTGCAAAACTGGCACAAAAATAGCCAATGACAACTATTTTTTTAAACTTTCCGTTTTGGCAAAAAAAACGTGTGCAACAACTCACAAAAATTTGTCATTTTTCAAAATTGCTAACTTTCACTTTTTTTCAAACCATTCATTATATAGCACCTCGTCATTTGATATGAGTACAAAACTTGAACAAAAATGGCCAACGACAACAAATTTTTAAAACTTGTCATTTCGACAAAAAAGACGTGTGCTATAACTCACAAAAAATTTTCATTTTTAAAATTTCTAACTTTTCTTTTTTTACACACCATTAATTAGATAGTACTTTGTCATTTTATGTAAGTGCAAAACAGGCACAAAAACAGCCAATGACGACTATTTTTTTAAACTTTTCGTTTTGGCAGAAAAAAACGTGTGCTATAACTCCCAAAAATTGGTCATTTTCAAAATTTCTATCCATCCCTTTTTTTCAAACCAGTCATTAGATAGTACCTCATAATTTGATATGAGTGCAAAATTGGCAGAAAAATGGCCAACGACGACTAATTTTTAAAACTTGTCCTTTCTGCAGAAAAAACGTGTGCTATAACTCACAAAAATTGGTCATTTTTTAAATTTTTTCTAACTTTCCATTTTTCACATTATTCATTAGATAGCACGTCGTCATTTGATATGACTGCAAAACTGGCACAAAAACGGTCAATGATGACTAATTTTAGAAATTTGTTGTTTTGGCCAAAAAAACGTGTGATACAAATATTGGTCATTTTTAAAAATTTTTAACCTTACATTTTTATCAGACCATTCATTAGATAGCACGTTGTCATTTGATATGAGCGAAAAACTGGCACAAAAAAAGGCCAATGACGATGAATTTTTCAAACTTGCCGTTTTGGTAAAAAAGACGTGTGCTATAACTCACAAAAATTGGTCATTTTTTATAAATTTTAACTTTTTCTGTTTTTTTACACATTGCATTAGATAGGACATCGTCATTTGATTTGACTGTGAAAGTTGAACAAAAACGACCGATGACGACTAATTTTTAAACTTGCCATTTTGGCCAAACGTATGCTATATACTCAAAAAAATTGGTCATTTTTTAAAAATTTCTAACTTTTCTTTTTTTTCACAACATTAATTAGATAGCATGTCGTCATTTGATATGAGTGCAAAACTGGCACAAAAACAGCCAATTAAGACTAATTTTTCAAACTTTCCATTTTTGCAAAAAAAAACGTGTGCTATAACTTTGAAAAATTGGTCATTTTTCAAAATTGCTAACTATCCCTTTTTTTTCAAACCATTCATTAGATAGGACCTTGTCATTTGATATGGGTGTGAAACTTGAACAAAAATGGCCAACGACAACAAATTTTTAAAACTTATCATTTCGGCCAAAAAAATGTGTGCTATAACTCACAAAAATTGTTTATTTTTAAAATTTTCTACCTTTCCATTTTTTTTTCATCATTCATTACATAGCACGTCGTCATTTGATATGAGTGCAAAACTTGCGCAAAAACGGCCAATGACGACTAATTTTTGAAACTTTCCGTTTTAGCAAAAAAAATCGTATGCTATAACTCACAAAAATCGGTCATTTTTCAAAATTTCTAACTATCCCTTTTTTTCAAACCATTCATTAGATAGCACGTTGTCATTTGATATGAGTGCAAAATTGGCACAAAAATGGCCAATGACGACTAATTATTTAAATTTGTCGTTTCTGCCAAAAAACCGTATGCTATAGCTCACAAAATTGGCCATTTTTCAAAATTTCTATGATAAGTTGGTTTTATACCAACTTAAATGTATTATTTCACTTGGTTTTTGCCTTGATTTTCATGCAAATGTGTGGTGCAATGTGCTATATTGTGTGTTTATGTGGTTTGCAACTCATAGTGTTTAAATGGTAAAAAAAGACCAAAAATGTTGTTAAAATGAGGAAAATATATGCTTGGTGTCAAATGACAAGGTTTAGAGTTTGAAATAATGAGAATGGTGAGTGGGAATTTAAGAAAAACTCAAATGAGCTTATTTGGCCAAATTAGGGTTTGGGCAGAATGTTGGTGCAACTTGTTTTGGGTATAACTCAATACTTATCCAAATTAGGAGATCTTGGATGTTCTGGAAAGCTCTTTGAGTGTAATTTATTTCTTCTGTTTTAACATTCTTCTAATTCTGTGTGCAAGTATGAGAAACGGGGGCAACTTTGCAATTGCTACTCCAGGTTTTCATCTTTGATTTCATATTGCCACATTTTGGTAGAATGAACATATCTTGAGCTACAGACCTCCAAAAATGCTGATTCTTGAACCAATGGAAAGCCAAGAGAAAGATCTAAAACTTTGATGTTTACCACAAAGTCTGATTCAGAACCGAAGACACACGAATTCTGCATAGAAGAAGGAAGTTTTGCTGAAGCAAGAAATTTGCCCACGACATGTCGTGGACAAACTTTGAGAACAAAAGTTTGGCCTACGACATGTCGTAGGCCAATCTTGGAAGGACGAAAAATGGCCTACGACATGTCGTAGGCCATTCTTGAAGAGGAAAATTTGCTCTACGACATGTCGTAGGCTATTTAAGAGGAATGGAAGTTTGCTCCACGACATGTCGTAGGCTTAAAATCCAGTTTTGCCACGCCTCAGTGTTTCGGTCATAACTCTCTCATATTAACTCCGATTTGGATGATTAAAAAGGCTGTGGAAAGCTAAGACTTGGGGCTACAATTTTCGTGTTTTAGGTTTTGCCCCGTTTGCAGTGCATCAGGGCCAAATCTTGGTCAGAAGGAGACGGTTTGTAAGTTTTCAGAATTTGAGAGGTAAAAGGTTCCAAGTATCTTTGCTTGTGTTTTCCTTGCATCTTTGAGCTGAAGTTGTTGCACTCGATGGTTGTTGATTTTACACAGCTTGATGTCACACTTGGTGCCTACTTGTTACTCACATGTATGCGTAACACTTGTACACACTTGCACCACAATGCAGAGCTCAAGTGCACACTTTGGCACAACACTTATGCATTAGTCTTGCCACATACTTTGCCATGCAACTCATGCCACACATTTGCACCTTGGCACACCACTCATGTTGCAAAATGAACTTCACAAACCAAGGCACACAACTTGGTATAGGAAAGAACTAAGCGGCCGAGAACAAAAAGAGAATTGGCCTACGACAGGTCGTAGGCCAATCTTGAGAAGACAGAAAATGGCCTACGACCATTCTTGAAGGAGATTTTTTTTGTCGTGGGCAAAACTTTGGAGATGGAATTTTGGCCTACGACATGTCGTAGGCCAATTCTGGAACAAGAACATTTAGCCTACGACAATTGTTGGAGAGTTGCTTAAAAAATGGCAAAGTGTTGAAGAGTTGCTTCATGGGTTTTAAGCTTTGTCACACTTCAGTAGTTTGGTCATAACTTTCTCGTTTTAGCTTCAAATTGGGTGATTTAATAAGACAAAGTGTCACGACTTTCATGTTTTAAGTTTTTCTTAATTCACAGTGCATCATGATCAAATCTTGGTGGGAAGTTGCTGCCATGAAGTACTTTGTGTTAAGTTTCTAGAAAAAATGGCTAAGTGTTTAACTTCTGAAGTTCTGATTTTCAGGGCGGATGAAGGCATGAAGCTACGGGGCAGGAAGGCGTGATCTCATGAAGGCTAGACTGAGTGAATGTTCGCGGAGTTGCTGGAGGCGTGATGTTGAATGGCTTGAAGGCGTGAAGTGACTCTGATTTCTTCACCTGGAGCTCTGAGCAGTGAAGGCGCGCGAAGCTAAGCCTGAAGGCGCGAGGAAGAACGGCAAGGATGATAAAGGCGCTGGAACTTGATGCTGAAGGCGCTGGATTGCTGGGAAAAGTTTTCCAACTTCGAATTTTCACATTTTTGGGCTGATTTTGGTTCTTCCTTTCAAGGACACTTTTGTAATATCTTTAGATATTTTTAGTTAGCGTATTAGCTACATTTCTACTACTCTATATATAGGAGGTGTAGCTAATATGGAAGGGGGACTTTAGATCCCGGAGACTATTTTTTTTCATCCATTAGTTAGATTTTAGATTTTTGTAACAAACTTTTGAGAGCTGGAGAGCGGGAATTCATTTGAAGATCTACTTTCTCTCTCTAGTTTCTCTCTCTAGCTTTTGAGCTCCATTTTCTATTCCGATCAAAGATTTGCTCCGATCATTGTAATTCTCTTATCAATTAAGGAAGCTCTTGGAAGAATTCATTGGTAAACTCTTTCCATTTATTGAAAATGAATTGTTTCAAGTTCCAAATTGTTGATCGTGAATTGGTAATGAAGTTCTATGGTTAGATCTCTCATGTTCTAGAGTTTCAACCGGTTAAATGTATAATTAGACTATGCAATGCTATGCAATTGACATAATTTCTTAAGGATGAAATCATATGTGATTTTAATGATTAAATCTTGTTGAGTTTCATGAATTCACACTTTTATTGAATGAATTGAACTTTGATTGTGGTCGCCATGCTGAGTTGAAGTGAGATTGACCAATATCTGTGAGAATTGCATGAAATGAAGACTAAATGTATGATGATTGAGTCTTCCACTTGCTTTGTTTGAATCATGATTTGAGATGCGGTCGCCATGCCGGTGGAGAATCATTGAGTTGTTAGGAAAAAGTGAGAAGAAACTTTCTAAAGTAAGCAAACACTCTAGGTCCTAGGTCAGGCCTCGCCATAGGATACCATAGGAATTGCATGCTAGATTTGCTAACTTTGGAGAGTTGAGGCATTGCGGGTTGAATCCGTTCTACTTAGTCCTCGCCATGGGAAAAGTGGAATGTTAAGGAGTATAGAAAACACTGAGGTCGTCATGCTAAGTGTTAGCTAGCCTCCTGGGCAATAGAGATCTCCTCATTGTTTTACTTGTGTGTCAAGAGCATTGCAATCATGGCCTAATGTGCATTCAACTGGTGGAAATACTCTTAGAGCATCCAGTCTTTTCCTGATTTTACACTTTACTTGTTGCATTTGATTCTTTACTAGTTAGTGTTAGTTTTAGTTCTTTCGCGACATACTGTGAGTAAATTTTGAGTTCTTGAACCATCCCCTTCCCTGTGGATACGATCCCCACTCATCGCTACTGCGTAGTTTAGGGGTAAAATTGAGCTGATACGACTTTAAGCTATCATTCTAACTTTTCGATTTTTCAAACCACTAATTAATAGCATGTCGTCATTTGATATGTGCGTAAAACATGCACAAAAACGGCCAATGACGACTAATTTTTGAAACTTGCTGTTTTGGCCAAAAAAACCTGTGCTATAACTCAAAAAAATTGGTCATTTTTAAAAAAAATTAACTTTTTCTTTTTTTCACACCAGTCATTAGATAGCACGTCGTCATTTGATATGATTACAAAATTTGGACAAAACTAGCCAATGGCGACTAATTTTTGAAACTTGCCGTTTTGGCCAAAAAGCGTGCTATAACACACAAAAATTGGTCATTTTTCAAAATTTCTAAATTTTTCTTTTTTCACACCATTAATTAGATAGTACATCTTCATTTAATATGATATGTTTTTTGCAAAAAAAACGTGTATTATAACTCACGAAAAAAGTGATTTTTATAAAAAATGACTTCATCTTTTTTTACATTCGTCACTAATCTGCATGTTACTAATTGCTATGGGTGCAAAAATAGCATATTTTTCGCTTAAAAAAACGTGTGCTATAACCCAAAAAAATGGTGATTTTTCAAAAAAAAATTGAGAACCCTTTTTTTTTTCCTATAGTCACTACATTTCGTATTCCTACTTTGTATGGGTGCAAAAATATCATGTTTTTCGGCAAAAAATGTGAGTTATAACCCAAGAAAAATGGTGATTTTAAAAAAAAAATAATTCCCACTTTTTTACCTTAGTAACTAGATTACTTGTTTTTAATTGTTATGAGTTGAAAAATAACATGTTTTTCGCCAAAAAAATGTGTGCTGTAACCCACAAAAAAAATGTGATTTTTTCAAAAAAAAATTGAGTACATCTTTTTTTTACATCAGTCACTAGATTGCATGTTTCTAATTGTTATCGGTGAAAAAATAGCATATTTTTCGCTAAAAAAAACTTGTGTTATAACTCACAAAAAATGGTGATTATTAAAAAAAAAATGACTCCATCTTTTTTTACATTCGTCACTAAATTGCATGTTACTAATTGCTAATGGTGCAAAAATAACATGTTTTTCGCCCAAAAAAAATGTGTAATATAACCCACAAAAAATTGTGATTTTTCAAAAAAATTGAAACCCCTTTTTTTACAATAGTCATTACATTTCGCATTCATAATTGGTATGGATGCAAAATTAACATGTTTTTCGGCAAAAAACGTGAGTTATATACCCACTAAAAATGGTAATTTTTCAAAAAAAAATGATTCCCCTTTTTTTACATTAGTCACTAAATTGCATATTTCTAATTGCTATGGATGCAAAAATAGTATGTGTTTCGTCAAAAAAGTGTGCGGTAAACGAAAAAATGTGATTTTTCAAAACAAAATTGACTCCATCTTTTTTTACATCATTCACTAGATTGCATGTTTCTAATTGTTATAGGTGCAAAAATGGCATGTTTTTTGCCAAAAAAAAAAGTGTTATAACTCACAAAAAAATGAGATTTTTCAAAAAAAATGACTCCATCTTTTTTTACATTCATCACTAATCTGCGTGTTACTAATTGCTATGGGTGCAAAAATAGCATGTTTTTCGCCAAAAAAACGTATACTATAACCCACAAAAAATAGTGATTTTTTAAAAACAATGAGAACCCTTTTTTTTACAATAGTCACTACATTTTGTATTCCTAATTGGTATGGGTGTAAAAATATCATATTTTTGGGCAAAAATGAATTATAACCCAAGAAAAATGGTAATTTTTAAAAATATATATTACCCCTTTTTTTACATTAGTCACTGGACTGCATGTTTTTAATTATTTTGAGTTGAAAATTAGTTTTTTTCTTTTTTCATTCAAAACAAGTGTGCTATAACTCACGAAAAAATGCGATTTTTTCAAAAAAAAAATTGAGTACATCTTTTTTTACATCAGTCAAATACATTGCATATTTCTAATTACTTTGGATGCAAAAACAGCATATTACATTGCATGTTACTAATTGCTATTGCTATGGGTGCAAAATAGAATGCTTTTTTGCCGAAAAAAGAGCATAGCAGTGACTTAGTTGCTTAAGAATATGGTAAGCAATTTCAGAATGCCTCTAAAATACATTCCTAAAGACAAAGTATGCACGCACATATTGACAATATAACTATCATTTGATCATTCATAGTTCTTTGAGATTAATTTTTCCATTTTACATCAGTGTTAGTATCTAATCATGCATAGTAGATGCATGAGTTCAGAAAAAGTAAAAACATATCAAAATTAACAACATACGGAAGGGACAACAGTAAATGTGATCACCCCTCCTCCTAGTAATCTAATTATTTTGCAACTTGTTCTAGAATGGGAACTTTATTCCACTGTCCCTCAATTCCACTACTTTGCAAAGGTGGCAAAGAAAAAACACTTACTGTGGAGCTTCCCCGACGGATTTCCTTCAAAACCCGTAAAGCTGATAAAGTGCTTTTCATGTATAAGCTCTCCATGTACTCAATCTCTGCAAGTTCATTGGGGCGTCTCGGCAAGCTCTCATCCTTCGTGTTGGCACTAGTTGAAGGTTCATTCTTTTCAGCCGTCTCAGTCACAGATGGGGCATCATTCACAGGAAATAGGTTATCAAGCATTCTCTCGCACTCCTTCACAAGCTTGTACAGCAAGTCAGTGGTGAAGAAGGGCTGTTGCAAAACCTTCTGAATGAAGGGCAAGCGAAGGAGAGCACCAGTTCTTTTGTCATACTTCTTTAATATCTTGACCAATCCTGTTTAAAGAGTAAAGCAAATATAAGCACCCATTATCCAAGTATCACAATCCTTGGTGGATATGCAGATAACATTAAATATAAGCACCCATTATCCAAGTATCATAATCCTTGGTGGTTATGCAGATAACATTAAATTGAGTCTTTGGTTGCAACAATGAATGCTCAAGACCTCTACTAGTTTTTTCATTTTCAATCCATACAAAGCAGAGCAATGTAGACAATAACATCTGATACTTCAAGTTTCTTGCACAAAAATTTCATTTGAGAAGCATAAAAAATTTGAGTCTCTAAGCAACAGCATCACGTTCAAATCAATGGACAAAGATAAATACCTGTATAATTCAGAGCACTGTAATTCTCCAATAAAACCATCTCCCCGTGGAAGTCTACAATTTCCTTTCGTATCTTTATCATCTCATCACAAGAATCCTTGGCCTTAGCCACCCTATCTTGTAACTCCTGTGAGGAAGAAGACAAATGGTGTCAAAGTAGTGCACCAAACCAAAGGGTTCAAAAAAAATATGCAACTAAGGTCAATGGTTCCCTTTCTTTTTGTCATTGTTTTCCCTTTTCAATTTTTTTTCCCCTGTTGTTGGGTTTGGGAAAGGGAAGGGGTTCTCATTTTGGAAAAGTTGAAGAACTTAGGAGAGTAAACACTGTAAATCTTCTAGAGCTTCATTCATTTGTTTTTAAACGTCACTAGGTCAGAACTTGAATCTAACCAGACACAATCCACTTGATACAAATCCATACTACTTCCACTGGCAACCACAAAAAGATTGACCAATTACACTTCTCTCCCATTCACCAAAAACATAGAACTGGATATCAGTCAATGTGTAAAGAAGAAATTTTGAAAAAAATTTCAGCCATTCCTTATAAACTAGTGATGATAAGAATCCATTTGTCCAATACCCCAAGGATCTGGTAATCAACTTTGTACTAATAATTCTGTATATTTTTTCCTCATTAAACCTATGAAAAGCCATTCTTTCGCTAAAATAAAAATTAACTGAGGTTAATCCTTACAATTATGATATCATTTACGCAATATTATATCTTTTCTTCTTGTTTCTTGGGCAGAATAAAGCATAGCACAGAGGAAAGAAGCAACATTTCGGGTGGGTAATACCAAAATCAGATTGCATCTAGTCGAGAACAACATAAATTGCACAAAATATTCATAATCGCAGAGAATCAACATACATACGGTTGACAGCCAATCCCAGAGACAGAGATTATGTAATTTAAATAAACAATTAAGACAAGGTTGTTCCATCCCATGATCTCAAATCAATTCATATTATCGCGCCCTAATTAGAATGAATGAAATATTCTTTAACAAAGAAGATATTAAGTAAATGGATTAATTACCTTTAACCTGATGATATACTCCTCTTCTTGCTCCACAAAGAAAGTATTGAATTTCTCGAGCTCATCCTCCAACAAATTAACGAAATCAACCTCGGCCTCAGTCATGGTCTCCGGCTTCTCTCCGGAAGCATCAAGCGGATAATCCAACCTAGGTTTCTTAGAAGCCCTAGCAACAACAAGACACTCCGAGTGGCCGGAATCATCCCCATCGACTCCAGGGGCGGAATCGGAATTGGAATTAATCTTCTTAGGCTCAATAAGCTTGAGACGTTTCTTCAAGTCCTTGTAAGACAAAAACTTATCTCTCCATTCGGGTAAAGTCTCCTCGATCTGATTACTCAAACTCTTGCCAAACTTCATCCTTGATCAAAAAAAAACAAAAGAATGGAAAAGTAGAATTGAAACAGAGAGGAAAGTAAGGAGGGGAATGAAGGGAGGAGCATAAATAATAGAGTGATGTGTGTGGGGGGTGGAAGAAGAGAGAGAATATGCGAAGGGTTAGAGCTGAGGAATATTCTTTTGAAGATGATATTGTTTGAGAGGATATCTCTGGTTTTATTCGTGCTGCTCTCGGAAGTCGTACCTCTCCTCTTTTAAGATTTTAAGACTTAGAGCGCGAGCCAGAGAGAGAAATTTTGGACTTTTTTCTTTTTTTGGTTTTTTTTTTTTTTAATTTAAATTGTATGTATGTTGACACGTGGCTTAACGTTAAACTTAACTGGCGGGTGGAGGGTACTGGCAAGTCATGTGAGTGCGGACTGGTGGAGCCTTTGAGCCGGGCTCTTTTTCATATTTTTATTATTATTATTTATTTGACAAAAACTCTTAACTGACACCGGTTTAGCTTTTGAGTTGTAACGGTACTCTTACACTAATATTTAATATTTTATATATTAATATATTAATTTTTTATATTTTATACGATAAAATAAAATTTATATATAACTCTAATATATATAAAATGGTCTTACAAACAACATGTCTCTAATTTATTTGTTGTGAAGTTATTGAATAGTACTAAAATATTATATTGCTTGAGTCGTTCTCTTTTGGAACTTTTGTTTGTATGTTTCAATACTGGTGATCACCAAAGATATTCCAAGTATTCAAAAAATATTCACCTAAGTTTACTAATTATTATCTTCTCGGTCCTGTCTGTCGACTTTTGCGTCCTCAAAGTGCTACGCTTTTTCTCACTAGTTTTACTTTGGCATTATTATTATCAAGTATGAATAAGTTATTAGTTGAGATAAAAAGCGTGATTTATTTTATATAATTGGTATTAGTGCTTTATGTTTTATTGAAATTGCTTTCATTAATTGTCAAGAGCTTTAAGGATATGAATCCAAATGGAATATGCCTCCAAAAAAACACTAATTTAACACTAATTTATCGTGAATTACATCACCTCATAAAAAAATTTTAAAAAAAAAGAAGCATGAAAAATACTATTATACTTGAATTTTAAGATTTATATACTTTGTTAAAAAATGAAGAAAAGAAGGAAATTGCAAAAGTGGAGAGGGGCTGATAAACAGTAGAAGTAAAAAAGGATCATAGGCTAAAGGCTAAAGGCTAAAGCCGAGCCGATTGAGATGGGTTTGTCTTGACAGTGTCCGCAGCTCAATTGGATTGGTATAATTCCAAGGCATTAGGAATATCCGGGTGTTATTCCCAAGGCATAAACTGTAGGGAAAGAAACTGCAGATGTAAAATTGAAAGCAATTCTAATAATAATGAAAGAAAGCTATTGCTCTTCCAACTTTAGCATTTATATTTAGTACTATTTACATACGACGTTGGCCATTTGTGATGCAAATAAAGAACGAGTGTGAGGGCAAATTGGGAACTAAATCTGATTGTCGTCTTAAAAAAATATAGTGTATTAAATAGAAGAAGAAGAAGGTTCTAAATTGTATTTATTTATGGTTTGGGAGGCGAAATATCAAAATAGAAGATTCGGATCTATTTGTGGTATATGCTTCAAATGGTGACACCTCTACAAGTCGTTTGAACTTTGAAAGGGAATAAACTCTCTTCTATTCTGCTGCTTCTCAGTGCTAAGTCAGTCTTCCTTCCTACAATCAACAATCCTACTTCCTCCCGAGGCTTTCGGAACTATTTTTAACCAACGGTCTCACTTCTGTGCACAGCCACCATCAATTGTTTTCCATTGCGTATGTGCCCAAGAGGAATTTGAAGTATCTCACAAATATTCATTTTTCACCCATTTATTTATAAACGGGTAGATATTTGTTCTAAATGAGATTCGTTACGATGGTGGAATTCCACTTGGAATACTATGGAATCTCATCATGATTGTCATGGTGGAATCACAGTATTTTTATTTGTTTCTTTGGGAATTTGCCTTTTTAGTCCTAAGTTACTATCCAATTTTGTGCACACTAGTCTACACCAATTGTTCCAACCATGCAATGTTGGATATCCTTGACTTGCTCTTCTTTGTCCAATATCAACATGATTATGCGAAAACTTTTGGGTGTGTAAAATTATTTGTATCACACTTGTTTGTTACTAATCTAATAAGGTCAACTAAAAGTGATTTAAGAAGGTAACCTTAATTCTTAACCTTCAAATTTAGTGTTTGAAATCAAACAAATCATCGAATTCAAACAATCATGTGTTTGAGATCGAACTAATCGAATTCAATTCAATTTGATTACTTGAATTCCCACGGTTATCAAAGACGAGTTGAACCAATCAAAAACAAAATTATTTTATTTCAGATTGTTTTGAATAAAAAATTTAGAATTGAACTAATCAAATAATCAACCGATTCTCAACCCTTACTCCATGGCAGGTTGATGGCTAATTGAAATGACAAATTTTAGTACACCACGAACACATTAGATATTGAGACAATAAATATAGTTGTTTTGGCTTTGAGCCTTCACTTGTTACTTGAAGGTGTTGCTCATCTCTTTTATAAAACCTTTGTCCACGATTATTTCCAAGATCTTTCCAGTATAAACAATTTATTTGTTTAACAAAGCATAGAATTCCAAGATTATTCCAAAATTCTTCTTGTAAAAAGATTAATTTGATTAATACGATACTGCAGGATTTGAAAAAATTCTCTTGGAGGTTACATACCGAGTGATATCGAGAATATCATCCAGTACATGTCCTATTTTTTATACAAAAATACAATAAAACCAACTTAATTGGGCTCGAAGTTTGGACTACAAGTCTACAACTGCAACGTCAAAAGTAAATTAGATATAAGATCATGTCTAATGAAAGCCCATATTGTAGAGTCCTTAATTAACTTTCTTGAGCCCAACCCCAATCGCAATCGACTAATCGTCCTAAGTTGCATAGTCCCAATTCGGAAAGCCAATTTATATCTCCATTCAGGGGAAATTTTGGAAAATGTCTTAAATATCTAGCATGCCATTGCCACCTTTAACTCTTTTAAGTATAAATCATTGATGTATAAAATGATAAACATAACCAAGAGAGCTTGTCTCAATTGTTATCTCAAGTGGGCTCTCCACCCATTTATGGATAAATGGGTGGAGAAAGAGTATTTCCATAAATGGGTGGAGAAAGAGTATTTGTAAGATGCTCGAAGTTCCCCCAGGGCACATACGCAATGGAGAACAATGATGTTGGTTGTGCGCAGGAGTGAGGCCGTGTGGGGTCGGAATACGTCGGAGGAGCATCGTCAACACCTTGGGCCGGGAGGTGTGTGACTTGGTGACCAATGATTATAGACTGACCCTGGTACCCAACTTGGGCTACTACCGTAAGTTTATACCCATTGCGTGCACATCCCGCGCTTTACATCCTCAATTAGCTAGGGGACGGTTGGCTTGAGGTGCAGGATTAGTCTGACTCACCAACAATGAAGTGGCGGGAAGACATAGAGTTGTAGAGTTAGGAACCTGAGACATAAAAAAATAAATAAATAAAATGAAAAACATACAAATATAAACCATTACTTCATCTTTTCAGTTTTTTTTTCTTTATTTTTCTGGAATCGAGTTGACAAACTTTCGAATAAAAAGAAATTTAGTTTTTTTTTTAAAGAAGCTAAACGGTGAATTTTATAGGTAAATGGCTTTTTGCAATAGTTAATGACCTAATTCTCTACTAATGGCATTGATTTATTTATCTCCTAACGAAATAATGAAAAAAACGATTGATAAGGCAACGAATAATACAACTTTAAGCTAAATGTTTAATTTTTGAAAACCCATTATTTTTCTTTTACGTTTTTTTTTTAGTCTAAACTCTAAAGTGCATAGAGCAGATAACAAAATCATTTGATGAGTGACATAAAAGAAACTATAAAAAACACTTATTGTAAAATGTTTTTCATTCAATTCTTGCCTTTTGAATAATAATTGATCACTTAAAAGTGCATTTCTTAACAAGGTTGCACCAAGAAAAATAAATGGGCATGGCTACTTTGCTTGCCCTTCTAACTGGCATTAACTGTTTAAGTCATCTCTCTTCAATTAAACAAGTACATCAATGGTTTGTTGATCATGAGTTGTTGTTTTCAAAATTATATATATATATATATATATATTTTTTAGCAAATTTGTTTTGTTGTTAGAGGCCAAATCAAAAGAGACGAGAGAAGAAAGAAGCAGGATAATTAAGCCTGAAAAACAAGCGCCCGCATGCAAACACATGATATAAATTAACGTTGTAACTACTCCAATATTAACGAATGCATGGAATCTGGAACATGCTGATGGAAGAGTTTTGTTTTCAATACGTAAAGAATTTACTGAATTACTGCGAAAAATAGAGGAGATCGATACTGAGTTTGAGCTTTGACTGAATACTGAAACTAAGATAAATATTCGATTTCTTGTCATTCTTTTTCTTTTTTACCATGGATAATTCGGCTTATTTGGAATGTAGCTAGGGTATTGAATATCTAAAATCCCACCATGAACAAAAGCACTTCAGTGGCGCAATTTTTCTCATGCATTCTGAATATATATAATATATCCAGCAAATGTTAAATTTTATTTAATATTTCTCTCAATTGGAAATTAATTAGCTATACGTACGTACGTACCTGCCCAAATTTTGAGCTTTCAATTAAAATTACAGCTTTATTGAAAAGGACTAGTCCACGTAAAAGTCGTCTTGAATGCCAAACTTAGGACAAACGGATGGACTGTTCATGTTGAGAAGTTCATCAATCATTTGAAGTGCAACTCTTTGCTCTTCATCCATTTGACCAACATTCCCTTCGGTCATTCCTGGATTTGATGAAGACATCAGTGCTCCTTCTATAGGATTAATATTGTTGGTATTTTTCTTCTTTTGAAGCTCGACTTGCATGACCCAATTGGACTCTGAGGATGGACCGGCACGCTTTTGCCACACACCAATGTGGGAATTCTCAATGTCGAGCCTTAAACAAGTGAGAGATGGAGATGGTGCCTTGCTGCATTTTCGGAGCTTGGCATGAAGAATTTCTGACAAATCTTTTGGTACTGATGATTTAGGCGAAGATGATGATGATATTTGATGATTATGATCTTTACTATCAGTGTGTCCATTCGTAATCTCTGTCGGTTCAACAGCAGCAGTACCGGCAGCATCATCAATATCTGAGTTTTGGGTTACTGGAAAGTTGGTTTTTGCATTTCGTCCGCTCATTAATATGGCTGCTTGATCATACGCTCGGGCGGCTTCTTCTGCAGTGTCAAATGTCCCAAGCCACACCCTCCTTTTCCTGTTTTGTCACACAAACACGCACTATTACTTCATCAAGATATATAATTTCAACGCTGATACTAATTCACTCACTTTTGTCTAAGAAATTGCTAGCTAGTGTCTATTCTAATTACAGAAATGGCTATTTGTAATGTTGCATTAACAAACCAACGATGACATGCACGGAGAAGAAGAGAAATAAATCAAATTAATCAGTTCTTCCCTTAAAAAAAAAAGAGAAAAATTGCATCCCTTTAGAAAACGTAGCGTTGATTAATGGTGAATGGCACATAAAATACAGTATGTACGAGCAGCTTACAGTAAAGGGTGGCGAATTTCGGAGACCCAAGAACCCCAGTGGCGCTGCCTGACACCTCTGAACTTCCTAGACTGAACCATTTTGACAAATTTTGATTTTAAGAGCGTGTGGAATTAAAAGGGAAGTTGCATATATAGGATATGGATAAATATGTCGGTTCAGAAATCAGAAGTGCCCAGAGGAGAGCTGGAGAAGTAACAGGATAAGTAAAACTTGAGATTAATACTATATAGTATACAGTAAAATTATGTGGGTCAACTGAGTTTTGTGTGTGTGTGTGTTGTGTTGTGTTACTGCATCAACCATAAATGAACAAGGGGACATGCAGTAGTAGTTTAATATGAAATCCACGAGAGAGCTAGCAAAAGATATCTCCTAACTCCGATCCCCACTGCTTGCTGTCTTCATTAAATCTTGCCTTAAGTACCTCATTAAGTACAGTTCACTCTACCGGTTTACTTCGTCTAGTCTTCGTCAACGTAAGTTACACAGTACCAACACTTTTTTAACTTTGTTGTTTTCTTTTCGATGAACTGGAAGAAAAAAGAATTAAAAATGCTCCATTTTTCCACGTTTGTCATATGATAAATAATGCATATTATTTTCTTAATAGTCGTCATTCAACCAGTTTTAATTCTTGAATCACTTTTCATGTCGTGCATTGTGTGTCTCTTCAGTTTTTAACACGACAATTTGCGTAACTGAAAGGATTCATCCCATATATTATGGCGTATATTTTTACAATATATATATCTTCAAACGCCTCATTAGTACAGGCATATTATCAATCTTCAAATAGTACTGCTGTAGTTTTTGAAAGATATTCAAGATATTATAATAACTGTATATAAGTTGGTGGTTGTAAACTTGATGGTGATGATGATGATGAGGGTTTAATATTGATTTTCTTGCAAACAGTACTACGTGTGATGTTAACGTAGTTATCAGACCCATCGCATGTGGATTCCTTAACTCCTTTCCGTCCTTTTCTAAACTGAATTTTCACATCAAGATGGGACAATCGATCACACTGAATTCACACTGAATTCTTAGTTTATGTTTTGAATCCTTGCAGGGTTTATGATTTTGTTTTGTATTAATTTCTCATTACTTGTAGTCTAATTTTTGTCATTATTGTCTCAATAATTCGTTTAGGCTGATTGGCGTTTTTCTTTTAAAGTGGGATTAATCATTAATGAATGAAATCATTCGAGTTTCATGTTTGATCCTGCTGCAGCTAGCAAATCATAGTCTACTTATACAGTTATACATACAGAAAAGACTATATATAGCAGAAGCTCAAGTAAAAGAATTTTTGAGCATGTTAAATATATAGTGTAAATCTTAAAAAGGAATTATAATGATAATATGTTCTAGAAAGGAAGAATAATCATAAATAGTTTCATTGTGAAGGTAAAGATGGCCTCTTTTGGGAAATTAAATCAACTTATATTGCATTTTAAAAACTTCAAATTAATTAAGATCAAGAAATTATAGTACTAAGATCACAGAGAAAGCAATAATGGAAACAATACATCTAAGAAAGAAATAGAAAAAAAAAAATAGTAGTAGAGTACGTAAAAAAAAAGGTTAACGTAAAGCTTATAATAAGCAATAAGAAAAACAGTGTTGTAAGTTTCTGATAAGGAATTGAAGATCATAAAAAGGGTATTAAGTTCTATACCAAATGCATCCATACACAATAAATGTTGCATTTTAAAAAGAAAAAAGAATAAAGAAGACGATAAATGTTGTATTATATCATCCAATTCATAAACAGCCAAACTCGTTGATTCATTCTGAAGTTTGATTAAAGTTAATTTTGTAAAGAATCTTTCTAAAGTTTGATTAAAGTTTCAATTTTAAAGACGAATATTGAAGAGGGCTAGCTTTTTTTTTTTGTGTTTTTGGTCAGATTCTGGGTTAACAGTACTTGATGATGAATTCTCAATCCTAATTTTTGTAGAAACACCAAGACTTCGGATTTAAGAACACATTGTATATTGACCAAGAAAACAGTGTCATGACAAAAAAAGTGAAAAACAACTGCCCAGTTCTTGTCTATTTTCATTGGAAGATTTGAAGGTTAAAATGCTCCATAAAAATATAGTTTTCTACCATTTCCGAACTTGTCACGTTTGCCTATACCATCCAAATGATATTGCATTTTGGGTTGTGCATTCCTCCACGTCAATGTAATGTGTAATTCACCTAATGAATTGTTGCATGATCATGCACTTATAAACCTCTTCTGTGATCGATCTTTTTAAAGAAGTCGATCTGTTTAATTTGCTTGGTTCCCAACCAGCTTCTTAATTTATAAACGTTGGGACAGCATTTTTTCATATCATAATTAAAACATAACAGGATTAATGACTTGGGGACTGCTTTTCTTTTGGAGGGTGGTTCGTTTAAGGCATCTGGACCATTATCCAGCATGGAGAAGTAAAGCTTTTTGTTCAAGAATTTTCCACTACTTTTCTTCTGCTTGAACCGAATGTCGGCTGCATTTGGTAATTAAACTGTACACTAATACTCTTGAAAGCAGTGGCGAATTCAGAAATCATGGTTTTTGGAGTGTAAAATTACATAATAAAAGTTATATTTTAATTTTGAGAATGTAAAATTCTAATTTTTTTAAAAATTCAATTGAATTGAATTTTTTTAAAATTTTACAGGAGTTAACATAGTTTTTCAAATCTCAGCGTGTGTGCATAGATCCGCCCCCGGTTGAAAGGGTTCATTTCTTGTGCTGTGGATACACGTAGATACATCACAATTTTGCTTCAGTCAATGGCCAAGTGAGTTGTGATCATGATTGGGTTCTTCTAATATTGATTATCAGTCGGAAACATCTGTACAAAGAAAAAGAAAACTGGTTCAAATCTCAATTCTCAACATTTGCGAACAAGCACCAAGACAAATAGACGCATTGAAGGTATCAAAGGAACAAGAGAGTTGAGGACCTCATCATCCCTCCACTCCAAAACCCAAAAATATGCACCAAATTTGTACTTTGGATATGTCATAGGGAATAGCTAGCTAGCCTTAATAAGTGGTCCAAATCAACATTTAATTAAGCCTTAATAAGTGGTCCAATTCAACAGTTACAAGTTTAATGTTAGCAGTGTTCACAAATATGGAGCAAATAAAGTGCCCTTATTATTATTGTCCATATATGACAACTACAATGGAAAATGAATCCCGGTGCGAGTCCCATACCCATCATCACCCATGTTAATTGTTAATTAGAGCCTAGCTAGGACTCTAGGAGGACCAAGGAAAAATGCAAGGGAATGATATGACAAAACTACTGCAAAAACGCCAAAAGAATCAATGTGCCTGCATTTGTTCATATGTATCCGCTGTAAATTCAAAGCATCGACCAAATTAATCAATGGATCCTGTAGTCCATAGAGCAACATGAAGGTAGATTGGTATAGATTGCAACTGTTGAAGAACATCACAGCCATCCATCCCGAATGTAAAATAAATACGATAAGAGAGAGATTTTATCAAATGATCGGGCCTTTTAAGAAACTCGAGTGGCTCTACTAGTGGGCTGGTATATGGAGGGCCTCTCTTTAGACCATTTTACAGATTTAGCCCAGAGCCCATCAACATTTCAACCTTCAAACCCTCAAATTTTGCTAACGATACCATTCTTTTAATGAAAATCGATATCGCTTTTGGTTAAAAAAAAAAAAAACCTCAAATTTTGCTACAAGTGTATAATCACTTATGACTGACTTCACTAATCACTTAGATAAATTTTTAATTTTATCTAAAAAACACGTGTCACATCTATAGAGAGTGGTAATACATCAAATGATACAAAAGATCCAAAGTTCAAATTTTGACCATGTGTGACTTCTACATGGCAATGGTTCTTGTAGTAGTGGGTGTACCATTTCATGAAAAAGTGACAAGTGTACAATCATTTATGCCTTAAAGTACACTCATTATTTAATTAAAATTTTAATTTAATTTAACTGAAAAGAACACTCTATCATCTTTTTAGAAGGTCTTATATACATGAAATTGGTAGAGCAGACCAAAGTCCTTTTACATCAATTAATTTTTTAATTTAATTATCAATTAATTCATCAAATAATTTTCAAATTTAAATTCAATTATCAGGCAGGCCTTAATTCCATTCAGATACTTGAAAAATAAAAAACAGTTTTGGTGGGTCTCACATCAATCCCATCGACCATTCAACGATTAACTACCATTCCCCTCCCTCCGAATTCAGTACACAAACGAACGAACTGCCACTGCCATGATGACATCCAGAGTTCATGGATACAAAATCCCGTCTTCCAATCCATACCCAAATCTAAGAAGAACATACTCCCTTTACTCGGTTGAACTCGGCTAGAGAAACCAGTGATGCTCAAACGGAAGCTGCTCAAGATACCACGGAAAGCCCACCCAGCATTTCCTAACAGGCTTGGTTTTGATGGTGCGGAAGAAGGAGATGATGAAAATAGAGGAATCGATAAAAGATTCGAGTCTGCTGAAGAATTGGAGACCTTTCAGCCTAACGGGCTAGGATTTGATAGAGATATTGATAGTCAAAATGAAGGGGTTTATGACAAGTTTGATGGCGGTTTATTGGAAACCAGGGCTGCTGCCCACAAGGACAGACACGGGAAAGAAATGGAGGCAACGGACACGGAACTTGACGATAAAAGATCGGATCTTGATTATGAGGTCAGACATGAAAGCAGTTTTACTCTTATTTTTCCTTTGTTTTGCATGAATCAATTTTGTCTTTGGTATTCTTATTTGCATACAGTACCAACAGAGTAGTTTTAGTTTTACGATGAGCTCCTTTGTAATCTGCGTGTGAAATTGCCGATAGGAAATGTAGGAAGCGAATAAAACGAACCATCTCCATCTATAACAAGGTTTAATTGAGGATTCTGGGACTCGTCATTTTTGGACGTCATCATACTAGAGAAGACTGCAATTCTGCTTCTTTTTCATATCTTTGATCATTTTTTTCGTTTACTTTTGCGTTGGTTGTTGGAATAGCTATCTAAGAAGGAAATTAATTTGGACAAACTGCAAAGAATTGCTAGTTCAGGGATCCCTGATGGAGGAGATTATCGGCCAACGATTTGGAAGGTAGAGATTTATGCAATCATTTTATCATCACTTTTGTCTCTGTAGATAAATATTAATTTGTTTATAAAGCTAAAAGACTCAAGCTTTTCGTTTTGATTGTGGCAAGTAGTTCATAGAATCCATGCCAAATCTTCATAATCTATTCAAAGGCAGCAGAGATAGGGAGAAGAATTAATGCTTATCTTATGCCATAATATGTTTTGATATATGATAATCTCTCTTTTTTGGAAATCTTTGCATTTTGCAGCTCCTACTTGGGTACTTACCTACTTCTCTTGATTTGTGGGAAAAGGAGTTGGCAGAAAATCGCCTGAAATATGCTAAGCTAAAAGAAGAATTTCTATTAACCCCGGTAATTTGGTGCTTAAGAGTAATCCTTTTTACGTATCAAGAGCTTTCATGTTTTGTACCACTAGACCAACTTCTTTGCGTTTCTCGGTTTTAGGGGCAGCATTTGCTAATTAATAGCTTTATTCTAGACAGTCAGAATTTTCAAGGAGGAAAGATGAGGCAGTGGAAAACAATGAGTGCCATGCCAAAAGTGATGCTGGGGGATCCCTTGAACGGCAAGAAGTCTCAAATGGAGATCATCCCCTGTGTTTAGGAAAAGCTAGTGCCTGGCATCAATTTTTTGAGGCATGTACTTTTTGGTTTGATTTCTTTGCATCATTTTGCATGCTTAAGTTTATGTTATCACGGTTGAGACCTTCTATTCTAGTTTGCAGAAATTTCGGAGCAGATAGACCGTGATTTGGAAAGAACACATCCAACTATAAAGTTCTTCTCAGGGGGCTCACCACCATGTAAGAAACGCAAGGTACTACTTGATGCTTTCCATTCTAGATTTTGGCAATGGGTATGACTATGATCTGCTCACTCTGAGCTTATAATTTTGATTATGATGCGGACATTATCATACATTTGTTTGATTTGTTTTAAAATGTACTATATGTTTATGCAGGAATCTATGAAAAATATACTTCTCCTCTTTGCAAAACTCAATCCTGAAATTCGTTATGTGCAAGGCATGAATGAGGTCCTGGCTCCATTGTATTACGTATTCAGCACCGACTCTGATGAGAAAAATTGTGTACGAAATTCACTTTAACCATATGACATTATGTTTATAATTTTATTTGGCTCCTTGATCCATACCTTTTTGATGCTCAAAGTCAACTCACCAATATAGTATAGAGTTTCAGAAAGCTGATTCAAAATCTGTGCTTGCAGTATACTGGGGATTTTCTGTCCAGTTTCATTCTTTCATCTGATTTTGTGTTGCTTTTGTTGCCTTCAATTTGTCATTATGAACCATGCAGGAGTTCTTGAATATGATCTTCTTTTGATAGTCTGTATGTCAGTAAGTTGATATTGCACCTCCTCTGACAATTCGAGTTTTACAATACTTGGAAACATTGGGTATATATCATGGTTTGATGGGTATCATCAAGCTCCAATGAGCTATACCACCATGATAATGGTATTCAAGTGACTTATAGTTACCATCAATGCTTAGAATATCCTAGTGCAGCTGATATCTTTCGTTTGAAAAGAAAATGTTTAAAAAACTCTTTTAGCACCCAAAAAATCCAGCTTCCTTCTCGATTCTTAATGGTAGCAAAATGTCTGCATTGGCAGGTCTATTGGGGGCAGCCAGGCAGGGGCTGGTACTTGACCCCAAACTTCTATACTGTTCCAATGGAACTCTTCTAATAGGTTCTTTGTATCTTAAGGTTAATCTTTCAGTGTTTCCACTTGACTATTGAACCCCAAAAACAAAATAGTTGAAGAACGAAACTGCCCCTATTCGTACTCAATTAGAATGTCTCAAAACTTTGTAGAAACCTATCTCCATGAGTGTTCTTGCTTTCTGAGTGAAATTTATCTTGCCAGAAGACTATGTCTTATTGCTTAAATTTCCTATTCAACTTTACAGAGTTGTTCAGAGTGATGAAACTGTAAATTTTCCTTCTTTTTTTTCCAGGTAAATGCGGAAGCCGATAGTTTTTCTTGTTTTGTTAGACTCATGAGTGATTCAGTGGACCACTTTTGTGAACAATTGGATAATAGTTCTGTGGGTATTCGTTCCACGCTTTTGCGGCTGTCTGTGTTATTAAAAGCCAATGACAAGGAATTGTGGAGGCATCTTGAGCTTACAAACAAGGTGACCCAACCCGATTGCATGAAAACATATTTCTGGAGTTACATTTTGAATCTGTTATCAACTCGTGTTTTGTAATCCCTCTTAACCTGTTGCTTAAGTCTTCCTGTTATTGTTTCTCGGCAGCAACTTTTGCTCAAATTAATACTTGTTTTGTGCCAGGTTAATCCGCAGTTCTATGGATTCCGGTGGATTACACTGCTACTCACTCAGGATTTCACTTTTCGAAGCATTTTAAGAATCTGGGATTCCCTTTTGAGCAATCCTCTTGGCGTTCAGGTCTTTCTCTCTTCCCAGCTTACATGTTTACATAACCAATTACAGGTCCTTCTCTCATCATCTTTGAAAGTCATAGTATTTCCCGGTAGCCAATAAAGAACTGTGATCTTAGTTTGTATGTAGTAGAAGTTTTGGAATGAAGAGTAAAGAGACTCATGTACTAATTAATGGCAAATTTTGCTGGACAGGAAATGCTTTTACGGGTCTGTTGTGCGATGCTACTGTCTGTGAGAACCAGATTGTTGAGTGGTGATTTTGTGGACAATTTAAAGCTTTTACAACGCTATCCTGAAATCAACGTTGAATGCATTCTCAAGGCAGCAAAGGACATCAGTCATGATACATCTTCCTTCCATGTATCTGTATAGAACTGTTCGTTTAACATTCATACTCATACTCAGGTCGTCTACAATGTCTGTTCAACTTATTTGAAATCTAAATCATGTGCAACTATCTTTTTTTCCTTTAAGAAACAGATTGTTAATGTTATTTAGACCAAAATTTACGCATCCTCAATACTTCCAAAGGAATGTGAGTAGTGAAATAATTATTGCACGGGAGAAAAGGAAGACAGGAGTTGGCAATTCTATATAAGAGCAAAAAAGGACGATCAAAACCATTTTAAAAATTTGTGGTCCCTTTAATGCAGATGCAAGAGTAGTAATTCTTCCACAATCCACATGCAAGGAGGAGATAAAAGAAGTGTCACGACAATCTCTCCATTGCTCACGGGTCCTTTCTCAACTTTGCTGCTCTACCCTCCAATCTCCATACTGCTCGTGAATTGCGATACTCGGAAGCTTCCACTTCGGTGTTATTCATTATTTTCATGAATATGAATTGTGCATACGTATAAGGTGCCCCTTTAATGTGAGTAAATATTTGGCAAGCTGATGATCCACTGATCCACATGCAAAGCTTTTATTGTTCCTCAAATTTGTTGCGATGGAGACCGAATAGTATGCCACCGTGGCACCGTGCTGTGTGCAATGTGCACAAGATGAAGTCATAGTCTTTGCAAGTTATGGCAATGTGAGTGCCACTGCCGACACATTTTCGCTTGTCCCTCATGATTTGTCATTTCAGTTTTCTTGACTTTGATGGCTTCACCAATAGTTTATAGCCAAATTCAAGGATTAAAAATGTTTTTATTCTTCATTTTCTTGGTTGTTTGGGCCGCTACGTTCTCTTAATTAGCACGTATACTAATCCTCTATCTCTCTCTCTCACTCTCAATTGTCAACCGTTTGAAAATGATAATATCAAAGTACCAAGAAATCAACAGAAACAACCTTGCCAAGTCCCTCACTACATCCTATCCTGACCTGGCCTGTGCATACATATGGGTACTACGTAAATATTTGAAGTTCAAACAGATAAAAAAAAACATTGATAGTTAGACACCGACGGCAAACCTACGGGTCGTTTATCATCCGGTTTAAGTGGAGAAGGGCAATTGGACAAAAATCCCTGTTCAATATGGTGATATGGCAGTAGATATTGATTCAGGGACATGGGGATGGGGACCCCAACAGCCCAACTCACTAAAGAATGATCAAGAAGATTATGATATGATTCCTTTATTCAAATCAACTACTAAAGTGGTTGTAAGTTTTATGATAGTAGTAATTTAGAGGCATAGAGAGAGCCTTAATTGGAGTTGGCAATATACAAGATGTAATCCAACGTTCAAATTTCAGTTTTCAAGAAGCAAAAGTTTAGTTTAACCGGCTGAACACTTCACTAATCGGCTTTGAAAGATTCTTAGGAGGAACGTAAGACACCAATTGAACATGTACAACTGGTTTCTTAATATTAGACAGTATAAACTAGATATGGTTGCAAACGTACGTGTAAACTACTCTTAAGAGGAAGTGGGGACAATGCTCGTCTTTTTCTTTTCTATAATCAACAAAAATAATTACTACAATTATATGATCCACTTCCACTTGTCCTAATCCTCTTCAGTTTAGTTCATTTCCCCTCCTCTGGGACTACAGTACTGCACCAGTCCCTCCCGTACCCTGTTCAGCTCTCATTAAAGGTACTGAAGATAACACTTTGATGCATCTATAAGATAAGATGAGGTGATGGAGGTCAACCGTGGTTTCTTTTGCTTTTGAGGGTCTTATAGTATTCCTTTTTGTTCATTTTCATCGTCCCTTTGAACTTTTTTTGGCTTTCTGATCGATTCTACTTGTCTTTAGCTGAAGTTAATTACGTCCTCAACTGTAAACTGTAAGGTAAGTCAAACTTCATTTCACAATCTTTCATACAGTTTTTAAAGTCTGCCAAATTATGTTGTTCATACTAGAGACTTTCTGACTGAACCAAGACTTCTTGATCTCAAGTGATTGCAGGAAGAGATATGGCGCAGATTTTGCTCCATGGAACGCTTCATGCGACTATTTATGAGATAGATAAGCTGCATGGTGGTTTTGGTCTAAACCTTTTTCATAAGGTAAATCTTTTTATTCATTTAGAAATGAAGCACTCAATCTGATCTGTTTTGTTTGCTTGTTTGTTGAGCTAACTAATCAAAGAAAATGAGCGATCCGTTTCAAGAGCTAAAGATTCTTTTTCTTTCCGAAGCGTAATCCTGTCTGATGTTTGTTTAGATGGTCATATGTAAGCGTAATCCTGTCTGTTGTTGGTTGGTGTCTTGGTGATGAACAATGGTTTCTCTGATTAAACTCAGAGCATAAGGCTACTCTATTCTGCTCTGCTGATATTTTGATTTCACAGTTTCCAGGGCATTTACTACTAAAGACTTTAAAAAGTTCAAATTCTTAGAGAGAACAGAGCTACATAAGTTTTGTTAAATGAAGGGTTATTTGGTAGCAAATCTCATAGCTTATTATGACTTGAGTTCTCAATTACTTAAAGATGATATTTTGAATGTGCATTGGATTCCGCAGGCATCAGCGGTTTTCTTTTCTGCGCTTGCATTTGCCAGTCTTTTCCTTCTGAACTTTCCTTTTATTCCTGTAAAGAATTAATGTGCTAAAATAGCAGACAATTGATCTCTTAATGCTGTTTCTTTCAATTTCTCATGTAGATTGTTGGAGGAATAGAGCAAGTTGTTGGTTTCAAAAATACTGGTTCTAGGCTCTATGCCACAATTGATTTTGAGAAAGCTAGAGTTGGTCGAACTAGACTACTCGAAGCAAATTCAAATCCTCGATGGTATGAGTCTTTTCACATTTACTGCGCACATATGGCTTCAAATGTTATATTCACTGTGAAAATGGACAATCCCATTGGGGCTGAACTAATAGGAAGAGCTTACGTCCCTGTTCAAGAACTCCTGAATGGTGAAGAACAAGACAGATGGCTTCCTATCCTGGATAATGATCGTAAACCTATCCATGGTCATTCTAAAATCCATGTCAAATTGCAATATTTTGATATTATTCGTGAACGTAATTGGAGTCTAGGAATAAAAAGTGCAAGGTTTCCGGGCGTCCCTTACACATTCTTCAGTCAGCGTCAGGGATGCAAAGTTACTCTTTACCAAGACTCTCATGTCCCGGACAACTTCTTTCCCAAAATTCCTCTGGTTGGTGGCAAGTTCTATGAGCCTCATCGCTGCTGGGAAGATATCTTTGATGCCATTACCAATGCAAAGCATCTCATTTACATCACAGGCTGGTCTGTGTATACTGAAATCACAATGATAAGAGACTCAAGGAGGCCAAGACCAGGTGGAGACATGACCATAGGTGAACTGCTTAAGAAGAAGGCCAGTGAAGGTGTAAGGGTTCTAATGCTTGTTTGGGATGACAGAACTTCTGTAAAATTGCTGAAACAGGATGGTTTGATGGCCACTCATGATGAGGAAACTGGGGCTTATTTCCAAGGCAGTGAAGTCAACTGTGTCTTATGTCCACGGAATCCTGATGATGGACGGAGCATAATTCAGAATGTAGAGATTTCCACAATGTTCACTCATCACCAGAAGATCGTAGTTGTAGACAGTGAACTGCCAAATGGGAATGCAGAAAGGAGGAGGATTGTGAGTTTTGTTGGTGGTATTGATCTTTGTGATGGCAGATATGATACTCAGTTTCATTCCCTTTTCAGGACATTGGACACAGCCCACCATGATGATTTTCATCAGCCTAATTTTGAGGGCGCCTCAATTCAGAAAGGTGGACCAAGGGAGCCGTGGCATGACATTCATTCTAGGCTGGAAGGCCCTGCTGCTTGGGATGTGCTGTACAATTTTGAGCAGCGGTGGAGGAAACAAGGTCACAAGGATTTGCTGTTGGAAATGAGAGAACTAGAAAGTATCATAATCCCTCCATCTCCAGTTATGTTTCCAGATGATCACGAAACGTGGAATGTTCAGGTGTTCCGTTCAATTGATGGTGGAGCAGCATTTGGCTTCCCTGATACTCCTGAGGAGGCAGCCAAGGCTGGACTTGTAAGTGGGAAAGATAACATTATTGACCGAAGCATTCAGGATGCTTACATCAATGCTATTCGTCGAGCAAAACATTTCATTTACATTGAAAACCAGTACTTCCTTGGAAGCTCATTCTCGTGGTTCTCGAACGACATTAAGGATGAAGATATAGGCGCTCTGCATCTCATCCCAAAGGAACTATCACTCAAGATTGTGAGTAAGATTGAAGCAGGGGAGAGATTTGCGGTTTACGTTGTGGTTCCAATGTGGCCAGAAGGCTTCCCAGAGAGTTCATCTGTACAAGCAATACTGGACTGGCAAAGGAGGACAATGGAGATGATGTATAGAGATATTGCTCAAGCCCTCCAAGCAAAGGGAATTCGGGCAAACCCGAAGGACTATTTGACATTTTTTTGTCTCGGAAATAGGGAAACAAAGAAGAGTGGAGAGTATGAACCTTCTGATAAACCACAACCTGATACAGACTACAGTAAAGCACAGCAGGCCAGGCGGTTCATGATCTATGTTCATGCTAAAATGATGATAGGTAAACTTCTCATTCCCAAATCCCAATCACTCTGCTTCATAAAACAGTTTACTTGATAAAACCTGAACTTTAGAATGAACAGTTGCAAATTAGTCAAACATTTTTTTGCACATTTTGGTTCATTTTAAAACTCTTCTGCATTCTCTTTTTTGCAGTGGATGATGAATATATCATCTTAGGATCTGCCAATATCAACCAGAGATCAATGGATGGAGCTAGAGATTCAGAAATAGCCATGGGAGCCTACCAACCATACCATCTATCCATCAGACAACCAGCCAGGGGTCAAGTTCATGGCTTCCGGATGGCATTGTGGTATGAACATCTAGGAATGCTAGATAACTCCTTTCTCCAACCTGAAAGCACGGATTGCATCCAAAAGGTTAATCGTATAGCCGAGAAGTATTGGGATCTCTATTCCAGTGAGACCCTCGAACAAGATCTTCCTGGCCACCTGCTTAGCTACCCAATAGGGGTAACTTCTAATGGAAAGGTCACCGAGCTTCCTGGGACAGAGCACTTCCCAGATACAAAAGCTCGAGTTCTGGGATCCAAAGTTGATTTCTTACCTCCAATTCTCACCACATAATTGTAGCAAAGGAGGGAATAATTAATAGTTGTGGACTTCTGATCTATGGTGTGTCCTCGTATGTGAGGCATTTTACAGTGAGCATTGCTTGTTTCAGAATAAACACTACTGTTTCTGTTTGCTATATCCCCAGTATCCATTATTTCTTGCCATTTTTGAACCAGAGAACCCTGTACTTGTGGTGAGTTCTTGCATCTTTGGTTCTTTTTGTTAGTCGTGAAATTCCACAATTTGCTTGAGATGTGACATTGTTCTTGATTGTACAGTGCAGGAAGCCAACATTTTCTACTGAATAACTGTAACAATGGGCAAACTTTAACAATCATCATTCATCACACAACTACTGGAAAAACATGCACCCACTATTAAACTTTTACAACTTTTCTACTACAAGAAAGATTATGCATGACAAGAAGAAAACTTGCTAAAGAAACTGCAGCAGACAAACATCAAAGAAGTCTTTTATAAGGAAAAAAATTCCTTTCCTGTGCAAATGAGGGAATTTCAGATTAAATTAATGATGAAGAAGCATCGAATCTTTACGTTAATCTAACTATAGATCAACCACTTATCTGGGACTCTTTTGATGTTGATTAACATCAATTCAATCATGTCATAACACATTTTTTTTCTGCCCAAAAAAAAAATTTACATTCCCAAATAATTGCAGCTTAAGAAGCGTAAACGACATAAATTGATAAACATCTTTATCAAAACAAAAAACAGACGAATAAAATGTAGGATAGTTTTAATTAGAATTTGACCAAGAACGCAATTTGGAGTTTGTAATTGGCAAACTTGGGAATTGGGATGGACCAATATAATGACAGTGGTGGCTGTTACGAGTTATGAGCATGTGAATCATGAACAGTTGATGAAGAAACTCTCAAATTCTTTTGCGCGTTCGACCGTCCTAATTTTTCAAATGGTCCATAGCCCAAATGTGCCGTCTTTCATCAGATTTCTTTTCTGTATTTCTCTTTGCTTTTGTAAGGCTCTAAAGATTTGGGTACTCTTTGCATAACATGCCATAAACGAGAGATTCCATTCCAGTGATTGTTCCAACTTTCAAAGCTGTACGCACTCCCCAAAACTCGACAATTAATAGAAATTACTGCTAGAAACCCTTTTCTCTAATATGTTGATATTCTTTTACATTTTGAAAAAACTTTGTTAGATTCCTTGTAAATGCTTCAGATATTGGGAGAGTAGTCGAATAATGACGATAGAGAGTGTGATAATTTTTAGCCCAATTTGAAACTTGAACGATGATTCATGAGTACGATTTTTTCTATAGAATTTGAAAACTCGTATAGTTCTAATTGACTTAAAATATACCTAGAATTTTCCATTAGATCTCGTATTTCATTCTCTATTTTATTATATGAATGTATGCCACCACAAATGTATTAAATTATTGATAAATGTTAAAAAATAATTGTTAAATATACGTGATATATGTGTATATAAAATGAGGAAGAAAATAAAACAATACAGATAACATAAGATCAGTTGTTCATAAAATATGATAGATATTTGAAAACTTACCATCCTATTTAGCATATAATAACTTGTATGTTTGAATCTCACATTTTACCCTTTAATAATCTACAATTTTCATTATCCACAAGGGCAAAATTTTAGAAATGAAAAGGTCGGTTTTGTCAATGCATTATGCATGTCAACATGTTCAAGAGGAGTAAATAATAGGAAGTCAAAACTAGAAATATAACACTCCCTAATCCCTTTAATTAATGTGTAATCAAACTATAACCATTACATAGTGCAATTTTAATACTTCAATTGGATGGAAAAATAAAAATATCTTATTTCAACTTGCATCCATTATTAATGCCATCATAAACCAAGGGAGGCACGTGATGCCCACGCGCCGCCGACATCTTTATGGAAACTAATATGGCAAAGACACAGAGAGAGCAGTCCCACCAAAATGAGCAACTCACATCAACCGTACAAAATAATAAAACTACAACTATATAAGGACGATTCCCCCAACAGCCCTCATCGACCTTCCTCCCTTCCAAATTCAGTTTTCTTCGAAATCAGCGTTTCTAAAGACTAAAATGCGTACGCATGCATCCATTCATTCATTTTCATTCACTTTCATTCACTCTTTCAAACCAATTATATCCCTACCCTCTCCGCCTTTCCTTTTCAAATTAATATAATCAAGAAAATGTTGTATAGTTTTAGTATAAAATAATCCCATTTGGCATTTGCACTCATAATTTCTATCTCAATTCTCTCATATTTTATCTGTATTTTCTGACCATATACAAACATAACACAACTAGCAGCAGCAGCTTCTCAATATTTTGCTGACATCTTCAAATTTGGCCATACCAAACTAAATATTTTCTCATGCCTTGCAAATCCACAAAAGCAACTTCTGTTTCATTTCCTAAGGAAAAAAAGGTCTCCTAAACTCAACCACCTCATCCTCAACTTCTTTCTTTCTCATCATTTTCTTTAAGGAAAAAAATCGGGCATGTCTTCAATCTTGAGTTCCCAAGGCATGGTCCTCGCTACGGCCATGGCCGTCTCCGGCACTGTAATTCTCATTGCTTTTCGCCTCCAGAAGTCCCCGCCTAGTCAATTCTCACTGCTAGTCAACCCAATCCCTCCAGGCCAGTCCCCTGAAGCCATCCCACGATCTTGCATCTCTGCCTCTTCTTCTTCTTCTTCTTCTTCAGGTATGTGATCACAAGTCTCCAACAACCCACGGTTGCCCTTCTCTCTATCTATAATTGATGATCATCACTGGGTGTGGAATATAATGATCGCTGCATGAATCAATCGTGTTTTTCAAGAATAAATCGATCGTGACTTCATGCAGATTGCTGAATACTTTAAAAAAATATAAAAAAAAATAATTTTACGTATGGAATATTTCTTGAAGATTCGGTATATATATGATGATGATGATGTGGGATGCCATGTGATGTGCAGATGGGAATTCGAAGAAGAAAGATAAAAAGAAGAAAAGGGTGCACTTTGCTGCAGACGTGGTGGACCCGATTGGAAACAGCGATGAATACAGAAAGAATTTTCACAGTAACAGAGGAGGAGCAAATGTTAGTTCATCTTCTTCCTCAACATTCAACAATAATTACAGTGGCAAAGAGCAAGGAATGCCGGCAAACAGAGCAGCGTTATACAACGGAATTCTCAGGGACCGCGTACTTCACCGGGCGACATATTCCTATTGACTTTCCAGTTTCCAGGCTGCCTTGACTATTCAAATCGTTGTTGACCTTGAATTTTGTTCATAATTTTTTTTGTTTTTATTCACAATTAATTATCTGTCTCTTTCTAATTTCTTGGCAAAGAAAAGGTAATCGTTGCTTACAAGAAAGGAAATGAAAGAGAAAAGGATGGGACATGCCAGTCTTTGTACAATTTGCCATTATGGGCTGAGAATTGAGAAAGTATAATCTCTTCTAGATTAAAAAGGTATGGAGTAGGATATCTCCATAGTGTTCAAAGTCCTCTTGTACATACACAATCACGGGTAGAACTAATTTTCAGTGAAATTTTTGTGTTTTAGATCCTGTTTTTGTTGTGAAGTTATCATTCTTTAGTTTCATAATTGTCACGAATCACGATGATATATTTATATTGAAGTTGGCTCTTTTCGTTTTGGTATTCAAGCTCAACAACAACAACAGTGCATTCAATCTTTACCGATGAATAATAAAAACTGCCAAAGGAGAAAAAATAAATAAATTTTGAGTGTTTGTCTCTACGTTGGAATTTGTTTCTTTCGAAACAGACGGTAGAAGACGAACTCCCAACCACCATACCGAACTCTGCCAAGCATCAATTAACGGGAGGTAAGGTAATAAGTTATCATCAAACAAAGTTTTTTCTTTTTTTTTGAAAGAAAAAGATTAAAGCTATTTGTCTTTAATGTTCAGACGACCCTTTCTTGTTTTCTTCATCCCACTTCGTTTATAAAAAGTGCATAAAAGAAACTGATTTTCTGTCCTACTTTGATCAAAGGATGCTTAATTATTCTGTGAAATTTTGTTGATCAGAATTAATGGAAGAAATATTATATAGAAAACAAATCAAGGGACACCAAAACATATATAGAGACTAGAGTCATCGTAATGAATTTATTTGGCATTGGATTCCACAAATTAATTATTCCATGGAGACTTTCAACCACGTGTTAACTAATTATTGACAAATACATTAACTCGAATTAACCTTTTCAAAATCCATGCATGAACTAGTCGTATTTATGTTTGATACTTTGATTTATGTGTGGATGATGGTCAATGGTGTATTTATGTTTGATTTATGTGTGGATGATGGTCAATGGTGTATTTATGTTTGATTTAGCTCTTCACTACAAGGCATGCAAAAGGATCTCGTAACATGTTGTGTAGTGCCTATAACATGTTAATATTTTAGGAGTCATAACCGTATCATATATTATATTTATGTATGAATTTTACTTTAGCGTGTAAAGTATATAAAATATAAAATTAATGTATAAAATATTAGAAATCAGTCTATAAAATATAAAGAAATTAACGTTTTAACATATAAAGTATCAAATATTATGGTATAACGTAATAAAAATTAATATATTAACACATAAAGTATAATTCATGTATCACGATCTCATAAAAATTTGCTATATTTTATAGTATAGGGTAAGGAAAGGTTCGATTGTTCATTATCGACCATTCATAGTGGCATCTGTCCGTCCAAATTTTTTGAGAATCTAATGCAAGAAACCATTATTCACCATTACAGAGTATGAAACAAGAAAAGAAAAAGCTATCTATCCTTTTTTTTTTCTTTTTGTTCTCCTTGAAGGCTTCAACTGCTTTGTTTTTCTTCTCTCTTCTATTTTGTTTTTGGCTTTTTGCATGGTTTATTAAAAAAAGTTCAATATATTTTTTTAATTGGCAGTTGGCCAGCATAAAAATTAATTGTCCGTCTAATTAAATAAACTCGAGCCTCTTATGAGTAGGGCATATAATGCGCCGAAGGTGTGCTGAAGAAAGCAAAATTAAAAAAGTGTAGAGAAAGAAAAGAAAAAAAAAAAAAAAGCAGCATGGACAACTGAGGAAAAGTAAAGTAAAGAGTTGTTTGCATGCAAGAAACACTGACTAGGGTAGAGAGAATGTGCGTACAGATAAGAAAGACTGCTGCCCAACGTCTATTATATATCTATCCTCTTGGCTTTTGGTGATTATGTAAATTGTAAAAGATAAAATGTGTAAACAAACAGAAGTTGTGCAATAATTTGATTGTCAATATTACTCAAAATTCTTCACTTTGTCCATACATATTTTTGAACTTTACTATACTAATAAATCACCCCATATATGCACATTGTTAACTCATCATCATTTCTTTGCTAATTACAGCTCTAATAATTTCCCTCAAAGCAATACGAATTATATATGATAATTATTATTGTCTATTTGTAAATGGAGTGTACACATAATAATATTTTATATATGTGGGTAGTCTTATACTATAACACTAATACTAGGTAAGGTTGGTTTTGTTTGTTGGTTGGTCCAATATTACCTGCTGATCAACTTCATATATGTTTGGAGGTAGACAAGACACGTGAAATTTCGACATTATCTGCACTTACATGATCGGCCATTTTTGGACCTTACGTACTAACCAAGAACCTTCATGCATGTGTATTCATTTATTTAATATAGGGTTAATATTTATCGTAGTTATGTTCAATATTTATCATTTTTTTTTGTTTAACGGTGTAAACGACTTAGTTTTATTAAAATTAGGGATTAAATATATAAATATCACTAAAATTATTTTATAATTATTAGACTCTAACTAAAAGATTAGTGAACTCTACGATGTAGTTTTAATTAAAACAGAATAAGACAGACAAAATTTTGGACAGAAGATCCCGTTTATGGTTTTCTTGGTGCTCTGCAGTATGCATGATGGTGAATGGGATAATTTACTCCTAACCCAACTTTGCTATTTTACTTCCAAGAAAAGAGAAAGTGAAAACACGGGCTAAATTCAATAAATTCTTAGTACGTAGGGGAAAAGGAAGTAGCTAGCTAGGGAAGAAAATTTTGAGAATTACTTTGTATATATTGTGTATCAATCATTTGTATAGAATATTGTCGTTTTTTGTTACCTCTAATTAACGTGTTTGACTGTGAGATTGCATGCATGCATGCATGCATATGCTTAGTTTTTAATTTCTAAGTTGTACTTCATTGGCTTGTTCTTATCATGCTACATCTAATTGCCAATACTACTTCTCTTTAATTTGTTAAATTATGATCCATCGCTATTTTCTCTACCTAAGTTTTGGCCAGCCATGGAAATTAATGGCGTCCGGCCCCCACAAGCAAGCACGCGCGTATACATATTTATTTCTTGCATTAGTACTATGTGTCTATGTGTTCATTTTTGGTCCATTTTCTTTGAAAGCCCTCACGAATGGCCTGAAGGGCAAAAGACATTGAGTAAACAATACCGAATTAAGCAGAGCAGTGACTCATGGGATCTTCCAACGGGCAAAAGAATTAATGATCAAAGGTAACAACAACCACCACTCCAAGGCTAGTTGGACTCATTCTCGGATCAAAAAATCATGATTTGGGATGGACAAAATTACGACACGATATTTTTATGTCCAAGATTTTGTCTGTCTTATTATGTCTTAATTAAAACTACGTTGTAGAGTATCTCTTAGGGTCAAATAATTGTAAAGTAATTTTAATGATATTTATGCATTTAGCCTTTAGTTTTAATGAAACTACTTCGTTTTGAACATTAGATAGAATAAGACAGGATAAATATTGAACAGATGATCCAGTCTCTAAAATTACATAGTAGAGTAATATTCTAATTTTGAGAGTGCAAATTGTAATATTTTTTAAAATTTTTAAAAGAATCTAATGTAATTTTTCAAATATCGGGGCAACCGCACCCCCACACCCTCCTAAATCGCCCTTGGTTGGACTTGATGGTCAGAAAATGTTACATTTAAAATATATATATAGTTGACTTGCGTACTCGTAAATTCATTTTGGTCATCCATGATCCATCCATCCATGCTCCGTCTTCACACACTTTGAAAACACTCAATTCACACATTCTTTGTATTAGAAAAAGAAAAAAGAAATTTCCATTCATTTTTTCCACAAATAGTTAGGTCAATGCGTACTAATATATCTTTTGCTTTTGCCCACAAAACAAAAGCGACCGAATCAAACTGGACTGCTTAATTAATTTATTCGTAATGAATTAATATTAATCTATTGTATCAATTCATACATTAATTTGGAACCATCCTCGCTCTCTCTATATACAATTAAGCTTGAAACTTCCAAGAAATTCATTCTGGACAACATCTTCTTGATATATTAATGGAGTTTACATTGCCACCATGCACACTCACTAACTATGTGATCAAGATCCAAATTAATATTAATTGAGTTTGTTCTAAAGTGAAGAAACCGAGTTGATAATGTTTGACAAATACTCCTATTTAAATAGCTGCAAATTTATTAATGTTTTATTTGAAAAAACAATGTACATAAATTCCGAAATATTAATCTCAGTTTTGTACGTTTATTAAACATTTACTTAAACGTAGAATTTTCTGGAGTTCACAGTTCACACGCTTTATATGGGGCATACGTTACGATCGATGCAAGAGATCTAATATTCTATGCATCAAAATCCTTGTTTTCTCATATGACCTCATCAACTTTGTGACTTTGTCAATTCTTAAAAAACTAAAAAAAGACCGTATTTGTTGGTTCCAGACTCTTCGTTAAGTTTAAGGTTAATGCTATCTTGGCATTCAAAGTTATGTAAAATCTCAACTAAACCCCTCTAATTGAAAAAGTTTTAATTTTATCACCTTCTAATCAATGTAAACAATTTAGTCCATCCGTTTGGTCAAGCTGTTGACTAATAGAAAGATTTAAGTCAATTTTTTTATATTTCTTTTGTAGTAATTTGACCCCTAATCTTTTTAGACTAATTAGAAAGTAGAGAAAAAATTACGATCGCTACGTAACAAATTTTGATTTTTTTTCATGTATTCCACAATGATATAATTTTTTCATTGAATTTGAATAATCTAAATTAACAATAGTATATCATAGAATAAAAAATATCAATAACTTTTCACTCTTTACTAACTTTTGTACTTTTTTTTTTTCTACAAGAACAACAATTTTTAGGATATTAGACAAAAAAGAAAATATTATCCTAAAAACAATTACAATTGTTCAACAATAAATAAATCTTTATCCCACTACGTGTGCTCAAGTATACGAATCATATTTCGCCATCATATTCTAATTACAATTTTTTTATGAAGTGAAAAAATCATTATTGTTCTTTTTAAAGAATGCATAATATATTAACCACTAAAAAAATCCTTATTTTTGCCATCTCATGATGCTATAATTGGAAGTCAATCAATGTTATTGACTAAGCAACCCACTTTTTCATCTTGAATAGTGACATTGATATTTTTTTTTTTTATATAGGGTTAAATGAAACTTAATTTGCATTATTTGGAGGGCCTCAAATGGTATTAACCCTTATTAAGTTAATGAAAGAGCTTACGCAATAGTTGTAGTAATTTAAAGCATTCAACGCATTCTAGAATATTTAGGCCACCTATAAAAGTTTCTCATTAATCCTTTATTCCTCATATGAAGACCAAAAAACTTTCATATTCAAGAATGACTAATCACATGGGGACACCATTAACTTCTTTCGTCATGTCATTAGTCATTACCATAAAAGTAGCTTTCATCATCATCATCATACAAAAAAAGTTATGAATTTTATATAGTATATATGTCATGCAATTAATTATATGGGATTATATCATAGTTTAACCAATGAGGCTAGAATTCTGTCGTATCGAGAAATGGTTGGTCCAATCTTTACTTTGATGAGTTAAAAAAAATGAGGATGGATGATGCATAGGAATGAGATGAGGATTAAACCTATTGCTAAACCAATAATTGAGATTGCCTCAATACATTATTATTGTAATCAAATGATGCTACAATCTTCATTTTTCATCATATGTTTGTAAGTGTGCAATGAGTCCCCCATAAAGTTAAGACTTTCATGCTGAATAGGTCGAGATTCGAAACTCACACGGTTTGTCTTAACAACCTATAAAATTTGGCAAAAATAAATGTTGAGGCTTGAAAAAGAAACCGAGTTTAAATTGTTTAATTTACAATGCACTATCATTGTTTGTTGTAGCACTTCAAAACACCGTACAAATTGAGATGAGATCCTCTATTTGAGATTATTCTGCCTCACCATGTCTAATGTTCAAAATGAGGACGTTACACTAAAATTAGGGTTTAAAAGTATAAATAAGATTCAATTATATTTAAGTTAGGATATAATAATTGTAAATTTAATTTTACTGATATTTATGATTTTACTTCCTGATTTTAGTGAAACGACGTCGTTTTGAACATCGAACAGGATAATACATAATAATCCTAAAGAGAGGATCCAATCTCATTCAAATTACATTAACTAAGACAGTAATTTTTTCCCCTTCAATTTTGAAAAAGATGGTAGCACTTGCAAAGAATTGGAATTTGAGTGGCACCAATAAGACGTTTTTTACTTTTTTATTTTTATTTTTTATGCACTATGCATTTTTTTTGGCATTGTAGTTTGTTGAAACTTTAGAAGGAAAAGGGGAAAAAAAAAGTGACTATAGGAGATATATCATCATGGACCGGGCCAAACCAAAGTAAGATACACAAAGTGTAGTGTTTTTTATCAAATGGGTCAGCAGAATTTTACCAAGCCACCTTGATGGGATCATTAAAATCCAGCCCATTTTATTCGTAAGCGGAGAAAATGATGCAACTCTTTAGTAGTATCAGTATGAATCAGTAGCAGTTGCAGCCACCTACGGTACGAGTTTGAACAGCAAAAATCAGCCCTTTTATTGTCAGTCAGGTAATCTATCTACAATCTACTCATTTCATTAAACTTTTTGTGTATAATTTGTGAATTTTTATACGGCAGATGTGTGACGAGTTGGAGTTTCGTACAAGTTTTATGATATCCCAGAATTCATTTCCTAGTCATATGCTAGGGTTTTAGGATTTTGGGTTTTTTTTCTTGTTTATTTTTCACTTTGCTTTTATTAGAAATGTATTTAGGGTTGTTTTGAATGAGTAACTTATTGAAAATTTTGTTGGGTTTTGTTGTTTGAGGTTTATGATGCTTGTTTAGTGGTACATTCTATAGACTATGCATGCAGTAGGAGTTTTTTTTTTTATTTAAATATTTTCTGTGATTTCTTGTGGGATGAATGCTTTGTTGTTGTTGTTGTTGTATTTTCTGTGATTTGTTGAAAGAAATTGAGCTGTTTAGTAATGCTATGTGTAAGTGAGGGTGGTTTTTCAGTTTATTTCTGCTGTTTAAACTGGATCATACTTGAGGGCTAATTCGTTTGGCGCAACTGGAAGAAGCTTTGACTAAAAAGGTGCAAACTTGTTTCATTCTAAAGAACTCTGACTCTCCAAGACCCATTTGAATTAGCATTCACGATTAAGGTTTTAAAATTTTTTCACTGAGCATATATGGCTTCCTTGAGATAATGGGTTTTGAAATTCCTTGAAATTGACCCAATTACGTTATTAAACTTAACAGATTTTTAGTACCATTTTCAGATATCGGAGATCATGTTGGGGAATTATGTAGTGATATCACATTGGATGGTTGGTTACTGTCAATGGCTTTATATATCCGTTTGAGGGTTGGGACGATTTATACTTGAGTATCTGGAAAGGGAATCTACTATGAAAATTGAGTGGCAATTGTTGCTAGGCATTCCAACAGACTAGTTTCTTTATTAGGTAATCTTTGCAGATATAATCATGTCTTGTACTGTCCTTAAAGATTGTTCCTTGGTTGTTTTGGCATTCCAACTCCTTATATGATTATTTCTTGTTACAAACTAGTTTCTCAATGGCACCCTAGGTTGTGGAAATACGTCATACTTATTTATTGGAGTTTCTTGAATCTCATGTTTTTGCTATTCAGTTATTGACTTATGTTATGAGCAGCTATGAAGGTGAGATCGTCGGTTAAGAAAATGTGCGAGTTCTGTCAAATAGTTAAGCGTCGTGGCAGAGTTTATGTGCTCTGCTCCGTCAACCCCAAGCACAAGCAACGGCAGGGAATGTCAACCTTCACTTATGAAGGTCTTTCACCCCCCATGTATGCATCCTTGAATGGCCTCCTTTTCTCATGTTAAATTCATTTTTTTCATGATTAGTTGTGTAAATGGTGTATGTGTTTTTGTTCTGAGATAAGTGGTAACATTTACATACTTTCATTAGCCACTTCATTTGTTAAGAGTACCAAATTATTAATTGACAGTATACCAGTGAGCAAATCCAAAATATTAGTCAAAATAAATTTGTAACGGAGGAGGAAACTACTATAAATTAAGTTTTTGGTGGTGATGAAAACTTAGATAGCGGAATGCAGGGTTTAAATCACTTGGAGGTGGTTACGCACTCTTATCTTTCTAACATCGTTAATTAGAAGTTGCCCATACAATGGTGATCGTGGATTTATGGATTTAAATCTTTTTTTGAAATCTTAAAAAAGGAGCATATTCTGATTGCTCTCGAATGGTTGATCTCACTTTCTTATTTGGCCGGAGTTGAGCAGGAAACTTTAGATTGTGATTAAATTGTGGATGGTTTTGAAAATTGCAATTCTACTGTTACTGTACCATTCCTGTGAGAAATAAAACAACAACTAAGCTTTATCCCACTATGGGGGGTTGGCTACATGGATCATATTCCTATGAGAAATAAAACAAGTGTTCATAATCTTAGAATGTTATTTAGTAGGATTAAGTTCGAATACTAAGTAGGCATAAGTAGGTTTACAAGGAGTTTGTGGAATGCTCCGCCAAAGCTAGAATAATTGTTTTTTCTTAAATAATTATGGCATTCTGTTTCTTATACTTTGTTTTGGCTAGCACCTCCCTTCTATGCAATCTATACTGGTGATAGAGCCAGCTTACTTCCAGATAGGTTGTCGCCAGACTAGTGATTTTCTTAATGTATGTCTTCCATAGATCTTCTGTGACAGCAAGCAAGCAGGAGAATGGGAAAAGCATTTACACCGGCCTGCCTAATCTTATAACCAAGAATACCGACGCATCTGTGACTCCATGGTGGAGAGTTGGCGTGGCCTCAATTTTGCTCAATCGTGAGATCAAGCCATAGAAGATTTGGCACAAGACAGTATATGTTTGAACCTTGTCAAGTTTCCCATTTCATTACTACTGCTTGCTAAACACGTTTATTAGTCTGCTATAGTATCTTGTATTAAACCATTATAATTGTCTCAGATCTTTCAAATTTACAATGATATATTAGTCTTGGAAAGAGTGGGGAATAATCAAGTTTTATTTTTGTACCATTTATGATTTACCAAAAGGCAGAAGCTCTGTGTGGCGTCTTCATTCCACAGTTGGAGTTGGAGAAAGCACTGTGACTTTTTCAAGTTGGGCCATACTCAATTGCAACTTTTCTTCAAGAATTTGGTGCTCTTGAGAAGTGGACATTCGGGCATTTTTTTTCTTTGTACATTTGTGGACATGCATAAACGAGGGTGACATTTGTAGTCATTGATGCAGGGGGCGCCAAGACCTCATCTTTCCATTCCTCTCGTTCGTCGAACTGGGGCCTGGGCTATGAATTAATTAACGGTAGACTTTCAACAGTAATCATTCAATACTTATGAATATTCAGGATCTAATAATTGATTTGAAACGGTGAGTTGAGAATGATTGCTCGACGATTGCACATGGATACACTAACCTTATTACCAAGTTGTCACAGCAGAAGATGATGCGCATTCCCCCACTCCCACTCTGCACTTTTTACCATTTAGGCATCGAACACAAAATTATATACATAATCTTTCTTTAAGAAAAATTTTCAACAACAATTACATGAATTATATTTGGTCAATGGATTTTATCATTACTTATACGATTCTTAATATGGTTCATATGATAAAATTCTAATATGATTCATATTATTTTACTGATAAATTTTTTAAACTGTCTGTATACTTAACACAATTCTTCTATTTTTTCGAATTTAAATCGGGAATTTGCAGACATAACATAATTCTCCTTATTTTGTTGAATTTGAATCTATATAGATATGACACAATTCTCCTCATTTTTTTTATTATTTTGAATGGGCCACTTATAGACGCAGACAAGTTACCTGTAAGTGTAGACTTTAGCACAAACACAAATGTAACGTTGGCAAGAAAGAATCCTTGGCAAAATGCGAAAATGGTAATGAAAGTGTAATTTTTAAAACAAGAAAGCTAAAAAGAGAAAGGCCAAAGTGGAGTGGGACGCACGTGTTGAACGAATGGCAATTGAATTGAGCCAGTGCCACTGTGCTAGTGGAGTGTGGAGGAGTGTTTTATAATGCTGCGGCTGCCTCTCTGGATATTTTCTCATTATAGTAAAGCAGATAAGGTTTAACAACTTTTAGCTTAGCACTCACAATAATTACCTCTTCAAACAACTTCACTTAGTTTTTTGTTTAAATAAATAAACCCAATTCCAATTTTCAAAATTTTCAATTTCAGTTTTTGATTGTACTTTACTGGAGTTGTTGCTTTTGGTTTGGTCTTTATTTTATCTTTTTGGGTAAATATTATTGAAATTTACTATGCGCTTGTAAGCCATCCTACTTCTTGACTTCATAGTGAAGATATCATGGGAATTATCGTCCTCTTCTGACATTTGTTCAAATCTTGGTAGGGTTTTGTTGACAAAGAAAAGAAAAAAAAAAACCCATCTTTGGAAGGGTCTGTTTGAGCTGTGTTGTATTGAAAGATTGAAGCTTGATGTTGGGGTTGGTTGATCTGGGCCGCCGCCGTTTTGAAAAGCATTGCTTTTTCATACTATTTGGTACATGTTTGGGCATATGATGTTATATACTTCTTTCAGTGACTGGATCAGCAAATTTCTTGCTTGCATGGGGTATGTTTTCTGATTCTTATTCTCTTTAGTTTTTTCCGTTTTCTATTGAATATTGATGGTAAAGTTGATATCTTTATTTAGTTTTATGTTTCACTTCTTGGGTGGGTTGCTGAAGACGACATTGGGGGAAAATCGAAAGTATTGGCGCTGTTTGTGTGGTTAGAGTATATTCTTGATCTTGGGGACTGAAGCGAGACTAGTCTTTACTTGCATTGCCAATTTCTAAGAACATAGTTTAATTTGCCTTTTCTATTCTTTAGGTTTTATCTTTAATCTTGCTTCCCTCTTTTTCTAGGTGCCAAAAGTGGCAATTGGATTATGTTAAACTTTGGTTTGGATAGTAAATTTTCTTGCAATTTGTTCAATTATGTTTCATATTGGAAACAAAAAAGGGAATTCTTAGAAATGTAAACGCACTCATTTGTGTAATTTTAGAAGCGAAAGAGTTAATTTCTCGTGCTTGTATGAAGATGATTGAACATTGATGTCGGGAAGTGAAAAAGGGGACAATTAGAGAATGTGAAACTATCAGAAAAAAAGTTGGGCATATTTACATTGAAGAGCTTATCTGAAGTTCTGAGTTCAGGATTTCCTTGAGAAGGACGAGACTTGTGAGTACTAGAAGGCATATGTGAATGATTAGACTTTTAAGTGTTGAAAAGTTAAAAGTGATGTGGCAATGAGTAACTTTAAGTGTAATTGATTTTTTGCATTACTCCGCCATGTCTGTTTGCATATGTTTTTGTCATTTACTGTTTTGTGGCACTTCCTTTGTATTTTCAGAGCACACTTCTTTGTTTTAGAACTGTTGATATTGGTTGCTGTTTATTGTTCGTGGGTAGCTGTAAACTTCTTGTTCTTTATCTGAATTAGGTATTTAGCGAAAACATTAGATATATGTGCTAACTGCAATCAATGGGAACTATGATCTAGCATGGAAAGTGGTGATTTTTGTTCAAAAAATATTCACAAATTTTCGAGCTGCTACTAATCCTCAGAGTACATGTTTGATGAATGGCGAACAATTCTGATTGTGGAACCTAAAAGTTGATATCTTGCTGTAGTATTTTTGGTATATGTGACTAAACTTGAATTGAAACAGAACAGAAATTGTCTTGGCTGCTTCACTAAATCTCAGCCTATCATTGCGGTGGATGAGCCATCGAAGGGACTGAGAATTCAAGGACGGTTAGTGAAGAAACACAGCATATCTGAAGATTTTTGGAGCACCAGCACGTGTGAGATGGAAAATAGTATGGTTCAATCTCAGAGAAGTTTGTCATCCATCAGTATATCGAATCAGAGCGTCAGTCAGCAGAGTGGCGCTGGCAACAGTAGTAACCACTCTGAATTTGTCAATCATGGCAAGTACATTTTATAAGCTGCTGTATTCCTTTTGTAGAACTTTCAGAAGAAAATTTCATCCTTTCCCTTCATTAAATTTAGCTCTACCCTGCTGATATTGAATCTGTAGTCTTACTGTTAATGTATGATAACTATGTCAAATAGGGTGGTTCTAGGTTCTTGTTTTTTTCCTTGTATTCCTTTAATGTATTTTTGTTTGTCATGGAGAAGAAGGTTCGAAGCCATCTATGATGAGACTTTGTAATTTCCTTATTTTCCTGACTGTAGGTTTTCTTCGCTGGAACCAGGCAAGAATTCAATGGACTGGAAGTAAGAAGTGCGAGAACCGAAAACAAGTTGAGGAGCCCATCTTAAGGTGTTAACATATTTCTTCTTATTTCTTTCCGGTGAATTTCTTCAGATCCTGCAATTGTTTTGTGCCCATACAAGTTAACTTTCGTTTTTGTGTGTCTTAGTAATCTGAGGAAGATAATTATGAATAATTTGAGCAAACTTATTTAAGTTGATCTCCAGAAGTATAATTTCTTGTAGACTAGTGTCCATGTTAAGCTTCAATAGATAATTTATTTCAAAACTATTTGTCATATAAGTTTGTTACTTTGTTCTTGGTAGCTCCTTATCCTCTTTCATTTTCTTATTTGATGCTTTTCAAACCTGTAGTCTTTATTCTTTCTGTTATTGTAGCTGGAATGCAAGTTATGAGAGCTTACTGGGGACTAACAAGCGTTTCCCCCAGCCAATTCCTCTCCCTGTAAGTTTGTTGTGCTTTCTAGTTTCTTTTACCCATTAAGGTGACTATATTTGAGTCCTAATACAGATTATAGCTGACTCTACAAGGCTTTGACTGACAGGAAATGGTTGATTTTCTCGTGGATATATGGGAGCAAGAAGGCTTATATGATTGAGGACACTATTGTGCAAAGTTTCCAAGTATATTTTAGTATTTGACATTCGCTACATCAGTTCTTTTATTAGGTTTTGTGTATAGTTTCCTAAAAGAAAAGAAAGAGAAAGCAAGGGGAAAATACATTGAGAAAACTACTTTTGATGGATTTTCTTTTATTTGGCTGAGCAATTTATACATCTGTTGTAGTATCATATGGTGTTAGATGTAACTTCTCCCATCTCCGCGTTTTCTTTTAACAAGATGCATTATGGGGTTTGTATAAATTTTAAACCAATAACAATCATCATTTGTGATTTTTGTGCCAACTTTTGTGTTTTTCTTTTAGCTTAAAAGTCAGATGATACTTTATTCTATGATAGACAATTACAAATTAACTTCTTTTCTTTGATGCTGTTATCTTAAGATTGTTTAGTCATCTTGTAGTTGAACCTGAAAAGGATGACTGATTTGGGTGACTGTTGTTTGGGATAAATCCTAAATGTACATCATAGTTTACTCATAATTTTGTTTCAAAACCATGATCCTAAACTGTAGATACTGATTTGGCTGAATATTATTTGGGCTAATATCATTATCCTAAACTGTGGATTGGTGTGCCCTGTGGGAGTTGTCTAACTTTCTTTGTGTGTGTGTGTGTGTGTGTGTTTTTCTTGTGCAAGTGGTGGTTAGAACAAATTACGTCCTGGCATCTTCTTCATGCATATCATACCATGAATGTTGCATTTATTTGAATCTTCCCAGCTGTATTTTCTTCTATGCTGGAGAAGGATTTCTTTACCCCTTAATTTTCTAAATGGGAACTTTTATAGATGAACCTCCCTTGTCCATTTTTACTAGTATGCATCAATGTGTACGTGACGTGAGTGCATTTTATCCTCTTCTTTTGCTTTTCGTACATAAACCAACCATAGATTTTAAGTCATTTCAATTCAGAATTTTTGTCTATTAAAAGTAGTACTATATTGTTCACAAAATGTTTACGTGAAAGCTTTTCTCTTTTTGGGTTTTGTTTGTTGTAAACATGAAGTGATAATGTTCGTGTACAAATGGCTATTTTAGTTGGGAAAAAGAATCCCATTTTTGTTCTTCAAAGTTCTCAAGAAAAGCAAAAGTTTTCCATGAACAAACAGAGTGGACTCACTGACGTACAACATCATGCAACTAAGGGAATAAAAAACTAAGAACAATAGAGAAATTTGCATTAAAATAAAGCCAGCGGCTGTCTTTATTTTCTTATACAATCGGAAGCAATCATACAAAACAGATGAAGTTTTTTAAACCAAGTTGGTCATTATCACTCCAAGATTACAATGAATCTGGCCTTTTCTTCTTAAATTCAAGCATTCAACCAACCCATTTGACCGTATTAACGTTTTCTTGTGTTTTCAGCAATTGTTTTTCACAATGTGAGTTCGATGAAATCTCCTCAATATTCCACTAAAAAATTATCGAATCCTTTTCTGCATTTGTACTCTCTAAAATAATATGAAAACCGCGTGGCATTTATCAGCTTCCAAGAAATTGTAAAGAAATAATCTTGAATGTGTACTTAAAAAACAATTTTATTATATTCCAAACCATTAAAAGGCTCTCAAAGTCGTCATACATTGGATTGAATTGGGTTACAAAATAAGGAATAAATGGATTCTTTCTGCGAATCTGCGTAGCAACAACAAGCACGTTTTGCGCCATTGTTTTTCCTGTCATGAAAAGTGCAGACAGTCTGCTTAAGGGCCCTCAATTTGGTGGATCGATCAATTAGACATTAATTTCCTGTTCATGTTGTATTCAAAACCGTTTTTGCTCAAGATTATTGATGGTCGGCAGTGATCAAATCTTCACAGACATCATTTCGATTATCAACACTACACATTTTAGGACGCATAATATTAATGTTCGTCTATTCAGATACAACTAACGTTAATCAACAATCGATCATGCATGTTCTTCAAAGTGCATTGTTGAATTTCTCTTGGACACAAGTGTCATATATATATGAGGCAGCAATTAAGCAAATATTCATTCTTGTTTCTTCTTTTCGTTTTCGGGGTACGCAAAATGGCTCAACTGCAGTGCACTGCAGCGCAGGATGAAAAGTAAACATTATTAGCAGACTTTTAAGTTAAATTAGAGCAAACTTAACATGAACAGAACGCCCAACAAGAATCTAATTGGTTGGTGAAAACTGAAATGATCATAGCCCGCCCGTACAGTCAATCTTTGCCCAAAATTCCAAAGCCCGTACAAACAAGAAACAACAATCACCTAGAACAGTCAAACTTGAGAAGTTAACTGTATCAGGAACATCCCTGGGGGACAAATAATCGCTTTCCATGAAAGACCAAAATGTAGGGATGATGCATGTTTCCCATATGCACAATTGATCGAGGTTTACATTATGATCTCTTCTCTCTCTCTCTCTTTTTTTTATGTGCAAAAGGAAAAAATAGGCCAAACAAATCTACCAAGCATCCCAGATTATAATATTATACGCAAGTGTGAAAATTCAGATGTAACAAAAGATTAATCACTCCAAATGTGGTTAGAAACACGAACCCAAATAAACATTTTCGAATAAACTTTCTGGGTTCATTCATTTAATTTGAGTGACTTTTAAGCATGCATTTGAAGGTTCAGTAGATTCTTTGAATTGGACCTCTATTTGCCGTACTTCTTGGGACCATTCTTAATAATATTCTTAAATAATCAGCACAAGTGGGAACTCAGAAATTTAGCAGAGCCTTCATTCAATTTCAAGGACCTACCACTACCGGTACCACTCCAATGAATCATTTATCAATCCTATTTACACTCAGTTTTCGTACCAACTTTCCCAGTAATTCCCAGTCATTTTTTATTAGTATTTTTCTTTTTCAAGAATTCTACCTATTCCTTTCTTGACATGGGACCTATAGGCTACTTGTCATGCCCATGCTGATTGCTGATTGCTGATTGCTGATTGCTGATTGTTGAGCTGATCAACATTCAGTGCACAACCCCAAATGGAATTTGGACCCTGTATCTTAATAATTCAATGTACACACGCTTAATCTCACTTGTATACAAGAAACCCAATTTGTTTATCCTAAAATATTTTGCTGATTCATTTGTTTATTTATAAAGTAGGATTTGCAGCCTTGATGCATTTTCAGATTCAGCCCACTTCTTGGATTATTAGGATTTGGAGACTGCAGCTTTCCTACAAAGAATCTGTAGAACTTTCCCATACTAATAATATAGACAATGCTAGTATAAATATATAAAGTTTACACAGATTATCTGAATGGTTACAGCTTTCCTTTTTAGACAGAATTTCAAAATCTGCTTCAACTTATTCAAATGTACGATTAATTCTAAGTTATATGTATAAAAAAATTAGTTGATAAGCATGTGATAACTTGTACAATATATGACTCCTGAATCATAAATTATTAGAGACAATTGGAGTACGTGTATGCATGATATATATCTGTGTGTTCTTGATCAATCTTGATGAGCCCAACAAGTAAGACACGCTAAATTCGCAAGGATTCTCGGACCATTTCCGTGACATTGATGGTCTGTGTATTCATGCATGCATGAAATCTGGTTCAACTATTCAGAGCATCCAAAATTCTTGAAAGAGATATCTACAGACGGGTTCAACTAATCAGCAGTACATACTTGATGAGACTTAGCTGGATGGTTATATATATATTAATTTGTTTAATTACCAAGCAAGTGAGTTGATTCATGAATACTCCACATTGTCAAATATGATGTGAAATGCAGACTAAAACTACAACATGTACTGATCAGTAATCATGATTTACATTTACTCCTCTTTGATTAAGATGCTGCGCTTTATCACCATCAATGTTGCATGCATGCATGATTCTGCATGTATTTGGCCGCCATTGTATTAAGTAACAAATTTTGCATGGCTTTTAGATATCGATTGACCCAGAACAACAGCTATTAATTAAGTAAATTTTCTTTCTAATTTTCGGATTTTGGAACCCTGATGAGGCGTTTGTTTAATATTTGGGTTTGATTAATCATTCATGCATTACTGAGAAAGAAAATAGTAAAACTGGAAAATTTTAAAGTAGTTTCTTATCGTTGGAAATTAAACTAAGTTTTATTAATTAGAAATTATAATTCTAATAGGATTTACTTATTAGATTGTTTTCCTTTAGGAATTAGAATTTGTGAGGGATACACTCCCCAAATCCTTGTATGTTTTAAATTTATTATTACCCTATAAATAGAGGTGATAGAGGTCTTTGTCAGTGTGGAAGAGAGAGGTAGAGGAGTAGGATTGGTACCTCAAAGAGGCGTGAAGAAAGCCCTTCCGGGTTTAGAGAAATTCTGCATATCAGCGGGTTGATTGTGTTGTTGTGTGGCGGTTGTGCCATACACGTTATATTGTGATTGTATTCCTCTTCTCTCAAACACATATTCTTGTGTTAGATAAATAAAAGCGATTCCACATATTATCGTGTTGCTATAAGAACTATTTCTAGTTCTAAAGTTTAATATGGGAGATTTTTAATCTCCAACACTTATTGGCTGGATAATATTATGACAAACAAGTCATCAGTACTCGGAATGGAAATGAAATTCACGCAGAGAATGGTTGTGATAATCAGTATCATTTATGAATAGGTTCATGCATTTCGCCATTCTGAAATCAACGTAAGGGCAACGCGACTGGTAGCTAGCTAGCTAGCTAGCTATAGTGTGTGACTGTGTGCATGGCTACCAATACCATGCAAATTAATTTTATGGCAATCGTGTAAGATTAATTAAAATATTATGAAAATCTTGATTGTTCTTGATCAATATCGATCATCCGACCCGAGTGCACGAGTCATGGGGCATAATAAAAGGAAAAAGTGTAATAAGAAGAAGAATAAGACATTTCGTTTGGTTATGTTTCACAGTATATATAGAGCAACAAAATTCAATAAAAATTGGAAGTGCATAAAAATAAAAGCGAATTATTGTCGGCCACCTTATGATTTTTGTAAAGATAAGTTGGGAGTAGAATAGATCTTATGGTTAAATTGAAAATTAAGAAGAGCCATACCAAGTTTTAAGCTAGGTGAAGGTATTAGAGATTCAGTGTGCATGGCCATGCCTGCACAAGTGGGCATTGGTTTTGATAGTTCAATTGACATAAAACAAATCAAAATGGTTGTCTTTGGTTGATCTGATGTTGGTTTGTATAACTCTATATTTGTCTTGTTTTCCTTTGTCAAATTAAAGTGAGCAAATTCATAAGAATTAGAGACATACGCTTGTGTTAGTGTTTCGAACTTATATTCACATTAAGATCGATGAAAATGAATGAAATTGCATGTAGACATACAAAATAAATAAATAGTTAGCTTCATATATGCAATACGGAATTAATTCGTAAGTTTAACGCGCTCAATAAAAGTGAAAGTAAATTAATATAACTATGAGTTTACTAATAATAGTTAATTACAACAACGATTTTAATAGCCATACTTGAATGTTTATGAGAAATTAATCAAACCAAATCTTGCATAAGAGTGGTGTGCAAATCCCAATTGATTTGATGCACATGCCAGACGATTATATGGACTTGAAAAAATCTATATCAAGAATGCAAAAATCTTAATTAAATATTTCTTGTTAAAGAAAAAACAAAATAAAAGAAGAAGATTGATCATACTGAAATGCAATGAAGATTGTGCGGAGAAAAATAGAAAAGGACGAATAATTAGTGGCACAAAAGATGTCCTGCCGTCATACCTATACTCATTAATCTTAATTTTAATTTGATGCCTACGCGTAAACTCCAAACAAAATTATCACAACAACTTATGTAAGAAAGAAGAAAATGGTTGTTACTAATAATTTCCATAAATTAATTAACAAGATTCTTAAATTTCTTCATTTATTAATTTTAAACACCGATCAATGCCCACTTTCCTCACATTACACTGGTATATTGCCGTACGTAGTGTTATTATTTTTTTTAATTCATTTTTTGAAAGGGAGTGAGTGTTAGTATTAGGTATTAATTTTTTAAATTTGATCAATTAATACTAATTATTACTTCACTCGTATTAATTAAAAAATGGTATTTCTCGAATCTATGTATGAGAGAATGATGTTTAAAATAATTAATAATATTTTTTTTTAAGTCCAAGTTCCATTCATTATCAATTAATTTTGATTTTTTTTTTTTGCTGACAAATTGATTAATTTTAGTTGAAAATATGAAAATTAAAAAAAAAAAGAGAGAAAGAGATTTATGTAGAGTGAAAAATCTCATCGAAAACACAAAATAAATGATGTGGACTAATTAGTGATAACACGATAAATAATTAATCTCATTAAGTAATACATATTTATCACCAATTAGCGCACTCCATTTAATTTTATATTTTAATCGAGATTTTTTACTTTGTATATCATGGCTCACTCAAAATGAAATGAAGGTGAGCATGGATAGATGGATGGGTCGCTATTATGATGTCTTAATCAAATTGTTATAATAGTACCGAAAAAAGGCTCCGACCTGCGATGATGAAAGCGAGAGTCATTGGAGACAAATTGCTCACAAATTCTCAACCCCCATAGATACATTGATTCTGACCTTTTCAGAGACATTTTGTGGCCATGCATTCTGGGACTTTCCACTCTCCATTTCTATAAAGTTTTTTTTTTTTTTTTTTTCTCTTTAAAATTGATCAAATTCATTGTACGATTCAACAAAATACCGAAAGAAACTCAAAACTTTCATTTCTTGATGATCTGCATTTAACTCTCTTTCTCTCTCGCTGTTGTAATCATCTAAAATTGTGGGCAATACAATTTGCAACTGACAAGCACTCCCATTGCCCCCTCCCACCATTTTAATTATTTTTGGACGCAATTTGTTGTTTGTCTCAAGTCAAACCAACACGATAAAGTCTCAATTCTCTCACTCTCATCAAATTCACAATGCACAATTTGACCGCTGTTCCTTCAAATCATTGCTACAAATTCATCAACCTGTCTTGCTAAAGATATAAGTGAATTATTTATTTAGACCAATTTTCGAAATATTTAAAATAGTATTTTTGTTTTCACGAAGGAATTTTTTTTTTGAGTATTTAGATGAATTAGTTTGTTTTGACAAGAATTTATAGTTACGTATTTTTTGCTAAAATTCAATTTTTGAAATTAATATCTATGAACTTGTATTGATGAAAATTTGTGTTTACAGAATTGTTTATTATTAAAAATAATTCAAATTAAAATTAATAATAATAAAATACTTTATAAAAAATAATTCGTTTAGCATTGTTTTCAATTTTAATTTTTTTTAATAAATATATATATATAAATCAATTTGTATTGGAAAAAAAAGTGTTAAATATAGGTAATATGTATCCATAGAATATAATATATAATGAAACACTAAAGGTAACAAAAGATCCATTGGGTTGAACTAAGCTAAACATATCTCAACATTCTTATATATATTCGACTGTATATAATAGTTGAGTGGCTTTCTCTATCTTCAATTTTAAGTATATGTGTTTGGATTCTTAAATTTATTTGTATTCCCATTCATTACTTTTTAAAATATTCTTAACTTGAAATTGAACTAGTCGATATTTCTCTTACTAATCTTATTAACATCTTAATTTATTTTTTAGGGTTTTTTCATCTTTTTATCAAGAATTTTTTTTTCCACAAATATCATGGTTTGTATTATTAATTGTATATGTTACATTATGTGAAAAAAAAGAAAGAAAATCAAATGGATGAGTTGTTGCATTTTTTTAAATGATGAATGCATGTCAAGTGGCAATCTTATTAATTAATATGTTAAATTGTTAACAAATCAACTCGATGGGGATAATTAAAAGTTTCTTTAATTTGACGAAATTATAAGCTTTACATAAAAATAAAAAGTTAATAATAATGGACTTTTGCTTTTGCCCTGATCAATTCTGAAAAACTAAATCCGCCAGCAAATCTAATAATGCTTTGTTTTTTTTGTTTGCATTATTTAAAGATTGAAGAGGAAAACACTCAATAATAATGAATAAACAAATTCAAATAAAATTAATAATCCAAGTGGGTTAAAGAAAAAATAAAAAGAAATACAAGTTGCCAATCGGGTTTTGGCATAGAAGGATGAATGCAGTGTACTGACAATACAAGTTGAGAATTTGCATCGTGATTTCAGTCCCAGAATCCCTGTCAATACTTTTATTACAATTATTTTTCACTTACTTTAATTCCACCATATTATCAACTTGTTAATCAGCCCATAGTACTGTGTATCTTTGATTAATTCTTACTTTAATTGCATCATCAATTTTTTTTTTTTTTATAAGCTGTCTTCGAGTTGTAAAATGATTCATCATCAAATTTTCAGAAAGTTATGCTGCTTTTGCTTTAGTTATTTATTTATTTATTTATTTATACGCAGAATGCATGTATCTGTGTGAAGCTTATCCTTTTTTGAATGAATTAATGGAGGCACTCTTGAATCATCATGAACATCGTCATAAATATTACAAAACGGTTGAGAAAATAACGGAAGAAAATTTTGTCAATCTCTACTCATTTGGAATTAATCAAATCTAATTACGTTGCTGTTATGAAAACGATTTAATCATTTGTTCTAAACGTATTCATTTAATCCAACCCCACATGCACATCTAATCTCATATTATCCGGGTTCATATATAGATGAAATAATTGAAATTACGATTTCAACAATTATTAATTGACTGTTTTATATATGAACTCGAATTTTTGTGAAAAAAAAAATTAATTTCATAGTTATTTAACTTATTTTTGTCAATTGTTTTTTCCTCAAGGAGAAAAAAAATTCCAAAAAATAGTACATTTATGTCACAAACTTTTTTCCTTCCATTTAAAGCTAATTATATTTTTCCTTTCTTGTTTTATTGGGTAAAAAATTTGAACTAACCAATTCAGTTTCGTAAATCAAAAAAAGAAAAATGTCATACACAGTTTTATCGTTTACTTGCCTAAACAGGAACTAATATGCCCTTTTCTCTTAGCATGTCATCTTCTAAAAGTCTCAATGTATATATTTCATACCTTTTTTGAAATTTAAAAACGTTTTTTAATGTTTCATTGTATTAATCCATTTCCATGATCACCATATACAGTTGCTAAACAATTTTAAATATATCCTCTTCTTTAAACAACATACTACTATAGTATCTTTTCACATAATTTATACTTTAATCTTACCATAAAAAGGTTATGAATAAAAGAAAATATTAAAAATAAAAGTAAAAAAATATATAAATCCTTCTTAGAATAGGAATAATTTTAAAGAAAATAATAATAATACAGTTTAAAGTTTATCAAGATTATAGCGATAAACCTTTTATCAAACATTAATCATCATATATTTGTCATAAGTTCACTTACATCTGGGATAGAACTTATATAATATAGGTGAGTCTTATGATTATTAGTCTAAAAAATTTTAAAAAAATCTCATTCAATGATAGGATAACTAATATATGGTTTATGATCCTGATAAACTTTACACTAATAATAATAATAATAATAATAAAAGGGAAATAAAAAAGACACAAGGTTTTAGGAAAAAACAATAAAACTAAACCACAAATAGGGATAGGTAAAAAGGATGACATAATAAAAAGAGAAAAAAAAAAAAAAAAAGCATCCCGTGGCCGGTAAATAACGCGGCTAACCGCAGGAAGGTATCAAAATTCAATACAACTGGCAAAGGCTCAAGAATAACCGGTCATTCCGGTTTTAAGGAAGGATTCAATGAATGGTGTAAGAGGCAAAGGTTTGGCCTGGCCTGTGAGTCAGTGAGTACTCTCTCCTCAAATGTATACAAAGACTTTAACACCTCACCAAACAGTGGATTATAGTATTTTCTAGCTGTATATATATGACTTTGCATAGATAACTGTTTTGAAACAAGAACTCAGCACCCCACTTCCCCAAATTTCTTTCTTTTACTCTCAACTTTTTTTTTTCCCTGCTGCTTTGTGGGGTTTTTTTTTTGTCTTTTTTAACCTGAGAAATCTTGAGCTTTGTTTTTGCTGTAAATGCAAGCTTTGGTTGAAGATCTGATCTGGGTTGTGTTGTTTTTGTTGAAAAGTTTGATCCTTTTTGCTCTCCCTTGGGGGTTTTCTGGTGAACAACAATCATGCCTGCTCTTGTTAATTATAGTGGTGAGTTTCTGAAAAATCTGTTCACCTTTTGCTTTTATGTTTGTTCTGATCATGTCTTTGAGCTGCTGTGATTATCTTTTTTTCTTGGATGAATTTGGATTCTTTGGTCTGGAGATTGAATTGTTTTGTCCTTTTCTTTTTCTTTCTTTTATTTTATTAGTTCTTTACATGGACTAGTTGTCAAGACTGGATTTTTACTTGTAACGTTAAGATTGGTATGTGATCTTACAGTCTGAAATTTTTCTTTTTGCCTTTCGGATATATATATGATACGGTTTTTCCTTATGATAAGACATACATTGATGTGTAGATGTGGAGTGAAAAAATAGAGCGTCTTAGGCGTGTGTATATCTAATCACTCATATATGTAGTGTTCGATCTTGTATTCCGGCTACTATTGTCGTAGATTGGGATTATCCGTGTACTGTTCAGATTAAGTTTTCGATCTTCAAGTTTTTACCCTTTTTTTGCTGCTATAGCATGCAACTTTTACTATGAAAATGAGGTATTTGGTGTTCAAATAGCTGAAGGATGTATCGGAATCTGATTGAGAAACTTTGAAAGTTGGTTCTGTTGTGAGTACTTTTTGGATATACTTTCAGATCCCCGTTGCATGACCTGATTTTGGTTACTAGAACTGAAAACAGATTAGTTTTGTATCATAATTAAGTATCTATTAGCTTCCCAGATTGACGACTTGTTTCATTTTAACTTTAAAGATGATGGGCTAGCTTCTTTGGTTCTATTTCCATTGAAGTCCATTGAAAGTTTCTTATTTAGGAACATTTGGTGCATGCAGTGTTGCTAGTTAAAGTGGAAAAATGTGCTGTAATTCGATATTGTCATGTAGTTGTAAGTAAACAGGAAAAAGTAGCTGATATAAGCTATTGTCTTTGTTGCAAAAAAAAAAAAAAAAGAAGCCGATATTTAGTTGTTGTCTTGTTGTTGCATGAGTTAATGTGGCTCATATATTGTGAGGTAATGTGGCTCATATATTGTTTTGTCGTGTTGTCGCAGGTGATGATGATTTCTACGCTGGCCGTTCAGTCCGTTCTGCTGATTCAGGTCTCATGTTATCTATCGGCTCCTATGCTGATGTTTATTGCCCCCCTAGAAAACGCTCACGTGTTAGCACTCCATATTCGGTTGAAGGCCATGTTTTTGACCAAGAGCGGAACTCGTCCATTGAAATTCTTCCCGATGAGTGCCTGTTTGAGATCTTCAGACACCTGCCTGGAGCACAAGAGAAGAGCGCCTCAGCTTGTGTTTCCAAGCGTTGGCTCACACTCTTGAGTAGTGTCCGTAATTCTGAATTTTGCCGGAGTAAAGGGCCTCAGGGACAAGTGGCTAAAAAGGAATCTCATGAGACTTCGAGTGATGTGGAAATGATCCCAGCTGATGAAGATCTTGAAATGGAGTGTGATGGTTATCTTACAAGGTGTTTGGAAGGCAAGAAAGCAACAGATGTTAGACTTGCTGCTATTGCAGTCGGTACCTCCTGCCGCGGAGGACTCGGAAAGCTTTCCATCCGGGGAAGCAACTCTGTTCGTGGAGTTACCAATGTTGGTCTTTCAGCAATTGCCCATGGTTGCCCTTCTCTCAGGGCTCTTTCTCTTTGGAATGTCCCAGCTGTTGGGGATGAAGGCTTATTTGCGATTGCTAGAGAGTGTCATTTGTTAGAGAAGCTTGACCTTTGCCAGTGTCCATCAATTTCCGACAAGGGACTAGTTGCACTTGCAAAGAATTGCCCAAATTTGACTGCTTTGACTATTGAATCCTGTTCAAATATTGGGAACCAGAGCCTCCAAGCTATTGGAAGCTATTGTCCCAAGCTACAATCCATAACCATTAAGGACTGTTCCCTTGTTGGGGATCAAGGGGTTGCTGGTCTCTTGTCATCAGCATCTGTTGTCTTGACAAAGGTGAAGCTCCAAGTTCTGAATATTACAGATTTCTCTCTTGCTGTGATTGGACACTACGGCAAGTCCATCACAAATCTTGTGCTGTCTGGGCTTCAAAACGTGAGCCAGAAGGGCTTTTGGGTTATGGGCAATGCTCAGGGTCTACAGATGCTATCTTCTTTAACAATTACTTCATGTAGGGGGACTTCAGATTTGAGTCTTGAAGCATTAGGCAAAGGCTGTCCAAATCTGAAGCAGATGTCTCTTCGTAAGTGTTGCTTTGTGTCTGATAGTGGACTGGTGGCTTTTGCTAAATCTGCTGGATCTCTTGAGAGCTTACAACTGGAGGAATGCAACAGGATCACCGAAAATGGCATTCTTAATGCACTTTCAAACTGTAATTCAAAGTTGAAGTCTCTTTCAATCGTTAAGTGCATGGGAATTAAGGATGTGCCTCTAGAAACTCCTATCCTTTCACCTTGCGAATCTCTTCGATCATTGTCCATAAGAAGCTGCCCCTGGTTTAATAGTTCTAGCTTGGCTTTGGTGGGGAAGCTTTGCCCACAGCTGCATCACTTGGATCTTAGTGGGCTTTGTGGATTAACAGATGCAGCACTTCTCCCACTTCTGGAGAGCTGTGAGGCAGGACTGGTTAAGGTGAATCTCAGTGATTGTGTGAATGTGACAGATGAAGCAATCTTAGCATTGGCTAGGCTCCATGGTGGAACACTGGAGTTATTAAATATTGAGGGTTGCAGAAAGGTTACTGATGCAACCTTGGTGGCAATAGCAGACAGTTGCGTATTTCTCAATGATCTTGATGTTTCTAAGTGTTCAATCACTGATTCTGGTGTTGCCGCATTATCTAGTGGAGAGCTCCTAAATTTGCAAGTTCTATCATTATCAGGTTGCTCCATGGTATCAAACAGGAGCACACCTCATCTTAAAAAATTGGGAGAAACTCTAGTTGGTTTAAACCTCCAACATTGCAACTCCATAAGCAGCAGCACAATTGAGCAGCTTGTCGAAAACTTATGGAGATGTGATATCCTTTCCTAGCCAGGCTAATAGGAGTTTGTACAGACATTGATCAAGAATGGGTTGCAGTACAAGTAGAAGCATATATAACTTAAAAGCTCGATTAGTTAGATCAGATGGATAGCAGCATAGAGGGAAGCAGTTTTGAAGCCATCAGCAGTGGCCTTCTGGTAGTTCAGTGGCTTGGTTGTTTTCCAGCGGACCATGGCATCTAGTTTTCCCCCCATCTTTTTTGCAGGCTCCTTTTTGTTGGACAGCCTGTTGCAACTCTTTTTAGTCCCAACTTTTGGTTGGGGCTGCCTCTTTTGACAGCCATGTCTTCCCTGAGAATGATACAGTTACTGGGTCCTTTTTTCAGGTTTCCATCCATAGCTACATGTCTATCATCTCATGTTTGAAATACTTATGTTTTAGTTACCGGTCTTGTATTTCGTCGTACTTGTATCTTGAATAAGATTCCTTTCTCCAGTCATTTGAGGAATCAGTCAGTGTGTGTTTGAAGTCTTGTGTCGTCGTACTTTAAAAATCTCCGGTTTGGAGTTTGCTTTGTGGGTTGTTCAGGGCAGAGTTTCGATAGCGGGTGTGCCTGATTTCATGGGCTCTGGCGGTGGCATCATTCCATCTTTGTTGCTGCTACAACCTTCTTGGTTGTTTTTTTTAATCACCAGAGTTCAGGTTTTTGAATAGGATTAGTTAGATCCTACTTTTTTCTGGTGCGCCCTGCTTATGAATTGTACCCTGAGCTTACTATGTTATCTTGAATAAATAAGATTATGGGATTTGTGTGTTCAACTTTCAATGTGTTGTGTTTATACACTTGATTTTAATGGGGTTCGGCTTTTTATTATTATTACAGTATAAATTATAATGTTCAGGTTTTGCAAGTTCAAAGATTTAGAATGATGTCAATGTTTTTTTTGGTTTCCCTTAAATGAAGCAGCAAGAAAAGGGTCATTGAATAGAAATAGAATACATGTTTAGCAATGTGAAGGGGATATTACGTACAGCAAATACCAACTTCTAACAAAACTACGTTCAGGAATCTGGATGAATTTTAATATTCAAACACAGAGGGGTGCAGCTGACCATTGCTTACCTTCCGTATCTTCTTCAATCTGTGTGCGCACCCTACATCATCATCTTGCAGGTTCAATGCACTGATTGATTTCTATGAAATTTGTCAAACTTTAATAATAGTCATTGGATTTGTTTGCTCATCTCTCTCTTTCATCAGCTTTTTATAATGGTCAAGAATCGGGACAAAAGAAAACAAAAAAAAAAAGTAAAACGTTATGGTCCGCAATTCATTAAAAAGAATCAAACATGATTTGATCAGCGAACCAATTCTCAAAATGTTGCATCCCCCAGAAAGTAACAAAAAATTCAAAATTCGAAAATCAAAACCAAATAATCTTGTTTATCAAAATTTGTACAAAGTTATTCCTTGAGAACCCAAGTCATTGTGGCTGCTTATCATTGAAGTTTTCATTTTTTTTTTCATGAAAAAAAAGGGCTGAAACAACGCCAGAAGTTCTCATCACCGCGTTTTTCAATTGCTCTGGCATTTTGTGCAACAGAAACGCAGACTTGGGGCATTTCTAAAGGCCAAGATGGTCCACCAATACATGGGGAAAGCGTATCACGTTCGTGGTCTGGAGAACTCAGCCAGAAAACGCCCAATTATAAGTGCCACAGGATGAACAAACTTGCTAATAATAAATGGAAGGATGCGCACGACAAAGGGTTCGATCTCTGCGTCGCCAGGCAACATGTAGAGATTCACTTGCTGATTCTTTAACTAAACAATCAAATATTTTGGCAGCAAATTTCAACACTTACTGTTCATTATTCATTTAATATTTACATGGTGGCCATGTTATACCCTAGATCTTCCTTGATAGTCACACATATCACAATCTCACAAGATTTCTAGGAGACGCAGCTTTTGGTTACAAAACCGCGGAAGCAACTTGAAAGAAATCAGATACTATACTAGTACATAAGCACAAAAATGTAGAGCCCAAATACCAAGGCTACAAATTTTCATACTGTCTCACATATCTAAACTTGCAGCGAGTTTAAAGCCCAAGCACCACCAAACAATTTTATTACACTCGTGATTGATGATGGCTTCTCTTCTCTGTATTTACTCTGCTCTCTTATTTCCTTCGCACTGCCAAACAATATTATTACACTCGAGACTGATCATTGCCTATATTTTCTCTGTATTACTCTGCTCTGATTTTGCTTCTAAGATTAGCAAGTCATTGTTCAAAGCAAAGCACCATATTATACAACCTCCTTTGGTTTCCAAATAATCTGATCAAGCTTAGCACAGAAGTTCTTGTAAAACTGCAGCATATTTAAAACTATATCAATAAGATTAATTAGTGAAGACAGCAAACAAGCAAAAGCATAAACTCTAACCTTGTGATATTCGAGGGTATCCCCAGCAGCCTTTCGGACATCCACCATAAAAAGAGATGGCGCGACTTCAAAAACCTTCAAAACCAATCAATGTTTAATCAAATAGAGCAATGAAGATCATCGTCAGGGACTGTTCACGGGGGCCTATCAAATTTTCCTTCCTCATCCCCAACTCCAGAAGAAAAATAAAATAAAATTCCCCCATTGTATGCGGAAAACATATCTAAGCCATAGAGTAATATTTTCAACGCGAACATCTCCCCCACAAGGAACTTTAACAAACAATTGAATGGCAACAGATTGGGCCAATGATCATCAAGGAACTCATAGATTTTGTAGTACCTCCAGGACAACAGCAAATTGACCAGCCCATTTTGCAGAGACACCTTCAAGTCTTGTCTGTATGACACAATAGGTAAAACTGAATAAGCAAAGGAAACTAACGTAGATGCAAATAAGCAAACTGTCTTATGCTTGACAATTCAAGTCAAGCAGTTCACTTAGGAGGTGAATGCTGAAGCAGGACAAAGAAGAAGCTGGACTTCATGGTGCAGAGTCAAATAAAAATCAAGTCATTGCAACTAAGGCAAATTTAGAAGTTTAGACACTGAAAATAAGAAGCCCAGAATAACAAAGCATTATCATAACAAAACCAGCGAGAAGGAAGATCTTATTTGTTTTTGTTTTGATGTGTACTTTATATGATCCTCTACATGCTGAAAAACATTTGCAATCTCAGCATTCAAACAGAAAATATATCATCATTTCTTATTTAACATCCACTTGGTGAAACTTTTAAGGGAAACATCATATTTAATGGCATGAAAGGAAAACACATACCTTGTAATTTCGTGTATGAACCTTTAGACCCATTGATTCTGCTGCTGTTCCAATTGTTGCAATTATGACATTAGCAGGTTGGCGTGAAACAAAACGAGTTTGCCTCTTAACATAATCCTGTAAAATGGATAGGTTAATTCAGTTGCTTCAGATTACCCACATGTTTTTGTGCCGTATTTTGCTCTCATATCAAATGGCGATGTGCTATCTAATATATGGTGTAAAAAAAAGAGAAAGTTTGAAATTTTGAAAAATGACCATTTTTCATGTGTTATAGCACATGATTTTTGCCCATAAAAACGGCAAATTTCAAAAACTTGCCGTCGGTGGCTGTTTTTGTGCCTTTTTTGCCCTCATATCAAATGGTGATGTGCTATCTAATGAATGGCGTAAAAAAAAGGGATAGTTAAAAATTTTGAGAAATGACCATTTTTCATGTGTTATAACACATGATTTTTGCCCAAAACGGTAAATCTCAAAAACTTGCCGTTCGTGGACGTTTTTGTGAAAGCACTTTATTAGCATGCCATATTTGAGCACAAAGTAATGTTAAAACAGCTTTATAGGAAAGAAGCTAATCATCATGAAGAAGGTACAGCACACTCTAGACACCAAACAAGAGAGGAGGAGAGAAGAGATAATGACATGCTTAAGAAGCTAGGGACACATTTTTCGTTTATCCAATTTTTTTTAAAAAAAAGAGAGAATTTACACAATGAAAAACATGTAAGCTCGAGGCACCCCTCTCCAGAAAGGAAAGAAGCTGGAAAAGGAGATTAACAAGATAAAGTGAAAGAAGAATAAGATTAAAAATTCACTGATAGGAGATGTTTGATTTGTTTCTTGTATAAAATTGACTTTTAGAGAAGAGAAAAACATTAGAAGTTGATGGGCAAGTGATGTTGTGTTTGGTGATATTTACAGTGAGCTTACAAACAAACACTTCACCTGCTGCCTGTCAAATAAGGCTGCTAGGTTCAACCCTTGAGAAAGAGTGATCATCTCAAAGGCATTCATTAGGAGAGGACCATTCTCCTTATTTTCAGATTGTTCAGTTACATAGTGATCCTGCATAAACAAAGAAGATATACATCAAATATGTGCCATGACCTAATAAAAAAGCAACCTTCCAAATTTAGCAGAAGACCTCTTCAACAAGGAAAAAACCAAAAGCATTCTGGTACACTATTGCCAATACAAGCATTTACAACGAGAAGTAACATTTTTTTACCTAAGACATATACATAGATGGGAAGAATGGCAGAATGTAAAAGTCACTTTAAAATGTTGGTAAAAAGCTAAAAGTACTTTCGTCAGTGAATTCATAAATGTGACCAACCATAAAGCCCAACCTCAATGTCATAAAAAACAGCATCAACATCATCCAAATTGACCACTTCATCTTCTTTGTGTCTGACAGCGGTATAGTTTTTTCGGAACCACGGGTCTCTTTGTATTCCTTCAATCTTAATTCTCTGCATTGGCACAAGTTCACTTACACAATAAGGACATCAATGAAATGTAAAATAGAACTGCCGAATTGGAACGATGTAAAATCCCAGTTAAAGTGACATTCATCTTATACATATGTTGATAGTTCATCTCTGTAGCTGATTTAGCTACAAGTTTTTAAAACATAAAGGGGACAAAGGATTTCAGAAGTGAGCATAAATGGGCATGGTTCAACAGAGAAATTACCCAAACAAGAGCTTGGAAGCTTGCTACAGCTAACAACTTTGAAAATACTAATTTGATCATGTCTGTTAAACAGGATACTTGCTTTTGCTTATCTATTCCTGCAAATCTGGTTACTTAAAAACTTGGTTAATTTTCATTAGCCACGCTAAACATGTACTTCCCCATTACTGCCCCCCTAAATAATAATAATAATAGTAAAAAAGACATAGGAGTGAAGCTGAGCCACTTTGGCACTATAACTAGGTCTTTAATGTCAACCAACAACAGCAACTACTAAGCCTTTATCTCATTAAGTGGGGTCGACTATATGTATCACACATCACCATCATGTTTGGTCTAAACTCATTTTCTCATTCATATTTAAGTATAACATCTTAAATGCCAACCCCAAACAAGAAAATAATTGCGGGAACTTTTCAGTTAATTTTATATATTCCCATATCCAATTTGAAAAACCACATTCTTCTAATTCAAAGTAGCTTCTTGCATAAATATCTTAATAGTTTATACGCTAATCTCAACATATTCAAAGATGAGATTCCCCAATGCTAAGAAAAGTCAATTATAATCCAGTTTCTACAATTTGCAACATGTTGGGACTTCTTAAATGAAAGAAATCTTCAGACTGTGGGATCCCACATTTAAAGAATGACGTTAACCATGCACTTATGATAAATTTTTTCACTTTGGATTTACTGCAATAGTTCTCAACTGAACTCTCGTCCCAGACGGTCAAATAGTTTGACAATCGTAGCATCCCAAAATATAGTACGTTCTAATTCTAAATGTCTGAAACCAAAATAGAGTCTGAAGTATTATACATAATCTCTTCGGCACCAAAGTTCTTCTATCACTATTTTTATATCTTAAAGCTACGAGAATATAAAAGGAGCCAGTCACCAAAGACTAATGCTAATTTAGCAACAGTATGCAAAGAAATGATCTTCTTAAAGAGAACATTTGATATGGTTTTACTCACAGTTTCGGGATTGGGATCAAGTATTTTATGTAGTAATGCTGTAACACCAGGAGAAAACCAAAATGGACAGAAAAACTCCGCGGCATTAATCTGCACACCCAGTGAAAACTAGTAAGATATTTTGCATACTACTGAACACCTTAGACAATGTTCAACTGCAGAAGGAGAATCCAAAGAGAAATTTAGACCATTGTCCCCATAAAAAGGTAGAGAGAGCGAGAGACAAACAGACAGACAGATCGATGCTGCTCAATATTGTCTACCACACTACCCTAGGCACAAAGGAAACTTATATGCTGAAATGCTCAGTGCCTTGAAGCTTTCCTATACACCTATGAAAACCTTCACAGCCTCCACAAGAAACTTAAAATAAATGAAATTAATGGATGTTGACAGGCATGGCATGCAGTTGGGATTTCAAGATTTGAAAAGTGAAATTGAATGTCTAAAAAGAGAAATACTTTCAAAAATTCTAATAAGGCGGGATCAACTAGAATTCTTTCACATGCAAACACGAAGTGACAAAGCATGCAAAAAATGCATCAGAAAGGTGATTAATAGGACACCCACAAAGCCAATCGGGACATAGGATTCATGCCAAATGATAATTATGCATTTGTAGACACACCCAATATAACAACACAGCAGTTGACCTTTTGATACAAGGTTGGAAGGTCTGTCTCGCTGAAAGGGAGATATCCTGCCATCAACACAAAAAGAATAACTCCGCATGACCAAATATCAGCAGCAGCACCATCATAGCCTCGGTTGCTTAACACCTGAAGAGAATTATTTAATTCCTTCAAGAATAGGACCACAACCAAAACAAGTCTAAAGATCAAGATTAACAGATAAAAAGTGACCGAAAGTTAAACCACAAGGTATTCTTTTCATGTCCAACCTCAAGACAAGCTATAACCAGAACACAACACTTTACATGGTTATTATATTAGGGAAGACCAATGGAAAAAATTCTCGATGCAGAATAATTCACAAGGAAAGAGGACAAATATGTTTCTTCATTATCAAAGGAAAATCGGCAATGGTGGTCTCAACATCGACACGAAAGAAAATCCAATTCGTCCAATTTCCTCAAAAAGAAAAGAAAAAAAATTACATGAAAGCAAGCACTTCGTGTGCACCCTGGTTTCAGTCAAAAAAAGGATTTCAGAATGGATGGATAATCAATTTGGTATTTACTAAAGCCCAAAAGCACGTAACTCCTTTTAAAGAAACGTCCTTAAATAATCACCAAGGCGTCCTTGTTATTCTTCCTAACAGAAGAAGAAAGCAAGAGCAGCTGTAATGGAATGTTTTTATAAGGAAAGCACGAGAATTTAATGTAACTTATACACCATACATTGTGGGACGCATCAAATTTGTATTCAACCATTCAGAGATGTTGGTGAATATTATACCTCTGGTGCCACATAATTTGGAGTTCCACAAGTGGTATGAAGAAGATCAACTCCCTGTCCATGAATTTATGGAACAGAAACAAACCATGAATATTGATGTTTCAAAGGAAAGAAGGAAACCTTGCTTCAACCTAATGTGTTGATAGACGTGATTGAATTTACCTGCTGAGGTAATGCGCTCAGTCCAAAATCAGAAACCTTTAATTTTCCTTTGGAATCAAGGAGCAAATTTTCAGGCTAGAGATTGCAAGAAACAGTTTCAACAATTAGGCTTAAAAATGAGCAATTTGTGGGAAAAATTGAAGACATCAGAGCACACTGAGAACCTTTAAATCTCTGTGGTAGACACCCTTACTATGACAGTGTTCAACTGCATCTATAAGCTGTTGAAAGTAACATCTCGATTCATTCTCAGGAAGCCTTCCTTCGTGAACCTGTTTGTGGTACAAATTTTTGAGATAAAACAAAAGCAGATGAAAATTGAAAATTAAAAGAACAAACATTCTTAGGCCAAACCAATGTTAGAAACCTCTGACAAATACTACAACATAGATGAACTATAACTGAAATTTACAAAACCGATAGCAGATTTGAAAACCTTTTCAGTGAAAGATGGTTCAATATTCCCTTATAAATGACTCGTTTAACGTCTACAGGCCACTAATAAAATGAAAATTCATATCTTATGCATGACCTTGTTGATTCAGGATTGAAGATAATGCTTCTCAAGAATAATATTTAGCTTTAAAACTGTTGCTTTTTCTAAGCTAACCAATCAGACTCTTACAACACAAAAACTTACAATTTTATCAAATAGTTCTCCTCCAGTTACAAACTCAAGCACTAGAAATATCTTTGTCCTGCTAGCTAAAACCTACATGAAAGAAAATTAGTAACACAAACAATTAAAGCAACGCAAAGGGGAACTCTTGTAATGAGAAAGATAGTGAATATAGGATCAGGTAAATTAGAAATAGTTGATGCTTACCTCATGAAGCCTAACTATATATGGATGTCTTACAATCTTCATAATGGATATCTCTCTTTTAATCTGGTAACAGTAGTAAGACAGTGAGTACATTCACCGTAAGAGGAAGAACTGTGAATTAAACAAATGCTTTTACCATGCTGATTCACCATAAGACGAAGTTCAAAATAAAGTATGCTTTTACCCTATAAGGAGGAAACTATTTGAACACCTGATCAACCATTTTGTGCTTGAGAATAGTGCTCTTGGCCAGGAGTTTGATGGCAACACTCTCACCGGTTTCAGTGTTCTGTGCAAACTTAACCTTCGCAAAAGTTCCTTCCCCAATAGTTCTTCCGACCTCATATTTGCCCAATTTTTTTGTCACCGCCCTCTTCATTCTTCCTCAACGCTCATTTCCCAAAATTAACCTCCCGAATATCCAAATCTCAACCTAGAATCTGCTAAAAATAAAAATTACGGTATAAATTTCCTCACGAAATCACACAATCAACGTATAAATTCACAAATTAAAAATCGAGAAAGCTGTATATCAAGTAACAACATTAAACATATATAACAAAAATGTTTCAATTCCATTTTTTTGGAATTAGACATTGAAAAATATGATCAAACATTCAAACCACATACATTCCCACTCTTACCAGTGACATACATTTATAACTCAGAAAAGCATATGATGATACGAATAAGCTTGCAAAGAACTGAAGTCTGAAAGTTTCTAGCTTTTGCATCAAATAAAAAAATAAATAAACAATCTTTAACAGGAAAAAATAAAATTACAAGCTTAACGATATTATAATGCATCGTATCTACAAACAAAAACTTGAAAAACACGTCAAATGAAAAAATTGAAACCTAGTCAGTTAATTGGAGAGATTTTGCATGCCTGTTTAATAAACGTTTAGTCGGAGAAAATGCGAGATTCTTTTTTCTATGGAATATCGTTGCCGGAGAGGAAAAAGTTTCGATGGAAAAGCAGAGCGTCCGCAGTAGATCGTCGGAGCTGAGTTCACTCAGTTTTAAATCTCCGGTCTCCAGCTGGAGCGATGAAGAGGGACAGTGACAAGGCGGTTTTATTCTCAGTTCTTAACCGCTAACCGGGTTCAGTGTGATTTTTATAGAATTGAATAATATTACTACGGTACTACCAGTCATCTACCAGTACGGATGCCTTTAATTTAGTTATCATTTTTCATTAATTTTATTTAAATTTCGTTCAAATTTCATTCAATTCAACCCATTTCAAGTGATGAGTGTTAACTGAATAAGACACAGAAACGATAATAACTCCAAATAGTTATAAAAACTAATTATTTGATTAGATCTCCAAAAATGTAAAACATAATTAACTTTAATTAAATATGATGGCTAATTAATAATAAAGAGCTATTTAATATAACTGTCTACGTGTAATTTCACTAAATTTTGAAATTCGTTTGATAGTTTCCCAAATCACAAATGTAATTAATTTATTTTTAAACATCATATTTAAGAAATCGGACCCTCTGGTTAAAATTATTCCATGTCCAATATTCACAACCACGTAATTTCACTCAAATTATAAACTAAAAGCATAAATATCAGTTTATAATTATTAAACGTTTTAACGTAGTTTTAATTTTGAGTACGATAAAACATGATAATTTTGGACAAATAATCACGTCTTGATATTTGGATGCTTATTTGAAAAACATTTTATTAGAATAACAGCATTAGCGAATTTTTCCAAAAAGAAAAAGAAAGAGAAAGTGAAAGAAAATAAATAGATTCCTTGACACTTCATTTAAAATTTAATATAGAGTTATCCTTAATGTAGATAAAGGGGAAAAAATAAATATAAACTATTAATAAAAGGACCGTTAGTTTGACCACTATTTTTCTTTTTCTTTTTTTACTATTTCAAAAATATTCTGAAAAATTAAATTCTATTCATATATAATTTATAATTAATTTGTTCTTCAAAAATGAAAACCACGTATATATGTGATTCATAAACCATAGATCATATTCTTATTTTGTTCCACCAAAATGGAACAACTCTTGGATTCTTCTCCTTAACAAGTTTTCATATTCTTATTCTGCATTTCAAGCCGTGCATTTGTTGAAAAGTTGAAGTTGGAATTTCTTTAAACATGGTAATGAATCCATTTTTTAAGTGTAGCACATTAAATTATCCTCGAGAACATGTTCCATAATTGTTCTGGCCAAACTAAAACTCATCATGCAAGCGTTTTGAATTGTCGTAGGAAAAGTTTACACAAATATTTCATGTGAAACAGATTCATATATATGACGTATTTCATATATGAAACGGACAATTAATAAATGTTAAAATTGTGATTCTAATTTTATGCTTCTTTTATTGTACATTAAAATCGTGATTAACTTCCATTTCATGTACGGAACCGTTTTACCTGAAACCAACTTAAAGTTTTACATTAAGAGCAAAGTAAGTCATATAAGAAAATAAATAGGAAGAGAAGAAAGAAAATGTCAAAAAGAAAAACATGCAATATCACAAAAATTCTGAAAATGGCAACTTTTGGCAACACTCTCTTAAGACTTTTGCGACTTATCTCCATCATTATCAGGAAGGTTGTGTGAGTGGTAGGTATCCAACCTTACAAGAATTGATAAGCAATTAAGTCAAAAGAAAAATAGTAGAGAACAATTCCTCATTTCAAGACATCCCTAAAAAAATATCTACGTGTCTTAAGTGCAGTGAAATTTGACAAAGATAGGACCAGTAATGTTTTATTAGTCGTCAACATCAAATTATTTAATGGATGAAGTCTTAAATACTTAAATGACCAATTTGGCCAAGCACATCAATGTCCTTTTCCCGTCACAAATTACATCCATGTCGCTTCTTCCTTGGTTTATGCAACAAAATTTTTTTTTTTTTTGAAAATTTTTATTAAAATAATAACAATAATCAAAGTAAAATCTTATTTGTGAAAAAAATAAATCTAAATAAAGTGTAAACAAATGGAGGATTAAGAGCTGGGCATTTTTTATTAAGTAAACGTGCGTCAACTCCTTTTGGTTTGTTTAAACTTTTAAGAAAAGCGAAAGGAGCAAATAATGGAGTGATGTTAAAAAGGGTGTCGTGTAGCAACGTGAATAAAGACCCACACAAGAAAAAGTGAAAAACTGCATTTCCAAGTGGAAAAACCATAGACCTTCAACCACGAGATTTTCTCCCTAAAATTTTTCTGTTTTATTCTTTCACTTATTTTAGTAAAATTCAATTATTTTTTAGTTAGAGTCAATTAATTATAAAGTAATTTTAAAAAATATTTATGCATTTAATCCTTAATTTTAGTAAAATTACATCGTTTTAAACGTTAAACATAATAAGACAGAAAAAATATTGGGATGAGAATATGACCTCGACCTTAAAGTAAACAAATTGCCAAAGAAATTGACTAAACTGAACTAGACAAAAGGGAAGCTTTAGTTGAGTAATCAGCAACGAAAATAAAACAGCACTATGATCCACTATGAACGAACAAGAAAATCCACATGGGAATGGGATAAACATTGATAAAAGAGGATACTGTGCTATTGCCTTGATAAATTATGTGTCATTTGGCTCTATAATAGTTTAATGATTCCAAAGAAGGCGTGCAAATTCACAAAAACATATCTCAATATTACAATATTTAAATGCACTAGTGTTCTTCCAAATAAATAACTATGCATCTGTGTATCGTTTTGTCTACTCATAAACTTTTTTTTTTTTCTGGAAAATAATTACCAGCGTTGGTCCGACCGCTGGTTGGTTAATTTGGGATCATACTGTGGTGGGCGGCACTAGTATCCACGATTGTCCATCATTATTAATTATGCATAATTTGACCAAGCTCAAACTAGTTTATGCGCAGAATTTCCAAGGTTAAAACTTACTCAAATTGTTGTTGGACTTTGGACGAAATTTTAGGCCCGAGTTAAATAATTAAATTCGCATCTATAACGTGAAAAATAAAATTTTAATTAAGGACAATTTATAATGCTGCTTTATTTTGAAATTTGTCATCCACGCATCATCAACTGGATGACTATATGTTATTTGCTCAATGCTTAGAAATAGATTTTTCCGGCCATGAACAAATTCTTGACAAAAATTTGTAAAGTTTCATCATTCTTGCCAAGAAAAATCACTTTTGTGTTGAGTAAAAAATCCATGTATTTCGATGGTTGCGGATTGCTACTAACAACTAATGGTAACACTCCTTGTTTTTTTCATTAACGAATTTGAAGCATTAATAAATCATGAAAGTTTCGTGATTATTATTGCCAAGAAAAATTCCTTTGCACGATTAAGAAATGAGTTGCGAAACGTACTCTAAATGCCATGCAAAAATGACAAATTTTACATATATTTTAGTTGTTTCCCTTAGGTAATGGTTGAAGACTTGAAGTTGAACCATTCCCACAAAAAATGTCTCTTCAGGGTTCCGTTTGGACTTCTTCTTATATTTGAATTGGGCCAGCACGTAAGTTTTCATTTTCATATATCCACAGGCTCCAAAAACGCAAAAGGAAAAATGAAAAATAAATTATCAATACGAATATATGCTGTTCATTTCTCTTTGTAGCCCCAGTTAATTAAAAAGAGAGAATCGTAATACGATTGATTTGTTTCCATCTATATACATCCCTTTTATCATTGATGGAAAATTTTTTCAAATCATAATTATTGCCATATGATAGCAACAACAACAAAAAAAAAAAAAAGAAGTAACATTTCAAATTTTGTGTAAGAATATTGTTAGAAATTCATATGCATCCAATTTAAAATTAATTAATAATTAAAAGAGTGACTCAAAAATTTTATTAGTTAATTTATGAATTATTATGAAATCAATATGGAATAATTAACATTATTTTTATATCTCCTCTCAGACATAACTCAGGATAGATAAGAAACACGACTCAAGATAAACTAACATTATTTACTAATAGTAAGATGTCAATCCAATCATGATTGAAATGATTGAGACGAATTTAAACCTAATACATGGTAAAAAAGTGATCAAAGTTAATGAGAGCAACTTGGACCCAATGGTAAAAATTAAGTAAACAAAGTATATATTAATATGATGGAAAGTTTTGTTGAAGCCAAACCCTAATGATATAATGTTATAAATTCGTGTGCATCCAAAACCTAATAAAATAGAGAGTGATTAAAGAATATTGTTATTAATTAGTTTATGAATTATTACAAAACCGCAATGGAATTATTGTTAATAACAAATACAGTAGTTTCTTTTATATATATATATATAAATAGAAGAATTATGCAATTGAAGGCTTACAATAGTGAAGAAACTTGATTCGCTAATTAAGGAAGAGGAGGATATATAGCCTTTTAGCCTTAGAAGTTAGAAGTGATATTGTATGCTTGGAATAATGAATATATGAAAATGATTGTTGAGGCTAATATTATTTATGAGTCACAAACTAAAACGATTTGTATTCACATGTACAACTTTGTCGTTTAGAATGCATGGGCTTCAATTCAAAGCTTTCCTTCTCTAAGTACTAAGTGAAGTGGTCCAACAAGATTTTGCATTTTCTCTTTAACACACACTAAGGTCATCTTCATAACCTCTTTAACCTTTTTGCAACTTGAATATTGCTTATTTCCATGACAATGTCTCCTTCATTCTTGCAACATTGCAACTTGGAATTATAGCAATCAACTTTGGCATAAACTCAAGCAATTTGATTTGTAATACAGAGACAAAAAAAAAAAAAAAAAAATGCATAGAATATGTGGCCACATTTTTTGATGATTCCAATTTTCAAACATAGCAAAACCTATGCAATATGCATTCTCTTAAAACAATATTTGTGGACTAGTTACACTCCAAGGAACTTCATTGAATTTATAATTTCGCCTTAATTACCTGGCTATTTCTTGGATCAAGAATTCAACCAATTCAATAAATTATTTGTACACATAATTTATTGTCAATGAATTCCACTTTTTTTTTCCAAAAATAAAGTTCACAACTCCAATATCTATCACCTTGCTTTTCTGTGCTTGTCCCATATGACATTAATCTATTAACTTTATGCACTAGCGTTCTTAATATACAGCACTATTGATTGAATTTGATGAAGTTAATTGGTTTTCAATTTTGTTCTTAGCTAACTGTATATACGTGTACATCGATTGGCAATAATACATGTGTATTTTTTTTGTTAAAAAGGTTTATAGAGTAGATAAAAAGGACTAATTTAGTGCATATTTTTAGTTTGAATGTGATGAAAAAATTTCAAACAAAATATAAAAAAACGTTTTTTGCATTTTCCCTTTTATTTATATAAGACATAAATGTGGGAACATACCTAAAGCAGCAAGGTTTGCAAGTTGATTTTGCCACTTTCTTCAAATAAGACAAATTGATTTTGGGTTGGGCCCGCAGAATTTTCCTAGGAGGAGTACAAATACATCCCCTCAAAGAAAAATTTGTGTCAGGACGCTTTTCCATAGCCACAAATGGATGTAAAAACTCAAACAAAGCCAATAAATGATTTGATTGTCACTCCTGGACTCGGAGTGGAAGTGTTCAACCCAAGCTCGTATACACACCGTTGAACCAATGTAATGGGCTCCACCACTATATATCACCAAGACTCCCCTTAGTTCAACATAATCCAATTGGTCCCACAGATAACAAAACCCAGCCACTAATGAGTCAAGTTTACGATTGCGAATCACCCTATATAGAAGAACTACTTATCTTTTCTTAGGTGGGGTTCGATCGGTTCGCATTTCCTATTATTGCTCGTGATGTTGTCAAACCTTATTTGCTTGCGGATAGTTATAGAACCAAATCAAGAGAGATGCTCCCTATGTTCTACAATAAGCGTCGTTTTAGAGTTGTGCACACTAATTAAGAAAATTGATAAATTCTCTTATTTACCCATATTTATAACTATAACTTTCTCTCATTTTTTAAATAACATTACATAGATAAATGGGACTAAGGGTAAAATTGGAAGCTTTTATACTTTTTGCATTGAAATTTGTAGAATGACACTTATTTAAGAACAAAAAATGGGAGCTAAAACGACACTTATTAAAGAACAGAGGTAGTATGTATTAGTTCATTAACAATGATTGCTTATGAGCGAATCAAGGGACATATGTATTAATTCATTAGCAAAATAGGCAATAGCCTCCTTTTGATCCGAGAAAAAGAGTCAAGCTACTACTAATTATGCATACTTCAATTGATTTGGAAAATTCGTGACCTTTTGAAAATGGAGTGGGAATGTCGATTAAATTTCTTTCGAAGTGAAGGCAATTCATGTGCAGTTGCACTTGCACTTGCGAAGTTAAGCCCGAATTTACAATTGGTAATCACCTTATTCCCCATTCTTCCTTTATGTTTTCACAATCTATTAGTTTATTAGTAGAGTAGGTCATACCCTCATTTTAACCGGAAAAAAATGAGTGGATGTGGCAGCCAATGTAAATATGTGGAAAATTGAGGGTTCTTGAGATATCCTTTAAATTTTTTAAAGCCATTAAAAAAAATCTGAGCTTTCAATCTCAAAAAGGATTTGCTTCAAGTTTTGGTATTATAGGGGAGGTCACGTGACCGAACAAATCAGGACCGTAGAACTGAGTTTTGGATTGGATTGAAAACGGCTTTTGTGGGTCCATAACCACCTGATTAATAGATCCAAGGCATTTGCTGTGAGCCGCCAACAAGTTGATGCAAACAGCCCGCTCTGTCTCTCTCTCTGTCTCTCTCTTCCCCTTGAGTCCTTGACTAGTCCACTATTATGCCCTCCTCCTGCCGGTTTTTACAGTAAAAACCAAACCATTTTCATGTTACTTTTCACCTTTAAGAATCTTGGCTTAATTTCCTCAAAATTATACACTGAAATAATAAATAGTTCGTGTATTATAAATTAGCCACAATAGTTAAATCTACACTTTTTCCAATCCCTTTTTAGGCAAAAAGTTTGTGTCAATGAAATTGGCTTACATTATTATGACAACAAGGTAAATAACTTTGATAAAACTGATTTATACATAAGACGTAATTCATATATGAAATTAACAATTAATCATATTTGAAATTATAATTGTAATTCTGTGCTGCGGGTTAAAATCTCCACTAACTAGATCAACTGGTTATAAATTGTCAAAACATAGTCCAAAATTGAATTTTGAAAACTAAACAGATTGACACTGTAAAAATTTGAGTTGCAATTTGCAACCAAAAAAAAAAAAAAGAAGAAAAATTCAAATGCACCTTCCTTCCTATAAAATCGCAAAGGAAACAATTCCCTTTTTGCATTTCTGATCAGTTTTAACAAGATAAAAATCTCTCTCAATATATATATATATATATGAACCAACCACAACAGAAAGCCAAAGGAGAAAGACACTGTTTATTACTCAGGGAATATTCATCCCAATTCACAATCAAATTTAAGTCAAAATAATGCTGCTACGAAGCTCTTCAACCCCATTGCTAAACTCAAGGCTTACACACTGCAAAGACTACTCATCATCCTCATCATCACCAGAACCAGAATCCATTTTACACCTACCCAAGTCTAGATCTTCCTCAATCATATTCTCTCTGGCATTATCATCTGATGGCTCCATGAACAAGATGTCAAGAACTCTTTCAGAAACAGATCTCAAAGAGTTGAAGAAACCACCCACGACAGCTAATAAATCCAAGTGCATGTGCATGCATGGCTTGGTTTCAGCAATTGAAGTTGACGAGGAGGAAGATGAGACGGAGAGAATGGGGGAGACCGCGGATCATATGCTGTCGTTGTTTTCCAATACAAAACGGTTGGACTTACAAGAGGGGTGTGAAGCACATGTAGAAGCTGGGATGCTGGCGTGTGAAGTTCTGCAGGTTGGTGGTGGAAGTGGAAGTGGTGGGGGAAGGATTTGTCATGGTGGTGGAGGGTCTGACGGTGGAGATGGGGATGACGATGATGGTGGTGGTTCGGACTATTGGGATTCGGATCACAGGCACGATAGCAGAGACGTTTATTACCAAAAGATGATTGAAGCTAACCCCACCAATTCACTGCTTCTTAGCAACTATGCAAGATACTTGAAAGAGGCATGTAAATAATTCTGTGAATTGATGGAAGTTTGTGTGCAGATCGATTTATTTGAAATATGTAACCAAAGCTGTTGTAATTTTGTAATTTGATTGATGAACAGGTCCGTGCAGACTTTGAGAAAGCCGAAGAGTATTGCGGAAGAGCAATACTGGCAAACCCGGGTGATGGAGAAGTGTTATCCTTATATGCAGACTTGATATGGCAAACGCATAAAGACGCAACTCGTGCTCAAACTTACTTTGAAAGAGCAGTCAAAGCTGCGCCTCAAGATTGGTAACTTCACTGGAATTATATCAATCTTTTTCTGATTCCATTGTATCATGCATTGAATACTAAATATCAAATTTATTATTACTTCAGTGGCAACATCCAATTAATTGGCGCTATATATGTTCTGTTTTGCATGCAGTTATGTTGTGGCTTCATATGCTCGCTTTCTCTGGGATGCCGATGATGATGATGATGAAGAAGAAGAGTTGGAGCTACAAGCTCAGGGCATCCATGAAGCCAATGGGTCACGAGGTCCACCTTCAATAGCAGCCGCTTCTTAGTTCTTAATTAGGACTGCTCAGAGAAAAAACAACCAAAATCGATCATGAGTTCTCTTAATCTTTCCACCTGAGGAGCCACTTTGTCCTCATTCTGTTCCCGTTTTATGCCCGTCCTAGTAATACTGTAGTTCATCTTGGCACTAATCACTAATATGTAAATAGGACTAATTGAGGCTGCCTGCCCAATGTTTTTTTACAACTTTGTGTAGTTTTCCATTTGATGTTAATGCTAATTTTTTACTCTGATCTGCTTTTCTATATTTCACTCTGTATGGGTATGGGAAGGAAAGATGCATGAAAACTCATTCAAATAATTGCACAAATCTGTGAGCAGTGCGAACAAACAGCGAGTACTGGTCTAAAAAGAAAAAATAGTTTAAAAAAGGGACATTTTCTGCACTTATCCATGATAAATGATGAAATTCATAAAGGACGCAGTGTCCATTTATTTATTCTCTAAGTAGCACTTTCAATTCTTGATTAACATAAACAGTTCCATCTTCAATGAATATCATAAGAACTACTACATGCGAATTCCATTTTGCTAATCAACCAAGGCAGAATAAATATACGTAGGCAAGGATGATTGGGTGCAGAGTAAATGAATCTAATGCCTGAGATCAAGACAGGGTTCAGAATAATCTAAATGAGCCAGAACCAGCCCAGAACTGAACCGGCAACAAGTCCCATTCCAAGGAACACCACCATGACAATTGCGGCTATTTCTGCTTCTGAAGATGGCACTGCTTTAGGAGCAAGAATCATGATGCAACTTGTCAGATATCCATTAGTTAGTCCAAGCAATATTGTCAGAACAGCCACAGGTGCCTCAGTTTTAAGCCATTTAGGTCCATGTAAGCATGCACTAAACAAAGGATAGAACAAAAGCCTTGCCATGCAACCCCATGTAACTTTGCCAATTCTTTTCATCACAAACAATGCAGTCAAAGACTTCCCTATCAAATCTGAGATGTTGTATATTGTAATTAGCATAATGGGGAACCAATCTTTAAAAAATTTCGACTCAATATTTTCTGCTAAAAATCCTGGAAAGATGGACAAGGTCACGGTGTAAATCATGAAAACTCCAAAAGCTGGCCATCGAATTATTCTTGCTACTTCCCAAAATTTTGGTTTGGAGGGCGGTAAATTCTCTTGGTGAAGTTTGTAATGCTGCTGCATAACTGGCAACTTCTCCAATATGTTGCTGCAAACTATGCAACCTATCAAAATTATTGTGCCAACTATGAAATACAAATGAGCACTTGTTTTGAGGCCTTTGGGAGTATGTGGAAGTGAGGACTTGGTTAAAATCCTCAAAAAGCAAACAAGAACACCTGTTAGTGAACATTTAAAGTAATCAGAAATCATCTGTGACTTAATATGAAGTTATTAAATACCAAAAAGCTTAAATAAGTGGAGAAGCGGCTGTTTGGAATCATAAGCAGTATGCTACAGATTATAGTTCTCGTGTAGTTATTGAGATCAGTAGACCTTGAAATGCTACTTCGTTTACATTGTTCTAAAAAAAAAACGGTGTCTTTGTCCTACTTCGTTTACATTGGTAACTTTTCTCTTGGCTGGCACATCCTAGAGGTTGATCATCTGAGGAATTAAAGGTTTACTTTACTGGCTAAATATGGCAAATTTATGAGAATTCAAGAAGGCAAGAAATCTTAACAGGTGTCTATAAGCATTCTAAAAAGCGATCACAGTGGTGAAACAGAGTTCAATATATGATCTTGAAGACTAGCCATTGTCGAATGTCATTTTTGTATGTATGTAATTGCCTAAAAGAACTTTTACTGTTCTGAATGCGAAGGGCCACATAAAAGCATGGTTTTAAAACTCGGACCAGAGTGCAAACCGGTAGAACTACTGAATTAAGGATTAATTGGTCGGACCGGTGTTAAAAACCGAATGATGTCATAAATTTATTAATTAAATATTAACCTATCTCACATTTTATGTCAAAATAAAATGACTAAATTATAAAAAAATAATATTTAATTAAATTTTTAGTTTTTCATCCATAAAAAAAACATGGATAGTATTATTTAATAATGCTAACAATTATTTTATTTATAATTTAAAAAAATTTCATTAAAATACGCGAGATATAATAAAGTATTAATTAATTTAATACCAAATTGATCATATTAAAATAAGTTATAAAATATAGTTCTCAATACACAATTTATTTATTTCAAAACTTAAACTTGTGAATTAAAAAAATTCATGACATATCATACTGTGAATTTAATTTGTGTGCTATAAAATAATAATTAAATAAAAAACAATAATATAATATGATAAAATTTAAAATTCATATTTATTTAAATTGTATGAATGTGATTGATTGAAAATATTGATGAAAAACATAATTTTCATATCCATTCAAAATCTTGTAATATGGTAAATTGGAAGTATTTATGACAATTATAATTTATTAAAAATCTTAAAATATAGTAAATTGGAAATATTTATGATAATTGAAAGATATTAAAAATCTAGAATACGGTAAATTAAAGTATTTATGAAAATTGAATATATTCAAATTTTAAAATCTTAAAATATGGTAAATTGGAATATTAATGACAATTGGGGTGTGTTGAAAAGCATTAATTACTATTGATTAGATTTAAATGTAAAAAAAAAAAATAAAAATCTGGTTCTAACCGGTTTCTGATTTTCCCGAATTGAATTTGACCGTTTTTTTGACATCCGATTTTTCATACTAATTCGGACTAGACATCTTGCAGTTTCCGGTCGAACGGTCCGGTCCTGTCGGATCCAAATTTAATAACACGGCATAAAAGTCTAGATTTTGAGACCCGGCAAAAGAAACTTTAGAATGCTAAATAAAGGTATTGCTCTATTTTGTGTTGGAAAAAATAAGTCTCATTTCTCGTGAAGGGGCATATATAAGTGCCATTCTGATTCATAAGCAAAAGTCAAGAATACAGTATTTCGCTAATAATGCTACGCCAAGGAATGCAAAATAGATTGGTGTTTGTTATGATAATAATTTAAGAATCTTGGAGAAATATTATTTTGCGAAGTCTGCAGAATCATTATTTTTGTGTAAAATGTATTTTCTTCTCGGTATAAGATTTGAATTTCACGCAGATTACTTCACATAATACAAATACCTGAAGAAGCAGTTCCAGCAAAAATTGCTTGCATGTACTGTATTGGCAGTTTTCCTGCAGAACCAATCAAGGTCCCTCCTATCAAGCCATCAGCCAAACCACAGATTACAACCGATGCAACCATCAAATAGTAAGTCAAACTCGACTTTGTTCCATTTTTGTGCCCAGCCCAATCCATAATTGGAGTTACCATTAGAGCAAAAACGAGCATGGAAAATCCCAGGTTCATCCTCAATCTAAGGCTAAATTTTTTGGTCCATTTATCCCAGCTCAGCAGCACAACTAGAACTAGTACAGAAGAGCTCATATATGCTACAGCCAAAACCTTCTCCACATTCCTATTGGGATAAAGATAGCCAAAGTAATCAATAGCAGTAATGAGAGTGTTCCAAGGAAGCAAATTACCTGCACCAAGGAAGAAATGAAGAATATAGGCAATTTTGTAAGTGTCCCTTGGCTCAGTTTGCTCATTAATGCTCTTTAGACTCTCTAATTTACCTTCCTCCATTGCTTTCATGTTTCAAGTATAGGTTCATCATATGGTCGTTTTAAAGCATTCCAAAGCAAGTGATTGGACACCTTGAAATGATTTCTGATTGAAATTACTCAAATAAGCTGAGCAAAGCCACTTTATGTCTATGGCAATAGCATAACTTAGCAATATTGCAGAGTTACTTGGCTCACAACACCAGCTAGGCATGACCCCAGCTTGACTTGACAAGGAAGGAAGCTGAACCAGTTTAATTTGCTGGTTGACGCATGTACAAAGTAATTGACATGGATTTGATGGATTGGGTATGAATTTAGAATCTAAATACAAGTGTTATGCAGCAGAAAGATTGTGCTGTGGGGACATATAATATAAAGGATGGGTGGCATTTGAAGCACCCCTTATATTGTACGTACTGCTGGAAATTTATCTCAAGGTCTTTATTATTCGGTAGAATCATAAAAAGCAGCATATCAACTACATAAACATAAAAATCTATTTTCTTGATGATCAGTAGAATTTTACATATAAATCTTTTTTCGTTATTGTTTGTGGATACACTAGAAATTGTTAGGGAATTTGTTAAGGAGAAAAATCGAACAACGAATTGTAAATCAAATAGGTGGTTCAAGTCATCAAAAGATAAGTGGGATTCCAACTTTGATATCTTTGAAAAAAAACACCAACTTTAATCCAAGACGTTTAAAGTTATCACAGTAGTACAAATTCCGAAGCTCCTTTTACATTAAATCTTGCCTTGTAAATCCAGAGTTGAGAGAAAAGATTAATAGAATACTACTCCGAGTCGTACAAAGATTTGGTTTTGCTAAGCATTCAATTAGGAATGTATGATTCTTAAAGGTAAATGTTGTCTCATAGTGACCTTAATTATGCAGGATTGCCTCTTGCAAGTTTCTTTAAACGATGATCGGATGTATATATATATATTTGGATTGAAAATAAAAAAATATGGGCTGGAATCATAGTACACCAAGTACACAATTGTTGAGAGTTTATTGTGAGTGGGAGAATGATGGAGTCCATTAATTCCAAGGTTCAAATCGCATCTTCATGCAACCTATACTGTAAAAAATGAAAAAACAAAAAAATTTGCTTCCACCATGATCTTCTTGTGATGCCTTATGTCATGCTCACTCTTGGCACCATTCTGCAGTAGAATCATAGATAGTACCATCAATAATGGTTAATGCGGGCTGGCGCTAAAAAGGGTAGGACTTCATATAGCATAGCTTGTCATGGTAAACCGTAAGCAATGAAAAGAGTGGGAGGGAGAGAAGTGGCCACCACTCTTTGGCGGTGCTTTTTCAGGCTGTGCCTTGCATTCTTAGCACGCAACAAGAACTATACAGAACATAAGCAAAATTCCAAAACTAGACTGAACCATGATCATCTCCGTCCTTCAGAGTAGCAGTGATCGATGGTCAAATTAAAAAATGAAAACAACTCCCGAGTGTTTAGTGTTTACACTTTACACAATAGTTTCTAAATTTTGTTTTCTTGTTAGTTTGCATTATTGTGCTCCTTTAATTGTTGAGACGGAGTGATGACGAGTGTGCAGTTTACTGGTAATGATGTGAAAACGATCGGCATGATTGATGGCAATTGGACACTACTCAGCTCAACCATTCCATGTTTTCCGGGGTACCAATTGTTGAAGTAAGTAGTGGAGCCAAAAACAACAACTTTTGCCTTGCCTTAGCTCAGGGATGTACATACAACGTACTTGAAGAAAGATTAAATTCAACGGGATAAGACCTTTCGGCGTGACAAAAAAAAAACTTGGTTTAATTTGTGAACCATTGGTTTGTGGAACTTGATTCGTTTCTTTCAACCATTATCATCAGTGTAAGGATCTGGGAGCTATAAGTCTATAACTATCCCCTCATTTGAAATGAGTCATTGATCAGCTTTTTCTTTTCACTTGGAATACTATTTTCTTTACCTTTTACCTAAATGACTTTGTTAGTTTGAACCCTTTTGATTTGAAGACTGCATAAACTCTCACTAGTTGATTTCCAATTCTTCTTGAAGTTACAATAGCGCACTTATATCCATGCATGCATGCTTTACAATTGCTGGAAAATGCACCGATTCCTTTAATTTGCCTCCAATTGTGGAAAATAATGACAACCAGTGGTACTTTTTTAGTGTTTTCAAAAAAAGTCCACAGCTTTTAATGTTTCACAAAACTATGTCAGTTCAGCATTCCACATCTGAAATGTTCTATAGTGTGTGTTAGTTGTTCTACTTTTTTTTTTTTTTTTCCAACATTCTTTACTATATTGTTGACTTTGAAAGAATAAATAATGGTTTATAGATTTTTCAGTATTGTTGCCATTGCCACACTTCACAGTCCACATACACAGTGTTTTTGAATTTCCCATGCCTTTTGTCCAAACTCAAGTTGTAACTTTCTTGTTGCACTTTTAAAAGTACCCTTTCAAATATCATAAGAGTTAGAGAAAACTCTTTTGTCAGTCTGCCTACTTTGATAATTCTTGGGGTAAAATAAAATCATTTTGGTCCACACAAGTAGCTAGCAGAACAACAGTATACCTAACCTAAACTAGTAATTAAGAAAAGGACTTTGAACACCATATATATCAATTACAAACCTCTTGAAATGAATTTATTTTCCATCCTTCTTTTCAGCTGCATCATTCATGCGTGCATGCCTTCCTAGTGATTGTAAGCGAAAAAGAAAGGATGTGGGTCGTTTTCTTTTCTTGAATAGCATAAACCTTCATTGGCAGTGGCAATGCTCTTGGGACAATTGCATTCGTGATGTCTCTTCTTCGGCTTAAAAGTCTTCCAGCCACAGGAAAACCAGAAATTTCAACGTAATGTTAGTCATATATATACACAGCAGCTTCACTAGTCAAACAAAGACATTTACATTATTATTATGCTGCAAAATTGAATCTTTATCAGTAGAATTCCAAAGTTAAAAGGCATAAAAGGAACATGAACTAAAACCCATCATTCTCATCCAAACTAAAATCCCACCCAACAAACCAGATTGTTCAAATCATGATAGAAGATCATTGCTTTCATTCATCATACTTGCGATAGCTTCAATGAAAAAGAAAGCGCGACATGTATTATGTTGACAAAAGTGCGCCTTCGCCTGAGTTCATGGTGTTGTATTATTATGATCTCCTCTCTTAAAGCACATGAAAATTAAAAGCTTTGTTTCTCTACATTATATAGAAATTAAGAAATGTAATTACATTTTGTCATTAATAAGTCTGGAACAGTTGAATTGAAACTCACAACATAGCTTGATTTCTCATAATGATTTGATTACTATCACGCCCCAACTGTTTTTATTTTCTGCTTGTCTCCTAAGAAGCGGTTTAATCGGCGTTGAAATCGTAATTCTAATTTTATATTATTTTATTTTATATTTAAATGTCGATTAACTTTCGTTTCATATATCACTATGCGAGTTTTTGTGTTTTATATTTTACAACTTTGTTTAAACAAACAATCTCTTTTTTTTTTCTCAATTATTTGTTGCAAGATTTTATCCTTTGACATGTGAGTAAATAAAATTTCAACAAATAATAATAAAAAAAGAAGCCAAAGAAGTAGTACAATTATTCTGAAATAATTTTTTATTCCCTCTCAACAAGAGTCAACGCATCGTCTTAGACAATCCGACTTGGGCCAGAACTACAGGCAGGCTTGACTCCTTCACTATACGACGTCGTTCTGAGTATTGGCTTTGGGAGGTATCGGAGGAGGAGTCCAATTAGTATAGGGGAAGGATTCTATATCTATAATTAGGGTTATTTAAATAAATCAATCTACGGAATTAAACCCAATTCTGGAGGGAGGTTAACATGGAGGCCAAACCCACGACGTCGTTGTACGGACAAACAGATACTAAGAGAGGCGCCGGAGGAAAGCTTAGGAAACCGCCGGCGAGAAAGTCCCTGTCCACTCCATATGATCGCCCTCCGTCCAACCACCACAGCCGCAGCTGGTTGTTGTCTAAGGTTGTCGACCCTGCTTACCGCCTTGTCGCGACTGGCGCCGCCAAGATTTTACCTTCCTTCTTCTCCGCAACCCCCTCCGTCGCCGCTCTTCCTCCCTCTACTGAAAATAAAGGTAACACATTTCTATCCACGTTGATCATAACCATTCGTAATACAATGCCATTATGTATATTTTTGTTTTGGAAATGTTTCAAGATCAATTCTTGAACGAGCAGTTTATACTTCTCAGTAGTAATAATTAATTAGGTTATGTAAAAGAAGAGACTTCTAGGACTTTACTGTGAGTATAAATGCTTTACTTTGTTTGTTTACTCAGTTCTTCTGGTATCCTTTGCTCTTAGGATGACCCAATATTTACAAGGCAGGATACCAATGTAAACAAGTTTTAGAATTTAACAGAATTCTGTAATATTACTGAACCCAGCAGACCAGCTGATATTGTATATCAGATTTCTCACTTTCTGTAAAATTTCTGTGTACTGTGTTTGTGCTTCATTTAAGGCTTCCTATGTTAAGCTTGGCTTGTTTTTTTATGGATTTCGACAGATAACCAGGATGTGGAAGTAACATTTAGTGCTGAAGGCAATGAGCGACTCACTTTGAGTGTAAGTTGCTTGCATGTCTGTCCTCTTTAGGGTGAGGGTGTGCCTGCAGGGTAACCTGGTAATATTTGTTTGATGGTCGCACTCTTAACCATGCAAAATGCTGATGACTGTAACTTCTTCTATCATTAGTAAAAATGGTGGTAGAGTTAGTAGGATTACTATTGTTTTCATTCTTTTTGCTCTGATTAGAAGTATTTGATGAAACTCAAGGGTTAAAGAAATATGAGAAACATTATGCTATAGTTTTCTTCATGTATGTTTTATTTACATGAAATCCATGTTTAAGCATTTGATATCGTGTTGATGCAGGATGATGCACCTGCAACCCAGTTTAGTGGAAGATCTGGTCCAAGTGAAGTAGGAGCTCATATAAATTGTCAAAGTGATGAGCTTGGACTAGATGAACCGACTAGCATCAATAACGATTCTCAATTTTCTGGAATAGAGCAGCTTATAAAAGGAAAAACTTTTTCTAGGTATGTTGTATTAGTAACACCTTTTTGTCCCTGTTTTTCTTTCTCTCTTTCTTGTTATTGTTTTCATTTATTGATACCCGTGCTCCTATATTATTGACTCTATGCTTGCTTTGCAAGAAACGGTGAGTTTTCTCCTCATATATGGTTGCATCCTTTTGGCTGTTTTGTGCTGGGGAATTGAGATTCTTATCCTGTTCACTTTGGTAGTTTCTGAATGTTGAAGAAGATTAGGTTCAGGTAAAAAAGGCTTGGAAACTCGTCTTTGTTTTCAAGCTGCTATACCATCAGTGGACTATATTAAAACATATTTGGATAAATATTTAGTGCCTCTATTGCTCTTTCCAGCTGCCAGTTAATTGGAACTTTATCAAGAACCCTGCTTCGAGGCCTCAAAAATCTTCATGCCATTTCAGTTCTTTAACAAACTGCTGTATCATCAATAAGCTTGCTTAATATTGTGGCCCAACTGAGCAATCCCTCATTATCCACGGAGTATCAATAGGGTTATAGTTCGAACTTTTCTGTATATTATTTAGTCAATTACTTGTTTGATTTTAAAGTTGCATGAGTTTGTAGATTTTAGAGCCATATTTCTTTAATTCAACTAATGTAGCTATACAATCATAAAGAAAATTTTTTGGTCTCTTACTGTTAAATTTGCCCTCGTAGATGCATAAACTCTTCCAGTGCCTTCCGTTCTCTATGTTTGGCTTTTGCATAAGTTGCTCAATATTCAATAAATGCTCTTGCAGTTACATTTATTTATAGGTTTGAGTGTATCTGCAAAATGAATAGTATTTTTCTTATTAATTGATAAAAGGAGTTGTATGGAATGTCAATAAGCATCATCAGCAACATGCTTTATCATGCTATAGGTTTTCTTTTAAACTTCCCTAAGTACTCTTTATTGCTATGTAGGGATGAAGTCAATCGGTTGATGGAGATACTGGTCTCTAGAGCCAGTGATGACTCAGATATTGAGGGGAGAAAAAAGAATGAAATCCTTACCACTGCAGGAGGGAATGTAGAAGATCTGCCCATCCCATTCTCTAAGGCATCGGATGAAGGATATCAGCAAGATGTGAACAAAGTTCCAATAGCAAGTCCCATGCTTGTTCCCCAGACTGTGAGTATAATCTTCAGTGATTCTTTTAGTAGAATCTATTGGTTGGGGATTCATTACCATTTTTTCTTTTATTTGGAAGATTCAGGGTTAGGGGTTCTATTGATCAAACAACAGCTATCTATGTGAACTTTGACCACCCAAAATTATGCCTGTGATGAAAGTATTTGAGCTTGAAAATGCAAGTCTTTAGAGTTCCAATATTGTACAGCCCTACTACTGTGTTATCATCTTCAATATTGTGGTATTTCCTGAAACTATTTTAAAAAAATTCTGAAGGTACCAGATGAAATTGGTGCATCACCTATCGATATTGCTAGGGCTTATATGGGAAGTCGAATACCAGAGTATGGCCATGGTCCTTGTGGTGTTCCTTCAAAAAATGAAACTCCTCAACGACTTAGTAATGAATTTGCATCAAAGCCATTTATCCCTTCATCTGCGCCTAGGTTATCAACTTGTTGGCCAGGTGCCATGGCTCAAGAATATGGTTATTCAACTCCAAATCAGAGAAGCAGACATGGGCTGCCTGATTTTCCTAGAACTCCATATTCGAGGACTATTTATTCAAAACCGAGGGCCAAGGTATTACTGAATTTAACATCTAGAATTACTTCTCCAAACTTCGGCCTTAAAATTAATGCTTGTATTTGTCGATTCATGTTGAAAAATGATTCAGATGCAATGTGATAGCATGTATCTAAACAGTTCATCAGACCACTTCAAGCAATCTGAAACACCAATCTTTGGACAGGTATTGCTCCTTCATTGGTCTTTATTGCTGCATCAGCAATTGCCATGTTTTCCTTTTCTGGAATTCATTTTTCTGTATGTTTAATGTACAGTCAACGTTATAAGAGATGCTTAGATGGAGACTCAGTTGTCTTATATCCTATATGAAACCTATTGATTTTTCTGTGCTTGATTGAGTCTTATGGGACAATTTGTGTAACCGAAGGCAGACTTTTTTTCTCTTGTATCTCAAATTTCTGGTGCACAATTAGATATGAATGGAATGTTTTGTTCTGTTTCCAATTCTTAAAATTTTTCCCATTATTTCAAGGTGAATTACAGAAATGATGTGCTTGATAATAGCTCTGGATCGGTTGGACCTATTCGTCGTGTGCGAACTAAATATGCTTCAGAAGTCAGACCAAGAGGATCTATCTTCTCAAAATCTTCTAACGATGCTCCTTCAGTCATTCAGCAGCACTTTGCCTCTCAAACTAAGCAGCCCAATTTACAGAAGAATCTGCAGTTTGGTGAAACAAGTACATCAAATGAAAAGCCAGGGTATCTTTCAGGAAACAGATTTGGCAACAAACCAGTCTTAAATCCATCCACCAATGACGCAGTAAAAAGAATACTAGATCAGCTTGCCATGCGCCAGCCTACACCTCAAGAAAAGAGAGATGAGCTGAAACTAGCAGGCACATGGAAGAAATCTCCTAGTGAGGCCTCCGGTGCCATGCGAAAAGAAAATATTAGCTTCTCTCATTCAGAAGAATTAGGTTCCCTTAAAAAAACTGATCTATTTGATTCAAAACTTCTTTCCAAAGGAAACAAGTTTGGAGATCATTCAAAAAGTTTAGGAGATTCCCGGGAGAGAAGTATAAAGGCAAAAGATGTTGTAGATGCCAGCATTAAAGCTTCCAGCATAGTCGGTGGTGATTCAGTAAAGAAAAGTGATGTTAATACTGGGTTTTTGTTTTCTTTTAGCAGCACCTCTTCTCAACCGAAAAGCTTTCAAGAGGTATGTAATTGTTTGTCCATCTGATATGTACCAAATGCTCTGAATTAATTTTATACTTCCTCCTCTTCTTGATTCTTTTTGTGCATAAATCCTCTGCTTGATACCATTTGTGTGTAAAGTCTTGAGCTTGTATGGCGGCTTGTCAGGTTTTATTAGTTATCAGCAGCAGTATTACTTGGTTGTAGCTTTGGTAAAATTGGAATTCAAAAGATGTACTTCCTCGTGTATAAAATGCATTTCCAAGTTTGTTTAAAGATTAAAGTTAATCGCATGTGGAACTACTGCACTAGTTCATAAATTTTTGAAAGGGCAAGTGGAAACATGCAAGGCCAGTCCAGGTTTTCTTTGAAGAAGTGTAGTTCCTCAAGAGCTGATAATATATACTTTTAACCAAAATGATTATAATGCTATTGCCAAATTGTGGCCTTGTATTGTTATCCTTTTACTTGTTACAATTTCTGGGAACTAACAATTCTGTAATTATTTTTGTTCTTCATCTAATGATATGCTTTCCACCTGGATCTGGAAGTTTCTGGCTTATATTATCTTAAGATGGAGACGGTTTAGGCTTGAAATCTATTAGATACTGATGTTCCCTCGATGGAAACCTGACATTTGAGAAATCAAGTATTATGCTTACAAATTGATTTGTATTAATTGCTGTGTGTTCTTTTTGCTTAGACTTGTATGGCTTTATTTCAGAAGGCAGGTCAACACATTCCTCCAAAGCATCAAATTTCTGGGCAGACTGTCACAACTGGTGTACCAGATGATTCTAAGTTTGAACCCTCAAAGAAGCCGCCACTGCATTCATCTGGGACAAGGCCAAATTTGCCCCATATTTCTGTTGGCAGGCATGATCCTGGTCGTTCTTTGCCTTCTGACAATGGTATTGGGTTTACTTTCCCTGTTTCTGCAACTTCAAGTACACTTTCAGAGCCACCAACACCTTCTGTCATGCCATTTTGTCCGGGCGGAATGGTATCTCAGCCAAAGGACGTCCCTACAGTTCCTGCTTACAGTTTTGGCAATGAGAAGTCAACTCCTCGCCTTGTTTTCTCATTCCCCTCAACAAGCAATACTCCTACTCATGTTGATGCTCATGATCTGAAGTTTAACTTTGGATCCGACAAGAAGACGAGGCTGTCATTTGGTTCAGTAGGTAAAGATGCCATCTGCTACTGAACACCGGTTATTTTATCCCGGGTACGAGTGTTTCACCATCACCATCATTCATAATAGCTTTCAGCGAGTGCAGTGGGGCTGAAGGTAAGGCAGACTCACAGCCTCGAGAAAACTTTATTTCCTCTCCTTTTGATTAATATCCTTTGCCAATTGAATCCACTGATTTCTGTTAGTTTTTTTTTTTTTTTATAAAAAATTTTATAATGTGCCATTGATTTAGATTTTTTAAGTTTGAACAAAGAAAAGTTAGGATAGGGGCATCATTATATTTACAAAAGGATGAGTTGAAATTATTGATAAAAACGGGAGATTGAATTTTGAGGGACTTTTGTGTGGAATGATCTCTTGGGGGTGGGGGGTGGGGGTGGTTAGTAATGGCCTTGAACCATGTAGGTCATATCTGGAGTAACTGCATGAATGACTTCGTTCCATGATAAACGGTACAAGTACAAAGTATTAGGGCCGACTCACATGATCGATGTTCGCCTGCGGACAAAGAGTTAATTTGGATTTAACGGGTATTCCAAACACCAGCCTAGATATTATTTTGCACCCGTCGTCCACCTCCACGCCTCATCCTTTTGCTTTTGCTTTTTCTTTCTTATTTTTAATAAATTTAAATCCAAATATGAATATGGGTTTTTAAGTATTACCCAAACCCTTGTCCATGTTATTTAAATGGAGGTTTTTGAGCAAGACATAAGCCAGAATAGTTACAATGTGGCTCCATATATAGCTCCCTACCAAAAACAAGATACTGCTACTAGTGAGATGTGCAATTATTCTGTGTCATTTACTGTATAATGCTCTATTGCTACACTACTGGGTTTGGGGGGGTGCCTATAGCTATAGATCATGGTGAAGTGGATGAGCCTTCACTTTCATTGATTTTTTTTTTCTTTCTTTCTTTCTTTTTGGGGGTTCAGAACGTAGTCTGTGGATGTTATTACGTGCACTTTGATTAGGATAGAGACGGCTCTATTTATGTAGGCCTTATGAAAAGAAGAAAAAATAAATTAATGAACCGTCCGGTCTACTAGTATTATAATTTTTCTTTCTTTCTTTCTTTCTTGGATTTGCGAGAAAGAAGAGAGTGCGTACCAACGCTCGTCTGCAGCTGCAGCTTCTGAAGCCACAGCTCGACCGGCAATTATTCCTTCTTTACATGTGAGAATGGAACATTTCACATCTCAATAATAATAAACGAAAAGGAAACTTGTGATATGCAATGCAGCAATGCATGGTGAGGTTAATATATATACTCATAGTCCCACCACCCATGATGAGTGATGAGTGATGAGTGATGAGTGATGAGTGATGACCCATGCCATGCCCAAATTAAATTGACGTAACGAGAGACATCTAAATAAATGCGCTCACCCAACGCAGTTTCCTCCTCTTTCCCTCTTTTCTCTAAATCTAAATATTTGCGATTTGCCCATAAACCTACATTATTAACTTATTTAAATGCTCCTTTTGGTGTGACCAAAATAATTTGTAAAAGTGACGCTCACTTTTGGTAGTTAAATCTCAAATGAGACAAGAAACCCTTTAATTATGCTTCTACTGTTAATATTTGTTGTGCTGACTGAGTTGCATATTTGTTTGGTCGATGATGCATGGCGGTGTAGGTGTAATTAATATTGTACCAAACTGCGTTTTTGAAGTCCATATATAGCTGTAATTCTGGTTCAGATAGAACGGAACTAAACCAAACCCAGCACAACTAGGAAAGATATACATATATATTGGTGGGACTAACTCAAGAAAACAGCAGGACGGACACATCGTTCGAGATATCTTTTATACGTGGGTTGATCAGTGATGATGCAAAAGCACGCCTTTCGCTTTCTTTGTGTTTCCTATTTGTTCTTTGGTTATGAATTTGTTAGCCCTTTTTACGATTCTTAGCATAAAAAGGAAATGCTATAACTAAGTAGGGTAGCAAGTGCAAAGACTGCCGCAGAATCAAAGATTTGTTGATGAATATTGGTGCCATGCTTGGCCTAAGCTAAAGCATAGATAGCCTCGTTAATACTTAAATATTAGTGGCTTCTGAATCACAGTGGCTTTTGTACTAGTCTTTCTTCTCAATCCTTGTATAAATTCCATCTCCCCACTAGCTCCCTATTCCATACCTGAGGGCTGAGGCTCCCACTTGCCAATAATTATAATTGATTCTTTCTTGGTTTCTCTTTTCTGTGTCCCTAGTTAGCTAAGCTTGTAAGCCTGCTCATGAGCATTTTAGGATGTGGCAGGGGGCGGCAATGCTGCTGCTTAAGAAAGTCTCTATTTTCATAACCCGAATGACTTTTTTCTTTTTTGTTTGCTTAGATACTCTTCAAAAATTCAACATTTGGACAAATTACGTGATCATCAATACCACAACATCTGCACATGGAAATGGAAAGTATATACGATGATGACAATGTAGTCCATCCACACATGGCACCGAATTTGCACACGTTAGCTTTTGATTATGCTTCGTATAATTTGATTTTTACACTTCTCTTGCGACTTGCTTGTGACTTGTGAGCATGGATGTGGACAAGGTGGACAAAAAATTAATGTCCTTTTTAGTTCAAAAGAGATTGAAAAAAAAATACAGAAAAAGCAACCCTTATTTTCCTTCCTGTGTTTTCAGACAACAAGCACCTCAGTCCATACCAAGCTTTCTTTACGATTGACTTCTCTAGACTTCTGTGATTAAACCTCGATCAGCCCATCAAACATGTTCTGGAAAGAAAAAAAACAAAAAACCCACAAATCCTCCGTACTAATATTGCATTTTTTACTCAGAGCCGCATTCGTTTGAAGTGGACATTTGAACTTAATCTGAGAATGACCACAGGTTCAGAAGAAAAGAGAGAAATATGCATGGGAAAATTGTGTGCTTTGATGACAACAGAAGTCCAATATAATCGTTCCAGTGCTCAATGTTCAACGGAATGGCTATAATTAACCATTATCCCAATTGCTTCTAACACATGCAATGAATGAAATGCATTCCAAATGGACATTCTCCAAAGTAAGAAAACTTGAGCAACCCCCCAAAAAAAAAGAACGATTAATGAACAATTTCTGTTTATCTGCAGTTAGTGGATTGGACGGGACAAATGACTACTTTAGCAAGTAAAACCCGGAGTTGATCATTGATGTAGATTGATGGTGTTCTACTTGAATCAATTCAAGTCTAGCTAAAACTACATCATCAGTTGATGTAGGATTCTCAAATCTCAATGCATGAATATTGTTACTGTGCTGCTGCAAATATATACATGTTTGTGTGGTCTAAGTAATTAACTAAGACACTCAATCATTGTATTCTCTACCTTGACTATTGGCTATAAAAGAAAAAAAGAGATGTGACAGTTGGACAGAATTTTAAGGTTTTGATGAAATTAATCTCAAGATCTCAATCAGTCCTATCATTTTTCATTTAATCCAAAACAAAATAAAATAAGGGGGAAAAAAAGGAAGAAGAAGATGATGCTTATTTATTACTCCAGACATGGAAAACGACCAAAGCCTAACAAGGTCCTCTCACCCCATTACCCAGGTTGGCTCAGCCGACAAATAACAGATCTTGATGTTTTGGCATTTTTTCGTTGCCTTTTCTATGCTAAGGTTTTACTATATATCTTGTCGTCTTCAACATTTTCGCACTTACGGCCATAGATAAACATATTTTACTGATGTTTGAATAAATTATTCAATGTTGGCTTTGATCGATCATTTTTTTTTTTTTAAAATTAAGAAATTAATACTGCACAGTTTCTGTACAAGAATGGGATTAAATCATATATATGGTGGGTGCATATAACTATGCAGTCTATAATTTTTAGTAGTTTAAGAAGAATGGGAACGGGAAAATGAAATAGAATGATATAGTTTTAATTATAGAAAATATTGTTATGCTGAATTATTACAACATGCAATTAACAACTCCCATAAATTGAAATGCCCATTTTTTTGAGTGGTATGACTTAGTTGATAATCACACACTCTTCCGCATGAACTTGAGAGTAAAATCTACCATAAGTTTATAATAAGAGTAAATTACTTTTAAATAACCACGGACAAATCTCGAACAGTAAAAACTTTAAAAAAATTAGGATAGACGTACCTAGTTACAATCCATCTTCAACCTCTATTACAAAATTTAAAAGCTTGTATTATTTTATGAAAAATTAAAGAATTATATTTTTTTTTCAAAATTAAAATATAACTTTTATCCATAATAATATATAATTTTGCCCCAAACAACACATTTGGATCTGTCAAAAAAATATTATACTAGTTGGTTAGGGAATAAAAATCATTTGAGCAAATTTTTATTTTCATGCTCCAACGTTACAAGACAATATAATAAAGTATATTCTTAAATTTCTCAAATTATAATATCAACAATATTATAGGTAGGTTATTAATAGGATAGAATTGTATATATGGTAATAGATTAGCATATATACGAATTGATAGTTTGATTTAGAGAGTATATCTCAAATGTTTCCACTTGTTAAACTTCAATTCAAAATGTACGTTTGTAAATGAGGTAATAAATTTAAAAAAGTTCTAAGTTTATTTAAAAGGTTATACCAATTATTGAGAGATAGTATAGTAAAAAAATGTTAATTACACGAAATCTGGAATCATGGTTTGTTAGGGATTTTATATTTGAGCTAATAGTTTTATTTTTAATTAGTTAGGGGTGGTAATTAAGCTCATGTTTAACATTATAAAAATACACATTATATGTATAAAAAAATAGAAAAAGAAAAACATGTTTCTAAACTTTAATTTAATTTTACTCAACCAACTGCTGTTAATTATCCATTCAACAACAATTAATTAATTGAAACATCTAGTAATATATAATCGTTTTGCTTCCACAAGACTACACCATGATATTGTAATTGACCCACAGTAAAAGTAAAAATTATGTCGTAATTCTGACAATCCTTTACTAAATTACTAGTATTATGTTACTGGTATTGCCATTTTAATCCTTCCTTCACTCAATATTTTCAATATCGATGGTAATTATAAGTATAGATGAACTTGATAAATTTAACCTTGAATCATACAAATTTATTATGGCAATGGACATCTAAGATTACAAATTAAGGAGAATTAGTATAAGGTTTTTTTTAAAGTAATTCTCATTACAATGTAGTCAAAGCTAGCGTTACAAATGTGTTGTAAACTATTACAAATATCCTATCTATATATGCTCTAGATTCAAAACCTCTTGCTTACCCCTTGAAGGAGCAAAGGTTGAAGAAGTATAACTCGTTGATGAGCTAGAATGGATTCAATATGTTTCCATATTATATCAAGTATTCGAACAGCTAGCGGGTTAGACTTAATATTAATTGTTGCTTGAATGGAGGATTCATGCATGATTAATACTACATTTATCATTAAGCAGCCCGGCCGAAATTTTAAATCCACCCCTCACAAAAGTTGCAGTATTAATTAATTTGGTTGAGGTTTGAACAAATTTTAATGTTGGTGGTTTAATAAAAAATGGAAATTTATAATATATATATATATATATTTAAACTAAATTAACTTCACGTCAATGGAAAGAAATTTAAAGAATGAAAATCTGTTTATTAGACGATCGATGTAGAGTTAACTTTCTGTGTATATATGGCAGTTGCAAAAGGAGTTGTTGTCTGAGAAAGTGCATGAAATTTTCTGGAAAAAGTGTCCAAAACTCATGGGGGGCTAACATACATACAAACATATAAGCATAACACTAATTTTGTATTCAGTAATTAACTAATTTCTGCATTACAAAATGAATCAAATGCAGTAGCTACGTTCGCGCACATTTGATATATAACTCTTCTTTAACGATAGTGGACACTTATGCCAAGTCCTTATTACTTACTAGAAATGCTCGATCACCATGAGAGCCCCAGAATAATTAAGCTTCTTGTTGCTCGGAAAAAGGTCCGGTAATGGTGTCTGAGAATCAAGAACTATAACTACTACTGTCCCAATATATGAGGAGTTCCTTAATTTCCAAATAGACTTCACTATATTAACCATTAGTTGACTAATTAAATGAAGTGCTGATCAATATCAAGATTGATCAAATAATTATTGGACAATATACATGACAATGTACAATGATTATTATATATATATATTGATCAAATTTAAGCATTGATTATGATTAATTTGATAGGTCAACCTAGGCGGTAGTCTTTACTCGCATCAATAAGGACAGAGACAGACAATGTAGGACTCAGAAAGTAGGCCGTGAATTGCAGTACTAGTGTTTATACACTAACGTAATATTAATATTATTATACAAAGTTACAAATTAAGTTGTATAGGTAGATGAAAGAAATAGTAGATACGTATGTATGTAGGCATTATTATTAGAAACGAATGATGGAGAAATTTTTCGCCCCCCTCGTCCGCTGTGGTTGTGGCAGCCAGCACTCAGCAGGCCAGGCCATGGGGATAGGGAAAAGCAGTGGTCACTTACTTACTTTTGTAGTTTTGCTTGATCATTATGGCAACAATCACCAATACATGGACATGGACAGTGTTGCCAATGCTGTCAAAATACACACACACACACAATCTCTCCTTTTGTCATCAAAACCCTAGCCAACCCTTTGGCTTTTGGCTAACATTTCTGACGTCTTATTATAACCAACAAGAATTACAACTTTTTTCATCAGCTAGCTCCATCCATCCCAATTCCCAAACCCGGTTTCCTTTTTCAAGAATTCTTTAACCGGTCACCCCTCTCCTCTAAGTTCTATATATCTTTCCTTTGCCGGTCCAAAACTCCTGGTTTGCCGTGGCCAGAGCTCAACCCTTTGTTTTATTGCATTTCCATATTGATCTGATCATCACTATCTCTGTCTAAAACCACTTTAGATCCAAACCCTACTTTTCTTTTCCTCCCTTTTCTTGCTATTTCTCTCCAATTCTTTTTGTTTTTCTTCTTTTTATTTTTTTTAGTCAGTCACTACTATTCATATACTAGTAGTATTATATTTTCTTATTCTTTATAGATATATATACACACACACACTAAGTTCTCTTGCTCTACTCTTGTGATACACACACTCACTCACTCAGTCATATAGAGTTTGCTATTTTGAAAGAAAGCGAAGTAAGAGAGAACTTACAAAGAATAAAGGCTTTTTCTCCTTTGTACTTTGAAGGAGGGAGTGAGGGTTGGGTTCTATATATTTCTACTCAATTTTGTTTCTTCTTCAATCCCTCTTCGAAAATCAATCAATATTATTTTTCTTGGAGCTCCATTTTTAGTGAAAGAAATAGACATGTCAAGCTGCGTAGATGGTGCAGTAGCCGAGCAACTTTGCTATATCCCTTGCAACTTTTGCAATATTGTTCTTGCGGTATACAAAATCTCTAAAACTCCAATTTGATATTTAGTGGGATCTTCTTTTCATAACTATAATCTCAAAAAAAACATCATACATGTCATGAGTTGTATCAATTTTGCAAGGATAGTGCTAGGCCCTTTTTTATCAGGCATGTGTCAAACAAGAGAGAACGTTTTGTTTTGCTGGCTGGATAAAGCTGGTTTTGTATACAGAGAGAGATAGATCAGACACTCTTTGGTGTTATTATGTTACTCATGAATTCCATTAATCGATCACTTCTTTCTATAGTTTTTTTCTTGTTTCTATTACGGTCAAGTCTCCATCATTTGGACTTTCTTTTTCTTCTTTCTTTTGCAGTCAAAGAAAAGTCTCTCCCTGGATGAAGTCTTTAAAGTTTCAAATGACCAGAGAGTGTGTATGAGTCAGAAAGAAAGAAAGAAAGAGAGAGGGGTTTTACTGTTTTGATTTTTCCTTTAAACAGGATGATTCATTTGACTTCAAAATAAGCATTCTTCATGCTGCTGATGAAGACAAGTCTTAGAGCTAGCCTTGGATTTCCTCCCACTAGCTATACTATATATGTGCTATGCCTTTCCTTCAATCTCCTCCACCAGCCCAGGTGACAGCGGCCGGTGGAGTGAAGGATACATAGCCCTTGATGGGGTGGGGACCGTGGAGTAACTTGCAATTTTTTAGCCTATAATTTTCCTCTGGAGTGGGTTTTAGGGTTTCTTTTTCATTTTGCCAGCCATTCATTCACTTTCTGGAAATATTGGTGGCTGCAGTTCTGCAGCTAGCACAGTCTTGATTAAACCTTGTCAAACTTTATTCATCATCAGATCTTCTCTTGTTTGAAAGGGAAAAAAATGGGCAAATTAGTTTGTCAGTAACAAGTAAATTTTTGCATTTGGATTTGTATTCTTGAAAGAAGGATCTCGAGGTTTACACAAATCATGTTTGGATTTTGGGGACTACCGCCTTATATTATATATCTGAGAAGTCTATTTTGATTTGGTTTTTTGTTGATGTTGGTGTTGATGCACTTTAATTTTTGCAGGTGAGTGTACCATGCAGCAGCTTATTTGATATCGTGACCGTGCGATGTGGACACTGCACCAATCTATGGTCCGTGAACATGGCAGCTGCATTTCAGTCTCTGTCCTGGCAAGATGTTCAGGTCCATCTTTACCTAAGCCAACAAAAGATTCAGCTCAATTTGTGGGCGATCCATCCATATAGGCTTCTGAATTCTAGGGTTGAAAGTTGAAACCTGGATAGTTTTTTTTTTTGCTTCTTTTGAGGAAATCAATCAATTTCTTCCCCAGTCTATATATTGCACACATTAATAAAGACGCGATTTTAGTAGTACTAGTAGTAGATCCAGGTCCTTTGAAGCCAAAACAAAAAATCATTTCTTTGCCTTGAGGTTTGACCTCAAGAACCCTACCAGCCGCCAGAATCAAAACCTATATTCTACTAGTGTAGTAATTTTTTATAGTTGTAGTTTTGTGGCCTGACCAATCAAAGAAAAGCAAAAGGTATTTTCTAATTTTCTAAGGGGATTATTTTAATGGGGGAAGAAGGCCCTTTTGAGTTTAAGCTAGGCATGATTTGATGGTTTGATTGACATGAATAGACTTTGTTTGTTTCAACTTCGAAGTTTGTTTCTTAGGTTTTGATGATGATTTCTTTTCATCAGGGCTTTGTCTTCAACTGTGGAAACACAATCCCCTCCCCCACTGTTGACTGCATTTTTTTTAGTTTTTCTTGCAGATCATCATCAGATCCCTTCGTACATGAATCTGGGTTCCATTCCATGCACACCCATCAATCATCATTTCTAACAAAATTTTAGTCATGTCAATGCTGTCTTTCTCTCTCTTTCTTTCTGCGTCTTTTCATCTATTAGTTTCATCTATTAGTGTGTGTGTGTGTTTTTTCTTCGTTTTGATGTCCCGGTCAACTCTCCCTCAAACCCCACGCCATGAAGCCCCCCGCCACTTCCGGCCCTCTCCAGAGTCTCCCCCACCCAGCCAATACAGCACACAAAATCATGTTTGCCCTCTATTTCCTGCCTACAATCTACGCACAACTCCAACATTAATTATAAACAATGTACTATGCACTACTCAACATTAATCCCAAGTAAATGCACCTAAATTATTAATTAAAATTTGGTAATGGTTTTTTCTTTCTGTCAAAATGGATTCACTTCCACGTAATTTTGTTTGAATTTTTCTTTACATGCACGTTTCTTTCTGAAAATTGTTCACATTTTTCATGTATGGTTGGTTCAATTTCAGGCACCCAACTGCTCTAGTGCTCCTGAATACAGGATCGACTTCGGTTCGTCTTCGAAAGCTCAACATAAGATGGCAACAAGGCCATCCGTAGCCAACCGCACTGCAGAAAGGATTGTGAATCGACGTACGTCCTCGTTTCATATACGCATCTTCTTAAATTATTGTTACTATAACTCGTGTTGCAATGAGAATGAATTCCCTTTTATTTTCTTGACCAGCTCCCGAGAAGAGGCAGCGAGTACCTTCTGCATACAACCAATTCATAAAGTAAGCATAATGAAACTGCATCACTGCATATTATGATGGATATCTTAAATATTCATTGCATTAATTTGGCACAAAACTAATGGAAATGTGCAGAGAAGAGATTCAGAGGATTAAGGCCAACAACCCAGATATCAGCCATCGTGAAGCTTTTAGTACTGCTGCTAAGAATGTAAGTCCACACCCACATTCATTTTTATTTTAATAAACTTAAATCATTTATTCACTCCTTTTCATTTCTTGATTTACATAATATGACTAATTTTTCATTCTTGGGTGGTTAAATTAATTAAGTGGGCACACTTTCCCCATATTCACTTTGGGTTGATGCTGGAGACAAATGTTAACCAACCCAAAATAGACGAGGTATGTCAATATAATATCTTGCACTCTTTTCTTTCTTTTTTTAAACAAACTTGCATTTTAAAATCTACTACCGTGTATTATTACAGCTTTTCTTAACACAATTTGTGCTATATTATTGAGAATCTCTTCAGAGGAAATTAATTAAAGAAATTCTATGTATATTTTGATTGAAGAAAGCAATTAAGCATTGATTAATTCTAACCATCTGTGTACTGATTCGACAATAGTACGTTTCTATATATATATATATATAACTGTGTATGATCAGGTTAACTAATTACGCCAATAGATACTACGTACTGACAAAGTACAAATATGTTCATAGATGGATATGATACAAAGGTGCAGCATTTAAAGGACCTTTTCCATGCATTATTTTTGCTTCTTAATTGCCAAAGGATATATTGGTCTGGTTTCCGATCTTGCTGGCTGAGTCTGACCAGAAGAACTATGCATATATACATGCATAGACATTAATTATAGGCTGAAACCGGGCCGGATGATTTTAAAGTAAATGCATGATAAGCAAGTAGTAAAAGCATTGTATAGCAAAAACGGCTCAAAATGACATGGAAGGAAATCAAAGGAATTGTGTACAATTTGGAATGTAGGGATATAATTAACTTGATGAACAACCAAGAATTAAGGATTGGAAATGGAAAGCTTAAAATCTAACAGTGAAGAAATTATTCAGATTTAGGGCTTATTAACTGCTTCACGTATTCAACACTAGATTCTCAAGTAATTAAGTAATGCCAAGCACTAGAGATTTTCTTGTGCCACAACACACAACATTCTGTTCGAACTTGGAGTTGCAGAATTAACTGTAGCTAAAATTTAAACCTTTTTTTTTTTTTGTTGAGTCCTTTGTGCATGTATATATCTTTAATTAATATGTTTTAAAAATTGATGGTTTTGAGTATTAATTGTTTGTGGTAGGGGTCTGAGAAGCGTCTAATGCCAAGGGCTGCACTACTGAACAAATGATCGATGATGCATAAGAGCAGCATAAAATTGTTGTAAAATTGCTTTTCAGTAACTTGAGAGGCCTTCCTTCTTCAACTGAAGAAAAACGTTCCTATGAGTACATGATCGAATATATATATTATGCTTTTATTACTATCTAAATATCCCTTTATTTTGGTTGCCCTTTTGTTACATGCATGCAAGAAGTTGTTTGTAAGATCGATGTTATATATGTTCAGTTTGCTGTACGTGTAGTAATTAATTAAGCTACTTTCTTTTGTTGATGATGAAATCATGCAAATTAAATGAAAACAAAAAAACTTTCTAATTTTTGTTATTTTGTTGTTGAGATTTACATAAATTAATTACAGTCCATTAATCAGAGAGTAAACTTATATCATGCGTGCTTAATTATGAGAATATATATGCATGCATTTGATATTTTGATCACTTGTCGTGGAGAAAAAACAAAATTCTTAAATATCACCATAAACTGTTTTCCAGGAGAAGTTCATTTTTCACTTAATTTGATCAGTTGGGGTTCCAGATAATATAGCATATATGAGTTTTTCAACAAAATTGAATGCGCACGCAAAACTGCTATCTTTCAGTTTCGGGAGCAAATTTATCTAATCCAACTTTGTAAGGGCTACTATACATATATAAGAAGTTTTTTTTTTTGTTTTTTTTTTTTCAAGGGATGATTCTTTGATTAATCCTATAAATGATTTATTAATTAATTATTTGTACTACATGTATGTCTTCGTGTACGTACTTTCAATCTTGATTTAATTTGTGTTCAATATTAATTTGTAAGTACATGTGTGTCTTTTTCCCGTAATTTCATGTACGTGAACACTTTTTTAATTCCTTGCTACAAAGTCCTTATAATTTTCAGAGAAAATAAATAGAGAATCACTATGCTTAATTAGTAATTTCAGTCCGTTCAACTGTAGGATGGTGAATACACATATATTAAGTTTTAATTCGTTTACCATTATTTTTTGCTAAAAATCTTGTTTGATAATGTGTCGTAATTAAATTCTTAAAGAAGTGACCAAAATTAAGTTGAGAATAATAGTAGGGATTCATGGCCAACTTATTGCATTAATTTTTAGAACCACAAAATATATAGTTCAAACATATATATCACCTTTTTCGTTTTAGAGGTACGCTGTATCGTTTTGTCTTGTCTTGTCATTCTCCAATAAATTAATTTAAATACCAAAAATCATCACCAGGATAGCCGCACACAACGATTGTTGAGTCTGAGAAGAAATTTAAGCATCAGAAAATGGGCAATTAAAACAATTAATTAAAATGAACTTGCACACAGTTTCTCCATATTAAGAATAATGAATCATTATTTGTACTTGATATAACATGATTAAGATATTCCCTAAAATAGAGGAGAAAAAAGTCATAGACAGTTACAACCACTTTATAGCAAGTCAACCTAGATATGAGGAAACAGGTAAATGGGAACAGTAAGCATATTTTGAATAAATATTGGTTACATTCAGGAAAAAGATTCATTCAATTACTGACTTAGGCATCGGAGTAGAATCCCCGAGGACCACCTCGGGATTTTGCTCTAACGCTATTCTGTTTTACAGATTTAGTTGGTGATTATTGCTGGAGCTCGGTCTTCCTGCTCGGTTCTTTCTAAATAACCCGACGTGCAAACTTGAGCTTCATCAGTACTAAACATGATACCTTGGCTCTCATTACCTAGATATTAAGTGGCTAGGAGAGTTGAGGTCAGGAGTTCAATTCCTGACTCTAATAACAATTTCCTCCTATTTATACACAAATGCCACGGGGCATGAATGAGATTCTCTCTACTTAATACGTTATGATTTTTATAATTAATTAAACCTTTCTCAAACGTCTTGTTAATGGTACTTTCAATTTATAACTCTAAATATCCATACCATATTTAGCAACGTGAGTCAAACCTTTTCAGGCATTAAATCAATGGAAGCAGTCAAGCACAAGTATAGAATTCTTGTGGTTTTTTTTTTAACTCTTTTGATGGAAGATAAAAGTGAAAAACGATCCTGCAACCTTTTTTAACTGCATGATCACCGTCTCCTTAATTTCTTTTTTCTCTCAGAGACTAAGAAGATGGATTGGAATTTTAAAAGCACAATCTCCTCGATCGGGTTCTGAATTTAAGGTGGGGATGGTTTTCTTAGGACCCCTCGGAGTTTTGCCTGATTATGTATAGTCGGAAAGTAGTATGTTAGTGTAACGTCAACTAAAATTGTAATGGATGGGCAAAAGTTTTCTTGATTTTTCTTTTTGCCATAGATGAACATGTACAAGGAAAAGATCGATCTCCAGTGTCCAGGCATGCATACATATATAGAATGCCACTCGCACAAACCATATATATATATATATATATAAACTTGTTGATCGATCAAAAACAAATTAAGAATACAGAAAAAGAAAGAAAAAGAGTCATGGACCACCGTTTTGATTGTAGTCGTCTGGTCTGGTCTGGCATCCAATCTCTGTAAATATGATCTCATGTGAATCATTCCCCCCTGGCCAACGCATAAAAGCACTTCAAAACCATTACTTTTCCACTTTGGTTTCCATTGTTTCAAACATTGCTCATTTTTATTTGTTCAACTTTTATCGGGCAGGCATATACGCTGTCCAATTTTTTATTGGGCTGCGCACGAATCAATATTTTATAAAGCGATCGGGGAACAGATGCCGGCCGGAAGTGGGAATAATATTGAGAAACAAATGCCGTACATAATTCAGTTTACAAACTATATATGTTTTGACATTAAAATTTTCTACATTAATTGACTAATACTAGTTGTGAAAATATCCATAGATTCCATACTAGTATTATACTATTACTGGGTTGATGTCAGGCAAAAATGGGAAAATTTGTTAAACAAGCTGAAATCAAGACTGAATTCAAGAAAGCAGGAAAAAGACAAGGAAACGAATGAAATCAATGTCGTTCATCTTGGGATCTGGAAGTCTGGGTTGTACATATACAAGCTGGCGATGTTTCTCCTAGAAAAGAGAACAGTGCACTGTGGCACTGCAGAACTGAGATAAAACTTAGGGAGGCGAATGGCTGGCGATGCTAGGATTTTGGGCTTCCAAGAACAAGTGTGAATATAACGGCTAGGACAGAATCTGAAACGTCAAATTCATGTCTGTCAAGCATTCAATTCATTTCTTGTCACATCATCCCTCTCTCTCTGACTACTACCCCGCACCCACTGCGGCCCTCTCCAACAGGCCTACAGTCCCACCCTCCAACAAAAACATACCCAAAAAAATTAAATAAATAAAAGCTCACTAAAGTTTTCTGAGCACCTGCAAACCACAGAATCCTGGGTCACAAACCGCACCTGCTCCTACATGAGTAGGGCCATCTTATCATCAACTACGGATTATTTTTCTTTCAAGTTTTTTGGCTGTAATTGTGTAAAAAAGTAGCAGTCTTGCTGCCTAGCTGGTGGGGATAAGTTCTGGTCCAATGAAAATCTCGTGGAGAATATGTTGTAAAATTTGGAATATTGTGTTTGATTCCGCGGTATCCTGTTCTCTTCTATACAAATGAGGATGCAAAATACATGGCAAGAACATTGTAAGTATGCGGTACTTGATCACTAAAAATTTTTGCAGCATATTAGCAAGAAAGGAGTAGGGAAAAAGAGGAAAGCCATCAAGTCTTGAAAAACATGAAAAGTTGGAGGATATATTTACGTTAAGAATGAGAATCTATGCTCCAGAAATATGAATTGCCTGATTGAAACTAACTGGAAGCTGGAACAGTTCATCATTAGATTTCAAAAGAATATGTAAAAGTATCCGCAAAGTTGCATTGCATTGGAACAAAATTAGCAGAAAAGTAAAAGAAAACGGTAATTGCATGCATTTGACTAAAAATGGCTAGTTGAACAAATGTCCGCGTGTCATCCTTTAATCTTCTCTGTATAAGTTCACTTGAATGTAGCAAAAGCCAAAAACTCCATTGATGGTTTGACTAATGTTTTTGTTAGAAAAATCAAGAATGTTGGAAAATGGTACACAATTAGACCAAAACTTTCAACTTTCGTTGGGCTTTGATCCCAGTCTCAAAATAACGGCAGGAAATTATAGCCCAAAACATATTAACTTTCAATGTTAATGGGCTTTGGGCAAATCAGCCACATCTGCGGTTGTGGATAAATGTCAGTTTTCTGTCCATGCAAGTTGAACTCTTTAGTGTATGTACAAAGACAAAATATTAAGTCGTTTATAACTATCAATTCATTGTTGAATTTGTGATTAATTACCGATAACAAAAATAACGCCTCACTGATTAAGTAAATATCTATATCAATATTATAACATACGTACTTTATGACATTGAATGGTTAATTACCCACCAACACATACTCATGTACAAAAGGGATGTCAGTTTAATGATGGTCCTAAATTCCTAATTTATAGCCACACATTAATTGAAGAAGACAAGAATGGATAAAATTCAATTCCTGACAAGGCAAAAATCAAAATGAAGAAGAAATCCCAAGTTCCAAACACTGCTCTAAGAAGTTAGAATAACATTGAAAAGAAAAAAATAAAAAAAAGACATGATGCAATGGCCCTGGAGGCTGTGTATAGGTGTCATATCCACAAGCATGGCAAGGATAAGTTCATAAGCTATAGAGAGAAACATAAAATATATAGACTTGTAATAAAACAAATACAGAGAATGAATCCAAAAGTAGAACAAATTTCATTAAATTTTCCATAACAACGTGTGTTCCCTCGTGCGACCCTTTGTCTTATTTGATCTCTCTCCTCAATATTTGAGTTAAATAAATAAATAAATACTATTTTTACTCACTGCTGAATATAGATAATCTTAGTTGCGTTTCGGGAATTAGCCAAAAAGCCAAGAAAAGTGAGATATAGAAAGCAGATAACTTAGGAGAGTAGTAATAACTAGTAATAATTTACTGGGAATTATTATGAATTTATGAGTGCACACATGTGTTGTGTAGCTCTGCTGGAGTTATTGTTTAGTTAAAAGTTAGTTGGTCCCGTTTCGTTTGTGTGCGGTGCGGTCTCTTGACGCTCTGACTGTGTGACTCTGTGTTTCTATTATTTATTTTTGTATTATTATTATTTATGCAGAACTCAAGAAGAGCTCTGGAAATTGGTTGGTAGGTAAGGTAAGACAGAAATGGCCAGCTTGGTTGAGGAGATGAACGAGGTTGTTTGCTTGGAACTCCCTGCTCCTACGGGCTGGAAGAAAAAGGTCCCCCCTTTTCCCAACTCAATTTCTCTTTCTCTCTTAACCTTTTCTTCATACAAATTTCTGTGTTTGTAGGTATATTTCGTGTTTGGGTTCTTTAAAGTTTCGATTTTTATGAATATTAAGATTGTTTGTTTGAGTTTTGTGTTCTTGAACTCAATTGGGGGAGATTTTTATTTCGTGTAATTATGCAGCTTTGAGGTGGGATTTACAGGATTTCACCATTCTTCATGCGGGCTCTATAAAGTTTGTAACTTTATATGTCATTATTGAGGTTTCTTTGGGTAATTTTGCATAATTATGGTGAAATGGGTTCTGGGCCATTTCCAATTTTGCACAGGTATCTGGTTTCTGGGGTGGAATTAAACAAAACTTGCGTTGTCATTGTTTGGTTTTGAACAAAACTAGGGTTCGTAAAGGGGCCTAGCAATTTTCTTGTCTGGTTCTTTTTTTTTTTTTTTTGGCTGATTTTTGGTGTTAAGGTTTTTTGGGTCGAGTTAAATTCTGTGTTCTTTGGTCTCGAATATGACTTCATCTAGAGGGGAAAGAGAATGTGAACCTTATTTTCATTGATAGTATTAACTTTGATCTTAGGGCTTGTATGAGAAAATTTTCATCATTAACTTGTATTTGTATTCTCATTTAGCATGCAATTTATTGGTGGATGAAGATGCCATTTAAATATAATCTGCAGTTTAGTTTGATTGGGAGGCTGGCAGCCATAACTGTTATCTGTTGCTACCTTTTCTTCAATACCGATTGGGGTCTGGAATCTGGCTGTTGTTTAATCATTTGGATTTGATTATGAAATTCGATTTAGCAGTTACAATTTTTTTTCAAGTCTAGGGAACTTCTCTTGGTGACTGCATTTCTATGCTGTTCCTAGTTGGTAGTTGGTTATTTGTTTGCATTGGGTTTTGGGTAATGTAATAATTTTGAAGTGTTCGTTTACCTGTCACACAAATTGAGTTGGTGTTTTTCAGAACTGGCACATTCTGGCTGTCTCCATTCATGAGTTCTAGGTTTTTGCTCAAGTTTTGTGCCAACATGAGTTTATGACTTCACTTGCACCCCAGCCTAGTTTTCTTCTTAGTTATCTGATTATTTTACAATTGCAAGCGGCTAGTTTAGTAAAAGCTTTGCTAATATTTTGTTTGAGTGTTATAGCCAATTTCCTTTGCAAGAGTTGTTATTTTGATTGGGATGGGAGCTTGATATCTGATGATTGAAGTCAGTAATTCATGGGATTGAAACTGTACTGTTTGTAACTCTTCAAGAAGATATCGGTCTCTTGTTGAGAACCTTGCTAAAACTATTCTATGTTGGCTGTACCCCTTCATTTGAGGTGTTCATGCATGAATTTTAGCTTTCACGTTGTAGTAAGACCTTGAAGCCATAAATGCATTTTAATACTATCGATGTTTTTGTGTTCTAGTTTGAATAAGCACAAGGTTACAAAATAGTAAGTGCTACGACACTATGTCACCAGCAGAATAGCATCATGACATATTGATTGTGTTGAAAATTTTCCAAATGAAAGGATCATTTTTAGCGATTGGCAGAACGTAATACTATTGGATTTACTTAATTATGTATAGATAAAGTCCATGAATGTATGTGGCTATTCAGATAAGGCAAAATGATTTTTTCCTTGATTGAAGCACTTGATGGTGCTTTTAAGATCTAGCTTTAAATAGAGAGTATCTTGCACCTACATCTTCAATTTGTCGTTTTCCTGTCGCTCTTATGTCCCTCTAAACTGGAGCATTGAAGACTTGGCTGGAGTTCCTAACTTTAACATGAAGGGAAGAAGAATACTAATAGCTAATATATGTCAAATTGTACACGTTTCAATATCAGTTTGTAGGATTGCATTTGTTTAAGGTATAGTTTCTGAAGCAAATTGCTTATGACGTCTTTTGTTCTTAACTCAATATAAATGTTAAACATCCATCTTGTTATCCTTGGATTCAATTGTTTGCTTCGTACCATATAATTCATAGGTTGTGGAGATGACTAAATTTGAAGAAAATAGAAAGACTAGAGGTCAACAACTATAAATCACTATGATAAACATATGTATTTATGTGATAGCTATTAGTCACAGATGCATAGTCGTGGTTCTGGATTTCATTAGTCTTTGCATTTATCATTATCTCCTTTCAGAATGACTTTGTTCTTGAGGAACTAGCATTCTTTGCATGCTTCTCTGTGGATTTGCATTCCAGATACATTTGTTTTGGTGGACAGAAGTTATTAATTTATGCTCCTGTGATGTTTTCTTTCTTTCTAGGTTTTGGTTATTTATTATTGATATTCTTTATTTAATACTATTACTTTATCTTTTGTTGGGAGGAGGACCCATTGAAGTTTCATTGTCTCCTGCAGTTTATGCTCAAAAAAGGAGGTACACCAAAGAAAAACGAAATCATATTCACAGCCCCCACTGGTGAGGAGATCACCAGCAGGAAACAGTTGGAACTGTACCTTAAATCACACCCTGGGGGTCCTCCAACATCTGTGTTTGACTGGGGAACTGGTGAAACCCCAAGGAGATCAGCTAGGATCAGTGAAAAAGCAAAGGTAGCTCCACCCCCACAGAGTGAGCCACGAAAGAAAAGAAGCAAACGATCTTTTGCTTCAAAAAAGGATAACAAAGAGAAAGAAGCTCCTGAAGGAACTGAGACAGCAAAGGATGTCCAAATGGAAGAAGCAGAAAAGTCCGAAAAGGAAACCGCTCATGCAGAGCTTGAAACGGATGTCCCTAAGGAAAGTCAAGATGGCAAAGAGCCTGAAAATAAATTAATTGAAACTGAAGCCACTGAAAAAGATGCTGTTCAGGAGAGTGAGACAGAAGCCAAAAATGAAACCACAGATAAAGATGGCAAATCAGAAGATGATCAGAACAAGGATAAGGTTGAAAAGGATGCCAAATTACCTGATGATACTGAAGAACATGAGAAGATTATAGAAGCAGAAGTTAGCCACTCCAAAGCTGCTGAGGTTGGGAAGGTATCGGATAGCTCTGAAGTTGCTCATACTGACAAAGAGGAACTGGATGATACCCAGACCAAAGGGACACTAGAACAAATACCTAATGAAGCAGAGAAAGACAACGGGGCTGGAGATGGTGACAAACAGGTAACTGGTGCTGAAGAACAGAAGCAAGAAGTGGAAGGAGAGGATAAAGGAGAGCAGACCAGTGAAGCAAATGTCAGCTCGGCAGAGGGAGATATGACACAGAATGGCAGCCATGAGAAGCTTGATGAGGCCAAGCCTTGAAGCATCAAATGTAATACTGCTTTTGTCATATATCTGACCTTCATAGGCTCGTGGCTTCTTCTGAACGTTAGTGTTGTTGTTGAATGATAGGATATTCTGATTGTTCATGAGACATCTGTATGTAAAAGTTATAGATTAGCTAGTTAATGTGGCAGCTTTCTTTTGTTGAAGGAACTTGTAGTGGACATGAATCTCTGTAAGATTGCTACCTTACATTAGAGAATAGGGCTTCGACAGTTCGACCTTCCTTGCATTGAAGGAATTCTAGGTTGCATAGATCTGTGTAACATGTTGATGATAACTCTTGTCTGTGTAATGATGTAATAAGTCAAATTCAGTTAATTTAGTTTTTCCTTGTCATGCAGGCCAAGCTAGGGATATCAGATATTTGTGAATTTCAGTTTTTAAATAGTTTGCTTAGTATACAGTTGCTGCAGTTATTAATTAAGATGAGCTCGCTGATCATTTTTGACATGCTCTCTGCTGCCGATCAGCCTCGCGGCTTCCATTACTGGTTGATTTGGATGGATGATGAATGTCAAAACTGACACAAAATCAAGTTGGGACATGCAATAGTGCATGTTTTCCCGTTACTCTTTTGTAAGAAAAAATTATGCGAAAGAGGAAAAGTGTTGACAATGAGTTCAAAGAAGAAAAGGGAATATATTTAATAGTTCAAAGAAATTTGAACAATGAATATTTGCAATGATTTAATGAAGTCATCGCATTAGTTTTCAAGAATAATCACATCAAAATTGTCAATATAGCTAACACTTAATTACAAAGCTGGGGAAATGCAGATTCATAACTCATGGAGGCAAGAGAAAAGAGTAATAACTAATTGCACTCTGGCAACAGTTATGGTAAATGCCAGAAGCAAGCAAGCTCTTGACAGTCATGGAAAATTGATCGAATTCTCTCTTATGGACTAACTTCTTCAAAGCCCTTTAAGCGATCCGACCAACCCTGACAAGGTTGTCCACTTTTCTAGTGCGCTTGCTGAAGCCACAAAAGCTGTTTTAGATGCTTCAACATCATTTTTGGTGACTGCATATCACAAAATAACTGGAGTTCTTAAGGCAGTTGGAGTAACAAATGAAAACGAGGTATTCAATGCATGCATGCTACAAACTAGTGATCATGCAATATCCCTGGCAGTGAGTTAAGTTTGAATACAAAATTGACCAAATCTCTAAACATGTTTCAGGAAGAGCTTTCATAGTTTCCTATGGATGGAGATCTTACCGGATGAAATCAAAGAATCAAGCGAGGAGCTAAAAGTTTCTACTTCACTCTTCTCCTCAGGGCTAGAGCTCAACTGCAGAAAGATAGACAAAAAGCATATGAAAATTATCTAATCTAATCTAACCTGACCATATGGAAGTGCAACAAAATTAAGCTTGCAAACTACTATATAAGAAAGAGAGAGACCTTGTTAAATGCCGACTTGACTTTTCGGACCCAATCTCTATCACCAAGAACTGAACTAGCTGTTGAAAGATCATTCTTCTCTATGGCTTGACCTATTCTACTGAGCTTGTAAACAAGATCTTGCAGGTATGCTGCAGCACTAAAGGAAAGGAGTTGATAAATTCTCAAAAATTACACTGAAATAAAACTCGAAATGGGATGCAACAAAAGATTACTGGTTTGGTCATGACCAACACGATTGCAAACAAGTTGAGAAATAAGATGAGGGGCAATTATTTAGGAGGTGTATTGTTGCTTCCAAGTGTCAATTCAAAAATGGAGGAGCAGAGACCAAAGGTTTCATCAAAAAAAGAACCTCTATACAAATTTACTAGAAATCTTGAAAACTTTACAAAATCTTCAGATCTTGTTCCCTCCATGGCATCCGCCTGTCACTCCCTTTTCAATGTTTTTTTTTCGTTTTTCAGATCATGAATAATGATCTATTGGCATTAGGTATCAAAGTTATGAGTATCTGCACCTATACAATCTCACACTTCAGTTAAGCAATTTCTGCATTATATTCTTCCATTTTGCAACTTGGAATTTTTCTCTCTTACTTATGTGCAACTCTAAAAGTGACATTGAGGAAACAACTGAAATATACAGATAATATGCCATAGAGATTATCACCCAACCTTTCTGAACAAATGTCGTCCATTTCTTTTGCCCAACAAACTATCTAGGGACGAATTTTGGTCCATTTAACCAGCAATTAATTGGATGCACATGGAAACAACTTTGAAGAAATTGCAAAACGATACTGTCAAAAGATCAATGGTAAAAAATGGAAGTTTTGGAATAAAATTTTTTTGAGGTTGCAGATTAGGATATGCAAGAGAATGTAAGTTTGCCAATCTTCTTGAACCTGAACTTGCAAATTAGGATATGTCGATTCGAACCTTGATTGCGGCAATGGTACCTAATCTATTGCCTCATCTAGAAACCCAAACCATAGCTGCCAGTGGATCAATAACAAGAATAATGTGCATAATTCAACTCAATAAGGCGATGCTTGAGATTAAGCAATTTCCTAACAGCACTACTACATATATCCAGGCCCTTTACCCCATGTTCTTAAATATTTACCCGTTACCATCCGGTATCAATTCAACTGATCTACATTAAGAAAAATTGGAAACTTGAAAAGATTCACAGAACATAGCTCAAGAAACTATAAAAGGCAAAGTAACAAAAAAAAAATGCATATTTATTTTCTAAAGGAATATAAGGAATATTAATGTATTGAACCTGTCTCTTGAGCTGCTGAATTGAGGGCACCCTGTTTCTCAAGCCTCTTCTTTCTATCCTTCTTCACCTTTTCCAACAGTTCCTCATCATCATCAGCTTCTAAAATAGCCGCATTGGCATCATCAACACAGCCTTTCCAAGTAAAGGAAAACAAGAACCCTGTAGTGAGGCTCACACAAAGGCTTCGCTTGGTTAGAAAAGAACAATCTTGATTCATTTGGGAGTTGCATTTAACGGGTTGAGTCCTAACGTTTTGCTTTTGAACGTGAAGGGATTTTAATAGCGTTGAGGAAGATGAAGAAGAGGATTGGAAACAAGGGAGGAAAGCGTTTGCATTTGGGAGGAAGAGGAGGATTCTTGCCATTTTTACTTTCTTCTTCTGTTGTTGTTGTTGTTGTTTTTTTTTTTTTTCAGTTGATAGAATTGGACATGTTTGCAAGTTAGAAGTTGGAACATTTTAGTGGATAAGATTACCAGATTTCTTGCTAGGATGCTACCAATGAAACATTCTTTCAATTCCTTGAGGGCATTCACGTCATTTTGAATATAGCAAGAATTTTTAATTTTTTTTTAACTTAATTCAGAAATTGGCATGGCAAGAAATTAAAAGTGCATAAATAAACAAACCCTATTTGTGTGTGTTTTTGTTTTTTAAAGTTATCTCTATTCTCTCGCGGGGAGGAAAAGCAAATTGATATTTTGTCTGATGTTCAAAATGATTTAGTTTTAACTAAAAACACAAATATTATCAAAATTACTTTATAATTATTAGACTTTAAACTAGATATAACACGATATAATTTTAAAGTAAGATAGAATAGAATATGAAAAATCTTGAAAATTAGATCCGGTGTTGCGCATTTACCACTCCAACTAAAAATACCAAAAGAAAAAAAATAAGAAAGCGGTCCAATACAGAAAACGAATCTTCAACTGAAATCCGGACGAAGTTGATGAGATAATTATTGTCATTTAATTAATGGTGCAATTCTGTGTTGGGCTTGGCCTATATATTAGATGCCACTTTGGACTAGATTAGATGCAGGCTTTTACCACCGCCACCGGCCTCCTCCATTGACCATATTTATACGAGGATTTTTCCACAACTTGACTTGGAACTGGGAAGCCTAACGTAAGTGCAAACATTCAAACTCACGAATATTATTCTTTTCACTGTTCACATGTTATAAAGTTGAATAGAAACAAAAATACTCCGTGTGGGTGCGTTGCCTGGGTGAAATATTCCTGGGGGCGCACCTGGAACTCGGGTCCCGTTGGATATCTTGCAGGCTGCCAGTTAGGGCACATCCCGCGATTTACACCTTTGGAGAATAGAAACAAAAATCATTGCCCAACTCATGAAGTCTTAATTAGTAATTACTCTAATTAACAGAACTAAAACGCCAATTCCTTTTATAATTTCTCAACCACATGAACACCAAATTAATGTCCTTTAATTTAATTTATCTACAACAACACAACACAACACAAGATAGTTGTAAAAGTAGATTCTCTTGTTTTTTTTAGATGACACTTTTGCAATGGAAAAAGTGTATTTTCCACTATGGCGATTGTACATATATATATATATATATATATATGAAGGATGCTGGATGGATCCATTAATTCTCTTGCAGCCAGCACTAAAGGGGGTTCCTTTAATTCATAAAGTTTTAGTTCATGATCATGCATTTTTAATTAGCTCATAATTCCATTGCTAGAAACACAAAAAAACAAAGTGAGGATTGAAGTTCTTCTTGGTCAAGAACTCAGAAAGACAAGACAAAGACAAGGAAACAACTACCATGCATGATGCATACAGCATACCTACGTAGTTCAACAATCAAACCCACTTTTTGTGTAGATTATATTATGTGTTTGCTCACTCACTTTACATTCTTTATTAAAAAGTCCAAGACTTTGGGTCTCCAACCTGCATACTGCATTGCATATTTGCATGATATATATGTATATAACCCTTCCCAAATGGACACTTGAACATCATCTCTCATGATCTCCATTTCGTTTGTTATTATATATGCTTTGGCAGTTGCATTAATTTTACGTTTATTCAAGATTGGAAGATTTCTTTCTTGCTCTAATTACTGGTGGTTGTAATCAATGTTTAAAGTTATGATGATGATGGTGGTGGTGGTGCCTTTTGAAGTGAAATTGTACATGATTAAAAAAGCTTCATTTGTTCCGAGGTTTCTTTTCTTTTAATTTTATGCCCAAAACACGCCCATCTAAAGTTTGGCAGAGAGACCAATAATGAATTGAAGATCCTCCTTTCACTATGCTAATTATTACCAAATGCATTGATGCTTGGCAACTATTGCTTGGTATACAAGTTAAAAGTTTTGTGGATGGACGTTTTGCATTCAATCAATCCATGCATAAAGAAATATATGATAATAATTAAAAAAAAAACTACTCTGAGATAGTCTCATGTGTGAGAGATCCGATAATTAATCACAATTTCAATGCAATACGTTTGGTAAAAAAATTAAAATCACAATTTCATGTCTTTTACTCGCGTCTCATATATATGACACCAGAATTTTTCTCCCCCAATTGATCGATCCTTAATTACACAAGTCATCAACAATTTTATGCTGATCATAAATTATAAGAAAAGGCAACAGGAAACAATGTCATCATCCATGATAACCCTTTTTTCCAATTAAGATTAGCATCAATCTGGCAGGTTTTGATGGTCAGCTTGATGTGTATATTCTTCAAACTTTTACTCTATGCTGACTATGCATTGGATGCATTTACTCGGATCCAGCTTAAATATAAAAAAAAAGTGAAATTTGGTGGCAAAGATTTCTGTGTAAACCTCTCAACAATTCATAAAACGAGACGAGCAAAAGTCATCATCCCTTTCCCAACCTGCACTGTTCGAATGCTTTATACGGTACAGTAAGATTATTTCCAACACTCCCTACTCTATCAATGGATCTCCAAATAGCTGCAAATTACACGAAATTTCATTCCTCAAAATGTTAACTTCATTGGTAGAAAATTCCACACTAAATGTAGAGGGGATTGGAATTAATGCATCTTCTTAATTTGAATACGAAATTAAATATGGTCATTTTCGTTCCATGTCAAGCGTGACTCGGCAATGGACGGCGATGTGTGTGGGAGATGGAGAACGCCGTTTGGACCGCAGTCGGGAGTCCGGCAGACAGGAGAGACGATCACGCTCGCGGCTTATCTCTACAGACTATAATGACTGCTCACTGCTCCATCATCCCAATTTCCAAACGCGCTTTTGGAGTAATCAAATGTGTCTTTAAGTAGTTGTCGTAACTCTTAAGAAAACTCCGCCAATAATGCAAATGCTAATGGTTAAAACCGCAAATAGCCACAACTTTCTTTGCTCACAAATGGCCTTCCTTTATTTGCTAGTCAAACTTATCACTTTGTTATTGTAATTTCTAAAACAATCTAAGACATATCACTCAAACTCTATAATAATTAAAAGGTAACATATAATAATTAAAAGGTTCGTAACCCTTTGAAACCGTATCATACACGATAATTGCGTATGAATTTCACATTAACGTAACTCAACAGGTTGTAGATGAGCCTGATATAAAATATTAAAAATTAATGTATCTAGTATAAAAAATTAGCATATAAAAAGTATCAAATATTAACATATAATGTATAAAAAAATTATTGTATTATCGTATAAATTATAATTCATATATCACGTCTCATAGATAAGACAGAGACGGTGTGAAAATGGTTTTTGCAGAATTAAAAAATACAAAAGTGGAGAGGTTTATCTTTCCATTAAACTCAATTATATTACCAAAACTATTGCAACTCAACTCTAAGGATGTTTAGTGAAGGTAAAGACAATATTTGCTAATATTGTCCAATATATATATATATATATTCCTTTTTTTGGAAAGATTTAATTCTTATTAGTTTTTGAATTTTAATTCACTTGGTACTTTACATTTTTTTTATTGTAGCATTTTCCTTTTTAGGGCTTGTTTTCCAACTTTCTTTAAATTGTAACATCCCCATAACAAAAACAAAATGTTCTTCTAGTACAAAACCATGTTATGGAATAAGTATATGACCATCACATGTGGTTTATTAAGATATTTGTTTATGTGAAATTTAGATAATCACACTCTTAAAATGTTATAGGAGGTATTAAATTTGTTGAAAATGAACGGTATTGGTTAATCTCTTACAATTTCTCATAATAAAAAATAGAAATATTCTTTTTTTTTAATGATAAAAAAGACAACTATCACTGTGAAATTAATTTTTGACTGTTAAACTACTATTACAACATTTTATTTTTATTGTATAGAAAAAAGATTTATATTTTTTATTGGAGAAAATAGTTAAAGATTTATTATACACTAACAAAACACCCAACAACTTATATCAATTTATAAAAATAAAAAAAATCCCTCAATTGTCTGATACTAATCACAAATTTAAACTTTGGAATCAGATTAGGTGGTATGAAAATAATAAGAGATCAAGAAGTTTAACTGCTCAAAATTGTATTTTTTTTCCTAAAATAAAATTCAATAACAACCGAACTTTGGTGACAAAAATGGAATTTCCCTATGGAAAATGTAAATACGTAAATGGAGGAGCGTGGAAAAAATGACTTTGCCGATGAGCGTGGTGGTTGGTGATTGGTCGTTGCCTGTAGCGGAGAAGAATAATACAATTAAATAAAGGCAAAAAAGTTTTGTATATAGTTTGAAATTCGGAATGCTCATAGTCATAGTTTGAAATTGGACGACTTTTCAGTTTTTACACACACTCACACACTGTACTGTTCCCACTTAGACTACCATTTCTCACTATCAAACCAAACCCAAAATTGCTTCCGATCAATTCCCACTTCCACTACTGAATACTAAATTTTAACTCTTCCACTGACTTGCATCGCCATACCTCCGCCAACCTCCACCAACCTCCACCAATTACAGTATCTGATTTATGCTGTACATGTTTAACTTTTGGATGTTCAAAGGGTCTGATTGAAAAGTTATGAAAGAATAGAGATATAAAAGTGAAGTGGAAAAGGAAGGAATTTTGGCAGTGGGAAGACACAGTAAGTATTGTTATGGCATGGCGCCATGGCCGATTAGGAGGAGGAGGAGAGATGATAATATTATTAGAGAAGTAATTTCAGTATTCTTAGTGGGTTTCGGTTACATTTTTTTACCTGCATAAATGAAATGAAGATTCTTCAATTTGCTCTGCGGTTCGTGTTTCTGCACGTCGTCTTGATCGCTTTCGTTTTCGCCCCAAATGGTACTTTAATTATTGCTTTTCCCTTCTTTACTTGCTCTTTCCATTTTTTTTTCAATTTTTATTTTTTGAAATTGTTATAGCTAAGAATGAGAAGAGCTAATTTATAAGATCAGTGCGTTTTCTTCTTTCTTTTGCCTGTTGCCCAATTAGAAATTCTTTGCAGTGGGGTGCTTTTGGATCACTTATCAGTGACGATGATCATATCGGTTCTCTAATGTTTTTAAAATATTTTTTTTTCCTTTTCAATTTTTAATGTCAATTGGGTCGTTATTAGCTTTGAAATTCGGTGAAACTGGTGGGTTTTTGTTTACTTATTCTTTTCTTTGAATATATGTGACTTATAGTATTCAAACATGTATGTTAAACTTATAGGTTTATATGTTTAACACTTTAACTTTCTGATTGCTTTGTTTAATTCTCGATTGCTTGCCTGTTTATAGGAATTTATATTTTGTGCATTCCATCACACCAGACAAATGGAATTTCTTTTAGCCATGGGTTCAATGAGCTATCAACTAAATCCAAGAGAAGACATATGAGCACTTTTTTTTTTTTTGGTGGGGTATTCATGCAACAATCAGTCAAATTCTTGGAACCATTTTGAGATCAAATAAATAAAAATAATGACCAGAAGCAAGATTTTGTTAAATCACACAGCTAAATTTGAGTTAATGTTAGATATTCTTGTGTAAACTTTCTGATCTTTTAGAGCTTGGTTCCTACTAGTTTGATTCAGAAAGCTCTGTATGTGCATTGGTAGGTCTACTATTGCTATCATGCTTGCTACGCAACTGTAAATGTTCTTTAAACCAGTTGTTTGATTAGCCAATGACTTTTTCGTTTGTTACTTCTTTCAGCAAAGCTCATAGTGAAAGCATTCACTGGAACTTATGGAGTAAATTATGGAAGAATTGCCAATAATCTCCCTTCACCTGACATAGTTGCTACACTCCTCAGAGCTGCAAAGATAAAGAATGTTAGAATTTTTGATGCAGATCATAGCGTTCTCAAGGCCTTTAGTGGAACTGGACTTGAGTTGGTAGTTGGACTACCAAATGGACATGTAAAAGAAATGAGTACTAATTCAGATCATGCTTTGACTTGGGTCAAAGATAATGTTCAGGCATTTCTTCCCGATACACAGATTGTTGGTATTGCTATTGGTAACGAAGTTTTGGGGAACAGTGATAACTCTGATATTTGGGGATCTTTATTGGATGCAGCTAAAAATATTTATAACGCAACGAAAAAATTGGGGATAGATGATGTTGTTCAGATTTCTACCTCTCATTCGCAAGGTGTTTTTGATAATTCTTTCCCTCCTTCCAACTGTACGTTCAGGGAGGGTGTTACTCAATATATGAAGCCACTGTTGAACTTCTTTTCATCGATTGGGTCCCCGTTTTGTTTAAATGCTTATCCCTTTCTTGCTTATACATATGACTCGGACAAAGTGGATTTAAACTATGCCCTCTTTCAGAAAAATGAGGGAATATATGATGAGAAAACTGACCTTCATTATGATAACTTACTCGATGCTCAGATAGATGCAGCTTATGCTGCATTGGAGGAGGCAGGGTATGAAAAGATGGAAGTTATTGTTACAGAGACTGGCTGGGCTTCTCGAGGGGACCAGACTGAACCTGCAGCCACGATAAATAATGCTAGGACATATAATTATAACTTGCGGAAAAGGCTTGCTCTGAAGAAGGGAACTCCGCTGAGACCAAAAATTATGTTGAAAGCCTACATTTTCGCATTATTTAACGAGAATTTAAAACCTGGTCATGCTTCTGAGAATAACTTTGGACTATACAAGCCTGATGGGAGCATTGCATACGATATTGGGTTTCCTGGGCTAAAATCTTCATCTGCGGTTTCATCTTTGCTGACACTGAAGGTACCTTGCCCCTCATAGGCTTTTAGTTTGTTACTTGTGGACTATCTTTTGAACCCCGCACGCTTTTGAGCATTTTTTTTAGTTGTTAAATAAGTATCTTTTTCTGAAAATGTGTCTAATACTTTTAGCATTAGGATCTCTGAGTATTGGATGTGATGTACATAAGAAAGAGTGAAGGGATTTTATGGACTAGTGAGAAGAAGGAATTGGTTTTACCTGGCACCAGCATTAACTTGTTTTCATTTTAGAGAACTTATTGTGAACACCTCAACATACCTGTTGATTTTGTCATTAGGCTTTGATAAGTTTGAGCAACACCTTTCTACTTGTTTTATTAGCCTTGCATAGTACTCTCAATTGCAAGTCATACAATCTTCTACCTTGGTAAATCCTAAAGATAGCTAGAAACATTTTCTTGTTTGAACATACTGCATGCCTGTGATTCTGCCCACTTGTTCCCCCTTAAAACAGTGTTGTTTTTTCTTTTTAAAACTACAAAACAATTTAAGGAAAAGAAATCAGCCTCTGTTTTTATTTGGATTTTGGACTATGGGTAATTGCAAAAGGAACAGCACAGGCTCTACTATTGGTGTCTCTCTGTGGTTTTATGTCTAGAAGAAGAAAAGAACATATGCATATGTAACAAGTGTGTGTTTGCTTGTGTGAGGCATATATGTTATGGGTTGCAGTAAGTTTTAAGGTTGGTTGCCTATTCCTCTTGTAATAACCCTGATTGTGTGTTCTTATTCCATGAATCTACTGCTAGAACCGGAGATTCGTAAGATATTTTAGTTTCAGCTGTTCTTTTAAGCAATTTGATCAGCTAGTTGTCGTCTAGAGTAATGTGAAATTATTATTTGGAATCTCGGCTCGACCGATCAAGACTCATGAGAATCTCATTTATATTCATGCCAACTCTAATTAGTGGGATAAATGCTTGTTGAATAGTCATTAACAAATAGACATTGTAGGCATTCATTGACAATGCTGCTTTTACATTCAGAATTCATTATTGTGCTGCTGCCCTAACTATTTGTAACTTTAATGATCTGCATATCTTTCAGGAAATTCGAAGCGGAGGATTTGGAACCAATAGTTTGGTATTAGCAGTCTCAAGTTTATTGATTTTGATTTTATAAGTTGGTCGGGTGAGTAATACAAAAAAAAAAAAAAAAATTTAGAAAGAACAGAGCAGCAGAGCACCAATTTTTGTGCTAGTAAAATTAGTAAAGTAGGAAAATCCTTAAAAAAAAAAGAAAAATACCTCTAGATTAGTTACCATAAAATCTCACATTAAGATATATTGCTTCTTTTTCCTGGATTATATTCTTTTTTCTTCTTTTTTTTTTTTTTAAATATCGGTTTCAGCTATGTATATTTTCCTATTTCCAATAAGATTGGTGTTGGTATTTGTTAGTAATAATGTGCTTCCTTAACAAACCCCATTTCACTCGTTTGATCTTTTTGAGAATGGGTTTTGTTCTAATAAATATTTAATAATAAATAAATAAATAAATAAATAAACGAATGAATGATTTTAAGGTTTTTCAATTGTTAATTTTGAAATTTTTGCCCATATCCTCAGCCCTTAACATCACTTTCTTCAGTTCTTGTTTATTCTAACAAGACAAAAGAAGTTGACTGATGATGATGATGATTATGATGATGATGATGATTGGGCTTTGCATGTCGATTGCATAAATTCACAGGAAAGAAATTATTGTCGGCAGCCAGCAGAGCGGCGTCTTTGCTTGAATATTTCTGTCAAATTATGACATTTTTGTTGGGAACACATAATTACGTCAAAATCAATGCTCACTCACTGAACTCTAGATACACCTATTTCACACACACACACGCACACTACAATTCTGATGACACGAATACAACAAAAAAATTCTTATGGTGGCCGGGTAGCAATTCTTAAAAAATTCGGGGGTATTACTATTATTAATCATTAGTTACAATTCTTCAAAAAGGAGTTTCCATCCCAATTCCCAAGTCTATTTTGGTGTTCTCTGCAACAATTATAATACTCTGTACGTCTTTTTGAAATGGGCTGGCCCATGCTTAACCCAAAAAGCCCATCAACACGAATGGAAATGGTCTACTTTACGAATTTAGACAGCTCCTTTTTTTCTTTATTATTATTATTATTATTAATTTATTTAGTGTTGAAATAGACAGATCCACATGCCTCCTTTTATACCAAATCAAAAGACGAAAAGAGCCCAAAAGAATTATTATTTTTACTAAATTCATGTTCTTCTTCTCCTTTTTCCCCTCTATGTGTAAAACTTGTGATACATTGTGGAGTACATTCATGATTATTCTAGTATATCGGGATAAAAAAACTCTTGTTAATCCGATTCATATATAAGACATAATTAATATATAAAACAGATTATTAATTATCGTTAAAATTGTTATTCTAATTTTTTGTCTCTTTTGTAATGCGTTAAAATCTCAATTAACTTGTCGTTGTATATATAACCCAATTCACAGTCGAACGAACTACTAATATAAACTTAGGTTTTATGTCTGTTTATTCTTTGTGGCATTGAGAAAACAAAAGAAATAAATAAACTTATTTGAATTAAGGAAATAAAACCGGCATTCGCTTATTTTTGGAGGGTGTTTCTCTTAACTAATATATATTTAAAAAAAAAAAAACAGAATTGGCTTCTTCATGTCTTTGTTTTCAAAAGAAACAGTCGGTGATTGAACTAATATATTTATGGGGGAAACAAGAAAACCCGATTCTAATTGGAATGTATAAATTGTTCCGATAAACCAAGGGTTGGACCACTAGAGGAGAATTTGTCATTTCAAATTGAAAAAGAAAGCATTTGATGCCTTTAAAAGCTAACTTTTGAAATCAAAATGCTGCAATGTTCCTCCTCTACATGTGCAAATTTTCTCTAAAATATTTTGAAATTCATAAAACACAGAATATGCCTAGGATTTTTTATTTTTATTTTAGCAATGATAGGGGACTGAAAAATTAGAGTGAAAACTCAAAGTGACTAACGTGGCAGTGATAAAAAGACAAACTAATACCCTAACCAAATGATGAGTGAACCCTAATGGGTAATTGATTAGTTTGTCTTTTTATACATACCACGTCATCCACTTTGACTTTTCACTCTAATTTTTCACTCCCCCAAGCATTACTATTTTTATTTTTATACTTGGACAAACGATAATGTAAATCAATTCCTTTTTACTTTTTGAGATTTTTTTTTCCTTCTCAAGATACAATATCTTTTGGGAATAATGCGAGCCAAGAAAGAAAAATGTCCCAAAACCCAATATTAATGATAATAATTATTGAATGGCATCTGATTTCCAATTTCAATTTTCTTGTTTTCTGTTCATAAATTATAAATCTCTTCAAGCAGATTGAATGTCTGGATTGCATTTCTTGGTTCCTTCTGCGATGTGGACTAGACATCTTTTTTTTTTTTTTTTTTTCCTTCTATTATCATCAAATAATATATACTATCTGGCATTACCCTTTCACATGTTTATTATTTTTTATTGAGATTACTTCTTCACTTAAAACATACTATTTGTCTACTCTTCATTTATTTCAATTTGCTCAAACAAATGGCAAAAAAAAAAAAAAAATCGAAAGAGAAGAAGATCCTTATCCAATGATCTCGTGAACAAATGGACCCTGCTAGTAGACCTTTGGATTTCTTTGAAATTTTAAAAGACTTATTATAATACTCCCTCTGCATAGTTTTTTTGACATTTCAAATTTCAAATAATGAAAAAGTGGTTCTATCATAATTTATTATAATTCAGAACCATAGCTTTCAAAAGTTGAAAGGCCATGATGAGCGTGTGTGGGCCTTCGCCATTGTTTTTGATATTCAATGGAGTATTTCACTATTGAATTAGGCTAAATCTGTAATGCAATATTTAGAGATCAAATGATCTACTTATTTTGTCTAACATTTAAAATTATGTAATTTTACTAAAATTACATAATTAAAATCATAAATATCACTAAGATTACTTTACAATTATTAGACCTTAACCAATAAATGAATGAACCTATTAAGTAATTTTAATTAAAACAGAATAAGATAGGCAAAATCTTAAACGGAAAATTTCCGTATTCAATATTTAATAAGTCTCCATCAATTGCAGGGAAATTATTAATGACTCTTGATTAATGAGTTATCTCCGTACTATTATTAATAAACCAAATCTATGCAAAATATATTTCGTATAATTATGCTTAGTTGTTTGTTTGAACAAGTTTTCCTTTTATTTACATTTAAGACAAAAACTCCTTTTCAAGTGTTTATATTGATGATTTCTGTCATTTCTTTTAATTATTTTATTAAATTAACATTTCGAGACCATTTTAGGAAAAAAAAATAAAAGGGTTCGTAATTTTTTACTCAAGTGATCTCCTTTGAAACAAATTCATATATGTAAAATCAATTTAGAGACACAAAAAATAATTTAAACTTATACTTTCTGAAGTAAAATCAAGATCATACATGCAACGGTTATTTAATTATGATTTAAAAACACTCATAAAATTGTACATTACACATATGAAATATGTATGAGTTTTTGTGTTTTTTACTTTTTAAGAGTGCAATCCAAAAAGTTACACGATCCACAAGGGATAAGTTGATGTTGGTGTAAAATCCAAAATGCATGTTATTAGGTAAGTCGAAAAACACCAAAAACGGACTTAACCAAACATATACTTTCTAGAGTATACAACCCTATGCACACTTAGTTGATCAAGTCAACTAAGCATAATTTGATGAAAATGGCCATATTACGATGCTCACTGATCTTTGCTTGGCGAGTGCGCAGGATCAAAAGTTGTTTGGAAATTGGAAAGTTGGGGAAAGTAATCTAACCACCACAAAACGCACCAAATGTCGAAATCAGTTGAGTTGGCTCATCTCACTTGTTGGACCAAATCCCTTTTCTTTCTCATCTATCGACTTCATTAGCCAATCAACACCAGCCATTAAACCGCTATAGTCCTCCACGTTTACTCACTCTATCCTTCTTCACCCTTCTCTTCAGGACCTACACACTTCCATCATCAAAAATCAAGAATTCTCTTTCATTCATCTCCGTCTTCCATTTCTATATATGGAATTCTATGGTTGAAACTCAAGGACTCTTTTTGAATCTTTCATTTACCCAACTCCCCACAATTACTCCTCATCTTCAAACGGGGTCGACCTGAGAGCACATCATTTACTTGGAACCAACAAAAACCAAAAATGGCTGCAATAAGGATTCATTTTGCAGCACTTGCAGTCTTGGTTGTTCTTGCAACTTCAGCTGTTGGAAAAACCTCTGCAGCAACGTATGTGGTCAGAGACAGCGCCGGCTGGGGTATCCCCGTTAATGGTGGTGCTGCCGCTTACTCTGCATGGGCTTCTCAACATACCTTCCATGTTGGTGATGTTTTAGGTAAAACAAATATGATCTCTGTGAGCAAAATGCGGCACCTGCCTCTGAAGGAGTTGGATCTCTTTTAATTACCGGCTGATTTTCTTGATTAATTATGCGTATTGAGATTATTAGTTGTTTTTTTGCTGCAGTGTTCAATTTCCCAACTGGGGCGCACGATCTGGCTATAGTATCCAAGGCAGGCTACGATGGGTGCCTATCAAGCAACCCAATATCTCTGGTAACAGTTGGGCCGGCAACGGTGAATCTGTCTTCCCCAGGGGAGGCATATTTCATTTGCACCTTCAGCCAGCACTGTTCTTTGGGTCAACAATTAGCCATCAATGTCAGCTCCGGTACTACTCCTCCTACACCCCCAACTCCTCCTCCAGCTGCAACACCACCACCATCGACCTCACCCCCAACAACAACACCACCACCATCGACGTCACCCCCAACAACACCACCAGGACCAGCGCCACCAAAACCAGCACCAGTACCAGCTCCAGCAAAACCAGGACCCGCAGTACCAGTACCAGCTCCAGCGAAACCAGGACCCGCAGTACCAGTACCAGCTCCAGCGAAACCAGGACCAGCAACACCAGCACCGACACCAGGAACGTCAGGCCCATCACCAGCTCCTGGTCCAGGAGGAGCTGCACCACCCAGTCCTTCAGTGTCTCCTTCACCTAGTCCTGGCGGTGGAGCTGGTTCTCCAGAAGCCTCTCCACCACCTGGCGAGTCACCGTCAGAGAGTTTGAGCCCACCTCCACCTCCAAATGCTGCCCCTGCCTCAGTTACAGCTACAGCCACTATCTTTGTCATGTTTATGTCACTTGCTGTTGTCATTTTTTTCTAGATCTTTAATTACCATGGATGGATTATTCTGCATAGGGAAATTTTTTTTACGTGCGCCATTTTACTAGTTGTTTGAGTTAATTGAGAGTGTGACATGAATTTTTTTTTTTCTTTGCTCTTTTTTCTTTGCTCTTTGTCTTTGGTGGTTTATGATTTCATATTGATTGATGCATTGATGGATATTTAGTGGTCTACATAGATAAAATAAAGGTGTTTCTTAATTTTCAGCTGCAATTCTTGTGTTTTACTTAATTTGGAATGGTGGTTGGATTATCATTAACTTGGAACTGTTCTAGTGCTCATATGAGAGTCATGAGTGGGCTAATAATCCAGCTCCCAGCCTAGAGTGTAGTCCTGCAAAGTGTGGCTGTCCACTTTTGTTTTCCAATTGTCCATTATCGATGATGAAAGCAACCATTCCCACGGCTTTGGTAAAAGGCATTTACTACTTTACGCGGATTCATTTATTAACCTATGAACCTAGCATTTTTTTTTTTTTAAAAACTTTTTGGGCCTGAAATTGGAGTTCCAGAAAATGCTGTGAAAGAAATCATAAAGTTAAGGTGAGAACTAAGGACCCCATGAGGAGATGTATCTTTGGTCTAATATTATTTTGTCTTGCATTTAAGAATTTACTTATAGTTTAGTTAAAATTTAATAATAATTATAGAGTAATTTTGATAATATTTATGATTTTAATTTTATTAAAATTATATCATTTTAAATATTAGATACAATAAGTCAGGATAATATTGGACAAATAATCTTATATATGTTGCGGCATGGCAACGTGATGAATTTGAGGAACTAGCTTCTTCAAAGTAAGATTGTACAAATCCCAATTGGAGAGTAAATTAAAATGATGAGCCAAAATACAAAAGGTAAAGTGTAAGGTTTTTGAAACTTGAATACTCCCGTTCTCTAATATATGTCATCATTTTAGCTTATATTTTTTTTTATTAAATAAGTGTCATTTTACAAATTTCAATGCAAAAAGTTTAAAAACTTTCAATTTTACCCTTCGTTTTATTACTAAAAAGAAAAGATAGAAAATTATAATTATAAATATAAATAAATAAAATAATTTATTACTTTTCTTAATTTGTTGACATATTTGTAAAATGATATTTATTAGAGAAAAAAGGAGTATCTCAAAGGCCCAATTGAGAATTTAGCACACCACTTTCCTTCCAAATTCCAAAAATTAAAATTAACACTTTTTCAACAGTGTAGAATCTGTAGATCCTCGAGCCTTCATTCACGCCATGCACAGTTAAGAAAATGTTATTTGGAGGGCTCACATCCACATTCACCCACCGGCCACCACCGTATATTATCATAAAGTATAAAGATAATACTTTAATCCGAAATCTTTGAATTGTTACAGTGACTGTCAAAATTATTGCCCCGATCCATGAGTTGACCTCTGCCATTGCTGATGTAATTCATCATCCATGTTGATCTCACAACAAAGATCACTGAAAATTACTCTAACTTTATTATATCAATGTAACTTATTTTTGTTAATTTGATTATAAATGGCCTCCCATTAACAACTCCATCAGGCTTTATCTTTCTTGGTATATATATATATATATATATATTGAACATGAAACGGATGCACAATGTACAAAGTTCATTTTCAGTCCTGTTCAGTTTTTGATATATTATTTAAAAAGTAATAATAATCGTCGGGTCGACTCAACTGAGAACACAAAGTGAAGATAAGTATGGGCAGGAGAAATAATTCAGTGATGCTGGTTGTGGTGATAGCTGCTGCTGCTGCAGTCGTTCCTGGCTTGGCTGCTACGTATCATGTAGGGGACTCCTCGGGCTGGATGCCCCCAACCGCTGGCTTTAATTTCTCCAACTGGGCTGCCCAACATACTTTTGTGCCTGGTGATATTCTCAGTAAGTTTCTCTTCTTTAAGACGTATCCACAACATGGATCGGCCCAACGTCCCTTTATGGGTGTCAGTGTGTGTGTGTGTGTGTTTTTTTGAAAGAAGTTGGGATTGATTTTTTTTTTTTTTTAAAAAAACATCTTGTGATTTAAAAAAATTTCAAGTTACCCATTTAAAGATTTACCTTTTTTTTTTCTTTTGTGATTTATTTTTTTTAAAACACAAAATATCTAAATTTATAATACTTATTTTTAGATCTATTCCGTCCAATCCTCGAAAGTATTTGAAATTAATTGTAATATATTTTTTTTGAGCATAATCAAACACTAAAAAAAAAATTAAAATTGTGCAGTATTCGACTTCATCACTGGACAACACACGGCAGCCAAAGTTACAGAAAATGATTATGCCAATTGCAACACTGCAAATCCAATAATAAATCAAGGAATTGGTCCAGCAAACTACACACTCGCTGCTGGCTCCTCTTTTTTCATATGCACCTTCAGCAACCATTGTTCTCAGGGACAAAAGTTAGCCGTAACCGTGGCATCTTCGGCGCCTTCTCCTCCTTCCAATACACCGCCACCACCGAGTTCAGCCAAAGCTGCGGCTGTTGTTGCTTCTTCATTAATCTTTCTTTCCATTTTCACGACTCTCTTTAGGCTGCATGGTTGTTGTTATTAATTATTTAATATGTTTGGTTTCATTGGAACTCATCCATTCCTGTTCCTGAGGGCTGAGCCTTAGTCCGTGTAATTTTATTAAATAATTAGTGCGTGTTTTATGTGTATTTTCTTTTCAATTTGTTTGGCTTCATTTTTATTTTTTTTTATTTTTTTCCTATTTCAATATACGTACAGTTCTAGTTAATACATCAGATCTGATCAGGCATAGTTAATTTCACGCTTTCATAATATCACTCTTTCAAAATGTATAATCCTTTTTATGAACTCAAACACATGCATGACCTACGCTACGTACGTATTATCTATTTTTTTTTTCCTTTCAGATTATAATAGGAGGACAAATCAATATTTTAATAAGCTAATTAAATTTATTTTTTGATTATTAGATCAAATGATAAAATTAATTCTAAAATTTAGTTAAATTATGAAACGAAATTATAACTTATAAAAAACAATCTCCTACTATTAGTAACCAAAAATATATGTACTAGAGAATTTCTAAAATGGCTATGATATTAATATTTACATTTACCTTTCATCGTTAATCATTCTCGTAAGTATTTGGTGATAATATTGTATTGTCTCTTGGTATATTAATGTCCGTTTTAGCCACTAGGGTTCCCTAGTGGTTAGAGAGTTAGCGTTCTGATTTTCAACTCTAAATTAAGGATGTATATGAGAATGCGTGTGTTTAAAAAAAAAAAAAAAAAACATGTCCATTTAATACTAGGAATTGTTGTTCTAGATCAGGACATTCGAAATTAACGAACTTGAGACAGCCCAATTGGTAGTATTATCTAAGATTTTGGTTTGAATATTCGTAGCAATAAATTGGGTGATCTGAATTGAATCCTCATTCATAATTTCATTTATAGTTTATAGTTTAGACCATAATAATACTTTTTAAGAAGAAAAAATCGATGAGAAAGAGTTTATTAACTTAGGATGCATCAATAACGAATTGAGAATTAATTTAAGAGAAAGTTCTAAACAGTCAACTGAAAGAAAGCGTCACAAATGGGATGGCAAAAACTTGGTCATTAACAAAGCAATTTAACGAGTGTGTGTATGTGTGCGGGATGGGTACATTATGGTAAGAAATTCACAAATTTCTGCCTACTATTTCAGACTTTTTTTTTTAAAAAAAAAATAACCAACGCATTCTTTCTTGACTATTGAAGGTGTCTAGAACTCAATTATCACCTTCCTTGGATGTTTTGTTAAATTGATCATACATTAATTGATCTTTGCATTATAAATTGATTCCGTGATAAAATTACCAATTCCGAGAACAATTTATTTTACAATATTAGCAGTATTACCTTCCTGTAATTTTGACTTACCACATTAATTAAGAAATGCATTAACGGATTCAAGATGACAATAAGTCAACCAAAATATCATCCATAACAAAAACTCATATATGAAATAGGTAATTAATAATTGTTAAAATCTTGATTCTAAATTTCTGTCATTCTTATTATACTTTGAAATTATGATTAAATCTCGTATCATATATGAACTCGCTTCACATGAAACCTAGCGTTCTTAAACCATCATTTAAACTCTCTTCTTAATCCACAAAATTTGACATTATCCTACCAACCAATAATTCCTTCGTTATCATATTAATATTTTTTTAATTTCTTAGACATTCAGTCACTCTCAAATTATAAGGACCTGGTCATTCCGAACCTTCTTTACAATTTTGTTCGAGAACCCCGTTGAGTCAAGTCAAGACAATAAAGTCGTTAAAACGAGTACTGATGATACATGTGAATTAGTAATTAGGCAATAACTTGGGAAAGTTTTAATTAAAAAGTGATTAATTCTAGTGTGTTTGGTAAGTTTTCTTAGTCAAATTTATCCCAAAAAAATTAAAAAAAAAAAATAGAGCAAATTTTGAATATTAGTAAATCCATAATATATTTACGGGAAAAAAAAATCCCTATCATACAATTAGTCATCGTTTGATTTCAGTGACTCAGTCTTTTCTCCTTGCGTGATAGTAACATTATTTGCCGGTATATCTAAAACTCTTCTTCAATTATTCCACAAAAACAGAAAAACTGAAGCTCATCCTTTTTAATCGATTTTTTTTCATTTTTTTTCATTTTTCCTCTCTGCCAATTTCATTTTTTTTTAATCAAATTTAGAAAGAAAAAAAAAACAATAAATGACGAAATTTCTCATATGTTCATGTAGCTTGTGTGTCCAAATTCAATTTCGTAAACTTTGTATAGACTTTAATTTCTAACTACTCAGCAAACGATTTTGTCAAAACAAAAGTTAACAATTGTAACTCTAAATTCTCCAAAGTCCAAATATAGACCCCATTTAATACACAAAAATGTCCACAATACTATTAATTAATTAATTATAACGATTTTCAAGCCGCCATGTATGTTTGAGTCAGTTTGTTTGACAACTGACGATTGAATGAAGAAGAAATTAAGTAGAGAAACTTAATTGTGATCAACTTGAGGCGCAAGTTCTTTAATTAGTCTGTCACATTAATTTGTGATCAATATCTATAAATACACATTTCCGTATCTAACTTGCTCTTATCCTCACAAGTCAGTTCACCAATTTAGTTTTTCTGGACAAAGTTTTGAACCAAAACATGAGGACTGCTTTATCTGTATTCGCTCTAGTGGTTGCTGCAGCAGTAGCAGCTTCTCTATCCACCATAGAAGCACAAAAGATTCACGTTGTTGGTGACAACTTAGGTTGGATTGTACCTCCAGGAGGTCCCATTGCTTATTCCACCTGGGCTAGCTTGCAAGACTTTTCCGTTGGTGACATTCTTGGTACGTACGCTGCTACGTCCAATTAATTAATCCTGTTTAATTTGATCATTTTTAAGGAGGACTGTAATAGTACTGTACTGATGATGCATGATTACAATTAATTTGCAGTTTTCAATTTCAAAACTGGAGAGCAAGATCTGGCTAGAGTTACAAAGGAAGCATTTGATGCATGCAGTTCAGCAAACCCTTTATCACTTCAGACAACGGGTCCTGCAAATTATACTCTTAGCTCAGCTGGAGACTACTATTTCATAAGCACCCTCGACAATCACTGTTTCTTTGGGCAAAAGTTGGCAATCGTTGTTTCTGGTCCTCCTCCTCCTCCTGCCCCAGTTTCTCCAAGACCAGCAGTGACTTATACTGTTGGAGATGACTTAGGATGGATCGTCCCTCCTGGTGGTCCGATTGCTTATGAAACCTGGGCTTACGGCAAGACTTTCTTTGTGGGAGACACTCTACGTACGTAATTCTTCTTATTCTTTTTCTTGATCATTCGTTCGAATTACACGTGAATCAAGTATGAAAATCTCATATACATATCAATGTCTGGATTGTGTGCATGCAGTGTTCAACTTCGCGACTGGAGATCAAGATGTTGCCAGGGTTACCAAGGAAGCGTTTGATGCATGCAACTCAACAAACCCTTTATCACTTCAGACGACAGGTCCAGCAAATTACACCCTTACCTCTCCCGGGGAATACTACTTCATAAGCACTTTGAAAAGTCACTGTTTCTTTGGACAAAAGTTGGCCATCAGTGCGATTCGTAGTTCATCTTCATCTGGACCAAGTGCTAGTCCCGCCCCTCCTCCACCACCAAGACCCAGTCCTACCCCTGTTGCTCCAAGACAACCAATCACTTATATTGTTGGAGATGACCTCGGCTGGCTTGTCCCTCCTGGTGGTCCAATTGCCTATTCCACTTGGGCTTACGATAAAGTTTTCGCTGTGGGAGACATTCTAGGTAAATTCTTTGCTTCCTCAATTTCTCTCACAAACAAACAATTGATCAACTCGATCAAGAATACAAAACAACATTTATGCATCATCAACATATATATAAATCTCTTTCTTTCTTTGTATAGTGTTCAACTTCAAAAACGGGACACAAGATGTGGCAGAGGTGAGTAGATCAGCTTACGGGAACTGTGACACTGCTAACCCCATTAGATTGATAACCACCAGCCCGGCAAGAATCACATTAACTTCAGCTGGCGATCATTTCTACACCTCTACATACTCACGACACTGCTTCTTGGGACAAAAGCTTGCTATTAGTGTCACCGACTTCGGCACTGCACAATCCCCCAGCATCGCTGAATCTCCATCAGAATCTCCATCAGATTCAATTTCTCCGGCAGGAGGACTCAATGGGGCTCCGCCTCCGTTCAATTCAGCCACCCGTCATTCAGTCTTAGGCTTCTTTGCCTGCTTGGCTATTGCTTTTGCTTCTCTTTTAGTATTTTGATTGCATTCGATCGACACTGTCCATTTTATTTACACTTTGATTTGATTGTTATATATTTGTTTTTGTAACATTTTTATACACTCTTGTCTCATTCATGAGATGTTATCCATTTCTTTTCCATTCATAGTATAATAAAACACCGATGGGTTTACCGGTTTTGGAAGGATATTGTTTCTTCTTCTTGTAGCTCTAATAGTAATAATTGCATCATGAGTTTCGGTTTTGACATAAGTTTCAGCACAATACCAAAGTACCAAACCAGTATGACCAAAATCTTTTCTTTTTCCTTCCTGATATCTGAGATTGAGGACGAAGACCATTTAAATCAATAAACCGAATACAACAGTGTCTTAAAGTACCGATTTAAGCATTTATTTCAAGAACTTTCTCCAACCCAATTTTGGGGTACTAAAATGGTTAGAAAAGTATTGGAAGTAAAAAAACAGTACTTTTATAATCCAATTAAATAAATTGTCATATGTTACCATTATCTATAATGAAAACACATATTATTATTCTCTATTAATTATCTATTACTATTAAATGCATGTATGCATGATCTCTTAAACTTTTGAGTTTTTGAGATGATGACTATGATTTCAACTGATTGAGCACTACCATCGACATGCTAAAGAAAAGTTAACTCAATCGCATTGGCCAAATCATAACAAAATTTTAGGGGGTTGAATAGAGATTTGTGGGAGAAAAACTTTCTTTGTTGGTTGCTGAACGCGATTCAACATGATTTTCAATCAGTTGATTGAGTAATTATCTTTTTTCTAAAAAAAATGAAATACGATCGTTTTGGACAAACAAAAAAATAGAGATTTCCGGATGGAAATGGGGATTGGAAGCCATCATACTCTTAAGGTTCGGACGAGTTAAGTAGGGGGTTGGAGCCTCAAGGCCCACTTGATTCCCCTGCTCAATTACTATCATTATTATATTATGAATCTCATCCTCATTGAAATGTTTATTTGTTGGGACAAAGTTACGTGTCTATTTATTATCATAAAATTTCTGAATGAAATAATTACGTTGTAGACAAAGGACGGAGCGAGAATGGTTGAGAAAAGGAAAGGTAGTGAAGAAAATTTTCCTTTTTATTTATTTTTTGAGTTCACTTAAAGAAAGGAAATTGTAGTTGTTAAGAAATTTTTCTCTCTATGCACCTTATAGAAATTTCTCAGAAACAATCATGATACAAGTTTTTGTTTGGCATTAAAAATCGAGGAGATATTCTATTCAACATTATTTCTGTCTTATCATATTCAAGATTAAACTACGTAGTAGGGTTTTGGTTAGAATCTTATAATTGTAAAATGATTTTAGTAATATTTATGTTTTTAGCCCCTAATTTTAGTTAAACTACGTCGTTTTGGACATTGAATAAAATAAGACAAAAATAATCTTGGACAAAAGATCTGATCTTGTAACAATCATGATATATACCATTTGCACTAAAATATAATATTAAATAAATGGTTAATTATACCTTAAAGTTTGATTAAGTTATTAAATCAACCTTGAAATTTTAGACAAATTATGAGGTTTAAATATATAGTTACAAGAAATAGCTCCATACCCTTTCGGCTGACACGGGATCTTCTGTCCAAGATTTTGTCTGTCTTATTCTGTCCTAATTAAAACTACGTCGTAGGGTTCACTAATCTCTTGGTTAGGGTCTAATAATTTTAAAGTAATTTTAACGATATTTATGCATTTAGTCCTTACTTTTAATGAAACTACGTAATTTTAAACGTTAGATAGAATAGGACTGGATAAATATTGGACAGAGGATCTAGACTCCTTTCGGCTAGCTGTGTGTTCCTGATTTTAACTGTTTGGATTGTGCTTCCAATGCAATTATTTTGAAAAAATTAAAGTGTCCCAAAATAAGTCTACGTACAGTATACATTAACATTTAATAATATTACTAAAGGATTTCGCTCCTATTACATTACTCTTTGGGGATAGGAATAATGATTAATAGGAACAATAAGAGGCATTTCTATTTCATAATTAGAAGTAAAATTCTTAGATTTATGAAATACATAAGACAGCATATAGCATTTGCCAAGGATATTTTCATTATTAGAAAACGGATATTGAAAGATCAAAGACAAATAGACAATTAAATATCGTCATAGTTTCAACCATAAACAATGTCGAATAGAAATCAGAGTCGGTTGGCACCTTATGTGAAATCAACGATTTTGGGTATGGAGGAATTATGATTACAAGACTAAAACTGAAAAAGAATTGACAAAAGTTTACTCAACTAAAAATATATTATGAAATTAAATAATTAATCTTATTATATTTTCACTTGCTTGTCTATCACTATAAGGAAATCATTATAATTTGACTAAATTACGTGATTGATTTGATAACATAATCAATTTGAAAGGAGGTAAATGTAATTAACCATTGAGAAAATAAATAAAATAATTAAAGCATTAGGAATTCATGCGACTTGGAGTCTAGATAGAAGTTGGAAGTTTCCAAATTGAAGCATTAGTAAACCCTATACATTATAAGGAAAAAAAAAGTCATTTTAATCAAATTCCATTCCATCACGAGTATTCTATATTTGAACAAATTAACAATTCTAGAAATTCCGTGAAAATATTACCAACGCCCCATTTTGTTGCCACGACAACGCGTCGCGGAGAGAAGTTAGACTGCCTTTTCATCGATGCTTCCTGCCTGCCTCGTATCATCACCGCCTCCAATTTTATTTTTAAACTTCTCAAAGTTTTTACTTTGACTGAGTCTTCCCACAAAAAAACAAAAGGACAACATTAGTAAAACCAAATAATCAAATTGGAAATTTGGAATAAATGTCATATTTCCAATAAGAAAGCAAGAAAAGTTTGAAGATTTGAATCCAAATATACAATGACTAAGCAGCAAAAAAATCCCAAAGTCCAAAAGATTAGTTGAGAGCACTCACCCGTTCACACTTCACAGTCTTACGTTGAAATCTCTACATGAATTATGTATTTGATTCTTTTGGAATTAAAGGGAAATAGTCTCTAAACTCGGCCACCATTCGTGGACCAATTATTTTTAAGATTTGACTTGGCTTTTTGTAACACTGAGTCAATCATTTCAATAACCCGTCATCCATTGATTTGCTACTGTATTTTGGTCAATATTGCATTATGTTTTTTTCCTGACATGGGATTATGTTAGGCCATCATGACACGCTTATGGAGTCATGGATGAAATCCAAGTTCCCTATATATATATATATATATAAATGTCTCTTGAGGAGCTCATCTCCAACTACAAAGCTGAGTTTGTTTCTGAGTTTATCTCCCTCATTCAACCATTAACACACCATTGTTTGAATCTAACACAACGAGCTCTATACACAGCCCGACCTTAGAAGGGGAGAATTGAAAGAAAGCAAGGCTGAGTAGGGGCGACCTGAAATTCAAGAACACAAAAAAAACACCAAAATGGCAAGAAAGTTGAACATGTTTTTTCTTGTAGCACTTGTTGCTGCCACACTACATTGCTCAGTTGCACAAAGAACACACATAGTTGGTGATTCTTTGGGTTGGATCGTCCCACCAGGCGGCGCCGTTGCCTATACCACCTGGGCTTCCACACAATCCTTCGTCGTGGGAGACATCCTAGGTAAAAACTAGTTATATATATATATAAGAAATTTCAGGCCAATTACTGAATATCTAATATGCTCTTCCACGATCTAATTACATAATTATTACATTGTGTTCATGTATATATATAGCAAATCAAGCAGCATCCAATTAATTGAAATTTTGATGCATGCAGTTTTCAACTTCCCAACTGGAGCACATGATGTGGCCAGGGTAAACAGGGCATCTTTTGATTCCTGCAATTCTACAAATCCCATCTCACTGGTTACCACCGGGCCAGCAAACATTACGCTAAATGCTGCTGGGGAACACTTTTACATTTGCACTCTCCCATCCCACTGTGGCTTGGGACAGAAGTTGGCTATCAATGTTTCTGCTGCCCCTTCCACCTCTCCACCACCTCAAACTGCCACCCCTCCACCATCACCGGTAGCTACACCAGAACCCACTCCTTCCCCTGTACCTGCAACATCTCCTGCACCCTCTCCTTCTTCTAGAGCTGCACAAACTTACGTTGTTGGAGATAGCTTGGGCTGGACTGTCCCTCCTGGTGGCCCCATTGCCTATCAAACTTGGGCTAGCAACAAGACCTTTTTAGTTGGCGACATTCTAGGTAAGAAACCTCCATCGATTCCTTGCTCAGTTTATTTTCTGAAAAAAAAATTCTAATTTTTTTTTAGCTGATATGCTAATGGTTTTACATTGTGCAAATGCAGTCTTCAACTTTACAAGCCCACATAATGTTGCTCGAGTGACATCAAAGTCAGCCTATGATTCTTGCAACACATCAGCCACCAATGCTCCAATCACCACCAGTCCTGCCAGGATCACCCTCACCACTCGAGGCGAACATTTCTATATTTGCACCGTCCCTACCCACTGCTCACTGGGCCAAAAGTTGGCCATCAACGTCAGCGGAACTGCGGCCACACCAGCATCAGGCCCTGCTCCGGCCACCGCCAGGCCTCCTTCCAGCCCTGCCCCTGGGCCTTCTTCACCCGGTGCCACCCCTCCTTCTAGCTCTACCACGCCACCACCTTCCAGCTCTGCCACCCCACCTCCTTCCAGCTCTGCCACCCCACCCCCACCATCTTCAACTGGTGGATCTGCTCCTCCTCCACCAAACTCCGCTCCTTCCTTCGCCGGAGCAGCATTACCTATCACTGTCGTGGCTGTTGCCTTGGCTTTTTTCTATTAGATTATACTGGGATAGTGATGATCATTTTTATTAGTAGCATGTAATAATAATAATTCATTTTTGTTAAATTTTCGCATCATACAGATTGAACCATTTTGTATACCAAATAACAGTTGAATTGTTTTGATTGATTTTGTATTAGTTCAACTTTTCACATCTTTCTGCCAATTAATCTAATTGTTTTGAATAAAAAAAATAGCATAATCAAGAGAAAAATGGTTTTATATCTCGTGATAAAGAATAGCAAAATAATGTTCCTAAATACGTGTAAATCTTGTAACATTCCACAAAGATGAAAATCAAATAATAATAATTATAAAAAAACTTGGATAATTTATTGTGGGAATATTACTGTACCCTTACATAGACATACTTAGATGGTTGAGATTTTATTTTGTTGAAATTTTGTTTGGATATTTTAGTATAAATTAATGTTTTAGAATGTACAAACTAATAATCCTAAAAAAAAAAAAAGTAAAAACTTCCTCCAACCAAGAAAGAAATGTCCATGACAATTAGGCATCCATGATGTAAATTAATTAAAAGATTATAGTGGTCAAGAAGTTGTTTTCAATCTAAATTCTTAAAAAAAAAAAAACATACATTAATACATTAATAGAAACAAACGTAAACTGGATCATGTAAAATTAATAACAACGCGTTTGCGTATCTGAGTCTTTCTTTTGATTTGTTCAGTGAAGGCATTATTAATGAATTCCGTTGCTTTCTGGCCAATTAATCAGAAATATTTTCAAAGGAGAAAAAAAAAGTCATTTTCTTTGTCTGCATCTATAATTCAACATTTACATGAATAATAGAATCGAGTTGAAAATGAGGTTTTTTGATCAAAATATAAAAAAAGATGATCAAATTAACTCATTCAAATGAGTGAACTTTTCTATTCCTTAGAGAAATTATCATTAATTAACGTTAGTGGTAATTAATCCCATATGATGGATCCATCGATGGTCTTACATATGCAATTTAATTAGTCGTGAAAAATAAAGTAAACTTACCCGTTTTGGTGGAAGAATGAATGTATACATATAAATGTTTAATATATTAATGGTCCAAATTAACCATTGTTGTAGCCTTAAACTTTGATCAGGACTACAAGAATATTATTAATCGTTCACCCAAAAACTATTTTAAGGACTACAAGTTACCATTATTGACTAGCAAGTTTGTTGAAAATTACTAATTATGAAACTAAGCATGCTCATTTATCGTTTTTTTTTTTTAATTTTTGGGAGCTGCAGGAAGATATGGAAAAGTTTAAAATATAATAACCAAAGAAAAATGTTGCTATTCTAATTCTCATTCTTATAAGAAGAAGTACGTTAATTAGTTCTACACAACAAAGATTCACATCACAGGGGTTTATCCGAACCCCATTTAATCTGCATTTATAATTTCTATATATTATGCTACAAATATTGAAATTTTTTTTTTGTTATAGTTGCTCAGCTAGCTGATTCTGTAACAAATTAATGCATGCCCAAGTGCATAACCGGTCCTCCTTCAATGAGGCCGCTAGATTACTGAAGATATATAATTCATGGTGCACGTCGTGAAGCAGTTCTATTTGAGAAAGTGTTAATAATCACCAACTCATCAGTTTTTATGGTTAACTATAAATACTTTCTCACCATGTGTGCAATACTCCATCTGTTCTCCAATAAGTGTCGTTTTAGAGTTGTGCACAATAATTAAGAAAATTGATAAATTCTCTTATTTACACATATTTATAACCATAACTTTCTCTCTTTTCTTTTAAATAACATTATATAGATAAATGGGACTAAGGGTAAAATTGGAAGCTTTTAGAATTTTTGCATTGAAATTTGTAAAATGGCACTTATAGAACAAAAAAGGTGAGCTAAAACGACACTTATTAAAGAACACAGAGGGAGTATGTATTACTATAATATGGGGACATGGGATCTTATGTCCAAGATTCTATCTTCTGTCTTATTGTGTCTTAATTAAAACTACTGTCGTAATGTTCACTAATCTCTTAGTTAGGGTATAATAATTATGCATTTAGTCCCTACTTTTAATAGAACAACGTTAGACAAAATAATAAATATTGGACAGAGGATTTGGTCTCAATATGGGGTTGACTCTTTACCCAGTGCACGTACCCATAAAATAATAAGACATTGTGTTATTATATTGAGACATATTGTAAACATGGCGAAAAAATACTTGTACTTGACAACTAACACAACTTCAACTGATGAGCTAGTATTTATTAATCAATCCATACTTTCTCTCGTTCTATTTAAGCCCTTATAGCTAGGTCATGTTAAACTAATCCTTATGTCCGGCACAGCTTAATAAGGACTAAGTTTTCTCTAAGTTTGAACTGATTTTAACTGTCAAGTAAATAGTACGATGCTTGAGAGTCGCATGCAACTTTTGATCTTTCTTCCTTTTTGTTAAGATCCTATTAATATAGGTAGCGTATTAGTTTCATGAGATTGATCTTGATTGTTGCACACTAGGACTAGGTTCTATTCTATCATCCTACGTATAATTTTCCACAAAGAACCATCGAGAAACAAAAATAATAGTTAAAAGACTGGAAAACTCAGTCATGCATTGTCAAAAAGTCAAAAACCCTCTAGAATTTTGACACAATCTGTGCCAGACGCCTTATTTGAAAAGGGATCAACTCCTGTAGCGTAGTAGTCTAGTCGCTGAAACTGAAAGCTTCAAATTAAAGCAGCTCTTCTCTGATTAGCAGCAATTCATCCCATCATTTCTTTTAACTCCATTGCTAGCTTTTAAATTCTCTATAAATATATATATATATATATATATATATATGAGAGCATACTCAAAACTTATTTGCATTGCAACCAGCCCTGAAGAGATCATCCATCTTTTTCTTGTTCTTTAATTACTTAGTGTACTGATCATCAGGGGCAACCTGCTGAACACATACTCTATAGAAAATGGCCAGTACTATTCAGAAGAAGGTATTATTCAGTTACATGATCCTTGCAGCAACACTACTGATCGGTGCAACTGCAGACACATACACAGTTGGAGACGACCTTGGATGGAATATCCCTCCAGGCGGTTCTGTTGCATACAGAACCTGGGCTGGCCTCAAAGATTTCTCCGTTGGAGATACCGTAGGTACGTACGTGACCATTCATCGTGTATATATCTCCTGGAATGGATCATAGGTTTAATTTAAGATATATATCCATCGGTGGTTTTTCTTTTCTTTTTTTGGCTAATGATGATTAATTTGTCTACAATGAACATTTAATCTTGCGCAGTTTTCCAATGGAATAGCACTCACACAGTAGCCCAAGTGTTCAAGAACGAGTACGATGACTGCACAGCAACAAATGCTATTGGTGGAATTCATACCACCAGCCCCTACTCCTTCGTCATTAATTCAACAGATCCTTCCTACTTCATCTGCACAGTCGAAAACCACTGCCGTTTTGGACAGAAGGTCACCATCCAGGTTGGAGCAGCCTCCTCTCTCACCAGTTCCAGCGCCTTTTCTGCAATTTTCATGGCCGTGATAACCATCTATCTCTTGAGTCTCATGTAAATGAATCTGTGTTTGTTCTAAGAAGATCTTGTCCCTAGCCCATTTATTATTAATTATAATTATTATTTTTACATTAAAAGTTCTAGGTTGGAGTTGAATTCATCGTGTAATTTGTATGAAAGCATTCCTGTCTCACGTCCGGAATAAATAAAAAGGATTGTATTTGGTTCAAATTCTCAAAACAAAAAAACTTTGCTTATTTTCTGATTGCTTCACTCTTCATGCCGGGTCTCTTCGATGGGCCTTTTCCAAATAATCTTTACAGATTGTGAATGAATTGATACACAAAATCTTCAATTTTTGCCATTTTGGAGGCAGTAACATATTACATATAGTGTTAATATCAACAGGAGAGAAACTACAAGTACCCCAGTTAGCCAGCTAGCTAGGCGGTGGCGGTGGGCACAAATGCAGAATAAGCAAAATTTGTTTCAGTTGAAAAAGGTCACCATTTGCCAAATATATAATTTGCTGAGTGCTCTGCGTAGAGGTTTGCCGTTGTGATTGAATCAAGACCCACAAATGTGGACATTCTTGGTCCCGGACATGACCAAACTAATGTCATTCGCCGCCCAATCTCAAAGTAACAATCGATTATCGATACAATCATACAACAGTCCATCAGTCATAAAGCACAACTTAGCAACAAAAACTTTTGCTTCTCTTTTGTTTGTGTCACAAATGGGGATGGTCACGACAAGTCATGCTTTGGAATGCCCTGGCTGTCTCTGTTTTTTTTTTGACGTACCAAAAGAGAACCTTTAACATTGAAAAGATGAGGCTTTGTCCCATTTCAAGAAACCTCAAATTTAATAAATTACTGTCTCGCTCTTTTCATTAGAGTTTAGACAACTGTGTCTTGTCTTTTTTTTTCATTTTGATAAGAATACATTAACTAAAGTTTTTACGATAGTGCGATAAGAATACATTTTTACTTCCAAAATCCAAAGTTCAAACATAATGTATCGAAGCAATACATATGCTTTTGCTCTTTCATTTCGATCTTCAAGCTAAAAAAGTGTACATCAAAGGCTTGATCTGATCCTAATATGAAGTTCTGTCAGCTAGAAAAGATAACACAAAACCAGTTAGGGCCCTATACACAGATGAACTGACCTGAGATAAAGGGACATTGACATTAAGACCCCATAGTGGTGACATTCCATAAAAATGGTCGCAATAATCTAACACAAGTCCCTGTCAACTCTAGAATCACTCCCCCTCCACCAATAAATCATGTCAATTCACATTATGCTTTGAGTATGTTTCAATTCTCTTCATGTTTTACTTTTAGATCTTCACTTTGATCAATCATTACACGACAACAAATAGAACATGGAGCAAAGGGGGCTGCCGTTGAATTTTACCATCGTGGCAACTTGCAACCCTCCAATTGGAAAGAACTTCATAAATGAGGAACATGATGAGCAGAAGCTGCACTAGGAAATAATTTTTGGCCTACAAAGTTAAGTACTAGAATGGAAAAGAGAGTGATTTATGAACTCTGCCTCTTCCTTTGATTAGAAAAATGGTGGGGAGTTGGGTTTACCGGCCAGAATATTTGCCTATCGTCCACATTGCTATGAAAAGGCAGCTTTCGCTTTCTAAGAAATGCTTCCGCATTCTGATCTTCACCCTCCAAATTATACCTACCTAATTGCAACCCGGAGGGATCATTTGCGGTCTCAGAAGAAAAGAGAGAAAACTCTTTGGATGAAGATATAACCTTGACCTTACTGCCCGGATGAATTCTATCATTAACATGAGCTGAACCCTTACCCCTGCAAAAGATGGAGTTAGAAAAGAGCCCCAACCTCAAGGACAAGTCACACTCTCCCTCATCAGCGTATTCCTCCCCAAACTCTGATTGCTTCGTTGCGTTTGGCACAATTTCATTTCTTTTACCTGATAATGGGGTCCTTATGCAACCTATTTCAGTAGGCTTTTCCACAGATGCAAAAATTGGTGTACCAACAATTATATCTTTGAACATGCGGGGTTTTTGGAATCCCAACCGGGAGATTTCAGGTCGGAAGTTGGTGCCATAATACAAGGGATAGACAGAACCTACGTTGAACGAAGGATTGCTCTCCTTGTAGGCAATCTGATCACAGGGAGGAAAATTTACTTGCTTGCATGATGAAGCAGGGGAGTTGTTAACTTTTGGCACTGATTGCCTGTTAGACTCAGAAACCAAAGGAACCAAACTGCCAGATGGGAATCTCTCGAGGTTTGGTCGATTGCCAGGATGGGAAGGCAATAGGTTAGTATTTTGTTCATTAGAATTTCCACTTGAAACTTTAGAGGCTGCAGCTTCTTGAGCCCTGGGACTGAGGTAAGTTCTGGGATTGCTGTGACGTTGGCTTCGAGATGCTCTTACTGGAACACAACCCAGATTAAGAGCAGCTGGCATAAAAAATCATTTCAACCAGAAAATATATATGAAAAGCGACTCCATTAACATCAAACCAGGAAGGATTAAGCACTGAATACGTTTTGAGCTGCAGCAAACACAGTTACGCTACTACACCAATGGGAAGAAATAGAATAGCAAATTTTCCATTCAAAAACAAAACTTTGCAACAGAACAACTATAGATTAATTGGTACCTTCAACACAAGGTGGCAAAAGCTCTCCAGTCTCTGCACTCTCATCCTTCCGAATAATTGTGTCAATAGCATCATTAACCCGATCCCACAATGTCTCAGTATCCATATACTCAGCCTAAACCACACAAAAGTATCACAACAGAAATGAAACCCAAGAAAAGCATAAATGGAAACCCCCAGTCAAAGCACAAAGATATCAAGCCAACCCTTAAAATGTTAAAAAAAAAAAATGCAAGAAGGGAACCAACCTCAGAATTAGCTTTGGAGTACATAATTTCCTCAGCCTTCAATACAACAATGGGTAACTTCTCTTGCCATTCCTTGTTCTTCTTGGTTACAGCACTGTGATTCTCATAGACGACCCTGATCAAACAAATGGTGGGCAATCAGAAATTGAACCACATAAACACTCAAATCAGTTGCAAAGTAAGCATACGAAACAAAAAAAATCCATACTTGAAAATCTGTTGGATGATTGAACCTCTCATGGGTTGGTGTCTATCACTATGCCAAGCTCTCCTAACACACTCATACGGTCTTGGCCCTGGCCTAGGCATCTTCCCTTTTCCTCAATTAGCCTCACTCACCACTCCTCTTTCTTTGTGAATTTATCATCACAACTAACACAAGCCCATGAATTTATAATACAGGGAAAATGGACAAATCAGCTTTATACAGGAAGCAATTTCTCTACATCATTGGGCCTGAAGTGACAAGTGAGTAGGGGTTTATGCTGCTTTCCAGTGCTTCCAACTTCCCCCCAAGGGGTTTACCTTATATTATCTTTTTCTTTTTTGCTTTTGGAGGGATAGATAGTGAGAGTCAGGGGAGAATGTGAGATGCTTTTACCTTTTGTGAAATTTTGTACTAGTAAAAGTACAATAATGTAGTGGAGGCTAATACCAATGGGAGAAAAAAAGGTTGGGATTTGATAAGGAGTTGTGCCCTGTCCCCCTCACAAGTCACAAAATGCAAAAACCCCACCCTCAAAAATTCTGTACAAATGCTTTTTCTGGGTAATGTTTGGGGCCACTTCATGGCATGTGGGAGAGAGGGGCTTGTTTTCTGGTTGTTAGTTTTTCACTGCATATTTTGAGTGATATTGGAAATATTTTGGTTTATGCTTCTGAATGGCCAAAGTTTCATTGGTTGGAACTATTTATTTGGAGATGCAAAGGCTATTTTTTTGAATTCGTTTGGCAAATTTAGTGCAAATTTGTTGTAGGGATTTGGGATGGTCAGATGTTAACTCTAGATTCAATAATTTCCTTGCGAAGATGATCACATGTCATTAGGCCATGTTCAAATTGTTAATCTCAAACTGCTTGCTAAAATGATAGTTTTATTGAAGTCAAGGCCAAGGGTGATCAAACTCTACTTATGTTTAGATTCTCACATTTGAAATATACTTTTGTTTATGTCAAACATATGGAAGTAAGCATTTCACGACATTTTTTAGCTATTTTTTTATGTTAAGTTGGTCATCACTTCAAGCCCTTTTAAGTGTTTGGGTGAAAATAGGTCATGAAATCCAATTTCATAGCGCATTTGAAAAAATTCAGAAGTGATACCATGGAATCAATATGACTTCTGAATCTTCAAACAAGAACGTGGCCTTCGGCCTTCTCTTCTTCAAGTATTGTTTCCCTGACTCTGAATTTGGTGAAGATTATGACCTGAGGGTGGCACCGTGGCAGAGGCACAGCGATATAAATTCTTCCTCTTCCCTTTATCCATCTTGATTCGGGAAAGGTTTTACACTTGTACTCTGTATTCATTGCACACCAAACTAATTAATTCCAACTTTGTTTGTAGATGTATCCCCCCAAACCCAATCTCTACACTCACTTTTCATTTACGCAATAAATACAGATTGAAACATATCCATGTGGGTTGTGCACTATGCAAGAGAAAACGAGCAATCAAACAACCCTCTTGATTCAACTAAACATTGATACTGATTCCATCGAAAATAGTGTACTCTGAATGGCAGGTTCTTTAAAGTTTAAACTTTAAACACATATCACTCTCCTATAATTGCATTTGCCAGTCGCCTTAAAAGACGCAGCACTGATTGGCAAAAACATGACCATGAAATTGTGAGTGCAATACAAATGCGCCCCCGAACGACCAAAATTCATCAGTGTCGCCCGTCGCACCACACCAATAATCAAGTCCTGGATTCACTGTTCAACATTTGACGCATCAAATCAACGTTTGTTTATTCCGAAATGACATGTAGCTGATATGGACAACGTTTCCAAAAGGGTAACATTCTCAAACCTCAGCTGGAAATTCATTTCCTATCAAGGTAATCCGTAATCTCTGTAATGAAAAAGCTGGAAGCATGTTTGAGACATTTTTAGGGTGCAGAATGCAATCCCACGCAAGTGCAGATTAATTATTTATTGAAGATTAGAGGATATATATTCATTTAATTATTCAGCTGATCGACCCGGATGTGAATCTTGAAAGCGTTTCATCTCCATTTTCCGGTTGAGAAGAGCGAGATAGACAATTTGTAATTTCTACTTGATAAAATCAGAAGCTTGGCGGATCTTAATCGTTTCGGGAGACTGAAAAGTGGACATTTTCACAAATCAAGAAGAGATAGTATACTAGTACATTATACAACAATATGAACCTGATTACTATCATCAATATCAGACCCACCAATTCGATCAAGAACAAGCAACAAAGCCACCATAAATGCACCATCAACCATCGGTTTGAGGCAAAACAGGAAAACATCCTTTCCCAGCAAGATATTTGTATCAGGATCGACTTTCCTCTTGATTTCTGCCACAAGTTGTTTCAACTCGCTGTTTTCTTGAATGTTGTAGATGGAACAAGATCGTTGGGTAAATGAACCTTCAATGTGGTACTCTTTGCCTTGATCATCATGACCATAAACCTCTGCCACTACATCAGATTGTCCAATTATGGATGATCTGAATATGCTAAAAAATGGTTCTTGCTCTCCATTCTCTCCCAGAAATCCTTCCCACCTTTGATGAAGGCTTGGCTTCTAAAAAAAATGTCGTCGGAGAGTCAGAAAATTGATGAAGGCGATACAACACTTGTTCAATAAGCTGCATATATGCAGATGCAGGCACTGCTAAACTGGCAATTATATAAGTTGGTCCTCCCAAAACTAAATATCCTAAACATCCTAATTTGTCCCGTGTGTAAAAGTACACAAAATTTTCACTAATATAAATCATTGCATGTTCAACTCCTCCACGAAAATTCATTAATCTTCATAACCATGAAAAGGGACGGTAATGAAAACAAGGAGGGAATTTGAACATTCTAGTATGTTTCAAATTATTTCTTGCACCAAAGTCTCAATTTTTGTTCTTCTTCTTCTTTCCTAAATCTTGATTTTGTATTCAAATAAGATGAGAGATAAAATCTACACAGGTCATTAAATCGTAATTAATTTATAGGTAAAACATCATAATCAAAAGCACAAAGAATGGAAGATTAACTATTTAATTCATATTAATTAACACCGCCATCATTCATTCATGACTTCTTTGTTAGTATTATTTAATTCTTAAGCTCCCCAATTTGACACGACACCAGTTCGGGCCTAACAGTGTAACACAAGCACCTCCAAACAAAGAAGATAAGCGATAAAATCCAACACGAATATTTCAAATTTTGTTGAAATGATGAACGGTACTACTGGCTTTAAATGCTGCAATGCTAATTACTGACCTTTCGAAGAAGTGTGACTAGACATTTACCGGTGGAATCCATAAGAATCACTTCATCTTTAGAAGCAGAATCGGGACCATAAGAATCAACTCGGAAGATAATCTCCCCGGCTGGGTTATAGACAATGAAACCATCGCCTGCGCCGGGAACAAAGATGGAAGTCTTGTGAACAGTGAGAGGGGTCTCTTGTTCAAAAAAAAATCTCTCATCTACTATGGCACTACTTCTTCTACTACTACTACCCATGTTCATATGATCATATCACGTCCCAATCACAAAAGCCAAAGCTAGAAAATCCAGTATTAATTTATACTCATGCAGTGAGGCACATACTGATTTGACACTGATTTTACTATTGTTTTTTTCGTTCCAGTTCCGGTTACAGAAAGTTTGATTCAAGAAAGGATATGGTTCAAGGCAGCTGAGCAGTGGGGTTTAATTTGTTTTCACGAACATGGATAGAAGCATTAGTGTTAATATATATCATGGCCTCGTCGGCTCCTCGTGATGTTTATCTTTTCTCTCGGTCATTGTTGGTCAATGGCTCAACTAGAACAATTTTTTGAAGGGCTCAATCGTATTAATTTTTTTTTTTTATAAAATAAGTATTATGTAATTATTAAAGCATCAAAATAATAATATCAAAAAATACACAAAACATGCATTAGATTAATAATATAAAAAATACACAAAAAATTTAAATATTACTAATATTAGAAAAAAATAGAACTCACGATCAAAGACAACAACTTCGCGATTAGAATTTAGGAATTAGGGTGAGGGAGAGAAATTCACGTTTAGAGTTTAGGAATTAGGGTGGGGATGAGATTTTAGTAATTAGAATTTAAAAATTAACGTTTAGAATTTTGTTTTACTCTTAGGACATCTTAAGAGTTTTTTTTACTCGAAGTAAAATAAGGTTGTTTTACTATCGAATAAAACAAGAAAAAAAAAATAAGGCAATGAATCGCCTTGGTCTTCATCATTGGAATGTTTTGTCATATATTGAGTAGTGTTATGCGCCCCGACAGAGTTACAAAAAGGAGGTGCTAAAGTGACGGAAGAGGAGTACTACTCCCCTCGCGTCCAAGAGCAACGGGGGTTGGCCGCACCGGCTCGCCCCCCTTGGTTCCGCCCATGTTGTTGGTGATGCTCACCAATTCTTTTTTTTTATATATATATATATATATGAAATGGTGGTATACAATTAAACAATTATAACAATAAATTTTTTAAAATGAGTGAAAATAAAACAAAACACACAAAAATGATTTAAAAAAAAAAACTATCGGTTTTCTCCATACAAAGCTTCCACTCAAAATAAATTTTTTTGTGTTATATTTGTTATTTCAACTTGGCTTTAGCATTGTAAGTATCAAAGCATGTTAAATTTTGTACCAAACCTTCATTTTTCATCGGTTATAACATACGTATTTTGATAAAAAATGATAAAGTAAAAAAAGTGTTGATTTTGCCTTTTTGCCAAACCTTCATTTTTCACGGGTTATATAAGACATATTTTGGTAAAAAATAACAAAGTAAAAAAATGTTTTAATTTTGATTTTTTCCTACTTTTTTTTTCACCGACCTCAATTGTGAACATGCATCCTTACGAACGATGTTAAAAAAAAGTAAAGTTTAAAATTTTGACCTAGTTTACATTTTTTATAGGCTATAACACAAGTATTTTAGCCAAAAAAGACAAAATCAAAAACATATGTTAATTTTGATTTTTTTTGTATCGTTTTTTACACCTACCCCGATTCTGGACACGCATTTTAGTGAATATTGTAAAAAAAATAAAAATAAAAAGTTTCACAAAACCTCCATATTTCATGGATTATAACACACGTATTTTGGTAAAAAATATAAAGTACAAAAACATGTTAATTTTGATTTTTGTTCATATTATTTTTTACACACATTTCAATTATGAACATACATTCTAATGAACAATGTAAAAAAATTGAAATTTAGTTTTTCACCAAATTTTCATTTTTCATAGGCTATAACAAACGTATTTTAGCCAAAATGGAAAAATCCAGAAATGCGTTGATTTTGACTTATTTTGTATTATTTTTTGCACCAATCTCGATTGTGAACATTCATTCCAATGAATATTGTTAGAAAAAGTGATAATTAAAAATTTCATTAAACCTCTATTTTTCACGAGTTATAACACACGTATTTTGGTAAAAAATAACAAATTCAAAAAACGTGTTGATTTTGGTTTTTTCTCTTCTATTTTTTCACTGATTTCAATTGTCAACATGCATCCTTATGAACAGTGTCAAAAAAAAGTTAAATTTAGATTTTTTTAAACCAAATTTTCCATTTTTCATGGGTTATAACACACATATTTTAGCAAAAAATGACAAAATCTAAAAACGCGTTGAATTTGACTTTTTTGTACCATTTTTTACACCCACCCCAATTGTGAATATGCATTCGAGTGAATATTGTCAAAAACAATGAAAATAATTTTTTTTACCAAAGTTCCATTTTTCATGGGTTATAACACACTATTTTGGTGAAAAATAACAAAGTTAAAACAACGTGTTGATATTGACTTTTTCTCTTTTATTTTTAACACACATTTCAATTATAAGTATGCATTCTAATGAACGATGTCAAAAAAAGTGAAATTTTGATTTTCACAAATTTTTCATTTTTCATGGGTTATAACATACATATTTTATCAAGAAATGGCAAAATCTAAAAACACGTTGATTTTGACTTTTTTTGTACAGTTTTTTGTACCCACCCTAATTGTGAACATGCATTATAGTGAATATTGTCAAAAAAGTGAAAATTAAAATTTTTACCAAACCTCTATTTTTCATGGGATATAACACACATATTTTGGTAAAAAATGACAAATTCAAAAAATGTGTTGATTTTTTTTCTATACTATTTTCTCACCGACCTCAATTGTGAATATGCATCATTATGAAAGGTGTCAAAAAACTGAAATTTAGATTTTTCACCAAATTTTTATTTTTCATGAGTTATATGACACGCATTTTAGCAAAAAATGGCAAACTGAAAAAATGAGTTGATTTTGATTTTTTTGTATTGTTTTTTGCACCCACCTCAATTATGACTATGCATTCTAGTGAATATTGTCAAAAAAGTAAAAATTATAAATTTCACCAAACCTCCATTTTTCATGAAAATGACAAATCCAAAAACGTGTTGATTTTGATTTTTTCTCAATTATTTTCTCATCGACCTCAATTGTGAAAATGCATCAATATCAACGGTGTAAAAAAAACTGAAATTTAGATTTTTATTAAATTTTTATTTTTCATGGGTTATATAATACACGTATTTTAACAAAAAATGACAAATTTAAAAAACGCATTGATTTTGACTTTTTATGTAATGTTTTTTTGCATCCACCCAATTATGAACATACATTCTAGTGAATATTATAAAAAAAATAAAAATTAAAAATTTCACCAAACCTTCATTTTTCATGGGTTATAACACATGTATTTTGGTAAAAAATGGCAAAGTAAAAAAATGTGTTGATTTTGGCTTTTTCACTACTATTGTTTTACACACATTTCAATTGCAAATATGGATTCTAATGAATGGTGTAAAAAAAAAGTAAAATTTAGATTTTTTTTACCTAATTTTTATTTTTTTATGGATTATAACACATGTATTTTAGCCAAAAATTAGAAAATCGAAAAACTGTTGATTTTGACTTTTTTTTACCGTTTTTTGCACCAACCCCAATTATGAATGGCTGCTGTTATTGCCAGAGCAACTATTAGCTTCCAGAGCAATAAATTACACATGTTCCAAATTTACCCTTAATCAATAACTCTTTTATCTTTTCTGTATTTATCAAGACACCTCATCATTATCTTCTTTCTACCTTATCATTACAACTTATCCAGTTTTTATAACATCTTCCCGTAACTTCTTCTTTCTTCTCCTTTATTTTTTCTCACAAATTTTTATTAATATAATATTTATTTTCACTCTCAATTATAAGGAAAAAATTATAGAAATAATATGACACTTATTTCTATTAATAGTTTTTTATTATTTTCTCAATTAAATTATAAAATTCTTACCAATATATACTGCAAAAATCTAGCTTCCATTTGTTTACCACTTTTTAAGTGTTTTAATTTCACAAATTTCAATTTTATTTATCTATTTGTCCATTTTTTTGATATTTCAAAATTTTAAACAAAAGAAATAATGTTACAATAATTATTTTTAATACAAGACGTTTTTTAAATTTTTATAAATAAATTATTACATTTAAATTTGAATTTTTAAAATTTTAAATAATAAAAATCTTCTTAAAACGTTTTTTACGAAATAAACTCATAAAATATTAATTCAATTTGACATTTAAATTTTATTAATAAAAAATCTTCGAATATAATGTCCACCAAAACAAACCCATCAATCCAAACCATCTCAAATATTAATTTCTTATAACAAATCTCAACAAAAAAAATTCTACTATAAAACTAAAAAAAATACTCTATCCAAGGTGAGTTATATTTTTTTGTTAAAATACTAAATAAAATATATGGCAACTATAAATTATTATTTTATTTCTAATAACGCTCCTTATACTAATATTTTTATCAAAAATAATTTGCATAAGTTAAAAACTTAAAAGGAGGATACCACCACCATCATATATATAGAAATCTCGATTTCATGCATTTTTTTATGCTACAATTTAATTCATAAAATTTTAAAATAATATAATGGCAACAAATTTTATTTTAGAATGTGGATGCATATATTCAATTTTATTTTTATTCTGAGCAATTTTTTTTCCTTGTGATCTATTATCATTTGAAAAGGTTAATTTGCTCATAATATAATTAAGGCAGTAAGAATTTTTTATTATAAAAAATTTAAATTCAAATTTGAATTAATATTTTATGAGATTATTTTGGTAAAAAAATATCTTATAAAGAATTTTTTATTATTAAAAATTTAAAAGTCAAATTTAAATTTAATAATTTATTTATAAATATATAAAAAAAATGTTGTAACAAAAATAATTATTGTAACATTATTTTTTTTATTTTACAATTTTGATAAAAAATGGACAAAAAATTTGAATTTATGAATAAAACACTAAAATAACGTAAACAAATGGAGTCTAAATTTTTTTGAAATATATTGGTAAATATTTTATAATTTGATCGAGAGAACAATAAAATCTATTAATAGAAATAAGTGTCATATATATTTTTATATAATTTTTTTTTATAATTTCAGGGTGAAAATAAATATTATATTAATAAAAATTTGGGAGAAAAATTAGTGTAAAGGAGAAGAAAAAAGAAGTTACGGGAAGATGTTATAAAAAATTGATAAGTTGTAATGATAAGGTAGAAAGAAGATAAAGATGAGTTGTCTTGATAAATACAGAAAAGATAAAAGAGTTATTGATTAAGGGTAAATTTGGAACATGTGTAATTTATTGCTCTCGAAGTTAATAGTTGCTCTGGCAATAACAGCAGCCATTATAAATATACATTTTAGTGAATATTGTCAAAAAAAAAGAAAAATTAATTTTTTATCAAACATCTATTTCTCATGGGTTATAACACACGTACTTTGATAAAAATGGCAAAGTAAAAAAATGTGTTAATTTTGACTTTTTCCTTACTATTTTTTTACACATATTTCAATTATGAACATATATTAGAGTGTTAAAAAAAACCTGAAATTTTGATGTTTTACTAAATTTTAATTTTTTATGAGTTATATCATACATAATTTATAGCATTAAATGATTAGTGTCTAACAAATAATTTATCATAATAATCCTGATAAACTTTACTTCGTTTGTATTATTATTATTATTTTGAAACTATGAACTGTGAAGTCAACGCAGTCTTTAGTTGTTGGCAATCGCCAACTATTTCTGAAAGATACTCGTCATGAACTAAGCATTGCCTACAATTGCAACAAATGCAAATGAATCTATGAAATTATCCTTCATTTTCTAATCCTTTGATTAATCTAAAATATATAGTGGGAAAGAAACATTTTCAAATCCTTTATTCTTTTACCATTATTAAATTGAAAATGTAAAGGACACTCTCCAGATCTTTTTGAATTTTTTTCATTAATTATACTTAAAACAATACAATTTTGTCTCTCAAACTAAAATGACACACTCAATTAGTTATTCTATATAGTTTGTAACGGGGTATATTTTTCATTAAAAAATCAAATAGAATTTTTACTATTAATTTACCACTTATAATTAATTAATCCATTGGTATAATTTTTTACTGTCAATGTCCAAATTATGTAATGTATTCTTTTTTCAATTTTTTCTTGTTAATTTATCACCAATTATTAATTAACCCTAATATCTAAACTTATTATATTCGCATCATTTTATAGGGGGGGAACCCCCAGGCTCCAGGTAACAGCGTGTTACTGCTAACCATTCAACGCGCCATTCTGGCAGTGTGTGTCTGTTTGTCCATTTTCTGTTGATGTGCACACACACACACACAAACCCGCCAAATACTGATGATTAAGATCTCAAGATCTCTCAGTGGTGAGTAGGCTTATTAAACTAAATTGAGTTGAATTCAAGCTTCCGGGATCGCCGTAAATGTACTGTATGATACTCTGATCCACAAACGGACCCAAAAAGCGATGTCGTCAATTCAGCGGCCATTAAATGAATCATGGGATTGCATGCTTCCGGGTCCACCATCCCGCAACAATGGCGGCGCTGCCGACCTCTCACCCACCGGCCTCCTGGCTTACGCCGCCGGAAGCTCTGTCTCAATCGTCGAAACCCACTCCATGCAGTTAGTCTCCACTATCCCTCTCCCTCCTCCTCCTAGTCTCACCGCCGGCACCCCTTCTCTCTCCCCCTTCGTCACCTCTGTCCGGTGGTCACCGCAGCCTCTCCCTCACCAACTCCTCTCTCATGACTCTCCCAACCACCTTCTCCTCACCGTCGGTGATCGCCAGGGACGCATCTCCCTCCTGGATTTCCGCACCAAATCCTCCATCCTTGTCTTCGAAACGGACAGCAGTAACTCAAAGCTTGGTATCCAGGATCTTTGTTGGATTCAGACCCGAACCGATTTGTGGGTCCTCGCTGCTCTTTCTGGGCCCTCTCTGCTTTCCCTCTACAACCCTGTCTCCGGTCGTTGCTTCTTCAAGTACGACGCTGCACCGGAGTATTTCTCGTGTCTCCGGAGAGACCCTTTTGACAATAGACATTTTTGTGCTTTGGGTCTCAAGGGATTTCTCCTCTCTGTAAAGGTTCTGGGAGATACCGAAAACGATGTCGTTTTGAAGGAGTTCCAAATTCGTACGGACACTTCTGAATTGCAGAGGCTTGAGAGAGATTCCAATAATGCTTCCACTGGGAGTGGCGGTGGAGGACATGGGGCTCCGGCATTGGCCGTGTTTCCTACTTATGCAGTGAGATTTGCATTTTCGTCGCTTTGGAGGCATATACTTTTTGTGGTGTTTCCGAGGGAATTGGTGGTTTTTGATTTGCAGTATGAAACCGAGTTGTCTATGGCTGCATTGCCAAGAGGGTGTGGGAAGTTTGTGGATGTGTTGCCGGACTCGAATATGGAAGTCTTTTATTGTGCACATATGGATGGGAAGCTTAGTACTTGGAGGAGGAAAGAGTAAGTAGAGGATTGAACGTAAATACATTGGATTGAATGATTTATTCTTGACTAGGAAGTGCATGTGATTTGCCGCAATGGTTAGTATTTGGACTTCGAATACACCTATTGTTAGTAGGTGCATGTAATTTACTGAAAAAAAGAAATAGAAAACAAGTACTTGTGAATTTTAAGAATGTTTGAGGTTTAGATTAATGGCCAGCAATTCTGCAAAGCAAAAGGATTGAAGCTCTTTGACAAAGGAATGTCAATTGAAAATTGCATAAAAATGCTAAGAAACTAATTGAACTATGTGCACTAAAATTCAAGAAACTAAAAGGATTATTTGTTGTGTCATACTTTTTAGTTATCAAACTCCACTATAGAATAGTTATCCCATTTCCTTATCTGTTCGAAAGTTGAAGAACTTAAACGACTTCTGGTGCATCCTATTCCCTGATTGTCTGAATGTGCTTGAACATGTCTTTACAATGGTAATGAAGATCATTTTGCTTTCTTTTATTTCCATCAGCTTCTTGATAACTTGAGCTATCGTTTCAATTTTCTTGTTTGTTTGTCTGTGTTTGTTATTGATCCTTTTCTGTGGTAATTACAAGCCTCCAAGTTGAAGTTTCAAATGTTCTGTCACTTTTTCATGTTATTTAATGGCTTCAAGTACAACTGAGATTGTTGGAGGGAAGGGAACATACTTATTTGCATACTATTCTACCACAGAGGAGAACAGGTTCACATGATGTGTATGATGGAAGAATTAATACCCTCAGTTGGGACATCTGTTCCTTCTCCCTCAATTCTTGCAGTCGTTATCTCCCAAACAGATTCCACTCTCCAAAATATTAGCAAGCTTTGCTCTGATGTACAAGATTCATTTGCTGTGGATTTTAATAATCCTTTTGATTTTTTTGATGAATCTCTCACTATTTCAAAGACGTGTATGGTATCCATTTCTGACGATGGAAAAATATGGAAATGGCTCCTGACCGCTGAAGGATCTGGGAGTGATGCTCAAACTGGAATAGCTAATCCAGGCACTGTCAAAGATTCGTGTAAAGTGCCAGTTCCCAAGGCAAGTGCTGGTACAGAAGGCTTATCTGCTGATGATAATCCAATGGACGTGATTATGCCATCGAGTGATGTTAATAGTTCTAAAAAGAATCCATCTAATTCTTCTATCAGCAAGGAAGAAGTGTTGCTAAAGGTTTGTGTGCCGTTGCCACTCTGTATTCTTTAGTAAGTGCTTTAGCTTGGCTGCAAACTTCTGATTAGAGGTCATACCAAAACACATGCACTACAGATTTTAGCCTGTTCATGAGTGCAATAGCTTGAAATTCTCAATTGTTAGACTAATAATCCACTTGCCCCTTTAATTTGATTTAAACTTTGCCTGCTCTATGGCTTTCTACTTTGTCTTTTTGTTTGTTTTCTTATGAACTAACCCTAATCCCTTTTGGGGTGAGTGCAAACATTTTTCACGTAAGCAACAGTCTGAAGGTGGACTGGCATTTTACTTACTTTAACTTGAAGACAAACTTCATACTTATTGAGTTTTATGCTAAAGGTGACAGGTTGAGAGAAACTATACTGCAATTCATGTTGGCCAGTTCTTTCCATAATAAGCAAGTTTTGCTGTTAAATGCTTACTTTTTGTTAGCAATTATGATGATTATGGAATGAGTTTCATTTTTTCTTAGCTTTTTCTCTCTATGTGCCTGTACTTCTTATCTGTTGCTAGAGCAGAAGGGAGGAGCTGTTCACCATGAAAGATTTTGCAATATTGGACTCATGCCTTGCTGAAAATAACGTTCTTCTTCTTCATTTGAATCATTTGCCTCCTCCTTAATCCTAGAACTCAAACATCTTAACGCAGATTAGCCTAGTTGGACAGCTGCATCTTCTTTCTTCGACTGTGACCATGCTTGCTGTACCATCCCCTTCCTTAACAGCCACTTTAGCACGTAAGCATTATCTCTATTGAGTTTCCAGTATCATTAAATTATAATCTTTAAACTTTGAGTTGGTGCTCTCTATTTGGTAAGTTATCCTAACTGAGGCAATGTATGAAGGTGGTGGCAACTTTCCTGCTGTAGCCGTTCCACTTGTTGCTTTGGGAACTCAAACTGGTACTATTGAGGTCATTGATGTTTCTGCAAATGCTGTTGCTGCTAGTTTCTCTGTTCATAATAGCGTTGTTAGGGGATTGCGATGGCTTGGAAATTCCAGGCTGGTGTCATTTTCGTATACCCAGGTATGAAGGATGGTAGAGGAGCAGTGTTAGTGACTTTGAAAGATATTGCAGTCACGCTTTAGTGGTTCAGTCTCTTGTAGGCTTTTATGCTAATTGTCTTACTGCAAGTGGTTCTCAGTGTATTTAATTTTTGCTTTGTTTCTCGTATATGATGCCATCACATACTATGATGATTTATGGACTCAGGGTTCTGAAAAAAACGGAGGCTACATTAACAAGCTCGTTGTAACTTGTGTTAGAAGTGGCCTTAATCGGACATTTCGAGTTATGCAAAAGCCAGAGCGAACTCCCATAAGAGCTTTGAGAGCATCATCTTCTGGAAGGTTCTTTTCAAACATGGATTTCTATGGATAGTCTTTAAACATCAGTTCTTGGCACTTCATGTTATTTTTCTTAGTCCTTCACATTGCTCTTGATACCTATGTCCCTACTTTTGATGAAATATATACCTTCCTGTCAATTATCAAACTCAGAAATAGATGGATCTTATTTAATATCTATAGCATCTATGACCTCATCTTAAATTGCCCTAACCTGTAATAGCGTCAGCTATATGGATCATACTTTGCAATCGTATCCTATCTTGTCCTAGCCTGTAATGATACAAGAAAATATGTGCCGGCTATAGTTTTTGCAGTTTGAATACATATAAATTTGTGTACAACGGCATCAGGAAGTAGAAAATCTAATGTTTTCGTCCTTTTGTTTGCCAACATTGATATTTTTTGATGATTTGCAAATGAATGGCTTGGAGGATGATTGTTTTTGTCATTTTTTTTTCAGTACCATCACTTGAGAATTAATCCATACACAAACACGTGCTTTCTTAAATATGTTGCTTCAGAATACATGCTAGTTGTTTAAAAAATTGGATCAGTTAACACGAAAATTTCTTTGCTCAGATTTTTATTTCCTCCTTTCTTCAACATCTGGTGACAGCTTCTTTTTGCAATTAAATTCTTTTTAGGTATCTTTTAATCTTGTTTCGTGATGCACCTGTGGAGGTTTGGGCAATGACAAAGACTCCAATTATGGTAAAATGGCACATTCATTTCCTTGTGGAATTTTTACACCTCAATGTCAGAGCTTTTAATTTTTTTTATGTCTCAATATATTTTTGAACTTGAAAAGTCATAAGAAATGGCAATGAATTTGCTAAGTTGACCTTAGAAATTGCTTTTCACCTATAACAACTAACTTGTTCCTTGCTGAACTGCTGGGGCCATTGTTAATATGAAGAGCACTGGTTGTAGGAAGGGTGAAAACGGCATCCTGCTTGCAAAGGAGATTTATTTAAAATGAGTTCTAGGCATCTAAAGCCTGATGATGTTAATTAATTGTCACATCATTTATGATGACTCAAAAATTTTGCCACAAGAATCATCATAGTAGTTCGATTTCACACCAAGTTACTTTCAGGATGCTCTAACAACCTCTGTGAATGCCCATGTGTTTTCCTTATATGAGCTCTCGTATGTAATCTTATTTGCTTTTACCTAACAATTTTGCTGTGAAATTGAACGTGTTCTTTGTGTCCCATAATGCAGCTGAGATCATTGGCTCTTCCTTTTACTGTAGTTGAGTGGACTCTTCCAACTGTCCCTCGGCCAGCTCAAAATGGGCCTTCAAAAACCTCAATATTATCCAATGATCCGTCTGCCACACTGCCAGCTGGGACATCTTCCCCAACAAAGGCATCTTCTGCAGATTCCAGTGAGCTTCTTCTAGAAGTTCTTCCTTGGTTATCTTTTGATTCCTGGGTTGCTTCATAGTGTCATCCGCTTTATCTTTGGATTTACTGTTTATTTTCTTATTGTCAATTTACAAGAATGCATTTTGGTTGCAGAGGGAGCAAGTACAGATGGTACTCAAGATGAATTTTCAGAAAGTTTTGCATTTGCTCTGGTAAATGGTGCACTTGGTGTTTTTGAGGTTCATGGGAGAAGGATTCGAGACTTCAGGTTTGTCTTTTCGTGGAATACCACAAGATTGATGTCCTCTCTGAAATTTAGGCACATTTTCCTGGAGGGCTATTTGGAGATTGATGTTTGTCAAAGTTGTGTATGTTTAACAAGCAATAAAGTAACTCTAAATTATAAAGAACTGATTATTGAAATGGATTGTTCTTTAATGGGTACGTCTTGTTACTAAAAGTTTCCAGATTAGCTTCTAGAGAAACTAAAATCTCATTCCATAATCGCACCCCATTGTAATATAAAGTAGTAAGGTGAAAGTGAAAGATGTTATCATTTACTGTCATAACTATAAGAGGAAATGTCTGAGACATTCTTTGAAATGTATAACCCTTGTATTGGCAAATAAAATTCAAACCTTCTTTTCAACTTGCCTAAGTTTTTACGGTTTTCTCCAGGATTAGGTATTTGGTGCAAGTACTACCTATCTTTGTTACCTTGATTCAAATATTAAAATTTATCCGGTGTTTAATATCTTGTCTTCTACCTTTTGGAACTTTTGAGTCTTTTGCAGACCAAAGTGGCCTACATCTACGTTTGTGTCATCTGATGGGTTAATTACAGCCATGGCTTATCGTTTGCCTCATGTCGTAAGCATCTATTTTGGGTACCACCAAATTCTGGCTGCAATTTTCTCTCATAGTAAGTACTGAATTTGAAAAAAGATACTTTTACTTCTCAGGTTATGGGGGACAGGTCAGGAAACATACGTTGGTGGGATGTAACTACTGGTCAATCATCATCATTTAACACTCACAGGGAGGGAATTCGCAGGATCAAGTTTTCACCAGTTGTTCTTGGAGATCGCAGCCGAGGGCGTATTGCTGTTCTGTTTTATGACAACACATTTTCTGTATTTGATCTTGTAAGTCTGGAGTTTGTATTTCAGAAATTTGTGTTGTGCAATTGAAGCATTAAAATGTGACTTTGAGCTGCCATACATGTTAATATGATTTAGCTTCAGGTACTCTTTAAGTATTTAAGCGATTTTAGGGGGCAATGTATACCTTCAAGTTTAGCAGAGATGATGCGTGCCTTGTGCAAATTGGTGTAATTTTTTCCAGTTTCATTTGTGTAATCTGGAGAATAAACTGTTGTCCTTTATTTGCTAAACCTTTTCTCCCATAATGCATATGAGTTATGAGTGTGGAATAATTGATCCGCTTAACAGGTCTGTTTAAATTGAACATATTCCTCTATTGATTCTAAACTTTATAAAATATGTTTCTGATTTCAGGATTCACCTGATCCATTAGCCAATTCCCTTTTACAACCACAATTTCCTGGAACTCTGGTGTTGGAACTGGATTGGTTGCCTGTGCGCATTGAAAAGAATGATCCACTAGTATTGTGCATTGCCGGAGCTGATAGCAGCTTTCGCCTTGTTGAGATTAAATTGTATGTCACCCGGTTTGTTTTCAGCTTTTTACGACTTCTGAAATTATGTCTATACTGAAAATCCATATCTTTTCACTTCTGTTTGAATAAATTTTGAAGCAACATTGCTTTAGTAGTTGTGAAGGACTCTTCATATATAATCTTCTTACCTTTTCTGTGGCACACTTGACTCCTCTATTTTTTTTTATTTTCAATATTTATATGATATGTGCCTTTTCGCCATTAACTTCTTAAAATCATTTAGAGGCCTGAAAAATGAGATGTGATAAAACCAGCTTTGAGCTCTTGAACTTGCATGTTAAATTGTAAATTTATCTTTTATTGATGCAGAGGTGATAAAAAAGTGGGCTATGAATCTCAGAATCGAACTATTAAGGAAAGATTCCGTCCTGTCCCCCTATGTTCACCTGTACTGTTACCTACAGCACATGCCCTGGTAATTTTGATTCTACTTTAGACTTTCGTTCTAATGTGATTAATGTAGCAGGTGTTTTTTCTTTATGTATAACACTCCTGCAATGTGTCTGTGGGAATTGTGAATTAACGAAAGCAAGATAGATTTGAAGATTGTGCAGTAATTAGCTATGTTTACGATATCATGGCATTTTGTGATATTTTTTTGTGAAACTTATAATTTCATTGTTCAAGGATAATGTTGGAAGGTGAAAAGCTTGTATTAAAATCATACCCAATGGCAGTCTGGATGATGATGCCAACTTCTTACAAAATTGAGTAGTTGAAATTTGTTGTCCTGACTCCTGCACAGCTTGTATTCTTTGGAAACTGGATCTGTATTTTTGGGATAGGCAGAGAAAATCCTTTGCCAGCTATCCGCATGGTCTTTGTGTGTTTGTGTGTTACTACAGGCATTATGCATGATCTTGCAGTTGGATGTGAAACCATACAAATGTGAATACTGCAGATTGTGGGAGAAATTCCCTTTATGAATGATATGTGTTCGCACTGCTTGCTTCTTTCTACAGGCACTGAGGATGATCTTACAATTGGGGGTGAAACCATCATGGTTTAATACTTTGTATACAGCTGTGGACAATGCACATCATCTTGATCCTGGAACTCCAGCAACTACAGATCTTCGTGGTTATATGATTGATTCACCCCGTGTAGGTGATTCTGTAGTGCCAGAGATGCTTCTGAAAGTATTGGAGCCTTACCGTATAGAAGGTGGGTGTTTTTCTAATTAAGGCAGTCTGTTTTTGGCATTTGGAGACTTTTCCTTTTCTTATATTTCAAAATTTTGATGATATAGGCTGCATACTTGATGATGAGAAGGTGAGATTATATACTGGTGTAGTAAATAAGGGTTCTGCTCTGAGGTTTGCCTTTGCAGCTGCAATCTTTGGTGATTTCATGGAAGCACTTTTCTGGCTGCAACTTCCTAATGCTCTTAACCACTTAATGAATAAGTTGGTCAATAAATCTACACAGAAAGTCCCAGTACCATCTTCTACTGTGGAGCTGGATGAAGCGTCAATGCTCAACAGGATATCCTCAAAGGGAAAGTCAGTACCTGGAGAAGCGGGGAAAAGTTTGTTGGTTAGTAATTTAACTGTTAAAGATGTTAATAATTATGTTTCATAGACAATTTACTTATAATACTGTTGAAATAATACACAATACCCAGATGTTACATATGAACTGAAAGAGCTATTTTCTTGGCAGACAAATGGTCAACTAAGATTGATGGCTTTTGAACAAGAAGAATTGTGGGGTTGTGCTAGTGAGCGAATCCCTTGGCATGAAAAATTGGAAGGTGAAGAGGCTATCCAAAATCAAGTACATGAGTGAGTTTTCTACCTTAAATTCTTTTTTTGAAGATGGGTTTTTTTTTCTCTTAACCTTTTCATTTGGATTACATTAGGATCTATTGATGATTAAAAGATAAACAGTATGAATTCATATAGTAGTTCTTCTTCTATTCATCTGTAGTTATTTTCGTCTCTGAGTTATTTTGACCATGTTGATTCTTATTCTAACATTTATATTATGACCACTAACAAAATCAATATCTGAAAAGGATTAAGTTTGTAATGTGTGTGTGTGTGATATTTTTTCCCATGATAAGTTTGTGGCAGTTGGTTGAAGCAATAGGTGTAACAGTCGACTGATTTTTAGCCAATAATGATTATTAAGCTTTCAAAGTATGTAGTATGTTGCTGGATATCAAAATTCAAACAATGAATACATATTAGATAGATTAAGGGAACAATGATGACTCATATGGATACAATGTAGAAAAAAATCTAGTTGAGCGTTTGCAGTATATCATGAAATAGATTCCTATGTTAATTAAGTCAGACAATCAAAAGTTTAAATGCACTTTCTACTAAGCTTATTATCCTACAATATTACCCAAATGAGTATCGTACATCCGACTTTAAGAACTTAGTTTCAATCATGCCTGTAACATGCCTGTAACAAGTCTTGAGCACTAAAAGTTTTGGCTGAAAATTCATGATGATGAATCATTGCTTGTTACTCACCATGTACTATGTCTTAATTTCCAGACTCGTGACAGTTGGGAACTTAGAAGCTGCCGTTAGTTTGTTGCTTTCGACTTCTCCAGAAAGCTCTTACTTCTATCCAAATGCCTTGCGTGCGATTGCTCTTTCATCTGCAGTGTCAAGATCATTGCTTGAGCTGGCTTTAAAGGCACTTCTCTAAATTGAACTGATCTATTGTACTAAGTGACCATTTAGAAAATTGCAACTGATTTTGTCTCGTAATTTATTATGCATATGAAGGTTGTTGCAGCAAATATGGTTAGAACGGAGTCATTGTCTGGAACACATTTGCTATGTGCTGTAGGAAGGTATCAAGAAGCCTGTTCTCAGGTAGTTCCCTCTCCTCGTGTGTTTCTGTTATCTTTGATCAAAACTTTTTGATATGTCACATGATAAATCCATCTGTTTCTTGATTATTGGGTCATATCTGATTTCCCTATTTTGTTAATAAGTTTGGACTATAATGTAATTTGTTAGTTCACGGGTATATTGCCACTCATTTGACACACAATACTTTGGGCAGAGATTAAGAAAGGGTAGAAAAGAGGTTATATATTTTGGACGCATTTTATCAGTGTGATATTCAGATATTGTTATACGAGTTGTGATATTCACTAGATGAAGTATGCCAGGAATTCTTAGCTTTATAGTGCAGATATGTCTATCTGAGTGGTTAGAGAGTTAGCATCCCGACCTCTAGGTCAAGTGTTCGATTCCTGGGGGATGCATGTGAGGGTGTGTGAGTGTAAAAAAAAAAAGAAAAACAAAAAGTATGAGTAGATAGTTGAGGAACTTTCAACTTTTTTGTGGCTTGGTTTTTTGGGATGCTCCTATTTAGGAGTTCTGATTCTCATTGCCTGAGATGTTGCTCTCGTTTGCAGCTACAAGATGCTGGATGCTGGACTGATGCTGCAACACTAGCTGCGACACATTTGAAAGGGTCTGATTATGCAAGGTTAGTTCCATCTCCAAAATCTTATGGTTTTCATTATATAATATATTAGCTTAATATGATTTCTACTGGATTGGTCAAAAAATCATATCCCATGTGTCAAAGATCACATTTTCCTCCGTGAACTGAAGGCTATAACTCACGAAATGAAAATGGTGGTTTTTTTTTTCATTTTTAATTTTTTTCTCCGATCATCTATTTAGTACATGTTTCTCATTGAGTCGGAACAAAATACAAATGTTAAAAGCATGCATAGATTGTTTAGATAAAGATTGTGGTTTTTCTCCCGAAAAGCATAGGTATAGATGAGATTTTCTCTCTCTCTCTCTCTCTCTCCTTTTTTTTTTCAAAATTTCAGCTTAATCTATATTTACATGTTCCTATTGAATTTGGGAAGAAAAAGAAATAGTTAGAAGTATGCTCAGAATCTTTTTTAAAGATTGGGTTTAACTACCGAAAACCAAAGATTATAACCCAAGAAAATGGAGATCTTTTGAACTTTTTATTGCATCAGATTTTCACCATAATCTGTTTGTTCTTGCATTTGCTATTAAAAGGGAACAAAAAATTGACCCTTAAAGACATGCTAGATTGTTTTTGAAATACTGTGTTTTTTCTCCAAAATGTTATAACCCGGGAAAATGGAGATTTTTGAACTCTTTAGTTTTTCAAAATTTCACCATAACTTTCTTGCATTTGTCATTGAATTGGGAACAAACAATAGATTGTTTTCAAAAGCTTGTGTTTTTCTTTTTCTCTCTCAAAAACCAAAGATGTCAACCCACAAAAATGGAGATTTTTTATTTTTTCAAATGTTCGCCTTAGTCCATTTGTTCTTGTGTTTGCCATTGAATTGGTAACAAAAAATAATCCAGTAGAAGCATGCATGGTTTGTTTCACATTGTTGTGTGTTTTCTTGAAAACAAGAGGTTATAACTTACGAAAATAGAGAAATTTCAAACTTCTTATTTTTTTAAATTTCACCATAATGTATTCATTCTTGTGTTTGCTGTTGAGTTGGGAACCAAAAGACACCATTAAAAACATGTATTGATTATTTTCTAAGTGTTGGGTTTTCTCTAAAAACCAAATGCTATAATCCCACTAAATGGAGATTTTTCGAGCGTTTTTTTGCCCAAATTTTCACTTTAATCTATTTCTTGTGTTTGTCATTAAGTTGGGAAAAAAAATAAAAATCATTAAAAGCATGCATGGATTGTTTCAAAATGTTGTGTTTTATTCCCAAAAATCAAAGGTTTTGACACATGAAAGTGGAGATTTTTTGAGCTTTTTATTTTTTATTTTTAAATTTTCATCAATAATTTATTCGTTCTTGAATTGAGTTAGAAACAAAAAAAAACAGTTAAAGCCTCCTCAGATTGATTTAAAATGTTGTTTTTTTTCTCCCGGAAACTAGATATTATAATCTACGAAAATGGGGATTTTTTGAACTTTTTATTAATATTTTTTTCCATAATCTATTAGTTTATGTGCTTTCCATTAAATTTGAGAACCGAACACAGGCTTAAAAGATTCTCTCAAGGCTTATTGACTGCTAGTATGTTGGGATTGGTGATGTTGACCAAGTTTTACTTTATGGATGGAATCATCTCTTTGTGCAAGCACATAAACTAATAATGGTCTTAATCCACCTGCATACATTTATCCAGAAGGGAAAATTATGTCCAAATTCTTTAATTTCTCATGTTTGAGGAGTTTATTTCCTTTAATAAAGTTTGAGGCTTTCACAACAGTGTATGCATAATTAGATAACACATCTTTATTGTAATTTCTACCTTTTCTAAATAACCAACATTAGCATATTTGTCAAAGGCATAATACTCTTTTAAGAAGTTTCTGCATATGCTCATAATTACCTGAAGATGATAATTGGTAAGGCATCAAATGTGGAACGATCCTTGTGCATTTCGTTTCAAATATAAAATACAAAGGTAACTGATATTGAAGTTGAAGCAACACACGTGCAGAAATTCTTGTTTCTTAGTCTCCATATAATTGACTTTTCTTGCACGTCTTTATAATGGGATTTTGGGCTACTTCTGGTTTTTACCGACATGACAAGACCTTGATTTCATATTTCATGGCATAGGGTTTTGCAGAGGTGGGCTGAACATGTACTTCATGCTGAACATAATATTTGGAGGTAATAACCTTTATTATATTGTATCTCAGCCATAAGCTGCCTGTATCCTGATATTCATCTTTGAAATGCAGGGCTCTGATCTTGTTCGTTGCAGCTGGTTCACTACAAGATGCCCTGGCTGCACTTCGTGAGGCACAGCAACCAGACACAGCTGCGATGTTCATTCTTACTTGCCGTGAAATCCATGCTGATTTCATCTCCAGTTTGGATTCAGATGAAGAATCTAATTCCGTGATGAAGACTAAACTGCCTTATTTACCAGGATTGAATCCTGAAAACGAAGATGTTATTGCAGTTGGTGAATACTTTGGTCAATACCAAAGAAAGCTAGTGCATATGTGCATGGATTCACCGCCTTTTGCAGATTGAGTGAACCAACCTGGATTCCGTGATGAGGCTAAACTGCCTTATTTACCAGGATTGAATCCTGAAAATGAAGATGTAATTGCAGTTGGTGAATACTTTGGTCAATACCAAAGAAAGCTAGTGCATACGTGCATGGATTCGCCACCTTTTTCAGATTGAGTGAACCAACCTGGTAACTATTTCTCTTTGATTTTTCTTTGGATCACTGTCCACCTACTTCTCCATTGAAGTTGTTCCGGTGCAGTTAAAGTTTTTAGAGGTCCCAAATTGCACTGCCCCCCATTTTGCCGATTTTGTTCAACTGGGAATGAAGAAGTTGCAGGTGTGGGTGCTGGAACATCTCGACTAAACAGATGAAAAGAATTGTACAGAAGGGAATGAATTTTTCTAATCTTGAAGTCCAATATCCATTCTAAAAGAAATACATGTGGCTCAATCTGAAAAAATCATCAGGTAAAAGGTTGTTCTTGTAGCCCTCAAACTGAGATGTTCATCAAGGCCATCATAGGTAATTGTGCTTGTGTACCAAATATGTAATCACTATTTTTGGTTGAGAACATTATCTGTCATCACATCTGTTGACGCATGTCTAACAAGTAACGCCGGTAATGCTTGCCTGTTCCATCTTGGCCGGTAACGCTTGTATCCCTTTAGTCAGGTATACGTTCGTATGTATAGAACAGATCAACTGTATAGTCATTGTACATTGGACGGATTACCCCATTTGTGTATGTAAACAACTCTTTGCGACTGCATTGGCTTTTTTTGACAGTCAAATAACTGGTAGCCAATAACAAATCATTGACATAAACATCGAAATTGAATCTCTTTTACCGGTGATTTGAGATATTGAATCAGCTTCAAATCATGAGCAATTATTTTGTTGACACGAAAAACAAAACAGCGTTTCGTATCCTGAAGTATTTTACTCAACCTGAATCCTTGGTCAATCCATTACCTCATCTGAGGAAACCAGGCATTTGAAACACATAAAATGGTCATGAATATCAAATGTAAGGACAGAGAAGAAACAGGTAAAAACCTCAAGATTCAAGATTACTGCATAAAACACTTGAATATAGTACAAGAAGAACATTAATGAAATTGTTAGACCAACAGTCTGATACAGCAAGCTCTTGTGTGTTCATATGAGCCACAATTAAGCTGGCTGCTCAAGAGAGCAGGAAAACCCTGCATCCTGCCAGGGTGAGGTGATTCCTAGGTCAGCATTTATTTTCTCTTTTCCTGCTTCTTCACATGGCAGGGCCATCTGCAAGTCAAGGGAGAAAATAAACCTCTGAGGTAACTCATTCAGGATGCACCACTTAACCTCGGGTTTAAGATAAATTCTGTAATGACGGAACTTACCTATTTACACAGAGATCTGACAACATATAAATTCCACTATCACTTCTTGCTGTCTCCGGCAACCATTTCTTTCACAATCCACCCAGAAAATCAACAGAGAGAGAACGCAAGTCATAAAGGCACCGAAACTTCATTCAGTTAGGTCTCTGCTTGAAAATAGCAAAAACTTCCTTCAGCCTTTTCCTGTCCACAGATGACACAACAGAATAGACGCTTGAATAAAACCCCTTTCATCAAATATTTGAACAGGAGTAGTTACAAGAGAAGGAATTACTGACGAAATTACCGTGACCAAACCAGCATCAAGAATTTCCGAGAAATCTATAGAAAATGGTCTACATTTCATATGGGATGGGATAAACTGAGAGGTACATGAGTAATTTGTACCTTAAGTGTGAATGCAGAATAATAAGTACTTGTATTCTGTGGCAGTATCAAGATGGTCTGAGTTAGCCTAACACATCAGATTAAAGGGCATTCAAATCCTTCATTTAGGACACAGTTTTATTAAAATCTCATATATCCCATTCCTACATCACTCCTTTAACCAAAGTTTGTACCAACAACCAAGGATGTTTTAATTTAGTTCATTAAATCTGACAAGCTGGACAGTTGTAATATTCCCAGAGGAGAAAACAAAGATTTAACAAACAGCCTTTCAAATTTCACATACTAGCGAAAAAATCTCCTACGGCACCGAGCAGAACCCAACTCCTCATACTCAGCCTTGGTGACACACATTGTTTCAAAGTCCGGACTGGATGCTAACAGCGATCCCCCACGCCAAACACCTAATAGTGGGCTGTAAAACTCATTCATGTTAGAAGTAAAAAAAGTAAGATGATTTGTCAAGGTAGAGGAAAGAGAGACGATTACTCTTCTTGACTGGTTATTTTTACTTGATATTCATCTGGGACAAGAGGTCGAAGCTCCCTCTCTCTGCATGAAAATAAATCTTCAGAATCGTTAAACAAGATCCAGAAAATAACCAAAAAGGAAGCAGAAAGGCTAAAACTTACAATCTTTCAGCAAATCGAGGAAAGAGCGTACTTCCACCAGTTACAATAATACTGTTCATAACAAGTTTGACCGCATCAATGCCAATTTTGAGGCTCTAAATATGTATATATACAAATTGACCACAGCTGGAATTCAGTTTTAGTAACCTAAGAATGCCTCTACAATACCTTTCATAGAGTACAGGATGAAGATAAGGATGGCAGGAATTGACAGCTCGAACAACACATTCTGCTAGTCCTGCTTGGTTCATTCCTGAGAAGAATCAATGTGTAAATAGCTTGTAAAGAATTGTACAAGGAATGGCAGTCTTTTTAGGTACACTGGAACGAAATTAAATCTCATGGAAGTTTAACAAACGAGATTGTTAATTAATTGTAGTTCAAATTTTTTTGATAGGTACCTCATAATCAGAAGAATAGGCCAAAAACAAAAAAATAACGAGTCCGTTAAAAAGAATTATAAAAATAGCATGATCGCTGATAGCTCATTTACTGATGTATGTAATCAAAGTTGTTTAGTGAAGTCTCAAACTTTAGAATACTTAGAGCTTATTAACATCTAATAAGTGCACTCGAAATATCGCCTTACCCAAATCAGCTGGCCGGAAGATCATCTCCGGCACAATAAACCGCTCGTTTGTCACGCTAAACTCCTGTAGGGAAAGGGGAATGATTAGAACCAAGAATACTTACAAGCAACTGTTTTGAAAGTAACAGGAGCCAGTACATTTTTTGACAAGTCAATCGTTCTTCTATCAGATTTTTCCATCATGTCCAGATGGTCCATTTCATCCTCATTTTCAGACTGCAATGAAGCTCCATCATCCAAACTCATGAATCTCTTTGCTTCATTTGGCTCCTTTACAAAACCCCTTGTATGTGTGACACCATCAGGAAGCACGTATGTGCACCTGAACAGATTATCCCTCCCTCGTTTCCTGTTCGGTAATTATGGTTACATATCAAGCAACAGAAGATTCCATTAAATAATTATTCAGCTCCTACAATGAAGATAAAATAACATCTGAACAAATCATTCAGCCTCTAAATTATGAACTTCAAGCTTCTTTTCAAGTAAAATTAATCAGAAACTCTAAAATTAAAATATGATCATTGAAACCAACTTCAGGCTTCTTTTCAAGTAAAATTAATCAGAAACTCTAAAATTAAATTATGATCATTGAAACCACAGAGGACACTAGAGTACCATACTCAATCTATCAATAAAATCAATACCTTGCAATATGCAAGTCCCTGTCAACATCCAAAGAAACGAAGCACAACTTCTCCTTGACATCATCAATTAAAAAGCTCTCATCCATCACATTCACACTCCTATAACTCACTAACTCTTTCAAATAATTAGTCAATGCTTTCCCTCCAAGATCCAATCTTTTCACTCCATAGTTCAAAGTAAAGTTCTGAAACACGGGGGCAGCATGAGTAAAGCTAAACCCACAATCCACAACCAAGCTACACTGAGCTTTAGAGACCAACCCATAAGGCCTTCTTGAGGCCTCGTATAAATGAACTAAAGAGGGACTATCAGCAACGAAAAGGGCCTTAAAATTGAACTCTTCGAAGACTAATTCGTCCACAGCACGCTGTATCGAGGGCAATGTGAAGAGGGGCTCTGTTAAGAGGAGGGAACACTGAGAAGGTGTGATTTTGAGGAGATTGCTGAAGATGTGGGCCCAAATAGTGGACTGAAGATCTGGGTTTGTTAAGTGGCCGCGGTCGAAGGGGCGGCGGATGGTGGCGGAAGTGAGGTCTTCGGTGGGGGAAAGGAGTTGGTCAGCTAGTAGCCATTTCTTGGAGGCAAGGGGGCGAGCCGTGCAGTTGGGGACGATGGCTGTTGGGTCCCTCTCGCCGCCTATTCCGGCTTTGATTAGGCCGCCGCCGTTGTCCAAAACCACCACGTTTGACATTATCAGTTTTCAGGGTTGCTTAGTATGGTGGCGCGCGGGAATGGTATTTTTTTTACACAGATAATCAAATGGCGCTCAACTCCTAGCACAAAAAAAATAAAAAAAATAAAAATACAAAGACAGCTTGATTCCCAGTCCATTGTTAATTAAATGTAGTTCTTGGAAATCCAAGGAAAAAATGTTTACTTTCAAAAAAAAAAAAAAAAAAACGATTGTTTATCGAAATCCAAAAAAAAAAATTACTTTTCAAATTGGTAATCTACTATTGTTTTGAAGCTTTTATTTAAAATTGTGATTTTCTTTTTGTCACAATCTACTAGTTTTATATTTTCAACGAGTTAGGAAAAAAAAAAGATAGCTAAAAGCACTTGTATCTAATTTTAAAAAGAAAATCATTGTTTTTCCAACATTCATAAAAAAATTTTTATTCTAATGTACTTTAAAGCTGACAGGCGATGTTTAATCAGTTACTAATTCTAGTCATTATTTGACCCATTACATAAATCAAACTGATGTAGTATTGATAGTGAAGTTTGGCCAAGTCAAATTTCACCTTAGTAAGTATCATCCAGTTTGATGTATTGTATTTGTATGGTTGATGATACTAGATACTATGTGTAATATTTATGCTATCTTATTTTGTCTAACATTTAAAACAACGTAATTTTATTAAAACTTTGGACTAAATGCATAAATATCACTAAAATTACTTTATAATTATTAGATTCTAACCAAGAGAAGAGTGAATCTACGACATCATTTTAAGACAGAATAAAATAGAAAAAATCTTAGACAGAAGATTTCGTGTATGGTTAGATGGGAATTAAAGAAAGTTTCAAGAATGTTCATTTTCAAAGTGCTCACAACTCCACATAATAGAGCAATCCCTTCAAATTTACCAAAATATAGAAATGCAGTGTAAAGAATTGGTCTAATTGGGCTTACATAATAAATACAATGTAATGAATTGGTCTTAGTTACATTTGCAGACACCATACGCTCTTATTACTTTGTCCAGAAACATATTTGAATTGGTTAAGACAAAAACAAAAAAAAAAGTACTTAGTAGTTAATAATTATCAATTCTTGACTCTCTTTGAGCAAAGGTTTATGCATACCACATCAACCATAAATACTTTACTCATGGCAATTGGACCGTGTAGAACACATTATGAACCATTTGCTATTCGTTATCAAATACTAACTGAGCATAATATTTTTTTGGTTAAGAACAGCCTAGGTAAGTCTTCCAAATTCACCAAAAGGCACAGTGGATCATTGTCATAGACTAACAAGAACAACAAGTTCATTGCAAGATGTATTTTGAAAGCAAAAAAGAATGCATGATATTGAAGCTGTAGTTTGTATTCACTCTCCCTGGCAAAAGTACTGTATACAAAATTAACATCGTCCTCATTAGAATAGTTAACTACTCAGAAGGAGACATATCCACTCTCAACAGAGCAGACTGACAGAAAGGTCAAATACAGAAGGAAATATAAGTTGAAAATCATTCTTATTTGCTTCAGCTGATGCAGATCATCCATTCAGAAGGGAGCATAGTAGTATCCTCCAGGCTGTCCCATGCCAGTCACCTGAGGCATCCCGTAAGGCATCATAGGTTGAATACCGCCACCATAATAACCCGCAGTACCAGCAATCTTGGTCAATCCCATTTGGCCTTGCATCCCATTGTTAGCATATTGCTGCCATATCTGCTGCTCCTGCATAAGTAAATTCTGTTTCTTCTCCATGTCCGCTATCTGAACATATGAAGGTGGTGGCACAATTAAAGATGCTGCGAATGGGTCTTGGTGTCCCACTGGAACAGCTGTCCCATCAGGAGCAGGCAATGCAAGAACTGGTGTTGCATTGTTGCCCATTCCAGGCAATACCACACTACTTGCACTCCCACCACTCGCCTGGGTAGTGTTCACATGCTGCCTCACTGCCCCTTGATCATACATACCATTCAACAACAGTGAATCGAAACCACCAGCTAAATCAGCCTTTTGTTTCGACAGATTACTGGCTGATTCTGCCAGAGCTAATTCCCAGTTAGCCGCCCCATTCTCAGCAGCTGGTGTATTCCATGCTGAAGTTATTTCAGGTTCTCCATCTGATGGAAATGCTTCCCATGAGCCATTAGTATTAGCAGCAGGAGCTCCAGAAAACAGTGCCAATGCCAATTTGTTCCCTTGCTCGTCAGCTGAAACTCCATCATCCTTCAAATTCACCAAGTCCTCGGTAACCTGCTGAGATTGAGGCTTGAACTGAAGCTGAGCTTGGGTCTGAGGCTGTGGTGGGGGTGGAGTGTAATTTTCTGGTGGAGGTAGTGCTTTGATTTCATTCATATCTGGTACTTCCTCCACTTTTACTTCTGATGAACTCTCTTCTTTGCTTTTCTCCAAAACTTTTGGTTTATTTGCCCTTTCCCTTAAAAATCCCTCGAGCGTCCCAAGCAGCTTATCAGTGATCCTCTGTACTTCTGGGAACTCTGATGACCGTGCTACCCCTATATCCTTGGACCAATTATAAACTGGAACAAGTTCATCAATCATCTTTGCTGCATTAACATATGCATCAAAAGCTTTCACACAATCAGCATATTCCATCTCAGTAAATCGATCCAACACAACTCCCAAAACCTGGCATATGTCAGCATAAAGCGTAAAACTCTCCCTCACAATAAGGTACAGAGCTACAAGCACCATCCTACTATTTTTTGCAACTCCAGTTGGCTTACAAGCCAAGAATCGATCAAGAAGCCGAAGCAACTGGTTCAACCTCTCCAGAATCCTCTCTGGCTTCATCTCCCTAACTGGTGTCGCCACTTTTTTCTCCCCTCGCCCTGAGGAACCCTCATCCAAATCATCATAGGAACGAGACCTTCTCCCCATCCCATAGCTAGGTTCATCCCGAAATTCTCCATATCCATCGTCATACCTCTTTTTCTCCTGGCCACCATTCAATTTACTCTCATAGACCATAAACTCAAGCTTCTGATCCAGGTACAGGGCATAAGTCCGGACAAACCCTGAGTGATCCCACGAATTGGAGTGAGCCTCATCACGAAAATCAGACATATTCAAAATCCTCGTTCCTTTGCGGCTTGCATATGTAATCTCTTGCCCGAAAAGCAACTCCCCATCATTCAACAGCCTATGAACAAGCATTAAGGACTTCAAGGCCACAATCCAGTCATGGGTTTTACTCAACCTCTTTGAAATAGCATAAACACATGCATGGACATAACCCCTCGAGTGGGACATCAGATTCAGTATCTCCCAAACATATTTCTCATCAGCCGGCTCATCATCATGAGATGTTGCCTTCACAATTAAGACTTCCAGGTCAGGCGCAACATTGCCAGCCACCTTAGCCAAACTTATACTCGTCTGATCTTTTACTGCCCCAATGGCTTTTCTAATTGTGCTAGGTGCCATTGCAAGCACTATGCAAAATTGTTTATATTACTTCTTACGACAATTAATATTTTCCGCTAAATCTGTAGATTCAATCGTACACAAAACCACAGTTAATATCTAAAAAAAAATGGGATTTTGAAATCCAATACACATGAACATAAAAGTGATAACAGATCGTGATTTTGAGTCAAAACACAAACATAGAATCAAAAACGAAGAGGGTTAACACTTAAACAGTTTTTTTATTAATAGACTTTTCAAAAAGTGGATAGCTTCAAAATTTTACGTCGGTGACCGTCAACTTCACTAGATCTTTCATCTATAAAATCTAAAACCTTTGCACATACAATCCTGAAAAACTCTTACAATAATAAAGAGGGAAAGTAAGGGATTGAAGAATTACTCAACGGGTTTTTGCAGCAGAATCAAAAGTGCGATCTGGGAACAAAAAAGAGTGATCCGCAGCAACAACAGAGTCGACGATCAAACGGCGGTGCTTCCAGTAGAAATGTGAGATAGAATAATAAAGGCGCAGAGGAATCAATGCAGCAGTATATGAAATGAGTAAATGGGATGTTAATAGTGGAAAACAGTGCTATGTATACATTTCATCATCAACTGAGAAAAGGCAGAGGAGAAAGAGTCCAAGGCTCCAAGCTCAAGCCTTTGTTTGTTTGGTCTATGGACTATGCCCATCAGCAAATGGTGAGGATTAAGGAAAATGCAAAAAGCCGCGTTTGTTTAACACTTTTTACGACTTTTAGAGCCATCAAATGCGTAGCACTCAACTCATTGCTCTCTTATTCTGCGCCAACAAAAACGCCAATTACTAATTAAATCACTTTAATTAAACCCTTTCGCAATAAACAAAGTCATCTTTGCATTAAAACTTGTTTGAGGCTTTGAGCTATATATTATTGAGGCATATTCTATATCAACATATTATAGGTTCTATTTGAGAATGATAGTGATATTTGCATCTATTGCAAAAGAGTTCACATGCATATTTGAAAGTTGAAATAAAATTGTTTAAAATTCACCAACTTCTAAGAGTAGGTCATTTCGAAATAAATAATTTTCATCAAACCTCCAATTTTATTTTTAACCAATTATAACACACATAGTTTTGTCAAAAATGACAAAGAAGAAAAACATGTTGATTTTTTTTTTTCTGACTGTTTTTTCACCCACTTCAATTGTGAACGTGCATAATTGTTAACAGTGTAAAAAAAATGTGAAAGTTAGATTTTTTACCAAATTTACAATTTTCATGAACTTACAACACACGTATTTTAACCAAATATGACAAATTCAAAAAATGCTTTTATTTTTACTTTTTTGTACAGTTTTTTGCGTCAATCCTAAATTGTGAACATGTATTCTAGTGAATATTGTTAAAAAATTGAAAATTGAAATTTTCACAAAATCTCCATTTTTCATAAGTTATAACACACGTATTTTGGTAAAAAATGGCAAATTTTAAAAAAATGTTGATTTTAGCTTTTTCCCTACTATTTTTACGAACATTTCAATTGTGAATATGCTTCCTAATGAATGGTATAAAAAAATGAAATTTAAATTTTTCACAAAATTTCAATTTTTCATTGGCTATAACACACGTCTTTTAGCCAAAATAACAAAATTAAAAAAGCTTTGATTTTGACATTTTTTGTACTATTTTATGCACACATCCCAATTGTAAACATATATGTTAGTGAATACTGTAAAAAAAGTGAAAATTAAAAATTTCACCAAATCTTCATTTTTTTATGGGTTATAACGCACGTATTTTGGTAAAAAATGGCAAAGTAAAAAAACATGTTGATTTTAGTTTTTTTCCCTACTATTTTTTACAGACATTTAAATTGTGAACATGCATTTTAATGAACGGTATCAAATAAAGTATAATTTAGATTTTCACCAAAATTTCAATTTTCATAGGTTATAACACACATGTTTTAGCAAAAAATGGTAAAATAAAAAAATGCGTTGATGTTGACATTTTTGGGCCATTTTTTTACACCAATGTCGATTGTGAACATGCATTTTAGTGAATATTGTAAAAAAGAGTGAAAATTCTCCAGTTTTCATGGAATATAACACACGTATTTTGGTAAAAAATAACAAAGTAGAAAAACGTGTTGATTTTGGCATTTTATCTACTGTTTTTTCATCAACTTCAATTGTTAATATGTATCCTTGTTAATCGTATAAAAAAAAGTGAAATTTATATTTTTTACCAAATTTTTATTTTTCATGGGCTATACACTTGTATTTTAGCAAAAAATGGCAAAATCCAAATATGTGTTGATTTTGATTTTTTTATACCATTTTTTGCACCACCTTGATTGTGAACATGCATTCTAGTGAATATTGTTAAAAAAAAGTGAAAATAAAAAATTTCAACAAACCTCAATTTTTCATGAATTATATAACACACTTATTTTTGTAAAAAATAGCAAACTCAAAAAACGTGTTGATATTGGCTTGTTCTCAACTATTTTTTACACACATTTCATTTGTGAACAAGAATTCTAATGAACGGTGTAAAAAAAGTGAAACTTAAATTTTCATGGGTTATAACACACGTATTTTAACCAAAAATAGAAAAATCAAAAAATTCGTTTATTTTAATTTTTTTGTACCATTTTTGCACCCATTCCGATTGTGAAATGCATTATAGTGAATATTGTCAAAAAAAGAATCACCAAACTTTCATTTTTCACGGGTTATAACACAAATATGTTGATTTTGACTTTTTTCATACTATTTTTATACACATTTTAATTGTGAATATACATTCTATTGAACAATATCAAAAAATTGAAATTTAGATTTTTCACCAAATTTTATTTTTTCATGGGTTATAACATACGCTTTTAGCCAAAAATTGTCAAATTAAAAAATACGTTGATTTTGACTTTTTTTCTTCCGTTTTTTGCACCTAGCTCGATTGTGAAATGCATTATAATGAATATTGTCAAAAAAAAGTAAAAATTAAAAATTTCACCAAACCTCAAATTTTCATGGGTTATAACACACGTATTTTGCTAAAAAAATGACAAATTCAAAAAAATGTGTCGATTTTAACTTTTTTGCTACTTTTTTTTACCGACCTCAATTGTGAACATACGTCATTGTAAACAATGTCAAAAAAATTAAAATTTACATTTTTTTACCAAATTTTCATTTTTCATGGGTTCTAATATAACACACGCATTTTAGCAAAAAAAAAAATAGCAAAATCCAAAGCGTCGTTAATTTTGATTTTTTTTTGTTGGTTTTTTGCACCAACCCAATTGTGAACAGTGAAAAAAATAAAAATTAAATGATCGTTTTAAATATTTAATTTCAAAAAATGGAGTTAGTTTCGGCCACGCTGATTGGACTAACAAACGTATCCGTGACAGCGGGAATGCTTAAGATTTACGCACCGACTCAACGTAAATTGCTTTAATAGAGGAAACTTGCACCGCGCCACCGCCTCTTTTAATTCCCATTTATCATTTTCAATTTCCGCGCACCAAACACTCCCTTGTTATTAATTCTTTTTCTCTTTCTTTTTTCTATCTTTCTATTTGAAAAAAGAAATAGAAAAATGTTTACCCTCCAAATTCACACCGTCGACTTCCCTCAACGTCTTCCGATCACCGTCACCTACGCCTCCACCCGCGGCTCAAACCCTAAAAATAGTGTTACCAAAGATGACAACGCCCTGAACCCGTCGGAACTCAGAGGAATCGCTCACCTCTTCCGCCAACTTCCGCCGTCCGCCTCCTCCGCTACTGCTACCATTTTTCTCTCCACCAGTATTTCAAACCCCTCCGCACGCACCACCCTCCTCTTCATCGTCGCCGTCCCAAATTACCTGTCTCCCGATGACTTCCTCCTCTTTTGCGGGTCAGATGTTAATCATTTCCAAGAAATTCTTTTTCTCAGGTACACTCTCAAATATGTCTCCCCAATTTTTATTTTTATTTTTTTCAAATGTTTCTTCGTGCTATAAGTTTTATTTGTGATACTAATTTCTTATGAAAATTCTACTTCTTGTCCGTTAAAAGAACTGAAAAGGTTATTCTAACGCCGAAATTGGGAAAGAAAGTGTCCGTGTCGTGATTCTGTATGCGTGATATGGGTCTATATTCATGTATTTATACGGGTATCTTGCAGGAATGATGGAGTGGAAGATAGGTATAGTGTGCTCATCAGGTTAGAAAACCAATTGGCTGCTGATGGGTTTTACTGTAGTTTCAATGGGAAAAGATTCAGACCATCTGAGGTATTTCAACTTTTTAAATATCTATGTACTGTACGTAACGCGTTAATTCTTGACAGTAGACATTGAGTTTTGGGGTTGAAATTTCAGGCTGAAGTATGCCATATTTATTTTATTCAATCAGTTGAGTATTATGAAGTGGCAGAAATTGCCAGCGCTCCACCCTCGGGTTTCACTGAATTGCCGACTTGTCCTATTTGTCTCGGTTAGTTATTCTTGACTGCATGTAGATTTCATTGTTTAGTATTTGAGTTGATGTTTATTCATTTCATGTAACAATTTGGTTTTATTGTTATGCCGCATTGCAGTAGTTTAATTTTATGTTGAAGGAAAGGAGTGAATCTGATAGTGGTTCTGTTTATTTTGTATCAAACTATAAAGAGAGATTGGACCAAGATACAAGTGGAATTCAGAGTACTCTTTGTGATCATTCATTTCATTGTTCTTGTGTTTCGAAATGGACTTATTTGTCCTGTCAGGTTAGTTTTATATAATAGCCTTTCATACTTACTATTCTTTGTCTATGATGCTGTGGTAGCTTTTGTTCCTGGATACTGCTTCTTGCTTGGTTACCTAGTTCATTACTTGAATTTGTATGCTTTCATGATGTTGTGATTTCTTGTATGACCATTGCTTCCTAACTTACCATCCCCGTGGTATTACTTTGCTATTGGTCACCCCGGATTATTCAGACTTGCTAGGTGGTCATCCCGTGCTTAAATGGACCTGAGGATTTTCTCATCTAGTCTCATCCTCTGTTTGTGTTAGATACATTAGTACAAGCTTATCTAATAATCTTTATGTTGTAGCCATTTATAACAACAGTCTTGGGAAGAGGAATGGTTTGCCACTCAAATGGTGAGGACATTAAAACTGATGGCTCCACATGTTGCCCATGATAAGATAGGGTATACTATTAAGATCCCAATACTTATTGCACGTGTAAAAGTGGTTTGTAAAAGGAAACAAATTGCATTGGATGTTGGTAATTGCATGCAGTTTTCTGTGAATATTTGTATCATAACTCGTACCCTGCTTTGTAAATCATGTGAGACAAAAGGAAGATGGTTTTTGCATACCAGTGTGAAATATCCCTTCTCCATCCTCCCTCTAGAAATGAAAGGAGAGAAACGAGGGATGCAGTGTTTTTTCTGCTTTGTTAAACTTCTTGAGGAGCTGGACTCGTGGAATATTTCTTCATAATGCTTCCGTACTTGTGTGCAGGTATGCCGACTTTGTCAGCAACAGGATGAGAAACCAACTTGTGCTGTGTGTGGAACATTAAAGAACCTCTGGATCTGTCTGATTTGTGGTTTTGTAGGATGTGGAAGGTGATACAGTTTTTCTTCTTGGTGTTTATTTATATTATTTCCACTACTTTCACCTAAATTTCGCTCCATTTCTTTTCATTTGTGCTAATATCTACTTGAAAATCTTCTGCTATGCTTAGGTATGAAGAGAGACATGCTATTAGACATTGGAGTGATACGCAACATCACTACTCGCTTGAATTAGAAACACAACAAATTTGGGATTATGTAGGGGACAAATACGTTCACCGGTTAAACCAATCAAGAGCTGATGGAAAATCTGCTGTGATGAATTCTCAACTCGTTTCAACTGATGTAGGATGTGATACATGTCGGTACGAGGAGGATTCAGGACTTGATGGTGCCCTTTTCAGCAGCAAAGTTGAAACAGTAAGTTATCTACCCCAGTTATTCTTAAGCATGGTGAATAGCTGCTTAACCATTATCTAACAAATGTAGAATTTTGTGTATTGCCAGTTCTTTAACCTGTGTATGTTTCAAAATACCGAAACTTTATTGTTTCATTAGGTTGAGAAGATCCTTTATGTCTAAACTTAGCATGGACTGGCATGCTATATATATATATATTGGCTTGTTGAAGGTTATTTTGGGGCCAAATTGAAGTAATATGTCATTAATGGCTACAGACTGTTGACGAGTACAATCATCTTCTTGCGAACCAGTTAGAGATTCAGAGACAAGTAAGTAAAGCTGACGTCTGGATTTTAATTGCATCTCTAGTTTGTACATTCTTTGGTCCTTTAGAGTTGTGGCTGATGTTAGGAAGCCTGCATCATTAATGGGCAGCAGCATTAATTGCTTAATTTTTTAAAACTTTGAGGTGTTTAATTGTTAGTCAATCATCATATGAATGAGTGTAGATACTATAGTAACCTTGATCCATTTTGAGCTTGGAGTTGCAGTCAACTTGTTGCACCTAGCCCTTCCCCAACCTGGCCATGGGAACTAGGTTTTGTTTATTCACTCATCTTTCTGAGCATTTAGAGTACTTAAAATTACTACAAATTCTTGAAAGCAGATGGAGAAATGGGAGGTTCTACAGGACATACATAAGTTCTATAAAGTAATATGTGGTATCAGAAAACTTTCTGAACGAGTTGACCTGCAATGTTTGTTAGCACTATGAATCTTTACTAGCCGAGGCAAAAAATGGCAAGGAGAGTTCCATTTCAAAAGCAGTTGAGAAGGCTGTGTTTTCAAGGATACACGATTTACAGTATAAATTGGAGAGCTGCGTGGAGGAAAAGAAAGCTGTTGCAGAGGTGATTTCTCTATCTTACTCTCTCTCCCATCTCCCTTTTACCAAGCTTTAAAAGTGAAAACCCAGGGCAGGAAACTCTCTCAACTGTAGTATCTGAGAAAGACTTGGTACTTGTCGCTCTATCCTTGCATAGTGGGACACCATTTACCCCTTGCCCTCTCTTTAATTCTCTTCTCTTTCTATCAATAGGATTGTGGAGTCTGAATATGTGTATCTTAGGCTGATAAGTGGGTTAGCATAAATTTGTATGATAAGTGCTGCTATCCTCTGTAGCTGATATAATACTTTTGTTGTTGTTAGAGGAACCAAGAACTTATGAAAAAACAAGAACTAATGCAACAGAAGTACAAGGAAATTGAAACCAGGTACATTTCATACTTTTCCTATGCAAGACATAAATTTAATGGTGTCCTAATCATTCTTGTGAAACTTACCATTATTAATGCATGTGAAGTTGATAGCCTAACACTGAAGAAATTGACTCCAGTTAATTTAGTTGCACTCTTGAAGTCCTTTATCTCCTAAGTTTTCCACTTTGTTTTAGTTTCAGTGCCCAAATGGTATAGATTCTTTAATAGCATTTGGCTGTAAATGTCTTCTCTTTGGTTCATTTTCTCTGTAACTGTGATAGCCCTGTGAATTGTATCGGCTAACATTTAGAGGTGTTTTATGTTATTTTAATTCTGTCTAAACTACTTGCAATGGTTCAGGTTTAGTTTAACCTTAACGTCTAAAGATGAAAAGATAATGGATCTGGAGGAGCAGGTATTGGTTCATATTTTCATGAATTTGTGATAAAGTAACTCCAGCTTTTGGCACCAATCATTTTGAACGTTGATTTCAGATTAGAGACCTAAAAGTTTATGTTGAGGCCCGGAAAACAATTGCCAACATTGCTGATTCGGAAGGCATTAAAGATGGTATAGTTCTACCTGTAGAGTCAACCAGCCCATCACCAAGTAATTCGAGAAGGCGAACAAAGTCGGGTAGAAGAAGGGGTTAGAGAGGACTACCCCCTCCGATGACATCAAAATTTTCTACACTCAATTGTTTAAATGTCCCTTGTTTGCAGCAACCTGTTTGATAAAATTAACGTTCACCCATGGAGGAGATAATTGAGGTGGTGATGGGAAGATAGGAGTGGGTTGGTTTTATGCATCTTCTTTGGAGAGGTTATCTTTTTGTAAATTGTGTTATGCGGCCTGGGAACGAAGCCCAACTCTTCAAGTCCTGCTCTATGTTTTAGAAAACTGGATGCAACGGCCCAACCAGGCATTTTACGACCTGTTAGAGGCCCTCTCAATCATCCATGGGAAACTTTTGTCAAGCTTTTTAACATTCTGTAAGTTGGAGGTAATGGAGATTAGGCATTGAAATGAATTTCATATTTGACATACGACTAAAAAGATACTAGAATGCAATCCAATAATTAAAAATCTTTCATTTTGTGAATAATTTGGAAGGTTTTAATTTTTTTTTAAATTTAAGAGAGGTTTTTTAAAATTTTAAGTTTGGACGAGGTATTTTTAGATTATATCATGAATTTTTTTTTCTTAGTATTTGTTATGAGAAAAGAATATTTTAGGAGTGTTTGGAATGAATGATTTTGTTTTGTTGGGATTTGAATTGAAGATTTTTTTATTAATAAAAGTTTGAAATTTAAATTTGAATTAATATTTTATTAGTTTGTTTTGGTGGGAATTGTGTTAGGAAGAATTGTTTATTATTAAAATTTAAAATTCAAATTTAATATTTTATTTAAAAAAATACTGTAGCAAAAATAATTACTGTAGCATTGTTTTTTGTTTTAAAAATTTTGATGAAAAAGTTCAACAAAACAAACAAATTATTTTACATTTGTGAAATAAATCACAAAAACAGGAGCTTCCAAACAGACCATTAATTTTTATGTTTTAACCTATCAATTCACATATTTTATATAAATTTAGGAATAAAAAACATAAGTATATCAATTTGAGAAAATTGTGAATCCCTCTCTCCAAAATTTAAGTCTATGAGCAAAAAAAAAAAAAAAAGAAAAAGAAAAAAAAGAAAAGAAAAAATTTATTTTTCTATTTTTTTACATTTTGTTCTTTAAATAACACGTTACAAATAGAAGTGGGTGTAAAAAATTATATGTAAATACTTCACAACAGCTAGTTTTTCTACTTTTGCGTTCTTGACTAAAACTCGTGAGTTATAGCACACAAAAATAGTGATTTTTGAAAAAAATTACTTTTCCATTTTTTACACTCTGTTCTTTAGATAACACATTACAAATAGAGGTGAGTGTAAAAAATTGAATGAAAATACTCCAAAATAGCTAATTTTTTTAATTTTGCGTTTTGACCAAAACTCCTGAGTTATAGCCCACAAAAAATATTGATTTTTCAAAAAATTTACTTTTCCTTTTTTTTAAACTCTGATAGTCCACAACAGTAAGTTTTTGAAACTTGTTGTTTTTTTACCAAAACTCGTAATTTATAGTCCACGAAAAATACTGATTTTTTAAAATACATACGTTTCAATTTTTTTAACTCCGTTCACTAGATAACACATTTCAAATGTAGGTGGGCTTAAAAAATGGCATGAAAATTTTTGCAATAGTTAGTTTTTGAAACTTGTCGTTTTTGACTAAAATTCGTGAGTTATAGCCCACAAAAATAGTGATTTTTGAAAAAAATTATCTTTTCTATTTTTTACACTCTCTTCTCTAGATAACACATTACAAATAGAAAAAAATTGAATGAAAATACTCCAAAACAGCCAGTTTTTCTAATTTTGCGTTTTGACCAAAACTCGTGAGTTATATAGCCCACGAAAAATAGTGATTTTTCAAAAAATTTACTTTTCCATTTTTTTAAACTTTGTTCTCTAGATAACACATTACAATTATAGCTAGGTGTAAAAAAAAGAATAAAAATAGTCCTCAACATTTAGTTTTTGAAACTTGTAGTTTTTTTTACCAAAACTCGAGACTTATAGCCCACGAAAAATATTGATTTTTTAAAATACGTACGTTTCAATTTTTTTAACTCCGTTCACTAGATAACACATTTCCAATTTAGGTGGGCTTAAAAAATGGCATGAAAATTTTCACAATAGTTAGTTTTTGAAACTTGTCGTTTTTGACCAAAACTCGCGAGTTATAGCCCACAAAAATAGTGATTTTTGAAAAAAATATTATCTTTCCCATTTTTTACACTCCGTTCTATAGATAACAAATTACAAATAGAGGAGGGTGTAAACAATTATATGAAAATACTCCAAAACAGCTAGTTTTTCTAATTTTGTGTTTTGACCAAAACTTGTGAGTTATAGCCCACGAAAAATAGTGATTTTTAAAAAACTTTACTTTTCCATTTTTTAAACTTTTTTCTTTATATAACACATTACAATTATAGCTGGGTGTAAAAGATTACAATAAAAATAGTCCACAACAGTCAGTTTTTTAAACTTGTCGTTTTTTTACCAAAACTCGTGACTTATTTGCCCACGAAAAATACTGATTTTTTAAAATACGTACGTTTCAATTTTGTTTAACTCCGTTCACTAGATAACACATTTCAAAAAAAGGTGGGTTTAAAAAATGGTATGAAAATTTTCACAATAGTTAGTTTTGAAACTTGTCGTTTTTGACCAAAATTCGCGAGTTATAGCCCAGAAAAATAGTGATTTTTTAAAATTTTTTATCTTTTCCATCTTTTACACTCCGTTCTCTAGATAACACATTACAAATAGATGTGGGTGTAAAAAGTTGCATGAAAATACTCCAAAACAGCCAAATTTTCTAATTTTGCGTTGTGACCAAAACTTGTGAGTTATAGCCCACGAAAAATAGTGATTTTTCAAAAAATTTACTTTTCCATTTTTTTAAACTCTATTCTCTAGATAACACATTACAATTATAGGTGCATGTAAAAAATAGAATAAAAATAGTACACAACAGTCAGTTTTTGAAACTATTCGTTTTTTTACCAAAACTCGTGACTTATAGGCCACGAAAAATACTGATTTTTTAAAATACATACGTTTTAATTTTTTTAAATCCGTTCACTTGATAACACTTTTTCAATAAAGGTGGGCGTAAAAAATGGCATGAAAATTTTCACAATAGTTAGTTTTTGAAACTTGTCGTTTTTGACCAAAACTCGCGAGTTATAGCCCACAAAAATAGTGATTTTTGAATTTTTTTTATCTTTTCCATTTCTTACACTTTGTTCTTTAGATAACACATTACAAATAGAGGAGGGTGTAAACAATTACATGAAAATACTCCAAAACAGCTAGTTTTTCTAATTTTGTGTTTTGACCAAAACTCGTGAGTTATAGCCCACGAAAAATAGTGATTTTTGAAAAAAATTACTTTTCCATTTTTTAAATTCTTTTCTTTATATAACACATTACAATTATAGGTGGGTGTAAAAAATTAGAATAAAAATAGTCCACAACAGTCAGTTTTTGAAACTAGTCATTTTTTTACCAAAACTCGTGACTTATTGCCCACGAAAAATACTGATTTTTTAAAATACGTACGTTTCAATTTTGTTTAACTCCGTTCACTAGATAACACATTTTCAAAAAAGGTGGGCTTAAAAAATTTTATGAAAATTTTCACAATAGATAGTTTTGAAACTTGTCGTTTTTGAGCAAAACTAGCGAGTTATAGCCCACAAAAATAGTGATTTTTGAAAAAAATTATCCATTTTTTACACTCCGTTCTCTAGATAACACATTACAAATAGAGGTGGGTGTAAAAAATTGCATGAAAATACTCCAAAACAGTTAAATTTTCTAATTTTGCGTTTGACCAAAACTTGTAGTTATAACCCACGAAAAATAGTAATTTTTCAAAAAATTTACTTTTTCATTTTTTTAAACTCTGTTCTCTAGATAACACATTACAATTATAGGTGGGTGTAAAAAATTAGAAAAAAAATAGTTCACAACAGTAAGTTTTTGAAACTTGTCGTTTTTTATCAAAACTCGTGACTTATAGCCCACGAAAAATACTAATTTTTTAAAATACGTATGTTTTAATTTTTTTTGACTCCGTTCACTAAATAATACATTTCAAATATAGGTGGGCTTAAAAAATGGCATAAAAATTTTCACAATAGTTAGTTTTTGAAACTTGTCGTTTTTGATCAAAACTCGTGAGTTATAGCCCACAAAAATAGTGATTTTTGAAAAAAAAATTATCTTTTCCATTTTTTACACTCCGTTTTCTAGATAACACATTATAAATAGAGGTGGGAGTAAAAAATTGCAAGAAAATACTCCAAAACAGTCAAATTTTCTAATTTTGCATTTTGACCAAAACTATAGCCCACAAAAAATAGAGATTGTTTAAAAAATTTACTTTTCTATTTTTTTTAAACTCTGTTTTCTAGATAACATAGTACAATTGTAGGTGGGTGTAAAAAATAGAATAAAAATAGTACACAACAGTCAGTTTTTTAAACTTATCATTTTTTTACGAAAACTCGTGACTTATAGGCCACGAAAAATGCATATTTTTCAAAATACGTACGTTTCAATTTTTTTTAACTCCGTTCACTAGATAATACATTTCCAATAAAGGTGGGCTTAAAAAATGGCACATAAATTTTCACAATAGTTAGTTTTTGAAACTTGTCGTTTTTTACCAAAACTCGCGAGTTATAGCCCACAAAAATAGTGATTTTTGAAAAAAATTATCTTTTCATTTTTTACACTCTGTTCTCTAGATGACACATTACAAATAGAGGTGGGTGTAAAAAATTGCATGAAAATACTCCAAAACAGCCTGTTTTTCTAATTTGGTGTTTTGACCAAAACTCGTGAGTTTAAGCACACGAAAAATAGTAATTTTTCAAAAAATTTACTTTTCCATTTTAAAATCTTTTCTCTATATAACACATTACAATTATAGGTGGGTGTAAAAAATAGAATAAAAATAGTGCACAACAGCCAGTTTTTGAAACTTGTCGTTTTTTTACCAAAACTCGTGACTTATAGCCTACGAAAAAAACTGATTTTTGAAATACGTACGTTTCAATTTTTTTAAATCCGTTCACTAGATAATACTTTACAAATATAGGTGGGCTTAAAAAATGCCATGAGAACTTTCACAATAGTTAGTTTTTGAAACTTGTCGTTTTTTACCAAAACCCGTGAGTTATAGCCCACAAAAATAGTGATTTTTTTAAAAAATTATCTTTTCCATTTTACACTCCGTTCTCTAGATAACACATTATAAATAAAGGTGGGTGCAAAAAATTGCATGAAAATACTCCAAAACAGCCAAATTTTCTAATTTTGCGTTTTGACCAAAACACGTGAGTTATAGCTCACGAAAATAGTGATTTTTCAAAAAATTTACTTTTCCCTTTTTTTAAACTTTGTTCTTTAAATAACATAGTACAATTGTAGGTGGGTGTAAAAAATAGAATAAAAATAGTACACAACAGTCAGTTTTTGAAACTATTCGTTTTTTTACAGAATGACTTATAGGCCATGAAAAATACGTACGTTTCAATTTTTTTAACTCCGTTCACAAGATAAAACATTTCTAATAAAGGTGGGTTTAAAAAATGGCATGAAAATTTTCACAATAGTTAGTTTTTGAAACTTGTCGTTTTTGACCAAAACTCGCGAGTTATAGCCCACAAAAATAGTGATTTTTGAAAAAAATTATCTTTTCCATTTTTACACTCTGTTCTCTAGATAACACATTAAAAATAGAGGCGACTGTAAACAATTTCATGAAAATACTCCAAAATAGCCAGTTTCTCTAATTTTGCGTTTTGACCCAAACTCGTGAGTTATATAGGCCACGAAAAATAGTGATTTTTAAAAAAATTTACTTTTCCATTTTATTAAACTCTGTTATCTAGATAACACATTACAATTATAGGTGGGTGTAAAAAAATAGAATAAAAATAGTCTACAACAGTCAGTTTTTGAAAGTATTCATTTTTTTACCGAAACTCGTGACTTATAGGCCACGAAAAATACTAATATTTTAAAATAAATGCGTTTTAATTTTTTTAGCTCCCTTCACTTGATAACACTTTTTCAATAAAGGTGGGCGTAAAAAATGGCATGAAAATCTTCACAATAGTTAGTTTTTGAAACTTGTCGTTTTTTACCAAAACTCGTAGCCCACAAAAATTGTGATTTTTGATAAAAATTATCTTTTCTATTTTTTACACTCTGTTCTCTAGATAACACATTACAAATAGATGTGGATGTAAAAAATTGCATGAAAAGACTTCAAAACAGCCAGTTTTTCTAATTTTGCGTTTTGACCAAAACTCGTGAGTAAGCCCACGAAAAATATAGTTTTTAAAAAAAATATAGTTTTCCGTTTTTTTAAACTTTTTTCTCTAGATAACACATTACAATTACAGGTGGATGTAAAAAATAGAATAAAAATAGTCCACAACAGTGAGTTTTTTAAACTTGTCATTTTTTTACCAAAACTCATGGCTTATAGCCCACGAAAAATACTAATTTTTTAATATACGTACGTGTCAATATTTTTAACTCCGTTCACTAGATAACACATTTTCAATATAGGCGGGCTTAAAAAATGGCATGAAAATCTTAACAATAGTTAGTTTTTGAAACTTGTCGTTTTTGACCAAAACTCGTGAGTTATAGCCCATAAAAATTGTGATTTTCGATAAAAATTATCTTTTCTATTTTTTACACTCTGTTATCTAGATAACACATTACAAATAGAGGTGCGTGTAAAAAAATTCATGAAAATACTCCAAAACAACCAGTTTTTCTAATTTTGCGTTTTAACCAATACTCGTGAGTTATAGCCCACGAAAAATATAGTTTTTTAAAAAAATTAAGTTTTCCGTTTTTTTAAACTCTGTTCTCTAGATAACACATTACAATTATAGGTGGGTGTAAAAAATAGAATAAAAATGGTCCACAACAGTGAGTTTTTTAAACTTGTCGTTTTATTACCAAAACTCGTGGCTTATAGCCCACGAAAAATACTGATTTTTTAATATATGTACGTTTAAATATTTTAACTCCGTTCACTAGATAACACATTTCCAATTTAGGTGGGCTTAACAAATGGCATGAATATCTTCACAATAGTTAGTTTTTGAAACTAGAAGTTTTTGACCAAAACTCGTGAGTTATATCCCACAAAATTGTGATTTTTGATAAAAATGATCTTTTCTATTTTTTATACTGTGTTCTCTAGATAACACATTACAAATATAGATGGGTGTAAAAAATTGCATGAAAAGACTGCAAAACAACCAGTTTTTCTAATTTTGCGTTTTGACCAAAACTCGTGACTTATATCCCACGAAAAATTTAGTTTTTTCAAAAAAATATAGTTTTTCATTTTTTTAAACTTTGTTCTCTAGATAACACATTACAATTAAAGGTGTGTGTAAAAATAGAATAAATAAAGTCCACAACAGTCAGTTTTTGAAAGTTGTCGTTTTTTTACCAAAACTCGTGGCTTATAGCTCACGAAAAATACTGATTTTTTAATATAAGTACATTTCAATATTTTTAACTCCGTTCACTAGATAACACATTTCCAATATAGGTGGGCTTAAAAAATGGCATGAAAATCTTCACAATAGTTAGTTTTTGAAACTTGTCGTTTTTTATCAAAACTCGTGAGTTATAGCCCACAAAAATTGTGATTTTTTTATAAAAATTATGTTTTCCATTTTTTACACTTTGTTCTCTATATAACACAATACAAATAGTGGTGGGTGTAAAAAATTGCATGAAAATACTCCAAAACAGCCGATTTTTCTAATTTTGCGTTAGGACAAAAACTCTTGATTTATAGCCCACGAAAAATAGTGATTTTTTAAACAATTTACTTTTCCATTTTTTAAAATATGTTCTCTAGATAACATATTACAATTATAGGTGGGTGTAAAAAACAGAATAAAAATAGTCCACAACAGTCAGTTTTTGAAACTTATCATTTTTACCAAAACTCGTGAGTTATAGCACACGAAAAATACTGATTTTTTAAAATAACTATGTTTCAATTTTTTTTATCTCCGTTCACTAGATAACACATTTCCAAATTGGTGGGATTAAAAATTGGCATGAAAATTTTCACAATTGTTAGTTTTTTAAACTTGTCGTTTTTTACCAAAACTCGTGAGTTATAGCCCACAAGAATAGTGATTTTTGAAAAAAATTTACTTTTCGATATTTTACACTCTGTTCTCTTGATAACACATTACAAATAGAGGTGGGTGCAAAAAATTGCATGAAAATACTCCAAAACAGCCAGTTTTTCTAATTTTGCGTTTTGACCAAAACTCGTGAGTTATAGCCCACGAAAAATTAAAATTTTAAAAAATTTACTTTTCCATTTTTTTAAACTCTATTCTCTAGATAACACATTACAATTATAGGTGGGTGTAAAAAATAGAATTAAAATAGTTCACAACAGTCAGTTTTTGAAATTTGTCGTTTTTGACAAAAACGCGTGAGTTATAGCCCTTAAAAATAGTGATTTTTGATAAAAATTATCCTTTCTATTTTTTAAACTCTGTTATATAGGTAACACATTACAAATAGAGGTGGGTGTAAAAAATTGCATGAAAGCACTCCAAAATAGCCAGTTTTTCGAATTTTGCGTTTTTACCAAAACTCGTGAGTTATATAGACAACGAAAAATAGTGATTTTTTAAATAATTTACTTTCCCATTTTTTTAAACTCTTTTCTCTAGATAACACATTACTGTTATAGGTGGGTGGAAAAAATAGAATAAAAATAGTCCACAACAGTAAGTTTTTTAAACCTGTCATTTTTTTACCAAAACTTGTAAGTTATAGACCACGAAAAATACTAATTTTTTAAAATAGATACGTTTCAATTTTTGTAACTCCGAACTCGCGAGTTATAGCCCACAAAAATAGTGATTTTTGAAAAAAAATTATCTTTTCCATTTTTACACTCTGTTCTCTAGATAACACATTACAAATAGAGGTGGGTGTAAACAATTGCATGAAAATACTCCAAAACAGCCAGTTTTTCTAATTTTGCGTTTTGACCCAAACTCGTTAGTTATATAGACTAAGAAAAATAGTGATTTTTAAAAAAATTTACTTTTTCATTTTATTAAATTCTGTTATCTAGATAACACATTACAATTATAGGTGGGTGTAAAAAATAGAATTAAAATAGTCTACAACAAGGAGTTTTTTAAACTTGTCGTTTTATTACCAAAAGTCGTGGCTTATAGCCCACGAAAAATACTGATTTTTTATTATATGTACGTTTAAAAATTTTTAACTCCGTTCACTAGATAACACATTTCCAATATAGGTGGGCTTAAAAAATGGCATGAATATCTTCACAATAGTTAGTTTTTGAAACTTGTCGTTTTTTACCAAAACTCGTGAGTTATAGCCCACAAAAATTGTGATTTTTGATAAAAATTATCTTTTCTATTATTTACACTCTGTTATCTAGATAACACATTACAATTAGAGGTGGGTGTAAAAAATTGCATGAAAAGACTGCAAAACAACCAGTTTTTCTAATTTTGCGTTTTGACCAAAACTCGTGACTTATATCACACGAAAAATATAGTTTTTTCAAAAAATTTAGTTTTTCATTTTTTAAAACTTTGTTCTCTTGATAACACATTACAATTATAGGTGGGTGTAAAAAATAGAATAAAAATAGTCCATAACAGTCAATTTTTGAAAGTTGTCGTTTTTTTACCAAAACTCGTGGCTTATAGCCCACGAAAAATACTGATTTGTTAATATACGTACGTTTCAATATTTTTAAGTCCCTTCACTAAATAACACATTTTCAATATAGGTGGGCTTAAAAAATGGTATGAAAATCTTCACAATAGTTAATTTTTGAAACTTGTCGTTTTTGACCAAAATTCGTGAGTTATAACCCACAAAAATAGTGATTTATGAAAAAAATTATCTTTTCCATTTTTACACTCTCGTCTCTAGATAACATATTCCAAATAGAGAAAAATTGCATGAAAATACTCCAAAACAGCCGATTTTTCTAATTTTGCGTTTGGACAAAAACTCTTGATTTATAGCCCACGAAAAATAGTTATTTTTTAAACAATTTACTTTTCCATTTTTTAAAATATGTTCTCTAGATAACACATTACAATTATAGGTGGGTGTAAAAAACAGAATAAAAATAGTCCACAACAGTCAGTTTTTGAAACTTATCATTTTTACCAAAACTCGTGAGTTATAGCACACGAAAAATACTGATTTTTTAAAATAACTATGTTTCAATTTTTTTATCTCCGTTCACTAGATAACACATTTCCAATATTGGTGGGCTTAAAAATTGGCATGAAAATTTTCACAATAGTTAGTTTTTTAAACTTGTCGTTTTTTACCAAAACTCGTGAGTTATAGCCCACAAGAATAGTGATTTTTGAAAAAAATTTACTTTTCGATATTTTACACTCTGTTCTCTTGATAACACATTACAAATAGAGGTGGGTGCAAAAAATTGCATGAAAATACTCCAAAACAGCCAGTTTTTCTAATTTTGCGTTTTGACCAAAACTCGTGAGTTATAGCCCACGAAAAATTAAAATTTTAAAAAATTTACTTTTCCATTTTTTTAAACTCTTTTCTCTAGATAACACATTACAATTATAGGTGGTTGTAAAAAATAGAATTAAAATAGTTCCCAACAGTCAGTTTTTGAAACTTGTCGTTTTTGACAAAAACACGTGAGTTATAGCCCTTAAAAATAGTGATTTTTGATAAAATTATCCTTTCTTATTTTTACACTCTGTTATATAGGTAACACATTACAAATAGAGGTGGGTGTAAAAAATTGCATGAAAGCACTCCAAAATAGCCAGTTTTTCGAATTTTGCGTTTTTACCAAAACTCGTGAGTTATATAGACCACGAAAAATAGTGATTTTTTAAATAATTTACTTTCCCATTTTTTTAAACTCTTTTCTCTAGATAACACATTACTATTATAGGTAGGGGGAAAAATAGAATAAAAATAGTCCACAACAGTCAGTTTTTTAAACCTGTCATTTTTTTACCAAAACTTGTAAGTTATAGCCCACGAAAAATACTAATTTTTTAAAATAGATACTGATATGCGTGAAAGATTAAGCTTTAATTCCCCGACGCCAATTTGATAGCGGTTTTGGAGCTAGGGTTAAAAGCTAAGGCTTAACAGAATCAAATAAATTTATAACCCTAATCCTCACGACATTTAAGGTGCATCAAGACACCGACGTTTTCGTAGCAAGAGGAAGTAGGGGTCGAACCCACAGGGAGGGGATGAGTTTATGGAATTGATGTGAATGTGTGTGAAGTAGTGAAAATACAAACAAGAAAAGGGAAATGACCTAAACTACCAACTAAAGAAAAGAACAAAAACAAGGAAATAAATGCATCATGGACAAGGAATCATGTAATGAAGTGTACCCTTGGAGTATTGGTTTTCCTAAACATTAGTGTTTTATGTGGTTTACAAGAGTGAGTTAACGAACTAAGAGTGTGACAACATAAATCAAGTTCCACTTTTATGGCGGAAGTTAAAACCTAATAACGTTGACACCTACGAGAAATTGACTTCATAGCTAATCCCCCCTTTATGGCGGAGGCAAGGATTTACCAAATTAGGTCAATATAGAGCCCTATGTTCTCCCAAGCTTATCGCACTCTAGCTCGGCTCCTCCTTTATGGCGAAGGCAAGAGCCAAACCTAATCACTCTTTCGAATATCACTCCCTAACCTATTCCTTCCTTTATGGCGGAAGCAAGGTCTAAGTTAGTTCATGCTACCTGAATTCACCAACCCTAACATCGGTATCTCAATGTCCTAACCAATTCCTCCTTTTTGGCGGAGGCAAGAAAAGGCTAGAACACCACCACTAATCCACTACCCACATACTAATCTATCTTAAGCATTACTAGTATGGAATATTAGACTAGCTTGTAGTTCCTAATTCTTGATTACCCACAACATAAAATCCACAATAAAGCACAATAATTCAACAATCAATAACCAATCTCCAAGGGCACTAGCAATTTAGCACATCAAAGCTACTAAGAACATCACAATAATGAATTAAAGCAATGGAATTAAACAAAGAAATACAAAGAGTAGTACTCCCCTTTGATGTTCCAAGCCAAAGCTCCAAGCTTCCTCAATCAAAACAAGTCCTTAGAGCCAATGACTTTACATGAAATCCCTATCCTCTTGATGCTATTTACACCAAGAACACACACTAGTTGTGTGTTCTTGTGGAGTTCCTAGGGAGGGAAGTTTACAAAATAAACTAATCTAACCTAAACTAACTACAAAGCTAACAAGAAAAATGGTTTCCTCTTGTTCTCTTCTTCTTCTTCCTCTTCTTGCTCCTGAATTCCCCATATATGGGGTGAATTAGGGTTGAAAAATGTGTGTCTTGACGTTCCCAAAATGCCCTTGAAGTCAATGAAAATGGAGGGCAAAAATCGATATGTAGAATCTGCAGCGCAGCTGAACATCGCGACGTTCCTCCATCTGGCCTGAACGTCGCGACGTTCAGACACCAACGTCGCGACGTAAAGCTTTTTTCAGCTTTTCTCAAATTTTCAGCATCTGATCTCCGGGGCGCCGCACAACTTCTCCGGCGCGCCGGAGGAGTTTCTCTCCGGCGCGCCGGAGAGCCCAGGAAGTTGCATTTCTTGGCCTTTTTAAATGTTGATTTTTCGACACGCCGGAGAGACTTTTCCGGCGCGCCGCTGGCCTTTTTTCCAGCATCCGACGCGCTTCAAAACATGCTATTTTCATCATTCTTCACTCCGTTGCTCTTCTCACGCCATAATGACCTACAAATACATTAAAAACACATCAAAACACATAGAAACATGCTACAAGGACGCTCAAAAGATGAGTAAACCGAATCCAAGAAGGTGAAAAATATCACCTTATCAGATACGTTTCAATTTTTGTAACTCCGTTCACAAGATAACACATTTCTAATAAATGTGGGTTTAAAAAATGGCATGAAAATTTTCACAATAGTTATTTTTTGAAACTTGTCGTTTTTAACCAAAACTCGCGAGTTATAGCCCACAAAAATAGTGATTTTTGAAAAAAATTATCTTTTCCATTTTTACACTCTGTTCTCTAGATAACACATTACAAATAGAGGTGGGTGTAAACAATTGCATGAAAATACTCCAAAACAGCCAGTTTTTCTAATTTTGCGTTTTGACCCAAACTCGTTAGTTATATAGACCAAGAAAAATAGTGATTTTTAAAAAAAATTACTTTTTCATTTTATTAAACTCTGTTATCTGGATAACACATTACAATTATAGGTGGGTGTAAAAAATAGAATTAAAATAGTCTACAACAAGGAGTTTTTTAAACTTGTCGTTTTATTACCAAAAGTCGTGGCTTATAGCCCACGAAAAATACTGATTTTTTATTATACGTACGTTTAAAAATTTTTAACTCCGTTCACTAGATAACACATTTCCAATATAGGTGGGCTTAAAAAATGGCATGAATATCTTCATAATAGTTAGTTTTTGAAACTTGTCGTTTTTTACCAAAACTCGTGAGTTATAGCCCACAAAAATTGTGATTTTTGATAAAAATTATCTTTTCTATTATTTACACTCTGTTATCTAGATAACACATTACAATTAGAGTGGGTGTAAAAAATTGCATGAAAAGACTGCAAAACAACCAGTTTTTCTAATTTTGCGTTTTGACCAAAACTCGTGACTTATATCACACGAAAAATATAGTTTTTTCAAAAAATTTAGTTTTTCATTTTTTTAAACTTTGTTCTCTAGATAACACATTACAATTATAGGTGGGCGTAAAAAATAGAATAAAAATAGTCCATAACAGTCAGTTTTTGAAAGTTGTCGTTTTTTTACCAAAACTCGTGGCTTCCACGAAAAATACTGATTTTTTAATATACATACGTTTCAATATTTTTAACTCCGTTCATTAGATAACACATTTTCAATATAGGTGGGCTTAAAAAATGGTATGAAAATCTTCACAATAGTTAATTTTTGAAACTTGTCGTTTTTTACCAAAATTCGTGAGTTATAGCCCACAAAAATAGTGATTTATGAAAAAAATTATCTTTTCCATTTTTTACACCCTCGTCTCTAGATATCACATTACAAATAGAGAAAAATTGAATGAAAATACTCCAAAACAGAAAGTTTTTCTAATTTTGCGTTTTGACCAAACTCTTGAGTTATAGCCCACGAAAAATAGTGATTTTTTTAAACTCTGTTCTTTAGATAACACATTACAATTATAGGTGGGTGTAAAAAATAGATCAAAAATAGTCCACAACATTTAGTTTTTGAAACTTATTATTTTTACCAAAACTCGTGAGTTATAGCCCACGAAAAATACTGATTTTTTAAAATACATATGTTTCAATTTTTTTATCTCCGTTCACTAGATAACACATTTCCAATATTGGTGGGCTTAAAAATTGGCATGAAAATTTTTACAATAGTTAATTTTTTAGACTTGTCGTTTTTTACCAATACTCGTGAGTTATAGCCCACAAGAATAGTGATTTTTGAAAAAATTTTACTTTTCGATATTTTACACTCTGTTCTCTTGATAACACATTACAAATAGAGGTGGGTGCAAAGAATTGCATGAAAATACTCCAAATTAGCCAGTTTTTCTAATTTTGTGTTGTGACCAAAACTCGTGAGTAATAGCCCACGAAAAAGTAAAATTTTAAAAAATTTACTTTTCCATTTTTTTAAACTCTTTTCTGTAGATAACACATTAAAATTATAGGTGGATGTAAAAAATAGAATTAAAATAGTCCACAACAGTCAGTTTTTGAAACTTGTCGTTTTTGACAGAAACACGTGAGTTTTAGCCCAGAAAAATTGTGATTTTTGATAAAAATATTCTTTTCTATTTTTTACACTATGTTCTATAGGTAACACATTACAAATAGAGGTGGGTGTAAAAAATAGAATTAAAATAGTACACAACAGTCAGTTTTTGAAACTTGTCATTTTTACCAAAACTCGTGAGTTGATAGCCTACGAAAAATATTGGTTTTTTAAAATACATATGTTTTAATTTTTTTATCTCAGTTAACAAGATAACACATTTCCAATATAGGTGGGCTTAAAAATTGGCACGAAAATTTTCACAATAGTTAGTTTTTTAAACTTTTTAATATGGCCCACAAAAACACGCGAGTTATAGCCCACAAAAATTGTGATTTTTTATCAAAATTATCTTTTCTATTTTTTACACTCTGTTCTATAGGTAACACATTAAAAATAGAGGTGTGTGTAAAATATTGCATGAAAATAATTCAAACAAGCCAGTTTTTCTAATTTTGCATTTTGACCAAAACTCGTGAGTATAGCCCACGAAAAATAGTGATTTTTCAAAAAAATTTGTTTTTCATTTTTTAAACTCTGTTCTCTAGATAACACATTACATTTACAGATGGGTGTAAAAAATAGAATAAAAATAGTCCACAACAGTCAGTTTTTGAAACTTGTCGTTTTTAACCAAAACTCGTGGCTTATAGCCAACGAAAAATATTGATTTTTTAATATACGTACGTTTCAATATTTTTAACTCCGTTCACAAGATAACACATTTTCAATATAGTTGGGCTTAAAAAATGGCATGAAAATCTTCACAATAGTTAGTTTTTAAAACTTGTCGTTTTTTACCAAAACTCGTGAGTTTTAGCCCACAAAAATTGTGATTTTTTATAAAAATTATCTTTTCCATTTTTTATACTTTGTTCTATATATAACACATTACAAATAGATGTGGGTGTAAAAAATTGCATAAAAAGACTTCAAAACAGCCAGTTTTTCTAATTTTGCGGTTTGACAAAAACTCCTGAGTTATAGCCCACGAAAAATATAGTTTTTTTTAAAAAAATTAGTTTTCCATTTTTTTAAACTCTGTTCTCTACATAATACATAACAATTATAGGTGGGTGTAAAAAATAGAATAAAAATAGTCCACAATAGTCAGTTTTTGAAACTTGTCGTTTTTTAACCAAAACTCGTGACTTATAGCCCACAAAAATACTGATTTTTATTATATGTACGTTTCAATATTTTTAACTCCATTCACTAGATAACACATTTTTAATATAGGCGGGCTGAAAAAATGGCATGAAAATCTTCAAAATAGTTAATTTTTGAAACTTGTCGTTTTTGACCAAAACTCCTGAGTTAGCCCACAAAAATTTTGATTTTTGATAAAAATTATCTTTTCTATTTTTTACACTCTGTTCACTAGATAACACATTACAAACAGAGTTGGGTGTAAAAAATTGCATGAAAATACTTCAAAACAGCCAGTTTTTCTAATTTTGCGTTTTGACCAAAACTCGTGAGTTATAACGCACGAAAAGTATAGTTTTTTCCAAAAATTTAGTTTTTCATTTTTTTAAACTCTGTTCTCTAGATAACACATAACAATTATAGGTGGGTGTAAAAAATAGAATAAAAATAGTCCACAACAGTCAGTTTTTTAAACTTTTCATTTTTTTACCAAAACTCGTAAGTTATAGCCCACGAAAATATCAGATTTTTTAACATAGATACGTTTCAATTTTTTTACTCCAATCACTAGATAACACATTTCCAACATAGGTGGGATTAAAAAATGGCATGAAAATCTTCACAATAGTTAGTTTTTGAAACTTGAGGTTTTTGAACAAAACTCGTGAGTTATAGCCCACAAAAATTGTGATATTTTATAAAAATTATCTTTTCCATTTTTTACACTCTGTTCACTAAATAACACATTACAAATAGAGGTGGGTGTAAAAAATTGCATGAAAAGACTTCAAAACAGTCAGTTTTTCTAATTATGTGTTTTGACCAAAACACGTGAGTTATAGACCACGAAAAATATAGTTTTTTCAAAAACTTTAGTTTTCCATTTTTTTAAACTCTGTTCTCTAGATAACACATTACAATTATAGGTGGGTGCAAAAAATAGAATAAAAATAGTTCACAACAGTCAGTTTTTGAAACTTGTCATTTTTTTACCAAAACTCGTGGCTTATAGGCCACGAAAAATACTGATTGTTTAAAATAGATACGTTTCAATTTTTTTTTATTCCGTTCATTAGATAACACATTTCCAATATAGGTGGATTTAAAAAATGGCATGAAAATCTTCACAATAGTTAGTTTTTGAAACTAGTCGTTTTTTACCAAAACTCGTGAGTTATAGCCCAGAAAAATTGTGATTTTTGATTAAAATTATCTTTTCTAATTTTTTACACTCTGTTCTCTAGATAACACATTAAAAATAGAGGTGGGTGTAAAAAATTGCATGAAAACACTTCAAAACAGCCAGTTTTTCTAATTTTGCGTTTTGACCAAAACTCGTGAGTTGTAGCCCACGAAAAATATAGTTTTTTCAAAAAATTTACTTTTACATTTTTTTAAACTCTAGTCTCTAGATAACAAATTACAATTAAAGGTGTGTAAAAATTAGAATTAAAATAGTCCACAACAGTTAGTTGTTGAAAATTGTCGTATTTTACCAAAACTCGGGGGTTATCAACCACGAAAAATACTGATTTTTTAATATACGTACGTTTCAATATTTTTAACTCCGTTTAATAGATAACACATTTCCAATATATGTGGGCTTAAAAAATGGCATGAAAATGTTCACAATAGTTAGTTTTTGAAACTTGTCGTTTTTTACCAAAATTCGTGAGTTATAGCCCAAAAAATTGTGATTTTTTATAAAAATTATCTTTTTTTTTACACACTGTTCTCTAGATAACACATTACAAATACAAGTTGGTGTAAAAAATTGCATGAAAAGTCTTCAAAACAACCAGTTTTTCTAATTTTGTATTTTGACCAAAACTCGTGAGTTATATCCCACGAAAAATATAGTTTTTTCAAAAAATTTAGTTTTCCATGTTTTTTAAACTCTGTTCTCTAGATAACACATTACTAGTATAGGTGGGTGTAAAAATAGAATAAAAATAGTCCACAACAGTCACTTTTTGAAACTTGTCGTTTTTTTACCAAAACTCGTGGCCTATAGCCCACGAAAAATACTGATTTTTTAATATACGTAAGTTTTAATATTTTTAGCTCCGTTCACTAGATAACACAATTCCAATATAGTTGGGCTTAAATAATGGCATAAAAATCTTCATAATAGTTAATTTTTGAAACTTGTCGTTTTTTACCAAAACTCGTGAGTTATAGCCCACAAAAATTGTGATTTTTGATAAAAATTATCTTTTCTATTTTTTACACTCTGTTCTCTAGATAACACATTACAAACAGAGGTGGGTGTAAAAAATTGCATGAAAAGACTTCAAAACAGCCAATTTTTCTAATTTTGCGTTTTGACCAGAACTCGTGAGTTATAGACCACGAAAACTATAGTTTTTTCAAAAAATTTAGTTTTCCATTTTTTTAAACTCTGTTCTCTAGATAACACATTACTAGTATAGAAGGGTGTAAAAAATAGAATAAAAATAGTCCACAACAGTCACTTTTTGAAACTTGTCGTTTTTATACCAAAACTCGTGGCCTATACCCACGAAAAATACTGATTTTTTAATATACGTACGTTTCAATATTTTTAACTCCGTTCACTAGATAACACATTTCCAATATAGGTGTGCTTAAAAAATGGCATGAAAATCTTCACAATAGTTAGTTTTTGAAACTTGCGTTTTTGACCAAAACTCGTTAGTTATAGCCCACCAAAATTGTGATTTTTGATAAAAATTATCTTTTCTATTTTTTACACTCTGTTCTCTAGATAATACATTACAAATAGAGGTGGGTGTAAAAAATTGCATGAAAAGACTTCAAAACAGCCAGTTCTTCTAATTTTGAGTTTTGACCAAAACTCGTGAATTATAACCCACGAAAAATATAGTTTTTTCAAAAAATTTACTATTACATTTTTTGAACTCTAGTCTCTAGATAACACATTCAATTATAGGTGGGTGTAAAAAATAGAATAAAAATAATCCACAACAGTTAGTTTTTGAAACTTGTCAGTTTTTTACCAAAACTCGTCGCTTATAGCCTACGAAAAATACTGATTTTTTAATATATGTACGTTTAAATATTTTTTAACTCCGTTTACTAGATAACACATTTCCAATATAGGTAGGCTTAAAAAATGGCATGAAAATCTTCACAATAGTTAGTTTTTAAAACTTGTCGTTTTTTACCAAAACTCGTGAGTTATAGCCCACAAAAATGTGATTTTTTATAAAAAATTTCTTTTTTATTTTTTACACTCTGTTCTCTAGATAACACATTACAAATAGAGGTAGGTTTAAAAAATTGCATGAAAAGTCTTCAAAACAGCCAGTTTTTCTAATTTTGCGTTTTGACCAAAACTCGTGAGTAATAGCACACGAAAAATATTTTTTTTCAAAAAAATTAGTTTTCCATTTTTTTAAACTCTGTTCTATAGATAACACATTACAATTATAAATTGGTGTAAAAAATAGAATAAAAATAGTCCACAACAGTCAGTTTTTGAAACAGTCAGCTTATAAGCGCACGAAAAATACTGATTTTTTAATATACGTACGTTTCAATATTTTTAACTCCGTTCACAAGATAACAAATTTCCAATATAGTTGGACTTAAAAAATGGCATGAAAATCTTCACAATAATTAGGTTTTAAAACTTGTCGTTTTTTACCAAAACTCGTGAGTTATAGCCCACAAAAATTGTGATTTTTGATAAAAATTATCCTTTCCATTTTTTACACTTTATTCTCTATATAACACATAACAAATAGATGTGGGTGTAAAAAATTACATAAAAAGACTTCAAAACAGCCAGTTTTTCTAATTTTGCATTTTGACAAAAACTCCTGAGTTTTTTCAAAAAAATTTAGCTTTCCATTTTTTGAAACTCTGTTCTCTAGATAACACATAACAATTATAGGTGGGTGTAAAAAATAGAATAAAAATAATCCACAAAAGTCAATTTTTGAAACTTGTCGTTTTTTTACCAAAACTCGTGGGCTTCTAGCCAACAAAAAATACTGATTTTTATTATACGTACGTTTCAATATTTTTAACTTCGTTCACTAGATAACACATTTTCAATATAGGTGGGCTGAAAAAATGGCATGAAAATCTTCACAATAGTTAATTTTTGAAACTTGTCGTTTTTTACCAAAACTCTTGAGTTAAAGCCCACAAAAATTGTGATTTTTGATAAAAATTATCTTTTCTATTTTTTACACTTTGTTCTCTAGATAACACATTACAAATAGAGGTGGGTGTAAAAAATTGCATAGAAAGACTTCAAAACAGCCAGTTTTTCTAATTTTGCGTTTTGACCAAAACTCGTGAGTTATAGCCCACGAAAAATATAGTTTTTTCAAAAACTTTAGTTTTCCATTTTTTTAAACTCTGTTCTCTAGATAACACATTACAATTATAGGTGGATGTAAAAAATAGAATAAAAATAGTCCACAACAGTCAGTTTTTGAAACTTGTCGTTTTTTAACAAAAACTCGTGGCTTATAGCCAACGAAAAATACTGATTTTTTAATATACGTACGTTTCAATATTTTTAACTCCGTTCACTAGATAACGCATTTTCAATATAGTTGGACTTAAAAAATGGCATTAAAATCTTCACAATAATTAGGTTTTAAAACTTGTCGTTTTTTACCAAAACTCGTGAGTTATAGCCCACAAAAATTGTGATATTTGATAAAAATTATCCTTTCCATTTTTTACACTTTATTCTCTATATAACACATAACAAATAGATGTGGGTGTAAAAAATTACATAAAAAGACTTCAAAACAGCCAGTTTTTCTAATTTTGCGTTTTGACAAAAACTTCTGAGTTTTTTCAAAAAAATTTAGCTTTCCATTTTTTGAAACTCTGTTCTCTAGATAACACATAACAATTATAGGTGGGTGTAAAAAATAGAATAAAAATAATCCACAAAAGTCAATTTTTGAAACTTGTCGTTTTTTTACCAAAACTCGTGGGCTTCTAGCCAACAAAAAATACTGATTTTTATTATACGTACGTTTCAATATTTTTAACTCTGTTCACTAGATAACACATTTTCAATATAGGTGGGCTGAAAAAATGGCATGAAAATCTTCACAATAGTTAATTTTTGAAACTTGTCGTTTTTTACCAAAACTCTTGAGTTAAAGCCCACAAAAATTGTGATTTTTGATAAAAATTATCTTTTCTATTTTTTAAACTTTGTTCTCTAGATAACACATTACAAATAGAGGTGGGTGTAAAAAATTGCATAGAAAGACTTCAAAACAGCCAGTTTTTCTAATTTTGCGTTTTGACCAAAACTCGTGAGTTATAGCCCACTAAAAATATAGTATTTTCAAAAACTTTAGTTTTCCATTTTTTTAAACTCTGTTCTCTAGATAACACATTACAATTATAGGTGGATGTAAAAAATAGAATAAAAATAGTCCACAACAGTCAGTTTTTGAAACTTGTCGTTTTTTAACAAAAACTCGTGGCTTATAGCCAACGAAAAATACTGATTTTTTAATATACGTACATTTCAATATTTTTAACTCCGTTCACTAGATAACACATTTCCAATATAGTTGGGCTTAAAAAATGGCATGAAAATCTTCACAATAGTTAGGTTTTAAAACTTGTCATTTTTTACCAAAACTCATGAGTTATAGCCCAAAAAAATTGTATAAAAATTATCTTTTCCATTTTTTACACTTTGTTCTCTATATAACACATTACAAATAGATGTGGATGTAAAAATTTGCATGAAAAGACTTCAAAACAGCAAGTTTTTCTAATTTTGCATTTGGACCAAAACTCGTGAGTTATAGCCCACGAAAAATAGTGATTTTTATAAAAATTTAGTTTTCCATTTTTTTAAACTCTGTTCTCTAGATAATACATTAAAATTATAGGTGTGTGCAAAAAATAGAATAAAAATAGTCCACAACAGTTAGTTTTTGAAACTTGTCATTTTTTTACCAAAACTCGTTAGTTATAGCCCACAAAAAAATCTGATTTTTTAAAATAGATACGTTTCAATTTTTTTTACTCCAATCACTAGATAACACATTTCTAATATCGTTGGGATTAAAAAATGGCAGGAAAATCTTCACAATAGTCAGTTTTTTAAACTTGAGGTTTCTGAACAAAACTCGTGAGTTATAGCCCACAAAAATTGTGATTTTTGATAAAAATTGTCTTTTCCATTTTTTACAATCTGTTCACTAAATAACACATTACAAATAGAGGTGAGTGTAAAAGATTGCATGAAAAGACTTTAAAACAGCCAGTTTTTCTAATTTTGCGTTTTGACCAAAACTCGTGAGTATAGCCCACGAAAAATATAGTTTTTTCAAAAACTTTAGTTTTCTATTTTTTTAAACTCTGTTCTCTAGATAACACATTACAATTATAAGTGGGTGTAAAAAATAGAATAAAAATAGTCCACAACAGTCAGTTTTTGAAACTTGTCATTTTTTTTACCAAAACTCGTGGTTATATAGCCCACGAAAAATACTAATTTTTTAAAATAGATACATTTCAATTTTTTTTATTCCGTTCATTAGATAACACATTTCCAATATAGGTGGGTTTAAAAAATGGCATGAAAATCTTCACAATAGTTAGTTTTTGAAACTAGTTGTTTTTTACCAAAACTCGTGAGTTATAGCCCAGAAAAAATTGTGATTTTTTATTAAAATTATCTTTTCTATTTTTTACACTCTCTTCTCTAGATAACACATTACAAATAGAGGTGGGTGTATAAAATTACATGAAAAGACTTCAAAACAGCCAGTTTTTTTAATTTTGCGTTTTGACCAAAACTCGTGAGTTGTAGTCCACGAAAAATATAGTTTTTTCAAAAAATTTACTTTTACATTTTTTAAAACTCTAGTCTCTAGATAACACATTACAATTATCGGTGGGTATAAAAAATAGAATTAAAATAGTCCACAACAGTTAGTTTTTGAAACTTGTCGTTGTTTTACCGAAACTCGTGGCTTATAGCCCACGAAAAATACTGATTTTTTAATATACGTACGTTTCATTATTTTTAAATCCGTTTATTAGATAACACATTTTCAATATAGGTGGGCTTAAAAAATGGAATGAAAATCTTCACAATAGTTAGTTTTTGAAACTTGTCGTTTTTTACCAAAACTTTTGAGTTATAGCTCACAAAATTGTGATTTTTTTATAAAAATTATCTTTTTTATTTTTTACACTCTGTTCTCTAGATAACACATTACAAATAGAGGTGGGTGATAAGGTGTTGACTTTCACCTTATTGTATTCGTTTTACTTACCTCTTGTGCGTCTTGTAACGTGTTTTTATGTCATTTTTACATGTTTTTAACGTATTTGTAGGACGCTATGGCATGGGAGGAGCAACGGAGCAAAATATTGATGAAAAGAGCACATTTTAAAGGTTATTAATCATGGAGGCCAAAATGAGAAGAAAAAGATTGAGAAAGATCAACAAAGATGTGATTTAGGTCAAAAATGCGATGAAGAACAAATGCTGAAAACTCTGCCAGGGTTTAATATTTCAATCATATCTCTCTCAAATTACATACAAATGGAATGATTCAGGTGCCATTGGAAAGCGAAGAGAAAGAGCTACAACCTTTATTTTTTGTGGTGTTTCAAATTCGTCCTGGATCATATAGAAAAAAGGCTCACAAACGAACAACGCGCCGGAGACAACTTCAGCGGCGCGCCAAAAATTCCGAATTTTGGATTTTCCAAAACTTCCAGACAGCTTCGGCGCGCCGGTGAGAACTTGAACGGCGTGCCGCTGGTGATGCGAAGGGCCAAACTTTGATTGTTTTGTCCTCCATTTTGAGTAGACTTCAAGGGCACTTCGGGAACTCTGTCAACACACATTTTACAGCCCTAATCTCCTCCATATATGAAGAAATGCTGCAGCCAAAAGAGGGGGAAGGAAGAAGGAGCTCAAGATCAACAAGAAGAAAGCCAATAGATTAGGATAGTTAGTTAGCATTAGTTAGGTTTATTTTGTAAGCTTTCCTCCCTAAAGCTCCACAAGAACACACAACTAGTGTGTGTTCTTAGTGTAAATAGCATCATTGGAGAAGAGTTCATGTAAAGTCTTGGCTTTAAGGACTTGATTTGTTGGAGAAGCTTGGAACTTTGGGCTTGAATCTTCAAAGGGGAGTACTACTCTTTGTATTTCTTTGATTAATTCCTTGCTTTAATTAATTATTGTGATGTTCTTAATAGCTTTGATGTGCTAAATTGTTAGTGCCCTTGGAGATTGGTTATTGATTGTTGAATTCTTGTGCTTAATTGTGGATTTATGTTGTGGGTAATTGAGAATTAGGAACTACAAGCTAGTCTAACATCCCTTACTAGTAATGCTTAAGGTAGATTAGTATATGGATAGTAGATTAGTGGAGATGTGTTAGCCTTTTCTTGCCTCCGCCATAAAGGGGGAATTGGTTAGGACATTGAGATTCCGGTATTAGGGTTGGTGAATTTCGGTGGCATAAACTAACTTAGACCTTGCCTCCGCCATAAAGGAAGGGATAGGTTAGGGAGTGACGTCCGAAAGAGTGACTAGGTTTGGCTCTTGCCTTCGCCATAAAGGAGGAGCCGAATTAGAGTGCGGTAGGCTAGGGGAACATAGGGAACTTGGTTGACCTAATTGGCAAATCCTTGCCTTCGCCATAAAGGGGGGATTAGCTACGAAGTCAATTTCCCGTAGGTGTCAACGTTATTAGGTTCTAGCTTCCAACATAAAAGTGGAACTTGATTGATGTTGTCACATTCTTAGTTCGTTAACTCACTCTTGTAAACCACATAAAGCACTAATGTTTAGGAAAACCAATACTCCAAGGGTACATTTCATTTCATGATTCCTTGTCCTTGATGCATTTCCTCCTCATTTATTCTTTTATCTAGTTTGTAGTTTAGGTTATTTCATTACTTGTTTTAATTCTCACTACTTCACACACATTTACACTAATTGCATAAACTCATCCCCTCCCTGTGGGTTCGACTCCTACTTCCTCTTTGCTACAAAAAAGTCGGTGTCTTGATGCACCTTAAATGTCGTGAGGATTAGGGTTATAAATTTATTTAATTCGGTTAAGCCTTTAGCTTTTAACCCTAGCTCCAAAACCGATATCAGTGGGCGTAAAAAATTGCATGAAAAGTTTTCAAAATAGCAAGTTTTTCTAATTTTGCGTTTTGACCAAAATTCGTGAGATAAGCCCACAAAAAATATTTTTTTCAAAAAATTTAGTTTTCCATTTTTTTAACATCTGTTCTCTTATCACCCATTACAATTATAGGTGGGTGTAGAAAATAGAATAAAAATAGTCTACAACAGTCAGTTTTTAAAACTTGTCGTTTTTTTACCAAAATTCGTGGCTTATAGCCCACGAAAAATACTAATTTTTTAATATACGTACGTTTCAATATTTTTAACTCCGTTCACAAGATAACACATTTCCAATATAGTTGGGCTTAAAAAATGGCATGAAAATCTTCACAATAGTTAGGTTTTAAAACTTGTCGTTTTTTACTAAAACTCGTGAGTTCTAGCCCACAAAAATTGTGATTTTTGATAAAAATTATCTTTTCCATTTTTTACACTCTATTCTCTATATAACACATTACAAATAGATGTGGGTGTAAAAAATTGCATAAAAAGACATCAAAACAGCCAGTTTTTCTAATTTTGCGTTTTGACAAAAACTCTTGAGTTATAACCCACGAAAAATATAGTTTTTTAAAAAAAAATTAGTTTTCCATTTTTTTAAACTCTGTTCTCTAGATAACACATAACAATTATAGGTGGGGGTAAAAAATAGAATAAAAATAGTCCACAACAGTCAGTTTTTGAAACTTGTCGTTTTTTTACCAAAACTCGTGCCTTATAGCCCACAAAAAATACTGATTTTTATTATACGTACGTTTCAATATTTTTAACTCCGTTCACTATATAACACATTTTCAATATAGGTGGGCTGAAAAATAGCATGAAAATCTTCACAATATTTAATTTTTGAAACTTGTCGTTTTTTACCAAAACTCGTGAGTTATAGCCCATAAAAATTGTGATTTTTGATAAAAATTATCTTTTCTATTTTTTACACTCTGTTCTCTAGATAACACATTACAAACAGAGGTGGGTGTAAAAAATTGCATGAAAAGACTTCAAAACAACCAGTTTTTCTAATTTTGCGTTTTGACCTAAACTCGTGAGTTATAGCCCACGAAAAATATAGTTTTTTTCAAAAAATTTAGTTTTCCATTTTTTTAAATTTTGTTCTCTAGATAACACATTAGTAGTATAGGTAGGTGTAAAAAATAGAATAAAAATAGTCCACAAACAATCACTTTTTGAAACTTGTCGGTTTTTTACCAAACCTCGTGGCCTATAGCAACGAAAAATACTGATTTTTTAATATACCGTACGTTTCAATATTTTTAACTCCGTTCACTAGATAACACATTTCTAATATAGGTGGGTAGGGATGATATCGAGCCGAGCCGAGCCCGAGCTTCAGGGTGTTCGGGCCCGGCTCATTTATTAATCGAGCCTAAAATCTGTTCGTGTTCGTTTATTATTAAATGAACGAGCTCGAGGCTCGAGCCGAGCTTTACGCGAACCGAAACGAGTCCGAGCTTTGTTCGTGAACACTTCCCGACTTGAATAAAAATGTATAATTTAGTTAAATTAATATATTTTGTCTCTTTACATAAATGTCCAAATTTAATTCAAACTCATATATAATGATTTGTGTGCTTATATGCATAAAAAATCGATTTTTTCTATTATTTAAGAGTTTTACTTAGGGTATATATTATTTATATTGATAATTTATACTTTAACTAAATTCTTAACAAGTTGTTGACCAACCTAAACGAATCTTTCACTTGCTTGTTGATTTATTATTCATTTATTAACCTAACGTAAAGTTTTGTTTGTGTTTACTTGTTTAATAAGTAGACGAGATTCAGTGGAACTTTAACCGAGCCGATCTCGGTCTTGTTCATAAAGGTTTATATTCATTCTCACCACCGTATAGTGTGATTTGTGTGTCAATAAATGTATATATAAAAACTCAATTATATATTTCTATTGTTTAATAGTTTTATTTCGTGTATAAGTTCAATATATATTATATAATTAATATTTTAACCGAGCTTTTAACGAGCTTTAACCGAGTTATGAACGAGCTTTTTAACGAGCTGTACATGAACGTAAACGAGCTTTCACACATGTGTTCATTTATTGTTCATTTATTAATCGAGCCTAAAATCTTGTTCGTGTTCGTTCATTTATTAAATAAACGAGCTCGAGCTGAGCTGCTTTTATCGAGTCGAGCCTGAGCTTGTTCGTGAACGTTCGTGTTCATTCTCTGGGCTTAAAAATGGCATGAAAATCTTCACGATAGTTAGTTTTTGAAACTTGTCGTTTTTTACCAAAACTCGTGAGTTATAGCCCACAAAAATTGTGATTTTTTATCAAAATTATCTTTTCTATTTTTCACACTCTGTTCTTTAGACAACATATTAAAAATAGAGGTGGGTGTAAAAAATTGCATGAAAAGACTTCAAAACAGCCAGTTTTTCTAATTTTGTGTTATGACCAAAACTCGTGAGTTATATAGCCCACGAAAAATATAGTTTTTTCAAAAAATTTACTTTTACATTTTTTTGAACTCTAGTGTCTAGATAACACATTACAATTATAGGTGGGTGTAAAAAATAGAATAAAAATAGTCCACAACAGTTAGTTTTTGAAACTTGTCGTTTTTTTACCAAAACTCGTGGCTTATAGCCCACGAAAAATACTGAATTTTTAATATACGTACGTTTCAATATTTTTAACTCCGTTTACTAGATAACACATTTCCAATATAGGTAGGCTTAAAAAATGGCATGAAAATCTTCACAATAGTTAGTTTTTTAAACTTGTCGTTTTTGACCAAAACTCGTGAGTTATAGCCCACAAAATTGTGATTTTTTATAAAAATTATCTTTTTTATTTTTTACACTCTGTTCTCTAGATAACACATTACAAATAGAGGTGGGTGTAAAAAATTGCATGAACAGTCTTCAAAACAGCCAATTTTTCTAATTTTGCGTTTTGACCAAAACTCGTGAATTATAGCACACGAAAAATATTTTTTCAAAAAATTTAGTTTTCCATTTTTTTAAACTCTGTTCTCTAGATAACACATTACAATTATAGGTGGGTGTAAAAAATAGAATAAAAATAGTCCACAACAGTCACTTTTTGAAACTTGTCGTTTTTTTACCAAAACTCGTGGCATATATCCCACAAAAAATAATGATTTTTTAATATACGTACGTTTCAATATTTTTAACTCCGTTCACTAGATAACACATTTCCAATATAGATGGGCTTAAAAAATGGCATGAAAATCTTCACAATAGTTAGTTTTTGAAATTTGTCGTTTTTTACCAAAACTCGTGAGTTATATCCCACCAAAATTGCGATTTTTGATAAAAATTATATTTTCCATTTTTTACACTCTGTTCTCTAAATAACACATTACAAATAGAGATGGGTGTAAAAAATTGCATGAAAAAACTTCAAAACAGCCAGTTTTTCTAATTTTGCGTTTTGACCAAAACTCGTGAATTATAGCTTACGAAAAATATAGTTTTTTAAAAAAATTAGTTTTCCATTTTTTTAAACTCTGTTCTCTAGATAACACATTACAATTATTGGTGGGTGTAAAAAATAGAATAAAAATAGTCCACAACAGTCAGTTTTTGAAACTTGTCATTTTTTTACCAAAACTCGTGGCTTATAGCCCACGAAAAATACTGATTTTTTAAAATAGATACATTTCAATTTTTTTTACTCCGTTTACTTGATAACACATTTCCAATATAGGTGGGTTTAAAAAATGGCATGAAAATCTTCACAATAGTTAGTTTTTGAAACTTGTCGTTTTTACCAAAACTCGTGAGTTATAGCCCACAAAAATTGTGATTTTTTATTAAAATTATATTTTCCATTTTTTACACTTTGTACTCTAGATAACACATTACAAATAGAGGTGGGTGTAAAAAATTGCATAAAATGACTTCAAAACAGCCAGTTTTTCTAATTTTGCGTTTTGACAAAAACTCGTGAGTTATAGCCCACGAAAATTATAGTTTTTTAAAAAAATTTAGTTTTCTATTTCTTTAAACTCTGTTCTCTAAATAACACATAACAATTATAGGTGGGTGTAAAAAATAGAATAAAAATAGTCCACAACAGTCAATTTTTGAAACTAGTCGTTTTTTTACCAAAACTCGTGACTTATATCCCACGAAAAATACTGATTTTTTAATATACTTACGTTAAAAAACACGCATACACCGCCTAAAAATTTCCAGAGTACAAACTAACTTTGGGCTGTAATCATGAGAATGATTTACGGAATTCACAAAATAAATAAATAAAAATGCATGATAATCCATTAGCTTTTAAATGAAAAGAAACTGCGAAATTAACGACCTAATAAACAAAAATCAACAAAAAGGAAGGGGCCATTAGCTAAACAGCCCAATGCCATTCATCATTTCCTGCTGAGTGCTGACTTAGCATTAACCTCCAAAAACAACTTCACTAAACATTCCTCTTTTAATTTACACTATGGATCCAAACTATTTGATAATTGTAAACCAAAACAGAAACATGATGGCAAGAGCATGAATTGGACTCTGCCCTCCCCTCACTAAAAACCCTATTAAGCCAATGTCATATCCTACCAACTAAGTCAACTAAGCTTCAAGTTCCTGGGTAATAAACTTAAACTATCAAGGATCACAGACCAAAATATTACAATGCAGTAGATACAGTCATAGATTGTTGGTCATGGCCGCCAGATGTGCTACCTCTGTGGTTGATCTGAACTAGCTGCACCAGAGGTGCTAGGCCCGGCACCATTTTCAAGTGGAGGTGAGGTTCCCCACTTGCCCTCAGATTCTAGAGGCTCAATTACATGGATTCCACCATCACTTAGTCCTAATGCAAACTGATTCGTTTCAGATGGGTGCGCAGCAATGACTAGAGGATACACCCGTAAACTGCATCGCAAAATTTGGAATAATTAGATTGAATCCAATCCAAAAAAGGACCTACCCAGTGAAAATATTCTGTATATTGTAGGTACTCACGATGGATTGGCAGGCAGGTATGCAGTTGGATTTATTCGACATCTCAATCGAAGACTTGAAGCAGTAAGAACACCTACACTTCCATCTTCAAAGCTCACATAGATTGACTGGCTATCACACGAATATGTAGCATGTGTGATTGGGCCACTTACTTCACGAGGTACCCACTGTTCAAGGAAGAAAAAATTGAATGATCAGAAGCTACTGGACAAATGTAAATACTTGTTAAACGAAGTTTGAGAAACATGTAGTTGGAGAAAATCCAAAATAAACATGAACTTAAGCTCTTGAAAAGTTGGATAACCAGATGTGGATAAAAAAGTAAGTTATAGAATGATGGAATAGCGATTATTCAATAAAAAATGACTCTCCAAACTTGAGTTGGCGAACACAATTGCACCTGCTTAAGGCATTCAAGTTTTGGTGCTTCATATATTGCTATCTGTGTTTCATGGACTGCTAGTAAATGCGTCTGATCCTGGTGGAATTGAACACGGGTGTCAGCAAGTGGGGCAGCTGCACGCCCAGCTGGAATCTGCAAATATTTACTGGTTTGCTTCTCCCATGCATCAGTACTCCAAACACACAACTGCAGTGATAGAAGAACATCATCGAGGGAAGAAAAACTCATTTTACTACTATTCGGATAAAAATTCGTAAGCCAATCAATACTACAATGAGATCAGCCCTATTCTGGCACCCGACCTGCTAGAATGAACATATATAACATCCACAGAGCTTAAAGAGTTAAATACATTCTAGTGTTCCGGTGACTCATAGCTTATTAATCTAATATCTTCCAGCTTTCAAGCAGTATAGGCAATTCTCTGGGAAATATTACCTGAGAATCTGCTCCTGAAGATACAAGCACATTAAGAGCATGAGAAAAGGCAAGGCCTGTAATTCTCTTTAAATGGCCTCTGAGCTTCGTTTTGACCTGTCCAAATGACAAGCAAAATATTTAAAACTTTAAAAGATCAACAATTTTGAATCAGACTTGGGTGGAGGTCAAAATTAAAGAATACCTCGTCAACCCGAACATTGTATATTTGGATGGAGGAGTCATCCATGCCTATGGCAATAATATTATTGTCCTGTGGATGGAATGCCAAAAACGTTGCGGCAGGTGGAGGTGGCATGAAGGTTGTCATAGTCTGTATTTGCAAACAGCAGATGATAATAAGAGTTGACTACAGCGGAAAAGAGTAGTTGCAGTCACCGAAACACCAATATGTAGCTAATTTAAAATATTACGCCAGAGTTCTGAGTCTTTCCATGCACCTCAAATGACTTTGAGATACTAATGCATACAAGCATGCCTAAGTGTATGGAGAAAGGGAAGCGGAATCAAGTGAGCTGCTCAAGGGGATTTCCAAAAGTCTTGTCAGTCACAATTCCCATAGATTACATGATAAGTACCTTAAATTAAAACACTGTGAAACATTTTGATCATGCAAGAGACACGCAATACATCTGCCTATCAGCATATTTATGCTGGATTCATTATCACTTGAGAGGATCACAAATTCTGTATAATGTCCATTCTGAATAGTTCAATAGAAACATATTACAGTTTTATGGGGCCATTTATAGGAAAGAGGTGCTATCAGGGTGCATACCTTAAAAGTCATCATATTGAATAGAGAAATTTTTCCTCCTGAAGCTGACATAACATAGGAATCATTCTTTGAAAGAGCAAAGCATGGAACAGCATCTTCAGGGTTTGTATCACTAATATCATTGGACATCAGTATTCCACTAGCAGGTTGCCAAAGCTGTGGCACAACTCCAGCACTTGCCTATTTTTGACGAATTGATTGATGTAGTAAGCTAAAGATTTTAAAAGACAAGGACATGACAGTTATTCCAGTAAAGTAAGCCCGCACCTTTCCAGCTGGATTGCGGTCATTCCGGGGCCACTTCCAGAGCTTGTGAACAGCATTCACAGATAAAGCCAATATTCAAGTCCTGAATTTGTATACATTAATCTAGAAACCTACATTGGCAAGAAAAGAGAAACCAAAAACGGGTTTAGCATGGTTTTGCAAAAATAAATAGTACAAAAAAATGGAGTTCAAAAGGAACTATCCAATGTGTTTTGCACAAGACTTGTCTGCGAAGCACGCACACACACACGCACAGAGGGAGAGAGAGAGAGAGAGTCCCCACCCTCATTGCTGTCAAGCTATCTGGCAGCTTCAGGGAGCGACACTGTGACGGTTCATTGATCTCTGTCAGTTTCCATATTCTAGACTTGTCTGCAGACTCATCCGCAATTCTAGGCTTTACATCCACCAAATTTCGATTGTCACCATTCTACAGGAAGCCAGATGAACAATTCAATATTAAATGCATAAATTCATCTACATCAGCATATAGACAATGCATAAATTTAATCTCGGTTGCATGAAGCAGGTATGTTTCGTTTCCTCAACACTCAAAACTAACTTCAATTCTAGAATAACAGAAACAGGCTGCTCTGAAAAATTTCTAATAGCAACACGCACCATTGACACCATGGGTGGAGCAACTCTATCTACAATACTTGACCCAACAGTTGCACTACCAGTACCAAATGTTGCTATAGTAGGGGGCTGTACAAAAGGCAAAGCAATTCAGTAATAAATATGTAAGAAGAGGAGGAGGAGAGGTGGGGGGGAAGGGTGGAAAACTCATCAACCTTCACAACAGAGGCAGAGGCAACCCTAGAAGCATCAAATGGACGACTTTCCAATGTTCGAAGTAGCCTAGCACCATCTGTATTTGCCAAGATTTTAATGCCATTTTCATTTGTCGAGACAGCCAACAAAACTCCTTCCTTGTTAAAGCGAATACACGGAGAAGCCTGAGCAGATAATAAGCACAAGATAAACAGACAGCTGAAAAACTAAAGCAGAAAGGTTTACACTTGTACAGAATATGACAATTACCGGTAATCCACCATCCGCATCAGTGCTGGTTAATGAGCTAACATTGTCCATATCCCAAAATTTGATAATGAACTCATCACCGGCAGCCAAGAATCTATTCTTAGTAGTATCAAATTGCACAATCCCAGCAGCTCGCTTCCCTAGACCAATATATGTACGTTTTACTGCACCTTCACTTTCATTCCACTCCACAAGATAGGACTCACCCTCTTTGTTAGTCCCACAAGAGAATAACCTATAAATGAATACACCATCAAATATGTAGTCTTTTTTTTTCCACGTTTACTGGGTGACAAGATTAAGCAAACAAACTCATGAAAATTGGATAGTGGAGGAAAGGGGTAGTAGGAATCATAGAGTTATTTTGTCAACCTTGTTCCATCAGCACTGTATGCCATTGTGGTGGATGAATGACCAGGTGCATCATAGTCTACTCTTGATCCCATGTTATCATACAACCACGCCTTTATTTTCCCATCAGTTGCGGTTGAGAAAATGAACTGGTTTATGATGAGAAGAAAAAAAAATGATCAAAACAACCTGGTACAACAGTCTAGCAAAAACATATATATGGCATTTTTGTACTAAACAAAAACTGTTCCCCTGAAATAAAAAGTGTCCTATTAGAGGAAGGTAAATGCAGTTAAACAGTTCAAACTGGTTCTGGAAACTTTTGAAACTCTCACCCACCCCCCAATCCCGAAAGTCAAGTTCTTGACTTTGGTCATCAGTTTAAAGTATTCAGTTCATTCATCACCTCATTTTCCCTTTTAGTAACTGAGACCTCCGAGGTAAATTAACCCCACATCCCCCCCATCCCCCACACCCCCACCATCCCCCACACCCCCAGGGCAAGGAATTATATGTCTCAAGATGGGAAAATCAAATTACTCGGTCCAGATATCACTATTTAATCATCTAATAATCATTTGACCAAGTAAAAAGGAAAGGGCTAGTCACTGTGTTTCGTTGTACAAAGGCACCTTTCAAAAAAATAGCTAGACAAGGAAAGGCACAAAATATAAGCACAATTTGGGATGCTTTTTCCTTGCAGCAGCAAATTTTTCACTCCTCTTCATTTTGTCGAAGGGGTATGTGGAGGTGGTTTTGGCCAAATAATCACAAAGTAAATGAAGACGGTAACTCAAAATCCACCAATGACTTGAACTTCCATGAAGAATGATCTACAGTGTGATGAGCTTTTGATGTTGACATATGTGTGTGAGAGAGAGTGAGAGAGAGTAAGAGAGAGATTAATCCAGACCTGAATATTTTCTTTGTGATGTGGGCATACAGAATATACAGGCGCTTCATGGCCTTCAAATGTGTATTGTTTGTTCCCTGTCACTGCATCCCATACCTGTTCCAAGTAAACCATCAAGCTAAATGACTGAATCACAGACTTTCTCAATGAAGAAAGACAAGGAAAGAAGTGAGAGTGAGAAATAAAACCTTTATAAGCCTATCCTCTCCACAAGTAACAACACAAAGTTGTTTGTTAGGATAAGAGAAAGCAAGATCATTGACACTACCAGTATGCGCTTCGATCTGAACAACAGAAAACAAAGTGAGGATCTTAGTACAATGGACCAGTATTGGCTATAATCAAACTGAAAGTAAATCAAGTAAGCACGACACAAGAAGAATCAGTTAAAAGAATTATAAGTATAGGCATTCACGTGTCACCAAAAAGAAAAGGGACAAAACGTGTGTACAGAAGAAGGACCTCAAGATGGTTTCTTAGATCATCAGTGCCATGGTAGGAGTATATGTGTACAATGTGCTTCGAGTAGGCAACACCTGAATTAGCAACATGACTGTTAGAGTATTCATGCCAACTAATTCTTAGAGAAGCTCTCCGACTCCGTGCAGGTGTAATTCTTAAACAAGAAGTACACGAACTTTAAAGAACTCTATGTTATAAAGTTTCACTATTCACATACCAAATAATGTGCCATCAGGGCTCCATGTTACCCGGTTGATTGATGCAGTGTAATCGCTCGCCAAAGATGTCTAACAGATGAAAACAAATGAAACACTTGGCAACTCTTCGGAAAAAACAAATTGAAGCTTATGCAGACGAAAGCAAAATGACACATAAAGAGTATATCTACTCTAGATACCCTTCATATATGAAAATTTAAAAGCACACCTGCAGAGCCATTGAACATGCTCCAAGATCCCAAACCTTGAAACTTCTATGAGCAAGCCTCTCCCGACTACCTAGCTCCCAAATCATAACCTCTCCTGTGTTTGTCCCAACTAAAGCAAAGTGGAAAAAAGAAATCAGTATCAAGAAAAATATCTCAAGGTAATGTCATAAATATCCAACTTTAGAGAAAACTATCAAAAAGAATTACAACATTCCTAGACCAATGAAAACCTAAAGAATGAGAACTAACCAAGAAGTGAAATTGGTTGCACTGGATGAAAATCCATGCTCTTGACTGCTGAGCCCAGATTTAAAGTCATAACCACATTCTTAGGCAAGTCATCTGATGAATATGAACTCTGACTATGACTCTGACCACTATATCCCACTGGCAAGATGTTGACAGGTATAGTATTTGCCTGAAAAAATTAGCAATGTTTAGTTGAACTGATTGTCCCAACTTGCAAAACAATAATGTAACTACACAGAGAATATATATGTTCAGTTCCTGAATCTTTTCGCCCTGTAATCAATCAATACTAAAATAAACTTTATCAAGACAAAAAAGAGGTGCTTGTCACACAGCCCATGCATGTACTTACAAATTGTGAACTGTTTGAGTCAAAAAAAAGTAAGCAAGAAATTTCTAGAAATAGAGCCAGCAGTCAGTTGAATCCAATTAAGTATTGGAACTAAGTTGACAAATTGCATACTTCATCTGGTATTCCAAAAGGTCTTGATCTCTTCAACACATGATCTGAGTCAGCTGTCTGATAATCCATAGCTGGATTGTTCGCAGGAGGAGTCCTAGGACGCTTCAAGATAGCCGCTGCAATATCAATCAGATGTTACGTAAACCAAACATCATTTGTATTTCTCTTCTGCAAACCAGTTGAAAAGTGTAAATACCAGGGTTATTGGGTGGATTGAAACCAATAGGCCCCACAGAACCTGAAGGATGGGGAACCGACGATGGATTAGCCATCCATCCTGCAAGAGATGTAGGCAACTGTGCTGGTGCCGGCTGAAATGGCTTGAGAAGTGAAAGTAAAAGTCAAGCTACTGAAAACGGAACTTGTAGATAGGTAAAATCAAATAAATTCTCCCTTGCTCATTCACTTACACCGTGGGCACCCAAAGGGGGGAATGCACCCGGCTTAGGAACAGCTCCCATTAGAGGATTAGTTACCGGTGACGGGGCGCGTGCACCATTTGGCTGTGATGTCCCACAAGAATGGTCCACAAATAGGGTTTTGATGTCTGGATTAGGTTTTGGATTCTTACAAAGCTGATGCTGCCAATTCAAACTGTACAAACATACATTGTCAAATGAGAAAATAAATTAACCTGAAAGTAAATTTCGACTACAAATCCTTGAGAAACAAACCTCTGATTAATTAGTGTTCGCAGCCGAGAGTTCTTCAAGGTGGGGAAAGTTAACTTATCACGAAATAAGGGATTTGCTTCTATCAACTTCTTAAGTTCGGCGAGCATTATTCCCCTGGCAGACTTTGTGTCTCCATACTTGGATAATTGTTCATTATCCCTAAAAGATCGCATATTTGTGTTAAAACCCATAACTAGGAAAAAAATTGTAAGACACTACTTGATTTCAACAACACGGCAATAATGGGAAAAAGGTTCACGCATTACCTAAAGTTCTCAAGGGTCAAAAGTTGCGTTATTTCTTTAAAAAGGTCTTCATTAAAAGCAGAGAAGACTTTTAAGTCCTTCACGAGAATATCGACAGCTTTAGCACGGTCCTTCCTGGATTCAAAAAAGGAAACTCGTCGATCGAACTTAATTAGGATCAGTAATCGACAGAAATGACAAAAGTAAATGCGGCGCATGAAAACAATCTAATAGACAACAAACGACAACAAACCGGTCCAATGCTTCAAGGTACTTCTGTTTTCTTATCTCAAAAAAGATTTTCATGGAGTATCTGTTATCATCCACCTTAGTGAACCCTGATAAATACTTTTCCACCTCGTCCCAATCACCATTTGTCACAATTTCCTCAAAATGTCTCATATTAAAGAAAAAGCCAGACTCTTGCTCCAACCTTTGCCACATCAAAAACCAATAATTAGTATAAAAAAAAAAATACAACCAAAACAAGGTTTAAACCACCTCATTTCTAAAGACACTAAACCAATTTATCCTCAATTTCACAAGAGAATAATTAGTTCTCAGGCACACATTTACAGGACAATTATGTTATTTAACACCTAGAGAAATGAAATTTTTGCAATTAAGGAAGTTAACGAGCTGTCAAAGGCTAATCAAGTAAGCACTGAATATACTATACTTAGTACCAAGAAATGCAAAACCTCGATTCTCAATTTCAATTTTTTATTTTTCTTCAGTTAATCAGCAACAACAAGATATAATAAAAGAACAATCATAACAGGAAAAATTAAAAAAGTATATATACATATAAAATATTTATAAAAAAAAACACACAAACACACAATACTTGGAAAATTTTAAAACCCTACCTGTGAACAGTCTCTTTGAATTTTTCTTCATCCAAAAATTGAAGTATCAAGAACACAAGCTCCCTGCTAAGGGAAGACATGCTTGCTTCCTTTCACTCCCCCTCACCTGCAAATAAAAAATTAATTAAACAAAAACTAGAAAAAAAAACAAAAACAAAAACAAAAAAAGCAATTATTAAATTAAAACAAAAAACATAAACTTTACCCTCTCAGATCAACAAAAACGGTAAAATTACACAAACTCCATCAACAATTCCCCAAAGTCAAAAACCTAAAATCCATATGAACACATACATATAAATATGCATGCATAGCTACACATGTCTGCAAATATATATCTGTGTGCATGTACATATGCGTATGAATATGGAAATAGAGAGAGGAGGCAGCAAGGGTACCTTGAATGAATGAGAGAGAAATGAACAGATCGGAGGGTTTTTGTGTAGAGAGATGTACTTTTGGCTTTGGCTTTGGCTGGGTGGGTTACTATGCTTTCTCTCTACAAAACTATGACTTTCTCTCTCTACAAATCTTTTTTTCTTTCTATTTTTTTTTTTTTTCTTTTTGGGATTCGATGGAGAGAGATGAGATGGGAAGAGGAAAATGTAGTTGCGGTGTATCAGACAAAATAAATAGTGCGAGATGATAAGTGCATTTCGACTGAGATAAGGCACTTTGATAAGACATTGTTCTTATGAGGCGATTTCTTTGTAGCTGATTAATGTCCATTGATACGCTCTACTACTTATATCTGCCTTAAACACATCTAATATGGATTTATATTCGGCTGGATTTGCGGGGTTTTCGAAGAGGAGTTACCGGCATGAGTTTGAGAGATTATTAAGTTGTGGGTGTCCTCATGCTGAGTTGATGGACTCGTACTATTTTTTTTTGTTTTCTTTATTTTTATTTTTATTTTTAATTTCTTTTTTAGAAACCCCCCTTGCTTTATTGACTTTTTGTAGAATTTTATAAATGCTATGCATTAGTGTAAAATACTTCCCAAAAATAAAATAAACACACATCCTACATCCTTGAATCATCTTATTCAAATTAGTTTTTTAAAATTCACAGAGTGTTATTTATTTTGGCGATTTAAATTAATTTCCGTGATCTCTTACTATCTATAATCGTTGTGTATGCATATAAATTAAATACGTGGTTAATTATTCTTCACAAGACAACAAATGGCACTCAATTAGTTTGTTTCTTTTCATTTTAATTTGGACAAGTTCTGAGGATAAATAGATAGAGAGAAGTGTAAATAAAGACATCAAAAATTTGTTTATTATTTCAACTTTCTCTTTTTTTTTTTTTTTGTGGCAAGTTGATAGAGATTCATAGGTATAACAAAAAACAGTTTATATATATATATCAATAGGGAATTAAATTCTCATCTAAAATGGATATTTACTTAAGTAGTATTAATTGATCGTGATTTTCACAATCCCATTTGAAAGTTACAAGTAAAAAGTTGATTAATTGGGTGAGAAAAGTCAAAAGAATAGGTTTAGACTCTTGATGTTGTTGATGAAGAAAATATCCGGTGTGACCAATTATTTATTTACTCATTTTGGGAGACAGATAAGACCTTAAGTAACAAGGCAATACATAGCAAATTTGAAAGAAAATGATCAAATTAAGAAAGCAAACAATGACAAAATTTCTTAAGGTTTGGCTGTCAGCTTATTGCTATATGCATCACTATAATGCATTCCACAAGCCGATGTGTTTAATATTTAATAGCACACAAATTAAGTAAGAATAATGTTCACTAATTTTATCTTTTTGTCGTGTAATTTTCAATTTTACGCAAAGTTCAGGTCAAATTAAGGGCGGCCAATATTAGTAAACTAGTTTTACTTTGACAAGAAAAGAAAGAGAAAATGTTATTACATAATCGGATAATCCCCACACACCTTGTTCCTCACGCATTAAACGAGAAAGGATGACTAACCAAAAGCGGAATAAATCATTCAAGCCAAATATTTTTTTCCATTGTCCTCCTTAGATAAAAAAAAAATCCACTCAATTATTATCGTATCCTATTAAATAGAAACAATAAAAGCAAAAGTGGTAAATTTTTTGTCACGATAGCATCTTCTATTCAACCCTCTTTGTAACTATGGTAGGTGCGTGCTCTTAAATATAATTAGAAAAAAATAAATAGCAAACCTTCCAAATAAAATAAGAACGGTTTGGACAAGTCCTTAGATCATAATCATTAAATTAGATAAAATAAAAAAATGCCGCCGTTCGAGTTAGTGTTCAATAACTCGGAAGTTAGCTTTCCGACTTACCGAGTTAGAGTTTTATTTTTAAGAAACAAGAATATGTGTGCCTGAACAAGAAAAATAAGATCTTTTTGCCCTAAAAACAAAAGGAGAAAGTGCTTGTAAAAAACACTTCCATTCGTGCGCGAGCATTTATGGCTTGATTGCATTGTAACCGTGGGGTGCTGTCCGTATTTGAATCTGATAAACTCGACAACTCATTCAATTATCATTTAACCGAAAAAGAAAAATAATTACTAATTGCGAGTCTGTCCGTACGGTTATTAAGATCACGCGCTGAAGAAATAAGGATGGCTTGCGAAGAAGAAACATGTCCTCCAACTCCGTGAAAAAAGCGAAGATTACTACAACCAAACCAAAGCTGACTAAAATGGATGGCGACAAATGCTGAACTCGAAAGTTTTTTGAGTCATTTCCGAGTGCTATGTTTTACAAGTACACGCAAATATTAACTGGGATGGCTGACGTGTCGGTCAATGAGTGGCATGTGCTGTCCACGAAGAAGTTTAGCACGTGGAAATGATGTCACTGCAGACTTTAGTTTAGTCTTTGCGAGCCGTCGCGCGTTGGGATGTGCGCATCGGGGCTACAAGCCTACAAACAATGACTACCCAACCTCCCAAAACTAAACCCTCTTTTTAATGAATTATCGATTAATATTAATTAGATTGGCATTTTTTAGTGATTTTTTTTTTTGGTACTATCATTTTGTTCCTCGTAATGCATTAAACACAAAAGTTTTGTAAACTAAAGGCGACTTATAATGTGTTTAGTAAACTTTAAAGTCTGTAAATTTTCTAGTTTTCTTTTAGCTAAAAGTTAATCCACTTTCAGATGAATCAGATGTTGTCTTTTAGTACCTTTTTTTTTATCTTGTTTTAGGATAAATAAATAAATAAATAAATTCTAAGAATTATGCTCTTTTTAGCTAGCTTTGAAAAACCCCAAGAGCAGATGACAGCATGCACTCGTGATTTATTATTTTTTTGGAAAATATTAATGCTAAGTATTAGTATATTATGGAAAACTAATTTATACCCTGAAAATTTCTGGGCACAACTTGTACAAAATATGAATTCACTCTTGATTTAGTTTCTTGTAAATCACAATTTTAACTTTGTTCTCATTCATTCGGAGCTAGCCAACATTCTACATGAAAAAATCATTATCAAGATTCAAACATAACATTTTAATGGTTAGACAGTCAAACTTCAAGATTGCTACTCCATCTGCTTTCTTTTAAGTGTCCCTAAACACACCAATTAAGAAAATGATAAATTTGACTAATTTACTCTTAATAATGTTGACTTTTAAGTGTCCCAGAATACACACAAATTAAGAAAATGATAAATTTGATTGATTTACTAATAATAATAATGACTGCACAAATTTCTATCACTTTGATTAGTAATTAATATCTTTAGATATTTAAAAATAAAATAAGGCTAGAATTGGTATTTTTTTATATTTTGTATTGAATTGTGGAAAGAGACATTTATTTGAGAACAAAAAAATTGTGGTTGTTAGAACACTTAAAAGATGATGGAGAGAGTATTTCATGAAAAATATTGTTGGAGTACCGATAAAAAATCATTTTGATTTCTTCTAATTGGTACACTTTTTAGTGCTGAGAAAATTAATGCACACTATTGCTGACCACACTTTTTAGTGCAAGAGTAATGATAGGAGAGTAAAAAATTAGAGTGAAAACGAAAAGTGACTGACGTGGCAGTTATAAAACGACAAACTAATACTCTAACCAAATGATGAGTGAACCCTAATGGATAATGAATTAGTTTGTCTTTTTATAACTGTCACGTCAGTCACTCTAATTTTTCACTCTAATTTTTCACTCCCTCAATCATTACTCAAATGTGATATCATACCATTCCCACGGGTTTCACAAATGTGAAGAATTGCAATAATTATAATTTCGTTACTATGGAAAACTTTGATAGGAATTCAGGGTTTTCTTTTCTAAATTGGAAATAATTGAAGAATAATTTACACACCAAAAAAAATAAAATCAAAACAGGAATATCATATCAAGTTATCAACCAATAACAATACATATTTCCACGTAAAGGGAAAAAAATGTTTGTGTGAAAGTTTAAGCAATTAACCAATAAATGTTCTATACATAATCTAACCAAATTCTTTTTTTTTTATTTTTTATATTATTGATTTGATGACAACTACCAAATTCACATAAATATAGTGGGCAAGTCACTTGAGCAATGTTTGAAAGACTAATTAATACGAATGAAAATGACCTCTTGCATATTCTTTTCCATGTATTTTGCACCTCAGTCGTCGATGTCGTAAATGTTTTGATACAATATTCTACCGTAATATATAAACTAATAAAAAAACAGCATTTTATTTTGTACCAAAATTATTGCCAACACAATAATTTCAAAAAATATATATAGGGAATTTTAATGAGGAATTAATTGAATGTAGACAACCTTATTCTTCTACAGTCAACGGCTGCAAAGCAAATACTAGTCTAACTACTTGGCAATTGGCATGGACTCGTCGTAGTCAACAGAGAACTAATTAGGGTATGAATTATAAAAGAATTTGAAAAGTACACGGACATACATATGATCTTGCTTTTCGTGTGGATGCTCCAAAAAGGCGGAGAATATGAAAAAGGAAAAGAAAAGCATTACATTGATTAAATACATAACTATAAAGTTTTTTTAAAAAAGGAAAAGTTTTGCTCTACTTTGGAAATAAAATTGAAAAAAAAAAGATTCGCCAATTATTTCAGAGTACGTTTCTTATGTATTACTCTGCATAATCTTCTCAACGGAAAAAATAAATTGGTTGGATTATGATAACTATCCTAATTAAGTTTAATTAAAATGTTGGATGATATATAGATTCATTGATTGTCCTAATGCTTTAACTAAACATATTTAATTAGCTACTTAACATGTGTCCAAAATTATCTCTTTTTTATCATGTTCAAAATTAAACTGTAATATTCACTCATTCCTGAACATAAATGAAAGGGATAATTTTGGTAAGAATATGTGATCTCGAGCTAACTAGGTAGTTGCCTTGTCATGATTTTATTTAATTAATTAACAAATAATTGAAGAAGGATCAATGGATCGTAAATCATAAATGACTCGAGATTTGACTTTTCCTGGAAACTTTCATAATCACAACGTTTATTTTTTTTATAGTATTGTTTAATGCCGTGTGCTTAACTTTTAAGTATCAATATTCTTACTAAACACGCTCACCTAGACTAAGGATGGCGACGTAAATTATAGATTTTTTTATTTAAAATTAGTCCACAAAATTCTAAATGCTTAGGAAGTATATATACGTAAAAAAAAAAAACATAAAAGCACGAGAGGAATCTCAATGTAATTTCAAAACCAATAAGGAAAAGATTATTTGTGAGACGCATACCATAAGAGTGCGTGACATAATGTTTATCAAGAGAAATTATTGCTATCGACAATATAGTATAGATGATTAACTAATCGCAAAAATTTTTATAAGACCATTTCATATAAACATAAAATAATATTTTATACTTAATATGTTAATTTTTATATATTATATATTAATATTTAATATTTCATACATTAATTTTTTATATTTTATATATTTTTAATACGTTATACACTAAACCTATATGCAAGTTTTATATATGAATGAATAAGACTTATGGGGAAAGACCCTTAACTAATTATATAGCATTGGAAAATGCATAAGACGACAAGTTAATATAGGTTGGATATTTGGAGTGAGGGCAAAGATTGAAATAAAGGCGTAATCTTATTACCCTACTATAATCAGCATAATCAGCCGCTATAGATAGCAGTAGGGTAAAGGTTGGAGACTTGGAGTTGCACCACGAAAATACAACCGACAAAGCTTATCTTACGTAAGACCGAGTATGACGTTATTAATACTTATGTGTGTAGGCTTCGACTACTACAACGGTACAACCGCTTGCATTTTTTTTATTTTAAAAGTGAACGCCAGACGTCACGTTGAAGTGGATAAATGTGGAGCCTTCTGTCTAATTAAAATATATATATATATATATATTATACTAAGTTTATAAATCTCATGGCTTTTTTGTCATCTCACTATATCTCGCGTATCATCTTTTCTCCGCCATATATTTCGTCACTTAAAATGTTGTATCATCTCGTTATCGTATCACGCGATGCGAGGACCACATGTCCTGTTGTTGATGTAGCGCAGGACGTTTTTTTTTTTGGTTCAGAAAATTATGAACTTTTATGAGGGAGAGTTATTTATCTGCACACGACCTCCATGATCATAACCTACACATCCAGTACTACTACCATCTTGGATCTCGAAATTCTCGGAATTTAATTTTGTTATTTTTGGGTCCATGACCAAATCTCTGAATAAGAAAAAATAAAGGGTTTTAGTTACTCAAAGAGTTCTTTTATTTGTAACCAAATGCAAAAAATTGTGCATAATTTGTTTAAGTTAGCTGTGTTTTTTTTTTCACTAGTCTTATTTGTTAACTTGATAGTGAACTGTGTAAAAAAAATAGATAGTAATAAATTTTCAAAAATTAACAACTTTAATGAGATATTTTTGGCAAAAATACGTATGTTATATTTCACAAAAAATGGAGGTTTTGTAATAAATATGAGTCTCACTTCTTTTTAACACAATTCACTAGAATGAACGTTCACAATTGAGATGGGGTATAAAACAATACTTGTTTTTTTATATTGTTATTTTCGGCCATATACGTGTGCTATAGCTCATAAAAAATTGAGATTTGGTGATAAATATGAGTTTCACTTTTTTTTACCCAAATTCTCTAGAATGCACGTTCACAATTGAGATGTGTGTAAAAAAACAATACAGAAACGGCCAAAATCAGCACATTTTTAGATATTGTTGTTTTCGATAAAAATACGTGCGATATAACCCAAAAAATTAGAGGTTTGGTGATAAATATGAGTTTTACTTTTTTTGGCACAATTCACTAGAATAATGTTCACAACTGCTATGGATTGAAATTTATACGCAAGTTACTTTTTTTGTCTTGACCTAGCACAAGAAAATCCGTTAAAATTTATGTTGTGATAGATGTATTATTTGTCAAATTTTATTGCCACTTAAGATGAAGAAAGTAAAACCAACAACAATTTATCTGGCAAGTAGAATTGCATGAGCAAGGAAAAAACCTGAGAAAACCAACCTAATATATAATGTTTATTTGGCAGAGATATTTTTATTTGTAAGATTACTCGTAGCCATAAACTATAGTTTTGTTGGTAAGACTAAAGTGTCACGGAGATTAATTGTCGTGATGGCTAATCACTGGCGAAGTCGATCTCCCAACATTGACTCAACACAATAACCAAACAATTGCGTTCATTCTTTCTTCGCCTGCACGAATTCAAGCAATGTTAAGTGCAGTGTATACTGTTATAGTTGGTTTCCTTTAAATATGTTCATATATGTAACGGTAAATTAATTATCATTTTAACGCATGATAAAGATAGTACAAGATTAAAATCATGACAACGATAAATTAATTATCATTGTAACGTGTGATAAATACAGTACAATAATAAAATTACGATTTCAACTATCATTAATTGTTCATTTTATATATGAATTATATTGTATATTTGTGTATATGAATCGTTTTGGGTAAGTTTTTATGACTGTGTTAATGTTGTATCTCCATGATTGTTGAACTTACATACCTTGTATAGTTTCAAAATATCAAATATGGAGTATTTTAAATCAAAATTTTGGTTAGAATGACCTAGCTACTAGCTACTAGCTACTTAATTATCGTAAGTTTATTTTTGTAGGAGTACTCATAAGTTGGATTCCAATAATGGTCGGCTTTTTTTTATGGTGATGATTAGCCATTAATAGATCATTTTCTTGTCGCTTCATTTTGCTTGGATTTAACAGAGATTGGTGGCTTGTTTTTTAGTATTAAGCCTTTTAATGAGGAAGAATAGTGAAAGGACGCATTTTGGAATCCGAGGAAGAATTTTGATTTAAATGAATTTTCGTCATGGGAAAAGAGCAATGGTCAAATCACCGGGAATGGGAGGATATCTATGAAGACAACTTTTTCAATAATCTTTACCACTTTGTTTCCAATATCAAAGAGAGAGCTTTTTCTAATACACGACGTTCATGTCACTTTCTGTGAAGCTTCTTCATTTTCTTCTTTTCCACAGTCCCCTCGAATCGTTCTATTCCACTTTTCTTTTTTTTTTTTCCTTTTTTCTTCTGGGTGCTTCACTTCCATTGATTTCTCTTATCTACCAAATCAATAAAGAAACAAAAATATATAGCAAACAATTTTATTTACTTATTATTCGGTTTTTGATCTGATGGTCAAAGCCCTTGGATCCTGTTTGTCTTTTTCATTTCGCTGTCAAGCGTACTATTAGTGATCTCTATGTAAATGTTGCAGTATACATACATATATATATCTATCACGCCACCCTCATTGGATCTTATGTTTTATAATCTGTTTCATTATGTGCCTAAACACACGTGTATTTAACAACTATTCGTGAAAATTCACCAATCACTTGAGAGTTTTAGTTAAATATAAGTGACATTTATATATAAAATGAAACATACACGAAATGAATGAAACGGGAAGTTCACTATATCTCAAACGGAGTCTACGTAAATGGATATGTCCAAGATTATCTCTATCATATTTTGTCCAATGTCCAAATGACGTAGTTTAATTAAAACTATGGACTAAAAATATAAATATCACTAAAATCACTTCACAATTATTAAAATGACGTAGTTTAATTAAAACTATGGACTAAAAATATAAATATCACAAAAATCACTTCACAATTATTAGACCCTAATCAAAGAATGAGTGAACCCTATAACATAGTTTAATATTGGATATGATAAGACAAAAATAATTTTGAACATAAAATCTCAGCTCAATTAAACGTGTATTAAATGTCAGTATAAAAAATGAATGCTTTATTAATTGTAACCAAAAACATATAAATGCTTTCGATGATTTCAAAATTCCATTGCTCCAACTCTCATGATTTCTACAACACAATGGAAATAGAATCAAAACGATACATACTGAATTTGAAAAATAAAACATAGACTGCAAATATTATTCTTGTTTAATGACGTGGAAATAGGAGTGACTTTGAGGTTGAAGAGGGATTGAATGGATTTTAGTTCTTGTCCAAGAGTTGTTTTGGAATCTAAATTTGTATGCAGTTTTGAGGTTAGTTGAATTTAAAAGTTGAAACTGTTCAATTAGTTATACAATAGAACACTATTAATTTAGCAACAGATTTATTTGTGGGATTGTTCACATGCCATGCCAAGAACAAAAAAGCTTTACATAAATGGCAACCATATTCCGATGCCACTGACAATGTCCAACGCTCCAAAGGAGATCCAATCTGTTGTGTTTAACCAGTGCATGTGTTTGCATTCTCCATTCTCAGGGTCCACCCACCGCCATGCCATATGCTACACAACAGTTCAATATTTGTTTGTTCATTTGTGCTAAATTTGTAGGGTACCTAAAATTGGGAGTGCCAATAAACACGAAAAAGAAAAAGAAACAAACAAGAAAGAATACAACACAAGTTACTGTGGAGATTGGAGAAGACTAACAAATGTTAAAAATGGTAAATCTACAAATTAAAGGATTGATTTTGATTTTAAGTTTTGAAGGAAGAATTTGGTCAAACCGATTCATCTGCTCTTTTGTTTCGTGTGTTCCGGGTATCTTCTACAGTTATACATACACATTATGTACAAGTCCAATGTTATTGAAGTTGAACTTAGGTTGGTTTTACATGTGGCAACGAGGTTCTTCCCAGTTAACTCATTTATGGATTCTTTCATTTCATGTATGATGGATGGATGCTTATGGAGGAGTCTGCACCGACCAAATAAAGAAGGTTCTTTTGGTTATGGGATTTTCTTTGTTTCAGTAAATAATAACTCTCATCTTTCCTTAGTGCCCACAAGTCAATTTCATGTTTGAAGTATAATTTTTAAGAATTCCAACTTTGAACTTAGATCCCAACTTTGAATTTGGTCAAACCGATTCCAATTTTATTGGAAGGGACCGAACGATGATGAGTATGAGATTGATAATGGACTTGATTTCTATTGCATTCCATACCAAAATTACAATGTCACACTCCATTCAAAGTACAGTTAAACAAAATCGATCTTCACAACTTTCTACAACCGCAGAATTAGAAAATATCGTACATGCACCTCTACCATTTTGTCAAATGCTTTGAAAAATGAACGCGTATCTTCCAACAGCTGCTATTCAGACTTAGAAATGAAAAGAAAAAAAAAAAACCCCACAAGAAAAGCCAAGAAACTGAAAATGCTAACATCAGAATTTCAAGTAGATCAGGCATTTGATGCCAAGAAAGGAGAGCCGACCTACCTAGGGGGGGGAAGCCCACAATTCCTACATGATACAAAAAGGATATGGGATTGTCAGAAAACTGTACGTATTATCCTTGAGGAAACTTTTCATCCTGGTCAGCGGATACAACCTCCGGGTAGAAGGAATTTGAATCTTTCTGCATTCTCCACTAAGTAAGCTGGAAGATGAACTGCGGATGCTGATCGAGGTATTGATCCCATCTTCTTGATCAGCTCCTTAAAAGTGTATTCCTCCGGGAGCATGTCAAATAGATCGTCTCCTTGACAGATAAGCTCTTGGATTCTAGAATGTTTTAGAAAATCTTTGTACCTAACACGGTCTGCATGACTATAGGCAGTCATTTTGAATACAAACTCTTGCAGACTTCTGAAGCAAAAGCTACAGTGCCATCCAGAATCTGAGAGAATCGTATCAGTTTGGCGTGAATGTCGATATCGAGTCCAGGGGCTGTAGATGTGGATTGTAGCGCGCCAACTACTATAGTCAACTGGGAACTCAAAGGAATACATGTAGTGCTTTAGCTCAAGATGTAAGACAGGAGGTACCCCATCACACCACTGCAGCAGTTTCACTGTGTGAGGACTTGGGATTTCATCAGTGTCCGACATAATGAGAAGGTCACCGGCAGAAATACCTGCTCGGCGCAGCAGTCCATTCATAGCCCCACGCTGCTCTGCCTCAAGTTTAAATGGGTCTTCATGTGACCCATACGACACAATGCGACCAGGAAATACATCGTAAACAATATTTTTCTCAGCAAATGCAAATCGATCCCGGTTTGATGCGAAATAGAGGGGTTTTGGGATGCCAGTGAAGGTGGTGTTTGCCTCCAAGATTACAAACTTAGTGATGTAAGGAAGGAGTTCGCGCCACCTAATTTCAAGAATGTCCAGCTCATTGCTGAATATTATGCCGTCAAATACTCGGCGTGGTTCTGAGCGCAAGGACCAACCATGAAGCCGACATAGTTGGCCCATGGAAACATTCTCTGCATAGTAATGAGGCAGTTTCTCAAATGGATGCGGAGGATGGTCCCAAAGTGGGCGAAAAAAATAGGAGACCTTCTGGCCATGATGAAAGATCCCAATAACGCTGATAGGCACAAGCATCAACAGTATAATAAAAATCCATTTCCGTGGAGGTCGTCTAGAGGTGAGGCGGAGGGGCCTTGGGGCCATGCTGGGGGAGACAACAAGCGAGAGCAGTGCCTAACATGGCTTCATGGCTGCACTTGTGATATTCTGTATAACACCAAGATTAAGGAATCAGAAACATTTAAAACAACTCAACTACATTATTATTTTGAGAACTATGCCATACAAAAAAATAGATTGATACTCATAAATTTTGTTAGAGGAAAATGATCTTGGAAATCCAATAATAAAAAGATGAATTTCAAAAGATGTCTATTCTTCTGCAGATAATGCAAATAACATCTGAATTCTCTAGTTATTGAGTATCATGAATTATACTGTTTGAATTGTCGATCATCAATTTAATATCCTAAAGCAGTTAATTTATTACATTGGTAACTTGTATACCTGCAATAAAAATATTTTTTCATGAATATCACTGCACATGGAACAATCTTTTGTCATGAAAATTCAAGTCTAGCAATCCTTCAAACAAAAGCACTTCTGATGCCCAACAGGTTTGCTTAACCCTAAACACTAAAATCTGTCATAAGAAGCAGTGTGGCAGAAGTGCACATGAGTTATATTCAAATTTCTTTAGAAATAGCAAACCAGCTATACACTTGAAAGTAAACTTTCATATTCATGTGTCCTCTGGGCATCACATTAGAATATTAGATCCTGTTTTTCAGCCCACTGCATCTTAGCTTTTCAACAGTTTAGCAAAATAAGGTAAAATTACAGAAACTAAACTCTATGATAATTTTGGACTTTCTTTCTTCTTCCTTCTCGCCCAATAGAGCTCATTCATCAGAAGCCTAGTGAAATGGCAACTGTCAATCCTTGATTTTTTGAAACCAAAACAGTTAAACTTTCAATATCCACCAGGGAAATTTTATATCAAGACATTAGATCTTGTCCACTAAAAGACATTTCAAGGGCAATATATGATCTCTACGAAACCAATCCAGCATTGATTTAAAAGTAATAAACCGCTTAAAGGTCTCATCTTCTTCTTGAATGATCATCACTTCAAGGACATTTCAGGATGTTTTGTTAAGTAAAACCTGGTAGACAAGGGCACACCTGGATAGCTACCGCAATGGAGAAATTAAGAATGCTTAAATCCCCCCTTTTCTTTTAAGAAAAAATTTCCACCTCATTGTATTTCAGCTTAAGTGAATGTAGCGTCTTATAACATAAAGCCTATCTGCGAGAAGGTCAGCAATAAGGCCGTACAAACACCCAGAAGGATAGGAGTTTTGTATATAACAAACCACTCTAAATCTTTTACTATTGTCATTAGAGGAGGAAGGAAAAGGGTGAAGTATGAAGAGGAAGGAAGAGACTTAGATACCTAAGTTTTTAGAAATGCTAGACTTCCAACCTCTGTGGATATCATGAGGCAGTAAAATGTATCCAGATTTCATTTTTCTTTCTTCTCAATCCTGAAAATAGATGAAGGAATACATCCCTCATACCACCAACACAGGGACTGGAGTTCAACTTAAATGTTCCTTCTCTCACACACAAAAATATGCCTGTTCTTCTACCATGATATAAACCATAGTTCTATTCTGCACCATCATCAAGATGCAAGTGCCTATATGGTAATGCTCCGATTAATAAGGACCACAACCTAAGAAGCAAGAGGGGAACATATTCAGCAAAATCATCAACAGAAGCTTAGAAGAAGAGCGTATAGCCTTAATGAGTAAATGAAGTCAGACCAAACTTAAATTAAGCCTTTCATCAGAAAGAAGTAAAAAATCTTTCTTTATCCAGAACTAACTTAAATGTTTGAAAAATACCAAAATACAGCTGAAAACAAAGAAAATCTCTCACGTAAATAGTGTAATTAAAGTTAAAAAGCTTCCAACCCATTTTCCAAAATCCAAGATTTACAATTAATCATGATTGAGAATTATGCACTCATTTACTATAAATTTATTTCCTTTTCATCGTTCAGCAACACCAATATTCAGGGAAACATAATTAAACACATCCCTCAAGTGCATTGAATAGTTTAGTAATAAAACATTGGATAAAAATAAATCCACGATCAAACTCGAGCTTTCTCTTTCCATATTTCCTCCACTTCAATAAAGATTTGTCAAAAGAATCATTACGAAAGATTCAGAGAAAATCTAAAAATTTAAAATAGTAAACTCAAAACCTTAATCAGAGAACCAATTAAAGTGACCCACCTTAAACTGCCTCAAAATTTCCTTTCTTAAACTAAAAAACAACAAAAATAAAAAAATAAAAAAATCAGAACGCAAAATTAACATTTGAACCCTACAATGGAAAATCGACGAAACAGCAATAACGTGAGCCATTAAACCAAAAATGGAAATCCAATCAAAAAGCCCCCAAACTGGAAAGCTATATTTATAGAGCTACAAACCCACCAAAAAAAAAAAAAAATACCTTTCATCGGTGCTGCAAAGGTTCAGGCATTACGATTACGATTTTCATTGACCCATAAACACACACAGCAGCTCCCAAATTAATTCTTGCATTTTAATTATATCTGCATTATTAATGCTTCTTTCAATTAGTTTGTTGGGTATGTTTGTAAAGACTTGGATACTTTCTGGATGACCAAGAGAAGACTGATACGAAGACAGGGAAGAAGGGGAGGGGAGGAGAGAGAGAGAGAGAGAGAGAGAGAGGGGTCTGGTAATCTACATTCGTGACCATCAAAAACTAAAATCTCAAAAGAAAATGAGAAACATCTCAAGCTGAAAAAGTCAAAGCAAATGAGATCGTGTTGCAGTCAAAGAGCCAGCTCAAATCTCCATGCCACACCCAATATGCAAAATCAGCTTATGAGTTTCACTATGATGTACGGCTACGATCGTCTCTTTTTTTTTTTTTTTTTTTTTTACAATTTAACCTTAACAAATCAGCAGATTACGTAGATTTAAACGGTTTAGTAAATCAGCAAACATGAAATTTCGATTCTAAAACATTACCCGAGCGAGAGCACTGGAGTTTCAAATTTTTAGTGGTGGGGTTGATTCTTGATTGTCTAGTTTTGGAGATCACCCTACTTTGAGACCAACCCAGAATCCAGTATAGAAATAGATTTTACAGATTACAACGATGTTTATGTCAGTGGACGTACGAGTACGAGGCTGTTTATTGCAACACGTAACTCAAATTTGTATTTTGTTACGGAAAGTCTTTTAAATGTACTTTAATGTGCCCAACTTCCACGTTGTTAGCACTTTGCAGATATTGGGTTATGGAGTTGTCATTTGACACTTCGACTGTCGCGATGGCCAACGTTTGAAGAAGTTTTTGTTTACTTTTGGTATTGTACTGGAAGATCGGATTTTCAGTTGAAGATTATCCACACTCTTATTATGTTTAATGTTAAAAAAAGATTTAGTTTAACTAAAAGTAGCCACAAAAAAGTGACAGGAAATCCCGATCCGTCTCATTATACGGTGGTGGCGTTCCCTAGTAGGAAAACGCGAAAATAGGCAGATAGATATACGTTCGTAAAATGTAACTTTTTCATTTTTTCTGGGATTGTAAACTTCATCCTCTTATCTTTACACAAATAAGACCATATTAATCAATTCAAGATTTCAGCTCTCTTTCAAGGTCTGAAATTTCTCGCCTAAGTTTTGAGCAAAGTGAAAATTGAAGATGATTTGGTAAACTTGCAATTGACAAAATTGAGAGAGGTTGGCGTTTCTATTCAGCTACAACTCTTCTTCTCATGGTGTTTTTTGGTTAAACCATAAAAATCCAAAACGTTACGTACACGATCAACTTCTCTACTACAACAACAACATTCTAAAGAAACTACCAACAAGTTATAAACTTGACACTGATTTCATCTATTTTCACTTTATTATAAGCTAAATACTGCCTGACATGATGCCTTGCTATTGTTTGTTAGTCACTGATGAGAACTTGAGAAGCCACCGAAGTTGCCTAACTACTCCCCACATAACTGACTCAATTCTCTTTTCCTCACCAACTTGAGACGTTGCACGGTCCTCGTGAAACTCCTGCAAGAATCACCAAATTCGTAAATCCAAATTAGAACCCTGATAAAGGACTATGTTTTCCAATTCCCAGAATAAAGATAATGCATCAAGGTTAAAAAACTAAAACGTACCCCCAATTTACATCTTCAGCTAGTTGCCAATCACCTTCAGCATCTTGATATTTGAGCTGGTAAGATTGAACACTTTGCTGACCTGTTTCTCCAAACGACAGTCAAGAGAGCATGAACATTTAATCAGCATGCACGAGTTTCATCACTAAACAAATTAAAACTATTTCTTGAAAGAGCAGATTTTATTGTTGAAATTTGCTTACATTTACCGAACATGCCAACCAAGGTTTGAAGAAGAGTCAGATGAGAATGGTGGCGACTTATGTCGACCTTTCTTGCTATTCCAACGCCATCCATTTTCACTTTCACGTACATGGAGTTTCTTGGTCTGTTACCAGCTCCATTCCCACCACCATTCTCCACTGCTACACTGTTTACAACACATCCTTGGCGATTCTGTTGGCAAATCTTTTTTCTCCAAGGATTAATTGGAGGCCACCCCACCACGCCATGATCATCGCCTCTCTGAGTGCTGTTCAAATTCAGCCAAAAACAGAGGTAGATATTAATCCCATAAGAACTCCTGGCGATAAAAAAAAATTTGTATAGAAATTTAAGATCAGACATAAGAGTGATTACTTGTTAGTAATAACAGAGATATTCTCAGCCTCATCATCTAGATCATCTCTCTGGTTAATCGGTCGTCCCATACCAGTAAAGGCAAAGTTTGAGGCACACGATAAACCTTTTTCTCTTCAAAGGCTTCATGAAAACTCCGTTTCTTGATGTTGCATTCCTGATTGCCAAGTGGGATTGCTTCAATTTCTCCCTCAATCTCAATTTCAGACCAATTCAGGTCGAACCCTTTATCCATGTTACTCGAAAGTGCAAGTCCCAATTCAAGGTCCATGCCAATTATATCACCCCCCACAAGAACACGAGCAATAGACTACAAGGATTACCTTTTCTTTTCTTTAACTTGCCGCAGAGGAAAACACAAAAAGAGTGAAATCACGGAATCCAATACTAAATTCAGCATTTGCCATTGTCTTGAGCTAATGTGTATATATATATATATATATCGAAAGAGGGAAAATTGAAGGGGACATGGAAGAGCCCGGGATGGGCGGTAGTAGACAAGAGGGGACAACAATTTCTGAAGTGTGTCCTTATCATTGCTAAACTTTTAGCCGACCCAATGGTTTTCGTGTTTCCGTTTCTATTTCTTTTATGACCCGACACAAAGTCTTCTTTTATAATCGACTATCTTTCTCCTAATACAGATTGCACTCGGCTACACGCATACTGATCCGTCTACTTCACGCTCGCTCTTGGGCCAATTCTATGAATAATTAATAGGCTGTTGTTACTTTTTTTTTAATTAATAACCCCATTATTGATTATCCTAATCACTTCGAGTCTTTATCTTTTTGGTAAGACTTTCTTTTAGTATTATCTCGTATGAGCTAATGAGCATTACAAAAGTATTTATTTTTCATGATGGATATTTACTTGTTTGATTAAACAAATCCCAACTAAATGGTAGGTTGATGATGGCTCCAAATGATATTGGTATTTAGAATAAATCTAGGTATTTTATTAAAGAATAGTAATTGCCTATTATGGAAAGTCTAATGATTTTGAGTCATAAACTTAACTTTCATAATTCTCTTCAATTTCAGTTTTTACATAAAACCACAACAACTAATCATTTATCCCACTATATGGGTCGTCTATATGAATTTTATTTAGTCATTTATACGAATTCTAATATAATACATATTGCAAATTTTTAGGCCAACTTTTCTCAGGGTTAGAATCGACCACTTATAGACAAACAAACTACCGCGGAATTAAAAGTTTACATCAATACTAATAAAATTTCATCAATCTATTACTATTTGATCATTGTATGATAAGATTCTGTCACTCTCATTTTTCTCTCAATGTTAGGATCAACCATTTATAGGCAGACAAACTACTGAGAAGTTTGCATAGTTAAAAGTTTACGTCAATACTCATAAACTTTTATTCATCTATTACTATTTGATCATTGTATGATAAGATAATGTCATCATTTACAGGAATATTTTAATAATAGTATGACAATGATAATAATTTAGCAATAAAAAAAATACTAAAATAAAAACACAAAGACGCTTCCGTGGGAGCGTGAGAAAACATGATGCTTAAATCCAGCGCGCGCTCCGGCTTACAATAAAGAAGAGTTAGATTTGGATTTTGGGGTGGATTCGGTTAAAGTTTATATAGACCAACCGTCAAACGAAGGCAGCCAAAGGGTCCACTCCATTTTATTATAGTACTGGTTTGTAATTTGTATTGATACCTTACTTAGGACATGTTCTTGATTAGATTCACTGCACTTTGTCGCCCTTTTTCCTTAAATGACAACAGTTTAGACAGCCTGATTTTGTACTCAAATCCCACACACAAACTCACTATTTAAATCTCATCTCCATGGATTATTACACCCCTCTTGCCTCTTTCACTTTGATTTAAGAATGTGAACCCTTTTCATATCCAACTTCTCATGTTCGATCATTCACAAAATGATGATGTTAATTGCCAGATTCTGGGAATTCAAGAATCCCAATATTAAAATGATCAATCAGGACCTGTTCTAACAGAAAATCCGTAGGCTAATGATGTTTTTAATTAAAGTATTAATTAGCTGAACCTAAAATTTTGGTTAGATTGTCAATTATTTGAGGTTCATCGTTTGTTTGTTCTATTAAAGAATATGTTTAATTAGCTTAATTACTACATGCAATAGACAATGCGACGAACATGTCTGTTTTTATTTTCGTCCTTACCGGAAACCCGAAATAATGATGATGTAAACTGATCGTAGAAATCAAGAAATGTATGTTCCCGATGATGGGCTAGTTTGTTTCATTCGTGTTGGTTCCCTTCCCCTTGGCAAAGAATTATGTAACGCCTGCATCGCTTCAAACACAAGGAAAAAAGCAAAGTTAAAAGAGTTTTTGTTCCACGTATTGGTACGATTAGACAATATTGTCTCCTCCAAAAACTGATTGAATTGGTGCAGTTCATTGTATCAAAGAAAAAGATTGAGAAGTAAGGGAACAACGTTCACGTGGCTGGGGAGCTTGAAAGTGATTATTCCATGAACCCACCACACACACACACCCACACGGGCGGACTCTGTACATACATGCGTGCATTTCATTTAAAAGATGCCACAATTATTCCAACTACCTGTAAATATCAATGAATTGTCCGCTTGTATGCAATGTGTGGAATGTGGATCGAAACCCACGTGTAAGTCCCTTAAATTTTTTTGATTCAAAAACTTTCTTGGGTTCTTGTGTTGTGTGCATGTCATGAGCTTCTTCTTTAATTTGTACAGAAAATGAAGCTCTTGAGTTTATGTTTATTAGCAAAGTTCATTGTAGTTCTTGGATGGCAAAATGCTGTGTTGTACTGCATTTTACTGTAACAAGCCAAGAAACATGCATGAGAGGAGCTAGGAGGACATAATCACAAGCGACATAGACATCGTGGGTCGTATCATCTTACCAATCTTTGCACCAACAACACTAACAAAAAAAGGACCATTTTAAACCAATATGGACCACAAGTGAACTAATGCTGTTTAGATGAGTACTTTCATTACGATAAAACTGGTCCTAAGATGATCATATTCTATTGATGTTCCAGTGGTTTAAATAAGTGGGGATTTGGTTGTCAAGATGTTGAAATCTAGCAGGGAAAATTGTACACCAATTATCTGTCCAATAAGATTGAATGGCTATGGTTCTTGCAGAAATTTCAAACAGTCAAATTGGGTAAGAATATTATGGGCATTAAAGCTACTTCAATTTCAAGAATCATAATCCAAAATCCCTCAAAATAGGTCCCCTATAACATTTGGGAATTAGGATTCCATTTTCTGAAAAATAAGAGATGAGGGCCCCTATTTCATGCCAATCTTTATCGAAGGGCTTATATACCGCTGGCTATTGTTCTTGTAGCCTTAAACTTAAAGTTAGTTTGAGAAAATGACCAACGTTCATGATTCATGAATGATATACTTGATAAAGTATTGAGTGGTTAATAACTGTCAACTTAACTAATGAGTTGATGGGCAATTACTAATACTCTATTTCCACCTATTCTTCACGCAATGTAAGAACTCACATAATAATGAGTCATAATATACATGTTGGAAAAAAATATTGATTGTCGAACACCAATTCAACTGATGAATTGATGATTATTAACCACTACACTTGATAAATGTTCTTATGTGGTCAAGAAAATGATGAACATGTACAGATAGGTATAAGATTTTGATGATAAGACTAACTGTTTTTGGAAACGAAATGTCACAATCTTTTCAGTTATAAAATGTCCAACACTCCCCCAGCATGCCTAATTATTTATTTATATAGTCAGCAAAGAAAGAGGGCACAGAGAAAGTATATTAAGGTTTAGACCCAGAGGGCCCGAAGAGTCGTGCACATGTTTTGAAATTAATATTGGGAGTTGTAAAGGGAGTTGCAACAAGAAAATCATACATTTAGATACATTGTCAAATAAGATGAAAAATAAAAATGGAAATTAAAGAACAATCAATTAAGATTCCAAATGTTGTGATTGATAGCAACTAATTTGATTGCGTCTTTAGCAAAGAAGAAGATTTTTTACTCAACAAAATAGAAAACAAAGGAAGGAGAAAGATTGAATGGTTGTTGACTGGTGATGCATAATTGTGTATGCTGCCCACTAAATTAATAGGCAAATTGATGTGATAATGAATAAATATTGGAAGTTTTATGTAAGAGATAAGGGAACTCATTCGGCATATTCATTTTATGTAAGCTTATAAACATAAGTTTTTCTATATACAAAACTTTCCCATTCTACGTCAACCGCAATAATTTGTCTGGTGAATGCTTGCAAATAAAAATAATGTTGAATTTATTTCTATATTTTACTTTATTTTTTTTTGGATGAGTTTATATTGATTTTAATTTCAAAACTTGTTAGAGTTAGAGAAGTAGTTATGTTTTTCTACTTTAAAACATTAATTGTTATGTAGTAAAAAGAACTCTCACTCTTCTCAGTGAAACTACTTGTTGTTAAGCTTTTGTAATGATATTACTTAATATAAAAGTGTGGGAAAGAATAACACATAAAATGTTAGACAGGAGATTTTGATCTACATTATATCATCATCTAATTCTTTCTAATTTAGAAACTTATTAACTGTAAAACACTTACAAAATTATAAACATTCATCAATATCATCCTATTTTATCATATTTAATAATTAAAATGACCTCGCTTTATTAAAATTATATTAAAAATCCCTTCTTATAGTTTGCTCATATTTAAACTTAGAGTCTGATAATTATAAATTTGATTATACGAAATAAGTTAAAAGAAACTTAAGTAAAGGATAAGATCGAAATATCTAATTTCAAAATATATTTTAAATTTATTCTATACTATAATTTACAAAGTTTTTGAATAAAAAACGTGGAGGAACAGTATCCACATACTTATATTCAATATGAAAATATATTTTTAATAATTAATTTTGATCATGCTTATGGTTGGACCGCAGTGGAGAAATCCTCCAGGGGGAGGCTTGAAACTTTAGTTGACGTGAGCATTAGGTTAAATAAAGGCAGAAGTTTTCCGTCATGAAATCCAAATGAAGCCCAGACAAGCAGTGGTTAAAAGTCCAAGGAAACAGCACCATTTGTTCTCCTTAGAATTAAGTTTGATGTCAGATTTTGTCTGCAGTTTCTGTAAAAATATCTAATGGACTTAAGAGTTAAGTTAGAGTCCAGTGTGCTAAAACTGGTGCCTGTCTACCAGTCCGGCAATTTTGTCCAACATTGGCCATTTTTGTGCTTCTGTCGCCGAATTGAATCCATTGTTTTTTTTTTCCATTTTTTTTAATTCTTATATTATTACAAATTATCCAAAACTATTATAAATGAGACTATCCAGTCCGCAACCTGAAATCATTTTGGATCAGAAACCTTTTGACTCACTCGGAAAACCGCTGCAAGTGAGTTGGAGTCAAGCCTCCTAATATTGGGGAAACGAAATGTTGTTGGGGATATTAGAACCTTTTGATATTTGAACTTTTGATTTTCAACCCCAAAGTACTTTAAGGTTCTTCGTGTGGCAACTTGGGCAACCAAGTGATTCAATCCATTGCTGGTATTCATGTTACTATTGGAGAAGAGAATCGAGCACTAAAAATCAGGACCACCAATGTCTTCTTCTCTTTATTAGCTTAGCTGTATTTATTTAATAGTCCTTTAGTCTATTTTGTTTTCATTGTAATCCCTAGCTATATATACTCTTTATTGTATTCTGATTTATTTTATGCACGTCAATAAGAAATCCCTAGCATCTTTTCCTCTATGTTATCATAGTATCAGAGTGTCAAGCGTACAACAGCAGGTCGTATTCTATTATCCTTATATGTTGATGACATGATTATTACGGGTGATGATTATGATGGTATTGAATCTTTGAAGTCTGAGTTGGCACGTTGCTTCGCTATGAAAGACTTGGGTATGCTACGTTATTTTTTGGGAATTGAGGTTGCCTATTCTCCAAAAGTCTATCTCTTATCTCAATCAAAATATATAGCTGATTTGTTTGAGCGTGTTCGACTCACTGACAACAGGACTGTTGATACTCCCCTTGAGACCAATGCTAGATACTCTCCGTCGGATGGCACTCCTTTGGCGGATTCCGGTCTCTATCGTACTATTGTCGGCAGCCTAGTTTATCTTACTGTGACTCGCCCAGATATTGCGCATGCTGTTCATGTGGTTAGTCAGTTTGTCACTGCCCCTACTACAGTTCATTGGGCTGCAGTTCTTCGTATTCTCAGGTACCTTCGGGGCACTCAGTTTCATAGTCTCTTGTTTCCTTCTACGTCTTCGTTAGAGTTGCGTGCTTACTCTGATGCGGATTGGGCTGGTGATCCTACGGACCGCAAGTCGACCACTGGATTTTGTATTTTCCTTGGTGACTCACTTATTTCATGGAAGAGCAAGAAACAAGATGTCATCTCTCGGTCTTCTACAGAAGCTGAGTATCGTGCCATGGCCTCGACTACCTGTGAAATTGTTTGGTTACGTCGGTTGCTTGTTGATATGGGTATTTCTCTTTGTCACCCTACTCCGCTACATTGTGATAATCAGAGTGCTATTCAGATTGCACGAAATTCAGTCTTTCATGAACAAACCAAACATATCGAGATTGATTGCCATGTCACTCGCCACCACCTACAGATTGGCACCATCACATTGCCATTCGTTCCTTCTTCTCTGCAGATTGCTGATATGTTTACAAAAGCACACTCGGCTTCGCGATTTCGTTTCCTCTCTGACAAACTCTCAATGCTTGTTGCTGTAGCATCGTGAGTTTGAGGGGGGATATTAGCTTAGCTGTATTTATTTAATAGTCCTTTAGTCTATTTTGTTTTCATTGTAATCCCTAGCTATATATACTCTTTATTGTATTCTGATTTATTTTATGCACGTCAATAAGAAATCCCTAGCATCTTTTCCTCTATGTTATCACTCTTAAGTTCTCTCCTTCGTCCATCTGATCTTTGAATAAGTTAAAGAACACAAAAGTGTAGATGCAAATTGCAGACTGAAGAGAATAAAATTAACGTAAGATATATACACATGCAGAGAATAAAATTAAATGAAAGAAACAAAAATGAGGCATTTCAACCGAATCTGTAATATGGGTAAGATTGTGCCAAGTCAAATTCATGTTGGTTGCGCTTGCGCATGATAAAAATGTATTAAAGTAGACAACTTTCATGGTCATTCTTCTTAATTATTTATTCAAAAGTAGAATTAGTAGAATCATATGCTTGTTTTTAGTGTATGAAGCATTTAAACAATTAGAAATATTTTCCTTTTTTTTTAAACAAAAACAAAAGCAACTCCATTGCTATGGAGTACTATGTGAACAAATCCCTTTTCATTTAAACTTTTTTACTTTCTGAATTTACAATTTTAACTTATGATTGTTTCTATTTAGCATGAAAAATCTAAAAACTAATTAAACCCACTCTACCGCACGTCTTCATTTGACCAGTTTAATATTTATGTCGTGTATGAAACAGTAAATCATTTGCTGCCCTCCTCTGGATCATAGATGATTTGGTGACAAACTCTTGATCCCAGAAACTCGAATATATATTGCTGGTGCCGAAAAGAATGATTATATTTTATGGAATGGCCCGAATTGGGATATCTAAAAGTTCACCAGATAAATCATAAATTCATTGAAACAAGAACCCTTGTGATTTGGCTACTTTGCAATTGTTTTCTAGCCCACATACAAATTAATCAGGTAAAATCGAGGGCATTATCAGAGGATACGAAAACCCAAAGGTGCACGATTAAAGTTGAAAGTGAAGAGTATAACGGTTCTTGAAATGTATATATGCGAATCAATTTTTGCAAGTTGACATTTGGATCAAACATGACTATGCATTGGCATTGTATATTGTGCTCTAATTATTAGTATCTTCATCAAGTTCAACTATTGCAAGGAAAAAAACAAACATTTGCAGTTGCAGTAGAGGTACCGAAAAGCGTTTGTTAATGTTCGTTTGGGAAAGCATCGATCAGTACTAGAAAACGAAGCAACTTAATTAATTAATATGCAAATACTTTGTCAATTTATAAGAAGAATACGAGACATGCATGAAACTCATAAAGATACTAAATTAGCAAAGGAACAAAGAGATATTGAAAACAAGAAACGATCCAAGCAAAGCTAATTAAATTGTTGCATGCATGGACAGGCCGGACAGGCGATATAAGTTAAGGACCGACTAATCAGTAATCACCACTCTTCGATATATCCTCATCATTCACCATTCAATGTGATCTTAGTTGGTGTCTGTATCCCATTTCTCATTCGATTACAACCAAAAAAATTTCTCGCGGGTGTAAATGGAAGGACAAGAAATGGAATCAAGATTCGAGCTTGACAACTGTACGATTTAAGTGAGTAATAAAAGTTTGGCACTTAAAAGCATAATATTATGCTTAATGCTTGGCACTTTGCAGCTGTGGAAACTCTCGAGTTTCAGATTGAAGATGCAAAATGTGTCATTTGGTGATTGGAAACCAAGTTGCTAATCACAAAAATATACAAACTACTAAAAGGAAAACATTCTTTTTGGGAAACTATATATATAGGAATATCGCGGCATCAAACACGTAAAAGAAGTGATGGAAGAGAAAGTTTGATGAATGCAATACCAATTATATAGTAGGTGCATGAAGCATAATATAGTAATATTGCAAACTGCAAAAACAGACTGGCTAACTCAAACTTGTGCTGCAGTTTGAAATATGTCTTAAAACATGTTTTGTTTGTACGTAAACATGATCCTACTGGCGAAATCTCGATTTTGCACTTCACTTTATTTGTGCATTGAGCAGAAACTGGATTAATCCTTTGTTCAGGAGTAGGAACGAGGAAGACAACACATTTTCAGGGGAGCTTGAGGGAACCCCAGAAAAAAGAGCTTAAAAACTTGTTGTTGATATTTTGATGTTAAAACTACTCCCGACATTATCACCAGCCCAGGACCATATGCAACAGCAAGCAACACTTGACGTGTTAGCTCCTCGATCAGTTATAAAAAGTAGAGACAGTTCATTTATTTTTGTACAGCTTGTATATTACAAACTTGATCACGGCTGATTACCTTAGTGGCTTCTGATTATTGAGTATCTAACAGTAACACAACAATGTGCTAAGACGGTGGAAGCCATCAATCATTGAAATTTGAACATAAACAACCTAATTAAGTGTTTAAAAAGAAGGATCTGTTATGCAATGTTGGTACTGAAGAAATACGTGGGAATTCGTTGACAAAGGGGTAATGGAGACCTATCTCTAAAACGCAAGTTCATGAAAACCCTTAATTGCAACCCTTCCTCCTCCACTCAATGCTTTAAAACCATCATTGTTTATGTTTAGGACTAATTATCAATTTATATAAGCTCTAATCCTTGTCCACTATGCTGCTAAGACAAATCACAAATCTCATATTTCTCATATATACTTGAACTTGCTGGCACGTTTGGACGGAATATATATATATGGGAAACAAAATTTGGCACGGGTAATTTGAATTCCTTTAACCGACTGTGCACCATTCATCATCAACCTAGTTTCCCACTTTAGACCAGACTAAATTCAAGCATTTGAATTCATTCCACCAGCCATTCTCACAGCTGTGAGGTTGTGAGGTATAAATTCATTCCACCAGCCATTCTCACAGCTGTGATGTATAAATTCATTCCACCAGACCAGACGCCCTGAGGCCTCAAAAAGATAAAAGAGGCTCCTAGATGGGTTGACAGATGCACGCACAACAATAAACAAAAACAGTTTGAACACCAAAATAAAGCATGAAAATCTCTGTTGCTATAGGTTAGAAACACAGATCATTTTCATTTTTATCCCTTAACCTATCCATCTATACAAATATATCTTTACAATGACTACATAAAACTTCTCTCTCCTCATTGCATGAACTCAGTAAAAACTCAAAACTACACTACTTTTAAAGTATATCATCATCAAACTGAGGGTATACTGAAGCATCATCAACCGGCAATGAAGGTGGAGTTCCAGGAGGGATGCAAGCGGCACCATTTTCGCCAGCACATATGCACAGAGCCTCAGCATCCCTAAGGGTAGGGTCAAGGTCAATATGACCGCTTAGCTCATTGATAAATTTTAGTAGCGTATCAAAATCCATTTGCTCTCCCATTATCTTGTTGCGACATCTTTTCAGGATTGCAACACAAAAATAAAGGTGTAAATGCTCGCTCATATAGTGAGTCCACAATATTTCCCACAAATGCATTGTTCTCTCAAATTCAAATTCCCTGCAAAAGATGGGAGGACATGAATCACAGGAAAAACCACAGAATACAGAGTTACAAGATCTACAATCTTCATAGGCCAAAACAATAGGAATTTCCAAGTTCACGGAATACAAAATGCCTCCCAGATTGCAAAACTTCCATTGATAAATCACAAACAATTTAGAATGAACTCAAGACACTGCAACTCATGATAGCTTCACATATCGTTCTTTTATTCATTTTTCAGCTCTCATGCATTCTAGAGAATGGACTGACATGTAGTAGCACACTTGCATATAATTATAAGGAAATAGAAGTTTTTTTTGCTCATTCCATGTCCTTTTAGTTGGTTCTATCAGATAATACTGCATCATTCACTGCCTGTGCCACTATCGACCAGCTTAAGCATGACATTCGCATCTCAAAAGTTGAATAATATAAGCAGTAGGAAATTTCAAGCAGAAAGGTAAGACATCTGAGAACACCTAAACTTCCATTCGCATAGGGTGTCAGTGTCAATTCCTATACATCAGCAATTAAACTTCAAGTAACCTCAATCCACTCATCAAGAAAACTGGAAGTAATAAATGGCAAAATCAACAAATGAAACATCAATCTGAAGTGTCACTTGCCTTTTGAATTGTATAAGAATCCAACGAAAACAGAAGAAATAATTCAAGCAATCATTCTGCTTAAAATAATTATGCAACGGGCTGTCCAGTATCTCCACCAACTGTCACAATATTAATCAAACATTCATCAGATATCTTGATGATAACTTCCTAGTCTCTTTGACAAAATCTTCATTAGCAACAAGATCAACAGTAATTATGATTAAGATAAGGTAAAGGAACCCTCTCTCTCTCTCTCTCAAGTCATTCTCGTGCAGCAAACTAGTTCCAATCATCTATGAGATGTGAATGGCATAGGACTGCTACCAACGTGAGAAATTACTCTCTCCCTCTCTCAGTCACTGATGAAGAAAATAATTTCAAATCAGGTATGAGATGGGAACTGCATACCCACTCAAAAGGAATTTTACCAACTTGAAAGCTTATGGATATCCAAAACAACCCTAAAGAAAAAGTAGATACTTTTACACAAGAAGCCTTCTTTGAGTTTTGAAGGAAGTCATCCATGCAAGCTTGTATTGCACACTCAACAACATTAAACATCTAATATGTATTGTTTGCATACACGTGCTTGTGTATAATACTGCCAAAAAACCGTGGCTACATTACCGGAATTAATGTCTACTTTCAAATAGGCAGGACTACTGTTAAACTGGTACAAATGATGGTTGTTTATATTAATTCACTAAAGAGAGCAGTTGTCTCAGCTTCCTTCATGAGTTCATTCCTGAGGTCTATTAAGCTCACTTTTCTCCTCAATTTAGAAACTTACAAAGCTTACAAATTATTCTGTTACTCTCAAGTTGTAAAAATGTGTAATACGTCAAGCAGCACAATTCTTAAAAGTATCTAGTAGTTTGATTTATGATTCATCCTACTTCTCTGGACTCAATGGCAAACCAAAAGGTTCTCAACTCTCGTGTGTGCTGAACTTTGAAGTCCTCATGCAAGCAAACTAAATTTAGAGGGAAAAAAATATCAACAAGCTAGGCACTAGTACATAAGACACACACACACACACACACAAAGGGAGATAGAGAGAGAACCTTTGACAAAGCAAAAAGTTGAGAGTGCATCCCATTTTGGTCGCGATTGAAATTTGGTCCAAGACGCTCCATTAGCGAGACAAAGCACCAGAACGATTCTGATTCGTCTCTCATAACAAACAATATTGGAGACAAAAGGTCACTCATACCCTGTAAGTCACAGAGGGTAAGAACTAAATATAATTCATGTGAACATTCATCCCTTTCACAATGTCTTTGTCTCTTCAAGTAAAACATATTATTCTGATTCATTAGTGTAGTAGCAAATAAGACTAGTTAAAACTGGAAAGAAACTTTATGACAGATGCCAATATCAGCATATTCATGAATAAAATAACACTTTAATTGAGTTGTTTTTGGAGAGAGGAGATTGTTTAGACCTAATCAATTCATGAAAAGAAGTTAGGAAGTGATGAAGTATAAGAATTTCAAGAGCATTATAATCTGGATGATTCAAAACATTGACAGATTTCAGAAGCCTGATAATTCAATTCCCAAAAACTGACACAAGAGTATGAATGTTCAAAAATCTAGAAATCAACAATCACACTTGCTGAAATACAAGTGTAACTTAACACACTCTCAAATGCAATGGAACCATAAGTAAATCTTTTTCAGATCCAATTATCTTAACAGGATCAGTGGGTGTTTCCTCTCTGTCAAAAACTGTTTTCAGCTAACAGAATACAAACAACTAAATCTGGAACCTCCATGAACCCTAAAAAATCCAGATTTTTTCATTTCCATCATCTAATACAAGCCATTTAGTAAATTATACTATGCAAGTAGTTATCCCTAAAAAGACAAAAAACATAAACAGGGTCCCAACTCAAAGATTTTATGAAAAATCGTTTTTCAACCTAAGCATACAAGTTATCCTGAGGTAAAGACATATGAATACATAGAGTATGAAATTGCAAAATCATTTAAAAATCTCTATTCTTGCCCTGAACTTTGTTGTTAAATCCTTATAAAATGAAACAATGTATACAAGTACGCAAATTGAGGGGCAGACATATATTTCTTCAGAAGCCTATACGAGCAGTCATGTGTCTATTAACACCTATTAGGTTGCATCAATGAAACTGATAGAAGCAGAGTCCCTTCAATTACCTGACAGTACCCCAGATCAAAGTTGTAGAATGAGTAAGTAAGCAGTATGTCACGTAAAAGGATGACATTTGGATTATCATCCCCATCGTAGAATGAAAGTGACCGGTCAGTCCTCACCTTTAAAACAAAATATGGCATAATTAGGCGCAGAATAAAAGAGTTGCATACTCATAGTTAAAATATCTAGAATGATTGTACAGAAGATAATCCTGAAAATAAATACACGACAATCTAAAGCATACCACATCTTTCTCAATAAGGCCTTTCCTCTCCCTAAATTTTGTAAATCTTCTTGCCTGTGGATTTGAGATACTCTGCCATTGGGAATTAGGCAAACATCAGATTTTATGAATATAGATGCATATAATGTATACACCCAGACCTCAACATGAACACAAGTATTAATTTCCATTGTGAGAATCAAGTGGACACCCAGAAAAGGATAATAGAGCACTTCCATCTGAATATATAGTGTTTTTTGTGTTTCCACCTATTAATACTCCACTGAATATTTACTTCACACAGGAACATGACCATATTGGACAGATAGCTATCATCTCAAATCCATGATAGCAACATCTTTGCCTGAATATATAGTAATTAATTACTTTTCTTATCTTTATTTAGATAGAAGTACTGAGTTACCTTTCACCATGTGTTCTCTAATGCTCAAATTCTTCCCACGGCTGGAAAGAATCTGAAAAGAGATTTTGCCGAGCTGAACTAATAGCTTTTCAACTAATCAAATTCTTAGACAAAGAACATAACCATATTTTTTTCCCTCAGAAGCCAAACTTTAACAGCCTGTGGACTTAACCCAATTAAATTTCATAACTGCAACTAAAAGAATGATTACTCATGGCTTTCAAATCTGAACGGACTTAATGGTTTATGTCTTCTCAATAGGAAATAACAGAAATTACTCCTCAAAACAGCAGCAGACACAAATGAGAGATAAAGACGCAGTAAGACAAAAGGGTATTGGGATAACCACAGGTACCAAACAAAAGCCATAATTTCATTAAAAAAAAATAAAATTCCTGTGATTTATACAGAAACATTTTTCGAATATTCCCCTAGTAGAAAACAGTAATTTAAATAATATTATAATGCCCCAACTTTCTCACATGGTCTAAGATATTTACAAACCTGCCATTGATTTTTTAGAGTCTCATACTCCAACTTCTTAACTGAAATGAGATATTCCCTCTCTGCATACGTTGAATTATATGGATGGTACTCCAACAAGAATGGCCAGAGCTGAAATAAAGAAAAATAAAGTGAACATTCCTTTTTCATTAAGAATAATAGATCTGAAAATTCATTACTCATGTTCAACAGCGGGATTATGAGGAGAGATAAATACCTCTTTCCGCAAACTATGTTCCACCCCACCATAAAAGATTCTTTTCTTCAATGCCTTTGCATCCATCACTCGCCCTTCAGAATCCAAGAAAGTTGCCCACTGCAAGTAAACTTGAAAAGCTAAGACACCAAAATCTGAAATTATAGGGATGTAAAGAAAAGATGGTCCTCAATATAGCAAAGTTGCAAGCCAGACACTACATCTCAAACATCATCAAACCTGCGAAATCAAAAAAAAAAAAAAGAAAAAGAAAAAAAGAACTATATGTACTGAAGGACTTTTCAGGAAAGAAGAATCAGTTATGGGTCTCCATTAGTAGCTAACTTCGTATTGAACTAAGGTGATGGCCTGAATGGCAGGGCTTCTAATTGACACCTCTTTTTTATTGCCCTGATCAGAGTTTTGACACAACAACCAGTAGAACACGGATACCCTTGACTTAAAAGTTGTCATTCAGCGTGCCAGGTAAGATATCTGTGTTGAGATCCTAAGTCTTTTTCTTCAGTCACATTGCCCGGATGGCAAAGCTGGTCATAAAATTTGAAGTGAAGTCTCAACAACTAAGCCTGTATCCCACCATGTGGGGTAAGCTATATGGATCATATTTTGCCACCATGTTCAGTCTAGACAAATTTTCTCATTTATATTTAAGTGTAACATATCTTTTTTAACAGCTTCTTTTCAATTCTTTTATGGTCTTCCCGGGCATCTAAAGGTCTCTTTCTTTCCAATTCTATTTGAGTTTATCACTCTTTATTTTCTACACGTCGTACTTGGCATCTAAAGGTCTCTTACGCACATGACAAATCATCTTAAGTTTCAAACTCCAGTAAAATTGAATTGAAAGAAGAAAACAACACCATCCAACCATATATCTCAGCGGCAAACATTTTTTGCATAATAGCTCAAATAAATTATGCAGTAGAGGGGAATCAAAAACTAAACTCCAATGAAAGTATCAGTGAATTTCAGAAATTCCAGGCTAATGGAAAATTAATGACTCGAATACTTATTTCCCACAATCTACTACTAATGAATAAAAATATTTGGCAAACAGAATACGCTCCTGAAGTTGATAAAGTTCAGAATATCATTAGCTTTTTTACCATTCAAGACAGATCATCATCCACAAGATGATATTCAAGACTATCAGTAAAATTAAGAGCTTTAAAGTACATTGGAAAGAGACACATAGTATATAAGAAGCCTCAGGACAAATTCATCATCAAAATTTACAAATGCATAAACAATTGTTATATAAAGGCTCACCTCTTCAGTCACCATACAAGGTTGACGTGGTTTTCCCCAAACCAGTGACACTTTATCAAACTGCCAAAAGAAAATTTGTAAAAAGTAGAGTTACAGTGAGAGGAGGTTCAAAAGTGAAGTTCACAGAAAAAATCAATGTACATTCAATATATACAATGTTGTTCACAAGATACAATGCTCATAAAATTGGGCGCCGGGTGAAACATTGTCAATACAAGGATCTGTCATAAGGTTTAAAAGAAAGATCATGAAATTCATAGGATCATTGTTCACAAGGCACCTGGTAATCATCACAGAAAGTAACCACAAAAACCAATTTCAGCGGTTATGCCTCACAAGCAACAGGCTGCTCAAGATGGAAAAATGTGTCTATCAACGCTGGAATTATTTCCACAACAGGAGGAAGGAAGAGTTCATAATTCGATTCAACAAGCAGTCTCAAAATTTGAAGCAGTCCCAGAACTTGAAAACCTCAAACGTGGTTGTATGTCTTCAAGGAGTACTTTATTACTTCACTCCTCCCCTTTTCTTCCTAAATGTCTCTTCACGCTGGCTTAATTCTATTTGCTATGCTGCTCAAGTTTAATCCTAAAGACTACATGCCAGAACTTACTTCACTCCTCCCCTTTCTTCCTAAAGGTCTCTTCATGCTAGCTTAATTCTCCACATTCCATCAAGCTACTTGTTTTTTTCCTGAAATCCTTTTTTAAGCATAATGGTTTAAAGGTTACATGCAGAATATGCAAAAGGTATCAATTTTATAAACTGATGCAATATTAACTCATTTTCAGACTAGCATTTATAAATTTTCAAAAAACCATGCTGGTTAAAAATATTCATCTGAAGGACCTGTAACTACAATATGTCCTAACTTCAAAACCCTGACAAGACTGATCCACCAATAGGATGTGACAAAAAATAAACTTCATCCCATTAGCCCTTGGAAGATTAGAACATTAAAGGGGTACCCAAATCTCTTCAGCATAATCTGAAATGGTTGCTAACACAAGCTCCACGAAGTAACTGGACACAAAGGTCTTACTTACAAGGAGGAAATAACCGACAAGGTAACATTAAATTCTCAATAAAACTGAGCACTCTTTATTGTAACTCCTTAAAATTGATAAGCTCAAAACTTCCGAGATTGGTGGCAGCTTCTTCATCGTGATTTTCTTTCCTACATTGAGTTTTTTGTTTAAGATGGTCAAAGGCCTGAATCAGACAGTCCTGGCATGAAATTTTACACTGAAATGGGAAATTGTACTTCTAGACCACAATTCCAATATACTTTAAAGACACAAATATCATAATTGACAGAGCATTACAAAATCCATGCAGCAACAGGCAAATAGCCATGAAATTCCTTCATAAGACGCCAGGTGTATGGATACAACCACTTGTCTCCAAGCTATTATACATAGTTACACAAACTTTTATAGCCCTTTCATATCTACCAGACATCTTAAATATAACTATATTCAAGCTCACCTACTTCACAGACACACCAGCACAGTAGTTCTCATTCTCTTTGGATTTTGAATTTTAACATCAAAAAGGGAATTTACTTTTTTAAGATTAATAGTGAAAATTATGCAAAAAAGAGATTTCTTCACAAAGCATTGAAAGGTAGAAGAGAAAAATAGATATATCACCTCCAGTGGATCTGGGACTACTGGGGCTATAGGAGCTACATCAGGAACCTTAGGGGCGCCATTAGATTCTGGAATTTGAGGGTACTTAACTGAAGACTGATCATACTTCCTCCTCTCGTTAGCAACAAAGCCATCCATATGAGCTTCACGAAATAACTGGGAAGTTGTTTCACGGGCAAATCGGGTCACAAGAGAGAACTTTTCAAGAACTTGGATTGAGATGTCTCGGGCAGGATCATTAAGCTTTTGCTGCGGCCTCCCATTTTGACGAACATTATTGGAATTGCTATCAACAGCACTACCATCAGTTGTCTCTTGATTTCCACTGGACGGGGATTCATTAGGGCCAACAGAAGAAGGTGGACTATTTGCCACCGAAACAGCCCTGGGAAGCTCCAAGGAAGATAAAGTTCTCTGGATAAAGGAATTTAAACCAAAAGGTAAGCATTGATCAAAGTTTTCCAAACTGAACGACTTACTTTATTAGGTATACAACAACAACAACTAAGCCTTTATCCCACTAAGAGGGGTCGGCTATATGGATCACACTTCCCCACCGTGCTCGATTGAAACACATTTTCTCATTTATATTTAAATATAACATATCTTTTCTTATAGTTTCTTTCCAATTCTTTTTTGATCTTCCTCTTCCCCTTTTAATTTCAATTAACAATTCTCTATCTTTTACACGCCTCACTGGGGTATCTAAACGTCGCCTATGTACATGTCCAAATAAGCAGTTTAAATAAGGGTTCAGTTGTGTGCAAAAGAAGTTACTTAATACTAACTGCACCTGAAGGGGATCTTGAAAATCATTCACAACAAATACATTGGCATCTTCTGCTGACCTGGAAAAGCAAAGTTCTAATAAAAATTCAGAATAATTTCAAGCGCTGAAATTTTCTTGAAGAAAAATTTAAAAACCAGTTCTTACTACAATCACTAGAAGCACAAAAGGGCAGACAATGCATAATACTCGGAAGGGGCTTTACGTGTTTAAAAGAAATGCTCAAGCCGTTACACCCACAACAGGAAGTGTCGGGATTTTTTAACTGAGCTGAAATTCAGCAATGAATAATTCAGCTCAAACAAATTCAAAATTAGCTAACTGCTAAGCAGCAAAGTGATGTAGGACAAGATCGGGCCTTAACAAAGCCTTTTTAGACCCAAATTCCTTTTGGGCTTATTTTGTTTTCTTAATTACTTTTTATTTTGTTTCTTAATTAGATACTTGTTATTTTGTTTCCTAATTAGAATTAGGGTTTGTTAGTTCTACATAAACTTTTGTATGCCTTTAGTTTAGGAGACAATTCAGGTTATTCAGACTTTGATTTACATTAAAAGATGGCCCCATCACCCTTGTCAAACATGTAGACAGTGAGCATGTATCTCAGGGAAATATGAGACCTTAACCAATTAATAGAGAAGTTACTAAAACTCACATACTTCTATAATGAAAAAAGTCTCACAGGTCTCACTTAATAAGTAAAACTTGATGTACCCAGAGAATAAACCAACAATTTGTGTAAGAACTATTTGGCATTTACAGATTGGTTAGTTCACAATCAGCAAAGCACTCAAAGACATCAAATCAGGATCAAAACAAATTTGTTACACTTTCCTGTACAAAGCTTTTGTGAACTGAGCATTTTCTTCTTACCATAAACACCCGCACTCAAAGACATCAAATTAGGATCAAGACAAATTTGTTACACTTTCCTGTACTAAGCTTTGGTGAGCTGAGAATTTTCTTCTTACCATATACACCATTTACCCGCCCAAAATAGCCTCTAAAAGAATTCGCTGCATCTTTAGCAATCTTCCTGTTTCTTTTTTTAGGTGCTTATCTTTAGCAATCTTTCTTTTTCTCTTTTGCATTTTTTATTGAAGGCATAGTTTCTTCTAAATACTTCCAACAGCAAATTTGGGAAGGGGAACATGGAGAGGAAATGGCCAAATGAAGTTAATTCCCATCTATCAAATGAATGAAAGCCTTTTAACAGCACCTGGTAGAATGAACTTTTGATTCAAGATCCAATGCCACTAAGTTGCAGCAGGGGGCCAGAATCAATGGAATAAAAAAATTGTTCAAGAAGACCAAACTCATAGATTATATATTATTCAAAAGCACTTACCTCACAAGAAAAGTATGTTGCTTAACTGTAACGAGAAACTCTCTTACACCACCATTATAAAAGTAAAGTGGAGGAAATGCTAGTCCTGCAAATAATAAGGTCATCAAGTTAACATTTAGGCAAGGCTACAACTTCTTCAAATGCTCAGCCTCAGACATAAAATAGTTACCAATACTATTAACAATAATCAGAAGATTAGTGCCCACGAGATGGAATTACAGAGAAATTGTTGCCAGGGTATGAAACATAGCACATTAAAGCATTAAAAATGGTTGAGACCATGAAATTGAGATCAGATAAAAGGAATAATCATGATGGCAACAATAACCCCATTTTAGTTTGCCCAAAAAAGGGAAGAGATTTAAAGTCAACACAACAGGAACCATGTTAAGTCTCTCAGAGTAAAGAGCAGCACCAAAATCATTTCAAATATGCAGGAACGTAAGGAAAGTGTAGTGATAAAAGGGTGAAAGGGCAAATTTAGACATTCAATCAACAGTTGTTGCATATGACAACAGTCATTTGCCAGTCAACTCAATTAAAGCAAACACATTCTATTCCTAAAGAAGCCACCTAGCATGCAATAAAAGGATAAAATCCAAGTAAAGCATAGAAAAGAACAGAAAAATAGACGTTAAACCATGGAGTTCCAGAAGAATCATACATCAAAAGGTTCATCAGAGTACCTGAAGACAAAACTACAATAATGTATTGCCACCCAATTGTGGGATTGTGCCTGCGAATTGACTTAATGTCTGAGAAAGGTATCGCTCTTATAGTATAGAGACTTTTATCTGCAAGGCGACATTCAAAATTGAAACCATTCAATCCAGCAAGTTATTTAATAAGTACTAGTATCTTTAAGCAGTTAATAAACCATACTATCTAACAAAATTTTCAAAATAAAACTTTGCACTACCTATCAAAGTAAGACTTTAATACCCACTCAGCGATTAACATTTTCCTAAAAAAAACGATTTATAGGCACAGAAGACAACAGCTTCCTTTTATATGTTTCATAACAATTCAAATTCTACACATTTATGAGTAAAGAAAGAAAAATGGACACGGGTCATGAAAATGCAGTTATAAGACTGAGTAAACCAGTTTAACACTCTTAGTAGGCTGCACTATGACTTAAAACACATGCACCATGTCAAGTTGCAAGTCTCCGACTAAATGCTTAAGAAAATTAGGTTCTTCATAAGTTACAACAAAGTGAATATGATAGGTTTGTGCTTCTCTCGAAACATGGGTTGTGATAGAGTTGGAAAAAAATTTGCTGATGATTCCTCTTTTGCAATAAACTAAAAAAAATTGATTGATAAACACGCAAAAATTCATTAAGTCAATAATTCAACTTCTTGATAATTTCTTAAACTATCATAGTTACTAATTGTCAAGAGTCGACTGCAATAATAGCCAAGAAATAGACAAGCAATACCTTTATCAGTCAACCTCGCATTTGAGTTTTGCCCTTTGTAAGGTATCCATGTCTAACATTGAATAAGCAGCCAAAAATCAGTCACTTAGTACAACACACAAGACATGCTAGCAAGTCAATCCAAGCAGGACTATTAATTTGGTTTCCCTTTAATGCACATCGATTACATGTCTAAGAACATACTTCACCTAAATTTGTCGAGCCTATTTATGTTGGCAACATTTTAGTTCTTGAAACCAAAATTTGGAGAAATCCATTCACCAGTGAGATGATTATAATTCTACTTCAACTGATAGCCTATCGACCAAATTCATCATTAACAAAAAAAAGAATTGTGACCATGAGGAACTTTACAAGACAGCATGATCCTAGAAATATATGCCAGACATCAAAAGCTAAGAAACATCTTTAAATTCACTATTTAACCCTTCCAAGCAATACTAAATAGCTAATAGTTCTTACTCTGTCCTATTTCTAGTTTTTCCTACTTTTATTTAATGCATTTATTTTCCTTCCCAAGTGAATTCTACTATAGTCTCACAGCCGTGAAGAAAACAAGCTTATAACACAACAACTGACAAGCCACGCTAAGCACGTGATAACAAATCATCACAACAAAACAACAACATTTCCGTTTTGTTACGGAAACGATAAATTAATACCATAAAGAGAGCATCCCCTTGCTTAATCAACTTCAATCGGCCGCTGATCCTCTCGGATGCAAACTGAGTGGGATGAATTGTCACATTATCCTTCAAGTACACAATTTCAGCACCATCCGTCTCACCAGATGCGCTCCTTGCACCACTACTAGTCCTAGAAATGCTTGCAGAACCCTAATTCACACAACAACACAACATAGAATACCAAATTAAATCCACCAGTTCACGCAATTGACCTAGAAAGAACAATTAAACCTAATTCAGAGCGCCGCTGCATTTAATTCTTCGCCAAAAGTTCACAACAAAATCAACATGATTAATTAGACAATATTACAACCATAACCAAACCGTAAAAGAACAAAAAAAACTTGGTGAAAGCGGCAGCTTACATGTTGCATAGACGCGGCGGCGTAATCGGCATCGTCAGAAAGATCATTAATATCCGTTTCGATCATCGTGATGATAGTTCGCTTACAACAGTGTACGTTTTTCCGAGGGGTGTGTGTGTGTGTGCGCGAGAGAGATTGGGAGAGAAATAGGGTTGTCTTTCTTCGTTAGGAAGGCACTCGGCTGATGGAGATGTCAAGGACAAAATGATGTGTCCTGGTGCGTGTTCGATGTTGATACGTGATTTGACCATTTTGCCCGCAATTCCGCATCGCATAGCTATTTTCTTTCTATTGCTTTTTTTTTCCCGGATGAATTTCTGAATCAGTCTTTCAAGTATGGGTAAATTACTACAATGACCAATGAAGATTTCAGTTCTCGTTATTTTGGTGCCTAAGGATTAAATTGAATCAAATTAGTCCCAAAAAAAAATTCTTATATTTATATCACGCCCATCATTATTTTTGGACAAAAAAATATACACAAGCTTTTGATAATAGTCGTTTTCGAAAAAAAAAAAATAGTCAGTGAAAAACTTGTAAAAGTTGAGGCCTAAATTAGTGAAGCAACACGCATTTTATGCAATCTTTTTTAACAATTGCATCACATATATGTCAATAAAAATTTGAATATTTTTAATAACCTTATATTAAAAATAAATTTGTGTTCGTAAATTACTATTGACAAAAACTCTTTTGAAACTAGTTTATATATGAAACAGACAATTAATGGCAAATGAAATTGTAATTTTAATTTCATGCCACTTTTATTGTGCGTTGAAATAATTATTAACTCCATGTACAAATCTGTCGTCAAACTAACTGAAATGCAAAATACTTCCCTAAACTATTGCTAGTTCAAACTTCATCCCCTTAATTTCAGCTATTTACCATATACTATTGAAACCATTCTAATTTGACTAATTATTTTTTAAATAAAAAAACTATAATAAACATATAAGAATTGTGTGTCAAAAAGTAAATCAAAGAGAATTAAAGTTATTTTAGAGTCATTATAGTAATTTTTTCTTGAAAATAACTATCCAAATTATAATAATTTAAGTGGTATGAGATGAATTGATAATTTGAGAATGGTCATTATTGTGAAACCATCTCATATATGAAATTTGCGTATGAATTTTACTACACTGTATAAAATATAAAAAAATGTACTAGCATTAATATAAATTATAAAATATTAACGTATAACATATAAAAAATTAACTAATAAACTTTAATTCGCGTATCAAGAGTTTTTGTTATTTAAGAAAGTAAATAGCTAAAATTGGTAGTTTAAAGGATAGAGTTGAAATCAAAATAATTGAACCATTCCACTCCCTGGTGTTTGATATGGATCACAACCATAACTAATTGTTGTGATGATATCTGTTCACGTATTTTGTAGTTTATGCTCAATGAGTTGTTTTTTCCACACTGGTTGTCATTTTTCATTTTTTTCCAGTGCCTGCTTGAAACAGAGGAAGTTAACAATGAGAATGATTCTTTAATAATTTTATGAATCGGAGTAAATTTTAACTAGAGAGAAGACTTAAGAGGTTCGGTCATATTTATGGCAATTTTGTACTTGTTGATGTTTATGATCCAAATGGATAAATTTTCCTGCACTGAGCTAAACTCTATATATGTTTCGAAGATTCCAGGTCACCCCGGCCGGCCTATTCATTATTTATAAAAGATTCCATATTAGAAATACGTCAAACAGGCACAAGATCTTCTTCTTGCTGGATAAATAAATTGGATTTTTCTGAACGTAACCTTCGACGACTCTAAGTCATTTTGGCCGGCATGGCTTTGAATTTTGATGACGCAAGAGGAATTTGACAAGAGAAAATGACGTCCCATTCGCCATTCTGCTGCATTTAACATGAAGAATGAGAGGCGATTAAAGTATGGTTTCAATTGACTTTTGATCAATGGAAGAACTTGGGCTAGATTTGATGATTTGAGAGCTGCAGACGATTGTTTTAAATGTTTTCATACGACGTGAATTGTTTCTTGGCAACCGCGCGTACTAACCAAAAGAGACTATATATATATTTATGTAAAGATGCGAACCACTAGTAGTAGTAGTATCGATTTCGCAGTCTTTTGAAAAGTAAAAGCCATTTCTGAACAACTAAGGCAAAGAAAAAGCCTTTTGGGGCTCTTCTAGGAGCTAAACATGCCTGCATTTCTGGACAGGCTACAGAGAAACCAATCACACACTGTGCACACCCCTAACCCCCCACCCTCCAAGGGAGAGAATGATCATTAGGGTGCAGCAACTCGAGTTCGTGGGATGAAATGTTTTTATTGTCTCCGCAAACTGACAAGCGACTTTGGTCCAATTAATGTCGTGCATGATCGATGCTCACACTATGAAACAGAATAATAAAAAGAACATTTTTCCCACCTGGCTAGTCCAATGGGAGTTGAATTAATGCGAATACTTTTTTGGCAATATTCTTGTTCTTGCACCATCTGTTGATCAGTAAACTGCGTCTCTCAGAGTCTCAGAACAAATTACATATAGAGAAATGCCAAATCAAATAGAAGCTGCATGTTAGCCCTTTCATGGTGGAAATTATTTGAAAGAACTTCTTGTAGTGTTAAAACTTTTTTTTTTAATTCACCATTGAAGTTTTTAAGACAGAGTAACAAATGCTAAGATATTTTTTCCGATGGTAATTATAACTTTCATTTCCAAACTAAAATGGAGTTGCCAAAAGTAATTAAAGTTTTATATATCCAACAAAAGGGCCACCATGCCAAATGAAAACTAAGAAAATGGAAACAAAAGCGGCCATTAATGGCCCACTGTTGCTAGAACAAAGCTTTGACGAGAGCAAAACATTGATAATATTAATATCATCCTCTTGGTCCACTACTCCTTTAAATAAGTTTTGAAGTATCATCCCAGCACACAAACCGGTCACGTATATGTTCCTCCATATGTGAGACAAAGAAATTAAACACAATCCAGTACTAGAATAATAATGCGAAATTCAAACATAAAGCCATAACATAGTAGAAGCAAAGCTAACTTTTGACCATCTTTCCCACTGCTAGCTAGTCTTTGAGCGCGCACACAGTCACACACTGATAAAGAGGGAGAGAGAATTAAAAGAGTCCTAGGATCAGGAGTTGATATATCGATAGTAGAAAACCAAAGTTGTTCAATGGTTTAAGCCTTTAAGGCGTGGGGGAATCTGTTTGGTTAGCGTGGCACGCGAACTAATCTACCAAAATCATGAGAGAGAGAGAGGATAAAATGAGGGTAAAGAGTAGTAGTAGTTCTTAAGAAGAAGAGTAAGGAATTTCTAGAGAGAAATAGAGAGAGCAAAAAGATTGTTAAAAATATAAAAGAGACTTTTGGGATTTCCCAAAATCATAAGAAGGGAAAAAGGTAGACCCGATGAGAGGGGGGAGTAGGAGGCAACAGCACAGGGCAAATGGAAAGGGCAAAAGGGTAGAAGTTCAAGATGATTGTCCCCTAGTGGAGGTCCAAAACAAAGGCTTCTTTAGCGCCGGTGTCCCCGCTTTGGCTCATGCAATCTTTGGTTATTAGTGATTAGCGGTTCTTGTTTGAGACTATTCCACTATTTTAATTCAGATGGTGTGTTTGTTTATGTTCGTATAATCATATTTGTGTGTTAATTATATGATGTGAAGAAATACATGAATTACTTATCAAATGAAAAGGACGCAAATATATTGATATTTATGCAACTTCGTACATTGCTGCAGCTTCCTAAACTTCTTCTTTCTATGCAATCCTTCGCTGACATTCTGCACTCCTGTTTCCGAGATTTGTTTTTCTTTTTTTTTTTTCCTTAATTGTCACCATGATAGCTTTTGCTTCCATCTATACTTAATCATATGGATTCTTGCTTGATGAATTTTGAAAAAATATATATATATATACACTTAAAACTTCTCTTAAATTGGGGCTCATGATATCACCCTTAACCTAATCCTTCTTGATTAATTCAAAGTATTAATTCCTACTAAATTATGAAACTGGCCGGTATATTTATTGTCAATAAGTCTTGCTGGTCCAAATTAAATGAAGAAAGCAGCAGCAGCATCCGTGAATAATAATTTGATGATCACGGTTTTGGAATGGACTAATAACGTGTATATTCAATTGCATATTGATATTTTTATGCTAAGTTATACCATGAAGGTCACATGATATGTTCTGTTTTTTTTTTTTTTGGTTTTCAGAAAACACATGATACATCCTTAATTGGTAGAGATACTTTTGTATTTCTTGATGAAGAATAGTCAATACATTGTTGCTTCTATGGAATGAAAGACAAACTTAGATTTGGACTAATCATGCATAATATTTAATCTTTTTATTCTCTTTTGATTCTAATATTATGAAATCCCTAGTTGAATTATATAACTTCAAAACAATAATAATAGTCGTTATGCATTTCAAAATTCTATTTGACATTAAAAGACCATATATAACTATAACTATATTGTATAAAAAAAATTTGTTTTTCTTTTTAAAGGGATGCATGCACAAGCAATCATTCAAACATGCACAACTACAAATAAGCCAATGTAAGTATCTCAACCTCTGAAAACATCATTAATTAAGTAGAAGCATGAGCATGATGATCAGAAAGGGGAAGTTTAAAATAACAATAGACAGAAAGTTTGTGTTACAATGAAAAGGGGTTTTGTCTGAGGAGTTGTTTTTTTTTTTCTTTTGGGTGGAGAATATTTTTTCAGTTTGCATGCGCAAGAAAGAGAGAAGCTTAACTAAGGGAGTCCAAGTCCGAGTGTTTGATTTTTATTTGAGTACAAACTAAGCATGACGAACCCTAAAGTAAGTTGCTCCCTTTGGACATCATTCCACTCACCTTCTTCACCTTCCCATCCCGAGGCAAACCCTACCAGACTACCAGTATACATTCTCCTCTTCCTCTCCACTCCCTTTGCTCCTCATCAGCTCAAACATTTCACACTCCTCACACTTCCATCGTCTCTTTCTCTCCTACATAGGATTAACGTTAACGTAGTAACTTGCCATTTCTCAATTATTCATTTCTTTCTTCCTTCATAACTCTAATGTTTAGCCTTATGTACATATATATATTTAGTAAGTCAAATTTCTCAAGTGTATTTTGGTTCAAGAATTAAAGTTCGAAGAGCAAATGGTCTTTAACCTTTTTGTCTTATGAGACATTTACTATATATATACATAGACTTTTGCAAACATAATGTCCTCCGTTAATTTCTTGGAGTTTCTAATTCTCAGTATTGTTTCCATGTATATATACGGCTGAGGTTTTAGGGCGACTACTATACTAAAATTAGATTTTTCACTTCAAAATGTCTAGAATTGACTAGGATTAGAGAATCATGATTCTTTTTAACGATTCCCACATCTCCTCAACTTATATATAATGCCTTGCCGCCACCCTAACCAACACGCCCTCGCCCACAACCATGATCAATCCAACTTATTTGTCTTCTTGATTCTCTCCAGTCCATCAAACCCCTCCTCCACTGAACAATCACGATGTTTTGTCGAATCCGACAATGGAAACAAAGTCTTTGATTAAAATCAATTTGCCCTCTTCGATCGTTTTCCAAGTGGCATCAGCATGCAGCTAACTAAAAGCTCCATGGATATATGGTCAGGAACCCGGCCAGGACGTGACTGCATCGTCATTTGGGGTGGCACGGTTTATATAAAGGGTTAGGGATGCGTGGGGAGATATTAAGCGATATTGGTGAGGTTCAATCCGAAGACGGATTTACGAGTAGTAGTCGTAAAGATCGATCTCAGATTGAGCCGCGCCAATATCACTATTCTTTCTATCTCATCATCATCAATAATTCCATGCATTTGCTAATATATCTTCTTCTTTTTTTAAGCTTATTTCTGCAGGGGCTAATAGTACTGTTTGATTGCTTCCACTTCATCTGTTCATATGACACAGGAGTTTTATATGTATAGAAGTCATAAATGTTGTTCGTTCTCGCAGTACTATTAACATTTGTTCCTTAATTCGTTAATTTCCATGTTTGATTCGCTTATAATTAATGTCTTCAATCCCATTAACAGAAAGTGATTTTTCTTGCTATATCAGGGATGCAGTTATCAAATAAAAGTTGCAGGATTACGAGACTGAAGTTTCTTACATGCACGACTGGTCCACCACTTTTTTACTCAATTTTCAGATTCAATTATTTAGTAAATGTAATTCTTTTTTTTTTTCGTGTATGTATCAAACAAATGTAGAAATTATTTTTGAAGTTTTGTATAAAAAGTGTCTGCATGAAACAAGTTTTAATTCTAGGACATAATGCATATTTTATTCTGTAATTGTGCTTCATTCCAATATATATACCAGTAAAAGTTAATTTTTCAGGCATGCTCATTAGTTTATAGTAACAGCCAGTTGGGGAGATTATGTATACTTAGTTTTATCATATTACCATTCGTTTGTTCTTTTTGATGTTGCATTCATTTTAGTTGAGTTAAATGATGATTTTCTTGTCCATGGCTTTCATTTTTCATGTATGTTTTATTTATATATATATATATATATATATATATTTTCAAACGATCGTGTTGATTTTTTTTAATTGTTGATGTGTAATTATATATTTGTAATTTAAAATTGAGGTGTTACATTACTGGCTTTTTTTTTTTTTTGGTTATGAAACAGTGAACGGACGTGTGCCACTATAGCATCGCTGACCAGGAGCAACTCAAACCACCCAAGGCCTTGGCACTTGGCAGCGAACAGCCGATTTAGCCCTGTAATGATAAGCTGCTCCCATGATGGGCATTTCGACGCTGGAAGCTTCAATTTCTGTGATAGTCCCACCAAATTTTGTTGCAAATGTATACATTTAGAAAGTACTCCATTTCCTCCAAATGATAGTTAATTACTCTCCAATTATTTTTCTTAGTCAACATTCCAGGCCAGGCCTTCATGATCGAAATGATCTTATGAAACAACTGAAGGAAGTTCCCACGTTTAGTGACAATCCCAAAACGCACGCTTTGATTAGATGACGCTGTTAAACGATTAATTGCTTTTTTTTATTGAGTGTGTGTGTGTGTGTGAAGAACAATTTGATATTGAATTTGTTGAAGTAAGATAACGAGGTTATTGACCGTGTTAAAAGAAATTCATGTTCTTCCTTCTTCTCCCGGCCGGAAATACTTGGGAGTGTGTCGGGCGGAAAAGTTCAAAATGCATGGCAAGAAGTGCAATTAAAGGCATCTAGACTGTTAAAGAGTCTTCCATGAATAATAATAATACTCTCTAACTTGTGCATTAGCCCAAGAATTAATATAGCTTTCTCAAAGGATATTTTGAGCTACGCACTTTATTCTCTTGATATTTAATTATTGGCGATACTGTTTTAGAGAATTGATGATCTCATCAAGAATATGTGTGTGTGTGTGTGTGTGATTAGGGCACCCTTGAATATTCTATCGTCAGCTGGACAGACATTAGAATATTTAAAGAGACAAAGTATGATGGCTACTAATGTATTTGCTCCAAACATAGATGATGGTGCGTTTTCTTCAAGCTCCCCAGCATATTCTTCCTTCAGAGGTGGTGCTGATTTTGCTGTAAACATGCTGGGGTCTTAGTCCTAAACACAGTCTAGGTGTGTTGTAAAATATGAATGCCAATACTAGCAAGAAACTGAAATACGTTGGCGTTCCATGAAAATATACAATTGAATCTGTATCTAAATTCTAAATTTTACTTGAAAATCAGGATCAATGTTGAAAAGTTATAGCAAATTCACACTCAGAAAACCGCAACCATTACAATCCCAGAAGAGCACAAGTTCTTTTTCCAACTAACTAGAAGGACATTCTGCAATCAACTGTTAGATATTAATGCTAATCAAGCCTAAGGATTTGAAGGGGAAGAAAAGAAAAAGAAGAAAATTAAAAACTCCCATCAGTTTCACTTGAGCCCAGTTGTTGTTTATCTATTCTTATTTACAATGCTGGTTACCAGAATTCAATGGAGAATCCCTCATGTTCTTTGACTGGCTGTAGCTCAGTTGGTGAATTCCATCATTTTTCTTCTTGCGCCTTCCCGGTTGAGAAAAACGAGAGTGATAAGATAGTATGGCAAGATCGTTGAGATCTTGGAGTGGAGTTAGAACTTTAACAACTTCGTCCATTGATGGACGGGCTTTCGTATCCCTGCTTAGGCAATTATAAGCCAGCTGAGAGACCTTCTGTACTCCTTTAATGGAGTAATTAAGCTCCAAACGGGGATCAACCAGTTGGTACACCTTTCGCTTGTCAGCTAAATATGGCCGAGCCCATATCACAAGATTTTGTTCTCCGCTTGGTCGTTTTTTGTCCATAGACCTCCGACCGGTCAAAATCTCCAAGAGCACAACACCAAAGCTATAAACATCACTCTTTGAGGTCAAATGTCCTAATGGATATAAAAGCCAAAAACACATTGGTATTGTTAGATCTCGACAATTCTGTATGCATGAGGCTAAGCTTCCTCTACTTTTCCCCCAACCAAAAGTAAATTAAGGATGAATGATGAAGAAATAATATAAGTGCAGTTATAACTAGAAATTACACATATTTTGTATGCATACCTGTCATTACATATTCTGGTGCAGCATAACCATAAGTCCCTACAACTCTTGTAGAAACATGTGTTTTGTCTCCTTGAGGACCAGCTTTTGCCAAACCAAAATCTGAAAGCTTTGCATTATATTCCTGCGAAGATCAGAAATGTTGTTCATATATATATATGTCCAAATTAATTATATGGAATAAGAACTGTTCTTTTAGAATTTTAAACACGTACCAAGTCAAGCAAAATGTTAGATGTCTTGAAATCTCTATAAATGACAGGCTCAGGGCCACCATGGAGAAACGCCAAGCCTTTTGCTGCACCAAGGGCAATCTTAATCCTGTTGGACCATGGGAGAGGTATCGTCCCTTCAATGATTTTAACATCAGCATTAGGTTGAAGAAACAAATCCGCATCAGTATAAGGAGTAAAACATAGTATGATTTTAACATCAGCATTAGGTTGAAGAAACAAATCCGCATCAGTATAGGAGTAAAACATAGTATGATTTTAACATCAGCATTAGGTTGAAGAAACAAATCCGCATCAGTGTAGGAGTAAAACATAGTATGATTTTAACATCAGCATTAGGTTGAAGAAACAAATCCGCATCAGTATAGAAGTAAAACATAGTATATCAAGAGTAAACTATAAATTAAGTGACATAGCCAAATTGCTTGCTATAGCAGATTTCTTGCATGTTACAGTATATTTTTGTAAGGTATACAGATCGCAAAAACTTACTCCTGAAAAGATGATTCTCAAGGCTCCCTCGAGTCATAAACTCATAAACAAGCATCCTCTGATCATCCTCTATGCAGTATCCAATTAGTTTAACAAGATTAGGATGGTGAAGCTGTCCAAGGAAGCCTACTTCAGCCTGCATGCATCAACAAAAACTCATTTGTTGTATGTGCCTATGTTGTGATCTCAGTTCTTCTATTAATTTGACATTATTCTACTAACCACGACCAGTTAATCTACTAACCACCCATTCTCTGTGGCCCTGCAGTCCATCTGGCTTCAAACTCTTGACTGCAACTGTAATCCCAGAACCAGGTTTGGCTGGAGCTGTCCCATTCTCTTCTATCCATCCTTTGAACACATACCCAAACCCACCCTCGCCCAGAATACTATCTGGTCTAAAATTTCCTGTTGCAGCTTTTAATTCATGGAAACTAAATTGAAGCAGCTGGCGAGGTGCTTTGTTCTCAGATGACAAAGGATCAGAATTTGGAGTATCACAAGAGTTTTGTGGTTCATCTGGAGCACACATCTCGCGGTTGCTAGCATTGAGGTATCTTGTCTCCGTAACTGCAGTAAGCCACAAACATAACAAGAAATGGAAAGACAATAACTTTGGCTGATTTTGTTGATATCAAGACACATTAAACTTTTTCTATACAAACCAAATGCTTGAAAGATTCTAAATTTCGTGAAAGAAAAGAGCATAACAAAAGAAAAACTACAGTTTAGGCAGCCAAACTCATCAACAGCTCTGCAGAACATCAAGAAAATCAAAATGAAAGCATTTTAGATCAGAGAAAGGAAATAAATGTGCATATGCTTACAGACTTCAACGATTTTGTTATGCTTCAGCTAAACCTAAACATGAGACTTGGATGCTACTGCATCTAAATTCAAAATGCTTGGAGTGAAGAACTATTGACATGATTTTGAATTTGTGGCTCCAATTAGACAGCAAAAGAAAGTTGACATGCATATAGATAAAAATCACAAGAACAGTTCACTAAATTGATCAGACTGGGAGGAAGAAAGCAGGAGAACAGCTACAATGAATTGACAATTAAGGTGCATCTTTTGCAGAAAACAGAGGCATGAGACTCTGAGAGATCAAAAGAAAGTAAAACAGGATAGCAACCAACATGACTAAAGATAACCACTACGCTAGTAAGAAATTCCAAGAGCTTAAATTGTAGCCAGAAACAGGCTATAAAACAAACAAGAAACAAGGATACAGAAATCTCAGTAAACGAAAATTCAAATAAATGATTGAAGCTGAAAAACGAATCTTTTTGTAGAGAATGACTGTAAGATTAGTGTTCTTACCTGCATCATAAACAAGACTAGTTCTTGGGATGGTATTAACAGAGTTTTTGGGATCAGCAGACTTGCAGGAACCTCTACCACTCAATCTCAGAACAGTCCAACACCCACACTTCCTTTCCATGGCTCTCTTACTGCCTTAGCATTTCATGGGCTCACTATAATTGATCACTTAGAGTTGTTGAGAGATTATAAAGCAAGAAAATATTCAGCACGCCCATATATGGGGTGAAAGGCTAATAAAGAGAGAGAGAGCCAAGAATAAGAGTGCAGGAGCCAAAAAGACTGTGAAGAAAGGGGGAGAGAGAGAACTGACAAGGGAATTGAATTGTGAATTGATTGTTGTTGCTGTTGCTTTGGGCGATTGTAAGCATCATCATCACCATCATCGCAGCAGTGTGTACAAAAAGAACTTTTTCCCACCACTTTTTCTGTGGGGAATGCCAACCTCTCTCTCTCTTATGTTTGTGTCTTTTTCCTTCACTCTCTGTGAGAATAATCACTCTGTCATTGAACAATTACCAAATGGGGCAGTCCAGTGAGCGGTTAATTTTGGTGAATAAGGAGATTCTATTGCAGCATGTCCACTTATTTTTAGGATTTCTATGTTAAGTTTAGGTTTCTGTGAGAATTTGCATTTCTTTTGTTTTTTTGCTTTTTTCCCCCTTAGAATCAGCATTTTAGTACAGAATTTCTTTGTCGGAAATTCCCACTTTTTGCAAAAAGGAAATCCACTGATTTCTTATTTCGGAAATATCTGGGATGGAATCCAGAATGCTCGTATTACAGACACAGACTGCTTATCTATGCTCTGCAAAATACTTTTCATTTTCAATAACATCAGTTCTGGACATGCACATCCATGCATGAACACTACTCAATTGAGGAAATTTAGTAAATTATAAGCAAGAAAGCTTAGTATTGTCCAGCAGCTCTTCTAGAAGTTCTTTTTACTTAAGCATGCAGTTGGGAAAAATACATAATCATCTCAATTGGCCTGCAAGTTCTGCAATTTGAAAATCCTAACGCAATAAAAGAAACAAACGACCAACAAAAATAATCGAATAATTTATTCATTCAGCTAGCTAGCAGGGACATGTTTCTTGATTCGTGATTATGTAGTTTGGTCAGCGTCATTATCATCTCCTTTCATCTGAATTATTATTCTCTTTTGATGATTAAATTCTGAGAATCCGACTACTTTTTTTTTTTTTTTTATAGTGATTACAGAATCAAGAGCGTGACATCTTGAAAGCTACATGAAGGGCAATCCTAGTAGTAACTTGTAAGCATTTTATGTTACTATTCAAGAAGAGATTCCAGCTCAAGCAGCGTCAAGTAGAAACTGTTGACTGCTAAGAAGCCATTTTAGTTTCATGGGAAAGTCCTTAACAAATCTGTATACAACCTGGAATGATTGATCTACGTCCACACTTTGGGCTGGGAGTTGCATTTGTATTTAGTACATTCGCACTGGGAGTTGCACAGTTGCAGGAATTGGCAATTTGGCACAATGACGCCTGAGCTTAAAAGCTTTCAAGATCTTTTCCAAAACAAGGGGAATATTAAGTTGGTGCGGTTTGTGCTCCTAAATTTGAGGTTATTTGAGTTGTGTAACACGGAGAAGCCAATCCCAGTATGATTCAGTGGTCAAAGGACTCAAAACTCATAAATGAAAAAATAATGAAGTGGCGGAGGAGTATCGTCAACACCTATGGGGAGGTGTTAGACTTGGTAACATATGATTGAAGACTGGCCCTGGTACCCAGCTTGGGTTACTATCATAAGGTTAGTATCCATTGCGTGCACATCCCGCGGTTTACATCCTCAACTGGCTAGGGAACGGTTGGTTCGAGGTGCAGGAGTAGTTTGATTCAACAACAATGAAGTGGCGGAAAGACATAGAGTTGTAGAGTTAGGAACCTGAGATTTTAAAAAAAAAAAAAAAAAAAGAAAAAATAATGGTCAAGAGCATATTTGAGTGCAATCCCATCAATCTGTCTCACTTTTTAAGCATATGGGATAGTTTGTAATGTAGAGTTGCGGAGGCTATGAACTTTGAATAGCTTCAATTCGATTTTTATTATAGTGATATTTGGTAGCGGTTTAGTATACTAGATCTCGCATTGAGAATGAATTACTATAAATTTGCGTATTTTCATTTTTGCATTATTAATCGTTTTAAAATAGATTTTATTAGGACGTTTAATTCTAACGTCTAATTCTAACATGTAATACCATTATTTTATCCTAGAATGGGAGTGGAATGGGTGCAAGGCGAAGATCAGGCTTGTCCTGAAGCTCAAAGCCTCGAAGGTGAAGGCGAATGGGTTTCAAAAGGGAAAAGAGAGAGTGGGAGAGACTCGTACACGAGTACTGTTTCTCTATTGAGGGGTCTTTTCATCAACCACCATTTAACAATTTGTTTTCTATGATGCTTTAAGAAGGAAAGAATCTGTGAAAGATCCCAATTCTTTGTTTTTTCTTTTCCTCTTCTTTTTGGTTTACACTGATATTGCCTATTTGCAAGTTGTAAGTTGTAACTTGACCAAGGCAATGCCTTGTTGGAAAGGTGAGGAGTGATGCCATTTGCCCCCACTATTGCCGTAGGACCAGCTTTGTCCCTCGACCTCGACTCCCACCATTTGCACACACATGAATTGGTTTCTTCCTTTCTATAGTTTCCAGACGATGCATTTTTTTTTCTTCTTTTGATTTAAAAAAAAAAAAAAGAATTGGGTATTAAGAATATATGTGCATCCAACTCAAAACCAATTGGCAATGAGTGGACTGGCCCATATATCTTATATATATTTTCAAGAGCTCTTACTTAAACAATGTGGTATATTATCATTTAACACCCCCTCTCAAACATGACTAGGACGAACAGAATCCAAACTAAACCGAATGCTAGCCCAAACTAAACCAAATGCTAGCCCAACCATGGGCCTAGCTCAAATTGAATACAAAGAAGAGAGGTGAGAGAAACCCCCAAACTAAACCAAATGCTAGCCCAACCATGGGTCATGTTTGAAAGGCCCACAAATTCAAACTTGATGCTCTGATACCATGTTAAGAATATATGTGCATCAAACTCAAAACCAATTGGCAATGAGTGGAGTGGCCCATATATCTTATATATTAGTTCAAGAGCTCTTACTTAACCGATGTGGGATATTGTGGGATATTATTATTTAAGATTGGGATTTTAGGACTGAACTTGGAGGGGCAGCCAGAGGGTCTCTACAGAGACAGATTGTGGGCCAACTTCAAAGATATTTCATGGCAAATTCAATATCTCCAGCTCGTATTCAAAGATGGTAAAGAGTCACCATGCACATTGCTGTGATGTGTGATTTCCAGTCCATTGTTGTGCACGCAAATTTGGTAAAGAATGCGATGCTCTCGCGCTTCCAATCGAATGTTTTACTTTGTTTAAACAATAATGCCAGGGATGGCTTCATACATTTTTTTCATACTTGAGAAACTGTTAATTGGTTTTCGATTTTGTTAATATTAGCCTCGTGCATGTCAAATCAAGACATATATATATATATTCTCGTGAAACATTGGGGAACTTATAAGACAAAGGCAGGCATGGGTGAAATTCAGGCTCTACTAATCTAATCGCATTTTTATGTGGAGAAAGTATATGCTGCCATAATTATTGGTAGTGATTAAAATTTATCACTAGCCAAAGGTTCTGAAAAACATCAATTTTTTATAATGAGATTCCATAGGGTTGCAAGTGGCGGATCTAGAAATAAAATATTTGGAGGGACAAAATTACATAGTAAAAGTTATATTTTAATTTTCGAGGTGCAAAATTCTAATTTTCTTAAGGATTCAATTGAATTTTTTAAAATTTTTACAGGGACCTAACATAAATTTTCAAATCTCGGGTGCGACGGCACCCCCCACCCCCAATGATCCGCCCTTGCGTTGAAATATGCAGCTAGAAAATCTCTGAGTTTGAGAACATTTGATTAGAAAAGAAAAAAAAGGAAAGATTTTCAGTCTGTTTTCAGAGTTTTTTTTTCCTTCTGTTTTCGGTTTAATGGAGAATTTTTTTTCCTTTTTTTTTTTCCATTGAAGGGAGAGTTTAACCTTTATCAAAAGGGTAAATTAAAAAAAAAAAAACTTTGTAGTATAGGAAAATTTTAAGGTACCTCGGGATGATTAAAAACCTAAAAACAAATGATGATTTTTGAAAGAAAATACAGTCTAATTTACTTCAAATTTATAGTAAAAAAAACTATATTTATATATTGGACAGAATAAACTTACCAAAATAATTATTTCACATATATATATATATATATATATATGTTGTATTGAGAAATGATAGGGGGAGTGAAATTCTGGAGTGACTGACGTGGCAGTGATAAAAAGACAAACTTATCCCTTATCCATTAGGGTTTACTAATCACTTGATTAGGGTATTAGTTTGTCTTTTTATCACTGCCACGTCAGTCACTCCAGAATTTCACTCCCCCTATCATTGCTATTTTGTATATTTGGGGAAAAAAAAACACAAGTAAGTAAGTGGTTAGGTTTTAAGTAATTTGAAAATTTTGAAAACTAATGTAATTTGCCCTTATCAAAACAAAGGGGAGAGGGAAAGGTTGAAAGTAATGTGGAATGATTAATAATAATGATTATTATTATGTGTGAGTGCAGCATCTGTCGGTAACTAAAGTTTAAAGTCATGTCTTAATAACCGATTAAGCTTGAAATTAGATGAGGAATGTGCAATAAAATATCTTCTTTCGGCCCAATACGGGAAACAATGATTTAATACTTGTAAAAGAAAAAAAACTGGGCTGGAATGCTAGAATAAAGGAAATGAATGAACTCCGAAAATATATCATTTCGGTTGTTGATTTTTTTTGTGTTTTAGACGAATTTATTGAGACAGAATCAGTGAGAGGCATCAAAAACAAATAAAGAAGGAAGGGTTGTGTTGTTAGTCAAAATCAAGTCATTATTTTGATGGACCGGATCACAAGATCTTAGAGAGCAAGTATTAAGGGATAGATTATGCGGGCATGGGCAGTCACTCAAAATCGGGATATGCCTTTTGTGGTGTCTGAAATACAACTAATTTTATATCACAATAATTGGAATATTACAAAAATATATCTTTCATGTTTAAAACCTTTACTCATCACTCACAATTTCGCTAATTTTCCAATACTTTAAATTCATGATTAATTCGTAGTTATATATATAAAATCAAGTCTTAAGATACCAGCAGATTTTATTTTTTTTTATATAACTTAAAAGGTTCGATTATATAAACCATATTCTTAGAAAATTACCATGGTTAATCAATTCATTTTTGTTCCCTTTGTGATCGCAACTACCATCCCAAAATGATATTAATAGTTGAGTGAATGTACTTATTTTCTAATTAATAAAGAATTTTAAAAAGAATGATATAGCTTGCTCTTTAGTCTCTTAATTAATTTATTAAAAACTATTGTGAGATCGTTACGTGATATGTGAATTATGTTTTATATATTAATACGTTAATTTTTTATACTATATACGCTAATATTTAAAATTTTATACACTAATACGCTAATTTTTTATACTCAAATTCATACCAATTCTCACATATCAGACAGTTTTACAGCATTAATGACCTATTAAGTTAATTGCTACTTACTCTATTGTGATTTACATATTGATCACCTACAAATAGTTTATAAACATGGAATTTACCCTTAGTTTGATTTTTTGTTTGCAAAACCAACGACTTTATAAAATGAGCCGTTTTGCAAAAATAAAAAAAAAAATAACTAAAAGTGTATTTTATAACGCTTATCCAATCTTCACCCACCAAAATTGAACATACAAAGTATCACGATTGCCCCCGTAACATAACCACCCAATAACCATCCAACACGTCACGCATAGATCCCACTCAGCTCTCACAAGTTTCACGTGTCATTTCCACATTAATCCACAACATCACCAACATCACAGCCCGTCATTAAATCACACGCCCACTGCCTCCTATAAAATGTCGTTCCTCATGAATGGCGGCGATATGCAAGTTGCGACACTTCTTTTTCTGTAACGCTTCGTTCCAAAGGAATGAAGTCAGTCGGCATATACGCATCCAGCCAAGATTCCATCCATGGAGAATTCATTTCCCAACTTTTAGCTTGATTTTGTTCAAATTATTGCGGATTTCGATAATCTCTATTTATTCTGTAAAATAATTGTAAAAATTATTAGTAAAGAAAAAATTAGGGAAAATTGGGTGGGACGGGAACGGGATCGAATTGAATTGGTTTATGTAAGGAGAGGAGGATTAAGGGTTAGAAATTAGAGAATTAGATTGGAAGATTAGGGAGGGTGGAGGGGAAGTAAGAAGAGAGAAGTGAATTTGAGAGATTGGAGGCGTGGGCACAACATGTCTGCCATAGTTTGCGGCAAGAGATCGAATTTCTTTGAGGATTTGCAATCATCGTCATCGCCGTCGTCGCCGCCGCCGCCAGTTTCTTCTAAAAGGATTCGCTGCTCTTCTTCTACTTCGCCTGTTCGATTTTCTCCCCCTAGGTCTACCTCCATTGGAGGAGGAGGAGGAGGAGCCTCTTTTCCATCTTCTTCTTATTTTTCTTGTAATAATAATAATAACTTATTTGGTGGTGGTGCTTCTTTGAATTCGTCGCCTCTTGATCATCTCATCCTTCTCTTTCCTGGTATGGACAAACAGGTTTGTTCTTTTCATCTCCCTTTACTAATTTTATTTAGTTTATTGGTTGAGTGGGGATTTTCAGTGTTAAAAAACATTACTTTTTTTTTGGTTGTTTTTTTTATGTATTTGATGGCTTGATGGATGGTGGCTGTTATTCCTAAGTGAGAGTTTCCTATTACTTGTTGAAGTAATTAAAGAAGTAATCGGGAATTGGAATTACTTGAGTATATTTGCTGAATACAATTGAATGGAGCTAAAAAAAAGTTTGTGAGGCTGGCATTTTCAGTAGGTGAGCTGAAAAGCAAAATGCATTGTCAAAGTTGGATGTCATTTTTAAGATGAAGGGATGGTTTGTATGCATTGGCAGTTTGCCTAAACGACTAGTGATTTCCTGTTCCAGTCTTTCGCTATTCCTGGTTGTACTAGAATAGAATGAATAAATGATCTGATGTGGGCTTAGTTGAATTCTCATGTTTAGTGGTTCTTTTGGCAGGTTATGAGACAGTTTTGTGTTACATGTATTTTGGCACACTAGTAATAGAAAATTAGGGAGGGGTTAGTTGAATGCCAGTTGATCCCCTATATAAGATTCCGAGGTGTTTTATGTATAAAAAAGGTACATGCATGTTGTGCAAGACCATTATTACTGTTCTCTACAAACCCAACCTTGATGGAAAGTTTTTAAGTATTTTAAGTAAAATTATTTGACTACTTCAAGGTTTACAAGTAGGAAGTTAGTTGAAAAAAATCATGATGTAAATAAAACTTAAGTTTTCTCCTCTAGGCAGTAAAAAAATTCACGCTTTTTATTGAGGTGTAACTATGGATGGAAAATAGAACAGATGTGTAAAATTTTAATTTTGAATATAAAAATTGAACTTGAGTTTCTACATGTACCTGAGAGTACCTCTGAAATGAGTGTTGGACAACACAGAATCCACATCTCACTTTTTTAGTCGTAATCTGAACTTTGAAAGAATGTGTAAACATTACAACCAATTAACTCGCATTAAAAGCTTAATATATCTATCTATTTCTGCGAATGCTTTACATGGTAATTCTTGTGTAATATTAAACTGTTAATTGGATCATTCTCAATTAGGAGGATGTTACCAATTAAAGTCCTTGTAGCAAGCTAGCATGTATATTTAAATTTAACTTGCACTAGCTATTTTGTGTCAAATGTAGCATTGTCTTAAAACCAGATTCAAGTCTAAAGGATTTTTCATAAGCTCAGCAATTGGATATGGTAAGCAGTCTTATGAATTCTTTTATTTTGTGTCAAGTATAAAGCTCGTTGTCATAACGATCTATTAGAGATTTAACTCATATAGTATATTCCGATAGGATTTCTTGGCCCTTGTAATTTGAAGACGTAGTGCAGTTAAACAAATTATTTAAAGCGATTTGTGCTGTTCACTGGTGAAGTTTTAAAACTTTTGTTTTTACTATCTAGTAGTTCTTTTAGTTCTTCACAAATTATTTTTAGCTTTCTACGTGTCTTGCCAACAAAAGGAAGAGTCAACATCACCAGTTTCTTGTGTTAATGCTTGAAAGGTGTAATAAGATGTGAGTCAGAGTCCATCTTCTTGAGGAGAAAATTGGTTCCAAATGCAGGATGTAGCAGGAGCACGACTGTCAGAATGTATTTATGAGATTAGCTTAGTTGTGTATTGTGCTTGGTCTCTGTATGTAGGAATGATAAAGAACCTTCCATTTTTCGAAATTTTTTTTTATACTTCCCCCTGTTGGGAAGTACTTTTAAAGAGCTTTATTTTAAAAATGTTTTGCTTCTTTCATAATAGAGCAAAAACTTTCTCTGACATAACATTTGACTAGAGGAGAAGAATATAATCTTTAGTTATTTGAAAATGGAGGGAACCTCTTTGGTAGTATTGAGTGGTCATTCTGCTGCATGTACTACTTTTCAGTCTAATTCTTTTCTTGTTTTTAAAATCTATAATCAAGATCAATTCTTCAGTGGAGGTTCTTTTTTGGATTAATGTTTTTTCCAACTAATGACCTATTGCTCTAACTGTGAAGTTTTTGTTTTCAATGCTTCAATACGTTCTGGGCATTTTAAAGATATTATACATGCAATATATCAATGTTTTTGTTTCGTATGTGTTACTCTTTTTGCAAAGTATTCTTTACAAGTGTTGGTTAGAACTGATAGATGTTTAGTTTCAGCAATCCCGAACATATTATTTAACTTTTCCTGCCATTAAGAATCTCCAGATTGAAATTTTATTTGGATGGTCATTTCATGACAATAATGCGTAGTTGCTCTTAAAGTTATCCGATAAATTCTGTTTACGTTTGGTCATTCATTTATTTTTGTTGCTTAGACATCCATATGTTATTACGTTACGAGCACAGGTGTTTGTGTGCCACTAACTACTGTTTGCTAAATGCTCCGACTTCATAGTTACTCGAGCGAGCACTTGAAGGATGTTGTAATGATTTGGATTCTGCTATAAGGAGCCTAAATGAGCTTCGCTTGAGTTCTGTGGACAATTTGGTATCTGCCAAAAGTAATGAGGAGGTGGAGCTTCATAACCTTACCCATCTCTCAAATGAAGGTATGCTTGATGTTTTGTAATTTATTTCAAAATTAGGTGACTATCCAATTTCGTAAGTATCCTTCAAGAACTTTTCTTTGTGAACAATATTATTTTCCCTTTTGGGACTTGTCCATTAAGAGTTGTATTTTTTTGGTGTTTAGTTGATTAAGGTTAAATGGTCAAACGGAAACATGAAAATCCTAGAACTATCTCGAGGTATCAAATTTCTAATAGGAGCTTTGAACCGCTGTTCCAAGTGATGTGGTCTCATTATTTACAGATGAGGGGCGGAATGTGGTAACAGCAGATATAATTAAAAACATGGTACTTTGGCAGTTTTGACTGCAAGTATCAACGAAAATAGAGCTCTAGCTTAGAATGAGGATCATACCTCACTTCTTTTCTTGCAGGTACAGCAACAAGCAATGGTGAGGCTGCCTCTACAGAGGATCCATCAGCTGCCAAAAACCTCTCCATGGACAGTGCAGAATGGGTGGAGCTCTTTGTCAGAGAAATGATGAGTGCTTCCAATATAGATGATGCTAAAGCTCGTGCATCAAGAGCACTTGAAGTCTTGGAGAAGTCCGTTCATGTACGTGTAACTGCAGAAGCGGCCCAGAGCTTTCAGCAGGTGATTTCTTTATTTCTATTGTTGTCTGTATACTTCTGTTTGCATACTTGCGCTATTTATTCTCTTTGCTTAACCTCTTTTCTACTTTTCTTTTATTTGTGTTTTTGTTCAAAGAAGCTAAGTCAATGGACATGTTTATATTTTTTTATCTCATCCTCACACTTATTTCTTCTGCTTTTGCTATTTTGTAGGAGAATGTTATACTAAAACAACAGCTTCAAGCACTGATACAAGAAAACAACATTTTGAAGAGAGCTGTTTCCATCCAACATGAGCGACAGAAGGAGTTTGAGGATAAGAACCAGGAGTTGCATCAGTTAAAGCAGCTTGTGGCTCAATACCAGGAGCAAGTGAGAACGCTTGAGGTAATTGCTAACTCAGAACTTCTTTCAGTAATCTCAACGCTTTTTTTAATGAAATCCAAATCTTCATCAAATTTGTGGGTCGTGTTTCCTATTTAAGAGGTATGATGATGTTAAATCGGCGAGCCACCAAGGAGACTTATCTGACATATATTATCCTTTTGATATACTTGATTACACAAAAGAAAAAGTGTATCCCAGAATAGATCTCCCCCTAATTCAACAGTCTTATACTTAAATCTTTGAATTGTTTTCTTTGTTTCCCTTTGCAGTATCTTCTGGGACATAGTTTTCTATATCTAAAGCATTCAAATTCGTATTTCCTATTCTTATTATTTAAAAAATTTCCATGTTCATCAGGTCAATAATTATGCTCTTGCAATGCACCTCAAGCAAGCTCAACAAAACAGTTCAATTCCAGGGCGCTCTAACCCGGATGTCTTTTAGTAAATATATGTAGCAATTTTGTGTGTGAAAAGAGCATAACATGAGCGATACTACCTTTGTAGTATTTTTTTGCTATTTTTCTAAAGATTTGTTTTAATAAGATTTTACCATGGGGTGCCTCATGTATGCAAAACAGCAGCAGATGGTAAAGTCTGCTAGAACTAATTAATTTACATAATTTTTAAGAAATGAGTTTCATTCATGCTCACATTTGATGCTTCCAGTTTCTCCTTGGATCAGCAGACAGTAAATTCTATTTTATAGCATTTCTTCATATTGCTTGTTCCACGATTTGTACGGTTTCAAGATTTCATCTCTCTAACAGTGATTGAACTTCTTCTTTTTCTTCCTTTTTAAAAAGTTGGGTTTGGCGGGTGTACAACCGTATATATTGATGGGGGAGTCAGTGTTCGCCAGTTTGGCGAATCCATATGTTCTTCTTTAATATTTTCTAGTGAGGAATCCTATTCTTCTTCTATAAATGTATTGACCACATTAATTTTTTCCAGAACATATGCGATTCAACAACTTTTCTACTTTAGAGCAATTTCTATTCTTCTCATTGTGATTTTGAGGTTTGGAGTGGGCATTCAATATTGCAAGATTCCGTCTTCCATGCCCTTTCAACACTATATCATCATATTAATGATATTTCCCCTTACGTTGACTTAAACTACACGACTGACTGATTGATTATACTGCACAATAACCATTACTTTTGTATCAGTACTTGTATGATGAATCTATTGAGTTGTGGAGAAAAATCTACTGAGTTGTGGAAAAAAAAAACAGAAAATGTCAACATCTTTGTAGTTGGCATTCTATCATGTTAATAGCTAACGAGATTTCTACACCTGCTTCTTTAGAAACTTCATAAACTATTAAAATCAACCAACCGAAGAAAGCCAAGAATTTACATACTTCATATTCTGATGATTAGACTATTGACGACTTGGTAAGCCCAGAGATCACCGGAATCTGGGTAGTGAGGGGATGCATCTGATGATTAGACTATTGACGACTTGGTAAGCCCAGAGATCACCGGAATCTGGGTAGTGAGGGGATGGATGCAGGGACGATTCTTCATCAGTGATGATGAGTCAAACAGCAATAGCTAAAGCTTTGAAGCCTAGAATAGTTCTTCCATGAGAGTTAATCTAAGATTCTGTCACCTGTACACTCTGATTGAAGAAGTGGATTTCTTTCTTGAGCTTGATGATTATGGTTTATGGGAAATTTAAAAAAAAAAAAAAAAACAGACTAAGAAATTGGAACAAGCCTGTGCCCAGCTTTCATCATCTTCTTGAACTCATCAAAATTCACCATTCCATCACCATCCATGTCCACCTTTCTAATCATCTCTTTACAATCTTCCAACTTCTTGCCTTCTTTAAACCCCAAAGAAGACAACACCAAACCCAATTCTTCCACTGTTATTACACCATCTTTATCTCCATCAAAAACATCAAAAGCCTCCTTCAAATCCCCATCCCTATCCACCTCCACCTCATCATCATCTTCATAATTACCATCCCTCCCCTGTTCTTCCTCGTTCATTTCTCCTCTGCTCAACAAAGATTCAAACGACTCACAGAACTCATCAAGATCAATCAACCCATCCCCGTTAGAATCCACCTTCCTAACCATATCAGCAATATCTTTCTCAGACATAACTATACCAATATTGCCCAGTGAATCCCTCAACTCTTGCTTTGTAATGTATCCATCATTGTTCTTGTCAAAAGTAGCAAAAACACTTCTGAGCTGCACCTTATTGTTGTTATTATTATAACCACTTTTCTTCACCACCTTGTCTTCAACGGGAACTGTCTCATACTTGTTTGCTGTATGCGAAGAATTTGAAGGGTTTTTAATTTTGACAGAAAAGGACTGAAACCATGCAAGAAACTTCTTCCTAGGGAAATTTGTAGAGATCAAACCAGCAACGAAGAGAAGCAATAAGAATAAGATGGTTATCCACATCTTTGATTGATCTTCTTCTCCTCCTCCTATTTGGATGCAACAGAAGTTGTACTTTTACCGTACTATAAGGCAGGCAGGCAGGCAGAAGAAGAAGAAGAAACAACGAAGACTGACTAAGTAATGAAAAGGAGTTTTGTGGCTTCGGTTGCAGTTTGCAGAAGCAGTTTCCAGGGTTTGGTTGGAATGTATAATTTGTATTGGAGCATTAAAGAAGTTACGCGTTATTGGGTGGGGGAAGAAAATCAAGAAATCTGAATCTTGATCCCACAAACCGCGTCAAAACCGTAATAACGGAAATATACTAAATTCTTTTATGCATTGCCTACACAAGCCACCAAAAGTTTGCTTAGATGTAGGTAAAAGTGGTGGCTTGTGTCTATTTGGATGATGACAATTGTAACAAAGTTTACTTATCACTAATTTACGTACAATTTTGCTTTCTTTAATCTACTAAATAAAAAGTTAAAAGGACGGCCACACTACCGGGAAGGGAAGTGTTTCTTGTCACTTTGCCTGAAGTAGACTAATTGTTTTTTCAAAGACTAATAAAATTAGTTGACTGTCTCATCTCCCTGTCTCAAAATATCCGGACCCTTACCATTTTGTTGTTAGAAAAAACATGAATTGGGATATATAATAGATGTAGTAGCAAATTTTATTTCATTTTTTACAATCTAATTTATTACAGTAATCCTACATTGTTACGAATCTCGTAGTTACTGCACCTTAACCATCTTGTCCGAGACCTCTGCTAGTGTTTGATGATGATTAAGATTAGAGCGGACTTCCATTGTAAGCGAGTTAGTATACTAGAGACAAGCCAAATTAGGGCCTTTGAACAAAAAGTGAAAAAAAATGTTGTTAGGGTTTCGTTGAACTGTATAACAAATTTATGGTTCTTCAAGTAGACACTAGAGTAACCCGGTTTTATTTATCTTGCAATTTAGTGAAACACATTAGTTTATATAAACCAACCAACCGTGTATCATCTGGTTCTTTTTCTCATGATCTAGTGCATTTAAGGTTTTTTTTATGATCGTGTGCGCACTGAATCGTCAAATTAATGGAATCCGAGGCTGTGAAGGTTAACGTTGCCCCCGGAGAGGCGTGAATCTTTATATCTATACGAAGTTTGCATGTGCTATGCATAATGCATCTAGTCTGATGATTATGCATTGCTGTCTTTTCATTATGTATATGTTTTTTTCCTTATGGAAGGTGGGGGGTTTCAATTTTGCAGTTAGGATGGCTATGCTGTTTACTTGAATTGAAAGTTTAGCTTAGTCTACAAGAAGAAGAAAAAGAAGGATGAATTATTTGGTGGACGGTCTTTATCTTTATATCACAAGTTGCAACTTACAACTTCTTTACACTCAAAAAAAGAACCCAAGTAAAGAATAAAGTATTTAGAGTCTCTCTTTTTTTAGTCTTTGGTTTTTCTTATACTTTCCGTACAAATATTTATTTATTCATTTTTTTCTCTTCTTAAAGTTTATTCTTAAATAAATTATAGTTTTGTAAGATGGGATCTTAACCAAAAAAAAAAAAGAATTGAAAGAATCTAAAGGGTTGAGTGTTGTGTGAGTTTAGCATATTTATTTGCATCGGATACTATGCTTTGTCCATTAATTAATGCCATGGAATATAGATAGTGTTTGATGGGAAATTGAGTGGCCGCCAGTTTTTGGGCAATGATGCCCATCAAGCTTGCACTCAAAAGTCCAAATAGCATTGAAGCCCACAGAAAATCGCCTGGAACTTAAAGCCTGTCAAATCATATATGATATATCCAGTCCAGCAGAGGCGGCCTTTAACCATTGGGATCAGGTCACTCACTGCTCATTGACTTCATTCTTTCATTCAAGGTTGACTGATGGAGCAATTCTTTTCCAATCTTGACTCTTATTCGTATATTTGATTTCTCATCTATGGATGGAAATAAATAAACCATCTTGTATTTATACCATCATTAATCTTAAACACAACTATTTGAATTTGATGATTTGCTTAAAAACTAACAAAGTTCTCTCCTTGTCACATCAAATTTTGAAAGTTATTAAATGTCATTTTATTTTGTCTTGTCTCAAACACTGTGACAATTTGAAAATTATGGAAGCGAATAAATATTATTTGTTCTAAAATATAGTAGTAACATTTGCTCCTTTCCTAATGGACCTTGTATGACACTTAGTGTTTCATTCCTCATAATATTTTATATAAACTTGTTAGGTGTCTTTTTATTAAAGATATAAATGGATAATGATTTTTATTAGAATTAAAGAAACGAAACTAGTGCATTCATTTATATAAAATGTTATAGAAAGTAAATCGTGAAAGGTAAAAAAAAACATTAGAGGGTGTAAAAAAAATAAGTGCAACTATCAATTTTTTAAAGTGTGTCTTCATAATGATAAAACCAACCAACCACTTGAAGTTATAAATAAATAAATAAATAAAGCGAATTGGTTTGGTTTGGGTGCTGATTTCTATTGAATCTTATTTCCTTAGAAAGTCCCCCAAAAGGTTCCTTCTTGCCTAATTATTTGAGTATGAGTTTATAGTTTAAAAAAGTTCAAGACTATATTTAATGAGTTCAGATCTTCTGTTCAATATTTATCCAATCCTATTCTGTCTAACGTTTAAAACTACGTAGTTTCATTAAAAGTAGGGACTAAATGCATAAATATCATTAAAATTACTTAAAAATTATTAGACCCTAATCAAGATATTAGTGAACCGTACGACGTTGTTTTAATTAAGACAGAATAAGGCATACAAAATCTTGTACAGAATATCTCATGTCATATTTAATCACCCAATTTAAAAGTACACTATTTTATGACCATTATTCTATATTGGACATTAATTAGGAAACCAAACATGCAAAGGCTGTGGAGCTTCAGAACGAACAAGTTTTGCAGGAGGGGTAGTGGGGGACCAATATGCTGTTGGGCCCAACCCAAAAAATGCACCGCTTTTTTACTTAAAGACATTTAAGAAATTAAAGATGCTGCTTCCTGCTACTTGTAGCCCAATTTAGTAGGTTCAAGTACCAATAATTCAATTTTATTTTATCCAATATTTATATTTTTAAATTATTATTTTTTTGGATGAATATAAAGTACCAATAATTCTTAACAGGACCAGTATGGTGCTCAAAACAAATGCTTTGTCCTGTACACACAATTTGATGTGGGAAACTGTGTCCCTTTTCTGGCCCATATCAATAGGAAAAAAAAAATTCAGTTTGTATCTAAATTGAAAACTTATTTAGTGTTATTAAAAGACTTCTGCAATACTTTTGAGCTAAAATTCTTAACATTTTCAATTGAAATTCGGAAAAATTGTGTTTCGATGATTACTAATTCAATCGTCCATAGACTACCAACCCAAAAAAAATAAAAAAAAACAAAACCATTATAACAATATAGAGCTTATATCATTTTTCAATCAGGGTTTTTTCTATAAAAGAAAAAGTAGAAAAAATAATATAGATATAAATATAGAGGTGAGATGAAATAGTCCTTGATTGAAAATGGGCCCATGTGGCTGCTGTTTGTGATTGGAGCCCTTCAGTTCTGCAACTTTTGCACAAGGATCCAACATCAATCACGGCCCAACTATTCCTACAATACAAAAAGTGGACTTTTCTCCATATGCAGCCCAGTAACCGACCCCATGATTCTGAACCGATAGGATGAAAGGACGACAGTGGAAAATTGCAATTATCATTATCATCCCATCGCTAGTACAGTATGATTCCCTTTCAAGGCCCAACTCCCACTCTTCCTCTTCAGTTTCCAAACAATTTTTCGATGGATAAATTGTACTTTTCTGATAGATAATAGGACGAGTTTGTTCAAGTAAAAGTACTAATGGAGATGCAGTTTCAAGTTTGGTTAGGTCCACATCCTTTTGCATATAAATTATGGTAATTTTCATGCGTGGCTGGCGGCTTATTAGAATTTTGATTACTTTTTTTTTGAACGACCATTTTTGCTCTGAATTTCATAAACAAGCATAAGAGTATTAATGATTTAGCTTACTAAATAAAGTCGACTATATCAACTATTAAATTTTTCCGAGCAAGAATATTACAATGAAATATGTTCCGTATCGTTTCTATTAAATTTTCCGAGCAAGAATATTATAATAATATATGATACATATCATTTGCGTGACGTGACGAAGTTTTAGGCTAACAGTCAATTTAACTTAACCCTCATTTTTTACCGTTTCCGAGCTACAAATAATTGATAAGACACAGTGACACAAGAAGAATGGTTTGATGTGTTGTAGAATTTGTCTGGAATAACAACCGAACTTTTTCATGCACAGATGCAATGAGCAGAAAATTTGTGTAATAGTCTCTGCCATTGGTTCATTGATCCATCAATGGGAAGGGAACGGAAAGGCTGCAGTGGGCTTCCCACGTGCGATTCACAAGTAATGGGACCGCTAATTTTATTTTTATTTACCGTAATATAAATCATACTGACAGACACATCTTATCATTCCCCTTGTCCTTTTTTGTCCTTTCAAAACTACTCTTCGACACGCGTGCTTCCTTTCACACGTTCGCACTGACCATTTGCGGCCAAACAGCTCCCTATTCGGCTGTTCCCTCTCGTTCGTACTCATGAACGTCCCATTTTGCCCTGCACATAATTTTTTTAGGTTAATTATATTATGTATACCTTACTACAAAATTAGGTATAATTGTAACATTTTTTAATTTTTTGTTAACTAAAAATATGCCATTAAATTTCTAAAATACTTACAAAATTAATACATTCTCACCTTTTTGAACTTTGAGATTTGATTGAATAATTAATTTTATAATCATTTGGAAATAGCATTGTCTTTTTTTTAATTGCTATGTATTAATTTGATACATTTAAGAGGTTAATTGTAATTTAGTTAAAAATTAAAATTAATTTAATAGTATTTCAGTGAAATTTTAAAGAAGGTAAATATAATTAATTCAATTTTTTCACTAACTCGAGCTAAGAAATTAACCCAATTTTCTGGCTGGTTGAAAATACGGATAAAAGTAAAATTAGCATGTTTGTGATTTGTATATCCCATTTCACATCAACGAAAGAAATAAAGAAAAAAAACATTATTTCTATTCCATGAAGTAGTGATTTTACATTATTGCCGGAGAAATCTTGGCAATTCTTGTTATTCCAGTGGTATTAAATCTAATCCACTTCTTTTAAACAATAATTATATGTGACTACCAAAAGTAAATTATATCATTACCCTAACCCTAACTTTTATAACTCTTTATGTTTAGAGGTTCTATTTACTTTTTCATCAATTGCAAGAATTAATTATTGAATTAAACCAATGTCAATCTAATTCTTAGCTCTATTACTGCTTTAAAATATTTCAGTAAACAAAATTTCTTGCCATTGTTGAGATAACTAATTAAGTAGAAGTCCAGGGTAATTGAGCTGTCCTAATGAGATTGATCTAAAATATTTTTAATTGGGGTTACCAAAATTTTCCACCATCAAACATCAACGGTAACATTATTCGTATCTAACTTATTACCAAATTGTTTGTAATGTATTGATAGAGTTATTTGACTTATTTCATAGGTTCGAAAATTTTATTTTCCAGTATTGTTTATGGATTATTTGTGCAATCAAATATGCAACTATTTAGCTGAATTATAACCTCATTTCTTATGAAATTAAATTATCGCTTTTCAAAAAAAAAAAAACACACCATTGCTTATATTATTCATAACTAACTTATCACTAGAATATGCAAATTTAGGTCACAATTCTGTTTTTTTTTTTTTTAAAGATTACTTTCACGTTAGAAAAATAGAAATAAACTGATAAACATAACATGGCTTATATATTTAGCTAGCGAATTAATGGAAGCTAAAAAAAAAGACGTAGAATAAATGTAGAGAAAGAAAATGGTTAAATTTGGCAGGTTTAGAATGGTGTACTTTTACCACAGAGCTTTCGCATTATATTCGGCAAAACAAACAACCAAAAATTGAGCTATAGATCTGTCTATACTCTTATCATAAATAGTGGTCCCTTTTGCTTTACTTCATCAAACAAAATTTACAGTGTATACTTCCTTTTTTGCATGAGATTTGTCTGCTTCAATGTGGCTTCATTTGTCATAAACCTTCAATTATTTTAAGGTAAGAGTGAGCTTGAGTCGATCACTACAATTGATCATTTTTTTAAAAAAATTATTGTGAAATAATATTTAAACCTCATTGGATACAAGCATAATTGCCCTTTAAACCCATGATGTGTGTGTGTGTGTGTGTTTTTTTTTTAATTGGCATATAATTGGTAATTACCAAAAGAAGAATTCTGGAATGCTGAACATATTTGACTTTTTTGTTACTGTCTTTTACCATTCCCTTTTCCTTTTCCACCTCCCAATTCCCATTGGTGGCAGAACGCACGTGTTACCTTGGACGTAAACTGCCATGCAGTCAAAAAAATATATACTCAAATTGTGTGCCCGTTTGTACTGCGTGCGGTAAACGTAGATACTATTTAATAATAAACAAAAAACCCAAAAAGTGCGCCCACGGGTTAGTTTAAAGTGTAAACGAGCCGAGTTGAGATCGAGTACCTCCATAATCGAGCTACTTGACATCTTTAATGGTGGTACTCGAACTCGATCGAGTAGCCATTTTTTGAGCTCAAGCTCGAATTTTTTAATATTTATTTATTTTTAATAAATTTTAAAAAAATTTAGGATGTATTTATAATTTTTTTAAAGTTTATATGGTCAAATTGTAATTTATTATAAAATTAAGGACTAAAACATAAATATAATTAGGTTAAATTGTAATATATCATAATTTCAGGGACTAAACCTAAATATAAAATATATATCTATATATATATATATATATATAAGTACTCGAGTAGCTCGAGCTACTCGAGTACTCCTTACATGAGCTAGACTCGAGCTTGAACTCGAGGTGCTTGAGCTCGACTCGAACTCGGTCAAACCGAGTTCGAGTCGAGTAGTTGATCGAGCTACTCGAGAGCTACTCGCGAGTAGATCGCTCGTTTAGCACCCCTACGCAAGACACAACACACACTCCAATTTAGGGTTTTTTTTTTGTGTATTACGTTATTTGGAAAAAAATATCCTCAACACGATAGTAATTTTTGCACTTTACATGATGTAAATTAATTAAACTAACATATTTTCTTAAAAAAAAAAAAGAATAATTATGGTTCCGTTGAGTTTCCATAATCCAAGAAGTGAGTGATGTGGTGGAGCTGGGCCTGGGCATGCGGGTTTTTGTGTAACTTTTCTTTTTAGCCATATCTATCAAGCCGGTGGCTCCGTGGATCCCGCCATCCACCAACTAACATAAGCTGGGCCACACTCAACAGCAACAAATACGGGCGCGTTAATTATTTTTCCCTATGTTTTCTTTTTTCTCTTAAAATTTATTTTCATTAATCAACTCGTTGCTTAGTTTGGGTTTTCTTGATCTTCCTTGTCATGCGGCATAAAATAATAACGCAAAAATTCTAGTTAAACCGTCTCATATATGAGATATGGTATATAAATTATACTTTATATGCTAATACGTTAATTTTTTATGTGTTATACAATAATATTTGACACTTTATACGCCAATATGCTAATCTTTTTATACTTTATACGTTAGTTTTAATATTTTATAAGATAATTTTTCATACTTTATATGCTAAAGTAAAATTTATACACTAAGTCTCGAATAGACTGTCTCACAAGAGAATGACCCAAATAATAATAACAAAGTATTAATTAAGTGACTAATTAAAGATATATTGTCATGTATATTAGTGAAATTTTTTTAACATGATCATAAAGTTGTTGGATGAAAGATCATTTTCATTCTGTTTCCCAAAACACACAAAGCATTTGCATCCTCAATAAAGCTAGTTTGGTTTAGAAAGAAAAAAAAAACTTGTTCTTTCTCTTATTATTAGATGTTCTAAATATTATTGGTCACCAATATGTGAATTTGGATTAATTGGAAGAATTACTGTTTTTCCCAAATGGAAGAGAAATGCGTATTCAGCTCAAAGAATTTATATACTTTGTAGCAACAGAACATTATTTGGGTAAATAGCAACTTGCGGTGTTGACAAATTAAAACAATGTTATCTAGGAACTAATTAAGAAGCCATGCATTATGAGTAAGTTGGGCAAAGAATGAACAATAAGGCATGCACATGCATGAGATGAGATGATGATCGAAGATCCCAATTATTCCAGAATGGTCACCGTTAACGCATTCTATTATCCAAATATTCTTTGGTTCGTTGACAGTTTATAACTGTATTTATTATTAGCAAAAGATAATGTAAATTACTTTGAATGTGTAATAATATTTGATACTTAAAAAAAAAAAACATAGAACTAGGGGGACCATAAACACCCCATACCTTATATTCCCAATAAAATTGTATAAGATCATGCCCACATGGTGGTGGCATGTGATGGGGATATGGGATAATCTTATCATATTTAATTTCCCTTTTTATTTTCATTTTTTCTCTAAAAAATAATTACTAAACTCATTATAATTTGATGAGTTGTGTGTAAAAAATCTAAAATATTCGTCAAAATTTCTCCCATTTTGCACAAAAACTCTAGTGAAATCAATTTTTATATAAAAACTTGGTCATATATGAAACGAATAATTAATCGCAGTTGAAATTGCGATTCTAATATCGTACATTAAAATTGCGTTGCACATATGAACCAATTAATAGGATACCCCTTTTGCACAAAAACTCTAGTGAAATTAATTTATATATAAAAACTGGTTCATATATAAAACGTATAATTAATCACAGTTGAAATTGTGATTCTAATATCGCGCGTTAAAATTACGTTGCACATATGAACCAATTAATAGGATACCATATGTGTTCTTTGTTTTTCCATCTATATAACTCATATATTTGAATATTGGTATATATATGTTTAAACACAGTTGCAAAATTTGGCATTTAACTTAAAAAAAAAAAAATGGGAGATGGATGCAAGTAGTGGTGAAATAAATAAGTTGGGGACTTGCTTATAACGTTGGAGTAGGAGTGTAGGCAGCCGCTACCCCACTGCGCACTAGACACAAAGTAAAGCAGGCAGTGAGTGTGTGGGCAAAATGCAGCAATTGTGAACTATCCCCTTCCCCCTTCTCTATAAAGCTGGGGTTACACAGATTACTTATGCTAGTGTGGTCCATCAGAATTTGTATGGGCATGCTTCACTTCAAAACCCTTCACTACTCTCTTCTTTAATTTTCTCTTTCCATGTCTATTTTCAAAAACATCCCATCTCAATTCTCATTCTCATTCTCATCTTTAGTTATGAGATCTGAGGTGAAGAGGGATGATGATGATGATGATGATGATGATGATGATGATGATGATGATCTAAATTCGCAAGTCCTGCCATGCTTTTCCACAGCTTTCTTGAACTTCAATTCTACGGGCGCCACTGAATTTGATCTCTCTCCCTTTGAGATATCATCATCAAGCAATGAAGTTCAAGAAAGCTGTGGGAAAACATGGCGACTCAGGACTTCTCTCCACTGTTTATCTCTATTTCTGGAATTAAGCTGCTGGCCATGGTAAATTCTAGTTTCTCATGTCTGTATACTTACAGTTGAAAATCCTCATGGGATACTGTGTTTTACAGTATTATGGTAATTTTTTTGGTAGTGTTAATGAAGGTCAACCAAAACGCACTGAAATTCAGTAGTATTGGCCTGAATTCACCCCCATTTCACTTCACCCTGTTTAGGTAAATGGCCTCTTATTCTTAAAATAGTAAGAATTGTAAATGATGTATAGTTTATTGATTTCATTGCCAAATTGGAGAAATAGCTTACGGAAAGGAATTAAAGAAAAACCAATTTTGGGATTTTCTGTAAAAATACAAAAAAAAAAAAAAATGGCGATTTTTACCGCAATTACAAAACCGTGCATGGCTGTGCTGTGCATATAATGATTCTTCCGTGATGAAACTGTTCCAAAATTAGGTCATCCAAAATTTTCTGGGTCACGTGTTTTGTTGATTTGGTTCCATTAATGGCTTGAAATTTTAAATTCTCATTATTAGAAAATAGTTTTGTTATTGTTTTTGATAGATGGATAGATATATAAAAATTACCGAGGTATAATAAGGGTGGTGAAAACTGAAACATGTATCAGAGAAGATTCCCTGCGTTTTCTCTTTTTATCATCAATAATTGGTAGTTCATCTTGTTTGCCTTTTGTTTTCTTGCATCCCCATGATCTCATACGTTTCCGTGAAAAAAGGTTAAACTTTGTCACTTTCTGAATTTTTATTTTATTTTTTTCTACCGTCCTCCTCCAAATTCTATCTCTCTGTCTCTCTCTCTCTCACACACACACACACTCACGCTCTCTCTCTCTCTCTCTCTCTCGTAGCAGTACATGCACATTCACGATCAGAAAAACACACACACACACACACACAAACACAAATCCGGATTCTCGCTTTACTTGATTACTACATTTAACTGACGCTCAAAAACTTATGCAATCCTGGAACTTCAAAAATGTCAGTACTGTTCACTAATGAGGGTAGTTGATGTTCATGATCTAGGACTAGTTTTTAATGCATTTCCTTAGCATACATTTCTGGGTTATAGTAATCTTACTTTTTCAACTATGTCACACCTACCTAAATTACCCAAATTCATATTCCCCTCCCCTCTCATCATTTTTTTTTTTTACAGTTACCACAGTCAGGTTAATTAATCGTTTCTTTTGGAATTTCTTTTTATTTACTACTAACAATTAAGGATTTAATAGAGCTGTCATGGGTAGCTGAAAAATCCATTTACGGTTTGTGAATCAAAGAATCAGATTTGACCTTTGATTGGGTGTTTGATATATGGCCGGGTAGGTTAATTTGTTTACGGATATTACTCAGAATAGGCAGACACTGGGGCATGGCTGTTCTGTGAAATTTCTCAACAAAGAAATGCTCTATTCATGATTCATATCCAGTTATACACTAATTAAACAAAGACAAACGCCAGTGGAAGTATAGTAATTAATTGCTACTAGTATTTTTAAAGATTTGTCTGGCTGAAGAGCCAGGATCAATGAGTTGAGTGAGTCAGTACTGTGTTTACTTCTTCAATGTACGTATATATGTATGAAGGGAGTTCCAGTGTTAGTACTGATTGCTGTGCTGGTGCCTGGTAGAGTGGGCAAGAGTTTGGCAAGGCAAAATCATAGTGTATTACTGCAAGATTTTATTGGGTTTTAATTGATTTAGGCCAAGTTTTAAATATATGATGAAACTGGCACGGACCACGACTATCTCCTCCTCGCCCATGCTCATAACTAATGCTTAGTTGGGATAAAAGAGGAAAGGGACTTTGCCTTGGGATATTTGTCTTCAAAACATGATCTGAATGAACCACTCAGCTGGCAGGTACACTTCAACTTGCAATTTTTATGAATGAATTTTAGGTAATATATGATAAAAGCTATGACTAATGGAAATTAAATTAGTCAAAGTAAATTTTTATTTTGGAACAATTTATTAATATGTCATGGTTTTATATGTATCTATTCATGAAGAACATTGAATTTAAAGCCTGTGTTTAACATGATTAAAAATTCTTGCATATAATTGGGAACATAAACATCATATGTTAAGTTCTTGTATTATATTTTTTTTCTTTAACTTAGACAATACTGTTAGAATTTTGTTCTCTTTGTATAGAGACTGTCTTTTTGAGCCCAAAAAGATAATTAAGTAGATCATCTCCATTTGAGTGATTTCATTAGTTTTTTAGTTGGAATTTCGCCAACAAAATCTCGAGCTTTAATCAGCCAGCTGAGGCATTTCAACTGCCAATCAAGAGATCTAATCGAATTGTAGCTTTGCCTTTGAGATAGCAGCTCAATGCCATTAATTGGTTTCTCCAGCTCCAAATCGCAATGCTATTGTCGATTGACTTGCTGGAACATTGATGGAGAATCCCCAAAAAAGAAAAGAAAGAGGTTGAACGTTTATAACCCACCTTAAAGTCTTGGTCGAGTTCAAATGCCTGCCATATATATATATATATATATATATATATATGCATGCACCCCTTTAAAGTGGTAGTACTTTTTATAGTTCCTAACATTCAATTTACTTTGAGAAGAGAGAGTTAGTGCAAGAAACCAACAATTTCCAAGAAAATCTTTGTGTTGGCATGAAACAGTAAATTGAAAGGATTCATGAGCATATATAGTACTGAATTAAATATAATTGTCAAAACCCCTATTCTAAATTTTACATATATAACCTGATATCCAGTATTCAAAATTAATTCTACCATTTTTCTTTTTCCTGTAATTGGCATCTCATGTCCTAAAAAGGTGTCACCTCCCAACATCAATAGTGCTGCCTTTTCTTTTCCGCCTAAATCGGGGAAAAGATGTAGTACCAATAATTTACCAAAAAGAAGAAGAAATAGCAAAATTCTTATTTAGTCTCTGATTTCTTTTTCTTCTTTATCATGCATGTCAGTTTCCTTGTTCGTACATGCATGTATGATGGATCGATTACTTATTTGACATTGCTTCTCTAGTTAAAGAGTAAATATATTAGCTTATATATCAGTCAGGCTGAAAGGGATCGATGCTTGTAAAATTGAGGGTGTTTAACGTTGAAGGTGACTTTGGTGTTTAGCGTGTGAAAATATGTGCACTATTGTCGAGAAATGTATACCCCTACTTTACAACGGGAAAAACTGAAATGATAGATCTATCATTACCGAGAGAAACCCTAAATTTTTCAGTGGCTACTTGTGCTAAGAGATTTGCATGCTATTGTAATAATTGATAATGTTGGCTGCCTCGTAGTTGATAAGAATCTGCATTTCGAATTATTGTTGAATCATAGACATATAGTTCATGCACTAACCTGACCTGTGCTGCTGTGCATGGAAAAAAGAAAATGAGCTGTGTATGAAAAAGTTTGATGTCTATACTGCCTGCAGGAAATTAATGTGCCACATCAAGTTGCTGAGATAGGCATGAAAACAAAAAAATTATGCAGGAAAGAGAGAGACTACAGAGATGCAACAGTAGTTGAAGCCTTTGTCATACTAGACATTATAATGATGAACCTCTGTATATATACTGTTGGAATTACTGTGTTGCTGTTTTCCTGCAATGGTGAGTTCATTTTCATTAGATGATTAAGCAATAATTGGAAAAGTAGAGCCAAAATTACGAAATTATAATTGGGGAAAGCTTTTGGACAAGAATCAATGTCTACAAATATATTCATAGGCAAACAAGGGTTCATGCATTTATGAGAAAGTTGTAACTTGTTCCCTACCTAATTTTGTGAATTTTGACTTGAGAAGAGTTTCTTCAACATAAATTGCAAAAGGGATCCCAATCTTGTACGGAGAGACTAATGAGAGTATTCATTAATCACAGACGATGAAAGTGAATATCGATCTCTAGAGGCTTTTTATCAAGAACAAATTAGCTATGCATGCATATTTATGAATTGTATGTTCCTTTTGGGAAAAACCTTGAAACAACATTTGCTGATAGGGAAACAACGAAAGTGGAAGCAATGATTCCGTCCCAAAATACTGGAGCAGCTGAATAGTGTTGTCGCTATTAGCATTTAGCAATGCATCTGTGTTCTGTAATGTACAACTTGTTAGAGATCTTTATCCCACACAGAGACGTTAGAAATAATCTCAACTGAAGCCCAGCACTGCTGCCTCACTACTGTTTCAATCCAAAGTGCCACAACTTTTAACACCACTATAAGTGGGAGCTTTATACGCTATGAAAATGATATGAAGTTAATTTCCCCATACTTGATCCATCCCGAGGAACATAAAATTACAAGTGCCAGTGCAAGTGCAAGTGCAAGTGCAGTGGCCATCTTTCTCAGCAATCAAAATTGGAAAGATTACAATGTTTTTTTCAAACACGTAAAAGTAATACTACCATTTGTCACTCGTTAAAAAAGCAAAACGATGAATAACGGGTTTGACTTTGATTCAAAAAATTTCTCTTTTTCTTTTCAGAAAATGTTAATGTAGTTTTTAATCCTTATTTCCTGATCAATATTTACTCCTTTAATTAAGCGTCGGCAATGGTGTCTAATCCAACTTTTCATTAATTTGTATGATCGAAGGGAAAAGCAAGGATTAGATAGCGTATCAGACAAATATAAATGGCACTTTTTGACCTGGATATTCGGTGGGTGATTACAAATCTTAAAACATAATCAATTGTCCAACCCAAATGTTTAACTTTGTACCAACATGCTAAGTATGAAACAAAAGTCTGACCACTCTAAAGCATAGCAATTAAAAGCAAGGCCATATATACAAATATCAATGCACCAAAAAAGTGAAAAGATTACAATTACGAAAACAATTCATAAAGTAATAGCCCACATGTGCCTGCTTCATGCATCCTCCAACATCCCTTTGCATAAATATTAAAGAACAGCAGATTAGGAGTCGTCTCTAAGAGCCAACAAATTAAAAGATCGAACACCAAGATTTCTCAATTTGTCTGAGGCAACTAGTTTAAGTTTCTAACAAATATGTGTGCAAAAAATTGTTTCTTTTTCCACTGTGCTAAAGTTTCCCCTCCCCTCAAGCTGTTTGTAAACATCAACATGAAGTTTTCATAAATTGTGCTAAGCTTAGAGTATGCAAAGAAGTCAATTAGTGATTCTGCAACTTAATTTTACATGCATTAACATGTCTGTTTTTATAGCACAGACAGACATCTTTCTCAGATTCTAATCAAATAATTCTTAATTGGCCGGTTGAAGCAAGAAAATTTTGTACGTCAGAACGTATAAATATTCAAAGAGTGTGCAGGAAACAGGGATCTATAGCTTCAGGCAACAGTCTCAGCTTTAAGAAGACAAAAAGCAATATCCTAGTGTGACTTTCTTGATATGGGGTGGGGTTGCCTTTTTCCTCACTGGGCAAAAACCCTAATTTTGGTTTTTTCCTGCAAACATTAATTTGACCTGGGCTTTCCTGTACAAAGCGAAACAAATAAACAACGTACGTCGAGCATCACTTTGATATTCAAACTTGTGAGTTGTGTCGGACATAAATATATGCATAATGTTTACTTATTTTCTGAAAAAGTTATGCATAATGTTGTATAAAACATGAATTGCCAAATTCATATATATGGTCGTAGATGTGTATAAAGTCTAGAACTTGTCTAAACTAAATCGGCAGTTTCACAAGAAAATGAGATATTGCATAGCTTGTGGTCCATCTAACATTCAATGGCTAGAAATTTGTAGGCATATGGAAGGTTAAAACAATTATTCACAAGTTTAATAGTGACAAATGAGCTACATTAAAGTTCTTTACCTTTTCCCTCAAACAACTGGCGTCTTCCTCCTCCTCCCATCAGCACAAAGAGAATTAAAATTTTAAAATTTATAATTAAATTAAGCATTACACACATACACGTACGGGTGAAATCAATTGGCAGAATGTATGAAATTTACCTTCGAAGATTCCAACAACAATTGAGCAGTCAATGAAATTACAAAACGAAAACCGAAAACGGCAATGTTCATAGGAGCAAAATACAATTAAAGGCAAATTTTGAAGCTCTAAACAAGTTCAAAATCTAATGTTAATAGATTATATGAAACATAGAATATATTTCTCTAATGTTAATATAAATTATATGAAACATATATATTTAGTTTTGATATAGTAGCATTTAATTTTTTGTCTATGCCTTGCCTTGCAATGAAGAGGAAACAAGAACATTCATGACCGGGCTCCAATGCGACCAACCCGATCTGATCATCGTCCATAAGTTTTCCAAGAGAATTCCCGCAACAAATCTGGAAAAACGAACATCTGAATAACAGATTATTTGAGATTCACAAATTGAAACAAACATCCACTCAGCACTCACTGATTGGAAAATTCAAAAGCCGAATATCTCCATCGTTTAGAGAAAATTAAAATCTTGTAAACTGTTAAATCTAATGACATCCAAATCCTAAATCTGTCTGCAGATAAGAACATTGATGTTGCAGCTGTCAGATACATCATACATATATATGCCCAATATCAAAATTCCAAGAAATATCAAAACCAATGAAAAAAAAACCCAAATAGGCAGTAAAATTACGAAGCAAAACATTTTTTTGATCCTATCAGTATCATCCCACAGCTTTATTGAACCGCCACCATCGCATCGCATCTCATCTCATCTCATCTTAAACAACAAAAGAATGAATGATGCATAAGCCAGATGCAGTTCAAGAAAGCTGTGGAATAAAACAAAGAGGACCATAACCATATACACACACATACACATCCACTTGTACAGATCAATCTTAAACATCCACCCCACCCCAGCCCACCCCGTGTCTGATCCAACCCTAACAGGGTTGTCGTCATCATCATCATCAGACACAGACGATATAGATTTTTTTGAGAAGTACTAATATACTACTGTACACTGAGCAGTGAAAGAGAGAGATAGAGAGAGAGAGGGAGGAGTAGTGTAGGTTAAGGGGAAGATGAAAGGGGGTGTATTTATAGGAGAATTGAGGTCTTTTTACCACCAATCCCAAGAAGAATATTGGGCCTTTAAAGAAACTCTGAACACTTCCAACTCTTTTTTTTTTTTTTTTTCATTTTTGTACATATTTAATAAAACCCGGACCGGACGGACTGGACGGACTCCGTTTGAGTATAAGAACTCTCAAAAATTTTAAAATAACAATTAAATCCCCCCATTTATGTTTATTTTGTTGTGGTTGGGATGTAGCCTGACGGATCATACGGTTGTGCTATCTCTAGCAAGGGTCCCACATCAGATCTGTCAATGTTAATGAGTGCGTAATTCCATTATCACGCGCTGCAAAAATATTCACAAATTTTTATTAAATCTTCCAAATTTTGTGGATTTGAAAGTTACACATTTAAAATATAGTTTTTATTTTAAGGTACATAAATACTTGTTGTATACAACGTTTTGATTCTTGATGGAATGATGGTACTAGTACTATGAAATCCTTAGTTAGTATCTCCAACTCGATCGAAACTGAGTTTTTTTTTTTTTTTTTTTTTATGGTTTAAATAAGAATGATAATATCATGAAATTAAAATCTCTTCATCACATGAAAATGGTGATTGTTAATTAGTTGTAACCGCAAGCAATGAGGAGGATATTTCCACCATGATTTTATGAGATAACCGTAGTCAACTCACCATGCATATATGGAAGGATTCATGTGAACCTAATCAACAGTTTTGATAAAATCGAATGAGTTAATTTCATCGGTTGAGAAATCTTTTTCTAAATCTCAATTAATTTGATATAATTAATGATTAGGATTTTGGTATATCCACGATATTTAAATGGCTTTAGTTATCCTAAATCACTTTATAAAAAATGGACACATCTATGTTATTTTAGTTAGTTTATATAATTTTTAAAAATTAAACTAAAACTCTAATCAAATAATTAGTGATATAAAGAATAAGTAATCATACACGTATCAGTTTTTTATAAATTGGCACACCGAAATATACACATCAAAGTGGTACAATAAACCATTGCCTATTTAAATCCCGCTATGATGCATAGCCGTGATTTGATCTATATAAATGATTAATTTCATGATTCATTAGCATTTAAATGATCTCAATTTCGTCAAAACTTTTTACTAAAATTCTACTCCACTTTCGAGATTTTTGTAAAAATTAAGAAATTTTACCACATTAATTAATGAAAACTCATGACATATTCATAATAAATTTAGAAACTCGTGTTTTTGATTATTATTTCTAAAGACTCCCTCGTACCCATGCCATGCATCATGCTTTATTTTGGTTTTGGGCGTAAATTTGGTATATGCATAAATGCTCCCATAACTGCGGCATATTCAAGGATAACATGTAAGTTGCATGCATTGTATGGTTGTGACTAGTGAATAAGTCGGAATCCAATGCCAATACTTGTGCGAGTTCTCTACATTATTCCTCAAAAACAACATATCTACCAACAAAATGCCTTCCAATAAAAGTTTGTTTGATATTCTAGTACAAAATTCACTGGCAAACTAATCAAATTAATCAGTCGCATTCTTTCACATTAATTAATAACCTATGATTTACTATCAAAACTACGTTATATTTATGGTTAATTCCTGCCTTTGTGTGTGTGTGTGTGCGTGTGTTTTGCCAAGATCCCAGGTGCAACAAGTTTCAGTATTAATTGCAATGTCTTGGCTGCATTTTGGAACTTAATAACATCAATGGTGAGAATTAATTAAACTGGGAGTGCAACATAAATTCTTGGAGATGCAAGTGGGGAGAGAAGCAGCAACGGACAACATAGTAATTATACGTTAGGGAAAGGTGATTAGAGTGAAATTAAGGAGGGGATCGATAATGAAAGAAAGGAAACGATGGTCTCACATGGCGGCATGTGAGGGTGACCCACTGTGGGAACGTGTGTAAAAATGACATGCACCCCGTTTTTCCCGGACTAAGGTCTCACTGTCGGGGTATGGACACTTCTTCTATAGTTCTATCTGTACGAGATCGATCCACCCTCCTCAGGACCTCAACTCCACTCCCATTGAAAAATCAAAACCCCCCCTTTTTCTCTTCTGTACGTTTCTCTGTGACTCTTTCTGTACATTTTTTATAATTCTTCTACACACATATGTGTATACACGCTTGCATTCTAAACAAATTGAGGTGTGTTCGTGTGGGTATTGAACTATATATTGATCACTACTAATGTGCGTTGTGCGTGAGACGGTGAGAGAGAAACATGCATAAAAGAGGCTGTAATATTCTTCTTCTACTATATATATATATATATGTTCTAAATTCATTACAGCCTTGTTTGTTCATGGAACTTAGTGGGTTCTTCTTGTTTAACTTAGCTGCCAGCCTGCCAATCACTACTTAATTTAGTTTAGTCATTAGTGTTCATCTTCTAATTAATTTTCTCCATCTTTAATTACTTCTGAGTAAACTTATTTTGTCGTTTCATTTCACTCACTCACTCTTGATTAATACTCGCATTCTAAGCCACCCTTTTTGTTGTCTACCGTTATGATTACAATAATGCGGAGTTTGTATACAATGGATTAATTTATGAACTTTGGCCAGAAATGCAATATGCAATTTAACTATTATCATCATTATTTAACTCTATGTTTGGCGATGATAATGTAAGTTTTTGATATAGTGATCTATATCACAGGTTTTGGTAAAATTTTATGTTGCCTTTTATTTTTATTCTAAGTTTAGCACTAGCCACTTGTAAACAAACACGTGACTCCTCTATTTTAAAGAACCGACTACGCAAAAATAGAGGCGCTGATTATAATTAAGCGGAGTTTATGTTTTTGATATTTTGAAGCAAATTTTTTAGTCACTAATTATATAATGTTGAGTTGAATTCTTGAAGGGTTTGTTGGGCTTCATCATATTGGTGAAAATTTTTATATTGAAATGGCATCTCTTTTTAGTTTAAAATAGAATTAGCAAACTTTGTGAAGTAGGATTCAATTAATTGTAAAGCAGTTGAGGAAGGGAGACAATGGTGGGGAATAGAGAATATAATGAACATATTTTAGGGGACAATTTGAAAGTAATAACCTTTTATCTGGCTTTCTCTATAATGTTTACAAAATTAAAGGGCTATACAAAGCTATAAAGATAATGTTTCTGAGCCAGTGATTCAAGAATATAAGAATGCCGTAGCAATAATGTTGTGACTGGAGCAAGGAACACCATGCCAACGAAGCAAAGATGCATGGACACTCAATTTTTATTTTATTTATTTAAAAAAAAAAATCCCGTACATAACCAAGGACGGCAAGTGATCCAGCCAGGACCAGGAGTATAATATCCACCTCAACCCAACCAATCCGTTGAGGATTTGTTTATTCAAGACATAGAATGTCAGCCCATGATAAATGAAATGGCAAAAAAATTGTAGCCATTTATGAGCGTTTTATGTAATAAGTAATTTGTGTGTGTGTGTGTGTGCGTGTGTTATTTTTTAACCTAAAGTCTTAATTCTTTGATTTGGGTAAAAAAAACTTTGAATTTTGAAGCAGCAATATATGGCACTAACATAGTCATTATTCCTTAATAAGGACAAGGTATTTGGATTAATTATTAAGAATAGTTGTTGTAATTAAGGTTTGCAATTAGTGGGTTTTATCTATTTAATGCATGTCAGCAACATGAATGACTCTGCTAAACTGTAATTAGCATAGCTTTTTTACTTAATACTAACTTTCTGCATATATAAAATCAAAATCATAACAAATGCATTTATTTGCATAGTGGGAAATATATATATATATATATATATATATGGAAAATCTCAGCTCACCGTAAATTCACATCAAATAAAATATGCCTTGTGAAAGTTGCAAGTTGCAAGTTGCAATTGAGTATTTCACTAGAAGCTCAGTTTTGATGGCAATTTATTCAATACTTTAAAAAATCGCAAAATCCATTCACTTATTTTGTCATTGATTTTGAAATAGTGAATTAATTTGCTATTTAAATTTTCTTTTTACTACCATTTTAATTTGCGAGTCTTCAATTTATCTAAACTTTTGACAGATTTAAAAATTCTCTTTCGAACATGGCATGAATAGCATAATTGAGATCAAATATTTTTTTTATATTTTTGACTCGAATTTACCAGAGAATCTATATATTTTTTTTACTTTGAGTCAACATCTACGGAAGTCAATCAGAATGAATAAATAAATGAAGAATTAAAATATGACTCGTTCTATGAACTTCGTGTATGGAGACAGAATCTACTATGGTACCCGTAACCCACTTTAATCTCTTGGATCTATATGCTTATAATTAATTAATTTAGTTTAGTCATCAACTTGACAAGAACCAATGAGAATTTTCAAGGTATTTTATTATTTAACGCAAAAATTATTGTGAGATAGTCCTCTATATATATATATATAAGATGTGATAAGTGAATTATATTTTATACATTAATTGTTTATAAATTACAGACTAATATTTAATATTTTATAAATTAATACACTAATAGTCTATATGTAAATTTTATTTATAAGACGGCACATGAGAATTATTATTATTATTATTGATTGACCCTGCACAAAGATTATAAGGGGCCAATTAAATTGATAGAGTTGCGTTGAAAGAAAATATAGGAGTGAGTTCGCTGCCCAGACAATTGTGTAGGATTAGCAGATGAGTACGTGTAGCTTTAGGAGACAAATGCATGGAAAATCATGTACTCTTTTGTCAGTATATCAAGGAATTTTATGTGCATATGCTACAAACACATACGCCGGAGACGACAATTTAAAAGCGCAGTGTCAGTTTTGATTTAACCCACGACTTTGTCTTTCCCATCCCCCAATCACCACAAGTCACAACCTCCTTTTGCATTGCTTTTTATAGATCACCCACTTAATTTCATCATTCATCAACAATTTTCTTTTCTTTTTCATTTTTTGATTATTATTTTAATTATTTTGTTCGAAGAAAGTGAGGATTGATTTCATTTCAATTAACTGCCCTTGTAGTTTTCTTGTGTTCAGTTTTGTCGGATTGAATAGTAGAAGTATATTGTAGTTTTCTTTTTGTTTCATTTTGAGATTTTAAATCAAAGACGAAAGTTCCAAAGCAATCAGAAATGTGCCCATCATTGTTGATTTTTATTTACATATACGTGTTTCTCAAGGTCAAAACCTGTGAAAGTTTTAATATTGTAATAATATCAATGAATGAGCGTCACTAATTAAATAAACAATTGAGGATTAACATCAATGGTGATTGTAATTATGGTTAGATTTTTTGAATAAAATATTTTTAATTGAGTACGTGGTAGTGAGAATTACTATGATAAAGAATTACAAAACTTTTTTTAATTTTTGGTTTGCTTCTCAATTCTCATGGTAATTGAGTTTTATGCATATTTTATCTCATAGTTTTTACCTCAAGTTCTTAGACAGAAATTATTCATATTTGAAACTACATTACTTATAGTAAGTAGTTTGCCATATATCAACCTCGTGACGTGACTAGAAAAGAATTTATACTTGGTTGGTTTAACTATGTTTAGCTTTTGAAACTAAACGTTTATCTCTTTATGTAATGTCGATTATATAAATCATATTTCGCTATCGTATTTAATTCACACGCATTATTTAATATTATATAATATAATAACTAAACTAATTTTTCACAAACGGCCAATACTTATTAATTTAATTCATTTCAAAGAAACAAGTGCTTAGTTTTTTCACGAGTTCCACTTGCCAAATCTTGATTACAAATTGAGAGGTCCATGTCAATGATTTGAGATGAAATTAAAGTTGAGAATATTGAGTTGTCAAATTTTCTTCAATAATTTAAAAGATATGTTCAACAATTCAAATTTTCTTCAATAATCAATTGTGATTATGAAGGCAACAAGAGCTAAGCTAATGAGTCGCAGTGGATTATTGTATAAACTTATTGGGCCGGAGAATTATTGAGATGTGTATTAATTAATAACCTCTGTTAAGTCACCATAGGAACAGCTCATTATTATTTGAGAAGAGAGAAAATTAAATGGAAAGGTTCAGCTAACTCTCACACTACTTTGAGAGTTTAACCAATGAAGCAAAAGCAAGCAAAGCTCTTATAACGGATCATTGAGGAATTGACCAAATTATTGTTATATATATAGTCTCTTCGGCGGTTTGGCCCATGAATTGCAAAATGGGACCATACCGTTCATAGGACTTGTACAAGTCCAAGGGCCAACAAATTGGCTACCAACAAAAGGTAAACATTGCATAATATTAACAATATTTGTATTTGTCTTAATTGTCAACATTACAATATTGTTCAACAGCAAAACAACTAAACATTGTTACCGTCCCTAATCCCTTCTTTTTATTATTATTCTTAAAGTTGTTACTTACAATGATCTTTGTCCGAGGTCACGGAGAAAGGACGAACAATGTATTTTATTGGGGAAGTAATTTTTGCATCTATTCCTTTGACTTATTAGGAGCAATCCAATATTGATTGCTACATATGATCATCAAAGTCATACTTTAACTCTACGGAATTGCCCTTTTGATGGAAAAAAGGGAAAATATAATGACTAGACTGTGTTTTCTTCCTTAAAAAATTAGTGCTATGCCTCAACCATTCTTTGTATTTTTTTTTTAAAAAAGGAGAAAAATAAATGAGATATTGGCCTATGTAACATCCAAAGTTTATGAGTTTAACTTTTATGACACCGTTAACTAGAATACACGTTTACAGTAATACAAAAAATAGTACGAAAATGGTCAAAATCGACACGTTTTTCAAAGAATGCAGGTTTTAATGATTCCACAATAAAAGTATTAATATGTCAAACCCAACCATTTGGTAATTTTATAAAACTGAATTTTCTTCATAATATACATATTGAGATTTGAATGAAAAATGCATATTCATGGACCGAAATCCAAATATTATTTCCAAATTGAAATAACTTCCAATTGAACCAATGGGCTAAATTCAAATATTTTGAAAAAAAGATTCTTTCATCCCAAAGGGTAGGCCCCCACCATGGAATAGGCAATTCCAGTGGGCTACACGTACACATAAACCCACCCCCACACGCACTCCCCTCCGTCCATCCGTCCTCATCCTTAAACGCCCCCTTAGCCATTCTCTCTGTAAAAGTCCACCTAACCTTTGCCCTAAAAGGTGGGCTGTGGTCCGCCCAACCATTCAAAAGAGACGCGCGCACACACACACACACACACACACACAAAATTTTTACACGATTTCCACTATATCAGACTTGACAGTAGGAGTACTTTGCAGTCTGCATTTGTGTGTTCAAACTTCAAAGAGGAAAAACCACACACTGTAACGCACTCATAATTTTCACGCACTAAAACAATAAATGGACCTCAAAGTCCATATCCATTATGTTTTAATTTTCGTATACCTCCCCCAATGAACCTTATCACTTCTTTAGTCCCAACCAACCCTAAAATTAAGTCCAATTCAACATCACGGGTTCAAGCCCAATTCTCTCTTTCTCTCTCATCTCTCTTCTCTCTCTTCCCTCCTCTTCCTTCCTTCCGTCTGCACAGAAACCCTAGATCTGGAGCTCTGCAAATCCTCGATTGAGCTCTAGATCTACCGAAACAGATCTGTTTCATTTGTGGCTCTTTTTGAAAATCGATTATTTTCATCTGGAATTTTGTCAAAATCAGTTCTTTTTGCAGGTATAGAACTTTTCCTTATTTTTCTAGGATTTTTTTCTTCGAACATGACGTTTCCTTTCTCTTTCTTGTTGTTGAACGGAAATTATTTTCTGGTATCATCTGGTTGTGTACTGGTGAATCTTATCTCTTAATTTTTTTATTAAATTTTCGTTATCTTCCTTCATTTTATCGGTTTAATTAGTTTATGAGGATTAATACAGAACTGAGTATTTAAAGGTTTCTGAGTTTCCATTTCTCCATCCTCACCGTCTTCTCGTTCAAGAGATCAACCGTTGTTTCATGTTTGATTGTTAAATTTAATTTTGCTGGGCTTTTAAATTTTATTTTATAATTTCTTAATTTTTTTTTTTCAAAACAAACGTTAAGAGAGTCCAAAATATAAAAGTTTCGTTTACGGCTTGCTTTATGTACGTTTTGGGACTGAAGATCTAACGAAGCTGTTGTTTGCTCATAAGTTCGTACTGAGTTAACTGACCTTCCACTCACCCTCTCTGGGCTGTTGTTGTTCTTTCAGATCTTTTTTTTTTTTTTTGAAGCCCAATATTTGATAAAAAAAAAAAACACTTTTTTTAACTCTAGATCTGTTTTTGCATCCGGCTTAGGTTGTTGACTTGTTGTTTAGCCCAGTGGAAGTCAAAATGTCGTTTTTGACCCTACCCCTTTTAATAAGCGGTGTCGAGGAGGCTTTTATAACGGGCCAACTCTATAGCGGTTTAGCCCATATATGGAATAAGGTGTTTTTGGTCATTAAGATAAAATATAATATAAGTCTTGTCCTGAACCCTGAACAGAAGAAGCCCTTTTGTTCTATTTTACTTTCGCGGCTATTAGTGGGCTGAGATTACTTTGTTTCCTTTGTGTTCTTCTTGTGGCTTTGTTCATCGTGCGTACCTTCACCCCTTTTTAACGTTGTATACTTATTCAATTAGGACAGCCCATCCTAGCTTGTGCTGTGGTGGGCAGATCCAGCTTTACTTTTTCTCACGTGGACATTTCTTTTATAGGTATCGTTTAATTTGGGTTGTTGTTATTCTGCTGTGTTGTTGCGTTGGCCCTAACGCTTACCTTTTAAGTGAGCTAGACATGAGTCCTTGTTAAAGACTTGATGGACAATTCTTGATTTGTCGATGGGCATGGTCTATTGATGTCGTTGTCGTTGTTTGTTTCATGTGCTAAGTTTGTTTACCGTCCGTGTTGATATGAATGTAATCGTGGGGTGAAAAGTTTTTCGGTTATAGCCTTTTTAAGTGTTCTTTATGGTCTTTTGTTGATGAACCCAACTCTCTATTCTTGTATTGATCAAACCTTACTATACTGAATGATGTTTGGTTTAAAAATTTGAGTGCCTTTGTTTGTTTAACAGGGTTGGTTTGACTAAATTTATTATTAAAGAAAAGGTTCCCTGATGTCGTGAATTGTATGGCTTCATAATAGTGGCAAACTACTGAATCAGCTTGTTTACGTGTGGTATTATGGTACAGAACTGTAAATTAACCTTTGGGTTGTTCCTATGCTGACATTCACCATACATTTGCACTATGCTAATGCTGTTAGATACTGAAAACATTTGGTATATGATGACATATAACTTGTGTTGGTGCCACTTTTTACAACAGATTAATAAGTGAACTCTGGAGTTTGTGTCATGCTTTTATGTGAGCAAGATCTTTCTTTTGCTTGTGAGTATTGCAATTTCTATTTTCACATTTGGTTTAAGCTGCCAAACTATTTCTATTTGAGAATACTTGAGAGTAAATTTGCGCTTGTCTTACTCTGTCTTGTTTACGGATATGTTGTGTTTACATGTGAATTATTTGTATCAATCTTACTCTGTCACGGATATGTTGTGTTTACATGTGAATTATTTGTATCAATCTTCTATTATGATGATATAATTGCTACATTGCCAATCTGTTGATCAAGTTTTGTCTTTTAGTACTAAATATTTTTCCTCCGTGAATGGACTCTCGTTTTTTCCAGGTAATCTTTCAAGAGCATCGGTGTGTGCATTAAAGCTGAACTACTGTTGGATTCAAGATGGAAACCCCCACTGCTGATACACCCATGCCGGATGTCCCTGATGTGCCTTCTCCTGTTTCAAACAACCAGATTGTCCTTTCTGAACCACAACCGAACAATATAGAAGCACCAACAAACAACACAGAGGCACAACCAAACAAGCGTAGAAAGAAGAAATCAATAGTTTGGGAACACTTCACTATTGAAACTGTTAGTGCTGGTTGCAGAAGGGCATGTTGTAAGCAATGCAAGCAATCATTTGCATACAGTACAGGATCGAAAGTAGCTGGCACCAGTCATCTCAAACGTCACATTGCTAAAGGAACTTGCCCAGTAGTCCTTCGTAATCAGGAAAAAAATCAATTAAGCCCATATAGTGCTCCTTCAAAGTATGGGGCTGGTACCGATACACCAAGGCGGCGTTACAGAACTGCTGCTGCACCATACATTTCCTTTGATGCAGATCGCTGTCGTAATGAGATTTCTAAGATGATAATCATGCATGACTACCCCCTTCACATTGTTGAGCATCCTGGTTTTGTTGCTTTTGTGCAGAATCTTCAGCCTCGGTTTGATATGGTGAGTTTCAACACTGTCCAAGGGGACTGTGTGGCAACCTACCTCAGGGAAAAACAGTCCATTCAAAAGGTGATTGAAGCAATGTCTGGACGTGTTTGTCTCACCCTTGATATGTGGTCTTCTTGCCGGACGCTGGGCTATGTGTTTCTAACGGGGTATTTTATTGATTGTGAGTGGAAAATGCACAGGAAACTGCTGAATGTTGTCATGGAAACCCATCCTGATTCAGATACTGCCTTCAAACATGCAATTGCTGCTTGCCTCGCTGATTGGAGTATGGAAGGAAAGTTATTCTCTGTCACCATTAATCAGTCTTTGAGTGATGCTGCAATCGATAATTTAAGAGCTGTACTCTCTGTTAAGAATCCTCTCATGCTCAGTGGGCAATTGTTGCTTGGGAATTGTCTTGCTCGAAGTTTAAGCAGCATTGCCCAAGATGCATTAGAATTTGTGCAGGTAACTGTCAAGAAAGTTAGAGATAGTGTGAAGTATGTGAAAACTTCAGAATTACATGAGGAGAAGTTTCTTGAGCTGAAGCAGCAACTTCAAGTGCCCAGCACAAAAAATTTAGCTATTGATGACCAAACTAAGTGGAATACAACATATGAAATGCTGTTGGCTGCATCAGAGCTGAAAGAAGTTTTTTCATGTTTGGATACTTCGGATCCCGAGTACAAAGATGCTCCATCATTGGAAGACTGGAAGCAAGTGGAGACTCTGTGCACATACTTGAAACCCCTTTTTGAAACAGCTAATCTCCTGACCACAACAACTGTTCCAACCACGAACACCTTCTTCCACGAGGCATGGAAGATTCAACTGGAGCTTGCTCGCGCTGCAGCAAGCGAGGATCCTTTTGTTCGTAGCCTTACCAGTTCAATGCGAGAGAAGTTTGATAAATACTGGAGAAGCTGTTGCTTTATTTTGGCAATTGCTGTGGTAATGGATCCCCGGTTCAAGATGAAGCTGGTCGAGTTCAGCTTTTCAAAAATCTATCCTGAAGATTCCGCCTCTTATGTGACGATTGTTGACGAGGGAATCCATGAACTCTTTTTAGAATATGTAGCGTTGCCACTGCCTTTGACACCAACTTTTGTTGATGATGCTAATAATGCTTCTATCAAACCTGAGGATCATCAAGGAGGAAACCTCGTCTCTGCTAATGGACTTGGGCTTACAGATTTCGATGTGTATATCATGGAGACAACCAGCCAACTGTCAAAATCAGAACTGGATCAGTACTTGGAGGAGTCTTTGTTGCCTCGTGTACATGAATTTGACGTCATTGGGTGGTGGAAACTAAACAGAATGAAGTATCCAACTCTTTCAAAGATGGCTCGTGATATCTTGTCAATTCCTGTCTCCACAGTTGCTATTGACTCTGTCTTTGATACTGTAGGCAAGGAGATGGATCGCTACAGGTGTTCATTGCGACCTGAGACGGTGGAGGCCCTAATATGTGCAAAGGATTGGATTCAGAGTGAATCTACGGATTCTTCACTTGCACTTGTAAAAATGGAAGTACCTATTTAGGTTTTTTATCTGATGATCATGTAATGTTTAGGATGGTTGGTAGTGATGTGAAATTCTTCTAGGCTATTTATTTCCTTGCACTACTGACATTTGGAACTTTATTGTACACCATAGTTTTTACTTCTTTAGAGGTTTTATAAAGTAGAAGTTGGATCTTGTTTTTCTGTTATAAAGTTGTGTTTTGGTTAATCTGAGTTATTAGTATCTGGGTGTGCAGCCTTTGAATTGAATTCTTAGGAAGCGCCACAAGCTGTTTGTGTACAAGGAATAGTTCAAGCAAATGCCGGGGCCTGTTGTAGGACCTTATGTTCAGGATTAATGGTATTCAATAGAATTTAATACGCTGTTAATTTAAAGAGAGTTTGTAGCTGGAAACTGCACTTGTGTTGCTGTTATTTATTGATTAGTTATGTATTTTTCGCGCTTTATCAAAATAAAGTTGAATATTACATTTAGATCAGTAGTGAGGGGGTAACAACAGTGAAAAGAAAATGATTGAGTTAACAATATTCCTGTTGTGCCCAATTTGAAGGAAGAGTGGTGAAGCATTAGTGATTCACTTTTCAACATTCAACATTCAAGATTGTTGTAGCTGCTGCATATGCCCAGAAACCAACAACAAAAGGAATTTTTCGAAACTTTTCTTTCTGTGTTTATGAATAACTATATATATTTGGAAATGGTAAACCAAATCAGTAGAAGCAACAGCCAAAAAAAATACACAAGTTGTCATGTTTGAAATCCTGATTTTAAAACCACAGATAAAACGCAAACAAGGCTTCATAACTACACAGATCAAACGCAAACAAGGCTTCATAACCAACTCCAAACTGAAGTTACAATTTTACATGCTCTATACCTTATGACTCTGATCTGCGGGCCACTAATTTACAACAGTCAGGCCCTTGTCCCAGCTAAGAAAGAAGAGTCGTTCATTTGTTACTCTCATGATCTCATCCCATTCCAACTCTCCAGTTGATAAAGTCATGCCTCTGCAACTACCATCATCTAACCTGCGCCTTCTACTTTAACAGAGCTTATTTCCATTCTAAGCAAACAAGCCTGCACAGATGGTTTTCTTGTGACAGTATACATTATTAAAGATGAGGCTAAATAGAGCATCTTAAAAGTGGCAATGATCAGAGTCTCTTTACATGCTTTGAATTCATTTTACAGACTCTTTTTAATTTCAGACCAATGAGAAAAGTATAGCAATTCTGCTACCTGCGAGTAACTTCAATTCTTCCTGGTGAAATATAAGAATCCTCACCAACCCAATCCCAAAAAATCCGGTGGAATCATTATTCTGATTGGCTGTTTTCTTTTGCACTTCGACTCCTATCCTGGAAGAGTTTGTAGTCCGGAGTGCCAAATCGTGTCAAGTTCAGAGAGAGAAGAACTGGGCTCAAGAGCACGTCTTCTTTTCGACCAAAATCATGAAGAGAGGCGTCTGAACCAAAAAGCCATCTTATAGAGAATCAACAGTCGATTTTGGCAACCCGGAAACAGATCACTAGCCTAGATAATCAAAGAGGCACCAACTGCTATCTTCTTTATCATTATCCTTGGTCCTTGCTATCACTAGAAAGTCTCAGTCTTTGCTCCACCAACAGCAACGGAAACTAAAAAATCTGGTTCAGTTCTGCTTCACAGGTAAACTAGATTTCAGCGTTCAGTTGGTTGCTACTGTTTGATTGCTTGCTTTTTCCTTTACGTTTGAAACCTTAACACAGCTCTAAACTAGGATGAATCATAAGATATTTAAAGAAACAGAACAAAAAGATAGATTTTTGTTGCTTTTAACAGTTTTTAAATGGGAGTTGAGATTTTCTTTTGGTTCTCCAAGTTCGGGATCTTCCCCCTTTGGACTTGTTTGATAAACTATATTTTGTTTGCGATCGAATATGCACTTCCAGCTCCCAATATAGTGTACTAGCAAAAAGGGAAACAGAGCAAATTACGTTTCACACAGTGTAGTCTCCTTCTTCTATTCACTTTTTTTTTTTTTTTTTTTTTTGAGTTTTTTCAACTAACAGAAGCCCAAAACAGCTCAGGAAAACTCAGAAATGGCGAAACCGTCCTATTAGGGTGAAAAGAAAGTATAAATAAAGTTTAGAGGAAAACAATAGTGTTGGCGATTAATAAAATTTTTATGTTATGATTTTATTTTTTGGTCTGTGTGTTTGAGATTAGATATGTCAGTTTGTTTCCATTCTTTCTAAATAATATTCCTAACCTGGATCAATTAGCAGTAGTATAAATTAAAGCTTTGATGCCATGCACGTTTTAAACTTAAAACCTCTGTTGTTCTAATTTTAGTTTTCTAGTTGTTAGCATCAGTTCTTGAAGGTCATGAATGATTATGATACCTTACGTTTGCATGTATAATATTTGCTTCATTATGTTTTGCTTAGAGGTTAAAGCCATTTCTTCTCAGGAAAAGAACAGAATGTCGTCTTCCCAACCGCAAAAAGAAGTTTTACCAATCAAGATATTCTTCAAGGTCATGATTGATGGTTTCGAAAGAGAACTGGTAATTAAAGCCCATCTCCCTTTCCCTTCATTTGTTTGTACCAATGAATCTAATTATCGTCTAATTACTTTCTCATGAATGAAAATAATCTCCCAGAGGCTTCCTTCCCGTTTCTGTTGGGGATTGAACACTGAAGAAGTTGGAGACAAGGCTATTTTAAGGAGTTGCAGAAGATCATGGATTGTTGAGATTGGCAAATACAGAAATGGATTACTAAGTATTCATGGTGATGGTTGGAATAGTTTTATCTCCTTTCATAACCTAAATCTTGGGGACTGTGTTACTTTTGAACACACTGGTTCTATGGAGTTTAAAACCCGTTGCTTCGATTGGTCAGCTTGTGAGAAACAGTTTCATGTGGTGAATGACAATATGAGAAGCAACAGTGAGTCATAAAAATATCTTGATCTTGAGATATATATGTATTCAAAAGAATTACAATGTCACCTTTGATATGTTCATTCAAATTGCAGAAAAGGGACAAAGGGTTAGAGCAAAGCGAGGGCCTTGCTCTTCACACCACTTTGAAGCAAAGATACAATCCCATAATCTCAAATACAAGTATTTGGTGAGTTTGTAGTTTTAATTTGTTTAGATTTTTGTTGTCAAAGCATATATAATATTATGAACATCATTCTACTTATGTTTTCGTTTGTGCTTGATTTTAGACCATCCCGTCTGCATTTCTGCATTTCAATGATCTGAGCAAGAAAAGAAGTGTGACCCTCCGAACGGATTCTCGTGAATATCAAGTGGAACTTGGAGTTTTCAATGACAAGCGTGAAACTAGAGCTCATGACAAACATGTTGTGATGCGGAACGATGGTTGGTTGGAGTTCAGCAAATCAAACAAGCTCAAGGAAGGAGATACTTGTGTCTTTGAACTTGATCAGTCCAGCAGCAGCACTCGAGCAAGTAGCACTACTGTGGTTATGAATGTTACAATCATCCCAAATGAAGAAAAAACAATGTAGAATTTTTTTCTACCTACTCAATGTCGTTGGATTTTTAATTTTAACTTTCACTTATCTTTGGAACATTCTTGCAAGAATATTTCAACACTTGAAAAAGTGTTTCAATGAAATCCAATCCAGGATATAATTCAGGGTGACAACCTTTTTTTTTTTTTTTTGTAATGAAAAACAGGGCAATGTGGAGATTGAAACACATGGACTAGTTTTCACACATTAGTAGTACTAAAATTTACCAGGGTAAAAAATTGAAAGAAAAAAAAAAACAGCTATTCTAAGATTAAAAAACTCTTATGACTGAGATATGGAGTCAACAAAAATTTTCTGGACATTTTCTTTCTCCAATATATATATATCCAAAAAAACAAAACTTCACTGGTGGACCCTAATATAAAGCAAGTTTTGGTAACATGAAGCAAAATTACAAACGGAAGGCACAGTGTTGGGTCTGAATTCGCAAAAGCCGCGCACACAAACCAGCAACAGGGAAGACTTCAATATTCCCATATTTTCAACTCCATGTCTCCATGACTCCATCCCTTCTGGATGGCTCCAATGAGTTGATAAAAGTGTGCCACTTGATTCTTCAAAAGATTTCATCATGGCTCTTCTGCTGTCCTCATCAGCATCCTTTTAATTCTCCCGGAAAAAATGATTAAGAGCCGCAATCACCATCGTGTTTCTCATCCTTTTTCCCTCTTCTCTGTACCCTTTTGATTATTTCTCTTGAAATTTTACAAGGGTTGTTTTCCATCTTGATTCTTAGACTTCGATGGACCTTAAGCCATTCAAGCTGGACATTGATGAGCTAATTAATGAATTTGCTGAGGTAATTTGTTCATAATTTCAACTTTGATACTGTAGTGATTATTATTGCTGATGGTTCATGGTTTGAAGATATGATATTGGTTCAAGTATGGTTTAATTTTAGTGTGTTGTGGTAATGAAATTAAAATCTGAATGAAATTGTAGGGTGGGTTCACTCAATTAGCAGAACTGAAGAGAATTTGGGTATCAAGAAAGTTTTCCTTCATCTTTGAGGCTAGTCCTTCCACAAATCAGGCTTGCTTTATGCAGTCTCTATTTGCCCACTCCATTGGTATGGTTCTTCAAGTACCCTCTTCTTTCATCTTATCATACCGTTGTTGCTCCAACATTATGATATCTTTTTGCTTTCTCACGACAGAATCTTTTTTTTTCCTGTTTTCAAACATATTTGGGAATGTCCAGTTAGCTAAGAATCAACACGTTACCAAGATTTAATTTTTGAATTGTGAAAATTTTAACCATCTGGGTTGTGCTGAAGTTATCATTAATAAAGGATTTTCTCAGTTATCAGCATGTGAATGATACGAAACTTATTCAGATGCTAATACACACCTTTATGCTTTATTTTTTACTTTTTATTTTTATTTTTCAAAGGGAACAAGGCATTTTTTGCTTTCTGTACTTATTCCTTGTGAGTAATGCCAAGATGTGTTTTACATTGCCCATGCTGAGAGTTTAAAGCCTTTTCCTTCCTAAATAGCAGAATTTTTTTTGAACTAATCTTGTCTTGCTAATATGCAGGATACATGGTGGCGGAAAGTTCCCTTTCACATAGGCTGGGTGGACTTTATTGCCTTTACTGCCTTTTTGAGACTCAACCATTCAAACCTCCTTTCAAGATATATTTATCTCTGGGTATGCATACAATCCTTTTGCGTGAACATTGTCTTCACACCTGTATTATATCTCATGAAAATTTGTCTATGTAAAATGTTCGGTGTTTTCCTTTTCCTTTAGATTTTTAATATTTTACCATGATTGTGATCTTCCGATATACTCTGGTACATGCAGGTGTCCCTAGAACTATATTTAACTGATTGTTTTTGTGCATAACTGTGGAAATTTTTCTGCAGCTGAACAATGGAGAATCTTTCTTGAAGCAACTGTTAAATATTTTTTGTTTTATGACTTCAAAAAAAAGGGCAAATGTCTTTGTGAAGAAATGTAGTTTGTGGTTTTTAAAAGGGTTGGTTTCCTTTTTGAGGTGGAAACTTTTTTCAGATTACTTTTGATTAGGTAAGGGTGATTTATGTGTTTATATTCTAGTTTTCTCCTGGCATTACAATACTGAAGATTGTGATTAATTGGTTACTTATATGGAATGAGAGTTAGCAGTTAGCAGCTTTGGATACTAAATGAGTCTTACACAGTCCTTTTCCACAACACTACAAGACAATTAACAAGCTTGCTTTCGTTTTGACAGGAGAATTGAAGAGACTTAAGAACCTCGTCATAGATGCAAAACAGAAAGACATAAAAGTAGTGTCTGCTTTAGTGAAGAGTATGTTACAGCGGAACATGTTCCTCTTTGGATTTGTGGATATGAGTGATGGCTCCACAGAGAGGGTCAATGAACTGACAGACATGCAAAATGCCCGTGTTCAAGTAGCATACAGGAAGTATGTTGTTGATTGTTTCTTGTGCTTTCTATGTGATTTTGTTGATTGATAGTGTAAACTTGTTGGCCTGCGAATTTTCCTGTTGTAACCTTCTTTTAACAGGTCTTGCTAACACTTTCAATTTTGCAGGTTATTCGCGAATACACGGATTGAAGACTTCATCCACATGGACTTGGTGAGTTCTGTGGCCATTGTTGGATGGATTCTCAAAGATAGACCTTCCTATTGCAAATGACTAACAAATTTTCAAACTGCAAAATTTTACTATATAGGGGGAGGGGGATGGGTACGAGGCTCGAATCCGTGACCTTACGGGGAACACTTACACTTTAACCACTGCACTATATTTGAGGCTTGACATACAAATTTTGATATGCTCACAATATAATTAATATTCTGCACTTAGTTGGGAAGTAAGGCATTTATGCTGAAGAAGCATTGTGACCTGTTTGTGCAGTTATAAATTGAAAATCTTTTGGAAGAGCATAGAACTGTTTCACAGCGGATTTTCGCTTTGGTAAATCTTAGATAACTTTTTTTGTGTGTTCAAACTACCATTTTGGGAGAATGTTACAACTTATCTAGTATGGTTTGGTTTATGTAGTTATGAATAGTTCTATAGCTCTCTGCTTCAGATAAGAGTGTGCTAATCTATTGTGTTTCTATTTATGCAAGTTGCTTCCTCCTAAATGGTTTATTATGATCTGCGTGTATAACTATAGTTACTACATTTTTTCATGTGTTTAAGGGAATGGAACTAGATGTTGATTCACTGAAGAAAAAATCGTTAAGTTATGCAGCTGCAAAGGAACTAGCCATCAAAGGTATTGTCATTTTTTTTTATATATTTTTTTTTCTAAATTCGAGTTTCCTGTACTCAATTTTTTTTTTTACCTTAGTAGGATGAACCAGTTAATTTTTCATGTTACCTACTTGTGATTTTTGCATTAAGTATAGAAGTAATAATCTATTGATAAAATTTCATTCGAAGTGAACCTGAAATTGTTCCCATGTAATTTCATTAGGTGAGTAGATGTATAAAGTTAAAATCTCTCTTTGATTCACTAAAGAAAGAAGATGCATTTCCAAATTTATGCAAATTTTGCTCTTTTGGCAAAGTGACCAATTTCAAATGATTTCTGGGCTAGTTTGGGGATCTCTTTCTCATTTCTGACTTTTTTTCCTTGGCTTTAAAGTGTTCCTTCGGTACGTTATTCAAATAATCTATTTACTTTTTTCTTTCTTTCTTATTTTCTTCATCCTTCTTGGGTTTGGGGTTAGGTGGGGGGTTGTTTTGGTTTGCTTAAGAGTTAATCTTGCTGCTTCTATGAATCACTTCTGTTCCCCTTCCTTTCTATTTTCTTTTTCTTGTTTGCTTTTTTCTGTTATGACTTATCATTTCACATATTCCTCTTACAGAGGCCGGTGAGTTGATAGATGTTCAAAACATTAAGCACACCACAGAAAACAGGCAATTGATTGGAGATGTGGTGGAAAAGACCTCAGAAGATTGGAACGCTGAAAAAGGTTTGTTCTATCAACGAACAAGTATTGCTCATTTGTCGTCTGAAGAACAAGAAAGAAATGGGTATTCTCAACAGCAAAAATGTACTGACAACTCTGTTGAGGATAATGGTAATTTTGGCATTGAACTGGAAGAAGCACTTCTGTCTCTGCCATATGAATATGAAAATGAAGAAATGAAAGAGGTGAATTAAAAGAATAATGTTCGAAATATATAAAAGATGTTGAAGGATAGTTCTGGCTTTAGTAGGATGATGCAAATGTCAAAGAAACATAAATTGCAAGGATTGAAGGCACGAGAGGTAATGCTTAACTACAAGTTCAGAATGGATATCTCTTGGATTAAATAGCAGAAACTTGTGAATGAATGGAAACGTTAAGGGTTGAGGATGTCAATGTTGTATCACTGGAATACTTTATTAGCAAGGCTGTCTTCGTCAAGCCCCGTTCTAAACTTCGAAAATGTGGAAAGGATAGAAACGTATACATTTTTTTGGGTTCTTTTGATGAGTGAATCTACCATGATCTACAGTTCAAAGCAGTGGAAGATGCATTTTTTATTTTTCTTTGTACATATAAACAGTATCTTAGTTAGATTTTTGAAGAAATTCTGCCTTTATCTCAGTATAGAAATATGTTATTTTGTGCACTCAAATTATTCACATTTAACCGCAGTGGAAAAGGTGATGTTTAAGTGTATAGCTCATAATTTAAGGAGAAATGGAGAACAATCCATACAGAGGGATGTTTAAGTGTATATCACTGGTTAGTATATTGCCAAGTTGAAGACCTTCATCATAACACAAAAGATCAGAGGGAGGGGTTCATAAAGAAAGTGAAGGATAGCGCCATTTTTTCTGATCTTGATTTCCCAGGAGCCATGCATAACATGGCAAAGTTAAGAACCCTTTGGAGATGTACCAAAGTACAATTTGCTCATCATAGCACCAGACTTCTCATCAATCAATCATATTATGCTCAATCTAATCTACAACTCAACCTCCACCAAGTGAACTTTCTGATCCTCTGGAGGCATATCATCCAAGTTAAAGGTAATCAGTCCTGAATTTGAATCATATGCAAAATCAACCAGATTTGATCCTACAGCGCACTTTCTGGGCTTTGTAGATGAGTAAGCGCCAAACCGCCCACATCCCTTGACCTCCACAAAGACAACAGCAACTGCTTCAGTGCTCAAGTTCTCAATTCTCTCCCCAGCAAAGATATTACCTTCCACTTTACTTCCCGTTCCCAGTTCAGACAGCTGAGATCCAGATTTCACATCATATTTAAGCCCCTCAATTGCTCCACCAGCATTGAACATGTCAATGAGGCCTAATGGAGCAAAGTTAAAACCAGGGGCCAAAACCTTAACTGGTGTAACTGTGTAAATTTCGTGCTCAAGAACCTTGAGCGAGATGGGCAATGCTGCATTATACGGCAAAGTAATGAGTTCACCACTCCGGTGACTGTACAAGGCACAATCACCACTCCATTCAGGATCCAAAGCAACTTCAGCAATGAGATGGACATCTCGGCCCCTAATGTAGCCTGTTATTGCTTCCGACGTAGTATGATGGACTGTATTCTTTCTCTCAATGCTGTTCCATGCTGCGCCTTGGCAGTTATATACTCCAAGCACTCCAGTGTATTTGTTCATGTTCCATATCTTTAACAGGCTGAAACCAGTTGAAGATAAATTAGAAATCATTGTTTATATTTAACTCTAGATTAAACAGTTTCTGAGTGGAAATCCACGTGCAGAAAAATCTACGTAATTCTAACACTATGGATGAAGTCATGAAACTGAGAACTCTACCTAATACCATCACGGGCAGGATCAGAGAACAGGCAATCTTTGGTTGGCCGGCCAGGCAAGCGGGCTCGAAGGATTGAACCATCTGGCAGGACGAGCTTTTTGAGGAGATCAAAGTTGTGCTTCCCCGGTGCATCGCTGCAACAACCAAAAAGAATCAAACTTTAGGCCAGCTAGATAGAAAAGCTGCAACATTAACCACAGTGCAAAGCATAATATGTTGCACTTACATCCTGAATACACAAATTGACAGTCTTTTTGACTGAAGAGAAAACAGAGAAGAAGTAACAAATAAAAGAGAAGGCCTTCACGGTATCTGACCTCACACAGAGAGGACCACCACTGATGGCTCTAGCCGAACCATGATAGTCAGCAGCTTGATGGAGGGAGTGGAACATGTCCCAATCAGGCTGCATAATTTCTCCAAGGAAAACACTGTTGTATGCCACTGAAGCAATGTGAATTGTATGTGATGCAGGATCACGCGGATAGAAATCATCGGATGCCCTCACAATGGCCGTTTGTTTTGAGCTGTTTCATCGACCATGACAACAAACAACATCAGAGTTCCAAATTTTGGTACCAACTTCGTAGTGCTACTAAACCAATAAACTAAGGGAATCCTTGAAAATAGAAGTCCAGGAACATACCAGTAAAGTGCATCCGTGTTGTGGCTCATGCAGGCGATGCAGCCATTATCAGGAAAACTCCTAGCAATTGAAGCATCAAGAGCCTGATGATACTGTCTGGTCAGCTCAACTCTGCCACCCAAACCAGCCCCTAAAGTCTCCAATACGCACTGCACATCAACCTTAACCCCATCCACACCTGCAGAAGCCAAGTAACCGTGCAATTCCCTATAGAAGTTGTACACATTTTTTGGATTCACCAAACCTAAACCTTGAACAGCAAGTGGATCAGTTTTCCAGCCTGGCTCGTTCTCCATAACCCCTTTAGAAATATTCGGGTACTTCATCATTGATCCATATTCCTCCATCTCCTTCATCCCAGGCCTGACCCCTCCCCAATATCCAGTAATCGCATGCCAAACATACACATACTTCAACCCGTGTTTCTCCTTTGCAATGCTGACTATATTCTTTATCCCCACTGTTGGATCATCCTTTCTTTGAAACTTGGAATTTTCTTTAATCCCAGTTAATCTCAACAAAGGTTGTTGCTTATTTTGATCAGACTCTTCTTTGTTCTGCTTGTTATCTTCATCACCTCCAACAGATTGCCATCCATCATCAATGATAACAAACTTGGGAGGGGTACCACCAGCAGAAAGACTTTGAAGACCAGCCTCCACGCCTTCTTGAGTCACCTCCTGATAAAAAGCATCCCAAGTACACCACCCAAAATAATCAATAATTCCAGGCAGCTTCTTCTCATGCCTTTGCCTAAAAGTCTTGAGATGTAATTTAACAACCCTAAATGCCTCAGTGATGGTCCCAAAAGGATCAGTGCCAGCACTAACATAAACAGAATGCGTAAAAGATGATCCAACAGTATCACTATCCCCACTCTCTAAGCACATTTCCAGTTCATCTTGGGAATTGCCTTGCAGTACAGCTCGAAACGGTCCTTCAATTAAAGGAAGAAAAACAGTATAAATAATCTGATTAGTATTGTTAGTATTTCCTTCACCATTGTCTGGTTCAAGAAGGGATCCATCTTTGGTCTCCACTAACAAAAATTGGGTCTCTAATGGAACATCACACCCTTTATCTCCCATCTTCTGTGCCATCCACCATAGCTTGAATCTAAAACACGCCATGAACCGGACATCACGCAATGTCCCCAGTGAAATCACGTGCCTGCTCTTTTCTTGGTCAAAAACAGTACCCAAAAACACTCCCTCCACCGGACCCGACTCAGAACCCGACGTGGCAATAACATTTTCCGGCACGTTAGTTAACAAGGTCCGGTCTTTCACAACTAGCTTCCTCTCCGTAATCCTTACTGCCTGCTTGATCGTCATGGGTTGTTCTTTTCTTTGATCAAATCCTGCTTCGGTTTCCTAATAGAAACATAATAAGATTAATAAAAATTAATCTTACTAGCAATAATTATATGAAACTGTAAACACAAAATTAATAATCGTACCTTACCTTGTATGATAAAATTCGAGGGACTACAGAAATTTTGTTACTGGAGATGGACAAGGTTGAAGATGATGATGGGTTAATAATATATTTTGTGAAAGGCTCTGGAAAGGTAAGAGATTTTATAAATGGCGAAATGAATTGGTGAAGCTGCGAATTTATAATGGTGGGACTGGGCATTAAAATGGAGAGAGCTGCCATTTCATTGGTGGCAACTGGCAATGGTTTTGGTTTCGACTGTAAAGAAAAGAACTGGAGCAGCTGGCCTGGCTTTTTTTTTTTATTAAAAAAAATAAAATAAAAAATGAATGGACACGTTGTTAGTTCGTTACCCGTAATCTAACGGTATAAAAGTTAGAGATTATAACGTTTGACTTCGGATGTGATTGACACGTCGGATCCACCTCATTTGTCTGCACACTTTCATTCTAGGATTGCCCGTGGGTGGGACCGACCATTTGTTTTAACACGTGGGAAATAAGACACAAATTATAATTGGCGGCCTTTTTACCATAAAATTATATTTTTTTATTATTCGACCCACCATGGTAAGGTAAAGAAGGAGTCCAAATTTCCATAACTTGATTTAAACTCCACTTCAACAACTCTGTTAAGATGATAGATAGAGTTGTTACTTAGAATTTCAATTGTGGTCAAATTAAAACTTTATACTATTGCTAATGTTTTTATTATTGCAATTTTCAACTTTTTATTGTTGTTGTTGTTGTTGTTGTTATTATTGTTATCCCTCATATTTTGTTGAAAAATTTATTTAGTTATTCATATTTAAAATGATGCATATTGGACATTCAAACTTTAAAATCACAGTAATTCTGTCATTCCATCATATTCATTCTACTTTTTTCATTACATTCACGTATTAGATTTTGTTAAAAAAGTGAATATAATATAATGAAATGATTAAATTTGTGTGATTTTAAAGTGTAAAGAATGGATACACATAGTTTTAAATATGATGGATTGAATAATTTTTTTAACAAAATGTGAGAAATGTTTTATTTTATTGTTTTATCACACAAGATAAAGGCCTTGGGTAAAAAATAATAATGTTGATATAAATTTTATTAAATAGTACAATATTATAATAATAGAAAATCCTTCAATTGAGTTGGGCATTTTAAAAGTTGTAGCGTTGAATGATTGTGGTTTGCTGATCTGTTTCCACATCAGCGCCTGAGATTTGGAGGCAGATGATGGTTAAGGATGTGATTCGAGAAAGGTAAGCTACTTCTAGAAAGACTGGCAATTGATATATGGGACTCGTGCATGTATGACACTGCTGCTGTTAAAATCGTAATTTTAATATTGAGAAATCGATTGATATATGAGACTGTTTTATATATGAAATAATTATTAATATGATAATTTTAATTTTGCATTAAAATCGTAATTAATTAACGTTTCATATATGAACTAAATTCACATTATACTACCCTCATTTATTTTATTTTATTTTGATTTGTTCCTTTTATAAATGGATTCATTTTTATGTTTAAAAGTAGTTTGATAAACTCCAACAAGAAAGTGTTCTTAACCCCTTCAACCTCTACTAATTAAATTCACTTTTTAGCCATAAGCAGCATATAATAATGATGTAGTTACCCAAATTGTTTGTCCATTTTGGAAATGACAAAATTTATTGTCACCCACTCACGTCCTGTCCTCCATCATATTCGATAAAGTTTTTGAATGCATAATATTTCAGGACACTGTGCCGTGCTGTGCTGTGCAATGCTGTAAAAGAATAAGTAACTTTTTACCCGCAAAAATATCTGCAGATAACTTTTGTACCTTGGGTTGCTGCTTCGGTTCAAGGCAGACTCCAAACGTGTTTTCAGCCGTAGGATTAGATTGTAATTCACATTTGCCTTATCATTAACGATTCTTTAATAATAGGTCAATAACCAGAATCAACTGAAATCGCTTATGACTTGTCATTGAGACAATCAAAAACCACATGGGAACAGGGATGGATAAGCCTAGCAAAATGGTCCTAGTCTTCCAAGTTTAGCCAGGATGTTTTTTTAAATTTTATTTTAAGTATTAATAAATTTCAATCATGTTGTGTGTAAATCAAAATATTTAGTATGTTTTCTTTTAGAAAATATAATCTTGTTATGTGTAATTACCCAACAAATTAAAGCCATGCTTGTTTAAAAAAAAAAAATAAAATTAAAGCTATGCTTGTTATTTGCCAATTCTTGTATGTCTAGTCTAACTATGACAAGGTTAAAAATACATATGTTTATTACCATATTTTACTCATTAATCACACCACCGTCATTACAATGAATTTAATGTGGAAAGATAACTACTGTAGTTTTGCTTTTAGTTTTTGAGAGTTATTAAAAAAAAAGAACTTGGCACCATAATGCACTAAAATAGATATATAGTGCTAAAAGATGTAAGAATAAACAGAAGTCTACTATGAAAAGGTGGTATATATACGCCGCGTGGTATGTTATAAGTCAATTATAATGCATTCACACTTCATACTTCATACGTTATATAATGTAAGAATAAAGAGGAAGTTTACAGCGAAACGACCGTATATATATATATATATATATATGTGGCGTAGCATACGCATGTTTTTTTTAGCATATTATTTTTTATTTTACAATGATATGTTATATGTTATGCTCCAATAATAATGTCTTCATACTTATTCATATTTCATATCTCCTGCATAGGAGTTACGACCAATATGAGTTCGATGTTTCCTTGAGTTATTGAACTTATCATTTGAGTTGAGTTATGAGTTAAAGGTAAACAACCTTATCTGCTGCTTGTAGCTCGAGTTCATCATGCCGCTAATTTGATTAAATTAGTAAGACAATCCCTTCTTATAGCTTAAACTCATCCTAACTGCTAGTGTTCTTTTAGTTGTTCTTCTTATTTGTCTTTAGGCTTGAATAAGACGCTAATTATAATGCATTCATATTTCTTCAAATTTCATATGTTATACGCAAATTATAATGCTTTCATATATATTTCATACGCTAATTATAATGCCTTCACATTTCATATTTTATACATTATATGCCAATCAAAATAATTTATTCGTAAAGTGCATTATACGTGCGTATGAGGATGCGTCATTAACACAAGAGTTTTTGTGAAGAATAAAAATATATCCATAGAAATGCCAATTGAAGAGTACTATAACAAGAGATAAATTTTAAAAATATTTCTCCTATAAACAAATATGATATATATTTAGTTTGATAAATGATTAGTATAGCTACGAGCATTATTCGGCCACTCATATCTAGGTGTTTTTTTGTTTGTTTGTTATGTTGATAGGTGAGAGTATCATTGATTAACCTTTATTATATAGTGTACCTCAATAAGAAATCTATAAGAGGTTAATGTAATTTGAGCAATAAGAAGGGAGCTCTTTTTAATTATGATAAATTTCAAGGACGATGGATGTGATTTTAATCCAATTTCGTTCTTGTTAAAATTGGCGCCAGAATCCTCCATCTCCACACTCCTGCAGTTAGGGCTTAAAAGTCTAAATTTCCATTCCAAAATCAAAATCAAAATCAAAATCAAAATGGTGAATTTCAGGGAACAATTGGAAGAAATCAAGACGATACTATCAGCTTCTTCCGACACAAAAAGATCGAACAAACCCCACGCTTACCCAGCACTCTTTGAACTCGCCACAAACAACAGCGATTCTTCTTCAATTCAATTACTTGGAGATTCAGCTGACGTTCTTGTTTCCTTTATCGTTCCTGACATATTTGATGATGACGAAGAAATGTGAGCTATTTTCCTCTTTCTAATTTAAGATATTGTATATTTCCTTTTCACTTCTTAAAACTGGCAAAGTTTTTGTTGTTTTGCCGTTCTTAACAGTGGTGCTCAAGCATTGAAGTGCTTGGGATTCATGATTTACCATCCGTCCATTGTTCCCAAAATTTCAGGTATTTTCTGATTTTTTTTTTTTATTTGGGTTTATTTATTTAGTGTGTGCATCTTTTCGCGGTGGGTAGAATGAGGTTCAATAATGTTCATTTTGATTTGGCAATTACAAACGGGATTTAAGTTTTACCGTGTTTTTTTACTTATTGAGTAATGTAGGTGATAATGCTGTTATGATTATTGATTCGCTTGTCAAGGTCATCACAACGACCAGGATAAAGGTAACTTACAATTTGTCAGGGTAGATGAAAAAGTTAAAAAAATAAGAAACGAAAGTCTAGGACTTTATTAATTACATTAACTTTTTTTAGTTTGCTTAACTTGATCTTTTACTTGCAGTCCGTCTGCAATCTTGGAGTGTGGTGCATATCAGTTCAACAGTTCAGTGCAGCAACTTTGGATTCACATTTCCATTCTTTGTTGAGGGCAATTGTTCATGCCCTCAACAATCCATTCGGTTCTCTCTCGATTACATTTGAGGCCATGCAGGTAAGCTTGTACATTTGATCTTTTTGAAATCTCAAACCAAGCCGGATCATACTATGAATACAAATTTCTGCAACGTTCTTGTTTTAGCTACAGGATAGAATGGCATGTATCCAATTGGACTCAAATTTGATACTTACATTCCTCCAAAATTATGCTCTCATACAATAATTTAGGTTGGCATATTGTACTGTAACATGGATTTTAGGGCTTTGCTTATCATTTTTATGTTAATAGTTCGACTATGACAGGCTGTGCTGAAGTTAGCAACTTTATGGGGTGAAAAGATGAGAGAAATGTCAAATGCTTGGGCTCCTCCAATTTATAGAAGACTCATTAGTGTTGATAATCGGGAGAGAGAAATGACAGAGAGATGTTTGCTGAAGATTAGGTTTTTGATATGTCCTGCTCCAATAACCCTCTCCAAGGTGACATGAACAATTTGGTTTATCTTCCATCTATTTGGCCATATTCTTTTGAGTCTACAGGAAATCTATTCTTACATTTTGAAGCCAACGTAAATGTGGAAAAGATAATTTCTATTCATAGAAGTTTTATGCTGAGGGATCTGATGTTCATTATACCAAACTCTAAACTGGAAGTATTTTCCTTCGTATTACTGCGTCATTTACTGATTCTATCCAGCAGCTAACTTATTGTGCTTCCGACTTTAAATCTTTTAGTCAAAAGCAATATCCGATGTGACTGAAATTTTTGTTACCCTATTGTACTTCATTGGCAGATACTTCTTTTAGATCTGAAGCAAAATTTGCTTGCCTCCATGAAAGAGTTATTGAATTGTGGCATGAAGATTCAGATTATGAAAGCATGGGGATGGTTTATTCATTTGCTTGGACAATATGCAATGAAACACAAACATTTTATCAATGAAATGCTGAAAATTCCTGAGCAGACATTTTCTGATTTCGATCCACAAGTTCAGATTGCTGCACTGGTATTCCTCTTTGGTCCTTCCAATTTGAACAGTGTTATACAAAAAGATGCAATCTTAATTCCCAGTCATCATTACAGAATTTGGCAATCTTCATAAATTGTCTGTATATTATTTAGTCATATTGTGCCAGACATGGACTAGTCCAAACAATTCCAATTCCCTGGTATCATTCAGTTTATCTGAATGATCTTCAATACTTAAGTAAATGTTAGCATACTTGCATTTATCTGTCTGATTATCTTAGACACTTATGTAATGTTATTAGTTTATGTGACATTATTATTGTCATGAGTCAAATGACCTGACTGCACCATTTGTGGCTGCAAAGTGTTCTGGGGTATGATAGCCTGTTCCTAAGATGAATAATATTTCAATTCTTCAGCTTTGACAATTGCATTTATTTTGGGTGTTACACTGGCACTCCGGTGCAGGAGGGAGGGAGGGAGGGAGGGGGAGAGAGAGAGAGAGAGAGAGAGACTTTTAGTTTCCAAGATAAATAAACTAAAAAACTTCAATATCGTGTCTAGTGTCACATGTATGGAGTCTTACCTGTTCTAGGAAAGTCTAACGTATGGAATTCTATGGATCAGGGTTGAGTAACCTTATTTTGCACCAATGCTTGCCCTAAATCTATGCAGTGAAACTGTGACTTTCAATTTGCAGGTTGCCTGGGAAAGTATGATTGATGCTTTAGTTCCGCTTCCAATTCAAGCTTCTGAGACTGATGTAGTTCCAATGCTTGGTAAACAAAATATAAAAATATCTGCAGGATGTAGCTATCAGACTGAAGCTGATAATTTTAGAAAAAAGATAAAGCTTCTAATGACACCCTTGATAGGAATCATGTCAAACAAATGTGATATATCTGTGCACATGGCCTGCCTCAACACATGGTCTTATCTGCTACATAAACTTGATACTGCACTAAGCAGTGAGTTGATGATAAAATCTGTTTTGGAGCCTATCCTCGAAGTAATTTTCCGAGTTGGACTTGATAATCGAAGTGTCTGGTTATGGAACATTTGTCTGGATCTGCTTGATGCTTTTACTTCAGCAAGAATTGCAGATACGAATGATGGCCCTCATAATCAGGAGACTAGCAAGTTTTTGGAGAAAAGCTCACTGGTTTGGCCTTTGGAATCTAGCAAATGCTTATGGAAGCCTTATGCAATTAAATGGTCTCCTTGGGACCTAAATCATCTTGACTTCTTTATTAGGATGATTGATAGTGTCATCAACCAAGCATCAAATGCTGCCGTCTCCTTGGAATTCAGAAGGTTGGCACATAATGCTGCCTTAAAGCTATTTAGATCGCTGTTGAGAGCTGTTCAAAGTGTTGTAAAATCTACTTCCATAAGATATGATGAGGTAATGCTATGTCTGAATACAGTTTTTGATTTCTTGAAGAAGGTATGTGAAAAAGTGACTTCAGAAGATGGTATTTTTGCTGATTTACCTGGTGCTTCCCTTAAACTTTTGGAGTTGGTTGCTGAGGAAATAGAACCCTTGATATTGGAATCTCCTCTTTACAAAATGGCAATAGACCTCAAGTGCCTCGATAAGTTAGAACCAGTTTGTAAATTTAGACCTTCATCTTCACCAGGGATATGGTTTATTTCGTATAAGGACATGGTTTCTCCCATAGTATATTTGACTGTACTTTATTTCTCAGTGGCTGTCAAGCTAACGTCTAAGACTGCTGACTTGAACTTATTGACAGACAGGATGTATAGACATGTAAAGTTCTATTTATGCTCTTATGATGCTCTTGAAATTCTTAATGTTTTTGTTGGTTTACTGTTCAAGTATGAGGATTTTGATTGCTTGGGCATCTGGAAAGTTGTTGCCAATTGTCTAAAAGATTATATAGATGATAAAAACCATCCCTCACCATTCATAATGAGATCGGAGAATCATAGTTATCCTATAGTATTGCACCTCCTAACCTATCCCTTTGCTGTATGCTCACACTCCCAAAGACAGCGAGAGCTTCAGCTTCATGATGTTATAGAAGCGTGGAAACTGCTATTTGCTTCTGTCGATTATGATATTCATTTATCATGTTCCCCTGCGGAGAGTTTTTCCAAGGATCTGTTCTCGATGTTGAATGGGTACTTAGATCATATTACTACCACTACCGACAGTGGAGCTGAGCTTCAACAAAGGGACAAGAATCAGTATGCTGACTTGCTATTATTGATTGGAAACATAGGTGTTTGTGTTCTGGAACCACTAATTTCGAAAATATGCTCCAGACGAAGTAAAATGAGGGTGGCCAACAAAAGGACATCAAGCAATGTCAAAAGTTGCATGGAATTCTCTTCCAGGTAAGATATTACCGTGAATAAAAACAAATTGTAGACAATTTAAAAGCTGGCAAAAGATACGAATTGTTAGAAACTTATCAAGATTAATTTTTGCACGCGTATGTTTAGTTCTCTATGTTGTCTTCTGACCAAAGATGAACTTTATTTCCCCTAGTTTTTCTTATGCAAATTGAAAAACAAGTCAATTGCCTAAATAGCATCACCATTTATCACCTCTTACTCAGTGATAAAAGGTTATAATGCGTCATGGTATAATTGTGGTTCACTTTACAAGTTAAAGATTGAAAAGAAAAATGTTAGCATCTTCTCCAGCATTGTTCAGGCCATCATCTAAAACTTGTTGGTTCATTTGTTTCACTGGGTAGGTTGCTGAAGCTGGCTTTTGGAGAAGAAGAAACCGTTTCTCCAATGATTCAGTCTTTAACCTTAAGGTTATTACTAATGCTACGTTTGTATTTGGTACATCTATTTGATTCTTTTGGCATTTGTTTCTCACTGTAGATGTTTCAGGATATTCTCAACTTTGATCCACTTTATAAGCAGCCTTCACTTGAAGGAAGATATTCTTGCATTTGTTGAGGTTTGTGTTTCTCCTTTTTGTTCTACTGTACTGAGGTTTAGAATTCTTACAATAATTTTCGAAAGCCGTGAAGACAGTATTTTATCTCTACAGTTGTTATGAAGTAAGGATGAAGCTGAGACAGATTTCTGTTTTCTTTTTTCCTTTTCCTTCTTCTTCTTCTTTTTTTTTTTAATTTTTTTATCTGTTTTACATTGTTAGCGTACATTCTGGCTTTCACCTGCCTGTATCTGAAGTAAAGAGAATAACCTCAAGTTCCTCCTTGCATATAACTTGGAAATACTAACTAATGCTATATGAAGAAATTTAAGCTGCTAAATATCCTTTGATTGGTTTGTTATAGAAATATCCTTTGTTGTCCATACAAGATGTTTACTTCTGTATTTACTCTTTTTTCTCAGACTATGACAAGTCCTTTACTTGAGTGGCTCTCTCTTGTGGAAGTTAAAGATGAAAGCATTGCCCGTCAACTTCAACAACTATGGACAGAAATCTTGAACAGTTTGCGGAGGAGTCGGCCATCAATTAATTTTGATTCTTCATTCCTCAAGTTCCAAGCATCTCTTCTTGAAAAAACTCTCGATCACTGGAACTTCAACATCTTGGCCAACACCATCAGCTTTTGGAACTCTACATATGGTGAGCAAACACGGTTAGAGTATCCTCAAAACTTGCTATCAGTACTAGACAAGCTTTCAAGAAATGGAAAAATAAACATCTCCAAAACAAACCCGGCAACCAATGGGAGAAGCTATTCTAGAATAACTAGCACTATCGCTTCTCAGAAATACAGAGCGTCTGTAACGCTGAATAGCTGTTCAAAAAGAGTTGAACTTAAAGGGGTTGTGAGCAGTGATTTGCAGGGGAAAAATAATATGCATTCGAGTTCAAAGAGAAAGCAACCCGAGTTAACCGGACATCAAAAAGAAGTCCGACGAGCGCAACAAGGGCGTGCTAGAGACAGCAATGGACACGGCCCAGGAATCCGGACTTATACTAGTGTTGATTTCTCTCAAGTGAATGAAGAATCACAGGAAAACCAGGTAGTTAGAGATGCAGACTCCATCTTGGAGAAGTTAAGAAGAGTTTCTTGACTGTACTGTTTTTGTCAGGGTTCTGTCAGCAGCGGATCGTTTCGTTATTTTCGCTAAGGATCCATCCTGTAGCTTTGGATTTTGTTAAATTTTAACTGTATAGTAGAAAAGTAGAAAACTCAAAAGGATCAAAGAAGTTGCAGTGAGCGGTTTCATCTTGTCAAATTATTGAACCATATCGAGTTCTTGATTTTGTTAAATATTAGTTAACCCCTAAAAAGAATTGAACGAGTAATTGCAAAGGGAACACTAATTGTGTAATATGAGAGAGAATGATTGAATCATTTGAGTAGATTTTTGTCACAACTTCAATCCAAATGGGCATGTGGGCAAATGTAAGCATTGAGTTGACAAGGTCGCCAAATTAAGCGGAGTCTATCCAGTTGCATTCACAGTTGTTTCTGGATTCAAGTCAAACAGGAAAATTGATGTATAACTTTAATATTTAAGAGGAAATCAATGATTGAGATTGGCTTCATCAAAGGGCTTTGCTTCCAAGTTATGTTCTCCGAAAATTTGTCAATGTGTTGGGTCCAAATGATGATCCATTGAAATCAAAGGAGCATAGGAATCTTATCTCTTAATAGTCTTTATGTACTTGTACAATTTGGATTTTAACTTTATTAAATCATTTAATATCACGAATAACAATTCCCTAAAAATCAAAGTTTATGTATAATAAACAATGACTGTCATTCATATATGAGGTTTTCGATACCAAATTCTCTATCCAATATTTATCACGTTTTATTCTGTATAACGTTCAAAACGACATAATTTCATTAAAATTAGGGACTAAATGCATAAATATACTAAAATTACACTACAATTATTAAAACTTAAACCTAACCAAGAAGTGAGTGAACCCTACGACTTAATTTTAATTAAGACAGAATAGGGCAGAAAAAACTTTACAATTATTATAATCTAATCAAGAATTGGGTGAACCCTATGACATAATTTTAATTTAGACATAAAAAATTTTGGACAGAAAATCCCGTGTGGGATTCTTTCAACAAATCTTGTCCCATTTGCACTAATCCAAAATTTAACCATTACATGCTTTTCAAAATAATATAATATATGGGAAACCAACTGTTATGATTTACATTATTGAATCATTAGTGTTTACGGGGACCATTCTATTGGATATGACTATCTATATATATATATATTTACTCCTATAAGTCTTATTTAAGAAAGCATTAAGACCTTTCATGTTGGTCATTAAATGTTTGGTTGGGAAAATGGTTTATGTACTATAATATTGTAAGACCTAGGCTCTTAACCTTAATTATTTTGATGTTTAACAAATAATTATGTTTATGCTAATGGTTCAAAAAGTGTTTCAATGTGATAGATATACAAAGAAGCCAAGCATGGAGCTCTATCATATGGAGAAAGAATTGGAAGAAGCCAAGCATGGAGCTTTATCATATGGAGAAAGAATTAGAAGTGCAAAAGATATGAAAGTATGGTAAATTATGTCATGTCCCCAACCTTAAACCTTATATTATGTAAATAGCTCAAGAAGTTGAATTATTCTTTTAAGGCTCAAGTAAAAATGATTTCAAAATGTTTTTAGTCTTCAAATGAACTTCAAAAGAAGTAGTAAAAGTAAGAAACACACTTGCACAAATTACTACATAGTTGCACAAAGTACTACATAGTTGCACAAATGATTTGAAAAACAAAAATTGAAAACAAGTTCAAAATGGATTGGATCGGACGCCCTAAGTAGACTTTCGGCCGTCCAAAAGATAGGTTCGGACGCCCCCTTGTTTTAAATGATTGTCCGAAATTTTGATGAAAAAATGAAGCACTCTGAAGTTTAGGTTCGGATGGTGCAGAGGAGTTTCGGCCGTCCGAAACTGTCGTGACAGGTTTTGACATGCTTACTGAAAAATAGGTTCGGACGACCTGAGGGTCCGAAACTAGAGTCCGAAACTGTCTCTCTCATCATAACGGCTAGTTTTTGTAATGTCAAACATATACGTTTTTTTGTCATCTTTTTTGATAGTTTAAATACAAGTGAAAACATTAACATTAGATAGGACAACAAACTTGATTCCCTGAGTTTTCATCTTGAAAAACACTCTCTGCAACTCTTGCACTTCACTTTGATTCATCAAGAAACAAAAAGATCAAAATTCTTGAGCCTTTTTTGAGTTCTTCATTTCATTCTTGAGCTATATAGTTTGAGTTGTAATTTTCATCATAGGAATCATACTGTGAGCTTCAATTTATCTTATTCACCCAAACTGTGGGTTGTTGTTTCATTATCAAACAAACATTGTGAGTGATTGTAAAAGGTTTCTCAAGTGAGACTAAAAACCTTGAACTCATAGCTTGGGATAGCTAGTGAGAAGGTTGAGCCTTGGTTGGTTGTAAAAGTGGTTCTTTTGATCTTACCACTGAAAGGAGATCAGTTCATAGTGAAGAGGTTGAAATCCTAAGTTGGGAAACTTGGGTAGTGGATGTAGAGTGCTCTAAGGGGAGACTTGAACAACTATAAATCGATTGTGCCATTGCTCTTTACTACTTTCAGTTTTTACTCTTATTTCATATTGTTCATGCTTTGATATAACTGCAATTGAATTGGAGTGTTGATTCATTGTGTTTCTAGTTCAATATTGTTGGATATTACACTTGTTGCAATTCACACAACTCACTCATTGTTGTTGAATTTGAATTGATTGATATACATATATTTTTAGAAACCTAATTCACCCCCTCTTAGGTTGCCTTTGAGTTAACAAATATATATAATATTATGTAGATCAAATAGAATATAACTTCGGAATAAATTGAAGACCAAATATGAAAAATTAACGTTATCTTGCTATTGTTAAAATCTACATTTGGCATTGTCAAAAAATTTATCACATTTAAAATAAAAAATGAAACAACTAAGCCAAGCATAATAAATAGATAAAAGAATAGAATGAAAGAAAATAAACTTAACTTTAATTATAATTTACTAAGAAAATCCAATTCAATTTTCTATATTTTAAAATTTAATTTATATAAATATAAATAAAAACATGTGTATATAAATATAATATGAGTTACTTCATATAATTGATTAGTGAGATAAAAGTCTATTCCACACTAATAAAAGTACAAAGTTCTAATTAGAGAAAAATAACCGAAAATACAAAGTAAAAATAAAAATGAAATTTCCAATAATAGTGGTAATGCACAATAGCAAAATACTATTTACTATTTCAAAAGAAACAAAAAGTGCAAAACCATCATCCGTTCCCTCTACCGTCCGATCATTTCCCAACTCACCCAATCTTAAACCCATCTGCATCCAACGGCCATAAAAAGAACTCAACTCTACACAGGTACACCTTAGCAACACTCTAACCCATAATAGCAAACAAGTTTGCTCCCCTCACGGTGTAAAAAGGCGCCCCCTAAATCACTCCACTCAGCTTAAGCAGAGAAGCACCCAACCCCAACCCGGCCCACCCAAAAAAACACACAGTCACACACTCTCTCTAGATTTTCTGTTTCTCTCACTATCCGTTTTTTCTCCCATTTCGCAATCGATACGAAAATTTAGATATATACAAACCCTGTATTTATATATACAGGGATAAATCTAACTTGTGTCTGTATTTGCAATTTCTAGGGTTTTTGTATAGCAATCTTCGGAATTTAGATTCAAATGTGGGGGGAATAAAGTAGAGTCAAGTGCGGGCGCAGGGGGTTTTGAGTAGGAAAAAGTTAGGGTTTTTGGGATTAGCTTCGGTACAGTCTATTGCGGTTTTGATTTTTCATTTTCTCTTACTCGATCCGTAAGTGAACACAAAATGGATTTTTCTTCGACTTCGTCACCGACGGCTACTCTAACCGCCGGTGCGGAAATTAATAACAATAACAGAGAAGGTGCTTTGTCGCCGATTGCTGCTTCACCACGCGCGGTGGATGATGACGTGGCTCTCTCCGTGACTGCGGGGCTTGCTAAGGAGGCGGCACTGTTGTTTCAGTCCGGGAAGTTTGTGGAGTGTGTTCACGTGTTGAATCTACTGTTGCACAAGAAAGAAGACGATCCAAAGGTTAATTCAATTTTGTGCCTTGTTTATTTTGTTTAATCTTTTTTTTTTGTTTTATTATTATTTAATCTATGTGCATTGTTGAATAAAGTTTTATTTTCTTTGTAATGTCTGATTGAAGCGAAATTTGGTTCCTGGACTGATTTGGTGCGCGCAGAAGTTAATTACAATTATTTAGGTTGAGAGGTTTTTGTGAACGGCCAAAACTGAAATTTGCATTTTGCTATTTTGTCTTCAACTGCCGGCATTATGAGCTTTATGTTGGGAAATAAAGCTTCAACTGCCGGCACTATTTTGTCTTCAACAAAGTACTAGACATAAGGGAAATAAATTTTGGCAAAAGATAGTTCTTTTTCCAAGAAGTAAAAGAGAAGAGAATATCATGCCAACTCTGTCTTTAGGAATGGTTTATTGTTTTCTTGTGTGACCATTGAGTTTCACTGCATTTTGCTCTATTTATCCTCTAGAGAACTACTGCTTGATTGTAACACTGATTTTCCTGGCCCTTGGCATACTAGTACCCATCAGGCAGGTGCACCTATCTTTAGTGAGTTGTTTATTTTACCTATGCATATTTTATCCGTTGAACCTGGTTGTGTTTTTCTCATACTCATGCCAATTGGTTTATAAATTCTCATCCCTTCTTGTGTGGTGTATGTATGATTTCTTGGATTGTTCCGGTGCAGAAGTCTATAGCCATTAACTGTCTGTCGCAGACACAGATGATGATGACTTTAAAGTTCCTTTCTTGTAATTTTTGTCTGCAAGAAAGGTGTTTATGGTGACTAGTTTATGCTGTAAAAGTTGGGATGTGTAAGTTTTTTCTTGGTTTATAGAGAACTTAACAAAAGGCCTTTACTTTAGGCCATTTGGCCTTGCCACATAACAGAAGGAAGACTGATATTGAGCGCTAGACAGGTGCATTTGTTCTTGTGAGAGGATAATTGCTTTTGCATATTTTACCAGTTGGATCCTATTATGTTCTGTTTTCAGTTTCAAACAATAACTGCCATTAGACAATCAAACCATGTCATGTTAACCTATGGTGTATTTGTTGCAGTTGCTGCAAAATATCACCACGATATATGGTTCTCGGAAGACTATGGCTTTATTTTGATTATTTGCTTACTTATGCTAAACTAAGTTGGTAGGAAGCATGGAATCTGCTCTTATGCGTTTGAACTTTAATCTTTCTTAAATATTAGCTCAATTGTTCACTCTTTGAGTTGCCCTTTAAGGCACCAGTCATCTATGTGGTTGAGTTGCATAGAAAAGATTCTTTGGCAGCTCGATGTCTTCCAGGTCATTTGATACTCAAAATATTGTCTTTCTAGTGGGAAAGCAACTACCCTGCAAAAATTGCACACATCAGTTTGTAACGCATCCTTGTTGATCTATTTGTGACATATTCTCTTCACTTCTGTGCTCCTTTTGTCAATTATTAGTCCTTTTGCTTGTTATTTATAGTTATTGAATTTTAGTTGTGAATTCTGGTTTTGGCAGTCCAATTGAAATTCTCTTGACTTTCTTTTGTCATTGAATTAGAACTTCTGAATTTTTTATTTTCTTTCTGGCGGTGATGTTTTGCAGTCAATGAAGTTAAGATATTTAGGGTTAGAAATTTGTATGCAATCGTTAAGTTTCATTTCATGGTGACTTGTTTGCAACCTTGAAGTTAGAGTCAAAAGTAATGGTTGGATCTTTTGCATTTGGGCTTTTCTGTTTTGTCTTCGATTTAAACTCATACTTCTTGCTTTACACTTTTCTTGATCTTAGATTCCTCACAACATTGCTATTGCGGAAAGCTTTCAAGATGGTTGTTCAGATCCTAAGAAGCTTCTTGAAGTACTGAATAATGTTAAGGTATGTGTTTGTTTTGACCTTTTGGTGCTTTTAAGATATTCTGGTTACATTGGAAAATGAGCTTTTTTCCCCTTGAACCCCGCTTCGTCGATATCGATATGTCTATGGTTGTCATGTAAATGCTTAAAATTAGTATTTGCATTCCTGTCAATGTCATCCCTTGTGTAGTCACAATTTCGTTAGTAATTGTTGTATATTCCTCATTTGTTAGTTCTTTAAGCAGAAAAGCCTTTGCATTTTCATCAATGCCGTGACATACATGTTATGATTTTCATTGAGAGATGAGGTTGGGTACTCACTAGATCAGTTTTTTCTTATCTAAAACCGTTCTTTAGCAATTGAGTGGCCAAGTATGAAATGGCAGTTCTCTCAGTTTATCCTGTACTTTTCAACATTGTGTATATAAATCGAAATTTTCTTTGTGCTCAGATCTCATTATTTTTGGTTCATGTTTTGTGCTAAGTGGGCATAATTTCTCAATTTTAAACAACAAACTTCGAGAATAAGAAAAATCAAGAAAATCATTTAAAAAGTAACCTTGGGTGACAATGTGGTCTATCAACTTAGAATTCAAACCAGTTAAGTACAATTGCTAAAATAAGTAGGAAAGATTAAATGAGGGATAAGAAAGAATAAGTAAGAAAGAATAAATCAAAGTTTTCTTTGTGTTCAGATCTCATTATTTTTGGTTCATGTTTTGTGCTAAGTAGGCATAATTTCTCAATTTTAAACAACAAACTTCGAGAATAAATCAAGAAAATCAGTTAAAAAGTAACCTTGGGTGACAATGTGGTTTATCAACTTAGAATTCAAACCAGTTAAGTACAATTGCTAAAATAAGTAAGAAAGATTAAATGAGGGAAAATAAATGTTCTACTTTTCGGGTGGAATAGAATATGAGAATTAGTGTACAAACAACACAAAGCTTTGAAGAAGAAAATACCATACCAATGTTTAACAACAGTAATCCTATTATCTCTTTCTACTTTATCATTACAAATTCCAAATTACGACGAACAGCATTTATAGGAGCCTTCTCATATTTGCATGGCCATAGATGTTTTACTTCTCAGGTGGAATAAAAGATCAGAAAACTGTTGCCATTTGGTTTTTATATGATGTTCATGGCCATAGATGTTTTACTTCTCAGGTGGAATAAAAGATCAGAAAACTGTTGCCATTTGGTTTTATATGATGTTCTTGAGATACAAATGAGTAGTTGAAAGTTTATGTTTTAGAACTTTTTACTTAATTTCAGAAGTGTATGTAGGAAACTTGCATAATTAGAATCGGGCTACATCTCTCCACATTTAATACAGAAAGATCGAAGCGAGTTATGATGAACAGCATTTATAGGAGCCTTCTCATATTTGCATGTTTATAGATGTTTTACTTCTCAGGTGGAATAAAAGATCAGAAAACTGTTGCCTTTTGGTTTTATATGATGTTCTTGAGATACAAATGATTAGTTGAAAGTTTATGTTTTAGAACTTTTACATAACTTCAGAAGTGTACGTAGGAAACTTGCATAATTAGAATTGGGCTACATCTCTCCACATTGAATACAGAAAGATTGAAGCGTGTCATGAAACTTGGTATTGCCGTGTTGGAGTTTGGTGTGCCCCTACTCCATCTTTCAAGTAACTTTTGTCCTCGTATAGTCTGACATCTAGTTACTCCATTATCTTTGATTTCCCTTTCAGAAACGAAGTGAAGATCTTGCTCATACTTCCGAGGAGCAACAATCAGATTCTGCTGGCAACACTAGCAAAATCGCAGTTGGAAATAAAGGAAATAGTAACTTGGCACTTCCGTTTTCACCTTCAAGTAGTTTGCCTGTTGTGTACAGTGATGAATTTGATACATCTGTTGCAATGTTTAACATGGTATGGTCAATTGAATTGACTGCTCTGACTTTCTTGTCTTGAATGTCAATCTGAATAACTGCTTGTATTTTCAGGCAGTTATCTGGTTCCATCTCCATGAATATGCAAAATCGTTTTCAATTTTGGATTCGTTGTATCAGAATATTGAACCAATAGATGAGGTAAATGATTGTGAACTAACTGTTTTGCTATGTGTTTTTACGGCTTATATATTAACATCGGAGTGCTTGCAGGGAACAGCTCTTCGAATTTGCCTTCTATTATTGGATGTAGCATTAGTTTCCAACCATGCATCTAGATCTGCTGTAAGTTTAATGCTAGATTCACTTGTTCACTTTTTGCAAATATTGAAGTTTATATTTGGCCAATGCAATATTTGGGACTGGTTAACATGGACTCTGAAAGTAGCTTATGTTTTCTACTTTGGGGCTTGTTACTTTATTTTGATATGGTTATTGACATATATGAATTACTTCTTCTGTTAAAACCTCTTGAATTATGGAGCATAGTGAAATGGAGAAAATTTAGTTGATATAGCCACAACATGGCAAAGAAAAAATTAAACCCACTTAGTGCAAATTAGAAACAACAGTTGTGCATATTATCGAAAACTGAATGCCAACTCATGGCGAGGGCATAATTTCCGGCTAAATAGATAGAATGCTAATCTCATGGTGAGGATATAATTTCCTGCTAAATGGATAGAACTTCTTGTCTGGTTGGAAAGCCGAGTTTGAAGGATAATGAGAAAGTTTTGTTACTCTGCCATTGTTTGTTTGCACTGTATGTTTCTTACTTAACTGACCCAAAAAGTTGTCTGTATCAGTTGTTAAAGATGATCAGATGTAAAATTGATAAATGTCCTTGATAAAACTTCTGTGCCTTAAAGGAAAATTAATTACAGAATTTTTAGATATGTGGTTGTGTCTAAAATTTTTTAAATGTCTTTGCCTCCAAGTATTGATCCAGTAAATGCACAACTCTATTATTGTGTGCCTAGTCAAATTTGCACATAAATAGGATTGCTGGTATACTAATGAAAAATAATCCTAGCATGCCCATATTTAGCGTTGTAGTAAAGAAAATTTGCAGTAAAATTTTGTAGCTTCTTGTGCTAACTTCGTTGCTGCTGAATTATTTTTATTTCTTTTTGCAGTTTCTCAGGATTTCTTATTTTTTTTTATTTCATCCGAGGAAGTTGTTGATGATCTGTGTAAAACTTGAAATTTTGCTTCTATATTTTGTTACCTGAAAATTTTCTATACCATCAATCTGCATTTTCATGCTCCTGTGATATAATTTGCTATAATATGATTACAAAAGAGTGGTTTTCCATATTTTTGATTCTTTTTCTTTCTCTTATAACATGAAATCCACAGAGTGATGAACATTTTAATGTCTCTCTCTGGTATGTTATATAAGCAATTTCAAGGGGCCTGTAGTTTTGGCTGTCGTGGTTTGCTCTCTAGAGGTGCATTCAAGTATCCCTATTGAGATGAACTTATGTTTAATCTGGTTTGTTACAAGGAGGGCCAAACTGTAGAGACTGTGTTGACCACTGCCGTCAGTGTTTTAGGAAGGGATATGTTACTAATCTAATTGTTGGACATAATTATTTTTGCATGAATTGAGGGGCTATTTCATGTATCAAACTCATACATAAGCTATGGCCTTGCAAATCATAATTGAGGCTCACTTTTACTTTACTACTCTTAGAGTTGAATTATTTAGTGAAAACTGGGAGATCTGATAGATTTTGAAGTAGGTGTGTCTTGCATGTGTTCACTTGGAACTTCCCTGATATGATAACCTTTAATTTGTGCCCCAAGCATTTCAGTGGAGATAGATTGGAATCACATTGTAATTCTTCATATTGTTCTGGTTTCTGTAATTTTTATGTTAGTTTAGTCGGGAGTTATATTATTGGGTAAGCAGTAACTTATTATTCTGAAGGCATTTGCTTCTTGGAGATAATGCTTTAAAATGGAAATCGAACTGGTAAAGTGGATTGTGGTCATTTCCTGGCCTGGTGATGAGGTTGCAGGTGGCATATAACGGCCTAATATGGTCTCTTTTGTTCCTATTTAGTTTCTGATCCCTTCTCATTGTGTGGTGCTGGGTTGGTTAAATTGATTCAATGTTAGGTTGCTTTGTCCTACCTGTGCGATGTTGACCTTTTGAAATTCTTTATTCCAATTCATAAAGGATCAAACTTTTATTGCTTTAGCTGTTCAACAGTTCTTTCTTCCCGGTCTTCGGACTGTTAAGTTTTTCAATGCTTTCAGATGAAGTTGAAGATACGTGGTTCCCTCAATACATTTTTGTACTGGCAGGAAAGAGCATGATCTTTGTGTTGTGTTGTTTCTTACCTTTGTTGTTTGATTGTAACTTTTTATAGTTATGCTACTGTGATCTTTTTTCAATATCCGAACCTTTTTAAATCTCTGCTATTTTGGTCCTGATTTAATTATGGTTTTTCTTGTTTAGGATGTGATTAGCTATTTGGAGAAAGTGTTTTGTGTCAATAGCATGACAAACCAAGTAGACAATGGAAGCTCGTCGCATCAACCTACTATCATGTCAAAATCTTCACTTTCCTCCATTGCTGCTAGTTCCGATGCCTCACATTCTGATTCAGCTCCTTCAGCAAATGCATTGGAAAGTTCTTTGTCTGGAACATTGTCAGATGAGGGACTTGAAGATGAATCACTATTAACGTCGCTGGGTATTGGGGGAGAGAACCTGCCAAGACCATCTAGCCTCCAGTTTGTTAATGATCCTTCAAAGACTCAAACTGGGGATTCTGTTTCAACCATTGATATGAGGCTTAAGTTGCACCTTTACAAGGTTAGTTTTCTGCTCCTTACCAGGAACCTCAAGGCAGCTAAGCGTGAAGTTAAAATGGCTATGAATATAGCGCGTGGAAAAGATTATACAATGGCGCTTTATTTGAAGTCACAGCTTGAGTATGCTCGTGGAAACCACCGCAAAGCAATCAAACTATTGATGGCATCAAGTAATCGGACCGAAATGGGAATTTCTAGCATATTTTACAACAACCTTGGCTGCATATATTATCGACTTGGAAAGTATCATGCCTCAACTGTATTGTTTTCAAAAGCTTTGAGTAATAGCTCAGCACTCCGCATGGAAAAACCTTTGAAGCTAGCAACTCTGTCACAGGATAAGTCTTTGCAGATAGTATATAACTGTGGCTTGCTGTACTTGGCTCGTGGAAAACCATTACCTGCTGCTCGATGTTTTCATAAGGCTAGTATAACTCTCTATAACAGGCCTCTCCTGTGGCTGAGAATCGCCGAGTGTTGCCTCATGGCACTGGAGAAGGGACTTCTGAAGTCTAGTTATTCTACTCCATCTGATGGCCTTGATGTTAAAGTTCATGTTATTGGTGAAGGAAAATGGAGGCAAGTTTCATTGGAAGATGGAGTTTCAAGAAATGGGAAGCTGGAAGTTGTTGGAAGAGAAGAATTTTCTTTTAGCAATGACCGACAGCCCAATCTGTCGGTATCCCTTGCTCGGCAATGTCTTTTAAATGCATTTCACTTGCTTGAAAGTTCTGCCTCAATATACTCCAAGTTTGGTTTGGTTTCAAATTCTGCTACTGAAGGAAGTCAATCAGGAGAATCATTGTCATCCAAGGGTATAAGCTATAATAATATAGCTGGTGGTGATCCTAAGGCATCAAATCCAGAAGGAGGCTCAAGTCAGGCAAATGCAAATGGAGAGGTAAAAGAACATAAGGGTGGAACTGGTCAAAACACCTTTTTACTGAAGTCTGCTTATGATTATGAAGATATATCTAGAAAAGAGTACCAGATGATCAAACAGGCTACTCTTGCTGATTTAGCATATATAGAGTTAGAGTTGGGAAACCCATTAAAGGCTTTGTCCACAGCAAGGTCTCTTTTGAAACTTTCCGAGTGTTCCAGAATATATTTCTTTCTTGGAAATTTGTATGCAGCTGAGGCTTTATGCCAACTGAACCGGCCAAAGGAAGCTGCTGAGCACTTGTTTGTGTATATGGCTGGTGGGGAAAATGTGGAATTGCCATACAGCCAAGATGACTTTGAAAAGTGGAGAGTGGAAAAAGTGTTGGATTGCGAGGAGACAAATGGTGGGTCTGTTAATGCTGTTAATGCTTCGTCACCTGATGAATGTCAAGGTTTTGTATTCCTTAAGCCTGAAGAAGCTCGTGGAACTCTAAATGCAAATCTAGCTGCCCTCTCAGCGATGCAAGGAGATCTTGAGCAGGCTCAGCAATTTGTTGTGCAAGCATTCTCCATACTACCCAACAGTCCGCAAGTTATTCTTACTGCCATTTACTTGGATCTTCTGCATGGGAGGACTCAGGACGCCCTTGCAAAGTTGAAACAGTGTAATCGTATAAGGTTCCTTCCTGGTAGATTGACATTGGATGTCTCCAGTTGATGGCTCGCGGGTTGTATCGGTGGTTTTGTCAGGTCTTGTTCAACCTATTTCTTACTCTGAGTTAGCAGGTAGGTTAGCAATCCTTTGAAGAAGGATTTGTAACATATATATAGTTGAAATCAGGAAATAAGTTTTACGTTTCAATTTTTTGCTTCTTAAAAATTTTTCCTGTAGGGTGTAGTAATAGGTGGTGTAGATGGGGGATTATTTGGTTGTCTCTGAAGCCCCGCCTAAAAGATTTGAGATGTAGTTTTGATTCAGAGAATTGTGTTTTAGATCCTGACCTTAGCTCAGCAGCTTTGAATTTGTAGAGGATATGTGTCATCGAGAGGGATCAATCAAAGAAAGTTTTTCTTTTCTTTTGGATGTTCGTGTAAGGTCATGTTTCATGGTGGCTCCAGTTCCTGTATAACTATCTAGTTCATTGTAGTTGAAAAGTAGCCTAAAATCTGTCCTAGTAAACAATGTTCAATCAGCAGCCGCACCTTTGTTATCGCGGTTTTTGAATTGGATAGTGTTCCTGCTATTTGGACAATGAAATTATCTTTTAAGAAAGTATTTGGTTTCTTAGGATGGGTTGTGAAATTGGATGAATTTCAGATTGTGTAGGCTTTGATGGACTTGTTCTAATTAACGCTTCTCTAAATGCCAAACACTCTAAAAATTTTCCTGTAGCAATTTAGTGGTCAATTTTGATTATGGAGTTGAGGTTACACAATTCTTAGTCCACATATTATCGAGTGGCAAAGGCCTTTTAAGTATTTTTTTTTCCCTCTGTCGCTCTTTTCTTAAGTCATCCAAATTACATTCCTCGTACGCCCTGCTAAATTCGTTTTTTTTTTCTCCCAGAATTATTATTATTTTTTTCAATCATTGCAAAATTATTCAAAATACAAAAGTATGGCTATCTGGCGACTAGCGTTTGACTAAGACATTAGTGGATGTGAACCATCTGGTCCCAAAATCACGACCACAACTATACACTCACGGAGTCACGGTTTCGCCGCTCATGGTTGTTTTTTTTTTTTTTTTTTTTATCAACTTGAGTTCGTGACGTTTTCTTGATATTATTACTGTCAAAATATTTTACCTCTACTCCGTCTTATTCACATTTCCTTGCAGCTTAAAGTAAAATGTTACTGTTTCTTTCTCCTCTGTAAAAGCACGGGTTAAGAAATTCATACTCTATTTGCAGTTTAAGAAACTGTAAAAGATAACAGGGTAAATTCTCTTGGATTATTATTATGTTAAGCAGCTTATTTTATTTAGTTGTAACAGTACTCGCTCCCAATTAATTTCGAAAAAAAAGAGGAATATTGAAATTAAAGTAAGCTGAATTTGAGTTGACATGCATATAAAAATTGTCCAACGTCGCGACGAGCACTCCCAATGTCGCTCACTAGAAAAATTTAGAAATTGATATTTTTTTTCACGTCGCGACCCAGGTTTAATAATTTTGGAGGAGACAAAGTTACAAAAAGTGCAAAAGCATGAAAAATGAGCATAAAAGGAGTAAAAGTGACAGCAATCCATCCAAGTCAATGCTCAAGAGGAATATTGTAAATTAAAGTAAGCTGAATTTATAGTTGACATGCATATATATGCTGTATACATAATGTAGTGACATGCAAACCTCTGGTGTTAATTTGTTAATGCAAGAAGAACCATTGAGAATGATTGAAGGAGCACAAGTGAGGTGTGTACGTACCTTGCCATAACTGTCTGTTTCAATTCATAATACTTGAGAAGATGATCTGAGTTTTTGTTTTTGATGAACTGAGCAGTAGGCTCAAAGGGTGAAGTGATGAGAAATGGCAAAGTTAAATAATATAAGCTGGCTAGCTGCATTTTCCGACACCACACATTGTGGAGGGGGCCAAAGACAAACAAAATTCATGTGCCTCCCTACTTTGTAATGGACCACGAATAATCATCCAGAAAAAGAGCTAGCAAGAAACCTTCTCTCTGGACAATTTCCCATGTCGCATATATATATATATCTTTCTCTCTTTTTCTTGTACAAAGAATCACATGTCATCTTGTAACAGTATCAGGATCAGGCCCTTTGCAATTTGAATCCTAGAATTAACATAGTTTTTTAGTTAAAAGCCTTCAAGGTCAACTAACTTGGCTTGTCCAATAGAGAGTTAAACCTACAATATTGGAGTAAGTTCTAAAATCAAATTCAAAGTCAAATTGATGCCAGTCACCCTTCTTGTCTGTGAGGTGAATTTCTCTCCCTCAAACCTCTCTTGAGTTAGGAAAAAAAAAAAAAAAAGCCTTAAAGGTCACAAGAGGTACGAAATTATTGCAATCTGTTTTTTTTGGTGGCTTATCATGAGCAATATTTTAGTTAAGCAGGGTTTGAATTGACTTAGTTAGTTCATATTATGATCTTGAGCGAGGAGAGGAATGGATTGCTCTAGTTAAAGAAGTTATATATGGAAAATGCATGAGTTACAACATCTTAATGTGATAAATTAAAAGAGAATAATATTATTTGTTAAGAATCTAGACAATATTTTGTATGAACCCTCCAACTAATTAAGCGAGGGATTAATTGTCGATCTGTATATATATATATAATTAAAACGTAGATTTTTTTTTTAGGAGTTTTGTAAATATCATCTCCAGCATTCTTAGGATGAAACTTCATAGCTAGGTAGGTAGGAAAGGGACTTATAAACTGATCATCGTATTGGTATGAATATAATATATATATTCACACAGAAGCCTGATTTTTGAATTCTTGTAAAAGTAAAATACATAGACCTTCATCAGTAATTAATGGTACGTGCATGTCCTTGCATGCATGGACGCATGCAGTGCTAACGTACAAACGACAAAAATCCAAAGGCCCCCAAAACACAGGAAAAAACAAAGGCAAAAAATGAGGAACCATATTGACTGATAAAGCATCTTAATTAATTCATTCGTTGCCTACGCGATTACAAGCACACATGAAACAATTCAAATCCAATGAATTCGTGTTCAATAAAAACAAAAGTAACACTTCCAAACAAAGACGAAATGATGAGAAACAAGAGGGAGAAGGATAGAGATGAAATCAAATTAGAAATTAACTCGACATCCTCTCATGTCGATAAGATTTTTTTGCATCCAGCAATCTAGCTAGCCTCCCACCTGCAAACACCACCATCCTTCATGAGATCTCCCATTATCTATAGTTAAAGAATTATCCTAGCTACTTCCCAATTTTGTTCTGATTAACAATTGATGTCTGAATATTGAATGTGATACACGTTCTAAAAGGGTTGCCGAAGAAGAAAGAAATATTATTGGTGCGTACTACTATTAATGTATAAGCTAAGAAAAGACTAAAAAAGTAGTCTCATTACAGTACTAATTAAGTTCATTAAAATCAAAGACAAGCATCCCAAAAGGTTTTACTAACTTTGAGTTATGGCTTCAGTAATAAAGACTAAAGAAATGTCAGCATTATCAGTAATTAAAATTTAAAAACAATCATAAAGCATGCAAAAAGGCTTACTTACCAACTTAGATTGATGCCATTAGATTTCATAATCAAGTATGCTGATAAACCATGAAAATTAGGGTAAACTAAAAGTGAAAGGAAAAGTTAAAAATGCGCATGGCTTGAGGAGTACTTAACTTTGGTCTAGAGAGAACAAGTGTAACCAGGGGGTGGTGTCTTCCCACAAGTAACAAGGAGCTCAAGTGCAATCGGGACATAAAGGTTGAGGTTGAGGAGCTTCAACTTGAGTGTTGTACACAAGCAAGCCGCAGCTTCTAAAGAAACAAGTCCTGAAAGAACCGGACAGCATTCATTGACAGCAGGATCGCCAAGACCAATGTGGATTAACCCTCCAAGAAGATCCACGCATGCTCCAAGTTTTAGAGTATCAATGGGGCATGTATCTTTCTTTGCTGGTGGTGGTGGGCAGGGCTTCGCTTTTGGGGTTGGGTTGGTGATGACTGGTGGCACGGTCACAGGAGGTATAGTCACTGGTGGTACGGTCACTGGAGGAAGCGTAACGGGTGGAATGGGCACAGGAGGAAGGGTGATTGGAGGTTTCACAACAGGCGGTAAAGTTACAGGGGGTAGGGTTATGGGAGGCTTTGTAATCGGAGGCAAGACCACAGGGGGGAGAGTGATGGGACTTTTGGGAGTCTTTGGAGTCTTGGGAGAACTCTTGGGCGTCCTGCGCTTAGGGGGCCTGCCGCAAGAGCCACAGTCAAGAATGGGATCGGCAGAGGCAATGAAGAGCATGGAGAGGATAAAAAGAGCCGTAATCTTGGAGAAATCCATGTTTGAGTGGAGGCAAGAAGAAATGTGATTGGCGAGGAATGAATGAATGATAGTGCATGAAGAATTTAGATGAATGACAGTAAGTTATATAATAGATTGAGTGAAGGAAAGATTGAAAGAAAACAAAAACAACCCTAAAAGCAAAGCACGTGAACATGGGGTGGGCTCAATGGGAGCTGCCAAATTTTGCCAGTTGGCAACTCACCCTCAACCTCAACTTCAACTATGCCCCGGCAATATTGCATCAATCTCACTGATCTCTTCCCACTCCCATTGTTAATTTTATCGATCTATCCCGCTTTCACTGTAAATTTTTGGACCATTCATGTACTGTACTGGTAATGGTATGTATATAATGCACATTTGCAGCAACATCATCCACATTTAAATGGATGCTGTCCAGTAATTCTTTCGATTATATATTTTTTTCTTTTTAATGGTTCAATATTGGAGAATCAGTTTTCCAAGTGTAACTTTGATACTACTTTGTGTTATGAAGTAGTATAACAGAGATCAGATTTTCCCTCTAGAATTATTCTGTCCTATTCAAACGACCTAATTTATCAAGAATTAGGGATTAAAAATATAAATTCATTAAAATTATTTTACAATTATTAGATTATAACCGATAGATGAGTGAACCCTCGTTTCAGTATAACAATGGATGAAGTAGTATTACTCGTAATCCGTTTTCTTTCTTGGCTAGATTGATGTTAATGAGGTACTACACCTCTAAAATACTATCTTTCTTGGCTACATATATATCCTATCCATGTCGATGTTACCTTATGTTTGCATAAAGTTGCAAAACTATATATATTTAGAAAATACAAAAAGAAAGTTTATGATTTCATAGTTGCATGCATTTTATTTTTACCAAAATGATAGTAATAAAATTGAGCTCTATAATATATATACACGAGCGACTAATGATGGCAGATATGCAAATAAATATTTCACCAGAAGCAAGCCTTTCAATTCTTGATAAAGTTTCAAGTTACAGAGCTAATTAATTCTGATATTTTTATTCAAAGAGGACAGATCACATCCGATGGGAAGCCCATAATTGTTGATTTTACGTTGAAAAGTATCTTAACACTGAGGAATCCCCACGTTACTTCTTCAGATACATCACTTATCCTAACATTTGTTTGCAAGTGCAGATGCATGTGGCGACTTCGATTGCTTTTTGCATATTCAAAATCGAAATTTGGCCAAGTTAATTTGCAGGTTTGATAAAAAGAAAAATTAAAACGACGGTTATGTTATACCATAATCGGGTTAATTAAATGTTTATTTAATTAGTACATCTTATGATTGCGTCCAAGAATTAATCATATCGTTCCATTAATGCTTGCAAATTTAGAGTAATGGACTGTATTAATTCTTCAGCAATTCCAGCATCGTTGAGTGCAGAACTGCAGAACAAAAGAACGGCAGATAATTCAACCTCATAGTATAGTATAAGTTAATTTGTTGGTGTGTGTGAATTAATTGTTTGAAGAACTTTGATCCTGCACTGTGTGGTTATCGTATATTCGTATTCATGCGAGCTGGTGTCCTATGCTTTACGGCTTCTGCTGCTACTTTGATACTGATATATCATGCCCTTCTTTTTCCCTTTTTAAGAGAAACAAACTTTGGTTAAGACAAGTTGATTATCAATTTTCTCATTCCTAGCTTGGGTCCGCCATCCCCTCAACAGAGACGTCAATTCGATCTCTATGCTTTGTTTTTTTTTTCACAGGATCCCTACAAGCACGTAGATCCCATCTTCAAAAGAAGTAGAATAATATTTCGAATATTACTTTCCTGAATCTATATCCTGACCTTTTAAACTTGTAGCTACGCTGATGTTCTTGGAAATGTTCATCTATTTGTTTGATAATTGAAATTCAAAAGTTCAAGAACATTATAGGTTTAGCCCAGTGATCAGTCGAGACTTCCTAAAGAATTGATGAACTTATGAGCCAGGAGATTAAGTGGGCATGTTTCCCACTAGCCATGATCGACTGTGGCCAATTTCGTCTGTGACGAAGGACCCATGAAGAAAGTACAAAATGTAAGTAGAAAAACTCGTCTGTGACTGTTCTGGTGATGCCCTATTCGACTAATTTCTACCTGTGACTTACTGGCCACTGCTAGTGCCTTTTTCTGTGCATATACAAAGGAGTTTAATCATTGGTAGCCTTTTTCTCTGCGTAGAGGAGTTTGAGGAATCAAACTTAGGAATGTTTTCTTGTTTATATACATAGGTATCAACTATCAAACTATTTAAGATTTTCTTTCACAACTATTGGCAAATCCTCAAAAGAAACGTTTTATGATTGATGCTAAAATATTAACTTTAATAATGTACGTAGAAAGTGTTAATCTATAAAACTGACTCGTGATTAGGCATCATTAAGTAAATTGTGATCAAGGGACCAAGCTCATGAAAATTAATAAGAAAGAATTTGTTTGATCAAATTGTTGTTTTATATTAATAACATTTGGGTTCCAATATCGATCATTGTGCATTCAAGATAAAATATAGATTCGTTTTAAATTTTAATAGACAATATAAATTGTATAATGGATCACTCAAAGTCGTAATTTAAAATCTGCAAACATGCAATAAAACTGCATCGGAGCAAGAATAATATACAAGTGAAAACTTCATATGAGGAGAGGCAAAGGGGGGCTTGGTACAGCTAGAGGTCGTGGATGCATCAGCATCAAACATGGTCACCACTCATATTTTCACAACTCACAAAGGAGGAGGAACGTTGTTGGTCTTGTTGGGGTGGGGTGTTCATCCGTGAATGGTGTCTTGTTGGCTGAATCATTTTTTGTAAGTTTGTGCACATCCGTGATTCTGAAATCCTCATCCTGATGTGATTGGTCGTACTCTTTTCTTTTCTTTTTCTTTTTCTTTCACTGCATGCTCTTTCTTTTTCCCCAGCCATTGTTTCAGTAAACTGATTGTCACCTGCTTCACAAAATTTTCAAGAGGTAACATGGCCAATACATTCACCACCACATATATAGTACAGAGATACACAATATTACTTGGACAAATGACCCTGTTTAATTTGCTGCTTTATAGGATCGTACGTATAATACGATGTGATGATATAATTCCTTTGACAAAGAAATACTTCGAACAAACAAACAAAGACAGAAAGCACGATAAAGAGAGCAAACACGAGCTGGAATGACTGAAGCCAAACTGAAGAGGATGCAGTTGGCAGCCAGTGGTTTCAGTAAAATTTTTACTGGGAGAAAACCCACGCCAGTAGTTTCAACAAAAGGCCAATTAATTCCAACACCATTTTTACGTGTAGTCACCTTGATTTGTTAAAAAGAGACGACTACCCCAAGTCAGAAGTAACCGACATCGATCTATGCCATATGCTGTCCAAAGAACTTTTATGGGCAAGATTGATTTATTAATTCTACTTTGAAACTACTATACTGTCAAGAACAAAATTGTTTAATTATGTAGGTAAATTTAGAGTAGGATACATGCATGTATATCTGTTTAAAGGTAAAATCCATATATCTTTGGAATGTTTTAATTAGAAATACACGTTATATACACAACTTCTTTCAAGTTTCAACACAAATAGGCAAATGGCATTTTGAAATGTCCAAAAAAAATTTAATACTAGCATGTTTTGAGCCAAAGATCATCAGCTTCAGAAAGACAATTAATGTGTGAAAATTCTGGAACTCAGGCAAGGTTTAGCATACGAATCATTTGAACACTGCAAGCCACAAATTCTTGCACAGTTGCGATGCATGGGACATTAGAGCTCTTAATTAAAATTGTCCTGTGTCTTGTCCTAGTTGCAGTTGCAGGGGGGGGGGGGGGGGGGGGGGGGTGAGGGGCTTGTACAGCAGTAAATTCCAATGCTTTAGATTTCCTCGTGTAATGAATGGTTCTAAGGTGTCTATTCTACCCATCAGATGATTCGATGATGAGATAAAGTTGGGTTGATTTTGGTGGCTCTGCTTTGTTTAGATTTAACCCTTGAAAGATAAAAAAAAAAAAAAAAAAACAAGACGATCGATCTGCAAAATGAATAAAGAAACAAAACGATCGAGAGGGGAGACAAAAGAAGCCAATATTATTATTATTATTATAGCTAGCTAGCTAGGGAGACTAAATGGCTTAGCCTTATCCATTCATTTAGCAATCATATGAGAGTTTGATACCCAGAGGAGAGACATTTCATAAGAAATTAATGTGATGGAATCACAATAACGTTACAGTTTGTTCTAATTAGTGAACTTTTTTTAAACAAAATTTTTGGAAATTGAACTAGATTTGAGTTCAGGAGGGGGAAAAGATTTTGTGAGTTATAGCACACGATTTTTTTAGCCAAAATGGCAAGTTTGAAAAATTGGTCGTCGTTGGCCCTTTTTGTGACTGTCTTGCACTCATATCAAATGACGATGTGCTACCTAATGAATGGTGTAAAAAAATGGAAAGTTCAAAAATTTTTAAAATCATCAATTTTTGTGAGTTATAAATAGGTTTTTTTTGCCAAAATGGCACGTTTCAAAAATGTGTCATCGTTGGTCGTTTTTCTGACTATTTTGCACTCACATCAAAAGACGATATGCTATATAATGAATGGTGTGAAAATTATTGGAATTTTAAAATTTTGAAAAATGACCAATTTTTGTGAGTTATAGCACACATTTTTTTTTTGCCAAAATGACAAGTTTGAAAAATTGGTGCAAAATCACAAGTTTTAAAAATTTGTCATCGTTTAACATTTTTAAGCCTGTTTTGTGATCATATCAATTGATGATGTGCGATTTAATGAATGATGTGAAAAAATGGAAAAGTTAGAAATTTTGAAAATTGACCAATTTTTGTGGCCAAAATGGAAGTTTCAAAAATTGGTCGTTGTTGGCTCTTTTCTTGACTATTTTGCACCCACATTAAAAGACGTTTTGCTATCTAATGATTGGTGTGAAAAAAATTGAAAGTTAAAATTTTTTAAAAACGACCAATTTTTGTGAGTTATAACACATGTTCTTTTCTAAAATAGCAAGTTTTAAAAAGTGGTGAAAAATCGTAAGTTTTAAAAATTTGTCATCGTTTAACATGTTTAAGCCTGTTTTGCAATCGTGTCAAATGGCTATGTGATATCTAATGAATGGTGTGTTAAAAACTGGGAAAGTTAGAAATTTTGAAAAATGATTAATTTTTGTGAGTTATAGCACACATTTTTTTGGCCAAATTGGCAAGTTTGAAAAATTGGTCATCGTTCTCCGTTTTTGTGACTATTTTGCACTCTTATCAAATGAGGATGTGCTATCTAATGAATGGTGTGAAAAAAAAGGAAAAGTTAGAAAATTTGAAAATTGACCAATTTTTGTGAGTTAGAGCACAAGTTTATTTGGCCAAAATGGCAAGTTTCAAAAATTGGTCGTTGTTGACTGTTTTATTGACTGTTTTCCACTCAAATCAAAAGACGACGTGCTATCTAATGAATGGTGTGAAAAAAAATTGAATGTTAAAATTTTTTAAAAACGACCAATTTTTGTGAGTTATAACACACGTTTTTTTTCTAAAATAGCAAGTTTTAAAACGTGGTGCAAAATCGTAAGTTTGAAAAATTTGTCATCGTTTAACATGCTTAAGCCTTTTCTGCAATCGTATCAAATGGCAATGTGATATCTAATGAATGGTGTTAAAAAATGGGAAAGTTAGAAATTTTGAGAAATGACCAATTTCTGTGAGTTATAGCACACGTTTTTTTGGCCAAAATGGCAAGTTTAAAAAATTGGTTATCGTTGGCCGTTTTCGTGACTATTTTTCACTCTTATCAAATGACGATGTGCTATCTAATGAATGGTGTGATAAAAAGAAAAAAATTCAACATTTTAAAAATCACCCAATTTTGTGAGTTATAACTCACGTTTTTTGGCTAAAATGGCAAGTTCCAAAAATGTGTCATCGTTGGCCGTTTTTTTTACTGTTTTGCACTCACATCAAAATAGGATGTGCTATCTAATAAATGGTGTGAAAAAAATTGAAAGTAAAAAATTTTGAAAAACGACCAATTTTTGTGAGTTATAGCACACATTTTTTTTTCAAAATGGCAAGTTTTAAAAATTGGTGCAAAATCGCAAGTTTTAAAAATTTGTCATTGTTTAACATTTCTAAGCCTGTTTTGCAGTCATATCTAATGGCTATGTGATGTGTAATGAATGGTTTTTAAAAAAAAAATAAGAAACTTAGAAATCTTTAAAAATGACTAATTTTTGTGAGTTAGCACACGTTTTTTTTTCAAAATGGCAAGTTTGAAAAGTTGTTCGTCGTTGGCCGTTTTCGTTACTGTTTTGCACTCATATCGAATGACGATTTGCTATCTAATGAATGGTGGGAATAAAGCGAAAGTTCGATAATTTTAAAAATCACAAATTTTTGTGAGTTATAACATACTGTTTTTTTGCCAAAATGGCATATCTCAAAAATGTGCCATCGTTGGCCGTTTTTCAGACTTTTTTGCACTCACATCAAAAGACGATGTACTATCAAATGAATGGTGTGAAAAAAGTTAAAGTTAAAATTTTTGAAAAATGACCCATTTTTGTGAGTTATAGCACACGTTTTTTTGCCAAAATGGCAAGTTTGAAAAACTGGTGAAAAATTGCAAGTTTTAAAAATTTGTCAACGTTTAACATTTTTAAGCGTGTTTTGTGATCATATCAATTGACGATGTGCGATTTAATGAATGGTGTGAAAAAAATGGAAAAGTTAGAAATTTTAAAAATTGACAAATATTTGTGATTTATAACACACGAGATTTTTTGGCCAAAATGGCAAGTTTCAAAAATTGGTCGTTGTTGGCTGTTTTCTTGACCTTTTTACACTCACATCAAAAGACGATGTGCTATCTAATGAATGGTGTGAAAAAAATTGAAAGTTAAAATTTTTTAAAAACGACCAATTTTTGTGAGTTATAGCACACGTTTCTTTTCTTCTAAAATAGCAAGTTTTAAAAAGCGGCGCAAAACCGTAAGTTTTAAAAATTTGCATCGTTTAACATGTTTAAGCCTTTTTTGCAACCATGTCAAATGACTATGTGATATCTAATGAATGGTGTTAAAAAATGAGAAAGTTGGAAATTTTGAAAAATGACCAATTTTTGTGAGTATATAGCATATGTTTTTTTGCCCAAAATTGCAAGTTTGAAAAATTGGTCCTCGTTGGCCGTTTTCAAGACTATTTTGAACTCTTATCAAATAACGATGAGCTATCTAATGAATGAGGTGAAAAAAATTGAAAGTTAAAAATTGTGAAAATGACCAATTTTTGTGAGTTATAGCACAAGTTTTCTTGCCAAAATGGCAATTTTGAAAAATTGGTGCGAAATCACAAGTTGTAAAAATTTTTAATCGTTTAACATTTTTAAGCCTTTTTTGTGATCATATCAATTGACGATGTGCGCGATTTAATGAATGGTGCGAAAAAACGGAAAAGTTAGAAAATTTGAAAATTGACCAATTTTTGTGAGTTAGAGCACAAGTTTATTTGGCCAAAATGGCAAGTTTCAAAAATTGGTCGTTGTTGGTTGTTTTATTGACTGTTTTCCACTCACATCAAAAGACGACGTGCTATCTAATGAATGGTGTGAAAAAATTGAAAGTTAAAATTTTTTAAAAACGACCAATTTTTTTGAGTTATAACACACGTTTTGTTTCTAAAATAGCAAGTTTTAAAAAATGGTGCAAAATCGTAAGTTTTAAAAATTTGTCATCGTTTAACATGTTTAAGCCTTTTCTGCAATCGTATCAAATGGCAATGTCACATCTAATGAATGGTGTTAAAGAATGGGAAAGTTAGAAATTTTGAAAAATGACCAATTTCTGTGAGTTATAGCACACGTTTTTTTGGCCAAAATGGCAAGTTTAAAAAATTGGTTATCGTTGGCCGTTTTCGTGACTATTTTTCACTCTTATCAAATGACGATGTGCTATCTAATGAATGGTGTGATAAAAAGAAAAAAAATTCAACATTTTAAAAATCACCCAATTTTGTGAGTTATAACTCACGTTTTTTGGCTAAAATGGCAAGTTCCAAAAATGTGTCATCGTTGGCCGTTTTTTTTTACTGTTTTGCACTCACATCAAAATAGGATGTGCTATATAATAAATGGTGTGAAAAAAAATTGAAAGTAAAAAATTTTGAAAAACGACCAATTTTTGTGAGTTATAGCACACATTTTTTTTCAAAATGGCAAGTTTTAAAAATTGGTGCAAAATCGCAAGTTTTAAAAATTTGTCATTGTTTAACATTTCTAAGCCTGTTTTGCAGTCATATCTAATGGCTATGTGATGTCTAATGAATGGTTTTTAAAAAAAGAAGAAACTTAGAAATCTTTAAAAATGATTAATTTTTGTGAGTTAGCACACGTTTTTTTTTTCAAAATGGCAAGTTTGAAAAGTTGTTCGTCGTTGGCCGTTTTCGTTACTGTTTTGCACTCATATCGAATGACGATTTGCTATCTAATGAATGGTGGGAATAAAGGGAAAGTTCGATAATTTTAAAAATCACCAATTTTTGTGAGTTATAACATACTGTTTTTTTGCCAAAATGGCATATCTCAAAAATGTGCCATCGTTGGCCGTTTTTCAGACTTTTTTGCACTCACATCAAAAGACGATGTACTATCAAATGAATGGTGTGAAAAAAGTTAAAGTTAAAATTTTTGAAAAATGACCCATTTTTTGTGAGTTATAGCACACGTTTTTTTGCCAAAATGGCAAGTTTGAAAAATTGGTGAAAAATTGCAAGTTTTAAAAATTTGTCAACGTTTAACATTTTTAAGCTTGTTTTGTGATCATATCAATTGACGATGTGCGATTTAATGAATGGTGTGAAAAAATGAAAAAGTTAGAAATTTTAAAAATTGACAAATATTTGTGATTTATAACACACGAGATTTTTTGGCCAAAATGGCAAGTTTCAAAAATTGGTCGTTGTTGGCTGTTTTCTTGACCTTTTTACACTCACATCAAAAGACGATGTGCTATCTAATGAATGGTGTGAAAAAAATTGAAAGTTAAAATTTTTTAAAAACGACAAATTTTTGTGAGTTATAGCATACGTTTTTTTTCCTTCTAAAATAGCAAGTTTTAAAAAGCGGTGCAAAATCGTAAGTTTTAAAAATTTGCCATCGTTTAACATGTTTAAGCCTGTTTTGCAATCATGTCAAATGGCTATGTGATATCTAATGAATGGTGTTAAAAAATGGGAAAGTTGGAAATTTTGAAAAATGACCAATTTTTGTGAGTTATAGCATACGTTATTTTGCCCAAAATTGCAAGTTTGAAAAATTGGTCCTCGTTGGCCGTTTTCAAGACTATTTTGAACTTTTATCAAATAACGATGAGCTATCTAATGAATGGGGTGAAAAAAATTGAAAGTTAAAAATTGTGAAAATGACCAATTTTTGTGAGTTATAGCACACGTTTTCTTGCCAAAATGGCAATTTTGAAAAATTGGTGCGAAATCACAAGTTTTAAAAATTTTTAATCGTTTAACATTTTTATGCCTGTTTTGTGATCATATCAATTGACGATGTGCGCGATTTAATGAATGGTGCGAAAAAATGGAAAAGTTAGAAAATTTCAAAATTGACCAATTTTTGTAAGTTATAGCACAAGTTTTTTTATTTTTTTATTTTTTTTTTAAAAACCTTATATATACCATGGACAAAATACGGTGTCGGATATACCCGACCATACCGTTACAAGCAAAAGCCAAGAATTGGAGTACCACTCCATTACACGAAAGTTGCTATATGCGCTAATGAGGAGACTTACAGGACCTCTACTTTAAAGTCAAAGTTAAGGTACTCTCAGTCTCCAAACAATGACTGCCTAGTCATAAAACATATATGCAGCACCTTAAGGCCTAACCAATGACTATTTATCTAAAAAGCAGATGAACTACTGATGTACAGGGCTTCACTAACAACAATAGTGATATTAAAACTTGAATGCAAAGAGAAGTCAATCTGCCATTCTCCACTTCATTAATCGGTGGCATCTTGTTCAAGGAGTACCATGCATACACAACTTCCCCATTGCAGAGCCAATTCCATGAGAAACAGCAATAGAATACAAGTAACATCATAAATTCAGAGTCAACAAAACCATAGCATAATCCTTGTATGCAGTCACCCAGGCCTTGCAAATTCAGTAGATATACTTCCAAAATGTGACCCCAAAAAATCGAGGCCCTCCCATTCCACTACTGTCCAGCTCACTCACCAAGCAGCAGCAACAATCAACAATTGCAGATAATAGATTCGAAATTAAAATACATGGCTTCACAAGCCCAATGGAATCAGTTAGTCATATCTAGTCTTCACAATAGGCACATTCAGCTTCCTTTTTTCTCCTGGCACAAAAGTCTTCATCCAATGCCACTAAGCTGCATAATCGTTCAGCTCACAATGGACCACACATAAGATTCATTTTTCCAGCACATAGACTGATTTTCAGAACCCTACCCATACATTGTAACCATGAAAAGCAATCCAACTGATCACAGTTCATACTCCTTTGAGTTATAGCACAAGTTTATTTGGCCAAAATGGCAAGTTTCAAAAATTGGTCGTTGTTGGCTGTTTTCTTGACTGTTTTCCACTCACATCAAAAGACGACGTGCTATCTAATGAATGGTGTGAAAAAATTGAAAGTTAAAATTTTTTAAAAACGACCAATTTTTTTGAGTTATAACACACATTTTTTTTTCTAAAATAGCAAGTTTTAAAAAGTGGTGCAAAATCGTAAATTTTAAAAATTTGTCATCGTTTAGCATGTTTAAGCCTTTTCTGAAATCGTATCAAATGGCAATGTCACATCTAATAAATGGTGTTAAAGAATGGGAAAGTTAGAAATTTTGAAAAATGACCAATTTCTGTGAGTTATAGCACGCGTTTTTTTGGCCAAAATGGCAAGTTTAAAAGATTGGTTATCGTTGGCCGTTTTCGTGACTATTTTTCACTCTTATCAAATGACGATGTGCTATCTAATGAATGGTGTGATAAAAAGAAAAAAATTCAACATTTTAAAAATCACCCAATTTTGTGAGTTATAACTCACGTTTTTTGGCTAAAATGGCAAGTTCCAAAAATGTGTCATCGTTGGCCATTTTTTTTACTGTTTTGCACTCACATCAAAATAGGATGTGCTATCTAATAAATGGTGTGAAAAAAATTGAAAGTAAAAAATTTTGAAAAACGACCAATGTTTGTGAGTAGCACACATTTTTTTTCAAAATGGCAAGTTTTAAAAATTGGTGCAAAATCGCAAGTTTTAAAAATTTGTCATTGTTTAACATTTCTAAGCCTGTTTTGCAGTCATATCTAATGGCTATGTGATGTGTAATGAATGGTTTTTAAAAAAAAATAAGAAACTTAGAAATCTTTAAAAATGACTAATTTTTGTGAGTTAGCACACGTTTTTTTTTTCAAAATGGCAAGTTTGAAAAGTTGTTTGTCGTTGGCCGTTTTCGTTACTGTTTTGCACTCATATCGAATGACGATTTGCTATCTAATGAATGGTGGGAATAAAGGGAAACTTTGATAATTTTAAAAATCACCAATTTTTGTGAGTTATAACATACTATTTTTTTTGCCAAAATGGCATATCTCAAAAATGTGCCATCGTTGGCCGTTTTTCAGACTTTTTTGCACTCACATCAAAAGACGATGTACTATCAAATGAATGGTGTGAAAAAAGTTAAAGTTAAAATTTTTGAAAAATGACCCATTTTTGTGAGTTATAGCACACGTTTTTTTGCCAAAATGGCAAGTTTGAAAAACTGGTGAAAAATTGCAAGTTTTAAAAATTTGTCAACGTTTAACATTTTTAGGCCTGTTTTGTGATCATATCAATTGACGATGTGCGATTTAATGAATGGTGTGAAAAAATGGAAAAGTTAGAAATTTTAAAAATTGACAAATATTTGTGATTTATAACACACGAGATTTTTTGTCCAAAATGGCAAGTTTCAAAAATTGGTCGTTGTTGGCTGTTTTCTTGACCTTTTTACACTCACATCGAAAGACGATGTGCTATCTAATGAATGGTGTGAAAAAAATTGAAAGTTAAAATTTTTTAAAAATGACCAATTTTTGTGAGTTATAGCACACGTTTCTTTTCGTCTAAAATAGCAAGTTTTAAAAAGCGGCGCAAAATCGTAAGTTTTAAAAATTTGCATCGTTTAACATGTTTAAGCCTGTTTTGCAATCATGTCAAATGGCTATGTGATATCTAATGAATGGTGTTAAAAAATGGGAAAGTTGGAAATTTTGAAAAATGACCAATTTTTGTGAGTTATAGCATACGTTTTTTTGGCCAAAATTGCAAGTTTGAAAAATTGGTCATCGTTGGCCGTTTTCAAGACTATTTTGAACTCTTATCAAATAACGATGAGCTATCTAATGAATGGGGTGAAAAAAATTGAAAGTTAAAAATTGTGAAAATGACCAATTTTTGTGAGTTATAGCACACGTTTTCTTGCCAAAATGGCAATTTTGAAAAATTGGTGCGAAATCACAAGTTGTAAAAATTTTTAATCGTTTAACATTTTTAAGCCTGTTTTGTGATCATATCAATTGACATTGTGCGCGATTTAATGAATGGTGCGAAAAAATGAAAAAGTTAGAAAATTTGAAAATTGACCAATTTTTGTGAGTTATAGCACAAGTTTATTTGGCCAAAATGGCAAGTTTCAAAAATTGGTCGTTGTTGGCTGTTTTCTTGACTGTTTTCCACTCACATCAAAAGACGACGTGCTATCTAATGAATGGTGTGAAAAAATTGAAAGTTAAAATTTTTTAAAAACGACCAATTTTTTTGAGTTATAACACACGTTTTTTTTTTCTAAAATAGCAAGTTTTAAAAAGTGGTGCAAAATCGTAAGTTTTAAAAATTTGTCATCGTTTAGCATGTTTAAGCCTTTTCTGCAATCGTATCAAATGGCAATGTCACATCTAATGAATGGTGTTAAAGAATGGGAAAGTTAGAAATTTTGAAAAATGACCAATTTCTGTGAGTTATAGCACGCGTTTTTTTGGCCAAAATGGCAAGTTCCAAAAATTGGTTATCGTTGGCCGTTTTCGTGATTATTTTGCACTTTTATTAAATGACGATGTGCTATCTAATGAATGGTGTGATAAAAAGAAAAAAATTCAACATTTTAAAAATCACCCAATTTTGTGAGTTATAACTCACGTTTTTTGGCTAAAATGGCAAGTTCCAAAAATGTGTCATCGTTGGCCGTTTTTTTTACTGTTTTGCACTCACATCAAAATAGGATGTGCTATCTAATAAATGGTGTGAAAAAAATTGAAAGTAAAAAATTTTGAAAAACGACCAATTTTTGTGAGTTATAGCACACATTTTTTTTCAAAATGGCAAGTTTTAAAAATTAGTGCAAAATCGCAAGTTTTAAAAATTTGTCATTGTTTAATATTTCTAAGCCTGTTTTGCAGTCATATCTAATGGCTATGTGATGTCTAATGAATGGTTTTTAAAAAAAATAAGAAACTTAGAAATCTTTTAAAATGACTAATTTTTGTGAGTTAGCACACGTTTTTTTTTCAAAATGGCAAGTTTGAAAAGTTGTTCGTCGTTGGCCGTTTTCGTTACTGTTTTGCACTCATATCGAATGACGATTTGCTATCTAATGAATGGTGGGAATAAAGGGAAAGTTTGATAATTTTAAAAATCACCAATTTTTGTGAGTTATAACATACTGTTTTTTTGCCAAAATGGCATATCTCAAAAATGTGCCATCGTTGGCAGTTTTTCAGACTTTTTTGCACTCCACTCACATCAAAAGACGATGTACTATCTAATGAATGGTGTGAAAAAAATAATTAAAGTTAAAATTTTTGAAAAATGACCCATTTTTGTGAGTTATAGCACACGTTTTTTTTGCCAAAATGGCAAGATTGAAAAATTGGTGCAAAATTGCAAGTTTTAAAATTTGTCAATGTTTAACATTTTTAAGCCTGTTTTGTGATCATATCAATTGACGATATGAATGGTGTGAAAAAATGGAAAAGTTAGAAATTTTAAAAATTGACCAATTTTTGTGAGTTATAGCAAAAGTTTTTTTGGCCAAAATGGCAAGTTTCAAAAATTGGTCGTTGTTGGCAGTTTTCTTGACCTTTTTACACTCACATCAAAAGACAACGTGCTATCTAATGAATGGTGTGAAAAAATTGAAAGTTAAAATTTTTTAAAAACGACCAATTTTAGTGAGTTATAGCACACGTTTTTTTTCTTCTAAAATAGCAAGTTTTAAAAAGTGGTGCACATCGTAAGTTTTAAAAATTTGCCATCGTTTAACATGTTTAAGCCTGTTTTGCAATCATGTCAAATGGCTATGTGATATCTAATGAATGGTTAAAAAAAAATGAGAAAGTTAGAAATTTTGAAAAATGACCAATTTTTATGAGTTATAGCACACGTTTTTTGACCGAAATGGCAAGTTTGAAAAATTGGTCATCGTTGGCCATTTTCAAGACTATTTTGAACTCTTATCAAGTAACGATGTGCTATCTAATGAATGTGGTGAAAAAAGAAAAAGTTCAAAATTTTAAAAATCACCAATTTTTGTTAGTGATAATTCACGTTTTTGGCCAAAATGACAAGTTTAAAAAATGTGTCATCGTTGGCCATTTTCTTTTAATGTTTTGCACTCACATCAAAAGTGGATGTGCTATCTAGTAAATTGTGTGAAAAAAATAGAAAGTTAAAATTTTTGAAAAAACGACCAATTTATGTGAGTTATAGCACACATTTGTTTTCCAAAATGGCAAGTTTGAAAAATTGGTGCAAAGTCTCAAGTTTTAAAAATTTGTAATTGTTTAACATTTCTAAGCCTGTTTTGTAGTCATATCTAATGGCTATGTGATATCTAATGAATGGTTTTATAAAAAATAAGAAAGTTAGAAATTTTTTAAAATGACCAATTTTTGTGAGTTAGCACACGTTTTATTTTTTGCCAGAATGGCAAGTTTGAAAAGTTGGTCGTCTTTGGTCATCGTTGACCGTTTTCGTTACTGTTTTGCACACATATCAATTGACGATTTGCTATCTAATGAATGGTGGAAGAGAAAACGGAAAGTTCGATAATTTTAAAAATCACCAATTTTTGTGGGTTTAAACATACGGTCTTTTTGCCAAAATGGCACGTTTCAAAAATGTGTCATCATTAGCCATTTTTCAGACTTTTTTGCACTCACATCAAAAGACGATGTGCTATCTAATGAATGGTGTGAAAAATTTAAAGTTAAAATTTTTTAAAAATGACCAATTTTTCTAAGTTATAGCACACGTTTTTTTGCCAAAATGGCAAGGTTGAAAAATTGGTGCAAAATCGCAAGTTTTAAAAATTTGTCAACGCTTAACATTTTAAGCCTTTTTACGATCATATCAAATGACGATGTGCTATCCAGTGAATGGTGTTTCAAATTTTGTTAGTTAGAAATTTTTAAAATTGACAAATTTTTGTGAGTTATAGCACATGATTTTTTAGCCAAAATGGCAAGTTTGAAAAATTGGTCGTCGTTGGCCGTTTTCGTGACTGTCTTGCACTCATATCAAATGACGATGTACTATCTAATGAATGGTGTAAAAAAAAGAAAGTTCGAAAATTTTAAAAATCACCAATTTTTGTGAGTTATAAATATGTTTTTTTTTTTTGCCAAAATGGCAAGTTTCAAAAATGTGTCATCGTTCCCTTTTTCTTACTATTTTGCACTCACATCAAAAGACGATATGCTATCTAATGAATGGTGTGAAAAAAAATTCAAAGTTAAAAATTGTGAAAAATGACCAATTTTTGTGAGTAAGCACACATTTTTTGCCAACATGGCAAGTTTGAAAAATTGGTGCAAAATCACAAGTTTTAAAAATTTGTCATCGTTTAACATTTTTTAAGCTTGTTTTGTGATCATATCAATTGACGATGTGCTATCTAATGAATGGAGTGACAATAATTGAAAGTTAAAATTTTAAAAACGACTAATTTTTATGAGTTATAGCACACTTTTTTTTTCTAAAATAGCAAATTTTAAAAAGTGGTGCAAAATCGTTAGTTTTAAAAATTTGTCATCATTTAACATATTTAAGCCTGTTTTGCTATTGTGTCAAATGGCTATGTGATTTCTAATTTCTAATGAATGTTGTTTTTTTTTTTTTTGAAAATTAATGATTGTGTTGATAAGAGTAAATAGAAGGAAAACAACCTTCAAATTCCCGAGTCAGAATAAATAAAAGGAAAATGGCCCTCAAATTCCTGAGCCCTAAAGGATTTCATTTATCCACAACATAAAAAATATTGTGCATACTTGATCATCTAAATTATCATCAGTTCAGCACTGGGCGGTAAAATTGCTTTTAGCTATTTGACACGTACTAGTGCTGTTGCAATCCTCCTCTCATCAGGCCTAATAATTACTTTCTCGACTGACTTAGCAATTTGAATCAAGGACAATGCAAATCTGACCTCACAGCTATGGAAAGCCATATTCATCAACTTCACTACTTTAAGATATTCATGGCTGTAAGCTTTAAGAGCCGTCTGGGCACAGGCAAGTTTGCGTCCAAAATTGTGCCGAGGAAAGAAGTGTTTTCTCACTTCTTCGGCTTCGCGTAACTTATAAATGAACTGAACCACAAAAGTAGACAATAAAGGGCATATCTTGGTCAACAGTACAAAGTCCAGAAAGCTAACAGGATTAACTGTATCAAGTACCAATTCCAGATGCTTGAGACATTGTAGTCTAGGGAAGCAGCTATCAGAAAAATTCAATGGTGCATAGACCCGAGAAGGGAAATGCAGGGACAGCTTCACCAGTTGATTGCTATATTTTGAACTCCATTCAGGATAATAAAGAAAATTCCAACAACTTTCTTCAGTAAGAGCGAGGTCTGAGAGGAGAGGAACATTCTCAACCTTGACGAGCCTCTCATATTTACCACCATACTCAAAAGACACAAGATTTGGAGCAGAAATCGTTAGATCTTTCAAATAATAGCAATGGTTAATAATTAAGGACTTCAGCGACGAACCGGCGTCAACATTCAGCTTCTTTAGACCAGAAAGACGCCTTAGACAAAGATGTTGAAGAAGTGGACAATTATATAAAAGAAACTGAACCATCTTGTCCTTGATGTTAAGTTGGACCAACGAGAGAGAAGTTAATGAGGAAAGCCCATAAATATCTTTACGCTTAATGGCCCTTGAAATCGACAAAAATTTGTACAGGTCAGGGAATTCATCATGATTTGAGCTCAATTCAAAAACTTTGACATTCTTTTGAATTGCAAAACGAACCCAATTAGTAATGTGACCAGGCTAACAAGCCATTTTAGGACAGCGAACAATAAACTTATCTACAGATGGAGACCTATGCAATTTGAGAATTTGATCCACCTTGGATCCAAACGAATCTGAGTAGAACTGGTATTTTTGGGGGATCGAAAAGTCATCGAAGACGAGACTGCTAGAGACATAATGCCAAAGGTATCTCCACCTATGAGAAAGGATACTGGTCCTCGCTGCTTCCTTGAGAGTCAAACAGGACAAAATAACAATTAGGATCTCATCTGGAAGCCTCTCCATCCCATACTCCCATCCGCCAACGAGTTTTTGTTTCTTTTGTCTATCCGTCCTAAAAAGTTCAGAGTTGCTGCAATTAGAGAGATGACGAACCTTCTTCATTGTTGATATTCTATCTACTTTTAACAGTATGTGGCTGAAAGCGATCGCCGTGTAATAATTAGGGCTTTGTTTAATGGTAAACTAAACGGATATAAATTATTTATAGATGTGAAAAACTTTTAAAATGTCCATATTGTCCCTCTACATTACTATTTCGCTTTTTGCCCTTTTCCTTTATGATATCGAATCCTCACAAACGGACAAAATCTTAAACAAAATATGTTCTAATGAATGTTGTTAAAAAATGGGAAAGTTAGAAATTTTTAAAAATGACCAATTTTTGTGAGTTATTGCACACGTTTTTTTGTCCAAAATGGCAAGTTTTAAAAATTGGTAATCGTTGTCCGTTTTCGTGATTATTTTGCACTCTTATCAAATGACGATGTGCTATCTAATGAATTGTGTGAAAAAAAGAAAAAGTTCAAAATTTTAAAAATCACCAATTTTTGTGAGTGAGAACTCACGTTTTTTGACCAAAATGACAAGTTTAAAAAATGTGTCATCGTTGGCCATTTTTTTTTAATTTTATGCTCTCACATCAAAAGAGGATGTGCTATCTAATAAAGTGTGTGAAAAAAATTGAAATTTAAAAATTTTAAAAAACGACCAATTTATGTGAGTTATAGCACACATTTTTTTTTCCAAAATGGCAAGTTTGAAAAATTGGTGCAAAGTCGCAAGTTTTAAAAATTTGTCATTGTTTAACATTTCTAAGCCTGTTTTGCAGTCATATCTAATGGCTATGTGATATCTAATGAATGATTTTAAAAAAAATAAGAAAGTTAGAAATTTTTTAAAATGACCAATTTTTGTGATTTAGCACACGTTTTTTTGCCAAAATGGCAAGTTTGAAAAGTTGTCGTCGTTGGCCGTTTTTGTTACTGTTTTGCACACATATCAATTGACAATTTTCTATCTAATGAATGGTGGAAAAGAAAAGGAAAAGTTTGATAATTTTAAAAATCACCAATTTTTGTGAGTTAAAACATACGGTTTTTTTGCCAAAATGGCACGTTTGAAAAATGTGTCATCATTAGCCGTCTTTCAGACTTTTTGCACTCACATCAAAAGACGATATGCTATCTAATGAATGGTGTAAAAAAATTAAGGTTAAAATTTTTGAAAAATGACCAATTTTGTTAGTTATAGCACACGTTTTTTTGCCAAAATGGCAAGTTTGAAAAATTGGTGCAAAATCGCAAGTTTTAAAAATTTGTCAACGCTTAACATTTTAAACCTTTTTGCGATCATATCAAATGACGATGTGCAATCTAATGAATGGTGTTTCAAAATTTGTCAGTTAGAAATTTTGAAAATTGACAAATTTTTGTGAGTTATAGCACACGATTTGTTAGCCAAAATGGCAAGTTTGAAAAATTGATCATCGTTGGCCGTTTTCGTGACTGTCTTGCACTCATATCAAATGACGTTGTGCTATCTAATGAATGGTGTAAAAAACAGAAAGTTCAAAAATTTTAAAATTCACCAATTTTTGAGAGTTATAAATATTTTTCTTTTTTTTTTGCCACAATGGCAAGTTTCAAAAATGTGTCATCGTTGGTCGTTTTTCTTACTATTTTGCACTCACATCAAAAGACGATATGCTATCTAATGAATGGTGTGAAAAAATTTCAAAGTTAAAAATTTTGAAAAATGACCAATTTTTGTGAATTATAGCACACGTTTTTTTTTGCCAAAATGGCAAGTTTGAAAAATTGGTGCAAAATCACAAGTTTTAAAAATTTGTCATCGTTTAACATTTTTAAGCTTGTTTTGTGATCATATCAATTGGCGATGTGCTATCTAATGAATGGAGTGAAAATAATTGAAAGTTAAAATTTTAAAAAACGACTAATTTTTGTGAGTTATAGCACACATTTTTTTTTTCAAAATGGCAAGTTTGAAAAATTGGTGCAAAATCGCAAGTTTTAAAAATTTGTCATTGTTTAACATTTCTAATCCTATTTTGCAGTCATATCGAATGGCTATGTGATATCTAATGAATGGTTTTAAAAATAATAAGAAATTAAGAAATTTTTTAAAATTACAAATTTTTGTGAGTTAGCACACGTTTTTTTTTCCAAAATGGCAAGTTTGAAAAGTTGGTCGTCGTTGGCCGTTTTCGTTACTGTTTTGCACTCATATCAAATGACAAAATGCTATCTTACGAATGGTGAGAAAAAAAGGGAAAGTGCGATAATTTTAAAAATCACCAATTTTTGTGAGTTATAAGATACGGTTTTTTTTGCCAAAATGGCAGGTTTCAAAAATGTGTCATCGTTAGCCGTTTTTCATACTTTTTTGCACTCACATCAAAAGACGATGTGCTATCTAATGAATGGTGTAAAAAAATTAAAGTTAAAATTTTTGAAAAATGACCAATTTTTGTGAGTTATAGAACACGTTTTATTACCAAAATGGCAAGTTTGAAAAATTGGTGCAAAATTGCAAGTTTTAAAAATTTGTCAACGTTTAACATTTTAAGCCTTTTTGCTATCATATCAAATAATGATGTGTAATCTAATGAATGGTGTTTCAAAATTTGAAACTTAGAAATTTTGAAAATTAACCAATTTTTGTGAGTTATAGCACACGATTTTTTAGCCAAAATGGCAAGCGTGAAAAATTGGTCGTCGTTGGCCGTTTTTGTGATTGTCTTGCACTCATATCAAATGACGATGTGCTATCTAATGAATGGTGTAAAAAAACGAAAAGTTAAAAAAAATGGAAAGTTATAAATATGTTTTTTTTTGCCAAAATGACAAGTTTCAAAAATGTGTCATCGTTAGCCATTTTTCTTACTATTTTGCACTCACATCAAAAGACGATACGCTATCTAATGAATGGTGTGAAAAAAATTCAAAGTTAAAAATTGTGAAAAATGACCAATTTTTGTGAGTTATAGCACACATTTTTTTGCCAAAATGGCAAGTTTAAAAATCAGTGCAAAATCACAACTTTTAAAAATTTGTCATCGTTTAACATTTTTAAGCTTGTTTTGTGATCATATCAATTGACGATGTGTTATCTAATGAATGGAGTGAAAATAATTGAAAGTTCAAATTTTAAAAAATGACTAATTTTTGTGAGTTATAGCATACGTTTTTTTTCTAAAATAGCAAGTTTTAAAAAGTTGTGCAAAATCGTAAGTTTTAAAAATTTGTCATCATTTAACATGTTTAAGCATTTTACAATCGTGTCAAATGGCAATGTAATATCTAATGAATGGTGTTAAAAAATGGGAAAGTTATAAATTTTGAAAAATGACCAATTTTTGTGAGTTGTAGCACACGTTTTTTTGGCAAAAATGGCAAGTTTGAAAAATTGGTCATCGTTGGCCGTTTTCGTGACTAATTTGCACTCTTATCATATGACGATGTGCTATCTAATGAATGGTGTGAAAAAAAGGAAAAGTTGAAAATTTTATAAATCACCCATTTTTGTGAGTGATAACTCAAGTTTTTTGTCCAAAATGACAAGTTTAAAAAATGTGTCATCGTTAGTCATTTTTTTTTAATGTTTTGCACTCACATCAAAAGAGGATGTGCTATCTAATAAAGTGTATGAAAAAAATTGAAAGTTAAAAATTTTGAAAAACGACCAATTTATGTGAGTTATAGCACACATTATTTTTTTCCAAAATGGCAAGTTTGAAAAATTGGTGCAAAGTCGCAAGTTTTAAAAATTTGTCATTGTTTAACATTTCTAAGCCTGATTGCAGTCATATCTAATGGCTATGTGATATCTAATGAATGGTTTTAAAAAAAATAAGAAATTTAGAAATTTTTTAAAATTACAAATTTTTGTGAGTTAGCACACGTTTTTTTTCCAAAATGGCAAGTTTGAAAAGTTGGTCGCCGTTGGCCGTTTTCATTACTGTTTTGCACTCATATCAATTGACGATTTTCTATCTAATGAATGGTGTAAAAGAAAAGGGAAAGTTCGATAATTTTAAAAATAACCAATTTTTGTGAGTTATAACATACGATGTTTTTGCCAAAATGGCACGTTTCAAAAATGTGTCATCGTGAGTCGTTTTTCAGACTTTTTGCACTCACATCAAAAGACGATGTGCTATCTAATGAATGGTGTACAAAAAATTAATGTTAAAATTTTTGAAAAAGGACCAATTTTTGTGAGTTATAGAACACGTTTTATTACCAAAATGGCAAGTTTGAAAAATTGGTGCAAAATTGCAAGTTTTAAAAAATTTTCAACGTTTAACACTTTAAGCCTTTTTGCGATCATATCAAATAACGATGTGCAATCTAATGAATGGTGTTTCAAAATTTGAAACTTAGAAATTTTGAAAATTAACCAATTTTTGTAAGTTATAGCACACGATTTTTTAGCCAAAATGGCAAGCTTGAAAAATTGGTCGTCGTTGGCCATTTTTGTGACTGTCTTGCACTCATATCAAATGACGATGTGCTATCTAATAAATGGTGTAAAAAACGGAAAGTTATAAATATGTTTTTTTTTTGCCAAAATGACACGTTTCAAAAATGTGTCATCGTTAGCCATTTTCCTTACTATTTTGCACTCACATCAAAAGACGATATGCTATCTAATGAATGGTGTGAAAAAAATTCAAAGTTAAAAATTGTGAAAAATGACCAATTTTTGTGAGTTATAGCACACGTTTTTTTGCCAAAATGGCAAGTTTGAAAAATTGGTGCAAAATCACAAGTTTTAAAAATTTGTCATCGTTTAACATTTTTAAGCTTGTTTTGTGATCATATCAATTGACGATGTGCTATCTAATGAATGGAGTGAAAATAATTGAAAGTTAAAGTTTTAAAAAATGACTAATTTTTGTGAGTTATAGCACAAGTTTTTTTTCTAAAATAGCAAGTTTTAAAATGTGGTGTAAAATCGTAAGTTTTAAAAATTTGTCATCATTTAACATGTTTAAGCCTATTTTACAATCGTGTCAAATGGCAATGTGATATTTAATGAATGGTGTTAAACATGGGAAAGTTAGAAATTTTGAAAAATGACCAATTTTGGTGAGTTGTAGCACACGTTTTTTTGGCAAAAATGGCAACTTTGAAAAATTGGTCATCGTTGGCCATTTTGGTGACTATTTTGCACTCTTATCAAATGACGATGTGCTATCTAATGAATGGTGTGAAAAAAAAGGAAAAGTTCAAAATTTTATAAATCACCCATTTTTGTGAGTGATAACTCACATTTTTTGGCCAAAATGACAAGTTTAAAAAATGTGTCATCGTTGGCCTTTTTTTTGAATTTTTTGCACTCACATCAAAAGAGGTTGTGCTATCTAATAAAGTGTGTGAAAAAAATTGAAATTTAAAAATTTTGAAAAACGACCAATTTATGTGAGTTATAGCACACATTTTTTTTCCAAAATGGCAAGTTTGAAAAATTGGTCAAAGTCGCAAGTTTTAAAAAATTTTCATTGTTTAACATTTCTAAGCCTGTTTGCAGTCATATATAATGGCTATGTGATATCTAATGAATGGTTTTAAAAAAAATAAGAAAGTTAGAAATTTTTTAAAATGACCAATTTTTGTGAGTTAGTACACGTTTTTTTTGCCAAAATGGCAAGTTTGAAAAGTTGGTCGTCGTTGGCTGTTTTTGTTACTGTTTTGCACACATATCAATTGACGATTTTCTATTTAATGAATGGTGGAAAAGAAAAGGGAAAGTTTGATAATTTTAAAAATCACCAATTTTTATGAGTTAAAACATACGGTTTTTTTGCCAAAATGGCACATTTGAAAAATGTGTCATCATTAGCCGTTTTTCAGACTTTTTGCACTCACATCAAAAGACGATGTGCTATCTAATGAATGGTGTAAAAAAATTAAAGTTAAAATTTTTGAAAAATGACCAATTTTTGTGAGTTATAACACACGTTTTTTTTCCAAAATGGCATGTTTGAAAAATTGGTGCAAAATTGCAAGTTTTAAAAATTTGTCAACGCTTAACATTTTAAGCCTTTTTGCGATCATATCAAATGATGATGTGCTATCTAATGAATGGTGTTTCGAAGTTTATTAGTTAGAAAATTTGAAAATTGACAAATTTTTGTGAGTTATAACACACGATTTTTTAGCCAAAATGGCAAGTTTGAAAAATTGGTCGTCGTTGGCCGTTTTCGTGACTGTCTTGCACTCATATCAAATGTCGATGTGCTATCTAATAAATAGTGTAAAAAAACAGAAAGTTCGAAAATTTTAAAAATCACCAATTTTTGTGAGTTATAAATTTTTTTTTTTTTGCCAAAATGGCAAGTTTCAAAAATGTGTCCTCGTTGGCCTTTTTTCTTACTATTTTGAACTCACATCAAAAGACAATATGCTATCTAATGAATGGTGTGAAAAAAAGTCAAAGTTAAAAATTGTAAAAAATGACCAAGTTTTGTGAGTTATAGTACACGTTTTTTTGCCAAAATGGCAAGTTTGAAAAATTGGTGCAAAATCACAAGTTTTAAAAATTTGTCATCGTTTAACATTTTTAAGCTTGTTTTGTGATCATATCAATTGACGATGTGCTATATAATGAATGGTGTGAAAATAATTGAAAGTTAAAATTTTTCTAAAAGCGACTAATTTTTGTGAGTTATAGCACACGTTTTTTTTCTAAAATAGCAAGTTTTAAAAAGTGGTGCAAAATCGTAAGTTTTAAAAATTTGTCATCGTTTAACATGTTTAAGCCTGTTTTGCAATTGTGTCAAATGGCTATGTGATATCTAATGAATGGTGTTAAAAAATGGGAAAGTTGGAAAAAGTTCAAAATTTTAAAAATCACCCATTTTTGTGAGTTATAACTCACGTTTTTTGGCCAAAATGGCAAGTTTCAAAAATGTGTCATCGTTGGCCATTTTTTTAGTGTTTTGCACTCACATCAAATGAGGATGTGCTATCTAATAAAGTGTGTGAAAAAAATTGAAAGTTAAAAATTTTGAAAAACGACCAATTTATGTGAGTTATAGCACACATTTTTTTTCCAAAATGGCAAGTTTGAAAAATTGGTGCAAAGTCACAAGTTTTAAAATTTGTCATTGTTTAACATTTCTAAGCCTGTTTTGCAGTCATATCTAATGGTTATGTGATATCTAATGAATAGTTTTAAAAAAATAAGAAAGTTAGAAATTTTTTAAAATGACCAATTTTTGTGAGTTAGCACATGATTTTTTTGCCAAAATGGCAAGTTTGAAAAGTTGGTCGTCGTTGGGCGTTTTCGTTACTGTTTTGCACACATATCAATTGACGATTTTCTATCTAATGAATGGTGGAAAAGAAAAGGGAAAGTTCGATAATTTTAAAAATAACCAATTTTTGTGAGTTATAACATACGATGTTTTTGCCAAAATGGCACGTTTCAAAAATGTGTCATCGTGAGTCGTTTTTCAGACTTTTTGCACTCACATCAAAAGACGATGTGCTATCTAATGAATGATATGAAAAAAAAATTAAAGTTAAAATTTTTTAAAAATGACCAATTTTTGTGAGTTTTAGCACACATTTTTTTTGCCAAAATGGCAAGTTTGAAAAATTGGTGCAAAATCGCATGTTTTAAAAATTTGCCAACGTTTAACATTTTAAGCCTTTTTGCGATCATATCAAATGACGATGTGCGATCTAATGAATTGTGTTTCAAAATTGGAATGATAGAAATTTTGAAAATTGACCAATGTTTGTGAGTTATAGCACACAATTTTTTAGCCAAAATGGCAACTTTGAAAAATTGGTCGTCGTTGGCCATTTTCGTGACTATCTTGCACTCATATCAAATGACGATGTGCTAGCTAATGAATGGTGTAAAAAAATGGAAAGTTATAAAATTTTAAAAATCACCAATTTTTGTGAGTTATAACATACGTTTTTTTTGCCAAAATGGCTCGTTTCAAAAATGTGTCATCGTTGGCCGTTTTTCTGACTTTTTTGCACTCACACCAAAAGACGATGTGCTATCTAATGAATGGTGTTGAAAAAATTGAAAGTTAAATTTTTTTAAAAATGACCAATTTTTGTGAATTATAGCACACGTTTTTTTTTTAAAAATGGCAAGTTTGAAAAATTGGTGCAAAATCGCAAGTTTTAAAAATTTGTCATCGTTTAACATTTTCAAACCTTTTTTGTGAACATATCAATTGACGATGTGCTATCTAATAAATCATGTAAAAAAAATGGGAAAGTTAGAAATTTTGAAAACTTACCAACTTTTGTGAGTTATAGCACACGTTTTTTGGCCAAAATGGCAAATTCGAAAAATTGGTCGTCGTTGGCCATTTTCGTGATTGTTTTGCACTCATATCAATTGACGATGTGCTATCTAATTAATGGTGTGAAAAAAAAAGGAAAGTTTGAAAATTTTAAAATCCCCATTTTTTGTGAGTTATTACACTCGTTTTTTTGCCAAAATGGCAAGTTTAAAAAATGTGTCATTGTTAGCTGTTTTTCTGACTGTTTTACACTAACATCAAAAGATGATGTGCTATCTAATAAATGGTGTGAAAAAAATTGAAAGTTAAAATTTTTTTAAAAACGACCAATTTTTGTGTAGTATAGTACACGTGTTTTTTCCAAAATGACAAATTTGAAAAATTGGTACAAAATCGCAAGTTTTAAAAATTTTCATCGTTGAATATGTTTAAGCCTGCTTTGCAATCGTATTAAATGGTTATGTGCTATCTAATGAATGGTGTTAAAAAATGGGAAAGTTAGAAATTTTTTATAAAAAAAATCAATTTTTGTGAGTTATAGCACACGTTTTATTTTTGCCAAAATGGCAAGTTTTAAAAATTGGTCGTCGTTGGCCGTTTTTGTGACTGTTTTGCACTCATATCAAATGACGATGTGATATCTAATGAATGGTGTGAAAAAAATGGAAAGTTTAAAATTTTAAAAATCACAAATTTGTGTGAGTATAGCAAATGTTTTTTTTGCTAAAATGGCAAGTTTCAAAAATGTGTCATCGTTGGCCATTTTTCTGACTGTTTTGCACTCACATCAAAAGACGATGTGCTATCTAATAAATGGTGTGAAAGAAATTGAAAGTTAAAATTTTTGAAAAATGACCAATTTTTGTGAGGTATAGCACACGTGTTTTTTCCAAAATGGCAAGTTTGAAAAATTGGTACAAAATCGCAAGTTTTAAAAAATTTTCATCGTTGAATATGTTTAAGCCTGTTTTGCAATCATATTAAATGGCTATGTGCTATCTAATGAATGGTGTTCAAAAATGGGAAAGTTATAAATTTTTTAAAAAAACCAATTTTTGTGAGTTATAGCACATGGTTTTTTAGCCAAAATTGCAAGTTTTAAAAATTGGTCGTCGTTGGCTGTTTTCATGACTGTCTTGCACTCATATCAAATGACGATAAGCTATCTAATGAATGGTAGAAAAAAGGAAAAGTTCGAAAATTTTAAAAATCACCAATTTTTGTGAGTTATAACACACAGTTTTTTACCAAATAGCAAGTTTCAAAAATGTGTCATCGTTGGCCATTTTTCTGACTGTTTTGTACTTACATCAAAAGACGATGTGCTATCTAATAAATGGTGTGAAAAAATTGAAAGTTAAAAATTTTGAAAAACGACCAATTTTATTGAATTATAGCACATGTTTCTTTTCCAAATGTCATGTACCGCCCCGCGCCATAATATACATTAAAACAATATTAAGGTAATATACATATTTCTATTTCATCCCAAAATTCCTACGTTCAAGATTTGCCAAAATGGCCCATTCCTATAGCTACAAATACAACCAAGGTAATTAAATACCTTAATAATCTATCTCTTCCTTTAAGTACGTAAACCAGAATCCTGTCCACCACCTAATCCATCTTGAATCACTGAAAAAAAATATAATTTATAAAAGGGTGAGCTCAAAATAGCTCAGTGAGGGAGTAATGGATAATTTTCAGAAAATTAACTTTAAGAAAGCACAATTTCTGTTAAACATTTTTTGCAATTCAATAACCATATGACAATCATTTTTACAATGCAAATAACCATATGACAAAGTCTCAAATATCGAATAAAAGATTGTGCAATGCACATATCCATATATCACATAACTTTGTCATTAACTCCATATAAAACATTAGGCATATAATCTGTACCTGTCACGATCGGCCTTGCCGACCTTTACTAACCTTATATCCCCTAACAATTCATTGTTGCGTGCACGACTTGAGAAGCTACCTTATCCTTCCTAGTGGTCAGTGACCACAACGGCCCCGCAGGCCTAACGTGGCATCCGGATTTGCCACTCCGACTCACGTCAACAGGATTAAAAACTCCTTAATCGCGTGACGGGTTTCACCGGTGTAGTCTTGGCGTAATCGTCGGCCCGATGCCGTCTCGATTACCCTCCAAGCCAACACCTACTAGGGCCCATGCAATTCATTACAATACACGTATAACATATTCACACAATTCGAAAATCATATAACAATCATGTATCATTCACTTTCCACGCTGGGGCACATGTATATTGTCACACTTTCACCAGGCATATCTCAATTCCTCAAAGTCACTGGTAACGTTGGACTCTAGAGGTGGCTCGTACGGACTCTAGGGGTGGCTCCCGCCTTTAAAATGACGTAGCACTTAGCTCCGTACAACACTTAGTTCCAATGTACCTAGTTTATCAATACATGTTATATGGAAATGAAGTCCCACATATACACTGATATATTTATTACAACAATTACAACAGATTCCTGTTGACAAAGGATGAGAAAACTCATTCACTCGAGGGTGCCCTTTTTAATGCAAGACAAGAGAGTGTCCACAATTCAAACAATGCCCATATCACTTTGGGAGACCATTAAATATTTCATATTTTCAAAACTCCACGCGATGAACTGCAAAACTCCTCATGAGGAACTAATGTTTGGTACAATTGGAGCAAATAACCATGGAATTGACAAGTTATTTCCCCGATCGAGACCTCTTATTCCCGCAAAATTCAACTGTTTTTAAGTTGACAAAAGCCGTTCAAAATTGAATCATTCATCCAATAGTGTCATGTAATATACACAACCAATAATTATCACTCACAAAAGCTTAATTTTGTCACAGTACAACAAGAATTACAGAAAGTGGATCCAGAATAGAAGACAAGAAATCAAAACCAACTTAGGTTACAAAATCCAAAAAAAAACTCAACCACAAATTCCATTATTTCTTCCAAAGTTTAATCAAAGTTCTCAAGTTTTAATCCAGAACATAAAGAACTTCTTTAAAGTATTAAGTAACAGGTATCACAAAGAAAATAGAGCAAGTTTAACACAAATATAGCAATATTGAAAACAAAATTATTAAAACCTCAACCCAAATCGTGAGAAGATTTTACTCACAATTTAAAAGCTTCCATTGTTTTCTTGATCTAGCCAAAGTGGAGTTGATAAACTTTTCTCCCTTCTCCTCTCTCCCTCTTTCCCTTCTGTTCTTCTTTCCTTTTCTTCTCTTTCTTCTTCTCCTCTGTTCCCGTCTTTCTCTTCCCTTTTTTTTTCTGCCTCCCTTTTTCCTATTTCCCCTTGATCTTTATCATTTTGCCGACAAATGTGAAAACTTTTAAGGCACCCATTTTTTTTAATAATAATAATTTTCTTAATTTATCAATAAGTCCTTATCTTATATAAATACTAATTAAGACCAAATTTAAGATTATTTAATATAATCAATTCCATTATAATGTTCTAAAATTGACAATTAACTCCTTAAAATGCATAATTAATTAAAATGTAAACTATTAAATTATTATTTTCACAAAGTGCTGTGAATTCAAAATTTATATTAATGCACAAGTTTAAAACAATCAAAGGTATTATTACTTAGAAATTTCGGGGTTTCACATGTCAAGTTTGAAAATTTGGTGCAAAATCGCAAGTTTTAAAATTTTGTCATTGTTTAACATTTTTAAGCCTTTTTTGCGATCCTATCAAATGGCTATGTGTTATCTAATGAATGGTGTCATGTGTTCCCCACTTGTGCGTATTAACAATAAACTCAAAATGTAAAACTTTTCACCAAGGACCCAACTCCCCTTATGTAACATGTTATTTTCCTCATCACAATCCGAGTTTCTAAGATAAAACAATTCACATCATTGGCTATACAACACTCATCTCGTATACTTTAGACTAGACACATTTTCTCATTTTGGTTGCCAACACCAACACTCAAACACAAAATACGAATACATATATATATATATATATATAATCACTAAAATCCACAAAAGTTCACAAAGACACAAAAATGAAAATTCACAAGAATCACAACAAGACAACTAACACTCGAACACAACAATTATGGATATTATGGAATCCCAAAATAGCAACAACGGATTTTCTATCAAAGAGCTTCAAGACTCAACCACAAGGTACCTCCAAAACTTCAAAAACACACAAGAAATTTTCAATGTGCAATCAAGAGAATCCAAGAATCAACCCGAAAATCAAACCTAAACAAGAAAAACAACTAAAAATTCAAGTTGGACATCCACAAGTCACAAAATATTCACTTGAGCACAAACTTAAGCATCATCAACAAATATCATCCCCTCCACACTTAGAATATGCATTATTTTCAAAAGATGAGAGAGGGATAAGAAAACACCCGTTGAACATGTATTGCTTTGTATCTCCGAGGTGTATGTATTATGGCCATCTCTTCATTTGTGCATGAGAAATGTGAACTTGACCATTTTGAAGATGCCTCTTCTTTTTGTTTCCTTATGGATGGAAAACCTGAGAAAAAGATAAAAGAAAGAAAAGAAGTAAACTAATTCTATGTATGAGTTCAAGAAGAAAACATTTTAACATATAAGAGCCTACAAATGACACTAAAACATAATCACTCAAAATAAAAATGTTCACAATCACTCTAGGTCGTGCATGAGAAGTTTTTACATTGTGCTCATGTGAGGGCTCTTGTGCTAGGTGTGCATCACAATCATGTTCAAATCCTAATCTTATTCATTAAGCTCATGTGTACTTGAGTCCTAATGAATTCATGCTAGGTAAACCATGAATGTTCTATTAACCACACACCTTAATTGTGAACATGCATTCAAATGAACGGTGCCATAAAAAGTGAATTTTAGATTTTTTTTTTTGGCAAATTTTCTTTTTTCCCTGATTATAACATGCGTATTTCAACCACAAAAGGTAAAATACAAAAACACACTGATTTTAACTTTTTTGTATCGTTTTTTGAACCTATCTCAATTGTTAACATACATTCCAGTAAATAGAATAAAAAATACTAAAATAAAAATTTTCACCAAATCTCCATTTTTCATGGGTTATAACACACATATTTTGGTCAAAAATGGAAAATTCAAAAAAAAAGTGTTGATTTTGGTTTTTTCTCTTACTATTTTTAACACACACTTTAATTGTAAATATAAATTCTAATGAAGGATATCATAAAAAGTGAAATTTAGATTTTTCCAAAAAAAAATCTTTTTTCATAGGTTATAACACACCTATTTTGTCCAAAAATGGTAAAGTCCAAAAAACGCACTGATTTTTACTTTTTTTTGTACTATTTTTTGCACCTACCTTGATTGTGAACATTTATTTTAGCGAATATTATAAAAATCTGAAAATTAAAATTGTCACCAAATCTCCATTTTTCATGGGTTATAACACACGTATTTATGTCAAAAATGGAAAAGCAAAAAAACATATTTATTTTAATTTTTCCTCTACTGTTTTTACAAACACCTTTACTTTTAATATGCATTCTAATTAACGATGTCATAAAAAGAGAAATTTAGATTTTTCGCCAAATTTTATTTTTTTAAGGGTTAACACACGTATTCCATCAAAAATTGTGAAATCCAAAAACGCATTGATTTTAATTTTTTTTGTACTATTTTTTGTACTTACCTCGATTGTGAACGTGCATTCTAATGAATAGTGCAAAAAAATATTAAAAATTAAAATTTTCACGAAACCACCTTTTTTCATGGGTTATAACACACGTATTTTGGGCAAAAATAGAAAAGTAAAAAAACTTGTTTATTTTGATTTTTCCCCTACTGTTTTTTACACACACCTTAATTGTGAACATGTATTCTAATGAGCAGTATCATAAAAACTGAAATTTAGATTTTTCGTCAAATTTTCTTTTTTTATGGGTTATAACACACGTAATTCAACAAAAAAATTGTAAAATCCAAAAACACATTGATTTTAAAGTTTTTGTAATATTTTTTTGCACCTACCTCACTGTAAACATGCATTCTAGTGAATAGTGTAAAAAAATTGAAAATTAAAATTTTCACAAAATCTCCATTTTTTATGGGTTATGACACACGCATTTTGGGCAAAAATAGAAAATTCAAAAAATGTGTCGATTTTGATTTTGAGTTTTTCCCTTCTATTTTTTACACACCCCTTAATTATGAAATGCATTCTAATGAACAGCTGTCATAAAAACTGAAATTTAGATTTTTTTTTGCCAAACTTTCTTTTTTCGTAGTTATAACACACATATTTTAGCCATAAATGGTAAAATCCAAAAAAGCATACATTCTAACTTTATTGTACTATTTTTTGCACCTACCTCCATTGTGAAATGCATTCTACAAAAGATATTCTTTTATGTATCTTTTTACCTTTGATCTTCTAAATAAAAAATTTTACACAATATGAAAGATAGACATCTTCATACGCAACACAAATTTTCATGTATTGAGCCCTGATTCTTTTAATACCTTATGATTGTTAATTCATTAAAGAACAGCCCACTTTTGTTTCCAATTATTGAGGACCAATTTGTTTTCGATAAAACACTGGTGATTAATTCGGTCACCAAATCAAACTTTGGGGATCAAAATTACACTTTTCTAAAATAAATATTCTAAACATCAGGGAGGTCAGTGTAATTTACAATAATTCGAGCGTTTCAGTTTTTGTTTTACATGCGATTGGGAATTGGGACACTCAACTGAATGAAGCGTGGCCTTAAACTCTTGAGTCCAGCACTCTCCATCCTCAGCATTCAGTCTACAGTGTCGATCGCCCCCAATTGTAACGAGGTTCGGATTCTTCATCTTCATCTTCAACTGCATATGAATTTAATCACTTCACACACACAAAAACGATAAGCTGAAGGTGCATTCTACTCTACTTTTGTGATTGGATTGCTCTTTGATTTTTTCCGTTCGGTTGATTTTGTTTTATCTGTCTCTCACAGTACTCAATTTAGTTTGTTGATACGGACAGGGATATAAGTATGAGTGTTGATTAGATGAATGTTTAAAGGGGTTTAGAATTCACTAACTTGATCAGCTATGGTGTAATTTTATTTTGCAGAAACATGGCAGTTTTTCATCGAGTACTACTGTAGATCGAGTTCGATAAGTTAATGATAAATAACTGTAGCAAATAGCTTGTTTTGTCTTAACGGTTGATTATTGATGACAAATTTCATCTGCTAAATTTTCTTGTCTGTGAGTGACCCTGTTGGTCTATTTGCAGATTTTATATACACCGGCTATAAACAATCATCATTATTTTTTCCTTGCTGAGGCTGACGCATTTTTAAGCATGGAATTATTTTGCCAAACCATGATATGAGAGTGAAAAAGAGAGTGTGATTATCACCCATCCTAAAGAAGAGAAATAATCGTGTCAAGACAACCAACTTGTCCTGAGAAAAGGAAGCTCATATGGATAATAAGATTCTTTCACCTCGTGAAAGTAATGCCATTGATCGTTCTTGCCAACCACCGAAGAAAAGGAAGTTAGGATCTTGCTATGTACCCGAACCCGCATCTGATTTTCACTTGCCTAGGGAGTCCAGCCCAGCAAAGTCATCACAGCATGAAGGGCAGCTTCAGCCAATTATGATGTCATATGGACTGGACTCCCGGGACCTATCTGTTTACCCAGAAGACAAACAAGAAGAAAATGAAAGATCAATTCAGCAAGAAGTTTTACGTCCTGTTGGTGTTTCTGCTGATAATATATCTCAAAGAGGTGGTCGTGGTAGAATTGTTTGCAAATTAAGTGAGTCACAGCCAGTAGATAAGGAGAATCGACACGATTTCTTGACAGAAAAAGTTTCAACAATTCCTCAATGCAGTCTGTCGAGTGACAGTCACAATTGGTCAAGTGACATGTCTAAACCCGATGGCAATAGATTACCTTGTGGAGAAAGTGCTTCTATTGGTTTTGAAAAGATCTGGGATGGGTCGCTTCAGCTGAATTCTTCCATTACTGTATCTGCAGTTGCTTTCTTTAAAAGGTCATCATGGTTGCCTTTTTTATAATAGCTTCTTATCAGATTGATTCTATTTCTATTTGATTTGTAACTGACTTGCATGCAACATGAATAGTTGAGAAAATCAGCCTTGCCCCTTGATACTGGTGTCTGAATATGTTGTTTTGATTTGATATGAATCACGTTTTGGTCTCTGTTCACATCACTTTAGACATTTTAGTGTCAAATAAACTATCGCGAGAATGATAATCGATTCCTTATTTGCTAACTTTTGTGGTTGAGAGCTGAATGGCAATGTCCTAACTTTGTTTGTGACCTACATGTAGTGGTGAGAGGTTGGTAGATATCAACTGGTCAAACTTTGTAGAAGTTAAAGGCAAAGTAAAATTAGATGTATTCCAAAAGTATATTCAAGATCTTCCTCGCTCACGCACTCGAGGATTGATGGTAAGTTGATTTAAAGTTTTTATCCTGTTTCTTAAACTGAAATGCATGTGTTCTGAACTTTGCATGATTTATTTATGTGAAAGTACTGAAGTTGGGCTGAATTATATGATAATACTCTAGCAATTCCTTCACTCAGCTGGTATTTGGATTTTTTTTGGAGGGAAGGGAAATAGAAGTTAGTTGGACCACCAAACTGCTTTGGCCCATGTGAGGGTTACATGACTAATCATGGAAAAGATTTGAGACCCAGTCTTAGGTGTGAAGCTGAATCCATTTTTACTCGACACCCAAATATTCTTTTCCTCAGTAGAAGATTCACTTTTGGGGTGAATGTTTGCAAAACCTTGTTTTTTGGAAATTGTCGCGACTAATTAGGATATATAAGAAGCATAGACCAAACCAGTTTGTAGACCAATTTAGAGACCCATGAACACAATCTGAAGTATATGTTGTGTTATTTGATCTGCTCGACTTGTGCTTCATTACTCTTTATGCTGATTTCGTTTCATGTCAGTTACTCGTTTTTATGCAATTCAAGACACACTGGTAGTACTGTTGTATTCCAATTATTTGATGTTTGATACGTGCAATAACATGTCGTCTTGCTGTTTATTTCGTAATTGTATTGTTTTGAGAGGATTACTTTACCATTCATTTGTTCGTTCTTTGTTTCGTGGTTTAGAAACTTGGAAGAGATGAATTTGAAGAAACTATCCTAGCATAATGACAACATAATGCTAGCATAGAATGGAAGTTCATGCGGAGAGAGTTTAGAAGCCGTGAATTATAAGGAAGGCAACAAGCAAACAATCCTTCACAAATTGAAATAGAAAATGGAAACCATTTTAGTTAACAGTTTAAAAAGGTCAAACTTCCAAGTTTTCCCCACTAAGGAACTTGGTATACATACCGATTCCAAAAAAAAAAAAAAAGGAACTTGGTGTGCTTAATCATTATGAACAAACATCTTTAGTTGTTACATATCACATTAGCCAGAAGTAGAAACACATTAAGGTGGAATCAGCTTTGCTATTAATGAAAGGGGGGAAGACATCATACAATAAAGCTGATAATACCTTACTTGACTGATCTGGATTGTCCATCTGGATCAAAGTCACTATTAGAGTAATGTTGAAGGACCAATATGAGAATGCTGTTGTGTTCACGAAGTGTTACCTAAAACTGTACTAAGGGACTGCAACAGTAAATGATGGTAGAGATTTTGGAAATTTGTTTGCTTGGCAAAGTTGCAAGATTTTGACTAGGAAAGAATCTGATTCACCAAAATTCCTCATTGAAAGACAATAGGAGCCATTTGTTTGAAACCAAAACAAGGAACGACGAAATGTGCTAAAGCAGAGAAAACCATGTATGTACAGGGACTTAGGAGCCTGTCAAGGATGATAGTATTTTTTAGCCTGAGATTAACTAAATACTTCTTCAAGCGCCATAGCAGAGACAAAAAGTTCCTGCCTAAATGGTTACTTGTTCCGTTAACATTCCATAGGAATATTGTATTAGAATTTCTTTTACATGTTAGCCTAACCCAAGTGCCATGCAAACATTTTCTGTACTATTCTGATTCTTGAGTATTTATTCCATAGGATTATTGTATTAGAATTTCTTTACATGTTAGCCTAACCCATGTGCCATGCAAACATTTTCTGTACTACATTGATTGTTGAGTATTTATTTTAATCAAGTGTAACGCCTGGAACTCTTACCTTGAAGAGTTCTTGGAATCACTTCTTTTTTTTTTGTTAATGTATTTCTTTATTGCATTACATATTACTTTTCTTCGTTTTTGTATTATGAGATGTTGGAAATCTGCATCGCTGCAGAAATGATAGAATGAGGATCACGACTTGCGTTCTTATTTTGCCTGTATCATTTCAAAAAGAAAATAAAAACAGCAATTTTGGATTCAGATGAGAAATCTTGTTCCCAACACCCTTCTAAGAACTTTCTAAGCAATTTAGACCTTGTTTATTGCCATTAACGTTTATCATATACAAACCAATAATAGATAAAAGTTGATTTGTTTGAATATGCTTGATTGATGTGTTGCAAAACTTTTCTCAGTTTGGCATCCATGCCAACCTTGATCAGCAGCATATTGTACTTGTGCAAGTGGAAATTTTTGTTTTTAGTTGCAGAAATAATGGAAAACTTTATGAGAATGGTAAGCCCTGAAAGGCTGGAATGAAGAATATATTACTAGTTAATATTATCGTTTTTCAGACAAATAAATCTAAACTACTTTGAATCCGAATAATATGTTATGCTCTTGTGCATTTCTATTCCTAATAAAACATCCAATAACGACTATCAACCAGTGTAAAGCAACAAATGATTTGGCAACTAAAGTTAGGCAAACAGCCATCGATCAATCATCTGCCGATGCTGTTTTGTTGATGAAACTTCAGTAACAATCCCTTCGTATAGAGAGAATGGGGAGACATTTGATGAACAAGAGCACCTGCAAGTTTTGGTCATGCAACCAAACGGTGGCTCGCAATGAGTACCAAAAAAGAACCATAAAATTTCCACAAACTTTAGATGGAGATACTGTAGCAATATATTCTTTTACTACAAAAATTACAAGTAAATGCGTGCATAGTCCGCGAAATCTCAAAAAGGTTAACGATTGATTTAGATGTAATATTTTTAAGTTCTGAATTAGGATTGGTATAAGGTATTTCTAATGAGCTAACTATCTAGTTTATCTTAAAAAGATTTAGATGTAATATTTTTAAGTTCTGAATTAGGATTGGTATAAGGTATTTCTAATGAGCTAACTATCTAGTTTATCTTTAAAAAGTTAACGATTGATTTAGATGTCACATTTTTAAGCTCTAAATTAGGATTGGTATAAGGTATTCTTAATGAGCTGACTATCTATCTCAAAAAAGTTAACGATTGATTTAGATGTAACATTTTTAACCTCTGAATTAGGATTAGTATAAGGTATCCTGAAGAACTGACCATCTAGTTTAGAGGCCGAAAAAATTCCTGATCTTGCAAAAACTTTTGGAATATCTACTTAATCAAAATAAAATACACATTAATCCCATAAAAAATGTAAGGCGGGAATGAAATTTGGATATAAAAATGGTGTTTGACATGGAAGCTTGGCTTGCAAATAGGCCTGTAAACGAGTCGAGTCGAGCTCGAGTACCTCCATAATCGAGCTACTCGAGCTCTGAAATGGTGGTACTCGAGCTCGACTCGAGCTCGATCGAGTAGGCAATTTTCGAGCTCGATTTTTTATTTTTTTTATTTTTTTATTTTTTTATTTTTTTATTTTTTTTATTTTTTTTATTTTTTTAAAAAATTATTTTTTTAAAATTGTAGGATATAATTGTATTTTTTTTAAAATTTAGTAAGGTAAAATGATAATTTAGTATAAAATTAAGGTCTAACATATAAATATAAGTTGCTTAAAATATAATTTATCAAATGTTAGGGACTAAAAAATAAATATAAAAAATTAAAAAATATATATATATGGGATCGAGTAGCTCGCGAGCTACTCAATCCTTTGAAAACTGAGCTCGAGCTACTCGAGCTCGACTCGAGCTCGGTCAAACCGAGCTCGAGTCGAGTAGTTGACCGAGCTGCTCGCGAGCTCCTCGCGAGCAGCTCGCTCGTTTTACACCTCTACTTGCAAATATTTGTGGGCTTATGAGTTACGAGAACGGAAATCTAAATACTAATATGTTTTTATGAAAAATAAAATAAAATAAAATAAAAACACGAACTATCTATTTCAAAAAAGTTAACGATTCATTTAGATGTAACATTTTTAAGCTCTGAATTATGATTGGTATAAGGTATCCTGAAGAACTGACTATCTAGTTTAGAGGCCCAAAAAAATCCTTATGCATGAATGTTAACATTATCTTGCCAAAACTTTTAGAATATGTACTTAATCAAAATAAAATACACATTAATCCCATAAAAAAAAGTAAGGCGGGAATGAAATTTGGATATAAATATGGTGTTTGACATGGAAGCTTGGCTTGCAAATATTTGTGGGCTTATGAGTTACGACAACGGAAATCCAAATACTAATATGTTTTTCATAAAAAATAAAATAAAAACACGAACTATCTATCTCAAAAGAGTTAATGATTGATTTATATGTAACATTTTTAAGCTCTGAATTAGGATTGGTATAAGATATTCTGAAGAACTGACTATCTAGTTTAGAGGCCGAAAAAATCCTGATGCATGAATGTTAACATTATCATGCAAAAACTTTTGGAATATGTACTTAATCAAAATAAAATACACATTAATCCCATAAAAAAAAGTAAAGCGGGAATGAAATTTGGATATAAATATGGTGTTTGACATGGAAGCTTGGCTTGCAAATATTTGTGGGCTTATGAGTTACGACAACGGAAATCCAAATACTAATATGTTTTTCATAAAAAATAAAATAAAAACACGAACTATCTATCTCAAAAGAGTTAATGATTGATTTATATGTAACATTTTTAAGCTCTGAATTAGGATTGGTATAAGGTATTCTGAAGAACTGACTATCTAGTTTAGAGGCCGAAAAAATCCTGATGCATGAATGTTAACATTATCATGCAAAAACTTTTGGAATATGTACTTAATCAAAATAAAATACACATTAATCCCATAAAAAAAAGTAAGGCGGGAATGAAATTTGGATATAAATATGGTGTTTGACATGGAAGCTTGGCTTGCAAATATTTGTGGGCTTATGAGTTACGACAACGAAAATCCAACTACTAATATGTTTTTCATAAAAAATAAAATAAAATAAAATAAAATAAAAACACGAACTATCTATTTTAAAAAAGTTAACGATTGATTTATATGTAACATTTTTAAGCTCTGAATTAGGATTGGTATAAGTTATTCTGATGAACTGACTATCTAGTTTAGAGGCCCAAAAAATGCATGAATGTTAACATTATCTTGCAAAAACTTTGGAATATGTACTGAATCAAAATAAAATACACATTAATCCCATAAAAAAAGTAAGGCGGGAATGAAATTTGGATATAAAAATGGCGTTTGACATGGAAGCTTGGCTTGAAAATATTTGTGGGCTTATGAGTTACAACAAAGGAAATCCAAATACTAATAAGTTTTTCATAAAAAATAAAATAAAATAAAATAAAAACACGAAAGGGTAGCAAAGAGAAGAGGAACTTATAAATGCTGGATGTGAACATATATATATATATATATATATATATAATCAAATGAGCGTCTTCTTAATTTTTAAAAAATTAATTTCACTTTGTAATATCTGACATTATTTTAATTTTTAATTCGGTTATTTTGATCCCTATTTTGGATAACCGATTGAACTCTTTACCTCAGTGAAGAAAAACTAAAAACTTGATTTAGATTTTTTTTTTAACACATGCATTCCTATGCATCTCCAAGTCTTAAAACTCTAAAGTTAGAAGTAAATGTTAACCCTTAACCACTAATTATTTTAGCTTTATATTTTTAAAAGCAATGGTTTAGCAAGTTCGGACTCATTTTAGTGCGGAATTCAATAAAAATCACTTGTATATTTCGTGATGAGTAGTGCATGTTACTAAACGTTATTTTATTGAAATGTTTGCATTTGCAACTGAGATTAACGAGAGAAGTTGTCTCGAGTGAAATCGAAGTTTGAAAGCACAAAATGTGCATTATTGTTTGAATTGAAAAGTTACGGAAAGAAAGATAGAATTGAAAAGTTACGGAAAGAAAGATCGACAAGCTAAGCGAGAAATGGGAGTTTGTGGAATAGACTACTATGCCAAGTTGAGTGTTAAAAGACTGAGGATTGAGGACTATAGGCCTATCTATTGTCTTGGAGAATTTCCTTAGGAGAGTCGCAAGTACTTCTTGCAATCTTGCATGGAATTGGGCCGAATTAGTTTCTTGCTCAGTTGAGGCTTATATGATGCTTATGAAGTGAGTGCGTTGAAGATATATGAAAATTAATATATCGACGTTAAGGTGATGATACTAGGAAAATGAAAAATCAATTGGGTCTTGTCTTGTCCGAGAATCTTCAGTACCCTGTCCAAACTCATAAACGTTGGTGATTCCATTCCACAATGTAAGCCTGCTAAAAGTAAACATTAACTTGTATAGTAAAGAGTAAAGATAAGATTCCTAAGCCAGATTAGTTTGATTTTGCAATTTTTAACAACTTGGTGATTCATTGAAAATTCTTAGCCTAAGCTTTCTGTAATCTCAAAATGACTTATTGAGTTGTGTTATAGACTTATAGTCAGAAATATGTGTCCACTTGTACGAGTATTAACAATTTTGAGTAATTCAAATGTTAAATATATAATGAAGTATTACGTTTGTTTACAGGTAATTTCTGTTGAAGCTAAGGAGGGATCTTCGGTTAAAGAAGTGAAGGGCATGATGGAGGTAAGTGTGCGTTATGGAATTCGGAACATTAGCAGTTTTTTTTTTTGTGATTCTTTTGAAGCGAATATCGAATCAGTTGTTATCTTTGTTTGTGATCAGTTTATAAACAGTTACAAAAGAAGGGAAAGGGTGGGATATGCAATATTATCATCAGAGGGGGGTGCGGATCTCTACATTTGTCCTAGGAGTGATGAAATTTACGCACTCCTCGCAAATTATGGAATCCTAAAGGGAACGAGTGCTGCTCAAGACAAACCGGACTCGTTCATTGGCTGTGTTGTTTGGCGGAAAAATGATACTACAGCCAAATCCAGTGCAAACGTGAAGCAGCACTTGAACAACTCCCCTTCAATTCAGTCTCACAAGTCCCAATCTGGCTCCTCCACCGCCCCCGCCCAGCAGCAAACTGGGGAAACAAATATGCCTTTGTCTGCAGCAGCAACTGCCCAGAGCATGATTATTAATGCTGGTGATCGCAAACCTGGAATTGGTAAATCTTCTGGTCAGACAACTCCATTCAAGGGGCAGACTTCTTCTGCTGCTTTTCCGGGATATGATAATCCTAGAGCAAGTTTGGGAGTACTCCCCAATACATCCGTTTCCTTCCAGGCCAATTCCATGAATCCGACTGCGTTGACTGCAGATGATGATGACGACGATGATGATCTTCCAGAGTACGATTTTGGAAGATCATTGTCCATGCCTTCTGACGTCTCAGTAGCAGGCGGGGGGCCTCAAACGGACAGAGGCATGCCCGTTACTATTGCAGCAGTTTCTGCAGCTGCCAACTCTATAATGGTTGATTTTGGTAATTCTAGGCCTAGCCTCTCTTCAAACTTCCACCAAGGATTAACACCGTATCTGCATGGAAGTGTTATTGGCCGCGATCCTCAGTTTCATGTTTCTGGTAAATTGGAAGGCCAGCGTGGTTTGCAGAATTATGCTACTCCAGCAGCATCCTCACCTAAGAGTCGTTCTGACATGGCTGAATGGCTTCCCCTACAGCCCCAGCCGTCAAATGCTATGCCTTCTGCGTCTTGGTCCTTAACTCTCCAAAATCAACAAGTCCCTGGAAGGCCACCGTTTCAGTCTCCATCCTTATCTGCGATTCCTCCTGAATTTTCTCCACATGGGCTTCCGCCATACTACCATCATCCACCACCGACCACCTACTTTCAATTACCGCCGCCACCACCACCACCAATGCGCTTTCCACCGCCACTGCCACCACCACCACCACCACCACCACCAATGCGTTTTCAAAATAATCCGCGTCCCTTGACAAGATTTCAGGCTTTTCAGCACCATTCAGTTGTGAGGCCTCCCTATGGTTCATTTGGAGGCAACCATCCATAAGCTAACAACCTAAGATAGAAATAGTGATGCCCCCCTGCTTGCTAACAATCTAAGATAATTGTGTATATATAAGCTTCATGATTTGAAATTGAAACTCTTGAAGGTTTTGTTAGTTGCTTCTTGTGAAATGTTTATAAGTTCAAGGTTTCCAGCCATGTTGATGTTAGACTATTGTAAATTGACAAGAATAGCGAGGTGCTTAGAAGACTTAGAAGCTGTCTTTTACTCTTAATTTTTAGTACTTCAAAATTGTGTGTGTGACAAATGATGATCCATTGAAGGGCTCTGCACTTGATTGTTTGTTGGCCATTAATAGCATATTCTTGTCTCCTTCATGGATGGCAAAGACCGCGGCTTCACGCCTGCAAGTTTTGAGTTTTGATGAACCTACAAAGGCGGTGAGTTTTGACGAACCTACAAAGGCGGTGATATTTGTTTCTAAATTGCAAGTGTAGTCCTTCATATTAGTTAATTTTCGACTAAATTACTAAGAATTTACAAACTCAAATCGAATATGCTAAACCTAAAGTTTAAACCCTAATTTTTATCCTAAATCTTAATTAACCAAAGAAAACAATTTTAGTTCCTAACTTTTAACCATCCAGGTTTTGTTTCTGACTTTGGGAAAATATAGAAACTTGTAGATTATAAAAAAAAAATTAAAAATTTTGAAATATTTTAATTTTAGTGGTGAATTATATTCTTAAGTTTTTGAGAGAATGAATCCCAATTCCAAAGGAATATTCACTAGTTCAGAGTGTCCAAAATTATCTTTTTTTATTATGTTCAAAATTAAAATTATGTCATAGATTCACTAAGATAGAATACTCTGTCCAAAATTATCCTGTCTTTATCCTGTTTTTTTTTATGACCCAGATCCCAACTTACATTGTACTATACTGGACCTCAAGGCAACCGCCCCCTAACCACCCTGAGAAGGTAAATTGCGGCATGTGCACGCAGATAGATACTACTCTCACAGTACCGGCTCAAGTTAGGTACCATGGCTAGTCTTCAACCTTTGGTCACCAAGTCAGCACTCCCTCCAAAGTGTTAGACGATGCTCCTCCAACGAATACCGGCTCCACACGTCAGTTCTGTCTTATCCTGTTTTAAATTAAAGCTACGTTGTAGGATTCAGTGATATATCGGTTAAGATATATTAATTGTAAAGTAATTTTAGTGATACTTATGTTTTGAGTACCTAGTTTTAGTTAAATTACGTAATTTTAAACATTAGATAGAATAACACAAGATAATATTGAACATTAGAAAGGATAATATTGAACTGGTCTTGAATTCACTTATTTCTTGATTAGGGTCTAATAATTGTAAAATGATTTTAGTCATATTTATCCTTTTAATCCCTAATTTTAGTTAAACTACTCTTTTGAACATTGGACAGAATAGTTTTCTTGAACATTGAACAGAATAATCTTAGATAGAGGATCCGATCATGCATGAACTTTAATTAACATTTCCAACAATATTATCATTGTTGTAGCATTTTGGCAGCATAAGAGAATAGCCAATTATGTTAAAAATAGCAAAACATTAGACGACCATGCAAATTACATTTTACCAAGGATGAAATGATTGGCTTGCTACCCAGTGAAAGATATTATGAATACAGGTTATATACATCAACACAACAGTACTAGAAGAAGCAAACAAATATTTCAAGGTCATTTTTCATAAATTCATTTAAACAAACATTTCAAGGACATTCAAACAGTTCCTGCTAAGGGGTCTGTATCGGAGTCATCAACCGTCAGCCAGTCACTTGATTCTTCACCTTCTGAATCTTTCCCTCGCCTCATAGATAATCCAGACTTATTCTGACCAACCTGAGCTCCAGAATTTTCGGTTAATCGAACCCATTCATTTGATTCACTGGCTGATGAACCCCTTCCGCTTTGAGTAGGCCTGAACCCAGATAATCTATCTGATAAATCATTCTCATCATCCTCCAGATCACTGAAGGAAACATCATCCTCGACTTCAGTGTATTTCTGGTCATTTAAGGATATATTCGGACCAGCATCTTCATGCTCTAATTCCCCCTCAAGTTTCCCAGTTTCAACTTCTCTATCTCCGGTACTACTTGTAGTCTCGGCAGAAACATCTTTCGGCTCGGATAAACTTTCATTACCTTGTTTTGAATTTCTCTTTTCATTTGAGGTACCAGAACTCTCCACTTGTGCATCCCTCTTATCTTTCAATTTCTTCAAAAGTGTCTCTCTCACTTCAACAATCTGCAAAAAGAATGAACCTTAATTGACCAAAACTAACAGAAAAGTTGCTCTTTTTCTCAGAGAAAGAACCCATCTAAATAGAAAATAAAGAATTAATCCCAGAAAGATACAGCATCATTAACTCATGGTGCAGAGCACCACCACACCACCCCACCCCCCCCCCCCCCCAAAAAAAAAAGGAAAAATGGATCTTGCCTCAAAAGTTGATAGGAGTTCCACGTCAATCTCACTCAATCTTGGAAGCAACAGTATAAAATAGATCATCCAAAATTGCCCATCACTCATATCACCGCAAGTCTGCCTCAGAGCCGAAAGACTGGGCACCAACTCCTCAATAGTGGCAGCATGTGCTCTTTGGCTATCAGACATTTCAAAACCTGCAATAGAACTTTAACATACTGAATACCAAAACAGGAAACCAGGCCACAAGATTGAGTTAGCTGCAAACTACCATGATTTTAAACCATGACCATGCTATGCATCCCAGATACCAAACAAGAAGGGGAAAAAAATTAGAACTTTCATTTCCAAAATGAAGTATTCTACTTGCAGCAAGAAAGAACAGCGATTCCTAAGGTCACCAAGACCACGGGACATTGATAACGTTGTGAACGAAAAATTTTAATCAAAGAGGTAAACTGAGTGGGTTGATGTTAACAGAAACAGTAATTTGTTTAACTCTGATTCGACCATGTAGCACCCTTCGACCAATGATCCACGGAGCGAGAAATAAATATGAAAGAATTTGTTCACTGGCTTCCATGTCTCAACTTTAATGCACCCTTTATTCAATCAGAATACTCTTGTAGTTAAGAATAACGTGTAAGACATTTACCAAGAACAACAAATATGTCCAACTAATTTCTCCTAAAAGATAACCCGTGCACAAGTCCTCAGCAACATTAAAATCACAACTATGAAATGCTCATTTCATAGCAGAATTCAAAATGAGTTCTTTTTTTTTCCCCAAGGGGGTTGGGTTGGGTTAAAACAGGAGGCTGTAGAAATTTTATGACATGCGCATTGGAAGGATTACTCCCCTCTATGCTTTCAGAATCGCTGGAAACATGAAAATAACATAGAATAACTTGAGAAACTCATATTCGCTGGAAACGTGAAATCAAACAATTATTTCTATCATACTTGGCGTACAATACAATGAACACGATGGCATCATCATGCAAAACAGCCAGACCAAAGGTATGAAAACTATTCACATACATATTGTAAGTAACTAGTTCATCTCTACAATACATTGTTCCCATGAATCTCACAAGATAATAAGGTGACACCTGAACATCAGGTAGCCAGACCCTGAAAATCACTGAGCATTTAGGAAGGCAAATGTGCAGAATATGCAAGACTTCAGATTCATCAAATCAAAGTGGTAAGCAACCTCCTTTACCTCCGTTAGTCAATTACTACTGATCATGATCAATGTTATCTTAATTCATGCTACTTGACCATGTCAAAAATGGGTTTAAAGCTGCAAACAGTGCAATTCCAAAATGGAAAATGTAAATGGAATTTAATGCCAAGACTATCTCACAGAAAAGTTGAAAGTTGAACAGATATATGTATTTGACAAGGGATGCCACTGATACTGCTTGCAATTGTCAGCCAAATTTTAGAGATCATCGAGCTAAGAGAATATACATATAAAGGAACTGATTTGCCCTCACATACAACACCTAAAACGATGAGAGCAGCATTAAGAACCTCATGAGGATATTGGCAATGTTCAATGATAAAGTCTAACTCCATAAAGGCTTTCCTTTCTATCAGCCAATCAACGCAGTGAACTACTGCTTTGATGAATTTCAAAATGCCAACATACAGCTAAAACAAAATACAGTTTCTTCACCAGAATCTTATTCATCCAATTTCAAACCACATTAGACAGTGTTAATATTAAATTGAATTGTCCAACTTCAAACCACATTAGACAGTGTTAACATTAAATTGAATTGCACCCATACATGTTAAAAAGTTCCCAAATTTCAGTTCCAGTAGTACCAACAACCATAAAGGCATAAACAAGAGCTGAGTTCAATAAACTTAACGCTAATGAAAGCACAGATAAATGCTTACCATTGGGTAGAGAGAGGGGAAAATCAGTCCAAAGCTCAGGCCTCAAAGAAATTTTTTGAACAAAGTCCACAACTTCCTCATTAATTCCCGGGATGTCTTCTAGGAACTCTTCTTCTAGATCGTCGTAGTCTTCGCCGTCACGGATGACGTTATCATCCCGAAACTGTAGAAGATTAGAAGCCAACTTTGAAATCCCAGAGGAAGAAGACGACAAGAGAGATTTAAAGCTGCCTCCAATTTCCTCTAAATCCTTTTTAATCCCAGTAATTGTTTCATAATGGGGAGGAGGAGACGACGCCGTTCTTGTCACGCTAGCGCTCGTAGAAGTGCAAGTGTAATCATCATTGACAGTAGGAGGTTGAGGAGCAGAGGCCGTAGGCGGCGGAGCGAGAAAGGCGGCGACTCCCCTTAGGTGGTGGGAGAAAGTCTGAGAGAGGGCGGAGATGTCTTTTCTGACACCGGAGGTGGGAGAAGTGGGAGAATTGGGGGAGGACGGTGTAGAAGAGTGATTGTCAGTTGAGGGTTTATAATTATTACTATTATTTTTATTATTATTATTATTATTATTATTATCTTGATAATCGCCGTCGGCGTCCTCGTCGTCGGAGTCGGATTTGAAGGGGTTGGACAGAGAGAATGATGAGAGCCAAGTTGACATTTTTATTTTTTTTTTGCTTTTCTGCTTTCGGTTTTCCTTTGCCTTCGGCCTTCAGGAAGAACTGGGCAAAAAAACAAAGAAAAGAAAATGGGTTGACGCCTGTCCAGTCTGTCCACGCATAAAAATGGAAGCTTTGGGAACCCCTAAATCGGTAATAGGGGGAGGAGGAGGAGCTTCGCTTTTCGCTTACGGCGATTGGGTTTGGTTACTTTGGTATGTTTCTGAAAAAAAAAAGACATGAATCACGACATCAATGTCCCAATTCCCAAACCTTTTCTTTTGTTGTATTTAACTGATTCTGTTTAGGAATTCTTTTGGTTTTGGGAGGATGAACGAGTGAAAGAACAAAAAAATTGAATGAATGCCATTGTTTTGTGTTTACCATGATAAGGTTGGCTGTTTGGGATGAAGAGTGAAGAATTAAAGAATTGAATCAATGCCATTGTTTGTTGTTTACCATGATAAGGTTGGCTAGTAAATGAGCAATGCATTCATCATTTTTTACTGTACGTTGCTTTAAGACTAGCCAATTCATCCTAACAAACCTTTTCTTAATTTTGGGAGTTTAGTAATTAGTCTTTGATCAAAATAAGGAGAGAGAATGAAAGAAAGTAAAGTAAATGAATGGGAGTTGCAATATCTTTAAACCTGACTATGATCAAAAGATTCAAAATGACAACTTGGATGGTGTACATTAACACAAATATTCACCAAGAATCATATATTTTACAAACCAATAAACATTTGAAGGTCAGAGAACGAAGTATGGGGTGGAGGATCAAGAATCAAGAGGAAATGTGCTTCAGCTTCAGCACAAGCTTGTTACAAAATTTTCTCAATTCACACAAGCTATTATTACCATCCTCCATCAAGCAAAACAATCAATGATTTATACCCTACCTAATTATTAAACAATCTCATCCTACCTCCTGCACTGCACAGCATATGGTACACATCTATCCTTCAGGTATCTTCCAAATCTCTAGAATCCAAAACTAAATACAGCTCCATCCTCTACATGTCTTTTCACCCAAAAAAATTGATGTTCTTACAGTCACCTGATCACATGAGTCCTCCTGAATAAGGGTTGTAAGATTGAACGGGCATGCCTGAGCCGTAGGGGTGAACACCAGCTCCGTACGGATTGCCAAAAGGATTTCCAGGTTGTTGTGGGCCCATCATCATCATCATCTGTGGTTGCTGCTGTAACATGAATGCCTGTTGCTGGTTGGTCATAGCTGCCATTTGTACAGAAGGTGGTGCAGCCACTGTGTTAGAGGCATAGAATGGATCATGAGCTGTTGGTAGCATCATTGGGCCGGCCATTCGTGCTTGTTCCCAGGGATTGTAGCTTACATTCTGGTTGTTTCTTCTCAATGCATCATCATACAAGCTGTCTAATGTGAGTTTGTCCAGCCCTCCAGCCTTTTCCAACAGAAGTAGCAATAATCAGAATCAGAATCCTCCAACTACCCGTAACAAAATGGAATCAACACGTGGAAATATACATATCTAAGATTGATACATGATATAGAAAGAGAAGTCCTCTTCAAGTCAAATTGGAAAAGGATGCTGTCGACACTTAAAAATACTGAGAGATATAAACGTAGTAACAAGAACAGGTGCAGTAAAGGACAGCAGATACCAGTTTGCTGGCAGTTGCTGCACTATCATTGGAACTAGGTGCAGTAACAAGTGCCAACTCCCAGCCTGTAGCTCCATTAGCCAAACCGGTAGAAGCTGGTTGGTCAGCAACACCTATAACAGCAATTTAATTAGATAAAGGGCAGCTAAAGATTTCCTCCATCTATTTGGACCAAAGAAAGAAAATCAAGTCAGACAATTAATGTGACTTACCAACTGGTACAATGGCTAAAGCCATGGCATTCTTCTCATCCAACTCTGAGGCAGCAGGAACTGGATCATTTAAACCCTAGCACCAAATAAAAACAGCCATTATTGAAGGCCTAAAAAGCTGAAAATTTGGAACTGCCAAATAATGCTGTGAACTTACAAGTAAATCAGGTGGTTCCACGACAGGAGCTTCTATTTTGATGGGTTGTGGCTCAGGTTCAGGTTCAGGAGGAGGTGGTTCAGGAGGAGACACTACCTCTTTCACCTCTGGACTCTTTTTGTACTCTATGGCCAAGGTGACCTTGGATTTATCATCAACTGTCTGCTAAGAAACAAAACATTTAATATATATATATATATATATATATATATATATATAATGTGGATATAAATTTGATGAAGCCTTCCATTTGATTTATACAATGTCTTCTTTCAAACCTTTTATTCAAAATAGACTAAATGAACTGTGGGACTTCGCATATCCTAGGGTTCCAGTAAAGAGCTTCAACGTCATTCAAAAAGTTGCAGAAATTATTAAAGCAAGAATTTTCTGTAATTAGTGATTCATCAGATACAGGGATGGGACTGAATGACTGACTGGATACAGGGTGAACTTAACAATCCACTCAAAACCAAGGCAAGTCTGCACATGCACTACTGTTTTTTAAAGAAAAAAGGCATACAGTGAAGGATGACAATGTTACAGACTTCTGCACATATTCCTCCTAAGTGAGCACATAAAGCTATTATGCTTTTAGTTCACGATTAAAGAACGAATGTTCGTAGAGATGCATTATTCAACTGAGGAAAGTAAGTTGGAAGAGACTTTCATACCGAATCCCTACGAACTGTTGAAGATCGAGGTGCTTCTCTGACATACTCCTCCATGGCTTGTAGAAATGATGCAGGGGGCTACAGTATGGACCAACAAAAAGCATACGAGAATAATCTAACATTTTGTAAAAAAATTCAGAGGAAAAAATCTATTGAATGAGCACTCAAATAAGTCAAACCTGTTCAATCTTAATAAAACGCTCCCCACGTCCAATATCAAGGTTTTTACATACTTCATAAAATTCTGATAGACTCTCAGCCTGACGAACAGAGATAATTTTCATATGAAATATGGGACAAAAATGTCTCCAGGGTCCTGAAAATTTGATCAAACAAGATTCAGAGAATAATCAATAAATTTGTACCTGCTGGCCAGCCCTCCGATATACATCCAGAGCTTTAAGAGCATCATGTCGTTGCATCTCAAAAAACTGTCAAGATCAGCATAACATTAGTCACTTATCGGCATTTACAGTGATTTATAGCACCATCACGACCAAGTTATTTTCAGGATAAATACCCAAAATTACTTCCTACCTTGTCAACCAAATTAACAGTGCCATCACTTATAGCATTATAGATTTTGATACTTTCTGAAGCAACCTACAAGTGTAAAATAGAGGAGTGAAGAATTGAACCAAGAGGAAATCAAATAGAGGTAACTTCTATGCTTTAAATGAGTCTTTACCCACCATTGAAAGCGCCAACTGAATCACAAAATTCTGAACTGCTGCACCTTGTGGCTGCACAAACATCATAATTATTGCTTCTCAAAATGGTGCTAGTTGCCATAGCAAAGATATAATGGACAATAACTAAGGTCGTGGCACAAGATATTTGCAATATTAGCAGACAGCATTCATTTAAATGAAAACTCAGGTAAAACTGAACATGTGCTGAAGGTTACCTGGCAATTAAGAACACGGAAAAGAAGTTGCTGCAAAGCTGGTAAATGTTCTAGCAACTCTGGAGTGCCCAAATCTTTGGTTCTCTGAGCGACCATTTAAATTCAGGTTATTCATTGGAAATGTATACATAAAAAATGAAAATATCCATCTAGTACACTGTGCAGATAGATGAAGGCAATATAACCTCACTTCATATAGTGTCATAATGAAGAAAACAACATTGGTGAAACAGTCAGATGCTTCTGAATGCATGACTTGAGTAAAGGAATAAAAGGGTATAAGCACACTGAACTCATTGAAGAGCACCACTTGCCCCCTAAACAAAGTTAATTTCTCACAGCTATCAATTAGATGAGCAAAACTTGCCCTTCACATTTTACACAATTGAGAGAAAAAGTAAATCCAAAAAGAAATGCATAAAATGTTTTATCTTACCGGGCGATCTGTCTCAATATCCTGTTTTAACACCCGGAAACACTCTAGTCTTTCCTCCAAAAATAGTGCATAGGTCCGCACCCACGCAGAATAATCCCATGCTGAGCAATAAGGTTGAAAACATTTCACAACAAAAGAACTTTCCTGTTCAGATCTTTGATGGATTTGTAATAAAAAAGCAGAAAACCATACCATTTGGACTAGAGTCATCCTTGAAATAAGACATGTTGAGCATGTGGCTTCTGCTTCTACCGTAATTGATAAGTTCTTCCTGGAATGTTGGGTCGACCTCTCTTAAAGCACGATGGATAACTATCAAAGTTTTCAAGGCAACCTATGCACCAACAGCCATGACTCAGGGAGATGATAGAGGCAAGTACTACAAAAGAATTTTAAGTGGATGGGCTATTGTTTAGTAGTGAATATGATACAATAAGTGTTTCCACACTGAACTTTCTTTCACAGGCATCAATACTTCCTTATATTTATCTCGTAAAAAAGCCATCGTAATTCCCAGTTTGTGAAGAAAAAGGTAGTTCATCAAACCTCTCCTTTGGGTTGACGGAGGGGGGAAGAAAATCAAGTTACAATACTCTAAAAATATTGCCAGAGGATAGTTATAGGGTACACAGTCTCAACCATGTCAATTCACCATTTGAGCCACACCGGATGCGTCAACAAATTGTAACCACCTATTACATATATATTACTACAATAAATTCTTAATTGTTCAAGTTTCAAAGCATTACCAGTTTAAAGAAGAGTAAAAATTTTAAAGCAACAAAGCAAAGAAGTAACCTTTTGTCACTAAATTTGCAATATCATAACTTACTCTATCAGAGTAACAACATTAGGCAGAAGATTGCTTCAAAAATTCGAGTTATTGAACATACCGCCCAGTTTTGTGTCTTTGCTAATCGTCTTGCCAGAGCATGAATGCAGTAGGCAACATCAGCTCGCGGTCTGGTAGCCGAAATAGCCGCAAAAATAGCTGAAATTATAAAGCCATAAAACTGCATTAGGTCCCAATCTAGAGGCTACCACAAATTAACAGATATGTAATAAAATGGAATATCAACAGATAAATGCATGTCCATCATAATAGTAACAACAGTCATTTCACATTCAGAATACACCCACCTCTTATGTGTTTTTCTTTTGCTGGGCGTTCCACATGATTTGTTGCCTTAACAATGGCAATGTCCAATTCCTGTTAGAAATAAAAAGGTAGACACCTTTAGACACCTTCAAGAAATAACAACAATTTTGGGTAAGAGACCAAATAAACCTTGATACCTTATAGTCACTATTTATTTTAGCCAAATTGACAGTGGTAGTATCCTTGATTGCTCCAATGGTTTTCCGCAAGCTGCTCTGCGTGCCTCCTCCGGACATTCTCTCTTTAACTAAAGACTTCTGCACAAAGTCAATAAAATAGCCACTTATTTAGAACTCAAAGCAAATAATCCAGATATTTTATCACTGATACAATCAAAGAAATGACTTCTGAAAACAAGTCCCGCCACTCTTTTCATCTCAAGGGCGGGCATTACAAAAATAATACTTAAGCAAACATCCAAAAGAATTTCAGGTGGAAAAATTATAAAAAGAAAAAAAAAAAGAAAGAATTTTGAGCAACCCCAGATGGTCAAAAGTCAAAATCTCCTGCGGATGTTGCAAAATTCAGACACCATATATTCAATCAAAACTGATCCAAAAGGCCCTATATGAAAATCCCAACATGAATTTGATCTACTTATCTTTCAAACCAAGAATAAGGTGAAAACGTAATCAGAAGTTAACCCGTTACTAATCTTTGTATCATGTGTATGTCCTTTCTATAGAAATATCAAGAATCCATTCATGTTCCCAAAAATTGATACACATATTTATGCATAATATAAGACCAGAATACCTCAATTCCTCATGAAATATTGGAAAAAAAAAAAGTGTAAACAACACCAGTCGAATAAACAAAGATCAACCCAGTCCCAGAAATATTAATCCATAAACTACTCATCATAAAAGATCTACATATAAGTCGTATTAAAATTCTAGCATCATACTTTTGGCCTTGCAGCTCAGCCACTTATACATAAAAAAATAAAAAAAATAGAAACAGAATTGCGAATAAACAAAGAGAAATCACAAGAAAAGCTGAGTCTCACCAGAAACTAAAGAATTACGTATGAAACAGAGAAGAAGAAGAAGAAGAAGAAGAAGAATAAAAGATGGTGGGTTTTGGGAAGGCAGGCAGGGCAGTGGAGTCGTCCTTGTTCGTATGGCTGGCTGTTCTATACTTCTATACTGAAAGAAAAGTCTTCCCAAAAAATGAATTTTTTTTTGGTTGGCCGTCGGCGTCCATTATTTTCCTAATTTTTTATATGCCATACATATGTTAATGTTTTACAGATTTTTTTTTTAATAATTATTAATTTTCTAGAAATGTAATAAATTACTATTTACTGCTACTACTCAGTACTCTCAATTTTTAGAATTACTCTCAAAATTTGAACTACATTTTATTTTTACCGAATATGGCATCATCCGCAGTTTCTGTGTTGTCCCCACTTTACTTTTTTATTTTTCCCTTTTGACTTTTCTCTATTGCCATCCAGAGTTTAGTCTTTGGCTCTTTTGCCCATACTCTCTATATAAGTCAAGCTTCTAGGGGTAAGAAAATTGTCAATTTTGTCCATTTTGGTGCAATTTTTTGCTTATCACTTTAATTGTAAACTTGTATTTTTATGAATGATGTCAAAAAATGTGAAAGCGATAGTTATCACAAAAATCTATATTTTTTGGGTAATAATACATGTATTTTCACCGAAATGACAACATCTGTGTCGATTTTGGCCCATCTATATTGATTTTTCCATCCATCACAATTGTGATCGTGTATTTTAGTGAATTGTATCAAAAAAATGTGAAACTTTTATTTTCCACCAAACCTTTATTTTTTGTGAACTATTGCACACGTATTTTGATCGAAAATGACAATATTCAAAAAAACGTGTCGATTACCAATTAATTATTATTTATTAATTAATGTGGAACAGGTTGAAAATGACTCCTAATTTTTCAAGACAAGATTAAGAATGAAAATTGTGAATTTGAGACGTTATCTTTAAAAATGGGTAATTTTATGAAATACAATTTTTAAAACTTTAGACGATATTTACATGACTCATGGAGCAAAAACTCATGTGTTATTTTTCAACAAAACTCATTTATCTAGACCATTTTGGGCCAATTTAAGTTTTTGCCATTATTATCAGTGAATCAACTATTTTAAATTCGGTAAAATTTGTGCTCTTGTATTCGATTTTGAATTTTCTATATCATTTGGTATATCACTTCTTAAAATAAAACTAAAATTATATTAAATTACTAGTGAACCCTAATTGATAAATAATTATACACGTGAGAGTATGCACAAAAATGATAAAAAAAAAAAAAATTGCATTCTATTCTTTGCGAAGAACTTGTCTCTTGTCTCTCCCAATTATCTATCCCGTTTTATTAATTAAGTATGACAGATGACAGTAATGAGAGTGTATATACGCACATGGTACGTGTGTTAAGTTTATTTTGCCACATTGTCATTGTAATTTAATTGTACTTTTGAATAGAACAAGAAATAGAATATAATTTTTATGAAATTAATGCCACTACATCTATTACATTTGCATTTGGAAAATTACATCATTTATTTCACCCACTCGTGTAAATTCTACTTAATCTAATTCTTAATTATCTCATCAAGTAATATAATTGAAAAAAAAATCTAAACATAAAAGTTGCGCCTTTTTTATTTGATTTTCTAAAATTGCATTAGACTAATTAGTTAAAAAAAATAATAAATTGAAACATATTTCTCGGAAGAACAATTTAATTAACTCGTTAGTGCAACTTCTTAATATTACCACAAGAATCTTTTCTTCCATTAAGTGTATCTGGCTGTATAATTGATTAGTGTCATTATTGAATGGAAAAACCAAAATTCTTGTACATTGTAAATCATCAATGTGAAAATGTGTGACAACAATATTATTAAAACTACTTTGAAATAGACAAACAAGCCTGCCCATTTTGGCTTAATTCTTTAGCCCCATGCAAAACAAAAATACTGTAAAACGCTCATAAAAACAGAAAAGATAAGAAAAACATGCACATATATACTGATTCGTTTTTTTATATTTTAAGTGGGTTTATTACCTTTGAGCCAAAGAAGAAAAAAAAAAAAAAAGTGGGTTTATTACCCTGTTAATGCTTTGTTATCACATTCCATGTCTTGTCCCAAAGGTGGCAGAAGCCGAAGAGTACAAGAAGATTCTTCAGTGCCGCCTGCCCCGGACGCAAATTTATTCAAACTATAGAACGTTCTACTTCTTAAAAGTGAAATACATATATGAGCCAATGGATTTGACGCTGAGTGCAGATTGCAATTTTTTTTTTTTTTTTTTTTTGGGAATTGGGATATTTGGTGTATTTCTTTTTTAAGTTGGGCTTAATTCTTTATGTGACTACTGGTACCGTGGAAAGAGCATTTTCACCTTTGAAAATAGTGAAAGATGAACTGCGGAATCGAATGGGAGATTCTTAGATGAATGATTGCTATATTGAAAAAACATTATTTCAAAAAGTTGATAGTGAAAAAGTTATGAATAAATATCAAAATATGAGAATCACGTATAGAACAATTATAAAACGAATTATAAATGTGTAACTTATAGAGTGAAATTTTACAAATATTTAATCTTATTATTTGTAATATTATTAATAAAAATATGTGTATTGATATTGACTATTTTGTGTGGTTATATAACTTATATTATTATTATTTAACATATTAATATTGCCCCACCCACAAGTTTCTAGCTCCGTCACTGCCGACTTAAGTTCTTGAGGCTTGAGGGGCATTGGTTTGGTTGACAAATGTGGGTTGTGTTTCGCGTGTATCGTGGGAATATTTGTTTGATATGTTTATTGCATAATGAATGAGTAAACTTTGGAAGAAGGTACAACAATGTCGTATAGTAAGTACATAGTGAATGTCTCGTCCACTTCAAACATTATAAGGATAAGAAGCATTAACCATACATCACCCACTCACTAGTCACTAGTCACTACTGGAGTTGGAAGTTGCATCATTTCTTCATTTGCAGATCAGTTTTTCCTTATTTCTCACCTAACTTATTTCTATGTTTCAATGTTTTCAAAAAAAGATTACTGACTGCGAATGAAAATTCAACGAAGAAATACAAATCATCTCCAGGGTTCATGATCAGTGTTTATATATTCGAATTTGGATTTGAATAGTTGTTAATTGGTACGAGAATTAACAAGAAAAATTACAGTTTGGTGAAGAGGAAGTAATCATAAATTTGCTATTTTGAGGAAGTCATAGTTGTACTCCAATTGTTTAAGGTTTCGAGACACTATAATTGTGGGGGGGGGGGGGGGGGGGGGGGGGGGTGTTTTTTAAATCATCAGCCGGCCTGTTTCCATGGGGATTTTTTTTAACTTGATAACATTTTCTTTTTTTGTGAATGTTTAGAAGCAACACATTAAAGAATTATGTATAGTGATGCAATTTCTCAAGTACGAACAAAACTTGACATGTGATATTCTATTAAGAAGCATCTCACTTGTATTTAATAATTAATTGAGCTATAAACTAAATTATGAGTTTAAGCTCCTACTTCTATGACAATTACCACCAGGAAACATGTGTAAAGACCTTAAACTTCATAATAATACATGAGATGGAGATCTTTTATTCAAAATTAAAATTGCGCGTAGGTTTCACTTATATCTTGGTTTGAGTCTTATAATTGTAAAATAATTTTAGTAACATTTATGCTTTTAATCCCTAGTTTTAATGAAATTTCGTCATTTTGTACCTTAAACAGAATAAGACGGAATAATATTGGACAAAGAATTTGATCTCCATAATACATAAGCATAAAAACATAATGAGAGAAACAACAATAACGACTAATTGATGTATTTTCCAGCCAGGTTGTGATGGTATTAATTTGCAGTAGTGCAGTTGGGAGATGGGGGACCAAAGAGAGTGAGTTTGTGATAGTGGCAGGTGGACCAAAGTGGCTAATCAGCAAGCAATATGACACAACCACTGATGAGTGATGAGCCCAGACCAACATCTTAAAACTGCTAAGTACAGTTGTGTTTCGCCATTTTCATTTTCATTTTATTTTTATTTTTATTTTGGCCACATTAACTGAGAAGATCAGAAACGCAGTTGCTGGCAGTTTGGAACGTCGGTGGATCCGAGTCTGAGTCTGAGTCTGAGACAGAGCCAGCATTATTACAGATTACAGTCATTCATTGATTCAACTCTTACCAAATAAAGTCGCCAGTCCGCCAGTCGCCACCAGTCCACAATGGATAATCTAATCTGGACAAGAGGTTAAAAGAGTGAGTTTGCCATTTGCAAATATGTCCATGTCCATCCATGTCGATGATTGGTGAGAGACCATCCAAAGGTCTCAACTCAAGTAAATTATTGACATTATTTGGCATTTCGTAACATCTCCCTGGTCCATTCAGGTTCAGCAGCACCAACAAAATCCAACACATTCACAGTTAACACTAGTTGAAACCTTCAATCATACTTTGATGTGCACAGACCAATCAGATCATTCCAACATTAACTAAATTGTTCATATCGTAACTAACAAACATGTCCCAATCCCAAGCCTATGCCAAACTATAACAATGGGGGGAGGGAGTCTCTGCTTGCAGATGGAATCACCAACAACACCATATTATGAGTAGAGAAACAATACAAAAAACCGCTATCATTTGTTAGCTGAATTCATTATTTTTGGTAAACTTCATATATCATAAGCATATGCAATAATCCAGTGGAGTAAAGAACCAAGGTGATCATCAAAAGATGTAAAAGATAAAAGAGTTCCGGAACGGTATTAATAATGAACTGCTGTTTCAACTATCAATGAATATGATCATTAAACATCACTTTACAAGAAAACTCTTTATGGCATAATGACAAAAGAGCAACAAATCTTAAATCTCTCATTTGCCACAGTTAAAAGCTTGCTAACTATGGTCCTCAAACTACTATGATACAAGGCCCGCAACAAATTTTAAATATTATATATTTTTTAAAAAATAATTGAATTATTGTTTTCTGACCCTACTACAATACAACTAATTATGATGGATGGCGGAAAACAATATTTGAAGAAAAGAAAGAAAAAAAATCTAGTGTTACAACTAGCACATGAAGGGCATCAAAATTGGCAGAGATCCGTGGAGGGTGATCCTTTAAGATCTCTTTACTACAGCACTAGCAAAGTAAGGATGATGACTGAATTCAAAGTAAACTTTAAGAGATGGATCAAGAGTTCCCAACCGGCAAACAAGATTTAGGGCCACAACATTATGTTCTGCCACCTGCTCTATCCTGCGGAGTTCATTCAATTTTTCCGGATCATTTGAATAGGTGGTTCTCAGTTCCTTTGCAATTCTTTGAGCATCCTTGAAACAATGATACATAGACAATGTCTGTGCAACAAGCTGACTAATCATGATACAGATAGAAACGATTTAAAAGAAACCGAACCACTACACATGTCCACCAGGATACTTACCGAAAATCTTGCACGATTTGTAGTTCCTTTGAATGAGAAGTAGGATATCTGATCAGGTATGCAAGCTCTCTGTAGGAGCTCAAAATGCTGAAGAAATCTCTGAGAAAATTGTAATTTGGTGAAAAATGAGATCTCCAATAAACAACTCATCATGCTCTAAGTAGTCTCCTATTATTATTATTATTATTTTTTTCAATTCAATGACACATACAAGATAATAAACTATGGCAATATAAAAGATCCAAAAAAATCACCGATTTTGTGGGCCATAGTTTTGCTTTCACAGATATGTATTGAGAGTCATTTTAAGATATTAGCAAGGAAATATTGTTACACCAACCAACAAGCACGAAATGCGTACCTCATGCTCACTGTTAAAAGGACCCGGACTTTGAAAGATGTTATATTCATTCCTCAAAGCTGCAAGCATCTGGTACAACATGCCAGTTATCAGAAAGTTAAACGGTATAAAAATGAAGTGAAACAAAATAACCTCCACCAAAAGTGACCAGGAGTTGATTTTTAACGAAGATTAAACCAACTTAAGCTGAGAGAAAACTCTTCAAACCCAAACAATGAACACAATTCCTTTACTGAGAAGCTCGTACCATTGAAAGGCCTTCGGCAAGATATATCTGGCACTGAAACAATACAACTGCTGGTGGAATCTGCAAGTCCTTTGCCCCATCCTTCATGGAATCCCTTTTCTTCTTCCCCTTCCGTCTACCTGATCAATTTATGTGGATTATAATCTTTTTTTTATTGGAAAAAACAAGATTTCTCCAAATTATTTACGTATGCTTTTAACTGTACATTTTCTGTTCTCGCTTCAACGGGCAAAGTGCAAAAGAGTAAACTCATAGATTATGACAAAAAAAAGAGTAAAACTTTCAAAAAAATCTCAATTTTTGTGAGCTATAACCTTGGATTCTTCAGAGGAGATTCTGGTAACACAAAATTAAGAAATAAAAATTTTAAAAATTTTTGGTTAGCATGAGTTACAACCTTAAGTTTCCTAAATAATGGTCAAAATAATGTCGACAATCGAAAGTTATAGCCCTGTTGTTCAAACAAGTAATGTCAAAATAAATAAAGTAAGAAATTACCCATTTTATTTTTTAATTTTTGTTTTAAATATGATTTGAAAGTTTGTCAACTTATTTGAAATTTAAGTTTTGAAATTTTAAATTTAAAATTAGTTAATGAGTCTTTTCTTTTTTAAATATGACAAAATGTACCGTAATTTCTTATATTGTTATATTAATTGATATTGAATTAATTAGTATGTTAAAGATAATTTATAAGTATTTTATTATTTAATCATAATTGAGAAAAAATTATTTTAGAAAAGCGAATTTATTTAATTCTAAAAGTAGAATTATAATAGGACTAAACCATAAAAACGTTATTAAAAGTGATTTGAGTATATCCAATTACTAAAAAATAGAGCTATAATGGTACTAAATAATTCAAGCCCAAAAACAACTATTAGAAAACACCTTACATTTATATAATATTAAATGGAGAATAGAAGTTCAATTCTTATTAGTTTAAGAAAACTGTGATAATTAATGCATTTTGGGTTATAATATTAATTTGTTTTTTAGGAAGTCTATTGTGAATTTATTTAATTATCGGTGATGAGAAATAACAGCATTTGGTTTCAGAATTTCAAATTTTAAAGAGAGCGCTTTTATCGTATCCTTCTGGTTTAAGAGAAGAAAACTATAGATTCAGCCAGCCTATTTTTGCAGGTTATATTTTAGCTGAGAACAGACAGAATCCTTCGAGATTCAGTAAAGAAAAGAGACAAGTCAGGGAGCATACTCACTATTATCTTTGCTTCTCATCGTTTTGATGTGTGTTTTCTCCGCAAGCTTAATCAAAACAATGTGTATGTACCAGTACACCATGCAGTAGTCCGAAGGTAAATAGAGCTCCAATTCAAAGCCTAATGTGAGGAAACGAGTAGCAATCCAGTAGGTTTGCTCCTCTACCCAAATGAGGATTTGATTGCATATCTTCATGTCCGCATTCTGCAAGAAGGATCAATAAACTAGACCGAACAGAAAACAATTTCAACTGTAATACATAGTTACAAGATTTTTTATATCTAGACTGCTTATATTTTAAAGTTTTTATTTCTAAATCATCTCTGCAACTGGCTTCTAGGGGTGGCTACAAAAGAATGCTTGGAAGCCTGTTTCCACAGCATTTGGCAGGAGAGTAATAGAATCATGAGGATACCAATCTGTCTGCCATAGTGGAAACAGTGAGATCTAATGCTAGCTGAGAAGTTTGTAGAATCAATGAAAATTAGGAATTTCACCCAAATTCAAATGTGTCCACAAACTCTCTAGGTAAGCCCGAGCTTCATTGATGTTAGTTTGAGATTAGATAAGAAGACTAGACACCTTTTATATGTATGATATTTCAAGGTTATTTCACCTTAGCTCATAATCAAATTAATCATTCAATTCCACAAGCTAAAGGTTAATATCATTTATGAAAATGATCACCAACTATTAGGCAAAAAACAACTTTGAATCTAATACTAAGTCAGGAACCATGCAAAATGTTTACCTCATCATTAGAAGTGCTTGATATGTCTCCAAAATCCCTCTGGAAAGCCATTTCTAGCTGTTAAACAAGTTAGAGCAATAAAATGCCTCAGTCAATCCTCACAATGTTATTGAAACACAAAAAAAATGGCTTAAATATCATAAAGAAAATTTTCAATCAAATTTGTAAAATTAGGAATGATGGCTCAATTTCTTTCCCTGCATTGTGCAGAAAAGAAGAGATCAAATCAACCCAATTACCGGACTGAAGAACTAGTCAAACTTCGTAAATAGACAAGTCATATAACCTAAATCCCACAAGTGGTTAGATAGACACAGGACAAACCAACTTTCTTGGTTAGAATATTTCATTCATCATGAGTTGAACGGAGTACAAATACGACATGACGCCATGAGAACAGAACCTATTTGGATGATTGCTCATGAACCCTCTACTTTTAACTCAACCGGTCTCTCACAAAGGCAGTCAAAAAAAAAAAAAAAACTCAGCTATTGCTTTCTTAGCAAATATATGCTCTTTGTGAAGTTGTTGAACTTCACGTATTTATCAAAAGAACACAAAATATGAGTAGCTATCAAAGTAAAGGAAGCCAAAGGGTAAAATATAATAAGACAACATATGGGTTATTCATTGATTGGTACCTGCACATAGACAACTCGCCAGTCTTGTAATATTTTGCCAAGCTTACGTCTTTGCCATGCAGCATTCGTGCAAAGAATTCTCAGCAAGTTGATTAATAGCTGCATTTGATAACAAATTACCATCATTAAGTACAAGCAGCTTATGATTTGAGGCATTCAATCCCAAAAAGAAACAGATAACCATCACATGTTACTGGCAATAAGAGCGATAATAGAAATTAAAGTTTGCTACTTTTCAAGATAAATTAAACACCAAACATATAACCCAAAAGAGAACACACTAGTACAGTAGGAATAAACAGATTTCCGTATCTACACCTGCCCAAGTTGTGCAATGGCCTCGTTCTTTTGTAAATCGTGATTCTTCAGTACTTCAGGTAACAAAGCAGCTTTACAGATTACCGCAAATACAGGATCACGTCCATAGAGTTTTCCATCTTGAACCAGTAAAAGCTGTTCATTAGATATGAACATTAGAATCTGATTATACAAAAACAAAGTAATTCATGCAAGTATATAAAGATGAAAAGGAGAGAAGACAGACTTCAGAAGTCTATTTGACCTGTAAACCTTCGCATCCCTCCCAATCCCACTTCCCACTTAAACAAAAACATGAAGAGGAAAAACGAAATGGCTATTCATGATTTGGAGAAGGTTCTCCGGACAAAAATAAATTAAGCAACCCTACAGACTCTTGTTCTTTAATAGAAAATTTATTTTTAAGTACTAGAAACTTGGTAAGAACAACTCACCATATATGGATTAAAATTTAATATAATTCATAATAGACTTGCAAGTAAAAAATCCTAGGTGTAAGAAGGAATAGCCTACGAGCCTGAAGTGAATTCTTTTTTTTTTTTGGAAAAAAAAAAACCAAGTTTCTGAAAGAAGAAAGGTTGATTATTGGAGATTGTCTTGTCTTGACAGTATTTGTTTTCTAAGTTTTCTTGTCTAAAGTTGTTAATACCAACATATATCAGATTGCATATTGAAGAATTTATCCTGCCGAGTCATGATATCAATACAGCGTACGATCCCAATCTAGCAGTAACTTGCTGTTGCTCATTTAAACCCCTTTTCTAGTTTAACTATTGTAAGGAGTAGGAACACAGTTCATTTGGCATTTTGGAATATCTTTCTTGGCCTTAAGTGATATATTCAAGATGATACTATATTCCCTTTGTCGATATGATCGAATTTAACAGCTCAAACTAACAAGATGCTGTCCCTCGAGGGACAATAGTAAATAAAAGAAGCCATAGGGAAGAAAGCTACAAAGGATTATATCTATATATAGCAACACAAAACTTCATGTAGAGAAACATGTTAGGTGGATAGCAGAGATAAACTAAAAAGATAACACATGCAACATAATCAAATAATGTACTTAACAGTGTGACATGCATTTCCAAAACTAAAGATAAACAACATCTGAACAATTGGCAATGTTCAGAACCAACCTGGAGATAAGCTCTGGCAATCAAATCAGGATGCCGCTTTTGAAAACCAACCACAAAGCGCAAAACCACTTCAAGAACTGGATCCAAAGTGTATGAACATATCACTTGAAGATCATGTAGAAGCTTCTGGAAGTATTCCACAGCCTGGCAGAGAAAGCATAAAGAACATCAATTCTTTAACAAGTCAAAGCAAATAATATCAACCTACTAAAGCAAGTCTTGGAAACTCACCTTTCTCCAGCTCAGTAATTTAATAGCGCGAGGTGGAGTCGGAGCTGATAATCTACTGTTCAAGGTTGAATCAAACCCAATTGGTTGACAACCTGATGCAGTTGTTTCATCTGCAGTAGCATCTCTGACAGTTCCACATGTATTATTGGACCTCACAAATTCTTCCAGTTCAAGCATAGAATCTAGTTCTGACAAGCATGAAGCAATATGCTTTCTCGCTAACTCCAAACCTTTACCTTGAGGTTTCCTCAAAGACGTAACAACATGATAGAAGTGCTGAAGAGAAAGCAAAATCTAATTGGTACTTCTTGGTCAAATCAACATCAAAATTATGGAATAAAAAATTTACAATCTTTTTTTTATAGGCATCTAAAAAAATTTATGATCTTAATTATATGGATGGAAAACCAAAATTCAAGGATGAAAGGAAATTATTGTACTAAGAAAAGAACACATGAGGGATCAGGTTTGTTTGGACATGCACAAGAAACTGTTGGTCCAAAGCATAAAACGCGGAAAAGATTAATATCCCAATTATCTCAATCTGCCGTGTGAATCATTCATGCCAAGATTCAAATGCAGAACAGAATCATATGAAATAGGAGAACACATGATAAGACCTTACGAAAACGTATGCGGCACAATACAGCTTTGCAAAATCCTTCTTCCAGATCAGGACTAGTTTGTAACGGTTCTACATCTGCATACAAGTGTTCACCAAGTGTTACTGACATTGGAATAATTCCTCATCAATAAAGTATATAGGAGGTAATAGGAGCACTTAATGCATAACATATGGAGTACAAAGAAATGTTGGTTATATATTGGACATCTTAAAAAAAAAAAAAAAAACAAGGTTGTCTCCAATCTCAAGAGAACTTGTTCTGACCCATTAATTAGCATTAAAATTGCACAAGGAGGTTTTCAGCTAATAGTGACTCATATCACAAACAGCAACTCTAGATTAAGAAGATGCCTTCAGTTCATGATAAAGAAAACCACCGAAAGAAAAGCAATTAGTTTCATTCATCTGTTGATTAACAGCATTTAAATCGAAAAGCACTCAATTTTTGACCAGTTTTTGGGGCAACAAGACGGTTGAAGTGACCTGAACTAAGAAAAGCCAAGTTCAACTGGTCAGACTTGCCTGATCAATCCAAATTTATAAGTCTAAAACATAAAACGAAACCACGCTACATCAAAAGAAGTGAAAAAACCCACAACATTTAAGCTGTTTGTCCATTAATTTGCCCAACCTCATAGTAGAATATAACATTGGAAATCACATCTTTCCTCAGCTGGAAAACAAGAAAAACCAATACCATACTAAATATAGCGGCAACCACCAAGTCCTTTTCAAAGATTTAGGTAATGCTTAGAAGAAAAACGCAAATAGTTAAAGCTCACTAACATTTGTTGAATACCTTCTAAAACTCTCCTCTTAGATGATGGAGCTTTACATGCCCGCAATTGGCGAGAAATTATTTCATCTACAGCGTGTAGAATGGACAAACATTTTTCATCGCCTTCCCCTTTCAAAGGAAGACCATATGTCATGGTAAAAAGGTCTTCTTCCTACAAAGAACAGAAAACAAAATAAAGATAGACATCATAACCTTGACTAAGCATATCCATAAGCAAACTCTAATTGCTAACATCAAAATAGATTGAGAGGTTGCAGGGTCCAGAATCTTTCTCAAGTATAAAAAATCACAACTACAGATTATAACAATTCTGCATCTAACAAACAATCTAGCCAAGTAATCAAACACCGCTCCCATCTGACAAAATGGCAAAAAATCAATCAGAAATCAGACCCTTGGACTTATTTAAGTCCCCTGGGTCTTCAAATCTTCATAATTTGTTGCCCAGCTTTTTGGCATCTCGCTCACTCACACACCCAAGGATCAGTTATTCTTGATGCACATCAGGGTTACCTTGATCACTTTAGTTCTCTAGTAGATTTTGGGAAGACAAATACCATTGCACAAATTCAAACTGAACATGTTTGCACCTCATTGCACCACTTTAATGTTTTCACCTATAAAGAGAATAGTCTTGGTAACTGGGTAACCTAAAGTTGGAGGCTCTATGCAATAAGACCATTAGAAAAGAGGCATAGAACAGAATGAAAGGGACATCAGAGATGCTTTCATGTCAGTGGAAGGAAACAATGCAAATATAAAATCACAATGCTATGTGAGGCAAAATAATGGAATAACAAAGAGAAAAAGTAGCACAATCAATTCTTCTATCCGCAAAACAGATTACAAACAATCGGGCAGGTATACAATCAATCTGAAAAAAAAATTCCCTGCTTCTAAGAAAAATAGAAGAGTTGAAAGAGTTGCTGGAGTACTTTACTTCATTTGTGCGAGCATCTGAAACTGCCGAAACAACTGCATTGCAAGTCGCACGTACGACTAAGCAAAATGAATGAAGCAAAGCATGTGAAGATGTTCTATCAGGTCTCAAGAGGTAGATGCATGAGAAAACAGTTTGCGCAAGGGAATGACCCTTATGCCAAGTTGCCTGCATTAGAAAAAAAAGATCGACAGAACATACTTTTTTTCTCCCTATGAGACCACCACCTGTAAAAATTAAAACTAACCTCACAGGCAAGGAGATGATCCATAATGTCAACCGTACACTGAATATCTATTGTTCTATCAAAACTCAAGGGAACAGGAGCAGCACCTTTCTCGATAGCTTCGTCAATAGAACAATAGGTAGAAACAATACCTGAGTCCATCTTCGGGTCCATAATCTAATTTAAGATTTATGAAGTATATTAGTAATATTCTAATATAAGATAAGTAAAAAGTATACTCATCTTCTTTATAGCAAATGGGAATAAAGAGGAAGGTAAAATTCATATATCAAAAGAAGAAGGCTGTTATTTGGATCAATCAAAAACCAAAATTATGCACTGCCCTGCCTCAGTATCTACCAATTATATTTATGGGTTTCAGCAGACCCAGAAAGTATTCTCTTACACAATACCAAGCAAAATATAAAAAGGAATAAAGTCGTCAACTTGGCAACGTATTTTTGAAATCTTAGCCAAGCCAAGTCCATATTATAAAGTTGCTGCCTTGAATATAGGAAATGCCAAAAGGATGTAAGCAAGTAAGGCCTGAGAATATATGCATGTCAAACTCAAGGAAAATGCCTTTTTCTATAAAAGCAAGTATATCAGCAGTTTAAGGGATAACATAGCACATATAAAAGATCACAAAGGACCACACATGCAAAGTCCTAAAGGAGAAGGTCAAGAGTATCAAACTAGCAAATCCCCAAGTTACAATGAAGTAACGGTTAGTTATTCTACCAAGGCATGATTGATCCATAAAAGAAAGAAAAAATTCAGGATGTAAGAAAAGCACTCTCTGTTACTTCCCTTCCCCCTCCAAACTCTTTATCCACACCAAACCTAATATAGAGAGTAGAAAAGGATTCAAGATACGAACTTTCCTGCCATTTTTTTCCTTTCTCTACTTCTACTTTCTAAATCAAGTTCTATCATCTTCATATCGTTTGGCAACTTCTGAAAAGGAAAAATGTTTAGACATTGGCATGGGATGTCCAAGAAACCGATGGGTGTCTTCGCAATGTTAAGTTCACATTTATACATTCAAATAGTAGGGGAAAAAGAAAATGCAAATTGGAGACAGTTTTCAATCCTTCAATTAACTTAGGTGAAAATTCAATGAAAGAATATTTTCCTAGCTGATTTTTACACCCTTTTTTCCAAAATCCAGCGCCCAGCCTTTCGCACACCACGATGTAACATATGAAATTTGCAGAACCTAAATCAATCACTAAACAAGAAATTGTGCGAAGCTTTAAAACACAAATTAGTAGCTACCAGAAGAGCTTGGTCCCACTGAAAATGAATCATCATTACCTCCAAGGCAGACATGGCAGCAAAAAGATTAAAATTCTCTCCATGTATAAGTTCACCATCATGAAGATCTGAGACAAAATTACATGAAAATTAATAACCAAGTAAGATTGATCCCAGAACTGCAGCTTTGCAATCTATTATCATCTTATATGCACAAATGTATAAGTGCCCAGGAAGCAGAATAGACGTGACAATTAAAGTGAAAATTTTTGCAAAAAAAATCAATACTAAATGTAATATAGTGAATAAATAAATATAAAATGCCACAAGTCCAAAAAAAAAAATTGAATAAACAAATTACACCAAGCAATCCCTCACTGATTCTAAGTAAATAAGCAGAAAGGCTAAACTTTTAGAACTTTAGCCCTTGGAACTGGCATTCGTGAACGCTTTGATGAATCAATGGTATATTTTTGAACATAAACATAGTAAGACGGCGTGAAAGAGTGGAGAAAGAGACCTCTGCAAGCGAGTTCGAAGAGAGGAGAAACGTCCGCCCAAACAGATTGATCACCGGAAGGAATCATAGGCTTTGCCGGCACTGCTACGTCTCCGTCACTGATTCTTTGGATTTCAATATTCGACACGGCGGCCATTTGCTGAGCACCGACCAAAGCTTATTTTCCACTTTTGTTGTTCCTTTCTAACCCTCCCTCACGTGCGTCGCTTTGGTGTGCTTCAAAAGATTTCGGTGAATCGTACTATTCACGCTTCATCGCAACCGTGGCTCAACCTGTCGTTGTAATGCAAGGAGCGTTGGACAGGCGGAGACGCGGAGGTATATCACATATGGGTTTCGGGCTTTTTTTTTTGGCCCATTGGGGGTTCATTCGCTCTGAAGAAAATGGATCGGATCTGAAACGGATCTTTCATTTATTTATTTAATTAATTTAAGCAGGATGGATGACTATTTTTCTTGATTATCTTTGCTTTTAATATGGAAACGGAAATACAAATATATCCCTGTTTTTTTAATGATAATGATTAATTACTACTAATACACCTGAGGGTTCACTTTCTTATTTTGTGTATATTTTACTAAGTTTAACATTAATAGAATGATAGTTTTCAATGTTGACGGTAGATTTTGAATTGTAGCAAAGCTCAATTTTATAAATTTGTCACATTTATCTTGACTCATAAATCCAAATGTATAGACGGATGTAGTAATCTTTATTACGGATAATGTTTATATTTTGTTTTTATTTACTAATTATTAACTGTATACTTAAAAGTTTTTTTTGCCCTAAAGTAAAAGGCAACAAGAGAACATTTATGGGAATTTTGAATATTTTTTTCTCCAAATTAGTTGGTTTCTCTTATATGCAATCACAAGTTAATCACAATTTTTGAATATTTTTTTCTCCAAACCAGTTGGTTTCTCATATATGCAATTGCAAGTTAATCACAATTTTTGAATATTTTTTTCTCCAAACCAGTTGGTTTCTCATATATGCAATCGCAAGTTAATTAATCACAATTTTAAAATTACTATTTCGATGACTATTAATTTCGCATTAGAGAATTTGTAATTAGTTTGTTTTGCTGTTTTGTTAATGGAATGTTTGTATACTTTAATTTACGCCTTAAGCGTTGTTAGTTAACTTATTGATACACTTTCTTCCAACCTCAAAACTACAAAACCAAAAGATAATTTACACGTTACATTAGTTAACTAACACATTCTGTGTTCTCTAAATTATAGAGCTAAGTTTTCAATCTGTAAATTCTTTGTTGGTATTTTTTGGTGAACAAATAATTCAAATGGGCAAAAAGATGTCATAACCTAGTTTGTTAGATCCGTTGCATAAAAAATAAGGACAAGATCAATTTTATCTATTTATTATGAATGTACACCCAATGAATTTTTCATCCATTAATTAATCTGTAAAAATCAGTATTAATCCCTTTATTCATTTATTTTCAAGTTTCCATTCAAGCTAGAATCTGAAGAATCGTCATCATATACCTGCAAAAAAAAAGAAAATAAATGATTTTGATTGTGTATATAATTAATTTTAGTTACTTGTTATTGTCAAGCAAAAAAAACTATATATTTAATAGGGATTACAGAAAGAATTGAGTAAAAAATTGATCAAATTGAAAGCCTCAAGTTTAGTCTTCTTAACCATATGGAGTGAAGTATCATATGAATAACATCAAATGGCTGAGCTGGTCTGTTGAGCCTAAAATGCCTTTGCAGACTCCTAACATTCTTTTGCATTCTTGAATATTTGTTCTGAGAAATTCCTTCCAAAATGGCCTTCATATTTGGGATCTCATCAATTGTTATGCTAACAGAAAACTCACTCCAGTTTAGAACATCAGTGAATGGTAAAAAATAGTGTTCTGAAATTAAAACTGGAACACATCCAGCATAAATGGCTTCAACCACCCTCGCACTCGCCACTTCATATCCACTTGGACAGATGCAAAATTTGCTTTTGGCCATCAATTTTGTGTAGTTTTGACCCTTTGGGAGGTATCCATGAACTCTTATATCATTGTCTTTGTCTTTCCATTGCTCGAGCAACATTTTCCTTATGTAGCCATGGGCTCCTCCAGCAAAGAATGCGAGAACTGGGCGCTTGTCTGGCTCTAATCCTTTCTCTGGTATTGCTAGATTGTCAGATGGTCCATATATCTCTGGCAATGATGCATCTCTTGCCGGCTGAAATCCTTCGGAAGTATTGGCATTGCAAAGAACTCTGATGAAGTTCTTGAAGAGTTGAGGGTTTGCCTTTGAAATATCTGGTCCCTGCAGATTCATTAATTCATGCAAAATTAATTACATCTTAACTTAATGAAGAACTGATCAACCATGATAAGTTTATGAACAAACAATTGTTAAAAAAAAAAAAAAATCAGCAAAAACCAATAGCCTTATATATGGAATAAAGAGATGATTGATACCCAGTCATGACATGAAACCATGAAATGATCAGCTCCAATACTTCTGTTCCAGTATGGGTACTTGTTTGCTATGACACCTATATAATCTTCAACCAACTTTTGGAGCTGCTGACGAGAGTAGTCAGTGATGGGCGTGTAAACATATTTAATAATGTTAGCCACACTGATAGGGATAAAGAATGCATGCGCTTCATCAGGATGGGAAGCCTTGAAACTCTTCACTCCCATCTCCATTTCTGTTATGAACTGGCCTTCTATTGAATATATGTCCTTTAAGGGACCTTTATGCACCAAAGGATGCTCTCCTTCTCTATAAGTCCACACCTTGAATCTTTTCAGCATTTCTCCATGACTCCTGTCAAAGAAAAATCATGAAAAAAGTTAATAAATTAACAAATTATATATATATATATATATATATATCAGTAGCAATAAGGTGCCAGTTCAAAACAAAACTTAACTGATGGAAAGCATATGGACTTCTGTAAACGGAACCTCTTGGAAGGAAGCTCTCATTCTTGTAATTGTTTATATACTTTTTCCAGCGAATTGCATTGTGGATTGCTGCACGCGATCTTGCTAAATCTTCTTCAATTCTTTCTAAACTCTTTTCCTGTTGGCAGAATATAATTAATGGCACATAAATTTATTTTTTAAAAATAACCCACAAAAAGTTTTAACATATATTTTTATATATAATCAACTAGCTATATATAGTAGATGTTGATAATGAAAAAAGTGATCATATATATATATATATATATATATATCCCACATTTATACTAAGTTTGGGTGCTTTGATGTCTGCTACACTTCCATCTTTGTTGGTTGCTATAAGCTGAAGCTGATCAGGGGTAGAGAGAGACCCTTTTCGACTTGTATGGCGGTTGAGTACTATTGTAGAAAGTAGTTCATGAGGATTTTGTTGCAAGGCGGAGAAGTAGAGGAGGATGATGAGAAAAACAAGAGTTGAGAATAGCAAGAAGATGGAGCAGCAACAATACACTGGCATTGTTGTTCTTTTAATTAAGGGTTGTGATATTATTCTTCTGTTGTTTGAGACTTGAGAAGCTATATACATTGCCGGATCTAAGGGTTGCTAGCAGCTGCGGCCACCTATTGATGATTAGGCTTATCATAAAATAAGTAAGTTAAAATTTAATTTAATTTTGATAGTTTAACTTATCATTAAAAAAAAAAGTTAAAATTGTCGAGTAAATGTAGAAAAATAAACAATTAAATAAAGTGTTCAAATTGAGAAATCTATAAGCCATCATCTAAATTTGAATTGTTTTTGTCTATTTTGTCAAATTTGAAAATTTTGAACATATTGAAATAATAAATTAAAGGTATTCTATGAATTTTTTTTATAACAATTTTAGTATACATGGAGAATAAGAATAAAATAAATAATTTTTTCAATATTTATAACAATTGTAGACTTATATGACACATCTGTTTTATGTTTAAATGTTAATAAATAAATATTTTATTAGTAGGTGGTATATATATATTTTTTCATTATTATAATTGTCAATTAATTAATACTTTAATAGTTATATATATTTATTTAATAAAAAAAATTATTTTATACTAATTATATATAAACACCTCTCAATTTTGATTCTAGTTACGCCAATATATATATATATATATATATATATATTATATTATAGGGAGAAAACGCAAGTTTGAGCTCTACCCTTTCCCTTTGCCTGCTCATAAGTTGATTCAGAGAATGAACTATGATAGAAATGTTGGTTCTTCTCGCCAGTCATGATCATTTATGTTACTACTTTAATACTATTTTTCATCTAAAATTTTCTCAAAGTCAAATTAATAAAATAATGATGACATTTGTGAGTAAACGAAACGTTATCATTAATAATTACTGAATGGTTCTTCCCAATGAAAATGAGTAGCAATTAATTCATCAAGTTGACTGAGTGGTACATGCAGTTCAAGAATAAGTAATTAGCATCTTCAATTCTAAGATTTCATTCGCCAAGTATATACTATAGTACTAGTACGATAAAGCATCAAAGCAAACACATCTACATATACATACATATATATATATATGAAAAGTAACATAACATGTGATTGGCAGAACTGTAAAGACTAAAGAGGGATGATTTTCATAGTTGTGGAAATCCAAACATGTGGACTGCTCTTCTATCCATGCGCATTTGCTGGAGATATTTGTGGTGTTTTCATGCATTCTAATTCCATCCTAGAAAGACGAGGAACACAATATATTTATTGGGGTTAACATTTATCATGATATAAGTTGTTTTTAGTGTTTTATCATAATTATTATCCACTCACTTATATCATATAATTAGTTAAATTTTTAAAATTAAATGCACCATAATAGTAAATCTTTCACTAACTCATTAATATCATTTGTTTAAAATTATCATTATTTATTCTTTTCAATATTCAAACCACTAAAATTAAGGATTAAAAAAATAAAATATAACTAAAATTAAATCTACATTTATTAAACTCTAACTAAAAAACAAGTGAACATGTAATTTTAATCATACAATAAGATATGATAATCTTCGCTAAAATATCTCATCTCCTCTTTTTTTACCATGTTATGTTGGAGTAGAATGATTTATTATTTTGGTGCTTTTATGTTTTTTTTTTCACCACAAATTTAGTGTTTTAATTTAAGATCTCAGTTAATTAATTATATGGTATAAATAAGTTGTATTATTATTATGGTAAATATTAAAAAAACGGCTTACATGACACTCACTCAATGATTGCTGCTTGAAAAATAGTTTATCGGTATGAGATTACAAAAGTCATTCGATCCTTTATTTCATTTTTAAATTCCGAATCCATATAGAAAATTTTTTTTTTATTTCCTCGTCTAATCTCTTTGTTGAGTTTTTTTTTTTCATTCTGATTGTATCTATAGACCTCCTTTTTATTTTTGTTATATCTATTTGTCCATTTGAATTTTTTTATTTATTTTTATTTCTTTTTTTCTTTCAAAAAATCAAGATAATGTTATAAAGAGAAATTGAAAATAAATAAACAATTAAACATTGTGTGTTTTTTAAGAGAGGAAATTTATAAAGTTCAAAGTTTTAATGAATATTCTTTAATATCATAGTGAGATTAAAATAATGGTTTTCTTTTTTTGAACTACAAAGAAAATTTATTAATTTATGCAGAATTCCTGTCCTTATGGTCATAGTGAGGGGTTAGGAAACAAAGTACAAATGAAGTAAGTTGTTGTAGTACTTAGGAGTTTTAAATTTGCATTTTTAGTACATTAATTAATGAATTTTAATAATTCACTACAATCCCAAGGTAAATTGAATTCTTCAAAAGTATTAGTTAATTATGCAAACCATGATTAATAATAAATAAAGTAGAGGAAGATCCGTGAATTTCTCAAGTTTGCTTACTGCTAAGTGAAATCCATCGTCACATTATCATCGATTTTGTCTCCCTCAACGAGCCCTCCACGCCATTTTTATTAATTTTGAAACCAACTCTACCCTTCAAGATTTTTCCCAAAATTTAAAAATTATAAAGTTGAGCATTATCTCAAATTAAGCAAACATGTCAATAATAACAAAATAATACTAACAATAAAGAATTTGAGTTTAAGAAAAAAAAAAACGAAACAAAAATTATGAATGAGGCTTATTGTTCGATCTTATAAAAATGAATGAAGAATAAAATAGGATATGATTGGACGTGCATCAATTATACAGCAGTAAAAGTTAATATTATGGGTTAAGTATGGTAAACTTTGAAGAATTGGCTAATTTTCTTGATAAGAAATTGAAAAGTGTTAAGGTATCTATTTGTGTTAGGGAGACTCTGATTATTATTTGATATCTTAATTAGTATTTGTAGAGTGAAATTGGTTGAATGAACTTTGAATCTTTGGATTGTGGGTTGCAGTTTGATATGGTTTTGTTTTGTTTCATGATGGCTTGTAGGGTTTTGGACTTTTGGGCCAGTTGGTCATCCAAAAATCCACTGTTTATTAGAAGGAAAAATCTCCACACAAACTACATAAATAGTAGAGTTCATCAAGAGCTGCACTTCCTTTCTTTGTTCGGCTCAATTGATAATTGATTTGTCAATAAACAGGCAGATAATGATTTATCAAAAAGCTGTAAAAAGATGAAATGACAGAAATAAAATATATCGGTTACCATTTTTTTTTTCTTTTTGGGATTGATTAGAATTCTTGACTCCTTTTATCTCAATTTGCAAGATCAGCAATCTATAACAATATGAATCACACTTCAATACTCGTGTAGAATCGGTTATTTGAATCACATTCACCGTACTCTCTCGTCTGAACATAATTCTTGAATATTAGTATTTCCAATATGTAATTTATCCTTGCAATTAAAATTTTTTGACTTTTATGGGGAAAAAAATGAACAAAGAAATGAAGAATTAATGGTTTGCTCTAATCTATTAGCGTGACAAACTAAGACTTACTAAGAACACAAACAAGCTCAAGAAATTTACTACTAAGATATATATCGTACTAGTATCCATCATTATTTTTGACACCCCAATCTGCCGCGATACTCGAGAAAGATTTTAGCAGCACCGTAATGTGCCAATGCTCCCAAAATCACAAAACAATGAAATATTTGATGACTGTGACCAGTGAGATCAAAGAAACCAGGCTTCCACCTCTCTGGAATTCTGCTAATATAGAACATTGTTCCTGTTATGTAAGACAGTGCCATGACTGTCTCATAACAAAGTATTATATTGCGCTGAGGATCATTCCAGTTTACTACCACGGCATGGATTGCAGGGATCAGGCCAAATAATCCCATGGACATGAAGAGTACTGCTCGAAAAGCACGGTATTTTCCTGTTGAAAATGCAGGAGTAAGCAAAGTAATGATGGTGCAAATGCCCAGTACTGTGATTCCAATGAGGTAAACAAGTTGCCAATGTGGAGAACACTGGAAGATGTAGTAAATTGGAGGGAAAAAAGATGTGATTATCATCACTGTTATTCCCACATAGTCCATTTGCAGCAATAGGAAGTTTAAGTGTTTGGAATGGCAAGAGAAGAGATGGCAAACACTACTTGAGAGGAGGCAGAACATTGAACCTCCTAAGAAAATAAAGAATGGCCAACTTGTTGAAGCCATCTCTGTTGAAGTGATATCCATATGTAATGATGGCTCCTGCTTTAGGTCAATAAGTTTTGTAAGACCCTGCAATGGAATATTTGCATTCAATATATATATATAACTTCCAGTTCATCAATATAAAATAGTACATTTGATTTGGAGAATATGAACAAGGCATGAATTGATCAGGAGTACTAGGGGCATGCATGCATGGCTGGGGGACTCACCAATGAAAAATCTTTGGAGTTGTGTGAGACATTTACATCTGCACTGGAGGGAAAATGCCTGCAACATTTGGCCATGGGAAGACATGATCAATCCAAATTCTGGAAATTGAAAGACTTGCAGGAGTACTACTGCCAGTTCAAGTTACAGTAAATGCAAACAAGGAACTTTAGAACTTTCCTATTCTGTTGTGGATGCAATTTTATTTGGTAAAGTATATACACTCTTTTTTGCATATCTTAACTAAAGTGGTCCAAGGTATCGCCCGCCCACATGTTTCATTTTGGTGTGGAAACGGTAGTTGACAGATAAGAAGCAATACTTCCAGCCAGAAGAAAGATAGACAACATTAAAGAAGCAGAGTAAAAATGAATGAAAATGAAATGTAGGGAAGCTCCCAGAAAGCAATTCCCTCGAAGGAACTGAAATAAATCAACATTATACTCTCTCTTCTCTAATAAGTGTGGTTTTAGAGATGTGCACACTAATTAAGAAAAGTGATAAATTCTTTCATTTACTCATATTTATAATTAGAGCAATGATAGGGGGAGTGAAAGTCTGGAGTGAAAAATTGGAGTGACTGACGTGGCAGTAATAAAAAGACAAACTAATACCCTAACCAAATGATTAGTGAACTCTAATGGGTAAGGGATAAGTTTGTCTTTTTATCACTGTCACGTGAGTCACTCCAATTTTTCACTCCAGAATTTCACTCCCCCTATCATTTCTCTTATAACTATAACTTTTTCATCTTTTCTTTTAAATAACATTAGATAGATAGATGGGACGAATGGTAAAATTATAATCTTTTAGGCTTTTGTATTAAAATTTGTAAAATAACATTTATTTAAGAACAAAAAATGAGAAGTAAAACCGAACACTTATTAAAGAAGTGAAGTGAGGAAGTATTTAAAAAGTCAATGCCTTGAACACTTTGTGGGAAATGTGAAAACATGTGATGCGTATCCCCTCTACGATTTCTTGAGCTGTCATTACGCTCATAAAGAGAGAAAGAGAGACCTTCCTTCCTTGATGTTGCTTATGTTATGGCCAGATGGATGATTGATGCACAATAATATTAGTATTAAACTTTGCATATTAATAATGGGTTGCAGACTCAAAGTTGACAGCTGCTAGTTGTTGGACAACGCTTTTACAAGGTCGTCCTTTTGATTTCTTTCTCTTTCTAAAGACTGGGATCCATGGTTTTCTTTTCCTAATACTACTTTTCATGTCTTCAAAATACATGTGCAACTGTGAAAGGTTATCAAATTTGAGTTATTATAAGGAACTGTACAAATCTAATTATAGAAAAATGTTGCAGATCATAATTAGTGCGACTATTTTATTTGAACTAAGATCCACATAAAACGGGATGATTCTTCAGCTTAATTTACTGTTTACATTACTACTTGGAGAACTGATCCAATTGGCATTGCAAGATGAACAGAAGAAAATCAAGAAAATTGATTGAGCAGGCACGATTGATTCTGGAATTTGCTGAAGTTACCTTGTAAATATTGTAATGAAATCAGCCACTTGAGAAGCATGCATCGAATTTGCTATTGTCAATCCCAAAAACAGTACAAATCCCAGTAAATGCCTGAATTGATAAACCGTCAAAAAAGATCAGAAAAATTATGACAATGAAGAAATTAATATGAAGAATATGCTAGCTAGCTGCATTAATTGTGACAGAGATGATGATTAAACTCACGTCCAAACATTGATGGTCTCATTATGCCAACGGAATAAGCTAAAAAAAGCTTGTTTGAGAGGCCAATCAGCTCTATAGTAATTCAATATGAACTCGTTGTCTTTCATGTACTCAGGCAAATCATTGAATGATAAAAGCCCATATTTTCGTTCTTTCCCTTGGCTTCTGCAACCCTTTTTCTTCTTCATCTTGTTCATCGTGCCGCTCAAGTTGCCATCATCATCCACCATTTTGCTGGTGATCAGTACTGTGTTACCCTCCATGGTAAGCAAGTCTTTGGCCTGTTGCTGCAGGTCCTTTTTCTCATGATCCAATATAATTTCCATAACTACTTTTGATCTTCTCCTCAAAACTTTCTTGCACATAACTACTTGATTAATTCTCTGACTGTGTGACTGCGTGTTTTTGTTGTCTGATCAATCGGATAACTTAATGAAGTGGGAGAGGAGGAGTTTATGGGCAACAGATGGAGAAATGGCAAGTTACAAACTGAAAGTTTTCCAACGACAAACATTTAAAGAGGGAGAGGGTTCACTGAAAATGGGCGAATGGGCATGACATATTGACAATTACTATACAGTTAGCTAGGCCAATGGCTGTGGTTAGGTTATCAATAATTTCTTCATGTCACGCTGTCGTTATGACTCCCATTTTTTTCATTCAACGTATGCCAACCATCACAACCTTTATTTTTTAATGCCATTGAATGTATTTTACTATTTTTTTTTTTCGTTACTCAACTTAATTTCTGAAAATAGAAAGAAAGAACGTTTGTCATGAGTTGTTGTGACACAAAAAGAATTTTTATAAATCTAATACTTCTTATAAATTGCATGTTTTAATTTTCCTTAATTTTCTCTAATAATAATGTAAAAGAATACTCATATTAATTTTTCTATAGAAATTATAGCTTATTTAGAATTACTACTATATAAAGATTATAAAGTGAAAATGCATGTGAGAATTAATGAAGCATAATATATACCTATTATAATTCCATCAAAATGTTTAAAAGTGAAGAAAAATCCAAATATTTGCTCCTATAGATCATTAATCCACGCCCACAATCCTTATAGAAAATTCACGAGTAATATATATGTAATTAATACGTTATGTGCGGGAAAACAATTTTATATATATATATCATGCATGTGGCAAGTTGGAAATTGTTTAGCGACAACTTTCCAACGTTAACGTAAAATATTCTTATAAATTAATAAATATGGTTGTGAGTTGTGACAAGAAACGCCAAGTTTATGGGGACGAAACAAACTCCTCAATTGTTAAATAAATTCCTTCCTCCATTGAAATGTAATAATCATGTAACGAGAGGATATCGTGGTACCTCTACTATTTCAATCCATATTTCACTATAAATACACGTGACTTATTTAATACTTATCATTTAGAATTTACTATTCAGTTGATGAAGTTTTAGTTAAATATACGTTGAGTGTATTTATAAATTCAAACGATGATTCAAATCGAGAATAAAACAGAAGATACGGAGTGTGTGTATCCATGTAGTATCGTTGCAAAACATCATTAGAAATTTGAATATAATTCCAAGAGATGAGGAGGGGATTGTTCACCTATTTTGATTGCCAATTGCTAAAATTAAAGTTAGTTGCAAAAGTTTCCTAACAAATTTAGTTGACCAAATATTATTAGCTGAATGAAATATTAACAAAGGCACTAAGTACGAGATTCTTAATGGAGTGTTTAAGTGGGTCATTATTTAGTCATAGATGATTTTGGTGACGCTTTCATTGTTTTATTTAAAAACGTAATTAGTACTAACAAATTTGGTTGCCTTTTAAGACACTTCAAATTTAATCTTACTATTACTACTATTAATTAAGATAATAATGATAACTTGTCAAAATACAACTCCACCCGACATGCACGAACGATCGATGATGAAAAAAACTATAGTGAAAAATAAAAAAGAATGGCCGTAAATGGAATATATATGCGCGAAATATTGAGTTGCTCCTACAGAATGGGCAAACAACATCTTAAAACGTTTGGTTTTTGTTTGGTTTTTTAATATATCTCAATTGAATGTTTGCGTCGTGATTCGTGTTTAAAATGATAAAATTTATAATCATTTAAAATATTTTAAGTAGTCCTTCAAGTATCGATTAGTTAAAAGAAAATCAATGCTTAAGCTATTTGAATAAAAACTCGCGAAACAAATTCATATATAAAATGTGGTTCATATATAAAATAAATAAATCGTTAATATAACGATTCTAATTTATTGTGAGTGAATATCGCGATTATAAATCCCGTTAATTATATACGAACTTGCTTCACGTACATAAGACCAAGCACTTTATTAATTAATATCTTTAATTTTGTGCAAGAAACAGATGGCTGACGATGGAATTTGAGTAAAATTATTGATGAAATATTGTGGTGAAAGAGTAAATGTTTAAGTAGTTGTTGTATAAAGTTTGTTTATATGCATGGTTGTAGACACGGATATTCTGTCCAAGATTTTGTTTATCTTATTCTGTCCTAATTAAAATTACGTCGTAGTTTCACTAATCTCTTGGTTAGGGTATAATAATTTTAAAGTAATTTTAATGATATTTATGCATTTAGTCCCTACTTTTAATGAAATTACGTAGTTTTAACGTTAGACAGAATAGGACTGAATAAATATTGGACAGAAGATCTGGACTCAAGGTTGTAACTTGTAAGCTTTTGTTGGTAGTTTGGGACAAGGGATATCTTGTCTAACATTTTATCTGTTATATTATGTCTTAATTAAAGCTACATAGGTTCACTAATCTTTTGGTTATGATCTAATAATTGTAAAATAATTTTAATAATATTTATGCATTTAGTCCCTACTTTTAATAAAACTACGTTAGACAGAATAAGACAATAAAAATATTTGACAAAGGATTTGGTGTCGTAGTTTTGGGTTTAAAAGCAGAGCAATCAAATCCATAACTAAGATTGGTTTAACGATCAAGATCAGAAATCACAATCGACCGGAACCATTTCACTGGAAATCATAATCTCTTGTGTTGTTTGCTGTGAAATAATTCCTTTTAATTATCTGATCATCTTCAGTTCAGTACAACTCAAAAGTGGGCATGCACTAATGCAGCAAGAAAAGACAGAATCTTGGCCATATCTAATCTTCGGTGAATGTTTTTGTTTTTGGAGGAAATAAACGAACATGCACATTTCAATTCAACGGTTCAACCGAATAGATGATCATCATTCATCCAGCACAAGAATTTTATGAGTGAAGATGTCAACCAAAATTAGAAATGAATAAGGTTGGTAAAAACAAACCTTGTACTTGCTGTGACGCACACACTACACATATGATTAGATTAATGAATCGTGTATTAGTGAAAATATTCATTATCTACACCCCCGCTGCCAAATGAACCTAGCTAACACGCAATAGGAAGAACGCTGCCAACGTAGATATTGAAAAAATTAACCCCACATATTCTACTCTTCTATTCTTCTTTAACTTATTCAAATCATAGATTCAATTTTTATCATATTAATATAATCGGCCACAACCTCGGGATTTGTGATTATATATGGTCGGTCACAACTTTGGGATTCGTGATGTGGTCAAATAGGATTATTTTCTTCTCTGACCTTCTACTTTTTTTTCGTGATTATTTTATTTCCTGATATTAGCAATGTTGTGGTATGGTCAAATTATAGGATCATTTTCTTCTCGGACCTTTTACTTTTTTTCTCAGCTACAAAATTTATTTTGTACATAGTTGGGGTTCTGATTTTCATATATAATATGATCGGCCAGAACCAATTTGGGTTGCCAAATTGGCTACCAGCATAAGTATGTAAGTTGGTTGGGGCCGATTCTGAAATCAAATCTCATGACATGCTTGAGAAAATTTCAACTTGGGTTGCCAAATTGGCTACCAGCATAAGTGTGTAAGTTGGTTGGGGCCGATTCTAAAATCAAATCTCATGACATGCTTGAGAAAATTCAGGAGGGATGATGTCTGCAGGTTCAGTGATGTTTAAACAGCAAAGATGTACTAATAGAATCCATATGGAGGATTTAAAGAGATCTGTCTGTCTCATCCATGAGACATCCATGCAAGATTAATGAGCCAAATGATCAGAGTATTGTTTGGGGGTGTATATATAATTATATATATATATATATATATGTTCTTGGAAGAACAAACAAGCCCTTCCATTCACATCAAATATTCTTCATGTCAAAATTTAACTATATAAATTAAACAGACATCTCTCTATCTTTTGAAAATCCCTAGCTTTTCTAAAGAAGAGCGAAGTTCCTCGCTGCTGCATTCTTCAGTTGTCTGAACAACATTAGGGCAATCCAACGCCACGACATCGGAGAGCGGGTAGTTTCTGTTGCCATGAAGTTGGCTGATCGCTCCACTGCAAACTCCTTTCATTATCACTGACTTGTGAATGCCACCGAGCAGTCCTTCATAATCAGTGTCTCCACTTTCTCCAACAAAAACCACCACTTTTGACAAATCCATACCCCACCGAAGATACAGATACCTGAACAATTCATGAATTTTATTTATTTTTTTTAAAAAAAAAAAACTTTAATCTGAGAGAAAACAAATTCATGCGATTTTTTCAACGCTCAACAAGCCAATCCCTCCTACGGCCACTTTAAATAATGTGTTCTAACATGCAAGCAAAAGGAGAAAGAATAGTCTAAATGTTAATGTTGTGTAGAATGCAATAATCCAAGAACTTCTATAGGCTGGACAGGTTAGGAAAGAAATATGGATAAATGAAACAATACAAAAAATAAAGAGATCAAACTAACAATTTCAAAGGAAAAAAAAAACAGTTGCAATTATTGTAAGTGGAACTAGAACTACTATACCTGAGTGCTTGGCAACGAGATGCTAACACTGGAATGACATTAATTTTACTCCCACTTTGGCAATAAACGACATGACAACGGAGAGCCTGAATTCTCATCAGCTTCCTCAGTTCCCTTACTGGAGGAATCTATACAGATTCAAACATAGTACAATTAAAAATGTAATTACTTCCCAAACAAATAGACTACAGCTTTCAAATTCCGAAATTCACAAGTCACCACCGCAGCTCATGCAAAGCACTAAATAAAACTTGAAATGCTTTTCAACAAGTTACCATTCTTAAGAAAAAGATGCCTGAGAATAATAAATCAAAATGTTTTGAGGAGGGGCATGCATGCAGAAAAGAGACTTCATGTATGAACTATGGACAAACATGAAATCAAAACTTTTCAAGAGTTGGCCAAAATGTAGCTAGAATACTGAAGAGTAAGGTCTTATCAGGGAAGAAGCATCTAAAAATATGAGAGAATTTACTAATGACAGGAAAACATAGAAAAAGAATGCTCACCATGTAAATTTGGTGAGTCAGGTTAAAATTCTAATTTAAAAAGGAATATCCTTCAAAATCATCCAAATTCAGAAACGGTCAGTGTCTTAAGGTAAAATATTATATGAATTTCAGGTAATGGTAACACACACTTTGACATAAGGAAAAGGAAAAAGAGCCCATTAAAGGAGGGCAATCGGTAGTGAAGATGGGAAATGTGAATTTTACCACTCCAGGCTTGCGAACTTTGAAAGAATAGCAGTAATCAGCTGAGCTCTTTTCATCTTCAACCACGATGTGTTCTTCGATTTCACCCTTTTTAGCCGTAATCGAAGATGCCCACCGAACCAATGTCTTCCTTAACCCTTCGCCTCCCCAGCGGTATTCAATTTGTGAATGGTAATATAAATCAACTATGAAAGGGTTATCATCTGAGTGAGGTGATGAATAATAAAGATCACCCCCACTGTTGCAAATAAAAGCATCAAAATCAGTAGGGTTCATGCCTTCTGAAACCAAGAAAGAATATAATTCCGACATGTTAAAAGATGTGGCCAATATGAAGCCTATAGAGCCTTCTGTCTTTTCCTTCTCCAAAGCATCAAATATCTTTCTAACACTTTCAGATAGGCCTGTAGAAGCATCACAATCCACAGCAATTACAAAAATATACTTCCTCCTCCTCAGTGCTGGGAACTTACCAGCAGCACTGCTCTGGTCACCTTTATCTATGGACCCAGATTTCTGAGTGCTTTTCAGCACACCTTTGGACCAATTCAAAACAGCATTTTCTAACTTGCTCTTACGATCATCAGGATCGAAAGAATTATCGGAGTTTTCTTTGCTCACATTTTTATCTCCATCAAGTGAAAACTTTAAATTCAAAGATATATCCTGTATATCCCTTAAGGAGTCACTAGGTGAATCTGATTCTGAGTTTTCATCATCATCATTATTTCTCAACCACCGGGGTTGCCTGGGCTTGCAACTTGCTATTTTAGTTAGATATGTTTTGCAGTGTTCAGGCCATGAGAAGAGGTGAATATTTTTTAATCCATTTGCCCGGCATTTTGCCCAAAGTTGCTTACCAGCAACCAGCTTCAAAAGAGCATCAGCAATTGACTGTTGATTGTGTGGATCAACAAGAAGACCATTGTCAAGAACCTGGAAAGGACTGAAAATCAATCTCATAGATCTTGTTGCAAAAGAACATTCTACAGCATCATGTAAATCATACATTGTACTTCAATTTGGAAGGAAAAAACATTTCCATACCCTATGAATATCAACAGGACCACCATTTTTGGTCGCGACCATTGGCAAACCATGAGCTGCTGCCTGTGCAATAGAAGAATAATGATAGGTGTTATCCACAAAGTTCATTCGCCAAGATATGAAGGACCATTAACGTTTGGAAGGTTACCTCTATCAGAGTAAGCCCAAAAGGCTCAATAAAAGCTGGATTAATAAAAACACCCTGCCAAAAGTAATTAGGTGTAATTAGATATCAAAAGATTACTACCCACTGAACTGCATAACTGCATAAACACGTGTAAGGGCATCCTAATATGTACACATATGAGGCGAGAAAACTCAAATGTACTACTACTAAATAAGCTCAACTCAATCAAGCAACCCTCCACCATGCTTGTACCATGGAGGGCTAAGACAGTTTAAGTAACATTAAGATTGAAAGAACGAAAACTTAGATGGTTAGGTAACATTTAGATTGAAAGAACAACAGAAATGAGTACCTTTGTCTTTGCTGCGAGACGATATATGTCAGGAACATCAGACTGCTTGTGGTGCTTTGGATATGCCACTTGACCATAAAGATCATATTTGTCTATCAACTTTAGTATTGAAAGAAGAACAGAAGCACTAGTGCTCGACATCTCATCAACATCATCCCGGTTACCCATTATTAACGTCTGCAACATACGAAAATAAGTGTAGCTCAAAGACTGGCCTTCTATTTTCCCGTGATCCAGAAAAAAGAAATATTTACACAAATAGTCACACTTACAAGGTTAGCAAGCTCTTGCAGTGGACGGCATTCCCCAAAAGCTTTGACTAATGTTGTCAGGTTTTTTTTAGGATCCGGCCTGGCAAGGGCCAGTATCATAGGCTTTCGAGGATTTGTGAAGAAGCGCATTATCTGTGTAATACCACATTAAAAGAATTACATAACAGCCAACAGAGAAATAAATAAATTCAAGAGAGCAACTGCATATTAGGCTTAGCAACAGCAATTAAGACCTCTGCCCAGATTGGTGGATCTGAAGACTTTCCATCCTCATTCCCTTCGGTTTCACCATCCATGTCACCATCATGTGGAACAATGTGATGGAATTCCATCCCAGGGGGGATTACCTGCAGGGACAATACTTAATATATCACTTTATGCACTTAATACAACAATCCCCACTTAGCAATCTAACCATGAATCCAAACCAACCAGCCCATTTGTTAAGAGTTTGGACCAAGAGTAAAGAGCATTACGAGTAACTTAATGAACAAGATCATTAAAAAGTCTGCATGCAATTACAGCAAAACAAGTATAGCTCTCGTATCCAGAAATTAGATTTTTAGTTTCCATTAATAAGCCAGAGCTTAAGCCTTTTATAGGGGATATCAGACAGCCAGCATTCTCCTCCTAACTCAAAAGTTGCCCTAAAAATTGTTCCTAATAGAAAGTAACATAAATAAATAAAACCTTCATGCATCACAACCATTGACCCAAAAAATGAATTTTCTTCTGACTATAACATGTCCCAACAAAACTGAGAACTTACAGCCATACGAGGCATGAATCTGCCATAACAGCTGACATTACGCCTGATCCTAGCACGTAATTTTCGCTCCAGTATTGGATCAAATCCATCATATAGACGCCATTGCTCCTCAATCTCCTGTCTTGTGCTGGTTATGACAGTTTCAGATGTATCAAGTGATATCTCCTCAGCCTCTATCCTGCGCATTATTTTGTACGTTAAATTTATTTCATCCCTCGACAGTCTACCCTGTCTCAAAAGTTGCTCCAACTTATCTCGACCAAGTGAGTGGCCAGTGAAGAGCATTGGCACATTAAGAGCCCCAGACAGAAGAGCTGCAGAGTCACCAGCATCTGCATAATGCCCATGAATGGCAACGGGCCAGACAGGATGCCCACTACCAATTTGCTCACCAAGAACTTTTGACATCTGTATTATGTGGCCAAGTGCACCATCAACAAATTCAGAGATGTGTGGCCAAAGAAGTTCCTTAGGGATATATTTGTCTTTAGGGCCAAAAGGGATACGGATGATATAAGAACCGCTACTCTCCCCCAGCTCACTCAGCAAACCTTCTGAATTTCTGGGGGGCAGCATTTCTGTGGGTTCACCATAGCTGCAATCAACTTCTGGTGATGAAACTTGCCTAGTAAGTAAATCAACCCGATAGACACCTGGCATTGAACCTAAAGCCCTCGCAAGCTCGACGACATACTTCACCTGAAAGATGGGAAGAAAAAAATTTCTAAACCATTTTTCTCCATAACCAGCTCAGATATACATAATAATTCATCGCTCCCACTATAAAATAACTATGACAGCATATGAACTACTAGAATTCTGTGTTTGGTATTCATGCATTCAGTGGGGCTAAGCTGAGGACATGTTAAACAGAAGCCTTACAACCAATTATACCTGACCACCAGTATCAGAATCCCGACCAAGCTCCATATTCTCACCTCGTATTAGTCCATGAAGGCTGCAATGATACTAATTGTTAAGAGGAACGGTAAGAATCATCACACACACACACACGAGATATCACACATTCATTGATATAAAATGATCGAGATCTTGAAATTCCTAAAGTGCTGCCAGCAAACATCAAACTGGTACTCCCAAAATGACTATAAACGAGGTGATCAATATAATACCAAATTAATAAATGCACGAACTGCATATACCTTATCAATACAATATATAACTTCTTTTCCTTTTGCAGACTAGCCCAAGCCTCCATTGTCTCCACAGAACTTATTCTAGGCAGTCGACCCCTATTGCTCTCACCATGAGTTAAGATCTCACTGACTGAGTCTCCTTTCTCACCCTCTGATAAGTCCTCTGACATATCAGCAACCGCTTCTTTGCGGCCCTTTTCACGTTCGACGCGGCGTTTAGCAATCCTCTGAGCTTGCTCTCCCTCGAGCTACATGCATAAACAAAGAAACACACAAATTAATGAACCAATAAATTCATTTTGCTCAGAAAGCATAAACTTGTTTGCACGAATCTGCATGTAAAGGAAGGGTACACTTTTCCACATTTCTTGAAGGCCAAAAAATTTAATGTTCATTGTCCCATAAAACTTGAAATAAAAAAAGATCTGTAGGTTATACTCGTTCCATTTGTACTCAATTTCTAACTCACAGTTTTAGCTTCTCCAGATCATTAACTTAATAACTTTTCTCTTCATAGAATCAGTGCAACTGTCAATCACTATGCAAACTTTATGATGGAAAGAATACAAGAACTATCGAAACCAAGACAAATAAGAAATGGCTAATAAAAGTAAATTTCAAATTCAAGGAAAAAAATCAATGTCTGACAATCTAGCAGACTAACAACTCTACTTGGTTGGATATGATATAAGATACTAAATTAAATAGGTGATGGATGATTGAAGCAAAATGCATATTTGTAGCTATCCGTAGGTTTCCAACTTTTGTGTGTGAATCAAACAGTTTGCAAGTATTTCTAAACATGACATTTATTTGGAACCAAATGCAGGTAATATCAGCCAAAGAGCAAATTTTTTAAAGAAAAAAAATTGCAAGAAACATTTCCTGTGCAAACCATTTTAAGGCCATCCAATTGGAAGTAACAGAATTATGATCAGTAAAAAAAAACAACCCCCGAAGGGATGGGAAAAAAATTAATAATAATCCAAACCAAAACATGCACACCAATATAATGAAGCAAACATAACTATCATATATTAACAATTTCCATTTCAAATGCGACAATCCCTTCACTTAAAAACCCAACCATTTTTATCATAACAACACCAATTTGATCACTTCAGTATTCTCTCGCCAAATACATACATGCATGCACCCAAAAAGAAATTAACCTGCTTTTTCTGGCGAGCCAAGTTCCAAATCCGCCAACACAAATTCTCAAGCCTTGTATTCCTCTCTTGAGGACTCCGAGTGGCTTGTGCCTATCCATCCATGATTAATCAAATCAGACAACGCCAATAGAGAGAAAAAAACTTAAGAGGGTTTAAAAAGTTCAAGACTTACACGTGCCCATGAGCGGTGGAGATCGGTCTCATCAAAGCCGGTGATGACCTCCTCCACGAAGTAGCGAGTTGGGCTAAATCTCCCTCGTTCCCTAAGCAGCAGCGATGACTTAGCATCATCAAGCCCCGGACCGACATCCAGTATCGCCTCCAGGTAACTGTTTATCCAATCATTTCCCGCCATCACCACCCACCTCCACCCTCCCTCTACTTCCTCCCCCTACTTCCTCCCCCCAACTCTCTCTCTCTCTCTCTCTCTCTCTCTATATATATATATATATGTATCTATGCGATTTTGTCAATAAAAAGATACAGAAAACTTGCAAAAGAAAAATGGGTTGGGAAAGTTTCTGGGTTCCAAGAATTAAGACGGTGGTGATGTGATAAGGACACTGTGACTGACAACAGTTTTTGGAAGAAGAAATGAGAGTGAAAGACAGAGGTTTGCGGTGGCAAGAAATGGTTGCAAATATATAGGATTGTGTTTTCCAGGTAAGTAATTAGATTACACTAGCCGGGTTTTTTTTTTTTTTTTTCTAGTTAAATTTTGGGTCTGTAATTTTAATTATTTATTGTCTCTTTGAGTTTGAGTGTTGTACTCTATATCAATTGGAAATACGTCCTTCAGTTGCTCATAATTGTAACAAGGCCATTTCTTATCATTCCTTGTGACATTGCTGACATTGTGAATGAGTTGAGATTAGATTATTTGTCTAATATTATTCCTAGTTTAATTAGAATTACATATTAAAAGTATAATTATTACTAAAATTACTTTACAATTATTACACCCTAATTAATAAATGAGTGAACTCTACGACGTATTTTTAATTTTGGACATGATAAAATAGGATAATCTTTGAAAGAAGATCCCATCTCGAATGAGTTCTAGCAATTTTTTTAATATTCATTATTTGGCAGCTTAAGTTAATAATATAGCTACTTTATCTCATAGGACTTTTTTTTTAAGATATTATTCTATAATTTAAAAGAGATTTAGGGTGTTAGTTGCTTTCTTAATTTGATTTTTCTGGTTTTATTGTGTTACTTACACATTTTTTCTTTAGTTCTAACTTGTTGTTTAGATTGTGTTTTGTTTTATGAATTATCATAAATTTGCCCACAATAATATGCATGGTTGCTTCATTCAGAACGTGTACACTTATATTGGACTCAAATTTTACATTTAATCGTAATTATGGAATGAATAATATAATACATATCATTTCGTTTCTTGTCTTCGTTTTCAAATTATAATTAGTTATCATCACTACATAATTTTATTTTATGTCTAAATGGTAAACACATAGATACTCATAAAAAGTGTTACAATAAGTAATTACATTGATAAATGATATGTAGATTTCGTTTTTATATTTATTTCATTTACTTACTTTTTATAACACGGTATTAAGTTTTAGTACACATTAAGTAATAATTCGTCATTAACTATATTCTTTTAAGTTGTTAACAAGTTAAAAATAATAATAAAAGTAGGGTTTAACTATTTAGTAGTAGTAAAATTACAATTTTTAAGTTGATAAAGGGATACAATTTCATAATATAAAGTGTTAATCACTTAAGTTTTTTTTAATTATAGAAAAAAAACCAATAAAAATAAATAAAACCTATCAAAATGTGTAGAAAATAAGATAGAAAAAATGCAAAGGTCTTTGTGAAGCATTATAGGCAAATATTGGGGAAGCTTGTGGCATTTGTTGAAACATTAGTAATACGTTAGTTATGGAAGTACAGAAGGTTTGCCAATTTTCGGTGGTTTATAAAAGTCAAAGCTTTGAAGGCGATAGTAGTGACATACTATGAACGGAGGAGTGAGTTTAGTCTTTTTAGGTATTTCTTACATTTTACGTTTTTACTTCCTAGTTTATCTTAAATAAGTAAAACAAAAAAACAACAAAAATTTAACAAACTATTTTAAATTACAAACAATTTTTATTTTTTATTTGGGATGGAAAAAAGGCGCCTTTAGTGACGTACTATAGGTGATTGTTGTCACAATGGAAAATACACATGCTATTTATTCGAAACTTCTAGAGCTAACAGCCTAACATATGCCACAAGTTAAATATTTAGCTAACATGTTTGTAAATGCTTATTTACAAATTAAAAAGTAATAAGTTTTTTTTTTTTGCAGTCAAATTATTAAACTCTTAACTTTTAATTGCATCTCAATATTTTATCGATCAATATGTGTATAATGCAAATATGCATAAACATGAATAAATATGTATATTGTAAGTAGATGTGAATAGTCTGTGTAAATATTGATAAATATATTAAGTGCATGAAAATGTGCATAATAGACACAGAATCTTTTGTATAAGATTTTTCCTATTTTATTCTGTTTTGTATAAGATTTTTCCTATTTTCCTATTTTATTCTGTTTTGTATAAGATTTTTCCTATTTTATTCTGTTTTAATTAAAATTACATGGTAAGGTTTACTGATTTGTTGGTTAGGGTCTGATAATTGTAAAATAATTTTAGTAATATTTATGCATCTAGTCTCTAGTTTTAGTGAAATTATATCGTTTTAAACATTAGACAGAATAAGACATGATAAATATTAGACAGAGAATTTGATCTCGTGCATAATATGTATAAATATTTACGTATATTGCACTATGTGCACAAATGTACATACTACGTGATAGGAAGCGGCCAGACGGAAGGATCCATCATAATTTTTTTAGAACGATGGATTTATAAATACTGGCGTAGATGCATTTGATTATTGTTTTTAGTTTGATCATATATATACTTTAAAATAAAAGCTCTGGACAAGCCATGTTAGAAAATGCCACCTGTTACTTATTTTAACAACAATTATGCACAAAAGTAGGACCATCAAATTCTAATTTATGCTCAACTTTTATTATGTGGATTTGTCACTTCAGCTGAACATTAATAAAGAGTTTTTCGATCGTTGCACAAACAAACTTTTATTTCTCTCTGTGGGATGATGGGATCTGGCGTCCTTCGTACCTGCCAAGTGTTATATGATTTGCCGATAAACAAAAAATTTTATAAACTAATAATTCAAAGAATCAAGTGATTTTGATACGTGCGAGGATCGAATATTCTTTCTAGATCTTTGATTTTACAGAAACGAAGTGGATTCGTGGAATCTAAAAAAGATGCTCTGCCGAAACTCTAAAATCTCATCATTGTTATTTTGGGTTGATGAAACTGAATTCATTTTAGTCTTGGTGGTTTTGAATGTTTTGATAAAGACAAAATTTGCCTCTCTCAAAGTCATAAAACACAATTACACTATATTCCGAATTTCTTACAGTAATATTTATCCATGCCATGACTGGAGAATGGATAAGCCTGCTGAAGTTGCCAAAAAAGTGGTCCAATTCCTGTGCAAACTTATCCCAATGCAAAAATCTGATCTTTGCCACATTCTTCTGGGAAAAAAAATATCCCAATTGGAGAATCAATTCTGGGTATCAAAATCTCTGCAGATTGAGATGTTTTGGTAGAGTTGAGACTTCTTGAATGTTGTATGAGTTGTGCAATTAAAAAGTTTTGATGGCTAACTTCACAAAAGAAAAAGAGCGGCCTCTCCATCGTGTGTGAGAGATGAAATCCTTAATTATTCTGTATTATTATGTTTAAAATTAAAATTGACTCCAATAATTGTAAAGTAATTTTGATAATATTTATATTTTTAGTTTTTAATTATAGTTAAATTACGTCATTTTAAATATTAGATAATTTTAAACATTAAATAGAATAAAATAAAATAATCTTAATTTTAAACATTAAATATAATAAAACAGAATAATCTTGAATAGAGCATCGATCTTCTCTACTCTATGTGTACTATAGAGTTACGGATCAAGAATTCAGTCAATTGAAGAAAAATATGATTTTTGTTGATTACGGAATTTGGGTTGCTCCTCCCAATTTTACAAATGAAAGCTCAAAATGATTGTTGTATGGTTCGGTGGGCAAACTTCATTTCTGAACTCATAAATTCGGTAGCAATACTGTCATAACCAAACCAACTATGACTAGTTTTCTACAATTTCAAATGTTTATCATCGCATTTTTTTTTTTAAATTATTTTTTCTCGGTAATTGATATTGATGATTTCATCGGTCGTCATCATCATTATCAATTTACAAAATAGGGAATAGTTTTGTTTATAACATGTAAAACTTAATGGACCTTGGGCTCATTATCATTACCCACTGCCGCACAAGTCTTTCAGTATTCATTCACTAGGGGTTTCACTCTCTTCAACCGATCCAACAAAAAACAGTGGCTGTAATATGAGCAACTCGTATTAATTACTAACTGCCCAGAGGATTTGTAGCCCATAATACCAAAGTCCAGTCCTTCACGGAAATCTTAAACTTTTTGGACAAACTCATTTTCATTTTCTAGTATTTCTTTTCGGTCTAGTCCAAGAACAACAGCCTCTTTTAACCACCCTGCATTATTGGACCAAAAAAGGTTAAGCCATTTTTTTTTTATTTTTAAGTAAAGCCTTTTTGATCTAGCATTCTTGGACAAAAAAGTAACGCAAAATACTGTCCCATCATGATGTGACGTATACTTTATACACTAATATGTTAATTTTTTATACGTTATACGCTAATATTTGATATTTTATATGCTAATGTGCTAATTTTTTATACTCTATATGCTAATATTTGATACTTTTTGATACTTTATACGTTAAAGTGAAATTTATACGCAAATCTCATATATGAGACGGTTTCACAGAGAATGGCCTAAAAGTAAAGGCGTTTTCTTTTTTGGCCTTCCTTTTTTTAACTTTTTATTTTTTTAAGAAATTGTTCGATTTATTTAAAAATATTTTTTAAAAAAAATCAATTACATAAATTTTGAAGGATAAAATAAAATAAAATAAAATAATAATCAATTCAAACACCAATTATCTCTAAATTTAAAAAAAAAAAATCATTCTTTAACTTTTTTTTTTATGTCTAAAATGAAAAAATGTCACCCACCAACTCTTCAATTATGAGGAAAAGTTGTAAGATTCGTTATTAGGTGTTTATAATATGGGATCCAGCTAATATCATTCACCTTAGATAATATTTAATTTTGGCTTCGGCCTCCTCTTGAACCAAAGCTTGGCCAAGTTTGCCAAGTCTCGTAGTCGTAGTGTTACTTTTGATTGTCCTAAAAAAATAATTCTCCAGTACAAAAATATACCTTTGACCCCCAAAGAGAATAATTGTTTTGGCCAAATATTTGCATAACTAAATTTATTTCTTTAAATGTGACAAAATAATGTTTAACGAAGCAAATTGAAGAATAGTGGCATCCCTACAGTCACGCCGACTCCTTGACCACTGTTCCCATTAGCGTCGATTACGGTCAACGGCTGGTGAGAACGGGACATTTAAAAATAAATAAAAATAAAAATTTGGGTCCATTCAATTCGCGGAAAAAAACTCTCAAAGTTTCTCAGTAACTCACGTGCTTTGACAATTCATTTGCTTAGACATATGCATCGTTCACACTTGAAAAAAAAAATTAAAAAAAAAAAACTCCTACTTAAACTATTACGTCACTTTCTTGGTCATTTTTAGAAGTCACTTATAAATACGTCATAAAAAATATATATAAATAGGTAAAAAGTAAATAATAACTTTAATACAAAACCTAAAACGAAGAACGAAGAACACATTGAGTGATGTTAAAAAAAATTTCCACCTAAAAAAAATGTTGATAATTTCATGGTAATTTAAAATACAAATAGTATAACCTACCTAAAAATAATCATTCAAAGAACACTAATATCAGTGTAAAGATGTGAAATTTTGATTGGTTAATATTGCTTCACTAAAAATTCAAAGCTACTGCAATTTGATGTGAGCATTTTGGACCAAAATAATCAAAATCTAAACTTTATTCAACTTGTCCTATAGCTTAAACGCAACAATAACGTCACCAATACGAACATTTCGACGGTTGCTAGTTACTATGATTCGAATACATATAAATTCTTGAGTCCCGCTGTTATTTGCTACATTTAAATAGGTCGGATGTTGAATCATATTGCTACAATTAGAACTATTTGTTTGAAATGGTAAAAGTTACTAATAAATGAATAGGTATAGCAGTATTCATTATTTACTTTCTTTGTTTCGATTAAAACCTATTCATATATTTTATGTGATTCATATATGAAACAGAGATAATTAATAAGTGTTGAAATTGTGATTTTGATTTTTCGCCACTTTTATTGTGTATTAAAATCTCGATTAACTCATTACTCACCTCAAATAACTCTAGCCGTACAAAATGAACAATACAATTTCAAGCCATAACATTCAATATACAAGTTTTATTAACCTTTAAAGTTATAAATAGTTTGCACAATACTTTGGAGAGCAAGGTGGGACATACCTCAAACTCCTCATCAAACCTTAAAATATCCACTTCATTTACATTTAAAAAAGCAAAAAAAATATTGTATTAGTCTTAGTCTTTTTGCATAGAACCTTTGTTTATTAATGAGTATCCTTACAAAAGAGAAAAAAATGGAAAAAAAAAGTAAATGTGTAGGAAGAAGAACAGGAGTTGGAAGTGTGGAACAGGAAGGCATTATTTATGGGATTAATATATTAAGCTTAGACGGCCACTGTGTTACATCATAATCAAATTCACAGCAAACCACCATCTTAATCTTCTAAACTTGTTGTACTACTCCAGCCTGCCAGGCCGGTCTTTCTCATTTTTTTTCGCTTTGAATTTTCTTGTGATACTACTTTTTTTCCAACCACCACCAATATATATCCTTAAAAAAAAAAAAAAAAAAAAAACTCCCCTTTTCACTCTCTGAGCCGCCTTTATTCAGGTTTTGCTTCGTCTCTGACTATAACTAATACTTGACTATTGATTTATCTGTTTATATCTTTGTATATATTGACTTATGCTATATGATTACAGCGGAAGGGGAGCAAAAAAGATTGGCGCTTGAGCAGTTCATGTAGCTCGTCGGTTAACTGGGATTTTTAGTTTGAGGTGTTTTGGCAACTGGGATTTTGGTTTTCTTGTGTTTGGTGTAGCGGTTGAGAAGAAAAACTTTTGTATTTAACGGGGATATTCTTGTGCTTGGTCAATTATCTTTTGTTTCTTGATCTCGGATTGCATTTGCTCGTGTTTTATTTCAATTGTGTGTTTGCCATCAAGTTTGGATATGTATGATTGTTATGGTACCGTGATATCTGACTTCAAAAAACGATATTTTCTTGTGAAACTTGGATAAGTGTCCCTTTTTGCAATATTGGGTTTTGGCTCTCCTCTCGAAACGGTTTATCTTGGTTCTGGATTTGCTAAAGCTGGATCTTCCTTAATTCAGGATTTCTGTCGATCGACTGAAATTCTCAAGTACTCATGTGAAATTCAGTCGGGTTGTGTAAAGCAGTGTCATAAATCTGAGGTCAGTGGCCGGAATACTTTCGGATATATGGTCTTTTTCTATTTGGTACTATCGCATATCTGCTTCATTCATATTTTGCTATCGAATTCCAGGGGCTGATTGTCTTCAGCACCCTGACTGGGGTGGTTGAAGCAAATTCTAGTCCAAACTCAGATAAGAAACTATTATTGGTTCATTGATACCAGTTTGTTGAATTGAAGGCACACCGGATTAATCGAGTTGAGCTTTTCTTTTGTGGTTTAGCAATGAAAACTCTATATTTTGGTCATGAAATATGGAAGTTAATACTTTCTTGAGAATCGTGGTTGTGTTGAGTTCATTGTTGCTCGTGCAATTGCCAAGACTATCAGCTTCTGGTTTGTTAAAAGATTTGAATACATGTGGCAGTTACCATGTTGAATACTTAAATGATCCTAATGAGATATTGTTTTACATTAACGAAGAATTGGTAGATAGACACTTGTTTTGCGAAGCTCTCAAACTTTACCAAAAGAATCATTGCTCGATTAGGGGAAGCATTGGACATCAATACTGCGGTTTGGATTTGTCATTAGGTATGATTCATTCACATTGTTTGCTCTATATTTCTGTCCTGAATTCTATGTGTGGGGAGAAAAGTTCTCTGTAGTCTTTGTAGATATCCCAATTGCTTAGGTTCAGTTAAGTTTTATGTATGAGATATTGCATGTTTTTGTTCTTTTGCAGATGATTTACCTTTCAGGGTGGGAAGAAAATTTCTTAAAGAAGTGGTGAGAGAAGGATCTATGGAACATGAGATAAAAACACAGCAAAGCGAGGATAAAGATGCAGAGTATTCCCTGTTAACACCAAAAACCCTAGCCATGGCGGCACCGGGGGTTCTGCTTCTGTGTTGTGGGTTAATCTGTCCTTGCTTTCGTGCAAGAAGAAAAGAAGCTTCCGTTCCTGCACTTGAGAAGGAGCTAAATTCGAGTGAGTATTATCAGAGTCTTCTGATTTATAGTTTCGCTTATTGTAATCTTTATGGATGTTTACATTTTAAGTTTTGTTTTTGCAGTGGACTCAATTTCATCTTTGGAAATGAATTCAGTTCCAGACAAAATCCCATCCAGTCCTCTTCGAGTGCCCCCTAGTCCTCTGCGAGTGCCTCCTAGTCCATCTAGATTTTCCATGTCGCCAAAACTTGATAGAATTGGATCTGTTCATCTGAATATGAGTCAAGTTGTGCGAGCTACCAACAATTTTTCTTCATCACTAAAGATAGGTGAAGGAGGATTTGGAACAGTTTATAAAGCACGACTAACTGATGGCCAGGTAGTTGCCATCAAACGTGCAAAGCAGGTAACTTTCTGCATCACGAGATGTTCTAGTGTTTGAATCATTTGCAACATCTGTTCTCATGCTTCTGCAATATTCAGTTTACCCAACAACATGATGTGCACATAGAGACATTTCTATTCTCGTTTGAGTGTTTTCAGAATGGTCAAATTTTATCCGTTTCACCTTTTTATTACTAGTGAATACAACAACGACTAAGCTTTTATCCCACTATGTGAGCTGAGATATATGGATCATAGTTCACCATTGGGTTCTATCTACACACGTTTTTATCCGTTTCACCTTTTTATTACTAGTGAATACAACAACGACTAAGCTTTTATCCCACTATGTGAGCTGAGATATATGGATCATAGTTCACCATTGGGTTCTATCTACACACGTTCTCATTTGAATTGAACTATATTATGTCTTTTTAGTAGTTTCTTTCCAATTGTTTTTAGGTCTTCCCCTACTCCTTTCTATTAATAGTGAATCTTTACAATGAAAGTGAATTGGACTTGTAACAAGCGTCATACTAGATAATCAAGTAATTAGCAAACCCAGGCGCTTGGAGAGGCCTTGATACTGCAGACAACTCCACCCCCCTCCTTGCAGACAGGGCCAAAAAAAGATATTAACTTTGAAGAGATAATATCAGGTTTTTTATTGATCTTGAAGAAGGAAAGCTCTAAGCAAATCCATTGCAAAAAAGATCGGGTTTTGGGTATTCATCATTTAGACAGTAACAAATAGATATGGGTGTTCAGACATTTAAGGTAAAATAACTTGTGTATATATTCTACTAATTCGGCAAGATTAGTTTTCATGCTAGTGTCAGCACATGTATGGTGTACGTGAAAGTTGTGTGTTGTTTGTCAGGAGCCTAGTTTATGCATCCAAATGAGTGAGAAGTGTCCTTTAATTATTAAAGGCGATATTAATAGGAAAGCCTTAAAACTTTGATCAAATGTCAGTTCTCATACAATAGTTTTAAAGCCATAGCAGTTAAGAGTCAAGACTACAAATTGGGAGGGAAGCAATGCCCTGGAGGCCAAATCAATGACAGAATTCATTGCATCGGTTGTTAAAACAAATGGCATAACCACTTTAGGGATTCTAGTTTTGTGATTTTCATGAATCTCTGTTTTCATCTACTGAAACTTGGTTGGCTACAAGAAAATAGAGTTCGACTTATCACCATATTTCATCCAATCAAGAACCTGATAGAACTAATTAGTTCCAGGTCCCTAGCAAATCAGAACTCCCAAAAATCCTTCATGGACGTGGTAACAACATTCAATCTGTGCTGTTCAAATAATGCTTTAGATTCTTAATCAAGCATCAAGTCCATCAGTTCAGTTGACGTTTAAGAAGCTGTTTTTGGTACTTAATGATTATACCTTAGCTGATGATGTAATTATGGGCGGTTTAAGATTCTCTCACTTTGCTTTCAAGTTTCAATGTGGTTACTTGAAAGACTATGTTTAGACCAAAACAACTAATTCTTTTTTGTGCTTATAGTTTGTTGTATCTGTTGGCTTAGAAGGGATTTTGGCTTGCTGACACAATGACCTCTCACAGGAACTCTTTGAAAATCTAAGAACCGAGTTCAAAAGTGAAGTTGAACTACTGGCCAAAATTGATCATCGGAATCTGGTCAAACTACTTGGTTATGTTGATAGAGGAAATGAGCGCCTTCTTATCACGGAGTATGTACCAAATGGTACACTAAGAGAACATCTGGATGGTAACAAACTTAAACTCTTTAAGCATTGGCCAATGTACAAAACAAATGAATTAGCCAACCAACTGTTATCTCATGTTTCATGCAGGTCTGCGAGGCAAGGTCTTGGATTTTAATCAGAGACTTGAAATTTCCATTGATGTTGCTCACGCCTTGACTTATCTACATCTATATTCAGGTCTGTATAGCCAATTCATTTCCAAAGCATTTTTGTGACCTCTCATTAAAATACGTATCCGCTATACCTGTCTGTCTCAGCATTGGCCCAAAAGAAGAAATTGAATAATTAACTTGGAAATTCATAAACCGGCTTGAATGAATGTTGTTTTTGCTTCATAAAGCCATTTCTGGGCACCAGGAAAAAAAATTAAGTTACCATGAAAAAATTAAGTTAGCCAAACATTGGACTCTCTGGAGGGTGAAATTTTCACCCTAAGAGGCACTAGAGATACTTCTTCTTATATTCTCCTGTTCCATTCCTTTAAGTAGCACAATGTTATCATCTTGTAGTTCGAGTTTTTGTGGTGTTAAACTGCATTCTGTTAGAGGGTACCTAAGCAGTTTTGGAGGATAATCTTTTGTCCAGCTATGATGTTAATTTTATTTATTTAGACATGGTTTTTTGTTTTATGCATGCCTCTGTTTTTAACTTCTTGTAAAAAGATGTGATGTTGTTGGTTGGTTGGCTTTGCTGCAGAGAAGCAAATAATCCATAGAGATGTCAAGTCGTCGAATATTCTTCTGACAGAAAGCATGAGAGCCAAAGTTGCCGATTTTGGATTTGCTAGGCAGGGAGATATGGACTCTGATAAAACACATGTTTCAACCAAAGTAAAAGGCACAGTCGGTTATCTCGACCCTGAGTATATGAAGACTTATCAACTCACACCTAAGAGTGATGTGTACTCATTCGGTATTCTGTTAATAGAAATTTTGTCAGGTCGTCGACCTGTGGAGTTGAAAAGACTTCCTGAAGAAAGGGTGACAATCAGATGGGTATGTTTCTTTCTTTTGCAATGGTTCGCCCTTGGCCACCGAAAACTTGAAAAATTTATGGGTGTCTTATCATATCTGTTCTCTTGTCAAATTATCAAATTTGTGCCCCCTGCTGTACTTCACAACATTGTTCTAGCATGGTCATGGGATATGTCTGATTTGCAGACATTTATGTCTTCAGCATTACAGATGATTTTATCAAGTCATTTACCTTCTTACATTTAGAAGTCCAACACTAACATTTGTTTGAAAAAATTCTTTATCTGTGTGCATGCAGGCATTTAATAATTACAGTGAAGGAAAATTTTTTGACATGCTAGACCCACAAATGAAGGAAGCCGTAGATAGGGATATACTGATGAAAATGTTTGGTTTAGCTATCCAATGTGCTGCACCAACACGAGCTGATCGTCCAGACATGAAGGTAGTTGGAGAGGAATTGTGGGCAATTAGAATGGACTACCTGAGGAGTGGAAGGAGGATATAATTTCAAACTTGAAACTTAAAAAAAAATATATTTTCTTTCTTATGTCAATGGTGTATAGAGAAATCCCTTTTAAACAATGTCAAATTATCTTTTGGTTTTGATATTTCTTTTGTTAATCTATTGGCCTGTACTTTTGATGTTTAATTATTGTGTAGTTTCCATTTGCAACTTTGCTTTTGGTTTTGACCCAACCAACAATGTTTTCTTGGCCACAACTGCATACCTCTATATGGTTGTAGTTTTTTAACAAAAAAATGTTAAACTGAATACAGGAAGTAATTTTGCTGTACAATTTGGAGATTAATGTTTGCTGGCCATATAGTAATCTAACAAAAAATGTTGAAATGAAACAAAATATTTCAAGCAACCCTATCTAATCTTGTATGCAACAAATGCATCTTTATTTCAGAGCTATTTATAAATAATTGTATGATGGTAATGGCAATGGCAATGAAAATGTGAATCATGGTAACCAAAACAGCAGAAATCATCCTCCTTCCCAAGCAACATTGGTCAATACTTTTCTTCATTGCCAATAAGGATTCCAATCGGATACAAAGTTTTGCTTCCACCCCAACAAAAAATGAACTGAATGTGCTGTGGATGGATGATCACGAACCTTGAGAATTCTGTATTTTAAGAGCAAATTTTTTTTTTCAGAAAAATAAAAAGTAAAATGATATGTATAGATCTTCCTGTGTACAGCCAACAAGGGAAGGGCAGGGCAGGGCAGGGCAGGGCAAATTTTTGAAGGTGCTTTTATAGATAGCTATCCTAGGCTTAGAGCTTTGGTTAAGTTCCTAAAGAAGTTTACTCCAATCAGGCAACTGGAACCTTAATCTTTTCCACCTGGTCTTTAACAAAATTGGATGCAGATTCAGTGCATGCTCTGGCATAAAATCATGCCTGGTCAATATTCCCACAACTGGCAGTTCCTGGAAATGCAAATATGTTAGAAAGATCATGAGCAGTTCCAGCAAATATTAGAGAAATTGAATAGGATTAAGTTATTACTCCAGATATTTTAGGAATCACCAACAAATGCCTCAATCCAACTTCCCGGAAGAGTAGGAGAGCTTTTGCCAAGGACATCGACTCCAAAACACAATACGGTGAAGTATTAGTAAAAGGATGCAAATCTACCAACATATTCATCTCTTCATCTGACAAATCTATGTCTTCAATTCTGTCTCCATTTCCTAAACCTTTCTTTGCAAAATCATCTGCTAAGAACTGAACCGTATCAGAAAAATTAGGCAGCGAGGTTTGCAAGAAAGCTTTCTTCTTCAGCAATGTGATCAGGTGGGCACGAAGGATTAGGCCAAATAAAACTGGGGTTTCAGAAAATGGAGGCTCATCCACCACTGGGAACCCATTATGCCCTGTTGTTTTCAGGACGTGAACAATATTAGCAACCTTCTCAATTCCATTGAAAAACTGAAGCGGGCCAGTCACTACATCCCCAACTGTCAATTGCCTCATGTATGGTTCAGCATGAGCTTCTAAGTAAGGAAAACCTTTCGCATTCATAATCAAATCGTATATATTGCCATTGAAGATATCAGCGACAGTTTTAGAAATGAAAAGAACCAGCATTATTAGGGGCAGCAGCAATAGGTTGTTCGTAAGTTCCAAGATGATAACGCATAAAGAAACAGTCATCCTCATAGATCCACCAAGAAGAGAAGCAGCACCCAAGACAGCAAAGAGTCCATGGTTGAGATTCGAGTATGAGCCAACTAGCATTCCCACAAATCGTCCGTATGATGCGCCTGTAACAATAACGGGCACAAAGAGCCCGGAAGGTGCCACAATGCCATAACTAAAGATGCTGAGAAAAAAACAGGTGATGAAAAAGATTAAAACTGAAGAGTGTTGGAACTCCTCGTCGGTGTTCTTGCTGAAAAGGTTTTTGATTGCATCATCATTTGTGTTGAAGAAAAGGCTGGCTAAATCGTTGTAGTGACCAGGAGAACAGTGATATTTCTTATAGTTCCCAGAGCGGCCAATTGTTGGGCAAGGTTCTGACGGATCAAGTGGACAAGGTCGGCATGATGCTGTCCATGGCAGTCCAAATAGAAGACAGGATGTGCAAAGGGAGAGAAAGCAAGCAAGAAGTATCTTGTATGCAGTTCCTCTTCTGGAAAGGAAAACAAAGAACAGTGTCAGATGATACATATACATGGGCTGGGGAAGGAAGAGGAAGAAAGCCAAAGTTATCATGGGAAACCATACTGATAAATTAGACTGTAAATCCGGAGAACCTTTTGGAGCAAACAATTGTATAAGCTTCCCAATAATCCTCCTACGACTCCAAGAATAATCACTGGAGGGATATCCCTTACGTGATAGGAAATATCTGCAGAAGTAACATCAAACATGATCAATCCTCCTTTACCGAATAGTCCGCATTCTCCTCTCAAACAAACATCAATGAGAGCCCGAAGGACAATTGCAACAACAGTTGTTGTGAAGAAAGCTCTCCACAGAAGAGCACTTCTCCACCTGCAGCAATCAATGAGTCCTCACATCAGATGTTAGATAAAGAAGTTCCACCAGTGTAAAGTTTCTTTTCTCAGAAAAAGCATTAAAATCTGCATCAAGTGCCAAAATGGTGCAAGTGACGCTAAGGTTGCATGATTTGAGGAACATCCTGAGCATGACAAAAGTTAAGATTGATACACCTAACAGTCCTAAATAACACCGCCCAACTGAAATATTTTGCAACATGAAACTGAAAAAGTAATAACATTGACATGGACCATATTAGAAATCGTATAACGATAGAATACTATGGCGAAATATGATCATGTAGCCGGTAAAGTCTTTGTTCTTGTTGTATGCATCTGAATAAGTAAGCCTTTATCCTATTATGAGGGGTCGGCTACATGCATCATATCTCGGTATTCATATTGATATTGATAAGAGTATAAATAAGAGAAAAAGTAGAAAATCAAGTGGAAAACAAAACGAAAAATACTGTGTAGATTTATCAATACCAAGATGACATTTCTTCAAGAGCAAATAGAACGCCACCAACAGGAGCACGAAAAGCCGCAGCAATTCCAGCTGCTGATCCACAAGTTACAAGATCTCGCCGGTCTCGATCATTTTTAAAAAAACGCAGCCATTTACAAGTTAACCCGTATTTTTTTGACCCACCCTGCCCCAAAATTGCTGCAATGCATGCACCAGTGTGCGCCATGGGTCCTGCCTTGCCAATATTAAGAGAGGACGAAACGGCAGATATGCTACCAACAATCTGGAAATACAGGTCCGCGTCAAATGGATGTCTGAATTTAGAATAAAGGAAGAGAAAATATATCGGACCAAATTAGTCACTTGTTGACACAACGTTACCTTGACAAGCAAGGTTCTGAGGGAAAATATCGCTGGTGCATCTACACCATTCAGGTAAGCCTTAACTTCGGGTATACCTGAACCAGCAGCTTCTGGAGCTATAAAAGCCGTAATCAAACTCGCAAACAATGTCAACACAAAATTTGATGATGAAAAGATAACAAATGCTGCCACGAACCTGTTTAACAAAAAAATTAATGTTAAACAGAAAATCCAAATTGACATACTGAAAAAGAGTAAAACTTTGAGTTAAAATTCATAAAAGCATGAATGTAGGAGGCTTTGAACAAAAATAATAAACTCAAGCACTACTTCCACGTCCATTTACTACTCTGTATCAGTCGGCCAAGAGTGCAAGAAAAGGGTAAATGATAATTACCTTCTTGCCAACATCATGTTGGAAGTGATCACAAACTTCATACCCGCAATGTTTTCAACAGCAATGTTGTTGAAGAAACCTACAAGGCTGACAATCAATCCAATAAGGAAGCACAACGTCCATTTCATGAATAAATACTGGAAAATCTGAGCCTTCCCTCTTGTCCTCCAATCTTGAGTAAAAAGGGCATTCTCTACAATCCTAAAGCCCGGAAAAGAATAGAATTAGCATCTGACTGCTCTCTACAGTCACACTTAAAGCAAGGAAAAAGAAAACATGTTTTTTTCAGATCAAACTAAATTCAAACTCTATGACTCATTCACAACATGCTTAATTTTTGCATACAATGTTAGTTTCCTTTAATGTCAAACTAATGAATTTGAAAAAAAAAAAAACAAACTTTGACTAGTAGTTGAAACAGTACAGAGTTACTATAGACCATGTCAAATGCAGTCCACGCTAACATTCAATCACCAATTTCCATTGATTCAATTATTTCCCAATTAAAAGTCCCAAAAATGCGTAAAGTCAGAATCTTTTTTTCTTTATCTCGCATACACCAAAAGGAAAAAAGAAGAAAAAAAAAACCAATTTAAATTTAAAAAACATTAAAACCAAAGAGAAAGTAAAATGGAAGAGAAGCATTACTCATAGTCAAGGCTTCCAATAGGGCAGAGATTAGAGCCCACGATGGCAACTTGAGAAGTAGCATTGGAGGCCGATCTCCGAAGGGTTCGCTGTTCTTGTTGCTGCTGCTGCTGTTGTTGCTGTTGTTGCTGTTGCTGTCCTCCCTGCCTTTCTTGAACCAGAGGTTGTGTCAATAAAGATTCCTCGTCCATCACGGCCTCCCACTCAAGTGATCCAGCGGACTTCTTGAATTTACAGTGATCTAAATTACACTACTAATGGCATATAATTAGAATTTGTAGTTGGGACATGGGCAGGGGGCAGCATTGAAAAGGAGGAGGGGAATGGGAGCTGTGTATATATGCGGTTTGTGCAAAACTGCAAGGCAGTGGACGAGTTGGCGACCAATACCGGACAAACCAAAAACGTTGTACGACTGCGGTAAGAGCGAGATGGGCGATTAGACCACGACAACATACGTCCGTATTTAATTGGCCTTTAAATAAATAATAAAAAAAATTAAAATGTGAAATCTGTCCACTGAAAAATATGTAAAGAAGAAAACGTTTTCTCTCTCTCTTTCTCATCTTTAAGACACAACCAAAATCAAGAATTCACTCATCATTATCTCCAAAAGTTAGTAAATTCCGGACACCCAAACCAGGCCACGCTAGCCCTGCTCTGGGCCTGCACTTGACAGTTAAATCGCGGGATGTGCCCTAACTGGCAGCATGCAAGGATATCCAACGGGACCCGACCTCCAGGTGCGCCCCCAGGAATATTTCACCCAGGCAACGCACACGGAGTCGAACCCGCATGGAAGTCAATTTCTCCGCACCTTATGTCCTTGCCACTTACCAGCTAGGCTATACCCCGGGGCTTTCACTCATCATTATCCATGTTACAACTTGTGGGCAAACTAAATTTAGACAATTCCGCACCTTCAAATTATTTTTTATTATTATTATTTTATTATTATTGGTTGAAAAGGGTTAAACAAAACCAGTGGAAGAGGTTAGTGTTTTTGTTTTTTTTTTTTTGTTGGGGAATATAAAAATTTTGTAGGTTTTAGTTGGCACTACTATTTTTTTTTTCTTGGAAAATATCATAAAAAAATTAACTTAGTTTGTCCAAATTAACTGGTTTTCAGTGATGGCGATGGTAAGATATGGTTATCCTACTAATGTCCAAAAAAAAAAATATCTTGTAGAAGGGAAAAAAAAACAAGAGAGAAAGACAAAGAAATGTTATAATATTATATTTCACCTTACACTTTTAATAATGTTTCTTGACATTTTTTATTTTCTTAAACTCAAAAACAAGTGAGGGAATAGGGTTATGTTGTCCTTTTGGACATTTAAATAAAATTTGAACGATACAGAAACTATTAGAACAGTCACATAAGAATAACCCGCACAAATCGAGAAAATATGGTTATATATCCTTTGTCTTTCTCCCTTAAATACCACATTTGTGTTAGAGGGATGTGAAAAATTTTGGTAGGCTTGGATTAGAGAGATTAGGACAAAGTGAGTTTGTCGTCAACAATTGCGCAATTAATTTAAAATGCCAAATTGTAGTAGTATTCTTGGGTTAAAAAAGACATTGACAACTGGAATGGGACTATAGGACGCAAGCCATTGCCCTTGTTCTGCTTTTTCCTTAGCTATTTCCGACTTAAACTCAGATGTTCTAAAATAATTTTTAAGTATTATTACGTTGTACGTACTCTCATTTATCGACCGGTGGAAGTTTCCCTGTCCTGTCCCGACGGAAAATTTCATGGCGATGCCCTTCCGTGAATAAATCCAACGTTGGAAGCTTCCCAATCTTCTGTCTCAACTCTCCAACAACACTACTTGGGCTGATCTGATCGTGGAAGTCATATTAGTTAATCCTGCTACACGAATGACAGGAAAAAATATTAAAAATAAAATTCAATGAACAAGATCCTGAATCTCGCAATTGGCCATAGACTCATAGTCGGTCAAACCATGATGTATATGTTCTATATATATATATATATCATCAGATTTTAAAAATGTTTTAAAAATTAATGTTATATATACTAAAACAGTGAGCAATACTCAACATTGGATTCTCCTTAAAGCTTTAATAAAAGTAAATATTTTGGAGATTATTGTTAAAACATTATTGTTTATTTATGTTCTAAAGTTAGAATTTTTATTTTCATTTTTTGACATTAGCAATATTTTCTAACTTACTCCTATTCTATCAATTTATCTGAGGAGGTTGACCTAACTGGGTCAATGAATATTGGAAGAAGAGAACCCACCTCATCGACTAAAATGGAAAATAACACCACTTTTTATTTTTTTTAATGACGTCATGAAATTTGATCCCATAACTTATTCCCGCCAAATCACCTAAAGTTAGAATACTTAAATACCCAAATCTCTAGAATTTCATGATGTGTTACAGTCACACCAATGCTTCGTTTATGCACTAAATTAACAAACAAGGATTAGATGACCGAAAATAAGAACAAAAATATAAAACTTGGTCCGCCGACTTTATATTCAAGGTCATGTTTGCTGCATTACTGCAAGTCTGCGTCTTCACTGAAATTGAAAGGCAGCTTTCTGTGTCTATCAAACCAAATTCTGTGCTTAAACCCCACTGCCCATACACCAATTATTTTCGGTTACTTACATGTATTAAATATAAATGAATAAACGAGTTTAGATATCATGAAATATTATCTATATAATCAAATATTATTTAATGAGATAAAAGTTGTTATTGTTCTTCTCTTCTCGCTAATCAAGTGACTATTTGTATGAATTTATGCTTGTTGAATCATAATTAGGATTACAATTTACCTCGATTACACTTTAATCCAATTATTAGAAACTATTAAATGTTGTAAATTATTGTTTCAGGGAGATATTGCTTTATCAATTACATAGTAGATAATTATTTATTACAACAGGACTCTACAATAATAGAAATTTTTATAACTATTACATGATATTGCACTAAAATATAACTTTTTCTATTACAATAAAATTAAATTACAAACTCGTCAAATTGCGTATTGCACTTTCCTTTTAGATCTATTTGTTTTCTTATTGTGCACTAATATATGAAGAAATACTCTTTAGAATAAGCTGCAACATTTAGAATTACTTAATGTACTTTATATAATTCTAATGACTAAAAACAATAGAAGAGTTCGTATAAGGGATATTTTTTTTCTTTGAATAAAAGTTATGTATAACTTTTTTGTTTAGACTTTTATCGAACTGTTTTGTACAATTACACACGGTTACAACTTCTACACAACCTTCAATGATTAGATAAATATATATCTCTGGGATAAGTGTCTGAATTTAGACACATCAGAATAACTACACGTTGGAAGTTATATATGTCTAAATAACTGTAGATACTCAAATTTTTTTCACTCAACATGGCAATATTAATTTGCCATATTTATAAATTCTCTTAAATAAGAGAATTTATCAATTTTCTTAATTAGTGTGCACAACTCTAAAACGACACTTATTGGAGAATAGAGGGAGTAATATTCCAATTAATGTAGAAAGATATTGACTAGATTACTGGGATAAGGCCACCAGAATGACTTCATTAATTTACTGTCCCTTTGATCTTATAAAGACAGCTCACATCTCCATTAACTTGATAGTGATATGGATTGGGCCTGTGGATGGTGTCTTTGTTGAATCAGCAAAAATATCCAAACGAAGTTTGTGTGATAATTCAATTTAAAGCAAGCTTTGAGATGCGTAACTTTCAATCAAAACCAATTTAATACTCCATCTTTTTCAGTGTAGTTTTAAACATTTGCACAAAGTTGTTTTTTCATTTTTCTTCATTTATTACTCATAGATTTTCTTTTAACTGTACTAACTATCACATTTTTTTATTATCAATTAAGTGTTCCTTTCAATAATTCAATACAAAATATACAAAAAAACATTAACTATACCCTTATTTTATTTGTAAATATTTAATGGTATTAATTACTAATCAAAAGTTATATAAATTTATATAGTAATCATTATTAAGGTAAATCAATCAAATTCTTAATTTTATTAATTTGTGTATTTTTCTGTTTGAAAACACTTAAAAAGAACATATGGAGTACTTTATAAAGAAACACCCATCAAAATCCAAAAAATGTTTAGATAAACGTAAAAATAAAAAATATAATAAAGATAAAATTATTGTAAAATGGTACTTATTTTAAAAAAAGAAAATTAAAACTAAAACATCAGTTAACGTGAAGCATAGAGAGGATTTCTTACAGGACGCAAATTGTGATTGGACCCCAAATAGAATACGAGAAATCAAACATTTTTGTAACGCAAGATGTTAACATATCGTAAGTTATTTGGTTGTAACTTGAAAATAATTCTTCATTTTATCAATAACTTGCAAGTGTTTAATGCCAGATAAACAATCATCAGCTGTCAAGTGCAATCAATACTGGCACGGCTTGTTTTGACCTTTATTTTTAATTTGGAGGAACAAAAAACACGAAACATTCTTAAAAAATAATACTTGTCAATTTTATGTATTGGGGGAATATGTCTTATTTTGTCAAAACGACGTAATTTCATTAAAATTAGGAACTAAATGCATAAATATCACTAAAATTACTTTACAATTATTAGACCCTAACTAAGATATTAGTAAACCCTACGACATAGTTTTAATTAAGAAAGAATAAGACAAACAAAATATTGGACAGGAGATCCCGTGTCATGGATTATAATAACCCTAGAATAATGGTGTTCTCTAAAATGTACTTAATTTTTTATATACAATATTTGTATAGTCATTTTAGTATTTTTATTCAGAAATTATTCGCCAAATTAATATGATTTAAGATGGTTTAGGAGCCAAAATCTAAATCAACTATAGTTGAGGGGAACATTTTGCACTTAACTCACTAATTATTTATGAAAAACTAGTGGGATAGGCATACACTATATATGTTCAATTTTCAAAAAAAAAAAAAAACCATTTACTATGATTAAAAAATAAAAAGAAGATAGAGAATTATAGTGGAAGTGATTAGAAGTTATGAAGTGTTATTAATTTTTAAATAGTTGTTTAATATCATGGTTATTAATTAAAATGTGAAGAAGCAGACCCTATTAAAATATTAATAATAGTAATTACGAGAACTAATTGTGTAATATATTCGTTAAGTTTATGTAAGCAAATTAATTAGCCAAAACAACAAGACTCCACTCTGCTATATTTTAGGCTTACATTCAGAAGCCCTATGAAAAGGAATTAATTATCATAATTCATTTTAATAGAAAAATAAAAATAATTTTAACCAATTATTACTCTACTTAATATTTATCCTGAGTCGCGGTAAAAAATAAAAAAACTGCGAACCAAGAATGGGAATGATGACATGGAAAGAAATGATTGGCTGAGAATTCCTCCATAGTCAACTTCTCAGTCGGCAAACATTAAAAATCCTGCGACCTTTACACACAATAATGTTGGCACCTTCGGACACATAAAAAGCAGCTTTGGCCGGTGGGCGTGGCTGGCCGCCCATTTCTTCGATACCAACGAAAAACTGAAAATATATTAATTAAAAAAAAAAAAATTTAAACAGTGCTTAATCCGACTCTAGAACTCTAATCGTCATTAACGACTAAAATCCAATCATCTCTAGAAAATTTCTCAGTTCTCTCACACAGTCACACACTGAAGGACCAAAAAAACCAACCAAACTTGTGTTGATTAGTTCTACTTGTTTGCTGTTTTGATTTACTGGGTATTTGATTATTATTAAGATTTATAATTTAAAGTTTTTTTTTTTTTAAAAAAAATGGGATTCGTGTTTGGGCTAGTTATGGGAGTGATAGTAGGCCTGGCTTTAATCGTCGGATTTGTTCGCTCGGAAAATGCCCGATCCAAACGCCGTTCTGAACTCGTAAGTTCCCTGCATTTCTTGCTGCTAATTTTTTTACCCTTACTTCCTGATTTGTATCTGTCTATTTTATTTATTTATGTTTTTAATGCTTTTGAAAAGGCAACGACGATAGCGGCGTTTGCTAGAATGACGGTGGAGGATTCTAGAAAGTTACTGGCACCGGAGCATTACCCATCCTGGGTGGTCTTCTCGCAGCAACAGAAGGTTTGTTGCGTTTTCTCGCGTTATATTTTATGATAACATGAATAATTCGCTGAAAAGGGACATAAAGATCCGTTCTTTACTATGCAAATGTATATATGTGGTCTATTTTTAAGTGGGGACTGATGTGTATGTTGTATTGTTTGTTTAGTTGACTTGGTTGAATCTTCAGCTCGAAAAGATCTGGCCTTACGTCAATGAAGTAATTTCATTTTGCCTTCCTTTCCTTTTTATTTTTGCTGATTTGTTGGGATTTTTTTTTTTTTGTTTTGGTTTTGATGATTCTGTTTGTGTTTTGGCATATGTGCATTGTGTTCATATGGATAATTGGGGGTGTAGGCGGCTTCAGAACTGATAAAAACTAATGTAGAGCCTATTTTGGAGCAATATAGACCGGCATTGCTGGCTTCTTTGACGTTCTCCAAGTTTACTCTAGGAACTGTTGCTCCACAATTTACAGGTTAGAGGTTCTTGATTGTGAAAGCAGTTCTATGGCTATGAAGAAGAGGGCAGATGGAGATACGTGTTTAAATGTTGATACTCATAGTAGTTGGATAGTGTTTCAGGAGTATCCATTGTTGAAGATGGAAGTGAAGGTATAACCATGGAGTTAGAGATGCAGTGGGATGGCAATCCAAGCATTATACTTGATATCAAGACCTATCTTGGAGTTGCATTGCCTGTGCAGGTAACGTATATTTACTTTTATTATTTATGCCGGATAGCTTATTTTCCCTATTGTTTGTGCTGTCGCAGACTGATTTGCTTATTATTTGCTTCTCTTGGTAAAGTTCTATTATATTTCCAATCTGTTACAGCTCATTGTACCTAACTAATAATGCAATCATATTAATGGACATTTTTAATTCTCCTTCAGTTTGAATATTTTTTTGTATGTTTTCAATTGATTTATCATCTTATAGATGTAAATGTTTAACTGTTATTCTTGCTCGTGTTTTTATTGCAGGTGAAAAATATTGGGTTCACTGGATTGTTTAGGTTGATTTTTAGGCCATTAGTGGATGAGTTTCCTGGCTTTGGAGCTGTGTTATATTCTCTAAGAAAGAAGGTGAAGTCAATTTTCTTACATATATAAATTCTCTGAGGATTTTCTAGGTAGAGATTTAGTTTTCATGTGCGATTTTTAAGTGAGTTTTTGTAGAAAATTATTATAAGTCTTTAAATATTTGCATCATATGCACTTATTAACTGTTGTTTGAAATGTTGGTTTTAAGGATTTACGCTGTTATCTTAATAAAAGATGAAACATGCTTGGGGATCATTAAAATATTAGTAGACAGAAATCATTAGCTGGCGTGCTGATTGACATTGCCAAATCTGCTTAAAAGCCTAGTCCAATTTAGTTACTCATAGTCTATGTCCTAAATCTTGTCCTTGTTTTATTTGTAGAAAAAGCTGGATTTTACACTTAAAGTAATTGGTGGTGACATATCGGCAATACCTGGCCTTTCTGATGCCATTGATGTACGTTTAAATTCTGCAGTTAGATTCCTGTTTATAAGAGTTTCTATCTTGCAGTATATGAACCCAGTATCACTTACTGCATCATATTGTTGACATGTACTATGGGCATTTCTTTAGGGTATGATAAGGGATGCTGTTGAAGATTCTATCACATGGCCCGTTCGAAAAATTGTTCCCATTCTGCCAGGGGATTACAGGTATGTTACCCTGTGGTTTCAAGAAGATTTTCAAGAGAATGGCTGTACTGGAAATGCTTTTGAACAGTATATTACGAGTATATGAAGCTATTGTACTCTTTCTCGTTATTTTCAGCTTCATGCGTTCTTGAGCAGTTTCTTAAAAACTTGCTTTGGATATGGAATTTTGAGCATTAACATATACTCTCATTATTCCCAACAGACAGCCACTATTTGATAATTATGTTTTGGTTTGCCTTCCTTACATTTTCTTTTTCTCTCGACTAGTGATCTTGAGCTAAAGCCTGTTGGCATGTTGGAGGTGAAGCTAGTGCAAGCGAAAGAGTTGACAAATAAGGACCTTATTGGGAAATCTGATCCTTTTGCTGAGTTGTACGTACGTCCTATACGCAATAGAATGAAAAAGAGCAGAACCATTGTGAGTGTCTTATCTCTTTCCTTTGGAAAGTTGTTTGTGATGAGGAATCATACTTCTAAGATAACTGTTATAATTTTCTTCAGAACAACGACTTAAATCCTGTCTGGAATGAACACTTTGAGTTCATAGTTGAGGATGTATCCACACAACACTTGGTGGTAAAAATCTACGATGAGGAAGGGGTTCAGTCAGCCGAACTAATTGGATGTGCCCAGATATATCTGAAGGACCTCGAGCCTGGAAAGGTGAAGGATGTGTGGCTGAAATTGGTGAAAGACTTGGAGATCCAAAGAGACAACAAAAACAGGGGTCATGTGAGAACTCTAGTTTTCATCTTTTATTTAGATAATTGCACTGTGATGTTCATTTTGCTGTTTCCTAAATGACTAAAATATTTTTCTGCTTGATGCTGTGCAAAGTGGATGTCATAAGGCCAAATATATGTCTGATAATGAGTTGCAAATCACTGCTAAAACGTTCAGTGGCTGATTTCGGAGTTGAAAATTTACTTGGAGGGTCAACTGAACTCTATCTTGGTTAAGATGGTTATGACTTGTGAAATAGTTTCTAACAAGTTCAGTTATGGTTAAGATGGGTAATTTTGTCATCAGAAGTTGCTGCTGAATCTGGAGATTGCATAGTTTCCAGTTGGCTCAATTGTTCTCTAAACACATTAGAAAGGTTGTTGATTGATTTCCTCAAGTTTTATTCTAATTGTCATACTGATCTAGCTGTGCCCAAAAGAGAGAGAAAAATTTGGTTGTAAAGATTTGCTGGCGTTTCCTTCCATTTAACCAGTCACTCTTTTGAGATGTCGAATTTCTATTCATTTTAGGTGCATTTGGAGCTGTTGTACTGTCCATTTGGGATGAAGAATGGGTTTGCTAACCCTTTTGCCAAGAACTTCTCCATGACTTCACTAGAGAGGGTTCTCAAAGGCAGTTCAGACGAAGAAATTGTTGAAAGTGGAGGTGAGGTCAAGAGAAGAAAGGAGGTCATTATAAGAGGGGTACTTTCTGTAACAGTAATATCTGCTGATGATCTTGCACCAGCAGATCTGATGGGCAAGGCTGACCCTTATGTGGTGCTTACCATGAAGAAAACTGAATCAAGGAACAAAACCAGGGTTTGTAGCATTTTTTAGTCCTTTACTTTAACTGCATGTCATTTGTCTCATTAGTTAGTAACTTACTTCCTCTTTCAACCCTTCTCCCTCCCTGCCTTGGTGGTTCTGGCTCTCTAAACTTGTTGCATCTCTTTGTGATGTAATTTCGGATTCTTGCATGCTCGTGCAATCTCGTCTGCCAATAGAGTTTTTGGTTTTCTAGATTATAAATTATCTACCTGTTCTCTTCGTGTATTATGTAGGTTGTGAATGACAGTTTGAATCCAGTTTGGAACCAGACTTTTGATTTTGTGGTTGAGGATGGATTACATGATATGCTGATTGTTGAAATCTGGGACCACGATACATTTGGGAAGGTTGGTTTGTTCATTGATTCTTTTATATTATCGGGTTCATTAACGTAAGCATTACCTTGTCACAGAGCCTTTATGGGGCTGAAAATAGAGAAACTAAAACTTGAACCTCAAATTGTGCTCTAACGTTGGAGTTTTAGTGGTTCATTCCTCATCTTGAAATGTGTGTCTGGTGCTTTGCTTGCTTTGCTCTACTTTGGACTTAAAACTCTCTGCTTCATTTTGCAGGATTATATGGGAAGATGCATCCTAACATTGACAAGGGTTCTATTGGAAACTGAATACAAAGACAGCTTCGAACTAGATGGGGCTAAGTCTGGGAAACTGAACTTGAATCTCAAGTGGACTCCAAGACCAATCTACCGGGATTCTTAAAAATCTTCGGAGGCTAGTATTGATGGTTGATCTATGAATAATGTTGGATATAAATATATACTCCACTGGACAAGTATAAAGAAAATGTTTCCCTGAGGCCTGGCTGCCTCCCTATAGTTGATTTTTAAACCCCTGGAATTTCCAATAGTTGCATTTTGGTGTACATAAGTGCTTTAGGATGGTAACAGGCAGAGATTCTTTGTAAAGCAGCGGAACCTTCAGACATATATGTACAACAGTAAAATCCTTCGTACATGTAAATAGTAGGCATGTTTAGAACCCACGAGAAAAAGTTATTTAAAAAAAAAAATGACACCATCTTTATTTACATCCGTCACTAAATTGCATGTTATTAATTTCTATAGGTGTAAAAATAACATGTTTCTTTTTTTTTTTTTTTAAATGGGTGCTATAACCCACAAAAAATGTTAATTTTTCGATAAAAATCAATTCCCACTTTTTTTACATTCGTTACTTGATTGCATTTTTCTATTTGTTATGGGCGCAAAAATTGCATTTTTTTTCGTAAAAAATAGTGTGCTATAACAAAAAAAAAAAATTGAATTTTGGATAAAAATTAATTCCCACTTTTTTTACATTAGTCACTTGATTGCATTTTTCTATTTGTTATGAGGGCAAAAATTGCATGTTTGTTGTTAAAAATCGTGTGCTATAACCCACGAAAAATTGAGATTTTTCAAAAAAAGAATTAGTTCACCTTTTTTAACATTAGTCACTAAATTGCATGCTTCTAATTTTTTTGGGTGCAAAAATAACATCTTTTTAGCCAAAAAACGTGTGTTATAACACACAAAAAATATTAATTTTTCGAAAAAAAATTAATTTCCACTTTTTTTACATTAGTTACTTGATTTCATTTTCCAAATTGTTATGGATGCAAAAAAAGCATGTTTTTCGTAAAAAAATGTGTGCTATAACTCACGAAAAATAGTGATTTTTCAAAAAAAAAATAGTTCATCTTTTTTTAACACCAGTCACAAGATTGCATGTTTCTAATTTTATGGGTGCTAACATAGCATATTTTTTTGCCAAAAATCGTGTGCTATAACCCACGAGAAAAAGTTATTTTTCAAAAAAAAAAAAAAGACTCCATCTTTTTTTACACTTGTCACTAAATTGCATGTTACTAATTTCTAGGTGCAAAAATAGCATGTTTTCCGCAAAAAAATGTGTGCTTTATCCCACAAATAAAGTTTGTTTTTCAAAAAAAAAAAATTGATTCCCAATTTTTTTACATTAGTCACTTGATTACATTTTTCAAGTTGTTATGGGTGCAAAAAATGTGTGCTATATCCATGAAAAATTGTGATTTTTTTAAAAAAAATTAGTTCAACTTCTTTAACATCAGTCACAAGATTGCACGTTTCTAATTTTTTGGGTGCAAAAATAGCATGTTTTTTTGCCAAAAATCGTGTGTTATAACCCACGAGAAAATTTTATTTTTCAAAAAAATAACTCCATCTTTTTTTACATTTGTTCTTAAATTGCATGTTACTAATTGCTATAGGTGCAAAAGAACATGTTTTTGCCAAAAAAACTTGTGCTATAACCCACAAAAAACGTTGAATTTTCGAAAAAAAATAATTTTCACTTTTTTTTTTTACATTAGTCACTTGATTACATTTTCCTATTTGTTATGGGTTAAAAAAAAAATATGTTTTCCGTCAAAAAACGTGTGCTATAACTCACGAAAAATGGTGATTTTTCAAAAAAAAAAATAGTTCATGTTTTTTATCACCAGTCACAAGATTGCATTTTCTAATTTTATGGGTGCAAAAATAGCATGTTTTTCGCCAAAAATCTTGTGCTATACCCACGAGAAATAGTTATTTTTTTTTAAAAAAAAGACTCTATTTTTTTTACATTCGTCACTAAATTGCATGTTACTAATTTCTACGGGTGCAAAAATAGCATATTTTTCGCCAAAAAATGTGTGTTATAAACCACAAAAAATATTGATTTTTTGAAAAAAATTGATTCTCACTTTTTTTTATATTAGTCACTTGATTGCATTTTTCTAATTGTTATATGTGCAAAAAAATGCATGTTTTTCACCAGAAAACATGTGCTACAACTCACAAAAAATATTGGTTTTCTGAAAAAAATTGATTCCCACTTTTTTTTTTACATTAGTCACTTGATTGCATTTTTTTAATTGTTATGGGTGAAAAAATAACACGTTCTTTGTTAAAAAAATGTGTGCTATAAACCACGAAAAATGGTGATTTTTCAACAAAAAATTAAGTTAATCTTTTTTAACATCAGTCACTAGATTGCATGTTTCTAATTTTATGGGTGCAAAAATAGCATGTTTTTCGCCAAAAATCATGTGCTATAACCCACGAGAAAAAGTTATTTTCAAAAAAATGACTCCACCTTGTTTTACATTCGTCTCTAAATTGCATGTTACTAATTTCTATGGGTGCAAAAATAACATATTTTTTTACCAAAAAACATATGCTATAGCCCACAAAAAATGTTGAAAAAATTGATTCCCACTTTTTTTACATTAGTAACTTGATTTCATTTTTCTAATTGTTATGGGTGCAAAAATTGTATATTTTTCATCAAAAAACATGTGTTATAACCCACGAAAAATAGTGATTTTTCAAAAAAAGAAAAAAAAACAGTTCACCTTTTTTAACATCAGTCCCAAGATTGCATGTTTATAATTTTATGGGTGCAAAAATAGCATATTTTTTGCCAAAAATCGTGTGCTATAAACTACGAGAAAAAGTTATTTTTCAAAAAAAATGACTCCATCTTTTTTTACATTCATCACTAAATTGCATGTTACTAATTGCTATAGGTGAAAAAATAGCATGTTTTTGCCAAAAAAACGTGTTCTATAACCAAAAAAAAATGTTGATTTTTCAAAAAATATTGAGTCCCTTTTTTTTACAATAGTCACTACATTTCCTATTCTTAATTGATATAGGTGCTAAAATATCATATTTTTTGCCAAAACAATGTGAGTTATAACACACGAAAAATAGTGATTTTTTAGAAAAATTGAGTCCCCCTTTTTTTTTTTTGCATAAGTCACTACATTTCGTATTTGTAATTGATATTGCTACAAAAATAGCATATTATTCGGCAAAAAACGTGAGTTAACAAACAAAAAATAGTGATTTTTCGAAAAAAATTTGATTCCCACTTTTTTTACATTAGTCACTTGATTGCATTTTTCTAATTTTTATGGTTGAAAAAATAGCAAGTTTTTTATCAAAAAATGTATGCTATAACACACGAAAATGGTGATTTTTCAAAAAAAAATTGAGTTCATCTTTTTTTAACATCAGTCACTAGATTGTATGTTTCTAATTTTATGGGCGCAAAAATAACATGTTTTTAGCAAAAATTGCATGCTATAACTCATGAGAAAAACTTATTTTTTTAAAAAATGACTCCATTTTTTTACATTCGTCGCTAAATTGCATATTACTAATTTCTGTACGTGCAAAAATAGCATGTTTTTTTGCTAAAATATGTGTACTATAACCCACAAAAAATGTTGATTTTTTGAAAAAAAAATTGATTCCTACCTTTTTAACATTAGTCACTTGATTACATTTTTCAAGTTTTTATGGGTGCAAAAAATGCATGTTTTTCGTCAAAAAACGTGTGCTATAACCCACGAAAAATTGTGATTTAAAAAAAAAACAGTTCATCTTCTTTAACATCAGTCACTTGATTGCATGTTTCTAATTTTATGGGTGCAAAAATAGCATATTTTTCGCCAAAAATCGTGTGTTATAACCCATGAGAAAAAAGTTATTTTTCAAAAAAAAAAAGAATCCATCTTTTTTTTACATTCGTCACTAAATTGCATGTTACTAATTTCTATGGGTGCAAAAATAGCATGTTTTTCGCCAAAAATTGTGTGCTATAACCCTTGAGAAAATGTTATTTTTCAAAAAAAACAAGACTCATATTTTTTTACATTCGTCACTAAATTGCATGTTACTAATTGTTATAGGTACAAAAATAGTATATTTTTGCCAAAAAAACGTGTGCTATAACCCATAAAAAATTTTGAATTTTTGAAAAAAAAATTATTGCCACTTTTTTTACATTAGTCACTTGATTACATTTTCCTATTTGTTGTGGGTGCAAAAAAAGCATATTTTTTTTGTCAAAAAACGTGTGCTATAACTCACAAAAAATGATGATTTTTTTTAAAAAAATTAGTTCATCTTTTTTAACATCAGTCACAAGATAGCATGTTTCTAATTTTATGGGTGCAAAAATAGCTTGTTTTTCGCCAAAAATCTTGTGCTATAACCCACAAGAAGTAGTTTTTTTTCAAAAAAAAAATATTACTCCATTTTTTTTCTACATTCGTCACTAAATTGCATGTTACTAATTTCTATGGGTGCAAAAATTGCATGTTTTTCGCCAAAAAACGTGTGCTATAACCCAGAAAAAATATTGATTTTTCGAAAAAGTTTATTCTCACTTACATTAGTCATTTGATTGTATTTTTCTAATTGTTATGGGTGCAAAAAAATGCATTTTTTCTCCAAATAACGTGTGCTACAACCCACAAAAAATGTTGGTTTTTCAAAAAAAAATTGATTCCCACTTCTTTAACATTAGTCACTTGATTGCATTTTTCTAATTATTATGGGTGAAAAAATAGCATGTTCTTTGTCAAAAAAATGTGTGCTATAAACCACGAAAAATGGTGATTTTTTTTTAAAAAAAAGAGTTTATCTTTTTTAACATCAGTCACTAGGTTGCATATTTTTAATTTTTATGGGTGCAAAAATAGCATGTTTTTCGCCAAAAATCTTGTGCAATAACCCATGAGAAATAGTTATTTTTCAAAAAAAAAAAAATGGCTCCATTTTTTTACATTCATCACTAAATTGCATGTTACTAATTTCTATGGGTGCAAAAATAGCATGTTTTTCACCAAAAAACATGTGTTATAACCCACAAAAAATGTTGATTTTTCGAAAAAAATTGATTCCCACTTTTTTTTACATTAGTAACTTGATTTCATTTTCCTAATTGTTATGGGTGCAAAAATGGCATGTTTTTCATCCAAAAACATGTGTTATAACCCACGAAAAATATTGATTTTTTTAAAAAATTAGTTCATCTTTTTTAATATCACTCACTAGATTGCATGTTTCTAATTTTATGGGTACAAAAATAGCATGTTTTTCACCAAAAATTGTGTCCTATAACCAACGAGAAAAAGTTATTTTTCAAAAAAATTGATTTCATCTTTTTTACATTCGTCACTAAATTGCATGTTACTAATTGCTATGGGTGAAAAAATAACATATTTTTGCTAAAAAAATGTGTTCTATAATAGTCACTACATTATTCTTAATTGATATTGGGTGCTATCATATTTTTTGCTTAAACAAATATGAGTTATAACACACGAAAAAAGGTGATTTTTTTAGAAAAATTGAGTCACCTTTTTTTACAATAGTCACTACATTTTGTATTTGTAATTTATATTGCTACAAAAATAGCATGCTCTTCGCAAAAGACGTGAGTTGTAAAAAACAAAAAATGTTGATTTTTCGAAAAAAATTGATTCCCACTTTTTTTACATTAGTCACTTGATTGGATTTTTCTAATTGTTATAGGTGCAAAAATTGCATGTTTTTCGTCAAAAAACCATGTGCTATAACCCACGAAAAATTAGAATTAAAAAAAAATAGTTCACCTTTTTTAACATTAGTCTCTAAATTGAATGTTTCTAATTTTTATGGGTGCAAAAATAACATGTTTTTGGCAAAAAAACTGTGCTATAAACCATAAAAAATATTGATTTTTCGAAAAAGAATTGATTTTCACTTTTTTTTACATTAGTTACTTGATTACATTTTCCAAATTGTTATGTGTGCAAAAAAATGCTTGTTTTTCATCAAAAAAACGTGTGTGCTATAACCCACGAAAAATGGTGTTTTTTTCAAAAAACAATTAGTTCATCTTTTTCAACATCAGTCACAAGATTGTATGTTTCTAATTTTATGGGTGTAAAAATAGCATATTCTTCGCCAAAAATCGCGTGCTATAACCCACGAGAAAAAGTAATTTTTAAAAAAAAATGACGCCATCTTTTTTTACATTTGTCACTAAATTGCATGTTATTAATAGCTATAGGTGCAAAAATAGTATGTTTTTGCCAAGAAAACGCATGCTATAACCCACAGAAAAAAAGTGTGATTTAAAAAAAAATGACTCCATCTTTTTTTACATTCGTCACTAAATTGCATGTTACTAATTTTTATGGGCACAAAAATAACATATTTTCGGCTAAAAAACGTGTAACTCAAAAAAAATATTGATTTTTCGAAAAATATTGATTTCCATTTTTTTTATTAGTCACTTGATTGCATTTTCCTAATTGTTGTGGGTGCAAAAAAAATCATATTTTTCGTAAAAAAACGTGTGCTATAACCCTTGAAAAATTCTGATTTTTCAAGAAAGAAATATAGTTCAACTTCTCTAACATTTGTCACTAGATTGCACGTTTTTAATTTTATGGGTGCAAAAATAGCATGTTTTTGCCAAAAATCGCGTGCTATAGCCCCCAAGAAAAAGTTATTTTTTTAAAAAAATGACTCCATCTTTTTTTACATTCGTCACTAAATTGCATGTTACAAATTGCTATAGGTGCAAAAATAACATGTATTTGCCAAAAATACGTGTGCTATAACCCACAAAAAACATTGATTTTTCGAAAAAAAATTGATTTCCAACTTTTTACATTAGTCACTTGATTGTATTTTCCTAACGGTTACGGGTGAAAAAAAAGCACGATTGCAAAAAACATGTGCTATAACCCACGAAAAATCTTATTTTTTCAAAAAAAAATTAGTTCGTCTTTTTTAACATTAGTCACAAGATTGCATGTTTCTAATTTTATGGGTGCAAAAATAGCATGTTTTTCGCCAAAAATCGTGTGCTGTAACCCACGAGAAAAAGTTATTTTACAAAAAAATGTGACTCCATCTTTTTTACATTTGTCACTAAATTTCATGTTACTAATTGCTATAGGTGCAAAAATAGCATGTTTTTTCCAAGAAAACGTGTGCTATAACCTACAAAAACGTTGATTTTTCGATTTTTTTTATTTCCCCCTTATTTACATTAGTCACTTGATTGCATTTTCCTAATTGTTATGAGTGCAAAAAATGCATGCTTTACGTCAAAAAACGTGTGTTATAACCCACGAAAAATGGTGATTTTTGAAAAAAAAAATTAGTTCGCCTTTTTTAACATCAGTCACAAGATTGCATGTTTCTAATTTTATAGGCGCAAAAATAGCTTGTTTATCGCCAAAAATCTTGTGCTATAACCCACGAGAAATAGTTATTTTTCAAAATAAAAATGACTCCATTTTTTTACATTCGTCACTAAATTGCATGTTACTAATTTCTATGGATACAAAAATAGCATGTTTTTCATCAAAAAATGTGTGCTATAACCCACAAAAAATGGTATTTAAAAAAAATAGTTAGTATTTTTTAACATCAGTCATAAGATTGCATGTTTCTAATTTTATGGGCACAAAAATAGCATATTTTTTGCCAAAAATCGTGCGCTATAACCCACGAGAAAAAGTTATTTTTCAAAAACAAAATGATTCCATCTTTTTTACATTTGTCACTAAATTGCATGTTACTAATTACTATAGGTGCAAAAATAGCATAATTTTGCCAAGAAAACGTGTGCTAAAACCCATAAAAAAAGTTGATTTTTCAATTTTTTTTTTATTTCCACTTTTTTTACATTAGTCACTTTATTGCATTTTTCCTAATTGTTATGGGTGCAAAAAAAGCTTGCTTTACGTTAAAAAAGTGTGTTATAACCCACGAAAAATGGTGATTTTTCAAAAAATAATTAGTTCATATTTTTAAACATCAGTCATAAGATTTCATGTTTCTAATTTTATGGGCGCAGAAAAAGCATGTATTTCGCCAAAAATCTTGTGCTCTAACCCACAAGAAATAGTTATTTTTTTTAAAAAAAATGACTCCATTTTTTTACATTCGTTACTAAATTGCATGTTACCAAGTTCTATAGGTGCAAAAATAACATGTTTTTCGCCAAAAAACGTGTGCTATAACCCACAAAAAATATTAATTTTTTGAAGAAAATTGATTCCCACTTTTTTTTACATTAGTCACTTGATTGCATTTTCCTAATTGTTATTGGTGCAAAAAATCCATGTTTTACGTCAAAAAACGTGTGCTATAACACACGAAAAATTGTGATTTTTCAAAAAAAAAAAATAGTTCATCTTTTTTAACATCAGTCACTAGATTGCATGTTTTTAATTTTATGGGTGCAAAAATTGTGTTTTTTTGGCCAAAAATTGTGTTCTATAACCCACGAGAAAAAGTTATTTTCCAAAAAAATGATTCCATCTTTTTTTTTACATTCGTCACTAAATTGCGTGTTACTAATTTCTATAGGTGCAAAATAGCACGTTTTTGCCAAAAAACGTACAAAAAAAAAGTTGATTTTTCGAAAAAAATTGATTTCCAACTTTTTTACATTAGTCAATTGGTTGCATTTTCCTCATGGTTATGGGTGCAAAAAAGCATGTTTTACGTCAAAAAACATGTGTTATAACCTACGAAAAATTGTGATTTTTTTTTAAAAAATTAGTTCGTCTTTTTTAATATTAGTCACAAGATTGCATGTTTCTAATTTTATGGGTTAAAAAATATCATGTGTTTTGCCAAAAATCATGTGCTATGACCCACGAGAAAAAGTTATTTTTCAAAAAAAATGACTCCGTTTTTTTTTTCATTCGTCACTAAATTGCATGTTACTAAATTCTCTGGGTGCAAAAATAGCTTGTTTTTCGCCAAAAAACATGTGCTATAACCTACAAAAAATATTGATTTTTTGAAAAAAATTGATTGCCACTTTTTTTACATTGGTCACTTGATTGCATTTTTCTAATTATTATGGGAGCAAAAAAAGCATGCTTTACATCAAAAAATGTGTGTCATAACTAACGAAAAATGGTGATTTTTCCAAAAAAAAAAAAAATCGTTCGTCTTTTTGAAAACTAGTCACAAGATTGTATGTTTCTAATTTTATGGGCGCAAAAATAGCATGTTTATCGCCAAAAATCTTGTGCCATAACCCATGAGAAATAGTTATTTTTCAAAAAAAAAAGACTTCATTTTTTTTAACATTCGTCACTAAATTGCATGTTACTAATTTCTAAGGGTGCAAAAATAGCATTTTTTTTTTTAACCAAAACTTCAAATGACCATAACTCAATTAAATCTTATAGAATTATATTATAATTACAAATGGCCGTTCACTTTTACGCCATTCCACTATCCACAAGCTACAAGAGGATCCCCACAATCCCACTGCCAAAAGGGGAGTAACACTTGAAGGTTTAACATTTTTTAGTACATAATTCAATCCCTCCATTAATAGTGAACAAATATGACAAACTGGTCAAAGATTTCATGAGGGAATGGCATCATTCCTTATCCTTCATGGACAAAAACAGACTAAAAGGAAGGCGGTAAAAAGACATTATGGCATCTGACTAAGAATGCATTGCCATGGATTAGAAGAGCAAATGTAATTACTGATAAAGATATGAAGGGTTGAGGTCGATAGTTCTAAAGACACGTTCAGGAAACTAGTGTTCATGAAGGGGCTGCCGGTTCAGCCTTCACAATTGTAGGGTCATCTGATTGGAGAGTAGGATAGATGAGTGCTGCAAGTGATATGGGCATGATGCAAAGTGATTTCGACTGAAGAAATTGCATTGCAGCACCAACATCTTCTTCCATAAGCTTAGCTACTTCCCGTTCTGTTTCCTCATTGGACCATTTCTCCCAAACTTGCTGGTTTGATAGCCTTTCCCCCGTGTCACCCTCTACTGACTGCAGTGTAATGTCAGTAACAAGTTGTGCCACTGCACCAGCTCCCCCAAGCCCACTCATGCTCAGAACCTTGACTTGAAGCCTTAAGAACTTCACATAATCTAGAATCTCGTCAAGCATTGCGGCCCTATCTGTCTTACAGCTAGGAACAAGTTCCTGCAAAGCCTTTATTCTTTCCGATATCCTTTCTCTACGTAACCGCTCAGCAATACTATGGGGATCTGTGGCTCGTCCCCTTCGTGCCCGAACCCTCGGCCTAATGCTAGGTGGATGTGGAACAGTCACGGCAGTGCTTGGCGTTGGTTGGCCGTGAAAAAATAGCATGTTTTTTGCCAAAAAACGTGTACTATAGCCCATAAAAAATACTGATTTTTTGAAAAAAAATTGATTTCCACTTTTTTTATATTAGTCACTTGATTGCATTTTCCTAATTGTTATTGGTGCAAAAAAAGCATCTTTTTCGTAAAAAAACGTGTGCTATAACCCTTGAAAAATTGTGATTTTTTTTAAAAAAAAGGTAGTTTAACTTCTTTAACATCAGTCACTAGATTGTATGTTTCTAATTTTATGGGTGCAAAAATAGCATGTTTTTCATAAAAAAAACGTGTGCTATAACCCACAAAAAATGGTGATTTTTTTAATAAAAAAATTAGTGTATCTTTTTTAACATCAGTCACAAGATTGCATGTTTCTAATTTTATGGGTGCAAATATAGTTTGGTTTTCACCAAAAATCTTGTGCCATAACCCACGACAAATAGTTATTTTTCAAAATAAAAATGACTCCATTTTGTTTACATTCGTCACTAAATTGCATGTTTCTAATTTCTATGGGTGCAAAAATAACATGTTTTTCGCCAAAAAATGTGTACTGTAACCCACAAAAAATATTGATTTTTTGAAAAAAAATTGATTCTAACTTTTGTTTTCATAAGTCACTTAATTGCATTTTACTAATTGTTATGGGTGCAAGAGAAGCATGTTTTACGTCAAAAAATGCGTGCTATAACCTACAAAAAGCGTTGATTTTCTGAAAAAAATTGATTTCCACTTTTTTTACATTAGTCACTTGATTGCATTTTCCTAATTATTATGGGTGCAAAAAAAGCTATAACCCAGAAAAATGGTGTTTTTTTAAAAAAAAATTAGTTCGTCTTTTTTAACATCAGTCATAAGATTGCATGTTCTAATTTTATGGGCACAAAAATAGTATGTTTTTCGCCAAAAATCGTGTGCTATAACGCATGAAAGAGTTATTTTCAAAAAAAAAAAATGACTCCATCTTTTTTACATTTGTCACTAAATTGCATGTTACTAATTGCAATAGCTGCAAAAATAGCATATTTTTGCCAAAAATACGAGTGCTATGACCCACAAAAAACGTTGATTTTCGAAAAAAAATTGATTCCCACTTTTTTACATTAGTCACTTGATTGCATTTTTCTAATTGTTATGGGTGCAAAAAAAGCTTGTTTTACATTAAAAAATTTGTGCTATAACCAACGAAAAATGGTGTGTTTTCAAAAAAAAAATAGCTCGTCTTTTTTAACACCAGTCACAAGATTGCATGTTTCTAATTTTATGGGCACAAAAATAGCATGTTTTTTGCCAAAAGTCGTGTGCTATAACCCACAAGAAAAATTTATTTTTTTTAAAAAAAATGATTCCATCTTTTTTTACATTTGTCACTAAATTGAATGTTACTAATTACTATAGGTGCAAAAATAGCATGTTTTTGCCAAGAAAACGTGTGCTATAACCCAAAAAAATGTTGATTTTTTTGTAAAAAAATTTATTTCCACTTTTCTTACATTATTCACTTGATTGCATTTTCCTAATTGTTATGGGTGCAAAAAAAAGCATGCTTTACATAAAAAACGTGTGTTATAACCCACAAAAAATGGTGATTTTTCCAAAAAAAAATTAGTTCGTCTTTTTTGATACCAGTCACAAGATTGCATGTTTCTAATTTTATGGGTGCAAAAATAGCATGTTTATCGCCAAAAATCTTGTGGTATAACCCATGAGAATAGTTATTTTTCAAAACAAATGACTCCATTTTTTTTACATTCGTCACTAATTTACATGTTACTGATTTCTATGGGTGCAAAAATAGCATGTTTTTCGCCAAAAAAACGTGTGCTATAACTCACAAAAAATATTGATTTTTTGAAAAAAATTGATTCTCACTTTTTTTACATTAGTCACTTAATTGCATTTTCCTAATTGCTATTGGTGCAAAAAATGCATATTTTACGTCAAAAAACGTGTGTTATAACCCACGAAAAATTGTGATTTTTTTAAAAAAAATGAGTTCATCTTTTGTAACCTCAGTCACTAGATTGCATGTTTCTAATTTTATGGGTGCAATTTTTTTTTTCCTAAAAAATCGCGTGCTATAACCCACGAGAAAAAGTTATTTTTCAAAAAAAAAAATGACTCCATCTTTTTTTACATTCGTCACTAAATTGCATGTTACAAATTGCTATAGGTGCAAAAATAGCATAATTTTGCCAAGAAAACGTGTGCTATAACCCACAAAAACGTTGATTTTTCGAAATTTTTTTTATTTCCACTTTTTTTTTACATTAGTCACTTGATTGAATTTTCCTAATTGTTATGGGTGCAAAAAAAGCTATAACCCCGAAAAATGGTGATTTTTAAAAAAAAGTTAGTTCGTCTTTTTTAACATTAGTCACAAGATTTCATGTTTCTAATTTTATGGGCACAAAAATAGCATGTTTTTCACAAAAAAATCGTGTGCTATAACCCACGAGAAAGAGTTTTTTTCAACAAAAAAATGACTCCATCTTTTTTTATATTTGTCACTAAATTGTATGTTACTAATTGCTATAGGTGCAAAAATAGCATATTTTTGCCTAAAATACGTGTGTTATAACCCACAAAAAACGTTGATTTTCGAAAAAAAATTGATTCCCACTTTTTTACATTAGTCACTTGATTGCATTTTTCTAATTGTTATGGGAGTAAAAAAAGCTTGTTTTACATTAAAAAACGTGCCCACGAAAAATGGTGTGTTTTTTAAAAAAAAATAGTTCGTCTTTTTAACATCAGTTACAAGATTGCATGTTTCTAATTTTATGGGCGCAAAAATAGCATGTTTTTTGCCAAAAGTCGTGTGCTATAACCCACGAGAGAAAGTTTTTTTTTTTAAAAAAATGACTCCATCTTTTTTACATTTGTCACTAAATTGAATGTTACTAATTGCTATAGGTGCAAAAATAGCATGTTTTTACTAAGAAAAAGTGTGCTATAACCCAAAAAAAATGTTAATTTTTTTATAAAAAAATTATTTCCACTTTTTTTACATTAGTTACTTGATTGCATTTTCCTAATTATTATAGGTGCAAAAAAACATGCTTTACATAAAAAAATGTGTGTTATAACCCATGAAAAATGATGACTTTTGAAAAAAATTAGTTCGTTTTTTTTAACATCAGTCACAAGATTGCATGTTTCTAATTTTATGGGTGCAAAAATAGCATGATTTCTTCAAAAATCGCGTGCTATAACCCACGAGAAAAAGTTATTTTTCAAAAAAAATAGCAAATTTCAAAAATGGCAAATTTAAAAAACTTGCAGTCGGTGGCCGTTTTCGTGCCGTTTTTTTCACTTATATGAAATGAAAAAATGTTATCTAATAAATGGTGTCAAAATATACGGAAGTTTTTGTGCCGTTTTCGTGCCGTTTTTTTCATGCCGTTTTCGTGCACACGATTTTTTTACCTAGAATGGCAACTTTCAAAAACTTACCATTTGTGGCCAATTGTTTTTGCTGCTTTTTCATTCATATTCAATTGATGGTCGTTATTGTGCATTTGTTTGCACTCATATCAAATGTCGATGTGGTCTCTAATGAATGGTGTAAAAAAACAGGAAAGTTAGAATTTTTGAAAAATGACCATTTTTCTAGGTTATTGCACACGATTTTTTTATTCCAAGCGGAAAAATTAAAAAACTTGCTGTCGGCGGCCATTTTTATGGTATTTTTTGTACCGATATAAAAAATGGATGTGCTATCTAGTAAATGGTATGAAAAAAGGGAAAGTTAGAAATTTTGACAAATGACCATTTTTGGTTTATAAACATGTTTTTTTTTTAAAATGGCAAAATCTCAAAAATTGCATTCGTTTGCCATTATCGTGCCGTTTTTTACACTCATATCATATGATAATGTGCTATCTAATGAATAGTGTTATAAAATAGGAAAGTTAAAATTTTTGAAAAATGACCATTTATGGTGGGTTATAGCACACGATTTTTTACCCAAAACTGCAAATTTTAAAAACTTGCCGTTGGTGACCGTTTTCATACCATTTTTTGCACTCATATGAAATGAAAATGTGTTATCTAATGAATGGTGTAGTAAAATATAAAAATTAGAATTTTTTAAAAATGACCATTTTTTGTGGGTTATATCACATGATATTTTACCCAAAATGGCAAATTTTTAAAAACTTGTTGTTGTTGGCCGTTTTTGTGCCATTTTTTGCACTCATATAAAATGGAAATGTGTTATCTAATGAATGGTGCAATAAAATAGGAAACTTAAAATTTTTTAAAAGTGACCATTTTTTGTGAGTTATATAGCACACGATTTTTTTTCCAAAAAATGGCAAATTTCAAAAACTTGCAGTCGGTGGCCGTTTTCGTGCCGTTTTTTCACTTATATGAAATGACAAAGTGTTATCTAATAAATGGTGTAAAAATATATGAAAGTGATAATTTTTTAAAAATGTCCATTTTTGGTGTGTTATAGCACACGATTTTTTTACCTAGAATGGCAACTTTCAAAAACTTACAATTTGTGGCCAATTTTTTTTGCTGTTTTTTTCACTCATATTCAATTGATGGCCGTTATTGTGCATTTGTTTGCACTCATATCAAATATCGATGTGGTCTCTAATGAATGGTGTAAAATAAACAGGAAAGTTAGAATTTTTAAAAATGACAATTTTTTATGGGTTATTGTCATAACAATTAGAAAAATGCAATGAAGTGACTAATGTAAAAAACGTGGTAATCAATTTTTGTCAAAAAATCAACATTTTTTGTTGGTTATAGCACAGGTTTTTTGACGAAAAACATGCTATTTTTGCACCTATAGAAATTAGTAACATGCAGTTTAGTATCAAATGAAAAAACAAATGGAGTCATTTTTTTAGAAAAATAAATTTTTCTCGTGGGTTATACCATACGAATTTTGGCGTAAAATATGCTTGTTTTGCGCCCATAAAAAATTGAAACATGCAATCTAGTGACAGACGTTATAGAATATGAACTCAATTTTTTTAAAAATCACCATTTTCGAGTGTTATAGCACACATTTTTTGAGAAACAACTTGATATTTTTTCACCTATAAAATTAGAAAAATGCAATCAAGTGACTAATGTAAAAAAATTGGGAATAATTTTTTTTATAAAAAAAAATCACCATTTTTGTTGGTTGTAACTGACGTTTTTTGCCGAAAACATGCTATTTTTGTAGCAATATCAATTACAAATATGAAATGTAGTGATTATTGTAAAAAAATGGGATTCAATTTTTTCAAAAAATGACCATTTTTGTGTGTGTTATAACTCACGTTTTTTTCAGCAAAAAACATGATATTTTAGCACCCATATCAATAAAGAGTAGGAATTGTAGTGACTATTGTAAAAAAAAGGGGATTCAATTTTTTTGAAAATCAACATTTTTTTATGGGTTATAGAAAACATTTTTTTTTGGCAAAAACAAGCAATTTTTGCACCCATAAAATTAGAAACATGCAATCTAGTGAGTGATGTTAAAAAAGTTGAACTATTTTTTTAAAAAAATTACCATTTTTCTTGGGTTGTAACACCCGTTTTTGATGAAAAACTTGCATTTTTTTCACCCATAACAACTAGGAAAATGCAATCAAATTACTAATGTAAAAAAAGTGGGAATCAATTTTTTTTTGAAAAATTAACATTTTTTGTGGGTTATAGCACACCTTTTTTTGGCGAAAAACTTGCTATTTTCACACCCATAGAAATTAGTAGCATGCAATGATAAGGTGATGATTTTCACCTTATTGTATTCGTTTTACTTACCTCTTGCGCGTTCTTGTAACGTATTTTCATATCGTTTTTACGTGTTTTTAACGTATTTGTAGGACATTATGGTGTGGGAGGAGCAACGGAGCAAAAGAACGATGAAAAGAGTTTTCGGAGACTTGTTCCTAGCTCTCTGGCGCGCCGCACAACACTTCTCCGGCGCACCGAAAAATGCACAATTAAATGCGCCAAAAATTCCATCTTTCAGAGAGTTACGGCGCGCCAGATAAACAATTGCGAGTACAAAACAAGGGATATCTTCATCCGTGGCTAAGGCACAGGACTGACTAATCATGAAGCTATCACAGAGCGGGCAGTGTTCCGACCTAGCCCAACTCCTAATCCTAAAGGAACTGAATCAGTTTTCGCATTGTTTTTATGACTACAAGAAGAAGAATGAACATGAGAGTGATGAGTATTTGTATTCTTATTCACGTTAACTACAACATGACCGTTGCCGTTGCCGTTGCTGTTGCTGTTGCTGTTGCCATTGGTTTGATGAGAATGGCAGGCCCCATTTTGAAGGTTCGATGCCCTCGCAATCTGCATCATCCTGATACCTTCTGATTGGCCTTCTTCCTCATCATACTCGATATCTTCATTGTAACCAGTGATCAACAAATCTGAACAGTTCTTCTTGCACCCATAATCATATGGATTTCTGAATCGACCACCAGGTCCTCTTAGGTAACTGTAGCGCATTACATTTGCTACCCCATTTGTCGTAATATTGCGAGAGATCTGTTACGCAAGGAGGAGTTGACATTACAAAGAAATTTTGAAATTAATGAAAGAACAATTCTCAAAGCCTTAAGGCTTATCCAATCAGATTCCTTTCGTCACTAGATATATGAAGAACAGGAAAGAGTTGCAAAAAGTAATCGGTCCATCAGACAAACTATTAAATTTCATCTTGCTCTTCTTCTTTACAGAGGCACAACAAAAGCTAGAAGGTGTTTGCAACATAAAAATCTACAAACTTAAATATACCTGAGAAGCTTGAACAGCGGTTAGTACTGCCACTCCCGAGAATAGGAAAATATCAGAGACTATAAATGCAATAGCACCATGTGCTCACTGGCAGCATGGCTCAACCAACCCCCAACAGAAGATGGAGCTAATGGATCAGCAGGACTCCTACGACATTAAAAAGAAGAAGCTTAATTTAGCATGGCACAAGACCCAACAAAAATCAATGAAAAAATAGATGACTACCAAGAGAGTTAATGACACCCAAAATAACAAAACAAAAGGCTTACTAATTAAAGCGACTGCACCAGTTATCACCATAGCCAAAACTTCCAAGACAAGAAACAAGAAGAAATCCCATTTGTTCTTCTGAATCAAAAAGTTGTGTAACAACAGGTCAGACACAATCAAATCAGAAGAATCGAAAAGTTGTGTAACAACAGGTCAGACACAATCAAATCAGATATATTTTTTGATTTTCAACAACATGATCATTCAGAGCCAAGTTTCACTCATATAAAAAGGAACATTTCTGGAAGAATATCTTATATCCCACTTAATTGACCCAATGAGTTAATGAAACAAGCATATTTCCCTCAACCCCACTTTCCAGTATCACACATTTGTCATTCTATTTAGTTCCCCATATTGCCTTTTATTTACATAACATGTGAGCCCCATACATTTACAAGTCGGGTAAGACAGAACCTTTCTGGAAGGTAATCAGGACTAGTCAAACTTTCAAGTTTCCCAGTAGCTTTTTTCTGCAAGTAACCTGCCAATACTAATTCAATGCTTTCTGTCTATCACTATCACACACACACACACACAAAAAAAATAATATAATATATATATATATATATTGCCTAGTAGAATTCAGGTGGTATTCATCAAAGAGAATAAAATTACCCATGCAACAATAGACCTACACAAGAGTCACCCTCCAGCTGTCCTTTTTACAGAACACAAAAAAGAGGAATGCTTATGCCACAATTGTACTAAAGAATAAGGAGTTAATATGAATTTAAAAGATACACATGAAAAAAGATAGAACAAGAACCTTGCCAATGCAATTAAATACCCAAGGGAATGATGGTCAAACTGTTCAACACAACGATCACATGTGGAACAGTGCTTAGCACGAAGAGGCCTAACAATGATAAGAAATATCAAATTAGAAAAATCTGTAAAGATAAATTTAATGTTGATCTGCTAAGAGTTAGAAGTAGAAAGAACCTTGCATGTAGAGCAAAGCTGACCCCAATTCCCAGGAAGCAATGCAGGATGATTCAATTCTGTTTTAAGCAAAGGTTCCTTATAAAAGGAATCAAAATTGAAAAGACTTTAATAAGATTTAAGAAATATTTCCATTGTGAAACTGCATACAGACATCTAGCAAGGGTAAGATTGAGAGAAAAGGAAGCATTTGTAATTATATAGTTTAGATAATGTAAGCCTATGGATTACTAAGTTGCATAGATAACAAAGAAGAAAATAAAGAAATCAACTTACATCATCTCCCGTATTTTGAGAATCATGCCTATTCATCTGGATGTAACCTGGATCTTTGCTGCAAGGGAAAAGTCAAAATGACTGTCAGTCCATTGCAAGCATAAGCATTTTAGTTTTTATTATATTATTATTTTGTAACCCCTTCTCAAACACCCCCCCCCCACCCCCCCCCCCACCCAAGCCCGCAAAACACGAGATGCACATCCCAGGTCTCAAACACCCAATCCCTGGCCAACCCACAAGCATAAGCATTTTTTATGTTATTCCCATTCTTTAATCTAATCAATACACGAAAACATCAAAATTTTGAAACACAAAGTTGGCGGGTTTAAGATTTCAACACATTATCTCAGGGCAAAGAAACCAAACTTTGACAATAGTTCCTCAGAATTTAACTTGTAAGCCAGGGTGTAATTTAATGATTCACTGCTGTGCATTACACACCACACATAAAACAATTTGCATTACAAGAATTAAGTCTTTCAGCAAAAGATGTCCCTAGGAAAATATCACAAATGATTAAAGGCCTATATAGTATCCATGGAGCCGAAAAATGCTGCCAAAGATAAAGTTGACCAGTGGAGACTGAGTCATTTTTCAAAAATTATAACTTCCTATGTTATAACACCATTCATTAGATAGCATATAATTAAATGATATGAGTGTAAAAAACGGCACGATAATGGCAATCGATTGCAATTTTTGAGATTTTCCCATTTCTGAAAAAAAAACACGTTTTATAATCGAAAAATGGTCATTTGTCAAAATTTCTAACTTTACATTTTTTCATACCATTTACTAGATAGCATATCCGCATTTCATATCAGTGCAAAAAATACCATAAAAATGGCCGCCAACAGCAAGTTTTTTAATTTTGCCGTTTGGGGTAAAAAAATCGTGTGCAATAACCCACGAAAAATGGTTATTTTTCATAATTCTAACATTCCTATTTTTTACACCATTCATTAGAGACCACATCGACATTTGATTTGAGTGAAAAAAATGCACAATAAAGGCCATCAATTGTATATGATTGAAAAAAATAGCTAAAAAAATTTGCCACAAATAGTAAGTTTTCGAAATTTGCCATTCTAGGTAAAAAATCGTGTGCTACAACCCACCAAAAATGGTCATTTTTAAAAATTTTAAATTACATATATTTTTGCACCATTTATTAGATAACACATTGCCATTCCATATGAGTGCCAAAAATGGCACGAAAACGGCAGCAACGGCAAGTTTTTTGAAATTTGCCATTTTCGGTAAAAAAAATCGTGTGCTATAAATCACAAAAAATGGCCATTTTTAAAAAACCGTAAGTTTCCTATTTTATTTCACCATTCTTTAGATAACATGTTTCCATTTCGTATTAGTGCAAAAAATGGCACAAAAACGGCAGCAACAGTTAGTTTTTAAAAATTTGGCATTTTTTGTAAAAAAATCGTGTGCTATAACACACCAAAAATGGTCATTTTTCAAAAATTCTAACTTTTCTATTTTACTACACCATTCATTAGATAACACATTTCCAATTCATATGAGTGCAAAAAATGGCACGAAAACGGCCACCGAGGGCAAATTTCTAAAATTTTCAGTTTTTAGTAGAAAATCGTGTGCTATAACCCACCAGAAATGGTCATTTTTCAAAAGTTCTAACTTTCCTATGTTATAACACCATTCATTAGATAGCATATAATTAAATGATATGAGTGTAAAAAACAGCACGATAATGGCAATAGATTGCAATTTTTGAGATTTTGCCTTTTCTGAAAAAAAAACACGTTTTATAATCCAAAAATGGTCATTTGTCAAAATTTCTAACTTTACCTTTTTTCATACCATTTACTAGATAGCATATCCGCATTTCATATCAGTGCAAAAAATACCATAAAAATGGCCGCCGACAGCAAGTTTTTTAATTTTACCGTTTGGGGTAAAAAAATCGTGTGCAATAACCCACGAAAAATGGTTATTTTTCAAAAATTTAACTTTCCTATTTTTTTTTACACCATTCATTAGAGACCACATCGACATTTGATATGAGAGAAAAAAATGCACAATAAAGGCCATCAATTGTATATGATTGAAAAAAATAGCTAAAAAAATTTGCCACAAATAGTAAGTTTTCGAAATTTGCCATTCTAGGTAAAAAATCGTGTGCTACAACCCACCAAAAATGGTCATTTTTAAAAATTTTAAATTTCATATATTTTTACACCATTTATTAGATAACACATTGCCATTCCATATGAGTGCCAAAAATGGCACGAAAACGGCAGCAACGGCAAGTTTTTTGAAATTTGCCAGTTTCGGTAAAAAAAAATCGTGTGTTATAACTCACAAAAAATGGCCATTTTTAAAAAACCTTAAGTTTCCTATTTTATTTCACCATTCTTTAGATAACATGTTTCCATTTCCTATTAGTGTAAAAAATGGCACAAAAACGGCAGCAACAGCAAGTTTTAAAAATTTGGCATTTTTGGAAAAAAATCGTGTGCTATAACCCACCAAAAATGGTCATTTTTCAAAAATTCTAACTTTTCTATTTTACTACACCATTTATTAGATAACACATTTTCAATTCATATGAGTGCAAAAAATGGCACGAAAACGGCCACCGACGGCAAGTTTTTAAAATTTGCAGTTTTTAGTAGAAAATCGTGTGCTATAACCCACCAGAAATGGACATTTTTCAAAAGTTCTAACTTTCCTATGTTATAACATCATTCATTAGATAGCATATAATTAAATGATATGAGTGTAAAAAACGGCACGATAATGGCAATCGATTGCAATTTTTGAGATTTTGCCATTTCTGAAAAAAAAAACACGTTTTATAATCCAAAAATGGTCATTTGTCAAAATTTCTAATTTTACCTTTTTTCATACCATTTACTAGATAGCATATCCGCATTTCCTATCAGTGCAAAAAATACCATAAAAATGGCCGCCGACAGCAAGTTTTTTAATTTTGCCGTTTAGGGTAAAAAAATCATGTGCAATAACCCACGATAAATGGTTATTTTTCAAAATTCTAACTTTCCTGTTTTTTTTTACACCATTCATTAGAGACCACATCGACATTTGATATGAGTGAAAAAAATGCACAACAAAGGCCGTCAATTGTATAAGATTGAAAAAAATAGCTAAAAAAATTGGCCACAAATAGTAAGTTTTCGAAATTTGCCATTCTAGGTAAAAAATCGTGTGGTACAACCCACCAAAAATGGTCATTTTTAAAAATTTTAAATTTCATATATTTTTACACCATTTATTAGATAACACATTGCCATTCTATATGAGTGCCAAAAATGGCACGAAAACGGCAGCAACGCCAAGTTTTTTGAAATTTGCCATTTTCGGTAAAAAAAATCGTGTGTTATAACTCACAAAAATTGGCCATTTTTAAAAAACCGTAAGTTTCCAATTTTATTTCACCATTCTTTAGATAACATGTTTCCATTTCATATTAGTGCAAAAAATGGCCCAAAAACGGCAGCAACAACAAGTTTTTAAAAATTTGGCATTTTTGGTATAAAATCGTGTGCTATAACCCACCAAAAATGGTAATTTTTCAAAAATTCTAACTTTTCTATTTTACTACACCATTCATTAGATAACACATTTCCAATTCATATGAGTGCAAAAAATGGCACAAAAACGGCCACCGACGGCAAATTTTTAAAATTTGCAGTTTTTAGTAGAAAATCGTGTGCTATAACCCACCAGAAATTGTCATTTTTCAAAACTTCTAACTTTCCTATGTTATAACACCATTCATTAGATAGCATATAATTAAATGATATGAGTGTAAAAAACGGCACGATAATGGCAATCGATTGCAATTTTTGAGATTTTGCCATTTCTGAAAAAAAAACACGTTTTATAATCCAAAAATGGTCATTTGTCAAAATTTCTAACTTTACCTTTTTTCATACCATTTACTAGATAGCATATCCGCATTTCATATCAGTGCAAAAAATACTATAAAAATGGCCGCAGACAGCAAGTTTTTTAATTTTGCCGTTTGGGGTAAAAAAATCGTGTGCAATAACCCACGATAAATGGTTATTTTTCAAAATTCTAACTTTCCTACTTTTTTTTTACACCATTCATTAGAGACCACATCGACATTTGATATAAGTGAAAAAAATGCACAATAAAGGCCATCAATTGTATATGATTGAAAAAAATAGCTAAAAAAATTGGCCACAAATAGTAAGTTTTCGAAATTTGCCATTCTAGGTAAAAAATCGTGTGGTACAACCCACCAAAAATAGTCATTTTTAAAAATTTTAAATTTCATATATTTTTACAACATTTATTAGATAACACATTGACATTCCATATGAGTGCCAAAAATGGCACGAAAACGGCAGCAACGGCAAGTTTTTTGAAATTCGCCATTTTCGGTAAAAAAAATCGTGTGCTATAACTCACAAAAAATGGCCATTTTTAAAAAACCGTAAGTTTTCTATTTTATTTCACCATTCTTTAGATAACTTGTTTCCATTTCATATTAGTGCAAAAAATGGCACAAAAACGGCAGCAACAGCAAGTTTTTAAAATTTTGGCATTTTTGGTAAAAAATCTTTTGCTATAACCCACCAAAAATGGTCATTTTTCAAAAATTCTAACTTTTCTATTTTACTACACCATTCATTAGATAACACATTTTCAATTCATATGAGTGCAAAAAATGGCACGAAAACGGCCACCGACGGCAAGTTTTTAAAATTTGCAGTTTTTAGTAGAAAATCGTGTGCTATAACCCACCAGAAATTGTCATTTTTCAAAACTTCTAACTTTCCTATGTTATAACACCATTCATTAGATAGCATATAATTAAATGATATGAGTGTAAAAAACAGCACGATAATGGCAATCGATTGCAATTTTTGAGATTTTGCTATTTCTGAAAAAAAAAACAATTTTATAATCCAAAAATGGTCATTTGTCAAAATTTCTAACTTTACCTTTTTTCATACCATTTACTAGATAGCATATCCGCATTTCATATCAGTGCAAAAAATACCATAAAAATGGCCGCCGACAGCAAGTTTTTTAATTTTGCAGTTTGGGGTAAAAAATCGTGTACAATAACCCACGAAAAATGGTTATTTTTCAAAATTCTAACTTTCCTATTTTTTTTTTACACCATTCATTAGAGACCACATCGACATTTGATATAAGTGAAAAAAATGCACAATAAAGGCCATCAATTATATATGATTGAAAAAATAGCTAAAAAAATTGGCCACAAATAGTAAGTTTTCGAAATTTGCCATTCTAGGTAAAAAATCGTGTGCTTCAACCCACCGAAAATGGTTATTTTTAAAAATTTTAAATTTCATATATTTTTACACCATTTATTATATAACACATTGCCATTCTATATGAGTGCCAAAAATGGCATGAAATCGGCCACCGACGGCAAGTTTTTGAAATTTGCCATTTTCGGTAAAAAAAAATCGTGTGCTATAACTCACAAAAAATGACCATTTTTAAAAAACCGTAAGTTTCCTATTTTATTTCACCATTCTTTAGATAACTTGTTTCCATTTCATATTAGTGCAAAAAATGGCACAAAAACGGCGGCAACAGCAAGTTTTTAAAAATTTGGCATTTTTGGTAAAAAAATCGTGTGCTATAACCCACCAAAAATGGTCATTTTTCAAAAATTCTAACTTTTCTATTTTACTACACCATTCATTAGATAACACATTTCCAATTCATATGAGTGCAAAAAATGGCACGAAAACGGCCACCGACGGCAAGTTTTTAAAATTTGCAGTTTATTAGTAGACAATCGTGTGCTATAACCCACCAGAAAATGTCATTTGTCAAACATTCTAACTTTCCTATGTTATAACACCATTTCATTAGATAGCATATAATTAAAATGATATGAGTGTAAAAAACAGCACGATAATGGCAATCGATTGCAATTTTTTGAGATTTTGCTATTTCTGAAAAAAAAAACACGTTTTATAACGAAAAATGGTCATTTGGTCAAAATTTCTAACTTTACCTTTTTTCATTACCATTTACTAGATAGCATATCCGCATTTCATATCAGTGCAAAAAATACCATAAAAGTGGCCGCCGACAGCAAATTTTTTAATTTTTGCCGTTGGGTTAAAAAATCTATGTGCAATACCCACGAAAACATGATTATTTTTCATAATTCTAACCTCTTCCCTCATTTTTTTTTTACCAAACCATTCATTAGCGAGACCACATCGACATTTGATATAAGTTGAAAAAATGCACAATAAAGGCCATCAATTGTATATGATTGAAAAAAAATAGCTAAAAAAATTGGCCACAAATAGTAAGTTTTCGAAATTTGCCATTCTAGGTAAAAAATCGTGTGCTACAACCCACCAAATATGGTCATATTTTAAAAATTTTAAATTTCATATATTTTTACACCATTTATTAGATAACACATTTCCATTCCATATGAGTGCCAAAAATGGCACGAAAACGGCAGCAACGGCAAGTTTTTTGAAATTTGCCATTTTCGGTAAAAAAAAATCGTGTGCTATAACTCACAAAAAATGGCCATTTTTAAAAAACCGTAAGTTTCCTATTTTATTTCACCATTCTTTATATAACATGTTTCCATTTCCTATTAGTGCAAAAAATGGCACAAAAACGGCAGCAACAGCAAGTTTTTAAAAATTTGGCATTTTTGGTAAAAAATCGTGGCTATATCCCACCAAAATGGTCATTTTTCAAAATTCTAAACTTTTCTTCTATTTTTACTACACCATTCATTAGATAACACATTTCCAATTCAAGATGAGTGGCAAAAAATGGCACGAAAACGGCCACCGACGGCAAGTTTTAAAATTTGCAGTTTTTAGTAGAAAATCGTGTGCTATAACCCACCAGAAATGATCATTTTTCAAAAGTTCTAACCTTTCGCTATGTTATTACACCATTCATTAGATAGCATATAATTATAATGATATGAGTGTAAAAAAACGGCACGATAATGGCAATCGTTTTGCCAATTTTTGAGGGATTTGCCATTCTGAAAAAAAAAACACGTTTTATAATCCAAAAATGGTCATTTGTCAAATTTCTAACTTTACTTTTTTTCATACCATTTACTAGATAGCATATCCGCATTCTTATTATCAGTGTATAAAAATACCATAAAAATGGCCGACCCTCGGCAGCAAGTTTTTTAATTTTGCCGTTTGTGTGTAAAAAAATCGTGGTGCATAACCCACGAAAAATGGTTATTTTTCAAAAATCTAACTTTCCTTTTTTTTTACCACCATTCATTAGAGACCACATCGACATTTGATATGAGTGAAAAAAATGCACAATAAAGGCCATCAATGTGTATATGATTTGAAAAAAAATAGCTAAAAAAATTGGCCAAAATAGTAAGGTTTTTCGAAATTTGCCATTCTAGGTTAAAAATCGTGTGCTACAACCCACCTAAAATGGTCATTTTTAAAAATTTTAAATTTCATATATTTTTACACCATTTATTAGATAACACATTGCCATTCCATATAAATGCCAAAAATGGCACGAAAACGGCCACCTACTGCAAGTTTTTGAAATTTGCCATTTTCGGTAAAAAAAATCGTGTGCTACAACTAATTTTATTTTTCAAAATTCATCATTTAAAATGACCTATAACATACAATTTTTTATCAAAAATGGAGAGAATAAAAAACTAGCGAACTAATTTTTTTTTAAAATTTCATCACTTCCGTTATTTATAACACACATTTTTTGGTCAAAAATGGCAAGAATAAAAAATCAACCAAGTATTTTTTTTTTTTTTGAAAATTCATTATTTTGCATGACCTATAACACCCGGTTGTTGGTAAAAAAATGGCAAGAATAAAAAAATAGCCAACTAATTTTTTTCAAAATTCATCATTTGAATGATCTGCAAATAGGGCTGAGAACGAACACGAACGTTCACGAACAAGCTCAGGATCAGCTCGATTAAAGCTCGGCTCGAGCTCGTTTATTTAATAAATAAACGAACACGAACAAGATTTTAGGCTCGATTAATAAATGAACAATAAATGAACACATTGGTGAAAGCTCGTTTACGTTCATAAACAGCTCGTTAAAAAGCTTGTTTATAGCTCGATTAAAGCTCTTTAAAAGCTCGATTAAAATATCAAGTTTATAATATATATTTTACTTATACACTAAATACTAGAAACAAATTATATGTTTATATATATTTATTAAGACACAAATCACAATATACGAGTGTTTGAATTGTTGTAATAAGCTAATCTTTTATAGACGTTTGAATTTATGTATTTATTTGAGCGAAAATTTATGTTAAAAAATTATACAGTTGTAAAAAAGTTTTTTTTTGAGAATTTATAATGTATGTTATTTTTTGAATTAATGTATGTTCTAATTTATTTTATTTACATTTGAATATAACTAATAGATTGTGTTAACTATTATCAAAATATTTGATAAGTTATTGTGCCGTGATTGAATAATCTTATTTGTGGAAAAAGAAAAAAATAAAAAGTGATAAAAAAAACTGAAATCGAGCTCGAGCTAGACTAAACACTAAACGAGCCGAGCTCGAGCTCGAAATTTTTTACTCGAGCTCGAGTTCTAGGCTCGACTCGAGCTCGAGCCTGAAGAAAAATAAACGAGCCGAGCTCGAGCTCACTAAAGCTCGGGCTCAGCTCGACTCAATATCAGCCCTATCAGCAAAACACAATTTTTGGTAAAAAATGGCAAGAATAAAAAACTATCCAACTATTTTTTTTAATTTATCATTTTGCGTGACCTATAACATACGATTTTTTGTCAAAATGGCAAGAATAAAAAACTAAGCCACTAATTTTTTTAAAAAATTCTTCATTTTGTAGACCTATAACACACGATTTTTGTAAAAAATGGCAAGAATAAAAAACTAGCGAACTAATTTTTATTTTGAAAATTCATCATTTTGTGTTACTTATAACACACGATTTAAAAAACCAGCCAACTAATTTTTTTTCAAAATTCATCATTTTGTGTGACCTATAACACTCGATTTTTTGTCAAAAATGTCAAGAATAAAAAACTAGCCAACTAATTTTTATTTTGAAAATTCATCATTTTGCATTACTTATAACACACGGTTTAAAAAATTAGTCAACTAATTTTTTTTCAAAATTCATCATTTTGCGTGACCTATAACACACAATTTTTTGTCAAAAATAGCAAAAATAAAAAATTAGCTAACTAATTTTTATTTTTTGAACATTTATCATTTTGCGTGACCTATAACACACATTTTTGGTCAAAATGGCAAGAATAGAAAACTAGCCAACTAATTCTTTTTTCAAAATTCATTATTTTTCGTTACTTATAACACACGGTTTTTTGTAAAAAATAGAAAGAATAAAAAACCAACCAACTAAATTTTTTTTCAAAATTTATTATTTTGTGTGACCTATAATACACGATTTTTGGTCAAAAATTGCAAGTATAAAAAACTAGCCAACTAATTTTTATTTTTGAACATTCATTATTTTGCGTGACCTATAACATACAATTTTTGGTCAAAAATGGAAAGAATAGAAAATTAGCCAACTAATTTTTTTTTCCAAAATTCATTATCTTGCGTTACTTATAACACACGAAATTTGGTCAAAATGGCAAGAATAAAAAACTAGCCAAATATTTTATTTTTTTTTTTGAAAATTTATCTCTTGCGAGACTTATAACACACGATTTTTGGTCAAAAATGACAAAATAAAAATTTGTGCTAAGATTGATGTTCTTTTCATTTGGTTTAGGAAAAAAAGTGCGCTAAGGATAGAAAACTAGCCAACTATTTTTTTAAAAAAAAAATCATTATTTTGCATTACTTATAACACACGAAATTTGGTCAAAATGGCAAGAATAAAAAACTAACCAAATTTTATTTTATTTTTTTTGAAAATTCTTCATCTTGCGAGACTTATAACACACGGTTTTTTTGTCAAAAATGGCAAAATAAAAATATGTGCTAAGATTGTTGTTCTTTTCATTTGGTTTAGGAAAAAAGTGTGCTAAGAATACAAAACTAGCCAACTAATTTTTTATTCCAAAATTCATTATTTTGTGTTAGTTATAACACACGAAATTTGTTCAAAATGACAAGAATAAAAAATTAGTCAAATATTTGTTTTTTTGAAATTTCTTCATCTTGCAAGACTTGTAACATACGGTTTTTGGTAAAAAATGACAAAATAAAAATTTGTGCTAAGGTTGATGTTCTTTTCATTTGGTTTAGGGAAAAAGAGATACACTATTTCTTGATCTGCTTCTGGCTTGATGGGTGTCTGTCTTAATATCTTTCTTTAAATTAAAGAAAATAAATAAGAGTGATTAAAATAAAATGGAATGTCAACGGCAGTAATTGACAAGCTTGATTTAAACTTATTTCACTTACAGATTATCCGAGATAGATGAGTTTGACTGCTCTCATCATTTCCAAACTTTATAATACATTCTTTTCTCAAACAATTTTCCGGACTTTACAATAGTGTTATCAAATAATATTCACATAATGTCAATAAGTTTTTCACCTTTCTCTTTTATTCCCACCAAAACATGACAGATGAATTACATTGCTGTGATTACATTTCAAATACCAGACCGCTCCCAATAAACAGTTTATTGCATCAGTCTTGTTGGCCTTGGCAAAGAGAAAATGTTGAAGCCTCAGTAATAAAAACTAACTGCAGACGAAGATAACACAGCGGTCCTTCATGATTGAGCGCAGTATCTGTGCATGTCAAGACTCTTTCCAAGTTGAAAGATATTTCATTCACAGCTGCACACTAAGAGGCCTGTTTAAAACCACGGAGAAAAGACGCTTTTTCCTCAGGTTTCTTCTCCGCTTACTGTTTCCCCTGTGGAGAGCACAATTGTATTGTTTTCATACATTCATCGTGTTTTGATTTAGTAATTAGTAAAATGCCATGGCGCGATTTTCCTTGATTCAACTAATGTATCTTTTCATGGTCATGCATGAAATATCATCTGACAGTTTATCCAGAGACTTATTCAATTTCAAGAGATCTATCCCCAAGTGCAAATGCCCATAAAGAATACAGTTAAAAGTGGCAAGAAGAAGGAAGATTGAAATAATGCAGAGGAATATAAACAGCGCAAATTCCACTCACCAGTACTGGTTATGTAACATGAATGAGTCAGTTGCAACTCTTTTTCCATCGTCATTCCTGTTCCAGTGGTATAGTGCATGTGTCCTATTCTTTATCTCCAGCGTAGAGTGTCCATAACTTGCTTCACGAAAAGCAGAATATTCTGGCTGGGGATCTCTAAATCTGCGAAACAAAGATAACTGAAGAATTGTAAGAGTTGCAAACTGGAAATCTGGGTCGCCTCAGCATTCAACAAGGAAAGTTTTTTTTCACAATCAGCAGCCTACTTTACCTTCCAGCAAGACCTTCCTGATTTCCTCCATCACCCACGGTTATGTAGACTGGAGCTGATTTGTCTGGCACAGGATATGGATCACCACTTGAGACATTGTAATGTATGTTTGAGATGCGATACTGAATTTAAAGACAAATAGTTAGCTCCAACATTAGGTTAAATTAAAACAAAGAGCTTTAATTTAAGAACACACAAGAAGCAAACTGCCTGCTATGGGACGCTTACCCCTACTGACCAAGCATGGGACCTTAGATTTCTAGGGTTATTAAATATATGTCCCGATGGGGTAATCAATCTATGCTGCTTCAACAACTTACTTAAAATAGATATGAGACATCATATATCCCATTCATTGTGCATGTATTGTGGACAGAGAGACTTTAGGTTCAGTCTAAAAGAATATAACCGTACATCTTTCTTATGGGATAACAAAAAAGGAGCAAATGAAGCTCGGGCATCTTGAATAAGAAAAAATAGGTAGACAAAAGTACCGATATAAAATTATAAAGCAAGTATCGGAACTGGATTATGAAAGATGCAAGGTTTATATTCATCAAAAGTTGAGTGATAGTTCCAATCCCTGGGCCATCTGCCCAAAGAAAACAAAAGGTGAAAGAATGCGGAGGTCTGTCCTTGCTTGTGTTTCCATTTGGTGATTGCAACTATGACTGTGATTTTGCACCAAAATAACCACACATACAAAGGCCATTTGGTCATGGCCGCAGAAAATAAGATTCCCTTCCCAGGCTGTCAAGTGAAGGCCATTATGTAACGGATCCAGAATTGTTGAAAATATTTAAGATAAAGATTAAGCTTATCATTTTGCAAAGAACACGGGCAAGCCATGATACTTTCTCCATTGACTATATCTTTTATCAAGGCATTAGAGAAAGTATGATAATCTCGCTCCTTTCAGGAAGAATGCAACTAGCATGAAAGACTCAGCTAGTGAGCAAGTAAATAAAGATAATGAAAAGGGACAAACCGATCTCTCATAAGCATGTACGTGGCCAGCAAAGACTACATCAACTTTATGTTGGACAAACCAACTCTCATATACTGCTCTCATACTTTCCCCTTCCATGAAGTGGGCTGCATTGCTGTTGTATATCGGAACATGCATCAAGACAATGAGCCAAGGAGTCTTCTTCCTGTCAACCCTCTTGAACTCTTCAGCAAGCCACCTCCACTGTGGTGTATATTTAACTGCCAAGATGAATAGATTTCCCAGTAAGAAATGTATTAGAAGAACAATATTTGTCATTTGAGGCCATCATTAAGCACACATAAAATAATTTGTATCAAGAAGAAAAGCACTGTTTTACTAATAGAAAGAGGATTTTCTTAAAAATACAGCATCCAATGATTCCACCAGTACCAAAAGTGAATTTTACAACTGACAATCCAAATACTTAACACAACCAAACGATTCAGTAAGTATTTCAATTATATAAATCTTTATAGCTTCAGTTGAACATTAAGTCTGCAAAGGCTTGATATTTTCATCTGAACAAAAGTAAGAGACTAAAAACATGCTTTTGATTTGATCCCTACAACATTGGATTTCTAGTTCTGCCACTAAAACTTATAACAATTTCATCATATATTCTATTAAGCATGGATTTCTAAAGTAAGTGACTGATGGAATAATTGACATATATCTACATATATATGTGCATATGCTTAATATTGCTTATGGCAGTGAACACAAGGTGAAAACAAGAAAAGGCCATAAACAAGTAAAGAAAATGTAGATTACCAAAGGGAGAATAACTAGACAGGACAATTATATGAGCCGATGCGCGCCTGATAGCATACCAAAGAGGGTTACTGCTTTTGGAGGCCAAAAAAGGTGTAGGGTACCTTTGAAGATATGATTTGAATGGAATTACTTCACCCTATAAAGACATAGTTAAGAAATTTAAGTAGTAATCAATGGTAAAACGGAAACATAAATCTAACTAAAGTGAGAGGATCCTTACTTCTAAAATACAAGTACTGAATTCATTCTTTTTCAACTTTAAATCTCCATTGTATTACTTGCTTCCTTATTTAATCTTTTTTTCTCCACAATAATCGTGCAAAACAATTGGACAATTGCAGGACGAGGAAATTATCTAAAAGATGGCATGTCTATCAAATATGTTGATGTAACATTTTACCATGTAGGGCATGTACTCAATTTCGTGGTTTCCAGCACACCAAATCCATGGCTGATATGCAGCACTCTGCTCAATGAACCGGCCCCATGTATCCCAACGCACACCAACATCATGATATTGGTATCTATCAGCATAGGAAAGATCCCCAACAAATAGGACAGTTTCCCCTCCACTCTGTTTATAATGATCAATGGTGGAAAGAGAATTATACGTCTGTCCAAGATCACCTGAAATTCAGTGAACGGCATAGGCACATTGTCAACAGAAACTACTGAAAAGTTTATTTTGTCCGAGTAAGTATTAGAAACAAAGTCCTTTTTCACTACTCAACAGAATTTTGACAAAGGTATTACTACAAACCAAATAGAGTTTCCTGTTTCACTAACCAACCCGTTACCCGGTTTATGTTGTATTCATTAAAAAATAATTTCCATGAGTAAAAACACAACAATTTCTCATATTCAGTAAGTAGCAGACATGTCAACTGACCTATAATTCCAAATTTGTAAGCAGCATCTGGATCGATTCTTGGAGGTGTTTGAAACCAAAACTTCCGTGCAGAATCACCATCTCCAATCTTGTAGAAATACTTTTTTTCATACTAAACAAAAGAAAAAAGGACAGGACACAAATTAAGTAACCAAATTGGAATATCTTTGCAGTTTGACAATATGCAAGTCACTATTTCTTCTCTAGTTATATACTGCAACTGTTATTCATATCAGAAACCTCTGAAATCAAAACTATGTACAGGTACATAACAGTCCCAATTTCAGTATGTGTGCTCAACAAGGACTTAATCAAGCATTACTTCAAAGTCAAAATGTGCAAATGTATTTGGTAATTACCTCAAGGCCATCCACAAGACATTCATGGATGTATCCAGACTTGTAGTTGTAAAATGTGTAGTTTTTAACAGTGCCCTTTGCAGTAAATTCATATTTTCCTTCTGATACGCCATAATGCACTTGGCTTGATCCTGGTTCATTAGGTGTCACCCATGAGATTATAACCGCCTTCCCATCATAGTCACCCTGTGTAATATGCACCTAAAGCAAAAAGATACGCTGTTAAACGCAATGCAAATTGTCGTAGGTGCTCTCTAAGAAAATTATTCATTCAAAAAATAAAATGATAAAAGTAATAACATTTATCAATAACTGATCTCCAAGTCAGGGACTTTTCTTAAGCAATCAAATAAAATCAAGCCAAGTATGTTGCACTACATACTCATTTTGAGAGAAGACTCACTCTAAAAAGCATGTACCAAAAATTCAGCTAAAGAAACCATTCTTAGGAAGTTAACTCAAAGAAAGCTTCCTAACGCAAAGATAGAAGATGACGAAAAAGATGAACTTTTTTTGAAAAACAAAACAATGATATTGTCAACTCGATAGCAAGAATAACCATTCTGAACTCATTGTATTTCCACCACCTCATCGGTCTCGTCAGGTGGCATCTACTAATGTTAAGAGACAGTCCAAAATTAAACAGAATAAAATGCGGTTTTTGGCTCATGAGACCATCGGCAAGACTGAAAATGGTAGTGTAACTAAAACAAAATCTATTAAGGATGAAGGCTTACTTGCTGGGGAGCATTATAACCATTGGGAAGTGCGAAAGCTTCATTATCAAGAGGGATATCAACGGATGGCCACTCAGAACGAGTAAAGCCACTGGTCACGCCCGCAGTCCCATTGTGTATGAAGCTCAATAAAAGAGATAACAACAGCCCAATATGGTGGACGTACCACATTGATTATTCCCCAATCCTAGCCTGCTAGCATCAAACATAAGCGTACATAACTAATCAATACTATCAGCAACTAGTCCAACAGAGTAGACATGAAGAACTAAAACTACCAACTGTCTTGATCCAAAATCAAGGCAACTGACCCAAAAAGCCAAAAAAAAGAAAAAAAAAAAAAAAAGCTTCTTTCTTCGTCCCCAAAAACCCAAATCAAAAGCTTAATCGAAAAGACAGCTCAAATCAGACATTGCAGAAAAAACCCACAACACTACACTGATTCCGAAACTTGAAGAAGAATCATTATATGCATCAAGACTTCATTTTTACACACTAAGACATTAAAGCGGAACTAAATGAATCTCTGTATTAGCAAAGAAACAAAAAGATTACCTCAAATCAAAGAGGGAGAAGAAGGGACTGCACGCGTGCCAATAATGGAAGAAGCCTTGATCAAAGAATCTGGGCTCGTTTTTTAATGAATGGCCAACCGGGTCGGGGAAGGCTTAAGAGAGAATTACGGATGTTTTCTTTTTAGGAAGGATTGATTGGTTAAATTGTAGTTTTCGTCATCGTTGGCGTGGATTGTCAGTGACCCGAATGGCAGATGCCAGAGGGTGAGGAACAGTAATGTCGGATCATTTGGCGCGTGGCACTGTGTCATTGGCGGAAACCCGGTGATCCGATTCGTATTATGGGCAGCCCATCATTCAATCCAATGATTGAACGGAGAGATTCATGTACTAGTAGTATTTGGGATACTATGTTGGACTAGTCTTTTGTTTTTGCCCTTTTAAGAATTTACTATAAATAATTAATAATTCTTTTTCACAATAAATTAAACAAAAAGTTAAAGATAAAATTGAATACCTCAATATTTATTTTTTACTATGAAAATTAGTTTTACAAATATACATTTCACTACACTTGACAAGTCACTCCAACCTCACATTAAAAGATTATAAATAATTCTTCAATTTAAAAATATGTAAATTGGTAAATTATAATACAAAATAAAATAATTTCAAATTATGTGTATATATAGTTTTTAGTTTTCTAGAAGAAAAAAATAATTAATTAAAAAGTTGATAAAAAAAAAATCCAACCTGCCTAACATTTTGTTTTGAATTTGTAGCTAAATAAAAGTAGTAATCATGCATGGCATCCTAATAATCCACTAACTCTTTGTTGCCTTTTAAAAATGAAACTCTCGCAATGTTGATCTCATAATGGAATATGGAATATGGAATATGGAAAATGGAATATGCAACTTAAAAAAAAAAGGAGTGACACAATAGATTGAATAATTAAATTAAAAAAAGAAGTAAGAAGACAAACAACATATTCGCTTTACCAAAATAGTAGTAAAAGATTGAAAAGCAATACAAAGACAAAACAACAAATTCTCTTACCAAAACTATACTGAAAAAAAAAATCAACAAGTTGTTTTAGGCTAGTGGGAAAAGCAACATCAAAATCAAAGGGGCAAAGGGCAGTCTCAATCCGAATGGTCCAAGTGGAGCTCCAAGTCCAGATAGTGATATACAATTTCTTAACTTGTTAACATTCGAAAATATGCACCAAAACAAGTTAGTTGGTGGTACTAACGAAAAGGGATTAGATAATAATACATTAATAATAATATGTTGTGACAATTTGATCAAGATTTTAGTGTTACTAATTTGATAAGAGACAATTCAACACAAAAATAGTGAAAGACCATTTATTTATTAGTCCTATTGGTACACATATTTGGCCGTAGCAATCTTTTTCAGCTGGTTTTGTGTTTTGAAGCAAGTTCACGTATGCAATTGATTTTAACTATAAGAAAATGAATCTTGTTTTCACAAGAATTAAGTATGTTTTACATCTTATTTCATCGTGAAAAAAAAATAATAAAACATTATAATTACGATTTCAACTACAATAAATCACATCTTATATATTAACCGATTTCACAATAATTAAGCTTAAGCCCTTTTTACTTTGAATATGCCGCACTCTGGCTTTCTTTTTTTCTGCTGTAGTATTTGATGGACAACATTATTGAGCTACGTAATCACCACTTCATTTTTTGTTGTCTATGTTTTTTATTTTTCAAGCAGAAGTGGAGCACAGATTCAGCTGTAAAAGTGGAGCTATGGTTTCTCATTTATCGTGCTTTTGCCTTTTAGTCTCACTCTAGGAGCTATGCCTTATTGAATTCTTTTATAAAAAAAAAAACACATAAAGGAATAAAAAATGCACTAAAAAGTCCAGAAAGATCCTGCTACCTGTCTTGCCAATTTATTCAAAAGAACAAAAAACACAAACCACCTTTGTCAAAGTAAAAAAATAACCATTTCTATTATAAAAGACATAGACAGTATTCTTTTATTTTTTTCACAATTTAATAACTCCAATGGCTTACATTCATCCACTTATCAATCCATAATAAATATTAATCAATAAAATTGGATAGAATTACATAAAGATAAAACTCAAAAATTCTTATAAGAATATTTTATACGCTAATATTTGATATATAATAATATTTTATATTTTATATGTTAATTTTTTATATTTTATATACTAATATTTAATACTTGTTAAAATGAAATTCATATGCAAAATCTCATTAATAACACAGTCTCACAAGAGCATGATAAAATTATCACACAGTAAAAGATTCTATTAATACTCATGGGTAAAGATGTTATGATTTCCATCTTTTTCATTGTTTCTCTAATTTATGTACAATGAGATGCTTATACATTTTAAATTCCAACTGAGAATTCCCAAGTAGCGTTTGGCATATGATTGAGAGCAAAACATAGCAATAGATTAGTACTCAGCATATATGGCATAATATAAGAGGTCATCAATTTATCAAACGAATTGGTACACCAAAAAACATAAGCAGAGTCAAATTCACACTCAAACACGAAACCAAGACTGGTCGTTGAACCTCTGCTAAATCCCATTAATCTATCCACTTATTCATCATCCTTCGGTCCTTCCCAGTTCCCCTCCTCTACCTGCATTTCTTAACTGTCCTGGTACCATTTTCTGTCACTCTCTCAGACACGTATAGAAGAAATTCTTGATCTCTCTTATCTTCCATGGATGATGAAGTAGCTTCTAAAGCTACTTCCCATAACCATCAAGTCTTGAAAGTTCTTGAAGCTCTCAAAGAAGCCTCCCATCAGTTACAACAAACCAACTCCCCTGATTCCTCCGACTCATCCATCAAAGCTTTACTGGAGCTAGGATTTGTATCAAAATCGATTCTTTCTTTCGACCCACATCTCTCCATCCTTTCTTCTCACCTCTCCGACCTTAAAAAGTTGATCCAAAACCAAGAAAACTCCAAGCCCAAACAGGGGATTAGATCATTTTTGACGAACCGGGTCAGAGCCCACGAGATCTCCCGCCTTGCCAACTCTATTGAGTCAGAAATTCAAGCCTGGATCGACAGGGAAAACATAGTCAACCTCACTAAAACTTTGGAAGAATGGTCCAACTGGGACGACGAGAGTTTGCTGACTCAACTGAGTCATTTCAGGGACAGACTTGCTCAGGGATTTAACATAGACTTCCAGGACACATTGTTAAAGTCGAGATTACTCCCAGGATTGGAATCTTTGCTTTGCAGACCGAGTGTTTCAAAAAGGGTTCGCGAAATGGCTGCGTATAGTTTGAAGGAACTGGTCCTTTTTAATAAAGATGTCTTTGTTGGGGAAGTTCTTGTTGGCCAAACAATAAAGACATTAGCGTCAATGGGATCTTCGTGCGCTTTTGAAGTTCTCAAATCGCTGATAAAAGCGATCAAAAGTCCTTTAGTTGACGAGTTGGAGTCGTGTGGAGGCATTATGAAGATCATCGGTACGTTGGATTCTACTGACTTGTCTACCAAAGTCATGGCAATTGATTGCTTGATGGAAATTGGGTACTATGGGAGGAAAGAGGCCATTGAAGCAATGTTAAACGGTGGACTAATTAAGAAGCTCATGTATCTGCAGAGGTCTGAATTAGGGGGTGATTTGATTGATATGGGGAAAGGAAAAAGTGATGAATTTGGAGGTGAAAACGAGGGAAGTGGAGTGAACGTGGGTGGGGTAGAAAAGGGTAGGAGAGGGAGAAAAATGAGTGTTCTAGAGAGCCATCCATTTGCAAGCTGTGTTGCAAGATTTGCAGTGCAGTTAGAGGTTGGGGAAGGGTTGAGGCAGAGAGAGAAGAGGGCATTTAAGCAGGATATTTTGAAGAGCATTAGGGACGCCTCTGTTTCTGATGCTGAAGCTGCTACTGTTATTGCTGAGGTTCTATGGGGTTCTTCACCTTGACGAAGATAAACTTTCTCCATTTTCTCAAAGGAGAAAGAAATGAATTTTCTTTTCTTTTTATATATTTTATTTAAAATTTAGTTTTAGTGATTCTTGTGAAAAAGATTATTTCTCGTGTTGTTGTTGTTGTTGTAAAGTTTGTATACACTTTAGATTTAAGTTTGTAAAGGGCTCTGCAAATCTGCAATAACTTAAATGGAGCAAACACTGAGTTTCATTTCCCTTTCGTCTACAACTCTTTTTCCTTTTTTTTTTCTTTTGGCATTTTACGTACTATGCTGAGGGATGGAATTCTGAAGAGGAAAGCAGCCACAATCCAACAGTAAAAGAAGTTCGACTAATATCATTGAGATTGAGAAGCCGACTTAGTAGAAGAACATTCCACTGAAGAATTTGAACCGTCTTGCGTTTGCCTTTGAAGATTTGGAGCAGAAATTAAACGTTCAATTTTAAGTTTAATAAAACTGTTTAAGGGAGTTTTGATGTGAAGATTCAAGTCTCTAATAAAATACGTTAATTGGGTTGAGTTGAGGACTTGAGGTTCACGTTCATGCAAGAAAGTTACAAAAGCAATATTAATTTACTCTAGGCAGTGGAATTGTAAATTGTTATAATGGTTCCTCGTCTTTATGCAGTGTTTTCTTTGAGTTTTGGGACTCTTGTAGATTTGGTGCAATTTACCTGCAGGTTATTCATGTGATGCGTTATGCTTTCCAGAAATGGAAATAGTCCAATTTTACTCAAACTATAACATGGCGGAGAAAATGAGAATCATCAAGTTGCTTTCGCAATCTATTTGCTGGATTTTTCCGACCAAAAAGGAAAAGAAACATAAAAGAAAAACATCCCGGTTGAGGGTTGAGGTTTGCATGATGATGTTTCGTAAAGGGGTTGGTGAGTTTTTGTCGAATCCAAAGTAATCAACTTCGGTGGTCACTCTTCCGCCATTAAATTAAAATGTTAAAGAACAAATTCTTGGACCAAAATGAAAATCATTGTTAACGTAGAAATGTGCAATCAAGATTTGACTACCAAAGTTATTGTACGGGCACGGAATCAATTATTACCATTAGACTGCAAAAAGTTTGAGTAGCACGTAATAGAATTGACTGGCAACAAGAAGAGAAATGCAGATTGGTTTGCCAGACACGAAAGGGATACGGCATATGGCTTCCTGGAAAGTAGCCGATTAGAGTGCTGATCATACTAATTTTTTTTTGCTTTTTTCATTGATTATATGTCCTACCCCTGGGACACAAATGAAAATGAGGGCTGGCCAGTGGCCACATATGTTCGTGTGAAAATCGTGTTTGGCCTCGTATGTTTTCCATAAATCATTCCGAGAAAAAAACAATTAAGGTCCTCTTCGTTGGTTTGTGTACTACTTAACAGTCATTGTTTGTTGACTCGGGATAGGAATCAACATCTCCAATTGCAAAAATTCATTAATCTTGAACACACAGAAGATTAACCGAAACCAATATTGTTTATTATACAAGAAGTTGAAGCTTAGAAACACTTCCACTTGATCATCCAAGCAAAAGAAAATCTTCTATTAGGATCCTTTCTAAGTTCTAACCAACAAAAATTTCAAGCACTCTAAGCATGTAATTTCCTATGCACTGGTCACTTTGGTGTACTCTCTGCATTTGGCAGGCATTAAAATCAAGGTCCTATAATATCATGTTGTGTACAGCACAAAATCTTGCCACTATGAAAGATGGCGATATACATTACCATGGTCATAAAGCCTTAAGAGGCGTATTGATCAACAAAGATTACACTCCTCATAAGCCTTATTAGTTTTCCCCTCCTTCCCCATCAGATTTAGCGAGAATCTATACCATGAAAATTCCCAGTCAGGAAGAGAAAAAGGATTAAGACTGAATATTACACTCTCAATCTGCTTAGGTCATATCATTTGGCTTTCTCCGCAGCAGACCTCCAAAAATTGAGACTGCTGCAACTAAAGCTATTTCCATGCGGTCTGAGCTAGTAGTCTTTATGCAGACCTGGCCCATTCTCCGAGTATTTATATTACCACTCACAGACATTTTTGTACCTCGACTCAATCTAAAGTCAGACTGTAAATTCACACCCAATACTGTGTCCTTCTCCAAAGAAAGGACAGTCATTGTGAAACTAACCTGATCATTTCTCATAGGGTAGTCTCTGCCTCTCAAAGTCGCTTCAAAGCTCCCACCACAAGCCACTCGCCTGCCATCACCCATCCGACCAGCATTAATGGATAACTTCATCCTCTTTCCGATTAAGATGCTGTCTTCAAACTTTGCACCGAAAAAATTTTTGTTCCCAAAAGATGTCACACAAACCCCAAAATCCGTAAGATTATACTTTAAGCTCCTAAGCTTTATGTTGCCATGAACTGTGCAAATTAACTCTTTTCCACCAGATTGAGCATCAAGAGCTACACTGTATATGGGTCCTTTAGGATCCACAAAAGCTGCAGCAAATTCAGATTGAATACTGAAATCTTGCTTGTCTTTGCTCATTTGTCCAATGACAGACGCGACGATGTTCTTTCTTATTTCCATAGCTGTCTCCAAGTTGATTCCATCAAAGCCCACATCATGATCCCATCCATGAGGATCAAGAACTGGTCTTGCAAGCCACTGATCACTTGTAACTAGGCAGCGATATCTGTGGGCCGGATAATCAGAGTCAAAACTAAGAGGAACGGCCATATCTGGCAAGAGAACAGGTTCTGGTTCTCCCTCCTGATCACTGGAGTAAATCTCAGAGGCCAAATTCCCATTATCAGAAAGTTTTTCCCTTTTTCTACGGGATTCTTCACGCATCTGCTTCTTTAAATAGAGGGTCTCCCTATAATCCAACTCATCTAGATATTGTTTCTTCTGAGAACTTTTCAATTTCTCAAATTGAGCTTTTGTTAAGATGCGAATTGGAGGTAATTGATCATATTCATCTTCCTCCATTGAGTCTAAAAGAAGAATTTCATCACTTGAGTTATCTGCTTCATGTAGGTTCAGTTGAGTATGATGCTTAAGGAAAGAAGAGAGAAGGTGAGGAAGAGAAGGCAATCGATTGCTATTCAATGGTCCCAGTTGCATACCATCTTCAAATTCCAAGAGGCTGTTAACATCACCCAGAACTTTGGTGCATAAGCATAATAAAAAGAATTGGTACTTCCAAACCTGTCCATTTGGAAGAATTTTCTCTCCTGTGTTATTTGTTTGGCAATGTGGATGATTCTCAACCAAAACTACAGGATTCTCAAGTTTTGCATCTGATACTGCTTGGTGGATGTAGTATTGCACCAAATCTGTGCAGCGAGTGATGAAAGAATCATAGCTGACAGGGTAACCATTGGGACCCTCAGGCAGTGATGAGGATGCATGAGTCATGACAATAATTGTGTTGAACCATATAGCTGGACCAAAAACTTCACTTACAAGCTTCAGCAATGGGAAGTCGCTATAACCCATACTGATAAAGTCTAAACGTTCAAAATACAATATGATGTCCGGAGGCGATTTTCTTATAAATCGCTTCACAGAATATAATATTTTCCGATTTTTTCTTACAGAACCTGGCGAGAAAGGCAACAGGCCAGGTGTGTCGATGAAGGATATTCTGATACCATTCACAGTTCCCACAATCTCCTCAATGTGATCAGTAGCAGGCTGAAAAGCATCAGTCATAGCTTTCATTTGATTGAATATGGAATTTATAGTTGAACTCTTCCCAACACCACTTCTGCCTAGCACAAGAATTCTAACCGAGAAATCCAGTTCAGGAAGGCCAGATACCTCTCTTTCAGCTGCAATTTCTTGAGCCTTGTCAGTTTTAAGATTAGCTCTTTTAAGATCTGATTCCCCTGCTCGTACCAAAGTTGCCAGTTGAATTCGATATAAGACCTTTGCTACAAATAGGTTATCTTGCGAAATGCCAAATCGTCTAAGAAGACGCAAGAAGTTAATCTGAAGAGATTCAATCTTTCCCACAGGGTCCAACTTTTTCTCAACATTTCCATAGTCAGTCTGGGAAGGATTTTCACTTTCAACTTGCTGCAAATTGAAATGATCCCGATCTTCCAGATCATCACCAGAAGTATAAGTAACGTGATTTGGATTTTCCTGATTATATCTGGAAGGGCGATATGAATCAGCAGAAACAAGTTCTGGACCGAATTGGAAGCATAAACTGAATTAATCAACAAAACTTCTAACAAGAATGGATAGAGGGAAAATGCACCAAGAAAAACAAAAACTGAAGTTGAACTTCTTCTAAAATCTTAGAAAAGACTGGAAAGCAGAAAAATATATCATAAACTCAAGTTTGGAGTATAACCATAGAGTAAGAGAAGACAACCAAAATAGAAGACCTGATATACAATCTGCCATACATTATTGAAAGTATTCTTATCTCATTTAGCTATCACAAAAACAAAAAAAAGAAAAGAAACTTCCTATTGAATCCAGAAAAGGTGGTTAGAAATTTGAGTATGATCAAAGAATATTGAAACTTGAGGATTTGTGGATATTTGTAGAAACCAAGAGAGATACCACACGCTAAAACTAGCACCAAACCATATTGAACACTTAGCAATCTTAGTGTAGATTGAAAAGAACTAGTATTGGTGATCAGGGTACATCAAAAGCTGAAATAACTTGAGTCTAAAACAAATCTAACTATTGTCAACATAATAAATTTGGAGAGACTGAATTTGCATTGCTCTACTTCAAAGAAAACTACTTCCAGTCCGAGAACTTGAGGAGGGAATACTTCATCACACATGAGGTAAGCAATAAGCTGTACTTAAAATTTGGTGGAAAACAAAAGTTAAATTTCTAGTGACATGCCTTAAGCGAAAAGTTCAATTAAAAAACCATAATAACTAACAGCTGGCACACTTCAAATCTCAATAAATATAATTTACCAAGTTCCCTGATAATAATAACATGGTGTTTGAAAGTATATAAAACAACTCTACCAATTGGGAAAACAAAGATAAACACAAACAACTCAGATTCCAGTCATTAAAAAAAGAAAGCAAGAATCAGACAAGGGGCATGTTTTGGTGTCCATGCACAGTCATATCTAAAGATTCTAATCATACAAATCTACTGAAGTACAAATATATCCAAATAAAGCGAGGGTGGAAATGGATACCTTCATTGCGAAACTCTTCATTAAGAGTTCCCTCTGATAAGAAGCTGTCAGTTGCTGACAGTGGCCTAGATGTGGCTAATGACTTGGATAATAACTGAGATAAAACCCAATCCTTGACGCTCATCATTCTTCCTTCATTTAAATAGTTACACTATAATTATTAAATATTCCCAAAGAAAGTAATACAGTCGGACAAGACATGCATCGTGAGATCATGTTAAAATTAGCTTTGCAAGATATTCTTAGTTCCTATACAGAAAAACAGAAAAGAATCTAAACAAATATCTTCAGGTCCTTGACACCAAACCATCTCACACATTTTCCATGCGAACTGCTAAAATTTCAGTTAACCTATACATAACACAAATTAGTTAATCTCCGGTATTTTCAGCAACAAATTTTCTTTCAGGCACAAGCACACTCCCTCGAGTCACCGAAGCACTCCCATAAGAGTTCAGTTGCATCAATATTCCTCACTCTTATATGCCACCTGAATTCAGTAAACTATTTGCCAGTCACTAAACAAATTAATCACCTTTCTTAAGAAAACATTAACAAATGAATATCCCTTCTATCCCAATCCATCTTTTGTCCCCATTCCTCGTACAACTCTGACAAAAGGCCTTTTCTTGGCACTACAAATTTGACTTGCAGAACTAGAAACCTAAGTCAAATGGATGGGATATGGAACAAAAAATGATAAAATACACAAATTCTTATTTCTTTAATCAAACTCCAAACAGGAAATAACTAAATATAATCTGAACCAACAACAACAAATACAAAAAGGAATAAAAACTAGCAGGCAGGGGGAGATAACATGAAATAATGAAGAAAATCCAAGAGACACGGTTTTGCTGCTTACTTGATTGGAAGTCAATTGCAGCTATCCTATCCTCCAAGATTCCAGCTGCTGCTTCAGATTAAGACTGAAAAATCAGGGAAAAACAGAGAATCCCATCTGTCACAAGCGTTAAATTTACCCGATTCTTTGCTCTATTCTGGTTCAAAACCCAGTTGATATACAACTCTAAATCGAGGCCACAAAAGAAACTTTTGGATGAAAAAATACAGCACCCGAAAATCCTATATGCCGAGAAAACAAATTCAAAACCATACGGTTCATATGAAATTGAATTCAACAGGCATTTGGATGATTTTGATTTTGAAAAGAGACAAAAGTAGGATAGGGAGAAAGAGAGGGATGGATGGATGGATTTGAGGTTTTATCAGAAGATAAGACCAAAAGAAATAACCCTGTTTTCATTTGTTTATGTTCCCTTTTATGTTCTTTTCTTGGCATGCTCTTTTTTTTTTTTCAAAAAAAAAAATTCTTTTTATTTTCCATCAAGAAAATTTCAATTTTAAACTTTATTATTATTATTATTATTATTATTATTATTATTATTTCTTTTTAAGGTAGGAACAAAATATCAATATGGATAATTTTTATTTTTTTTTATTTTTTTGGGTTGAAATTAAGAAAAATTTATTGATGATATGTACAATAGTAAGAATTGTGAGAAATGTGTGATGTGTGTGCTTCTAATTTGAAAACCGTTGACTGCGGGTGCCGTTAATAATGTTGTCATGAATTGGAGTATAGTATAATAATAAAGAGACAAAGCATTTTTTGTCCTATTATTCTATTTTAATTAAATTTTATATGTATTATTCTATGTTAATTAAAATTACGTTTGGTTCACTAACTTATTGATTAAGGTCTAATAATTGTAAAATAATTTTACTTATATTTATGCATTTAGTTCTTAATTTTAATAAAACTACGTCGTTTTAAATGTTAAACAAAATAACACATGATAAATATTGTGGTGTCAATAAAAAATGTCTTATGCATTTATTTGTAAAGTAATAATGAAGGATTATTGAGTGAGAAGAAAGAGAAGAGATTTTTTAAATTATTTTTTTATGTTTTAATAAAGTGCACAAATACTTAATATAAAACAACGATTAATATGAAACAGAAACAATGGAGGGAGTAGTATTTTAAAGCAACGAGCCAACAAATCCAAAATATGATGCCTTGGCAAGACGGCTTCACCCTCAAAAGGGGAAGAAGAAGTAAAGCCATGGAATTCAATGCCTAGCTAGATCAACAACTCCGGGAGACTCAGACACCGCCGGGAGTATTGCATTAAAGGGTTAGCTTATTGGAGATAAAGAAGCCAAAAAAAAACCACCAAAGCAATGCAAAATTAGAGCCTCGTTTTGGATGAATTTTCTTTATTCATGTCATGTGTTTTGCATTAACGAGAAATTTAGGCCACAACTTGGTTTATTAAAATTTTCAAACCCACTTAAAGCCATTGCCATTGCCATTGCTCTCGGGTACCTGTAATTGTGACTACAATCCTGGCCCTCCCAGGTATCGGCCGTCGGCCGTCGGGCGGCAGCCATTTTCTACTCAATCCAGAAACAAGATCGGACCCATTGCCAACCCAAGGACTGGAAATCTGGAACAGATATGTTACCGCCCTTTTTCCAAATCATGTGTAAAACAACACATAAGTGATACAAGTGCACAGACAGAATAATAAGAATATTTTCAAGTGAACCAAAATCAAATCCAATATAACTTTCAAGGATTAGCTAATAATCCTATAAAATCAATTATAACCTGCTTAGCATTTGGTGGGGGTGGACAAAAAATAGTTCTAGCCTGAATTCTAGAAAAATCGATTCAAAAGGGGGTAAAAAAAATAATAATAATAGGAGAAAGAAGAGGTAGTCGGGGATAAAACAATCGATTTTCTTTCCTAGAAAAGGGAATATTAATATTCCTGTCAAAACCAGCCGCATGAAGGAAAAAATTTCGGGTTTACATGATGATGTGGGTCATTTGAAAATTTGCCCAGAGAAAACACATTCCCTGAGCACAAACAGCAGCTTGTCACAGAGCAACTCAAAAAAAAAAAAAAAAAAAAAAAACCCACTGCTTTTCATTTGAAGTATCAAGTCTCAAGGCAGTTAGACCTCTTTTATTATACTGGCCAACATACCTTCATGATCTTTGTAGACAACTTCATGCATGCTTGAAAATCAACTTCTCATGACACACCTTGTTTTTCACTTGCTTTGTAGTACAGCATTTTCTGCACGTAAAAAATCATGTAACCTTGTGCAGCTCTAACAATGTTATCATTAACTCGAGTTATCCATGCGTCATCACACTTGAACCACTGATTGCTCAATCTCAAGTAAGTTACATAGTGGCCAGCATCAAGTTTGCCGGTGTGAGTAATGACAGCGAACAACTCAAACTCTGAAGACAATTCGCTTGAAGCATCCGACTCTTCGCCGTCAAATGGGAACATTCTGTTTCCAAACCGACTTCTCAAAATTGATGAAGAGAGGTAAGGTGACATGTCCAAGGAAAAGGGAAACTGAAGATAGCGGTCAACCTTTCTCGACATTTTCTTGATATGTGAATGTTCAAATCTTTTAATATGAAAGCAAGATACTAGGGGTAGCTTCCTAATGGACATCTGTTTAAGAGATTCCTGTCTCACTTGACACTGTTGGCAGAAGAATTTTTGGTCCGAGCCTAATCTTTCAGGTCTTGTAAAACGATCTAAACACCCGGTCAAGGTAGAAACTCCAGAGCTCTGGCTAGCATTCTTGGAACCTGCCTCACCATTGCAAGAATGGTTGGACTTTGCAGATGTCACTTTTGAGGAACCCCCACCGTTTTGTTCCAAGTCCAGTGAGATGTCAATGAATGGATCATACGTAGTGGATGTGAACCCACAAGCTGTACACATGACATCAGACCGCAAGATGCCAGAAAATACTCTATGAGCAATACAGCAATCTCCACTGCCTGTAATGAGGATCAAAGTTGGTTAAGACATATCATTTATCAAGAAAACAAATAGACTTTCAATCTGAGTAGGATGCAGATTAATATTCAATAAAGCAAAAATTTGCCAAGTGCTAAATAGATTCAAAGTAATACGAGCATCCATCACACAGTACAACTAACCAGTTGAAAAAGGGTAGCTCCAAGATCACATATGTTGCCAACAAAATATGGAACACACATGCTATCACCACCTTTGATACTTATGTAACCTTAGATATATTTCAACACCATGAATATCAGGATAGTGAAGGGGTTTTTCCAACAAATCATAGATTGGTAAAAGATTGAATCATATAGGCCAGAACTCTTTATGGCCAAAGGGAATAGGCTGCCACTAAACTCCAAAAAAATTCCCCCGAATATCTCAGAGAGTTTCAGTCTAGTCACTCAACTATAATCCACTCAATGGAGAACCAGCGGTATAGTAGTTGTTTGGACATGTAACCCTAAGGAATGTCTGGGATGAATAGATAGAGTTACGAGCAGTTGTTTAACCCATGTGAAAAGAATATCAGATTAACAGAGGAATTCCACATAAGCTGAATTAGAGATGCAAATCAAAGGAGGCACCTTTTGATGGCAGGGTAGAAAATCAACCTCAAACATAACATTTTTTCCACCAAAAGATAACATACCAACAAGATTGACCAGCTCAAAATGCAATACTAAAAAGATCTAAAAAGAAACTAGTGGAGAACCAGAAACTCAGTTTGAATCGATTTATCTACCCACTTCCTCTGAGCCTCTGATAAATCATTAAAGACCCTACCTAATAATGGCAGTCTGCAGAGGTGGAGTCAACATCAGAATTAATCTGACACGAAAAAATCCTAGATTGGAACCATTTAGACTAAGAATAACGTGACTTACTGGAGTGAAGCAGATTGCAAGCCTGCTGTTTGAGTATGGCCCTAAACCTGAGAGCACTCATCACTGCCTAGAGCGAGGACGGAAACCTAACCAAGACCCTGCAATTAAATATTGCTGTCACTCCTTAGCTAATACAGTATTTGGATCATCAAGATCACTTCAGATTCTAGAATAGAAACAAAGGACTGAGAGACTGCTAGAAATGCACTTAGCTGTATGCTTATTGGACAGCGTACAGAAGCTTAAGTAATATCTCAGGAAAGAACTACCAATACATCACCCACAGAGAGAGAGGAACTTTCAGATTTTGCCACAATAAATTGAAGATGAGTATTAAACATAGAATAAACAGAGATCTCAAAATCGATACCTAATTGAATTATTCAGGATTCTTGTAATAAATGTTTCGCTCCTATTTTATCAATCCCCAAGGCATAGTAATATGTGACAAATCACCTTAGTATCCCATGACGGTTTTGCAAATGTTGTACATTCTTAAAATACAGGAATAGTTCTGCTAGCAAAAGAATTGACAAAATAATCCTATCTTCAGATGAGACCACAAGACTATCCTTGCATGCAAAAGAATTTAACTTGTACCACTCAATGGCAAATTTTTCATGTGTATCGGCTGATAATGAAATTAAGCAACAAATCTGAAGATGGGAAATTTCACAAGGGAAATTTCACAAAGTTTGTGAGCACTTCAGAACTTTTACCTTGACTCTGGATCTTCCGCTTGTCCTTTTGTAACTTCTCATGAATCCCATCAAGCATGGAGATGAAAAATTCATGTGCATCCTGCTGCTCATAACTTGCAAGATTTGATGCATGCTGCCACCAACTGAAATAAACAAACTGAAGCCTTGAAAAACACATAATTCATGAAGCGCCCTTAGTTTTTGAAGCCACTAGAAAAAATGCAAATCCAACTGAGGCAACAAGAACGAATGCCAAACGTCACTTATTACCAATCCAACATCCAGAGAGTTACATCAATTGATGCAATTAGAGACTTCAACCACATTCAATTGCACGCAAACAATAATATTGGGTCTTATATAAACCAGTCGCAGGTAACAAAAGCTAAAATTGATGGCCTCATAAATCATGCACAAACTCCATACCAGCAAGCACAATAATTCCAGTTTGACCAATAAAAGTAATCACACATTAAATAAAATTGTTCTCGAATAAACACAATTCAACACAAAAATCAAATCTTGACTATCAAAATACAAAGATCATAAAGCCCTTCAACACGAAAATCAAATCTTGACTATCAAAATACAAAGATCATAAGGCCCTTCAACACAAAAATCAAATCTTGACTATCAAAATACAAAGAACATAAAGCCCTTTACTCTAAAAAAATTGCTAGCTGTGCTTTCCAAGTATACACTGACATTACTACAGCATAAGCATTACACTAAACACATGTCAGACCTGTATAAGAACTTTGCCGGGCTATATGGAGTCCGATCCCCAGAAAATACAGCAGAAAACAGTGCATCCAAATCGCAAGCCAAACATAACTTCGCCGCATTCGTATTCTCTTTACTACTGTTATCTTTACTCCTAGTACAAATAATATTATTTCTTTGCTGACAAAAATAGCGATTGTGTTTATCACTCAGAAAATAATTCCGCAGTGGTGGAGTATGAAGCAATGCTTGCAAAACTGAGTTCATAAAACAAGTATTTCCCAAATTATTAAGGCCCCTGAGCCCCCAGGGAAGCTCTGTGTCAGGCTCGCCGAGTCGAATCGACTGACTCGGTAGTGCGCTTGACTTTTCCACGATCAGGGCCCGCTCATTCGGATCAGGCGTCCAGGGCCTGTATTCCACGCGTCGCCGCTTCCGAAGATTCTCCGCCGACGCGGGAGGAGGTGGACCGCGGATCGAGCCGATGGTGGCGGCGGCGGAGTGGGCGAGAACCACGGCGGCGTCCAAATCGCTGTCGTAGACCTGATCGTTGCAGACGCAACAAAAGAGCTCGACGCGATCAACGTCCACGGCGATGGCATGGGAGGATGAAGCAGAAGAGCCTTGGCCGCCGTTTCCGTCATCGACGAACTCCGCCGCATGAGATGGGGCGTGGACCTGGCAGGATACAGCGGCGCAGGCGATGCATGCGAACAATCTCGGCGGGGCGTCCTTACACGCGCCACATTGAACGAGCTCGTGGGGCGGTTCCCGGCGGATGGACGCTCGGCCGAGGGGGCGGACTTTGAGGCAGGCTTGAAGGTTTCTAAATGGGTTAGGCCCGAGTTTAGATCGGAGGTCCAATAAATGCGGGCAAGAATTATTATTAAAAGTATTAAAATTAGTATTAGCAGCAGGATTAGGGTTGGAATGGGAGGAGACGGAAGAGTTGTTGTGGGATTGAATTTGGAAAATGGTTTTCTGAAAGGGCAAATGGTTGCGATGATTTTTAAGAGAGGATTTGGGTGATGATGACATTTGAGGAACAAAGTATTAAGGAGAAGTAAAAGAGGGGCAATAGGGGAATGGGCTCAGAATTTATAGTCGTAGAAGTGTATGTATGAAGTTGTTATTAAAAGGGTCAGTATGGGTTGTATGCAGTATGCGTAAATGCGTAATGGCATGGGGAGGGGTATGGGCGTGTTGAATTGGAATAATGTTCTACGGGAAAACAGAGATGGCCAAGGCTCATGGAGAGGTGGAAAAAACAGGGGAAAACAGGGGAAATATTTTTGCTGTGATATTTTGTTTGTTAATGGTTTGATCAGTTTAGATGTACGTGCGCCGGGTGCTCTGTTTTTGGTGTTTGATTTTGTTTTGTTACAGTGAAAGGAGGAGACTTTGAGAAAGGATGTCTTTCCACTTTTTAGTTTTTACTTTTTCTTTGTGATTTTTTTTTCCACTCTCTCTGTTTGTGTGCTTATTGTATACTATGGATTATGGGAGCTGACATTGAGGGGTATATGTAGAGGAGGAAGAGATCTGTATATAGGAGATTTAATTGAGTTATGGCCAAGTTTGGGTGTGTATGAGGAGAAATGTTAAGATGGTTTGGAGTTTTGGGGAAGGATTGGTTATTGAAGAAAGTTAAACATTTGGGAAAGGCTGCATACTTACCACCAAGGAAAGAATGGGGCTCTGAGGCAATGAGTATGTCCTTTGACACAAGGAAATCAACTTCTTCATTTCTTGCTTTCATTTTCTAAGAGCAAAACTCATAACACAATGATCTTGTATACTGGAAATAGAAATTGCAAAGTAGCAAGAAGACCATCATGAGTTTTTTTCTTTTGTTGGCAATTTACTCATTTTCTGCATGTAAACATTCTAGTACAGAAATTCCGTCACTCAAACTCTCTGGAGTAATGCTCTTCGTTCAACTATTCATTAGAAACATGTATTGAAAGGCTCAGCTCTTCATTTCTAAACCAGAAGTCATCATCCATCATTCAAGATTCCGTGGCTTCGCTTTTAGTTTCTTTCATAAACTCTTTATGGAACTGTGATATTCATGAACTTTCTCTTTGCAAATGCCAACCACCATTTATTGGGAGTTCCATTGTGCCTGTAAGCAACACTCAATAGTCTCCCACTCGTTTCTTCACGTATTTGCCTCAGATAATTCCTGAACAGTTCTGCACTTGGATTACCAGATTCAAGTTAAAAACGTTAATCTTGCTATCACTCTTGAGCAATACAAAAATCAAACATTCAATTTGAAGCCTGCGTATAACTTATTCATCTAATCTTTAATTCTTTTCTGAAGTTTAGGAATTATCCAATTGCAAAAGAGAATTAAATGGAGAACAAAAGACGTTTAAATAACTATGGTTCACCTTTCTCCAAGTCACTAATCTTGGATATTCAAAGGTGTTGTGATGAAGCTTTGTTCCACAATAATCAAATTTACTACCAAATTAGTGACAATTAACAAAGCCTAGAAGATGAAGCAAGAGAAACAGCTCTGACAAATCTTACCTGCTTCTTTTTTAGATTGAGGTTGTGCAAATAACCCCGGAAAAGGAAAACCCGACTCTCCAGGCACAGGCACCTCTTCCAAACCCAGGTTAATTATAGCTTTGGTTCCTTCAGCCAAAGTTCTGCACCCCTCCAGCCTCTTCAATGCCACATTTATGTAGGATGTCAAATAAATCAGAAGTTTATCAGCTGAGCTTTTGATATCAAAGTTTCTGAAGAAGACATTGGCTCTAAAGAATGTGATTGCTTCATCAACAATATCAGTTGTGTCTGCATATACAATGTCTATATAAGAGCTAGCAAATTAATTAAACAATAAAACAAATCTAAATTATTAACGCCAACTCCTCGAAAAAGAAACATCCTAACCCTGATCTGAAACTGGAGCAGGTCCCTTGATATGGCTTTTTAGAGGAAGAAGAGGGCACCCACAAGCTTTATCGATCCCTTCCTCATCAACAAAACTGGAGTGATAAACCTGAAATGCAAAATATAACATAAAAATTCACAGGGAAGGGCAGTCCAATCTGAAGCTGACTCAGAACTGTAACATCAAAGGAACAAAGGTAATCAAATAATTAAGCCACGCAACTTCCACATACAATGCTGAAACTTGAGCTTCCTTAACTCGTAATTCACGAGGTAATCACGGAAAACTATAATAATTCATAAGCTTCTGTTTTTCTCAGTAAACAAGTCACAAAGTTCAATCTAGAAGCAAGGAAGAAAGGAGCTGAGATGATAGACGAGAAATGTAGAACAAAAAGAACAATTACCCTAATTTTGAGCAAAAGAAACATTAGGAAATAGAAAGCTGAACATTCCAGTACATAAGCATCAGATATACTTTTGAAGGAAAGACCATTTGATACTATTCTTTTTCCCGGTTTCGTCAGCCACTATCTCACATAAAAAGGCAAAAAAAAAGTGTCTTCAAGAACCATTAAAGATTCAAAATTTTATCATAATGCTTAGAAAGATTCTGAAAACCAAAACAGAAATAAGCACACATAACTAAGCAAACACTTCATATCCACAAACTAGGCAAACAATTGAGAATCCATGCCAGTTTATGACCTACACAGCCCTCCAAAAGAAACAGCTCACTCCATGATAATAACAATCAATTAACAAGAAACAAGAATAACACACCTATATTACATAAAAGCAAACATTTTCCTCAAGCTAAAACATTCCACCACGAAGCCTTTAGCTTCCTTAATAAGCAATTAAATACTTTGCTAAAATCAACTTCAACATTGCCTAAACAATTGGAAAAACCACCGAACAGAACAAATATTTCCGACCTTCAACAGCCATGTTTAAACCTAAATATTAAGCTTCCAAAAAGTTCCAACCGTTTCATGCCATCGATTAGGTAAAAATTGTTAGTCTCGTAAATCACAAGCCATAGCCTTACTTTACGAGAAAGTCAGGAAAAAGTAAAGATCCATCCAAGAACGAGCAGAAAAGATGAATTCTCTATCCAACCAAGATCACAACTTTATGAAACTACTTCCAAATTCAATTCTTGATTGAGCAATTTCTCTTCGTTACACCAAGAATAAGATGGAAAGAAACCCACAAAATAAAAACATAAAAATTAGTAAAATCGGACAGTAATCGTTAAATAACATTATGAAAGCACTAATGGCAACAAACCCATAATAGAAAAACGAAATATAAAGTAGAGAGAATCAGAGAAAGGGGTTTAGCGTCACAACCATTTTTGTCCAATTACAGGCAATAATTGTTGTGATAATTTCGCAGCAACGTCTCCCTTCTGCATTCCAAATAGTCACAAAAAAAAATAGCTACTCATTCAGCATTCCAAAAGAATAAAAAAAAGACACTAAATTAAATTGAAAATCAAAATATAGAAGAGAGAAATGTTCCTTATGAAGCTAGCAAATGGAAGATGAGATGTTGCTTGTTGATTGATCTGGTCTGATGCGGAACAAGAAGACTGTGCATCACAAACTCACTCACTAACGACGTCGTCGCCCAAAAAACGATATGCTCTAACGACATCGTATTGATTTATGCATAATGCATGCACCGTAAGTCCGTAATTGAGATGGATGGGCTTTGTAGGTTTTGTTTTGGTAGGTTTTCAATTGGGCTTGTGATACTATAATCTGGATATAGAAACCCAGTTATAACTAATGTGATCTCGATTCTTATAATCTATCAATTTTATTCTTCCTTAATAATTATCAACATTTGTGGAAAATGGGCAATTCTTTTTTTTTTTTTTCTTCAAAATAACTTAGGAAAGAAGCCTTTTTTTTTTTTTGGGGTAAATTTGAGAACGAAACCATTGTTAAATTATTATATTTTTTTATATATTCCAATCGAATCCGCTGAGAAATGATACTTTTTCGATCTCATGAATTAACAAGTTGAATGGATATTTTTTTTGAAGTTCAATGGATATTGTGTTAAATTCACTCACTGAATATTCTCACTAATTTTAGTTCAATGAATATTCCGTGGACTGAAAGATAAGAAACAGTAAGGTCGTGTCAAATTTCACATTGAAATTGTTTTAAACCAATATATGGCAAGAATTTTCTTCCAAAATGAATAATTGTGAATCTCTTTTAAGCAAAGCAACCTTTATTTAGACAAGCAACATCTCATCTCCCCAACTATAAAAAAAAAAAACAAAAAAGTCCAAAACTTATGGCTATGGGGATGGGGGGAAATTTTGATGTATCAGATAATTGCACAGCCGTCGGTTGGACCAAAAGTCTGGTTAATCATACTTGGCTATTGTTTTCTTGAAAAGACAGGGGAATCCATAAAAAAATATCTCAGGTGAGAAAGAAAATTGAAAATAAATACCCTAACCTAAGCAAAAAGGTCCCACTCCACTCCCCAGACTGGATCAACAAATTAAGTAATACTTTTAATACTCAGTTACAACTTACACCTTGTTAATGATGGAGAGGTCCCAATCCCATGTCCTATAATTGACTCTGCGGACAAATTCGTTAATGTCAAATGAGTTAGGAATTACGAGTTAAATATGTAATTTCATCAAACCTTATATGTTTTTTTTTCTTTTGTCATTAACGATATATTTTAATTTATTTTTACTCTGACAATCTATGTAAGAATTGGGTCAGTTGGGTCAATAAGGTTTGACGGAAAAAAACATCTACTCTTACTCTAACAATTTATTTAGGGACTGATTCAAATGAGTCTCATATAAAGACTACTTTTACTCTAACAATTTATTTAGGATTTGACCCAAATGAGTCAATAGGAGTTGGGCAAAGATAACCCACCACACTAACTATAAGAGGATTTCTTAGTTCACTTAGAGGAATTGTAATGGTAGTAAGTTTAATAGTATTTTGGAATGGTAATGGCCTAATGGGTATTATGTCAAACCCACCAAATTGATAAGGTACGAAGAATTCCCAATTACTTTGGTATCAATGTAATTTTTTCAAACCCATACCTAATCAAGTATATTAAAATGATATGAAACACATAAAATCAAAGTCATACACTTTAACCAGACCGCCCCTCATATTGAATTAGTGACCAACTTGGCTATACCAAGTTTGGTAACATTTGGTTATTACATTTTGCACAATTTTGAAGTTTTTACCAAAGGTTCCAAACCTACCATTACACACCAAAAGAAAACAAATGTTTGATGTTTGAAAATATTAGTATTATTTGAAGCAACTCATTCCCTTAAAGGGCCGCCTTAACCATTTAAAACAAGTTTCTTGCTCAATACATCAACCAACTAAAATTCACTGCTTAGGCCAAAAAAATGTCGGCCATCATTCTATATTGATAAATGAAATCAAAACAATCAATAAATTTTCATTACTTGACAGGTAAAACGGTTGAATACCACAACATGACTTTAACCATTTCCTCCTGCAAACAAATACAGAAGGAAAAAGAGAAGAAGAAAAAAAAAAAAAAAAACACAGCACAATTTTTTTTCTTTTCTTTTCTGTTTTTTTTTTTCCATTATGGAGTAACGAAGGATGAAAGCTGGCTAGCAAAATTTTACAACTTGAAAGAGCACCAATCCTTTTAACTTTTAAGGCCAAAGAATGAAATCATCTGAAACTACCTGTACATTTGAATCCTACGAGGGGGTAAAATTTTAGTATGGCGAAAAAATGTCGGTTAAATTAAGCTTGAAAAGGATGAAGTCAACATGTAAGGGATGTTTGCTAAGGGTCCTCGTTGGCAAGCAAGCTCATGGATATCCTTGACGATGTCAAAAACTGCATCCGGTTGTGCAAGTTTCAAAGCATTCTCTGACATTTTTTTAAGCTCGTCTGATTTGGTGGTGAACCATTCTGCCACAATTTTAGCTGTTTCCTTCGGGCTCCTGGTAAATACGCCTGCACCATTGTCCACAACATACGGAACATTCCCTTTTTCCTGCAATGCCAGAGTTTATAACAACAAGTCAATTCACCATGAAAGGAAAATGAAAGAGAACAATGATCAAGACATGCATCAATTTAATCCCTTACCTGTCCAGGAATGTAGTCATTGAGAATGATAGGAAGCCCTCTTATTAATGCTTCTGTAATTGTTCCAGGTCCAGCCTACAAATTCAAAAAAAAAGTAGAGAAATATTGATCCCAAAACATTGGCAGAACACTTTGTTTGAGATGATGATATGAAATGCAGAATAGAGAACTCACTTTTGTAATAATGCAGTCACAAGCACCCATCCATTTTACCATCTGTGTCTCGAATCCCCTGACCTATGTAGGCAAGTAAGAAGTGTAACTTTTAAGGAATTTTGTTTTAACAGTTCCATATGCCACATTGACTTCCAAAGTTGCACTTACAATAACTGGGATCTTCCATTCAACTGATCTTAATGTGTTTGCTAGTTTTTCATTTCGACCGCATATGATAATCAACTGCCCAATTGGTTTTCCGAGTCCCTTGTCGTATAGAGATTCTCCAAGAGCCTTTGCAGTTTTCTTCACAGGCCCCATCCCTTCACCTCCTCCCATTAACAAAACTGCAGGCAATTCTGGATCCATCTCAAGTTCAACTCTCAAATCATCCTATATACAGAGAAACAACACAAACCATTACTATAAAATTTATGTATTTCCAACCCAAAAAACCAAAAAAACGCTCTGGGTAAGAACGAAATTTTAATCACTAAAGAAAGAAGTATAGCAATAGGTTTCTTTCTGTGTTCACCTTGGAAAGCACAGCACGACAAAAAGAAGGCCTGATAGGCAAGCCAAAAACTCTAATTTGAGATTCTTCCAGGCCATCTACCAATGACCTTTTCGCCACTTCATCTGAGGGACAATACAATCTATTTACTCCCGGATGAAACCTAAACATGAACAGCATCGTGGATTTCAGGATGCAAAATCAAGATCACGAATGCAAAAATGAAGTTGCATTCCAATATCTTACCATGTTCGATGGCAAGTATTTAGGTCAGTAATGACGGTCACAAAGATAACTTTCTTCTCTAGGCCTTGCCATTTGAGAACCCACAAAGGGATATGCTGCATAAGAGGATGAACACTAATGATGATGTCTGGCTTGTACTCCATTAGACCAGCCTCTACTTCCCTTCAATAAACAACAATCAATAATTAGGAAAACAAACAACTGTGGATAGCTCAACAATAGTTGCTTATTTTGTCTACAATAAATAAATCAAATGAACTTCCATGATGACAAATGATTCCATTTTGTGTGTCACTCTAAGGCAATCAATCTTGCAAAACTAATTTTTAGTCCTGACCAATTCATTACTTCTGATTGATTACTTAAAAGAGACAAGTGGTTGCTGACAAGAAATATCAAACTAAGAGGGTGGGACTAGATAATGTGACAGCAATCAAAAAGTGAAGCAGTTCAAACAAACCAACTAAATCATGCAATCCTAACGGCACATGGAACAATCAGTGAATTGGGGAAGAAAAGTTTAACATACTTCGCATAAAATGCAGCAATTGCAGCAAGATAAAGACTATGTATCCATCTGGGAGATGTACTGTGAAATGCAACATTCCATAGCTGCACATGTTTGACCATGAATTTGTATTGGTTTTCCATGTCATTCAATGGCCAGCCTGTATATTCCTTCCAAACATCCTTCACGATAATCTGTTAAAAAAACCGTATAACCAAATTATAACAAGCCATATTGCAAGATGCATCACCATTTCCACTGGAGAATTTTGATGAAATCTGTAAAACTAGAAGTACAAAAACAAAAGTGGACCACAAATTACAGAGGAAGACCTGGAGAAGAACACAAATAAAAGGCAGTGGAACAAAAAGTGGCACGTATAGCCTCAGAAGAGCCAAAAAACAGTCAGCGCATGATGGAAGCATCCAAAACACCAAAAAAAGGAAGGAGGAGGCTCTTAAAAGGACAAAGGAAACTGGCGATCGAGGACAGGACATTTCAGATCCCCAAGTTCAAGGAAATTTCCTCCAACGTTGCAACGAGAGAGAGAGAGACCAACAACGTGCAAAAACTCTAGGACGACATGTTCATTGTGTCCCAGATTTTATGCACAGCTATTTGATGAAATGTTGACTTACAATTACAAAGAAAAAACACCTAAAATAACGGCACACTAAATATGATCAAAATTAAAATTGCGTTGAAAACTACCAATTAGGAAAAAAATTCAAATCCATAGTATTTTACAACAGAGATGACATCAGAAACGTGCTGAAGGATCAAGTTATGAACAATCTCCAAAATGCTCTGCTGCACAAACCAATATGCAAATTTGCAGAGCTAGAAAACACAAAAATAAATAAGGTCCACATGATAACCATGAAATGTAATGAGTAATTGATTAACATACCCTATATTCATCCCCAAATTCCAGCTTGAATGCATCGCTGATAGCCTCAGCAGAAGCTCTATGACCACCACCAGTATCACTCATGAGAATCAAAACATTCTTCGTCCTTTCAGCACCAATCTGTTCCAACTCCATGGTCCCATCCTCATCTTGAATCTCATACTTTGCCCTCTTCTGGCTACTTCCTCCAAATCCATACACCCCAACTCTCTGAAACACCGTATTTATTGATTTCCTTGGCGATGCTGCCATCACCATGTCTCTTATTACAAACTAGCGATCTCACCCCTGGTAATAACTCAAAGAATAAAACCCAAGAAATGTCAAGAATTCAACACCTCCTTCAAACTCCCAGAATCGAATTTCCGGGAGAAATGGAAAAAAGACAAGACTTTTTTTTAATGACCCAATCCAAATATTAAATATACAGTGTATTTGCTAGCAGAATCCAAATGGAAAAAGACAGAATCTTTATACAAGAAGGATGAATTCTGCCAGCAACCCACAAAAGGAATTCAAAAACCCAAGAAATGTCTGAATTCCTTATGAAGTTCCTGGGAGGCTGGGACAATGGTTTCTCAGGCAAGCAAGAGAATATTAAAAGTTGTTGTGAGGTGGAAGAGTATTGTGTAAATTGCGTTTGCAAATATGGTTGTTTTTTCTGTTATGAGAACGATGTAAAGAAGGGTGCAAAGTAGATACTGGAATTATGCCTTGGGAAAGTTTTGGTTGGTTGGCTGAGTATGAAGAATTTGTGGCCGTCTGATTCGCATTTTTTTTGGAATGTTCTGATGCTTAGATTCGAATCTTTTTCAACTTGTGGCTTAAGAGTCTATTACTTATGTCCGCTACTGCTACATTCGTCTTCAGTCTTTTCAACTTATATACTATGCATTCTGTGTGTGTGTGTTGAACTGTTGGTTTATAACTTAAGTAGGGTAATTCTTTTGATACCGTGTATATATATATACCGAAGGAGACTTGTGAATCAATTTTACTTTCCCATATAAAATATAAAAAATTTGTATATTAATTATCAAAAATTAACGTATAAAATATAAAAAATTAAGAAATAAGTATATAAATTAAGTATTAAATATTAGCGTATAAAAAATTAACGTATTAGCATATAAAGAGTAATAATCAATTTTACTTTCCCGTATAAAATATTAAAAATTTGTGTATAAATTATTAAAAATTAAGGGATTAGTGTATAAATTAAATATCAAATATTAGCGTATAAAAATTAAGCGTATTAAGGTATAAAGAGTAATTCACATATTATGTCTCATGAGACACTCTCACACGAGTTTTTGCGATTTAAGTATTATGATTTTTTTTCTAGAATGTCCGATATTGTTGCCCATATTTCATTCTAACCCATAGTTTTCCTTTTTTTATAATTTTTGTTTACATGTTAAATGATGTGCCATTATTAAACTAAATTAAGCATTAAAAAAATAAGAAATATATATATTGCCGTTAATTATATATGAGAAAATGAATTTAGAGTCAATAAAGACGTAATAAGATCCATATTTCGGATGTAATCTCAAAGGATATGCTTACCATATACCAATGCCTTAACGTCTTTAACGGCCAAAAGTAAAGGAAAAAAAAAATTAAAGGGATAAAAAACATGTTAAAGATAAACCTATCTTCAATAGTCCATTATGCAAAAAAAATAAACAAAAATAAAATGATTAAAGACTAGAGTAATCAATGTTGATGATAAATTATACGTTATGTCACAATTATGAATATCAAATCATAGCTAATTGTTTACATCGATCGTCATGTTTGTATGACAATTATATATAGCAATATCAAATAAGAGTTAATAATTCATATCGTCATTTTTTGTATGCTTTGCCAATCATTATTGGAGATACCTAGGATGCATTATGTGTTTAATTGGTAAAATGTTTCATTCCTTAATCCTTACATATATATATATATATATATATATTTGTATTCCTGGTTTGTTACAAATATGATTGTGAAAACGTTATTAATAGATTTTCAAAACCTGAAATAACTAAGTATAAGTGAAAAAAATGAATGAATTTTTAATTTTTGGGTTTGAAAACTTTTTACTTATATTAATTTGCATTAGAAATATTTGCTCAATTGATTGGCCATTTGGGAAACTAAAAAGAAATAGTCAAAAGTTGAAGGTCGAAAATAAATTACTAAAAAAACAAATTTGTATAAGTTTAATCAAGTGGATTGGCAAAGTTATAATAAAAAAAGTGAGATGGACCCAATTTGTTTGTTGATAATTATTCAGAAATTGACAAAATTGGCAAAAACTTAGCTGGAATCGGGCCAAATCTGTCTGTCATCATGTGGTGTGGATACCTTGTAATATTAATTTTCCCTTAAAAAAAAACATAAAATATCTAACTACTGGAAATAGCTTAACTCAATTAATTAATGATCCATATATATAATAATCCATTCATTACAATTTCTGTTTTTTTTTTTTTTTTTGTGACACTAATAAGATCTATCAAAGTGAATAAGAAACTGATGCAAAGACATACGAAAATAATTTCATGACCAAAACTAAAACACGCTGCATTTTCATTTATTTGCAGACCCAACTCGTTGTTTTATCAGATATCATGCATGCATGGGTGCATGCAGTTGCAGGCTTAATTGGTAAATATGTTTACTGTTGATTAATACTCATAAATAGCTGATCAGTTATCATAGCCCCACTTTCTTGAATTGTCGCCAGTAATCTTATCATAGTTTCAAGTTTGGAATTGAAAGTATTGAACAGGAGAGAGAGATAGAGGAAAGTTAATTAGGTAAATTTTGTGTGTGTGTGTGTGTGTGTGTGGAATTAATTTGTGCTGTTCCAGTGTTTGACGTACTGGTGGGTTTTAAGTTGTTAGTGCATGCGAAGACCTTCAGCTTGGAACTTTGAAGTTGGGAGCTGACTGGTTGGTTGACCAAGACAGTCTAGGATCATTAAATTAATGAAGTTTTTCTTGCATTACAAGTGATCAATTAATGATTTTTTTGTTTCTGGGAAAATCCCACTTTAGCAAATCACCCAGTTTTCCATTCAAACGTTAACGTCGTGTCCCATATATACATTCGCAGAAAGCAAAATTCCATGATCGATGTCACTTGCATGCATCATTAATTTGGGAGATCGATCAAAAATGGCTTAATTAATTAATTCGTCAGTTTTGGAAAATCTTGGGGATCGACCGACCGGCCATGATCAAGTCTTAGATTAATCTAATACCATTAATTCCCAGCTGCATGAGTACATTTACTAAATTCAAAGTTGTAACAGCCCAAAATAGTCTCTTTTTTCATGGATTTATGAGTTATATATAGCTATATATGGGATCTCTCAATATTAATTAATTCATCTTTTATTAGCAGAAACTTTTGTTGCTTAATTTTTTAATTCCACAAACTGTAACTGCCTATAAATTAATCATGATCACATCTGATCTACTTTCTTTAATTCTTAATTTTGTTTCGTCTCATGAAATGGTTTCAATCACTACAGAATATTTTCTTTTCATCTTAATTAGGAACATCGAAAATTATTCAGCAGTGATCAGCTGGCATGCATGCGTTACTAGAATCAACAGAGAATCAAAACTCATTCTCATCGTTAATTAATTTTGTCAATGAACGTACGTACTTATATATAGAATATGCATGATTTTCTAAGCAAATTAATTAACTCATAATCTGAGAGTTCGCTAGCTATATAGCTTTACAACTTACAATTAAGTTACGTAAGTTACGAGTTCGAGTAATCAAGTAGTAAGTGGAGCTCCCCAGTTGATCCTCTAGAAAAAAACGGCTACGTACGTAGCTCCAAAACTAATGGAAGCATTTCATCTTCTTCTTCTTGATATATATCCTTTTTCTTTCATTTTCATCTCTTAATTACAATAATCAAGATTCATTCTACATGAACCGTACTGTTGATTTATGGATGGAGGAGGAGCATTCACAAAATGGGCACGCTGGAACACCATCATAATCCTGCTTAATCAATTTCCACAAGCTACTCATTCATATTTTCATAAATATACTACTGCATGCACTTGGATTGAAGGTGCATGCTTTTATATATATATATATATATATACACACACACATAGCTAATTGACTCCACTTGATCACGTGATCATTCTCTTCAACAATATAATAATAATAATAATCTAGTAATTAAAAGAAACTTTCAATTTCCTATATGCCATGCATTTTAGATTATTTAGAAATTAAGTCTTCATTTGTCATTGTCCTTAATTAATTGCCACCAAGAAAGGTCATGCATGAATACAAGTACAATATTAATTAATGCATTAATATCTCTTTTTTCATTTTAATTGGGTTTAATTTACTATATTGATCATCACCAATATAATTAATGGAGTGAAATCACATATAGATGAAAAAAAATGAAATAAATAAATAAAAATAAAATAAAATTAAGCAATCGAAAATAATAATAATAATAATAATAATACCTGTACTTCTCCAAGAATATAGAAGAAAGAAAATACTAAGGGAAGAAAACAGCAAAGAACAAGTCCAAGGATGGATGCCATTGTCACAGCACAAAAGAATACCAAAATGTCAAAAAACAACAAAATTCCTGTCATCCTGCATGTCCGTACAATATCATCATCATATATTCATATATTCAAATTCGCAATTAATTACCAATTATGTATAGATCATTGAAATAAAAAACCAAACATTTTGCCTACTAATTAATTAAACTCTTTAAAATATATGTCAGTAGTCTAACCAGGTAATCAAAGGAGCAAAATTTCCAGAACCGAGATCTCTACTGCTCTGCAATAGCCAATAACATCCCAAAGTCCACCAGCACAAAAACATTCTCTCTTTTCCATCTCAAAATTCCTCATACTCTTACTGACCACATACAAAACTCCAATTGATTATAAAGAATCCATTCATTTATATATACTTTTTGTTCAATTTATTTGAAGGGTTTGTCGATAAGAAGGATTTGAAAGAAAAAAGTGCGTACTTGAAGACGTTCCTTAGTATGTCATGCCATTGTTGACGCCGATATTGTTGCATGTAAAGCCATGCAAGATGAACAACGCATTCAATAGCATTAACGGCAATCCACAACCTCATAGGTTTACGCGGTGATTCTGACCTGCCGATGATCAATACGGCAATTGCAGCGATGAAGAAAACAATGGTTTCAACGACATCAATTGTCCCGAGGACAATGGCTACGGTTCTGGGCGGAATTCGTCTCTGTCTCTTGTGAATCTCGTCATGGTCATTCCTATAATAGCTTCACCATTGTCAAAATAATTCGCTAACAAATTCGTTGTCCGAACCCATGCAAACGCCATTTTTTTTATATATGGAAAAGCTTGTACGGGTCCGGCCAAATCAATCCAAAGAATGAATAATGGAGTATGGAGGAAAGGCTATTCCTCCAAACTCCAAAAGAAAAACAAAGTGGGTTTTTCAAAATTCAGATATTGATGATCTTACATTCATCCCACATACGTTATGGATATCGGTTATTGAAATAAGCCTAGATAGAATTAATGTCTAAACTGAAACCATAGATTTTGTGCTGATTTTGTGGTCCTGTCGTGTTAAGATTTCGGGTTGAGCTATGTATGACTGATTGGAATGGGAATGCTTCAGAAATATGGGTTGGTCAGTCTGATTTGGTTCTACATTTTTAGATGTAACAATGCATCTCTACCACTTGGACATGATGAAAAATTTAGTCTCAAAAGAAAATGTTTTCTTAAACTTAGACTAATCAAATGCCAAATTTGTCCAATACAGATTGATGGGGATTTGGTATTAGATGGTTGATTTATTAATGCATTGTTCGTTGAAGCTAATCCCTGGTTGATTTTATGAATGCATTGTTCGTTGCTGAAATTAATCCCTGCTGTCGGGACCAAGAAATTGAGCAGCCACAAATTCGACGGAGGAACCATAGCAGAAGTGTGCGCTGAGGATGAGATAATTCATCATGAACAGACTAAACGTGGAATCCTGCACTTAAAACTCATTATTGGATCAATGAGCTTTTAAGTTATGCAAGCATCAAACAGATGGCTTTAATATTTGCGTGCAATTGAATTAACTTTTGAAACAAATCCTGATGCAACTAGTTGCTTATATTCAAGATTATCTCTGTTTTATCATGTTCAAAATTGATCACTCATTCCTTGGTTAAAGTATAATAATTGTAAAATGATTTTATGCTTTTAATCCCTAATTTTAATTAAACTACATCATTTTAAACATTAAACGGAATAGAATAAAGATAATCTTGTACAGAGGATCTGATATCAAATGCAACTCTCCAAGCTCGTATTAGTTTTCGTAGTTAAGCATATACCGGTAACACGAGAAGTAAGATTTCAGTGACTGGATAAAAAATGCATAGCTAGAACACCAAGTACGTGTCAATTAGCTTCCATTGAAGCACTATAGCTAAAACTTGAAAGCAGTGTACATTGTCAACAATATGTATGTGATTGTTGAAGATTTTTTAACTGTTAGCTACTTCAATTTTCTAAAAGATACTTGCACAAAAATGTACAATAAACATCCACGGCAAAGAGCGGAGGGGGAGACGGATATTGTTTGACAGAAATTCATCTGCCTATGTTCTCCATTCTAATTTGTTCTGTCTTTAGCTAAAAACTATATCCTAATTGAAACGTCAGCCTATACAGTCACTCCTGTTCTATAGAAGCATCAACCTGGGAGATCAGGCTCGGACACAATGGGCAGGGAGGATCCATTTGTGCTGCTAGGCAAGTTTTCTGCTCCAAACAGTCAGCATGGAAGACATGGCCGCAAACTAACACTGCCACCACAGAGAGATCGCTAGATGATCCAATGCCTCCATTGGTATGTGATTTCTTTCGTAAGAGCCTCTCACATATTCCGCATATCATCTTGCCCATACCGTGAGACACTGCATCTCTTCCTGATGAACTTGACCTAATTCTTTCTGGTTTTAGAAATGCTCTATCACAACTCTCTGAAAAAGACAAGTTCCAAGTGAGAATCTGTGAGAGGGCAACAGAGCACAGAGAATGCTCAGACAGTTTCTGATTAAACATAAGAGTACATGCAGGTTCTGCTTCAGAGAAGAATTCCTGCTCATAAAATTGGGTACCAAACTTCATGGGAAACTAGTTTCTAGACTAATTTTTATTCAATGTTAGATAAACCAAATATAGAAACAGATTTTGCCAAATTCTGATAAACACACGTGTTGATTTCTTCAAATTAAAATCAGAGAAAAACTAAGAAGTGTACCGGTAAGCTGTCGAGAGTCATCTGAATAGTACTTATGAGCCAACTTGAAGACTATACTTTCATCAACTGGAGGAGTAACATTTGCTCGCGAAGTTGATGCATCAGTATGATTGCTCAAGTTTCTTCGGTAATACTTGCGGCTACAGTAACGGGGATTCTTATACAACATAGCACGACTAAAGTGGTGGTGATGAGTGGGTAATTGGGAAACTTGTGGTAACTTAACAGAGTCATCCATGATTTCTAGGATGGAAGAAATGGACCCTATTGTACTTCTTTCAACTTGATCAGAAGATCTCTGCAAGAAAATCATGAAGATCAAAGAAACTTGACCACAATGAGAGATTAAGCATAGAACAAGCATCAGAATCAAATTTTAACACGAAATGATGAGGAGGATACAGAAACTTTTGGCTAAAACAGGACAAGAAGGCACTGTAAGTTCTCCAAACCAAACCTCTCCCAGACTCCAATAAATAAGCCAACAAATAGAAAATCTAATGTAAAATGAGAAATTCACAAGCCATAGTAAGTTCTTCAGGACAGCAAGAGGTAAAGCAATACCTGTTCTGGTGATCCTTCCATTTGCGATGAATGTGGCATAACAACTGCAAGATACCAAAAGAAACGTACTTCTCAGAAGATTCAGACGCTTATAATTGATAAGATTTTGGATTTGGAAGTTCCAATTGCGGCTAGAACATACTAGGATAACAAAAATGGAACCAAAAGCTAAATGTTCTACCAAACAGAGCAACTACCGGAAAAAAGTGACAGAAAGATTTAAAAAGTGGATCACGCAGTTAAAGAATAAAACTATCTTACATAATAAAAATACAAAACAGAATCTGCTTCTTAATGAGCAATAAAAGCATAAAACAGAATCTGCTTCTTATCTACAAGAGATACTTCACATTGGACAAACAGGGAAAAGAGCCACCATAAATAATTCTTGCAACTTAAGAAACAAACTATTGAAAAAGGACATGATATACTTAGATATAAATGAGAATAAGTGTATAGGCAGAGAGCGGTGGCAAAATATGATCCATATAGCCGACCTCACATAGTGGGATAAAGGCTTAGTTATTTTTGTTGTTGTTGTTTCAAGTCTACCGGTTCATTAACAAACTGACTTTATTGTCATTAAAGGGTAATCAATGTATAAGGCCGGCAATAGTTTTTCAATTTTCAAGAGACAATTACTAATCCATCTAAAATTTTGGTCAAAAATAAAAATAAGGTTTTAAAAACTATTATCTTGCACAATCAAAATGTGCTCTGAAATACCATAAGATTCTTGAGCCAACATCCATTCAATAAGAATACGTATTTTAAGATCAAAAACTAAATACACATATTTGACTTGTAGCGAGAAATTAGCAATCAAAGAGATGGATGATAGAAGCCATCATATATATAAGCAAGAACTCTGATTTAGATAACATATAAGTCCATACAGCACGCGAAGCATTACAAGGTGTTTCTACTAACAATCACATCTTAAAAAATAGCCATTTTTCTTATAAATAACTTTTCAGTAAGTAGCTGGTTGATATTTTGTTTATAATCCTTCCCTGACTTCTAAAACATTAACAATCACTCAGTTACAACTTCTAAAAGTGAGACTAAGAGTCCTTAAAAATGTGCAGTAGTAATACTTGGATGTGGGCTGTTACACATGCCCTCCGAACAACTCAAAGTAAGAACTATTAACCAAAACTCCAAAACAATGAATCCAAGGAAGTTTCCCTAACATTCTATCCCAATTGAAGAAACAGCTTCAGCCAAAAAGAGTTCTTTAAGAATAGACTAACCTATATAAAGACAGTGGAGATCACATTTTTTAGCGAAATGGGAATCAACCAAGAACTATTTGCTGACAGACAAGAATCATAACATGCTGCTGTCAATATCTCATCACAAACAGATAATCAATCATTCTAAAGTGATGATTATAACTAGACTAAACCACAATGCAGGGTATATCACCCTTACAATCAGTAGATACAGAATTCATCAATACAGACACTGCTCAAGATTGTTCTATATTTCATTTTCAAGTAACAACATAATCAAACAGTCATTCAGCAACCCTTTTCGTGTAAAATAAAATTTTTCTTCAAAATGCATGCGCATTTACACAAGATTGTTTTATTATTATTATTATTATTATCAAAAGCCCCTATAGCAATCTTGAGATCTTTGTGATCAAAGAAGCATCAAAGGAGGCACCATAAAATCAAATACTAAAAATAAAAATAAAAATAATTATGAAAAACAAAAACCCACAAAAAAGTACAATCTAATTTAGACAATAACCGAAATAATGCAACAGAGAATTGCCTGAAGGAGGAGTTTTGTTGCGGTCAGTTCTTCTCTTTCTCTTTCCCATTATCAAATTTAATGTTATATATAAAAAGGAAAATCAAAAAAAAAAAAAACAAGGGGATGTAGATAAAGATAGAGTACTACTCCACCATATTTGCTTGTAAAAGATTAATGAAAAATTTTAAAAATAAAATAAAATCAACGGCTAAAAGGGCACCAAATTACAGGGTTTTTGTGGGGGTTGATTAAGGAGCAAAAAGGGTCTGTGGAACAGCGATGATAGAGCAGGGGACAACGGAGGTACACTCAAGAAACTTAAATGTATATAAATTATATTTTGAGTTTTTTGAGAAAGAAAAATATTTTGCAGAGACGAAAACATTTGTCATCGCTCAGCAGTTACATTTATAGTGTGTGAGTGTGTGAGTGAGTGAGTGAGTGAGTGAGTGAGTGAGTGAATGAGGACAAAAAATCACCAACACTGGTAATTTTACATTCTAAAATTTATGAAAATATAAATAAATGTTAATATTCGACCTCAATTATTTAACATCACTTTTAATAAAAACTTTCTTTTGTGATCTTATTTTAGTCTTTGTTTTAAAAGTATTAAAAGCTAACTTTTGTTTTGCAAATTGTTATTAACCTTGATTGTTTCATGTGTACTTAAAAAGATTTTGCAATTTGTAAAAAGTAGATGATTTTAATGATTTTTAAGAGGACAATATTTCATTTATTTGTAAAACATTTTGACATGAATGGACAAATAGCTAGATAGTAGATATTGTTTTCCAACTAAAGTAATATAATGGAATATTTGAAGTTGAGGAGGGTTTATCTTTATTACAATGACAATGCAACGTTTTTTTAAGTACATATTCATAACTCATGACTATATCTTCTATTTCATTTATGGTTTCATTTTTTATTTTATTTTATAGACATATACCAAATTTAGTACGTGTTTAACTGAAATCTTATCAAGTAATTCGTGGATTCTTTGAATTCTAAAAAATAAATGTTAAACACATGCATGTATTTTCAAAAAATGAATCACAATATAACGTAAAATCCATTCATTCATAACTATTGGAGTTAGCTCAATGTTCGGTCACTTGAAGGATGGATTGAGTTCTCTAAATTTCAATTTTCCTTTCTTGCCTCTAGTATTATAATGCACATGCAATGGTTCAAATTAGTGTTGAGTAGAGATTCTAACGCAGCATTATAAATGTTTTCGATGGAAAATTTCACTTTTTTTTCTTTTTTTTTTCATGTAACTCTTCTCATTAATTTCAAATAGTTTCTCAGCATCATTACAAAATATTATCATTAATTTCAAAATACTATATAATATTTCTTGGCATGAATTAGTAATTATTAATTTTGAATATAGTTTTTCTTTGGTATGTTGTAATTTTTGTTTCTAATTCAATATATCGTATACACTTTTGTTTGAGATATTCGGTTCTAAAAATCTCACGATACAAGCGCCATTTCAGAATTTGAAAACAATTTTCATATTAGGCCCAAAACAACATGGGCTTTCTAGAGATGAACAAAGAGGCGCATCAGATCTTGCCACTGTCCAATTGGTTTTAAAAATAATTTAAAAACTGCCCTAGCAAGCGAAAGGCCGTAAGGTAGATCCCATTATGATTGGAGACAGAGGTGCAATACAAATAAATCCAAGCCCAGCACTTTCATTACTCTTTTTACGTTTACATTATTTATATTGCATTTTTTAAAAAAAACTTAGCGTCCTATCGAGCGAATTCATATATAGCATATCAATTTTAGTGAGCTGTACAAACATCAATAAATTAAAATTATAATTTCAATAGTAATTATTTGCCCGTTGCATGTATAAACAATATTTTATATATTAATTAATTTAATAGGAGTTTTGTATTGAAAAAAATATTCCACGAGCCACATGGCATAATACTCATTTGCAACACTAGTGTGCAATAGGTTGATTATTGGTGAGTTTGCTGATTTGTAAATATTTGTTATGATTTTTTTAAACATCAATGAAAATATAGCTTTTAACTTAAAAAAAAAAAAGGAAAAAAATAGTAAGAGTGAATTGGATATTGAGTTTAATCATGCACTTCCTTTCTAACAAACAATGCCCCAATCTGAATATGCCAATTAAATTAAACATCTCACTCCAAAATCACGTAATATTATTTTACTCCAAAATGCCCATTTCCTAGAAATATAAGTTCTATAAATGCGAACTTCTTTAGTGCAAAAATAAAAAATAAAAATCATTAAGTTGGAAATAATTATTTTTAAAATTTTTTTGTAATAAACTCTTAGTTAGTTAGATCCCATTTGAATTGGGTCACACATGGCCTAAATTTGGATGGATATTTGAATGGTTGAACTTAAGCATGAAATGAAAACATGAAGGTAGGTTAGGTGGATACACTGAAATGGAGTTTTCAACGACAGGGAAGGGAAGAGGTGGGGAGGTTTATTCTTTTATGTGTAAAGCAAAAAAGCTTTCTTCTAATTTCGATCCGCTTTCTTTCTTGTCTTTGTCGTTTAACATTCTCTTTTTAAATGACTAGAAAATTCTGGTTTGTTTTGTTGCGTAGAGCATCTTCTCATCTTCTGTTTTCCATTTACCGTTCTCTAGTTATTTTCTCCTTTCTTCAGACTACCCGTAACATCCATCCATATTTCCATTCCAACACACATCAAAGTTGAAACCCACCGACTTTTCCTTAATTAGCACAAAATAATATATATATATATATATATATGTAATTAATTTCCTAATAATATCAATATTTTTCCGGGTCATAGCGTGATCTTCAATTTGGTGTGCTAATTAATTACAACTTTTTGATGAGGGACCATAGAATTGGCATGATTATGTAAAACACGATTAAGTATTCGCCCCCTAATCTTTTATGTGATCAGAAATGATACGATTGCTAATCCGTCGCTTGCATGTACATGATACATTATTATTTATGCTATTTGTTATTAATCTTTGTCGGTCTTCTATAAAGCAGATTTATTTATGTAACGTACGATTATTAATCTTTGTTGTCGGTCTTCTATAAAGCAGATTCATTTATGTAACGGACGATTAATTTTGAATCGTGATTTAAAGTGTGATTAATTGTCTGCCGATCCATGTATGAATCATTTTTACATGAGTTTTTTGGGTAATATATGTATCATGCAAAGTTGTTGATTATTCTAATCAACTGCAAATCTCGACAGAACTGCTAATACTATGGATCAATACTGTGCATGTGAAAGAATTGTCAACGTTCTGCATCCTCAAATCAAATAATAGGATTGATTTGTTTTCATTTTTCAAGTCAAATATTGTTGATAAATTGGTTCATATGATATACTTCTAAGTTCTAAGTTCTAACCGCACCCAAGAACTGAGCTCCCTCTGCAAAATCTGTGCACATTACTACAAAATGGGGAATTTAAACCGCCTTTTTTACAGCGGTTTGACATAATCTGGTGTAATTTATAAAAATACGGTGGCATTATCGTAATATTAAACAAGAATAGTACACTTTTTACACCGGTTTTCTTATAACCGGTGTAAAAAGTTACTACTGCAATTAAACATCCCTCTTAAGTCTCCTTCTATTATTTCACACGACCAAAGCGATGAGAAGAGGAGTGCATAGCTCAACAAAGACGAAGACAAACTCCCTCTCGCCTTAAACCCCTGCTTCCCCTCACTTTCTTCCTCTCGCCGAGTCCAACACCGCTCTGACCGAGTCGGACTCAGGACGGAGCTCTACGTCCAGAGCTTGTGCGATCGCGTTTCTGCTCTGGAGCTGAGCTTTGACCGACTGGCCAGAGAAAAGAAACGAAAGATCGGGGAGAGGAAGTACACTTGGACAGCGGAGATTGCGGATCCCGAGGAGGACGGATCTGTTAAGAAACGCCCAAGCTGGAGACAGATCGGGAGAATCCAAACAATCGGAGAAAGTTTAGATTTTACTTTCAAGTATTTCTCATTATTCGTGTGATTATATAGATATTGACTTTTAATTGACATTATAATATTGCTTGTGTATTGTGAAATCTGGTCTGAGAAAATCTGATATTTTTGAATTGTTTGAATAAGGACTGTGGGTTATCTGCTGCTTCAGATCTGGTCTCTTCTCTTCCACCACCAATCAGAAGTCAAATGGGAATGAAACTTCGAGAGAAGAAAATCTTGGCATAATTTGGTATGAGCCCTCTTTTGCATCTGATTTATAGACAGGAAATCATCCATGTGTTTGCATGGTTTTGGGTATAATGTACCTTTCTTTCTAGATTAACACTTGAAGTGCTCTAAACATCCTTAAGGTTGACTGGATATGGCTTTTTTTGTCAATAAATTAACGAAGCATGGAACGTTTGTGTCATAGGTCGAGTTATACAAGAAGCGGTAATTGGTTCAAAAGAAGAGGCTGCAGAATGTATGCGGAAGATTATGAGAAACAGAGTTATGGTGTCAAGTTCAAGGCAGGCGGTTGCTGGGCTATTGACAGTTGGTGTGCTTCGTGGAGCTCAATATGTTGCAAACAAAATTCAGAAAGCCTGGAAATCTTGGAAGTGATCTTTGAGCTTATTTTGAAATCAAAGGGAAGATCAGTAGTTCGATCAATGACCAAACATTTTTTTTGGGATGTTTTTGCTTTTTACACCGGTTTTATTAACCGGTGTAAAAAAATTGCACAATCTACACAGCCTATATTTACACCGGTTGAGTTTTTAAAATAACCAGTGTAAATAATCGAATTTAACCGGTGTAAAAGAGCATTTTTGTAGTAGTGGCAGTAAATTAAAACCCAAGGAAGAAAGAAACAATTTGATGGTATTTGAAGATGCCAAGCTCTATACTATCAAATTCTATACTGGCAATGTTGAGAGAAAACTGAGGCTAAATAGTGAAGTTTCCAGTGAAAATCAGAGCGAAAATGGTGGGGTGAACTGGCAATGGCAAATATATATATACGTGCATTTTACAAATCTTGGCATGAAGAACATTCATTACAGTGTCGACGTTTTGTCTAATAAATGGTTAGAATACAATGCAGAAGGTGAGATCTTAGAGGGGTATTGGATCCTGCTGATTCTGCTGAAATTAAGAACATGGGTTTCAGGGTCCACTGTGACCCCGCACCATCCATGACAGCACAATCTTAACCTTCCATTCATTCTTCCAACTAGTCTGTTGTCTGTTGTCTCTTCTTCTTCAATATGATCTCGACAAACAAACAGCCAACTTCCCACACAAACCAACATTAACACTATAACATACATAAAACTTACCTAGACAATTACTGTACACACAAGTAAACAAATTGGAAAGATGAGCGCCGGCTAAAATACAAAAAATGGCCCAAACTGAAAATTACATGCAATATTATCCCTTTTGGAGGTTTATGCAACCTGTGAATGAGACTCAACAAAGTTCAAGAACCGCTCAAATTCTTTCTTGATTATCTCTAGCACAAAAAAATTTCCGTTTTTCATATACAGCATCTCGTAAAGATTGTGAATTATTGACAGAAGAAGAAAAAATGGAATGCGTATAAATTAGCTGTTGAGGATGCATTTTGAGTCAAAAAGTATTTCTGTTCGTTATTCTTTACCTTTATTTGATTCTTCCAATCGACAACTTTCGTGTCAAATGCATATTTTTCTACTCAAAAAATACATTGGATTCCTTATCTTGTTTATCTGAATTCTGAACATAGGTTCGTTTGCCTTAAGTTGATCTTTTATTTTTAATATACAAAAATAAAAAATCAAGCTTCAAAAGCTAGACATGTGTATAATCTTTTTCTTTTTTTAAAGTGCATTAAAGAAAAAGGGAAACCATCGGTTTTAGATTTTATGTATCATTTTGTTTATTATTTTATCTACCACTCTTTATAAATGTGACATATTTTTGTTTAGACAAAACTAAAGCGTATCAATTAATTGATGAACTCTAAAGAATAAATAATTATATACGTGTAAAAATTCTATATAATAAATCAGGAAATAATACAAAAGATATATTGCGGAAACAATCATAGACAATTTGCTATTCATTTCTTGAGTACTCCCACAAAATAAACGGTTTAACATTATAAATAAAAAGTTCAATTCAAAATCCTTGTGGGCTTCTTGTTTTATAATCTATGGGTGTGGGTTTGGATGCAATGAAACTGTGGGCGGAGTGTTATTTTCCATTGGTGCTCATTCTAAGCTTCTAGATGAAATCATTGAAGGATGTCATTTCTTTCCCTTTAAAACGATTAAACAAATAAGCAGTTGCATCAATGGTTCCACATCATCTGCAATCATGGTTAATTGCCATAGGATGAAAAAACTTGTGTGACAACACTACTGGAATTAAAATATTAATCACGCAATGCTCATTAGATTTCACTGCTATCATTTTTGGTTGAGACTTAAAAAAAAAAATTGTCCATATTAGCTTTTCTAATTTTCCCAACGGCTCGCTCCGTCCTTCACGTCACAAATATTATATTGATGAAAAGTTGCTTGATGATTTTGGAAAATACGAAGAAACCCGTCCTTAAAGAAATTAAAAAGAAAAAGAAAATTAATGGGGGAGTTTGATGTTGGCTTTTTGTAGTACTATGCTGGTTTTTTTTCTTGAAAGGCACAGTAATAAATGATTGATAAATAAGTGAACCATAAAATTTTATAATTTTTAGATGAAAAACATTAATGACTCTTTTTTTTTAATTTAGAAGATAAAAAAAGCTATTACGACGACAATAACAACAACTGCTAAACTTTTATTTCAATATGTTAAATTGGTTACATTAATTATATTTTGTCACTATATTGTATATAATTGTTTATAATTTAATATATCATATTATTTATATTTAAAAAATAATATATTGAAGGTAAATAATCTGTCTTCACTACACCAATAACTATACCAATAACAACTACGTGGGGTGATTACATGATATGGGATCCTCTATTTTAAGAGTATAGTATTTAGTGTTTAAAACATTTGGCTAAAATTACGAAGTAAAATTATGTGGTAGGATTTACTCAGTTAGGATTTAATAATATAAATTAATTTTAGTTATATTTATATTTTTAGTGGTTTTAGTGAACATACATAAAATAAGATATATAATTTTAGATAAAGAATCTTATTTGCCGATTACATGAATCATATTCCATTGTATTATATTTAGAGAAATGACAGGGGAGTGAAATTCTGAAGTGAAATTCTGGAGTGACTGGCAGTGATAAAAAGACAAACTAATCACTGCCAGTCACTCCAGAATTTCACTCCCCCTGTCATTTTTCTAAATATAATACAATGGAATATGATTCATGTAATCGGCAAATAAAAAGACAAACTAATACTCTAACCAAATGATGAGTGAACCGTAATGGGTAAGGGATAAGTTTGTCTTTTTATCACTGCCACGTCAGTCACTCAAGAATTTCACTCCCCCTATCATTGTTCTTATATTTATACAACTTATTTCTATTTAATATTATCATGTCTATCTAATGCTCAAAACTGTTTCGTTTTACTAAAATTAGAATTAAAACTAGGTTGTACATTCTCTTAACTCCCTAATTTTAATAATGAAAGAATGGTACATTAAACAAAATAGTAAGACAACATAATCTTAAAAATAATATCCAATCTCTAATTTTATATGAATTAGTACAATACGACTCCATGAATTGTGGAAGTAGAGATTAGCGAAGGAATAAATTAAAGCAAATTTAGATGAAATGGTAGTAAAATAAAATGAAAGAATCCGAGAAGAGATTCGGTGAGATGCGTTTGCCGTTTGGTTGATGCTTTTTAAGTTTTATCACTAAATGCTCCACCTCAGCTTACACTCATTGATGATGAAGCAATCGGACAAGATAATATCGAAAGGTTCGTTTTAAAGGAAAGTAAGAATAAATTCCACAAATTAATCCTTTTTTTTTTTTTTTACCGCTCTTATTACAGATTTTCAGTTGGATTTCTAATTAACCTATGACGTCGAAATCCTTTGTCAAGTTGATTTATTACTTCACTTAACTTTTCCATTTTAATCTTATCTTCTTGTTCTCGATATAATTAATATGTTTAATACTCGAATTGTCCTAAGTTATATTAATTAAAATTACTTCAAAAGTTATTATTAAATTTTTTTCATTTTCGTATCCAACTTTGCGTTCAATTTTATATAATATATTACAACTGCCACTGACGCACAAATCACAATCTACTTTTTTTTTTTAATATAATTTTTTCTAGTTGTTGAAATATTATTAATATTTTCCTTGTGACATTTGAGAATTTGAAATGAAAATAAACAAAAATAAAGGGAAAAAAAAGTTTGAAAGAGTCAGAAACAGCAGTTAATCTAATTGCCTAGTCTAGAACTTTCTTTGAGCAGACGTTGTTTTTACTTAGTATATTTTTATTCTAAACTAAAACTAGTTTCAGCTAATAATGATAATAAATACGTTTATTAGTTTTTGTCCATTGACTGCTATTTTTAAGAATTGTCTTTCATTTTACTTGTGCAATATTTCAATGTACCTTTCACATTCTCATTTGTTTTTTAATAGGTTAATGATGTCTTTTATGCAACATTATAATTAGTCCTATCATTACTTAAATAAATGAGTATTTATTATAAGTAAATGATAGAATAGTAATAAAATTCTATGTAAGTTACAATTCTCTATCTTCACTCTTTAAAATTTTTACTACTCTTTAATTACTATAACATAATATAATCTTTTAGATACAATAATCAAACAAAAATATATTTAAATGATAATATACAATAAGAATTACAAGTCATATTGATAAAATTGCTTGTTTTGGGATATAGAGTAACTACAGCAATAAACTCTTTTTTTCCAAAACAATACTCTATTTAAATAGGGTAAACTACTGTCAAATCTCTTATGATATACCTAATAAATCTTTTATCTTTTCCTCTCTTGTGCGATTGACAAAATTAAGTACAAATATAACATACTTAAAGTAGAAAAAAATAAACAATTTATGCATAATTCAACTAATTAGAGAGAAACAAAAAAAGAGAATTTTGCAAATAACGATTTTGATTTATTTTTACTTTCTTTATATATAAAAATAAGAATGACATTTTACAATACATAAAATGTTATGTTTTCAATTTTGTAACGAGATAAAAATTAAGGCTCTATTTGGAAGGCATTAATTCAGTGATTTATTTCACAATTACAAAATGAGTTGTTTGTTTGGTTCAATTTTTCCATCAAATTTTTTAAAAACAAAAACAATGCTACAGTAATTATTTTTGCTACAGTGTTTTTTATAAATAAAATATTAAATTTGAATTTAAATTTTAATAATAAACAATTCTTTCTATATAATTCCCATCAAAATAAATTAATAAAATATTAATTCAAAATTTAAATTTCAAATTTTTATTAATAAAAAAAATCTTTCATACAAATCCCAACAAAACAAAATCATTCATTCCAAACACTCTAAAAATATACTTTTCTCATAATAAATCCCGCAAAATTTTTTTTCGTGATATAATCCAAAAATACCTCATCCAAACGTAGCTAAAATTTTCATACCTTAGAAGTTTATGAGTTAGTTAAATATACCATAACGGAATTGACACCAATATACCAATTCAAATGGTGTTTGCAACTCATTTTGTTAAAAGCCAATCCAAAACTTTATTATTTTAGTAGTATACATATAGTCACAATTGAATTAAACGAACGGTCTTGGTCCAATCCAACGGCGGTAAAAAACATAAAAAAAAAAACTTTTCACTAACCGGATAAAAAAAAGGAAAAAAAAAAACACAAAATGGAATATTCTTTTTATCTCTAATAGTGCATTAATAATAATCCAGGAATTTGTAATTACATTTCCTACCAATAAAAAAACGAATAAAAAAAAATTTTTTCCAGCGAAATACCCTCCAACACCACCACCCTCCCTCATTCGTCCTGCAAACATAAGCAAATGAGCATAGTATATAAATAGCAGCACCAGCGGCAACACGAACACGCACTCCCATATTCAAAGCCACGCACTCCATTTTAGTATCGTTCTCTTAGTGAGCCTCCGCAAACTTCGCTGTTTTTTTTTCTCTTTATATTTCTCTCTGTAGATCTTTTTTTCGTTTTTCGTTTTCGTTTTCGTTTCTCAGTTTTTGAGTTTTTCAGTCACGGCGTTAGAGAAAGAGAGGAGATGGGAACGCAGTTATTGCCAGATCTCGGAACGGAGATTTTAATCCCGTTATGTGCCGTGGTGGGTATTATCTTCGCGCTTTTCCAATGGCTTCTCGTCTCTAAAGTCAAGCTTTCAAATGACAAATTCAATCCCGCCGCCGACGACAAAAACGGCTTCACCGACTCTCTTATTGAGGAGGAGGAAGGAGTCAACCAGGATATCATCGTTCAGAAGTGCGCCGACATACAAAACGCCATCGCCGAAGGTATATAATGCACCTATGCACGCACTACAGTATCTGAACCTTCACACGCTCAGCCTTTCACGTGAATACACGCACTAACATGCACAAGAGTATTGTGGTTTTACAGGATTGGATGAGTATTTACCTGGATGTTATTATTCCTATACGTTTTTTTATGTTTGTATTCGTTAAAGTTTGGATCTTTGTCGGCTCAATGATATTGGAGGTTTTTTTGTGTTATGATATGCGTTTGTTTGTATGATCATTTGTATATTTGCATATGCTCATATGACAAATTTGTTTTTTTTTTGTTTAACGTACGCCACTCACGAAATAATAATATGTTTCCAATATTTTACTTTTTTTGATATAGAAAAAAATTATGTTTTTGTAATTTTAGGAAATGAACTGGTTTGAGGCTTCATCATGGTATGAACTACAAATATTTAATTTTAACACATACATATTATATATGCAAGATTTTTTTTAAAGATTTATTCTTTAGTATCTTTCTAATTTTTTTGCGAGGGAATGGATATCTGAGCTACAAATTGGATTTTACCCTGCAAAGGAGAAAACAATTAAAGTTCCGTTTTTATGCTATTTTCTTTGTTTAGCTTGTGGGTTTTAATATTTGTTTCATTTACCTTCAGCTATGCTTTTGGGTTGTTTGGGGATTGAAACTTGAACACTTTTTTTTTTCTCGTTTTGTTTGATCAGAGAAGAGCTTTTGTTCCTAGTTATTTCGTTTCGCAGCCGATATTGTTTTATAATTTATTAATTGGTTTGTCTTGTGGGGATCTGATTTTCTTCAATGGTTGGCGGTTGGTGTCATATCCTCTTAGTGGTCTGATGCTTCTTGTTTTGATAGCCACGTGTGTGCAGATTTCAGCTCTGGTCTTTGGTCTTGGTCTTTTTTTTAAAAATTTTTTATTGTGGTATAGAAGTTATTGTTATTTTGGCTGGCATATTGTATATCCTTCTTGAGGATTAGTAGTGCAATGAAGTCAGTTGCCACATAGTACTCTTGGGACCCTCACGTATTAAAGAAGAAATTTCATGACGTATTTTTTTCCTATAGATCTTTTCTTGTCACATCTATTGGTGTTCATTCTTTATCTTTTATATTTATGGATTCATGTTCGTTTTAGATTATTCTCCTTGTTTGTTACATCACCATTATTAACAGTCTTGTTGTCTTCTGAAGTTGCATTTCGCCTTTATATTTGTCATTTTCTATGTAGTTGTCTCAGCATAGGAGTTCCACTAATGGACTCATATGATTCTCAAATCAATTTCTCCTATTTTGTTGCTTTTCCTTTTAAGTTAAAGATATAGGAATGTGAATTTTTGTACTTTGCACCTTAAGTTGAACTTCATATTACTTTGTGTGGCATATCGTTAGCATGGGGAGGCTAGCATATGCAAGAACTGGTGCAGGAAAATAGGCTTATGATTAGCTTGGTAGGGGTGCTTGCATATGCAAGAATTGGACAGGAAAACTAGTTCTTTAAAGAGTAAAATGACATTGTAGATATTTGAAGGTAAAGCATTACAGTATGTTTTGCTGCATATTTATGCTGGACTCGTGCCATTTGCCATGGCCTTATTCCAACTTAAGCCTGTGCTGTCGGTTGATATTTTTGTGGCCGGGAGCTATTGCTAGATGTGTTGTGAAAAATGTATTAATAATTGATTATATAGACAAGAATATGGCAAATGCTTATCATTCACTTCTTTATGTAGTGGTTGGATTTGTTTAGAGGCTAGATCAACTTTATCCTGATTCTCTCGTATAGCTTGAGGAGGTCACATCATCAGTAACTTCTTTTCGGTTCTTATTTTGGCTGAATATACCGCCCCTCCACTTTTTCAGTGGAATGTAATTGAATCTCTTCTGAAACAATTGTGGAATTTTATCGATCTATAGCCTTATGTCAGTTGATCTCTTCAATTTCTACGTACTGGAATTCTTGTACTGATGGTATTGTGTATTGATCTGACAGGTGCAACCTCTTTTCTCTTTACTGAGTATCAGTATGTTGGTGTTTTCATGGTTGTGTTTGCCATTTTGATCTTCCTTTTCCTTGGCTCTGTGGAGGGGTTCAGTACAAAGAGCCAGCCTTGTACATATGACAGTTCCAAATTATGCAAGCCTGCTCTTGCTACTGCTGCCTTCAGCACTGTATCTTTCTTGGTTGGTGGTATTACCTCTGTGCTTTCTGGTTTCCTTGGAATGAAAATTGCTACCTATGCAAATGCGAGAACGACCTTGGAGGCTAGAAAGGGCGTTGGGAAGGCTTTTATTACCGCGTTTAGATCTGGTGCCGTAATGGGTTTCCTTCTTGCTGCAAATGGTCTTCTGGTACTGTTCATTTTGATCAACCTCTTGAAGTTGTACTACGTTAATGACTGGGAAGGTCTGTTTGAGGCAATAACTGGTTATGGTCTGGGTGGATCTTCAATGGCCCTTTTTGGAAGAGTTGGCGGAGGTATCTATACCAAAGCTGCTGATGTTGGGGCCGATCTTGTGGGCAAGGTGGAAAGAAACATACCAGAGGATGACCCCCGGAATCCCGCTGTAGGTTTTTTGTGACAAATGCTGCCTGGAATATCAGACACATATTTACTTGTCTCGTCTTATCTTGTTGAATTTACTTGTCTAGTCCTAACTTGTAGAATGTTTCAGGTGATTGCGGACAACGTTGGTGACAATGTTGGGGATATTGCTGGCATGGGATCTGATCTTTTCGGCTCTTATGCAGAATCATCATGCGCTGCCCTTGTTGTTGCTTCAATATCCTCATTTGGCATCAATCATGATCTGACTGCTATGTTGTATCCACTTCTGATAAGTTCTGTGGGTATCATTGTTTGTCTGATCACCACCTTATTTGCCACTGATTTCTTTGAAATCAAGGCTGTGAAGGAAATTGAGCCAGCATTGAAGTATCAACTTGTTATTTCCACTATTTTGATGACTATTGGTATTGCAATTGTTTCTTGGATTGCTCTCCCATCCTCCTTCACCATATTCAACTTTGGGGTCCAGAAGGAAGTTCAAAGCTGGTAAGCTTCCTTTTGTTCACTCTTGAGAGATTGCTTTTCAGTATTTTCTACTTTTCTTATGGTTTGCAGCTTTCTTTTGTAGCCATGCTTTTCAGTATTTTCTACTTTTCTTATGGTTTGCAGCCTTCTTTTGTATTCACGCTGCTAAGTTGTATTTGAATATTTTTCATAGTTACTTTTGGCAATTCTGGTTGTGTATAAGAAGACACGGCAAGAAACATTGAAGTTTGCACTTTCTCATTCAAATCCATTGTTTTTCTGCTTTAGGTTCACTGGCACTATATGTTATTCACTCAGCATTCAATATGACAGAGATTTTAAGATATTTACTTAGCATTCATATTTTTGAGCACCTCCTCCTTTGAAAAACAAAGAAATCTAAAAAGAAAATGGAGTTCGAAAAGCACATTTCAATCTCTGACATGGAAGAACATTTGCAGGCAGCTGGGCGTGTGTGTTGGTGTTGGTTTGTGGGCTGGGCTTATTATTGGCTTTGTCACCGAATATTTCACAAGCAATGCTTACAGGTATCCAGTTGGCAGCTTTGTCATTCCATCTTGCTGGTTACCTAAATAGGGTTTAGTCCTAATCTGGTTGTGTCATGTTTTCAGCCCTGTGCAAGATGTTGCTGATTCCTGCAGAACTGGAGCTGCTACAAATGTTATTTTTGGCCTAGCATTGGGATACAAATCAGTTATTATTCCAATTTTCGCTATTGCAATCAGCATTTTTGTGAGCTTTAGCTTTGCTGCAATGTATGGTATTGCAGTTGCCGCGCTTGGAATGCTCAGCACCATTGCTACTGGATTAGCCATAGATGCTTATGGACCAATCAGTGATAATGCTGGAGGCATCGCTGAGATGGCTGGCATGAGCCACAGAATTAGAGAGAGAACTGATGCCCTTGATGCGGCAGGCAATACCACTGCAGCCATTGGAAAGGTGTGTGATACCCAAAAACTACAGCAACAACTAAGCCTTTATCCCTCTATGTGGTGGATCGTTTTCTCCATCGTGCTCTATCTATGCACATAATTTCATTTATATTTAATACTGTTGTGCATCAAGAAAATTTTTTGTTACTTGAGATGTCTGATCCAAACTGAATGTTGTCTTCTAGGGATTTGCAATTGGTTCTGCTGCTCTCGTGTCCCTTGCCCTCTTTGGTGCATTTGTTAGCAGGGCAGGAATTACGGTTGTAGATGTCCTTACACCCAAAGTTTTTATTGGTTTGATTGTGGGTGCAATGCTTCCTTATTGGTTTTCTGCCATGACAATGAAGAGTGTGGGCAGTGCAGCTCTCAAGATGGTTGAAGAAGTGCGCAGGCAATTTAACACCATACCTGGTCTCATGGAAGGCACTACCAAGCCTGATTATGCCACCTGCGTTAAAATTTCTACAGATGCTTCTATCAAGGAGATGATTCCTCCTGGTGCTCTGGTCATGCTCACACCCCTCATTGTGGGGATCTTCTTTGGAGTCGAAACACTCTCTGGTGTCCTTGCTGGATCCCTTGTATCTGGCGTACAGGTAATGCCATAAAAGTCTTCTTCATGTTTCTGTCTTTAACCACTATATAAGTGGGATTACAGCTTTAGTTGTTTGATTAAAAATGGTCTGTTTTCTTGTTACATGTGTGTTCATAAGAAGTGCATGAGAAGTTATTCACCAGTGATTCAACTACATCTCATTTTTGCTTTCTGTGGGTTTGACATTTGTTTTCTGGACCAATTTACAGATCGCTATCTCTGCATCTAATACTGGTGGTGCATGGGACAATGCCAAGAAGTATATTGAGGTTAAATTTCTGAAATGGACAACTTGTCATCGTTTTCCTCGTGATTTTGATGCATGTTTTGGTTCCTAAATCCTAATTGAGTTTGGAAATATGCTAGGCTGGTGTCTCTGATCATGCAAAAGGACTTGGACCTAAAGGATCCGATGCACACAAAGCAGCAGTGATTGGTGACACTGTTGGAGATCCTCTTAAGGACACATCTGGACCATCCCTTAACATTCTCATCAAACTCATGGCAGTCGAATCTCTCGTGTTCGCTCCCTTCTTCGCCACTCACGGCGGCCTGCTCTTCAAGATTTTTTAGATTTCCAGAGATGTTCCACGTTTAGTTATATTATCATCTGACGGTCTTACCTGAAAGTCCCACCACTCTTATCTCTTGCCCTCACCTTCTTCTAACGTCATTTCATTTTCCAGTCTTTTTTTTTTTTTTGGTAGTTTTCAAACTTCAAGAAATTTAAAAGCTTTAAGCTTCGCGGAAAAAAGTTTTACCAGAAGGGGTAACCGGAGTTGTAATGATGACCACGCTGGTGATGATGATGATGATAATTGTCAAATCTTTTGTGGAATTTGGACACCATTAATATTCTTTTTAGTAAATGATCGAACATCTTAAATTTTTACACAGTATTTCCTGCAGTCTGAAAGTGTTTTTTGTTATTCCTGTACTTCCTTGTTAATTCATAGGAGTTATTCCATTCGATCGAGGGGGTCAGGTTGGGATGCATTGTAAATCAAGAACACTAGTAAGAAGAAGAAGAGTTGATTTTCGTAGTTCATTCATTGATGAATGCTGATTATTATGCAATTGCTTCTTACGTTGTCGTCCTATGATTCCATTCATGATCATCGGACTGCCAACTCAATGACTCAATAAAAGCATTAGAGAGGCTTTACTTAGTGTTAGGGTACTAAAAAGTAAAAAGGAAACACGACACCGACAAGGTTGAAACTTGAAAATTGAAAGTTGGGCACGAAGAGAGCTTGTCTCAATTGGTATCTCAAGTGTGATTTGAATCGAATCCCACTTGGAACAAGTATTTGTGAGATGCTCCAAGTTCATCCGGGGCACATACGCAATGGAGATCAATGATGGTGGTTGTGCTCAGGAGTGAGGCCGATACGCAATGGAAATCAATGATGGTGGTTGTGCTCAGGAGTGAGGCCGTGGTTGCAGTGAAGTGCCGGGAATACATAGATAACCAGAGACATAAAAAAAAAAAATTGAAAGTTGGGCGTAAATATTCACACTTGTCAACTGACCGTGAGAGAGAGCCCAACGTTTGACCAAAGATTACAAAAACAAAAAATCATGGGTTCGTACGGAAAACGTAACCGACAATTTCTCACGTCTTAGGCGGCGGAGCAGCAACGAAATTATTATCCGACAATTTATTCCTAGAAAAGTTCCTCATTGATCATAGTACCATCCGGTTCCGGCCTCCATTTTCCACAACTCACCATGGTTTCTTTTTCTTTTCTACACCCAAACACTGGCTCTAAAACCCACTCCGCCTTTCTCCGCCACCTTCCATTCCACCACCATTTCCACCAATTTTGTTTTCACCGACCACCAGCTCTTCTTCTCCAGAGCCGCCGCCAAACACCTGCCACTCTTCGCATCCGAGCCCTTGACGCAGCACAACCTTACGATTACGAAACTCAAATTTCCGACCGTTTCGCTCAGTCCTCTAAACTCAAGATTGCCATAATTGGGTTCGGCAATTTCGGTCAATTTCTCGCCAAAGCTTTCATCCGGCAAGGTCACACAGTCCTGACCACCTCCCGGTCCAATTACAGCTCCACCGCCGAATCAATGGGGGCATCATTTTACTCCGACCCACACGACCTCTGCGAACAACACCCCGACGTCATTCTAATTTCCACGGCCATCATCCACACTGAGAAAGTCCTCAAATCACTACCCATTCAGCGCCTCAAGCGAAACACTTTATTCGTCGACGTTCTATCAGTTAAAGAATTCCCCAAGAATATTTTCCTCCAAGCTCTCCCTAATCATTTTGATATACTCTGCACCCATCCCATGTTTGGGCCTGAGAGCGGTAAGGAGAGTTGGAGGGGTCTCCCATTTGTATTTGATAAAGTTAGGATAGGATCTGAGGAGTCTAGAGAATTAAGGGTTGAGAATTTCTTGAAAATTTTCGAAAAAGAAGGGTGTAGAATGGTGGAAATGAGCTGTGCCGAGCATGATAAGTATGCTGCTGGTTCACAGTTCATCACTCACACAATGGGGAGGGTGTTGGAGAAACTGCGGTTGGAGACTACCCCTATTAATACGAAAGGGTACGAGACATTGTTGGATTTGGTGGAAAATACTGCCAGTGATAGCTTTGATTTATATTATGGGCTGTTTATGTACAATAAGAATGCAATGGAGGAGTTAGAGAGGTTAGATTTGGCATTTGAGAGTTTGAAGAAAGAGTTGTTTGGGCATTTGCACGAAGTATTGAGGAAACAGTTGTTTGGGAAGGTGGAAGAGGGGGTGGAGGGGCCGGTATTGTCGAAGCTGCCAAAGAATGGGGCTGCATTGCCGGCTCCCAAGTCAGAGATTGTTGAAATGTCCAACAATTAGGAAGAGTTCTTGCTGGTCCAGTTTCCTTTTGGATGGTTGATCGTGGATAGTCGTGAGTGCTATAATGCTTTACTTTTTTCCGGTCTGTAATGTTAAAAGTTGAAGTAATAATTCGAAAGATCTGATCTTTCTGCATTATAAACAGCAATCGCTCGGATTGAATTGTAACTTTTTGTTGTTTATACTGATTTCTTGTGGCGAACTGCATTACATCGTTTAAAGTCTGAATCTTTCCAGTTCAACTTGAAGTGTATAACCTTAGCTCTTTAGTTTTTCAATCAGTATAGTACAAGTTTAATGTTGCATAACATCGTTTAAAGTCTGAATCTTTCCAGTTGAACTTGAAGTGTATAACCTTAGCTCTTTAGTTTTTCAATCAGTATAGTACAAGTTTAATGTTGCATAACATCGTTTAAAGTCTGAATCTTTCCAGTTCAACTTGAAGTGTATAACCTTAGCTCTTTAGTTTTTCAATCAGTATAGTACAAGTTTAATGTTGCATAACATAGTGAAGTAGTAGTTTATCAAATTGCTTTTAGGTACGTCCATATAATTTAATGTAGCATCTATCACCCTGTCTGCTTTTGAGAACATTTTCTTAGATGCCTTTTTAAGCATTCCCAGTGTATCTGTCAGTTATGTGATCTGCTTTGGACTTTGGTGGAAAGAAAAAGCTAGCTAGCCGTTTCTGTTTCTTGCTGCAGTGTCTGCCTGGATTAAATGCATGATTAATGTAATCTGATATGAGGATTTCTATTTTCTATATATGAGTTTTCTGAAATAGATATCATTTATACTTTTACCATCAAAATTTGGTCTGTTCTATATTCCTGTTATTTTGTTGAATAACAGGATTTCTTGTACGTTACTTGTGGAGATTTGCATCCTAAGACCTTTTGCCAATGAAGCCTGTGAATTTATAGGAAGATTGTTGTACTTTGATTTGCGAAGTTTTCTCTTTTCTTGGAATATATTTTGGGGAAGGAAATAGTACGCTCCTTGCCCACTCCCTCCATTCATCTTCGTGAATTGAGTTGAGACCATTACTTTATGGCTTTGATTGTATTTTGGGCCTAGTTGTACCCTGGGAACTAAAGAAAGACATTACATTGGTTATTAGAGAATGGATAAAAGTCTGTTTAATCCAGGTATCTGATCATTGAGCCAACTACTGTCATTGGATGTCCCAATCTGCTATAACATAGCAACATAGGTTAATTTTGCACTCTGATATAGTAGTGGTCGTAAAAAATTATCATCTGCTGTACCATAACCACATAGGGAAATTTTTGTACTCTTATTTAGTGGTGATCATGAAAAATATCAGCAAGAACTTTGATGTCCCGCTGGCTTAAAACTTGCCAGGACTATGAACTTTGATTTCGTGTTTGTGTGTGTCACTGCCCTGTTTAATTATGTTGCAACATTCAAGAAAATTAATAAACACCCTGCTAAATTTATCCCCAGAGGTAATAGACTCATAGTATGTGGGTATGACGGTGTTCTGTGCACATTAAACTGGATCATCTCGGAGACTCAAAGTTTACACTCACTCTTGTCAAAAGATGGTCCAGGACACTTATTTTTGTGCTACATTTTGGAGGAAATTGCTTACGTTCATGTGCATATGTAACTGCACACAAGGGGATCTGCATCCAAAATGGCAGAAGTAAGAACATTTATGTACTTGTACAAACAATATTTTCTGTAACATTTTCATCGCATTTGCCTTGCTGTATCAAATGCATTTGTTATGATTTAGTCAGGTCAGTGTTATCAAGAGTTGCCAATGCTCAGTTGATTTACTTTACTATTCTTCAACAGGTATCCTGCCATGTGTTTTTCTGATGCAGTAAGAGCCGTTCTTTTCCTGCAAATGGATCCAGTGCTGATGAAGACATTCTAATGGTGTTTAGATGCCCTTTCATGCTGCCTTTTACTAAATATCTGCATAGACGAACACATGCACAAGCTCCCCCATTTGTTGCATCTTCCATGTTCTGAGGGCTTCGTTAGTTCAGAAGTTGAAGTTGTATGCTGTCTATTCCAGGAATTTTGATGAAGCAAAATTTGTTGCTTATTCCACTTTGGTGGTATCCTCGGACAACATCAGAATGGGAGGTGCCTACTGTAGGTCTTTTATTGTTCGGCTTTTCGAAGCATGTTCTTGTATTCAGTTTTTTCAGGATTCACTTTTAGGACTAAGACCATAGCCATGTTGTTGTCCTCCTTAATTGGTATATTGATGTTAAATACATATCATTCAGTTGATAACCAAGCTGGCTTCGTGTGTGCCAATTGTATCAAACAAAACATCTCTGATCCATATATTGGCAACCAGTGTGGTACAACAAATTACATTGTCACTCAAAACAGCAAGAGAAATTGTCTTAGAAAAAACACATTCGAAATTCAGTCATTTAAACGTACTTTGTCTTAGCGATAAATAAGAGTTGAGTTGTATTATAAACCAAGTACTACTGTACTAGTTCAGTTTAACAGCTTCAATTGGTCTCTTTCCCTGCTGATAGTATTTGAAGTAAATTTCAGGGTAGTCTTTCACTGTCTTGTACAATCTAGGCCTTCTGTCATTGATCAGATCCTCAACTGGTCCAACCTCCTGTCCTACTCCTGGTGCACAGAACACTGCCACACTGATTCTCTGTTTTTCTGGGTTGGTCACTGCCCTGTGAACTGGGCTCTTGAAAATCCCATTGCTCATCATCTGCAGGTTGCCCGGACGCCATTCACATACATAGTTTAACAACTCATTTAGAAGAATGTTTTAATTTTCACAAACATCAATCCATCATTGATCAAATGTATGTAAATGATAATAATGCTCAGTTTATTACCTCCATCTGATCACCAACGTTAACTAGAAGAGCATGAGGCTTGATAGGAATTCGAACCCACTGATCATCCTTCAAGAATTGAAGGCCTTCTACGTTTTCGTCCTGCAGAAGAATTGTAATTGCTGTTCCATCCGCATGCGGTTTCAAACCGTGAACAAGATCCGGCCTTGGACATGGAGGATAGAAGTTATATCTAGTATACATGATCGGTTTCTCTCCATATTGGTTAAGAAAACTGTCCTCTGCCAAATCCAATGTTTTTGCCATGGACTTGAGGAGAATTTCAGCTATCATTCTTAGGAATGCTGTATACTCTTTTAGTACTTCCCTGTTAGAAAACAAAAGCTCTCATTAATCAAAACTTTATAAAAGTTTTGATACTAACCCTCTCATTAATCAAAACTTTATAAAAGTTTTGATACTAACCCAAAGTCAAAATTACAGACATTTCAACCGACAGTTTACATGGAATTTCCAATACAATCATTACAAGATATGAAGATTACCGGAAAGATTTGGGATTTTGAGGCCAATAATGTAGCTGCAGGTTATCTTCTGGATTGACTAAAAGGTAAAGTCTGTCTGTCCAATCCAGAGTTTGATTGTCATATAGAACCAAATCATTCCCGTATCCTTGAAAATCATTCGGTCCTCTGGCATACTTGTGTTTTTCCTCCATTGGAAGCTTAAAGAATTTTCTGCCATTCTCTCGTAGTTCATCAAGCAAAGCAAAATCTATTCCATGGTTTACAACCTGCAATGAAATTCTTAGCCTTTTTTCCAGTATCAATAATAACTCACTATAATTAGCTCAAAGTCTGTAAACTTATGCTTCAGTATGAATGTCAAAGGTAAGAATTAAATTCATGAAAGCAATTAGAATATGGTGGCACTTTGCCACTTTCACAAGTTGTTAAACTGAAAACATGGAGAATATTTTCAAGATAATACACAGTAGGGATGGTAAGTTTTAGTGCAATGTATTTGAACCTGAAAGCAACCCCATGAAGTGAGAGCCGAATGAAGTTTTTGGAGTTCCTCATCTGTGGCAGCTGATGAAGTTGACAAACGATTCAAATTAATAACTGGGACGTCCATCAATGGGACAGAGGCAGTTATGTCTCCATAAGGAGTTTCTTTGCATATGAATTTCTCTGGCAGTTCACCATCCTGTGCCAATTCTTGTACCGTCCTGTGGCGGTCTAATTCAGTTTCTGTTCCGGAGAGAGGAGATAATCCTGAGTTCCCTTTCATGATTGATGGTGTTAGATGCAGACTTGCAGTTCAACAACTTCAATTGCTTAACAAAAATTTCCAATATGGAATTGGGCTTCTAGTTCTAATTAGCTACTCAATGAAGTTGCTGCTGTCAAAGTAAACCGAAGACAACGGATTTCGAGAAGGTTGAAGACATAATAGAAGGTGTACAAGAGGAAAGCGTCATCAATTAGGCCAACCAAGAAAACTGATTGTCTTGAGTCTTTGATGTGTATCTCAATTTTATAGTCATCATGGCACAGTTTAATGTAGTTTTTTATTTATTAATAGCTCAGTGCCAGATTGCCAGCATGAATAATATGCCAAACCAATGATGCCCTTAATTGTAAAGAGCTCAACAAGTGTAAATTTTTTTATGAGTATTGTAACATTTCTCTGGAGCGTCCGCCTTAATGGCATCTTCTTGTGTTGTCCATTTTTGAACTTTGACTTGAATTTTCCAAGAACTAAGGATAGAGCAGCACATGGTGATTGTAAGAATTGTAAGGTTGGATAACTCCATTGCAGTTGTTCCTTGTCCAAGTACTACAAGGCCAAATGCACAAAATATAGATGATTTTTTCTTGGGTTCCTCCAATTTTTGATGTCCGTTTAGTTTACTTGGAGATAAAAGGAAAAGTTAAGAAATTATTAACTTCAGAAGACTCTTATTTTTTATTTTTGAAAGTCCTGTACTCTTACAAATCATTCTATATTATTATAAATGAACTTATCTATGTCACAATTTGGGACTCGGACTGCTGTAGGTGCGGTAAAACATTGATGGTAGGCTTTGGATTTGAATATTAGGGAAGGTAAATACTGATTCGAAGATTTGAACTTCAACCCCAACCTTAAGGTTCTTCGTGTGCCCACTAAGTAGACAGACATTGCCATTCTTAGGACTAAGGGGAGAAGTAGTTTTACATAAAAAATGTAGAGTTTTACAGTTTGAATTGCTCTCTTTAACCGTGCATTTTCTTTGCTTGTTCAACAGTACTCTTTCATCATAGTATATATGGTGCTGATCTTATTTAAACTACATTCCAACCCTGCCATTAAAACTCAAAACTCAAATTTTCAGTACATCAATCAATCTCTGCTCTTTATGATGATACTCTTGGAAAAAGGTATCAGCATAATCAACCACTTTCTTGTATAACAGTGGCCTTTTCTCGTCAATAAGCCCTTGTGCTGGTTCAATCTCGTTTCTATTATCTGGGCTACAGAAAACGGATACGGAGATTCTCTCTTCATCCGAGTTCTTCACAAACCTCCTTATTCGGCTCTTGAAAATGCCATTACTCATTATCTTCATGCACAAAAGAAGCAGTTTAAAAATCCAAATTCATATAAAAACTCAAGAATGAGATAATGAATAAATCAGAGATTACAGAGCAAGTTCATAGCATTATTTTTTATACTGCATATAAGAAATATTGAAGCATTAGTTTACCTCAACTTGGTCACCAACGCTGACTATTAAGGCATGACGAGTTGAGGGAACTCTGAACCATCGACCGTCAATTTGGACTTGAAGGCCCACTTCTTTGTCTTGTATCATAAAAGTCAATGCTGAAGCATCGGCATTCGCTTTGGCTCCAAGTTCAAGAGTAAGTTGTTGAGACTTTGGGAGAGGAGGAGAGGAGTTAAATCTTGAGAACAAAGTTGGGCATTCTCCATATTGTTTTAGAAAGCAACTCTCTTCCAAATTCAGTGATTTCGCCATGGCCTTGAGTATGATTTCGTTCAACTTTTGTAACTTCTTTGAATATCCAAGCAGAATTTTCCTACCCAAGATAATTAAAACAAAAAGTAAAAACCTTCAAGTATTGATCACTGGAATAAGAAAAAAAGTCCAACCATCAAACCTGAAGTCTTTAGGATTTTCTGGCCATAATTTGATTGTCCTCTGATCATCAGAGGACAAATTGAGATATAAACTGTCATCCCAATCGAGGGATTGATTTACAGTCCTAAAAGCATCAAAATGAGCAGCTGGTTGTGAGTATTTCTGCTTCTCTTCCAGCGGAAGTGCAAAAAATCGTTTAGAGACATCATACAACTCGTCAAGGAATGAAGTTTCTATCCCATGATCAACAGCCTGCAAGAAATGGTTTACAAGAAAGAAATCATGGTGGGATTGAGTTAAATTCACAAAGGGATTGCAAGAAATAGTACAGTAAAAATTGTTAATGCAAAAAAAACCTGTGAAGATCGAACCTGAAAGTAACCGAGTATACTCACAGACAACCTGAGTTTATCAAGTTCTTGATTTGCCTCTGATGATGGTGAATTACTACAACTATTAAGAAGAAGACAAACATTGACTTTAGGTATTTCTAACACCGTTGGAAAGATCGAACTTGCAGTATCCGCATTGTTGACATCCATTTGCTGATTTGCAGATCACAAATTATACTTCTTGATCACAATTTAAAGTGTCCGTTGCTGTTTTTAGCAACCATTAATTTAGCGTTTGGACCACAAAAGGATGGAGTAGTCTTCCACGGAAAGTTGGAAAAAGAAAAAAAAAAAAAAAAAAAAAAAAGGCACATCATTGTTCTAGAACATTCTTGAAGGTCCCAAAGGCCCAAAATAAATGATACATGAACGGCCCAATATCATTAACGCCCAACGGGCCAAAAGGAAGGCTCTTTGTGTACTTTGGTCGGTTTTGTATAATATTTTTAACCACATTATGACTTGTAATTTGTGGAAAATACAAACTATATTTAACCATTAAAATATAAACATCATAATTTGTTGTGTGTGTTTTTTCAATGTGGTGTGGTGTGGTATGGTATGATATGGGAAAGTTTATGCGGTTTAAACTTTAAGTATATTATATTCAATTAATAAATAGAAAAATGCTTATACAGCCATAAAATATTAATATAAAAGTATGAATAAGAAAGAATTTGAGTAATTAAAAAAATAAAAGATGTTACAATATATGGTATATATATATATATATTCTTTTTCATAGCAAAAAATAGTAATGTATTTAAAGACAATTATCAATACTTTCTAGTTTCTACGTTGAATAATTTTATATTGATTCATTTTAATATTACAAAACTTTGTACAATTTTATTACGATTTTACAAAATAAAACCGTACTATACCATAGTGCTTCAATATATCGAAAACAAAAATTAACATAAAATAATAAAATTAAGATTTGCGCACCATGCGTTGTAGTGAGGTGTGGTACGAGAGCGGTTTTGGAATTTTGTTGAAGACCCACTTCAACAACAAAACGAAAATGGTACATATACTTGTATTAATTTTGGAGGGTTAAACAATTTAAATAAATTAAATTAAAATAAAACTATTTGGAATTGGAAACGAACCAAGAAATCTCCAGTTATAAGTTTTAACGGGGGCCACAAACCGGAACTTGACTACCGTGGCAAGCCTAAGGCCCCTTTCTTGATTCTTGAGTTGCGTCTTCTCTTCTCTCTTTTCCTACTGATCGCCACGCTTTTTCTTCATTCTTTCTTGAACACGTGTGCCCTGCCCTGCGCATTCAGTTCAGAATGCAATATAACTTCGAATACTGAAAGAAACACAACATTTTGTAGTCATGGCTAGGCCAGCTTATGGAGCTGGCACGAGTTTATGCCATGACTTGTTCCACACAACCCATAAAGCTTCAATCTTTAACAACTGTTCTAAGCAGTATTTCTTAAATGTTGTACCTATTAAGCACGATCACGCTCTGAGACTAAGAGTTTCTTGCAGAGTAAAAGAGAAAGAACTTGAAAATTTAGTAGAAGCCCAGAAGGAACGTAATGGTTTTCGAGTGAATGAGGGATTGGACCAGAAGGGGGAACTTCTAAGGAGTTTTGAGGATGAATTGGGAGATGGAAATAGGGATAAAAAAGTGGGATTTGAATGGGATTGGTCACCGTGGAAGAATATTCCTCAGAGATATAAGCTCATTGGAACAACTTCTCTAGCGTTTGTTGTTTGTAATATGGATAAGGTCTGTGGTGCTACTGTTACTTCTTTATTTAGAGCATTTTCATGTTTTATCATTTATGTGCGCCACCAATTGAACTTTAAATGGCTTTCTTGAAACAAGAGCTTCAAGAGTTGTTGATGAAATTGAAAATTTTTGTGTTTGACTGCCCTGTTTGGTTTAACGGGTTTGTCTATTACAAATTGATCTTAGTATGTAATGATTGGTGGGATTACAATGATCATCAGCTGTTTTATAAGTGATGCTAAGACTTGCTGCCTTGTGGAATTAGTACTCCTAACTCGATGCATTTTTCACGTTCAAGCTTGAGCCGATCTTTTTGCTTATTGGATAGGTGAACTTGAGTATTGCTATAATTCCGATGTCTCATCAGTTTGGTTGGAACTCATCCACGGCTGGACTGGTGCAGTCGTCGTTCTTTTGGGGTTATGCTATTAGTCAGTTGCCTGGTGGATGGCTGGCAAAGATTTTTGGTGGAAGGTTAGTTTTCCAGGAGCTGGAACAGAGCTTCATAAGATAATGCTTTAGTATGTCCACATATCCATAACACACTCAATATAGCAGGATAGTAGAGTGTAATTCTGTTAATTAACCACAGTAGTTTGTCACGTTCTTGAAAGTTTTACTATTTTGACTCGCTTGGACTTAGAAAAATCCCTCGTTATATAGCTCATGATGGACTTGGATATAGTCTGCGTTGAAGCAGACTCCAAGTTACTTGTTTATATTACTGGTTTATAAAATAATGACGCAATATGGTTTATAGTACTTGTTTGTGCTTATAAAACGAGTGAAAAAGTACCCCTTTTTAATAAAGCTTGAATATTTTCAGCAGATGGTCTAGTTGAATATTTCTCACGATCTTGAGGAAGTGCCTGAACATTCATATTTTAGGATAACAAAATGTTTAAGCTGGTTGTTATCCATATGGTATTCCATGGATGAAGGCAAACTTGCTTGGAAAGTAAAATACCATTTCCCTAATTAGCCAACTTGTATTCTCAATTTTGTTGAGACTCAGAAGCTGTAATCATGAGAAGAAAGGGGAATACCTTTTGTGCTAGCTGCTACTGTCTTTTTATGTTGTATTCATGGGTTAGCGTTTTCCTTTGCAGAAAGGTTCTTCAGGTTGGAGTTCTCACCTGGTCGGTAGCCACAGCACTAGTTCCTTTTGTTGCTGGGTACATGCCTGGACTTGCTGCTTCCAGGATTTTGGTACTTTCATCTATCATATCTCCTCTTCTGCTGGTTGTCAATTTTGTATTTATAATATTTTATACATGTGCTTGTATGGCTACATTGAGATATGATTAGTTAATTGATCAAGGTTGTCTAGCATTCGAAATTTACAAGTTCTGAAAACTCCTGTCCTCCTTTGGTATAGTGTTGATTTCATTCAGTAGTTAGCATAATTTCTCTGTGTTGTCTTTCCTTTCCTCCGTCTCATTCGTTATTTTATCTTTCATGAAAATTATAGGTCGGTATTGGAGAAGGTGTTTCGCCGTCAGCTGCAACTGACTTGATTGCCAGGCATGTTTGACACTGAGCAGAACTTATAGTCATACCTTTTTAGGAGTTTGTACATGATTCTTGAATGTGATTTGGAATTTTTGAGATTTTTCATTTTGTTATACTTAAATATAAAAGAAAATATGTGTGTAGATAGAATACGATGGCGAAATAAGATTCATAGAGCCAACCTCGCATAGTGGGGTAAAGGCTTAGAAGTTTCATAATTAGATGAAGCCTTTGTTCTACATTTATGCTTATTGAATCATTTAAGATTCCAACTCAATTCAAAATTTTGCAGGTCAATACCACTGGAAGAGCGCTCCCGGGCGGTTTCATTTGTTTTTGCTGGTTTGAGTTTTGGAAGTGTCACGGGGTAACTTGCACTTAGAATAAGATTATGAACTGTTTATAATCATTTGGATGTCATATTTGATATCCTTGTTCATTTTCTCGACCTGAAATGTATCTTTCTCCTTTTACATGGATATGTATACCTGTGCTGAATTTGGTTTATTACAAGTAATTGGTTCCTTTCTCATGTAACCACTAGTTTATTGTTCTGTTTGATTTTATTAATTTAACCCACCCTTTCATTAGTTTCTAAAACCTGAAGAATTTCTCTTCCTGTCAAAACGATGAGCTTGAAAACGAAGCGGGCCATGTAGCTTATTAGGAGGCTGTCTGATGAATGAAGATTTTTAACTCTTTGGAACTTTCTTCTAACTCATTACTATTTTTGTGAAACAACAGGCTTCTTTTAGCTCCTCCGTTAATCCAAAATTATGGCTGGGGGTCTGTATTTCTCATATTTGGCTTTCTTGGCATAGCCTGGTAAGTGGCAACTAGGTGAAAATATAGTCCTCTTTTTTTCTGCTTTATCTAGGTTATTGCTTTTCATGTTGGTCCTGCCACACTAGTTAAGAATGATCGTTTTTGAGACCTGTTGATAAATATAAGCAATTGTTGCTTTTTATTAGTGTCTTCTAATGTATAAAACTTTTTTTTCTTGATTTGGACATGCACATCTTATGAAGCAGAAAAACTTTTACCTTTTCCTTATCTATTATTCCACAATTTTATATATCTTGAAACTCTTCAATTAGTCTGATAATTTTGTCATTTACTTAAGGTTGTGGTCCATGTTTGTTGTAGGTTTTTGGCGTTTCAGTTTGTTAAGGATGATGAACCTTCCGTAGGAGCTGCATCCACATCTGGTAAGCAAAATTAGCCTTTTGTTATCCTACTATGACAAGAGCTTTCCTGTTTTCCACAAGTGACCGATGTTGCTGTATTTTATTTGTCAAAATTCACTACAATAGGATTTTACTGTACAGTTACTCTTGTGGTCTATCTATTGAAGCATACATTACAAAGGTGTGGTTACCTGTAATTAACTTCCAATAGCATGTTAACTTATGCTATCTTCTTACTACTGATTAGTATTGTCTATACTTGACTGGAAATTCTTGTGGGTTTTATTACAAACCTCACTCACAATGTTTGATTAGGGAAATCATGATTTTGAATGTAAAGTTTAATGCGTTTAAATTCCTAATTGAGACCCTTCTCCTCAAGGCTGATAAGAGTTTCGCATGTTCAGGACTTCATTTGTTACCTGAAAATAAGTCATTAACTACTTGGTCATTCGAAGAATTGGGTGGATCACTCAAGGTATGGAACCATCTATCTTTTGCTATAGTATGATCCTCCTACTTCTGAAGTGTCTGAATTACTTTTGATTCACATTGAAATTCTTTTAGAAATTGAATTGGGTTACAGATTTTAGTAAAGTTACAGATTTTGATTGAGCACCAAAAGCATTTCAAGTCCTGATTCTATAGTGGTTTAACATTAAAGACTTGATGCTTTCTATCACTAAAATTCTGATTTCCCTTTTGTATAAGACTCCTTACACATTTAAATTTCACTTTTTTTGACAATATTCACTAGGATGCATGTTTACAATCGAGGTTGGTGTAAAAAACATCACAAAAAAAGTCAAAAAATCAACGTGCTTTTGGATTTTACCATTTTTGGCTAAAATACGTGGGTTATAAACCCATGAAAAATGTAAATTTGGTGAAAAATCTAAATTTCACTTTTTTGACATCGTTCATTAGAATGCATGTTCACAATTGAGGTGTGTGTAAAAAAAATAGAGGAAAAGCCAAAATCAACACGATTTTTTACTTTACCATTTTTACCAAAACGTGTGTTATAACCCATGAAAAATGGAGGTTTGGTGAAAATTTTAATTTTCACTTTTTTTGACAATATTCACTAGAATGCATGTTTACAATCGGGGTGGGTGCAAAAAACAATACAAAAAAAGTCAAAATCAATGCATTTTTGGATTTTGGCATTTTTGGTTAAAATAAGTGTGTTATAACGCATGAAAAATGGAAATTTGGTAAAAAATCTAAATTTCACTTTTTTAACACCATTCAAAAGGATGCATGTTCAAAATTGAGGTGGGTGAAAAAACAGGAGGGAAAAAACAAAAATCAACACTTTTTTTACTTCGCTATTTTTGACCAAAATATGTGTTTTATAACCCGTGAAAAATGGAGGTTTGGTGAAAATTTTAGAGTATTTTTGGATAGGGCTTTTTAGCCCATTTCTCATCTCATTCCAAAACACGTTTGTTTATATTCAATTCTCAAAACAAAAATTTTCAACTTATCTAACCACAAAATGAGGGCATTTTAGTCTTTTCAGCATCTTTTAATTTTTTTATTTGTTTGAGTTGACAAAGGATGACTGTCGCTGGTTGACCGCCGTCAGCCACCATTGGCAATGGCGGCTGACCGGCAGAAGTCAACCTTTGACGGCAACCGTCAACCCAAACAATTAAATAAAAAAATTCTTATTTTAAATTTATTTAATAAAATAATTCTTCATATTTCTTTTTAAAACACAACCTGAAACCACGTTTTTCCCAATACTCAAAACAAAACACATATCCAAACATAGCCTTACCTTTTGGACCAAATTACATGCAAGTCTTCAAGCAGCCTCCTATCAATAAAAAAAATTCATTAGCGGAGTCCTCAAGCATCGTGGCTTGGACTAAATTGTCAAGATCATTGGGATCAAGTATTTGCTTGTATTTTATTTGGAAATTGAGAAAATGTGCTATAAGGTAATCTTTGTTGTTTGGTAAGCTTTTATTAATGACTTATATCTGTTACAGGATGTCCCCTGGATGGCATTTTTCGAAAGTAAAGCTGTGTGGGCAATGATATATGCACATTTTTGTGGAAGTTGGGGTCATTATACTTGTTTGTCCTGGCTGCCTACTTATTTTAGGTATCTTTCAGCTCTAATGAATTTCAAACATGATATTGGGATTCATTTTCTATGAGCATACCTGGGATATTTCTCGTGAGGATTTTGTTTTGGAAAAGTTTTATTCTTGTGTGAAGTAGAAAATGAATGCGTATATGATTCCCTTTGTGAAGAAACTGAAGTTTCAACTTGCATAAACTGCAGTGAGGAGCTGAATCTTAACCTGACTGAAGCTGCATGGGTGAGTTTATATAATCTTTGTATCTCTAACTGCTTTTTACAGTCTTACAGCTTAATTGTGGAGTGATATTTACTTATTATACTCTATTGTACTATAAAATCATATTGTCCCAAATTATCAATAAAAAGTAATTGATAAAATCACCTTGGTATGTCCTTAATTCAGGTTTCAGTCCTTCCTCCATTAGCTTCAATTTTTGTCACCAGCATAGCTGCTCAATTTGCTGACAGTTTAATTTCCAAAGGGGTTGACACCACTAGGGTAAGTGAAACCAAAGCAATTATTTGTATTTGCTTTCAGTTGCTGCATTTTGATACTTTTTGTGCTTTAACCAGATGTAGAAAAAAGTGAAAACTAATTTGAAGAAATGAGATTCTTGCTTTGTAGTAAACACTAATTTGATGAAATGAGATTCTTGAGTTGTATAGAACCTCAACCACTGGACACAAACATCATTCTCACAAGCTAGCTCTTATATCCATCTGATTGGTCTTACTGTTAGTTCAATGACTGATTACGGATTCGTGCTAACAGGTGCGCAAGATTTGTCAAACAATTGCTTTTCTCTCTCCTGCATCTTGTATGATACTTTCTTCTGTGGATTTGGGATTGCCTCCATGGGAAGTCGTAGCAATTCTCACTGGAGGTTTAGCACTGTCAAGTTTTGCCTTATCAGGTATTTGATTGATTAACTTGGTTGCTGGAATTAATTTTAGGCACTTAGAAGATGGAAAATGTCTAACTTCTTATTTTTTGTTTTGGGCTTGTAGGTTTGTACTGTACCCATCAAGATATTTCACCTGAATATGCAAGCATACTTTTGGTAAGTCATATAACTTGAAAAAGTATGTTGTGGTGTGTGTGATGAATGATGATCGCTGTTTATGTTTTCTGTGAAAAGACATATAATAGTATGAATTGTATAACTGCTACCTCTCATGCTGTCAAGACTCGTAACTTTTGTCGGGCAATAGAAGGAATTTAGATGCAAGCCTTGAACTTGTGAAAGTATTCTTTTAGAAAGGTGATAGCATTGTACATTCAACCAAAACTTGATCTTTGTTGCAACTTACCGACATGAACCTTTTGTAGATTCCAGTTTGAATAATTTGAGATTATATATATATGTGAATTTCTGAATTCCCAGGGCATCACAAACACAGTTGGTGCAGTACCTGGAATTGTTGGTGTTGCGCTGACGGGCTATCTACTTGATTCAACTCACTCATGGAGTGTAAGTGGCCTTCATTCTTGTGCCTTGAATGTGTGATTACTTCACAGTAGGAATCCAAATAACAACACTTCTAACTGAGCTTTGATTATTTCCACACACTGCAGATTTCATTGTTTGCACCATCAATCTTCTTCTACCTCACTGGTACAATTGTGTGGTTGGCATTTGCTAGCAGTAAATCTCAAAGTTTCTCAAAGAGAGATTGACTCCATCACAGAGTCTAAGAGATTGATCAATGGCTCTTCTTTACATGCATGATCACCTCAACAATTTTGGGGAGCAGTGATTTTCACTGATCATAATAGTTACGTTGTATACACGTAATTATAGGCTTATAGCATATTTTCCCATAGATGGTCGATACACTAACAAACATGTGATTGTAAATCTTGTAGTTCATATTTTCTGCTGTAATTAGGGTGGTCAATAGTATTTTAAATTGGATGTACATCCTCCTGTTGTCTTATCTTATCAAGAAAAAGAATTAAATTGTAGACCATATCTTATACAATTATTAACCAGTGGAACCAATTTTAGCTCCATCTGTTCTCTGGGTTACAACTTCTCTTCAAGCTTTTTATTTTTATGGCAACCATCTGTTCTGTCACCTACAACAATCTAGCTGCAAGCCTGAAGAAGAATGTATGGCATGTGAGCAAATACAATAGAGTAAGGGGCAACGGTTATCGGCTCCGATGCATTTGCAGATTGAGGGTTCAATTGGGGTATGTTCCCATATTTATCCACTGTGAGTTCATTCCCATTTAGCAACATAATCTGGCTGTGCAAGTCTCCATCCTTAGCAGTCAGGTGATACTCTTCTCTTATTATTGAAGCTGTTTTCTTATGTTTAGGTACCAGGATAAACTTTGGTCTGAAATGATGATGTTTGTGTTTCTGTTTGTGGTATAATGTACCTCCATTTGCCACTTTGACCTGTGCAGAGTTGCTTCCGTCGAGATTAATAAGTAGCAAACTAATCCCTTTCTGCAAGCCAGAAACATTGATTATTAGCTTATCAGACCGATGAATTTTATTCTTGGAGATATTGAATCAAGGAATGGACTTACGGATTGCTTTGCACAATGAGCATAAGCACGTATTTTCTTTGTGCCTGTAAAATTCGTCCTTAAAACGTTTCTTCCCATTACTTGGTGCCAAAGAAGAGCACTGAGACAGCATAAAAATACAAATTAGCCATACAGTTACAATGATGTTAATATCAACAACAATGATAACATAATTGTAGTTAGAATTACCTATAGTAATCTGGATGAGGTACAAAGGTTGTAGTGTTGAGTAAACCATAGTTTCCGCCAATCAATGACTGCCGGCAGTAAGTCTTTGTACCATAAGCTGCTGACATACCAAGCTGATCCAGATACCTAGATATCATTTCCAATTCAGTATCTCCAGAGAGAAACAATTGAACACCATAACATAAATTATTCATATAACGGCTTCGCAAGTTACTGCTCCATTACCAGAAACTATACACAAAGGCATTGGAGACGCGATCTCTGCCACTGTTGTATGCCCCTCCAGCCTCACCAACCCATGCAGCTGCAGAAGTTGCAGAATTCTTGAGAATGCTCTGGAGTTTACTAAATGTATCAGCCTCGCCATCTAGATACGATGGATTGAGAATTTTGTCAATGAGGTGATCATCAACTCCTGTTAATTAAGACGAAAAAATTCAAGTCAACACATGACCATTTTGATTATAACAGAGTTCCTAATTTGTATCAAAGTGGCACCTGGTCCTAGATTGTATATGTGATGAGTGACTGCATCTACTGCCTTGTTTGCATTCCGTACAAAAGTTGTAAACCAGTTTATATCAAAGAATCCTCCTGGCGCAATGACAATTGGCTTGTAGGCAACATCCTTGTAAATTTCTTGCACTCTGTTGCGTAATACAATTGTGTCAGAAGCATACTGATCTGCTGCAACTCTCACCCCAACTCCACTCCCACACAGTTCATTCCCTGACGAAAATAGGATGGACACCAAACAATTCTTTAGGCAAAATTTTCATTTCCATAAAATCTTGGTAAAACAGGAACAGAGCAACTCTGTTGTGTGAACTGACTATAATTGGTAAATGTTCATACCAAGTTCCCAACCATAAATTTGGTAACCCTTCTTGACAGTATAACGTATGAGAGATTCGGCATTAGAGGAATCCCAAGCTCCAACAGCTGAACCATCAGACATTATTGATCTCCCATTCAGGGCATTCAAACCAAAGATAATTTCAGCTCTGGATTGAACACAATGGCTTATTGAGTCTCAACTTCAGGGAAACAATGAAAAACAAAGATCAGTTTCACTAAGAAAACAATGTTCATACCTTGATTTGTTGAAGAAGGCGTTCAACTCGTCCCATCTGGACAAAGGCAAGCACCCTTGACTAAAACCAAACAACTCTGATGGACTTACAACAAATGAATTACAGGGTTGCTTATGATCTTCAGTTTGATATATGACCTTATCTTGCAAGGTGCCACCCAGTCTAATCTTTAATGGAGAAAAAGCTGAAAAATCATGGGAAATTACTAACTTGAGCTGCCATTAATAAAAGTAATAAAAGTTAAATTGCTGTGTTTTCAGTAATTATAGAATCAACAAAATCAATACCTTTTATTGCGTTCAAGAGAATTACATTGGAAAGATCCTGCACATAAAACAAAGGAAAGTTTTTTTTTTTAAGAAAAAAAGTATATAAAACAAGAATCTTTCACTTCATATTCGCCCCAGCATACAACTCTCTAAAATTGTCCAAGGGAAATGGAATCTTTCTTGGCTGTCAGAGTTAAAAATATTTTAACACGTAATGAAAACTTACAATCCATGAAGAATGCGCATATTTTTCTGGACACTATTAAGAAGAAGTAAAGAAAACAGCAGAGCAAAGAACCGAACATTTTCGATTTGGACAATTTAAAGATTGCCTTAACTATAACTAAATGAAGTCTCATTAAATGAACACTATATTCAGATGATATATGAAGCCCTCCTCACACGCCCTCTACTGCAGATAAATTCTGTCCTTTTAACTCAGAAAATGAAACCAAAGTCTCAAACTTTTTCAGTGATATTTCATCCCAGATCAAGAAACAGCTCAAACAAGCAATCCTCCACTCAAAAACAATACGAACACAAAGTAACACACGCATAATCATAAACATGAGAAAGCAAACGTAGGAGGAAGAAGATACCAGATTCAGAAGAGAAACATGGTCCCAGCTACATGTTCCATAATCACATTTCTCAGGTGGCCACCAATCCAAGGTGGCACAAATAAAATCGCTATCTATATTTCCAATGGCACTAGTCCCATCTACAAAAACAAAACCTTGGACTGTTCCAATGTCTTTTACAACCTTTGAGTATACAAAAATGGTGCTAATACTAAATATAGACATCCATACCCATACACACAACAATCTCAAATACAATACTAAAAAACCCATCTTAGAAACTTGAACTTACGTTCAAGATCTACGACTATGTCTGTTTAGCACTTTCCTTGGGAAAAATGCTAACAAAATTTTGCCATTTCAGGTTTCGAAAGAATTTATAATGTTGGTAGCATAAAAAGAGAAGCTAACAAGGCATAAGGTATTATGGCAAGATGAGGTGATATTTAATGAGTTATAAATGCCTAAGATGAAATAATAGTTACATGTTATTTATGCTATGCTCCAAAAATATTTATTTTTATTTTGTGGGTATGAATAAGGAATTCAAGATAATACTTGTGGAATTTTTAATATTTTACCATTAAACTAATTTGGGAAATGATTCAGTTGGGAAGTGGGGCCTTTGTGGATGTGCTTTGCTTGCGGAAAGTGAAAAAGGATTGCTGAAGAGAAGGGGAAAAGATAAGCACAGTTTTGTTGGATTGGGAATGGGGAATGGGGAATGGGGAATGGGAATGGGGTGGGGGTTGGGCTCCACTTGGGTTGGCGCTCTGGGACAAGGATTTGGTACATCCATTATCCAACACTCCACTTGAATGAAACAAGATCATGAGAAAAAATCAAAAACTTGCAAGTACCGCAAAGATATTATAGTCTTGGTTTAGTGTAAAGAAAAATTGAGGTGGATTTGGTAAAAATGGTTAAAAATGATTAATCCATGACATATATGTTGGTGAATAACGATAACAAACATTACATTCCCTCCAGAATTACCAGACTCAGAAACATTCCAGTGGTAAGTATTAATCGAAATGGATTCCCAAAATAGAAACGAGATGCAAACAAGAATACTAAGAGGACTCCATATTATAATCTATATAATTTAACTTTTTTTAAAGATATTTTAATTTTTTGATATTTTATGATTTACGGGAGAAGTAATAAATAAACAAACGTAATTCTAATTTCGTGTGATTTTTACCACGACAGTATACTTGAGGTCTAGAAGTGATGGACAAACAAAAACTTGTCGGTGTTTGTATAATCAGTCAATGAATGCAGCATCTGTGGTATAAGGCACAACCCGTGAATATCTTCTTCATCTATAGGACTATAGTAGTATTAATCTTAGCATGAGTACTACTGTACTACTACTCTAACAAGATTTAACAAGATTACGTTGCTGGCGTGTTGAAAAAAGTTCACCTAATTAAAGACACTAGCAGTAGCAGGCATGTGTATATGGATTACTCCATTTAGCTGCTCAAGACAAGACAAGAAAGTCTTTGAGTTTCGTCAAATTGATTTGATTCTTGTGAATTGCAACCGAAATAGTGAGATTTTAACTACCAAAACCTAATCCATTGGAATTCTTGGGATAATATTAATCCTGCATGGAAACTTGAGTTTCCTTCCAACGCCAACATACCTACTTTCTTAAATCACGCATCTCCGTGCCATCCATGATCCACCCACTTCACCAACGGCTGTATACCTGCAATGCCACTGCTACATTATCAAATCACCTTCTCTTGAAAGAACATTAAAAGGGTTTTTGAATTTGGACTGTTACTGTGTGTGTGTGTGTCCTTATTGGTAATCAAGTCTGTAAAAGAAATGGAATGTTTGAATGTGCCCCAAGCCCTCTTAGTCCTTTGCCTATTCCGTTTTTGCACCAATCCATATGTATACAGAGTCTCTTAGTCCTTGGAGCAAAATTAAAAAAATTATTCTATCAGTATCCTCAGTAATTAAATTAAGTTGCCATTCAAAATCTGGGAAAGAACCCATTGCCGGAATTAAAGTTTGCCTCGTGACTCTATCAGTAGTCAGACAATTTTGACTAGAGATTATTCCACATTTTCTCAGTGCCTGCATCTGTCGAGCTCGTCGTTTTCCAGTATATATCTTTATATATTCAAGTCTCATTTCCAGTCGCTGTTGACTCTGTTGATACGGTAAACATTGAACAAAAAATAAGCATATCCTCCATTGCGAGATGTCGAAATCTTAATTAATCCCTTATTGCCTGACAGGATGACAATTTTTTATATTGATTTTTTTTGTTTGTTCTGTGTGCCTGCATTGTGCGAGTTAGTACAACACAACCATCAGTGTTTACAGTGGGATGCATTTCATTGATTTTCATAGTTTCACAAAATTAATGAATGAAGATATTGAGATGCAAGCCATGGCCATTGCAGTATTACGTGTTGAAGGTTTTATCAGATCTTGAGAGTTGAGACCACCACAAAAGTTGTTATCCTTATCGTTTCCGCTATAAAATTTGCTAAAGGGCAACATCATGCTCTACAAATTACAAAAACCAGTGTGTTTATGTTGGTCCACACTTTATCGGTAGCTATAGCTAGCTTCAACCATTTCGGTTGAATTGATTTTATTTTCTTGACAACAAGTGATATTCATACGTTTTGACATATATCGCGGAAACGCAATTAAGTTCAAATCATGTGTCTTTTCTTTTATTATTATTTTTTTTGGTTTGAAGTCTTTTAAATAACTTAGCATGTTTGTGTATAAGTGGCCGATTTTAAATCCAAAAAAATGAGAAAGATTAAGAATGGTAACTGGCCTAAACACGACGGCAAAATGTGATCTATATAGCTGACTTCATTTAATGAAACGAAGGTTTAGTTATTATTATAGTTTTTGAAATGTCTTAACTATTTTGACCATCCTTCTTTAGGATTGAAAGTGTTAGGGACAAGAGTTTTAGAGTGTTTTTTTTTTTTTTCTAATTTAAAGTTAGATTTGGAACTTACAAGGTGGCAAACGAAAAGGGATAACTTTAATAATTGAATTTGGAACCTTATAATAAGTAAACTAATATTTTCTTTTTCATCTACAACCAAACTAGTATATTGATTTGCTAAGTTGAAATTAGAGGATGAGTGTAGTGCTTTTAGTCTTAATTATGATGATTAAAAGTCAATATTTGTGTAGATTTTCAATGGGAGTAATCAGAGTTATGAATCAAACTAATCTTTGAGTTGAGCAAAAATTGGCTCCAATCCAAGTAGTCTCATTCAGTGCTGTCCCACTACAAAACTTTAGGCAAGACAAATTGGGCCGTCTTCAAGACTACATATGCCTCTAATAAACTTATTTAGGCATATTGATAACTTGTGCTTGTCATACATAATTGTCCTTATTGCTGTTTTAGTTTTAGCTTTATCCCAACATAATGCATATCAAACCAATACAAATTCGGACAACAAAAAGGATTTCTTAACAACTAAAACATTTATTTCACCGTATGAAATTAATCATATGAATTATATTTGTTTGGTTATATACTTATATGAATATGAGTGAAAAAATATATGCTCTCATTTCTTATTTAGAGAAAAAAAAAAAACATGTATTAACACGACTTTTTTCATCATCACTTTTTAAAAGAAGTAACATAACTTTCTCATATTTATGATTCTGCCTCATTTCATTTATTCTTTTGGGCAGCAACCTTTTATTCGATTTTGACAAAATTATACAAGTGATTTATGATTTTTATACTTGATAGAAACAAGGAATTCTTGGGGATTTTTTTTTTTGTAGTAAAACATTTTCTATAAGTAATACTTGAAGCCATGAGTTTCAGTATAATATATATTAATATTCATTAGTCGATTAAAATCCACATTCTCTTGAATCTTGGAGAATACTTGAGCCCTTTTTGCCTTTTTTTTTTCTTGCTAGATTTATCTTATAGTTACATCTATTATCTATATAAATTATATTTTCGTGAAATTCTTCCTTTTATTTTTACATGCTTTGTGTCATTGTCACCTACGCTTCACGACCACCTTTAGTTGACCTTGACCCCAACAATGTTGCTCCGAAGCCAATCTTTTAATAATTTGAAGATAAAAAAGAAAAACATGAAAGTAGTACTAGTGTTGAATATCAACATCAATAAATTAAGGCTGATAATACATTCATAATAAAACTTATTATTTCTTTTTTTGTTTCACGAAACATCAAAACATAGACAAAATCAAATGGCACTTTCCCTAAGATTAACTTAGGGAACTAATGCATGTCCACAAATACTAGAAACCGATTAATTAACTCAAACCTAAAAAGGGGGGGGGGGGGGGGGGGGGGGGGGAAGAAAAGCTCAAACTTGCCGAGAATGATTTCACAAGTTTTTTTTCTTTCAAACCAAGAAAACATGATATAGTAATAGAAATTAACATGACGTATAACGCCATATCCAATTAATTATTTCCAATAGTACGTAGCATGCATGCAATATATATATAGTAATATTGTAGCATACGAGCAAAAGCGCTCATGGTGATGGATAAATGCCAAAATATAACTATGCTGATGGAGGCAGGTGAAGTTGTGCGCGGCAGAAGCTCCTGAGCAATGGTGGGAAGAAGGGGTTGAGGGGAAAGATTTTAGGCCAACAATTGTCATCAACACTGATGGCAGCCCTACAACATTCTGGACCAAGTATAGTAGGTTGAAGACTCAGGAAGGAAGTCACGATTTCTTGAACACAGCCTTCGGTTCCTATTACTGCTTGCAGGCATGGGATACCCCATGGTAAGCCCAGGAAGTTGCTAGCCTCGATCCCCACTACGTTAGCCGAGCATGATGGTGCCGACCAAATCGCTAGGAAAACAATGGCAAGTTTTATGGTTGATATGCTGTTAGATCCAGCCATTTCTTTTTTCTTCTTTTTGTTTACTAGGGAATAAAGGGTTACTAGTAGTAGTAGTAATTGTTGAGGTTGTTCTCAATGTGGGCAGAGGGACATGTTTATATACTACACACTAAGACAGTGCATTTTGCTTATTTGGCTTTAATGCATTTCTAATGCCATGAAGTAATTAAGTAATTAACTGGCGGTTTAAAACAATGGAAAAAAATAAATTAAGATGTGAGGTTGTACGTTTGATGAAGGTCTATAAGTTATAACATTTTCTTAAACTGTATATGCATCCCATCACTCTTCAAATTTAATGCATTTTTAATGCTGTTTTTATTTTTTCATGATGCCAAATGAACATGAAGAGAATTTAATTGGAAGTTGAAGACCTGTTTCTAAACGTAGTTTGATTTTCAATAGATATAAATTCTCTTAAATGTGTGTATGACTATGAGTAAAAAGTAGGGATGATCACTTAGTGGATGAAAAGTTTACACCATATGATCAATCTCTGTTGCATTTAATTAGTACTGCCATTGTCATAGCTATATAGTCTGATCTTATGCATGAAAATAACGGTTTTACTTGCACTATATAATACTTTAGTGAATCGGTTTAAAACCAAGGCCACAAGGTCATGAAAAGTGAATTATGTTTACAAGGAAATTAATGAATGGTTGACTTAATTAATCCCAATAAAGAAGATGTGTTGCAACGCTGGTAATTAAGAGAATAATTAACGTGCCTTAATTCGTTTTATAGCATAACTTTGTATACGTTCGCACGGGCACAATATTCCTAATTAAATCAATTTCTTGGCAAAAATGAACTTGTTCTCATACCTTATAAGTTATAACAGTTGAGAAGGCCATGGATCTCCTGTGCCATTATTTGTATATTACCGTATGTGTTAATTTATGTAAAAATGACATGTAAATAACTACTTATTTTTTAGATTTATTCATCATTTGATTAGAATTTTAATTTAATTCTAAAATTTATATAACTAATTAAAAGTAACTCTTATAATCTTTTTATGAAGTGGCACATAAAACTCAAACCGTCGAAAAGTGAGTGAGGAAAAGTTGAATACTCATTTGTAAAGAAATAATCAAAATGGGTACTGTCACACAAGAATACATAAATATAAACGATTTATTACAATATCATACTCGCACATGCTTCTGTCTAAAACAAAAGTTAGACCAAGAAATTAAGATCCTTATTTACATTGCTTGAGTTTGTGGTGAGGCTGCACCTCTGGCACAGGCTTCCAAAACCAATTTAGTGAAATGGGGCTTAATACGAAGCATGATGAGCTTGCATTGATTTAGCTGCGATATTAAAGATGGCTTCCCAACAATTCTTGCCTAAAGAAATTTGTCCGGCCTTTAGGCCTCCAACAAGAATCTTAAGCACATCGATCAGAGCTGCATTCCCAGAGGGTTGGCTGGTATTGCTTTCCAACACACAAGTATTTGGTTAAAATCGCCGGATCAATGGAATTGGACGGGATAGTTCCCGTCCTCAGGCAATTGTCGGTCTTCTGCTGATACTAGCCCAATGGGGAAAAGAACTGCCAAAGATCCCAGGATCAACATGCATGGAACAACCCATGCATGATGAATATAAGATTTCGTAGTTGGGATTGATCATAATACTGTCTTTTTATCAGACAATAAAATGATAAATTTATAGTACCATTTGGAAATGGACAAGAGTTCTTGGCTTAAATTTGTTGTTTAAGGTCTCTGAATTATGTGTTTGGTTGTATATAGTATATTAGTATGTTAGAATTAGATTCATCAGAAAAATACCAAATTAAGAATACATGCATTCTGCAAGCACTATGGTTAGAGCTATCATGCATTAACCTTACATGCATCAAGATTTAAGTAACAATAGTCAATTTAAGTGATGAATCCCCAGGCACGATTTATGTTGTGGTATCAACTTTTCCTCTATGGTTTGAGTGCATGGAGTCATGGAGATGTATCTTTTGATTCTTTTTCTTATTAGAGAACAAATTGATGTACAAATATACTTGCAAAGGATGTGCATTAACTTAGTGGGAAATTGTGCACGCACATTTTGTTAAGAAAAAGATCGATAACGTTAATTTACAAAAATCTTGTTGAGTTTCCTTAACAATTTATATATGGCGTAATGCAATGCAAATACATATACCCTTTCAAGTTTTGCAAGTAATCGACATTAAATTCATCAAACCTGCCAAACTCACTAGGTGAAGTTAATCAAAATGAAAACAAAAAGTACTACTAATTAAGTACTAATCAATATATATATATATATTCTTGGATTATGTCAAATAAGGCGGTGCAAAATGAGCACAATGGTTCTTGAGCTGTAGTAGACATTTGAGTTGAAAGGGAAACATTATTGGCCAGCAACTGAGTTTGATACTCTTGATACTCCAACAGCAAGTAGGAGTCGGTCTGTTGTGATGATCTTCTTGGTGAAGAAAGTTGTATATTTGAGTAATGCAACCGTATTCAATAATTCTTGTCCAGCTATGGGCAACATCAAGAAAAGAACAGCTTGGTGGAAGCAGTCCCGGCCCTCTTATACTAACAACCGGACGATACGATCGTTCCGATGCCATTGATGGTGCCAAAATATTGGCCGAGACGCTGCCTAAAATTAGCACCACTACATGTACAAAGATCCATATACTTTGAATCATGGTTGTCCCTTTTAGTTGATGAATGAAATCTTTAATATAGGTATCGTACATGTGTTAATTGCAACAAAACTTGACATAAATTGGTGTTTTTGTAGTTCAATTCTTGTGCCATAAACAAAATTAATGCGGGTGAAATTAAGCTACATATATAGAGCATTTCATAACTCCAGACATTTACTTTGGAGGTTTAGGAAAAAGTAACGTCAATCTCTCTCTCTGTTTTTTTGATTGTTTTTGGTTATAAACCACCACATCCCCCCACCCCCCCCCCCCCTCCCCTTTTAATAGCATTTTCTCCCCCCTTCCCCTATGTCTAGTATTTCGAATGTCTTGTCTTTTTTGCAGTGGTTTCAAACAGTGTCAAACGTTAGTACAAAATCAGAATAAAATTCACGACGAAAGTACGAAACGCCAACAGAGGATCCAAACAAAATCCACGACGAATGAGATTCCAAGTATAACTCATTGTATTAATACAATGAGCAATGATAGGGGAGTGAAATTCTGGAGTGAAATTGTAGAGTGACTGACGTGGCATGTGTAAAAATACAAACTAATACCCTAACCAAATGATGAGTGAACCCTACTGGATAAGGTATTAATTTGTATTTTTATACATGCCACGTCCACAATTTCACTCCAAAATTTCACTCCTCCTATCATTTCTCTAATAGAATATATTAGGATTCATGTAATAGATACTTCAATTCAAACCATAAAAAAAATTAAGTACAATGCAAATCAACCGATTTTTTGTTTTTTTTTGAGCCCATTTATGTCCAAACAAATTTCTTTTTTTGGGATAAAGGAAGTTTAGGCCCAAAGATTCTTACCGTCGTTGTGGTTAAGGTTTGTATATTAAAGCCATTAAGGTTTTCTACGTCACAGCCCAACACAAGATGTTGAGAAGGAAAGCCAGCAAGATTGAGGTGAAACTCGACGACAAAGAAGAACTCGAAGAAGCCCGCAAACGCGCCGCCGCTTCTTCCACAATTTCCCCCGGCAATACAACCACCGCGGCCTCTACTCTCCTCCAACACATCGACCGCTCCTCCCTTAACCCTTCCTCCAAATCACAGCGCATCGGCCTTTCTCCTTGATCCCATTTCAATTCGAGTACCGAAGACGGCGTTTGTTAATATTAGCACAATGGAAGTTGAAGTGAAGCTTAGATTATCAAATTCAGCTGAACACGAAAAGGTCATTTCTTTGCTTTCCCCTTTCCACACGCATGTCCACCACCAACGGAACACCTTCTACGACGGCTCTGCCGGAGAGCTGAGTTCCCGTCGGGCTGTCCTCCGCCTCCGTTTTTATGAAAACTCTCGGCCCCCCAAATGTTTTATCTGCCTCAAAGCTAAAGCAGTGATAATCGATGGTGTGAGCCGGGTTGAGGAGGATGAGGAAGAAATGGATTCCGATGTGGGGTTTCAGTGCTTGGAGGATCCGACTAAGTTGGTGGAAGTGAATTCCCGGCTGGCGAGGAGGGCTAAAGAGGAATTTTGTGTTGAGAGTTTTGTGGGTTTAGGAGGGTTTAGTAATGTGAGGAATGTGTACGAGTGGAATGGGGTGAAGCTGGAAGTGGATGAGACTGTATATGATTTTGGGACTTGTTATGAGATTGAGTGCGAGAGTGCAGAGCCTGAAAAGGTTAAGGGGATGATTGAAGGTTTCTTGAAGGAGAATGGGATTGAATATTCTTATTCAGAAATGTCCAAGTTTGCGATTTTTAGGTCTGGAAAGTTGCCTCAATGAATTGTAAGTGAATTCACTGTTTTGTTTTCTATTTCTGTTCCAATGTGTGCTAGTAATCTGAGTCACTAGGGTAAATCTTGTGGTTCTATGATGGTATAAATGGAATGTGTATGGATTGATAGGCTGATCCCTGATATGAAGCTTATGATTGATAAATTTGGGAGTTATTGTGAAATGGTTATAGTGAGTAATCTATGTTGGTTTTTGGAAACTTGATATGGTGTCTGTTGCACTTTTGTTTCCTCAGTTGATTTTTACAAGTTCTTGTTTTTTTGTGTAAATTGTTCACCTTATGATGGTATTCTCTGCTGGTTTATCTTTTTGTGTTACATATTTGTACGCTGTTATCTTACTATCTTCAGTTGTGGGATTACACATTACTTGTTATCTTTTGTTATTAACAATCAATGGAGTTTGGTAAGAATGTTGATCATGATGAAGTTTCTTAATGTGATCAATATTGAACCATGTGAACATATTCTTTTCTTATTGATCTTCGCTATTTAATTTATTTAGTTCCCTAGACAAAGTATACTGAATATTTTAACCCTTTAGGAAGGAATACCAAAGGAAGATGCTGTTTTTCCTGGATTTTTTGTTGGATTTGCAATGTGAGTGCAGTATAGGATAGTTTCCTGTATGTAGAGGGAGAGAAGGGAGTAAATGGGAGGAGGAAGCAAAAGGGCAGAACAAACGGCAGTTTTCTTTTTGGTCTACCAGATTTGACTTTGGATCCTATTAGTAAATATTGGGTGAGTAAGAAATCCATCACAATCTTGGATCATCTTGAAAAAAATGTTCTGCAGTTATATGCATGTGTTAGTTTTGGAGGTGATGTGATTTTTTTTCCAATTTTTCATCTTTCTTCTAGTTGAATATTGCCAAAATACTTGAATGAAATGATAACTAGAGAAATGTCATACTTGGCTTAGAACCAGTATACTGCATTCAGAATGCAAACTTAGATTAACTTAGATTTGGTGCTTAAGGACAAGGTTGTGATAAGTAGGTTTATGCAAATTGATGGTTGTTGTGGGGTTCTTTAATTTCCCATTTTGTTGTCAACTAATAATATGGTGGGGAATCTTGTGCCACAAGGTTGTTGCTACTGTCGAATGGACAAGTGCAATGAGAGGAAGTTTTATTTTTATAAACAACAAGGGAGGTCTTCCCTTATAGTTCGATTATGTGCATATTGTGGTATTTAATATATCTAACAGGTGTTTAAGATACTTTGGTAACAGAATTTTAATGCCTGATATTGGGTTGAAGTGTATCATATTAACAGCAGTTGTTCATACCATATTGGATGTGGAAATTTTTTTCTTAAAACGAGCATTTTTTTCTCATTCTTGCAGGTGATTTTGGTGAATTTTTACTGACTCCCAAAAGAAAGGAAGAGAGATGCAGTAATAAAGCAAGAATTTGATACTTGGCTCCTTCAAAGTATTTTATTTTTTGCCCATATTATTTACTGGACTTGAAGATGAAGGTTGAGGATTTTGGTGGTTTAGGTTTATTTGGTCTGTCAGTTGGTCAACCTTCTGGAAACCCTTTGTTTTACGTTATTCCCTGGGTAAGCATCTGAAACTTGTCCTGTTATAGCCAAACAGGCCACACTCGACATTGTGTTTGTTTATGTATCCTCACATCTATGGAAATGATTTTCAGAATCCCTTTTCTCAGCCTCACAATATACATTTGTTCATACTCATATTGATAATTTTTCTTCAAGCTCAAGAAAGATGAAAACAGAAAATATATTTTGGGGCTAAGAAAAAGTTGATGTTGGGTAGAAATTCCAGGATAGCAATAGCCTAGCAAGCTAGCAACAAAATAAAAAGGTCTTTAAAAGGGCATCATCACCATAAGTACTTCCAGTTTCACCTGCACAAAAAAGAATTTTTGCGTGTGCACAATGAAAAGCTGGTGTTTGACGTTTTTTTTTTTTTTTGTGGGCTGTTTGTGATGGTAGCAAGTAGCATAAATGAGCATTTGAGATGAGAAATAATAATGTTGAGATGGAGAAGTTCTAAATCTCTGAGGATATCCTTCCAGTTCAGGCAAGGAAAGATTGAAATAAGTTGGTGAGAGAGGGAGAGTGTATGGTATGAGAAAACTGGAACTAACAACCTAAGCAACTTTACATCCTCCTTTAGTATGTGTCTTAACTTGAAGACATAGTATGCATGCAAATGAAGTGTACAACAGCGAAGAGATTTGCTCAATAAACATTTGAAAGTTTACGTTAGCTCTTAGGGATGAACGTTGGGCAAGATGTTAGGCAAATTAAGTATACAATAACCAAGAAATTCGGTCAATAAACATTTGAAAAGTTTACCTAAGCTCTTATAAACATTTGAAAGTTTATCTTAGCTCTTAGGGATGAACGTTGGGCAAGATTTTATGCAAATTAAGTATACAACAGTCAAGAAATTGGGTCAATAACATTTGAAAAGTTTACCTAAAGCTCTTAACAATGAACGTTGAGATTTTATACAGCGTATGCTTCACCAAAAGGAAGAAAAAAGGAAAATAAAAAACACGATTAACAAGATCATAGCCTTTCAATCAGCAAAATGTGAAAAACAATGGTCAACCATTAATCACATGAATAACCACCAATTCCAAACACTAAAATTTAAGAACAAGTCTAAAAGTTCCCATTCATTCCACAAATTGGATGCGCTAAAAATGTCTTTAACATTAAGAAAAACAGTTCAGTCCAAAGGACTGTCACTTCTCTAATAATCTAGGCCGGTACGAGCAGACTAAACTTCCTATTCCTATTACACATACCCAACCCAGAGAAAGACCCAGAATAAACACCACCTACAACTTAATTTACTTTCTCTTCTTAGCTGGGGGTTGATCTTCTTCCTCTTCATCCTCCTCATCTTCCTCTTCTTCCTCGTCGTCATCGTCACCATCATCACCGTTATCATCGTCTTCATCGTCGTCGTCATCACTGCCTCCATCACCATTAGCATCAGGTTCATCCACAGGATCCGCCTCTTCATCATCTTCTCCGCCCTCTTCACCTGAGAAATCCTCGTCATCTTCATCATCGTCATTGTGATCATCATCATCTTCCTCTTCATCGTCATCTTCTGTGTCACTACCATCTTTATTTTCAGCTTCTGGCCTCTTTCTTTGGTGTAGCTCTTCCATAGGAAACCTGTAAATAACATTTACAATTCCATTTTTTAAAAAGGCTATTACTTGAGCAACAATGTTCTCCAAATTACACCCAAAAGACAAATCATTACCCTTTTTCAGTGAACAGTGCAGGCAGATTATCCCCATCCTTCAGAAGAGATCCTGTCTGATGAAAGGAGAAAAATACAACCATCATTCAGATGAGCAATGAAGCAATAAAAAGAGGCTTAAAAATAACTGAAACCAATAAGCAAGAACAGCAAGCAGAGCAATTCAGATGAGCAAAGGTATCCAGTACTGTTATCGAAATAACAATTAAGAAAAAAATTCACTAAAGCAAAAGGTCCTCATTTCACAATGGCAAAATGCACCAATCACGTAAGGAGTTCTTTTTTATTTGCATTTACAATATGGTGGAAGCAAAAAATTAAGAACTTGAAAGTGTTTCACAAGCTAAAAATCATCCAGAATAAAAGTGCATTCAGGTTCTTAGTTTCAGAATAAGCAATGGTCGATAACAAATTTTTCACGAAAGCAAAAGGGCAACATTTATAGTGACCCTTGCATCCCAACACACTAAACTGAATAACTGCGTCTTATACACACATGCAAGTGCCACAACTATTAATTCATGAGTTAATATGGATGTGTTCCGACTTACCTAACCTTTTTCCATTTGTATGGGAAAAAAATTGATGGATCACAATAAAGGAAACGGATTTAACACAATAAGATATCTCAATTGTTGTCAAACCATTTAAGAATTCAGACCAGAAAAATGGAAAAAAAATTATATTTTCTTTAAAACAACAAGGGAGCCATTTACCGTACATAAAGTTTAACACTTTCTACCTGGACAACCTTCCCAATGATTAAACCAGAATTCCAATGCAACAAATATGATATATAGCAATCACAGAAACAATAAAGCATCAAAGCCTCAAATAAGCTATACAAATAGTTTAGAGTATGTTCTCCACCAAAACCTTACAATTTAGAAATGACATAGAATAACTGAAAAAGCATTGATTTCTTGGTACTTGCATCAACAGCATGTATTAAGGGGCTATGCTCTTGGATGCAAACATTCCTCTTCAAAACACAAGCAACAAAAGTAGGGGACAAAAGACAAGATTTTCAACAGTTAGAAATTACTTCTGGTCCATAACGGAGCAGTTAAACTTTTTCCAAACACTAATCAAAGAACACTGGAACTTTCAAGAAATAAAAAAGTTTGCCCCTTTTCTGTTCACAATCTTCGTGTGCTCAGGAACAAAGAGGGGAAAGGAACCAAAGACCCTGCCAGCAAAACCCTAGTAGCCACAGAGAAAGAACTACAACTACAACTACAACTAGCAAAAATAATCCAACAATTCAAAAATAAAAACCCATAAAGACCAAAAACAAAGCATAAAAGCTAACATCCACATCATAAAAAATCCAACTTTGCCAGAAAAATGTGTATGAGCAAAAGGGTAAATGTAAAATTAAAGGTTTATACCAAAAAAAGAAAGCAGAAGAGAGATCTATGAGCAGCCAAAAGGGTCTCAGCGACAAAAGCTTTCACCATAGAGCCCACCATTGCTTTCTGCAGAGCATCAGAGCTGAGGTTGCTGACCTCCATTTTTTCAGCAGGGAAACAAGTCTGGAACACAGAGGGTAAGGACAGGGAGAAAGGGATGAAAGAAAACTAATAAGAAATAGAAAAAAAAAAAAAACCCTTTATATAGAAAAATCCGAAGATTTAGAGAGAGAAAGAGTAGGGTGGTGTGGACTGAGGCGGAGTAGGGTTGAGTGTCCAAAACTTGAAAAGAAAAAGAAAATATAGAAAAAAAAAAACAAAAATGAGGCTAGGGTTTTTCAATTGAAAGGGTTTTGTGGGCTTGAATTTCAATTTTGGCATTTTGTTGGGGGCTTTTTTTTTTTTTTTTTTTCAACTTGCACAGTAAAAATATTTGTTTTGAGTCTTTTGACAGCTTTTAACCTTGACGGCTAGAGTTGAGTTGGATTACAATCAACTTTAGGTTTTACCCTATCTTTATTTTATCTTTTTTTTTTTCCTTCTCTTCAAATGGTATTTGGGAATTGGTAAAAAATGGCAACCATATTATCGAGGATAGGTAAACCTTGTTTAATTGTTCCTAATGATTTAGTATAAGTATCAGAAAATAAAAACTGATGTAAATTAACAAATGAATCGTCCAAAATTAAGGTCAAACAGAAATTTCCTCTTTCTTTTTTTTTCACTCTTTTTTTTTTTTTTTTTGGCTTAATCCGGTGCGGCCAACAGTTTGTTTGTAAACTGTAAAGTGGGTTGCTTCTACAAATTCCTCACTTAACAAAAACTGAAAAGAATTATAAATGTTGGCTTTCCTAAGAACGAGAGTTTTCTTACCTTCAAAGATTTTTTTTTTTTGTAAATCTTTAATAAATGTTGGTGGAACCTTGACAACATTATTATTATTACTTTTTAATATTATCTACGGATTTTCTCTATCACTTTTGTGTATTACGTTATATATCACTATTTGACACGTGTATTTAACACTTATCTCTTATAGTTCACTAATCACTTGATATGATTTTAGTTTTTTATCTAAAAGAACGTATATCACATTTTTATAGAGTAATACACCAAATGATACATAAAATCTAAAATCCATTATCCATATAATCTATCATAATCTTAACCTATATAATCTATCTATACTATTCTATCTCACTACATTAATTGATTTCTCCCAAATTTCTTTTTCTTTTTTTTTTATAATGTTTAAATGACGCCATCGCAAGATTTTGGTGATTCAGTAGTATCTTATCGCCATGAAATATTTCAGTCATAGATTGAAGCATTTTGTAGCAAAAAGTTTAACAGTTTACGGAATACAACATTGTACTTTTTAAGGTTTGTGTCATTCATTGTACTTCATATCTCTCGTTGGCAACATAAATATCCAAATTTGTTGTATATTATGGTGTTACTTATAATAAATACACATGTTTCTTATATTCCAGAAATATCAAGAAATTTTTAATTTAAATGGTTTTCGTGTTATGGTGTTTATAATAGTTTTTGAAGCGATGAATCTTGGTTTTTTGTATTATTATATGCATTATTGGTTATATCAAATTAATTGAGGGTTCGATATTCTGCTGATAACCCCACAAATAATGTGGTCAATAAGACTCATTACTAAGGTCCGTTATAAGTTGGGCTTAGTCACAGTATACCAAAAATGCAGTGCTCGTTTGTCCCTTCTCTGGGCATTGGGCCTCCATTCGCAGTCTTGGAAGTTGGAAGCATTACTCTACAAATGGCAAAACCATCGTTTATCCAATTGTAAACAAAGTTAGGGTAGACATGACCACGGTTCACGAACCGCCGGTTACGGTTCGTGAACCGCCGGTTCACGGTTCCACGAAGGGTGGAACCTGAACCGGCCCTTGGCCTCACGGTTACGGTTACGGTTCGTGAACCGCCGGTTCACGGTTCCGTCACGGTTCCGGTTCGTCACGGTTCCGGTTCCGGTTTGTTAACGGTTCGAATTTTTTAACATTAAATTTGAAAAAAATAAATACAATATATACAAATTTAATATAATTGAAAAGTAACTTAAATTAATATGTAGATGTAATGATGTATAAACAAAATATAATAAAATGAAAAATACTCTATATTTGTTAGTAGTTAAATATTAATTACCATTAACATGTTACTAATAGTTGTACCATAATGAATATGAATAATAATTGATATTATTTGAATATTAAACTATGAGTTTAATTATATATTTATATGAATTTATCCATTCATTACACACAAGAACACGCAATAATTCAAGTTAATATGGTTAATTATAAGTAATCTTTTATTTTAATATACTTATAGTTTAATAATCATCCATTAATAATATTAGATAATGAGAAAGTTTAATAATTCAATTGTAACATGGGCTTTATCAATTATACAAGGTGATCCAAACAATTAAGTCTAAAGCAATGGGAGGGCTACAGCATGGACTTTTGGTTAGCCCATGACAAGGTGTCTTTCCAGATCAGGCCCAATAGGTTTTATTATTTTTTTTTTTTTTTTTTTTAACCGGCGGTTTGAACCGCCGGTTCACGGTTCACAAAAACTGTGAACCGGAACCGGCCCGCCTGGGCCGGTTCCGGTTCACGGGTTGGGCCCGGCATGGGCCGGTTCCGGTTTCGGGCCCGGCCCGCCGGGCCGGTTACGGGCCGGTTCCGGTTAAAACCGGAACCGTGGCCATGACTAAGTTAGGGTTGTGAGGATATTTGTTTTGTTGTGACTTGTGAGGATGGGAATTGCCACCAAATGAATCTTGTGTTACATATATCGAGTTAAATACTATTTCAATTTATAAATGCACAATAAATCTTTTGTTTTTTCTATTCAATCCCTATTTCAATATATAAATACACTATAAACTTCTCATTTTCTTTTCATTCTATAAGGTGTTTATCTCTCAGACTTTAACGTTTATCCCTAAGTTCACTAATTATTCGGGTTCACTTATCATTTTATGCGTGTTTATCCCTTCGAGTGCACTAACATTTAACATTCACTAATCCATTCACTAATCATTTGATAGGATTGAACGTGCATTTAACATTTATACATTTATTAATGATTTGATAGAGTTTTAGCTAAATATATTTGGTGAAGTTTCGAATTGTGAATTAGAAAAAGGAATATTTTTCAACATTAATGTTCCGGATTACAGGTTGTTTTGAAACTGATTTGATATTTGTATAGATCAACGCTCTGCTTTTTCATGTTAAAAACCCTTTTGAAAAGTGTTATTAACAATCTGAAACCATTATATAGATTTGTGCGAGTCATATATATATACTTGGTCAATCAGCAATGAACATCAGTATCAAGTTAAGGTTAAGATAAGCAAAATCGGTCTAAAAATTCGTCTGCCTTCCTTGATCATCTCAACCTCTATATATCAATGTCCATATCACAATGTGGGTGCTGCAGCATTATCCGAAAACTGCAATAATGCATTAACCAGTCAAAAGTTAAAACCAGCAGAGTAGACGTAACACTGATAATTTTGTCTATGATTTTGTGCTAAACTAAATTATATTGATTTTCTAACTATCGATCATAGTGACTAACCTGTGTTACCATGGCTCTAATTTCGTCATCTGAATCACATCTTTCATTCGCATGATCGCCATGGATTGCTTTGTCTGTATTATCTAAAAGAAACCCTGCAGTACACCTAAATTGCCCACTTTCTTTTGACATGTCCATTTGATTTCCCATGTCCACCAATGTCTGATCAGTAGCTATGGCTCTGCGTTTATTACTTAAATTTATTTGATCTTCAAAGCTAGCCAAAGTTACCCTTTCATGCTGCCCTGAGATTAGAATAAGAAAGAAATGTTGGAAATTAAACTAAGCTTTATTAACTAGAAATTATATTTCTAATAGGATTTACTTATTAGATTGTTTTTTTTTAGGAATTAGAATTTGTGAGGGATACACTCCCCAAATCCTTGTATGTTTTAGATTTGTTGTTACCCTATACATAGAGGGTGTTAGAGATCTTTGTAATAGTGGAAGAGAGAGGTAGAGGAGTAGGATTAGATACCTCAAAGTGGTGTAGAGAAAGCCCTCTCGGGTTTGGAAAAATTCCGTGTGTCAGCGGATTGTGTTGTTGTGTGGCGGTTGTGCCATACACGTGATATTGTGATTGTATTCCTCTCCTCCCAATAAATAAATAAAAGCGCTTCCGCATATTAGCTTATTGGTATAAGAACTATTTCTAGTTCTAAAGTTTAATATCGGAGATTTTTTAATTTTTAATCTCCAACAGTGGTATCAGAGCCGGTGCAATTGATATTGGGTTGTCTACCAGATCCATATCAAAATCCTGGAGAGTTTGTCCAGATCAAGATCTTGTATTGTTTATCAGAGTCAAAAACAGTTGATTGAGCCTTGGTAAACAGGTACGTGAATTTATTTATTCATTATGGATAGAAAATTGATCAAAGGAGAAAAATTTGAGATTTTACGTCCAAATATGAGTTATGGGAAAGATGAAGAATAGGAACAAATTATGGAAAAATATTTAGATCAATGTGGTTTGCGAGATATTCTTAATTGGAAAACAACACTACTTTTGCCTAAAGAGGTTCGAAAACAAAAAGAAAAATTATTTTATAAAATTATGTGAAAGTCAATGGCCGCTATATATTATAATAAATTTTTCTTTTTTCCTCAATCACCTGATGTATTTTGGTCAGATATATTTTATATAATGTTGAAAGTAGAATTTTATCTTGACTACAAACCTCCAAAATCTGTGGAATGGATAGTTGATTTTGTTAATGATACTTTTGTTGATGACAATATTGTATATGAGAATTTTGATTCCATTGAAGATTTTGGGTTATTTGATTTATTTGATGAAATTGAAAATCTCAACGAAGAAAATTGTGGTTATCATCATGATAATGTTATTGAAGAGGTGAAAAAAAATATTGATCCAATTAAGGAAGAGGGAGAGATAATTTATTTGGTGGAACAAGATCAAGAAATTCAAGTTTGTGAATATGTGGATGAAGTTGTTGTTCATGTTAATAAAGAAGAAAAGGAGGTTGGTGATTTCAATTATGAAGAAAAAGATGAAATCATCAATTTTGAAGAGGGAAAAGAAACCATATACATGGTTGAAGGTGATAAAAATATCACTGGTAATGGTGACATTGTTGATGTAAACAATATTGAAAGGATTGTTCAAATTGAACAATATGATTTCTTAATCTTTAGAAATTACATTGGTCATTCTCTATTTGAAGAGAATGTTGATATATGGAAGTTTTGTACTAAAGGAAAAGAGGCAGAAAACATGTTCGAAGACTTCAAGATCAGGAACTATAAAATTCGTCTCAAGTTACATGTGAAGACGAAGATGAAGATAAACAAGAAGATCAAATACAAGATCCAAACTGCAATAGAGATTGCAAAAGGAATTCAAGCACGTGATCTTGAAGATATTGATCATATATGGAAAGCTTAGTTTAAAGGGGGATTTGTTGGAAATTAAACTAAGCTTTATTAACTAGAAATTATATTTCTAATAGGATTTACTTATTAGATTGTTTTCCTTTTTGTGAGGGATACACTCCCCAAATACTTGTATGTTTTAGATTTGTTATTACCCTGTACATAGAGGGTGTTAAAGATCTTTGTAATAGTGGAAGAGAGAGGTAGAGGAGTAGGATTAGATACCTCAAAGAGGTGTAGAGAAAGCCCTCTCGGGTTTGGAAAAATTCCGTGTGTCAGCGGATTGTGTTGTTGTGTGGCGGTTGTGCCATACACGTGATATTGTGATTGTATTCCTCTCCTCCCAATAAATAAATAAAAGCGCTTCCGCATATTAGCTTATTGGTATAACAACTATTTCTAGTTATTAAATTGAATATCGGAGATTTTTAATCTCCAACAAGAAATAATTGTTGAATATATTCAACTTGATCAAATCAGAATTGAAACATTCATTTTTACAAGCTAAATGAGGAAAGAAAGAAGTATGACGAAGACAAAAAACTTCTCTTCTAATGCTTAATGACTACAAAAAAAAAAGTATTACAATTTATAAAAATTAAAGATAATGTTCGATGATCAAAATATTAGATACAAGTTTAAAAAGATGAAATTAATAAAGAATAACTCACCTGGCAAGTCATTTGGAAACGATCCCACTTTGCTATTATGTTGAGAAACCATGCCAGTTCTTTGACTTGCACAATATTGGGAGAGACGGTACTCTTTACAAACACGATTGTCAATGGTGGAAAAACATGGATGCGGTACAATGTTGAGGTTTGGCCGATTAGATTGGTTAGAAATGGTGCCGCTTCCTGTGCTAAAGAGACCTGCTGGACATGAGCGCGGTCTAGCAGCAGCTGGAGGAGGTGGATGAACTTGGGAATTAGGAATCTGTTGGTATCCATCAGCCCGAATTGGTTGATACGATAATATTGTTGTACCAAAACCAGGCTGATTTTGATGATTTGTTGCTAGAGTTGGACCTCGTGTAACGTTTTTAAGCATTGGAACGTTAACTGTACGTTGAGTCTGATGCGCATCTTGAGAGGGATTTTGAGCGAGTATAATGGACAGATGCAAAGGATTTGGCGGAGTGCTATTGCAGCCATTTATGCTTCGAACAAATGGAAATTTGGTACTATGATCACCTAAATGCCTTGTTCCAATTGCACCAAGATGATTGTGGCTCTCTCGCCCAGTAGTACTTTGTTTTTGCTTCTCTTGCTTCTTTTGCTTTTCAAGAGCTAGCCTGTACTTCTGACATTTTAATGGTGAGAAAATTAAGTATAATGTCTGAAGTCAGGATCTTATAAGAAATGAGTAGTGAAGCCATTATAGTATTGACTATAGGAACTAAGCTTTATTTGTATATATTCTTGCAATCCAGCTAAAAAGTAAAATACAAAAATGATGAAAATTAAGCAGAAAAATGCAGCACTCACTTGAAGGTGACTTGCTATATGTTGTCGAGTCAGTTGAGGTTCGTTCATTAATCCAAGAATATGCTTGGGAACTGCTTCTGCGAAACACCAAAAAATACAAGTATCAAATGAAACTTAAAAAGAGTCCCTGAAATCACTAGTAGTTTGATATTTTTTCCAAACCATGCAATCAAGAACTCACACTCGTGCAAAAATTACAATTGGTAAAAAATGGTGCATTTAGGTAACTGTTCTCTAATAAGGAACGTTCTAAAGATGCGCACACTAATTAAGAAAAGTGATAAATTCTATTATTTACTCATATTTATAACTAAGCTTTTAGACTTTTTGCATTGAAATTTGTAAAATGACACTTTTTTTAGAACAAAAAATGAGAATTAAAAGGACAATGGAGTGAATGGCAGTGGCGCTCACTTTGATCTTTTTCTAAATGTTGAAAAGCAGCCACAAACTTTGCGTGTAATTCAGATGTCCACCCGATTCGGGATCTCTTATTTGCAGCAAGGGATTCCTCATTAATGGTGGATTGATCAGTACCTTCATGATGATATTCTTCTGTATGATGTCTTTTCCCATCAGTAGTAGTAGTATTGTTGTTTGCTTGGATTTGCTCATGTGCAGGTTTTGGGTGATAATATGTTGTCTTTCTTAGCACATGCTGCCAAATGTTTCTAAGAATTTCTATGCGAACAGGCTTTACCAAGTAATCCCGGGCGCCATGCTTGATACCTTTTTCAATGATTTTGACATCGCTATTTGCCGATGTGACTACAACAAATATGAAATAACACACAAAAGTCTTACTGATAATCTTGGGATAGATACTTTGGAAACGAAAATCTTAAAAGAATTAAAGTACGTACGTTGTTGACTTACTTATGACGGGAATGTCCATTTCAAGACCAATGATATCCACAAGTCTAAAACCATCCATGTCTGATCGTAAGACATTAGTAATCACAATATCAAAGCCATTTTTATTATTCTTCAACATCCCAATAGCTTCATATGCGCTCATTGTCATTGTAACTGCATGCATATATTCATAGCTTGGAATTAGATTTGCTCACACAGGTGAGTTAATATAGATATGATTGTATGGCGAAAGATGGCTTAAAACCCTAACATCAAAAACCCCAACCATTAATAATAAAAGGAGAGGAGAACTCCTGTGAGACTGCATTAGACTGGAGTTAATTAATCACAAATTTTAATGCAGTAAAAACTTAGAATTACGATTTTAACGACAATTAATAGTTCATTTTAATGAAACGGGAACGAGGTCGTCACACTTCTGTCTTCCTCAAGAATTCAAAAGCGTCATGCAATACTGCACGACAACATAGGTTTTTACGTACGCATGTAGAACTCATAAAACTTAATTCTAAGCTTTACCTTTGCTATTTTATAACATGTCGTACATACCTTGATATCCACATTTCTTAAGTTTAACAGCGAGTACTCTGAGACAAATAATATTGTCATCAATGGCCAGGACTCGCAATCCTTGAGAAAAATGAGTCTTCTCCTTCTCCTCCTCAACATGAAATTTATTTTTTTGAATTTTAGTTCTCTCCGACATGTTTACAGGATATATCAAATTTTCTGAAATAAAGCCACAGAATCTAAGGAAGCGTGATATCGCAATCTTCTCATACGGTAAGAAATTAGGGTTTTGTCGGCAGACAGAAGTTTAATTCAATAATAGAATAATAGTGAGAGTTATGAGAACAAGTTTGGGCTTAATTTGACCATAATTAATAATTTACTGTTTGCTGGGAGCCCAATGCGTAGTTAATGCACATAGTAAAAAGAAATCTGAGGTCTTGTTTGGAGAGAATGTGAAGTTATAAAAGTAAAGTTACCATATTGACCTACCCAAAAAAAAAAAAAGTTACCATGTCCTAATTATGCATAGTTGTAACTAGACTATACATGTTATTTGAGGAGTATAAACGTTTACTTTTGGTAACATATCGATCTTAATTAATGATAGAGGTATTCAATTACATTAATCCCATTGTTTCTATGAATATCAACATAGACACTCCTTCAAAACACAAAACTCAGTGTGTCAGGATTCATATTTAAGGTATGATTAATATATAGAATGAATAATTAATTACTATTAAAATAATAATTTTAATTTTTTATGTCTTTTATCGTGAATTGAAATTACGATAAGCATTTTTAAAGCCGAATTCCAAAGTAGTTTAAAATCGTTTACATTGAAAACAAGTTTAAACAGTGAATTGACGTAAGTGGAAGGGTTTTGGGATCACTCACATTTGTACATTTCCACCCAAACAATATTACATAGTACATAAAGAAACGGAGATGTATTAAATTTATCTGGAATTGTGACAAATTAATGACACCAAGATTTATTCAAGAAATAAAAAATTGCATGCATAACGGAACCGTTACTAAATAAACTAAATTTTATTTATATTAGGATTATATTTTCTATAAAAATCCTGTCTAACAAATTCTATTTGACCTTTAGCTTGTCTTCTCCGTCCATTCTAGTTTTGAAAAAACATTAAATTTTGTTTCACCAAAATTCTTTGGTCTATAGTCTGTATCTTTACAACTCTGTTTCTGTTCCTTTGGTTTTATAATAAAATATCTTTATGCCATTGATTTCTCGAATTCTTTAAATTAATTGGGATTTTTTATCAAAATCCTTGACTGCAAGAAACCTTTCAACTTGTCACTATTAATTTTTAGACTAATGAGAGTGTATAATTAGAGTGAAAATGCAAAGTAAGTCACGTTGCATGTATAAAAAGACAAACTAATCTATTACCTATTAGTAATATGTTCCCTCATCATTTGGTTAGGGTATTAGTTTGTCTTTTTATAACTGGAACATTGCATGTATAAAAAGTCAAACTAATCCATTAAATATTAGTAATATGTTCCCTCATCATTTGGTTAGGGTATTAGTTGTCTTTTTATAACTGGAACGTCAGTCACTTTGAATTTTCACTCTAATTTTTCACACTCCCTTTATCATTACTCTAATTTTTAATACAAGTCTACATAGATTTATTATTTGGTTAATTAAAAATCAATATTAAAAGTTAACATAAACTGTAAAATTTAAATTTAGAAGTACAAAATAGAAAAAAGAAAAAGAAAAAAAAAAGTGTGGGAATATCCAAATGAGTTGAGTTTTGCCATTGATTGGATCTTCAAAGTCTGCGTTCTCCAATTATACCAATCCTCGAACCCGGTCAACCCACCTTACATTCTCGTCGACCCTGACTCTCCTTCCTGGAAAAACCCTAGACATTTTTTACAATTTATAAATTCTTGTACATAAATTCGTAGTGAATTCACGATTTAAATTTTGTTGATTGACTTTCCATTTCCCAGTAATTTTTCTCCCAAGGATTGTAGAGTTTTTGTAATTATTATGTCGTCGGAGATCGAGGTGGTGGAGGAGGTCGAATCGAGAGATCATGCATCATCATCGTCATCCTCCGCCGTGGCTACAACGGCCAAAGGAGGCGCTGAGATAGAGGAGGAGAGCTTGAGGAACGATGTATACACGGCTGCGGCTTATGGGGATATGGAGAAGCTGCAGAGATTGGTGGAAAGCGAGGGATGTTCCGTCTCCGAGCCGGATTCACTCGGTTACTATGCCCTCCAATGGGCTGCCCTCAATAACCGCACTGCGGCCGCCCAATACATTATCGAGGTCAAGATTTTTTTTTAAATTTTTGGTCTTCTATAGCTCAAAAATGGTGCTTTCATTTTATTCAGCTATTTACGCCATTTAGATGTTGTGTTACGCTTCTTTTTCTGATTAATCTCCTTGTCTTTATAGCTATGGTTGCTTTATATAAGTCAATTTAGAGTCAATATAGCTGTAAAAATGCGGTTCTTTTTGGAAGATTTAAGCTCTTCAATATGGAAATGCTAGTGAAATTTGCACATGTAGACTATGCTACTAAACTCATTTACATATGCAAAATCCGTCTCAATAAAATGGGTAGGATAAATTTTATTATGGAATTTGATAGTTTGTGGTTCCTTCATCCTTCCATACCCTCCTTTATGTTGGAATTGAAACTGAGGGAGTAATTCAAGGGATATGAATGTTGACTGATTGGTACGGTGTGGCTTGTGTTTGGCAGCATGGGGGTGATGTGAATGCTGCAGATCATACAGGGCAAACAGCATTACATTGGAGCGCTGTTCGGGGTGCAATGCAAGTAGCGGAAGTTTTACTTCAGGAGGGTGCTCGAGTCAATGCAGCTGATATGTATGGATATCAGGTTTGCTTTCATTCACATACCTTTTTTTCCCATATTGTACTTCATTTTCATTGATACTTGACCTATGTTTGTTGCAGACAACCCATGTCGCTGCACAATATGGTCAGACATCTTTCCTGTATTACATTGTAACAAAATGGAATGCTGATCCCGATGTCCCTGATAATGACGGAAGGAGCCCTTTGCACTGGTAATTAAAAAATGTAATTGTTATTTTCTAAAATCTGACCGGTGATGTGCTTGTATTTATTCTTTGTTTGGTCTATCATGATAGTTGCTTGTCTTTTTATGTTTGATTTTGTCGAGAAGTGTAAAAGGTTGGGATGAATTGAGTTTAACTCAAGTTATTGATCATTGAACTGTCTTAATTGTTCTTCCATTATACCATTCTTAAAGCCGTAATGGTTGTGGATCTTTTTGGTACTTTGTCATAATTTTGTTGATTTTTATGTATTATGGTGAACTTATTTTAGGATGTCTTCATAATATCAATTTGATAAAAATTCGAAGCTGTTTTCTAAGCTCTCAGTTAGCCCAGTGGATGGGTCTTTTTATTTTTCTGATTTGTGATTTTTGGAAATTTGATTATGTAATTTTTTTTTTCTGATGATTAATATTTTTATCTGCTCGGGGGACTTGAATAAACTGAAATGTTGAATATAGAAATAGCACAACTGATAAGTTTTCCTGTCCATAGAAGGTCCTTTATTGAAGGAATATTTTTCTATTTACATAGCTAAGCGTTACATATTAACTTTTTCTTTTGACATGCAATGATAACTGTAGGGCTGCATACAAGGGTTTTGCAGACTGCATACGCCTTCTGCTATTTCTAGATGCATATAGGGGAAGACAGGATAAAGAGGGTAAACTTTACATGTTTCTATCAATTTTTTATTTGCTGCAGTTAATGAACAGTGACTCAGTAAAAGAATACATGAGTAATATGTTATGATATTGTCAATTGATCTCTAAAATGTCTTTGCTTTTAGGCTGTACTCCTTTACATTGGGCTGCTATCAGAGGAAACTTAGAAGCATGCACAGTGTTGGTACAGGCTGGGAAGAAGGAAGATCTCATGTTGACAGATAATACGGGCTTGACACCTGCTCAACTTGCTTCTGATAAGAATCACAGACAAGTTGCTTTTTTTCTTGTAAGTATCCATCAAAATTATGATTAATAACATTCAATTGATTATTCTATTATTGGTCTTGTGCCAACATTTTGTGCTTCAGGAACTTTAATTCTTTGAAATGATTTCTACTCTTTTGCCATGCTTGAGGGTAGTTTTTGTTGTGCTTCTTGTACCATCTTGTTTTGTGGTCTGTAAGCATATGTTTTTTGTCCTTTTTTTGGAAACTTGTCGTGGCTTGATACTTTCTTTAATTTTGACAAAATAATGCCACGGTTGACCTGTAGACCAAAATATTGTTATAGCAGAGTGGCAATTTGTAAATCTTCTTCTTGTGAGTTTTCTGTTGTGTGCTCTGAAAATTGATTTAGGCATGAATATCTTGGAAGGGAATTCTACTGGTCTTATTTGGTGTTTGATTTTAACTGTTTTTTGCTAGTGTTCTTAGAAAAATTTTTCTTGGCAACGTTTTATTTAATTCACTGTTTATGACTTTCTAGTACTGTGCTCTAATTTAGTAAATTGGAATTGTCAGATTGAGGAAATATTCGATTTTCATTTGTCACGGTTAAGATGTTTGTTGTTGCATGTATTTATACCTTTATTAAAAACCTTGTCAGCTCACCTTGGCCATTAGTACTTTTGTTTGTATAATAGCGTTCTTTCACTGCCTGAGTTGGCATCCTTGTAGTGAATGAATTGCTAGGCATTAGCTGGCTACTCCTGGACTGTGAGCCTCTTAGCTTGAGAATTTATCATCTGCTAGAGTTTGATTACTCTGAACCATACAACAACAACAACAGAATCAACAATTAAGCCTTTATTCCATTAAGTGGGGTTGGCTATATGGATCACACTTCGCCATCCTTTTCGGTCTAAAATCATTTTCTCATTTATATTTATTTAAGTGTAAGATATATTTTCTTATGGTTTCTTTCCAATTCTTTTTTGATCTTCCTCTTCCCCTTTTAATTTGATTTAATAATTCTTTATTTTCTACGCACCGTACTAGGGCATCTAAAAGTCTCCTATGCACATGTTCAAAGGTGATTGCTCTGAACCATAGTGAGGTCAATTTTGAACAATTTCTTTATGATTTTTCTTTTCTGTATAAGTTTTCTTTGTTTTAAACTTAGTTTTGACTTTTTCATTTTAGAGACAGTGATTTAGATACCCTTTAGGTTTTAATTCTGCAACTTGTTGGAGCAGATGAACATTTTTAATATTTTTGTGTATTTTAGACTGGGAAAAATTTGTTCTTACATCATATCACTTTTTAAGATTTTTTGAAATTAATCTTTTTAAACTTGTTTACTCATGATTATGATGATGCCTCTTGGCATGACTAGGTATAAGTAGATATGTAGTTGTAGAAGTGTTGGTTCATTTGTACTTGAGCTATTTGAACTTCTGATTGCCAATCTGTCTTTGAAAATTTGGATTTCACAGCAATCAGTGAGTAATTATCGTTGCAGAAACCTGATAAGGCAGGGGATGGTATTTTTGAACCTCAAACATAAATGCGTTGCTTATCTTTCTTACTTTGTGGTTCATAAACTAGAAGTGCTATTGTTCGCCAATGATGTTACTTGCTGTACACGTCTAGTACTTAGATCAATGTATAACACAGTTTTTGAATCAATATTCATGAAGTTGAAGCTCGTGAATTGCAGGGTAATGCTAGAAAGCTGCTTGATAAACGATGTGATGGGAACAGCCGAATTGGAAAACTGTCAAAATTGGGACTTGCTCCAGTTCTGTGGTGTATAATTTTTGTGCTACTGGTCGCCTATACTCATTCAGTAATCATGGGTATCTTACATGATCTTCTTCTTTTTTTTTTTTTCACTTGGGCTATATTTGTGTTCCATTATACTGCTGCTAATTTGCGTTTGTCACCTCCACTTGGTGCAGCTCCGAATCTACCAAAATTAACAGCTGGATTTGCTCTTCTTGCATGGCTGGGTGTTTTCCTGGCAACATCTGGATTAATTTTGTTCTATAGGTGCAGCAGGTACTCTCTCTCTCTCCATATTTTTTCTGTACTATGAAATTTGGATAAAGAAAAATCATCCTCTGAACTTTTTGCTTTCTTTCTTTTCCCTGGATTACTGTTTTCAATTGATCATGAAGAATCTTTTATTTGTCAAAACTATGTTGCATTGTAGATGCTCGAAGTTGTCAAAAGTGACAATCCTGAAAAGTTCTTTAAATTTTTTCCAGTTACAGGGTTCTTGTTTCTCAAAAATGTTGTTCCATCCAGTTGTATTTTGGACTGGTTTCTTTTGCTTAGTCATACTAACACTAAGCAAAGCTTCTGCAGCTGTCAGTCTCCACTGGTCAACTTTATCTTTGGCAGCATTTTTCGGCTCCATGGATACTATATAGGCCTTTAATCATTTGTGATATTTTCCTAGGGAAATCTTTTGCTGAAAGACTTAATTCTTGTAATGCAAATTGTTTTATGTGTGGTGTGTAATGCACAGCAGTGAATCATTAAATTACACCCTGGCTTACAAGTTAAATTCTGAGGAACTATTGTCAAAGTTTGGTTTCTTTGCCCTGAGATAATGTGTTGAAATCTTATACCCGCCAACTCTGTGTTTCAAAACTTTGATGTTATCATGTATTGATTAGATTAAAGAATGGGAATAACATAAAAAATGCTTATGCTTGTGGGTTGGCCAGGGATTGGGTGTTTTGAGACCTGGGATGTGCATCTCGTGTTTTGCGGGCTTGGAGGGTGGGGGGGGGGGGGGGGTTGTGTTTGAGAAGGGGTTACAAAATAATAATATAATCAAAACTAAAATGCTTATGCTTGCAATGGACTGACAGTCATTTTGACTTTTCCCTTGCAGCAAAGATCCAGGTTACATCCAGATGAATAGGCATGATTCTCAAAATACGAGAGATGATGTAAGTTGATTTCTTTATTTTCTTCTTTGTTCTCTATGCAACTTAGTAATCCATAGGCTTACATTATCTAAACTATATAATTACAAATGCTTCCTTTTCTCTCAATCTTGCCCTTGCTCGATGTCTGTATGCAGTTTCACTATGGAAATATTTCTTAAATCTTATTAAAGTCTTTTCAATTTTGATTCCTTTTATAAGGAACCTTTGCTTAAAACAGAATTGAATCATCCTGCATTGCTTGCTGGGAATTGGGGTCAGCTTTGCTCTACATGCAAGGTTCTTTCTACTTCTAACTCTTAGCAGTTCAACATTAAATTTATCTTTACAGATTTTTCTAATTTGATATTTCTTATCAGATTGTTAGGCCTCTTCGTGCTAAGCACTGTTCCACATGTGATCGTTGTGTTGAACAGTTTGACCATCATTGCCCTTGGGTATCTAATTGCATTGGCAAGGTTCTTGTTCTATCTTTTTTCATGTGTATCTTTTAAATTCATATTAACTCCTTATTCTTTAGTTCAAATGTGGCATAAGCATTCCTCTTTTTTGTGTTCTGTAAAAAGGACAGCTGGAGGGTGACTCTTGTGTAGGTCTATTGTTGCATGGGTAATTTTATTCTCTTTGATGAATACCACCTGAATTCTATTAGGCAATATATATGTATATATATATATATTATATTATATATATATATATATATATTTTGTGTGTGTGTGTGTGTGATAGTGATAGACAGAAAGCATTGAATTAGTATTGGCAGGGTACTTGCAGAAAAGAGCTACTGGGAAACTTGAAAGTTTGACTAGTCCTGATTACCCTCCAGAAAGGTTCTGTCTTACCCGACTTGTAAATGTATGGGGCTCACATGTTATGTAAATAAAAGGCAATATGGGGAACCAAATAGAATGACATATGTGTGATACTGGAAAGTGGGGTTGAGGGAAATATGCTTGTTTCATTAACTCATTGGGTCAATATAAGTGGGATATAAGATATTCTTCCAGAAATGTTCCTTTTTATATGAGTGAAACTTGGCTCTGAATGATCATGTTGTTGAAAACCAAAAAATATATATGATTTGATTGTGTCTGACCTGTTGTTACACAACTTTTCGATTCTTCTGATTTGATTGTGTCTGACCTGTTGTTACACAACTTTTTGATTCAGAAGAACAAATGGGATTTCTTCTTGTTTCTTGTCTTGGAAGTTTTTGCTATGGTGATAACTGGTGCAGTCGCTTTAATTAGTAAGCCTTTTGTTTTGTCATTTTTGGTGTCATTAACTCTCTTCTTAGTCATCTATTTCTTCATTGATTTTTGTTGTGTCTTGTGCCATGCTAATTAAGCTTCTTCTTTTTAATGTCACAGGAGTCCTGACTGATCCATTAGCTCCATCTTCTGTTGGGGGTTGGTTAAGCCATGCTACCAGTGAGCATGTTGGTGCTATTGCATTTATAGTCTCTGATATTTTCCTATTCTCGGGAGTGGCAGTACTAACTGCTGTTCAAGCTTCTCAGGTATGTTTAAGTTTGTAGATTTTTATGTTGCAAACACCTTCTAGCTTTTGTTGTGCCTCTGTAAAGAAGAAGAGCAAGATGAAATTTAATAGTTTGTCTGATGGACCGATTACTTTTTGCAACTCTTTCCTGTTCTTCATATATCCAGCGATGAAAGGAATCTGATTGGAGAAGCCTTAAGGCTTTGAGAATTGTTTTTTCATTAATTTCAGAATTTCTTTGTAATGTTAACTCCTCCTTGCGTAACAGATCTCTCGCAATATTACGACAAATGAGGTAGCAAATGTAATGCGCTACAGTTACCTAAGAGGACCTGGTGGTCGATTCAGAAATCCATATGATTATGGGTGCAAGAAGAACTGTTCAGATTTGTTGATCACTGGTTACAATGAAGATATCGAGTATGATGAGGAAGAAGGTCAATCAGAAGGTATCAGGATGATGCAGATTGCGAGGGCATCGAACCTTCAAAACGGGGCCTGCCATTCTCATCAAACCAATGGCAACAGCAACGGCAATGGTCATGTTGTAGTTAACGTGAATAAGAATACAAATACCCATCACTCTCATGTTCATTCTTCTTCTTGTAGTCATAAAAACAATGCGAAAACTGATTCAGTTCCTTTAGGATTAGGAGTTGGGCTAGGTCGGAACACTGCCCGCTCTGTGATAGCTTCATGATTAGTCAGTCCTGTGCCTTAGCCACGGATGAAGATATCCCTTGTTTTGTACTAGCAATTGTTTGTAAGCTCAGTGATGGAGACAACAGGTAATTAAAATGATTTTTGTTTGACTAACTATCGATTTTTGTTTGTCCATAGGCTGGTATAAATGTATTTACTTTTTATTCTCTCATTTCTGCAATTTCCTAATGGTGGAATCATCAAAGGAATGCCCAGGAAGTCATTTCTGAATCATTGTTGTACTTTGGATGAAACAAAGAATTTTTTATTTTTGTCATTAGCTATTCATTCTAATTTATTTTTAACACGTTGAGAAAGAGGAATTTACCTAACAAACCAAGAGTTCCAACTTGCAAAAGATAAACTTGGGCAAATAAATCTCACAAAGTCAGTAATATAAGATAAACTAGGCAAATTTACCCTGCATCTTGATTTAAAATTTCGTACCTAAAGGAATTTTTTCTCCGTGTATAAAATTGTTTTATAAATCTTGATTGAAGTAATGAGTTTCAGTATAATTATGTTTCATTGGTATCCTCTTCAATCTTGGAGAATAATACTAGCACCCTTTTTTTAAAAAAAAAATCCCGCTAGAATTATCTTTTAGTTGCATTTATTACCTAATATATAAATTATAGTTTCATGAAAGCTTACAATAAAATAAATTGCATAAAACAATTTAAACAAGGAGCCATGTTCATTCCCTCATCCCCTCTTTTATCTAATTGCATATTGCATGCTTGGTTCCATTCTTTTATCTAATTGTTAATGTAACCCGCCCTTACGAGACCAGATCCTTTGTCCAATATTTATCATGTCTTATTTTGTCTAAAGTTCAAAACGACGTAGTTTCATTAAAACTAGGGAATGAATGCATGAATATCACTAAAATTACTTTACAATTATTAGACACTAACCAAGAAATTAGTGAACTTCGATGTACTTTTAATTAAGACAGAATAAGATAAACAAAATTTTGGACAGAAGATCCCGTATCCGCCCTTAACCCCCCCCCCCTCATTCACTCTTTCATTCATTCATTCGGGTATCATGCAAAATTCATTCTTACAAGTTCCAATAGTTTCTAGGGTCTGTTTGGAAGCTCCCATTTTTGTGATTTATTTAATAATTGCAAAATGGGTTGTTTGTTTTGTTCAACTTTTTCATCAAAATTTTTAAAACAAAAAACAATGCTATAGTAATTATTTTTGCTACAGTATTTTTTATAAATAAAATATTGAATTTGAATTTGAATTTTAAATTTTAATAATAAACAATTCTTCCTAACACAATTCTTACCAAAACAAACTAATAAAATACAAATTCAAACTTAAATTTCAAACTTTTATTAATAAAAAAATCTTCAATACAAATCCCAATAAAACAAAATCATTCATTCCAAACACTCTCAAAATAGTCTTTTCTCATAACAAATTCCAAGAAAAAAAATTTCATGATATAATTCAAAAATACCTCATCCAAATAAAGACTTTTTCCTCAAGCCACCGCGACAAACATCTTCCATGGGCCTCATAGGCTGGTTCTTTCCTTAGTGCTGAAAATAAAGACCATTCAAATGGGGCTCATAAGATTAGAAAAGAGAGATTAGGCCTAGTCTGATGTTTGTGTTTACTTACAAATTCCAACTACACTAATCAATACTAATATATAAAAAAGCATGTGGTCCCAATTACTCAGAGGAAGCCCAACTAAATACAAATAATGCCCTAACAAAACATCAACAAAATGAAGATTCTAGGTACCTAAATGTGGTTGGTCTGTAGGCCTGTTATCGAGTCGAGTTGAACCCGTGCTTTAGTGAGCTCGAGCTCGACTCGTTTATTTTTCTTCGACTCGAGCTCGAGCTCAAGTAAAAAATTTTGAGCTCGAGATCGGCTTGGGCTCGGCTCGTTTAGTGTTTATTTGAGCTCGAGCCCAAACTCGAGCTCGATTTCAATTTTTTTATCACTTTTTAGTTTTTTTTTTCTTTTTGCACAAATAAGATTATTCAATCACTACACAATAACTTATCAAATATTTTGATAATAGTTAACACAATCTATTAGTTATATTCAAATGTAAATAAAATAAATTACAACATACATTGTTCAATGAAAATCCAAATCCCAGACAACAAGAAACGCATGTATTTATTTAAGCTTAAGAACTAACCAGCCAGATACTAAGAAAACAAAGACTATAAACCAATCACCATACGGAAAAGAGTAACCATTGATGAAGAATAACGGGATTGATTGGAAGGGAGGAGGTAGCGAGTGATTAGAGTCCTGCAAAAAGCACATAGTCCACATCGTAGAGGTGTAACCTTCTGGCTTCTGCCATTAGGATGTCAGGATTTGCATGATTTGTATCCACGACAAGACGGACCCGAGGCATAAACATGTAGTGGCGATAGATAAAAATGGCATATATATCCTCCATTGTATCAACCCTAAAATAACGTCTACCACCAGTTGCAGGATTTCTACCATAATTCCCAACTATTTTGATGGGCTCTTCAATGGACGAGTAATTGACTGAATTCATCTTTTCTTCCAGGTAAGCGATCCTTTCTTGAATATAGGGGAGCTTCTAGGCTTCGCTAAAGTTAGGGTAAGTATGTTGAGTTGATCCATTAGCACGGCCCACCCATAAGTTGAATTCACCGGTAATTTCAGTAGCTTCTCCGAATAGAATCTTATGTTCGAACGTCAAATCAAAGTATTCAATCAATTGTTGTAGAAAATGAGGATTTTCTGTTTTTTCTTGTTCTGGATTTCTTTAAACTCTTTAGTTTATGCTTATAGATCCTGTTTCCATTCATAAATGAAAGAAGAAACCTGTTTTCTTTGTTCTCTTTTCAGGTATCAAATGGAGCATAAATTGAGGCGACAACGTTACCTTTATAATTGAATTAAATGAAGAAATATTATTGTTGTTCTGGTGATTAAATATGTTAGCAAAGAGAAACCAATACGACATGAGCCTTTGGCTCAATGGTCATCACCTAGGCATTAAGTGCCTATGAGAGTTGGAGGTCAGGAGTTCAATTCCTGTCTCCAACTAAAAATCCCCTCCTATTTATGAAGGAATATTTGTGGAACATCAAGTCCTTTCGGAACATATATGCAAGTATTTGTGGAACATCAAGTCCTTTCGGGACATATATGCAAGTATTTGTGGAACATCAAGTCCTTTTGGGAGATATATGCAAATGAAGGGACATATATGCAAGTATTTGTGGAACATCAAGTCCTTTTGGGAGATATATGCAAATGAAGAAAGACTTATGGACAAATGGGAAATGGGATGGAGGAATATTTGTGGAACCTCAAGTTCTTTCGGGACACATACGCAACGGCAACGGTCCAGTATTCACTGACGAGCATCGTCTAACACTTTGGAGAGGAGTGATGACTTGGTGACCAAATGTTGAAGACTAGCGCTGGTACCCAACTTGGGCCGGTATCGTCTAACACTTTGGGGAGGAGTGATGACTTGGTGACCAAAGGTTAAAGACTAGCTCTGATACCTAACTTGGGCCGGTACTGTGAAAGTAGTATCCATTCATGCAAATGGAGAAATGCAGGCTTATGGACAAATGGGAAATGGGATGGAGGAATATTTGTGGAGCATCAAGTCCTTTCGGGACACATACGCAACGGTCCAGTATTCACTGACGAGCATCGTCTAACACTTTGGAGAGGAGTGATGACTTGGTGACCAAAGGTTGAAGACTAGCCCTGGTACCCAACTTGGGCCGGTACTGTGAGAGTAGTATCCATCATGTAAATGGAGAAAGGCTTATGGACAAATGGGAAATAGGATGGAGGAATATTTGTGGAACATCAAGTCGGGACATATACGCAACGGTCTAGTATTCACGAGCATCGTCTCACACTTTGAGGAGGAGTGATGACTTGGTGACCAAAGGTTGAAGACTGGCCCTGGTACCCAACTTGAGCCGGTACTGTGAGAGTAGTATCTATTTGCGTGCACATCTCGTAATTTACATCCTCAGGGTGGCTAGAGCAGTAGTATCCATATGCGTGAACATCCCGCTATTTACATCCTCAGGGTGACAATGCATGAACATCCCGCGATTTACATCATCAGGGTGGCTAGAGGACGGTTGCTATAGTAGTATCCATCTGCGTGCACATCCCGCGATTTACATCCTCAGGGTGGCTAGATGACGGTTATCTTAGGGCCCAGTATAGTACAAGATAAGTTGGGATTTGGGTCATAAAAAAGTGCGATTTACATCCTCAGGGTAGTTAGGGAACGGTTGCCTAGATGGCTAGGGGACGGTTGTCTTGGGGCTCAGTATAGTACAAGATAAGTTGGGATTTGGGTCATCAAAAAAAGAAAAAAGAAACCAATACCCTTATGGCCCAGTATAGTACAGGTAAGTTGGGATCTACGTCATAAAAAAAAAACCAATACTGCAAGAACAATGTTGTATTGGTTTAAGCACTGAATTTCACTACTTGCACATTATTTCTTGAGTTAATTGTCACGGGGCTTGATGCAAGAGATGCTGAAGAAACCTTTGTTAATTTGGAAATGGAAATGGAAATGATATCCACCTTTTGTAACTCCTACACACTAGCTGATGAGTGGGACATATATGAACTTTAGTGATGGGCAATCCACACACCTTTAGGAGTTTAATTGGGAATTTTTTTGGTTATAAACTTGGTTTAATCTAATTCTGTTTAGTTATAAGTATCTTGCTCTAAATTCGAGAAAATGACACTTTTAAATTTGATTTCTACTGAAATAATGATTAAACTATTAATTGAAACCCAAATAATACAACATAATAATATAATTAAAATAATAATAGTTAAAATTGAACTTAATATATAGTTTTTAGAGAATAGAACTAGGAAGAATTAGATAAGTGAGATTCAAAGATATAAAATAATAAGAATGATTGAATTATTAATTATAATTCCACTAGTATAATATAATAACATAATTAGAATAGTAGTTAAAATTGAACGAATATATAGATTTTTTAGAATAATGGAATTATGAATCTTAGATAAGTGAGAAGGAAAGATATAGAAAGAATAAAACCATTGAGAGAATGATCGAAATATTATATTGGAATTCAAATAGTATATTAGCATAATATAATAATAGAATTATGATAATATAAATTAGAAAATTAAGTTGATACATAATATAATTGGATTAATAGTTGAAATTGAACTAATATATGAAAGTTTTAAAAAAATAGAATTATGAATGATTAGATAAGTGAGAAAGAAAAATATATAAATGATAAGTGTATTGAAAGAATGATTGAACTATTAATTGGAATTCAAATAGTATATTAGTATATAATAATATAATTAGAATAATTAATTAAAAAAGTTGATACTGAAAGATCAAGGTTACGTACGTGGTGTTCTAGTGTGTTGGAACACTAGGTGTGACACCGATAATAAAACAGTAATGGACAATAATAAAAATGCGGAAAGTAAAGAGACAGGAGGTTGGTAACGCAGTTCGACAATTGCCTACGTCTGCGGGGCCACGCCCAGGAAAAACAATCCACTAAGTTCACAAGTTACAAGACACTCGATCTGACACAAAGTAAGACTCCCTCTTATCTTTGACACCGTCTCTTCCTAACTCCACAGTGAACGGATTGTGCGAGCTCCCCTCAACTTATGTTGACTCCTCCCGGAATCCGTGGTTGATACAAGATCCCCTTGCCCACGTTTGAACTCTCCCGAGCTCTTCAACAACCTCTTCCCGAGGCTGGATTATAATCAAGAAAACAAGGATTGCATCTTCAATATTTGTTGCGTTAAGATGCTAATCAACCAACACACTTTGATCAAAGAACTCCAACAAAAAAGTGTGATTACAGTCTTAGAAAGGTCGGATGGAATAATCAACTCTCCATACCAAAATACGTTTGGTTGGAAAGATTATATAGTCACACCAATCCTTCCCATGTTTATCTCCAAATCTTCCCATATTTATCTCCAACATTATTTCCAAATAATTCAAATGGAAAGATGGAAAAACCTTTTGACTTCAATGCTTATCTTTTCCAAATATAAATGATAGCTTCTAAGAATACCAAGATAAACCCAAAAATATCAAGATAGCATTAATCTCCAAATCAATATTCCTTGCATAGATTGATTTGATTTGATTTATGCTTCCAATAAGAGGTTTCCTTATCTTTGCCAAAAAATCCATGCCAACAAGTAAATGCCAACTCACGTGTATGCCAACTCACGTGTACATTAACAGATACCCTAAACCTAAATAATAAACCCTAAACTATAAACTATAAACTATAAACTATAAACATTAAAATCTAGAATATAAAGATTACAAAACTAATAAATAATATTAGAAAAAGAATTATCTGATTAAAATGAAGAGGTATAGAAATATTTATAGAATTATAAAAATAAAAATGAAATTTTTTTGGCCTGGTTCCGATTCCAAAAATTTAGAAATAAAAACGTAATCGTGAATAGATGGTTCAGCCTCGATTCCAGTTTGGTGGGACCGGTTTCGATGCGGAAATGGCCATGACTAATCCTATGACATAAACAATCAAATATATTTATTAATAATTGGATGAAAAATAGAATAAGAATCATTCATATCACAAAATTCTATTATAATTGAAGAACTCTAATGAAACTTTTTCTAGAATGGACCAAAAGGTATTAGAGTCACTTACCCATCATTAAATTATTGAAGCTTCAAACAAAGATGAAAGTGATACTTAATTATAGCAGATTAGAATTTGTAATAACTCAATAATTCTTTTTTTTTTTTAAAAAGGAGAGATATTGATTTGACATCAATAATTAAGTATAATAACAAGTTTATAGAAACCAACCTTAAAAGATAAAACTGGTATACGGTAATATATATTTTTTATTCGCGAAAAATAAGACAAAATCAGATGCCACTTCGCCCATAATTAACAGGCTACTTTCGCGAATACTAGAAACAGACTAACTCTAATCTGAAGAAACAAGAGCTCAAACTTCCAGCCATATATTTTATTGTCCCAGATGATTCCTCATCGTCCATCCGAAAAGGTAAAAACTTTGCAATTATTTCCAATAGTAGCACCTCTCATGATCAATGCAAAATCTATGGTAATGGTGGTAGATGAAGTTGTGCGTGGCAAAAGCTCTTGAGCAATGGCGGGAAAAAGGGATTCAAGGGAAAAATTTTAGGCCAACAATTTTCATCAACAGTAATGGCAGCCTTACAACATTGAGGACCAAGTATACGAGGTTGAAGACTTAGAAAAGAAGACACGATTTCTTGAACACAGCCTTCAGTTCCTAATACTGCTTGGAGGCATGGGATACCCCACGGTAACCCCAGCAAGTTAGTCTCGATTCCCACTACGTTAGCAAAGCATGGTGCAGACCAAATGGCGAAGAAAATAATGGCAAATCTTGTGGTTGATATGGTGCAAGATCTAGCCATTTTTTTTCTCTAGAGATTAAAAGAGTTGTATATAAATTTTGTGGTAATTGCTCAACTTGATTGTTGTGGGCATTAGCCATTAGGACATGTTTATATACTACTAGATACTAAGACATACTAAGCCAGTGCACTCATTGATTTGACTTGAGAGACGGTACCGTTTTCTTTGTGTATTTAGGAGACTTTAATACATTTGTAATGGCCATCAAATAATTAATTGGTGATTTAAATCAAGAGTTATTCTATTTAATAAAAGACCTAAGTTATAACAACTTGTAAAGTTAACTAATTTTTCATAATTCGAGTGGCCTATATCTCAAAAGAAACAAATAGCTATAGATATTGGAACTCTCTTTGCGTTAGTAGAGTAATCTTTTCTAATCAAGAACATTATCTAATGTGTGCTACATAAAATTATTTGTTTATGCAAAAATTGGAACTACATATACAAAGAAGTAATACCCGATAAAATGCTAATAATGATTAAAAGAATTTTTTAACTCTATTACGAGATGATTTTTGAATTGGGTCATGAGGGGTTCAATGTTTAGAATGAAAGGGTAAAGTTTCAGAAACGAGTGCAACTTTTAATTTAATAAAATTTAATGTTGGTTTCTAATGGGGTCAAATAAATATGGAAGAAAATTAATTGTAAGTGTAAGAACTGTTTTTTAAAACCATAATATAATTTGGTTATAAATTTTCAAAATTGTATAATTACTTTGGTCTATGACCATCATTTTTTTTTTAAAAAAACTACTTTATTATACCATAAATAACACATATGAGGCTGGATATACCCGACACCCCAATACAAAAGAAAACCGTAAACGAGGATTACTACTCCTTTACAGTCCAAAAGTCAAAAGGTCAAACTAGGAGTATGTGTGGAGATTAAAAGTCCAAACAATTTGAAAGCCCGAGATCCTAAGGACTCTTGAATCATGATAACTTACAAAAGGCTTCAAAAATACTAAATCTGTGGGCTGAGCAGACTTCAGCCCAAACCTATCCAAGTATAATTAGTGAGATCATGGACTAACAGTCCAGTTCAGCCCAAAAATGTCCTATATCACCAGCATGATGAGGCCCAAAACCAGCTTGGTTTCTTTCAGGTCCATATAGTGGCCCAGACCATCTTGGATTCTCCTCATTTGAGGCAGGCAGCCCATCCAGGATCCAAAATTGCATCCGATCTGTCCCTTAATCCAATCATATTGATATCTTTAATCATCTAAGGGAAACAGGATATTGAGCTAGTCAAGCTACCTTTATGAAACAAAAGAGCAGAGCAGAGTTTGGCAAAACCAGCAAAAGGCTGTGACGTTTCTCACATCATACAGCACTGGAGAGCACTAGAAAATTAATCAGAATTCCTCCCAAGCACAGAGCAGTCAAACCAGGGGAAGATTGATTTCCAACAAACCATCACACAGCAGAATCATTTCAATCACAATAATATGGCTCTCAAGTCTGTCTTCAATATTAGCCAAAAGAGAAGTAGTCCTTCATTTTGAGCCTAAGATTATGCAATAAGTCTACCAAAATTTGGGCAGCATTTCCCCTTAAAACAGCTTATTTTCAGTGTCAACAAAGCCTCCCAATTGATCTGCAGAATAAAATCACCCACCAAAACACATCCAGCTTTCCAACTCCCACAAAATCCATTTCAAGCATATCAAACATGAAAGTGGAGAAAGCACAAATTCCCCAAATTCGTCAAAACAGTTCCAGCTCAAGGCATTCAAAACACATTACAAGGAGATATTACATGGGGGCAGGAAAAACACCAATCCTTCAATAAGCTCCCAGCAGCATACATTCAAATGACGTGATACGGGAAGCATTTAAGAGTCAAAACAACAGGCCAAATGATATGAACTCCAGTAATCATGGGTCTATGACCATGAATACTACACAGCAGGGATGACTTTGTGGATGGACCTAGCTTTACACTAGAACAATCTTAATATAGTTGAACTAGAGTAACACTAACTATGATAGTCTTCTCAACCGACGGACCGATTAGACTATAATGTCATTCGATCGAGTTGAAAGATGACAACATTCTAATGTATAAAATGAATAATTTTTGTGAATTATACCACACATTTGTTTTTGCTAAAATAACAAGTTTCAAAAATTAGTCGTCGTTAGCCATTTTTGTGCCTATTTTGCACTCATATTAAATGACGATATGCTATCTAATGAATGGTAAGAAAAAAAAAATTAAAAGTTAGAAATTTTAAAAAATGATCAATTTTTGTGAGTTATATCACAATTTTTTTGGCTAAAATGGCAAGTTTTAAAAATTGGTCATCGTCGGACGTTTTTGTGTCTGTTTTGTACTCATATGAAATGACGACGTGTTATCTAATGAATGGTTTAAAAAAAAGGAAAAATTAGAAATTTTAAAAAATGACCAATTTTATGAGTTATATCACACGTTTTTTTGGCCAAAATGACAAGTTTTAAAAATTGGTCGTTGTCGGCTGTTTTTGTGTGTGTTTTACACTAATATCAAATGACGATGTGCTATCTAATGAATGGTGTGAAAAAAAGAAAAAGTTCGAGATTTTGAAAAATGACCAATTTTTGTGAGTATAGCACACGTTTTTTTGGACAAAATGACAAGTTTAAAAAATTGGTCGTTTACGGCCGTTTCTATGCCTGTTTTGCACTCATATCAAATGACGACGTACTATCTAATGAATGGTGTGAAAAAAAGAGAAAGTTAATTTTTTTGAAAAATGACCAATTTTGTGAATTGCATACTTTTGTGGCAAAAAATGATGAGTTTCAAAAATTTGTCGTCGTTGGCTATTTTTGTGCCAGTTTTGCACGCATATCAAATGACGATGTGTTATTTAATGAATGGTTTGAAAAAAAAGAGAAAGTTTGAAATTTTGAAAAATGACTAGTTTTTGTGAGTTATAACACACATTTTTTTGGCCAAAACGGCAAGTTTTAAAAATTGGTCGTTGTCGGCCGTTTTTGTGTCTGTTTTGCACTCATATCAAATGACGATGTGCTATCTAATTAATGGTGCTAAAAAAAGGGAAAATTAAAATTTTTAAAAAATGACCAATTTTTGTGAGTGCACACGTTATTTTGGCCATAATGGCAAGTTTAGAAATTAGACGTCATTGGCCATTTTTGTGCATGTGTTGTGCTCATATCAAATGACAATATGCTATCTAATGAATGGTGCGAAAACAAAGAAAAGTTAGAAATTTTTTAAAAATGACCAATTTTTGTAAGTTATAACACGTTTTTTTTGGCCAAAATGGCAAGTTTAAAAAAATTGGTTGTCGTTGGCCGTTTTTGTGTATATTTTGCACTCATAAAATGATGATATGGTATCTAATGAATGATGTGAAAAAAAGGAAAAACTTGAAAATTTGAAAATGATAAAGTTTTGTGAGTTATAGCACATGTTTTTTTCGACAAAAATGACAAGTTTCAAAAATTGTTCGTCGATAGAGTCTTTGTGTCTTTTCTGCAATCATATCAAATGACAACGTGTTATCTAATGAATGATGTAAAAAAAGAAAAAGTTAGAAATTTTAAAAAATGACCAATTTTGTGAGTTATAACATACATTTTTTTGGAAAAAAAATGTCAAGTTTCAAAAATTGGTTGTCGGTTGCTATTTCTGTGCCAGTTTCGCACTCATATCAAATGACAATGTGCTATCTAATGAATGGTGTGAAAAAAATTAGAACGTTGGAAATTTTGAAAAATGACTAATTTTTGTGAGATATAACACATGTTTTTTTCCCCTAAATGCAAGTTTAAAAAATTGGTCTTCATTAGCCATTTTGTGCATGTTTTTCACTCATATCAAATAAAGATGTGCTATCTAATTAATGGTGTGAAAAAAATGAAAAGTTAGAAATTTTGAAAAATGACCAATTTTGTGAGTCATAGCACTCGTTTTTTTTTGGAAAAATGTCAAGCTTAAAAAATTGGTCATCGTCGACCGTTTTTGTGCCAGTTTTGCACTCATATCAAATGAAAACGTGCTATCTAATGAATGGTGTAAAAAAATTGGAAAGTTAGAAATTTTGAAAAATGACCAATTTTTGTGAGTTATAACACACGTTTTTTTTTGCCAAAATGGCAAGTTTAAAAAATTGGTTTTTGTTGGCCATTTTTGTGCATGTTTTCCATTCATATCAAATGACGACGTGCTATCTAATGAATGGTGTGGAAAAAAAATGAAAAGTTAGAAATTTTGAAAAATAACTAATTTTGTTAGTTATAGCTCACGTTTTTTTTGGAAAAAATGTCAAGTTTCAAAAATTAGTCGTCGTTGACTGTTTCTGCGCCAATTTTGCACTCATACCAAATGACGATGTGCTATCTAATGAATGGTGCGAAAAAAATTTGAAAGTTAGAAAATTTGAAAAATGACCAATTTTTGTGAGTTATAACACACGTGTTTTTTCGCCGAAATAACAAGTTTAAAAAATTGGTCGTTATTGGCCATTTTTGTGCATGTTTTTCACTCATATCAAATGACGACGTGCTATCTGATGAATGGTGTGAAAAAAATAAAATGTTAGAAATTTTAAAAAATGACCAATTTTGTGAGTTATAGCAACGTTTTTTTGGAAAAAATGTCAAGTTTAAAAAATTGGTCGTTGTCGATCGTTTCTATGCCAATTTTCCACTCATATAAAATGACGATTTGCTATCTAATAAAGGGTGTGAAAAAAATTGAAAAGTTAGAAATTTTGAAAAATGTCAGATTTTTGTGAGTTATAACACCCGTTTTTTTGGCCGAAATGGAAAGTTTAAAAAATTGGTCGTCATTGGTCATTTTTGTGCCTATTTTGCACTCATATCAAATGACACCGTGCAATGTAATGAATAGTGTGAAAAAAGCGAAAGTTGCAAATTTTGAAAAATGACCAATTTTTGTGAGCTATATGACACACGTTTTTTTGGCCAAAGTGGCAAGTTTCTAAAATTGGTCGGTGACGGCCATTGTTGTGCCCTGTTTTGCACTCATATCAAATGAAGACATGCTATCTAATGAATGGTATGAAAAAAAGGCAAAGTTAAAATTTTTTTAAAATGACCAATTTTGTGAGTTATAGCACACGTTTTTTTGGCAAAAATGACAAGTTTCAAAAATTTATCGTCGTTGACCATTTTTGTGCGAGTTTTGCAAGCATATCAAATGACGATGTGCTATCTAATGAATGGCTTGAAGAAAGAGAAAGTTAGAAATTTTGAAAAATGACCAGTTTTTGTAAGTAACAAGTACACATTTTTTTTGGCCAAAACGGCAAGTTTTAAATATTGGTCATCATCGACCATTTTTATGTTTATTTTGAAATCATATCAAATGATGATGTGCTATCTAATGAATAGTGCTAAAATAGGGAAAGTTCGAAATTTTTAAAATGACAAATTTTTGTGAGTTATAGCACACGTTATTTTGGCCAAAATGACAAGTTTAAAAAATTGGACGTCGTTGGCAATTTTTGTGCCTGTTTTGTACTCATCAAATAACAATATATTATCTAATGAATAGTGCAAAAAAAGAAAAGTTAGAAATTTTTAAAAATGACCAACTTTTGTGAGTAGCACACATTTTTTTAGCCAAAATGGCAAGTTTAAAAAAATTGGTTGTCGTTGGCTGTTTTTGTGCCTATTTTTCACTCACAAAATGATGATATGGTATCTAATGAATGGTATGAAAAAAGGAAAATTTTGAAAATTTGAAAAATGACCAATTTTTGTGAGTAGCACACGTTTTTTTTGTTGGCAAAAATGGAAAGTTTCAAAAATTGGTCGTTGACGGCCGTTTCTGTATCTTTTCTGCATTCATATCTAATGACGACGTGCTATTTAATGAATGGTGTGAAAAATAGGAAAAGTTAGAAAATTTTTAAAAAGGACTAATTTTGTGAATTATAGCACACGTTTTTTTTGGCAGAACCTCATATCGAGGTGGGTCGCCACTCCCAATTTATTATCATAATTTTTTGGATGATGGATGTACCCTAAAATCATCCTTACAGCAAAATGCCAAAATGAACACAATCCCATTTACAAGCCTATGCCTAATGGGAAGTTGTTCATATGGTTTTCAAAGCAGTTAAAATTGGAGTACTACCTCCATTTACAAATCTGACTATTACATCATAGGAGGTTGTAACTCTTTGTCTAAATAACAGATGGAATTTTAGCAAGTCAAATGTATACATTGTGTGACACGCTAAACAAAATTCACCAGAAGTGATCCCTTACAAAACTGGGAATTTACAGCCAATATTCCAAGCTTATCACTACCAAAAGGTTATCACAGCCTCCCAGCTTAGTGACCAGGAGTTAGCACCTAATCAGACCATGGTAATGGCCAAACAACCCTCAATATCAAGCCAGATCCTTTATTCATTTAGTGGACTAAATAGCCTAACAACAGCAGCTGTGGTCCAAGCATTGTACATATGAAGATAACCTTGGAAACAGCCAAACATCAGCAGCTGAGCCTATATTTATGGTGCTTTTACCTTTAATTTCTTTAATTCTTCAGGGATAGCATCAAGCTCTCTCATAGGACTGGTAGCCACCCATCTTGCAGCTTGATTACAGTCTTTCCAGATATTGTTGAATATAGCATATCTCCTAATTGTCTTTATAGCATCCTGAAGATGGTAGTGCCTCCAGACAACTTTTTCTTTTGATAGTACTCTCTGCAAGCAATCTGAGTTAGATTCCAATAAAATATTTGTGAACCCACGATTAATGTATTCCTGAATACCTGTCACAGCTGTGCAAATCTCAACACGTTTATTTACACGTTTATTTTACATATGATTTATAGCACACGTTTTTTTTTAATTTTTTTATGGGCAAAAATATAAATAAATGTGGCTGGAAAAAACATACAAAAAAGTAATGAAGAGGTGTCCAACAAAATTTTGACATTGGACATCAAAGGAAACTAATACATATCAAATGGATGATGACAAAACTTTGACATTAAAACATGAGGATGAAATGAAGAAGCGCCAGGGTGTGTTTTGTATTTTATTGGTCTCTTCCATCGGAACGGCGATATGGCATAAATCTGTGGTCTTTGGCAGCGTTCTTTTTTCTCTTTTTCTCAATAAATGACTGGAGCTTCTCAGATTCCTTCAGTTCCTTGTATTTCTCAACATGCTTTAGCTTCAATATTTCAGATTTTTTTAGATAATAAGGTCGTTTCCCTTGCTTTGCAGCTTCTCTTTCTTTCTTCTTGTGCTCAGATAAAATTTCTTTCTCTGTACGCCTTGAAACTGCAAACTTCAATTGTTTATCAATCCAAGTTATACGAGATTTTAGCTCAGCTACGACCTCAGGGTCATTTGATTTTTTTAGCTGCTTCTTTAGCTCCTCTTTTTCAGCAGGAAGCTCATTCTTATAGAGAAAATTATATCTTTTCTTGAACCTATCGAGATCAAGTTCTCCGCTTAATGATTCAAAGCGAGGATCACGCACCACCTTCTTAGGAACTTGGATGATTTCACGAAATCTACTAACTGGTTTCTTGCTGCTTATCTCTATAGGCCGATTTTTATTTGCCCTGCTGCCAGATTTCTTTTCCGAATTGAACTTCCTGGAAACTTCAGACCCATCGGATTTGGCCCTCTGCAGCTCTTCAAACGTAACCTCGGCCAATTCCTTCTCAATTTCCCTCTCATCTTCGTCACTATCATCGACATCGAATTCGACTTCGAATTTGTTTGAAGTTGCCATAATAGATTCCTGTTTTCAAATTCGATAATTTAGGGTTTAATGTTGAACTAACTTCACTTGGAGACTATGTCGTTTTGGTTGAAGCTACGAAATTACTGTGGCCATAATAGTTATAGCACACTTTTTTTTTTTTATTTTTTTTTATTTATTTTTTATTTATTTTTTTTAACAAAACCATACTTATATACAAACTGGGCAAAAGACAACGCTGGATAGACCCAAAAGCGTTGTTACAACAGAAGAAATAAAAATTTGGAGTACTACATTATACGATTACTAATCAAAAGTCTATGTTGGGAGGGAGAAAATGACTACTCTAACCAATAGTAGAGTTATAGCACACGTTTATTTTAAAAAAATGTCAAGTTTAAAAAATTGATTGTAGGTTGCTGTATCTGTGCCAGTTTTGCACTCATATCAAATGACGATGTGCTATCTAATGAATGGTGTGAAAAGAATTGGAAAGTTAGAAATTTTAAAAATGACCAATTTTTTGTGAGTTATAACGCACGTTTTTTTGACCGAAATAGTAAGTTTAAAAAATTGATTGTCGTTAGCCATTTTTGTGCCTATTTTGCACTCATATCAAATGACGATGTGCTATCTAATGAATGGTGTGAAAAAAAAGAAAAATTTAGAAATTTTGAAAAAATGACCAATTTTTGTGAGTTATAACACACGTTTTTTTTTTTACTAAAATGGCAAGTTTAAAAAGTTTGTTTTTGTTGGCCATTTTTGTGCATGTTTTCCACTTATATCAAATGACGACATGCTATCTTAATGGTTTAAAAAAAGGGAAAGTTAGAACATTTTTAAAAATGACCAATTTTTGTGAATTATAGTATACATTTTTTGGCCAAAATAGCAAGTTTTAAAAATTGGTCGTTGTTGGCTATTTTTGTGCCTATTTTGCATTCATATCAAATTACGATAGGCTATCTAATGAATGGTTTGGAAAAAGGAGAAAGTTTGAAAAATGAAATTTTTTTTGTGAGTTATAGCACAAGTTTTTTAGGACAAAATGGTAAGTTTCAGAAATTGGTAGTCGTTGGTCATTTCTGTGCCTGTTTTGCTCACATATCAAATGACGATATGCTATCTAATGAATGGTGTGAAAAAAAGGGAAAGTTAAAAATTTTTAAAAATGGCCAATTTTTGTGAGTAATAATACATGCTTCTTTGCCCAAAATGGCAAGTTTCAAAAACTGGTCGTCGGATGCCATTTTTGTACCTATTTTGCATACATATCTATGGTTAATGTGCTATCTAACTAATGGTGTAAAAAAAGGGAAAATTATAAAATTTTGAAAAATGACCAATTTTTTGTGAGTTATAGCAAACGTTTTTTGGCCAAAATGGCAAGTTTCAAAAATTGGTCTTTGTTGGCTATTTTTGTGCCAATTTTGCATTCATATCAAATGACGATATGCTATCTAGTGAATGGTGTGAAAAAAAGGGATAAATTAGAATTTTTTTTGAAAAATGACTAATTTTTGTGAGTTATAGCACACATTTTTTTGCCAAAATGACAAGTTTCAAAAATTCATCGTAGTTGGCCGTTTCTGTGCCTGTTTTGCACTTGTATCAAATGACGATGTGCTATCTATCAATGGTGTGAAAAAAATTGAAAAGTTAGTAATTTTGAGAAATTACCAATTTTTGTGAGTTATAGCACACGTTTTTTTGCTCAAAATGGCAAGTTTAAAAAACTGGTTATCAGTGGCCATTTTTGTGCCTGTTTTGCATACAATGTGTGCCAAAATTCCACTCAGCATATTACATTATTTGTCGAACATCCTATGCTTCCCAAGGCCTGTTTATTATCTGTTATTTATGATAAATGTTCCTAAAAGAAAGAGAACCTTTGTGGCAATCTCTAGGCAAATATAGACATTGATGTTCCATGGATCTTGTTGGGAGATTGGAATTGCATATTAGATATGGCCGCCAACAGCAAGTTTTTTAATTTTGCCGTTTGGGGTAAAAAAATCGTGTGCAATAACCCACAAAAAATGGTCATTTTTCAAAATTCTAACTTTCCTATTTTTTTACACCATTCATTAGAGACCACATCGACGTTTGATATGAGTGAAAAGAATGCACAATCAAGGCCATCAATTGTAAATGATTAAAAAAAATAGCTAAAAAACTTGGCCACAAATAGTAAGTTTTCGAAATTTGCCATTCTAGGTAAAAAAATCGTGTTCTACAACCCACCAAAAATGGCCATTTTTAAAAATTTTAATTTTCATATATTTTTACACCATTTATTAGATAACACATTGCCATTCCATATGAGTGCCAAAAATGGCACGAAAACGGCCACCTACTGCAAGTTTTTGAAATTTGCCATTTTCGGTAAAAAAAATCGTGTGCTATACCTCAGAAAAATGGCCATTTTTATAAAATCGTAAGTTTCCTATTTTATTGCACCATTCTTTAGATAACATGTTTCCATTTCATATTAGTGCAAAAGATGGCACAAAAACAGCAGCAACGACAAGTTTTTAAAAATTTGGCATTTTTTTGTAAAAAATCGTGTGTTATAACCCACCAAAAATGGTCATTTTTCAAAAATTTTAACTTTTTTATTTTACTAAACCATTTATTATAGAACACATTGCCAATTCGTATGAGTGCAAAAAATGGCAAGAAAACGGCCACCGACGGCAAGTTTTTAAAATTTGCAGTGTTTAGTAGAAAATCGTGTGCGCGCTATAACCCACCAGAAATGATCATTTTTTAAACATTCTAACTTTCCTATTTTATAACACCATTCATTAGATAGCACATAATCATATGATATGAGTGTAAAAAACGGCACGATAAGGGCACCCGACAACAATTTTTGAGATTTTGCCATTTCTGAAAAAAAATCACGTCTTACAATCCGAAAATGGTCATTTATCAAGATTTCAAACTTTCTCTGTTTTAATACCATTTACTAGATAGCATATCCGCATTTCATATAGGGGTACAAAAAATGCCATAAAAATGGGCGCCAACAGCAAGTTTTTTAATTTTGCCGTTTGGGGTAAAAAAATCGTGTGCAATAACCAACAAAAAATGGTCATTTTTCAAAATTCTAACTTTCTTATTTTTTTTACACCATTCATTAGAGACCACATCGACATTTGATATGAGTGAAAAAAATGCACAATAAAGGCCATCAATTGTATATGATTGAAAAAATAGCTAAAATAATTGGCCACAAATAGTAAGTTTTCGAAATTTGACATTCTAGGTAAAAAATCGTGTTCTACAACCCACCAAAAATGGCCATTTTTAAAAATTTTAAATTTCATATATTTTTACACCATTTATTCGATAACACATTGCCATTCCATATTAGTGCCAAAAATGGCACGAAAACGGCCACATACTAAAAGTTTTTGAAATTTGCCATTTTCGATAAAAAAATTCGTGTGATATAACTCAGAAAAAATGGTCATTTTTAAAAAATCGTAAGTTTCCTATTTTATTGCACCATTCTTTAGATAACATGTTTCCATTTCATATTAGTGCAAAATATGGCACAAAAACAGTAGCAACGACAAGTTTTTAAAAATTTGGCATTTTTGGTAAAAAATCGTGTGCTATAACCCACAAAAAATGGTCATTTTTCAAAAATTCTAAATTTTCTATTTTACTACACCATTTATTAGATAACACATTGCCAATTTATATGGGTGCAAAAAATGGCACGAAAACGGCCACCGACGGCAAGTTTTTAAAATTTGCAGTTTTTAGTAGAAAATCGTGTGCTATAACCTACCAGAAATGGTCATTTTTAAAAAATTCTAACTTTCCTATTTTGTAACACCATTCATTAGATAGCACATAATCATATGATATGAGTGTAAAAAACGGCACGATAATGGCACCCGACTGCAATTTTTGAGATTCTGCCATTTCTGAAAAAAAATCACGTCTTATAATCCAAAAACGGTCATTTATCAAGATTTAAAACTTTCTCTTTTTTAATACCATTTACTAGATAGCATATCCGCATTTCATATCGGGGTACAAAAAATGCCATAAAAATGGCCGCCGACAGCAAGTTTTTTAATTTTGCCGTTTGGGGTAAAAAAATCATGTGCAATAACTGACGAAAAATGGTCATTTTTTAAAATTCAAACTTTCCTGTTTTTTTTACAACATTCATTAGAGATCACATCGACATTTGATATGAGTGAAAAAAATGCACAATAAAGGCCATCAATTGTATATGATTGAAAAAAATAGCAAACAAAAATTGGCCACAAATAGTAAGTTTTCGAAATTTGCCATTCTAGGTAAAAAATCGTGTTCTATAACCCACCAAAAATGACCATTTTTGAAAATTTTACATTTCATATATTTTTACACCATTTATTCGATAACACATTGCCATTCCATATGAGTGCCAAAAATGGCACGAAAACGGCCACCTACTGCAAGTTTTTAAAATTTGCCATTTTCGGTAAAAAAAATCGTGTGATATAACTCAGAAAAAATGGCCATTTTTAAAAAATCGTAAGTTTCCTATTTTATTGCACCATTCTTTAGATAACTTGTTTCCATTTCATATTAGTGCAAAAGATGGCACAAAATAGGCAGCAATGGCAAGTTTTTAAAAATTTGGCATTTTTGGTAAAAATCGTCTATAAGCCACCAAAAATGGTCATTTTTCAAAATTTCTAACTTTTCTATTTTACTACACCATTCATTATATAACACATTGCCAATTCATATGAGTGCAAAAAATGACAAGAAACGGCCACCGACGGCAAGTTTTTAAAATTTGCAATTTTTAGTAGAAAATCGTGTGCTATACCCACCAAAAATGGTCATTTTTCAAAAATTCTAAATTTTCTATTTTATATATCCATTCATTAGATAGCACATAATCATATGACATGAGTGTAAAAAACGGCACGATAATGGCACCCGACTGCAATTTTTGAGATTTTACCATTTCTAAAAAATCACGTCTTATAATCTAAAAATGGTCATTTATCAAGATTTCAAACTTTCTCTTTTTTAATACCATTTACTAGATAGCATATCTGAATTTCATATCGGGGAACAAAAAATGCCATAAAAATGGCCGCCAACAGCAAGTTTTTTAATTATGCCATTTGGGGTAAAAAAATCGTGTGCAATAACCCACGAAAAATGGTCATTTTTCAAAATTCTAACTTTCCTATTTTTTTACACCATTCATTAGAGACCACATCGACATTTGATATAAGTGAAAAAAATGCACAATAAAGGCCATCAATTGTATATGATTGAGAAAAATAGCTAAAAAAATTGGCCACAAATAGTAAGTTTTTGAAATTTGCCATTCTAGGTAAAAAATCGTGTGCTATAACCCACAAAAAATGGTCATTTTTAAAAATTTTAAATTTTATATATTTTTACACCATTTATTCGATAACACATTTCCATTCCATATGAGTGCCAAAAATAGCACGAAAATGGCCACCTACTACAAGTTTTTGAAATTTGACATTTTCGGTAAAAGAAAATCATGTGATATAACTCAGAAAAAATGGCCATTTTTAAAAAATCGTAATTTTCATATTTTATTGCAACATTCTTTAGATAACATGTTTCCATTTCATATTGGTGGAAAAAATGGCACAAAAACGGCAGCAGCGGCAAGTTTTTAAAAATTTGGCATTTTTGGTAAAAAATCGTGTGCTATAACCCACCAAAAATGGTCATTTTTCAAAAATTCTAACTTTTATATTTTACTAGAAAATTTATTAGATAACACATTGCCAATTCATATGGGTGCAAAAAATGGCACGAAAACGGACACTGACGACAAGTTTTTAAAATTTGAAATTTTTAATACAAAATCTTGTGCTATAACCCACCAGAAATGGTCATTTTTTAAAAATTCAAACTTTTCTATTTTATAACACTATTCATTAGATAGCACATAATCGTATGATATGAGTGTAAAAAACGGCACGATAATGGCAACCGACTGGAATTTTAGAGATTTTGCCATTTCTGAAAAAAAACATGTTTTATAATCCAACAATTGTTATTTGTCAAGATTTTAAACTTTCCCTTTTTTAATACCATTTACTAGATAGCATATCCGCATTTCATATCGGTGCAAAAAATACCATAAAAATGGCCGCCGACAGCAAGTTTTTTAATTTTGCTGTTCCGGTAAAAAAATCATGTGCAATAACCCACAAAAAATGGTCATTTTTCAAAATTCTAACTTTCTTATTTTTTTTACACCTTTCATTAGAGACCACATCGATATTTGATATGAGTGCAAAAAATGCACAAAAACGCGGCCACAGATGGTAAGTTTTCGGAATTTGCTATTCTAGGTAAAAAAAATCGTGTGCTACAACCCATAAAAAATAGTCGTTTTTAAAAGTTTAAAACTTTCGTATATTTTTACACAATTTATTAGATAACACATTGCCATTTCATGTGAGTGGTACGAGCAGTCGTAGGCTCACCAATTTAACCCTAACACTACTGCAGTAGCTATGAGAGGGATCATTCCCACAGGGAAGTGATGGTTTATCAGAGACTCATTATTTACTCAACACTACAAATGCATGAAACGAACGGAAGAAAATGAGACAAATGCATGCTAAGTATAAAGAATGCAAAATAAGAATGAATGGGTTACTATGCAAAACACTGCCTTGAGGGATTTCATCACATACGGAACTCTCCCTATTATCATCGACTCGTGTGGTTGTATGAGGGGACTACTGCTAATGTAATGAAATTGATTAACCTGGTGGTTCTCACAATCACACTCCACTTACTCCTCAAACTTCCCTTGGTAGGGCAAGCTCTTGGCACAAATTAAGAACCCAGATCCCTACCCTCGTGTAACAATTCTAGTTCAATCACTGACTATCTCCCTTGGTAGGGAAGCTACCCAATTCAAGCGTTCAATTTGTTCTACAAGAATAATCCTAAGTCTCTTCCAAAGGATTGATCCCAAATTTCAGTGGGTACCGCACACTTGGAATCACAAATAGACTAGATCTTAGAACTCACACAAGTTTGTTCATAATTCAATTCATATCCAGTTCAATTGCCTTTGGTAGATCCACACTAATCTCAGTGGGTACTGCAGATTCGATGTGGATTTAAGTAAGAACATGCAAAATATTGAATTCAAACATGTACAGAACTATGAACAATAATGACACGGATAAATTCAATTCAGATGTCTCAAATAGGTTGAGATCCATACATAGAACCCTCAAGACAGTCAAATGTGAGAAAAAGAAAAGAGAGAGAAAATCTTAATCTAAACTAAGGACTAAGAACCCTAATCTATTGACTCTATTGTGTGTCCGCTCTCTCTTCTGATCGATCCCCTTTTAGGGCAGCTTTCTTTTCCTTTTATACCTTCCTCTCCTCCTGTAGCTTGATCTTGACCGCTCAGCTCTTTCTCTCACTCTGTGATTCCTCCACGTGTCCCTGAAAAATGGCATTCAGATAATAAGTGAGACACGTGATCTACCCATGACTTAAGCATTAAGATTTAACAATGCAAAACTACGAACACTTTGTGATCATATGAATTAGCCGTGTCTATGCCTTGTGTGTGCGAAAAAGTGTATGAATTGTTAACGCATTTGTGCATGAGTGTGTGTTTTGTGGTGTGTGAGTGTGTGTAGTGGCGGGCGCCATGTGCCCGCCTTGTGCATTTGAGTGCATGAAGTGAGGTGCTAGTGTAGTTGAGTGTGAGTAAATGTGTTGAGTGATAAATGAATGTGTTGAGTGATGAGTGAAGTGTAGTGAATTGTGTGCAGTGTAGTGAATGTGCATGTTTTAGTGTGTGTAAGTGTGTGTTGTGGCGCCCGCCACAAGTGTTTGTTGTGAAGGTGTGTGAGTGTGTGTGATGGCGGACTGATGTGTGTGCAAATGAAGGTGTGGAGTGTGTGTGCAAATAAGTGTGTAAAGTGTGTGTTGTGGCGGGCGCCATGTGCTTTTGGTTATGTGTGTGGCGCCCGCCAAGCTGTGTTTGTGCATTTGAAGTGAGTTGAGTTAATGTGATGAATGAATAATGTGATGAATTAAGTGATGAATGAATAATGTGATGAATTAAGTGAATAATTGTGTGCTTGTGAGGTAAGGTGTGTGCTTGTGAGATGTGTGAGTGTGTGTAGTGGCGGGCGCCATGCATGTTTGTGATGTGTGTGGCGCCTGCCATATGCATTTCTGTGTTTGTGAAGTGATGAGTGAAGAGTGAATATGCTGAAGTGTGGCGAGCTTGAGTGTCTCCAACCCACCATGAGTGGTTATTGTGGGGTTTTGAAGGATTTCGGTTGAGAATTGGATTGTGATAAACAAAGGAATTGTACATCTCTCTCTTACCTTTCCATAGGTTCAAGAATCATCAATGTGGAAGGTCTGTAGCTCAAGATATGGACAATCTACCAAACTATAGCAATATGAAGTCAAATATGAAAATCTGAAGGAGCAATTGGAAAGATTCACCAGTTTCTCTTATTTGCACACAGAATTAGAAGAAAGTTAAAACATACGAAATAACGTACACTCAAAGAGCTTTCCGAAAAATCCAAGATATTCTCATTTGGATTAATATTGAAAACGTTACACTCAAATGAAATAGCACTAACAATTCTGGCCAACTTCAAACTAAGCAAAATAGGCATATTTAGGTTTCACTCAATTTCTCACACACCATTTAAGCCCTTTTAAATTCTTTCCTTGTCATTTAACATCAAACACACATTTGTCTCATTTTATCATCATTTTTGGTCTTTTTCACCATTTTAGCACATCAAGTTGCAAACCCCATAAATGCACAAAATAACACATAACACCACATAAATTCATGACAAACAAGTCAAAAGCTAAGTGAAATAAGACATATAAGTTGGTATAAAACCAAGTTATCAGTGAGTGCAAAAGATGGAATGAAAACGGCCCCCGACAGCAAGTTTTTGAAATTTGCCATTTTTGATAAAAAAAAATCTTGTGCTACAACTCACAAAAAACGGCCATTTTTAAAAAATCGTAACTTTCCTAATTTATTGCACCATTCTTTAGATAACACGTTTCCATTTCATATCAGTGCAAAAATGGCAGCAACGCAAGTTTTTAAAAATTTGCCATTTTTGGTAAAAAAATCGTGTTCTATAACCCACCAAAAAATGGTCATTTTTCAAAAATTCTAAATTTTATATTTTACTACACCATTCATTAAATAACACATTGCCAATTTATATGAGTTCAAAAAATGGCACGAAAACGACCAACGACGGCAAGTTTTTAAAATTTGCAATTTTTAGTAGAAAATCGTGTGCTATAACACACCAGAAATGGTCGTTTTTCAAAAATTCTAACTTTCCTATGTTATAACAACATTCATTAGATAACACATAATTATATGATATGAGTGTAAAAAATGGCACGATAATGGCAATCGATTGCAATTTTTGAGATTTTGCCATTTCTGAAAAAACACGTTTTATAATCCAAAAATGGTCATTTGTCAAAATTTCTAACTTTGCATTTTTTCATACCATTTCCTAGATAGCATATCCGCATTTCATACCAGTGCAAAAAATACCATAAAAATGGCCGACGACAGCAAGTTTTTTAATTTTACCGTTTGGGGTAAAAAAATCGTGTTCTACAACCCACCAAAAATGGCCATTTTTAAAAATTTTAATTTTCATATATTTTTACACCATTTATTAGATAACACATTGCCATTCCATATTAGTGCAAAAAATGGCACGAAAACGGCCACCTACTGCAAGTTTATGAAGTTTGCCATTTTCGGTGAAAAAAATCGTGTGATATAACTCAGAAAAAATGGCCATTTTTAAAAAATCGTAAGTTTCCTATTTTATTGCACCATTCTTTAGATAACTTGTTTCCATTTCATATTAGTGCAAAAGATGGCACAAAATAGGCAGCAATGGCAAGTTTTTAAAAATTTGGCATTTTTGGTAAAAATCGTGTGCTATAAGCCACCAAAAATGATCATTTTTCAAAATTTCTAACTTTTCTATTTTACTACACCATTCATTATATAACACATTGCCAATTCATATGAGTGCAAAAAATGACAAGAAACGGCCACCGACGGCAAGTTTTTAAAATTTGCAATTTTTAGTAGAAAATCGTGTGCTATACCCACCAAAAATGGTCATTTTTCAAAAATTCTAACTTTCCTATTTTATAATATCATTCATCAGATAGCACATAATCATATGATATGAGTGTAAAAAATGGCACGATAATGGCACCCGACTGCAATTTTTGAGATTTTGCCATTTCTGAAAAAAAATCACGTCTTATAATCTAAAAATGGTCATTTATCAAGATTTCAAACTTTCTCTTTTTTAATACCATTTACTAGATAGCATATCCGTATTTCACATCGGGGTACAAAAAATGCCATAAAAATGGCCGCCAACATCAAGTTTTTTAATTTTGCCGTTTGGGGTAAAAAAATCGTGTGCAATAACCCACGAAAAATGGTCATTTTTCAAAATTCTAACTTTCCTATTTTTTTTACACTATTCATTAGAGACCACATCGACATTTGATATGAGTGAAAAAAATGCACAATAAAGGCCATCAATTGTATATGATTGAAAAAAATAGCTAAAAAAATTGGCCACAAATAGTAAGTTTTCGAAATTTGCCATTCTAGGTAAAAAATCGTGTGCTACAACCCACCAAAAATGGTCATTTTCAAAAATTTTAAATTTCATATATTTTTACACCATTTATTCGATAACACATTGCCATTCCATATGAGTGCCAAAAATAGCACGAAAACGGCAACCTACTATAAGTTTTTGAAATTTGCCATTTTCGGTAAAAAACAATTGTGTGCTATAACTCAAAAAAATGACCATTTTTAAAAAATCGTAAGTTTCCTATTTTATTGCAACATTATTTAGATAACATGTTTCCATTTCTGATAAATCGGATTTATACCGACTTATTCGTTTAACTTGTTTGATCTTTTGTATAAATTCTTTGTAAAAATGATGATAGATGAACAAGTATGTGTTGAAATGGTACAATCCGATGAAATGTTGAGAATTGGCTAAGTGTAGCATTTTTGTTATGAAAGTAATCATTTTTGAGCTATGAAGCACACTTGTTCACGCACCACACCAAATCCCACCCACACAGCACAAACACAACACACACACACTATACACTATGCGGGCGCCTATGCGCCCGCACACTCACACACACACTATGCACTGTGCGGGCGCCAAGCACACACGCACACAAGCTGTGCGGGCGCCAGGCGCCCGCACAGCCACACACCGCGCACAACTGGCGCCCGCACAGCCATACACACACGCACACTGGCGTCCACACAGCACACACGCACGCACGACTGTGCGGGCGCCATCCCACTCACGCATGCACACACGGGGGCGCCTATGCGCCCGCACCGCCACACGCACACTTGCACATTTCTTTTTGCACATTTTCACCCGCGCACTTGTACAACCTGTTATTCTCACACTTAGGTAGATAAATTGCTTTGAGTCTCACCCCACTCATGCTCCCAAGCTGCACTCGCACAGGCATATTTAAAGCCAAGCATGCACACCCATTTGAAGGCACCAACTGTTTGATAATTTGCACATTCAATGTTTATCAGTTGACCTCACTACTTTTGTTGACTGAACTTTTTCAGACACTTAGCATTCCCCCATAGGAAGGAAGAAGTTTTTTAGGAAGCAACAACGGACACGTGTCACTCTCCCCGCGGAAGGAGGAAATTTCCAAGAAACATCATCAACATTTCCACGGGGAGAAATGTATAAAAGGCGGAGGAAACCACAAAGAAAGGGGGGGGGGACGAAAAGGCAGGCGGAAGCAGAAAGCAAAAGATAGGAGATTTAGGGTTTCAAGAGGAGATCAAAGTGACAATTGTTCACACTAATCTTTCTGTGCTAGCCATGTTAGATCAGGCTTTGTTAAATTCATTTTCAAAGCCGATCAACATGATCGGCTAAACATTTTGGATGTTGCCTTGAGGGATTAAGTGTAATGACTTGAGAAAACCGATTGGAGACATTTGAATTGCTTATTATGTGTTTGATTTTTGTCCAATGTCTTTTGATGATTCATTTCAATGCTTACACACACACACACGCTTATGCACTTAATTTGATTTGCGGTGCCCACTGAAATCAGTTTCGAGCTATTAATGGAAATTGGAATATCATCACTGGAACATTGAACAGACATGTGTGAGTCCTAGGATCTATGCATAATTGAGACATTGATTGTGCGGTGCCCACTGACAATCGAGGTCAACTTGAATAGGAAGAGACTTAGGATTGCTTGAGTATGAGACTTTAATTTCCAATTCGATTCACTGTCTTACCAAGGAAGGGAATTAGAGAGGGAATTAGGGGGTAAGTACCAAGTAGGGATTCGAGAATTGGGAAGCCGAGCCTAGGTCCTGCCCTGCCAAGAGAGGATAGAGGAGAATTGTGAATTAGAACAGTGAGAACTGCCAAGTTAATCCGTTCTAAGCCACTAGGAGGTGAATCCCCTCATACATGCATTTGCACTAGTCAAGGATAATCGGCAAAAGTCATTGACACTAGCCCCCTCAAGGTAACACCAGTCCCCTTTCTGATTGTTTTAACTACTTGCATCTGTTTAGACTCCACACCTGTTTCTGTCACTATCACTCACTCATACCTTGATAACAACCCTCTCCCTGTTGGATACGATCCCACTTACCGCTCCTACATTCTTTAAGTGATTTTGGGTAAAATTGCAGGGAGCGAAAACACCTGTCAATTTCGTATTAGTGCAAAAAATGGCAAAAAAATGGCAGTAACGGCAAGTTTTTAAAATTTTGGCATTTTTGGTAAAAAATCTTGTGCTATAACCCACCAAAAATGGTCATTTTTCAAAAATTTTAACTTTTCTATTTTACTACACCATTTATTAGATGACACATTTCCAATTCATATTGGTGCAAAAAATGGCACGAAAACGGCCACCGGCGGCAAGTATTTAAAATTTGCAGTTTTTAGAAGAAAATCGTGTGTTATAACCCACCAGAAATGGTCATTTTTCAAAAATTCTAACTTTCCTATTTTATAACACCATTCATTAGATAGCACATAATCATATGATATGAGTGTAAAAAACGGCACGATAATGGCAACCGACTGCAATTTTAGAGATTTTGCCATTTCTGAAAAAAAACACGTTTTATAATCCAACAATTGTTAATTGTCAAAATTTTAAACTTTCCCTTTTTTAATACCATTTACTAGATAGCAAATCTGCATTTCATATCGTTACAAAAAATACCGTAAAAATGTCCGCCGACAGCAAGTTTTTTAATTTTGCCGTTACGGTAAAAAAAACCATGTGCAATAACCCACAAAAAATGGTCATTTTTCAAAATTATAACTTTCTTATTTTTTTACACCATTCATTAGAGACCACATCGATATATGATATGAGTGCAAAAAAATGCACAAAAACGGCCATCAATTGTATATGAGTGAAAAAAACAGCAAAAATCGGCCACAGACGGTAAGTTTTCGAAATTTGCTATTCTAGGTAAAAACAATCGTGTGCTACAACCCATCAAAAATAGTCGTTTTTAAAAGTTTAAAAACGTTCGTATATTTTTACACCATTTATTAGATAACACATTGCCATTTCATGTGAGTGTAAAAGATGGAATGAAAACGGCCCCCGACAGCAAGTTTTTGAAATTTGCCATTTTTGGTAAAAAAATCTTGTGCTATAACTCACAAAAAACGGCCATTTTTAAAAAATCGTAAGTTTCCTAATTTATTGCACCATTCTTTAGATAACATGTTTCCATATCATATCAGTGCAAAAATGGCAGCAACGCAAGTTTTTAAAAATTTGACATTTTTGGTAAAAAATCGTGTGTTATAACCCACCGAAACTGGTCATTTTTCAAAAATTCTAAATTTTCTATTTACTACACAATTCATTAAATAACACATTGCCAAATTATATGAGTGCAAAAAATGACACAAAAACGACCAACGACGGCAAGTTTTTAAAATTTGCAATTTTTAGTAGAAAATCGTGTGCTATAACCCACCAGAAATGGTCGTTTTTCAAAAATTCTAACTTTCCTATGTTATAACACCATTCATTAGATAACACATAATTATATGATATGAGTGTAAAAAACGACACGATAATGGCAATCGATTGCAATTTTTTAGATTTTACCATTTCTGAAAAAACACGTTTTATAATCCAAAAATGGTCATTTGTCAAAATTTCTAACTTTACCTTTTTTCATACCATTTACTAGATAGCATATCTGCATTTTATATCAGTGCAAAAAATACCATAAAAATGGCCGATGACAGCAAGTTTTTTAATTTTACCGTTTGGGGTAAAAAAATCGTGTTCTGCATCCCATCAAAAATGGCCATTTTTAAAAATTTTAATTTTCGTATATTTTTACACCATTTATTAGATAACACATTGCCATTCTGTATGAGTGCCAAAAATGGCACGAAAACGGCCACCTACTGCAAGTTTTTGAAGTTTGCCATTTTTCGGTAAAAAAAATCGTGTGATATAACTCAGAAAAAATGGCCATTTTTAAAAAATCGTAAGTTTCCTATTTTATTGCACTATTCTTTAGATAACATGTTTCCATTTCATATTAGTGCAAAAGATGGCACAAAAACGGCAGCAACGACAAGTTTTTAAAAATTTGGCATTTTTGGTAAAAAATCGTGTGCTATAACCCACCAAAAATGGTCAATTTTAAAAAATTTTAACTTTCCTATTTTACTACACCATTCATTATATAACACATTGCCAATTCATATGAGTGTAAAAAATGGCAGGAAAACGACCACCGACGGCAAGTTTTTAAAATTTGCAATTTTTAGTAAAAAATCGTGTGCTATAACCCACCAGAAATGGTCATTTTTCAAAAATTCTAACTTTCCTATTTTATAACACCATTCATCAGATAGCAAATAATCATATGATATGAGTGTAAAAAACGGCACGATAATGGCACCCGACTGTAATTTTTGAGATTTTGCCATTTCTGAAAAAAAATCACGTCTTATAATCTAAAAATGGTCATTTATCAAGATTTCAAACTTTCTCTTTTTTAATACCAGATACTAGATAGCATATCCGCATTTCATATCGGGGTACAAAAAATGCCATTAAAATGGCCGCCAACAGCAAGTTTTTTAATTTTGCCATTTGGGGTAAAAAAATCGTGTGCAATAACCCACGAAAAATGGTCATTTTTCAAAATTCTAACTTTTCTATTTTTTTTCACTATTCATTAGAGACCACATCGACTTTTGATATGAGTGAAAAAAATGCACAATAAAGGCCATCAATTGTATATGATTGAAAAAAATAGTTAAAAGAATTGGCCACAAATAGTAAGTTTTCGAAATTTGCCATTCTAAGTAAAAAATCGTGTGCTACAACCCACCAAAAATGGTCATTTTTAAAAATTTTAAATTTCATATATTTTTACCCCATTTATTCGATAACACATTGCCATTCCATATGAGTGCCAAAAATAGCACGAAAACGGCAACCTACTACAAGTTTTTGAAATTTGCCATTTTCGGTAAAAAAAAATTTTGTGCTATAACTCAGAAAAATTGACCATTTTTAAAAAATCGTAAGCTTCCTATTTTATTGCAACATTCTTTAGATAACATGTTTCCATTTCATATTAGTGCAAAAAATGGCACAAAAACGGCTGCAACGGCAAGTTTTTAAAAATTTGGCATTTTTGGTAAAAAATCGTGTGCTATAACCCACCAAAAATGGTCATTTTTCAAAAATTCTAACTTTTCTATTTTACTACACCATTTATTAGATAACACATTGCCAATTCATATGGGTGCAAAAAATGGAACGAAAACGACCAACGACGGCAAGTTTTTAAAATATGCAATTTTTAGTAGAAAATCGTGTGCTATAACCCACCAGAAATGGTCGCTTTTCAAAAATTCTAACTTTCCTATGTTATAAAACCATTCATTAGATAACACATAATTATATAATATGAGTGTAAAAAACGGCACGATAATGGCAATCGATTGCAATTTTTGAGATTTTGCCATTTCTGAAAAAACACGTTTTATAATCCAAAAATGGTCATTTTTCCAAATTTCTAACTTTACCTTTTTCATACCATTTACTAGATAGCATATTCGCATTTCATGTCAGTGCAAAAAATACCATAAAAATGGCCGACGACAGCAAGTTTTTTAATTTTACCGTTTGGGGTAAAAAAATCGTGTTCTACAACCCACTATAAATGGCCATTTTTAAAATTTTTAATTTTCATATATTTTTGCACCATTTATTAGATAACACATTGCCATTCCATATGAGTGTCAAAAATGGCACGAAAACCGACAGCTACTGCAAGTTTTTGAAATTTGCCATTTTCGGTAAAAAAAATCGTGTGATATAACTCAGAAAAAATGGCCATTTTTAAAAAATCATAAGTTTCCTATTTTATTGCACCATTCTTTAGATAACATGTTTCCATTTCATATTAGTGCAAAAGATTGCACAAAAACGGCAGCAACGACAAGTTTTTAAAAATTTAGCTTTTTTGGTAAAAATTGTGTGCTATAACCCACCAAAAATGGTCATTTTTCAAAAATTTTAAATTTTCTATTTTACTACACCATTCATTATATAACACATTGCCAATTCATATGAGTGCAAAAAATGGCAAGAAAACGGCCAACGACGGCAAGTTTTTAAAATTTGCAATGTTTAGTAGAAAATCGTGTGCTATAACCCACCAGAAATGGTCATTTTTCAAAAATTCTAACTTTCCTATTTTATAACTCCATTTATCAGATAGCACATAATCATATGATATGAGTGTAAAAAACGGCACGATAATCGCACCCGACTGCAATTTTTGAGATTTTGCCATTTCTGAAAAAAAAATCCCGTCTTATAATCTAAAAATGGTCATTTATCAAGATTTCAAACTTTCTCTTTTTTAATACCATTTACTAGATAGCATATCTGCATTTCACTTCGGGGTACAAAAAATGCCATAAAAATGGCGGCCAACAGCAAGTTTTTTAATTTTGCCGTTTGGGGTAAAAAAATCGTGTGCAATAACCCACGAAAAATGGTCATTTTTCAAAATTCTAACTTTCCTGTTTTTTTTACACCATTCATTAGAGACCACATCGACATTTGATATGAGTGAAAAAAATGCACAATAAAGGTCATCAATTGTATATGATTGAAAAAAATAGCTAAAAAACTTGGCCACAAATAGTAAGTTTTCGAAATTTGCCATTCTAAGTAAAAAATCGTGTGCTACAACCCACCAAAAATGGTCATTTTTAAAAATTTTAAATTTCATATATTTTTACCCCATTTATTCGATAACACATTGCCATTCCATATGAGTGCCAAAAATAGCACGAAAACGGCAACCTACTACAAGTTTTTGAAATTTGCCATTTTCGGTAAAAAACAATTGTGTGCTATAACTCAGAAAAATTGACCATTTTTAAAAAATCGTAAGCTTCCTATTTTATTGCAACATTCTTTAGATAACATGTTTCCATTTCATATTAGTGCAAAAAATGGCACAAAAACGGCTGCAACGGCAAGTTTTTAAAAATTTGGCATTTTTGGTAAAAAATCGTGTGCTATAACCCACCAAAAATGGTCATTTTTCAAAAATTCTAACTTTTCTATTTTACTACACCATTTATTAGATAACACATTGCCAATTCATATGGGTGCAAAAAATGGAACGAAAACGACCAACGACGGCAAGTTTTTAAAATATGCAATTTTTAGTAGAAAATCGTGTGCTATAACCCACCAGAAATGGTCGCTTTTCAAAAATTCTAACTTTCCTATGTTATAAAACCATTCATTAGATAACACATAATTATATGATATGAGTGTAAAAAACGGCACGATAATGGCAATCGATTGCAATTTTTGAGATTTTGCCATTTCTGAAAAAACACGTTTTATAATCCTAAAATGGTCATTTGTCAAAATTTCTAACTTTACCTTTTTCATACCATTTACTAGATAGCATATCCGCATTTCATGTCAGTGCAAAAAATACCATAAAAATGGCCGACGACAGCAAGTTTTTTAATTTTACCGTTTGGGGTAAAAAAATCGTGTTCTACAACCCACTATAAATGGCCATTTTTAAAATTTTTAATTTTCATATATTTTTGCACCATTTATTAGATAACACGTTGCCATTCCATATGAGTGTCAAAAATGGCACGAAAACGGACAGCTACTGCAAGTTTTTGAAATTTGCCATTTTCGGTAAAAAAAATCGTGTGATATAACTCAGAAAAAATGGCCATTTTTAAAAATCGTAAGTTTCTTATTTTATTGCACCATTCTTTAGATAACATGTTTCCATTTCATATTAGTGCAAAAGATGGCACAAAAACTGCAGCAACGTCAAGTTTTTAAAAATTTGGCTTTTTTGGTAAAAATCGTGTGCAATAACCCACCAAAAATGGTCATTTTTCAAAAATTTTAAATTTTCTATTTTACTACACCATTCATTATATAACACATTGCCAATTCATATGAGTGCAAAAAATGGCAAGAAAACGGCCAACGACGGCAAGTTTTTAAAATTTGCAATGTTTAGTAGAAAATCGTGTGCTATAACCCACCAGAAATGGTCATTTTTCAAAAATTCTAACTTTCCTATTTTATAACACCATTTATCAGATAGCACATAATCATATGATATGAGTGTAAAAAACGGCACGATAATCGCACCCGACTGCAATTTTTGAGATTTTGCCATTTCTGAAAAAAAATCACCTCATATAATCCAAAAATGGTCATTTATCAAAATTTCAAACTTTCTCTTTTTTAATACCATATACTAGATAGCATATCCGCATTTCACATCGGGGTACAAAAATGCCATAAAAATGGCCGCCAACAGCAAGTTCTTTAATTTTGCCGTTTGGGGTAAAAAAATCGTGTGCAATAACCCACGGAAAATGGTCATTTTTCAAAATTCTAACTTTCATAATTTTTTTACACCATTCATTAGAGACCACATCGACATTTGATATGAGGGAAAAAAATGCACAATAAAGGCCATCAATTGTATATGATTGGAAAAAATATTTAAAAAAATTGGCCACAAATAGTAAGTTTTCGAAATTTGCCATTCTAGGTAAAAAATCATGTGCTACAACACACCCCAAAAATGGTCATTTTTAAAAATTTTAAATTTCATATATTTTTACACCATTTATTCGACAACACATTGCCATTCCACATGAGTGCCAAAAATAGCATGAAAACGACCACCTACTACAAGTTTTTTGAAATTTTCCATTTTCGGTATAAAAAATTGTGTGATATAACTCAGAAAAAATTACCATTTTTAAAAAATCGTAAGCTTCCTATTTTATTGCAACATTCTTTAGATAACATGTTTCCATTTCGTATTAGTGCAAAAAATGGCACAAAAACGGCAGTAGCGGCAAGTTTTTAAAAATTTGGCATTTTTGGTAAAAAATCGTGTGCTATAACCCACCAAAAATGGTCATTTTTCAAAAATTCTAAATTTTCTATTTTACTACACCATTTATTAGATAGCATATATTCATATGATATGAGTGTAAAAAACGGCACGATAATGGCAACCGACTGCAATTTTAGAGATTTGGCCATTTCTGAAAAAAAACACGTTTTATAATCCAACAATTGTTCTTTGTCAAGATTTTAAACTTTCCCTTTTTTAATACCATTTACTAGATAGTGTATCAGCATTAAATATCAGTGCAAAAAATGCCATAAAAATGGTTGCCGACAGCAAGTTTTTTAACTTTGCCGTTTCGGTAAAAATATCATGTGCGATAACCCACAAAAAATGGTCATTTTTCAAAATTCTAACTTTCAAATTTTTTTACACCATTCATTAGAGACCACATCGATATATGATATGAGTGCAAAAAATGCACAAAAACGGCCATCAATTGTATATGAGTGAAAAAAACAACAAAAAAATCGGCCACAGACGGTAAGTTTTCGAAATTTGCTATTCTAGGTAAAAAAAATCGTGTGCTACAACCCATCATAAATAGTCATTTTTAAAAGTTTAAAACTTTCATATATTTTTACACCATTTATTAGATAACACATTTCCATTTCATGTGAGTGCAAAAGATGGAATGAGAACGACCCCCGACAGCAAGTTTTTGAAATTTGCCATTTTTGGTAAAAAAAATTCTTGTGCTATAACTCACACAAAATGGCCATTTTTAAAAAATCATAAGTTTCCTAATTTATTGCACCATTCTTTAGATAACATGTTTCCATTTCATATCAGTGCAAAAATGGCAGCAACGCAAGTTTTTAAAAATTTGCCATTTTTGGTAAAAAAATCGTGTTTTATAACCCACCAAAAATGGTCATTTTTCAAAAATTCTAAATATTCTATTTTACTACACCATTCATTAAATAACACATTGCCAATATATATATGAGTGCAAAAAATGGTACAAAAGCGATCACCGACGACAAGTTTTTAAAATTTGCAATTTTTAGTAGAAAATCGTATGCTATAACCCACCAGAAATGGTCGTTTTTCAAAAATTCTAACTTTACTATGTTATATCATCAATCATTAGATAACACATAATTATATAATATGAGTGTAAAAAATGGCACGATAATGGCAATCGATTGCAATTTTTGAGATTTTGCCATTTCTGAAAAAAACACGTTTTATAATCCAAAAATGGTCATTTGTCAAAATTTCGAACTTTACCTTTTTTCATACCATTTACTTGATAGCATATCCTCATTTCATATTGGGGTACAAAAAATACCATAAAAATGGCCGCTGACAGCAAGTTTTTAATTTTACCGTTTGGGGTAAAAAAATCGTGTGCAATAACCCAAGAAAAATGGTCATTTTTCAAAATTCTAACTTTCCTATTTTTTTTACACCATTCATTAGAGAACACATCGACATTTGATATGAGTGAAAAAAATTCACAATAAAGTCCATCAATTGTATATGATTGAAAAAAAAATAGCTAAAAAACTTGGCCAAAAATAGTAAGTTTTCGAAATTTGCCATTCTAGGTAAAAAAATCGTGTTCTACAACCCACAAAAAATGGCCATTTTTAAAAATTTTAAGTTTCATATATTTTTACACCATTTATTAGATAACACATTGCCATTCCATATGAGTGCCAAAAATGGCACGAAAACGGCCACCTACTGCAAGTTTTTGAAATTTGCCATTTTCGTTAAAAAAAATACTGTGATATAACTCAGAAAAAATGGCCATTTTTAAAAAATCGCAAGTTTCCTATTTTGTTGCACCATTCTTTAGATAACATGTTTCCATTTCATATTAGTGCAAAAGATGGCACAAAAACGGCAGCAACGGCAAGTTATTAAAAATTTGGCATTTTTGGTAAAAAATAGTGTGCTATAACCCACCAAAAATGTTCATTTTTCAAAAATTTTAACTTTTCTATTTTACTACACCATTCATTATATAACACATTGCCAATTCGTATGAGTGCAAAAAATGGCAAGAAAACGGCCACCGACGGCAAGTTTTAAAAATTTGCAATTTTTAGTAGAAAATCGTGTGCTATAACCCACCAGAAATGGTCATTTTTCAAAAATTCTAACTTTCCTATTTTATAACACCATTCATCAGATAGCACATAATCATATGATATGAGTGTAAAAAACGGCACGATAATGGCACCCGACTGCAATTTTTGAGATTTTGCCATTTCTGAAAAAAAAAATCACGTCTTATAATCCAAAAATGGTCATTTATCAAAATTTCAAACTTTCTCTTTTTTAATACCATTTATGAGATAGCATATCCGCATTTCACCTCGGGGTACAAAAAATGCCATAAAAATGGCCGCCAACAGAATTTTTTAATTTTGCCGTTTGGGGTAAAAAAATCATGTGCAATAACCCACGAAAAATGGTCATTTTTCAAAATTCTAACTTTCCTATTTTTTTTACACCATTCATTAGAGACTACATCGACATTTGATATGAGTGAAAAAAATGCACAATAAAGGCCATCAATTGTATATGATTGAAAAAATAGCTAAAAAAATTGGCCACAAATAGCAGGTTTTCGAAATTTGCCATTCTGGGTAAAAAATCGTGTGCTACCCATTGCCACAATAAAAATGGCCGCCGACAGCAAGTTTTTTAATTTTACCTTTTGGGGTAAAAAAATCGGGTGCAATAACCCACGAAAAATGGTTATTTTTCAAAATTCTAACTTTTCTATTTTTTTTACACCATTCATTAGAGACCATATCGATATTTGCTATGAGTGAACATGATGCACAATAAAGGCCATCAATTGTAAATGATTGAAAAAAATAGCTAAAAAAATTGACCAAAAATAGTAAGTTTTCGAAATTTTCCATTATAGGTAAAAAATCGTGTGCTAAAACCCACCAAAAATGGTCATTTTTAAAAATTTTAAATTTCATATATTTTTACACCATTTATTTGATAACACATTGCCATTCCATATGAGTGCCAAAAATAGCACGAAAACGGCCACCTACTACAAGTTTTTGAAATTTGCCATTTTCGGTAAAAAAAATCGTGTGCTATAACTCAGAAAAAATGACCATTTTTAAAAAATCATAAGTTTCCTATTTTATTGCAACATTCTTTAGATAACAAGTTTCCATTTCGTATTAGTGCAAAAAATGGCACAAAAACGGCAGCAGCGGCAAGTTTTTAAAAATTTGGCATTTTTGGTAAAAAATCGTGTGCTATACCAAAAATGGTCATTTTTCAAAAATTCTAAATTTTCTATTTTACTACCCCATTTATTAGCTAACACATTGCCAATTCATATGGGTGCAAAAAATGGCACGAAAACGGCCACCGGCGGCAAGTATTTAAAATTTGCAGTTTTTAGTAGAAAATCGTGTGCTATAACCCACAAGAAATGGTCATTTTTCAAAAATTATAACTTTCCTATTTTATAACACTATTCATTAGATAGCACATAATCATATGATATGAGTGTAAAAAAGGCACGATAATGGCAACCGACTGCAATTTTAGAGATTTTGCCATTTCTGAAAAAAGACACGTTTTATAATCCAACAATTGTTATTTGTCAAAATTTCTAACTTTACCCTTTTTCATATCATTTACTAGATAGCATATCCGCATTTCATATCAGTGTAAAAAATACCATAAAAATGTCCGATGACAGCAAGTTTATTAATTTTACCTTTTGGGGTAAAAAAATCGTGTTCTATGACCCACCAAAAATGGCCATTTTTAAAAATTTTAATTTTCATATATTTTTACACCATTTATTAGATAACACATTGCCATTCCATATGAGTGCAAAAAATGGCACGAAAACGGACACCTACTGCAAGTTTTTGAAATTTGCCATTTTCGCTAAAAAAATCGTGTGATATAACTCACAAAAAATGGCCATTTTTAAAAAATCGTAAGTTTCCTATTTTAGTGCACCATTCTTTGGAGAACATGTTTCCATTGCATATTAGTGCAAAAGATGGCACAAAAACGGCAGCAATGGCAAGTTTTTAAAAATTTGGCATTTTTGGTAAAAAATCGTGTGCTATAACCCACCAAAAATGGTTATTTTTCAAAAATTTTAACTTTTCTATTTTACTACACCATTCATTATATAACACATTTCCAATTCATATGAGTGCAAAAAATGGAAAGAAAACGGCGCGCCACCGACGGCAAGTTTTTAAAATTTGCAATTTTTAGTAGAAAACCGTGTGCTATAACCCACTATAAATGGTCATTTTTCAAAAATTCTAACTTTCCTATTTTATAACATCATTCATTATATAGCACATAATCAGATGATATGAGTGTAAAAAACGGCACGATAATGGCACCCAACTGCAATTTTTGAGATTTTGCCATTTCTGGAAAAAAATCACGTCTTATAATCCAAAAATGGTCATTTATCAAGATTTCAAACTTTCTCTTTTTTAATACCATTTACTAGATAGCATATCCGCATTTCATATCGGGGTACAAAAAATACCATAAAAATTGGCCGCCAACAGCAATTTTTTAATTTTGCCATTTTTGGGTAAAAAAATCGTGTGCAATAACCCACGAAAAATGGTCATTCTTCAAAACTTTAACTTTCCTTTTTTTTACACCATTTATTAGAGACCACATCGACATTTGATATGAGTGAAAAAAATGCACATTAAAGGCCATCAATTGTATATGATTGAAAAAAATAGCTAAAAAAATTGGCCACAAATAGTAAGATTTCGAAATTTGCCATTCTAGGTAAAAAATCGTGTGCTACATCCCACCAAAAATGGTCATTTTAAAAAATTTTAAATTTCATATATTTTACACCATTTATTCGGTAACACATTACCATTCCAGATGAGAGCCAAAAATAGCACGAAAATAGCCACCTACTACAAGTTTTTGAAATTTGCCATTTTCGGTAAAAAAAATTGTGTGCTATAACTCAGAAAAAATGGCCATTTTTAAAAAATCATAAGTTTCCTATTTTATTGCACCATTCTTTAGATAACATGTTTCCATTTCATATTAGTGCAAGGGATGGCACAAAAACGACAGCAACGGCAAGTTTTTAAAAATTTGGCATTTTTGGTAAAAAATCGTGTGCTATAGCTCACCAAAAATGGTCATTTTTCAAAAATTCTAACTTTCCTATTTTATAACACCATTCATTAGATAGCACATAATCATATGATATAAGTGTAAATAAAGGCACGATAATGGCAACCGACTGCAATTTTAGAGATTTGGCCATTTCTGAAAAAAAACACGTTTTATAATCCAACAATTGTTCTTTGTCAAGATTTTAAACTTTCCCTTTTTTAATACCATTTACTAGATAGCATATCAGCATTTCATATCGGTGCAAAAAATGCCATAAAAATGGTTGCCGACAGCAAGTTTTTTAACTTTGCCGTTCCGGTAAAAAAATCATGTGCGATAACCCACAAAAAATGGTCATTTTTCAAAATTCTAACTTTCCAATTGTTTTACACCATTCATTAGAGACCACATCGATATATGATATGAGTGCAAAAAATGCACAAAAACGGCCATCAATTGTATATGAGTGAAAAAAACAGCAAAATAATCGGCCACAGACGGTAAGTTTTCGAAATTTGCTATTCTAGGTAAAAAAAAATCGTGATACAACCCATCAAAAATAGTCATTTTTAAAAGTTTAAAACTTTCATATATTTTTACACAATTTATTAGATAACACATTTCCATTTCATGTGAGTGCAAAAGATGGAATGAGAAGCCCCCGACAGCAAGTTTTTGTAATTTGCCATTTTTGTTAAAAACAATTCTTGTGCTATAACTCACACAAAATGGCCATTTTTAAAAAATCATAAGTTTCCTAATTTATTGCACCATTCTTTAGATAACATGTTTCCATTTCATATCAGTGCAAAAATGGCAGCAACGCAAGTTTTTAAAAATTTGCCATTTTTGGTAAAAAAATCGTGTTCTATAACCCACCAAAAATGGTCATTTTTCAAAAATTCTAAATTTTCTATTTTACTATAACATTCATTAAATAACACATTGCCAATTTATATGAGTGCAAAAAATGGCACAAAACCGATCACCGACGACAAGTTTTTAAAATTTGCAATTTTTAGTAGAAAATCGTATGCTATAACCCACCAGAAATAGTCGTTTTTCAAAAATTCTAACTTTCCTATGTTATATCATCAATCATTAGATAACACAGAATTATATGATATGAGTGTAAAAAACGGCACGATAATGGCAATCGATTGCAATTTTTGACAATTTGCCATTTCTGAAAAAAACACGTTTTATAATCCAAAAATGGTCATTTGTCAAAATTTCTAACTTTACCTTTTTTCATACCATTTACTAGATAGCATATCCGCATTTCATATCAGTGCAAAAATACCATAAAAATGGTCACCGACAGCAAGTTTTTTAATTTTACCGTTTGGGGTAAAAAAATCGGGTGCAATAACCCACGAAAAATGGTTATTTTTCAAAATTCTAACTTTCTTATTTTTTTTACACCATTCATTAGAGACCACATCGACATTTGCTATGAGTGAAAAAAAATACACAATAAAGGCCATCAATTGTATATGATTGAAAAAAATAGCTAAAAAAATTGGCCAAAAATAGTAAGTTTTCGAAATTTTCCATTCTAGGTAAAAAATCGTGTGTTAAAACCCACCAAAAATGGTCATTTTTCAAAAATTTAAATTTCATATATTTTTACACCATTTATTTGATAACACATTGCCATTCCATATGAGTGCCAAAAATAGCACGAAAACAGCCACCTACTACAAGTTTTTGAAATTTGCCATTTTCGGTGAAAAAAATTGTGTGCTATAACTTAGAAAAAATGACCATTTTTAAAAAATCATAAGTTTCCTATTTTATTGCAACATTCTTTAGATAACATGTTTCCATTTCGTATTACTGCAAAAAATGGCACAAAAACGGCAGTAGCAGCAAGTTTTTAAAAATTTGGCATTTTTGGTAAAAAATCGTGTGCTATAACCCACCAAAAATGGTCATTTTTCAAAAATTCTAATTTTTCTATTTTACTACACCATTTATTAGATAACACATTGCCAATTCATATGGGTGCAAAAAATGGCACGAAAACGGCCACCGATGGCAAGTTTTTAAAATTTGCAGTTTTTAGTAGAAAATCATGTGCTATAACCCACCAGAAATGGTCATTTTTCAAAAATTATAACTTTCCTATTTTATAACACCATTCATTAGATAGCACATAATCATATGATAAGAGTGTAAAAAACGGCACAATAATGTCAACCGACTGCAATTTTTGAGATTTTGTCATTTCTGGAAAAAAATCACGTCTTATAATCCAAAAATGGTCATTTATCAAGATTTCAAACTTTCTCTTTTTAATACCATTTACTAAATAGCATATCCGCATTTCATATCAGGGTACAAAAAATACCATAAAAATGGCCGCCAACAGCAATTTTTTAATTTTGCCGTTTGGGGTAAAAAAATCGTGTGCAATAACTCACGAAAATGGTTATTTTTCAAAATTCTAACTTTCCTTTTTTTTACACCATTCATTAGAGACCAAATCGACATTTGATATGAGTGAAAAAATGCACATTAAAGGCCATCAATTGTATTTGATTGAAAAAAATAGCTAAAAATATTATCCACAAATAGTAAGGTTTCGAATTTTGCCATTCAAGGTAAAAAATCGTGTGCTACAACCCAACAAAAATGGTCATTTTTAAAAATTTTAAATTTCATGTATTTTTACACCATTTATTCGATAACACATTGCCATTCCATATGAGAGCCAAAAATAGCACGAAAACAGACACCTACTACAAGTTTTTTAAATTTTCCATTTTCGGTAAAAAAAATCGTGTGCTATAACTCAGAAAAAAACGGCCATTTTTAAAAAATCGTAAGTTTCCTATTTTATTGCAATATTCTTTAGATAACATGTTTCCATTTCGTATTAGTGTGAAAAATGGCACAAAAACAGCAGCATCGGCAAGTTTTTAAAAATTTGGCATTTTTGGTAAAAAATCGTGTGGTATAACCCACCAAAAATGGTCATTTTTCAAAAAATTTAACTTTTCTATTTTACTACACCATTTATTAGATAACACATTGCCAATTCATATGGGTGCAAAAAATGGCACGAAAACGGCCACTGACGGCAAGTTTTTAAAATTTAAAGTTTTTAGTAGAAAATCGTGTACAATAACTCACCAGAAATTGTCATTTTTCAAAAATTCTAACTTTCCTATTTTATAAAACCATTCATTAGATAGGACATAATCATATGATATGAGTGTAAAAAAGGCTCGATAATGGCAACCGACTGCAATTTTATAGATTTGGCCATTTCTGAAAAAAAACACGTTTTATAATCCAACAATTGTTCTTTGTCAAGATTTTAAACTTTCCCTTTTTAATACCATTTACTAGATAGCATATCCGCATTTCATATCGGTGCAAAAAATGCCATAAAAATGGCTTCCGACAGAAAGTTTTTTAACTTTGCCGTTCCGATAAAAAAATCATGTGCGATAACCCACAAAAAATGGTAATTTTTCAAAATTCTAACTTTCCAAATTTTTTTACACCATTCATTAGAGACCACATCAATATATGATATGAGTGCAAAAAATGCACAAAAACGGCCATATATGAGTGCAAAAAACAGCAAAAAAATCGGCCACAGACGGTAAGTTTTCGAATTTGCTATTCTAGTTAAAAAAAATCGTGTGCTACAACCCATCAAAAATAGTCATTTTTAAAAGTTTAAAAATTTCGTATATTTTTACACCATTTATTAGACAACACATTTCCATTTCATGTGAGTGCAAAAGATGGAATGAAAACGGCCCCCGACAGCAAGTTTTTGAAATTTGCCATTTTTTGTTTAAAAAAAATCTAGTGCTATAACTCACACAAAACGGCCAATTTTAAAAAATCATAAGTTTCCTAATATATTGCACCATTCTTTAGATAACATGTTTCCATTTCATATCAGTGTAAAAATGGCAGCAACGCAAGTTTTTAAAAATTTGCCATTTTTGGTAAAATAATCGTGTTCTATAACCCACCAAAAATGGTCATTTTTCAAAAATTCTAAATTTTCTATTTTACAACACCATTCATTAAATAACACATTGCCAATTTATATGAGTGCAAAAAATGGCACAAAAACGATCACCGACGGCAAGTTTTTAAAATTTGCAATTTTTAGTAGAAAATCGTGTGCTATAACCCACCAGAAATGGTCGTTTTTCAAAAATTATATCTTTCCTATTTTATAACACCATTCATTAGATAGCACATAATCATATGATATGAGTGTAAAAAACGGCACGATAATGGCAACCGACTGCAATTTTAGAGATTTTGCCATTTCTAAAAGAAGACACGTTTTATAATCCAATAATTGTTATTTGTCAAAATTTCTAACTTTATCTTTTTTCATACCATTTACTAGATAGCATATCCGCATTTCATATCAGTGCAAAAAAAACCATAAAAATGGCCGACGACAGCAAGTTTTTTAATTTTACCGTTTGGGGTAAAAAAATCGTGTTCTATAACCCACCAAAAATGGCCATTTTTAAAAATTTTAATTTTCGTATATTTTTACACCATTTATTAGATAACACATTGCCATTCCATATGAGTGCAAAAAATGGCACGAAAACGGCCACCTATTGCAAGTTTTTGAAATTTGCCATTTTCGGTAAAAAAATCGTGTGATATAACTCACAAAAAATAGCCATTTTTAAAAAATCGTAAGTTTCCTATTTTATTGCACCATTCTTTAGATAACATGTTTCCATTGCATATTAGTGCAAAAGATGGCACAAAAACGGCAGCAATGGCAAGTTTTTAAAAATTTGGCATTTTTGGTAAACCCACCAAAAATGGTTATTTTTCAAAAATTTTAACTTTTCTATTTTACTACACCATTCATTATATAACACATTTTCAATTCATATGAGTGCAAAAAATGGCAAGAAAACGGCGCGCCACCGACGGCAAGTTTTTAAAATTTCCAATTTTTAGTAGAAAATAATGTGCTATAACCCACCAGAAATGGTCATTTTTCAAAAATTCTAACTTTCCTATTTTATAACACCATTCATCAGATACCACATAATCATATGATATGAGTGTAAGAAACGGCACGATAATGGCACCCGACTGCAATTTTTGAGATTTTGCCATTTCTGAAAAAAAAAATCACGTCTTATAATCCAAAAATGGTCATTTATCAAGATTTCAAACTTTCTCTTTTTTAATACCATTTACGAGATAGCATATCCGCATTTCACATCGGGGTACAAAAAATGCCATAAAAATGGCCGCCAACAGCAAGTTTTTTAATTTTGCCGTTTGGGGTAAACAAATCATGTGCAATAACCCACGAAAAATGGTCATTTTTTAAAATTCTAACTTTCCTATTTTTTTTACACCATTCATTAGAGACCACATCAACATTTGAAATGAGTAAAAAAATTCACAATAAAGGCCATCAGTTGTATATGATTGAAAAAAATAGCTAAAAAAATTGGCCACAAATAGTAAGTTTTCGAAATTTGCCATTCTAGGTAAAAAAATCGTGTGCTACAACCCACCAAAACTGGTTATTTTTAAAACTTTTAAATTTCATATATTTTTACACCATTTATTCGATAACACATTTCCATTTCATATGAGTGCCAAAAGTAGCACAAAAACGGCCACCTACTACAAGTTTTTGAAATTTGCCATTTTGGGTAAAAAAAAATCATGTGTTATAACTCAAAAAAAATGACCATTTTTAAAAAATTGTAAGTTTCCTATTTTATTGCAACGTTCTTTAGATAACATGTTTCCATTTCATATTAGTGCAAAAAACGGCACAGAAACGGCAGCAGCTGCAAGTTTTTAAAAATTTGGCATTTTTGGTAAAAAATCGTGTGCTATAACCCAAAAAAAATGGTCATTTTTCAAAAATTCAAACTTTTCTATTTTACTACACCATTTATTATATAACACATTGCCAATTCATATGAGTGCAAAAAATGGCACGAAAACGGCCACCGACGGCAAGTTTTTAAAATTTGCAGTTTTTAGTAGAAAATCGTGTGCTATAACCCACAAGAAATGGTCATTTTTCAAAAATTCTAACTTTCCTATTTTATAACACCATTCATTAGATAGCACATAATCATATGATATGAGTGTAAAAAACGGCACGATAATGGCAACCGACTGCAATTTTAGAGATTTTGCCATTTCTGAAAAAAAAACAAGTTTTATAATCCAACAATTGTTATTTGTCAAAATTTCTAACATTACCTTTTTTCATACCATTTACTAGATAGCATATCCGCATTTCATAACAGTGCAAAAAATACCATAAAAATGGCCGACGACAGCAAGTTTTTTAATTTTGCCGTTTGGGGTAAAAAAATCGTGTGCTACAACCAATCAAAAATAGTCATTTTTAAAAGTTTAAAACTTTCGTATATTTTTACACCATTTATTAGATAACACATTTCCATTTCATGTGAGTGCAAAAGATGGATTAAAAACGGCCTCCGACAGCAAGTTTTTGAAATTTCCCATTTTTGGTAAAAAAAAAATCTTGTGCTATAACTCACACAAAACGGCCATTTTTAAAAAATCATAAGTTTCCTAATTTATTGCACTATTCTTTAGATAACATGTTTCCATTTTATATCAGTGCAAAAATGGCAGCAACGCAAGTTTTTAAAAATTTCCCATTTTTGGTAAAAAAAATCTTGTTCTATAACCCCCATAAAAAATGGTCATTTTTCCAAAATTCTAAATTTTCTATTTTACTACACCATTCATTAAATAACACATTGCACAGTTATATGAGTGCAAAAAATGGCACAAAAACGATCACCGACGGTAAGTTTTTAAAATTTGCAATTTTTAGTAGAAAATCGTGTGCTATAACCCACCAAAAATGGTCGTTTTTCAAAAATTCTAACTTTCCTATTTTATAACATCATTCATTAGATAACACATAATTATATGATATGAGTGTAAAAAACGGCTCGATAATGGCAATCGATTGTAATTTTTGAGATTTTGCCATTTCTGAAAAAAACGCGTTTTATAATCCATAAATGGTCATTTGTCAAAATTTCTAACTTTACCTTTTTTCATACCATATATTAGATAGCATATCCGCATTTCATATCAGTGCAAAAAATACAATAAAAATGGCCGCCGACAGCAAGTTTTTTAATTTTACCGTTTGGGGTAAAAAAATCGTGTGCAATAACCCACGAAAAATGGTCATTTTTCAAAATTCTAACTTTCCTAATTTTTTTTACACCATTCATTAGAGACCACAACGACATTTGATATGAGTGAAAAAAATTCACAATAAAGGCCATCAATTGTATATGATTGAAAAAAAATAGCTAAAAAACTTGGCCACAAATAGTAAGTTTTCGAAATTTGCCATTCTAGGTAAAAAAATCGTGTTCTACAACACACAAAAAATGGCCATTTTTAAAAATTTTAAGTTTCATATATTTTTACACCATTTATTATATAACACATTGCCATTCCATATGAGTGCCAAAAATGGCACGAAAACGGCCACCTACTGCAAGTTTTTGAAATTTGCCATTTTCGTTAAAAAAAATCGTGTGATATAACTCAGAAAAAATGGCCATTTTTAAAAAATCAAAAATTTCCTATTTTATTGCACCATTCTTTAGATAACATGTTTCCATTTCATATTAATGCAATAGATGGCACAAAAACGGCAGCAACGGCAAGTTTTTAAAAATTTGGCATTTTTGGTAAAAAAATCGTGTGCTATAACCCACCAAAAATGGTTATTTTTCAAAAATTTTAAATTTTCTATTTTACTACACCATTCATTATATAACACATTGTCAATTCATATGAGTGCAAAAAATGGCAAGAAAACGGCCACCGATGGCAAGTTTTTAAAATTTGCAATTTTTAGTAGAAAATCGTTTGCTATAACCCACCAGAAATGGTCATTTTTCAAAAATTCTAACTTTCCTATTTTATAACACCATTCATCAGATAGCACATAATCATATGATATGAGTGTAAAAAACAGCACGATAATGGCACTCGACTGCAATTTTTGAGATTTTGCCATTTCTGAAAAAAAAATCACGTCTTATAATCCAAAAATGGTCATTTATCAAGATTTCAAACTTTCTCTTTTTTAAGACCATTTTCGAGATAGCATATCCGCATTTCACATCGGGGTACAAAAAATGCCATAAAAATGGCCGCCAACAGCAAGTTTTTTAATTTTGCCGTTGGGTTAAAAAAATCGTGTGCAATAACCCACAAAAAATGGTCATTTTTCAAAATTCTAACTTTCCTAATTTTTTTTACACCATTCATTAGAGACCACAACGACATTTGATATGAGTGAAAAAAATTCACAATAAAGGCCATCAATTGTATATGATTGAAAAAAAATAGCTAAAAAACTTGGCCATAAATAGTAAGTTTTCAAAATTTGCCATTCTAGGTAAAAAAATTCGTGTTCTACAACCCACAAAAAATGGCCATTTTTAAAAATATTAAGTTTCATATATTTTTACACCATTTATTAGATTACTCATTGCCATTCCATATGAGTGCCAAAAATGGCACGAAAACGGCCACCTACAGCAAGTTTTTGAAATTTGCCATTTTCGTTCAAAAAAAATCGTGTGATATAACTCAGAAAAAATGGCCATTTTTAAAAATTTTAAGTTCCATATATTTTTACACCATTTATTAGATAACACATTGCCATTCCATATGAGTGCCAAAAATGGCACGAAAACGGCCACCTACTGCAAGTTTTTGAAATTTGCCATTTTCTTTAAAAAAAATCGTGTGATATAACTCAGAAAAAATGGCCATTTTTAAAAAATTGTAAGTTTCCTATTTTATTGCACCATTCTTTAGATAACATGTTTCCATTTCATATTAGTGCAAAATATGGCACAAAAACGGCAGCAACGGCAAGTTTTTAAAATTTTGGCATTTTTGGTAAAAAAATCGTGAGCTATAACCCACAAAAAATGGTCATTTTTCAAAAATTTTAACTTTTCTATTTTACTACACCATTCATTATATAACACATTGCCAATTCATATGAGTGCAAAAAATGGCAAGAAAATGGCCACCGACGGCAAATTTATAAAATTTGCAATTTTTAGTAGAAAATCGTGTGCTATCACCCACCAGAAATGGTCATTTTTCAAAAATTCTAACTTTCCTATTTTATAACACCATTCATCAGATAGCACATAATCATATGATATGAGTGTAAAAAACGGCATGATAATGGCACCCGACTGCAATTTTTGAGTTTTTGCCATTTATGAAAAAAAAGTTGCTAGGATATTACCGAAACTTATTAGCCCCAACCAAAGTGGTTATGTTAAAGGTAGACATTTATTAGATAATGTACTATTGGCTAATGAATTAGTTCAAGAACTTCCTAAACAGAAGAAAATAGATAGTGTAATCCTGAAGTTAGACATGGAAAAAGCTTATGATCGGGTAGATTGGAATTTCCTGCTTCAAATGCTTAGAGGATTTGGTTTTAGTGAAATATTCATAGACATCATATGGCGCGACTAATTTCCAATGTTCATTTCTCAATCTTAATAAATGGATCCCCTTATGGTTTCTTCAAATCAACTAGAGGATTACGTCAAGGAGATCCACTTTCTCCATATCTATTTATTCTCGGAGCTGAGTACATTTCCAGAGATTTGAACAAAATTTCAGAATATCCCTCTTTCAATTTTCCCAAAAACTCTCCTTCCATATCACACCTAGCATATGCTGACGATCTCATTATCTTCACGTCTGCCCATACAAAAGCTTTGAAACAGATTATGGCAGTGCTGAATAACTATGAGAATGTTTCAGGGCAAAAAATAAACACGCAGAAAAGTTCCTTTCTCATACATCACTCATGTAATAGAGGCAAGAAACATCTTATAGCAAAAATTACTAAATTTCAACATGGAAAATTCCCAGTGAAGTACCTCGGAATACCTATGCATTATGGTAAAAACAAAGCTTCTTTCTATGAGTTTGTTATACAGAACAGCATAGCAAAAATTAGCACCTGGAGTTCAAAACTGCTCTCTAGTGGAGGGAAAATCACCCTCATTAAATCAGTGCTATCTTCAATGTCAACTCATGTTCTGTTAGGTGCCAATCCCTCAAGAAGTACACTGCAAAAGCTAGAGTCTATTTTTGCAAATTTTCTTTGGGGAGAGATTAATCAGAAACCTAAATACCATTGGATTGCCTGGAAAAAATTATGTATGCCATACCAGGAAGGTGGGATAGGTATTAGATCATTACATGACATATATAAAACAGCTACACTCAAACTATGGTGGAGATTCCGAGAGCAGGAATCACTTTGGGCTGAATTTCTCACATCCAAATATAAGATGGAATTGGTTCCTAATAAAAAGTTTTCTAGAACTTGGAATAGAATGTTATCAGTGGTATAGAAGAGATTGAACCTCTCATAATCTCCACATCCCCCTCAGATTCGATTATACCCCATAAGGTGATTTGGAAGCCTAATGAATATGGAATATTCACATTTAGATCAGCTTATGAGCTCATTAGAAACAGGGGCCAATCTGTGTGGTTCGGGAACTTTATTTGGGATCCATGTATTCCATTAAAACAATCTTTCTTTATGTTGAGATTATTAAAAGCAAAACTCCCAATAGGTACAATGCTCCATAGACTCAATGTACATGGTCCATTCAACTGCATTTGCTGCTCAGCAGATGTAGAGTCATCAAATCATTTTGTTCTTCACAGTGCGACAGCTTCAAATATTTGGAAAACCTTTGGAGGTGAAATGGGTATATACTGCCCCCAAAATGGTAATGATCTTACTTACTTTCTGCAAAATTGGTGGAAACATAATGGAAAAAGTTTGATAATAAAATTTCTGTTCAAAATTGTTCCTTTAGCCATTTGTTGGCAATTATGGAAAGCTAGAAACCAATGTTTATACGAGGAAAGCAATTAGGATTCTGACAAAATCAGAAAGTTGACCTTTGAAGAGGTTAAAAAGCTAGTATCTATAAAATTCAGAAACCCCTCATGGCTGGAATACTCTTGGAATCAGTTTTGGTACTGTGCCATTTCATACAGCAATAAAGTGGGCATGTCCTTCATTAAATGGCACCCTCCTGATTCATACATGTTTAAGTTAAATATTCATGGTTACACTACAAACACACAAACAGGCCTAGGAGGAGGAATCATTCGAGATAATCAAAGTTGTGTCATTGCCGCATTTACATGTTTCATTTCTTCTACTAACATGCTTTCAAATGTCCAGATGTTTTTGGAGACAGCAATTCAAGGAGTCAACATATGTCTTAATAAAGGTATTCTCCCTTTCATCATTATTGAATCAAGCACTAATAGTTTTTATGTGGAAAAACAGGAGGAACATAAAAATCCATGGAAAATCAGAAGTAAAATCCAACAAATCAGAGATTTAATACCAAGGGTGACATGGAACAAATGTCCAAAGGAAGCCAATGCTGCAGCTAAACTACTAGCACGGACAGCTTCGTAACTACCAAACAGAATCTTCTACAAGAAATCTCTACTTCATATCAAAATTCAGAAAGTGATTCGCTTGGAGAGACTCGGAATACCATATGTCAAAAGAACACATCTTGAAGATCTACCTCATCGAATTCCTACCTCTCAACAGCCTCAAAATCTTCAATGTACTGCTGACCCAGGTTCTTTCGAAACTTAGCAACAGAAAACTGGACAACCATGTTGCTGATGTTAGGCATGGTCTTCTTGTCCAATTTTAGTCCTCTTTCATAAAGTAAAACATGACCACTTGTTGCTGAAGTTTGGCAGGCTTGTCATCTTAGTTATTGCTGCAGAAGGAAATGTGTTTGTTATACAAACTCAACTTGGATAATATCATACATAGAGATTGGTCATAGAGAATCGCATACCTCTTAGTGTACTTCTCAGATTGCAGAGTACTTGGACTGTAATATGGCAATTTTGAAGTTAGGGATCAGATTATACTCCTGATTTCTTTTCAAATATCCAAATGTAAGGGATGAGTCATCCCGGGATTTGTTTTCGCTTAATTTGGGTCAAAATGTACTAATGGTGAGGGTAAGTCCGCCATTCTGTTAGTTAATCTTAATTCTATCAATAAAATAGGGAGTGGCGCCCCCCGTAAATGGGATGATTAGCCAAAAAAAACACCATTCATTAGCAACATTTTTTTTTAAGATTCAAAGCTTCGTAGATTTCTCTCTCTAAAAATTTTGCTCCATCTTCTCTCTAACCCACAAAAAAGGGACTTTATCTTCTCCAACAACAACAAAATTAGATCCTACTTCAAAAGGCAAACTTTGAATTCTTCAATGGAAGACCATCGTTGGAACAGATCCATCAGTCACTCACAAGCACTAGACTCCAAGGGAAAATCAAGTTGGGAATACTCGGTAGCAAACATATTCTCATCAGATTTACAATAGAAACTGATATGTTTCACTTCTGGATAAAAGGGACTTGGATTATCCTAATTTCAGATCAGAAGCTCCTTTTGCCGCAGCCATATGGATGCTTATGCAGGACCTGCCGTGCCACCTCTTTGAGAAAGAGTTCCTGTTCACCTGTGCTAGACTAATAGGAACTTCGATTACAATGGATGCTGCCACGATGAACCTCACAAGACCAACCTTGGCCCGCATTGCCATCCAAGTAGATACTAGGAAGCCACTTCCGCATCAGATCTGGATTGGTGAGGAAAAGAGAGGATTTTGGCAGAAACTTGTCTTTGAGAAGGTTCCAATGGTCTGCTCATACTGCCATAAATTTGGCCATCCGATGCAATGCTGTAGAGTGAAGGCCAAGGCCAAAACAAATATCGACCTTCTTATGGAAGAGAAGTAGAGAGGGGAGTCAAATAATCTCTTAGTTGCAACTGAAAGCAATAAACTGGAACAAAGCATGTCTGTGGTTTCTTTCTCAACTGTGGAAACTGATGTTGATGGCCCGATGATGAGTCAGAATTTGCCCATCAAAGATAGGAGTGTTCCGAGATGTGAAGACTCTTCATTGAGTGTGTCCTCTCCTAAAGTGATTACAGCTACTGGAAATCAAAAGAATCAAGAGTTGATAGTTCCTGATAATTTGAATCGGGGAATTAGTGAATGTACTGAGATGAAAGAAGAGGCGGAAAACGCAAAAATTTTATTAGTTGAAACGTTGTCCATCAACCCTGTTTCCAGCACTAACAGCAACTCTAATAGCTCACAATTACAATTATGCTGCAAGAAATTGGATTCTGTTGTTTCTTCTGCTCCTACTTTGGAGTCTGTTTTGTCTAATTGCACTACATCCGCTTCTCCCATTTCGGTGGATGGCTCAGAAACTTCCCCTACTATAGATCATCACTTCAAAAATCCTAACAGAAAACGAAGCCAGAAGAAGTTTGAACCAAACTGGAGGCATAAAAGGAACATACGCAAACGGGATAAACCAACTTGGAGCCGTTGAACTATATCACTTGCTGCTAGAGACGTTTTGATGAAACAATTCTTCCAACTCCCTAAACTCAGCCTAAATTGATTCAGAAGTTAATTTCAATTGCTAATCAGTATCCCCCTTTTGAAGTTGGGTAAACTAGGTCATTCCTGGATTGGATTATTAGTTTGTTTAAAAAAATTTTGCTTGATTTTAGTACATGTATCTGCATGCAACTTTGAGATTTTGGGATGGAGTTGTTGATGGATATGGTTTAGATGTAATTTGAACTTAGAGTGAAGGAGTTTGTGGTGTCTGAAAATTACCCTTGGGGACTGTGACGGGATACAACTTGGTGAAACTGGAATTTGCTTCTTTAAGTCTGTTGTTGAGGTCTGCTTTCGTTTGCTCTGAGGTCTGGTTTTTATTATTGATTTCCCAAATTTTGTTTTGTTGGATGGATTAGCAGTGCTATGCGCCTATTTCGAGTGATCCTTTGATTAAATCACACTGCGACGAATTGATGGTAATACTTGAGTGAAGATTCAGTACTTTTGATGAGTGAAGTTTGAGATGCTTCCTTGGAGTGACAGTGATAAAACTGAAATCAGTTATATAATTTGATGAAATGTGCTTTATATGTGTTCTGATGGCGGGATGCATTTGTAAGGCTTTCTCCATGTGCTTAAATATTTTCTTGTATTTTCTGTTCATGCTACCGGGATTGTGGCATTGAACTCCCAGTAAATTACTTCTCAATTAGTAAACTAGGTGACTAAGTCATACTTTAAATCTATGATGTTTTCATGTAATGGAGTAGTACTCCGACTCTATGGTTTCACATACTTGTAACGAGTGTGGTCGGGTATATCCGGCACCTTGTTTTGCTCATGATGAAATAAAGTTTTTATTTTTCAAAAAAAAAAAAACACCATTCATTAGATAGCACATAATCATATGATATGAGTGTAAAAAACGGCACATAATGGCAACCGACTGCAATTTTAGAGATTTTGCCATTTCTGAAAAAAAAAAACACGTTTTATAATCCAACAATTGTTATTTGTCAAAATTTCTAACTTTACCTTTTTTCATACCATTTACTAGATAGCATATCCGCATTTCATATTAGTGCAAAAAATACCATAAAAATGGCCGACGACAACAAGTTTTTTAATTTTACCTTTTGGGGTAAAAAAATCGTGTTCTACAACCCACCAAAAATGGCCATTTTTAAAAATTTTAATTTTCATATATTTTTACACCATTTATTAGATAACACATTGCTATTCCATATGAGTGCCAAAAATGGCACGAAAACGGCCACCTACTGCAAGTTTTTGAAATTTGCCATTTTCGGTAAAAAAAATAGTGTGATATAACTCACAAAAAATGGCCATTTTTAAAAAATCGTAAGTTTCCTATTTTATTGCACCATTCTTTAGATAACATGTTTCCATTTCATATTAGGGCAAAAGATGGCACAAAAACGGCAGCAATGGCAAGTTTTTAAAAATTTGGCATTTTTGGTAAAAAATCGTGTGCTATAACCCACCAAAAATGGTCATTTTTCAAAAATTTTAACTTTTCTATTTTACTACACCATTCATTATATAACACATTGCCAATTCATATGAGTGCAAAAATGGCAAGAAAATGGCACCACCGACGGCAAGTTTTTAAAATTTGCAATTTTTAGTAGAAAATCGTTTGCTATAACCCACCAGAAATGGTCATTTTTCAAAAATTCTAACTTTCCTATTTTATAACACCATTCATCATATAGCACATAATCATATGATATGAGTGTAAAAAACGGCACGATAACGGCACTCGACTGCAATTTTTGAGATTTTGCTATTTCTGGAAAAAAATCACGTCTTATAATCCAAAAATGGTCATTTATCAAGATTTCAAACTTTCTCTTTTTTAATACCATTTACTAGATAGCATATCCGCATTTCATATCGGGGTACAAAAAATACCATAAAAATTCGCCGCCAACAACAATTTTTTAATTTTGCCGTTTGGGGTAAAAAAATAGTGTGCAATAACCCACGAAAAATGGTCATTTTTCAAAATTCTAACTTTCCTATTTTTTTTACACCATTCATTAGAGACCACATCAACATTTGATATGAGTGAAAAAAATGCACATTAAAGGCCATCAACTGTATATGATTGAAAAAAATAGCTAAAAAAATTGGCCACAAATAGTAAGTTTTCAAAATTTGCCATTCTAGGTAAAAAATCGTGTGCTACAACCCACCAAAAATGGTCATTTTTAAAAATTTTAAATTTCATATATTTTTACACCATTTATTCGATAACACATTGCCATTCCATATGAGAGCCAAAAATAGCACGAAAACGGCCACCTACTACAAGTTTTTGAAATTTGCCATTTTCGATAAAAAAAAATCGTGTGCAATAACTCAGAAAAAATGGACATTTTTTAAAAATCGTAAGTTTCCTATTTTATTGCAACATTCTTTAGATAACATGTTTCCATTTTGTATTAGTGCAAAAAATTGCCCAAAAACGGCAGCAGCGGCAAGTTTCTAAAAATTTGGTATTTTTGGTAAAAAACCGTGTGCTATAACCAACCAAAAACGGTTATTTTTCAAAAATTCTAATTTTTCTATTTTACTACACCATTTATTAGATAACACATTGCCAATTCATATCGGTGCAAAAAATGGCACGAAAACGGCCACTGACGTCAAGTTTTTAAAATTTGCAGTTTTGAGTAGAAAATCGTGTGCTATAACCCACCAGAAATGGTCATTTTTAAAAAATTCTAACTTTTCTATTTTATAACACCATTCATTAGATAGAACATAATCATATGATATGAGTGTAAAAAACGGCACGATAATGGCAACCGACTTCAATTTTAGAGATTTTGCCATTTCTGAAAAAAAACATGTTTTATAATCCAACAATTGTTATTTGTCAAAATTTCTAACTTTACCTTTTTTCATACCATTTACTAGATAGCATATCCGCATTTCATATCGGTGCAAAAAATACCATAAAAATGGCCGACGACAGCAAGTTTTTTAATTTTACCTTTTGGTGTAAAAAAATCGTGTTCTACAACACACCAAAAATGGCCATTTTTAAAAATTTTAATTTTCATATATTTTTACTCCATTTATTAGATAACACATTGCCATTCCATATGAGTGCCAAAAATGGCACGAAAACGGCCACCTACTGCAAGTTTTTGAAATTTGCCATTTTCGGTAAAAAAAATAGTGTGATATAACTCACAAAAAATGGCCATTTTTAAAAAATCGTAAGTTTCCTATTTTATTGCACCATTCTTTAGATAACATGTTTCCATTTCATATTAGTGCAAAAGATGGCACAAAAACGGCAGAAACGGCAAGTTTTTAAAAATTTGGCATTTTTTGTAAAAAAAATCGTGTGCTATAACCCACCAAAAATGGTCATTTTTCAAAAATTTTAACTTTTCTATTTTACTACACCATTCATTATATAACACATTTCCAATTCATATGAGTGCAAAAAATGGCAAGAAAACGGCGCGCCACCGACGGCAAGTTTTTAAAATTTGCAATTTTTAGTAGAAAATCGTTTGCTATAACCCACCAGAAATGGTCATTTTTCAAAAATTCTAACTTTCCTATTTTATAACACCATTCATCATATAGCACATAATCATATGATATGAGTGTAAAAAAGGCACAATAATGGCACCCGACTGCAATTTTTGAGATTTTGCCATTTCTGGAAAAAAGTCACGTCTTATAATCCAAAAATGGTCATTTATCAAGATTTCAAACTTTCTCTTTTTTAATACCATTTACTAGATAGCATATCCGCATTTCATATCGGGGTACAAAAAATACCATAAAAATTGGCCGCCAACAGCAATTTTTTAATTTTGCCGTTTGGGGTAAAAAAATCGTGTGCTCCACGAAAAATGGTCATTTTTCAAAATTCTAACTTTCCTTTTTTTACACCATTCATTAGAGACCACATCAACATTTGATATGAGTGAAAAAAATGCACATCAAAGGCCATCAACTGTATATGATTGAAAAAAATAGCTAAAAAAATTGGCCACAATTGTAAGTTTTCGAAATTTGCCATTCTAGGTAAAAAATTGTGTGCTACAACCCACCAAAAATGGTCATTTTTTAAAATTTTAAATTTCATATATTTTTACACCATTTATTCGATAACACATTGCCATTCCATATGAGAGCCAAAAATAGCACGAAAACAGCCACCTACTACAAGTTTTTGAAATTTGCCATTTTCGGCAAAAAAAATCGTGTGCTATAACTCAGAAAAAAAATGGCCATTTTTAAAAAATCGTAAGTGTTGAGATATGCTATTGACTTTGTGTGTCAATATCTTAGAGTTGTTAGGTGCCCCTAGGGATTTGACTTTGTGTTTCAATATCTTAGAGTTGTTAGATGCCTCTAGTTTATAGGGATTTGACTTTGTTTGTACACTCCTTTAAATATTTCAAACCATGAATAAGAAAAGTATTTTGCTCAAATATTCTGTCGTTTATGGTATCAGAGACAGGTTCTTGTCGATCTCCATGACAGAACAAAATCTGAACACCAGTTCTACTGGTAACTCTACTCAGAATTTAACTATTACTTCTCATAAGTTAAATGGGGGTAACTTTCTTCAATGGGCTCAATCCGTCAAGCTCTTCGTTCAAGAAAAGGGCAAGTTTGGGTATCTCTCCGGATCTGCAGTGAAGCCTGAAAATGAAGGTGAAAGCTACGACAGGTGGGAGGCTGAGAACTCAATGGTTATGTCCTGGCTGGTGAATTCAATGGAGCCAGACGTTAGTCGAACCTATCTTTTTCTTACAACTGCGAATGAGATCTGGGAGGTTGTGAAGGAGACCTACTCGGACTTTGGGAATGCAGGTCAGCTTGTTGAGATCAAGACTCAATTGAGGAAGGCCAAGCAAGCAGAGAAGAGTGTAACTCAATACTACACCGACCTCAAAACTCTATGGCAAGAATTTGATCTATTCTGTGATTACAAGTGGAGCTGTGCACAAGATAGTGCCTTATTTAAGAAAACCGTCGAGAAAGAGAGGGTATTCGATTTCCTGGTAGGCCTAAACAAGGACTTGGATGAGGTGCGGGGACGGAACTTGGTCGAGATCCACTCCCAAGTACTTGTGAGGTGTTTGCTGAAGTCCGCAGAGAAGAAAGTCATCGACAGGTGATGCTCGGCCGTGAATCAACTCTTCCTACAGCAGAGACCTCAGCCTTGATGACCACTAAGCCAGATCAGTCCATTCCGAGGTATCCTAAGCGCACAGAACGATCAGTCTGCGATTTCTGTCATAAAGTCGGGCACATCAAAGCTAAATGTTGGAAGCTACATGGCAAGCCTACAGATTTCTCTCCAGCCAACAAATTATCTCGTGACAACAAAGGAGGCTTCCAAGTCTCATATGAAGAACCTGCAGCATCTCAATCATCCAGTGACAATTCTTCTTCAACAAGGAAAACCTAGAACAATTGTATCGTTTATGGATTTCACATCAATCTGCTAATACCACATCCAATCCATAATCTTCCCTAGCAAAAAAATGTACTCATGCAGCAGTTTTTAGTGTCACATTAGATAAATCCGACCCTTGGATCATAGATTCAGGGGCCACTGATCATATGACAGGTTCTTCTTATATGTTTTCAACCTATTTCCCTTGTTCTGGAAATCAAAAAGTCAAAATTGCAGATAGTTCAATGTCTGCAATTGCTGGAAAAGGTTCTATCATTGTCTCACCTTCTCTTACCTTAAACAATGTCCTTCATGTGCCCAACTTATCTTGTAAACTAATGTCTGTCAGCAAAATAGCCCATGATTCTAACTGTCTAATCAAATTTGCGTCTACTGGCTGTGTTTTTCAGGACCAATGTTTGGGAAAGATGATTGGCAGTGCTAAAGAGAGTGGTGGTCTTTACTACTTTGACTCAGATAGCCTATCAAGTAAACAAGTTCAGAAAACATGTTCCTCTAGTTTTTTATCATTAGAAAATGAAATAATATTGTGGCACTATAAACTTGGTCATCCTAGCTTTGGTTATTTGAAACATTTATTTCCTGTTTTATTTAAGAATAAAGATGTTGGAACATATCAATGTGAGATTTTCCAATTTGCTAAACATAAGAGATATATTTATCCTACTTTAGCATACATGCCATCTAAACCTTTTTCCCTTATTCATAGTGACATGTGGGGACCATCTAGGGTTAAAAATCTGTCTGGCACTAGATGTTTTATTACTTTTATTGATGATCATACAAGAAACACATGGATTTATCTCCTTAAAGAAAAATCTGAAGCTGCTGAAATTTTCAAAAATTTAACTCTATGATTAAAACTCAATTTCAGTCTCAAATTCAAGTTTTTAGAACTGATAATGGGAGAGAATACTTTAACAACATTCTTGGTAAGTTTCTTGTAGAACAAGGCATTATCTACCATAGTTCGTGTATTGATACACCCCAACAAAATGGAATTGCTGAAAGGAAAAATCGACATCTATTAGAGGTAGCTCGAGCTCTCATGTATTCGATGAATGTACCTAAAAGATTTTGGGGAGAGGCCATACTTAATGCTGCATACCTAATTAATAGGATGCCAAGCAAAGTACTAAGCTATCAAACCCCCTTAAAAGTTTTACAAATCATATTTTCCTCACAACCGATCTTTCACTCACTTAGTACCTAAAGTATTTGGCTGTACTAGTTTTGTTCACATTCATGATCATAACCGAAACAAATTAGATCCAAGGGCAACTAAATGTGTTTTCTTAGGTTTCTCACCTACTCAAAAAGGATACAAATGTTTTGATACGAGCTCGGGTAAAATGATTATTAGCATGGATGTCACATTCTTTGAAAACAAACCTTTTTTTGAGAAAACTTCTCTTCAAGGGGAGAATGGGGAAACAAGTGAAGATAAGTTTTGGGAAACTATTGTTATGCCTACACCTGCTCTTAGCTTTTCTACACCAAACAAAGGGTCTGAAATTGTGAGTAATGTGGCTCCCACATCTGAACTTAGTGTTTACTTGAGAAGGAAAGAAAAGCAATGTACTGATCCACTGCCAACTCCAACAGTGCCACCATCTGAACCAATTGTTGATCCAGGTAATGTCAACTCTATTATTCCTATTCCATTTCCTCTTGATCCAATTCTAGAGTCTGACCACAGTGAACATGTTACAACCACTGAGCCAAGCCAAAGTGATCTTAGTGAACCTGCTCTTAGGAAAGGAGTACGTGAGTGTACCAAACATCCTATTGCTCGACATGTGTCATATCATAAACTCTCACCTAGTTTTAGAGCCTTCACCACTAGTATCACTGATGATGAAATCCCAAAAACGATACAAGAAGCACTAGGTATTCCAAAGTGGAGGGAGGCTGTTCTAGAAGAAATGAGAGCATTGGAAAAGAATGAAACTTAGGAGATGACAGAACTTCCAAAAGGAAAACACCTAGTAGGAAGCAAGTGGATTTTCACAATCAAGTATAACTCTGATGGCTCAATAGAAAGATACAAAGCTAGGCTTGTAGCTCGAGGGTTTACTCAAACCTATGGCCTAGATTATGAGGAAACATTTGCCCCAGTTGCCAAACTCAACACTGTCAGGGTCTTACTTTCACTAGCTGCTAATCTAGATTGGCCTCTATTACAATTTGATGTTAAGAATTCATTTCTTAATGGTGATTTAGAAGAAGAGGTGTTCATGCAAGTGCCTCCAGGTTTTGATAATGAGAGTGTAGCAGGGAAGGTCTGCAAACTAAGGAAGTCCTTATACGGCCTCAAGCAATCCCCTCGTGCATGGTTTGCGAGGTTTGCAAGGCCTGTCAAGGAGCAGGGATATTCACAAGCTCAATCAGATCATACACTATTCTATAAACACACTACAGGAGGTAAAATTGCTATTTTGATTGTTTATGTGGATGATATAGTAATGTCAGGAAACGATGAGATGGAGCTAGCAACATTGAAGAAGCTTCTAGCTTATCAATTTGAGCTTAAGGACTTGGGAAATCTCAAGTTTTTTCTTGGTATGGAAGTAGCTAGATCAAAGAATGGGATTGCTATATCTCAGAGGAAGTATGTGCTTGATCTCCTCAAAGAGAAAGGTCTCCTTGGATGCAAGCCTGCCTCAACACCTATTGATCCTAATCAGAAACTCGGTCAAAGTAAGAATAAGGTGCCTGTGGACAAAGTCAGATATCAGAAACTGGTGGGAAAACTGATTTACTTAGCTCATACAAGGCCTGATATAGCCTTTGTTGTAGGCTTAGTAAGCCAGTTCATGCATTGTCCAGCTGAAGATCACCTCAAGGCTGTCTACAGAATTCTACACTACCTCAAAGGAAGTCCGGGCAAGGGTATTATGTCCAGGAAAAATCAAAACAGACAGATTAAAGTATTTACAGATGCAAATTGGGCAAGATCTGAAACTGACAGGAGGTCTACATCAGCCTATTGCACGTTTGTATTGGGCAACCTTGTGACATGGAGGAGCAAGAAGCAACATGTTGTGGCAAGGAGCAGTGCAGAAGCTGAGTTCAGAGCAATGGTTCAAGGAGTTTGTGAAGTTATTTGGCTTAGAAGTATCCTAAGAGAACTAAAGATCGAGACTGATAAACCAATGCAGTTGTTTTGTGACAACAAGTTGGCCATCAGCATTGCACATAATCCAGTGCAACACGACAGAACCAAGCATGTGGAAATTGATCGTCATTTCATCAAAGAAAGACTCGAAATAGGGGAAATTTGTATGCCCTATGTTCCAACATCTGAACAACTAGCAGATGTTCTCACAAAAGGGCTCTACAAGCAAGTGTTTGAAGATTTTCTAGTCAAGCTGGGCATGATTGACATCTTTGCTCCAGCTTGAGGGGGAGTGTTGAGATATGCTATTGACTTTGTGTGTCAATATCTTAGAGTTGTTAGGTGTCAATATCTTAGAGTTGTTAGGTGCCCCTAGGGATTTGACGTTGTGTGTCAATATCTTAGAGTTGTTAGGTGCCCCTAGGGATTTGACTTTGTGTGTCAATATCTTAGAGTTGTTAGGTGCCTCTAGTTTATAGGGATTTGACTTTGTTTGTACACTCCTTTAAATATTTCAAACCATGAATAAGAAAAGTATTCTGCTCAAATATTCTGTCTTTTAGTAAGTTTCCTATTTTATTGCAACATTCTTTAGATAACATGTTTCCATTTCGTATTAGTGCAAAAAATGGCACAAAAACGGCAGCAGCGGCAAGTTTTTTAAAATTTGGCATTTATGGTAAAAAAAATCGTGTGCTATAACCCACCAAAACTGGTCATTTTTCAAAAATTCTAACTTTTCTATTTTACTACACCATTTATTAGATAACACATTGCCAATTCATATGGGTGCAAAAAATGGCACGAAAACGGTCACTAACGGCATGTTTTTAAAATTTGCAGTTTTTAGTAGAAAATCGTGTGCTATAACCCACCAGAAATGGTCATTTTTCAAAAATTCTAACTTTCCTATTTTATAACACCATTCATTAGATAGCACATAATCATATGATATGAGTGTAAAAAATGGCACAATAATGGCAACCGACTGCAATTTTAGAGATTTGGCCATTTCTGAAAAGAAACACATTTTATAATCCAACAATTGTTCTTTGTCAAGATTTTAAACTTTCCCTTTTTTAATACCATTTACTAGATAGCATATGCACATTTCATATCGGTGCAAAAAATGCCATAAAAATGGCTGCCGACAGCAAGTTTTTTAATTTTGCCGTTCCGGTAAAAAAATCAAGTGCGATAACCCACAAAAAATGGTCATTTTTCAAAATCTAACTTTCCAATTTTTTTTACACCATTCATTAGAGACCACATCGATATATGATATGAGTGCAAAAAATGCAAAAAAACGGCCATCAATTATATATGAGTGAAAAATCAGCAAAAAAATCGGCCACAGACGGTAAGTTTTCGAAATTTGCTATTCTAGGTAAAAAAAATCGTGTGCTACAACCCATCAAAAATAGTCATTTTTAAAAGTTTAAAAATTTCGTATATTTTTACACCATTTATTAGATGACACATTTCCATTTCATGTGAGTGCAAAAGATGGAATGAAAACGGTCCCCGACAGCAAGTTTTTGAAATTTGCCATTTTTGGTAAAAAAATCTTGTGCTATAACTCACACAAAACGGCCATTTTTAAAAAATCATAAGTTTCCTAATTTATTGCACCATTCTTTAGATAACATGTTTCTATTTCATATCAGTGCAAAAATGGCAGTAACGCAAGTTTTTAAAAATTTGCCAGTTTTGGTAAAAAAATCGTGTTCTATAACCCACCAAAAATGGCCATTTTTCAAAAATTCTAAATTTTCTATTTTACTACACCATTCATTAAATAACACATTGCCAATTTATATGAGTGCAAAAAATGGCACAAAAATGATCACCGACGGCAAGTTTTTAAAATTTGCAATTTTTAATAGAAAATCGTGTGCTATAACCCTCCAGAAATGGTCGTTTTCAAAAATTCTAACTTTCCTATGTTATAACACCATTCATTAGATAACACATAATTATATGATATGAGTGTAAAAAACGGCACGATAATGGCAATCGATTGCAATTTTTGAGATTTTGCCATTTCTGAAAAAAACACGTTTTATAATCCAAAAATGGTCATTTGTCAAAATTTCGAACTTTACCTTTTTTTCATACCATTTACTTGATAGCATATCCTCATTTCATATTGGGGTACAAAAAATACCATAAAAATGGCCGCTGACAGCAAGTTTTTTAATTTTACCGTTTGGGGTAAAAAAATCTTGTGCAATAACCCAAGAAAAATGGTCATTTTTCAAAATTCTAACTTTCCTATTTTTTTTACACCATTCATTAGAGAACACATCGACATTTGATATGAGTGAAAAAAATTCACAATAAAGTCCATCAATTGTATATGATTGAAAAAAAAATAGCTAAAAAACTTGGCCAAAAATAGTAAGTTTCGAAATTTGCCATTCTAGGTAAAAAAATCGTGTTCTACAACCCACAAAAAATGGCCATTTTTAAAAATTTTAAGTTTCATATATTTTTACACCATTTATTAGATAACACATTGCCATTCCATATGAGTGCCAAAAATGGCACGAAAACGGCCACCTACTGCAAGGTTTTGAAATTTGCCATTTTCGTTAAAAAAAATACTGTGATATAACTCAGAAAAAATGGCCATTTTTAAAAAATCGCAAGTTTCCTATTTTGTTGCACCATTCTTTAGATAACATGTTTCCATTTCATATTAGTTCAAAAGATGGCACAAAAACGGCAGCAACGGCAAGTTATTAAAAATTTGGCATTTTTGGTAAAAAATCGTGTGCTATAACCCACCAAAAATGTTCATTTTTCAAAAATTTTAACTTTTCTATTTTACTACACCATTCATTATATAACACATTGCCAATTCGTATGAGTGCAAAAAATGGCAAGAAAACGGCCACCGACGGCAAGTTTTAAAAATTTGCAATTTTTAGTGGAAAATCGTGTGCTATAACCCACCAGAAATGGTCATTTTTCAAAAATTCTAACTTTCCTATTTTATAACACCATTCATCAGATAGCACATAATCATATGATATGAGTGTAAAAAACGGCACGATAATGGCACCCGACTGCAATTTTTGAGATTTTGCCATTTCTGAAAAAAAAAATCACGTCTTATAATCCAAAAATGGTCATTTATCAAAATTTCAAACTTTCTCTTTTTTAATACCATTTACGAGATAGCATATCCGCATTTCACCTCGGGGTACAAAAAATGCCATAAAAATGGCCGCCAACAGAATTTTTTAATTTTGCCGTTTGGGGTAAAAAAATCATGTGCAATAACCCACGAAAAATGGTCATTTTTCAAAATTCTAACTTTCCTATTTTTTAACACCATTCATTAGAGACCACATCGACATTTGATATGAGTGAAAAAAATGCACAATAAAGGCCATCAATTGTATATTATTGAAAAAATAGCTAAAAAAATTGGCCACAAATAGCAGGTTTTCGAAATTTGCCATTCTGGGTAAAAATTCGTGTGCTACAACCCACCAAAAATGGTTATTTTTAAAAATTTTAAATTTCATATATTTTTACACCATTTATTCGATAACACATTGCCATTCCATATGAGTGCCAAAAATAGCACGAAAATGGCCACCTACTACAAGTTTTTGAAATTTGCCATTTTCGGTAAAAAAAATCGTGTGCTATAACTCAGAAAAAATGACCATTTTTAAAAAATTGTAAGTTTCCTATTTTATTGCAAATTCTTTAGATAACATGTTTCCATTTCGTATTAGTGCAAAAAATGGCACAAAAAAGACAACAGCTGCAAGTTTTTAAAATTTTGGTATTTTTGGTAAAAAATCGTGTGCTATAACCGACCAAAAATGGTCATTTTTTAAAAATTCTAACTTTTCTATTTCACTACACCATTTATTAGATAACACATTGCCAATTCATATGGGTGCAAAAACTGGCACGAAAACGGCCATCGACGGCAAGTTTTTAAAATTTGCAGTTTTTAGTAGAAAATCGTGTGCTATAACCCACTAGAAATGGTCATTTTTCAAAAATTCTAACTTTCCTATTTTATAACACCATTCATTAGATAGCACATAATCATATGATATGAGTGTAAAAAACGGCACGATAATGGCAACCGACTGCAATTTTAGAGATTTTGCCATTTCTGAAAAAAAAAACACGTTTTATAATCAAACAATTGTTATTTGTCAAAATTTATAACTTTACCTTTTTCCATACCATTTACTAGATAGTATATTCGCATTTCATATCAATGCAAAAAATACCATAAAAATGGCCGACGACAGCAAGTTTTTTAATTTTACCGTTTGGGGTAAAAAAAATTGTGTTCAACAACCCACCAAAAATGGCCATTTTTAAAATTTTTAATTTTCATATATTTTTACACCATTTATTAGATAACACATTGCCATTCCATATGAGTGCCAAAAATGGCACGAAAACGGCCACCTACTGCAAGTTTTTGAAATTTGTCATTTTCGGTAAAAAAATCGCGTGATAAAACTCACAAAAAATGGCCATTTTTTAAAAATTGTAAGTTTCCTATTTTATTGCACCATTATTTAGATAACATGTTTCCATTTCATATTAGTGCAAAAGATTGCACAAAAACGGCAGCAACGTCAAGTTTTTAAAAATTTGGCATTTTTGGTAAAAAATCGTGTGCTAACCCACCAAAAATAGTCATTTTTCAAAAATTTTAAGTTTTCTATTTTACTACACCATTCATTATATAACACATTGCCAATTCATATGGATGCAAAAAATGGCACGAAAACGGCCACTGACGGCATGTTTTTAAAATTTGCAGTTTTAGTAGAAAATCGTGTGCTATAACCCACCAGAAATGGTCATTTTTCAAAAATTCTAACTTTCCTATTTTATAACACCATTCATTAGATAGAACATAATCATATGATATGAGTGTAAAAAATGGCAACCGACTGCAATTTTAGAGATTTGGCCATTTCTGAAAAAAAAAAACACGTTTTATAATCCAACAAATGTTCTCTGTCAAGATTTTAAACTTTCCCTTTTTTAATACCATTTACTAGATAGCATATCCGCATTTCATATCGGTGCAAAAAATGCCATAAAAATGGCTGCCGACAGCAAGTTTTTTAATTTTGCCATTCCGTTAAAAAAATCAAGTGCGATAACCCACAAAAAATGGTCATTTTTCAAAATTCTAACTTTCCAATTTTTTTTTACACCATTCATTAGAGACCACATCGAAATATGATATGAGTGCAAAAAATGCACAAAAACGGCCATCAATTGTATATGAGTGAAAAAATAGCAAAAAAATCGGTAACAGACGGTAAGTTTTTGAAATTTGCTATTCTAGGTAAAAAAAATCGTGTGCTACAACCCATCAAAAATAGTCATTTTTAAAAGTTTAAAACTTTTGTATATTTTTACACCATTTATTAGATAACACATTTCCATTTCATGTGAGTGCAAAAGATGGAATGAAAACGGCCCCCGACAGCAAGTTTTTGAAATTTGCCATTTTTGGTAAAAAAAATCTTGTGCTATAACTCACTCAAAACGGCCATTTTTAAAAAATCATAAGTTTTCTAATTTATTGCACCATTCTTTAGATAACATGTTTCCATTTCGTATCAGTGCAAAAATGGCAGCAACTCAAGTTTTTAAAAATTTGCCATTTTTGGTAAAAAAATCGTGTTCTATAACCCACCAAAAATGGTCATTTTTCAAAAATTCTAAATTTTCTATTTTCCTACACCATTCATTAAATAACACATTGCCAATTTATATGAGTGCAAAAAATGGCACAAAAACGATCACCGACGGCAAGTTTTTAAAATTTGCAATTTTTAGTAGAAAATCGTGTGCTATAACCCACCAGAAATTGTCGTTTTTCAAAAATTCTAACTTTCCTATGTTATAACATCATTCATTAGATAACACATAATTATATGATATGAGTGTAAAAAACGGCACGATAATGGCAATCGATTGCAATTTTTGAGATTTTGCCATTTCTGAAAAAAAACACGTTTTATAATCAAAAAATGGTCATTTGTCAAAATTTCTAACTTTCCCTTTTGTCATACCATTTACTAGATAGCATATCCGCATTTCATATCAGTGCAAAAAATACCATAAAAATGGCCGCCAACAACAAGTTTTTTAATTTTACCGTTTGGGGTAAAAAATCGTGTGCAATAACCCACGAAAAATGGACATTTTTCAAAATTCTAACTTTCCTATTTTTTTTACACCATTCATTAGAGATCACATCGACATTTGATATGAGTGAAAAAAATTCACAATAAAGGCCATCAATTGTATATGATTGAAAAAAATAGCTAAAAAACTTGGCCATAAATAGTAAGTTTTCGAAATTTGCCATTCTAAGTAAAAAAAATCGTGTACTACAACCCTTTAAAAAATTGCCATTTTTAAAAATTTTAAGTTTCATATATTTTTACACCATTTATTAGATAACACATTGCCATTCCATATGAGTGCCAAAAATGACCCGAAAATGGCCACCTACTGCAAGTTTTTGAAATTTGCCATTTTCGTTAAAAAAATCGTGTGATATAACTCAGAAAAAATGGCCATTTTTAAAAAATCGTAAGTTTCCTATTTTATTGCACCATTCTTTAGATAACATGTTTCCATTTCATATTAGTGCAAAAGATGGCACAAAGATGGCAGCAACGGCAAGTTTTTAAAAATTTGGCATTTTTGGTAAAAATCGTGTGCTATAACCCACAAAAAATGGTCATTTTTCAAAAATTTTAACTTTTCTATTTTAGTACACCATTCATTATATAACACATTGCCAATTCATATGAGTGCAAAAAATGGCAAGAAAACGGCGCCACCGACCGCAAGTTTTTAAAATTTGCAATTTTTAGTAGAAAATTGTGTGCTATAACCCACCAGAAATGGTCATTTTTTAAAAATTCTAACTTTCCTATTTTATAACACCATTCATCAGATAGCACATAATCACATGATATGAGTGTAAAAAACGGCACGATAATGGCACCCGACTGCAATTTTTGAGATTTTGCCATTTGTGGAAAAAAATCACTTCTTATAATCCAAAAATGGTCATTTATCAAGATTTCAAACTTTCTCTTTTTTAATACCATTTACTAGATAGCATATCTGCATTTCATATTGGGGTACAAAAAATACCATAAAAATGGCCGCCAACAGCAATTTTTTAATTTTGCCTTTTGGGGTAAAAAAATCGTGTGCAATCACCCACGAAAAATGGTCATTTTTCAAAATTCTAACTTTCCTTTTTTTTACACCATTCATTAGAGACCACATCAACATTTGATATGAGTGAAAAAATGCACATTAAAGTCCATCAATTGTATATGATTGAAAAAAATAGCTAAAAAAATTGGCCACAAATAGTAAGTTTTCGAAATTTGCCATTCTAGGAAACAAAATCGTGTGCTATAACCCACCAAAAATGGTCATTTTTAAAAATTTTAAATTACATATATTTTTACACCATTTATTAGATAACACATTGCCATTCCATATGAGTGCCAAAAATGGAACGAAAACGGCCACCTACTGCAAGTTTTTTAAATTTTCCATTTTCGGTAAAAAAAATCGTGTGATATAACTCACAAAAAATGGCCATTTTTAAAAAATCGTAAGTTTCCTATTTTATTACAACATTCTTTAGATAACATGTTTTCATTTCGTATTAGTGCAAAAAATGGCACAAAAAAGACAGCAGCTGCAAGTTTTTAAAAATTTGGCATTTGTGGTAAAAAATCGTGTGCTATAACCTACCAAAAATGGTCATTTTTCAAAAATTTTAACTTTTCTATTTTACTACACCATTTATTAGATAACACATTGCCAATTCATATGGGTGCAAAAAATGGCACGAAAACGGCCACCGACGGCAAGTTTTTAAAATTTGCAATTTTTAGTAGAAAATCGTGTGCTATAACCCACCAGAAATGGTCATTTTTCAAAAATTCTAACTTTCCTATTTTATAACACCATTCATCAGATAGCACATAATCATATGATATGAGTGTAAAAAACGGCACGATAATGGCACCCGACTGCAATTTTTGAGAATTTGCCATTTCTGAAAAAAAAACACGTTTTATAATCCAACAATTGTTCTTTGTCAAGATTTTAAACTTTCCCTTTTTTAATACCATTTACTAGATAGCATATCCGCATTTCATATCGGGGTACAAAAAATGCCACACCAACAGAAATTTTTTAATTTTGCCATTTGGGGTAAACAAATCGTGTGCAATAATACAAAAAATTCGCAAGAATACACTTTCACAATCAGGGTCAGTGCAAAAAATGGTACAAAAAATGTCAAAATCAACCCGTTTTTGGATTTTGCACTTTTTTGTTAAAATTCGTGTGTGATAACACCCACGGAAAATAGAAGATTGGTGAAAATTTTAAACTTCATTTTTTTGACAATATTCACTAGAATACATGTTCACAATAAGGTGGGTGTAAAAGACGGTGCAAAAATGTCAAATTCAAACCAATTTTGGATTTTTTTCATTTTTTATTTAGTAAATCTTTTTTATTAAGTATAGGATATCTTATCCATTTTAATGCTTTATTTAATGGCTTATAATTTATAACTAATCGATCTACTATCTAGTGAATGGTGTGAAAAAAGGAGAAAGTTATAAATTTTGAAAAATGACCAATTTTTGTGAGGTATAGCGCACGTTTTTTTGGCCAAAAAGGCAAGTTTCAAAAATTCATCATAGTTGGCCATTTCTGTGTCTGTTTTGCACTCGTATCTAATGACGATGTGTCATCTATCAATGGTGCGAAAAAAATTGGAAAGTAAGAAATTTTTTAAAAAATGACCAATTTTTGTGAGTTGTAGCACACGGTTTTTTGGCCAAAATTGCAAGTTTCAAAAATTGGTCATTGTTGGCTATTTTGTGCCTATTTTACATTCATATCAAACGACGATATGATATCTAGAGAATGGTGTGAAAAAAGGGGAAAGCTAGATATTTTTAAATATGACTAACTTTTGTGAGTTATAGCACACGTTTCTTTTCCCAAAATGGCAAGTTTCAAAAATTCATCGTAGTTGGCCATTTTTGTGCATGTTTTGCTCTCGTATCAAATGACGATCCTATCGATGGTGTGAAAAAAATTGGAAAGTTCGAAACTTTGAGAAATGACAAATTTTTGTGAGTTATAGCACACATTGTTTTGGAAAATGGCAAATTTCAAAAATTGGTCATTGTCGTCTATTTTTGTGCCTATTTTGCAATCATATCAAACGACGATATGATATCTAGAAAATGGTGTAAGAAAAGGGGAAAGTTAGATATTTTGAAAAATGACCAATTTTTGTGAGTTATAGCACACGTTTCTTTCCCAAAATGGCAAGTTTCAAAAATTTATCATAGTTGGCCATTTCTGTGCCTGTTTTGCACTCGTAGCAAATGACGATGTGCAACTTATCGATGGTGTAAAAAAATTGGAAATTTATAAATTTTGAAAAATGACCAATTTTTGTGAGTTATAGCACGTTTTTTTTTGCCAAAATGGCAAGTTTCAAAATTTAGTCATTGTTAGCTATTTTTGTGCCTATTTTGCATTCATTTCAAACGAGGATATGATATCTAGAGAATGGTGTGAAAAAAGGGGAAAGTTAGATATTCTGAAAAATGACCAATTTTTGTGAGTTATAGCACACGTTTGTTTTCCCAAAATGGCAAGTTTCAAAAATTCATCGTAGTTAGCCATTTCTATGCCTATTTTGCACTCGTATCAAATGACGATGTGCTATCTATTGATGGTGTGAAAAAATTTGGAAAGTTAGTAATTTTGAGAAATGACCAATTTTTGTTAGTTATAGCACACGTTTTATTGCCCAAAATGGTAAGTTTCAAAAATTGGTCGTCAGTGGCAATTTTTGTGCCTGTTTTGCATAAATATCTATGGAAAATGTGCTATCTAATTAATGGTGTTAAAAAAGGAAAAGTTAGAAAAAAATTTAAATATGATCAGTTTTTGTGAGTTATAGCACACATTTTTTTGGTAAAAATGGCAAGTTTCAAAAATTGGTCGTTATTGGCTATTTTTGTGCCTATTTTGCATTCATATCAAATGACGATGTACTATCTAATGAATGGTTTTAAAAAAAGGGAAAAGTTTTAAACTTTAAAAAATGACCAATTTTTGTGAGTTATAGCACACATTTTTTGCCCAAAATGGGAAGTTTCAAAAATAGGTCATCGGTTGCCATTTTTGTGCCGGTTTTGCATACATATCTATGAACATTGTTCTATTTAATTAACGGTGTAAAAAAATGGAAAGTTCGAAAATTTTTAAAAATGATCAATTTTTGTGAGTTATAGCACACGTTTTTTGCCAAAATGGTAACTTTTAAAAATTGGTCTTTGTAGGCTATTTTTGTGCCGATTTTGCATTCATATCAAATGATGATATGCTATCTAGTGAATGGTGGGAAAAAAGGGGAAAGTTAGAAATTTTGAAAAATAATCAATTTTTGTGAGTTATAGCGCACGTTTTTTTGGCCAAAATGGCAAGTTTCAAAAATTCATTGAAGTTGACCATTTTTGTGTTTCTTTTGCACTCGTATCAAATAATGATGTGCTATCTATTGACGGTGTGAAAAAAAATTGGAAAGTAAGAAATTTTTAAAAAATGACTAATTTTTGAGAGTTATAACACACATTTTTTTGCCCAAAATGGCAAGTTTCAAAAATTAGTCGTCAGTGGCCATTTTTGTGCCTTTTTTGCATGCATATCTATGGACAATGTGCTATCTAATTAATGTTGTAAAAAAAGGGAGAGTTGGAAAATTTTTAAAAATAACCAATTTTTGTAAATTATTGCACACGTTTTTTTTGCCCAAAATGGCAAGTTTCAAAAATTGGTCGTTGTTTGCTATTTTTTTGCCTATTTTGCATTCATATTAAATGATGATGTGCTATCTAATGAATGGTGTGAAAAAAGGGGAAAGTTAGAAATTTTGAAAAATGACCAATTTTTGTGAGTTATAACACACGTTTTTTTGGACAAAATGGCAAGTTTCAAAAATTCATTGTAGTTGGCCATTTCTGTGCTAGTTTTGCACTCATATCAAATGACTATGTGCTATCTATCAATGGTGTGAAAAAAATTTGAAATTTAGAAATTTTTAGAAATTACCAATTTTTTTGAGTTATAGCACTCGTTTTTTTGCTCAAAATGGCAAGTTTCAAAAACTGGTCGTCGGTGGCAATTTTTGTGCCTGATTTGCATACATATCTATGGAAAATGTGTTGTCTAATTAATGGTGTATAAAAAGAGAAAGTTTTTTTTATATAACTACTTTATATATATATGTATGGACAAAAGACGGTGCAGGATATGTCTAACACACCGTTACAAAAGTAAACGCGTTAACTTTGAAGTACTAGTCCATTACATGTATTCTTAGTATGTAGCGGGATCAAGAAAACTTCTACTTTGAACTTGGCAAAGTATGGTTTTCTAGTCCCCAAAATAAATCCTATAATAAAAAGCTTTCAAAATATATGTCTTGGGTTTTCCTTTGACCAGACCGATGTATTGTTGTATCACATTTGTATTATGTGAAGACTTGGTGAATGGTGATAAGCTTGTGTTGTCAGTATACCCATCAAATGCCACACCATCTAGACTTTATCCTTATCTAGCCTACCCTTAAGCCGATTATCCCAAAAACCACCATTTACACCTTGATAACCAAATTCCTGCATCATCACTCCACCCCCTCCCTCCATCATAATTCATTCGGACAACCAAGGTATTTCAGAAGCATTTAGTCCCCTAATATAAATCTTCAATCAAATGTTCATCAAACCCAGCAATCCATCCTACCTTGTACGATCAAATAGCTCCCAAAGATTTCCCTTCCTTCCAGTTCTTCAACCCAGTATATCGTTCATTATAGCTGCCCAGCGAATTCAGGAGGCTTCACTGTTACAGCATCCATGTTTATCAAGACACGATTGCTGTTACCTGTATTCCTGTGATTAACAAGGAGTTCGTGGTGACATTTACTTGAATTTTCTCCCCCTCATTAAAATAACTCTTTGCTCTTTCCATCCGACCTTCTCCATATTAATGCCTGTCCAGTCCACGATTCTTGATTTGTGAATTACATGACGATATTTCAGTCAGATTCCTAGTTATCATCCTTCACATAGCAAGTGACCTTATTCCTCTCTCTAAGATTCCTATCTGATTTGAAATTCTCTTTTGATCTGGAACTTGTCTCTATGTTCTTCCTCTATTTAGTAGATTTTTTTGTCTTTTCTCCATCTTTGGATGTAATTTTATCAACAGTTCACCGTCGGTGGAAGTTTCCTCCTTATTAAGAAAAATTTCATCATCCTCATCCTCATCCTCCTCTGAGTCTTTACATTAGAGAGGGAGTTTACTTTATGTACCTTAGGAGTTACCTTGTGTGACTTGGGCTGAGGTGATATCCGTTCAAGTAGTTTCGTTGTCTGGGTTGCATAAGCTCTATTGATCCCACGGTCATCAACAATTTCATACATTGTTTGGCTCTGGTCTAGACCTCCCTTGGAATTTTCCTCATTTATATGAATGAGAACAACCACAACTAATTGAGCCTCTGATTGATTGGTCGATTCAGGCATCTCCTCTGATTCAATTTCAAAAATCTTGGGATCACATGCATATTCATTTTTGTTTCCCCCCCCCCCAATCTTGGGATCACATGCATATTCATTTTTGTTTCCACCCCCTGAATCCTTTGTAAGAGATCCCACATGTTATAGCACACGTTTTTATGACAAAATGGTAAGTTTCAAAAAATTGGTCCTCGTTGCCCGTTTTTGTGCCTGTTTTGCTCACATATCAAATGACGAGAGATCCCACATGTTATAGCACACGTTTTTATGACAAAATGGTAAGTTTCAAAAAATTGGTCCTCGTTGGCCGTTTTTGTGCCTGTTTTGCTCACATATCAAATGACGATATGCTATCTAAAGAATGGTGTGAAAAAAAAAAGGGAAATTTAGAAATTTTTAAAAATGGCCAATTTTTGTGAATAATAGAACACGTTTTTTTGCCCAAAATAGCAAGTTTCAAAAACTGGTCGTTAGTTGCCAATTTTGTGCCTAGTTTGCATACATATCTATGGACAATGTGCTATCTAATTAATGGTGTAAAAAATGGAAAGTTATAAAATTTTGAAAAATGACAAAAATTTTGTGAGTTATAGCTCACGTTTTTTTTTTTTGCCAAAATAGCAAGTTTCAAAAAGAATAATGATAGGGGGAGTGAAAAATTAGAGTGAAAACTTAGAGTGACTTACGTGGCAAGTATAAAAAGACAAAATCATCCATTATCCATTAGGGTTCACTCATCATTTGGTTAGGGTATTAGTTTGTCTTTTTATAACTGCCACATCAGTCATTTTGCGTTTTCACTTTAATTTTTCACTCCCCCTATCATTACTCTTTCAAAAATTTGTCTTTGTTGCCTATTTTTGTGCCTATTTTGCATTCATATCAAATGAAGATATGATATCTAGTGAATGGTGTGAAAAAAGGGGAAAGTTATAAATTTTAAAAAATGACCAATTTTGTGAGTTATAGCACACGTTTTTTATGACAAAATGGTAATTTTCAAAAATTGGTCATCGTTGGCCATTGTTGTGACTGTTTTGCTCACATATCAAATGACGATATGCTATCTAATGAATGGTGTGAAAAAAGGAAAAGTGGGAAATTTTTAGAAATGGCCAATTTTTGTGAATAATAGCACATGCTTTTTGCCCAAAATGCCAAGTTTCAAAAACTGGTCGTCGGTTCCCATTTTTGTGCCTATTTTTCATTCATATCAAATAACGATATGCTATCTAGTGAATGGTGTGAAAAAAGGCGAAAGTTAGAAATTTTAAAAAATGACCAATTTTTGTGAGTTATAGCAAGCGTTTTTTTGGCCATAATGGCAACTTTCAAAAATTCTTCTTAGTTGGCCATTTCTATGCCTGTCTTGCACTCGTATCAAATGACGATATGCTATATATCAATAGTGTGAAAAAAATTGTCAAGTTAGAAATTGTAAGAAATGACCAATTTTTGTGAGTTATAGCACACGTTTTTTGCCCAAAATGGCAAGTTTCAAAAACTGGTCGTCGGTGGCCATTTTTGTGCCTGTTTTGCATACATATCTATGGACAATATGTTATCTAATTAATGGTGTAAAAAAAGGAAAAGTTAGAAAATTTTGAAAAATGACAAATTTTTGTGAGTTATAGCACATGTTTTTTTGACCAAAATGGCAAGTTTCAAAAATTGGTCTTTGTTGGCTATTTTTGTGCCTATTTTGCATTCATATCAAATGAAGATATGGTATCTAGTGAATGGTGTGAAAAAAGGGGAAAGTTAGAAATTTTAAAAAATGACCAATTTTGTGAGTTATAGCACACGTTTTTTATGACAAAATGGTAATTTTCAAAAATTGGTCATCGTTGGCCATTGTTGTGACTGTTTTGCTCACATATCAAATGACGATATGCTATCTAATGAATGGTGTGAAAAAAGGAAAAGTTGGAAATTTTTAGAAATGGCCAATTTTTGTGAGTAATCGCACACGTTTTTTTTTGCCTAAAATGGCAAGTTTCAAAAAATGGTCGTTGTTGGCCATTTTTGTGCATATTTTGCATTCATATTAAATAACGATATGCTATCTAGTGAATGGTGTGAAAAAAGCCGAAAGTTAGAAATTTTAAAAAATGACCAATTTTTGTGAGTTATAGCAAGCGTTTTTTTGGCCATAATGGCAACTTTCAAAAATTCTTCTTAGTTGGCCATTTCTATGCCTGTCTTGCACTCGTATCAAATGACGATATGCTATATATCAATAGTGTGAAAAAAATTGTCAAGTTAGAAATTGTAAGAAATGACCAATTTTTGTGAGTTATAGCACACGTTTTTTGCCCAAAATGACAAGTTTCAAAAACTGGTCGTCGGTGGCCATTTTTGTGCCTGTTTTGCATACATATTTATGGACAATATGTTATCTAATTAATGGTGTAAAAAAAGGAAAAGTTAGAAAATTTTGAAAAATGACAAATTTTTGTGAGTTATAGCACATGTTTTTTTGACCAAAATGGCAAGTTTCAAAAATTGGTCTTTGTTGGCTATTTTTGTGCCTATTTTACATTCATATCAAATGACGATATGCTATCTAATGAATGGTGTGAAAAATCGAAAAGTTATAAATTTTTAAAAATGACCAATTTTTGTGAGTTATAGCGCGTGTTTTTTATGACGAAATGGTAAGTTTCAAAAATTGGTCGTCGTTGGTTGTTTTTGTGCCTATTTTGCTCACATATCAAATGACGATATACTATCTAATTAACATTGTGAAAAAAATGAAAAGTTAGAAATTTTGAGAAATTGCCAATTTTTGTGAGTAATCGCACACGTTTTTTTTTTGCCTAAAATGGCAAGTTTCAAAAAATGGTCGTTGTTGGCCATTTTTGTGCATATTTTGCATACATATCTATGGACAATGTGCTATCTAATTAATGGTGTAAAAAAATGGAAAGTTAAAAAAAAAATTAAAAATGACCAATTTTTGTGAGTTATAGCACACATTTTTTTAGCCAAAATGGCAAGTTTCAAAAATTCATCATAGTTGGGCATTTCTGTGCCTGTTTTGCACTTGTATCAAATGACGATGTGCTATCTATCAATGGTGTGAAAAAAATTGGAAAGTTAGAAATTTTGAGAAATTACCAATTTTTGTGAGTTATAGCACACTTTTTTTTGCCCAAAATGGCAAGTTTTAAAAACTAGTCGTCGATGGCCATTTTTGTGCCTGTTTTGCATACATATCTATGGACAATGTGCTATCTAATTAATGGTCTAAAAAATGGAAAGTTAGAAAATTTTGAAAAATGACCAATTTGTTTTAGTTATAGCACACGTTTTTTTGGCCAAAATGGTAAGTTTCAAAAATTGGTCTTTGTTGGCTATTTTTATGCCTATTTTGCATTCATATCAAATGATGATATGCTATCTAGTTAATGGTGTGAAAAAGGGGAAAAGTTTGAAATTTACCAATTTATGTGAGTTATATAGCTTACGTTTTTTATCAGAAAATGGTAAGTTTCAAAAATTGGTCGTCGTTGGCCCTTTTTGTGCCTGCTTTGCTCACTTATCAAATGAGGATATGCTATCTAATGAATGGTGTAGAAAAAAAAGTTAGAAATTTTTAGAAATTACCAATTTTTGTGAGCAATAGCACATGTTTTTTTGCCCAAAATGGCAAGTTTCAAAAACTTGTCATCGTTGGCCATTTTTGTGCCTATTTTGCATACATATCTATGGACAATATGCTATCTAATTAATGGTGTAAAAAAAAGGAAAGTTAGAAAATTTTGAAAAATGACTAATTTTTGTGAGTTATAGCACACGTGTTGTTGGTCAAAATGGCAAGTTTCAAAAATTGGTCGTTGTTTGCCGTTTCTGTGCCTGTTTTACACTCGTATCAAATAACAATGTGCTATCTATAAATGGTGTAAAAAAAATTGGAAAGTTAGAAATTTTGAAAAATGACCAATTTTTATGAGTTATAACACATTTTTTTTCTGCCAAAATGGCAAGTTTAAAAAATTGGTAGTCGTTGGCCATTTTTGTGCTTGTTTTCCATTCATATCAAATGATGATATGCTATCTAATGAATGGTATGAAAAAAATTTAAAATTTGAAATTTTTGAAAATGGCTATTTTTTGAATTATAGAACATCTTTGTTGTTTGGATGTCTATTAACATAAATGGCTCCCCTAGAGGATGGTTCAAAACTTCTAGAGGGATAAGACAAGGTGATCCCATTTCTCCTCTACTATTTGTGATTGGGGCAGAATATCTGTCTAGGGACTTGAATGCTGTCCAAGCTAGAGTCCATGAATTTTGTGTTCCAAGAGGATGTCCCAAAGTGTCCCATCTAGCGTATGCTGATGACATTCTCATTTTTACAACAGCAAATGGAAAGACCCTAAAAGTTGTACTATCCACTCTGAATCATTATGAATCCGTATCTGGGCAAAAGGTGAACTCCCATAAGAGCTGCTTCCTAGTCCACCATAGACTGCCAACCCATAAGAAACAATTAGTTAGGCAACTTACTAAATTCTCTAAAGGTAGCTTTCCAATTCAGTACTTAGGTATTCCACTCCATTTTAAAAGAATTCAGTCAGTCCATTTCTTTGACATTGTGCAGAAAATTGCTCATAAAATAGGGTCCTGGAGTTCCAAGATGCTTACAATGGGGGGTAGAATCACACTTATCAAGAGTGTTTTGTTGTCCTTACCTGTCTACACTACTTTGAGCCTAAACCCTCCTAAAAAAACCATTAACCAGATAGAGTCACTCCTAGCTAATTTCCTCTGGTCCTCCTCTGACAAGCACATGAAGTTTCATTGGATAAAATGGCAAACACTATGCCTGCCTCAGTCTGAAAGAGGAGTAGGATTCAGAGACTTAAAGTTCACCATCCTGTCTCAATCTATGAAATTATGGTGGAGGTTTAGACAAAGGAAAACCTTATGGGCTAACTTCCTGTGGGCCAAATACTGTAAAGGTAAACACCCTTTGGAGGTAAGCTCATACAAGGGAGCCTCTAATACTTGGAAGAGAATGCTGGGAGTTGCAGAACAAATGGAGCCATTTATCCAGATTCAGTTGGGTAATGGGGAGTGTAGCCTGTGGTGGGAAAACTGGTCAGGTTTGGGAAGATTGGGTGCAATTCTGAATAAATCTGGACCTGAGACTGTGCAGCTTCTGACCAGCAATAACAAGTGGGATGATTCTAAACTAGTGGAACTGCTCCCAGCTCAGGCCATAACCATTTCCAGCCTTCCCCCTCCCATCAGCTCTGCTAAAGATAATCTGATTTGGATTCTGGAAACAAATGGTGAATTCTCTATTAGATCCATATCGAGTAGACTTACACAGCTAAGATCCCCTTCTCCCCTGCCTCTATTTCAAAGCATTTGGGATAACTCTATTCCCACAAAGATTTCTTTCCTAATGTTGAGAATCATTAAAAGCAAACTTCCTCTAGGGCCAAATCTTCATAGATTCAACATTTTTGGACCTTTTCTATGTCCATTATGTGGCTCAGATGAGGAAACAGTTAATCACATTTTTGCTGATTGCTTATTTTCCAGGAAAATTTGGTCAATGGTAGGAGCAGAAATAGGCTATCCACTACATTCTGTCTCCATTAATGTTGCTTTGGATAACTGGAGGAAAGCTAAAACTAAAATTGAACCTCTAAAATTTTTTCTGAAAATATGTCCTGCCCTTATTTGTTGGTCCATTTGGAATCTAAGGAATAAAATTACTTTTGAAGATGCAAAGCCTAACTTGTTGCTGGCAGTACAGTCCACCTTTGATCTGATCAAGAGGGAGGCGGTTCACAAATTTAAGATGAAGCATTTACTTCCCCTAAACTGGGATCAGTTCTGGTGTCAAGCTCTAAAGATCAGAAGGACTGTCAGAATTCAGTTGGTTAAATGGGAACCTCCTGATCCTCCAAACACCAAACTCAACATAGCTGCTGCAAAGGGAGGGGAAAAATGGCAAGGAGGAGGCCTCTCCAGGAATAGTAAGGGTGAAACAATTTCCTTTTTTAAATCAGGTGCTAGCTTTCATGCAAATTTGTCCAAAGTACAGGTTCTTCAGGAGGTGGCAATGGAGGCTGTTCAACAATGTGTTCAAAGAGGAGAAAAGAAGATCTACATAGAATCAGACTTACCAAGTATGAAGTTACTAGCAGCTCAAATCAGGCTGGACCCAAGACAGCTAGAGGAGGGGCTGGAACTCTACTACAGCAAAATCCCCAAGCTTGCTAATCTGCCTGCCAAATGGATTGCCCAAAATAAGGACCCGCCAGCTGAAAATGCCCAGCTAATGAAACTTCTCCAATCAGACATGGGGGGCCTGCCACAACTGGATAGAAAAAGAACCAAAATCTACACCCTCTAAGGACACAAGCTTGCAAAGCCACAAAATGGAATTGATGTGAATGCACAGTTAAAGAAACTCATTCAAGCAGATTCATTGCTTTAATCCTCAAGGTACATTCTGCAACTGGCTAAGGCAAGCTGCAACTCAGCCTCTCACACAGAGCTAATCAGGAAGGTCAGATTTGGCATACAAAGGTTCTTACATGGGTAGGGGCTGCTGAGGTTAGGCCCCTTTCCCTATCTTTTGCATGTGTTCAATGAATACATGTTAGCTACTACATATTATTACTCCTCACCCCTGGTGAATTTTGAATATACATGTACGGATTTTATCAGATGAAACTTACTACATGTATGGAGTCATTTTGTAATAGAATAGACTATATTAATTTCCACTGTTGTAAATGGAGTAGTACTCCACATTTTCGCTGTCATGTATTACATTGTAAAGGGAGTAGTACTTCACTCTTCCTTCTTTTGTGATATCCTTAAGAACAACTTTCCACTGGCCTTGTAAATGGAAATTCGATCTTAAGAATCCTTTATATTTTGTAAGAGCGGTTTTAGGGTATATCCATCGCTCAAAAAACTATCTAATATATTGGGAGTGGCGCCCCACCTCAAAAGGAGGTTAGCCAGCTAAAAAAAAAAAAAAAAAAACATCTTTGTTGTTTTTTTTTTTTTTTTGCCAAAATGGCAATTTTCAAAAATTGGTCGTCATTGGCCATTTTGGTGCCTGTTTTGCGCTCATATCAAATGACAATGTGCTATCTAATGAATTGTGTGCAAAAAAAAGGAAAGTTAGAAATTTTGAAAAATAACCAATTTTTGTAAGTTATAGAATACGTTTTTTCGGCAAAAATGGCAAGTTTCAAAAATTCATTGTAGTTGGCCATTTATGTGCCTATTTTGCACTCGTATCAAATAACGATGTGTTATCTAATGAATAGTGTGAAAAAAAAAGGAAAATTTTGATATTTTAAATAATGACTAATTTTTGTGAGTTATAACACACGTTTTTTTTCCAAAAATGCAAGTTTCAAAAATTGGTCGTCATTAGCTGTTTTTGTGTCTATTTTGCACTCATATCAAATGACGACATGCTATCTAATGAATTGTGTGAAAAAAATGAAATTTTGAAATTTTGAAAATGACCAATTTTGAGTTATAGCACACGTTTTTTTGGCCAAAATAGCAAGTTTCAAAAATTCATTGTCGTTGGCCATTTTTGTGTCAGTTTTCCATTCATATCAAATGACGACGTGCTATCTAATGAATTGTGTGAAAAAAAAAGGAAAAGTTTGAAATTTTAAAAGTGACCAATTTTTGTGAGTAACAGCACTTATTTTTTTTATCGATAATGTGTTATCCAATGAATAGTGTGAACAAAAAAGAAAATTAGGAATTGTCAAAGTCGCATTTACCATCTCCTTAATATGCAAATACAAGTTTATTTATCACGATCCAGTTGGTAATTTATTTTACCAACATCAATGTAATTGATCCGTTTTCTCATGAAGTATCGAATTGTTGGAAAATTTTGGATTCAATTAGATAGCTCTGTTTGGAAGGCATGAAATCAGTGATTTATTTCACAATTACAAAATGAGTTGTTTGTTTTTTTCAATTTTTCCATCAAAATTTTAAAAACAAAAACAATGTTACAGTAATTATTTTTGCTACAGTGTTTTTTATAAATAAAATATTAAATTTAAATTTTAAATTTTAAATTTTAATAATAAATAATTATTTCTAACGCAATTCCCATCAAAATAAATTAATAAAATATTAATTCAAATTTAAATTTCAAACTTTTATTAATAAAAAAAATCTTCCATACAAATCCCAACAAAACAAAATCATTCATTTCAAACACTCCCAAAATATAATTTTCTCATAACAAATTCCAAAAAAAAAAAATTCATGATATAATCCAAAAATACCTCGCCAAACGAAGATACATTTTTCTATTTATGTCAAGTAAGGCGGTGCAAAATCAAGGACATGGAAATGTTTTTGTGGTTCTCGTGCAATAAAGAAAATTTAAATTAGTAATTGTGGAGTGAAGAAGTGTTTTAGTGTTAGCCCATCATGTTATTGAGGGTGAAATTAAGCAACTTTTATGGAGAATTTGAAGTTGATTTACATGAGAGTATCACTTCAAACATTTACTTTAGAGGACTAAACAACACCAAATTTAAGGAAAAAGTAACGCCAATCTTGAATCTTTCTTTGGTGTATGCAACCGAGATATCAGTCCGTTACAAGATGCAATTTAACCGATTTATACTTTAACACTCTTTTAAGTAAATCGATGCATAATTGTAAACGTAAAACTGTAAAAAGGAGAATTATATTGATAATAATATGGGCATTGGGAAGAATAACAAATGATATAAGGTTGGTTATCCCATTTAGGTCCAAACAATTTCTTTTCTTTTGCAGCTGAAGAAAGTTCAGGCTCAAAGTTTTAAGCCCAAAGACCATAATCATCGTGGGGATTAAGGTTTGTTTATTAAAATCCATTAACGTTCCCACTTGCCAGTCCTGCACGCACAGTCCAACGCAAGGCAGATGTTGAGGAGGAAAGTCAGCAAGATCGAAGTCAAACTCGACGACAAAGAAGAACTCGAAGAAGCACGCAAACGCGCCGTCGCTTCCTCCACCATTTCCACCGCGGCATCTACTCTCCTCCAAAACCTCGACCGCTCCTCCCTTTACCCTTCCTCCAAATCCCAGCGCATTGGACTTTCTCCTTAATCCCATTTCAATTCGATTAACCAAAGTCTCCGTTTGTTAATGTTAGTCCAATGGAAGTTGAAGTGAAGCTTAGATTACCAAATTTAGCAGCACAAAGCGAGCCGAGTGAATTGCTGGGCATTTGTTTGCTATTCATTTTGACAGTGAGTCTTTTAGCTTAGAACGATTTTATTTTTTTTTTTCAAAAATGAGTTTCCTTTGCTGTGGAAGTTTCCTTTTCTTTGTTTCTCTGCAACTTGTTTAAAGCAAATGCACAATTTTAGTATCTATGCATATATTTTAGAGTATCAGAAGAATGTGTTGCTGCAGAAATCAATCTTTCTTTAACTGTAAACTCTCTTGATTATGATGATGCATTATCCCATGACGAGGTACAAGTAGATATGCAGTCGTACAAGTGTTGGTTCATTTGTACTTCCTGATTGCTAATCTGTCTTTGAAATTTTTAGATTTCAGCGATCAGTGAGTGAAAGGCTGTAGTGGTGAGTAATTTATGAACCTAACCTCAAAAATAGATGTTGGTACACAACCTCCAATGATTGGTTTCTAATACAGTTTTAAAAAATCAAATGTTCCTCAAGTTTGAAGCTTTGTGAATTCAGAATTGCAGGGCAATTCTACCAAAAGCTGCCATTCATTCCTCAAGATGGATTTTTGTTTGTTCAAAGACTTGTCTTGTTGTATAACCTGTGGCAAATGAAGGAGATGGAAATTGAGGCATATTATGCTTATGGAATATTACCGTGATGTACCAATATAAAATTTGCATCATTCCCCCATTGCCAGTACGTGCAGCCTGCCTTTGATTTTTTTTTTTTTTTTTTCTAAGAAACCATCAATCTGCAAAATGATATGCTTTACATGGGATGGAAGAAGTAGGGATGTCTGCAACAAGATAAAAGTTCTTGTGAGCAATGAATGATTCGAGCAAATGACAGAAAAAAAAAAACAAAAAGAAAAAAAAAACAAGCAAACAGGATTGAGTGATTTACCCGTCCTGAATGCCGAGAGTTATCGAAAACTTTAGGAGTTGGGGGCCCTTGGGCCTTGGCTTGTATTATGGTCCAACACATCCAAAAGTAAGAGTATACAATCATATTATCTTCTGTATCATAATTCTTTTATTTCTCACAGTCACTCACTCGAATAGAATAGCATTACTATTAAGATAATCCCACTATTCTGGAACACAATGGCAGCCACAGGGGTCGCTAATGGATTTATAAAGTGGAAAGGAAAAGAACAAAACTGATTCCATCAAATGTATACCTTTCTAACTCAATAAGTCAAAAAGGATAATAATCTTTAGAACAATTAACAATTTTCAAAAAGGAATAACGAACGAGAAAGGATAATGTCATCAATTTCAATCAATCCCGGTGGATCATTGCATTGGCAATAGAGACAAGATTTTCTATACAATATTTATCATGTCTTATTCTGTCTAACATTCAAAACTACGTAATTTCATTAAAAATAGATACTAAATGCATAAATATCATTAGCAAAAATCGTTGACAGAGGATCCGTGTCTTGGAACAAATACCATCATATACGACGTTATCTAAGCTTTCCTCAACAACAAGGAAACTTTAAAAAAAATAAAAACAAAGAAAAGAAAGAAAGCCATACCCGGTTGTGTTCCAGCTTTGCTATGAGCCCATAGATTGTGCATAACATCTTTTCTAACATTACAATTGCAGCACCGCTTTATCCAAAATTTCTTTTTGGATTTTGCTAGATGATTGTACAGAGAAAAGAAAAGGGACTGTGCATGAATGTGTGCTCGATTCATTCTTATCCAATATTTTTCTGATTGTTGTTCTAAGGTAGTATTACTATACCTAACTAATAATTACATTAATAAAGTCCAGAATTTTGATGATTATGAGTGGCTTTATTGATAATGGATATATCTGCTTTTAACCCCTGTATGCTGCAGTGTTCAGTGATCTTATCTCTGACAGAGTTTTTGATCAATCAAAAACGCCACGCTCAAAAGATAATACAGGGACACGTTACACGTATCAAATGGCACGGTCCCACCACCGCTTTGCTACCTTTGATTGCCTTACATCACCCGCTATTTTCTTGTCATTTCAGTTTTTTGCTTACGCTCCCTTTCCCTCTGGGACTCTGTATACTATGCCACCTAAACTACAGTCTTTCAGTTACAAACAAAATCCCATAACGCCGCCTTGAATATTACAAGAATACAAGACACAGACGATTGCTTCGAGGTTCACCCTTTCTCCCTTGCCAGGTGAGTAAGGCATAGCTCAACGAAACTATGCTACGCATATAGCATAATAGGTGTGTATATATATATATACGTGGTTTGTTCTCACGTGGGCATGTGTCTGTTTTCACGTTAAACGCACACCCAATTATTTCTTGATTTCATTATGATCATTCGGTTTTTGATAAAAGCTTGTTTGTTGGGGGACTGTTGGGTTTTGTTTGGTAAAGTTATGCAATCTTTCTATCTGCAATTCAGCATTACGGAAAGTTGGAGTCTTTCTACCTTATATGTGTAGAGATTCTAAGGCCTATCTACGTATTTGTATGTATGCATTTGCTCTCAATCTTCTATAAAAGAATTGGGTTTTGATGTATATTCTATCTGGTTTGATATATAATGAGGAAATTCAGTGTCTAGAAGGTCTAAACTGTTAAGCAGAGTGGACAGTGGAGAATTTTACGAGTCATGTTTAATATTGGTCTTGTTGGAGTAGTAATCATTCGTTGGTTTGATTGCTTTCCATACTGTATCCTTGTTATGCCTATATTTGCAGGACGCACTTGAATGTTGCCTGAATTGTTTTTTATTTGATTAAATGGCTGCTTCTTGATCTTCTTGCCTATCAATAAATGTCTGCCTAAGAAGAAGAAGAAAATTTTCTAGCCGTTGTATTGTTTTAATGTGTGCTGCCTTGCATGTCTGTTATTGTTGTTGTTGTTGATGCCTCTTGCACTATTTCTGGTGGATTGCAATTGCTTCTTGTTTTTTAATTCCGTAGTTGGAAAAAAAAAGCATTTTTAATCCCAATTTTAGTTGTGTGTTTTCATTTCTAATATTTTCTGAGAATAGCTTCACCATGTGGACTGACAATTGTTATTTCATCTGAGCAAGCCAGATAACTTATTAGCGTTTTGATTAGCGGATCACTTTTTCTTTTCTTTTGCTCTTTATGATGTCAGGTTGGTCTTCCAATAGAATTCTTTAATGGGTGGCGTTTGTTCTTGGAGAAGAGATTATAGTGCTTATGAATATGGACTTCGAAGAGGTACCTCTGGCGCATACTTCAAAAGTGGAAGTTGGAAAGGTCAAGGAACCACATTTCAACCAATTGCTGATTATCGGCCAGGAGGAGAGAGCTTTCCATCACTTATGGAACTTTGCATTTACAAGATACGTGAGGTACTTTCTCATTTTGGCTTACCTGTTGCTTGTTAAGATAGGTCCATTTGTAAATGCTATTCTTATGCGTCAAAATGTTACAGGACATCTTTAAATACTCTTCGTTCTCTATGCTGCCAAGAGACATAAGCCAGTTGATCTTTAATGATTTGGTCTCTTGCCACTCTCTTTCTGATAGTTCAATCAAAGCTTTTAGAGACTGTGCTCTGCAGGTGATTAATGGCAGTTCTGTTACCCTTTTACTGCTAAATCATTTGGCAGCCTGGTTGTCTCATTATTCTAGCTGATGTTGACAGGATATATGCCTTGGAGATTACCCAGGAGTAAAAGACAGTTGGATGGATGTACTCTCCTCGCAAGGATCATCTTTGCTCTCTGTTCATCTTTATAGTTCTGATGTTACAGACTTAGGATTGGCTCAGCTCAAGAATTGCCCAAACCTCCAAGCATTATGTTTTGATCATTTTGATCACATCTCTGAACATGGGCTAAAGCAGATTGATGGTTGTCATTTGTCTTTTAGCACACTATTCTTCAATCTTGAGTCTCTTTTTTCTGTCATGGTATTGTTGGTTGACTAGATTTAGTTTCGTTAGGTTCGGCTTCTTGCATGGCACTTTTCGAAAATGATTCAGAACAATGCTTTTTGTCAATAATAGTGGTGCATGTACAATAAAGTTTTTGAGAATTCTGAAGCTTAATGTTTTCTGCTTTAGGTCTTTCAAACTTGGCATATTTGGGTTTCAAAAAAGGCAACGCACTTACAGCAGGAGGAATGCACGCTTTATCCAGCTTATTCAATTTGGAAATAATAGAGTTTGATAGATGCCCTTGGATTCATGGTGGACTTGTCCATCTTAAAGGTTAGCTTTCACTATTTATGTCTTGATTATGTGAAAATAGATTCCTCCTTCCATAAAGTATTGAAACATTTGCTTTCTTGTCATCCCTTCTCTCTCCCTCTCTCACACACGCACACACAAAGTATATGAAAACAGTAGTGTGCTCACGTAGCTGATGGTACCAATTGGTAAAACAGGTTTAGGAATCTAATGATGCAACTCTGCTCCCAACCTTCTCTAACAAAACGTTGATATTATTGTGTAATTCATATGCCTTTGGGTGGATGCATTTTGCATGTTATTCCTTGCGCCTCAAAGACTTATCAAGTGGAAAACCTTAGTTACTTTCTCTAGGAAAAAACACACTGCGGGTTTTGATTCTAATGCTAATACTGTTAACTGCTGATTATGTTATGTAAATTGTGTGTTATTCCTTTGATCTCAGGATAGTAGTATTTTTCTTACAGGTTTATCAAAGCTCAAGTCTCTTAAGATCAGGTGTTGTAAATGCATTACAGATTCCGACATGGAGTCTCTTGCAGGTATTGTCCGGGATTTACTTTGAAAGTCCATCTGCTTTGAGTTGCAGGTGCTAAACATTTGAGGAAATTTGTTGATCTACAAGTTTTCATGGTCCAGGGCTTATAAATTTGAAGGAATTACAGATTTCATCTGTTAGCATTACCAATATTGGAGTTTCTTATTTGAAAGGTATGATGTGACATTATTAGATCATTTTCTATGTCAGCAGTAATGAACAATTACAGCTACCACATCCTTTTTTCTGTAAATCATAATCAATTAAACTGACTATTACAATAGCTTAGACTGCAAGTAACATTTTGGCAGCGCATCCTGTTGATTAAATAAGAAGCCATTTGATATTTCCGAGGCTGTCATTTTGGCTCCTCTTTTCTCAATCTGAATCTACAGCATCAGGGAATCAACAAAGCTACCCATTTAGAAAAGTCACAACATCTATTACAGATCATTGGTTTCTTTCAGCTTGTAATTTGGTTTAAATGGTGTCATCTTCATGTTACTAAGTTCTATTGATTTTTAGTTGGTTTTTTTGTGTCTATTTCTCATTCATTAAGTTAACCAAGTTCCATTTCCTTATCAAACCACATACTATTACAGGTTTGAGCAACCTGATTTCCTTGACTGTGGAGGGATGCGATGTTACTGCATCGTGTTTGGATCCGATTTCAGGTTTTTTCATTTTTTTTTAGGGTTTAGGGGAACAATATTTGAATTTGGAGATTGTTGCAAATGTGGTATTGTACTGCAAATTCAGTAAGCACAAACTTGAAAATGGAATCAAGTTAATGCATGCTTCAGAGTTGGGAGGCTCAAGAATTTATTGGAGTTACTGTGAATTTGGAAATTGATTGAAATATTATTTACAAATAGGGAATTTACTTGGAGTTTCGGCTAGTAATTGCTGCTGATGACTGATGATAGAAAATATATAATCAAAGAAGCTCTCTTATGGAGAAAAATCTTAATTGCAGATGAATGTAGTTCATCAGCTTTAACTCAGAGTATAGTTTGCAGTCACTTGAGATAATTTTTATTGGCTTGTAAGTCAGCATCAAGGGCTTTCCATTGTGCACTAGAATGGATTTTAAGCTATCTAGATTTTTTTTCTTTTAGTGGTCCTATCTCACCCCTGAGATTGAGCTATATTTTCTCAGGATTATAAGCTTTCATGTGCATTATCTATATATTCATCTTGCAACTTTATGATTAAGCCCTAGCATGAGATTAGGATACTCCACTGTGACCTTGGAGGTGACTGCATAGCATCAGAGAACAGGCTTTGTTTCTAGCTGTAAAGATGCGTGCAAGTATTTTTTCCGAAGCCTGTGGTTGTGGGAATTTTTTGGATCATAATGAACTAGATTTTCCCTGTTTGCTTTGCGGCTTCCTTGCGTTCTTTTGATACCAGTGGTTTTTTTCCCGTTGTTCTACAGCTCTGGAATCGTTGCAATATCTGGATTTGAACAGATGCTCTCTTGGTGATGAAGGATGTGATAAGCTTTCTGGTAATTTTTTGTGGTTATCTGCTCTTTCCGACTCTCTTTCATTATGATAGGTAACTTTTTACCTTGAGCTTATTGTTTTACTGACAATCATGCAGCGTTCAAACATTTAAAGGTGTTGAATTTGGGATTCAATGATATCACAGATACATGTTTGGTCCATCTGAAAGGTTATTTCCTCCCTTACCCTACAAATTTTCCTTTATTATTTATTCAATTTCCACGGAACACACATTTCTATCTATGTAGACGTATGCATGTCCACAAATTTATGTTTACATGTACCATGAAACCCAAAAGATGATGTTTATTGCTTCATTTTTCAAATGTTGGATCTGCGCAGAACAATTGTTGGGATTAATACTTCTGTCACACCAGTGATGTAAACTGTCTTTTCAAAATTTGTTATTTTCAGGTTTAACAAGATTGGAAAGTTTGAACTTGGATTCCTGTCAAATTGGTGATGAAGGACTTGCTAATTTTGTTGGTATGTCTATACAAAAAAGTGTGGCAGGTCCAGCTTGCCTAATGCGGTTACTTGTTTGTGTGCATGGGCCCAATCTAATTCAGTTACTTGTTCTTTGCATTCTTAGAATTAGAGTTTATATTTACTTTAATTTTGCTAGTATTGAAGTACTTAATAGTGTTGTACAGGTCAGTTTTTAGAGTTTCAACCACTAAATAATCTCGATTCTCTTATCTACTACTTCCCCGGCCTAAATGATGTCGGGTTCATCATGGTTTGGGATTATGCTCATGTTGTTTTTGCATGTCATTAATGTTTTTTTGAGAGTTAATGACTTTGGTTCATGTGGAGATTTTATTGCAGATTTCGTTTGAAGTGGTTATACAAGCTTAAATATGTTGAATTGGTTACAAAATTGTTTTGTCATGTTCTAGATTAGTATTTGGGTGAAGGTTTATGTTAATTTTAAATGATGCTGTATGTGAATTTTCAGGCCTACAAGCCTTGAGAAATCTGCAGCTGTCGGATACTGAAGTTGGCAGCAATGGACTTCAGCATCTTTCTGGTAGGGAGTGGTTTCTGTTTGATGAACCTGATATTATGTATATTGCCTTCTGAGTGTGTTAGAATTGAAGAGAATGGTGAATTGAGTTACTGGTGTATTTCAGGTCTGAGAAACTTGGAGGAAATCAATCTGTCATTCACATTGATAACTGACAGTGGATTGGAGAAGTTATCCCGATTGACAACTCTCAAGTCACTCAATTTGGATGCTCCCAAGATTACTGATCAGGGTCTCGCAATGCTCACAGGTGGGAATGCAATGATTTAGTGCTTTATAACAGGTCTTCTTATGTTCCAACTAGGTTTTGTAATTGGATAGTATCAGCCAAATAGGGTCATTGTATATTTCAGCTTTCTCGTAGAGGTTGTGATGCCAGTTAATATGGGTTCTTAACTTTTCGCTGTTTAGTCACAATCTAGGCCATAATTACTAATCTCCTTTTGTGGTGATCTAGTAATTTCATGGTAATTACACACTGAATTTTAAACTTTCTAAAGTTAAACAAAATGCTTTTATTGTTCTCAAAGCTATTTTCTGGAGAGAGAATAATATGGTTCTGTTCTTTCTCGTCGTTTGTTCCCAGAATAGAGGTGGTAGCGATAGGCTAATTTGGAATGATAAGTAATAACTATCGACAATAATTTCACAAAAGTATTTGGGATGGATTATGACCCCCCAAGATCTCTTAAGTTATTGTTCTATTAAGATTTTCTGCTTTGGTTTTCATAATTTAGTCTGATTTCAGTTTCTTGTCGAATATTGATTCACTTTCGTGCTGCCTGATCCAGTTGCTAGACCTTCAATGTCCATGTTTCATGGTAGTAACTAAAGTGATTGTATACTTTCTATTGCAGGTTTGACTGGGGTGACTCACTTGGATCTCTTTGGGGCTCATATTTCTGACTCTGGAATTAACAGCTTGACATGTAATTGATCCTTTTCCCTCATTATATATTCAGACATAGCTTCATTGTTATGTAATATTGCATACTATCTAATGTCTTATAATCGCTGTGAGTTTCGATTCTTGAATTTTTCGGTTAGATTTTCTGTTCTTTTTTTTTCTTTGTGGTCTGACTCTCTGATGCTATAACTTCTGAAGCTAAATGAGACTGTTGTAGGTCTAGAGATTAGTTTTGGGTGGATGTTTTTTCTGCTCGTTTCCGGTTTACCTGTACTAAAACTTGTGAGGAAGTTTATGTTTCTGGCTGCAATGCCTTTATGATGCAGTGTGAATGCATGATGTTCTTGTTGCATTGATAAATGCAAGTATCCATGTAATTGTATATTCATACAATAAAGGAAAAAATGAAAAAAAAAAAAAACTGATTAGGTTAACATACAATGGTTTCCATATCTAATTTTACCATCTTTGCACCTCACTTGTGCTGAATGCTGAATAGTTGAGTAATTCAGCGTAGCGGTGTTCATCGCAAGCCTATTCATTTATCAGCTTTCTTTCTTTGGTGTATTGTTGTTGATCTTATACTTAAAAAAACTTATGTTTGGTTGGTTAGATTTCAAAAATCTGCAATCGCTCGACTTATGCGGTGGAGGGTTGACAGATGATGGGGTGAAGCATATCAAATATCTTACTTCCCTGATGATTTTGAACCTGTCCCAAAATCTCAACCTCACAGATAGAGCTTTGAAGTTTATCTCTGGTATTTCTGCTCTTTTGGGCATTATGAGCTTTTTATATCATTTAAAAAGAGTGTGCCGCCCACTGCATTCTTTCTAATCATTTTCTTCATTTGACTGACTAAAGTTGCATTGTTAACTGCATTCTTGCTGTTACTGTCTCCTACATATGATGAACTGATTAATGATGATTTTGAATATAAAATGAAAATCTTAAAATTAAGCTGATGTTGAATAATTTGAGGTTTGGATCATCTCATGTTTCAAACTATTGAATGCAGGTCTGATTGGTCTGATTTCTTTGAATGTTTCATATTCTCGTATCACAAATGAGGGACTGGAGCATCTTAAGCCATTGAAGCATTTGAGCTCATTGTATCTGGATTTCTGCAATGTAACTGGATCGGAGATTAAGAAGCTTCAGTCAAAGTTCCTTCCAAACCTCGTCAGATTCCGCCCAGAGTTCTAGAGAGAGAGACTGAGCTTCAGTCATTTCTTGATTTATTATGGTAAATGGGGGGAGGATAATATGCGTTTTAATTGTTGAGTTGGGTGTAAATAGGGTTTGTTTTTAAGTCATTTTGTGTGAATAATAATATTGAAATTACTTTTCGCAATTTCTTCTATAATCTCTCAACTGATAAAACCTTTACTTTTCTTCTATATCGTAATTTTTACTTTTTCTTTATCGTAATGTCTTTCCCATCAATTTAGTGTTACACATTTTCCATCAATTTGGAAAATAAAAACTGAACTATGCATGAAAACATAAAATAAATGAAGTACTAGGATTGATATAGAAACAACCTACGTCGTAATAATTACTATACACAAATACTAATTCGTAAAACTGTATAAATTTGGATCTCCAACTGTGTGTGTGTGTGAAATATGCAATGTATGACGATGAGCTATTACAAGAATGACTTTGAATTGGACTAAAATCACAAAAACCAATGATGAATATGAAGTACCAAACTCTCTATCTATCCATCCATCCAAAAACAAATGTTTACAAAACTTGTAAATAAGGACCAAGCAGAAACAAACCAAAAACAAATTTCTGCCACTTTTGTCTGCAATCAAACAATCCCTTCCAAGTTTATGCAAATGGTGAGTCAAACAATAACTGTAACATGAAATACCTGCAACATCATGAACATATCCTTTTGTATCAGCAACGCCCACCAACACAAATTACTAACAAAAACTCACAATTCAATCTTTGGCTGATATATGTAACAATGAGGTAATAATATATGCAATGTTGATTTGGAATTCTATGGTCTTCTTCTACACAATGTTCTTGGAGAGTTAAGTTAATATAGATTAAAAGATCTTTTATCACCTCTAAGCAGTTAGCGAAGATAATGGTGCGCATAATATGGAAGTTGTACAAGTATAGAAACTCTATGATCGGTAGCACGATCATACTTACAAAGTATGCAGCACAAGGGAGATGACAGTGATGAGCAGTTTAGCATATCTTTTCTGGCTTCCCCAGGGGTACAATAAGCAACAAGCACTCATGCATGTTCGAGGGCATAATATAGCTTAGAGACTCGTCGCCTGAGCAGCGGTTCTAATCGAAAAGTAGGAATACCACTCTGCCACTTTTTTGCTTCATACATTTCATTCCATGCCTGTACTATCTCATCAATGTTGAATCCCAAGCCTAAAAGAACTTGACATTATCAGAAATATGTGCAAGCAAAATCAATTAACAACATGCATGTTAAAACTTAAATCTAAGACGGTTTATTTAAATTCAAGATATATAACCAAGACTCACCTTCCAATGCAGTATCATTGCAACAATGATTCTTCATCATAACAGCAATATCTGTTGGAGAAGCTCCGGCAAGTTCAAATTTTTCTACAGCAACCTCCAAACATTCCTGCCAAACTGGAAGCCCTAGTTTGAATTCCATCATTGATCTTTCATAGAGCATGGTACCCCATAAAACATTTATTTGAGATCTCATATTTGCAGCTTGCTCAGTTGATTCATCTTCAGACACGTCTTTAACCAAGTGAACCAACTTCATATTCTGCAACAAACCTTTGACTTTACTAGAATTTTGGAGCTTACATAAACGAATTTCTTCTGCTTCCTCCCACATCTGCATACCCCTTTCCATATTTAATTCAGCATTGTTGTAAAGTTGAAGAACTTCTTCTGTAGAAGGCCATGATTCCAAATCAACATTAGTGCCAATCGCATAGTACCATGAAAGTTTTGCCTGCTCAAACTGTTGCTGTCCAAGAGCTAGAATGGCTTCATAGAAATAAGGATTAATATGAAGTGCTTCTTCATACTTCTTGCCAGATTCTGAGTATTCCTTCTGTGCCCAATCATATGCAATTTTGATCTGCTCAAGGACAGACTCCCGTGAAGCATCTTCAGTGAAGTAAACTCTCTTCCTGGCCCTTGACATATGAACATTTCCCCAGTTGAACAAAGCCAAAGCAGCCAACTCCTGGAACTTATCACCCGCCATACTGAAATAGTCTTGAGCCTCTTCACTTGTGACTGCCTCTTCCAAACCCTCAGAGTAGAGTTTCATCCCAAGCTCATGCAGATCCAAGTAAGAGTCAGGATCAAACCCAACATAGTTCTTGAATAGATAAGCAAACTGGATGATCCAATCCTCAATACAAACCGGATGATTCAGAAGCTCTGTATTTTTTTGCAAATTTCCATTTTCCATCTTCTTTTGCTGTTTCGTGTCAAGTTCATGAGCTTCTTCTTCTCTGTTTACCTTCTGATAAAACGGATCTTGCTCTGGATTAACTTCCACGAGGTATAACCTGAAAGAACCATGATCAGCAGCTGCTTCAGCCCACTTCAGCTCCTCTGTAGTCGTGATTGTCACCAAATCACCTTCTTGGTCCCTATATTTGATAAGAACAGCTTTCAAACTTGGGAACCGATCACCTACAGCTTCCCTTAGTTTCAAAATACTGCAATCAGCAGGAATCTGTGCCCACCTTATATCTTCTCCAAACACTAGTTTTACTGTTCGCTTAGGCTCCTTTTCAGCTGGACTAGTGATTTGTTCTTCAACCACCAGTTTATCTTCAGCTTTCTTCTCATCGATCTTGTCATGAGCTTCCTCCTCAAACTTGTTTTCGTTCTTTGTTGCATCAACTTTTATTTCAGTCTTCTTTTCCTCAATTTCTCTAGCATCTTTGCCTCCCTCATCCTTGTCATACACTTTCTTCTTTTCTGTTTTGTTGAGTTTCTTCTTCCGCACTTTCTCTTTGAGTACCTTGGTTGGATCTGAAGCAAAAGGCAGTTCGATATTTTCAGGTAGTGGAACCAAATCTACTGCAATGTCATTTGCCGTGATATCTCTTTGCTGCATTGTTGTTTTCAACCTTTCAGATATCTCAGTTGCCATGAGATTATTTGGCTCCATGCTCAGCACCGTATTAACATCTCTCAAGGCCAAATCCAACTTATTCAAAGCCTCATAACACCTAGCTCTCTTCAAGAGTGCCTTACTGTACTTAGGGGTGACTTCAAGGGCCAAATTGCACTCATGGACAGCCCTTGGGTACTCACTTAATCCCATCTGCATATAACATTCTGCCATATTACTCCGCAGATAGGATACATCTATATGATTTCTGGGAAGCAATTTTATAGCCTTCTCATATTTTAACAAGGCTCCTTCATAGTCCTTCTTCTGAAATAACCTATTCCCCTCATCCTTCAATTCATGTGACATAGAAACGAATACTGCAGTGTCCTTGTCGTAGGCTCTGGGGCTATTTTGGCTTCCTTTACTTTGTTTTGCATTGGATCCAAGAGACTTACTTGATAACTGTTTGTTCTTCATACTTTGCTTTCCCATTCTAAATACAAAATATCTCAAACACAAACCAAAGCTTACAGCCGAAAAACACCTCGCAACTTTACTTCAAACACAAAATCCTTGCAAATCCAATTCAATCAAGCAAACTAGAGATCTTAAAATCCCTGAATCCGAAACTATCCCTTTTGTCCTTTTACAACAGCAAAGGCTTTGCTTTTATGAAAGAAACGATTATTCTTCAAGCTCAAATTCCAAAAGCACAATCAGGCAATTCAGAACTTGGTAGAGCTCAAACTTCTTGAGTTCCAATAGAGCAGAAAACAAATGAAAAGAAATTCACCCACCTGATTATAGCTCTATACAGGACAACCCACAAAACCCACAAAACAATTCCTCATACAACCTCTGACGGCTTAATCAAAAACTATAAAAGTAATTAACTCCAAGAACACAACTTTTTTTTTCCTTTAATAATACACAACTATCCAAAGAAATGGGAAACCCAAAAAGAAACCACAATTTCTGTTTATTTCCCTCCGAATCAGGATTTATTGCAGTTACTAAAGAATAGAAATGGAAACCCAAATCCAATCCAGAGGGATTTTTTTTAAAAAAAAAAAAATCTATAAATAATAAAACTTTATTCTGAAAAGTTATTTAATGAACCAAGAATAGAATCTGGCTTTATTATTCTTGGAGGAGTAAAATACAAGTAAGGAATATAAGGAAGGAAACTTAACTGAGAGAGTTTGGCTTTGATATCTTCAAGAACCTTCAAACAAAAATGTTTCAAGGGATTTTCCGTCAAAATAATTGTGAGAAAATGGGGATATTCGTTCAAGTTTTCAAGAAATGAAAGAAAAGCCGACCACTAATGTTTGTTCTGTTCTGGTTCTTTGTTTTGCTGTTTGTGTCATAAAAATATATTTAAATCTTTAAGTTAAAGCCACAAAAAAAAAAAAAAAGAGAGAGAAAGAGAAGGGAAAGCTGAAAAATATTATATTATACATCGTTTTTTTCGTTCTTTGTCTGACCGCTTGAATTTTATTTTGTTTAATATTAAAAGATCCTTGGACCCCTCATTTCCGTGTACTCCAATCCAAGGTTGTTGGGGAAAGCCGGCTGCGTATGTCTTTTTGACTATTTGACTTTGGTATTTCTACCATCATAAACCCATTCTGCTAAGGTTAATACTTAATATGGCAAAGAAGAAGAATTATTGTACAGCGCGCAGGATGATTTGTACACGAAATTCGATAATTATGTTTCTGTAGTTTGGTGGAGTCCTAATCAAATGAATCCATCATTAAAGAATGACAAGAATCAATGAATCATAATATGTTAGTGTAAAACGAAGCCAACCCAAGACAACCCAGGCTAGAAGACTTGAAGTAAAAGTTTAATTAACAAAACGGAGCAGCAATAAACCCTTTTGTTTTTCTTTCCTTCTTCTTGTGGTTATGGCCTGTGGGTGTGGGGTTGGAAGAGCAATAGCCTGGAAAATCAAAAAAAAGGTAGCTTTACGCTAAAGACAGGGTGGTGGAAAAGGTTCTGTTGCTGACTTTTTATGCAGTTACTGACTGCTATATTATCTTTTAAATTTTAAGGATTGAAGTGGTGGAGTATCCTATTCCCACATGAGTCCATGACTGAGTTTATTCTGTAGACAGAGCAGAAGATCATGGCTGCCTGGCCTGGCCTGGCCTGGATTGCGGTAGGTATTTTCGTTGGGAGTAAATATAGTACAGTTTGTCAGATGGCCACAAGCTCCCCACGTTACCGTACAGGCTCCAGTTCATTCCCAGAATCATAACAAGTGAAAACTTTGGAACCTCACCAACCAACCGCAAACAATACAACTCCAAAGTACACAAAATGATGCGTGTTTGAAAACTGACGCACGTTGTTTGTCTTCCACTCACAAAAATGGCTTTGTATAATTCCGTATTTACATTAAACACTTCTCTTCAAACAATTTCCAACTTACAAGTTATACCTTCACTAAATTTCTGCAATAGCAGATGGCATTGCAGGGGTTGGGTCATGGGTCTCGTTTGGTACTTTGCCACAAGTACTTTCTTTTGTTAGTAATACGTTGGTAAGATCCCCCTATGTTGCAGATTCTTCGGAATCGAAGGCAGGTGGATATACAAAATCTGAGACCATGGCAATCGTTTCATCCTGAAAATTGCCTCCCTCCACCTTTGCTTCTTTATAATCTTTTGGGAGTACATTACAGTTGATGGTATGCCACACTGGCCTTTCTTCATGGAACAATCTGCCCAGGAGGAAAAGAGCCGTCAGAACAAACCAGGGGAGTTTTTAATTGTGTCCAATTACTTTCTTACATCCTTGTGGATATACACAGACGGACATGCAAACTCAATGTTCCATAAAAATAACTTGTTTTAAGAACACATTCGGCAATGTAGTAAAGCAGCAACTGAATAAGCAGCTTTTTGGTTCCCCCAAGAATTCATACAATCTTACAGTGGATTATCAGTCAAACCAAATTAATAAATTTATTATCAACAGAAATTCGGCCACTGAATACTGCCAGGCCTATAACCAAAGGTAACAAGGCAAAACCAAGTCCCATCAGTTTGAACAACACAACAATATTTTGAGATCCACATGGCATACAGCAAGAAACTCTCAGTAGAAATTCACAGAAGGGAAACAAGCATGCAGGAATGTTGTATCTTATCTGTGCCTCCACTTTATATGTTTATGTGCAGATAGGTCAAGACTTTGCACAAAAGCAGGTATGATACTAGGATTTCACTATACTTTTTGTGAGTTGAGGCAAGGGCAGAGTTGTACAAGCAAGAGTGCATGTTTGTGTGCGTGTCACATAGAGAGATAGAGAGAGCGAGAGAGAGAGCGAGAGAGAGAGAGAGAAAGTCTTACTGGTGCTTGCAAAGGGTTGGGCATTGAAATGTTAGAGCATACTTGCAAGTTGATAATTCTGTGATAGAACTTATCATAGCTCTGGGCTCAGAGCAAACAAATCTCAACTGAAATCAGACGCTGGATTTAGAATAGCACAAATGGACTAGAAGACTGATATAAAGAAAAAGGACATATGTGTCTACCTCTGTTTCTCGAGGTTCGTTTGTTAAATCACAGAGGGTTCCATTTGTATATTGGTGAGCATGATACCTGCATAAGTAATGAATCATGTCTGGAACACTTATGGTTGAGCAATTCTACATACGAAGCTACATATTTTGTCATTTCACCATGTCCTACAAGTGAAAAAAATGAAGTTCATACCTTTGTGATGCATCTTTTGAGCGTGGATCTTTCAGTGTAGAGACGTCAGAGAGATTTTGGTGGTAAGCTGTGGTAGCCTCCACATCATATACTCCCAAGATATATTCTTGAACCACCTAAAATATTGTAAAAATATATCATTTAGCTCCACAACTTGCAGTCCGAGAAAACCATGAAAAAGAGGCCACATCAATCAGTGAAATCTAGACAAATTCATTTTTGATTGGTTTATTTCAGTACTTTAACCTGTGAAATGCCAGAAAAGGCTATGGTAATACCACCCAACACACAATAATAAAGTTCATATCATCTTAAACCATATAATATTTTCAATATAATGGCAGGTAAAGCTACATCCAATTGCAAGAAAAATGGGACAAATGAGTTCAACTACCAAGAAACCTTCAGGGGAAACTATACACATACTTTTTCATCCTCCAAATGAATTTGTCGAAGCTTCTTCTGATAACAGAATTCATATGACCACCATCCCTCTTGCTGCAAGTGAAATTTGATTAACGTTCATACAACAATATCAAGAAGGTATGGCAGCAAAATCTGACAAAAAGGGAAGAAAAAGAAAGATTGTTTTGGTCAATGGGGGCATTTGGAAGAGTGAAGAATGGGAATTGGATTGATCTAACCCTAACAAAGCATCGATCCTTTAATACTTCAAGCAGCTCATCTGGTGTCTTCAATTTGATGCGTTTTTCAGTCTCCAAGATCAAACTGCTTGTATTCTGCTGGTTGACCAGTTTTGCGCTCTTAGATTTCTCCACCCTGGGCAGAAAGCAGAGAAATTTCTCTCCATTTTTATTTGGCATAACCATAGATTCTTGATCGTCATCCTGTAGAATATAACTAAAATCACTATTGTGGAGGGAAGAATTTACAATCAAATATAGATAAGAGATGAACATTTTCCCTAAATAGAGGAAGATCCAAACGTGAGTCAATCAGAAAACAAATTTGCTCTAAACTAAGAAACATCTTCACATTCTCTTTCGTTCTTTTTTTTCTATGAGAACAAAACACGAGATACTCTGAAGTCCCCAGCCTCACAAATTATTGACCCTAAGCACTTACAGGATGAAAAGGTGCATCTTCTGGATGAAATTCAATTTTGTATTTTGGTTCTCGAGAGTTCCGACCAAATGACCCACCTGACATCAAGAATAGCAGAACAAACATAAACTTAAAGAACAACTTGCACAGATACTTCCATAGTCACACCAGAACAAACAACAGCAAGTAAATGCACAATTTGCAAAATGCAAAAATGATATGACTAATTTATCAACCACCATCAAAACCAAAAACTCATGAATCTGCAACAGTTTATAGAACCTAAGTAATAAGTCACAGAAAAAACCTAGGCATTGTAGTAAATTCACTCTCCTCAGCCTATCACACAAAGGAACAACTCACTGATGCCCTAATTGCACTCGAGAACTAAGCTGAAAATTTCCAATTTGATGGTTATACCTCAAAAGTCAGGACTTTTTAATCCAGAGTATATACTATACAGCTCAAATTCCACAAATAGCAGTTCCAAAAAAAAGTTTGCAACTTTGAATATTGGCAGTCCAAATAATCACACACAGACACACACTCATGCCCGGAGCTGATAAGTGAATAAGCCAATAATATTTCTACTGAAGACCAGAAATTTAACTACTTCTAGACATATTTAACACAATTACTCAATAATGAAAGCTGAAAATTGATAGTAGCATTAAAAAAAATTAATCCTTTATCGACATATGATAGTGCTTATGATTTTCCATTTTTCTTTATGGCAAAATTTCGAGAGAGAAAAAAAAAAAAAAAAAAGAGGGAGCTTGCAGTTGTGTACCGGTGTGACCTGGGAAAATTTGATCGGAGAATACTACGTTATTGAAGAAATGAACGGATAGAAGTAGAACCCACCACCATGCCAGTCTCTTCATGTTTTTCTTCTCTGTATATTCAAACCTTAACTTCCCTTCTTTAGTGAAGGTGAAGAAGGAGATTGCAATTGATTTGCGAAGCACCGAATCTTTTCTATGCTAAAGGCGAGTTTTTAAGAAGGAACAGAATACGATTAGGAGATGCAGACCCAGAACCGCTGGTTAACCTGCACAGTACAATTCCACGCTGACGCAGTATAACCAATTAAGTATCGACACGTCAACAAAATTGTGCAAAATTAATAGGCGACTTTTTTTTTTCGTTTTAGTAACGTTTATGATACGTTAATCTCTTAATTCCAATGAAAAAACAATTGAATTTGTTGTTGAATCCTCAGAAATTATGGAAATTGTTATAAACTTATATATTGATTAGCTTTATTTTTTAAGAATTTCAACCGCAAAATAGCAGTATTTTATTAATATCTTATATTTTTTAGGAAAATATTTTGTGTTAACATTTTAGATAAATAGTATTTCGGATCAAATTAGCAGTTAGAAATAGGATTTAGATTGTTTTCAATTAGTTTCTAGACCCTTGATTCAGAGTCCAGATCCTCTGTCCAATATTTATCCAGTCCTATTTTGTCTAACGTTTAAAACTATGTAGTTTCATTAAAAGTAGGGACTAAATACATAAATATCATTAAAATTAATTTACAATTATTTTACCCTAACCAAGAGATTAATGAACCCTACGATGTAATTTTGATTAGCACAGAATAAGACAGACAAAATCTTAACAGAAGATTCCTGTACTTTATTCAAGACCAATGTCTCCTAAACAATATAAACAATACAAACAACACAAAGTTTTACTAGATTTTACAAGTGGAAGTCTATTTTGTAAAGAGTAGGAATTTTGATCTTTTAAAACTGACTTTTCAGTTTTGTTGCATTTCAACCGTTCTTTGTTTTTTCCCCCTCAAACAACATATATTCTAATCCTAACGTACCTATTGAGTTTTTTTCCCCTCAAACAATAGCATCTATTATACTCGTAATCTATCTAAACTACTCTATTAAGTTGACCCAACTGGGTTTGAGAGATGAAGAGAGAGATCACACGTAACAAACAACCCAATTGGGTTTGAGGGATTAAGGGATATTATGCTCTTAACTTATCTAGATTACTCTATTGAGTTGGGTTTGAGGGATTAAGGGATATTATGCTCTTAACTTATCTAGATTACTCTATTGAGTTGACCCAACTGGATTTGAGATATGAAGGAAGAGAACGCACCTCACAAACAACTCAACTGGGTTTGAGGGAGTTGGGTTTGAGGGAGTTGGGTTTGAGGTTTTATGCTCTTTAACTTATCTAAAATTCTCTATTGAGTTAACCCAACTGGATTTGAGGGATGAAGGCAGAGAACGCACTTTACAAACAACCGGTTTGAGGGAACTGGATTTGAAGGATGAAGTAAGAGAACGCACCTCACAAATACATGACACCATAACTAGATTTTGATTTTGAACCCAAACCCACCCCAACTGAAAGCTTGCTGGTGGCCAAGTTGGTTTTGCATTGAACAGTTCAAGTTATTGCTTTTGGAAACAAAATGTGCCACTTAAATAATATACAATCCAACACTTTTAGAGCAATTTATTAGTACTTTTTTAATTCCTTAAAACTATGTTTAAATAAAAATAAAAATAAAAAAACAATGATAGAGAGTACGAAATTTTTTTGAATGTTTTTTTTAGCATAAAAACATTCGTGCTTCCTATTATTACTCTTTTGACAAACTGTAATTAAAACGAATTTCCATCCTTTTAAATCCCAAACAAAACCTTTGTACAGATAGTCAAGTCATAATCGATCAAAGACCCATCATTTTTTCTACTGGGGAGATGAAACATTCTCAACTTTACATTACATCTATGTGTTACTGTTGAGTAAAGTTAAATACTCATTGATAGCTTCACCTTCTTTTGTAACATCAATGTCATAGTCTGAGAATGCATCTGCACTCTGCAATTCTGAGGTGATTTCATCTTCCATTTCGACATCTCGATCCTTCTCTTCCTTTTCCTTTTGATTGTTTAGAACACCATTATCAACTTCAGCACTTGAAGTTGCAAAACTGACTGATGGATTTCCTGCACTACCTTCAACACCTAAACTGTGGCTCCCAACAGCATTTTTGTTGGCTAGTCCGAGTAAATGGTCAAGCGCTTTCTCTTTTGTGCCAAACAAGCGAATAGCTTCGGCAGCTACCCAAAAAAAAAACAGAGAGACAAATGAGCATAGCCAGTTATGAAATATAATTCTTGCCTTTATTCCCTGTTCTCCTATGATTCTCGACTTCAAGTTCAGTGTCTGTTCTTAACTGCCTCCTAAACATGGTATGGACAAACAGATAAATATTTGTTTTGCCTATAGTATAAAAGTAAGCAATTGTATTTGGTTTATTCAACAATTTTGATCTTATGCAAGTTTTTCCAAGTTGCCAACATTACCATGCTGAAAGCATGCTACAACATGTGGAGTATAGAATATGCAAAACACGATGAAGTATCTAATACCCCACCACATTTTGTATTCAAAAGCTAGGACTTGAGGGTTCTTATAGATCTAATTCATTGAAATCGGTCATAGGAGAAGGAATTTAAATAACCCCGTGTCAAGCTTCATCAAATGCTCCCCAAAACAAGTTATCCAGAAGAAGAACTCAAAACCAATAGAGAAAAGGAAAGAAGATGCTAGGAGACCCAGTCAACAGAATATTTGGGGAACATAAGTACAGAAAATCTAAATGGCACTTGAAGAGTAAGTTATAAACTTGTTACCTGCAAATCTTGGGAATCCCATGCTTGCAAGAGCTTGAATTGCAGCTTCTTCTGCTTGACGTAATCTTTTACTTTTCCTAAGTTCAAGATCAGCCTGCAACTCAAACAGTGAGGTGAATACTAGTAGTTTTACATGAAAGTAGACAGAAGAAGCAGTGCAACAGTATGTACCTGTATGGCTTCATTAGTTTTTGGATCTGTCAGGTTATCCAAAGCCTTCTGAGTGTCATTTTCATTTCTTCTCAGGGCTTCTGCAGCAAGTGTTTTCTCAAACCTGTAAGTTTGCAACTGGGTCAAGATGGTTTCCATACTGCATTACCCAGACATGCGAATACCACTATATAATAGTCCCTCCACATTACAACAGCAGAATAATTAAAGTAAAAAATATCAATCAAAGAAATAATAGTAAATAAAAGACACGGTTAAACACGCAATAACATTAGCTATCATCTTTCAATACTAAGACAAGAAAAACATGCATTTTCAGATAAAATGCTAGAAATTACTATATATAGTAGCTTACCCAATCAAGACCAATTCATTCAATTTCTTAAGATCCACAGCTTTTTGGAGAGGTGTCTTTCCATATTGCTTTTGCTCCCTAGAAATGGTTGCAGCTTGTAAGGATTAAGGAACTGATAAACATAACAAAGATCAAAATGCACTTTATAGAAGCAAAACCTACAAAATCTCCTTCTGTCGCCGAAGGTTCTCCTCCCGTTCATTTGCCTTTTTTATCTTTTCCTCAATAAGAAAATCAACAGCATTTTCCACATCCTGGTTGCTTATGCGAAGAGCCCTCTTTGCATTGTGCTCTTTATAGCCCATGCTCATGAGGAGTGATAAGGCCTCATCAGGTACTTCAAGCTGTTCAGAAAAAGCTTGCAAGTAAGCCTCAAGAAGATGATTATGAAAGAAGTAAGGCCAGCTCTCTCATAAAACTTTGATAAAATATAGTTCTTTAGATTTCATAAATTGTCAACACAAATATAGTACCCACAGCAAACATATCAGGTTAACGAACCTGGAAGTATCTGGTTTGTGCAGAAGACAAGGCCTCCCTAGATTTTTCTAGCTGACCACTGTGATATGCCACAACTCCTTCTAAAAGTTCCAGTCTCAGGTATCTGCATACAAAAACAGACATCATTAATGGCGAGTACATAAAACCTTTTTCAGCTTGAAACAAAAATTAATTAGAACACAGGATAGTTCACACAAGAAAGGAAATCACTCACAAGGCAAGCTCTGGAAATCGTTGTCCTTGCAAGAGTCTCATACGAATTGACTCCTTCCCATGAGCGCGCTCAAGCCCCTCTCTAGCTTTTGCAAGGCGGAGGCCAGCCACTGTGAGCCAGCTAATATCGCGGAGCATAAAATAGCACCATACCATGTCTATTTGAAGTATGGATACATTGTCAACCATTTCAATTGTACGTGGATCACAAAGAGAGAAAGCCTCCTCTCCCATGGTCAGCACTTCCAATGCGTCTTTATATTTTTGTTGCCTAATCAACTGCTTAGCATTCGTATGCAGCATGAGACCCATCATTATTGCCCTGCAAGAAATTAAACACATCTTTTCAGAGCACAACTAGTGAAAACTAATACACCTCTGACAGAAGGGATTTATTGCCGGTATTGTTGAAATCTGTAATCTACAATTTTATCTATCAGGGTCCAGGTTCAGGATATTTTGAAATCTATAATATCATCTACGTATCACATACCGCTGGTCGGTCTCGGAGCCAAGCTTCACTGTCTGCCCACTCTGATTTTCCAGTTCTAGGTTGAAGTCTTCGACAGGTAATGAACCATCAGCATGTCTTTGGGCCAGTGAAGTGGCAGCAAACCTGCAAAAGGAGTAAAGCAAGAAATAAGAGCCAAATTAATGATATTGTCAACACCCAATGCAGGTTGCAGGATCATAATTGCAAATCTATGGTTATACAGCCTCCAGCACTTTCAAAACAAAGAACAAATCAGACACTGTTTCACTATGAACCATGAACAGAAAGGTAATAAAAAGTGGACAGATACATAATTGACTTCGATCATAACAACCAACCAACACATGCAATAAACTAGGAGGTTCCCGAAAATCTCATATCTTTGATCATTAAATTTAATAGCCAACCGACTTTCTACTTCAACCCTCCACTACTCTGATCATGTAATTAGATACACACAATTCACCCTAATTAAACAAAACGCCAAAGAAACCCAACACAATTGATAAGCACAGGAAAAGAGGCATTAATCATTAACTTTGTTGGACTTTTTAAGATTAAAAAATATATAAAAATACAATCTTTAACCACAGAAACAATTAGTAAGCAGATATAAATAAATCATGCAAGCGAGTTGAATGAAAAGATACTAACTTTAGCCTAGATAGTCGTTTATTGCGCTCTTCTTCAGCCAAGAATTCTTGTTTCAATTTGCCTTGATCAGCAGAGACCCTCGTGGCCATAATCTTACCATTGTTTTTGAGACCCAACTGGGAAAGTTTTTCAGTGCCATCGCCATCTTTCAATACTCTGCCAGAGGATATTAAGCTGATCATCTGGGGCATATCACAGCAACCCGATCGCTTTGCAACTTCTTCCCTCAACATGGGCACTGTCCATTCATCCAATTCCAATTCCAAAACCCCACTCCATGCCCCTCCAATCTTCAATTTCGCCATGCCCATATCTTAGTTTTGGTTCCTAACCGAAAACAAAAGCAGAACAAGAGAGAGTAGTAATAAACACTAGTTATATTTACCGAGTACAGAGAAGGAGACCAAAAACATTGACTCCAATGGACAGATTAAAAATTCAGACTTTTGGATTTTTATTTTATACTAATTTTAAGAAACTTGGGAAGTAAGGTTAGCCTTTTTCTGAATAAGACCCCGTTGAATAAAGTATGTTCATGTTCCACTAGGGAATTGGGATTGTTTAGCGCGACTTTTTTTCTCCAAAGCCATCAAGAATTCCAGAAGAATTACAACTTGGAAATTCCGATATTGGAAAATTGCATCCTCCATCAAATAAGAAAGACATTTTCCATTTTTTTTATAACTCCAAAAACATAAATTTCCTTTAATGGGTAAAATTAAACCAGAACCTAAAAATTGATCCTACTTGGAAGATTGTGTTTTAGTCTTTAAATTATTTTTTAAGGAATGGTAGAAGTATAAGTAATTTTGAGGTATCAATAATGATTTGTTAAAAGAAAAAAAAAAGAATTAGTTTTATAATTCCTCATCAAGATAATCTCGATTTATTTTAGATTACTAGTTGATCAAATAATTTTTTTTTTTCAACAAAAGCTACAAAAGATTTTGTTTTTCTATAGCAGCAAAATAATTTTGAGCAGCCACATTATGCAAACTGAAAAAAGGAAAAAAAAAACCATAATTTGTCATCTAGGTTTTGCATTAAGAGTAATTTTCATGTGAATAGGTCGCATATATGCGGCTTAACATGCACGGATTTTTTTCCAGAATATCAATTTTTATTTCATAATAATACGTTATACGTTAATCATATTACATTCATACTTCTTTATAATATCTTCATACATTTCATATTTTTCTAAGAATAATGATTTTTCATATATTATACTCTAATAATAATGATTTCATATTTCTTTATATACCATACGTTATACACTTATACGTCATACATCAATCGTGATGTGTTCATATTTTATATTTCTTCACATTTCCTACATTATACACTAATCATAATAATTCATACGTAAAGTGCATTATACGTGTGCGTGGAGGCGCGTAATTAATCTCATCACATATATGTAAAAGTTAACTTGCTAAAAAAAAATTCCATAATGCTATAAACTCTCGAATCCTAATGCTTCGAAAAAAGAAATCCCATAAATAGCACTCCAAAGTCCAACCAAAGTTGCCTGCTCTACAAGCCCAAAGAACAAACAACAAAATTAACTCAGCTCAGCACTCTTCCCCTACATCGAGATTTGACCCAAAAAAAGGGCACCGATTTACATTGCAAGATCCATCCAAGCAAAGATCCAATTTTGCGATCACCACCATCAACATTTCATGGCCACCGCCGGCGGTGCAAACAAGGCCGTCACCGGGAGAAAAAGAAGGAAAAAAGCTAAGGCCAAAGGCAAATGCAAAGCCCGAAAAACAAATACTGCACCCCAACTCCAAATCCATCCCGCCAACCACCATGAAGACATATCCAACCTCATCCCCCACTTCACCACCGCCACCTACAGCGCCTTCTCCTTTCTCCGCCGCCATGACCTCCACCTCCTCCCTTCTCAATCTCTCTCCCTCGAAACCCTTATCTCTTCTACTTCAATCTCCTTCTCGAAACTCCTCTCCCTCCTCTCTTTCCCGCCCCAATCATTACCCCCGCCACCACCACTTGCTCCTCCTCCGCAGCATTGTTGGTTCGATCGATTCCTCTCCTCAGCCAATGCTGATTATGATACCAGGTGGACCCATTTCTTCAACCTTTCCAAACCTTCCTTCACTCTCCTCCTTCGCCTCCTCACTCCATGTTTCAGCTCCCTCTCTCCTCTCCCCCCAAACTACGCCCTCGCCGCAGCACTTTTCCGCCTAGCTCACTCCTCTTCCTTCTCCTCTATCTCCCGCCGATTTAATATCGACTCCGCCACCGCCTGCCGCGCCTTTTACACCGTCTGCAAAGCCATCAATGAAATGCTTGGGCATTTGTTCGAATTTAAGTCGGATATTAACCGAATTATTGTTGGTTTTGGATGGATTTCTCTGCCCAATTGCTGTGGCGTTCTGGGGTTCGAAAAGTTCAAATTGGATGGTGATTTACTGGGAAAAGATGGGTTCTTGATAGCTCAAGCTCTAGTGGACTCTGAAGGGAGATTCTTGGATGTCTCGGCTGGCTGGCCCAGCACTATGAACCCGGAAAATATTCTTCGACAATCCAAGCTATTTTCAGGCGTTGAGAAGATGAAAGAGTACTTAAACGGGCCATCTTTTGAGCTTAGTGATGGAAATTCAATCCCACAATATATCTTAGGGGAGTCTTGTTTTCCACTTTTGCCGTGGCTTTTAACTCCTTATGAGAATCTTAATGTAAACGATGAGTTAAATTCTTCCAAAACGGCATTTAATTCGGTGCATAAGAGTGGGGTTGAGCTGGTGAGGCAGGCATTTGGGAGACTGAGAAATAGGTGGAAGATTGTTGCAAAGAAATGGAATGAACAGTGTGTTGAGGCTTTTCCTTTTATTATTGTTACTTGTTGTTTGCTGCACAATTTTCTGATCAAGTGCAGTGAGGCAGTGCAAGATGAGAACGTAGACTGGTCGAGGGATCAAGAATTTCCAGCTTTTGATGGAGATGTAGATGAAAATGGGAGGAGGATTAGAGATGCTCTTGCATCCCATTTGAGTAGAGTGAATCAGAGGGGATAATGACTGCTTGTAACAAAATTTTGTTAGTTGGACAAATCTTTCTATTTTTACGTATGCATTCATCTCTAATGTATGTATATATCAGTAGAATCTAATGAATATTTCCTTCTCCATTATGCTTATTTGGACCACTGTATTATTTCTGTTCTTGGAAGATCAAGTCCTAAGTTGTATTTTGCTCTTGAAAAATATCACAAAACTGGTTGATTTCCAGTTTTCTTGTGAATATCATCTTTCAATTTGTTTTCATGTCCTTGTACTGATTCCAAATCCAAAAAAACATATGAATTGTACTTGATCTCTAGTGAAATTTAATGGAAGCAAATTGGCTTAAATTCAAAACACATTAACTACAATTGATGTTCATTGAAAATCATACCACTAAAAATTCAATCATAAACCAATTATTAGAGATCAAAATTGGTGACTTTACCAAACTTTTTATCTTGTGAAATTTTCTTACCCCATTACTTATTATTTTTTTTATATATTTGCAAATCTCAAAATTTCAAAACTCAACCTAGATTTAGGAGGTATTTATGTTTTTAATGTTAATATAATTTTCAACCATTTCAATTGCTAATCCTAAATGGACACCTGAATATTTTCTTGAATAACAAAAATATGTACCTCATGTCTTTTTACTGCTCATAAAATTACTTATGTATTCTTTTTAATATTAGCATACATAATAATTACTAGTTATATCTGTTTTTTTCATTTTTTGTTTTAGTTATACAATATCCTTTGGTGCTTCATTGGAGATGACATGAAGTTGGGCACAATCCACACATAATTGCTGGTTGCTACATAACTTTGGAACGTATCCAGGAACATAATGCTTTAATACTGGACGAGGGAGATAGCTGGATCAAATGAACTGCTAGAAACAATCATGATTCATGAATTAACCCCAGAAATCAAAATCTTTTTAATTTTTTGTAATTTCTCTGTACAAATGTTTTGTCCTGCCAAACAAATCCAATCGGTATAATCATTAGTTTGAAGGATGATGAGAAGCAAAACCATCACAGAACCACATTTGAAGAAGGGCTTCTTTTTGTACACTCGGACCAGCAAGAAATCAAACCCCTAACGCCTTCCTCCCTCTGTTGTAAGTTGTTCATCTCTTCTCGTCTTTGTAAAACCCTAAGGAACTCATCTGAGCTTAGATTTCCATCATGATTTGTATCAAATATGTAAAATACCATGTCCACAACGTTGTCACTCAGGGAGATGCCACAAACCTGTTATAACCAACACTAATATCAAGGAAAATATGGCCAAACTTGCAAACGTTTGATCATTCGAGGAAACAAAGTTACACTAGAAAAGATGGAATGATCAGATGAAAAGAAAATTTATTCTGGCATACTTTACTAGTAGCTCTTTGGAAATCTTGCTTGGTTAATAGTCCATTTACTTGACCGTAACTGAAGACAGCCAGAGAGAAAGGACGAAGTTGTTTGCGCAGTTCAGCAAAATTTTTGAATTCTTCAAATGTAATGCGGATGTGTCTGAGATTTGGTTCAGTAGTTAGCTCATCAACCCGATCAAGAAACTTGTTGATATGGCTCATGTCAGCAGATGCGATCATTGATAATGCAAAATCTTTAGCAGAAATGGTTCCCTGTGATTTACAGTCATAATGGGCGAACTCTAGCCGGAGAATCTGTCAAAATGAGAAGTCAATGTATAAATATCCATCGTTGAATCTTCTGTTCATGCGACAGGGCAAACAAAACAATGAAATAATAGAGTATGAGAATCTCCATAGACATCCCTAATGTTAGATATAGCTTAGATTAACCAAAATGGTACTATATTAGTAAAAGATTTGCAAGTCTTAATAACACTATGGCAGAACATACTTCATCGTGCAGATCTCTTAAGAATTGGACAAATTTTTCATGTTCAAGACGCCCTTTGCCATCCTTTCCAAAGAAGTACTCCAGCAGTCCCCCATCCTCTACAGAACCGGTAACTTTTAATCCTACTCTCAGCCCATCTCTATGCTGAGAACCTTGTCTGTTGTGTGTCCTCATCAGGGCCATCACTTTCTTAAACTCCTCCTTGTCTATTCCTCTGTTTAAGATTGGCAGAAATTTACAGTTCCAGAATCAGTGCAAAGATAAGGGCAGCCTGTAAACTTTTACAATTCCACAGAACTAAAGACTGTTCTAATAAAGTATCCAGTTCCATACCAATGAACCTACTTATACACATACTATTGAGCTTATGATATGGGCACTTATATGCTTTGATACGAATGATTGAACAGACTGCCTGAACAAACACTGCAGCAAGAAAACAGAAAACGGTCGATTCTGGAATGCTGAGTAGCGTAACATGGCATTTGCAAACATAACACGACAGTTATAGAACCATTCATCCTCTTAAGTGCATTAACAACTGATACATACACATCAAACCTACCCATCACTGTCGAGGTCAAACATTTTAAAAGCCACACAGAAACTTGATTCTGGAATACTGAGTAGTGTAACAAAAAAGATGTACCTGTTAAAACAGAAAGTTCAATGAGAATAACATATATGTTGATAAACGTAGATAGAGATAGAACTGGCACTCACTCTGAAAATGATATAAGTTCATCATTATTGGTATCAAAAAGCATGAAAAATTCCGAAGGAGCACAATATAATTCGCCGGGAATCTTCTCCCCTCTCAGATATCCTCCTCTAACACCAGTTGCTTCAGTTGGAGGAAATACAGGAACAATTGCCCGCATCAAGTCTGCTGGTGTCATAAAAACTTCACCAGAAGGTGATCGGAAAGATGCGAAGTACTCAAACACCTGGAACCAAAGAGAAAATTAATTGGTGTAGATTGTCAAGGGAATAATCCCAATGGAAACCTTATCAATTTTCAGATTGGTAACTAGGCACTTTTCAAACACAGACAATAGATACTGATGCATATATATAATAATTAAGTAGAAGCGTATACCTTTTCAGGAGGACTCTGCAACCTCAGTCGTTTCTCATAGTTAAAGAAAACCTTTCTTCTGTATGCTTCTGAAACATCAGGATGACAATTGAATCAAACCACTAAAAAAGGTGAACGGAAAGAAATAATTTGCTTTTTATTTTCAGAGCAAGTGATTCTGGATTATGATTGCAAATTTGCAATACAATAATCAAATCAAGGTAGAAAAATCCAGTTAAATCTTGGAATCTCCATTTATCGCTCTCAGGCCAAGTGTTATACTATCTGTGAAATCTATATCATATAGAGAATTTATACTAATAAACCAGGAATTCTTTGACCATTTTCATTTTAATGCATTAAGAGGCTAACCCCAAATTATTTACGAGTAACAATATCATACATTCATGTTATCAAATCCAATCCACAGTTCTCTTTTATTACCTTTGAATATGAACTTTGGCTCACTTTCAGGCTCTTCCTCTGTCCTGCTTCCAGGATCAGCATAGCAGACATGTGAATCTATGTTGGAGACAGCATATCTGTAATAGAGTCCTAAACTTGAGCCAATAACCAACACCCCAGAAAAGAGTGATCTCAGAAGTGATTCAAGAACTGAGCCACACTTTCCACTTTTATTATAACTATACGAATATCCTCTTGTTGATACAAATGTTGATGATGATGATGATGATGGAGGTTGTAAGTTGCTTGATTTGGTAAAGATTAGACGCCGGTTGAGATCTTGATGAGCTGCAAAGACTCGGATTATCCGCGTGGATTGTTTCAACAATATACAAGAACTCATAGTATAAAGAAACTTAACTGAAATGCAGACAAGATTACGATAATGTCAGGACGTTCGTTGTTTCTTTGCTTTTCTATATTCCCATATCTGCATGAAAGAATGCAGGGAAATACGAGGGGAGCAAATTCGTTGCAAGAAAATGCTGGTTGGGCTTTGTTTGACCGAGAAATATGGGGACATTTGCATAGATTATGGGAGGGGATTTGACTTGGACTTCTTGAAAACAAAGCTCGAGTTCGTTTGTTTCGAGGTTTTGTTTATGGGCAAAGGTGTTAGTCCACTTTGGAGTCTTCAATGAATGATGATTGTAAAAGCCCAGTATTTGGAACGGGCTAAGTCACTTTATCCAAGTTGTGAAATCCGCACAGACACTTTACGACGTTTACATGCGTCTGGTTTGTGCCTTAAATGCTGAAATTAAAAAAAGTAAACGTCCTGGGCCTCCTTGGTCACTGCAAGTCTGCAAGTTGGGTAAACTGAAAAGGACTGAAAAAATATTCAATTCCAATTTCCAGGGGCAGAGCGTAGAGGCGTTAATGTTAACTTATCAATGGTTTGGTTAGTTGAAAATGACACGGAATTTGTCTCTTAAGAACAAGTTTTGCCGTATTACACATGCACTCATTAACTTTTATCATCCCTTTTAGAGAAGGCATAATCAGTCAACCTCTCCCGCATAGACATTTCCAGCTGGGCAAGACTTAGAAGTTTTGTATTCCTAACATTATTAAACATTGAGAAAAACTCTTGTCGGACGTTAGAGTGGAGTTAATTACAATTTCAACGGTTATTAATTGCGTCTCATATATAACATTATTAAAAAAAAAGAAAAACTCTTGTCAAAGGTTAGAGTGGAGTTAATTACAAGATCATTAATTGCGTCTCATATATGACATATGATTGTTTTTTCTTCAACCATTTCCTATTTGAATCTTGACTTAATGTAGAAAAACATTAATAAAAGGAAAACCATAATTATCACAAACGTTTTCCTTTTAATTAATCAGATCAGTGGTTTTCCCTTACCATCGATGAACAAATTCTGACATGAGAAAACGAAAATTCTTTCCGGGTTTTCTGGGTGAACTTTGTTTTGCATGGAGTAATGTAAGCTATCATCGATCTATGGCCATAGTTGGATAGTGCTGAACAAATTTATGAGGCAGGCTGTTGTGGTCATACACATATTTCAGAACTCTGGCGATAACGAACAGAAAGCAACTTTTGCAATAAAAAATATACACCAAACTGTTACACCAATTAAAGTCCCCCTTTGAAGAGGATAGAATGCTTCATTTTGATGATGCTTTATCCAACTACCATTTGAAAAATTAGCAAGAACAATAAATTTGAAGTAATTTCAGGCTGCTTGTTACCTTACCCACCACATGCATGTGTACATATCCCTTTCAAGCAAACTCTTCTTCGACCTTGCACTTTTATTTCTTTTTGTTCTTTTTTGGCCCCATTTCTTGCTTCTTTCCAATTTGTGTTGTCTAATTTTGCGTTTGTGTGTATATATATATCTTGAGAGTTCAAGTCCACTTCCTAAGAAATATCAAAGTAGCTAGCTAGCCATGGACTGGTACTCTTGGCTATCAAGGACTAATCTTGAGCCATCCCTTACATATGAGTATGGATTAGCTTTCGCTCGCAATGAGTTAGAAAAAGAAGATTTAGTATACTTCAATCATGAATTCCTCAAGAGTTTGGGCGTTAATGTAGCTAAACATCGCCTGGAGATATTGAAGCTTGTTAGGAAAGATCTTGGAGGAACACAAAATGGGCTCTATAGGCTTGTTTTGGCATTCAACAAAACCAAAAAACTCTTCACCAGGAAAGTTGGCAAGTGGGGTTCTCAAAGCAAGAATTCAACTCATCATCCTCAGATGACTTCCTTGGATATGTGTACTTATCCAACATACTGGAGTGGAACACTGAGAAGGTTCAGTAGTTCAAAGGAAGAGAAACCAGAGAAGCAAGTGATCACAAGCAAGAATGTAATGAAGTCAGGGCCATTAGACAGAAGAGTGCAGCAAGAGAAGATGCAGATGACTAATAAATGTCTTAGCATATCAGGACCTCTGGATGGGAAGCTACAAGACAGATGGGCAATTGCAAATTGGAGCCCCATGAGAAGTGGAGTCACTGATGGAAAAGGAAGAGACAGATTTACTTTTGCCACAAGGAGTCCCAACTTGTCCACACCATGGGAAGGAAGAGGTTTGAGCCCAATACTTAATCACTATTATGAGGGAAAGGTGGGGTGTGTTGATGATGGAGGTTCTTCACTATGGTCCTTGATGTTTCAAGATCTTAAGCCAACTTGATGGGTTCTGCTTCTTGATGCTCCATCCCCAGTCCCCAGTGTGTTTCTTGCCATATAGGTCTCTACAGGCAAGACAAGATTTTCTATTTTTGGCATATTTCTGTTTTATCTACAACCTATTAGAAGAGCTTCCTTGTTCTCAGGCAGAAGCATCTGCTTCTTGCTCTAAATTCAGCAGCAGTAACCAGGAAACTAGCTAAACCAAAACAGTGAGTTGACTGTTAGTTTGATCAATTTACATGTATTCCTGATTCCTACATCCCTTTCAATGCGTCCTAATTTCAGTTTTATTCCCTAAGGTTATAAGTGCTGGGGTCATGGTTTGTGTTCTTTTGTATTTTTGTGCCTAATTTTGAAGCTCAAGACAATTAGTGATAAGTACAGTTCCCAACTTAGACTATCTGCATGACGCCATGGGCATTTTCACTGCATACCACAACAGAAATTTACATTTTCTTGCAACATCAGAAAAGAATTGTATGGTTTTTGGCTTGTAATTTCTAAGTAGGCCATCTTACTCGCATTCAATAACAAGCTCAACCAGCTTAACTTTACAAAGCCATTAAATTTCACCTTTTTTATTCGATAATAAAGAAGGCAGGTAAAATGCAACTACAATCCAGCATTATCTTTAAAACTTTCATCTTATTGCAACTGGAGCATTTGATGCCTAGCTAACAGCATCCTCTACCCCTTTCCATTTCTAACAAATATGCATTGAATAGTCTTCGAGTCCTCCCATAGTTTCATTCAGATTCTAAGGACTGATCTCACTCGTAAGCTCGGCTGCCTGTTACTGCATTTAATATGGAACCAGGAAACATGAGTATCATCAAAACATGATTAGACGACTCTAAAAGTTTATTCAGCATCTTGAAGCTGTCACAAAGTCTAAAGTTAGTTGGTGCTGACTATATCAAAATTGGTAGTGTTTTGTCATAATCAAATAATATAGTCTTCGTGACTTATTTTTCACCAATGCATCTCTTGTTCCTGGAGAATATAAGCAATGTTTGTTTTTGACATTTTAAATTGATGACCAAACTGGCATGCTGGCCTCAAACTCAGACAAAAGGACATTTTCTATTGTCCTGAAATGTTCACTTAGCTCCGTAAACCATCTAAATGATCCCAAAATGGGGAAAATGTAGGTAGACTGCAATATCACATTTTATCCAATCTGTTGGGTAGTTTCGCAAGTGTAAACATTCAGATGATTCAGTAAAAAAGACTTGCAAAAACTCTATACCCTCATCATCCTTGTGATGTATAACATTATGAGAGAAGAGTTGTCACTTTTTGGCAAGGAACATAATCATTAGTACCTAGAACGAAATACTTACTGTTCTGAAGTTGAAATACAAGGACGTGCTTCCTGCAACAAATGCATGAAGTTCCCAGGTATTCCAGTCATCTCAATTATTTGAATTCCGAGGCATCTGGAACGATCCTCCTGAATAAAGCATTTCATAGACAGGTTTTATCCTTCTCGTAAGAATTACACTAAGCAGGACTCCAACACTAGAGACTCCAGCCAGAACCAGGAAGGTTATTCTAAAGCAATTAGGTCCCAAGCAAGAAACTGAATGCTGTTTTGCCGCCTCATTATCATAGAGAAAGCCAGCAAGGAGACCTGAGAAGAGAGAAGCACCAAAAGGATTCCCTAATGACATGAAATTGATTATTATACCAAAATGCTTCAAGCCGAAAAGCTCAGATGCTGTGGGAACCATGACAGAAAATTGAACCCCATAACATATTCCCAGCAATGCAGTTGCAGCATAAAGGGTACCATTAATAGCGGATGCAAAGAGAAGGTATGCAATGCTCATCACTACTTGTGTAAATGTTATCCACATTGTTCTTGGCATAGTTTTTGATCTGCTAGGAAAATAGTAATCAGAGACAGAGCAAATATATCAGAGACAGAGCAAATATCAAGAAATTGATTTAAATATGAGGCATTCTTTTCTTAAGCATTACTGGAACAAAAACTTGTGTTCCTTTGTGCTTGAATTTCGCATTTACTTGCTAGTTCCACATTGTATGATGTGCACATGTACTCACAGTTAACATTTGAAAGATACTTTACAGTAAGTTGAAGATACTTTTTCAGGAAAAGGAAGTAAAACTGACCTCACAAAAATTTCAGAAAGAACACCTCCGCCAAGACGGCCAACAAAATTGCAGAAGCTAAAGAGACATAGCAGCAAAGTAGTATTTTCAACACCTTGAGCTATTCCTATCTGTGCCAGGTTATTGAGAACAGTAACCCCAGAACCAACTCCGACAAAGTACACAAGGAACAGAAGCCAGAAATCAGCCTTGACCAGTGCTTCAATGAACGTAAAATCTTCACCCCTTCTCGGTCTCCTCCTTTGTTGTATAGCCCCTTCTCCTTCAGCAAGAAGCATGTCAACCTCCGACATGCATTCACTTTCATGAAAACTTCCAAAGTTAGCAAGTGATGAAGATTGTCCTAACAGTGGCTCTGTCTCACAATGGCAATCGCCTTGAGCTACATGGTGATCAGTTCCACTGAATTGGCCTAATGAGACTGACTTGTTGCGATTTGAAGGGTACAAAGTCATCTTTGTAGGGATAGCAAGTGGAACCATGAGAAGTAGTACCATAATTACAACAAAAATGTAGGAGAGGGGAGTGACCACGGTAAGCACATCGTTTAAGATGGTGGCAGTAAGAAGATAAACACCGAGCACAATACTAGCAGCCTGAATGAAGATGAAATGGGAAGAGTCTGAAGCATTATCTCTTGAAGCTGGGGTACAGGGCCTGACATAATACATTAGTACGAAACATAGAGTAGGAATCCCAATTGTGAGGAATAACAAGAGCATAGAAGAGGAACTGTGAAGCAATGCACTGTAAATTTCAGTATATACTGCAGCACTTAGTCCTCCATAACCTTTAAGAATACCGGCAACAGTGCCCCGACTCAAAGGGAAGTTTCTCATGTTTGTCACAAGCACAGCTGTGCTGAACCAAGTACAGCTATTTGCAGCAACACAGAGCGCAACCCATAACTGACAGTCCATCAACAAGCATGTGTTAAGGAAAGAAGACCAGAAACTATATAAGAGAAAGTGAACATGCCAAAGCATTTACAAGGCTAAAGATGATAAGACCAAATGTAAGAGTCTATATTCCCCTACTTCAAGATTTTACATGGGAAACACTATCCTGGAAGATTATGGCATTCATACAGAAGCTGAAAGAATAACTTATTCATGCTTTGGCCGTATAAGCAACCGTTTTCAGTCCTGCCCAAGCAGTTTTATTAGTTGCATTGCCGACTCATGTTTAAACTCCTTGTGAATGTCATTTCTGGATTGACAAAACAATCAGGCTAATCAGCCAAATTGCCTTCCCAGGCACCTGTAGGCTCTTTTTGTGTTCTAAATCCTTTTAGCACAGTTTATCCCAACAAATGAAGTAGCTAACAGGCTAAACGATGTCTAAATAAAGCAAACAATAGGGCATGCAAATGAACAAATAAATTTTTATACAATAGAGAAGCAAGATATTGAACTAAAAACAAACAACCAAGTTGTTTAAAAAAAAAATCGGGAAACACGAAAAAAAAGAACGAAAGGAGATAAAATCATAAAATTAACTTTACCATCCAATAAGGCAAGGCAGGAACTGTACGAGTGAGAGCAAACCAGAGAACCCCATAACCAAACAGGCATGCAAAAGCACCAATGGAGAGAATAAGCCAAGGTGGAAACTTGTTGCATACAAAGCCAGGAATAAGGCCCATATTTTCTCCTATGTCACCGGCCACTGCTAGCATGGTGAGCTGGTGCTGGTTAAAACCCAAAACTGATTTGAGGGAGTGAGAATAGAGTGGAAAAGTGGTTGCATTCCCAGCAGCTATTTGTAACCAAACCGCAACACCAAGGCCGACCCACGGTGGCCTGGTCCCTGCTTTCAGTGTCGCCATTCCGGGCATCAAGATTCACTCCAAAGAAGCAGAGAGAGAGAGAAGAGAGTTGAGCATTGATTGAGTGATATGGTCGAGGAAAGAAAAGCCAGAAAAGATGGAAAAAGCAATAAAACGGAAAGGTGGAGCTGCGGTGTTGTGGCGGTGCATCAGTGCATGTCATAAATGAAGACAAAACAGGGAGTTTAAGGAAGATTTATAGATTCATGAAATCAAATGTCACATTATTCTTTGTTTTGTCGGTCCAGAAATGAAACTTTTGGATCTTCTGTAATCATCATCCCATCATCGAAGTATTTGAGTGAGTCCAAGGACTCCATTAAAATTCACCATGTTTTATCGTGTTTGCACCAAATGCATTACTACTTGTACGTACTGATCTTGAGTTATTTAATTTTAGTTCGTAATTATCTTTTAGTTTATTCAATTTTTAAATATTTGTAGTATTTAAAATGATAATTGTTTTTAGAATTCATGTAATAGTATTTTTACACGAAGCATTTGGTGTTGAAATGGGAAGGCATTTCTAAACTTGGGCGATTCATGGATTCGCTTCTGGGTTTGTCAAGAAGCCCAAGAAGTTAAATATAGCCTAAACCCACCAAGGCCAACCATTCCCAGGTCAAGATTATGGTAGTTTTTTTGTTTGGTCGTTCCCTAGATCATGCAATTTGGAAAAAGATAACGGCGACTAAAATAATACACCCAATGGGCAGCAATAAAAGACAAAGCCCAAACTAAAGCATTGCAACTTTGCAAGTAGTTCAATTTCTTCATTTACTCTTGAAGCTTTCTGCTTCAAAAGGACCAAAATTCGGTCAAAAAAACAAAAAGATGATTCAATTGGCTTTAGAAAATGACATAAAATAGTATGTCAAAAAACGAAGAATCATAGGGATTGCAAATGTTTAATTAATTGAAGTTGTGTTCTTCAAATACTGGCTCCAGATTCTACTAGTTTTACTCTTCAACTGATTTCATGTGATGGGATCGTGTATGTAAAGGTGAGTTAATTGCAATTTCAACATGTGATCAAAGTAATTAAAAAGTCCGTTTTACATATGAATCATATTTTATATAAAAATTGGTTTTATAAGAATTTTTATGTTTATTCTTTTAAGAGAAAATAAAACATAAATAAAAAGAAAGAAAATTTTGGCCTCTTAATTTATGAAATTATCATTATCATAATCATAGTGAGCTAACCTTGTCATTTTAAAGTGGTTATTATTATTCCACAAGAAAATAATCGCATACCATCAAATCCACTGGTCATCACCTAGGCATTAAGTGACTAGGGGAGTTGGAGGTCAGGAGTTCAATTCAGTCTTCAACAAAAATTTATTCCTATTTATGAATAAATGGGATGGAGTAGATATGAGTCATAACAAAAATATTGTAATGAGAATTGCGTTGGTTGTGAACAAGTACAAAATTACGAAAGTCCAGGCAGCCGATAATGTCCAATATATTACAGTGTAAGTTTAGATATGGGTCATAAAAAAAAAAATATTGTAATGAGAATTGCGTTGGTTGTGAACAAGTACAAAACTACGAAAGTACAGCCAGCCGACTTCACAACATTATCCAGATCATAAAGAGACAATAAAATTGCTTTTACGGTCATTGAAACAGAAGAAAATGCAGTAGCAAACAAAGTAATAAACCTAAATACCTGAATCTACCACCTTAGCTTCATCCTTATCCCTAATGTCATTTCATCCTTAAAGATTTTCTGGAAAACGTCCAATACATGGGCAGATGGGCTGCTAACGATGACAATATTTATGCATACAATAGCACATGGCTTGTCATCATCAATATGGAAATTCTTGCTGAGGAGTCCACCCATGCATGCATCCCCCCACTGGAGCCCACCTTATCACTCTCAATTGTTCTTCAATAATTCTTTATTGGATGTTGTTGTTGGCAATACGTTTAGGAGATTCAACTCATCGACTCTGCGTGATCTTATTTACTGTGAAAAAGATTATGAGTTTGGATATTTTTTTATCATTAATTCCAAAAAGTTCTTTTTCCCTTCAAAACTCGCAACTTCATTCTCTTGTCACAGTCGGCAAGTCATCACGACATGCCCTTCGGATTGTTGATTCATTATGTGTGTTTTAGTTGCTTAAATTCGAAATTCAACAATTCAAATTATTGTTGAGAACTAAAAATAATGCCTAACTTATTATGACTTCTTTTTTTTTTTTTGTAGAAGAAAAAAAACCGTTTGAGAGACGGACCTTAAATTTAAATAGAATAGAAGAATGTGTAAAAATATAGAACCACATAATTTATATACAAATAATAATCGAATTTAGAACCATAAAAAATGAAATTTATGTAAAAATATTATCGTATATTTTACTAAAATCTAATCAATGTTGTAAAACTACTACTTCTATGCAAATAACAGTACAAAAGGAAATTACAAGAAAGAGAAATACACAAAAGAAGTAGGTGAAATGAAATACACAAAAGAAGTAGGAGCTACAGAGATTTTCTGTAATTACAAGTTGACAGAGTTACAATAGCTTTTATTTATAGATGGAACGTTTATTGATTTAGTATTTCAAAATGATAACTGATAGTTATCTATTAGTCTACAAGTTTGCGATTCATTGAATCTAGACATTTATAAAGGGATGAATTCAGATGGGATATACATGAACTCATTTAATGGACAATGAACATCCACATTTAATATTTTCATAACAATCAACCATTTAATAGAATCATGAATGGATTATAGAACAGAAATCTTTTGGGAATTCAGTTACTTTCGAACTTTACCAAAGATAGGTAATTGCGAGACGTCGAATTCGAATTTGGTGGTCCAAAAGCGGAATGACTATTGCCGATAGGCTCTTAATCTGCACAAATGTGCGGGGCCTTGGGGCAACTTTATGTCTAAGGTAGTTAAGCCCCTCGTCTCATTTGTGAAGTATGGGCTGGCACGTGGGCCCAGATGATAAAACATAAAGTGGAAGGGAGAGTTTTTTGCTATTTGTGAAAATTAATATATATATTTTTTAATATTACCACCAACACCTCTTAATTTATTTTTCCTACTCCGATATGAGATCAGATTCAGTGTCTAATATTTATCGTGTCTTATTATGTCTAACGTTCAAAACTATGTAGTTTCATTAAAAGTAAGGATTAAATTCATGAATATCATTAAAATTACTTTACAATTATTAGACCATAACCAAGAGATTAGTGAACCCCTATTACACGCATTATATTTAACAAAAACAATTATCTTATTAGTTGTGTATCTTACATTTAACATACTAACATGGGTTTCTTGAACTTTCGATTTTTTTTGGTTTGGTTGGGATTTAAATTATTAATTGTCTGACCAAAATTTTTGGAAATCAAACCACTAGACTTTGATAAGAAGTAACAATTTACCAAATTAACAAATGTATGTTCTTCTCCATTTTTTCTCAGTTCCAATTAACATTTTTTGCGTAAACAAAAGGACTAACGTTGGGTCAGAATATACATTTTAAACTTAAAAGGGTAAGGAAAGAGCTCCTATCCTTCCCAATGTTTTCTTTTTTTCTCAATTATTTGTTTTCTTCTTTTCTTATAACCAAATAGAATAACAAATGAATCCCGTTGAATACGACAAATATTTTAAAGTTCAATTCAATCTTTGAACAAGTTTTAATTAACGTTTTTAATCTTGAATTCTTTATCATTTTAAGTTGAGGTAAAGTAATTTTAATTTTTGTTGCTCACGTGTTCTATGTCATTGTTTAATAAACGAAGATTAGCACATCTTTAATGGTACGTTGAAGAAATCAATTCCAGGAAATTTTTATCAAGTTAAAAGTTTTTCTAAATTTAGTAGATTTGTTTTTACTTTTAGCCAGTTAGTGTCACATTCGTGTAGAAAACTCCTAAGTAGGCTATAATCGAGTCAAACACCTTACTTTTTTTTTTTTTGATATCTCAGGTTCCTAACACTACAACTCCGTGTCTTCCCACCACTTCATTGTTGTTGAGTCAGACTAATCCTGGGCCTCAAACCAACAGTCCCCTAGCCAGCTGCTGCGCACAAGCCACCATAATTTTTCTTCCATGGCAGTCCCGGGGGAACTTAGAGCATTTCACAAATCTTACTTGAAGTCATTATAAGTTGTACTCAACTCCATTGAGTACCCATTTTTTAAACTCCATCGAGCATGACTATTATTATTTTTATTTTTATTTTTTTAAAAAAATATAAGATTTATTTGTAATTTTTAACATTTATGTAAGGTTAAATGTAATTTATTATAAAATCAATTATTAGAAAATAAATACAAGTAGTTTAAATTAAAATTTATAAAAAATTAGGGACTAAAATATAAAAAATATATAATAAAATTACTTGAGTATCGAATTTGAAATATTTGAACTCGAATTCAAGCAGCTAGATCGCTTCTCAAACAAAACTCATATCGACTACCAACTTTGCTATGAGGACTTAGCAAAGGCAAAATAGCTCGCAAATCAGTAAGAGTTTGAAATATGGGAGTTAGAGTTCGAACATTAGCAATACAAACTCAACTCAAATTCGATCAAATAAAAATCAAGTCAATTAGATGACCAAGTTCCTGGCCGACAGCTTGCGAGTAACTCAATCGATTATCATCCCTACCCGTTGCCCTAGTAAGGGCAAAATAGCTAAGGGTAAAAAGCAAATAGGAGAAAGAACAGAGTTTGGTATGCTATATTCCTGCATCGCTCAACTCTCACTTTCACAACCTTATCCAAAATTGAGAGCCTTCTTCACTCTAGCTAGCAGCTGGGCTTACGTAAGGGATAGAGAGAATACGATAGACAACTTTTTCTTCCTAAACCGTAGCATACGAAATTAAAGTCACTAAAATATCTAAACTGGCTCGCCCCTATTGCAAAAGCCAAAAGGCCATTCTTTGGAGTTTGGAGTCCCATATTTTGGTGTGCAATACAGTATACTAGGAAGAGATTGAACTGTTTTGAAATGGGGAAGATATGGACACGTGGACAGTGGACTGTAATGTAATGAATATCCATAGCTGCTAAGCTGACGATGTAACTGCAAAGCTTAAATATAATATCTGTCAACTGAAGAGATAACACAGATAGAGAGTGTTTTGTGTGCCTTTCCTTCATTCATTGATAATCGCTCAAGCACGCCTCAAATGCCTTTGAAATGATTTATTTTCCATTAGAAATTGCTTCAACAATCACCATCCTACTCAGTTTATTGTGCATTAATTTGTTTGTTGAATATACTCTTTTTGCTTCAATAATTTCTTTTCTAACCAGCAAACACAAACAACAGAGCAGAAGATAATATAGGCCAAAAGCCATCCTACAGGTAGGGGCGGATCTAGGGGTGCGACCGCCCTAAATTTAAAAAATTATAATACATCTATGTAATTTTGAAACTTCTATAATATAATTTTACCTTTATTTCTGAATTCGACAATGTGTCGTCATTCTTTATATGACATTATAGACACTGTAGTTGAGATACTCGGTTTCTTTCTTGTTCTTTTGGTTCTAATGACTTTCTTATAGATTTCAATGCCTTCAATTAAACAATCTGTCAATTAATAATGCGTTATTTTTGGTTTACCATGACTTCCTTCTTCTTCTTTTTTTCTTTTTTTTTTTCTTTTTCCTTTTTGATTTTGGTTATAAACTCAAGTTGAAACTTGAAAGAGTATTTGTTAGTCCAATTGTAGTCCATGACTCCAGAATGTCACGCTAAAGGTCCTTGGTCAAATATATAGACATTTTCAAAACCCAAACTTCTGCCCACCAAAAGATTACCTGCAAAACACATATAAAAGAATAGTCAATAAGTAAAACATCAATAAATCAATTAACAAATGACCAGGAAAAAAAGGATTCTTCATGCCCAATAGAAGGAATACAAGTATACCCCTCCACACCAACGGAATGACCCCAATATTCAACGCCAACAAATAAAGCACCAGAAATGAAAATCATGTTAAAAAAAAAACACAAAAGAAATAGGTTTGGGAAATTGGAAAAAAAAAAGGTCAGTGGGTCATTTCGAAAGTAACTGCAGATGATGATGCGCAAAGATTAATGGCCAATTAGTCGCAGATGAAGGTGGACGAATCACGAATGAAATTAATTACTCTACTGAATCCGTAAAATTTAAAGCTAATTTTAGGGAAGATCTTAGAAATTATAACTCTCATTAAAATCTGGGATTAATACGTTCGATCAAGTCCTTAACTCCGTCAATTATACTACGCATAGCCTATGCACATAAATATGTACATAAAAAAAAAAAGGCAAGTCTCTGCGTGGCCGGATTTTAAGGGGTTCGGTCACCGGAGACACTAAAACACGTTCCGCTCTGACCTCAAACCATCACACTACCTGTACCTCTTATCTGACGTCACCTGCTCATCTTCTGACGTCATCTCTCTTTTTTAAGAGAGAGAAAAATGACCAAAACAAAAAAGAAAACAAAACAAAACAAAAAAACACGTTCAAGGTTCAAGTGTTCTAGACATGATGGACAGTCGGCTAGGCCGCGGCTGGAAATCTCCACGGCGGCGCTGCTGATGAGACGACGGTCGAATTAAAGCTGCCAGAGCTCTCTTTACCAAATCTCCCTCCACCGTTCCAATCCTCACCAAGGAATTTGTCATTGCTGACCGCCTCATGTTCAACCGGTTCGAGTTTGAGTTGTACGACGACGTTTGGCCATGATGATGATTACTGCGGCCAAAAGTATTCTTGTGCAAACTGCAACGAAATGAGCCGGGATGATTTGTAGGAGAACACATGCAAGTGCGCTTCTGAGGCTTTTGAACCACGTGATGACTCTTGTTTACCACAGAAAATGAACGGTTCGGTGAGCTAGGCCGCTCCAACGAAAATCGTACGGACGGAGCCGGATTATAAAGATTGACACGAGTGGGAGACGATGATCTGTGGAGGATAGCACTAGAAGATGAGCGAGCTGAAAAGGCTGTCGTATAAGAAGCAAAAGCGGATGAAGATGAGGACGAGAACGACGGCGTTCTGGAAGAACAGAATCTTCCGGAAGGTGAGAGCGAACGTAGGACTGGTCCGCTTGAACGGCGAGTTGTGGCCGCCATATTTGTCGGTTAAAGTTTTTAGTCGGTAGTGGTTACTGCACAGAGAGAGAGAGGAAGGTAGAGAAGAAAGAGAATACTTTTGCAAACTTTTTTTTTTTTAAATTTCCAAAAAGGAAAGGTTTGAGCGTCTAATTTGGCAAACCCAGCTTGACTCCAGCCATGTATTTATAGGAATTCGACAGGATCCTTAAGGCAGTTTAAAGTTTCAACCAACGGCGGGTTATTGATTTCTTATTGGTTTGGTTTGGGTTTTGTTATTTCAGTAATTAATAATTTCCGACTGGAATTTACATTACACGGTTACACCTTGATATTTCCTGGAATTAGAAGTCGGCCCCATAGGATGTTACGCTTCGTAAAACATGACTGTCATCTTGTCAACCTCAACCCCTCGAGTAATTCAATTTGGTAATTACTAATTAGAAATACATAGTTAGTACTAACACTACTTCATGCAATTAAAATCAAGTCCCCTAGCAACTAAACAAAAATGTTTCTTTCTTCTTTGTAGTGATATACCTTACACGATATGGGATTCTGTGTTTAAAATTATCTTGTCTTATTATGTCTGAACTTCACCAATTTCTTGATTAAGGTCTAATAATTGTAAAATAGTTTTAATGATATTTATGTTTTTATTCCCTAGTTAAAGTATATGATTTTGAATATTAGACAAAATATGACAAAATAATTTTAAACAAAAGATCCAATATCATCTTATAGATGTCTAAACACCTTTTAATAATTGTAGGGATCAAATTTTAAATTACATAATAATTCAAGCTAGTTAACACATGTATTTTTATAATAGTGTATGCAAGCCCACAACAAAACTTATATACACTAATATTTGATGGTTAATTATTAATTCAATTCTTCCATATCTCTGCAAAATGAATTTGAAATTTTATATAGCTATAATAAATATTTTATACAATTAACCAACTAAAAATATATTGTGAATTTCTTAAAATAGCCATAGAGGAGAGATAAATGTGAATAGTGTTTAAAATATTCTTATATATTTTAATCGGTCAAATATTAGTGACTAATAATAGGGAGTTATTAATTATAACTATTTGAATTATAGGAATCATTTGGTTCGGTTTATAATTTACTAAAAGATAGAGCTCATTTAGTAGTTTGATCAAACATATGAGGTAAATGTAATTAACCCTTTTTCTTTTTTCTGTTGACAGTAAATGTATGCAATTACAGCAAGCCATGAACCAGTTTTTTATTTTTAATTTTTCTTTGGGATACGAGTCAATGAATCAGATGGTTAATGTTGGCCAATGGAAAATAAAATCGGTGGGCTGAGATGAAGCAAAAGACAACAAACTCAGCCGTTTGATTAACGTCTTTGTCTGGTTGGGGGAACAGTGAGCACCCACGTAAGTACTCAGCTTTTAGTAGTGAGTGGTGACTCACCAATTGTAGATTCCACGTATTGTTTGTATAACGATAAAGAAATTGATGAATATGGACATGGGAGGATCATGATTCTTGACGACGGGGCGGTGCGCATGTGGGGATCTATCGTGAAAGTCCGTATAAACATCGACACTGAAATTTGTTTGCCATGCAATTTGTTTAGGAATCGGGATGAATTAGGAAAACTTGTTAGGATATCTATCTAAACCTTATCTAAACTAATCATCAATACGTGAAACAAATGAAAAGGATTCTTATTGGACAGAAGTTGTGATTTAGGTGTATACCAAAGCTAGTCATGTGCAAACACCAAACTTTCTTTCTTTAATAGTGTATGGAATATACTGTCAAATATAAGACCTTGAAGCAGAGATGCTGAAGATGATGAAAGTAACCGGACATGATTACGCTACAAGAAGTTGAGGTTTGGATGCAAATTCTATTGTATGGAGTTATAGAAATCTTTACTATCACGCTGCTACTTTGGTTTTGTTTTTACACGACTTCACATGTAGTCTTTAATAATCGAATTTTAAACTGAATGTTGAAATGCTAATTCCTTTAACACTCGACTGGCCTAACGGCTAGATTACTGCTCAATTCTCAGTTTCGGTGGAGAGGCAAACCCTAAGAACAAATTTCAATCTGAACGTTGGAATGCTAACTTTTCTTAACACTCGATTGGCTTAATGACTAGATTGCAACTTTGATTAACGCCGAGTTATTGAACCCATTCTAAGTTCTCATGATGTGGTGGCAAACCCCAATAGCTCCATGTGTGTATCTTTTTTTAGTGTTGTGACAATCATTGATAAAATGAGCCATATATAAAAAATATAATTGATGCTCCAAGAAATTTGAATAGAAAATTGAGGATGTGCTCCAACTTCCAAAGATGAGACGCATTTGCGGTTAGACGGAATCTCAAGAGCTAATACTAATTCTTAAATTATAAAATGAAAGATTCTAAAGATCATTAAAGTCGACTCACGAAGGGATTAAAAACTTTTAGCAAGTGTGTGGATTCAGCTGATCATTCTTGTTTCTTTTTTTTTTTTTTAACCTTGCATGTGTTTTTTTTTTTTTTTTTTTTTTTTTGTTGGGAAGAAAGAAATGTCCCATATGATGTCTAAAATTGCTCCAAGAAAACCAGCGCAAACGTCCACACACACTAATCCACCATACGCAGGCAGCATCGGCTTGCAGAAAACGGCAATTAATCACAAAAGATGAACGTAGTCTTGCGGATGATTTACCATTTACCACGGATAGGCCACAAATGGACGTTTCCAAGGCTTAAGAAACGCGTATTCTTTCCAGTTTCCTCCTCCTCCTCTATTGGTTTGAGAGGGACTGAGAAAGTCTAAGCTTTGAATAAATTAATTAAACGAATACTTTTTTGTTTGTGTGAATGATCATGACCACATGTCCATCTTTTAAAAATAATCACATCAAATTATGCCGCTTTAAGGCTCTAAAAGTCTAAAACGCTTCCTTCACTACATGCACACGAATCTGTTAATTAATTTGGTTTAGAAGAGTCTGGCATTGGTCAAGTCTAAATAGTGGGATCGCGCGCCCATAGACTTTGGCACGCAAAGCCAAATTAATTGACTGATTTATAGTTGGATGGTGGCTCCAGAGTTGACAGGGTCGTTTCAAAAATTGAAGTTTAATTTTGATAATTTATTAAATTTTGAAACATGTGGGACAACGAAGCATTGAAGAATTTTGAAGAGTACAACTTGAGGTAGTTTCCAGATAACAAATTATGTGAGGAATAAATATTAGAGCAAACCTATTATATATTTAATACGTTTTATTCATCTCTAGTAAGAAAAACTCATTATATAAGTGATAGCTTCCTTTTTTTTTCCTTTCCTAACTGCAGCTAGAGAAGCAATACTAACAAAACATATTTTATTTACCCTCCTCTTGCTAGATCTTTCAATGTTATTGGTTTATTGCATTTTACTTCACATTCGTTTGTGTCAAGAGGCAAGAACATTACTACTTATTTATCTACTCCATGCAACAAAGTTGGACTACAAATAATATTTTGATATTTTTTAAATGTAGTTTGAGACCATTTTTTTTGTTGTTAAATAAATATCGTTTTACACATATCAATAGAAAAAATATTAAAAGTTTCAACTTTATCCTACACTCTATTTATGTAAAATCAATGATATTAATTACTTTATTAGTTTTCAATAAAAAATTAAGAATAAAAAAGATAATTTATTAATTTCTTTGTTAAGGACGCATTAGAACAAAGGCAATTTATTGATTTTCTTATTTAGTATGTATCGGGACAAAACGTCATTTAAAATAGATAAGAGGAAGTAAATGAGGGGGCAACTCCAGCCGAGTTGGTCGGACAGTTGGCCTTGTAACCGTGAGGTTTCCGATTCGATTCCTTCAGGGAGCTGTCTATTGGCCTTCTCGGTTTGAACAGGTTAGTTATGGGCAACCTAGGCTGGTTTACCACAGGAGCTTCACCAGTGTGCACCTTCGAGTAGCGGCAGCGGGCTTTCCCGTAAAAACAAAAGAAGTAAAGGTCTGTTTGGACAATAAAAATTTTGTGATTTATTTCACAATTACAAAATGAGGTGTTTGGTTTGTTCAACTTTTTCCTCAAAATTTTTAAAACACAAAACAATGCTACAGTAATTATTTTTGCTACAATAATTTTATAAATAAAATAATGAATTTGAATTTGAATTTTAAATTTTAATAATAAACAATTCTTCTTAACACAATTCCCACCAAAATAAACTAATAAAATACTAATTCAAATTTAAATTTCAAACTTTTATTAATAAAAAAATCTTCAATACAAATCCCAACAAATTAAATAAAATCATTCAATCCAAACCCTCTCAAAATATTTTTTTCTCATAACAAATTCCAAAAAAAAAAATTTCATAATATAATCCAAAAATATCTCATCCAGACGGAGTCTAAATGATTAAACTTAGTAGACTGGATAGACATTAGGGACGAAATTATTGGAAGAATCGGTATCACTACCAACCCCGCAAACCAAGGCAGCGAATGTTGATGAGAAATAAGAGTCAACTGAAGCCTTAAAGAAGCTGCCATACCCCAAATGGACTTCTATTTGAAGTCAAGAATCGGTATTATGTTCCATGCACATTCTCAATCGCGTTTTAAAAGTTGCATGGAAAATTTGAATTCAGGCAAAGCCAATCTGCCGTGTTGAATGTTAAACTAAAGACGAAGTTCATTGGCAAGAATCAAGATATGATGATCAAGTCTTCATCCTTTTTAATTCAGCTTCGAGATGCTGCCATATATATGTGCTGTGCCTGTGCCCCCACCATTTCTTGACGGATATAACCATAAATATATATATATATATATATATATATGAACTGGCCGGCATCAATATAATGATCATATCGTGAATTGAAAAACATTTATAAGGAGTTGACAGAGCTGTCGATGTGAATGGCAGACGATTATGAAGCACAACTATTGAGTCGATCGCGACCTTCACTTGGGATGTTGCCGAAATAGCCATCGCTGATAGTTGAAAACATCCAATCAGAACCCACCATGCAAGCTCTCATTTTGATTTTAGCCCCACCTGAACAGCGATACGATCATACAGATAATTTTATGGGAGCGATGAGCAACATAATTTTAACTCGCAGTAAAGAAGATCCAGGGTGATTCCACTTTTCATCCTTTGTATTGTTGTTAGTAAGGATCATGTGGTAACTTGTTAATGTAAATCATGGGGACAGGGGTTCAGAGCAATTATTGGTTATTCTCTACAACGTTAATCAACTGCAATTTAACTAAAATTTAAAATTTGCTATGTATACCGCATAATTTAAATCATGTCGGTGATTTATTAATATATATTTACTATGTTATCAAAATAAGTGTCGTTTTAAGTAAATTTTTTATTGTTAAATAAGTGTCACTTTACACATTTTAATAAAAAAAATTTAAAATCTTTCATTTTTATCATTTATTTAATTTATCTAACATTATATAACATTAATTATACTTATTCATCTTTCAATAAAAAAATGAAATGTAAATAAGATTATTTATTTATTTATTTTCGTAATTAATATACTTTTATTTAAAATGATATTTATTAAAGAACAAAGAACAGAAAAAGTAAAAGAAACCACTAAAATTAGACCACTTGCATGATGTTGTCCTCATCAGAAGAACAATTTGAAAATGATTTGAATGACGGCACGCAATTGGATTTTAATTTTGACAAATTTGTTTCAAAAGTCTTCACGTGGTGGGGACTCGAAATTGATATCCCATAACTTGGGAGCCCATAGGTTGATACAAAAACTCTTAAAATCTAAAATTGAAAATTTTTTCATTTATCTTGATTTGGTTTGAAAGATGTATGATAATGAAGTTATATGAACAAATATGATCATCTTCTTTTAAGTTTATTTTTGGAATTTAATTTCTCTGAGGAACATTTGCATGCACACCCGAAATAAGAATTATTCTTCTAATTCACCTATTATATTTTCATATCATTTTAAATTTCATTTTCCCCCCACTCATTATTAAAGTTCAAGTGGCATCATAAATGATAAACCCAAAATCTTGCAACGTCAATATTAATGGATTAACAAAATTAAATTTGATTTGTATGAAAATCTTAAATGCATGCCTTGGAACGGGAATGCCAAAAAAAAAAAAAAAAAAAAAAAAAAAAAACTACTGAGGGAAAACCGTGTGATTATCGTAGTCGTTTCCTCCAAATTAATGACGATGTGTAAATGTTCCACTTCGCTACTTGCACGATAAGATTACTTTATTTAACTTTAAGAAATCCATTACGATCAAAATTTTTCTGATTTTGATTATTGAGAAGGATTTGTTATTAATTTTGTTGGTCCACAAGTCACTATCCCATATGTACGTATCTACACTAATAAAGTATTCCAAGTTTCTCAAAGATATCTTGTGGGAAAAGCATTTCTTAATCAAAGGATAATGATTGATCATTGTGACAAGATAAGTTTGGAATTCTGTATTCAACTAATTTATTTGTTTTAGATTCAAAGATGCTGTACTAGTCAAGACGACTGTTTAAGCTTTGCATCCCGTTGTTTTTCTAGCTCAAATATCTCCCTTTTTTTCTTAATAAAACATTTGATACAAAAAAATTTTGGTGTTGAGTTGACAAACAATGCAATTGGATCAACCAAGTGGTTAAGAATGAGTAAATGACATTGACTTAGTATGCTAGCTAGTATGCTTCTAACATAGGATAGATAAGTGATCTTACACAAATTGTAGAGAATTTGAGAGGTATTTTATTAAATAATAATGATTTTGCATAGCAAAAATAAAACCTGACCAATGTCTAAGAAAAGAAAATAGAACCCAACAAAAATTCTATTTGTGAAACTGATTTATATATAAAACATAAAATCGTGATTTTAATTTTTTATCACTTTTATTGCACATTGAAATCGCGATTAATTTGCAATTTCACATATGAAACGCTTCATAACAGACTCATTCCACATCAAGCTTTATTTTTGAGTCTGCTCATATGATAGATTTTATCTTGATCATGCTAATTAATCAGATAAGCTTCATACATTACAATAACATATATCTACTCTTGTGGAATGAACATAATAAACAAATGAATAAGACGAAAGAAAGTCTGAGCGAGTATGGATTTGGATTAACAATGTAGAGTTCCTCTTTGATTGTTTTCAAAGTCACTACTGTCCTTAATCCTTGTTCTTATTTTGTATTTGATCTTGAATCTTAACTACTATATAAAGCAAGCAGTCCCCTCAATCTTAATTCTAATATGATGGACAAGGAAAAAGAATCAAAAAAAGGGTAACTGATTTTTCCATTTGCTCTATTTAAAAAAACATTAATTGAATCCAAACGGATGATGATTACAAATCTAAGGATTATTATTGTCTATAACCAAATGGATTAATTCCATCTGCGGATCTACTATCAACTTTCTTTGTGTACTTACGCTGCCTTCTTTCTCTAGCGTAGATCACCCATAAGATCAATGATAACATTACAGCAACTGAGGATGTGAAGAAGCCAAGATACATCCATCTTGTGTGACGATCCAAATCTGGACAATAATCGTTACTAATTTCGCCAAATAATTCTTTAAGATAAGTTGAGTCTATCAAATCCACCACAAATGGCATCTCCGTGTACAATGCGCTGCTCACATTTACTACGGTCATCATTTGGTTGTAAGCCACTGGGGTTAGTCTGCCTCTTGTTGCACAATTCCCTGAGCCTGCTGATGTCTGGCAAACATAGTTTCTCCATACCTACATATCAGGGCAGGGAGAATGAACAAAAGGGCTGCTTAATTAGTTAAAAAAAATTTGAAGACATACCTGTGATGCATTCTTGAAGCTAAGTTCACCAACTGCGCATTGCCTGTCAGTGAGATTTGCATCGTAAGGGTTGCAAAGAACAGGCACCAATGGACCTGATTGATTATAGAACAAAGGTCCAGCATCTGGGGGAACGTCGGCATTGGAGACTTGAGTTATTTGCAGGTTAACAATGGTGATTTGGCCCATGATGACTCCCTTGGTCACTGCATAGATGTCTTGGGCGGTTTGATTATTTACTTTTGGGATTATACTTTCAAGAGCTGAATTGGCATTTGGATTTTGAAGCCATTCACCCATTGCAACGCATGTGTCTGCAACGACACTAGTTTAAACCATAGAAGAAAATGATCATTTCCATCTGGATTTAAGATGACAACAAATATAATTGCAAACTGCAATTTTTTGAACTTACTTATGCACAAGAAGAAACACTCCGCTCATTATAAATGTCAATGCTACCAGAATCCATCCAATGATTATCAAGCTGCAACCATGAAGTAATGCTTGAGCAGAGATATCAACAATAGAATTGAAAATTATTTGGAAGATTGAACAAACAAATGACTGCTTAATTTGAAGAACAATATAAGAGCAACTCACCAGTACATAATACACTGCAGCCCCAAAATGGAACATACTGCCACAAGCAAGTGAGCATAGAATTCGTTAACACAATGTAAAAATGGCAAATTACGAGCTTCTTTTCTGTATCTTGGCAAGAGAATTGACAAACTTACAGTATCCGAGGAGTGCCAAAATCAGCAAAGAAAAAGAAGCAATAATCAACGTCAATCTCCTGCGCAAAATCGAACAATAAAATAAAGGCAAAAACATCAGGGATCAATGAAAGTTTAGCAGCAAAGGAATCAATTGAACGGAAACAAAAGAACCAGAATAGTACAGGGGATCCAAGACATGGCGTATGTCATCCGAATTTGACTGAGTGACATCGCGAAATTTAGCCGATACATCATTGATTGTTTTCTGAATATCATCAATATTTGCCTGTATATCTTTCGGTAGTAAAGTTTGTCCAACGTTAGAATCCTTAGCAGCCAAGAGATTATCGAGCAAGTACTTGAGATTCACAATGACAGTATCTGCCTTGTGGAGAACAAAGCCGACAGTGTCCACAATGCTGTTCTGAAATCTCTCTTGCCCCGTGTAGAGATATGCAATCCCGGCTCTGACATTATAAAAGGAATCAGATTAGTCTAAAAACCTGTTTAATTATAAACTCAGTCATAGATTCAGGATGTAAAGAGACAAGAGAGGTCTAAAACGTTACATTGCTGCAAGGGTGAAAATAGTGAGGCAAATAACCGAAATAGCATAGGCAGCTCGAGAATAACCATAACTCTTTCTTCTGCAGCAGCAGCAGCAACAAATGCAGAGGCATAGCAGGTATAATCCAAAGACTAGGAACCATATAATGGCAATGATGATCGGTCCAACAGCAGAATATGCAACTGACTGTAATCAATTAATGGATCAAATTTGCAAGAAAATGCTTAAAATCTGAAATCCAATTCAGAGCTAATTATTACACCAGAAGATGAAAGTTGAAATCTATGATACAAGTGCTAAAACTTTTTGCACACAAAAATAAATTCTCAAATACTATTTGGTTGTTTCCAATTCCATGAGTCCCCCCAAAAAAAATCCCATTAATCGATGTAATTTTATGACAATAAACTTGTAAACATGAGCATTGATTAAGTTTGAATTTTGTAGAGAAAGACATGGGGAGGAACTGACAAATAAATAGTGGGAATCCGTAATGTTCCATCCACCGGTGTATAAATTAAAGCCATCAGAAGGGTCTTCCCTACGTGTTCTCTCCGCAGCCAGTATCAGATACGAGGAATTCTGGGCGGTTTCAGCTGCAAACCTCCTCGTATTCGGTTGGACAATCCCATCACGTTGTGTGTTCACATCAAGAAACTCTAAAGATTATCCAAAAAAAAAAAAAAACATATATAAATGCATTTGCAGAAGGAAGTACGTACATTAATTAATGTGAGCAATAACGAGGACAAGTGCATGCACGTACGTGTAAATTAAAGTAGTTATTCAATAAATGATAGGTCCAACGTCGTACCTGGAACTTTTACATCTTGAAGGAGGTGAATTTGATGATCCGCAGAAGCTCCATACGAGAGGGAAAAGAAGGTTGAAAAGATGAAGAACAAGAGAGGAAACAGGAAGATGACTAACGGGTTCCATTTCAGACATCTCATTTTTATTGCTGTTGTTTAATGATGTCTGAAATGTGCAGGCGGTGTTCGACACTAAAAAATTATTATGTCTTCTGCCATGCGAGAGGATAAAGGTGGGAAGGTAATCTTTCGTTTGCAGTTGTTGCGGTTTATAGATTTAATTGGAATCGCAAAAATGTAACAAACAGCCTAATTAGCATTTAGCATGTAGCTGTACGTTTATTAGAGGCGATGGATGCATGGTTTGGTCAGGTCAGGCCAGGAGTGCATTTCAATAATTTTATTTATGATTTGATGAAAACATTGCTATGTTTGGGTGGAATTTAGTCTCTAAATGCTCTTTTGCTGTGAAATTAAACAGGAAAGGGACATGATTTTGACATTGTTAGCCAAAGAATTATTGTCTGTCATCCAAGAATTTCCAACGAAAGAAGGAAATTTTTTTTATGGGAGTTGTCTTCCCATGTTCAATTAAAAGGGTGAAATTCACACAGATCATTTCCTATTTTTCTCAGAAATCGAAAATGTAATGACATTGAACCTTTTCCACTGCTTTGATATGATTAACAACTTGCTTGACTTTTTTTGTAAACAAGTTTAACAACAAAGGTTGTTGAAATGTGCTGTAAATGGAAGATATTACAACAAAATCATAACTGAATTGAAGTGACAATGTGGCATTAAGGAACAAATGTTGGAAAATAGCATATTCTAAGAAAATTTTTTTGTAGGTTGTTGAGTTTTGCTTTTGTTTGACTATAAGACTATTAAGTAACTTTAAGCGCAGTTAAGCAGATTATTTCACTCATTATATAACCAAAAAAAAAAATTTAAGATATTTTTTTATTTTGCTATTTTTGGCTAAAATAGGTGTGTTACAACCCATAAAAAACGGAAAGTTGGTGAAAAATATAAATTTCACTTTTTTTACACATTTCGTTAGAATACATGTTCACGTTTCAGATGTTTGCAAACAAATTATTATTTTTTTTACAATATTCACTAGAATGCATGTTCATGATTTGGGTGGGTGCAAAAAATAGTACAAAAAAAATCAAAATAAATGCGTTTTGGATTTTGCTATTTTTTTTACTAAAATACGTGTGTTATAATTCATGAAAAATAGAAATTTTGCAAAAAATTATTAATTTTAATTCTTTTGACACCGTTCACAAGAATCCAAGTTTTCAATTGATGTGAAGGAAAAAATAGTAGGAAAAAAAGTCAAAATTTATATTTTTTTTAAAAAAATTGTCATTTTGACCAAAATACGTGTGATATAACCCATGAAAAATAAAGGTTTGGTGAAATTTTTAATTACCACTTTTGCGACATCTTTGACAAGCATCGAGGCCCTAGCTGCTGATGTTAGGCCATGTTACCTCATTTGAAAAATATAGACCAATTAATGGTCAGAGCTACTGATGTTTTTACCAATCTCCAAGGTCATAGGTTATTGATGTTAAGCCTATTTACCTTATTTTACACTCTTGGCTTTTCTTTGGCATGGCAGTCATTTGCACATTTTTCATAATACTTTCAAAACAGGCCAATAAATGCTGATGTTAGGCTATTTTGCCAAATCATTTCTTTCAAATCTTAATTCCAATTTGTTTTCCTCAATTTGGATGATAGCTTTGAACAGGACCTAGCTCAGAAGCCAGTTTTTTTTTTTTAAATAAAAATCTTAATATATATATATATATAGCAAAAGACGGTGCAGGATATACCCACGCATACCGTTACAAAGTACGGGAAAATTTCGAGTACACCTCCATTACATGAAGACCTAGTAAAGTGTGTAAAGGAAAAGAGAAAAGCATTATTTTCGACAAGCTCGAGAATAAAACCTTTCTATTTTCCTACCTAAAATTATAGACTGCACAAGAATAAATGTGGAGTACTTCCTCCATTTACACCAAAAGATTATCTCAAAAAGTCCCTTAAATGAAACTAGCAAGGAGAGAAAATTGTGTCCGAAATTCCGCCCAATAGTTCATTCTGTACGGTTTTCCTACTCCGACTTAGGAATGCAGCTTTCCAAGCACGTCAGAAATCCCATGTGGAGGCATTTGTCAAGCCAGCAAAACATTTCAGTGTGCACGAACATGATCACCAATCCAACATCTCAACAAAAACAATAAATAAAAATGGCCAAACTGATGTTAACTTCAGTAATCAGGGGCCATGCTATAACTAAATGCAAGTTTTGAAAGCCCAATGACAGCTCAAAACAAATCGACATCAATATGAGTATCGGAATCAGAGTAACAAAACTCCAGAGCATTCCTCCTTGCCTCTTTCTTTTTATTTTTCCTTGAGCTCTGTTTTTCATATATCTCCTCTTTGGAATGGGAGCGAAGGTTATACCTGCTTGGTTTAACTGGAGTTTGTGTTTGGAGTTCCTGTCGAGTCACTTGCTCCTCAAATTGGACTTGCACCATTCTGTTGTCCCTTTGACTATCATCCACAATGAGCATCTTACCATGATCATCATCAGGTTTTGGCCTTTTCGAGTCCAGCCAGTGCATTCGCAAGAGAGGCGCTGACTCAGTTCTTAGAAGAGTGGCTGCACTGGATGTCTCTTCTTTGGGTGGATCAGTTACCACAACCAACTGTAGGTTGTTATCCACCCCATGGACTACCTGCTCCTCCACAGGATTTTCCTGTACAATTATTGTGGGATCGAAAACAACTAACTCTAGTCCAGAAGTGACGATCTTGCGTTGAGTCTCAGATTTATTTTGCTGCCCTTCTCTTTGACTATGCAACCCTGCATTTTCAGAAACTATTGCTGCTGGACAAATCCCATCTGGATTTTCCTTTGATGATGCCTCAATCAGAGGGTTTCTTACAGCATCTTTCTTTCCCACCTCTGTCTGTGCATCTGACATATCTGAGGTGTCCGCTGCATCTGACATATCTTAGGGTTTCTCAAAATCTGCTACACATTGTGCTGCACTTGTCCACATGAACATTGTCTTATGCTGTTTCAGTTGCACATGATTTGCATTCACATTAGGAGTAGTTGAAGTCATTTTCACACACACTCATCTTTGCATGTTCATAATCGGGTTGAATGCAAAAAAGGGTACAAAAAAGGTTAAAATCAATGAATTTTTAGATTTTGCCATTTTTTGCTAAAATATGTGTGTTATAACCCATGAAAAATAAAAAGTTGGTAAAAAATCTAAATTTCACTTTTTTGTACATTGTTCATTAGAATACATGTTTGCAATTAAGATGTGTGCAAAAAATAGTAGGAAAAAAGTCAAATCAATAACTTTTTTGACTTTGTTATTCTTTAAAAAAATACGTTTGTTATAACCCTTGAAAAATAGAGGTATGATGAAAATTTTGATTTTCATTTTTTTACAATATTCACTAGAATGCATGTTCACAATTGGGGTTGGGGCAAAAAACAGTACAAAAATTCAAAATCAATGTGTTTTTGGATTTTGCTATTTTTTACTAAAATACGTGTGTTATAACCCATAAAAAATAGAAATTTGGTTAAAAATTCTAAATTTTAGTTTTTTTGACACAATTGACAATGATTTAAGTTCACAATTGATGTGGATGAAAAACATTAGAGAAAAATCAAAATCAACACGTTTTTTACGTTTTCATTTTTGACCAAAATACTTGTATTGTAACGCGTGAAAAATGAAGATTTTGTTAAAATTTTTCATTCATTTACACTGATGGCCAATGTAAAAGGGGAGGGGATATGGCCACCCACCAAGATTTAAGAACTTTTTTTTACTTGAGCAAAAAAATGATACAGGATCTTCTGTCCAAGATTTTGTTTTTCTTATTCTGTCTTAATTAAAATTACGTCGTAGGGTTCACTAATCTCTTGGTTATGGTCTAATAATTGTAAAGTAATTTTAATGATATTTATGCATTTAGTCTCTACTTTTAATGAAACTACGTAGTTTTGAATGTTAGACAGAATAAGACATGATAAATATTATACAGAAGATCTGGTCTCCAAAAAAATATACAGGTGTTATAATCACAATGTATGCATTCAAACATTCCATAAAAAAAATTGGTAAATTAGATAAAAAAATAAATAATTTTGTTATAATTTTTTAATGCGAGTATTGTTATAATTTAAGTATGAGTGATAAAAAAATTAATCAATGTGAAGGATGAATTTACAATTTTCCAAAATGAAAATACAAGCAATATATGACTTCCAAGATTTAGTTTGTTTCATAATTTTACGCCCCATTTAAGGGAGTATAGTTAGAGTTGATCTCCTATTATGATAGAGGTTCGTAAATGCAATAAGAAAATAATCACAATTTTAACGATTGTATATGTTATTAATTATCCAAAAATGTTCATATATAACGATTCACATAATTTTTTGTTTGGATATAACTATATACAATGCAAGATGTTTATATATGCAAGGTGCATTTGAGATTTACATACATACATACATTCATTCACGTCAATAATTTTATTCACACAACACACAAAATACGACCAATTGTAGTTTTGAACAACTTCGTCTCTGAATCTTCGTGCAGCCTGCATGCCCTCAGATTAATCTCAACTTTAAAGCATTAATTCTTTTCGTCTACATCAAGATACAGAAGTTTCATAGAACTTGCACGTCTGGAACTCAATCAAATTAATTTAATCCGTATTTAGTCATATTTCGTCTAATTTAATCCGTCCCCTTCAGTGGTAGCAGTTTCCAATTTCCAATCCAAAACTCATCTAATTAAATTACTATTCTGATCAATTAAAGTCAAGCTGTCAATGTCCAGTGTTACGTACATAGGAAAGCACCACCGAGTTCAGATCATTTGTCCAATATTTATCAAATCTTATTCTGTCTAACGTTTAAAACTATGTAGTTTCATTAAAAGTAGTAACTAGATGCATAAATATCATTAAAATTACTTAAAAATTATTAGACCCTAACCAAGAGATTAGTGAACCCTACGATATAGTTTTAATTAAGATAGAATAAAACAGACAAAATCTTAGACAGAAGATCCCGTGTGACCACCATGCATGCATGACTTACATCTGCTAAGATTATTCCTAAACTTAGCTAGATTCGATAATTTTTTGAAGCCTTCAAAGCACCCTTCTGTATGCATATTTTCCCAGAAATTAACGTTGGCAAAAGCAGGAGGTGGATATGAGCGTTCACGACACTGAAAAATTCTATATCCTCATGAATCATGATACGACTAAGGAGTAAGGAGTTGTTGTCTTCCTCGACTTTGTGAACGAATAATCTGCATAGCATGTGTGTGTACACACACACTTGAAGAATGATCTCAGCTTTCTTTTCTTCTTTCTTTTTATTTTTTTTGGGGGGGGGGGGGGGGGGGGGGGGGGTGTTAAGATTTTTCTGCAGATGTGAAACATCCTGAAAACTTGTAATGAGTTTATGAATGTTCCATGGCCTAATTAACGAGAATCAAGATGATTCTGATTAGAATATTAATTGTTAGGATTATTTTGATATATTTTTGAAATCTTGTTCCTTATACATAAGATGATTTTTCATTACTTACACGTTTTATATTAGGAATCAACAATCCAACAGCAAATAATTAATATGGATGAAAGCTAATATTTTTTACGCTAAAAATATGTGGTTTGAAGACAAGTTGGAATTCATTGTGTCTCAAAATTTGCTGACACAAATATAATTTTGGTTTTCAAAACTTTAAATAATAACACTTGATTTTTAATTATTTTAGACTACTAGTTTCAATATATGATTAATATAAGATAATTCACAAATTTTCTTTGTTGATTAACAAAAGTTGTTATATGTTCAACACGCATATGTCAGTTTCCTATTGTTTTCTCTAATAAAAAACAATTTTTATATAAAAAAAGTAAGTCCCTAATCAACTATGAAACTTTTGTTTTTTTTTTTTTTTTTTGCACAGTAGAAAATTGATCACTAACGGATATATGACAACTTTTATCACTTAATAAAGAAAATGTGTGAATTATCTTATATTAGACTTACACAGACATACCGTCCTAGTCCGCGGGAGCAGTTTCCAATTTCCAATCCAAAACGCAATCTTTATTATCCTCAAAGTCAAGGTCCAGATTCGAGTCCCTCGTACATATATGCTAAATGACCAGGATGACTTAGATCGATCGGCTAATATTAATCCTAAACTTAGCTAAATTTAGTAATCCTTGAATTAATCCTTTAAAGCACCGCATATTTTCCCAGAAATTGAAGTTAGACAAAAGGGAGGACTGTGGACTGAGGAGGTAATATGAACATTCACGACACTAAAAAATACTCTCTCGTCCTCATCATATATACGAATACGAAGTTGTAGTTGTCGTTGTCAACTGTGTACATACGAATAATCAGCATAGAATGTGTATACGCATACACTTTAAGAATGAATGAATGAATGATCTAATTAAGCTTTTAATAACTGTTTCTTGGTCAATAATATATATACATACAAATATACAATGCTCCCCCTCAAGGGGTTAAAATACTAAATACGATCTTTAGTATTTTCAGTAGTGCGTGCTCTTAATTAAGAATAAATAATAACAACTTTAACGTTAAAAAAATGAAAACTGAAAAAACACGCTTGCTCAAATGAAAGCAACATCATTCGGATATGTACGTAATCTTGAGCAAATTAATTAACTAGCTTGTACTTGTAGTAGTCAAATAATTAATTAATGTAGTCTATTTCTGACCGCTTGGTTAATTATTCTGCATTATCCGCATACCGCATATGAGATGTATATGATTTACTTGCTCATGCATAGTTTTACACCAGTTGATGGGAACTAACTTCATATATGTAATTGCGAGTTAAATCGCAATTTAAAAAACAATGGTAAAAATGGTAAAAAATTAAAATTATTATTTAACGATGGTTTTATATACGAACCAATTTCAGTGGAGTTTTTGTGAATTTTACATATATATATATATTTCTATGTAGCCCTTTTACTGTAATACAAACTGTATGTATAGTTCTTTTCCAGCCATTCATTTATTTGATAATTTATTGCTAAAACTTGAATTAACTAACATGTTTTCAAGGTACGTAGTCCATCGATCTCCCTCATTTATGTTATCCTTTTGTCATTTCAAATATTTGTCCTTACTATAACTTATATATTCAATGCACCTTTAGCTAATTTATTGTATCTCTCTAACTATTCGATGGTGGATTCAAAAATTATAGGTATTATCATTAAAAGTTTTATCTTAATTCTTGAGAATCGAAATTCTAATATTTTTTAAGATTTGATAAAAAAAAAAATTAATTTTTTACACCCCTATCTGTCACTGCTAACGAGATTGTTGTCATGTCCAATTATTGTTACGTTATATTTAATTTCTTATATATCAATGTCGTGGATGCATGCTGGAATCTTATGTAGTAACAATAAATAATAAAAAAAGAGTCATAAACATAACCTGCGAAGTAAAAACAATTTGCATGAATATTCAGTTACTTGTGATGTAATCTAACAAACATAATTACATAAATAGTTTTAATTGTTGTCAAAGATTTTTCCGACATTAAAATAGTCAAAATTCTTCCTTTGCTACCGCATAATTTTCTATAGTAATATATTCTATATATCCCACAATGTTAACATGTCAAATTTGCGTTATGACCAGGATTTCGTTATCAACATCATCAAACACATTTCCTTCCCTAAATTAATTAATTAAAATATTTAGTAAACGCTATTATAATATTCCCAATATATACAAACAACTTCATTGCGGCGGGCTGATCTGAGGTTTTCCCGTCGTAGTTCCTATATAAACCATCACGCGGCAACCATAGTATTATTTGTCAAACAACATTTTCACATTATCCCAAAACTCAAAACAACGTTAATTATGGAACAATATTCATCAGGCACTGTCCCCTTAAGCTCTAGTGCTCGTGGTTGGGTCGAACGAATTAGTAATATCTTCAGAAAAGAAATTGCTATTAACATCGATCATCTCCCTCCTGTTTGTGTTTTTGAAGTTCCCAAAACCATCAGTGTTCATAGACCCGAAGCTTATACTCCTCAGATCATCGCTATGGGGCCGTACCACCATTTAAGGCCGGAGCTCTATCAAATGGAGAGGTTCAAACTCGCAGCCATCAAAGCAATTTCCACCCCGGAACAAATTTTCAATTTCCAACATCTTGTGATCGAAAAGTTGAAGGAAATGGATCCTTACACTCGGGCATGTTACAACAAGTTCATGGACTATGATCAAGATACCTTGGCTTGGATTATTGCTATAGACGGTTGCTTTTTCCTCCATATTGCAAATTCTTATCTTGTACAAGATGATAACACGGATAAAAGATTGTTGGACAACACTATCATCACCAGAGATCTTATGATGCTCGAGAATCAAATGCCATTTATTCTGTTGAAGGAAATTCGCAAGTCAATTCGTGTCTCTAACGTTAGCGATGGACAAGAAGATGTCGAGTTGATATCTATGTTGCTTCAATTATGCGAAGTGCAATCTCCAATTAAGTTCTCAGTTGATAAGACGAATTCAAATCGTTTCCACAGGCCTCTTCATTTGTTAGATCTTATGTATCATATGATTGTTGCTGTTCCCAGTTACGTTTCCGGTCCTTTAGGCAATTCCATTCAAGCAGTGCCATTGTATTCTGAATTTAGGAACCCATCGCTAACCTCTTCATCCTCGGACTCCTCGTCCAACTCAACTAGGGAAGAAGATCCAGATCCAGATCTTGTTCATAATAATTTGGAGGCGATTCTTGAATTGGTCGACTCCTTCGGGACAAAGCGTACCCAAAACATTCTTAAGCCTGTCCAGGTTGTCTCGAGTATTCCATGGTCAAGTATTTCTGGGATGCTCAGGAAAGGCAACTTACGTAATGGAGAGCAAAATTCGGAGGATGATGAGATTGCCATTCCATCCGTATCTTATCTTTGGCGCTACGCTCAGGTGCAATGCCAACCCTTTATTGGGAGCATCAACGAAATCAAATTTGTCGAAAACGAAGCAGCTTTATACCTTCCTGTCCTAAACTTAAATGCAAGTTCCGAAGTCATATTGAGAAACTTGGTGGCTTACGAAGCAGCCATGTCCAAATCAAACCTGGAATTTGCTCGATACATTAATCTCATGAATGGAATTGTGGACACTGCTGAAGATGTGAAGTTACTTAAACAAAATGGTGTGATAATGGGGTCTCTAAAGGATGAGGAAATTGCAGACCTGTTCAATGGTATGAAAAGATGCTATGTGAGATTGGATCAAAAGTCTAACATGGAGATTGCAATTGAGAAAGTGAACAAATATTATGATAAGAAGTTGGTGGTGAGAATGGTGAGACAATTGAAGAGGAATTTGTATGCTTCATGGAAATGTCTGGCTGTGATGTCCACTGTGGCCCTCTTTCTTGTGCTCAGTTTGCAGACATTTTGCGAGTTCTATCAATGCCGCAACATGTGGAACTTCACTAATCATTCATCATAATCTCAGTGATGAAAATCAAATACATTGTATTAATCCTATAGCTAAGTCTGGCTTATTAAATTGAATTTATTTATTCTTTATCGATTTATTTATTCATTTTTGTATTCTGTTACCAAGGTATATGTAAAAAGCACAAAAAAATTGAACTTGTGTTTATGTATATTGATTTCTGCCTTGTTTCAATTTTTCTCATCACCAATTTATTTTAATTGCAGCTTTTTTTCATATCCATTCATAATTTTTTTTTACTGTGTAAGAATTAATTTTGTATAATGAAAAATATAATTATTAATTAGAATTCAAAATTAAATAGTAAAAGAAGTCAAAATTAATTAATTAGAATTTTAAAAAGTTGAGAAAACAAAGGAATTTGAACAGAAAACAACGTTAGTTATTGAGTGTAGCAAATGAAAGAATTTGAACTGTAATTAAACAACATTAGTGATCATGGAGAGTAGCCCATGAATTCTATAGAATATTTCATCGTTCATTTCAAATTAAACACCTATCATGCTATTGATTTTGAACTCATAACACAAAGTTATGCTCGTTCAAAATTAACCATTTCGCATTTTTTCGCCTTTGCATTGATTCTACCCAACCCGGTCAATGCATCTCATTGGATGTATATTACAAAGTATCAAAGAATATCATATTCTAACATAACTTGCCACCTTACTATGCTTTCTTTCCATGTCAAATTATCAATATAATTGAAAACAAAACTGAATAAAAGACAGTTTTAAACACAATCATGCAATTATTATATTTCATCCCTAGCATTGTTTAAGTACATAACTAAGCCTATTGCCTATTGAGGTTTGCTACCGGTACAATTGAGGTGATCAGCCCACAGTTGAACTTAATATATATTTCCTTTTGTTTTTTTGCAAGTGTGTTAGGTGTTCAATATTCATAGCATGAAATTTAAATAAAAAAAAAAAAAAAAAAGTGCAATGATAGTAAATATATATGTCCAAAAAATCAGGATATAATGTTTTGGTGCATTCATCTTTTAGATTGATTAATGTTTGATATACACGAAATTTCATAGTACTAGTTCATGGGTAATAGACAAGATAGAAGAAGCCTACTTTGATATACACTGAAATACTACAAACTTTAATAACTTCGATGTACTCACTTAAAAAAGAGTTTATTTGAGAATTACTTGGTTAATGTTTAACTGACATACAATTCGATTTCGGTCCCTCTCACTTCTTGACTTTGCTTCTTCTCCCCTTGAGAAACTAACACAATTCTCACGTTCTTTATTTGAAAATTCAACATATTTAGTAAGACAATGTAACTTTCTTCGAAGTCGCGAATGGATTTTCTTTTCTCTTATCTTCCCAACAATTCAATTTCATGATTGCTTTTTCTTTTTTTTTTTTACAAGACAAGACCAAAAAAATGACTTTAGAATTTAGATTGCTTTTGATTTTTTGTGTTTGAAGACAAGACAAAACAAAATGTATTGACTTTTCATAGTGGATACTGGATATGGTTCACATGGATAAACGTAAACCCAATCCACCAATTAATATTCAAATGGAATATCCTGCATCAATATATATATTTTTTTCATTACCTATATATTCTAACCTATTTTTCTTTTAATATTTATCTATGCATGATCCAACTGGGTAATGAGGAATAGAGAAAGAACCCATCTATCTATGGGTTGATCCAACTGAATCATGAGGAGATGGAGGGAGAAAACCTATCTTACATATTAGAAGATTGCATGACACAAAATTTGAAATTTTCAAGCAGGTCATGAGATTTGATCTCATGACCTACCCCAACCAAATCTTATCTGACCATTCTACACAATTCTTACATGGGATTTTTTTTTTTTTAAGAGTAAAATAATTTACCATTTTGCCACGTTGTCTTCTCCTTAATCCTTGTATGATTTGTTAAAAAAAAAATGTAAGATAAATGTTATTGTGATTATAAGAAAAAAAAATAATGAAAAATAAAAGCATTTGGATTACAACATAAAATATTGTTCTTCCGTCATCATGCATGCATCCTCAACTCAACTGATGATTACTTCAAGCCCGAAGGAAAAATAGTAGCTTTGATTCTGGGCCCAAGAAGTCATGTTCTGTTCCAAAACATCCGGACCATAGCACATCGATACATTGCCAGCCGATGAATTTGCTCCATCTATTTGGGTGAATTTGTAAACGCATTATCTTGCTAAAAATTAGGGACTAAGACTTTTCAGTTTTAAGTTTTTTTTTTTTTTTTTTTTTTAAGAAAGAGCTGCTACAAAAATCTAATTTACATGTCCAATAATAACAGACGTTAAAGACAAAACTAAAATTAACATAAAATTGCGAGTATTATTACTTCAATTACTTGTAACATGACCTCGTTTCACTAAATCTAGAGACTAAAAGTATAAATATCATTAAAATTACTTTATAATTATTAGATCTAACCAATAGATGAGTAAATACGACGTAATTTGACGTAATTTTAATTTAAACACAATAAGATAGAAAAAAAATTTGAATATAAGATATCGTGTTTTAAGTTAGTGCTCATTTAACCCAAAAAAAAAGTTAGTGCTCATTTGCCAGAAAAAAATGCAGGATCAATATGTATTTGTTTTCCATTCTTTGGGCTTTGACTGGTCAAGAATATACGCTGAGGTTGAGAATAAGGACATGGTCAAAGTCAAAAAAGGCCACCTAGGCAAAGAGAAGAAGACAAAGATTATGTTAATACTTAATAGTACTACTAAGTACTTGTAATAGAACACAATCATAATAATGGTACCTTGTTTAGGATACGATTTCCTTTTATATTTGTGTGTGCTTTTACCAAAACAAGCAAAAGTACTTGCTTAATTATGATCATCATGCATTTGTAATTCTACACTAAAAACACCAAAGCTTGCGTTAGTGTCCAAGACTTTTTTGGATTAATTGTGGCCAACTAATTTCCTTAGCATAACGACTAGACTCTTGTCAAAATATTTATAAAAAAAAAAAAAAGTGATCAAGTTTTAGGGTCCACCGTCCATATGCAAATGAACTTGCAGTACATTAGGGGTGTTAAATTCACGAGCTACTCGCGAGTAGCTCTGTCAACTACTAGACTCGAATTCGGTTTGATCGAGTTAGCTCAGAATACATACGAGCATATATATATTTTTTATTTTTAATATTTATATTTATGTTTTAGTCTCTGTAGTTTAATAAATTATAATTTAATCTATTTATAATTATATTTTAGTCCTTAATTTATAGTAAATTATAATATGACCTCATTAGATTTTAAAAGATTACAAATACATCCTATAATTTTTATAAAAAAATAATAATAATAATAATATAATACTCGAGCTCGATTGGGCTCGTTTGGAGCTCGAGCTCGATCGCTCTTAGTCGAGCTCGAGTTCGAACTCGATCTCGAGTAGGGTATTTTTTCAAAACAAGCTATTCGATTAGGGGTGTACTCGAACTCGACTCGGCTCGATTACACCCCTACTCTGCATACTTAAAACATTCAAAGTCAGCATTTGGTTGAATCTAAGATTAGGCTCAATTGTAGGAGAATTTAAGCCGTGAGGCTTAAACTTTTCTTTATTTCATTTTATAGATATACGCTCAAATATATTTAACTAAAATCATATCAAGCTTAAACTTTTCTTTATTTCATTTTATAGATATACGCTCAAATATATTTAACTAAAATCATATCAAGTAATTAATTAACGCTGAGAAATAAGTGTTAAATATACATCATGAAACACGTATTGAAATATACAATGAAACGGAAGATGCATTATGCATTGACAAATTCTATACCTAACCGACTTTACCATGGAGGATTGTTTATAATTTATAAGGCAAGATTTAACTACTAATTAAAGTTTGGATTTTCTTTTTTCCCGATACACGGCAGTCAGTATATAAATTAGGATGAATACAACAAACAACGGCTCTATAATCATGACTTGATGAATTGAGAATGAATCGTACAATTATAGTGATAATCTCAAGAAAAACAAATGTACAAAACCATAACTTGGAATTGGGGAATCACGTGATGCCATTAAGACAAAACACCCCGACCAAGTTATTTAATTAACCCCAAATATGAGGGATAGATGGAGGATTCCTTTTCGTTTCAAACTTTCAATTGTTTTTTTTTTTTCTTTCCTTTAATTAATTAATTTGGGGAAGAGGGAGGGGAGACTTGGGGGGAAGGAGGAAGTGATCATCATCGGTCAAAAACTCAAAGTACTAATTAAGCACTGATAAAATGTTACAAAATACTTATTATTAAAATTAATTAATTTATAGTACGTACGTAAGAAATTCCAATAATTAGCTTAGCATAGAGGTGATCTTTGAGGAACTCTTTTCCTCCTACTCATCATCATGCTTGTAGCAATGTCTTCTTCAGTTATTTTATTTACTGATCTTCCACACACGTATAATCCGCTTCTTTTCTTTCTCACAAAATCTGTGCAAATAAAGCTCATATTATTCTCAGACCCTGATGACCCTGATGAGGAGCTTAATGGCTCGTCACAGTCCACGATTGTTGAGTGAGGAGTTTCATTGGTTATTTCATCATCGCCGCCGTAGTAGTAGTCTTGAGGGATGAAGAAATCCGGGCCAAGTTGTAAAGTTTTGCATGTTCTTAGAAATGGAGAGAGGTCCTTGTAGTGTTTCAGCACAAAATCAACCTGATTATAACCATTAACAATACTTACACATTCAACTCTGTGTACGTAGTTGACAATAATTAATCTAAATGTTAAGATACAGAATTATTCATGTCTAACATATATATATATATAGTTGCACTTGCATGCCATATTCATAAAACAGTTCATTTCCTAAAGAAAACGGAGAATTACGTACGTACCTTGCACCCAAGAGAGCAATGACTAAAGGGTTCTTGGAGGCATCTATCACAGGAAGTGCAAAAATTCCCAGACCCTTTGAATTGCCGGTTTTGAGGTCTTTTCTTGATGAAAACAACCTTGGCACTATTTATGGTGTAAGCCTGCAGGTTTAATTTTACAATCAATCAATTATGATCTCAATTATATATATAAAATTAATGCTTTAGGAAAGTTGAACTCAAAAAATAACTGCATGCGATTCGAATAATAGGTATGATTTAGTACTAGTAGAATATTAATTTACTTGAACGTTTGAGCAGTCTATGAGTTTCTCTAGGTCTTCCAATCGAACCACATCATGATAAACATAACGACGAACTTGAAGAAGCCTGTGAGAACGATGAGACATGACGCAGTGTGGGCAAATACTAACACAGCAATCCAAACAACAAATATTTTTCTCATTCTTCTTTGCAGTTTCATGTATTGAACATGGCACGAAGAATTTCTGCACATAAAGCGCCTCCAACCATGCAGGCTTCTGATATCCCTACAAGACATGAAATGATGATGATATTCCCAGCAAAATTAAGCTCAATTCCCTAATAAACTCTAACCATTATTTTAAAGAAGAAGAAAAAGATGGAGTTGATCATCATCGATCAACTTTTCAAGATCACTCAGAGAGAGAACCTACCATGATCACTTGAAGGAGAACCCTTCAACGGGCGAATGAATAGTGGATGATTGGATGGTAAGGCAGTAGGGTTAGTAATGCAGAAAGAGAAAGAGGGCTTAATAAGTAGGGCAGCATTGATGGTGTTACCGTATTTATGGAGTGTCACAAGAGAGGGAAGGACATATATTTATTTCTTGATTGGATACAACAACATTTTATCAAAAGAGATAAGAGTATCAATTGTCCTTTCTTAATTAGTGCTTGTTGTGTGTGTGTATGATGGAGTAAATAAAGAAAGCGAGTAAGATATGAGGGAGAACGTGGGCGCTGTTCCCATGTCTCCCATACCCAACTTCCCCCCATTAAACTGTTAGTTTTCTCATCTCCTTGTGTTGAGAGCTTCAATACTTTTAAACTAAAATTAACCAGTTCTTGTTTTTTGAGCAACCCCATGAATTTGTTTACTTATTAATTACTTTCAAAACTTAATACTATTTTCTTTTTCAATCGCATTTATCGGTAAAATAGGGTGGAGGTATTATAGCTACTTGCATGATCTTGATTCTTGCACAAAGTCAGAAGTTAAAGAGAAATTTGTCCTCAATTTATTTGTATAATCTATATGATGTTGATGGATGTATAATTAACCCGAATTAAAATTTAGAGTTTAATTTTTTCAAAACATTTTCCTGGCCATCCACTTACTAAAAGGGTTGCATCGATCGTGTAATGATAGTTATGGTCTTTTAAAATTAAGTTTCCTGGTTTTTTGTAATTTTGAGTACTTTAATGATAATATTTGAAGGCTGATTGAGGGTTAAATTTTGCCAAAGATCAGTTTGATTAGAACATTTTTATCTCATTTTAACCAATTACGTTTCATATATACTTTCGTGTGCTACTTAGATTTAAACTATGATTGAAAGTTCGTGTAAAGACCAATTTAACTTCATGGTTTTCTTGGAAACAAAAGTCAATTCAGTATTAAGTAACTCGGTTTGTAAACAGAAACTTTAATTAAGGAACTAGTTTTAAGTGGACCAACTACATCGTCGATCTTGCAATTTCTTATAAAAGTGAGCCTGCAGGATTATAATCATTATTATTATATTTTAGTCAATAGCTAATTGCGTAACATATATAGTAAATGTAACTGTTTCTTGTAGAATTTTCCACCAAAGAAAAGCAAGAAAGGAAAGTGGGAAAAAAAGGGAAAAAATTACGCAAATTTGATGCCTCCCAAGTTAACAATAATAATTTGTATTTCCCCTTTTCTCACGACCCTATACGCATGAATGGCTCTATATATATTCGGAAATTTCATCACTTTCTTGTGTCTTAAGTCAATCGAAAAAAGAATTTAAGAAATAATCCTAAAAAAATGAAAGAGAAAATCTAGGCAATAATAACTAAAGAAAGAAGATCACAATAGTTTCTATTTTCTCTTCCATTTGATTAACGATAAAATTGAGGTGTATTAATAAGAACATAATTGAAACTTTCTTGATTTTTTTATTGAAATATGAAAATGGACACTTATTTAAAAAAAAAAAAAGTGGTAATTAGGACAATTAAAAGATAACGGATGAAGTATATGCAAAGGAACCATTTGAAATGATGAGACTTATTGTTTCTCCATGCATGGTTGGGTCAAGCTTGATTTAAAGGAGTTTTTATGCATTGTATCTGGTGTTATATATTGACTTGATCACTTAATTCTGATAGGGCGCCAGAGAGCAGACATGTAGGAGGAAAGTCGGTTTTTGGGAAATCAAAAATGGCAACAATGCACAACCACTCCACTAATGCAACAATTCCAGCTAAAATATTACTACTATACATGCTTTGCTGCAAATGAGGTTTGTACAGACAAAACACAGTTCATTGGGCACTAGTAATTGTTTGAGAAATTAATAACTTGAATATACACATAGCTGATTAGTTAATGAGTCATGATTTGCTAATTTTGAGGAACCATTGTTTGTTGTACGCCTTTAAACTTAACCAACAGCTGCATTGGAGTTTGAATGTTTTATCAACAGATTAATATTCTATGCATGATTTCAAATCTCTGTATATATATATATATATATATAATCATGATAGCCAATAAGTGCACGTACTATTTATGTGAAAAATAATTCTTCTAGCTATCAAACACATATATCCTGGCTTTAATATCCTCTGGATCGGAAAGTTCAAATTAAAATTTTCTTTCTTAATTTTTGTAATGAGTAATTTATAAACTTCGAAGATATATCAAACTAACCTTAATTATATATAATATGGCCTAGTCAAAATCAATAATTGAGCTCAAACAACACTTTTACCAGACAAAGCTCACAATAACATGAATAAAGGAGCTAGTTCAATCTATAATTATATAGAGAGCTTTATAGAAAAATCTCATTTTAGGGAAGATATTAAATAATAATGATAATAATGTATCCATTTTTAGGTTAATACCCCCATGAATTCTCTCTATGGAGTATGAAAATGCATATTTTGGTTTTGACTTCGCTCTCGCTATGATTTCTGAAAACTTCAATTTTTAATCCATGCATGCATGCATGCATTGTTATGATTTGAAACTTAATTTGTTGGTTAATTGGTGTCCATTTACTTTCAGGTATCTATTTAGTTTGACATGTAATTATTAAGATTAAGGTATGTAGATACACTTTAGAACTGTGTATTGATGGCCGAACATGCAATCATGCATCGACATCGATCGGACATAGAGAGAAATTAGTTTTACCGATCAAAATAGAAATTTTAACAGAATTTATTTAGCGGACCAAGACGATGGCAAAGCTAGTTTTCTGTGTTAGTATATGCGCAACTCTCAAGAATAGCTTGCTGTTTGTAATGTGAGCTTCGAATTCCAAGTCATTCAATCAATCCCGGCCGCTGCGTTCCAAACTCCATGCATGCAAACCTAGACTTAGGTTAGAGTCCAAGAAAGCAAAGAAGAATGCACGAGGGTGATTATATAAACATCCAAACAATTCCAGTTTTATCGGAATGAACATTGCATATTGATTGAAATAATAATTTACCAATCAATTAACGCTAATCTGAATGCCCATGCCCAGACCAGCCAAAAGTTTCTGTGGATTGTTTACAGTGATGAATAAGGAATCGAAATGCGATTCTTATACCATCAGTACTTTCCTATCAACTATAACTAGCAATTCAATTCAATTCAATTGTAACCATAAGAAACATGTTAGATTAATCCCTTTAGGGATCGATGCAAGTACAACAGTGACAAAATTCGAATTCCATAAATGCAAGAAGAAGAAGAAACAAAAAAGGGCAGCGTTGCCAACCCATGTGATCTTACGATGTTGCTAATGGAAAAAAAATTAAAACGCCTGCATTAATCAATCTTTTCGTTTGTGGGTTTTTTCGGGGGATTTGATGCAATCTTAACCACGTAAGTAATGAAGCTCACGTGGGGAGAATCCAATGAACCGACTTTGATAATATATGAGAAATCCTCCATTTTGTCTGTCAAAAAAGCCTCGGACTTGCCAAATATTCCTCTTTTCTGAGCCTGCATGTTCTTCATTTTTTGTTGGCTCTGTCTCATCATCATCATATGTATATGAATATGTATATATATATATATATATCAGTATATGTATAGTTTGAATCCCTCTCCACATCCGAAACAACCCATACAGAGGAAGCTGATCAACTTGTTATTCCAGTAAAATATGTATGTATGCATGTAATCATGTTTGCGTTGTAGAATATATGCATACTAGAGAATAACATTATTAAACAAATAAATTCCTTTTTAATCTTGTTTTCGTATGTTTGCCAAAATTAATAAAATCTGAATTATGATACGTGGAATTCATAGGAACGCAGGTTTAATTAAAACTCAACTTGAGCTCAGCTGTCCTTCCTTAAAGAATATGTAGCAGTAGCAGGGGATTGTGTGGGTCAAAGTCAAAGATCCAAAAAAATGCACGAGGGTGGGAGGTGGAAGAAAGAAGATTAAAGGGGAAGAACAAACAGAATGGATCAGCGTTTGAGCCACACGAGGGCGGAACTTTCTGCTCACCTCTGAAACTCTCTGATTTAATGACCGCTTTGTTCTGTCCAAAAAAACTCTATTTTTATACACTCTTCCACATGGCCTCTCATTCAAGGCTCAACCTACACAAACGGAAAAAATGACAGAAAAAACAATACCATTGAAATAAGACGACAACAAATGAATCCCATTTGCACTTTATGCTCGTCCTCAAAGGCAAACGGCACACTTTTGCGTTGGTTTTTTTTTAAAAAAAAAACTGCTGTAAATTTGGATATACAGCAATTGTAGTGCTGACACTAATGCTTGACATTTCGTCCCAGTTGCAGTTGTAGAGAAGAAGAATGACAAAACTTGTTTGTATTCAACTATAAAGCTTGCCGTAGTCCACCGAGGAATTTGCAGTTGATCTTTGAATATCAACGTTGCACCTTTTGGTTAAAAAGAGTTACAAATTTACAAAATCTGAAGGGAAAGAATCACCCTGCATCCTTATCTAGAGATTGTCAAGGTTTTTGCGCTGAAAACATGATGAAGGATTGCTGAATTTTGCTGGTATAGTTGATAAGACCACAAGATGTGCACAAGTCCTCAATCTCCTCTGCCGTCAAGTAGTTGTAGTTTCGGGCAGTCTGCCACAGAGGAAAGGGAAAAAAGTGTCAATCAGACAATTATCAAAAGAGAGATTTTCCGGTTGCCTTCACAATTTTCTGGTTCTGCACCGGCGCATTCATATGCTTGTATCTCTCTCTCATTTTTCTTTCACTTAAAGAAAGTGAAGTATAACATCAAGAAATCCATCCCTGAACCAACTTACCCACTTCCTGCTCTTCTGTTTCTGACTGTCTAGTACACAAGTAGACAACAGTTACCCCTTAATTACATTGAGACCTAAGAACAAAAATCAGCCCTCAAGAGAAAATTCCACGAGCCTAACATCAGAATTATTTTCCTAATTCCAGCCTGTGTGAACCCTTTTCCACCATAACCAGAGCATGGTAATTCATCGTTCTAGAATAATCTTACATTAGAAGCATGACTTCTATTCCTAGTCTCAAAAGTAGTACTGTGATATTTTAACCTCCAATTTGTTTACAAAACCACAAGTTGGCATCACATGTACGTCATTTGTCACCAAAAGATTACAGGAAGCCATTATTGACAACAAGAATTACCTGTTCAAGAGGCCTAAAAAAACCAGGAGTGGATGAACTGACTCGTAGAAAAGTAGTTCCCACAAATATGCCACCACTTCGCAAGATACGATTGATTTCAGCAACCTGGCATAGAAAAGGCAAAGTAAGGCTGTTTGTCAATGAAAATATGAAGGGTGAACCCTCAGCAAAATTTGCGATACACATTATTCAGGGTAACAGTTCTGGGATTCAATATTTCCATACAAATCTCATGTAAATCTCCTTCCAGCTATGTATCCATATTGACCAAAGTGGCATTTACAAACATTGATTATTCGTGTTCTTAACTATTTGCAGAAATTCATTAATATTCACCAAAATAACATAGAGCTGAAATGATTTAATCAGGAATTAACAGCAAAATAACACAAATATTTAAAGACTTCACAAGCTTTTCAAGAGACTACAAAAACAAAGAAAACCTACAGCATTTGAAGGAGATGGCCAACAATGCAAGGCAGCACCAGCATGAACACAATCAACGGAACCTAATGAGAATGGTAGTCGAGAGACATCTGCTCTCACAAGAGCAAGATTGCTGCAGATTCCACAAAGAATAGCTCCAAATTACAGTCCTTTAACCCAAATTTCAGATACATAGCACAAAATAGTTGATATCCCAAAATCTGTACCAGCTGCATTTAGCAAAAATAACTTACGAGTTTAAAATAGAATTATCGCTCTTGATGAAATCATAACACTGGCGAAGCATGTTCTCTGAAAAGTCAAGGGCAACAACTTTTGCATAGGCCCTTGATTTGGCAAATTTTCTGGAAAACAAGCCACTTCCACAACTAACATCTACAAGGACCCCACCTTCTGCAGGTTTAAAATACTCCTGAGCCATCTTGAACTGCATGGAGTCATAGTTTCATTCACATACAAGTGAATCTTTCCACAAACATTTTCTTATTACATGCAAACCAAACAGAAAAAAGTTGCACTCTTCTTAGGAAGAATAATATATATGCAAATCTTCGTCAGAATGAATACTCCTGGAACACATACCCTCAACCTATGTTTTTATACATCTAGCAAGAAAAAGCCCAAACCATTTTGCTTAGTGATTATACACACATGCTGCCATTTCTCTCTAATGACTAAGCTTTTCTGTAGTCCAAGCCATTTCTTACATTTAGCAGACAAGTCTTTTAGTCCAACTAATCAGGGGATATCTTGCAGGAATGTGATGACAGAACAGGAATTTTCTATGTGAACAAGCTTTCTGTTTACTTCTCAAAACCAGCTTTATGACCACTGATCTGTTCGATAGAAGAGAATATACATTACTTTCCCTTTAAGTTAATAATATAGAGAAATTCCAAATGTGTTTACTCAACACTCGTTCCCAAAGTGAAGCTAGAATTTCTTGAAGAAAATTGATTCCACAGACCTCAATAGCCATAGGATAAATATGAACGAACAGTCAAAACAAGGAAATTTTACCTCTTCATCAGGACCTGGGAAACCACTACGATTAAAATTTTGACGCCAGCCTCTCTCATACAAGAAGGAAACAAGCGGACTCCTAATGAATGTGAAACACCAACATGGAATTTCTTAGATCATCAGTGAAGCAGGTGCTTATAAACAGGAGACCACATATCTTTCTGTTAAAAAGAGGCATATGTTCATTGAAAACCAAAAAAAAGGGCATCAAGATGTAAACTGCAAGCATGTCATGCAAAAGGCCAAAAAGAGAAGCATTTGATGATTCATTTGAACGGCTTTAAGTGATAAATGAAAACTCACTAGCTATTCATCAGCAATTAACCTCCACATCATAAGTCACCACTTTTAAGGGTTTAACTTTTAACCAAGCAGTTCACTTCAGTATCAATAATTCAACTATGTCATAGCATCACAGTTTCAAAAACGGAATGATTATGCATCATAGCATCAATAACCAAGCATTTCCTTTCTTGCAATGCACTTTAGAAATAGAAATTAACAGTTTCTTCTTACCAGAGAAAGCAGCATGAATCCGTACCTGAATAACTCAGTTCTTGCTGGTTTAAATTCATTGTAATCCTTTGATCCAGCAGTAATAGTAAGATCAAGATAAATACTTTTGCTGGAATATGTCTTATTACACTTTTTACATTTAAAACCCGACCTGTATATTGCTGGCCTGCAGATTTTCAAGATTTGAAAGTTATTATAAAACAAGGAAAATATCCCCAAAATATATTAATATAAACTAGAATTAGAACTTACAGGTTAAATCCTGAAGGACCTTTTCTTACTAATGGCTCATAACAAACCGGGCATGCAAACAAATTGACTTCTGAGCCTTCCTTTGATTGAGTTTGTGCTTCCTGAATTACATACTGTCAGTCACTAATCACCCAAGTTCATTTTTTAAGGAGCAAAAGAAGAGACTACTCATTTTTGTGAGACACAACTGTTGATTTGGCTTAGTTAGGTTTAATTAAAAAGTACTCCAATCCAAAATAACATACACCATTACTCCTCTGAACTGCCCCAAGTTATCAGTTCCAAAATTATCAAAAACATTCAAACCTAAAAATATAATCTTTGGACTAAATTCAGGCACTATCTCACCCATCAATTCTGAACTCAGTCAATCATTCATAGTGGCACTGCTCTAATTAAATTGCGATTCCTTTGAAGTAAAGCATCAAACAAGTCCCTCAAAAACACCAGACAACTAACAACCATGTTTTGTTGTAATCAAGAGTGTCATCTAAAGCAAAAGTTTTGGGGAAAAACGAAATTAAATATAAAGAAAATTAAAATAATCTTTTTCTTCAAAACCACTAGCCCACAAAATGTTTTTCGTCAAATACTGGGTTTTGGCCCTTTTGGGTTCAATCTACACATTACTTTCGGAGTATTACTTTATCAGACTAAAAGTTGTCTACTTTGTCTATCAACAGTAATTAAGCGTCCAATTCCAAAAAGTGCGTGAAACGGAAGCAATTTACACACAGACACGCGCACATCACAGAACGACCAATAAAATACATCCTCATACAGAATTAGAGACAAAGAAAGAAGAATTACAGGCTCAAGAGCAACAGAAAAACTGGCGCGAACAATCTGTCGAAGCGGTAGAGAGTAGGAGAAAGGCCGGAGTGGAGGATAAAAGAGTGAATAAGAAGAAAGAAAAGGGTACTTGGGGAGCAAATCAAAATGATCCTGAACTCGAATCGAGGAAGGCGAACAAGGGACAATCGCCATTCTCAATTAATTAATCAGTGTATTCTTTTCTGGGCTTTTTCTTGTACACACTTTGTTCCAGTACTAGAATATTATTTCTGCAGGGTTGGTTCTGCTGGTGTTGGACGAGGTTTATTGATTTTAGTATAGACATAGAGAGACAAGGCTATATATATGGGGGATTTCAAGAGGGAGACGAGAAGAAGAGGATGAAATTTTTTGTGATGATTTTGTTGCATTTTGATTTCTTTGTGTGGTGTACACAGCTGCAAAGAATGCGTTTGTTCGTTCGTTCGTTCGTCGTCAATAATCAATACTTTGCTCTTTTGATGAATTTGAGGATATGTTCTTGCCGCATCATATCAGCATTATAAGTTTATAACCTCGGAAATTCTTTCATTTTATGCGGTCTAGGATGGGCAGTTGGATCCGGGTCTTGGCAACGTTGGATCTTGGATCCATGAAGGAGTTAAGAATTATTTTTAAAAATTTATTTGTCCAATCCACTTCTTATCATAAAATTGTGGTATTTAATAAAAAAATTGAGTTTAAGTAGGTGTTATAGAGGTAATGAGCAATTCTAAGAGGACTAAAATTATTTTTTCAATGATTCCATCCATTTTTTCTAAGGTTTAATCTGGTATTATATGTAGAGATGTAGATCAACTAGTTTACATCTTCACTTGTGAACTAATAGGTCACAAGAATTTAACCCATGAAAAATAGGAAAAAGCATACATCGACATGTTTTTTGAATTTTACTATTTTGACTAAGATATGTGTGTTATAACACATAGGGGATTGGTGAAAATTTTAACTTTCACTCATTTTTTTTATAATATTGACTAGAATGCATGTTTACAACTGCGGTGGATGAAAAAAACTATAAAAAAAAGTCAAAATCAACTCATTTCTTTATTTTGCTATTTTTTGCTAAAATAGTGAGTTATATGGTTATAGCCCATAAAAAATGAAAATATAGTGAAAAATCTAAATTTTACTTTTTTTGACCCAGTTCATTAGAATACATATTAACAATTAAGGTGTGTATAAAAACCAGTAGAGGAAAAATTAAATCCACACGTTTTTTTTACTTTGCAATTTTTTAGCAAAATACGTGTAAACCCATGAAATATAGATGTTTGGTGAAAATTTTAACATTCATTTTTTTTACAATATTCACTAGAATGCATGTTCATAATTGAGGTGGGTACAAAAAACGATACAAAAAAATAAAAATCAATGCGTTTTTTAATTTTGCCATTTTTTGCTAAAATACGTGTGTTATAGACCATGAAAAATAAAATTTTGGTGAAAATTTTAAATTTTACTTTTTTTTTACACCGTTCATGAGAATATATATTCACAATTAAGGTGTGTATAAAAAACAATAGTAGAAAAACTAAAATCAACACGTTTTTTTACTTTGCAATTTTTGAGCAAAATAGGTGTGTTATAACCCATGAAAAATAAAGGTTTGGTGAAAATTTTAACTTTCACTTTTTTTGACAATATTCACTATAATGCATGTTCACAATTGGGGTAGGTACAAAAAAATGATACAAAAAAGTCAAAATCAATGTGTTTTGAATTTTGCCATTTTTGGCTAAAATACGTGTGTTATAGCCCATGAAAAATAAAATTTTGGTGAAATTTTTAAATTTTACTTTTTTTTACACCGTTCATTAGAATATATATTCACAATTAAGGTGTGTATAAACAATAGTAGAGAAAAAACTAAAATCAATACGTTTTTTTACTTTGCAATTTTTGAGCAAAATGGTGTTATAACCTATGAAAAATAGAGGTTTTGTGAAAATTTTAATTTTCACTTTTTTTATAATATTCACTAGAATAAATATTCAGTCAGTGGCCAAAAGTTGACGCAATGCCAAATCTCGTTTTTCTCAATTTTCAAAACAAAACATATATCAAAACATAGCATTAATGCCTAAAATGGAGGAAGTAACCATAATATTACATTTTAAACAGTTGAAATGTTGAATGATCATCCTTCGGGCTAAGCCTAAAACTCATTTGGGTCTTTCTCTTTTAAAGAAAAACAAGATATGGGCTGGTGGAGTACATGAAAATAAAAAACACTCATCACAAGTAGCCCATTCCAGATTGTATACCTTAAAAACTGGAAATGGATAACGAGCACTTACTAACACAAGGCCACGATAGAAAGGAGATATAGGCTGAGAAACAAATCAAAGTAGAGACAAAGATTACATTGTATTCTGATTATCCCACAAATCATTCTGAGTCATTCGCAATGGTTTCGATAAGATCACTGTTGCACTCGCCTCTTTCTCCTTTGAAAAGCATCCCCATTATTACCTCTTTTGTTCCATCAATATCTTGCAAACAGCACTTTGAGTGTTTTACATCTTCCTCTTCTTATCAAAATCTGAAACGGGGATCGTTTTCTCTATATGTAGCATTTAATCCATCTGGGAATTTCGACCTTTCCTTGTATGACGATGAAGATGGTAAGCATACATACTGATACTGCTTTTTCTTTCAACTTCCAAACTTTATCTCCAACGTTTCTTTTCATTAATCCAACAAATATTGTAAGTAAGTTAAACAACTATAGGAACTAATTAGAGATGAAAGACTAATAATGCATGAAAAATCTTTCCAAGATATAACGATATTCTACACTGTTTTGTGACCATGATTCATTCTTTAAGGATGGGAAGAGAAAACTACTCTTTTAACTCTAAATGTTCGTGTTGACTGACAGAATCAACAGAACTGCAGCCACCAATTCCCCCGACAGAAGGCAGATATGAGGTGGTGATCGACAATGATATCATTCGACGCCTTGATTTATCCCCCTTCCAAACTGCAACTGGGATTACCTCATCTTCCAATGGTAAGCACTAAGCAATATTCTTCATACGACTGAACCGTAGCCATAGGCTAATTTGCACCGTTGAAATGATTCTTGAAATTGATAAATTAATGTAGCGAAGCCAAAGGAGTTTCTTGAACGTACAATTGGCTTCACTATTAATTACAAAAAAGAAGAAGATCAATACGATCCTCGAGAACTATCAGAATTCCCAGATATAAGACTCTGGTTCGTTAGACTTGATGCTGCTTATCCATGGCTCCCTGTTTTATTGGACTGGAGGGCTGGAGAGCTCGCACGCTATGCAGCAATGTTGGTACCTCACCAAGTACTGACTTCTAGATCCCTTATTAATTTTTTGCATTCATGAGAGAGGGAGAGGAGAGCACAAATCGATGAAGGTCGTCTAAACTTCAGAATCTTTTGCTTGGCAGATGAGTATGAAAAAGGGACTAGTCTTCAACCCGGAGGCTCTGGAACTGTTTATCATGAACAAAGTTTTCGTGGTGTATTCTTGGTTGAAGGAGCATGACATTCCAGTGCCTAGATTGAAGACAAAAGACATGGCCAGAATGCTTGGATTTGGAATTGGGGATGAATTATTTGACTTGATAGACAAAGATGTCAAAGAACCAATTTCTCCATCATAGAACAGATGCTAATTCCGTACAAAAGTTCAAATCTAATTTGACCATAGATTACAAAAGATTGATATTCAGACACATTTTGTCCCTCTTACATTGTCCTTTTACGGATGTTGGTAATTGTAAGATGTTCAAGAATTAAGAAAATCCCACTTAGGATCTTCTTTTACCAGAATGGGCACATGTTGCAAAGTAATTGCTACAAATTTTGCACTTGGTATAAACATCGATTTTCAAGGGCTGAACTTATAATTGTATTCTTGATCGTATTACTTCTTAATAACAAACCCTGAACTCCTGCATAACTATTCCGGGAAATAAATAGAGCTTCCAGAATAATCATGCTTGATGAGTCACTATAATGAACAGGAGGGATTCAAAGAACTTTGTTTAAAGTCTTCAAAATCTGGACGAGGGGTAATGCTCAATTTCCAAATTGTAAGACTAATACATGGCCAGTGAAATGATCAAGAAGTTCAATGTTCATGGCAACTAATTACTAAGCATGTTGGACTTGGATTAATGTTCAATGCTGGAAAGATTAATGTTCTCCAACCCCTCAGCTGGACCTGAGATATTGGGTGAATTCGTGAACGGTGAGATGAGATGATGAGCAAAGGATCACCAGACGAATTATATTGCCACTAATCTTTGTGCAAAGATTGATGATCAATGCTCCAGAAATGAATGAATGAATTTGATAGAGAAAACTTCCATAACACGACATAACAGACAAACGCTGAAAGTTGGGCTGCAAGCCTGCAAATGCGTCCAGCCTCACTGCACATGTTTAATATATTTGCCATTAATGGTTAACTTCTGAAATCCAACATACTATTTGGCATTGAAACCGCATCTATCTGAAGATACATTGAATGTCTTCTGTTATTCTCTGCCTAATTCAGCACAATTAATAATGAAATGCATGACATGTTTCTGCACACGATCGAGCATCCTGCATGCACTGATCACCATTCAATTAATTTTCAAGTTGGTTTGTGTCAGAAAATTAAGCCATTCAGCTACATGGAGAACTACAGCCACCTGTTTCAGATCATCAAGATCTGGTAAAAGTGTAACAAGTTAAGATAAGAAACAGCAGAAAGTTATTCAAAATTCTTCGTTTTGTGTACGAAATTTTCAATTAATTAATGTGCATGAAAACCCGCTTTTGATTATTCCCCTAGTTTTTTACATTTATCTTGCACGAAGTTCTTGCATCAGAGAGGTTGGAGATGAATGGAACAAATTAAAGTTGGTCTATATCATGCATGGTTTGGTGGGATTTAACTATTTAAGGGAGAGATATTAAGAAATGCAATTCATCATAGGACCCCCAGCTATATTTACATGCATGTATATATGCTGTACCGACATACTCAAAAAAATGAGATAGATTCATTTTCGTCTGTATTTAGTTAAATATATCGCTTATGTCAATTATCTTGTACATTCAAAGTTTTTTTTTTTTTCCATGAAATTCTAATGATCTTGTACTTGTATATCGCCTTAATTAGGCTAATTAAGAAGGGAGAGTTTATACCCCATTACCAAAACAAAAAACAAGAAATAACGGGAAATTAAGAAAAGGGTTCTTCGCAGGTGAACTGAAGTGGTCCTTAGTATATTTTATAGGGATTCCAAGAAAGCACGAAATGTTTGTTTGTCGGCTAATTAATATAGTCAACCAATACTGGGCATAATTAATGTTAATATATTAATTGAACCTTCCACCAATTTTATACATGTTCGATCCCCAATCATTAATTTTAAAGTCAACTAGTTCTTCTCTCCAATTCTATCACATTTATATGATGTACATGTAATATTAATGTAAAATTGTTAATACTACTATATTCTACGTACCATGCATTGAAGACTTGTACGTACTCTATTAATTAGCTTATATGGAGACCAAATATGGTTAATTTATTTGCTCACTCCTAACTCTAATCACTTCTTTTTATTTTTTCAGTGGTAGAGGGTTTCAAATGCCATGCATAGTTTTGTTGCATTTATTCAAGTGAACCCAAAATTTTTATTTTATGCAATAGAAAATTTTCATCTACCCGTTGCAGATGAAGAAACCAAGAAGTGAAATGAAATAATTATACAAGTCACGTTATTCACTATGCTATTTCACTCTAAAATTGCACATTTACGAATCATTTTTCTCTATTGGTAATTAGTCAAAGAAGCACAATGTTAGCTATGATTAATTACTGGGCTACTTAATCAAGTATTAAACATTTGGATGGGGTGCAAAGGAATTTTTGTGGTTTTGTTTGCATCAGAGTTTAGATACAGTAGAAGAGAAGACGATCGACCAAACCCATGAAATGGAATAGGATCTTCTTCGACTTTGCATCTCATTATTAATGTATCAACCAACGTTAAGCATACAACCTGCGATGATATAACAACGATCCCAAGATTAAATTAAATTAAATTATAATTAGAATTAGTTATAAGTAAAGGCAGTTTGCGATTTGGCTAAAAAGTTTAGGTTTACACGACGGACGGAACAATTCGCCCATGGGATGTTTCTTTGCCACCTAAAGAAGAAGCAGAAAGCGTGACCCATCGGGCATTTACGTGGCCATGAACTGTGCCACATCACTGTTCCATGGGACCAAGACGCTGACGTCCACGTGGCCGGCGCTTCTCCACTCCAAGTCTCGACGGTAATTGAATTGGCTACTGCGCATAAAAAACGACAAGACCGGCCACGTCATACAATGGTAATGGTAGCAGTAGTGCACGGACACGACGGTGACCGGCGACTGTCCTGGGTCGCCGTCTCATTTACTGCCTTGTTTCCCACGACACGTGGGCTGTGACCCCTCCGTTCTGCATTTATTTTCGCACCTGCCTTAACGGGTTATGCTTATGATTTATGATTTTCGTCTTCTGTCTTTTCTTTTCTTTTTTTTCCTGCGTTCTAATTTTTTAGAGGGGTGAGGGGCCAATATTGGAGCAAAGTAGTTAGGACAAACTCTTTTTCAGGTGAATTATATTGCTCACAATTAGAAAAATATCTTGGGCGAAGTAGTTTATTCAATTCATGGTAGAATAAATTACGTTAATCGTTTCTTAATTTAGGGGTTGGTTTAGAATTTATCTTTCAACTTCAAAATAATTCATTTTAGTCCTCATCTTGCATTTTGAGTTTAAAATTGTCCTGAGTCTATTTTTCGTCCAGACAAATTACCTATCTCACGTACGTGGCACATGACAAACTATGTAGTTAAGGAACAATAACCAAGAAATAAATAAAACATACCATAAAATAAATAAATAATAAGCGAAGTTGGTTTATGTTGCCATTCGATTTGTCACGTGTCACGCATATGAGAGACGTAATATATTTACACGTGGATGAAAAATAAACCGAGGACTATTTACAACTTAAAATTTAAGATGAATTACTAAAATAAACGTTTTGAAGTTGAGAGACAAATTTGAAATCAATCCTTAATTGATAGGCACACGAGAGACGTAATAAATTTACACGTGGATGGAAAATAGACCGATGGCTATTTAAAATTCAAAATGTAAGATGAATGACTAAAATAAACGTTTTGAAGTTGAGAGACAAATTTGAAATCAACCCTTAACTGAAGGGTTGTGGAAGTTTATAAAATTAATTAATTGTCCACATGATCTTATTGTGTCAATTTTCAATTTGATATTATGCATATGAAAGTTCTGGGAGGCATAATCTATGCATAATCATGTTTATAAAAGGTACAACAAACTGCCCCTTTTCGAGTTCTTTGTTTTCTAATCTAACTTGTAACATTTGTCCCCAATATTCAATATTGATGAATTACAGATATGCTGCTGACTACTATTGGGAATGTTCACCTTCAATGTTGAAACTTGATAGGTGCAACTTATTTTAGTCTAGCTTGGAACTCAGCATTTGTTTACAGCTTCGACAAATTAACAAAAAAAAATTCGCATTAACAGTCGCTTTCAGGGGAACAAATGCAAGTGTTAGTTGGTTTAAACACTTTTAACTTTCCAATTTCCCAAAACGTCAATTGTTGGTTTCAGTCATTGCTAATAAAGTTAAAATTTGCTGTGCATATCGAATTTACATAAATAAAAAACTTACCCCTCCACCCACCCCACATAAAAGAAAAAAAAAAAACCTTCTTGTCTAGTCGAGGGCTCTAGGCACTGATCAAGTTGTCATTCATGCTGTTCAATTGATGGTTTCTAATCATTGGACTAGCTTGGACACTGCATCAAGGGGTCATGCGATATGATTTATCAGAGTAATGGATGGATAAATTACTTTTAGTTGAATCCAGGGATTTTGAAACGATGATATGATAGACTATATTATCACTATAATAATATATATATAGATATAGATAGATTCATGATCATGCATGAGGCAGTACTAGTAGTGGATGATGGTTGGCACTTGGCAAATCATTCAGACAATAGAGAGTTGGCACAAACAGTAACAATTTGCATGGATTGATGAAAAGGAGGATCAAGCTTTTTGGCAATGTGGGATGTTTGTGGCAACAACTCGATCGATAGAACCTAAGTATAGTCATTGAAAAGATATAGCAAAAAACTTGGGACACTTACCCAGCAAGAAGAGACACCCTACCCCTTCTGTGGCTGGTGTTGCGATAAAATACAAAACATAATGCACTTTTACACGTTTGTTTTCGTTTCTAACAATTTTGTGTCTCGTTGGGGCTTTGTTTTTTTTTTTCAACTTCTTTCAGCTTCAAGAAAATGGATTTCCCTATTTTGCGTAAACATTTTGTTCCCTCCAACAATGACTTCAAAATTGTATAATTAAAGCTTTTCGGCAAAAGCTTTAACATCTCTATATGTCCAAGGAAGAAATTCAAACAATTGAAAAGAAAAGAGCATATATATATCCCAAACAATACCATGTTCGATCACTAAAGTGGGGACCTCGTCCTTTCTTTGTATCTATATATATAACCCAATATGGTCCTCATTATGTTTCAAGGCAATTCACTGCTTCAAATGCATGCCTAAGGGTTCTTAAAGAGAAAAGAGAGAAACCAAGAAAATACTGATTCTGTGTCTAAATCTTACCATATATAACCTTTAAGAGTTCTACGTACTTCTGTCAATCCTTACTAATCTTAATATATCTTCCACTTATCACTACACTTTTCTTGACATCCCTTTTTTCCTATAATAATGAGGAAGCCCGTGTTAATCTCCCTTCTACTTCTGTCAATTCTGGCTGATCATCAAGCTCAAGGTACACAACTAATCCAGTACTAATGGAGTTTTTTTTTTAATAATCTTTTTTGTTCAATTCAAGCGATCAGTATCATATATATATATATATATATGTGTGTGTGTGTGTGTGTGTTTGTGTTTGATACTGAGTTTTGTTTCTTTTTCACAGGTATACGCTTTATGCAAGGAACTTTATCAGCAAAACAACATTACAATGTCAAAGTAGGTGTACATACATGTCAAGCTTTATGCATATTTTCACGATATATCCTATGCTATTAGCAAGTTTTTTGTTCACCCTTTTTCCTAAATATTGTTCTCAGTTCTAATGATTATTTTAATGCAGGAAGAGAAAAGAGTTGTGGGAAGAGGTGGTACTGTTGGGTTTGGAGGAGAGGGGATGATCGCAAGCGAGGAGGGTCAAGGTTCAGAATCAGGTACCGTGAACACAAGATCAGTTTCTTCTAGAGTAACAAAGCAATCCCATCATTCTTTACCGAGCATCCACGAAGATTATTATGGACCTCAGATTCACAACTCTAGGCATCACTAAAACTCTACGTATATATATATAGGATTCAAAAAAAATCTTTTCTTGAGTAGTTTTTGGTCGATTAGTTCTCTTCTTGGTCATTCAGTAAAATAGTTTCAGACAAGAAAATAGGAAGCTAGTTAGCTAGTCTATCTAGAGTAGCTCCATCGGATTGAAACTTTAGTGGATATTGTTCATGTATTCAATCGTCAAAGGCGACTCTTACAGTACTTAACAATATATGCATTGATGCGTGGACATGTTACTTTTGAGTACTAATTTTTTTTTTACTCAAACTCTCCAGCGATGTTGAATTAAAGAGAAATTGTAGTTTGAATACTACCAACACAACAGTGTGATTCCCATTTATTCTGAAAATGGTTTTCATTGTTTTCCAACTGTTTGCAGGATCAAATAGAAAACTCATGACAAAAACTTCCTCCACATCTACCACTACTACTGCCACCACCTCAAAGGTTGGTTCTAATTAACTTCTCAAAAATAGTAAAAATCTACGATTAAAAAAGTTACTACTAATTAAAGAAAGCCCACTTTTTTTTTTCTGGCTTTTACTCTAATGATTCGATGATTCGTGCACAGAATGAGAAGAATTCTCACGAAGGAACTAACAAAGCTGAACCAACTCTGAAAGGCCAATCAAGTAGTAGTGAGAGATCAGTAGGTGGAAAAGAAGAAAATTTATCCATTAATTCATCAACAGTGAGTCATGAGCACCCGCCGGAGAAAGTCCCCGATGATCACTATCCGGACATAATAGACATAGCCGGGATGGATTATTCTCCAGCAAGGAGAAAACCTCCAATCCACAATTAGTGTATGATGTAAGTAGGGAAGAAAAAAGAAATAGAAATTGGACAGCATTACAGAAATGCAGCCATATTTTAAGTTTAGGAATTAATTAAGATATTGTACATAACATGATCGATGTTCCTCCTCCATAATCCATATCCTATAGGTAGCTTGTAACTTACAAAAATAATCCTTCCAGAGTTCCAGAGTTCCAGGGTCAAAGTTAATAACATCAGTTTTGTCTTCTTTCTTTTTGTTGAAGGTAAAAAAAAAAAAACCCTCAAAATGTACAGACGTTTAATTATTTTATTCGACTATACATGCATTTGCATTTTCCGGTAGATGCTCGCATTTATGTGGGTTCGAAAGTAGGAAGAAGTTCAAGGGAACTGTCCGTACCCGAAGTGAGTCGTGCCATATTTTATGGAGAGATCCGGTGGTAATGAAATAACTCAAGAAAGTCCTCCGATTATGGAACACCTTTTATCATTTTATTTTTTTTCCTCACAAATTCCGGAAGATGATGGGATCACTAGCTATCTCAGTAACATGGATATATACAAATTTGGTTTGCAAATTAAAGTGCATCAAAAGCGACAAAAAATGTATTTGGAAGAGATAAAGTTGGTGCCTTAATGTTGGGACAAGATGATGGGACAAATTTCGTCCTTTAGCACAAGATTTTTCACAATTTTGCTGGTTGCATATTGAAATGGGAAGTGGCTAGAATGATATTATTATGGACATGTCAAGATTCTTGAAGATGAGCACTGTATTAAATTGGAAGCCGAGGAGAAGATGATGATAGAGTCAGTCAGTGTGTATTGCATTAAATGAAGTAGGTATATATAGAGAGAGAGAGAGATGAACAAAAAAATCTTTAGGATTCCAAACCATAGATATAGTATATAATTGAGAGGAAAGAACAGCAGCAGCCAGCAACTCAGCAAGCAGCATGTTACTCTTTGATAGCATAACATGCATCAAGGAAGAGTGTGGAGTTGTCGCCCCTGACATGTGGGTTCCGTTTGCCTTATGTTGGGTCCAAATATAAATGTCGTCAACCCAAAAACTGGATATTGAAGCACTGTAATGGTCACGCATAGTTTTTCGCCATTGATGATCAATGATGGATATGGCTGCAACCATCATCAACAAACCCTTTCTTCCCATGATAATTTACTCAGATTGATTTTGATGGAGATGCAGCTTACGGGTTCGTTTTGTTCATAATGTTGTTCTTGGATATGTGGATGGATGGCTCTATATATATTTTTTGTCACAAACTTGTTCATTTTTCAATTGAATGTCAATGAATTTTAGACAAACTTATAATGGTCAGTAGAGTTAATTTCATAGAATACACATTGTCCTTTGTTTTTCAATTTATAAATCTTGTAAATTAATAACTAAAAAGAATGATGAAAATTGAGTAGAAAATAATGAATAGCAGAATGATTTGAAAAAGGCCGGGCCAAATCAAGTTTTACTTCATTTAGATGTTGAAAACCAAACCCATGGTCGTTCTTGATTTTTATTAAAATGCATCACCAGACTTTAAAGCCTGTCAAGAGTTTGTTGGCAAAGTAAACCCAATAATTAAAATTAACTAATTACAACCTAAATTTCTAAATTAATGGATTTTTCAATTGGTTAAATATTGACATGTTTTATTTGTTTAATGTTCAAAACGATATAATTTAACTAAAATTAGAAATTAAAAGCATAAATATAACTAAAATTACTTTACAATCAATACACTCTATCTAAGAATATAGTGAACGTAATTTTAATTTAAAACAGAATAAGACATAATCATTTTCGATAGAAGATTCATCTCAAATTTTGTGATGTTGGATTTTTACACGCTCCTCCTGAGCTAAACCAACTTAAACCATTAAACAGGAGTGGTTGTAAAACTCGCACATCATACATATTCATTAGGGGAAAAAAAATAAAATAAAATTGGAGTGGTGACAAAATGTCACTGAGCTCGAGTCACATTCATTTTTTGTATTTATTCCATTTTCAATAATCTTAAACAACTGAGTACGCTGTTTCCTTAGTAGGCCTTGTTTAAAATTGTTCGGTGAGAATAAAGTTTCTTAATTTAAACCTTACCATAATCAAAATTCACTAGTTATTGTTCATAACTATGATTGATTGCATGCGTAAATTATCTTTTATGTTTACTCTATGATGATTTGCGTAAATTCAGTAGTTTTGCTTTTACTCTATGATGAAAAGCAATGCATACTTTAAGCCCTATTACATGTTAAGGTTGGCTTGTCATTTGTTTCCAAGACAAATTAGACCATCACTAAAGAATCTTCTTGAATATTTTCTCAAATAATCTTAATCCTTCTCATCATAAATGATTTACTCTATCATTGTCCCACTTTAAATACTCTTCTTCAAGAGAGAAATAAATCAAGGGTTAATTATATTCATTTTCGTTGATATTTGATTAAATTATTAAATTAATTTTAAAATTTTAGTCGAAATCTGAAATTTAGCTAGTTATAAGAAAATCAATCTTTTACTATTGATGAACTAATTATTTTGAACCTCAATCAAGTTAAAATATATTATAAAAAAAATTCTTAAAATACATATATAATTAATTACATTTAATTAATATCATAATTATTTAAGGGTTATATTTCTATTTTAAAATTGATCTGGTTGTTTGACGAAATTTAAAAAAAGAAGTAAACATAATTATTACCACCCCCATAAATCAAATAATTGTCTCTCCCCGTTTGAATTTCGTGAAAAATTGGTGGGTCTCCTAATAAATATGAAAATGATTGAACAACATTATCCAAGCTGACTTGCAGGATTTATATATGTTCTTCTCGTCTCAAGGAGCAATTCCTCTATTCAACAACTTGAATAGTATCATTTCAATTTTAAAACAATACTCATAATTTGATTATATGTCTAAATAACATACCATAAAAATATGACACGAGATATTTTGTTCAAGATTTTGTCTGTCTTATTATGTCTTAATTAAAACTACGTCGTAGGTTCATTAATCTGTTAGTTAGGGTCTAATAATTGTAAAGTAATTTTAATAATATTTATGCATTTAGTAGCTAGTTTTAATGAAATTACGTCGTTTTAAACGTTAAACAAGATAATACATGATAAATATTGGATAGAGGATCTGGTTTCTAACAATATTGTCAAATTTAAACTGAATTTTCAATTGTATAATTCTCTGCCTCTCAAAAATGGAAATATTGGTGTTAAAAAACATTATTTGTTTGAGTATAAGTTAATATTATCAAAACAAATTGACTACTCAATACGATGGGTTGAAAAGAAGGCAAGTGTGTCGTCTTTGTTGTTTCATTTGTAAATTTAAACGTGATCTTAGTGTGAACAATTACTTTCAGTTTTTGTCTACGAATTTAATATTGATAGAGTTGTAGAGGGCACAAGTTGTTGAATTTCATCTATGGCCATTCAAGTTTTTATTGTCTTAATTTTTTATTTTTTTTAAATTTCTGGTAAGGAAAGAGACGAGCAAGTACGGCGCAAAGATGTAATAAAAATTGGTGTCAAATGTCCATGATTTAAAAACACAAAGATTTTAAAGAAGGCATGAAGGATCCCAACTCATGATTTGACATTTTGGTCGAAACTTTTAAAAGTCTTTAAATAGAAAGATGAGTGAGGAAAAAGACCCAATATATATTTAGAAGGAATTAAGCAAAGTCCCAATGGGAATGGGGGGGTCCTATAGAGCATTCAATTTTATCATTGATAAATTTGATGATACCATACCATATGACTCTCGTGCTTTTCTTTAAGACCTCATCTTCAAATATTAATCATCCATATGATTGATTATTATACAAAAATGCCAACTCAACTTTCTGCACAAAAAGGGTCAAATCCCAAATTGAATGTATGCCCACTAAGTAGCAGCCAATAAAATTAACAAATCCATTTTGTCAAGGAGAAAGAAGTTATGATCATCTCTATTCCCTAGTTATAATGCCTTTCTTTTGGTTGGATATTTGTAGTTTAGATTTATTTTTATAAGAAAAGCAATACTTTTTGGCCTATAGTTTACTTTCTTCTTCATCTTTTTCTTTTCTTCGTTTTGAGATTTAAAGTTAGATTAGAAAAACGAAATACTTAAGGTCGCACGAGTGTAAGAATGAATATAAAATAAAATAAAAAAAATAAAAATAAAGTGTAATATCAAGTTGTGAGCTTTTTAATGCAAGTATATCAATCATGTATCCAAATGTTTAAATTTGAGTGGTTTGTGTTTGTAACATTAGCAATTAGGATTCTCTTAGGCTTATTAAAGCTCACTAGAAAAGACAAAGAGATTAAGAAGAAGAAAGTTCCTATATAGTATTAATTGCTTTTCATGGTTTTGTTTGTGGACTGCTGAGTAGTGAACAACTATTGGTTGTGTCATATGTGTGTGTGTGTGTGTGTGCGTGTTTTGCAATTTGTGGAAAGTAATCGAAACAAAGTCGGACCATTGAACATGAAATGAAAGGAGATTTTTTTATTTTTTTTTGGTTTAACGCATTAGATACTTGTTGTTGTTGCAATGGTGCCTTTCTTTCCTTTTTCTTTCATAAAAGCCCAAAAGGAGAAATCTAAAGTCACTATCTTACATCATCTTCGTACTCTACATATAGTACATCCAAACAAATATCCCACCTAAAGCTTAAATAAAGTGAACTCAATAAAATAGTTTCCCTTAGATAATTTAATGCAACAATTATTTCAATCAAACTTAAATTTACAATTTCTATTTATTGAATCACAAAAAGAAAAATTATCCTCTGAAAGTTCTATTTTCTTTTTGTATATATTTGGAAAAGGAAAGATTTATATATATGAAATGAAAGGAACTAATGAAGTAGTAGGCTAGGCAAGGCAAGTTTGGTAATGCAAATTGATGAGGAATTGATGAAAATCTCTGTAGTATTAATTTATGTTAATGGTCAAAATAAGGACTTGGGAGCAAGTGGGAAAATTATACTTCTAGTTGCTTGACACATTTTGACAAATAAAAAATGACCCCGTAAGAACTGGAAAGCTCAACAACTACCCCTATAAAGTCTTCAACAACCCCCACCGGAGGAAGAATCAACAATCAAGAAGGTGAACAAATGGTAGAAAATTGTGTACCTTAAAAAAAAAAACATATTTATTCTTACTCCCTCAAATTTTCTTTGAATTTGTTCACGAGATTAAATTTCTTAACAATTTGTTTTAAAACTTTCTTGTAATTAATATTTCGGCCAACAACTACAGATTCTGAATTTATAATTAGACAAAAAGTATAATAACCATGAAATACCATTAAAATTGATATTAATACGAGAAGGAAACTGTTATAATTATTCCAATTTAGCTTCTAGATTGGACAAAAAACTCAATAATAGAATTGTTATTTTGAGGTTTAATAAATAGTGTGAAGTTGACTTGAATCTTAACCAAAATCTATATTAGTGAAAAAAATTCAACAATAAAATCGAAGGATGATTTGATAATAAATGCCATGGCTATTTCCAAGAATTGTGGCAAGTTTTAAACCATTATAATATTATAGTAATAAAAAAGCGTGAAAAATGCATTTTTCCGATTCCCTTAAAGAAAAAAAAGAATTGCATTTTGCCGAAAGACAAGTCGTTGGACCGACAATGAAGTGAGAAAAATATCAGCATCCAAAGCCTCAACAAACATCTGTCTACCCCTTCCAGCCACGCTTCCTCCTTTGCCAGCATAATTATTTTATATAAATTAACAGGAAAAAAAAAAAACACGCACACACACACTCACACTCTAAAATTTAACCCGAAACCAAACCAACATATTCTGGGAATCTTCTCTTTACGCCAATAATTATCAATTTTTTGATATATTCTTCCTCTTTTTCATCTGTTCTAAAGAGAACCCAATCCAACCCAACAAGTTGCCAGTGAAAAGACAGTGCAGCAGTAGTAGTAAAAACTTACCATTTGGTGGCCAGTGCATGCTGAGTAGTGGTAATAATTAACATGTGTGTGCAGGATTCGGAACAAGTCACGGAAGGGATGGAAAATTTTGGTGATGGTTTTACTTCTGGGAATGATGATGAGGATTGCAAGACTTGGCCTTTGCATTCTCCATTGGAATTGTATCCTGCCCAGAATGAGAATTGGGAAAAGAACGCATCTTTGGATCCTGTTCCTCTCACTAGTTCATTCCCAGTAAGCAAAAAGATATCTTTCATCTTTCTTGATCCTTCCCACCCCATTTGTTTTCTTTTAGTTCTGTGTTGTAATGATTTTTATCTTCAAGTTCATTTCTAGACTTTTGTTTATTTCTCTTGAATTTTCATTTTTCTGGTGTTGCATGATGGGGAAGGTCAAGAATTCTGGTTAATTTTTAATTTATGTTTTGCTTCATTTTTCCTCTCCTAATTAGTGCTTTATATGGTGAACTTGGAGAGTTGCTTTCAGCTGAAACTGAAATATAATGATTAAGGCTAACAATTCTTATGATCGGTGGTACTTTGTTTTGCCTCTTTATGAAAAATTCTTAATCCCCAGAAGAAACTCAAGGGAAGCTGGATTAACCAATTACTAGTTTTTATTGCTCAAGAAAACTTATGCAGCGAATTTCAATGAAGGGTCCTTTTGCGTTGTGGTTTTAGTACAGAATTTCCATTTTTCTTGATGAGACAAGAACATGCAGAATAAGCTACAGTATATTTTCTAGACTATTCTCATCAGTCAGTTCCGGCCACCTTTTCATTTTTCTTCGTTCTACCCCTGTCATTTACTGTAACTGGATCTGGATTTGTTTTACAGTTTTAAACTTCTTACATTGTGTGCTCTCCTTCGTATTGTCATGTCTTGTTTTTTCTCCTTCCTGCTAGCTGGAAAGCATTGGTGAGGACTCTGCTGTTACAGACAGAAAACAGGTCTCCTCGAATAATTTTCTTCCTTCCTTAAGGGCAGGAGATTGGTCTGACATTGGGGATCGTCCCGATATGGAGGACACACTCATCTGCATCGAGGACCTAGCTAAGGATTTTGGACACAAGAAAATTGGTGAGGAAGCTATCTCTCTATATGGCGTAAGTTCTTTGACCTCAAAAAAATCTTGTTTGCCTTCAAGATTGGTTCTACAACAAACGAAGAGCAGTTGATAGATTACTAAGCTTTAGCATTGAATTGGATGGGTCTATTGGCTGACAGTTTTAGGTTACATCTGGCATTTTATTTGTTTCAATTATGGGTGCCATTTTACTCACTGTCCATCTCTAACTTGGCACAGTGAGAGCCTGAAAATTCCTGTAAAACATGTGGGATAAAGTGGGAAACATTTGAAACTGAATTCTACACCATAAACGTTTTTATGCTCTAGAAAGTTGAGCTATGGGGTTAAGAACTAGCTAATTATGCGGTTAAGTAAAGAACTAACTTTCCTAAGTAGTAAAGTTGACATATCTACATTATTGCAAATTTTGGGAGCATTTGTTTACTTGTATGCTATGACCTGTACTTGATCTCGATTTTCTCTGTCTGAATAGTTCTATGTTTGTCTAAGTACCCATGTCATGCTGCTATCCTGTTTGGTTGGCTTCTCTTTTGGTTGTGTTTGTTCATTTATATTCATCTTTTAAGCAACATGTTAAATTTGTTGCAGTGGTTATGTGAAAATTAGAGTTTTAAGTCATTGCCCTATTTTAGTGAACAAAATGTTAATTAATAAAAAAGTGAAGGGCATCACACACAATAAGAAATTTTTTGTGGTTTTATTTCAATTTCAGATACCTGACGCAGTGGGTAATGATGACAGGTGTTTGATGGACATGGTGGAAAGAGTGCAGCACAATTCGTGCGTGACCAGTTACCAAGGGTCATTGTTGAGGATGCAGATTTTCCATTAGAACTTGAGAAAGTGGTTACAAGGTCTTTCATGAAAACAGATGCTGCATTTGCAAATTCATGTTCTATCGAGTCTTCCCTCTCTTCTGGGACAACTGCACTCACTGCCATGATATTCGGCAGGTATGTGCTGATATTTTTAAACTCTACAATAAGCATTTCCAGGCTTTTTCCCTTAATTCCTACTTTGCCATACGATAAGTTATGTCTATAAACAAATAAATCCTGCTCCTGCATTGCTGCTTAGCCTTATTCTTGAAGTGAGGATTGATGTCCCGTTATAGTAACCCTGCCTCGTCATAAACAAGTAACATGACATTCCGCTTCATCGTAAACAAGCTCAATTGTTGCTATTACGCATAATGGTACTTGTACATGCCTGGCCAATGAATGATTATCCAACTAGGCCTTCACATGAGAAGGGAAAATATGGTATAGGAAGAAATAGGTTGCACTTAATTTATGATGAGGCAGTAGTCTGATGTTATATATAGTTAATGTTGATAATAGGATTGGGCTTTTGGATTGAAGTAGAAGATTTATATCGAAATGCATAAAGCTTTTTCACACTAGATTTTTCTAGTCGCCGTAATTAAAATGAATACATCTTGGAGGCAGAGGAATTGAAGGCGTTAATAGTATGATCATATTTTTATTTGTCACATTGTCTTTTTAATTGCAGATCACTACTTGTTGCAAATGCTGGAGACTGTAGAGCTGTTCTTTCCCGTCGTGGAGTGGTTGTAGAGATGTCAAAAGATCACAGACCTTGTTGCATGAATGAAAGGAAGCGAATTGAGTCCCTAGGAGGGTATATTGATGATGGTTATTTGAATGGGTTGTTGGGTGTTACTCGTGCACTAGGTGATTGGCACATAGAAGGTCTGAAGGAAGGGGAAAAGGGTGGTCCATTGAGTGCTGAACCAGAACTCAAGTTATTGACACTTACAAAAGAAGACGAGTTCTTGATTATTGGTAGTGATGGTTTATGGGATGTTTTCCGAAGCCAGAATGCAGTAGATTTTGTAAGGAGGAGACTGCAAGAGCATAATAATGTTAAACTCTGCTGCATGGAAATAGTCGACGAAGCAAAAAAACGGGGGGCCATAGACAACCTGACAGTAGTAATAGTTTGTTTTCAGCTGGATCCCCCTCCATCAACCACAGTGCGAAGGACTAAAGTGAGGAGGAGCATTTCAGCCGAGGGGCTTCAGAATCTTAAATGTCTTCTAGAAGGGTAGAGCGAGTGTGTTTAACTCTATCATTTGGAGGCTAAAATTTGGAAGAGCTCCCTGGTACCAATAAGCATGCAGCCGATGAAGATGAAGATGAAGATGATGATGATAAATCAATTTGTTCCCAGCCATATTGTAAATACATTTTTATTAGATAGGGAATTTTTGCCTTTGTAAAAGCTTCCGTTGGTTTGTCCAACGGATGGAGAAGGTAATAAAGTAACAGGGAGACAACTTTGTTGTATGCTATGTTGTAAGACATAATATGTACACGAACACAATGATTCTTCCATTTTAATGCCTTCGTTTCTTGTCAGTTTCTGTGTGCATGCCATCATTCTACCTTTTGCTTCATCTCTGGTGACTAAACTGATGCTGATGAAGTTAGTGAGGCCATGTACACAACACAATGCAAAATATACTGCAATAACACACCACTGGAATATAATGGCTAATTTCATCGCTGTTTTGTTCAACTGTAGTTTCTTTTAGAAAAATCATAGGCAATCATTTCATGAGCTGTTTATAACAGTATCATTGGCAAAGAATTCGTATATTCAGTGTGGCTTGCCACAGCAAACGAAATACTAACAAAACTTCATCTACATTAAGGCAACCATTTGAAGCTTACATTAAGGCAAGGAATAACTTCCTTCATCCTCAATAGAAGAACTAAAAGGCTATAGAAGATAACAAACCTGTGAAAATCATGTAAAGCAAAGGATATATAGTCGGTCCCAGAAAAGTAAATGAAAATTGGGTTCAGAGGAACTGAACTGCATGCTATTCTTATTTAAATGGGGATACAGAATCCAAAAATCTCTACAAAATTTTTAAAAAAATAAAAATTTGATTGCATATCAACCAACTTTCTCTACCCTTTCTGCAAATGCTACAACATGATACAATAGCCAACGAAACATTAAAAAAAAGGATGGCAGCTCAAGAATACAAAACTAATGTACAACAAATTCTATGATTTCTCCTGTATCTTCCTGCATGAAAGTATGGACGCTTTTTTTCCAGCTAGATACATGTGCGTAACTGGTAGCTGGAGTATCCAGCTATCTCAATGACAGTAAAAAGTCCCGTCTTTTACAAGATATATGATGAATGTGTATGTTGTTATAGAGTCTCATCAAGTTCATTATTAATGTGTAATCACACTGAACCAAAGCCATTTTCCATCATTCAGCTTTCCTTTAATCTCATTCTTTACAACATTAACTAATAGCAAGCTTGCCAATAATATCGAAACAATGAGCATAAAAAACACACTATTCCATCCTCTAGTTGAAATGTACCCAGCCAGAAGAGGCCCAATAGCTCCTCCAATAGAACCAGTACCATCGATGATTGCAGATACAGTAGCTAAGGCACGGGAGTTTCCCTTTATCACGCTCTGCGTACCAAGATCAGTGGCCACTGCTGTTGTAATAAGCGAGTATGGTCCATTGACCAGTAACCCAGAAATAAACATCAACACAATATTAATGAGCATAGACACACTACCAAATGTACGGTAGAAAACGAGGGCTGGAACTGATAGCAGCAAGAATATAAGTGAACTAATAGCAGGCGCTTCAATCGTGTCAGACAAGAACCCCGCCAAAATGCCACCCACAACTCCTCCAATATCAAAAATAGTTGAAAGGATACCAGCAGTCCTGTGAGACAGATGCACTCCGGCAACGGCTTCAATAAGAAACAAAAAACGAGCCTTAGAAATATCCACCATTCTAAAGAAACAATTAGCAAAAAAGAATAACTTCACACTAATGGAAATCAGCACTTGACCTTTTTTTACAAAATCAAGTTACCCATTGAATTTTGAGCTCCGAATGATCACAAGTTTTCATTTTTATACACTTCAGTACAGATTAGTCAACAATTTAAGTTATAAACCACACAAGTGCAAAATAACAAAACAGCCTTTAAAACAATAGAGATATTAACCACTCATATTCAAACTTCAGCTTCCGACCCTAGGCAATGAATTGATCTCCATGTATCATATAAGTGGTAGCACACGCAGTATAAGTAGTAATGGAAGAACTAATGTAACTTCAACATCTCATTTGAAAACAGACATACGAGAAAGATAAACCTTTTTTTTAAGGCACAAAAATCACATTTTGCATACCACAACTAAAAATGAGGAAATAGGCTGCTACCTGTGTGCCTTAGGTAGAAAGGCAACCAATACAGAAAAGTATAGGCGACAAGCTTAGAGAAAAACAGGGAGAAAGCGAAAGGGACCACTCCCGGCAACCTCCAAGCTTCTAGGAATCCAATTGCAACTGAATCGTCCTCCTGTGCCAGTCCAACCAATCCCTCCTCTCCTCCCAATTCACTTTTTTCCGGATTCACCAATGCCACTGCCTCCACACTCATCTCAACCTCCTTTTCTGGAAATTCCCATCCAAGATTATCAGGGCTTACAACCAGGAACAAATACACCATAACGGCCAAAATTATGATAAAAGCCCCAGGAACGACAAAGCACCAACCCCACCCAAATCCTAGCACTGATGAAGCCACTACTGAACCAATAATATTACCCACTGACGCATGAGAATTCCATATCCCCATGATCAGGCCTCGTTTTGACTTGCCATACCAATTCCCCACCACTGCCACTACGCATGGCCAACCAATTGACTGAAACAACCCACATAAAAGCTGAACAATTACAAAGAAAGTAAAAGAATGCACATCGAGAAAGTACCCTAACCCGAAAAAGATCACTAGAAATCCACTCCCCACCATCCCTACAGTCAAGAAAACCCTCAAATCAAAGCTATCGCCGAGGTGGCCAGCAAAATACATCCCAACAGAATAGGCTAACAGGAATGAGAGATCGAGCTCCCCAAGGCGATGGGGCCCACGCTGGTCATTGAACGGAGCCCAACCAATGGCATTCCCAGCTGGGTTTTCGCTGGATTGTGACGGGTCGGAGTTAGATCCCGCAGTCTTGGCATGAACAATGGTCTTTGGGGTTTGGATTTCCGGACCAAGTATGGATTTAACAATACTGGGAGGTTTACGGGAGGCATGGAAAGCGGAGTAGGCGGTGAAGGTGAGGAGGAGGACCAAAAATTGGTGGAAAGATAGGGTTTTATGGGGCGGCTTGAGGTTGGGGAAGACGGTAAATCCTGGTGGCCATGGTGTCGGAGGTACGTTTAGATTGTTGAGCTGCATCATGGTGTGGGATCATTTGCATGCAATAACACCAAGTACAAAGGATCTATTTACACACACACACACACACACAGCTTATTGATTAAGTATATGAATGAATGAATACCAGAACGCTTCTAACTTCTAAGAGATCGGTTGTGCAATCTGCATGATATAATGGACAGGACGCATCGCAGATTCGCAGGCACCATTTTTTTGACTTTAATTTCTGGTTCATTCGTGTATTTTTCATGGCTCCTCTTACTTTCTTTACGTTTTATTATTTAGTCAGTTTTCCTTTCCTTTCCTTTCCTAACCCGCCAAATGTCAGTGCAAATACATCAAATGTACCAAACCAACCTACATTAAAATTAAAGAATTGAACAGAATGAGAAAAAACAATTTCTGTTACTCAATTTTTTATGTTTTTTTTTTTTTGTTTAATATTAGTAGGATTTACTTACGAATAATGTTGTTGTTCCTTTAAGTATAAAAAAAAAAAAAAAAAAAGAAGTAGCAGTGATAGTTAAGATAGATAATATCAAAAATACACTAAGCAGCACATACAAATAGGACTCATTCGCAGCATTATGATAAAGATTTGGGCAACAGTTCTTTCTGGGCATATAACATTTTATAGGTGAAAACCTACAACTGCAATGGCTGGAAACGTACACTTGAGTTTTTTGACAATGCAAACATGCCCAATATATTGTCTGGCAAATCTCCTCTTGCAACAAGTGAAAAGCAAATTCATTAATGATCAATTTCCCTCTGCAAAAGTTTTTTTTGATTACCCATTAAATATCAGCAGTGGTACAGTAAGTATCCTACATATTAATTACAACATGCAGCAGCAAAAGCTATCCATAGAAGTTAAACATCTTTCACCGGAAAAAGGAAAGAGAGGGGGTTGTGCACATTCAATCACCATATTTTGTCCGTCAGCCAAAGATGGAACAAAACTATCTACAGAACCACCCTTCTGGTCTCCGGAGAAATTCAGATGTAACCTGATATTCAGAAAATGAAGCTATACACCACAGCTGATGCATGAATGGATTCCCAGAAAAGCTTGTTTCTTCCTGGATATGACTATTACAAAATTTTCATGGGCATACAAACGAAAGGCTAGAGAAGGTTTAGATCATTTGCTGATGGAGATCAGCAGCCTGTTGAGCAAGTTCCACCACCATAGCCTCATCAAAGAACTTGTTGATGCTGACATCTTCACTCATTCCCTGAAAAAACAACACAAAATCCAATTTCTAAATGCTCCACGTGTTTGTTCAATACTATGGACTCTAATTGTTCTTTTCATCTCCTTTTTGGGTTGATGGCGAGGAACTATATAATTAAATCGTACTTTAAAAAATCACCATACAAAGAGGCACCTGAACCTCAAAACCACGAAATTTATATTTCTTCATACCCATTAGTTACAGGATCTCAATCATCTCAGAAAAAACCAATTAGCTGAGAGGAAAGAAGACTTCAAAAGTTCAAGCATTGTCTTCTCTAGCACATATTAGAAGGAAAAAGGAAGACAGAGGTTATACCTTTCTACGCCGTGTCTTAACCATGAACTCACGAGCCAAATGTTGAATGGGTGCAGGTTCAAGAGGTCGTAGAACTATGCTCTTGTCAAGAGGATCTCCAGGAACAATAGCCCAATGATCAAAGACAGAGACACAAAATGCCTGTCCTTGAGTGTGATACCTCAAGTCCGTCTCAAAGCCGAACGATTCAATCACAGGTAAAAATGCCTAGACCCCAAAAAAGATGAAAAAAAAAAGAGAGATGTCAACCAGAAGTCCCCAAGCAACAGCGTTCAGTTGCAAACAATGACCACAGTCAGAAACTGTATGAACTGTAGCAAACGAGACATTTACATAAAAGGATAAATCCAGGGATGAAGTTCTTATTCTTGAAGAATAATTTGGAATTACACAGCCTTACACTGCAAGAAGAGAAGCTTAGTAATAGATCACATGGACTTACCATTCAACAGGAGAAAGGGGCAAAATTTTGAAAGAGCACGACACTTGAAGAGAATAAAAAAACTATTTTATGGTTGAGCAATTGCAAGGGAAGAAGTGAATCTAATGGAACATATCTTAAGATGTTATAGGGTGCTTTCAAAGATTTAGATATATGCCATACATGACACAGTACATGCTATCATTTGCTCATTTTTTAGCCAGATGATTAATTATCAGACATGATACAATATCCAATAAAGTGCATTAAGAAAGTAATTTTGCAATCTACTTTGATAAACCAACCTTAACAATATAGGCTGGGGTCCCTGGTTGAGGAACATCTGCTGTGACATGGCCACGCCTGCGGGATAAGACCGTGTATATAGCAGAGACACAGTCTATAGGAGTTTGTATCTGAATAAGAAAACCATGTAAGTCAGAAAACCATATAAACTTGGTATGGAACTAACGCTAAAATATATTACGCATTGGTCAATAATCAGGAATATTCTTCAACCGAAAAGGATAAGTTCAATCAAAAGAATATCAAATTCATATGGCTGAAACTTGATACTCGAGCAGTGACCACTTAAATGATCATGAGAAAAGTATCAGATGAACATTAAAGAACAATGAAAACATGTTGTACATCGTGAACAACTAAGATTTAGCCATTTTAACATCCTCGTTGGGATCAAACTTCCGCTAGGTTAATTCAAAATTAATATGCCTTGAAAAATGAAGCAAGTACTTACCTCCACATAATATACTGGTTCCATGAGCCTAGGAGTTGCCATGAGGAAAGCAGAGTAGGCCACTCGACGAGCTGTTGGAATTATCTGACCAGTTCCACGATTCAATGGCTCAGGGGCAATCTTTGCATCAACTATTTTGAATTTAACATTTCTGATTGGCTCATCACAGAGGGGACCTTCTCGAGCTCCCCATTGAAACCTAATGACGATATGTCATTTCATGATGGGAATCACTAAAACCAGAGGTATAGTGGAAATTAAAATAAGTAAAGGCATATTAAATTTCAAGTTACCCCTGAACAATAGAGTCTTTCACAGCATTGAGTAAGCTCTTGTCAACTTCACTTGAGAGTGTGTCGTCCAATAAAATGTTAGGACCCTGATCATTATCCAAAATGGCAAATATCAGAAAACTAGATTCTAAGCATGCAACAAAACAGATTTGCCTAAAAGCCTAAACAATTCCAGAAACATATCATATTAAACATGATACGTTTATAATTGGACGATAAAAAACTACAATAAAGTGCTACCATATCCATATTGTTGGCAATGATTATATTTGTTTTTATTGGTCTGACCCATCGGCCAGGAAAAAAGCCCTTTATTTCAATGCCATTTTATGCAGCTTAAAAAGGTTATCCTAGACGCATATGCAGAAAAATTCTTGTGCTATTAACAAACCTAACCATATCTTACATTTGTTTACATTAGGAAAATGTGAAAAATCATCCAACCATTGAGAAGCATAAACGAAAAAATAAAAGCAAGCATAAGAAACCACTCATACTACAAAGAATCCTAAATTGTTCGAAAACATCAGAAGTCACAACGATGAAAATGGGTAAGGATTTCTGGTGCATAAGTTCTCTTCTCAGATCAATAGATCTGAACAGATAGTTAATGTCAACCTAAAAATCAAACAGATAAAACAAGGACAAACAGGTTTAATGTGTCATGCTACAGACAGTTACGCCAAGCCTAATTGCTATGGATTCACATCACCTGCTTATCCGGTCCAAAAGCCCATATGGACCTTGCCGCTAGCAAGTCCCAATCATATCTGGTCTGGAAGAAGTCCCCAAGTTTCTTCCTGGGCCAATCAACAACCACAACGCCATTTTCAATATCCTCTGCGAGTCCTCTCTCAAGTGGCTCAGCAATCTAGAGTATGGAAAAATTTAATCAGAGATCTGAATCATCAAAGCATGTATGATTTGGATAAAAGTTCAAGGATGAGTTACTAACCATGGTAATCTTATTTTTCTTGTTGGGTGTTTCAGCAAAACATTGCATTGAAGATGACTCCACCACTGTTTCGCAGAATGAGACAACGGGATCTGCCACCTAGATTCATGTGTTTCATATTTATAGCAAATCATCACCAATACATGGTTCCCATTAAAGAGCATATCAATAGTGGGTAGCTTAAAATATATATATGTAGAATATGAAACATAATCGAGTGTAACTGTACCTTTACTTCCACCTCGGAATAGAGTTCTCTCAGATCTTTCATAATTGAATCTAGGTACAGTTCCCCGGTGCCTAGAATTGTGTGCTCCCCGGACTCCTCCACTTTGGTTATAGCCAAAGGATAACTCTTTGAAATCTTTCTAAGACCCTCCACCATTTTAGGTAGCTCGCTTGGATTCAGAGGCTCAGTTGCTGTTTTCACCACAGGAAGGGTATTGAAGTGTAGAGGTCGAAATATATATGCGTCCTCATCATAATCCTGATTACAAAGTGTGGCCGTCTTCATAATTGATGCATCAACACCCTCAATCAGCACCCAAGAACCAGGAGGGGCCTCACTTATGGGTATCCTGTAACGAGCTTGATAAACCCATAGTTTTGTTACTTCTTTTACTGTCATATCCTCCTCGTCATCAGGAGAATAGCCTTCTCCCAGCACACGTACAGTTTGCCCAGTCATAATTTTGCCACTATAGACTCGACCAAAAGCATCAAAAACACTGCAATCAGATTTAGGATACAGCTTGGTCACATTGATCATTAAGGGACCATGGGGATCACAATCTTCCATTGCTTGGTATATTGTTGAGTCCGTAGGGCCAGTATAGATGTGCTCAACCTTCTTAACAGCAGCAGCTTTGGCGGAAGGAATGTGGCGAACCAGCATGTCTGTAAAACCTGTTGCAGTACCAAAAACTGAGCTACAAGCCAGCCTCAAAAGAGGACGGACATTTAACTTGTACGCTGCATTGCTGAGAGTCACACCAAGTTCTGCAAGGGTTGCCTCCACACTCTTCTTGTGTTCTCCAATTACTTGGCTATATAACTTGTAAAGCGGTTCAAGCACAAATTGGACGAATGACCTTTCAACTCCACTGGCAGGTTGTTTCTTCTTAAAAGCTCTGGAATCAGGATCAAAGTAATAATCTCCCCAAAGACGAGAAGCAAACTTATTAGCATCAAATGGAATGCCATGGAGTTTAACATATAGCTTTGCAAACGATTGAAGGGTGAAGGACCATCCTGCACTTGCAGATGCAAAACAAACATTTCCAAGAACAGGGTCAATAACTTGGACTTCTCCAGCTGTTGAAGAGGCTGCAGTGATTTGGGTATTGATAGCTTCAATTAAATGCCGTAGCTTATGGTAGGCATCTTTTGGCGGCAACTTGAGTTCGTTTATCAATCTGTCAACCTAGTAAAATTTAGAACATGAGTAAACAAGAAAAGCAGAGATCTAATATAATCTAAAAGCAATATTATGTGAACTTTTGAGAACCAAAAAGAGACTGAGAGAATACCTTGTTTATCACAACTACTATAGGGAGCCGCTCTTGAATTGCATGTCGAATAGCCCTCTCCGTATTAACCTGTTTAGAGAAGTATATAAGAAAAACTATATGTCCAGAAACTTATGTCCATCATCCAACAACTGCAGAGGAAATAACTCATAAAATCTACTAACTTCTAAAAACAAAATTAGACAGTCAAATAGTCATACACAACATAGCTTATTGGTCCTTACAGAAACTGCTACTATATCATAGCATTTAAGGAGGCATTAAATGGGAAAAGCACTAAAACTGACTCAAATCATGAATAAATAGAGCTCGTCAACAGACAAAAGGACCCAGCCTATGTAATTAGTTCAGATAACTTAACAAGAAATTTGTAAACTGAATTCCACCATCAACCATAATAGGAAGGGCCTCAAACAGGACAACAGCTATTCCAATATTAAACATCTTACTACAAACAGCAGAAGAAAAGTTACTACATCTATAGGAATTTTGCAATTAGAGCTCAAAACAACCTAGGAGAGCAGGGAACTTTTGCACTACTCTTATTCAAGTAACAACAGGACTAGCCAGCTGCGTATTATGCAACTAAGAATGGCTTGCAATAAGCTTAAATCCGAGCCAAATATAAAATATTCTTAAGAAGCTCAATGTATTGGTTGGATAAGAAGCAAAGAAAAAAATTCAATGTGCGGGAATTCACAAAGATTATGGAAAATAATTCATACAACAGCCAGTAAACAGAACCCAATGGTTGGTAAGTTTCTGGGAATAAAAGATAAAACCCACAACAGGTATTGGACAATGTAGTGATGAATAAGATTGAATGAATTGATACCAACATGTGCACAAAATAACTGGACAGATTATATGATTTCTCTTTTCTAAACATAGAAGTTTGACTAGATTTGATAGCATACCAAATGCCCGAGGATAAATATCATTCGAAGAGTAATAGGAGATAGAATTTACCATAACACCATCAGCAGCATCTACAATCAGCACGGCACCATCGGCAAGCCTCAGAGCTGCAGTCATTTCATCAGAAAAATTAACATGTCCAGGGGTATCCATGATGTTACAGAGGTAAGACTTTGAGTTGCTATCCTCAAGCACCAAGGACATCGGCACTGCCTTGATTGATATTCTCCTCTCCTGCTCATCAATCCTGGTATCTGTGTACCTGATGTGCTTCTCACTTTTCTGATCAAAAGTTGAGTTATGGTGAGTTTGCTCCACCAGCATGTCCATAAACAAGGTTTTACCATGATGCAGGTGTCCCACCAATGCCACATTTCGAACCAGAGTAGGGTTTGACATCAAACCCAAAAGAAACTGGGTTGACACAAACGTTGTTGAGTCCTTCGCACCCAATTCAAACTTCAAGTTCTTGACGGGTTTAATAATAGGTTGTTCAAGGGGCAGCTCATCCTCATCCATAACCAATGTCTCAACTTCTTCACCATAAACCTCTTCCGCTGTTGGGTAGTACTTCTTGTCCTCCGCAAGGACTACTTGATTGTCTATATCAACATCGTCGGTAGTAGTTAGCCAACCGTTTGAAGCTCCAGGTACATGCTCGGTATCGGATCCAGCCTCCTCATGGCCAGGTCTATCGGGGAGGTCATCATCATCCTCTGGCTCCTCACTATCTTGGTCAGACTCAATTTCAGGCCCAATATAGTTTCCAAACTCATCATACATACTGTCATCCATGGTTGTGTAAATTTTCTGCCACCATTAATAGCTAAATCAGTTATTCAATTAACCACTACTTAATTACATTAAAAACAAAAACAAAAACAAAAACAAAAAAGGAATTAGACAAAGAGCTAATAATTAAAAGTTCCAACAAAGAAGAACCAGCCACAGCAAAAGTTTAGTAGGGCTCCTAATAGCATCACAATTAGAATTTACTTTACACAAGAATTCAACCTCGTAATAACTAAATGAACCAGAACATATCATTCCACGCGCGCGACACTAAACTAGGGTTTTAGCTTTTTAACATTGCTTCGCTAAAAAAATCGAGAAAAAAATCAAACTACAGTTGATTGAGCTTCTAATAAACAAAATGTACAGAAAATAGAAAAGCCCAGTAATTCATACACCCCAACACACTAGCACATACTTACATATCACAACAAATGCCACGTTATGAATAGAAAGTGTGCTTCAAGAGAGAAAGAGAGAGCGAGGTAGCTGGATTGAGTGTTCCGAAGTCGAAAAACGACGAAGAAATTGCAGGTATAGGTAGGGCTAAGCCGACTACGGCGGCGGAGGGCGGTTTAAGATGGGTTTTGGGGGGAGTTTTGAAAGCCTGAGATTAATGAAAGTGAATCGGGCCTGTCTGCTTCTAACACTGAGGAATGAACACGGGTTGATAAACCGTAAGAAATAGTTGGGCTTACAAATGAAAGCTTGAAAATTCTATTGATATTTTGTAATTCAATCTTTATTCAATTTAATTTGGTTATAATCATATTTAAAGCTTTTAATTTTAATCTTAATCTTCTATTTTATTGCCGGTTTTATTTTTATTGATTTTATTGATATAAAACATAATTTTATAAATATACGTCACGTATTTAACTAAACTCTTATTATCAATTAAATGATGAAATAAGACCGAGAGTGAAACACGTAATAAAACATAGAGTAATGATAGTGGGATCGAAAAATTAGAGTGAAAATCCAAAGTGACTGACGTTGCAGTTATAAAATGACAAACTAATACCCTAATCAGCCAAATGATAAGTGAACTCAAAGGATTAGTTTGTCTTTTCATACATACCACGTCAATCATTTTGCATTTTCACTCAAATTTTTTACTCCCCAATCATTACTCTAAAACATAATACATTCTGAATCTTTTATTCTATTTCTTATTTCAGTTTATAAGTACACAGTTAAAACTATATCAAGTTATTAGTAAAATACACGTGGCATAGCATGTATTATATATTAAAACAATCATTGAGACGGAAATGTAACAAAAAAACCATTGAAAACATAATTAATATATATATATATATATATAACATAAGGTTCATTGAAAATATATAATATTTATGAAAACTAACATATCAAAATCATTCTAAAACCCAAAATAACAATTATAATAAATTTGCTACTTTCCTCTATTCAATCACGTGAGACCAACGAGAGAATCGGAAAATTTTCAAAAAATGTTACTCACACTTTCTTGAAAAAAGCTTTTCTTCGTCCACATTGAAAATTATATAATTTCATCACACATATTAAAAATACGCACAAAATTATTCTTTTTATTTAAGTTTATTTATTTAATGAAAATATATACTCATGCTATATACCAATAAGGATACTTACATACTTTTAGTTAAAATAAAATGTTAAACAAAATATTGAAACTTTTTTTAAAAAATATGCATAATGATTTTTGTAATTTTTTGAGAAATCACGACATTAAATATTAAAAAAAAAAAAAAAGACATATCGTCCACAAACCGTGCCACAAACAGAGCCCTCCATCCTCCAATATTATCACCACCGTCCCTCAAAAATCTCTAATTTCCAAATACACACCCCCCAAACAAAATAATAATAAAAAAGTGTACATTGTACTTTGCTGCAACAATTATTTCTCATCTCCCTCTCTCTTCTCGATTTTGAGATGAGAGAAGAGAGTGACAATTTAACCATCATTTTTTATCAATAATATTAAAAATGGGCTCTGGGAGTAGTCGTTTAGACGGCTCTAGCCGGGCCCCTTCTCGGCCTCATCGTCGTCGTCAACCCAGGTTCAAACGCATCCTCTCTTCCGTCTTCATTTGTGGTGCCGTGACTCCTTCCTCCAATCGGCCTCATGAGGTATATTATGAATAATTTTTTAATATAATTTGTTAGGAATGTATGGAGAATTTTGTGGGTTACGTTTTTTTTTTTTTTGTTTGCTTTTCTATTATTTTAACTAAAACCCCCCTTGAATTAGATTCGTTGGGTTCTTTTTTTTCTGGATTTTGCTTATTCTTGTTGATTAAATCATGCATTTTTATTTGTTATGTACGATGTTTTCCTGATGTTGTATTCAGTGATAAAGGGGTGGGTTCTGTGTGACTCTTTTGAGGTTTTCCGTTGGTGTGTGTTGTGTGTGTACGTGGTGGGGAGTTGACACGGGCGAACGTAGTGGTTCGTTTCTGAAAAACTTCGATTTTGCAGCTATATAATATCTAATTTCAAAAAGACTGGCTTTCCGGAAGAATGGGTTTTTTTCTTGACTTAAATACTATATATTTGGAATGTTGTAGGAATGAATTGATATTTGGACACTGTTAGAGATGAGAGATTTGCTTATTCAAAATGCAATAATAGCTTTACACTTTCTGTCCATTGAAGCAAATGACTGTAGTGTGAAACTAAACCTTGTTCTGTAGTAATAGGAATTTGTAACTTTTCATTTTGGGTTTGCATTGTAATGTTGCTATAAACTGAGCATCTCCTTTTTATATGAACTGGGATCGGAAAAACTTAATTCTGAAGTTAAAGCGAATTACGGGAAGAGCAGAGGAAATGGTAACATTTTGATAAACTGTGTGCTCAATTATGGGTATCTGGCTTAAACTACATAGGCATTAATATTTTCAACTTTATATTGGCTATTGGTTTCTGTAGATGGACGATGATCCAGCTGAAAAACTGGTGAATTCTGCAGAACATGATGTGGAGAAGATCCAATTCCGAGCCAAGAGTTCTGTTTTGCCCACTAGTATTGGATCTGAATTGGCCAACTGTACAGCTGAAACTGGAGGTGGAATTGAAAGGAGCACATTGACACGTGAGAACTATTATGGAGAAGATGTTCCCCGAAATGTTGAGGTGATTGATAAAGGAAAAAGCTTGTTTGAGGATAAGGAGTTAGTTTTCAATCCAGAATCATTTCGTAGTTGTAGAAACAATGACGCTAGTACATCCTATGAAGATGAACATTTACCACAATCAGAATCTGCAAATGGCAGGGAGAGTGCAGATGCTGTAAATAGGGAAACCTATGCTATGGAAGGCAACATACTTCAAAATTATGAAGCCTCTATACAGTCCAGTTGTCCAGCTAATGATGAACTTGGAGAATCCTTATCAGATGCAGTGTTAGTTGAAAATAGCACGAGTGAAGTATTGGTCTTCCATGATTGTGAAACTAGTTCATCTTCTGCTCTTTCTGTGTCCCCGATACAGGATACTTTAGAGCAGCCTTCTCCTTCAGGGCTGAATGAGAGAGATCAGATCCATAGAGATGGGAATGTACTTCAAGTTAATGTGCTGAGTGCCTCCTCGAATACACCAAGTATTAGTCCTGCTGATCTGAACAATCATGAAGCAAGACACAACAGTAGAAGACTTTTTTGGGATGCCTTTTCAAGACGTGGTTCTAGAAGAAATGCAGATTCCAGATCATTGATCTTTACAACAGATGATTCTGATGGGCTAAATTCTCATGACAGATGGCTGCTTGATTTTAATGGTGAGTTCTTTGATGATGGGGTTGGAGGTGATTCCAGATCGAGTGGAAATAGTAACCAGCATGCCAATGAACGTTGGTGGCACCCTAGTTCTGAGGTGATGGCTCACTACTAATGAATTTTTCTTTTCTATGAATATCCTTGGGAAATATGGTATCAGGTTTCTTTCTTGCTGTTTTGGCTTTTTTTTTTCATCGAGCTCCTTCCATTTTATAAACTATTTCTAGCTTTCTATGCAGTTGTTTTTTCGTTTTGGCAATCATGTTTCCCGTCATTTATTTATGTTTGCAGCCATTGACTTAATATTCTATATCTCCATCTTCTATGGCTTTACTCCTAATCTAGAAACTAACTTGGTTTTGATTGCGCGTCTTGCTTCCCATAATTTACTAGGATCCATCTGCTTGCTTCAGATCCTATTTTAGGCGAGTAGTTTAAAGGAAATTATGATCGTATAAAGAAGTAATCTAGTTCTTGTTTCTTGTCTTTCTATTTATGTATGTGCCACGTCATCCTCTCACAGATATGGGAAAGATTTCATGATGTTGGTCGCAGTGGGACCAATCGGCGAATAGCCACTTGTCCATCAGGGATTCACCCAGATGGTGCTTGCTCATGTGGTTCAATGATAAGGTCTGAGGAGTCTGGTGCTCGTGCAAGCATTTCACGAATAGTCATGCTTGCTGAAGCATTATTTGAGGTAATTCCTTCATTTATCTTGAATTAAGTATTATTGGTCTTTTGCTTCTTTTTGGCTGGTATTGGTTGTGACTCTGGATAATTTCCTGCAAGTATTGAAGATCAAGTGCATTTCCTGTATGTTTGCCAGAGTTTGTATTTCTTCTAGAAAAGCTGCTAAAAGCTTTGTGTTTACTGGGGTTGAATGCTGTTTTCAGGCGTTGGAGATTCATAAGGTCCTTGTAATCTGAGGAGGACGATCATTCAAAGTTTTTCCGTGGTTATTGGGACACTAGAAACTGTTCAAATTTCACTTAGGAACTTACAAAAGATTTAGCAGTACTAAAAAGATGATAATAACCCTGATATTATCTTGGTACTTCATGCACCAAATCAGCAAAAACAAAGAGAATACAAGTTATAATTGTCTAATTTTAGGAGCGAGAATAACCTGTTATACATAGGATGAAAATTAATTTAATTTAAATGATGCTGTAGATAAGAGTTGAGCCTTCAGATATAAAGTTTACATGTGGTATCAAGGGTTTCACTCTTGAGATATTCTGCGTAATGACAGGAGCAAAATGATTTTGTTTGAAGCTTCATATACAGAATTAGCATGCTTGTTTCTGATATGGTTTTATAGATTTTGAATTTGTAGAATGATAGTTTTTTTTTTTTTCTCTTGTTCATGAACTCTGCTTCTATATGTTGTGTTTTAAATTTTTTTATGGTCTCATCTTATCATGCTACTACTTCAGTAATTAGTAGAAGCTGCTAACACTTGTTATTTTAATGCGTAATATGCAGGTGTTGGATGAAATACATAGGCAACCAATGTCACAATCCATGTCCATGTCCTCGCTTCCGGCTCCAGAGTCAGTTGTTGACTCTCTTCCTGTGAAGGATCATAGAAAACCAGAAATATTAGAAAATGGAGATGATGTTGCACAGTAAGTTTCCATTGGCTTTCTTATGCATGCCCTACTTGAAAGTAGACGAAAGCAGATTAGAGGTTCGGGTGGGTGTGTATCTAATGGAAGGACATTGAGTTCCCTGTTTCACCTTTTTCATCATATTTCCCAATAGTGGCATTGTCTTAAGGCCTTAGCAAATGTAGTTTTCTGCCAAGAGTATCTGTTTCCTCGAAGTAGTTCATACCAACATACAGTTCACTGTAAAAATGACAGTATTATGTTACTGATTTGTTAATTATTCCACATATACCAGGCAGTTATCTTAGTTGTTAGTTTAATCTGCTGAGTCCTGTGCTGTATAGGTGTTACATTTGCTTGGCTGAGTACGAAGAGGGAGACAAAATACGGATCCTCCCATGCCACCACGAGTATCATGTGTCTTGTGTAGATAAATGGCTTAAAGAGATACACGGGTATATATTCAGTATTCCTGTGAATACACCTTTCATTTTGTTGCCTTTTTATTTCAGCTTATGTTTATTTCCCTTTTATTTACTGAACATTATCTCTGTTCTGAAACTACAGTGTATGCCCACTCTGCCGTGGAGATGTTCGCGTTTAAGTTTAAAAGAAGGTGCTATTTCAAGCTCAGGAGTCCCTTCTCATTTTGGTTAAAACAAGGAATATGTACTCCTTACAACTTGTTGGACCCTTGCTGGTTGGATGTTTGCAGTGCAAACATTGTTACATATTTTCAGTGTACTCTCATAAGCAACCAGAAGTCAGTTTTGCGTGTGGTTTAAGGGGAGGAAGTGAAACTTGTACAGGGTGGGATTTCAAGGGTTCGGCTTGGCATGGTTGTCGTATATATACTCGGGGGAAGCAAAAAAAAAAAAAAATTTCCTTCGAGATAGGTCGTGACACGAACTTATTCTTATTAACTTGCAAGGAGTTCAATTGTATAATGTACCATTTTGCTGTAAGGAGTACACTACTTGTAAAAAATAATATGTTATATTAGGAGTGCATAATTGCATTAAAATTCTGTTTTAAACTCTTGAAAGAATCGTTTTGCAATTTGATGTGAAGGGTTACATTGCCAAAGGTACTAAAGATGTGAATACTGTGTCTGAAGCAGAAATATTGCACATTTGCACTGCACTCTCTTCTAGCTAAATGTCAATACTCAGAAATTGTGTAATTTTCTTGGCTGGACTCTCCATGGAAGCATTTTGACAATGGAAATGTAAATCCTCCCCGAAGTGCATGATAAAGACAACAAAATATGAGTTTTAAAGCTAGTAAAATAGGGAGGAATTCAAAGCAAAAAACAAAAAAAAAAAAAGCTTTGTTAACTTTAACAACATTCTCACACTTACAGTATTAAAACAGCTGCAAATATGTATTTGCATATGAAAGTACAAGTTCAGTGACATACTGGCTGCCTCTAACTTCGAAGAATCAAAACAAACATATTTTGGTTTTTTTATTTAATGTATGGATTCTTTTCATGGTCCATATTAAAATACAACACTGCAACCATTGCTATACTTGGTCCAAATTAAAGCACCACACTGCCACTCTTTGCTCCAGAAAGACGAGAAGGGCAGTGTGCATGACAACATCCAGGGAGCCCAGAGAGGATTCTGGCCTCGGAAGAAAGCTTATCATCCTCCTCTAGCATCGGTTCTACTAAAATCCACCAGCTTAAACATCAAAGAAGGGATTATATTTGAAGCCCTTCTCAATACTGCTATTAGTTGGAGCAAACAGACGATCATCCTTCAAAGCATTATACTTGTTGTTTTGCTTCAGAGGGAACAAGTTTTCATTTGGAGCAAAAACATTGGGGTGATAATTTTCATTGTCATCATCGAATGTTGTCCATCTTTTGGAGTTGTGCTTCTCCCTACCAGCAGCGCCCATTTCTCCAACATGGTCCTTGAACTCCTTCCTCACCACATCAAGAACAACATCACCATACTTATCACACCACGACCTAAAATAACAAGAGGAAAAGCAATCAATCATTTAACCTTGAGCATTATTACTTCAATAAGACCACAGAAGATTATTAAGTTTTGCTTCAAGCAACTACAGCAAGAATTTGAGCCTTACTTGGGGAAGAACATTTTTAGATCAGCCTTGTCAACTGGAAGCCTAGTTGAAATTGCTTCAATTTGATCATCTCTAAAGGTCACATGAAGAAAGCAATTACAAAATCTTTCAAAATATAATCCCACCTATATATTATGATTAAAATGCAAAATGAAATACAATTGGATTATATTGGCTTACGAGAAATGAACATTGGGATTTTTTGCACCAAGTTCTGATTGAATTTGTGACAGCTTCTTCTTTATATTCTCCCCCAAAACCTGAAATATTGTGAAAAGCAAAAGAAAAAAATCTTCAACGCAATGCTTTTGAGTTTGCTATTTAGTTGACAGGAAAAAATGGTGGAAAATATGCTACACCTTATCAACAAAGAAATCCGAAGGTGCTCCATCAGGATGGAGTTTCCTCTTAATCTGTTTGGTGTCTGGTCCTTCTCCAACAGGGCTTTGGACAAGGCTTCCTGTGTAATTTCTACTATTACTCTTCTCATTTAAAGCCAATGGAGCAGTTTCATCATCAAAATCACTTTTCTTCCATTTCTTGAATCCTTCAAATCCCCATGGCTTCTTTCCTGATTTCATTTTGTCCTCAGCACCACAACCATTATCCCCATCATTGCTCTCATGCCCATCATTTTGCTCTCTCTGAAATAGACTTTTAAAGGGTTTCCTTTTGGCTCTTTCGCTTCCACTTTGTGGCTCAACTTTTGTTGATTCATTTGGCAAACTCTCTGACATAAGAATAGACTTTGTTTCGCTTTCTTTGTCTATGATGTGAATATTCCAAAAAGGATTCTCTGTAGAGAATACAACTTCATTCCTTCTATCACCTGGCCTAATGTTTTCACAACCAGGCTCAGTTAAGCCTTTTTCTTCCTTAATTCTTGCATTTTTGCTTGATGATCCAAAGCCAAGGACTAATGCAGCACCTTTAAATTGCTTCATAGCTGAACCTTGCTTAGATTTATTCTTTGAGTTTGAGCTTTCTTTGATAGAAATGCAATTCTCATCTTTCAAATCTATCACTGACCACTCTTCATCTGAGGCTTCTTTCTTAGCACCAACAATTACATCTCTTGCCTCAATTTCAGCTCCTTGAACTGCTAACCTTTGTAAGAGAGGCCTCTTTGATGAATGGTACTCATCTTCTGATATGCATTTTGCATACAGCAGCTCCTATAGAACATAAGTACCATCATCAACGAAAGAGATTGAAATTTCATAGTATAGCTGCAGCTATGACTAACTTTGAAAACTCAAAAAGGGCATCATTTTGGTAATTTTATGAGAGAATATCAAATTAAGCAAGTTATTCTACTATTTCCTTTTTTCCCATTTGGACCCAATGCATCTTTAGAAATAATGCTTCAGATTCCATGTTTTTTATACTACAAATTTTCTAAATGTCACTCAGTCATTCCAGAATTCCCAATGAATCTGAAGTCCAAAGGGATCATACAAATAAAGTAAAACTTGTTATTGACCGTTGGTTTAAACACAATTGATGCACAACAAGAAGAAAAAAAAATCACTTGCCAGCATTTCAATTCAATCGAGTTAAGAAATTTTTTTTATTAAAAAAAAATCCCAATAAGAAACTGACCTGCAAGAATACCAGTTTATCCCTCAAAATGGAGGAATGTTCATGATCAAGAGGTGAAGCAATGAGGGTATCTAACAAATGTGACCTAAAAGCAGAGACCTCTGTTTCAGGAACAATCCCTTCCTTGCAAAGGCCCATCAGTTTGAGTATTTGGTGGAATGAATCTTGCTGCCATTTCAAGTTCTCAGCCTGCTGCTTTGATAATCTCTGCTCAGCTGCAGCAATTGCTGGCAACCGCCTTTTCTTGAAGGAAAATGGAAGTATATTCTTGCACAAAGAGGCTATGGAATCTTGAAGTGAACTGTAATAAGTAGGTGTGTATGTGTAAACCATTTTGGAACAATTTTATGCTGAAATTTTTCTATGAGAAATTGAGATCGGTTTTGCAGAATGTCCGCTTTAAGGCTAAACAATTTGATGGTTTTACAATTTTTTGTGCTTTGTTATATCTGAAGAGAGGTTTTTTCCCTGTGAATTTGTTTGAATTATTGGTCAGTAAACGGTCACTCTAAACTAGCCGTTGAATTTTAAACGTTACTTTATAGCGAAACGACGACGGATGATAAATTTGTTGGGTTGACAAGAAACCTCCGTCGTGACTTTATTTGCAAAAATGCCGCTAAGTCCTACTTAAAATGTAACTTTGATCCCCAAAATTTATCTGGATGACAAAATTAGTCTTAGCATAAATTTAAGGGAAACTGTCAAAATAGTCACCCACATTACATTGAAAAATTTATTTTATCATTCACATTAAAAATAATGTATTTTAGTCACCAGTATTTAAAAAATGTATCAAATTAGTCATTCATCTAAATTATATTAGCTTTTTTAACAAAGAAAACACATGTTCACATCACAGACGACTTCATGATAGAGTAAAAGTGAAAAATCGATTTATTTTTCAGACGAAACCCCTCAATACAATGATTTATTCATCATTCGCTACCTTTTTTGGGTGGACTGTTTCTCAATTAACGACGAAGTATGAATAAATTATGAAGAGTTTTGTTTGAAAATTAAATTGATTTTCCCTTTTTCTCATTTATTAAGTGGTACATGACGTTAATGTACATTTTCTTTGTTAAAAAATATAACATAGTTTGATTGGTGACTAATTTGATGCATTTTTTAAATGTTAGTGACTAATTTGATGCATTTTTTTAATGTTAGTGACTAAAATGCATTATTTTTAATTGGATGACAAAATAAATTTTTTTGTAGAATATCAGTGACTATTTTGGCAGTTTTCCCTAAATTTAATCCTTAATATCTATAATTTAAAGAAAAAATAGACAATTGATATTTTAAAAAAATAATAATAATATGGGCATTATAATGCATATAAACATTTATTAAAAAAAATAGAATTCAAGGCAAAACATGAGAATGTTTTTCTTTTTTTTTCATTTTTTTTTTGTGTAAAGAAAGACTTTAATATTTTTTAATTAATATAAAGTTCTTATAATCCGCAAATTGTATAATAACTTCATTTAGAAGATAAAAAAAAATTAGGGAAAAAAATATCTTGTATATTATAAATACGCTATAGCCATTGTTAAAGATTGTTAATATATAATTAAAAAAATCTATCAATTGTTATTTAAAATTACAGATATTGAGGATTAAATTTGTTCTCAATAAAACATTATGGAGTAAATTTGTTATCTAGTTACACTTTAGGACTTAAAATGCATTTTTTTTTCTTAGTAAGATAATGAACCTAGAAAATTGTGAAGTGAGACTAGTGAGTAATAACTTTTGTTTGGATTAACCAATGACAAAACTTAAACTAAAATTTGTGTTTAGGTGAAAGACACCCCATCAAAGTTTTGCATTATAGTGTCATGATATTCATGATTTGAAGCCATATTCTTAATCACAGAACAAGCTCTTGCATTTGAAATTGCATAGAAATAAAATTAAGTAAGTTTGGGTTTTGAACATTATTGCCACCGAGACAAGAAGACAACAGGAAAATTCCCAGATGATGATGATGATGATGATGCATTTGTATCAGCCGTTTTCCAATTAAAGAAAACCTAAAATGTATGATAGATCAAGAATCCCATAAGCATTAGTGGCAAGAAAATGGATATTACTATCATTTCCAATAGCAGTGAATCAATTATTCAAATCCAGTCGTTAACAATACAAAAAAAAATATTCTTAACCTCAAATGATAATATCACTGTATTCTGAAATGACAAATAATGAAATAAGACAGGCTATCAACCATCCATCATCACACATCTGAAATAAATATAGACAAGCAATCTTTTGGCCCCATTAGGGACAAGAATTAGTGCATTATCTATGCTGGTGCAAATCAGTAATGGACAGGTGAACCATGCTGCAACTCAATTCACTGATTCTAAATCTCAACTACTACCCATCAAAATCATACCACCCTGCACAAATTTCATTATTGAGTCTCGTACAATATTACTAGACACGGAAATTAAGCAAATGCACAAAGTGTGTTGTCCCTATTATTTCATCGGCACAAGCAAAAAGATTTATGTTTATAGACAGCGTATAATTGTGAGCTTCTAATTAAATATTTCTAAGTATATTTCTATGGGAACAATATTTTCTAATCCATCCTCAACCAAAAATCAGTTTTATCAAAAAAATAAAAATAAAAAATACAAGAAAAACAGTTCTGACTGAAAAGAAATGGATTTCATCTCTTGATATTTAGCCAGCAAAGGGTTATTTTCTTATTGTCTGATTGTCCAGATCAACCTCACGATTATTTTCTTATTGCCTGGAAATGAATGTCTAATACGAAAACCTTTTTTTATGCAATCATTTTCTCTTTGTTTTGCTTTGCTATAAGTGTCATATGCGCTATTTAACACATATTTTCGTTATCGCAGACTTGAATCTTCATATTACGAAGACCTGGGTGGCAATAGAAATACGAAACAACATTGTCTTTGTTGGAAGAGAAAGGGAAAAAGAAGTATTAGAGTATAGACGGGTGTTGCACTTGCACATAACATATCCCAGTAATCAATAGCTTGTTACAACAGCTCGCATATATAGCTCACGGCACAAATATTAAGCAAAAACTGTTTGGTGTAGATTTGGACAAAAATTCAGATTTTAAAGTTATGAAAACTATGAAATTGATCCAAAACTTTTTAGTACATTTTCATTTTTCTTAAAAAAAATTGGGTTGAAATCTAGCTTGGCAGCCAAGAGATGGAATTTGCCGATCCCTAAGAATAGTTGGAATCTGCACCTCCCTCTCACATAACCATGGCATGGCATATAGGGGTTGCTTCTCTGTTTCGTTATTGATGACAAAGATACCCTAGTGGTAAGAACTTGATTCATCATTCATCCCATCGTTATGCTGAAGTTACAATTATAAGAAAGAACAACCTCAAAACATTCATTCAGAAGTTGGGCTGCTAAAAGATTTACAATAATAATCACGTATTCGTAGGATAGGGAACACAAATGAATGCACACATGTGCAGATTATAATTGATGGTTATACAACTTCCATTCTGCAGCAAGGACATTGTGCATTGTTTTCAAGCCATGGCACCAAACATCTTGAATGGAACCTATGAGCGCATGGCAACTGCATTAGGTTCTCCCCGGCCTTAAATTGATCCAAGCACACAGCACATTCATCCTGTTCCGATGACTTCCAACCAAACTTTGGCCAACTAAACATCTTTGATTTTGATCCCCTCTTCTTTAGCCTCGAAACCTCTGTTTGCAGTTCTCTTTGAACCGCAGCCCTGCTGCTCTCCAATTGTCTTGATCTTTGTTCACTACTAATAACCCTGAATAACATCAAATCATTATTCCCATGAAAAAGTAAAACTTTAGAAAAAGAAAGTTTGAAGAATAAATGGGATCATTAGAATTGAAATTTACCTTTTGTTTTCTGATTTCCATTGAGCTCTTAGTCTCCCATCTAACCTTTCTTTGGCTTCTCTAGCTGCATCCCCTAGTTTTTGATCACAGTATGCCTGACTTAATGGACTCCTCTGCTGCAATTTTACATATTAGAAAAATCATGATTCTGAATCTCTCAAGAAATGCAGTCTAACATTCGTAAATTTTTATGTTTTTAGTTATTACTAACCATGGTGGAGATTGAACTGAGATGGGATTCATGGCTGCTTGGATATAAATAAAAAGATCTTCTTGACTTATGACTGGATGACGAGGCGCTAGGAGAATCGATCCATCCAGCTCCACTTTGATGAAACCTTCTTCTTCTTGCAACTTCAACTCCGGGAAGCATGCCAGCCATCTTCAAAGTCCAAACCCGTGATTGAATTTGAATTCTTGATTAAGTTGGGGTGAAAAAAAGAGGAAAATAGGAAAAGGGTCAGTAGATTCAAGATTTATTTATGTGAAAGTATGGGGTGATAACAACAACAGAAGTTTCAATGAAATTGTGGAGAAGACAAAGCCATCAAATCAGTGTGACTGAAAATGAGTAATAATTATAGTGGGTGCCGCTTTTGAAATTATTGGGAGACAAAAACAGGGACCGGCGGTTCACTAGAAAATGATTAGGCCTGAAGAAAAAAACGTATCTTTACAGCAAAACAATTCACTAGTTTTACTTTACACAAATAATTTTCTAATTCACTGGGGAAGAACGAGGAAGAAGCAGAGAAGATGGGTAGGAAGGAGAAGAGAAACTTCGAGGCTGTCAAGTGTCAAACGCTTAATGCATGAGTGTTACATGACCAACCAAGATCAATATGGACGTTTCAGAACTTCAAAAACAATAAAACTTGCTTTACTGCCTAATCTTCAGCTATAAAGCTTGTGTATTTGACTATTAGAGTTATTACTAAAATTGGACGTCCTAGATAATAGTCCTATCAAGAACAAATCCACAAGGCATATCATTTTTTTTTCTTCTGAGAATTACAAAGATTCACTTATAGATATTCATGTATCATTTTGGTAATATTTTATATAAGATTTTGATTTGTGTAACATTATTTATCGTCAATGGTATAAATTTTGTGTATCACTTCTTGTAACACTCGACAGTGTCTTAATATTATCTAAAAGTACATGTGTCACATTTATTGAAAATGATACATATGATTTAAAATTGAAAAAATATAGACAATGATTTTTTTGTAACACTTTAGTTTAGCATTTTTTGTAATACCCAATAAGATTTTTACAATCATTTATCTATTGAAAATTAATTTACTTTTAAAAAATTAAAAAAATTCTTTTACGACGATGTGTTACACAGTTACACAAATAGTATGCCATGATTGAACACTTGAACTTGTCTTTTTCCAAGGCCCATACGAGCTCAAAGTTAAATCCACCACAAATGGATACATCACTGGAAACAGACAGAGTCACATGGAAGCATGGACTCCTTGAAAAGTCTCCTTTAGTCCTTTAAGTTTAAGGCCAGTGAGCACCCAAGTCTAAGATTGGTTAGGGAGTTCTATGTTTGGGCCTCTAACATCTTAACATTCTCTCATATTTGAAATTACACGTTGCGTGTTGGACAGCATTGCCTTGAGACCCAAACTTGAAGCCTCATCTTTTAAGTGACAGTAAGGACGTCCAAATGAAGTTCCTAAACCCAACTCATCAAATAAGTGGGCTTGTGCCTCTTAAACCAAACCGGTCCTTTAATAAATTAACTATTGTTACTATAATCAACTCCTCAGTATAGGAGTGAAAAGTGTAATGTATATTAGGTATCACTTTTGTATACTACTTGTTATATCGTTATATAAAATTTTGACACATATATAATCTTCACTAATCATTTTATAGGATTTTAGGTTTATCTAAAAAAACACGTATCACATTTATAGACAATGATACATCAAATCACATTTATAGACATTGATACATAGACATACACCAAATTATAAAAAAAAAATCTTAAAAAGAAGGAAAAAATAAGCTTTGGATCTTCTGTATTATTTAGTTTATCACTCTATGCATTACTCTATATAAATATAACACACGTATTTTTAAATAATATTAAAATCCTATCAAGTGGTTAATGAACCTAAGAATAAATGTTAAATACACGTGTTAAAATCTTATAAAGTGGAGTTGATAGACAAAAGTGATACAAATGATCCATTGCCCAAAAAATATCTTCAAACAAAAACGTGGACCCACTTCATTTATGTGAAACGAAAAGCAATAACTAATTAAGTTGAAAATTATTACATACCAACAAGACTCGCACGTGATTTGGGAGATCTTAAAATACTAATATCAAACATAATTAGACAGTTCATCATTACCTATTATATGCAAGAGGAGAGTAGTGCTTATTCAATCCTTGTTTACACAAATTTGTGATTGATTAATATAGAATTGACGAATTCTACAAATTTGTGATTGATTAATTATAATTGCTTCGTACAAGGGAATATCGCCATTTTTGGTTGGTTGTTATATAATTTGTCTTGTGCACATTCAGCATATGCATAAAATGGATGCACATTATACTCTTAAAATTCTACTAACCATATTTAACTAAAACCCTATCAAGTGATTAATGTATTTTAAAGAATAAATATTAAATACGTAGTGAGGATTTATACGAGTGAAACATGAATTGCAACATGAATGTAACAAAATATACTTAATTAATGCATGCTCATTATAATTTTACATGTTTGCATCCTAACGACATATGGATTTGAAAAAATAATCATAGACAAACTTACTTAATATTGGAAGCCTATATTTGGATATGTGATTTTTTTCCCAAATTTTGGTAACTTATTTGCTAACACTAATTCTTAAATAAAAAAAATTAAATTTTTCAAAATAAAAAACGAGAGCATTTTATTATTTTTAATTTGTTTATTAAAAATCAATGGTCAAATGTTGATGGTGACCTATCACATAAAATGTTTGTTTGGAAAACATTTATTAAATAATTAATTTATAAGGATAGAATCATTCTCCTATTAAATGGTTTAATATATAATGCATATATAAGATTTCATATATATAAGACTTGCATATGAATTTTATTTTATCGTATAAAATATTTAAAAATAACGTATAAATATAAAGTATAAAAAATTAGTGTATTAAAATATAAATATCAAACATTCAAATACGTTAAAAAAAATAGCACATGAGTCTTTTATATATATATATATATATATAGTTTTTATTTTTGTGTAACGGAGAGAGTTTAGTAACAAAGTGATGTGGATAGTGACTTGTTCCGATTAATTAGCATACTACAGATCAGACATTGCGATAATTCTTGTAATTTAGTTTACAAAAGAGAGGACCATATAAACTCTAAAAATCAATCCAAATAAAGATGTAAAATTAAAACCACCCACAGACCACAGTGTCGTCGAGTGTCGAGTGTCGACAAAAGCCCACAACTCTCCCAAGTCCCCGCCTACGTTCTACACACGGTTAAAATACTCGCCGCAGTATCCTAACTCCCCCCAGCCCCATTTCCGTCTTTTTGTTTCATTTACTCGCTAGCTCACTCACTACTAGATATAACCCCCTCATCCCTCTAGCTGAATTTCACACACACACACACTCACCGCTCAAAAAATACTCAATCGAAATGGATGAAGATAACATTCCCGTCTCTCCACCTTCATCACTCAAAACCAAGCTCAAAAACTCACTGTGTTCCTATTGTTGCTTCCGCCGCCACCTCCATCACCGTCAAGTTCCAGACTCTCCATCAGCAATACCACCGTCGTCGGATGACAAGCCCACTTTGCTTTGGCTAAAAACAAGACCAACCCATCATGACTTCAAAGATGACATCAAAGATAAGTGCGTCAACATTTTTGGCCGTATTGGAAATGGAAGTGGGAGGCATAAAAGACATCCCTCTGCTGAGTTTAGGTATGACCCACTGAGTTATGCTCGGAATTTTGAAGATGGGTTCGATGATGACGATGAATATCCATTAAGGAACTTCTCCGCTAGGCTGCCCCGTTCCCAGCCTGTTCAGACCGTGACTCTTAAAGAAATCACGGCTTTTAGTTGAAAATCAGGATTAAACTCTTTGTCATGGAACATCAAGTTGTTACTATAAAACGCACTAGTACTAGTATGTTCTTTTTTTCTTCCTTATAATGCCCATCATTATGTTGGTTGTGCGATGGAATTTGTGTACAGGGACTATGAAGGCGAGGAAAAGAAAAAATAAATTCTTGTTTAGTGATTGGGTGTACGGAAATCTTTGTTCCTATGAAGAGTTAATTTTGAGAAAGTTTTAGAATCAGCTTTTTGTGTAAACTTTGATTTATGAATGCTAACTTTTAGCACAAATTGCACCCCTCAATTCTGATTTCCTATTTTGTGGGAAACAATTTGATATAGTTTACCGTTTGAGAGATTATGTCCCAGTTATAGTGATACGGAAACCAGGATCAATTTTCTGCATTGCCGTGAAATTTGGGAGTTGCAGAACGGCTAAAACTATTGTTCGGGAAAATCGGGAAGACAAGAACTGTGAAAGTTAGCGTAGCGGCTAACAGCTGTACAAACAATGTTAGGAAAATGTCAATATCATCTCTGATTATCCTTCTACAGTTCCACAATTCACAAACATCCCAATTCCCATGAGTAATTCTTGCTTTTGCCATCTTTCCTTTTAATGCTAAAAGTTGTAACGAATGAATGGTTTGCTTGTATAGATCACGCAAACATACAAGATCACGCAAGCAAAAGAACAAACTTCAGGAAACACCCAAGTCCTTTTCTTCTTCTTCTTATTATTATTCTTGGATGATGAAATTGATATGAAAAATGGTTTGACAACATTACTTGTAGTTGTAGGTGGCCAAGGCTTACGAGTTGGTAAAAGTAATAGTAGTATTAAAATGCAAGTTTAACGAGTATGGACAAGGATATGGATTGAGAGACAAAGGTGATCGGAATTTGGTTTACCCCAGACGAATAGTTGTACGATGTGAGTTGGCATATTCGACTCTATCTGCGGTGTTTGCGTGTATTGTGTGCTGTGTGTGTGTGCTGTGTGTGTGGAGTCTTTTTCTTTTAGTGTCAGCAGTCAAATTGTGGGTACTGATCACGGGACCCTGAGCTTTGCAATAATAACTAGTGTGTGACTGTGTGTGTCCAATTCCACTTCGCCACCCTTCAGCAGGCAGCAGCAAGTAGACCATGATCAATCTGTTCAGTTTCTGTTACTCTGGGGGCCCTCCATTTCTACTTTGCATTATTCTCTGTTCATTCCTGCTGTGCTGTTATTATGCACTGATCATTCCAATTTCCAAATGGATTCATTGCGTAGTAAGCAATTTAGGTTAATTAATTGCTTGATATATGGAGGTTTTCAACTGCAACAGTTCCTTAAGCATCATTTTGTGTTTCGGTTGCTGAAGAGTTAATATATAATTATGTTCAGAGCCCAACTAAAACACTTACCACACATCATATCTATCTTTGTGCTTACATTTGGTAAAAATTTAAAGCCTTATGTTAAAAGATATTTGCATGGAATAACATCTTCTAAATATATGGTTTTAACTTTTATGTTAAGGCGGTGTAGTTCATCTTCATAAGTTGAGAACAAATTTTACTTGAAATGGCATTGTAAGGATATTTTTTAGGCGGATAATTTCAGAAGCAATCTGAACCGATGAAATATTTTGACACTACACTAGTGTAGATGCAACATTGAAGCAAGTTTAGAGAATATATTCTACTCTTTCATATTTAGGCAATCTTATGTTCAATATTGTTAATTACGGGTTATTGGTGATGGACTTCCACTTTAAATAACATAATGATTTTAATTGTTCCCTACGCAAAAAACTGTTAAAACTTGTTACAGACGGGGTTACTAAAGTTCTATATATTCTTCCATGATTGCAATTTGCAAGCTGAAATGATCAACAACATGAATAACAATTCAACACTCTCGACCTACGGATATAATATCAGATTTTTTTGTTTAATATTATTCTGTATAATATTTCAACAAATATAAATATCACTAAAATCACTTTACAATTATAAGAGTTTAATCAATATATAAGTGAACTTGTAATTTTAATATAAAATATGATAAAATAGAATAATCTTGCGTAAAGAGATCCCATATCACAAAATCTGGATTGGATTACGGTTTTTCTTAAACTAATCGGCCCACGGGTTCTAAAACCGCCAATTTTATTGGTATTTATTTTTTTCTTTTTGGGCTCTAATTTTTAGGTTTGATTCATCGTAGCTTCTAGAAAATATTGGAAGCCCATGTTCATCTTAATGCCTGGTCTATCTCTCACTGGATAAGAGTAATATTGAAACCCAACTTGCTCATGGTCTACCTCTTACTTTTTGAGTCCTCCCAAGCCCAATGTTGTAAAATCCATAAAACCCAGTTACCCAAAGCCATCGTATTGGCAGCGAATACTCTGTATCACTCTGTGTGTGTGTCACGTGCTGTATCAAATGACAAAAAAGAGACATGTATTTAATATTAAATTTTAAGTGCCGATCATATGCCTGAAGGTCATCACATAAAACAGCATGATAGTGATTTTTAAAAAATAAAGTCAAAACATTTCATAATCAAGTTTTTTCATCCTCTTTTTTCAATTGAATTTGTTTTCTCTTTCTTTGGTACATATGGAATATTCGGGCATTTCCTTATAAATATAGTGTATGTGAGTCCAGATTTTCTGTCCAATATTTATCCAATTATATTCTGTCTAACGTTTAAAACTACGTAGTTTTATTAAAAGTATGGACTAAATGAATAAATATAATTAAAATTACTTTACAATTATTAGACACCCTAAGACGTAGTTTTAATTGTGACGGAATAAGACAGACAAAATCTTGGATAAAAGATCCCGTGTCACTCTATGTCTAACTGAAGTCCCTCTCACCCTTTTGTGAAATTTGGTTTGATCCATTTTCATACCCTTAATTTTAATCTTTAATTGATGCCAAAAAGTGACATAGGCTACACTAATAAACAAATAATTTAAATATAAAAAAGGTTTCATTTTACAACTTAAAATATTCAAGTGTCCATATTGAAAAAAAAAAAAGAAAAGCATGGGTAGAACTTAGAAGGCTACCCGAAAGTCACAACTAAAATAACTAACCATACGTTAGTATCAATGTATTAGTACAACGTAGTGATATTGTGCCAGTAGATTGCCGACAAATTTGGGGGCAATTTACGCGTATTGTTTGTTTATAGTGACCAAAGAGTGAAATATCCATATTTCCTAAAACGTAGTAATAAAGTGTACCTACATCCGTCATTGTCTTAATCTTTCCTCCCCATTTGGAAACAACCGGATAGGGCGAGCTAACCATGAATTTACATTATCCTTAAATTAAAAAACGAACAAAATTATTTTAAGAAGGAATGTTCATCGTACTGTTTTACTTAAATTTGGCTCCACATATTATGGGGATTTGGGTGTCATCCTCAAACCTTATTTATATTTTATATTCTACCTACATATTATTAAGATTTGGTAGGAATAATGAGATTTTGTGAATCTAACTTGTCCATCCATCATTTGAACACTTACAAGAGTGCCAATTGCTTCAACTTCAAAAAAAAAAAAAAAAAAAAACAAAGAACAAGAAAGGTTTCTTGCTTGACCGTTTAAGCGAAAGAATCAATGAAATATGTATCATGAAATCTCGTGTCTACAAATTTATATTAATATTTTAAAACTTGTGTAAAATAAATTCATATATCGAATCAAAGTTAATTACAATTTAAACGCGTCTTATATATGATATTTGTTTCACACTTTCAAGAATCTAAATCCTTCCTACAACCCACAATGGAAGCCAAAGATTGTTGTTATTTGTTAATAACATTACCTAGATTAGATCTGGTATAATAAGGCGAACATTATTATTATTATTATTATTATTATTGTTATGAAAATATATGCACGTATTGTGGATCTCTGATGGTCGGCATTATTGGATTTGAAAGTTGAAACAAATAAATACCCCAACCGCCCACGTATGGGATCTCCAAATATTTTAATAATTCACAGAGAAAATGACTAATAACTGATAAAACTGAATCTCACATATGAATCCTTGGAAGCCGGGGTTGTTGCTTGCTCCAACTCCACATCTTATCTTTTTATTTTCTTTTCTTAAAATGAATATATTGTTTTATCAAATCCTCTCTAGTCTAAAGGGAAGATATACTAAATAATAATAATAATAATAATAATAATATTAATAAGTGTAGGGCATCATTACCAAAACTTTCCCAAATATAGGAATACAATACGGTATTTTATTTCCAATATTTTGTCTGTATTAATTAAAATTACGTCTCTTTTAGTTAGAGTTTAATAATTGTAATATAATTTTATTTAGTCCCTATTCTTAATGAAATTACGTTTGAACGTTAGAGAGAATAAAAAAAGATAAATATTATTCGGATGACATTGCCTCCAAAAATACCATTATCAATTCATACCAAATTGATTAGGACTTTTCCTTTTCAGATAAAATTTTGTAATTTTATCAAAACCAAATCCAAATCCAATTCAATTTCGCGAAAGAAAAACTAGACAAAACACCCAAGCAAGCAAGCAACCATATTATGTCCAAATAAATAAGTAATAATCTTTTTTTTTTTTTCCTCCAATTTGTCTTTCTCCTGCTTACAAAACAAGCACCCCTTCCCCCCCATTTGACTCATTGCTAGCTAGAGTTCTGCATGTACCTCTCCACGTGCCCTTTCCGCCTTTCCCCCTCTCCCACACACACACACACACTACTACTACTACTACTACTACTTTAAGCCTAAGATTTCCCCTCTCCCACCAAAATCCAAGAACCCAAATTATGTAATCATTCTCTATTCAGCTGACATTTTTCATTGATCTCTCAAAAGAAAAAAAAAAAGAAAGAAGGGTTTTGCAGAAAAATCCCGAAATTTATGCCCAGAAATCTAATACATATAGAAAGAGAAATTAGTAAAGGGGAGAGAGGGGTGAGATAGAAGAGTTCACTCAGCAGAGCACCGACTCAGCAATTTTGACCGTCTCTTTGTTCTTCTCATCCCTCTCTCTCTCTCTAGATGAGTCACCGCTAAGGAACTCCCGGTACTATTTTCGCTATATATTGTTTTTCCATTCATTTATTTAATTCCAAGGCGACCCAGTATTTCTATCAATTTGTGTGTGCTAGGGTTTATCGGATGCTCATTGCTGAATAAATTTCGTTGACGAGTTAAGGGAAAAGGATTAAAAGCCCTGTAAATCGAGTACGGAAGGCGATTATTGATTTTTCTCTGTGGGTTTCTACCAAAGTTTTAAACTTTTTTAATTATTTTGTTTTGGAGATATTTATAGAGGTACATTAAAATTTAGGTTATAGATGGCTTTTGATCAGAATTCAATACCCAAAGATTTACGCCCACTGAATATTGTTCGAACAGTGCATGAGGATCCCCGCATTGCAACAGTGCCCTCATCAGCCAGACCTATTGAGGGGTTTTATGGAAACCAGCCTCGTGATGGTAGCCCTAACTCTATAGTTTACTATCCTCCAACTGTCTCAGACTCTGGTTTTATTGGTCTAGGTTTTGCTGGCAATGGTGCCGTCCCTGTGGCCATCCCTGGTACGGTCCCTGTACCTGGGGTTGCTGCCTGGGTCCCCCGTGTGGCTCCCCCACACCAGACAGGGGTTATGGCTACTGGTGGGGTGAATTTGGGAGGTGGGCCTTTGTATAATCAGAATTTTGGGGTACGGTGTGGGGGTAGTCCTTCTGATCAGGCTAGTGATGAGGGTGGTGATGATTCTGTTTCGGGGAGGAAGGTCAAGTTCATGTGTAGTTTTGGAGGGAATATATTACCAAGGCCAAGTGATGGGGCATTGAGATATGTTGGTGGGCAGACTAGGATAATTAGCGTTAGGAGGGATGTGAGTTTTGGTGAATTGGTTCAGAAGATGTTGGATATATATGGCCAGAGCATGGTGATTAAGTATCAGTTGCCCGATGAGGATCTTGATGCCCTTGTTTCAGTTTCTTGTCAAGATGATCTTGAGAATATGATGGATGAGTACGAGAAGTTGCTCGAGAGGTCTCCAGATGGGTCCGCTAAATTGAGGGTCTTTCTGTTTTCAGCTTCTGAGGCTGATTCAGCTGTTATGGTCCATATTGGAGATTGGCATGATAGTGGACAGAAGTACGTTGAGGCAGTAAATGGGTATATGGATGGCAATGGCAGAGGTATAATCACGAGGAAAGACAGTACTACTAGTGCTGCTTCCACTCAGAGTTCAGATGTTAATTGCACTGAGATTGTCGATAGCCTAGGACGCGGGCAGGGTGAGATAACTGTTGCACCTTCTGTTGGTGTGTTGTCACCTAGGGAGAATTTCGCACCTTCTCAAGAAGCAACTATGACAAGAATGTCTTTTGTGGATCCAATTCATGTTGTTAATAATGAAACCGCAGCTGTACCATCCGGTATTCCAATCAGCAACTCTTATCAGCCACCCTTGTCTGCTCAAGTGGAGAATGAGTTGGAGAAATCTGCGCCTGTTAATGAGCAGCGCGAAATGGGTATTGAATTGCAGCAACATGTGGCCCCTTTCTCTGCAGCTTCACCTTACTTGCATGCTTATGGGGATCCCCGGCAAGAAACCTTGAACCGTGCCGATTTTGTCCAACCTCCTTCTCAAATCGGTTTTCCTGCACATCTCTTGGGGACAGTTGCGCCCGTGTTCACCCAACAGCAAATAAATGCTACTGGTACCCCCAATCAGCAGTTTATTCCTGCAGTTCACATGACTAGGGTTAGCATGAATCCAAATCTGGTTCAATCCCAACAAATTCTGTTGGAGCCTTATTCCATGGAAACTCAATTAGGTCAGAGAGTTGTCCATGTTCCTGCTGACCAAGGGTACAACGCATATCATGCTCAAGTTCCTCATACAGTGCTAGGAGGAGCATATGGCTGGCCACAGATCCCTCAAACAGAACATGTGGCCTTTTCCGAAGGTTATGTGCCTCATCAACAGGTAGCAGCTCCTGAGAAGTTCCTTCGATTCGATGACTGCTACATGTGTCAAAAAGAGTTGCCTCATGCCCATTCTGACACATTAGCACAAGATCAGAGGGAAAGCCCTGCAAGCACTGTTTCAGATCCAAAACCAATTTACCATAGTCTCCGGTTAGATGATAGAGGTCGTCCAGTTAATAGGCCCTTTATAGCTGGACCCTTAGGGGAAGCTGCTGTTGAACAACAGGGAACTGTGTCTCCATCAAAAGTAGTTGGTAATGATGCTAGAAACCCCGAGGCTGAGGTTAATAGATTGCCACAGAATGTTGAGGTGCAATACGGTAAGGACAGGATTTTTCACCAAAATGCAGAAAATTCTGTGCATCCTAGGGTACCAGTTCCACAGGGTGTCATAGGGTTTGCTGGAGGCATACAATCTCCTTATGGGGTTCTCATGGGAACTATTCCTGAAACATCCTCTGATAGTGCAGCGGCTCAAGTCCCAACTCCAACCCAATACCAAGTTAGACAGGATGCTATTGTGAGCAAGCCGCTTAGTGCTGATATTCCTGCAAGTGGAGGCATATCCTTGCAGACTGCTGATTACCTTATTCATGAATCTCCACAAGCTTATTCTGGAAATTTTCCAGTCTCAGTTCCTATGGAAGATAATGTCAAGCCTGCCTCTGACCATCTCAAACAGATTGATGGGAGGATGGAACATCTCCGGGTAAGCCCTGCTGAAGTATTAACGACTACCGAGCAGAGTAAGTTGCCAATTGATAATGCCAAGAGGGAAGACATCTTGGACAACATATCCCAGCAGGTTGGTGGAAGAGAGGCATATTTAGACGCCTTCAGTAAACCCAGAGCGGTTCTAGGTATGAATCACTTGAAACTAAATGAAATGCTGCCTTCTTCTTCAAATGAGGTTCCATGCCTGCCAAACTTGCAGCAGCCGGAATATTACGAGGTGACACAGCCGCCTCTTTTAGTTGATCCTGGCATGTACACTCATTCAAAGCTTGGAGTTAGTTTGGTTCCCGATGAGATTTCTTGCCACACCACCTTCTCTGCTGTTGATTCTACTCATTCATCTGAAACAATTTCTCCTATTGCCGACTGGAAGGACACTGTTCCGCGGTACCAGCCAAATTTTGTTTCTAGCTGTGTGGAAGCTGTTCAATCTGATGGAAATTCGTCATCTTCTGTTTCTCCATCATATAGGATTGGAGATTTGCAGGACAGCTCAAATTCACTGTTTAGCAACCAGGATCCTTGGAATTTGCGGCATGATAACCATTTCCCTCCACCTAAACCTAGCAAAATTCAGCTAAAGAAGGAAACTTTGAGTTCAAGGGATGCTTCTGGCGAGAATCGTTCTGACAATATTGAATTGTTAATGGGCAACAACATGGGGTTAATCGCAGATCTATGCACAGATGATAGAGTTAGTTATCCCTCAGCCAATTCAAATGTCGATGTCAGTTTGGAGCATTCACGACCTATTAAAGGTACTGAGCTTTTTCTTTTCACTCTAGGTCATAGCTGCAGTTGCCAGATCTACCTATGTTTGTGAGTTTTATTTATTTATTCTGGCTTGCTTTTCATGTCAAAGGTTCATCTGAGGAACAGATCAAGCAAGAACTTCAGGCTGTCGCTGAGGGTGTAGCAGCGTCTGTTCTTCAATCTTCCCTACCTTCTAATCCTGATTTATCAGCGCATGGGAGGAGTGAATCACCTTCTACGAGCCGTCAGACCAACGAAGTTCCTAATATTGATAGAGGAGTGAATGTAGAAAAATTTGAGGTTTGTGACTCTTTGTTACCTGTGTCTCATAGTGCATGTCCTTTTTCAGTATGTTAGTCAAATTTACTTATTTTAAAACTTCTCGTGCACTTATTACTTCTTCCTAATTTAGGAAATCAAAGCCAGACTACCTGAGAAGGCAAGCTTTGGGTCCCATGTTTCGGATGGCCGCTTACAGGTTGAGATTTGGCTCTGTGCTTTGTTTGTTAGTCTTTTTAATTTGCCTCAGAGATCTAAGCTTTCTTTCTTCTTGTGTTTTCCTATTTCTGTTCTTTGTGGCTGTTTACAGATTATAAAGAATAGCGACCTTGAAGAGCTAAAAGAATTAGGATCCGGTACCTTTGGTACAGTTTATTATGGGAAGTGGAGGGGTACAGATGTTGCAATTAAAAGAATTAATGATAGATGCTTTGCTGGCAAGCCTTCAGAAGAACAACGCATGGTCAACAAGCTCATTCTTCTTTGAATTTTTTTTACTAGCTTGAATTTTAATCTGACCTGTTCTTGAATATATGATTGATCAGAGAGATGATTTCTGGAATGAGGCAAACATCCTTGCTGATTTGCACCATCCAAATGTTGTTGCTTTTTATGGTGTTGTACTTGATGGTCCCGGTGGTTCTGTTGCAACTGTTACAGAGTACATGGTTAATGGCTCCCTACGGACTGCTTTGCAGAAGAGTGAGAGGTAATTTAATTCTATTTAATTGGTTCCCTTTAATATTTTTAGGTTACGTGTCTGTAATTTTGTTTTGGTCTTCTCTGCACAATAGCTTACGGTTTGAAAAAGCTGCCGCTACTAGCCCAACCAACATTTGATTTTATAATATTCTCAGTTGTTGCATCTTTATATGGCCTCTACTCATTGTTTAGTTTGACTGAGTATTTACATCATATTGGGTAAAGAAAGGATAAGGAACTAGATCTGCTGCCATCATTTGTCTATACATGGTGAATAAATTGTCAATGAATTTGGAGAGAATCTGGTTATACTCGGGAGTTGTAGGGGAGTGGGTTGAGGGTAAAGGGTGGTTTGGAGTCGTAACAAGTGGGTGGCATTGGATGAGAGCCTAAATGTGTAGTGTTTTAGATTTCCAAAGGTAAATCTTGGAGTGCCAAGTAGCAGTAATCAAAGGCCTATAGTTTTTAAGCATATAGTCTATATGGACGCCTAAATACCCAGAAAAGGACATCTAGAAGTAGACAATGTAGTAACAATGCACTTTAGCTATATGTAACTGTATTGCTTGCTTGGAGGGTGCTTGTGTTGGATGGGTGATGCACAAATGACACCAAAGTACTAGACTTGAGAAGTATATAACATTCGTAAGAGCTTTCAGTTAATTGATGCACCATAGTTGCACTTCTTATCCACTTTTGTTTTTGTCTACTCAGCGCCAGTTATTTATATGCCCTGATTGTGATAACTGCTATCAGGAATCTTGATAAGCGCAAGCGTCTCTTGATCGCTATGGATGTAGCATTTGGGATGGAATATTTACATGGGAAGAAAATTGTGCATTTTGACTTGAAAAGTGATAATCTGTTGGTTAATCTCCGGGATCCACACCGTCCAATATGCAAGGTTAGTTACTTCTGGAGACTTCCTTTGAGGTTTTAGTTTCTGTTCTGATTTTCGCAACTGACATGAACTAAGCAGCCCATGCTTATATAAGCAAATAGTTTGCTCAAGTATAATGGTTGTGTATTACAGATGAAATGGTGTAAACTTTGTATTCAAATGCAATGTTGACTCAAATTTTGTTATTTTGATAAGTCATTGACATCAACATTTTCTTTTTTTTTTTTCTTTTCTCTAAATGATCCAGGCTACATGCAGGCTTTCTTAATTATCTCTTATCTTATTATTCCAGTGGATGTCATATGCTCTTAAATGTTTTCGTTACCTTTTAGGTCGGTGATTTGGGATTGTCAAAAGTGAAATGCCAGACACTAATCTCTGGTGGTGTGCGTGGCACACTTCCTTGGATGGCACCGGAGCTTCTGAATGGTAGCAGTAACCTTGTCTCTGATAAGGTATCTCTGTCTTCCCTTGTTTCCCTAACAAAAGAAACCAGTTTACCTGTAAGAGAGAGAGGGAGGGGGGGTGGTTTGAAGATATGGTGAAACTTGTATTTTTGCATGGAGATGGTTATGCTAAGCCCTGCCTTGACTTGGAGCCATGCTTTGACTTTTTGTCTCTAGGTTGATGTATATTCCTTTGGAATTGTGATGTGGGAACTACTTACTGGAGAAGAACCATATGCAGATTTGCATTATGGGGCTATCATTGGTAATCTTGTACATATATTTGAGTTTCTTTTAACCTTGGATAGCATTATTGTTTATGATAAGGAGAGTTGGGGTGCTAATTATAGTGATTGGCAGGTGGTATTGTGAGCAACACGCTGCGGCCCCCTGTACCAGAATCCTGTGACCCAGATTGGAGATCACTCATGGAGAGGTGCTGGTCTGCAGAGCCATCAGAGAGACCCAGTTTTGCTGAGGTAGCAAACGAGTTACGATCAATGGCTTCGAAGGTTCCTACGAAAGGACAAAATCAACAGCAACTTTCTTGTAAGCAGCCTCAAGTTAAAAGTTGAATTGTCAGTCTTGGAAGCAATTATTATTTGTCTTGGAAAGTTTTTGGTGAAGCTGATGAGAGATTTTAGGCTGAAGTGGTACATTTACTCCGAAAATACTCTGCCAATATCACTTTGGTTGGTTTCCCAACTAAAATTCAAGCCATCATATTCCTCTCTGGATCGAAAGGGCGGAATGTGGCGGTGTTCATTTGGCTGAAGTATATGTATAGTTGTTGAGAATTTTGGTTCCTCAATACTACTAGTTTGGATTAGCCATGTTACTTTTCTCACTTTTGAGTATGGAATTGTTTAACGAGCTCCCCCAAACATATTTTATTTATTCTTCTTTGGGAAACGAGGCATGTACTACTCTTTTTAAGTTTAGCCTAAATTTTTGGGTATTAATTATAAGTATTTATGGTTAAAAACATATCCTGCTGTTTGTCTGTGTCTCATTCCCAATTCATTTTCCACTTTGATAATATGCCCAGTGCCCTTTCCCTTATGTAGTGTTAAATTCACAACCCAAGTCCAAGTGGGGCTTTGTAAATTCTACTTGTGTGTATGTTAGGCATAATTTGGTTGTTGGCACCTATCGACCTAGCCCAAGATTCGAATCTTGATTGCCAACTCCAGCCATATTCATGCTAGTACTAGTAGACGTTGATGATGCGGGCGGTGGGCGTATTATATTAAGACTTTTCTTTTACTTGTTGTGATCTTTAGTTGACTTTTCATTTCTTGAGTTGTGCTTCCAATTTAATTTGTTTGAACTAAGACGTGCAAGTTTTGTTATTTGGCGATTAAATTAATTATTCTTCAAAACAGAATTGTACTACAAGTTAGCATTGTCTTATGATGAGTATTTGAATTTGAAATAATGACATTAGCCACTTCTTTGAATTATTTCTAGTAGTGGATTTGGATATATACTCAAAGAATCCCATTTCTTTGAATTTTCTCATCCCTTTCCATCCTTTTGCACTACATTAATGAATGGAAATACTCTCTAGTAGGAGTATTTATTTATTATTAACGCAAAATAAACACGCACACACACACACACGCCATTATTAACGCAAAATAAACACGCACACACACACACACGCCCAAACGCAACTCAACTCTTATATAGATTTACATATCTTACGTACCACTTTCCAATCATCTCAAAGATCCCTTACTTTCTTCCCAAACCCATTCAGAAACAAAGAGTTATTCGCAAACACATCAACACAGACTACAATTAGTTTAATGGCAAGAACCGAGGAGAATCAACCCTTTACGAGCACGTATTCGGAGGCCCATCAAGGAGGAGGAGGCAATGTCGATATGGTTGACGACTTGGCTTCTCCGAGTGGGAGTGGGTGTTGCTGTTTCGGTTTTGGATTTGGGCTAAAAAGCAATCAAGAAAGTAGATCTTTGCTGCAACAGAACAACAACAATAGTGATGGAGATGTGGAGTCGTGGTTTGTGAACAAGTTAAAGAAGTTGAAAGAATTTTCCGAGCTCGTGGCTGGGCCTAAGTGGAAGAATTTTATTAGAAAGATTGGTAAGTATGCCAAATCCAAGAAATACCCCACCAAAACTCAATGCATGTACAGCCCCCAGAGCTACGCCCTCAACTTTGCCGATGCTGCTGATGGGGAAGAGGAGGACGATGATATGTTCGTCACTTTTTCGTCCAGGTTTTCTGCCCCTTTATCCACCGATAAACAAAGGACGATGGCGGCGGCGGCGACGACCACCTCTACTAGTTCATTATGATCATGGTGGTTGGTATATGTGTGAATTGTCATCATCAGCATTCAGCAAGATTTTTACGGTTCTTGATTGAGTCATGTCTATTAATTAATTTGGTCATTCATTGATTCATAGAGTTCCCTTCAATTCATATATATTCTTTTTGTAATTTTGATCCTTTTTTTTTTTGCCAATAAATGAGTGAATTTTGCAAATTCAAGAATTTTAATAATTTTCTTTTGTTGAAGTAGTAGATATATATTGCATAGCATGTTAAAAGGATTTAAATTTTAAAAGTCCAAGATTTAGATGAACTCTTATTAAAATTAGTAATATAGCAATGTCAGAAGTTCAACATTTGATTCACTATTTCTGTTCTCAAATTTCTACCAAAAGAGCAAAAATATTTTTTTTGAAAAAAAAATTGAAAAAATTTGCCCAAAACTTGGAATGTATCAATAAATTTCTATCTTGGAACGTTTGAATGTTCAAATTAATTAATTTTCGTCCGGCGTGGCCACCACTATCCTGGGGTCCACATGTTAGCCGCCTTCTTTAAAACCGGCCAAACGACAGCTAGTTATTTGACCAAATCCATTATGCAAAACAAAATTAAAATTCACATTGCAAATTAAAATCACATTGCAAAGACATGAGAGAGAAAAGACGACCTTACGAGACATTTTTTTGATGTGACCAATGCCATAAATTGACATCGCCAACGCCGGCCAATTCCTCCATTCTCATGTCTCATTCCATTTGGTCAATTAACTTTTTCACTACTTGGCACACACGAAAACAGAACACAATTCTGCCCTCCCAATCCCACACCTCAAGCCAACCGTCCCCTAGTCACATGAGGAGGTAAATCGCGGGATGTGCACACAGATGAATTCTGCCCTCCCAGTCTCAGACCTCAAGTTATCCCCTAGCCACGTGAGGAGGTAAATCGCAGCGGTATGTCCAAGACCTCAACCGTCCCTTAACCACCTAAGGAGTTAAATTCTGCCCTCCCCGTCTCAGACCTCAAGTTGTCCCCTAGCCACTTGAGGAGGTAAATCGCAGCTGGATGTCCAAGACCTCAACCGTCCCTTAACCACCTAAGGAGGTAAATCGCGGGATGCGGATGTGCACGCGGATGGATACTACTCTCACAGTACTGACCCAAACTGGGTACGTAGGCTAGTTTTCAACCTTTAGTCACCAAGTCTTCACTCCTCCCGGCTCAAAGAGTGTTAGACGATGTTCCTCCGGTGAATACCGGCCCCACACGACCTCACTCCTGCTATCTTTCTCTACTAGCGTATTTATGAAGTGGATTTTTGTTGGACTCACCTGCGATGACCATTGAGCCAAGGCTCATGGTCTTGCATGTTTCATTAATTACCAACCATTCTTGCTACTGGTTTTTTATGTAGGACAATCAATGTCACAATAGTAGAAGGAAGTAGCTTATGGTATGGAATTTGAACAACAATTTCCAATAATTACATACAATCTTCCGCTGTTCACAACCATAAGACAAGAAGCAAAATTACATTGTCACCAGTAGTACTACGTGGTACAAACAAAACAAAACCAAACAAAACTAATTCAACTGTAACCTTCCTTGTACTACAACATATTGATATTGTTTAATCTACACAATCTCAAAAAAGTCAAGTGCTACATAAGGTAATATACGTACTAAACCATGTATTAATTCCTATACTACATTGCCAAATTCCATCACTACTCGTGTCTACCACCACCAATTCCTTCTTCATATGCTTGCATAATGTTAAAACGCTTCAGATATCTTTACTTCTGGCCAGTTCTTAACTTCCACGGGCGATGCGTTTTTGGTTAAATTAAGTCGATCATTTCGTTATGGACGAACGTGATGCCACATTGTTTCTCCCATTTGAGTTTTTCTTGGATCACATGAATTGCTCGTTGCTTGATTTTTCACCTGCACTACTTTTTTCCGGATACAAGTTTGACATGGAGTACTTGGAAGTATATGAAGTATTTAGAAAACAGAACTTAAGTTAATCAGCATACCTCTTGCGTTTGCTCTTTTGAGAAGTGGATGAAGAAGGATTGCTGTGCCAATTTCTTTTCCTTTGGTTAATGAACCAATTATTTATCTGCTTTAGTTGCAACCCTGTTTCCTGCACTAATCTTGCTTTGTCTTCCTCCTAAAGAATATTAAACATATGAGAAAACCATTGTTTTCAAATTCGAGCAGACGAAAAGGGTGGGCTGCAATGCTTACTGTTGGATAAGGCCATTTGGAATGTGACTGCCACCAAGCTTTTAACAGGGATGTAGTGTCACCAGGAAGTTTTCCTGCTCTTCTTTTGCGTAAAATTTCTTCTCTTATGTCCACAATCTTCTCCTTGTATCCCTGGTAAAGCAAATTAAGCAAAATACCAATTAATGGAAGCTTTAGAAGATAACTAAAGCATCATGGTGATAAAATAAATGCATTTGTCACCTGTTTGAGTTCGTGCTTCAGTTCCTGTCTCACTCGTTCCATCAGTGACCTTTCACTTTCAGTAGGCGTAAGAGGACCGAATCCCATATTGTCTTGGCCGTCTAAACTCCCGTCAAACAAATTAGTATCACTATCTGCCTGATCATCATCATCATCAGACATGGTAGCTCCGGTTCCTTCGCTGGGTGCCACTCCTAAGCAAGTTTAGTATTAGATGTCAAAGACGAGTAAAGATGAATTTGATATACATCAACTTCAAGGAAAATAATAAGAGTCGGTAGGAATAAGGGCATAGTCATTAGCAAGTTGTATAATTCCAATCCAATGGCTATGGTAACAGTCATGGCTGACACAGGGCATTTTACCCAAAAGATGGAGGATAACATGATTCAATAGTTTTTCTCAAAGGTAACAGCATTCCATATATTGTATAGTTTGAATGGTCATAGAGAGCTCACACATGAGATTGGCAACAAATTGGGAAGAAAGAAAAATCATCTTCAGAACTGAATTTTTAAATTTTGTGTGCACTGAAAGTTCAAAACAAGCATCAATTGAAAATGCACTTGAAACATGAATTTGATGTCATTCTCAGTTTAGCTGGAACATAAGTAGACAAAATGAATCATTAACTGCTACAAAAACAACGGATTTAAAACAGCACACATTTAAAAAACCATCTATAAAAAGGTCTTATACAGAGAAGAAGTTTCAAGGTAAAAGAACAGAGTTACATTTATATAGAGTTGAAAGCATGGCGAGTTTAAAAAAGCAAAAAATCCACAAACATTAAAAAAATAAATACCAGTTAAGCTTTGCAACGATTGCTCAAGCTCCCAACAGGCCATGACTGCTTCCATTGCATGAACTCGAACATGTTGTTGCAGTTGTTCTTTGAAGGAAGAGAGCAACAGAACATAATGCGTCTACATCAAAAGAAAACAAAATTTTGAAGAGGTGAAACTTCACAGAAAAAAAGATGTAATAATGATATAATAATTAGGTTCAAAGATGAGGAAAGCATATTATGATTAAGACCATTCATTTACAGACTTAAATTAGATTATGCAAGAACAACCATGCTATCTCAACACAAATTTAGAGTCCCCTAATATTAAGATAAAATTATCTAATTCTTTTATCTCCATTAATATTCTTTAAAGAAACAGTATAATTTCCAAGAAAATAATTAGAACTGAAGTTTTAATTTTACTTGGCAGCAGAAATTTGGTGAATGATAGAAAAAGTTCGTAACATTTAATCAGTGTGTAGATAGATACACAACAAGGTTACTGGGACAATTGATGACACGTTAATATCTGATAGTTCCCTTTGAAGATATTTTGGGATTGTCCATTTTCAGATTTAAAACCACTGCCACAACTCTCTATTGATACTGGACAAGAATATAAATGATACATTACATCAACAAAAGATTCCCCATAAAAAATGCCAAAATGAAACTTCAATTATTTCTCTACTCAGAACAACTTGATTCCTCTTTTAATGCTGACAATCAAGATATTCCAACTGTTTCCACACTTAAACCAGTAATATCTTGATAAGATTTTTTTTTTCTAGCTTGAACCACAACTATGATAATGTTCTAGCTTGAGCTTAACCAGAATTTGTTTGCAGCTCATACTATTTGGTCTCTTGGCACCTCCCCCCTCAACAAAAAGAAAATTGAAAGAAGAAAAAAAAAAAAAACAGCCCTCAAGTCCACCAGTAAAGATTAGAAATACAGAGAAAATAACATAATTATTAAACATTCACAAAGTTTTTGACCTGAATGAACATGATTTCAGAAGAAACGCAAATTATGCTATTCTGTCTAAACGAAATGGCACAATCGAGAGAGTGCACAGTCACTGAAAATGAAGAACCAACATATAGATGACAATCCGAAGCCCCTCTGTTTGTGCAATCTGTAAAATATTTCCATAGCAGAGTGTATCCATAGTAAAAGGTTGAACCGACATAATCAACTCTTGAGAAACTAAGACAACTATGCATTCAACAAACCTGGGCTCTTCTCCGGAACCTCAAGAATCAATATCGCTCTGATAAATCAAATTCAAAAAATTCAAATTTTTCACCAAGGCGGTGTCATCATAAATCATCTAAAAATTCAAGCTTTTTTGTCGTACGCACCCCAACAAACTAAAATCACTGTGGATAAAATCAAGAAATTCAAATTCTCAAATGGTTTAACTAATTCAGCCATCAGTGCTCCTGATGACCCAAAAAACACCCAGATATTTTCATTCCAGTTATACGAAATTAACAAAGACTGAATTTTTTTCAGAGTCACAAGAGTCAACGACGGTCGATAGAGTTTGCAACTAAGACCCAACCCAAATTGATGTAAGAATTTGAAAAAGAAAAAGAAAAGGAATACCATGAAATGATCGAGGTCTTTATCATCAAGAGCCTGCAGCTGAGGATCATGTCCCCTGAGCACTGCAGAGTACTTGGCCACGACGTGCTGGGACTGAGCAAGCTGAGCGTCGATCCTTGGCAGCTGGTCCACCGGTGTAGCAATCCTCAGGCAAGACACGTGCGCTGCTAGCAACTGATCATACAAAGGATGGTTCAAAATCTCTGCCTTACACTTATCCCTCTCCCACTCATCATTCAAAACTTCAGCAGCACCACCGGGCTCACCATTATTATTATTATTAGAATTATGATCACTATGATTATTGTTATTACTATCTTTAAACCTCTTATGCATATTAGTATTCATGGGCGGAGGAGCAGGGTCGAGAGAAACGTCTTCGTTGGAGGTAGCCTGCTGAAGCTGGTGGAGGAAATTACTGGTGGCTACAGCATCAGCAGTAGAGGAAGCGAGGTGTTGATGGCCACGAAGAATAGAACTGTTGAGAAGCCAAGAAGGGGGAGGAGGATTGCCAGGAACAGCAGCGGAGGTGGGCGTATCAGGAGGGGAGTGAATAGAAGAGCGTAAGACGGTGGCGTTATGATGATGATGATGATGAAGATGATGTTGATGGGGGTGTTGGTGATGGTGGTGGTGGTGGTGGTGGTCTGTGGGAGTAGTGGTGGTAGTAGTAGTAGTAAAGTGGGGATGAGGGTGGTATTGATGAAGTGCCATTTCTTGAGAAGAATGCGAGAGCTGCTGCTGGTGGTCCTCGTACGCCATATCATTCATATGTACATTTACAATTATTATTACTCTCTCCCCACAACAACAAACTTCTCTTTTTCTACTATACTCACTTCTTGATTCCTTTGTTTTTGTTGTTGTTGTTGTTGTTGCTTTTTCTTTTATTTTCTTTTCACCTTCCTCCCCTCCTCTTCCATTATACTTTTTATATCTATATCTATTTTTATGGGTATGGTGTTTTATGTGGACATGCAACATACATTTACTCATATGCTACTGTTGCACAACATACTCAGACGTGAACGGGGAGATAAAGACAGGTTATGTTTGCTCTTTGGAATTTTTACTGATTTACTGTACTAGTATTAGTTCTTGTGTAATTTTAGGAGTCCTCAAATCACATTCAAATGGACAACATCATTTAATTGTAGTTATACTTGTTATTATTGACTTATTGTATTGTAATTGTATATGTATATCATACTTGTTAAGCATTTTCTACTTGTGTTCAAACCTACTCCCATGTTTATATGCTACTGTTAATTTAGGGTAATCCTTCTTGGACGAGCTATCTATCAACATACAAATAAATTATTTTATAAATAAATGAAGTTTATCTCGTTTTTGCATCGATAAATAGAACCGATTAATCATAAGTCAAAGGATCGAGAAACTCAATACCATTATTCTTGAACAACTTGGAGTCGGACATTCTTTTCGCACTATTGAGGATATGTAAATAATGGTCAAATTTTGATTCAATTGTCAACTGCGCCTATCAAAAATAGGATTGACTACCGATTTGAAATTTTTATAACAAAATTTGATTGAGAAAAAACTCCTGTGAGACAGTATCATATATCATATGAGATCCGATCCTCTCATATATATTTATGCTATCTCATTCTATCTAACATTCAAAACAACGTTGTTTCATTAAAAGTAGAGACTAAATGCATAACTATTACTAAAATTACTTTACAGTTATTACACCCTAACCAACCTACAAGAAGTAGTTTTAATTAATACAGAATAAGACAAAATAAAATTTTGGACATAATAACCTGTGTCATATTATACTTAATTAATGACTATTGAAATGTGTCGTTGAAATAATGATTAACTTGCATCTTACATATATAACAACGTGGTTTCACATAAATTCTTCCTAAATTGGGAGGAAGCTTAGTAAGAATTAAGAATTCTAATCGGTGTGAAAAAAATTAATTAAATGGGATTTTAGGGGACAAAGATTGATGGGAGGGTCTTGTAGTTCTAGTATCATTACTATTCGGGGAGCTGGGATCGTTGAATAATAAGTTGGGAGGAACATATGTAAGACGTAGGAGTTGGGATCGTTGAATAATAAGTTGGGGCGGATTACCGCCACGTTGGTTTTAACTTTATTATTATTTTATTTTGCAGCTTGAATGGGGTCTACTTTTCCGTGTTTCATTTCGATGTTTTCGGAGATGGGTGAATGAGACAAAAATTTATCATTGATTGATGAATTTATGCGTGACATGCAATGCATCAATGTCCGCCTTTGCGTTTCCCATTTGTTCATTTTCCTTTTGTCTTTTTTATTTGGATCCGTCTCTCTTATGTAATGGATTTATTTGCATCAAAATATCTAAAATTTTGTTATCCGATGATTTACTATTGAAAATAAATATAAATCAATTTTAACCCCAAATTTTTTTTTTATTTGAGTAAAATCATTAAAAAGAAACATTTATTTGAAATCAACAACCACCATTGGAGCATAAGTCAACCACAATGAATTTGTTGGATACGAAGATAGTAATAAATATATGAAAATTAATAAGATATAGTTAAAAGAATGATAGGATTATCAATTATGGAGTTTATACTTGTATATATTATCAACAACGGATATTGATAATTGCTAGTACTATTATTTTCCCTATGCACTGTTTCTTTATTCACATTTATATTAACTATTTTGTTTAGGTCATCCATTTCTATGTTGTTAGGGAACATTATGAAATGGTACATACAATCTAGTATAATGCACATTGTTGGAAATAAAAAAAAAATTCAATTTACGAATAAATTATTGTTATGGATTTGATTTTGACTCCCCAACGGGTTTAGGTCTTCTGTGCCATTTTTGTGGGATACTTTGTGTATTACTTTACGAAAAAAGGGCACGTGTACCATCAATTATTCTCTAGAGTTTAATTTAATTTTAAAAATTAGATAACTAACTAAAAAATACAAACACACGTAATAACACACAGAAAAGTTGCACGAAGAGACCCAAAAGCTCTCACCAACTATGGTATTTTAAACTTGTCAATTTCCATCTCCACAGCCACTCTAAATTTAACAATTGCGTTTTAACCCGGTTAAACTTATTTTAATCTACAAACAATTAAACTTATATTAACCTATCCATTTATGGAGGAATAATAATTAATTGAGGTTGTAAAATATTTTGGTGTTTATATAAGTTAAATACAAAAAAAAAAAAAAAAGATTCAAGTTTGAAGTAAATTAACATCCTTTTTAATTAGGTGAATTATTAAAAAAGATTTAAAAAAGAAAAAAAGAAAAAGAGAAAGGTTGTTGAAGAAAAGAGTAAAAGAAGAAATATAGAACCTAGGAAGATGAGAGGGACAGAGGCGGGAAACAGCGATAATACTGAGACTGTATTATGATACAGGCGCGTACATTAGATCTCTCTGTGTTCTGCTCTGCTCTGCTTTTCCGCCCAGACAGAGCTAATTGACAGTGACCTCAACTCCGTACCCTTCCTTCTCTCTCTATTCTCTTCATGGACCACTTCAATGGTAGGGACCACGTTTAATCACGCGCCCCCGGTGTTTATTAATTAATTAATTAAATTAATATTTTATCATCACTGCCAATGCCAATGCCAAGTCAGCCAGCCCCAAGTTTTCCAGAGATTTGAGAATTATGGGGAAACCCTGGTGGAACCCTCACACACACACACACACACTTTCTTTGTGGAGACGGAGCGTGTCTGAACTCAGGGGCTCGGCTACGACTTTTAATTTTATTTATTTTGCTTTTTGCTGTGGTTCTGTGGTGCCGGCGGCTATAAAGTCACAGGAGTCGTGGGATCGGGGGAGAGGAAAGGAAGGAATTTAATTCACGCTGATGATGGTGTAGTGGGGCAGTGGCCAGTGGGTTAATTTGGCATCGAGCCCACGCTGGCTAAAAGCTACGATACGACTAGTAGTCAGTGGGCCTAAGCTCATGCTTTTGACGACTGTTAAGAATGCTGTTCGTCGTCTCACCACGTGTCGCGACGTGCTATGGTCCCCTACCTACTCACTCCCGTATGCTCTGCCGTCACTCCCACGGCAATTTTTCTTTTTTTCTTTTTTTTCATTTTGGCCAATTCATTACCCTCCCACCCCTATATTTCTATTGAAGCACTTTGGATTCTTTGTGGGTAATGTTTCTTAATTATCACTTTTGTTTATTACACTCAATTTATAAGATTTTGACTCGTATATTATTATTACTTATTGTTTGAGGTTTACTAATCACAATTTTAGTTTTATACGTTTAGACTTCACTAATCACTCAATAGAATTTTAAATTTATACTTATCATATTCATAAATAACTATACACAAAAGATACATCAAATGATAAAAAATACTTAAAGTCTTCTTCAATCCTCCTTGTGCTATCATAAAAAATGACCCAAATTGCTTGGATTTTAAACAAGACCAAAGGGAATTTTGTATATTGGATACAATCATACCAAAAAGAACTTCTAAGAACTCATAATATGAAAATGTTCATTTGGAAGTTGAGTTCTTTTAAGGCAACAATTACTCATCTGTCTAGGTTATACGGTTGGTGAGTGAGAAATATGAAATGTCAGCCAATATTTTAGGTCAACTAATTAGTTTATGGGATGTGCCAATCAAAGATGATGAATATAAATGCTAATCCGAGAATCATCATAATCTTAATTTGGTTTCTTACATGGATAATTCTTTGAATATTTGTGCCCTTAGAAGACTTTGATTGTACAGAAAATATCGTAATAATTGAATGAAGAAACTAAAAATGTTTAGAGAAAGGTTGAACGAAGACTTGAAGATGGAAAAGTGTCATTTTTTAGAGTGTATATACTACTGAATTGGTTAATTTGCAATGTTAACGTAAGTTGACCAATTCCTCATAAAAAGTCAAGAATGGTTACTTGTCACTTAAAATTTGTTATACTTTTGGTCCTAAAATTTTGATTGATTGAGATTTGTGGGGTTGAAGGGGATCGAAATTAGTGTTTTGAATTAGTTACTAAACATTTTTTTTTCTTGTCCTTTGTTTTGGGTGACAAATCTTTTGTCCGATAGTGACTAAGAACTTCTTCATACATAATTTCATTTGAAAGGATGAAAACATAATTATTGACCCTGGAAAGCAATCTTTACAAGTTAATAAAAATTATTATGATGATGGGATTAAAAAATAAACAAAATCCTATTTTGTGTATTAGTGCTGCTCGTGGAAGACAACTAGACAGATCAAACGTAAGAGATTTTTGTTTTTTAGATTGTGTCTATGTTAGATAGATTGTCCCATTATAAAACAATAAAATGGAAATTGGGCACAACTAAGAAGCATTAATTGTGTTAAATAATAACTCTCGAACTAATATATAAGATATATGGATCACTTCATTCTTTATCAATTGGTTTTGAGTCGGATACCCATGTATTATATAACATGATATTAAAGTGCCAAGTTTGAATTTTTGGGACTTTCAAACATGGTATCAAAGCACCAAGTTTGAAGCGCTTTGAATTTGTAAACCTTTCAAATATGATTAGAGTTTCTTTTACCTCTGTTCTTTCAGTATCAATATTGAATTTCGGTTAGGCCCAGGGTTGCCGTTCGCTTTTGAACTAATATATAAGGTATATGGGCCACTACAGTACTAACCAATTAGTTTTGAATTAGATGCACATGCACTATTTAACATGGTATAAAGTTAGTTTTGAGTTAGATGCACATGTTTTTTTAACATGGTATCAAAGCGCCAGTTAGATGAACAAATTAGAATTCTCAACTCTCTACGGCGTCTAGGCGATAAAATATTTTCAGGAACAAGTAAATCAAAATGATTCTTATCAACATATCCCTGTTCTTGGTATCCTTGATTGGTTTGTTGCTTATTCTTATGAATGGTATCAAAGCGCCAGGTTTCAATTCGGGCATTTTAAACATGACTAAAGTTTCTCTCATATCTTTTCTTTCAGTATCGGTTTAGCCTAGGGTTTGGACTAATATTCGGTTTAGTTTAGAATTGTCAGTATCGAGTTAGTCCAGAGTTTGGGCTAACATTCAATTTAGTTTAAAATTTTCAGTATCGGGTTAGCCCAGAGTTTTGGCTAACATTGAGTTTAATTTAGATTTATTCGTATTAATCATGTTTGAGAGGGGATGTTAAAAGATAATATCCCACATCGGTTAATTAAGAGCTCTTAAACTAATATATAAGGTATGAATCACTCTACTCTTAGCCAATGGTTTTTGAGTGTGATGTATATATTTTCTTTAACAAATTGGACGTACGGACCCAAGTTAATTTGTATCTTTTTTATGAGTCAATTTGTATCTTATATACGAGACCGTCTCACAATAGATTTTTCTCATTTCCTTGTACATAGAGTAATTGCCCAATTGCTTGCACAAAACTATCCATACTTCGCAAATGAAGAAATACCAAATTTCTTGATGAGTTCAGGAAATGAAAAATCTCTGTCCATACGTAGGAGATTTTCTCTTTGTCCATACATACAAAGAGTAATTGCCCAATTGTTTGCACAAAACTAGCTATACTTTGCAAATGAAGAAATACCAAATTTCTTGATGAGATGAAAATGCGTGTTAAGATTATAGCTCGCTCTTAGTCTTAGCTGTGCCCACACTTGTTTGAAATTTAGCAGTGTTTTCATTGAAAAGAATTAATGTAAGAAGTGGAACAAAGATCTCAAAATAGAAAACAATAAATCAAGAAATATGATGGAGTTAGAGTAGCCATTTCCAGAAACAATATGTGAAAAACTTTGTTCTGTGGTCCCTTTTGTTTTCTCTGTTTTCAGAGTAGTAATAATACACACAAAAAGCCATTTATCTTTTATGAACATTTGCAGCAGGAATTTTGTTTTGAAACCCATGTCTTGTGATTGTCTCCCATGGCAATGCAAATATGCAATCAATCTCTAGTCTCTTCCATCTCGGTGTTACTTTGGCATCCCAAAGCCATCAACTTGTTAAAAAAAAAAACACAGAAGCTTTGAACAGAGCCAATTCCAAATTGTCAGTGGTCCCTTTCTGGATCTCTCTTACACTCATAATTCCCCATTATTCATCCTCAGTTGTTTGATTATACGATTCTCATAAAAACTTGTGTGTTTGTGAGTATTAATATTTCGATGAAACTTTCTGATGCGGTTCAATTCATCATATGCTAAGCTTGAGGCTTGAGGCTTGAGCCTTGCTTGATGAATGATGATGATGGGCACAACAACATAAATACTCTTTGATTCTTATTTGTCCTTGTTTCCCAAGGCTCTACCTTTTTAGACATTTCTAACAACGCCCTGTTTGGCAATGCGTCAGTGGTCCCCTTCTTTGTACTTTCTGAATCTTATCTTCTTAGCACCACCTTGATTTAATGTCATTTTGGTTCTTCAAAATGATACAATGACTCAAAATGTAAAAGTTTAAATTTCACTGTAAGAATAGGCCAATTTGGCCTACAATTCGTAATATGATGACTTCAGTTAAATCTTTAGTATTTTTACTTACAAATTTTTACAAGCTAATATGTTTTAGCCAAATTATAAATTATGAAAAATAATTTATTTATATTAAAGACTTTTCGTTTCTTTTTTTTCTCCCTTTCCATGTATTCAACGATGTTATACTTTTGTAATTTTTTTTTTCTCAACCGACAAGGCGACAACATCTATCCTACTCCTACCCTATCTAAAGTTCTAAACTACTCTATGATTATGATTCAATAACTAAAAGGGTGCATGACACAAATTTTGAATTTTCAACCAGGCCATGGGATTTGACCTACCCCCAATCAAGCCTTAATGCTTGTTCTTATTGGGCTCTTCTGGACCGTTACTTTGTTTTCACTGAAAAAATAGTGCAAACCAAAGATGTGATAAGTAGCTTATGCCAAAAAAACATTCTCAATTTTTAATTCATCTTTTGTACTTTTAAGTTTTTTATTTATATATATATATATATATATTGTTTTAAGTATTAATTATTATGCTTTACTAATATTTCAACCAGTCTTTGGGCTTTTAAATATTAAATTCAAAATTAGAAAGGAGAAGTCCAATTTGTAGCTGGGAAGCTAAAAAGATTAGTTTTGGAATAGCCTACTCATATTATGAGTAAGCCCAGAAAATGTGCCCAGTTCCAGCAAAACCAATACATACCGGGCTTCTACCTTTGGGCTACTGTTTCGATCTAACATCAATAGTATCCACTAGCCAGAGTGAAAAATGGGTTGTCTGCTTGGAACTACCCAAAAACAGTAAAATGATGCTAAGCCCAAATTAATTAGTAGCCTTCACCAAATTTCCAATCCACCAAGGAAACCACAAGGCAAACATATTTAAAAAATATCGTGGCTTCATACACAGTTAGTCCTTTTTTTTCCCCTGAAATGTAATGTACAACAAATGCTTTGAGCACATATTATTAAGAACAAATGAATATGAGCATAGAGTCTAGATACAGAGAGGAATTGGAGATATAAACAATATACTAAGGCAGGCTTGGTGAAAGTGTGGGCTTTGTGACTTTGACCTCTCCACAGTCACTTATATAAACAGTTTTCAGTGGCCTATTCCAGATTGCTCGAGCAATCTTTGCTCTCTCATCTCCAAGGAACTCTGCCAGATCATTGTACTGCCGGATTCTCAACGCCGGTTTATATGTGGGGATGGCTGATAATGTTGTCACCACATTCAACCCTAGCATTAAAATTCAACCACTGAATTTTGAGCATCATAATTTCAGGTAGTGGCACATTAATTAACTATATTACTTACCTGCCAAGCATATTGTTTTGCATTCTGTTGAATCTTCTAGTAAAACACAAACATATGGACGAGGGAAGAAAAGGGATAACTTGGGAAAAAATGATCTTGCAGATTGATAATAACTACTCTAGGCCAAAATGATGGACAAGAAAATGCATAAGACTGAGGTAGAGTGGATGCACATTCTGACCTCTGAGTTATTTTATACTTAGTTAAACAATCCTACATCCCCAAGACCAAAGAAAAGCAATACAAGTCATTGTCAAATGAGCCTTAGGAGCCTCATAGTTTAATGTCTAACTGCGGCAAACTTCACAGATTATCATATAGATATTTTCCTAGATTTATGCAAGTAGACTAATGTAGAAGAGGAAGATAACCCCTAGTTAGTAATTACGAACTCGGCACTGAATCTTTGATATTTTTAATATGCTTATATACGTAATGTACTAAACATTGCAGGCAATTAATTCAAGTTTATGCCACTATAAGAAGCTATGTTGTTTCGGTGTAACACATGAACAATTGGATTTCTGCTTCTTCTCAGAGTTCAGTAGCCGAAAGATCCAGCTATTTAGGAATTGATTGCCAATCAAAAGCATTCCAAGCTAGCTTCTTTTTTATGTGAAACTCTAATTCCCACTTCCACAGCCTTAAGGTTCAGATATCAACTTCTTATCTCTCATTATGGACAAAATTAAAACTGAACTTTAAGTTCACCCGATTATCATTGCATAAAACGGAGATGGACAACAACAAAATGAAATGATATCAGCATTAAAAAACTCTTATATCCATGGCACAACTTCCAGAAAAACGGGATAAGTACTATGTGTTGCTATTGCTCGATCGCGAGCCAACATTATAACTCAAGAATAGACAAAACCAAATGAATGTGAATAACTAATGCAGAACCAACCTTACAGCTCAGCTCCTTATATAAATGATATGGTCTAAAAGATGAAGTTTTTATCCTTTAATCTGAAAGCCATTCTTAAAGATTGGATTTTGAGAACAGACAACGTATCAATTGCATACAGAATCAAGATAAAAGATAGTAGGCCTTCCCACAATTCCACAAAAACAAGCTATATCCGTAAGAGTCTCTGAGCAACCGGAGAAACATAAAAATTAAGATCATTGGAAAGAGAATAAATATAATAGTGATTAAGAACTGACCTTCGAGCACAGCTCCAAATACAATGTTCTTATAATCAAGCTGAGGGCAGGGTCCTGGTCCAGTAGTGATCAAGAATTCAACATTGTGATAATTGGGATCCAGCTTAATCTCATCATCGTCATCATTCTCAGACAAACACAATGACAAAACGCCAGCCCTCGAATGCTCCAACATAAAAGCCTTGGAATTTATTGTTTCAGTATTCCTAATCAACTCCAAAGGAGGTCTAACCTCTCCCTTATCTTTCGGGCCCTGTTTTCCAGCAAGAAAGAACTGTCCCGGGAATATTTTTTGTATCAAAGTGCCCTTGTAACTGGAGCCACATGAGCCGTTGCACATGGCTTTGAAGTTGGAAACTGTAATGGGGACAAGATTGCCATAGAGCCCAAGAACGACACGACCTAATGGCTCGGAATCGGGGCAGAGCGAGAGTTCGTCGCCAAGTGTACGGTTGAGGAAGTAAGACGGACAGATGCTGAAGTCCATGAAGACTCTGTCTGTGATGGTGGTATCAGGTTGTGGTGGGGCGGCGACGGAATTAGAAGAGAGGGATGTTGGGAGAGAGAGAGAGGCGGAGAGCAAGAACAGGGAGCGGCGAGTGAGTTGGTGCTTTGGGAAGATGGGTTGGTGGGGAAGAAGGGGAGAGGAAGAGAAAGTGGTGGTGCAGCCCATGATGACGACGGTGCCTCATGGTGGAAGGAGAGGGAAAGGGAGGGGTTGAGTGGTTGAGAGATTATGTGGCGCGTTTTTCTGCCACGTAATTCACTTCAATCAAGTGGGGTCACCAAAAACTTTTTGGATAAGAGAATTAAAAAAAATTTCGTGTAGGAATTTAGAAATACCCTTTTTTGGCACCTTCTTAAAACGCGAAATCACTATTTCATGTGAATTGCGTAGGACAAAGTGAAACTTATACTTATCATCAAACTAACATAGAATTTTGGTTGAGAATGAATGTATGAAAAAAGTACCTATTTTAACTATTTTTTTTGTTATAAGTTTCACTTTTTTTGACACTGTTCAATATAATGCATATTTACAATTAAGATGAGTGCAAAAAATAGCAAAAAAAAAATAAAAAATGGGCATATTTTTGGATATTGTTATTTTCAGTCAAAATAGTTGTGCTATAGACCACAAGAAATGGAGGTTTGATGATAAATACGAATTTAACTTTTTTTTACCATCGATCATCACTAAAACTTATTTTATGACCATTATGACATCATTTTCTCTCTCTAAAACTTATCATCTCTTCCATCTCTAAATCGTTTGTTGGATCTCTAAATCTTAACCCTAGATGACAAAATTCCTATAACCGATCGGGCAAAAAGGAATTCAATTCAATTTGGCCCTTCAGCCGCCGGCTAAAGGGCCCTGGGACTCATGACTGGAACACTGCAACCAGAGAAAAAACCAAAGTTCAAAGATGGGAACTACAATGGGGAACCGACGATTTTTATTTCTCAAGAAGCTAACTATGGATTGCTGGAGGGCTTTGGCAAAGCTCTAGTAGATAACTTTTACAATGCGAGCCTGAAATTGGATAACATCCGATGTTTCTTCAACTCTGGCAGATTCTCCGGCAAGTCCCAAATTGGAATGTTGAAATCAAAGACTATCCTCATTAGATGCTCATCAGAGGAGGATTTCATCCAGATATGGGCCAAAGGATTCTAGTTTGTACACGGGCATCGGATCAGGATTTCAAGATGGCGACCGAAACCCTCTCGAACGACTTCTGTTTGGACCAGTGTCGGAACTAGAACGTTTTTTTAGGGAGGCTTAACCGTATTTAGAAAAAAAATTTTCAGCGCTAAATTATCAAATTAATAATCATAATAATAAAAATATAATATATACACATATCAATAAAATACTTATTTTTTAAAATTAAATAATTATAATTTATAAATTTAAAATTAATTAATCACAATTCACTAATAAATTATTAATAAATATTTAATTATGATAATTAATTATAATTCACAAAAATATGCACACAAAAATTTAAATATTACCAAAACATAAAATATAAAAAACTTACTTACACATATTACTAAAAACTTGCATAAAAAATTTAAATATTAATAAAAACTTAAATATTGAAAAATAAACATAAAAACATACAAAATTACTTCAAGATATTACATTATTACTAATTACTAAAAGTTTAAAAGCTAACATAAAAAATTTAAATATAAGCAAAAACTTAAATATTAAAAATATAAGGCTGGAGAAATGTGCATTTGTAAGGCTGATTGCATTTGGTTTAGGCTTCTGATTTTGAGGCATGGTCTGCATGGAAACAAGAGCTTCTGGTTTGGGCTCCAGATTCTGATTAAAAAAAACACTTAAGTAAAACAACGACGTTTTACTTAAGTGTAAAAAAAAAATTGAAATAATCTTCGTCTTCTTCAAAAGGCTGGGCGGCGGAGGAGGGCGGACACAGCGGGTGCTAGGGGGTGGAATATAGATACCACCCCCTTGCTCCCCAAAACGAAGGGGGGATGGGCGCACCGGCTCGCCCTCTAGTTCCGCCACTGGTTGGAAGGCCCTCCCAAATTTGCCGTGCCATCTCTTTGAAAAAAAGTTCTTATTCTCTTTGGCAACGGCCGTGGGTGAACCAATCACCCTTGATGCTGCTACTACCGCAATCTCAAGGCTAAATTTGGCTCGCATTTGCATTGAAATCGACATCAAAGAACCTTTGCCGCAGCGTATATGAATTGAAGAAGGAGGCAGAGGATTCTGGCAACACTTAATTTATGAAAATGTTCCAAAGCTCTGTTCTTGCTATTCGCGGTTGGGACATTCTTAATATGAATGTCATCGTGCAATTTCTAAGGGGTTCCAAAAGGAAAACAATGCAAAGACTAAAACTGCTCAAGATCCTGGTAATGAAGACAAGAAATTTACAGATTATGGTGCTAAATGTGCCTTGCATCTCCCATGTTGGAAGCAGTGCAAAAAGTCATGATTGAGGCAAAACATAGAGAGAGAGAGGATATCGAGAAAAGAATGCTACTAGTTCGGATTTGATCGTGACAGAAGTTGGAAATGATTGTAATGGTGGTGTGAAAACTAGGGTCAGTGAAGAGGATCGTGCTCTGATCCAGAATTTGGTAAGCAATCCAGTGGTCTCTTGCAATATCCATAGAACTGCATCCTCCCCAAGCTTGCAAAGAGACTGGACTGCTATTCGGAAAAAGGAAAACATGATTCAGACAGCTGGATGTTTAAGTAATCAAGCATGGATTACTGATTCTCAAGGTATCATGATGATCAGTGATATGCAGCCTTCAATCAAAGTGAATGTCCAATTTGAGGAGCAGAAACAAACTTCTGCAAAAAAAAGGAAAAATCAAATACCAGTCCAAAACTGAAATCTATAGGAAGAGAGAAAAACAGAATGCTAGAAAAAAGAAGAAGAAAGGTGAAATAAGAAACAACATGCTTGATTGGTATTCTGAAAATGATTCCCCTTTATAGACAAATTCTTGAATTGCAGGTGACCTTTCACTTGTATTTGATTTCATATTTGCCTGTTGATATAACTTTGTAGCATGTGTTTTGAAGAAAGTTTGATGATTTATATCTGTAAAAATTTTTAATGATTTGGGGATGTCTACAATTTGGGAATGAAATATAATGGACTAGTGATTCCTTGCAAAAAAAAAAAATATTGTTCGTTATAATGTAGGTTCACAATTGAGGCGGGTGCAAAAATTTACATGAAAATGGCTAAAATCAGCACATTTTTTGACTTAGTCATTTTCGGCAAAAATACTTGTGCAATAGCCCATAAAAAATGGTGGTTTGGTGATAAATATGAGTTTCACTTTTTTGACACAATTGACTAAAATGCACGTACAAATTTGAGATGGTTGGAAAAAATAGTACGAAAATTGCCAAATCGGCACGTTTGTAAACATTGTCATTTTTGGCTAAAATATGTGTGCGCCCACAAAAATGAAGGTTTGGTGATAAATATGAGTTTCACTTTTTTTGGAGTTATGGCAAGCATTTTTTTGGCCATTCATTAGATAATATATCGTCATTTGATATGAGTGCAAAACATGTGATATGAATGCATCCAATAGACAAATTTTTGAAACTTGATGTTTTGGCAAAAAAAACGTGTTTTATAACTCACAAAAATTTGTCATTTTTAAAAATTTCTAACATTCCCTTTTTTTAGCACCATTCATTAAATAGCACATCGTCATTTGATATGAGTGCAAAACATGCATAAAAATGGCCAATGATGAATAATTTTTAAAATTGCCATTTTGGGAAAAAAATGAATACTATAACTCACAAAAATTGGTCATTTTTAAAAATTTCTAACTTTTCATTTTTTCACACCATTCATTAGATAGCACGTCATCAATTGTTATGAGTGCAAAATTGGTAGAAAAATAGTCAATGACAATTAATTTTTGAAACCTGCTGTTTTGGTGAAAAAAATGTGTGTTATAACTCAAAAAAATTGGTCATTTTTCAAAATTTCTAACTTTTCCTTTTTTTCACACAATTCATTAGATAGCAAATTGGTATTTGATATACGTGCAAAACTGGCATAAAAACGGCCATTGACGACTAATTTTTGAAACTTGCCATTTTGGCCAAAAAACGTGTGCCAACTCACAAAAATTGGTCATTTTTAAAAATTTTTAACTTTCCCTTTTTTTTAATCACCATTGATTATATAGAACATCATCACTTGATATGAGTTCAAAACATACATAAAAACGGCCATTGATGACTAATTTTTGAAACTTGCCGTTTTGGTCAAAAAAACGTGTGCTATAACTCACAAAAATTTGTCATTTTTCAAAATTTTTAACTTCCCATTTTTTTAGCACCATTCATTAGATAGCACATCATCATTTGATATGAGTGCAAAACATGCACAAAAAAGGCAAACGACGACAAATTTTGAAACTTGCCGTTTCTGCAAAAAAAAAAAACGTGTGCTATAACTCACAAAAGTTGGTCTTTTTTCAAAATTTCTAACTTTCCATTTTTTTGGCACCATTCAATAGATAGCACATTGTCATTTGATATGAGTGCAAAACTAGCACAAAAACAGCCATTAACGACTATTTTTTGAAACTTGCCGTTTTAGGCAAAAAAACTTGTGTTATGACTCACAAAAATTGGTCTTTTTTCAAAATTTCTAACTTTCCATTTTTTTGGAACCATTCAATAGATTGCACACTGTCATTTGATATGAGTGCAAAACATGCACAAAAACAGCCAATGACGGCTACTTTTTGAAACTTGCCGTTTTAGGCAAAAAAAGTTGTGTTATGACTCACAAAAATTGGTCATTTTTCAAAATTTCTAACTTTTCCTTTTCTTAGCACCATTCATTATATAAGACATCGTCATTTGATATGAGAGCAAAATATGCACAAAAACGGCCAATGTCGGCTACTTTTTTAAACTTGCCGTTTTGGCCAAAAAAACGTGTGCCATAACTCACAAAAATTGTTCAATTTTTGAAATTTCAAACTTTCCCTTTTCTTATCACTATTCCTTATATAAGACATCGTCATTTGATATGAGTGCAAAACATGCACAAAAATGGCTAATCACGGCTACTTTTTGAAACTTACCGTTTTGGGCAAAAAAACGTGTGCTATAAGTCACAAAAATTGGTCGTTTTTTAAAAATTTTATTTTTCCATTTTTTGGCATCATTCATTAGATAGCACATCATCATTTGATATGAGTGCTAAACAAGCACAAAAACGGCCAACGACGACAAATTTTTGAAACTTGTCGTTTTTGCCAAAACAACGTGTAACTCACAAAATTGGTCATTTTTTAAAATTTTTAACTTTTTCTTTTTTTCACCATTCATTAGATAGCACATTGTCATTTGAAACGAGTGCAAAACTAGCACAAAAATGGCGATTAACGACTATTTTTGAAACTTGCCGTTTTGAAAAAAAAAATGTGTGCTTACTCACAAAAATTGGTCTTTTTTCAAACTTTCTAACTGTCCATTTTTTTGGCACTATTTATTAGATAGCACATCGTCATTTGAAACGAGTGCAAAACTAGCACAAAAATGGCGGCGATTAACGACTATTTTTTGAAACTTGCCGTTTTGGAAAAAAAAATGTGTGCTTACTCACAAAAATTGGTCTTTTTTCAAACTTTCTAACTGTCCATTTTTTGGCACTATTTATTAGATAGCACATCGTCATTTGATATGAGTGCAAAATACGAACAAAAATGGCCAATGATGGCTATTTTTTTAAACTTGCCATTTTGGTCAACAAAACATGTGCTACAACTCACAAAAATTGGTCATTTTTCGAAATTTCTAACTATCCCTTTTCTTAGCACCATTCATTATATAAGCCATTGTCATTTGATATGAGTGCAAAACATGCACAAAAACGGACAATGACAGCTACTTTTCGAAACTTTCCGTTTGGGCAAAAAAACGTATGCTATAACTCACAAAATTGGTTATTTTTCAAAAATTTTAACTCTCTATTTTTTTGGCACCATTTATTAGATAGCACATCGTCATTTGATATGAGTGCAAAACATGCACAAAAATGGCCAAGGACGACAAATTTTTGAAACTTGCCATTTCTGCCAAAAAAACGTGTGGTTCACAAAATTGGTCATTTTTTAAACTTTATAACTTTTTCTTTTTTTCACACCATTCATTATATAGCAAATTGTCATTTGAAACGAGTGCAAAACTAGCACAAAAACGGCCATTAACGTTTATTTTTGAAACTTGCCGTTTTGGCCAAGAAAACGTGTGCTATAACTCACAAAAATTGGTCATTTTTTATAATTTCTAACTTTCCCTTTTCTTAGCACCATTCATTATATAATATATCATCATTTGATATGAGTGCAAAACATGCACAAAAACGGCCAATGTCGGCTACTTTTTGAAACTTGCAGTTTTGGGCCAAAAAACGTATGTTATAACTCACAAAAATTGGTCATTTTTCAAAAATTTTAACTCTCCATTTTTTGGCACCATTCATTAGATAGCACATCGTCATTTGATATGAGGGCAAAACATGCACAAAACTGGCCAATGATCACAAATTTTTTAAACTTGCCGTTTCTGCCAGAAAAACGTGTGGTATAACTCACAAAATTGGTCATTTTTTAAAATTTCTAAATTTTTCTTTTTTTCACACCATATATTATATAGCATATTGTCGTTTGAAATGAGTGCAAAACTAGCACAAAAATGGCAATTAACGACTATTTTTTGAAATTTGCCGTTTTGGCCAAGAAAACGTGTGCTATAACTCACAAAAATTGGTCATTTTTTAAAATTTCTAACTTTCCCTTTTATTAGCACAATTCATTATATAAGACATTGTCATTTGATATGAGTGCAAAACATGCACAAAAACGGCCAATTTTTGTTACTACTTGAAACTTGCCATTTTGGGCAAACAAACGTGTGCTATAACTCACAAAAATTAGTCATTCTTAAAAAATTTTAATTTTCCATTTTTTGGCACCATTCAATGGATAGCACATAGTCATTTGATATGGGTACAAAACATGCACAAAAACGGCCAACGACGACAAATTTTTGAAACTTGCCGTTTCAGCAAAAAAAACGTGTGCTATAACTCACAAAATTTGCCATTTTTTAAATTTTCTAACTTTTTCTTTTTTTCACACCATTAATTAGATAGCATATTGTCATTTGAAACTAGTGCAAAATTAGCACAAAGACAGCTATTAACGACTATTTTTTGAAACTTGCTGTTTTGGGCAAAAAAACGCGTGTTATGACTCACAAAAATTGGTCTTTTTTTCAAAATTTATAACTTTCCAATTTTTTTGGCACCATTCATTAGATAGCACATCGACATTTGATATGATTGCAAAACATGAACAAAAATGGCCAATGACGGATATTTTTTTAAACTTGCTATTTTGTCCAAAAAAACATGTGTTATAATTCACAAAAATTGGTCATTTTTCAAAATTTCTAACTTTCCCTTTTCTTAGCACCATTCATTATATAAGATATCGTCATTTGATATGAGTGTAAAACGTGCCCAAAAACTGCCAATACCTGCTACTTTTTTAAACTTGCTGTTTTGGCAAAAAAAACGTGTGCTATAACTTACAAAAATAGGTCATTTTTAAAAATTTCTAACTTTCCATTTTTTTGGCACCATTCAATATATAAGACATCTTCATTTGATATGAGTGCAAAACATGCATAGAAATAGCCAATGACGGCTACTTTTTGAAACTTGTCATTTTGGGCAAAGAAACGTGTGCTATAACTCACAAAAATTGGTCATTTTTCAAAAATTTTAACTTTTCATTTTTTGGCACCATTAATTAGATTGCACATCAGAATTTGATATGAGTGCAAAACATACACAAAAATGGCCAACGAAGACAAATTTTTGAAACTTTCCGTTTCTGCCAAAAAAACATGTGCTATAACTCACAAAATGGGTCATGTTTAAAAATTTTTAACTTTTTTTTTTCACACCATTCATTAGATAGCATATTGTCATTTGAAACGAGTGCAAAACTAGCACAAAAATGGCCAATGACGGCTACGTTTGAAACTTGCCGTTTTGGGCAAAAAAAGTGTGCTATAACTCACAAAATTTGTCATCTTTTAAAATTTATAACTTTCCATTTTTTGGCACGATTCATTAGATAGCACATCGTCATTTGATATGAGAGCAAAATATGCACCAAAATGGCCAACGACAACAAATTTTTGAAACTTGCCGTTTCTGCCAAAAAAACGTGTGGTATAAGTCACGAAATTGTTCTTTTTTTAAAATTTTTAACTTTTTCTTTTTTTCACACCATTCATTAGATAGCATATTGTCATTTGAAACGAGTGCAAAACTAGCACAAAAACGACCATTAATGACTATTATTTGAAACTTGCCGTTTTGGCCAACAAAACGTGTACTATAACAAGCCACTATTCTTAATCGGAAGAGCTCACCGACCGGAGTTTTCACCCTTTCGAAGTCAGATCTGCCATGTCTCTTGGCTTCGATTTGCTCCAATGGCCAATTCCTTCCACTAGGAGCCAGAGGCGACGACTGCTGGACGAGTGATAAGTAGGACCTTGTACCGACTTATTTGATCTACTTTCATAGTCTTTTGCATGTAATAATAGCATAAATGGTGCTTGATGAATGACTTGCATGCTAATATGTTTATGACTCAGAAGTTGTGAGAATTGGTGAAGTGTTGTGTGAATACCATGTAAAGTGTTATGTTTGCACATGAATGAGAACAAGCACGCACTTAAACAGTTTAACCTCACAAAATCTCAAGCACTATATTGGAGTCCCAGCACACCAAGCACATTACTCACGCAGAACATTCAAACACGCAATAACACACAACGCACACAAAACGCACCAGACACACACACACACACGTGGCGCCCGCTACACTTTCACACACACACGGTGCAGGCGCCATGGTGCGCCCGCACCACACACACCATGCACACGGCGGACGCCATGGGGCGCCCGCCACACACGCACCTGAGCACTGGCGCCGGCCATGCACAAGTGCGCCCGTCACATACGCAGATGTTTTATGCATTTCAGTTGCGCACTTTTACACATTTTGATGCATTTCATTTGCACATTCTTGTATATTTTCTTGCATACACATTTGCACACCCCCACTACCTCATGCACAATGGCGCACATTCCACTTATCCGTGACTTAGCTCACACATCAATTCTATTAAGGCACAAACACAACCTTTTGGCAGCACACTAAATATTTGATGATTTGTAATCTTAACGATTAAGCTAACATTTTGTCAGATGACTCTACTCACGTGCTAAAATGACCGTTTTCTATGAGTGCAAAACATGCACAAAAATGGCTAATGATGGCTATTTTTTGAAACTTGCCGTTTTGGGCAGAAAAAACGTGTGCTATGACTCACAAAAATTGGTCATTTTTTCAAAATTTTAACTTTCCATTTTTTTGGCACCATTCATTAGATAGCACATCGATATTTGATATGAGTGCAAAACATGCACAAAAATGGCCAACAACGACAAATTTTTGAAACTTGCCGTTTCTGCCAAAAAAACGTGTGTTATAAATCACAAAACTGGTCATTTTTTAAAATTTTTAACTTTTTCTTTTTTACACCATTCATTATATAGCATATTGTCTTTTGAAACGAGTGCAAAATTAGCAGAAAAATGGCCATTAACGACTATTGTTTGAAACTTGCTGTTTTGGGCAAAAAAACGTGTGTAACTCACAAAAATTGGTCTTTTTTTCTAAAATTTCTAACTTTTCATTTTTTTGGCACCATTCAATAAATAGCACATTGTCATTTGATATGAGTGCAAAACATGTACAAAAACGGCCAATGACGGCAACTTTTTGAAACTTGCCGTTTTGGGCAAAAAAAGTTGTGTTATAACTCACAAAAATTGGTTATTTTTCAAAATTTCTAAGTTTTCCTTTTCTTAGCACCATTCATTATATAAGACATCGTCATTTGATAAGAGTGCAAAATATGCGCAAAACGGCCAATGACTGCTACTTTTTTAAACTTGCTGTTTTGGCCAAAAAAACATGTGCTATAACTCACAAAAATTGGCCATTTTTAAAAATTTTTAACTTTCCATTTTCTTGGCACAATTCAATATATAAGACAACGTCATTTAATATGAGTGCAAAACATGCACAAAAACGGCCAATGACGGCTACTTTTTGAAATTTGCCGTTTTGGGCAAAAAACCGTGTGCTATAACTCACAAAATTGATCATTTTTTAAAAATTCTAACTTTTCATTTTTTGGCACCATTCATTAGATAGCACATCATCATTTGATATGAGTGCAAAATATGCGCAAAATGGCCAACGAGGACAAAGTTTTGCAACTTGCCGTTTCTGCCAAAAAAACGTGTGCTATAATTCACAAAATTGTTCATTTTTTAAAATTTATAACTTTTTCTTTTTCACACCATTCATTATATAGCATATTTTCAATTGAAATGAGTACAAAACTAGCACAAAAATGGCCATTAATGACTATTTTTTGAAACTTGCCATTTTGGGCAAATAAACGTGTGCTATAACCCACAAAAATTGCTCTTTTTTCAAAATTTTTAACTTTCCATTTTTTGGCACCATTCATTATATAAGACATAGTCATTTGATATGAGTGCAAAACATGTACAAAAACTGCCAAAGACAGCTACTTTTTGAAACTTGCCGTTTCTACCAAAAAACTATGTGCTATGACTCACAAAATTGGTCATTTTTTAAAATCTCTAACTTTTTTTCACACCATTCATTATATAGTATATTGTCATTTAAAATGAGTGCAAAACTAGCACAAAAATGTCCATTAACGACTATTTTTTGAAACTTTCCGTTTTGGCCAACAAAACGTGTGTTATAACTTACAAAAATTGGTCATTTTTTAAAATTTCTAACTTTTTCTTTTTTTCACACCATTCATTAGATAGCATATTGTCATTTGATATAAGTGCAAAATATGCACAAAAACGGGCAATGACGGCTACTTTTTGAAACTTGCCGTTTTGGGCAAAAAAACGTGTGCTATAACGCACAAAAATTGGTATTTTTTAAAAATTTCTAACATTCCTTATTTTGGCACCATTCAATAGATAACACATCGTCATTTGATATGAGTGCAAAACATGCACAAAAATTGCCAACAACGACAAATTTTTGAAACTTGTCGTTTCTCCTTAAAAAACGTTTGCTATAACTCACAAAATTGGTCATTTTTTAAAATTTCTAACTGTTTCTTTTTTTCACACCATTCATTAAATAGATTATTGTCATTTGAAACGAGTGCAAAACTAGCACAAAAACGGCCATTAATGACTATTTTTTGAAACTTGCCATTTTGGAAAAAAAAACGTGTAATATAACTCACAAAAATTGGTCTTTTTCAAAATTTCTAACTTTCTATTTTTGGCACCATTCATTAGATACCACATCGTCATTTGATATGAGTGCAAAACATGAACAAAAACTGCCAATGGTGGCTATTGTTTTAAACTTACCGTTTTGGCCAAAAAACACGTGCTATAACTCACAAAAACTAGTCATTTTTCAAAATTTCTAACTTTCCCTTTTCTTAGCACCATTCATTATATAAGACATTGTCATTTGATATGAGTGCAAAACATGCACCAAAACGGCAAATGACGGCTACTTTTTCAAACTTGCCGTTTTGGCCAAAAAAACGTGTGCTATAACTCACAAAATTGGTCATTTTTAAAATTTCTAACTTTCGATTTTTTGTCACCATTCATTAGACAGCACATCAGAATTTGATATGAGTGCAAAACATACACAAAATGGCCAACGACGACAAATTTTTGAAACTTGCCGTTTCTGCCAAAAAAACGTGTGCTATAACTCACAAAATTGGTTTTCTAACTTTCGATTTATTTGTCGCCATTCATTAAATAGCCTATTGTCATTTGAAATGAGTGCAAAACTAGCACAAAAATGGCCATTTACGACTATTTTTTGAAACTTGCCATTTTGGCCAACAAAACGTGTGCTATAACTCGCAAAAATTGGTCGTTTTTTTTACAATTTCTAACTTTCCATTTTTAGCACCATTCATTATATAAGACATCGTAATTTGATATGAGTGCAAAACATGCACAAAAACGGCCAATGACAGCTAGTTTTTATAAACTTGCCTTTTGACCAAAAAAACATGTGCTATAACTCACAAAAATTGGTCATTTTCAAAATTTTTAACTTTATTTTATTTTGGAACCATTCATTAGATAGCACATCGTCATTTGATATGAGTGCAAAACATGCACAAAAACGGTCAACGATGCTAAATTTTTGAAACTTGACATTTTTGCTAAAAAAAACGTGTGCTATAACTCACAAAAATTGGTCGTTTTTTAAACTCTCCAACTTTCCCTTTTCTTAGCACCATTCATTATATAAGACATCCATTCATTATATAAGTCATTGTCATTTGATAACAAAACATGCACAAAAATAGCCAATTACGACAAATTTTTAAAACTTGACGTTTCTGCCAAAAAAATGTGTGCTATAACTCACAAAATTGGTCATTTTTTAAAATTTTTAACTTTTTCTTTTTTTCACACCATAAATTACATAGCATTTTGTCATTTGAAATGAGTGCAAAACTAGCACAAAAATGGCCATTAACGACTATTTTTCGAAACTTGCCGTTTTGGGCAAAAAAACGTGTGCTATAACCCACAAAATATGCCCTTTTTTCCAAATTTTTAACTTTCCATTTTTTTCGCACCATTCATTATATCAAACATAGTCATTTGATACGAGTGCAAAACAAGCACAAAAAGGGCCAATGAAGGCTACTTTTTGAAACTTGCCGTTTCTGCCAAAAAAAAAACGTGTGCTATAACTCAAAAAATTGGTGATTTTTAAAATTTCTAACTTTTTTTTTTCACACAATTCATTATATAGCATATTGTCATTTAAAACGAGTGCAAAACTAGCCCAGAAATGTTCATTAACGACTATTTTTTGAAACTTGCCATTTTGACCAACAAAACGTGTGCTATAACTCACAAAAATTGGTCATTTTTTAAAATTTCTAACTTTTTTTTTTCACACCATTCATTAGATAGCATATTGTCATTTGATATAAGTGCAAAACATGCACAAAAACGGGCAATGATGGCTACTTTTTGAAACTTGCCGTTTTCAGCAAAGAAACGTGTGCTACAACTCACAAAAATTGGTCATTTTTCAAAAAATTTAAGTTTTCATTTTTTTGGCGCCATTCATTATATAGCACATCGTCATTTGATATGAGTGCAAAACATGCACAAAAATTGCCAACGACGACAAATTAGTCATTTTTTAAAATTTTTAACTTTTTTTTCACGCCATTCATTAAATAGATTATTGTCATTTGAAATGAGTGCAAAAGTAGAACAAAAACGGCAATTAACGACTATTTTTTGAAACTTGTCGTTTGGGAAAAAAAACGTGTGCTATAACCCACAAAAATTGCTCTTTTTTCAAAATTTCTAACTTTCCATTTTTTTGGCACCATTCATTATATAAGACATAGTCATTTGATATTAGTGCAAAACATGCACAAAAACGGCCAATGACGGCTACTTTTTGAAACTTGCCGTTTCTGCCAAAAAAACATGTGCTATAACTCACAAAATTAGTCATTTTTTAAAAGTTCTAACTTTTTATTTTTTCACACCATTCATTAGATAGTATATTTTCATTTGAAATGAGAGCAAAACTAGCACAAAAATGGCCATTAATGACTATTTTATTAAACTTGCCGTTTTGGTTAAAAAAACGTGTGCTATATAACCCACACAAATTGCTCTTTTTTCAAAAATTCTTACTTTCCATTATTTTGGAACCATTCATTATATAAGACAAAGTCATTTGATATGAGTGCAAAACATGCACAAAAATGGCCAATGACGGCTGCTTTTTTAAACTTGCCGTTTTAACAAAAAAAACATTTGCTATAACTCACAAAAATTGGCCATTTTTCAAAATTTCTAACTTTTCATTTTTTTCGCACCATTCAGTATATAAGACATCGTCATTTTATATGAATGCAAAACATGCACAAAAACGGCCAATGACGGCTATTTTTTGAAACTTGCCGTTTTGGGCAAAAAACCTGTGCTATAACTCACAGAATTGGTCATTTTTTAAAAATTCTAACTTTCCATTTTTTTGGCACCATTCATTAGATTGCAAATCGTCATTTGATATGAGTGCAAAACATGCACAAAAATGGCCAATGACGACAAATTTTTAAAACTTGCCGTTTTTGCCAAAAAAAACGTGTGCTATAACTCACAAAATTGGTCATTTTTTAAAATTTCTAACTTTTTCTTCTTTTTCACACCATTCATTAAATAGATTATTGTCATTTGAAATGAGTGCAAAAGTAGCACAAAAACGGTCATTAACGGCTATTTTTTGAAACTTGCCGTTTTGGGAAAAAAAACTTGTGTTATACTCACCAAATTAGTAATTTTTTGAAAATTCTAACTTTTCATTTTTTTGGCACCATTCATTAGATAGCACATCGTTATTTGATAAGAGTGCAAAACATGCACAAAAATGGCCAACGACGACAAATTTTGAATTTGCCATTTATGCCAAAAAAACGTGCGCTATAACTCACAAAATTGGTCATTTTTTAAAATTTTTAAAATTTTCTTTTTTTTCACACCATTCGTTAGATAGCATATTGTCATTTGATATAAGTGCAAAACATGCACAAAAACGGGCATTTACGGCTATTTTTTGAAACTTGCCGTTTTGGACAAAGAAACGTGTGCTATATAACCCACAAAATTGCACTTTTTTCAAGATTTCTAACTTTCCATTTTTTGGCATCATTCATAATATAAGACATAGTCATTTGATATGAGTGCAAAACATGCACAAAAACGTCCAATGACGGCTACTTTATCAAACTTGTCGTTTCTGCCAAAAAAAAGTGTGCTATAACTCACAAAATAGGTCATTTTTTAAAATTGCTAACTTTTTTTTTCACACAATTCATTGTATAGCATATTGTCATTTAAAACGAGTGCAAAACTAGCACAAAAATGTTCATCAACGACTATTTTTTGAAACTTGCCGTTTTGACCAATAAAACGTGTGCTATAACTCACAAAAATTGGTCATTTTTTAAAATTTTTAATTTTTTTTACCCACCATTCGTTAGATAGCATATTGTCATTTGATATAAGTGTAAAATGCACAAAAATGGGCATTGACGGCTATTTTTTGAAACTTGCCGTTTTGGACAAAGAAACGTGTGTTATAACTCACAAAAAATTTAACTTTTCATTTTCTTGGCGCCATTCATTATATAGCATATCGTCATTTGATATGAGTGCAAAACATGCACAAAAACGGCCAATGACGGCTACTTTTTGAAACTTGTCGTTTCTGCCAAAAAAACGTGTGCTAACTCACAAAATTGGTCATTTTTTAAAATTTTTAACTTTTTCTTTTTTTGACACCATAAATTAGATAGCATATTGTCATTTGAAATAAGAGCAAAACTAGCACAAAAACGGCCATTAACGACTATTTTTTGAAACTTGCCGTTTTGGGCAAAGAAACGTGTGCTATAACCCACAAAAATTGCTCTTTTTTCAAAATTTCTCACTATACATTTTTTTGGCACCATTCATTATATAAGACATATTCATTTGATATGAGTGCAAAACATGCACAAAAACGGCCAATGACGGCAACTTTTGAAACTTGCCGTTTTGGCCATAAAACTTGTGCTATAACTCACAAAAATTGATCATTTTTCAAAATTTCTAACTTTCCCTTTTGTTAGCATCATTCATTATATAAGACATCGTCATTTGATATGAATGCACAACATGCACAAAAATGGCCAATGACGGTTGCTTTTTTAAACTTGCCGTTTTAACAAAAAAAACATTTGCTATAACTCACAAAAATTGGTCATTTTTCAAAATTTCTAACTTTCCATTTTTTTGGCACCATTCAATATATAAGACATCGTCATTTTATATGAGTGCAAAACATGCACAAAAACGGCCAATGACGGCTATTTTTTGAAACTTGCTGTTTTGGGCAAAAAATCGTGTGCTATAACTCACAAAATTGGTCATTTTTTAAAAATTCTAACTTTCCATTTTTTTGGCACCATTCATTCGATAGCACATCGTCATTTGATATGAGTGCAAAACATGCACAAAAATGGCCAACGACGACAAATTTTTGAATTTGCCATTTCTATCAAAAAAACGTGCGCTATAACTCACAAAATTGGTCATTTTTTAAAATTTCTAACTTTTTTTTTTTTTCACACCATTCATTAAATAGCAAATTGCTAGTTGAAATGAGTGCAAAACTAGCACAAAAACGGTCATTAACGACTATTTTTGGAAACTTTCCGTTTTGGGCAAAAAAACGTGTGCTATAACCCACAAAATTGCACTTTTTTCAAAATTTCTAACTTTCCATTTTTTTGGCACCATTCATAATATAAGACATAGTCATTTGATATGAGTGCAAAACATGCACAAAAACGTCCAATGACGGCTACTTTTTCAAACTTGTCGTTTCTGTAGAAAAAAACGTGTTCTATAACTCACAAAATTGGTCATTTTTTAAAATTGCTAACTGTTTTTTCACACAATTCAGTGTATAGCATATTTTCATTTAAAACGAGTGCAAAACTAGCATAAAAATGTTCATCAACGACTATTTTTTGAAACTTGCCGTTTTGACCACCAAAACGTGTGCTATAACTCACAAAAATTGGTCATTTTTTAAAATTTTTGACTTTTCCTTTTTTTCACACCATTCGTTAGATAGCATATTGTCATTTGATATAAGTGCAAAACATGCACAAAAACGGGCATTGACGGCTATTTTTTGAAACTTGCTGTTTTGGACAAAGAAACGTGTGTTATAACTCACAAAAAATTTAACTTTTCATTTTTTTGGCGTCATTCATTATATAGCACATCGTTATTTGATATGTGTGCAAAACATGCACAAAAACGGCCAATGACGGATACTTTTTGAAACTTGTCGTTTCTGCCAAAAAAATGTGTGATATAACCCACAAAATTGGTCAGTTTTTAGAATTTTTAACTTTTTCTTTTTTTCACACTAAAAATTAGATAGCATATTGTCATTTGAAATGAGTGCAAAACTAGCACAAAAACGGCCATTAACGACTATTTTTTGAAACTTGCCGTTTTGGGCAAAGAAACGTGTGCTATAGCCCACAAAAATTGCTCTTTTTTCAAAATTTCTTACTAAACATTTTTTTGGCACCATTCTTTATATAAGACATATTCATTTGATATGAGTGCAAAACATGCACAAAAACGGCCAATGACGGCTACTTTTTGAAACTTGTCGTTTTGGGCAAAAAAATTTGTGCGCTCGCTATAACTCACAAAAATTGGTCATTTTTCAAAATTTCTAACTTTCCCTTTTGTTAGCATCATTCATTATATAAGACATCGTCATTTGATATGAATGCACAACATGCACAAAAATGGCCAATGACGGATACTTTTTTAAACTTGTCGTGTTAACCAAAAAAACATTTGCTATAACTCACAAAAATTGGTCATTTTTCAAAATTTTTAACTTTCCATTTTTTTGGCACCATTCAGTATATAAGATATAGTCATTTTATATGAGTGCAAAATATGCACAAAAATGGCCAATGACGGCTATTTTTTGAAACTTGCCGTTTTGGGCAAAAAAACGTGTGTTGTAACTCTCAAAAACTGGTCATTTTTTAAAAATTCTAACTTTTCATTTTTTTGGCACCATTCTTTAGATTGCACATCGTCATTTGATATGAGTGGAAAACATGCACAAAAATGGCCAATGACGACAAATTTTTAAAACTTGCCGTTTCTGCCAAAAAACCGTGTGTGCTTTAACTCACAAAATTAGTCATTTTTTAAAATTTTTAACTTTTTCTTTTTTTCACACCATTAATTAAATAGATTATTGTCATTTGAAATGAGTGCAAAAGTAGCACAAAACGGCCATTAACGACTATTTTTTGAAATTTGCCGTTTTGGGCAAAAAAACGTGTGCTATAACCCACAAAAATTGCTCTTTTTTCAAAATTTCTAACTTTCAATTTTTTTGGCACCATTCATTATATAAGACATATTCATTTGATATGAGTGCAAAACAAGCACAAAAACGGCCAATGACGGCTACTTCTTGAAACTTGCCGTTTTGGGTAAAAAAACTTGTGTTATTACTCACAAAATTAGTAATTTTTTGAAAATTCTAACTTTCCAGTTTTTTGGCACCATTCATTAGATAGCACATCGTCATTTGATAATAGTGCAAAAGATGTATAAAAATGGCCAACGACGATAAATTTTTGAATTTGCCATTTCTGCCAATAAAAACGTGCGCGCTATAACTAAAAAAATTGGTCATTTTTAAAAATTTCTAACTTTTTCTTTTTTTCACACCATTCATTAAATACCATATAGTCAATTGAAAAAGCGCAAAACTAGCAAAAAAATGGTCATTAACGACTATTTTTGGCAACTTTCCGTTTTGGGCAAAAAAACGTATGCTATAACCCACAAAATTGCACTTTTTTTAAGATTTCTAACTTTCCATTATTTTGGCACCATTCATTATATAAGACATAGTCATTTGATATGAGTGCAAAACATGCACAAAAACGTCCAATGACGGTTACTTTTTCAAACTTGTCGTTTCTGCCAAAAAAACGTGTGCTATAACTCACAAAAATTGGTCATTTTTTAAAATTGCTAACTTTTTTTTCACACAATTCATTGTATAGCATATTGTCATTTAAAACGAGTGCAAAACTAGCACAAAAATGTTCATCAACGACTATTTTTTGAAACTTGCCGTTTTGACCAATAAAACGTGTGCTATAACTCACAAAAATTGGTCATTTTTTTAAATTTTTAACTTTTTCTTTTTTTTTCACACCATTCGTTAGATAGCATATTGTCATTTGATATAAGTGCAAAATGCACAAAAATGGGCATTGACGGCAATTTTTTGAAACTTGCCGTTTTGGACAAAGAAACGTGTTATAACTCACAAAAAATTTAACTTTTCATTTTTTTGCCGTCATTCATTATATAGCACATCGTTATTTGATATGAGTGCAAAACATGCACAATAATGGCCAATGACGGCTACTTTTTGAAACTTGTCGTTTCTGCCAAAAAAACGTGTGCTATAACTCAAAAAATTGGTCATTTTTTAAAATTTCTAACTTTTTTTTTTTCACACCATTCTATAGATAGCATATTGTCATTTGAAATAAGAGCAAAACTAGCACAAAAATGGCCATTAACGACTATTTTTTGAAACTTGCTGTTTTGGGCAAAGAAACGTATGCTATAACCCACAAAAATTGCTCTTTTTTCAAAATTTCTTACTATACATTTTTTTGGCACCATTCATTATATAAGACATATTCAATTGATATGAGTGCAAAACATGCACAAACACGGCCAATGACGGCAAGCAAAAAAACTTGTGATATAACTCACAAAAATTGGTCATTTTTCAAAATTTCTAACTTTCACTTTTCTTAGCATCATTCATTAAATAAGACATCGCCATTTGATACGAATGCACAACATGCTCAAAAATGGCCAATGACGGCTGTTTTTTTAAACTTGACGTTTAAACCAAAAAAACATTTGCTATAACTCACAAAAATTGGTCATTTTTCAAAATTTCTAACTTTCTATTTTTTTGGCACCATTCAGTATATAAGACATCGTCATTTTATATGAGTGCAAAACATGCACAAAAACGGCCAATGACGGCTACTTTTTGAAACTTGTCGTTTCTGCCAAAAAAACGTGTGCTATAACTCACAAAATTGTTCATTTTTTAAAATTTCTAACTTTTTTGTTCACACCATTCAATAGATAGCATATTGTAATTTGAAATGAGAACAAAACTAGCACAAAAACGGTCATTAACGACTATTTTTTGAAACTCGCCGTTTTGGGCAAAGAAACTTATGCTATAAACCACAAAATTGCTCTTTTTTCAAAATTTCTTACTATGCATTTTTTGGCACCATTCATTATATAAGACATATTCAATTGATATGAGTGCAAAACATGCACAAACACGGCCAATGACGGCAACTTTTTGAAACTTGCCCTTTTGGGCAAAAAACTTGTGATATAGGAGGAAACCTTGGTGGTAAACCAAAAGGAGGTCCATGACTTGCAAAAAGAAATGGCAAAAGGTCAAATTGTTCAGGAAGGTGAGATAAAACGTACTAAATCAGACTCCTCTTTACAGGGAATTACTGAATCGGAAGGGGAAGGATCGGATGATGTTAGAATACACAAAGAGGAAGCTCCTTTCATTGATGTGAAGTCAAAATCTGCCAGAAAGAAGCAAAACAAAATCCTGAAAATTGACATATCCAGTTCAAGCGCAAAGCCCCCTGGGACTTCTGACAGAAAGCTAAGAAAAACAACTCCACTTACAGGTACATATGTTGAAGAATCTGATGATTAAGTTGCTATATTGGAATATTAGGAGTATTGGAAAAAAGCCAAATTTCTTAAAGCTTAAAAGATTGATTAGGAAAAATAAGATAAATTTTTTAGCTCTTGCAGAACCTTTCTGTAGTATTAATAATATTGAGAAGTTTAGACAAAAGCTAAAATTTGATACATGCATATCTAATGTTGAGAGCTCTATTTGGATCTTTTTTAGAAATCCCTTTAAATGCTTAATAGTTGAAAATTCCACTCAGCATATTACATTGTCTATAGAACATCCCATGTTGCCTAAAACTTTTCTACTGTCTTCAATATACGCTAAATTCTCCCCTATAGAAAGGGATCCCCTCTGGCAGTCCTTAGGAAAATACAGAGATATAAATACCCCTTGGCTCATGCTAGGAGATTGGAATTGTATATTAGACAAATTAGAAAAGAAAGGAGGTAAACCTTTTTACACTAAGGAAGGCCAGGAACTTTTAGAGTTGATAAATGATCTAAGTCTCACTGAGATTAACTATGTAGGATCTCAATTTACTTGGTGCAATAATAGGCAAGGAAAGGCCAGAATTTGGAAAAGACTAGATAGGGGTTTTATGAATAGTCAGGTCCTAACTTCTAGAGTGCAAGGGGTGATCCATCACCAACCCCGAAGTCCATCTGATCATTCTCCCTTATTGCTAGAATTGAAAATAGAAGAGGAAGTGATAATTAAAAATTTCAAGTTTCAAAATTTCTGGGTTAAAAATGCAAATTTTCTAGAAATAGTGAACAATGCATAGCAGATAGAGGTACAAGGTAATCCAATGAGAGTTCTATGTGAGAAAATGAAAAATTCTAAAATTAGGTTAAAAGAGTGGAATAGAACTGAATTTGGTAACATATTTTCTAAGGTGGCAGAAACTGAGGAGGAAGTTAAGAGATTAGAAAATATAGATGTTGCAGATCCCATTGCTAGAAATATACTGAATGAAGCCAATGCCAAATACAATCTGGCCCTAAGCAATGAGGAGGCTTTTTGGGCACAAAAGGCTAGAATAAAATGGGCAAATGAAGGCGACAGAAACACTCACTATTTTCATGCCTCAGTCAAACAAAAACAGGCTAAAAATCATATACATAGAATTAAAAATCAGGTAGGAGACTGGGTAGAAACACAAAGAGATATAAGCCAAGTGGCAGTAGATCATTTCAAGAACCTCTTCTCTGCAGTTACTCCTTCTGCTGACATTAAGTCAGAATTAATCCCCAAAGTTATAGATGATAATGAGAGGGAGAAACTAATAGCATTTCCTGATATTGAGGAACTTTATAGTGTGGTTTTTTTAATGAGTGACACTAGTTCCCCTGGACCGGATGGTTTTAATGGATTATTTTTTCAGGCAGCCTGGAACATTATCAAGTATGATTTGTTAGCTGCAATTATTCATTTTATGAATGGGGGTTCCCTTCCACAAGCTGTCACTGCTACAGCAATTATCTTGATTCCAAAAATCAAAAGCCCTACAAATTTTTCCCAATTTAGACCTATTAGTTTGTGCAACTTTGTAAATAAAATTATATCTAAAATGTTGGCTATTAGATTGGGCAGCATCCTCAACAAAATAATAGGGGAAAATCAAAGTGGCTTTGTCAAATGAAGAAATATAGTGGATAACTACTTGTTAGCTGCTAAATTAATGTCCACTTTGCCTAACAGAAACAAACATGGTAACATTGCCCTTAAATTAGACATGGAAAAGGCTTACGACAGAGTTCATTGGCCTTTCCTTCTCCAGATAATGAGATTAATGGGTTTTGGGGAAATATGGATAGACATTATCTGGAGACTAATATCTAATATTTGGTTCTCGATTCTGATAAATGGGGCTTCATGTGGATGGTTTAAATCTTCTAGAGGCTTAAGGCAAGGAGATCCTATATCTCCATTGTTGTTTGTTATTGCTGCAGAATATTTAAGTAAATGTTTAAACAAACAAAATAGTACAGATACTGTGCCTAAATTCTTGATACCTAGAGGCTGCCCTATAGTTACTCACCTAGCCTACGCTGATGATGTAATTATATTCACTACTGCTCACTCGAAAGCTGTCAAAGTGATAATGAAAACACTTCAGCATTATGAAAATGCCTCTGGTCAGAAGATTAACCCTCATAAGAGCTGTTTTTTTGGCACATAACTACCTAAGCAGAGAAAAGATATACTTGGTAAGAAAGATTACCAAATTCCAAAGAGGTAGTTTGCCAATCAGTTATCTGGGAATACCACTCCACTATAAGAGAATCAAAGCATGTCAGTATGAGGGATTAATTCAGAAAATTACTGCTAAAATATCATATTGTAATCCACAGCGAATCACTAAAGGGGGCCGAATTGTTCTTATCCAAAGTGTTTTATCTTCTATACCTCTTTATACTACTATGGCATTGCATCCTCCAAAAAAAGTTTTACATCAGGTAGAATCATTGCTTTCAAATTTCTTATGGGGTAGCATAGATGAACATAAATCCTATCATTGGATTTGGTGGAAAGAATTATGTTATCCTAAAGAGGAGGGGGGCTTAGGTTTTAAGACGTTAGAAGATATTATCAAAGCTCAAACCACCAAACTTTGGTGGAAACTCAGAAAAAATGATACACTTTGGGCTAAATTTTTACATTCTAAATACTGTCAAAATGCTCATCCCACAAATGCTACTAGACATAGAGGTGACTCCCAAATTTGGATCAATATGTTGCAAGTGGCTGAATTTTCAGAGCAATATATTCAGTTCCAAGCAAATGAGGGCTTATGTAGCTTCTGGTTTGATAATTGGTTAGGTAAAGGACCTCTAGCAAATTCAGTTCCTCCTACAGGAAATCACAAATTGGCACAATTCATAAATGACCAAGGTTGGGAATATGAAGCTTTGCATAATATACTACCTGATGACTGGCTTGACAGTCTTAAAGATTCTCATTCCCCAAAATTAGGAGTGAAAGATAGAATAATATGAACACTAGAGGAAAATGGTAAATTTTCGTTATACTTAGCCTACCAGAAAATCAGGCAGAGGAATGTGTCCTTAGTCTCAAATGGTGAGAACCTTTGGAACAACCAAGTGCCTACAAAAGTCTAATTCTTCAACTTAAGGCTGAGACATAATAAATTACCCATTGGTAATAACCTCTCAAGATTCAAGATACATGGACCTTTTCTATGTCCTCTATGTAAATCTAATGGGGAGACAATAAACCATCTTTTTGCTGAATGCCCTCTCACAAGACTGATTTGGAAAAAATTTGGGGCCAAGGTAGGAATAGTAAGAAATTCATTGTGTTTTAATACAGTCCTCCAAATTTGGCAAAATCATAAAGGAAAAAACAAAAAGGCAAATCTGATACTGAAAATCACCCCTTTGATAATTTGCTGGGAAATCTGGAAGGTGAGAAATAGAGTAGTTTTTGATAATCAACTCACAGATATGGTAGATTTAGTTCAAGCCATATTTCATTCTCTTACTATCTGTATGAACTTGTACCCTTGTTCTTGGGATAAATTCTGGCCTCAGATCATAAATTATAGAAGTAGAGTCCTGGTTGAAATTGTCAAATGGATACCCCCAGCTGCAGATCAGGTAAAGATTAATATTTCTAGTCAAATTCAGAACAGCAATGGGAAAGGGAGTCTAATTGTGAGAGATTGCGAAGGTAAGGTACTTTTGGTAAAGCTTTTGACAGAATTTAACTGTTTAATCTCTTCCAAAGTTCAGGTGGAATACTGACAGCTGTTACAGGAATACTAGAATGCAGAAATCAGGGATACACAAAGTTAGTATTAGAATCTCACTCTTCATACTTACAGAAAATACTAAACCAAGAACAGAACTGTTGGAGACATTTTCACCTGGAAGAAGCTATCAGCACAATAAGAAATCAAGCAACATTCAGAAAAATAGTGAAAGAATCCAATCTAGCTGCAAGATGGGTGGCTGACAGAGATTCAGAGACCTGGTCTGAAGCTTTATCTGAAGATTTCAAGAAGATCATTCTCTCAGACAAACTCAGTCTACCTCATTTTAGAAGAGCTAAGGTAAAAGAATCCTAGAGTTTCTGGGTCAGCTGCTGATGTTAGGCTGTTCCCTAATTAATGTTTATCTGTAAACTTTGTATGATTTTGATAATAAGAGATTCAGGAACAGCTGCTGATGTTAGGCTGTTCCTAAGTTATGTGGGGTTAGAGAAATTAGATTGGATTGCTCTGAAATCAGGCTGTTTGGCATTGCATGCTTAGCTTACAGAAAACCTCGAATCAGCCTTGGATAATAGTACAATCTGCTCAATTCAGCCCTATGTAGACTGAATTTATGTAGAATCACCACTGGTTATTTTTTTGAAGCTCATGTTCAAAAAGTATATGATTAATATGACTACATGTCTGGACATAGCTAATCTATAGGTTTTCATTTTGAATAGAGAGCAGCTACCCTCCTTATGTGTAAAAGTGAAGCTATGATAAGTGGAGGTAGTGCTAGTTATTTTGTTCTTCTACTGTAATCACTAGAACGCACTATGCACCCTTGTAAATGGAGTAGTACTCCACATTTTGATTATTTGTCACTTAATCATTAAGCCATTAGGCTTATGCTTGTAAATGGTTTAGTGATCAAGTGATATATCTTTTGTAAGGGTGGTTTTAGGGTATATCCATCACCTACAAATTATCTAATATATTGGGAGTGGCGATCCACCTCGCAATAGAGGTTCTGCCAAAAAAAAAAACTTGTGATATAACTCACAAAAATTGGTCATTTTTCAAAATTTCTAACTTTCCCTTTTCTTAGCATCATTCATTATATAAGACATCGCCATTTGATACGAATGCACAACATGCTCAAAAATGGCCAATGACGGCTGCTTTGTTAAACTTGCCGTTTTAACCAAAAAAACATTTGCTATAAGTCACAAAAGCTGGCCATTTTTCAAAATTTCTAACTTTCCATTTTTTTGGCACTATTTTAAATATAAGACATCGTCATTTTATATGAGTGCAAAACATGCACAAAAACGGCCAATGACGGCTATTTTTTGAAACTTGCTGTTTTGGGCAGAAAAACGTGTGCTATAACTCACAAAATTGGTCATTTTTTAAAAATTCTAACTTTCCATTTTTTTGGCACCATTCATTAGATAGCACATTGTAATTTGATATGAGTGCAAAACATGCACAAAAATGGCCAATGACGACAAATTTTTAAAACTTGCCGTTTCTGCCAAAAAATCGTGTGTTATAACTCACAAAATTGGTCATTTTTTAAAATTTTTAACTTTTTCTTTTTTTTACACCATTCATTAAATAGATTATTGTCTTTTGAAATGAGTGCAAAAGTAGCGAAAAAACGACCATTAACAACTATTTTTTGAAACTTGCCGTTTTGGACAAAAAAACGTGTGCTATAACCCACAAAAATTACTCTTTTTTAAAAATTTCTAACTTTCCATTTTTTTGGCACCATTCATTATATAAGACATAGTCATTTAATATTAGTGCAAAACATGCACAAAAAACAGCCAATGACGGCTACTTTTTGAAACTTGCCGTTTCTGCCAAAAAAACGTGTGCTATAAATCACAAAATTGGTCATTTTTTAAAATTTCTAACTTTTTTTTCACACCATTCATTAGATAGCATATTGTCATTTGAAATGAGAGCAAAAATAGCACAAAAAAGGCAATTAACGACTATTTTTTGAAACTTGCCGTTTTGGACAAAGAAACGTGTGCTATAACCCGCAAAAATTGCACTTTTTTCAAAATTTCTTACTATACATTTTTTGACACCATTCATCATATAAGACATATTCAATTGATATGAGTGCAAAACATGCGCAAATACGGCCAATGACGGCAACTTTTTGAAACTGGCCCTTTCGGGCAAAAAAACTTGTGATATAACTCACAAAAATTGGTCATTTTTCAAAATTTCTAACTTTCCCTTTTCTTAGCATCATTCATTATATAAGACATCGTAATTTGATATGAATGCACAACATGCACAAAAATGGCCAATGACGGCTGCTTTTTTAAACTTGCCGTTTGAACCAAAAAAACATTTGCTACAACTCACAAAAATTGGCCAGTTTTCAAAATTTCTAACGTTTCATTTTTTGGCACCATTCAAAATAAAAGACATAGTCAATTGATATGAGTGCAAAACATGCACAAAAACGGCCAATGACGGCTACTTTTTGAAACTTTCCGTTTCTGCCAAAAAAACGTGTGCTATAACTCACAAAATTGGTCATTTTTAAAATTTCTAACTTTTTTTCACACAATTCATTATATAGCATATTGTCCTTTAAAACGAGTGCAAAACTAGCCCAGAAATGTTCATTAACGACTATTTTTTTAAACTTGCCGTTTTGACCAACAAAACGTGTGCTATAACTCACAAAAATTTGTCATTTTCTAAAATTCTTAACTTTTTCTTTTTTTCACACTATTCATTAGATAGCATATTATCATTTGATATAAGTGCAAAACATGCACAAAAACGGGCAATGATGGCTACTTTTTGAAACTTGCCATTTTCGGCAAAGAAACGTGTGCTATAACTCACAAAAATTGGTCATTTTTCAAAAAATTTAACTTTTTATTTTTTTGTCGTCATTCATTATATTGCACATCGTCATTTGATATGAGTGCAAAATATGCACAAAAATTGCCAACGACGACAAATTTTTAAAATTTGCCGTTTCGGCCAAAAAAACGTGTGCTATAACTCACAAAATTGGTTATTTTTTAAAATTTTTAACTTTTTCTTTTTTTTCACACCATTCATTAAATAGATTATTGTCATTTGAAATGAGTGCAAAAGTAGCACAAAAATTGCCATTAAAGACTATTTTTTGAAACTTGCCGTTTTTAGGCAAAAAACGTGTGCTATAACCCACAAAAATTGCTCTTTTTTCAAAATTTCTAACTTTTCATTTTTTTGGCACAATTCATTATATAAGACATAGTCATTTGATATTAGTGCAAAATATGCACAAAAACGACGAATGATGGCTATTTTTTGAATCTTGTCATTTCTGCCAAAAAAACATGTGCTATAACCACAAAATTGGTCATTTTTTAAAATTACTAACTTTTTTTTTTCACACCATTCATTAGATAGCATAATGTCATTTGAAATGAGAGCAAAACTAGCACAAAAATGGCCATTAACGACTATTTTTTTAAACTTGCCGTTTTGGTCAAAAAAATGTGTGTTATAACCCACAAAAATTGCTCTTTTTTCAAAATCTCCTACTATACATTTTTTTGGCACCATTCATTATATAAGACATATTCATTTGATATGAGTGCAAAACATGCACAAAAACGGCCATTGACGGATACTTTTTGAAACTTGCTGTTTTGGGCAAAAAAACTTGTGCGATAACTCACAAAAATTGGTCATTTTTCAAAATTTCTAACTTTCCCTTTTCTTAGCATCATTCATTATATAAGACATCGTCATTTGATATGAATGCACAACATGCACAAAAATGGCCAATGACGGCTGCTTTTTTAAATTTGCCGTTTCAACCAAAAAAACATTTTCTATAACTCACAAAAATTGGTCATTTTTCAAAATTTTTAACTTCTCATTTTTTTGGCACCATTCAATATATAAGACATCGTCATTTTATATGAGTGCAAAACATGCACAAAAAAGGACAATGACGGCTATTTTTTGAAACTTGCCGTTTTGGGCAAAAAAACGTGTGCTATAACTCTCAAAATTGGCAATTTTTTAAAAATTCTAACATTCTATTTTTTTGGCACCATTTATTAGATAGCACATCATCATTTGATATGAGTTTAAAACATGCACAAAAATGGCCAACGACGACAAATTTTTAAATTTGCTGTTTCTGCCAAAAAAACGTGTGTTATAACTCACAAAATTGGTCATTTTTTAAAATTTCTAACTTTTTCTTTTTTTCACACCATTCATTAAATAACATATTGTCATTGTAAATGAGTTCAAAACTAACACAAAAAAGGCCATTAACGACTATTTTTGGAAACTTGCCATTTTGGGCAAAAAAACGTGTGCTATAATCCATAAAAATTGCTCTTTTTTCAAAATTTCTAACTTTTCATTTTTTTGGCACCATTCATTATATAAGACATAGTCATTTGATATAAGAGCAAAACATGCACAAAAACGGCCAATGACGGCTACTTTTTGAAACTTGCCGTTTTGGGCAAAAGTGTGATAGAACTCACAAAATTGGTCATTTTTTAAAATTTATAACTCGCCCTTTTCTTAGCATCATTCATTATACAAGACATTGTCATTTGATATGAATGCAAAACATGCACAAAAATGGCCAATGACGGCTGCTTTTTTAAACTTGCCGTTTTAACAAAAAAAACATTTGCTATAACTCACAAAAATTGGTCATTTTTCAAAATTTTAAAATTTTCATTTTTTTGGCACCATTCAATATATAAGACTTCGTCATTTTATATGAGTGCAAAACATGCACAAAAACGGTCAATGACGGCTATTTTTTGAAACTTGTCGTTTTGGGCAAAAAAAACGTGTGCTATAACTCACAAAATTGGTCATTTTTTATAAATTCTAACTTTCCATTTTTTTGGCACCATTCATTAGATAGCATATCGTCATTTGATATGAGTGCAAAACATGCACAAAAATTGTCAATGACGACAAATTTTTAAAACTTGCCGTTCTGCCAAAAAAACATGTGCTATAACTCACAAAATTGGTCATTTTTTAAAATTTCTAACTTTTTCTTTTTTTCGCACCATTCATTACATAGATTATTGTCATTTGAAATGAGTGCAAAAGTAGCACAAAAATGGCCATTAACGACTAATTTTTGAAACTTGCCGTTTTGGGCAAAAAAACGTGTGTTATAACCCACAAAAATTGCTCTTTTTTCAAAATTTCTAACTCTCCATTTTTTTGGCACCATTCATTATCTAAGACATAGTCATTTGATTTTTTTTAAACGTAGATATATATATATAGCTGAAATTTCGTCAAACTATTACAAAACAAAAGCAATAAAATTGGAGTACTACTCCATTACATGAAAGATAGGTAAGGAAAATAGAGATAATCTACTTGAATTACTTCTAAGTTGATGGGCTCTATTTACTTCTAGATTTGAAGCCTCAATTGAGTACGTGATCATCAACAATTGTGGGGAGCCCTGAAGTATCTTAACACTATTAGCACAGCTCCAATATCTCGATGAAGGCAAGCACATGATCATGAATTAAATGACTGAGAATAATGGCACTCAGCACACAGAATGGTAGGCCAACAAACGGGAATACATCCCAAGTATATGACTGCGCGCCAATTAGGGATTCTCTTCAAATGTATATCATCATTTCACCAAAGATTCCACAGAAGTAATTTGACTGGGAACTTTCAATTTGCATCATTAAGCAAACCACAACTAAGCACAGCAGTCCACAATAAGAGCAAATGAATAAGTGCAAAAACTAAAGTTTGAGTCTAATTTTTACAGCCGGCCAACTTAGTTCACCCAAACAACGGAATACATTCCACATATATGACTGAGCCAACAACATTTTGGCTGGAGATTCTCTTCAAATCTATATCCACATTTCACCAAAGAATCCACAGAATTAATTTACCAAAAACATGAAGCAATTATGACAACAGCATGAAGCACATTGAATGGGATCTCTCCTCAATTTTTTTTCACACATTCTTACCAATCACATGAGCATGAATCACTAAGCCAGTTTCTAATCTGCAGAACAGTATGGCAGGCTAACACAGTTTACCCAAACAATGGGAAAAAATTATCAAGTATATGACTGAGCCAAGCAACATCTTGGTTGGGAATCCTCTTCAAATGCATATAAACATTTCACCAAAGATTTCACCTTCAATCATTTTCGGGGAGCATATGAATTAAGCCTGTTCTTACTCAGTAATTGGACAAAATTCAACCAACACAAGCGGCCAGTTCTTACTAGTCAATTGGACATAGTCAATTGATATTAGTACAAAACATGCACAAAAATGGCCAATGACGGCTACTTTTTGAAACTTGCCGTTTTTTCCAAAAAAATGTGTGCTATAACTCACAAAATTGATCATTTTTTAAAATTTATAACTTTTTCTTTTTTTACACCATTTATTAGATAGCATATTGTCATTTGAAATGAGAGCAAAACTAGCAAAAAAACGGCCATTAACGACTATTTTTTGAAACTTGCCATTTTGGGCAAAAAAATGTGTGCTATAACCCACAAAAATTGCTCTTTTTTCAAAATTTATAACTTTCCATTTTTGGCACCATTCATTATATAAGACATAGTCATTTGATATAAGAGCAAAACATGCACAAAAACGGCCAATGACGGCTACTTTTTGAAACTTACCGTTTTGGGCAAAAAAACTTGTGTGATATAACTAACAAAATTGGTCATTTTTTAAAGTTTCTAACTTGCCATTTTCTTAGCATCATTCATTATATAAGACATTGTTATTTGATATGAATGCAAAAGATGCACAAAAATGGCCAATGACTGCTGCTTTTTTAAACTTGCCGTTTTAACCAAAAAACATTTGCTATAACTCACAAAAATTGGTCATTTTTCAAAATTTCTAACTTTTCATTTTTTTGGCACCATTCAATATATAAGACCTCGTCATTTTATATGAGTGCAAAACATGCACAAAAACGGCCAATGACGGCTATTTTTTGAAACTTGTCGTTTTGGGCAAAAAAAAACGTGTGCTATAACTCACAAAATTGGTCATTTTTTATAAATTCTAACTTTCCATTTTTTTGGCACCATTCATTAGATAGCACATCGTCATTTGATATGAGTGCAAAACATGCACAAAAATGGCCAATGACGACAAATTTTTAAAACTTGCCGTTTCTGCCAAAAAAACATGTGCTATAACTCACAAAATTGGTTATTTTTTAAAATTTCTAAATTTTTCTTTTTTTCGCACCATTCATTACATAGATTATTGTCATTTGAAATGAGTGCAAAAGTAGCACAAAAATGGCCATTAACGACTATTTTTTGAAACTTGCCGTTTTGGACAAAAAAACATGTGTTATAACCTAAGGTAGATGGTTTATGTGGTATAACACACTTCTCTCAAAAACTATACTCTCACTTCTCTCTAGAATCCATCAGCTATAGAATCCATCTACTAGTTTAATCTGGACAGTATACACAAAACACTCTAATCAGGTCCATCAATTCACCCCTGCAACGGTAAAAGCACAAATCCCCAAATAGCTCCCATGGAGCTGTTACAGGCCAAACCACCAGATCCGCCACCAAAATTATCGTACCGAGATGCAACCGGGGTCAAAACTCAATCGGAGAAAACAGAAATCTCATTTTCTAATATTAAAAATAGAAATTCACTTTCCTCATTCAAAGGAGAACCAGCCCTCACTTGGCCTCATCAATGGCGATACTAAGAAAAGAAATTATGGCAGCTGCTTTCAAGGGAGAATGTTATTTGGGGATGCTAGATAATAGACACATTTTATTCAAATTCGATCATGAAGAAGACTTTCAGAGGATGTGGTTAAAAAAAGTATGGCATTTTAATGGATTTCAGGCGAGAATTTTTCGCTGGTCTAAAGATTTTAGTCCTGATGTGGAACCGTCCATCGCCCCTGTATGGATTCGCTTTCCTTTACTTCCAATCCATTTCTGTGATCCAGAGAAACTGTTTACGCTAGCCTCTGCAGCTGGTAAACCATTGAAGATGGATATTGCTACTGCGTCAACTACCAGGCTGATGAGGCCAAGTGAGGCACGAATTTGTGTTGAAATGGACGTAATGCAACCAATCCCAAGTAGGATATGGATAGGAAGCAAGGAAAAAGGAAAATGGCAGATTTTAGAAGTTGAAGACCGGCCAAGCTATTGTTCTAAATGTAAAAAACTGGGTCACTCAAGTGATATGTGCCAGCCACCTATGAAGAAAACTCCCAATCCTATGGTGGAGAAGAAAGCTCCCAACCTTATGGTGGAGAAGAATAAACCTCATAAAGAATGGATTCAAGTAACAAAGAAGAAATCCAATAGAGATCAGAACGAGGCAATAGAAGGAAACAAGCAAACCCTCACAATCTCAGCAAAATGGAAGGAAATCATATTAGAAAGCATCCCCACCATACGTCCGCCAGAAGACCTCAATGTCATACCCACAACCTCAGCAAAAAGGAAGGAAGTCATACCAGATAGCAGTCCTACCATATGCCCGCTAGAAGACCTCAATGACACAGAACAAATTATACCTCCTTTAGACAAGGATCAAAGCCCAGAAAGGAACCCAGACACAGTTCAGATCATGGATCAAGAGAAGGAATCCTCAATGTCAAAAATGGGAGAGGAAGCAATGGAACCAACCCCAATTAGTCAGGAAGACATATTAGAACCCCCTGAATCACAGACTATCACTATATATCCTGCTATTACTAAAATACCTTCTGTGGTGAACTTGCAGGAAAACATAACATCTTCCGAAGAAGAAGACATTGATGAGGAAATAGAGATAGAGATCCCAGAAAAAACAGAGATCACTGTCACTAAGACTCCAGGAACGAAGCCTCAAAATCGGAGAAAGGTAGATGCTAGTTCCAAAACCAGAGCTCAATACCCCTCTAATCGACAATTGAGGGAGAGGGATCCAACTAATTATACGATGAAAGTAGGTATGATGAATAACATGCTTTTTTGGAATATTCGTAGTATATCTAGAAAACCTAATTTTAGAAGATTAAAGAAGATCATTAGAAAGGAGAAAATTGATTTCATTGCAATTGCTGAACCTCTAATAGAAAAATTGGATATCCAGTCATTCAAGATCAGGTTAAATTTTGAGCATGCAGTAGCAAATAAGGAAAACTCTATATGGGTAATGTTTAGAAAACCATTTATGGGTAACATTCATGAAATCTCTGAGCAGCATATCACACTATCTATAGAGCATCCTATACTCCCATGCCCTATTTTGATTACAAATGTATATGCTAAGTGTACTGCTAAACTAAGAATGGAATTATGGTTGTCCTTAAGGAAGTTTAAACACTTGAATCTCCATGGATTCTATGGGGAGATTGGAATTGCATTATGTCTAAAGAGGAGAAAAAAGGAGGAAAGCCTTTCACACTTAGAGAGTCCCAAGAATTGCTTGAATTTACTAGCTATGAAGGGCTGACAGATATAGGCTTCACAGGCTCAAACTTTACATGGTGTAACAATAGGTTGGGAAAAGCTAGAATATGGAAAAGGTTAGATAGGTGTATGGTTAACAAAGATGTCTTAGCTAGTAAAATGCACTTAAATCTTTCTCACCTAGCAAGAAGACCATCTGACCACTCTCCTCTCTTATTAGACATTACAGTAAATCAGGAAATCAAAACAAGAACATTTAGGTTCCAAAATTTTTGGTTGAATCATGCTAATGGCTTAAATGTCATTTCTCAAGCTTGGGAAATTCAAGTGGTAGGTAATCCAATTAGAAGATTCACAGAAAAGCTAAAAAATGTGAAATCAGTCTTGAAAAAATGGAACAAAATTGAATTTGTAAATATATTCCAAAATGATGAAAAGGCTGAAGAGGAACTTCGTAGACTAGAATTGGAGTATGAGTCTCATCCTGTCCCTAGAGAATGCCTAAATCAGGCTGCTGCCAAGTTGAATTTGGCCCTCAACCTAGAAGAACAATTCTGGGCCCAAAAAGCTAACTTAAAATGGGTTGAGGGAGGGGGGGGACAAAAACACTAGATTTTTCCATTCTTATGTAAATCAAAGACATGCTAGATCCTTCATACATAAGATAAAAGACTCAAATGGAAATTGGCTAGATGATGAGGTTAATATAGGAGAGGAAGCCACGAAGCATTTTTCAAACCTATATTCTGCCATCCCAACTAGCCTAGATATTAAGGAACACCTAATTCCATCACTCTTAACTGAAGAAGATAGAGAGAAATTAACAGCAATTCCCTCTATGGAGGAACTTAGGGAGACTATTTTTGGAATGAGTTCAGAGAGTGCCCCTGGTCCTGATGGATTCAATGGTTTCTTTTATAAGAAAACATGGGATATCATCAAAAAAGACCTTTTAGAGGTAGTTCAGCATTTCATGAATGGGGGAAACCTTCCCCAAGCCATCTTAGCTACATCTATTGTGTTACTTCCTAAGACTTTAAGCCCTACAAATTTCACTCAGTTTCGGCCAATAAGTCTATGCAATTTTAGTAATAAAATCATTTCAAAACTATTGGCCAATAGATTAGCTCCTATGCTGAATAGACTTATATCAGCAAATCAGAGTGGATTTATTCAAGGAAGATCTATTTCTGACAACTTCTTGTTAGCTAATGAAATGATATCCACCATCAGTAGGAAAAGAAAAGAAGGGAACATTGCCCTAAAATTAGACATGGAAAAGGCATACGATAGGGTTCAATGGACTTTTCTTTTGCAAATTATGAGACTCATGGGTTTTGGAGAAATTTGGATTGACATAATATGGAGGCTAATTTCTAATGTTTGGATGTCAATACTAATTAATGGATCCCCTAAGGGTTGGTTTAAAACTTCTAGAGGGCTTAGACAAGGGGATCCTTTATCTCCTCTCTTATTTGTCATTGGTGCGGAGTATTTGTCTAGAGATTTGAACAGAATACATCATAGCATTCCTGATTTCTGTATCCCAAGAGGATGTCCTAGAGTGTCCCATCTTTCCTATGCGGATGATGTCATCATCTTCACAGCTGCAAATAGTGGGACTCTAAAACTGATTAAGAAAAAATTAGATCACTACGAGGCAGTCTCGGGACAGAAAATTAATTCTCACAAAAGCTGTTTTTTAACTCATGATAAGCTACCTAGTGAGAAGAAATACCAAATCAGAAAGATCACTAATTTTTCAAGAGGTTCTTTCCCAATCCAGTACCTAGGCACTCCACTACATTACAAAAGAGCTCAAGCATCACACTTTGCTGCCCTGGTTCAAAAGATTTCTCAGAAAATTTATTCATGGCACTCAAAAATGCTCACTATGGGAGGAAAAATTATCTTGATCAATAGTGTCTTAACCTCTATGCCGATGTACACCACCATGACACTAAATCCTCCCAAAAAGGTTATAAACCAAATAGAGTCTATCTTGGCAAATTTCCTATGGTCGTCTACAGATAAATCTCACAAATTCCACTGGATAAAATGGAGGGACATGTGCTTCCCTAAACTGGAAGGGGGACTAGGGTTTAGGGATCTAAACACTATGGTGTTTTCACAATCAATGAAATTATGGTGGAGATTTAGACAAGGAGAGACTCTATGGGCAAGATTTCTGGCTGAAAAATACTGTAAATCCAAACATCCAAAAGAAGTTAGGGCTTGCAGGGGAGATTCTTACATATGGAGTAGGATGTTGTTAGCTGCTGAAGAGACAGAGAATTACATATCATATCAAGTAAATGAAGGAAGTTCCAATTTCTGGTTTGACAACTAGTTGGGCAGGGGATCTTTATCCAACCTGCTTAACAAGTGTGGTCCACAGAAAGTCAAAGACTTGATTTCAAACCAACAATGGAACATTAATGCCTTACAAGAACTCATCCCTTATGACTGGATCCCAATCATCACCTCCCATCCCTTGCAGAACAGAAATGATAGAGACAGAGTTATCTGGAATCTAACTGAATCTGGAAAATTCTCTTTGCTTCAGCCTATCAGAAAGTCAGAAACAAAAGAGTGTCAAGTCCTAATATACATTTTATATGGGATCCATGTATCCCTCTTAAAATTTCCTTCTTTATGTTAAAAATGAGCAAAAACAAAATTCCCATTGGGCAAAATCTTTATAGATTTAACATACATGGACCTTTTTTATGTCCTTTATGTGGCTCTGAAGGGGAAACATTCCATCATCTATTTGCTGCATGTCACTTCACACAGAAAATCTGGAAAATAGTAGGAGCTGAACTTGGGATTAGAATATTCTCAACCTCAATAAATGTGACTTTCAACACTTGGTGGTCTTTTAAATCTGGTTCAGAGGTCCAGGATTTCCTTTTGAAAATAATGCCTTTCATAATATGTTGGGAAATCTGGAAAATTAGGAATAAAGCCACGTTTGAAAATGTTAAGCCTACCTTAATAGATTTGTCCCAAAATATTCTGAAGACTTCAAAGGAAAGTGCTTTTCAGAAATTTCAGACCAAGAACATACTATCATTCAGTTGGGAACAATTTTGGGGATATACTCTAAGTCTAAAGAGGAAAGTAATCCTATATCTTATCAAATGGGAACCACTGGATGATTACTATGTCAAGATCAACGTAGCTGTGGTCATACAAAGCAACAAGGGCAGAGGTGGATGCATTATGAGGGACGCAAAAGGTATGATATTATCCATGTTTGCACTAACTGATTTTGGTGATATTAACTCGTGCAAAGTGCAGATGGAGATTCAACTAGCTCACAAGGGAATGATGACTTGCCTTCTTATGGGATTCCCAAACATGATAATAGAATATGACTCCACACCACTGGACAAAGCCTTGAAAAGAAAATCAGAAGATCCTTGGAAACTTCAAAAGCTCACTAATATCATTGATGAGATCAGAAAGAAGGCTGCCCTCAACAGAATTCCAAAAGAAGCAAACTTTTTAGCAAGATGGATTGCTGAGAACGATGTGCCAAAGGAAAATAACACTACATTCACAAAAATCAGAACATCAGACCTCTTGGGCCTCCCCAAAATTAAAAGGAAAATAACCAAGACATACCAAAGTCCTGATTTGCACATGCCACAAGGCCATCCAACTAATTCAGCACATGATTCATCAAAACCTGGAAATGGAAATAGACTCAGCTGAAATGCTGTCCCTCAACACAAGTGATGAACATGAAGATTGGAGGTGTGTCCAGCTAAAGGAATAGATTCAGAGGACAAATTGGAAGCTCCTACACTTCAAGAGATTTCAAATAAGGTAGTACAAGGCCATCGTCTGCTGATGTTAGGACGATTTTGCCTATCCAACTCCGAATTCTCTACCCTGCCTGCTGATGTTGGGGCAGGGCTTTAAATAGTTCTAAAGGATGAATTTGCTAGCACTAATTGAGTGTCCTGCTCCTACCCAACTAATCCTCTATTCTTTATCTCACCTCTGGTGATTTTTGTCCAAGCATGCATGATCATATAGGACTCATTCTGCTGCATGCTGTAACTAATACATTTCACTTGTAATAAGTGTGTCAATAAAGATGGGCTATTTCTACATTGCTTTAAGCTGCTCAGATTACAAGTGTAAATGGAGTAGTACTCCAAGTTTATTATTATGTGCTACAATTGTAAATGAAGTAGTACTCCACATTTAATATTTTGATTGGCCTTAAGCACAATCTTCCATTAGGCCTTGGGCATGTAAATGGGATTTTGTTCTTAAGGATCACATATTTTGTAAGAGTGATTTTAGGGTAAGTCCATCACTCAAAGCGTTAAGTAATATATTGGGAGTGGCGCCCCACCTCAAAAAGAGGTTAGCCAATAAAAAAAAACGTGTGTTATAACCCACAAAAATTGCTCTTTTTTCAAAATTTCTAACTCTCCATTTTTTTGGCACCATTCATTATCTAAGACATAGTCATTTGATTTTTTTTTAAACATACATATATATATAGCTGAAATTCCGTCAAACTGTTACAAAACAAAAGCAATAAAATTGGAGTACTACTCCATTACATGAAAATAAGTAAGGGAAATAGAGATAATCTACTTGAATTACTTCTAAGTTGATGGGCTCTATTTACTTCTAGATTTGAAGCCCCAATTGAGTACGTGATCATCAACAATTGTGGGGAGCCCTGAAGTATCTTAACACTATTAGCACAGCTCCAATATCTCGATGAAGGCAAGCACATGATCATGAATTAAATGACTGAGAATAATGGCACTCAGCACACAGAATGGTAGGCCAACAAACGGGAATACATCCCAAGTATATGACTGCGCGCCAATTAGGGATTCTCTTCAAATGTATATCATCATTTCACCAAAGATTCCACAGAAGTAATTTGACTGGGAACTTTCAATTTGCATCATTAAGCAAACCACAACTAAGCACAGCAGTCCACAATAAGAGCAAATATATAAGTGCAAAAACTAAAGTTTGAGTCTAATTTTTACAGTCGGCCAACTTAGTTCACCCAAACAACGGAATACATTCCACATATATAACTGAGCCAACAACATTTTGGCTGGATATTCTCTTCAAATCTATATCCACATTTCACCAAAGAATCCACAGAATTAATTTACCAAAAACATGAAGCAATTATGCCAATAGCATGAAGCACATTGAATGGGATCTCTCCTCAATTTTTTTTCACACATTCTTACCAATCATATGAGCATGAATCACTGAGCCAGTTTCTAATCTGCAGAACAGTATGGCAGGCCAACACAGTTTACCCAAACAATGGGAAAAAATTATCAAGTCTATGACTGAGCCAAGCAACATCTTGGTTGGGAATCCTCTTCAAATGCATATAAACATTTCACCAAAGATTTCACCTTCAATCATTTTCGGGGAGCATATGAATTAAGCCTGTTCTTACTCAGTAATTGGACAAAATTCAACCAACACAAGAGGCCAGTTCTTACTAGTCAATTGGACATAGTCAATTGATATTAGTGCAAAACATGCACAAAAACGGCCAATGACGGCTACTTTTTGAAACTTGCCGTTTTTGCCAAAAAAACGTGTGCTATAACTCACAAAATTGGTCATTTTTTAAAATTTATAACTTTTTCTTTTTTTTACACCATTCATTACATAGCATATTGTCATTTGAAATGAGAGCAAAACTAGCACAAAAACGGCCATTAACGACTATTTTTTGAAACTTGCCATTTTGGGCAAAAAAACGTGTGCTATAACCCACAAAAATTGCTCTCTTTTCAAAATTTCTTACTTTCCATTTTTTGGCACCATTCATTATATAAGACATAGTCATTTGATATGAGTGCAAAACATGCACAAAAATGGCCAATGACGGCTACTTTTTGAAAATTGCCGCTTTTGCCAAAAAAAACGTGTGCTATAACTAACAAAATTGGTCATGTTTTAAAATTTCTAACTTGCCCTTTTCTTAGCATCATTCATTATATAAGACATTGTCATTTGATATGAATGCAAAACATGCACAAAAATGGCCAATGACGGCTGCTTTTTTAAACTTACCGTTTTAACCAAAAAAACATTTGCTATAACTCACAAAAATTGGTCATTTTCCAAAATTTCTAACTTTCCATTTTTTGGCACCAATCAATATATAAGACCTCGTCATTTTATATGAGTGCAAAACATGCACAAAAACGGCCAATGACGGCTATTTTTTGAAACTTGTCGTTTTGGGCAAAAAAAACGTGTGCTATAACTCACAAAATTGGTCATTTTTTATAAATTCTAACTTTCCATTTTTTTGGCACCATTCATTAGATAGCACATCGTCATTTTATATGAGTGCAAAACATGCACAAAAATGGCCAATGACGACAAATTTTTAAAACTTGCCGTTTCTGCCAAAAAAACATGTGCTATTACTCACAAAATTGGTCATTTTTTAAAATTTCTAACTTTTTCTTTTTTTCGCACCATTCATTACATATATTATTGTCATTTGAAATGAGTGCAAAAGTAGCACAAAAATGGCCATTAACGACTATTTTTTGAAACTTGCCGTTTTGGGCAAAAAAACGTGTGTTATAACCCACAAAAATTGCTCTTTTTTCAAAATTTCTAACTCTCCATTTTTTTGGCACCATTCATTATCTAAGACATAGTCATTTGATTTTTTTAAAACTTAGATATATATATAGCTGAAATTCCGTCAAACTGTTACAAAACAAAAGCAATAAAATTGGAGTACTACTCCATTACATGAAAGATAGGTAAGGAAAATAGAGATAATCTACTTGAATTACTTCTAAGTTGATGGGCTCTATTTACTTCTAGATTTGAAGCCCCAATTAAGTACGTGATCATCAACAATTGTGGGGAGCCCTGAAGTATCTTAACACTATTAGCATAGCTCCAATATCTCGATGAAGGCAAGCACATGATCATGAATTAAATGACTTAGAATAATGGCACTCAGTACACAGAATGGTAGGCCAACAAACGGGAATACATCCCAAGTATATGACTGCGCGCCAATTAGGGATTCTCTTCAAATGTATATCATAATTTCACCAAAGATTCCACAGAAGTAATTTGAATGGGAACTTTCAATTTGCATCATTAAGCAAACCACAACTGAGCACAGCAGTCCACAATAAGAGCAAATGAATAAGTGCAAAAAATAAAGTTTGAGTCTAATTTTTACAGCCGGCCAACTTAGTTCACCCAAACAACGGAATACATTCCACATATATGACTGAGCCAACAACATTTTGGCTGGATATTCTCTTCAAATCTATATCCACATTTCACCAAAGAATCCACAGAATTAATTTACCAAAAACATGAAGCAATTATGCCAACAGCATGAAGCACATTGAATGGGATCTCTCCTCAATTTTTTTTCACACATTCTTACCAATCACATGAGCATGAATCACTGAGCCAGTTTCTAATCTGCAGAACAGTATGGCAGGCCAACACAGTTTACCCAAACAATGGGAAAAAATTATCAAGTCTATGACTGAGCCAAGCAACATCTTGGTTGGGAATCCTCTTCAAATGCATATAAACATTTCACCAAAGATTTCACCTTCAATCATTTTCGGGGAGCATATGAATTAAGCCTGTTCTTACTCAGTAATTGGACAAAATTCAACCAACACAAGAGGCCAGTTCTTACTAGTCAATTGGACATAGTCAATTGATATTAGTGCAAAGCATGCACAAAAATGGCCAATAACGGCTACTTTTTGAAACTTGCCGTTTTTGCCAAAAAAATGTGTGCTATAACTCACAAAATTGGTCATTTTTTAAAATTTATAACTTTTTCTTTTTTTTACACCATTCATTACATAGCATATTGTCATTTGAAATGAGAGCAAAACTAGCACAAAAACGGCCATTAACGACTATTTTTTTAAACTTGCCATTTTGGTCAAAAAAACGTGTTCTATAACCCACAAAAATTGCTCTCTTTTCAAAATTTCTTATTTTCCATTTTTTGGCACCATTCATTATATAAGACATAGTTATTTGATATGAGTGCAAAACATGCACAAAAATGGCCAATGACGGCTACTTTTTGAAAATTGCCGCTTTTGCCAAAAAAAAAGTGTGCTATAACTCACAAAATTGGTCATTTTTTAAAATTGCTAACTTTTTTTCACACAATTCATTGTATAGCATATTGTCATTTAAAACGAGTGCAAAGCTAGCACAAAAATGTTCATCAACGACTATTTTTTGAAACTTGCCGTTTTGACCAGTAAAACGTGTGCTATAACTCACAAAAATTGGTCATTTTTTAAAATTTTTAACTTTTTCTTTTTTTCACACCATTCATTAGATAGCATATTGTCATTTGATATAAGTGCAAAACATGCACAAAAACAGGCAATGATGGCTACTTTTTGAAACTTGCCATTTTCGGCATAGAAACGTGTGCTATAACTCACAAAAATTTGTCATTTTTCGAAAAATTTAACTTTTCATTTTTTTGGTGTCATTCATTATATAGCACATCGTCATTTGATATGTGTACAAAACATGCACAAAAATTATCAAGGACGACAAATTTTTAAAACTTGCCGTTTCTGCCAAAAAAATGTGTACTATAACTCACAAAATTGGTCATTTTCTAAAATTTTTAACTTTTTCTTTTTTTCACACCATTCATTAAATAACTTATTGTCATTTGAAATGAGTGCAAAAGTAGCACAAAAATGGCCATTAACAACTATTTTTTGAAACTTGCCATTTTGGGCAAAAAAACCTGTGCTATAACCCACAAAAATTGCTCTTTTTTAAAAATTTCTAACTTTCCATTTTTTTTGCCACCATTCATTATATAAGACAGTCATTTGATATTAGAGCAAAACATGCACAAAAAGGGCCAATGACGGCTACTTTTTGAAACTTGTCGTTTCTGCCAAAAAAACGTGTGCTATAACTCACAAAATTTATCATTTTTTAAAATTGCTAACTTTTTCTTTTTTCACACCATTCATTAGATAGCATATTGTCATTTAAAATGAGAGCAAAACTAGCACAAAAAGGCCATTAACAACTATTTCTTTAAACTTGCCGTTTTGGTCAAAAAAACGTGTGCTATAACCCACAAAAATTAATCTTTTTCAAAATTTCTTACTTTACATTTTTTTGGCACCATTCATTATATAAGACATAGTCATTTGATATGAGTGCAAAACATGCACAAAAACGGCCAATGACGGCTACTTTTTGAAACTTGCCATTTTGGGCAAAAAAACTTGTGCTATAACTCACAAAAATTGGTCATTTTTCAAAATTTCTAACTTGCCCTTTTCTTAGCATCATTCATTATATAAGACATCGTCATTTGATATGAATGCAAAACATGCACAAAAATGGCCAATGACGGCTGCTTTTTTAAACTTACCGTTTTGACCAAAAAAACATTTGCTGTAACTCAAAAAAATTGGTCATTTTTTAAAATTTCTAACTTTCCATTTTTTTGGCACCATTCAATATATAAGACATCGTCATTTTATATGAGTGCAAAACATGAACAAAAACGGACAATGACGGCTATTTTTTGAAACTTGCCGTTTTGGGCAAAAAAACGTGTGCTATAACTCATAAAATTGGTAATTTTTTAAAAATTCTAACTTTCCATTTTTTTGGCACCATTCATTAGGTAGCACATCGTCATTTGATATGAGTGCAAAACATGCACAAAAATGGCCAACGACGACAAATTTTTCAATTTGCTGTTTCTTCCAAAAAAACGTGTGTTTTTTTTTCGAAAACAAAAGTAAACCAGAAGATTAGATGATGATGATACAGATATAAGTACTTGGATTCAATTAGATCTGCAGATACGTAGTTACAATCTAAGAGATTTTGAGCCATTATTTTTTTTTATCAGCCACTAAAGAAAAAGAGTTCATGACAAGCGTGTCGTTAACCTTGTAATTTTACCCCTAAACTAATATAGAAGAAGTGAGTAGGGTATCGTATCCACAAGGAAGGGGATTGGTTTCGAAAATTCTAAATTGCGCTGTTGAATGTCACAAGAATGATGAATTAAGAAATGACAATACTAATCTAAACAGAGAAATAAGGAATAAAGCAAAGACACAAACAAGAAGTGTTGTAAGATAGCAAGTAAGAAATCGATGTCTTAGGATTTAGGTACCGGGTGATTGTTCATTAAACTACTCATGCTATGCATTTGACGCACATTCAAACTCAGAGGAGACCAAAGCTGCCTAGGATTGTAGCTAAAAGTCAGCATGGCGACCGCACCTCTTTCTACTCTCCTTAATGCCGCACTTTCCCATGGCTAGGCTTAAGTGTGACGAATGAAAACCGCAACGTCTCAACTTAACAATACCACCAACTCTAGCATGCAAAACCTTAGATCTCCTATGGCGAGGCCTGACATAAGTTTCTAAGCCTTCGGTTAGTATTAAAAAGCCACTCCTTACTCTATCTTATGATTCAATGACCTCCGATCGGCTTGGCGACCACATCTCGGATCACGAACAACCAAATCAAGTAAAAAGACTCAATTATCATACTTTTAGACCTCATCTCATGTATTTCTCACTCGAATTGGTGAACCGAGCCTCAACCTAGCATGGCGACCACAATCAAGGTTCAATTCAATCAATGAAAGTGCAAAAATTATGAAACTTGACATTTTTCATTCGTTAAGAACAAGTATGAATTCATTCTTTAGTTACTTAGTCAATTGCATAGCATTTCCTTGGTTTAATTACTCAAGCATCAAGTCCAAACCCTAAGACATCATCAATTTAGCCACGAAACTCCATTCTCAACTCCAGATCATCAAATCGCAATGAAGAACTGTTCATTTTCATTAAATTGAAAAGATTTTACCAAATGAATTTCCTCGATTGCTTCCAATCCACCAAAGTCTTGTGAATTTACTCCTTCATTGAGTAGAAGCTTACAATGATCGGTCCAAATTCTCGATCGGAATTGAAAACGGAGAGAAAATTCTAGAGAGAGAAAGCTAGAGAGAGAAAATTCCCGCTCTCAAAATCAAAAGTCTGTTTTCTACTCTAGAATCATCTCCCCTAAAATGCTAACTAAATCCTCTATATATAGAGGTTACAAAACGTAATTAATAAGCAAACGTAAAATGAGTATAAAACTACAAGAATGCCACTACGTAAAATGTTCAACTCAGCACTATCACGAATTCCAAGAAGAACGCCAAGCTAGAGTCCAACGCCTTTGAGCCGTGTCTAGTCACGCCTTGTGTTCCCTTGTCGCGCCTTCGAGCCTTTGGTGATCACGACTTCAGATTCCCTGCACAAAGAACACAAAATCAACACTTAGCCAAAATTCCATCAACCAAACGGAAGTTTCCAAGGCGAGGTCTCTCGGCGAGACCTCGCCGTGCAAGTGTGTTGATGGCGAGGTCTCTCGGCGAGACCTCGCCGTGTAATTGTGGAAGTGGCGAGGTGAGTACAGTAGTGTGCATAAGTGTGTGGCGAGGTGGCTACAGTGGTGTGCATGAGTGTGTGGCGAGGTGAAATGGTGGGCAGCAAGTGTTGTGCGACAATGTGCAAATGTGCAGCAACTTCCAACCAAAATATGGCCCTGATGCATTGTGCATTTGGAAAAACGTAAAACATGAAAGTTGTAGCCCTATGTCTTAGATTTTCATAGCTTTTTGAATCAATTAATTCGGAGCTAGTACGAGAAAGTTATGGCCAAAATACGGAAGTGTGGCAAAACTGTGTGCGCTGTGCTGGAGGTCGCCGCACATGCTCGCGCGACCAATTCGAGGTCACCGCACAGCTTGTGCAGCAATCAGGTGAGCTCGCCGCACATTCGTGCGGCGAGGTGTGTGACCACGTCGCATGGCCATGCGACGAGGTGTGCGTGTGTGTGCGGCGAGGTGAGTGCATGTGTGCAGCAAGGTGAGTGCATGTGTGTGGCGAGGTGAGTGCATGTGTGTGTGATGCGACCATTTCAGCACAACAATCCACTTCTATGCAAACTATGTGTGTCTTAGCCTCTGAATTGAACTTTGTATTGAACATAAGAGTTTTAGATCTTTCCCTTAGCTTTCCATTGGTTCAAGAATTAGCATCATTGGAGATCTGTCGCTCAAGATATACACATTCTACCAAACTATAGCAATATGAAGTCAAAGATGAAAACCTGAACGAACAATTGAAAAGATGCCCCCGTTTCTCCTACTTGCACACATATTTGGAAGAAAGTTAAAACATACAAAATGAATTACTCTCAAAGAGCTTTCCAGAACATCCAAGATCTCCTCATTTGGATTAGCATTGAGAACGTTACACTCAAAACAAGTACACCAATGATTCTGCCCAAACACAAAAACAAGCCTATTAACATGTTAAGGTTTTCTCAAAGCATCATTTCCAACCTTTTCTAATTCTTTCCTTGTTCTTGAACTTCAAATACACACTTGACTCATTTGATCGACATTTTAGCATTTTTCTCCATTTTAACACATCAAGTTATAAACCACATAAATGCACAATATGGCACAAAACACTACACAATTGCATGAAAAACAAGGCAAAAGCTAAGTGAAATAACATATATAAGTTGGTATAAAACCAACTTATCAGTTCACAAGTAGTGCAACCTTAAACCGTGCTCTTTTCTGACCACTTGACGACAAATATACATCGTTTTTCTTGTGTAACTCCTCTATCCACTAAAAAAAGAATTAGGAATAAAGCCTTATGTTGAGCCTTTTCTTTTCCTAACCAACCCTATTCCTCTTGTGACTAGCTTTACCGTCTGATTTCAGGGCACCATTGGAGTCCCCTTCAGATGAAACATCCATGGATTTTGTGAATGAGGTTGAAAGATCAGAATAAAGATCAACAACCCTTCTGATATTGTTATTGAGTTCTCTGATTAGACCCACATTCCTGCTTAAATTGTCAGGGATCTTGGACTCATGATTCTGATTAATCTCATTGATTAACAGCCTATTCTGATCCAAAATGTTATGTACTTGACCAAAGCTCTTATGAAATGTTTGCAAAACCTTACCATCTATTTGTGTCCCATTAACAAGGCTAGAAAATGCATCCCCCTCCATATTTGGGTCAATGAGATTCAATAAAAAAAAAACCCAGTGCTGCTGCGTTAAAATCTGGGAACATTATTGCGGGTGAGAGAGAAGGGGGACAGAGATTGAAACAATAGAAAAGATCGGCGATTGAATCGAATTTATAACTCACAAAATTGGTCATTTTTTAAAATTTCTAACTTTTTCTTTTTTTCACACCATTCATTAAATAGCATATTGTCATTGTAAATGAGTTCAAAACTAGCACAAAAACGGCCATTAATGACTATTTTTGGAAACTTGCCGTTTTGGACAAAAAAATGTGTGCTATAACCCACAAAAATTGCTCTTTTTTCAAAATTTCTAACTTTCTTTTTTTTTGGTACCATTCATTATATAAGACATAGTCATTTGATATGAGTGCAAAACATGCACAAAAATGGTCAATGACGGCTACTTTTTGAAACTTGCCGTTTCTGCCAAAAAAAACGTGTGCTATAACTCACAAAATTGGTCATTTTTTAAAATTGCTAACTTTTTTTTCACACAATTCATTGTATAGCATGTTGTCATTTAAAACGAGTGCAAAACTAGCATAAAAATGTTCATTAATGACTATTTTTTGAAACTTGCCGTTTTGACCAACAAAACGTGTGCTATAACTCACAAAAATTGGTCATTTTTTAAAATTTTTAACTTTTTCTTTTTTCACACCATTCATTAGATAGCATATTGTCATTTGATATAATTGAAAAACATGCACAAAAACGGAAAATGTCGGCTATTTTTTGAAACTTTCCGTTTTGGACAAAAAAACGTGTGCTATAACTCACAAAAATTGGTCATTTTTCAAAAAATTTAACTTTTTATTTTTTTGGCGCACCATTCATTATATAGCACATCGTCATTTGATATGAGTGCAAAACATACACAAAAATGGCCAATTACGACAAATTTTTAAAACTTGACGTTTCTGCCAAAAAAATGTGTGCTATAACTCACAAAATTGGTCATTTTTTAAAATTTTCAACTTTTTCTTTTTTTCACACCATAAATTAGATAGCATATTGTCATTTGAAATGAGTGCAAAACTAGCACAAAAACGGTCATTAACGATTATTTTTTGAAACTTGCTGTTTTGGGCAAAAAACGTGTGCTATAACCCACAAAAATTGCTCTTTTTTCAAAATTTCTTACTTTTCATTTTTTTTTGGCACCATTCATTATATAAGACATAGTCATTTGTTATGAGTGCAAAAATTGCACAAAAACGGCCAATGACGGCTATTTTTTGAAACTTGCCGTTTTTGCCAAAAAAAACGTGTGCTATAACTCACAAAATTTGTCATTTTTTAAAATTGCTAACTTTTTTTTCACACAATTCATTGTATAGCATATTGTCATTTAAAACAAGTGCAAAACTAGCACAAAAATGTTCATTAACGACTATTTTTTGAAACTTGCCGTTTTGACTAACAAAACGTGTGCTATAAATCAAAAAATGGTCATTTTTTAAAATTTTTAACTTTTTCTTTTTTTCACACCATTCATTAGATAGCATATTGTCATTTGATATAAGTGCAAAACATGCACAAAAACGGGCAATGATGGCTACTTTTTGAAACTTGCCGTTTTCGGCAAAGAAACGTGTGCTATAACTCACAAAAATTGGTCATTTTTCAAAAAAATTAACTTTTCATTTTTTTGGCGCCATTCATTATATAGGACATCGTCATTTGATATGAGTGCAAAACATGCACAAAAATTATCAACGACGACAAATTTTTAAAACTTGCCATTTCTGCCAAAAAAACGTGTGCTATAACTCACAAAATTGGTCATTTTCTAAAATTTCTAAATTTTTCTTTTTTTTCACACCATTCATTAAATAGCTTATTGTCATTTGAAATGAGTGTAAAAGTAGCACAAAAATGGCCATTAACGACTATTTTTTGAAACTTGCCGTTTTGGGCAAAAAAACGTGTGTTATAACCCACAAAAATTGCTCTTTTTTAAAAATTTCTAACTTTCCATTTTTTTTGCCACCATTCATTATATAAGACATGGTCATTTGATATTAGAGCAAAACATGCACAAAAACAGTCAATGACGGCTACTTTTTGAAACTTGTCGTTTCTGCCAAAAAAACGTGTGCTATAACTCACAAAATTGGTCATTTTTTAAAATTGCTAACTTTTTCTTTTTTCACACCATTCATTAGATAGCATATTGTCATTTGAAATGAGAGCAAAACTAGCACAAAAACGGCCATTAACGACTATTCTTTTAAACTTGCCGTTTTGGTCAAAAAAACGTGTGCTATAACCCACAAAAATTACTTTTTTTCAAAATTTCTTACTTTATATTTTTTTGGCACCATTCATTATATAAGATATCGTCATTTGATATGAGTGCAAAACATGCACAAAAACGGCCAATGACGGCTACTTTTTGAAACTTGCCGTTTTGGGCAAAAAAACTTGTGCTATAACTCATAAAAATTGGTCATTTTTCAAAATTTCTAACTTGCCCTTTTCTTAGCATCATTCATTATATAAGACATCGTCATTTGATATGAATCCAAAATATGCAAAAAAATGGCCAATGACGGCTGCTTTTTTTTAAACTTACCGTTTTGGGTTGGGGTTTTGGGTTGGGGTGGATTGGAGGGTGAAATTGAATTTGTCAATCATCTAATTTTAGCTGCTCTCTCTTTAGAGAGACTGACAATTGACCCTCTCAATCATTCCTTATCCAATGATGTATTGAGAAACTTGCCAATTCATCCTAAGAACATTGCTGCACAAGAGGATGCTAGGAATCGTGCTAGAGATTTGAAAACTGCATTTTCTCCCACTACAAAATTTGAATGGATAATTTTGTGAGGGAGCTTCAATAATATTGTGGATGTTTTTCAATATTTTAATTTGGAACAAAGCAGTGCTCATTAGTAGTCATTTTAGGTAAGATTCTATAATTTCAAGGGCAACCCTGATGATACCTTAATTTGTTATTTGTTTTTTGTTTTTTGTTATTTGTTATTTGTTATTTTTGAACGTTTCCTTTGTTATTTTTAAGTGTTTTTCCAGTATTATTTAATTTTATGTTTCTGATATCTTTGTCACCATCTTGGTCCTTTTCTTCTCGGAGTATATTTCTGAGGAGCGTTGTAGAAGGAATTGTGTTGAGATGACTTGTTCATATTTGTTTAGTTTTTTTTTTTTCTCCTAGAATTTCTCATGCTTAATTTGCTTCCTGCCATGTTGTCTTCCTCCATGTTAATTGTTCATCGTCTGTCAACCAGGATCTCTTGAAAGAAATTTTTTTTTATTTACAGAAAAAATTGTGTTAAAGGGGCATTTATTTTGAAATAATTATTAATTAATAAAACTGGATCGCAAACATTTAATTTATTCTCATGTCTTTTCATAATATATATATATATATATATATATATATATATATATATAACAAAATGGGTTTGTTATCGTACATACGTAGCTAAAAAAACCTACACTAATCACTTTTTCCTATGATTATGATTATGATTATGTTGTTGATTTCTTAGTCACCATTTAGGTCTTTTAATTTCAATCTACTCAGTCACCAAGGGTACACTTGCAAAGGAATTTAATTTTCCTACAAAGGGAAATCATTTGAAAATATTTGAGAATCTCTTATTATTTTGTCCTTTATTTTTGTGTTAATAGTATTTTACCCCATCAAATATGACTTTCAACAGCTGATGTGGCAAACATTTTTTTTTTGGAAAGAAAAAACATATGAACAAATTTAGTCTTGGTGTAATTTTAACTCTATTAAAACACTACATACTTCATATCATTTGGTTAGGGTATTAGTTTGTCTTTTTATCACTGCCATGTCAGTCACTCCAATTTTTCACTCCAGAATTTCACTCCCCTATCATTGCTCTATATATATATATATATAAGCATTTTTGTGTTACAAAAATAGTTGTTCAATTCCATTCCAAATATAAAAGATTAAATAATTAAAGTCGGTTTTGGCAAATTCAGATCTTCGATCTATTCCTCAATTGGATAAAAAGGAGTATGGAATTCAACAACCAGCTAAAGACTTGGAGTGCTATTCTACCCCCCTCTCTCTCCATCATACAATTTTTTGGTCTTATAAAAAGTTGGCGTTACTTGTAGAAGAGTTAAGATCTTGTGCGCAAGATTCTCTGTTTTATTATATCCAAAATTAAACTACATTGTAAGGTTCATTCATTCCTTCGTTAGGGTCTAATAATTGTAAAGTGATTTTAGTGATATTTATGATTTTAATATCTAATTTTAGTTAAACTACATCGTTTTAAACATTGGACACAATAGATCAGAAATAATCTTGAACAGAGGATCTGATTTCCTTGTACAATGCACCAACACATCATGCAATCAATGCAAAATTTGATTACCCTAACCCTCAAATCTTTTTCCAAGACAATTTATTACCTATAGTTTGAATTGAAATCTAATTCTCTCTCTCTATATATATATATATATATATATTAGGTAGAGGAAAAAAAATATTCGCTTTACCTGTCTATTTTTGCTCGCAATATAACTCGTTCAAACCCCAAAATTTTGCCCGCAATCGAATAGGGTAATAATGGACCTAGATTTGGAAAAAAATACACCCATTACCCGCCCGATATATGTTACCCGTTCAAACGCCAAAATTTTGACGCATATATTATTGGATAGGGTAATAATGAACTTTAGTGTAATTAAACTCTTTTTTTTAAATACTTACAAAATAACATTGTATGTTGGCATAGAAATTATAAAACAAATCTCCATTTCCTAATATAAAAACATTGATAAGTATTCTCCAAAGGAAAGTCGCAATTTAAGTTGCTTCCATTGTGGTTTATTAATTTCAGGTTCATGGCAATGGAACACAAGCAATGCCATAATTTCTCCAAATAGAAAATTCATTTGTAGATATTACTAATCAATGTCAGCCATGTGGATACATTTGTAGATATCGTAATTACAAATTAATTATTCATCTAACCTTTGTATACAACGTATCCACAGCAATGGAAACTTTAAGCCAACAAAATTTACAATAATGGAAACCAAACTAAGCTGATTATCATCAACAAGAAGCCACTATTGTTTTGTTTGCTTTTCTTGTAGGGATCATACAAAAGATTCATCATCAAGTAAATAAGCTAAGCCAGTGCCGTTTCATTTCTTTTTGCATTAATCCAAAACGTACGAAAAACTGAAAGTAATCAACTGGTTTACTCCATTCCTTTCTTCCTCAATTGATTCCATCCCTCTATAGAACTGTATGATGTTTTCGGGGTTGGATATAGACATATAGTAAGTTGATTCAAATGGGCTGCGACTTGGAATCCAGTTCCTTGTTGAATCTTCATGTAATACCTTCCTTTTTCTTCCACAAAAGGATGTCCCTTTTTTCTCATATTCTTTTTGAATGCTTTAATTTATACCTCTAATTATACTTATACATGAGAAGGCATGGCACAGGAACAAACGATAAAGAGAAAATTGTTTAAGTTCCTGAGACGTCGTGGCGAAACTATGGAATTTCGGTTGGTGTTTAAGCTGTTATTGATCTCTTTAATCGGTGAAATTGTAATTGTAGAAGGGTTGGGATGCAACTGGGGAACACGAGCAATGCATCCACTGCCACCCGATATAGTTGTGAAGCTAATGAGGAGCAATGGAATTGATAAAGTGAAGCTGTTTGAAGTAGTTCCTGAAGTCATGAAGGCTCTTGGAAACTCTGGAATTCAAGTTATGGTTGGGATACCAAATGAATTACTAGCACCATTGGCAAGCAGTGTTCGGGTTGCTGAGGATTGGGTAATGCAAAATGTTTCAACTTATATTTCACGTAATGGTGTGGACATAAGGTAAAATTGCTTTTTTTTTCAAAAGGAATGAGTCTAGACATAAGAGAAATAGTTCATTTTTCTTGTCGTTGGTGCCTTAATTTTTTACTTTGTAATCAATGTCTCTTCACTTCTTGAATCTTGTCTGTCTATGCATATCATTTTATTTTGCCTTGATTGTCTATAGTTTGTTCTGTCTCTTTTGTCGAGATGTGCATATCATGATGAATGAATACGATAAACAGGCATAGAATTCACCAATTTTATATTTTACTTCTTTGTACTAGGAAAAAAGGATTAAAATATGAATGAAACTTTTCTAGGATGGATGTCTCCTATGACCATCACTAGTGCACGAATGCACATCCAAAACTACAAAAGACACTAACAAAATTCCAAGAATAGGCGAGGCCAAAATAAGCAGAGTAGAACTACTCTAATTAAGCGGTCATTTCATTTTTGCTTCAAGGAACAGTTTTTATGTTTTATTCCACACATCAATCTGTCAATGATGACAAGGAAAAACAGATGAAAAACATTTCTATTTGTTTGTTTTCAGACACGTTGCAATCGGGAATGAACCATTTCTCAAAAGCTACAAAGACATGTTCTCTCATTCAATATATCCGGCTCTTGAAAACATCCAAGCAGCCCTGATCAAGGCAGGTTTAGGCACACAAGTCAAAGTTACCATCCCGATCAATGCTGATGTATATCAAACAGAAAGTGGCCTGCCTTCAGGAGGCAACTTTCGGCCCGATATCAGGGACCTGATGATCTCCATCATCAAATTCTTGAATGATAATGGAGCTCCCCTGACCATTAATATATATCCATTCCTTAGTCTCTATGCAGATCCCCATTTCCCAGTTGACTATGCCTTTTTTGACGGTAATTCGCAGCCTCTAATTGACGGTGCTATTGCTTACACCAATGTGTTTGAGGCCAACTACGATACGCTCATCTGGGCTCTGGAGAAAATTGGATTCCCAGATACGCCTGTTATTGTTGGCGAAGTTGGCTGGCCAACTGATGGTGACACTAATGCAAATATAGAATATGCTCGTCGATTCAATCAAGGCCTACTTAACCGAATAAATCAACGCAGAGGAACCCCAAAAAGGCCAAGCCCTCCAGATATTTATTTGTTTGCACTCGTTGATGAGGATGCTAAGAGCATAGAACCAGGGAATTTCGAGAGGCATTGGGGCATATTCTACTATGATGGTAGCATCAAATATCCCTTGAATTGGGGTAACGATAGGAACCTCACAGCTGCAAGGGGCGTTCGATATTTGTCTCGACAATGGTGTATAATGAGGCCTGACGCTGACCCTTCTGATCCCAATTTACCAGAGAGAATAAACTTTGCTTGTAGCTATGCAGATTGCACGAGTCTTGGATATGGATCATCCTGTGGCGGCATGGACGTTAAAAGCAATGCTTCTTATGCATTTAACATGTTTTATCAAACTATGAATCAACAAAAAGGGACTTGCGAACAGTTCTACAATTTGTCAGTGATCACTGCTATTGATCCAACTCCATTCCGTGGAAGTTCATGTAAATATGAAATCATGATTGACACTGGAAAGCACGAGCCAGCCCGGAAACCAACAACTTCATCATCATCTGGGAAAATGAGTAATTCAGTTCTAAGTGCATTGTTTCTTGTTGGACTGATGATGATGATTGCTGGTTTTGTGTAACCTTAACAAGCTGGCATCCCGTTTTGGACAGATTATAGCATTTTGTTTTACTAGCTAAAGAAACAACAACAAAAAAAAAATGTAAAGTATTTTGTTTGCAGCTATGCAGAAGATCAAGAAATGTTCATAAGTTTGTGAAAAAGTTGCCATCGATTCTAAATTTAACTTTCTCTTGATTGACTTACATTATTGAGGTACGGTTACTTATATTTTCAGGTCACATTGAACTCACAAAAGTATGGAAATTTAAGTAGCATTTATTTTATTTATCAACTAATCTAACGTGAATTTGGTTCATATAATGCCAAGTTAATCGTGATTTCAATAGAATAAAATTAGTACAGAATTAAAATCTCGATATCAACTAATTATCCTCCTATATATGAACGGGGTCTCTATATATGAACCGTTCTATATAAATATTTGCATTTATTTTATTTCTCTAATTTAACCAACATTAATATAAACCAAGGTCAATCTAATACGGTCATAACCACCCTTCAAGTTCAAGTTTAAATTGAGAGCTGAAAAGAGAAGTTAAAACAAATAGCAAATTACTATTCAAATCCTTTTTGATTTATTTTCTTTTCATTTAAAATTCAATTTGAACAACTATTTAGTACATATGTGATAAATACAAACATTTAAAAATTAATAAGATTGAACATATCCAGATCAAATGCACATTGAACTTGAATTTTTCTTGTATGAAAAGTAGATAAAAAAATTATTAAAATTTAAAATTATGACACAAGATATCAAAATAAAACTTTTAAAGAATAAAGATGAAAGCCATTACGAAATGAATCTCAAGTTATTAGAGGAACAAGATAATTTACCCTAAAACAAATGATCTAAAGATAGTAACATTTTGACAATTAATCAATTAAAAATATATTATAAAAAATTAAAAACACACATAAAATTAATTAATTTGATCATTTAAATATAATATTATCTTTTTCTTTTCCTCCATAGATTTTCTTTTATATTATATTCTATATGAAGATATTTTGGGTCAATTAGTCAATGCTCTGATTATATTTCATTATTGAGATCTCTTTCTCCAAATAAAAATTCAATGTATTCCTCCCATTAACATTCTTTAATCAAAATTTCCCCCACACAAAATTCTTCCCAAATTCTTTGCCATCAAAATTCTAAATTCTCTTTTTTATTATTCCATAATAATAATATTCATTCCATTCCAATCGTATCAAGGCAAAAAAGATTCCTCCAAAAAGTGAAAAAGAAAAAAGCAAAATTCTGAACTCTCTCGTTTTCTTTTTCCATCATTCTTAATTCCACTTTCTTCCCATTCATTTTGGAATTGATTATTCAATTCTGTATTCTTTTTTATGTAGTTATAGTTATAATCAATGCAGCTATTATGATAAATAGGCGAAGTTGTTGCCGATTAATATTAATGTCATCTATTTATAGAAACAATCATCACCACCACCGCCTTTGTCGTCGTTCTTTTATGGCTACCGCCACCATTCCTAAAGATCCTTTCCCTTGTTCATTCATTCGGAAATCTATAATCTTAAACAGTACAGGCGGAGGAAGGATCATTAGCCTGAAGCTTAAAGGGTGTAGTGCGGCCGAGGGTAGTAATACTAATGACAAAAGTCCTGGGTTTGGTAACGCCGGTGGCAGTGCCGGATTTGGGTTACATAAGACTAGGGCGATTGCACCGAGCTTGCAGCCGCATTTGTTGCGGGAATTAGTGTCGGAGGAGTTTAGGGTTAGGTTGGAGAATAGTTTTGATGATGGTGGCAGTTGCCGGGGTGACAGAGGTGGCCGCGTTGGGTACCCGGAGGACCCACATTTGGGTCTCGAGAAAATTGTGGTTGCTGTTGATGTTGATGAAGGTATACCAATCTTTAATGCTGTTTGAATTTTCATTTTTTTTTGGCTAATCTGTTGTATTCAGCTAGTTTTGCAATCTAAAGATGTCATTTTTATGCTGTAGAAATGGTTAATGCTATTTCCAAATGTTGGTTATTTATTTTCGTTATAGTACTTGACATGTTATTTTGAGCTAGTTTTGGTCCTGCTCAGCTGCTCTTTGTTGAAGGATCACTCTATTTGTGTGGGAATGTTTGGGGTGGGGATGATTTTTCTGTCGAGTTTTGTTAAATTTTGTTGGCATCTTGTCTGGGTGCGGTTTATGTAATGCAATTATGAGGGGGAATGGAAATGGTTCTCAAAGACTTGGAAATGAATGAATAAATGTAAGTTACTGTTTTTTCTTTGTCCTGCTAACTGCTAAGGTGAATTTTGCTGCCTTTCTGATTTTATTTGCAGTACTTGGCAACTTTGTATCAGCTCTCAATCAATTTATTGCTGAACGTTATACTTCAAATCACTCGGTTTCTGAATACCATGTTTACGAGTTTTTTAAGGTAATATAAGCTGACCTTTGACAAGTTTATTTTCGTATCCTGCTCTATATCTTCATTCTCACTCTGTGATCCTCTGCAATTTGCTTACTTTTTGTCTACACAAGCACAAACACTTGTGTGTATGTGTACACTCGGGAATGTTTTGGACGATTATGATGCTAAGTACAGTGATTGCACGTGGTGCTCAAATATTTGCAGTCCGTTGGAATATTGCAGTATGCATATACTGATGTATAGAGATACTGTGTTCATTTTCCTGATTCATCTTTGATCTGTGTTACAGATATGGAACTGTTCTCGGGATGAAGGTATAATCAATTCCTACTTTTCTTTTTCTTTGTCATTTCTCATTTGCTTCAAAAATTTGGCTGTATTTCTGTTTAAGACCCTACTGGAAATGAAATCTATCATCAAATTGAAAACAAAGAGGTTCTGTATTTCTGTTTAAAACACTACTGGAAATGAAATCTATCATCGAACTGGAAAACAAATATTTCTGTATTTTCTCTGTTTCCTGATTTGTTCTATTGACAATTGGTACTCAAGTTTATTCATCTCACTTTGACTCCAAATTGCTGCTGAAGTACAATTGTCGTATGTTTCACGAAAGAATATGATATGTTTCTTGTTCAAGATGATTGTTGGGTATCCTCAATCTAGTCTTGCTAAATGCTAAGAATGCTAACCATGTAGTTGAGAGAATTCTGGCTTATCATTGAACATTTTATGGGTCTCTACCGTGAGATTTCATGGTAAAAATTTGAAAATTAACTGGAATTTCTGTTTTCCTTGTGACAGCTGATATACGTGTTCATGAGTTCTTTAAGACATCTCATTTCAAAACAGGGATTCATCCAATCCCAGGTGCTCGGCAGGCTCTTCAAAAGTTGTCCAGATTTTGTGATTTATCCATAGTTACGTACGTGGCTCTCACACACATATATATATTTTGACTTCTGTTGTTGCCTCCTTCGCATTTGGTAATAGAGTAATTTGATTCATATTCTTAGGTCCCGGCAAAATGCTATTAAAGACCACACAATTGAGTGGATTGAGAAGCATTATCCAGGATTGTTTCAAGAGATCCACTTTGGCAATCACTTTGCCTTGGATGGAAAATCCAAACCTAAGTCAGACATTTGCAGGTAAGTTGTGTTTTTGTGCTAGAATGCCTGATTGTTTCACATTTTTGCCTTGTTTATTTCTTAAAGATGCTTGGGTGAAGTCTATTGCTGTATCTGAGTTTCTCATGTAAGCATGTAAATTATGCATATCTTTGTCTCTGTCAGCATCAGTGAGGGGCATAGCTTGCCAGAGGATTTCGGATTATGCATTCATCAAATCTCTCGTATTACTAAGTTCTTGTTGTGCTTTTTCTTCCAGGTCTTTGGGAGCAAAAGTTTTGATTGATGATAATCCAAGATATGCGATTGAGTGTGCTGAAGTTGGAATTAGAGTTCTTCTCTTTGATTATGAAAATTCATATCCATGGTGTAAGACAGAGTCTGTTAAACAACATCCCCTTGTCACTAAAGTTCACAACTGGGGTGAGGTGGAGCATCACTTGGTGTCTTGGACAAATTCATGACAACTTGTCACCATTTCTAGGGCCCTGAACCTCTACCGGTTCATAAGGACCATAATCCATTTACCTGGGAAGCATTAGAGAATTTGCCAGGATGGATCTTTCCTACGTTCTTGGTATTCAGCAGCCAACTTCTTGCAGACCGGGGAAATCATGTTAACAGTATTTTAGGATAGGAATATGAAGGTAGAAGGAATAACTTTTGAATTGCTTCCATAAGGTTTGTCCCCCTATTTGGGGTTGCAGGAGGCTGATATGGGGTTTTGGCCGGTCAAATTTCGTGGCTACACCCATTCAAGCATGATTGGTTTTATTGTTCTAGGATGAGAACAATATGATTTGTAGAACTTATTACTTGGGTTTAAACTCGAATACACTTTTAAACCTTTCTTGCATGGTTTAATTGGAAGATGTTAGGCCCAAATTTTTACCTGATTTCGACACACTCTGTACATGCTAGTAGTTATACTGCAGTGGGCATTATCCCTGCTTAACTTCTTGTGGTGAGATGGCAAGTAATAACCTGTACTTTCATGCTAGTAGTTATGCTGCAGTGGGCATTAACCCTGCTTAACCTCTTGTGGTGAGATGGAAAGGTGAAAATATGTTTTTGGTATCAATAGTGTCTTTTGGTTGGAAACTTAGCTCTAATGTCTGAAGCTTTCTCGTTTCCTAATATATATGTTCTTCAACCTGGTTTTAAAATTTTTAAACCGTGATTCTAATTTTCTGCATAACTTCTATATGAATCCATTTCATATATGAACCCGTTTCACAGGGTTTATATTATTAAGGAAGTGATGAATTGGACTGAACCAAGGTGATGGTTTACCAATCTGTTAAGGTTCTTGTTATTGCTGATTGTCTCTCTATATGTGGTTTAAAATAAAATGATGGCTAACAATTCCAAAAAAACAAAAAGAAAACAAAAGCCTCATGATTAATGTTTTCGCTTTTTAAACACCTCTTTCAATGAAACAAATATTTTTAGAAGTTAAATAAATACAATGGCTGTTCTCAACATAAGCTGAGAAACACTATGTTCTTCGCTTGATATTTAAATTGATCTTTGATTTTAAAGTAAATATTATATCAGTTATCCATCTCTCTCTTTTCCTCTCAATACATATTTGCATACAAATCTCCACAGGTTGGATAGAGGAGAAAAAAAAAAAAAAAAAAAAAAAAAAAACCAAGAAACTGAGATTAGAAGATAAAAGTGAGAGAGTTGTAATTCCATTTATGCTATAGTATAATTGACTCTCTGTACATAACAATAATAGGGGACCTTATCTGACCGAATCTGGTCTTAGGTTCCCTTTTAAAATGCTTATTATTCGAATACAAATACGGGGATCTGAAACCTGCAGTTTTACACTAATACTTTAGTGCATTGTTTGGGCTACTCAGCCTTCTCCAGCAACCTGAAACCATACGCCTCCAAAATATCCAGTGCTGCAAATTACACAATCAACAAATATGACTTAAAAGTGCATGCATGCCAACATGAGATGGAAATGAGCAGGACGCATTTGCGATCTTAATGTGCTAAAGCAGTCTTAAATCATCAGTTGATGCACAAACATTACTTGGTCTTCTTGGTGTCCCTTCGTTTCTCTAGGCTATACCATGCATATTGTCAAAGGACAAAAGCTAAATGAAAGAAAGAAACTGGAATTTACCTGGCAAGTAGACTTCTGGAACGATGGGCCTCAAGACACCGTTTGTTTGGATCTTATTTGCGAGTATGAGCTGCAATGGTTAATATAACATGAGTCTATCTCCATAACATCTATCAAGAGCAGATATGCAAAAACAGAAAGCTGAAACTAGCAGATACCAAAGCTCCAGCTGCTGCGGGAATCCCAACGGTCAGTGCCATTGCTGTGGTGGTTTTTCCATCCTTGGTTCTTCCAAATTCCAAAAGAGTAGCCTGATGGTTTTCTGTCGGTTGACCATCTGGGAAATCTACTTCAACTTCATGGTGCAAAAGCACCATATCCTGACCACAGTTTAGGTTGGTTATAGAAAGAGTTAAGAATAAGATACTTATGTATCTAGTGGTCTATATAGTGAACTACTACCTCTTCTGTGCCTGAATAAGCTAAGGTTTCTTCCATGCGGAGGCAGGTTACGTCAAATGCACTTTCACAAGATGCTGGTAATTCTGTTGGCTCAAGAAATCCCAGAAACCTTTTGCAACAAGAAAATTTTAAATTTCTCAACTAAACAAACTCGCCTCCATGCAGTGCAAACTAAAAAAAATGAAAAAGTTGAAAGATCCAAAGATTATGCAAGGTTTGGCTTCCCAGCCCCCATTAAAGCTCTCCACATATCTGATATTGTCTGGGGTTAAATAACACATAATCTTTGTATCTAATGATAATTCCTTAGAGATACTTACTTAATGGTCTTGGCTGTCTTGGCTGCAGTTTCTCTATCCTTGCAAATTCCAAGCGCAGTGATTCTTTCCATGATATCCTTCTCATCCATAGCAGATCCATCCAAGTTATCAGTATTTAGTCCTAAAAGTTGAAGTAAAAATTCCCTGTGTGTGGGCCTTTCTCCAATTTTAAGACTACCCATATCCTCAGTATTAAAGAATCCAATCTTTGCAAGTGTTCCCATTACCCCACTGAAACCTGCATGACATTAAACAAAGTAGATTCACATATCAACAACCCAGCAAGTAAATATACGAGCATCAGTGAAAGGATAGCCAAACAAGGGTCCTAGTGACATTAAAGATCAATTCTCATTCTTGAGTGGCAGTCACGAAGTTTTACATCGTGTCATTGAGGGTTCGAGTTCCAAGAAATCCTAAGTTCTTAAATGACAAAATAACAAGGTGAACTTCAAATTTTGTAGAGAACATATTTGAAAGTAATGGCATTGGGTTCCTGATGATGTGCCACATTGTAAACATTGTTATCTCCTGTTAAGTATAAGATTTAAAGATAATAAAACTGACTGCAAAGGATTTTTATTTTCACAATTGCCTCAAATCTAAGTACAAAAGGATAGTCAAGTGTAATCTAAAGATCACATATTTAAATGCAAAATGACATATCATGCCTTCATATCGTAGGGTTCCGCGAAAGACAGTTGATGCTTCATTCTCTATCCCGTACAGTTCCCCATAAACTAAAGAATTACGATTTGGAAGACATTCGAGTGCGAAAGCTGGAAGATCATGTATCCTAAACCTTGAGGCGGAATCATAGAGGCTGTCACCTGCATGTTTGCACCAATTTTGTAAAGATGACAAGGAGTGATACGTGCAACAATTATTTTACTTAAGAAAGTGCCAATTCACACTTGGGGCTAAAGCCCACAACCATGTCAGCAGAAGCTACTAGAATTTAATATTCTCAAATGCATAGCAGCATTTCTGAAGCTAGTTGTGATGTTACTATAAACAAGAAGCCAAAACCTAATGTAGGAAAAAAAGCAAAACACTGGAAAAATTCATCCATGACTCAAATAAATATAGAAGAGGTTATCACAATCATACTAGTCACAAAGAAAATAAATAAAATTGGAATTAAAAACCTGAACATTAGATGATTGTTTTTCCATATACTAGAGACCAAAAGATTTCAAACTCACCATCAACATGTAAAATTTCTCCACGATATCTATAGGTGGCAGGATTACGCCCAGCTCGAATAGCTCCTGCTGGATTCCAACTGAAGATAATATAGTAATGATGACTGAAGATGTGGATTTATAGTACAATGCAATAACAGTAAATTGAAAATTTTAGTGCTCCATAATTCAACTATGATAAGCTGAAAACTTCCACAACCAGATCGTAACTACTCCCACATATCTTGTTTCTGAAATCTATCCCGACAACGTTGTACAAACAGCAGAGGACACAAATAGATACCCAAACAATAGGAAAGTTGGCAGTCATCGAGGCCACCATGCCCGTATTCTTCTCAATTAGAAGTGCAAGGAGTTACAGTATACCTGAACTTATAAGCTAATGGGTTGTTTGCAGCTTCTGGAGAAGGAAGACCGCCACAGTAAGAAGAGAATGACCTGATCTTCCCATTTCTTACATGTGCTTGGTTTATCATCTTCATTGCCATCATGTGATCTGACATGAGAAAGAATGGTTCCAGTTTTCAATTTCATGTTCACAATTTGTATAAAAGCACTCTTTGCACCAGGATGAAGATTTACCTATTCCAGGGTCCAAGCCCATTTCACCAAGAATGGTGATACCTGCATTCTTAGCTGGTTCATCTAGCTTTGACATGGACTCATCAACATAACTAGCAGTGACAAGATGTTTCTTCAGCTGCATCAGGGGGATGGAGATAGATCTCATTAAGTGAGCCAAATGTTGCTATCAGAAGAGGTAAAGCCCCTAGATTTCATGGTTATTAAATAAGCTCTATATGAAAAACAAAAGAAAAGGTATTGGACTTCATATTATGAGTATAGTTTAGCATTCCTTTCTTGGTGGAAAAACTCCTAACATGATCCAAAGAGTGCAGGCATAACAGGAGATATTTTCCTCAAATCTCAAAACCAATGACAGTTACTTAAGAAAATTAGCTTTGCAAAGATGAAAAGATCCACCCAGTTGATTTTGTCAAACTTTAGCCATTAGGCACAGTTAGTTTTGCATTATGTAATGACTTAATTATGTTACAAGTAACATGCAACATGATAATATTTAACTACATGAAGGAATCAATAAGTACCTCGATGCAAGCAGTTGCTATGATCCTATGGCAACTAGCAGGCAGTAAACTAATTACGACATCAGCCTGCACAAAATGAAGAAAGTATATTGACAATGTCAGAGTATGAACCAGGCACAAAGTAAACATTCCTCTGCTAGAAGGTGAATAAGTTGAGATTTAAGTCAATCAAGTTCAGCTCCAGTGAAAAATTCATTAGTTTGCAGTTTATCTTTTTGGTTAAGTAGTAGGCTAATAATAGCATCCAAAAGTTTAAAGTGTCAACTTGGTGCTGACATCCATTACAGTATTCTTGTTCCGGAGCTTGATTTGATGAAATATTTAATGCAAAATTTCAGTCATGTGCATGTAGCGACTATACCTGTGCAACGTGAGAATGAAGACTTTCATGATTCATTACATCAAGCTGAACTGCTGTTGTATTTGGAATACCATCCGTAATCTGCACTCAAAAATGACACTATTACTAAAGAAAACCAGATGAAAATAGACATTGGAGAATGTCAAGTGTAATTATACATATAGCCACTTCATGAAAAAATGAAAAGAACCAATGATGTTGAAAGGTAATTAAATAAATGAACAATTGATGGCCATGAAGTTGCTGGCTAATGTCTCATTTCCCCTGTTCTGGTTTATTCATTCATACATTAGAACAAAAGACGAGATCAAACAGGACTTTTTCCCCTTTAGTTGGATAAAGTACCCAAAATATATATATATTTGATATTGTTAGCATACCTCTTCAGCATCCTTCAGGTATAGAGAAGCAACCATAACTTCTATACTATTCTGCTCCATGAAATCAGCATCCACACATGACTTCAGAACTTGATGTGATGCATGACTCCCTATTGATGCTAAGAATTCAGCAGCCGGTCTACAAACACGACCAGCGCCTAAGATGAGGACTACATTTTTCTTCTTCACATCATACCCCTTCTCTGTACTATTCTCCTCTATTTTACCAACCTTCACTGATATCATGTGTTTTTCTGTATCAACAAATCCATGATTTTCACTTGGATTAGCAATTGAAGTTAAAGAGTCGATGATCTTATCAAGTACTTCTTTATCATTTGCTCCAACCTGTCCAAAACATGAACCAAACAAAGTTGACCAGTGAAAACAGCTCAGTTAGCAACCAGCCTAACACAATAATTATATAGCACAGTATCAATGAGTAGGCCAAATGAACTTTTCATGCATATCTGGATTATTTTGCTTATTATGGTCATCTGACATCAGAACAAAATGAAGAAACTCCAAAACAGACTAGAATCATTGAAGGAGTGCCAGCTCATCAATTTATATTGTAATCTATTGGCATTGTTTATGATGGTGTAATAATTGTGCTTCTCTATGTGCACATGGAGATGTAATAATTACTTGTTCTCCATTTTTTTTTCTCCTTAGGAATCAATGAAACAGGTTTACTCACCTCAAGTTCTGAATAAGACATAGCATCTGTGCTTTGGCCCACTTGACATTTTACCAAATGAAAGGAGCCACCTGCAGCTTCAATAATATCTAGTGCCTCGTTTATCAGGAATTGATCAAACAAATGACCACTTAGAGATACCTGTCAGTTTCACACAGTATAAATTGATGTTCAAGATTAAATTAAAATCATAACTTCAGGGATAGCATTATATATCTTTAGTAGAAACCTAATTATGTGTCAAAGGTTCAAGCCTCATTTACAAGTTTCAGAACATAGTATACAAATATGAAGAAAAACCAGAACAAGGTGGTGAAAAAAAAAATGACACAAGAAAAGGGAACAAATAGGAGACTAGGAAAGAATAAAAACAAAGAATAACATTGGAATGAGCGAAACATACCAAGATAGTGTATTTCTTCTTATCAGGGTACACTTTTGCCAGATTTATTGAATGATCTCTGCATATCAGAAACATAAATTACATGAACATCTTACTAATTGTCACAAATAATTCCAAATGACTTTTTCTGCTTGTAAATTAACAATGGATATTTAAGGTTAACTACATAGGAATGTAATATTGTTCTTTACTTGTTAATCAATTCCAGCATTCCATAAACAAAGACAGTAGAAATGAGTAGAAGCTATTTTATTAACTAAAAAGCATTTCAGTTCCATGACTTGAGCAAGAGGTTGTAATTGTTAAGATTTATGAAACTAAAAAGGTAAAGCAAGATCAATTGTACGTACTCAACATCTGAGTTCCGCATCCGAAGTATATATCCAAAAAGTGGAGTTAGTGCTCCACCATGGGCAATGCAAGCTCTCTTTAAGTGCATAGGTAATTCCTCAATACTCAATATGGAAATTAAGCTTCCAATAAACTGGGATAGAATGTCACCAAAATGCTGGGAAGCCTTTTTCATAATTAAGTTGCAAGAAAAACAGACAAACAAATAGCTAAGTTAATAAGACATGAAGAAAATGGCATGCTTTTAACAAAGCAAAAGAGAAGATAATGATAAATAATTCTAACAATGAGGTTTACACTACCTCTTTTGCGAACTGGGTTGGAAGAATGTCAACAGCAGAGCATATCACCCCATCACCATCCAGGTCAGAGTGGTATGAATTGTTGAAAGGATCGTATCTAGAAGCCATTATTTTCAAAGTAATAACGCAGAGAGGAGAAAAAACATGGAAAAAGATACACTTTAGAACACGGTTAAATATGTCTTTGAAGTTGGTAGTATGAAATCTTTTTAGGATTTGCATGGCAAGAAACTCTCATATAACCATGACGGCAAACCACCAAAGTATTACCTAAAGAATGGAGAATCAATTGATGTAGTTTGGTTAACAATCTCCATTGAGCCACCTATATCACATGTTATGTCACAAATTCCAACAAGTGGACACCCTTTGATAATCAAATCTTGCATCTGCTTGGTGGTCAATAACTGAGGGAACCTTTTTTCCCAGTACATGCAATTAACTGCAGGGTGGACAGTGAACAAAAAGAAGTTTTAAAAAAAAAACTACAAATTTGGAAACTGCTAGACTGCATAATGTAGTTTGCTTGCTTCTGATTATACCACAGTTCAATGCTGTGACAGAAGGTGTTCAAAACAAACCTATTACAGATGCATAAGGGGCAATCTTTTCATGAAAAATAGGACTGTAGTGCTCTGGATGTGCATAGTAGTCAGCCTGAAAGAATCACAAGTTCATCATTAGCACAACTTGCACTGTACTATCTCAACAATGGTAGAGATATTAATGCTAAAGCTGTGGCTGAACGACCAAAGAGAAGATCAGTAACAAAAGTTGGACATTTCCCTCCCAAAAGATATAGACCGAAGAAGTTAGGCTGGAAAAACATTATCCTTTTTACTACATAATATGCAGCATTAAGCTGGTAAGATAATTGTATTCTGCAAGACAAAGATCCTCACTTAAGGTAGCATCAACGTGTACCCAGTTTATATGTATATATGTGCCTAACAGACGAAGATTACCTCTTCTGGGTGGAATAAGACTAAGTAAATCTAGCTCCTCATAAAATTGAAGCCACAAAGAATAAAAGCATTGAAACACCAGGCAGTAAAATCACAAAACCAAATTCAGTTAAGGGGCCATAATTGATGTATTAGGGATATTATAGTTCACCTTGTCAAATAATTTCAAAGGTTCCTTAGGTTCCACCATGTATTCAGAGGTCACAACACAACCATACACTTGAAAGGCTCTCTTTGTTGCACGTCTATGATCTTTAGTCTGTGTATGTAGAAAGCATTTTCGTAAGAATAAACTTAATATCCCATAAACATATTACTAGTAAAATAGACCACAACATGAACTACCAATGAAAATGAATGAGGATGTTTCAATACCTTCCCAAACAGTTCTGGAAGTCTGGAGGGATCCACAAAAGTGTGAGGGAGAAGTTTAAAGATCTCTTGTGCTCCATGTGAAACTAAAAAAAATAGCACAATGATACTGGTGAGATCAATTGGGAAATCAACAGGATAGCATGGAAGGAAAAGAACATAAAAAGAAGTAAGAAACCATTCCCTTGGTTGTTGGTATACTAGGCAGTAATCATTACAATTTGCATAAGTAGAATAACGTATTACAGAAAGAATAAAGTCAAGCTGGACAAAGGAAGTCTATCAATTCCAAAAATTGAGCATAATCACAATTGTAATTATCTAAAATCAAAGAGAGAAAAGAAAAGGGCAAGAGATAGATTTGATAATACCATTTCCTGAGCCCGTAAAAACAAAAACTAAAGGACAGATTCCTGATGGAAGTCCCATACTGGAAATCTCTTCACCAACTGAAATTACTGCAGCCTTCGCAGCAGCTAATGAAGAATACATGTAAGACCTTCCCAGAGAGAGGAAAGGAGTTGAATACCCAAGATTGAGGTACCCTGCAATTAGAATAAATAACAACTAAAATCTCAGTACATGTCAATTCATGGACCAAGGAATTCCCAACTCAGACAGTTTGAAAATTGTATTTAAGCTTTATAGAAAACCTGAAGACATGAAATACAAATGCAGTTTCTGTTGTCATAAAACATCTTCAACAAAAAAAATTAAAAAAGCTAAAAAAAAAAGAACTCTGAACCCGTAAGGTGCATACTCTGTCCTAATCCATGTAAAAAATCAATCATTCCAGCTCTACCAGCAAACCTTCCAAATGCTAGTAATCTCTTTCCATGGTCTCCAACTATAAGCTCATAATCAAACAAAGATGCCCTCTCGGCTAGAATCTACACATAATAAACAATCTCAGACAATGTTAAGCTATTCCAGGTCTATACATGAAATGCATTGAGTTAATACTACCTTATCAAGCAATGGCATATTTTCCCTTTGTGCCTTGTGAGTATGCGAAAAAAATGCATAACCCCTGTCAGGAAGAATCATATCCAACTGCAAGAAAATGTGAGGAAAAAAGAAAAAAGAGGCAGCTTTAGTATCTAAAAACTTGAATATCATTGAAAGATTCCATAGACCAAATAAAGAAAAGAGATTGGAACCTTGGGTTGTTTTATACCCAAAATAAGTCCACACTCTGACAAGTCCTCAGAAATTTCACATCCCACATCCTCATAAAGTGCATCATGATGAATACGCTTTGTGGATGGCTGCACAATGATGCGGGCGACCCCAGTTTTGCCTCTGCCACCATGCAATAGCTTTGCACAGTGTGACGGGGTCAGAGGAACCCTTCTTTCCCACTTGTTTGTAGATTCTGAAAGAATCCCCACAACTCCATTCCCCAACATGTCCCCTTTTTCTTCACCAGCTGCAAAATAATATACTAATTATTAGGACTATCAACCAAATGCCCTCATCAGAATGTCCAAGAATCCTACTTTACCATACCAAAACACTAAATTTCTCAACTTTGAATAAAAATTCCAACTGGGGCTTCAAAGAAATCATTAATTGTATAAAGCAAAGATATTCAATTGGCCAGATGAAACAATCATAGAACGATCTGATCACTATAGAAAAAGAAATCCCACAAAGCTGATAATGTTTAATGTTTCAGTTCTGAAAATCAAATAGTAAACCATGATGAATAAAGAGTAAAAGTCATTGCTGATTGCAACCTCGAGCTTGTCTCCTCTGTATCACTGTGTGACTGTGTGCTATGCTTTTTATAGTATTTTTGATTCCCCGACGCTGGTTGTTTGTAAATTGTCAAAAAAAATTAGAGAAGCTTTTCGGGAACTCTGCGGTTGTATAATGCAACACTTGATCAGTAACTATCACAGTTTCTTGTCTGATAGAATCTTTCTTCTTCCTCTGCAAAAATACTAAACAAAGACTGTATCTTTCTTCCTAACCCAGATGAGTCATACGATGAAACATGCGAAAACGATAATGATCCCAAACTCTTTCAAAAGTCTTTTTCTTGTTTTCCTTTTCGGATATCATTTTTCCTACTCATTATTGATTTTGATCCTATCCTGTTAGTGTTAGTCCAACTCCATTCAAAACACTACTAAATCTTTTTGAAAACATGTGATCGATCGATCCCATCCCATCCCATGTCACGATTCTAAACAGACTACGTACCACGTACGAAGTCGAAATAGTTTCATAATAAAATCATAAAAAATGTTTTTAGATTGAGACATGACGTAATCAATGGGGAAAGTTCTACCAAACTTGTTTTGATGTTTTCCAGCAGGGCTAAGGTGTCACTATTGATGTCTATGCAATATAAGATAGGCCCGCCCACGTGGATAATGAATTTCACATCTAAAAGGGATATCAGCTGTCTAGGCCCTTTGACATCAATAACATACCCTTTCAAACTCGTATAATTAAAAGTCCTCAAATTTTGAATTTTGTTATATTTAGAATATGAGCAATGATAGGGGGACTGAAATTCTACAGTGAAATCGCATAGTGACTGACGTAGCATGTGTAAAAAGACAAACTAATACCCTAACTAAATGATGAGTGAACCTACTGGATAATAGATAAGTTTGTCTTTTTATAACTGTCACGTCAGTCACTATGGGATTTCACTATAATTTTTCGCTTCATTACTCTTAGACTATTATTAAAATATTAACAAGTGAGGCAAACCTTAACATAAACTCTCACATTAAAATCAAATCAAATTGTAATTGTTTGTTTTTAGTGACAAGTGCATGTTGGATGTCATAATTTTTTGTTTTTTTTATACAATGATAGATTTTATTCTGATTCACTTACTCAAACTATGGACTGATAGTCTAAGATCTCATTGAATCTGCATGATCGGTTGCTCAATGAATTTTGTGTTACATTCAGTATTTCATTCTTGATTTCATTCCATGAATGTGCACCTTATGTTTTTAACAATTATAGTTAAATTCACTAATTACTTAATAGGGTTTTAATTAAATACACGTGAAATGAATTCATATAATGAAATATTAAATGTAATAGAAAATTCGAAACTCATACCCAACTCGTATATATGGAAATAATTAAGAGAATCTCGTGTTACCTAAAATGCAACTCAAGTATGTCAATTATAATTTACAAGTAATACTCGATTAGGGTTAATCTCAAATTTTTTCATAATGCTTAACACCAATACGACTTAGAAGTGGATTTCTTGATACTATCAAGGTGATTCATCTAACAATTGTTTTGTAGGTTTTCAAATTTCAAACATTTGATTTACCAGTATGTGAATTAGAAAATTTATTGGAGAGTTGTAACGACTTCATCATTTTTAGTGACACGTGCAAGTGGGATGCAATCACTTGTTTTTCCTTTCTTACTTCATAGCAGTGTTTTAAAACTCAATTGGTAGACCTATTGGGATAGGGGTTAATTGGTCGAACCGGTCAAATCGGTGTCAAGAACCGGATGATATCATAAATATATTTAATATAAATATATTAATTAAATATTAACATATCTCACATTTTATGTCAAAATAAAATTACCAAATTATAAAAAAATAATATTCAATTAAATTCTTCGTTTTTCATCCATACAAAAATTATGGATCGTATTGTTTAATAATGTTAATAATTATTTTGTTTATAATTTAATAAAATTTCATTAAAATACGCGAGATATAATAAAGTATTAATTAATTTAATATCAAATCGATCATATTAAAATAATTTAGAAAATGTAGTTCTTAATGCACAATTTATTTATTTCAAAACTTAGTATTGTGAATTAAAAAAATTAATGACATATCATACTTTGAATTTAATTTGTGTGCTATAAAATAATAATATTATATGATAAAATTTAAAATTCATATTTATTTAAATTGTATGAATGCGATTGATTGAAAATATTGATGAAAAAACATAATTTTCATATTCAATCAAAATCTTGTAATATGATAAATTGGAAGTATTTATGACAACTAGAATTTATTAAAAAACTTAAAATATGGTAAATTGAAAGCACTTGTGATAATTGAAAGATATTAAAAATATTGAATATGGTAAATTAAAGTATTTATGACAATTGAATGTATTCAAATTTTAAAATATTGAAATATGGTAAATTGGAATCATTAATGATAATTAAAACTGTTGAATATGGTAAATTAAAGTATTTCAAATTTTAAAATATTGAAATATGGTAAATTGGAATCATTAATGATAATTAAAAATCTTGAATATAGTAAATTAAAGTATTTATAACAAGTGAATGTATTCAAATTTTAATATATTGAAATATGGTAAATTGGAATCATTAATGACAATTGGGGTGTATTGATTGAAAAGCATTAATTATTATTGATTATATTTAAATGTAAAAAAAATACAAAAAACTGAAAACTGAGTTCTAACCGGTTTCTAATTTTCCCGGTTGAACCCAATTTTTGACCAATTTTTTGTCATCCGCTTTTCATACTAATTCGGACCGGACACCTTGCCGGTTGCCCGTTCAACCGGTCGAACCGGCAGCTCCAGTCCAAATTTAATAACACTGATTCAGAGTCGAGAAAGGAAGAAGATTGCATCTCCAAGTTTAACTTCTTTCTTTTAAATGCATCTTACAATACAACTATTTTATTACGACTTCACTACAATCACTAGACGTGCCTTCAACATCTTTCTCTTTACATTCAGGTAACGAATTCGGGTATGACCGGCTCTCACATTGTGACAGGGCATCATAAAATTATTGTATTCTTTTAGACTATTACAAGTTGATTTAATTAAACCTTGTAAAAAAATGAGCTTCTTCCAACAAGTGTTAAGGCTTTAGCTTGTAAAATATGGGGCGCCAAAACTTTCGTCTGGACAGGAAAAGTAATAGGCCCCAAGAAAGAAGAATATATTGTCCATATGATCCATATTTGCTTAACACGAAGAAGCCCAACTAAGTGGCAGTGTGTCCAACACAAAGTGTCATTAATACTTTTCATATGCATTAATAGGTGTATATTAGGGAACAATAATTGGTTTTTTTTTTTTTTTTTCATGTTCTTAACTCTACAACTCATAATTGGGCCTTTTCAGTCCTAGGTAGATCTCTACAACTCATAATTGGGCCTTTTCAGTCCTAGTGCTGGTAGATCTCTAAGACTGTATCATATAAATTGGCCTTGTGAAAGTCCAACATCACCCAAATAAAGACACTTCAACATAAATGTGATTTCCCCGTACAAACTTTTTGTTTAAGAAATTAATAGTTATTGTAGATATTACTATGCTAAATGATTTGAAGATGTTTTTGAATATTCAAAGACTTTAGGTTTCTTTTTGCAAAATTTGAACAATTATTATCTCATCCATTCCTTAATTTTAAATCCCTAAAATGTTACCCTACACCAAACATAGTAATACTAGATAGGTTCCTTAAACCCTGTGGGCATCACTCTAGTTCTATGACACTCATTTTCATCTTCTATGTAATAATTTGCATCTTTCAATAAATTTGTATAATTAAAAATAGAGCATGGGTGAACCTTAATAAGTATATGCATGTGAATTTATTTATTTGCATGTAAAATAAAAAAATTGAAAATATGCATTAGTAGACGTAAATCTATATAGTATGTGAAAATATGTGATAATATTATATTATATAAAAAATGTGTGTAACATGTGTAATTGTAGGAATATGTGCAAGATGTGTAAAATTAAAAAAAAATGTAGGTGAAATCTAAGATCTTGATCATGTTATTCTTTATTTTTTGGGAAGTGGGAGGGGATAAGTGTCCTGTTATTTAATATAATTCTTGTACCAGAAGAAGTAAATGCAGATTGAAAAGATATAATTGAAAGAGATGGATACATACCAATATGGAGAGTTTCAAAAGGATTTAGTGGGCTCAATTTTGCACATGCAGTGAGGCCATTGACTCATTCCCAACAAAATGTAGATTGCCAATATGGGGAGATATATCACTCCATTGCCCCCACCATTTCCTCAACTAATTCTAGTATCATTCTCATTCTATATGAAAATTTTATTTCTCTCACACTCACAAAAAAAAAAAAAAAAAAACCACTTATCCCTTTTGAAGGGAATAACAAGTCAAAGCACAACCAAAAAATTAAAAAAAAAAAAAATTGTCCTAAAAATTATTTGAAAGTTTCCATGGGCTCTACTACATAAAAAAAAAAAAAAAAAAAAAAAAAAAAAATCTATTTACAAAACTCAACAAAGAACAATTAAATATTTATCCTAATAAATGAGGTCATCACATTTTGCTATTATATTCAACTTCTTAATCTTTACACAATTTATAATGTAATCTATATGACAAAATTTTATATTTCTGCCGGACTACTGCAATTATGCTCTTCTTTTTCAAGTTTAGCACAACCTAGTTACATACACACAAGCTTACAAAACGCATTTTAGGCAAATTCTTAAGTAGTTTCCACCAAGTAAAGCTTTTCACTTTTGCATGTAATCACAAGTGTACAATTTGGCAACAAAAGAAAGCTATGCTTTTACGAGATGGGATCCTTTATCATTTTAATTCATAATTTTAGTTAATTTATGTTATTTTGAACACTGAACATAATATAATAGAATAATATTGAACACAGGATAATATTGGACAAATAATCCGATCTCTAAATTTGGGGCATTGGAACCAAACTTGTGATGAATGAATGAATATATGCTCCATAATTCTAAAAGGATTAATTTGCATGCATAGTTATGGAAAATGAATATCAATATCGAAAAGGAAAAAGAAAAAAACAAAAAGGGGTGACCATAGTAGGACATGAAACGCGTAAGCTTAACTTTCCAAACAATTTAGGCATTGAAGCAAAGCTGTTAAACGCGTTTATGAGGGACCTCTTTTTATAAAGCAAACGCTTCTACGCCTTTAATTAATTAATAATAGAAACGCTTTGGAAAATGGAAAAGGAAAGGGAAAATGACCCTTTGAAGGTTTCCTGTATATGCATGCATTTTGATTGCAGTAGTTATCATTTTGCTTTCACAATATTTGTTCACAGTAGCATTCGATTATTATTTGGCAATACAACTTGGAAACTTTTAATTTTATTTATCATTATCCAATTTTATAATCTTAAGGCAAAGCAACAATCTTATGTTTTAATTACCAAAACAGTAGATTAATTTAAAACCAACAATATTGTGAGTTTAATTGCATCAAGGTTCAAATCTGATTTCTTTGTCATTTCATCTACAAATTTGATCAATAACAGGTCTTGAATTTTTTTTTTGTCAATAACAAGATTTTGAGAATTTTGAGGACAGCTGCTTATAACATGCATGCATGTCTCATCTCTTTGATACACATATTATAGATTGGGTTCTTGATGTTTAAAAGGTTCTCCAAGGATTCAGTTTTCAGTTTCTAAATTGTGTAATCCAACTATAACAATCTTTGCTAAGCATTGGGGTTAGTCAAGTTGTCAAGGAGATAGCCTCTTGACTTCACATATAGATCTAGTATTCAAGTAAAAACCGAACTCGCGATAAAAGGGGTATGAAATTAGTAACGATTTCAGTTATAATTAATTGTTCGTTTAACAATAATTTTACTGAAAATATTAAACTAGTTCTTGTTGGAGTAGAAAATCTTAAACTAGTTCTTGTTGTTTTTTAAGTTTTCAATTACAGAAATCTTATGCTTGCTGCTTTCTCCATCAAAATCCGATTAATAACAAAAACGGTGTAATATTGCATGTGATTGTTTTAAATGTAGCGATTAACAACTATTTTGATTGTAACATAACAACTACTTTGATGTAACATTTGGTGTTGCAATCATGCTCAACAAAGAAGCCTATTTGACTATTATTGAAAAATAAAGGTCATAATCGGCCACTAAAAACTGCTCTAAGCATTTTTAGCTGGAAATACAGAGTTTATATTTTTCAGAAATTTTGTCATATTTGTCATCACATCATGATCTGCCTTGGATTTCTTCTCATTTGTTTTCCCTATTTATAATTATGTTGGACTATAATCTCGGTTTGAGTACTTTAACTTTGAAACGTAATGTTCTTTTCACTGTTTCAAACTTTTCATTTTACCATTTGATGGCGTTGTAAAAAGGACAACATAAGAAAGAATAAGACATAATGTTTAACCATTCAAAAATAACTAGGATTTGCACTTTTTGATTGAGTTACTATGATAAAAAAAAAAGGCATTGGGTCTGGTGTGACACTTTATAAAAAGACACACGTGTACAATCAATTATTCTTAAGGTTCACTCATCACTTAAGTTAAAGTATTACTTTAATTTAAAAAATTATATAACTACTAAAAATGACACGTGTCATCTTTTCATGTTGTGTCACATAGAATGGTACACAAAAATGGTACAGGACATCCAAAGCTTAAAAAAAGGTCATTTAAGTTAGACATTGTTCTTTAAGATTTAGGCAAGGTATAGTTTAAAACTTTTCTATGATTCTCATTTTATATGCGGACTGATAAAGCTAGCAAGACGATCTATTTTACATATAACTAATAATCAAGATGTATAAGTAATCCGTCTCAACTTAAAAACAAAGAATTGCAGTAACGTGACCATTTGTATAAATTTTTGTCAGATTTTATGATATAAATACCAAAACATGCATTTCGTTGAACTGTATGCTGCATGCAGCATTTACAATTGACATATAATATTGGAAGGCTTTAATTGTAAGTAGTTTGAATACGATAAAGCAAGTTCATTGCATTATTTTTTAAGCTGAAAAGGTGCAAAATGGAAGAATTAGTCAATCGTGCCAATCATTCATTGGTTATACTGTGTGCTTTTGCATGGATTCTTTTTCCAGTTTTGGTACTTTTTAGTTTTTACGCATTAGTAGACTATACAAAGAGTGTTGTAAGATATGGTCTAAATTGTAGAAAATTAAACTAATAGTCATAGTGATCATACACATATCACCCTCACAAAATAGTAGGCATAGCCACAATTAAACGGGCACGTTGCATGTTGTTCTCCTTCAAACCAAAAATATTAGGAAAATGCAAACAGGATGTCAGAATCAAAACTAAATTGATCTTCTTTCAATCTTTTTATGGAACAGAGATGGGCTATAGCTATGGCCAACCACCAAACACATTGGTGAGAATTAATAACATGATGATGATGACACTGTATTTATGGACGAAGTACAGGAGATATCTCATGGTGTATCGTTTGTGTCTTTCATACAAAAATTTATGCGAATCAATGACATGCAAATGACAATGATTGCAGTAATTGAAAAAAGAGAAAGGACAAGAGAATAATCTCCAGCCCATGTGGTTCTTTTGCTGATTTGATCTGTGATTTTGTTTTTGTTCTTCAAATTAGACAAAAATCAAAACTATTTAAGGTTACTTTCAATTGGAGAGTTTTTTTTTTTTTTTTGTTCTTAACATGAAGTTAGTCGGCAATGGATGCTAAATGTTTGCCAATGTATATCCAAAGATTCCAAACCAAACTGCTGAAAATTCCCTTTCCCATGTTGGTGCTATTTTGTCCCAGAATTTCACCATAGATGTCTGTGTAGCTAGCCCTGGATTTATTTAGTCTTTTGATAGTGATTATTACACCATTGCTAATAGTGTGGAGATGCCACAACCAGAGAAGGCTCACTCATACTCAAGCTCATATCTATTTCAGTTTCAATCTCTATTTTAAGAATAAGTTGTGTGTATTTATAGATTGAAATGTTAATTGAAACAAAGAATATAACAAAAGATTGGTTGGGCTTGTACTCTCAACCACGTTAGCATTTTAACCATTCCATTACTGGGAAGAGGATCATCTTTCTGGTTGGCATGCATCATGGCCTACCAAATTCTTGCAAAAGTCTTGAAAAAACTTGTAAAGTTATTGGCTTTTGAAATCCCTTTTGTTAATTTGCAATGCAGAATCATTTTTGGAGTCTACACTCTACAAAGAGATCTTAGAGAAGAAGGAAATTAAAAAAAGACGTACGAAATAAAAAGAAAATGACCCTTCTCAAACAAGAACAGGGAATAGTGCAAAGAAGGATCTCGTCTAGCCTGGCACGCATTACAAAGATACTTTCGACGCGTTTGTGTTGCTGTTATTAACTTATTACTACAATACAACCTACAAATGCAAGAACAAAGAATACTACTTTCAACTCCCATACAAACACACGCACACACACAGTGGCTCTTACTTAGCTGACCGCCGACACACAGCCCCCACCCCATCAGGACACAGCACCGTCAGTAATACAATACGTACTACTTCCTACATTTTGCTCACAAACCATTCATGACTCAGTCATAACCATTACTCCTTTATTAAGTCAACACTCAAATGAAGAACTGTATTAATGCGCTCACCTGTCTCCTAACTTGCTATAACTATAACAACGCCGTGCATAATCCACACTTGTTCTCGTCCAAGTAGGGCGCCCCTGCTATTTAATACTACTTGCGCACTCTTTTTTCCCACTTCAAACTTTTTCGAGCATTTGGCTCATTCACTCATTCTTCATGCTGTTTTCTCCTTTGCTTATTTATAGTTATCTCCACTTTGATCTTCTCTCCCCACCACACCATCCCATACAGGTCCCAGAAAAAAAAACCCATTGATTAGCTAGTAGTACTCTCACGCATTTTAATGGTACCATTGCAGTGTTTACTATAACAAATACATTTTATTCTTGTCTCTTTCTCAACGAAAAAAAGTTTGAAATGAAGATGGTTTCTTCTTCTAAATATATGTTACTTTTCTTGGTGATTTTGTGTTTGTGGTCGCCCTTAGTAAGTTCTGCTGCCAACCCGGCTTTGATCCAGGCAAAATGTTTGAGGGTGCCAATATCGGAATTTGTTGGCACGTTGAAGTCGACAATAGACATAGTCAGGCAGGTGACATCCACTGTGTCAGAATTCACCAATTTCTTGGGAGATTTCCGGTTGTCTAATGCCATTTCTGATTGCCTTGATTTGCTTGATCTTTCTGCTGATGAATTGGACCAGACACTCACATCTTCTCAGAAACCTTTAGGTAACACGATCGATCTTGATTTCCTTCTTCTTTTCCATTTCCAGTTTTGATTAATTTTTATACACTTTCGTCACAGCAGCATTGTGCCAAGATTCGCCTTTGGTTCTCTCCAACTTGGAAATTACCAAGAATGCTTTTGCTTTGCATGTTATCATAGCCATAATAAGCAAAAATAGAAGTTATTAATTATTATAGTCATAAATCATGATACAGGATCGGACTTTTCGTGTAGTCATATCCATAGTATAATTAAATTAAATGTCACATTCTTTTTGGTCCGCGCCCCTACACAAGAAATTTTGTTCCGTCAAGTAACGTTCAGAATTTATTGTCTGTTCATTTAATTGTATGGATTAATTATCTTGCCTGAATTATCTTCACTCAACTTGATGGTCCCTTCTCATTTTAGAACTAACAAATATTTTCAGGCAAACCGATCAATATAAGTGAAAAAGTTAAATGTACATGAATTTCTTGGCTTTTGATCGATTATAAGAATGACTCATCTATTGTTCATCATTTTTGCAAAATCTAAAAAGTGATATTAATGTATTTACAGGGAAGAATAGCAACGCGAACAGGATGAGTTCTGATTTGAGGACATGGTTGAGCGGTGCGCTAGTGAATCAAGACACATGCATAGATGGATTTGATGGCACAAATGGCATTGTAAAAACCTTGGTAGCAGGGAGCCTCAACCAAGTAACCTCATTAGTATCAACCATTCTTGGCATGGTACATCCATTTCCTGATTCTAAGCCGAATTTGGAAGGTGGAAATAGTTTCGGCCGAAAGCTGATCAGCCCTGATGAATTTCCCTCTTGGCTTAAAAGTAAAGATAGGAAACTTCTTCAGGCAAATGGGGTGTCAGCCAATGTAGTTGTAGCTGCGGATGGCACGGGAAAATTCACTAGCATTAATGATGCAATTGCTTCAGCCCCTGATCATAGCACAAATCGGTTCGTTATATACATCAAGAAGGGTGTGTATAAAGAATATGTGGATATCAGCAAGAAAAAATGGAACATTATGCTGATCGGAGATGGCATTGATGCTACGGTTATATCCGGGAATCGAAGCTTTATTGGTGGATGGACCACGTATAGGACTGCCACCTTCGGTAAGAATTCTCCTCCACTTTAATGTACTTGAAGTATTTTTTATGCTTGCATTATTAAATAGGTTCATAAATCCTTAATCTAATCTATGTTTTTCTTTGAATTATTGTTAATAATTTAGCCATTTTTGCATGGTTTAGAATCCTAAGATTTCAACAACAAAAAAACATGAAAAAATTTTCAATCTTGTGGCTACAATTTTCATGAAGAGAAAGCAAGGCAGCCTCCATGATTTTAGAGCCAATCATTATGCAACATTTAGCGAAGATTTGACTGTTAATGTTGTCAAAGTATGACATCAATTTGTTTTGCTCTCTCTCTTGCTAAAATACTAATTGATTGTATTAAAAAAAATATATCAAGATGGATCCTCAAATTTAAAACTGGGGGTTCTACATGTGCCTGTCTTTAAATACAGGAGACATAATATCTTTCGCATTTGCTACGTTTTCACTACAAAAGTCAATAGTGTCAGTACATACGATAATTAAAGGAAAAGAGGCAAATAATCCCTATTGATCTGCATAAATTTTACTTCAAGAATTTATAATGTAAGAATTGATTGCTTCCTACGTTGTAGTGACTTAATCATAGCATGTGAGCTATGCAGAACATTAACTGTACACAACATTGAGTCGGGGTCCATACGGCCATACTTTCATCAATCCATGTTCATGAATTCGTAATTTCTGGAAACAAAAGACATCCCACTTGAGCCCATAAATTCTTGCTCAATTCTGCCTCATCTCCTTTTAACTTGTTAAGATTTTTCAAACAGTAGTAGGGACGTATTCGGGCTACACTAATAACTTCGTTCCAGCATCAAGAATTGGCTGATTTTTGAGATTTTTCTTGTTTGCATGCGCAGGTGTGAAGGGCCAAGGATTCATAGCACGAGACATAACATTTGAGAACACAGCAGGGCCTCAAAAACACCAAGCAGTGGCATTCCGGTCGGATTCTGACTTATCAGTCATATATAGATGTGCTATAAGAGGCTATCAAGACACACTCTACGCCCACTCCATGCGCCAATTCTACACAGCATGCACAATCACTGGCACAGTTGATTTTGTCTTCGGGGATGCCACAGTTGTTTACCAAAACTGTACATTCCAAGCAAGAAAAGGCCTACCAAATCAAAAGAACACCATAACGGCACATGGTCGTAAGGACAAAGATGAACCAACAGGCTTCTCTATCCAATTCTCCAACATAACTGTTGATCCCGAACTTTTAAATTCACCCAACTCCACAGAAACATACCTTGGAAGGCCATGGAAGCTGTATTCAAGAACTGTGATTATGCAATCATATATACATGGTGCAATAAAGCCTCAGGGATGGTTAGAGTGGAATGGTAATTTTGCACTTAATACTCTCTACTATGGGGAGTACTTGAACGTTGGACCAGGATCTGGCCTGGGTAATAGAGTCAAGTGGCCTGGTTACCATGCCATTAATGATTCTGCTGTAGCAAACAACTTTACTGTTGCCCAATTCATTGTAGGAAACTCATGGCTGCCCTTGACAGGGGTAAAGTACACAGCCGGGTTGGCAGTGTAATTAAGCTTCAAGATTGAAAGTTCCACAGGCCTGTATAAAACTTATGGCCTATGAATTAGTTGAAATATTTTTCTTACATTGAATTAGTTCCTGGAGATACAAAACTAAGTATATGTTTTGAGGGTCATCCATTTTAAGGAAATGCATCAAGACCCCTTAATAAGTTTGAACCAGGACACCATAACATATAATTGATTTAGCCAATTAAGAACCATATTCCGTTTGAGTTCAATTTCATTTTCACCTTAAATTACCATTTTTTTGTTATCTTAATCTTGGGTTTTTGGTTAAGAGAGAACCTTGAATTATGATTATTAGAAGTATTTTGGCCTCGGAGATTATGGATTCTTAAACTTGCATGGCTCTTTTAGTCTTGGTTTTTACTTAATTAGTATTGTCTTTTGAAAAGCCAAGCCAACTCATTGCGTTGAATTTGGAAAGATGGGGACAATCTGTTTTTGATAGCATACTTATTACAGGGTTCTGCACAAATGACCAAAAACTGTATGTATGGTAAAACAAAACAAACAGAAAATGCTCAAATAGGCGTTTCCTTTCTTTCTTTCTCTTTCTTTTTGGTTTATTTGAAACTGTCTGTCATCAATTTGGAGTATTCCTAATCAGAATTCTATCACTAAATTGATGCAATTTAAAACTATGAATATTATATAAACAGGCATGCACTTAAATTAAAACCATACTATCCAAGAAGACCATTGCAATTGCATTTATACAAAAACTTAACTCGTAACTCCTTTTTAATGTAGTTTGTACATAAATTGCAATAACACCATTGCTTTGTTTTGCACTATAAAACCATAAATTTTGGTTCTTTACATTTTCACTGCAGGGTTAAGCTTGCAAACAGAAATGGCTTCGTTTTTGAAGTTCATAGTCTTCCTGTTTTTGATGGTTTTTGGCTTGTGGTCTCCCTTAGTTAGCTCGGATTTAACTCAACCGGAAAGCTTGAAGGTGCCAGTTTCTGATTTTGTTGCCTCAATAAATTCTACAATCGACAAAGTCAGGGAGGTAACCTCCTTGGTGTATCAATACAAAAATCATTCGGGAGATTTCCGGCTGTCTAATGCCATTTCTGATTGCCTCAATCTTCTTGATCTTTCAACTGAGGCGTTAAACTGGTCCCTCTTAGCTTCTCAGAATCCTAACGGTACTATTTCTTGATGATTTCCTTCATCATTTAATCGCCTTTTTCTTGGACATCGTTCTGATTTTCATTTCAATAAAAATTTATAACAACACAGGTACGGATGTTAGTACTGGTCAATTGAGTTCTGATTTAAGGACATGGTTGAGTAGCGTGTTGGTGAATCAAGATACATGCTTAGAAGGTTTTGATGGTGTGGACGACAATATCAAAGGAGTAGTAGAAGGGAGCCTTAATCAAATACCCTCATTAGTCACTGACATTCTTGACAATGTTCATCTAATTAAGTCATCCAAAGATAGCCAAGAAAATTTACATTCTTCTTCTTCTTCTTGGATTGAGAAAAAAGGCAGGAAGTTGCTGGCTCAATATTCTGACGGGATTGCAGCAGATTCTGTGGTGGCTCAAGATGGCACTGGGGATTTTGCTAGCATCAATGAAGCAGTGGAAGCAGCCCCTAACTATAGTCCAGAGCCGTTTGTAATATACGTTAAAAAAGGTTTATATAAAGAGTATGTGGAGGTCAGCAGACAGAAATGGAACATAATTCTTGTTGGGGATGGCATTGATGTTACAGTTATCTCCGGTAGTCGAAACTCCGTCGATGGCTTTAAGGCCTATAGTTCTGCCACCTTCGGTACAATTTCGGTTCTTCTTCTTTGCATTACTTTTCTCGTTCTTTCATTTCTATATAATTCCAAAAATTGATTGCTCAATTTTGGAGGTAAGTATCATTTTAGTTTTCAATTTGAAAAAAAATTATATTAGGATCACTTTACTTAATCTTGTTACAAAATTGTTCTCTGACTTATTTTCTGTCTATTTAATAATTAACACCGTAATTCAATTAATAAGTATCACTATTGTTCGTCTCGTAACATTATTCATTGTAATTTTGTACCACATGAATGGCATCTTACTATTCGAGTTATTTTATTATATATACCATCAATTTTGGTTTCCATGAGTGGATCAATAAATATAAAAAGTAATTAAGAATATATTAATATAAGGGAAATATTTCAAAAGTTTTGTTTTTGGCATATTAGAAAGTAATTAAGAAAATTTAAATTTGCACCTCAATTAAATGGAAAAAAATAAATTCAAATTAAAAATATACGTACAATTCTGTTCTCCAATAAATAAAATCTAGATCCATCAATGGTGAGGAGTACAATTATTTTTTTTAATTCCTCTGTTGCATAAATGAAATTAAAAATAAATTATCTAATCAATGCATTAAGTTAATTTAACTAGTTATATTTATGATGATGTAGTTAATTAATGAAAAATAAATAAATGAATAATCCTTTATTTAATTGGAGAGGATCCTAATTTATAGTGCAAAACTTTAATTCTAAAACCGATGGCCATACTATATATATCTCTATCTCCATGAATTCATAAATACTATTGATGATAACAATTTTATTTTTTTCAACTATTTTTCAGCTTAAATCACGCAACTTTACATGAATGAAATTTTCTGTTTTTAACTTGTGATTTGTTTCCAGGAGTGAAGGGCCGAGGATTCATAGCACGAGACATTACATTCGAAAACACAGCAGGGCCTGAAAAGCGACAAGCAGTGGCATTTCTATCCGATTCAGACTTGTCAGTTTTGTATAGATGTGCCATAAGGGGTTATCAAGATTCTCTCTATGCTCACACAAACCGTCAATTCTACAAAGAATGTATAATCACAGGCACTATTGATTTCATCTTGGGTCGTGCTGCTGCTGTCTTCCAAAACTGCCAAATTTTAGCAAGAAAAGGCCTCCCACGTCAAAAGAACACCATTACATCCCAAGGTCGAAGCAGCATTGGTGAACAATCAGGGTTCTCTATCCAGTTCTCCAATATCTCTGCAGAGCCTGATGTTTTTGATTCATTAAACTCAACACGAACGTACCTCGGAAGGCCATCGAAACCGTATTCAACGACAGTGATTATGCAATCAAACATTAGTAATGCAATTTCTCCTCGGGGATGGCTTGAATGGAATAAAGATTTTGCACTTGAGACATTGTTTTACGGGGAGTATAAGAATTATGGGCCTGGAGCAGCATTGGGTAACAGAGTGAAATGGACGGGATTTCATGTGATTACTGACCCTGATGTGGCGAGCAATTTTACTGTTGCTGAATTGATTGTTGGAAACTCATGGTTGCCCTGGACAGGGATAAATTACATAGGGGGATTGGATTCTTAGATTCTTATTGAAAAAAAAAAAAACAAATTAAGTACATGAGGAGTACGTAGAGCAGTGTTTTGGGGGCTTTATGATGATTTGGTTTGATTTGTTGAGAATTGGGATACGCTTTTTAGCACGAAATTGATTAATACCTTATTCATCAATAATGGAAACCAAATGCATGCATGTTAGAGCTAAAAACTCTTACATCAATGGATAAAAATACAAACAAGTGCTAGCGATTAACATTTATTTATATCACCAAAATGCATTTTGCAGCATAAGAGTAAAATCACATCACATATATATATGACACAAATATTTATCTATATCACAAAAACATATTTGGAAACATGGAATATAATGCTTGTGTTAGATATAGTAATTGTTTTAGACATGACACAAATACGACACAATTGTTCTAGACATGACACAATCGTCATACAACGACCGCTAAATATGGTATAGATGACCGCTAGATATAGTATATCGGATTTAGACATAACACAATTTTGGACATGATACAACTTGCCACACAACTTTGCAAAATTTTTCCTAAGACATAAAAGGCATTTCTCAACTTTTTCTCACACCATCTTTAATGCATCTCAAACTTTGCTACTTATTTCACTCTCTTCCAAATTATAAAAAATTCTAACACTTTTTATTTATAGTATAATTTTTTTAAATTCATATAAATAACTAATTAAGAAAAATTTCTATAAGAAACTAACTTAAATTTTAAAAAACAAATTCTATTAGAGAACTAACCACTAAATTTGATGCCATGAATTTCTATTTATTTTGTGTAGGGTTTTTAGTCCAACAATATACTCTATAGTTTCAAAAGCTAGTGAGAAGAATAAAGTCAACATGTACAACAACATTCCAATATGACACACACCATCCAAATCTTCCGTTAGTTTTGCGAATTTCTTAGCACATCACAAGGATTCAAACTTCTAAGATTTTGTTACTATATATATAGCAAAAGAAATTATTTTTTTAAAATGTTTGACAATCCAAGGAAAAATAAAAAGCTTATGCGAATATTATTGCAAAAAAGAATTTCAAATTGTTGAGACAGAATTAATTGCTTCAACAAAAAATCCAAGTAGCTAGAATTGTCTCACAAATTAATCCGTGTATGGCTTAAAAGTTTTTCTGAAGAACTAAATATATATACGTTTGAAGTCCTTTACAAATTAACCAAAATCTAATTAACTCTGGTAACTAACTAAATAAAATCTTAATTACCAGGGATTAATGTACTTCCTAAATCCTAATTAACAATGTTTGGTTTAAAACTTAACAGTTATACATTAAAGTTTGGGTCCTAAAGTAAATAAAAATCAGAGTTTAATTAAGTATGTTGAGACTCTGTGTGTTGATCAATAGGATTTTCCTTAATTTTTTGCAAAGAGTTAAGGTAATTAAGACATAATAAGGATGAAACAATATTAGGTGACCGCGATTGCGCATTGTCAATTTGTACCAGCGTGCAAGCATGGTTACTTCAGAAACTTGGACTGCATGTTCCTTCAATTAAAACTTTATTCTTTATTTTTCCTTAAAAAACTTTTGGAAATCAAACCAAATTTAGAAGTGTTCCCATTTCAGTTTTTAGAAGCTTATTCATTTATTGGCGTCAAGTTGAAGTAATTTTCTTCTTTCATTTTTGAATATGTTTTGACAGTATCTTATATATATATTCCAGTTATTTCTGATGCACGAAATAACGTGCATGGATTATGTATATATAATGCTTTTATTGAACTACTAGTCAAAAGTTCTGATAGTTTTCATTTTTGGAATTGCGTATTTTATTTGCTTAGTTTCTTTCTTTTTGTTGTTATTTCTTCTTCCATAAGTATATATTGCAGAAGTACGTAAACAATCGAGAGAGTCAGGGAGGTGAGTACTCTACAGAGATTCTTCAATATGAATTCTTGATTTGATCAGTCCTCATGTGGGTTTTAGTTTTTTTTTTTTTTCCTCTTCCCTTTTCTGCGTTTTGCATGCATGTTTGAGACATTGATGAATATATATTAGTGAGTTTTCGTGAGTTTATTTTCCTGTTCAGGAGGATGCATTACTCAACAATTGATTGAAACGTGAGAAATTAACTTTGTCAAAGCATGCATGGAATCCATATATATATATACATATATAGGAGTATGTCTACAGCTGCATATTGTTTTTCTTGATTGAAGAAGTTTTAATGCACATAAATATGGTAAGTTTAATAAAAGTTATGCTCCATTTAGGTTTAATTTGTCAGTTTTAAAAAGTTGTACAGTAAGAGTAGTAACTCCTTGATTTGTTTTTTTTTTTTTTTGTAGTTTAAAATTTGTGTGTAAATTTTGCAATGCCACCATGGTTAATTTAGTTCGCATAATAAGTCCATAACGTATGCTTCTTCTTATATATGTTAGGAGGGTAAAGGGACGATTATTCAAATACAAAAATGGCATCTTCTTCAAATTTTATCTTCTTGTTCTTGATCATTTTGTGCTTGTGGATTACTACTCCATTAGTAAGGTGTGGCAGCAAAGATTTGAATCAGCCTGATTGCTTGAGGGTGCCAGTTTCAGAGTTTGTAGCCTCAGTAAAGTCTGCAATCGACATTGTAGGGAAGACGACCTCATTTGTGTCCCAGTTCATCAACAATGTCTCTGGAGATTTCCGGGTTTCCAATGCACTTTCTCAATGCCTTGATCTGCTTGATCTTTCTGCTGAGGAGTTACAATGGACGCTCCAAGTTTCATTGAATCCTTATGGTATCTTTTGATTTTTTTTTAAGCACAAATGATCAGTTATTTTACTTGTACAACAATATGCATACTTAACTTGAATCATTAGATGATAATGCTATGAAAATATAACTTAAAAATCTATCAAGATGATCCTGGTTTTTTTGGCCTTTGTAGGCATCTAATCAAGTTATAATACTTGGAATTTTTTCAACCTTTCACCTTATTAATTATTAGACACATTCCCTCACACGAATGAGAAAAATAGAAATTAAAAAAAAAAATTGAATTGAATAACAAAATTATGGTGGGATATATTGAGGATCCTATAAAGATGAGAAAAAAAAAGAAAATATATAAATATAATAATCTATTTTAAAAAGACAAAAGTGGGGGTGGGGGGTGGGAGTATATATAGCCTTAATTAATCTATATTAGGTTCTTGATTAAGATATGAATGTGGTGGTGGTAGTCTAGTGGTGGTTTAATTTCCTAATATATATTTCTATGGTTTCATGTAGGGTTGAATTTTTGTTTAATTTATCTAGCTAATTCAAAATGATATAATAAAATTTCAAGTTGATTAGAGATTTCGAAAAGTTTTAGGTAATTTCACTTGATTAAATGTCTAAAAAAAACCACATTATAATCATCCTCATAAACTTTTGACTATTCCAAAATTTGTTCGTCCATTAAACACTAGTGCATGCATATGGATTTGATTTTGATTTTGGTTTTGGTTAAGGTTTTGACTGTCCCAATTGGGCTACAAATTTATAAAAAAACAGTTATATTTTACAAATTTTAAAAATTTTTGAAAGTTGCATTGAATAATAATGAAAATAAATGCTTACAAGCATTTATATAGTATTAAAAAACTCTAATCTACAACATAAAAAACAATAGGCCATAAGTGGCAAAAAATAAAAACATAAAAACAAAATTCAACACAACCCTTTACACATCACAATATGTCAATAATAAAATTAATTTCAAAACTAGGACGGAAAAAGGATTAGGATTAAAAAACTCACGTGGGTTAAAAAATATATACATTTTTTGGAGTAAGAATTTCTCATGCATTCTCTTTAATTTGGTGAAACCGAAAAAAAAAAAAAACAGAGCATTCAAGGTCAATTCAATTAGTTTGTTGATCAGATTTTTTATGCAAAATGGTAATTCAATAAAAAAAAACTTGATTTTTCTATCATTACATAGAAAATTAATATCTATATATGCACCTCTTTCTCCTAATTAATTGTACAAATTATTAATTTTTTTAGGATCAAATGAGTTTGTATCGAACTCGAAATGTGATTCATATAGCTTACTTTATTTAAATGTTTGAAGTTGTAGTATTAATTTTTTTGATGATGATATTACAACAGGTACGAATGTAAGTACAGGTGATTTGAGTTCTGATTTAAGAACATGGTTGAGTGGTGTGCTAGTGAATCAAGATGCATGCATTGATGGTTTTGGTAGCAAGCATGGCAATGTCAAAACTTTAGTGGCAGAGAAATTCAACACTATAACCTCATTAGTCACCAAAACTCTTCGCATGGTGAAGCCATTTTCTTCTCATTCGGCCGATTCCAAAGGTGGCCGGGATGAATATATTCCTTCTTGGATTCAGAATAAACAGAACAAACTCATTAGAGCTAGCAAAGTTTCTGCAGATTTGGTGGTGGCTTTGGATGGCACAGAGAAGTTTACAAGCATCAATGACGCAGTCAATGCTGCTCCCCGCCGTTCTTCAGAACCGTTTATTATATACGTAAAGCGAGGTGTATATAAGGAGTATGTGAAGATCAAGAAGGATAAATGGAATATAATGATGATAGGGGATGGCATCGATGCTACAATTATAACTGGCAGTCGAAACAGTGTCGATGGTGTCAAGACGTTTTATTCTGCCACCTTCAGTAAGAATCCCTTTGGATTTACGGGCTCTATCTCTATTATTACTATATATTCTCAAACGTTATCTGCAGATTGTAAGGAAGATCAAAAAATATTTACATTTGAGATCAAAATGAGTCCAGATCGAAGTAAAATGTGATGCATATAACTTAGTTTTGATAAGTACTTGATCAAGTACTTAAAGAAAATGAGGCTGTAGAAACTCTTGATTCTTTTTCGTGAATTTGGAACTTAGTTTGGCGTGTGTTCTCATTTTCAATCGTTGGGTTTTGTTCAGGAAATTGTTTGGCTCTCATTAACACAGTCATTTCATGGATATCCATACGAAATAATAAACCAAATTGCATGGGAGCTGAGTTCTCAGGGCATTGATTTGATTAACAGAGATATACTTTTGATGCACTAGTGATTGAATTAATTGATCCTTGTTTGTTTAGCTGGAGTAGAATATCCATCCCTTTAATTCAATTGAAGAGAATAATAGGATCATGATCCCTCATTCTTTGATGGTTGTCCATACATCCATGTTGGTTTGCTGATTTTCTTGATTTTCCATTGGCCATTTTGAAATCATATGCAGGTGTAATGGGGCGAGGTTTCATTGCAAAAGACATGACAATTGAGAACACAGCAGGACCAGAAAAGCAGCAAGCAGTGGCATTTATATCTGTTGCTGATTTAACAGTTTTATATAGATGTTCGGTGAGGAGTTACCAAGACACTCTCTACGCCCAGAACAATCGCCATTTCTACAAAGATTGTCTAATCAAAGGAAGCGTAGATTTCATCTTCGGTCGTGCCGCTGCTGTCTTCCAAAACTGCCAAATAGTTGCCAGAAAAGGCTTACCAAATCAAAAGTACACCATAACAGCTCAAGGCCGCAAGAGTTTAGAACAAACATCAGGCTTCTCTATCCAGTTCTGCAATATCACTGCAGAGCCTGATGTTCCAGCTTCATTGGCATACCTTGGAAGGCCCTGGAAAATGTATTCAACAACAGTGATCATGAAATCAAACATAAGCAGTGCAATATCTCCCAAAGGATGGCTAGAATGGGATGGGAATTTTGCATTGCATACACTATATTATGGAGAATACATGAACTATGGACCAGGGGCTGACTTGAGCAAAAGAGTCAATTGGACTGGTTTTCATGTTATTAAGGATGAAGCTGTGGCAAACAAGTTTACTGTGGCTGAATTGATTGCAGGAGATTCATGGTTGCCCTCTACAGGGATAGAGTACATAAAAGGATTGGATGCATGATTAGGTTCATTTTCATCATATAATCAAGTATAGGATATATTCTAATTAATGAAACCATAGAGAAAAGAAACAACAGAGAGAACTCACTAAATTTCAACTTCTTTTTTTTTTCCATTGTCACATTCTTAGCTATATATACACATTTTATTTATATGTAAGTTAGTTGATCAATGAACTTTTTATTCTATATTAATATCGATAGGCAAAAATATTTATCTATGATAAAATGTGATTTTCAGAGACTTAAATTGCTCTCCTTTCATTTATACTTATTACTTCTTATTCTAAACACTAGCCGTGATTGTGGAATTGAATCCTCCAATGTGATGGAAGATGTAATGAGATAATGACACCTTATCAAAAAATACAATTATTTACCTTTCATGAAACACAAAAACTAATGTGAAACGGGTTTTTATATATATATAATGTGTTTTAAATATGAAACGGACAATTATTCAATGTTAAAATATGTTATATATATTAAACGAAAAATTAATCGTCATTAAAATCGTTCGACTCGCAATTAACTCATTGTTACATATATAAACATATTTCACATGACACCCCACTTCTTAGAAAAAATAATATCTAATTTATCTAGTCCAATTGCACCCATTGCTTTGAAAAGTAGTTCTGCTTATTTTCTACGTTTTGCTACACTATATATATGATGAAATGTTTGCATCCCTCAAACAATGGATTGCGCTTTGATCGATATTGGGCAATAGTTTTGGATCTATTCAATGTCTTTAGCCATAATTCATAGATCTTTAATTTTATCCTGCATTGAATGTATCAAAACAAGTAAATCTATTTGAATCACAAGATAAATCCAGAAATATAAAGAAAGATGCAGAGATAAAGAAAAAAGTTGTCCTCGCCAGAAGCCAAAACATGCCGAAAATATATACCAATCACATTTACTAAGATGGTGGTGGATATAGTAAGTATAGGCAATAATGAGCCAGTAACTAATTAATAAACATGTGAGCTAGAAGACGATGTATATATATATATATATATATATATATATATATATATATATAATGACGAGAGAATAATGAAAAGCCATTGAGCTGAGGTCTTTTTCAATTTTCCCTCCACAAGTCGTAGTAATTAACGCTGAAAGAATTCTTCCTCAACTTCTCCTCCCCCCACCCACAAGTTGTAGTAAACGCTGAAAGATCGAATTCTTGCTGGCTTCCAAGGTCGTCTTAATATGTCTATCGTCCCTGATTGATTCCATCTGAAAAGACGAAAGGGAAAATGAAAAATTTTACGCGGTTTTTGTATGTGCATGTTTGATGAAAATAACTTGCAAATGAATGCATATGCATATGCATTATGCATGACTGTGGAAAATCACGAAGGGCCAGTGCATGTTACTCATGAAGATGATGATGGGGGCTGGCTGCTGCAGGGTTGATGGGTTCCATTTGGCGTGTACAAAGGTGTACGCATTGAGGGTTTTCTTGAGTATTAATTGGACGTGCATGGATTAGATTAGAGTTTTAAAGAGTGTCTCATTAATTAAAAAAAGAAAATGTTTATCTGTCTAATTTATTTATTCTCTGGAATGTCTCATCATCTCAGCATCAAAATTTAATGAATTGAAAGAACCTTTTTAACTAGAAGAGGAAAACTGACAAAACAAGAAGATTTTAATATATATGTATGTAAATAAAACCTGGGATTTCCATTGTTAATTGTTGATATCAATGATTTTATAGCCAATGATGCACCGCACAGATCGTACGTATTTTCGTTATCTCTCCAGTCGATTTCTTGATGAGCTGCCACTAAATTAAATTTATGCATGTAACTAATTTGGTGTAAGTAACACTGCAACCCGAAGAATAATTTTTAAAGAACACAAATTGCGAAAAATTTGAAAGATATATTGAATAATTATAAAGTCATAACAAACGGAAGTTGGATTAGAAAACTCTAATTTGTAAAGAAAAGAAGCTTAAATTTACTAGATAAATAAAATAAGTCCAAAAAAATTTTGGGTCTAAATTCACTACTCTTATTTAGATATGGTTCGTTTCTTCCTCATTCCAACAAAACTTGATCCCGTCCCACATCATCTAGGTATACATTATTTTAAATGTGAATGATAAACAAAGTTTTATATAAATGTAAGAGGTGATTTTAACAAATTTCTCTATCAGAATTGTTTTTATGTGAAATCTATATTTAACCTATCAACTTAATTTCCTTGATAAAAACTGGCTTTCCGTCGGCAGATTTGGATGGAGAGAATAAAGAAAGAAAATGGGAAAATGAGAAAATGAGAAAATTATAACGAAAAAGAAAATTCATAAATGACCATCTTTGTCCATCAAAAGACAAAAGGAATATTGAGATTCTTAAGTTTGAGAACAAATGCAAGTGTAAAATAAACATACTAATATATATATTAATCCTTTTCCCTCACTCCAAAACGCTAAAAACACCCAAACACCATTGTAAGCAAAAAGTTATCAAGTATTCTCACTTTTTTTTTTTCTTTTTTCTCTTATAATTATTCTTTTTCTTTCCTACACTCTCATATTAATTAGGCCGCATAAAATAATAAAATATGTTTTAGATTTGGTCAAAAGCCTTAAGGATTATCCTATATATACATTCTGCAGCAAGCATTAATAAAAATGTTACTGCCATTTATTTAAATTTTTTTCTGGATCACAATAACATTGTTTTCTGGGTCGCTGTAGCATTTAATATCGCGACAGCATAAAAATTTGACTGGGAGATGTATTTGCGTATTGCGGGCCATAACCATTGCTACTTCACTTCACACAACCAAAAATGTCTCCTAAGTCTTTTGTTTGATACACTGATATGCACAGAACATAGATTCGTCCGCATGTAGGCCAACACGGAATATCTTTTAATTTATTACAAGTTGAAACCATTACTGTAGTACTAGTGTAGTGTTTGAAGAACAAAACTATACACAAAGGAAACCAAAAACGAATTGGGTAATGCATTGCTTATACAAGGGGGCATTTGATAGAGATATTCTACTTCATCTATAGTCCAAAATAAGCATCACATCATGCAAATTAACAGTGCTAACTAAGGTTTATCGATCGTTTTTTGCAATGCACACTACTTTACTATCACCATGTACATATTGTGCACCATCAAATAGAGTGATCAAGTGAAGTTATCTGCCTTAACTCTTACCTCAACCAAAGAGATTGGAAGAGTTTTATAGTTCTTTATAGGGGTTTGGTAATTTGTTCGAGATATGGTAAGAGTTGTAAACTAATGTAAAACGGGTTGCAAATAATTATTTGTTTGCACCGTAAAGGAAAAGAAGTTGAAATTGAGTTATATTAATTTCAAACGAACATAATTTTTTGTTTTGAATTCCAAATCGCTATTATGTCTAGATATCTTGAAATAAAATACGAGATGTACAAAGCTCAACCCCCTTCTGACTAAAATTGTTTTACGCACAAATTCTTTTATTTTAGCCACTTTTTGATCAATTTGAACTTCTTTTCTGATTTAATTTCACATTTGTTAAAACTATATAAACGCTTGTAAAATTTTACTTTTCATCATGAAATATTATTATCATTCAATAAAGACTTTTAATTTCTTTGGAATTTATGTCTTGTAAAGATTATTTGACTTCCATCAAGATATAAACTCCCCTCCCCTCCCCTCAAATGGGTAACAACACACATCATGATGAACTGGTTAACCATGAACGTGTCTAGACTACTCCGAGAGTGAAATTGTGTTTTAAGTATGCACTAGAAATTGTCTACACAATTCATTTGCATATTTCCCACATCTATTACATATATGCATGAGATGAAAGGTAAAGTTAGTAGCAAAAATAGACAAAAACATACGCGTTGTGTAACATTACTTTACCTAATAATGCAGGCCCCCTTGTCTATCGTCCAAAATATGCCACAAGAAGGCAGATAAGAGAAGAGGACACTATATTCCCGTGAACGACAAAAACATGAAAGAAGTTTACATGTCTTGACTCGTTACTCTTACACTTTTTTTCCATTATACAACTTGTAGATCTGTATTCATAAACATAAACCCATGTAGGCTGTAGCCCCTTCCCAAGGACAAATCTATTGAATCTTTGCCTCTAGTATATATATTGGTTTCAGCAAGAAAAAAGGCTCAGGCTGCAGAGTTTCTCTAATTTGCTATAGTATCATGGCCTCCCACCTCATGAAGCCATCCCTTCTACTGTACTCAATTTTCTTGATCTCATCAACATGTCTTCTTGTCAATTGTTCTTCTTCTTCTTCTTCTTCTTCTTCATCCTTTCCAACTTTAGATTCCAATATAGCTTCAATAAAAGCCCTCTGCGAATCCACACCATACCCTGATGTTTGTTTTGACACACTGAAATTCTCCATCTCTATTCATGTTAATCCAAACATTTTAACTTTTCTCCTCCATTCACTACAGACTGCATTAGCCGAAGCCGAAAAGCTCTCCAACCTCTTCTCCAAAGGACACTTAAACATCGTAGAAAAACAAAAGGGTACACTCCAAGATTGCGATGAATTGCATCAAATCACCATGTATGCTTTGAAGAAATCTGTTTCCAGAATCACTGCTGCTTCTAACTCTAGAAAATTAGCTGATACAAAAACCTTCCTTAGTGCAGCTCTGGCTAACAAATTCACTTGTTTAGAAGGCCTAGAAACTGCATCTGGCTCTTCTAAACAGGCCCTGATTAATTCCATCAACGATGCGTATAAGTATATCAGCAATGCATTATCACTTATCCATAAACAACCTGGTCCAACATCATCAAATGGCCAATTGCATAGGCGTTTAATGGGATTCCCAAGATGGATGTCAAAGAGAGATCGGAGAATTTTGCAGAGTTCTAATAATGATGATGATGATGATTCTGCCACTGTGCTGACTGTGGCTGCTGATGGGACTGGAAACTTTACCACCATTTCTGATGCCATAAACTTTGCTCCACGTGACAGCGTTGATAGAATATTCATCTACATTAAGGCAGGAGTGTATAAAGAAAATGTGCTGATTCCAGTTTTCAAGCCCAACATTGTTCTTCTTGGTGATGGAAGTGATGTTACAGTAATTACCGGTGACAGAAATGCGGTGGATGGTTGGACTACATACAGATCTGCCACTGTTGGTAAAAAAACTTTTGACCCTCTCAATTATTTTCGTACGTGCAATTTATACTAGTGCAAAATATTGATTTTATCTCCATGCATTTGAATACTGAAATCTTTGTTTTGCAATTAATAGTAATGAATATGTCCAATTTGCATTCTTACACACGTGGATCATTGCGATAATTTTCAGCCGTAGAGGGTGAGGGATTCTTGGCACGAGACATAACTTTTGAGAACACAGCAGGGCCAGAGAAGCATCAAGCTGTTGCCCTTCGCATCAATGCTGATTTTTCTGCAGTCTATAAGTGTGTTATAAAGGGATTCCAAGACTCATTATATGTGCACTCGTTTCGACAATTCTTTCGCGAATGCGATATTTATGGGACAATAGATTACATATTTGGAGATGCCTCGGTTGTTTTCCAAGGATGTCTCATCGTTTCCAGAATGCCAATGTCTGGGCAAAAGTTTACTGTGATCACAGCTCAATCTCGAGCATTTCCTGACGAAAACACTGGAATATCGATACAGAATTGTTCGATTCTGCCAACTGAGGACTTGTACAACAATTTAGCTACCGTCAAGAATTATCTAGGAAGACCATGGAGAAATTACTCACGAACTGTGTTTATAAAATCTTACATTGATGAGCACATTGCACAAGAAGGATGGACTATATGGTCAGGCGATGATGGCCTAAACACTTTATATTATGGAGAATACGATAACAATGGCCCTGGTTCATCAACAGATAATCGTGTAACTTGGCAGGGTTATCGCACCATGAATTATTACGATGCAGCCAAATTCAAGGTTTCAGAGCTTATTACTGCAGATGAATGGCTGGATTCTACCTCATTTCCTTATGATAGTGACGTCTAATTATACTATGCTCAGAAATTAATTCTATATAAGTTTTACATTTGGAAACTTTAATTGTACTTGAATTTGGTGATGCATATTGGCATTAATATTGCTTGATGCTGCTTCTTGGCAGTGCAAGCATTTTAGTCATAAATTAAATGGATCCAATTGTTATTTTTAGTGATGATGCACTTTTTTTTCTGATCTTTCTCTATCAACTATTAAATTCGAGAAAACCATGTTTGATATTTTGGTAGAGTTTGTCGGCAATGTGTATTAGGGTATTGTCCACAATTTCGCCTTATAAAACATTAAAACAGTTGTACTGATAATTACTGTAGAAATAATCTAGGGTCAGTGCAGACTCTTTAGATTTTCATTTGTCAGATATTATGCAAAAAAAATTTATGTTTCCCAATGGTTCATACTTCATGAAAGCCCGCTTGTATATAAGAAATCTGTGTTTTTATAAGTAATTGATTTTAAACTTAAGAAAAAATGGAAGGTTGCCATATTATCTTAGCGTAAAAATTTTGTTAATATGAATCCGATTAAAAATTGTGTAAATGTTAAAATATTCTTTAAAAGAAAAATATTTTATATTTATATATAAATGAGCAAATGAAGTTAAATAATATATAATAACAAAATATGATTTATATAACTGACGTTACATAATAGGATAAAGGTTGTCGTTGGAACGGGCTAACATAGCAATGTAATAGTTTGAAGGTATTAATTGAAGATCCGAAATGAAGGAGAATTCCATGGAGCAAAGGTACAAGTTCATCAGCCTTACTATCAACAAAGGCCTATTCTAGGATTTAGGAAAATAATTAATGAAGCAAAGTGATATACAGAGAGATAAATTAATGCTGGAATATATCTGGATGTAAGATGCTCAAAGAAATCTATGTACGTAAATTTAATTCTTCCTTAATTGGTTTAGAAATCGTGCAAGAGTTGTTGAATGTTTCATTCCCTAGCAGCAAAATTTTTGTTGCTGTTCTCATTAATACTACAGTGTTGAGTGCTGAGATTGAGTAACAATCGTTTCCTTGGGAATACTATCATTCCATAATTCTCTAGAGTTCCTCATTTTTAAAAGATCAAAATAGCCTCACACTATCTCCAAATAACTAAAGAAAAATTACTTAAATCTGTATTGGTGTAAATGCATGCAACAATAGGACAACAAAAACAACAACATATATCTATGCCATATGAATCAGATTTTGCCATGTCTAAACTTATTTTAATTCTTTTTTTTTTTTCATTTCGTTATATTTAAGTGTAGTATATTTTTTCTTATAATAAAACTTCAAAAAAAATCTTTGGCATTCACCCAAAAAAGTACTCAACTGCAGGCATAAATTAGAACACATCAATGCGAAGAATACGTATTAGTTGTGCAAGATCAGTCTAAAAAGGATGGCGCTTATAATATAAAGTTTCTAAACTTTCCACCAAATCTACCATACTCATAAAGGGCTTTTAAGTTTTCCTAATTCATTTGTTTATGCTATTTTTGAACTAATTTAAGTTTTTCTAATTATTTTTGAATTATTTCTTATTTAGATTAGAATTTTTTATAACTATATAAATGTTTATAGGCCTTTATTTTTATTATTATGGCTTTCATATTATTCAATATATCTACAAATTCTCTAAATTTCTCTCTCTTTTGTTTTCTACAAATATGTCCTTTGTTACACATTATTCATTAAAAAGAGGAATAAGAAGGTTAACTAACAATTATTTACCCAAAAATGACAAGATAAGATAAAAACACTAGTAAAAACTTTTTTTTCTTCCAAAAAAAGAAGAAGAAAAAGTAACTAATTGGTCCACCTCAAAAATAGAAAACAGGCCCTAAAATGGTGGGGGTTTCAGACAGTTTAAGGATATTATTACATGTGTACAATAACGTAATTACATAGGTTTAAACATAAAATGCAGAGATGGAAGAGAAAATTCGCGGGAAATGCGGTTTTGTTTTGTCCAATGGCCTCAACTCAAGGCCCTTTATCTGAGTGGATGTGTATACTGAAAACTCCTAAAATTTCTCTATTCCAGACCTTCTTCGGTCACTTGGGAATTCATGGGATTGAAATTCCACAACCCATGAAGAGGGATCGATGAAATATAAATGAAAAAACAGCCAAGAATTTTACAGAGAGAAGAGAAACATCAGGGAGCTTAAACTGCAACATTTTGTGACACCCTCTGCCTTGGATTTGATAGCCAAGGCAGAGAGATCTCTGTCCAAGCTATCTCTCTGCCTAATCTAAGAAAAAACCCAAAATAAAAAATAAAAAATGGCGTTTCAGGATTTTGATCTCATTTCAGAACGTCGGAAAAATGAACGTCAAAGAAAGCTGAAAAGGAGGATTACAATTGCAATTGTTTCCACCATTGTTTTGGTACTTATGGTGGCTGCTGGTGTTTGTGCATTTTTTTATAAAGATCGTCTGCTTCCCAATTCTAGTCGGGCTAATGCTGCTCCTGCTCCACCCCATCCGACCGCCCCGAAACCAACTGTTTCGCCAACGGAGAAAGCTGTGAAGACAGTTTGTGCCGGGACAGATTTTAAGCAAACATGCGAGAACACCCTGTTTAAGGCAGTCAAAGCCAATGAATCATCCTTGTTACCAAAGGATCTTTTCAAGGCTTCAATGGTTGCAGTAGTTGGAGGGATTGATTTGGCTATCAAGTCTGGAAGTGCTATACATTTTGATGATCCAAACATTAAGCAAGCATTTGATGTTTGCTTGACTCTCCTTGGTGATGCTAAAGAAGAATTGAATAGTTCCATTAGTAGTCTTAATACAAATTCTTCCAATGCGCCTGATTTGAACAATTGGTTAAGTGCTGTTATGTCTTACCAACAAACCTGCATTGATGGATTCCCTGATGGAGAAGTAAAGAATGGGCTACAAAAGACTTTGACAAGTGTGAAGGAACTCACTAGCAATTCTCTTGCCATGGTCTCAATTTCACAACTTACTTCATTTCTTGGAGCCAATATCAAACGAAGACTTTTACAAAAAGAATCCATTGTACCTTCCATGGATGAGGAAGGGATTCCAAGATGGATGACTCAAGAGAATCGCAGGATGTTAAAGGCGAACATGTCGGCCCTGACTCCAAATGTAACTGTGGCTAAAGATGGAAGTGGAAATTTTACTACCATCAATGCTGCATTAGAAGCAATCCCACCAGTGTATGATGGAAGGTATGTAGTTTTATGAATTCTACTTCTTCTTTTTTTTTCCCCTAAAATTAAACTCATATTGCCATCGGCGGTTCTGCATTGAATTTTCATTTGCCAATTAAGACTAAGACTTCCAATTTTAACTAGTGATGGTTTCTTGGAATTCATGACATTAATGCAGGTATGTCATATATGTTAAAGAAGGGGTTTATGAGGAAAATGTGATGGTGACTAAAAAGATGGTCAATCTCACAATCTATGGCGATGGATCCCAAAAGAGCGTGATCACCGGGAGCAAAAATTTTGTCGATGGAGTACCAACCTTCCTAACTGCAACTTTTGGTACTTCTTTCTTCCAAAAACATTATATGGAAAAGAGAAATATGGACATTAATTGATCTAGGTGACTCTTGGTTAGGACCATTTAGAATACTTTGGCACAACTGACCTGATTCATGTCTATGATAATTTTTAAGCATTTGTCTAATTTGCTATGATGTTTGTGATCATTTACAGCTGCAATTGGAGATGGATTTATGGCACAATCACTGGGATTCAGAAATACTGCTGGCCCGGATAAACATCAGGCAGTGGCCTTGAGAGTTCAATCCGATCGTGCAATTTTTGTGAATTGTCGTATGGAGGCATTCCAAGATACACTATATGCTCAAACCCACAGGCAGTTCTATCGTAGCTGCTACATTACCGGTACTGTAGACTTCATCTTTGGTGATGCAGCTTCTATATTCCAGAACTGTCTGATCTATGTCAGAAAGCCTTTGGACAATCAACAAAACATTGTGACTGCTCAAGGACGGGTGGACAAGCGCGAAACCACTGGGATAGTTTTACATTCCTGTCGCATTTTGGCAGACGATACACTTGAGCCTGTTAAAGTACAAATCAGGAGCTATCTTGGCAGGCCCTGGAAGGAGTACTCAAGGACCATTATAATGGAAACTGAAATTGGTGATTTTATTCATCCTGAGGGATACATGCCATGGCAAGGAAACTTTGCACTCAATACCCTTTATTATGCAGAGTATAACAACAAGGGTCCTGGAGCTCAAACTACTGGAAGAGTGAAATGGCCTGGTTATAAAGGGCTCATCAAGAGGGAGGAGGCATTGAAATATACAGTTGGTCCTTTTATTCAGGGTGATAGTTGGTTGAATTCTGCAAATGTTCCTGTCCGTTTTGGCCTGCTCAACTAAGGTCCGACGGAATCCTGATTCAGTAATCCCTTTCAAATGCGGGTGAACCTGTGAATCCTTTGCCTGGAGAGCTACAGGGAATTGCCTCATTGATCGGTTGTGTATATACTCCATGACAAGAAGCAAAGAAAGCTTGTTTTGTCTTTGCAAGATTTGGTTCAAAAATTGAGAAGAAAAAAAATAAAAAGAATCTCATGTTTAGAAAGAGGTAAAAGCATCACGGAATTGATTATTTTGTTACACAATTTTGATTTTACATTCACGAAACTTTAGTTCAACAGAAATTGAAATTCATTAGATCAGCGGAGAAAAAACATAAAGAATTGCTTCAGTGTGTACCTTTTCTAGTACTCTCATAATGGTCTTTGGAATTAATCCTTGTCTCTAAAGTCTCATATTAAGCGTGGAAGCTCAAACATGGGAAAAACGAGATACAAAGGAACCAAAGGCACTTCAAATTCTAAATCCCACAAATTTAATCGCCAGGAATGAATTTAATAGTAAAACAACATTCAAATCCAGTGAGATGGAAGCTAATCCTGCAGCAAAAAGATATGAACATATTGCTCTAATTTAGATGCATTATTAGAGTTTCAACTGAGTATGGAATGCCACAAGTTTTAGGTACAGCAACTACTAAGCCTTTTATCTCACTATATGGATCATATTATACCATCATATTCTACATTTTTAAGATATTTCATATCATTTGACTGACAAAGTTTCAATCCGTCTGTCACCCTGATGCAACCCTATTTCTTTATCGGGTTTTGAGACTGACTACTTATAAACAGTCAAACTATCTACAAAGTAGTAGGCGGAATTATGCACTTATGCAACAAGTTTTAGTAAACTTAATGAAATTTTTTTTACATTTGGCTAGATAATGTAAGACAGATGTGAAGTTCCTTTCCAAGTATAATTAGCTTTGATCATTTGATGCTGGCTTGGGCAGTACTACATGTCCCAAGTGTCATTTCATTTGATCACCACTTAAAAGCTTCAGATTTAGTGTAAACGTAGTCCATCAATTTGTTTAAGGTGGGGCTTAAATTGTCTAAGTTCGGACAGAAACGATTATTGGACTAGTATTTAATTATTCATTCTCAAAACAGAAAAATTATCCAGACATTTCTTCTTGTTTCTTGAAAAACTGTTAAATACCTCTTTACCTTAGCAACAGTCCCAAAGACTAGCTTTCCAAAAATAACATGTTCTAGTCTTCTACTGATCAATGGTCATCATTAACGTTTCCCAAAATGAAGCCTAAGAAATGACTAATTAATGATTGTTAAAATTATTATTCTAATTTTTTTTACTATTTATAGTGCATTAGAAATTGAGATTACATCTCGCTTGGTATAAGAACCCGCTTCAACCAACTAAAAAAATTACACTTTTTAGAGATTGCCTTTGAAGGTGAACCAAAAAAGTGAGGTCTGTTTGGATGGTCTTAATTTTGTGATTTATTTCACCATTGCAAAATGAAGTGTTTATTTTGTTCAACTTTTTCATCAAAATTTTTAAAACACAAAACAATGCTATAGTAATTTTTTTGTTACAGTAATTTTTATAAATAAAATATTGAATTTAAATTTGAATTTTAATGATCCTAAAATGATTTGTCAGCTTGAGTACACCTGTAATCCATCTTCCATCTTCCATCTTCCATCTTCCTTTTGTTTTGTTGGATGTCTTCGTGTTCTTTCACTTTTAATTCGCATTATTAATTTGTTCTATTAGTCCACTTCATCCTTCTCCCCTTCTATCATAACAACATGAAGACTACATTTAATCAACACAGTCCTACTGCATTAATATGAGGAACTACTATATTTCATTGCAAATTCACAGATCATTAACACAATATATATAATCAGTCGATAATTTCTTTTTCAAGTCCGTACCCTCTTGCCCAACGGGTCAAAACAAGCTAGCACGGGTGGAAACTGATCCGTTTGGATAGAGTGTTTTTGGATTTTATTATGATTTTTTTTATTTGTTATGTGAAAGGAATATTTTGGGATTGTTTGGATTAATAATTTGATTTTGTTGGGATTTGTATAAGAGATTATTTTATTGATAAAAAGTTTGAAATTTAAATTTGAATTAATATTTTATTAGTTTGTTTTGGTGGGAATTGTGTTAGAAAGAATTGTTTATTATTAAAATTTAAAATTTAAAATTTAAAATTAATATTTTATTTATAAAAAATGCTGTAGCAAAAATAATTACTGTAGCATCATTTTTACTTTTAAAAAGTTTTGTAAAAAAAATTAAAAAAAACAAACAAATTATTTTATAATTGTGAAATAAATTCAAAAAAAAGCAACAACAAAACAGAGCCTGATAAATTAAGAAAACTAGAATTGAATTGTTTTTGAGAGGCAGAATATATGATCCTAAAGATTGATAATTGCTATTGCCCATTGAGCAACATCTCTATCAGAACCCTTCAATTTTATGTCGGCTATTTGATGCAAAATGCAAAATGACCATCACGGCATCACCTGAAAGGATCTCCGACAATTTTCAACCAATGTAATGGTGCACACTGCACACATAATATATAGAAAAAAGGGTCATCGTATCACTGTCTGAATTGTCGAAAAATGTAGGATCTATATATCCAAATTAAGAATACTTTTAAAAAAATTTCAAAAACCGGCCATTCTCACAGCTTAATCTTCTCAATTTAGATAAATATGAAGAGTAATTAACGAGCCAAGAACCCAAATTAAGATTATGAAAACCATTTGTACTGCTAGCTGCCACTCATATATAATCGATAGTAGAACAATTCTTTTGTTAATGGAGTAGAACAACGGCAATCATACATAGAATTATCCATGACTATGAAATGTATTATTTAATTAAGTAGGTTGTTAGAGAGGATTATCCTCCAGGCCCATCATTTTTGTTGAAACAATTCATCCATGCATGCATGCATGCATGGTCTATACAGGTCCACAACTGGGCACTGTGCAAATCGATACCATATGTTCTTGATCGGGGATTATTCATTTTTTTAAAGTTAGACTTACAAATAGTGCCAAGAACGTACTGATGTGATCATTGCATCAAAATAATTGAACAGCACAAAAATAAACAAAATAAGATGCCTTATGTGTACTTCTTCCAAATGTTCCAATGGTGAAGGATGAAGAAATACTTGCCATTAATTGTGTGATTGAAACACCACTTTGAAATAAAAAAATAAAAAAAGAATTGGATGATTAAAACATTTGTATATGTAGATTAGTGGATCACAATAAAAGAGCAATATCGATCTCCTTTTTTCGTAAAAGCCTTTTTATCCCTATTGGTGATGAGTTTATAAGGAAAAGTTTTATATATATATATATATATATAATGTATGGCCATCATGAGAGCTTGACGATAATATTCATTGTTGATGAATTAGACATGAGAATGAGACATGTAAACAGCGTTAGGTTCAGCAATTTCATTCACCATTGCATTGCCACATTGTCCTCTCAAAGTACTCTATTAAGTACTTGGAAAAGTCTGATCATTTAAATCATGCATGCATGGCACTATGGCAATATGACACCACACTTTTAATTTCTTGGAAATTCTATGACTAAATCTCCACCACAAACGAACGATCAATTAATGGTTTTCCATCAATAAATTAATTGTGTATCGGTCCTAGATTAATTAGTGATCCTAAGACAAAATATGTATTCTGGTGATCGAGGTTGAAACTTGATGAATTAGTGATCCTAAAACAATATATATTCTAGGTGATGGCGAAACTTGGTTGGAGTAACATGCGTTTTGAGGCTCATAATATTCGTTTTTCTTCATTTATCACAGTCGCTTTTGATGTAAACATGAGCACTATAGAGTCTATATATACTTGCGAGAGTCCACCACTAATATTCCACTATAAGTAGACTTGTACAGTTTTTACTTGTGCACGTATCTTGACTTCATGCAAGACTTTGTTAAGTGATCAATTAGCTAGCCAGCCAGCTTAATAAACTTTTCATTCTATCAATTGTGTTTATTGACACCTTTTGGTTGTGAATGCCTTATTATATGAGAATACTTCATTGTCTACAACTTTTCAGAGTCAATATGGATTTTCTTACTGTAAAATTATGTATTACAGTAAGGAAAAAGTGCATAAAAAATAAGGGTGGGAGTGAATAATTAATATATCAACCGGAAGAAGTGATGTATTGAAGTCGCCATAAATTTCTCATACTATTCATAATCACTATTATGATATAATGTCTGAAACCCAAGGAGATCTACAAGACATTTGGGGCTTTATGCTATGCGTGCACTGTTTTGTTGTTTTAAACAAAATTCAATAGTTTAGGTCACTTTCAAACTATTTAAGTTTTCTTACTTATTTTTTGTTTTTTTTTTTCTATTTTAATTTAGAGTTTCTTACCACTATATATTCTAATTTGTTGGTGTTTTATGTACGTAGCCTAGTTTTAGAAGTTTATCCCTATACGTTGTTGATGAGTAGTTTGTCACTCACTTTAGTTTTTTTCCTAAATTCATGGTTTATTCCGTCGTGAAATTGCCTATATAAAGGCATTGAATTAATGAAGTTAGTGTCTAACTTTTTATTCAATCTCCTCATATGTATTGTGTGTTATTCTTATTTTTGTCCAACAATGTACATTATTACAACTTTATTAATTGAGATAGCGCACAAATTCTCTGGAATTTGTATTCTTTATAAAGCCTAATGTCTTTTACAAATGTGTCCCGTGTTAAGAAAAACGCATTGAAGAACCTAAGAAAATTTTGAATGCCTGGAACTCTAAAATCTAATATAGAATCTGCAGGTTTGATACTCAAACAATGTGAAGTTTATCCCAGCAACTTGTATTTCTTTATGTTGTTTACAGCCATGCATTTTGTTTTTAAAACTACATGGAGTGGGCACAAGGATTGTTAATAAATTCTAAAAAATAGAAAATGACATAAGTAATACAGTCATGAGTCAAACTATATATAATGGTGATGTTGCAATTTTGTTTTGGACTGCAAAGCAATCAAAACAGCTAATTATATATAAGGATAATTAAGTGCAGGACTGCATGGAAGTATTGAATCTACAATAGCATTTTGTATCATGGTCCTTGATATTATCTTTATTAGTCGCTTACTTAACATGCAATCATTTCAAGTCAATAAGACATACAGAAAATCCACATTTTCATGTATAAATTTCTCAATATGAGCACTATCAGCCTTCTAATTAACAATTCCTCCACAAAACTAACTCAACATTATTTATACTTGAAATTTGCTTGTTCCACACTAGAGTACAATAAGCGATCTCCCAAAATCAACTTATTTCAATATTTAGCAAGAACATATGTATGTTTCTACTTCTGAGGAAAAAAAATATGTGTGTTTCTACTTATAAGTAATCGGTTCTAAACGTGAAAAAAATAGGATGCAATAATTATAAAAATTTTGACAAACGATATGAATCCGGTTAGAAATTGTATAAACAGATCTAGCATATTTTTTGTGAATTGTGATCGGTATAATATAGTCAACTCCCCCACTTAGTGAGACAAACGTTAAGTTTGTTGTATTTAGCAAGAACACATATATACTCACTGTTTATACGTCCGCAAGTTGTAACTTAAGACGTGAGCAAAAGGGATTTTACACGTAGCCAAGGACTTCAAAGCAATATTATTCATCCAAGTGCTACTCACTTGTCGTGGATCCCTGAAATTGACCCCCAAACTACCACAGAGTACAATTCGTAATAGCCAATGCCCTCTATAGCCTCTACCATGCATGATCAAATACCCCCTTCTTTGATTTTTCTCGTTATAAATATTGATCATCTTCCACCAAATTTATCCACACCAAATTAATATTATCCAAAATCCCTCCAAAGTTTCATACCTCCTTGGAAAAATGGCAATATCAAAGTTAATCATCATCATGTCTACTTGTCTATTCATTTTTGTAAATATTTCAGGTGCTACCGTGTCGGGGGCCGCTATGGTTCCTTTACAGCAGCATGTACACATGCAGTGTGGGTATACAAGATTTCCAAACTTATGTGCTGAGGCATTGTCTGGGGAAGAATTAGTTTCAGAAAATCAAAATGTTGATCTTATGTCTGCCCTTGTCAAGAAGACAATATCAGAAAGTTATCTGCCTGCTTCCAATTTTGAAGCACTAAGCTATCACTTCATTTCGGAAGAAGCTCAAAATACTCGAAATGCCATAGGTATATACTAATGAAAACATAGCATTAACTTTTTTTTCTTAGCTAAATTTTGGTGCATGGGCTTAAATTTCTTTGTTTCCCTTCCCATGTCATATATTTGCAGGTGAGTGTCGTGAGCTCTTGAGCATGTCAATCAAACGGCTCAATCAGGCCTTGGTAGCAATAAAAGAATCGCCAGAAAAGAACAAAGGAGACATCCAAACATGGCTAAGTGCTACATTGACATATCAACAAACTTGCAAGGATATATCTGATGCTTATGCTGTTTCTAATTCTTACATGGTTGAAATTTCAAAGAAAATGGATTATCTATCCCAGTTAGGAAGCAATCCGTTGGCTCTTGTTAACCGAGTCACGGGAAGCCTGAAAAATCATCATGAGACCATCAAAAGTCGAGGCCTAGTCGAGGAACAAGATAAGTTTCCAAGATGGATTTCAGTGAATGATAGGAAATTGTTGCAAAGTAATACAATAAAAGCAAATGCTGTGGTAGCAAAAGATGGCTCAGGAAATTATAAAACGATCTCTGAAGCTATCCAGGCTGCCGGGGGAGGACGATTTGTGATATATGTGAAGTCTGGAGTTTACAATGAGAAAATTCATTGTAACAAAGATGGTATTACACTTGTTGGAGATGGCAAATATTCCACTATCATTAGCGGGTCAAGCAGTGTGGGTGGAGGGTCATCCCTTAAAGGATCGGCCACAGTCAGTAAGTTCACTTTCCAATTTATTATTGGTAGTATTGTATGCAACTGCCTTGTTATTTTCTTATCGTACATTTTTGTTCACATTCTTTTGTACGCTTATGTACTTGCCAGCAAAAGTTGACAGCAAAGTCAAGTCAATCTTTATTAAAAAAGTTACATGATCAGCATCATCCATCCACCTTAATACTAATGTCACTTTTTCTTGAAAAATCTCTGTAAAATTATGATTCATTTTAACCCTGAGCCGAGTAACTCGATTAGGGGTGTACTCGAGTTCAACTTGAAGGATATATAATATCTACCCCGGATAATGGGATCAATACAAATCATGACTGAGACCTGTTAACTTCTTTATACCTCAAACTTCTTGAGTTATTTCCTTGTCTCAAATGATCATGACCCTAATTTCTACTGTTTTCCTTAAAAGCAAGGCGTATGCAAACGGATGTGACATTAGTAAATGAAGTCGTGCAGACGCACATACTCTTTGGACCATTTCCATTTATAATATGAACAATTTTGAGAACCAACCACCTCGTTCAAGCCCCATTAATCCTTCCAACAAAGAAAACTAACAAAATAAAAAAGACAAAAATACAAGTAGATTCTCATGTTTCACGCTATCCCTGTCTGTATCATACTGATTGTATGGCAAGTATTAAAATAAAAAAAAAAAAGTTTATTAATTTTGATTATGTAATTTCATTTCAGCAATTACTGGAGACGGGTTCATTGCTAAGGACATCGGGTTCCAGAACAACGCAGGTCCTCAAGCTGAACAAGCTGTTGCCCTCCTAATTGCCTCAGACCACGCTGTTTTGTACAGATGTAGTCTTGCTGGTTACCAGGACACACTCTATGCACTCTCCCTCCGTCAATTCTACAGGGAATGCGACATTTATGGCACTGTTGATTACATATTTGGAAATGCTGTGGCAGTTTTCCAGGATTGTGATTTAGTCCTTCGTAAGCCACGCGGTAGAGGAGCCTACAATGTTATCTTGGCTAATGGAAGGAGCGACCCTGGACAAAACACTGGATTTTCTCTACAAAATTGTAGAATCACTGTTGGATCAGATTTTTCCCCTGTTAAAAATTCCTTCGATTCCTTCCTGGGACGGCCCTGGAGAGTTTACTCCAGGGCAGTTGTGATGGAATCAACTATTGATGGTGCAATTTCATCTAAAGGATGGATTGAGTGGCCAGGGGCTCCAAGTTCTTATTACAAGTCACTTTATTTTGCTGAGTATGCTAACATGGGACCAGGGGCTGGAACTTCTGGGAGAGTGAAATGGTCTGGTTTCCATGTAATTCCAAAGGAAGAGGCCAGTAAATTTACTGTTGCTAATTTTATTTCCGGGACATCATGGCTGCCTTCTACTGGCGTCGCTTTCGTATCAGGGCTCTCATAATTTAATGCATCCAACTACTATTAGGAATTCAATATTTGTCTCCATGCCTGTATACAACACAGGGTTTGGAAAACTCCATGTTGTAGCAATCACTCCCCGGTCAATCATCTACGAAGTGGATCGTGACTATTATTAATGTACTTATGAAGTGCAAGGTTTACTAAAGTATTACTAACTTTTGAGCCCTTTTGAACTACTTCAATAGTAATAAGTTTGATAATCATTGTAAGGTGTTGGGGCCTTCTTGTCTATGTGTATGAGCCATCTTGGCACGAATTGCCTTCGTCAAATGTGAAATTGTATAATTGTTTGGATTTTCAACCATTGCATAAAATGTTTTATGCTCTTTTGTCTGGTGTACTTGTACTCGGATGAGGTTATGAAATCTACGTACTATCAAACTTCCAACAATTCTAAATTTGACTAGATGAACAGTACAACACTATGTTATACTTAATTTGACAACATAGTAATGGGACTATTGCGATGATATTGTTAGCAGCAGCATAAGAAAGAAACCGACTTGTTGCATATTTAACCTGTCTATGCATTTTGTGGCTATGATGAACGAAAAAACAGTAGCGGGGATCCCCCTAGCTTGAGCATTTTGCCATTTTGGTTGGCTGATCTCTTCAACATCACAACTTTCAGACAATGAACTTCAAGGTCTAGGATGCATTGGAATATAGGGATTTCATTTTTATGGAGCTATGATGAACAAAAACATATACGTTAGTTGTGATAATTAAATCAAGGGACCATTTTAGCTTTGATGATGATCACTCCGAGGCAAATAAGTCCATGCCACATAATAAGAATATGACTCCATTATAGGCCAGGACCTATGGCTAATGCAGCTGCTAGCTAGCTAGATAGCTAGCATTGAATTGACAACATTTTGATCCCATGGTGTTTGCTAACAATTATGCTGATTTGAAACTAGCAAACTAAAAGATATATCTTGATTAGAAAATTTGCTTAATTAACCCTTTAACTTGTAAATTCATAGTGATGAATGACATTGGTTTCTTGTTTAATTCTTGAAACTTGCTACTTTTATGTATGTACAAGTTTTTGGTGTATACTTTTGAGTGAGTTTGTTGGTGCATATATATGACAATCATGTCTTGAAGAAATTTGTGTTTTTTCATTCATAATTGTGTAATGAAATCAATTCTTGGAGTTGGAGGCATCATCATGTGCCTGTTGAAAGTGATCTTTTGAAATGTTGATGTGTGGATAATAAGGAATCAATAGGGTTACTGGCTAAGATGAAATTATAAGGTACTTGAATTCAAAAATTGCAGGCTGAATATTAGTTGTGAATTGATTGAAGAAGGGATTGATGGTTTGCTACAACTTTTAAGGTTTGTCTGGGGCACAATTTTCTCCAACTTGCTTAATGAAGTGTTGATTTGTGTTTACTTTTAAGTCTAATGTTTATGTTTTGCATCTTTTAGTTAGAAAGGCAAAAATATTCAAGAGTCTTTGTCTACATAGTACTACCTACCATTTGACAAGACTCTTCCGTTTCCTTAGAGGTTAGCATATAGATAGGTACGAACCCGTATTAAATGGGATTGAAAAAACGGACAAGTATTCATATATACTACTTTTGTTAAAGTATATGAAGTTTAAGGATCACTTAAATTTGTATAGGTAATTTTAAGGATCAAAGGTGATTTTTTTTTAGATGAGTGATCAAATGGAAACAATAGGTCAATTTAGAAGGTTTTTTTCGAAAATGAATGATGAAACAAAAATAATACGTCAACTTTAGAGAAAGGTTGAATTTTTTGTATTATTTAATGTATGTAATATTATTTATAAATGTAATAAGTGTATTTTTATATAAAAGTGAAACCCTTATAAGGTTAGGGAAAATCAACATAAATGTCCCTCACATATTGGCTCTTAAGCAATTTTGTCCCTCACATTTAAAATGTAAAAATTTTATCCCTCACACTTTCAACGTGCTTAATTTGTGCCCCTCGTTCAATTTCTGTTAAGTTTTCCGTTAAAATATATCACGTGAGAAGCACATGACGTTTTCCAAGGGTAAAAAAGAGATAACACATTTTTTTTAATTTAGGGCTTTCATCACCACCTCTTTTTTTTTTTCTTTTTTTTTCCAAAGCAAAGCAAAAGATATCATAGACGTTAAGATTCAGTCAAACCACTAGATTCACCAATGAGTCATGAGCATGGTCATTACTTTAAAATTAACTGAAATTTTCCAGATTTTGGATTCACCACAGAGCAATCAATTCAAATTCTAAAGCCCATCAAGGGCAGCATGAACAGAGAGTACATGGTCAAAAACCTTACTACAGTTTTCATCACTGTAACACCAAGGATTCGTAGCAGCGCGGTTCAATCTCCGCCCAAACAACAATTAAGATTGATTGGGAATTCAGAATTAAAGGTTCTCACCAAGTATGTGCAAAAGCCGACAGAGGAAAGTACAACAAAAGCCAAGTGTTGAATTTTGAGATTAATAACGACGGCAGCTCCCACCAGATCCGAACAAGCTTAGGAGTAGCATTGCAGCACTTGATGATTTTGGGTCTGTCCTTGAGAGGAAAAAAGAGAGGCTGTTTTGTAAGCAGTGAGTAGATCGGCCGGGATAGAGTCAGCAGTGAGGCAAATCGGCCGAGTGATAGGTGAAGTCGCCGGATTGTAAGTGTACAGCCGGGATCCCGATCTGTACTAGCAGTGGCAGATCGGATCGTGCAGCCTTCGAAGTTGGGGAATTCGATCTATTCTCTTAGGTCCACCCCTTTGATCTGGACAGCTCCTGCTAGCCTCAAATCTGCCCCAAGATCGTGACTTCAAGCTCAGATCCTCCTCAAGAGACAGATTCAAAAATTCAGAGCTTGAGGCTTGCTATGAAATCCGATGCTTTCGATTAATGCAGATTGAACTGCACTTCATCATCAACTTCATCATCTTCTTGCTCTCTTCTAGTAAGAAGTGACCATCAGTTCAAATTCAAGAATTCGTTCGGTCATCCATGGCATCACCAACTATTTGGATTGGTTTTGCCAACGATTTGGAATTGAGATCGGTTTTGTTTGTGGGTTTCAATCATTGCAGTAAATGTGGGGATATGAGAGAGTTTTTTTTTTCGCTCAGAGAAACTGGAATTTTTGAGGAGTGATTGAAATTGTCTTAATGGTTACATAGGAGGTGGAGATAAAGGGGAGGAGGAGATGGAGGAGATGGAGGAGAAGGTGGAGGTGGACATGGAGGGAGGTGGTGGAAGTGGTGGCGATGACAAAATTAGTAGGAGGGGCGATGACAAAGCTAAAAATAGAGGAGAAAAAGGTAAAAATAATTAAAATACGTATTTTTTGTCTAAAAAAAACCTCATGTGCTTCTCACGTGATATGTTTTAACAGAAAACTTAACAGAAATCGAACGAGGGGCACAAATTATGCACGTCGAAAGTGCGAGGGATAAATTTTTTACATTTTAAACGTGAGGGACAAAATTGCTTAAAAGTCAAAATGTGAAGGACATTTCTGTTGATTCTCCCAAAAGTTTAATGGGCTTCACTCACCCTAAGTTATTTTACACTATTTAACATCATCAACACTTTTCTTGGTTATTTCTTGGTCTTTATTCTGAAAAATGAAAAAAAAAGGTCAATTCTTAGTTCTTTTAGTTGTTAAATTTAAATAAATAATTTTTTATTCCAAAAAGCAACACTTTTTTGAGTTATATTGAAAATTAAATCATTACTTATTAGCACTATAATTTTTTCTCCAACATAATCAATTAGGATAAAAAAACATTTCCTTTTTGTTTTTTGTTATTTTCGGATTATTTTTCCTCCCTCCAAAAATTAAAACTTGTTTTACTTTCAGTGCGGGTAAGAGCCCGCTGACCATGAACATGAGGCTCAACCGCCACAGCCTGCACATACTCCGCCGCCGGAACCACTACCGCTGCTTCGCCACCAAATACAGCGGAAGAGTAGTGGTAGAGAACGACAACGGCCGTTCATTCGCCGTTGAAGTTGACAGTCCTATTTCGCAAATCGACGTGAGAGGCTATCCACTCCCCCGCCGCGACCTCATTTGCAGGGTCGTCAATATCCTGCAATCACCGTCCTCAAAGTCATCATCGTCGGACCTCTTCATCGATCTCTCCGAATACTTCGAAACCCTGAACTTAAAAATTACTCCTTCTGAAGCCTCCGAAATCCTAAAATCCCTAAAATCCACTGCCCTTGCTCTGAAATTCTTCAAATTTTGCAGCTCGGAAATTCCCAATTTCCGCCATAATTCCTTCACTTACAACCGAATTCTCCTCATCCTCTCAAGAGGGTATCTTCCCAACCGCCTCGACCTAGTCCGGCGGATTATGGACGAAATGGATCAGTCCGGAGTGCGTGGCAGCATCTCCACCGTTAATATACTGATCGGGATTTTCGGAGCTGGGGAAAAGGATGGAGGAGCTGAGGAATTGGCGAGGTGTTTGAGGTTGGTGGAAAAATGGGAATTGAGGTTGAATTGCTATACGTATAAATGCCTTCTTCAAGGGTATTTGAGATTGAATGATTCGGATAAAACGTTAAAAGTTTATGAAGCAATGAGGAAGCGAGGGTATAAGTTGGATATATTTGCGTATAATATGCTTCTTGATGCCCTTGCCAAAGACGAAAAGGTACGATTTTGAACCTTCTTTGCTTCTATTTTGCATCTGTTTCGTGATAATCTTTACACTCTGGAGGTTTTATCTTCAGTTTTCACCAATACAAAGGAAACGTGGTTGTACTGTGTCATCTGAGCTTGGGTGATGAATAGTTTTTGGAAATATGTGTGTTTTTGATTTTGAACTTGAGCTAAAGTTTTAGCTTTAATGAGTGAAAGTCTATAACATGTCCCAGTGTGGTGCTTGCAGCTGTTAAGTTCTGTGTGGGAAGTTTAGTAGGAGTTGGGCTATTGAGCTGTTAATTCACCTATTGTGTACTTTGAATTAACCCGTAAAGCATCTTGCGAGCATCAACTGATGCAATCGTAATTTGGTTTCTTACATTGTCAAAAAATAGCAACTTGAAAAGCTATAGTTACATTAAGAATCACCACAGCTAGAAATGGAAGAACATAAACTTGCAAAATATCTAATTGTGTGTTTATGAAATCTTTATGTTGGGACATGTTCGATAATGAGTTGATAACTTGCTCTTGCTCTTGCTCTTACCTGCTGTCGAAAAAGTCTGATATGTAGCATATCTTAGCAGGTTGACCAGTCTTTCAAGGTTTTGGAAGACATGAAACAGCGGCACTGTGAACCCGATGAATATACATACACAATATTGGTAAGAATGACTGGAAAATTAGGAAAGACAAATGAATCACTGGCCTTCTTTCAGGAAATGCTATCGAAGGGTTTTTCACCAAATTTAATTGCTTACAATACTATGATCGAAACTCTGGCTAAGAGCCAGATGATTGACAAGACTCTCTTTTTATTTTCTAAGATGGTTGAGAATAATTGCCAGCCCAATGAATTCACATATCATGTCATTCTTAGTGCTTTGGCTGCAAAAGGTCAGCTTGGTAGACTCGATGAGGTGGTGGAAATATCAAGTAAATATATGAACAGGTCAATTTATGCTTATCTTGTGAGAACCTTGAGTAAACTAGGACATGCAAGTGAAGCCCACAGGCTGTTTTGCAACATGTGGAGCTTCCACAATAAGGGAGACAAGGATGCTTATATGTCCATGTTAGAGAGCTTGTGCCATGCAGGGAAGATGACAGAGGCAATGGATTTGCTGTGCAGGATGCATGAAAAGGGTATAAGTACAGAGACCTTCATGTATAACACGGTCCTATCTGCTCTTGGAAAATCAAAACAGATTGCTCATATGAGTGATCTATTTGGCAAAATGAAACAAGATGGTCCTTCGCCGGATGTCTTCACTTACAACATTTTGATCTCTAGCTTTGGCAGAGCTGGAAAAGTTGAAGAAGCTGTCAAAATCTTTGAAGAGCTTGAGGACAGCAATTGCAAACCTGATATCATATCCTACAACTCATTAATCAATTGTCTTGGTAAAAATGGAAATATTGATGAAGCACACATTAGATTAAGAGAGATGCAAGAGAAGGGTTTGAATCCTGATGTCGTCACTTATAGTACCATTATAGAATGTTTTGGTAAGACGGATAAAATTGAGATGGCTTGTCAATTGTTTGATGAGATGCTCACAGAAGGCTGTTCTCCAAACATTGTGACATACAATATCCTACTTGACAGTCTTGAGCGCTGTGGAAGGACTGCAGAAGCAGTGGATTTGTATGCCAAACTTAAACAACAGGGTTTAACACCAGATTCAATAACTTATTCTATCATTGAACGATTGCAAAGTGGTTCAAATAAGCCTTTTAGAATACGGAGGCAGAGTCCAATTACTGGTTGGGTTGTCAGTCCATTGAGGTGATGGAAAAACAAATTGATTCACATAAGACTTTTAGGACTAGGAGGGAAAAGCTAATTGCTGTTGGGGTTATTAGTCCCGTAAGGCGATGGAAATACAGATATGAAGTCTAACGAAAGGCTGAAAGTAGTTGCTGCTTTGCTCTCACCACAAGGCTGTTCCCCTTGCTGCCAAGAGGTAGGTAGATTATTTTCACACTGAAAAGTTGCATAAAGATTGTACGCAAATGAAATATCTTTTACTGGCATTAAAGATTAAAGGTGCATTACTGGGATAATAGAGTTCTCTTGGTCTGTTATAGTTACTATTCCTGTTTAAGTCGGTGAATATTTTGTGTAATTTATAGCACGAGTGAGAAATGAGGTCTAATAATAGTTCTATATGGCTGCAAGCAGAACGTAGTGAAATACCCCAAAAGGGCAACCAGTGTTGAGAACAAAGACACGGAGAAACGAGTTGCTAGCTTTAAAAAGTGTTGGCAGGATGGCACGCAAGGAAGCAGATATTGCATGGAGAAGACAAAAAAAGTTTTGCACAAGTCCGCAGAATTTTACAGCCAAGTGAGGGTTTGTTTCCAAGTATCTTTGGCACAAGACATATATTACTGGATAATATTTACACTTTGCAGCACCGCAAATTAGCCCATATAGTCCTAAAGTGTACAACGGTATGCATGGACACAGAGCAGGCCTATGCAGGAATTCTGTGATGTTATCTCGTCCCTTTTGGTTCAACAAGTACAGTGATCTAGTCTTCAGTAATATTTCTAGATTGATCACAGAATCCTATCTTGGGACCCTTTTTGTTCCTAGGTAAAAACATAGAAAATGAAGATGTTTTCTCTATTGTTTTAGCAGTTGACAGCCCAGTTGAGACCCTCTTGGTTACTGAGGTATACAACATTCATCTTGGAGATGTTGTCTTTCAACTGGAAGGTCTTAGGAAGGAGGTGTTTTGGAGCCAAATGAATGGAATGGAGTCTTTGCACTTGGAGCACATAACTAAAGAATGTAATGAAATCTGGTCATTGAGGATTTTATAATAATCTGTTGCCAATAATAATTACATTCTTCAATATTTCGTCTTTTATCCTTAAATGTGTGGCAATATACATATGTCTAAGTTTGATTATAAGAAGCATTCAGATTGCAAGACAATGCCTTCTATGTCATCTAAGGTTCAGTCTACAATTTGATGTGTTCATAAGATCTCTGCTAGATGCGTAGAGGAGGTTCTGATTGCATATTGTGCAATTTAGGTTCAGTTGCTCTAATCTACCATTTCAGATCTTTTGTTTTATTTCATGTTCATTCTCTGATTTATAATACTTCTTAGAATAAGTGGGATGAGAGTTCCACCACGTCAGACGCAGTCGTCCTCAAAATAGCATTAATTGCTTCTCTAAATGGAATGTCTTAATTGTCTTAATTAATATAATCCATTCCAAAAAAAAAACTAATTTTCTTTCCTTCATGCGAGTTCCTATCTTTTTCAAATATTCCTAACGCTTAAAAAATCAACCTAATGACGTTATTTGCATATTTAATAGTCATCTGACGTGTTTTTTCCTATCCTTACCTTAATTGACGTGATTTGCGTATTTAATTGTTAGGTTTTGTCTCTTCTCTATTTTAATCTCTGCCGTTCTCTTTTCTCCATTTTTTCTCTCATCTCCTCTTTTCTCAAGTTTACACCTTTAAATCAACAAGAGAAGTTAACAATGTTGGACTCAACCTCAAATCAACAAGAGAAGTTAACAATATTGGATTCAACTTCCAATCGATTGATTCAGGATGCAAGGTTTTCCAATTCTTCACTATTGGCTGCCCGAACAGAGAAGTTTGAAGGTTTTATTTAAAATTGTATTTTTTGATAGTGAAAGTGAAAGTGAAAGTGAAAATTTTGATACAATAATTAGACAAAATTTCTTTAAAATTGTATTTTTTTTTGGCTCAAATGGAAGAAATCTACATAATGACAAAAATACATACACTTACAAAGTTGAATAATGTTTTTGTCAAAAAAATGTTGGATAACTAAAACATGGATTTGAAAGAAATTTAGCCAAACTTTTGCTATTTAAAATTTAATTTTCTGTAAAAAGTCATCAGCTTTTAAATTGTTATCTGAACCTACAAATTTTTTAAAAGAATTTAATTTTGCTAATCTAAAAATAATTTCAATAAAGAAAAATTATAGTGGGCACATTGCTATCGCACACTGTGCGGTGATACGCCACCTAGTTTTATAAATATATGCCACGTATGTTTAACTAAAACACTAATTAGTGATTAGTGAATCTTAAGAATAAATGTTTTTAAACGTGTTTATATTTATTAAAACACAAAATGAAATGAAAGATGTATTGGGCTAATCGACGCAGATGTTTAATTATCCAATCCTTGTGTGTAACAAAATGCTTGACTAAAACATAAGTGTAGGATAACAAGCTTTAGGGATGGGTAAAGAAATCAGCATTGACTCTTAAAAATGAATCTGACTCTCAATGACCATTCAACATATATTAATGTGCAGTATCTCAATAATTCTCATTACAGGAAAATTAAAATGGGATTAAAACACATTAATCTCACTGATCAGAAAGATGAGCGTCCAATAAATATTCACGAGTCCAACGAAATTCTCTCTAGTTTATAGATATGCAATTTCGCTACGAATTTATTGGGCCTTGAAATATCTAGCGTTCCCGGTAAGCTTTCATTTTGGTGCGCTATAGTATACGTTTTGGCGCCTCTCTTGTCTTTTGAAATACAGCACAAACTTCTCTTTTTCTCTTTGTTTACTTACCTCAGAGTCAGCCCCATTTCTGTTCAATTCCACTCTCCCCGTCTTTGTCCCTCTTTCTCTGTCTGAGCACAACAGCGACAATGGAGCAGCAGAGAAACCAGAAAACGGTGCAAGAACAACACGATGAACTTGAAGACGTTCAGCATGGCCCTTTCCCTGTTGAACAACTTCAGGTTTTGATGCCATTGCCTCTTTGCAATTGGGGAAAAAAAAAAAACTAAAAATAAAAACAAAAACCCAGTTCCCGTAATTGGTTAATTAAAATTCTAGCCTTTTGGTTTCTTTCAATGGCATGCTCAAATGGGTTATCTTTCAATTTGTGAAAAAGAGTTTCTTTATTGGGATTTTAGGTTTTTTCAGCCTTTTTCAGTTGTATTTTCAAATGGGTTATCTTTCAGTTTGTGGAAAAGGGTTTTATAGTTGCCAAGATTTGGATTAAATTTCCTCGCTTTTATGCATGATTTTAATTGGATATTACCTTTTTTCCCATACTAATTAGCTGTAGTTCCTTAGTTGTGATCAGGGTTTAAAGTGGCTTTTGATACTAAGACCCAATTAGTTGGTTCTGAATGTTTTTTCTCTGTCTGACTAGTAGTCTTTCGATTAGCTTTTCAGATTATGTTCAAAACCCTAGGTTTACAGTCTGTTTTGTATTGGGTGAAATTATTTTTTATTTGTTTTTCTAGATTGTCAAATGTAGCCCTTCAATTTTGTTTCATTTCTTACTTCATTAATTGCTGTTGGTATAGAATGGGTCTTTGGCTTATCTGTTTTTTGTAGTGTATAATATTTCTCGTAAATAATAATATAGGGCATCCATATTGTTGAAAGTACCTGGATTTTCTGTTGTTGATCTCCGGTTAGTCATTGATTTTCTTGGGGCATTGTTACCGTTTATGTGTTTGGTGCATTTCTGTACAAATCTGTCGCACGTTTGTGGAATTGTACTGGGCAGACGAGAAGCTTTAAGCAGAGACCATTTTCTCAGTTATGCCTTTCTTTTTACAACCTGAGTTTTGTTTCTGTTATGCTAATTGTTGCAGGTTGTGAAAAAAGATTACTCCGATGTTTTTGCAATTTATATTGCTATTATTAGGTGAAACTAGCCTGCAACATGAATATAGCCTAAATCTATTGCTTATGAGTTAATGCTCTTTTATTGTTGTTTTTCCACTCGAAGGCATCTGGAATTGCTGCTATAGATATAAAAAAGCTTAAAGACGCTGGCCTATGCACAGTTGAATCTGTTGCATACTCCCCAAGGAAGGAGCTTCTGCAAATAAAAGGAATAAGTGACGCTAAAGTCGATAAGATAATTGAGGCAGGCAAGTTGATTCTTTCTAAACATTGCCTGCTGACTGCTGCTCATTTTCATGCTTGCGTTTATACAATAATGAGAATACTACGACTGTGAATGTAGTTTGGTTGCAAACTTGCATATCATGGATTTTGAAGTGAGTTCAGTTGTTCATCTGCAGCTTCAAAGTTGGTGCCTTTAGGTTTCACCAGTGCCAGCCAACTTCATGCGCAGAGACTAGAAATCATACAAATAGCAACTGGGTCAAGAGAACTTGACAAGATCTTAGAAGGTAGTTAAGATATATCTTAGTTATAACTCTTTTAAGACTAGCAAACTAACACGATCAGGACTTCACAGGAGGAATTGAAACTGGATCTATTACAGAGTTATATGGGGAGTTTCGTTCAGGAAAGACTCAACTATGTCACACTCTCTGTGTCACTTGCCAAGTAAGATAACTATATTTTACTCTACAGCACACATTTTGACTCATATATGCAAGCAAAAATTTTCCCGTTTTAGAACGTTTTGTGGTAATAAATGGAGCATAACTGATGTGTGCAGCAAAGTGATGTTGAATTGCATTAGTTTTCATTTTCTCTGCATAACATAGGCCTCAGATGAAAACAAATGCAGAATCCAATGATCTTTGTTAAACCAACTTTTTTCGCTTATAAATGATCAAGTTTGTAAAACCTTCATGCTTGCTTGCAAAATTCTTTTGTTCAGTCTTGAAGGTTTTATTTTGGTTATTTTAAAATCACTTGCGTTTACTTGGGTGTTGCAGCTTCCACTAGATCAAGGGGGTGGTGAGGGGAAAGCAATGTACATTGATGCTGAGGGAACATTCAGGCCGCAGAGACTTCTACAGATTGCAGACAGGTTTTTAAAATAACCTCGAGATAATGAAGTTCTATTTCAATTTCTTCAGTTTAATGCTTTTAAGTTCTTGTTCTTTGTTGCAGGTTTGGGTTGAATGGTGCTGATGTTCTGGAGAACGTGGCCTATGCTCGAGCATATAACACTGATCATCAATCCAGGCTTCTTCTTGAAGCAGCTTCGATGATGGTGGAGACCAGGTATTCTGTTGTCTCATTTTGTTGCTGCCTAAAGCGATTTCCTTGTTCTTTAAACTTTAATATTTTGCTTTCTACTCTTCTTGCTCAACTTACAATAGAGTCCTAGGGGAAATGTTTGCTATCCTGTTAACAGTTTTAGCCTGCCTACTTTAACTAGTTTTTCATGTTGTTAATATTTGTTGCTCAAGGCTTGATCATGTTTGAAGTACTTTAGTAGATATATGTCATCAGATTTTATGAAAGTTTAAAGCCAAATTGATTTCCTGTTCTGATGTTACAGATTTGCTCTTATGATAGTAGATAGTGCTACTGCCCTATATAGGACAGATTTCTCTGGCAGGGGAGAGTTGTCAGCCAGGCAAATGCATCTCGCAAAGTTCCTGAGGAGCCTTCAGAAATTAGCAGATGAGGTAGTCCTTCACCCATTTCCATGTTATGTCAGTTCAGTCTTACTCTTAAAATCAGCTCTAGTTGAAGTTTTGAAGAACCTTTTTTCAGGCAACATTTTGTGTCTGATAATTATGGTTCCTCCTCCTATGTTTGCAGTTTGGTATAGCTGTCGTGATTACCAACCAAGTTGTGGCCCAAGTGGATGGTTCTGCAATTTTCGCTGGTCCTCAAATCAAACCCATTGGTGGTAACATTATGGCTCATGCTACAACAACAAGGTTGGTATACGCTTCAAGTAATATATATATGTTGATAATAAATTGCAGAAAACCAACATTTCTTATCCCGTTTATAGGCTTGCTCTTAGGAAGGGAAGAGCAGAGGAACGCATTTGTAAAGTAATAAGTTCTCCATGTTTAGCTGAGGCCGAAGCAAGGTTTCAAATTTCTCCAGAAGGTGTAACTGATGTGAAGGATTGATTTGCTCAAATAATCAATGTAAATGACTTCTATGGTTTTTTCTTTTTTCTTTTTGTTTAGCATTTATGAATTTTTTTTAGTAATAGTTACAGTTTCTGAGACTTTTGAAGGTCTTTTTGCGAAAAAGATGTGTTTTGTATCTTTTAGTAGTGAATCAATTTACAAGAAGGCACATACAGTAGACCAGTTTTGCCCGAGAGGAAGGAGCAAAATCACGATTGATACAGCTCTGCTCTTTCTTGGTGCAAATTTCCTTTGTGTCATTACAAAATGTACACCTTGCAAATTTTGTTTTGTAATGTAACTGCAGTTTGCCATTTGTAGCATAAAACAGTGTAACATGAAGCCCCTTGAAAGCAAAACACACTCAAATAAGCAGGAAATACTAGTATCGTTTTGTGCCAACATACTTGGCAACACTAGAAAAAACTTTGTTAGGACTAATAGTGTTCATTTTGATCAAATGCAATGGTCACCAGGCCACTCGCCTGTATAGCGTTCTGAAACTATTGCTTCCCAATTCCTGAATGTTCTTATTATCTGGGCAAGCAGTGCTCGCTATGGAGATCTGCTGGTACACAGCATCGATCGTGATTAAATCCGTAGTTCTTACTTCTCATCCGAGAATATAGTGGCGGTATTTTTCAGCATGGAAAGAAATTGCTACCAAGGCCACTGGCTCTGCAATTCTTAGTCCATCTCCAAACCATGGTTCCCAACCAATCTCGTAAGTTCTCTGCATCCCTTGCATTGGAATGCTTCATCAAGAATGATATATCCCTTGCACAGAAGCTTGATTAGAAGCAGCTCTAGTAGTACTTTTTGCAAGGTATAATCTTATAATTAAATTGGTTTTTGTACAAAATCAACACTTTCAATTCATGGAACGTCCCTCGAAATCTTTTTTTCTTGGAATTTGGCATTCAATGTGATGATGCACGAAAACTTTGGCTAAGAGCCTTCAAATTAGTATTAGCAAGGAGGATGGACAGCATTTTAAGGAGAAAAAAACAACATTAAAGATTGAATGAATTTAACAGATTTAACGAGAAAATAGTGCATTGTTATGCATATTTTTGGCTTGCCCATTTTAGCATTTAATGCAACCAAAAAAAAGTTGTTTTTTTAAAAAAAAAAAAAAAAGGATGGGCTAAATATCTCTCTATTTTCTTTTCCCTTGTTTTGAGGTATATTAAAAATCACTCAAATGCTCAAATTAAAGTCAATACTAATTTGTCAACACAACATAAATACAGGAATGCCAGCAAACAAACAAACAACAAATAAAATGAAAGAAATGTCCAAACGGTGATGCACATGGTACAACTATTTCGTAAATCTGAGTTTTATCATCTTTTGAGTAAACTCCACGACACAGGTAGCACAGTGGTGCTCTTTTTCTTCTTCCCTCTTTCTCAGATTTTAATTGTTAATAATATGCATTTTGTTTTTGTGGGTTTTAACTAAATTTTTGCACGAACAAAATTTGCTGCAGACGAGAGAATTAAATGGCGGCAACGAATGCGACGCCGCCAAAAGTAAGCGTTGCACTGCCGAAATCTGGCGCCGTTTCTAAAGGTTACAACTTTGCTTCAAATTGGGAAAACGTAAGTCTCAATTGCTTTTTCACCTCAATTCTTGCAGTCCCAATTCAGTTTTTGTGCTGAATTGTTTATTTTCCTTGCAATTATGATTCACTTGTTTGGCTTGTGATTTAGATCTAATATAGAAAAGGATAAAATTTGGATCTTTACACCGCACATTGTCATTCTGAAGTGATTTTCCAATGAATTGAATGCGGGTTCCGTTCACTTTGCACATGGGATTATTCATGAGCAACAAACAATGATGGGCGATAAGATGAACTTGAACAACAATGATTTCATGAGATGTAATTCAAATGCGAGAGTAATGGCCAAATTTTTGCTTCATCCACTGAATAATCAGACCCCAAGAAACCTCCCTTTTATCTTTTGATCTGGATAAATGCGCACTTTTTAATTTTACAGAACTATTGGTTTTTCCTTGGTTCTATGTCCCTTGTTTCAAAGTTCACTCCATATCCAAATTATGTGGCTTTTGAGATTTGGGTTTTTTATTTTCGTTTTTGAATCTTTTCCCTGTTCACAGAACGCTCCATTGACAGAACAACAGCAGGCAGCAGTACAAGTCCTTTCCCATGCAGTTGCTGAACCACCATTTCCACTCAATCTAGTGAGTTTACTGATGCTTTAATGAATCTTTCTTTAGGCATTTTTTTCTCTTTTCATTCTCTGTAATCAAAGAACATTCTTTGCTTTGAAGTCCCCAGAGCATGTCACAGGAGGGGATAATGGGCTGCCCATTTCGACAAAGCACGATAGAGTTGAAGATTCTGGCACCATTGAGACTGTCCTGGTCAATACCAACCAGGTGAGAGTCATCCTCTCCTTCCCATGTGCACATTTTATAGTGCCAAATTGCATTTTTGTTTCATTTTCAGAAAACTTAGAAGGTATGCTTTATGTGATAACATTTATATCAGCCATATATATTGCAACTCTTGTATGCATGTGTAGTTATTTTGGCCAATGGGTGATTGAAAACTTTTAAGTTTTTGAATTTGCTTAAAATTGGGTTGCCTGTTCCTGAGATAAGGTTTTGTGCTAGCCTCTGTTTGAAAACCATTTCTTGGAACTTAGTTGTTTTTTATTAATTTTTTTCATCTTATGTTATTGTTGTTGTGCTCCGTTTCCTTTTCTGCTGTATGTTATACTGGTAGGATTGGACTAGAATGATCGTGTGACTGGCAAAAGTTTAGAATAACAAGATCTACTTAGAGCAGAATATCCACATATAACTGTGTGCATATATTGTTAAACTCCTGAAATTCTATCCTTTATTTAGATTTATCATTCAGTTGACCACCTCTTCTTCTACTTATTGTGTACAGTTTTACAAATGGTTTACGGGTCTTGAAGCAGCCATGAAATCAGAGGTCAGTATTGTCTTCCTTTGACATGCTTCATTGTAGTTTTAATGATCACGCCACTGTACCTAATTGTTTCCTGTTTTAGACAGAAGAAAAGTATCAGCACTATGTGAACAGCTTAACAGAGCAGATACAGACATGCGATGGTATACTTAATCAGGTAAAGTAATATGCTTTAATAAAGAAATGTTTTCTGTTTCCTTTGCTGGTTCGAATAAATGACTTTAATTTATTTATTGCTGATTGATTGAATATCTCAAATAAACTGCTTTACCTCCAGTTGGATGAAACTCTCGAATTATTCAATGACCTACAGTCACAGCATCAGGCTGTAGCAACAAAGACTAAAACTCTTCATGATGCATGTGACAGACTGGTAAGTTCTTCCTTCTTCTTAGCATTTAATGTACACCAATCTTAGCTAAAGTAGTTTCTTTGTAATGCTTTTACATCTCAAAATCCATAGGAAGGATGTTTAGTTGACATGACAGTTGACGAGGGTTTGAAATCTTATGATTTTCAGTTTGGCATTATGATTTTTATTTGCACTATTCTTAATGAGTTGGTTTCTGATCATTGATTTTCATCTCTAATTGTGTACATGTGCCTTTATGTTGTCAATATGATATGCTAATAGGAAGCTACATTTTTTTTTCTTTATTTATAGGACATTTTGTGTTTCTTTTATTTTTGGTTTCTGCATTTTAAGCTCCATTCAGAGAAGTTTGTCTTGCAAATCGAAAGGAAGATGATGCTTTAAATTTCTAGAAGTGGGGCATGATATATTGAAAACATGTGTGTAGATAGAATATGATGGCAAAATATGATCCATATAGCAACCCCACATAGTGGAATGAAGGCTTAGTTATTGTTCTGTTGTTGGGGCTCGATATACTTTATTGCTTAAGTTCTTCAGTTTGTTTCTTGCTTGGCAGCTTATGGAGAAGCAGAGATTGATTGAGTTTGCAGAATCACTACATAGTAAGCTCAACTACTTTGATGAATTGGAGAATGTAAGATTTGCTATTTTATTTTATTTCATAGATATCTAGATGCTTGTCACCTGAAAATTCATTGTTATTTGATGTAATTGTCTTGCCAATGGATTTACCTGCTTGGAACCATTAACACATTAAACTTATTTAACATATGTATGTTCTTCTTCGATGAAACACTGGTTTTTGGAACATTTAGTAAAGCATAAATACAGAGACGATGTTCAGGATTTTAGAGTGACAAATGCACTAGTTTTTAGATGTCCCATCTTAATTAGTTTGAAGGTTGAATATCAGATAGTTCCTTTGCATGAAGCATTTATCTAAATGAGGCAGATCTATCCAAAAATTTATACAATAATCAGACATAACTAAAAACTGTTTATATAATTATATTAAAAGATTTATCAGACAACTCCTTTCTTAGAAATAAATATGTTATGATAAACACATGTTTTCTCTGTCAGTTTGCCTCTTGATCATTCGACATTCTCAGTTTGGTCATGGACATTTTTTTCTCTGGCTGTTCCTACTTCCCAAAGTCTCTAAGCTGAAGTTGTATTGTTGCCTTTGCAATTGAAATATATATTGTGTTCTCTTTTATTGATATGTATATGGCTTTGGCTATTTTATCTGAAAGCCAGAGCTTATCTCTCCTTCTATTTCTTGGTTAACAACTCCTATGGGGAAACAAAAAAGAAAACAAGGAAACAAGAAGAAAAGAAAAGGGCAGAAGTTTTGCTCTTCTTTCTAAACACTTTGTTGACTGAAATTTTGGATTCGATACTTGGCAATTTCTAGATTTTTCAGGTGTTTGCACTTTATGTTAAAGGTATTTGTTTCATGGTTAACTTGATCTACTTTTCCGTGCAGGTTGCTACAAGTTTTTACTCTCCCAACATGAATGTTGGGAATGAGAACTTTCTTCCATTGCTCAAGAAACTTGATGAATGCATATCGTAAGTAATTTTTTCAATTTGCTGATTTGAGGATTAGGTTGCCTTTCAGTTTCACGCATTGTGGTCATACCCAGCTCATTGCTCATTCAACTATGGTACTATGTTCAAAAGTGCCTGCTACCTTTTATAAAATATGGATGTTACTCTTTAATTAGCGTACCCACCAATGCCTGGTGAGGAGTTTTCAATGTGAACTAAATACACCAATTGAGGCAGGAAATGTGTTTTGGAGAGTTCAGACCATGACTGCATGGACATATATTCGTTGTTTATTGCGCAATGATGTTACTGGATTATCCTTTTACTCTATTCTAGGTCACAGAGCTGGTTGGAAGGACTTTCTTAATTCATGAATGTCCTCCTTTTCAAATTCAAATGTTGTTACTTTCCTTTTGGGAATGCTAATTGTGGTTTTGTTTCTATGTGATTAGATATGTTGAAAGTAACCCACAGTATGCAGAGTGCAATGTTTACCTGGTCAAATTTCGGCAACTACAGGTACATTTAAATATTACACCTATTTTTGTAACACAAATGCACCACATGCAAACCATTTCAGCTCTTTTCTTTAAATTTTGTGACCAAAAGCAAATGTTCTTGTTGCATATTTTGACAGTCTCGTGCTCTTTCGATGATTCGCTCTCACATTCTTTCCGTTCTTAAAAGTGCTTCTTCTCAGGTAAACTTCTTTTAAGGGTTGTGTTTCATTTGTTATGTCTAATTTAAGTTTAGTGAGTTGGTTGATGAATTTGGTGTCGCCGTAGGTTCAAGCAGCTATCCGAAGCAGTGCTAGTGGCAAAACAGCTGTTTCTGAAGGTGTTGAAGCATCTGTTATTTATGTTCGCTTCAAGGCAGCGGCAAATGAGGTAAGTTTCACCCCCACCCCTTTATCAATTTTTATCCTTTAAAGAGTAAATGCCAAGCTAGAAGTTTGGAGGAAGGCATTAGAATCGAAAGTTTCACGACAAGTAAATTCAAAACTGAATGCATAGAGTGCCACTTTAGTAATCATAGAAGTAGCGATAGGATAAGTATGACAATTGGTGGTAATGAATTAAATGCATTTAAAAGTTTTAAATTGTTAGGATTGATCATTAAAGAAAATGGGAGAATTGATAAAGATGTTACACACAACATTCAAGCTGATTGGAACAAATAGAGATACTTTGTGATCGTAGACTATCACTGAAATTGAGGAAATTTTTTTTTATAAAAACGCCATAAGATTACTGATGTTTTATGAATAAAGCATCAGAATGTTCGATGACTAAATATGAAAATGAACAAAAAATGAGAATGTTGAGATGTACATGAGAACACATTCGATTAGATAGAATAAGTAATGAATACATTAGAAAGAAAGTAGAGGTACCTCTCATAGATGAGAAATGAGAGAAACACGTTTAAGATGGTTTGAACATGTGCCTAGAATACCTTTAGATGTCCCAATACGGTAGAAAATAGAGAACTATTAACTCAAATTAAAAGGGGAAGGGGAAGACCAAAATGGAGTTGGAAAGAAACTATTAAAAAGGACTTGTCATACTTAAATATAAATGGAACCATGTGTATAGATCGAACACAATAGTGACATATGATCCATATAGCTGAACCCACATAGTAGGATAAAGGTTTAGTTTTTGTTGTATTAATTTTTATTCCTTGCACTTTATGACAACCTATTCTGTGAGCAGGATCAATAGATCGTATCAACAGCATGCTTATATTTTGCTATTTCAATTTTAACCATTTTCAGCTTAAACCAGTGTTGGAAGAAATTGAAATCAGAAGACCTAGGAAAGAATATATCCAGATTCTTGCAGAATGCCACAAGCTATATTGCGAACAGCGTCTCTCCTTGGTAAGCAGATAGTTTACTTTTTTAAGTATTTCCTGCATTTTTTTCATTCATTTAAGATTTCTTATTCTTCTTTCAATTTCCTGTTTGTTTCAAATTATGTAGGTCAGAGGCATAGTGCAGCAACGGATATCAGAATTTTCAAAGAAAGAAGAATTGCCATCACTGACCAGATCAGGATGTGCATACCTAATGCAGGTACTCTGGAGTTCAGTCATATGCTTTCTTTGACACTTCTATATTTTCTTGGTTGTCCTTTGCAAAAGGAATGTCAAGTGGTGAATGTATGAATGCATACATTCATACATTGGATCTGTATACTATGTATTGGTGAATGTATGAATGCATGATAAATGGATTTAGGGAATTTGTTTATAGGTTAGGTTGGTAAGTTGAAGATTTACTAGTTGCTTTAGGACTATACAGGATGTCTTATTTAGTACGTCAGTATTGTTGTAAATGAAAAATTATTGAATTGGGCATGAAATGTGAAATTTTTGAGTCATGGAAGGTACCAAAGATTAGGATCACTTATTCTCTGATGTATTAAACTGTCTGCGTTGCATCCTAGGAAAGAAGAGATATAGATGTTTATCTTATACCTTGAACATTTGAACTGCAGGTATGTTTGCTCGAACATCAACTTTTTAGCCACTTTTTCCCTTCATCATCGGAAGATATTTCAAGCTTGGCTCCTTTGACAGATCCTTTGTGAGTTGTCTGGCTAGCCATGCAGGATCTATTTGCATCTTTATTTTCTTTTCCCCAAATTGCTCCTCTTTCCCCTTCCAAGTCCCTGGCTAGATTTTTGTGGCAAATATTTTGTTAATAATATTTTCAGTTGATTTATTCTTGTTTGTCTCAAGTGCCATTATGTTGGCTTCTGTTCTTAGGTTTGAAACCTGCTAACTCTAAAGTTAAGCTTGAAAATTAATGATGGCAGAAGCTTAAAACGATAACCTATCAGAAAGAAATTTTCATCTGCCTTATTTAGTAGGACTACGTATAGGCTTTTTCAGTAGCTGTTTGTGTTATTGGATTTTATTATTTTACGTGGACTGCTTTTGGCTGCTGTTCCATAGTTGATGCCATTGTTTTGTCCTCTTGTTGTGCAATAAATGAAAAAGCCTAATTTCTTTTGCAGTGGATTTCTGTGCTGTCTTGCAATAGGAGTCATCCAAGAAGAGTTTCTTTTTTTGATCTTCTTGTTTAATAATGTTCTTTGGGAATGATTTTTTGAGTGTTACAGTTTTTTCCAAAATAGAGTCAAGGTTCGAATTTATAGACAGTCGTCATTAGTATTATCTCACTATTGTTACATGTCCCTCTGAAAGGTGCATTCTGAATGAGTAGGAAAGTGAATATTCTTGTTGTATCTGTAAAACATTCAAGTTGTTGGCAGATAGCTTGTAACATAGGAGGTTTTTTGTGGTAATTGACATAATTAAGAGCTTATTATGGCACTGGCACTTGTTCTTATGAATCCTCATGGCATGCATAATTATATACTCTGTACATGGTATATTTCCAAGCTGACTTTTCACTTTTAATGTTTGTTCAATCAAATTGTTCTGATAATTGTTCTTTGCATTGATGGCTTTTGTAGTTTTGCTTCCACTCTTAATGTCTTGGCCCATTGACACTTAATTTTTGCAGGTGTACTTTTTTGTATGATACGTTACGACCAAAACTTATTCATGAAACAAATCTTGATGTTCTGTGTGAACTAGTTGACATTCTTAAAGTTGAGGTTCTGGGAGAGCAGCTAAACAGACGAGGTGAATCATTAGCAGGGTTGCGCCCAACTTTAGATAGAATCTTAGCTGATGTTCATGAGCGGTTAACATTTCGTGCTCGAACACATATTCGGGATGAGGTAGCTTTTGCACCTGTTATTGCTTCTTCAGCTAATTATAATTCTGCTGCAAATGATGTCGATTCAAATTGAATCTTTCATGTTTACTTTTTCAGATTGCAAATTACCTTCCTTTAGACGAAGATTTGGACTACCCCTCAAAGCTGGAGCAATCTGCAGAACAGAAAATAGAATCTACATCTGTATGTTTCTTCTTTTGGTGTTACATATTTGAATATTGGAATGCTTTTTGAGTTTTGCACATTCATTTTTCATGGTTGGTTTTGTTGTAGCGTTAAAATTCTTCAAGTTGTAAGTTTCATGTTTGATGTGCATGGATCATCAATGAATAGGTTGGCCAGACTAGATCTTTGAGGATTCTGTGTTGGTCTGTCTTACCAGAAAATTGTATATTGGTCTTTACATGGATCATGTTACCTAATTTTCTTAGTGTAGTAATTCCATACATGGAAGAAGAAGAAAGAGGGTGTGGTGGAAATATGGTTCTTGTAGACATTGTTATCAAATAATTTCATACTTTGCACTATCGTTATCTGATTCAGTTGAAGTTGTGTCATAAAGTTTGGCCTTGCTTGTCAACTCTCAGAAACATCAGTATTTATGGTTGGTTATTCCTGGTTTGGAATGATAGTGGTGTGATTTATTTTGTTCTTATTTCTGGTTTGTGAATTTTTCTACATATTTGCGTTCCTAAATTATGATCATTCTTAATGCATGAGCAACATCTAAGTTGGTAATGCTTTTTTTCTTGTATTGGAACTTTGTATTCTTTTAGCATTTTTGGATTGTTCTGCATTCTGATAATCTTGCTCTTGAGATCTGCTGAAAGAGGTTTTATTCTTGCAGTTTTAGCTGACAACTTTTTTTTTTTAATATTATTTGAACCTCCTTGCCTAAGCATTAAAGACTTCAGTAACATTTGATTTCTTTTCTCCTCATAATACCTAACTGCAGACTGATCAAAATTCAGATGTTTCTCACACTTGGTACCCTCCCTTAGAGAAAACAATATCATGTCTGTCAAAGTTGTATCAGTCTTTGGAACCAGCGGTTTTCACTGGCTTGGCACAGGTGACTGAGTTATTTGCTTACTGGACCTCTTTTCTAATCCTTGTTGACATCCCAAAACACTGATTTCCTCTGTTAACTCATGCAGGAAGCAGTGGAATTTTGCTCCATATCTATTCAAGTGAGTTACATTTGCACTTCCTTTGCTGACCTTCTTGCCTTTGAGTTCTTGGGCTTTTCACACATGACAATATATATGAATGACACAATACATGTCCTATAGCCATAATCTGACCAGGAGCCTTTTCCTGCTATAGAAAGCTAGTAAACTTGTTGCGAAAAGGTCATCCACAATGGATGGACAGCTTTTCCTGATAAAGCATCTCCTTATCCTAAGAGAGCAGGTGGTTCTTTCTTCTGTAGCTTCTTGTAAATAATGCCCATTGTTAAAACAAATTCCTAATTCTGGTGATGGTTTCCAGATTGCACCATTTGATATAGAATTTTCAGCAACATACAAGGAACTTGATTTCTCACATTTGCTGGTTAGTTACTCTGAACTGAAACTTTTGTTCTCCCTCTCTGCGTTTGAGTGTTATTCTTTGTTTTCAATCCATTCTCAGTAATAAGTTAGATCACACTACTTTCACATGCTTTAGTCCACTCCTGTGATTTAGTGTTTTCAATCCATTCTCAGTAATAAGTTAGATCACACTACTTTCACATGCTTTAGTCCACTCCTGTGATTTAGTGAAGATCTTAAACTTCGTTTTGTTGTTTAAGAGGGGAAATAGAGTTCTAATGACTACAGAAATAAGCTGGACCTATGTTGTTTCTTTTGGAAATAAGTTCATGACAAATTTGGTGCCATCGAATTTTATACGATGGCGAAATATGATCCATGTAGCTGACCCTACATATTGGGATAAAGGCTTAGTTGTCGTTGTTGATGTCTTTGTTGATCAAATTTCCTTCTTTTTGTGAAGGTTTTACAATTTTTCTGTCCTTTAATTTCTGCCTCTTTATGGGGGTTGAAGGTGTAAAGGGTGCATATTTGCAAAGGTTGCAAATGAGTTTACATGATCTAAAAACCAACCAGATTGAGATGTAGTAATTACCCGGACTATAACTAGGACTTCTGATCCCCACATAGTGGGATAAAAGGGCTTCGTTATTGTTGTTTTTGTATAACTAGGACTTCCGATATTAATGGGTAAGATACAATTCCAAACAGAGGTTGATTGGTTTTCTCAAGTTGAAAATGAGTTGCAGCATTTGCAATTGACCAAATAGAACAAACTGTTTTTATCATACAAACTTTTATGGTCTACTGTTAGAGAAAATGCGCAGTCAGTAGCTCTGGCAAATTTATTACTCCCAGCTTCTGAAGAAAATGAAGTCTTCGAACATATATTCCTTTAGTCCTTTTATGTTCTATATGCCTTATCTTAAAACTTCCAAATCTATTACGTGGAGATGATTTTGGAGTACAAGAAGTGGCAATGACTCTTCAATTTACTATTTATTGGTAACAGGATAATTTCATGATAGGTTCACAATTACCTTGTTGACATGAGTCATTTTTGCCCTCATGTATCATTTCCAGGAGCAAGTGAGGCGGATTCTTAGGGGTCAAACCAATCTGTTTGATTGGTCAAGATCAAGTTCTTTGGCCAGGACATTATCTCCACGGATTTTGGAAAGTCAAATTGATGCAAAGAAGGTACCTGCATTGCTTCTACTGTTGCATGCTGTTACTTCAAATAAACGCATTTCCTCCCATCTCTTTTATTCATGCATCTATCTTGGAGGAGGAGAAATTTTTTATCAGAAGATTTCTTTCATTTGCTTGGATATTTTAAACGTATAAAATGTGTGAATGGAGTTCTGCATTCTGTTTTTGCTTCTTTTAAGTATACTCACTACTTATGCAATTGAAAAGAGAAAAACAAATTGTTACGAGTAGGAGAAAAGGGCTATCTCTTTTCCCATACTCTTGGAGGTATAGTTTGAGTGTGTAAGTTGCCTGAAATTGGACTCAAACAGTCCAAATTTCCATACCACTAATAATTTTCAGTTAGACTAAAGCTGAATCTATCTTCTTACTAAAATAAGTTTTTCATAGAAAATCTGAATTCTCAAAATTTTATGTTACACAAATTTGACGTCTTTACCGATATTTTCAATGTTCAGACTAGCTATCTTCCTACTAAAAGGAGTTCAGGGCCTATGTCAACCTGATGCAAGTGCTCTATCCTAAGAACTCTGAGTGCTCTTGCAGATATGAATAGTCTATCCTATGAAGTAGTTAAGGCATTTGTCAAGAAGTAAAATCCAGTTAAGATTGTCAGATTCTACATTGTGTTAATTAGTAAAAGTACGTTTTTATTAGATATTCCCTTGTCGTTGTTTCTTGGAAGCGAGAAGCCCATGCTATAAGCACTTAGGCATAATGGACTTATATTTTCTAAGAGTTGCACTGAACAGACATGTATTAGTCTAAGTCATAAAGAAAACTGTGTACAACTTTCCCAGTGATAAGTAAAACCCAAAGAAGTTGGTCTGCAGTTTGGCAGCATTAGATAATTGTATGCTTGAAGTTTTTAATGTAGAGCAGTAGAGGTTGAATTATTTGATGTGTATCGGGGTAATATCTGAAGCTGAACCAATAGGAGGAGGGTTGCCTATCATGATATAGGAAATAAAGCTAAAGTTCAGTTTTCTCAAAGTCGTGTAGGTTGTACAAGTGTTTTACTGGTTTTCTGTCTGAATTTAATAGAGGTTAATTCATGTACATGCTTATTACAGTCTTCGAAGGCAATGTAATCAACAATTGAAATTTCATTTGTATGTAGGAACTGGAGAAAAGCCTCAAAGCTACATGTGAGGAGTTCATTATGTCAGTGACCAAGCTTGTTGTGGATCCCATGCTTTCTTTTGTTACCAAGGTTTTATTGACCTCGTGATTATTTACATTCCATAGAGCAAACAATTTAGAAAAGAAAAACTTTTGTTTTGCATCTTAAAATTTGAAAGATATTAGTGCTTATTTTAAGCCACAAAGTGCTAAAAGGTTATCTCAACTTGGGTTGAGTGGATGACTTAATTCCATGAAAAGGGAGTGCTAGTCTGAATGTGTGAATTATTTTCAAGTTCTGAGATCAGTCATTTCCTGAAGCATCGTCAAAGTGCATAGAGATGATAGTCTACAATGGACAATCTTAAAAAAAGGGGGTTTCTGTGTCCGGCCATCTTAGCAAAAACTTAGTGAACAGAAATAATACTATGGGACAGAAAATAAAGCACAAGTTTGCAAATTCATTTTGTAAAGACATCTCTGTCATTTATAACAAAAAACACTGACTGTAAATGTCAAATTTGTCTATGAAGGTGACAGCTGTCAAAGTTGCATTGTCGTCTGGATTGCAAGATCAAAAGATAGAGTCTTCCATAGCAAAGCCACTCAAGGATCAGGCTTTTGCCACTCCAGAAAAAGTTGCTGAGTTAATTGAGAAGGTATGTCATAGTGAATAGATTACTGTTCGTTTGCCAAATTCGTTGGTCTCAAGAAAATCATGTCTCCTAGAAATTTCTCTAGAGATTGAAGTATCACAGTGCTTGGGCTGAAGCTGCAGAAAGATGAAGCACCATAGCAGAATTGTACTAGAATATGGGCTCATCGCCAGTCTTTTTCTTAAACTGCCAGCTAGCTATTGTTGCCTACGTGTTTGCTTTGCTACCAATATTGTGGGCGTCATTTATCTTTGCTTTACACTTCGCCTATCATTAATATTGTTTGGTGCATATTTGGGACAGGTTAATGCTGCAGTTCAGAAAGAGTTGCCGAAAATAATGTCAAAAATGAAACTGTATCTACAGAACCCATCGACACGTGCAATACTTTTCAGACCAATAAAGTAAGATACTGTTTCACATCCAACATGCCAAATTTAACTTTCCAAATATATATTTGTGTGTATTTTATCTTTCTGGAGAGTTCATGGATGCTATAACTTCTGGGACAAGTCAGTGTCATCCTCTTCTGCTTAGTAGCTTCGTTCCCTCACCATTTGACCTGTATGGGGGCTGGTTTTTTGGGGTTTGGGCTGGTGGTGGAGTAGAGGAGGTGCTGGAAAATCTCACTGAGCTTTTTATGGTTTTGAGAACAGCTGGAATATTATTGTCTTCAACAAATTCCTTTTACATGTACATAGTCTATAATTGTGGTCTGTTGTCTTTTCCAACGATCTGTTGTACATAGTGATTTGAGTATTTATGCCAAAATGCTAATTTTTCATGCAGGACAAACATTGTTGAAGCACATATTCAAGTTCAATATCTTCTGAAATCAGAATACTCAAATGAAGAGGGCATTATCAATATGGTTTCTATACATGACCTGCAAACTCAACTTGACAACCTCTCATAGCATGCTTCCTGAATCCTTGGCAAAGAACCACATTGTCTTGTCCATCCAAAATTTTGACTGTTTATTTTTCAAGGGACTTTGTTTTTAATTGAATGCAAATTGCAGCCCCTGACATGCTTTTGACATTAAGGCATTGATCTGAAATGCTGTAAAAGATCCTTCGAAAATTTTTCTATCGTACATAAGACTGTAATAGGAAAAGATTGATCAGAGAAAATACTTAAAAAAGTTATAGATAAAGTTATTTCTTTAACTTGCTGTATTTAGTATGTAATTTGGTTCAAAGAACCTGGATTTATAAGAAATTTGAGCTCAAGCTTTACTAGTTCGTTCATGAAAATATCCTGTTATGTATAGTGCAATTTTTGCACGTACATAAATCTGGAGACATAGTACAGTTCTATGATTTCGCAATGTTTGGCTATATTTTGCTTCTCTTATAGGCTTTGAACTTTTGAAGGTAAGATCTTACTCTGCATGTATCATCAGCATAACTAAGGCCTGAATTAATGCCATTTAGGAAACATTTTCTGTTTTCAAAAGCCTGACAGGCCATAATGGAAAGACAGGCATCAAGAGAGTGACAGAATCCATAGTTTACTAATTTGCAATGCTTAATATGACAAGGTGAAATTAGGACCCATAGTTATGGCAAGGAAAGAAACAAATTTTACTCACAAAGCAAAAGTGTGCCTATAAATGATATTTCTCATTATTGCAGGGAATTCATTCTAGAAAAAAGAAAAAAAAATTCCAGCATGAGAAAATATCCATATCCTCCTATCCTTGGTTGTGTAAAAAATAAAGAATTTACCAGCTTTCATGGTGATACTATGAACTAACCATCTAAATTTAGGACGAAGAATGTAGGAGAGTTGTTTGGGTAAATAAAGAAAACCCAACTGTTTACTTACATCTTCCAATGCCAAGCTAAGGAAATCACATATATGCAAGTCCTTGCAAATTTTCTTGGCATAGTTCAGATTGGGAACCACTGGCAATAATTGTTGAAGAAGACCATTGATCTGGAACCATTAGAAAATATGCAGACATGGCTTTCCTGAATCTTTTCTTGTATTGAATTGGAGAAATCACTGTTGGCGTTGCGTTCTTAGGCCCCCCAAGAATGCCTGATGCCTTCACCCAGGTCTCAAGATGCTTGTCCCATGTATACTGCCTCATGAAATCAATAATCCCAAGTACTAGCTCATGATTCTCCTCATCCATACCAACTAGTAAGGAATAGTCCATTACATCTATTGACTGTAGAAGCATTCATTAAAACAGTAAATTAGAACGAAACCGAAACTGGGATTTTGGCATCAAAGCCTATGTTCGGGCAAAATTTACTGTCTGAACATTTCCGATATCAGAATGTGCAACACGTCTAGAAACCAACAAGCCAGTTATGAACTATTTTTAGAACTAAATTTGCACAAACGTGTGTCTATATGCATATCAAAAGATTATTTCCAAAGGAAACATTAGAATATGGGTCCTAGCATGGTAAAGGCAATCATTACAAGATAATGCCTGATAATAAGTGAAAATGTGCCCCCAAAGGCGATGTTGAAGGAAAGTGAGAGAAGAATTATCATGTATATTGGCTTTTCAATTCCAGTATCATAATGAACAAAAGAAATCATTCAAGAAGCGGAAATAATGTTAGTTGACAACCATCAAACTGATGAACTATGGAGAATTTTATGATTCAGATAATTCATACACAGATAATAAGAATTAATAAACAACTTACAGCAAGAAATGCAGTATCATTCCACACTGCTCTCTCCATCAACCTCTTTGCTTTGGTTCCCACAAAAATTGGAGAAGTTGGCATTGCTTCTATCAAGTTTTGATCTAGTAGAACCTTATTACTTCCGCTTGAATCTGAATTATACCGTGATCGAGAAGAACCTTTCAGGTCATATAGTCTCATGATATTTCGCTTGAAAAGAAGGTTCTCCATCACCAAAACATCCATCCTTGATTCCTTTCCCCCTTTAAGATGTTTTGATGTAACCTTCAGAACAACCAGCAGACAAAAAGTAAGCAAGGCCCGAAACAATTCTTAAATAGGTTGTGTAAAGAAAGACTACTCCAAAAACTATGAGAAGAAACAATAATGGGACAGAAACAACTGACTTCTTTTTGTCAGTCGTAAAAAAGGAACAAACTTAATTTGCAGTAATAAAGTTGAGATATTAAACAAAGGATTCTGCGCATTACATTCTTAAGCAGAATACAAGAATCTGGAAGCATTAGCTCAGCAGGTCATTTTTCAAAAGAGGACAACCAGTAGCCCAAAGCTTTAGCTGCCTCTACTTTTTGATACCAAGTTGTTGGGGAAAAATGAGAAGCATAGGCTAGATGTCAACATTAGGGTAAAAGATGGGTCATTGAAGAATATTTTGTTATGAAACAGCCAGTACCTGATAGATACCCAAGATCTTTGCCAGGCAAGTAGGGCTTCCAGTACTGAGAGATTCAGACAAATATTTGAAGTATGCAGGTCCAAATGTAAGGAAAGATTCCAGCTCTGTCTTTGTGACCTGCTTGATAATAAATCGGTCATCCAAAGTCTTGGCAAAAAAGACGTTACTCTTGCCACCCTGTGCACCCCACTTCTTACAACGGCTGAGGGATCGTATAAAATCTAATTCAGAAGGGCAGCAAGTTCTTCTTAAAACTTCAAATTGCTTGGCATAGTAACAAGTTACTGTATACTTAACCTTCCCCAGAGGACCATTGTCTGAGAAGGATACTCTGGCATGCAATGTGTTGTTACAAAAAAGTGGATCCACAGTTGCGAAACCACGAGATCCAGCTGGTGATAAAATGCTTTCAATAGTTGAACCTGGACTTCTAAGGGGCCCAGAAGTCACCCCATCAAGCGAAGGAAGTGAAATGGGCAAAGCCGACGATGACTCCAATCCATCCTTTGTAGGATCACTTATCATTTGACTATGGTAATCTGTTGAGATAAGGGCATATGCTATAATGCTAGTTGGTTCATCATCATAAACAGGAAGAACAGTACCATTAATGCCCTCAGGTAGCAGCAGCCTGGCACCACCTTGATGCAGAATTTCTCTAAATGACAAGATATAAACAGGATTATAGTTACTAATCATGTCAAGCTTTTGTTCGTTTACTGCATAATTCTTTACGAATGAATAATACAAATTCAGAAAGGGTATTGTGACCCAACTCCTGGCGTTTTCACTGTTGTCAAGCCGCTTTCCCGGTGATGGAGGGCAAAAGGAGTTTGGATTTTCAGCCCCACGAAGGACATTTCCACTATTTTCCACATCTTGGTTAGCCTTGATACCCATCCAACTTGAAGCACCTGTGAGATGTAAATGAGAGGCTGCAGAACTGTTTCCCTCAGAAGATAGAAGCACTGGGTGGTTTTCACCAGTCCATGCAGCATCAAGTGTATCAGATAAATTTTCAACAATAGAGAACTGTCCCTCTGAGAGCACTCTTCTCACAGTTTTCAAAGACTCTGGGCTGTACAGATCATTGATGTTTGTTCCAAACGGATGATATGCCTCACCATTCTTCCAATTACTTGAGCCTTGATCGATCTCATTTCCTTCATGATTCCCATCAGCTGAATAACAATTGCCATATCCTCCTTGAATAAATGTCACGTCAGGCTTTGAATTCAGAAGAAAAGAATCACAGCTACTGAAGCCTTTACTAGGCCTAGAAGATATGGCTATCTTGGCAGGATTTGGAACAGAAAGAACAGCTTTTTCCTTTAGTTTTGCGGTCAAACTGCTCATGCCATGAAGATTACTCTTGTTGAAATTGCTCATGTGTATTAGACGCTGGTCCCAGATGTAAGAATGAATGATTAACTGCCTCCTTAACCTATTTATCTCAAGAATGTCAACCGGAGGTTGACAATCTGTCACTGTCCTGTTGTACACTTGGTATAGCAATACCTTAAAGGGGGAAAAAACCATAATTTTCAATCAGTAGATATGAAGCAAAGGCGATGCACTCTAAAATAAATAAGAAACAGAGAAAACTTCTATTCCACAAAAAGCAAAGAAAGAGCACCCTCCAAAATTCAACTTTCCTTAAGCAGAAAAATTGGAAATGAAATGGATAATAGCCTGCCCATGTTGAATAAAGATATTCACTCAACAAAAAGTGGAAAGATTTAAAAAAAATGTTAGTAAATCAGAAAACATTCAGTTTTCTCTTTTGACACATAATTTAATTTCGAATTTTTTCAAATTGCAGATTATGCTAGTTTTTTCGGCTTTAGAGCACCAAGTTAAGAATGAAAATTTCTTTTGAAACAGTGAAACAGATATTGCTTGCAGTCAGCATAAAGTTTACAAACAAATAACCTCAAATTCCTTTTTCTCCATCTGTCGCATTTTTTCCAATTCTTCAATTTGCTGAACCAATTCTGAAGCTCCATTGCCATTCTCAAGTGGGATTTTCTCTAGTATTTGATGAAGATATTTGACAACCTCAGAAAACAAAAGTTCTACCCTCTTGCAGACCTAATGATACGAAATTGAAATAAAACATGATAAGTGTATATTGTAGTATTTATTATTGAATGAGAGAAACTCCAACAAAATTGCACCTCATCAGCTTCTCTTTGTATCCATTCCTGAAATTCATAGTTGAATTCAAGCTTTGGTGAAGGTAGATGGACAGCATGAACATTAATGGGTGCATAGTAGAAACAAGCAACCATCCTTCCAAAACTACAAAGGTGGAAAAAAAGTAATGATAATGGCCCAATAAGCTAATGTTAAAACAACTATGATTGAGGTGCCTGATTTAACTTAGAAATTCCTTCAGGACTAACAAGCAAACATAAAGTTACTTCCACAAGGAACATGGAGGAGTATACAGGGACGAATCATCTTAGATGAGACACCAAAAAAGTGAACCGGTTAGTGAAGAATAAATAGAAAAACAAAAGAGAAACGAAAAAGTAAAGGGATAAATAATCATAAAAATAAGTCAAAACAATGAACAAAAGCAGCTATGGCAAAAGTTTTAAGTGTACAAATGAACTGCACAAACAATCCCTTTAACCCATAATAATTATGGACATTCAAATCAGAGTGCCAGCTTAATAGTCTCATTCAGACTCCAATAAGTTCACAATACTATTTGGCCCCACCTAACAAGAAGTAAATTGGGGCTGTTAACAAACCGAGCAGCTCATGAGTTGTTCTGCAAAAGCAGTTGATGAAGATAATGTGATGTGAAGTCCATAAGCAGCTGATTAAATACTTAAAGATATTCGAGATGTACAAAATAGCAATCAGGCCTGATTCTCTTTGAATTAAAATATCAAAATCAGATATTTAATCCAATGCAATTCTCAGTCAAATTTCTTCAAGAAATGCATTTTTGACATTTCTCATCATTAAGTTTAAACTATTAATTGTTGAGGTATATTTTCATTATTATTGTTCGATACCAAACAGCTGATAAATGTATAACTGAAAAGTATCATACAGTGCTCAAAATCATAACCAAAGAAGAGAAGGGCATGGGCATTGATATTCAAAGTGGAGAAAAGGACATGAATCTCAAAAAAGAGAAAAGGCATACATCATACCCATAAAAGCGCAGACAATCCCTGTGAAGGGAATGACCACAGCTTGCGACCCTACTTGCAGCAGCATGGTTTGAAAAGCTCAGTTCCAAAAACTTTCCAAAAGATAAACCCCAGGCAGCATCAGACATTACTATTCTCTTCGTGGTAGGCGGAAATCCATTGGTTCGAGGACATCTTAGACACCTGTGCCACATCCAGATTTTTCCTTTACGCTCCCCTGGCAAGAGAAATTCAGGCAGTTTCTTCACCAAAATTGTAAGACTGCCTTGTGGATGAGTATAGCAATGCACATGTGCTTCAGATGGCATTTGACATGAGTGACACCGATAGTCCTAAATAGAAAACATAAAAGGAACGATGATTCTCCATCGAAATTGTTAAGACATTGCACGAATTGTAGATGCACACAAAAAGAGAGAGACAAACACACCTGATCAAACAAATTGTCGCATAAAAACCGGCCCAATGGTTTATCAAATGTTCCATAATATTTGATTCGAAAGAGATGAGCCCGCTCACATACAGAACCTCTCCAGACACAGCGTGTCATCAGTGATACCAAAATGCTCTGATGGTCAGAAGCCGAAGGAGAAAACTCTTCATTAAGAGAGGCCACCTCATTACGGTGATCTTTAGAATCAATTTCTAAGGATACCAATTTGGAAATACTTGAATTTCCAGGTGATAAATATTCATAAGAATGTACAGGGCAAACTCCTTTTCCCACTGCTGCTAAATCACAACAGCAATTGGAAAGAAAATTATCCTGTGCCATGCAGAGTGAAGGTTTGGCTACAGAGGACACATCTGGAGGTACTTGAACCTTCTCCTTTCCATTTATGTCATAATAACCACAAAACTCCTCATGGTGATGATGTGAGTAGTCATCTCTTGAACAACATAATGAAGGGACAGAATTCACATGGTGCAGAGCAGTTTGTGTTGAGCTGAAACTATGAGACATACTAGACTCTCCCTTGGATGCTGGGGAATTATTAGCTGGCACATCATGTAACAACATGTTGCTGGATTGATTTTTCTCCTTCGAGACATAATTATCGTGTGCTGGAGCAAATTCCCGTATAGTAGAAATTGATCTATCAATGGTTGATGGTTTATCAGGAAGCGCAACTTTTATTGGAGACTTCAAAGGGAGTTCTGGAAGGGAAGCTCCTTCATCAGCAAGAAATGATGTCTCAAGAGCCAAGTGGTAAGCTGCAAAAACTCCATACTGAAGTACATGCTTCACTTTCTTCAACTCGTCCCCATTGGCCCCCTTCAACATAATCTGAATCCAAAAAATGAAATTTTTTCTAAAAGACAGTGTAGGAAATTTCAGCATGAAGGACACAGAAAAACAAGAAAGAGAGAACCAATTGGGTATGAAATACACAAAGAAACATTGAAATCATAGACGTCTTTTGCATGTCAGAGCTTAAAGATTAATACTATGTCTTCAATCTCAAAAATAAAGAATTTCACAACAGATAAATAAGTAAATGAATTTCAAACATTGTTGAAGCAACTAAACTTTCCCTTTTGAATATCAAGGACAAGAAGAAGAAAATGAAAATCCAATTGCATATTCAAAGATGACATTTTTATCATTATCTCCAACCTGTAACCTTCTTACAAAATACCAATGGTTAATATGTTAGTCATTGACAATCTTTGTTACTCATATTTCACTTCATCAACGTCATACTATGAAAAAAAAGGTCAAGAATCAATCAATCCCATCAAAATGCATACTTCCCCTGCAACAAATAAAAGACTGTTTTCTATCACTTAATTTAAACATCCACTGTGTGGCAAAGAATGTGATGCCAGGCTCACCGTAAAGCCCAATGGCTTAGGGCAGCCCTCAAAAAACATCAATGTCTTGGTCAATTTTTTCCCACCTAGCCCAGCGCTACCATGCTCCTCAAGGAACTTCTCCACATGGAACAAGTCACAATATCCCAACTTTTGTGTTGTAAGATGGTCAACTGAAGGGACTATTTGAGTACCAGTGCAACGTGATATTCGCTCGAGAAGTGGCCTCTTAATATTGAGAACGAGAGATATGTCTTTTGCGAGAAGATAATCCTGTGCAAATCGGGACACAGATTTTTCTACTAAAAGGACATTGGGGTGATGGGCATCAATCTTTGCAACAGCCATCTTTAAATGGTCCTTTTCCTAGAAATGGTATTAATTACCAAACAAAGAGGAATCAACAAATCACTCCAGCCACTACATGTAATGTACCAAATAATCAATGATGAAAACAATTTTGAAACCTTAATAAAAAACAGAAAAAGGTTAAATGTCAAAACCTGCTGTAACAAAGTATCAAAACTTGACAAGTGGTTAGCCACCCTTTGATACTCAAGGGCCCCTCCAAGGATAACCAGTCGAGGCTTATCAACTTTTGAAGTCATTCGCCGGTGGGCCACGTTTTTCTTACAAACAACCCCTTTAACCATCATGCTGGCCAAATAATGGTAAAAAATCTTACAAGAAAAGGAATAAACAGTAACAAAAGTATGCATAAACCAAATGGACAACATGTTAACCAGATTCCTCAAGTTAACAATAAAGTTTTCCTCTAAAACAACAAAAAGTTAATAATTAACTTCAGCATGCAGAGTAAGCATGCTTGAAAAGAAAATTACACTAAACCATAGTGGGATAAGGCTTAGTTGTTGTTGTTGTACCATTATGGAATTAAAATATCCAACAATCAGTTATCTGCCAATGAGAATTGGGTATAAAAATCATCTAAAAATTCCAGTTTGTATGACAGTAAATTTATCTATTCCGTGAGATATGGATCATTGCATAGTGAAGCAGTGCAACACCGGGAATTCAACCATTTCTTGTAGGTTTACTTAAAGAACCTAATTTCAATTTGTGTGTTTTGATCAGTATATGAAAATGTACTAAAATACACAAAATAAAGTTACCCAATTTAAATTGGATGAATTATCAGAAGTGTAAGAGAAAACACACCTCTCACTACGACGCCCACAAGCTATGCACTTTACTTTCACATATCCACCAGGATCCATTCCTCCACTCCTGCTCATATCTGGTTTTAAAAGTGTCGCAGCTTCCCAGGATAGAGACGTAATTATTTCCAACCAACTCTCTTTGATATTTTCCCTGCTGACAGCAATGTTCTCATTTTGCAGTAGCTGCGCTATTAAAGCTCTAAAATGCCCATCTAGCACATTTTTCATGGTCTTTCTATGCTCCTCAATCGATCTGTCCCGATTACGATGCTCCCCACAACCAAAGCTCCCTGAAGAGTGTAAGTAACCCCACTCTCCTATAGCAACATCTCTACCGTCTTCATCATCATCAAATGAAATGGCTTCTTGTTCATCCTCCTCATCTTCTGGCTCTGGAGGGAGCCACAGCAGGCCATTGTTCTCGAAGTCTAAAGGTTCAGCATCTGTACCATTTACATCGTATGGGGGAGGAACTTCATTAGTAGCATTATTATTCAACCCCTCTGCTTCTTTGCCAAATTCTGTAGTACTTTCTAAGATATTTGCTTCTGTATTTTCAGGCAGCCGAGTGGAATTCTTCGAATTTGGTTCATTTTTATCCCCATCAGAGTGAAAATCAGACAATCCATAAGCCCGATTGATCTCATCATGATTGTCGGCACCATAATAGACCTCACAAGGAGAGAAACGACTAGGTTCTGAATGCAGTCCATAAATACCATAATCCTTATCCTCGTCACCATTACTGGCACTATGGGGTTAAAAAAAGAAACAATAACAACAAAACATATGAGTTAAGATGCAGTATTATCGTTCAAACTCATCAATCAACAGAAACATGCATGCACAAGCAGTACTACACATTGTATTCATTAACTTGGGCTTGACAAACTGTCGATAGTACATTTTGGCACCACAACTATATTCCAGTCTTACATCTAAGGCTGAACTGTGGAGATAGGACCAGGAGGTCATAGAATTATAGACTATGTATAACCAACCAATCATTTGTTTGACACTTCTTTTTAGAAAAACTAAAAGAGAACGAGCAAACCCAACTCTGAATGCATGCTTGAAGCATGTTTACTCACCATGAAGAAGGAAATATAAATATAGATGTCACAACAACAAGAAATAATATTTTCAAGGGGATGATTCTGCACTTAATCCAGATAGCACAGTGGCTGAGAGAAAAAAGGACATCCACTTAAAAACTTTGTTGGGCAGAATTCAACAATAATAGTTTTTTATGAAGGAGCTTCTCATTCATTGTATTCTTTCCACACAAGCTCTTATCCACCACCTCTAGCATAAGTGACTTTAAAGTAAGAAAGAAAAATCGCTCCCACCTCACACTAAAATTTCTTCTAAAAGGTAATTCTCAAAGGAATTTGTATTGATATACATCTGATTTTCAAAATAAACACTTTATTTAAATTAGTTAAACTTTCACTATAGCATTCAATTTACCATACGTAAGCATGAAAAGGCACAACTGTAAGTAACCAAGGATGTTCTTCAGTACCTGTGACACAAACCAAACTGATCGGTAAAAGGATCCGTGGCATCAATGGACTCTGATTTTCCAGGACATGGTGTTGCTTGGTACTCTTCTACTATAGCTCCATCAATTTGATTAGCCTGATGAGGGCTCTGATCAATACTATATGGAACATGCTGGTAAGGCCCTGTTGAATATGGAGTTGAACCAACACTGCTGTCACTGTTATGGGTGCAGCTTGAATAGGTACTGATAAAACTAGCAGCTGAAGGAGATAGACTAAGGCCTGGGCTCAATGCAGTAATCCCAGTATCAACTGTAGTCAGTCCCTGCTCCCATTGCTTAAAGCAATAGTTACAGACCCTAATCCTCTCCCGATCTTCCCTGCTCGTCCTCCCCTCTTCATAAGGGGTAGGAATCGAGTTTGCCGTGCACTTGGAACAAAATACTCGGCCACAAAGACGACAATGATGCCTGCGATTGAATATGGTAAACTGGGAATCACACTCATAGCAGACCCTACAGCTTTGATCTGGCATCCAGAAGTCTCTCGAAACATTGACAGGTTCCATTCTCCTTGGAATCCATGATCTCACTCTGTCAACTATCTCTGACAATTTATTATTATCAGGAGCTTCCATGAATTCATGTACCAATTAACTGAAATCATCTTGATACGAATACCATTTGCCACTCCCCAATTCCTATAATAGCACATGCCAATGCCCCAAGATATCCTACAATGAAATCACATAGCAAACAAATTCAATACTTGCAAAATCCAAGATAATTTTCAACTCAAAAAAGGACAATTCAGAAGCTACAACCATTCATTTATTGCTAATAAAAAAAACCAAGTAAAAATGTTGAAACATAAATTCTATTCCTTTCCTGAATATGCACATGCAGCAAATGCAAAGTCGCAACAGTGGCATTCTCTTCTTATATCAATCATGTCCGCAAGTGAATTAAACTAACATATAATTCTCAGTGACTACCCTGCCCCAAGTTCCATACTAGGATAAATCAAAGTAAGCCTGGGTCAAATCTTAACTTCACACCAAAAGAGAGAGAGAGACGGGAAAAAAGAAGCCATCTGCGGTTGGTGACACAACAAATTAAGCAACCATTTGGAAATTTCATTAGAACAGTTCACACAATTCACAGTATAAACGGTTCCCTAAAGTATTCGGTCAGTGCAGCTACAGCAATTTGGCAAAAGGAAAACAAACACGCACACTCTTCAACAGCTACTGCATCACATAAATTCTTCCAAAAATATGATAAAAAAATCAAGATGCCAACAGTCATTTCTATTCCAAAAAGAAAAACCCAACACATAAAATTAGCAGAAAAAATGCCAAGCTCAAAACTTTTACTAAAAGAATACAAAATTACCACCTTCTTTCCCTCCTCCTCCCTTAAAGCTTCAAACTTTCCAGTTACTGAGTTCAGTTACAGCAGTAACCCAACCTTCAAATTCTTTTTTTACTCCTTATTACTCCTAATTTCCTCAACCAATCAAAATCCATACAACCAATATTACAGAAAAGAAAGGGATAAAATGTTCTGGGAAATTCAAAAAAAATGAAGTAGTGGCTCAGAAACGTTGAAAAGACAAAAAAAAGAGTGAACCCAGTAGCATGAAGCAAGCTGGTGTTGAAAATTACGTGGGTTTTGGATTATGCAACTTTGTATTGAAAAATTATCAAGAAAAATAGCCAGCCATACAAGAAAACGAAAAAGTGAAGTAGTCGTAATACAGGATTTAGATTTTTTATTTTATAGTAAATTTGAGGAGGGGTTGGACATGGAGGGAAGCAGACGAGTCATGAAACTCATATGATTCGAAGGAAAGGGACAGCCACCAATATCACTGCTTATATTTTTATTTTATTTTTTCTGTTGATAGTACAGAATTTTTTACGTGTCTTTTTCTTTTCTTTTCTTTTATTTCTTGATTTGGCTCTTCCTCTCCCTCTCCCTGCTATTATTTCTCCTCTGGTTCTAGTAAATTCTTCTCTTCATTAATTTTCTTTTCCTTTTTTCTGCCGCCGCCATCATTATAACTTCTCTCATTTTTCGTTTTTGTCATCTTCATGGTTTTGGTAATTTGAACGCCATTTCTGATGTTTATTCGGGCAAGATCATTTGTCATGTCTCACTGTCTGAAAAACTGATCATATATGACAAAAAATTGAGACCGTACACAATTTCAACACACAATCAAATGCATTAAACACAATTTCAACGCATAAATAAAATGCGATCGCTTCATATGGAATCTATGTGCGTTTCATATGAAACCGTGAAAAGTTTCACGGGAGTTTTTCTCTATGTCCATTTATTAAAATCAAAACATTTTCTTAGAGTCTGCTACCAGCTTACCAGGTTGATTATGTCTATCAATAATTGACGAACAAGTTTGCAAATAACAGTTTTAGGCGACAGATGTAATGACACGTTATAATTTGGCTTTGCGCCTTAAAATAGTTTTTTAGTTTTGACTTTTGATGGAAGTTCATCATGAAAACAAGGTACATAACAGGACGTGTTATAATAGTGAGATTTTCTTGCAACTTTTGAGGCTATCAAATCAGAAGAGTAAGAATGAGTACGATCCTTCACGTAGAACAATTCAATCATAACCTTTTTTTTTCCTTTTTCAACAGAAATATAACACTTGCATGTAACATCAAGATTATGAGAAAAACTTGAGTGAAAAGGTCAAGTTTTATACATGAAACCGGGCAAGATTGAAATCGTGACACTAATTTTTTGACATTTTTATTGTGCGATATATTGGAATTGCTTTCATCACTCCCTCAAAATCAATCATGAAGATGCTGCATTCAGCATTCCAATGTCATACTCTATATATGAACCCTGCTGTCCCTGCATGTACATTTGATGAGTGGATCTTTAGACCATAATCACGAGTGTTGGAAGAACTTAAGAACTCATATCACGGTTCAGTAGCCCAGAAGTGGAGCAAAGAACTCGTCGTGTTTTTGCTCCAAGCAATGATATATACAGTCCAACAGAGGGGAATGTTTCTGGGAGAATCACGGCTAGCACAGGCCAGAGGGACTTTTGTTAATCCTTTGGACAGTAGAAGAAAAGTTGAGCAAAAAAAGTAAAACTCATCTGACCCAAAAGGCCATGCCAAGGTGTTACCAACCAACAAGGAGTGTTTTCAGTCTACCTCTTAGAATTCCACTCAGAGAGTAATCAGTGCAAGTTCAGTACATAATCTGAACTAATATCAACACCGATTTCTCAAGAAACTACAGATTGTTCCAACATTCTATACTAAAATAGATCTTATGATTGACTAAGTTGAATTTCGAAAACATGTTCTTCCAAAGAATTTTAAGGTCTATTTTACATTTACTTTTTCCCGAGATCGAACGTGCCTTCTAAGTCAAAATGTCACATTTATTCTCTCGTTCTATAGTATCAGGTACAGCCTCAAACCCCCTCTCCTTCCATGATCAGTAGAAGAACCTATCAAGAGTAACTAAGATTGACACTTACTGCACCGATGATCAACAGGCGTATGAGATCCACATTTGTAACAGAAACGACAACCACACCTGCAATCCCCACATTATAGGAAAGATCAGCAGTAGCCAAATTATAAGAAAGTAGCTATGTTCAGAACAGCTATCTGGGTAGCAAAATGAGCATCAAAAGCATAAACTCTTGGTTTGCATACTGACAATTCATAAAGTGTAAGGCAATTAATTGAATGATGGGAAAAAGTACAATAAAGCAAGCAAGAAGAGATCACAACAGCAATTGAGTTGATTAAGTTTTCAGCAAGCTCTTGTATCATTTCTGATACTGATAAAACAGTATGCAAACCAATGTTACTTCTGAAAAGATTTCAGCCACAAAAGTATATGCAAACCCATGTCTTACAAAAATCAATTTTCATTAACAGCATAGAGTGAAACTACAAATAGCCTAAATGATGATTTATTTTCTCTCTGTTTTAGACCTACCCAAGGAATTTTGTGAAGGGCAAAGTAGGTGTAGCATCTGTGTCTTAAAACAGATCACAAATTGGCCATGAGGTATCATTTTGTTTTTCACAAATCACAATCAAGGAAACAAAAAATTCGTTATTAGCCAAAATCATTGTCAACTCATTTAGCCATTTTCAACAAATCTCCATTGGCAATTATATCACTCGGTTTCAGCCAATTTACAAAATGAATACCCTAATATTGCCTCAATCTGTAACAGAATAAAGATGTTGTCGATGGAGATAACAAGCAAAAACATGATATCAACTTCTCAAGTATTTTCATAAAGTTATCCTCCTTACAAGGCTTTTTGCACCGACAGTCAACTTAATTGTTACCAGAAGAAAATTGAGATCGTTTCAGAGAATTTAAAATGAAGTCTACAAACTAGCCAACTGCAAGAATCTTCAACAATTCATGTTAGAAATTGACAAATAACTAAACTAAATTCCAAGTTGAGATATCAAAACAGTTTAAGAATGCAAGAGCACTCTGACTAAAGACACTGGAAATGAAATATCTGACTACCTGCATTTCATAAATAAGCAACCCTGAGACTTCTCAACAAAGATCCTGCACTTAGGACACCTTTTCCAATGCTCGTTTTTAGCAAGATTCATCAGCATAATATCTTCCCTTTGTCTTTCATCCTCGTTCAACTTCTGAAACTCCACACACGAAATCCCCGAATGCCAAGGAACCCTGCACTTTGCACAAAACATCCTCCAACAATTTGGGCACTCAGAATTCGTAATAGCCTCAACATCCCCCATTCTATCATCAATCAAAAGGGATGAGCAATCTTTATAGGGACAATAAAAATTCGCACAAGCCAGAATCAATCCCTCACAAAGAGCATCACCCCACCTATCAAACACTGGAGATGGCAAAATTGAACGACAATCCTGAGGCTCTAACCTTCCCCAACACCCCACTACAGGACATGCCACATTAGTAATATTTTCTTGTAATTTTGAGGCTACATACTTGGCCATACACTCAGAACAGTAAGAATGAGAACAGTCCTTTATGCAGAAGAATTCAGACTTGGGCTTTTCCTCAACACAAATATCACACAAGAATGTAACGTCAACACTATCATCTACATTGTCATGGACAGTTGTAGGCTTAGAATTTGAAGACTCGCCTTTAAAAATCTTTCTTCTGGCTCTTGGAAACGAGGCAATGACTTGAACATCATCATCATCATCTTGATGATCACAACTGAAGTAATCTTGGGAAAGATCAATGACCCTGTTGAGTTTTCTTTTTGTACGAAAAGAGGCCATGATTGCAAAGCTGAGATCTTTATCCTCAGAATACCTTTCAACTGAGATGGGGTTGCTTGAATTGCATCCTTTTTCACGTAAAACAGGATTTGCATACAAAACTCGTAAATCGTCATCGTCATCATCATTGTCATCGGTTAGATTCACAACGTTGAAAGCTTCACTTCCCATGTTATTGCTCAAAGAATAAGTCTGAAAATGTTGTCAAAAAAATAATTTAAAACTGGATAGTTAGGGCTTCTCTAGCAATTAGGAGGGGTTTTACCGCTTTTATAGGAGATTTAGGATAAAAAGATTGAAACTTGCTTGGCATCGTTCAATCCTTTTGACGTTTGGAAATTGTAGAATATTTTTTATTTTTGTACACTCACCTTTGATTGACGTTTGCAATTTCTAGAATATTTTCTAATTTTGTACATAGCTTTTATTCACCTTTGATTGACGTTTGCAATTTCTAGATATTGAACACTCGTGTATCTGCAAATGGTAAAAGCAATTAAATTATTTTTTTAAAAAAATAATTTATGATCTTACAAGTTATAACTTTAAGGTGGTGACTGCCGAGAGATTCAGAAAGAATAAAGGAAAACTCCTGCAGGTCCTTGATTATGGTCTTCAATGAAGATTGCCCAGCATGCAACTTCCTTTCTTCTTGTTCTTGTCCAGTTCAAGTAGAAATATCGCCCAATTTAGTGGCACCTTTCCATTCACCAGCCTAGCTAAACCATAGCCACAGTTAATAGTTAAGATCGAAAGGGCAGTTCATTTGAGATTTTGACATTAATATGCATTTTCTGGATAGCAACTTTAAAACCAATTTCAAGTTTAAAAGAGGCAAGAGAACACATTAGCAAAAGTATATATATATACTGAATCCAACTCTTTATAAACCTTAGTGTACAAGAAGGGAACTAAAATCATCCATATATAACTAACTGACTCTAACTATACTTGAGAGCATAGATAATGAAACTATTTGCACACTATTTACATGGGATGGGAAATCACAAACTTGTTTGTCCAGGAGGAAATATTTTCCATCCATAAAAACAATGATATATACAGCTCTTTCTTATCTGAGTATTAGGTAACATTTTAGATTCCAAAACAATTATGATGAACACCAGTTCATGTGCAGCAGAAATTTTTCTAACATGAGATGGCCATTAGCATCGAAAGCTTGCATAAAGGTCTTTAAGAGCAGCATACAATGGTTCCGCTGCCTTGGGTCTGTCCACTGTCCCCAGAAGGATGTCAGCTGTAGTAAGGTAAGGATCACCATAGAAGCGAAGATTTGTATCCATCCTGGTCGTGACAATGTTCCCTTCAAGTGAAACTCCCACAAATGCACCTGAGACATGTATCAAACAACATTAGGCCACGAAGAATTTGCTAGGTCTATTTAATGACTATGTATACATTAATCCCGTCAAGTCCAACCAAATTTCTGAGTAAATAACCAAAACCATCCTACTACCCATAAGCTCAAAATTCCTGAAATTACAAGTTGAATGGTTTTATAACCTAGATTGGGTGGGAAAAGAAAGCTTTGGAAGAAGTACTTTCAATTTAACGGTGATACAAATTCCAATATGGAAAATGACACAGAAATACACACCCCCCATTGATTCCATTTTTCACAAACTCGCATACATGGAATTGCGAGTACCATTCAAAATCAAAAGCACTGACTTTTACAGAAATGAAAAGTAAGGCATGCAACCTTTATTATTCACAAACTTTTTCATACAAATTCTTCTCAACCATAAATGCCCTATTACATAAGTTCAAAAATAAAGTACAAATTTCAGCTGTTAAAACTTCCAAACTGCAATGGGATAAAAAAAATTAGTACTTCTCCCCTTAGACCTTTCAAACATAAACTCCCTTAGCTCCTTCTATCAGTTTTACTCTTGATACGAGACAATCACTAGGCAAATACTAATCAAAGATATCTTATTAACCAAAGATCATTAACTGATGACTTCCCTTCTCCAAACCAGATATCTTAAACTGATGACTGCCCATCTCCAGACCATTTTTAATTCTAGGATACAACATAATGAAGTCAAACTATACATTACCTTTACTGCAGCTGTACGTATAGCATATGCCAGAGCCTCTATCTCCAGCTCGCATATCTGCCTCCAAAACTCTCCCAATTGGACCTGCTGCAGCACTACACCCAGCCCCAAGAGAAAAATGCATACGACTACAGAATGTTTTCACAGCTTTGGAGTCATGCAGCACAATTATGAAGTCCATGAGCTCACCCCCAACCTATGAATTATAAAGTCACAATAATGAGAACTGAAGAACAGAAACGAAACCCATGAGACTTATTAGCTTTAAAGTCTTAGCACAAAACAAAGTTCATAATCTCAAACCCAACTGATAAAAATTAAGAAGGAATACCAAAGCTCATTTATAATCATACGTGGTAATTATGAATAGTAACATTTCCTAACAAATCAGGGTATTAAATATCCAGCATGCAACTGCAACCAAAATATGGCTTTCAATAATACAAATTCTCCAATTGAAACCAGCACCAATCCTGACCTAATGATATTGTAACACAAACTATCTAAAAAGAAGAAAAACCCCCGGTGTACCTGAGCACCCCAACCCAGCCCAACAGAGAGCAGTGCTGATGGAGCTGACCATGATCCATCTGATCTTCGAGCAATAACCAAGCCACTCCCAAGCTTGTAAGCAAGTAGCACCCCACCTTTAGCAACCGTTAAGATTGCCAAACCTTTGGCTCCTTTCAGAACTGCGGCAGGAATGGACTTCTCAGGGTTCAAGCGAGCAACCTGTTCATCTCAAAAACAAATTCTACCTTAAGAAGTTGCAATATGGACCAGCTAATGCATATGATATTATAAAAACGCTTAATCACTCGTATTGTCCCAAAAAAAAAAAGTTCCTCTTTGAATTGAATCAGTAGATAATCTGCCACAAGAGTACAAGACAGATAACTCAGGTGACATTTATCAAGATAGCCAATAAAAAAAAAAGGAAAAAAAACCTGAGAGTACGTCTTCAACGTATTGACTGATTTATATATTTCATGCTCCATGGACAAACCCACTGGAAGGTTCAGCCACCCTCTCATTGAAGTCCAATCCATTACATCATGCTTTGCAACCTGAACGGCATTGCTAATGGTATTTATTAATACTCCTTGCAACGGGTCCAGCCTGTCATAGCATGTGTCGCACACCCTCTGAGGGTTTCTCTCCCGAAACTTAAAAGGCAATAAACACCTTCCTTTTGAGCAAGCTCTACAGAAGATCCCTCCACAAAACCTACAATGATGTCTTCCACGCGTAATAGCTGTGAATGGAGCGATGCACTGCATGCAAGATGTACTAGAACTGTCTGGAAGCCACTCTGAAGGTTCAGCTTCCAAGATATCTTTGTAAGCACCATAGTCAAATGCAGTTGGTTCAAGAAGTGGTGGAGCACTCGGAATGTAAACAGAGGAGTGCAAGTACGTATCCCCATTCTTTGCAGACCCCAGAAACGAAACATTTGAATTAGAGTATTGCTCACTTCCTTTATTTTTTCCCGTCAATATAGCAAATATACCGCTCAAAACATTTTTCACATTCACCTCAGGGAGACCATTATGTTGAACTATCTTGTAGCGGTCGTCGTTGGATTCATATCCTCCATCCAAGAATTCTTCAGACTCAATTGGAAACTGATAGAGATTACCACGTTTCAAGGAACTTGGGCTTGAGGAATCAGCACTTTTGCTTGTTGGCATAGCCCAAGCAGAGTCATCGAAGTCATCAATATATTTATACTTGCTATTCACTTTTTCTAAAGTGGAAATTGAAGAATAAGACATTCTTCCTTCCGGGTTTGCCATAAATTACACACAGCACATGCAACAGAAACTATTGAAATTCACAATAATTTAATCTGCCATTTACAAAAGAAACCCAAGTTAGTTATTAAAAATATTAAAATGAACCTACTTAGCAAACCAACATCTAAAAAGGCCAAAATCCTAATCCACAAAATAAAATCAGGAACTTTAAGATGATTTGGTTGGGGGGGGGGGGGTGGGGAGTAAATCAACCAATACAATCAAAGAACAAAACTTTCTCGTTTAAATCACCAATAACAAGGATTATCGGCATTCGGCAATTTTTCAAGCAATTAATCCAAGAATTCAAACAATTGTAGTAGGGCTTTAGTCTAAATATTTTAACCGATTCATAATTCAGGTTAAAGGGGTTCCCACAATTTGAAGGCTTCGAAACCCTTGCCTTATATCTACGGTTATATACAGATTAGAAAACAGAAATGAGATTCAAGAATTTTTCGATGATTAAACAAAAGAACAGCCTAAAAAAACATTGAAATTGATCAGAAAGACATACCTTCTTCTGGTGATAATAATATCGTGAAAAGATTTGATTTTTGAGTTTTTTTAAACTTGGAAAACGGGTCGATGAAATACTCCTTAATTCCGAGGTTTCGTATAGTAATTGATGTTGGATGAATATACCTTTGGATGGTTTGAGCTGCAAGATTTTATATATCAGATGTTTTTAAGGATAAACCTCTTCTGGGGCTTTTAAATTAAAATCAAATAGTTAAAATGACCTCATCAACTTTTCAATATTATGGTTTAGACCCTAAACTTTAAGATGAAAAAAAAAAAAAAATTCCTCTCCTTTTCTTTTTTTTTTTTTTTTTTTGGAAGACTAATGGAGATTTGGATGATTAGTTGATAATTGATTACCACTTTACCAGTTAAATCCTTTATCCCTTTATTTCCACAAGTTATCACCAAAATGAATGATTTAATAATTACTCATAAGTTTTAGTATTATACATAAAATCAAACCTTATAAGCCTGTCTCCTTATAAGCATATTTATAGCATACTTATCTCTGTATATATGATTGTCAATTAATGCCGTTGAAATCGTGATTTTAATTTCTTATCATTTTTATGGTGACGTTAAAATTGAGATTAACTTTCTTATCATTTTTATGATGCGTTAAAATTGAAATTAACTCCCATATAATATATAAGATTATATATGAGACTCGCGCATAGAATTTTTCTCCAATTCAAAATATAGGAGAAAATTAAAAAATAAAAAGTTTATGCTTATCTCCCTATATGCAATCGGTTTGTCATACTCACCGTGATAAATCATATTAGAAAATCGTAATTAGTATATGGAAGACAAGTGTTAGTCAAGCATGTTTGGCTCATCATATTAAATGATCTAATTTAGGCTAAAGGACTGTTTTCACTAGTCTCAAGTATGGACACCTCTAGTTTTATACACATTAAACATTTACAAGACTTCCATACCAGTGAGCCAGGATTTGAATAAACAGTTTCGAACGTTGTTGGTTGGTTGATAGAAAGGGAGGCAGAAGGGAAGACAGTTTTGTTGAGCATTAAATATATATATATAGCAATGAAAACTCCAGCAAACATGCTCTAGCTCAAAGATAAGCTGAATGAAACATGTTTTTCCAACTCCGGGCTCTTCTTTAATGTACCGTGCAGGCGGGTGTGGGTGTCTTGTCATTTTACGAACAAAGTGTATTGAGGAAACATAATCAATCTATGATATTCATCCATATACATGTGGAGGGTCGATCATCTAAACACTTCCAAATTGAAATCTAAGTGCCAACTTACATAATTAAAAGCTACAAATTTGTATCAACACTAGCAAACTAAAGAAAATTTCGTTCGTATCATAGTCGGAGCTTCTTTCCAGGACGTGGTTCATCATCATAGATTGCACCGTCATTACTTGTATCCTTCTCCATCTTCTTTTTGGTGAGTAATTGGTTTATCTTATGCAGGTCATTTGTGAGTTTCTGATCTTTGTTCTGCTTTCGTGTTTTCCTTCCATCTTGCATCTTCACACCAAACTGGAATGCAGCTTTTGGCATTGCTTCCTTTTGCTCATTGTATTTAGCCCACTCCTCTTCGGTTTCAAAGTCCCAACGATGAAGCCGCCCCTTTGCCTGTAGAAAACACCAGCAATAAAAAGAGGAATTACTACACTCGCAGAAACATTTTGTGACAAAGGTAGCATAAAAGACAGCAATCATTAATCTAAGTGTTGTATCTCTAGTAGATGAATGGCAGGTCACAAATAGCATAGCAATTAGCGGATTTCAGAGGGGCAGTTCAACAGGATATTAAGAAAGTCAAAACACAATGAAAGACGTGCTTACCCTTCCACCCATATCCATTTTCGATAGATCATCTTCATCATCACTATCAACTATCTCACGGTTATATTCCTGGTAACCTGGGTAGCATTCAGAATAACTCTCAGATATGAAATTGGGATCCTTTTCCCGGGCATCTTTCTCCCTCAGCTGTTGAAGCCTCTGATCATCCCTCTTGAACACTGAGCCCAAGCCCCTATCTTTTTCTTCTTGAGTCATAAACCTTGGGTCCTGATGCGCATCCACACTTGCTTGCATATCATATGTCTGAATATTTTGTTGGAGATATCGGTCTGGATATGCAAGCTGTTCAGCATATTGGTACTCTTGCCATTCTGGCTGATAACCGCTAGCCAAAGCTTGTGTTTGCAGCACATCATATCCATTCTGCACAGAAATAAAGCAGCCGTAAGAGTTTCAGTAGACATATGAAATTCACTTTGGAGAGAACATTTTGAAGGTCAACAAAGATGAACTTAAGCAATTGAAATGACATTTAACTTTGTAATATGTCGACAGTAAAGATCCAAGAAATCCTTAAAGAAACGCACCACTTGTTGCCAAGCATGTGAAGGATCAGAGGGTGGTACTGGACCGCAAGCTGGTTCACTGAAATAGGAAGCTCTTTCCTTGTTCCTTGGAGATTCTTCCATATCCTCTGAAAGAGGGCTTTGGCTCATGTCTTTACTGGGAATGGTATAATCAACACCATCCCCAACAAATATATCCTCCTCTTCCACTCTATCAACAGTTGGGCCCTGTTTCTCCCTTGACTCGGGAAGAATCTTTTTGGGAGGTGGTTGAGGTGGCGGCAGTAATATTTCTTTGTCATTTTCAGTCTTCCATGCATCAGATCTTAATATCTTGTCATCTCCATCATATCCATTGGGAATACCTGATATCTTCCCTGTTTGACAAAAGTGCACAGTAGACAATGAAAACGAAGAAAGTAAGATCCACGATCAAGGAATAATTTGAATTAGTGGACAACCAAATGAATTAGATGACGCACATATTGCAAGTAAAATAGCTAAGGACTAACTTCCACCGCAATTGCTTACTGCATTGATATCAAGACCACCCCATAAACTTTTTAGGCTAATCATAAGAACTATCAATCACATTTCCACAACCAGCAAATGCCACATCGTTTGAATGGGACCCCTAATTTTTCTGGAATAACAGGGTGATGCCATTGACGCTTTCAAATACAATACAAGAATGTAGAAATACTGTGCTGCACCATAGCTGTAGAAGAGGCAACAATCTTGCTATATAGACACCATCAGCAGTAACTCAAACTAGCATGGCCAACCCAGAAGGTCTAGAAGATTGTGTTTTAGCAAAACCAAAGAGAGAGATTACAGCTTCTTTCATATGGTCTTCTAAGCCTTCTGGAACATACGTGAATATCATTTTCTTATTTTACACCTTACTCAGCTGGTAAAACTAGGTAATTTCACACAAAAGGAGAATGAAATAGATCCATATCACGTGGTCATGACTGCCACTTGAGACTGCAGGACAGTCTGCCCTTACCACATTGGCCTTCAATGCGCCTATAGCTACAAATGACAAATTCTTGCATTTCACCAAAAAATAATAATAATAATCATAATAAAAATAGAAATAGAAATTTACAACTCAAGCCACAATAGTAATCAAGCAAATCAAAGAAATGACATAGGGGCTGTTAACTACTCCCATCTCTACCCTCTCCTCCTCTTCCAACTCATTCTTACTTGGAGTATTATGAATCAGTGTTATGAATTTCCCCTACATTAACAGTTCCCAACACTTAAAATGAAATTAAATTTATTGAGTCTCACACAAATTCTTTTCTGTAAATCAGAACATACAAGTTGAGGTTCAATTAAAACAAAAGGAAAGGAAAAAAAAAAGCAGGCAGAAGGCACCTTTTCCATCTTTTTCTTTCTTCTTCTTCTTGAGAACCTTTCCAGATGATCCAAGACGAAGATATGACATAATCTTAGCAATTCGATCTAAAACAGAACCATCCACACTAACAGTGACCATTTCCTGAAAAAGTCAATAATATCTGTCGTCACTATACATTCCCAATTCAGGAGAGAAGAATAGAGACAGGAAAAGAAGACGTACCTCTGGGACTGGACAGTCAGCTTTGCTCCTATGCAGAGTTGTTGGAATATCATTGGAATACCCATTTTCCTGAAATAAAAATTCAAAAGTCAGAGAACAGAATCTGGCCTTGTAAATGCCAAATCTGCCAGGGAAGATTTTAGCAACAAACGTTTGCATACTGCTATGGCAGAATATTGATAGCTCAAACCTTAATCTTTACGATTTAAGGGGAAAAAAAGTAGTTACTAAATGTTTTAGTATGATTTCTATAGTACGTTCAGCAAGGGTCTTTTACATTTGAGGGCCATGGGAAGGACAGGGGAAGTACTACGGACGAGCTTATCAGGATTGTATACCTGTTTGTGACACTACAGTACCAAGACATTTATTTAAAGCAGTACGTACCGAATGCATCTCAAAACCTAAGCTCCTAGATTTGATAAAACATTGTGCTAAATGAGCGTTGCCATATAACAATAACTAAGCCTTAATCCCACTATGTGGGGCTGGCTATATGGATCATATTTTGCCATCATGTTTGGTCGACACACATGTTCTCGTTTGTTTTTGAGTATAACATGTCTTTTTTAATAATTTATTTCCAATTCTTTTCAGGTCTTCACCTTCCCCCTTTTAATTGAGTTAATGATTCTCTATTTTCTATACGCCGTACTAGGGCATCTAAAGGTTCTAAATGTATGTTGCCATAAAAATAAAAAATTTAAGACGTCAAGAAACAAAGAAAGCTTAAACCACCAATATCAATATAGTGTGTTCAAAGCTGCCACTTACAAAAACTTAAGTAGACAAGTGCCAGTTACAGTCGTCCATGTTGATCTAACCAGTTTTCATGGAACTCTTAAACAACTACTGGTGGAGAAAAGGCAGTAATTTAGGAAAAGATAATTAATCCTTATCGAATTGAGCTTAAAATATGTAGTATGACTAACGATGGCATTATCCCTCTAATAAAAGAGCAACAATAAAAGGAATCAAAAGTTCACCATGTTAAAAATGAAGGACATCCTTCCAGGAAGGAACATTTCATTGGTCTTGATAACAGTTTGGGGCTTGACCATCAAGTTATAAACAGACTGCAAAATAGCAACCAGATTCAGAGCCAAGTAGGACAAAAACTGCTAGCATCCAGTAACCATGAACCAAAAAGTAAAACTAGAAGTCAGATCTCCATTAAATAAATAGACCTTTGCGGTTGCAGTTCGAAATGACAACAGTTGATCTTCATTGGATCCCCTGTTAATGGAAGAAATGCGTTAGTGTGCAACATAAGAAGATCATGTAAATAGGGAAAAGCCAATTGGAAATAAACAGTCCAAAAGTTGAATTGGAAGAATAATATGGAAGCTATACAATCAGAAGTGTACTAACTAAACCACATGAAAAAAACAGCTTCCAAAGGGACAGCTTTTCTTTAAAACTGCAAATCTAGAAAAGAAAAAAAACAGGTTGTCTCATTTCCTGTACTGTCATACAAAGAGCTTCCAAATCATTCCCAGTTATTCTACAGAAAGATTGGATGCAAGTTTTCTGCAGCAAAAGTTTTGCCTGACAGGATGCATGAACAAAAGAAGTTCTAAATGACAATTTCATCGAAAAGACAATGCAACAAAGATGAGTGAGAATAAAGAAGTAAAAAACCTAGCCCTAGAGTCCACAAAGAAACAGAATCTAGTTTGAACTGGTTTATCAGCCTCGGATTGTTTCTTATCTGCTAAAGAGCAGAAAGAATATCATATGGGCTTCCAGTAGGACTCCCACAAATCTTCTTTTCTGTTGTGTCTATTTAGTGTAATGAGGTACCCTCACGAGAGTTAAGTCTTCATTCCAGTAAAACCAATTTAACTCAGATAAAAAAGAATTGGGAAGTGCAATAACAGAATTTCCATCATAAAAGATCTAAAGTAAAAAAAGAACGAAAACCAAAAACAAGGCAGCCAAGTTATTTACCTAGTTTTTTCATTAGAATCATCATCCACACCAGGTTTCTTATCTATTTCACTTCTCACTTTGTTAAGTAAAGCATAATCCAAACCCTTAACCAGATGAGTGTGTTCAACGTCACCTGAGATAAGAATCCAAAGAAGAGGGTGACGGATAGAACATCAAGATCCAGAGCTGATTGTAAAAGATATCAGGCGCAATGTAATATAGACAGAAGAGTACTTAGAATCAAAGCCTAGTTCTTTGGGATGAAAAACAAAAATAAATTACATAAATGTGACATACATATCTCTTATAAGTAAATATGGCATAAAAATTTTGCTCAGTAGGAAAAAGCACAGTGCTAACCTCCAAGATACTTGCTATTCTCAATTGATAGCTTGAGTGCATCAGCTGACCTGTAAACAAAAATTCCACAAATAATGGCCAAAATATCAATTTCTGAAAACCCATATTGCATGATTATGCATAATTAACTAAATTACCGCAATTCAACATTGCCAGGAGGAGCTACAGCATGGAAATGGCCCAATTCTGTTGCTGTATCCCTCTGTGGTTCATAATCTGGATTCTGATCTTCTCTCCTCTCTTTTGCTCTATCTCTGTACTTTGGCTGTTCTGGTTCCTCTGTTTTTTCCTCTCTGAGTCCACAAACACACACACACACACAACATTAACTTTCCACATCCAAACAATATCATCAACTGTCATCAACTAAATTACAACATACCCAAAAAAAAGTCATAAGAGAGCGGGAAAACCTAAACTTCTGACTATAATAACGATAATTCAACAAAAAGCATCATTCTTTACTAAAACCATGAACAAAATTACAAGAAAAAAAAAACAGAATTACAATGATTAGAATAAACATACTTGCGACGAGCTAATTTCTCTTTGTAATTATTACGCTTGGAGGACGACATTTAACAAAGCTATACTGAAAAGCTCAATTATTTAATGGCGATAATAAGCTGAACTGAGCTGAATTTGATCTCCAAGAAAATTTGATAGGGTTTGAATAACGAAATTTAACGGTTGGAGATTTCTGTATGCATAGCATAGGGCATCAACTATCAAGTACACTTTGAGAACGATGATGACGGTGGTTGGATACAATTACGTGAACGCCCTCCACTGCTTCCTGGAGGGAGTAATTTTTAGTGGGCTAATGTCTCTATCCCATACTTAAAATTTTGCTTATAGGTGGGCTGAACATAGGCCCAATATCTCATTATTGTTCGATTTTTTTTAGTGGGCTGAAATTCAATCGCATTCTTTCCTTCTATCATAAAAAATAGTGTATCATTTATTATAACATTCTATAACATTTGACACGTGTATAATTAGTTAATTACTATTTACTAATCATTTTATAGAGTTTTAGTTTTATGTCAAAAAAACGTTTGTCACATTTACAGAAAGTGTTACATAGAATAATACGTCAAATGGTACAAATGATCCAAAGTCGGAAATGTGCACCAATGCATGATCTTTTATAACACAAATTATGTATTTTCATTAAAAATATAAATATTTATGAATTATCATTAAAATTAATAAAAAGACTTATATAAAATATTTTAGAGATTGAAATAAGAAATGTCATAAAAGATTCGGAATGAAAATGTTAACATAGCGGTCTAAAAACGCTGCAAATTAAACTCGAATTTGTCTAAAAACGTTGTAAGCTAAACTCGACTCCGCTAGAATTGGAGGAAGAAATATCGAAACCGTTGCAAGTTGAACTCGATTTTACTAAAATTGAAGCAAGAGTTAAGTCCCAACTAGTTTTAAGGCATTTGTAATGGTCAATAGACTAGACTATGCCCATCAATGGAGTTTAAGATTATGTCATTAATTTAACATAAAAATTCTTATAAAATCATTTATATACAAGGGGTGATTTATATATATATATATATAACAAATAATTAATTGAGTGTTAAAATCGTGCTTATAATTTTGTAACTCAATGCACGTCGGATATACGAAGTAGGGCAGCTGTTAATTTAATCGGTAAGAACGAAAAAGTCACATAGACTAAGCAGAAAATAGTAAACAATAAATTGGCACTTCATTGGAAGAATCGCTCTTAAGATTATATGGTACAAAATCCAAATGGAATTTACTCAAATGGTTTCCGGGTACAAATTAACACATCTTTTGAGTTTACTTCTTGATTACTTCCAACCAAGATGAAGCTAAATTCTTTCTTTGGTTCATCATTTGTCTATGTAAATCTTGTACTGTTTCTTTTTTTCAAGGCCACCGGGGGCTTTTCAGAAGATAGAAGCAGCGCAGTCTTCATCTTTGGAGATTCCTCTGTGGATCCTGGCAATAACAACTTCATTGAGACCATACCTGAGAACCAAGCTAATGTTAAGCCTTATGGCCTGAATGGGTTTTTTAAGGAACCAACAGGACGATTCTCGGATGGCCGAATCATTGTGGATTACTTAGGTACGTAAGTTGATTAATCGTGATGATCATGTTGTATGAAAGATTGAATATTAGAGCAACTATTATTCATATGCTTCATGAAAATTAAAACAGCTGTGTATGCAAATTTGCCTGAATTGATTCCTCCATATCTGAAGCCATCTGCTAATTATGATCATGGAGTTAACTTTGCCTCTGGAGGGGCTGGAATTCTTTCAACAACCAATCAGGGCGTGGTAAGAAATCATTTCTTTATCTTTACTCTCGGCCTATATGCTAGAAGTCAAAAAGACGGCTGGCTGATCAGTTTGTTATGTATATAAAAAAATCTTTCATGGTTTTTATCAATCTTCCTGAAGTGTGGAATTTTTTCAACTTTTTGTTGGTTAGGTTATTGATTTTAAGACACAGTTAGAGTACTTTGATAAGGTAAGGCAATCATTCATAGAGAAGTTGGGAGTTGCAGAAACAGAAAAGATCATATCGAATGCGGTTTATTTCATTAGCATGGGCAGCAATGACTACATGGGAGGTTATTTAGGAAATCCAAAAATGCAAGAACTTCATCCTCCTGAGGAATATGTTAAGATGGTCATTGGAAATATAACATTGGGAATTCAAGTAAGCTTTGTTGTATAAGTAACATTTCTTACACTTTCTTTATTTGGAGATGATTGAATTCTTGCTGACAATATTTTCTGTATGAGTTTGTATAAAATTCAGGAATTGTATGCCAAAGGAGCAAGAAAGTTTGCCTTTCTAAGCTTATGCCCTTTGGGTTGCTTACCAGCCCTGAGAGCTCTGAATCCCAAAGGCCATGATGCTGGTTGTTTTGAAGAAGCAAATGGTCTAGCATTTGGACATAATAATGCTTTAAATACTGTCCTCCCCAATCTTCAAAAACTGCTCAAAGGTTTCAAGTACAGCAGTTCCAATTTTTATGATTGGCTCCTTAATAGGATGAATGATCCCACAAAATATGGTCAGCCCTACATCTCCATTATTAAACAAGTTTGTAAAAACTGACTGTCTGTGTTGTTTTTCTGACTGAACTTACAACTTTTTGCAGGATTTAAGGAAGGAGTGAGTGCTTGTTGTGGAACAGGACCACATAGGGGAGTTTTCACTTGTGGAGGAACAAAGAAGGATCCAAATTATGAGTTATGCGATAATCCCAATGACTATGTTTGGTTTGATTCTTTTCATCCTTCAGAAAGAATCCATGAAGAATTTGCAAAAGCAATTTGGGATAGACCATCTTCATCAGTCGGGCCATACAATCTAGAAGATTTATTTTTCGACAAGGATAAGCAAACCATTGCTGACATGGTTGATAACCCTGAATATGGACAAATTTTCTGAGGTTCAGTCCAGCCAGGGGTGACGAATTTCTATTGTGCCTGTGATCAATATTAGATTTTGTTGTTCTTGCATGCACAAAATGTTCTGAAATGGACAATGCTTCTTTTATGTTGAAATAAATGGATAATTCTAATAATTCTGACTGAGCCATTTTTAAAAAAACAAGACTTGTATGGAAATTACTGCAATGCTGGATACTTCAATTGTATGAAGCACTCAACCTGGGGCTTGGGTGTCCTGTGTTATTTTTGTTTGTCACTTTATATGTCACTATATGAAAATATGACACGTATTCTTTTTAGTAGTTATCTAATTTTTAAAATTAAATTAAAATTCTAACCAAATGATAAGTGAATTGGGTTAAGTAATTGTACACGTGTCATGTCACACTATGGGAGCTGGTCATGCCCGAAGTCGTTACCTTAACGCAAGGAGGGGAATGCCGAAGGCAGGGCTAGTGACTGGAGTGAAGTCGTAACAAGGTAGCCGTACTGGAAGGTGCGGCTGGATCAGCTCCTTTTCAGGGAGAGCTAATGCTTATTGGGTGTTTTGGTTTGACACTGCTTCACACCCAAAAAGAAGGGGGCTACGTCTGAGTTAAACTTGGAGATGACAGTCTTCTTTCCTTCATCGTAAGACCAAGCCCATGAGCTTATTATTCTAGGTCGGAACAAGTTGATTGGATCCCCTTTTTACGTCCCCGTATCCCCCCGTGTGGGGACATGAGGGCGAAAAAGGGAAAGAGAGGGATGAGGTTTCTCTCGCTTTGGGCATAGCGGGCCCAGTGGGAGGCTCGGCCGGCTATTAGCTCAGTAATAATATATTAGCATTTGATTTTTGTGAAATGTGGTCATAAATAAAACGATAATTAATAGTAATTTCAACGTATAATAAAAGAGATAGAAAATAAAAATTAAGATTTTGTTTCATATATGAATAATATCTTATATATGAATCTTAGTAAGTTTTTGTGATATATTTGATCATAATCAAATAACCAAATGTCTAAAAAAAACACGCGCAAAAACTAAACATTGAACATAAGAAATGGACATTTTAATAAACTTGGAAGTAAGACTTGAAATAAATACACAGTGAACAATTTTGTCATCAGGATGCGTGCTTAGACAAAATCACGTGGCATGAAAGGCTCCAATTCAACTGGTTGCTATCAAGCTGCAGGTTGAGAACTAGCTTAAAATTGATTCAATGAACCAAGAACAATATTTGTTAAAATCCCGATTTTATTGTTTACAATAAAAACAACAGTTACCTGTCAGTTAAGTGTTTTGGTTGATGTGAAACATCATTAAACATTTCTAGTCAAAGTTAATTCATGATATTCACCATTAATTCACGAGTCTAAAATTCGTTGAAAACGAAATGAATCGGCTATGACACGAGTGAATTCATCAGGAAAATGGGATAATAGATCTTATATTTGACATTTTACGTATTATTGTGTGTTTTGCATATTAATATTTAATATGTGAATATTTATTTATATTAATATTTATACTATTAAAACCTGCACTTATTCTACTCTATTTTAATATAAAAATTAATGTTTTATAGTTTTTTTTTATATTTTAAAATTATTTTTAGTGATTTCTCATCTTTTTCATTTCAAAAAAAGTAAGAAATTACCAAAGATAATTTTAAAATATAAAACAAGATAAAAAACTAATATTTTTTATATTTGAATAAATTAAAAAGAATGCAGATTTTTATGATATAAATAAATATTCACGCATTAAACTATTAATATAGAAATTCATAGTGATATATAAACTGTGAAATAGAGTATTTATTGTCAGAAAATAGTGACAAGAAGCAAAATAAAATGATATAAGGAAATTAATGAATTATGCAATGACATATATTATATCACACAGGAGATAAATGTACTTAATCTATATTATTTTTAGTTGTTGTTTTGAAGATTTGCCTTGTGAGATTTTGAATTTTTAAATAAGTAAAAATAAATAAATGGTAATTGATTGGTTTTTTTTATCACTCTAATAAGCTTTAAAAATATATATATATTCTAAAGTAACTTTATTAATGTGTTTAAAATTAAAACCATGACATGCATCCAGGGGCGGATCCAGAAAGAAATTTTACCGGGGGCTTACTTAAATTTTTTTTTTGCGATTAAATAAATGTATTCAACAATTAAATTTCTAAAAAACAATAATAAAAATGATAAAAATGTATAAATACACATAACTGCACTATTGGTTAACACTTGATGAACTAGCTTTAATTCTACACGAGATTGATTTTCCACATTTTCACTAACATTAGGCTCATTAGAAGATGCACCATTACGAATTCGTTTAGGTTTAAAAAACCTCTCCATAATCTACATAAATAAACAATTGAAAATAAATTCATTACAATCATTAATTCAATCACAATTAATTTATAATTAAATAAATTAATAATTCAATCACAATTCACTATTAATCTATTAAGAAAATAAATTAAACAAACTAGAGTTTCTAAACTATGATTTATATCTAAAATATATTGTCTAAATTCAAAATTCCTAATATTAGTTCATATTCAAAAACCCTAATCTAAATTCTAAATCACTAAATATTTAGTCCATAAAATTCTTAATAAAATTACTCAAATTAACTTAGTAATTAAAATTAACTTACAATTAACAACATTTAAATAAAAAAACTCTAAATAAAAAAAAAAGAAGAAGTAAAACTAACTTTTCTTGAATCTTGAATACAAAAAATGAAGATAAAGAAAAAGAGACAATGAGGGAAGAAAAAAAAAAGTTTCTTTTCTAGTGAATTTGAAATTTGAGTTTGGAAATTTGGAAGATAGCCAAATTGAAAGGGTTTAGATTTGGAAATAAGATTTGGGAATTTGGGGGAGATAGGAAGGGTTGGAATTTCGAAAGGAAATATTAGAAGAGATTTTGTTCTTTGAGTCGATGAGTTGATTGTCTCCCTTTTGTCCAGAACAAATCACTTAATATTGCATTTTTTTTTCCAATTCACTTTAACAAAACGACGTAGTTTTGTTAAGTGATTTTTTTTTTCCTTCAAAAAAAAAGTCAGTCTTCTTTCTTCTGGAGCCTGGAGGTCTTCTTCTTCTACTTTCTTCTACTCTGGAGCATCGGCGGACAGGAGGCGAAGCGTTGAATTTTTTTTTTTTTAACAAAACAACTCATCTTATTCAGTTCTTCTACTCCTTCACTTCAGCGACAGCGGCCAGCAGGGGCTCTGGAGGCTGGAGCAGCGGCGGACAGCAACGGCAAGGCAACAAATTTTTACTATATCTCTATACTTTTCGGCGACCACGGCGGGGGCTTCAGCCTCTTCCAGCCCCCGCGTAGATCCGCCACTGCATGCATCACATGTATAAAGAACAAACAAATTTCACCTATTGTGTCAAGTAACACAAACTATATAATTGATAATTTAAAGATATAAAGTCCCATCGAAATCTTAAAATTCTTTAAGATTAAGTGAAAGTTTAAGATTTTCTGGTCAATATTTCTCATTTTCCTCTTGACACTCCTTTTATTCCATTTTATCAAAATCTAGTTAAACATGTCTGTAGTTCAAACAACGTCAACGCGACCAAAGATCCCAAACAACAACAAAACTCCACCTTTGTACAGGATCAGGGTGGCAAATGGGCGGGTTGGGACACTCTGCGGGTCGGGTTGAGTGAGGAGTGGTAGTTGGCGGGTCATGACCAAATCCAACCCGCCTATTGGCGGGTCATGCATGGGTTGGGTTATAACTAGTTCAACCCGCGGGTCAATTCAATTGCTTTTTCTTTGACCCGCGGATCAATGTAACTATTACTTTTTTTTACCCGCGGGTCAATTTAACTATTACTTCCTTAATACATTAGTTAATTAAAACTTTTCTTTTTAATTTTTGTTACTATTAAATTAAATGTTTATTATACACATTTACACACACTAATTATATTTTCACATACTACGCAAATTTTACACATAACATATTTTCACACACTATACATGTTTTATACATAGTACACACATTTTTACATACTACACATAGTTTACATATAGTACACACATTTTCACACACTCACACATTTTCATATAGTACACACATTTTTCACACACTACACATATTTTACACATACTATACACATTTTCACACATTACATATATTTTACACTTAGTACACGCATTTTTATACACTACACATATTTTACACATAGTACAAGCATTTTCACACACTACACATATTTTACACATAGTACACATATTTTCACATACTACACATATTTTACACATAGTACACATATTTTCATACACTACACATAATTTACACATAGTACACATATTTTCACACACTACACATATTTTACACATATTACACATACTTTCACACAATATACATATTTTACACATAGTACACATACTTTCACACACTACACATATTTTACACATAGTACACATACTTTCACACTACACATATTTTTCACACAATATATATATTTTACACACAATTTATACAAATTAACACGACCCAAACCAATGACCCACGACCCACGACCCTGACCCATGACCCATGACCCACGATATATGACCCACAACTCGTGACCTATGTGTAAATTGTGAGTATTATGTGAAAATGTGTTTAGTGTATGTAAAATATATACTGTGTGAAAAATATGTGGTGTGTGAAAATATGTGTAGTGTGTGAAAATATTTGTAGTGTGTGTAAAATATGTGTAGTGTGTGAAAATGCGTGTAGTGTGTGTAAAATATGTGTAGTGTGTGTAAAATATGTGTAGTGTATGAAAATGCATGTACTATGTGTAAAATATGTGTAGTGTGTGTAAAATATGTGTATTGTGTGAAAATGTGTGTACTATGTGTAAAACTGTGTAGTATGTGAAAATGCGTGTAGTATATGTAAAATATGTGTATTGTGTGAAAATATGTGTATTATGTGTAAAAATGTGTAGTATGTGAAAATACGTGTAGTATGTGTAAAATATGTGTATTGTGTGAAAATGTGCATATTATGTGTAAAATATGTGCAGTGTGTGAAAATGCGTGTACTATGTGTAAAATGTATACTATGTAAAAATGTGTGTAGTGCGTGTTGTATGTGTAAAATATGTGTAGTGTGTGAAAATATGTGTACTATGTGTAAAGTATGTGTAGTGTGTGAAAATATGTGTACTATGAGTAAATTATGTGTTGTGTAAAAATGCGTGTACTATGTGTAAAATATGTATAGAGTGTGAAAATGTGTGTACTATGTGTAAAATATGTATAGTGTATGAAAATATGTGTATTATGTGTAAAATATGTTTAGATTATAAAATGTAAGTAAAGTGTTAATGTGATGTGTTTAATCTATAAAATAAATTGACTCGTGGGTCACCAAAGACTCAACCCAACCCAACTCATTAAATATGAGTTAATTTTTTACCCATGAACCATTAGACCCAACCCAACTAGTTAAAATAGTACACGTGTTGGGTTAGACTCGCGGGTCATGGGTCCAGATTACCACCCCTACAGGATAATTCAATTGTAGTAGTATAGATTTGTCCTAAAAAAAACAGAAAAGTATCTAAAGTGATGAAACTAAATTTTTTGTGGGGTATTATATAACCTAAATATAGTTTAGAGTAGTATTTTACAATTTATCTGAAAATTAATGCAATTGGTAAAAAAAAGAAGGTAATAGTTTAATGAGGGAAAAATTTTAGGGGTATTTCACAATTTAGTTATGGTTTAGGGTGATAATTTACAATTTACTCTTATTATAATAAAAAATATTTTTAATTTTATTCTCATGCTTTAAGCAAGCTTATTTTTAATTTTCTTCTCATGCCTTATGCAAGCTTACTTGTAATTTATTATGCATTTACATTTTTTTTTCTCTATAAGGTTGCAAAATTATGGATTTTTCTCTAGTATTAAAATATCATTACTAATGAAATAATAATATCATGTGCTAATTGGTTAGTGTACAATCATCTTTGTACATTTTTATGTATCGCATTTGAGTTGAACATGAATCATATATTATAAAAGTTAAAATTAACTAAAGGTTTTTTTGTGCTAAACTAAATTAAATATTTTGAATTTTTGCTATTTGATGTATATTTTCAATAGGACAATTAGGGTATAGTTATCTATAACCATGGAAATGATTGAAATTTTAATGCACCACCCATTTTGTTTTGTCACTATTCATGACTCAGAATCAATCATGGAGTATACCATAGCATTGAAAGGAAATAACAATAAGCAAAAGGACAAAACTCACAAATACACATTTGAACTTATGCAAAAATGCAATTGACAAAATACACATTGCAATGCTAATATAGACATTCTGATGATCATAAAGAAAGGAAAATAAAGAGTAAAAAAAGGCCTCAGCACTAGATACCTAGCATTGCGGCCTGTATATTTTTATTGGTTCATGTGATACCTAGCATTCAATCTCAATAATCACTTCACTTGCATGTATGATTTATCACAAATACCAATGCGATGACTATTTCTATTTCTCAAATTTGTATCTTAAGTGTTTTTTTTTATACTTAATAATATTAATTAACAATCATAGTGCACCATTAGCTTTCATGTTGTAAGTTTAGTTAATAATACATTTGGAATCAAATCCTAGCGAATCTAATCTAGTCATCAAATCAAAAATAACAAGCAACTCATGTCGTGCCTTAATTTTACGGAAACATTAAGGTTGTACTCTTTGTTATAAAAGCATTATACACAAGTTCTTACTATGGTATTTTGCATCTCTCATACTAAATTTCTATTTTAAAAAAGAAAAAATTGCAAAAATCATCTTCATATTTTATTTACTTTTTATTACTCTCTTTTAAAATAATATAATTTTATTATTTATATTAAAAATTTATAATAAATTGATCATTTTATTTAATTTTATATACTTGTTGATGTACGTGTCATTATTTTATGTTTATACATTTTATTAAAAAATCAAATAAAATTGAATAGCATGACAAAGTATGCATAATTTTTTTACGTACGATATTTCATAATTTTGAATGCCAATAATAATATTTCTTTTTCAAGAAGTGTGATGAATGAATTTTGCAAATTTCTCAACAAAGAAAAAGAGTAAATATAAGTAAAAGTATTGGAATAATTATTTCCAAGTATTGTAAATATTTGTTTGTTCATTATGGGGTACATTTTCTTTTTAAAAAATACATTAATACGTTGAATTGGATAGATGTATGGGTATGGTTGGACGAGTTCTAAAATAAGATGTGGTTTTCATTTCATTTCATTTCATATTTCGCCTTTTGCAGATCTATAGAGCCCTTTCTTATATGTCAAAAAAAAAAAAAAAAAAAACTATCCGGTAAGAAACAATACATCGTCGTTGTCATCATTATTATGATAATCATCATTATCAAATACACATGAAATACATATAGCAAAGCTACAGCTAACTTTCTCTCTCTTACATTTCCAGCTTTTCTAGAACCTCCTGAATTCTTTTCCCCGATATTCTCTCCCCTCCGAATCCCAAATTTTTCATCAACATTCAAAAAAGATTTTTTTTTTTTTTTTAGAAATTTTGATTTTCTCTTTTGGTAGCAAATTTGAAGTATTTTATTCATGTGATCCAAAAGATCAGAATCTTTAATTTAATTGTTCCTAATTAATTAGGGTTTGGAACGTGATTTTGAAGTCAAAAGCCTAATTGAACAATTTTGGAGAAGAAAATGGTACATGTGATTAACCCGGGAAGGGTTATGAAGCGTGTACAGGCCAAGGTTTTGGAATTTTATTTGAACCGGTGAATGCGGGAGTGATTGATTCCCGAGCCAGAGGCTCGGGATTTGGTTTGTTACTGTGTTGAGGATCTTCATCAAGGGAAGAATTATCAAATGGCGGCTGTGCCGGAGAATGAGCCGCCGCCGCCTCCTCCTCCTCCTCCTCCTCCTTACCTGACCACCACCGCCACTTCTGCAGAGAATGATCAGCAACAGTGCTATCCTAGTAACTCTAACCCTTCACCACCTGAGGGTTTTATGCAAAAATTCCGCCTTTATGAGACTCGATCGGTATACTATTCTTCTGATTTTTTTGTTATTGTATTTTACATATATTTGATGTTTATGTGATTTAGGTGGTAAAATATAAGATCTTTGAACTTGTTTAATTGAAGATTTTGTATCAAGATCACAATTCTACTCTAGGTTTTGTGGAGTATTGAGTGGTATTTATTATTGGTTTCATGTTATTTGTTTCGTCTGTTAATTATCTCATTCTATCTGCTCGGTTAGCTGCAATTCACTTTCATTGTTTCGGTTATTAGTTTGAGAGGATCAGAATCTTTGTCATACAAGAATTGACAAGTGGATGATAGATGTTTTGGGTATTAGTTGGATTGGTAGCTTGGCGCATTTATTTCTAATGGAGTGTTATTTTCATGTAATGCTTTATGTCATTTTTAGATAAGAGTATAGGCTTCCGGTTAGTTAATGTGACAAATGTTAAGCTGTTTTTTTGTTGATTGACAACTTATGATGTTATTCAGGATTACCTGTAAGCTAATGTTCCCACACCTAGTGAGATTTTCAAAGTTACCTACTATACTTGCCTCATTAGAGTTTGAGTTGAACCTCGCATTCGATCACACATTGGATGTGATTGTTCCTTTTAGTCTTTGTTCCCTTGAATTTTTGTCCTGATAAAGATGAAAGCGGTACAGCCATCACAAGGCAAAATATTTTTGGTTAGGGTATAGCTATTAATCATGTATACGTGGTCTATAAAAATTGCATCCAGTCAATAGACTTGTTCTTTAATGGTGTTACTCTTCAATTCTTATCTATATTTTTGTCAAAAATTTTGCTGCAGAATTTCTATATGATTGGAAGGGATAAGAGCCGAACATACTGGAGAGTATTAAAAATTGACAGGTTGGAACCTTTTGAGCTAAACATACGTGAAGATTCTGCAACCTACACCGAAAGGGAATGTTCCGAACTTTTGAGAAGGATACACGAGGGAAACATATCTACTGGAGGACTTAGATTTGTCACTACTTGTTATGGCATTGTTGGTAAGATATGTAGTTCTTTTACGTTTTTTCCACCAAGGGAAGTTTGGTTATCTTTGTTGCGAAATTCACTTTGCTTCCTTGTTTTAGGATTTATTAAATTCCTGGGGCCTTATTACATGTTGCTTATAACCAAAAGGAGGCAGATTGGTGCAATTTCTGGGCACAACATATATGCTGTCTCCAAGAGTGAGATAATTCCTCTTCCCAATTCTGCAGTTCGATCAAAAATGATGATTAACTATAGGAATGAGAACAGGTTATTATTTCTGCATCTAAAAGTCTGTTTCTTTCCCTACATCATTTTGGATATCATCAAATGTATTTGGAGAGCTATGTTGTACACAGGATTAGGAGCTTTATTTGGTAGTTATGATGTAATTTTGTCGATTCATGATTTAGGGATTTAGTTCAACATCCGACGCCTTCTTCAATTATTACGCAGAAGTTGACTGTTTTTGGGTTGAACTGATCGATTTATTATGTAACATGCTTTTGGGCGTTACTTTGACCAATTTTGGTGAGTAGCTTCAGTGTTGAGCTACTACCCTCAAAGATGTAAATAATTTCTGTGTCTCCATTCGGGCTGTGGCTGTGGTGATGCCAAATTGTTGTATGCTAGCTGCTGCCTAAAACACTTTACGAACTGGAGGCATGGTTTTTACCTAGTGTAAACTAATCCCAGACATTACATGTATATATGCATATATTGAGAAATTACAATTCTACGTGAATATACAAACCATCTACACTATAATATGCATACATATTTCATCCAATCTGCAATTTATGTTCCCAAGAATAAGTTACTGCCGGGAGGGAATAATCATGGATTTATCATGGGAATGGTTGTATGATTTCTTTTTTTTTTTAATTTTTTTTATTGTTGGAACGGTCTGATGGCTGTTTTATAAAATTTTCCTTTCAATTTTGATTGTAAAATACCTGAAATTGGAGGGAAAGTTTTATAAAACAGCCATTAGATGAGCGATGCTTTACGGTTTAGAGTGTTGGGTGACTAAATAACATGAACAAAAAATGAGGATAACAGAAATGAGAATATTGAGATGGATGTGTGGACACACTAAACTAGATAGAATAAGTAATGAATGTATTAGAAAGAAAGTATGGGTAGCTCCAATAGATGAGAAAATGAGAAACACATGTTTAAGAATTAAGATGGTTTGGACATGTACATAGGAGAGCTTTAGATATCCCTGTTGGGCATGTAGAAAATAAAGAATTATTAAGTCAAATTAAAAGGGGAAGAAGAAGATCGAAAAAGAATTGGAAAGAAACCATAATACACGATATGTTTTATTTAAGTATAAATGAGAAAATGAGTTTAGACCGAGCACGGTGGCGAAGTGTGATCTATGTACCCGAAATGTGGTAAATGCTTAGTTGTTGTTGTTGTTGTATTGTCCGTTTTCTACTTTTCTTTTTTCATCTGTGGTTGTTTATTAGTTTCTTTTTCTTATCCTTTGGTGCAGATACAAAAAGCTTCTATGCATGGTCGATCTTACAAAGGATTTCTTCTTCAGCTACTCATACCATGTTATGAGAAGTCTACAAAAGAATATGTATGATAATGAGACTGGGAATGTCATGTATGAAACCATGTTTGTTTGGAATGAATTTTTGACTCGCGGAATACGGAATATTCTCCAGAATACTCTTTGGACAGTTGCATTGGTCTATGGCTTTTTCCACCAGGTGAGCTTTGGATGCTTTCCATTGGGTTCATCTACGGTGGATTAGTTTTCTTATATAAAAGCTAATGGCTCCTAGATTATGATACTAGTTACTGGACATTAAAACAAAAGTTTAGACCTTAATTGGAATGTTGATGTTCTTGTTAGAAGTTTCATTTTTCGTTCAGCATGTAACTATTTAAGTCCCAACTCTATCAGTACATGCTGTGGGCTCTCTTTTCCTCTTGACTTCTTTCTCTCTCTCTATCTATCTATATATATATATGTATATATGTATGTATGTATGTATAATATTCTTTCTTTGCATATATCAAGCGGTGTATGTGTCAGTTGAAGTGACTAGTTATTGGCTCAGGAATAAGAGGGCTTTAACCATTAGCACTTGTGTAATTAGTTAAGCTCATCCTAACTGTTGATGTATTTAGTTGTTCACTTATTATTATTATTATTTATTTTAATATGCCCTTTCTTAGCATTTTTGACCTTTTGTATACTCTCTGATGCTTTTTTCTGATGGCTCTGCACTTGGTGAATCCAGGCCACGCTATCTATTTCTTCCCGAGAATTCAGGCTGACACTTATTGCAAGACGATCTCGTCATTATGCTGGGACCAGGTTAGACTTTGACTGTAACGGTAACTGTGCATATCAAACACTAGATTCTTGAAGAAATAAAGAAATTCTTCCTTGCATCTTGGTGATAATACAACAATGCATGGGTTGAGTCTATTCTAGGCTTGTCTTATCTTATTACATAATATGAGTTTTAAGTGTTGGGTGTTCCATTGGTTGAACTTAGAACACTAATCCTAAATGATTAACTGAAGAAAATGTTAAGACAACAGCACTCTATACTTAAAATTCGGACAATCACTAGATACTGTGAACTACAGAAGTAGTTGCAATCAGCCTGCATTTGTCGCTTCCAAGTGTTACATCAATGTGTGGACTTTTGGAGGTTTCTCAAACATAGTAATTTCCAGCACCGACATTTCTAGTGTTCTGTGTTATACCTAACTGTTTATTTGGCCTAGTTTGCTAGATATACATTGTAAGATAGTGCATTAGTACAGCCTTAGTTTGTTTGGATTATTCAGAAGTTTGCACCTTGCAGATGTGGAATATGTTGAAAATTAAAAAAATACAAAAATCCATTTATGTCACTTTGTTGCAAAGTTTTATGTAAAAGCTAAAAATGAAAAAGAATGGACCTAATGCTGTGTGATACATGTACATTCTTCAGACAAAATAGTCATGCCATTCTTGTCATAAAGTTCAGTTCTGTTTAATCATGTAGTTAGGTGAATATAAATATGATTTCAGTTTTTTTTTAATGAAGAATTCAAGTAGGTTGGAATAAATGGAGAAGTGTGCTATCTATACTTTGTGATTGTAAAGTACCGCTGAAATTGAAGGGACCACTTGATAAAACGGCCATAAGACTAGTGATGCTTTATGGATCAGAGTGTTGGTTCGCTAAATATAAACATGAACAAAAAATGAGGGTAACAAAAATAAAAATAGATATGTAGACACACTAGACCATATAAAATAAGAAAGAAAATGAGGGTAATAATGAATGCATTAGAATGAAAGTGGGGGTAGTCAATAGATGAGAAAATAAGAGAAGCACATTTTAAATGGTTTAGACATGTGCATAGGAGACTTTTAGATGCCCTGTACGTTGTGTAGAAAATATAGAATTTTTAATCCAAAATAAAGGGGGAAGGGGAAGACCTAAATAGAATTGGAAAGAAACAATTAAAAAAGAGATAATATACTAAAATACAAATGAGAATATGTTTGTATATAGGATACGATGGCAAAATATGATCCATACGGCCGACCCCACAAAATGGGTTAAAGGCTTAGTTGTTGTTGACTTCTTGTTGTCGATGTAACACGATTGATAAATATCATCCATATAGCCGACTCCACATAATGGAATAAGGGCTTAGTTGTTACTGTTGTTGTGGTTTGAAAATGAGAAACATCTCCAAATATCTGTATGGATTCATGAATCAACTCAAAAGGTGCTATGTGGCTTTATTTCTTGAATTCATTGGCAATGGATTATTGTGTGTTTTTTTCTATATCGATATTTGTTTTTCCTCTTCGTTTTAGGTTATTCCTATTTTACCAGTAATCTATACTTGTTTTGTTCTTTGGAGTTACCTGGTTTTACTTGCTTTGCATCAGGAGGTGCTAATAGAATATATGTTGTTTAAAGATTTAGATGTCATTTCATAACTACTTTATCTCTTTCCTTTGATGTAGATATCTGAAACGTGGTGTGAATGAGAAGGGCAGGGTTGCAAATGATGTTGAGACCGAACAGATTGTATTTGAGTGTGTTCCTGAGGGTTTCCCTCTGCAAATTAGTTCTGTTGTCCAAAACCGTGGTTCAATCCCACTTTTCTGGTCGCAGGAAACTTCACGCTTGAACCTTAAGCCTGACATCATATGTATGTTCACGGAATTAGATTATCTTTTCGCTCCTCCTTTATTCACAAATACATTTTCCAGTGATTCATACTTCTGTAACATGTTTGGGTTCTGTTTGAATAACATTTATATTTCTCTCATTTTTAGTATCAAAAAAGGATCAGAGATTTGAGGCTACAAGACTTCATTTTGAGAATCTTGTCAGTAGATATGGACATCCCATAATCATCTTAAATTTGATTAAGGTGAGAGGAGTACATGCTGTTGCATTAGAATGAATCTTTGATATTCTTAATTTTCTTCTGTGAGGAGGCATATTAGGCAGAAAGCAATTGTATATGACCAAACTGAAAAGTTAGAGAAAGGGAAAAAAAAGTACTGTAAATGGTTGGCAGCATCTGACATGTACCAAATTTGATAATCAACAGACAACTGAGAAGAAGCCTCGAGAATCCATTTTGCGTGCAGAGTTTGCCAATGCCATTGAGTATATTAATAAAGATCTGTCGGAAGAGAATCGTCTCAAGTTCCTTCACTGGGATTTGCACAAACATTCTCGAAGGTTGGTTGCTTGCCCATTGTGATATCAGTGGTTGGGCTCTTTTCTAATTTTCTTTGGAATCTAATTTTCTTCTATCTGTTCCAGCAAAGCTACAAATGTTTTACTTCTTTTGGGCAAAGTGGCTACATACGCATTGACACTGACAGGTTTTTTCTACTGCCAAGTATCTACAGCCTTACTGTCTGAGGGATGCTTGAAAAGCCCGTGTTTTGAGTGAGTTTTTACTCTCTCCAATGCTGTGACTTCTTTCAGAAATCTCGCATTTTATTTCTTTCTTTTTGTGTGTAATTTATAAACTATAGGATTTATGTTAGCCATCTCTCTGTTAGCTCTGATATCTCCTTCATCCAAGATTTGTTTGGTATTTTGTTGGTTTCCTTTGGTTTTCCCTTCTCTTTTCTCTTTAGATGTGGATTTTGTCTAATGAGAAACAGTTACCTTTTAACCTTCCATTCTCTCCCTGTGATACTTTGATCTTGGACCTTAAAATTATTTAAATTTCGTTTTAGATGATTTCATGGAATTTTACATCCTAAGATGTCAAACTGTATTTAAGGTAGTTATTAACTCTTGTTTCTTAAATCTTCTATTCAAAATAGTTAGAATTATACCTAGAGAATTGACTTCTGGAAAGTTAAACGTAAGAAAAGAAATTAGTGTTTGGTTGTTATTTAATATAAGATATCTTTGTAAGAAAATTTTGGGATACACTCTCAAGGTATTTATTAGAGCTTCACTTAGTAGTCAGCAAAAAATTTTGGTAGGACTTGAGTGTAACAGTGAATTGGAATGACGTGTGAGCTTCTTCCTTGTTAATTTTATGTTATCTTTTGGTTTCTGGGATTTGTTTTGATTGCTATTTAAGTAGTAATTTGATTTCTTATACAGTGTTATTATGTTTATCTTTTAGTTCATTTTTCCTTGCATACCCATTTAGTTTTGAACTTTTAATCCATAGTTCCCCTGTAGTTAAGGCTTTTCCCAGTGGAGTGATTTGCTTGTGGACACTATATCACCCTATCTTTTATTTTTTATATTTTAATTTTAAGAAAAATGGGACTAAACATAAATATCTTTTTGTCATGTTTTATGTCTTTCACTAAAAGAATTGAAGTTGTCTTCTGTTCTGGAAAAGTGCATAATAATTTGAAATTTACTTGCTTTTTTTAAGTTGACAATTAATTGATGATAGATACTAATAAGCTGCTATTATCAAAGTTCATTGCTTGACATATTCTGACACGGCAACCTCTTTTAGTATTTTTTGTGACTACAATGATGTACTAAAGGAGATTGGCCTTCATGCTTAATGCAGCGATTCTGTTGACAGTGACATGTCATATTGCGAAATTGAAAATGAAAACGACCATGACAATGGCTGTTTGAACTTAGATGCACTGGAGAAAAAATACAGTGCAGGGCACATGGCCAATGGTAGTTCTTTTGGCAAGCCACCAATGTTCCAAAAGGGAGTGCTCAGGACAAATTGCATAGATTGTTTGGATCGTACTAATGTGGCACAATATGCTTATGGGTTGGCTGCTTTGGGACATCAACTACGAGCTCTGGGGGTAATAAATTCCACGAAAATAGATCTTGATGATCCTTTGGCTGATGAATTAATGGGTTTCTATGAGAAAATGGGTGATACACTTGCACATCAATATGGTGGCTCAGCTGCTCACAATAAGGTAAGATAAGTTGTGATTCTACTGGCATTGACCTGTTATTGTTAGGGTGGTTTGATTCTTTTGGTGCTTCATGTTGGTAGCTGGGGATTCACATTGTCCCAATCAGCAATAGTGACCCTTCTTTCAGTATTAGAATGTTTGGGAAAAAGTAGCCCCATTACTCAAATGATTATTTAACCTTCTGACTGTCCACCTTGATAATGAGTTTTTGGCACATAAAATACAATTTTATTGTATTTGAAGAGGAAGAATATCATCTTAGGATTAGTCCTTCGGAAATTAGGTGATAAAAAACTGTATTAATTTTGCTGCTTTTTTATTTTTTGATGAGAATATCCCTTAGCAAGATCTGTAGAACAAAATTTGAGCTTCTGATGAGGACACTACACTACTAACTTCATTTTGATGTTCCCACAATTGTCTGCTAGTTTATAATGTTAAGGAGCTGTTTGGTATATAGGGGTATCAAGGGGTGTAATACGTTTTAGTATTAATGGCAACAACATCAACGACCAAGCCTTTATCACGCTAAGTGGGGTTGGCTATGTGGATCACATTTCGCCACTGTGCTCTTACACGATTTCTAATGTGATCCATATCATAGGGTTTGGCAAAATTTTTACGCCGGCTGCTAGCCTGTCGCAACCTTCCTCTTTCTCCCGGGCTTAGAACCAACTACTTCTAGACAGACAGACCGCTTATAACGAGGCGGAGTTGGGTTTCAGTATTAATGAAACCCATATAAATTGTTTGTTTTACGCCTATGGGAATGGCTGATTCCCTACTAGTAGGAATTCATTCCCTAGTATTGATTAACCACATTTTTGGGTGCATTGAAATTTCATTTCGGAGTTTATTTAAAACAAAAGGCAAAACCAAAAAGGAAGAGATGAAGATTGATGCTTACACATTCTCTCTCCTCTCCCTTCTCCTACCATCCTATCCCATTCCCTCTCTCTTAGCTAATTCTGGGTCTTTTTCTCAGCTCTCCTCTGATTGCTCTCTTCTCCTTTGTTCTCTCTTCCTTCTGTCTTCTTTGTCCCTTCCATTTGTGTCTTCTGTATTTTCTCTGACGGTCTTTGGCCTTTAATCCCTGGTGGTTTACAGGGGTCACTTATCTGTGGCCAGCAGCAGATGTGGTCATGGTTTGGTTACTGATTTAGAATGGTACCTGTGGATCTGATTAGGGTTTTGTTTAGCTGAAAGAGCCCAAAATTTTTATTGATGTATTGAATTGCTTGGTAGCTGTAATTTTTATTTTCATTTGTGTTCTTTCAAAGTTCTTACTAGAACTGGATTTCATAGTTTTGAAATTAATTGCTGTTTTTAGTTGGAAAAAGTGCTGGCTCTTAAGAAAATATGGTTGGAGTCATGCTGTTGTTTTAAATCCAGCGATTTAGTGAAGCAGCGGGCTGCTTTGTTATTGGGCTTATGTTTTGCTAGTGAAATAAATGAGAGAAGAGGAAAGTGATGAACCAAAATCCAAAAAAGGCAAAAATATATATATATATATATATATTGCAAAGAAAGACTAATTGAAAAACCCATTGCTGAATATTAATTCACCAAGAATTCTATGAGTTGAGTGAAAACCTATTATCATTGTATAGTAAATTAGTATGTGGTACACTTTTAGACTGTAAGGAATCCAATTAGCGCCAAGGCACTGTACTAAGATGACTTGTTATTTTTCTATCTGTGGGAGGAAGAAGTCCATAAGTTAAATTTCTATTCTGCTTTCAAATACCCGTTTTGTTCCCTAATTACTTTATGATGACCTTTTTATTGATATTTAAATTGTTTTGGTGTGTGGTAGATTTTCTCTCAGCGAAGAGGTCAATGGAAAGCTGCAACCCAATCCCAAGAATTCTTCAGAACTTTACAGCGTTACTACAGCAATGCATACATGGATGCAGAGAAACAAAATGCCATTAATGTGTAAGTTAAAATCAGTTAATCATACTTTTTCTCGTAGGCTTTCTCCTCTCCATTTTAATAGTAAGTTGAATAGAATGTCCTTGCTTGGATTTTATCTAATTAGGACACATGAGGTGGTTGGACATCGGTTACTTGTATGTGTTTGTTATTGTATTTATGCTAGAATTTTGTCTTCTTCATTCTATAGTCTCCTTCGCTTCAATTCTCATTTTGGATAACAATATTTTGTAGATTCTTGGGACATTTTCAGCCTCAACCAGGCAAACCTGAAGTTTGGGAACTTGATTCTGACCAGCCTTACAAGTCGACTACGAATGGGAAATCAAGTATTGACGAAAATGGAAAGTAAGTTTACTGCCAAATATACTCTTTCTTGATTTTCATAAGGTGTTTCTGCTAGATTTATTCTGTCAAAGAAAAGAAGGTTGATATACAGAATTTATAGTTCCTCTTGGCTTCGACTTTTTGACGACTCAATGTCTCGCCTTTATTTTCCATATGAGATTCTATGGGGTTCAAGTATGTGAAATTAATGAGATTCTTACGATTTCCTCTTTTATTATGTGCAGGCTACTTTTTAAAAGATCATTATCCGATGGAAATATTTTGCGTGAAAGTCACACTCCCCTATCCACTGCAAAAATTAAATTTGAACTTTCTAATTCTGATTCATCTGATACACCAGAAGAAGGAATAAAAGTTCTGTCCGAGTCAACACCAGATATGAAGACTTGTGAAAGTGATTTAACATATTCAAGGTGCTTAACCTTTGTTTATCTTTTGGCTACTTAAATAAAGCTCTCTTGGTCTTATTATCTCATGAGGGCAAGAGTTTCTTTTGGTGAGCTGGGAACTGAATTCTGTTTTGTTGCAAGTTATTGCAAAAAGTTAACTCCTCTTCTAGTAATTATAGTGGTTTATCTTTTCTTTTACTCAATTAATCATTACCATTTTGATTACCCATCTTTATCTAATTTAGCAATTAGCCTGCCATTACCCAACTTCCTCTTCTGGTGGCTCCCTCTCTCTCGCTCTCAACTTTTTTCTTGTAGTTACGACTCAAGATTTGTCTTGTTAATTTGATTTTTGCAGGTATACTCCCTTGACTCCAGCAAGGGAACTTTTTGTAGACACACCGAGAGACCGATATCTGGAACATGAAAATGGTGATGCTTTTGATTCTTCAAATTTTGTTGATTTGGATTGGTTGTCTTCCTCTGGAAACTCATGTGAGGAAGAGATACTGGAGAGGTAAATGCTTTAACCAGGCCTATCTGTTGATAATTTAATTAAGGTAAGTATAATGGTAGTGGATTTTTCTTGGATTAATTCTTGTATAGAGAGAGAACGTTAATATGTTAAGCACAGTTTGAGCTTGATTGAATGTCTTTACAAATAGAACAACGCTATTTTACCTTAACAAATTACAAGAAAATTTTTTCATTGATGAGGCTCCGAGTTATTTGGCCTCTCTGGAGAAGAGTATATTTTCCAAAAGATAGTTAAAAGAAACATGGTGCCAGGAAATGAAAAGGGTATTTTTTGTCAATTACAAGTATAAGTAGGGTTTTGATGTTTTCCCTTTTTTGGTTTTTGGTCTTTAGGGCTGCAACCTAACTTTGTAAACATGTCAAAAAATTTAGGAGGAGAAGTACAAAGAAGCAGCCTATCCAACATGGGTGACTCAATGTTATTTATAATAGAGAAATCCTAGAAAACATGAAAACCATACTTACACATGTAATTGACAAAACTACCCTTAGTTATTTCCCCACACATGGTATATATTATAAGTCTTGTAATTACAGAAACTTTTTAGCTTTAAAACTTTCAGGGGTTAGAAAAGTGCCACAGAGCCTGACATGTGACATTTGGTATTATCCAAATTAGAATCTCAAAACTTTTCTTGGACATAAATGCAGCAATGAGGCTAATGGTTTTTCACTTTGTTTTTCTGTTTCTTGTATAAGATTATTTTGATCAATGTAAAAGGTGCAATATTATGTTTATCCTTTTCTTTTTGATTGGAGGTCCTTTGAACTTTTTTTGACAAGTTAGTTGGCTTCTTGTGACGTTAGAAACCTGCCACATGTTCTCTTGTTCTAGATTTGTGCTTCTTTTCCGTTGTTATTGGGATGTACTTAGTCCCCAAAAGACCTCCCTTTACCTTAGGTTTTCACCTGTTAAAATAATTGGTCAACTGCTTCCAAGCGAAGAAGCTTTTTTTTGGTGTCCAGTTTTCTTTAGAACTTATTATGGATAGTTGCTTGCCTCCACTCTGCTGTCTGATCTACCCTTTTTATTTTTCAACCTTTGACTTGTTAGAAGTTTCTCTATCCTCAATTGTGTAGTTCTCCCCTAAAAGTTTATATCAATACCATACTCCATATTAGCTAATTTTATTTTATCCTGTGAGTGCTGGAAAGTTCAAGTTAAATCACCCTTGCTTTGCTGTCATCAACCACTTTCATCGTGAATGATATTAGTTCATTTTGGGTGTCCACATTTGTTAATGGATTTCAGAAAGCAACTGTACAAGTCTTACTGATTCAAAATAGTTACTGTGGTACTTATTATCATATTTATGATATTTGATTCTCATATTAAGATTGCAAAGAAATCATGTTTGATACTCAAGACTCTTCATATATGACTGTTTCTTCCTCTGTGAACATGGGCAATTGCTAACAGAGTATGTGATGGATTTACTGGTCTTGAGCATGCAATATGACCTGATTGCCAATTACGTTGATGTAGGGTTGATAATATGACATATGGGTCTTCTCTCTTAAAAAACTCAGATGCTTCTCTTCTGATGACCTTTTGATGGTTTGTTCGATTTGGCACCTCACAAGAATGTTTTTTTTTTTTGGAGAGGGACTGAACTTCTGTTTCTTATTTCTCTGGGTGTAGATCAATGCTTACATCTCCAATTGCCGGACTCTCGTCAGAGAATGTTGTTAATGAATTGGCAGGGGAATCGACCCCATCCAACAGTGAGTGTGGATCTACTGTGAAGGTTAGCATCCTTTCTTTCCATGCACACTATTCTTACAGAATTAAACTCAACTATTTGAGCTGTCAAAAGGATTAATAGCATTTAAATAGTCATTGGCTTGTTGAACTATTTATGCTGACAACCATTCCACATGTGGTTAGATGTTGGCTGCCACAACCATTCTTCTTCTTTCATCTTCTTTCCTCTTCTTTTCTTTTCCCCTTTTGGTGTTTGGGCAGGGGGACTGGCCAGGGAAATTGGCAAGCACAACAAAGAGTCATGATGTTAGAAACAAGATTCATGTGGTTCTTTGATACAATTGCGGGAAAGCTTTATTGTTTTACTTTTTACATCTTCTAAGTAGACATAAGAAACGTAAAATTAAAAACAAGTTTCTTTTTATAACTGAACCATATTATATCAATTAGATAACTTAATTTTGGATATTTTACTTTGGCTATGTTTTCATTTGTTTTTAACACATAGAAGTACACTCATGTGCCAATGTTCTTGGATGATTGTTTATTCTCAATTTGTTCACTCATTTATAAGCAAGGCCCTTTTCTTAGTGTGATAACTCTTAATAATAAACAGCAAGTTTTCATGAAGCTGATGTTTTACCTTTCCTTTCTACTTAATATTTTGCTTTCCTGTGCGTTTATGCAGGGTAGAGATCATACTGGAACTGAGTTGCCCTATGATGATAGTTATAGTAGTGAAGTTCCTGAGGAATTTTCTGATAGGTTTGTACAATGGGTAAACTACGGAGAAACACTATGTCATTGAATACCCTGTTGAGTTTCCCGGCATCTGCATATGCATTTTGCAGATTAATTAGAGACACTGGTCCTTCAGTTAATGGAAGAGGAGATGAAGGATTTTTTTGTGTGGTGTTTTTATTTTGTTGGGGGGAGTGGGGGCGGTGTTTGCCGGGCTATGAGGTTTGGTCCCGGGGATTTGTGTTGGGGAGAGGTTGGTATGGTAGGGGTGCAAATGGCAGGGCTAGAGAAATGAGAAAAAAGAGTAGCTGTTCTGCCTGCATTCTTTCATCTGGTGAGTTTCTGGATAGTAATCTTCTTTCATCTGGTGAGTTTCTGGATGGTAAATCCTCTTCTCCCATGCGACTGATTTGCCGCATTCATTCGATCGTGAAAACTTCGATCGAAGCCTGATACCTTTAGCCTAAAATGAGTAAATAGCCATCAACAGTTTTTAAGATTCTTTGGGAGTTCTTTCTCCTTGACTTGTGTAGTTATTTTTTTCATCAACTAATTTCTTGGGACTTTCTAGGTTGCAGTGTTGTAAATATATTCAACTCATGAGAGCTCATATGTTACCAGTTTTAGGGCATTGATTTGCTTTCTCCATTTTGTTTTATGAATTTATCAAAATTGATCTTGCAAATAAGCTCTTTTTACAACTATATTTCTCTCTTTCAATTCAGTTGTTTGAGCCAACTATATTCTTCTAATTTTCATTGTTTTTTTTTCTTTTTCCTTTTCCTTTTCCAGTGCATAGTTGTGCCATAATAGTGATTTCCTCTAATTTATGCATGAGAGCCTTTGTGCAAAATCCTTCCCATGGGTTGATTCTAGTAAAAAAAAAATAAAAATATTTATTTTGGTGGGTTACATATTTGAATTTTTGAGAAAAAATTGTAATGTTTAAAATATAATATACATGTATTTTTAACAATTTATTTTTGTTCTTAAATCAATGAAAATTGATTTTCACAATTGGATTTGTTGAAAAAATTAGTTCAAAAACCATCAAAATAAGCACATTTTGAACCTCATCATTTTTCACCAAAATACTTGTGCTATAACTAACATCTTTTTTAAGGTTTGGTGAAAAATTTATGTATACACATTTTTTTCTGAAGGTTTGGTGAAAAATTTATGTATCACTTTTTTATGCCCTTCCTTAGAATACTTGTCCACAATTATGGTTGTGGTTGGTGAAAATTTAGTTCAGAAACAATCAAAATAAACATATTTTTGGACCTTGTCATTTATCACCATAACACTTGTGCTGTAGCCCATATTCTTTGAAGGTTTGGTGAAAATTTTCAATATTTATTTTCTTATGCCGATCAATAGAATACATGTTCAAATTTCGGATTGGTGAAAAAATTAGCTCAGAAACAGCCAAAATAAGCACATTTTTGCACCTTGTCATTTTTCACCAAAACATTTGAGCTATAACCCACATTTTTTGAAGGTTTGGTGAAAAATTTTAGTATTACTTTTTTTTACACTGTTCACTAGAATAACTGTTCATAATCGGGTTGGTGAAAAAATTAGATCAGAAATAAACAAAATAAGCATATTTTTGGGCCTTGTAATTTTGTCACCAAAACAAGTGAGCTATAGGCAACATTTTTTGTAGGTTTGGTGAAAAATATTAGTATCACTTTTTTTTTACTTTGTTCCCTAGAAAACCTATTAACAATTGGGGTTAGTGAAAAAAATTAGTTTAGAATCAACCAGAATAAGTACATTTTTTTATCTCTGTCATTTTTTCACAAAAAAGGTCAATGACGATCAATTTTTTAAACTTGCCATTTTGGCAAAAAAACGTGTGCTATAACTCACAAAAATTGGTCATTATTCAAAATTTCTAACTTTCCCTTTTTTTCACACTATTCATTAGAGCACATCGTCATTTGATATGAGTGCAAAACAAGCACAGAAACTGCCAACTTTGATGAATTTTTGAAACTTGTCATTTTTGCTAAAAAAACGTGTACTATAACTCACAAAAATTGGTCATTTTTTAAAATTTATAACTTTCCCTTTTTTGCACACAATTCATTAGATGACACATCATCATTTGATATGTGAGAAAAATAGGCACAAAAAAGGCCAACGACGATCAATTTTTTAAACTTGCCATTTTGGCAAAAAAATGTGTGTTATAACTAACAAAAATTGGTCATTTTTCAAAATTTCTAACTTTTCAATTTTTTTCACATCATTCATTAGATAACACATCGTCATTTGATATGAGTGCAAAATAGGCACAAAAATTGCCAACGACGACCAATTTTTGAAACTTGACATTTTGGCAAAAAAAACATGTGCTATTAACTCACAAAAATTGGTCATTATTCAAAAATTCTAACTTTCCCTCTTTATCAAAATATTTATTAGATAGCACATCGTCATTTGATATGAGTGCAAAAATGGCACAAAAACGGTCAACTACGATGAATTTTTGAAGCTTTCCATTTTTGCAAAAAAAAACATGTGCTATAACTCACAAAAATTGGTCATTTTTTAAAATTTCTAACTTTGCTGTATTTTGCACACAATTCAATAGATAGCACATCGTCATTTGTTATGGGTGCAAAACAAGCACCAAAACGGCCAACGATGACCAATTTTAGAAACTTGCCATTTCGTCATAAAAAACGTGTGCTATAACTCACAAAAATTGGTCACTTCTCAAAATTTCCAACTTTTTCCTTTTTCACACCATTTATTAGATAACACATTGTTATTTGATATGAATGCAAAATAGGCACAAAAACAACCAACAATGACGCATGTTTTAAACTTGCCATTTTTGCCAAAAAAACGTGTGCTATAACTCACAAAAATTGGTCATTTTTAAAAACCTCTAACTTTTTTTCCCTTACCATTCATTAGATATCACTGTCTAGCTAACACAAAGGGTTCAATTTGGTTATTTTTTAATGATCCATTATCCTGTCATATTATAAGTGAAAACAGACAACAACTATCTGTAGTCTTAGATCACCCGAGTTTACCTAGCTCGATTCACTTATCCTCGGTTCATGCTGCCTGCACTGAACATTCTAGATCCAGTATGTGGAATGATCTTGCTTCAGTCAGTTCACGAAATATCCCCTGGTGGATACTAGGAGACTTCAATTGCACCTTGAGAGATACAGAAAAAAGAGGTGGTAGATCCTTTAGATTAGAAGACACTAAAGAATTGTCACAATTCTCCTATCTTTATGGTTTAGAAGATGTAGACATCATAGGATCACAATATACTTGGTGCAACAATAGAAAAGGCAAACATAGGATTTGGAAGCGATTAGATCGCATGCTAGTTAATAACTCAGCACTTAATCTAGGCTTCCAATATGTGGTTAAACATCTTCCAAAAGACCCTTCAGATCATTCTCCTATTCTAGTCAACATTAATAGGATAGAACATCATGGTAAATCTGGATTCAAATTTCAAAATTTCTGGACTAATCACCACAGTTTTCTAGAAACTGTTAACGAAGCCTGGAACATAAAGGTTGATGGAAATCCAATTAGAATTCTTACTGTCAAACTTCAGCACACTAAAAGAGTTCTAATAGAATGGAATAAGCTTCACTTGGGCAATTTATTCTCATCTCTTCAGAAAGCAGAAGATACTCTTCAACAACTAGAAATTATAGATAAGGAAACTAGTGATGTAGTCACAAGAGAGGAAATCAATTTAGCAAAAGCCAAACTTAGAAAAATCTCAGCTAATATAGAAGACTTTTGGGCCCAGAAAGCTAATCTGAAATGGTTAAAAGATGGAGACAAAAATACAAAATTCTTTCACTCTTATGTAAATCAGAAAAGAAGAAGAGCCCACATTCATTCCATTTATGCTGAAAATGATGAAATTTTAGAAAATTCTGAACAGATTGGTGAAGAAGCCATAAAATACTTCCAAAAATCTTTCACCAAATGTTCTACTAGTCCATTTCCTCAAACGGGTATAATCCCTAAGCTTGTGCGTGATCAAGATAATCAGGTATTAGAAGCCATACCCACACTTGAAGAAATCACGGACTGTGTTTATTCTATGGATGCTAACAGTGCACCAGGACCAGATGGATTCAATGCTAAATTTTTCACATTTACCTGGGACATAGTTAAAAATGATATAGTTGCAGCAATCCAACACTTCTTCAATGGAGGGAAACTCCCTCATGCTATAACCGCCACTCATCTTCTCTTTATCCCTAAAATCCAAAGTCCTAAATACTTTAGTCAATTCCATCCAATTAGCTTGTGTAACTTCATCAATAAAATCATGTCTAAAATCTTAGCTTCTAGACTATCTCATTTTCTCCCTACATTGATCAGTCCCAATCAAAGCGGTTATTAAGAGGTAGACAGCTTGTGGATAATTTCCTGTTAGCTTCAGAACTAGTTCAATCCCTGCCTAAGAAAAATAAACACTACAATGTGATCCTAAACTTAGATATGGAAAAAGCATATGACCGTGTAGACTGGATATTTCTCCTCCAAGTTCTTCGTAACTTTGACTTCAGCGAAATCTTTATTGACACCATTTGGAGACTAATCTCAAATGTTCATTTCTCTATCCTTATTAATGGATCTCCAGTAGGTTTTTTCAAATCTTCTCGTGGCTTAAGACAAGGTGATCCATTATCTCCTTACTTATTCATTCTAGGGGCAGAATACATTTCAAGAGCTTTAAACAATCAATTTGCCCCAAACATTGGCTTCAATTTTCCAAAAAACTGCCCAAATATCTCTCATCTTGCATATGCGGATGATCTAATGATATTTACTTTCTCTCATCAGAATACACTAAAAAACATTATGTTTTCATTCTTTTCTAGGTTCTAGACAAATTCTTTGGTGGAGACTGAGACTGATATTTATTTTTTAAAAAGTTAGCCCAAAGGGATTTTTGTTCCTTGTATCTCCACCAAAGTTTGTAAGAGCAGGCTGTTTGTACATCTAAAAGTGCTCTAGTGTTGATTTCTCCCTCTTGATAAGGTCTACAGAGTTTGCTCCAAGAAATCCAATGATGTTTTGGTTTTAGATTTGATGTACCCCATAGAAAGTTCGCAAAATCATATTCTAATTTTTGGAGGACTTTCTTTGGGGGATTAGCACCAAGAAGAGAGTGGATTGGCATAGTAGAAAGAACAGATTTTATGAGAGAGATTCTGCCTCCCTTGGATAGCAGTTTGGAGCTCCATGAGTTTGTTTTCAAAAGAGTTTTTTGAATTAAAGGCTCATAGTGCTTGAATTTGTTCTTACCATAGTACAAAGCAAGGCCTAAGTATTTGACAGGAATCTTTTCAGAGTGGAATTTGGTGATTCTTGAAATCACATGTTTCTTAGACCTGTCACATAAATGATGAACTAAGAAAGAACTCTTTTGCACATTGATTTTTTGCCCAGAAACATCTTCATAATGCATAAGGATTTTCATAATGTTTTTTAGTGTATTCTGATGAGAGAAAGTAAATATCATTAGATCATCCGCATATGCAAGATGAGAGATATTTGGGCAGTTTTTTGGAAAATTGAAGCCAATGTTTGGGGCAAATTGATTGTTTAAAGCTCTTGAAATGTATTCTGCCCCTAGAATGAATAAGTAAGGAGATAATGGATCACCTTGTCTTAAGCCACGAGAAGATTTGAAAAAACCTACTGGAGATCCATTAATAAGGATAGAGAAATGAACATTTGAGATTAGTCTCCAAATGGTGTCAATAAAGATTTCGCTGAAGTCAAAGTTACGAAGAACTTGGAGGAGAAATATCCAGTCTACACGGTCATATGCTTTTTCCATATCTAAGTTTAGGATCACATTGCAGTGTTTATTTTTCTTAGGCAGGGATTGAACTAGTTCTGAAGCTAACAGGAAATTATCCACAAGCTGTCTACCTCTTAATAACCGCTTTGATTGGGACTGATCAATGTAGGGAGAAAATGAGATAGTCTAGAAGCTAAGATTTTAGACATGATTTTATTGATGAAGTTACACAAGCTAATTGGATGGAATTGACTAAAGTATTTAGGACTTTGGATTTTAGGGATAAAGAGAAGATGAGTGGCGGTTATAGCATGAGGGAGTTTCCCTCCATTGACGAAGTGTTGGATTGCTGCAACTATATCATTTTTAACTATGTCCCAGGTAAATGTGAAAAATTTAGCATTGAATCCATCTGGTCCTGGTGCACTGTTAGCATCCATAGAATAAACACAGTCCGTGATTTCTTCAAGTGTGGGGATGGCTTCTAATACCTGATTATCTTGATCTCGCACAAGCTTAGGGATTATACCCGTTTGAGGAAATGGACTAGTAGAACATTTGGTGAAAGTGTTTGGAAGTATTTTATGGCTTCTTCACCAATCTGTTCAGAATTTTCTAAAATTTCATCATTTTCAGCATAAATGGAATGAATGTGGGCTCTTCTTCTTTTCTGATTTACATAAGAGTGAAAGAATTTTGTATTTTTGTCTCCATCTTTTAACCATTTCAGATTAGCTTTCTGGGCCCAAAAGTCTTCTATATTAGCTGAGATTTTTCTATGTTTGGCTTTTGCTAAATTGATTTCCTCTCTTGTGACTACATCACTAGTTTCCTCATCTATAATTTATATTTGCTGAGGAGTATCTTCTGCTTTCTGAAGAGATGAGAATAAATTGCCAAAGTGAAGCTTATTCCATTCTATTAGAACTCTTTTAGTGTGCTGAAGTTTGACAGTAAGAATTCTAATTGGATTTCCATCAACCTTTATGTTCCAAGCTTCCTTAACAGTTTCTAGAAAACTGTGATGATTAGTCCAGAAATTTTGAAATTTGAATCCAGAGTTGTTGATTTTTGGGATAGATGCAGTGAGGGCATCTCTGAAGGTGGTGGCTGGGTTATCAGCACTTGGCTGAGACGCCGCCATGTGCAGCTATGTGTTGTGTTAGTATAGGATTAGGTTACCGTTACACTTAGAGAGAAGGCGGAGAGAATTAGGGAAGAGAGAGAAGTCGCACTACACGTATTTTTGGTTAAAACGGCAAATTTCAAAAAGTTGTTGTTTGTGGCCGTTTTGTGCTATTTTCTACACTCATATTAAATGACGATGTTCTATATGATAAATGGTGTAAAGAAATTGTAAAGTTAGAAATTTTTAAAAATGACCATTTCTCGTGGGTTATAGCACACGTTTTTTTGCTCGAAACGGCTAATTTCAAAAACTTGTTGTCAGTGGCCGTTTTCGAGCCGTTTTTTACGCTCGTATTAATTGGAGATGTGCTATCTAATAAATGGTGCAAAAAAATAATAAACTTATAAATTCTTAAAAATGACCATTTTTCGTGGGTTACTACAACACAGTAATTTTTGGTTAAAACGGTCAAATTTAAAAAGTTGCCGTTGGTGACCGTTTTCGTGCCATTTTCAGCAAACACATCAGATGGCAATGTTCAATCTAATGAAAGGCGTAAATAAAATGAAAAGTTAGAAATTTTCAAAAATGACAATTTTTTGTGGGTTATAGCACACGTATTTTTTGTTAAAACGGTAAATTTCAAAAAGTTGTCGTTTGTGGCCGTTTTTGTGCAATTTTCTACACTCATATTAAATGACGATGTTCTATACGATAAATGGTGTAAAGAAATTGTAAAGTTAGAAATTTATAAAAATGACCATTTCTCGTGGGTTATAACACACGTTTTTTTGCTCGAAACGGCTAATTTCAAAAACTTGTCGTCGGTGGCCGTTTTCTTGCCTTTTTTGCGCTCGTATCAATTGGAGATGTGCTATCAAATGAATGGTGTAAAAAAAATAAGAAATTTATAAAATCTTAAAAATGGCCATTTTTCGTAGGTTACAACACAGCAATTTTTGGTTAAAACGGGCAAATTTAAGAAGTTGCCGCGGGTGACCGTTATCGTGCCGTTTTTAGCAAACAAATTAGATGGAAATGCTTTATCTAATGAAAGGCGTAAAAAAATGAAAAGTTAGAAATTTTCAAAAATGACTATTTTTTGTGGGTTATAGCACACGTATTTTTTGTTAAAACTGTAAATTTCAAAAAAGTTGTCATTTGTGGCCGTTTTTGTGCTATTTTCTACACTCATATTAAATGACGATTTTCTAAATGATAAATGGTGTAAAGAAATTGTAAAGTTAGAAATTTTTAAAAATGACCATTTCTCGTGGGTTATAGCACAAGTTTTTTTGCTCGAGACAGCAAATTTCAAAAACTTGTCGTCGATGGCCGTTTTCGCGCCGTTTTTTGCGCTCGTATCAATTGAAAATGTGCTATCTAATGAATGGTGTAAAAAATAAGAAATTTATAAATTCTTAAAAATGGCCATTTTTCGTGGGTTACAACATGTAATTTTTTGTTAAAATGGTCAAATTTAAAAAGTTGCCGTTGGTGACCGTTTTCGTGCCGTTTTCAGCAAACACTTCAAATGGCAATGTTCTATCTAATGAAAGGCATAAATAAAATTAAAAGTTAGAAATTTTCAAAAATGACCATTTCTCGTGGGTTATAGCACACGTTTTTTTGCTCGAAACGGCTAATTTCAAAAACTTGTCGTCGGTGGCCGTTTTCGTGACCTTTTTTGCGCTCGTATCAATTGGAGATGTGTTATCTAATGAATGGTGTACAAAAATAAGAAATTTATAAATTCTTAAAAATGGCCATTTTTCGTGGGTTACAACACAGTAATTTTTGGTTAAAACGGTCAAATTTAAAAAGTTGCCGTTGGTGACCGTTTTCGTGGCGTTTTCAGCAAACAAATCAAATGGCAATGTTCTATCTAATGAAAGGCATAAATAAAATAAAAAGTTAGAAATTTTCAAAAATGACCATTTCTCGTGGGTTATAGCACACGTTTTTTTGCTCGAAACGGCTAATTTCAAAAACTTGTCGTCGGTGGCTGTTTTCGCGCCGTTTTTTGCGCTCGTATCAATTGGAGATATGCTATCTAATGAATGGTGTAAAAAAAGAAGAAATTTATAAATTCTTATAAATGGCCATTTTTTGTGGGTAACAACACAGTAATTTTTGGTTACAACGGTCAAAATTAAAAAGTTGCAGTGGGTGACCGTTTTCGTGCCGTTTTCAGCAAACATATCACATGACAATGTTCTATCTAACGAATGGCGTAAAAAAAAAGAAAAGTTAGAAATTTTCAAAAATGACCGTTTTTCGTGAGTTATAGCACACGTATTTTTGATTAAAACGGCAAATTTCAAAAAGTTGTCGTTTGTGGCCATTTTTGTTCTATTTTTTACACTCATATTAAATGACGATGTTCTATATGATAAATGGTGTAAAGAAATTGTAAAGTTAGAAATTTTTAAAAATGATCATTTCTCGTGGGTTATGGCACACGTTTTTTTTGCTCGAAACGGCTAATTTCAAAAATTTGTCGTCGGTGGCCGTTTTCATGCCGTTTTTTGCGCTCGTATCAATTGGAGATGTGTTATCTAATGAATGGTGTAAAAAATAAGAAATTTATAAATTCTTAAAAATGGCCATTTTTCGTGGGTTACAACACAGTAATTTTTAGTTAAAACGGTCAAATTTAAAAAGTTGCCGTTGGTGACCGTTTTCGTGCCGTTTTCAGCAAACACATCAAATGACAATGTTTTATCTAATGTAAGGCGCAAATAAAATGAAAAGTTAGAAATTTTCTAAAATGACCATATCTCGTGGGTTATAGCACACGTATTTTTGGTTAAAATGACAAATTTCAAAAAGTTGTCGTTTGTGGCCGTTTTTGTGCTATTTTCTACACACATATTAAATGACGATGTTCTATATGATAAATGGTGTAAAGAAATTGTAAAGTTAGAAATTTTTAAAAATGACCGTTTTTCGTGGGTTATAGCACACGTTTTTTTGCTCGAAATGGCTAATTTCAAAAACTTGTCGTCGGTGGCCGTTTTCGTGCCCTTTTTTGCGCTCGTATCAATTGGAGATATGCTATCTAATGAATGGTGTACAAAAATAAGAAATTTATAAAATCTTAAAAATGACCATTTTTCGTGGGTTATAACGAACTTGTTTTTGGTTAAAACGGTCAAATTTAAAAAGTTGCCGTGGGTGGCCGTTTTCAGCAAACATATCAAATGGCAATGTTCTATCTAATTAATGGCGTAAAAAAAAGAAAAGTTAGAAATTTTCAAAAAAATGTCCATTTTTCGTGGGTTATAGCACACGTATTTTTGGTTGAAACGGCAATTTCAAAAAGTTGTCGTTTGTAGCCGTTTTTGTGCTATTTTCTACACTCATATTAAATGACGATGTTCTATATGATAAATGGTGTAAAGAAATTGTAAGGTTAGAAATTTTTAAAAATGACCATTTCTCGTGGTTTATAGCACACGTTTTTTTGCTCGAAACGGCTAATTTCAAAAACTTGTCGTCGGTGGCCGTTTTTGTGCCGTTTTTTGCGCTCGTATCAATTGGAGATGTACTATCAAAAATAAGAAATTTATAAATTCTTTAAAATGGCCATTTTTTGTAGGTTACAACGCAGTAATTTTTGGTTAAAACGGTCAAATTTAAAAAGTTACCGTGGGTGACCGTTTTCGTGCCGTTTTCAGCAAACATATCACATGGCAATATTCTATCTAATGAATGGCATAAAAAAAAGAAAAGTTAGAAAATTTCAAAAATGACCGTTTTACGTGGGTTATAGCACACGTATTTTTGGTTAAAACGGCAAATTTCAAAAAGTTGTCGTTTGTGGCCATTTTTGTGCTATTTTCTACACTCATATTAAATGACGATGTTCTATATGATAAATGGTGTAAAGAAATTGTAAAGTTAGAAATTTTTAAAAATGACAATTTCTCGTGGGTAATAGCACACGTTTTTTGCTCGAAACGGCTAATTTAAAAAATTTGTCGTCGGTGGCCGTTTTCATGCCGTTTTTTGCGCTCGCATCAATTGGAGATGTGCTATCTAATGAATGGTGTAAAAAATAAGAAATTTATAAATTCTTAAAAATGGCCATTTTTCGTGGGTTACAACACAGTAATTTTTGGTTAAAATGGTCAAATTTAAAAAGTTGCCGTGGGTGACCGTTTTCGTGCCGTTTTCAGCAAACACATCAAATGGCAATGTTCTATCTAATGAAAGGCGTAAAAAAAGAAAAGTTAGAAATTTTCAAAAAATGACCATTTTTCGTGGGTATAGCACACGTATTTTTGTTTAAAACGGCAAATTTCAAAAAGTTGTCGTTTGTGTCCGTTTTTGTTCTATTTTGTACACTCATATTAAATGACAATGTTCTATATGATAAATGGTGTAAAGAAATTGTAAAGTTAGAAATTTTTAAAAATGACCATTTCTCGTGGGTTATAGCACACATTTTTTTGCTCGAAACGGCTAATTTAAAAAACTTGTCGTCAGTGGCCGTTTTCATGCCATTTCTTGCGCTCGCATCAATTGGAGATGTACTATCAATGAATGGTGTAAAAAATAAGAAATTTATAAATTCTTAAAAATGGCCATTTTTCGTGGGTTACAACACAGTAATTTTTGGTTAAAACGGTCAAATTTAAAAAGTTGCCGTTGGTGACCGATTTCGTGCCGTTTTCAGCAAACACATCAAATGGCAATGTTCTATCTAATGAAAGGCGTAAAAAAAGAAAAGTTAGAAATTTTCAAAAAAATGACCATTTTTCGTGGGTTATAGCACACGTATTTTTGGTTAAAACGGCAAATTTCAAAAAGTTGTCGTTTGTGGCCGTTTTTGTGCTATTTTCTACACTCATATTAAATGACGATGTTCTATATGATAAATGGTGTAAAGAAATTGTAAAGTTAGAAATTGTTAAAAATGACAATTTCTCGTGGGTTATAGCACACGTTTTTTTGCTCGAAACGGCTAATTTCAAAAATTTGTCGTCGGTGGCCGTTTTCATGCCGTTTTTTGCGCTCGCATCAATTGGAGATGTGCTATCTAATGAATGGTGTAAAAAATAAGAAATTTATAAATTCTTAAAAATGGCCATTTTTCATGGGTTACAACACAGTAGTTTTTGGTTAAAACGGTCAAATTTAAAAAGTTGCCGTTGGTGACCGTTTTCGTGCCGTTTTCAGCAAACACATCAAATGGCAATGTTCTATCTAATGAAAGGCGTAAAAAAAGAAAAGTTAGAAATTTTCAAAAAAATGACCTTTTTTCGTGGGTATAGCACACGTATTTTTGTTTAAAACGGCAAATTTCAAAAGTTGTCGTTTGTGGCCGTTTTTGTTCCATTTTTTACACTCATATTAAATGACGATGTTCTATATGATAAATGGTGTAAAGAAATTTTAAAGTTAGAAATTTTTAAAAATGACCATTTCTCGTGGGTTATAGCACACGTTTTGTTTTTTTTAAATTTAAATTTCAATTTATTGTCATAATTTTTGGGTTATGGGTTTACCCTAAAATCACCCTTACACAAAAAGCCATATTGATCAAAATCCCATTTAGATGCCTAAGCCTAATGGGAGGTTGATCATATAGATTAAGAAAATTTAAATGTGGAGCACTTCCTCCATTTACATTTTTTGCTTTTTACATCATGTGGACGTGAAATGCACCTAATACTAAAATAGATGGCTTTATCTAAGTAATAGTCAAGCTCTTCATAATACATCAGTAGCTTCATCTTGACCATTATAATACAAAATTCACCAGTGGTGATATAAGTAATCCAAGCCATAAGCTGACTTAATTCTGTTAAGCCTTTTAGACATGAGTGGCTGATCCTCAAATATAGTGTCAGAGCAGCCTTGCGATTTTGAAAGCTTGGGGAGTTTGCATCAGATTTGACCTCTGAATCTTTGGTGGTAACTCCTATATTCTTTAGCTTGAGATCTTCTAATATTTGCCAATCCCAGCTTGTCTGCTAAAATGTGTTTGGCAAGTTCTGCAGGGATGTCATTCAGCTCTATTTGCACTTGTGATGAAGCTAGCCAAACTGCAGGTCGATTGCACATTTTCTGAGTTTTTGAGAGTTCTGCCTTTCCTCTAATCAAGTTTATCTTTTCCTTCAGATGGCTGAACCTCCATGGAATATCAGTTTGTGGAGTTAGAATTCTCTGAAAATTTTCAGAACTTGATTCCAGGATTATGTTCTTGAAGCCCTTGTTTACGCATTTGAGGATGCCTATTGCTGCTGTTACAATCTCAGCCTGCACAGTAGAAGTTATATGAGCTTCCAGATTACAAATTGACTGTAGGAATAGGGGCTTACCTTCACAGTTTCTGACTATTATGCCTCCTTGAAGTGAGTTGTTTCGAATCTGACTTGCAGTGTTTACTTTGACTTGTTCAGCTGTTGGAGGCCTCCATTTGCATATTTGTATCTGGTGTCTCATAGGGGGGATTAATCTAGTATCCCAAAATTCCTCCCAGGTGCACTTTTGATAATTCATACACAATAATATTTCATCAAATGAAGCTTTAACCAAGTCTTGAAATTCAAAATGATGATCCTCATGTATCACTTTATTTCTGAATTTCCAAATTATCCAGCATAAGATTAATGGAGTTAACTTGGTAATCCTCTTATATATATTATTTGTGTTTTTGTGTTGCTGCCATGTCTGGAGGTTTATATGTAGGGAAGATGAATATTTTAGAATGCCAACTTCAGCTCCATATAGGTACCTGTACATGGAGTTTTCCCCCTGAGTTTCCTCTCTGATTTTGGTTGAACCTTTGAATTTTGCTTGTCCAACCTCCTCTGTTTTGCCATATTTTTTCTCTCTTGTTTGGACATCACTTCAATAAATGGAACTTCATTTGTCTCAATGCTTTTATCCACTGATCCTTCCGAGTCAGATTCTGTGAGTTCCTGCAATAGATTTCCAGAATTAGCTCTAATAATTTCATTACCTTGGGGAGTTGGAGTCTGAAGAAGCTCCCTTGGACTGTTTGGGGTTTTTTCATGAATCTCTGCCATTTGTTGTTGTTTCCCATTCACTGCTTCTTGGACCTTTTCCTCCATTTGTTGTTGTTTCTCAGTTACTTCCTCCTGAGCTTTTTCATTAGAGTCCTCTATCTGAATCATTTCAGGCACAGGTGGTGATGAACTGGGAACCTCCAGGGTGCAATTTTGCTTCTTTTGGTGCGAACTTTCCGGTATATCCTGATCTTCCTTAGCAATTGGTGGATCTTCAATCAATTTTTCCTTTCCTTTACTAGGGACTTTGCTTACTACATCATTTAATTGTGGATTCTATCCAGCTTTCTGAATCCATTCCTTTTGTTGTGGCTTCACTTTGGCAATCTTACTGACAGTTGCCTCTGATCTCTTAAATCCCGGTGTACATACTTCTGATTTATGCCCCATTTTAAAGCATTTTGAGCAATAGTGTGGCAAGTTTTCTATCTCCACCTCTTGCCATCTCCCTTTATTCTTATTCCCTATCCATATTCTTGAAGGGAATTCCTGCAAGACATTGACTTCCACACAAACTCTTGCCTCGCTAGGTCTTAGAAGAACATTTGCTGAGGCTGAGGCTAAATCCATTTTCAAAGGTTTGCCAAAAGCTGATGCCAATGAAAACAATTTGTGGGGATCGAACATATGAATTGGTAAAAGAGGGAATCTGATCCAAACTGGTGCCACTGATGGTTCTTTTTCCGGATCAAATTCTTTGGTCCACCGAAATATTCTTACTTGAAATCCGGCGAATATCCATGTTTTCCTAAGCCACATTCTCTGAAAGTCATCCTCTCTATCAAATTTGAACAGGACATGCCTTTGATCTAGGAGACCTATATAACATTCACCATTAAACGCCGCCGCCAGAACTTCCTTCTTTAAGATGGACATCTGTGGTCTTCCCCATGAGAATTTTGCCACTAATGTGTATTCATATTTCTGTGCTAACTCATTTTCTTCTTCTTCAGAGAGTATCAATGCTGGTTCTCCCTTTAAATGTGTCAAGTGGCTTCGCTGTCTTTTGAATTTCAGAGAACGATATTTGGACTTGATGTGGTTTTGTAGGTCTAGCAACAAGTCTGTCTTTATAGGATATGGGATCTGGAGGTTTTTCCAGCGGAGCTGCCATTGTGAGGCAGACTTAGGGTTTCCTATCTATTAGAGATTTTCACTTTTCCGGCTTGATCCCTAGGAAGGGCTAACTGTTGACGGTGGTTCTATGACCGTTATTTTAACGTTGGAGCCAATATGCGGTGGATATGAACAGTAAAAATTAGAGAGCAGTAGAGAGCATTGAGAGTATTGACGGGTTATAACATACGTATTTTTTGTTAAAACGACGGGTTATAGCACACGTTTATTTGCTCGAAACGGCTAATTTCAAAAACTTGTCGGTGGCTGTTTTCGGGCTGTTTTTTGCGCTCGTATCAATTGGAGATATGCTATCTAATGAATGGTGTAAAAAAAGAAGAAATTTATAAATTCTAAAAAATGGCCATTTTTTGTGTGTAACAACACAGTAATTTTTGGTTACAACAGTCAAATTTAAAAAGTTGCCGTGGGTGACCGTTTTCGTGCCGTTTTCAGCAAACATATCACATGGCAATGTTCTATCTAATGAATGGCGTAAAAAAAAAGAAAAGTTAGAAATTTTCAAAAATGACCGTTTTTCTTGGGTTATAGCACACGTATTTTTGGTTAAAACGGCAAATTTCAAAAAGTTGTCGTTTGTGGCCGTTTTTGTTCTATTTTTTACACTCATATTAAATGACGATGTTCTATATGATAAATGGTGTAAAGAAATTGTAAAGTTAGAAAATTTTAAAAATGACCATTTCTCGTGGGTTATAGCACACGTTTTTTGCTCGAAATGGCTAATTTCAAAAACTTGTCGTCGGAGGCCGTTTTCATGCCGTTTTTTGCGCTCGTATCAATTGGATATGTGCTATCTAATGAATGGTGTAAAAAATAAGTAATTTATAAATTCTTAAAAATGGCCATTTTTCGTGGGTTACAACACAGTAATTTTTGGTTAAAACGGTCAAATTTAAAAAGTTGCCGTGGGTGACCGTTTTCATGTCGTTTTCAGCAAACACATCAAATGGCAATGTTCTATCTAATGAAAGGCGCAAATAAAATGAAAAGTTAGAAATTTTCTAAAATGACCATTTCTCGTGGGTTATAGCACACGTATTTTTGGTTAAAATGGCAAATTTCAAAAAGTTGTCGTTTGTGGCCGTTTTTGTGCTATTTTCTACACACATATTAAATGACGATGTTCTATATGATAAATGGTGTAAGAAATTGTAAAGTTAGAAATTTTTAAAAATGACCGTTTTTCGTGGGTTATAGCACACGTTTTTTTGCTCGAAACGGCTAATTTCAAAAACTTGTCGTTGGTGGCCGTTTTCGTGCCCTTTTTTGCGCTCGTATCAATTGGAGATGTGCTATCTAATGAATGGTGTACAAAAATAAGAAATTTATAAAATCTTAAAAATGACCATTTTCCGTAGGTTATAACACACTTATTTTTTGTTAAAATGGTCAAATTTAAAAAGTTGCCGTGGGTGACCGTTTTCGTGCCATTTTTAGCAAACATATCAAATGGCAATGTTCTATCTAATGAATGGCGTAAAAAAAAGAAAAGTTAGAAATTTTCAAAAATGACCATTTTTCGTGGGTTATAGCACACGTATTTTTGTTTAAAACGGCAAATTTCAAAAAGTTGTCGTTTGTGGCCGTTTTTGTGCTATTTTCTACACTCATATTAAATGACGATGTTCTATATGATAAATGGTGTAAAGAAATTGTAAAGTTAGAAATTGTTAAAAATGACCATTTCTCGTGGGTTATAGCACACGTTTTTTGCTCGAAACGGCTAATTTAAACAATTTGTCGTCGGTGGCCGTTTTCATGCCTTTTTTGCGCTCGTATCAATTGGAGATGTGCTATCTAATGAATGGTGTAAAAAATAAGAAATTTATAAATTCTTAAAAATGGCCATTTTTCATAGGTTACAACACAGTAATTTTTGGTTAAAATGGTCAAATTTAAAAAGTTGCCGTGGGTGACCGTTTTCGTGCCGTTTTCAGCAAACACATCAAATGGCAATGTTCTATCTAATGAAAGGCGTAAAAAAAGAAAAGTTAGAAATTTTCAAAAAATGACCATTTTTCGTGGGTATAGCACAGGTATTTTTGGTTAAAACGGTAAATTTCAAAAAATTGTCGTTTGTGGCCGTTTTTGTTCTATTTTCTACACTCATATTAAATGACGATGTTCTATATGATAAATGGTGTAAAGAAATTGTAAAGTTAGAAATTTTTAAAAATGACCATTTCTCATCGGTCATAGCACACGTTTTTTTGCTCGAAACGGCTAATTTAAAAAATTTGTCGTCGGTGGCCGTTTTCGTGCCCTTTTTTGCTCTCGTATCAATTGGAGATGTGCTATCTAATGAATGGTGTACAAAAATAAGAAATTTATAAAATCTTAAAAATGACCATTTTTCGGGGGTTATAACACACTTATTTTTTGTTAAAATGGTCAAATTTAAAAAGTTGCCGTGGGTGACCGTTTTCGTGCCGTTTTTAGCAAACATATCAAATGACAATGTTCTATCTAATGAATGGCGTAAAAAAAAGAAAAGTTAGAAATTTTCAAAAATGACCATTTTTCGTGGGTTATAGCACACGTATTTTGGTTAAAACGGCAAATTTCAAAAAGTTGTCTTTTGTGGCCGTTTTTGTTCTATTTTCTACACTCATATTGACGATGTTCTATATGATAAATGGTGTAAAGAAATTGTAAAGTTAGAAATTTTTAAAAATGACCATTTCTCGTGGGTTATAGCACACGGTTTTTTGCTCAAAACAGCTAATTTCAAAAACTTGTCGTCGATGGCCGTTTTCGCGCCGCTTTTTGCGCTCGTATAAATTGGAGATGTGCTATCTAATGAATGGTGTAAAAAAAGAAGAAATTTATAAATTCTTAAAAATGGCCATTTTTCGTGGGTTACAACGCAGTAATTTTTTGTTACAACGGTCAAATTTAAAAAGTTGCCGTGGGTGACCGTTTTCGTGCCGTTTTCAGCAAACATATCACATGGCAATGTTCTATCTAATGAATGGCGTAAAAAAAAAGAAAAGTTAGAAATTTTCAAAAATGACCGTTTTTCGTGGGTTATAGCACACGTATTTTTGGTTAAAACGGCAAATTTCAAAAAGTTGTCGTTTGTGGCCGTTTTTGTTCTATTTTTTACACTCCCAATATATTAATTAACGCTTTGAGTGATGGATATACCCTAAAATCACTCTTACAAAATATGATATCCTTAAGAACAAAATCCCATTTACATGCCCAAGGCCTAATGGTAGATTGTGCTTAAGGCCAACAAAATATTAAATGTGGAGTACTACTCCATTTACAATTAGAGCACATAATAATAAACTTGGAGTACTACTCCATTTACAATTGTAGCACATAATAATAAACTTGGAGTACTACTCCATTTACACTTATAATCTAAGCAACTTAAAGTAATGTGGATATAACCCATCTTTATTGACACACTTATTACGTATTAGTTACAGCATGCAGCAAAATGATACCTATGTGCTCATGCATGCTTGGGCAAAAAATCACCAGAGGTGAGGTAAATAATGGGGGATTAATTTGGTAGGGGCAAGACAATCAATTAGTGCTCGCGAATTCATCCTTTATAGCTATTAGAGCCCTGCCCTAACTTCAGCAGGCAGGGTAGAGAATTCGAAATTTGATATGCAAAATCGTCCTAACATCAGCAGACGATGGCCTTGTACTATCTTATTTGAAATCTCTGGAAGTGTGGGAGCTCCAATTTATCCTCTGAATCTGTTCCTTTAGCTGGACACTCCTCCAATCTTCATGTTCATCACTTGTGTTGAGGGGAGGAGCATTTCAACTGAGTCCGTTTTTGATGAATCATGTGCTGAATTAGTTGGAATGGCCTTGTGGCATGTGCAAATCAGGACTTTGGCGTATGTCTTGGTTCTTTTCCTTTAATTTTGGGGAGGCCCAAGATGTCTCGATGTGCTGATTTGTGTGAATGTGGTGTGTTTTCCTTTGGCACATACATTCTCTCTGCAATGCATCTTGCTAAACAGTTTGCTTCGTTTGAATTCTGTTGAAGGTAGCCTTCTTTCTGATCTCATCAATGATATTAGTGAGCCTTTTGAAGTTTCCAAGGATCTTCTGATTTTCTTTTCAAGGCGGTAATCCAGTGGTGTGGAGTCATATTCTGATTATCATGTTTGGGGAATCCCATAAGAAGGCAGGTTATCATTCCCTTGTGAGCTAGTTGAATCTCCATCTGCACTTGCAAGAGTTAATATCACCAAAATCAGTTAGTGCAAAACATGGATAATATGCATACCTTTTTGCATCCCTCAAATGCATCCACCTCTGCCCTTGTTGCTTTGTATGACCATAGCTAGGTGATCTTGACATAATAATCATCCGGTGGTTCCCATTTTGATAAAATATAAGATACTTTCCTCTTTAGACTTAGAGTATATCCCCAAAATTGTTCCCAACTGAATGATAGTACTGTTCTTGGTCTGAAAGTTCAGAAAAGCACTTTCCTTTGAAGTCTTCAAAATATTTTGGGATAAATCTGTTAAGGTAGGCTTAACATTTTCAAACTGGCTTATTCCTAATTTTCCAGATTCCCAACATATTATAGAAGCATTATTTCAAAAGGAAATCCTGGACCTCTGGAACCTGATTTAAAAGACCACCAAATGTTGAGGATCACATTATTTGAGGATGAGAATATTCTAATCCCAAGTTCAACTCCTACTATTTTCCAGATTTTCTGTGTGAAGTGACATGCCAGCAAATAGATGATGAAATGTTTCCCCTTCAAGGCCACATAAAGGACATAAAAATGGTCCATGTATGTTAAATCTATAAAGATTTTGCCCAATGGGAATTTTGTTTTTGCTCATTTTTAACATAAAGAAGGAATTTAAGAGGGATACATGGATCCCATATCAAAATGCATATTAGGACTTGACACTCTTTGTTTCTGACTTTCTGAAGAGCTATGCAAAGGAGAATTTCCAGATTCAGTTAGATTCCAGATAATTCTGTCTTTGTCATTTCTGTTCTGCAAGGGATGGGAGGTGATGATTGGGATCCAGTCATGAGGGATGAGTTCTTGTAAGGAATTAATGTTCCATTGTTGGTTTGAGATCAAGTCTTTGACTTTCTGTGGACCACACTTGTTAAGTAGTTGGATAAAGATCCCCTGCCCAACCAGTTGTCAAACCAAAAATTGGAATTTCCTTCATTTACTTGATATGATATGTAATTCTCTGTCTCTTCAGCAGCTAACAACATCCTACTCCATATGTAAGAATCGTCCCCTGCAAGCCCTAACTTCTTTTGGATGTTTGGATTTACAGTACTTTCAAGCCAGAAATCTTGCCCATAGAGTCTCACCTTGTCTAAATCTCCACCATAATTCATTGATTGGGAAAACACCATGGTATTTAGTCCCTAAACCCTAGTCCCCCTTCTAGTTTAGGGAAGCACATGTCCCTCCATTTTATCCAGTGAAATTTGTGGGCTTTATCTGTAGCACGACCATAGGAAATTGCCATGATAGACTCTATTTGATTTATAACCTTTTTGGGAGGGTTTTAGTGTCATGGTGGGTGTACATCGGCCATAGAGGATAAGACACTATGATCAAGATAATTTTCCTCCCATAGTGAGCATTTTTGAGTGCCATGAATAAATTTTCTGAGAAATCTTTTGAACCAAGCAGCAAAGTGTGATGCTTGAGCTCTTTTGTATGTAGTGGAATGCTTAGGGTACTGAATTGGGAAAGAACCTTTTGAAAAAATTAGTGATCTTTCTGATTGTGTATTTTTTCTCACTAGGTAGCTTATCCATGAGTTAAAAAACAGCTTTTTGAGGATTAATTTTCTGTCCCGAAAACTGCCTCATAGTGATCTAATTTTTCTTAATCAATTTTAGAGTCCCACTGTTTGCAGCTGTGAATATGATGACATCATCCGCATAGGAAAGATGAGACACTCTGGGACAACCTCTTGGGATACAGAAATCAGGGACGCTATGATGTATTCTGTTCAAATCTCTAGAACAAGATACTCCGCACCAATGACAAATAGATAACGGAGATAAAGATCCCCTTGTCTAAGCCCTCTAGAAGTTTTAAACCATCCCTTAGGGGATCCATTAATTAGTATTGACATCCAAACATTAGAAATTAGCCTCCATATTATGTCAATCCAAATTTCTCCAAAACCCATGAGTCTCATGATTTGCAAAAAAAAGTCCATTGAACCCTATCGTATGCCTTTTCCATGTCTAATTTTAGGGCCAATGTTCCCTTCTTTCTTTCCTACTAAGGGTGGATATCATTTCATTAGCTAACAAAAGTTATCAGAAATAGGATTCTTCCTTGAATAAATCCACTCTGATTTGGTGCTGATATAAGTTTATTCAGCATAGGAAGCTAATCTATTGGCCAATAGTTTTTGAAATGATTTATTACTAAAAATTGCATAGACTTATTGGCCGAAACTGAGTGAAATTGTAGGCTTAAAGTCTTAGGAAGTAACACAATAGATGTAGCTGAGATGGCTTGGGAAGGTTTCCCCCATTCATGAAAGTTGAACTACCTCTAAGAGGGTCTTCTTTAATAATATCCATGTTTTCTTATAAAAAGAAACCATTGAATCCATCAGACTAGGGGCACTCTCTGAACTCATTCCAAAAATAGTCTCCCTAAGTTCCTCCATAGTGGGAATTGCTGTTAATTTCTCTCTATCTTCTTCAGTTAAATGTGATGGAATTAGGTGTTCCTTAATATCTAGGCTAGTTGGGATGGCAGAGTATAGGTTGAAAAATGCTTCGTGGCTTCCTCTCCTATATTAATCTCATCATCTAGCCAATTTCCATTTTGAAATCTTTTATCTTATGTATGAAGGATCTAGCATGTCTTTGATTTACATAAGAATGGAAAAATCTAGTGTTTTTGTCCCCCTCCTCAACCATTTTAAGTTAGCTTTTTGGGCCCAAAATTGTTCTTCTAGGTTGAGAGCCAAATTCAACTTGGCAGCAGCCTGATTTAGGCATTCTCTAGGGACAGGATGAGACTTGTCCTCTAATTCTAGTCGACGAAGTTCCTCTTCAGCTTTTTCAGTATTTTGGAATATATTTCCAAATTCGATTTTGGTTCCATTTTTTCAGGGCTGATTTCACATTTTTTAGTTTTTCAGTGAATCTTCTAATTGGATTACCTGCCAACCTGAATTTCCCAAGCTTGAGAAATGACATTTAAGCCATTAGCATGGTTCAACCAAAATTTTGGAACCTAAATTGTTCTTGTTTTGATTTCCTGTTTTACTGTAATGTCCAATAAGAGGGAGAGGTGGTCAGATGGTCTTCTTGCTAGGTGAGAGAGATTTAAGTGCATTCTACTAGCTAAGACATCTTTGTTAACCATACACCTTATCTAACCTTTTCCATATTCTAGCTTTTCCCAACCTATTGTTACACCCATGTAAAGTTTGAGCCTGTGAAGCCTATATCTGTCAGCCATTCATCAGCTAGTAAATTCAAGCAGTTCTTGGGACTCTCTAAGTGTGAAAGGTTTTCCTCCTTTTTTCTCCTCTTAGACATAATGCAATTCCCAATCTCCCCGTAGAATCCATGGAAGATTCAAGTGTTTAAACTTCCTTAAGGACATACCACATAATTCCATTCTTTAGTTTAGCAGTACACTTAGCATATACATTTGTAATCAAAACAGACATGGAGTAAAGGATGCTCTATAGGATAGTGTGATATGTTGCTCAGAAGTTTCATGAATGTTTACCAATAAATGCTTTCAAACATTACCCATATAGAGTTTTCCTTATTTGCTACTGACATTGCTCAAAATTTAACCCTGACTTTGAATACTGGATATCCAATTTTTCTATTAGAGGTTCAGCAATTGCAATGAAATCAATTTTCTTCTTTCTAATGATCTTCTTTAATCTTCTAAAATTAGGTTTTCTAGATATACTACGTATATTCCAAAAAAGCATGTTATCATCATACCTACTTTCATCGTAACAAGTAGTTGGATCCCTTTCCCTCAATTGTCGATCAGAGGGGTATTGAGCTCTAGTTTTGGAACTAGCATCTACCTTTCTCCGATTTTGAGGCTTCGTTCCTGGAGTCTTAGTGACAGTGATCTCTATTTTTCTGGAATCTCTGTCTCTATTTTCCTCATCAATGTCTTCTTCTTCGGAAGATGTTATGTTTTCCTGCAAGTTCACCACAGGAAGGTATTTTAGAAATAGCAGGGTGATAATGATAGCCTGTGATTCAGAGGGTCTGATATGTCTTTTTTGACTAATAGGGGGTGGGTCCATTATTTCCTCTCCCATTTTTGCCATTGATGATTCCTTCTCTTGATCCATGATCTGAACTGTGTCTGGTTCCCATCTAGGCTTTGATCCTGTCTGAGGGAGGTATGATTTGTTCTGTATCATTGAGGTCTTCTATCGAAACATATGGTAGGAATGCCTTTCTAGTATGACTTCCATTATTTTTGCTTGAGGTTGTGGGTATGATATTGAGGTCTTCTGGCGGACATATGGTGGGGGATGCTTCCTAATATGATTTCCTTCCCTTTTGCTTGAGATTGTGGGGGTTTGCTTATTTCCTTCTATTGCCGTGTTCTGATCTCTATTGGATTCTTCTTTGTTACTTGAATCCACTCTTTATGAGTTTATTCTTTTCCGTCATTAGGATTGGGAGCTTGCTTCTCACTCATAGGATTTGGAGCTTTCTTCATCTGGTGGCTGGCACATATCACTGGAGTGGAACCCAGCTTTTTACATTAGAATAATAACTTGGACCGGTCTTCCACTTCCAAAATCTGCCATTTTCCTTTTCCTTGCCTGCCTATCATATCCTACTTTGGGGTCGGTTTCGTTACGTCCATTTCAACCCACAAATTCGTGCCTCACTTGGCCTCATCAACCTGGAAGTTGACCGCAAGTAGCAATATCCATCTTCATGGTTTACCAGCTGCAGAGGCCAGCCGTGAACATGTTTCTCTGGATCACAGAATGGATTGGAAGTAAAGGAAAACGAATCCATACAGGGGCGATGGAACGGTTCCACTTCAGGACTAAAATCTTTAGACCAGCGGAAAAATTCTCGCCTGAAATCCATTAAAATGCCATACTTTTTTAAACCAACAATCATCTAGGAAAGTCCTTCTTCAAATCGAATTTGAATAGAACGTGTCTATTATCTAATAACCCCAGATAGCATTCTCCCTTGAAGGCTGCTGCCATAATTTCTTTTCTTAGTATCGCCATTGATGGCCTGCCCCATGAGAATTTCCCTACCAGGGTGTACTCGTATGGTTATAGCACACGTTTTTCTGCTCGAAACGGTTAATTTCAAAAACTTGTTGTCGGTGGCCGTTTTTGTGCCATTTTTTGCCCTCGTATCAATTGGAGATGTACTATCTAATGAATGGTGTACAAAAATAAGAAATTTATAAATTCTTAAAAATGACCATTTTTCGTGGGTTATAACACACGTTTTTTTATAACACACACCCTCACATGCATCCTACAGGAATCGAACTCTAGACCTGTAGGTCGGGAAGATAACACACTTATTTTTAGCTAAAACCGTCAAATTTAAAAAGTTACCATTGGTGACCGTTTTCGTGCCGTTTTCAGCAAACATATAAAATGGCAATGTTCTATCTAATGAAAGGCGTAAATAAAATGAAAAGTTAGAAATTTTAAAAAATGACCATTTTTCGTGGGTTATAGCAAACGTATTTTTGGTTAAAACGGCAAATTTCAAAAAGTTGTCGTTGGTGGCCGTTTTTGTGCTATTTTCTACACTCATATTAAATGACAATGTTCTGTATGATAAATAGTGTAATGAAATTGTAAAATTAGAAATTTTTAAAAATGACCATTTCTCGTGGGTTATAGCACACGTTTTTTTGCTCAAAACGGCTAATTTCAAAAACTTGTCGTCGGTAGTCGTTTTCGTGCCCTTTTTTGCGCTCGTATCAATTGGAGATGTGCTATATAATGAATGGTATTAAAGAAGGGAACATTATAAATTTTAAAAATGACCATTTTTGTGGGTTATAGCACACCTTTTTTTGCTCGAAATGGCAAATTTCAAAAACTTGTCGCCGATGGCCATTTTCTTGCCCTTTTTGCACTCATATCAATTGGAGATGTACTATCCAATGAATGGTGTACAAAAATTAGAAATTTTTAAATTTTTAAAAATGACAATTTCTTGTGGGTTATAGCACACGTATTTTTGTTTAAAAAGGTAAATTTCAAAAAGTTGTCGTTGATGGCCATTTTTGTGCCATTTTTTGCACTCTTATTAATTGGCGATGTTCTATACGATAAATGGTGTAAATAAAATTAAAAGTTAGAAATTTTTAAAAATGACCATTTATCGTGGGTTATAGCACACATTTTTTTGCCCAAAACGGCTAATTTCAAAAACTTGTCGTCGAGGGATGTTTTTGTGCCCTTTTTTGCGCTCACATTAGATTGCGATGTGCTACCTAATGAATACTATAAAAAAAGGGGAACATTAGAAAATTTTAAAAATTACCATTTTTTTGTGGGTTATAGCACACATTTTTTTGCTCAATATGGCAAATTTCAAAAACTTGTCGTCGGTGGCCGTTTTCGTGCCATTTTTTGCACCCTTATCAATTGGAGATGTACTATCTAATGAATGGTGTAAAAAAATTAGAAATTTATAAATTCTTAAAAATGATCATTTTTCGTGGGTTATAACACACTTATTTTTGGTTAAAACGGTCAAATTTAAAAAGATGCCGTTTTCGTGCAGTTTTAACATTGTCATTTTTTGTCAAAACACGTGTGCTATAGCCCATTAATTTGAATGTTTGATGAAAAATTTTATTATCACTTTTTTATATCGTTCACTAGAAATCCCGTTTACTAGAATACCTGTGCACAATTGGAATTGTTGAAAAAACTTTGCTCAGAAATAGTCAAAATAAGCACATTTTTGCACCTTGTCATTTTTCCATCGAAACACGTGTGCTATAGCCCACATTTTTTAAGGTTTGGTGAAAATTTTAAGTATCATTTTTTTTACACCGTTCGTGAGAATACTTGTTCACAATTGGGGTTGATGAAAAAATTTGCTCAGAAACTACTAAAATAACCACATTTTTAACCTTGTCATTTTTCACCAAAACACGTGTTCTATGGCCCACTTGTTTGAAGGTTTGATGAAAAATTTAGTATCACTTTTTTTTTTCACCATTCCTTAGAATACCTATTTACAATTGGGGTTGAAGAAAAAATTAACTCATAAACAGAAAAAATGAGCACATTTTTTTACAATATCATTTTTCATCAAAATACATGTACTATAGCCTACATTTTTTGAAGGTTTGGTGAAAAATTTTAGTATTACTTTTTTTATACGTCGTTCACTAGAATACCTTCCCACAATTAGAGTTTGTGAAAAAAAATAGCTAAAAAATAGCCAAAATAAGCACATATTTGGATCTTTGTCATTTTTCACCAAAACATATATAACCAACTTTTTTTGAAGTTTTGGTGAAAAAATTAAGTATTACTTTTTTTAAACCATTCACTAAAATACCTATTCACAATTTAGGTTGGTGAAAAAATTAATTCAGAAACAACCAAAATAAGCACATTTTTTAAACTTGTAATTTTTCACCAAAACACGCCCACTTTTTTTAAGGTTTGATAAAAAAAAAAATTATCACTTTTTTTTACACCGTTGACTTGAATACTTGGTTACAATTGGAATTGGTTAAAAAATTAACTCAAAAATTGCCAAAATAAGCACATTTTTTTATCTTGTAATTTTTCACCAAAACGCGTGTTCTATAACCCACATTTTTTAAAGTTTGAACATATCTTCTAATGAATATTATCAAAAAATTTGAAAATTAAATTCTTCACAAAAACTTCATTTTTCATGGATTAATAACACATATTTTGGTTTAAATTAGCAAATTCAAAAACATGTTAATTTTGACTTTCACCTACTATTTTTTACACACAATATAATCTAGCAATTCTCATCTAACTCACGCTGATGAATGTTATCATTTCACATCGGCTGCTTCCTCGTCCCTTTGGTTAGAGATTAAAGAATCAATTTAAAGAAAAAGTATTTTAACTCACGGTGTAGCTTTGTCCTACGGAAAAACACAAGGCTACACACACCTTTCTAAACGAGTCAAAAGGTTGTTGCTAAGATAGCGGAACTTTCGATTTCTGATCTTCCCTCAAATCCTCCAAACAAGGTTTATCATAATTTGGAGAGAAATTTGTGAAATTTCTTATGGAAACCGACCATAGTCAAAACAAATATCGGTAGAATAAATGGGAGAAAGGTATTATCGGCCTAGGAGATAGAGCTTTAAAAACCACCAAAATTTGAAAAATGGGCAACAATCACATAATTCTTCCAACTACGAAATCAAGAATCTTAAAGCCTAGGGCGAAACTGGTTCTACAACATTGGATCTTCAAATTCATTAGAATAGCAAAAAAACGGTTCATTCCCTCTTACAGTTAGCCAAGGATGGGGAATATGCGAGCAATGTGCTCCAATGGCACACCATCTGAAGTACTTTTCTTAAGCTCTGGATGGTTGAACTCATTGCTAGGGAGGGTAATAAGTTGCTTCCCATGGCCCTTCTCCACAATCCAACTGGAGTTTGTGACATGATGCTCAAGAAACTTGTCAAAAGATAGACCTTCTATGTTGATGGCCTGAGAAACACCATGGCAGTGTGAACTTTCACTCTGCTATATTTTACAATTAAAATCAATTGCCAAACATTTCATACTACGTAAAAACTCCAGTGCGCACACACAGAGAGAGAGAGAGAAGTGGGCAGGGGAACTAGCTACAAAGAACTGACTGGTGAAACAAGCATTTAAACAAGGAGATTTAATGACGCATAACAATGATGCAGAAGCCTGTACACAATCACTGGAACTCAAATCGCAAAGCAGTCTTCAAAGGGAACTAATCTGTCAGGAACTCCTATATAGATAGTATACGTAATTGTAGTATCAAGACATCACAGAAACGCACTTTCTACTTTTCAGAAACTCGGGCACTAAGCATTTAGATGGCATAATCTGAAGTACATCAATTTTTTGCAACCCTAAAAACTTACCAAGAAAACCTTGCAAATGCTGAATACTACCAGAAAATGAATGAAGTATTTTTCAGTGAAGAAAACCATACCTCGGCGAGAACAGACCTCGGAACCGTTTGGTAAGTCAGTGAAAGGACATGAATTGCGTATGCTTGAATTGCTTGTTCAAAACCTGCATTTGTCTCCTCATTAGCATGAATACACCAAATGAGAAGTTTTTAAGCAGAAGGAATCAGTAAAAGTGGGCACGGGCACATAAGCAGGTATGAGGCAGTAACACTTGGGGAAATATTTTTTAAAATTGTAGCTGTTAACAGCAAAAAGGAGTTCTAAGATTATTCTAAATCAAACAGAAGAGATTTAAAAGTCATCACACATGACTGCTCACATATGCTAATAAAATGAACCAATAACCAATGATTTGGTTCAACAAACTGCCAATCATACTATTATAATGAACCTGGAACAACTTCTACTAAATGCCGGCTCCTCGCAGCTTCCTCCCAGAACTGACGGAATCTTGCAGTCTTGCAGTTGAAAATGAACCAAATTAAAGGTCTATAATCTGTTACATTCGAATTTGTATCACAGTAGAAGGTCAAAACGTACCTCCAAGTAGTGGGAGAGTACAATTAGTGTCTTGAACTGTTCCTCCATTTGCTGCAAATTGAGATGAGATAATAATATCATCAAACAGCAGAGAATACAAGAACAAAAACTATTTTCAAGAATGATGATCACATCATGCTCACTTTGAAGAAAAAGGAACAAGAAAAAACAAAGATTCAATCTTCCTATTGCTGTGTTTCCTAATTTAACCCTGAAATAGTTACCGGCTTGAATTCAATGATACACCATCAAATACCAGTTCAAAGAGAAAATTAATATCAAAGGCTATATAAGAACTAAACCAAACAGTACATTCTTTTCTAGGTTTCAAACAAGAGACAATACAATACTTATAATTAAGGTAAAACTTTGCCTAGGAACAGCAAAATCTCAAAATGTCAATAGAAAATTGAATTTCAAATTAACAAGTCAGTCATAAAGTTAAAGGTTCAAATTTTCCCAGAAAGAAATAAATTATAAAACACAACATAGTTTTTAGATCTCAGATTAAGATTTCCCAGCCAGAACACAATTCTTTAAAGGGCTTTACCAAAATTTACTAATTTGATATTCCCAAAGATTAAGCAAAAATCAATATCATTTTTTTGGGCACAAATCTATTCGCAAAAAAAAAAGTACACAAATCTTTTCCAATACAAAAAAGTTGAATATTGAAAAAGGAGCATCTGGAAAAGGGTAAAGTGATCGGTCTTTATAGGAAGGTACATACCACTCGCTCAGGAATTAAAAAGAGACAAAGGCTGAAATCAGGAGCAGGCATTGCCATAAGTGCCTGTTCATTTCAAAATAAAAAGTAAAACAAATTATTAAGAATTTATTCCATGTCCAAATTGACCATAAAGGAAGAAAAGAAAGGGAAAGAAAATCGCAACACACACACATAATCTTTACCTTAACCAAAATGCGAGCAACAATCTGAGTACTCAAACGCTCTGGCTCAAACTACAAAACCACAAACAAACAAATAATTTCTAGTGAATTCAATCGTTTACAAAAAATTTGATAATTAATTCCGTCCTTTTCTAAGCTCTCTGTTTTTTCATTTTTTTAGTATACGAATTTGGAAGTAAAGTTTCGTAAAGCTTGACTGACCTGATAAAGTCGGAGAAGGCAAAGGTTAGCATCCAAATTGTACGTCTGGGAAGAAACCTAATTCCGCGATTTCGGTAAGTGCACAAATTTAAAAAAAAAAATAACAATCACAAGTTGCATAAAATAACTAAAGAATTTATTTTTACTCATCGATATGAAGCTAAGAAAAAACGTCCGTGTGAATTGAAAAATACCTGTTCGTTGACGAAGTTTTCGAGATCGGGTAGGATGTCGGGGTTGTACGGATTGACGGCGACAAGCTCCTCCACCGTGTACATCGACGACGACGATGACGACGGCTTTTGTCCAGTGCTCATCTCTCTCCCCATGTCAAAATATATGTAGACTTCGCAGATATGCACCACAACTATCTGTGAATGTGTGCGAGTGAGTGAGCGTGTGTGTGTGTGTGTGTGTGTGAGAGAGAGAGAGAGAGAGAGAGAGAGAGAGAGAGAATGGAAACTGTGTTTTAGTTGCAGAGGTGATTATAGAATCAAAAAAAGTTTTAGGGCTGAGGAAAGAAACTAGACAGTCGAAAGGACTCATTTGCCCTTCTAGAATTTTTTTTTTTCCCTGCATTTTCTTTTTCCTTTTTGGAAAGAAGCTAAAAACTTTCTGATGAATTAATGAAAAGAGTACAAATTTAACTTCTTGTGAATATCTGTATTATTAATTTATGAAAAAATATATTATTTTATGTTGATATAAAAAAAAATTGCAATAATAAATAGTTAAATGTATGCAAAAAGTTTTCATATTACCAAGCAAAGCCCTCTATTTCTAACATAATTCCACTGTGTGTCTGTGTGTCTGTGTGTGATCACTACACTACACTCCTAAGCCTAAAAGATGAATTCAAGAAATTAACATTTGTCATTCAGGTACTAAGTAGAGCATAGTTTAGTTCTTCTACATTTTTGTACAATGGTTGAATTAGAGAAATTTTAGGAAGACAAAATGAAAGAAATGTTTGTGTTGGTTTACAAGCGCAAGAGATTTGATATCAAGTTCCAACCCATCCAAGTCTTTTTGTCACAAGTTGGGACAAAATTGAGCTGAAACATTTCCTTGGAAACATGTTCACCATTTTCACAGAATCCCACAAGTTTGGCAACAATGTCAGCACTTTCCTTTATGTGTTGCATGTTCAGAGGGTCTGTCCACAGTTTGTTTGCAAGTTGAAGCCTTCTCTTTGGTTTCCCTTTCCCTTCTAGTGGGATGTTCCATTTCAAGTAAAGCACTTCCCTTTCTTCTGCAGTCAGTTTTAAGCTAACCCTCTTTGCTAGATACTCCCTCTCTTGCTTAAGTGCCCTGATACTGCAGCATTCAAAAGAATGAAATCGAGTTACTTGTAATAACATTAATGACATCGGAACATCAACACACAAAACCTGAAAAGTTTAGGACCAGATTCTGCTTCTAAATTTACCTTGATGTTACAAAGCTTGCAGGATCATCACCTAGAAGTGCTGGACTGGCATTACCAAGATCAGCTAAATGTTGCTCCAACCATGTCAGCCTTCTAAGTTCGACTTCCATGTATATCTGATCAGAAGGATCCCCTCTAAACAACAAATAAAATTGAGTGCGATGCACGATTGACACATGGCACAAATGCCACAACATGACAATTTGCTTCCTTTGTTCTTCAAACACCAGTTGCCATGACATGGGAGATTCTCCAATTGTATCAGACTCTTCAGTTTCAGTCTCGTTTGCCTCCAATTCCAAGACCTTATATATCATATGGAGAAAAGAAAATGGTAGAAAAAAGGTCATTAGAAAGATTGCAATACTCAAAGAAAAGGGCTTGGACCTAAAAGGAGTCTCTCAGGTTAGAAATGCATAATCACATTTTAAGAATTAGAGCTTGAATTTTAAAACCATATGTATCAGACATACAGCAAAAAAATCAAAAGAACAGCATGAAACTACTGATCTCACCTGGCATACCAAAAGCTGTTTCTGATATTGTAGCTTTGCAACTCGTTCTTTTAGTTCTGTAACATAAGCTTTTATACTCCGAATGTTCTCTTCAGTTGCTTTCTTAAACATTTTTTGCATCTTCTTTACGTTAACCGAGTTCGAGTGCTTTGATACAGGGGTAACCACCTCCACTGATGAGGTATTGTTGGCGCCACTGCTGCGAGAAGTGCTACCTTGCAAGTAGAAGGCATCACTAACGGATGGAATATTATTATTCTCTGGGGCTCTATTCTCATTTCCTGGTTCCACCATCTTACAGGAAGACACAGGCGAGCATGGAGATCTAATTATATGTGGCATGTTGGTAGCATTGCTCAATGAAAAAGGATGGACTTTCTTCTTTTTCAGTGAAGTCCTTAAATCAGGAGTCTCCTCACCACTTGGAAAACACATGACTAAGTTGTCTATTGATCTCTGAACATTCTCAAGCTTTTCTTCAAGAGATGCAATGTTACTCTCCTGAGAGTTCAAACGGGCAATCTCTTCTTTCAAACTACCTTTGTCTTTTATATCAATCTTTTCTGGAATGCTACTGAAAGCCTGCATGTCCTTGATTTCTACGAGTAGCTTTGCGATTGATTCAGTAGCGTCTCGACTGCCAAGTCTGTGAGAAGCAACCTCCTTATGAAGCAATTCAAGTGCACGATTTGCTTCTTCCCCAAGCTGCCTCTGTCTCATCTCGAGCTTTCTAATCTCGTGCACCAGCATGGATGATGAAGTGGCAGACTGTCTAATCACTGACTGCCTTCCAGTTAACTTTCTCGTCTTGGTTCTAGAGAGAGGCCGTTCAGAAACTGATTCATCCTCACCAGAAAAAGAAAGACATTTAACTACTTGACAAGATGGCCCATGATAATTTGACCCCTGAAACAAACATAGATCCAAGTCAATTGTACTGATTTTCTGGACACTGTACCCCTTCTTTGCACACACCACACCCCCAAGGGAAAAGAAAAAGAGAAAGGAAGTAAATAAAATCGTTCCATCATACCTTTGGCTCCTTGTGTGATCTTCTTTCTGACTCAAGTTGGGATTGTGCAATGTCTCTTTGGCGTTTCAGTTCATTCATCTCTATCTCCATCTGCATTTTAAAATTTCTACTATTAGAACACATTCATGCACTTAAAAGTTGTAACCATTGCCTTATCCACTTTACTCCATTTTCTGGAAAAACAAGAATCTGAAATAACATGATAAGGAGTACTTGCTAAAAGATAGAGGACTATTGCAACTAAAATTTTCAGTTCATTCATCTCTATCTCCATCTGTATTTAAAATTTTTCCTATTAGAACATGTTCATGCGATAAAAGTTGTAACCATTGCCGTATCCACTTTACTCCATTTTCAGGAAAAACAGGGCAATTGTGAACTTCAGCAAGGAGAACTTGCTATAAGATAGATAGAGGACTAGTGCAACTAAATTTTTGTGTTCGCATATCGAAAACATACAAAGGCAAGATGCTCCAGTGCTCAAATGCTAGAGGCCCTCTCAAGACATTAAAATTAAAAGCAGAAATCCATTAAAGTCCTACTTTTAACTAAGAAACCAAATTTTCACTACAATATGAGCCAAAAGTATCTAATTAAACCTTTGCTAGATTGAGCATTGAATAAATATCTACTGTGAAAAGCTCTTGCTACTCTACCTGCTGAATTTTCAGTTCCTTTTCCATCAGTAATGACCTTAAAGATGAGGACCCACATGGACCAGGACTTTGGCGCTCTGCTTCGAGCCTTGCAACTTGCTCCTGCAAATGCTTCACTAATTGCTTCTCTGCAACAACCTGGAAACAACAAAATTGTTTTACAGATTAGAAACTCCCAAGTTCTGAACAAAGAAAACAAAATCTCAATAAGGAATAAAATGCAAAATTATATTTTAGGATACTTATTGCTTTACATCAAATAATTCTGCTTACATACCAGATTGACTTGTGCACTATTTGTGACTTCTTTTGCACTAGTAGCAAAGGAGAGAGTATTCCGTGATTGTTCCACATGACCTAGAGCAGGACTCATGGTACATATTATTGCTGTTCGTGCATTTCCCCCAAGTGAAGACTGTAATATTCTCGTGAGTTTCGAGTCTCTGTATGGGATGTGACCACTCTTCTTGCCACCACTGGAGAATGCAAAAAGAAGGTTATTGCATTTATTCCATTTCTATTGCCTCTCTACAAACAAAGTGGATATAATCCTCATATCAGCAATACAAAGAGCTTGAAATGTCACAAAATCTCTGTATAGGCTAAATTGACAGGATCATACAGAAATGCTCCACAACTAACAAACATGCCACAAGAATTTTCTATCTGTCAGACACTACCTTAGTTTCCTAATTACAGTTGTCAAAGTCAGCAAGCTTCGATTAATATGGCTCCCTTCCTTCAACCTCGTACCATCTGCATTTGTTTGAGAAGCACGCTCGCTTCCAGCAAGATCAACAAGATACTGCAAAAGTTTCATAGTTCAAGGTAAAAGAACAATGTGTAATCCACAGAAGAATCTTCACAGTCAAGGGGAACAGATATATACCAAACTCGCTAACAAAGATTTCATACACCCTGAATTTTCCCGGAGACTACTCTTGATGGCCTGTATTTATAAAAAAAAAATTAACAGTACATAATGGAATTAGACATTAGGATCATGATAAAGATGGAATACAATTTTGTTTAAAGAGAGACAGTAACTAGCCAAAAGATCAGAATAATACAAGTGATGTAGAACCCCAAATAGCCAATAAAATAATGACTTGATGAATGGAATATGTCCTTTAGTATATGAGCGAGAATTGATAAAAATTCTTTGACATTTGGTGACAGAAAGAAAGAAAATAATTTCAAAATTCTCAAGAATTCTATTTCTTCCCACGGAAGGAGGCCAGCATGTGTAACAACAACAACAACTAAGCCGACATGAGTAAACATATAGAAAAGTCCTGAGAGCTGTTCCCATTAAAAACAAAGGAAACAAAAATACAGTAAACATGATAATAGAGGTAAGAACTCAAAACATCCTACAATCTGCTTACCAGCCTAATTATCTGATGTGATCTTGAGCTTTTATCATTCAGGGCAGTCTCTCCTACTTGTCTCTGAGCTGCAAGTGTAACGTATAAGGATTGATGGATCAGAATCAATTTAAAGTCGGCTTTCACTAGCAATCTTAGAGGACCAATCAAAATTTCCAGATGAAAAAAACAAGCAAGAATATTTCTTGATGATAGTACCAAAGATAGACAAGCAATTTCGTAAAATAAGGTCAGACTCCTACCTTCACAAATACCAATTAAGTGCCTCAAGTGTTGGGCATCCTTTACAGATTCCTCAGTTTGTTTCTCCACTATAGTGCCTTTCTGTATTTAATGGGATTAAAGCACAACTGAAAACCCGCTTAAGGGAAAGTAGATTCAACAAATTATGATCGAAAAAGGGTCTAATTTCCTTACCTCAGGATCATCCAACAGCCGAAGGGGGCCAGAATCACGGTTTAAAAGGTCAACCACAGTTTCATTGTAGATCTCGAGAGCTGAAAACTTAAGCACAAACTCTCTTTCTGGTGTCTGAGAAATGCAATTGGTATATGGTCAACAAATATCATGGACAAATTCATGTTACTGTTTTCACTGAACTTAGGTGCAAAAAATTCATAGTAACAGAAAAGCTGAACCAAATTTTGGCCAAGGAAGAGTAACTTACAATAGTGATATGCTCATAAATGTCCATAATGGCATTTTCAGTTATCCCCCTCATGGTAAACGTCTTCCCACTGCTGGTCTGCCCATAAGCAAATATTGTTGCTGCAAGTGAAAGATCTCATGAAATGCAGGAAAAAAATGTAAAAATAACAATACATGCAAGAACATTTTTCCTGGACAAAAGACCCTCAAACAACAATGATGTAGCTCGAACAAAGTATAGCCATCAGTATCACATCATGTGCTTCAGTTCTAACAACAGACCACAGGAGCATGTGATTGGCTCTCCCTTTTTTTCCATGTTCAAATCTCCATGTTCACAACTATGACATAGAGAGGGAGAGAGATTTGGTCATTATCCTCACATCCTCAAGAAACAAGAGGAGCTCAGATCCATACTTACTGTCTAAAAATACGAAATTCTCTTGAAAATCTCGATAAGGCATAGTTGAAACTGTGTAAGACTTGATAGAGGGCTAGATATCCTCTCCCCACTATTAATGGCTACTCTCATAGTTAGAATTAGCTGGTTTCAGGTTCATTTACAATTTTGTTCTGAAATGAAAACATCGCAATCCTCCCAGCAAAATTGCAAATGAATAAAATTGAAGTCTTTACCCTACAAAGCATTAGTGAAAAACCAAAGATTTCTCACTTTTGATAGTATGGGGGGTTTTATGATTATCAGACTAGCACAACATCGTTAAGATGGGAATTGGAAGTGGCAAGATCCATACTCTACTTTAATAGTAATTTGCACTTCTCTTTTAAGTGTCACACAATCACTGCCTCACTCTTCAATGAGCAGCTGCAAGTATCCTTTTCTGAAGATCAACTGTGAAAAACTTTCAAACTCATATTTTTAAAGCTACAGTCCAGATAGTGAAACAAATTTCAGAATGTATATTACCGTTAATTCCACTAAGAACAGAGAGAGCTACATCTCTAGACCCTTCTTCATAAACTTTCTGATTCGAGCAGGACGGATCAAAAACTTTATCTGCACAAATTAAATGAAAAGAAAAACATTACCATTCGGAAATTTAAGCACAAAGATATCATCAAAAGATCTCATTTGATTTGGCTGCCATACCAAAAGTATATGGTCCACTAGGTCTTTCATGACTCAAGTTCTTAGAAATGATTGTGTTTTCATCAGTGAATTCCCAAGCAATAAGATCATAAGCAGCCTGCTCTTTTGGGCTAAGTGGCCTCACCCTAACAGTCACAAGTATCTTCTCTTCTCGGGCTTTTGAATCGCCACCTTGCGTGCATGGAGTTCTCCTTATCTTTGAAGATGGTGTTACTGGGGGGTCACCACCCAGCATGCATGAAGGAGTTCTCCTTATCTTTGAAGATGGTGTTACTGGGGTCCCAATTCTCATTTTCACAAATTATAACTTTCTGTGAGAAACCATAAAAGTCATTACAAAATATAGTAAATGCATGTTTGTACGGTATCAGCATTGGAAATTCATGCAACAAAAAAGTACTCAGAAATACTGAGCATAACACTGGATGAAAACATTATGAAGATGCACATTCTCTTAATCATATTTAAAGAAGAATAACATAGAGTGCGTATTTTCTCAAACAAACAGTTCAAGAATGTTCAAATGAAAAACCAAGAACTAGAAAACTACATCCATTAATCCCCTGGTCAAGAGGGAAAATTACTTCACAAATGCAATCGTAATTGGTTCAAGAAATGAAAGAAATTCAAAGTTTAAAAACTCTAATAAGGGTAATTATCAAAAACGCAAAAATCCCAGAAAAAGTAAGGATCGTTGGTAGTAACTCAAAACAATGAACAATAGAACAAATAGTGACTGACATATCAATTATTCAAAAAACCCAGAACAGTAAAGGAAAAATCTTAACCGAAATTTGATGAATTTTACTTACAGTTGAAAGTAGTTCAACAAATTCTTCTTGAAAATGGAAAGAGCATGAAAAGTCTCCAATTTTCATAAAAGTTGTGATCTTTTAGGAAAATGAAATGTGGGTCTAGATTACTGCATGGAATTAAAGGGAAAAAAAGAAAAACAAATCTTCAGTGTTGTTCTAAAAATGGGAAGAGAAAAGAAAGAAATAGCTCTTGAAGAAGGAAACCGAGGGGTTTTGTTTTGTTTTTTTTGGTTGTAATTTGGGGAAGTAGGCATGGCAACGGCTAGTTTTCCTCTCAAAGTCTCAATTAATTTATTTTTTCCGTTTCCATACAACGCGCTCACCTGAAAACATGATCCGGTTTTTATTACTGGATCAACCCCATTTTCATTTGAACCCATCGAACCAAAACGGATTCAAATCGGGTTTTACAACATTTTTTATTTTTATAAGATAAATAAAAAAAAAGTTAATAATGATAGGAAATAAGATAATTTTTAGACGATTTGCGAATTTCATGATGTAGAATCTAGGTTAGACATAAAATAATAAAAGTCGGATTTTATATATGAACATATTGAAAATCTCAATGGACTGTTTTTTCATATTCTATGTTTCATTCACTATTTTATTTTATTTCGTAGATATATGCAACATGTCTTTATTATTTATTCTTTAGGTTCATTAATCATTAATAGTAATTTAGTTAAATACGCATTGCATATATCCCTAAAATAAAATCAAAAATGAAACGTAACATTTGAAATATTGGAAAACTCATACATCGTGCAACTTGAATTTCAGTAATCACATTCCATAATCTGTTGTGAATTTAACCAAACTGAAATGGACGGCTTTAAATTTACCTTCTTAGAAGTTGAGTACGTAATTTGATTAAAAAAAAATACAATTAGAATAGCTTTTAGTGATCAAAAGAATTTTTAAAGTTTCAAAAAAAAAAAAATCATTCCAAGGGGTTGTGTTTAGTTATAGTATGTTGAAAATGGACCCAATGGTCATGAATTATTGGAGCAAATTGAGTTTTATGGGCCATTCAAGTAGAAATCTTTACTAGAGTTGGGCTTCACTCCAGCTCAAGAAGGATCGCACATCATTAAGAACTGTATCACAAAATATACTCCTGCAAGTTAGGCTATGGAATGAACACAACTCGTAAAATTCTGCATCTCAAGTCAAGTTGATGATATGAAACCGATTGAGGATGATTCTTGGGCTTTGCAGAATGGGCCAACTAGGGAAAAAGGTGATTTTTGTTAACTTTAAACGTTTGTTGTCTAAACTCATAATCGCCTTTATAATATACTGTTTTGAATATCTCCAGAAAATCTATAAAACTCATTAGGCAAAGTCTCATTTTTTTTTTTCATTTTTGGGTCTATTTAATTTTTTGTAATTAGTGTTGTTTTATTTTTGTAAATTGAATTAGGGTTTTTAATACTATATAAACACTTTGTAAGCTGTTCTTTTCATTATTGTAATATACTTTGATATTCAATTAACCCTTCAAATTTGGTAAATATTTGTGCTCTCTGAAGGTCGTATATTTCCAATTATTAGTCCCGTATTAGTTGTGTTTTCCATTTTTGCTTATGCCAATTTATTAAAATTTGTGTGAAATTATATCATTAAGAAACAAAAAATTCAGAAATAGATATTCTGAAATCCCATGTGTGATTACATATAATAATTGTTAACTTTGAAAATATTAGTCAATGATTAATGATGCTTCTTTCTTAATCTTTTGTCTAGCAGTAGGTACTGAATCATCTTATGATGTTTAAGGGCCCATCATCAACATCAACTACTCACGATTTCATCACTACTTGAAAGATGCAAAACTGACAGGCGAACCAATGACTTGGAATGGTACAACAATGCTTTAATCAAAACTCAAGAGTCTTGATGAGGATGGAATTTAATGCCATTTATTCATTTCTTTCTCCAATTCAGGAGATTTTCTGCTTTCCTCTATGTTCTAATGGATTGTTTTCTTGTTCAGAAAATGGAAATTTAAAGCAAGGAAGAGAAAAACTTTGTGCAAACAAGAGTTAATAGTAAAAAATTAGAATCATAATTTTAACGTCGTTAATTGAGTTACATATGTAAAACACGTGTTATATATCTTTCTAATTTGATTTAAAAAAAAAAAAAACCCCGAATAATGATATACTTCATTCTACTTAAGATTCTATGACATGGGGTCTTGATTCTTTTACAAGTTTATGCGAAATGACAAATGTCATCATTTGTAGCAACAAAGAGTTTTCGTGTGTGAGATGGAAAAAATTAAAAATGGTAGAATGTCTAGCTAAAAGTTCTGTTTTTTTTTCTTCATGTATTTTGATTTTCTCTCTCTTTTTTATACGTGTTTGTTCAAGGCTCAATCCTCAATCCTCAATCTTTTTCTTTCTTTAATTGGGACAATGGAACAGTATTTTGAACCTCCAATTATAAATATGTGATCAAGTTCTTTTCAAATCATATGATATATATCTCACCAATAAACTTCATGCTGTATTTAATGAGCAACTGTCACAGCCAAGAAAAACAGTTGTTCTAATACTTAATTATTAGTATCTCCAGAACAAAGATAAAGAATCATATTCTTCTTTTTACATTTTTCAGGAATTGAATTAAGTACGACTAAGAAACATAACTTAACACCTTTCCAAAATGAAAAATAAAGATTTTGTATGTTGAGAAAATTTCTCGTGAAATGCTCTCATATATACGACAGACACGTGTTGTTTAATAAACATTTATAATTTATTAGCAAATATTTACATGTTATCCATGAATTAGAAAGCGATTAGAACTTGATAATTTATACGTGAATATTTGGACGTTATATATGAATCAAAATAGTGTTATAACTCTAACATTTATTTAGACGCGAACTATTTAGACATTATAAGTGAATCGAAATAGTTTTATAACTCTAACATTGATAATTTATACGCGAATATTTACACGTTATACGTGAATCAGAATAGTGTTATAACTTCAACACTGATAATTTATATGCAAGAACTATTTACATGATTATACAATCTGTTAAAATTCTAACATGGATGATGTATAAACGCATACCCAAATTGCAACACATGCAAGGTGAGGCGCGGCATTAGTCCAATGGCATATATGAGTTTTTGTGTTGTATGTTTGCTTGATTTCTCAGATTTCTCAGTAATTAATCTTGCAGATTTGGTTATAATCAAAGTTAAAGAGAGAAACCCAAAAAAAGTCCATAATTAATGTCCTAAGGACCAGACGTTCACATCATGCATGCATGATGGTCATTTGGAAGGAAACGAGTTATTGTGACTTTGCATGATGGACAAATGGTGCACATTCTGTGGAGTCAGTGTTCCAAAAGTTCAAAATCCCAAAATCAAAAGTTCAAAACAGAGGAGAGGACGTCAAATTATTACACTATTTTCCCGTTGACAAGAACATGATCATTAATAAAAAAGAAGAGGATACGTGGAATTGATTTCCTCATATCAAAGTACAGGAGAATATGTTCTTTCTCTTTTTCATGGATTCCCCAGAAGAAAAAAAAAATTTTCATGCATATTCTCCAGAAGAAAACATTTTTTTTCATGGATTCCCCAGAAGAAAATTTGGAAACTGCAAGCATATTTTGTTATCAACTCCCCCATAGTGTAAAGAAATGGAAGAGAGTGAGTGAGTGAGGTGCCCAACTGGGCTCCTCTCCAACGTACAATTCACCTTTTCCTGCGTTTCCTAATGTTACTATGTTTGTCGACGCCTTGACGGTGACTTTGAAAGGAGATTCCAGAACAATCAGCTCATCTCAAACTACTGTTAATATGCAAAAGTAGATTGTGACATAGACACTTTTAAATCGACAATATAAAGTTGTTAAGAACCTCAGGTTAACCAATTCCCAAGAGTTTTCCACATCAATCTTAGATTAAGAGAAAGTATTTCCTTCAACACAAAATTCGTATATAAAACCAAGTTCATATGTAAAACGAACAATTAATAGACGTTGAAATCGTAATTCTAATTTCTTACCGCTTTTATGAAATCGATTCATATATAAAACGTAGTTCATATATGAAACGAATAATTAATGATCAATCGAAATCGTGATTCTGATTTCTAACTGTTTTTATCATATATTGAATTCAAGATTAACTTGCATTTGCATGTATAAATCTACTTCACACAGGAAACAATAAAATCTGGAGTTAGGCCTTATACTTTAGCAGAACCCACAATGACATGGAGAAGAAGACCAGTACATGTTTCAACGCATGCAATTGCAACTTAAACAACATAATTTCGTGATTCCACTGTAGGATGATGAACAATTTATTTGGAAATTAGAGATCAGGACCCAGCAAGAGGCAAAATCTTTAGTTACAACCAATGGAGGTTGGAGACACTTGAAGTAAAAGTAAAGTGCTCAACAGCAAGCAAAACATTAACATTAAGGAACGTGCAATTGCCAGGACATCATTCTGAATCTGTGTCCCACAAACCATTAAATTTTGTCCACTGTTTTTCTTTACATTAATTAAGTTTTTCTTGGAGGCAGCAATCACCATTGTCAACAAACTCCCAATTAATTTATTACTAATTTTTTTTAGAAATTTTTTTTTTAATGTCAATCTACTCATAGATTTGGATGACAAATCTTTTTCTCTTAAAATAACTGCAATTTGACAACTAATGTTTCAGGACCACGCAGGCAGGCAGGCAGGCAGGCTCCTTCATTCATTCTGGTGGCCCAAATTATTGATTTATTATCAAGAACCACCATTATTAGGAAGCTTACAAACTTAGCTGATGAAATTAAGCAATGTTGCTTTATTAGCTCACAAGTTATTATTGGTTTAGGCCTCCATTTTCTTGTCCAGACAGAGACTATACATTAATTCATTGCCATCATCATCAGATCAGATTTGTACATGAAACTGATCAGCATGGAAACATTAACTTTTCTGTATAAGATCGGCTTAGCAAAAGAACCAGAACTGTTGCAAAGTGCATGCAAACCTAACTATGTTCATGAACTTTAGTTTCGTCGTAAACGATGCATGAAATTATAAGGAAAGATTTAATGTCCTACGTTTTGTTTCATTGTTTGTCTGGACAGTCCAAAGAGTGAATCAGTTCGTAGTAGTAAGTCACGGGGATAGAAATACAACTTAAAGTAAGCAAAATGCAATTGCAGAAACTTTCATTAGCGAAAAAAATAAAAGGGTTCTTTGGTTTTTCTTGTTTTGAGCATTCATTATATGACTATATGTTGTATAGACCGAACCCACAAAAAAAAAAAGGATTAGGTAGTTGTCTTAAACTCAAGAGTCAATAGTTTAATATTGCAAGCCATATCTAAAGAACTCTAATTATAGGAGGTTGAGCCAATCGTCTTGCCAAACATCTTTTTCAGCATTAACTGTGTTTTTTCCCAATTCTCATATTTGTAGGGGCCTCAATCTTCATTGCTGATTCCTCATCTCAAATTTGGATATTTTCTCTGAGTCAGTCGGCCCCCATGTATATAGAGTACCTGATTGATCCTGGGGGTGATGCATATCCAAACCCTCATGCATGATTAATTTTTGCATACAAACTCATTGTTGCAATGGTGGATTAATTAACATGATAGTGACACAGTACTATTTACAACCTTAAGAGCTTACACTCGGGTTAGTCCAATGGCTATATGAAGGGCCTTAAAATCCTTCACGGATGGAAGTTTTCAATTTTCCCAACCGCATTTGTCCCTCCACAACTAGAACACTCTGACTCTAGAGTTCCAATACGTCTACAAAAGTCTCAGTGTCAAACGTGTTCCAACTCACTTGCACAAATCCGATGCTATATATGCTAGAATTTGATTTCAAAAGAGATTGTTTGTGTATGGTTACATTAATCTTACATTTACACTGTAATATATGTTCAGATGCCAAATCTAAAAGCATGCATGCAAAAGGACAGTGATGTTACAGAGGATATTTTTCTTGCAATTTAGATACTAAACATAATAATACACTGTCACATTTACGTTTTGACCTAATTGTTTGGTAAACTGTAGTTTGGCAAAAAGCTAGCACGTTGCAATAACTTTAGAAAGGATGGATCAATTTCAAAAGAATCGAAAAAAAACACAATGAAGGAATTATTCAGTAGAAAAGAGAATTCGTTCTTTCTGTTCTTGTGAAAGGTCTAGAAGGGAAAAAGCAGACCAAATGATCAAAAAAAGAAACATTTTTTATGTTGATGATCGATGATGCTGAGAATAAAAGTATTTCTTGTCAAATTAACTACGTATCTGAATTTGCTCTTATAGTCTTATGATCTTATCCCATGCAAAAAGGAAATGAAAAGTATTCCCTCTTTAATTTACTTTTATTCTGGATCAGTAATTTGTGATGCAAAGATAATGAAGACCATTTTTAGATCTACTAGCCTACAAAATAATCTTCTCCATTCATGGGAATGGGAATGTTCTTCCATTGATTTCTTCATGACACGTACGCCTCTCCATTCTCTGAACCGATGCATGCTTCTGATATTTTTCAAAATGCAAACGAAATGAAGTCGTAATAAAACGTTTATATATTTGTAGGAAACTCTAAATTAAACAGAAAATAATTCAAAAATAGTTAGAAAAATTTAAATGGGTTCAAAAGTGTCACAAATAAATGAACTTTTAAGAAAAGGCGAACATCATAGAGTTTTTTTTTGGGGTTAATCTTATAAATCTCATCGAAAGTTTTGAAACGATATATTATAATTTCTTGATGAAGAAATTAACAAGCATTCATACATATTAAAAACACGAAAAGAAGATCCCTTAAGGTATGTGGCAACATTAATTATTCTAATAATATATGAAAATTTTAATGTACAATAACTATAATGTTTTTATATTGGATTAATGTAGGAAATAGGGTAGACCAAGAATGTTTGCAAAATTTCAACTTTTTTGTGTTACAAATTCCAAAACAACGATCATTCATATTTGACTAATTAATAAATAAAGGTTAAAACAAAAAAGAAAAGAAAAAAAAAAGTATAAACACACGTGGATCGCGGGTCACGGTTAAAGTAGTAAGAAGCTTAGGTCCCAACTTTGATTAAACTAACCATAGCCAGCCAAAGATTATTTTCTGAAGTTTCCTGCATTGAAAGGGACATTGCACAATCCGAACATCATCAATGGATAATTGGATATTCCCAGAATAAATGTCAACATTTTAAGAGGTGTGAAACTGTCAATAATAGTTTACACTTTGAAAAAAAGTTGATGAAGCCCAGAAAAACTAAAAGCAAAAGATGCATTATTGTGAAAGAAAAATGTAATTAAATTAATCAATCCAGACATTGAATTGTGTCCTTGTGGCTAAGATGCGATATGGCACTAGTACTTTTTTTTTTTTTTTTTTTATGTTTTAAGTTTTTCTTCTAATCAAACACTGTCTCTTATGTTAGTTTGTTGTTTTCTAGGGTACAATATATCCTTCTCATATCTTTCGTTTTGGAATTGAACTATATATATGCAACAAAAGTAATTCACATGTCACCTTTGCAACCATTAATAAGGATTCTTTAGCTTAAAATTAATATTGGATGTTAATTATTAATAGGCTCACGTTCCACGTGCTCATTGAAATATTATGCTAAAATCAGTCTAAATTTATATTTATATATATATATATTTAATGTGAAACAAAACAATTAATCAATTAGTAAAAATGAGTATTAATTTGAAGTGTAGAAAATTTTCTAAATAAAAAATGGTTTTGATCTTCGTGTGTATGGCTCTCTTTGTTGCACTTTTTTTTTATTAGACAATATTATTAAGTAAAATAAGTTAATTTAAATGACTTGTTATTGATATTAAATTATTCAATGATATTATCAAATCAAAAGAATGTGACATAGGGTGATACGCAAAAGATTCAAAACAATAAAAAAAAATTCTTTGAACAAATAAGATATTGCACCAAACTCGATCATTAGGTCATCCTGTCAAATTCTGTTTGTTTATAAGTAACTTCTCTACATATAAATAGTTGATCTCAAAATCGAAAAAAAAAATAAGAGGGTTCAATTAAATTAACAGCCAACCTAAAACTTTATGGCTTAAATAATATGAATCACTCTATAAAATAGTATAAAGTTTAGACAATGAGTGTGTAGATATAATACAATAGGAAAATATCATCAACTACATGTAATTGGTACATGCAACACCACACTGGATTTCTTGTGTACTTTCATGTAACACTATTGAAGAGGTTTATCCACAAATTTGAGTGTGGATAATAGGAACAATGTTTGAAAAATCTTGAAAAGCACTATATTTGTAAATTTGCATTTACCAAAGTTTAAATGGATATGGTAAAACTTGTCATTGTCATCTCATAAAATATAACTATAGGTGTTGTACTTGTAAATCAAATTTGTTCTAAAGATTGGAGCACAACCAGTAAAAAAAGGAAAAAAAAAAATTGAACAGATAAAATTAGCTGGATTTGGCGGTCCCACAATTGACATATTTTTCTTCGACAGTGGGCCTGTTCTGTGTCTTTTTGTTACTAAATCCCAGTAATTGACAACAATAGCCCAACCCACTTGACTATCCATTTCCCGCTGGATTTACCAATTAATGGATCCAACGGATCATAATTCTGGTGTGGGCCCATGACAACAATTCACCCAGAAATCACGTTTAAGTTTCTCTCCCGTTTTCCGTCCGTTCATCCTTATCCACCAATAAAATCGCGACACGTCACCAACCCCAAACATGTACGATTTTACAGACTCCCCCAGTTTACAACAAATAAAGAAGCATCAGCATGAGCGTGGAAGTTAAACACTTTTCTTGGCTGCTTCTCGCCCGTGGCCCTCGGATTCCAATTCTTTAATCAGGACCCTAGATCAGAGAAAATCTTTGATGGGGGTCCATAATTCATCATCCCATGCACAAAGTTGTAGTGTTGTGTACCCAATAATTAATTTTTATTTTTCTTCAGCTTTTTTACGCGCCAAAATATATGACAGTGTCACGGTGGCGTTGCCAACAGACAAGAACAAGAACAAGAACAATAACATCATCGTTAAAGTCATCAACAAATGTTCAAACTTCCACTATTGCTGTACTGTTGTTAAATTAATATTACAACCTTAATAAAAAAAAACAGAGTTTCATACTAAATATTATCTTACTCAGTACATACACTTGTATTATAATGCCCAAACCAAATGGAATCCATAGTCAGTGGCCTAGATTTTATTCAACGTAATTAAAATAAACAAACTGGGATTTGGATTTAATAATCAAAATGGCTGCCTGTTCCTGTTCCTGTTCCTGTTGAATCAAGGACGAATGGCTAAATTAACAAGAAAAAGGGTCCTCAATGATTGCGGTATATACTAATGAAAACATTGCAAACAGGGTTAGCTTTGGTTTTGGACTAATGGGTTTTGAGTTTTATACAGTAGTGAATGGATGGTAACTGGTAAGTGGTTTTGATTGATATGGATAATGGATTAGGTTAGGATTGTATTAGTACAAGTACAGATTGATTGCACTTTTTATTTTTCACGAAAATCAAGAACCGCTGATTGATTCTTAACATTTGTCCAAAACCATCAATATCTTAATACTATTGACGACTTACTGTATTAGTATTAATTAATTATGATGAATAGCAGTGAGTAATACGGTTTTTGTGTATAAAAGGCCAAGCTGGGATTCAACTTCTTCACCATCACTGAGCAGAATTCATTCATCTCTCTTTGTAGAGTTCTGTTACTCTTTTTCGTTCATTTCTGTTTCTTTCCTTTCCTTTCCTTTCCTTTCGATTCATTGGAGCTCTATTTGGGCTCTCTCTCTTTCTTGCAGCTTTTTTCCAAGGTAGATAAACAAAATAATGTCACTACTACTAGTACATTTTATTTTTTTGTCTGTTGCATGCAACATTTTCTCTCTGTGTCGGTGACCAAATTATGTGGGCACTATGGTTGATAATCTTGATGATGAAGAAAATATTTCTTGATCGATTCAGAAATATTTTCTTCCTGGGCTTAGCTTTAAATTTCCTTTTAAGTTGTTCCTCTAAGTGAGAAAACTTCGTTTTCAGTATCTTTTCCTTAAGCTGACTTGTCGGTTCTCAGAGATCTTGAATTATGGCAATCGCCGGAACCCCGGACTGTTCCAAGACTATAATTTTGTACTTTTCTCATCTATGGCAAGTCAAGGCAAAATACAGGAAATTTCTTGGTTCAGAAGTCGGTAATTTTAAACGCTCTAGAACCAAAAATCAGTTAAAAATACTAATAACTTACAATTAGTCATAGTTTCACACTTATATGGTAGACTTTTAGTCGGCGCCGGAACTATAACTTGTCCGGCAAGTGATGATCTAGAGTTACTAGAAGATCTAGAACCAGAAAGATTTTTAGTCTTCTTTTAACTGAAAATGGAATGCAGAATCATCATATTATTCTGGTCTAAATTTTTACTCAAGAAATTTCCATTTCAACGGCCGAAGTTTTAGCTCCATTTCTTTCTTTTTGTCCATAAATTGAGTCCCAAGGGACTGGTATCATCCTTCCCGCACTTCCTTGTCTGCACCCATATTCACGTGAGCACTCAGAGTCTTTTCTGCCTAACTATCTAGCTTTTCCTCCATTTTTCTTACTTTTTTTTCTTTCGGTTCTTGTTACACTCTTGCATGTTAAAGTTTTTAACCTTTGCCTGGGTTTTGCTCTTTCGTATTGTATTTAGCATAACAGGCCCTTTATTTCCTCCTGATCATAACATTTTTGAGCACAATCCTCTGTTCTGTTTTATCCTCTGTTTTTGACTGGTTTGTGAATTATATGTATTTTAATGTTTAACTGGTGCTGGATCTATGGTTTCATATCGTGAGAAATCTGTTGAAGAGTTGTAAGGAATAATGGATCTTGAGTAGAGTTTTTCATACTTACAGATGGTCCCGTTATGTAAATTTTTTTGAGTTTCTCTTCATTAATAGCTTCTTAAGTAGTAGTGTTTTAGCATTTGTGTACTTCTGCATGGATAAGTTTGGTCAGATCTGATCAAGAACTTGAATTTTCATGGTTATCCTTGCAATGCTGCTTAGTGGGTCAACTTTTAAATTTTAACAGATTTTGTTACTGTGTTCTTTATTAAAGTTAGATTTAGTTTTTGTCATTTAACCCCTCCAATTCTTCTTGCTTGTAACCCATGCACAGATGCACTTTATTTTTACCAAAATCTAGTTTATATACAGAGTGATGCAGCCTTTAATAAAATGATATTTGTGCAAAAGAAGAAAAATCTGTGCATCATTACTGTGGTAGGTGTACTATGTGTGTTTGTTTTTGCTACTGTATATGATAATGATGTGTTAGGTATTGAAATGTTTAACATTCTAGAGTTTAGAGTGGATAAATTAGGTGGATCATTTGACTTTTTGGTTAATCATTTTCTTATATAAGAATTCTTTTTTGGATAAGCCCAAGATCTGTATTTCTAATTGTTTTTTTTTTTGGTTTACAGTTGAAAAAGATTTGATTCATCAACAACAATGGCCGAACGTGTTCTGACCCGAGTTCACAGCCTCCGTGAACGTCTTGATGCTACTTTGGCTGCTCATCGCAACGAGATTTTGTTGTTTCTATCAAGGTATGGTGTGATTAAAGCCTAATGGTTCCCTTTATGTTGATTATATTTGAATATAAAGAAGAGTTGTGCAGTTATACTGTTTTTTTTTTTTTGGGCGCAGGATTGAAAGCCGTGGAAAAGGAATCCTGAAACCCCATCAGCTTTTGGCTGAGTTTGAAGCAATTAACAAAGATGGTAAACAAAAAATATCTGATCATGCTTTTGAAGAAGTTCTCAAGTCCACTCAGGTAGAAATTTTAAGTTTAGCATTGAATAGCTAGGCATGCATTAATAATGCAAATTGTCAGTTTTTGTTCAGTTGCTGAATTGGGTTTTACTATTCTAGGAAGCAATTGTGTTGCCTCCCTGGGTTGCATTGGCCATTCGTCTAAGGCCTGGTGTCTGGGAATATGTTCGCGTCAATGTTAATGCACTCGTTGTTGAGGAGTTGTCTGTGCCTGAGTATCTGCATTTCAAAGAAGAGCTTGTGGATGGAAGGTAACTTTTTTTGAGTCTTTAAGATTTGAATGGTTATGGATGGCCTTCATTTTCTCCAATTAATTGTGTGATGGTATGTACACTTATGCAGCCGCAATGGCAACTTTGTTCTGGAGCTGGATTTTGAACCATTTACAGCATCTTTTCCAAAGCCAACTCTGACTAAGTCTATTGGCAATGGAGTTGAGTTCCTAAACAGGCATCTCTCAGCAAAAATGTTCCATGACAAGGAGAGCATGGCTCCTCTGCTTGATTTTCTCCGCGTCCACGAGTACAAGGGCAAGGTAGGCTTGTCAGTGCCATAATTTATTGGGTATAATCAAAGCCCTGAATAGATCAATATAATTTGTAGCCACTGATTTTTGCAGGGTTTCCTATGAAATGTATTCGTTCTGCCAGTTTTAAGCCATTCTAATTATTTTATCTTCTCATGCAGACAATGATGCTAAATGACAGAATCAAAGACTTGAATACTCTCCAAGCTGTCCTCAGGAAGGCAGAGGAGTATCTAACAACGCTTCCAGCAGAAACACCATACTCTGAATTCGAGCATAAGTTCCAAGAAATTGGATTAGAGAGAGGGTGGGGTGATACCGCTGAGCGCGTCTTGGAGATGATCTGTATGCTCCTGGATCTTCTTGAGGCTCCTGATTCATGCACTCTTGAGAAATTCCTAGGGAGAATTCCTATGGTTTTCAACGTTGTTATTCTTTCTCCCCATGGATACTTTGCCCAAGAAAATGTATTGGGCTACCCTGATACTGGTGGCCAGGTATGCTATTGATTAATGATATCATTGATTTGGTCATTGCTCAAGTTCTTAAACATGTAAATTGATCTGCACTTCTTTTACAGGTTGTGTACATTTTGGATCAAGTTCCTGCCTTGGAGCGTGAGATGCTTAAAAGGATAAAGGAACAAGGACTTGATGGTGTCAAACCGCGCATTCTTATTGTAAGTTCTGCTACAGACTGCAAGATTTCTATATTCCCATAGCTTTTGCATAAATTTCCTTTTGGGAGTTTAGAGTTGTGCCATTCTCAAGTGAAACAACAGGACTAATGAGCAATCAATGTGATTTTCTCATAGATAACTAGGCTCCTACCTGATGCACCTGGAACTACTTGCGGTCAACGGCTTGAGAAAGTTTTTGGAGCTGAGTACTCTCACATTCTTAGGGTCCCCTTCAGAACTGAGAAGGGAATTGTTCGTAAATGGATCTCTCGCTTTGAAGTTTGGCCTTACATGGAAACATTCACTGAGGTGAAACATGTCCTTTTGACTTACTTAGATCCCATGGTCATTGAGTTTTCGGTAAAACATAAGCTAACCTTGGTCCTGCATTGCATATTCTTAGGATGTTGCAAAAGAAGTTACTGCAGAGTTGCAGGCAAAGCCAGATTTGATCATTGGTAACTACAGCGAGGGTAACCTCGTTGCCTCTTTGCTTGCTCACAAGTTAGGCGTAACACAGGTCTGTGCCGTGGTTTTCATCTCTCGAGTGCGATTGCATTTACTTGTGTATGCTTTCAGAAAGACTAATTGTTTTGTGATATGTAATATCTTCTGCAGTGTACCATAGCTCATGCTCTGGAGAAAACAAAGTATCCTGATTCTGACATTTACTTGAGCAAATTTGATGAGAAGTATCACTTCTCCTGCCAGTTCACTGCCGATCTTATCGCGATGAACCATACAGATTTCATCATCACTAGCACTTTCCAAGAAATAGCTGGAAGGTAAAATGAAGGGTCCCTTTTTGTTACTACTAACTCCTGATTCTCTAACCTTTGAACCATAACAGTTTTGTTTCTTTCAATTTTTCAGTAAGGATACTGTCGGACAGTATGAAAGCCATAAAGCCTTCACTATGCCCGGATTATACAGAGTTGTACATGGCATAGATGTTTTTGACCCAAAATTCAACATTGTCTCTCCAGGGGCTGACATGAACCTCTATTTCCCACATACAGAGAAGGAAAAGAGGTTGACAGCTCTCCATCCCGAGATTGAGGACTTACTTTATAGTGAAGTTGAGAATGAGGAACACCTGTAAGTTTCTCTCTTTTACTATTCTATTCTGCATAAAATGGATTAGTGCTTGTAAGCTCTCACTGACTTGTTTTTACTTTGACAGATGTGTGCTGAAAGACAAGAAGAAGCCTATCGTGTTCACCATGGCAAGATTGGATCGAGTGAAGAATTTGACAGGGCTTGTTGAATTGTATGCTAAGAGCCCAAAGCTGAGGGAATTGGTCAATCTTGTTGTGGTTGGTGGAGACAGAAGGAAGGAATCCAAGGATTTGGAAGAGCAGGCTGAGATGAAGAAGATGTACGAGCTCATAGAAACTTATAACTTAAATGGCCAATTTAGATGGATTTCTTCTCAGATGAATAGGGTGCGAAATGGTGAACTCTACCGTTACATTGCCGATACAAGGGGTGCTTTTGTGCAACCTGCATTTTATGAAGCATTTGGTTTGACAGTGGTTGAAGCCATGACTTGTGGTTTGCCAACATTTGCAACCATTTATGGTGGTCCTGCTGAGATTATTATTCATGGAAAATCTGGTTTCCACATTGATCCATATCATGGCGATCAGGTTGCTGAGCTTCTTGTCAATTTCTTTGAGAGGAGCAAGAACGAGCCTTCTCATTGGGACACCATTTCTGCTGGTGGCCTGAAGCGGATCATGGAGAAGTAAGCAAACTGCTTGTTAATGCAATCTGCAAATTACAGCTATACAATTTAAATTTGATGGCTACATGACTTTTCTGCTTGCAAATGCATAGGTATACCTGGCAAATTTACTCGGACAGGTTGTTGACACTGGCTGGAGTTTATGGATTCTGGAAATACGTCTCCAAGCTCGATCGCCTTGAGATCCGTCGTTACCTCGAGATGTTTTACGCTCTCAAGTACCGCAAGTTGGTGAGTTCTTGTCCCAATTAACATTGGTATTAATATGATTTTACGCGCACCGTGATTGATTTACCTCTCACAAAACTCTCTTTGTACTAATAACATGTTATGCTTTTTTTTGTGGTTTGTCTCAGGCTGAATCTGTTCCATTGGCTGCTGAATAGAAATCTGCAACGCCCAAGTTGTTTAGTACCCGGCGGGAGTTGAATAAAAATTGGCTTTGAGATCATTGTGCAAAGGAGAGAGGCTTATGTTTTTTGTTTTTCCTGTTAGTCCCTCAATTGAAAAATGTTTGAGAGGGGCTAATGCTTCATTGCTCATAGCTTCTTGTAGGTCTTTATTTGTTCATTACCGTTGCTTGCTTTTGATTTTGGTTTCTTTTGTTTTTTCTTTTTCCCCTTTGGTAGTAGTGCGAGGAGGTTGACATTATGAATTGTCATTTTTAATAAGAGCAAATTTCGTCCTTCGTTTCAAATATTGCCTTTTCATTTTTCCTTGTTTCTGTGGTTAGAATGGTTTAGTTGCCTGCTCCAATTATAAAAGAAATTTGCCCCGTAAAGTTTAACACTTTTGGCTAAGCTCTTCAGCAACTCGAACATTTGCATCACAAATTAAGCAAATTTATTCTTTTGTTTTTCCCTCCTAACCCCATCAAAAACGTCAACTTCTCTATCATCCAATGGAATCCATTGCTACAACCATCAAGAACTCTCAATTTTGGCAGTTCTTGAAGAATCTTAATGGCGGCCAGAAGAAGGCGTTCATAATCATGGTTTTCCTCACTCTCATAGCGGTTCTTGCTGCTTCAATTTTCAAGAACCCCATATCATCTTCAAGTTCAAGACATTCAAGAAATCATCAACCAGTACTCGTGTCTTCAAACTCACATCTGAATTCAGTAATCAAGAAAGCTTGCACCAGCACTCTTTACTCTTCTTTGTGCGTTGCAACCTTGTCCTCCATTCCTCCATCCTCCAACAAAACAATAACATTGCATTTCATTCTTGAATTTACAATAAACGAGACCAAGAAACATGTCCTGATTACCAAGGTTGCAGGCAGTAGTCATTTAGAAAATCAAGAATTGAGTTCACAGCAGCAAAATGCAATCAAGGATTGCATGGAAATGCTTGATCAAACTCTCTATGAACTCGAACAAGCTATTGATCACTTGCATCAATTTTCTGCATCAATGGGGTATCTTACAAAACCATATGGGTACCTCAAAATCCTCCTAAGCGCAGCAATGACTAATGGGTATTCCTGCATTGATGGGCTCTCTGAATTGGAAGAATTGGATTCAGAGAGCCAAAAAGATCTGAAAAAAGACATCCAATATTTGCTGACTCCAATCTCTCGCATGATCAGCAATTGCTTGGCCATGATCACAGAAATGGAGAAAGCAAGGCGCCAAGAAACTCTGAGCAACCCAAGAATGTTGTCGATGAAGATGCCTCAAGATGGATTCTTGGATTGGATGACTATTAAAGATAGAAAAATGATGGAAGCAAGAGATGTAATTAGTCCAAATGTAATTGTAGCCTCTGATGGCAGTGGAAATTTCACACAGATAGGGGAGGCCATTGCCATGGCAGCAAACTTTAGCATGAAAAGATACGTGATAAAAATCAAAGCAGGAATATATCAGGAGAATGTGATTATCCCCAGAGAAAAGATGAATCTGATGTTAATGGGAGATGGGATGAACTCAACCATCCTCAGGGGATCAAAGAATTTTGAAGATGGCTTTTCCACCTTTGCATCAGCTACCCTGAGTACGGTCAAAATTCACATTCTTCTTGAATTTCCAGAAGTTAATTTCATCAGTAACTGTTTCTTGATATGCCATTCCTTTACTAAACTTTATTATCTTGATATTTGCAGCTGTAATTGGAGACAAGTTCATAGCCCAGGACTTAACAATCATTAATACTGCAGTCCCAGAGAAGCATCAGGCAGTTGCCCTGAGAGTCACATCCAATGTTGCTTTCTATCGTTGTGAGATGATTTCTTATCAGGATACTTTGTATGCACACTCCCTTCGTCAATTCTATCGCGACTGCTCAATTCAAGGCACTATAGACTTCATATTTGGAAATGCAGCAGCAGTGTTCCAAAATTGTCTAATTCTTGCCCGGAAACCACTTCCAGGACAGAGAAATATGATCACTGCTCAGGGGAGGGAAGATCCGAATCAGAACACTGGCATAATATTGCAGAATTGCACCATAAAGGCTGCACCTGGATTTACCTTGCAAGACAGGAAAAAGTTCTCAACATTTTTGGGCAGGCCATGGAGGAACTTCTCAAGGACTATAGTTATGAAAAGCTATTTGGGTGACCTCATAAATCCAAAAGGATGGTTCCCCTGGGATGAATACAGCAGGCTAGACACTGTTGAGTACATCGAATACATGAACTCAGGGCCTGGGGCAGATACTAAACAAAGAGTAACATGGGGAGGATATAAAAGGAATAGCACTGCAGACATTGAGAGGCAGTTTACTGTTGGAGCATTCTTGCATGGTGCAGATAACTGGCTAGAATCAATAGTTTTCCCCCTCTTAAGAAGTCCTTGAACTTTAGATTCCAAAGAATGCCAGCTTGACAACTGCAATAGAGTTCAGTATCATCTTACTTTAGTTTTCCTGTGTTTACAGTTCATATAACTGTACATATCGATATTGTTTAATATTCTCAGCTTTAGTTGTAAAATTCCCGGAAACAGAAATATACATTTGGTTAGAATCATATACAGAGAAGTAGGCAGAGAAGGTGATGGGGTTATCTTCTTCTGTAAGACTATGTACAATGTCTACCTTTTATTACAAAATTTGACTCATTTTACGACTTGATTTTTTCAGCTGTACGTTATTGATGTATACCCCAGCAAAATTCAGAAAACCCTGGGGAGTGAGTGAAAGCTCTCAGAAATTTTGCATCTTGAGTGTCCCTGTAGTTATCTGTTCTCTTCTTCTCCTTACTATCCCTCAAGATTTATTTAATTTTCTTCCTGACAAAGATGTTGTCTGGGGTAGAGAACAACGGCCAATAACAGAGAAAATGCAAGGCCAATAATCCCACTAAAAGGTTCCAAAGGGTGAGAACCATAGAGCCATATTGGCTTACTGGGGTGGTAAGTCAGAAAGCCAGATCTCTGCAAGACGAAACTAGATACTAGTATCCCTGCACGCAGCCCAATTGGAACAGCGAGGCTCCCTTGGCTTCTTTGTCGAGCACCTGCCAGACCCACTGATAATAACCATAAACCTGGTATAGCCCATATGGACCTGAAAACCAAGTTAACAGGAAAGCATTAATTCTTTTTGACATAATCAGCAGCGGCACAATGGCCATGAGGGGTGGGGGGAAGAAATATGAAAGCAACCAGAAAATAACCCTGGAGACATTATAAATAATGGATCAACAGCACACACGTGCTAATCCACTCCCCCTTGTCCTCCACCCGACCAAAACTATAAGGGGAAGAAGGGGGTGGGAAAAATAGCCAGTGCATGTCCAGGTATGTATAGAGTGCAATAATATTTGAGAAATCAGTACTAAAATTGTGTTTTCTGAAAACATTAGGGTGAGATAACATTTAAGTTCTGCTGTAAATACAAATTAAGCATAAGCACAAAAGAAAAGAAAAGAAATAAAAAAAAATGAAATGACTTGCATAAGCAGAAAATATCCATGATAAAAGCAAAATGTATATTAGATGACAAAAGATACAGACCTTTGCGATAAAGAAAATACAAGTCCAGATAAGACAATTCCGCGGTAATATCCCAAGTCAGTGGCAATTTCATCAGGTAACCATGACCTGAAGAGCAATTCCTCAACAACTGCGACACCGGTTGCTGTTGCAAGTCCTTGAAACACTAATAAAAGAGTTCTCCCACTTACTTTAAGCCATGCAACAACATTTGAAGGTGATGCAGGACGATAGCTAGGCCCAGATAGCTGGACAAAGCCACAAAAGAAATTTACATAATGGATTAATAAAACAAGCACAACTCCGCCAAACAAAGCCATAGCAAAATTTTGGACCTGCAAAAAGAAGTTATGTCAGCTCTTACTCGAACCCAAGCAACAATACAAAAGAAAGAAAAAAAAAAGACAATTCCACAACTTTAAAGCTTTAAACTATTCCTCAACCAGGAAAGGTGGTTACTAAACTATCCCAGTTTCTCTAATATAGTCTAGCTGAAGTTTTATTGTATACAGGCACGCGAAATTCAAAAAGAAACCTCTAGATTTTTTAAAAACTAAATTCTTGAGAGACAACAAAGAAGTTATCACGATTTGCAACTGTTATGTAATTGTGGTAGAAGTTTCTGCCATTCAAATGTTTTTGCGGAAGGCCTCTTCCACTGGACTCAAATGGGAGATGGAGATCATCCCCACCTATCCAAATACTGGAACCAGTAAAAGGACTTTCTGGTGCACACACTAAGTGAATAACAGGAACATATTTGCAGGAAAGATCTGTAAGATTGGTGCTTGTCATTGCCAAGCATCTAGTGCAGTAATGATCTATGGAATTTATCCTTGTCATTGACAAACATAGAAGAGATTGAACAAAATCCAGTACCATTTCAAAATTAGCATACTTTTTAAGGTACAAACAACATTTGACTGCATTAATCATATCTAGATTGTAACTGAGATAAACTAGATCCATACCTTTGATAATGAAGTCATATCCAGTCCATATTGCTCAAGTGGATTATCATAACCGCGAATTCTTTTACCCCATAATGTAACCATCAGCGTGACAGAAACATATAGGCCAATTAGGCAAACAAGCTCTGCGATTCTGGGTGAGTTATGGTTTTCCCAGCTTCGCACAAGTGTGGGAAGCAATGGAACAACAACAGGTGACCACAAAACAATCACCATAAAGACAAAACCAGAGATCCTGAAACATTCAAACACCAAATTCTATATATGAGTTTTGACCAAAGGAAGGAAAAGAGTATATGAATCATTCTAAGTATTTAATAATGAGTACTTTTTCACGTGAAATATCTGGGTTTTGTTGGGATAAACTGGGTTAAAAAAGAGGAGCGCAATCCCGTGATTAATAATTCTGAATACTCATAACATAAGGAAAAAAAAAACATTAAAATATGCAGGAACTAATCTTCGTAAGTTAACATAATATTTTATGTCAGATCAGATAGTCAGTGACACAGAATCAAGCAGATTCAAATTGGCTGCCCTAACACAGTATTAAAGGTGGACTCTCAAAGTTACCAAGGGTAAAACTAATTTGCTTGATTTGGTATCCGAGTATTTGGTAACATTTTTAAACAGTTATTCATCCTTCATTACCATCATATAAGCAAAGACACAGATGGAGCATCTTGTTTAGATTTGCTACCAAAGTTTCCAGCAACCACCACTTCTGAGAAAATAAATGTTTTATAAATGCCACAGTCAATACCATATAATCTTATACTGGAAGTTATTTATCTTGGAAAAGAAAATTGAGAATATTAGAAATTCTCATCCATTGAGCTGCTCTAAAGTTCAGGTAATAGAAGTAACTTAATCCAAAGATAACGATTCTAGTCTGGATTTGTTGTTTGAGGCAATAGTATGCCTAAACCAGATGGAATTTTTCATGAACCCTCTCAATTCAAAAGAGAGAAGTTGAAGCAATAAAGTTGTACCTCTGAAACAATGGCCGCTCTGCCATGCGTAAAAATGAGATGAGCTTGTCAGTCAAACTCAAAGCACCACGTATACCTCCCCAAAGCAAGGCAATGTTGCCAACAAGTTTTAAAGCGCCTCCTTTTTGTCCCAATTCTGCTAGCATTGCAACAAGTCTATGCAAGAAGGCAAATTGTAAACAACTTTCAGAATATAACGTTTTTTCATTAGCAGATTCAAGATAGTAACAAAAATGTAGATTGTCAGACCTTTCATGATCGACTTCACCATCTTCCTTTGTAGGTACCACAGGACCAGCAACCGTCATAGCTTTTTCTGCAAGGCTAGTAACTATGTTATTCTGCATGTTCCCAGGAATCTCTTCCTCATTCTTGGGGCCCTTAAAATCACCATCTTTCCACTCAGAGGTCTTTGACAGAGTTTTTGTAGTTCCAGAATTCTTCATTAACAAAGATGCCCACAATTAGAGGAAGAATTGTTTGAAAGCATGGAAAAGTGATAATGAATTTGCCACTACAATTTGGAAATGCAAACAAAAAAGCATATAAAAAACTCATAGGGCAATTAGAGGAAGAAAAGCATATAAAAAAGCTACACCTCTGTGTGCCCATCTGTTGTGTGTGTTGTGATTAAGTAAATTATTAGCCAAGGTTCTTTACCAAGTAGGGAATTAGCTTCAAGGAAGAACTTGAAAGATATAGTGAAAAATAGGTTCTTAGTTGTTATGCGGTTCTTCCAGTAATGCCAGCATATCAATCTAGATTATGACATTTTAATGCCTTTCGTCTCCTGAAGAAATATATTGGCATGTACTTAGGCCTCTTCTTTGTGTACGCATACTTATTATTAAGTCATATGGAGTAGTACATCACGATTTCCTGAAATGCTTATCGTGTCTCAAGATTTCCCTAAATGATGGTCCAATGAAATCCAGATATGGTAAAGAGAGATTGAAATATTGGACATCCATAGTTTGCTGCTGTTTAATCAAGGCTCCATCACAAGTAGCAAAATATGCCTGGGAAGATTATGCTAAGATGCATTGCATGTAATCACTAACCAAAACCATAGTGTACCAAGGATGTAAGAACCCCATGGAGTGGCCAAGAAAGGACACTTTAAATCTATAAACCAGGAAAAAAGGAGAACTTGTTTTCTTTTTTTTTCCCTACCTGTTGTTCTATGAGTAAAGCAGATGCCCCAAGAGCAGCAGTAACAGCACCAACCATAAGAGTGTTCCCATTCGAACTGTTTGTTTCAATTTTTCTGCTGCGTTTCCGCATTACACTATCCAAGTCATCCTTCTGGTTCAACTTTTCAGAAACCATTTTATTAGCATCTCGCATGGTTAGTTGAGTATGTTCAAGGTCCAAAACTTCACCCTGGCTAACTGCAGACACATCAAAATATTTTCTTAGGGCAGCTAAGCTAGAGCCAACAATGACACCAACTGGCAACACTCTTCTCAAATAACTGGTTTCTTGAACAGCTGAAGATATTGCTTTGATTATATATTGTCCTCCAAGGATTCCAAATTTATCTGAAATATGACCCTCGGTTTTGTTAAAGAATGTGTGGTCCTCATGCCTTACAGACAGACAGACAGCATTTGCAACTAGCACCAAATCTTTGGCAAGTTCGGGCTGCATTTCTTCTATATCAGTAGCACTTACCCTTCGATCGACTTCAAACTTCAATGTATCCAACATGATACTTTTAACAAAAAGAAGAAGTTCCTTGAAAGTTTCATCACCCATTTCTCCACTGAAATTGTTTTCTTTCTCAAACTTTTGAACTTGTTCCTCTTGTGCGTCGGAATCTAATATGACGTATGATGGTTCAATAATATTCTCTATATCTTCATAATTTGAACTCAAATGGGTCTGGTCTCCAGTATCAACTTCTCCATGAGTTGCAACATCATCAATGATGTCACTCTCGTCTTCTGACAGCTCCAAAAGCTTCCATTTATCTTCTTCTGGAAAGTAGTCAAGAAATAAAGTTGAATCCAAACCTTGTGATTCAGTAGTCCTCATCTTTGCAAGTAGATACTTCTGAAGGTATTCACTATAAAGAGGATCCACATATAAGTTTGTAGTTATAGACAGTGCACTTGGATGATAAATGCTGTTTATATGTTTAACTAGATTTTCTGTTGACAGCTTTCTACTGGGCAAATCTTTCCTCCTTCCATCTCCTTCGTATAAGTAACTCTTTGAATGACTTTCCAAAGATATATCAGTATTTCCTTCACAGTATAAAGAGGAATCTACTGCAGACTCTTCTTTATTAAATTGGTTAGAAGAATTCATATCAAATGAAGTGTCAGAAGGTAAGCTCTTGTAATTTCTATTGTCTTCCAGCTTCTCAAACTTGTAATCACCATTAATGATTTGGTTCTTGGGAATGGATCCAGCTTTCTGTTCCTGAACTTCAACTCTTTCTTTGGGTTCGTTCCTGATGTTTGTTCCTCTATCTTCATTCTTGTTAGCACCATCCTCCGCTTGATTTCCATCATCTCTTCCTACCTCTAACTGGGTAATCATATCCTCAATTACATGAAACACGCTATTAACTGCTACTTGGGTGGAATCATCAATTCCAGTCAAGGCATCGAATGCCTGAACAACGTTGAAGCTCGGAAGGTTAGATTCATCAGTTGCAGCACCCTGCATCCTGGTATCTTCTTTTCTTAAACTATCGCCACCTTCTTTTTCCATTGACTGGCTCTCTGAAATGGGAACTGGAGTTGAAACTTTGTCCTCTGTCTGACCAGGTGGGATGCTCTTCATTTGGTCAACTGAAGATTCCGCAGTTTTTACTTCATTTTGCTGATTAGTGCTCTCAAATTTAGTGGCTGACTGACTCTTCCCACTATCCTGCTCTTTGTACTGATCAATGATTTTATCCTCAGCACTGCCTGCTCCTTCAGACCTGCTCGGCAACTCAGGCTTAGCAAATGTTTCTGACCATTTTTCCTTGGAGTCAGAAACTTGGTTAGTTCCTTCTCCAGAAGAATCTGCAGTTACCTCACCATTTCCCAAGTCATAAGTGGCCTTGTCTGAATCAGGAGTATCACTTGCATGACTAATTGTGGACCGAAGCTGGTTGGAGTCAATGGATTTTTGCAGATACTCTGACGCCTGAAGTTCAGATTCTGGTTCCCTGGGGGACTTGTCTTTGCTAGGTTGATTCTTATTAGAGCTGTCTGACAGGTCATCAACCCTTTGTATTTGAGCTGAGGTCTGAGTATCTTCATTCTCACCATTTGCACTAGGCAGTTCAGCATTTTCTTGGACTTTTGACTTCAATTTCGATGCCACTTCAGGAATTCGTCCAAGGCTCAGGAGCCTGTCAATCTTTAGATTAGATTCCTGATTATGCAGGATCCCAGAAACAGCAGTGGTAAGTTTTTCACGAACATCTTCAGGAACAGCATCTTGCAAAGCTTTTATAATTGACTCCCCTCGACCCACAGCTGTCAGGACCTGTACATTATAAGGAAACAATTTAAAGACAATTTTTAACGTTTCAAAGCACAATCATCATCCTATTGGGCAAATTATATCTCAACCAAAAAACAAAAAAAAAAAAAAATCAGAGTTGCTTCTGTTACAAATAAAGTCAAGCCAATTCATTTAAAGTGTATTTAGAGGAGAGTCAGTATCTACAAGACATTCCTTAAGCTTTTATTGCTGTTAAGGAAAGCAGTAGAGCTTCTCTGATCACAAAATGTGCTACAGCCCTTTACATGACTCTGGAGATTTTTGCTTCTTTATAAAGAGCAGATTCACATACTATATTTACTTGCAGATATCCAAACAATTAAAACAGATTACCTTTTTCTTTTGTTCTTCTGTTAGTGTGTCAGGCATTGTCAGATCTAGCATACTGATAACAACTTTTGCAGTCTGTAGGACCTGGCCTCTTTCATCATCTACAGGATTCGTCATCTCTTCTCCCACTAGGCCTGCATCAACAGCTTTAGTATACTCTAATGAATCCATATTTTCTTTCCCAAATCCTTTTGCTTCTTGTATAGATCTTGAATTGTATTTATCTGCCATATAACCTCCTTCAAACGCTTGTTTTAGAGAATTAATGGAATGCACATCAAAAGCATCTAAATTTGGGACATTCAAGAGCTTGTTCCCTCTTCCACTTTTATGAGAAGCTCTACTTTCAAGCACAGCAAGACCCTTTGAGGGAGTTATGGTTACATCAACATCTTTCAAAAGTGGATGTCGACCTTTTAAAAGTCCAAGCTCCACAGCTGTCAGCCACTGTAAAGAAAGAATTTGGAAAATCTTATGAGACTATGCAGTTAGTTTCTCTTTGTTTAACAAGATAAAGACCCACTACATTTCAGCTGTTTTACCTGATCTGACCCAAAAGTTCTACCTATCAAATTTCAGAAAGTAATTTGCATGATATTAAGCAAATTTTTTAAATAAGAAACCAAGTTATATCCACATACATGAACAACTAAGCAGAAATCAAAAACTTATGTTGGCAAGGCAGAACCCAACAATAAGGAATGAGAACCAGAGGACAGAAGCTTAAACTCTCATTTTTTTCCAAGTTCTATGTATATTGATTTCTCAAGTCCTCATGTTGAGAGTTATTCAACTGCATGAAAAGAATACCACTAACAAATCTTTTACTTTTTTTTCATTATTACTATATGCAGCTACATGTTCTATTCATACTACATGCAAAACAATATCCCAGAAGAAAACCTCTATAAAGCACCAGCCACTAAAGAGTCTTAGCTCTGTCGTCATCTAAAACAAGAAACCCACTGAAAATATATTTTCTGTTAGGAGCTCGAGAACTTCCCACTATATATTCACAAGCAATATTGTCGTATAACAGCTAACAATAAGTCTGGGAAGGAAACATTTTCCAAAAAATTGTTTTTCACAATTAGTCACAGAACTGAAGTTTAGATCAGGTGAGCGTTGTATATTGACTCTTCTCTCCAAATCATTGCAAAAATAAATCTATCAAAACTCTGTAGAGCTTAAATAACTTCCATCAATACCTCAATGGTGAGATGCTGGCACCAGGAAACAGTTGATCTGCTGCTTGTAACTTCTCTAGATGGCAAATAAGAGCATAAAAGGAGACTGGTAAACGGGTTTTCAGCAATTGAACCTCGGGGAGTAGAGAAGAGTGGAACTGACCCATCATCATTCTGCTAATTCATGAAACCATAACTGTCAACTTTATGCGAAAGAAAGTTACAGGAGCAGTTATTTCAACAGATACAAGAAGTGGAAAATGATGCTTAAACTTGTAAAGTTGCTAATATAAGATTTCAGGCACATTCAACAAGAAAACAACTTTTAAATGCAACAACCAAAACGCATATCTCCAACAATAGCGAATTTCCCCTCTGATGGGGAGGGAGAGAGAGAGAGAGAGAGGAGTAATGCAAATATGGAATAGATATTCTCACCAGTGAATACACGCAACAATGCTAGCATAATACATCCTACAAAATGAAATCTACTGTCATCCTCACAAATAGTTCACCACTGATAAGGAAAAATATGGTGCATTACTAGTAACAAAGTAATGAAGAGTAGATTGGGAATGTTAACATGCAGTAATCCATTCTTTTATTGGACCACTCAGATTTAAGAGAAAAGAAATGAATAACAATACATAGTAGAGGAAAAGTTCCACTCAAAGATAAAATCATGCCTCTAAGAAATTTGCACATACAGTTCTGATGGAATAAACTCGTGAAGAAGAAATACTTAGAGATAGAAAGGAAAATCCATATTAAAATAAAATTAAAAATAAAAACAAAGTAACTCCATTAGACCTGTATGAAAAGAAGAGGAATCTTCACTTTTCCAACCATGTCACGCGTACTAGATTTAGCATAAAAATCTTCAATCTCATCAAATCCATATGACACCATGGATATTGCTTTCTCAAAATCTCGAACAGAGGTTGCCAAGAGAGCCTTATCTACATCAAACCCTTTTGCACGGCCTTGAAACAATTCCTGGTTGGATATAAAAAAAATGATCCATTGCAACACTAGCTATTAATTTTGGGATTTATTTAACGTGTAGAATACATTCCTCAAGTTTTAGATATGTTGAGTCAACTGCAAGTCATGCATACACTCAAATTTAAGGCTGAAAAGAAGAAATTTTAATAAAGCGAGTAGTACAGCGATGATTACTTTGTTTGAACACAATATATCAATCAATCCACTTTTGAGCTTCTGATCTAATAAGATGTGATATGGAGTGGTTCTTGTAGTTTCCTCCAAGTCAAAAGGGTTATCTATGCATGCAGCAGCCGTAAGACATGTTCTTTCTCCTACTTCTGCCAGGTATTTGGTCAACATATTTGCACCATAACCCCAGCCAATACTCATCATTGTTGTCCATGGCCTTGCCTTGTTAATAAATTGTACAGCTGTGGAGATATCATCGCTATCAGCAGCTGTAAATAACCTACATGAATAAAGTAATTAAGGTGTCCTACAATCAGCTTATCATGCAAGAGCTTTCTAAAGGAATCAAGAGCAGGAAGCAATCTTCCCATGAAGAAGATCTTAAATCAACGTGATGAGGAGTATGATTACAGATTTAGGGTCACCACCTCAACTAGTACCAAGTTACTTCAGAATATGCAAGACGAAGATCTTAAATCGAAAGAATTTTCAATATTGTAAAATCCAACTGACATTTAAGTTTAAATCAGTGTAAAGTGGTATACCCAGTAGAGACTTAAGGATTATTAATTCCAATAGTACAACATGAAGATCACAGAATAGGAGTAAAGATCACCATTTCTAAAAAGGATAAGAGGTTTCAATGAAACAAAACAAGCTATTTAACTAGAGAACAGCAACAAAATAGAAGCTTGATATCTTGATGCTCAGCCTACTTTATTAACTTATGAGAAACTAAGGAACCCTGTCCATTATTTTCTTGATAAAATCAACCAAATACAAAATTTTCTGTATCTTCTTTACCAATACGGATGCTTCTATTATCATTATCATACTATAAAGTTTATAATTGACGACGTGATGCTTACAGAAAGGAGTATAATCAACAAATACACATTTTTCAATACCCAGTCTCCTCTTTATCAGCTCAAGTGTTACCACAAGTAGATGAGCAAGTATATATAGTGCAAAAAATCTTCACTGTCAAGGTCATTCAACAAGCATAATGATAACTAAAATGGCAACAAAAGAAGAAAAAAAATTGCACTTACATAAAAAAGAACTCACCTTGGAGTCGTTAGTGGTGAACCAGCACAACCTCTAGGGTTCATAACAACCGGAAAACAACCTCGCCTCAAACACTCGCATACAAACTCCTTAATCTCTCTCTGCATACTCCCTTCCGCCGTCCCTGGCACGATCAACAATGTCGTATCCAGACCTCTCTCCTCCTCAAAATCCAAATTTTCCGGCCAATCCAACGAAATTACTCCGCCATCCTCCGTCCCCACGCACACTCTCTGATACACCAACTTCTCCGCCTCCTCAACTTCACCCTCCCTCACTTGAATTCTCCCCCTGTTCAATCTCACAAAATGCCTATCTTCCTTCACAAGCTTTTCATTCACATCCTCCAATAACTCGCTACCTTCAAACGTAATCGACGGACATCGTAACATCACAAAACGATTAAACGGCGTCGGACTGGTAAACAATATCCATTCTCCGACAAACTTATCGCTCTGTTTCTTCATATTCCGGATTAATCTTGAATTTTGTTCGGATTGAGAGAAATAAACCGCGGCGCCGGAGGCAAGCCCCAGGGCGGGGGCGAGAAAGTCGAGCGAATTTGTCGATGGAAATTGGGAAATTAAATTCTGGAAGAGATTTTCGAAAGGTGAGGAATCGAAGAGGTGGCTTCGAATCGTGAAACTCAGTGTTCGAGTTGATTTCAAAAGTTTTAACTTGCGGCATTTCCATCCTCGGCGGTGAAGAATCGAGAGCTTCCACTGCGTTTCCGAGTGAGATGATAATGGCAGCTGATGATAAATATTCGGAATTCCGAGACTCATTTCGTTCTCTTTGCTCTGCCACCGATTGTGGAAGATTTGGCGTCCGAACTCCGCTGGAAAAAAATGAAAAAGGAAGCGGCAAACGTCATAGCTCCAGAAGAAACCAAAGTGTGCATGGGGGCTGACTAGCTGAGTATGGGTGCAGCCGCAAAGTGTACGGTGGAGAAATGCGGTGGACCGATGACGTGGCGGTGGTGGAGCCCGGGTAGAAATACGGCTCTGCCCAATCTGTAGGGCCCCACTCGACGGTGACTGTTTTGATAGTTATTTTGGCGGGATTTATGGGTTGGGGCAGCTGGGCTACGACGAAGATTCCGGCCTCAGTGCGTAAGTTGAAATTGATTGGGCTAAACGGCACATTTTGCTATTAAGTTCAAATCCTTTCAAGATTAGTTCATTTCAAATGATGGGCTTCAATATTGAGTATTCCATGGACGCCACAGTTAATCATTTGTTGTTATAAGTCATGATTGGTTATTTCATTAGTTTTCTCATAACAGCTGTGTGAAAGTGAAACTCTATCCATCCAAGTTATATGTGTATAGATGGTGGTTTAGCTTTGTTATCGCTCATGACTTAGTATAAAGTTATTTAGTCGTTTATAAGATGTCGACTACTATTTTTCACTTAATAAGGAAGGACGGGAGGAAGGAACTGAAGTTTAACGAGCTTTATAAGGCCGACTACTATATAAGTTGCTGGCAGATAAATGTATGAAGAGTTTGTCTGATTCATGTAGCCGTCTCTATTTAATAGAATAAAAGTTTAATTTTTGTTATTGTTACAAGGAGTATGATACAAAATAAAAAATGCATTTTAAGTAATGCAATCTTTCATAGTGACCATTTTTGTTAGCAGTGTAGGAATTTGTGACCAATATAATTATTCCATGCTTACAATATTATAGTCTTTTTGTAGTAAAATGACCATGGCAGAAAGACCACCCTTGCTCTTGATAGTGTTTAGTTTTAACAAAATAACATCTTCTGATATGATATTCGCCAAAGGGCTTGTATGACTAATCATTTTTTTTTTTTTTTCTCAAAGCTTGTATGACTAATCATTTGAACTATGAAATGTATCTTCTGTTATGATTTGCACCAGAAAAATGGGGAAAATCTTTGACAAAAAAATTTGCATAACTTAGCCACAATTATGTTTCTAAAAAAACAATGTAAGATAAAAATATCATCCGTCAGTACAGACATTGCAGCCTTATGCCGATTGACCCTAAGACTGTGAAGCACATGACCATATCTCTGGTAAAGTTACAAAATGATCTTGGGCCTCAATTCTTTAAAGTACATGTGCCCGCCTGCCCGGCCGTGAGTCCAAGAACTTTTGGATGAGTCAAACAAATGCAAAGTATATATGCAGCAAGACAAATAAGAGTTAAAAAGGATGCATCAAGAAGTATGATCATCAGCATTCAGCAATACCCCAGATTGTGTTTATTCCTGCCTTTAGTTTAGTTGCAAATCCTCCCCCATGATTGGATTGTGCTGCTTTTTATTACAGAATCATATCTTCATTAGGATCCAAAACACACAGACATATACACATGCACATTTGTTGTGGACGAAAACCTCAGCCATCATTTAACTTTGATTAAACAACTAGCCTCAGAATTTGGTTCGAATTAATGAATTATATATATAAGGAGGGCCTTAGAAGGAATCTTCAACACTCTCACTCATACTTTTTTTCACTGTTTCTATGTATACAAACACATTCAATCAGTTCTTAGTTAATTGTGACTAATGCTGTATAACTATCCATTTTTTTTTCTTCTTTTAAAGAGTATCAACAATCGTACTCCACCTACCCCTTCAAGACTCGAACCCGTGACGTATTGATTCACATGTTAAAGATGTTAACCATTTGATCTACACTTCGTTATCACTAATGCGGTATAACTATGACTTGCTAAATCGCGCGGTGTTCCAACCATATGGCCTCAAGATCCAACTCTAAAATCCTTGCTAGTTCTAGCTAACACCTATAATGATGGATGGTTTTTGCCTAGATTAGCTGGGCACTAAATCTTAATCACAATATATAGTCGATCATTTGTTTTGTATGCACGAATTACAAAGATATGAAAACAATGAATTGATCCACTGCTCATATTAATCTCTCAACTCAGCAGAACAGAACCCTACAAGGAAAAGATGAACATTTAACTTTATAGCTATAGCTGCCTTGTGAAAGTAACAGTTGTTACATGCATGGATGATCATTTGTTGAGCTACAAACTAGCTAGCCCAGTAGCAACATTGATATATGCTATACCATGATACTCATGATTAAGTTGAACCTGCAGGCTGCAGCCATGGGGATGAATATTTGTATATATGAACCATGCACACATGGGAGTGGTATGGGCAAATTGGATTCATAGTTTTTGCCACAAACATGTTGAAGAAAGGATCAATGTTTGTTTCATGCACAGTCCATGTGTACTCACATGGTTCTGTTGAGATCCCATTTGCATATCACTTTCATGCATGGATTCAGCCATAATATCATTTCATTAACAGACATAATCCAAGAAAACAAAAGTTGACATTTATGCTGATTGATTAAACAGCATTTAGTGGATTTTATTGCAATTTGCTTTAGGATTTTCTTGTATTGTTGGGGTATCATGCATGCAATACCAAGAAATGGATAAAGAAATTTTTTAATATTTTGATATGTTATCAGCAACAGGACCACAATCATGAATTGATAGAATTGCTTCTGATCATGCATAATTAATTTTGCTATATTAATAAAATCAATTAAAGGACCCCAAAAACATATGATGCCAAATTATGGTTCTCCCTTTTTAGGTACATCCCAGATTTGCGTGGATCTTCAAATGTAGACATGTTAAAGGAAATCTTTAAAGTATAGTTTTATAACCAAAACTTTTCCCTTCTAATTGATTTTTGCTTTATTTAATATTTTTTTTAGCCCTTTTCAATATAGTCTTATTTAATTCTTTTTTGTTAAAAAATGGTTGTTCTTTTTGTACACTCGTTCATTAATATATTGTTTCTTTCTTTATAAGTAATCTGAGGTCTCATCTATACAAAGCACGAAATAAAAAACTTGCAAATATATGTCAATTTCGTAACTTGCATTTTTGTTTCTGTTTTGTTTTCATTTTAACATGCTAAGAGCGAAACAGTCCAAAATGTGTTGGATGCAGAAAAACTGCTTGCATGGACGAATAATTCAAGCTTTGGTTAAATTAAAATTTTAGATTTTGTTAGAAATAGAAAACTTTGTAGCGTGTAATATAGTTCAAGAAAGAAGAAAAATGATAAATGACTTCAATGTTCGATCCCTCAACAACTTGGGGTAAATATCGTTTTGCTCTCAATTTCGATAAAGTTATATTTTGATATTTCAACTTAAATTTGACAAGTAACATTACTAGCTATGTGATACAAAACAACGTTATTTTGAATGATAAATAGTATTACATGGTAAACGATGTTACTTGTCAAATAGATGCATGCAAAATGAGTTAGAAATTATTTGTTAGATAAAATTCAAATTAATAGAGTAAAATGTAACTTTTCCAAGATACTTACTCCAAAATTAAGGGACTGATGGGATAATTTCTCAAAAAAAAAAAAAAGTAGAACCTTTGGATCAGAAAACAAATTATCAACTTCATAGGAGTTGGCTAGTTTAGAATGAAATACTAAAAAACAAGAAATTGGAGATTATATGTAATCAATTCCATTCAATAATTAGAATTCTTCAATTAATTATTCTCCGATCCTTCAGAAAAAGGGGAGATTGTGATAGTTATCGTCAGTTACTCCTTAATTAATTAAGCTTAAATATTTTATTTAACCATTAATTCCTAATCACTCGATCGCTAAATAAAAACTGTAAACATTCGGATCGATCGTGAAGAAATATAATTCATGATAAGACTGGATTGATTAAAACTAAGCATAATCAAGAATTAGGAAAACTCCAATTAATGCACATGTCTGTCGTTTTCAAGAACGAATTTCTTTTGTTTGAGAAAGTATTATTATAAATTGGGAATATTAAACATGAAAAAGTTCAATTAAGTTGGTCGCATGGCTTGTTTTGATACCAACTACTTTCTAGCTTGTTGGTGTGTAAGTAACTCTACTGTGTGACTGTGTGTGAGAATATGAACAAAAAGCTCTTCAACTATTTTTCTAATACGGCATTTCATCTTTTGATGTTTGCTAGCTTTTTTTGCTATTTAATTTGAAACAAGAAATGGGTCCCAATCACCGAAATTTAGGTATAGATTACATTGTAGACTTGCTAATTAATTATAAGAAAATAGTTCTGAATTCAGACAAATTTCAAAGCCTAATTAATTAGTTTAATTAGTTAGATAGATACTGATAAATTAATTCATGCTTAATTAATTAACAGCGAATTTTGTCTCCAATTCATTGTTTATGTGGCCTATTCTTAATTAAGCACTCTAACAACCTCGGAGTTCGATTAATTATGTTACTGTTACAATGTTTTTGTCTTTTGGGAAAATGGCTACTCTATCAGTAATGATGAATAATTGATCACCTCGATCGATCATATCGTGTTAAGGGATAAATATCCCACATCGGTTAGGTAAGAGCTCTTGAACTAATATATAAGATCCTTGGGCTACTCCACCCATTGCCAATTGGTTTTGGGTTGGATGCTCATTTAACATGGTATCAGAGCCAGCTTTTCAAACATGAGTAGGGAGAAAATCCTCATGTTTGAGGGGGGAGGTTAAGTAAGAGCTATTGAACTAATATATAAGATCTTTGGGCTACTCCACCCATTGCCAATTGGTCTAATATATAAGATCCTTGGGCTACTCCACCCATTGCCAATTGGTCTAATATATAAGATCCTTGGGCTACTCCACCCATTGCCAATATGTTTATATAAGATACTTGGGCTACTCCACCCATTGCCAATTGGTTTTGGGTTGGATACTCATTTAACATATTGGCAATGGTCTAATATATAAGATACTTGGGCTACTCCACCCATTGCCAATTGGTTTTGGGTTGGATGCTCATTTAACATATGGATGCTCATTTAACATATTGGCAATGGTCTAATATATAAGATACTTGGGCTACTCCACCCATTGCCAATTGGTTTTGGGTTGGATGCTCATTTAACATATCGGCTTAGTTAGGGATAATTTAATCTGTTTATTCATTAGTCACAACCACTTCTCTTTGTTATTTTTTGTAAAGAAAAGAACAAAATGAAATACTATACAACTTAATTAGAATCTTCATTAGTTTAATCAGTCGCCATTAGTTGTTCCAACCCTTTTAGTGATTCATGTTTAAGGGAAGACAAACATTATTAACAAAGAACACAAATTTCTCAAAACTCAAAGGTTTATTGAATAATATCAAAGTCGTAATAATGAAAATAAAGACCTACAAACGTTTATATAGTTGTAGGAAAGGCTAAACCAAATTAAAAAATAAAATGAAAATAATTATAAAAAAAACTTAAATAGAGTCGAAAGTTGTATAAACAAATAAATTTTGCCGAAAACTGCACATATCATATAACAAATCTCATGATAATTGTAGATTTCGTGAAGAGTTTTGAAATGCTATATTATAATAGAGATTCTGACTCTATATCAAAAGATTACGTTCATTTAAAGTTAACAACAGTGCAATTTCTCTTCTTTGTACTAATCTCAATAAACATTTTCAATCCTACACATCAATATAAATCGTCAGTTAACAGTGTATGCTCGAGTTTCAATTGTGACCATGTCAGTAAATATAATTTTTTATAGCTAAGGTCGTTCATATATATAAAAAGAAAGAAATTATAAAAAAAGAAAGAACCCTTAACGTGCCATGTTGATATTTTGTTAGTATCAACTCATGATTGAATGATTTTCTTCTATAGTACGTACTAAGCCAGCAAAGCTTAAACAAAGGACCAAAAATTGAAAATTGAAGGATGATGAAGATGGAGGATCGAACGAATTCCAGAATAGTGACAAGACATACCCGAAATGCTGAAAGATGAAATGAGCTAGCTCTGGAGGTTCACAAACTTAGCCAAACAGTGAAACAATGGTACAAGTTGTGTTCAATTGCAATGGCATTTTCTTAAAACAAATATTGCAGACAAGTCTTTTCAAGACATCAGACATGCATGCAAGATTTAGATTGGTGTCCCAGTCCGACCAATGAACTTTTTATTTGTACTGGTATTAATTCTAAAGTAAGGGTTGGGTACTTGGGTTCCACTTCCTTCCTGTCATCCTCGTGAAAGTGAAAACGATGTTTTGATTTCTGAGTAAGATTTGCATCTCCATTCACAAACACAATTGAATCATGATCAAAAAGACTTCTAATTGAATACTTTAAGTCTCTACACCAATCATTCTTTCGTTGGCACTTGCCAGGGGTCCTTGGAACATGCATATGTTTCTTCTTCATTTCTTTGCTGATTCATCAAAAGAGTGATGGGTTTTCTCTCCCTTTTTCTTGTCAAAAAACTTAACCATAATCAGGCTGTCCAACGCCCTGTGAACACTTTTCCATTTCTTCCCAAATTAAAATAAGAAAGGGGACATTTTCCTCATCCAAGTTGCCATTCATAATTTCTTCCAAATTAATACATTTTGGTTTCATTTTTTTTCCATAATATTTTCCTAGCTAGACACTTAAGTCACACCTAATTTGTTATGTATATTCTATAATAAATGCTCCCCACATGAGCTGTACACAAAATTTTGGTGAATACAAAGTCAGGCCATGCCGACTTAATGAGAAAGAATTCTCAATCTTATAGTATTGATCTGTCTACAAATATTGAAGCCAATTCGCCACAATATTTGTCAAACAGTACCATTCTTAATAATCACATTCATCTCAGGTGAAGCATTTAGATCCAGATGCCCATCACAATTTGATGAACTATAACATTTTACACACAAGCTCTTCTGTTTCACTTCATGTTTCAATTTATAAAACACGTTACGTATATTTTACTAAAATTCTATTAAATTATTAGTGAATCATGAAGGATAAATATTAAATACGAAAATATTAAATACGCATAACCTGTACATGTAGATTGAAATAGTGATTAAAACAGAATAACTGTTGACATCCAAATAAGTAGGAGTTTACTTCAATTTCCTAATATACACCATCGATGAATTACAAAGATTCTGTGTAAGATTATGATAGTAAAAGAAAAGATAAAATACCAAACACGGCCGGCTTACTTAATTAATCCATTCAATGAACTTAAACCAGTCATAGTCTTAACTCTTAACGTTTTTAACCCCACTCCAATCCCTTTATATAATAACGTACCTTCGTCCCACTTTCTCAAACCCCTCAAACTGCCCACCAAAAACAATACCATTCCAACCTCCAACAACCGCTTCTTCTCTTTTCTAGTTTCTCCCCAAACATCCTCAAACAACTCCCTAACCAAAACCCATCAGAAAAAAAAGAAAAACTTGTCCAATGGCCAAAGGTGGAAAACTCACCAAGCTAAAATCAGTCCTAAAGAAAATGCAATCGTTCAAACTTGGCAGGGCTAATGGAAGCCCAATTGTGGCGACCAACAGCTCATCCGACGATGATTCCTACGACAACATTAATGTTGTTGTCAACACCAAAGACTTGCATCCCGTCTACGTAGGCAAGTCCCGGCGCCGATATCTCGTAACCTCTGATGTGATCGAAAACCCACTTTTCCGTGAGCTCATGGGCAGGTCCGGTGACTCCGAGGACTGCATTACGGTGGGATGTGAAGTTGTGCTGTTTGAACATTTGCTATGGATGCTTGAAAATGCTGATCCTCAGCCGGAGTCTTTGGATGAGCTGGTGGAGTTTTATGCATGTTAAAAAAAAAAAAAAAAAAAGACGAACGGCGTCGGCGGCGGATGTGGCGGCTGGTGACGTTTAATAACTGTCAGTAACTGGAAAAAAAAAAAAGAGAAGCAAAAAATAACTGCTCAACTGGTTGAGGAGGGGTGATTCAGTGTTGTCATGCATGCGTACGGTATATAGTTGTACATTTTGCCAAAAAAGGTAATAATGATTAGCGGTGTAGAAAAGAAGGTAGAAAATATGGCTATGAGTTCATCCCAAAGAAGAGTGTGAGGATTAACCCATTTTTACATGGCTAATCTTATATATGTAGCAATGGTAATAGACTATGTATGTTTGTTATTATTAATGTTGTTCATTCTTTATCAAGGTGTAAAATGTTAATTAATTCTCTTGTTCTTTAGCAAAGTTTCAATGTCACAATTCTTCTTCTATTGTATCTTTGTTATTTTTTAATCATATTATCTCTTTTTGAAGAATTGAATTTTTTTTCCCCTCAATTTAAAGAGGATACTCTTGTTGTATGAAAGTTGGTGTTCTTTTTTTCCAACACACGCATTAATGCATTTCCAAATATAGAATTTTAAACTTTAGTACGTAACTCTAGATTTGAAGGTCGCAAAATTAACTCGTTGGCCAGCGGGTTACCTAGCAAAAGTACTTCCTATGTTCTCTAATAAATGACGTTTTAAAGATGTGCACACTAATTCATAAAAGGGATAAATTATCTTATTTACTCATATTTATAATCATAACTTTCTGTCTTTTCTTTTAAATAAAATTACATCGTTACATATGACAAAGAGTAAAATTGGAACTGTTTAGACTTTTTGTATTAATATTTTTAAAATGACATTTATTTGAAAACAAAAAATATGAAGAAAAAAAATGTGAGTTAAAATAATAATTATTAAATAATTGAGAGAGTAGTTGCGTGAAAGTTGGTGTTCATCATTTGGGCTTTATACATGTTATACAATTTTTTCTGACAATTGCTCCATTCAATGTACTTACAAGAGATATTGTGGAGTTTGAGGGCAGGCCAGCATTTGACAAACAAGATAGATTTTTTTTTTTTTTTTTTTTTTGACAAACAAGATAGTTAATACTTAGTATACTCCAAAAGAAACTTGAATTGAAAGACTTCCATTTTTTTTTTTTTTGTTGCATAATACAGTCAAAGAAATAATGTTACTGTCTAATGCTTATGATCATACTAAAGATCTTTTATGTGCATGTTGAGATAAAACAAGAAAACGTAATTTTCATACTATGTTATTTCATTCCTATAGTACCATCGTATTATATCAATGGGGGCTCCAACCCATTTTCTAGATTTTTTTGGTAATTGGGACGGCAGTTGCTGCTTTTGAGTCCCGAGGATGATAACATTACTCCATAAAGATGAAAGCTATGAAGTGAAATTTATTTGGTGGTTGTAAATCATTACGGAAATGAAGACAGTGGATCGACTTTTAATAACAAACTTAGAGTAAAAGAAGCACAAAAACACAAATCCCACCGACTTTAAATCAGATTCTTGAGTTTCTTCATTGTTAATTTTACTTGAAATGTTGATCTTCGATGAATTAATCTACTTGGAAAGAAAAAGAAAAATGGTTGCTTCGAGTGAAGTGAAGGGAGCTTAATTACGAGGAAGAGGGACCATATGAACATTAATTGAAGCGGGATCCTATGTATTTAATTAGTTTTAAACATTCTTTTTGTGTAGGTTCAACTGTTAAGAAATGTGTAATTGTTTAAGACACTAATTAATGATTGATTGGGTTGTTAGAGATGCTGTTTGTTTGTTTGTTTGTTTGTTTGTTTGTTTTTCTTTCTTTCTTTTTTGATTGATATATTCAGCAAACTACAGAAGGAGCAGCAGACTTTCCTACAACCTTTAATTATGCTTTTTGAAGACTTTATCAATACAATACAATACTAGTACTTATAATTAAGTGGAAGACACGAAAATTTGGTTGAGCAGTGCACACATTTAGTCCCAATTACCTGTAACGCGTTTCTAAGCTGACATTCCTAACCACAAGATGTTCATTACCAGCATCGTACGGCGATGAAGTCGATATTCAGAAGGTGGTGCCACCCGATTCTTTGCTTCACTGTTTTTGCTAGTAGAATAACTTCCACGCACGATGACCTCTTTGAAATTAGATAGATGACTTGAGAGATGTCAAATAGATGAATTCAATATATATTAGATAGATGAATTCAATGGAAGTAACTCATACGCATTATCTAACCTAACATATGTCAAATAGATGAACTCGAGAGATGTTAAATAGATGAATCCAACCGATGTAACTCACATACACGATGACCTGATAGATGTTAAATAGATGAACTCGACAGATATCATATGGATGAACCCAACATATGTAACTTACACGTACAATGACCTGACATATGTCAAATAGATGAATCCTACGATATGTTAGATACATGAACTCATAAGAATGATGCCGTGACAGTTGTCAGGTAGATGAATCTAAATTTGTATCGATACATGAACCCAAATCAACAAAGATGAACTCAAATGTGTGTGGATTGATAAACTGATAGATGAACCCACTCAAATGAAACATTAGAGGGAGTTTATTTCGATGCTTAAATTATTACAAAACAAGAGTATAAGGGATGGATTTATAATTTTATATAGACAATTGGTCAGTAGGTCAATAGGTGGGTTAATTTTATATAGACAATTCACCCATATTATATGGCTACAATTTTCCGGGAACAAATGAAAGCTTTACGTTGGTAATTACCACTAACATAAAACAAGCACTTGCAACAACTCCAACTTCACATTTGTACAATGATGAGTAGATTAAACCTAGAAAAATTATTACATTGTTCGCTTCAATTCTTGTTTCACTTCAAAAATAAAAGTAAAAAGTGTTGTGTTTAGCATGTATATATGATTTGTTAATGTGGGCAGTTTCACGTTAACAGCAAGTCAATTGGTAACTAAACAAATCAACTGTGTATCTTTATTTTTTATTTTTGGGTACAAATAATGATGGCCTTTATATTATTCTTCCGGGTTCTGATGATTCGGTAGTTAGCATTTAGAAGCGAAAAAAAGAACTTGATTTGGAAAGTTCAATTGTTTTACATGTTTTCAGAAGTATAAAAAAATGTTTTCGAAAAAAACAAAGAAGATGAGAAGAAGACGACCGTGTTTTGCGGCTTTTTAACGGGTATTGTACCCAATCATTCTGCGTCTACTACCTCATTATTGATATTCATTGTCTGGTAGCTTTACCACAGTGCACACTTCTATTTCCTATATTGTTTGAATTAATACTACTTCTGACAAAATTCTTTTTTTTTTTATAAAAAATTATTCGTTTCGTTTTTAATTAAATAAAATTTGTATTGAAGTTAACCAACTTTCTATATCATTAATGTATATAAAAAAATTGTAACTTATAGACAAATTTTAAAGCATAAATTTATCTACTCAGACACATCAGGTAATTAGATAAAATAAACAATGAATGCATAATGGTGGAAATAGTAACTCTAATAACCATTTTTATATCCGTCATCCTCGCAAGTTTTACTCGGTACACTTTGTATATGATTCTTAAGCAACCTTTTAAACAACTAAGAGATCTGTTCGAGAAATATGGTTAGGACGCTTTTTACTTCATTGACCCGCACAAAAGAAATAACGATTTTGGCACTCTCCCGAAGATAGACTTGGTGAAATAGACATGTATGTATGTGAAAATACTAACAAGAAAAGATGATATAAGAGTATTTAAAATAGTTTTGACATGTAAGGGAAAGAAATAATTACTTAAAAAAATAAATAAGAAAATGTGTGATGTGAGTATTTTAAGAGTTGTTATTTATGGTGAATTTTTGTTTTTTTTTTTTAAAACATTTCTCCCTTTGAAACGGTGTAAGAGAGAGAGAAATTATATATTGGGATCATACTATTATTATATAGGAAGCAACCGTATTAAATATATGTATTAGTAGAAACTATTTTGACATTTATAATTGGTTTAAATGCATACAGTACACAGTGGCAAAACATCAGCCCACGTGTAAGTGGGCCGCCAAATCAGATTCAACCAATTCATGCCCAAGATTTCGTTTCCTCGTGTGATATCCTCATCTTAAATTTTTGTCTCCTTTATATTTATTTTTAGTTTTGAAATCAAACATATATAATTGCAAGAAAATCATCATGTTTTTCCTTCTTTTTTTTTTTCTTTTCTAATTAATACATTTATGCATTCATATAGAATGATGAAAGAGTTTTTTTTTTTTCCTTTAAAAAAATAAATGTCGGAAGGAAGCTGTGGGCAAAAAAAGCAAAACTCGGCCCACAGAAAATTTTGGGGAAGCAGTGGACCCAAAAACTGTCAAGAAACAAATTGAAGAGATTAAAAGAAAAGGGTCATATTGATATAGTCTTCAATATTCTTTAGAGTTTATTAGTCTTCATTCATTTCATTTCATTGGCAGAGCAGTCAAATTCAAACCCACCCAATTTCTGATTGATTTCCTTTTGTATTTTACCATTCCAATTTATTGTTTTATTCATGAGCAAAAAAGCAAAGCAATTTGACTTGCATGACACATGAATGTGCTTCATAAGTTAAAAAGAACAAAAAAAGACAATGGTGGTGGTGGTGGTAATCATGCAATGTTTGTAAATATGGATGAGAAACAATTCAAGTCTAAATTGAATCTAGTTACAACAACATTTTCCCTTCTCTAATTCAAAACTTTGACTCACCTGCATCGATTTCAGTGTCTTCGACAATAAATGTTCCAAATTGCAATATAGATGGGAAATTTTAACATTATATGTTTGTAGATGTATTGGATGAAAGTTCCAAATTGCACTATAGATAGAATCATTATATAATAATATAGATGGATTTATAATAGAATAACACGTCCAAAAAAAAAAAAAAAAAACAAACATCATAGCCCAATATTATACTATTGCATGTGTTGCCAAAATCTAATTTGTCCATGACCGTCACACATGCACACAAATGAAAATGATTCAATCATCGATCTTTCATAAGCATACATTCTAGTCGGCAGCAGTATGTCCCACGGTAGTTGCAAGAAGTATGTGCCATTTTTTTTTTTACAGATGAAGAAATTATTGAACTATTAAATTTAAGCTCAAACCAAACTTAGGATTGTTTGCAAAAATGAGCACGGATGGAACAAATTCATCATGGGAAGTATGCAAATATTTACATTGATGATCAGTAACTTTAACTAGATATTTAATGGCCTACGTAGATAAGTTCAACTTTAAAAAAGATAAAAAAAAAAGAGAGAGAGCTCCATTCATCCATGGAGTTGCAGGCTTGCAGCAGGGCATTAACTTGCAAAAGTTAAGTACACAATGAACAACTATTCATAGCTAGCTTCAGTCTGAGGGAATACTCCAAGAAACGCATGCAGAAGCAAAGCAGAAGGAGACATGACATGTGAATTCCCCGACCCTGAAATCCCACGTTCTCACCATCCAATTCCTGTTGGTACATTTTACTCTGTGTGAAAATAAATATATTTGATAAAAAGAAGAAGGCATGCATGCATGTTGCAGAAAGGGACAATCAGGGTTGATTTTAATTTGTTATTATAGCCCTCAAAAGAAGCAGAAAAATTATAGGGATCAGGGATGGACTGCGTACTGATGACGAGAAGAGGAGGTCAAAGCAATATGTCAAAGTAAAATATTTTGTACGACTGATCATCGAATAGACATACATATGTGTGTGTGTGTGTGTGTGTGGTTTCAGATGAAAAGAAGAAGGGAAGGGGCCAATTAACTGAGTAAGACGGCCAAGTTGACAAGGATATTGATAGCGAACAGGACAATTTGATGCCAAACTACATGTGCACTTACCGCATGTATCGGGATTCATGTTGCCTACTCCTGCGCACACCCCATCAACTCATCATCAAACTTTCTTGAACATATATATATCTTGTACTAATATCTTTTTCAATAAAAACTGTCTACTCCATAGTCTCCATACTTTTTCATACTTCTTGTCTGGATTCTGGAGAAAAAAAAACTTTTATATTTGGAACTTAAAAATGTCTTCCCAAAAATGAATACTAGGACAGTAGCTAGGCTGCAAAATTATTACAAATTATACCTAAAGTTTATGGTATATATCCCATAATGTAGAATTAAACTACAATTCATTCAAGAGGATGGAACGACTGGGGTTGCCCCAGTGCCCACCTGAAGAGTCTTGCGGCTTTTTCGTCAGGGATTCGAACTTTTGAGCATTTTTCCTCCCCTTTGTTCTAATGCTTTATTTTTAGCATACAAATTCGTCTGCAGTGAATTTAGACAAGATTCACGGATAAGACTCAAATGTATCTCATAGGATTATGTAATAGTTGCTTAAAAAAAAAAATCAAGAGGAGGGATTTCATTTTTTAGAGTGGAGAAGCAGTACTAATCCAAAAAGAAAAAAGGAGAAAAGGGAGGCAAAAGCATGACTGTGAGTCTAGGGTGAAACTACAAATTTAACTAGGATTGTCGTTTTTTGCTTACAAGGAGAAGGAGACCTTAACGTAATTGGATTATGGATAATGAGGCAAAAGTCCATTGTTTGGTTGTAATTATTGGAGATAAGATTCAACACTTTCTACTTTCTTGCTCATGTCTGACTTTATATTCTTTTGGTAAAATGCACTTTTTTCAAACATTGTAATTCATTGCCCCCACGAAGATGAGAAGAAGAAACTAGACAGGCTAAGAAGACTGATTATCGAAAAAAAAGAGAGTAAAATTGCGTTAAATTGTCAACCAACTTAAAACATCCCCTTGATATGGATCATTCGATAATTAAGATTTCGATCAACACCGCTAATAATTTGAAGGAAAATAGGGAATTTTTTTGAACTTTTTTCTTGGGGTTAAACACCAACTTATTAATGTGAAATGAAGGGCCATTTCGCAAAAACAAACAAAAAGGAAATGACGTGAAATGAAAGCAGTCCTAACTAAAAGGTTTTGATATTGGTTTTGGAAGGCAACATGGTTTTGCACTTGAAATGGTGATAAGACTCCTCCTACAACTTGGGCCATTCAATTTCACAAAATCTAAGGAATCACGGACCATGTTCGGTCCATTATAACGAGTAGTCACGAACTCACAACCACCACCACCACCACCATCATCATCAAATCCTTCACACAAATTTTGGAAATGAATTTTCAAATGAAAGAAAAAGGTAAATTAAGAAAACAAAGGGACAAAAGAGAATTAGGAAAGAAGAGAAAATGGAAGGCCTAATGAATTTTTTCTTCTAATAATTATATACTATCATTTCCCAGAGATATTTTAAGGGATTTTAATAGCAGTTTTTAACCCATGATATGAATCTATTATAAGGGTGTTATTATTTAAGTTTTACAATATGCTCCAATCCAAAATAATGACATATAAATGAACAAATGAGTCTAGATCGAGAAACATTTATGGCGTATCTCTCGAACAACATCGTTAACATATATCTCACTCATTCGTGGTGTAGTGTGATCCATATAACTTATTCCAGTCAATAAAGGGCTTGTTGTTTTTGCTTTTGTAAACTTGAAAGTGGTCATTACTGATTAGAGGATTATGCCAACCTTTTAACTGTACTAAAATTGTACGGACATTAATTAATTAAACTAATTGGTCATATTAATTGGTTGCAGGAATCTCTTCTGAAGAAAGACAAGATGCTGATAATTATGAGAACCACTAGCACAGTAGCACGTTAAGAGATTTTGCAAAGATGCTGCTGGCTTTCCTAAGTAAAAATTCATGAATTTAATAAAGAATATAGATCATGCATGCATATTTTCATAGGAATAACTTGGCAACAGAAGATTTGTCAAAGATATTAAAACCAATCTAGGCACATGCACCGAAATATTTCATTGTTTTTCCCTTTTTGCTTGTAAATACAGAAAGAAAATGGCCCATGACCTCTTCTTGCTTCTTAGAAACAACATTGTAGAGGAAGTTGCAAAGCAAGCTCTTGTGCTACTCTTAGAGCATTCATGGTGAATGTGTGCATATATATTCTTTGAGCAAATTGATCCTAGAACACAATATTAATGTGATAAATTGCACTGATATGGCTCTGCAAACCATTTGTAAACTTACAAAATCTTAGGAAAAATTAGACTGTCAAGTTGAGCAATGTAAAATTGTTTCATCAAAGTACAAACATTAAAATGTATGTCAATTCTGAATGTAAAGGGAGGCAGACAAAGCTATTCTTGACATTAATTCGGCCATTTAGCCTTTGCAAAAATGTCTATCTATCTAATTCTCTGTCACTTTGAACACGAAAAAGAAAACGTAAATCAAAATGTCATATTTGCATAGAACGAGATCTTTCTTTACATCAGAAAATCAGCCCTAAAAACTCGGACCATTCCTATGATCGGTACGGTTGTTGTTTACTCCTCAACATGAAATGATGTCCCTTCTGCAAAATCATCATCAGAATACCTAAAATTAGTGCACTTGCATACTCATTATAATCAGCAACTATTTTGCATAAATAGCCAATGATTTAGCTTGAACATGATCCACTTTTGTATGAAGTAGTTGAAATGAGGTTAAGACTAGGGAACAATCTTTAAAGACGCAATAAATCAAAGTTATTTGCCATCCAACCAATCTGCTGAGACAAGATATATTGATCCCTCCAAGTAATCAAATATATGAGAGTAAAATCAATTGAACGAAATCAAATTCTGCGATCCTAATTAGACTCGTCTTAATTTGCCTAAAATATTCAACAGGGGCAAAAGAAAAAAGAACCTGAAGCATCCTCGTTGTTCAGATCAGCCTGATCTCTCTGATGATTTTCCATGCACTTAAGGAGGTACTTGAAGGTCTCAATCTCACAAGGGATTGTTAAACCACCACAATGATCAAAACCAAACTCCTCCTCAACCTTTTCCAGCAGCACCTTAAACAGTGGATCACTAAGATAGCTAGTGGGAATGATAAACCTACGAAGCTCTGGTCCAACATAAACAGCCAAATACCCTTTAGGGACACCATGTGGCGGTTCAGGACTGGCGCAACCATCCTCATCCGAGTCACAGTATGAATTATTGGAGCTCCTCATCAGCCTCTTACTAATCGCTGGTGAAATGCCGCCACGGCCTTGATTGTCATTCGCTACTTCTTCATTCTCTTTTGTGCCAAGTGTAACAGTTTGCCACTTTTGGAGGAATTCTTTGAGTTTAACAATTTGTCTGATTCCACTGATCTTGCTTCCTCCTCCATTGTCTTCCATTGCTCTTCGTTGCTTACCACAAGAATCTTGAACTTTGATTCAAGGATTCCAGTTCCTTGCAGATCAATGGCTGCTCCTCAGATCTTGCTCCACTGCAATTTTATACATCCACAAAACAGTGGCATGTGGACAAGAAATAATGACAATTATTCAAAGGGGAATTTTTGTGTAATTAACCAGTGATCTTGTCCTTGTACGATGATCCGAATTTTAATAACTTATGCATCAAGACAACAGTAAAATACAAGCTGGAGAATTCCCTAATGATCGATCACGAATTAAGATATGATAAATCTCAACACAATCATAGATTCCCTATGCACAATGCTTACTCCTTAAGTTAATTAGTCAGAGATTTGTTTAAGAAACGCACCGCTTTCTGTTCTCACATGATCAGTTGGTGATGAATAAAAATCATTCAGCAAACAAACATATAATATTAATTCACGGATTAGAGATAATTATTTTTATTAAACAAGTGCTCCTGCAGGCATTTCATACAAAATGGTGCCTTCTTATGAGTTGTACTGTCAGGCTTTTCCAAGACAGAGTTAATGGAGGATAAAGAAATCAGAAAAATAACTTTGAAAATCCAGTCTATATATCTTTGAATTATGATCACCGGCCCTTGACAACAAGAAATCAAAGCAGTACTGAACGGATCTAATCAAGCAGAAAGTTCATATTCTTCAGTCATTGATAAACAATTTGTTGGACAATACTCAACGCAATTACCACAAAATATACAGATTCCAAAATCATCTTAAATAGTTTTTTGGCCCCTTGTAGCAGCATTTACTTAAGATTTTCAATCCAACTGATTCTTTGTTTTTCAGCAAACATGAAGATCTGCAATACTGCATTAGGATCAATATTCATATGGGATTTGTCAATGTATAATTATGTATGAAAATTAACCATTATATGTGATCATTATTCCCCACAAGAAAAAGAACCCACAATATTGAATCATCAAGGGATGACATGAAACAATATTAATATTCATCATCATATACCTTTCTAAATGATCAAACTGTAAAAATGAAAAAGAAATGCATCAGAAGATAATGAAATTTTACATCAGGCATGTTTTCCCTTAATTTCCTAAGATCATCAAATGATGAAACATCGATCCTAGAACAAATAATTATGCCATGCAGGAACAAAACAAAATAAAACACACACACACACACTCAGAAAACTATTAGAAGGGTGAACGTGGATTAATACATAACTGATAGCAGTATATATAAATTAATGCACCTGAAAAGGCCTGTGGTGGAGAGACGATCGAAGGAAGGAAGGAAGATAAAAGGGCCATCAGTGAGCAATCATATGAAGAAGAAAAGCCATTACAATAATAATGAAAATATCTTTTTCATTAAAGAGGAGCTCCGGAGGAGGAAGAGGGGGAGAGAGGTTGGCAAAAATGGACGCTTCTTCCCTTTCAAGAAGATAAAAGATTTTCTTCAGAATTTGTAGTTAATGCATTGATGGTAATAAAAATATTGCACTAAATTAACTAAACTATGAAATAAAATAAAATAAAATAAAATGATTAGTGTGAATAATAATTAAATTTCCTATGTAAGCAAGAACGTATGAACACGCCCTTAAGGTTTTGTATATGTTAAGGTTTCATTTTTTGTCGCAGGAAGTTTCTCCATCTCTTCTGGCTTCGCCTAATTTTTCGATATTGGACTATCCTTAGCATAAAAATCATCCATTAAAATTTATAATCATTTAATTAATTAATTAACAATTCTTGATTTGATGGAAACAGCAGATAATTTCGGGTCAAAATAAATATGTATCTCTAATGATTAATTTAGTTTTATTTTTACTCAAAGTAGCATGTGTGGTGCATTATGATACAATTTACATCAAATCGTTTTCCTAATATTTTTTTCTTGTTATTATTTCCAACATATCAAAACTACTTAATTTTACTAAAATAATGACTAAATAGTTTCAATAGGGTGAAGTCATATTTGGGTACGATTTTTAATAATTGCGAGTTTAATTTGAGTGATATTTATGTTTTAGTTATAGAATCACATTGTTCTAATATTTTAGACAGAATATGAGGACAAAATATTGAGCACTGAATCTGATCTAAATGTCGTTGGTTTTAATACTCAAACAAAAAAGCTCTATAGCACGGCCAATTAAGTTATTATTATTATTTTTTTTTATGTCACTTCGCAAACTTCTTGATTTTGATGGGTGATGTACTACTAATAATATTCTAAAGGGTTAATTACCGATAACCCCCATGTGGTTTGCCGATTTTTTGTATAACCCCCATGTGTTGTCAAAACATACCAACAACCCCCACGTGTTTTGGTTTTGATTGTAAAGTGGATGGAAAATAGGTGCACCAACGTCACCGTTAAAAGTTCCAATATTACCCTCTTACCTTTTTAATTCAAATGATTAAATCTTTAAATTACTAAAGTTTTGGGGTCATAGTCAAAATTATTAAAGTTTTAAGGTCAAAAATAAATTTAATTTTTTTAAAAATTTTTCTCAATCATTTTTTGTCTTCCTCTTTTATTTTTTTGGTTCCAGCACCACCACTCTCCTCCATCACCACCCAACAACACCACCACCACAATAACTTCCAACGAAATCGACAGCCGCCGCCACCAGAAAAATTTTCTACGAAATCTATAGCTAATAAAACTCCACAATTCATTCCACCACCGTTCGTGAACCATCACCCAAACCTTCCATCTCCAAATCCCATTCTCCTCCCTTTTTCTATTCCAGTACCACCACCTTATTCCTCCACCACCATTACCATCATTTTTTTCTACCTCCTCCCTTTTCTCTATTCCAGCGCCACCACCCTCTTCCTCCACCATCATCACCATCACCACAATAACGACCCAATATTGCAACTACCGCCTCCTCCTCTGCCACCATCACAACCACCGACTTCTCCTCTTTCCAATTTTTTCTTTAAAAAGTCTACACATTAAATCCAACAAAATATAATGGGGAGCCAAGATTACACACAGTTCTTGAGTTTTTGAGAGTACCGAATTGCATAAATAGGTTGGTGAGCCTCCTAATATATTTTTTAAAAGTCTGCACATTAGATCCAACAAAATATAATGGGGTGTAAATATTACAGACAGTTGTCCATGACGAAACTGTGAAATCCTTCTGGTGGACAATTTTCTTAAGTTTGAACTTCCTCATTAGTCTTTTGAATGTGATCCTAAAATCTACAGGAGATAACTAATAAGCATAAATCTAACTGATGATGATCCACGATGCAATTTAATTAAACTATTAGCAAAAACAGAGACAGCCAAGTAAGCAGCTTTGAACTCATGGCGAGGCGGAGGCGGCGGCTTTATTCCAGAAACCCAGCCTCCCTATGAGCTTGTTACTGTAATCCACTCACCAAACAAATGCTCAAGTATTGGGGCATATATTTTCGAATAAGATAGATTGAACGAATACCACTAGATCTAAGTATTGCGTTGTGTAGATTTTTTTTGAGCAAGATGTATTCGACTGAAGTATGGATTCAAATGAGGAAGAAGAAGGAAGTCAGACACTTAGTTTTAAAGGTCAAAGAGAGGGTACTTTGGGAATTGTATGATAATTTAATAAGTTTGGGACAATCACACTTGCAGAACTACACGCGTGTAACTCAATCTCCGTTAGGGGACTGACTTTCCATCCATTTTACAATCGAAACCAAAACACGTGGAGATTGTTGGTATGTTTTGACAACACATGGAGGTTATACGAAAAATCGGCAAACCACATGGGGGTTATCGGTAATTAACCATATTCTAAACTAAACTTATCCATGCGAAGCGAGCGGGTTTGGTGGGCTTTGTATTAAATTGAAAAAATGAATAATATATATTTATTAGTGTTTAATTATTTTGAGATAGTTGGAGTAATCCATAGATTGGAACTTGGTGGCCGGGTGGGTATCCATTACATTAATATTGAGTGGTTTAATTTGTAGAATATTTGTCTAGTGATATAAATACTAGTAGTTTCTTTTACTACTATTTTAATATGTAGGTTAAATTTGACATTCAAATTTTGTTTTCTTTTTCTTCTACAAAATGGTAGAGACAAGAAAGTAAGACAGCAAAATATGTTAAGTTCTAAAAGATAATAGAGAGAATAAAGGAAGGTATCAAAATACGTGAAAATATTTTTAGTACAATATAGAATTAAAATAAATTGCCCATTTGTGAAAGTTTAACCCTTAAAAGATTATAATTAAGAAATGAAAGAATAAATGAGGTTAAAAATTGTAAGCGTTCACATATTAAATATTTTAAACTTAAAATATAAAAATCATAAAATACTAAAATTATTGAAGTGTTTACAAGAATATGTTAAAACCACTCCATGCACTATGAAACATTCATTTTTTTATTTATTTATTTTTTTTCAATTCATGGGATGCTTTAAAAAGAAAGAAAGGATAGGTGATGAGAGTTGAATTTGAAACTATACAATAATGTCACAACTTCAACATAACAAAATACGCTTTCAACGTTCATAATTTAGATTAGTAGAAACGCACCATTTGAATCCGCTTAACATTAAGAGGGTGTTTTTGGGTGATATGATTTTCCTTCTTACAATTCATCTCTATTCTCTTATCTTTTCTTTCGTAATATGTAATACTTCCTTTAGTTGCTCATATTGAATTCGTGAATTTTGGGTCAAGAACATGACATGTCACAAATAGTTGAACTATTGTTTTAGACTTGAAGAAAGATTCCAAACCTCTAATTCTAAAGCTCTCCTTGTGACAATCAATATTTGGTGAACAAATTAAGTTTGTTAATTTAATACTTTGTTCAAAGCAAACCCAAGGGACGACTAATAGGTCCGACCAATCAGAACCCAAACTTAATACAGCCCAAATTGAGCTTAATGGGCCACTCGCTACTTGGGATTATTTTGGCAATTTAGAAAATTACAAATACAAATGATAAAAACTAAAATCAAAGTAAACAGCAACGGGGATGTAGCTCAAATGGTAGAGCGCTCGCTTTGCATGCGAGAGGCACGGGGTTCGATCCCCCGCATCTCCATAATCTCATACGATTTTTCGGCTATTAGACTAAGGTGAAAAAAAATACACTTTTTTTTTCCTTTTGGAAAGGTTATGAAATTATATATATATATATTCTAATTTGACTGAACAATTAATTAATTAATATCCCCAGTTGCTTCTGAAGCTAAGTTTTACCAACTCCTCTAATATTTGGAGAATTGACTAACTTTAATTTGTCAAAAAAGTTGAAACATTAATTTGGTGAACAAAAAGGTATGCATCTACAATCTTTTTTCTCAAGTACTTATGATCAATCTGCTTTCAGCTTACCTATTTTGCTAAACACTTCTTCTTCTGCTGCCAAATGTTACACTTTTTCAGCTATGTTCACAACTCTATGCATCATTTGTTACCAATTTTAAGGTCACAAATTTAATATAAGAACTTCGAGATCCAACTTACCTTTTTTTTCCCTTTTTTTTTTTTGCTAAGGATTTCAGCTTCTCATAAAAAATTTGAAACTCTAATCTATGAGTTGTAGTCTCAACCCTTAATTTCAAGATACTTTTATGAGAACTTTGATCCTAATGCATATATAGCTGTTTTTAGCAGTTTAATTTTATGCATGGAAATCAATCATGCACCTTGCAAACCCCTTGAAATTAAATTTACTGCAGGTAGATGTTGATGATCACTAATTCTATATTTAGCTTTTGCTTGGTTATGAAGGAAAATAAAGAATATGATCTAGAAACTCAAAAGTTTGCATATATATATGTACGTAGATAGTGACTTGTTAATTTGGAAGGATGGGTTGCTTCCAGCAATCAAAGTTTGATGCATTTTTCTATATTCCGCATTCATTCATTACTTAGATAGCAGAATCTATTTTTGGTTCGAAAGGAACATCTTACCAACAATCTAGAATTGCTAGCTTCATTAGTGGTGCTTAAAATTAAATCATTTCAGTAGTACAATGGCCGGCGGGAAATACAATCTGATCAGATTGCAAGAATTCTCTGTACTCCATTTCATTGATTTATTTCATCATTGTTGTCACGCCTAAAATGAACCAATTTAGAAGCACACACGAATGCATGGAATGAACCCTTTCTTGGCTCCAGTATTAAGCATGTAACATCTACACAGTTATGTAATGAGGAGCGTATGTACGTACAGTAGTAAAAGTTTCATATATAGCCTTGCTGCCTTGTTAGATTAGACATTTTTTGTCCAAATTCAAAGATTAGTTTTAACTAGAAGGTGTTATATATGGTTGCAATTGACAATTTGATCATTGAGTATATATAACACATGCCACAAATGCAATAGTTTGAGTGCCTTACTTGAGTAAAATTAACTGTCGATTGAAGTGGTAAAAACGAGCGTAGCTAACCTTGTAAAGAGGGTAATTGAATTGAACCAAATGAATCTTCTATTATATTCACTATTTTAATCTATGTAACATTTTATATAAACATGTTACGTTTCTTCTCATTAAAGATACACACGACTAAAGATTATCATTAGAATTAATGACAAGACACGTCGTTCATTTATATAAAATGTTCCGTAAATTTAAACATTGAATTGAGAAGATCCGAAGTAGCTAGTTAGTTGAGTTTTGCCTTTGAAATCAAACATCTTTATGTATGTGTTCTGCACTTAACTTCCCATTACAGTTTCTTTGGCCATGAAATGACAATTGTACTGGTCAGCTGTGGCTTTCAGTTTAAGATCAAAGTCTTAAGGAGTTGTTGACTTTAACAATAAAACAAAGGAAAGAAAATGCAAACAGGCATGCAAACTGCACTGCCAGGATCCATTTCCCTCAGTACACAAATATTAATCAAACACTACTTCCTACCTCCATATATTACGCATAGGTCTTTCTTTTAGTTTTTCATTTAGGAATATATTACGTATAGGTCGGACATATTAAGAAACGACAATCATACCAAGTCTTAAGTTGGTCCTCTTATTGGAATCTTACATAAACACGAGAAAGGAGAAAATAATGAAGTGAAGACGTACAGCAAATAAATTAATCAGTGGTCAACGAATTCAAAATCTTTTCATTGCTTAGTTTAAACCTCGTCATTTTCTCTTACCTTTGCAACGTTGATTTCAGGAGCTTAATTAGGTTAGACGTGCCCTACCAAGGCATATTGAGAATGAATCAGTATATATAGATGTGGAACTTTCTGTATGAAAATTTTAACTAAAGCAAAATTTTGTTTCAGATTTAGTGGACGTCATATCAAATATGTAGCCATTTTAATTGTCTTTTCATCAATGCATTGTATGATTTTTATATTTTTATTTCTACACAACAAAAAAGGTACATTTTTATAACATAAAATTTACATTCTTGAGTTATTAATTAACGCAGGACAGATTCGTGGAAGAAACACGTTCTTTCACAAAGAACACAAAAGACACAAATTATTCCGCAGAATTTGAAGGATATCAAAATATCAAAATCTGAATAATAAGAGTTGTCTACCTCAAATAAAGGCATACAAGGGTTTATATAGAACTAAGAATTCCTAATTCTAATTAGGAAACAAAAGAAAGACGCCTAATTAAGAAAACAATCAAATTAAGAAACAAAACTAATTAAGAAAGTAAAATAAACTCAAAAGAAACTTGGGCTTCAAGATGCTTGCATCAAGGCCCGATCTTGTCTCACATCAGTCCTAACGCGGGACAGATTCGTGGAAGAAACACGTTCTTTCACAAAGAACACAAAATACACAAATTCCGCAGAATTTGAAGGATATCAAAATATCAAAATCTGAATAATAAGAGTTCTCTCCCAAATAAAGGCATACAAGGGTTTATATAGAATTAAGAATTCCTAATTCTAATTAGGAAACAAAAGAAAGACGCCTAATTAAGAAAACAATCAAATTAAGAAACAAAACTAATTAAGAAAGTAAAATAAACTCAAAAGAAACTTGGGCTTCAAGATGCTTGCATCAAGGCCCGATCTTGTCCCACATCAGTCCCATTCACTTGAAAAGAACTCGCCTCGAGTGATATGGGTATAAAGGCCTTCGTTCTGGAATCAAAACCTTCACCATCACGTGCTATAATTCCCTTTGAAATTTCCTTTGCTGTCTAAATCTTATATTTAATTTTCTTCCCCCCAAGAGAAATCTTGTAACTCGCAAAAATCTCGTGGCATACAGAAATAATTTCTTTTGACATTTCTTTGTAAAAATACTTCCACTTCCATGTATGTTCCGCTAACACAGGATCGCCAATATAATTTCCAAAATATATGAATTCATAAGTTAAATCAACAACCTTAACAATCTTTTCTTCAACTATATATTTGGTAATTTTCTTTTCCTTATTAGCCATATCTATAGTTTCCTTTTCTTTCCCAATTTTCTCCTTCTCCTCAAAACTCGTGCTTGCTTCTCTTTCTTTAGGAAGAAAATCATCAATTATTTTTCCTTCCTTATTTACTTCTTCCTCATCAATTGCATCAAATAATTTAAAAATTTCAACCAAATTAGAATTTTCATCAATTGAATTATTTTCAACAAACATACCATGAATTTCTATAGTCTCCTCATGAGACGAACGATCCTCGTTGGGAAAATCCCTACGAGTTTGTTGGGGTAATATCGGGTTGACTTGAGGTCTTGAAGCAAATCTCCTAGAACCATCTTCGCCACCTATATTGCCATGATTAACCCGCACTGTTTGAGATTCTGCTTCTAATCGTTATAGACGAACAGTTAGGGCTCGAAGCTCTCTGATCACGTCAGAAAGAGTCACATCTTCACCACTTAGATTGGCCATCGCAAACAAGGAGAAACCTTGGTCTCTGATACCACCTAACGCGGGACAGATTCGTGGAAGAAACACGTTCTTTCACAAAGAACACAAAAGACACAAATTCCGGAATTTGAAGGATATCAAAATATCAAAATCTGAATAATAAGAGTTCTACCAAAACTAAATACATACAAAGGTATATATAGAATTAATAAACCCTAGTTCTAATAAGGAAACAAAAGAAAGACATTTAATTAGGAAACAAACGGAAAAAGGTAATTAACAAAATAAAATAAGCCCAATAAAACTTAGGTCTAAAAAGGCTTTGTCAAAACTCAATCTTGTCCCACATCATTAATTTACATGCTACACTAGTGGATACAAGGGCTGGGGTGGTGCCGAAATCTCGATCACTAAATTTCGAAGTTAAGAGGCATTTTTATAGCATTAAATTTGCATTCTTGATTTATTTACATGCTACAATGGTGGATATAAGGGTCGGAATTTTGCCGAAGTTTCAAACACTAACTTTGAAAATTAGGAGGTTAATTATCTCAACTCGAGCACTATATTCGAAAGTTGGAGAGATTACCTTCAATCCATATATAGAGTTCTAGATTTGGAAATTCCAAAGTTACCTCTCTAACTACTAGAGTAACTTAATAGGTTAATTACCACATGTAACATTGTATACAAAAACTTAAAGATATAGTATGGATGAATGGGTCTTCCATTGCAATAAAATTTCTTTTTTTTAAAAGGTTACAAGTTCCCCTATAACCATATAATATAGAAGGCTTAGATCATATCCATTTATTTATTTATTTGTTGATTTAAACCGTAGAAAAAGTCACTCTGTTTTTCTTGTCACGACTTTCTTTGATGTTGAAGTAGGTGTATCTCGACAGTAAATCAACATGAATACTTAATCGTATACCATTGTTACCTTGAAGCAAAAGCAACCGATCGAGAGAGAACTTGAAGGCTGGAATAATTCCCAACTCTATGTTGGTTTTGAAAATTCTTTTCCATTTCTATATATATATATATATACTGAACATATATATAATTTTTGGACAACGTTATGGTTATTTCCTTGTACTTGTTTTGTTTCTTGGATAGTCAGGAATCAGGATGATGCTGGATTTGTTTCCTTAAAAGTTCTATAAAAAAAAAAGGGGGGGTGGGGGGTGGGGTGGGTGTGGGGGTGTGGAAGTTAATTCTGATCAACAACATAGCTATAACAAGTTACCAACTAACATCGATTATGAATTCCATAGTACAAATTTAAGTAGTACACAGTATGTTGTTGCAGAGCATTTCGTTTCGTGTACTCCCAAGTTTGCGATTGCAAACCTTCTACGTACGTACAAAATCTTGCGGATGTGTGTGACTGTGTGCATGCCCAGCATATTTCATCACGAGACCTTGCTTCTTCTCTTATCAAAATTATTTTGTTTCTTTTTTCGAAATAAAGAATCTTGATTAATTTGTATTTGTTTATATCTTTTTAAGAACGAAGATGTATTAAATATTAAGTATTACTTAATAATAACTTATAAGTTATTTGTCGAGTTTGTAGTTAATTAATTCCTAATATCAAACATTCATATATATATTTTACATAATCCCACTAATATATAGTCAATTATATATTATTTGATATTTATAATTAATTATTAACTCAACAGATCACGTTGTAATTATTAATCACCTAATTCATTCTTCTAATATGCCAATTAATCCCAACAATAATTAATTCTTTGGTTTAATTAATCAAACACTATTTCATCACTTCTCTAAATACCTCTTAATTAAAGTCTAATTAATCTTAGAACTACTCTTAAGGTTAATGCATTAGTATTACTAATTATTTTATAGATCATAATTAAATCTTTAACTATATCTCAAGTATTGAGAATTTTGAGATCGATGTACTTAGGAATTAAGAAATTAATAGTAGCTCAGGACATGTTAATCTAATCTTTAATTATTATTACATAAATTTAACTCTTCAAAACGAATTAATGACATATGTTAATTATATGTAATTTTTTGCTAATTAAAGAGGCTGATTTACTTTTTTTCCACCTTAATTATACTCTTGATAATGAATGAAATAGACGCGGGATCTTCTGTCCAAGATTTTGTCTGTCTTATTCTATCCTAATTAAAATTACGTCATAGGGTTTATTAATATCTTGGTTAGGGTCTAATAATTTTAAAGTAATTTTAATGATATTTATGCATTTAGTCTCTATTTTTAATGAAACTACGTAGTTTTAAACGTTAGACAGAATATGACTGAATAAATATTGGACAGAGGATCTGGACTCAATCAAATACGCATGGCAATTACGCAATCTTTTTGCAAACTGAAGGGATTTTGCTAGTGAAAAATATGAGAGAATCAAAATCGAATATTTCTGTGGCAGCTGGACATACACACACACATATTTATTGCTATTAATGGAAATGGTCAAGAAAAAGGTTAGGAGAAAATTATATAAACTCCAGCTAAATATATAAAATGATTATTGTAGAGGGGGAAAAGGAATCAAATTGTCCTTCTTTTTTTTTTTCTTTTTTATGAGGGAAGGATTCAAAATTTATCAAATATACATGTCATTGATGCGTTACTATTAAGGGTAAGTTGACCATTTAATTTGGATTAATTATATTCTCAACCAGTAGCAATGGACGAATTTAAATTACATACATCCCTCAATGGTAGTTTCCAATTAATTTTATACATTTCTTAATTCAAACATGATGAGCTGTTATCATATAGATTCTTTTAGAAAATATAATTCTTTAGAGAAGTTTAATTTTGAAGAAATTAATCCCAACAATAATAAAAATAATAATTCCACCAAATATTTTCTAAAACTCTTCCATGAGCCCAGAAAAGAAAACCAAAAACTACTGGATTTAATTAGTTCTAGAACATCAACATGTTAATGGAAAGTCGGGGGCACGAATATGATCATTTATAAGATGAGAACTTGTTTTTTTTTTTTTTTAATTAACTTTGATGGCCTGGTCAATAAATTCAGGTTAATTTATTCGCATTCCATTTTCTATAATTTTGTTACATAGTTTCTTAATCAACTTAATTAATTAGACAATACTTTTAATATATTTGTAGACTTTGTTTAATTGGACAAATACAACAATAAAAATTAATATTCTCATAGAGGAAAAGAATTTTATTTAATTTTTCGGTCAAAGAGTTGGAGAAGGTTGCTATCTCTTGTTGAATGATTAGCTAATTAATATTTAATAGCACGTTTTGTCACCAAGGTCAGAGGACTGCCAAAGCTTAATTAAGTTCACAACTTTCACTTTCACTTTCATAGTGTTCATTTAATCATATGATTTGCTAATGATTAATTACTTATAATAGTTTTTAATAATTAATCTCATGTAATATTTTTTTTTTAATTTGTTGATGAACCATTATTTCATTAGTAATTATTAATCACTTAATAATTTAATGTGGCTGTTTTGAATTATAACTGCACAAGAACTTAACAGCAGCCCATGTATCCATGACTTAAATATTCAAATTCAACGATTCTGGTTAGCACCAAGAAAAAGTGCCTCATATTATGTTACACTACCTATTTCAATTCACGTATTAATTATTCTTCCAATTAATGAAAAAATTTGAAGTGAAAAAATAATTAATGTTGTTGCTGCAACATTGCGTTTCAATTAATCCCGTGACGTACTTTTTGTCATACAGTACAAAAATACAACGTTTTAAATGATGAATAGTCTTACATGAACGAAAAATAGTATAAAAAAGTTTTCTTCGCATATCTTTAAATTATTCTAAACTTATTTTTCTTATCTATTAAAGCTATAGCAATTTTTTTTTCTAATACATTCATTCATTAATCATTACTCATTATTTTTTTTTTGAGAACAAAGAAAATAAAGGAGGAGGAGGAGCTGGTTTTCGTTATAAACACATCGAATATATATTAGCATATTATACAAATCCCAAATTCAGTTAGGATGTACACTTCTCCAAACTACTCCTACCACTATCATCATTTTTAAATTGTGGTCACCCAACATATTAATCTTATGACAGCTTGACATTATTAATAATAAAAATTTCCATCATTTAGTATTACTTTTTATGAAAAAAAAAACATGAGCAATGATAGGGGGAGTGAAATTCTGGAGTGAAATTCCATAGTGAATGACGTGGCAGTGATAAAAAGACAAACTAATACCCTAACCAAATGATGAGTAAACCCCAATGGGTAAGGATAAGTTTGTCATTTTATCACTGCCACGTCATTCACTATGGTATTTCACTCCAGAATTTCACTGCCCCTATCATTTCTCAAAAAAAACATACTTACACCTATTTTTAACGTGTAACAATATTCACATTAATCACTTGTACGTGGCGCAATCCTTGCCGTATTCTCAGCCTAAACAAAAAAAGAAAAAAGAAAAACATTCATTCATAGTTCTCAATTCTCATACATTATTAATTAAATGCATCCTAATTAAAAATAAACAAAACAGTAATTAATTAAAAGAGTTTGGTAATTAAAGCTGGAAAGTTAAGCGATCTCAAACCTAGCAATGCTTATAACACTTCCTATTTATAGAAAGTTTACACAAGCAGAGAAAATACCGAAAAAAAAAAACACGCACACACACAGTAAGAAAAAATTACGCACAGAGAAAATACAAAAAAACGCAGACACACAGTAAGAAAGAAAAAAAAAAATAGCAAAACGTACCCAAGGAAATGGCCAAGAAGAAGACAATGTGTATTTGATTATAACCCCCCGATTCTCATTCCCATTGGAATCAATGGATTGGAAAATTTTTTTGAACAAACCCAACTACTCTGAAAGGAAAAGGCAAGCACGAGCAGAGCACGACTGAGCACAACAACAACAACAACGAAAGCGTTGAATTCGTGTGCACAGATCAGTTGAGAGGTGTTTGTTTTGTTTTTGTTTTCATTACATTCACAATTCATTCATTCTCTCTTTCTTTCTCACTGATATATGATCACTACCAACCGTGTGATCCAAGCTACGCTCTCTCATATTCTGCCATCACAAATTTCCATTCTTTTATCATCAGCGAAATTTAATTGTTAAAGCTTGCTCTGAATGTTGATGGATATTATGTTCATGATCAGGGGATGGTTTCTATTTTGAGGACGTCGCCGATGGGAAGCAGTAGTGCTATTACTTCCAAGAGATCAGATTACAGCCGTTCATTTGACCTTCCCGATGATTCTCATCAAGACTACGACGTTGTTGGGGGAGCAATGCTGCCGACTTTCCTCAACGATTTGAGAAGAAACAACAGTACTACTATTACTAGTAATGAGGGTCGTGAGGATTTAGTTGAAGTCACGCTGGAGCTGGATGACAACTCCATTGTTTTATACAGTGTTACTCCGGCGACCGCGTCTTCTTCAGGAGCTGGAGGAGGAGGTGACGAACTGGGATTTTTAGGGAGAACTTCGTCTAGACTGAGGAAGAAATTCCCTTGGTTGAGATCACCGACGTCTGCGTCCGCGTCATCCCGAGCGTCATCATCGGACATCGGGGAAACAATGGTGGTTGATAAACGAGAGGAAATGAAGATGAAAGCGAAGTTAATGAGGACGAAATCCAGCGCGCAACGTGCTCTCGGAGGGCTGAGATTTATAAGTACTAAAACAACGAAAGATTCCGACGCGAATGAGCAGTGGAGAACAGTTGAATCACGGTTTCATTCCTTGGCTAAGGATGGATTGCTATCAAAAGAAGACTTTGGTGAATGCATAGGTAATTTAATTATATATAGTTGTACCTCATCAAAAGTACAATCATTATGATTTGATTACGTATATATATATATATATACATATTGATTTTGTTTGATTTTTACTATAAATGTTCAGGAATGGCTGATTCAAAAGACTTCGCAGTGGGGTTGTTTGATGCACTGGCGAGGAGGAGACGGCAGAAGATGGGGATGATAACCAAAGCAGAGCTTCATGAGTTTTGGTTGCAGATTTCTGACCAGAGTTTTGACGCTCGTCTCCAGATTTTCTTTGACATGTTAGGCTCCTTTTCTTCTTTTTTTTTCATTAACATTTTACATTTTCAGTATTGTTTGCATGGTTTTTACATTTTGATGATTGTGTTGGAACAGTATGAATAATTGAAGGGATTTTAATAGAACATATATCAATATCATGGTGCATGGTTTAATTAATTATTATGGTCTTATATATTTAATTAGTGATGGGAATTTTTATTTCTTTCCCACAAAATTGTAGGGCGGATAGCAATGAAGATGGAAGAATCACAAGGGATGAAGTAAGAGAGGTATGCATGAGCATGACAATTAATACTTTTTTTTGTTAAATTAAAAAGAAGAAAAGTTTACATATTGGTCAAACTATGTTTTATCTAACTTGCTTTTTTGCTTCAATCATCAAAGATTATTAGTCCTCAAAACACTTAAAAACAATTTGATGAATGCAAAAAAGAAATCTTGGTTGTTTTACCAAATTTTCCTAAAAAGTTACTTCCAATTTTTTATCTACTTGTCTTTTTTCTTTGGTTTATTTCTCCAACAATTTTGCTTCTTTAGGAGAAGTTTGGAAGTGCTACCATTTTTTTTTTTTTTGGGGTGATGGACAAGTAGTAGTTAGGACTATGCATTTTCTTTTCATTTTTTAGAGCACTTTCTTGTTTTGGTTTTGATGTCATTGACACACTAAAAATGGCCTCATATTTCAATCTTAGTAAGTAATTATTAATTTTGAGTTTGTTTTTTGTTTGAAAAAACACAGCTAATAATGCTGAGTGCTTCTGCAAATAAGTTGTCCACATTGAAAGAACGTGCCGAGGAATACGCAGCTTTAATAATGGAAGAATTAGACCCAGAAAATCTGGGTTACATTGAGGTAATAAATTATTCACCAATCATCATTCTTCTGCCAATTCTCTATTTCATTCTTTAATTTTTTTTTTTTTTTTTTTTTTTTTTTTTTTGTCTGTTGCTCTTAGTTTTAGCATCCCAGGAAGGTTTTTATACAAACCCTTTTGAATTTGTTGGGATTGCCTCCCCCTTATTGTTGTCTTTGTCCAAACAAGATTGATCTCTGTATAAATTTATATATACTCGTTAACAGTCAAATAGCTAAACAAGAGGCAAAAGGTCAGTGTCAAACGTTATCAAATCATAAGATAAAATGCATAACTTGGGACACATTTTTAATACCATTTTAAATCAGTCCTTGGAAATTGGAATCACATAAGAACATAAACAGTACAACTGTCCATTTCGATGGGGAATCCCTCTTACATAGTAATCTTCTTTAATTGCCAAGATTGCATCAAATGCTATAGTAATTGTGTAAAGTGCGACAAATGTCACTTCAACTACCACTACCACTAATTATGAGTTTTATTCACTAAACCATTTTTTTTTTTTGAAAAAAAGTTATTTAACTTTTATTTTTAGCAAAAAAATGTCGTTCCGTCTATTTTTTATGGTTAACCTTTATGCCGTCCGTCTCAAATTCAAGAGTATGTTTGTCAAAATAAAAAACGCTTGAATTGATGGAAAGTGTAAAGATATTAATGAAAATGGATGGAATGACCTTTCTCGCTAAAAATAAAAGTAAAGTAACATTTTTTAACAAAAAAAAGTTTAGTGACCGAAATTCATAATTTGTGATAATTTAATGACTTGTTTTTAGCACTTTTACTAAGTAATAATTATATGTTTCGCCATCAATATTTTGTTGTTTGACCATATTTTTATTTCAGTAAATGAAAAAAAGGTAATTAAAAAGAAAGACCAAAGGCAAGTCGAAATGGTTTCTATAGAAAAAACAAAAAAAAAAAAAAAAAATCTTGTTTGGAAAGGCATTAAGGGGAGAATTTCCCGGCTCTGCTTCTCTTCATTCAGTTATGGCAGCTGGAAACACTACTTCTACAAAGGGAAACCTACATGAACTACAGCAGACCTCTGAGCCAAGCAAGTGTGGGATGGAGTCAAAATTTAGGACATCTTCGAGCCAAGAATGTAATGCGCAGATTCAGCTGCGCTCTGAAATCCCTGTTATTAGAGAATTGGCAAAGAGGTTGGGTATTGCTGCTATGGGTGATGGTCATGTGCTGTCTATTTACATGGAAGTTCTTGCAATACAGGCAAAGGGCAGCATTTCAAGTAATGGGCTATTGCTTAACAACTGCTAAAGGGGCTGCAGAGACACTGAAGCTCAACATGGCCCTGATTCTCTTGCCGGTTTGTCGCAACATATTGACTTGGCTACGATCTACAAGAGCAAGATTGTTCATCCCTTTTGACGACAACCTTAATTTCCACAAGGTTAGACATCAAGACACAAAGTGATCTTGTCACTTCAAGAACCATAACGAATGCATACTAAACCCTTTTCTTTTATTGGTTGTCAATGTTTTTGTTTTTGATCTGCAGATAATTGCATGGGCAATAGCATTTGGAATCCTACTTCATGCAGGGACTCACTTGGTTTGTGATTTCCCCAGGCTTATTCATTCAACTCCAGAAAAGTTTGCACTAATAGCCTCAGATTTCAATAATGTCAGACCCACATACAAAAGCCTTTTGAGTGGTGTGATAGGGGTTACTGGAATTTCAATGGTGATTTTGATGGTCATAGCATTCACTCTAGCAACAAGACAATTCCGTAAGAATGTTGTAAAGCTGCCATTTCCATTCAACCGATTGACAGGCTTCAATGCGTTCTGGTACTCTCATCATCTATTTGGTCTGGTCTATGTCTTGCTTCTTGTACATGGAGCATTTCTGTTCCTTGTCCATGGGTGGCACCAGAAAACAGTAAGAACATTGAAACACTCTAATTAGTCCACAAGACATACTAATTTTAGATTGTTAATACTTCTAAAATGTCACAGACATGGATGTACATTTCTGTTCCCCTATTACTCTATGTAGCAGAACGAAGCCTCAGAACATGTCGATCCGAACATTATACTGTTAAAATCTTGAAGGTGACTGTTTAAGTAGTATTCTTTTGTTGGTTCTCAGTAACTGGAATGGGGGCTTTAGTTTTACAGGCGAATTTTGGCCTTACAGGTCTCTGTACTCCCTGGAGATGTTTTCAGCATGATCGTGTCAAAACCAAATGGATTCAAATATAAAAGTGGGCAGTATATATTCCTACAATGCCCATCAATCTCTCCATTTGAATGGTGAGTTTAGCATTCTCTTCCTAGGAAATATGTTCAACAGTTCAAAGTTGTAAACATCTTTGTCTGTCCAGGCATCCATTTTCAATAACTTCAGCACCTGGAGACGATTATATCAGTGTTCACGTTCGTACAGTGGGAGACTGGACACAAGAACTAAAGCGAGTGTTCACAGAGGTCAGTGGCTCAACAAGTGTGATTGGTCGAGCCAAGTTCGGGGAATTGGGAAGCATTGACCAAAATGGGTAATTCTTTTGAGCATCCAGTTCAATCAAATGTTACCTTGGTTACTACGAAAAGTCTAAGGAACTGTGAATTTTCAATACAGTTTACCTCGACTATTAGTTGATGGGCCATATGGTGCACCAGCGCAGGATTACCAGAACTATGATGTGTTACTCCTGGTTGGCCTAGGGATCGGAGCTACACCTTTTATAAGTATTCTAAAGGATCTCCTGAACAATACAAAAACTGAAGATCATGGGGTACACAGTGCTTTCTCCCCTACCTCACTTTTTTACCCATCTGTATTGTTTTGCAAAACTCACAATGATGATTTACAATAAGTTGTGAAATCTACCAATCATGCTCACAGGATCCAACTATTACGGAAACTAGCACATCAGATGATAGTACAAATAGTACTGCCTCTTCAGGCACAGCATCAATTATCAAGAAGAAACCACAAAGAACTAAAAATGCACACTTCTATTGGGTTACAAGGGACCCTGGATCCTTAGAGTGGTTTAAAGGAGTCATATACGAAGTTGCAGAGATGGATCGTAAAGTAAAGCACATCTCTTTATTCTGTCATTTCTACATTAACATATTACAACTGAGGTGCTGATGGACATTGCTGACTCAATTCCCAACATGTTTAACAGGGTCAGATTGAGATGCATAATTATCTTACCAGCATTTATGAAGAGGGTGATGCTAGGTCAACTCTTATCACCATGATCCAAGCTCTTAACCATGCTAAACATGGGGTTGACATCCTATCAGGCACCAGAGTAGGATTCCTATACTCTGATTTTATTACATAGTCTATCCAACATCTTTACCTTACATGTTCAAGCACATAAGGCATATTATAGTCAAACTGGTTATATATTTTTTTTGCAAAATTAGTAACTACATGTGACATGAAAATTTGCAGGTCCGGACACATTTTGCAAGGCCAAATTGGAGAGAAGTGTTCAAAAGTGTAGCTATGAAGCATCCATATTCTACAGTAGGTAAATAGACTCAGTATTCAGATAATCAATTTATCTGCAGCATGTCATCATCCAAGAAACTGAATGTTCATTACAGATAAAGCTTGAAACCAACGGCTGTACCATTTAAATGCCAGAATAGGCTAACCACAATGTGAATGTCTCAAAAGAACAAATAAAACATACACCATATTTCTTGAATCTACAAACTAAAAGTAAATCAATGCGGAGAGAAAAAGTTGAACTTCACAAAACTTTAAGAATGTGGCAACCTATTGATGTAATAAACCATTTTATAGAATGTAGAAACAGTCCATGAGTCAACATGAAAAATCAAGTTGTAGGATTAAGTCAAACAACTCATAACAGTATGATGGTAAAAATGCCTTCCTCGATGAAGAGGAACATTGGGCAGAACATTACACTTGTATGATTCTTATCCTAAAACAATTATGAGAAGGTATTTATGGATATAGTTACTAACAGAAAATGGAAATGTTATTTCCAGGTGTTTTCTACTGTGGGATCCCTGTCGTGGCAAAGGAGCTGAAGAAGCTATCACACGAGTTAACTTACAAAACATCGACACGCTTTGAATTCCACAAGGAGTACTTTTGAATCAGAGAAAGTTCAAACAAACACATCAAGGGGGGATTTTTTTTTCCCTTTCTGTAATTATAGATAATGATTAAGAGGACATATAACACATCAAACAGAAAAATGTAAATGCATATACCAGCTAGGCACTGTAGTCAAATCATCTCGTGTTTCCAGATGAAAGAGGAAAGTTTTGATGCTACTATGTAATTGAATAATAGATGTCATATTGATCCAAGTGATATACTATAGAAAAAGCCACACTTAATAGCAGAAAACAGCAGTTAAAGGTGAACAAAAAGGAAAAGAGATTTAAGAAATAGAAAGTAATATTAACTAATAAATATGTTTCTCAATTGGTCCCATAGCCAGTGCTTCAAACCTATGGAAAGCAGTGTTCATCAATTATTTTCCCCTCATTTGTCTTTTAGAATGGTCTTCTATATACCCCACAACTATTGAAAGTAAGGAGGTGGCAGCAGGAAACAGGTTGCAGAGCATATTTGGAATAATTCTATTCACATGTAGCAGAGTAAAAATACCAAGATCACAATAAAGGAAAAGGTGATACCCAGTCACAAGAACCATGGTTTTGACATGTCGAATATACCAAAATCTATGGACTCTTAAATCAGATTTTGTATAGAGTACTCGATATAGAGACAAGCACAAGGTCAGCAAAAGTAACATTATGACTTCTGTAACACGACCAAGTCAAATATTTGTCATCCACATTTTCCACCAAAATCCGTAATCGGCAAAAACTGCTGCTACATTTTTGGTACCTGAATTGCCTTTGGTCAAAAAGTGCTTTTATGCCACTAGTAAAATTATATTCAAGACGATTGCTATTCAATTGCATGCATCTATTCATCTTTCAATCTCCTGAGCAATTTGGATACCCAACGCCGTACACGCCGCTTCAATGTGTAGCCAGCAAATACTCCAGCAACAAAGAAGACAGCACATAGCTTTGAGCAAGTCCAAAGCGACACTGCATTTCTGCAGTAAAAATATAAAAATAATAATAAAAAAAAAACAATCATGTCCACATTGCTTGGCTTAAAAATCGGTCATGAAAGATAAATAGTTCAATAATCAATCATCGCTGAAATATCAGACACCTATGCCTCAGCACAATTTCTCTTCAAAGTATGACTTAAACACCTATGCCCCAGCAACATTTCTCTTCAAACTATGACTTAAACAGGGTTCTTTCTTCTCTCTTTGTTTGTACAGACTCCATGCTCATATACCCTGTAACTCACATAGGAATACAGTAACTTTGACATAAAATGGAAAGTGGAAACCTCTAAATAGAGGAACTAGGCGTGGAACATAAGTGAAAACATGAGCTACTACTGAGTCACTGGAGCTCCTCTTCTTCAATTGGGTACAATGATGATAATCTATAGTAGAGAGCATTCAAAATTGGGCAAAAAACCATCTCCCAATGACATGTGAATATATGCTCCTCTTCTTCTGGTGGGGTTTTGGACAACTTACCAAATTTATATCTTCACTTTTAACTGCCATTAGAAGCAGAATGTTGCAGTATAAAATGGAAATTGGAAAAAGGAATTATTATCCCTCCACTCTTTAAACAAAAATCAGAGCTTTTTCAAACTAAAACATCAAAGAATATAAGGGATACTGCCTTGTTCATCCTATAGTTCATGATTCAAGTCCAACATCACCAATTTTGATTTACTCTTGAGATGCAAATCTTTGAATTGACAAACTTGATGTGAAAAAAGAATTTCACAAAACAAAAGAACCTTGAAAATCACTCTTATTCTAGGAGTTCAAATTGCAACACAGTTGAAGTAACATGATTAAATGGCCCTCATTTTTCCTTTTTTTTTTAGTAAGTTATTACCGTGGCCAAAACCTCTAAGCATCCATAATTTCTGCTCTTTTCACAGTTAACACTATTTTCTAACAACATGAGAATAGTTTTCCAATTATAACAAACTTCCGCCATTTAAAATGCATATAAAAAACCATTAAAGCACACATCTTTAAATCGCACAAATAACACAAAAAGATGGGTTAGATGGGAAAAACGTACCTGGGCTGTCTGGCGAGCAAGAGTGGAGGAGGAGCCGCCTCAGTTGGAATGGAATTGGACGAAACACCAGCAGAAGAAGACGACCCAGAAGACAAATTCTTGAAGGATGTTTTTGCTTTCTCAAACGTGGAAGCAATGGTGCTGACAGTGCTGCTAAGATTTGGGTCTTGCGATTGTGACATGGCGTCACGAACAGCGTTCTGCAAACCCTCCATTGAGATTATGCTTGCTCTCTATTTTTGCTTACTGCCGTGTTCTTAGTTTAGGGTTTAAGGATTTCTTTCGGAGGTTTTGACTGTTAAAAGCGGCAGCTGAAGAGTAGTCAATGAAAGATGTTACCGGCCTTTTAGCCCAAGTTGATCTTTTACTTTCTATTTGGTTTTCATTCTTTGTGAGAGCCCAAGTTCATTTGTGCTCCAATTAAATAGTTATTACTTATAAGAGTTAGAAAAAGAACACAAAAACTCATACTATGGGTTATATATAAGTTTTTGTTGTATATATAAATCGACACGGGATTTTCTATCTAAAATTTTGTTTGTCTCTTGGTTAGGATGTAATAATCACTAAAATAATTTTAGTGATATTTATGTATTTAGTCCCTACTTTTAATGAAACTACGTCGTTTTGAACGTTACACAGAATAAAATATGATAAATATTGGACAAAGGATCTGATCTCATATAAACCCACTTCACATTAAACTAATTATTCTAATGCAAAAAGACGTATATTATACTTTCTACATTAATGCACTAATTTTTTATATTAATTTTTTTATATTTTATACACTAATTTTTTATATTTTATATGTTAATTTTTTATATTTTATACTTAAAGTGAAATTCATGTGAAAGTTTCGTATACGAGAATAACCCTCGTTCTAATACTTTTGTAGAACAAAAATAATATTAGCAATTAGACGAGGAGGTAGGACAGGATGAGGAAAAATAGAGAAGAATTAACAAGTTCAAGTTGGATAAAAACATTATGTCAAGGAAAACATGAAAGTAAAGGATTTCAAGATTTTTTTTTATGCATATTATAGGGTTTGACAAAAATTTTAGATCAAACTGCCCAGATGGTCACTAAACTTTCACTATGTCCGACTTTTGGTCACTAAACTTTTAAAGTTGTAAAAAAGGTCACCAAACTATTCAAACCCGCAACTTTTGGTCCTTCCATCCAATACGTCTGTGAGTGGTAACAGAAATCAACTTTTTGAGGGGCATTTTTGTCCTTCTCCTTCTTCTTCTTCTTCTCCTCCTTCTCCTCCTCCTACTCCTTCTTCTTCTTAATTTGGTGGACAAACTTCGTAACCTTATCACCACCATCGTCATCATCGTCATCATCAAAATCATCGTCATCGTCATCGTCATCTGAATCTGAATCATCGTCGTCATCGTCATCATCATCGCCATCGCCATCATCATCTGGACATTCAATTCTCAAGTCTAGTTTTCGGTGATGAGAGAATCTTGTATACTGAATCTATCTCTAAGCTACACCAAGCTGGACAGTCAATAAAAATCTGATGGCTTTTCCAAGTTTTCCTTAAGAGTAAATTGCCAGCAAAAATGACATCTTTTCGATATGACTTGGCTTTTTTCATTGACTTCAATTTTTCCTTCCCCTCTTTGATTGTTAGCCTATTCATGTAAGATAAAATTTGGATTATTATGGATACATTTAATGCTTTAATCTGTGAACCTCATATCCTTCACAAAGTTAAATAAATTCTTGAAGCTTAATTAGTGCTAGTAGTTTTGTTTTTGTCACGATTTGAATGTAAATTATTTTTAATTGGCACAGGCACTTAATAAATCTCAGCTTGGAGAAATAGTTCATCAAAAAGAGTAGAAGCTTGATACACCTGGTATGTATGACCCTTCTTGATTGAAATTGTTTGTGGTTGGAGAAGAGGTCCTATGCGTAAGACTAACTCATACATATTTTCTATGGGACAGTTATCGAAAATGGAGATAACTAGAGTGTTGGTCAAAGGCAACTTGTGTCTCTTGGATGTGCTTTGCTTAAACAATCAAGGATTTTGGTGCTCTATGAAGCAACATCTTTTAGTTTATTTTGTTTTGTTTTGTAAAGAATAAGAAAAAGAAAAAAAAGAGACAAAAATGCCCCTCAAAAAGTGGTGTTTGGTAGATTTACCGTTCTAACCTTGTCTTTGTGCTGTGCGGACAAAAATAACCTTGTTTCCGTTACCACTCTAGGACGTATTGGACGGAAGGACCAAAAGTTGCGGGTTTGAATAGTTTGGTGACCTTTTTTACAACTTTAAAAGTTTAGTGACCAAAAGCCGGATATAGTAAAAGTTTAGTGAACTTCTGGACAGTTTGCTCAAAATTTTACCATGATTGCCCAACTTGTCTCATCCTTCTCTTCGGTTTTACTATCATTTACTTATAATTAGGCGGGGTTGGGTTTAAATACTCTTCTAACTAAAATAATGCACTATATATGATCCAACCATTAACTAAAATAATGCTTTTAAATTAATTCCAATGCTTCATTTGCCTAACAACAACCATTTGTGATGTTTTATTTGTTCAGAAAAAACACAAGATGCTTCTTCTAAGTTCTATTGGATGTTGAGGTCAACAATCCTCCACGCAAAAATCCAACCTACACAGAACCCATCATCTGCAATTGGCTCCAGTCCTTACTCACTCCTTTCCCTTATCCATCCCACTATCTAAACAAACTTTCTCAACATTTCCAAGAATTTGGCAACACACAAAATCACTCACTCTTAACTTTACCAAAGGATAAGTTTTTTTTTTTTTGAGTGTTTTGAAATCTTGAAAATCCCAAATGGCTTCAATCTCCATCCCTACTACCAAACACACTGTTCCATCTTTACTAAATTCTCATTCGCCTAGAACCCTTTTGTCTCAAAAATTTCCCCATCTTCCCAGATCATCACAATCTCAGTTTTGTGGTGTAAGGCTCTCTCATTCTTTTTCTGTTGCATTTCCCTCTCATTCTTTCAAGAAAAGCTCCATTCTTGCTAAGGTACATTGCATTTTCCCTTGCCATGGTTTTTGTTTTCTTGCCTTTCTTTTTGATACATTTTCATTTGATTTTTGTGCTTTGACTTTGTGAAAGGTGTCAAAAGGTTCAGCGCCTCCTTCATTTACATTGAAAGATCAAGATGGTAAGAATGTGAGTCTCTCCAAGTTCAAGGGAAAGCCTGTCATTGTTTATTTCTACCCAGCTGATGAGACCCCTGGTTGCACTAAACAGGTAAATGTATTTCACCATTTCCTCCTAAGGGACTTTTGCATCCCAACTTGCAGTTGCACGATAATCTGAAATTCATGGTGTTAATTGGGGTGAAAGTTTACAACTTTTTGAATATGGAGTCCAATTACCGCACTAGTTATTAATGGTTTTTGCACTTTATTTCATCAATCCATGGTTTTATCTTCTTGGAGTAGTAACTTTTTATTAGTTTTGATAAGAAAAGGATATCGTATTAGAATAAGCAGGACATTCTTCTGGTTTATGCTTTATTCCGTTTTGCATTTTCTTTTCTTTTAAAAGTCTGTTAAAATGATTGATGTTTGCTTGGGAGTTGGGAATGTGCATCTGGAAAATGAGAGCTGCAATTATTCCAAGAGTGGCACGCCTATCATTTTCATGAAAATAATGAAGTCTGCAAACAAAGCCATCAAAATTTTGGATATTACTAGCAGTTGTTTGCTTAGTCCTCTTTTAGTATCTAATTTATTTGTGTGTAATGCATTCGGAGAAGGTAAGGAACATGAATACCATCACAATTTACAAGGGACTTAAATTTTAAGTGGTAGAAATAGATAAGGAGTGGGGGCAGGAGGGTGCTAATCATTTATAGTTTATATTCCGTTTCAGGCCTGTGCCTTCAGGGACTCGTACGAAAAATTCAAGAAAGCTGGAGCTGAAGTTATAGGAATTAGTGGAGATGATCCATCATCACACAAGGTAATGTAGGCATCTGTGTATGATTGTTTTATGCAGGGGAGTGTGGGTCTCTAACATATTTTCTGCCTTTTACAAAGGGTAATTTGTTGTTTGCTCTATGAGGTAACTACATTAGTTGTTTTATTCAAGTAAAGACATCACCTTTACGAGATGCTTAAGCCTCCAAGTTAGCAAAGTATTCAAGATTTCTTCCTATATGCTGTTGTTTCATACTAGTTTGTTTTACAGTTTCATCATTTTAGGTTTTCAATTTTCTTAAATTACATGCATACTTGATTCACAACAATGACAGAGGAGTTTTTCATGGCTTTTTGTGATATAAGCTTCGGAATGTTTCTGATTTCTTATGTTGATAAAGCTTTTCCGTATGCGATTAGGCCTTTGCCAAGAAATACAGACTTCCATATACCCTGCTAAGTGATGAGGGTAACAAGATCAGGAAAGAATGGGGAGTCCCAGCGGACCTGTTTGGCACACTGCCTGGAAGACAAACTTATGTTCTTGACAAGAATGGAGTGGTTCAACTCATTTACAATAATCAATTCCAACCCGAAAAGCACATTGACGAGACCTTGAAGTTTCTTCAAAGTGCCTGAGAAATTTTGCTTCATTATTTATTCTTTCTAGATAAAAGATGTTGAAGCATGGTGGTTGTCTTCCGGGAATGTGATTTTGCAAAAAATATATATGTATGTGTGTATATATATCTGGATAACATCTGTAGTTGTAGGGGGGTTGGATTCTCCAAATGAAGCTCATAAGATTGTACAATGACATCTGAGTTAACTTTATATGCAATGGATTGAAGCTATGCTGATACATAAACCGCAGTACCTGATGCTGGTTATAACTTGATTCAGTGGAGAGAAACATGGCCTGTTCATGATTTTCATGGCCATAAATAACAAAATGGAACAGAAAACCTGTTCTTTATTAATAAGAATAAGTTGTATTAACATTATCCTATAAGTTTCTCAACACTTATGAGTTATGTTGCAATACTACCAATTTTTTATTTTTTATTTTTGTGCCAAAAGAAATTAATCAAACAATCAATTGAACTATTTGGTTGAAACTCTCGATGTTATATCCTAAATTGTTTTTGCTCTGGATATCCAACTGTTCTTCTTCGAATAGTTCCATCCCCATAATCTATAGGCAAATTTCATGCGAGCGGTAAATGCTAGAAGTGGAAATGCAGTTTCTCTTCTAAAATCTGGTGGTTCTCCAGATGATTTTTATCTGTTTCTTTCTTTGTTCAAAGCATCTTTTTCAATACTTGGAAGCTTAAAATCATTCTCCACTAGACTTGATACTCACTTGCAATGTATTTCAGCAAATTTCAACAGTGTGCATATTTCACACACACACACACTCAAATTTCAGGAGTTTGCATATATACTGACAGTAACTCTTGTGTTTCGCTAGAAGCAAAAAATGAAGCTAAATGTGCTCATTGTATTCTCCTGTCTTTAATTAACAAAATAGAACATTTGAGTTCTTTATTACTTGTAAATTGTACAGCATTACATTGTACAGTTAACTTTCTTAACAATATGAGCTGCAATATTGCAGTACTACAAATTGATCCCAGTATTATTCTTCTTGGTGGTAAAGTAATAAATAAAGCAATAAAGTGAATGGCGCTATTGATGAACCTCTAGCTAGATGTTACATCCTAATTAATTTCTTTATGTTCTTGATAATCTTGGCTGTTATAAGGGCTAAATGCTTCAGCTAGCCAATTGTTCTTCCTCCAAGACTTCCATCCCATTTCTTCGCAAATTTCATCGGTGTGGTTAATGCTGTAAGTGGAAATGCAGCTTCTCTTGTAAAATCTGGTGGTCCTCCTCATGATTTCCATCTCTTTCTGTGTTTGTTCTAGCATTTTCTCAATGCTTGGAAGCTTAAATTGATTGTCCACTAGTCTTGATAGCCATTTGCAGCGTATCTCAGCAGTATGCAGATTTGAAACACTCTCAATGTAGCCCACAAATGCCATATTGGGAATGAGTGGATGAATTGTACCCCTGCCAAGAACCGCAAAATCTAAATCATTAGAGTTCAATTTCTCAATGCATTAATTTTAGGCCTCTATTATGGAAACAATCAGCAGTACCTGTATAAGGGCATCATGCCATCAGTTTCTATCAGACTGCGAAAAGGCTCAGGTAGGATGGTTTTGATCTTTCTTTTGCCATCAAAACCAGTAGCAAGAACTACAACATCAGCCTCCAACTTACTGTTATCATCAAACTGAACTCCTCCCTCCCAAAATGACCATTTCAAAGCTCTTTTGAATTCTATCATTCCCTTATCAGCCTCAGCAAAGAATTCCTCAGGCAAGATAGCCATTTGACAGGATCCATAGTCCTCTTCGAAGGGATGCTCGGGTTTCAATCCATACTTCTTCAGTGGAAGCTTCCAAACCAAATAAGACTCAATGATCTTTGACATTGCTTTTCTCTATTTGAAAGCATTACAAATTAGCCAAACATGAGAGACCATTAAGCAAAAAAAAAAAAGCAAAAAATGTGAATTGAACTTTAGGCAGGCTCACCACAGGAGATAGCAGCTTGCAAAAGAGGTTCCTTAGAACCCCTTGATTTGGCCTTTCATGGAGGAACTGAGATGCCCTTGTTGAATAAAACAAGTAAAAAGGCAAACCCCAGATAGAATAATGCGGAACTGTCCAATGCAAAGTCCTGACCACTACAGTGCAGGGTTGTCCTTGAGGGCCTATAAGAAGTCAAAAAAGATATCCCTATTAGTTGATCAAATTTTGTTTGTTTTTTCCACTAAATCATGAATAAATCTCATGAATCCATCTAAAGCAATCAAAATACTTTTGGGTTCCTCTAAGATTCATAGCTTGGAACCTCATTTAAGGAATGCAGTATCCCAAAGATAAGTCTGCTACAGATATAAGATAAATAGAACTAGTCATTCTCACTATGTATCCAAATTATAAACAATTACATGTATGTTTGTTTACTAATATTGTTGAACTTAATCATTAAATTCGTACAACTCTGAGTATATTTTATATTAAGTGTTACACTTGATTTTCTATATTAAATGGTTACTACTAAAGCGTGTTTACATGTTATCGTCCATGCCAAAAGTATCATAAGAGAAAACTGCAGAAGAAATTCCTTGCTTGACAAGAATATATAGAACATATATATAGTCCGAGTAAGAGTTCACATAAAATTCACGATTGAGGATCGAATTTGTTTTTGGTTAGGGAATGGAAAAGAGTACTAAAAACATACCTTGGTTTGCTTTTGCGCATTCAACGGCTAAATCAATAGCGGATTTTTTGTAGCCAATGACTACAACTTTTTTGTCTTTAAGTAAATTTTCAGAGCTTTCTTCATCAAGTTTGCAGTAATCAAGAGAATGCAAGACTTGTCCTCTGAACACTTCAGGGCCTTTGTTGTGTGGGAATTTTGGTATTATTGGAATGTCACCATATTTGCCAGTGCAAATCACCAAAAATTCAAAGGTGTACCGCTGAAAGAATGCGCAACATTAATCAGCATAAACAATTCAGCTCAAATTAATCAAAGAGGTCGTTAACATAATGACTAAACTAATTTAGCACGAAATTATAGTGGCTGCTGGTTTCAAATAGTGATTCTAGACAGTAAAATAAGTGTGCCACATCATGATCTTGATTCTTGATCATGCCGGCTATGCATGCTTTTCAAAACCATGTTATTTAAAACTTTTTGCAAGTTTGTTTGGTTTTATATATGCAAGAGTGCATGATTTTTCATTTTTCCCATAAAAAGTAAACTAACTGTGTTTCTCAAATCTTTTGATCAAGAGAAGATGATTTGATCAGTTTAATAAAGAAAAAACAACCTCAATGTGGTCAGATTGGTTGGTCTGGACAGCAATCTCCCACATAGGCTGGCCATTGAGTAAATTTCCATATTCAAAGTGACCTTCATGAGGATCAGTGGCATGATCATGATGGTCACCAATAAACTTGATTTCCACCACCTTAGAGTTGAATTTTATGAGTTCCAAAACACCAAAATGTGTAGCAAAAGAATACAAATAATCCAATATTTCCGTATAAGAAGGAAAACTTGAATTATCCCTTTCAGTCCAAGGAAAATCAGAGAACTCATAGTCACAACGAGGGGTTTGCAGCTTTGTAGACTTATAAGAACAATGCTTCCAAACCCCTCCCAAAGAATCAGAGGCTTCAAAGATTACTGGGTTATGATGGCGAAGCTGTTTAGCGGCTGCTATGCCACTGATCCCAGCACCAATAATGCCAATTTTGGAAAAAACAGCCATGGTTGTTTGTGGACAAAACAAGAAATAAGTATAGTATCTCAGAGATATTGGAAAGCGATGGGACTTTTGATGTGTATTGTGTGCGTGTTTTCAAGGCTTTTGGCTTTGAGCTGTGAACGTAAATAGCAATGAAAGTGAGGTATTTATAGGGATTTTTTTGCATGAAAATTGCCAAGTACGAAAGAAATGGAGGGTCATGACTCATGTTAGGAGCAGGCACGTGATTGGACTTCCAAGACTTGAGCCAGGAAAAATTTAGGAAAATTTCTGCCATTTCTCATGTCTCAAACAATGAATTTAACCAGTGCAGATGACCATGTCTATATATCTTTTTCTTAATATATTCATTAATTCATATTTTAAGACTAATTAATTATCTTAATTTTGTTTTGAAGAAGGAATCTAAACCTAATATATGAATATAGTAATGTTCATCTTCCACAGTTCTTCTGTACTGTGTAATAATAATAGTATAGTATGGCAGTACTGTGAAGTTATTCAGTTATAGAATGGAAATTTCTTCCAATCCGCGGTTTTGTTGCCTTGTAATCCCTTCGGTTGTTGAACTTACTTCCATATATAGTACGTTATACTTTAGTTGTATCTTTGATCTGCATATTTTGTAATGTTTGTTTACTATTAATTAATTTGAAGACCTTTATGTATTGAACGATCATGGCAATCTCCTCAATTCCTCATATTTTTTTGGCCCGAAGAACACACGTCATACCTATCTTTCGTTTTAATTAAAATTCTATCAAGTAATTAGTGAATTTTAAAAAATACGTGTTAAATATTAATACTTCGAAACAGAGAATTAAAATAACAAAAGATTCAAAAAATATCATAAAAATGTTAGAAGTATAATTAAAGTTGACCTCAAGTATGATTATGAATCTAATGAAGTTTGATATATCACCCTGCCTACTATTGTTAGAATGAGTCAAACAAACTAAAATAATATTGATAAATTTTGTTCATGAAATCAAACTTTACTCGGCTTCATTGATCCCATGATAAGTCCACTACGTCATATGATTATTTGATTCTTGATCTACTCGATCTGGGATATTTAATTGTTAAGAGAATATACATAGAAAATGCAGTGCAACTGAAACGATAATCTAACTTGATATTCTCGATTATTTTCATAAGCCAAACCTGGACTGTGAACTTTTGCAGTTTTGACTATAACGACGGAATTTTGTTCAATCCATGAGTTTAATTCAAATCAAACATATTGAAATATTCACAATTTCATTTTGGCACAAGCATTTAGAATTCTTATAGAGACAATTTCCGTAAATACTGGGCTGCTGACTCAGAGGTTCTCTAATGTCAGTTGTTCATTTTAAGGATTTTTCTGTCACATTTTCTTGTCCATTAATTTAAACTTGTTCAAACATATGCATTAATCAAAATATTAACAATACTACCTATGCTTCAATTAATCCCATCATCTTTCTTCTTTGGGTTTGTTTTGGTGGCTGAGTAAACATCATAAAATTAATGAAACTCAAGAATCAAGATCACACACACTTGTGTGTGTGTGTGTGTGTGTGTCTGCCTGCAGAATCAAGGTAGTATGCAATGCATCTTTCAATCTCATGATATTCTAAGAGAATTCGAAAATGTCCCTTTTATTTTTTTTTTGCTTTTTCTGCAGCCCATGAAAGTTGAAAAGGAAACATCCTAGAAAAGAAGAAGAAGGAACATAGACAATATAATGTAAACTTTTAGAAAGAAAATCAATTATAAACATATATATTAGGGGACGATGCATAAAGAAAATTGAAGAGTACACGGCTCTCTAAATATTCATACTTGATAATTCATCTTCCACAAAAGTGATCGAATTCCATTCCATCTTCCACAGTTGCTATGACCATCTTTAATTTTTAGCAATCCAAAAAAAAAAAATTCTCTTCGTTGATCAAGTATGACTGTTTTTGTTGATGATTCTATGGAATAATTATGTTTTATTATTGTATTTGATCACTACATTGTTTCTACCAAACAAAAGGACACAACAACAACAACAACAACAAACACGTACGTACGAAGTAACGAAGACATACACATGAAAACCAAACCCATGCAATTCTGTGCTCTCACCTGGCACGCCGGCGGCTCTGAAAGTATATTTAGAATGTTAGAAATTTTTCATATTCATACTCTGATTGTAGGGTCAGCTAGAGGGGCGTAGGCAATTAATTGGATCAGCCTAACAATTAAATTAATCACCAGGGATTATTGCTCAAGTTGTTGCAGAATAGGAAAAAGATATTTTATATCTCATAAATATGAAGCTTAATTAATTTCTTGGAAGCTTTTGGAATTGCCCTGATAACATGCATGATACTGGAACATTAGGAAAAAAAGAAGAAGAACAACAACAATTAATGCTATGCTATGCTATGGGTTCTTTTAGAATATTTTCACAAAATCTAAATCTATTTTTGCTCAATTTTTTTTACAATTATCGAGGGCAACCATACAAAGAAAGTTATTGATCGATCTATATATGCAATGTTTTTCCAAAATCTCAAAAGGGTTGTCAGAATGCATTGCTGTTGTTCGAACCTCAGATCTTTAATTAATTTCATCCTGCATGAGTTTTTGTATTATTCTTTAAAATCTTTTTGTCCAAAAGGGTTATTGGCATATTTGAGAAAAAGGTTAGAAATCATGCACCATTTTTTTTAATATATTAATCTAGTAATGTCAAGAACTGAACTATATACAATATCTTTCTTTGAATATTGACAAAACTTTTTCAACATTCAAAAGGGGTTTTGTCATCTTTTATATATGCTAGTGTTTTTCCTAGGCGTTCAAGAATGTGTAAAAGTTAGTTGATCGATTGATTTACTTGCTATTTGACCCTTGTTAAAAATAAGTGTATGGTCATCAAAGTATTACTCTGACTGATCTAATTAATGACAGGTTATCCACTCTATTTTTTAAATGGTAAAAGCTTGGACAATGAAATCTCTCAATCTCTTATATTATACCGTCAATTTTACGTTTATAGACCATATATTATTAACAATATTGACCATTTTATAACAGTAATTAAAGCTTCAATCCTTCCTGTATTTATTTTGCATTGACTGACCAGTTATATATATAAACATGCATTAATGAATGCAACAAACTTTATATTAGTTTTAATTTGGAAATTAAGGAAACATTAATTTAGAAATAAACAGAGTAATTAATTTAGCAAGAAGAATATTGAATCTATTCACATATGCATTATTAATACAGGCACTTATTGGAGTCTTTGAATATAGCACAGTGATTAAAGTATGTACAAGTTTTGGTTTTTTTTTTTTGTTTTTTGGGTGGCTTGGAACTTGGAAGTTTTGTTAATCAAATGATAGTTATTGATTTTTTTAGTTTCCTCCTCTAAATAAATTATTTAGGAGAGACTGTTTTTCCTTCTTTTCCATCTCCCTCAGAGGCACCTAAACATAGTATTAGTTTAACACGATTGAAAAAAAAAATGTACCTTCTTCATAGAGAACATAACAACACAAATTTTGTACAATTTTGAAAATATTTTATTCAATTATAATAATATCGTAATAATGAAAAGAATGACCTACAAATATTTAGATACTATTAAAAAACCCTAGTTCGGATTAAAAGAGAAAAAAATTAATTACAAAAAATTAAATGGGAAATATTGTCAACAAATTGGCATACATAATGGGGCTCTCTTCATGGATCTTGTAGATATTGTGAAGAGTTTCGAACAATATATCATGAGGTGATTTTGAATTCAAACATGAAAGCTACTATTTACTTTTAAGATAACGATTCAAATTCATCTTTTTTTTCTCTTATTGACCGAATATCGCAGAACCCACAAATTCAACTTGGATACGTACCATAAGTACCGTTGTATCAATGAAACTGTAGGCCTTTTGTGATCATTTCTTGAATTAGTTTCAAGTATTTTTCACATATTTTTGTTTCTTGGAATATTTCTTGGCTGGTTCATTTTTTCTTCAGTACGCATGAACAACAATCTAACTAACCTCATCATCAACCCTTCAAAAGTAAATATGTTCAGATTGTATTGCTGTCATCCCAATGTAAACTCAAACCCAGTTGGGACATCAAGCTGGCTGAATCGTGAATTTGACGTTGACTCTGACTCTGACTCAAACCTAAACACCCCTATACTCCATGCCTGAGATCAAACCAAACATTAATGATTCAAGATTTGGAAGTTTTAAAATAAAAAATAACCTTAAGTGTGAAAATGAATGAATTAAGGAGAACTACTGGCCATGAAAAGGAACCAATAGTAATTAAAAAATAACTCCATGATCAGTGTCGGTTGAAGAATAAAGAATTTTTGTCATATCATAATGCTCAAATTGCATGCACTCCAGCTGATGCAGTGATATGCTCATTCCAAGTATTTCAGTACAACTTCATGACCATCTTCTTCCTTTTGATTGTAAAGAAAATGTAAATAATATTTAATTAATCCAGCTTCATCAAATTAGTTAAGCAAAGTTGCATATAATCCCAGATCATTAAAGCTCAAATTAATCTAGACGATCATGTTTATTTAATGGACAAAGAATTAATATTCTAATCCGTCAACTAATTAATGAAACACAATCCAAAAACTCCCAACTTCATGAAAAACACAATTCACAGAAAAAAAAAATTGTTTTGATATTTTTGTTCTAGTCATCAATGAATTAATAAATATCAAAAGTAGAAAACGAGTTGACCATGAATATATATATATATATATATATATATAAGCTTTTATTTATGGGTCTGAGAATAGAGACTTGAGTGAGACAAGATTTCTTTAAACAAGAAATTGGTTGGATTATTTTGGTTGAATTTGACTTTTCAAATAATGCTTAAAACAAATATATAAAAGCATTACATATTAAATATTGCAACAAATTAGAATGTTTTGATCAGTTTTGTGGTCTGATTGATTATAATGCAGTGGAAACTTTGTGAGAAGAGAATTGAGAAAAGATTGATATTATATACACTTAGATGTTAAGGATGTCGTTGAAAAAATCAATAATGCTTTGGCTCCACTACTTAATACTCAAATACATCTTATTGCTAAAACAATTATGTGAATTAATACACTTTTTCTTTCATTTTATATTGCTAAAACAAGTATTATATATGCTTTATAGTGCAAATGTGCAATATGATATACCACTATTAAGTTGATTTATTACCTCTCATTTCTCTAGGAATGAAAATATTGCTTTTTTATTTAAACAATGAGAAAATCGGGAATTTTTTTTATTAGAGTTAAGTCGAACAAGATATATTGTGTTATTAAAATAATTATTTTATATTACTATTATCATTTCAAATAATTCAAACGCAAGGTGATATAAATATAATACAATATGAAAGTATATGAGATCATGGTTTTTGAGGTGGATGGCAGCTACTCTTCTGATTTCTCTCCCTGTAACCCTTACGAGTTGAGTCATCCTATAGAACGTAAGTTAGCATATAGAATAGAAAATTGCATCGCTAATAAAAAAAAAATCATGATTTTTGAAACCAAACCACAACATGCATTATAAAAGAGAATTTATCCTTAAAAGAAAATTGTGTTGAGATATTAATGAATGATAAATAATCCTAAAGTTTGTAATATTTCTAACTTAAAACCAATTTCAAAGCACAATTCTCATCCTCTCTATTCATTCTCTAAATTGCTACGCAGTGGATCGATTCAACAAAAGTATCAAAGCTCGGAAGATGTTAATTAATTTATTATAATATTTAGTGGCAATTGATGATAGTTAGTTATATAATAGTAATTGATTGATAAGCATATACTATAAACTAAGCATGTTCTTTAATTTGCTCACATCTTTCGAGAAAGCAAACCCTGTTGTTTTGTTAACTTTGAAAATCTCCGATCTGTGTACAAAAATAAATTCAGTATACGAAGGTTTCTTCATAATCATAGGTGGTCAAGGTCGACAAATTTGAGGAGGAATTCAAAAGTTGCCATGACTAGTTGTATTGTTTTACGTACAAGTTATTTCCTAGAGAGGATATATGAGTACAAGTTACTGGGATTTCCTACGTACGTAATGAAATAAATCATCTAGAATTTTCGAGGAAAAAAAGAGTAAACCTCAACGTTACCAAACTCAGTTTAATTTAATTCATTTGGACCAAAACCCTTGCTCTTTAATTAATTTTTTAGTAAACTTGCCCCTTCTTGATTCTTCATGCATGAAAAACCAGAATTAGAATTCTTGAATTCTAATGTTCACAAACAACGTCAACACACAAACACGTACATTGTACGACCCAAAGCACCAAAACATGATAAACAATTCAGAACGGCCCTTTTGTTCATTCAACACTACTGTTTGTTTTGTTGATGAATGATCAATATGACAACAAACACGTTGTTATAATAAAACAGGAGTTTTTGTGGTGGAGAATAGTAGTGCACAAGTTTGGACTTTGATTTTGAATTCGTTATTCGGCTCTTCTTCTTCTTCTTCTTCAATTCAGATTTGGTCCATTTAACATCTTTGATTTAAATTCAAAGTTTAACCCAAATTTAGTCACCCTTTGGTCCATTTATTGAACATTCACGATTTTGCTAATTAACTTCAATGAAATTTTCGTCTTAATTTCATGAATCAGCGTGCATGCAAGAACGAAAAAAAAATTAGCAATTAGATAATATTATTTATTCACTATATGAACACACACACACACACACACACACACACAATTTATGGTCATTCTTAGAAAATTGTTAAATTTGAGATTGGTTGAGCAAATTTTACCTGTGTGCTACATATATATATATGAAGACGAATGGGGATGTGAGGCCCAGTTTATCTGTTCTAGAATTTTGCAATCCACTGGTTATTAATGTTAATTCTCCTAATTAAGCTAGCCTACGTCTGTGCAATTAATGTTTTGTAAGACCATAATCTGAACATTAATGCTTAACATAGCTGAATTTTCAAGGCTAAAATTCAATGTTTTCTAGACACATATATATTTATGTATATAATCTGATCAAAGATTTAGCAGGGATTATTCTATGGTTATAATATTTTTGTTCAAGAAAAGGCATACTCTCTCCTCTACTTGTTTCATCATGGTAGAACAAGACTGACTGGACAAATTTAGTTTTGACCAAAGAAAGCAAGAAAAATTTGTGTGCTGAATGGTTATGGATTAATTTTGTGCATGCATATATATATATATATATATATATATATATATATGATATATGCCTCCTACTGTCCTACATTTATTAATTAGTAAATTAGTAGTTGGAGAAAATTGAAACTTGAAAGTGGCATTCTAATTTGGGAATGACTTGAATTGTTCAATTCGAGTTTGAAATGTTTTCAAAAATATATTCTTGCACGAATCATGCCAGCTTTAATTAACATACATTGATTACATGCTACGACCAAGATAATCAAAGAGTTGAAGGTAACACCGTAACATACATTGATCTAGCATGGGAATGTGCAAGATCAGTGTAGAAAAGAAAAGAAAAAAATGCGAGAAATTTCAAATGGGCATTACATTTTGTTTCCAATTCAAAATAGCTATTATGAGTTATGCTCAAGGTGTTTCGAACGAAATTATGAGATTTACAAAACTTATAACCTTATAATCTACACTGAATTTTATGTATCACTTTTTATAACGCTCTATAAGATTTTAACACTTACATGATCACTAATCCTTTAGGGTTCACTAATCTGTTTTACTTTTATCTAAAATCACACGTATAACATTTATGTAGAGTGATACACTAGATGGTACAGAAGATCCAAGAGCGTTTTTTAAACCCAGTTTCTTTTGTGTTGGCCTCACTTTCAAACACGTTTTCTTTTCTTAATCAATTTCAACTTTTTTTTATGTTTTAGTCTTGGATTCATTTAATCAATATAAATACTTACACAGTTTTATTTTTATTCATTCGATATTATTAATTCTTACCAAATAAGTTCGTTTAAATTCTTCTAAATTTGTCTCTCTTTTTTTCTTTTTTCTTTTTGCAAAAATTGTTGTCTTTCATTAATCCATCCAGTACCATCCTACCTTGTCCGGCAATGGTTATTGTTAATTAAGTGCATTTGACCCTGCTTGAATTCAGTTTGTGTTAATTCTTGCCGTCAATATTATTCCATGCATTAATTTGATGGATTCGGTAGTGAGTCATGTCAAGCAAACACAATTTAAGTTCCATTTTCGTCTACTATACCAAGGAAAAAAGGATTGATTAGATGTAGGTTTTAATTTACATTTATGGATTTTCTCAGTTAATCAACTCATGATGTACTAATTTGAATCTTCTTGAACACCCAAAATTCCTCTGCCATGACCTTTCTTAATTCCTCTGCCATGACCTTTCTTAATTTTCTGCATTTCTACATGACCATATATAATCAAAGTATAATAATATGCATATCATTCGTGAGATGGAGGGTCAGTTTCTCTTCTTTTTCAGGGCCATCGGTCCGAATCCGATCGACAAAATTAAACTTGAGAATGATTTATGAAGTGATTCCAATGCCGCTCAGCATTGATCCCCATCTCCCTCAATATTTATACAATGCAAATGAGAAATCCCTAATGTATAATGCATAAGTGAAAATACGATCACCACAACTACGCATTTATCTGTATAAATAAAGTCGATTATGTGGATCATATTAAGTCACTGCACTCAATCAAAATATATTTTATCATTTATATTTAAATATAACGTATCTTTTTGTATTGTTTTTTCCAAAATATGCGTATTCAGAATGGAATAACAAAATTTTGGGCTCCCATTTCTTTCTATTCAATGGACTATCCAAAAAAAAAAAATCAAAGCATACAACATAAGTCTCCAAAAAGTAATAATATTTGCATTCTCATGACAGGTAAAAACAGAAACACTTCCAATATAGGATCAGTTATTATCACGAAGCTTAAACATCCTAACTAAAAGCTAAAGAAATGAAAAGAAAAAATTGGATAGTCAATCCAATATGAACCTTAATCTTAACGTTGCGGTTTGTGAGATGGATCAAAACCCACGAAAATACACACAACTAATCAAACCATAAACTTAATTGGTACAAAAAATGAAGAAGTTCCAAGCAAAGCCCATTTTCCTTATTGTTCATGGTTCAACATTAAAGTGCGTAGGAGCCTTTTGAGACGGGCCAAAATGTTTATACAACGCCCATTGAATCTTTCTTCAACTTGTCGTTATTGTCATCAATTGAGAAACAGCAAACAGAAAATCTAATTAATCTCATATATATATATATCTCTATAATCTATGGTGTTACTTAAGAAGGTGGGCAGAGGACCACAATAAAAAACACTAAAAACAGCTAAAAGGATCGATGAGGACATTGAACCACAAAACTTTCAGGCCTTCTTTAATGCTGAAATTCCATGGCCAATGCTTGAAAAATGGAAAGGGACAACAACCATTACCGTTAAGTAATGACAATGTCTTCTTGCAAAGGAACCTTCAAAGTCTTCTTCAAGCATCAAAGCATTGCATCAACAAGAATCCACACCAATTGAGCATAGCTTAAATGGTATCCCAAGTGGGATTTTACCATGGATCGAATCCCACTTGAACCAAATCTCTACCAATTTATGAATAAATGGGTGAAGGATGAGTATTTGTGAGATGCACCAATTTATATATAAATGGGTGGAGAATGAGTATTTGTGAGATGCTCCAAGTTCCCCCGAGGCACGTACCCAATGGTTATAAATGGGTGGAGAATAAGTATTTGTGAGATGCTCCAAGTTCCCCCACGGCACATACGCAATGGAGAACAATTATGGTGGTTGTGCACAGGAGTGAGGCCGTGTGGGGTCGGAATCCGTCGGAAGCCCATCGTCAACATTTTGGGCCGGGAGACATAAAAAAATAAAATAAAAAAAAAAAAACAAGAATCCACACACACACACTCGCCAACCTACCACAAAACATAAATATTAAGAGCATGCTGTCACCTTCAATTATTGTCTTTCATAGTCCTACTCAACCATCCCACCCCAAACAAAACTTGCACCATATATTCATCTTCTTTTTCTATTCAAGAAAAACTATTTAGTTTATTCCTCTGTGATTTTTTTTTGGCATTTATTGTTGTCATACTTTCATTTTCTATTAGTAAAAAAAATAAGAAAAAGGAGTGGTTTTGGTTACATCATCTCGCACTTCATCATTAATGTCTGTAGACTTTTTTCCTTAATAATGCTAAATTAAGCCTAAGGTTGCCCTTTCAAAAGTAACAAAAGAAAATATAATGAGCTCTAAACTTCAATTTATATATATATGAAGAGAATCCTTAATCATAGTTTGTCTAGCATGATCATCTTGATTCATTATTACAATCGTTAAACAATACCCATTAGTCTAATGTGTTTGGAGATTATCCCAATTCATAAAAATATATTGTACGTACTAGAAATAATAGTAATATATTCGTTAATATTGTAATCATGTAATGTGTTTGGTGGGAACTTCAATTGAGTCCTCTCAACTAAATCAAATTCTCAATGGTTCATTATCTATTCCACACAATAAAATTGTGAAATCAAATACAAATAACTGCAAGTCAAAACACTTAGGCAAACAATTACTAATATTTTCACGTTTTCAACTGATTACTCGTGAAAGTTTATTCAAAAATTTGTGCACTTTCATGTATTTTATATATATATATTTTTATAAATTTACACAAAAATAAGTTGTGCCATGAAGATTGTTTCTAGGGCTAAATGTACTCAGCTCATACAATACTACAATAACAATAATATACATTTTATTCTACTAAATAGGTCAGTTATACTACAGGTTTTTATTATATGTGGGGCTCTGCCTCGTGCTCTATAGGAGTTGGGATATTCTGTCAAATATTATCTTTGTCTTATTATGTCTAAGATTAAATTACGTTTTAGGTTCACTCATTATTTGGTTAGGGTTTAATAATTATAAAGTAATTTTAGTGATATTTATACTTTTAGTCCCTAGTTTTAGTTAAACTACATCGTTTCTTGACATTAAATAAAATATGACATAAATACTATTGGACAGATAATCTGATCTCGCTCTAGTCCCTCCTCTCCTATCTCTCCAAAAAAAAAAAAAAATAGAACTTCTACTCATCATAATTTCTAATTGCGTCACTAATAAGGTGTAAACAAAAGATTACACTAATTGTAACACAATAAACTTATGAAAATATTTTTGTGACCCATGAAAGTTTAAAACTAAATATACTTAAAACTCATCAATCTTCATTAATTTTAACAACAAGACCATCTATAAAATGTTATCTTAAAATTTCATTTTCTTCCATAAGTAAAGTGTTAATAATACTAATTTATTAATAACTCGTGACAAACGTGATCCATCAATAAATTAGCCACCACCAATCACCGTCATCCACGTGCCCGACGTTGCCCCTAGCTTATTCAAACCGATTGTGAAAAATTCCGGCGGTCATCGAGTCCGCAGTAAAGCACGAGAGCCACTCTGGACCATACACGTGTCTATATCATCAACTTGGTCTTAATAAAAAATTGGGAGCATAAACAATGGGATCTACCTTAGCATCTCACTCTCGATTCTCGGCATCTAATCTCAGATGCCTTCCCGCCATCTCATCCGACGGCCCACGTTTTTCTCTCTCCTCCCATAAATATCCCTTTTATTTCCATCGCTTTTTCGAAGAAGAAAGAAACCTCAACCTCAACCTCAACCTCATTTCCTTTCTCAGTGTGTGAGTGTGTGAGAGAGAAAGAGTGGTGAAAACTCTAAACAATCCAATATGAGCGTTTTGGTTTCTCCAGTTGAGGCTCTAGCGTTCGATTACTTGAGCTTCGGCCTCTTAACGGTCGTCAACAACGTCTGGACGTGGGTCGCCGTTATAACTGCCGCCGTTAGTGTATGGAGAATCAGAACTTCATCTCCTCGTGACCAATGCCCTGCAGCTCAAGTTCCGCTCCAGATAACGTCCGTTTCATCCTCGCTGGTTGAGAGAGTTGCGGCAGTTTCAACCTCGACCAAAGTCGAGGCCGAGGCTCCTCGACCGTCGTCGACGTGCTGCTTGTTCAATAGCGAGGGAAGAGCAAGCGGAAAGTTCACGTTATATTATGATCAAGAAGTGGAGGAAGACGCCAATGTTGATGATAACGGCGACGTAGACGGGGAAGACGGAGATGGAGATAGGAAACAAGAGTGGTGGGAAAGGGATGGTTGGGAAGTAATGATGGGAATGAGGATGGGGGATCATATGGGGTTTTACCGTTATCAAGATTTGACGGTGTTAGACGGAAACGTTGTTAGATTGTGGGATGGTTGCCGGAGACAATAACTAGTAGCGGTGGCGCCTGGCGGCGATGGGTGAAGTTGGGTTGTATTCCGCCACAGTAGGCGTGTTAGCGCGTATCCTTCCATATTAATAGTATTAGTCTATTAGAATACAAAACAACGGTGAGGGGGCGGCCAGAGAAGTAGACTAGACTATGCTATTGATCATCAACATTATTGAATAATGTGAAGAGTAGTTTTGAAAATTGATCAATCAACAAATTGTATATAATTAAAATTTGTTCTTGTTCTCTCACAACCATTGTTGATTTGTACTTAAATAAATTTTGCACCAAACAAGAAATTCCTTAATATCCTACTATAGAGGTAAATTTAATTTTCAAAGAAAATAAATGGTTAATTTTGTAATAATTTGATTAGATAAGTTAATATATTATTTGGCTAATCAAATGAATACATTTAATAGCAACTTAACATTTTGTAATAATTTTTATTTCGCTTTTGTAATGGTGCATTCGGGTATATCCGGTACTATATTTTGCCCATATTTATATATTTATATTTTTGGTAAAAAAAAAAAAAAGTTTGTTGCTTTCTAATTAATTACCCTTAATTTCTTCATTGAATTACTTTCTTTTTGGCTTAATTCCTTTTGTTAATGTCATTCATTATAAGTATACTGGAAGTTAATTACAAGGGCTTGAAGTGATTAAAGAGTAAGAATTAAAGATTGTCTTCTTTGCTTCACAGAAATTTCTCCATAGACAAAAAGGGCCTCAAGTGAAGATATTAATTATGATGTTAAAAGAAAAAAGAATAGGGAATGAAAATCTAAGAAAGAATGGACAAGAAGCGGTAGGAAGAAAGATGAATGCATTATGCATACTACCAAAAAAAAAAAAAACTCCCAAAAGAAATTTAATTGAATTAATCTGGAGACAAAATTAATACAATATTTGTTTCCTTTGTGATAAATTCGAGGATTAATTGTTGGAGTGGGGAAGCAAGTGTTGAAGAAAAAAAGACAATCGTTGTTGGTAGACAATACAACATTAATTTTGGCAATCAAACTGTAGTTGTTCCAATGAATAAAATATTAGAATGATGAAATTATCATTAATTGTAAACAAAAAAAAACGGGGTGGCCGTCCGCAGTCCGCACCAATAGATGCCAACTAATTTTAATTGAATTTCAATAAATTTCTCCTCTTTTTATTGTATGGTGATGATTCTTTATTGTACGTTTTTATCTGTTTCCTTTTGTTTCTATTGCCTTTAACTCCCACCAACTACAATTAAGTCCAAGTTAATGCCTTAATGGTTATGGCTCTCTAGCGCCACGCTAACTCTGATGATTGCCCTAATTAATGTTTTGGATGAAGACGAGCATATATGTAAGCGTGCATATCCTCAAATCACAGAATGATGATAACAAACAATTCCACACAAAATGGAGATTTTGAGTACCATTCTCTATATTATTTTATAAAAAATTAATGCGTGTTATTTTAGTTAGTTATTTAATTTTTTAAAAATTAAATTAAAACGTTAACCAAATGATTAGTCAACACTAAAGATAAAGTCAATTTTTCATAAAGTGGTATAGGGTTTGCAGACCATGCGTATATCCTCATATATATATATATATACTTTTGCATGGCGAAAACTCAGCCTCATATTCAGTAGTATTCTGGGAGCTCGTCAATTAATTTTTTCCTTAAGTTTCAATTTTTAAGATTAATTTGATTGGAGTTATCAGTTATGAAACAAGCATGCATGCATGCATGCTTAATTAAACTATAGTTATGTACATCTTCACCCGTGAACCAATAGCCCATGGGTTCGAGTCACCAAAAGGGTAGATGTGATCCTTTTTTCAAAGTTAAATATATATATATATATATATATATATATAGCTAATGGTACAAATGTTAATTTCCCATGTAAATCAACAACTTGAAGTTAGATCATCATGTCTTTTCTAAGAAAAACGAATAAAGGGAAAATAAAAAAATTCTCAGTCGCTTTCCAAATAGTTACGTAATTAATTTGTACATTGTTTAATGTCGTCAGAATATTCTCTAAGAGATAAATAAGCATTTGGGCTCCTCTTTTACTTCTTAATTAAGCATATTGGGAATTTGGGATAATGTCTTATATTGACTCTCAGCTCGCGCGACGGCTAATTAATTTAGAAAATGAAAGATTCATCCATTCCCATTTTTTTTTTTTTTTTTGAGGGAATATTCAACTCATATTCTGATCCACAGTAATTAATGAATTGATCTGCATATTCAAATTTTTGGTGAGCCAGAGAGTAGAGATTGGCTTTCTTTATTTATTATTCTTCATCCTCCAATATTCATTGTTCCAAGAGTACTCCAAGTTTATAACAATCTAAAAAGTTGTTTGGATGAGAATAACTCAATCATGAGCAGACACAAACCTTAATCCAAACTCAGCCGACTTTATCTGTTTCTGGTGCATGTATTAAACGCAACTTGCAAGAAATTGAAAATTATTGCACGGCACAAGTGTTTATGTAATAGTTTGTCGTGTCTGACTTCTTTAGTCTCTAATGTTGGAGTAAGGATTTAATGTCAAGTTGATAATAATGCCTAAAATATATAGTTTGATGGAAAACCCAACACCATTTTGTTTGTGTCTATTATTTTTCATAATTTCGTCCTTCGACACGAGATATTCTATCCAAAATTTTATATTACTTATTTTGTCTTATTCTGTCTTAATTAAAACTATGTCGTAGTGTTCACTAATATCTTTGTTAGAGTTTTTTAGTTCCCTAATTTTAATGAAACTACGTTTTTTTTAACGTTAGACAGAATAAGACATGATAAATATTGAAAAGAGGATTTAGTCTCATATCCTTCTCTTGCTAACTTCCTATATATTGCATGTCCCAATTAAAATTCTTCACGTCTTCTCCAATCATTTCTTCAATTTCTTGTTTTTCTCATCCCTTTGTTTAGTTTATACGAGGAATTAATAAAATTGTATATACTATATCTAACCCATCATTAATTTCATGAACATTGAGCTAAATATGTTAATTTAGCTAAAATTCTTTTTCTTTTTCTTTTTCTTTTTTATGGTTGACTAAAGGCTTATTTGAAGACAAACAACATAAACCTTAGTCGGCCCAACACCAAGTAAAAAAAAAAAAAAAAAAAAAAAAGGTTCTGTTTACTGCCTGGGCTGTATGGTGCCCTTTAAGAATTGAGAGCCCATTTTAAGTTAGATACCTTCTTAGATTTAGATTTCCACACCAGCATTGCTTGCTTTTGCTCTTAAATATTTATGGATTTTACTAGAATTATTGTACGTTATAAGTGATATTTCTACTTATAAAATATTAAATATTTAAAAATTTTGTTTAGAATATTACCATTTTTTAAAAGGGTGTCTTGTTACTTGTTAGATGTTTCAAAATATACAAAAAAAAAAAAAAAAAAGAATAGAATGTAATGGCATGTCGATGGAACTTAAGATTTTGTCTTTGACAACACGAAAATGCAATATCTGAAAGATGTAAATAAACAAAATAGGGACAATTGTATTTGACAACACAGTGAGTACCATTGATGATGTGACTCACTATACATCTTATTATACATTTCGTCAATATCACCACTCATTTCTTACACGACACATTCACTTAAACTTGTAAAATTTAAATTAAACATTAATTTCTATTCCAGAATGTAATCTATACTATCGAACCCAGAGTGATTTACGATTTTTAGTATAATTCATATTATTAGAGCTATGAAGATTTACGATTACTGCCAACATAATACAATACTACTAATTTTTCGGGTTAAAATTACTCATTATTTAATAAAATAAAAATTTAATTGTTATTGACGTTTTTCATAGTTTGTGTGCTTGTTATCACGATCCGTCAATAACTGTACCTACTCATTGATGTAACAAAATGATGTACTATGACAACTTTAAATTGGCCATTTCATGTAACATCATATTTCCTGATTTGGCTGAAAGCTTCCTAAGTGACAACATTTTTAATGGCTAACCAACCTCTTTGCTTTCAAATTTTAGCTTTTTCATTAAAGTAGCAAACTAATTAATAGAACTGAAAGGTGGGCTGTTTTCATTCCTTTTTCTGGTTTCGTGAAAGGACTATGCAACTGAATCACTAGTACAAGTGTACAACTAATAATCAATCCAATTTGACGTTTTTTTCTACTCTAAATTTAGGTGAATATTTTAAGGCTTTGTGGAAAATGAAATTCAAAATGCTATTAACCTATGATAGAACATATAAATGAACTGTTTAGAATCTTCTGTTTTATTCTATATTTCATTTTCTGTTTTATTTTAGATATACGCAATATATTTTTAATTAAAACCTTATCAAATAATTAGTAAATTACCTAAGGAAATAAGTGTTATGTATCCAATAAAACAAAATTGAAACACAAAATGTAACAAAAATATCAAAAATATCCATTGAGTTAATGAACTCGATTTCAGGCCTGTTGTATTTTACGGTGTCTCCCTGAGCTTATCTCAATCCCAAATATGCAAAAATATTGACATATGAATGTGGTTTTGCCCTAGGAAGATTAAAGAAAAATAAAATTGAAGCACTGTGTCAAATCAAATGATTCAGAAAATGGGGCTGCTAGCACAGCTGCAAGGATACATATGAACCCTGAATTCTTGATACAATATTTTGAATGAATATATTGTAGTGGAAGTTTTAACCTTTAATGCCTTTATTGGTTGTGACAATGCGTCAAATGGGCAGAGACATGGCCACGAATTATTCCAGATGGGTGGGAACTCTCTAATTGCTTCAGCGTTCACAAATGAACAACAACTCAATTACAGCGAGAAGTTGGGACCCTTTCAGTACCTGCGACTCCTGCACCATGCACATGCAATGCTTTTAACAGCCAGCCCTTCATGCACAAAACCAATCCCTGCTGCTTTGCATTGGTCATGAAATACAAATACGTTTCGATTCACATGATCCCTTTGAGGTTTCGTCCAATTATTTGTTTTGTAATGGAGCCCTTTGTCGTACTATTTGTCTCCCCCTAACTGTTGCCGAAAACCAACGAAACCAAACCATCAATTAATTGGAACTTGTCATCTTTGAATTCAATATTTCAAGAGAAAAACTCCTTGGATGCGTTATGAAACGCAATTAATGGTTGTTGAAATCGTAATTCTAATTTTCTACTATTTTTATGGTACGTTAAAATTATAATTAACTCCCGTCTCATATATAAAACGGTCACACAATTTTTTTTATCATATTTCAAACCTATAATCGATCTTCAACCTTCACTCTTTTACTCATCGATAAAAAAGACCTGTGAAGCAGCTTGTAGATTTCTAGCAATTTCTACACTAAACGTCCTGTCATCACTCATGCCGATTGTTTAATATTTGAGGTAGTGGTAGGGATACTCTTTTAAAGCTCCAAGAAAATGGATATCATACCGTTTGGTTATGTACCTATCTATGCTGGCCAATTTGCCATCAGTACTACAGTATAAGAAGATGGAAGATGTCAAAGGTTGAAGAAAGAAATGGCAGAAAAATAAGGCCCCGGTTCATTATGGCACAATGAATGCCAACAAAAACATTAAATCCATGGTATTTTAAATTTAGCAAATGTTCAGATTTTCAAACATATCAATAACGCAGATGATTGAATAATTTTGATAAAACGCCAAGAGAAGAGCAAGTTAATGCATCCAGCTGCAAATATATGCTTAATTCCACTAGAAAATTCATGCAATGCTGTAGGAATTTTTCACCTAAAATATGCATCACCCAAACCTCAAGAGTTAGGCCTAAATTGTGGAATGATTTACAGTTTTACTAATGGACTCTGCCAATCACATTGACTATTTGTACACCTTCAAAACACCCACAAAATGCAGAAGAAGAATTACAATGCAACTAAATTAACCGGAGCAATGATTGACTAGAGATCATGCATGTGTGAGTAAAACCAATGGTCCAAGGGCTGGTAAAAATTTAATTTGGTGATAGGAATTAATGTTGGACAAGTGCATAGCTGCTGCCACTGCTGCCTTCTCAGCGGCGCATTTACTCATAAACTGAAACCATTGCTTTCTCAGCACAAACCTCATACACATCCATACAACCAAATACTCACTACTCAACTGATCTTTACTAAGGGTGGGCTTTCTTTTTCCTTGGTTCTAAGCCTTTTATTCCATTATGAACCATCGTATTCTATGATTCATATCATTTGAGTAAGAAAGTTTTACACCGACTGTCAACTTGATGCAACACTCATTTAGGACCGACTGACTAGTTATGACCGGATAAGTTATTCATAAATTGACGGAGTTATTCTTTCGTTCTAATAGTTTGATTAAATTTTGTAAAGTACTCATCAAGTGGCTATTATGCCTTAAACTGACATTCCTCAATCATACATAAGCATCATGTTGATGCTCAGAGGGATGACCATGCTACTAAATTAGCCTTCTGCGCTCTTTTATTCATGAAAAAAATAAAAAAAAACCTACATGCCCCATATTCTCATGGCTACCAAACCATGACAATAACATTGCATGGCTGTTGAACTTCAAATATCACGGAGGCAAAGGACATTCAAGTTCTTTAACTTTCTCCAACTTGCAGACTATACACATTAATGAATACGGCCATTCTTATTCAACTCACCTAACCATCTATAAAACCAATAACTACCCTCTTTCTGATCAGTGTGAAAGTCACACACTACAACAACTAGCCCTGCTACCCTTGTCACACTCTTATGAGTTTTATACACATTAAGATCACATAGGCATCTTATTCTTAGAAGTTAGAACACTAGGACTAGCCATTGACAAACAGCTGAGACATACGGCAATGGCCTTGCCTCTCACCTTCATCCTCTCCCTCTTCATCTTCCTCCTCTCTTTCTCCTCCTCCACCATCTCCGCAGATCTCGTCCATACATCGTGTGCTCATGCCAGCTACCCCAACATCTGCCTAAGAACCCTTTCATCCTACTCAGGCCCAGCCAACAGCCCTCGAGAATTAGCTCAAGCAGCAGTCAGAGTCAGCATTTCTCGATCCCGCAAAGTCTCAAGCTTCCTTGCACAACTCAAAGGCCATAGCAAGAGAGAACAAGGGGCTTTAGTTGATTGCATACAACAAATCAGCGACTCTGTTTATGAACTAAGCAAAACTCTCTCGGAACTTCAGAATCTTCGACGTGGGAATGATTTCAAGTGGCATATGAGCAATGCTGAGACTTGGGTCAGTGCTGCCTTAAGCTACGAAGATACTTGCCTTGATGGGTTCAAGGAGATCAATGGGAAGGTGAGGTCTGATGTAAAACGTGCCATTACTAATGTTGCTAAGGTTACTAGCAATGCCCTGTATCTCATCACCCGTCTTGATGCGTCTCGTGGGTAAACTTTGAACTAAAACTGTTCAAGTTGAAACCATAATCTACACAGTACGTACTGTATGCATTTTGTAATGCGAAACTTTTTTTTTTTTTGGTTACATATATATAATTAACTATTAACTATTGATAAGTTTTGCACGTTAGTGTTACCTTAATTTCTTCTGTCTTGTCCTCAACATTCAAAGTTATTGTGCTGGATGGTTTGCAGAAGGAATAAACAGTGTAACTTTGTGAAATTAAACTTGTTTTGCATATTACAATTACCTTCTCTCTTTTTTCTTACTTTTGCAGTTATCAAATTACACTTTCTTTAATATATGATGGCATAATTTTCCTTTTTTGCTATACCATGTTCATCTCATTTGATAGAATGAATGAGATTCAATTTTGAACCTTTTTGAATTAAAATTTAGGTGGCAGGTTGAAGGGGTCAAATTAAGGAGGAAAAAATTGTTTTTGAGGAAAGATTTTGGTAATCATCCTTAAGCTTTATTATGGGAAGATGAACGATTGAACAAGATGGAATGGTCATTGTGTTGTAACAATTGCTCATTTTTTAACCATCAACGTAATCTCAATCTGATAAATAAACAAGCTAGCTAGGCTCCACACATTCTTTGGATGTAAAGATAAAAATGGAACTTGTCAAATCCTTGTGATGTTAACTTGATCCAAACCCCACCTCTTGCATATCATTGCTAAATGTAACCCAAAATGTACATTGATTGGATCAGTGTCCACGATCGATCTGTGTGACAAGAGTGTTTAGTGAGTCATTAACAGTGAGATTCTTTCATAGTTTGATGCATGCTTGCAACCATCAGGCAGTTTTGGCATCAGCCAACAGGCGGCAGACATGAATAGGCTGGCTGCTAATGTAAAACGGATAAATGATGGATCAGATCATCAATGTGTTTTTGCATTTGGAGTGTAACGTTCTCAATTAACTAGACTGGAAAGTTGCATGTACCATAAACATCGGGTGAAGATTTTCTTAGGAATCAGGACAAAGGTATTTATAATGGGATCAGTCTTGAAAATAAATGCAGCAGTCCAATGGCCCCAGCAGCCATTAAATTCTCAGTCTGTGTTTTGGACCTTTTGCTATACGATGCAGAACTGCATATTTCATATTTTGCCAATCAATTTTACAAGTTATCACAATAATTTAGCAACTATGCCATTTCAACGACTTATTTGCTTCATTTTTTTTCTCTCCTTTGCTAATGGAAAGCAACTATCTGCAACAACTCGGTGCATGCATAAAGCAGCACTACTACAAAACGTTTTTACACTTTTTACACCGGTTTTATAAACCGGTGTAAAAAATTATTCACATTTTACCCCGCCTATATATACATAGGTTCATTTTAAAAATAACCGGTGTAAATATCCATATTTAACCGGTGTAACAGGCTATTTTTGTACTAGTGCAGAATTTAGCAAAAGAATGATGGATCCATAATAAAGTTTACTACTGTCCTCCAATCAGCAGACATTTGTATAACAAATGAAAAAAAAGGGGAAAAAGGAGAGAATGAGTGAGCAGTGAGAAACTCATCAAATGTGATTGGAATCTTGATGGGGTTATGAACTTCTAAAAGAGGGAGAAATTAACATGACTTTTGTCATCTCAAAGAGACGCTCATTGTAGTCTCACAGACTCACAGTGATCGATCCGTTTGCCACACCCCACATAGTAGCAACTGTTAAGGTACAAAGAGTGCCAAGGAATCAACGAGTTAAAAAAAAAAAAGGAGCCAAATTGAATGCAATGAACTTTGAGATTTAGTTAAGTTAATTTTTATGAGATAAGATAATCACGGTTTTGTGCACTATAAGGTGTGGTACAAAGTGGTTTAGTGAGTGTGAGCGATTTTTTAATTTTGTTGAACACCCATAATTAATAATTTGACCATAACTTTAAATCAATTCAACTCTCTTTTATCTTAACTCATAAAAATTCTTTTCCTTTTATTCATGTAACTCTATACTCACATAAAATACTTCAATTACAACATAAATGATATGCCCTTCCCATTTACATAACCATGCCTTCCAATACATAATATGCATAATTTAATTATTAATAATTTAACTTGTTCTATTCTAATCTCCAAGCAACTTTTTCTTTCTTCAAAATTTGAAGGCGTGTTCTATTAATAATTAAATTATTAATAATTTAACTTGTTCTATTCTAATCTCCAAGCAACTTTTTCTTTCTTCAAAATTTGAAGGCATGTCATTAGTGTTCTATCCCACCTTCAACGTTCTAAAATTTTGTCTGTCTTATTCTGTTTTAATTAAAACTATCAATAATTTCTTGGTTAGGATCAAATAATAATTGTAAAGTAATTTTAGTGATATTTATGAGACCACATCTTTTATCCACTATTTGTCCTGTCTTATCGAGTCCAGATCCTCTGTCCAATATTTATCCAGTCCCATTCAGTCTAACGTTTAAAACTACGTAGTTTCATTAAAAGTAGGGACTAAATGCATAAATATTATTAAAATTACTTTAAAATTATTAGACCCTAACCAAGAGATTAGTGAACCCTACGACGTAGTTAGGACAGAATAAGACAGACAAAATTTTGGACAGAAGATCCCGTGTCCTATCTAACGTTCAAAATTACGTAATTTTATTAAAAGTAGAGATTAAATGCATAAATACAATTAAAATTATTTTACAATTATTACATCGATATTTATGCATTTAATATATTTTTTTAATGAAACGTTAAACATAATTATATAGGATAGATATTGAATATATAATCTACTATCGCATGCAACTTGATTTGTAATAGAATAGGTTATTTTAGATTAAATGACATTGAAAAAAAACCAAAGAGACTAAAACACGAGATCAGATCCCGTGTCCAAAATTTATGCTATCTTATTCTGTCGTTCAAAATGACATAGTTTCATTAAAATTAAGGATTAAATGCATAAATGTCACTAAAATTAATTTACAATTATTAGACTCTAAGATATTAATAACGTAATTTAATTAAGACATAAAATCATTCACCCTGATAATAATAATTCACTGAAATTAGGTCCTTTCTGTAAATTTTCTTTAATAATAATATTTGGAAAACCCTATGTCCTCAATAATTTTGCGTTAAACCCCTCTTCCATCTTATTCTTAAAACCCTAGCGCCACTGGTTCCGTCAGCGTTAGGGTTTTGTCTCCGTCAATCCTTCATTCTCCAACAATGGAAGGCATTGAAACGGAAAATCCCGAATTTCATCAAACAACAGAAGAATTTCTCCACGACGTATGCGCCGGAATTATCTCACAGTTCGGCGACGCCACCAATGAGCACCACCTGCACGTATGCACGGCCATTGGAGCAATGGCTCAGGAGTTACAAGACCAGAATCTCCCTCTTAAACCTCTTTCTTACTTCGGTGCCACGTGCTCTTCTCTCCACCGCCTCTCTTCCGCCTCCGAAACCGAAACCCCTGGCCACCTCGTGGACGCTCTACTTACCATCCTGTCCGTCATCATTGGGAAGCTTAACAACGCTGTTTTGAGGAAGAAATTCGATTATTTGTCGGACCTTTTAATGCGGATCCTCCGGTTGAAGTCAGTTGGCCAGAATGGAATTGTTCCGGGCTTGAAGTGCGTTTCCCATTTGCTCGCGGCAGCGAGGGAGAACTTGGGTTGGTCTGATGTGTCTCAGCTCTATGGTGTTCTAGTTGGTTTTATGACCGATGATGTAACCAAGGTGAGCAAAATTTGTTTTGCTTTTTGGCTGTCAATTCTTTAAGTGTAGTTGCACCCAATTTTTTTTTTTCTGGTTTTAGTGTATTTAGAACTGATCGTGGATATTTATTGCACAGTCTGAGATTTGTATATTGACTGTATAGCTTTGCATTTTAGTGTCAAAGGTGACTGTTTTTGCTCTATGTAATTTTTTAGTGTCAAAGACGACTGCTTTTGGTGTAATTAAATTGATTGTTATTCTATCTAATTTGCGTTGAAAGCTACAATAAGTTTGGGTACTTTGGGCTACCATTAATTAGAAGCTGTCAATATGTGATGTGATCAATGTAAGTAGATTGGTTTGTGGCAAGTATGCATATAATTAATTGGCAAGGTTGAGCCTTTTAAGTTTATTTCTCGAGAATGATCCCTGCTTAGTGCATTTCCATATTTTCCCTCTTCATTTCATTATTTTAGTGAATGGTATAACATCAAGCATTTTTAAGTATAGGTGTGGGATGGAAGATTAAGGAAAAGGATTGACGTTTTATTTATTTATTTATTTTTTTAGATATTTGAATTTAGAGTAGGTATGGTCCACCAGGGAACGATGGGGTTGCCCAGAGATGGGCAAAAGATGAAAGCAGAAGGAAAACTAGATAGGGGATTTGATTTATTTTAGTTATTAGATTATCTGTTTTCAGCATCAGCTATAGATTTACATGAAGGGGAGGGTTTTAGACAGTCCATAGATATCCGAGTTATTTGAAATCTTTTAATCTTTTGTTTCTCAAGGAGAAAATAGAAAAAGGGGGAAACGAGTGGCAGGCTGATGGTTTCTATTTTTTTTGCCATATATTTATGTTGTGTGCTCTTACTGAGTTATGCAAATGCTTATTGTTATGGAAATATGCAGGTACGAAAGCAGGCACATTCATGTCTTCATGAAGTCCTCATTTTGTATCAGATGCCACCTCTGCATGCCCCGTTACTGGCACCTGCAAGCGAAGCCATAACAAAAGTATTTGAACGGTCTCTGCTACTTGCTGGTGGATCAAATTCAAATGATTCTCATGGACCCAGAGGTGCACAGGAGGTCCTATATGTTCTTGATGCTTTGAAAGTTTGTCTCCCTTTCATGTCATCAAAGTCATCAACTAACATCTTGAAGTACTTCAAATCTCTATTGGAATTGAGACAACCCCTGGTCACAAGGCGAATAACAGATTGTCTCAATGCAGTTTGTCTGAATCCTACTGGAGAAGTTTCCCCTGAAGCTCTTCTTGATCTCTTATGCTCCTTGGCTACTTCAGTCTCTGCAAATGAATCATCTGCAGATAGCATGACATTTACTGCTCGTTTATTGGATGTTGGCATAAGAAGAGTTTATTCTCTTAACAGGCAGATATGTGTTGTCAAGCTTCCTGTGGTATTCAATGCCCTCAGTGGTTAGTTATTTTTTTTTAATGGTTTGGTCCATTGGTTGTTCATCTAACGATCTTGATTTCTCCTTTCATCCATTTCTCCTTTCATCCCACTGTCATTGTCATACTTAGACTTCCTTTGCTGAAGAGTCTTTTGTCTATGCAATATTGCACTGCTTTGATTGTTTTCTGGAGAAGTGCCGGACATATAATTAAAGAAAGATCTAATGTGAGAACTTTGATATTTTAAATAACTATTGGGCCAATACAAAGCATAGAATTTATCAAAAAGAAAGTCTGTTGATTAGAATTGGTAATACTCTTGATTTTCCTTTTCAATGGTCTCTAAAAACCAATGCAAAGATTTGGAATATAATTAACTTTATGGTGAATTTGTTTCTTATGAGTTTCATATTTGGCCTCTGCAGATATTTTGGTATCTGAGCATGAAGAGGCCTTGCTAACGGCAATGCAGGCATATAAGAGCCTCATTGATGGATGTATTGATGAAAATTTGATCAAACAGGGTATTGATCAAATTAAGTTAAATGACAATACAGATGCAAGGAAATGTATGCCGACTATTATTGAGAAGGTGTGTGCAACTGTTGGAAGCTTAATCAATTATAATTTCTCTGCTGTATGGGATACGTCCTTTCAAGTTCTTTCAGCGATGTTTGATAAATTAGGTGAGTGCCTCACTGCATCTTCTGTCCCTTTCCATTTAACTTTGAATTTTGGTACTATGAAACAAATTGAAGGAACTGTAGCATTTGACTAGGGGATGTTCAGGAATGTTCTTAACTAATCAGGTTTATCATGATAACTGCTATCCCCTAGAGAGAAAAATAACTTTTTGATCAATGTGTATTACATTGTTTGATTGTTTGCCATGGTTTATATCATTTCACTTAAAACTTTTATCATTGTTTTCCTAGTACATACCTCTGATCTAATGAATTGCATTGGTGTTGATATCTGTATTAATATTTTACGAAAATATATCTTCAGGGCAATATTCTTCCCTTCTTTTAAGCGATACACTAAAGAGTTTGGCAAATATGCAAGAGTTGCAGGATGAGGACTTCCCATTCAGAAAACAGGTAGGTTTTGTCTCTTAGAACATTTTGTTAGTAGCTTAAATGAAAAAAAAGGAGGTATGATACTTGTATGCTCTTTTGTTCTTTTTCATCACTTTCAATTTTTCTTTCTCGTGGGAAAAGTTTGAATTTTTAGTTTTGGTGTTCTATTATCCTACAAAATATATTTACCTGCCACATAATTTACCCTTAAATAATTCTCAACATCTGCAAATTCTGAAGTAGTTCATGGAGTTAAACTGAGATCGTAGTTTTCCATATTCCTAGGTTCTTGTATGTGAGGATTGTTGCTCATTCTGTTGTACTATCTGTCCTTTTGCTTGGAAAACTTTGTCATCTTTTTCAGGTGTTTTACGTATTTTTTTCTGTTGATAGAAAACTTTCTTTCTCTCCAGTCTTATGATCTAGCAGTTTACGGGCTTGACAAGCATTTTACATATTAGTAAATATGAGTAGGGGAAGTATTAATGCGTACAATTCTTGTTTCTCAGGAGATAGAAATGCATACATGTGCGTGCAGAGGCAAAATGTGTGCATACCTAACTGTCTAAAAGGTGTATATATCACATATAGACTGGCACGTGTGGGATTGAAAATCGGAGATTAAATTAGTGGGAACAATATTTTTGTGGTCCACTTTGGCAATATTGAACTTTGTTTTTTTGAGATTTTATTATTTGCTGTTTAAGATTGTGTCCTATACGACTTACACTCCTATCAGAACATTTTATACCACTATAAGTGTTTGTCCATTATCCAGTTCCCAAGTTACAAGCACAGTGATTACTTGGGTGGTGCCAATATTGTGCTAAGTGCGTAGTTCTTAAAGCATCTTAAGTGGTAATACTCACTATTGGAGAAGTCTTTGGTGGATCTTTTATGTTCAGAATGCATCTATCCTTTTTCTTCTTTTTTCTCGTGAGAAACATTGCAGCTCGTGTACATATGTGTATGCAATTATCATAATTGAAAACCTTCTGGGTACTGATAGCTGTTTTACTTCTTGTTTAAGCTGCATGAATGTGTTGGATCTGCTCTTCGCGCAATGGGACCTGAAACTTTTCTGAGTATTTTACCTCTGAAGTTGAATTCTCATGACCTATCCGAGGTGAATCTTTGGCTGTTCCCTGTTCTAAAGCAATATACGATTGGTGCTCAATTGAGCTTCTTTACAGAATCAATTTTATCCATGATTCGAGATATGAAGCAAAAGTCAGCATTGGTATGAACATCTATTCTAATGTTGCATTGTTCCCTGAATTGGTACCCTTTATAATTACTATTTGTCTGTGCCAGCTTGAGCGAGAAGGAAGAATTTATTTGGCTAGGAGGGTAGATGGGATTGTATACTCCCTATGGTCTTTGCTGCCATCTTTTTGCAATTACCCACGGGATACAGCTGAAAGCTTTAAGGATCTGGGAAAAGCACTTTGTTCTGCTCTTCATGAAGAAGACAATGTTCGGGGAATCATATGCTCCAGTTTGCAAATTCTTGTTCAGCAGAATAGGAGAGTTGTTGAAGGAAAAGAAAACATGTCCATCTCTGACATAAGCATTCCAGAAGAACGAGCCATTGCATATTATAATCCACAAGTTGCAACTGATAATTTGAGTGTCTTAAGATCCTTTGCTCGTGAATTATTGTCTGTTCTGTCAGGAGTCTTTTTCAAATCTTCCAAAGATACTAGTGGATCTATTCAGGTAAGTATTTCCACAAATGTTAACGGCTACTTCAAATTTCCATGCAGAGCCTATTGAATGACAGAACGAAATTTTGTTGAGAGATTATGATATAATTTTATGCATCTGCTTGCTCCAATTCAAGTTGATTGTCCATGGACTGGTGCAATTTTACAAGTTTAACATCTCTTTGGTCTTTGCCTGTAATGTTCACTCCATTTGTGTTTTTGACTGCATAAAATAATACAGAATATTTAAAATTGTCTTGTGTAAGTCACTTTCTGCTCACTTTTTGGAAAGATGTCTTGTGTAATTTACATTATTGGGGTGGTATAATAATTATTATCTGTTACTTTTAATCAATTGTTCAGATTTTTGTTAAGCATTTGGCAGGTGACTTAGTTCTGTGCTAGTTAAATCTGTTTTTTGATCATTGGTGTTGATAATATATGTGATTTCGGTTAGAAATATGACATGACTACTAGTGGTCGGAGTAATTTTGCTACCTTATGTCATTGGCAAAGTGCCATATTGTTCTTTTAAGTACATAAAACTAGTTCACTTAATCTCATTTCCTTGACAACCACTAAAGTGCTTTCTGATTGTTGAATTTGAAGTAGTATATGATGGTTTGTATTAATTACAGATCACAATAGGAGAGCTTGCTTCTATATCAGAAAAAGAAGTTGTTACAAGGTTCTTTAGGACGACAATGCAAAAGCTCTTGAAGGTGACTCAAGAGGCTGGTGAAGCAGAAAAGTCTAGAAGCTCCAATTCAATGCAGCTTGACAGCTCATCGGGTGAAAGTTCACTGTCATCAGCTAGGTTGCTCTCTGCATTATATCTTGTGCAATGGTTACAAAGTCGAATATAGTAAACTGACTGCTGCAACTGTATACGTCATTTCTGACCTTTGATTATTTGATTTGTTGAATTTACAGGGCACAGTTACTTGACCTGTCAGTTTCACTTTTGCCTGGCTTAGATGCCAACGAGATTGATCTTCTATTTGTTGCTATAAAGCCTGGATTAAAGGTTAACCTGTCCACTATATTGTATTCTTCTCTTCCTGCTTAAATGTTTTTTATGTATGGAGGAAAAATTCCATATTTTGATTTTTGATGTAAGAACTAAATGCTGATTGCAGGACATTGAGGGCTTAATCCAGAAGAAGGCATACAAGGTTCTTTCATTGATTCTCAAGGTAATCTTCCCTTTTGCATTCATATACTCTATACCCGCAATTACCATATATTTTTCTTTGAAGTTTCTTGATGTGATTACACTGAACTTTTGCATTGTCTTTTTACTATGAACAACCACTAATGGCTTCCTAATCAATATCGGGAGAAACCCTTTTTCTACTTCTGTCACTTTTACCGTATAATTGATTGAAAGTATGGCAAAGAGGTTTTCTTTTGTTGGCCTGTAGTGTGTTATGATGGACAGAGTACTATAGGGAGATGCCAAAGCTACTTAGAAATCTTGAAAATTTGGAAACTAGACTAATAAGCTTCCATATTCTTTGTGCAGGAATCCGATGAATTTATTTCGAGAAAGCTTGAAGAATTGCTTAATCTGATGATTGAAGTTCTTCCTTCTTGTCATTTTTCTGCCAAGCGTCACAGGCTTGACTGTCTGTATTTCTTGATTGTGCATATAGCAAAGGTGTGATTAGCAAGAATATTGACATTTTTATTAGCATTGCATGGAAATATTATCCATAAAAAGTGAGCCTGTGGATTTATCTGCAAATTGCATGCATTTGGCTGCAGGATATATCTGAACAAAATCAGCGTGACATTATCACTTCTTATCTGACTGAAATTATACTTGCGCTGAAAGAGGTATGCATCTTAACAGCCATCCCTTTTTAGGTACTTATTTCATTTTTATAAGAGAGGAATCATTATTGATGATTAGAAGTAGTAAAAGGGCGAAAAGTTCTCTAGGAGAAGTATTTTAAAGCATGTTTTGTTTTATATAATTAGAAATTATATCTTTCTATTACAACCAAAATGTATGTTACTGATTAGTGATTCCAATTTTATGATATTTGGATGGGAGAAGTTGTAACAACATTATGTTGGTGATGTTTATTTCTTTATAATTTTGAAATTAAAATTAGTTGATATAGAGAAAAATTTGGCTGACCTCCAAGCAAACTAGACAAGCAAAGATCAATAATAAATTGATACCTAATTGTTGGTTTTATGTGTACCATTATAGGACCAATATTCATGGTTTGGTTCAAAAGTTCTGTTCAGTAGAACCATTCTGATTCGTACTGTGAATGCCCTTATGAACAGATATGATACATTTGAATAGAAGTCCCTGTAATCTCAAAACCTATTTGGTGGTGTTTGCAAATATCACAACCCTCAACTAGCCTATTATTTTTCAGCACTTTTGCTTGTACACCTTATAGTTTTATTTTGGCTAGCATCTTTTTTCCCCCCTTCTTCTTTCTTCCTTTCTTTAATTTTTTTTTTTAAAGCTGAGGTGTATACTGACAGATGAGAGGGTTCTATATTTATTGTGTTTATGTAGCCTGGCTTGCAGCTTAAGGACATTATATAATCAAGAAAAATCTCATTAGCCTGTATTTTGTTTTTTCTTAGGCTAATAAAAAAACAAGAAATAGAGCGTATGATATTCTTGTCCAAATTGGACATATCTATGGGGATGAAGAAAAAGGTGGCAGAAAAGAAGACCTGCACAGTCTTTTTAACATGGTACCGATTCATGATATTTATCTATCAAAATTTTTTGATTTTAATATGTTTAAATCTCATATATTTGCCATTTGCCAATTTTATCTTCACAGATTGCTGGAGGATTGGCTGGAGAGACCCCTCAAATGATTAGTGCAGCCGTTAAGGGTTTAGCACGCTTGGCTTATGAGTTCACTGATCTGATTTCTGCTACTTATGCTGTTCTTCCATCTACATTTCTCCTCCTCCGGAGAAAGAACAGGGAAATAATTAAGGTTTGCTCCACCGCATAAAAAATGATTATGGTAAGGTTGTCCATCCTTTGATAGCATGAATTCCTAAAATTTTCTTCTAATGTAGGCTAGTTTAGGATTACTAAAGGTGTTGGTGGCGAAGTCCCAAGCTGAAGGTTTACAAACACACTTAAGAGATATGGTGGAGGGCCTGCTGAATTGGCAAGGAAGCAGCAAAAACCATTTTAAAGCAAAGGTTTGTCTTATATTCTTTTTCCTTATAGCTTGTGGGCTGACTCGGAATTGATTCACAGTATGGCTAAGATTTAAAGATCTTCTACATTGGAAAACCCTATAAATACTCATTTGAATCTTCACTTCCCGTTGAGGCTACATATGGAAATAGAATAAATTTTCTGATGCTTTTTTGTATGTCATTTTACATTGACATATTAATGCATCAAATTTGAACAATTCTCTAATTTTCCCTGTTCAACTTGAAGTTAATTGAAGATTCCGATGGAGCTTGTATTTTTCACTGACACTCTTTGGTAGCTCAAGCTAAGATCCTAATCATTCATGCAGGTTAAGCTGTTGTTCGAGATGCTAGTCAAGAAATGTGGTTTGGAGGCTGTTAAGGAAGTAATGCCTGAGGAGCACCTGAAACTGCTTACTAACATTAGAAAGGTTTGTGGAAGATTACTTGAAGAAGAATATTTTTTACAGCTGAAATCAACTATAAGTGTAAAGCTTATCATATTACAATAATGCAGTTGAAGGAGCGCAGGGAGAGGAAACTTGCTTCCAACTCTGAGGAAACCAGATCTCATCTGTCAAAAGCAACTACATCCAGGTTTTCTTTTTGTTCTTTCTTTTTATGAGCTTTTGTGGTGCAAGTTTGTGCACAATTTCATGTCTACAAAACGTGGCTTAATTTTGTTGAATTTGGAGAAAGAATTAAGGTATGTACCTCTCTTAAGTTAGGTTTCTGATTGTATGCTTCCCATCATGGCCAAGCAAATTTCTTGACAGGAACAAAATTGCATCTAGAAACAAAGACTTGGACTTTATTGCCAGCTATAATCCAGCTGGTGATTTTAAGTTACGGAACTTCAAGTCGACTCTCTTGATCCAGGGCTTTTATTATTTTTTTGGTTTAAATCATGACCTTTATTGTGTTTTCGGGGCAAGAATTTTAAGCGGCGAAATGTAACAACTGATTTCTTGGGCAGCATTACCTTTTTCCTTTTGGTAAAAGTATTCCATGTATGCATGTAGTTGGTCTTTCCTTCACCTTACTCCAGTATTTCTGTCCTCAAAATAAGTAAACTTGTGGGACAAGCATAAGCTGATTCTTCGTGTAATGAGTTGAGTACACTTTTGGTATTCATTTTCCAACCCTTGTACAGGCTGAGCAAATGGAACCATACAAAGATATTTTCTGACTTTGGTGATGAGGATATTGAGAACAGTGATGCTGATGACATGGATATAAAGACTTTCTCTGGTGGGAGGATGAAGACTTCAAGAATGTCAAAATCGAGAGCATCTTCACAACGGTCAGTTTGTCAACACTTGAGATTGTACTTTCTCCTAATGTCAGAAATCTCATGAAATGTTAAAGGATGGCTGGAATGAATCATATGCTTTTCCATAGAAATGTTAAAAGGATTTTTTGACAGTGGCATTTTGCCTGTTGCTTCTTTCTGATTAAGCAATCAATCTGCAGTAATCTAAACTAGTTATTCATCTCAAACATTCAGGGCACATAGAGCAACCAAGAGCTTGCAAGAAGATTTACTTGACCAAGCAGAAGATGAGCCACTTGATCTGCTGGACCGACAAAAGACAAGATCAGCTCTTCGATCATCCCAGCATCTTAAAAGAAAACCAGAATCAGATGATGAACTAGAGATAGATGCTGAAGGACGACTTATTATCCCTGAAAATGAGAAGAAAGCTAAGACAGAAAGGGTGAAGTTATCTGACCCTGATTTAGATGTACATGGTCGTGCAGAGAGTCATTTGTCCAAAAATTCGCAAAATACCAAGAAGCGCAGGAAAACATCAGAGTCAGGGTGGGCTTATACTGGTAATGAATATGCGAGCAGGAAGGCTGGTGGAGACTTAAAGAGGAAGGACAAACTTGAGCCATATGCCTATTGGCCACTTGACCGGAAGATGTTGAGTCGAAGGCCAGAGCACAAGGCATCTGCAAGAAAAGGCATGGCTAGAGTGGTAAAGCTAACAAAGAACCTGGAAGGCAAGAGCGTATCTTATGCACTTTCCATAAGGGGGGCAAAGATACAGAAGGTTAAAAAGAAAGCTAATCAAACGAGAAAGAGGTAAAATTATGAAATATTTATGTTTCCACTAGGGGAGATATTACGGCAATGGGTCATTTTTGTACTCGTGCCTTGAAGTTTTGATATTAATGAAGAATGGAGTTTATCAACAAGTCTACTGAAAATGTGCGAGTGTGACTGCTGATTTTACATTGAGGAGAGGCATCTTTTTCCAATTTGCTCCGGCTTTTGTTTGGTTTGATATCGTAAGGAATCCACAAAGGCAAGAATAGGATTTTTCTATTTCTCCTTTTAGTCGCTTCTTCTGTCATTTTGAGTGCATGGCAAGGTCAGGCTGCCTGCTCATTATCAGAAATATTTTTGGCTGGTTATGTATAAATCTTTTACAGATGATATATTCTTTTTTTGTAAATATGTTCATATATATACAAGTAGACTATGTCATGGTGTCACCAATTTTTGAAAGTTGCAATTCAGTGAAGTATTCATTTGGCAAGATGACCGTGCCAATCCATACTGAACATTTTGCTTCTTTGCTTGAAACCATTGAGAACCAATTCTTGCCATTTATAAACAAGAGCTTGTTGGAAACGCAGTGTGGAATAGAAAGAACAATGTGGTAGTACTTTGATTATGGGATGTCTCTGCTAGATTCATGCCTTTCTTTTTTAAGTGGTTGGCATTTGGTTGTGGAGTTCAATGCCAAATTCGCATTTGGTTGAGAAGTCAAAGCTTCAACTATCATATGAGTAACGAATGGACTTGATATATCTGATTTTTCTTCTTGTATAGCTTCAGGCTCGACGCATTTATGGCTCAGACAAGCCAGGAGCAGCAGTATCTTTTATTAGTTTACAGGAAACAGAACCGAAGCTGTCAATTCCATCAATATTTTGTTTCCGAATTGTGAAAGATTCAACTATTGCTTTCTTCAAAATGCAGCCAAAAAATGTTGAATGATAGCAGTGAAAGGAAAGTGGTAGTTCCATATTCCATTTCTTCCTAGAGCTGATAAATCAAGAAGACGAAAAATAGAAATCCTACCAAACCTTCTTTGCAATAAAATTGAGAACCAAAAGAGACAAATCTTTAAGATCAAAATTTAGTGATACAGGTCAGGAATGATCACTTATACATGGAACCCGCTAAATGAGCACATGCACCTTTTATGACACAATTTCCTAGTTTAAATCATCTTTAAAATCCCTAGAATAATTATATGCATGAAAAGAAGGTAAAAGTCAAAACAAATTCAACAAAATTTGCAAGAGGTTCCTAGCATCCAGAAGGGGGGGGCTCATTTTTTTCTTTGTTAGATCCCCCCCAAAAGACTGTCGCTTGGCACAGGAATCATCCAATGCCTATTAAGTAACCAACAGAACTCACAAGATGCACAACATTTGATCCATTGTGCAAAGCTGCTTACATGAACTCTCAGCATCTCTTTCTAAATATTTCAAATTAAGATTGATATGGCATCCTTGCATTTCTCCTGAGATCAAGTTAAATGTATATTATGTTTGTCAGGTGTTCTACTATTGAGGATAAGATTACCGCTAAGGAACAACCAAATAGAGATGTTTATGAAAACGACTCCAAATCAACAAATACTACATTCAGTTCCGAATCACAATATACACTAAAACTATATTTACGTACCTCATTCTGGCCAAATCAAACTCCCAAAAGAAATCTACTTGTATGGAGCAAATAATATTGAAGAGTTGTGGCCTCCAAATCCAAATGAATTAGACAAAGCCACTTTGATGTCTAGTTGTTCTTTTTCTGGACCGACCAACACTTTAGCATCCTGATTTAAGGTAAAAGCATCATAAACGTGTAATAAAGTGATTCCCATTTACAAAAGAGTAATTCTTCAAACTATAGGATAGAAGTTACAGGAGCCATAAATTTAGAAACTTGCTAGCATTATCTTCTCGTACATTTTAACTACAAAATGAAAATCTAATTTTCAAAAGTTGACAAGGTACATCAAGTAATTCAAGTGACAGATAAATGAATCCAACTAGATATGCCTCCGGTACACCTAAAGTTTAATAGTTTTGTTTTAAGATTGTCATATGATGCAAGGAAAAAGCAGGCCACAAGTTCAACCAGATGGCTAATTAATGAATGCTGTTACACAACATATTCTGAGCTCTTAACCTAGAAAGTGTTCTATAGTGATAAGGAAAAAGTACCAAGCAGTAAACCATGTCAACATTGATTCCTTATAAGACATCACAATATGCTATGACAGTAGAACAACATACCACGCCATCATCTGGATTTTCAAGATTGATATTTGGATGAATCCACCCTGTCCGTATAGCCTACAACAAAACAAAGTATTATATTTAGTAGTGACTCTTTCAAACTAAAGTTATTTTAAAGTGAACAAAATGCCATTTCTACCACTTCGGACATTCATGATATTTTCTTATTCAAAGAACTCAGTGACAGATGTGATCCAAAAGATGTGACCAAGTTTCTCCAGGAAAATGAACATGACTATGAATAGGTACCTGCACAGTTGCAACAGCTTCGACAGCTCCAGCTGCTCCCAACAGATGGCCAATCATTGATTTTGTAGAGTTGACTCGTAACTGAAGGAATTGAAGAGAAGTATACATCAGAGTTGTGGAAAGACAACAGCAGGAGAAAGAAACATAATGTGATGAACTTGAAAGTAACCTCTTTGTTCTGGCCAAAACAATGAAGAAGGGCTTGATATTCCTTAAGATCTCCTGCTGGTGTGGATGTAGCATGAGCATTTATATAGTTCACATCTTCCCTAGGCACACCAGACTGAGCTAAAGCCTTCTCTATACAAAGGATGACACCAGTTCCTGCAAGCATGCCAGTTTTGAGGGTTAAACTACATTTGCATGGAAATTCAATAGTAACATCTTTGTGGAAATTTATCAACTATTTTAGTGTACATTGGAGGATCTGTATCATCCCAACTGTGATTAGTTTGCTAAGGTGCAGATACAGTTTCCATGTGCAAGAGCAGCCAAATTGGGAAAAAGATTTTAGTCTCGCATCGAAAACTACTATCTGCTTTAAATTCACCAATAACTAATTGGCAGACTTAAATCATGTTCTGCCAATTGGGCTAATGAGAACTACTTGTCATAACAAGCCACAACTTTTCACAACAATGTTTAGAATCGTAAATCAATTACCAGGCAAGGTACCTCCAGTAAATCAGTGCAACAACAATATCCTTCAATCTGACTAGGACAGTCACTCTATCATGTCATTACAAGAACAACTAAGCCTTTATCCCGCTAAGTAGGGTTGGCTCTCTATCATGTCATTACACAAAATAAAATCAACTGAGCAACTGCCTATGTGAATAAGACTCAATCAAAATTTTCAGTAAATATCAAAAAGTTTTCATATCATTTAACAATTACAAAATTATGAATCCCTCAGGCTGCATAGTGGTACTTCTTTTTGGTAATGTTACTACTTATACTTAACATTCTTTTTGACAACAAAATTCAAGTTTGCCTGAGCACTTTAATCTGACAAGGATAGCATAATCAACACTAATAAATATCAACCACTCAGCACCCTTACCTCATGGTCAAAGTGAAGAGCAATGCATAACTGGTGCACCCAAAATATGACAAGTAATAAACTAAGATGATTGCCATCAATCAACATAACTTATGGTAAGCCTAGAATCATCCTAATAATCTTAGAAATACATAATAAAAAAGATTCGCAAGTCTCAACCCGATTAGATCGAGAAGCCCATGCAGAAAAAAAAACTCAGTACAGTACCTTGTGGATGAGGCTCTGTCATATGGTAAGCGTCAGAAGTGAAGCTTCCACCCAAAAACTCTGCATAAATATTTGCTCCTCTTTTCTGTCCATTTGGGTTTTGAAAAAATTGGTAAATAAAACTAGAATGCCTTAGTCACAGGATTCTTACAAGATTAAAACTGTAACTTAGCCTTACCTTGGCATGTTCAAGTTCTTCCAGGAGTAGAACTCCAGCTCCTTCTCCCATAACAAATCCATCGCGATTCTGTTGAAAATAAAAATTGAACTTTTATTGTCTGTTCTACAGATGCCCAAATACGAAAATGCAATTGGACTCTACATGTTCACTGTTTCATCCTAGAAACATCCCGTAGAATTACTCTTGAGGCATGATCATAGGATGCATATCTTACACTTGGGAAGGACATAGTTAAACTAGAAAGAACAATCTTATTATCTGCAGTTTTCGGTCCAATAATCAAGAAATGACTCAGCACTTTGTCTCCAACAATCTACAACCAAAAATGAACACAAGATAAAAGCATTGGACATTAAAAACATTACACTGTCCCAAGGGCGCGAGGCTTTACTGGGATCGGTGTTTCTTTGAGAAAGTGCTCTACATGCCACAAAACCACCCAGGCCTGCACCAGAATTTATGACAGTGAAACTGGTAATCTTAAATTGCTAAAATAAATATAAATCTATGATAGAACAAAGAGATACCAATGGGTATGATTGCAGCATCAGAGCCTCCACAAAGCATCATATCCTGCAAGTTCTCCACAAATATAAGAAAGAGAGACAAACAGCAAGTTTTTTTTTTTTCCAATATTTGTGCATCATTTAAGATATCAAGAAAAATGTTATCCAGAGCAAAAGTTGCAAGCAAGAAGGCAACACACATACAGCTTCTCCTCTAATGATGTGATTAGCTGCATTCAATATGCAGAAGTTGCTTGTAGCACAGGCAGTAGATATTGAATAGTTTGGGCCCATCCATCCCTGTGTATAGAACAAAATAAACACTTCAAAACAGATACTCACCAGTTCAAATAATTTGTAGAGTTGCTAATAACAAGCACTACGAAGTTAAACGCACCAAATCCATGGCCAGCATAGCAGACCCCATGTTGGTAGTTGCAAAAGGTACACAAAAAGGATTCATCTTCTTGTACGAGATTCTCAAAGCTTCAATTGCATCATTGAAAACCTGGTCCATTCACAAGGAATCATAACAACGAGGAAAATTTTGTGAACAAGTTTGTGGCTATGTTGAAGAGAGTTACAAATTCAACCAATAAAAGAATCTACATCTTCTGTTTTCATTCACAAGAATAAGTGTCTAACATGGAGATGTCAGAACCCAATTACATAATTTGTGATTTTGTGTCAAAAGTTAGGTTTGAGGATGTAAAAAAAGAAAAGAGTAATAGATGTAGTAGATTAAGTGTCCATTGATTTAGCTATCTCTTCAAGTAAGGATAAGTTCGGAAGGATTCAATACTTGGAGTTTTGACTTCAGTAAGCTAGATAGAGCATGCCATGCATTACATTCCAAACTACCAGGGGTATAAATGACTATCGTGGCCTCTGTATAAAATGCTTGTGAATGACTTCTAAGTCCAATTCCAGATTAGCATGCATGCAGCTTCAGTGCCAGTGTTTGGACAAAAGTCAAACACAAAAAAACATATGAAGAAAGAAAGGTTACCTTCATCCCACCCATAGCTGAGCCAATCAACACCCCACATCGAGTTTTATCCAATTCATCCATGACATCTTCTGAAATTCCGCCATCAGCCAATGCCTTCTTCCCAGCTGTCAGCATGTATAGCATGAACTTGTCCATTCTTTTAGCCAGTTTAGGTGCGACCCAACCATCTGTTGTGAAAGACTTGATCTCTCCAGCAATTCTCTGTGTTTAAAGCACTGACATTAAATTTGAAACCATGGGCCTCCAAACAAAAGAAGAGGAATCATTAACACAACATACCGTGGGGAATTGGGAACAGTCAAAAGTCTCTATCTCACTTATTCCACTGAAGCCTTCAAGCAAATTACTGTAAAATACATCTGGATCATGACCAAGTGGAGTTTCTACACCCATCCCTGTCACAACCACTCTCCTTTGTTTGGTGGAAGGTTTCTTCTTTGGAGCAACTTCCATAACAGGTTGCACTGCTACAGAAACTACTTTACCTGAAATACTCCATGTGAGAATAATGCAATATGCATATGGAATATCAATTTAGCGACCTCCACTATACAACAATCAAAGTAGCTTAGATTGCAGAAAACCGTTTTATCAGAACCATTTCATCCTGGGAAAAGTGCATTTTATCAAAAAAGACCAAAGAATGAATTCAGGGGCTACGTCGACTCTTCCAAAAGTTAGATTTCTTCATCTTTTTCAACAACTAGCATCCGGAACCCTAAATGACAAAGTTTACCCTTTCCCCTCTACATCCTGCAACAAAGTAGGAGTATAGCTTTAACCAATGTCTTTCCGAAGATGACAAGGCCTCAGTAAGATGGATCTGGATCTTACCAGGACAACAATTGAAGGAAGTTGTTGTTACAATAAACAAAGGTCAATAACAACAAGCACCGAGATTAGCATACCTAACTGAACTCAACCTTACCCAGGACTTGTCATTGTATATGCTTCCTAAAATTTGGCTCTATTTTCCGTAAACACGTGAAATTAATTATCATTTTAATAAGGGAGTTTCACCGTGTTAACCTGGTAAGCTTTCCTGGTTCAAGTAACAAAATGCTTCCCCTTCTAAAATAAACAAGGAACTTAAGCACAAAGGAAACCAACATTTTACAAAATAAACTAATTGCACAATAATTCTGTTATGATTTTCTATAAAGCATAAAACTTTATGTGGGACAATACATGAAAGCAGCAACTGCAAAATTTTAATAAGCTGCAAGTTGACATCTGCATACTTGCGAACTAACAGCAAATGCAGTGTTCATGCATAAACAATGAAAAGCATGCCCCCCAATCATCAAGCACCAACCCACCCAAGCAACAAACATGTGAATCTCAAGTCCCCTTAATTGTACATGTTAAGTTAACAAACTAAATTAGAGGGAAAACCGTCCAACTTCACAAAGTTGGCATGGTTACTATTTTCATATGTCAATAAGACCAAAAATTTGATCAAAATTGAAGCCTGCCCGCGACTTTTTCTTAATCTGAAAAGAATGAATGCACAAGGCCTCCACCTAAATTGGGTCCAGGACGGACTAGGTGTCAAAATCCCAACCCTGCACCCAGTAATTTCTTTATAAACCGAAATCATAATAGAGCAACTCGCAGTACCACCAAAGGCGAGCCTTTTAAGTCAGGCCTAGATCGCAATCAAAATGAAAATCATAAAATCAATGATTATTCAGCCAAAAAAAAAGTACAAATTGCAAACACCCACCACAAAAGCAAAGCTATAAATAATGCCCAAATAGTTCAGGAAATCCAAAAACTGAAAAAAATTAAGATTACCAGAATGGGCAGGTAGCTTAAGCTTATCACTCCATCGTCCCAGAGGAAGAGCTCCACTATCACCAGAAAAGAATGGGGAAGAAGGAAGGGAAAACGAAGAACTAGTCCTACAGAAGTTATGGCAGGGTTCAAAAGCCAAACAAGAGCTCATGAGATTACGGATTCTAGAAAATTCAGGGGCATATTTAGACGAAATAGGAAAAGCCCTCTTCCTTTTACGAGCAGCCCATTTGGAAAATCGAGAAGACGATGAAGGATTGGAGCTTAACATAGAAATGGAAGTGGATGATTCGTTCTCACAAGCAACTGACATGCATGCCGCCATTAGCCATGAACAGACCACCGACGAAGCCATCCCTTAAGCCCCACAAACAATCCCACCAATAAAAATCCAATCTTTATATATTTCAATCCAAATTTAAGCACATATTCATATGCATGAATCAAGTACAGCAAATGGGATTGAAAAAAAAAAAAAACGCTGATAAGGAAGCTAAGATTCGGGTGGTGAAGAGAAGGGAAGGAGCATTGTTTTTGTAAACTGGCAAGTAAAATTCTGAATCTGATGAGAGTGGTGCTGAGAGAGAAGGAGAGGTGAGGTGGGGAATTGTGACGGACTATTGTCGTTTTAGTGTGTGAGTGTGTGCGTTTGGAGTTGGAGACGCCAAGTAAGATGGTCGTAAGTCATAAGATACAGTGCTGAATTGAAAATAGAAAATTAATACTTGTAAAGACGATATCAGACTTAAATTTGTTTAAATATATATATATAGATATAAAAGAAGTATAGAGTAAGGCATATGACGGTCCAATTTGGTGGACAAAATCGAGTCATCCTCTCAGCACCACGAACACTAGTTTAATACAAAAGCTGAGTTGAGAATCCCATAAGAAGAAAGAAAAGAAATTGAAGAATAGAGATAAAGAAATGGTGAATATGCCAAGTGTACACATTGTCTTTTCCATCTCTCTCTATAATCCATGTGTGTGGTTTTTGACGTTTTAGCAGAGGATGCAATCAGTGAGTAAAGTGTCCTATTTTGGGACCATTTCTTGTTTTGTCATACGAACGAACGAACAAACAGAGAATGCAATTTAGCACACTTTTGAGTAATGAAGTGCTGATTTTGATCACAAGTTTTCGTTAGTTCCAGAAATTGCAATCAGGATTGTTGCACTGCATGTTTTTGAGAATACACACAATGACACAAACTAACCAACCAATTCTGCAATCCCTTTTCCCATCATGGCTTCATTCACTAGTATTATGATTAAAAAGCTAATTTAATAATTCAAACTTTTCATTTTGAGGAAAACTCACGTAAGACGTAATGTATTTTAAAAATAATAATAAATTATAATTATAATTTTAACGGTCATTAATTACGTATTATATATGATAATGTCTTAACATGATTTTTCTCTTCCATTTTTTATGTTGAGATGGTTTCTATCCAATTCCAAAGGTGCAAAAATAAAACCATTACATTCATTAATTCAATAAAATTAGAATTGGTTCTTCTTCCCCCCAAAACATAAATTCTGAATCATGTCATTGTTCTATATTAATATATATAATAGAAGTTTAGTAAAGGGATGATTATGCAAAGTAAAGTTGAATCCAGTAAACATCATCCCTTTCCCTCCTTAGTCTCCATCATTATTTATCCTAAGCCAAAAAAAACTGCAAAACAAACAATGAAGAGTGAAGGGAATACCGAATACCCTCAACCCTGCTTTCTATAGTCTCCATAGTTATGTATCCAAACCCTCCCCCCGGGAATACCTTGAATTTAGGTACGTTTGGAAACCCAACTTGACGTTAATTTAATGCGGTAGTAGAACCAACTTTTGACTTAAGCTTGGCCCATGAATCACGGTATCTAATTCATAATTGATGCAATGATGATGATTGACGGGATCGGGAATACCATACCAATACCATTGATATGGCTAACTGGGAGTTTATTTCTGAGACTCCCCATGCCCTCCTTTTTCAAGCAAACTCCACTTGAAGATGGAGACATTTATCACGATCGATCGATGAGGATTTAGTTGGTTGAATTTTGCAAAACAAACACACAAGATATGGACATCCATCCATAATGATGCCTGTAGTGTGCATGCAAATGCAAATCAATTCATAATTTATCTCCCCATTAGGTTGATGTGATGAACGAGTCACTTTAGGTAGCGTTGTGCATGTATTTGTGCATGTGTGTACGTGCAAAAACTGTAGTGATATATTCCAAAAACTTGTCATTTTTCAACATGCATGCTTAATTTGTTTGCCAAAGGGATGAGCGTAGATTTTTTTATATTTTATTTATTAATTTGCTACTTAATCGGATCATAATATTCAAAGAGAACGTCAACAGGGCTTATTAATGGCAATCAATGCAATATGCAATCATCCCTTCAATTTTTTACTATCATTTATTTTTTGTTCATTTTTTATCGACATATTTGAATAATCTTTTTACCAAAACTAATTAACCATTAAGTTTAACTGCTTTAACTTCAATTTCAAGAACCATAAAAGAATAAGGAGCAAAATTCTAAACTCTGAAAACATTTTTCTTCAACAAATCTAACATTAATTAAGAGAGTATTTGAGCTTTTTAATTATGTGTGGCGTCTAGCAGCCTCTTCCCTCTAGTTTGGACCACACCCTTCATCACATCATCCCTTCACTACTTCAATTCAGTGGCTTGACTTGATAGACGTTTTTGTGTGTATTCATTCTGAATTTTGGTGCAGGAGAAACTGAACATATCCAATTCCAAAGTATATAAACTGTTTGAACAATAAAAAATTCTACAAGGGCATTTTTAAATATTTTTTACACAAACGTTGAGACCAACACAGCTTGGATAGAGAGAGTTTCCAGACTTGCAGTGCTTCTTGTTTTGTAATGGGTTTGTTCCAAAACAAATAAAATTGCTCTCTGTTCAACCAGTCCACACCATCTCAATGTTGTCTTTTTAACCTGAATATTTCTGAGAACTAATAAATGATCGAAAAAGTTTTAAAATAATCAAAATATGCAGCTGCAGTACTAGTAGTAGTAACTAGTTGCCCACATCTTTGTGTTTGTTCTGGTTTTATACAGTTAAATAAATAAAAGAACTCCCCCATGAACGTGGGGTATAGCTGCACATGAACGATTCTGATTGCCTGCATACATCAACAGGTTCTTGGAGCTTAGTCAGTGCTATTTCTACATTCCATGGTCACCCTCAAAATTGGGTCTGCTCATATGTATTCAAGTTAGGCCAATTTGTGATTAATTTAAGCCTTTCTTATGTTTCATTTATTAAGTTGAAAAAATATTTAAAACCCAATTTTAAGCCAAGATATTGAAGTTATAGAAGATTAAGTTGTGTTATGCAAGTTTTTTTTTTGATGTTTTTTTCTCATGAAGAATGAGAACGTTAGGGTGAATATGTTCACGTACTAGATTGAATAACATAAATAATTAATGCATTATAAAGAATGTAAGTGTAGTCTTTGTTGATAGAGCGCTGAAAATGTGGTTTGAACTTGTGCACATAAAAGTTTTAGATGCACGAGTGAAAAATAGAGAAATATTAATTCAAATCAAAAGAAGAAATAAGAAATTTAAGAAAAGAAACGATAAAAAAAAAAGATATGATATAATTAAATATAAATAAAAACAAGGGTATAAATAAAATAGGATGTTGAAGTATGACATGTGATAGATAAAGGGTTAGTCATTTATGATGAATTATGAATGTTAATTATGAATCAATATATCTTCAAATTTAGTGTTGGTTAAGCTGTGGCCTATTTATCTCATTAAGTCTCTTGTACCGGAACAAATGGACGTAAACTATTGAATAAAAAATGCTTTAGCCAATAGTAATAACTTGAGACTTGAGAGCAAGGGAAGTCCACATTAAATTCACCAACTCAATCTACAGGTAATTAATATACCCAAAAAAAAAATCATTCTTGAAATGCATGAATTTGCAAACAAGAACAGGCTTTGATGTGAGTAGGGGATATTCGTTAACCTTTCAGGTTGGATTCTAAGCATTTCTTGTTTTTCCCAGATTGGCGTTAGTCTTGCTATCAACAAGGGTTGATGCAAAATATATTAAAGGAGCGATCTCTCAATTTACTAACCCAAATTTAATATTCCAGCAATGGAAATCTTGGGCGGCTATGCTATGTTATGAGTTCAGATCTTCTGTCTAATATTTATTATGTCCTATTCTGTCTAACGTTTAAAATTACGCAGTTTCATTAAAAGTAGGGATTAAATGCATAAATATTATTAAAATTACGTTAAAATTATTAAACCCTAACCAAGACATTAGTGAATCCTACAACATTGTAGTTTTAATTAAGACAAAAAAAAGTGACAAAATTTTAAACAGAAGATACCGTGTCCTATACTTGCAAAGAATCCAAACCAAACATGTCAGTTTCTAAATTTATGATGTCGTGCCAACTTATAGTATCTAACATTTATTTCTATAAAGGATGGCATCAAGACACGGTAATAATGCACATTGCATGCCTACTCGTGTTATGCATTCCTGAAAATTGAGTATAGGCTGCTCAACTTTGAACTTTATGGTGTTTTGTAGTCTCTCCAACTCCTAACTAACGAGAGAATTCAGGGAAAAAAATGGTCATTTAATGCAGTTGCGTACTTACGTTACGCATTCCTGAGATAAATTTAGGCCGAAATTTATGGTATTGATGGTGTACTTTTAACTGACAAGCATTCAGCAAAAACAAAAATGGTCATTTAATGCAATTGCCTACTTATGTTAGGCTGAACTGATAAACGTTGTTTTCTCCAACTCCTAACAAAAAAATTCAGCACAATGGTCATTTCTTATTAATGCGCCAGACACGTATCAATGACAATGAGTTTCAAAGAAATTACCAAGCCAAGTTGGCCGAGGTCTAAGGGCAGACAGGATGGGTTATATAGGCATATTTGGATAATGATACCCTACAAGGGAAAGTTCAACAGGCCACAGCCAGCCCAATATCATCCTACTGCTCCCCACAATCAGACATGGTACATGGATCATAACCTCAAGAACTTCCAAGTTTCATGTACAATCAAACCTTTAGAACTTGAAAGTTACATAAAGGCTTGTCAACAACTGTAAAGAGTAAAATGGCAACTTTGCAGACATGCAACCCTTGGGAGGGGGAGGGGGATTTCATACCCTCCAAGTATAATGAACGGCCAATCCATTTCTAAATGGATTCTTTCTCTGGTTGTGCTTTTTATTTCAGGAAGATGAGACATCCACATGAAGCCAAAACAAAGGACTAATGTCCTGAAAGTTACTAGGGGCTAATTTTTATTTTTTACCAATTCAAGCTACATCTCAAATTTTGGTTGTGGTTATTTAGACGAATTTTACATTCAGGACATGAAGTTGGATGATTCAAAACAACAATTTGCCGGTAGATGGCTGGGGTTGAACCACTGCCAAACAAACAAACAATAATTAGCTGTATTACTTTAGCAAGAAAAGAAATGTAGCTGCATTCCCTTTTGTAAACAAAAAAAAACAAAAAGTATAAATTTTCTGATACAACCTTTCATTTCAGTGGTGTCTAATTCCAGTATTATGCATATCCAGTAACTCATCTCAAAAGACAAATTTTCTACAGGAAAACATCACAGAACAGGACTAAGTGAATTAGAATAAAATCTTTCTATACTACTAGAGCTTTTTGCATCAACTCCCTCAATCTGTATGCTCTGATGTTTGTGGGTGTTGCCCTTCTATCAAGGTTTGAACTCTCTGCAACCAATTCAGATAATTGCTTCATCAAATGTGAGAGGAGCAAATGCCTATTTAATTGGACGAAATGAATTTTTTCAAGCATATCCAGTAACCAACAAAAAAAAACAAAAAAGGGGAAGAAAACTTAAATTCCTACTACCTTCACTGAACTGCCAACCTCCTCTAGCTTTTGCAAAATTACCAACTCAGGAATATGAGAAGAAGAACCATGCCTGAGAGGTTTTGGTGAGGACACCTGTAGATCCCAAAAAAGAGGTTGTGAGGGAGACAGACAAAAAGCATAAATCAGTAACAGTCAAGATCATTAGTCAATATAGGCAATCACTAGAAGAGCTTCAAGAGCTGGCATACTGAAGCAGCTGATGAATGTGTTAGCACTAGATTTGGTGAACCCTCAACAACCGAAGCTTGTCTCGACAATGCCTGATTTTTCATATTGGACAGACGCATCAGAACAGCCTGGAGAAGAACCAAGAAACCAATGTAACTAGCACTGATCTGTGCAGAATAGTTATTCGTGGAAATAGTAAACAAAAATCGAAGAAAACCTTCCTAAAAGCCAGAGGATTTGCAATTCCTTGGATTTGGACATCATCACTAGCTGGCCTTCTCACACCGATATTCTCAATTCTTATGGAGTAGACACCAAACTTGGACTGCAGATATCCTGACAGTATCTCAAGGTTGTCAATAATGTGCGGAGAAGAACAGCCTAGCATGATCAAATCCAGAATGATGCTACAACTAGCATTTTCCCTTTCCTAAGAGAAGAACAGCAGTTCCACATTGTGTAATACTTTGTGGATAGGAAACAGATTTCAGACATGGAATGAATTCTTCAAATCAATCTAGAACTCTTCCAAATTCCAATCAGTAAAATAATAATATTTGAGTTACTTCTCAGAGATATTTAGCTAATTAATCTCCAACTGCCCACCATAAATTGGAACCATTGCTTCTGCTTAGAACAAAGAGTTCATAATTGTCCTTTATGATTATAGGCAGTCAGGAACGCGAAAGTCGAATTTAAAAGAATAACCACTCTGTAAGTCAAACCAATGGAATGATGCTTTTACCATCCTCTAAGCTCAATAAAACAAAAAATTGAATGCTGGTCTATACTAAACATTTGCAAGTAATACCTTCATCAAGTTTCCATCTTTCAATCATTATAAGGCAACCATCTTGAAATAAAAACCGAATATAATGCAAAAGGGTGGATGCTTTAACCATCCACTCCACTCAATAAAAACAAAGAATGAATGATGGCCTAGACTAAACATTCCCAAGTAATATCCTTTATCAAGTTGTCGTCTTTCAATCACTCGAAGCACCATGCTGAAGTGAAAATACATCCCCAATTCAATCTAATGCATTACGAAGAAAGTGAAAAAAAGAAATCAAAGGTAACAATATAGGCTAATAATACGAACAACTTATATATTTGTTAATGCAGCAATTAGAAGCTACAAACAAATTATCATACCTTGTTCAATCACAATGTCAGCAACTGAAGGCAAAACAATATGCTTCTCTTTTTTCAAAAACCCAAAACAAGGAAATGGCACTAGCTTTGTCACCTAAGCCAAAACAAAGATTATTCAATAATTAACAAAAATGTCAAAATTCTAAACCCCTTTTAACCAAACCACTCATTGAAATAGAAAGAACCCATATATCACAACATTCTAAAATTTTGATTTAAATTAAAAAAAAGATCAATACTTTGTAGACAATGGCATTAGGAGTAACATAAAGCTTTCTGGAACGAAAGTCTTTAAGCAAAATATGTCTCCGTATTGGCAAATAAAGGAGCATAATAAGCCCAATTCCCCATGCCAATACTAACAGCAATGAGTACAGCACCCACTCCGCTGTTTGGTAATTTACGAAATTCTCTTCGGCTTCCTGAAACGACGCCGTGTAAAGAACCGGTTCTTCCTCATCGATATTATTAGTATATTCAGTCTCGTCGGCCGGCTGGGAATTGCCCACTAATAATCCCTGCTCTAAACGGTCTATTTCAGCTCCGCCATTCATTACGTCTTCCATCTAAAAAGATCAAGAAAATATAAATGAAAACGATAAGATAAAACAAACCCTGATCAAAAATCAATAATTTCAACGTAAAGACCGAATATATGCATGAATTCATTAACAAAATGCAAGAAATGTAAGAAAAAATTTGGAAATAAACAAAAAAAAAATCTTACTTTAGCAGCAATTCATAGATTGGGGTTGTGTCGGGGACTCGGAGGGTTTGGCGGGAGAGAGATGAGTAGTGAGGACAGTGAGTGAGCTCCTAATGGTTCGTAACGTTCGTTGTCTTAAATGGGAGGAGTTTGGAATTTTGGTGATGGGCTCAGTTATAAACCGCACAAAACATAGACTAAATTTCATTGCATGCCTATATTTAGAATGATCCAATAATAGTGTCATTTCACTAAAATCAACACAGTAACGTTTATTTATATTTTAATTTTTAAATTTGATGATATTTATATTTTTAGTTATAACTTTAATGAAACTATATTATTTTACACATTAAATAAAATACTAAATTATAATTTTAAACAGATTATCCGACATCATATATCTTTTATAAAACTTATGTTCCACACTCTGGATCATTTGTGAGGGTACATGTTTCACTTAAAATATTTTATACAAATGCACAATAATAGTTGTTAATCATTACTCGTTTATATTTTTAATAAAAAGATATGTGACACATTTATATAAAATGTTATCGGGATTAAAATAGTAAGCGTCACACACGAGATCCTTCGAGAAACATATGCTTTAAATTTAAGGTCGGGTTTGATTTCTGCCCATGTAATTTGAATTTGATGACTAGTAGCCTAAGGACATAGCTAGAAAAATCAAAGAACCATACAAAAATTGAAATAAAAAGGGAAATCACCATGGTTATAGCATTTGATAGTCAACGTTGATATATGGGCGTGGAAAGAGGGATTTCTTAAAAAAAGCCCAACGCTCGTTGGATTGGCTCATTTAACTCCAGACAGAGAAAGCCCAACAATACCAAACGATGTCGTTTGGCTTAAACCCTAGCCTTTTTCAAAATTTACCAAATGCCCTGAACGAATTGAATTAAAACAAAAAAATAAAATAAAATAAAATAAAAATCCCAGAGGAAGAAGAACAAGAAGACGAAGAAGTAGCTCAGCGTTTTGCAGAAAGGAAAGCATTAATGGAGGAAAAGAAGAAGAAAAACACAGACGCAGACGATCCCAAAAACACTTCTTCAGAGGTGTTCGCTTCTTGCTCTTTCTCCAGCCTCGGTCTTGACCCAAACTTATGCGACCAGCTCAAAGGTTTTTTCTTTTTTTTCTTTGTTTGGGTCCCTTAAAGTTTGCATTTTTTTTTCGCATTCAACTGAAATTGGAGTGGCGATTACAATTCACAATGTTAAAAAAACTATTTTTCATTTGTGTGACAGAAAGACTCGGTTTTGAGGTTCCGACATTGATCCAAGCTCAGGCAATCCCTGTTATTATTTCAGGCCGACACGTGTATTTCTCTTTTCCTATGATTCTTCAGTAGTTTTTTTTTTTTTAATAATTTTTTTGTGTTTGTTAATTTATATTGGTGGGAAATGTTTAGGTTGGTGAATGCGGCAACTGGGACTGGGAAAACTTTGGCTTACTTAGCTCCAGTTATTCATCACTTGCATAAGTATCATCCCAAGATTGAGAGGTCTGATGGCACTTTTGGTGAGTGTTTTTCATATTCTATCGATGCACTTTTCCATTCAAAATGATGGGTTCTCGTTTTCTTTTTACTTGTTGGTTTTGAAGAAATGGAACCCATCATGCAATCTTTGAATATTCTGTTAAAGTTGTTGCCTTTTGAACACTAGCACCTGTTATTAAGAGGCTTATTTTGCCTGTGCATCCTGTTATTGTTACTTTCGTTCTCTTTTTCTCTTTCTCCTTCCCTTTTGGGTTTGAAGATGTTAACTTTAACTGATTTATTTATCATAGCGTTGGTTCTTCTGCCAACACGTGAATTGTGCATTCAGGTACATGAAATCTTGCAGAAGATATTGCACCGTTTTCATTGGATTGTTCCTGGATGTATTATGGGGGGAGAAAATAGGTCAAAAGAGAAAGCCAGGTTGCGCAAAGGTAGACATTTTCATGCGAACGACTTTTATATGATACAATTCCTCAGTTCTCAACCTTCAAAATGTCCTTAATTTCCTTCAATTAGATTTCCTAGCTCCTGTCAGACCTAACACTTAAGACTGTATTATGTTCCACTACATATTTGAATGGGTATATGACATGAATGCGGTGACAATTTGTTTTAATTCTGTAGAGCATAGAGTTTTATAAATTTGTTACTGTTAGAGATTTCATAATGTTGATCCAAAATTTTAGAATCACTAGCTATAATAAAATGCTATCAGAAGATTTTTTGAAAGTTTTCATGAATTCTCTGTTTGATGTTGCTACCATATGGTATATTTGAGATACTTCTCTTGCTCCCAGACCTGTTTTATATACTTGAACTTCAAAACTATTTGTGAAAGCCTACTTTTGTCTTTCAGGTATATCCATCCTTGTTGCAACTCCTGGACGACTTTTAGATCACTTAAGAAATACATCATCTTTTCTGTACACTAATTTGCGCTGGATAATCTTTGATGAAGCAGATAGGTATTGTCTACAATTTATCATCATTATTTTTTTTTTGCGTTGAACCCGTTCCACATTCAATCTTTTGTATTCGTCCAGCACTGTACTTATACACATTACAGAATTCTGGAATTAGGGTTTGGCAAAGACATGGAAGAGATACTTAACATTTTGGGTTCAAGGCAAGGGAGACCTGTAGCCAATGATGATTCAACTTCTAGGTTTTCTCATTTCTCGAGGCAGCATCTTCTTTTGTCAGCTACATTGAATGAAAAAGTTAACCATCTTGCCAAAATTACTTTAGAAAGTCCTGTTCTGATTGGTCTTGATGACAAGAAGATGCAAATCAATCCATGCCATCAGCCTACGGGGAGTGTGGAATCTGACATGGACAATAAAATAGGAAACTATGGTAAAACACTGTCTTCTTCAGATAAGGAATATAAACTTCCATCTCAATTATCCCAGAGTTATATACGAGGTACGCGAAAAAGATATTCTCAAATCCTTATGCGTGACCACAGTCCATAGGACTATTGTTGATGTTCAAATTCACTTATCTCTACAGTACCCTGTGGTTCTCGACTGGTAGTGCTGCTTTCCATTCTAAAAGATCTTTTTGAGAGGGAAGCTTCACAAAAGGTAAGGCGATTGTTTGGTCATTCGCTTTTATTGCTGTCTAACATTTCTGTCTTGGCATGCATTTCTCTGATTTTGCTTGAGTTTCAAATACAGTTGGCCTTGTTTTATCTTGACAATCTGTGAAATAATCTGATGAGATTTAGAAGTCACCGTGAATCGTGTTTTTGGCATGGCTTTGAACTGTAGACACATTTCAGTCACACCTCTCACTGTCCTTCTTGTGTTTTCGTCAAGCTGTGTGATGTTTATTTTCATTGTTTATTTTTCACCTATCACGTTCCTTTCTGCCTGTTCCTCGTTATTGTATTACTAAAATTACTCGAGAGGGTGTGTAAACTTTCTCTCTTCTCATTTCCCTGACACGTGTATTAGTTTTAGTTATTGCTTCATTAATAATTTACATAATGAAGGATGCGAGTATCACTCCCTCACTTTTTCACAGATTGTGGTATTCTTTTCAACATGTGATGCTGTGGATTTTCATTATTCACTTGTGACTGACTTCCAATGGTCTCCAAATTCACAATCAGAAGCAGAATCCAGACAGAAGTTTTTGAGATGCAAACTTTTCCGGTCACATGGAAAAATGAAAAATGAGGACCGAAGGAATACATTCCAGGCCTTTAAAACTGAAAAATGTGCTCTACTCTTGTCTACAGATGTTTCTGCTAGGGGTCTGGATTTTCCTCAAGTTAGGTGCATTATACAATATGATTCTCCTGGAGAATCAACAGAATATGTGCACAGGTATATCGTTTCTGCATTCTTTTCTAGTACTCTTAACCTGAAGTTTTAGTCGTCTTCTACCTATTCATCAGGTTTTAGGACATTATCAATATCTCTTTGACTTCATTGTGAATATTGCTTGGGAAGAATTGCTGATACTAATAATTTTCTATATCTGTTGGCCTTCACTCTGACCCGTACTTTTGGAAGAATTGGTAGTACAAATAGTTCAATTAAACACTTTTCAGTTCATTTTTTCTTTTCTTTTATTGTATTTGTGTGGGTGTGGAAGGGCCTTTAGTCTTTTATACTATAAACAGCATTGGATATCATAAATTCAAATATTATTTAAAATTTGGATCTTCATGAAATTATAAATCTAAAAATATTGCATTTTAATTAATTATTTGTGCCTGATGTCCTTGTTGACCCTGTTGTCATGATTATGAATTCTTTTGCATGGAGACTAACTAATGCAGAAAGGCAAGCAAACATGCTTATAACCTTGATATTCAGAGTGCCTTTGGGGGTTTGATACACTTTTAATTCCTGAATGTAGGGTTGGAAGAACTGCCCGCTTGGGTGAGAAGGGTGAATCTCTATTGTTTTTACAACCAGCAGAGATTGAATACCTGCAAGATCTGGGGAAACATGGGGTTACGCTGAGAGAGTATCCCATCGTCAAATTGTTGAATGGCTTCTCCTTGCATGGTCTCAAAAGCCATGTGAAAAAGTTTGTTTCAATAGAGATGCACCCCTGGGTTCTTTCCTTCCAGAAGGCTCTAGAAACGTTTACTTCAACGGCGGTAATGTCTCTGTTGTGTTAATTTGTTTTAAGCTGTGAATCTCCAAATTTTTTATTTGCTGTGTTTCTGCATTTAAATTACTCAGTTGTTCTGGAAAGGGAAGTTGCAAATGACATTTTAGAATTTTTTGTTGAATTTACAATTCTTCTATTTGTTTTGTTTCCGCAGAATTTAACTTGATTATCTGTCTTATTATTGCCAGCCAAGGATGAAGAAACTGGCTAAGGATGCATTTTGGTCTTGGGTTAAAGCATACGCAGCCCATCGTGGTGAGCTGAAAGGGATTTTTATGGTGAAGAAACTTCATCTGGGACATGTGGCAAAAAGTTTTGCATTAAAGGAACAACCCTCTTTGATTAATAGTAAATCAAGTCAAAAGCAATTGAAAAAGAGGAAGAGAGATGAGAAACATCAAGGATTCTCAAAGAAGTTGAGGTTTGTTCATAAATCATGAAACTCCGCCTACCAGCAAGCCATGTGCTCTTCATTTGAATGTGCTAAGGAGGTCAGATCTTCAACTGCAAAGCGATTTCACACAGATAAAAGAAACAATGGCTCCTTGCCCCGTGGGGTTTCCACCATACGCGGTCGAAGTGTGCGATGGAGAACAATCCAAAAGAAGCTTTTGAAGGACTCCTTTGGTTGGCTATGATGTTGTTTTTGGTTCAGTTTTAAGCTTTACAGGAAAAGTATACTATAGTCAATAGTACGTGTAATCTTGATTGTTTTTGGCAAATATTAAGTTCTAATTTAAGGGCAAATTATAGCTTAGCATTCTCATTTGACACATTTTTGAACCTTGATTATCATGATTCATGAGCAAATTCAATCAGATTCTTGTTTTTGCATAATTCAAGCAGTCAGTCATATTTGGACAAGATGTTGAAAATGTGTCATTAACTGTGTAAAATTGGGAAGTCCATAAGAAGAACTTAGTTGGAAATTTCAACGTTGGCAACCATTGAATGATGCTTAGATTGAGTACAACCTAAGAAGGAATATGCGAACTGTGAAGGGCATGGTGTGCGCTACCTCCACGCAGTGGAATGTGGATCAACATTCACAATCCCAAATAAAAAAAAAACCATTCCTGAAATTGTGGGCCTTAATTATAGTTAGGGACTTTTGGGCTTTGATAAGGCCTCTTAGCCTCAACTAGTCAACCTCTCCCGGTCACTTTTCAAACAAAAACAAGCGTGGGCCTTCATGGGACCCATTTAAAGTTGTGAGGTGAGCAGAGTCCACAAGAACAAAGCTGAGGTATGAAATCTCCCACGTCAGGTGAGTTTAGCATCTCTTGTAGGCCCAAGACAGAGACATGTTGAATTGTAAGGGGTGGGCCCAATGTGCATTTATTTTGGAGAGCAATGAAGTCATGAATTTGGCCCACCTCAGGGCCTTAATGGGCTTTCCAAGATGATAAAGATGAGGAAAGAGTCTCCCACAGTGATCATTGTTTTTTCATCAATTTGTTGCAAATTTTAATTAATTCAACCGCCATTTGGAAGGTAATTCTTATATGCCCATATATTAGCTAAACCTATTTTAAAGTACGTTTGAACATTTCTTTGTATTGAATTTGAATATTTTATTACACAATTGGTGTATATGATCCAATCAAAATAATATACCAAAGAATGATAACATTGATTGTGCAATCAAAACCCCTTTTATAGCTTATTTTGACACAAGAGGAAAACTCTTGTTTGTGAAATCGATTTATATATAAAATGTGGTTCTAATTTTTTATTACTTCTATTACGTTGAAATTCCGACTAACTCGCATTTGTATATATGAACCCGTTTCACAAGATACTATACTAAAGAAAAGAAAAGGAAAGGAAAATGAATTGAGAATGCAAACCAAATTAATCAGGGCGGTGCTTTCAGCATAGTTATTTTAGGGTGGCAGCTGGCAGATGGGGTTGTGGAAGAGAATTTTATTAGAAAAGGTTAAGGATTCATTTGTTTTGAATTTTTAATTGTTTGGAAAATAGTACTAAGCATATATAGGCAATGACGACTCTCACGTGGGATGACAACAATAGCACATTAATATGAAGTGGAGTAATAAGAGAAGAAGAAGAAGAAGAATGATGAATTTATCAAAAACAACTGGGAGATGGAATTATTTGCAATTTATGGCAGTGTCGGTGTTAAATGCATTCATTGTTTGCTTACTCTACCAGACATGCATATATGCAGCCGACTTTTCCATGGAAAAAAAAAAAAAAAAACACCAACAGATGGAGTTAAATAATGAAGGTTTGACAGACAGACAATCCACATTCCATATTCCATATATTAATATGTGAGGTTCCTGGTTGTAACTTGTAAGGTAGCGCTGTTGTTAAGGAAAGAAATTTAAAGAAGATCAATAAAGGAGTACTGAAGATGAACAGCATATATATATATATATATATATATTTGCATTTTCTGCATGCAGTCCCTCAATTATTTATTGCTGTGAATTCTTGTTTTTCTGTTTCCCTCCTTTCCAAATTCCACACTGTTTCTTGTATTGATTTTTTTGTACCTGTTTTGTACCTACGTTGTCTACTCATCCTATAATCAAAATTAAATTGTAAGCATAATTAATGAAGCTAGCCCAAGAAGATGTTTCAGTTTTCCAAGCAAAGGTTTGCCAGTTAGAATAGTATTGTCTGTGCAGTTAAGTCTGCATACAACTTTCAATTCAATTCAATTCAATGGTTGGTTAGATTAGCAAAGTTTTCCTAATTAATCTCTCTCCAGCTACTACTAATGATCGATATACCCTGTCAGGAGTTGCCAGAGATGCTGCTCAATTATTCAGTTTAAAGTGCGCAATATTATTTAAAGGATTATCTCCAATGCTTCTTCCAGTGCAAATCATCTTGTACTCATCTCCATTGATTGACCTCTACTTTTTCCATCAAGCTGAATAGTTGGATTACATCCCCAAATGGATCTTTTGTTAAATTATGTGTTGGTTTCATTTTATAGATAAACGCCACGAGTTTTTAACATTTATTCTTTAAAGTTTACTAATCACTTGACATGGTTTTAGTTAAACACACATAGCGTATATTTATAAAATAAAACATAAGATTCGAAGTGATTACTTGGCCGAAATCTTGAGCTTACATATGCAAATTAAAGAAAGAATTCCAGTGATATATAGAATTGATTTTGTACAGTAAAAGGTCACTATAAATCATCACTAATGAAGATGCTGATGACAATCAATGTTGTATCTTTTTTCCAACTCATAAGGAAAACAACACAACATATTGAAGTACTTCCTGTATGAATCTTTTTCCCAACTGATCACGAAGAGAACAACACAACAATATTGAACTATAATACATGTAACTTTCTTAGGGTGTAATAACTCAAAAACAATGAAATATGTAGAAAATCACATGACAATGGGGTCAAGGAATTACTCGCACTCAAACAACTTTCAATCAACTTCATATGTAAGCCAATCTTTCGTATAGATTTATGGGCTCAAGTTGAAGGGGGGAGCAGAGTGGAAGATGATTGATTGAACCCCACTTTATAATGTTGCTATTAAATTTACATGTCCCACGTATCAAACATATCATAGCTTTTATTTCCTCTCTGGATAACACCCAAAGAAAAAAAAAAAAAACATTCAACTTCCCAGCTATGAACTAGCTAAGAGATATTGTTGAATCACCTGGATGTTGACCTCAGTGCATGCATGATGCATGGCTCCATTCCTTTTATTATTATCAACCGTACCTTCTCATCTCCGTGTGTGTGTGTGTGTGTGCGTGTAAAATCATGGACACACTCATACGAGCATATCAGCTGATCAATAGTGTAAAATTTAGTCTCTGCAAAATATATATATGTAGATATCGATCCTTTTGTTTGCCGACCCTACTTGCCTTTTTGTTTCACTCGTCTTACTATCTTTGGTGGAGTGATCATCATCCAAGACTATTTTGAATCACTCACTGCCACTCAATCGAATTAATCTATAACTGCGTTTGTCAAGTATTTGTTCCCACGAATGTTCTGATTAGTGTTGAATCAACAGTTCTTGTATATTCTAGGAGACAAACTTAGCAGGACAACATTAAACGTATATGAAATAGGAAAAGAAGATGATCATACCATTTCTTTCGGCTCGATGGTTTAGTGTGGAGTTGTGCGAATAATAGTTGTCTTTTTCACTGTGAGAATGAGATTTTGATTTATGAACCTCGATTATGGCAAAGAGTATGACAATCTCCATCCACGAACTATTTGAATAATTCGTTATTTATTATACACACCATCCATACATGAATAATTTTGTTGACATATCATCCCATTTGATGGAAATCATTGAAATCTCTGCATAGTTGATTCCCCAAACTGGCAACTTCATTGAACTTGTGGTTGACATTGAAAAATGTTGAATTCAGTAAAATTCTACCACCCCTTTTCCTCATACTGTCCTACATGCTGATGCTGCAATTATAATCAAAACCTTAGTACAGTACGTAGCAGTGTGATTTATAAACTGGGACCTTCGCCATTTTTGATTGGATTCATTCAATGGGGTTTTGTAGGGCCTATGATGTTTTAAGTTTTAACAGCGAGCGGATTAATAGGAGGGATGTGTGTGTCTCGTCGTTGTCTTCAAATATACGAGCAGAAATTGGTACATTTGTATGAATTTAATCAAAGACTGTCGAAATTTAAGGCACTGGCTAACAGAAAAAGAATAATCTCTGATGATTAGCTTGTTAATTAACTGTACTATAAAGGCACTTCATTCGAAAAGATCCCAAAAATGATCATTTCAGCTTTTCTTGCTTTACTTTCTTGATTCTTCTCTGTCTAAAACTTTACAAAATTCCTTTTTGAAATTTAATAAATGCTCGCTCATGACCATTTGTGCACCTAACCCGTTATCATTCAATTAACATGTCAAGCACCATTGGCAACTTTTATTAATAACTTTCTGCACTCTCTAGATCTGCAAAGATTAATGACATTATTTCTGATCATTGTAATAATGCTGGCTTTGGAAGAAAGAAACATATAACCAATTAATTCAACCATTGTTTTTGAGATAGAAAGTGTACTAGTGCCGAAAAGTTGCACTAACAAATTTTATGGAAAATAAAATATTCTTCATATAGAGATCATGTAATGAGTAATCATTTTTTTTAGTTAAAAATGATAATTCATTAAAATTGAAAATAATTTACAAGTACACAGCTAATTAGCTGAAATTGAGATTGAGTGCACTGAGTTAAGTATTAACTTGTAACTGAGTGTAATACATACAAACACATCATCAAAGGACTATAACTTCATATATGTTTGAATGGTACAAAAAGAAATTAAAAACAACCCCTACAAATTTTCATTTGATCAAAAGTTAAAACTGGATTATGTTTTCCTCTCTAACACAACTAAAACACGATTAATTTCTTCTTCCTAGTAACAGAGTTTCAACAGGAGTGATCATTAAGCCTTAAATCTTTCAGGTCAATGCTTTTTGAGGGAGAAAAAAGTTTTCTTTTTGAAGTGGCAAAATGCTGAATGTTTGCATTTCATAATCTGGCTATGGTTGGCAATTGTAGATTATTGCTTCGTTTTCTTTCTGTGCATACAAAAAAATTTCTCTTTTAGAAAGTGATATATGGAGGGAGGAAGCCTTTAACCGAAATGAGGAAGAGGAAAGGACATTATCGCATGTATTGAGTAAGCATTAGTTGAGTCTTGTCTACTTTTATCATTTTTCAACGTGCCGTTAGTTCTGCTTTATCATTGATTAATTAAGCACGAAAAAACTTTATCATCATCCTTTTTTTTTCTTATTCTTTCAAACACCATGCGTATGAATGATCATCATGCTTTGAAGATAGCAATCCCACAAGAAAATTACAAGTATAACAAAAGCCCACATGGATTCATCTACTGAGCAACCATGATCAGTATTGTGATGTGATATGCATATATATAATAATGATACAGTTTATAAAGATTCCTGAATCCTGAGGTGCCCCTTTCACCCCCAAGAAGCCCACATGGATTTTGCATGCAAAGTACAAAGAAAAAACAAGAAAATTACAGCGCCATATATACATGGACTGATGAGCTGAATTATTTAGGCTGCATTGGAATCTCACAGTTTTCAATAATCTAACCCTGGAAAAATGAAGTTGTTGTTGGTGCTTGGTGGGTTAAGTTAGTCAGTTTAACCTTGTAGGAAAAAAAAAAACAGTGTAAAATAGACTCGCCTATAGTAACTTAGGCTAGAAAAGCATCAAGAAGTACGATCTTTTTCCCTCAAAAACGTTAAAGAATTTATAAAACTATGCCGTCGAGCAGCTCATCGCTCGTGCACTACACCAAAGTAAACAGTGAATAAAGAAATTCCGTATTCCGTACAAATAGGCAAATGTCAGCTGAGCCCAGAGAGAAGAGTATCTTTTTTTTTTTTTTTTTATTGCGGGGGACTTCAGGACTTGGGGGCAGGCAATGGCCAACTGAGGGTAGACCATATATAGCCACACGATTTGACAAAAAGAAGTTGAAATTTAACCTTTCATCCTGGTCGGAGTAAGATGGTAGTTGAACCGACAAAAGCTGCAGGGTTTCACATGGTTTATTGTCTGGAGAAGGAAGAAAGGAAGACTGAAGAGATATATACTTATAATAGTACTCTTTCAGAAAGAAGAAGAAAGAAAATGCATATTTTTAGATCTTGGCCATTGAAATGTTTATTTGGTTTGTTGGTTGATGTTGGTAGTACTATATCATGCAAATGCAATAATCTTGCAATGCATGGCTCCACGATGGGGGCAGCGCAGCTGCTGTTCTTGGTATTGATTCTAGTTTTATGGTTAAATTGACAGTGGCCCTGATGATATTGCATGATTTGAATATCCTTGATTTTAGATGCATGAATTTGTCCATGATTCCGAGGAGGCTAGCTGGGATTGAACATTTTCGGTGATGCAGAGTTGGCAATTCAGTGTTTCTAATAAAAAATCTAATCCACAATCCAGAAGCTTTAGTTGCCAATTTAGGCTCTATTGAATTTATTCAACCAAGGAGAGAGGATGTTTCCTTTTTAATTTTGTGGGTTTAACTAAACATAATATTAAGAACTGGTCTATTTTTTAAGTGAAATAAAATTAGAATCACGATTTCAACGGCGATTAATTGTCTATTTCATACAAAAACTACGTCTTATTTATGACTTTGTCATTTTTTTTATCAAAATACGTGTGTTATAACCCATGAAAAATGGAGTTTTGGTGAAATTTTAATTTTCATTTTTTTGACAATATTTGCTAGAATGCATGTTTACAATCGAGGAGGGTGCAAAAAATTGTACAAAAAAGTCAAAATCAATACGTATTTGAATTTTGCCATTTTTTACTAAAATACGCATGTTATAACCTATAAAAATGGAAATTTGGTTAAAAAGTATAAGTTTTACTTTTTTTTGACACCGTTCACAAGGATACATGTTCACAATTGAAGTAGGTGAAACAATTCTAGGGAAAAAGACAAAATCGTCACGTTTTATAACTTTGCAATTTTTTACCAAAATACGTGTGTTTACCCCTTAAAAAATGGAGGTTTGGTAAAAAAATTTATTTTTATTTTTTTTGATAATATTTACTAGAATGCATGTTTATAATCGGGGTGAGTGCAAAAATGGTACAAAAAAAGAGTCAAAATTAACACATATTTGAATTTTGCTATATTTGGCTAAAATACATGTGTTATAACCCATGAAAAATGAAAATTTGGTAAAAAAATATAAGTTTCACTTTTTTTGACATTGTTCACAAGGATACATGTTCACAATTGAAGTGGGTAAAAAACAGTAGAGAAAAAGCTAAAATTATCATGTTTTATGACTTTGCTATTTTTGATTAAAATACATGTGTTATAACCCGTGAAACATGGAGGTTTTATGAAAATTTTAATTTTCACTTTTTTGACAATATTCATTAGAATGCATGTTTACAATTGGGATGTGTATAAAAAAAGGTAAAAAAAAAGTTAAAATCAACAAGTATTTGAATTTTGGCATTTTTGGCTAAAATACATGTGTTATAACCCCTAAAAAATGGAAGTTTGGTGAAAATTTTAATTTTTAGTTTTTTTGGCAATATTCATTAAAATGCATGTTTACAATTAGGGTGGGTGCAAAAAATAGTAAAAAAGGGGTCAAAATCAACATATTTTATGACTTTGCCATTTTTGATCAAAATATGTGTCTTATAACTCGTGAAAAATGGAGGTTTGGTGAAAATTTTAGATTCTGTTTAGATAGGGCTTTTTAGTAATTTATCATTTCATTCGAAAACAACATGTTTCTTTATATTCAATTCTCAAAACAAAAATTTCCAACTTCTCTAACCACAAAATGAGAGCATTATAGTCTTTTCAACATCTTTTAATTTTTAATTTTTTTATTTGTTTGAGTTAACCGATGTTAGTCAAAGGTTGAATGCCGCCGATTAACCAATGTTAATCCTTACCGGCCAGCCAGATTTCAGTAATTTGGTCGGAATTTGACCTGAATCCAGCCGATCGGTGATGGTTGCGACGGTATATGGCGGTTGACTGGCAGCAGTCAATCTTTGATCGCCGCCGTCAACCCAAAAATTTGATAAAAAAATTCTTATTTTAAACTTTATTTAATAAATTAATTCTTCTACACAAAAACCAAATAGAAACAAAACTTATCAATTAAAATACTAAATTATGAAAATCAAAATATTTCTTTTGTAAAACGCAACTCGAAACCACATTTTTTTCAATTTTCAAAACAAAACACAAATTCAAACATAGCCTTAAATTTACTTTTGTTTTGCAACATTCACTATAATGCACGTTTACAATCGAGGTGGGTGTAAAAAACATCACAAAAAAGTCAAAATCAACACGTTTTTGAATTTGATCATTTTTGTCTAAAATACGTGTTTGTAACCCATAAAAATGGGAATTTGGTGAAAACTTTAAATTTTACATTTTTGTACACCGTTTATTAGAATGCTTGTTCACAATTGAAATGTGTGTAAAAAATAGTAGGGGAAAAGCATAAATCAACATGTTTTTTTACTTTGACATTTTTTTACGAAAATATGTGTGTTATAACCCATGAAAATAGAGATTTGATGAAAATTTTAATTTTCATTTTTTGACAATATTCACCCGAATGCATGTTCATAATTTATTTGGGTGCAAAATTCGGTACAAATAAAGTCAAAATTAACTCATTTTTGAATTTTGCTATTTTTAGATAAAATACATGTGTTATATCCATGAAAACTGAAATTTAATAAAAAATTTAAATTTTACTTTTTTTTACCCCTCACGAGGATTGCATACTTATAATTAAAGTGGGTAAATAAACAATAGAAAAAAAAATCAAAATCATTATATTTTTTGAATTTGTCACTTACCAAAACACACTGTGCTATAAATAGTAAAAATTTGAGGGTCGGTGAAATTTTAGTGTATGGAGTGTCAACAAGTTCATCAAAATATAATAATGTCCAAGCTCTCCATAATCTAAGGCATGTGAAAAATCTCCGGTTTCTGCGGCTTAGTGACGAATAAAGTTATAATCATTGGTTCTTTACAATTACAAATCCATGAACATCAGTAAAAATTAAATACCACTAACAAATTCATCACATCTCTTGGACATTTTCTAGGATAGAACATTTTTTTTTTTTTCTTAATAACACACACCCTCACATGCATACTACAGGAATCGAACTCTAGACCTGTAGGTCGGTAAGCTAACTCCTTAACCACTGGGCTAGCACCATTGGCTCTTCTAGGATAGAACATGTGAATGATGAAAATAGCAAACAGTCGAATTGTAAGAAAGCTACAATAGGGTAGAAGCGTAAAGCTTTCTCCAAGTGAAAAGGTTTCACAAAAAGGGAAAAAACCCTATAAAGAAAACTAGAGAGACAACACAGGCACAGCATCATTCAAATATTAGTGAATTTGGCCTTATGAGTTCCTAGTTTATTGTGCAGCTAAAAGTACATTTTTTTCCTAAATGATGTCGAAGGAATCTTTTTGTGTATGAACAAGAAGTCATACCAAAAGGATTAATTTTTTTTTTTTTAATTTTTTTTAAAGTTGTAAAATTAATAACTTGACACATAAAAAAAAATAAAAAAAATAAATGTTTGTGCTAACTGCCCGTAATAACTGAATGAAATTTGTGCCAATTATTCATGCTTTTTTGTACTTTTGGGGTATATAATGAAGCCATCTCATTACTCAAAACAGTATCAAATAAATGTACATTGAAGATGAAAATGTAAGTGTTGTGGTCAATTGGAATTTTTTTTTAGCAAATGAAGCTTTAATTTAGTAGTAAAATGGATAAGGTTTGAGGTCTTGGAGTAAAATCTTTCACAAAGAGGAAGAGGGCACAAAGAGCATACCATCAACTATTTACTTCTCTTTCCATCCATTGCCTATTTCAGAAACAATGAAAATGGATTAGTACTGTTCCATTTCCCTTGGTTTTTACTCCATGATATTGCTGGTTTTGCATGGACTGAAATATAAATGGGTTGGGAATAAAATTCCTGAAAATTATCGCATACCAAGAGAAATGACAACATGGAAACTTTGTCTGTTTAACTATACAACATACACTATGCTAAGTTTTGGCAATATGGTAAAGACTAATAATATGCTAGCTTCTTCTTCTTCTTATTTTGTCATTTCTACAAAATCCTAACATTATAAGTTGACAAATTTCTTATGATGATGGTATTTGATTGGCAATAACTCTCTTTGAAGCTAACACTAAAAGTCCCTTTAGCAAATGAATAAATTCAATTCATTATAGAACCAGGAATTCCTCAAAATATGAGCATAGAATATACAGTTCAGCTGTATTGAAGTTTGCAAGACAAGAAAAATACAACTAAAAGTTGATAAGTTCAAGACTTGAAGGCTCATTAACATGCAAGAAGCTGTTCATGTTACCATTACAGTGAGCATTAATTTCTTGGATAGTTTAATGAACTAACCATAGCCCATCAAGGAAAAAGAATCTAAATCATCAGGGGTTCAAGACATTTGGACAGAAATTTACATTAAACCGATATTCGAATAACAATAATTAAAATGTTAACCTATCAACTAAGTACAGAACAGTCACTATAAAAAATGTACACAAACAAACACAAACGAAAAAAAAAAGAAGGAAAAAAAGGACTTGAAATTGAAAATCAAACGAGAGAACAATGTCTTGATAGAGCAAAACATGGCTTAAAATTCTGGTAATCATTAAATAAACATCATAATTAATCCCTTCAATTCATATTCTAAATCTTGTTGTCGGTGTATTCTGTACAATTTCCTATACCAACGTTATGAAGCATAACGTTATATTTCCACTACAATAAACCTTAACATAAACCCGACATAAAACAGACAATCTTACACAATTATTATTACCATTACTGCTGTCATTATTTATTTATTTATTATTATTAAAAAAAAATTTTCCTACAAAGTACAACCTGTTACAATACGAGCTCACTCATGCTACTACTACTACTATAAAGCAAGCCCGCTTTGATTGGCGTCAAATTTTCCGGCGATTTTGAAGATTCCCTCTCCACCAACGTGATCTGAGCTGCTCTGCTTGATCCTGGATTCCCGCGCCAGAGGCCACTACTTTTTTTTCTATTCTATTTTTAACCTTTATGGGACATACCTTGATAGAGTGCAGTTTTTTCCTATATTTAGTAACTTGTAGTTCTCCGGCGACTGTCGCCGTCGGTTGGAACCCGAAGAGGCTGAGCTGTGATGGGTTTCTTTAGTTTTAGTTGAATTTGGCTTTGTGTTGACATTTCCAGTTGTGTTTGGTTGGTAGGAGAGTTTTGTTTGTTTTTCCAGCTGCAGAAAGTTTGGTGCTTTATTGAAAGAAAAAGGAGGTATTTGTGAAATTTAAGGTACAAAAAGAAAGAAAGATTCAGTTTTGGAAGGATATAGATTGAGAAGTGAAGACAGGTAATCTGTTGAGTGTTACACAAGTGGGATTTTGTTAGTTGTCGTTGCAGAGTTGGAGATTACTGTTTTAGCAGGATTAAAAAGTCTCTTTTTGAGGTTTTTGGAGCAGTTTTGGTATTTGCTTGAGGAAATTTCTGCATGAAATTTAAGGGGACTCTTTTCTTTTTATTTGCGAGTGAATGTATGTAATGGTGGATGGACTAATTGCAGCTGAAAGTATCTGATTCGTGGAAGTCTGGTCTGGTATATAGGAGGTTGTTTTATGTAAATTGGTGTTCTTGTTAGCAGTTTTTGCTAAAAATGAAGGCTCCAGCAAATGGTTATCTTGCAAATTCAGGAGAAGGTTAGTTATCGTTCATTTACTCAATTGCATTTCTTTGATTTTTCATTGTGCTAACCGTTTTCCTCCTAATTTCTCCTCTTCATACAGTAAAGGATTTTTGTTTTCCAATTGTTTCAGGCTTTAGTTGTTTGTCTGACACGCTTTTTGGAAACTTGGTGTTCCTTTGTTAATCGATGAATTCTGGAAATTTTTTAGTAGAACTTTAGTGATGAGTTTAGTTTTCCGTAAAATACCAAAGGCAAACCGTCGCTGGTCTTGAATATGCGATATCTATTTCTTTAGAATTATCTGGACTTCCAGGGATTGTTTCTTTCCTTTTGTTCTGTGTTTAAGCTTCTAGTAATTTGATCTGTTTTCAATCATCTGTCAGAAGTTTGGAATAGTGAAGAAAGAAATAAGAAAAAAAAAAATTGAGAAGAGAACTGGTGTGACTTATGATCCGAGAGTACATGCATTCAGCGTAATTCTTGAACTACAAATTTGTTAGTATTAGCTTCATGAGACGGATCTATCTATCTTGGTTTCTATATCTAGAATCATTTTTCTAGTGATTTATGTTTTTTCAATCGAGATTTTCTGTGTGTGTCTTAAAAGTTTTTGGACAATTCAAGGAAATTTCCCACCTGTTTCAAGATGAGATTTTTTATCCCCTTTTATTAGTGTCACGAGATACTCTTATAGAGAAGAGAAATTAAGGAAGTGCTGACAGTGAAATTCTGAAGATGCAAAAATATGCAGATTCATAGTACGCATAGAGTACTCAGGCTAAACTATAGCCTTTTGCCCTTCAAATTTGAACTTAGTATCTTGTGTGCATAAATATTTAGTATATACACTCTAATTAGTAAATTTGTCTGGTTGTAGTCTTTCATGTAAGAAAGTTTTGTGTTCATGTTTGTAGTAGTTTTTTGTTCGCATTCATTACCTTGTCTTTACAGGGTAGTTTCTCGCACTTTGAGCTTGCTAGAAGATTAATTTTCTTTTGTAATATCGATTGATTACGAGAAGACATTGAACTTGCCAGCTTCAATCTTTGGCGTGAAATCATTTACTCACTGTTTCACGCAATTTCATGATTGCATAGAAAGACCAAGAGTATATGTTGTAAACTTTCTGTAAACCAGTTACATTCCCTCCTAATGATAAAATGCTTTACTCGATAATATTTTTTAGAAATTGAATAAACTATATGCTCTCCAGGGCTTCTAACTTGGTTTCTGATATTGCCGTTTGATCCTGAACAGGGGAAAGAAAGGCAATAAATTCAGAGTTATGGCATGCTTGTGCTGGCCCTCTAGTTTCTTTGCCACCTGTTGGAAGCCTTGTGGTCTACTTTCCTCAGGGTCACAGTGAGCAAGTATGTTATCTTTCTTTTGTACTGAAGTGTAGCCACACCTTTGTTCTGATGAGAGCTTCTATGTGCATAATCTTCAGGTTGCAGCATCTATGCAAAAGGAGACTGACGGTATCCCAAGTTATCCTAACCTGCCTTCCAAGCTGATCTGCTTGCTGCACAATGTCACCCTGCATGTACGAGAAGTTCTGAAGTTCCTTGCTCTATCGTGAATAGGATATACAAAAGATTTGTAGCAATGTTTCTTATTCACTATATTTGTCTTCACTAATTTAGGCATTTCAATTGCTTGGTGACTGTTAGCTATATGGTCAAGTTTTTAAGACTTGTAAATAGACATTGCATATTGGTTATTTAAGATTGCCATAACATTAGCTTTATTGTCCTATGTGATAACTTATTATTTGATTGCAGGCTGATCCTGAAACTGACGAGGTCTATGCACAGATGACTCTTCAACCTGTAAACAAAGTAGGTCAGCTATGTCATCTAAAATTCATCAAAGATATTGTTCTCTGGAATCTAAATCTTTACCTGTGAAGCATAAATTCAATAAGACCAACTATCTGAAGAAGCATGGAAATTTCTTTGCTTGACAGTATGACCAGGAAGCGCTACTTCTATCGGATATGGGCCTCAAGCAAAGCAGACAACCTGCTGAATTTTTCTGCAAAACACTTACAGCCAGTGATACAAGCACTCATGGTGGTTTCTCAGTACCACGCCGAGCAGCTGAAAAGATATTCCCTCCTTTAGTATGTCCAGTAACAAGAAATCTCTTTTATGAGTGAAGTTGAGTATATACAATCTTTGCCACTTGTCATTCCACTAATTATGAAGGTGCTTGGTAGGATTTTGCAATGCAACCTCCTGCTCAGGAGCTAATGGCTAGAGATTTGCATGACCAAACATGGACATTCAGACATATTTATCGAGGTACTTTCTTCCCAGTCATTTTACTTAATTGTAGCTTTCTTCCCTTATTACTGTCTGTGGAGCTTGAGGATCTTTTAATTAATCTGTTATGTTGAATAATGTTTGTTGGCTGATTGTGTTTTGATAAGCGGAGTTTTGGCCGAGGCAATGATAGATTCTGACCTTGCTTTAGATGATGTCATTAATGTTACAAGATTTGATGTTGAATTGTGAAATTTTGGTCCAAGAATTAAGATAAACCGCTATTGACTTTTGATTTTTCCTTCGACCAACTCTTCTCTTGAGAGTCAATGATGATCAAAAGTGAAAACAACTTATTAAGTCTTCTAGAGCTTGATTCTAGGTCAACCAAAGAGACACCTGTTGACAACAGGCTGGAGTGTCTTTGTCAGCTCTAAAAGACTTGTGGCTGGCGATTCTGTCCTATTCATAAGGTATGAAGAGTTTGGTAAAACTTCTGTAATATCTACAATACCATTTTTCTTGCTGAGGGGAAACAATTTGGTGTAGAGATGAGAAGTCACAGCTTCTGTTGGGCATAAAACGTGCAAATAGACAGCAGCCTGCACTCTCATCATCAGTTATATCTAGTGACAGCATGCACATTGGGATTTTAGCTGCTGCAGCTCATGCTGCTGCCAATAACAGCCCATTTACTATCTTTTATAATCCAAGGTAGTAAAAAGTTTCTATTCACATTTTACTGTTCCATTGAGCTCATTGAAACTTTTGGATACTAGTTCTTACATGATTTATTCAATTTTTACAGGGCTAGTCCTTCTGAATTTGTAATACCTTTCGCCAAATATAACAAAGCCATGTATGCACAAGTTTCTTTGGGTATGAGGTTTAGGATGATGTTCGAAACTGAAGAGTCTGGAGTGCGCAGGTATATGGGTACAGTTACTGGTATTGCTGATCTGGATCCTGTGCGCTGGAAAAATTCACAGTGGAGAAATCTTCAGGTCTGTTTGTATTTGTTGCTGACTTAATACTGTAGGTTGAATTAATCGCCATACCATACTTGGTGATGTGTCAGTGCTCAAGCATGAAAATTTGCGCATGCATCTCTATTGCTGAATGTGAAATTATAGCATTGGAGTGCATACGAATAATAGTTTCTTACAAGAAATGGTGATTCACACAACTTATGAGCTGAGTATACTTGGTTGATGTGAATGCTACCACATGGATTTTTTGAGAAAAATAGTCATGTCCATTCTTCCTTGTGTATGATGTTGCATGTAATTTCAACAGAGATTGTAATATCTTAAAAAAAGCTTTCCAGAGCTGTCAATGCATAAATCATGATTGATTGTTCTCGTGTCTCTTAATGATGTTTCTTGACCGGATAAATTCATTGACTGAAATTCGATGCCTAGATGAATATATTGTAATTGTGAGACTTTCAAATTGGAACTTTTCTTTAGTGGCTCTTTATTTGTCTAATCCTCTCATATTGAAAGTTGAATTTGAATCCTTTCAGCCTTTCAGGTTCAGCACCAGTGGTTATGAAAGGTTTATAGGGTTATATTGGATTTTCATAGTCATTTTTGAATATACTCAATATCTAATTGTGGCTTTGAACAACTCTAGGATGGCATGCAGACACACCTACCTATGTATTGGATAAGCAAACAAATCATATGCACTTGATATCCTGTTTTCACACTGACACTGGTAATGAATTAATGATTGTATGATAGGTTGGATGGGATGAGTCAACCGCCGGAGAACGTCCTAGTCGAGTTTCAATTTGGGAAATTGAGCCTGTTGTGACTCCTTTTTACATATGCCCACCCCCATTTTTCCGTCCCAAGTTTCCTAAACATCCAGGCTTCCCAGGTAAGACAAGTTTATCACTAGCACTTGTTTTTTTGATATGTAGAATTTCATATTTAGAGTGTATATTCTCCTTGCAGAATTTTTCATTGTAAGCTGTTATATTGTTGAATTCAAAAGGACACATGCTTCCCCTTCAGAATCTGTATTTGAAGACAAATAATAGAAAATATAGATGCAACATTCTGTTACTGAATTAGTGCACATTTCGTGCGTCATGTCATGCTCCATGGTGTGTGCAATCCACCTATTTTGTACTCTAATTCTTTCTAAAGAGCTTGTATTATCTTCCATCACCGGATGCTTCTCTGTGTTGGGTTTCATTTGAAATATTTTAAAGCTCCAAACTTGTAATATCTTAGCTCCTAGTTCTCATCCGTATTTTCGTATTATCTTCATTTTGCAGATGATGAATCTGACCTGGACAATGTTTTTAAACGAGGAATGCCGTGGCTTGGAGATGATCTTGGGCTAAAGGATTCTACAAGCTCTGTGTTACCTGGCTTGAGCTTGGTTCAATGGATGAACATGCAACAGAATAACCAATTATCTGCTGCTCAGTCAGGAATTTTCTCCAATGCATTACATGGTAATTTGAACACAGAGGATCACTCCAAGCTGTTGAACTTTCAATCCCCTGCATTTGCTGCTCCGAATCTCCAATTCGGCAAAGCAACTCAGTTACCTCAGCAAGCTAATCAACTCCAGCAGCCATCTGTGGCAGGGCCCCAACCGCAGCTCCAGCAATTGTTGCATTCTTCTGTGAATCCCCAGCAGCAACAGCATCCACTCCAACTTCGACAGCAACCGCAGCAGCCGTTGCATCAGCAGCAATGTCCTCCACATCTGCAGCAGCAGCAACAACAACAACAACAGCAACAACAGCAACAACATATTATGCAGTTGCCTTCTGTTAATAATGGTAGCACTGTGGCAACTGGCCAGATTCCAAACCAGAATTTACAGCAGCCAGCAATATACCCTCAGCTTCAACAACAGTTATTGACTGGAAATGCACAATTGCAGCAAGCTTCCTCAGCTAATAAAAGTTCATTTCCTCTGACATCATTACCTCAAGATATGCAGTTTCAGCAACAACTAGAACACCAGACTAACTTGCTACAGAAGAGCCAGCAACAGCAAACCCAGTTGCAACAAGCTCCTCTACAGTTGCTGCAGCAAAGTTTAACTCAGCGACCACAAGTACAACAGGCTTCACAGCAGAACTTTCAAGAGCAACATTTACAGCTGCAGCTTCTCCAAAAATTGCAGCAGCAGCAGATGTTGTCCCCGGTGGCCAACCATTTGGAGCCTCAGCTGCCTCAACAACAGCAGTCTCTTCATCAAATCCGACAGTTCCAACAACCTGCATTATCTCAACCGCAACCAAGCGGCAACAGCTTGCCAACATCCACACTTCTGCAATCATCACAATATCCTGTCAACCAACTCCAAGGCCAGAATAAATCACCAGTTGTCATCAAAGCCCATTCTGGGCCAACAGATGGTGATGCCCCATCGTGTTCAACCTCACCGTCAACAAATAATTGCCAGGTTTCTCCATCAAATTTCTTAATTAGGAACCAACAAAGGCCAGTCCCGCAGGCAGGAGAATCGGTCATTGATCCTTCCCCAATTCTGATTCAAGAGCTTCAAAGCAGGTCCGATGTCCGAGTAAAGCATGAATTATCCAATTCAAAGGGAGCAGAGCAAGCTAGATTTAGAAGTAACACTGATCACTTGGATGCAGCCTCATCTGCAACATCATATTGTTTGGATGCTAGTAGCTTCCAACAGAATTTTTCTCTGCCTGGCTTATGTTTGGACAATGATGTCCAATCTCATTCCAGGGCTACTCTTCCTTTCACTTCCACAGTTGACTCATTGGCACCCGATGCTTTGTTGTCAAGGGGTTATGACTCTGGAAAGGATATCCCGAATGTGCTTTCTAATTATGTTGGTACTTCTAGGGATATTGAGACAGAATTATCTGCTGCTGGCTTTGGAGTTCCAAGCATGTCTTTCAAACCAGGCTGTTCGAATGATGTACCTATTACCGATGCTAGCGTTCTAAATAGTGGATTGTGGTCTAACCAAACTCAGCGCATGCGAACATACACAAAGGTAACCTAGTTCATGCATGCAATTCCCCACCCCTTCTCCTCCTAAACGATGGGAAATAAACTTCTGCGCTCAAATGTCGAAAGAAACATACTTGCCTCTTGCATCTCTTTAGAATTTAGACAGAGTTTACTCTCTTGCAGTTTAGATTATAAGAACAGTTCAGTTTGAAGCATGCAGTTTCTTTCCTTGTTGCTAACTTACTGTCTCAGAAAACAACTTGTCACCTAATACTGATTTAATTAGGTTCAAAAACGTGGGTCTGTGGGAAGAACTATTGATGTCACACGTTACAAGGGATATGATGAGCTCAGGCATGATCTAGCACGTATGTTTGGAATTGAGGGACAGCTAGAAGATCCGCAAAGAACTGATTGGAAGCTTGTTTATGTTGATCATGAAAATGACATACTGCTTGTTGGTGATGACCCCTGGGAGTAAGTTTTAGCCAGTTGAACACATGAGCTCCTAGCATTGCTGCGATTTAATGTGTTCCTAAATATTACCTAAAACTCTTTCTTCAGGGAATTTGTGAGCTGCGTCCAGAGCATAAAAATACTTTCCTCTGCCGAGGTTCAGCAAATGAGTTTGGATGGAGATCTAGGTAATCTGCCTGTTCCAAACCAAGCATGCAGTGGGACGGATAGTGGCAATGCATGGAGAGGACACTATGACGATAACTCAGCCGCCTCATTTAATCGATGAGAGCATTCTGCATTCCAAATTAACTTGTTTAAGACCTCCAGCTCCAAACACTCCATTCTAACCGGTATTGTTGAACTGGAGAATGCTTCATTTACCGTGAGTGAGAAGTAACATCTGCATATCAGTCCCTGACTTAACTTCTTAACTTGAATTCCCTTAGCCTACAGTTATGGGGAAAGTATTCTGCTGGCAATCCCTGGCATCAAAATTGTTTCAACCCTTTTGAGGTAGACAATTATTTCTGCTATTTATACTGTGCATTGTAAAGACTAACCCTAGAAAGAGCAGAGGATGTAAATCTTTTTCTCTAGTCAATTAATTTAGGTGACATAGGTGTTAAATTTGTTTATAAATTCAGCTTGCTGTAGCCATATAGCGGCAAATAGTATCTTGATGTTGTGAGGGCTTATCCAAGGTAAGCATGTATAACTTAATGTAAGGCTTCGAAACAGTGGCAAATGTTTTAGTAGGAAGTTGGAACATCAACATCTTTGCCTCGTTTAGTATGCAGTCTAAGAATCAAGAAAAAAATTTACGTTTGTAATTGGCATCTAATTAGCAGTTGATTTTACTTGAACAATCTCTTGTTATTTATTTATTTTAGTTGGAACAATCTCATTGTTATTGTGGGAAGTATGAAGTTCTTCCAGTCAATTTATATAATACGTGCAGTTCGCCATGGAAACTATACCCACAAGATGAATTTACCAAAATTGCGACTGAAAGGCGAAGAACAAACACTAACCGCATTGTAAGTTTAAATAGACAAGTAGTGTTGCGCAAACAATAAAAAATCATTAGTTATTGAATCTAGTAAAATACTACGTTGTTCTTTCCATTTCGATCTTTGGAGAATGAACTACACAGTTTTTCTGGCTATAACCAAGAAGAAAAGGTTTATGCACATGAAGTATATTAAATTTTCATCAAACCAACATTGTTCACGAATTATAACAATGTATTTTGATCAAAAATGGTAAAGTCAAAACAGTGTTGATTTTGGCTTTTATCTACTGTTTTTTTACCCACATTAATTATGAACATGCATATTTGTAAACTGTGTCAAAAAAAAGTGAAATTTAAATTTTTAACTAAATTTCTATTTTTCATGGGTAACACATGTATTTTAACCAAAAAAAGGCAAAATTAAAAAACGTGTGGATATTAACTTTTTTTATACCGTATTTTGCACTCACCCCGATTGTAAACATACATTTTAGTGAATATTTTTTTTCTTTTTTTTTTATTTAGCTAATCATCCCAAACCCCCGTGGGCCACTCCCAATTTTATTAATGGAAAATTCGATTGTAAGAGGCAGAAATATTCACACATTTGATATAAAACATAATGCTATAAATAGGGAGGATTCCTCCATTACATTTTAGTTTTATATCTAAAGTTTTAGGAAATAAATTAGGAGTACTTCCTCATTATAAATTAACAAATTTGAAAAACTTGTTGTCGGTGCCCGTTTTTGTGCAACTTTTTGCAATCCTATGAAATGGCGATGCGCTATCGAATGAATGGTGTGAAAAAAGAAAAAATTAGAATTTTTAAAAATGACCATTTTTGTGAGTTAGAGCACATCGCTATTTTATAACACAAGTTTTTTTGCCCAAAACGGCAAATTTGAAAAACTTGTCGTCGGTGCCCGTTTTTGTGCCTTTTTTTGCACTTCTATCAAATGTTGATGTGCTATCTAATGAACGGTGCGAAAAAAAGAAACAATTAGAATTTTTAAAAATGACCATTTTTTGTGGGTTATAGCACACGTTTTTTTTATACCATAATGAAAAATTTGAAAAACTTGTCGTTGCACCCGTTTTCGTGCCATTTTAAAAAATTTACTTTTCCATTTTTTTCACTCCGTAAAAAATTACTTTTTCATTTTTTTCACTTAGTTCTCTAGTCAACAAGTTTTCAATATTGGTGGGTGTAAAAATGACACAAAAAAATTCCACAACAGTCATTTTTTGAAACTTGTCATTTTTTACCAAAACTCATGTGTTATAACCAACGAAAAATAGTGATTTTTCAACAAATTTACTTTTTCATTTTTTGCCCTCTGTTCTCTAGATAACACATTAGAAATATTGGTGGGATTAAAAAATGGCATGAAAATGGTCCACAACAGACATTTTTTGAAACTTTTCCTCATTGGCAAAAACTCGTGAGTTAAAGCCTACGAAAAACAATGATTTTTCAAAATTTTTACATTTCAGTTTTTTAAACTATGTTCATTAGATATCATATTTTCAATATGGGTGGGTTTTAAAAATGGCATGAAAATAGTTCAAGAGAGTCAGTTTTTGAACTTTACCATCTTTTGAACAAAACTCGTGGGTTATAGTCCACGAAAAATAATGATTTTTTAAAAAAATATACTTTTCCATTTTTTTCACTCCGTAAAAAATTACTTTTTCATTTTTTTTACTTAGTTCTCTAGTCAACAAGTTTTCAACATTGGTGGGTGTAAAAATGACAAAAAAATTTCACAACAGTCATTTTTTAAAACTTGTCATTTTTTACCAAAACTCGTGTGTTATAGCCCACGAAAAATAGTGATTTTTCAACAAATTTACTTTTTCATTTTTCCCCTCTGTTCTCTAGATAACACATTAGAAATATTGGTGGGATTAAAAAATGACATGAAAATGGTCCACAACAGACAGTTTTTGAAACTTTTCCTTTTTGGCAAAAAACTCGTGAGTTAAAGCCCACAAAAAGCAATGATTTTTCAAAATTTTTACATTTCAATTTTTTTAACTATGTTCATTAGATATCACATTTTCAATATAGGTGGGTTTTAAAAATGGCATGAAAATAGTTCAAGAGAGTCAGTTTCTGAACTGTACCATCTTTTGAACAAAACTCGTGGGTTATAGTCTACGAAAAATAAAGATTAAAAAAAAAATTACTTTTCCATTATTTTCACTCCGTAAAAAATTACTTTTTCATTTTTTTCACTTAGTTCTCTAGTCAAGAAGTTTTCAATATTGGTGGGTATAAAAATGACACAAAAAAATTCCACAACAGTCATTTTTTGAAACTTGTCATTTTTTACCAAAACTCATGTGTTATAGCCCACGAAAAATAGTGATTTTTCAACAAATTTAATTTTTCATTTTTTGCAATCTGTTCTCTAGATAACACATTAGAAATATTGGTGGGATTAAAAAATGGCATGAAAATGGTCCACAACAGACAGTTTTTGAAACTTTTCCTTTTTGGCAAAAAACTCGTGAGTTAAAGCCCACGAAAAGCAATGATTTTTCAAAATTTTTACATTTCAATTTTTTAAACTATGTTCATTAGATATCACATTTTCAATATAGGTGGGTTTTAAAAATGGCATGAAAATAGTTCAAGAGAGTCAGTTTATGAACTGTACCATCTTTTGAACAAAACTCGTGGGTTATAGTCCACAAAAAATAATGATTTTTAAAAATAATATACTTTTCCATTTTTTTCACTCCGTAAAAAATTACTTTTTCATTTTTTTCACTTAGTTCTCTAGTCAACAAGTTTTCAATATTGGTGGGTGTAAAAATGACACAAAAAAAATTCCACAACAGTCATTTTTTGAAACTTGTCATTTTTTACCAAAACTCGTGTGTTAGCCCACGAAAAATAGTGATTTTAAAAAAAATTTACATTTTCATTTTTTGCCATGTGTTCTCTAGATAACACATTAGAAATATTGGTGGGATTAAATAATGGCTTGAAAATGGTCCACAATAGACAGTTTTTGAAACTTTTCCTTTTTGGCAAAAACTCATGAGTTAAAGCCCACGAAAAATAATGATTTTTCAAAATTTTTACATTTCAATTTTTTTAACTATGTTCATTAGATATCACATTTTCAATATAGGTGGGTTTTAAAAATGGCATGAAAATAGTTCAAGAGAGTCAGTTTTTGAACTTTACCATCTTTTGAACAAAATTCGTGGGCTATAGTCCACGAAAAATAATGATTTTTTAAAAAATTTACTTTTCCATTTTTTTCACTCCGTAAAAAATTACTTTTTCATTTTTTTCATTTAGTTCTCTAGTCAACAAGTTTTCAATATTGGTGGGTGTAAAAGTGACACAAAATAATTTCACAACAGTCATTTTTTGAAACTTGTCATTTTTTACCAAAACTCGTGTCTTATAGCACCCGAAAAATAGTGATTTTTCAACAAATTTACTTTTTCATTTTTTGCCCTCTGTTCTCTAGATAACACATTAGAAATATTGGTGGGATTAAAAAATGGCATGAAAATGGTCCACAACAGACAGTTTTTGAAACTTTTCTTTTTTGGCAAAAACTCGTGAGTTAAAGCCTACGAAAAACAATGATTTTTCAAAATTTTTACATTTCAGTTTTTTAAACTATGTTCATTAGATATCACATTTTCAATATAGGTGGGTTTTAAAAATGGCATGAAAATAGTTCAAGAGAGTCAGTTTTTGAACTTTACCATCTTTTGAACAAAACTCGTGGGTTATAGTCCAAGAAAAATAATGATTTTTTAAAAAAATTTACTTTTCCATTTTTTCACTCCGTAAAAAATTACTTTTTCATTTTTTTTCACTTAGTTCTCTAGTCAACAAGTTTTCAATATTGGTGAGTGTAAAAATGACAAAAAAATTCCACAACAGTCATTTTTTAAAACTTGTCATTTTTTACCAAAACTCGTGCGTTATAGCCCACGAAAAAATAGTGATTTTTCAACAAATTTACTTTTTCATTTTTCCCCTCTGTTCTCTAGATAACACATCAGAAATATTGGTATGATTATAAAATGGCATGAAAATGATCCACAACAGACAGTTTTTGAAACTTTTCCTTTTTGGCAAAAAAACTCGTGAGTTAAAACCCACGAAAAGCAATGATTTTTCAAAATTTTTACATTTCAATTTTTTTAACTATGTTCATTAGATATCACATTTTAAATATAGGTGGGTTTTAAAAATGGCATGAAAATAGTTCAAGAGTGTCAGTTTTTGAACTGTACCATCTTTTGAACAAAACTCGTGGGTTATAGTCTACGAAAAATAATGATTTTAAAAAAAAATATACATTTCCATTTTTTTCACTCCGTATAAAATTACTTTTTCATTTTTTTCACTTAGTTCTCTAGTCAACAAGTTTTCAATATTGGTGGGTGTAAAAATGACACAAAAAAATTCCACAACAGTCATTTTTTGAAACTTGTCATTTTTTACCAAAACTCGTGTGTCATAGCCCACGAAAAATAGTGATTTTTCAACAAATTTACTTTTTAATTTTTTTCCCTCTGTTATCTAAATAACACATTAGAAATATTGGTTGATAAGTCGGTATTTCACCGACTTATTCGCTTGACTCTCTTTATCTTTTGCTATGGATTTTGTGCGAAAATGATGCTTGGTGTGTTGACAGTATGCTAGAACGTGCATGTTTTGGAGATTGTTGTGAAAATGCCTAAGTGTTGTAAAACAATGTGAAAGTGCTGTGATCTTCGAAATATGCAAGACACTTAGTCATGCACACCACTGACCTCCAAGCTTTCATGGAGGTCAATGACTATTCACACAACACAAGCACACAGCACATAACATAACACTCACACAACACACTTAGCACAAACACATCACACACACGCACAACACATGGCGGTCGCACCATGCGACCGCCACACACACGCGCCCGCCTCACACACGCACACACACAACACGGCGGGCGCACCATGCGCTCGCCACACACACGGCGGTCGCACAGTGTGGCCGCCACTCACACGGCGGGCGCACCATGCGCCCGCCACACTCACCTCACACACTGTGCACATTTTGTTCTTTCATGCATTTTTCCTTTTTTATATTTTTACTTAGGAATTTTCTCATGCATTTCGTATACACTACACTTCACATCTGGTCCAATCGCACTTAGCAAACACAGCATCCAATCTGTTTGATATTTTGCCTCGCCACTCTTATTCGTTAAGTACACGTGTCTTCACCAAATTCTTGGCTTATATTCACAGGGACACGTGTCAACATCTGGGCATAGAAGGGGAAACTTCCAGGAAGCTCACTTGGCTAGGACATGGAGAGAAAACTAAAAAAGCCAGAGGAGAAGAAGAAGAAAGGGGGGACTTTTGGAGAGATCATGGAGAGAGAGACGGAGATCAATCAAGAGAGTTAGGGTTTCAACGAAAAAGGAGATCAGAGTGGAGATTATTCCATTTTATCTTTTTGTAATAGATATATTTGATCAGGCTTTGTCAAACCTGTTTTCAAAGCCGATCAACATGATCAGCTAAACATTAGGTTGTTGCTTTGAGGGATTAAGTGTGATGACTTTAAAACAGATTTGAGACATTCGTATTGCTCATTATGTGTTTGATTTTTGGTTCATATCGTTTGATGTTTCATTTCAATGTTTACTCACACACGATTATGCCCTTTATGTGATTTGCGGTATCCATTGAAGTTAATCTAGTGCTGATAAAGGAAATTGAAACAACATCACTCAAATATGGAACAAACTTGTATGAGTCCTAATATCTGTGCCTTGTTGTGATTTTAATCGTGCGGTACCCACTGACAATTGAAGTTAATCCAGTGAAAGAGTGTTAGGATTATTTGAGTATTAACACTTGAACCTTTAGCTAGGGCTTTAATACCAAATAGGGATCTGGAATTAGGAAGCTGAGCCTGAATCTTGCCCTACCAAGGGAAGACACGGGAGTATTGTGAATTATGGTTGTGAGATCTACCAAGAAGATCAGTCCTAATCTCACTAGAGGTCAGTCCCCCCATACATGCTTGTACACAAGTCAAGGATAATTGGAAGAGGTCATCGTCACTGACTCCCTCAAGGCAACACCAGTTTACTTCTTGATTGAATTGAGTATTTGCTTCATACTTGTCACTCGTTCTTTACCAATTTACAATTCTATCACTTGTACAATTCTTGGTTCAATCCTTTCCCTGTTGGATATGATCCCACTTGCCACTTCTACTTGTTTTGGTGATACTGGGTAAAATTGCAAGGTACGACGACGGCCTTGCCATTGGTGGGATTGAAAAATGGCATGAAAATGGTCCACAATAGACAGTTTTTGAAACTTTTCCTTGTTGGCAAAAACTCGTGAATTAAAGCCCACGAAAAACAATGATTTTTAAAAATTTTTACATTTCAATTTTTTTAACTATGTTCATTAGATATCACATTTTCAATATAGGTGGGTTTTAAAAATGGCATGAAAATAGTTCAAGAGAGTCAGTTTTTGAACTTTACCATCTTTTGAACAAAACTCGTGGGTTATAGTCCAAGAAAAATAATGATTTTTTAAAAAAATTTACTTCCATTTTTTCACTCCGTAAAAAATTAGTTTTTCATTTTTTTCACTTAGTTCTCTAGTCAACAAGTTTTCAATATTGGTGAGTGTAAAAATGACAAAAAAATTCCACAACAGTCATTTTTGAAACTTGTCATTTTTTACCAAAACTCGTGCGTTATAGACCACGAAAAATAGTGATTTTTCAACAAATTTACTTTTTCATTTTTGCCCTCTGTTCTCTAGATAACACATCAGAAATATTGGTGGGATTATAAAATGGCATGAAAATGATCCACAACAGACAGTTTTTGAAACTTTTCCTTTTTGGCAAAAAAACTCGTGAGTTAAAGCCCACGAAAAGCAATGATTTTTCAAAATTTTTACATTTCAATTTTTTTAACTATATTATTAGATATCACATTTTAAATATAGGTGGGTTATAAAATGGCATGAAAAGAGTTCAAGAAGTCAGTTTTTGAACTTACCAGCTTTGAACAAAACCCCGTGGGTTATAGTCTACGAAAAATAATGATTTAAAAAAAAAAATATACATTTCCATTTTTTTCACTCCGTATAAAATACTTTTTCATTTTTTTCACTTAGTTCTCTAGTCAACAAGTTTCAATATTGGTGGTTAAAAATGACACAAAAAATTCACAACAGTCATTTTTGAAACTTGTCATTTTTTACCAAAACTCGTGTGTTTAGCCCACGAAAAATAGTGATTTTCAACAAATTTACTTTTCATTTTTTGCCCTCTGTTATCTAAATAACACATTAGAAATATTGGTTGATAATCGGGTATTTCACCGACTTATTCGCTTGACTTCTCATCTTTTGCTATGGATTTGTGCGAAAATATGCTTGGTGTGTTGACAGTATGCTAGAACGTGCATGTTTGAGATTGTTGTGAAAATGCCTAAGTGTGTAAAACAAGTGAAAGTGCTGTGATCTTCGAAATATGCAAGACACTTAGTCATACACACCACTGACCTCCAAGCTTTCATGGAGGTCAATGACTATTCACACAACACAAGCACACAGCACACAACATAACACTCACACAACACACTTAGCACAAACACATCACACACACGCACAACACATGGCGGTCACACCATGCGACCGCCACACACACGCGCCCGCCTCACACACTCACACACACAACACGGCGGGCGCATCACGGCGGTCGCATAGTCCGACCGCCACTCACACGTGCGCCCGCCACACTCACCTCACACACTGTGCACATTTTGTTCTTTCATGCATTTTTCCTTTTTTATATTTTTACTTAGGAATTTTCTCATGCATTTCGTATACACTACACTTCACATCTGGTCCAATCGCACTTAGCAAACACAGCATCCAATCTGTTTGATATTTTGCCTCGCCACTCATATTCGTTAAGTACACGTGTCTTCACTAAATTCTTGGCTTATATTCACAGGGACACGTGTCAACATCTGGGCATAGAGGGGGAAACTTCCAGGAAGCTCACTTGGCTAGGACATGGAGAGAAAACTATAAAAACCAGAGGAGGAGAAGAAGAAAGGGGGGACTTTTGGAGAGATCATGGAGAGAGAGACGGAGATCAATCAAGAGAGAGTTAGGGTTTCAATGAAAAAGGAGATCAGAGTGGAGATTATTCCATTTTATCTTTTTGTAATAGATATGTTTGATCAGGCTTTGTCAAACTTGTTTTCAAAGCCGATCAACATGATCGGCTAAACATTAGGTTGTTGCTTTGAGGGATTAAGTGTGATGACTTTAAAACCGATTTGAGACATTCGTATTGCTCATTATGTGTTTGATTTTTGGTTCATATCGTTTGATGTTTCATTTCAATGTTTACTCACACACGATTATGCCCTTTATGTGATTTGCGGTATCCACTGAAGTCAATCTAGTGTTGATAAAGGAAATTGAAACAACATCACTCGAATATGGAACAAACTTGTATGAGTCCTAATATCTGTGCCTTGTTGTGATTTTAATCGTGCGGTACCCACTGACAATTGAAGTCAATCCAGTGAAAGAGTGTTAGGATTATTTGAGTATTAACACTTGAACCTTTAGCTAGGGCTTTAATACCAAATAGGGATCTGGAATTAGGAAGCTGAGCCTGAATCTTGCCCTACCAAGGGAAGACACGGGAGTATTGTGAATTAGGGTTGTGAGATCTACTAAGAAGATCAGTCCTAATCTCACTAGAGGTCAGTCCCCCCCATACATGCTTGTACACAAGTCAAGGATAATTGGAAGAGGTCATCATCACTGACTCCCTCAAGGCAACATCAGTTTACTTCTTGATTGAATTGAGTATTTGCTTCATACTTGTCACTCGTTCTTTACCAATTTACTATTCTATCACTTGTACAATTCTTGGTTCAATCCTCTCCCTGTTGGATACGATCCCACTTGCCACTTCTACTTGTTTTGGTGATACTGGGTAAAATTGCAAGGTACGACGACGGCCTTGCCATTGGTGGGATTGAAAAATGGCATGAAAATGGTCCACAATAGACAGTTTTTGAAACTTTTCCTTGTTGGCAAAAACTCGTGAGTTAAAGCCCACGAAAAGCAATGATTTTTCAAAATTTTTACATTTCAATTTTTTTAACTATGTTATTTAGATATAACATTTTAAATATAGGTGGGTTTTAAAAATGGCATGAAAATAGTTCAAGAGAGTCAGTTTTTGAACTTTACCATCTTTTGAACAAAACTCGTGGGTTAGTCTACGAAAAATAATGATTTTTAAAAAAAATATACATTTCCATTTTTTTCACTCCGTAAAAAATTACTTTTTCATTTTTTTCACTTAGTTCTCTAGTCAACAAGTTTTCAATATTGGTGGGTGTAAAAATGACACAAAAAAATTCAACAACAGTCATTTTTTGAAACTTGTCATTTTTTACCAAAACTCTTGTATTATAACCCACGAAAAATAGTGATTTTTCAACAAATTTACTTTTTCATTTTTTGCCCTCTGTTCTCTAGATAACACATTAGAAATATTGGTGGAATTAAAAAATGGCATGAAAATGGTCCACAACAGACAGTTTTTGAAACTTTTCCTTTTTGGCAAAAACTCGTGAGTTAAAGCCTAAGAAAAACAATGATTTTTAAAAATTTTTACATTTCAGTTTTTTTAACTATGTGCATTAGATATAACATTTTAAATATAGGTGGGTTTTAAAAATGGCATGAAAATAGTTCAAAAGAGTCAGTTTTTGAACTTTACCATCTTTTGAACAAAACTCGTGGGGTTATAGTCCACGAAAAATAATGATTTTTTAAAAAAATTTACTTTTATATTTTTTTTCATTCCGTAAAAAATTACATTTTCATTTTTTTCACTTAGTTCTATAGTCAACAAGTTTTCAATATTGGTGGGTGTAAAAATGACAAAAAAATTCCACAACAGTCATTTTTTGAAACTTGTCATTTTTTACCAAAACTCGTGCATTATATCCCACGAAAAATAGTGATTTTTCAACAAATTTACTTTTTCATTTTTGCCCTCTGTTCTCTAGATAACACATTAGAAATATTGGTGGGATTAAATAATGGCATGAAAATGATCCACAACAGACAGTTTTTGAAACTTTTCCTTTTTGGCAAAAAACTCGTGAGTTAAAGCCCACGAAAAGCAATGATTTTTAAAAATTTTTACATTTCAATTTTTTTAACTATGTTCATTAGATATCACATTTTAAATATAGGTGGGTTTTAAAAATGGCATGAAAATAGTTCAAGAGAGTCAGTTTTTGAACTGTACCATCTTTTGAACAAAACTCGTGGGTTATAGTCTACGAAAAATAAAGATTTTTTTAAAAAAATTACTTTTCCATTTTTTTCACTCCGTAAAAAATAACTTTTTCATTTTTTTCACTTAGTTCTCTAGTCAACAAGTTTTCAATATTGGTGGGTGTAAAAATGACAAAAAAATTCCACAACAGTCATTTTTTGAAACTTGTCATTTTTTACCAAAACTCGTGTGTTATAGCCCACGAAAAATAGTGATTTTTCAACAAATTTACCTTTTCATTTTTTGCCCTCTGTTCTTTAGATAACACATTAGAAATATTGGTGGGATTAAAAAATGGCATAAAAATGGTCCACAACAGACAATTTTTTGAAACTTTTCCTTTTTGGCAAAAACTCGTGAGAAAACTGGCTCACAAACGAATGGCGCGCCGAAGAGAACTTCTCCGGCGCACCGAAAATTGGTGAATTAAATTTCCAAATCTTCCAGACATATCCGGCGCGCCGTAGAGAAACTTACCGGCGCGCCGGAGAGCTGAACGTCGCAATGTTCACGTTCGAACGTCGCGACGTTCAGCAGCGCATCAGGTTTTTCAAGCCAATTTTGCCCTCCATCTTTAGAGGACTTCAAGGGCATTTTGGGGAACGACTCAACACACAAGAGCAGCCCTAATTCTTCCAATATATGAAGAAATCTGCAGCCAATAACAAGGAGAAGAGGGGGAAGAAGGAGGAGCTCAAGACCAAGAAGAAAACCATTTTCATAGTTAGGTTAGATTAGTTAGATTTTAGGGTTTTCTCTTTAGCTACTCCACAAGAACACACAATTAGTGTGTGTTCTTGGTGTAAATAGGCCCCCATTTGTGGAAGGAATTCTTGTAATGTCTTGGCTCTAAGGACTTGATTTGTAAAGAAAGCTTGGAGCTTTGGCTTGGAACTTCAAAGGGGAGTACCACTCTTTGTAATTTCTTTGTTTAATTTCATGCTTTAATCCATTTATTGTGATGTTCTTAGTAGCTTTGATGTGCTAAATTGTTCATTACCCTTGGATTGTGATTATGTGTTGTTGATATATTGTGTTAATGTGTGGTTTTGTACTATGGATAGTTAGGAATTAGGAACTGCAAACTAGTTATTACCTCATGTTAGTAATGCCAATGGTAAACTAGAATGTAGGTGATGAACTAGTGGAGATATCTTTGTCCATTCTTGCCTCCACCATAAAGGGGGAATTGATTGGGATATTGAGAGTTCAATGTAGGTTTGATGAACTTGGGAGACATGAACTAGTTTAGTCCTTGCCTCCACCAAAAATGGGGGATTGAATTAGGAAATGATTTCCGAGAGAGCGACTAGGTTCGACCCTTGCCTCCGCCATGAGGAGGGGTTGGATTAGAGTGTTGAATGGAGAGACATTGGAGTTTCGGTTGATTTAGTTAGCTAGTCCTTGCCTCCATCATAAAGGGAGGATTGGTTAATTGTTCAATTTTTGGTAGGAGACAATGCATTTATGACCTTGCCTTCGCCATAAAGGGGGAACTTAGTTGAATTGGCTCAATCTTAGTCGTAGTAATTCCATAGGATAAACCACACATAACACTAACATTTGAGATAACCACATCCAAGGGTATACTTTCTTTACTTGAATTCTCTTCCACATAATTTCATGTTTATTTAGTAGTATTAGCATAGCTTAGGTTATTTCCCTTCCTTGTTTATACTTTTACTACTACACACGCGTTCACACTAATTCCATAAACTCATCCCCTCCCTGTGGGTTCGACCCCTACTTCCTCTTTGCTACACAAACGTCGGTGTCTTGATGCACCTTAAATGTCGTGAGGATTAGGGTTATAAATTTATTTGATTCGGTTAAGCCTTAACTTTTAATCCTAGCTCCAAAACCGCTATCAAATTGGCGTCGGGAATTAAGGTCTAATCTTTCACGCCTATCAAGTAGTAGCACTATCAATAAGGCAAATATCATCACCATTGATTGATCTCATGTATTTGGCATTCATTTCTTCTTCAGGAAGATAAACATCCATTTCTTCTTCAGGAAGAAAGGTATCAATTTCTTCGTCAAGAAAAATATAACAAAATTTAAATAAACTTTAACAAATAAACATTAATCAATAAATTAACATAAATAAACTTCAAGAATAAAATATCAGTTTCTTCTTCAGGAAGAAATGTATCAGTTTTCTTCTTCCAGAATAAATATACCAGTTTCTTTTCTTGTCACATTAATATGTAATCATTATAAAGTAATTTATGCCATGACCAAACTTTTGGAATTATAACCAACTTCAGGTGGTTGAATATTTCACAATATTTGTGATAAGTGGTTATTTCAAGAATATCAAAAGGCACAAATTTAGGATTAAGATAACTTAATTGAAAAAGGAAGAAATATTACATCGTGAACTTATCAAAAATGCAAATCTCAAGATCTTACCAAAGGTCCAGTGGTAGAGTCTCGTGCTGATAACGTGTTGTAAAACTACTACTTCTATGCAATACAACTAAATAACAGTACAGAAAGGAGAAATTACAATAAAGAGATATACACAAAAGAAGTATGTGGAATTATGGCTCTATTGTATTAACTTTTATTGATAGCAATTTGGTATTACAAGTTTGCAGAGTTCCTGCAGGGTTTCTCTTATTAAAATGAATTACTATAGCCTCTATTTATAGATGAAACCAGGTAGCTAAACCAGGTAGCTGAAGCAGGTAGCTACTGAACCAGGTAGCTGAACCATGTAGATGAATCAGCTAGCTGAACCAGGTTGCTGAATTGTTTATTGATTTAGTATTTCTAGATGATAACTGATAGTTATCCATTAGTCCAAATATTTACAAAGGGGATGAATCCAGAGGGGATACACATGAACCCATTTAATGGATAATGAACATCCACATTTAATATTTTCATAACATTCAATTTTTTTAACAATGTTCATTAGATATCACATTTTCAATATAGGTGGGTTTCAAAAATGGCATGAAAATAGTTCAAGAGAGTCAGTTTTTGAACTTTACCATCTTTTGAACAAAACTCGTGGGTTATAGTCCACGAAAAATAATGATTTTTTTAAAAAAATTACTTTTCCATTTTTTTCACTCCGTAAAAAATTACTTTTTCATTTTTTTCACTTAGTTCTCTAGTCAACAAGTTTTCAATATTGGTGGGTGTAAAAATGACACAAAAAAATTTCACAACAGTCATTTTTTGAAACTTGTCATTTTTTACCAAAAATAGTGATTTTTCAACAAATTTTTTTTTTCATTTTTTGCCCTCTGTTATATAAATAACACATTAGAAATATTGGTGGGATTGAAAAATGGCATGAAAATGGTCCACAATAGACAGTTTTTGAAACTTTTCCTTGTTGGCAAAAACTCGTGAGTTAAAGTTCACGAAAAAGAGTGATTTTTAAAAATTTTTACATTTCAATTTTTTTAAATATGTTCATTAGATATCACATTTTCAATATAGGTGGGTTTTAAAAATGGCATGATAATAGTTCAAGAGAGTCAGTTTTTTAACTTTACAATCTTTTGAACAAAACTAGTGGGTTATAGTCTACGAAAAATAAAGATTTTTATAAAAAAATTACTTTTCCATTTTTTTCACTCTTTAAAAAATTACTATTTCATTTTTTCACTTAGTTCTCTACTCAACAAGTTTTCAATATTGGTGGGTGTAAAAATGACACAAAAAAATTCCACATCAGTCATTTTTTGAAACTTGTTATTTTTTACCAAAACTCGTGTGTTATAGACCAAGAAAAATAGTGATTCTTCAACAAATTTACTTTTTCATTTTTTGCCATCTGTTCTCTAGATAACACATTAGAAATATTGGTGGGATTAAAAAATGGCATTAAAATGGTCCACAACAGACAGTTTTTAAAACTTTTCATTTTTGGCAAAAACTCGTGAGTTAAAGCCTACGAAAAATAATGATTTTTAAAAATTTTTACATTTCAGTTTTTTTAACTATGTTCATTAGATATCACGTTTTCAATATAGGTGGGTTTTAAAAATGGCATGAAAATAGTTCAAGAGAGTCAGTTTTTGAACTTTACCATCTTTTGAACAAAACTCGTGGGTTATAGTCCACGAAAAATAATGATTTCTTAAAAAAATTACTTTTCCATTTTTTACACTCTGTAAAAAATTACTTTTTCATTTTTTTTCACTTAGTTCTCTAGTCAACAAGTTTTCAATATTGGTGGGTGTAAAAATGACAAAAAAATTCTACAACAGTCATTTTTTGAAACTTGTCATTTTTACCAAAACTCGTGCGTTATAGCCCACGAAAAAGAGTGATTTTTCAACTAATTTACTTTTTCATTTTTGCCCTCTGTTCTCTAGATAACACATTAGAAATATTGGTGGGATTAAAAAATGGCATGAAAATGATCCACAACAGACAGTTTTTGAAACTTTTCCTTTTTGGCAAAAAAACTCGTAAGTTAAAGCCTACGAAAAGCAATGATTTTTCAAAATTTTTACATTTCAATTTTTTTAACTATATTCATTAGATATCACATTTTAAATATAGGTGGGTTTTAAAAATGACATGAAAATAGTTCAAGAGAGTCAGTTTTTGAACTTTACCATCTTTTGAACAAAACTCGTTTGTTATAGTCTACGAAAAATAATAATTTTTTAAAAAAATTTACTTTGCCATTTTTTTTCACTCCGTAAAAAATTACTGTTTCATTTTTTTCCCTTAGTTCTCTATTCAACAAGTTTTCAAAATTGGTGGGTGTAAAAATGACAAAAAATTCCACAACAGTCATTTTTTGAAACTTGTCATTTTTTACCAAAACTCGTGCGTTACAGCGCACGAAAAATAGTGATTTTTCAACAAATTTACTTTTTCATTTTTGCCCTATGTTCTCTAGATAGCACATTAGAAATATTGGTGGGATTAAAAAATGGCATGAAAATGATCCACAACAGACAGTTTTTGAAACTTTTCCTTTTTGGCAAAAAACTCGTGAGTTAAAGCCCACGAAAAGCAATGATTTTTCAAAATTTTTACATTTCAGTTTTTTTAACTATGTTCATTAGATATCACATTTTAAATATAGGTGGGTTTTAAAAATGGCATGAAAATAGTTTACGAGAGTCAATTTTTGAACTGTATCATCTTTTGAGCAAAACTCGTGGGTTATAGTCTACGAAAAATAAAGATTTTTTTAAAAAAATTACTTTTTCATTTTTTTCACTCCGTAAAAAATTACTTTTTCATTTTTTTCACTTAGTTCTCTAGTCAACAAGTTTTCAATATTTGTGGGTGTAAAAATGACTCAAAAAAATTCCACAACAGTCATTTTTTGAAACTTGTCATTTTTTACCAAAACTCGTGTGTTATAGCCGACAAAAAATAGTGATTTTTCAACAAATTTACTTTTTCATTTCTTGCCCTCTGTTCTCTAGATAACACATTAGAAATATTGCTAGGATTTAAAAATGGCATGAAAATGGTCCACAACAGACAGTTTTTGAAACTTTTCCTTTTTGGCAAAAACTCGTGAGTTAAAGCCCAAGAAAAACAATGATTTTTAAAAATTTTTACGTTTCAGTTTTTTTAACTATGTTCATTAGATATCACGTTTTCAATATAGGTGGGTTTTAAAAATGGCATGAAAATAGATCAAGAGAGTCAGTTTTTGAACTTTACCATCTTTTGAACAAAACTCGTGGGTAATAGTCCACGAAAAATAATGATTTCTTAAAAAAATTACTTTTCCATTTTTTACACTCCATAAAAAATTACTTTTTCATTTTTTTCACTTAGTTCTCTAGTCAACAAGTTTTCAATATTGATGGGTGTAAAAATGACAAAACAATTCTACAACAGTCATTTTTTGAAACTTGTCATTTTTACCAAAACTCGTGCGTTATAACCCTCGAAAAAGAGTGATTTTTCAACTAATTTACTTTTTCATTTTTGCCCTCTGTTCTCTAGATAACACATTAGAAATATCGGTGGGATTAAAAAATGGCATAAAAATGATCCACAACAGACAGTTTTTGAAACTTTTCCTTTTTGGCAAAAAAACTCGTAAGTTAAAGCCTACGAATTGCAATGATTTTTAAAAATTTTTACATTTCAATTTTTTTAACTATATTCATTAGATATCACATTTTAAATATAGGTGGGTTTTAAAAATGACATGAAAATAGTTCAAGAGAGTCAGTTTTTGAACTGTACCATCTTTTGAACAAAACTTGTTGGTTATAGTCTACGAAAAATAAAGATTTTTTAAAAAAAATTACTTTTCCATTTTTTTCACTCCGTAAAAAATTACTTTTTCATTTTTTTCACTTAGTTCTCTATTCAACAAGTTTTCAATATTGGTGGGTGTAAAAATGACACAAAAAAAATTCCACAACAATCATTTTTTGAAACTTATCATTTTTTACCAAAACTCTTGTGTTATAGCCCACGAAAAATAGTGATTGTTCAACAAATTTACTTTTTCATTTTTTGCCCTCTGTTCTCTAGATAACACATTAGAAATATTGGTGGGATTAAAAAATGGCATGAAAATGGTCCACAACAGACAGTTTTTGAAACTTTTCCTTTTTGGCAAAAACTTGTGAGTTAAAGCCCAAGAAAAACAATGATTTTTAAAAATTTTTACATTTCAGTTTTTTTAACTATATTCATTAGATATCACATTTTTAATATAGGTGGGTTTTAAAAATGGCATGAAAATAGTTCAAGAGAGTCAGTTTTTGAACTTTACAATCTTTTGAACAAAACTCGTGGGTTATAGTCCACGAAAAATAATAATTTTTAAAAAAAAATTACTTTGCCATTTTTTTTCACTCCGTAAAAAATTACTGTTTCATTTTTTTCCCTTAGTTCTCTATTCAACAAGTTTTCAATATTGGTGGGTGTAAAAATGACAAAAAATTCCACAACAGTCATTTTTTGAAACTTGTCATTTTTTACCAAAACTCGTGCGTTATAGCCCACGAAAAATAGTGATTTTTCAACAAATTTACTTTTTCATTTTTTGCCCTCTGTTTTCTAGATAACACATTAGAAATATTGCTGGGATTAAAAAATGGCATGAAAATGGTCCACAACAGACAGTTTTTGAAACTTTACCTTTTTGGCAAAAACTCGTGAGTTAAAGCCCAAGAAAAACAATGATTTTTAAAAATTTTTACATTTCAGTTTTTTTAACTATGTTCATTAGATATCACGTTTTCAATATAGGTGGGCTTTAAAAATGGCATGAAAATAGATCAAGAGAGTCAGTTTTTGAACTTTACCATCTTTTGAACAAAACTCGTGGGTTATAGTCCACGAAAAATAATGATTTATTTAAAAAATTTACTTTTCCATTTTTTTTCACTCAGTAAAAAATTACTTTTTCATTTTTTTCACTTAGTTCTCTAGTCAACAAGTTTTCAATATTTGTGGGTGTAAAAATGACACAAAAAAATTCCACAACAGTCATTTTTTGAAACTTGTCATTTTTTACCAAAACTCGTGTTTTATAGCCCACGAAAAATAGTGATTTTTCAACAAATTTACTTTTTCATTTTTTACCCTCTGTTCTCTAGATAACACATTAGAAATATTGCTGGGATTAAAAAATCGCATGAAAATGGTCCACAACAGACAGTTTTTGAAACTTTTCCTTTTTGGCAAAAACTCGTGAGTTAAAGTCCAAGAAAAACAATGATTTTTAAAAATTTTTACATTTCAGTTTTTTTAACTATGTTCATTAGATATCACGTTTTCAATATAGGTGGGTTTTAAAAATGGCATGAAAATAGATCAAGAGAGTCAGTTTTTGAACTTTACCATCTTTTGAACAAAACTCGTGGGTTATAGTCCACGAAAAATAATGATTTGTTTAAAAAATTTACTTTTCCATTTTTTTCACTCCGTAAAAAATTACTTTTTCATTTTTTTCACTTAGTTCTCTAGTCAACAAGTTTTCAATATTGGTGGGTGTAAAAATGAAACAAAAAAATTTCACAACAGTCATTTTTTGAAACTTGTCATTTTTTACCAAAACTCGTGTGTTATAGCCACCGAAAAATAGTGATTTTTTAACAAATTTACTTTTTCATTTTTTGCCCTCTGTTATCTAAATAGCACATTAGAAATATTGGTGGGATTAAAAAATGGCATGAAAATGGTCCACAACAGACAGTTTTTGAAACTTTTCCTTTTTGGCAAAAACTCGTGAGTTAAAGCCCAAGAAAAACAATGATTTTTAAAAATTTTTACATTTCAGCTTTTTTAACTATATTCATTAGATATCACATTTTTAATATAGGTGGGTTTTAAAAATGGCATGAAAATAGTTCAAGAGAGTCAGTTTTTGAACTTTACCATATTTTGAACAAAACTCGTGGGTTATAGTCCACGAAAAATAATAATTTTTTAAAAAAAATTTACTTTGCCATTTTTTTTCACTCCGTAAAAAATTACTGTTTCATTTTTTTCCTTTAGTTCTCTATTCAACAAGTTTTCAATATTGGTGGGTGTAAAAATGACAAAAAATTCCGCAACAGTCATTTTTGGAAACTTGTCAGTTTTTACCAAAACTCGTGCGTTATAGCCCACGAAAAATAGTGATTTTTTAACAAATTTACTTTTTCATTTTTGCCCTCTGTTCTCTAGATAGCACATTAGAAATATTGGTGGGATTAAAAAATGGCATGAAAATGATCCACAACAGACAGTTTTTGAAACTTTTCCTTATTGGCAAAAAACTCGTGAGTTAAAGCCCACGAAAAGCAATGATTTTTCAAAATTTTTACATTTCAATTTTTTTAACTATGTTCATTAGATATCACATTTTAAATATAGGTGGGTTTTAAAAATGGCATGAAAATAGTTTAAGAGAGTCAATTTTTGAACTGTACCATCTTTTGAACAAAACTCGTGGGTTATAGTCTACGAAAAATAAAGATTTTTTTAAAAAAAATTACTTTTTCATTTTTTACACTCCGTGAAAAATTACTTTTTCATTTTTTTCACTTAGCTCTCTAGTCAACAAGTTTTCAATATTGGTGGGTGTAAAAATGACAAAATAAATTCTACAACAGTCATTTTTTGGAACTTGTCATTTTTACCAAAACTCGTGCGTTATAGCCCACGAAAAAGAGTGATTTTTCAACAAATTTACTTTTTCATTTTTGCCCTCTGTTCTCTAGATAACACATTAGAAATATTGGTGGGATTAAATGACAGGTGTTGTCGCTACCCTGCAATTTTACCCAAAATCACTTAAGGAATGTAGGAGTGGTAAGTGGGATCGTATCCAACAGGGAGAGGGTTGTTATCAAGGTATGAGTGAGTGATAGTAACAGAAACAGGTGTGGAGTCTAAACAGATGCAAGTGGTTAAAACAATCAGAGAGGGGAATGGATTTGCCTTGAGGGGGTTAGTGTCAATGACTTTTCCCAATTATCCTTGACTAGTGCAAATGCATGTATGAGGGGATTCACCTCCTAGTGGCTTAGAACTGATCAACTTGGCAGTTCTCACTGTTCTAATTCACAATTCTCCTCTATCCTCCCTTGGCAGGGCAGGACCTAGGCTCGGCTTCCCAATTCTCGAATCCCTACTTGGTACTTACCCCCTAACTCCCTCTCTAATTCCCTTCCTTGGTAGGACAGTGAATCGAATTGGAGGTTAAAGTCTCATACTCAAGCAATCCTAAGTCTCTTCCTATTCAAGTTGACCTCGATTGTCAGTGGGCACCGCACAATCAATGTCTCAATTATGCACAGATCCTAGGACTCACACATGTTTGTTCAATGTTCCATTGATGATATTCCAATTTCCATTAATAGCTCGAAACTGATTTCAGTGGGCACTGCAAATCAAATTAAGTGCATAAGCGTGTGTGTGTAAGCATTGAAATGAACCATCAAACGACATTGGACAAAAATCAAACACAAAATAAACAATTCAAATGTCTCCAATCAGTTTCTCACAGTCATTACACTTAATCCCTCAAGGCAACATCCAGAATGTTTAGCCGATCATGTTGATCGGCTTTGAAAATGAGATTAACAAAGCCTGATCTAACATGGCTAGTACAGAAAGATTAGTGTGAACAATTGTCACTTTGATCTCCTATTGAAACCCTAAATCTCCTCTCTTTTGCTTTCTGCTTCCGCCTCCTTCCCGTCTCTCCTTCCTTTGTGGTTTCCTCCGCCTTTTATACATTTCTCCCCGTGGAAATGTTGATGATGTTTCTTGGAAATTTCCTCCTTCCGCGGGGAGAGTGACACGTGTCCGTGTTGCTTCCTAGAAACTTCTTCCTTCCTATGGGGGAATGCCAAGTGTCTGAAAAAGTTCAGTCAACAAAAGTAGTGAGGTCAACTGATAAACATTGAATGTGCAAATTATCAAACAGTTGGTGCCTTCAAATGGGTGTGCATGCTTGGCTTTAAATATGCCTGTGCGAGTGCAGCTTGGGAGCATGAGTGGGGTGAGACTCAAAGCAATTTATCTACCTAAGTGTGAGAATAACAGTGTGTACAAGTGAGCGGGTGAAAATGTGCAAAAAGAAATGTGCAAGTGTGCGAGTGGCGGTGCGGGCGCATAGGCGCCAGCGTGTGTGCGTGCGTGAGTGGGCTGTGCGGGCACCTGGCGCCCGCACAGTCGTGCATGCGTGTGTGCTGTGCGGGCGCCAGTGTGCGTGTGTGTATGGCTGTGCGGGCGCCTGGCGCCCGCACAGTTGTGCGCGGTGTGTTTCTGTGCGGGCGCCAGTGTGCGTGTGTGCTTGTGCGCCTGGCGCCCGCACAATGCATAGTGTGTGTGTGTGTTGTGTTTGTGCTGTGCGGGTGGGGTTTGGTGTGGTGCGTGACCAAGTGTGTTTCATAACTCAAAAATGTTTACTTTCATAACAAAAATGCTACACTTAACCAATTCTCAACACTTCATCGGATTGTACCATTTCAACACATACTTGTTCATCTATCATAATTTTTACAAAGAATTTACACAAAAGATCAAACAAGTGAGACGAATAAGTCGGTACAAACCCGACTTATCATTAAAAAATGGCATGAAAATGATCCACAACAGACAGTTTTTGAAACTTTTCCTTTTTGGCAAAAAACTCGTGAGTTAAAGCCCATGAAAAGCAATGATTTTTCAAAATTTTTACATTTCAAATTTTTTTAACTATGTTCATTAGATATCACATTTTAAATATAGGTGGATTTTAAAAATGGCATGAAAATAGTTCAAGAGAGTCAGTTTTTGAACTGTACCATCTTTTGAACAAAACTCGTAAGTTATAGTCTACGAAAAATAAAGATTTTTTTTAAAAAAATTACATTTCAATTTTTTTCACTCCGTAAAAAATTACTTTTTCATTTTTTCACTTAGTTCTCTAGTCAACAAGTTTTCAATATTGGTGGGTGTAAAAATGACACAAAAAAATTCCACAATAGTCATTTTTTTTAAACTTGTCATTTTTTACCAAAACTCTTGTGTTATAGCCCACGAAAAATAGTGATTTTTCAACAAATTTACTTTTTCATTTTTTGCCCTTTGTTCTTTAGATAACACATTAGAAATATTGATGGGATTAAAAAATGGCATGAAAATGGTCCACAACAGACAGTTTTTGAAACTTTTCCTTTTTGGCAAAAACTCGTGAGTTAAAGCCCAAGCAAAACAATGATTTTTAAAAAATTTTACATTTCATTTTTTTAACTATGTTCATTAGATATCACGTTTTCAATATAGGTGGGTTTTAAAAATGGCATGAAAATAGTTCAAGAGAGTCAGTTTTTGAACTTTACCATCTTTTGAACAAAACTCGTGGGTTATAGTCCACGAAAAATAATGATTTTTTAAAAAAATTTACTTTTCAATTTTTTTCACTCCGTAAAAAATTACTTTTTCATTTTTTTTCACTTAGTTCTCTAGTCAACAAGTTTTCAATATTGGTGGGTGTAAAAATGACACAAAAAAATTTCACAACAGTCATTTTTTGAAACTTGTCATTTTTTACCAAAACTCGTGTGTTATAGCCCTCGAAAAAGAGTGATTTTTCAACAAATTTACTTTTTCATTTTTTGCCCTCTGTTATCTAAATAGCACATTAGAAATATTGGTGGGATTAAACAATGGCTTGAAAATGATCCACAACAGACAGTTTTTGAAACTTTTCCTTGTTGGCAAAAACTCGTGAGTTAAAGTTCATGAAAAACAGTGATTTTTAAAAATTTTTACATTTCTATTTTTTTAACTATGTTCATTAGATATCACATTTTCAATATAGGTGGGTTTTAAATATGGCATTAAAATAGTTCAAGAGAGTCAGTTTTTGAAATGTACCATCTTTTGAACAAAACTCGGGGGTGATAGTCTACGAAAAATAAAGATTTTTATCAAAAAATTACTTTTCCATTTTTTTCACTCCGTAAAAAATTACTTTTTTATTTTTTTCACTTAGTTCTCTAGTCAACAAGTTTTCAATATTGGTGGGTTTAAAAATGACACTTAGAAATATTGGTGGGATTAAAAATGGCATGAAAATGATCCACAACAGACAGTTTTTGAAACTTTTCCTTGTTGGCAAAAATTCGTGAGTTAAAGCCCACGAAAAACAATGATTTTTCAAAATTTTTACATTTCAATTTTTTTAACTATGTTCATTAGATATCACATTTTCAATATATGTGGGTTTTAAAAATGGCATGAAAATAGTTCAAGAGAGTCAGTTTTTGAACTTTACCATCTTTTGAACAAAACTCGTGGGTTATAGTCTACGAAAATTAATGATTTTTAAAAAAAATTTAGTTTCCATTTTTTTCACTCCGTAAAAAATTACTTTTTCATTTTTTTCACTTAGTTCTCTAGTCAACAAATTTTCAATATTGGTGGGTGTAAAAATGACACAAAAAATTCCACAACAGTCATTTTTTGAAATTTGTCATTTTTAACCAAAACTCGTGTGTTATAGCCCACGAAAAATAGTGATTTTTCAAAAAAAATTACTTTTTCAATTTTTGCCCTCTGTTCTCTAGATAACACATTAGAATTATCGGTGGGATTAAAAAATGGCATGAAAATGATCCTTTCCTTTTTAGCAAAACTCGTGAGTTAAAGCCCAAGAAAAACAATGATTTTTCGAAATTTTTACATTTCAATTTTTTTAACTATGTTCATTAGATATCACATTTTCAATATGGGTGGGTTTTAAAAATGGCATGAAAATAGTTCAAGAGAGTCATTTTTTGAAGTTTACCATCTTTTGAACAAAACTCGTGGGTTATATTTCACGAAAAATAATTATTTTTAAAAAAAATTTACTTTTCCATTTTTTTCACTCCGTAAAATTTACTTTTCCATTTTTTCACTCCGTAAAAAATTACTTTTTCATTTTTTTCACTTAGTTTTCTAGTCAACAAGTTTTCAATATTGGTGGGCGTAAAAATGACACAAAAAAATTCCACAACAGTCATTTTTTGAAACTTGTCATTTTTGACCAAAACTCGTATGTTATAGCCCACGAAAAATAGTGATTTTTCAACAAATTTTCTCTATCATTTTTTGCCCTCTGTTATCTAAAAAACACATTAGAAATATTAGTGGGATTAAAAAATGGCAAGAAAATGATTCACAACAGACAGTTTTTGAAACTTTTCCTTGTTGGCAAAAATTCGTGAGTTAAAGCCCTCGAAAAATAATGATTTTTCAAAATTTTTACATTTCAATTTTTTTAACTATGTTCTTTAGATATCACATTTTCAATATAGGTGGGTTTTAAAAATGGCATGAAAATAGTTCAAGAGAGTCAGTTTTTTAACTTTACCATCTTTTGAACAAAACTCGTGGGTTATAGTCCACGAAAATTAATGATTTTTAAAAAAAAAAATTACTTTTCCATTTTATTTACTCAGTAAAAAAATACTTTTTCATTTTTTTCACTTAGTTCTCTAGTCAACAAGTTTTCAATATTGGTGGGTATAAAAATGACACAAAAAATTCCACAACAGTCATTTTTTGAAACTTGTTATTTTTTACCAAAACTCGTGTGTTATAGCCCACGAAAAATAGTGATTTTTCAAAAAAAATTTACTTTTTCAATTTTTGCCCTCTGTTCTCTACATAACACATTAGAATTATCGGTGGGATTAAAAAATGGCATGAAAATGATCCACAACAGACAGTTTTTTAAACTTTTTTTTTAGCAAAAACTCGTGAGTTAAAGCCCAAGAAAAACAATGATTTTTCAAAATTTTTACATTTCAATTTTTTTAACTATGTTCATTAGATATCACATTTTCAATATGGGTGGGTTTTAAAAATGGCATGAAAATAGTTCAAGAGAGTCAGTTTTTGAACTTTACCATCTTTTGAACAAAACTCATGGGTTATATTCCACGAAAAATAATGATTTTTAAAAAAAAATTACTTTTCCATTTTTTTCACTCCGTAAAAATTTACTTTTCCATTTTTTCACTCCGTAAAAAATTACTTTTTCATTTTTTTTCACTTAGTTCTCTAGTCAACAAGTTTTCAATATTGGTGGGTGTAAAAATGACACAAAAAAATTCCACAACAGTCATTTTTTAAAACTTGTCATTTTTTACCAAAACTCGTGTGTTATAGCCCACGAAAAATAGTGATTTTTCAACAAATTTACTTTATCATTTTTTGCCCTCTGTTATCTAAATAACACATTAGAAATATTGGTGGGATTAAAAAATGGCATGAAAATGGTCCACAAGAGACAGTTTTTGAAACTTTTCCTTGTTGGCAAAAATTCGTGAGTTAAAGCCCACGAAAAACAATTGATACGAAACCCGGATCGATTCGCTCCAAACCCTGGCTTGTATGTCATGGAAGCAATTGCAGGACCTTCGAATAAAACCAATGAACAAGAACAATCTAACAAGTAGATTGGAATTTACACGCCAATTGATAAAGCCGCTTCGCGCAAACTAATCAATTCTCAGATTTGTTAGTTTGAAAACCCTCGCAGGAAATCAAATTCACAAAGATAAAACAATCACTGTTTTATTTCTCAAATCAAAATTCTTCTCTTCTAAAAAAAGAGCAACTAAGATGCCTATTTATAGGCTACAAGCTTACCCTAACTTGCTAAACAAGTAGTCTAATTGGAAAAGGAAACTAACACTCAATTAATCCAAATTAGGAAACTTTTCTTATTTGGAAACAACTTATTAACCTAAATTAAAAATAAATAAAACTGGAAACTTCCTAATAATTCACATGTTAATTCCATGCAAGGATTATTAACCATGTGAGACAAAAATTACTAAAAGTTAAATAAAACGTAAAACACTAAAATTCCGAAATTGTCCGCATCATAACGTGACGTGCGACTTCACGGCGTGTTTTCACCTTGATCCCGTCAGAATCTGGGAAAATGAAAAACATCAAAGGTTTAGCTCTGGATCTTAGCTTTCTAATGCCACTAGAATCAACCCATTCCGAGTTATGGTGAGAGAGATATGGCCCGATTACTAAAACGTGGCAGAATCTCTCAGCAAACAATATTTGACGCCTCTTGTCATGATTTCCTTTGTTATCCCATTTTTGAGTCTCGGATCTCCTTGGGACCAATATGAGGCTTATTCTCCATCCTATTCCAGGCCTCCATACATGAGATTCATCTTTAACAATTGGAACAAGTACCTTGGATTTTCTGGAACATGTGATCACACATGATTTTGTATCATTCCCTTCCACTTGAAAAAGATTTGCCCTCAAATCTTGTTGATTGGCAACAAGGGAATCCAACACAAAACCTGGAAAATTGTTAAGACAAAAAGATACAATATAAGGAATATCACACTCAACATGTTTCCTCTCTTTGCCTTTTTCTACAACCCTCACCTCAATGCTTTTGTCATTCAAATCATTATCCAATTCTTTTTCTTGCTTCACATGACAAACATCATTAATAACAATTAAATTACAATCATTTAAAGCAATAAAAGGAATTAAATCTACACAAGATGCTTCTTCAAGAGTAGTATTTGTATTAACCTCTTCCCCTGGAATTATTTTCATTGAAGGTAATGCTTCCTCCACCAAAGGATCTTCATTAATGGTCTCCATCATTGCTTCTACAATTTCATTAACTTGACCCATCTCCAATGGACTCAACTCATTATCCCCATGATCCTCAACACATTCCAACAATGGTATAGTAACAATTTTGACAGTTGGGTCTTCCTTTGGAGGTTCAACATACAAATCATACCATCTTGGACAACTAATAGCATTATGACCTACAGCCATACATCTCAAACACTTTCTAGCATGGACCCTATGCTTTGGCGTCCGAATCTTTCTTTCAACAAAAAGGTTAGCACAATCACGTTCTTGATGACCATACCCATAACGTATAGCACACCGAATGGGTTGTGACTTGCAAATATGTTCTTGCAAGGTTGCTTCTTGTCTCAAACTTGCCAATTTTTTTGATTCTGCTTCCACCCTGTAAATTGTCTCTCGACGATAGCCATAGCGATCTCCATAGGGATCATACTTCTCCAATAAAGAGAAAAAACTTTCGGAATGCAATGACATCTCAAAATATAAAATCCAAATTGTGCCACTTCATATAAACAACAAAGATCCAATTTTTTTCTCACTAAAATCAAAACCAACAAAATAAAAGATATAACTGCTTGACACCAATCACAAAACAAAATTTATGACAGGCTTGCGAATATCAAACAATTTGAATTCAATTTAATAAGGAAAAATTGAAAACCTGATTTTTGTTCGAAGAACTGAGCTCAGATACCACTTGATACGAAACCCGGATCGATTCGCTCCAAACCCTAGCTTGTATGTCACAGAAGCAATTACAGGACCTTCGAATAAAACCAATGAACAAGAACAATCTAACAAGTAGATTGGAATTTACACGCCAATTGATAAAGCCGCTTCGCGCAAACTAATCAATTCTCAGATTTGTTAGTTTGAAAACCCTTCGCAGGAAATCAAATTCACAAAGATAAAACAATCGCTGTTTTATTTCTCAAATCAAAATTCTTCTCTTCTAAAAAAAGCGCAACTAAGATGCCTATTTATAGGCTACAAGCTTACCCTAACTTGCTAAACAAATAGTCTAATTGGAAAAGGAAACTAACACTTAATTAATCCAAATTAGGAAACTTTTCCCATTTGGAAACAACTTATTAACCTAAATTAAAAATAAATAAAATTGGAAACTTCCTAATAATTCACATGTTAATTCCATGCAAGGATTATTAACCATGTGAGACAAAAATTACTAAAAATTAAATAAAACGCAAAATACTAAAATTTTGAAATTGTCCGCGTCATAACGTGCCGTACGACTTCACGGCGTGTTTTCACCTTGATCCCGTCAGAATCTGGAAAAATGCAAAACATCAAAGTTTTAGCTTTTGATCTTAGCTTTCTATGCCACTGGAATCAACCCATTCCGAGTTACGGTGAGAGAGATATGGCCCGATTACTAAAACTTGGCAGAATCTCTCAGCAAACAATATTTGACGCCTCTTGTCATGATTTCCTTTGTTATCCCATTTTTGAGTCTCGGATCTCCTTGGGACCAACATGAGGCTTATTCTCCATCCTATCCCAGGCCTCCATACATGAGATTCATCTTTAACAATTGGAACAAGTACCTTGGATTTTCTGGAACATGTGATCACACATGATTTTGTATCAACAATGATTTTTCAAAATTTTTACATTTAAATTTTTTTAACTATGTTCATTAGATATCACATTTTCAATATAGGTGGGTTTTAAAAATGGCATGAAAATAGTTCAAGAGAGTCAGTTTTTTAACTTTACCATCTTTTGAACAAAACTCGTGGGTTATAGTCCACGAAAATTAATGATTTTTTTAAAAAAAAAATTACTTTTCCATTTTTTTCTCTCCGTAAAAAATTACTTTTTCATTTTTTTCACTTAGTTCTCTAGTCAACAAGTTTTCAATATTGGTGGGTGTAAAAATGACACAAAAAATTCCACAACAGTCATTTTTTGAAACTTGTCATTTTTTACCAAAATTCGTGTGTTATATAGCCCACGAAAAATAGTGATTTTTCAACAAATTGCCTTTTTCATTTTTTACCCTCTGTTCTCTAGATAACACATTAGAAATATTGGTGAGTGTAAAAAATGGCATGAAAATGGTCCACAATAGTCAATTTTTAAAACTTTCCATTTTTTGACAAAAACTCGTGGGTTATAGCCCACGAAAAATAGTTAATTTTTCAAAGTATTTACATTTCAATTTTTTTAACTTGGTTCACTAGAGAACGCATTACAAATATATGCGGGATTAAAAAATTGCACGAAAAAAATCCACAATAGTCAGTTTTTAAAACTTTTCGGTTTTTACCAAAACTCGTGGGTTATACCCCACGAAAAATAGTGATTTTTTAAAAACATTTACGTTTCCATTTTTTTACTCCGTAAAAATTTACTTTTTCATTTTTTTCGCTCAGTTCTCTAGACAACACGTTTCCCATATTGGTGGGTGTAAAAATGACACAAAAAAAATTCCACAACAGTCATTTTTTGAAAATTGTCGTTTTTACCAAAACTCGTGTGTTATAGCCCACAAAAATAGTGATTTTTCAACAAATTTACTTTTTCATTTTTTACCCTCTGTTATCTAGATAACACATTAGAAATATTGGTGAGTGTAAAAAATGACATAAAAATGGTCCACAACAATAAGTTTTTTAAACTTTTGGTTTTTGACAAAAACTCGTGAGTTATAGCCTACGAAAAATAGTAATTTTTTAAAATATTTAATTTTAACTTTTTTTAACTCTGTTAACAAGAGAACGCATTTCAAATATATGCGGGTTTAAAAAATGGCATGAAAATAGGACACAAAAGCCAGTTTTAAAACTTGTCGTTTTTACCAAAACTCGTGGGTAGCCTACGAAAAATAGCGATTTTTTTAAAAAAATTACTTTTCCATTTTTTTCACTCAGTTCTCTAGACAACACGTTTCCAATATTGGTGGGTGTAAAAATGACACAAAAAATTCCACATCAGTCATTTTTTGAAACTTGTAATTTTTTACCAAAATTCGTGTGTTATAGCCCTCAAAAAATAGCCGATTTTCCAACAAATTTACTTTACATTTTTTACCATCTGTTCTCTAGATAACACATTAGAAATATTTGGTGAGTGTAAAAAATGGCATGAAAATGGTCCACAACGGTCAGTTTTTGAAACTTTTCGGTTTTGATAAAAACTCGTGAGTTATAGCCCATGAAAAATAGTTATTTTTTAAAGTATTTACATTTCAATTTTTTTAACTCTTTTCACTAGAGAAAACATTACAAATATATACGGGTTTAAAAAATTGCATGAAAATAGTTTACAAAAGTCAATTTTTAAAACTTGTCATTTTTTACCAAAACTCGTGGGTTATACCCATGAAAAATAGTGATTTTTTAAAAAAATTTACTATTCCATTTTTTTCACTTCGTAAAAATTTACTTCTCCATTTTTTTCAGTAAGTTCTCTAGGCAACACGTTTCCAATATTGGTGGGTGTAAAAATGACATACAAAATTCCACAACAGTCATTTTTTGACACTTGTCATTTTTTAAAAAAACTCGTGTATTATGGCCCATGAAAAATAGCGATTTTTCAACAAATTTACTTTTTCATTTTTTACCCTCTGTTTTCTAGATAACACATTAAAAATATTGGTGAGTTTAAAAAATGGCATGAAAATGGTCCACAACAGTCAGTTTTTGAAACTTTCCGTTTTTGACAAAAAGTCGTGAGTTACAGCCCACGAAAAATAGTAATTTTTCAAAGTATTTACATTTCACTTTTTTTAACTTGGTTCATTAGAGAACGCATTTTAAATATATGCAGGTTTAAAAAATGGTATGAAAATAGTCCGTAAAAGTCAGTTTTTAAAACTTGTCATTTTTTACCAAAACTCGTGGGTTATAGCCTACGGAAAACAGTGATTTTTTAAAAATATTTACTTTTCCATTTTTTTTACTCCGTAAAAATTTAATTTTTATTTTTTTCACTCAGTTCTCTAGACAACACGTTTCCCATATTGGTGGGTGTAACAATGACACAAAAAGTTGTGTTTTTTTCACTCAGTTCTCTAGACAACACGTTTCCCATATTGGTGGGTGTAACAGTAATTGTTTGAAAGTTGTGTTTTTTACCAAAACTCGTGTGTTATAGCCCACGAAAAATAGTGATTTTTCAACTAATTTACTTTTTCATATTTTACCCTCTATTCTCTAGAAAACACATTAGAAATATTGGCGAGTGTAAATAATGGCATGAAAATGGTCCACAACAGTAAGTTTTTGAAACTTTTCGTTTTTTGATAAAAACTCGTGAGTTATATTGCCCACAAAATATTTACATTTCAATTTTTTTAACTCTGTTCACTAGAGAACGCATTTGAAATATATGTGGGTTTAAAAAATTGCATGAAAATAGCCCACAAAAGTCAGTTTTTAAAACTTGTCATTTTTAACCAAAACTCGTGGGTTATAGCACACGAAAAATAGTGATTTTTAAAAAAATTTACTTTTCCATTTTTTTCACTCAGTTCTCTAGACAACATGTTTCCAACATTGGTGGGTGTAAAAATGAAACAAAAATAGTCTGCAACAGTTATTTTTTAGAAACTTGTCATTTTTTACCAAAATTCGTGAGTTATAGCCCATGAAAAATAGTGATTTTCAAAAAAAAAATATTTTTTCATATATTACCGTTTGTTCTCTAGATAACACATTAGAAATATTGGCGGGCGTAAAAATGGCAAGAAAATGGTCCACAACAATCAATTTTTGAAACTTTCCGTTTTTCACAAAACAATTCGTGAGTTATAGTCCACAAAAAACAGTAATTTTTCAAAATATTTATATTTGAATTTTTTTAACTCTGTTTAGTAGATGAAACATTTCCAATATATGTGGGTTTAAAAAATAGCATTAAAATACTCCACAAGAGTCTGTTTTTTAAAGTTGTCATTTTTTACTAAAACTCGCGTGTTATTGCCCACGAAAAATATTGAGTTTTGATAAATATTGCTTTTCTATTTTTTTCAATCCGTTCTCAAGATAACACGTAACAAGTCTAGGTGGGTGTAAAAGTTGACATGAAAATAGCCCACAATAGTCAAGTTTTGAAACTTGTCATTTTTTACCAAAACTCATGAGTTATAATCCAATAAAAACAGAAATTTTTCAAAAAAATTACTTTTCTATTTTTTACCCTCCGTTCTCTAGATAACACATTAGAAATATTGGCGGGCGTAAAAATTGGTAAGAAAATGGTCAACAACAGTCAGTTTTTGAAACTTTCCGTTTTTCACAAAACAACTCGTGAGTTATAGTCCACGAAAAACAGTGATTTATCAAAATATTTACATTTCAATTTTTTTAACTCTGTTTAGTAGATGAAACATTTCCAATATATGTGGGTTTTAAAAAATAGCATGAAAATGCTCCACAAGAGTCTGTTTTTTAAAGTTGTCGTTTTTGACTAAAAAATAGCATGAACAATATTGAGTTTTGATAAATATTGCTTTTTCATTTTTTTCAATTCGTTCTCGAGATAACACGTTACAAGTCTAGGTGGGTGTAAAAATTGACATGAAAATAGTCAACAATAGTCAAGTTTCGAAACTTGTCGTTTTTTACCAAAACTCGTGAGTAATAATCCATGAAAAATAGTGATTTTTCAAAAAAATTATTTTTAAATTTTTTACCCTCCGTTCTTTAGATAACACATTAAAAATATTGGTGGGTGAAAAACTGGAATGAAAATGGTCCACAACATTTGGTTTTGGAAACTTTTCGTTTTTGACAAAAACTCGTGAGTTATAGCCCACGAAAAATAGTGATTTTTCAAAATATTTACATTTCAATTTTTTAACTCTGTTCGTTTGATAACACATTTCTATTATAGGTGTTTGAAAAATAGTCCACAAAAGCCAGTTTCTGAACTTTTCCAATTTTGACCAAAACTCGTGAGTTATAGCCAACGAAAAATAGTGATTTTTCAACAAATTTACTTTTTCATTTTTTACCCACTGTTCTCTAGATAACACATTATAAATATTGGTTAGTGTAAAAAATTGTATGAAAATAGTCCACAACAGTCAGTTTTAGAAACTTTTCATTTCTAACAAAAATTCGTGAGTTATAACCCACGAAAAATAATAATTTTTCAAAGAATTCACATTTAAATTTTTTTAACTCTGTCCACTAGAGAACGCATTTCCAATATATCTGGGTTTAAAAATAGCATGAAAATAGTCCACAAAAGTAAGTTTTTAAAACTTGTCATTTTTATCAAAACTCGTGGGTTACGAAAAACAACGGTTGTTTTAAAAAATTTACTTTTTTATTTTTTCACTCCGTTCTCTAGATAACACATTAAAAATATTGGTAGGTGTAAAAAAGATCTGAAAATTGTCCGCAACAGTCATTTTTTAAACTTTTTCTTTTTTTACCAAAATTCATGAGTTATAGCCTACGAAAAATAGTGATTTTTTAAAAAATTTACTTTTTCATTTTTTACCCTCTGTTCTCTATATAAAACATTAGAAATATTGGTGGGATTAAAAGATGGCATGAAAATGGTCCACAACAGACAGTTTTTGAAACTTTTCCTTTTTGGCAAAAACTCTTGAGTTATTTTTTAAAACTCGTCGTTTTTACCAAAACTCTTGAGTTATAGCCCACGAAAAATAGTGATTTTTAAAAATATTTACTTTTCCATTTTTTTCAATCCGTAAAAATTTACTTTTCCATTTTTTTAACTCAGTTCTCTAGACAACACGTTTCCAATATTGGTGGGTGTAGAAAAGACACAAAACAATTCCACAACAACCATTTTTTACCAAAACTTGTGTGTTATAGCCCACGAAAAAGAGTGATTTTTAAAAAAAATTTACTTTTTCATTTTTTTCAGTAAGTTTTCTAGACAACACGTTTCCAATATTGGTGGGTGTAAAAATGACACAAAAATTCCACAACAGTCATTTTTTGAAACTTTTCCCTTTTGACAAAAACTTGTGAGTTATAGCCCACGAAAAACAGTGATTTTTCAAAATATTTACATTTCAATTTTTTTAGCTTTGTTCATTAGATATCATAAAAAATAGTGATTTTTCAACAAATTTACTTGTTCATTTTTTACCCTTTGTTCTCTAGATAACACATTAGAAATATTGGTGAGTGTAAAAAACTAGCATAAAAATGGTCCACGACAATCAATTTTTGAAACTTTTCGTTTTTGACAAAAACTCGTGAGTTATAGCCCACGAAAAATAGAAATTTTTCAAAGTATTTACATTTCAATTTTTTTAGCTCTGTTCACTAGAGAACGGATTTCCAATATATGTGGGTTTAAAAAATTGCATGAAAATAGTCCACAAAAGTCAGTTTTTAAAACTTGTCGTTTTTTACCAAAACTCGTGGGTTATAGCCCACGAAAAAATAGTGATTTTTTTAAAAAAAATACTTTTCTATTTTTTTCACTCCGTTCTCTAGATAGCACATTAAAAATAATAGTGCGTGTAAAAAAGACATGAAAATAGTCCGCAACAATCATTTTTGAAACTTGTCGTTTTTTAGCAAAATTCGTGAGTTATAGCCCACGAAAAATAGTGATTTTTCAAAAAACCTTTTTTCAATTTTTACCCTCTGTTTTCTAGATAACACATTAGAAATATTGGTGGGATTAAAAATGGCATGAAAACGGTCCACAACAGACAGTTTTTGAAACTTTTCCTTTTTTACCAAAACTCATGAGTTATAGCCCACGAAAATAATAATTTTTCAAAATATTTACATTTCAATTTTTTTAACCACGTTCATTAGATATCACATTTTCAATATAGGTGGGTTTTAAAAATGGCCTGAAAATAGTTTAAGAGAGCTAATTTTTGAACTTTGTCATTTTTTCACCAAAACTTGTGAGTTATAGCCCACGAAAAATAGTGATTTTTGAAAAAATTTACTTTTCTATTTTTTTTCTCCGTTCTCCAGATAACACGTTACATGTATAGGTGGTTGTAAAAAATTAACATGAAAATAGTCCACGAAAGTCAGTTTTTGAACATTTTCAATTTTGACCAAAACTCGTGAGTTATAGCCCACGAAAAATAATGATTATTGAAAAATTTTACTTTTCTATTTTTTTTACTTAGTTCTCTAGATAACATGTTACAAATATAGGTGGGTTTAGAAAATGACACAAAAATAATCCACAAGAGTCACTTTTTGAAACTTGTCATTTTTTACCAAACTCATGAGTTATAGCCCACGAAAAATAGTGATTTTTCAACAAATTTACTTGTTCATTTTTTACCCTTTTTTCTCTAGATAACACATTAGAAATATTGGTGAGTGTAAAAAACTAGCATAAAAATGGTCCACGACAATCAGTTTTTGAAACTTTTCGTTTTTGACAAAAACTCGTGAGTTATAGCCCACGAAAAATAGAAATTTTTCAAAGTATTTACATTTCAATTTTTTTAGCTCTGTTCACTAGAGAACGGATTTCCAATATATGTGGGTTTAAAAAATTGCATGAAAATAGTCCACAAAAGTCAGTTTTTAAAACTTGTCGTTTTTTACCAAAACTCGTGGGTTAAACCCACGAAAAAATAGTGATTTTTTTTTAAAAATTACTTTTTCATTTTTTCACTCCGTTCTCTAGAAAACACATTAAAAATATTAGTGGGTGTAAAAAGACATGAAAATAGTCCACAACAATCATTTTTGAAACTTGTCGGTTTTTAGCAAAATTCGTGAGTTATAGCCCACGAAAAATAGTGATTTCATAGTATGTTCTTATATTCAAATCATGTCAAATTCAATTACCTTGAGCGGATCTAGAGTAATTTCAGTGAGTACCGCAAATTGATTCTAGATCTGGAAGATGTAAATTAAACCATTGAAATTCACAATCAATAAATATGAAACTCAATCAAACACGGATAACATCTAATTCAATTGTCTCAATCAGTCAAGATCTATACAGATAGAATCCTCAAGACAACACGAGTTTTGAAAGAGAGAAGAGAGGAAGTGAGAAAAATCCTAAAACTAGCCTAAACATAATTCAAGTCTCTATGTTGTGTTCTGTGTGTGCCATCTTCTTCTTCTTTATGTCTCTTTGGTACTTATACCCTCTCTTTGTTGATGTGTCCAAATCAGGAAGGTGATGTGCCTTCTTTTCTTGAGATTCCTGCTACGTGTCTTGTAAAAACAACCCGTAAATGTAGTGAGGCCATGTGATGTCATGCTACCAACTTAAGTTGCTTAAACATTAAGATTGCATTTCATCAAACACTTGGTGAATTACCGAATTGTTGTGCTCGTGCTTCTAGCGGCTTGTGTTAAGACATGTGCCTTGTGCAAGTGCGGTTCGTGTTAATACTAGGTCAGGTGGGTGATGAGTGCATGAGCAGTGCGAGTGTGCATCTGCATATAGGTGCATGCGGAGAAAGCTAAATGCAACAGTGTGTATGGCGCGCGCTGTGGTTTGAGCTGGGCGGGCGCACTAGGCTCCCGCACAGTGTGTGTGTGTGTGTGTGTGCGAGTGGGGTTGGCGCACCGCATGTGTGGGTGTGTGTAAAGGGGCGGGCGCACTATGCAAGTGTAGGCGGGGCTGGCGCACCTTGTTATGTATGTGCAAGGGCGGGCGCACAGTTGTACGTGTGTGCGGGGCGGGGGCACATGTGTGTGGTGCGGGCGAACTGTGTGCCCGCACCGTATGTGTGTGTGAGGGGCGGGGGCACTGTGTGCGGTGCGAGGCGCCCGCCTCACTCGTGTGTGTTTTGTGCATGCTGAGTGTGTGTAGTGTGTGCATGTGAAGTGTTTGATGTGTGATGTGCTTGTGTGCTCTACTGGGACTGTGTGTGTGCGTGCTTGAGAATAATGAGAACAATTGTGTCAAAAACGTGTACTCAATCCAATACATGCATTCTTCACATTATTTATACAACATTTTCAACACTTCTTCACAATCTCTACAAATATCATTTCACGCACATTTAGCACATAAATCACACAATATGTAAGATTTTCACATTATATCCATACAAAAGCTCAATGATTTATAACATATAAGTCAGAAACATCAAATTTCAAACAATTGCAGTCGAATGCCGTTTTCGTGCCCATTTTTGCATTTATATGAAATGACGATTTGCTATCTAATTAATGGTATAAAAAAAATATAACGTAATAAATTTTGAAAAATGACATAAGTTAGACACAATTGCTGACCATCTCCATTTATAATAAACCTTTAATTTGTTTCTTATTAAAGTCTCATACATTTCTTTGGAAATCCGAAACATACACCGAATGTCAAAGTAGGGGAAGAAGGAAAAAAAAAACAAGGGTTAATTACAAAAAACCTCCCTGTACTTTGACGATATTATAAGTTACCTCCCTAACATTTAAAAACCTATTATTTAACTCCTTGTACTTTGGGTTTTTTTGAAAAATGGATGGAAATAGAAACGTTAACGGAGCGTGAATCACACGCACGATTGGAAACTGAAAAGGTACGCTTTTAACTTAATAAAATGAGCAAAAAGACAAAAATAACATCAATTTGTGATATAAACAACAAAATTACCTAAATACATCTTCTTCTTCTTCCTACATAATTACCCAAAATCCTATCCAAAACTCAAAGTCAATTCCTGAAATCTCTCTTCCTCAGCTCATCTTATGAGCGGCAAACTGAAGACCTCGGAGCATTGCTACTACCGGAAAAAAGAACAGCCACAAACAACTCGAAAAATTGGTGGAATCTCCTCACGGCTTCATCGTTCATACGATGGCGACATGTTGTCCACCGATCTGGGTCCAAACAGATTGGGTGGACTCCGATCTGGGCTCATGACTCCGATCTTCTGGCCGACTCGTGGGTGCAGTTGATCGAGGAGGGGACAGAGCCGAATCAATTGCCGGATGAAGCTCAAGGATACTCTGCAAAAAAGTTCCAGATTTGAGTTGATATATCCCATCTATTACCTTGAAATTGAATCAATTTGGTATTTGCTAATTTGCTCTAATCTCAATCCTATGTTGTGTTTGTAAATGCTGAATGTGGGCTGTTAAGAATTGGAAAATACGTACAATCTGGTGATTTAAGGATTAGTTGTTTAGATTGCTCTATTTTTGAATATTGCTTGATTGTGGCAATAGTAAGAACACTTGTACACAGCTGTATACTTACTGTCTGGAAAACCACCGGTTGCTATGGACAATTACCTTGGTGGTGGGTGGGTGGTTGTTTGTTGGATATTGATCAGTTGATGTTCAGCAGCCTTGCTGGTTCAGTTGATGTTGGCCACGATTGGTTGAAGCTAGGAATGTAACAATTTTGTCTTTCTTGATGATGTATTTCTTAAGCTGTGTATATCCTGTTAATGGAAGTTTTAATATTAGCTTCCATTACAGTTGAAAGACCTCAAACTCCAGATTCTGGACCCAGGCGAATGTGGAAAATATAGTCTCAAACTCCAGATTCTGTAACTGGATTGCTTTGCTAAAAAAAGGAAAAAAAAAAAAAAGAAAAGGGAGTGAATCTTTAAATCCAGGGGACGGAACTTTTAGTCGTGGTGGGGGCGGCTCAAAATTAGTCATCGTTTGATTAGTTGGTCAGAGAGCTTGAGTATGGGGTAATCGTGTCTTTTCAAGTTGACTCCGTTACTCCACACTATTTCCATCCATTTTTCAAAAAAACCCAAAGTATAAGGAGGTAAATGGTAGGTTTTCATACGTTAAGGAGGTAACTTATAATATCGTCAAAGCACAGGGAGGTTTTTAGTAATTATGGATCAAATGGACTTTCAAATATTTGGTTAGTAATAAACTAAATCATTTGAGCCCAACATAGTTAAAAATATTTAAAAGAAAGAAATTTTGAAATAGAACATAAACATAATTTCTCACTCCAAATGATATTTAGTTATTCTCTCAAAATCAAAAACGAAAACCGAATCAAAAATCGAATTCGATTTTTTCGATTAACAAAATTCGAAATTTTAAAACCGTTACCAAACCGAAAACCAAATTTTTTAATTCAGGTCAAACCACAAAAATGAATTCAAAAACTCAAATTAAATTTAGTTCAATCAATTTGATAGATTTTTCGATTTTTGCTCACCCCTAAACATACTTATATTTTCATGAAATTTTCATTTTTAATGAGTTATAACAATCAAAAATAGTTGATTTTGACATTTTTTATGATATTTTTCACACCAGGCTCAATTTTGAACAATCATTTTTGAACATGCATTCTATGAAAAAAAGATAAAAATTAAATGTTTTCTGAAGCTAAACAATCCACTGGTGAACTTTTACTAATTCATTTATCCGTGCACCATTGGGAATGAAATAGATTGTAGTCATTCAGGTCGAAGCTTCTCTACCAGAATCAACATTCAGCAATCCCAAAATGATAAAGTATTATCAAACAGAGACCCACAGGCTATCGACCCAAAATTAGCATTTCTGCAAACTACAGTACGGGCACATATAACTTTCGGACAACAATCACTAGTTTGCAAAAACATATCTTGATGCGATTACCCCAACTCCCTCATGGTTAAAATTGCTCCAAATTTCCGTATGAAACCAAAAAAAAATGCATACATATGACAACTAGGATAGTACAGCCATTACATCAGAGGCTCTCAGTGCAATGTATTCTGAACCATCACTGCCTTTGAAATCATTGCCTGCATATTTGGAATATAACACGGTATTTCCCGGGGATAAAGACGGTGGCTTCCTGTTTCCTCCATCATCAAGAGGACCGGGACCAACAGCTATCACCTGTAATGTAAAAACGTTCAAGTGGTAAAAGATGTCAAGCATACCACAGAAGAATGAAACTGCAAATGCAGAAGAAAATAGGACAATAATGGGAAAAAGAGGTAGTATCAAAAACAGAAGTAACGGAGGGTGGAGAAGTAAGGAGACAATTAATTCCATGATGTAGTATGGTACAGAAAAACTTTTTAAAAAAAAAAATTAGGCTCTATGGATAATTCTTACCGTGCCAATGGAAGGCTTCTCCTTGCTTGCCTCTGTCAGCAACAAGCCTCCTGCTGTTTTCTCTTCGGCCTCAGCTACCTGATTTACAGTGTCATGGATAAAAAGTCATGTTAATAGCAACCTTTCTCATGTGGAGACAGCCCAACGTTGAAATGGAATATCATTCTGGAATAGTAATATTACAACTCCGCAAAGAAAATTATATGTTTGATATTTTCACAAATATGTTCACTTTGACACTGAATCGTGAATCTAACATCTTAGATTTTATCCGGCCTCGATTAAAGATAGTAAGTCACAGATAAATCTGTGGCTCTTGCAAACTTCAAAACATTCCACATAAATTTCATTCCCAACAAAAGAAGATAAAGGAAACAGCTAGACAAGAAAGATTCATACCTTTATTAGGACTCTGTCATTCAGGGGCTTCATGTCCTTGACGTCATCAGTGTCCAGGATACCAACAATGTCATCCTCCTTCAATATAAGATGGCTTGATCCATCAAACTCAACCTCTGTCCCAGCATACTTGGAATACACAACTTGGTTTCCAATCTACATGTTGAAAGAAGAATTAACTTCGCAAACTAAGAAAATACGTATAGATGCCAACTTAAAAGCGCCTGAACAGCAAATTACCTTCAAGCTTATGTCCACCTTTGTCTTCCCAATTGTACGACCCTCTCCAACAGCAACCACCTCACCACCTTGAGGTCTGGTTTGGGCACTTGTTGGCAATAGGATGCCACCAACAGACTTCTCCTCGGCGCTCTTAATCTTTACCAAGACTCTATCACCCAAGGGTTTCAGTGAGGTATACTACAACACAGCAAGCAATTCAGATCAGGTATTAAGTAACATCAAAGAGTCTAGAAAGAATCAGTTTCTGCAACATATCATCAATTTTCTTCAAGGACATTAGACGTAAAGCATCAGCACAAGAAAGTATTCAACTCATTACATTTCCAAGCAGATTGAAATTCATGCACAAACAGACGTCAATTCATGTAACACTTCACCAACAGTCATAAAACTGAAAGAAGTGAGCCAGACAAAGAAGCCTTTTTTTTTAATTAGAGGCTGCTAAGCACACAACAAATGCGTGCAGATATCAGCCAAAGATAAAGGATCAGGACTGAAGCTCTAGATTGTCAACATAAACAATAAAGGGCCTCGTTCTATTGAACTAACCGTAACATGTGGACCAAAGAAATGTCAATAGGTAAATATTTCATCTAAAGAAACCAAATCAATAAGAACGCACATCAAGAGTAATAGTCAACAAGGAACTCCCAAAAAGCCCGAAAACTTTTGAACTGCACTGAACTCTCTAATCAAAGTTTCCAACTTTCCTTCTCATATAAAGGGCTAGAAGTGATAAGACCACAATATTAGCCAAGAAAACCAATTTTAACACAGTCCTACACTTTTAAGTTAAAACCAAAGATATACTACAGCACCCCAGTAATCTCCTAATCCAGAGGGGAAAAAAGTAAATGAATGATGATAGTAACACAAAATTGAGCAGATTTAAACTCGAAGAAACTTGAAATTTTTATACAAATACAGTACCTTAGGGGCAACAACTGTGGCAGCTTTAACAACAAGACCGCGGAATGACCTCTTAGAAAGACTATTTTGTCCCAAAGGCGCAAAAGAAAAGGTTTTGACTGAGCTGGATGAAGAAGCCCTCAACCCATCAAATGATACAAAACCCTTTGCTGAGATTGTTGATGCTGTTAGCTGAGTTGTCGCCATTTCTGCACAAAACAATCAAAAATAGAAATAAAAAAAGAAAACCCATCAATTTTATAAAGTTTTCAGAACAGAAAAATTGAAACTTTGAATCAAATTTGGAGAATACAAATACCCACAAAAAGCTGTCCGGCAAGTTCGATGCAAGATAAGAGTAACAAAAGGCGTGACTGTAGAAATGGGGGGAGTCGAAGAGGAAGAGATGAGTGGATAACAAAACCCTAGAAGTTTCTTGGAATGGGGAGTTTGGTCGTGGGGGTTTAGTACAAAATGATAAGAGGGTTCTAGAATTTTGTTGGAATAGATTTGTTTTGGGAGAATTTTTTTTTTTTTTTTTTTTTAACTTAAATTTGGACTTTTGAGTCTTGAAGGCATTTGCTTTAGTCTTAGTCTTGGGGTAAGCCTTTTTAGATTAAGAAATTTTTACATTTGCACTCTTAAATTCTAGTTCGTATTATATTATTCATTGAATATGGATTTTGCAAAAACTAAATGAAGTGTAGTTTGATTGAAATTTTTATTTGAATATCAACATATTCGAATTTTATGTGCCCTAATCTCTTGAAAAAAAAGGATAAGAAATTTTTGTTATACTTGTATATATTTATATATATTGCGAAATATGCTCTATGACATAAACTAATATGGGATCGGTTCATATTGGAAATTTTTGTTATACTTATTATGACATAAAATCATGATTGACTCTCAATTATTTATATAACCCACTCAGGAAAAGATTTAATAGTTTTTTTTTTTGGGGGGGAGGGAGTGTGTGTGGTGTGTGTGGTGTGTGTTTGTTATGTCTTATGGACTAACAATAATTTAATTCCAAAAAAGAAGTAAAATAAAACCCAAAGCCCAAAAACAAGTTATCCTTTCTTGACAAGAAGCATTGGTAACGAGAAAGCCCCATTAGAAGCCTGTTTACAAAAGCCCTTCTTAACGAGCATAAACCAAAGCTAAATTTGCACACTGGTCATTTCTTTTTTTCTTTTTCATATAAAATAAAATAAAATAAAAAGAAAAGAAAAAAGAAAGCAATAAAGTGAAATTTGACTTGATTTTAATTTGATTGGAAAAGGAGAGAATGAGGGTCGGCTTGGTTGACGAGTTTAGATTTGATTCTATGGGTACGAAACTATTTTCACATAAATTATTAATGAGATGAAGAAGAATTATATAAGTAAACACGAAAATTAATTCTGCGTATGCTGCGTGTGTGAGAGTTGTAGTGAATGTTGTCTCTGGTGTTGACATATGTTGTTGACCAATTTGAAGTGCAACAAAGCAACAACCTTGGAAGAGTCATACAAACATTGTTTTAGATATGAGACGCGGAGATTCATCCTGTACTTCTTTTATTGCATTTCTCGTCAACTCTACTTAAGGGACATCTTGCAAAAGCCAAAGTCATTGGGGTTTTTTCTTTTTTTTTTTTTTTTTGTTTTGCATGGAGAAAAGTCAGCAAATACATAATAATATTTTATGAAAGAAACTTCATTGATGGAAGAAAAAGAAACAAAGCAAAGAAGTAAAAATTTGACTTAGATTTTAATTGATTGGAAAAGGAGAGAATCAAATTTGAATGCAATTATTATTCATAAGTTATATAAGTAAACATGAACATTAATTCTGCGTATACTGCGTGTGAGAGTTTACCATCAGCCATGCTACGTATATGCTTATGCTATCTGTGTTGTTGACATCGATCCATTTGACTAATTTGAAGTGCAGCAAAGCAACAACCTTAGAAAGCCATACAAACATTTGTAATGTCTAAGTATACATGTATTTACTCAGCTAAACTAGTCCAAAAGTGGTCACAGGTTCTCAGTCATTTTGCTAGAGAGATGATTATGCCAGTAAAAGTTAAAACATATATAATCAAAAATTCAAAATAATGGTAATTAAGTAGATTACATATGAGAAAAATATATATGCGGTCACCATTTTAGATGTCAAGAATTTATTTTACATTTCAAAGATAGTTATATTAACAATATTGTTGAATCGAAAGCAAATTGATTGTGTGCTGACGGGCTAATCTCTATTTATCATGGACTCGGGATACTTATAAAAAGGGTATGACTTTTTTTTGTACTCTCTTGTGTTGAAGATGATTCAATAGCTTTCAGGAGGATGATCGAAGCTGAACTTATATTTCAGCAAAGGTTCTGTGCACAGCCTTTAATTTTGCCAACCTTGTTTTAAAACTTTGGACAAAAAAATCTATACGAGCTTTTCTTGAGGACGCTAACCCTAATTAATGGTTAGCTCCGCTTAATAGAAGGTAGGTCGCATATAAGTAGGAGGTAGTTTCGCACTTTTGACTGGCTGCCATGCAAATTAAGTTGCAAACATGCAAAATGCTTGCAGTTAATAATATTCTTGTACGTACGTACCTAGGAAACATCCAAGAAGGATTTTGTTAATCTTAGAGTCTTGTTTGTCTCCTCATCATATATATACTTGCACGAGCATTTTACGCGCAAAGACAAACTATGGTAATGGAATTCTTCAAGTTTCAAAGTCGTTAGTTTTCTTATCATTAAAGTACATAATTACGTACATTAAACGTGCAAAGGCAACATTTTATTGAAAAACTTGACATTTTTTTAAGCATTTTGAGCGGAGACACATCTTGTACTTCTTTTATTTCATTTCTTGTGATCAACTCTACTTTAAAGGAATAATGTTATGGTTATTTTAATATAAAAATATTATTGCATGAGTTATAATTATTATATTTAATAATAACAATTGTTATAATTATTCATTTCCCTTGTATCCACAATGATTTGAGTGAACCACGAGGACAAATTAAGAAAATGATGAGTAGAATAAATTAAGTAAGTAGAATTGGATCAAGAGAGTGTGTATTAAATTGCTAATAAGAGAGAAATGATGCCTAATTAGGAAATGAAACTATGTCTTTGTTGCGTGTTAACGTAGAAAAGGGAGCAGCCAGTCAAATATCTCCACTAATAACGCATTGCTTATGTTCATGACACGACTTTATGTTGAAAATTACGGTGTCAGAATTTAGGGAATCCATCTTTTGACAGGTTAAAAACGAGTTCAATAAAACTTTCAAAATATGCAGACGGTTTAATATTCGAATCTTATTAAACCAATGAAAGCCCACCCCGTGCTACTTACACACCTAACATAAATGAACGTATGTTCCCATATATATACATCGTACAAAATAATTGCTTTTCTTTTTTTTTATGTCTGAGTTTCGTAACTCTATAAATGTGTTCCCGCCACTTCACTGCTGTTGAGTCAAACTAATCCTGAGCTTCAAGCCAACCGTTTCCTAGCCAACTGAGGATGTAAACTGCGGGATGTGCACGCAATGGGTACTAACCTTACGGTAGTAGCCCAAGCTGGGTACTAGGGTCAGTCTTCAATTATTGGTCACCAAGTCACACACCTCCGGCCCAAAGAGTTGACGATGCTCCTCCGACGAATTCCGACCCCACACGACCTCACTCCTGCGCACAGCCACCATAATTGTTCTTCATTGCGTATGTGCCCCGGAGGAACTTGGAGCATCTCACAAATACTCCTTCTCCACCCATTTATCCATAAATGGGTAGAGATTTACTCCAAGTGGGATTTGAACCATGGATGCCATGGTGGAATCCCACTTGGGATACCATTTGAGCTATGCTCATTTGGTAAATAATTGCTTTTCTTTTTGAGTACATATTGTTGGCATTTTGGAGGAATGCTTCGTGAATCAGAATGTTTGGCGATTAAGTATAAGTATGAACAAAAAAAAATGAGGATAGTAAAAATGAGAGTATTAAAATAGATGTTTAAACATTCTAAATTTGATAGAATAAATAATAAATTCATTAAAAAAAAGTGATGTAGCTCCGATAAATGAAAAAATTGAGAGAAACATATGCTTAAGATAGTCCGATTATATTTATATGAAACCTCTAAATGTATCATTACAAAGTATAGAAAATACAGAAATATTCATTCAAATTGAAAAGAGAAAAAGGAAATTTTGAAAAAATTAATTCAAAAAAGACAGATAAAATTAAATGCCAAAATATGTTCTACCCTATATTATATAGGGTTAAAAGGGTTAGTTGTTATTATTGTATTGTTAAGATTTTCGCAAAATAAGATGTGAATCATAACTTCAATTTTGGTTGCATGGGATTAAAGAATTTTGAAGAGGCAGCATGCATTGTACGAAGAAGAAGACGAGGAGATATACAAAGACATTTCATTAGAAGATTGGAAAGAGTCATTGAGGAGTTCATGGCTTCATGCATGACGTAACAGAGAGATTGAAATTGAAAATGAAGGAAGGCGCAGACTTATTTGGAACATTCAACACACACCTGCATGATGATGATGATGCCCTTCAGAAACAAACTAAACTTGACATCATCTGGACGCGTTTGAAGTTGAAATTGAAGTTACATTGATTGACGCATAGACCATTTATGGATATAAAAACCTTCCAGAATATTGGACATGTGGGCTCTCTTTGTCTGCAACACAGATAAGAACTTATCAGTTACCGGGGTTTAATAAGGGTTTAATAATGAAGCACAATGGGGAACACAAAAATTAAAAAACTGTGTCAAGAAAGTGATTAATTTATCAGTTTGCGATTCATGTGTTTTAAATTATCAAATTGTGACTCTTTAAAAGGTCAATATATTATACATCAATTCAATTCATTCTTTATCAATTCATTTTCATCAAATTCATCATATGCATACCTCAATCATATTTGACAGTAGTAAGTGTTGGGAATGAGATTTTCTTATATGTAAAAGATGTTCAATCTTTAAGTTGATATTGAATTGATTGTATAAAGTTTATTTGAAATGATATTATCGGTTTGATTTAAAAAAAAAAAATCATATTTGACAGTTATTTCAATCCTCACACGAAAACCCATATATTGATAAGAGTTTGTATGCAGTTCTTTACCTTTTAAGTGTTTCAAAATCGAAAACTCCAATTTGATGGGAGTTGATCAGACGTCAAAAGTTTGAGACAGAAAGTCCAGTACTGACTTGCGTTTCCCTTGGAAGAAATTACAATGTAAGAGGACTCTCAGTTCAATGAGTTTTGAGCTATAGGTCCGTTCAATGCCAAAAGATTAAGACTCTTCATTGCCAACACCGAACAATTTTAGTGATTAATTAGAGTCGGTATTATGATGACCACGACACAAGTGGGCATGAGGGCATGAGTCCAAGGAAATGTGGCGCCATATTTGATGATTTGGTGTTACGTTGGCACACCTTTTTTCTCTAAAGTATCACCATTTCTTGCACTAAATTTGGTGTTGCACTATTCATTGCACCAAATTTGGTGCATAGCCTATTTTTTTTTCAAATTTTTTATACTTTTTATAAATGTAATTTTATGATTATTAATTATTAAATAAACTTACATATATTCTTAATTATGTATTTATGTCAAAATTTTATTTATAATTTATATTTATTATATTTAAATTAATTCATGTATTTTGTAATTATGAAATTTATAAATAATCTCAGTAATTTTATAAAAAAAAAGACAATTAATCATTTAAAATTTCATAATGCATAAATATCAAATTACATTACACATACATTAACACATAATATTCGTTCCGACGTTAGATATAACTATGATATACTAACTTCATGTAATATTATGCATAATATGATAATTGAAGATGAACGTGATGTAAATGCTCCAATCGTGGAAGGAGGTGAGGTGTCAACTCTAAACGTTGAGCCGGTACTAGATGATAGTACCTGATTTGAAGAGTTTTTTGCTCGATATAGACAAATCAAGGATAAAAATGCTCACTTTGGACTTCGTAATGCATTGATTGAGCATTTATGGGAACAATATAGTAATTTTGAGAATTAAGGTCTTATAATATTGTATTTTAAATTTAATATTATTGTATTTCTTTCAGTGAATTATATATTTTGTTTTAATTGTTTTTAGTTTTAATAATATGTTCTATATTTTCACGTATAATTAAAATATATAATAAAAATTAATAGTTAATTTATTATTTTTCAAAATTAATTTGTTAAATATCAACTTATTAAATATAGTAAAATTATTAATTTTTAAATATAATTATTATTATGTAAAAAATATGTAACAAATTAAATTGTATGGTGATAATTAGATTATAAAAAAGAAAATAGAATATTCTATAGAATATTTTTTTTGGTGTAAAATATGGTGTGAATGGATTATAGTTAAAATAGTGGTTGGTGCTGAAATTGAACAATTTTGATGTGAAAACTACACCAAATTTGGTGTTTAATTTGCATTGGAGATGGCCTCAGAGATGTGAACTCAATGAAAAACAAGATAACTATGTTGGGAATAAGAACGCTCGATACAATAATTAAACATTTATCTCATTAAATATATGGATTATAAATTTATATTATAGGGTTTATCAAAATTTTTAGATGGCTTACCAACTTGTTCATTCTTTTCTCTAAGTTTAAAATTGACTGTTTATAAACAGACAATCAGCATATCATGACTTTATTTATTTATTTTTTCAGTATTGAAGACTGACTATGTATAAACAGACCACAGCATATCATGACTTTAATTATTTTTTTTTCTCAGTATTGAAAACTGGCTCTGTTTGGAAGCACTAAATTTAGTGATTTATTTCACAATTGCAAAATGAGTTGTTTGTTTTGTTCAATTTTTCCATCAAAATTTTTAAAAACAAAAACAATGCTATAGTAATTATTTTTGCTACAGTGTTTTTTATAAATAAAATATTAAATTTGAATTTAAATTTTAAATTTTAATAATAAACAATTCTTTCAAACACAATTCCCACCAAAATAAATCAATAAAATATTAATTCAAATTTAAATTTTAAGTTTTTTTAAATAAAAAAATCTTCAATACAAATATCAACAAAACAAAATCATTCATTCCAAACACTCCCAAAATATTCTTTTCTCATAACAAATCCCAAGAAAAAAAAACTCATGATAAAATCAAAAAATACCTCATCCAAACGGGTGACTTATATTTAGATAGAGTTAGGATAACCCCTGAGTAATGTTTCTAAAAATGACAACAAATATTCTCTAAATGAGAGCAAAGGAGTTTATCTATACCATAATAATACATTGTTGTTACAAGTAGCATAGAAGATATATTTACATGAACTCCGTTAATATAAATTACCGGGATGCATGCAACAAACATTCAGCGAAATAGGGAATCATAAATAATTGAAGGATGGAGATTGATCATTAATGATACTGAACCACTGAGGTGCACACAGAGACAAGAGTACGAATGAGATAAGATGGGCCGACTCCGAGGGGGAAATTGAATAACCATTTAATTTATTTAACCAAGCAAAATTGACCATTGGAAATGAAACATCAAAAGTGGCAAGGGACCTAAAAATGTTAAACCCCAAATTGACATGTAAATAATACCAGCAAAGCAGACTGGGATCTTATGTTCAAGATTTTATCTGTTTTATACTGTCTTAATTATAGTTACATCTTAAGGTTTTATTAATCTTTTGGTTAGAATCTAATAATTATAAAATAATTTTAATGATATTTATGCATTTAATCTTTAATTTTAATAAAATTACATAATTTTAACGTTAAGATAGGACAAAATAAATATTGAACAAATTATCTGGTCTCACCAAATCATCAATCCAATCCTCATCATTATTATAGCAACAAAAGAACATAAAAGAAAAAAAAAATTAAAAAAACACACACACACACACACTTGGCCACTTTCCTCGACGTCACCTATATTATCCACGAGTTACTTCAAAAAAACAACGTGCATGAATCTCTTCAATTCTTTATCTAACTCTACCGCGTATTCCCACCTTCTTGTTCTCTTTTTTCTTCCACGTCTCACTGTTGTCTTATTTTACTCTCTCGACCAGTCCAATCAACGCGCCCTGTTGACCCCTCTCCCCCACCCAATATCACTGTCACTGCAATATCCTACTTCACTCACTCCTGAAGCCCCCCACTTATATGTATATATAACAAAGCCGCCAATTCCCCTAACCCAATTCACCAACAGAACAAGAAACAACTCTCAAGTCTTAACAACATCAACCGGAAAAAAAAAATCCACTTGCTTGCTGGAAGCTTGATATCCCTCAAATGGTTAGACCAGGAGCATCATCTTCAACATCATCGGATAGATCATATAATAACAACGTTGACTCGGGCAGTAGTAGTAGTAAGTACAAGGGCGTCCGTAAGCGCAAGTGGGGGAAATATGTGTCCGAAATTAGACTGCCAAACAGCAGGGCTAGAATTTGGTTGGGTTCATACGACACGGCGGAGAAGGCCGCCAAGGCGTTCGACGCCGCGCTTTTTTGTTTGCGTGGCAAGTCGGCCAAGTTTAATTTTCCCGATAACCCGCCGGATATAGTCAACGGCAGGTCAATGAACTCAGCCGAAATTCAAGTCGCTGCGGCCCACTTTGCCAACTCGGAACAGCACATGAGTACAAGACGAGTGGATAATTTGGTTTCGGATAATTCTTCCACTTCGTCGGAGCTTCAAGCGGACTCACCCTGTCCATCGGTTTCGGACGGGGTGGTCCAGTTGGAAGGAGAATTGCCCGAAATACCCCTGGACACGGCATTCTTGGACATGTTCTCCTCGACCGTGATGGGTGTCTCTGCCTCGGGTAATAACGTTGCCGATTTTGAAATATTCCCTGGATTTGATGATTTTTTCGTGTCACCTATGCCTACTATTGATTTCTTTGGGGAAGAGAATATGGATGGATGTTTTTCACAAGATTCATCTCTTTGGAATTTTTAAGGACTTCCGAAGAAGTGTCAGGGATTCTGGACATATTTTTGCTGCTGGAATTGCTGACTTCTTCCCCTCCCTCAAGAGTAACCAATTCTTTTTGTCCATTTTGGATTGTGGATGGTCCAATTTTTGTATGGCCATCAACTATTTGTTTTTTTTGTTTTTTCTCCCATTTCCCTTATTCTTTGATTCTTTTGGAGGTTCCCATCAACTGTATGATAAAGCAAGTTTTGTAATTTTGTATGTTACATGCAGAGAAATATATGCAGGAAATTTTTCATTGTTTAATTCAAGTATTTTATCAACTCAGCATTCTAAACTTTTCTTTCTCAGGTTCTTTTTACGTTATCATTATTACCAAAAAAATTCGAGGAGGATGAACGAAGATGAAGAGGGACCTATAAATTCGTATTTTAGAAGAACTTGAACAAGTAGAGCAACATGAAATATTATCTCCGGATAGGATCACAAGATTCGTTCAGAAAAAAAAAGAATCAAGAGATGATGGTTAATTTGGATTCCATTGAAATCCCCTTGCACTATCATTTGGTCATCGTATTAATGGTGAGAGCATGGACCATCTATGGACCCTGTTAATCTCGACAAAAAAAAGGATGAGCACGTGCATAAATTCATTACTGTTACCAATATTCAACGTGCTTTCGATTCCACATCATTTTTTTATAGCCATATAATTATTATCCATGAAATTTTATACTCAAATAGAATAGCTACAATAGCATAACTAAATATGATTAATGTAGCTAACCATATAAAATGAGACGAGCAGGGGAGGAGCATTAATTAAGATTGGACAGCTTTGAAGAGCGAGCACTTGAAAAATGGCGTCGGTTTTCAAGTGGAAGGAAGTCCCCTGCAAGGCCGCACGTGACCAAAGCTGGTGGCATGTGCTGTGGTCGTCCATCCTTCCATGGTTATAGTATTTATCTTAATAAGAGTTTAGTTATTGTTGTGTTGTTTTAATATATGGTACAATCAAGATTTAACTTCCAATCTTACTACTACTCAAAGATGCTCCTACAAATAGGTCAAGTGTTCTTAAATCGAGTTGAAATTTGCAAATTGACTACTATGGTGTTAGAATCAACATCGGTCCCTGTGAAGTGGATTCATAAATAAGACGTGAATTAATCACAGTTTCAACGCATAATGAAAACGGTAGAAAATTAAAATTACAATTTCGTCATTAATTAATCATTTCCTATATGAAACACGTTTCATATTTGAACCGGTTCATAAGAGTATTTGTGTAGAAATCAACTCTTAGATCCTTTTTATCCTTCTTTCTATCTTTTAATGGTGTTTGAGTTTTTCTTGAATCTATAGGAGTAAATAAGTTAGATTAACACGTGATTTTACTGCCTCTAATGTGCCGAAAGATTGGGGCATCAATTGAATTTGTGCATATAATCAAAGAAATATAAAGGCTCAAAAAAGTAGTGAAAATACATAGTTTTGCAACAATTTTATTTTATTATTATTTTTAAAAATTAAGTGGATTGGCGCCATTTATTGGTAAAAAAACAAATGGAGCACTAGTCAGAAATGTGGGACGAGTTGTGGTTGGAGCTCTCCCACTTCATTATCTTAACGAATTTGTTGGGGTTGGAGGCTTGGAGCTGTTATGACTATAATTTACAAGGTCATGACTCATGACTTAGTCATTGGAGCTAATCCAATGGTCAGCTATTTAGGATATGTTTGGATGCTCCTATTTTTGTGATTTATTTTACAAATGCAAAATGAGTTGTTTGTTTTGTTCAACTTTTTCATCAAAATTTTTAAAACAAAAAACAACGCTACAGTAATTATTTTTGCTACAGTGTTTTTTATAAATAAAATATTAAATTTGAATTTGAATTTTAAATTTTAATAATAAACAATTCTTCCTAATACAATTCCCACCAAAACAAACTAATAAAATACTAATTCAAATTTAAATTTCAAACTTTTATTAATAAAAAAAAAACTTCAATACAAATCCCAACAAAACAAAATCATCCATTCCAAACACTCCTAAAATATTCTTTTCTCATAACAAATACCAAGAAAAAAAATTCATGATATAATCCAAAAATACCTCATCCAAACGGAGGCTTAGTATCATGGCCTCCAAGTTTAGTGTTCGATTCTTGAAAAATATATGTGAGGGTGTGTGACTGTAAAAAAAAAGAAAAAAAATAAATAGAAGGTCATGGCTTCATTGAAAAGTAAATCGCGTCTTTATGTATTGTTTCTTTTAGTGAGCTCTTCCGTAGTATCATTTGAGTAATCATCTAACGCAGTAAACTAATACATGACACTATGCAATACCTTCTCGGACCAAGCTGTCTATTAAGCTAACTACCTAGATCAGTGTGGTAATGTGCAAAAGAAGCTTGAAGGCTTGTTAATTTGATTGGTTGCAATTTGATATAAAACACTTGTAAGAATACAATTAGTTGTTAAAGTTTCTTCTCGAGGTAATACAACTCTCTCTAAATCTTCTCTCTTTTTTATCTCTTATCTGAAAATCGTGAATTTTCCTTTCTAAAACCTAATACATTCCCAACAAGAGTCCTCATCAACTGAAAACGTGATTTGCTTCTAATTTCCATCCATAATAGGAGCCCTCACGGCTTCCCATATGTGCTTATGCTGTGCATTGTACAAACATTGTTTCAAACTTAAACGTGCAAATGGGGTACTTTGACCTATCAAGGGTTTTGAAATTTAAATGGCGAACTATATTTTCAATTCTTGTGAGTACTTTGACCTTTTAGTTATAATTGATATTCTATTACATTCAGTATCACATTATTTATTTCATTTTATGGATATATGTCATATATTTTTAACACTTATATATCAGAATTCGCTAATCAATTGATAGACATCTAGCGTGTAATCACAAAATGAAACATAGATTGAAACACTAACGTAACAAAAGATTTGAAGCGATTCTTTGTGTTTGGGGCTCGAGTCTAATATCGTTAGAGTAAAACCACTAAAATTAAGATTAAATACAAAATGTCCCTCTCAATTTTTTATTGTTTGAAACTTTTCCCACTAAAATATCTTATTTCATCAATTTATTATTTCCAAGTATCAATTTTTCCACAAAAAATCATTGGAAAAGTTTTTGACTCAAAGAGTGTATAAGCTTAGTTGTGGGGTGATTACATAGAAAATTAGTCAATACGTTGACCTAACACAGTTGAAACATTTTCAAATCCACGTGTCCTCCTATCCTAATCGGTGCCTAAGGGTTTGGACACATGTAACTCACACAATAATTTTTTATCCTAATCAAGGGCACCAAACTCACCACGTGTCCCTTAGACCAAATTCTTTATGTTTCCTTCTTCGAAACACTTTCCTAATTGAGTAAACTTCATCAGTCAAAAACGCTAAATCACGCGGACACGCGGCATCCCGACAACGAGCCAACGTACTTTCATATCCACACTATAAATTCTTTGTTGCTTCAACGCCTTGTTTTCAGCAAGGAAAAAGAAAAACAGTTGGAAGTTGTCCGTAGAAATGGTGAGGCCACAATCAAGAAGAGAAAACAGTGACAGTAAACGGCGTTTCAAGGGTGTTAGGATGAGAAAATGGGGCAAATGGGTTGCTGAAGTTAGGCAGCCAAACAGTCGCGATAGAATATGGTTAGGCTCTTACGATACTGCGGAGGAGGCTGCCAGAGCTTACGATGCCGCTGCGTTTTGTTTGCGTGGCCCTTCTACAATGCTCAATTTCCCCAATGACCCACCTGAAATTCAATCTGCCGGTGAGTTGTCGGCGTCGCAAATTCAAGTGGAAGCATCCAGGCATGCTAGGACTAGAAGATTGGAATTGATCGGCGGCACGTCGTCATCAAATGTGGAGAATCTGGAGCTGAAACCGGCTGCTATGGAATCAAGATTTTTGGAGGGATGTTGCGATTTTGGTGAGTTTTCGAGTAAGGATTGTTATTTGGGAGGTGATCATGATGGAAGCGGTAGTGGTGGCGGCGGAGACGGTGGTGGTTCAGGGATGTCCAGTGCGGTTTTTTTTGAGACACCATCGTTGTGGAGTTTTTGATTTGTTATTATTATTATTCGCAGTGTTTCAAATCTTTATGAACGAAATATGTGAATTTTTACTAGTTGTATTGTACTACTTGCTCTTCTTAATTACTCGTTTTTTGTTTTTATTTTTCTTTTATATATATTGTTATTATTATTTTATTATTAAAAGAAGATAAAATATATTAAACTTTTTTAAAGTATTATTTTGTTTAATTTGTCTCGCAATATAACACTTCATTCATACATATTGATGGGAATTAAGAAAGTAAATCATTTATTCTACATTAAAAAGTGGCTTATAAACACTTTATTCAATTGTTTAATGAGAATTATCAATTTTACTTCAATGAAACATTTGAGAAAAATTAATTAAGAATGCAAAATATATATAACTTTAAATTTTTATTTTTATTGAAATATCTAAAGGTTCAATACCATTTAAGGCATATATTCATCAAAATAACTCAAACTCACAACTACTCTAAGAAAATTAAAGGCACTCACGAACTAAATTTATAGTTCTAAAAAAATAGCCTAAAAATTATTAACAAAAAATAAAATCCTTCTCTCTAGCAAACAGCTTCAACAATGAGCCTCTTTTGAACTCCTGCAGCGCAGTTGGTTGATCCAAACAAAGTTTCAGAAGCAGATAATGTGCAAGATTCTTTCCCAACGCAAGCTGTTTCAACAATGGACTTTGCATCATTATTGGATTGACAGCTTCCTTCTGAGTCACCGAAACTTGCAGATTTAATGGCTGAAATGGGATGACCATTGCAAGTTAATTCAATGACGCTGTTTTCCTCAATGTTTCCCGATGCTGTTCCGACCACGGTTGTTTGGAAATTAACGTATGAAGGGTTGCCTCCAAACTCCTCAAACAGGACCAATTCATTCTTTCCATCGTTTAAGAATGATCTTGGAACATGATACCTGGAAAGAAAGCATTGCATGACAAAGAAAATTCTTTAGAACTCTCACGAGGACAAGAAAAAAAGAAGAAGTGAATGTTAACCAAAGAATTGAAAAAAATTCTAACCATATCTGTGTAGGTTCCCCACAACCGGACACACATTTGCTGTTGCTGTAGTAACCGCGATAATCACAGGCTTCAGTGGCGCAGTTATCTACAGCTATGTAACTAGGCCAATAACGACCAAGACTGTTGCCATTTACCCAGGCCATGCCTTTTCCCAATCCTTGAAGGTTAACCACAACTGTATCGGTTCCTAATGGAGCCTTGAATGTTGTCTGAGAGAAAAACAAAAAAAAGATTTTCAGGGAAAGAAAAAAACAGAGAGAAAGAGAATGTTGGGTTTTATGGTTTGTAAAATTTTACCTTGTACCAAGTCATATTCCTGTTGATGGGAAGGTTTTCGGTTTGCCATTTGGGAGATGAATTTTCTGAGCTGTAGAATTTATGAGCGAAACCATTAAGATCAATTTTGTAAGTCCATTTGTGGGCTGACAAGTCTTTTACTATTGTTTCATCGCCTGTTCTTCCAACTATCTGAACTGGTCCAGGAATTCCGCTGCCAATTACATCAAAAAAAGCTCCGTAGTTCTGCAGAATTGGAGTTTGGGAAAATGTTAATTCATTTGCAGTAATGGAAGAAAAATTCAAGGGCAAGCATCATCGATCAGCCATATATAAATGCATCATCGATCAGACCTGAAAGCCAACTGTGGCACTGAGCAATGAGATTTGATTGGATCCTGGATTTAGTTTAACGTTCTTCTCAAAAACATAGTTGAATGTCCCGTATTTAGCCCATTCAGAACCAATATATTCTCCATTGACATAGACATGCAAAATATGACCAGTGCCATTCACTCGAAGGCTCATATTCTTACTCCAGACAGGATCACTCTCGTCAAGTTTCAAACTGTCCAAGACGAGGGAAATTAACAAAATCAATCAAAACCAATCACAACAAATGGTGTGTGTGTGTGTGTGTTTTTTGTTGACAAGAAAGAATATATACCTAAAAAAAAAAAGAAAAAGAAAGAAAGAATATATACCTGGTCATATACCAAAGATAATCAGATAAATCATTAATAGCTTTCTGATCAATGAGACTACTGGAAGATCTTTGTCCGTTGCCCTGGACAACAGTGTCATCGATATCTTCAACCATCCATGACCAGTTTAGAGATGCTGGTTCGTTTTCTGCATCATTTGATTTCTTCACCATCACGGCAGTCTGAGTAGTCACCTTTGCTGTGTTGTAAACTTCGTTTTTACAGTCAGGAAGGATACTAACAGACCATGCTGGAATATTTTGCTGGGTTCCCATGAAATTGATTGTGTTAGCATCTGTTTTGTTATCATTCACCAAAAAGCAGCTTTGTTTGCCATCCAGAGAGAAAACTGTAGCCTGAAACACATCCCGAAACAGAGTTAAATTTATAAAAATCCATGAATTCATCGCGAATGCATTTTTTTTTTTTTTTTTTAACTTACCGAAACAGAGTTATCAAATTGCGTAGTGGAAACATTGCCACTGGTGAGAATGTCTTCCAATGAATGCAATGCATCGTGGAGTTGCTTCAAATGTCCGTATTTGGGTTGGTTTAGATTTCCTGAGTAACAATTATTGTTAACAAACAAAGCATTCAGCACATAATATTTTAGAGACAGAGATATAGAATTAGTTTCTTACCATACTCATCCAATGGAGCATCATAGTCATACGTTGTAGTAATATATGGACCGCCAGCGTTTCTTCCGAAATTAGTTCCACCATGATACTGAGATAAATCAAGAACAGAGTCAATTTACTGATCAGGATCAGGAGGATTTGTGATGATATTATAGAATATTGGATTCATGTATAGAAGTTAAAAAAAAAAAAAAAAAAGAATTAGCATAGCAACCATGTAGTAATTCTGTAAAGTGCCTCCGGTTTGGAAGAATTTTGCAACAGAATAAGCAAGATCCTCTGCAGTTCTCAAAGGATCACCTCCACCCCAACTCTTGAACCTGTTCATCAGTGAAAAGCATTAATAATTTGGAAGATTTTTAAACTAAATTATTAGAAAACAGCCATTGAATGAATGAATGACTGACCATCCTGTCCAATTCTCAGTCCACATCTTAGGATGGCTGGGATCGGTTGGTTGGTAGTCGTGACAGTACCAGCCATTGCAGGCCTGAATCTGTTATTAACGATAGATCACTCCGAATTAGAGAACATATTGAGCTAAACAAATTGATACTATTAACTACGAAAAATTCAAACTCAATAGTATTAATTACCATTGGTTTTGGAGCATCATTCTGTTGGCACATAATCCATGGAACTCCAATGTCGAGTGAATCAGCCATATTTGCACACCAATCAATATATGCTTTGCCAGCAGCTCCATAGGATGACATGACATTCCCATATTCATTCTCAATCTGTGTCAAAAAGTTTTTTAGGATAAAAAAACTTTGTTTTTGCCAATGTAGATGGAACAAAGAGTTAAGAAGTAATCCATATATACCTGTGCAAGAATAATTGGACCTCCTTGTGATGCAAAGAGATTCTCTTGTTTAACCATGTCTACTATCAAAGTTGTAAAGTTTTGCATCTCATTCTGCGTAACAAAAACAATTCAAATCTTAACTTCATTTTTTAAACTTTTTTTACGTTATTCAAAGATAAAAAAAGTAAAGAAAAGATCATGTTTACCATGTAGACATCGTTGGCAGTTCGAAGCTCAATGCCGGGCATGTTATGCAACCATAGAGGAAAGCCTCTAGAGAATGTGCAGAATCATTAATTAATACCCAGAAAAAGTTTGATATATAGGACGATGAGAATCGATTTTTAACAAGAAAAATTTAGTTAGAAACAAAAAAAAGAAAGAAGAATGAATTGATTTACCCATAGTTCCATTCAGCACAGACATATGGTCCAATACGAAGAATAACGTAAAGTCCCTCACTTTGAACAGTTTTGATAAACCTTATGAGATCCAAATTTCCAGTAAAATCATATTGACGACGAAGTGGCTCATGGGCATTCCAGAAAACATAAGTCTCGATTGCATCCAAGCCTCCTTCTTTAGATTTCTTTATCAGATCAGGCCACATCTTTTTTTTTTTTTTTTTTGGTTAAAAGAAAAACAAATTAAGTTTTAGCATCGATTCATAAACTTGAAGAATTAACAAAAGACAGAGAAATGAAAACTAAACTAATTATTCATGGTTTTACCCCGACAGTGCTTCGTGGATAATGAATGGATCCCGACAGAAGAATCCTTCTTTGACCATCAATGGTGATTGCTCTACTATCATGGGAAACTTCGTATGCAAAAGCATAAGAACAACTTAAGATCAAAACTAAAAACGCAGACAACCAACAACTAAAGCAAGAAGCCATGATGATCGAACTTGACTTTGGGGAAGCAAAAGAGAAGAAGAATCAAGAAGATACTCAGAACTAGTAGTGCACGATTAAGAAGCTTGGCTCCCCTCCTATATATAGTGTGAAGTTAACAGTCGTTTTGTTGCAATCCAAACGGATTATAAGATGAGTAAAAATTCAGTTCCAAACATGCAGGTGATTGAATTGGGGTCAAATACCTGAATCTATGAACAAAACGATATTCTTGTTTTACTCTCGTATCTCTTATAATCATTATCAAAACTATATTTTGTTATTAATATCATATAAATATCAGCATTATCCATATATTGTGATTGTGTAGTTAAGATTTCATCCAAATCCCATGTAATTAAGCTATTTTTGTTAACGTTAAGTTACACTTGAGGCAACATAATCTTGTTTGCATGCAGAGGAATATCTGAATTGTTTTTAACCCAAATGTCCAAAATAGTGACATTTTTAAAACATAAATTATCTTTACTAGAAAATAGTGACATTTTTTAATCTTCATCTAAAACTAGCTTAATAGCAATATTTAGTAATAAAAATTTTTGTAATATAAATCACAACCTTGAATTTAATTGTAATTTTTTTTAATCTTCAAATTCTATTTATTTTTATTAAAATGTAATAATAATTATTGTTGGTGTATTACACTAAGGATAATGAATTATGTAGGAACCTTATTTTTAATAAAAGATTAAATTTATGATTATATCCCAAATAGAATTTGTCGTTAGGTTGATTTCTGTTAAGAGAATTAAGATTTATAAGATTTAGGTTTCGAATGTTAGGTACTTTGTAATTGTAAGGAGAGAAAAAAATAATTGAAGGGTGATGTAAAAAGACTTGTATCCATGGTGAAAATTTTTGATGATGTTGTGTAACTATTGTATCATATTAATTAAGAATTATATTATGATCCTCTCACACGTATATATTATTTTTGTGTAAAATAATTGAAGGGTGATGTAAAAAGACTTGTATCCATGGTGAAATTTTTTGATGGTGTTGTTTAACGATTGTATAATATTAATTAAGAGTTATATTATGACTTTATTCCTCTTCTTTCACACATATATATTATTTTTGTGTAAAATATTGAAGTTATATTGTGTTTTTATTTATCTTATCCAATATGTACTCTTTTGTGATAAATATTAGTGTGCAAAATATTTATTATCTTCATAATTCTATCAATTATGATAAAGAGAGTTATCATATATATTTCATGAATGCCATTCTTTCACAATTATTCTCCACTCATCACTCATCTACCTTATTTATGTAAATCAACAAACAATTAATGAAAGAAGGGACAGAAAGAAACTTTGAAGATAAAATTGTTTGTTCTCCACGGCTCTCCATTCCTTTTAACTTTATCCTTTTTATAACTTTAATTTCGATAGTAAAGCCAAAAACAAACCAAAAATTAAAAACTTTATTAAGGTTTTCTTTTACACACTACTATGAAAAAGGAAAATAAAGGAAAACATTGTAGATATAGTCAACACAAAACACTAAAACATTAAATTTAACGAACGACATAAAGTATTATACTCTTCACAATTCACATGTTTTTGTTTATAGCTTGAAAGAAGATTTTAAAAGGTCCATATATTTTTCATTCGGGTTGAAAATTCACGTTTAAAATCAGTCCTCTTCAAACTTAAAAATGATTCTGACTGACACTTTTTTGACTGACTTAGCTCGTTGTTTGATCAACTGTCAATATTACAAATGGCTAAAAAAAGTGAATTGTCAATATCATGCTAACAAAGCATAGAAATTACAAGAAGAAAAAAAAAAATAGAGAGAGATCAATAACAATTAACTATTAGTCTATAACTATTAAACTTGAACTATTTTTAGGAAAGTATAAAAAAGGGGGAAAAAATCCATGAAAGTGCAAATACAAGAAAATTAAAAATATGAAAATTGGCTGGTGACATGTTATTGAAACTTTATAAAGTTTTCTTGGTTTAGGACGGATTAACTATGATATTTTTTTAAAATATTTAAGAAAATAAAGATAAGTTTTAGGTTTGAAGAAATTATTTTGGACCATATCCAAGTCTATGTTCTCAATTGGGTCCATTATTTGGATCCGAAGTGCAATTGATCCAATGACATGACTAAATCCAACTATAAACATTCCTCTTGGCCTCTTGGGTGTGTTACTGATCTTGGGCCTTAAGGTGTAATTCATAAGATTCATGCTTGCAATGTCTCAGCGTTCAAAACAAACCAAATTAAGATCATAAGAATGTCTCAATTAACGTTAAAAACCGCGTAGAAGTTGGCAAGTTGTAATCAATATTTAAATTGCTGCTGTTTTTGGCAAACAATCTAAAATTCAGAAACATAATTTTGTACATTCAAAGCATATTGGGATAATCACATCTACTATTCCTGAGGTTTGATTAAAGTTTTAACGAATCATATGGTTTCACGAAATTATCGTAGCCCCTACAATGGATGCTTATTAAAGTTTGGTGACGAAATCAATGAAAAAAAACAAAAATCCACAACTTATTTGTTCAAAAAAATAAAAGAAAATTCAAAAATACATAAGCAAAATATGAAATAACAACATAATTAACCCAAGTATATTTAATGAAAGTAGTAGGATTTGATAGATTTCAAGTTATAATCTTGTTCAACAACATAATGGTACTTGTAATATTCTTTTAATAAAACAGCATACTTTAAACGCCATAATAATTGTATAATAGAAGAGTACACGTCCAAATGATTATTATTTTTTTCATCCAATTAATATGCACACTTTAAAAAAATGCCTCCCGGTCGTTACTGCCATCCTAGAACTAGAAGCTAGTCTAAATTGGCGAATTTTTAATATGCCCATTTAATAGGATTACATGGGATTGAAAGAAACAAAATCTTTTTTTAGAAGAAAAATAAAATTGTTTTGCCATTTTTTTTTCTTCCAAAAAAAAAAAAAAAAAAAAAAAAAAACCAAGTCAATGGACACAGTTTTGAGAGTTGATGGTTACTTCTTTGATTAATATGTGACAAAGTAGTTGTGAACATTTCATTTTCAAGCATTGAAGAAAAATTTAAAGGTGAGTCAACATCATCACACCTCAAATTTTTCCTGTTTAATTATCATACAACTTTGTTTATTTATATTATATTCTTTAAAGTACAATTACATTTTTTTAGGAAAAATCTTTAATTATTATAATAGTTTCTTTATTTATTTATTAAATTTCTCGAGCTGTCAACTTCTAAATGCCCCCTAATTTCTTCCAAACACAAAAATAATTAAAATAGCTGTCAATTGTCTTTGTCTTAGACAAGTCCTTTGCTTTTTTATTTTTTATTTGTTATTTTTATTTTTAGACAAGTCCTTTGCTCATTCGTGTACCATAAGCTCACTTGTCTCAAAGAATAGAGTAGACCTGCCATCAAGAGTTCAACAACTGTGTTTTGATGTGACAACTCAATTCAAGATTTTTGTACGAGAAATTACTTCAATTCTTTTGTAATTTCATTTCGATTTTATTCTCAACTTTTAAGAAGTTATATTTTCGTATTTCAATTTTATAGTTTAGATTTTAAATCATCTTTCGTATTGTCAAGTTAAAATCCAAATTGAAGTGAAAATTTATATCATCACTCCTAAATATTTTTTAAATATGAAGAAGAAGAAAACCCTTTGAAAGATTAATTTTGGATAAGAAATTAGCTTGAAATTTTATTATCATAAACTTTTCAAAGGTAAAAAAATTGATGCTATATATATAATTCTGTGAATAAACTCTTCTAAAGAGGGAGAGACTAAATGAAATGAAGATTTTCACAAGACTAGAGTAAAAATTTAACCACAAATTAATGGATATTTTTTGATCATGCAAATGCCAAATAGACTAAGCACAATAGAAGTTGATTTGACAATAATAATAAAAATGATAAAAGTGGGGCTTTAATTAATTTATTTTATCATAATGTCCCTCATCAATAATATCATATTCCACTAATCTCATAAAGTCCTTTTCAGTTACTAATACCCTTTGCTATAATATCCTTTAAAATTGATATGTCACTTTTTGTTCTATTATTCTCAAGATTGTATCAAGTTTTCTTCTTTTTCTTTATTATTTAATATCAATAATAATTTATTTTTTTTAAAAAAAAAAAATAATACATTAAAAAAAATCCAAAAGACATGATAATTCTTCCAAAAACTGTGGGCCCGAAGTTCCCGTGGGCTAAACATCAGCGGTTCGAACAAATACAAACTGAAATAAAATCAGTGGGCTCCCAACCTCCTTAGTGGTCTATCAGTAATTATTGTCGTGGCCCAGTGACTTTCTCCGATTCACGACACGTGTTTCAATCTCATGATGAGTAAATTCCCTGGAATCTTTGGTGCGCCAGGTGTAAAATGGTCCATCCATGTGGGGTCCAATACTCGGAATGGGTCCCAATCATTGGACATGGACGTTTCTTTTAAAAATTAGCCATCGACACAGAGACATTTTATGAAATTGCATATCAATCAATTTTCTTAATAATGGAATAAACAACCACCACCATCGTTTATCCCACTATTTGGACTAGAATCAATCATGTGTTCCATTTTATATTTCAATCACTATTTTAATTTATAAATACATAGTATATATTTAACATAATTTGTATTTATATATTAAAACAAAAAATATAATAAAAAACATGGGGCATTTCAAGTCAATTATATATATCACGTTTGTTTGTTCGATTACATAATTTCTAATGTTATATATATTATAATGTTTGGCATAACGTTTATTCGATTACACGATTTTCAATATGATTCATAATATAAAGCTTTACATAATATTCATTCGGTTACATGATTTCTAATGTAATCTATATTTTATAAAATTTGGTAAAATTTTTAGACAAACACCCAATTGCCTTATTTCTTTTTTAATTTAGAATAGACTACCTAGTAAAAAGTTTTAATAATGGAATAAAGTGACCCAATAATTGTTTTTCTTTTTTTTATGGCAATACTGGAATCACAACTTGTATAAGTTCAAACCAAATCCATGGGCTTAGTCTAACAACTCCATCAAAACATCATAAATTGTAACCTCTCCCCTTCTCTTCACTTAAGGCCCTTATAAAGAGCTTTTGGATGAATCAATTCTGAATTGAGAATTGAAAAAATATAGCTCCAATCCAATACTTAAAAGGGTTTAATCATGCTAGGAAGGAGGCCAACTCCGGTGATCGGAAAACTGACAAATTCTTGCATTTCTGGCTACCGGGTAGGGGGGATTATGGATGTTGCTACTAGCCCAAGAAGCCCTTTGGATTTCAAGATTCAATCCCCAAGAGGTTTAAAGAATTATGATATTGGTGGGGTTGGATTAGGGATTGTAGCTGCCCTTGAAAAATCATCTGGTGATCATATTGGAAACGAAATTCATACAGCCAAGACTTTGTTGAACAGGAATTTCAATCGATCAAATCCTATTCCGGTTAATTCTCCCAGGATTAATACCAATCCAACAACTGGATGTAGAGTGGGGTTTGAGGAAGTTGAGATGGATAGTTTGGAAGATTATACTTTTGTGACTTGTCATGGACCTGGGAACAAGTCTTTTACTAGAGTGTATTATGATGGAAGCTGCCATGAAAATGGCAGAAGAACATATGAAAGATCTGATTTTTATAGGAAAAGTTCAACAAGTAAACGCCCCAGTATGTTCACTTTAGGTTCTCCAGCGAAAATTGGAGATTTTCCGGCCATCCCAAATTCTGATTTTCTCAGTTCTTGTCATTTGTGCCGTAGAAAGCTTCAAGGCAAAGACATATACATGTACAGGTATCATTTCAGTTATCCTTTCTACTTTTCACTGTTCTGTTCTGCTCCCTTATTAGACTGTTTCTTGATCAAAGCTGAATATTTGTACAATTATTCGATAAAGTTTGAGTCTTTAGGATATTGGAGCAATTATTGATACCATTGTTTACATGATCTGCAGGGGAGAGAAAGCATTTTGTAGCTCAGAGTGCAGAGACAGTCAGATACTGATGGATGAACAAAAAGAGATGTGCAGATCAGAAGCTTCAAGATCAGTTGAAGTTTCAAGCTCACCCTATAAAAATGGCCATAGCCAGATCTTGTCACTGGGAATTTTTGCAATTTAATTATTAAACCAACTAAATCGTATCGGTTAAAGTATGGAGAGAGCCGTGGAATAGTTGATTAATATACATGTACATACGGGAATTTTCTATACACAGGAGAAACTTTGGATTACTAATGATGGTTCATTTTTGCATTTTGGCAAAATTTTGATTGCAGTTTGAGTAATGGCAAGCTTCAAGCTACACCATTGTATTGAACTGTTGTTTTGGTTGTGTTTTAAGTGAAGGAACAAAGCTATTTGGATGCATTTTGTGAATCATGGAAAGAAAAAGCTCACATCTTGAAGAAGAGTTGCCAAAAAACATTAAGAAATTCTTCCTACTTTGTATAACTTTAAATTTTGGAGAACTATGCAGCCAGCTTAAAGAAAACTTTATGCAATTTTGCAGTCTAACCAAAAAGGTTTACAAAAGAAAAAGTCTTTGATGTCCATTTTTTGTTGCAAAGAAAGGAGATTAGCATGGTTGGTATCATGAGCTTTTTCATGTTTCTTAAAGGTAGTTATCAAAGACCACGCGCATAAAAATTTAATCACTTTATTTGGATGCTAAGTGCAAACTAAAGTAGCATTAACTTTCCCACTAAACATTTTCTAATCAATGTGATAGAAAGAATGGCACGCAAAATTCATTGATACAAAAGCCTCCCAAATGCCAAATGAAAATATTGATTATTGAATAGGAGGAAAATAGTAACAGTGCATGATTATGCCTTCCTTTTTTTTTTAACACTCACACACCCTAACATGCATTCCCAATAATCGAACACTAGATTTGGAGGTCGGGATTCTAGAAATCGAACAAGATCAGAACCCCAGAAATCGAACACTAGACTTGGAGGTTGGGACGTTAACTTCTAGTCGAGACGCTAACTCCCCATGATTATGCCTTCTCAAGATTCACAGAAATTGAAGTTGCATATGAAAGTCAATTAGAAACCATGTCTATCTTCTATCTGAGAGTCTCCAACTGGTGTAAAAGTGTTCATCACACAACGTTCACAAACAAGATGCTGGGAACTTTCCCTGAGTGGATTGTTAAACATCCATGCACTTTAGAGATTTCAGACTTCAGGTTATTAAGTTAACAAAGATTTATTTTAAGTTCATCGGTTGGGTACTAAACAAATCAGAATAGCCTCCCCTTTCCCATTAAAAAATCCTGTTTGACCTTAAAAGCAACCAGCTTTGCTGCTTCAAAGAGAAAATTGTGCTGTTGAATTTATATAACTTGGTCATGAGTTAGTATTAAACTCCTCGGGTTATAAACAAAATTAGTAGCAAACATTCTAAAAGCAAAACAGAAAAAGGTTAAGGCAGCATTAAATACATCATTCCAGAAATGTAAAACACAGCAAAGCTTCAAAGCTCTTAAAAGTTCTGTTGGCACTTCTGTTTACGGATAGCTCAGGATCCCTCCTGATAAAATAGTAGCTCTCGCCCACTCAACAGAGGGACGAGCACCGATGAATCCGTCATCCCCAAAATAAAATACAGGCTACATAATCATACACCTTTGCTGAAAAATATGGGGACCCAACAACTAAAAGTAAAAATCTAAAGCAATGAAAAGCAGCCTATAATCATCACACTTGATTCCTGCCTAGAGAGCTTCGTTTGGTTTATCACTGATAATACATAGGTGGCTGGGCAGCAATACCGGCATATCCACCATCATAGATTGCCTGGCTAGCAGCACCAATTCGCTGACCCTGGGGATGCATCAGAGCTTGTGCACCAGCCATTTTACTCAAAGCAAATTGACGCTCATAGGCAACAAGATCAGCGGCTGAAAAGCCTGGCATGTGAGCAACAGCTGGCGGAGGTAGAGGGGTGGAACTAGTTCCTAGTGGAGTAGGTTTGCTTCCCCAGGAGCACTGCACAACCAAATCAAATATTAGTAATGACCTGAAGTTAACAGCAACCCGCTAAGAGTTTTTTGATGGACTAAACTGACAGAACAAAATCAGCTTCCGCAAAGACACAATTTCCACATGACTCCGCTTCTTAATTCATCGCACAGTGAGTTCGACCACTAATCATTTGTACCAACATTGAGCTTCTAAATTTAAAAAAAAAAAACAAACTAACAAGATTGTATTACTTCATCACATCAAGGTAAGGGGAGGGGAGCTGGTGAAAATTCAAAAGTAGGAACAGATATCCAAGGCATCTCCGTTAGGATAAGCTATTTTTAGGTTTTATGATGAAATCTTTTTTATTGGGATTTGTTATGAGAAAGGAATATTTTAAAAGTGTTTGGATTAATGAATTTTGTTTTGTTGGGATTTGTATTGGAGATTTTTTTATTAATAAAAATTTGAAATTTAAATTTGATTTAATATTTTATTAGTTTGTTTTGGTGGGAATTGTGCTAGGAATAATTGTTTATTATTAAAATTTAAAATTCAAATTCAATATTTTATTTATAAAAATTACTGTAGCAAAAATAATTACTGTAGCATTATTTTTTGTTTTAAAAATTTTGATGAAAAACTTGAACAAAACAAACAACTCATTTTGCATTTGTGAAATAAATCACAAAAATGGGAGCATCCCAACAGAGCCTAAATTACTTGACAACTAAAACAATAATTATAAATATACTACTTCTCAGCAGGCATACCTTTATTGCCTTGCCAAACAGAATTCGTGCATTTCCCAACTGAATAGCTCGAGCTGCTTCAGCATGGTTGCTAAATCTTACAAAACCGAAACCCTTATCTCGTTGAACACGGACATCTTCAATCACTCCAGCTCCAAGAGAGTGGAAATGACGATGAAGATCCACTGATGTGACCTGCATTTTTCACATTGTAAAATAAAAACAAACAGTGTAGCCTCCAAGCATCACCCTGGAATCTTTGCAACACCTACTTCCCCTTTACTAAACAAATACAGAAGGATAAATAATAATAAAAATAAAAGCAAGTGATGACAATTAGATGAAAAAGGTATATGATGAGAAATTTATAAGAGAATTAGCCAATAAAATATCAAAACATAGTATGCATATTGTTTTTGCAAGTGGCTCCTATGATGTCAAGGTAAAACCCGATGGCTTCTTTATTTCATGTATCAATCGACATAAATATAATTCAGGAGTGACTCAATATAGTACATAGCAATTTGGATTAAAAAGAAATTATTTAGTTGTTTCTTATCCATAAAACTTACTTCTGGTGCAAGATTGCCGACATAAACAGTTGTATACTGAACGTTATTTTCTGGAGCATCTTCAGCAGTCTTCTCTTGACCATCTTCTGCACAATGAAATTTTAGAAACTAGTCAGCTCTACAGGCATTTTTCACAAAGATGAACAAAATCCCCAACTAATTTTGCAGCACTTGTCAAGCAATCTCTATCTAACTCGATATCTTAAAAGCATGGATGATGACACACAAAGCTTGATGTGAGCAAATCTATTCAAGCAAAGTTCTTAAGATACATTAGTGCCCCATCCCACCTAGTATTGCATGGATAAAAACTGAACCAATCACATCAAACAATCAAAGAGCCCCTAAAATATCAGGAATAACTCTTATTGGAACTTAAATAAATGCGATACCTATATGCAAGGTTAACAAAAATAATAATAAAAGAAAAGAACACAATATCTCTAACTGATAATCAACAAGTTTGAAATTTAAATAAGCACCACCTGAGGTTCCATTTGTAAGTTCCACAACATTTTTTGAATCAGAGCTCGGAATGTCATCACCAATACCAGCACCTTTTGCAGCCCAGTTGCAGCGAATTTGCCTGCTCCCAAGCCACTTTCCTATAATTTTGCACAAGTCAACTTCCAAAGAAGAAGGAACAAGGGAAAAGTTCAAAAAGCATAGCAAACGTAACAAAGAGAAATGCATCCCTAAGAATATAATGACAAGATTAGAAGGGAAACTAGGGAATGAAGGCAAAATTTTTCAGCATCCCAAGTTCGTTTGTTCTCTCCATGCCAAAATTTTTCTGATTAACCTCAAGTAGTACACACGCAAACAGGACGAATTCTCCTAGAATAAGTTACTTTAAGAAGCTTAGCAAGTATGAACCTGAAGAATTATGAGTTTTAAGTTTGCAAAAGAGAACGGAACCCCTAGAAATCATTTGATTATACCAAATATAAAAATTAGTTGATTGTATTTGAAATACTCATGGCTGTTGAAAGTGCTTTCCTCATAGGTTCTTTATCTTTCCTAAAGATAGATTCACTGGTTTATCATAGCTAAAATAGGACTTCTTCAGTCAACCACTTAAAAAGCAGGCAGGAATCTTCTAGTGTGATTTACTTTAAGAGAACATTAAAAGTTTATTTTCTCCAAAATAGTAGCTAAAGTAAAGTTTATTTCCTTGCAATGCAAATGAAAAATTCATAACGTCAAACCACCGACATAAAGAAATTCTACTTAAACTTTAGGAAACTAACAAGACAAAGGAAAAATGGAAAACAAATAGTTAGTATAAAACTTAAGAGCAATAGAGGTAGAAAACATTGAACAAGAAAAGAACAATTTTTATGAATAAGAAGCACTCCTCACCATTCAAGTCGTTTATAGCAACTTGGGCTTCCTGGAAATAGATGCAAATATCAGAGTCCTAAAGTTAGTTCTCATCAACAAAGGTATAAAACAGGATGCCAGCATAAAGATTAAAACAAAACATTTTAGTACCTGCTGACTACGGAAAGAAACAAATCCAAACCCCCTAGAACGACCAGTCTTCTGATCCCACATAACCCTTGCATCACTAACACATCATGAAGGTAAAATGTTAATGTCACTTTTGTTATTGCCTCATATCAGTCGCAGAATTGAGGATTGTAGGGGAAAAAAACAGAACTACTAAACTTACGAGCAAGTAGAATAGACAGAGAAGCAAGCAAATAATGTAGCATCTGTAACCTCTGGGCTAAGATCGCCAACAAAAATGTTGAAGTGGTCTGCAAGCCATTGTCAATGGAATATGAATAAGGTAAAAAAAAATATGTAACACGCAAAAACAAACATTTTTTCAGTTTAGAAGGTATGTAAATACTTGTTGTGTCCTCCCTCTGAGCACTGGCATATGCCCAGTTAACTTTTATTGGCTGTCCAAACCTGTAATATACAAGTTAGGTAAGGAAGTAGTGATTTTAAACATCACAAACTCGGGAAAACACTCACAGATGTCGCCCATTAAGAGTCACTATGGCAAGGGCAGCTGATCTTCTGTCAAAGTAATCCACAAAACCATAGGATGACTGCATGAAAATGAGTAGAAAAAGTCACCTCCATATGAGTAGCATTATTAAATGCTAATTTCAAATTACAAGAGACATACTGTTTCCCATTGAATTCTTTTGCCTTCTTGGCATGAAAGATATACAAGCCCTTTAAACCAATGGGTTGAAGATCGGTTTACATCATAACTGATAAGTAGAACATTATGGTACACTAATTCTCATAAAGAAACTTCAAAATTCTTAAAATGTTTTGGAGCTCAATGCGGCTTAAGTAGGATAAAACAAAATACTGCTTATTTAACTACAAGAATTGGCTTTTTGTGAAAGCCAGTGTAAATCCTTTGCCCTGGAAGAGTGCCCTTATGCTTCATATTCTTGTTTTATGTTTCAGAAAAGATTTGTAATTTTCTATCAAACTTTCGGGACTATAAGAGGACAAATAATGCTCAAAATTAGGACTCTAGAGGTCATGTAGGAAAAACATGTATCAAAAAGAGGCAAAGTTCTCTCGCAGAACTTCTCAAGAGTTCTGACAAACATTATGCATGTATATATTTATATAGAGATCCAACAGCAATGTAACCAAACCTTCTCCTTTCTGATGAGCTTGCAACCTTCAAGAGCACCAGTACTAGAGAAAACCTCTTGAAGAAGTGGTTCTGTCACTTGTGGGTGGATATTCCCCACATACCTGCATTATCTCGTGTATGATAAATTGAAAAACATAAGTATAACAGAACAATGGCTGGACTACCATATGAGATGCCACGTAACACACATATGCACAGATTTGTGCACTCCATGTCATTTACAGAACAAAGTGTGATAGAAAGCATGGGTGAGACAGACACAAACTCCAATAAATATAAAGAAATACTCTAATTTCACTGTGAGCTAACTCCGAATGGTTTTCACAAGCATTTAATGTAGTAGTACACACAAGTAAACCTATTATAAAGAAGTTGCAATTACCCTCCTAAGAAAACCCCCAAAAAACAGCGAAGGAAATGTTTTTTTTTTTGAAAAAAAAAAAAAACAAGGGCAAAATCTCAGCAAGGCACTCACACACTGCGGCATGTACTTGAATCAAATCCAGGAGGCAGATTTCCACTCAATATAGGCTCTATCTGCAGATGAGTGATAAAATGTAAAGAAACGAAGAAAAGAGAAAAACATAAAGCCCAAAAATAAAAATTCCAATTGCTTAAATGGAAACAAATTAAGGAAAATTCAGATAGAGGCAACCCATCCCTGATGAATCTGAACTCCAATAAAATAACATCTTAATCACCTAACTACAAATATCTTCGAATTTACCTGTGGCTAATTAAAATGAAAAAAGCCCAATCCTTAATTTGATCTCATAAGAAAAATTTTCTGACAGATGAAAGCTACCTTATAAAACACTAACATATTAAACCTGCCTCACAGGAAGCAGACACTTGAAAGCTTAACAGACTGGTCACATGAAGAGGAAAAGGCAAAAAAAAAGGGACAATGAATTACTAAAACCAGCTCTCCTAAGAATGCAGGTGCATAATGCAAATAGAAAACATGTATATCCTGTTTCTACTTGATTTCCCGACACATAAAATTCATGTAACAGTTACATCAAACTCAATAAATAACCTTTTCCTACATAGTAACTTATACTTAAATTATGAGATGCTTCATGTTTACTACACTTAACTGAATTTGCCCAAACACTCTAGCTCAAAATATGGCAAACCCATACTTAAAAGAAAATAAAAAAAAAAGGCCCTTTCAATCTCTTCTAAAAGGATCACCTGACTTTGAATATACCAGAACTTTACATAACATCATATGGTCATGCAGTTATACACATCTAATATAGTACGAAACAAGAACAATTGGCCACGCAATCTCCCTGGATATAAGATGAACAAAAACCGAAACCTTCCTTGTAGAATTTAAGTTTCATATATCAAAATTCAATTTTTAAACAATCCAATTAAAGGAAAATTTGTAGAATTTAAGTTTCCTACATCAAAATTCAATCTCGAAACAAGGGAAAAAAAAAATTTGCACCATACAAGAAGCTGAGTTATGCGATTATTGAAGACCCACTGAGAAAAATAAATAAATATAAAACAAAGAGTCCATCAAGCTCTCAACTTTCACCCCAAATGCTATCAAACACTAAAATCCCAACTGCCCAACAACCCAAAAATAAAAATAAAAATAAAAATAAAATAAATTGTTCGTAAGTTTGATTTTAAAGAATATATAAAGGCAGCAACTTTACCCCTATTTGAACCTATAAAAATGGGCATACAGAACTTACACCAGTACATAAATAAAATTGGCTAAATTCCCTAAAAAAAAAAAAATACCTGAGGATGAGCCAAGAGACCAGGGTTATAAAGGGATTGCTGCATCAATGCAGCGTGATGTTGTTGCTGCTGCTGCTGTTGTTTCAGCCTCTGTTGCTGCATCATCTTCTTCCTCCCTTCTCTATATTTTTTTAATAATATTGGAAATTATAATTTCAGAACTAAAATATATATAAATATATGTGTGGATGTATAAAGACAAAAGGGGTTCAAGATTAGGGCTTGGAAATGAATAAGGAAGGAGAAAAAAAACAGAAAAGAAAAGAAAAGAAAAATAGAAAAGAAAAGAAAAGGAAAAAAAAAGGAAAAAAAGAAAAAGAAAAAAAAAAGAAAGGAAACCCTTGAAAGAAACCGAGAGGAGGAAGAAGAAAGAGATGATGTACTGCTGATTTATGCTTCACTTACTCCCAGAACCTTTATTAAAAAGACAAGCGGTGGTGGAAAGATACTCTATATCTGCAACAAATGTTTTGGTGGTCTACCAGGATTTTGTACCGTCTGATTATTTGATCTTTATTTCTTTTTTTTTTGTATTTTTGGTCTTTGCGCAGCAATTTTAAGGCCCAAAGAAATAATTCTTCTTGAAGCCCGTTGCTCTTTGTACCAAATTCATTCCATTGCCATATGGTTTTTTTTTTTTTGGGAGGAGCTAAATTTTTTAGGGAAATATCCAAGTTCTTGGAAGAGAGAGAAAGAAGACTACAGCAGGCTTGAATGTGAGAGATTTCTCTAAGTGATCTTTATTTTTTTTTGATGTGTTAGGTTCCTAATTCTAGGATTCCGTGTCTATGCCGCCACTTCACTGTTGTTGGGTCAAACTTACGGTAGCAGCCCAAGCTGGGTACACCTTACGGTTGCTATGCCGCCACTTCACTGTTGTTGAGTCAACCTTACTGTAGCAACACAAGGTACCAAGGCCAATCTTCAATAATTGGTTACCACTCCTCCGACGAATTCCGACCCCACACGGCCTCACTCCTGCGCACAGCCACCATAATTATTCTCCATTGCGGGTGGAGATTTGCTCAAACTGGGATTCAAACTATGGTTGCCATGGTAGAATCCCACTTGTGATACCAATTGAGACAAGCTCTCTTGGTATTTCTCTAAGTGATCTTGGCTTGGTTGAATGTTAAAATTGAAGATTGTGAAGCTTCAAACAATTAAATATTTTTTTTAAGTGAACAGTTCATATGTACTAATACTAAATAAAAAGAAAAATAATATGAATTAATTTGAAAACTCATACTTCCGATATAGGATGTAAGTCCCATGCTTTGGGATTAGTTCAAATTATGACAATTTACTATGCTCCGCAATTCTGACTCCCACGCCGAAATACGTTTGCACTAGACAGTATTGCAATATCGGTGATGCTAGTCCCAGGTACACTGCAATACTGACTTCATCTTTAGTTCTGGGCGAATATTACAATATCGGCGGCCGCAGGATTGCAGCTGAGATGAGTGGTGGAAGGGTTTGATATCAATTGATTCGACTTTGATAAAAAAAATTACCCCATAAGCTAACTAATAAAGTAGAAAAGGCCAAAGTCATATAAATCCCACACTTGCAAAGTGAGATTCAAATTTCATACATTGTAATTAGTTCAGAATATGACAATTACCTCTCAAGACCTACCCAAACACTACAGTTTTAACTCCCTTTTGGTGGTAAATCTGACAGCCAAAGTTGATTCATTAGTGTTCTGTCATTGTTGGTAACATTTAGAAACTTAAATAAATAAATAACATGCTTCCTTTTTGGGCCTCATGTTGCTGAACTTCCACGATTAACATTTTTATGTTCTTTCAGTGTACGAGTCCAATTTTGTATGATTTAGCATATAAAACAAGCCTGCCTGGGATCAGCACCAAACTGACCAAGGCCCAACATCATATAAAAATAATAATAATAATAATAAAAATTGACTAAGGGTCGTTTGATAAAATTGAAAATTAGCTGAATCTTAAGTCCGAAATATGAGACTAATAAGTTGCTCAATTCATTAATTTTATATGTTTGATAACCCAACTTATTTTTACATTTGAAAATATAGTATGTAAAAATATATAGTGAACAAAAATTTCTAGAGTATGTATAAACATATAATGTGTAAATACGTATCTTGTGTGAAAAATGTTTGTAGTATATATAAATATATACCAAGTGATAATATGTGTAGTGTGTGAAGATATGTTTAATATATGTAAATATGTAGGGTGTAAAACTGTGTATAGTATGTGTAAATATGTATAGTGTGTAAAAGTGTATAGTAGATTTAAATGTCGTGTGTGAAAATATGTAGCATGTGAAAAAAATATGTAATATGTGTAAGTATGTATAATATGTGAAAATGTGTGTAATGTGTGCAATTATGTGTGAAAATAAAAAAAATTATGTTAATTATGTCATATTAAAAATATTTTAAAAATTCATATTTTATCATACTCTCAAATTAAGCAAATTAAGGGCAGATTTTATCTCTTAAAATTCTATTATAATTTTGCTTGTATTTTCACACCCCCTTAGCAATTTTTTATTATCAAACAAACTTAATTGATTGAGATCTAATTCAATTAATTTTAAGATTTAAGCAGGAAATAAGCAAACAGGTCCTAAGAAATAAGCAACCAAAAAAATTCCTAAATTCATACGAGAATCCCACCATAAATGATTCTTGATCAACATTCGTTTGTGTTTGAAAGTGTGAATAAATGCGATTAGGCAAAGTGCAAACTGGAATGAATGAGTCCTCTATCAAGAATCGGACAATATTATCTTGATGCTCTAAATGGGCCAAAATATCTTTTTGGCGCATCTAGCCCGGAATGGAGTTCGCATCGAATCTTGTAACTTGCTTTATTAATCTCTATTCCATGAAATCCTTAAAACTTACGCTCCGTTTGGATGAGGTATTTTTAGATTATATCATGAAATTTTTTTTCTTGGGATTTGTTATGAGAAAAGTATATTTTGAGAGTGTTTGGAATGAATGATTTTGTTTTGTTGGGATTTGTATGGAAGATTTTTTTATTAATGAAAGTTTGAAATTTAAATTTGAATTAATATTTTATTAATTTATTTTGATGGGAATAGTTTTAAAAATAATTGTTTATTATGAAATTTTAAAATTTAAATTCAAATTTAATATTTTATTTATAAAAAATACTGTAGAAAAAATAATTACTGCAGAATTATTTTTGTTTTTAAAAATTTTGATGGAAAAATTAAACAAAACAAACAACTCATTTTGCAATTGTGAAATAAATCACAAAAATCATACCTTCCAAACAGAGCATAATTAATTGTTCTTTGTATTGTTCTTTTAACTTTTTAAGGTTAACATAGGACGATGTGCAAGTGCAGCCTGGATTTGGAGGGAAGTTATTGTATTCTGGAAAACCTTCGAAGTCCTAAGAAATGGCTACCATAATTAAGTTCCAAAATGGATTTGTCTCCTTAAAAAAGAAAAGTGCAAAATGCCCTCCTTAAACATCTCTAAACTTTGATTACCCTCATCAGCAGCAAGATTAGCTTGTTCCTTCATTACTCATTAATGATTCTTAATGGTTACTATGAATTCTCAATTAATGCGTTCTAGTGTCAAGTACGCAGCACGATTCATGTCACAATTTATCAAGAAAATGATTATCTTTCTTATGATTTTTCTTTATCTCCCTTACTAGTTTGAAGAATCATGCAAATCAAGGTAAGGAAAGTAGAACTCAAATACGGCTAAACTAAAAAGGAAAGTTTTACGGTTTAGATTAAATATGGTAACAAATTGTGATACATATATCTAATTTTATTAGTAAATTAAAGGGTCGAGTGCGAAAAAAAGTGTACCAATACTATGATTCATATATTCTACATGACACGGTTAGAAAAATAAGGGTTTGGACTTTGAAGTAAGTGTACAAGAAAGAAACATGCTTGAGTTTAAATGAGCACAAAGCTTAAAAGGGCTTCATGCATGGGCATTTATATGGAAAGAACAGTTTTTAAATATTACAATTTGGATAATGGATTTGAACTTTGAAGGGGTCAAATTTAGTTAGTTAATGCTAGTACTCAAAAATTTAAAACGTCTAACAACTGCCAATATTTAAACATATCATGTTATCCCAAATCCCAAAAAGCTACATGATGAACCATGATTCATGCACATAAACAAATGAGTCAATGAGAATGTGCCCACATTGACACTCACCATCATCATCATTATTCATTCCATACCATACCATACCAATTTTGCACAAAGTGTTTAATGTTTGACTTAATGACCATGTACTTGTGGCCCTTAGATCAAGTAAAAATAAAGACAGAAGAGTACATCATGAACAACGTGACCTTGATCCACGAGTCTTGTTTGAGTGTTTTTAAATAAATGAAGGAGTAGGGTATAGATATCGGTGGTGAGAATGCGCAATTTCGTATGTTTAATTTTTGACCTTTTCCAAATCCCCCCAACCAATTTTTTTTTTTATATATGATGTTCCTAACACTAAAGCTCTGTGTCTTCCCACCACTCAACAACAAATATATGAGGTTACTAACACTACAGCTCTGTGTCTTCCCACCACTTCACTGTTGTTGAGTCAGACTAAATTTTGGGCCTCAAACCAACCGTCCCCTAACCAGTTGAGGATGTAAACCACGGGATGTGCACGCCAGGGCCAGTCTTCAGTCATTGGTCACCAAGTCATACACGTCCCCATCCGAAGTGTTGACGATTCCGACCCCACACGTCCTCACTCCTGCGCACAGCCACCATAATCGTTCTCCATTGCAAACCAACCGTCCCCTAGTCAGCTGAGGATGTAAACAGCAGGATGTGAACGCCAGGGTCAGTCTTCAGTCATTGGTTACCAAGTCATACACCTCCCCATCCGAAGTGTTGAGGATTCCGACCCCACACGGCCTCACTCCTGCGCACAGCCATCATAATCGTTCTCCATTGGCTATGTGCTCGGGGAGACTTAGAGCATCTCACAAATACCAATTCTCCACCTATTTATAGTGAAAATTGCTCCAAGTGGGTTTGAACCATGAACAACCACTTTATTCTACACCTAATACCATTTGAGCTAAGCTCATTTGGTTCCCCAACCACTTTGCTTTGCGGATGCGTACGGTGTTATTAGAATAGAGTCAAAATAATAATGCCCTATTTCCGTCCGTAAACTTAATTAACACACCATGTGTTAGTGGGATCAAATAATCTTTTGTATCCAACTTGAATCCTGAACCCATCTTTTTTTTTTCTTTTTTTTTATGTGTGTGTATGTGTGTGCTGTTGCTTTTTCTAAAGCAGCCAATTCCGTGTTCCAATATTCAAAACCGCGTGCTCTTTTCAAACGTCATTCCACATTTATAGAGCTGGTGGAATAGTGCATGTGCCAAGATATGGTAAGTCCTTCATTTTCCCTTAACAATTTTTAGTTCCAAGGTTTCATTTCATAGCCATCTCAAAATTTTCATGGAATTTTCTTTTCTGGGTCTCTGTTAAATTTGGCAATAACACGAGCTTTGGATCAATAAAGGATTTTCAAACTTTGAGTCTTTTATGTGTTTTTGTTACACTCCATTTATGACTAAAGAAAACTTCATAATGATTCATTATTGTTAGCTTTGCCAAACAATTTCAACTTTCAACCACGAGAGTTGATGATATTTTATAGAAGAAGCCAAGCCAACAACGCGGACACGGACAACTTTTGAATGAGAAAAGTAATATTATCCTTTGCCCACTTTGATGAGAGAGAGGTAGAGGTAGGATTAAAGAAGAAACGTGCAAAATTTTCTTTAGTGGTCCGTGAAGTAGATGATGATGGATTTATTCGAACCAAATATTGACAGTCATGCAAACCATTCAAGCAACACCACAATGATGATAAAGTTATTAATTAAAAAACGAAGGTCATTTCGTTTTCCAACCACCCCTCCCTAAGTTGCAAGTAATTGACTCGTTCTCTTTTGCTTACATCCAATTTGGCTTGCCAAAGATTCAAAATACAATGCCATTAATGTTACTTTCCGTAGCGGATTCTTTTCTTCTTCCAAGTTTTTGTCCCTCCAACAAATAATCGCTGCTGTTTCTCACAACCCAACATGATCAAATCTTTTTCCCAGAGGAAGACAGTTTTAATTTGCTCGTGACTTGTGAGATATAAACAAACATCAAAATTACAAATGTAAAAAAGTAAAATTCATCCAAGAAAACAAATTACTGGGATGGGATCAAAGTTAAATCTTGTAATAGTAGTATTTACTCAACAAATTAATATAGGGACATCCATTGAAAAGAAAGAAAATCAATCAGGCATGCAACTGATGAATCTGAGAGTTCATAGTAGCATGGACCAAGAGAGGGAAAACGCAAACTGGCAAAGGATAATCTCTCTCTACCTTCTTAATTACACAAAGAAATAATAGTCAGATCAGATCTAAACTTGCTTTAGTCATTAACCATGCATAGTATTAATAAAACTCTCACTCCTCCTCCTCCTCCTCCTCCTCCTCCTACCACTACTACTACTCATAGCTAAAACTTCATTATCAATGGCGCTCCATTTGCAGGGGGAATTGAGCTGGAAAGCCCATCCATGTCTTGCTTTCAGCTGGCTTAGAAGTAACTTCCACAGGGTATGGTGCTCTTGCTGTGATCCTGTAATGCAATGATAATATAATAACGATAAAAATCAATCTCAAATTTAACTCAGAAAAATAACACAAAAAATGATCAAAGAATAGTTCTCATTTTTTTTTTCTTTCTCCAAAGTATCATCATCATATATGGAATACAAAATTTCCCCTCTTTACAAAACATTTCATCATGATTCCATTCTTTGCTTGCTACATAAAGAGCAAAAGCATTCCTAATCCCAAAAACCCACAAAATGCAATAAATATCTACATCATTTTATCCTATCTCTGTGTACAATCTCTAAACTAAACAAGCATTAAAAACCAACAAATTCTTTTCCACACAAAGTTACAATATATGTATGATGATTTTCAATGCCAAATGCCTACCTATCTTTTCGCTTCTCCAAGAACCTTGTGAGTGAAGCTTTCCTTGCAATTGGCAAATCTGCAATCAAAACAAAACACACCCCATAAGCTTAAATCCCATTAACCAACACCAACTGGAAATGAACAACCCCACAAAACTAAAAAGACTTACCATTAACATTGGGCTGGAGAGATCTCTGAGCAGTTTCTTGGACAAAATTGTTAGCAAAAGTGGGTTGGACAATGCTTGAGGCAGGGGTAACAACAACAGGAGATTCAGCTGATTTTGGGACCATGTTGATGTTGTTAGTAAAGATGTTAGCAGTAGGATTGGGTGAGGTACTTCCTTTGCTGGCCAAAAGCATGATTTCCTTTGCCTTTTCTGCCGGGAAGTCGTTGAACACAATCACTTGTCCCCCATAAAATATCGTCATCTGAGCCGTTTCTTGTTCCGACTTCACCACACTGTCAGATCATAATCATTCCAACAAACAACGTTAATGTCGGCCAAGGCTAAAACTTTTTGGGACAATAACGCCCTGAGTAAAGCGGTAAATCTGCAAAGTTACCAACCTTAAGTCAGCCTTCTTCTGAGCCGCCTCTTCTTTAGGGAAGGCAGGGCCAAAACCGGCTTGGTGGGGAAACAAATTCACTGGTATGGTCGTCGGAGTCCTGGCGGCGGGAGTGTCCGGGTAGTTTTTCTCAATCATTGGGAGCAAATTCATGGTCTTCACCGGTGCCCCTATTTTTTTTAATCAAATAATAATCAAATATGCGTCCAAAAAAAGGGAAAAGAACTAAATCGAAGGAAAAGCGCCAAACTAGAACGGAAATCGATGAAGAAAGCATTCAAACCAACGTATGATATTAAATAGGAAGAGGTTTAATGCTTCTTAGTTCTTTGTTTTTGATTAAATAAACGATTAAATAATGCCCAAAATTACCATAAATAAACAACCCAAAACCCCCCAAAAAAAAAAAAAAAAATCTAAAGAAAACCCGCCAAAGCCAAACGGAAACGGTGTGTGCAGATTTTATCGAAAGAATTTTGAAGAGAATAATCAGTAGTAGTAGTACCATTATTAGGCTCAAAGTTACGGTTGAGGCCAAGACTGAGATCTCCAAAGCTACCCTTTTCTTTCAAGTATTGACTCAACAGGCTACAAGTCTGAGAAAAGTTTGACTTCTGGGCAGCAAATCTCCCGGAATCCACAATCTCCGATGAACCCATAATAAAATTCTGAGCTTTACTGGGTTGTTTTTTTATTTTTTATTTTAATTTGAACACACACTCAAACAAACAAGAACCATAAAAACACAAAAGAAAGAAAAGATGAAGGAGTACGAGGATGTGAAGAATGAAATATGGGATTATGGGAAGGGTGGCCCTTTTTATGTATGCAGATGCAGTACACAAGTACTTATGGAATTGAATTGTGAAGAGTTGCAAATGTTGGTTTAAGCTTTTTATTTGGGGAAATGGGCACGAGGATTATATGGTGAATTTAATTGTGGGGGTGGGGGTGGGGGAGGGGGTGGGGTATTGGGGTTTGCTTGTTCTGTCAAAAGTGTCAATCTGTGTGTACTTTGCATTTTGCATCTCAGAAAAAGGAGAGTTGAATTTTTTTTTATTTAAAAAATAATTATAATAATAATATAATAATAATAATAAAATATTGATGTCGATATATGGGGGTGGGTGGGCCCCACATTGGGTTTTGTTGCTTTTATCTCTCTAACCATTTCCAACACGTGTTATTTGCGTCTCCACTAAAGCGGTGTTCGTTGCGTGTCCTTGCTTTCTTGCAAATTTGCATACTTTGCTCCTTTATCAATTGTGTTATATGCCATGATGACCAGATGACCTTGCATTTTGCAATTTGCATTCCCCGTCAACTTTTGCCTTTTATTACTACTATTCTACTTTATTTTACTTTGTTTTTCTCTTTTCTTTCTTTAATTTTAGTATTATATTAACATATCCTATGTTTTCTTTTATTAAATTTTGGAAAAAAAATATATGGTTTTAGTTTCTAAAAGTTTTAAGCCTAATATAATTGTAATTTTTTTATGAAATAATGTGATCACCATAGTTTTTTAATTATGATTGTATAAGACAATTAATGAATTTTCTTTGTTGATGGATGAAACTTGTGATCATATTTAGTCTACAATAAAACAATAAATGATCATTCTTATGTAAAATCGTCTAATTTATAAGACTTACGTATGAATTTTAATTTAACGTATAAAGTATAAAAAATTAGTGTATTAGCATATAAAGTATAATTCATGTATCACGTCTAATATAAAAGACGGTTTCACAAGATTTTTTGTAAACAATAAAACAATAACTTAAACTGATTTTTAGCAAACCACAGCTAATATATGTTAAACGCGTGACAACTTTTATTAACTATTAAATCAAATCAGTTAATTGTCTAGTTACAAATTAATATCTTGGTAGTGAAATTGGATTATTTGGAATAATGAGACACCAAAAGTGTTTAAAATGTTGTGGACTAAAATTGTAACCTTTTTTTTCCTATAAATTTTATGACACTTTGTAAGCAAAACAATAAAACATCGTGCTGCTTAACATTGTATTAAGTTATTGGTGATTTTGACTTGTTATGATTTAAGTGTAAGCTTGAAACTTCTACTTTTGTATTTAGGAAAACCTTTTTTTTTTTTTTAAATACAACTTCTACTTGAATTTCAGAGAAATAGTTATTACTTTAGGCATACGTACTTTTCTTCAATAATCTTGCCTGCTCAAGTTTGATTCTCTCTAGTGGACTTGAATGCATAATTGTCAAACGTTGAAAATTCTTGTATTAGGTATTGTTGAACACTAATTTAAGAACATGCAAATATGGTAGCAATAGAACTTGAGTTTTGGTTAGAGTTATTGACTGTCGCTTCTTTTACTAATAGCACCGTTTAGCACATTTTGTGTATAATTTAGGGATTACAAAAACTCTTCTAAAATTGATTTATATACAAAATGTGTTTGATATATGAAATGGACAATTAATCACCATTAAAATTGTGATTTTAATTTTTTACTGGTTTTATCATGTGTTCAACGCGATTAACTCGCGATTTTATATGTGAACTCGCTTTACAAAAAATCAATTGTTTCAATATGAATGGAAAGCATTAAAACAACAACAATTAAGCCTTAATCTCATTAAGTGATGTGGCTATATGGATTATATTTGGTCACCGTATTCAATCACACAATTTTTAATGTGATATGTATCATAAAGTTTGACAAAACTTTTACGTCGACCGTCAGCTTGTCGCAAGTTTTATCACTTTTCCGAATTTAAGAACCGACTATTTATAAATTCACGAGTTATAAAAATTATACAACTTCATTTGCACATATATATATATATATATAATTTTCTTTGTGAGAGAGAAGCTTCTTGAATTATGGAGGCCAAAAACACGGTCTATTTTTTTTTTCCAATTAAAAAAATTAAGAAATAGGAAAGAGTCAAGTTGCTTACTTCACGACTCTAAGAATATTGAAAACTAAAACTTAATTTAGTCAGCCCAAACATGTGCCGTATAAAGAAACAGTTTATGAGTCCAACAAATTTCTGGCTCTCTGCTTGTAGAAGGTATCTTTCATTAAATATTGATTAACCTACTAAGTACCTACTTTACTTCCCATGATTAAATTAATCAAAAGGGATTACCAAATTAATCACATGGCTTAGAAAACAAATGGGATAATTAAAGAAAAGTTGTTGATTCTTCTAACTTGGACAACTCCTCATGAGTCATGACCGAATTAATTTTAGAAAAGAAAAAAAAAAAGTTATAACTAGGATTAATTGCATTAGCCTCCCCTAATGTTTGACTAAATTATCAAATAAATTTTGAAATTTAGTCAAATTATAATTATTCCACTAATATTAACGGGCATTAATAGAGACAAGACAATATTATTTTTAAATGATTGTTGTATTAATTGATTAAGAGAAGTTAAATATAATTAATTTCATGAGTATTCAATTTTTTTCTATTAATATTCTTTTATTTTGTTTCCTAATAACAATATTGTCTAATTTACTCTTATCTCGCCTATACTATTACACTATTCTAAACACACATGTTTGTTTGCTTTTGTTTTAGTGATTTATTTCACAAATGCAAAATGAGTTGTTTGTTTTGTTCAATTTTTCTATCAAATTTTTTAAAAACAAAAATAATGCTACAGTAATTATTTTTGCTACAGTGTTTTTTATAAATAAAATATTAAATTTGAATTTAAATTGTAAATTTTAATAATAAACAATTCTTCGTAACACAATTCTCACCAAAATAAATTAATAAAATATTAATTCAAATTTAAATTTCAAACTTTTATTAATAAAAAAATATTCAATACAAATCCCAACAAAACAAAATCATTCATTCCAAACACTCCAAAAATATTATTTTCTCATAACAAATCTTAAAAAAAAAAATCATGATAAAATCCAAAAATACCTTATCCAAACGGAACCATTTTGGATGAAGGAACCAAAACTCCATGCAACCTATTAATAACAGGCTATATTATAAACTATTTTGTAAAGAATCCAACAATTACACTATTTTAGGGAGGATTCAAAGAGAACTCCACATGTCCTGTTAAACTATTCTAGGGTCCTCCTCAGTCCTCTTGTCAAAGGGACTGAATTCCATCTGAATTTATTAGTGAAAATAAAACTTAGTAAATTAAATAAATTAAAAAATAAACATTACAAATTAGGTCAGTTTGAGTTTTCTGAATCCAAAATTTAGCAAAATATTGTATATTAAATACTTTGTCCAATATTTATCATGTCTTATTATGTCTAACGTTCAAAACGATGTAGTTTCATTAAAACTAGAGACTAAATGCATAAATATCACTAAAATTACTTTACAATTATTAGACCATAACCAATAGATTAGTGAACCCTACGATGTAGTTTTAATTAGGACATGATAAAACAGATAAAATATTGAACAGAAGATCCCATATCAAAATATTGACTAAATTCCATATGAATTTATTAGTCAAGATAAAACTTGGCAAACTAAGTAAATTCTGAAATAAACCTTACAAATTACATCAAATTATAGTTATGAACACAAAATTTAGTGTAACGTGTCAAATTCAATGACCAACTTGGACAAACTAAGATTGGTTTAATATATTTATAATTAACTAAAGATAAAAATGTTGATTTAGTATGGTTATAACATTCAAGCTTTCAAAATAGTGCTTAAAAGTTGGATAAATTATTTGAGACAATTTGATAGTTTACTCAAATTCCAAGGACAGTAAATAATTTTGACTTTAGGTACTACTATGGTTATTAGTTATACTGGGTTAAAGCAAGGCGTTAGGGGCGGGTTCCATGGCTTTTCAACATCCAAGTTTTTCCGATTTTCGTGCCGTGTTGTAGGAACGGTTTGGGTTAGAAATGACCGGCACCGCAATATATATATATAAATAATTGAAGCTTAAAAAAATGGCAAACGGACGTTGTTTCGGCAGGGACACGTGTGAGTTCAATTGCTGCATTCGCCGTGAACAATGGATGCTTCTTATCCCCCGCATCTGTTGACGCGTGGCCCAATCTCATCTGTTCCTAGATGGTTCGATGCTGTGATGTTGACTTCAGGATGGGAATTTCTCCATTTTTTTAATATTATCGTTAAAATTGTATTTTAAATATATTAAAATTTAAAATTAGAATCAATCAATACGAAGCAAAATTAATAATTTTAAAAATATTTTTATTATATTTTAACTCTTGTAGGTCTCAAATGATGTTTGTCTCCTTGATTTTAACACAAATTCTTAATTATGGGGTTGGAATTTAGACCACGAAGAGGAGTAAGTGTAACAACCGTAGATCTTTTGTATGATTTAGTGTAATAGTTTTGGATTTTTGTATGATTTAGTGTATAACTTTATATATTGTATTTTTTGAAAATAAAACTAAAATTCTATGTAAATTTTAAGGAATAAATGGTTCTATAAGTGTTAAAATCTTATAGAGTGATACAGAAAATAATACATAAAAAAAAATCTACTATCACGTGTGTTTTTAATTTATTATTACCCAAGTAAAATTTATAAGTTTTTATTATAAATAAATTGGTATTGTTTCTTTATAAAATTTAAAAAATAAAACTTACAACTTGTTTAAGTTTTGGACGAAAAGAATATGGCGGTGGGTAGAGATCGTAGAGTTGTTGTGGTTGGGCTGTAACCGGGGATTGTGGTTGAGTCACGGGTGAAGAGTGAGATGAGTTATGAAGCTTTTACTAATCAACCACGTGATATTCGTGTTTACTCTATTACTGTCTTACTGAGAATGATAAATGATGAATGATGAGTGATGAGTGATGATGGATGGGATGGATGAATGATGATATATTGATATGTGCCTCAGAATTCAGAATTGTTCAAGAATTATCTTGGCCTGTCTGTCTTCTGAAATATCAGGGTAAACATGTCAAATATGTACATATGCCTGTTTTGACTTTTGAGTGGAGATTGGATTCTCATTTGATGTTACTCTGTCTTTAACTTTTCTAATGCTCAGCATCAACAACAACAAGGTTGTTTGGCTAAAATAAGTGATTAAAAGTAATAATATCATTAAAATCAAATATATAATTATTGTAAACCTTATATTTTTAATCATGTTTTACATAGTTTTAAGTATTTGACATAATAAAACAGAATAATATTCGATTGAGGATATCATCTCATTTAAGTATAACAAGTTTTGGGAATCCCATCTCGTTCGAGTAGTATAGGTCTTGGATTTGAAATTAAGAATTTACTTAATTTGTTAGAGTCTGTTTGGACAAGCTTAATTTTGTGATTTATTTTACAATTGCAAAATGAGTTGTTTGTTTTGTTCAACTTTTTCTTCAAAATTTTTAAAACACAAAACGTAATTATTTTTGCTACAGTAATTTTTATAAATAAAATAATGAATTTGAATTTTAAATTTTAAATTTTAATAATAAATAATTCTTTCTAACACAATTCTCACCAAAATAAACTAATAAAATACTAATTCAAATTTAAATTTCAAACTTTTATTAATAAAACAATCTTCAATACAAATCCCAACAAAATAAAATCATTCATTCCAAACACTCCTAAGGAAAAAATTTTCATGATATAATCCAAAAATAGCTCATCCAAACGAAAGGCTTAGTAAGTGTGTCCATTACTTTTCTAATTTGTGACATGGATTTATCTTCCTTCAACCCCTTAATCCGTCTCTCCATAAAGAATAATAGTAATATAAAGGAAGGTTAGCAAATTAATAGATTGTATCACTATTCACTAATAACAAAAATAAAAATAAAAATCCTATTTGAAACTTTAAATTTGTATCGTGATTTGAGATTTAAATCAACCCGGTTAGCAAATTGGTTCACTGATTATGTTCTTCTTTGAGTTGAATTATTTCAATCATCCCTTAATTTCGAATTCTATTTTTCTTTTATTTTAATTCTTTAAAAAGTTTCATTTTCGGTTTTCAAATTGTAATTTTGATTTTAATGATTCTTTGCAAGAAATTTAACTCATGAGCATTTGATGTGCATATTTTAATTCTATCAAAAAAAATTTTGTTCATTTTCTGCATTTGAAATAGTTGTTTAAGTTTGATTTTAATTATACAAAAAAATGGACGAAATATCATTTGAAATCCATACTCTAACATGATCTGAAACCTATATCTTAATGAGAGTGACAAAAATGAAAATTTTCAAAAAATGGAGAAAAAAAAAAAAAACAAAATGAAGCCCCAAATTTACGAACGAGTAGCTAGAACTAGAAAATTTGGGATTATGATACAGTAAATTTGTGATCCTCTATATTGAATCCTTGATCAACTGTGCATAACACGTAGAGCTCAGGATCCCAATGGGGAAAGTGCTGAATCGAACATGAAATGATGAAATAGGGAGTATGAACGATAAGATATTTTGATGGTGATCAAGGAGAAATGTTTGACCATCAACTAAAATGACTGTAATAATGTATTTCCTCAATAGTAATAATAACAAAAATTTCGTGTAGTTAAAATTCATGAAAACCATAGTTTTATAATCCCAAAAAAGAAAAACACAAGAGTTTAATTAACCTAATTAATTAAGTCAAAAGCAACCACTGGTGTTCATACGTATGAACTGAAAGTTGAAGAAATTAAGAACATCTTGGAATGGCTGCTCAATGCTCGTAATAATGTGTGCATATTCTTACATGCTCCATTAATACACAATGAGGTAAAGTTACAGCACAAAGATTGGAGTTAATATTAAAGGAAAAAAAACAAAAGAGATCGAAAATGGTTTGTTTCCCATGACTGGAGCCAACCACAGAGGCTTAGTTTAGATGCATTAATTGTATTTGTTTTCATCAACTACTCCATTAATATCAAGAAATTACCCTTACTCTAAAGTTTTACCCCCATAATGTGATCATGGATTCATGCCGACATTCAATCAGAATCGCGTCGGCAGTGATCATCTATTCATTTCTTGTTTCTTCTGCAATCATCCATTAAAATGGAAAATGCTATACAGTTGTTGAACAAACCAACTTGGGGCACTTGGGATTGGGCCATTGGCAAGCGTTCTCATCAGTCACAACATATGATTTTTTTTTTTGGCTATCAGTGATATCTTTTAATTTATTTTTATTTTATAGATTAAATGAGAGTTAGGGTGAGAGAACCAAGAAAAATGCATATCCTGGCAGCGGCAGTGTGGGGGTTTTAGTATGTAAATCACTAGCCCCTTGTGCGCACCAGTCACTGGGGCTCCTGCGTCTTGCTTTGGACCATGAATCCGTAGTTTAACTCCTCCACCGATGTCGGACCGGGTGTGGGGGACTGAGGGCGAGGGTATCGCCTTTTTTAGTACAAGAAAAATGCATATCATTACTTTTTAAATTTTTTCCAAACAAGCCATCGAATTTAATTCAAACACTAAAAAGTTTGAGGTGATGAACACGTAGTCGAACTGATGTGATATATGGGACTGATGATATACTTAAAATAAGTATACATGGAACTGATAATATAGTTTAACTCAGTATTGTCCTAAATTCACATGAAGAACAAGAAAAGAAAGCCAAACCGTAGATCAAATAAATTGGATTTGTCGGGACGTTTTGTTTTGGCAATGTCACATCATGTGAACTATCAACACGGTTGATGAAGAACCCTTATCCCAACTAGCGACAATCACAATGATAAACAAACGAAAATCGCTGTATGTATATCTCAAAGACAGCGAACGATGGGCATTGTACGTATTTCAGTTCCCACGTCTTTTCAAAGTCATAGTTTTTTTTGGTTTATTTAAGGATTTCCATAAAACGTTTTACATATTTTATTTTGAAAATAACGTGATGAATGATGAAACTGAAGTAGAGACAAGAGAGATCGATATTGAGGATATTGAGGATATTGAGGATATTGAGGATATTTCAGTTTTCTTTTCGATGGAAACAAGGGATGGCGTTTAACGTTTGCAAGGTTCCAATGTTCCATTCCAATGATTCCAGCCCTTCAATTCTTATGTTTGTGCATTTTTCATGTTAAGAGATACAACAGCGGGGAAAAGGAAATTGCTACCAAATGAATCTATTAAGGCTAATAATTCATGGATTTTGCTGAATCTAATAATTTCATTGGCATATGTACAAAATCATACCTACAGGAAAGTTTTTTTTGGTAAATTAAGGCTCTGTTTGAATGGGGTATTTTTAGATTATATCATAATTTTTTTTTAGTATTTATTATGAGAGAAGAATATTTTAGGATTGTTTGGAATGAACGATTTTGTTTTGTTGGGATTTGTATTGAAGTTTAAAATTTAAATTTGAATTAGTATTTTATTAGTTTGTTTTGAAAGGATTTGTGTTAAGAAGAATTGTTTATTATTAAAATTTAAAATTCAAATTCAATATTTTATTTATAAAAAATATTGTAGTAAAAATAATTACTGTAGCATTGTTTTTTATTTTAAAAATTTTGATAAAAAAGTTAAACAAAACAAACAACTCATTTTACATTTGTGAAATAAATCACAAAAATGGAAGCATTCAAACATATCCTAAGTGTTCCCAAGAGTTCAACTTAATTTGTGTTTCATATCTTGCTTTTAATTGTAGTTTGTAACATAAAAAAATCTTTGAAATTCGAATATAATGGTTTAATTTAATGGAATGACCAATAGTATACAACTTTTCATATATGAGTGACCAAATTAAAATTCTAAAAAAATAATGAAAATATAATGTGTGAATAATTCAGTGACACTCAAAATAGTTTGCAATATACATTAAGCTTAGTTAAAGAAAAATAAGTATTTTAGGGTAAAGTATAAGAAATTCTCCTGTGTTTTGAAAGTTTTTAAGTTACATAGTTTGAAAACCTACATATTACCTTCTTGTAGTTTGATTTTTTTTTTTTAAAGACACACAAAAATATAGATTTAAAATACTTATTTTTGTAAATTTATCTAGTGCTATGTTCATCTGAAGTAAATTGTACTTTATCCTTTTTTTTTTTTTTAAATTGTCAATTTTTTAAATATTTTTAAAAATAGACCAAATTACAGGATGTAATTTATAGATTTTTAAACTATAGGGAGATAATTTGAAAATTTCCTAAACTACAAAAGATTTGTGTAATTTACCATTTTTTTAAAAACCAAGATTCTATATTGCAGCTTTATTTTTCTAAAAAATGTTAATGAAACGTGAAAGTTTTACCAAAAAAAATAAAAAAAATATCAGTACGTATAGCCAGAGTCAACAACATACATGATTAGTCAACTATATATCATCATAAAAAATGCTGGCCACCAAGCATAGGGACATATTGAAAGTTTCTATAAGTAAACTTATAACTTGCAAACGTTTTCTTCATCTTTTACTTTTATTTTGACCAAAACCTACCTTGGATTGGATGCATAATGACAGATAATAATTTTATATAATTTGTTGTGCAGAATGAATGAATAGAAGGGCTTATAATGGTTTACACTTTGATGATGAGTTTTAGTGGATTATCAAATTATTCAGCAACCAAATTCAACCAATTGGGAGCAGTTATAAGTGTTGGACAACATCACCAGTTTTGAGTTTTGACTAAATCTTATTCTGATTCTTTCAGTAATGCTATCAAATTGGACCAAGCAAGATTGCATCCTCTGCGATCATGCAAGAAGAACTAGAAAGAATATATATATATATATATATATATATATATATATATTATGACCATTTTAAACTTTGAATAGTAATACAATACCAACACATGCACTGAGTAAAATCATATTGTAAAGAAAAAAATTTGTATTCTTGACAAAGAAGTGATTTTCAGTACGTTCTTGGAATTTAAATATTGATTCACAATCACGTTGGTGAATATATTTCAAAAGCTTCCTCAACATTTTTGAACTAATATGCCCCCAGAATTTGGAACACATTCGCCATTATCCAGCCAGTCTTCTAGACAACTCAGTAACATGTTTTCCAGGCTTTTGATTAATGATGTAGATTTGATCAAAGGGTCGTCCCTAATCCTAACTACTAATTAAGCACCCCTCCATGCCATTATTATGATCATTTTCTAACATGGGAAGACGTTTTTATAACATGATTATTATTGCATTATGCACTAATGATGATGAAAAAAACACGTAAAAAGATAAGATGAATGCTTTGCATTATTGACATAATAATATATTGCTAAAAGACAAAAACTCATGTGAAACGAATTCATATATGAGGCGAGTTTGATGTATGAAACGAACAATTAATAGTCGTTAACTCCCGTTTCATATATAAACTCACTTGTAAAACTAGCTCTTGCTAAAATTCTTAGAGTTCTGCAATATTCTATGCCATTAATTTTCTTCATGGAAATATAATAATTTTGAGTGGGCGTTACTCTTCCAATTTGGGGTTGGCAATTTGGTACGGGAGACACGTTTTTTTTGGGATTTTTCCGGACTCCATATTCCAAGCTTAATGGGAAATTAATGAAGATTATGACCCTTTGCTCGTGTTTGTTATGCGAATTGTATAATAAAAGATTTCCAAGGAAATTGCGCAGGAACTTTCGATGGTGGTCGACAACATATTCAATCCACAAAAATGTCAAAATGTTGAAGATCATAGGAAAATGATGTTGGTGTTTACTTTACACAAGAATTATGTACATTTATAAGTTAGGATTATTAACAGATCATTTTTGTTCAATTAAACAATGCTTGAATTTGGAACAAAGCCAGCCCTGATTGCTATTCATACTTGAAGATAATATTCCAAGAAATTGCCAAGAAGTTGCCAAGAAATAATAGTATAGTAATAATGAAGACGCAGATTGTTTATCAAATGCAACTCTCTCTAGTGTCTGTTTTGATGCGGGACATTTCCAGTTTTCCTACTTTGTCTGGTGAGGAAAAGGCAAAAGATGATGATATCGTTTTTTCAACAGCGTGATGATGGACAAATTTGTGCGGGATGTTATAGCATTACGTATTGCATTGTTGCTTTAATTTAGTGGGTGGCAAGTTTCACAAGCCAATGCCCCATTCAGCTTAAAAAATTTGCAGGCAAAAGATCTTATCATGAATGTGTATATATTTGTCCTGTGTGGAGTACAAATTCCAAGTTTCCAATGGTACAAGCGACATGCGCGCCCATATCTGTGTATAAATCGAATTTTGCAAAATTCAACGCACTCATTAAAAATGATGAAAGTTGCAGAATTTCAAAGGGACAATAATACTATTAATTCTGACAATTCTTTAACATGATATTGCATGTATGCTTTGATTTTTGAAATACGAGGTAATATACAGCATTGTATTATCTTTTTCTTACTGGATACTAGTTACCAGGTCTAAGTATACCTCAACGTATAGGAGTATAGAAGTGAGTACGCTAGGTGAAGAAGTCGTATAGTATTCCTTAACGTATAGGTGTAAGAAAGTGGGTACGCCAAGTGAAAAAGTCGGTTCCATACTAGGAGTCTAGGAGTGTGTATTAACCACACAATATTTTATCGGAACTAAAAAATTATTTTTGCGTCAGCTTTTTGCAGATATATTGTATTAATTTCCATATTTAATCAACAATTTGAAGAGTGAAGTTTGCAAACAATTTGAAGAGTGAAGTTTTCACAAATTTTGCAGTGTGTTAAACTTAAGTATTGGGTTGAAATGATCAAAATATCGACTCGAGCAAGCAAGAAAAATTCAGGATTGACCCAAGACTTTGTCCTTTTTTAGGGTCAAGCAAGACCCACTCAGTATAGCATTATCATACATCCGTTCGGCAAGGCAATTGAATTGAGTCGTTTATGGCCATTTCTATTTTTGTTGTTGTTTGTTTACTGAATGGGCCATATTTGAATGAATGACGAGCGGACATGTCTGACTATCAGTATCAGTACAATGGAAATTAAATGCAATGAAAACTGCAGCAAAGACTAAACTGAATTTCGTATTTCATTACAGTAAACTTTCCCTAAGAATTGTACTTACATTGGCTCGAAATTTGCTGTACATACACTATCATAAAAAGAGTTAAAGAGGAAGAAGAAGAAAGAAATTTCTGGGTGTCAAAGAAAGAAAAAATGGTGCAGGAGAGATGTATGAAGAAGCATTGCATAATGACAGGCCACCGGAATGAATTAACAAAAAGTTGGCCCCAGAAAGACAAAACTCAAAATGATTTCAAAAATCGTAATCTATATCTGAAGCGTTTTGAGAGGTTGAGCGTCTGATCAAGTTTCCTTGTTCATCGAATAAATCAAGGTTCTCGCAAGGGGCTGGAAAAATAGTCCCTATAACACGACCTTCAACGTAAGCACACTGGAATATATGCTTCTTCTTGTAAGTTATCCCAACTGACATATCCCGGAAAGTAACTTTCCTCACTGGAATTTCTTCACTCCCATGCATACGAACTGGCACGCGAACTCCTTCACCATGGACTGAAATGTAGTTTATGTCCTCCAAAATCGGAACAGCTTTTGGGTCAAACCCAGTATCAGGATGTTCATTGTAATCTGTCTTGATGACAATCCCCACCCTGACGTTCTCAAATGTCACATTCTTGTATGTAATATGTCGGACGTATCCTCCTCTTCCAGGGGCTGTCTTGATCCTTACAGCACGCCTTGAGCTCCAAACATAGAGGTTCTCCACAGTTACGTTTGACACACCACCAGACATTTCACTTCCTATTGATACCCCGGCACTGTAATATAGTTAAAAGCTAGAAGTTACTAAATGCTTGAAGAAACTTGATTTTGATACTGGGATAGAGTTTGCCAATGCTACAAGGCCAGGCTTCTTAATATATGCAATGAAAAAACAAAAGGCATGGTATGAGTTCAACAGGGACAATTATGGAGAATTCACTTGATTACCAATGTGCAACAAGAATCATGAACTTAATCGCAGAGCAGACCATAAATTCTTTATCAAGAGAAACTATTCCAGCATGCTATACTAGTCACTTTTATAAACATGATTTACAAAATGGACAAGTGCAAAAATCCACAATAATAAAAAGCATGCAACAAAACTAAAGTAAGAGTTGTTTTCGGGGCTCTCACCTGACCATTGAGCGAACTACAAGGTTTCTGATGAGTATATTCTTTGAAGGCCGTCCATAAGCAATGCCATATTGATCCCAACCACTCTTTATCGCAATAGCATCATCTCCTACACTTATGTAACAATCCTCAATAACCATATCCTCACACGAATCTGTTCGATGCAAAACACTCTGTTAGCACAGTCATAAATGAAGAATAAAAGGAAAGTAAAAGCTCCATGAATTTAACTTCCCGTTATATCAATGCCAGAAGCCTTGCTAGTGCTTCGCTCAGAGAATGAAGACAAAGACCATCTATTAAGAACAACTAGCTCCAAGATAATACATTTTAATTTTAAGCCATTTGATGGCTTTGGGACATGTTTTCCAATAACAAAGAAATTGGGAAACATTCAGATCAACAGACAGTAACAAGGCATTAGCAATAGATAATACCATAACAATTTATGCTTGTTATATTAACTGGAAACAGCTGCGGAACAACAATATTTGGCGAACCTAGAAATGCTCAACATGTTGTCCGACATAATTCATGCTCACCAGGATCTATTCCATCAGTATTTGGAGCTTCAAAGATGGGTGCCAGGATTGTCACATTTCTAATGGTCACGTTCTTGCAGTCATATGGATGGAGTGTCCAAAAGGGAGAATCACGTAAAGTTATGTTAGAGATCACAATGTCACTAGACCACATAATCTGTATAAGAGGTCCTCTGGTATGGTTAAGAAGTTTTTGCCGATACTTCTTCCACCATGTTTGGCCCTGTCCATTAATTGTACCATTATGCCCTGTAGCCAGAAAAACATATTACTTAGTTTTAGATCAATTCACAGAGGCATTACCATGTGAGATAAGGTGTTTAGTCTTCAGAAAAGCAAATCAGTACGGGGTTTATTTAGGCCATTTGAAATCCATATAACTGTAACATCCATCTATACACAAACACATGCATGTATCACTGGGACCCCAAATGCAAGTCAACTGAATCCTCATAAGCCAGATTCAGCATTGACAAGAACACCTTGAAATCTTTTAATGTGTAGAAACACTTGAACTGTCAGTAGATTGATGCCACATCAAAGCAACTGGAATGGCCAAATCTTTAGTTAAAATCAATAGCTCCTTCAACACCTAATGCTACTCTGCTAGGGATGTAATATAGAAACCTAGCAGGAAACTGGCTATCTACAGCTAGTCACATAAATTACTTGGAACATAAATACTTGCTGTTCTGCAATGGACCTGGCACACAGGCCAGTAAACTTGTTCTAACACCTGATTGACAGCTTTCAGGGAGAATAATATGCATCCTCATTGCAAACAGACAGATATGTTGGTGAACCATTTAGAGCTTAATGAACATCAAATTTTACTTCAATACCCTGGAAGGAAATTTAGCTATATCTGAGAAGTATCTGATTCCAGTTTTTAGAAATCCATGTATACACATGCAGATACTCTCTTTTTGACTTTTGGAAGAAAAAGTATCAGATGTCCAAAACTATCCAGCTGGTCTAACAGGGCCAGGATGCTAACCTGTAATCACCACATCTTTAAGATTTTGGCCATGGATTAAACTTCCATATCTAGGGCCAGGATGTTCCCTTCCAGAGCCATAGGAAGGCAATGGAGGCATGAGAGGCCAGTACTTCTCATCCTGTGAGAGATACAATAATTCAATTATGAGAGAGTTTATTTGTGTCTATTAAGACGTAACGTAAACCTCAGACTTTTCATAGGATTAACATAAAACCATCCAATAGCAAGCAGCAAGTATTCAAAATGCCCCGAGAGTGCACTCTGGATTTATAACCAACACATAGCATGCATTGTTCTCGAGACACCAAATCTGGCAATTTCAATTCCTTACCGACATAACTGCAGAAAATTCCATTTTACAGATATTGGCATGCCAATGACAATCAAGCTCGGACAAATTCCAATTATAATTACCTGTTAATATAAAAAAGAATGCTGATAGTGTAGTTACAAAAGTAGAATACCATCTTAAAAGCTAACTTCACCCCAGATCCAGAAATCAGTAGGTTCTAAACTAGAAAAGCTGCTAGAAAGAAACCGTTTTGAGCAATCAACAAGGATATTTGCTATGCTACCAATAACTTCAAGTAGTACATCATGATGCCAAAACTTACAAAACATGAATTGAAGCTCTCTAATGCTAGTGCAATTGCTATTTCACCAAATTGAAGGATGTTAAAAAGAACGAGAATGGCAAACCCAGCAAAGCAAAAGTTGTCGAACAGAAATACACAGATAGGACAAAGAAAATTTCTTTATCACAATGAAACAACAGAATCCGCAACTGCATTCAATATAGAGACCGTGGCCAGCAACAGTGCAAAATACTATAGAGATAGTTCGTGAACATCCATGAAAGAACTTGTTTTATGTACTGTGTTTATGTCTGTACGAATATGATGACTGTTTGCTTGTAATTGGGTTCATGAAAATACTGAAAGAGAAGGTGCTCAGTCTCTTGTGAATGGATTAGTGTGTTGTCCTCAGTAATCATCAGATTAACGAGATATACTAGTAAGATCATCATTGCACCTTTTCCATAAGAAAAATATTAAGATAAAAACGAAGTAAACGTTTAGCTAGGGTTCCATTAAGATGGTAGCTGTACTGGTGTCTAGGTAGTCAGAAAAAATCTGTCTTTCTGCATAATTTTTATTGTGAGAAACCCAGAGGTAAATTACATGATCTATATATTAACAACAAGTCTTGATGCATATCCAGAATGGATCATACAACTCAAATTTAATCTAAAAAACAATTTCCACCACACGGAAATGCTGTTCCATTCTAATTCTTTCGATCACATTGAGAATAATGAATAAACAGCAATATGAAGCTTAAACCAGACCAAATTCTACAAGAATTACTTCTTAATACAAGCAAAATCAAATTAAAGGTCCAGTATTAAGAATTGCAGTCTTGAATAAAACTCAGAGACCAATGACATACATGTATATGCACATCTCGTAAAAATAAAACAGCATTCCACTGGTTTCTACTCCATTAGACAATAAGAAATCATACAAAAACGCACAATTAAAAAGCAAGTTAATATTTGCATGGTCAATCAGATAATAAAAATCAAGTCTTCAGATTCAGCTACTAACAATTTGCAAACAAGGTCCATTAACTTAAAAAAAAAAAAACCCAAAAAAGAAAAGGCCAAAAAGTGGGAACACTCACATTAATTCCAAGTATTTCAGCTCCTTCAGCAAGAAACAGAGTCATATGACTGGTAAGATTAAAAGGAGCAGTGAGCCAATATCCCGGCGGTACATTTAGCTGCCCACCACCTTTCTTCCCAAGCTTAGAAATTGCCATGATAGCACTCTCAAAAGCCGCAGTATTCATAGTAACACCATCCCCTACCGCCCCAAAATCCGTTAAGTTAAAAGCCACCGGCCGAAGCTTCGGAAATGACCTAGAAAAATATGTCCGCCGGAAAATCAAGAACCCAGTGCCGTCGCTCGTCTGCTGCCACAAAAACAAGGTGAAGAAGAAGGCGATCAATAAAGCAGCCAAAAGGGTCTTGTGGGTCGAGAAGAAAGTAGGGATCCAACGCCTGTGGTGGTGAAGGGGGAGTGGAGACCGCCACCCAGACTGCGTCGTTACGGTCTCAACCATAATAGTAGTACGACTTTTTTTTTCCCTCCTTTTTTTTCTTTTTTTCAGCAGTTTTCGTGTCAGATTGATGGGTTTGGGAGCAAAGTGGGAATGTTTGTACTAATCATTAATGATATGCAAATAGAGTTTACCTAAACTATAAATTAGATCCCAAATTTGCAAAACTGAGGATGAGTGTTGTTCTGGAGAGATGTGAGGAAGGGGGGGAGGGGGTTGTTAGGGGAGGAAGGTGAGTTCTAGTCAGCAGAAGTGGGAATCGAGAGAGTTGGCAATGGAGGAGTGCATTGCAAGGGAAGAAGACACAAAATCAAGTGAAATAGTTGGGATGGCGTTTTCGTTTTCATTTTCAATTGGGAGTTTGTTGGGAGGGATATATTACTGAGGTTGCTGGTTATTTGGGTATAGACCCAATTTTCTTTGGGTTTTTTCTCTTCTTCTCTCTTTAATCCTTTGAAATGGGCCAGAAAATGTAGTGTTTTTTTTTCACTTGCATTTGAAAATTTTGTGTAAGATTTTACACTTTGTTTGCCATGAGCACAAATGAAAATCAAATTATCTTTAATAATACACACATTGTGTGGCTTAAGCACCAGTGGACATATATGCTAGGATTTAACTTTGATTAATCTTTGATTGCTAGGAGATTTTATGATCTTTTGATTCTTTTCAAAATGGCAATTGGAAGTCATATGATCACTTGGGTTTTAGTTTGTTGTATGAAATCCATTCAAGATTTGTGCCAACAATTGTTTTAACTAAACAAGTTTAGTTTTATGGATTTAATAGTTGTATTGAATGATTTTACTTTTTAGAATTAGCCTTTGGGATTTTGAGAAGTGTTGATTGATTCTGGTGTTCAAGCCACATGCAACGATCCCAAATCAGTACCAAATATGAGCAAGTGGAGCCGATTGCACCACAAATAAAATTGTAAAATTGATTTGTAATAGAGTATGGATTAAACGAAAAAGGGGATTTTAAAATTGAAAGATTACCTTATTGTTATTAGTCTAAAATGAAAGTCAACACTAAAAAATTATTTTTTTTAGAGCAAACTGCCCAAATGGTCACTAAACTCTTTGCAAATCCGGCTTTTAGTCCCTGAACTTTTCAAGTAGCCTAAAAGGTCACCGAACTCTTAAAAAACGCAACTTTTGGTCCTTCCGTCCAATAGCTCCGTGAGTGGAAACGGAAATCACCAATTTGAAGGGTATTTTTGTCTTCTTCTTCTTCAAGGCCTCACACTCAGCAAAGAAGCTCTTCAAAGCTCCTCGTTGTAAGATGTTCAGTACTTTTACTGCTACAATTTTAGTATCAAAGTCGAGAGTTCTCTTGTATACAGATCCAAAACTACCCTTTCCAATTAAATTAGCTGCAGAGAATCCATTGGTATTTTGGAAGAGATTTTGATACGTCAAGCTGAAGAATTAGTCTCCAAGTGGATCTACAAAGTTCATGTTTTTGCATCTTTTTAACCAAAAGATAAATACAAACGCAAGTATCAAACTCATCCCCAAAATTGCAGAAACAGCGAACATGATGAGCTTATAGACAATGATAGGCCTGAGGATTTTGATATTTCAAAGTTGCATTTTGGAAGATGTTGGTTAGGTAGATTTCCACAAAGTTTAGGATTTCCAATAACTGAAACTACACTTGTTATTGAAAGTTATTGAAAGATAGATCTAAAAGTTCCATGACAAAGCTACCCAAGTATCCTGGAATTTCTCCTGACAGATTGTTGTGTGAAAGATCTAAAAGTTGAATTCCTCTCAAATTACTGAAGGAAAAAGGAATAATTCCCTGAAAGAAGTTCCCTCTCATAATGAGGGTTTGCAATCTTATACAATTGTCAAGAAGAAAAAGAATTTCACCCAAAAAATTGTTTCCAGAAATATTTAAATATCCAATATTTTTCCAATTCCCAACTTCTTGAGGAAGAGGACCACCAAGTTTGTTTCCAGAAAGCTTGATAGAGCCTAAGAAGTGGGTTTTGAAAAATAAGAAGAAGAAAAAGACAAAAATACCCTTCAAATTGGTGATTTCCGCTTCCACTCACGGAGCTATTGGACGGAAGGACCAGAAGTTGTGTTTTTGAAGAGTTCAGTGACCTTTTAGGCCACTTGAAAAGTTCAAGGACCAAAAGCCGGATTTGCAAAGAGTTTAGTGACCATCTGGTCAGTTTTCTCTTTTTTTTAACAACCTTGAACTCCTTGTACAATTCTCCTCTGGTGGAGTTGTGCAAACCTATCTGTTGCATTTTCTCTGTCTGCCAAAGAATTAGGTGAAATATATGCCAACCAACTTGTAGTTTTCTTGTTAATGTTTGAAGTTCAACAACTGAGCAACACACCCCTGGTTCTTCCTGGCTGAGGTTTCAAAGTTGATAATAAAAGCAAAAAAGGACAAAAATATGCAATAAGAAAGGAATTGAAAGAAAAACATTGAGAGTTGGATATAAAGGTTTGCTAGTTTTTGGACCAAGGACATTGTACATTCTAGCACAATGTTTTACTCACAAAAGTCCAATATCAACAATTCAGTGATCCAACTCCATATCCACATATGCGATGGATTACTGCCATTGGTCCAGACTTCACTCTTTACAATCTTCACAAAATCATCCATTTTTCTTTTGTGGATAAGTGGCGTGGGTGATCCGTCTTTAGAGAACTTGTCTCTTCATTTTTTGCAAGAACCTTCAAAGTTCAAACTGTTTCTACCTAAATGTCTCTGGCCATTGCTTCAACTGCACTTTCAAGCATTCCAATCAGGTTACATTTGGCTTCCCTTTTCTTTACCAATTCTCACATAATCCTTGCATGCAACAACGATTTATTGCATACTCTAATACATCAACTTGCCTTAATTTTGTTGGGCTTCCGTATCTTGATTGAAACAAGTTTTGCACGTCCTTTCAGGGAAATAACTAGAACAACTTCACCAGGAAATGCTACAAAATGCTTGTTAGGAAGAAGTCGTTTAAATGCTACAAAAGGGGTGTCCAGTGTTTGTGAACCACTTCCTCCGGATAGGCCATTGTGGTTCCCTGGTAGTTCACCTCCTGTGTGGCTTGATGGCAGGTATAAATTCCGACCATTTAGTCCTTACTCTTTCATGTTATGCGAGTGCTTAAGCTGTACTTACCCTGTGTAACTTCAACTCATTAACTGAATTATAAAAATTTCCCAGTCCAAAAGTGGGAATAATTTTCGGATTTTTAGCAAGTGAATCATGGAATCGTTTATAGCAATTCTGCTTCAGAACTGCCATTCTACAATTAGATCAACTTATGACAATAAGCTAAATTCTGGATTTTCAGACACTATTCACTTAAGTTGTAAATGTTTCAAGAAAATGCTAACAAGACGTGATGGTTTAGGTAAGTTTTATAGTATTGACATGGTTTTCTTCTAATAATGGTTGCAGCCTTCCTGGAGATGTTGGTTTTGACCCTTTGGGATTAGGTATGCATTTTGCACTTTGCAGCTATAAAGTAACAAACTTTATTTGTTGGCTGCTCAGAGAATGACAAATGGCAGAAAATCATGCCAGAAGATGCCTATATTTGTCCAATTTTCATTAAAAGGTGTAAAACTTGTTATTCTTTAGGATCTGATCCGGAGCTACTTAAATGGTTTGCTCAAGCTGAGCTAATCCATGGCAGATGGGCAATGCTGGCTGTTGCTGGAATACTAATTCCAGAATGGCTTGAAAGTTTAGGATTCATTGAGAACTTCTCTTGGTATGATGCTGGTGCCCGCGAATACTTTGCAGATCCCACAACCTTATTCATCGTGCAGCTTATTCTGATGGGATGGGTTGAGGGCAGAAGATGGGCAGATATTATCAATCCAGGTTGTGTTGACATAGAACCAACATTGCCGCATAAGAAGAAGCCAAACCCTGATGTTGGTTACCCTGGTGGACTATGGTTTGATCCCTTCATGTGGGGAAGAGGATCGCCAGAGCCAGTTATGGTGCTAAGGACTAAGGAGATTAAAAATGGGCGACTGGCAATGTTAGCTTTTGTCGGCTTTTGTTTCCAGGCTGTTTATACCGGAGAAGGCCCCGTCGAGAACTTAATGGCTCACATAGCTGATCCTGGCCATTGCAACATTTTTTCGGTACTTAATCTTAACTCTTGATATATCCTGATATGCATGAGAAAAATACTACAAAGGTATGATTTTCAGGGGATTTTGCAACAAAATGCTATTGACCATTTTGTTTGTTTTCAAGTGCATAAGAATAAGTTCATTCTCTCAGCAGCTCAAACTTTTAAGTGATCATATTATAACAACTTGTTGGATTGAATGAAAGGGGAGTTGATCCCTTACTTCCAACTTAATTTGTGGCTGATTCATTACCATAGGTTCACTTCTTCAATTTGTCTTATATCCAGCATTTTTAGTTTTAAGCTCAGAGACCTGAATCTTGTATACTCGTTCCGTCTGTTCAGGGTCCCAAACTCAACGATGAACTATAGAAACTTGACACTCAAAGATGAAGTATTATGCATGTCAATCATAAACGAGACAACCTACCTGAGCTAAACATTTGTTTTTATCCTATTTTCAGGCTTTCACATCACACTAATCCTTTGGATATGGTGCTATATACCAAAAGGCTGAGAGAAATGATAGAAGTATGAAAAGAACTTGTTGAATTAAGTTGGAGCCTGCAATGTACATACATATCAAAGAAGCCCAGGAAATCTTGGAGTTTTTTCCTTGCAATTCTTTCTATATTTGACTCTTGCAAGTGTAACTGTACTGCTAAATTGTATAATCATTTGATTTTTCCATCTTCGATATTCTCCTTTCAATGAGTTACTAATAGGTGTACACTGGAATTTGAAACAATTTGTTCAGATCAGATTTTTCAGGTTTCTGATTAGAAGCTATAACATATGCATTATAACATATTATTTCCAGGTGCAACATCATGCAAATGGCAGGTGTAGCTCATTTTCTTCCATTGAAAATGTCCGGAATCAATCATAAGATCTTACTGATGCTGTTTATGACTGTTAGACGAAGAATTGGGAGATTATAAACTTCGATTCAAGCCTATTCATATTAGATATTGCATCAATAAATGGATATTCAACCATCACAAACAAGGCAATCCCAGTTTGTGCATTCTTCATCCATTCATAGACAAAGATCTTTTATTGTGACCAGCCTGGAAAAGTGACTCGAACCCGATTTCCTTTTAAGGATTGGTTAAATTTTGCATACTTTAACTTTCCATTTTCGCAAAAGTAACGACAGTTGTACTTGTTTTGCCCGTCTGTTGAATATATTTGTAATTATGATTAATGTTGATCCATCCCAAAATTTATGGAATCCAGACCAACCCTGCCACCGAAAAGGCCTCTCCTAACGCTGAAAAGGTCAATGCAAGTTTCACCTCTCTTTGTACACCAAAATCTGAATTTTGTCATTACGAGTTTGGCTACCTCCATCACTATTCTTTGGTAAACTCACACCACCACCACCAACATCACACCATGACACAGCATTCCAAGTTCAAAATAAACAAAACAAAAGAAAGCCCCTCCCGTAGAAGAAAAAATTTGGAGAATTCTAATCTCTCCGAACAGCGGCACAGTTCTTTTGGGAGGTGTCAAGTTTTTTATCAACAAACATGGCCGCTGTCCGCCTTTTCCTTTCTTACCTTCTTCCTTTCTTCTTGATTCTCTTTCTATCCCCTCTTTCTATGTCCGTATCGGATGATGTTGCTCTTCTGCAATTCAAAGATTCATTAACAAACACTGGAGCATTGGATTCTACATGGACAAAAGGCACATTGCCCTGCGCCAAGGATAAACAATGGTTAGGAGTTATATGTAATGGCAATGCTGTCCAAGGCCTCAGGCTCCAGGGCCTCCATCTCTCAGGAGAGATTGATGTTGATTCATTGCTTGAACTTCAAAACCTTAGAGGTCTTTTGATAGCCAACAATAATTTCTCTGGTCCAATACCGCTTTTTAATAAACTTGGCGCTCTCAAGTCTCTCTACATTTATGGCAACCAATTTTCAGGGGAAATTCCTTCGGATTACTTCAAACAAATGGGATCTTTGAAAAAACTTTGGCTTTCAGAAAACAAGTTTACAGGGAAGATCCCAGATTCACTAGGCCAGTTGCAGAACCTCATGGAGCTCCGCCTGGATCATAATGAATTTTCAGGTCCTGTTCCATTAATAGAGCAAAAATCTTTACAGGAACTCAACTTAGCAAATAATAAATTGGAGGGTCCAATCCCTGAAAGCATGTCAAGATTTGGTGCAAAGTCTTTTGAGGGAAATCCGGATGCTTGTGGAACTGTCTTGCAAAAGGATTGCAGCAAGGACGGGTCACTCCCAACCTCTGAATCGCCTGCAGCAGAAGGTTCACCAGCAAATGATCCCAACGCATCCTCAAGCACAAAATGGGTGATAATGGGAGTTGTGGTCGCGCTTCTGTTGATGACTCTTCTCTGCAAGGCTAGGCAGAAGGAAGAACAGTTCAATATGTTGGGGAAAGAGAACCTTGATGAGGCGGTACAAGTGCACATCCCTATTTCAAACAGGCGGAGCACAAGTTCCAGGAGAGGAAATGATTCATTTCACTCAAGGAAAAGCTCCAACCATGGAAGGTCTGCTGGTGACCTGGTGGTGGTTAATGAAGAAAGGGGTATATTCGGTTTGCAAGATTTGATGAAAGCAGCCGCAGAGGTCCTCGGAAATGGTGGTTTGGGATCAGCTTATAAGGCACAAATGGGAAATGGAGTGTCTGTTGTGGTTAAGAGGCTGAGGGAGATGAATAAGTTGAGCAAAGATGCGTTTGATGCTGAAATCAGACGGCTTGGAAGCATTAGGCACCCGAATATATTGACGCCATTGGCCTACCATTACAGAAAAGATGAGAAGCTGCTGGTGTCCGAATATGTTCCCAGAGGCAGCTTGTTGTACCTCTTGCATGGTACAATAATTTTTTTTATATCCTCGCAGCTTCATTGATCAAACTTTTATGAATGATAAACTTGCCTGAAATTGGCTTTCTTCAAGCGCTCCTGCTTCAGTTATGAGTTATGGGAGATTAAAATGTCCAAAATTTGTGAAAATGTGAGCAAACATAAAAGAAGAAGAAGAAGCATTAGAAATCTCAGGAAAATGTAGATTGTGTTCACTGAATTAGAAAGGAAGTCCTCATCAAAATTTAAATTTGCATAAACGCGATTAGAATCAATGTGATGATAATATGTTGCCACCATTCATTAAGCATAATATGTAGATTTTGCCAAGGTGAAGAAACATTTTTTTTCTTGTTTCCCCATGGTTGCTTCACTTATGCATTTGTTCTTCTGGTTCAGGTGATCGTGGGATTTCTCATGCTGAATTGAATTGGCCAATTCGGTTGAGAATAATTCAGGGAGTAGCCAGAGGAATTGGATTTCTCCATTCTGAGTTTGCATCATCTGAGCTGCCTCACGGAAACCTCAAGTCCTGCAACATTCTGCTTTCTTCAGACTTCGAGCCACTCCTCACAGACTATGCCTTCTTTCCATTGATCAGTAACACGCAGACTGCACAATCGTTGTTCGCGTATAAATCTCCAGAAGCCATACTATACCAGCAACTTTCACCTAAAAGTGATGTCTACTGTCTTGGGATAATCATTCTTGAAATCCTGACAGGGAAATTTCCTTCTCAGTATCTGAACAACCAAAAGGGAGGAACAGACCTTGTACAATGGGCGAGATCAGCAATAGCTGAGAAGAGAGAAACGGAATTGATTGATCCAGAGATAGCCAATGCAACAGAATCCCTTGCACAGATGGAAATGCTTCTCCACATTGGTGCTGCTTGCACCGAAAGTGAGCACGATAAGCGAATCGACATGAGGGAAGCTATAAGAAGGATAGAAGAGATACAGGTTTGATTTGATGCAAATATGTAAAGAATTCCCGGATTGTAGATTAGCTATCAAGAGGCTTTGTAGGAAGACATGGTTAGGAAGAAGACTGCCAAGACGACTGAACAATGCTTCAAATTCTTGTGCATGTTTCCATGTGTTGCTGAGCTCTTCAAGTAATGAGTCTATTCATCAATGCTTGAAGAGATGGAAGAGTTTTTGGCCTTTTTGGCTTTTCTTTGAGGCGCTTGTGATGGGCATTTTGTAAAGAAAAATGGCATTCTTGTAGGCTTAGAAACAAACAGGGAGTTTGAACCCAATTTATGTACCTTTGAACCTTTTTTTTTTTTTGTTTTTGTATAGATGTGAAATTCTAAATTCTTCAAGATGCATATTCGGGTTCACTTTCCATTTACGAGGTCAAAAGCTCATGCACTACAAACATATGCAATCGTGTGAAACCATTAAGGTTTTAATCTAGATAGAAGCAAGAATCATATAAAATGGATGATGATTGTAACATAATTGTAAAATATCAATATGATTCGTACTTTGTTCCATTGTCGATTTGGCAATATTATAATTAATTTCTCATTTGTACTTACAATTAGATATGGGCATGGTTCCGATTCAAATCGATTCAAAACTAGTGAGTGTCGGTTCAAAATTGTGAATTATAATTGAATCACATAGTCCCTAAAGATATGTATACTTTCGATTGGACCAAATAGTATGTTACAATTCAGCTCTTGTGAGAACTAAAACGGAAGGTTCGTATCCATCTATTCCAAAAAAAAACTTTTAAACGAAACTTAAATCCAAATATTAATAGTTGATTGTTATAAAAGGACTTTATGGGGTAAGAAAAAAACCTAAACCCTACAAGTAAATCCAAACATTAATAGCGGATTAGTGTAAGAAAACTTTGAAGACGTAAGAAATTGATAAAAGCATGACTTACATTTAGATTACGATATTAATATGTTTGGATTAAGCACAATTAGTAACACTAATCTACAATCACCCAAATACATATATGGGCATTGAAGACTTTTGATGATTAAAGATTTAATTCAATTAATATTTTGTAAACTACATGACAAAATTTTTCATTTTATTGATACATAGCCAATTAGTAGTTAAGTCAAAAAATTTTAAATTTCTATACTAAAATGAGGTGTTTTAATTATATCAAATTTATAAAATGTTTTCAAAATTTTATTTAAAAAATCCGAACAGTGAGAAATGATGGGAACTGTACACGTGGCAGTTGCACCAGCATATAAATGATTACATAAATTAAGAAAGATCCACGTCCACTTTCTGTTTTCCACTGAAGTCACTGCTCGGCAGCTTGGCCATGTATCGATTGGCGGCGCGGCGTTTGTCGCCGGCGTTATTCCGGCAACGAAAAGCTTCTGAGTGTTTCATTCGATGTGTTCCAATATTAAATAGCAGCCCACTTCTATTTTCCACGTCAACGACCTCAGGAACAATTCCCAATCAAACCCCTTTTCATTTTGATTATGCCTCTTCATCATCGTCAACGACGAGTACGGCGGCATTTAACGACGGCGGGAAAGCTCGTGGTTCTGGCCATGAGGATCAGAGTTCAAGAACCCAACCCGGAAAAACGCAGTACCTGGATGAACAGTCGCGCGTGCTGCATGCGTCCCTTCATCACGTGGTTGGCACATTTCCCCTCTTTTTTTTTGGTCCATTCTTTTATATGTATGATTGTGTGTGTGAGCGATTCTGAAAGTGCGCATAAATTATTGTTCTTGAAGTTGTTGAAAAGGAGGCATTTTGGGTTCAAATGGGCTTGAAAGAACACATTTGTTTGGATGAAATTGAGATGTTCCATTCATGTTGAAAATATGGAAAATGGCTGATTATTTGTTTGTCTTGTGCAGATTAGACTGGGGTGGACTGAAAGGGCTATGATTGCAGGAGCCAGGGAGGTTGGCGTCTCTCCTTCTATTGTTGGATCTTTTCCCAGAAAAGATGCTGCTTTAGTGGAGGTAATGTACAATCATCTCAGTTTATTTTGCGTTTAAATTATCTCTTCCTTCGTTACATGCCGTTAATGGGAGTTATATGTTCCTTGCTAACTTCGTGGTATTTAATTTGTTGATGTTATTGGTCTTGGACCCTTTCTGTCTTAGAAAGTGGGAACGTTGTTAGAATAATTTTGGATAGCTATTGACTGAATATTCATTGTTAAGCAGTGAGTGATCATCTCCTGGCTTAATATTATGAGCATTTGTTGTGTAGAATAGTGGATGTATAGAAATCAAGCTTAAGCCTTTTCTAGAGACTGCCTACGATAATCTGTTTTAGATGATCCAGGGTAGCAGCAGCATATAAAACCGAATAATTTTGTCCACAACCTGGTTGATTTATGCTATAAAATGGTCTTGCGCTTCTTCACTGTAGAAACTTTTGCAACATAAAGTAATCTATTCATTGTGCAAAGCTCTTGAATCTAATCCACTTTGCACTTGTTGCTTTATAGCCAAACTTATCTTTTTGATTCAATTATTCTCTTTCTTTCCCTGTCCTGGATGTTGTTTGTGTATAACTTGATTTGATTTCACTAAAAGTTACTATTGTGCAGGAGTGCATTTTAACAACTTTTTCACTGCTGCTTAGATTTATCTTTGGTTTTCTCTTTCAATTTGTCTCTTCAGTTTTTCATGGATGAGTGCTTGCAAAGACTTATTGATATAATTGACTCTAGAGAGGACTTGAAAACTTTGATACCTAGTGATCGGGTTGCAAAGCTTATCAGAATTAGATTAGAAATGCAGGCTCCTTACATATCTAAATGGCCTCAGGCTCTCAGCATTCAGGTATGATTTGATACTTTACACTTGTTTAGATGGATTGTTTCACATGCTCTAGTGAAACTGGAGGTTCTAACATAGGAACATGTAAATATAGGCTCAACCTGTGAATATTCCGAGTAGCTTCAAGCAGCGAGCAATGCTGATTGATGAGATCTGGCATGCCGCTGGTGATGATTCCACTGATTTTGATTGGTATGTGAAGCGCACGGTTCTTGGTGGTATATACTCTACAACTGAGCTGTATATGCTAACTGATACTTCTCCAGGTATCATGGTTACTTTTTCAGTATGTCAAAACTTTCTTCCTGCCCTAATACTCATGTTGTTTATTGTTAGTGGCTGTCTTAACTGCTGGTAAAGTCCTGGAAGATTTTCTATTTGATCTCCTTCCCCACATGAGTTGTGAATTGTAACTAGTTTTCAACTTCTTTTATAAGAGATACCCAGTTCGCAGAACAGTTTTGTTAACAATGTACTTGGGGCTATTTTTGTGTTTGTTATGGGTCAATTCCCGTAGTCTTTTTTGCATTTGTGATATTTTGAAAATTAAAATCCTTGAAACCTTTTTCCTCTTGCAACTTGAGCAAGGGTGCGTATGCTTTGGGCTAGTTTATGAAAATTAATAGGTTTTCTTTTGCTTTGCCTCGCCAGATTTTCGTGATACATGGGCATTCTTGGATGGAAGAATTAGAGATGCCTTTGACCTGAAAAAGACTGTTCAAGAGGTCCATTCTGATATATTTCCAAGCTATTGATTCTGTCTCACCCTATAACATCATAAGTGGATTTTGGTTTCTAAAGCTTGTTAACTACGTGTTTTTCAGGCTAAGCATCTTGCAGAAGCAGTTAGTGCTGGAATGGGGGGCTCTTTGCAAGGACTGATGAATCGAGTTTTCCAGGGTGGGTTGAAGGACAATGGTAGGACTGTCTGAGAGATGCTATTGCAGGAATATAGGAATTGTAATTCATGCTTCGTATTGTCACTTCGAAAGCTGGATTTACTACCCAACCTTTGATTTTCCTTTGTTATCAATGGTTGATATAGTACCTTTCAGGAAGAGCATTTTAGAAATGAAGAGAGCTTCAACTATTAGCAAAGATGCTTGATTGTCAGGATAGTTGCTGTTGCGAGGAATAATGTATATGCAAGTGTTCATTTTCTTTATCAGTTGTATTTCTTTCAAGTTTCTTGATATGACAGATTATAAAGGCAAGGTAAAATAGGGTGATCATAGCAGCTATTCTCTTGTGTTCCCACTTCCCACGTCAACTGATCTGCTTGTCAAAATTTAAAAAATTGTTCCTCCTGGTGTATTTTGAATTATTTCAGTGTTCTTGGAAGAAATTTGCAACGCATCCCATGAAACGAGTTCTGAAAATTGATGTTGGGAGAGTGATAGAATTACTTCAAATGGGAGCACCAAGTCGTACTGGATGGAGTTTGATCAACGATGTTACCGATCACATTCTTAGTTTTTCAAATGAACAACAATTAAAGCTAGCAATGGTTCACAATACATTATTCGATCTGGCTATCACCATTCCAAAAGAGTTGAGGGGGCGTTTGGTAAGGAAACAGAGGGGGTCAATAGTAATCAACAATTGATTGTCATTATTAATGTTTAGGAAGGGATAACGAGAATAAATATTTATTAATGATTACATTAAATGACTCAATGGATGATTTCCCTAGTTTATCCCCATTAATCATTCATTATGCCTGTATTGGGTAATCGATTTTACCCATCTCTACCAAATAACACTTTAATAATAATAATATTATTATTAATTAAAATAATAATAGTAACATTAATATTAATAATAATTAATAATATTATTATATTAATAATTAATAATGATATTAATATTAAATAAATAATAATATTATTAATATAATTAATATTAATAACTAATAATAATAATAATTAATAATATTATTATTAATGATTAATATTAATAATTAATAATATTAATAATGCTAATAATTAATAATATTAATCATTAATAATGATAATAATAATTAATAATGATAATAATATTAATAATATTAATAATTAATAATAATATTAATAATTAATGATAATATTAATAATTAATAATATTAATAATAATTAATGATAATATTAACAATAATAATATTATTAATAATAATTAATAAGGATAATACTATTAATAATTAATAATAATATTAATAATATTAAATAGTAATAATATTATTATTAATTAATAATAGTAATAATAATAATAATAATAATTAATAATAATAATAAAGATGCAAACTCTGATAAGAGTAGAATAGAAATTTTGACGAATTTATATTACTATAGTTGATTTGAACCAAACAACAGCAATCACAATAATACACATAGGATTTGAAGCAAACATTAACAATCATAATTTCCATTGCGATTAACACTCAATCAAGAATTTGAACTAGACGCCCCTGAAATTATTGAATGCTGTTATCCTCCTTCAGACTTTAAAAACTGCGTCCAACATCTTTATTTGACTTGGGCTAATGAAACCTACAAAAAGATCAAATAGAGTATAAAAAACAACTAACCAAAACCAAAGCAAAATGCCAAAATCTGAGGAAGAAATGAGCTGAATGACATTTGCTTGCATGTTCTGAGAAATATATGACAAGAGAAAAAAAGAAAACAAGAAAGTTAAGAGAGACGGCTTTTGTTATTTTAGCTCTCTGCCTACCAACCTCCCTGGATCCTGTGTATATACGAGTGTTAAGACATTTGTGCTCTTCTCTTGGTCTCTGTGTTTACTCTGAATCCACCCACCGTTTGAACAAAGAGGAAGGCCGAAGAAATGGCTACAACTTCAAAGATTGTTGCAAAGCTTAATCTGAAACCCCATCCTGAAGGTGGATTTTATTCAGAAACAATGAGGGATACCTCTATCCTCCTCTCTAAATCTCAACTTCCCTCTCAGTGTAAGCCTTCTCCTCTCAGCCTTACACCTTTTTCTCATATGGGTTCTTGATCCTTCACGGTTTCTTTTCATTTGAGTCATTTTACACCTGTGATAGTTAATATTCGATTGAAGGATCTTGTTGATTTTAGAGTTCAGAGCAATTCGTTTAGAAGGATATTGTTCCAGATTATTTTTTTTTTAAATTTTATAGATTTGTTTGTTTCTGCAATTGTACGTTTTAAAGATCGCAACTTGGTAGGTTTTTATTACTTTTGGAAGATGTTGGTATGAGTTGTGATTAAGCTTATATCTGGGTAATGGGACTGCATTCTTCTGATGTCCAATGTAAGTGCAGCATTTATTTTCTTCATCCTGAATTGAATTTTTCTGTTCATTTCTTCTATATAGTCAAAATTCCGACTTTTTGAAGAAGAAAAGATGCTACAAACTAAAGAATGTTTTTGTTCTGCTTTAAAGTATAAGTCAAAGTTCTGATCTTTCCATGTGAAGATGGGTGTTTGAGGCTGTCCAAGTTAAATAATTTTAGAGTTAACTCAATGTGAAAGTAATGTGGCGGCTACTAGCTATTTTTATGAAAAATAATGTATGATGAATGTAGAGCAGAATGAATTTGAATAATTTTGATTGTTAAAGTTTGGAGATTTGTCATTCTCAAATACAAGAATCCTAGCATAAATTTTTAGCACATCAAATTCAGCAAAGCAGGATTCTACTGGGGTGTTCTGCATTCTCTCTTTCCAAATACCAGATGTATTTGGACATGTATATATATGTTTTTTTTTAACCACTGACTGCAAAGAACCATCTTTTGGCTGTAGGATTCATGTGTATGATGATTTACCATGTTCAAAATTTTGTGGGAGTATCTGAAAGGTCATGCACTTTTCTTTGAGTATATAACAGTAACACAACTAGCTCCAATGCAAATGAGAAAAGTTGTACCTATAAATAGTGAAATTTGTGGACACTATTGCTCCAAGTGATACTGCTTATTGAAGGGTAGGAAAGGAGCTAAGATTCTTGTTTATTATTATTTTGGTAATTAAAGTTATGTTGTGTCAACATATGGAAAAGATTGACTATTTATAAGAGATGAATTGGGAGTTCTATTCTCGACAAGTGATATAGTTTATTAGAGACTAAAGAAGGACCATTTCTTAAGCTATTTCATGATCCAACTTTTACCCATCACGAAGACTAGACGAGAAGGAAAAATTACGTCTTCACAAACTTGCATGGAATCTATGCAAATTTAAGTACTAGCAGATGAAGCCACCAATCATGTTACGAAATGAAGCAAGTTCAGAAAACCTTGATGATAGTAGTTTATTTCTTTGAAGATTAGTACATTGTAGAAGCCAATGAATTTGTAAAGTATGTTACAATTTCTTGTCATATGCAGTGCCCAAACATTTTAGCAATGAAAAAGCTTTTAGTTTCAATGCCACATTAAGGATAGTTGGAAAGGGATGCTATTTTGTTTTTTTACTGTGCTATCTTATCCTTGGGGTGCAAAAAGTAGGGCTGACACCTATTTCAGAAAATACTGAACGCATCTAATGGATTAGCTAAGTGAAACTGTATAATGATTTCTGCTCTTTGTGTGTAATTGCTACTATTATTTTCTATTCCAGACAAGGTTGATCGGCCAATCAGTACCAGCATATACTTCTTGCTGCCTTCGGGAAGTGTTTCTCACCTGCACCGAATTCCATGTGCAGAAACATGGCATTTTTATGTTGGAGAGCCTCTTTCAGTGAGTTTATTTTATGTGCTTCATTGGAGTACTTTCCATTTAAATGCCATGTCATTTGACTCTATTCTCATAACAATCTTTGGAAGAAACTGTTAGATCATCCATCAATAAATTTCTGTTATCCTGCAATCATTCGAATGAGTTCAATTTGTTTGCTTTCTGTTGGCTGTTGGAGTTCAGTATTAAAGTTGGGTCCTGATAAATCAAAGTCGTCATGTTGTCAACATGACAACTTCTATTCATGACATCAAAGTAGAGGCTTTGTAGTGTTGCATCACTTTTCTGATAATTTCAATTCTAAATTATTCAGGTTTTGGAATTAAATGACGATGGTAGTGTGAAAGTGACCGGCCTTGGACCTGATCCATTGGCTGATAATCAGCAAGTGCAGTATACAGTTCCTCCAAATGTCTGGTTTGGTTCATTCCCTACCAAGGACATAGAAATTTCGAGCGATATGAAGGCAATTGAAAATCCATCTAGGGATGGTGAGAATCACTTTTCTCTTGTGGGCTGCACCTGTGCTCCAGCATTCCAGTTTGAGGATTTTGAGCTGGCTAAGCGTTCTGAGCTCATTTCTCGTTTTCCAGCATACGAGTCCCTCATCTCGTTGCTCACCTTCCCAGAATAAGTGGTTTATGTTGCTCCTTAAGTTTGACACTGTAACCTCTTAAATTTTTATTAAAAATAAATTTCGAGGAGCTTCATTACATAATATACCAGATTGTCTTCGTTACGAAACGACTCTGTTGTGCCATGTTTACACGAATATGGTATAGGTCAGTTGTAAATTTCTTACTTTCATTGTTCGTAGAGTGCTTATATCGTCCATCATTGGATTGTGTTGTTTGTGAAGAACAAATGAAAACAGTCCTACAATTATATTATGAAGTGAAGAAAGAAGTTCAGACTCAAGAGTCATATCTTTGAATGTGGAGGATTTCTCTAAAAACAAGGGATGCCCTTTTTCTTGTGCACTTGGATTTGAGCTCTCACCAACAACCGATTGCATGCCTCCTGATTTTCTGCTGTGGGCAGTGATGAGATCAGTAATCTAAATCAAGAAACTCCATTCTGTTCCTCATTGAACCCTTCAAATCTAACGCATCCCTTTCTGCTTTCTGCACCTGAGAGATGACTCAAGGAGAGGTTCAAGAAATGGATGACAAACAAAGAAGCCATTTCCGTCTTAAATTTAGATTCAAATAACAGAAATAGAGAACAAATCCCAGAAAATGTAACCATATATTGGTTATCTGAATCTGTCAATTGCACGAATGAAAACGTTACCCTTCGGATTTCTTCTGCTGAAACACTAATCATTTGTTGTGGAAGCTCGTCCATTCCTGCATCCTTCATGCAGGATGAGAAGAAAAACTGATATAGTTATGATTATATTTGAAATAAATGCATAGTTTCTGAAGAAAGAAAGCACTAAAATTTACCAGCTCTCCTATTAAGACAACGTTCTCCCCTCTGATTACATATGAACCGAAAGGAATGTCACTGAAGAGATGTCCAACGATTACTCGTTCACGAACACCCTCTAAAACAACATTTGCTGTAAGTTACAAAGGTGTAGTTATTAACTATTTTTCAGAAAGATTGCAAAAAGATATAAACACACACAAAAGAGATAGGTATAAATCGCAAGAAAGTGTACCAAATTGATCAAAAGAACGAAGTGTGCCAAGGAGATTTCTACCGTCACGTAACAAGACAATAATCTTTCCTGCAAAAATGTATGAAAATTTAAAGGGCCAAAACGTTTTTTCTAAGTACGTATAGCTACATAAAGGTGTAAGGCTATGTATGAGGATCCCTTAAAAGCAAATTAGTATGAAGCCAATCGTGAACAGAAGGCTTTGCTTTGCAAACTGAAGAGCGACATGAGATATAGTTTTCAACAACAATATGCATGAGAGATTCGTACGTAATTCAATGAAAGTGGAATATTGTTGGACAGAGATAAAAACCCATGAACAAATTTTAACAAAACAGATGAAAGGAAGTACTCATACTATCAAGATAACTTGCAAGTGATGAAGCAAGAAACGACATTTGGTGATGTGCAACTGGAGAAGAGACATGGGCTATATCAATCCCCCTTTGGTTATTCGGAAGAAACCAAACCAAAGGGTTGGAGGTTTCATGTTCAGACCTCACTAAAACCATCAGTTCAGTATATATTTAGTAGTGATGTTAAAATTTTGAAAGCTTAGGAAGAGGAGTGAGAGTTGGGAATTGATCATTACTTAAGGTTAAAGTTAACGTTTTTTGAGTGAATAGTTTGGTGAAATCTTTTGGTCGGTGGGTTTTTTTTTTTTCTTTTTTTGGTGCAGAAAGATATCATCATGTTCTTTCTCCTGAAAAAGTCCCATGATTCACTCCGTGATAGTGTCACTACTAAATGTTCCTCATTCTGACATGTAAAGTTTCCATCCATGATCCATAGCATAATAATCCCCATAAGCTTAAAAGTTTGGTTGACTTACTGTTCCAATAATTTCTTTTACCAATTCTTTCAGAGTTCTGATCAGTCCTCCATGCTGGCTGCATGGAATTTTAAGTCAATTGGTTGAGCCTACAATTACTAGCCATTCCTAATCAAATTTGGATTTAATCAATGAGGAAAGAAGTGATTAGAAAGTGAGAAAATGCATTATGTTTGTTTGAGGACTCCCAATTCATTCGAGGACTTGGGTTTTATATAACAAAAACATAAATGACAAAACTCCATAATGGTTTTGTTTGTTTGACAACTAGGCAGTAGTCAGCACACCTAACTAATTAATCTTTAGAGCTTCCACTTTTTTGTGATCTATTTGATCATTATTCTTTCTAGCAAATGGTCACTTTCCATGTGTTCATGCACTATTTATAGTTTATTATCAAAATCACAACAATTTCAATCATTGCAAAAGGTTACCCTTCTTAAGTTTTTCACAATCCTACACAAATTTTGAATGGAGTGATCCAACTAGCTATGGTAAAGCTCCCAAAATTCATTTAAGTATAAAGTTAATGGCAATCTAGCCCTCCAACACTAATATTTGCCAAAGTAAAACCCTCAAAGTGGTTGGTCTTATATTGTTTTTCAAAAATTCCCATCTAGCCCAACCCTTGTCTCAACAAAAAGTTGGAAGCTTTTCTCCCAATCACTCATGAGGCTCCGTTTGGATAAGCTATTTTTGGATTATATCATGAAATTTTTTTTCTTGAGATTTGTTATGAGAAAAGAATATTTTGAGAGTGTTTGGAATGAATGATTTTATTTTGTTGAGATTTGTATTGAAGATTTTTTTATTAATAAAAGTTTGAAATTTAAATTTGAATTAGTATTTTATTAGTTTATTTTGGTGGGAAGTGTGTTAGGAAGAATTGATTAAACTTTAAAATTCAAATTCAAATTTAATATTTTATTTATAAAAATTACTGTAGCAAAAATAATTACTGTAGCATTGTTTTGTGTTTTAAAAATTTTGCTGAAAAAGTTGAACAAAACAAACACCTCATTTTGCAATTGTGAAATAAAACACAAATTTGGAGCCATCCAAAAAGACCCAGTTTTTATTTGTTTTATGGTGGACTACTTCTTACTAAGATATTGATGGACTTGTTGTAAGGGGTGGAATTGAAGTAAAATTCGACTTATCAACTCGGTAAATAAGAAATTAATTTAAACGGTTTGAATTGAAACAAATGGATATTTTTTAGGCTAAACTGCCATTAATGCTAAGTTTATTAATTTAATGATTATTTAGTTTTTATTGAAATATTTGTTTCATACTTTCATTATTGTTGGTGTATTTCCTAACAAGTCAAACGGTAGAAATCTTTTTTTGGGATCAATGATAAGTTAGACAAAAACTGAACCCAATTATTAACCAATACATAATGGGTGGGTTGAGAGAATTCACTCACGTTCTTCTCGGCTCTCAAGTCTAGAGTTCAAAACCTGATTCCACGTCGAAACCTAGCGTTTGTATGTGGTGTAAGAGTGGGTAGAAGGGGAGTAAAAAAAAATACATAGCCTTGGAGGGGACAAATCTGACTTAATATCTAAACCTAGGGTAACAATTGAGATTAGGAAAAACCTCAAGACAAAGTCAAAATTACCAATCCTTGAACAGTGGTCAAGCAAAAATGATCGGGTAGTGGGCCTAAAAGCCTATAAAACTTTAATACGCTGTTCAAACATCAGTATTTCAAAACATTCCAAAGCCTAAAATCGATCCACAAACGAAGGAGGCCTTCTGTATGACTTGGGCCTTTCCTAAAGAGGTTAAAGCCCTTGTGACAAAACCGTTAAATCTTGCTACGGTAACTTCACGCCTTCACACTTTTTTTAACAGGCGTGAAGCTAATTTCAAAAAAAGACTTTAAATGTCCACCCCAAATACCGAAGAAATGAACTTTCTTGATCAACATCTCTGACGAACCTATACAAGAGATGTTGTTGAATTGAAGTAAGATCATCAACTGATCAAAACACTATGATGCTTTATTACGCCTTTGGTTGAACTTGCTCCCTAAGACAAGAAATTCCTAAGTTGCACTTAGCACGCCTTCTTGTTTCTGTTTAGCCATGATTTCATTGTCTTGTAGAGTTCATTTTCTCACATCCCATCAAAAGATGCAAAATGAACACTGTGTAGAGTGTGCCATATAGGCTTGAAAACATGATCCCTTCATGCCTCCAAGAATTCAGACAAACTCTTCTTCTTCTTCAAATCAAAATTTGGAAAAAGAAAAAGGGCATATCTAGAATGTAATCATAATGAGACAAGTCTTACACTCATGATTCTTTCAAAGGATTCTACAGCATGAAAGGACAAACATTAATTCTTGACCAAACAGAAACATTCTTGATTGAGTCTCTCTCCACTCTCAAATTTTGTTTATTTTAATTTGTCCAACATTTCATCAACATGAATATTCACTCTATCTGCTCCACACCACACAATAATGCAACCTCAATACAAAGATGAGAATTTCATAACCATGGCCGTAACCAAATAGTATTCCAATCACACAATTAGGCCATGACAAAAAAAAAAAAAAAAAAAAGACTATGTACATCCCTCATCAACAAATCATGATTATGAGAGTTCTAGTGTTTTCTTATTATAGTCTCTATCGTTTCTTCCTCAAACATGTTTCGTTCATGCATAATGCTGAATCTTTCCAAAATCTTGTTTTTACATCAGAAGCAGGACATTGAAGCAAGTTTTATTCTGCAAAGACAGAAAGAAATTTTTTAAAATAGTTGATAACAAAGTTTTGTATCTGAAATTTGCATGTATATATGGATCATAGGACATAAATTAAGAGAGAAAATGTTCCAAAATTTGTTCATAAATTGTGTGTAATGTTACCTCTTTGAATTTGCAATTGGAAAAGGATGATCGGTGAATCATATTTCTAGGACAATAACTGCAACAACAACAGATCGAGATCCAGTTATTTGTTTCGTATTGCTTGTATGCTAAACAATGAAACTTTCAAAATTTCCCTGTATTAGAATTAGATAGTTTATACATCGATTTAAAGGTTGGAAACTCACAATCAGAATCCGTCTTGACCCATTTGCTCCCTTTATTTCTCTCCTCAAATGCTTCATCTTCACTGTCAGTGTCGGACAGATGTTTTTGATCCAAGCTTTTGTTTATTGTTGTCTTAGGATTGCAACCTTGGGGATAAACTCGTTTCTTTAGTATAACCCTCAGAATCTGCAGTCACAAATCATAGCTTAAGCAGTTCATATATAGAGGTGCAATATATATATTCCTGTGGGTAAATATCAGATAAATACATTTTGTACTTCACTGTCTAGCCCTTTGAATTTCAGTGATGCCTTAGTTTAATTTCATCTCTATTTCAGGTTTCAAAAATTCTAGAAAATGGTCCAATATATAACTTCAACAAATGATGCAATAACTTCAAAGAATTCATATTTAACACCCTGCCAACAGTGTTTTTAACCTGATTACTTGAAACATTAACTTTTGAAAAGCATTTAAGGATTGATAAGATTGTACTGCATTTGAGGATCATCAATTTGCAGCAGTGAACAGTATGCAAAAAAAGTTGTGAATGCTTTAAATTTGTGCATAAGCTTAATATTGGGCTTAGAAAGAAATGCTAACCTTGTCAAGTACCCTTGACTTCTCCAGTTTCAGTTCTGGAAGTACTGGATCTCCTAACAAGTTACTCAGCTTGGATTTTCCTGTGAAGTGGAATGCCTTCCTGAGAAGAAAAGTCAATGACCTTTTACTGATGTTCTTCTTTTTAATCAAATGATCATCTTTCCCTTTGCTACTCACTGCAGTGGTGTCTTCACTTGCTAAAGCGCTGGAAATAAGATCCCTTGTAGATTTTTCATCTTCCAAAGTTCTCAGAAAGTCGAAGAATTTCTCTGGCGGAAGGTTATGCTTTGGTGATTCATCAGCCAAATCAGAATCTGTATAGGCCGCCTGTTTGCTAGATAATAGTTTCAATTCTTTCTGGAGTTCTGCCAATTCCTCATGTGTTATTTCTTCTGGATGAGCTTCGCTGGGAGGTATGTCTCCTGGAACATTGTCTCTCTCAGTATCCTTCAGATTGCTGGTTCCAAATGTCCCAATAGTGAGTAGTCCACTAGGCCAATCACTGAACTCTTCTTTGCTGGTTTCATGCATCAGATAATCTGTCGTAAACAAACAATTAATTTGTATAAATTTTCTTAGCACTTGAATATGGCTGTACACGAACAAGCAATAACTTCTCTATCCATCAAAAATAGATGCTTTTAAGAATGAAATATCTAAAGAAAGTCCACTGCAGTTTTAAGAACTCAGAAAGGATGAGATGCATTTTCTGAAACTTCGTCATAGGAAATTAAGCTGAGAAAATTACGTTAACATGACTCACTTTTAGCTGGTAATACATTTGGTTTGCTGAATCTTTGTCTCCCATTTAGCTTACTATGCATCCAACTAAAGATCTGCACTCAAAATGAACATCATGACATGAGCTCCAATAATTCATAAATTGCATACATATCCCACTTAGAATGAATGGATATTAATAATGCTATTGCTAATTATTTGGTTCCCTCACCTTCATTTGCAGAATTTTGTTGAGCCCACTTCAGATTAGCTGAAAAGATTGATATGGTTTTGGTGGGCTTGAAGAAATTTTTATGTTGGAAGAATGCGACCATGAGAGCCACAGCAAGCTAAGCACTGGGACTTTTAAATTAATAGAGATGTAACTGTACTGGGAAATATCATGGCCAAGCTGGTAAGGTATTGGTTCAAGTTCCTAAACGGTTCTTTCAAAAAAAAAAATTTTTTTTTTTTATACGAAAAAAATATATATACTTCCCAATTGCTCTTTCTTCTGTCTCGAAGTATTATGTCCTGGTATCTGTATTCAATATTTATCATAATTCACATGCTTCTTTTCCACGAAACAATCTATACTTTAAATTTTTTTGCTTATTTTTTAGGGCATTTTAGTTCCTCTCCACTGTGCAAAAATGCAAGGAAGCCTAGGAGCTGAAGGGTTATCCTTACAATTAATTTACACAATGTTGTGCATGATCTGTATTTTTCTCTACTTACATACACGTTCTTTACTTCATTAAAATACATTAATTAAAGTTGTTTTTGTAATGTGCATCAAATCCTAGCTAGCCAGAAGTGCACAACTTTCTGTGGGTGGAAGTTGTTATGTAAATAATTGTGGTTCATGGAGAAATCATCCATCAACTCATAGCTATGTGATAAGATCTTGATTAGATTGGTAAGAAGTAAGCTGCAGTGATTAAGCACAAAACAATTAGCTAAAAAGATTAAAGAAAAATGAGATGACCAAAAGTTAGCTTGAATTATAAAATTTACTTTTCTTTGGAGATTTGACTCTCATGTAAAATGTAAAATCTAATTTATTGATCAACAGATACATAACAACTAAATATTTATTTTTTTATTTTGTTAGATTATTTCAGTTATATAGATCATATTTTGATATTGTACACGATTTTTAATATAATTTATATTATAAGGTATGATAAAATTTTTCGTTTGGCAGTCGAGTTATTACAATTTTCTCCCTTTTCTCGAATTTAAAATCGATTACTTATTGACTGATTAATTGCTTATAACTTGATGGAATTTCCTTCTACAATGTACACTTAAAAAAAAAAAAAAAATTGGCACTCGTGCTCTCCTCTCAACTTCAACAGTAAAATCAGTCAAAAATGGATTTGAGTTGTCGAAAATGGTAGTAATAAAAGTGTATGAATCATAATTATTTGATAAAACAATATACTGTGAATTTCTTAATGTGGCCCTCATATATGCTTAATTGGTGGACATAAGATGAGTATAGCTCAATTATGATTATTGATGTTCATATTCATCCTAATCAATAAAATTCGTGGACCTAAAGCTAAAAGAAAACATCCAACGTACTGGCTCGATGAGGGTGAGCAAAATTTGGCAGTTTTGGACAGCTAGTTTATTGGATTTAGCCATTTGTGTCATGACTGAACAACTTGAGGGGCCAACCATAAAGTTGTTTGTTTTTTCTTTTTTTTTTCCTCTCTTTTTTTTTTAATTTTATTTATTTAAATGAAATGTTACAAGTAATTAAAGTTATGGGTTATAATATACATAAATCTTTTCAAGAAACTTTATTTTGTATTCCATCTTTAGCTATATATAAAACTTTCATTTTTGTTTGTTCTTCATGAAACTAGACAAAACTAATCACTATCTATATATATATATATTCAAGAAGCTTCTAGAATTATGCCAAAGAATTTTGTCCCAATAAATAACAGATATATACATAAGTATAGTTCAATCAGGAGTGAGGCAAAACCCTCCTCAGTTCTGTTACATTCAAATATTTAATTTTTTGTTTTATTTTATGAATACATGTATTTAATTATAACTCCATCCATTGATTATTGAACTTAAGAGATAAGTACGTATATATTAAAGACATATAGGATGTTTCTAAAACACATAATGAAAAACCGAATGAAATTAAAGATCTATTGGGGCAAAACCCATGATTGAAATTCAATTAGGAAAATGTGAGAAGAAAGAAATACTTTTGCAGCATTTATGCCATTAATATGCTCATGTTGCACGCTTCTTTTTCCATATATAATCAAAGAAAACGATGAAGGTGATACTATATTTCATTGCTCGTTTCTTCAGCATGCAGCATCCCTTTTTTATTATTAATTTACACCAAAAGTTTATCATTCACGTGAGATGATGAGCAATATTAATTCTCAGACAACAAAGTAGGTATATATAATAGAAGAATTTTTGCACTAGTATATAAAATTTCAAAGAAAGGGTTGTAGAAAGTATGGGATGGATTGGTTTAGGTAAGGCAATGTATATGAAACCCATGCATGTTCAGCTGGAGATGTTTCATTCTTAACTCTTACGTTGTAACGTACCGATCGATCCTCCTCAGTCCTCACTGTATACAAATATACAATCCAGATTCTCTCTTCCCACCATAATATATAATATGCCAGTTCCAGGACATGTACAATACTCTGTGTTGAGGCAATTTTGCATGCATTGCGACTTTTTCTTGTTTTCAAATAAGAAAAAGATACATGTTATAAATCATGCACTAGTACTTAAAACTTTGGTCTACGTAGATGCTTGTTATTTCAAGTTTTTTTTTTTCCCCTTAATAGTAGCCAACAGTTCTTGAATGGTTATGGTGTAGGTATACCCAATTCTACTCATGTGCAAAACACTTAGCCAACTGCCTAAAACCTTACCGATCACACCTCCAATTGCCAAACAGAGTTGGTAGATTGCCTAAAGCTCTTGTCCAAAGCGCTATTCGATTGTTTGGCTTGTTTTTGAATAATCCAAATATTTTGATAGAAAAATCGAAACATTCTAATTTTCAAGATCCGGGTGATCGTTCTCATATTCAAGACATACAAACTTTGTATGAGGTTGACGTTATCGTAAAAAATTTGCCACTCAAATGACATGGATTATAATAAAAATTATTGTAATTGTTGTTATATAAATACTTGGCTCCATGTATGAAGATCCAAAAGCAATCGGTGACACTGGCAAATCCCTACATTTTGGCTATGTACCTCGCAAGAAATGCAAATTTCTTTTATCAAGATGACTCTTCATATAATGATCCAACAATCTAATCCATCACATGACTCCAAGAAACTCTTCCCCACCTGCCAATTGCCATTACCCCTTCTTCTTCCTCCATTGGAATTAGGAAATTAAACTATTTTGCCAAATTTCTATACATTGTGCCATGCCCTACTTTTCATGCATTCTCCAAACTTTGCTAGGAACACCACCCCTGCACGTGAAGTTGTCCATTTCACATGGACCTAATATGTTTTCTTTTTTTACAATTTTCTGGGATGATTTTTATACAAAAATGAGGGAGAACTCTTTAATTAGCTATTGAAATGGAAATTTCATCCCTTCTTCTTCTTTTTCTTCTTCAAGTTGGCTATGGTTGCCGAGGTTGACCCTACGTGTCAATTTACAAAAGTTTGATGAATGTTCATCGTATCATGCTAGACAGACACGTACGCACGTGTGGTTTGTCAAACAGGTCAACCAACACAATCTTGGGTGCCCTCTCTATTCTATTATACTTTGTTAAACAATCATGTTCATGCATTGGTAGGTAAAGGAAGAGAGAAATGAAAAAAAACAAAACAAAGAATAATGGGAAACATTCTTCCTTCTTTTTGATTTGTGTTCAGTATATGTCTAATAAACGATCAAAGTTGCAAGCTTTTTCAATTCTGTTTCCAATGCAAATGTTTCATACAGACACTATTCATCCATGTCCCACTCCCCAGGACAAAACAGCTCATTTCATATGAAGGAAACGTGATTGAAACTCATGCATTAACAATAATTCATATGTATAATGAACATGTTCAACGCCCAATAATCCTGCGGCATATGTAAGTTGGAGCTCATATTAAGTTCAAGACGCCATCGCCATTCATGCATGCCCACTTCAAATTAACTAAAAAGATCAACTACAATCCTATCATGCATCCTCCTGGCCGGGACAGTTGCAGAATATTCATCACTATTTATGGGCTTGCGTATAAGCATATATATATATGTATATTCAGTCTGTGGTCCATGAAAATTCTCGTCCATGCACACAACATTTTTGGAGATTAGGTACTATAGTACTACAAAGCTTTCATTTTATACGCTATTGGTGTCCCCCATTTAATTTGTTGTACTGAGCTGGTTAAGGATTGTTAATCGTGTGTTTACGCATGTATCGATCCCATTCATGTAGGAGAGTCCGTCCTATGTATGCTTTTCTTGTTACTTTTTCCTGAATGAAAAATGTAAATTTAGGGTTGTCAATTAATATAAACACCGGGTGGATACGTGAGTTCCTGTACCTGGGATTGGAATATTGGATGCGGATATTGTGTGTGTGTGTCATATATGGTTATACAAAACTTCTTTTGATGATGGAGCAAGTAGAACAATTATACTTACAATCACATTATACCTGCTCCAAATCCTGTTTAAGAATAGATTTAATTTGTGCACGGGGTCTGCATGCATAGTGCACAATAAAGCTCATATATATCTAGTCTAGATATTTATATTGATTATAATCAAAGAAAGTTAAGCTCTAATGATATATCGCATTGCCTTGCACATGGAGTATAAACAATTGTCCTCACGAAATAGTAACTAGTTCTATCATCCCATCTTGTACTAAAAGAGTCTTTGGATTTTTTTTTTCTTTTGTAGGAGTATCATGAATTCCTTACAACTTTATTTAGTTATAAGCAAGTTGTCTATTTAAAAATCGGCAAAAGGAGGAAGATTGCAATAACCTCGCAAACTAGCGTGAAATTTTGTCAAACACTATGATATACATCACATTAAAAATCTTGTAAGATCGGATTCAGTGATGAAATATGATCTATATATATATAGTATACCTCATTACCTCACTAATTCAATAAAAGCTTAGTTTGTATTATGAATTCCTTACCACTGAATTGAAAAAGTTGTGCACTTGTTGTATGAAAGGAATACTAACTTGGCCATAGATTTTCTCCTTTTCTATTTGATTACTGCATTTGAGTTCCTGAGATCCTCAACCGAAACATGTCTCAGTCTACGTACTTTGTTTTACTAATTAGAGTCAAAAGTATAATTGAGATTTCCAAAGACAACTGTATTTGACTAATTAGATCCCTTAGGATTTCATGTTACAAAGTTACAACTCCATATCGAACGTTTGATTAATTCATATTTTTAAAGGGTCGATCAAGTGAATAAGTTCCTGATTTTTAAAGCAACGGCAGTGGAACGTGGATTTGGTAGTGGGTCTCCAGTAAGGTAAGCACATTCTTTGAAGAAATGAATATTGTATGCAATCGTAACACAATATATCTGACTTAGATTTTTGTTGGAGATGGGGAATGCAAGAATTATACTTGGAAAGCTTCAGCCTGACTTTCCAAAAGTGGAAGTTGGCATAATCTAGAAAATTCATAGGAGACTGTGGCATTAAGTTTTACCTGTTGCCATTTGAAACTTTGTTTACTAATCTAGAACAACCAAGAAACTCTGATATCACATATTCTTTCTAATATTATCCTATCTTATTCTGTCTAACATTCAAAACGACCTAATTTTACTAAAATTAAGAATTAAAAATATAATCATCACTAAAATTACTATACAAACCCAGATCAAGAGATTAGTAGATGTTACAACGTATTTTTATTCTAAAATAGGATAATATACAATAATTTTAGATAGAGAGTTCCATCTATGAAACTCTCACTAGGAGAAAAACAAAAACCTATGCATCTGGAACTTTTCTTTCTTTCTTTTTTTTTGGGAGGAAACGTGCATGTGGAGTTGAACTTATAGTACTCAACAGGGTTTTCTGCATTAATGGTATAGACATAGAAGAGAGGGACGGAAATTGAGAGTCTCCAAAATCTCCTTTCTTAAAGATCAGCTCATCATCATTACAACACATTTTCTTGCACTGTTTTAACACAATATTATGACCAAAAACGAAAGAAACTAACAAAAAATCTTGGCATCATCAGTTCATTAATTTAACCAATGGGGTGGAGAGTTCCTTATAATTTCTCTTCATTTCCTTTTCCAAAACGGATTCCAACCCATAATATATATGTCGGTATCATTTGTAATAATATAGACATTTTAAAGAAAATAAATTCATTAATTTGCTAATTTGAAACATCTTAATTTGCTAATTTGAAACATCTTAATTTTATTATAGATATATATAAGAGAGAGTTGGACTAAAGACTTTGATTGGTTGTTTAAGTTGAGTGAGTATGGTAGGGCAGTGAGAGCTTGGATGTGTGTAGTTGAGTTGAACACGTATTAATGCTTTGCATGTATGAAATGAGAAATTTTGGTCTCTTTTGCATGCTTTTCATGGAGCAAACAGGTCTTAAGATGCACATTATTGCAAGTCATTATTCATGAGCTGCCTGCAGTGCGCACTTGTTAATTTCATCATGACAACCCTACCATGAAAAGGAATTGAAGGCCATCCCTCAGAAAATCGCTACCAACAAATTTGAAACTGCTAAAAATTAAAGGTAAAAAATTAAAAATTCCAATACTACAACTTCTGTTTAATTTATAATGCCTGCTCATAAAAGCTTTCGCAAACATTTCTGAGCTTTAAAGAATGTATATATATACAAACTTTTGAATATGATCTACAAGAGCAATTGTCTCGGGACATCTTCGATCGTTTCATATATAATTAAAACGAACAAAAGCCTACGTTCGTACATAAATAAATCACTACATTAATTCAAGAAACATTAAGAAAGTGAGTAAAATGTTAATTTCGATGGTACGTACACCTGTAAACCTATGCAAATAAATGCAATAACGTAGAACCAAGAAAATAACTTTTCCATGGTTGTCAATGCCTAGCCATACTCCAAAAAACGTGTTATAAACATGTTTGTATGCAAGAATGGAGCAGTCTCTATATATATGAACAAGTGATTAATATTATCCACCTTGTCATTCTCATCGGCAGTGACATCGCAGACAAAGTATGCATCAGCCTCTGTGGCAATCCTGCAGGGCCTCAAGAAGATCCATTTTGTCATTTTCTTTTTTGGTCTCTTAATAAAGCATCAGTCTCCTGGAAAATTTTCTTGCGATTCTGAACAAAATTTCTAACATCCCTCTCCAGAATGACCTTGACAATGCGATGTAATGCAAAACCTGCTTAATTTTGAGAGCAAAAGAATGCGCTCCTGATCATCAGCCTCATGAATTTTGCGATAAGCAAACCATTGAGAAAGGGTGCAATTGCACACCCTTCACGATAACAAACAAAGTCTCTACTGTAAACGCCCAGTTGTTGGGGCTTAATCTGGACAGTTCTTTAGTAATCGAAAATCCATTCTTTCTTGCAATCAAAAGCATCTTTGTCAGTCTTAAACACCATTCCAACATAAGGGGCAACCATAGCTTATGATCGATGATCCAAAGTCATTGTTTAACAATTTGGAATGAATTGGCACTGTCCTCATCCTCCCTTTCATGTGAAGAAAGCATTTCCAATCCCCAAATGAGCATTTCTTCCTCCTCATCCATACATTTTTTGATGGTATACACACCATTATTCATCAAACCCCACCTCATATGGTTGCTAATAAATGCACAAGAAGTTGATTTTGTTTCAAACTTTCAACTTAATCGTTGAATATTCCTAGGATATCCAGTAAAAAATCCCCGAGGTTCAATGAAGCATTTATATTTAACTTGAAAATCCAACTGGGCAAATTTGCTTTGTTTGATTTCGCATCCAAGACATTAAAATTGGAATGCGTAGACAACTCGCTAAAATTTCATTTTTTGTTTAGGGTTTAATAATTATAAAGTGATTTTAATATTGATATTTATGATTTTCGTCATTAATTTTAGTAAAACTAGTGGTTTTGAACATTATGCCGAATAAGATAAGATAATATTAGTAAATTGTAAGTTCTGAATCATAAATGTAAAAAAAAAATAAATTTTGCTCTTTATATTATTTTATTTTATAATTTACAAATTGACTGAACTTATAATTTATAAATGAAGCATTTATATTTAACTTGAAAATCTAACTGGGCGAATTTGCTTTGTTTGATTTCGCATCCAAGACACTAAAATTGGAATGCGTAGATAACTCACTAAAATTTTATTTCTTAGTTACAGTTTAATAATTGTAAAATGATTTTACTTTTTGATATTTATGGTTTTAGTCACTAATTTTAGTAAAACTATTCGTTTTGAAGATTATACCGAATAAAATAAGATAATATTAGTAAATTGTAAGTTTTGAATCATAAATGTAAAATAAAATAAATTTTGCTCTTTACATTATTTTATTTTATAATTTACAAATGGACTGAACTTATTTTTAAGGCCCAATTATTTGAGAAACTGGAACTCATCCTTAAGGCCCAATCAGTTGAACCGTTTGGGTTTATTCTCTCCAAACGTGTCATTGTTCTGAAGTGCCGGTTGTAGCATGTTGCAGCTGCGAAACGTGTCCAATTCTAATGAGAAAAAACTCTGCATAGTTTTGCATTGTATCATAAGTTTTAGAACTTGTCTACGTGATTACTGTGAAGTTTTAGAGGTCAGATTTTTATAAAATCATTCATTGTTTATAGCATTATCTCATGCACTATGAGATATACTGCATTTTAAATTTAGTTTGGATATTTTTTTGATTCTTGTTTTGGCTTTCATTGTTGATTGTATTGTACAACTATAATATTTGCAATTTTTAATCATGGGAACCTTTGTTTTGATGAAAGAACTGCTACTATGAATATTGAGTAGAATTGACAATTTGGGTTGTTTTCAAGAAATGTTTTTGGGCATTGATTGAACATAAAGAAGCAATCTTTATATGATGATAAGTGGAAGATGCACCCATAGCTTTAATTAGATTTGAACCCAGAAAAATTTCTGCAAATTCATGAGAGAATTTTGCTTCTGTTGGTGGTTAATGAATTATGCACAGTGCAAAAGAATTAGAGGCAATGGGTAGGAATGGAAGCATCAATGGCGTCTTGAAGGCTCTCACTACAGTTATTGAGCTTCAAGAGGCTGAGAGAATGCCGTTTTTGACTATTGAAGTACATCCTCTTATATTTCACTTTCAATTTGAAACCATAAATGTAACAAGGAACTTTCTTATTTATTTCTGTGATCAGGGTTACTTGAACTAGTTCTTAATACTTCTGAATGTCTCACTAGTTCTTCTGTAATTGTGTAATTTACTTTTATCTGTGTTTTTTGTTTCCGGATTGGCTTGTACACATGGAAAAATACTCATGCAGGCCTCATAACCATTCCTAGAAAGTTGACATCGAAAGATGAATGTTGTAGAACAGTAGCGTACATGTCATTCTCTCAGAGCATATATGATGATCTCTACCAGCCAGCCGTCATAGTTGCAGGCTCTTTTGTTTTGCTGGCATTAGTGCTTTCCATCTTCCTGATATTCCAGCATCTTAGATGGTACACCAATCCTGCGGTTAGTTCTCCAAGAAGTTCATTTGTGCATCTATTCATAGCTATGTAAAGTGTTCTGGGACATTTACTTATTCAAATGCAATTTCTTGTTCAGTTTTTCTCCTCTAATTGAATAGACCGGCATGCTATGATCATTTAAAAATATGCTCAACGTCAATGCTTTCTGCCTCTAATATGAAGAGAATTTTATAATTGATTGTTTTCTTTTTTGTGGAAATGTAAAATTAGTGCACAGATTTCAACTATAGCCACTATTCTCTAAAAATCTTTGTTTCTTTTTATGCAGGAGCAAAAATGGATTGTTTCTGTAATTTTCATGGTTCCTGTCTATGCTACAGAATCTGTAAGGTTCTATCCGTCTAAAACCATTGCTTTGGTTGAGTACTTGATTTCGTATGTTCCAAATCTTTGTTTAGATTTCCATTAAGCCTTTGTCATGGGTATAGAGTTAAAACCTGAAAGTGGTTATTCTGCTTTTTCTACAAAGTACTGCAGACAGATGGAGGCTTCTTACTGCAACTGTGCATTTATGTCGAAGTTCCTTTGATTTATATTTAGCTTTTTCACCTGAACTATCCTTGTTCATTATTAAAACTCCATTTTACTATTTTCCATTTGCTACTTCAATGCCTTGTACCTGAAATAAAAAAGTGCTACTGTGTGTTGTATAGTAAATGCAAATTAAAACACTTCATTAAAAAAATGCAAACTGCAGTATAATGAAACACTATTGGAAATTTGTTGAGAAGAACATCTTGCATACGATATACATTCATATGAACTGATCCAGCCACTCTTCTATCTTTCCCAGATTTTGTCCCTGTGGAATCCAAAGCTGTCCCTTGCGTGTGACATCCTAAGAAACTGCTATGAAGCTTTTGCGCTTTATTCTTTTGGGAGTTACTTGATAGCATGCCTTGGTAAGACCACTTTAGGTTATTGCATTATGTCCATCTTCCTTCCTGACCTTAATGAGAAGGTTCTAATCTTGATGGTATCAAGATTTTTTTTTCTTCTGAAATATTGGAGCCATCCACCCTGGAATTGGCAAGATGGAATTCTATATTGATTTTTCTCTAAAGTCAAGAAAGTTGTTACTATCTGAAGTTTGGGCATCTTGTCATGAAGTTTTTGACCATTGAAGTACTAAAGATATTCATCTTCTAAAATGTTAATCGAGTAGAACTACTCCAGAAAGTATTTTCTTGATAACCTGTGGCAGGTGGTGAAGAAAAAGTAATAGAACTGCTGGAAGATGAATCTGAACAAATGAAAAAGCCATTACTAGAAGGGGAGGAGAATTCTGAATCGCAGCGAAGAACTTGTGATTTCATCTTTCGGCCCTCTGTGCTTGGGCAGGACTTGCTTACAATAGAAAAATTTGGCCTTGTACAATATGTAAGTCAAATAGGACAATTTATGTAACTCTATGAACTTATTGGCCAGTTTCATTTCTAACAACTTCATGATAGTTTCCAGATGATTTTGAAGACTGTTTGTGCATTTTTAGCATTTGTGCTGGAGCTCTTTGGAGTGTATGGCGATGGGGAGTTTAAGTGGTACTATGGGTAGGTATCTTAGACTGATAAGAACTTTCAGCACGGTTCATGTTCTTTTTTTTCCTTAGAGAGAGATTGTCATACTCCCAATGTTCTAATTAACATTGTTTTCTTATGTTTCATCAGCACTTATGAACAACAGACGTGTTGCTCCAATTTTAAATGCTAAATTGTTGGAATTTTCACATATTTTTTCTGACACTAGAATATACCAACATTGTTCAGTAGAACTATGCTGCTTCAAAATTTGATCAGACACGTCGCTTGAGAATTCGTGAAACACGCTCAGATGATACAAAATATGTCCAGTTTAGCTCAGCACTTATCTATAACAAGGCTCCTTTTCGTCATGTTTTCCTTGTATTATTACGTTGTGCATTCTTCTTTGGCATTTTCGGGATTATCACTTCAATGCTTCTTGCAGATATCCATATATTGCTGTGGTATTGAACTTCAGCCAGATGTGGGCATTATATTGCCTTGTTCAGTTTTACAATGTAACTCATCATAAACTTCAGGCCATAAAACCCCTTGCAAAGTTCATTAGCTTCAAGGCAATTGTTTTTGCTACATGGTGGCAAGGAGTGGGTATTGCGTTGTTGTGTTCTTTTGCTATTCTGCCAAAGGAGGGAAAGTTTCAGATGGCATTGCAAAATTTTTTGATCTGCATAGAAGTAAGTATATAATGCTCTTCAATCAGGGAAAAGAAGTAACTGCCTTTAACTTCATGCCAATTGCTCCTCACAACTCACAAGTCTGTTCTTTCTGAACTGGAATAACATGTATAATTTCATCAGACATATTAATACATCTGCATATGCTCTGCAAATTCCTTAAAAGGGACCTTACAGTAATGGTTTTTACTAGTAAAGCATTTGCTGCCAAGCGGAAATCTAACGTTTTATCTTGTATAGAAACACGAGAATGAAATTACTTTTTCTGTTTGCCTTTTCCATAACATTCTTTACATTTTGTTTCGATAGATGGCAATTGCAGCAGTTGCTCATATTTTTGTCTTCTCGGAGAAACCATATCATTTTGTTCCAGTTTCCGAGTATGGACAGATCACCTCCCAGAGAACAGAAACACAGGTGCAGGTACAAGAAGGTAATGAAGTAAAACCAGCTATTCTTGAAAAGACAGAAACCAAAATCAAGGCTCCTGGAACTAGTGTTAAAGAAAGTGTTCAGGACATAGTTGTTGAAGGAGGTCAAAAGGTGAGAGTTTTCACCCTTGTCCACATCTAAGTCTAAAACAAGCCATACATGATACAAGAATCATTTCTTTTCCTCCTTTGTTTTGAATTCTTGAGTTACATTTGTTTTACTCTGTGAAGCAGGTTGTTGAGGATGTTGTCTTGACTATAAACCAGGCATTTGAACCTGTAGAAAAGGGTGTGACTAAAATCCAGGAAACATTCCACCAAATATCCATTTCATCAAATGACAACAAAGAAGAACAGGAAGTGAAGGTTGAGGAACTTGAGAAAAATATCATACAAAGTGGGTAGCAAATATTTTCACAGTCTACGAAGTGCACTAAATTGCTGCTGAAATGATACACTTTTGTCATTTGCAATCCAAAGCTCTTTTTGTCCACAAAGCTTGGGATGCTTTTAAGAACCTTTGGAGAAGTGTAATGTTAAAACTTGTAAAATGTTCAAATCAAAAGACAAAGGAGGCTTGTCCCGTTACAATTTGTTTTGTTTGTATTTTGGTAGCATTTTGCTTGTAAAATGTTCATCCTGGTAAGGCTTCCAAGGTTTCCATTTCGCCGATGAAGCTGTTCATGTATAAGATATGGTTCACGAAACGTACAATTAATTGCTCGTTATTCATTAATTTAACGCACGATTAATTATTTGTTTTGCATATAAATCACTCTTATATATGATAAGGATGATTACTTATTAGTTTAGAATCACGTATAATCCACGTTTTATATATAAATCTCCCTTTTAAAATTGTTCAATATGAAATGTATTTATAAGAAATTTTTATACAAAATGTATTAATACACAAATAAATACACAATCAATATAATGTTCTTTTACAGTAAATTGATTAAACTTTGTTATTTCGTTAATTGAAATTCTTATAATTAAAAATGAATTCAAAATTTTTCATAAACACGTCCTGTCTTCCATAAATTAAAATGAATTCAAAAAAACATTTTTTTTCCTTCTCATATTTTATAATACTGACTTCATTACTAATCCTCAGTGTCATCGTCGTTGTCGACCGGAGCTTAATTCCTCAAGCCAAACTGGGCGCCGCCCTATCGCCTTCTGCCACCGCCCTACCGCCTTCTGCCACCGCCATGACCACTACTATAGTTATTATACGACCGCCATTTTTCCCGTCTCCAATATTTTTCTCCTGCCCATAAATCCAAGCTTCATAATTAGTTGATTAATTATGCTAACAATTAGATATGCTAGACAATCCAGGCCCTCTTCGTACCCTCTCCCTCTTTACTTCTTTCACTCCACTTCCAGCACCGCTGCTGCGGAAGTTACAGCAAAGCAGCCATCCCAATCCATCCTTCCATCTCACCTCTTTCGACCCACATCAGTATCTTCATCCCCGCCATCACCACCACCTCAAACAAGTGATATCTTGTTACCTTTCAAAGAATGGTTCTTGTCCCGGAAAAACCCATTTCTCGATCAAATCTTCGAGATTTTGCGCATGCAAGACTGCGCCGCCGCTCTCTGCCGCCTTAACCTCTGCCTGTCGGAGTCTCTAGTTATCGATGTATTGAATTACGGGAAGTCAGAAAAAGATTTACTTTCTTGCCTCAAGTTCTTTGATTGGGCTGGGCGACAACGTGGGTTTCAGCACACCAACCCAACTTATCACGCGATTTTTCAAATTTTGTCAAAGGCTAAGCTTATGTCTCTCATGATTGAGTTCTTAGATAACTATAGGAGGCAAAGATATTTGCATAACGTGAGGTTCTATAATACTTTAGTAATTGGTTATTCTGTTGCGGGAAAACCTGATATTGCACTCCAGATGTTTGGCAATATGCGCTTTCAAGGACTGGACTTGGACAATTTTTCTTACCATATTTTGTTGAATTCTTTGGTCGAACATGCGTATTTTGATGTGGTGGATGTGATTGCTGATCAAATTAGATTACACGGGCATGAGAACGTGGTCACGCATTCGATATTGGTGAAGAGTTTATGTAAGCAGAATGATTTGGATGGTGCTGAGGAGTATTTAAGGCGGTTGATGGTGGGGAATGCGAATGGGGAGGCGGGTTTAAGTGGGGCTCTTGTGGCCACTTTTGTGGATGCTTTGTGTAAAGATAAACAGTTTGAGAGGGCTGGTGTTTTGGTAGAAGAGGTTAAAAAATTGGGTACTGTTCCATTGGAGCAAACTTACAGTGTGTGGATTAGGAGCCTTATTCAGGCTGGAAAGCTTGATGGGGCGTTGGATTTTTTGAGGGGTAAGAAGGAGCTTGACGGGTATGTCCCAAATGTATTTCGTTACAATACTTTGGTGGGTAGGCTACTGAGAGAGAATAGACTAGAGGAGGTGTTTGACTTGTTGACTGAGATGAAAGAGCATGATATATTGCCTGATGAGGTTACTATGAATGCTACATTGTGCTTCTTTTGTAAAGCAGGGATGTTGGACGTTGCAATGGGATTATATGATTCGAGGGCAGAGTTTGGTCTTTCTGTCAATGCCATGGCTTACAACTATCTTATAAATAGTCTTTTCGGGGATGTGAGTGTTGATGATGCATATCGCGTACTGAGAAATGCAATTGAACAAGGTTATTTCCCTGGTAGAAGGACTTTTTTTATTATTGCAGATGCTCTTTGCAGGGCGAAGAAGCTTGATAAAATGATGGAATTAGTCATCGTTTCTCTTGAAAAGAATTTTGTTCTCAGTCAGTCAATCTATGACAAGTTCATATCAGCTTTGTGTAGGTCAAAGAAATTGGAGGATGGTTACTTGTTATACGGGCAACTCAACAGGTTAAATAAAGTGACTGGCAGGAATGCTTATGTCAGCTTGATTAGCAGTTTTTACAAGGTTGGTAGGGGAGATATTGCTGCAAGTCTACTCATAGAGATGCAAGAAAAGGGTCATGAACCGGACAGGAAATTGTTTAGGGCTGTTATTTGCAGTTTGTGTCAGATGGATGATCCAGAGAATCAATTCCTCAGATTGTTGGAGATGCAACTGTCCAGGCATGAGCCTACATGCCAGTTTTACAATTTCTTTATTGATGGAGCTGGCCATGCTGGAAAACATCAGTTGGCTGGACAAGTATACATAATGATGGAGAGGAGTGGAATTGAACCAAATTTGAAATCTGACACACTAATGTTGCAAAGTTATCTAAAGAATGACAAAATTGCTGATGCTTTAAACTTCTTTCGTGATTTGTGCAAGAGAAGGGAGGTGAGAAGGAAGTTATGGCGCACCATGATTATAGGTCTCTGCAGAGCCCGTAAGCAGAACTATGCGCTGGAGATCTTCTGGGAGATGCGGGCAAAGCAACTGAAACCCAGTATCAAATGCTATGAAGAACTTGTGAAGTTGCTCTGCACTAGTAAGGATTATTCTGTGGCCTTCGAAATCATTGATGATTTGTTACAAATTGGTCTCCCAGTTTCATCATTTATTGGGAATGTACTGCTATTACACTCTTGCAGTTCTCGGGAACTCTTCAATGCTTGGACCAAATCAAGAAATCTGCAAAATTTGACATCTCATAGTTGGAACCTAGGCAAGCTAATGGATGCCTTTTCTGATTCTGTTAGAAGGGAAGAAGACATTACTGATATGGAAGAACTCATTCAAAGATGCTTCCCTCTCGACTCTTATACATACAATATGTTGTTGAAAAGACTAAGCATGAGACAAGTAAATCTTGCCTGTGAGTATCTTAACCAGTTACCCGAAAAGGGGCTTCAACCAAATAGATGGAGTTATGATATTGTAGTACGCACTCTTCTGAAACTTGGTCGGACTGCAGAGGCAAGAAAATATATGGAAGAAATGATTTGTAAAGGGTTCGATCTAACTGAGCCAACAAAACTATATCTGTAGCATATAACTAGGAAGCTACAATCATGGGAGAGGAGACAATATTGAAACTTGTATGACCTTGAAGAGCTTGTGAGTTAATCATTTACTTCCTCGGAACTCATTTCATTTTCTGTATACCATTCTTTGATATTTTTCTGCTAGCGAAAACAAGAGGGAAGGCATGAATAATTTTCATTCGTGAAATGCTGCTTCACAATCATGTTATTAATGTTGTATTTCATCTCAGAGAGCTAATTGTTAAACTCACTGCAAACATGAACTGCAGTTTTTGATCGTGACATGTATTGGTAGATTCAAGTTGCCACCAACTTGGTTCTTTCTTCTAACATCTGACTGAGTTCCACAGGTCATAGGTTGGTAAAGCACTAATTAGATTTATTGAAGGATTTACTAGTCTGGTAATAATAAGCTGAATTCTAAGCAAGTAGCTTATATTTGAGCACCTTTCATTTTAATCATTTGCAGCATAGCCTTTTCTACTGCCTTAGTTTTCAATATGCTTGGACAATCTGGTTTTTAATCTTCCTTCTTGATGCTTGAAAAATCCTCAGGTGCCGAATCTATTCTAGTTCTGAGTAGATATCAGTAGTTATGTTTGCAAGATTAACTTTGTTTGTATCTGTTTTGTGGGCCGTTTTAGACTTTAACAGCATCATGGATGTCAAAGATGGAAAATGGAGAGAAACAACTGCTGGTCCTGCATAGTGGAGATATGGGTCTATTTAAAAGCCTTGTAAAGGAACGTTGGAAGCTCTGAATGTCGATTATGGAACTTTACACCGTTCACTAGAATGCATGTTCACAATTGAGGTGGATAAAAAAATAACTCGGTAATGGCCAAAATAGGCATGTTTTTGACCTTTGCCATTTTTTATCAAGATAACATGCGTTATAACTCATGAAAAATGGAGGTTCGGTGAAAAGGCTAAATATCACATTTTCTTTTGCGCGTTCGCTAGAAGGTATATTTTAGAATTGGGGTAAGTGAAAAAAAATAGCACGGAAATGGTCAAAATAGGCACTTTTTTGCCTTGCCCATTTTTACCCAAAAAATGTGTTATAGCCCATGTCTAAATATCACTTTTTTTTACACCATTTAATAGAATGCATGTTCACGGTTGAAGTGAGTGAAAAAATAGTTCAGAAAAAGCCAAAATATTAGTTTAGAAACAGGTTGCTGCTATCGCCCGAGCAATAGAAGCTACCTTTGCCATTTTTGGTAAAAAACATGTGCTATAGCCTACATTTTTTGAATGTTTGGTGAAAAATTTTAGTATCACTTTTTTTACACCATTCACTAGAATATATGTTCACAATGGGTTGGTGAAAAAATTAGCTCAGAAATAGTAAAATTAAGCACATTTTTGGACCTTGTCATTTTTTTACCAAAACACGTGTTATAACCCACATTTTTTTTTGAAAGTTTGGTGAAAATTTTTAGTGTAATTTTTTATGCTATTCACTAGAATACCTGTTCACAATTGGAGTGGGTGAAAATTTATCTAAGAAAAAACCAAAATAAGCACGTTTTAGGATCTTGTCCTTTTTCACCAAAATACGTGTGCTATAGCTCACATTTTTTTGAAGGTTTGGTGAAAAATTGAAGTATCACTTTTTTTACACCATTTATTAGAATCCATGATCACAATTGGGTTCCGTGAAAAATTTAACTCAAAAATAGCCAAAATACACATATTTTTGGACATAGTCATTTTTTTTATCAAAACACGTGTGCTATAGCCAACATTTTTTGAAGATATGGTGAAAACATTTAGCATCACTTTTTTACACTATTCACTAGATTACCTGTTACAATTGGGGTTGGTGAAAATATTTGCTCGAAACAGCCAAAATAAACACATTTTTCTACCTTGTCATTTTTCACTAAAACACGTGTGCTTTAGCCCACATTTTTTGAAAGTTTGGTGAAAATTTTTAGTGTGACTTTTTTTTTATGACTTTCACTAGAATACTTGTTCACAGTTGGGTTGGTGAAAAAATTAGCTTAGAAACATGCAAAATAAGCACATTTTTTGAAGTTGTAATTTTCGCCAAAAAATGTGTGCTATAGCCCATATTTTTTGAAGGTTTGGTGAAAAATTTTAGTATCACTTTTTTTTGCTCCATTCACTAGATTACATGTTACAAATAGGATTCGTGAGAAAATTAGCTCGAAAACAACAAAAATAAGCACTTTTTTTGACTTTGTCATTTTTCACCAAAATATTGTGCTATAGCCCACATTTTTCGATGGTTTTGTGAAAATTTTTAGTGTATCTTTTTTATGTTTTTCAATAGAATATATGTTCACAATCGAAGTGGGTGAAAAAGTTTGCCCAGAAACAGCCAAAATAAGCACATTTTCGGACTTTGTCATTTTTCACCAAAACACGTGCTATAGCTCACATTTTTTGAAGGTTTGGTGAAAAAGTTAAATATCACTTTTTTTACACCATACACAATTGGGGTTAGTGAAAAAATTAGCTCAGAAATAGCCAAAATAAGCACATTTCAGGTCCTTGTCATTTTTCATCAAAACATGTGTGCTATAGCTCACATTTTTGAAGGTTTGATGAAAAATTTAAGAACAATTTTTTACAGCATTCATTAGAATCCATGATCACAATTGGGGTTAGTGAAAAAAATTAGCTCAGAAACAGCCAAAATAAGCACATTTTTAAACCTTGTCATTTTTCACCAAAATTCGTGTGCTATATCTCACATTTTTGAAGGTTTTGTGAAAAATTTAGGTATCACTTTTTTAAACCATTCATTAGAATCTATGATCTCAATTGGGGTCTATTAAAAAATTAACTCAAAAACTGCCAAAATAAACATATTTTCAAGCCTTGCCATTTTTTATCAAAACACGTGTGCTATAGCCTACATTTTTTTGAAGATATGGTGAAAAAATTTAGTATCAATTTTTTACACTGTTCACTAAATTACCTGTTACAATTGGGGTTAATTAAAAATTAGGTCAAAACAGCCAAAATAAGCACATTTTTTTACTTTGTCATTTTCACCAAAACACGTGTGCTATCCCACATTTTTTGAAGTTTTGGTGAAAATTTTTAGTGTCACTTTTTTTATGACTTTCACTAGAATACTTGTTCACAATTGGGATTGGTGAAAAAATTAGCTTAGAATCATTTTTAATGTGTTATAACACATTTTTTAACCGAAAATGGAAAAAAAAAAATCTAAAAACGCATTGATTTTGACTTTTTCGAACAGTTTTTTGCACCCACCCTGATTGTGAACATATATTCTAATAGTATTTTAAAAAAGTAAAATTTAAAATTTTCACCAAACCTCTATTTTTCATAGGTTATAATACACGTCTTTTAATCAAAAACAGTAAATACCAAAAACAAGTTGATTATGACTTCTTTTGCACCGTTTTTTGCACCCATTCGGATTGTGAACATGCATTCTAGTAAACATTGTAAAAAACAAGTGAAATTTAAAATTTTCACAAAACCTCCATTTTTCATGTGTTATAACACACGAATTTTATCGAAAATGACAAAATCTAAAAACTTGTTGATTTTGACTTTTTTCTTTATGTTTTTTTGCACCCATTCGAATTGTAAACATGCATTCTAGTAAATATTGTGAAAAAAAGTGATTTTTAAAATTTTCACCAAACTTCCATTTTTCATGGGTTATAACACACAAATTTTAACCGAAAATGACAAAATCTAACTTTTTTTCTTTCTATTTTTTGCACTCATTCGAATTGTGAATATGCATACTAGTGAATATTGTCAAAAAAGTAAAATTTAAAATTTTCACCAAACCTCCAATTTTCATGGGTTATAACACACGTATTTTAACTGAAATTACCAAAATTTTAAAATGCATTGTTTTCTACCTTTATCGTTTCGTTTTTTGCATCCATTCGGATTGTGGAAATGGATTCTATTGAATATTGTAGAAAAAAGGGATATTTAAATTTTTTTCACAAAACCTCCATTTTTCATGGGTTATAACACATGTATTTTATTCAAAAATGGCAAAATCTAAAAACGTGGAGGTTTGGTAAAAATTTTAAATTTCACTTTATTTTAAAAATATTCGCTAGAATTCTTGTTCTCAATCAGAATGGGTGCAAAAATTGAAATGAAAAAAGTTATAATCAAAGCGTTTTTAGATTTTGGCATTTTCGATTAAAATACGTGTGTTTATAACCCATGAAAAATGGAGGTTTGGTGAAAATTTTACATTTCACTTTTTTTTTCATAATATAAAATTTAACTTTTTTTGACAAAATTCGCTAGAATGCATGTTCACAATCGAAATGGTTACAAAAAAGGGTACGAAAATGTAAAAATCCACTCGTTTTTGGATTTTGCCATTTTCGATTAAAATACGTGTGTTATTACCCATGAAAAATAGAGGTTTAGTAAAAATTTTAAATTTTAATTGTTTTAACAATATTCACTAGTATGCACGTTCACAATTGGAATGGGTGCAAAAAACGGTATGAAAAACGTCAAAATCAACGTGTTTTTAGATTTTGCCAATTTTGGTTAAAAGTCGTGTTATATATAACCCCATGAAAATGGAAGTTTGATGAAAATTTTAAATTTCACTTTTTTTGACAATATTCACTAGAATGCATGTCCACAATCCGAATTGGTGCAGAAAACGGAGCCAAAAAATTCAAAATCAAAGCATTTTTAGATTTTGCTATTTTCGGATAAAATACTTGTGTTATAACCCATGAAAAATAGAGGTTTAGTGAAAATTTTAAATTTCACTATTTTTGGCAATATTCAATAGAATCCATTTCCAATATTCGAATGGGTGCAAAAAATGGAGCAAAAAATAAAAGAAAATAATGCGTTTTTAGATTTTGGCAATTTCGGTTAAAATACGTGTGTTATAACCCATGAAAATTGAAGGTTTGGTGAAAATTTTAAATTTCACTTTTTTTGACAATATTTACAAGTATGTATGTTCACAATTCGAATGAGTGCAAAAAACGGAAAGAAAAAAAGTCAAACTCAATGAGTTTTTAGATTTTGTGATTTTCGGTTAAAATTTGTGTGTTATAACCCATGAAAAATGGAGGTTTAGTGAAAATTTTAAATTTCAGTTTGTTTGAAAATATATGCTAGAATTCTTGTCCTTAATCGGAATGGGTGCGAAAATCCAAACGAAAAAAATCATAATCAAAGAGTTTTTAGATTTTGGCATTTTCGGTTAAAACACGTGTGTTTATAACCCTTGAAAAAAGGAGGTTTGGTGAAAATTTTACATTTCACATTTTTTGACGATATTTACTAGTATGCATGTTCACAATTCGAATGAGTGCAAAAAACGAAACGAAAGATTAAAAATTACCGAGTTTTTAATTTTGTCATTTTTGGTTAAAATTCGTGTGTTATAACCCATAAAAAATGGAGGTTTGGTGCAAATTTTATAAATCACGTTTTTTTACAATATTCACTAGAATGCAGGTTCACAATTCGAATGGGTGCAAAAAATGGAAAGAAAAAAGTCAAAATCAACTAGTTTTTAGATTTTGTCATTTTCAGTTAAAATAAGTGTGTTATATCCCATGAAAATTGGAAGTTTGGTGAAAATTTTAAATTTTACTTCTTTTGACAATATTCACTAGAATACATGTTCACAATTCGAATGGGTGCAAAAAATAGAAAGAAAAAAGTCAAAATCAACGAATTTTTAGATTTTGTCATTTTCGGTTAAAATTCGTGTGTTATAATCCATGAAAAATGGAGGTTTGGTGAAAATTTTAAATTTCACATTTTTTTTGACAATATTCATTAGAATACATGTTTACAATCCGAATGAGTGCAAAAAACAATGCGAAAGAAGTCATAATCAACTTTTTTTTTTGCATTTACCGTTTTTGGGTAAAAGACGTGTGTTATAACCCATTAAAATTGGAGAATTGGTGAAAATTTTAAATTTCATTTTTTGACAATAGTCACTAGAATGCATGTTCACAATTGGAATGGTGCAAAAAACGGCATGAAAAAAGTCAAAATTAATGCGTTTTTAGATTTTGCCTATTTTGGTTAAAATTCATGTGTTACAACCCATAGAAAATGGAGGTTTGATGAAAATTTAAATTTCATTTTTTCTGACAATATTCACTAGAATACATATCCACAATCCGAATGGGTGCAGAAAGCAGACCGAAAATATTCAAAATTAACACGTTTTTAGATTTTGCTATTTTTGGATAAAATGCGTGTGTTATAACCCATGAAAAATGGAGGTTTGTGAAAATTTTAAATTTCACTTTTTTTAAAAAATATTCAATAGAATCCATGTCCACTATCCCAATGGGTGCAAAAAATGGAATGAAAAAAAGTAGAAAACAATGTGTTTTTAGATTTTGGCAATTTCGGTTAAAATACGTGTGTTATAACCCATGAAAATTGGAGGTTTGGTGAAATTTTAAATTTCACTTTTTTTGAAAATATTCACTAGTATGCATGTTTACAATTCGAATGGGTGCAAAAAACGAAAAGATAAAAGTCAAAATCAACGAGTTTTTAGAATTTGTCATTTTCGGTTAAAATTCGTTTGTTATAACCACTGAGAAATGGAGGTTTGGTGAAAATTTTAAATTTCACCTTTTTCTTAATAATATTCACTAGAATGTATGTTCACAATCCGAATGGTTGCAAAAAATGGAACGAAAAAAGTAGAAAACAATGCATTTTTAAATTTTGGAAATTTCGGTTAAAATATGTGTGTTATAACCCATGAAAATTGAAGGTTTGATGAAAATTTTAAATTTCACTTTTTTGACAATATTCACTATTATGCATGTTCAATATTCGAATGAGTGCAAAAAACGGAAAGAAAAAAAGTCAAAATCAACGAGTTTTTAGATTTTGTAATTTTCGGTTAAAATTCGTGTGTTATAACCCATGAAAAATGTAGGTTTGGTGAAAGTTTTAAATTTCACCTTTTTTGACAATATTCACTAGAATGCATGTTCACAATCCAAATGGATGCAAAAAACGGAATGAAAAAAGTAGAAAACAATGCGTTTTTAGATTTTGGCAATATCTGTTAAAATACATGTGTTATAACCCATGAAAATTGGAGGTTTGGTGAAAATTTTAAATTTCACTTTTTTTCACATTATTCACTAGAATGCATGTTCACAATTGGAATGGGTGCAAAAAACAATATGAAAAAAGTCAAAATCAACGCGTTTTTAAATTTTGCTCATTTCGATAAAAATTCGTGTGTTACAACCCATGGAAAATGGAGGTTTGATGAAAATTTAAATTTCATTTTTTTTGACAATATTCACTAGAATACATATCCACAATCCGAATAAGTGTAGAAAACAGACCGAAAAAATTCAAAATCAACGCGTTTTTAGATTTTGCCATTTTTTGATAAAATACGTGTGTTATAACTCATGAAAATGGAGGTTCGGTGAAAATTTTAAATTTCAATTTTTTGAAAATATTCAATAGAATCCATGTCCACAATCCTAATGGGTGCAAAAAATGGAATGAAAAAAAACTTGAAAACAATGCGTTTTTAGATTTTGGCAATTTCGATTAAAATACATGTGTTATAACCCATGAAAATTGGAGGTTTGGTGAAATTTTAAATTTCACTTTTTTTGAAAATATTCACTAGTATGGATGTTTACAATTCGAATGGGTGCAAAAAACGAAAAGATAAAAGTCAAAATCAACGAGTTTTTAGAATTTGTCATTTTCGGTTTAAATTCGTGTGTTATAACCACTGAGAAATGGAGGTTTGGTGAAAATTTTAAATTTCAAATTTTTTTAACAATATTCACTAGAATGTATGTTCACAATCCGAATGGGTGCAAAAAAACGGTGCGAAATAAGTCATAATGAACTTGTTTTTGGCGTTTATCGTTTTTTGTTAAAAGACGTGTGTTATAACCAATGAAAAATGGAGGTTTGGTGAAAATTTAAAATTTCACTTTTTTTTAAAATACTACTAGAATACATGTTCACAATCGGGGTGGGTGCAAAAAACGGTTCGAAAAGTCAAAATCAACAGGTTTTTAGATTTTGCCAATTTCGGATAAAATTCGTGTGTTATATATAACCCACGAAAAATGGAGGTTTGGTGAAAATTTTAAATTTCTCTTTTTTTGACAATATTCAATAGAATCCATGTCCACAATCTGAATGGGTGCAAAAAACGGAACGAAAAAAGTAGAAAACAATGCGTTTTTAGATTTTTGCAATTTCGGTTAAAATATGTGTGTTATAACCCATGAAAATTAGAGGTTTGCTGAAAATTTTAAATTTTACTTTTTTTTACAATATGCACTAGTATGCATGTTTACAATTCGAATGGGTGCAAAAAACGGAAAGAAAAAAAGTCAAAATCAACGAGTTTTTAGATAATGTCATTTTCGATTAAAATTCGTGTGTTATAACCCATGAGAAATGGAGGTTTGGTGAAAATTTCACATTTTTTTGACAATACTCACTAGAATGCATGTTCAAAATCCGAATGGGTGCAAAAAACAGAACGAAAAATGTAGAAAATAATGCGTTTTTAGATTCTGGCAATTTCGGTTAAATTACGTGTGTTATAACCCATGAAAATGGGAGATTTGGTGAATATTTTAAATTTAACTTTTTTTGACATTATTCACTAGAATGCATGTTCACAATTGGAATGGGTGCAAAAAAGGGTATGAAAAGGTCAAAATCAACACGTTTTTAGATTTTGCCCATTTTGATTAAAATTCGTGTGTTATCACCCATGAAAAATGGAGGTTTGGTGAAAATTTTAAATTTCACTTCTTTTGACAATATTCACTGGAATGCATGTTCACAATTCGAATGGGTGCAAAAAATGGAAAGGAAAAAGTCAAAATCAACGAATTTTTAGATTTTGTCATTTTCGGTTGAAATTCGTGTGTTATAACCCATGAAAAATGGAGGTTTGGTAAAAATTTTAAATTTCACATTTTTTTGACAATATTCACTAGAATGCATGTTCACAATCTGAATGAGTGCAAAAAACAATGCGAAAGAAGTCATAATCAACTTGTTTTTTGCATTCACCGTTTTTGGCAAAAAGACGTGTGTTATTACCCATGAAAATTAGAGGTTTGGTGAAAATTTTAAATTTCATTTTTTTGACAATATTCACTAGAATGCATGTTCACTTTGGAATGGTGCAAAAAACGGCATGAAAAAAGTCAAAATTAATGCATTTTTAGATTTTGCCCATTTTGATTAAAATTCGTGTGTTACAACCCAAGAAAAATGGAGGTTTGATGAAAATTTAAATTTCACTTTTTCTGACAATATTCACTAGAATACATATCCACAATCTGAATGGGTGCAGAAAACAGACTGAAAAAATTCAAAATTAACACGTTTTAAGATTTTGCCATTTTTGGATAAAATGCGTGTGTTATAACCCATGAAAAATGAAGGTTTAGTGAAAATTTTAAATTTCACTTTTTTAAAAATATATTCAATATAGGCGCAGCAGTTTAAACTTTTGCTCTTCGTTGCAAACCCTAGCCTCCATTTCAGACGGTTAGCAATGCCTAAGCAAATACACGAAATCAAGGATTTTCTCCTCACGGCTAGGAGGAAGGATGCACGCTCCGTGAAGATAAAGAGGAGCAAAGATGTTGTCAAATTCAAAGTTTGCTGCTCTAAATATCTCTACACTCTCTCTGTCTTTGACTCTGAGAAGGCTGACAAGTTGAAGCAATCACTTCCCCCAGGTTTGAGCGTCCAAGACCTGTGAAGATCATGTGGGCTTCAAGCAATGGTTTCTTAAAGTTGTTTTGTTTTCATTTACATTTGCAGTGATATCATTTGTAATACCTTCCTTTGTTGGACGAGGGTTTATTATCCTAATGGTAGTGATTCAGACATTTGAGGGTTTTGCCAGCAGTTAGATAAATACAATTAGCCTGGTACTGTACTTTGATTTTGATATTTTCTAATGCAATTTTTGTTATTTGAAAAAAAACATATATATATATTCAATATAATCAATGTCCACTATCCCAATGGGTGCAAAAAAGGGAATGAAAAAAGTACAAAACAATGCGTTTTTAGATTTTGGCAATTTTGGTTAAAATACGTGTGTTATAACCCATGAAAATTGGAGGTTTGGTAAAAATTTTAAATTTCACTTTTTTTGACAATATTCACTAGTATGCATGTTTACAATTCGAATGGGTGCAAAAAACGAAAAGAAAAAAAGTCAAAATCAACGAGTTTTTAGAATTTGTCATTTTCGGTTAAAATTCGTGTGTTATAACCACAGAGAAATGGAGGTTTGGTGAAAATTTTAAATTTCACATTTTTTGACAATATTCACTAGAATGTATGTTCACAATCCGAATGGGTGCAAAAAATGGAACGAAAAAAGTAGAAAAAATGCGTTTTTAGATTTTGGAAATTTCGGTTAAAATACGTGTGTTAGAACCCATGAAAATTGGAGGTTTGGTGAAAATTTTAAATTTCACTTTTTTTGACAATATTCACTAGTATGCATGTTCAATATTCGAATGAGTGCAAAAAACAGAAAGAAAAAAAGTCAAACTCAACGAGTTTTTAGATTTTGTCATTTTCGGTTAAAATTCATGTGTTATAACCCATGAAAAATGTAGGTTTGGTTAGAGTTTTAAATTTTACCTTTTTTGACAATATTCACTAGAATGCATGTTCACAATTCAAATGGGTGCAAAAAAGGGAACGAAAAAAGTAGAAAACAATGCATTTTTAGATTTTGGCAATATCGGTTAAAATACATGTGTTATAACCCATGAAAATTGGAGGTTTGGTAAAAATTTTAAATTTCACCTTTTTTCACATTATTCACTAGTATGCATGTTCAATATTCAAATGAGTGCAAAAAACGAAAAGAAAAAAAGTCAAACTCAACGAGTTTTTAAATTTTGTCATTTTCGGTTAAAATTCGTGTGTTATAACCCATGAAAAATGGAGGTTTGGTGAAGTTTTAAATTTCACATTTTTTTTGACAATATTCACTAGAATGCATGTTCACAATCTAAATGGGTGCAAAAAACGGAACGAAAAAAGTAGAAAACAATGCGTTTTTAGATTTTGGCAATTTTGGTTAAAATATATATGTTATAACCCATGAAAATTGGAGGTTTGGTGAAAATTTTATATTTCATTTTTTTTCACATTATTCACTAGAATGCATTTTCACAATTGGAATGGTTGCAAAAAACAGTATGAGAAAAGTCAAAATCAACCCGTTTTTAGATTTTGCCCATTTCGATAAAAATTCGTGTGTTATAACCCATGAAAAATGGAGGTTTGGTGAAAATTTTAAATTTCACTTTTTCTGACAATAGTCACTAGAATACATGTTCAAAATCTGAATGGGTGCAAAAAACGGAACGAAAAATGTAGAAAACAATGCGTTTTTAGATTTTGGCAATTTCGGTTAAAATACGTGTGTTATAACCCATGAAAATTGGAGGTTTGGTGAAAATTTTAAATTTCACTTTTTTTGACATTATTCACTAGAATGCATGTTCACAATTGGAATGAGTGCAAAAAACGGTATGAAAAAAGTCAAAATCAACGCGTTTTTAGATTTTGCCCATTTCAATTAAAATTCGTGTGTTATAACCCATGAAAAATGGTGGTTTGGTGAAAATTTTAAATTTCACTTCTTTTGACAACATTCACTAGAATGCATGTTCACAATTCGAATGAGTGCAAAAAATGGAAAGAAAAAAAGTCAAAATCAATGAATTTTTAGATTTAGTCATTTTCGGTTAAAATTCGTGTGTTATAACCCATGAAAAATGGAGGTTTGGTAAAAATTTTAAATTTCACCTTTTTTTTGACAATATTCACTAGAATACATGTTCATAATCCGAATGAGTGCAAAAAACAATGCAAAAGAAGTCATAATCAACTTGTTTTTTGCATTTACCATTTTGGCTAAAAGACCTGTGTTATAACCCATGAAATTTGGAGGTTTGGTGAAAATTTTAAATTTCATTTTTTTGACAATATTCACTAGAATGCATGTTCACAATTGGAATTGTGCAAAAAACGGCATTGAAAAAGTCAAAATTAATGCGTTTTTAGATTTTGCCCATTTCGTTTAAAATTCTTGTGTTACAACCCAAGGAAAATGGAGGTTTGATGAAAATTTAAATTTCACTTTTTCTGACAATATTCACTAGAATACATATCTACAATCCGAATTGGTGCAGAAAACAGACCAAGAAAATTCTAAATTAACACGTTTTTAGACTTTGCCATTTTTGGATAAAATGCGTGTGTTAACCCATAAAAAATGGAGGTTTGGTGAAAATTTTAAATTTCACTTTTTAAAAAAAATATTAAATATAATCCATGTCCACTATCCCAATGGGTGCAAAAAACGGAATGAAAAAAATAGAAGACAATGCATTTTTAGATTTTTGAAATTTCGGTTAAAATACGTGTGTTATAACCCATGAAAATTGGAGGTTTGGTGAAAATTTTAAATTTTACTTTTTTTACCATATTCACTAGTATGCATGTTTTCAATTCGAAAGGGTGAAAAAAACGAAAAGAAAAAAGTCAAAATGAACGAGTTTTTGGAATTTGTCATTTTCGGTTAAAATTCGTGTGTTATAACCCATGAGAAATAGAGGTTTGGTGAAAATTTTAAATTTCACATTTTTTTGACAATATTAACTAGAATGTATGTTCACAATTCGAATGGGTGCAAAAAATGGAACGAAAAAAGTAGAAAACAATGCGTTTTTAGATTTTGGCAATTTCGGTTAAAATACGTGTGTTATAACCCATGAAAATTAGAGGTTTGGTGAAAATTTTAAATTTTCCTTATTTGGCAATATTCACGAGCATGAATGTTCAATATTCGAATGAGTGCAAAAACGGAAAGAAAATAAGTCAAAATCAACGAGTTTTTAGATTTTGTCATTTTCGGTTAAAATTCGTGTGTTATAACCCATGAAAAATGGAGGTTTGCTGAAAGTTTTAAATTTCACCTTTTTTTGACAATATTCACCAGAATGCATGTTCACAATCCAAATGAGTACAAAAAACGGAATGAAAAAGTAGAAAACAATGCGTTTTTAGATTTTGGCAATTTCGATTGAAATACATGTGTTATAATCCATGAAAATTGGAGGTTTGGTGAAATTTTTAAATTTAACTTTTTTTCACATTATTCACTAGAATGCATGTTCACAATTGGAATGGGTGCAAAAAACAGTATGAAAAAACTCAAAATCAACGCATTTTTAGATTTTCCCCATTTAGATAAAAATTCGTGTGTTATAACCCATGAAAAATGGAGGTTTGGTATAAATTTAAAATTTCACTTTTTTTGACAATATTCACTAGAATGCATGTCCACAATCTGAATGGGTGCAGAAAACGGACTGAAAAAATTTAAAATCAACGCGTTTTTAGATTTTGCCATTTTTGGATAAAATACGTGTGTTATAACCCATGAAAAATGATGGTTTGGTAAAGATTTTAAATTTCACTTTTTTGGACAATATTCAATAGAATCCATGTCCACAATTGGAATCGGTGCAAAAAATGGAACAAAAAAAGTTGAAAACAATGCTTTTTTAGATTTTGGCAATTTCGGTTAAAATACGTGTATTACAACCCATGAAAATTGGAGGTTTGGTGAAAATTTTAAATTTCACTTTTTTTACAATATTCACTATTATGCATGTTTACAATTTGAATGGGTGCAAAAAACGGGAAGAAAAAAGTCAAAAATCAATGAGTTTTAAGATTATGTCATTTTCGGCTAAAATTCGTGTGTTATAACCCATGAGAAATGGAGGTTTGGTGAAAAATTTTAAATTTCACCTTTTTTTTGACAATATTCACTAGAATGCATGTTCACAATCCGAATGGGTGCAAAAAAACAGTGCGAAAGAAGTCATAATCAACTTTTTTTTGGTGTTTACCATTTTTTGTTCAAAGACGTGTGTTATAACCAATGAAAAATGGAGGTTTGATGAAAATTTTAAATTTAACTTTTTTTTAAAATACTACTAGAATGCATGTTCATAATCGGTGTAGGTGCAAAAAACGGTTCGAAAAGTCAAAATCAACGTGTTTTTTGATTTTACCAATTTCGGTTAAAATTCGCGTGTTATATATAACCCATGAAAAATGGAGGTTTGGTGAAAATTTTAAATTTCCCTTTTTTTGATAAAATCAATAGAATCCATGTCCACAATCCGAATGGGTGCGAAAAACGGAACGAAAAAAAGTAGAAAACAATGCGTTTTAAGATTTTTGCAATTTTTGTTAAAATACGTGTGTTATAACCCATGAAAATTCGAGGTTTGGTGAAAATTTTAAATTTCACTTTTTTTACAATATTCACTAGTATGCATGTTTACAATTCGAATAGGTGCAAAAAACGGGAAGAAAAAAGTCAAAATCAACGATTTTTTAGATTTTGTCATTTTCGGTTATAATTCGTGTGTTATAACCCATGAAAAATGGAGGTTTGCTGAAAGTTTTAAATTTCACCTTGTTTTGACAATATTCACTAGAATGCATATTAACAATCCAAATGGGTACAAAAAACGGAATGAAAAAAAGTAGAAAACAATGCGTTTTTAGATTTTGGCAATTTCGATTGAAATACATGTGTTATAATCCATGAAAATTGGAGGTTTGGTGAAAATTTTAAATTTAACTTTTTCTCACATTATTCACTAGAATGCATGTTCACAATTGGAATGGGTGCAAAAAACAGTATGAAAAAACTCAAAATCAACGCGTTTTTAGATTTTGCCCATTTAGATAAAAATTCGTGTGTTATAACCCATGAAAAATGGAGGTTTGGTATAAATTTAAAATTTCACTTTTTCTGACAATATTCACTAGAATGCATGTCCACAATTTGAATGGGTGCAGAAAACGGACTGAAAAAATTTAAAATCAATGCGTTTTTAGATTTTGCCATTTTTGGATAAAATACGTGTGTTATAACCCATGAAAAATGGAGGTTTGGTGAAGATTTTAAATTTCACTTTTTTGGACAATATAAAAAATTTAATTCTTTTTTATACTATTGGTGGAATCAACCGGGAAAAAATGAGATAATCAAACTACAAGTCAGAATCATTCCATCAAGCATTTGCTGGCAAATCTGGAAAGCTAAAAACAAATGGATTTATGAGAATGAGAAATGGGATTTCGAAATTCTCAAGAAAACAATTTTTGATCAACTAAAAGCCATAATAGTGAGTCGTTTCCCTGAATTCAAATGCTTAAACTCCTCTTGGAACCTATTTTGGAACTCAGTATTCAACATCTCAAGGAAGATAAATATTTCATACATCAAATTGAATCCTCCATCAGAGATGTTATATAAATTAAATATCCATGGATCTCTCAGCAATTCAAACACTGGATTAGGTGGAGGAATTCTACGAGATTGCCAAAGTGCAATGATTTTTGCTTTTTCTTTCCAAATTACTGCCTCTAACTTTTTCACTATTGAGCAGATCACACTAGAAGCAGCACTGAAGGGAATCGAAATGTGCACACAAAAAGGTATATTTCCAAATTTTATCATTGAATCCAGTTCTAATAATATCCCCCATTGGTTACAGGACATAAAAAACTCCCCATGGAAAATCAAAGATCAAATTCAGACGAGCCTAGGTTTACTTACAGCAGTCTCATGGAGGAAATGTCAAAAAGAAGAGAACACCACTGCCAGATTACTAGCTCTATTAGCATCACAACATGTTTACAAAGTTTACAACAATGAAAAAGATCTCCTTCAGAAAATTCAAAATTCTATCAGATCAGAAAGGCTAAGTTTACCATATATCAAAAGAGTATTCCAGCACTTATACATTGCATAACACTCTGATGCACAGATTGGTTTCACTACATTTGAATGATCTTGCCAACTGGCCAATAGCTACTGGTATTTATGCTATTTTGACAGTTCATTATTTTCAAAATTTAAGACCAATGGCAGCCGATGTTAAGCCATTATTGTCATCATTTTCAAAAGTTTTAAACTGATTTTGACATGCCTTTTTGCTTCTCTTTCAAAATCCTAAAATACAACCTCCTACTTTGAGGTTTCCAAGCCTTAAACATATCCTACTGATTGTCCACATTTTCAATCTCTGTGATTCGCTTAAAATTATATAGACAACTTGCTGCTGATGTTAGGCAAGTTTAGTCAAAATTGCATCTTCCCTTTGTGCTTAGTGATCATAGTTTAGTTATGGGAATTTTGTAATGTGCTTAAAACTATATAGACCACTTGGTCAAAAATTGCATCTTCCCTTTGTGCTTAGTGATCATAGATTTATCATGGGAATTTTGTGAATGAGGTTTTGTTTCTCCTCTTTCAATACTATAACTCTAGATTAGCAATTGTAAGGGAGGAAGTACTCCTTATTTACATTCTGAAAATCAAGATAAGTGCTTTAATGTAAGGGAGGAGTCCTCCTTATTTATAGCTTTCCAAATGTACTAATGGTGTGGTTACATCCGCCATTAACTTTTGTAAATTTTTTATTATCAATAAAATAGGAAGTGGTGCCCCCCCCCCCCCCCCCCCGCAAATGGGATGATTAGCTAGCCAAAAAAAAATAAGAAGACAATATTCAATAGAATCCATGTCCACAATTGGAATGGGTGCAAAAAATGGAACAAAAAAAGTTGAAAACAATGCTTTTTTAGATTTTGGCAATTTCGGTTAAAATACGTGTATTACAACCCATGAAAATTGGAGGTTTGGTGAAAATTTTAAATTTCACTTTTTTTACAATATTCACTATTATGCATGTTTACAATTTGAATGGGTGCAAAAAACGGGAAGAAAAAAGTCAAAAATCAATGAGTTTTAACATTATGTCATTTTTGGCTAAAATTCGTGTGTTATAACCCATGAGAAATGGAGGTTTGGTGAAAAATTTTAAATTTCACCTTTTTTTGACAATATTCACTAGAATGCATGTTCACAATCCGAATGGGTGCAAAAAAACGGTGCGAAAGAAGTCATAATCAACTTTTTTTTGGTGTTTACCATTTTTTGTTAAAAGACGTGTGTTATAACCAATGAAAAATGGAGGTTTGGTGAAAATTTTAAATTTAACTTTTTTTAAAATACTACTAGAATGCATGTTCACAATCGGTGTGGGTGCAAAAAACGGTTCGAAAAGTCAAAATCAACGTATTTTTTGATTTTACCAATTTCGGTTAAAATTCGTGTGTTATATATAACCTATGAAAAATGGAGGTTTGGTGAAAATTTTAAATTTCCCTTTTTTTGATAAAATCAATAGAATCCATGTCCACAATCCGAATGGTTGCAAAAAATGGAACGAAAAAAAGTAGAAAACAATGTGTTTTAAGATTTTTGCAATTTTTGTTAAAATACGTGTGTTATAACCCATGAAAATTCGAGGTTTGGTGAAAATTTTAAATTTCACTTTTTTTACAATATTCACTAGTATGCATGTTTACAATTCGAATAGGTGCAAAAAACGGGAAGAAAAAAGTCAAAATCAACGATTTTTTAGATTTTGTCACTTTCGGTTATAATTCGTGTGTTATAACCCATGAGAAATGGAGGTTTGGTGAAAATTTTAAATTTCACCTTTTTTTGACAATATTCACTAAAATGCATGTTCACAATCCGAATGGGTGCAAAAAAACGGCGCGAAAGAAGTCATAATCAACTTGTTTTTGGTGTATACCATTTTTTGTTATAAGATCTGTGTTATAACCAATGAAAAATGGCGGTTTGGTGAAAATTTAAAATTTCACTTTTTTTTAAAATACTACTAGAATGCATGTTCACAATCGGTGTGGGTGCAAAAAATGGTTCGAAAAGTTAAAATCAATGCGTTTTTAAATTTTGCCAATTTCGGTTAAAATTCGTGTGTTATATATATCCCATGAAAAATGGAGTGATAGGCGTGAAGATTAGACTTTAAGTCCCAAGCGCCAATATGATAACGGTTTTGGAGCTAGGGTCAAAGCTAAAGCTTAACCGAATCAAATAAATTTATAACCCTAATCCTCACGACATTTAAGGTGCATTAAGATACCGACATTTTGTAGCTTAGAGGAAGTAGGGGTCGAACCCACAGGGAGGGGATGAGTTTATGGAATTAGTGTAAACGTGTGTGAAGTAGTGAAAGTATAAACAAAGAAGGAAAATAACCTAAACTATGCTAATACTACAAAATAAAGAAAAGAACAAAAACAAGGAAGAAATGCATCTAGGATAAAGGAATCATGCAATAAAGTGTACCCTTGGAGTATTGGTTTTCCCTAACGGTAGTGTTTTATGTGATTTACAAGAACGAGTTAACGAATTAAGATTGTGACAACATAAATCAAGTTCCACTTTTATGGCGGAAGCTAGAACCTAATAACGTTGACACCTACGGGAAATTGACCTCCTAGCTAATCCCCCCTTTATGGCGGAGGCAAGGATTTGCCAATAGGTCAACCAAGAGCCCGATGTCCCCCAAGCTTATCACACTCTAGCTCGGCTCCTCCTTTATGGCGGAGGCAAGAGCCTAACCAAGTCACTCTTACGGATGTCACTCCCTAACCTATTCCTTCCTTTATGGCGGAGGCAAGGTCTAAGTCGGTTCGTGGCACCCGAATTCACCAATCCCTAACATCGGTCTCTCAATGTCCTAACCGATTCCCCCTTTATGGCGGAGGCAAGAAAAGGCTAGAACACCACCACTAATCTACTATCCACATACTAATCTACCCTAGGCATTACTAGTATGGAATTTTAGACTAGCTTGTAGTTCCTAATTCTCCATTATCCACAACATAAATACACATAAAAGCATAACAATTCAACAACCAATAACCATACTCCAAGGGTACAAGCAAATTAGCACATCAAGGCAAATAAGAACATCACAACAATGAATTAAAGCAATGGAATTAAAGAAAGAAATACAAAGAGTAGTACTCTCCTTTGATGTTCTAAGCCAAAGCTCCAAGCTTCCACAATCAAAACAAGTCCTTAGAGCCAATTGACTTTACATGAATTCCCTCTCCTCTTGATGCTATTTACACCAAGAACACACACTAGTTGTGTGTTCTTGTGGAGAAGATAGAGAGCAAAGATTACAAAACAAACTAAAACTAACAAAATCTAACTACAAAGCTAACAAGGAAAAAATGGTCTCTTCTCTTCTCCTTCTTCCTCCTTGGCTGCAGCATTTCATCATATATGGGATGGATTAGGGCTGAAAAAGTGTGTGCCAGACGTCCCCAAAATGCCCTTGAAGTCTTCTCAAAATGGAGGACAAAACAGTCAACATTCAGCCCTTCGCGACCACCTGCGGCGCGCCGGAAAACTCTCCGGTGCTCCGCAGCTCTCCGGCGCACCACACAGAACTCTCTCCGGCGCGCCGGAGAGGTCTGGAAGTTTTGGAAATTTAATTCAACAATTTTCGGCGCGCCGCAGAAGTTCTCTTCGGCGCGCCTTTCGTTTGGGAGCCGGTTTTCTCTATGATCCATAACGAAATTGGAAAAACCCAAAACATGAAAGTTGTAGCTCGTCCTCTTAGATTTCCAATGGCACCTGAATCATTCCATTTGGATGTAAATTGAGCGAGATATGACCAAAATACTAAACCCTGGCAGATTCAGCATTTGTTCACATCCGCCTCAGCTCTCTGAAATGCGCTCTTTTCATCGTTTTTTTGCTCCGTTGCTCCTCTCACGCCATAATGTCCTACAAATACATTAAAAACACGTAAAAACGACATAAAGCACGTTACAAGGACGTTCAATAGTTAAGTAAAACGAATCCAAGAAGGTGAAAAATATCACCTTATCAAACCCTCCACACTTAAACCTTGCTCTTCCTCGAGCAACAAAACAAAACACATATATGCTCGTTATACAACAAAGAATGAAGGATTGGCAAATTTACTTTACTCAACAATGTGTCTAATCATTTAAAGCATTTGATAAGTGTATATGTACATGCCTCATAGCTTACTCGACTAAAATGACAAGTAATCACTCCATGTATCCACAAGAGTCATCAAAGTTCCTTTTTGTACACATTTAACACGTTGAGTACATTGTGTGTGTGTGTGTAATGGGTACCACTTGGATCTTGACTTATTCATGTCCGTGCCATAGGTAAGAGATCCGACAACTAAGCTTCGTTTTACTCTTTTCCTTACAATCACCTCTTTGACAATTATGTAGATGCTAAGAAGTTTACAAGATCATTGGGACTTTTATTCTTATTACAACATATGCCAAAGGTTTTATGGCTTTTTATACCCATATTCCACCTCATATGAGTTCTCCTCCAACCTTTTGGTTATTAAAGAAACGGTCTCACATTGGAGGGGAACTTATTCATAACAAAGTATAGGAAATACATAATTTAACAAATATACAAAACACCTAACTTAAACAAATGCCAAGGGTTTTGTGGCTATTTTTTCCCATTCCATCTCATATGAATTCTCCTTCTACCTTTTCGGTTAGTGAAGGAGCGGTCTCACATTGGAGAGGAATTTATTCATTGCAAACAACATAATATTAAAAACAACACATAATGCCCATTTCATTTCTTGAAACTTCAAAGTATATACACATGTCTTTTAGGGAAAGTTAGTCCAAAAGCTAAACTAACAAAGTGCCAAGGTACTCCGACCTATCTTATTAACCAAACTTGTCAATCTCTATGAGTTCCCCACTTGTGCTTATTAACAATAAACTCAAAATGTCAAACTTTCCATCAAGGACCCGACTTTCCTTATGTAACATGTTATTTTCCTAATCACAAGTCGAGTTCTAAAATACAACAATTCACATCATTGGCTACACAACACTTATCTCATATAATTTAGATTAGACACATTTTCTCATTTTGGTTGCCAACACCAAAACTTAAACACAAAACACAAATACACAATATATATAATCACTAACATCCATAAATGTTCACAAAGTCACAAAAATGAAAATTTTCACAAGACTCACAATAACATGACAACTAACATTTAACACAACACTTATGGACATTATGGAATCCCAAAATAGCAACAATGGATTTCCTATCCAAGAGCTTCAAGCCTTAACACAAGGGACTTCCAAAATATCAAAACACACAAGAAATTCTCAATGTGCAATCAAGAGGATATAAGAATCAACCAAAAATCACATCTAAACAAGAACAACAACTAAAGATTCAAGTTTAAACATCCACAAGTCACAAAATATTCATTGAAGCACAATTTCAAACATCTTCACCAATATCATCCCCTCCACACTTAAAATATGCATTATTTTCAAAAGGTGAGAGAGGGATGAGAAAACACCCATTGAACATGCATTGCTTTGTATCTCCAAGGCGTATGTATTATGACCATCTCTCCATTTGTGCATGTGAAATGTGAACTTGGCCATTGTGAAGATGTCTCTCCTTTTTGTTTCCTTATGGATGAAAAACCTGAGAAAAATATAAAAGAAAGAAAACAAGTAAACTAATTCTATGTATGAGTTCAAGAAGAAAACATTTTAAACAATTAAGCTCCTACACATAATCACTCAAACATAATCACTCTTTGGCATGCATGAGAAGTGGTACATTGTGCTCATGTGAGTGCTCTTGTGCTAGATGTGCATCACAATCATGTTGAAATCCTAATCTCATTCATTAAGCTCATGTGCACTTGAGTCCTAAAGAATTCATGCTAGGAAAACCATGAATGTGCCATAATCCACATATATGAAAATTGCACACATCAAGCTTTTGAAGCCTCTCAACATATGCTAACTCATGCAATTTAACATTGAAAATCATGAAGTGATTTAGAGTGAAAAGTGTGTTTGTGTGCCATTGATATGAGAGTGAAAAATAAGAAAAAAAATTAAGCAAGTGTAGTGAGAATATGCATCCCCCCTCCACACTTAGCTCTTTTTATCATTTATGCACATTTTTCATTCTCTCATATCCATTCTTTTCACATTTATTGTTTTCTTTGAACTTCATGCAAGAAAAACAAACCTAACTACTCTAAAAACACAAAAGAAACACGAAAAACAACATGTAAATAAAAATAAAAAGCAAATGGCAAGAAATGTAGTTCTAGGTTTATTTAGTCCCTAGCTAGACTTTATTCTTGTGGCTATTTCCTCAAGATTCGGAATAGCCATCTCGGTACCAAAAGAATGCTCTCTCAACGGCACTCCTTTGACGTTGGTAGGGCGTCCTTTGGCACCCTTTGAGGAGGTGCTTGAGCTCATGTTCTTGGAGAGCAACGTCAACAAATTCAACTTTGTACCACTCTTGCTCCCCCATTGTAGGCTCCTCCTCTCCTTCTTCCGCTAAGATTGTTGGGAACTCCAATGGATTCTCAATATCCTTCAAGAGAGTCTCCACTTCCACCATGCTTGACCTACAAGACTCAACCAATGGCTTTGCATCCATAGTCTCAATACACTCATTAGAAAGTTCATGTATGGATGCATCAACAAAGCAATTCTCCACTATATTAGCTATTTCATGAAAAATATACATATCTTCTTTATCTAAGCTAATATAGGGATCATTTCTAGGCACTTCCTCATTTTCAACATATTGAACATCATTATCGTCTAGTGAGGATGCCTTATTGCACGTCGATCTAATGACATCAACCATATTATTTAAATCATAAAAATCCATGTATGATGTCAAAATAACACAAGATTGCACTATGTTAGCTATTTCTTGACAAATTAACAAATCATCTTCACATAAGCCAACATATGAATCTATGTGCAATATTTCTTCATTTATAAGACAATTAACTTTGAACTCATTTGACAAGGGTTCACTATTAATGCATGACTCAAACTTATCCACAATACAAGGAATTTCAACACTCTTAGGATCCTTTGTACTAGCACAACAATCATCATTGATTTCAAAATGATTATCCATAAGAGTTGTGAAATTATCATTAAATGAATCACATTGTGGAAAATAAGAGAGAGTTTGAGGGGATTGGTCAAGTTGTACCTCACTTTGGCCCATAAATGCATTAAATGTATACCCTTGGGGACTATGGTGAATAGCTTGAGTTAATTGTCTCAATTGCATCTCCAACTTATTCATTGAAGCTTCATGCTCTCTCAAAGTATCTTCTTGAGCCTCCAAAGTGTCCTCTTGTTTCTCAAGGGTTGTTTCCAATTGAGCACAAAATCTCTCGTTCCCTTGAATTTCTTTGTCGGCCTTCTCCATTAGTTCATAGAGCATATCCTCCAATGATTGTGTTCTTTCTTGCACGGGATGCAACTCATTGCTTTGTTTTTGGTTTGACCAATTCTCTTCGTAGCTTGGTCGATATTCTCTTCGTAGCTTGTATATCATTTACCAAGTTGGTCACATTGGCCACTTGAGCCTCAAGCATAGAATATCTATTGTTAAGCTCATTATCATACAAGCATGAAGTGGTGAAACATCTTGAAGGTTCTCTTTGCACACATTCATTAGTGTCCCAAAAATCTAGGGAAAAAGGATTTCCAAATATGCTAGGTGTTGGTCTAATGTCATCCACCCCATTTGGTGGGTCAATATGATAAGAATCAAGAAAGTCTCCAAACAACCTAGGCATATTTGTACAAACTAAACTTTAAAATGAAAAATAACAAAAACAACACAAACAATAAAAACATAAAAAGAAGTTATTTACAACTACCAAACACACAAAACACAAATCCTAAAACCAATTGCCTCCCCGGAAATGGCACCAATTTGATAGGCGTGAAGATTAGACTTTAAGTCCCAAGCGCCAATATGATAACGGTTTTGGAGCTAGGGTCAAAGCTAAAGCTTAACCGAATCAAATAAATTTATAACCCTAATCCTCACGACATTTAAGGTGCATTAAGATACCGACGTTTTGTAGCTTAGAGGAAGTAGGGGTCAAACCCACAGGGAGGGGATGAGTTTATGGAATTAGTGTAAACGTGTGTGAAGTAGTGAAAGTATAAACAAAGAAGGAAAATAACCTAAACTATGCTAATACTACAAAATAAAGAAAAGAACAAAAACAAGGAAGAAATGCATCTAGGATAAAGGAATCATGCAATAAAGTGTACCCTTGGAGTATTGGTTTTCCCTAACGGTAGTGTTTTATGTGATTTACAAGAACGAGTTAACGAATTAAGATTGTGACAACATAAATCAAGTTCCACTTTTATGGCGGAAGCTACGAACCTAATAACGTTGACACCTACGGGAAATTGACCCTCCTAGCTATCCCCCCTTTATGGCGGAGGCAAGGATTTGCCAATAGGTCAACCAAAGCCCGATGTCCCCAAGCTTATCACACTCTAGCTCGGCTCCTCCTTATGGCGGAGGCAAGAGCCTAACCAAGTCACTCTTACGGATTGTCACTCCCTAACCTATTCCTTCCTTTATGGCGGAGGCAAGGTCTAAGTCGGTTCGTGGCACCCCGAATTCACCAATCCCTAACATCGGTCTCTCAATGTCCTAACCGATTCCCCCCTTATGGCGGAGGCAAGAAAAGGCTAGAACACCACCACTAATCTACTATCCACATACTAATCTACCCTAGGCATTACTAGTATGGAATTTTAGACTAGCTTGTAGTTCCTAATTCTCCCATTATCCACAACATAAATACACATAAAAGCATAACAATTCAACAACCAATAACCATACTCCAAGGGTACAAGCAAATTAGCACATCAAGGCAAATAAGAAACATCACAACAATGAATTTAAAGCAATGGAATTAAAAGAAAGAAATACCAAAGAGTAGTACTCTCCTTTGATGTTCTAAAGCCAAAGCTCCAAGCTTCCACAATCAAAACAAGTCCTTAGAGCCAATTGACTTTACATGAATTCCCTCTCCTCTTGATGCTATTTACACCAAGAACACACACTAGTTGTGTGTCTTGGTGGAGAAGATAGAGAGCCAAGATTACAAAACAAACTAAAACTAACAAAATCTAACTACAAAGCTAACAAGGAAAAAATGGTCTCTTCTCTTCTCCTTCTTCCTCCTTGGCTGCAGCATTTCATCATATATGGGATGGATTAGGGCTGAAAAAGTGTGTGCCAGACGTCCCCAAAATGCCCTTGAAGTCTTCTCAAAATGGAGGACAAAACAGTCAACATTCAGCCCTTCGCGACCACCAGCGGAGCGCCGAAAAACTCTCCGGCGCGCCGCAGCTCTCCGGTGCGCCGCACAGAACTCTCTCCGGTGCGCCGGAGAGGTCTGGAAGTTTTGGAAATTTAATTCACCAATTTTCGGCGCGCCGCAGAAGTTCTCTTCGGCGCGTCTTTTGTTTGGGAGCCGGTTTTCTCTATGATCCATAATGAATTTGGAAAAACCCAAAACATGAAATTGTAATTCGTCCTCTTAGCTTTCCAATGGCACCTGAATCATTCCATTTGGATGTAAATTGAGCGAGATATGACCAAAATACTAAACCCTGGCAGATTTCTTTAGCATTTGTTCACATCCGCCTCAGCTCTCTGAAATGCGCTCTTTTCATCGTTCTTTTGCTCCGTTGCTCCTCTCACGCCATAATGTCCTACAAATACATTAAAAACACGTAAAAACGACATAAAGCACGTTCAATAGTTAAGTAAAACGAATCCAAGAAGGTGAAAAATATCACCTTATCATGGAGGTTTGGTGAAAATTTCAAATTTCACTTTTTTTGATAAAATCAATAGAATCCATGTCCACAATCCGAATGGGTGCAAAAAACGGAACGAAAAAAAGCAAAAAACAATGCGTTTTAAGATTTTTGCAAATTCGGTTAAAATACGTGTGTTATATAACCCATGAAAATTAGAGGTTTGGTGAAACTTTTAAATTTTACTTTTTTTGACAATATTCACTAGTATGCATGTTTACAATTCGAATGGGTGCAAAAAACGGAAAGAAAAAAGTCAAAATCAACGAGTTTTTAGATTTTGTCATTTTCGGTTAAAATTCGTGTGTTATAACCCATGAGAAATGGAGGTTTGGTGAAAATTTTAAATTTCACATTTTCTTGACAATACTCACTAGAATACATGTTCAAAATCCGAATGGGTGCAAAAAACGGAACGAAAAATGTGAAAAACAATGTGTTTTTAGATTTTGGCAATTTCGGTTAAAATACGTGTGTTATAACCCATGAAAATTGGAGATTTGGTAAAAAATTTTAAATTTCACTTTTTTGACATTATTCACTAGAACGCATATTCACAATTGGAATAGGTGCAAAAAATAGTATGAAAAAGTCAAAATCAACGCGTTTTTAGATTTTTCCCATTTCGATTAAAATTCGTGTGTTATAACCCATGAAAAATGGAGGTTTGGTGAAAATTTTAAATTTCACTTAATTTGACAATATTCAATAGAATCCATGTCCACAATCCGAATGGCTGCAGGAAACGGAGCGAAAAAAAGGAGAAAACAATGCGTTTTTTGATTTTGGCAATTTCGGTTTAAATACGTGTGTTTTAACCCATGAAAATTGGAGGTTTGGTGAAAATTTTAAATTTCACTTTTTTTGACAATATTCACTAGTATGCATGTTTACAATTCGAATGGGTGTAAAAAACGGAAAGAAAAAAGTCAAAATCAACGAGTTTTTAGATTTTGTCATTTTCGGTTAAAATTCATGTACGGTTCATGAGAAATGGAGGTTTGGTGAAAATTTTAAATTTCACCTTTTTTGACAATATTCACTAGAATGAATGTTTAAAATCCGAATGGGTGCAAAAAATGGTGCGAAAGAAGTCATAATCATTTTGTTTTTGGTGTTTACCGTTTTTTGTTAAAAGACGTGTGTAACCAACGTAAAATGGAGGTTTGGTGAATATTTAAAATTTCACTTTTTTTGACAATATTCACTAGAATGCATGGTCACCATCTGAATGGGTGCAAAAAAACGGGTGGAAAGAAGTCATAATCAACTTGTTTTTGGAGTTTTCCGTTTTTTGTTAAAATACGTGTATTATAACCAACGAAAAATGGAGGTTTGGTGAATATTTAAAATTTCATTTTTTTTAAAATACTTTTGGAATGCATGTTCACAATCGGGGTGGGTGCAAAAAACGATTCGAAAAGTCAAAATCAACGCTTTTTAGATTTTTCCATTTTCGGTTAAAATACGTGTTATAACCCATTAAAAATGGATGGTTGTTGACAATTTTAAATTTAATTTTTTTACAATATTCGCTAGAATGCATGTTCACAATCGAGTTAGGTGTAAAAAAGGTACGAAAGTGTAAAAATCCACTCGTTTTTGGATTTTTCCATTTTTGATTAAAATACGTGTATTATCACCCATGAAAAATGGAGGTTTGTTAAAAATTTTAAATTTAATTGTTTTAATAATATTCACTAGTATGCATGTTCACAATACTGGAATGAGTGCAAAATAAGGTATGGAAAAAAGTCAAAATCAACGCGTTTTTAAATTTTTCCTATTTCGATTAAAATTTGTGTGTTATAACCCATGAAAATGGAGGTTTGCTGAAAATTTTAAATTTCACTTTTTTTGGCAATATTCACGAGAATGCATATTCACAATCCGAATGGGCGCAAAAAATGGAACGAAAAAAGTAGAAAACAATGCGTTTTTAGATTTTTGCAATTTCGGTTAAAATACGTGTGTTATAATTCATAAAAATTGGAGGTTTGATAAAAATTTTAAATTTAAGTTTTTTTGACATTATTCACTAGAATGCATGTTCACAATTGGAATGGGTGCAAAAACGGTATGAAAAAAAAAGTCAAAATCAACGCATTTTTAGATTTTATCCATTTCAATTAAAATTCCTGTGTTATAACTCATGAAAAATGGAGGTTTGTTGAAAATTTTAAATTTCACATTTTCTGATAATATTTACTAAAATGCATGTCCACAATCTGAATAGGTGCAGAAAACGGAACGAAAAAAATTCAAAATCAACGCATTGTTAGATTTTACCATTTTTGGATAAAATAAGTGTGTTATAGTCATTTATTCTAATGTAAGGGAGGAGTCCTCCTGTTCACGTATGTTTATGGTGTGGATAAATCCGCCATTGACTTGTTGTAATTTTTGTTTTCCTATCAATAAAAGAGGGAGTGGCGCCCCCCGCTGGGATGATTAGCCAAAAAAAAAAGTTTGTTATAACCCATGAAAAATGGAGGTTTGGTGAAAATTTTAAATTTTAGTTTTTTTGACAATATTCAATAAATTCCATGTCCACAATCCCAATGGGTGCAAAAAACGGAACAAAAAAAGTAGAAAATAATGCATTTTTAGATTTTGGCAATTTCGGTTAAAATACTTGTGTTATAATAACCCATGAAAATTGGAGGTTTGGTGAAAATTTTAAATTTCACTTTTTTGACAATATTCACTAATATGCAGGTTTACAATTCGAATGGGTGCAAAAAACAGAATGAAAAAAGTCAAAATCAATGAGTTTTTTAGATTTTGTCATTTTCGATTAAAATTCGTGTGTTATAACCATGAGAAATCGAGGTTTGGTGAAAATTTTAAATTTCACTTTTTTTGACAATATTCACTAGAATGCATGTTCAAAATCCGAATGGGTGCAAAAAACGAAACGAATAAAGTAGAAAACAATGCAGTTTTAGATTTTTGCAATTTCGGTTAAAATACGTGTGTTATAACCCATGAAAATTAGAGGTTTGGTGAAACTTTCAAATTTCACTTTTTTGACATTATTTATTAGAATGCATGTTCACAATTGGAATGGGTGCAAAAAACGGTATGAAAAAAATTCAAAATCATCACGTTTTTAGATTTTGCCCATTTCGATTAAAATTCATGTGTTATAACCCATGAAAAATATAGGTTTGGTGAAAATTTTAAATTTCACTTTTTCTGACAATATTCACTAGAATGTTTGTCCACAATTTGAATGGGTGCAAAAACAGAACGAAAAAAATTCAAAATCAAGTCGTTTTTAGATTTTGCCATTTTTGGATAAAATACGTGTGTTATAACCCGTGAAAAATGGAGGTTTGGTTGAAAATTTTAAATTTCACTTTTTTGACAATATTCAATAGAATCCATGTCCACAATCTGAATAGGTGGAAAAAACGGAATGAAAAAGTAGAAAACAACGTATTTTTAGGTTTTGGCAATTTCGATTAAAATATGTGTGTTATAACTCATGAAATTGGAGGTTTGGTGAAAATTTTAAATTTCACTTTTTTTGACAATATTCACTAGTACGCATGTTTACAATTTGAATGGGTGCAAAAAAGGGGAAGAAAATGTCAAAATCAATGAGTTTTTAGATTTTGTCATTTCGGTTAAAGTTCTTGTGTTATAACCCATGAGAAATGGAGGTTTGGTGAAAATTTTAAATTTCACCTTTTTTGACAATATTCACTAGTACGCATGTTTACAATTTGAATGGGTGCAAAAAAGGGGAAGAAAATGTCAAAATCAATGAGTTTTTAGATTTTGTCATTTCGGTTAAAGTTCTTGTGTTATAACCCATGAGAAATGGAGGTTTGGTGAAAATTTAAAATTTCACCTTTTTTGACAATATTCATAGAATGCATGTTCAAAATCCGAATGGGTGCAAAAAACGGAACGAAAAAAAGTAGAAAACAATGCATTTTTAGATTTTGGCAATTTCGGTTAAAAGACGTGTGTTATAACCAATGAAAATTAGAGGTTTGGTGAAAATTTTAAAATTTAATTTTTTGACAATATTCACTAGTATGCATGTTTACAATTCGAATGCGTGCAAAAAACAAAAAGAAAAAGTCAAAATCAACGTGTTTTTAGAATTTGTCATTTCGGTTTCAATTCGTGTGTTATAACCCATGAGAAATGGAGGTTTGGTGAAAATTTTAAATTTCACATTTTTTTGACAATATTCACTTGAATGCTTGTTCAAAATCCGAATGGGTGCAAAAAATGGAACAAAAAAAGTAGAAAATAATGCGTTTTTAGATTTAGGCAATTTCGGTTAAAATATGTGTGTTTTAACCCATGAAAATTGAAGGTTTGGTAAATATTTTAAGTTTCACTTTTTTTGACATTATTTACTAGAATGCATGTTCACAATCCGAACGGGTGCAAAAAAACGGTGCGAAAGAAGTCATAATCAACTTGTTTTTGGTGTTTTACATTTTTTGTTAAAAGACGTGTGTTATAACCAATGAAAAATAGAGGTTTGTTAAATATTTAAAATTTGCCTTTTTTGACAATATTCACTAGAATGCATGTTCACAATCCGAATGGGTGCAAAAAAATGGTGTGAAAGAAGTCATAATGAACTTGTTTTTGGTGTTTTCCGTTTTTTGTTAAAGTACGTGTGTTATAACCCAATGAATAATGAAGGTTTGGTGAATATTTTAAATTTCACTTTTTTAAAAAAATACTTCTAGAATGCATGTTCACAATCGGGGTGGGTATATAAAATGGTTCAAAAAGTCAAAATTAACGCGTTTTTAGATTTTTCCATTTTCGATTAAAATACATGTTATAACCCAATAAAAACGGAGGGTTGGTTGATAAGTCGGGTATATACCGACTTATATGTGATAAATCCTTGAGCTTTTGTGTGGATATAGAGTGAAAACCTTACATGTTGTGTGATTTATGGGCAAAATAAGTAAGAATGGATATTTGAAGAGATTGTGAAGAAGTGTTGAAAATGTTGTATAAATGATGTGAAGCATGCATGTATTTGATTGAATACACATTTTGACAAAACTGTTCTCGCTACTTTCAAGCACACACAAAAGTCCCAACACTTCACACCAACAATACACACATCAAACACACACACCACACACACTAGTCAAACACATGAAGCACACATGGACGGACGCACAACACACCTGCACACACAAGTTGTGCGCACAACAAACGCACACACACATGGGAGGGGGCACTAGGCCCTCGCCCTTGCACAAAACACACAAGGTGCGGGCGCACTAGGTGCCTGAACCACCACCGCACCCACACATGGGCGCGGGCCTAGTGCCCCCGCCCTTGCACTCACCTATAAGGTGCGGGTGCACTAGGCACCCGTACCACACTAACACACACACACGGTAGTGCGCCTGCACCACACACGCACACATGTTGGGGCAGGATCCTAGTGCCCTCGCCCCATCTTGCACACACTGCTGGCCCTGCCCAAATTACACACTACTTATCACACTCGCACCCACTCATGCCCACTCTTGCATATTCACTCACTTGCACATACACGCACTACATTTACATACTTGCACGTTCTCTCACTCATGACCTACACTTCATAGCACTCACATTCGCACAGCTGCATGAGTATAAGACATAGCACTTAACGCACTATACTGAAATCACATGCACAACTGTTATGTAGGTCACCAAGTGTTTCATGAATTGCATTCTTCATGATTAAGAAATCAAGGTTGACCACTTGACACAAGATGAACTCACCTCATTTGCTGATCTTATTTTACAGGACACATGGCATAAATCTGAGTGGACAAAAAGGCATACAACCTCTATGATTCTGACACTTCAGACGAAGAAGAGTATAAAGATAAAAAGAAAGGCACAAATAGAGCAACGATCACAGAAAAGAGATATGAGAGCTTGATCAGGAAGAAAAGAGAGAGAACAGAAAGAGACAGGGAAAAAGAAGAGAAACCCAGACAAGTACAAAGAACGAGAAATCTAGGGTTAAGACTGGAGACAATTGACAAAAGGAGCAATATCCATATCACAGAATACATCTTAATTGTAACCCTTGTAATTGTTTTAACCCCAGATCATCCTAACATGTCTGATTCTGGGATTTCAATTCTATTATCTAAGTCGATCACAAAGATGACCGGCTAAATTCTAAGTATTGTCTTGAGAATTCAATATATGTAGATATTTTGAATGGTTGAGACATCTTAATTACATTTGAATTATGTTCGTATGTGTTCGCTAATTACTGATTGTGAATTTCAACTTGCTTGAATTGTAACAACGAGATCTAGAGTTGGTTTGTGGTGATCATTGAAATTAACTTTGATCCAAGTAACATGAATTGAACTTGACATGATTTAATGATGAGGACCTTCTATACATGAGTTTCTAGTTCTGATTTAATTGTTGATTTCATGTGTTCGGTGCCCACTGACACTTGATATCAGATCTGTAGAAAAGGACTTAGGATTGTGCTTATAGGATACTCTGAACACACGAACTGATTAGCTGCTCTGCCAAAGTAGTGAACTAGGAGGTCATTGACAATATTCGCTAGAATGCATGTCCATAATTTGAATGGGTGCAAAAAATGGAACGAAAAAAATTCAAAATCAACCCGTTTTTAGATTTTGCCATTTTTGGATAAAATACGTGTGTTATAACCCTTGAAAAATGGAGGTTTGGTGAAAATTTTAAATTTTGCTTTTTCTGACAATATTCAATAGAATCCATTACCACAATCCGAATGGGTGTAAAAAATGGAACGAAAAAAGTAGAAAACAATGCGTTTTTAGATTTTGGCAATTTCGGTTAAAATACGTGTGAACCCATGAAAATTGGAGGTTTGTTGAAAATTTTAAATTTCACTTTTTTGACAATTTTCACTAGTAAACCTGGACTACATTATCCATGATGTAAGTAGTAGGTTCAATTACTGCAGAAAGAACTCTAGGAAGCCAAGACAAATGGTAAATGTGGAACCTTGCTAGACATATACTTCGACACTTTATTTGGACAGGAGACTAGAGAAGTTCTACTCTAGAGGCCTCGAGTAGATCTTCTCTTATCATCCTTGTATTATTTCAATTAAAAATCATGTAATAGAGTAGTACTCCAAATGTACTGCTTTTACTTTGTAACGGTGTGGTTGGGTATATCCAACACCGTATTTTTCCCAATATATATACAGACAGTTCCATAAAAAAATACAATATTCATTAGAATGCATATTTACAATTCGAATGGGTGAAAAAAAGAGAAGAAAAAAGTCAAAATCAACGAGTTTTAGATTTTGTAATTTTCGGTTAAAATTCGTGTATTATAACCCATGAGAAATGGAGGTTTGGTGAAAATTTTAAATTTCACCTTTTTTACACTATTCACTAGAATACATGTTCAAAATCGGAATGGGTGCAAAAAAACGGAACGAAAAAAGTAGAAAACAATGTGTTTTTAGATTTTGGCAATTTTGGTTAAAATAAGTGTGTTATAACCCATGAAAATTGGAGGTTTGGTGAAAATTTTAAATTTCACTTTTTTGGACATTATTCACTAAAATGCATGTTCACAATTGGAATGGGTGCAAAAAACGGTATGAAAAAAGTCAAAATCAACGCATTTTTAGATTTTGCCCATTTCATTAAAAATTCGTGTGTTATAACCCATGAAAAATGGAGGTTTAGTGAAAATTTTAAATTTCACTTTTTCTGACAATATTCGCTAAAATGCATGTCCACAATTTGAAAGGGTGCAGAAAATGGAACAAAAAAATTCAAAATCAACGCGTTTTTAGATTTTGCATTTTTGGATAAAATACGTATGTTATAACCCATGAAAAATGGAGGTTTGGTAAAAATTTTAAATATCGCTTTTTTGACAATATTCAATAGAATCCATGTCCACAATCCGAATGGGTGCAAAAAACGGAACGAAAAAAGTAGAAAACAATGGGTTTTTAGATTTTGGCAATTTCGGTTAAAATACGTGTGTTATAACCCATGAAAATTGGAAATTTGGTGAAAATTTTAAATTTCACTTTTTTTTACAATAATCATTACTATGCATGTTTTTGGTCTTGTAAAGCATTCATGTATTTGATAATTATTCTTGTGCTTGGTGAGATAGTTTGGTCTTGCCGCTCAATTGCTCCTTTTTTCTTGGTCGATTTCTTGGAGCTTTGCTAACAAGGTTCAGATTATTAGAGCTCCTCACACCTTTGCTGCCCAATTTCTTAGAGTAGGACTTTAAATTTAGAGGCAAATAGAGCATATCTACTAATCCAAGTAGATTATCTCTATTCTCCTTTCATATTTTGAGATAAATCTTTCATGTAATTGAGTAGTACTCCAAATTTATTACATTTGCTTTGTAACAGTGTGGACGAGTAGAGCCAACACTGTATTTTGTTTTGTTCTATCTATGTATCTATCTACTTTTGAGAAAAACAATCATTACTATGTATGTTTACAATTTGAATGGGTGCAAAAAACGAGATGAAAAAAGTCAAAATCAACGAGTTTTTAGATTTTGTCATTTTTATTAAAAATCGTGTGTTATAACCCATGAAAAATGGAAGGTTTGGTGAAAAATTTTAATTTCACCTTTTTTTTACAATATTCACTAGAATGCATGTTTAAAATCCGAATGGGTGCAAAAAATGGAACGAAAAAAAGTAGAAAACAATGCGTTTTTAGAATTTTGCAATTTCAGTTAAAATACGTGTGTTTATAACCCATGAAAATTGGAGGTTAGGTGAAAATTTTAAATTTCACTTATTTTTAGATTATTCACTAGAATGCATGTTCACAATTGGAATTGGTGCAAAAAATGGTATGAAAAAAGTCAAAATCAATGCGTTTTTAGATTTTGCCCATTTCGATTAAAATTTGTGTGTTATAACCTATGAAAAATGGAGGTTTGATGAAAAATTTAAATTTCACTTTTTCTGACAATATTCACTAGGATGTATGTCCACAATTTGAATGGGTGCAGAAAACGAAACAAAAAAAATTGAAAATCTACGCGTTTTTAGATTTTGCCTTTTTTGGATAAAATACATATGTTATAACCCATGAAATATTGGAGGTTTGGTGCAAATTTTAAATTTCACTTTTGTTGACAATGTTCACTAGTATGCATGTCCACAATCTGAATGGGTGCAGCAAACGGAACGAAAAAAAGTCAAACTCAACGAGTTTTTGGATTTTGTAATTTTCGGTTAAAATTCGTGTGTTATAACCCCATGAAAAATGGAGGTTTGGTGAAAGTTTTAAATTTGACCTTTTTTTGACAATATTCACTAGAATGCATGATCACAATCTGAATGGGTGCAAAAAAAGGTGCGAAAGAAGTCATAATCAACTTTTTTTGGTGTTTACCGTTTTTGGTTAAAAGGCGTGTGTTATAACGAATTAAAAATGGAGATTTGGTGAAAATTTAAAATTTTTCTTTTTTTTTAAAATACTACTAGAATGCACGTTCACATTTGGGGTGCGTGCAAAACAAGGTTCGAAAAGTCAAAATCAACGCGTTTTTAGATTTTTCCATTTTTGGTTAAAAACGTGTTGTAAACCATTAAATAGGAAGGGTTGGTGAAAATTTTAAATTTAACTTTTTTTCACAATATTTGCTAGAATGAATGTTCACAATCAAGTTAAGTGCAAAAAAGGGTACGAAAATTTAAAAATCCACTCGTTTTTTTTATTTTTCCATTTTTGGTTAAAACACATGTGCTATCACCCATGAAAAATGGAGGTTTGGTAAAATTTTATATTTTAATTGTTTTAACAATATTCACTAGTATGCATGTTCACAATTGGAATGAGTGCAAAAAACGGTATAAAAAAAGTCAAAATCAGCGCGTTTTTAGATTTTGCCAATTTCGGTAAAAATTTGTGTGTTATATCCCATGAAAAATGGAGGTTTGGTAAAAAATTTAGATTTCACTTTTTCTAACAATATTCACTAGAATGCATGTCCACAATTCGAATGGGTGCAGAAAATGGAACGAAAAAATTCAAAATCAAAGCATTATTAGATTTTGCTATTTTCGGATAAAATATGTGTGTTATAACCCATGAAAATAGGATGTTTAGTGAAAATTTTAAATTTCACTTTTTTTGACAATATTCAATAGAATCCATGTCCACAATCCGAGTAGGTGCAAAAACGGAATGAAAAAAGTAGAAAACAATGCATTTTTAGATTTTGGCAATTTCGGTTAAAAAATTTGTGTTATAACCCATGAAAATTTGAGTTTTAATGAAAATTTTAAACCTCACTTTTTTGAAAATATTCACTAGATTGCATGTTCACAATTCGATGGGTGCAAAAAATGGAAAGAAAAAAAAAGTCAAACTCAACGAGTTTTTAGATTTTGTCATTTTTGGTTAAAATTCGTGTGTTATAACCCCATGAAAAATGGAGGTTTAGTAAAAATTTTAAATTTCACATTTTTTTACAATATTTACTAGAATGCATGTTCACAATCTGAATGGGTACAAAAAATGGATAAAAAAAGTAGAAAATAATGCGATTTTAAATTTTGGAAATTTCGATTAAAATACGTGTTATAACCCATGAAAATTGGATGTTTGGTGAAAATTTTAAATTTCACTTTTTTTGACAATATTCTCTAGATTGCTTGTTCATAATTCGAATGATTGCAAAAAACGGAAAGAAAAAAAGTCAAAATCAACGAACTTTTAGATTTTGTTCTTTTTTGTTAAAATTCGTGTGTTTTAACTCATGAAAAATGGAGGTTTGGTAAAATTTTAAATTTCACCCTTTTTTTACAATATTCACTAGAATGCATGTTCACAATCCGAATGGATGCAAAAAGCGGAACGAAAAAAGTAGAAAACAATGCGTTTTTAGATTTTGGCAATTTCGGTTAAAATACGTGTGTTATAACCCATAAAAATTTGAGGTTTGGTGAAATTTTTAAATTTTAACTTTTTTTAACATTATTCACTAGACTGCATGTTCACAATTAAAATGGGTGCAAAACCGGTATGAATAAAATCTAAATCAACACATTTTTAGATTTTGCCCATTTCGATTCAAATTCGTGTGTTATAACCCATGAAAAATGGAGGTTTGGTAAAAATTTTAAATTTCACTTTTTCTGACAATATTCACTAGAATGCATGTCCAAAATCCAAATGGGTGCAGAAAACGAAACCAAAAAATTCAAAATCAATGTTTTTTTAGATTTTGCCATTTTCGGATAAAATACGTGTGTTATAACCCATAAAAAATAGAAGTTTGGTGAAAATTTTAAATTTCACTTTTTCTGGTAATATTCACTAGATTGGATGTCCACAATCTGAATGGGTGCAGAAAACGGAACGAAAAAATTCAAAATCAACGTGTTTTTAGATTTTGCCATTTTTGGATAAAATACGTGTGTTATAACCATGAAAAATGGAGGTTTGGTGAAAATTTTAAATTTAACTCTTTTTGACAATATTCAATGGAATCCATGTCCACAATCCGAATTGGTGCAAAAAACGGAATGAAAAAAGTAGAAAACAACGCGTTTTTAGATTTTGGCAATTTCGTTTAAAATACGTGTGTCATAACCTATGAAAATTGGTGGTTTGGTGAAAATTTTAAATTTCACTTTTTTTGACAATATTCACTAGAATGCATGTTCAAAATTGGAATGGGGGCAAAAAATGGTATGTAAAAAGTCAAAATCAACGTGTTTTTAGATTTTGCCCATTTAAATTAAAATTCGTGTGTTATAACCCATTAAAAATGGAAATTTGGTGAAAATTTTAAATTTCACTTCATTTGTTAATATTCACTAGAATTCATGTCCACAATCTGAATGGGTGTAGAAAACGAAACGAAAAAATTCAAAATCAACGCTTTTTTAGATTTTGCCATTTTTGGATAAAATACGTATGTTATAACCCATGAAAAATGGAGGTTTTGTGAAAATTTTAAATTTCACTTTTTTTTTTACAATATTCAATAGAATCCATGTCCACAATCCGAATGGGTGCAAAAAAGGAACGAAAAAAGTAGTAAACAACGCATTTTTAGATTTTGGCAATTTCGGTTAAAATACGTGTCATGAAAATTGGAGGTTCGGTGAAAATTTTAAATTTCACTTTTTTTGACAATATTCAGTAGTATGCGTGTTCACAATTCGAATGGGTGCAAAAAATAGTTCGAAAAGTCAAAATTAACGAGTTTTTAGATTTTGTCATTTTTGGTTAAAATTCGTGTGTTATAACCCATGAGAAATGGAGATTTGGTAAAAATTTTAAATTTTACCTTTTTTTGACAATATTCACTAGAATGCATATTCACAATACGAATGGATGCAAAAAAACGGTGCGAAAGAAGTCATAATCACTTGTTTTTGGTGTTTACCATTTTTGGTTAAAAGACATGTGTTATAACCTATGAAAAATGGAGATTTGGTGAAAATTTAAATTTTCACTTTTTTAAAAAAAAATACTACTGGAATGCATGTTCACAATCAGGGTAGGTGCAAAAAAAGGTTCGAAAAGTCAAAATCAATGCGTTTTTAAATTTTTCCATTTTCGATTAAAAACCTATTTTAACCCATTAAGAATGGAGGGTTGTTGAAAATTTTAAATTTAACTTTTTTTGACAGTTTTCGCTAGAATGCATGTTCACAATAGAGTTTGGTGCAAAAAAGGGTACGAAAATGTAAAAATCCACTCGTTTTTAGATTTTGCCATTTTCGGTTAAAATACGTGTTTTATCACCCATGACAAATGAAGGTTTGGTGAAAATTATAAATTTTAATTGTTTTAACAATATTCACTAGTATGCATGTTCACAATTGAAATGGGTGCAAAAAACAGTATTAAAAAAAGTCAAAATCAACGCATTTTTAAATTTTTCCCATTTCAGTTAAAATTCGTGTGTTTCCCATGAAAAATAGAGGTTTGTTGAAAATTTTAAATTTTAATTTTTTGAAAATATTTAATAGAATGCATGTCCACAATCCGAATGGGTGTAGAAAACGGAACGAAAAAATTCAAAATCAACACATTTTTAGATTTTGCCATTTTCGAATAAAATATGTGTGTTATAACCCATGAAAAATGGAGGTTTTGTGAAAGTTTTAAATTTCACTTTTTTTTACAATATTCATTAGAATTCATGTCCACAATCCAAATGTGTGCAAAAAATGGAACGAAAAAAGTAGAAAACAATGCTTTTTTAGATTTTGGCAATTTCGGTTAAAATGTCAAAGTGCACTTGATGCTTGATGAGTGATATGTGCGCAAGCTTTTGATGAATACGCCGAGAGCTTAGTACGAGTGTATGCGTGAATGGCTGAGGGTGTGTGTGGTGTGTGCGATATTCTTGTGTGCGTGAAGTGCTAAGTGTGCGCGAGGTGCCATGCAGTGAGTGCTAAGAGGTGAAGTGCATAAACGTTTCGCGCGCGAGGTTGTGCGATGTGCGCCCGAGGAGTGTACGCTGTGTGCGGTAAGTGTGATGAGTGTTGTGTGTGCGTGGCCAGGAGTGTTGCGCAAGGTGTGTGCAGTTGATACGATGTAAGTAGTGTATAGTGAGTGGAGGGTTGTGCGAGGTGAGTGGGGCGGGCGCACGGTGTACCGGCCCATGTGTGAGTTCATGACCGTGCTCCTGCATCAATGTGTGTGCGTGAATGTGCGTCCGCACCTTGTGTGCGTGTCTAGGGGCAGACACACAATGCGTTCACCCCAATGTGTGTGCGTGGTGTGCGTCCGCACACCTTATGCCAGTGTGAGGGCGGATGCACGGAGCGTCCGCCTATGTGTGCGTACGTGCATGGGCGAGAGCACGGTGCGCTTGCCCGTGTTGTGTGTGCATGTGTGGGTGGACGCACTTGTGTGTGTCTGTGGTGTTTGGGTGTTGTGCTCGAGTGTTACGTGTGCTGTTGAAACTTACGTGCTTGCGAGTTATCCGTGTGTGCTATAATTTTGTGAGTACGTTTGTGTCAACATATGCACTGTAATCAAAACAAGCAACATATGATAGCATTCATGAACTAATGTTTACACATTTTTCACAAACTCCACTACTATTACTCGTTTCAAGACTTAATGGAAAAAACAAATATCAAGTAAGAAAGCACATCTTTATGCTCACAAAAGATCAAGGATTCACATTATATAAGTCAGTATATAACAGACTTATCAGTGCAAAAAACAGAAAGAAAAAAAGTCAAAACTCAACGAGTTTTTAGATTTTGTCACTTTCGATTAAAATTCGTGTGTTATAACCCATGAAAAATGGAGGTTTGGTGAAAATTTTAAATTTCACTTTGTTTTGAAAATATTCGCTAAAATTCTTGTCCTCAATCAGAATGGGTGCAAAAATCTGAACGAAAAATGTCATAATCAAACCGTTTTTAGATTTTGGCATTTTCGGTTAAAATACGTGTGTTTATAACCCATGAATAATGGAGGTTCTGTGAAATTTTTACATTTCACTTTTTTTTACAATATTCACTAGTATGCATGTTCACAATTTGAATGAGTGCAAAAAATGGTACGAAAAAAGTCAAAATCAACAAGTTTTTAGATTTTGTCATTTTCGGTTAAAATTCGCATGTTATAACCCATGAAAAATGTAGGTTTGGTGAAAATTTTAAAAATCACTTTTTTTACAATATTCACTAGAATGCATGTTCACAATTCGAATGGGTGCAAAAAACGAAAAGAAAAAGTCAAAATTAACGAGTTTTTAGATTTTGTCATTTTAGGTTAAAATTCGTGTGTTTTAACCCATGAAAAATGGAGGTTTGGTGAAAATTTTAAATTTCATATTTTTTAACAATATTCACTAGAATGCATGTTCACAATCTAAATAGATTCAAAAAACGGTGCAAAGAAGTCATAATCAACTTGTTTTTGGTATTTACCATTTTTGGTTGAAAGAGGTGTGTTATAACCTATGAAAAATAGAGGTTTTGTGAAAATTTCAAATTTCACTTTTTTTTTAAAATACTGCTAGAATACATGTTCACAATCAGGATGGGTGCAAAAAATGGTTCGAAAAGTCAAAATCAACGTGTTTTTATATTTTTTCATTTTCGATTAAAAAACATATTATAACTCATTAAAAATTGAGAGTTGGTGAAAATTTTAAATTTAACTTTTTTTTGACAATATTTGCTAGAATGCATGTTTACAATCAATTTGGGTGCAAAAAACGGTACGAAAATGTAAAAATCAACTCGTTTTTGGATTTTGCCATTTTCGGTTAAAATATGTGTGTTATCACCCATGAAAAATGGAGGTTTTGTAAAAATTTTAAATTTTAATTGTTTTAACAATATTCACTAGTATGCATGTTAATGGGTGCAAAAAATGGTATGAAAAAACTCAAAATCAGGTCGTTTTTAGATTTTTTCCATTTCAGTTAAAATTCGTGTGTTATAGCCCATGAAAATTAGAGGTTTTGTGAAAATTTTAAATTTCACTTTTTCTTATAATATTTTCTAGAATTCATGTTCACAATCCGAATGGGTGCAAAAAACGGAACGAAAAAAGTAGAAAACAATGCCTTTTTAGATTTTGGCAATTTCGGTTAAAATACTATGTTATAACCTATGAAAATTGGAGGTTTGGTGAAAATTTTAAATTGCACTTTTTTTTACAATATTAACTAGAATGCATTTTCACAATTGGAATGGTTTCAAAAACGGTATGAAAAAAGTCAAAATCAACGAGTTTTTAGATTTTGCCCATTTTGGTTAAAATTCGTGTGTTATAACCCATGAAAAATGGAGGTTTAGTGAAATTTTTAAATTTCACTTTTTCTGACAATATTCACTAGAATGCATGTCCACAATCCGAATGGGTGCAAAAAATGGAATGAAAAAATTCTAAATCAACTCATTTTTAGATTTTATCATTTTAAGATAAAATACGTATATTATAACCCATGAAAACTTGAGGTTTCGTGAAAATTTTAAATTTCACTTTTTTGACAATACTATCAGATTACTAGCTTTATCCGCATCTCAACATGGATGCAAAATTTACAATAGTGAGAAACAACTACTTTAGAAAATTCAGAAAGACTCAGTCTACCTTACATCAAAAGTTCATTTCAGTATCAATTCCACTCTCACACACCACCATATCAATGAATGAATGCATAAACTTTTGTTTGGTTTTTTCGCTCAAAAATGACCAATAGCTGCTGTTTGTTAGGCTATCTTGCCAAATTCTATTTATTTTTTCGTGGAAATTAAGACCAATGACGGCTGATGTTAAGTCATTTTGTCTTCACCTAGTGAATGAATGATGTGAACTCATTAATTGTGCTAGATAGCTATATCTTTGGGTCTCAAAATATTTTTGTTGTAGTTGCACAATACCTCAAATGTGTTTTTTTTATGCACTTCATTCACTCACTCTTTTGGAACTATTGAAAGCAGAATCACTTTATACTGTATTCTTTGTTTGCTTTGACATTACATCACTGTATTGCTGTAGTCCTTTGTTTTTGGCATTGAACAAATTTGTAATGAGTGGGCATACTTCAGCATCTCTTCTACATGCCAGCAGTCAAACAACCAAGCTGTTATTTGAGCTTTAGCTTCTTTTGATAATATCACTCCTAATGTATATGAATAGGAGTTTTTTCTTAAGAAATGGATTATGTAAAGGAGGAGTCCTCCATGTTTATTTTGAAATGTGGAAGCTAAATTTGAAAATATATAAAGGCTTTTGGCAGCCTGCTATATTTTTCAAGTTAGACTCCACCACTTGTGTAAAGGAGGAAGTACTCCATTTTTTCATTTAGCTTAAACTTTAGAAATATGAGCTACTGTGTAAGGGAGGAGTTCTCCCAATTTATAGCTTTTTATTTTGTTCTAAAGGTGTGGATATTTCCGCCTTCTCTGGAACCGAAATTTTCTATCAATAAAACTAGTAGTGGCGCCCCCCCAAGATTGGGATGATTAGCATTTTTAGATTTTGGCAATTTCGGTTAAAATACGTGCGTTATAACTCATGAAAATTGGAGGTTTGGTGAAATTTTTAAATTTCACTTTTTTTTGACAATATTCACTAGTATGCATTTTCATAATTCGAATGAGTGCAAAAAAAAACAGAAAGAAAAAAAGTCAAAACTCAACATGTTTTTAGATTTTGTCATTTTCGATTAAAATTCGTGTGTTATAACCCTTGAAAAATGGAGGTTTGGTGAAAATTTTAAATTTCACTTTATTTTGAAAATATTCGCTAGAATTCTTGATGACTTGGTTTTGTACCAATGACTTTGTGTTGAAAACCTTGGCATTTGTCTTGTGTTTGATGAGAATGTGTGGTGTTTTATGTGTTTTATGTATATTTGTGATGTGCTAGTTGCTAATGTGAAATGGTGCAAAACGTATGAAAAACGATGGTAAATGAAGAGAAAAGTGTAGAGGTTGAGAATTGAGAAACTAAAAGTGCATATATGGCCAAATTAGGGTTTGGACAGTTTTGATATGCAACTTCATTTGTGTATAACTCTTTCAATTCTTATCTAACTGAAGAGATCTTGGATGTTTTGGAATGCTCTATGAGTGTAATTTAATTCTTATGTTTTAACTTTCTTCTAAATCTGTGTGTAACTATGAGAAATGTGGTCATCTTTATGATTGCTACTTCAGGATTTAGTCATTGAATTCATATTGCCACAGTTTGGTAGATTGTTAATAACTTGAGCTACAGACTTCCAATTAAGGAGATTCTTGATCCATTGGAAAGCCAAGAGATAGACCTAGAACTCTTAAGTTTACCATAAAGTCCAATTCAGATGTTAAGACACACGAATTTTGCGTGGAAGTTGTTTGTTATTCTGAAATGGTGTCATCACACACTAGGCACTCGCAAAACTCTAGCGAGCGTTTTCACAAACACCTCACGAGCACTCCACTACCGCACAGCACTAGCACTCACCTCACGCCACACTCTCGCAACACTCGCACACACCTCACATGCGGTGAGGTCACCTCGCCGCACAACACTCTCGCACACACACGCACCATCACTGCACCACACTCATGCGGCGAGGCCACCTCGCCGCATGCACCTCACCACAACACTCACACACCAGCAATTGCACACTCATGCACTCTAGCACTCGACACTCGCACAGGCTCACAGCACTCTCGCACAGCACTTATGCACACACTCACATACACACATTGCGGCGAGGCCACCTCGCCGCAGCACACATACCTTGCATGAGATTTCACTCATTTCACAGAAACATACATGCATTTCGCACACATCTCTTCACATTTCACTTCACACTTGAAGTGTTGTTCTTTATCCATAATTCACCAAATCTTTCATAGCATTTGATTGAATTTCATTTATCAGTCTTGCAAATGTTCACAACACCGAGATTCACTCACAAAATGCATTTGGATTTCATACAAACATTCCTATTCCACAAACTTGACAACTTGTTTTCACACTACACATTCACAACATTGCTCACCAATATTTTCATACTCACTTACACTTCACCTCACTCACAACACTCAATACATTTCACTCACTCAAAACTCACACACTTGCATAAGCTGGCGAGACCTCTCCGAGAGGTCTCGCCAGCAAACACAACGCACGGCGAGGTCTCGCCGCGAGACCTCGCCGGCAAAAGACACACATGGCGAGACCTCGCCGCGAGGTCTCGCCACACACACACACTACATGGCGAGGTCTCGCGGCGAGACCTAGCCAGTTGAAGGCTTTTGGAGGATTTCTTTCTGGAAAATGGCTAAGTTTTAGAAAGGATGTTCCTTGAATTTTCAGCTTTAACTCACTTCAATAACTGGGTCACAACTCTTTCATCTTAGCTCCGAATTGGGTGTTTTAAGTAGCTATGGAAAGCTAAGACATAGGGTTACAACATTCATGTTTTAAGTTTTCCCTAATTCATGGTGCATCATGATCAGATTTTGGTTGGAAGTTGCTGCCAGTTTTGCGATGTCTTGGATTTCCAGAAAAATGGCTAAGTGTTGGAACTACTGATTTTCAGGTTTTTGTTGGGCAGCTGAAGGCGTGAAATCTCGAGGCGAGAAGGCGTGAATTTGTAAAAGGATGAAATGCAAGAGGTTCGTTAGGCCGCTGAAGGCGTGAGAAGTTCAAGCTTGAAGGCGCTGGATTGTTCTGATTTTCTCACTTGGCTTCCTGAGGAGTGAAGGCGTGAGAAGCAGAAGCCCAAAGGCGCTGACGCTGCTCTGAAGGCGCGGCACCGTAAGACTGAAGGCGCTGATGCTAACCTGAAGGCGCGACACCGCAAGTTTAAAGGCGCTGGAATGCTGAATGACTTTTTCAACTTCGAATTTTCACTACAAAGGCTGATTTTTGGTCTTTCCTTTTAAGGACACTTTTGTAATACTTTAGATATTTTACGGTTGCGTATTAGTTACATTTTCATAGCTCTATATATATAGGAGAGGTAGCTAATGTGTAGAGGGTAAGATTCTGGAGGAGAATATTCTAGACTGGAGAACTATCTTTTGAATTTTAGCGGGAGCTTTTCTTCCTCTCATTTTCTCTCTCTAGATCCATTTTCTCTCACTAAATATTTCTTCTCCGATCTCAACTCCGATTGTGAATTTGGACTGGATTTGTCTTTCTCATTCTCAATTTACAAAGGAATCGACAATTCTCTCGATTAAATCGGTAAATTTTTCCAATTAAATGAGAATGAGCTTATCAATGTTGCAATTTATTGACTTTGAGATGAGAAAGATGATAATTGGCTAAATCTATGATATCTCAGGATTCTTAATGGATGAATACGTGATTTAGTAGATTCTATGCTATGCAATTGATCTAATTGTTGAATGTTGAAATCACATTGGAATTAATCATAGAAATATGTGGAATTACATATTTCTTAGCTATTTTTGAATGGATCAAGCTTCAATTGTGGTCGACATGCTAAATTGAGGAGTGATTCACCAATCTTAGTGTAGAAATATGAAGTGAGAACTAAAGTGTGATTGTCTGAGTCTTTTCACTTGCTTTCTACGATTATTTCATTTCTGAGAATCAGGCCTGGCCAAGGGAAAGTTTGATGAATTGAAACATTAGGAAAAGTGTTAAATGAGCTTTCTGTGTTAACAACAATGATATGTGAACCCTAGGATGGGCTTCACCATGGGAGTTCTTAGGACTTTGCATGTTAGAGTAGTTAGCTTGGAGAGTTGAGACTTTGCGGAGCTTATTCCACCATTCTCGGGCCTCGCCATGGGAGGAGATGGTGATAGAAAGAACAGGAGGTGGTGTGGTCGCCATGCTAACCACGACTTGAACTTCTAGGCAATTTAGGTCTCCAATGCGTTTAATTGCTTATTGATTGCATAGCATAGATTTACTAAGCCTGTGTTCGTCCGGTACAAGAATCCTGAGATATCTGTTTCATCCTTGTTTGTTCCTACCTTTTGTACCTCCGTTCTTGTTCTTTTGTGTTGAAATTACATTCTTTCTAGTACTAGATTCTGTGACAAGTCTTTAGAATAATTTGCTCAATTTTCTTGACCTACGCCTTCCCTGTGGATTACGATCCCTGCTTCCACTTCTACAGTAATTGTTAGGGTAAAATTGAGGGTATACGACTAGCCTGTTCAATTCTTGTCCTCAATCGGAATGGGTGCAAAAATCAGAACGAAAAAAAGCATAATTAAAGCGTTTTTAGATTTTGGCATTTTTGATTAAAATACGTGTGTTTATAACCCATAAAAAATGGAGGTTTGGTAAAAATTTTACATTTCACTTTTTTTTATAATATTCACTAGTATGCATGTGCACAATTCTAATGAGTGCAAAAAATGGAACTAAAAAAGTCAAAATCAACGAGTTTTTAAATTTTGTCATTTTCGGTTAAAATTCGTGTGTTTTAACCCATGAAAAATGGAAGTTTGGTGAAAGTTTTAAAAATCACTTTTTTTGCAATATTCACTAGAATGCTTGTTCACAATTCGAATGGGTGCAAAAAACGGAAAGAAGAGAGTTAAAATCAACGAGTTTTTAGATTTTGTCATTTTCGATTAAAATTCGTGTGTTATAACCCATGAAAATTGAAGGTTTGGTGGAAATTTTAAATTTCACTTTGTTTTGAAAATATTCGCTAGAATTCTTGTCCTCAATCGAAATGGGTGCAAAAATCAGAACAAAAAAAGTCATATTAAAAGCGTTTTTAGATTTTGGCATTTTCGGTTAAAATAAGTGTGTTTATAACCCATGAAAAATGGAGGTTTGGTGAAAATTTTACATTTAATTTTTTTTGACAATATTCACTAGTATGCCTGTTCCCAATTTGAATAAGTGCAAAAACCGGAACGAAAAAAAGTCAAAATCAACGAGTTTTTAGATTTTGCCAATTTCGATTAAAATTCGTGTATAACCCATGAAAAATGGAGGTTAGGTGAAAATTTTAAATTTCACTTTTTTTGACAATATTCACTAGTATACATGTTCACAATTCGAATGAGTGCAAAAAATAGAAAGAAAAAAAGTCAAACACAACGAGTTTTTAGATTTTGTCATTTTTGGTTAAAATTCGTGTGTTATAACCCCATTAAAAATGGAGGTTTGGTGAAAATTTGAAATTTCACTTAGTTTTGAAAATATTTGATAGAATTCTTGTCGTCAATCTGAATAGGTACAAAAATTGGAACCAAAAACGTCAAAATCAACGCGTTTTTAGATTTTGCCCATTTCAGTTAAAATCCGTGTGTTATAACCCATGAAAAATAGAGGTTTGGTGAAAATTGTAAATTTTACTTTTTTGACAATATTTACTGGAATGCATGTTCATAATCCGAATGGGTGCAAAAAATAGAACGAAAAAAGTAGAAAACAATGAGTTTTTAGATTTTAGCAATTTTGAATAAAATACGTGTTATAACCTATGAAAATTGGAGGTTTGATGAAAATTTTAAATTGCACTTTTTTTTACAATATTAACTAGAATGCATGTTCACAATTGGAATGGTTGCAAAAAAATGTATGAAAAAAGTCAAAATCAACGAGTTTTTAGATTTTGCGCATTTCGGTTAAAATTCGTGTGTTATAACCCATGAAAAATGGAGGTTTAGTGAAAATTTTAAATTTCACTTTTTCTGACAATATTCACTATAATGCATGTCCACAATCTGAATGGGTGCAGAAAACGGAATGATAAAATTCAAAATCAATGCGTTTTTAGATTTTGCCTTTTTTGATACGTGTGTTATAACCCATGAAAACTTGAGGTTTCGTAAAAAAATTAAATTTTACTTTTTTGACAATATTCAATTGAATCCATGTCCACAATCCAAATGATTGCAAAAAAGGAACGAAAAAGGTAGAAAACAATGCGTTTTTAGATTTTGGCAATTTCGGTTAAATTACGTGTGTTATAACCAATGAAAATTGGAGATTTGGTGAAAATTTTAAATTTCACTTTTTTGGACAATATTCACTAGTATGCATGTTCACAATTCGAATGAGTGCAAAAAACGGAAAGAAAAAAAGACAAACTCAACGAGGTTTTAGATTTTTTCATTTTCGGTTAAAATTTGTGTGTTAACCTATGAAAAATGGAGGTTTGGTGAAAATTTTAAATTTCACTTTGTTTTGAAAATATTCGCTAGAATTCTTGTCCTCAATCACAATGGGTGCAAAAATTGGAATGAAAAAAGTCATAATCAAAGCGTTTTTAGATTTTGGCATTTTCGGCTAAAATACGTGTGTTTATAACCCATGAAAATTGGAGGTTTGGTGAAAATTTTAAATTCTAATTGTTTTTACAATATTCACTAGTATGCATGTTCACAATTGGAATGGGTGCAAAAAACGGTATGAAAAAAGTCAAAATCAATGCGTTTTTAGATTTTGCCTATTTTGGTTAAAATTCGTGTGTTATAACCCATGAAAAATGGAGGTTTAGTAAAAATTTTAATGTTCACTTTTTCTGACAATATTTACTAGAATACATATTCACAATCCGAATGGGTGCAAAAAACGGAACGAAAAAAGTAGAAAACAATGCGTTTTTAGATTTAGGCAATTTCGATTAAAAATCGTGTGTTATAACCCATGAAAAATTGAGGTTTTGTGAAAATTTTAAATTTCACTTTGTTTTGAAAATATTCGCTAGAATTCTTGTCCTCGATCTGAATGGGTGCAAAAATTGGAACGAAAAAATTCATAATCAAAGCGTTTTTAGATTTTGACATTTTTAGTTAAAATACGTGTGTGTATAACCCATGAAAAATGGAGGTTTGGTGAAAATTTTACATTTCACTTTGTTTGACAATATTCACTAGTATTCATTTTCACAATTCGAATGCGTGCAAAAAACGGAAAGAAAAAAAGTCAAGCTCAATGAGTTTTTAGATTTTGTCATTGTCGGTTAAAATTCGTGTGTTATTACCCATTAAAATGGAGGTTTGGTGAAAATTTTAAATTTCACTTAGTTTTGAAAATATTCGTTAGAATTCTTGTCCTCAATCAGAATGGGTGCAAAAATCAGAACAAAAAGTCATATTCAAAGCGTTTTTAGATTTTGGCATTTTCAGTTAAAATACGTGTGTTTATAACCAATGAAAAATGGAGGTTTGGTGAAAATTTTACATTTAATTTTTTTTGACAATATTCACTAGTATGCCTGTTCACAATTCGTGAGTGCAAAAACCGGAACAAAAAAAGTCAAAATCAACGAGTTTTTAGATTTTGTCATTTTTTGTTAAAATTCGTGTGTTATAACCCATGAAAAATGGAAATTTGGTGAAAATTTTAAAAATCACTTTTTTTTTGCAATATTCACTAGAATACATGTTCACAATTCGAATGGGTGCAAAAAACGGAAAGAAAAAAGTCAAAATCAACGAGTTTTTTGATTTTGTCATTTTTGATTAAAATTCGTGTGTTATAACCCATGAAAAATGCATGTTTGGTGAAAATTTTAAATTTCACCTTTTTTGACAATATTCACTAGAATCCATATTCACAATCCGAATGGGAGCGAAAGAAGTCATAATCAACTTATTTTTGGTATTTACCGTTTTTGGTTAAAAGACGTGTGTTATAATCTATGAAAAATGAAGGTTTAATGAAAATTTCAAATTTCACTTTTTTTAAAAACAAATACTACTAAAATGCATGTTCACAAACTGGGTAGGTTCAAAAAACGGTTCGAAAAGTCAAAATCAACGTGTTTTTAGATTTTTCTATTTTCGGTTAAAAAATTTGTTATAACCCATTAAAAATTGAGGGTTTGTGAAAATTTTAAATTTGACTTTTTTGACAATATTCGCTAGAATGCATATTCACAATCGAGTTGGGTGCAAAATATGGTACGAAAATGTAAAAATTCACTCGTTTTTGGATTTTTCCATTTTCGGTTAAAATACGTGTGTTATCACCCATGAAAAATGGAGGTTTGGTGAAAATTTTAAATTTTAATTGTTTTAACAATATTCACTAGTATGCATGTTCACAATTGGAATCGGTGCAAAAAACGGTACGGAAAAAGTCAAAATCAACGCGTTTTTAGATTTTGACCATTTCAGTTAAAATTCGTGTGTTATAACCCATGAAAAATGGAGGTTTGGTGAAAATTTTAAATTTCACTTTTTCTAACAATATTCACTAGAATGCATATCCACAATCCGAATGGGTGTAGAAAACGGAACGAAAAAATTCCAAATCAACGCGTTTTTAGATTTTGCCATTTTCGGATAAAATACGTGTGTTATAACCCATGAAAAATGGAGGTTATAGGTGAAAAATTTTAGTATCACTTTTTTTTTTGCGCAGTTCGCCTGATTACCTGTTACAAATAAGGTTGGTGAAAAAATTAGCTCAAAAGTAACCAAAATAAGCACATTTTTTTTATTTTGTCATTTTTCACCAAAACATTGTTGCCATAGCCCAAATTTTTCAAAGGTTTTGCGAAAAATTTAGTGTCAATTTTTTTTAAGCTGTTCATTAAAATACCTATTCACAATTGGTGTGGGTTAAAAACTTAGCCCTGAAACAGCCTAAATAAGCACATTTTTGGACATTTTCATTTTTCAACAAAAATGTGCGTTCTCATTTTTTGAAGTTTTGGTGAAAAATTAAAATATCACTTTTTTAACACCGTTCACTAAAATACATGTTCACAATTGGGGTAAGTGAAACAATTAGCTCAAAAACAGCCAAACTGAGCACATTTTAGAACCTTGTCATTTTTCACAAAAATACGTGTGCTATAGCTCACATTTTTTTATGGTTTGGTGAAAGAAAATTTATCACTTTTTTTACACCATTCATTAGAATCCATGATCTCAATTGGGGTTCGTGAAAAAATTAACTAAAAAACAGCCAAAATAAACATATTTTTGGACCTTCTAATTTTTTATCAAAACACGTGTGCTATAGCCCACATTTTTTTAAGATATGGGGAAAAAATCTAGTATCATTATTTTTACACTATTCACTAGATTACCTGTTACAATTAGGGTTGGTGAAAAAATTAGCTCGAAAACAGCCAAAATAAGCACATTTTTTTACGTTGTCATTTTTTACCAAAACACGTGTGCTATAGCCCACATTTTTTGAAGGTTTGGTGAAAAAATTAGCTCGAAAACAACAAAAATAAGCACATTTTTTTACCTTTCACCAAAACTGTGTGCTATAGACCACATTTTTCGAAGGTTTTGTAAAAAATTTTAATGTCACTTTTTTTATGCTTTTCACTAAAATACCTGTTCACAATTGGAGTTGGTGAAAATTTTAGCCCAGAAACAGCCAAAATAAGCACATTTAAGGACTTTGTCATTTTTCACCAAAACACGTGTTCTATAGCTCACATTTTTTGAAGGTTTGGTGAAAAAGTTAAAAATCACTTTTTTTATATCGTTCACTAGAATACATGTTCACAATTGGGGTCTCAGAAACAGCCAAAATAAGCACATTTTAAAACCTTGTAATTTTTCACCAAAATACGTGTGCTATAGCTCACATTTTTTTAAGGTTTGGTGAAAAACTTAAATAACACTTTTTTACACCATTTATTAGAATTCATGATCACAATTGGGGTTCGTGAAAAAATTAACTCAAAAACAGCCAAAATAAACATATTTTTTTACCTTGTCATTTTTTATGAAAAACCCGTGTGTTATAGCCCACAATTTTTTGAAGATATGGTAAAAATATTTAGTATCACTTTTTTTACACTGTTCACTAGATTGCCTGTTACAATTGGGGTTGGTGAAAAATTAGCTTGAACACAGCCAAAATAAGCACATTTTTTTATGTCATTTTTCACCAAAACACTGTGCTTTAGCCCACATTTTGTGAAGGTTTGGTAAAAAAATTTAGTGTCACTATTTTTATGACTTTCACTAGAATATTTATTCACAATTAGAGTTGTGAAAAAATTAGCTTAAAAACATGAAAAATAAGCATTGTTGAAACAATTAGCTTAGAAACATGCAAAATAAGCACATTTTTGGACCTTGTAATTTTTCGCCAAACTAGGTGTGCTATAGCCCACATTTTTTGAAGGTTTGGTGAAAAATTTTAGTATCACTTTTTTTTGCGCCGTTCACTAAATTACCTGTTACAAATAGGGTTGGTGAAAAAATTAGCTTGAAAACAATCAAAATAAGCACATTTTTTGACTTTATCATTTTTCACCAAACAGTGTGCTATATAGCCCACTTTTTTCGATGGTTTGGTGAAAATTTTTAATGTCACTTTTTTATGTTGTTCACCAGAATACATGTTCCCAATTGGAGTAGGTGAAAGTTTTAGCCTAGAAACAGCCAAAATAAGCACATTTTTGAACTTTGTCATTTTTCACCAAAACACGTGTGCTATAGCTCACATTTTTTGAAGGTTTGGTGAAAAAATTAAATATCACTTTTTTTACACTGTTCACTAGAATTAAATATCACTTTTTTTTCCGCCGTTCACTAGATTACCTGTTACAAATAAGATTGGTGAAAAAATTAGCTCGAAAACAACCAAAATAAGCACATTTTTTGACTTTGTCATTTTTCACGAAGTACTTGTGAAATTTTTAGTGTCACTTTTTTGTATGTTGTTCACTAAATTACCTGTTCACAAGAGGAGTGGGTGAAAATTTTAGCCCAAATAAGCACATTTTTTAACTTTGTCATTTTTCACCGAAACATTTTACTTGCTTTGGAAGCCTGTTTTCACAACTAAAAAGAGGGCGGAGCGTGACAGAACGAAGAAGATGTAAAAGAACTAGCAATTTAGGAACCCAATGTTATCTCAATTGAAGATGAAGTTTGGCTTAGATATGTCAATGAACTGTCCGCAAATGATATGTACAATTCTTTGCTGGGGAAGATAAACTTGTATCTCGTAATATGCTTCATTAAGATGCAAGTTAGTTTCTATATGAAGTTCAACAGGAAAATTCACTTGCGTTTACAAGGGCATATAAAGGATATACAACAAGGCACCTCAAACATAAAGAAAAGAACATACGGCAAAAACAGGCCTGGTGTATATATGCACAAATATAATATGCTATTTAAAACACAAACATACACCAAATATTCTGGTCAGTTGCAAGACGTAAAAATTTCTCATCCATCCTGCCCAGAACAGCATGCGTCACAACATTCGAAGCAGCCCAGACATGCCAATGCACCGCAGAGTTGTGTCAAAGCAATTGCACACTGGTCATTTAACCGTGAACATGTCTTAATACAGCACATGCAGCAGCAGTAGCTGCAGAGCTTTCCACAACAGTTGGATGCTGCCTTTGCAAAAATCTCAGCTGCTTCAGGGGTTTTCATATCATGAGATCCTGGCGGGATGTTGTCAGCTGTAGCTGTTAAGTTGCCAAAACCAACTCCAAGTTTTTGTTTAACTAGTGTCTTCTGACCTTTAGGATCTTCTGTTTTTTGAGTATCAACTTTGCTGGGAACCTGCTATGATCACCTCCGTTGAATAATATATAGCAATGAAAAAAATAAATAAATAAATTGAAAGCTAACCTGCTGTTTGTTCACTGTGTCTGTCTCTAGCAACAACATGTTTGTGAACTCAGAAATAGTGGAATTCTGCACACTCATTTTTGCTATCTGCACAAAGATAAAGTAACTCATTGATAACTTTTTTTTTCCAAGTAGCTGAGAGATTATTATAATGGTGAATTTTGAACCAACTCCAATGCAAGGTCTTTCGAAGGTAAAGCCAATAGGTGCGAGGATGTCAGATCCCAGAAACTTTGGCAGAACCTAAATAAATTATTAGTACTAAAACTAATTGTAATGAATATCCTACTTTGTTCGTCGATATAGTCTTGAAATATCAAACTTTCCTTACACCAAACTTTGTAATCATAGATAATTTCTCTGCAAATGTTGCAGAAGGAAAATTAGGATGTTACTCCACATGTTCCTAGTTTTCCTTCTGATTATAACCAACTTTAGTAGCCTACTTACAGTTTAAACATTTGAACTCTTAGATATAAAATCTCTTCAATAATATCATGCTCGTGATGATCAGGACAACCAACTGATTGAATAATTTGCAAAATAACTTGTGGAATATGAATGTTGACAAATCAGGATTCTGCTCTCAGAACTCCCTCAGCAAATGTGCAGATCTTTTTGACAATCTATCAACCATGCATTTCAGATCAAATAAGCCTTATCATTTCCAACATATTTAGCTCTTTCTAGTGTACTATGGTCCTTATTTGAAGTTCATGTAAAGCTGATTTCAGAATTGAAAATACCTTTCCCTCAAGCTCCTCATTTTCTGCAAACCATGCCTCTGCTGTGAGTAATTCGATCTGTTGCTTCACATTAACCTATTGCACATGAAACAGCTTGTCGGATTTACAAGGCCATAGTAAGACAGCATTTAGACATGTTAGCTCCAATATTTTCCATATATATTTGTGGTTTCGAAATAGTGGCCACACTTTCTTCATAACTTCTGGAATCTATCAGTGTATGATAACAGGAAAACAGAAGTCTTCACATATTGCAAAATTTTGGTGGTTCCCTTAAAAAAATAGTTGGCACCAGTTTAAATATAAACTTCTCATAGGAATCATGTTGACATTCAAAAAAGGAAAAAACAAATTCCTAGAACAGCATAATCAGAAAAAAAAAAAAAAAAAAAAAAAAAGCTAAAACCAAAAATTCTTTGGTGTTTTTATCTACATTCTGGTATTTGCTTTTGCTTCACATGAGTTTAGACCGAGCACGGTGGAGAATAGTAATCCATATAGCCGACCTCACTTAGCAGAAAAAAGGCTTAGTTATTGTTGATGGTATTTGCTTCACATGAAGGCACAAAATCTCTCCCTTACCTTGTGAAGTGGAATGTCCTTTGCCTCATGTACCTTCAAGTCTGCTGCAAAATTGCTCATATCTGCAGAGATTCCTGTTACTGCAAGGATATCAGGAAATGTTCCCTGGTATCTGCCTGATATGATCAAGGGGCTTTCGGATGAAAGATCTGGAATTCTAGAAGGACAGACCTAATGAAGAAGGCAGAACTTGTTAACTGAAGCAAAAATAAGTTATTCATCAAATCGAGCGAAAGAGTAAAAGCAATATCAGAATTACTCCTTCACAATGTTGATAAATATTGAGTAAATACAATATAAAACCAACCATTCACACTCAGGAGAAGAAAGCTCTTAACTAATATAATCATCCTCTAAGGAGAACTAGAAGTGAGAATTAGACTTGATGGTCATTTTGTACTGCAGGTTGTGTTCGTACAACAATTTCAGATGCGTATCTAACTGTTGTAGCAGCTAAAAAATCTCTTCAACCTACCATTTGAACTCTAGAATACCAGAGTAATATTCCATCATCCATCATCCATCAAGAAAATAGAAAATTATAATGCATACATTGTACTTCTGAATAGAAACTTTTTCACTAGATGTTGCGTTTTTGCCAAATAAAAATTGCATATCAAAACAATGGAAACCAACAGTACATATAAATAGAGTATGTGGACCTAAATTTCACATGATTCAACTGTCTCAACTGCACATATGTCCAACATAAAATTGTAAATGACTTGATAAACCCAGATTAAGTAATAATATACAAATATAAGGGAGATGCAATCATACCTCAAATTCATCGAGATCACCAAGATTCTGAAAGGCAATATTTGCAAGAGTGATAGATGAAAATATGGTAAACAGGCCTTCTATCCGAAAATCAATGGAATCTGGACGAAGTACCAGAAAAATTATTTTTATTGCAGCCAAAAGGTACCCATTTATACTTTCATAAGCAATGCATTTACCCTTCAAAGTCATTCTCACAAAACTACAGCAGAAAATCATCCCAACAATAAAGAAATAAATGGAAACAGAAAAGAAATTACAAAAATGAGTTTTTGCATCCAATATCCATTGGTCAAACTTAAGACAAAGCATCACTTACAGAGCTACCACATTGGTGTTAGTAACCCCAACTCATTCAACAATAATGTGAGTCATGAAATTGGCTGAACTGTTAGCAGACAACTGTTTTTTTACTCAACTTAGACTAAAGAATTATTTTAACATATCTTGACATACGTTTTAGTATGTGTGAATAGCTCGCAGTAGTCTCACTTGATCTTAGGTATTAAAACAAATAATTTGCGTGCATGTATGAATAAGTGAAACGAAGTTTCCGTCACTGCAGGATCTAGGAATGTATACTGACCCTTATCCTTGCAACCAAAGAAGCTGCTTAGTGTAAATAAGACATTTTAGTAGACAATAAAGCAAATTATTAGTTGTGCCAAAAATTGTTCTTATGATCAAAGTCTTTAGTAGAGTCCATAAACAGAAGTGCATGACTTAAAACTGCACATGGTCTCGTCTCATACATTCCACAGCACATTTTCTCTGACAAAGTATCGATTCCATAGAGATAATTTTCACAGTAATATCGTCCCCCGTCCAGCAGAAATATATTTTATTTTCATACAGATTTATTCGAGAATACAAAATGCACCTGCATCATATGAAGCATCGTGATGGCCACGGCCAATAATACTGAGCTGCCGAAGAAAATAATGGTTACAAAATGAACCTGAAAAAAATGTTTGAAATTAGAATTCCAGCAAACAGGGCTTATAACTTGGTTTTTATTATAATTAGTACCCAGGCACATTCAGAGCAAAACTGATTAGGAAAAAGAAAGGAAACCACATTGGTAAGTGCTCTATAAGTTGTGAGTTAAAATGCATTCTACCATGTTCACATTAAATCCAAAATCAAACTCCAAAATACTTTAACCAAAACAAATTTAGTGAAAAACGGCAAGTTTTAAAAACTGGCTGTTTTGGACTATTTTCATGTCATTTTTTACACCCACTTATATTGGTAATGTGTTATATAATGAATGGAGTGAAAAATTAAAACGTGAAATTTCTGAAAAATCACTATTTTTCGTGGACAACAACTTACGAGTTTTAGTCAAAAACGGCAACTTTTAAAAACTAGCTGTTTTGGACTATTTTCATGTCATTTTTTACACCCACCTATAATGGTAATGTGTTATATAATGAATGGTGTGAAAAAAATAAAAACGTGAGATTTGAAAAATCAATATTTTTCGTGGGCTTCTCACGAGTTTGGGCCAAAAACAGAAATGTTCAATAATTTGCTATTGTGGAAAATTTAATGCTATTTTTTACACCCACCTATATTGGTAATGTTTTATATAATGAATGGAGTGAAAAAAATTGAAACGTGAAATTTCTGAAAAATCACTATTTTTCGTGGACTATAACTCACGAGAGTAAGTAAAAAACAGCAACTTTTAAAAACTAGCTGCTGTGGACTATCTTCATGTCATTTTTTAAACCCACCTATATTGGTAATGTGTTATATAATGAATGCAGCGACAAAAATTGAAACGTGACATTTTTAAAAAATCACTATTTTTCGTGGATTATAACTCACAAGTTTTTGTCGAAAACGGAAACTTTTAAAAACTGGCTGTTTTTTACTATTTTCATGTCATTTTTTACACCCACCTATTTTGGTAATGTGTTATATAATGAATGGAGCGAAAAAAATTGAAACAGAAATTTCTCAAAAATCACTATTTTTCGTGGACTATAACTCACGAGTTTTAGTAAAAAAACGACAAGTTTAAAAAACTGGCTTTTTCGGACTATTTTCATATCATTTTTACACCAATCTATATTGGTAAAGTGTTATATAATGAATGGTGTGAAAAAAATAGAAACCTAAAATTTTTGAAAAATCACTATTTTTCGTGCTCTATAACTCACGAGTTTTAGTCAAAAACGGCAAGTTTAAAAAACTGGCTCGTTTGGACTATTTTCATGTCATTTTTATACCCACCTATATTGGTAATGTATAATCTAGTGTACGGATTGATAAAAATAGAAATGTATATTTTTGGAAAAATCACTATTTTTCATGGGCTATAACTCACGAGTTTTGGCCAAAAACAGAAATGTTGAAAAATTTGCTATTGTGGATAATTTAATGCAATTTTTTACACCCAATTATATTAGTAATGTGTTATATAATGAATGGAGTGAAAAAAATAGAAACGTGAAATTTTTGAGAAATCACTATTTTTCGTGGGCTATAACTCACGAGTTTTGGCCAAAAACAGAAATGTTCAAAAATTTGCTTCTGTGGATAATTTAATGTCATTTTTTACACCCACCTATAATTTTTAAACCATCTACTATGAATAAATTTTAGTATTTCTTCATTAATTAATTTCTAACTTGTATTTATGATTTCTTCATTTATGATTTCAAATTCTTAACTTGTAAATTTTTCAATCCCAATGAATAATATAATTATCTAGCATTCTAACTTGTAAAATTTTTTGACATTAGAATTATAAACCCCTAAAAGTTTTATAAATTTCTAATTATCTAAATATCTAAAATTATAACTTGTAATATTTAGTATGTCTAACTACTGAAGCCTAACGGCCCTGCTATAAGTGTTGAGATAAATTTTGAAGAGCAAGTATCGCCAACCCCTATAGAGGCTCCAAGAAAGGGTAGGATCAAATACCAAACAAGATCAGAAATTCGAAAAAAAAGAGAGAGACAGGAGACTCGAAAAAAAGAAAAACAGTACGAAAAAAGGGACTTGGAGTTTGACTGGTAATCTGATACTCCCTTTTAAGATTTATATGTGTTGATATGATATTTTGCTACTCATGTTTTGGGTTAATTGATGTACTGTTGGAAAGCACTATTTTTGCAATATGTTTGTTGTCGAAGGGATGCAGGAATGCACTGTTTTGAACTGTGTTGTGTGGTTGAAATGATGACTATTCAGTGATCATTAACTTGCCTTTTCGATTTAATGTGATTATACTTGGTCTTTGAAGTTGGATTGGAGTGGGAGGAATGCTAGATGATGTGATTTTGAACAAAGGAGTACTTGGAGAGATGACTAAGTACGCATTGAGGTTTGTTGTGCTAGAATCAGGAGTTTTGGGGGTTGTTGTTTGACCCTATACAAATAGTTTGTGACATGGTGCTGAATGTGGTGTGTGGAGACTTGAGTTGTTCGTTATTTTCCTGAGTTTGAATGGAAGGCCCTTTATGGTCCTGCTTGAGGTATATAGTGACAGCTTTTGAGATGTCTTGTGCTGATGGGGAGAGGGGAGGGAAATAAGCATGATTTCATGACAGCCTTGGGCTGAGAGGAAGTGACTGGAATTTTTCTTTTGTCTTCACGAACAGAGTTGTGATATGCTGATCTATGTTTAGCTTTAGGAGGAAGTAGTTGAGTGATGCAGGTTGCCTGGGCATTAGTACGTTTACCAGATGGGCTGATGGCCATTAGTAGTTTCTGTGTTGTGTGATTGATTTGAAATCTATAGGTTGTAGAAAGGGCTCCAAAGGTTCTGGACTGGAGGGGTGGCTTTATTGAACCACAGATGTGGTGTTGTGTTATGTAATATGGCAGAAGTGTGCTTGAGTGATGACAAATTTTTGCAGCTAGAAGTGATAAAGGATTGAGGACAAAAGCTTTGGAAATTCCGGGATGTTAAGTTTTTAGCAAAACTGCAGCGTATTTAGACAGAATGGAAGCTAATTTTTGCTAGATATTTTGTGGGGCGAGGAAGCAACTTTTGGTATATCAAACATGAACTTAGATAGATCATTCATGTACTGGGTACAGAATATTTTGACTGGAAAATAGAAAAACTCTACTCTAGATCGTTTGGTCTATAGTACACATTTTCTTAATTTCCATCTTAAATATTTAATTAGGAATTCATGTAATGGAGTAGTACTCCAAATTTATTGCTTTTACTTATGTAACGGTGCGTTTGGGTATATCCAGCATCGTATTTTGTCCAAGATATATATAAGTGCGGTTTAAAAAAAAAAAAAAAAAAAAAAAAGCCTAACGGCCCTAACCCATAAAGTTTAATTATGGAATTATAAAAAAAAACCTAACACATAAAGTTTAAATTATGCATGGAATAAAAAATTCAAGATCAAATTTGAAAGTGAAAAATTAAAATTTGAAATCGAAATCAAAATCAAATCCAAAACGGGAATAAAACTGGAACAGAAACCAGAATCAGAATTGGAACCGGAATTGCCGGTTCCAAAACTGTAACCGGAACCGCCGAGGGGCAGTTCGATTCCGGTTCCATGGGCCACAGAACCGAGAACTGACAGTTCCAAAACCAGAACCGTGGCTACCTCTAATCATACTACATGTTTCAACTAAAAAAAATAATGAAATGTTGGATAGTAAACATGAAAATATGGTGCAAGTCACATCTTTAAAAATTTACGAACTACTAACAATTTTAAATAAAAATTAATTATTAGGAAGAAGTTCAATATTGGAAAAACAATGGTTGGTAAAAAAATTATATAACAATGTGCTAAATTTTGCAAACTCACTAATTAATCCGCACGTTAAATTCCAATGATTTGAAACACACTTTTTAAACTTTTAAAAACTTGATCACTCAGGAAAAGAAGTAACATCCAGAATTGGAATTGAAGATGGGATCCACTCACCCCCGTCCCCCCCCTCCTGTCTCCTACTTGCCTTAAAAAATTTGGACACAAAAGAAACCAAATAAAATGAGAGAAGCAAGTTAGCATAAGCATTTTTCGCGACTATCAAATGTATCGCTGACAAGTAGCACTGGAGTTGTCAATTCTTCATAATCTTGTTGATAAGTAAGAAGTCAAATCCTGTTTCATCGTTTATCTCTTTTTTTGGCTGCAGGTAGATATATGGTTCTAAGTATGATTTACAGAGTATTTACTCAATGCAAGTGCAACTTCAGCAATTAGACATTAATCCTTCTCCAGGCAAGTTAATTATTGAAGAAAACTGAATTATGGTTTTTGAAAAAGCTCAAAGACAATATTTTGTACGAGGATAATTTAGCAGTGGGAATAAAGCAAAGTGAATGTTTCTTTCCTTCATGTTCATATTTGAAATTCACAGACTGCAAGTGAGGAACAAATAGTAAAAGATAAACATACCTATGCCGAGTGTATAAATTCGTGGGCATATCTTTCTTTTATCCGTCAAACTACGTTTCACTACATCACATATGTGTCTCTCATCTTCAACAGCCCCATCAGTGATGAGGAAAACAATAGGTATGCAGTTGTGAGTATCAGGTAACATCTCTATTGCCTGAGAAATGAAAATTGGTTTAAGAGAAAATTCCAAAGAGCACTACGAATACATTTGATGCAAGCAATTCAGATTAGTATGGGTATACAGAGAATGCTAGTGTAAAGCGCCACTTGTGACAAATTCCATAAGTTTTTTATATGTGAGCATTAGAAAATACTGCAAGCTTTTATCTCTTTACTCTATAATTCTCTAACAGACAGTGTGTTAAGTCCCTCCTATGTGACGTACACAGAGATGGAACACAATTTCACAAATAAAAAGGAATTTACAGATGCAGCAAACTCAGAAAGTAAGAATTGCTGTACCTACCACTAATCATATGCAAAACACACTGCAAACACCTAATCCATGAAGCAACTATTTGAACAGCATAAATTAAGAAAGGATGAATGATTAGATTTCTTTTCTATGTGCATCAATTGTCTGGACAAAGAAAGAATGTGAGCAATTCACCAGTAATTGCCCATAGAATGTATCATCTCAGCATGAAGCCATGAACACAACCATAACAAGGCATGGAGGTTATAACTCTTAGCATTCTGCAAACCATTCATTAAAAACACATTTTCAAGCATGAAGACAAGCACCATTCTTTTTGGGACTTCCAAGTAACTGGAGTATCTACATTGTTTTTGAAAACCACAATCAATATAATATTTTGGTTAAGCTAATTGTTAAATGAAAATATTGCAAACATACTTATGCTAATTGGTACACCAAAGCTTGCTGATCAAGCAAGGTCTAATTCTTCAAAGCAACAAATAAGAAAAAGATAGACAAGAGGGTGGAGTATGCAGAATTGCAAACAGAACATGGAGGAGCATACTCAAAATGCTGGGTAAAGAACAAAGACCTGAGTCAAAGGAAGTAAAATATTTGTAGTGCCGCCTGCAATAAAATTCATGTTAATCCATTCAGTGGCATTCCCAATAGCTTCTCTGGTAGCTGGCACCAACGATGACGAAAATACATAAGTTTCACCGTTGAAGGCTATTACATTAAACAAGTCCTGGGGGTCAAGCTTGGATAATGAAGAAAGAAGAGCATTCTTGGTATCTTCAAGTGGTTTTCCTCGCATGCTTCCACTTATGTCAACAACAAATACCAGTTCTTTTCTGAAAACCTATCATGCAAATAGATCACATAAATTCAAGTTTGGCATGAAAAGGTTGTAACCTCCAAGCAAACTTTGAAACTGACAGGGAGAAAAAGTAGCCCACATCTCTCTCTCACCCCCATCCAGGTTAGAGCATGCATGCCAAGTTGAGAACTCTTACATTCTTTTGTTGAACATATTTCACCATAACAACATGTACAGGAGATTATAAAAATTAATGTATGTAAGACCATTAAGATAGGATTGAATAACCCCACAAACATTTCGTAAATTATTTACCTCCTTAAGTATCAGCATGTATTCACTGCAACTGAAAATGAAATAGTAGTTACAAGAAAAAATGACCATGTGTGGACATTTAAGCAATCACAAAAACGTTAAAAGTATTACTGTATCCAAAATACAAATGCCGGTGGTACAAGTTCTTCCCACACAAATCAATACAGCATCACAACAAAACTAACACTACGAACAATTACTTGATCTGACAGGAACACATTCTGTCAAATCTAAATCTTTAGAAAGTTGTGTCACTAAAAAATATATGTACAGACAATATCTTAGAGACTCTATTAGATATTGCCATTGGTGAGCCATCATTTATGAATCCTTTCTTGGGGTTTCAATTCTTCTTAGAAACATCCTTTATTCTTCAAAAGACAGCGTTAATAATAAAAAGAAAGAAAGCAGGGATAAAGAAATTATTACACACACACACACACATATACACTCTCTCATGATGTTAGCTCACATTTGGTGACATCTCATACCTTTACACATCTTTCAAGGCAAAGTGAAAATCTTGGACTTGTTCTTTTCTAAAATACTTCATTTAGTCCACATGAGATATCTACACACACATATCTAACCTTGAAGACAAAATAACAAAGTTAAAAGTAGTTTATGCCATAATTTAACAAATTGATTCTCCAGAAAAAAATGGAGTTATGCATGATTATTTGATTTTATTAATAAATTGTCAAATTCATTTCATTTGACTATTTGTATCCTAATTCTACTATCAACATGACAACATATAATTTGTTCTATGCAACAAACTCAAAAGTCAACAGAAATCTTTTCTTATCTTCTTGCCTTTAGTTTTAAGTTTTTTTTTCCCTGATAAGTCTAGCCTCTAAGTAGATAAGATCAAAAGAATTTCTTCCAATTGTCAAAAGGCCATCAGTGAAGGTGCACAAAACAAACCTTTCTGGGTTTGTTGCTAGGAAAAAGATAGCAGCAGAACAACTCCCTCTGATCGACATCAAACGGTGATGGAGATTGCAAAAGCACACCACCAAAGCTACTACCGGTCGAAATCTGTAAAGAAAAATAAAAATTTTCAAAGTAAATAAACTCCTCTTAGATTGATTTTTTGGGTTTCATTTTCTTTTCTTCTTCCCTTTTTCTTTCCCACTTGATGACTTAAACAGAAAAACACCATGCTCTCTGATTTTACCAGTATGGAATTCATAGTCAAAATAACTCAAGAAAAAAAAAAGAGCTAAAACCTTACTTTGCAGGTAAAGGTAAAGTCACAACTTGACCATGTAAGAACTTCAGATTCATATGAAAAACCTAACTTTCCTGCTTCGCGCCGTAGTTCCTACAAGTGCCATGGTACATTTTGTGCATTCTTTATTCACGAACAACCATAACCAATAACCAAAAAAAAAAAAAAAAAAAAAACCATAACCAATAACCAAGGGGAACTGAAGGAAATTAATACCTTGAGAGGATGGCTGGTTGTCTTACACAAAACCTCTGTTCCTGGACCAGAGTTCATATGCAACTGTATTTTTTCCTTTTTAGAAATTTTTTTTCCAGCAGGTGTGACATACTCAGGGAAACTAAAGGGAATATTCAAGTTGAATTGGCCTTCATGATATGAGAGTTTCTGAGACCACCTAACTTTAATTGAAAGATTGGACCCCCCATCAACCTGAAAATGTCAACAGATGCACTTTACTGGTAACAGGAACATATTATCTGACTAACATCAAGAAATGAACATCCAATACAATATACTTAGATGTGCACCTGGGGGATGGTAATAGTGAAAATATGCGGCTTTAAAAAACAACCATCTTCACTTTTGGCTCCCTTATCCGAGTCTCTTTCTTCATCCATGGTAATAAATTGAGTGCAATACGATTTTCTGGGTACTTCAACCTCGATACCTAGAATTGAACCCTGTTAGCCAAATAATGTATTACTTGAGAACAACCATTAGAATTGTTTCACTTCTTGTGAAACAGGAAAAAGTTTCAAGGTATAACACCTTGAATTTCAAGAGACAAGTATTTAAGAACATGTCTATGTTGAATTAACAAACTAATTTGCATTGCAACTCATCAACACAGAAACAAAATGGTTAAGTTGTGCTATCCACCAGAATATGCAAGCTTTTTCGAAGTAGCAATTTGAGGTACTGTACAGAAGTTTAAATGAATCTCCAGATGAATTAAGAGTAAAATAAATTCAGAGGATAATTTTAGCAATTTAGAAATCAAAAAATGCAGAGAGATTTCTGCTGTGAACCTTGAAAAAAATTTCATTACCAAACACCTACCAAAAAAATGAACAAGAATGCAAGTTAGACCACAGAATTTGCTGAGAGTCAATAATTATTTGTGCTTTAGCATAACAATTTTGCAAATTTACTTTAACCAAAATGCATAAAAATCCTATCTTTACAAACCCAAATCAAAAGATTTCCATTACCTCCCTTATTTATACACACACAAAATAATCATAGCTATCCATACTTCTGCTAGTAACCAAAAGTAACTCATGCAATTAAAAGTTCCGTGATGGCTTATTTATTTGCTTGTTTATTAACTTTAATCAGAGTTCTGGAAATCTTGAGTTAACAAGAAGCCTTCCATAAGTTAAAAGAGGTTCCATGGAGACAAGACGACTCATTCCGAGTCCAGCCAGGATTCTGAACAAAGTAGAAGAGTGACTTATTCCATATTCATTCTTATTCCATCTTCATTTCCTAAATGCTTACCTTAGGAAACAAATAAAAAAAATTCCCCAGGAACCCAACTCTACAGGTTCATTCATTTTTCTCCCTTCCTCAGCTTAAGTTAATATTCAACTTCAGTTAGAAAGTACCATTTTCACTTCCTTTTCATCCTTCTCAATAATTAAAGTATAAAGCCCTTTCTCACTCACTCCCACAAAATCTGTCAACAACCTATTTACATGGGTTTAAAGAACCAAATGCAGCCCTTTTCTTCCGTCTAAAAGGGTAACCAATAAAAGTTCCATAAGGTCTGACCAAAATTCAATAAAACTGAATTAGACTCCGAGTCCTACCAAAAACATGCAAAACGTGAAAAGGCCAAAACAAAAGAGTGCAAGTTGAACCCACAGAATTTGCTGAAAGTCAATAAGCTATTTGTGCTTTAGAATAATAACATATTGACAGTTTATTTTAACTCAAAATGCATAAAAATCGTGTTTTTACTATCCCAAAACACAAGAACATGAAAACCCAACAAACCAAAAGGAAAAAAGGACTAATCACATTAAAAGTCATAAAAAAAAAATCCAAACTTTAAACAAGGTTTTCTTTGTTTGTTTACCTGTTCACCCATGGGAATAGCAATACGACAATCACAGCTCCGGCTGCCCATCACGCAGTGCACGCGCCACGACCCACTAACGGTAACAAAAGCCGTGTCCAAATAACAATCAGCTTCGAGCGAAACCCCGTTCATCTGAAGCGGAATCAACGCCGGAGGATCGCACCTGCCGTGCACGTGAGGCTGGTAGCTAGGGACGTCAGGATTATCCACGATAGCCGGATCACCGATGACGGCATAAACCATCAAAGCAGAAGGCAAGAAATTCTGCTCCAGCGTCTTGTCCATCGCCGTCATAGGTCTCGGAGCAGCAACGGCCCTATCTTTCCCAAAGTAAACTCTTTTCGACAGCCTGATGCCATCTTCCACGGCCCTCGCAAATTCCTCCGCCATGAAAAAACAACAAAACAAAACAAAACAAAACAAAAAAAAGTTTCTTTTTCTTTTCAGTGATCGAAGAAGGCTGAAAGAAAAAGGGAAGGGAATAGGGATGGTTTATGCCGACGTTTTTGGGTTTAGAAAATGGAAAATCGAATTGAAATCGATAGAAATGGGAATGGGGTATAGAGTATTATAATGCTTATTAGTTTTGATGTTTTTGATGGGATTTCGGAGAAAGTGATTGGCTTTAACGGCTATTTTGACGCTGCCCGATTTCTTACATTGCACGGTTGGATTCTTGTTTATGTCTTCAATCATTTCTCACTTTTTTCAGTTTTTTATATATTAAAAAAGGACTATAATCTCGCATTTTCTATCAAATCATTTAAAAAAAAAAATCATCACTAACGTTAAAATATTATAATTTTTGTCAATTATATTAAAGAGTTATATTAAAATTTTTCTTTCATTTAAATCTCATTTAATTTTTTAACAAATACATATACGCAAAAATTATTGTTGTGAAAACGTACAATATATGAAACGTGATAAGTGAATTATATTTTATACGAAGTCAATTTTTTTATGTTATACACTAATATTTGATATTTTATTCACAAATACGCTAATTTTATACCTTTACTCCTCTAATTTTCAATATTTTATGTGCTAATTATATATTGATGGAGAATTCAATCGCAATTAATGACTATTAAAATTGTGATCTTAATTTTTTATAATAATTAAACAACTTACCCCTAAATGAAAACATAAATCTTCTAAACACAAACCATGCATGCATGCTATAAGTATGAGTTAATTTATTATTGATTTACTTATGGGATGGTAAATAAATTGAATGCGTGGCAAACTTTATCCAAAACTTTTTTTTTAATGTTAAATTTATTCCTAAATATTTAATATTATGGGGGTTCACGCTTCATGTGGATTGTCTCCACCTGGATGGGGTATTTGCTGTTGGACTTGCTTTTTAAACTATTTTATGAAAAACTGATGGAATGGGATTTTGATTCATTCAGCATTGATGCCTGCGTTTGGGCATACATTATTGTTGTTGTCGAAAGCTGGAGGAGTAGGGGCTTAAGTTAACAAAGATTTTTTTTTTTTAAGGATTTCGGATTCATGATCACAGGTTTAACCAACCAACCACTCACACCATTTTTGTGGGAGATGATTGCAGTATCAATTAGCTCTACGGCTTCAAATGTGTGAAGACGAAGAAGACTTAGTTCAAGAGGGAACATTTTCTTTATTCTTTAATACTAATTCCAATATGAACTTGGACAGAATTTTGAAAGAAAGGATTTGAGTATTGATTGTCGAGAAAAGCGCAGACAATTTCTTGGAATGTCACGATTAAAATCATTTTTAATGCAATTGAATGGCAACTTTGAGGTGAAAATGCACGGTTTACTAAGTTTAAAGATTGCATATTTGCATGAGCTCAAACGTAACCATAAATTTCAGGGAATTTAAGACAGGGGAAAATAAAAGAGAGGCAACGGATTTGGTGCACATTTTGAGGGAAAATGCAAGGTCTTGTTCTACCATTTATCAATACTTCATTTAACGCTGAGCAAATCTGTAATGTATGAACCAAAAAAAGAATTTGTAGTCCATCTCCGCTAGTCGTAGAATGCAATGTACAAGTGATTTACATATGCCAACTACAATTCTAACAATTGATGGAGGTCAAAGAATAAGCCTTACTGACTCTTGAATGAAAAACTCTCTCTCCACTTCAAAATTTTTGTGTCCAATGATGATGGCAACTACTCCCAACTACCCACATTTTGGAACCGCAAGTTCCATTCCGACTGCAGATTCCTTTTCTAGTTGTGTGATATTATGTAGCTCATCGATCCTTTGAATTGAATTGAGACAAAACCCCTTGAATTAGATTTGTGCAAATATAAGTTCATTCCATGTATCCGGAACGCCTGGTAAGCACCAGTGCAAGCAATCTTGCATCCCTGGTGTGGCTCTAATACTGTACCGTGATATATGACCCTCGTCTCTCAGCTGAGACAATGCGGTGATGTCTAAGAGCTTAACGCCAGTGCCCTTCACAGCCCCTGCAGCAAGAAGATCACTGGAATCATCTTGTACAACTTCCCTCCCAGCAGATAGAGGAGAAGTATTGTCACAGGTCCCTCCAGTGTCCCAGTCTCCATTAAAGAAATGCCTGGGGGATATGGACCGATAGAATGCTTTCAGGCCAGGATATTTTGGAAGCTGAGAATTTACCCAGCCAATGATACTATAAACTGTCAAATTCTTGGCACCATCAATCTGTGCAATCCTCTTATTGGTGTTAGGCACACCACCGACATGCATGACCCAACGATTGGCATTAAGCTTCCCTCTATTCCAATGATGTCCTGTGTTCAGGACAAGGACATCAAATCTATGAAGGAATCGACGCAAAAATGCTGGTGGCCGATCCAGGTGCATGGCAACATCAGTATTAGGGTCAGAGATATCTAGGGGCTCCAAGTCACATAGGCTTGCAGACCAATAGTAAAGGACAGTTGTATTGGTACTTGGGAACCGATAGGCCCAACCATCAGGACGTTTAGCACCACGAGCTTTCACAAGACCATACTCTACTCCCACATCAAGAACATCGGGCCTCTCTTCACCACCTGTGATCATACACATCATTGATTGGAACTGCTGCCTACCCAATGAATCCCCAACAAAAGCCAGAGTTTTATTCCGCATCCTGAAAGCATATTCATAAGAGTGAACTCATACACCAGGAAGTCAGGCAAAGTAAAAATTCATGAAGCATTCATCTAATGGTATAGAAGGGAGAAGTAAATCACATGACCTCAAATCAAATGCTTGAATAAAAGTTGACAAAATGTGCCAGCTGTAAGGTAACAATGCAATGCTAGGCACAAATAATGCATAAAGGAGCCAGTAAATGATCAGTTCCCATGTTATGAGGCTAATCGCTTCTTGTAAAGACAGGGTGCTTCACATTGATCAGGCGTGCCACTCTATATTTCATTGTTGTGCTACATTTAAGATTCACAAGTAGGCAGTTATTATCCAGAAGCTCAAAATAGCCAATTTAACATAATCAAAATGATATGCATGGTTGGGGCTGCAATTGATGCTGCTCGACTTTGTCAAAGCTCAGGCAGATCAAGTAGAGAAATGGAGTCCAACTTAGGAACAACTTAACTCCTTTTTAAGGATAGCTAAACCTAATCAAGATTCATATGTACCACAAGCAATTTATCCACCAAGTTAATACATTTTTCAACAATTATCTGATTAAAATATCACTTCACCCTTAATTTAAGAAATCCTAAAATTGATTGCATATCCTAAATCTCCCCAACCAAGTCCGCATTCCAGTAGCACTGTACAAAACAGTATCAACCAAACTTTAAAGTACTCAGATTGAAAGATTTTGAAATAATTGAAGAATCTTACAAACAAGCAATGAAGCAAAACCAGTACCAATAGGTAGTCTTCATATAAAAGACATGTTGATGGATACTCATAATGTAAAATCAAATTGAAGTTTAGTACAATTGCAGAATGCAATCATGGGAAGGAGAATGAAGAAAGAAAGAGGAAAAAATTTGCGTTGGGTTTATTTTACAAAGATTTTTCAGATAAAAATAATGTGCCATTCGAAATATAATGTAAATATTTAACATGTATCTTTGCAGATCCAAAATAAACACAAGAAGCCAACTTAAAAAACAGTTCTTAACTTGCAATTTTCAACTTCAACTTTTTTTCTCACGTAGTTACATTTGTGAATATACTCTAGATTCAACTAGATCACAAAAACTAAAAAAAAAACACTAGTCTTGATCTTATTATAAGAGACTTGACATGACCTTTGATTAGGGCTCTAGCAGGAATCAAGTTGAGTTTGAACTTTGTTCTACACATACCCAAAGAGCTCAAGCCCAAGTTCAGATATAGAGTTAATTCAAGCTCAAATTACTGGTGCTCATGCTTCACACTCAACTCGATTGCACCTTTATCTCTATAGGCAAAGATTTGGTTGGTAGCATGAGAAAAGAGAATTCCATCACTGGAAGAGCACAGAAAATTACCTTCTCAAAAATTTTGGACCGGTGAAGTCTTCCATATAGCAATCTTTTGGTTGCCAACGCAATTTCTCATACTCAAAATCAGTGCGCTGTGTCATGCGGCAAGCCCACATAGAGGACAACCATTGCTTGCAACCAAATCCAGAATACAGAGGTCGAGTATCATCAATGTCCCATTTACCTTTGGCAAAGTTACAGTCTGAAAATAGAGATAAGACTTAGTTAATGCAGTAGTTGTTGTTTAATATGACATGGTCAAGCTATGTGTCAAATTCAAAGTAAAGGGAATGCACTTCTTAGACCAAACATAAAAATTGATTGAACTCCCCTAAGTTGCTGCCATTTAAAGCACCAAAACATGATGCCCAAAAGTTTGCCTGTTTGTGATATGTAAAATGATAAAAAATAATCAGTTCAATGAAAGTGAGTCGTAAAACCAAGACCATCCACTAAATGGGGTCATGTTGATGGTGTTGAAATAAGTACAACAGAGAAAACCACATAAAATGGACCAAACTACTGGGTTTCCCTCGTTCCTTTTCCTTAAACTTCCCAACTATAACTGTTTTACTGCAATTATTGTCCTTCGAATTAAAACTCCTGAACAACCTTAGATATCCCACCTCGTGTTTCTGTAGGAGTTTTGGAATATTGATTGTCTTGTCCTTTAACAGAGGACTCTGTATTAGAAAATTCCATGGCCACAGAACTCCCCGGTGCGATAGAGTCATTTTCTGCCAATTTCGAACTACTCTTATTTTCTGAAACATCTTTTCTACCAGCACCTTCTATAACACTTGGAAGAATTTCTGCACCACCATGAAGAATACCAGAATTTGCATTCCAGTTTCAGATGACTTCAAATGGGAAAGAATGGAATACCAAAACATTTATAGTGGATGTCACATCAAAGTTTTGATGTTATCCGCAGGGGAAAGAATAACAATAGATGACAGATCAAAAACATCTGTAACAATTCAGTGGAGCTGAATATCACACTTGTTTCACAAGCGTGTTCACTAATGAACAAAACCAGTGATTTATATCTTATCAACGGTTACTGAATACAAAACCGAGAATACATTTGAACACAGCAGCACCAACCATTTCCATATCTAGCATTCAAAGAAAGCCCTTCAAAAGAACTATCACAGGCATAATTCTTCTTTAAACCTCTACTATGAATCATTAAACCATATCTAAATCAAGAAAGAAAGAAAATAAAATTGAAAAATAAAAGATAAAAGCCTTTTTTTGTTTTCCTAAACATCATTGGGGGCCTTTTTAATTTGCAAGATGAACCAGACATCATAACAGTATCAAGAAGGGGACATCAAGTTCAAATGACATTTGGTCCTGAGAACCACTTCAGAGAAGAGAGAGATTTGTGAGACCTTTGACTCTCCACATAGCATGCAAGACTAGAGAAGACCGTTAAAGGAAGATAGCTGGGAGGTGGTGGAGAGACGAAACATATGGCTGCCTAAAAGGAGAACGTTACCTTGCTTTTTATCTCCACCATTGGAGTGATTTTCACTTTCATCCATTCCTTTAAAAGAGATCGTATTACTGGCACCAATTTGTTCCACAACATCCACTTTTTTGTCTAGATGATCTGTAGTCCATTTTCCTCCAGAAAGATTATTGTATTCCGGGTCTTGATCTGCCATCAAGACAGAGTTAAAACAAAATGTGTAAGGACTCAAAGTCTAATTCCAATTTGGCACAGAAATGGGCTATCGTCTTCATAATTCCGCTATACCCTTAGGAAGCAAAACTAAACATGAAATACTTTAAATAGCGAAATGCATATCCGAAAGCATGAAGAGGGTAACAGGATGGATGTTCATGAATAGGAAAGATTGGAAGTCCATTAAAAGAAGAATCCATCTAGGTAATTGTCAACTAAATTGCAAATTGTTGACTTAATCATTTATCCATAAAACCCAGACAACAAGCTTTCTAGTTCATACTACTTTTTCCTTCAACAATGGAGCTGTACTCTGGAATGTTTAACATCCATTATGAATCATTTTAAGGTTTTACCAGCGAACCGCAAACTGGAAAAACCACGATTACAACATATTACAGATTAAACCATGGGATGACCACATCACAGACACAGACCTGGAGTCAGAGGCAACACACTTCCTTCAGGGGGATCTAAAATTGTAGTTTTTGTCCATGCCAACATAAGAACAGCCACGCACACGAAACCAATGAGGATGAGAGAGACCTGTGAAACTTTTAAACTGTAGAACCCTCCTTTCATCCTTAATACCAAACAATATGCAAAACTTCAATTCATCCCAAATTTCTTGGCATTTTCTGATCCGTCCAAATCAATGCCTGAAAAATGAGCAACATTCATAAGAGGCTACCAATCAGTCGTCACTGTAACTCAACTTAAACTTGGTTAACAACATAATAGAACTTCATAAAATACTTCGCCCAAACAAAAAAAAAACGTAACAAGTATCTCACGCAAATAATATATTTATAAAATAAACAGAAAGAATCGAACTTTTTTCTTCCAATGTCGAAAAAACATAAAATTGTTTGCATTATACTAAAATAAAATAAGTTTTCGGATCTATGAATTGGCGGATCCCGAGACAAATCAACAACCAATTATTACAGCTAAAATTTAAAAAACTTGCTTAAACTTCAAACTACAATTGTTAATCAATTTCAAAATCTCAATATCCAGACAAAAAGATTAAAAAAATCATAGCAAAAATCGACGGCACATTACGAAACAAACGCAGAGCTTTTTCTAAAAAAAATGCTCGCCTACAGCGTAATAGAGAAAAACCGAACTTCCAATGGCGCGGATCTTAATTACCAAAGCAGCACTCACTTCAAACTTTCGAAGAGAGCGAGAGATGGCGGTGGTGGTTATATTGAACTCGAATCGTTTTGAAATTCAAAAAAAGCAAAAGACAGCTGGAGAGAGGGAGGAGAGACGGTGGCTGTACGAAAGATGGGGACAAGTTGACGGTGGCGGAGGAGAAAATCACGGAGAACTCGAAATTACGATTAGATTTGTTGTTGAATTAATAAATGTATGGGATCCAACCGAAAAAAACAAATTTAGACCCTTTTGTTTTTTCCAGAAATTAATTTTGGCAAAGCATACGTTATATAAGAGGAATAATTGAAAATTAAAATCTTTTTCAATATCTCACATTTAAAATAATACATATTTGTTTTACATATATCAAAATAACACCAAATTAAAAAGTGAACAAAATATAAAATAATAAAATTAATGCAATTTTTAAGTATAAATGACGAATATGAATAATTTTAAAGACGATGAAAATTGATTTTTAAGAAATTGCGAATAATATTTTATGCAATTTTCCCTATATTAAAACCATCCATGTACCATCCATGTCGATGGTCCAATGCATTTATTGAACTATATAGACTTTTGTAGTTATAGTTGATTTTAATTAATCAATTTCCTCAATTAGAGTTAAATTATTCCTTTCTTAGTGTTTTGTTTTTTTAAGGAAGATTGGAATGGTGAGTTTTGTTTGATTCTTCTTTTCAATTCACTCTTATTACTTCTATTTCTTTATTATATTTATACAAACAATGGAATAATATCACCAATCATTCAAAGTGGGAACATGGAGAGCACTATCCCACTCCCCATTTACTTGTATGAGTATCACTTTCAATATGGCATTTTTCCATTAAAACAATGATTAAGAGTATATAGTGGTTAGGGAGTTAGCTTCCCGACTTGCAGGTGAGGGTGTGTGTTATAAAAAAAAATGATTAAGAGTTTATATTTAAAAAAAAATGATTAAGAGTCTATATTTTACATTTTGTATTTATTTTCTTTATGGGGTATGGTATATTGGATATGATTAAGCTAAAAGAAAAACAATCGTTAGTAGAATTAGGTGAAATATAGTAAACTCATTTGAACTATTGTCGTATTTTGTATTGATTCTTTATTACTTTTAATTTTTTTGAAAATTTTAATTTGAAATAAATAAGTCTATTTAGTTAGTTTTATCAAATAACCAAATGAGCTAAAATATTTGATAACATAAATATTAGTTTTAAATAAAAATTAAATATATTATTTTATTTAATTATTTGACTGGAATTAGATAAAAGTTTAATGGTCTGTTTGGATAAAGCAAAATTTGTGATTTATTTCACAATTGCAAAATAAGGTGTTTGTTTTGTTCAACTTTTTCATCAAAATTTTTAAAACACAAAACAATGCTACAGTAATTATTTTTGCTACAGTAATTTTTATTAATAAAATATTAAATTTGAATTTGAATTTTAAATTTTAATAATAAACAATTCTTCCTAACACACTTCCCATCAAAATAAACTAATAAAATACTAATTCAAATTTAAATTTCAAACTTCCATTAATAAAAAAATCTTCAATACAAATCCCAACAAAATAAAATCATTCATTCCAAACACTCTCAAAATATTCTTTTCTCATAACAAATTCCAAGAAAAAAAATTTCATGATATAATTCAAAAATAGCTTGTCCAAACGGAGCATTAGTTTTTGTTGTTGTAGCTAATGGAAATCAACAAAATAAATTAAAACCTTACAAATACAAATAAAACCACAAAATATGAATGGGAAACTGAATAATAGTTGAAGTGGTATACCTTTAGAATTTTGTTTGGTCCAATCTCCAAAGTGGCAAAACTCCATGAGTATGCTTTTTCAAAGTTTACCTATTTTTTATTACTTACGTTTTTTTCCCCCAATTTCCAATTTCAGTCAATAATGATTGGGCAAAGAAAGTAAAGGTGAGCACTTGATAGAGAAATGTAAAATTTGGCAAAACTTCTACTATTACTGGCCAATTTGGAAAATCTTCTTGCTACAACACTTCTTTGATGAATGTTCGTTCTCTTAGATTGACAAAAAATTTAATTCAGCATGTTTACATTTAGCCAATGTTGCATGGGATGCTTTGTGCTACTTAAAATGTAGGTATTTTTCGACATAGCTTGTACAAGCAATTTGTTTGGACTCGCAGTTAATCCTCTTATGTATTTTGCTAACCGATTTTCTTAATAGAAAATATTTATTGCTTTTGATTAAAAAAAATTGCTGGCCAATTTTGGACCAAATGAGGGATTTTTATTTATTTTTGTTTGTTTTACTCAATATAAGGATAAAATCATAAAAAACAACTTTATTACTTGCCAATGTGATTATATTGTTGAATGTTATTTTAAAGATCATAAATTTCTATTTTGCATAAACATTAACAATTTTTTTTTGTCTTGCCATGTCCAAACTTAATACTATTCTATTATGATCCTTATTCAACAACAAGATAAGCATTTATCTCATTTAACATTTAACATTTAAGTGGAGTTAATTATATGGTTGATATCCCTATTCCATTTAAGTTCATTTGCTTATTTATGTTTAAATATAATATTTCTTTACTTATAATTTTTTTTATAATACTTTTTTGACATGAATGTCTATATAATCTAAATTTTAAACTTGTTTTCTAATGATAGAAAATTAATCTTTGCTTATGCACATTGATAGGGAGATAAGATATTAATGCCTTGCTGACTAAACAAGTTTGTTTTGGGCCATGGGTTCTAGTTTCTGCCTTTTCTTTTTACTTGTCTGAACTCTGAAATAGTACAGCATTAACAAATTACCAAGTTTGATGGAACTGTAAGATGAGTAAAGCCATTCACTTGAATTGTTCTTATTGTCTTGATTCTTGATATATATATACAAAAGGAAGCAAGCCCAGATCTTTAATCCCAACCATTTACTGTTTCTTAGTTACAGCATTGGTGTTTACTGTGAAGTTTGTAGACATATTAATGAAGCTTTACCTTCCCCCACCCCTGTCTAATACTTGAGTACTTCAGTAGATGAGCATTAAATGTTTGCAAAACAATGTTAGTTTTCCTTTCTTTTTGTTTCCTGTAATTGGAGCTTGATGATTAGACCAAACATTCCAACTGCTAATTCAGTATTCCAGGAAGATTGGAAGAAATTCAAGTTGGGTCAAAGTTACTAACTTTACAACATTTTCATGTGTGTTTTTTTTTTAGAACTGAGATGGCTTCCTCATCAGTTCAATCAGCACAGATTATCAGCAATGTTGGTAAGTTGAATACCCTCATCTCTCCAGTCCTTTTTTTTGTTTCTGCGTATTTGTTAGTATCTTTCAATTTTGTTCCTGATGAAAGGGAAAAATAATACAGAGAAAGACATCAACTTCTACCTTCCTTTATATAAAGCTGCAATAAGGGGTGATTGGGATGCTGCAAGAAGATTCTTTGAGATTAATCCAGAAGCTTTCACTGCCATAATTACAAAGAATCGTGAGACAGTACTTCATATAGCTGTTGGGAGAAATGAGGCAATTCAGTTTGTGGATGAGCTTGTAAAGATGATACCAACAAATGCTTTATCTTTGACAAATAGATTTAACGAGACAGCCCTTCACTTGGCTGCAAGATGTGGAAATACTGCGGCAGCCAAATTGTTAGTGAACCAAGACTCAGGTTTGACAAACGTTTGGAGTGATTCAAAGTTATTACCTCTCCATTTGGCTGCTTTATTTGGTCACAATGAGCTATTATTGTACTTGTTAACTGTGACTGGCGGTAATGTGGAACCTAGTCCTTTTGTTGATCAATCCGGGCTCACTCTCTTGAATATTGTTGTAAACTCAGGATTTTATGGTCAGTGTTGCTCTTTCTCCTGCTTAAAGTGAACTCTTAAAGGAAAGAAAGTAGTTTTTGATGTTCATACTTTTTCATGGAGTTCATGATCTTTTATCCATGTTTGTCAATGCTTGTGTACCGTGACAGATGTTGCTTTGGATCTGCTTCGACGCAATCCTAAGCTGGCTACAACTATATCTCCTGGCGGCAATACACCATTGAGTATCATAGCTGGAAAGTCTTCAGCATTTCCTAGTGGATCAAGCCTAAGTTTTTTTCAGCAAGTAATCTACTCTTGTTAGTCTCAAACTCCTGTCCTTTCACCTATTATTTGTTTCTCTTAGAAGCCCTTGTTGGATAGTAGCGTATGCTGTTTCCAGGGAAGACAGATGCCAAAGAGTCAATCGTGCATTTTATCTGCCAATTAGTGGATTATGCAAGATTAGAGAAGTTTTAATAGTTCTTGATCAGGGGATTATACAAGATTATGCAAGATTTGAATGTAGCTATTGGAGAGATTTGGAAATCAATAAAAACTGTATGCAAGACATATGTTAAATAAGATGATTGTTAAACGATAAGAATCTGAAATGTTCATCTCTTCTTCCTTCAATGCTTTAAAGGTCATAAGACGATTGTGGTTTGACTTGTATACTAAACAAGCATACTTCTTGCCGTATTCATTGTAAAGCTATTCCAGTGAAGTTAGAAATGCCATCAGACCTCAAAAGCAGGCAAGATTTTGAGAACCAACATGAGGAGCCAAGAAAACTATTTATGTACGGTATGCCAACTTTTCTGTTCACTACAACTGATCAATAGTCCACAAATATATTTATTCACAACTTGAACAATTTGGATATGGAGGAATGATGAAAACTTCCATTTATTTGGTTAGTTCACTCATGGCAGTAGCATTTTGGCATCAATTCTCTGCGTCGTCTGTCAATTCACAGGATTAGCACTGACTTTTGACGGTTCTGGTTTTCTTGTGCAGTTTGCCAAAAGTTTCATTCAAACTTCTGGGAAGTGATTGGAAGAACAGGTATTCTTCAGAAGATGTTCCTTTTAGTGAACTCTAACTTCTACTTTTTATTTCAACATTGAATTATGCATCAGTTGATTGTCCTTTTTGGCAGTACCATATGTTCAACATATACAACAGATAAAGTTGATGCATTGTCAAGCAATCGAACTCGTCAAATGCTTATGCATCGAGGATGTACATGTTGATAACTCCATATCTGCCAGAATATTTAAGCCTGGAATCATCAAGGGGGCAACTTTAGGAATTGTGGAGATTGTAGAAGAAATTCTGAAGTCTTTTCCTAGTGCCATTTGGTCACTAGACCAACAAGGGCATGATTTATTCCAACTGGCTGTTTTGAACCGCCGTGAAACTATTTTTAACATTTTATATCATCTTGATGAACATGCACATTTGGTGACACAAAATATTGATAAGTACGATAACAATATCTTGCATTTGGCTGGAAGATTGGCACCCCCTGACCGACTTAATCTTGTCACTGGTGCTGCATTGCAGATGCAGCTTGAGTTGCAATGGTACAAGGTAATTATCATTAAACCTCCTTTTTGTTTCATTCTATAAATTTACAATTGCATCAGAGCTAGAAATAGGTCACATTATGCCTTCTATGGAGCTTGAGGTTTGCTTACAGGAAGTAGAAAAGTTTGTCCAGCCCAGCTACAAAGTGAAGGAAAATTCTGCTGGAAAAATTCCTGCAATGGTATTCACTGAGGAACACAAGACCTTAGTTTCTGAAGGAGAAGAATGGCTGAAAGACACTGCAAAATCGTGTACAATTGCTGCAGTGCTCATTGCCACAGTTGTGTTTGCCTCAGCAATAACAGTACCCGGTGGTAGCAATTTAAAAAATGGATTTCCTGTATTCTCAAAAAAAATTCCATTTATCATCTTTGCAGTTTCAAATGGGCTCTCTTTGTTTTCATCTTCCACTTCTTTAATCATGTTCTTGTCTATTCTCAATTCTTGCTGCGCCGAAGCTGATTTTCTCTACTCCCTGCCAAATAAGTTGATAATTGGACTTGTCAACTTATTCCTTTCTATAGCAACTCTGATGATAGCCTTTGGTGCAGCAATCTATATTCTCTTTGGGCATGAAAAGTCCTTAATCATCATCCCGCTTTCGGTATTAGTATGTCTCCCCATGACGTTGTTTATGACCTTGCAATATCCTCTTCTGAGAGATATGATCAAGTCCACTTATGGTCCAAGCATGTTTGGTAAGCAAAGTCAGTCACTTCTATGATGTATCAGTTTCAGGACAAGATCTCATTCTTTTCATTGTAAGACAAAATTATTTAGTTGAAATCTTGTAGCAAATCAATCATAACCTGCCTTTATTTTGTTATGACAACTTCTATTAAAGCTTGGTTTTGGCATTAATATGTACTTGGAAGAATTCATTTCTGCAATCTGCAATTCTGACTTCTTGCAATGCTTAAATCTTTTTCAGAAGGGAGAAGATGAAAAAGGTTTCACAGTGAATTTGACATTCTTACTATCAATTTTCGACCTGCTTTTCCCTTAGTATAATTCACTGCTTGTAGCATCATAACAAGTAGGCAGATGGGTTAACCATAATTTCAAGCCAAGTTTCCGAGCATGAAAAGTTTTCAAGATAACTAATTGAAAGGATGCAAACAGGAAATGTTATTTTTTGACATGATCAGCAATGAAAATTATCAGTGGGAAACGAGCAGATCTCCATCCTTCTCAAGGTCATTCTGCTGGATTAAATGTTTCAATGTTACATCTTGCATTAAAAAGTGCAGAATATTGCCTAAATTGTACAATCTTCAGAAGTAAACAGTCACAAGACCTTAAATTATTAGAAGATTTGCGGACGTGCTTGTGTTTGTTGTCTCATTTGAGTACAACTCAAGAAAACTTCAGAAACAATGGAAATTTACATTTCAACGAAAGAAAACCAGAATTACACAATGTCTCGTTTGGAATAACCATTCATACACCTCATTTAGATCCCATGTTCTTATAGACGTCCACCAGAAAGAGTTTATGATCACAACACCAGCAATATACATATACTCTTCCTTAAGATGTTATAATACAGTAAAACATATACCGACTTAAGCTTTCGTTCTTATGCACTAAAGAAAGTGAGGCGAGCTAAGATCCCATTCAAGGTAACAAAATAGGACTGGATGTTGCACACATACAAGTTTGAGGAAACCAGACTTGTCTTCAGGAACATATAAATAATGGGAAAAAATCGATAAGCTAAGAGTTGTATCTCAATGTCTCTTTACAAGTAGAATCAAGTTTACACAAGGATGCCACTTTTATGAGTTCAAAAGAGGAAACTTTCACTGTGCTTACCAAAAATGCCATGGCAGTAGGTGGACTGAATCATGTCCATTAGGAGGGGAAATTGCAATGTCACGAACAAGGTCACAGGTAGACAAGCAATTGCAGCTATTAGACCAATCGTCCATGCCCTTTTATCACCAAAAACAAGATAGAGTGTGGCACTAAAGGCTATCATCATGGTTGTTATAGACAAAAACAAGGAGACAAGACCTATTATTAACCTCCTTGGAAGGGAGTAGAGAAAATCAGCTTCGGCATATCGTGCTGTGAGGATGGACAGGAACATTAAGAGCGAAGCAGTAGATGAAAACAGTGAGAGTGCATCAGCAACAGCAAAGATACTGAATGCTATGTTATGCGAGAAAATGGGGAAGCCAGTATCTCCGTTGGTGCCCCCAGGCACAGTAATGGATGCTGCAAAAGCTATTGTCGCAATAAGAGTTGCTGCAATTGTACAAGAATTTGCTGTATCTTTCATCCATTGCTCTCCTTCTTTAACTAAGTCTTTGTGTTCTACTGAAAATTCCACTGCTGGGGTTCTTCCACTGGAGTTTCTGTTGTCCTTTAAGTCAGGCAGCACATGTTTTTCCACTTCCTATGTTGGGAAAAAGAAGGAACAATCAAAGAAGTGCTCAGTCTTGACTGCTAAAAGTGAAAAGACTTCCATTTTTTTTCTATAGTTTCCAAGTTTAAACCATCTTGGACCCCTGGAAGTTGGAAGCACAATTAATGCTTAACTTTTTACCTTGTACCACTGTAGCTCACGCTGCATCTGTAGTGCTGCACCGGATACAAGATGAAGTTGAGCAGATGGTGCCAATTTACCAGCCAAATGCAAGATATTATTTCTGTTGTTATCTTGAAGCCCCAAAGCCAACTGTTTATGCCCACTCATCTGATACAAGAGGTTAAAGATGCTCTCGCGACGGTTTGCAACAGCTGCTAGGAATATGTTATGCCCCTCATGGTTCCTCGACCAAATTGCTGGAGGAAATGAATTCAAAATCTCCTCAACAATCACATTATTCCCAAACATTGCACCCAAAATAACTGGTCCTTGAAAAAATGATGCAGCTGTTGAGTAATCCAACTTTGAAACTTCGCTGCACAAGCATCTAACAAGTTCAAGTGCCTGCAGATGCATAATTTTGGCTTCCTGTGGATTTTTAACATATGGCACTGCAGTAAAAAGACCTCAGCTTATGCCTCAGATAATCTGTGATCAGAAATAGAGTGTGTCCTACTATAGCTAATTTTCCCTTCATACCTAGATTCTCAATTAATTTCCAGAATCCTGCCTTCAAGCTTTTGCATCCTGTCGCGTAGTTGGAAGCAGATCAAATGAATAAGGAAAATGTTACACCAGACAACCAGAAAATTTCAATTCACTAAGAAAGAGAATGGTACAACTGGTCACAACTTTGCAATACTAGGAGATGATTGTGAAGTTAGTTTCTCAACCTGGACACAATAAACCAAAGAAAATAATATCCACCCTTACACCAGGGATGTTAAGGTCTGTCCTTCCATCTTCTTTATTTTTCCAAATATTTGGGTAGCTGTTGTTAAACCAGATTGAATACTTTATGAAATGAATGGAGTAACAGAAAATATAGCTAGAAGCGCGATTTCAATAGCCGGATAAAAAATGCCTATACAACTCAATTCATTATCTGAGGATAAAGGATAAAAAGATACAACCAAAAAAGTAGTTCTCTTGGAAAATTGCAAATGTTTTATTTAGAGCAATCTCTAGAGTTCAGTTGATTCCAGTTCAACGTTTACAAGATATTCTCATCCTCCATAACAGATATTATATTGCAAGAGAATGCATTCTTTAAAGGAATTTCTGCCTTCTATATACTTTTGGACTAAAACAAGGGGCTGTGGACAAACCAGAAAAGTTGATCTTTCGAACACAGCAGCAGATTCTTGAGCATATTTGACAGCCAACAACTGCATTATCCATGTGTTCTGTTTTTGGGTGCTCATAGATATTCACAAACTTCAGAGGAATACCTTCAAAACAAGAGAAAATAATAGATGAATGAAATGAAGTATTCTCTGAATCTTCATATATACATACCGTTGTCAGAATAATATCCATGTGCATGGTCACTCTACTTACTATCAAAAGTTTTTTAGCTGCTGGGCTTAAAATCTAACAATGTAGCTTGTGTACGTAAAACATTTATAGATATGGAGTTTTCAAGTAATTGCAAATTTTAAGATAACATAAGCACTCTATTTTTCTGTCCCAAACTGATATGGGACGCTGTTCGTTTACATATGACTTCCAACAAGAGGCATAAAGTTTAATAGCAAAACATTACAATTCTATCTCGAAGAAAGAAAAAGAAAAACAAAGAGATGGAAACTCACAGGAATAAATAAGTCTTTCCCAAACTTTCAGTGAACTTCCATACCCAAATGACAAATTCTTTCTAGCAATTATGCTCAATGCAGAGTTACCTGCAGGTGATTTTGATATAGCCAGACCTGGGTAGAGTTGGATCAGATAAAGGGCTAAGTCTGTGAAAAATGTAAAATTGTTTATGTTAGAAAATTTCTTCATTCAGGCAATACAAATAAAGAAATGACATACATAGCTTGACATATCATTTTAACAGTACCATAGAATTCAGCAACTATCACCAGATTCAGAAGCTCTACACCAGATTTATCCGTAAAAGGATTGGGTTGAATGTCGTCTCTTGTTACAGTTAATAAATATGAAACAACATCCTTGTTGGCATAACCAGCAGCAAGATGGATAGGCAGTAATCCACTATTACTTGGAGAATTAGTTAAGGCAGGGTTTTTGTTCACTAATAGCTTGGCCGCCTCAACATTGCCAAATATGGCAGCATAGTGGAGGACTGTCTGACCAGCTAGATCCCGCAAAGTGGGCAGGGTCTCAACTGGGATCAATTCCAATATTTCCTTCACAAAGTTGATTGCCTTCACTGATCCAACTGAAACATGTAATGCTGTCTCTGAAACTTTAGTAATTTTAGCAGTGACTGCATCAGGATCTTGATTAAAGAATTCTCTAGCACTCCCCCAATCACCTTTCAATGATGCTTTATACAATGGGAGGTACCAGTTGAGATCCTTCTCAGGTTCCTTATTTTCAACTGGCATCGGTTGGATGGTTCCTTTGTCTTTTGCTTGAAGGAGGAGTCTCGTCAGTGGTCCTGGCTCACGACTGGCACTGTTACTCATCTCAGCCATTGATGAAGAGCCAGCCATTTTCTTCTGAAATAATCACTCAGTCAATTTCTTGAGACACTGCTACATCATTCGCACAATGTGATCCGGTCAGCTGCATCAAAGCTTCTAGTACATCAAGAACTTCAAATTAGATGGCCAAGATCCTTAAATCAGAAACAGAGGCTTCAATAACTTCTTTTTCATTTGAAAGGTCAATGAACCTCTAACAAAGATGGGAGCATTGCAAAATTTTCACCAATTCTGTGCAGTTCTCAATCAAGTGGGATCCAATATAATGAGCAAATTGGGCCGAAAGTTTATTACTAGAACTTAAAGGAGGAACGAATCAAGAGAGTGAGCTTTATGCAAGATGTAAGGCAAATAGTGAAACTGCATCAAGATTCAATGCATGAGAGCATCAAGAAATCTTGCACTAGAGCAATTCTTTTCAAGGAAATTCATGTCTGTTGCTGCCAATCTTCTTATAGACTATGATTAAGGTCAATAACAAGAAATTCAAGAACATACTTATGTAGATGAAACGTAGCTCGCTTACTTAAAAGCAAAATTAAACAACACAATACAATATAATACAATGTGTCCACTCTTGCTCCTTTTAGTTCAAAAATCATGCTACGTACAATCAAAAACTTCCGATAGCTCATCCAACGCTACACCAATAGCATCCAATAGATCATCCATGAAACAAAATCCCACTTCAAATGTGTATACAACTGATACTCGAGAAGAGAAAAGAGCAAAAGAAAACGCACGATGCTAAACAAGAAACAAGCATTTAAAAAACTTGAAAGACTTCTTAGTGGCAACAAAGCAGTTACTTTACTTTTTCATATAATCGTGTTGCTGGAATTCAATGTTGCTTGATGTTGTTACAAAAGAATATTCAGAGCAACACAGAATATCAAAAATGGGGAGGAAAAAAGAACTCAAAAGGGGCTCTTGACAGCTTCTTTGATGAATAAGAACAAGAATGGAACATCACGAAAACATTTGTCTCCAAATTCACTCAAATTGGATAGAATGCTAAAATTTACCAGCATATCACCCGTACAAGAGTGGATAATCAAACTAGTATGAGTTTTAAAGTTTGCATTCTTGCTCAGCTTCTTCTGCTCATCAGTTTACGTTTGAGCTTGCAAAACTGTTGGGACGAAGACTTCCCGAGTCCCAACTTGAATGATCCTATTCCTCCCAGTACTAGAATTAGTTTGCTTCATAACTACCCGGGCCCAGAGTGTAGCTGCCCCAAATTAAACTTTTTTTCTCATAATTTCTTTAAAAAGGATTGAGTAAATTTTTATTTCTCCCAAGTTTTAGCCTTTTACTTTTATGTTGAATTGACTTAGATTTTTTAAAAATTGATGGAATGGAAATCATTGAATTAGAGGAATATTTCCAAATAGTTATTTGTTATAACTATTTTCTAATATTATAAAGTAATAAATTAATTTTAAGGTTTAGTTACATTTGCCTTGTTTCAAGTTTCACTAAACTATTGAAAGAATCTTGAAGGTTAGATAGTTATAACAAATAATTTCCCATAGTTAATTAATATTTACTTACTAGTTAAATAAAATTTATACCGTAAAAATTTTAATACAAAATTTATGTTCATATATAAAACAGAGAATTAAGAGATGTTGAAATCGTCATTTTCATTTTCTACCGTTTTTATTATGAGTTTAAATAGCTATTAACTCTTGATTTATATATATAAACCCAATTCACAAAATATGAGAAAAAATTTTAAAATACTATAACTTAGAATCTAAGGTGTGTTTGCATAACAAACATTTTATATAAAAGAATAGACATTTCGTTACTATTTTTTATATTTTCATGCTTGATAATATAAATTAAAAGAATGAACATTGGATCAACAATTTACTATTAAAAATCATTATAAAACTACTTTAATGATAATATTCTAAAATTGTTATGTTCAAACAATAATTTTAAATCAAAAAACTATAACCTTGAATTCTAAAATTGTTATGGTCATATTTAATGGTATAAATCTTTTCATTATATATTTCTCTTGATCCCAATATACCTTGATATTATTGTTTCGGGTTTAGGGGAGTGTTTGTTACATGAGTAAATCTCAGGGGTCTAATTCCAATTAATCTTAAAATACGCTACTCCACCGACTACTATTTTTTAATTAATTTCGACCCATATATTCCGTTATATTATTCTGTTTCTTTTGCTTGGTCGGATTGTCTGCTGTTCTTTGCGGTTTTTCCACGCCATAGTCCAACTCCAAACCCACTTGGTGGAACCGCAGAAGGGCTGTTTTCAATATTCCAAAACACGCTGTTGTTGTTGGATTTTTCGTTTTTTTTAGAACTTGTTAGGTTAATCAGCAATGGAAAATGGGGCTGAAAAGCAGAATTCCCTGCAGTCCATCCGTTACAAGCGTGGTTCACTTCAGCTGCTTGATCAGGTAGTGTATAATCATGTTTGTTTGCGCTATGTATATTGTTTCACAGCTCAAAAGAATCATCATTACACACAGATATAATCCCATGTTTTTTTTAGCATAATCCCATTCTTTTGTTGTTTTCTTTAGTAATTTAAGTGATTTAATGATCAAAGCAAGTGTTATTGATGATTGAACAGAGAAAAATTCCACTTGAGACTGTTTACTTGGATATTCTTGATGCAAATGATGGATGGTAATTTGTTTTTGTTTTAGCTTTCTCAAGCTTAAAGTTCTGTTCTTTTTTATGTTGTTAAGCTTTTTCTTCATTCATTTCCTAAGTCATCAAACATTAAGCTTTTTCAGCTGTTCTTGAAAGCCCTTCAAATTTTTTTTTTATATCAGGAATGCAATAAGGGACATGGTTGTCCGTGGGGCTCCTGCAATTGCTATTGCTGCTGCCCTTTCCTTGGCAGTAGAAGTTTCAAACCTAAAGGATTTTAACGAGTCATGTAATGATGCAGCATCTTTCCTTGCCAAGAAATTGGAATATCTTGTCTCCAGGTTTGTTTATTCTTAATGAAAATGTTTAGAACTCTGGTTTTATTTTCTATATTAGAATGCAAGTCTATCTTGCAGTCGCCCAACAGCTGTGAACCTTTCTGATGCTGCTTCAAAACTTAATGACATAATACTAAAGGCTGCTTCCACTTTGACAGACACTAGAGGTGTGTTTCAGGTAATGATAGTGCTCTATCTCCTTGAAGGTACCGTTCCTTCATTTTTTTCTTGACTTATATCTACCGAGACAAAGAACTAGAGAAAGCTGCAAAGGAATGTGTAATATACTGAACTATTGCTTCTCTGCCGGTTGTTTGTAACTTCATAAAAAAGGAGGATGACTGAGCTGTCCACTATTTTGTAACAAGCTGTTTCTTACATGCAACATGTTGAATACAAAAGCTATTTATGTATCCTAAATATTTTTGAATATCACCTTATCCATCATTACACTAATTTCTAGTTTGTTAGCTTTTTACAGATTTTTGTTCTGTATGCATATGCATAGAAGTTCTGCAGTTATTATGTCGTTAATATAAGTGAAATCAGACTCCATTTTAAAACAGTCCCATTGGCCACATGTTGCATCTGCATCAGGCTTACATTGAAGCAGCTGAAATAATGCTTGAAGATGATGTTATCTCCAACAAAGCAATTGGCTCTTATGGAGCCCAATTTCTTATGCGCCAACTGAAAGATTTTAAAAAAATATCTGTATTGACCCATTGCAACACTGGCAGGTACTTGTTTTGATTTATGCGATTGCAGATTCAAGCCATTTTGATCATGGATTCTGACCTAATCATATAGAGGTGTCCTAATTGTTGTTTATAATGGTTTTCTTAGTCTTGCAACAGCTGGATTCGGAACTGCTTTAGGTGTGATTCGTGCACTTCATGCTGAAGGAGTTTTAGAAAGGGTTTATTGTACTGAAACACGCCCATTCAATCAGGTGAGCTCCAGCTTCTTCTTTCACTTATCATTGGCTTATTTGGTCTCCTGTACATGAGTAGTTGAATTGCTTTCTGAGCTGCCTTGGATGCGAGAATGTGTTCTGTAAGTTTCTGTTGGATCATTGGCTTAACTGCCTGAGATTCCAACCTGGATATGGTACATGCAAGATGGCAACTTTACAAGCAACGACCTCAGTGTTTGTCTCTACATAACTTATGTAGATCCAAATATCCATGTGTAGTTTTAATTTATGATTGCGGTTACTGGAAGTTAATTTTGGGGTTGATATTTATAAAGACTACCTTTAATGCGAGTGAAAGTGAACACCTGTCTGTTTGCGAAGTTGAGTATGCTCTTGTGGAGATTTATCTGCAGTAGTGTCAACTGAAATGGGTTATGACAAGCTTTGCCTTTTTTATTTTATTAAATAATTGACTTGTTATTTATGACTTGAAATAATCTTTATTCTGATTGCTAAAGCATCGAAAGTTACCTCTCCTGGATTTAGATTGACCTTACAATACAGCTTTACTTCTGTGATTGTATGCATTGGTTGGGAGTACTCACGTCCTGGGCAGCCTGAATTTTTTAAAACTATGTACATGTTAAAAAATTGTTGCTAAATCCAAATGTAAATGTGCTTATTCATTGCTCTTGTTGCTGTAGATAAGCACCCATGGGCTTAAATTTTACTTGCGGGATTAATTAATCCACATTTTCCTCTGCCTTGGATACTGCCCTGTACAGAGGACAAAAATAGAATGAACAATAAATGATAGAACTAGGGAGCATGCCTTTGCCAGTCTGACAGAGAATATGATATAGTTTCACATCCACAATATTCACTTGTTGTAAGAATCAATTTTCCGATGAGATGCATGCAACATAGGAAAACTGAAGCTTTTTTTGTAATTTTGGAAATCTCTCTCAGGGATCCAGACTGACAGCATTTGAGTTGGTTTACGAGAACATCCCTGCCACTCTGATAGTGGATTCTGCTGCGGCAGCACTGATGAATGCTGGTAGTGTTAATGCTGTTATTGTAGGAGCTGACCGTGTTGCTGCTAATGGTACTCGTTATTGTTGCATCTAATTGATAACCTTCAAATGTATCATGGTTCTTTTTAACTCTCTTAACTTTCCAAAATGATAGGTGATACGGCCAATAAGATCGGAACTTACAGCCTTGCTCTTTGTGCAATGCACCACGGTATTCCATTTTTGGTGGCTGCACCACTGACTTCCATTGATCTATCCATTTCTTCTGGAAAAGAAATTGTTATAGAAGAAAGATCTCCTAAAGAAGTGTTGCATACTCGTGGAGGACTTGGGGAACAAGTTGCTGCTTCTGGGATTTCTGTTTGGAATCCAGCTTTTGATGTTACACCAGCTCGCATAATTAGTGGCATCATAACAGAAAAGGTCTCTCTCCTCACATACAGACACACATCTACGCACACATACATACACTGATACACATAGAACAATTTTACTGCTTATATAACTTGCATGTGAAACTGAACACTTTGGTAATCTCCAGGGTGTCATTACAAAGAACGGGACCGAAGATTTTGATACTGTAGGCTTCATACAGAGGGCATCAAGCAACTCTTAATGTTGAAAACAACCTGCATGGCAATAGGGCCATCTAATGGAAGGAATCATCTTTTTTAGCTGAAAAGGCTGAACATTTCAATCAAAACCAGTGGGAAATTTCAGTTGTAATAGTAGTCCTGTAGCATTAAGTTCAGCAATGAGTGCTGTCAATCTTGAATCTTGATATTGTGAGAATGGCCATGGTTGTGAGATTTCAAGAATTATGCAATATGTAGAGTATAGCAGCAGCAAAATCAAAATAAAACAAGTCTTGTACTCCTAATGAATGATGATAATGGATGCTCTGAGAGCAACCATTCCATGATTTGTGCTGTTTCTTTTTCAATATAAGGCTTTTGGCTAACATTTTCTTTCATTGATGAAATGCTTTTTTTTGTCCGTGGCAAGAATGAGCACTGAGGATCATCAAATTGGACCATCTTCAACTTTAGGAACTAAATTGAAATCAAACGAATATGTTAGGGGCCACAAATGCAATTTTCTCAAATATGCAACGCAGGCGGGAAATATCCCTGCCATAAACATTTCCAAACTACACTATTACCCCCAAAAATTTTGTTCACCCCAAATTGCCCCCTCCACTTCTTTTTTCTTTTTTTTGGTCCCACTCCGTTGTCTTTCCCGGCAAAAACCCTTTTCCCTCTTCCTCGTCTGCGGCTCCAAAGTATGCTTTCTTCTCGTCAGGTTCTCCGTCTGGCTCACAACCGCATATAGGAAAAAAAAATCAATCTTTTTGGTGGGTTCTGATTGGGTTTTGTTTTGTTGAACTTGGAGAAAAACTGCAAAAGATTATTAAGAAATTTGATTTGTTGAGCTGGGTTTTATGATTCATGTAGGTTGATTGGTAAAAAATATGAAGAAATCACCATTGCCAATGGAAAATATATGCGGGCCTGAAAAGCAAAAGATTGGGAAAGAGGCTTTAGTAAAACTCCTAAGATGGCATTTCGGCCATTCTGAATTCCGTGGAAAACAATTGGAAGCCATTGAAGCAGTACTCTCAGGTTTCATTTATCAATTCGTTAATCTCATTAATCAACCGCATGCACTGATAATGATCTTTATTAAGTTTCTTCAGTACCCTTTCTTTTTGTTTTTTGTTTTCTGTTTTCATTTTTTAAATTTGTAGCATGGTTAAAATTTTTTTTTTTATGTTGGCTTGAATGTAGGGAGGGATTGTTTTTGTCTCATGCCAACAGGTGGAGGGAAATCGATGTGTTATCAGATCCCTGCTCTGGCAAAACCCGGCATTGTTCTTGTTGTTAGCCCTTTGATAGGTGAACATTGATTATCTTGGCAATTTTGCTGTAACAAAATCTTAATCTATACAGATTTTTTTTTTCCTACTGATTTTAAATGCCAGGAAAAATGTCTCATTTCTTGTTTTGGTTCTCACATTGCTGCAGCTCTAATGGTGAGTGTATTTCAAATTTTTGTTACTCTTGTTGTTTCATATGTCCATGCATGATATTTATGTTTGCGAGTGGGTTTTACTTAATTCCTCCATTTTTATCAGGAAAATCAAGTGATGGCATTGAAAGAGAAAGGGATAGCTGCTGAATATCTTTCTTCAAGCCAAACTGCACAAGTTCGAAGCAAGGTATTTTTTTTACTGTGAATATTATAGCGTTTACTTTTGTGATTGTATTTTGCGCATGATGACATCTTTGGTTTGGATTTACAGATTCATGAGGACCTTGAATCTGGAAAGCCATCGTTAAGGTTGCTGTATGTGACACCGGAACTGATTGCCACAGCAGGATTTACATCAAAGTTAACTAAGATCCATGCTAGAGGGTTGTTGAATCTTGTTGCAATTGATGAGGTTTGAACTCAAATAGATGAAGTAGGGTTCGTTGCTTATTGTGCTTGGTGCTTCTGGGGTTGACTCATAATTACCATCTTGTTGAAACTCTCAGGCACATTGCATTTCATCATGGGGCCATGACTTCAGGTAACTTCTTATGAGGCCATGTGATTTTCTCATTTTCGTGTTTCCGTTTCTAATAATTTCTGTGGAACAAACTCCAACACAATTTTCTTGGGAGATGAATGAGGATGTTACTGCTATCCAGAAACTCTTCCTGCACATAGTTCATCTTCTTTTCTGCTGGCTCGTTCAGTCTTTGTTATGCATGTCCTCTATCACCTGGAAAAGAAACCAACAACTTGCACTATTTCAATAAATATTTTTTCTTGGCCTCCCATCAATGCTTATCTAGATGACCAACATTTTCTCTAGTATTTTTCTTTGTTTTTTGAGGTTGAACTTCTCTTACAAACCTAAATAAAGTCATTCGAGGAAGGAAAAAATGGAAAGTTAACAAATTCTTTTCCTTTAAAGTACAAGTAATGAAAAGGTTTAAGAAAGAGTCAGTTGCCTATATAAATCTGGTCTCACATCCCTATTCCCATTCCCTTAGTCCACTTCTAAGTCATAGTTTTTAATCACTTTTCCGTATCAGTTTCTAAGTCAATAGTTTTTAATCACTTTTCTGTATCAGTTTCATAAAAACCACAGTCTTGAACGAATTGATTTTGGAGTATATGCTGGTTGCTGATGTTTACAGGGTGAAGCATTTTATACATAATTTTATTCTTCATTTGTATTTTCACTTGCAATTTTTTTTTTTTTTTTTTTTTTGGTGTTTAATTCAGGCCTAGCTACCGGAAGCTTTCTTCTTTAAGGAACCATCTACCTGGCATACCCTTGTTGGCCTTGACAGCAACTGCTGTCCCAAAGTAAGTACCATCACGTGCTTCCAAAGTACGAAGTTGGGTGTCTAGTTCCAATTTAGTAGCTCATGGCATTGGACTCAGATGCTTCCTGTAAAATATTTCTGTTCTTCCGCTGCACTTTCCACTTCTGTTAAAGAATAAGAAAACTGAAATCCTCTTTACTTTCATTCAGCTTTGGGAGATTTAGCTCATTATAATCAGGTAGCATTAAGTTCGGCCATGGACTTGTGAAGTATCATTTTCAACATTCCCTTTCTATAAAATATCTTACACTGCAGTTTTAAGTAGGTATATATCATTTGCCTGAAAAATGGAAGTTTTATTTATTCCTATTTTAGGTTATCTTGAGTAAATTGTTGGTTCCTTCTTCTCAACATTTTTTTGTTATGGAAATTGTAGGAATTAGTGATTTGGTACTTTTGTGCTTTTTTGTCAGAGTTCAGAAGGATGTGATAGAGTCCTTGTCCTTGCATAATCCTTTGGTGCTGAAATCATCTTTCAACCGTCCAAATATCCATTATGAAGGTTAGATTAAGGTGGCTAATTTATTGTCTCATTGGGTATTTTTTCAAACGGCCGTCCTTTACCATTTAAATTTGCTTCTCTGTAAGAGCATTTTTTCAGTTTTAAACCTAAATGCATGGTTTGGATTAAGCAAATATGTATTTTAACTTCCTGTACATGACTGGGCATTCATATGATGTGAATTTTCTTTCAGTTTAGTTTAAATTAGGGAGAACTTGCTTTCTGCTCTGTCTGTCTGCTGGAACTAGTTAGGTAAACTACTAGAATTTTCGTATTCAACTTGTTGGATTTGTGTGTACCCAAGAGACATGAGAAGCAATTGAAATGTGCATGCCTGATTAGCTCAAGCAATTGAAATGTGCATGCCTGATTAGCTCTCTTCATGATGCAGTTCGATACAAGGACCTTATGGATGACCCATATGCTGATTTATCTAATCTACTAAGATCATGTGGAGAAATATGTGCAATTATTTACTGCCTCGAACGTATAACTTGTGATGACCTGGCTTGTCACCTATCAAAGTTTGGAGTCTCTTGTGCTGGTAATGCAGACAATTGCCTTTAGCATCTTGATTTTCTGGGTTTCTTATAATCGTACCTTCGTTTTTCTGTGTTTTCAGCATACCATGCTGGGTTGAACAATAAATTGAGGAGCTCAGTCTTGGATGATTGGATTTCAGCAAAAACACAAGTAGTTGTGGCAACTGTTGCCTTTGGGTACGTTCTTTGTTTTATGCCTTCTTTTTGTTTCACTTTTTTCTGTGAAGTGACTTGCTTGTAACTTTTGCTTGCCGGTGGACCTCTTTATACAAGTGCATGCGCCAAGACTTGGTCCAACTCTGAATAGCATGTGGAGTCAGTTGATGCATTATTGGACTGAAACAATTAGCATATGATTATAACTTTTAATGTCAAAAACGTGTGAAACTATCGAAGAAAAAAGAAACAAAAAGGATAACTCCATAATGCTTAACATTATCCACAAAAATGTATTTAACTTCATTTACCTACTGGCAAGAAAATCCTCCATGCTGGAGAGTATTTTCAGTCACTGAAGTTGTTTTGTCTTTTAAAAGATTATTCACTCTTTTGGCATATTTCTATGTTTTGATATGATTTTTCTATTCTGATTAAATCCGGTTGGTCAAATTCTCTTTGGTTTTGTTTTTTTTTTTTCTCTCAATTTCCATTTGGAGCAACTGTGGTGCATCAGCAGATTCTTGACTTAGAAACTTGCTGCAGGATGGTACGCAATTGGTGCTTCTTATTTTGTTGTTCACTTATTTCCTGTAGAGAGCATTTCTAAGTATGCAGGATTTTTACGAAATGTTTCCAGGGGATAGATCGAAAAGATGTCCGAATGGTCTGTCATTTCAATATCCCCAAGTCCATGGAGGCCTTCTATCAGGAGTCAGGTAGAGCAGGTCGTGATCAGTTGCCATCCAGAAGTCTCTTGTACTATGGATTGAATGACAGAAAGAAAATGGTAAAACTTACTCTTTTGTGCAGGATATCCATTTGCCTTATAAACAACGGAAATTTTACTCTGAATCTCTCACTCCTATTGAAGGAATTTATTCTGCATAATGATAAGAGCAAGAAGTCACAGTCCTCTAGCTCGCAGGATGTTAGTTCCAAAAAATCCCTGGCAGACTTTAGGCAGGTAGTTTTCAGGGTCTCTATAAAGTTAGGCATAATCTCGTTTTTTTCACTGTCTAAGGATCTTGACGATTTATTTCATGAAGATGGTTGAATATTGTGAAGAGTCTGGTTGCCGTAGGAAGAAGATCCTCGAGAGTTTTGGAGAACAGGTAATGACTAGTCGTGTTTATTAGTCCTTTTGTCACTGAAGCTGCTTTTGGATTGTTATTAGATGCTAAAGTGATACCGTCTGTGTTATCTGTGAAAATTAGGTGCCTGTATCATTATGCGGAAAAACCTGTGATACTTGCAAACACCCTAACTTAGTTGCAAAGTATCTGGAGGGGCTTACAACTGCTTGCACTTTCAGAAATCAATCTTCCAGAATATTCATAAGCAGGTGGTTCACATTCTAATTATGTGATAGGATATGCACATTTCAGATTATTGTGGCTCACTTCTGTGGAGTCTTTTCTGCTGGGGTTCCCGTGTTTGCAGTTCACTCTTTGTATTGGTTGAAATTTTGCCTAGTTGTGCATGGCTTTTATCTTTTTTTGCCTTTGCTCCAAAATTATAGGACCAGTTGATTGAATTTTCTCTTTTAGCTGATTGCAGTTCTACAGGACTCAATGATGAAAAACAATTCTCCGAGTTCTGGAACCATGATGAAGAAGCAAGTGAATCAGAAGAAGATATATCCGATGCCGATGGTATGTCTCAGTTTAACTGGTTCTGTGCTGAAATGTGCTTTCCAATATAGATCTGACATGTAATGATATTTGGTTTATGATTCTGAATCCTTTTTATGTTCGGTTTGTAATGCATAATGTAGATGATGTTGCAAAGAGCATGGTCCGATCAAGCTCATTAATAAAATCAACGCTGAATCATAGGATTGAGTTGTTGCAGCGTGCAGAAGAGAGTTATTATCGAAATAAAGTTTCTGGTAAACAGGTATATAACAACAGCATTCTTTCTGGTATGATAATTTGGTTAACAATTTTGTAGCTTGCTATTCACTGACCTTTCACCTATGAACAGGTTGTTAACAGGGATAAGAACACCATAGCTGAAGCATTAAGAGAGTCTGGCAAGCAAAGATTATTGAATGCAATGAAGCAAAACCAGCAACGGTTTGATGACTTACAGTATGCCTCTTACACCCCTTCCTTCCTTCCTTTCAGTTTTCATTGAATTGTAAACATGACAGCATGGTGAAGAGTTGTCTTCTCACACATATTAGCATGGTTCCGTAAAATTAGGCTGTAGAGCTGCTTATTTGCTTTCGATCAATTTGTTTATTCTTCCTTTGCAGGATTGACTACGAAGCATCTGCTCTGGCATTTGAGAATGAATGCTACAAAAAGTATGGGAAGAGTGGTAAATCTTTTTATCTATCTCAATTAGCAAGCACAGTGAGATGGATCTCAACAGCAAACTCTGGAGAATTGATGAATAGGCTCAACACCGCCACTCAGGATCCTGTGTGCAAGGCCACAACTCCCACTTCCAAATCGGCTTGCTATTTGCAATCAGCATCTCCATCAAATGGGGTGTCCACAGAACCAAATAATGAAAAGTTGCATGACAGCAGTGGATCATCAGAAGCTCCTGTAGTATCAGCTTTACAACATGTTCCTGACGATAGTAAGCTGCCAGCAATTCCATCTTTCTCTGACTTCATCAATAGTCGAAAACCAAATGATATCGAAATTTTGAAATCCAGAAAGCAATCTTCTGATAGAGATCAAAAGAACCCCGAAAAGCGAATTAGATACCAGTAGAAAGGTTGTACAGTGTGTTGTGACCATGTTTCAACTTCTTAAATCATAAAATGTCTACTTCATTTTTCAGTAGATCAAAAACATATGACCTCTATGTCTATAATGAACAAAAAGAGAAGAAATTTTTACCCTGTTTCCTGTCTTAAAATCATGGAGATGTATGTTAGTATGGCAAAACAAATTTCTCTTTTGTTTTACATCTCATTGGTTGGATTTGGCTGGTGCAAAAATCTTACAAGGTAGTTCCTGTGTCAACTAAAACTCCAAAATGAATATAACTTTGAATTTTGAGTCAAGTCTTTTTAAAAAAAAATTAGAATTTTACCCTCTCAAAAATTAAAATATAACTTCAATGTTATACAATTTAGCTCTCCTATGTCAACTTCGTGAAAATATTCCATATCAAACAAAACTGAAGTACTTACAAAACATTAGCATTTCAATACTAACAATCTCTCCAATCCCAGCATTCAAACGTTATTGCTGATCAAGCAAGCCACCACCGTACGTTACTGAGCCTAAGTTGTCCAGATCACCACAGCATGGTTTGCCCGGCAAACTGAGAAATTGAAACTCTTCTGAATTCCACTATTTCATGGAAAGTGCAATATCCCAGGAACAAAAGAGAAGTCTAGGCATCTCTTGATCTCTATATATACCAAGCTTTATGATGCAATGAAACAACCAAGAACAAAAGCAACCATCATTTAACAAATTAAAGCTTCATCATTCAAAATGAAAACATTCTTTGGTTTCTTGTTCCTTTTGGGATTGTTGGCAGCTCAAACTGCAGCAAGAACACTAAATGATGAGGCCATGGTTGAGAGACATGAGCAATGGATGAATCTCCATGGACGAGTGTACAAGGATGCTGCTGAGAAGGAAACGCGTTTCAATACTTTTAAGGACAACGTAGCATTCATCGAAGCTTTTAACAAGGCTGGTAACAGACCTTACAAGCTTGGAGTCAACCAATTTGCAGACCTTACCAATGAAGAGTTTACTGCTTCTCGTAATGGACTGAAGTTGTCATCCTCACCAAAGTTGTTCAGAACTTCATCATTCAAGTATGAAAATGTGAATGCAGTGCCGGCAACTGTGGACTGGAGGACAAAAGGTGCAGTCACACCTATTAAGGATCAAGGCCAATGCGGTAAGCAATCGAAAATTAGACTAGAATAATGCGTTTATATTGATCACTAGTACTCATCATTTGACAATTAACTTGTGTTCGAGAGGAAAAATTATATGTTTTTCTCATGTAATCTGCCATGAATTCACAGGAAGTTGCTGGGCATTTTCAGCAATTGCAGCCACTGAAGGAATCACTAAACTTAGTACTGGAAAGTTGATCTCACTCTCAGAACAAGAAATCGTAGATTGTGACAGAACCAGTCAAGATCAAGGCTGTAATGGTGGGGAAATGGAAGATGCCTTTGCATTTATAGTGAAAAACAAAGGTGTTGCCTTAGAAGCAACTTACCCCTACACAGCAGCTGATGGAACTTGCAGCAAAACCAAAGAAGCCTCCCACGCAGCCAAGATCACTGGTTACGAGAAGGTACCGGCCAACAACGAAGCTGCATTGTTGAAAGCGGTGGCTAATCAGCCCGTATCTGTCGCCATTGATGCAAGTGGCATGGCATTCCAATTCTACACCAGTGGAGTATTCACTGGTGATTGTGGAACAGACTTAGACCATGGCGTTACCGCCGTTGGATATGGGACAGCCTCTGATGGTACAAAGTATTGGCTAGTGAAGAACTCATGGGGTGAAAGCTGGGGTGAGAGTGGATACATAAGAATGCAACGCGGTGTTGCAGCTAAAGAAGGCCTATGTGGAATTGCTATGGATTCTTCCTATCCAACTGCTTAATTAATCGGTTGTGAACCTCAATATTAATTCATGTATATTACTCCTGTGGCTAAGATGATTGCAGCCAACTTGTTGAATTAGTCATGTAATCTTTTATGTACATAAAGTTTAGTAATGAAACAACTGTTGTGGTTATGCCTACTATTGACCTTAATGGTCTGCAGATCAAGATCCTGTTTATAAATGAAAAATCATGTGTATTGATGAAGCTCAAAAATGTACCTCGGGCAAATTATGATTAGCCGAGCTGAAGACACCGAGCTCCACGCAATAATCTTCAATTATCTGTAAAATAAACAATGTTAGAGAGAAATCCCGAGGTGATCCCCGGGGATTCCACTCCGATGATTAAGTCAGTAATTGTATATTCTTTTTTCAATGAATGATCCTCCCTATATGAAAACATATTACCCATTGTTATTGTTGAACTATATCCGGGATTTTCTCCTGGATTATCGGTCTGCTATGATCTTGTTTATCTTATCCCTTTTTATTAGGAAGTATTTGAATTATGTTATATCAATACCTCCTCAAGTCGGTATATATATTTATATCCCGACTTGACGATAACATTTCAATATCTCCGAGCTCATCGTCTTACTTTGTGAAATAAATTCTGATGCTTCGAAATTATCAAAAGCAACGCTTGGCTGCTAAGGATAACCGTACGCCTCGGTACCAACAAAGGATAATTGATAACCATTAATTCTCGCACGCGCTTTTATTCAAACATAATCATTACCTCTCACCGTATACGTTATCCGAAACGGTTCGAATTAATTCAAATTCACTATAATCTTCAATTGTGAATAATTTCCCACGCAACCTGCAACTCTCTGGCGAACAGTCATCAACAACTTCATCATTTATCCCTCACAAAGCTAAGCACTCGCTTAGGCTCGCTTCCATCATTCCCAGAATTTCCTTTTGTTCAACTTCAGGTATGTCTTCTGAAGAACATTCTAATTCCTCAGAGCGTATTAAATCTGCTTCCTATGTTGAACCTTCTGTTTCTCCTTCTCCATCAAAGGATATCAGTACAGAATCTATTGGTAATTCGAATCCTTTACCCTCTGTTCATAGTACTGCACCTCCAGTTAGCGATAAGTCTCCAATTTCTTCTAAAACATCTACTCCCCTCAGAAGATCAATTAGACAAACTCTCAAGGCTAAACCTCTTAGTAGCCTTAAAATGGACACCGCTGAACAAGCTAGTAATATTAAACTGCCTGAACAGAGTAACGAAGTAGGAACTTCTGAACCAGAGAATGTTGAAGTAGAGGACATTACGGGAGGAATTCTTGCTAACTCTATCCCTTCTTCTTTGAATAGAAAAAATATCGATCAAATACTGTCAAAATATTTTATCCCAAATAATTTGCCAGTTAAAGCTCCTTCAGAAGATGACCGAGCTAACAATCCTCCTCAAGGTTTTATAACCCTTTATGAGCATCAGTTCCAGGCCGGTCTAGTATTTTAGACTATTATAGAATAAACCTGAGTCAACTTACCCCAAATTCTATCAGAACAATTGTAGGGTTCGAGCTGCTGTGCGTACATCACGGAGTAGTATATAATCTTTCTTTATTCAGGCGCTTTTTCTCTTTAAAGACTGTCCCCAACGAGCTGGGGTGGTTTTACTTTAACCGACGTCCAAGCACAACTCAACTCCTGGAAAAATTTCCAACTTCTATTCATAACTGGAAGAAAAGATTCTTCTTCCTCCACTCAGAATTTCTCAAGAAAAAACATCCTTGGAGAATCGTTAATAGTATAACTGATAAACAACCCCAGAAATCTTATAATGTAAGTGGGGAAGAAACACTCGAATCTTTAAAAGTTACCCTTGACGTATCCCGCCTTCCTGAGAGAGTTTTGGTTCAGGGTAAATTGAGCTCTGCCATTCTTGATTCTAAGTACAAAGGCTCCAAGGATAGACTCGGTGTTGAATGTAAGTACTTCTTTTCCACTGGTTAACTTTGGGAATTCCATTCTAATATGCTTCTCTCCTGATGTGTTTTGTTATTACAGTGATGAATATCGCACAACTACTTGAAGCAGGCAGAGCTGCTAAGAATGCTTCCTCCTCGGGTAAAACCAGCCCAGGAGATTTTACCACTGTTGCAGCTTCTGCTGAAGGAGTCGTACCTCCTTTGAAGGATCTGATCTCCACTGACAAGCCAAAGGCTGTCAGCTCGGGTTTGCCTCCACTACCCGAGGACAAAGAAAAAGATAAGAAAAGAAGGAGCTACAAAAGAAAGACACCGACCTCAGTAACTGAAGTTGCTCGTCCGAGCAAGAAGACTGAGAAAATACCGGCCTCAGTTTCTGACGAGACTCCTCAAAGTGAGGAAGCTGAGGAGATACCGACCTCAGTCTTTGACGAGGTTCCTCAAAGTGAGAGGATAACTGATCCCATTCCTTCAACCAACCAGAATATACCTCTCACCACGACAACATTCATTCCAACTCCCCCTTTTTCCAACATTCCTCTCAATTTCTCCCAGGATTCTCCTTTTGGCTTTCTATCACAAATTAATTCATCCCAAGTTCCCATTTCGTATGCTCCAGTTACTTATCCTGGGGATTTCTTTTGCTCGAGCTGGGGGTTTAACCGAAACTCCCGTATTCTAACCACAGCTTTAGCCAAGCAGTGGCTAAATGAAAGTATCCTTCCCCGGGATCAGAATTCGTTAAGGTAACTGAACAATGACGAGTTGCTTAACATCTTCTACTTGCATTCTGCTCAGGTATTTGACCCTTATAAATTTACTTTTTATTATTAATATTATTATTATTATTATTATTATTATTATTATTTTTACCTGAGTTTGTCTTTATCTTCTAATCCCCTTTCTACTTTATGCAGGGTGCAGCGTTATCTAACAGAGCAGCGGAAATTATTCATGGTGCATCTGACCTCCAGTCTTTGTTAAATAACGAGCAAAAGAAAGTGACCGAACTGGAGGAAGAGAGTAAGAGACTTACTGACCTACATTCCAGATTTGAGGGTGATCTGGAGATAGAAAAGGAAACAGTTGCTGCTCTTCGTTCTTCCTTGGAGACCGAGCAGAAAAAATCTGAAGACCTGCGCTCTGAACTTGAAGCTGAGCTGGGAACAGAAAGAAAATTATCTGCTGATCTCCGTTCTTCTTTAGAGACCGAGCAGAAAAATTCTGAGGTCCTTCGCTCCCAGGTCGGTCAGGTCACCTCCAGCTTTGAGGTCGAGAAAGAAAAGACTAAAGATCTTCAATGCACCATCCAAAGGCTCATCTCTCATGCAGAAAAAGAACAGAGGAGATACGATGACATCCGCTCTGAGAATGAAAGACTCTGCTCTACCGTTTTAATGTATGAAAGACATTCAAAGGCTAAGCAGGTACAATACAATCGTCTCAAAGAGCAGTATGATCATCTCAAAGAGACTGGCTCCAAGCAAATAATAGAGAATTTCTTGAAATCCAAAGACTTTGCTGAGCTCGTCTCCAAGATCAATCTACCAGTTGTACAAATTGGATATAATGAAGCGGTAGAAGCAATTCAACGAGATCATCTGCCCGATAAGAACTTGAAGGAACTGGGCTTTGAAGATGATGCCGAAGATAAGGTGAACGCCGCTTTTAAGGAGATAACTGGAGCTGAGCTAAATTTCTCCGTAAGGCAGTTCGTTCCTTCCACTCCTATCCATGAAACCCCAGAAGTGAACCTGCCTGAGTTGGAGAACCAAGAGAGGAATGAACAGCCTTGAAGGCTTTTGATGTACTGGAGACAATTTATTTCTTTAATCTTATATTTTAGGTTTTTTATCCCTGTTATTTAACAAGAATTTCTATTACCTTTTTCCGGAATATCGATAATCTTCCAGAGTTTTTATGAATTAGATAACTTTCTCGAGATTTATTTTTACCCAGAGCTTCAGCTCGGGCTTTTCCTTGTGATTAGTTTTTATTCACAAAGTCTTAGGAAAATAATTGAAATTCCAGATAACTTGCTTCCAGAAATTTATTCATTCAGGAATTAAGTTACCCCAGAGCTTCAGCTCGGGTTTTTCTTAACCATTCTTTAATACTTTAAAGAAGGAAACAAACGAATACTTCCCAGAGTATATCTCCGGAATCGTATTCAAACGAATGTTTATTAAAAACAAATTCGCTTTTATTACATTATCAAAAAATCATTCAACAAAACAAGAAACAAACGTAACGAGCTAAAACTGTCTCTCAAGAGAAAATCAGAGCTCAAAACTAGTAACAAATAACCCGACATCAGTGATATTTTCGCAAATTCTGAAAATTCCATGTTCTAGGAATAATGGCCCCATTCAACCGAGATAATCTACAGTACCCAGTTGGGTATGCTTCTATCACTTGATAAGGTCCTTCCCATGTAGGATCAAGTTTACCAGTTTTTCCAACTCGGCTTGCTTCCACCTTCCTTAACACTAAATCCCCAATCCTGAAATTTTTATTCTTCACCCTTTTGTTATAAAATCGAGCTATGCCTTCTTTGTATTTAGCATCCCTTAGCTGAGCTCGTATCCTCTTTTCTTCAAGCAGATCAAGGTTTACCTGAAGTTCATCCTGGTTACTTTCCTCTCGGAAGAGTAGAATCCTAGGGCTGGGTAGCCCTATTTCAGGTGGAAGGACTGCTTCAGTACCATATGCCAGACTGTAAGGTGTTTCTCCGGTCGCTGTTCTTGGTGTAGTGCGGTATGACCATAACACCATTGGTAAATGTTCAACCCACTCACCACTGGAGCGTCCCAAACGTGTCTTCAATCCTTGCAAAATTATTCGATTAGATACCTCAGCTTGACCATTAGTCTGGGGATGCGCTACAGATGTGAATTTCTGACGAATTCCAAGTGACTGGCACCAAGATTTGAAGGGTTCCTCAGCAAACTGACGACCATTATCTGAAACAATTACTCCAGGAATTCCATAGCGACAAAGAATATTTTTCCAGAAAAAATTTATAATATTTCTTCCAGAAATATTAGCCAACGGTTCAGCCTCTACCCATTTTGTAAAATAATCAACAGCCACGATAAGGTGTTTACACCGACCTCGAGCTTCAGGAAAAGGCCCGAGAAGGTCTACGCCCCATTGATGAAATGGCCAAATAGAATCTGACGATTGCAGAGGAACCTGAGGAAGATGTGTTTTTAATGCGTATTTTTGACACTTCTCACAAGCCTTTACCAATTGAGCAGCATCTTCAAACATTGTTGGCCAAAAATAACCGAGCAGAAGAGCTTTTTTTGCTAACATTCGAGAACCAACATGTGATCCACATATTCCTTCATGGATTTCATAAAGTATATATCGAGCTTGATCAGAAGTTACACATCTCAATAACGGCTTCAAATACCCCTTCTTATACAAAATATCATCTTCTATAACATACCGAGCTGCCCTTATGCGAATTCTCCGAGCTGCAGCTTTATCATCTGGTAGACTCCCCGACCTCAGAAAATTATAAATCGGGGTCATCCAATTCTCAGAACTTTCAATGTCCATGACTTCTTTAACGACAATACTGCGTTCAGGAAGTGTTTCAACCCAAACCTGTTTATTCAAATGGGATGAAGTAGAAGAAGCTAGCTTACTTAATGCATCAGCTCTACGGTTCTGAGCTCGGGAAATTTTCTCCATGTGGAAACCCTCGAATCTTTTGGACAGACTTTGTACTACGTTCAAGTACTTTTTCATCATTATATCTTTGGTTGCATACCTTCCAGTTAGTTGCTCGACAACCAACTGAGAATCGCTATGAGCTCTTACGTACCGAGCTCCTACTGACAATGCTAGCTTCAGCCCAGTAATGAGTGCCTCGTATTCTGATTCATTGTTAGATGCAACAAATTCAAACTTCAAAGCATACGCTAATTCATTACCTTCTGGGCTCACCAACACTAAACCAGCACCTGCTCCTTCTCCGGCTGACGCCCCATCAACAAACAACTGCCACTCCTCCTTGGCTTCTGGCAATATTAGACCGACCTCCTGTGATTCTTCCTCCTTCTTCTTTCTCGGCATCTCGGCAATAAAGTCAGCTAAAGCCTGACCCTTTATCGCCGTTCTGGGCTTAAAAGAGATGTCATACTCTCCGAGCTCAATGGCCCATTTAGTCAGCCTCCCGGAAGCTTCTGGTCGGTACAATATTTGTCTAATAGGCTGGTCTGTCAAAACGCAGATCGGGTGACCTTGAAAATACGGCCTTAATCTGCGAGCTGCGAAGACTAACGACATTACCAACTTCTCAATCTCTGGATACCTCTGCTCCGCTCCGTGCAAAGCTTTACTCACAAAATACACTGGTTTCTGCACTCCTTCCTCTTCCCGCACAAGAACTGCGCTAATAGTTAACTCAGATACTGCCAGATACAGAAATAGGAGTTCACCTGATGTTGGAACAGACAAAGTGGGCAACTGCTTCAAATGTTCTTTCAATTCCTCAAAGTACTTTTGACATTCCTCGTTCCATTCAAAATTTTTGGCAGACTTCAAAAGCTTAAAGAAGGGTAATCCCCTTTCAGCTGCTCTTGATAAGAACCTATTCAGCGCTGCCATACAGCCAGTTAGCTTTTGTACTTCCTTTATATTCTTGGGGGCCTCCATAGCAATTATTGCTTCCAGCTTCTTAGGATTAGCCTCAATTCCTCTCTTTGACACAATGAATCTCAGAAATTTTCCCGAGCTAACCCCAAATACACATTTCTCGGGATTTAATCTCAAACCGACCTGGCGTAGGGTGTCAAAGGTTTCTTTCAAATCAGTCAGCATATCCTCTTCTACCTTACTCTTAACTACCATATCATCGATGTAAGCTTCCAGATTTCGACCTATCTGCTTATGAAAAATCTGGTTCACCATGCGTTGATAGGTAGCGCCGGCGTTTTTTAACCCAAATGGCATTTTCCTGTAATAGAAAGTGCCCTGGTCAGTTACAAACGCAGTCTTTTCAGCATCTGCCGGGTTCATCAAGATCTGATGATATCCCTTATAGGCATCCAGAAAACTTAAATCTTCGAAACCAATTATAGCATTTATGATCTGATCAATGGAAGGTAAAGGATAGCAGTCCTTCGGGCAAGCTCTATTTAAATCTGTAAAATCGATGCACATTCTCCATCCGCCATCTGCCTTTCTAACCATGACTGGATTTGCGATCCACGTCGGGTATTTAACTTCTCCTAAAATGCCGACCTCCAGCAGCTTTTTTACCTCTTGTTGAATAACTTGCTTCCGCTCAGGCGCAAAACTCCTCTTCTTCTGCTGCACAGGTTTCACATCTTCATGAATATTTAAAGAGTGAGTTATCAGCTCAGGAGATACACCTCCCATCTCTTTTGAACTCCAAGCGAATATATCCTTATATTCCTTAAGGAGTTTCAACAAACCTTTCTGAGCTCGATCTGACATATTTCTACCGACCTGGATTGTCTTATCCGGGCTTGCGCAATCTATTGATATTTTTAATATCTCCTCATCATTGAATTCAAAATCCACACTTTTAACGGGATGTTGTTCCCGTACTTTCGATGGGCCCTTTATTCCCACTTCTCCCTGTACGCAATTTACTCGGACATCTCGACCAAGCTGGTGTTTTCCTCTCATAGCTACCATGTAACACCTCCTGACTGCTTCTTGATCCCCCCTTACTGTAGCTACTCCTGAATCAGTGGGGAATTTCATTACTAAATGATAGGGCGACCATATGGCCTTAAGCTTCACCATTGTAGGCCGGCCTATGATCACATTGTAAGGAGACGGTGAATTCAGCACAGCAAAGTCTGTGTACACTGTTCTGCTCTTTGGGTACTCGCCTATTGTAACAGGTAGCGTGACAATTCCCATTGGCTGAACTGCCTCCCCCGAAAAGCCAACCAACGGAGTTGGGCTCCGTCGAAGATACTTTGGGTCTACTTCCAACTGTTCAAATGCACTGATGTACAGAATATCTACCGAGCTGCCATCATCCACATACACCCGGTGCACCAGCTTATTCGCAATATTGGCTTTAATTATAAGGGCATCTGAGTGAGGGAACTTCGTCGGTACAACATCTTCCTCAGAGAAAGTGATCGTCTCCGATGGTTTGAACCTTTTCCCTATGGGCTCCTGCTCGGGTATTCGTCGACATCGGTTTTTCCTAACCGAATTGCTTTCTCCTCCCTCTAAACCTCCAAGGATGGCATGAACTTCACCTGTGACATCCCGAGCAGGTGGATAATTATTAGGTCGATGACGCTTATCTTCATTTTGGCCACCTCTTCCAGGTTGAGGTTGGTAAGGAGAGCGCCTTTCTGAATACGGAGGTCTTCGCGACACCTTATAGGTTGTCTTGACAAACTCCTGTAGATACCCCTCACGCACGCAATCCTCAATTTCTTTCTTTAAATCGGTACAATCTTCAGTATCATGTCCGTGCTGCTGATGAAAATTACAAAAGAGGTCCCTGTTCCTTTTATGGTTGGGCGCATTCATCTTGGCTGGGACTTTCAAGATACCCTGTCTACCAGCGATGGCTAAAATCTCCGTCCGAGTTCTGTTGAGGGGGATTGTTATTCTGTCTCTTATGGATGATTCCATAATACGACGTGAAGGATTAAGCCGATCAAAAACTCTAGACCGCCTCTCTGGGGCTACATTCTTTTTCCCTTCGTCCCGGGCTCTTACCCCTCGCTTGTCATTATCTTTCTTCCTCTGATCAGCTTCTTCTCCCTTGGCATACTTCTCAGCCCGGTCCATCAGCTCCTCCATGTCGGCCGGTGGTTCAGTGGCCATTTTAGTGTAAAAATGCCCAGGTCGTAAACCATTTAAGAATGCTCCAACCAAAACGTCCTCAGAACAATTTTTAACCTGCAGGCTTTCATCATTAAACCTGCCCATATAACTCCGAAGGGATTCGGTATCTCCCTGGCGGAGGTTCAGCAATTCTGCCGTGGACTTGTCAAATTTCTTTCGCTGCAAAAATCGATTGAAGAAAAGGTCACACAGTTGAGAAAACGAATCCACACTCCTTGGCCTTAGCCCTTCATACTAGAGACGGGCTTTCCCCTCTAGGGTAGTAGGGAATGCTTGGCACTTTGTTTCCTCTGGTGCCTTCAAGAAATCCATCGTGGACTCAAACCTATGGATATGATCATTGGGGTCTGAGTCTCCAGAGTAGGTCTGCAACTGCGGCAATTTAAAACGATGGGGTAAGGGAAAATCTGCGATCTCTTTAGACAAGGGACTTTCCCTTCGTGGCCTTCCTTTTCCGGGATTGTTGCCTGCTTCCCGGTTAGCGTTTTCCGCTCCTCCAGTCCGAGGGAAAGGCAAAGTCTCAGATCTCCCATCATTCTCCCCATTAGACTCTTCACTAATCACAAAGGGTCCTTTTCCTCGATCTTTCCTTTGATCATCTTTCTTCTTCCGAGCCTCCTTTAAGACAGCTTCCATCTCGTCATAATGTTCTGCGAATATCTTCATTAATTCAGGGGTGATACGATTGTTCCCCTGTTGAGATCCTTCACCACCTTGTTGAGATTTCTCCCCACCTTGATCATGAGGTGGTGAGGTAGGTTTCCGTCCTTCCTGTCGACTAGTTTGGCCCGCTCCTCCCATCGATCTTGTGTTTGCCATCAAAACACCACTTTCTGGTGAGAACCTTTTGTCAGTTTCCCACAGACGGCGCCAATTGATGAAGCTCAAAAATGTACCTCGGGCAAATTATGATTAGCCGAGCTGAAGACACCGAGCTCCACGCAATAATCTTCAATTATCTGTAAAATAAACAATGTTAGAGAGAAATCCCGAGGTGATCCCCGGGGATTCCACTCCGATGATTAAGTCAGTAATTGTATATTCTTTTTTCAATGAATGATCCTCCCTATATGAAAACATATTACCCATTGTTATTGTTGAACTATATCCGGGATTTTCTCCTGGATTATCGGTCTGCTATGATCTTGTTTATCTTATCCCTTTTTATTAGGAAGTATTTGAATTATGTTATATCATGTATATATGCTAAAGTTCCTCAACCTTGTCAATTTGCCATCCGTCTTCATATTTCTAGTTGAATCATAAACATAAAAAACGATGGTTAGAAAAATACGTACATAATCTTAAAAATGGCATCTTCTTCTTCAAAAAAAACAACAATGAGTATACTCCATGAAAAAAATCCAACATTGGATGGGCATGTCAGGATCGATCAAAATTGGATAGTTGTGTAAAGTTTTTAAGAGCCGGCAAAACAATTTTTCTTGTACATTTGGCAGCTTTTTTAATACATCATGAAAATCTGAGTCATTCCATCAAAACATGGGAAGATAACAGGCATGCAACAAAAGCCTATATAAATAGGCAGTTTTATATCAAAGGAAATATGAATCAACTGTCTAAATCAAACCTCCTCTGCTGCGTTTTTTCTTCTTGTCTAAAACATTAATTTTCTTCTTCTTGGGCACTGATTTATGGCCTTCACCATAGAGATGACTCAATACATAAACTTGATCAGCCTTCTTGCTCTCACTTCTTGTACTTATCTTACCTTAGCATCTGATCCTAACGCCCTGCAGGATTTTTGCGTTGCTGATACTACTAGCCCTGGTAAGATTATCTTTCTTGTTCGTTCATGGTGTTCAATAAAATTGCAAGCATTATCATTTACCTAACATTCTTATTATTTGCTGTTGAACTTTTCCAGTAGTGAAGGTGATCAACGGCATGGTTTGCAAAGATTCCAAACTTGTTTCGTCTGAAGATTTCTTCTTTACTGGGCTGCACAAACCTGGAAACACCACGAACCCTTTTGGCTCCCGCGTTACCCCAGTAACTGTTGCTCAATTACCAGGACTCAACACTCTTGGCATCTCAATGTCTCGGATTGACTACGCACCAGGGGGAATCAACCCTCCTCTAACTCACCCCAGAGCAACTGGGATCCTCAGTGTTCTTGAAGGCACTCTCCAAGTTGGCTTTATCACTTCAAATAATCCTGAGAACCGCCTGTTTACAAAGATCCTTCAAAAGGGTGATGTGTTTGTTTTTCCTGTGGGACTTATTCACTTCCACCGCAATGTCGGACAGACCAATGCAGTTGCCATTGCTGCCTTGAGCAGCCAAAATCCTGGCTCCACATACATTGGTGATGCTGTTTTTGGTTCAAATCCACTCATCAATGATGATGCTCTAGCCAAGGCTTTCCAAATAGAAAAGAGCTTAGTTGATCAAATCCAGTCCAAGTTTTAGAGCTGTAAATGGAAAACGGCAGCATATTGTGTACTATAGGTCAAGATGTTGAGTTTAATCAAATTGGTGCTTTGTTGTTTTGTCTTTTTGATTGTCAATTTCATTCTTTTCTAAATTTATGAATAAAATATGATCCTTGTTGACATAAATATATATGGACAGATTATTTGGTGGTTATGGATCTGAGTATCATATGTAGGCTGTAGCTGACCATTTCTCAATTTTCTTGAAACAATTTTTGGACTTCAATTGTCTCAAACCAAGTACAATATAATATAATATGATTTTCTAAAACAATTAATTCCGAAGGGTATTGCGATATTGATAGTCCACTTCCTGTTTATATATACTAGTATTGGACTTAATTATTATTCAATAAACTTTTTTAAATTTCCTAAAGTTTATGTGTTTATTATGAAGTATAATATATATTATCTTACATCACTTTTGTCTCATGTTAATAAAGTTCAAAACCCATCTTCGTATGAGTTTCAAGCACTTTTAGAATTAGTTAACAAAGAAACAATTTCAATTAATAAAAAAGAGTAATTTAAACCACATTTATAAAAAAACAAAAAGAACTTGCAAAACTTGAAAGATTTATTAAATAATATCAAAGTCATAATGTGAATAATAATGATTCCCTCAAATAAAATAAAACCCTACTACCCATATTTATATAGTTTAACTAACAGTCAAATCTAAATTGTTAAGGAAAATAAAAATCCCATTATAGCGTTTTTTTTTTCTTTCGGCCTTTTTTCCCGGTCCAAAAACCGTTCCACATCAAAGTCATAAACATACAAATAGATGTTTAGAAAAATGGTATATAATCTTCCAAAAATGGAATCTTTCTTCGAAAACAACTAGGATATAATTCGTGAAAATTGAGGTTCATTTATTTATAGATTGAATTAGAAAACATCGAATTACAGAATTTTCAAATCAAACCTTTGGATGGCCCCTATGTCAGCATCGATCAAAATTGAATACTTGTGTACAGTTTTGTAGGAGCCGGCAAAGCAATTTTCTTGAACATTTGGCAGCTGTTTTTAATACACCACCATGCATGCAAAAGCCAATCCTTTATAAATAGGCAGTTCGATCATCAAATTCAAAGGAAGCATGATCAATCAACAGTTTAAATCAAACCTCGTTTTTGTTGCGTTTTCATTTCTTGTCTAAAACATTAATTTTCTTCTTCTTGGGCACAAATTTATGGCCTTCACCATAGAGATGACTAAATACATAAACTTGCTCAGCTTTCTTGCTCTCGCATCGTATGCTTATCTTACCTTAGCATCTGATCCTACAGCCCTGCAAGATTTTTGCGTTGCTGATTCTTCTAGCCCTGGTAAGATTATCTTTCTTGTTTGTTCATGGTGTTCAAAAATAATTGCAAGCATTATCATTTAGCTAACATTATTATTATTATTATTATTTTGCTGTTGAACTTTTCCAGTAGTGAAGGTGAACGGCATGGTTTGCAAAGATTCCAAACTTGTTTCGTCTGAAGATTTCTTCTTTACTGGGCTGCACAAACCTGGAAACACCACGAACCCTTTTGGCTCCCGCGTTACTCCAGTAACTGTTGCTCAATTACCTGGACTTAACACTCTTGGCATCTCAATGTCTCGGATTGATTACGCTCCAGGGGGAATCAACCCTCCTCTAATTCACCCCAGAGCCACTGGTGTTCTTACTGTTCTTGAAGGCACTCTCCAAGTTGGCTTTATCACTTCAAATAATCCTGAGAACCGCCTGTTTACAAAGATCCTTCAAAAGGGTGATGTCTTTGTTTTTCCTGTGGGACTTATTCACTTCCACCGTAATGTTGGACAGACCAATGCAGTTGCCATTGCTGCTTTGAGCAGTCAAAATCCTGGCTCCATATACATTGGTGATGCTGTTTTTGGATCAAATCCACTCATCGATGATGATGCTCTAGCCAAGGCTTTCCAAATCGACAAGAGCTTAGTGGATCAAATTCAGTCCAAGTTTTAGATCAGCAGCATTAATGGAACGGCATATTGTGTACATGCAGTAGGTGATCGATGTTGAGTTTTTGTGGTTGTTTTTGATTGTCAATTCTTTTTCTTTTTTTTTTTACTAAATTTATTAATAATACGTGTGCCGTGTTGACATAGTATGGAATTATGGATATGTTTGGTAGTTTTCAACTATCATCGCTGTTGACCATTTCTCAGTTTTCTTGAAACAATTTTAGGACTTCAATTGTCTCAAACGAATTAGAATATAGTATCATATTCTAAAATAATTCAAAGGGTAGATATATTGATAGAGTACACTTCCTTCCACCATTTTTTTTCTTCACGCATCAAGATTTTGTCTTTTAACTCGGTTTGTTTATAAGTATTTTATCTGTTATAAATAGTTGATATCAAATTCGAAAAAAAAAAAAATTGCGTCAAATCCATAATCGACATAAAACTTGTAACTCAAATTATACTAATACTATTATAAATCATATAATGGTTAAAATTCTTCCCGTATGGAATGCTCACCCAATCTGACTATAATGTTTAGACAAAAACTGCTACATCGATTTCCAAATAATTAAAGTTTAGATATAGCGAATCCCAAGTAGTGTACATATCAAGACTTCGTCATATGCATTCTCAATGTGTGTGTTGAGCATACCGTTCTACACTCCATTATTAATAGAATGATTCAAAACTTGATATGCAACAGGTTGGAAAGGAGTATTGGAGTGAATTATTATTTAATAAACTCTTTTAAATTTTTGGAAATTCGTGTATTTATGAAAATTGTTTTTCTCTACAATTCTGTCAAGTACTATTAATAAATAAGAATTTCGTCCTAGTTTGAATTTCTAAGGGCTTATAGAAATTAACTAACGAAAGAGTGTTCTTCAAATGAAACAATTTCAATTGAGAACAAGTAATTTAAACCACATTTCAACCTGGTAGGTACTGATTATTATGGAAATGAGAAAAAGTCTTAAATAAGGAGGAGGGGGGAATGGCATGACTATCCATGTAAAGAAATAAAAAAAAAAATGGGGTAAAAGTAAAGTGTCATTAATAAGAAGTGAAGTGCCAATCTTGACACATCAATTAAATTTTTGGCATATATAATATGTGTGTGTGTGTGTGTTTGATGATAATTGAATCATTACTTATATGAAAAAAAGTATGCAAAAAAAAAATTAAAAAATGAAAGTGATATGATGGCTATGGTAAGTTAACAAGAGAGACTTGATCAAAGTGTTAATTAATTAGTAGTGTTCATAGAGTCAATGAAACAAATATTGTCCTTTTCTTCTTCAGCTGGGGTGGTTGTGTGCATGACTAGTTTGCATTATTACTTTTATGAAACTTTCAAAACCAAACGTCTACACTGTCACCTTACAGAGCTTAAGAAGTAGTAATGGAAAGAAACTGTCAACCCTCAAAGTCCTAACAGTATTAATTGCAATATTATTTGCAACTTTCTAGCAATGAGCCATAAAATGATGTTAGACTTCTCAGCTTTGGCTTGACACCTTCAAACTTTATCTACACTTCTATTTAATGTTGTTTTTATCAAGTTAAAAACTTCTTATTTTGCTGCAGAATTAATTCTGATCCTCTCGAATGAGAAAGATTCAAAGAACAGGTTAGTTTAAGATTAAAACAATTTCATGGCCCTGAGGAAAAGATATTGGAATGACACAGATGAATCAAGGCATTGCAAATTTTGCAATTTGCAAGGACAAAAGAACTCTGCTTAAAGCAGCAGTAAATGGCTATAAACTTTTAACGACCAAAGTAGAGCTTTATTCTGATAGCAAATGCAACTCATACAAGACTCTCTTCGTTGTTCCCCCAACCTAACAAGTTTCAATCTTTGCCTCTCGACGGCTCGCAATCTTTCTGCCATGCAACAATGCAACAGGAAAGATTCGTCTAAATAATCAGAATCGCTACCACAAGGGGCAGCTACAAGCAAGCACCCCTTAATAGTGGTGGTGATTTAATTGTGAACAACAATGCCAAAGTTTACTAATTCAGACTTCAATTTCGATATTCCACCTATATAACTCCTCCTTTGGAATTGGAAGGACCATAGAAACCAATCCAGTTGTTGCTTCATAGTCAAACTCGGTTTCAGCACCATCCACACTGCATTTTAGTGGGCGTTGAGACGAGTAAGCTCCAAAACGGCCACATCCCCTGACTTCAAGGATGATCTTTGCTGTAGTGCATCTTTTTTCACCAGAAGTCTCATATGAAACTTCACCATCAAAGTTTTCTGCTTTGTGGTCTGAAGTCAGTTGGATATCACACTGCTCAACAGCACCACCACTGTTGAACATGTTCAGCAGACCGATTGGCGCGAAGGAAATGTTTGCTGCAATTTCCTGCATCACAATTTATCATCAATTGACATCTTAAAAAAATAGAATATAGATTCCATGTTGAAGAAGAGAGTACAACTCTTTACGAAGGCTCACCTTCACAGGACAGAAGTGGAAGACTTCATATTCACGAACTTTAAGTGTCACAGGCAGAGAAGCACCTTTCGGTAGCCTCAGTATATCCCCTGCATTTCAATTCAGTTTTAGCACAAATTCAACTTCACAAGCTGCATTGACTTTTCACAAAAATTCTAGCTGTTCAAAGAAAAGGCAAGCGAAAAGAATCAAAGTTCACCTGATCTTTGGGCATAGACAATTGTTTCCCCATCCCAATTTGCACCAGCGACTTGAGATATGGCATCCACATCAGTAGCTTGGACAGAACCAGTGAGGGTGCCAGGAGATTCATCATGGATACGTGTCTTCTTTACTATTCTGCACCAACCGGCACCTTGGCAGTTGAATATACCCACCACACCAGTGCATTTGTTTACATTCCAAATCTTAAGTAAGCTGCATGATATGTGTTTTGAAATGAATTCCACTGATCACTATGCCATATTCTGGATTTAAAATACAATGTTCAGATTGAAAAACCAACCTTTTCCCATCTCTAGCTGGATCAACAAAGAGGCAGTCACGTGTAGGCCTGCCAGGCAACTTTGCCCGAAGCACAGAACCGTCTGGTAGGATCAGCTTCTTCAAAACCTCAAAGTTGTGATTTCCAGGCTTGTCACTGAACAAGAATTCATAGCAAAACAACATTAAAAGATAAACCCATCATTGATTAGGCCTCAATGGGGGATTAGGCAAGTATGATAAATGTATTCACCTGACATAGATTGCACATCCTCCAACTGCTCGAGCTGCAGCATGATAGTCAGCAGCTGGATGTAGGCTCTGCATCATGTGTTCAATCATTAGTATTTCATGTGTATTAAAAGAAGTTCTTTTCTTTAAGTTCTAATCTGCCAGTAATTTAATAGAGACAGATTAACAAGGACAAAAAGGAAGTACACAACTGAACTCACATGGAACATATCCCAGTCAGGTTGCATAAATTCTCCAAGGAATAATGAGTTGTAGGCCACTGATGAAATATGTATGGTATGGGAGGCAGGATCGCGAGGGTAGAAGTCATCAGACGCTCTCACTACAGCAGTCTGCTTAGCACTGTAGATCCCATCAGTATTATGACACATGCAAGCAATACATCCATTGTCAGGGAAGTTCCGAGCCACGGAAGCTTCAAGGGCCTGGTTATAGCTTCGAGTGAGAGAAACTCTTCCACCATGCCCAGCTCCCAGGGTCTCAATAATGTTCTGTACATCAACTTTAACACCATCTACTCCACAAGAAGCCAGGTAGGAATGAAGCTCATTGTAGAAGTTGAAGACCTTCTTTGGGTGGACCAGACCCAAACCATGCACAGCCAGACTATCCATGACTATATCTGGTTGGTTGCCCGTTACACCTGGAGAGGAGACAGGATACGCCAAAGCAGAGTCGTAGTGCTCCAAACCAGCTCCAGCTGGTTGCACTCCACCCCAATAGCCAACTAGAGCATGCCATACATAGACGTACCTGCACCATATGGAAAGGGGAAACTAACTGAAAACGCCCACCAAGATGAGACCAAAAAATGAATTCTTTCCATACATTTCGACGACTTCGTGAAGGCTTAATAAGCAAAGAAATGCACTCAGACTCTGTGACCATTAGAAAAGGAAAAATATAGGACAGGATAATTCTAATTTCAGGCTGAGAAAATGTTTTATGGAAGGACCATAGGATATAAAGAAAAAAGTGCCATATTTCTAAGTAAACTGCATGTAGAACTTACTTGACATTGCGGCCTTGCTTGGCTTCGTCGACAACATGCTTCAGGCCAGACTCCTGTCCCTGAATTTTGCCATTCTTCTGGAATTTCTGATTTTCTTTTATTCCTGTCAGCCTGTTTGCAAATCTGCAAGAAAAGCAGTGTCAAGTGAATATTTTAAGAAAATCATAAGTTACCTAACGAATTTTGGGTAAAGTAAGCCATTTTCAGTGTCAAACTATCACATTCGATGCTTACATGGAAATTATACACAGCTGATAATAACATAAGAACAAGGGTGCATAATTTCTTGTGTACACAGAATATATTGAACCCCTTCTATAGAATGATAATTGCAGCCAGATATTATTATTCACTTGTCAAGAGATTTAACCACATCTCTATCCTCGAAAAACTCTTCCAATCTCATAATCAAGTTAATACAGGGTTATGGACCATCCATACAACACATCTTTGGGTGAAAAAAAAAAAGAACAAACACCACTTACTGTGCTCCTTCCTGCACAACATAATTGGCTTGCTGGCCTTCACTGCCAATCTGCTGCCAACCATCATCTATAATTAGGAAACGAGGGGGAGCGCCTCCTTCAGACAAGCTGCAATAGTAGCCACCACCAGTTTAGTATTTCGACTTGACAGAACAATACTTTTAAAGGGTAAAACAAGGAAAAAATCATCTTTCACCTTTTAAGGCCATCGTCAACACCCTCAGCTGTGACATCAGTGTAGAACGCATCCCACGTGCACCAGCCAAACCAGTCAAGAAATGAGGGAAGCTAAAGCAAACACCAAATACAAGACTAAGATTTTAAGTTAACACTGAAATTACAGCAAAGGTAAAACAGAAGAAACTTCTTTACCTTTTTCCTCTCTCGATGGTGAAAAGTTTGCATATGCTTCTCTACAGCTCTATAAAACAAAAGAATTAAAGGATCATTAGTTTTTCTGAGTCGGGACATGGTTCATTGTAACAAAAACTAACGAAATAGTAACAGAAATTCCTGTCAGTCAAGCACTTCAACAAGGGGATGGAGGGGGACAGTAGCAGAAAACAAAGAGTGGATGAAGAGAGAAGAAAACATACTTTACAGCCTGATTGACGACTTGATAAGGATTGGTCCCAGCGTGTATGTAGACAAGGTAAAGCCCTTGGCTGGTTTCAACAGCATGATCTCCTGCAAGAATCATACCACAAAAAACAAGGTCGTTTTGTTTCTTTCGAACTCTTCCTTTTCTAACATATGTTCCCAAATACTATTAACTCCATTATTCATTCATTTGATAAGAGGAAGTAATTGGTTTCTCCAGCTTGGTTGTGTTCGCTTTAGCATCATCTCCACTACGGTTCACAGTGCACCTAATCTCCTTTTTTAGGACGAACAGGATGGTACTGGCTTAATTGAAGATATAACCAACATAATAGGCACAGCAGGATGCAATGCAAACTACACCACATACTTTTTGATATCCATAAGCAACTCACCACTCTCAAGGCATATCTCCAGTTCATTCTTCTCATTTCCTTGAAGGGCAGCTCGGAACTGGCCTTCAAGTAGAGGGAGGAACACCGTATAAATGATTGGGGCATCCTCATGCTCGCCTTCCATTGTGTCTTTGCTCTCCACGAGCATAAACTGTGTCTCAAAAGGAATGTCCTTTCCGCATGTTCCCATTCGCTGAGTCATCCACCAGAGCTTGAAGCGGAAGCAGCACATGAAACGGAGTTCCCTTTTAAAGGATCAAAGAACAAAAATATTAATATTTGAAAGGTGCATATTATTTTCCAGCATCTATTGGCATCTGTGAACATGCTTGCTTTCTTGCACAAATTTTACCAGATTGGATCATCAGTTCTCATACAAGATTAACAAACAAACAAACTGAAAGAAGTACAAATATGGTTGAAGTTGAACTAAAGGATTTGTGTTAAGATCCATTAATCCAAACTAAATCAAACAACAAACTCGGAAACATGATCTTACTTTCACACTAGCAGAACAAAATTCAAGAGGATTTAAGATGCCTACTCTAAGTTGCCAACTGGGAAGATATGCAAGCTTTTGCTTTGTTCTGCTGATGCACCAAGGAAAGCACCCTCAACCAGTCCCACACCTGATCCAGGAGTGAGCACAATGTTGTCAGCCACTCCAGTCAATATGGTCTTCCCATGAACCACAAGGTTCCCGCCGTCGATGGAGATCTTCGGTATAACCGTCATTTTCGCCGACCGTGGTACTTTCTCCCAAGTAACTGCATATCATTAAACAAAATACATAAGCTCAAACAACAAGCCAAGACCAGACACCATGACCATCAACAATGTATCGCCATTTTTTATGATGATTAATCTTAATCGCCATAATCAAACCATAATTGCTATTGCTTAGTAAACTCAAAAGTGCTAAAAACCAAAACTATGTATAGAATAATTAACAAGGAACATTAAATTCAATACCATAATCTTTTTTCTCAACTCAATTCAATCAATCTCTATTTCTATCTCTAACCAACAAAATAATAACAACATTAAAAATAAGAATCCAACAACTAAACTTTTCTAAACTAATGTTATAATTTATCTAAATCAAACTTCATAACTAAAATATAAAAAAAAAAAAAAAAAAAATCTAAATTTGATACAACTTAGTTTTAACATGCCAACTCACGCAACAAACAGGAAAACCTTAAAAATAAGCTCAAACAAAAATAAAATTAAAATTAAAAACAAAAAGGTAGGGAGCATAAATTTGACAAGAGGGGCAGGGCAAGGGTATCATTGTAAAATCGCAATCTATGTTGCAAAAACATCTGAATCTACCACCAAAAATAGAAAGATCCGCTGATGCAACCAAAGCTGACTCCAACAGAATAGTATTCAAAAACAATGGTAGAGGACGAAAATTTGAGAGGTTTGCAAGGGTACTTTTGCCAAAATAAGAATTTAGTGAAATAATAACCTTCGAGTGGAGACAAAACTCTGCGATCAAAAGAACGATCGTTTAAAATCAAGATGGAGCTGAAGAGGATTCGTACGCGGGTATGATTCCAGTAGCTGAAAACCATGGCACGATTTGATAAATTCGAAGAAAATACAAGGGCAGTTTAGATTAAAAAAAAAATCCAAAAAGAACAATTTTTGTGTACATAAAAATCACCTCTTTTGCATCTTAATTTCTTCCCAAAGATTAAATTTTGAACTGGGCATCGAAACGATGGTAAAACACTAGCCGAACGCAGGACCATTTTTTTTTTTTCAAGCAAATGATGTTCTCTAAGAACGAGAAGAGAAAAAAAAAATTTTGTTTTATAGAAGAACAAATCAATGAACTCTTGGAATTATCAACCGGAACCCAAGGCCCTTCTCAATACACAAATATTTTGAATATGCAAACACCTGTGATTAAATTAACACGTCTCAAAATCAACTGAAACTTCTTAAAAATCATTTCTTGAAATCTAAAAAGAAACCCCTTTTCGAATTTAAGCTCAACTATCACGCTAAGCACTCTAATCAAATGGAAAGTCCCCGAAAAAGAAAGGAAAAAGAAAAAAAAAAAAAAAAGCTGACCTTGATAAGGTTAACCGCCTTAAAATATGCTGAAATGCTCTGATGATCAATGCAGAAGTAGAAATAATTAAAGCTCTGAGAATGAAGAAGTAAAAATACTCAGCAGCAGCGCACTCCAAAAGGGAATGCAAACTTCGTGCGAGAGAGATAAAAAGAGAGAGAAGTCAGGGCTTATTAGTGAATGATCTTTTGGAAATGTAGAGTTTGAGAGGGTTTATATACTAGTCTGGGGTCGGACAAGTTCCATAGAGAATGCTAGTGATGAATTGACACGTGTACTTGAGTTGTCCTGTCTTCAATGACATCTTAAAAATGGATATTTTTGTGGCGTTGCTTTAATTTTCTTTTTTAACTGGCAAAATTTCTTCCGTTTTGATCTGGGCTCTGCAGAGTGCAAGTGCAGTGCAGAGTGCAGGGTGGGCAGCAGTTTTTGTGCAGAGTTGTTGTCACTGGTGAGGCAAATTAGGGAGTTTGATGAGATCAGTAGTGCTAAAACAAAGGAAGATTAATGGAAGTTGTAGATTGTTCTTTAATGGCACAAGCCACTTGGACAGTTTTCTTGGAACCCAAAAGATTGACTCTTGACTTGAATCATTGGACATTGTCGTAGTAGGCTAGTAGCCATTCACGAGCTGTGATTTCACTTGGGGATGATGAAGATATTTTTTTCAGGGTTTTCCATTGTTGATTGCAATTTTGGAGTACTCCATATTTTAATCTTTTTGTGTGGCTGCTGGCGGCTGATCAGCATGAAAATTTGCAAAAAAAAATCTTTCTCATAAATTTTTGTTGGTATTAAATTTATTTTTTTTATGATGAAATTCATCAGAAATCCACAAATGATCGTTTATTAATGGTTAAGTAAAATGTTACTCAATGAACATATATGCCGCCTTCATATGTTTAAATATTCATGAACCCCTTTGTACTGTTCTATCGTTAAACTAAGTCTTCAATTTTATTTTTTTTTTAATATTCAGTAAATCTCGTCCTCAAATTTCATCATATGTAGCTAGTTCATAATATTTCAAGTTTTAATTTTTTGGTCTTCCTTTTTTTTTCTTAACTTTATACGATTTAGAATTTTCTTGAAATTAATTGTAAACATGTTTCACTAATTAATCTTTCCATGCATGAATCATTGCATAAAGTCAAACCTTTGTCTTAAGTTTTGGCACGTTGGAGTCATTGGAATTTGGGAGGGTAAGCAAAGATTAACACTTGGCACTTGGATTGATTCTAGAAGTTTTCTATTAGTATTGATGTTACCCATCCGTTCTTTAATAAGTGTCATCTAAAGATGATTAAGAAAATGAATAAATTCTTTTATTTACTCATATTTATAATCACAACTTTCTCCCTCTTCTTTTAAATATCATTACATAGATAAATGGGACAAACGATAAAATTAGAACTTTTTAAACTTTTTGCATTGATATTTGTAAAATGAAATTTATTTGAGAACAAAAAATATGAAATAAAATTACACTTATTAAATTACTGAGAGAGTATATAGTTGAGCAATCTAAAAATGTGGATGATGTGTTCTTATATAGATTAAATATAGATACAGATATAGATGGAGAGGTTTGATGCCATTGAATTTTTTTGAAGTTTCCGTAAGTATATATGCAAAGGGTCTTACAACAATACACAAGTGATTCAAAAGTAATAATGGGTGGTAGGTAACTTGGACTAATATCAGCCACCATTTATGAAAATTTGTGATATGCTGAGAGTTTTCCTTTATTATCTTAATCTTAAAGAGCATTATTCGTTGATCACTAAAGCTAATTCACATACTCATAATTTAGGCACTTTCTCTCTTTATTAGTGGTAAGTAATGATAAATAAGTGAACGTGATAATTGTATAACGTGAGATCGATAATGAACTTCAATATTAGGGAATCAAAGAATCATCAATCAATGGTTAAGTGCAGGGCATGCACATATGATAATGTCTTTTTGAATTAATCTCAACTAGTAAAGGGGGACAAATGGAATCATTTTGAGTTCATAGATGTTTGTATTGTCTTCCTTCCAAGGTTAAGTTCCCATGCATGATGAAAATCCAATGAAAATGACAAAAACAAAAAGGGTAAAAAAAAACTTGACATAAATATTATTGCCTTTCCCCAAAGTGACAAGAGATGAATATATATATATATGTAATTAAAGTTTGTTTTTGTCATCATTTTGGGTTGTTCAAGTGGGTTGTCTATGATATGGGATTATGATGGGTATCCGATAAAGTGGGTTCGTATATGAAATAGACGTGCGATTTCAACACACAATAAAATAAGTAAGAAATTAGAATTGCAATTTTAATATAGTCATTAATTCTGTTTCATAAATGATCGAACTATGTCTTATATGTATGAATCGGTTTATTTGATAGGGCAAGACATTAGCAAATATTTCTGTTAATATCCTCATTTCTCAAGCAAGAGATGAGCATGTTGATTAGCAAATAAGTAAGATAGTAATCAAAGTTAATTAAAATGGAGTTCTCATTTTAGACGCTGAAAACGTGGAACAGTAGCTTCTTCACACGTGTGAAGTCCACATAAACAAATAGATAAATTAACCAGTTGTCGTGAAGATCTTTGCCAAAGTCAGCTTAATATTTGGAGCCAAATCAGCAACAATCCTAGGAATGAATGTCACATTAAAAAGAAAATGAATTTTATAATCAGAAGAAGAGTCTAGAATGAGAATAATTCATGAAAATGAAGAAATAAGATAATGGATTTTCTTTATCAATATCCGTTTCTGTTTCATTTTATAAAATTTTGGCATATGTATTTAACAAATTATATTTTAGACTTCACTATCCACTTAATAGAGTTTTATTATTATATATTTATATATACTTATACATATTCTGATATACTAAACTTTGCATCAGTTTCAGTTTCCATGTGATTTTATAAAATTTTGACAAGTTTGTTAACAATTATATTTTAAAATTTACTATTCACTAAATACAGTTTTATTATTATATATTTATATGAGTAATGATATACATAGTGAAAAATCATAGTGAAATCCCATAGTGACTTACGTCGCAGTTATAAAAAGACAAACTTATCCATTATCGAGTAGGGTTCATTCATCGTTTGGTTAGAGTATTAGTTTATCTTTTTACACATGCCACGTCAGTCACTATAGAATTTCACTGTATAATTTCACTCCCCTATCATTGCTCATATTTATATATAGTTATACATATCCTGATGTACTGAACGATGCTGTAAAATCTAAAGGGGAGAAAAACTTGGGATGGTTTTTCTTTTTTTTTTCTAAATATGTTTTTGTCTCTGTTATTATTATTATTATTTTTTTATTTTATTTTTTTTACTTAGATGATAAGTGATGAGACATGTGGGGGCCATCCACGTCAATTCTTACACGGAAAAACACGAGATCCATCGATCGATCTCTGTAAAGTTTGCTTTAATTTCCAATTACATTGTCGCCGCCACTCAATCATTGATTGATTGATTCTGATTTTTTTTTTTTTAAGTTTATAAATATATATATATATATAAATATATGTATATGTATATGTACGTACGTTGCTTATGATAATTATTTGTTGAACTGGATTAATCCTTTAGAATTAATGATTTTGTTGCAGTAAAATACAGAAAGAATATATAGCAAAGTGTTGAGCTACAAATTGATGTAATTAAGACGCTGATAAAATTGTGTTGATCAGCAAAGAAAATTTGCAGCAAAATAAACAACAATATATAACTCAATCAGAAGTACTTAAAAGGGAATATGCATACCTAGACAAAACTGCAAATGATTTGATACTCTCTGCCAATATTTTACTAATTAATTTTTATGTGTGTCATTTGTACACATAATTATGCTCCTGTTTGTTTAATCATAATATATAAATAGTATAGTAAGTACTGCTTTTGTTTGAGCCTAGTTGATTTGATAATATACTTTTACTTATGTCATATTCGATCATTTTTACTAAGACAAAGACTGTCATGGGCGGTTTGACACTTAGCATTATGGATCTTCCATTCTTACTCTTCTTTTGAGGGGAGACCAGATTCTCTGTCCAATATTTATCATGTCTTATTCTGTCTAACGTTCAAAATGACGTAGTTTCATTAAAATTAGGGACTAAATGCATAAATATCACTAAAATTACTTTACAATTATTAGACCTTAACTAAGAGATTAATTAACCCTACCACGTTATTTTAATTAGGACAGAATAAGACAGACAAAATATTGGACAGAAGATCCCGTGTCTTTTGAGGGATGGTGGAGCTTTAATTCCCACTTTCATCTGTAGATTCTGTCCCAGAATGCAGATTTGGAATTCGGGATCTTATGTCTAAAATTCTTCATGTCTTATTCTGTCTTAATTAAGGCTACCCTATATAGTTCACTCGTCTCTTAGTTAGGGTCTAATAATCGTAAAATAATTTTAGTAATATTTATGCATTTAGTCTCTAATTTTAGTGAAATTATATCGTTTAGACAGTATAAGATAAGATAAATATTAGATAGAAGATCTGGTCTCCAGATTTGGACGAGGTTGATTAATTTAATATTACTTATAATTTATCTCCGTCTATTTATAAACAATTTGTTTGTCTATTTATGAGAGAAATGGAGGAAGATTTACATAAAAAGAAACAATCAACGTAAAGATTTTGTTACACTCGTTATAATGGATGGTTCATATTAATTAGAAACGTCTAAACATATATACAATGGTGAATGATCCTCATATCACAACTCACACATTATAACAATAAAAGTTTAGTTAATGTTTTTGTTGTTATTTCTCTCCATTACCATGTATTGTGATAATTATTGTAAATTAGTGTGTATTAATTATGCAAAATATTTCAATTTGATTCCTGTGCAGCATTCAATTATAATTAGTAAAATTATTAACGTGAGAAACCTAGATATGAAGCTCGTGGTACTAGTGTTTGATGCGGCGGATTGGACGGGGCAGAGGTACAATCACAAGTTTAGAAGTGCAGGACAATTGGATGGTTAATTTTGTGAAGAATAGGAATCAAAGTCCGAATCTGCTACGAACGTCGTTGTATTAATTGTAAAGGCAAAATGAGGCTGCTGATGTGCTGACTAATAATGTCATCCCTTTTAATTTACTTTTGTTTTAATGGTTCTTTATGATGGCAATTTTTAAGGTTTTGACACATTGATTTCTTTAATCATTAATAATTTACAATGTTCCCAACTTTTTACTAATACTTTAATTGTTGGATTGTTTGAAAGAATGCTGCGTATGTTTGATGCTCATAGATTTTGATGATTGTCAAGACAATATTGACATATTGTTGCTTATTGCCTAGACATCGAGACGTTGATTTTATGTAAAATATTGTAGTATTAATTTAGTATATATACTGTTGTAAACATGACCCGAAGGAATTTTGTCCCTTTAATTAATACTAATGATTATTGATGCAATTATTTGACTTTCATCTTTCAAAAGAATTAATGCCAAGTACATATGCTAGACTTGAATCGTGCATTTCGTAGCTTTTACTTCATTATCAACTTCAATCCAATCAATTTCTTGCATCACCAAATTATTCATCATTCATATAAATATACAACAATCATTAAAACTTTACTACTCTAATGTAGTATCGGTTATATAAATCATATTTTGCTATAATATTTAAATATATTATACATTTTTTAATCTTTCTTTCTAATTCTAAACAATTTATTTATTTATAAATAGTCGATTCTAAATTCAGAAAAAAAAAATGATCAACATAACCACTCTGATGATACAGATAATATTAGAATTCAGATAAGTATGGGTATAGTTAATCATACACAAGTTCATTAAATTGTTAATGTGGACTATTAAGGCATCATTTTGACACGCAACTAATCAAACTAATGATCCTTCGCACCTGCAATATATAGCTTCTCTCAAATCATTGAAAGCATAATAAGCTGCACAACATGGAAATAGCCAATTAATTATTAGCCCCAAATGTCATTTTCTCCTCTTGTGCATTTAATTTCTTTATATTATTGTACTCATTTCAAACATGGAATTATTTCCTTAATATTCGGGCGGATGAGTGAAGTCGGCTCCAAGTCATTTGCACCCCAAATCATGGCTTGACCGCCACGATTTTTGATATTCTGTCCAAAATTATCTCTATCTTATCATATTCAAAATTAAACTACATCGTAGGTTTCCTCATTCTTTGATTAAAGTCTAATAACTTTAAAGTGATTTTAATTATATTTATGCTTTTAATAAATTAGAATTACATCGTTTTGAACCTACATAGATAATTTTGAACATAATATCTGATCTTTCATGGTGACTCAGTATTCCTACACAACATTTCTTCCACACACACTAGCTAGATGAATCATTTTATCTTCATTTTGTCATTCTGAGTAGTCCCATACAATCATTTCTGACAATTGATCCACCGCATTTAATGTTGTATCGACATTTTGTCTTCATACACAGATCATACAATTGATCCCAGAATGCAGAAAATATATATTGATCTGGAAACGGCAAAGATAATTCATGTGTGCAATCTATGAATATTCAGTAAACAATCATCATCAAAGCTTTACCTATTTGTAGCAGAAAATTGAAAACCCTACTAATCTTATCATTACAACAACTCATTCGAATCCATTTGTCATTTGTGTGATTGTAAAATTCCAAAGGCAGGCAAATATGAGAGTTTCCATTAATAAAATAACACTCATTATTGATGGAGCTTCATACACATGTAAGCTTGGCAGTGTTATCACTGTTATCATCCCCAATGATAGAATTCGGAATTTTTCATATCAATCTTTAACACAAGCAAAATTGAACACAAACATACACACACACACACACACAAGTGGGATATGGTAACTCTAGCTCTTGTATATATTTTTAATACAAAATCTACAATTTGCTTAAGACAATGAAAGATGGAGAGAATCGTGTACACACTTCAATGCAGACAAGAACAGTATGTTCCAATCTTAGTCGTATAATTGTATCCTCTGAACTATAGCGTTTTGGTTATTTCTCTGACACGAAGTCGTGTGAAGAACAACAATCCATATGTTCCACAGGTACCATTAGGACACAAGTTGAAGTGGGACCCTTAGCTAATCATGATATGTGAGTCCAAATCATATCATCAACTGGTCATTTCCAATGATGGAAGAAGAATGTAATAATTATTCAATTATTGTTAGAGTGGAAGAGATATATATCGTAGTTGGAGTATTTCTTAGATTTTCTGTCCCTAATTATTGAATCATATAATAATAATAATAATAATAATAATAATAATATACGTTTCACTCTTGTTGTCATATATTTCCTTGAAGAGACCTTACCTTGAATTGAATTGGCTGAATTATGAAGAAATGGACACACATAATCTCTATGTTCAAATTAATGATGGGATGCTGTTAGATCAATCGTATCATCCAGGGAAACTTTTCAAAAACTTTGCAAAAGAATTCCAATTTCGTTTATAAATGGTTACATAACCAAATTGTAAAACTTAACAAGTCTACTAATGTAATCCCATTTAATAGTATATTACATTCTTTATTTCAATCCCTATTTCAATCTTTAAATACAGGTAACGTATATTTAATACTTATCTCTTAGTATGAGATCAGATCATCTGTCCAATATTTATCATGTCTTATTCTATCTAACTTTCAAAATAACATAGTTTCACTAACACTAGGGATTAAATGCATAAATATCATTAAATTTACTTTATTAGATCCTAAGCAAGAAATAAGTGAACAGTACGACGTAGTTTTAATTAAGACAGAAAAAATTTTGGATAGAAGATCCCGTGTCCCCTTAGTATTCACTAATTACATAATAAAGTTTTAGTAAAATATACGTGAATTCTATTTATAATTGAAATAAAAAAAATGCAACAGAAGATTCGAAATGGAATAAAATGTAGTGATGGAATGGCAAGTAATTCTCAGTTCAAGTCTCATACTCGTTCAGGAAAATATACCATTTGAATACATTTCAAACTCCCAAAGTAGGTCTAATTAAAATTAAAAGCCCAAAAGGGATTCTATTTTATTTTTTAATGCGAAAATGGGTTGAGGTTTTCCAGCAGTTTTAAATTGCATGCTATATATAAATTATGGGGGCCTTAGAGTTTCTTGAAAGTTTTAACGTTTAGGCTAAAGCTTACATTATTTGTGTGGTCACTTTGATGAATTTACAGATCAATTTTGCAGAGCCCACTACGAATGTATGCCTACTGCTAATTAAACCTTAAGGCTTAAACCAATGTAGTTTTTAGGCTGATAATGCAACTTAATAGGACTCTCTATATGTTGGCTTTGTAGCTTTTGCTTTGGTTGGTTTGTTTTCCAGATTGCAACTGAGAATTTTTAAAAAAAAAATTGTTCCTTTGACAAGCCCAAGTTGTGCCAATTAAGACTAGGATTAATACACATTTTGATTTAGTTCCAAACATCCAACCAACCCAACCACTTACCTTAATCATATATATGGCCTTTAACCTTAGCATTAGCTGCCATAGAATGACAGAAGTTGCATTTTCTTTTCTGTTTTCCTAATAAGTTAAAACTATATTGTATATTTTGTACGAAAAAAATTGGTAGTTAATAGAATATTTTCTTGATAGTTCTCAATCCATTTCAAACTATAATTCTATTAATCATTAATAGAAACCAGATCCTCTTTTCAATATCATCATGTCTTATTTTGTTTAATATTCAAAACGGTATAGTTTTACTAAAATTAGGGACTAAAATCATAAATATTACTGAAATTACTTTACAATTAGTAGACCTTAACCAAGATATGAGTGAACGTTAGTTTTAATCTAAAACAGGATAAGACATAATAATTTTTGACAGAAGCAAATACAGACACGGGATCTTCTGTCCAAGATTTTGTCTGTCTTATTCTGTCCTAATTAAAACTACGTCGTAGGGTTCACTAATCTCTTGGTTAGGGTCTAATAACTTTAAAGTAATTTTAATGATATTTATGCATTTAGTCCCTACTTTTAATGAAACTACGTAGTTTTAAACGTTAGACAGAATAGGACTGGATAAATATTGGACAGAGGATCTGAACTTAATAAATTAGGATTTTTAGCTATGAAATAAAGTTTTGACCATTATATACTTTGCACATATAATACCCATCTTGTAATAGTTTTCACTTTCTTTCATTAATAAAATGTCCATCTCAAATTGGTTCAAATTAAGTACCACTGCCAACCTGCACTTAATTACCAGCCAAACTCGTTAATTCAGACAACCATCTGGTCTGGGGTGTCATTTAAAGTGCATGTATTGCTTTGAATACCTTTTCTGCTCAAAGTTTGCAAATTCTCACACACAGAAACGTATGATCGACGATGGATGCATAATTTCAATTAGTTGCCATGTATGATGTGTTTCTTTGAAAATACAGAAAGCAATGCAAATTCAATGAATCCAGCAGCTCATATGAAAATCTTTGGATTGTCAACGTTTTCTCTAAATGATAGCTGGCAAACGCTGCTTTTATGTTTCGCCTATGATTGTGTTCAAAAGTTTTTGGATCATTAATCATAGAAACCACATACTATTCTTTACCTTTTTTTTTTTTAGTTCATCAAGAAAATCAAGCATGAAACAAATCTTTATTTAGTTTAAACATTCTGCCAGCTTATAAATAGTTTATATTAAACCCGAAAATGTGGAAATTTGCTACTAGTGGGTAGTAGCCAACGTAAAAATTTTGCCAAATTCCAAGAACCATATTAGAAATTGTGTAATATTAAGGGAAATGCGATCCGTATGAACTATATTAGAAATGATGTAATAAGATGTAAAATACGATCTACTATATTACCGATCCTAAGTAAGTGATAAAGTATTACTCGTGGTTATTATAATAATACTAGAGTTCATATATTGCACTAAAAGTTTTGAATTAAAGAATATCCTCGGAAATGAAAAGATTCCACACATCTTTCACTTTTGTTGGTGGCAAAATTTTAATTATGCTGACTGGCTGATGTATTTATTGAAAAAGAGAGACAAAGAAAGGTAAGGAAAAGTCCAAGTAGAGTTGAGAATAACTGTGAACGGACGGGACAAAAAAGATTGAATCTAAGACGCCTTACTTCGGCTGCTTAGGTATCTTGTGCTGTCATAATGTATCTGTTTTGTTAAGCAACTGATTAATGAGAGGGTCTTTTAATAACTGTTAAATAACGTCAATGACCAAATCCCAACCTAACATTATTAACTGCTAAAACGTTAATGATCAAATCCCAACCTAACATATTTTATATTGGGATTCTTAATAAGGTCAATTATGGCACAAAATAAAATATTCAATGGCTTTTCATTGTTATGTTCCCCACAAAAACAGTCATATAGGAAGCTTCATTCATACACACCAAATCCCACTAAAAATTTTCGTTTGTTCTTCCCATTTTTTTACTCTTTCATGATCAAGTTGCATTGTGGAAGACATTTTCAAGAATGTCCCATTATCCCAATGTAGACTAATGCCCTATTATCATGGTTCTGTTCTTCCCATTTTTTTTCACTCTTTCATAATCAAGTTGCATTGTGGAAGACATTTTCAAGAATGTTCCATTATCCCATAAAGACTAATGCCTTATTATCATGGTTCTTGAAGTGGAAGAACTACTTGAAAAATATGTTGAAATAAAAGAAACCTTTTGAAGCATAATCTATCTGCAGAGTCACAGCAAAGATTTTCTGTATTACATGCTGTGTAAACACACAAATATCAAAATTGTATAGACATCAAGAAGGAGACATTATGGATTCATTCTTTCCATATGATAAATGAATTTTGCAAAATGTGGAGATCAACAGCTTTATAGCAACTGATTGATTGGAAAAGGATGAACAGAATATTTACAATAAGACAAAACCATATCATGATCCTTCGCCTCATTTCCATCCCTCCAAACACAAAGAATAACAAATTACAATTATGCAGAAAACCCAAGATCATGTTACACCTCAAAACCTACACATCCACCTCCAAGGACATCATGGACAGCAAAAGGTGAGAACCCAAAAAAAAAAAAAAAAAAAAAAAAAAACGCCAAAAAAGGGTAAAAGAATACATCAATAGTTCATAGTATACTTTTTCCAATATCGTTTAAACTTGTAACATGAGGGGTAGTATGTGTTATCCTATCTTGAGTTTATCTACCCTCACATGGTCACCTCTATCGACCCATCCTTCATTAATTTCAAGCTAAGACTATTATATCGTTCTCGGGAATACTGTCTTGATGCCTTTCTCCAATCTGTACCTGCCTTCATCATGGTAGCGAATTCCTCGTAACTAATCCGTCCATCCTGCAATGACAGATGAAATAAAACTAAGCCTAAAGAATACACATGATAAGTAACAACGAAAGCAGAAGTAAACATAAATGTCTTTAAACCTTATAAAGGGAACAAATTTTGGTAAAACCCAGAATAAGTAACAAAGGAACCGGCACTTCAAAAGCGTAACCAATTCTAATAATGAAATGACCAACCTTGTCAGTATCTACATCTTGGATTATGGCTTTAATTACTTCTTCACTATTCTCTTCAACCTCATCAGCATCAGACAAGGCATCTCTTAGCTCTTCTATTTCAATATACCCACTTTCGTTTCTATCAAAGAAGTCAAAGGCTTTCTTCAGGTGGTCGTCATCATTACCAATTTTTTTTAGGTGGACAGAGATTGCAACAAACTCCCCATAGTCCAGATATCCATCCTTATCCACATCACCCTGCAAAATAGTTCGTTAGCATTAATTTCAAGCAGACAGCTATGCCAAATAGAAAATGGATATCTTATGTTATTATCAGTACACAGGTAAACATAAGATTATCAAAATAGTGCTTTTCTAACAAGAAGGAAAAATGCTATTGCACAAAATTTTATGGACAACAACAAATAACTTAGTCAAACGAAGATAACATCTTCATGTCAAACTAAAAAGAATGACCAACACTCTTCTCAAATCCAAATAAATGAATTCGGTGATAACAATGCATGATCATTACAAAAATGGTTAAACTCTGGACAACAAATTTATGAATCTTTGAATTTGCACTTACAGCTTCCATCAGAATTTGGAGATCTGCTTCAGGCATCTGGTGCCCAAGTTTGGTCAATCCAACTCTCAACTCATTAATATCAATCTTCCCTTTGTTGCTTGTGTCCATCACCTTGAATCCTTCCTTTATGCCAGCAACTTCCTCTACAGACAGATGCTCCGCGATCACCTGTCATTTGCAAGCAGGTCAACAGAGAAATACACAAAGAAATTACAATAAACCAACCTAAGGAACATAGTTTTTTTTTTTTAAATCAACGAAATGCTAACAATAATTATTTATCTTCATAAGTTCCTTAGACATTACCCTTAAAGCTCTTTTCTTCAACTTGTTCATTACAGAAAATTGCTTGAGTCTTGCTCTCACAGTTTCACCAAGAGAAACATTAGGAGCCTTCTTTGCATTTTGTAACCAAGGATGATCTGAAATGAATCAGGCATCAGTTTTGCATATCAAAATTCCAGACTCTGTGATGCTGGAATCCAAAGAAGCATTAAATCTTTGGAAGGCATGTGTAATACCTAGCACGTCCTGAGCAGAAAGCCGCTGTTTGGGGTCAGGATTGAGCATTTTCTTCACCAGGTCTTTTGCACTTTCAGATACCTTCGGCCAGGGGTCCCTCTTAAAATCTACAATAGATCTAATGATTGCTTGGGCAACTCCTTGTTCAGTTTCTGAAGGACAAAAATTATATAAAAATGTTAAAGGAAACGTCAGCAAATGCATACATATTGCTTCCAAAAGGTTCAGTTTATAAAAAGAAAGCCCATGCTTAGGCCCCAAAAATGACCAATAAGTTTATCTTAACTTAACTAACAATCATACATAAGTCATTTAATTAACCACACAAATGAAGTATCAAGATTACTACCAGTATTTTGCACCATTACCAAATAGAGAAAAGAAGGAAAATGGTTTATTGGAAATAGATGGAGAATAATAAACCTTCCAAAATCTTAGTGAACACCAAGCCCCCATCCTTTGGCAAAGGACTCGTTTCCATATGCTTCTCTAGGTGCATCCCCACTCCCCCACCTCCCGTTATTGTTTAAAAAAAAATGACATTTTATTTTCCCCAAGTCAAATTAACACTAACATTCCTATCCAAAAAAATGTTGTGCATTTCTTCAAAAAAATACTAGAATTGAATGGCAAGCTTCCATAATTTTGTGACTGCTCTCGCCTAAACACTAACAAAATGTCTAAAGTCAAGTGGCAAGATCAACACATATGACCAAAGCCTCAACTCGTACAAGAGTAACAGCAGGAACAAGAGTGGAGAAAACAACTGTAGTAACATTCCAATGAGAAGAGTCTGACCTGCCCAAAATGGTGGAACACCACAGAGTAAGATGTAGAGGATTACACCAGCACTCCAGACATCCACTTCTGGTCCATAATTCCTTTTCAGCACCTCAGGAGCCATGTAATAGGGACTTCCCACAATCTCATTAAATGTCTCGCCTACAAATCACCAGGAAAAGAATCTAACTTTAGTCAATGGGCCGCTAGTTGCCATTGGAAGATCAAAATAAGGAACACGAGAACAAAATCACCAAAATGCTGAAAAAGATTACCTGGCTTAAAGAATACAGAAAGTCCAAAGTCAATGGTTACCTGGCTTAAAGAATACAGAAAGTCCAAAGTCAATGGCCTTCAATGGTGCAGTTTCCTTCTTGTTTCCAAATAAGAAATTTTCAGGCTTAAGATCACGATGCATTACCCCATGTTTATGGCACATCTGCAAACAAAATGTACGACAATTAGCAATGCATACAGGGCAAGCTTTAAGACAAACTCTTTAGGGTTTAAAAGTAAGGTAAGATAGCATGAAGAACCGGAAAGCAGAGCTCTGGATATGATAAGCCAGTTACAACACAAACAGAGAAAATCATGGAAAATGAACTAATTTACATTGTTGAAAGAAGCATGAAGCAAAAGAGGTAAAAAAAGTGCAATAAGTTTTCATTACATGAAACTACTTTTTGATGAACTCTCATGAAAAAAAAGGTATTTGGAAATTCAACAAAAGAAAAGGACCTCCGTAAGGTAGTCTACTGACAGCGAAACCAATTCACAAAATTAGGGGACCCCTTCAACCATTACCAATACTCAGTGAATCAAAACTGAAATGCTAAACCGGCTCCAAGACAACCCCAACTGAAAAATCAGGATAGGTTATCCAGCAATATTCCCAATAACGTAATGGAAACATTCTATTACCACTGCCAACTATTACTGGTTGATGTTACTTATGTGTAATAGAAACGCTAATGACTATTCGATACCTCAAGCTCACTAAGCCCACATATTCCCCCCACTTCTCAAAACTATCCACCTCCTAGCTTAAAGTATTATATTTGCTTTTTCATCCACAAAATAATCATAATATTCCATGAACAATCGACCTCTAGACAGTAATCAACCAGTTCTTAAATGGAAAAATCTACATACAGGCATATTAAAGCAGATAGGGAAAAGGCAAGGACAAGAAATATGGATCTTCACCTGAATGACTTCAACAATTGTGCGAGTCACAGCTGCAGCAGCCCTCTCGGTGTAATGACCCCTAGCAACAATCCGATCAAACAATTCACCACCTTCACACAACTCCATAACTAGATGTACTGCATTATCATCTTCATAAGTATCCTTCAAGCTAACGATATTGGGATGCCTAGGCAACTGCTTCATGATCTCAACCTCTCTCTTAACATCCTCAATATCTATTCTAGTCCTCAGCTTCTTCTTTGATATTGACTTACAAGCAAAAACTTCTCCAGTTGATTTATCAGTAGCCAAATAAGTAACCCCGAATTCACCCCGGCCGAGCTCTCTCCCTAACTCGTATGTCTGCTCAATTTCATGACCTGTTGGATTGTCCAATACATAAGACTTGTATCCACCATTAACAGTAGTTTGTTTTCCAGGATAATCAATAGCAAATGGATTTGCCTTATTTTTTCCCTTCTTCACCACCTCACCATCAGAGGTTTGCGGTACAGCACAACAATTCCCCATAAAATCAAACCTTCAAAAAAACTGAACTTTGAACTTTTCTTTCTCCAACCGAAGGGTCACAAGACTTGACCAATACAGTGACCCAAATCTGTAAAAATCTCAGCTTTCTAAGCAATAAGGCATGCAAATAAATAGAACAAAGTTTCAATCTTTCTCAACCAAACCTCAAATTTTCAAACTTTTTGGATTCTATAACCAAATAAGGTCTCGGAATAACAGCAAAGTGATGATCAAAACCGATCAAAATCTTATCTTTTCGGGTAAAAAAAAGCCTTTTATACGTCAAAAATTGATGAGTTTCAAAACCCACCAAGGAAATCGGAGATCTCTCAGAACCCAATTGAGTTCCAGCTTTTCAGGCAAAAGGGGTGACAGAACCTCAATTAAACTATCGAATTTCGACGAAAAAAATAACAATTCAGAAACAATAAGGCTGAAAATAGGAAAAAGAAATGCGTGAACTTTATCAGTAGAAACTTTTCGATATGCACAGAAATATGGGAAGACTGAGAGGTGATATATTTAAGGGATAAAGGGAGGAAGAAGAGGATGAGTAGAAGAATATAGCGTGTGAAGAGGACGGAGTCGGAGATTGGGAAATGTCAAGGCCGTTTCCGAGTCCTATAGAGACATCCCTCCAACCCCGTCTCTCTTCAAAGGGAGAAAAAAAATAAATTAATAATATAAAAGAAAGCTACTTTTTGTTTTTCCAAATTTACCCAACCACAGTTGCAGGCTTGCAGCAGCATCACAAGATTTACAAATTATTTTCCAACTTAAGACTGGAGTTTTGACTTTGTTATTAAATAGTTTGATGGAAAAAAATGAAATTTATTTTTGTAGAAAATGTCAAATTAATGGTGCTGTTTTTTGTGTATAGTTACCGTATTACCCTTTTCTTGTTTTTTCTTGCTTGTGTGGACTAATTTGCTCACATCTTTCTCAAGTAGGAGATGTTAGTTTGATTTATTGGTCACCTTTCTAGAATTAGTTGACACTCCTAAACTTGTGGAGGGTTCATTTTCATATTGATAATTTTGACAAAATTTGTGTGGAGATAGAAACAGCCAAAGTAGAAGCTAGATATGAAAGATATCTAAAATGTACTTAGTAATTAGCTTTGTAATTATCTCAAAGTTTCGGTTTACTTTTCTCTTTTGGTTTGATTTCGCTTTCCTTAATGTCATTATGCATTAACTTTCTTTTAGAGTATGAACATGAACAAAGAGTGGAGGTACTACTACTTATGCTATTTTGATGAATTTGGAATTGTTTAATTGAGTGATTAGCTTCATGAAATAATGATGTACCAATCGAGAACCCTTGAATGGCCAAAATGTTGTTTCTTCATAAAGACTTAAATTGAAAATGTGAAAATTCTCTCTAATGAAATTTTAAACAAGTTTACAAATGTATACCATGTAAAATTATCAAGCCACTTTAAAGTCGCATATGACATGAAAAAGATTGACAAATATAAGAACCAAAGGAAGATTTTAAGTGTTATATTAATTAATTAGGAGCATATAGTTTTAACTTGACCATAATATAATCCCTATATATTGATCAATGTCTCATGCATAGACCTTAGCAACTAGAGGTACAAAGAGGTAAAGATTTATAGTACATTTTCAAACCCATTGGGATTGAATTTCCACTTTTTATTAAATACACAAAAGAGAAAGAGAATGCCTCGAAAAAAGGAAAAAAAAAATCATGTTTGAGTGTGAGTTTGAGTTTGAGTTAGTGTATCTTTTATATTTTCTTATTGATTCCTAACTCTACAACTTTTTTAAAGCTTAATTAAGGCAATGTTTATGAAGTTTTTTCCAATTTTCCTCCTTTTTATATACATTCTCAAACAACATAAAATATTTTTCGCTGAAATACAAAAACTTTTGTAATCAGTTCATATAAACGGACAATTAATGATTATTGAAATAGTAGTTCTAATTTTACTACCGTAAACAAATAGAATAATCGCATGTTAAAATTGCGATTTATTTACCAATTGTTCACTAAATTAAACTCACCATAGTGCGACAAAAGTTTAATAGTTGTTGTAATTAAGTTCACCATATTTTTACAGAGGATATGAAAGTCAATTTACAGCTACAAGAGTCCAACGGTTTTTGCCAACGCGTTGATGAACCGTTACAAAAGCCGGCTCAGTGAAAGCGGGCCCACGTGGAAGGTCATTATTGGTTTATTTAGTCTAAGTCAGCAGCCTTCTAGAAGTCAACAAGTGAGAATGGCTATATTGCATCTTGGGCTTGGCCCGCAAGTTGCTCCGTATATATCCGTTTTCATTTCACTCCAAGTCGGTTGACTACATTGAGGTCAATACTGTCATTGAGTAATTAAAAATATTGCTCAAAAAAAGTTATATCATTTTAAAGAAATTTAAGCTCAATAGATATGCTATTACATTTTCTTTTTTAATATATATTTTAATTTATAAACACAAGTGATATGTATTTAATATTTATTTTTTAAAGTCATTAATAACTTAATGACTTTAATTAAACATGCCTAACTTATATTTATAAATTGAAATAGGGATTAAAATAACATAACATTTTGAAAATTTAAGTTGCATTTAATTGATACTAGAAGATTATTGACTAGTACAATGAATTAATTTTGGAGGAATTTAACCAAATATGTTCATGAAGAAAAATTATGGCACACCACATAAAAAAAAGGAAAAAAAAAATCTAGAGGACCACTAGAATTTGACTAATATACATTGATACTTGTTCTAAGGAAAAAGAATTTGATTAGAATCTCATTGTGAAATTTAAGGATTTCGAGAAGATTGAAAACGATGAATTGTTGGGATTAAAAACTAAAGTAATTATTTTTTCTTAAGATGTGGGTTTTTTTTTTTTACTCCAACAAGTGATATCAAAACCATTAATTTTTTTTATCCTAAAATGAATATATTCGTGATTCATTTTCTTATTAGAAACATGAACATGCAAAAATGAGAGTACTCATGCTTCATATTTAGAAGTGGGGAAGAAATGGAAAAACTGATAAAACTTATGGAATTGAATTTAATTCGGTTACTTGAATTTGAATTTTCGATTTAATTCGGTTACTAATTATTTTTGGAATTAGATTAACAAAATAAACCAAATTTATTTTGATTTTTACTGCGATTTTAGTTATTTGGTGACCGAATTAATCAAATAACTTAATAATTAATATTATACGTATTTAAATTAAATAAATATATTTAATCAACAAAATATACATCATTACACATTATTTCTGGTAATTAATTAGGTATTTCATTAGTCTAATAATTAAAACCAAGAATTTTAATTAGAAAAAAAAAAAGAAAATCGAACCAAATCAAGCGAAAGAGAATTCAATTATTCGGTGTCAATCGGATAAAAAATTTTAAAATAAAATAAGAATCAAATTAACTGAATCATTGAATAATAAAATATTTTAAATTTCAAGAAAATCCATTTAAATGTCTTTTTTGCCAAGTCGATGAAAAATAAAAATTGACAAGTTGTCAAGGGCAATTCAGTATTTCCAGCTAGAGTTTGGACTCAATCACATCAAAATGCACCGCAGGCCGGTCAAACTCGGCCGATTTGACTTGGAATACAACATTACTATTGAAAAGTACAAAAGATCATCCACTATTCAGTCTATTCCTTATAAATTCCTTTTTTTTTTTTTGGAGCATTACTAACCAAAACACGTTTACCATTTCATTTAATTTTAAAACATTTTTTTTTTGGTTTTTCTTTAAAAAATAAAAATATTGTACCTTTTAATTATAACCAACAAGGTCCAAAAGAGCATACTAAAACCTTCTCCTACCAAATCATTAACCATGCTAGCTTTTATTAATGCTTAATTTCTTCAACTATTTCTCTTTTAATATTTCATTTTATTAATCTCATTAAAACCAAATTACTAGTTCTCTTTATGATAATATTATTCCCCCTTAAGGAAATTACTTTTTAAAAATATTCAATTATAACTTATTAACTCATTTGTAAATTTAGCTTGAAAAAAAAAGCCAAGTTGTTACTTTTATAGCAATATATTGAAAGTAAATAGAGAATTGATTAAAAAAATTTGAGACACAATAAGCACAAGAAGAATCGAGTTAAAATTTGTAAGATTTACAATCATATTTTAATAAAGCTGAAAATTTAGCTCATTAATTAAGCAAACATGGTACATTTATATTGACAAACAAATTATATATGATTGTCACATGGAGTTAACTTTGTATATTTAACTCAGAAATCATCTATGATGCGTTGAGAATAGTGATCATTCTTCTTAAGTGAATCATAGCAGTTGAAAACTTCAATAATTATTGAGTGTAATTAACTTTTGAAGATTGGGATGAACTTTTTCATAGCTTTTGATGTTTGATTGCTTTTTATTTTGCTTTATTCACAAGGCATATTCATGGGATTTGAGTTATCATCAACTCCCTACTTCCTACTCCATGCAAAATGATTAATTAATTATTAGAACATACCACAATTTCATGCCAAGAAACATTAATTGATGATGGATGGATGTGTTTCTGGCAACAAATTTGTTAGCCTTTGTCTAAAGGCATGCATGAATGCTAAAAGCATCTCTTAACTTGTTAATGGAGGAAGAAAATGGCCCCGAATTTCTAAACTTGATGCCATGCAAATACGAGTTTAAAATAAGATCAAGAACTGACAAGTATAGGAGTGAACAAGATTTGGTCATGGTCATGATCGATGATCATTTCCTGAATTATTCCATATTCTCCAATGCATGCAGCGTTTGAGTCTTCCTTCTTAGGCTTATTCCTCAGGAATACAAAATTGAAATTAGAAAAGAAAACGAACAAGTCAAAATATGAGTGATAATTATAATATTGAAATGCATAATATATATATATATATATATATGCATGTGTGTATATATAGACAATTTAATTCTCCAAGATTGACCTGTATTGTATATATACATAATAAATGTTAATGCTAGACAAATTCGTCCTTATATATACAAGTGGAATGTCTCAAATTATGAAGTTCCATCTGGAGTCAAACAAGAGCTGCTGCTGCTGCTGCTTCTTGGATCGATACATATGATCTTCAATATAATACTATATAATATGCATATGTCCTATTTTCTGGACTATTGTACCTTGGAATGATCTTCAACCTTTATGCATATATAGTATAACAATTTGATGTCGACATTTATTTATTTATTGTATCCAATCTCTCTTCTCCTCTCTAAATTTACGTTTTTCTTGTAAACCCTCGTTTTGTTTTTATCCTAATATAAGTTTTTCTTCCCTAGCTCAGACAATAATCAAAAAATCTTGACAATTTTGATCTTCATACTACAAAAATATGTTCTTGATTAATCCCTCTTGTTTGAACAACTCGAATAAGCCTTGTACTTTTGGATTTTAATCACTGTCAACCGTTGTAATAGAATCATATATATATTGGATTATATATATATATATGTAGACAGACGGCCGTGTGCACAAAGTAAATCTAATTTTGCACAACAATATTATTGCATGCAGCTGGCTAGGCTGCATAGGTTATAACTCAAGTAACTTAATCATCTCTAGAAAGAGAAGTTGGAATAATAATTATGACTCTTGTAATTTTAACACAAATTAATGGTAATTTCTGAATCGAAAAGTATAAATGTCTAGAACCGCATGCATTAATTTTCCTTCCAGAACTATTACTGTAAATCATCCTTAAACACAGTGCACATGCAAGAAAGTCAATGCATTTAATTGTAAGTTTGATAAGTAGTACTGCTAAATAAGAGTATGCTAATAAGGTGTGCACAGAAGAAGAATCAGTCAGAAATAAGTGTATTGGTTGTACTCAATGAAATGGACTGCATTGATTATATATGTATGCATTTAATTGATTAATTAATACACTAATTTTTTGTTGCCTTCCTCCTCGAGATGATTGACCAGTTCCTCGAGATGATTTTGCTGGATCATTTGCTGAGGTTTTTTTTTTCAAATTGGCATATTGCTTTGAATTTTTGGAACATTTCATTACAACCCTTTCAAAATTTTTTACTTTTTAAAAGTAAATATTCTTCTTATCCATGCAGAGATGTACGTACGTACCTCTTCATTAGATCATAAATCTTTGAATTTTTTCTGTTCAAATTCTTCTATTATCTTGGTTGATTAACATAAATTTGGTGGGATTTGTTTTCATGTTTCTTACCTTTCCTAATCTTACTTGGAACAATAAATATGAATACCTGTGCTGAATTTCTATTTCATGCGATGATTTGTCATTTTGACAAATTAATGTAAGTTTTAGTATATCCGAATTGCATGTCAAGAAATTTGGAAATTTTTTGTTGCCTTGTATGGGGGGGTGGGGAGACTCTAATTCTTATGGGAAAAAAACGAAGCGCACTGATCATGCTGGATAAAGTTTTCTTCTTTAAGTCCACTTTTTTGCTCTTGTCTGAATTATTCCAAAACTTCTCCACAATATTTTGTGTAGACTCGGTCAAAGTTGCGTCGCTGCCGCCTATGCATGCAGAAAGGCAATCGCACAATCCCGAATCTTCCTCATCTGTGAGTCAATTTGTGCATTGGAAGCTTAGCAAAGAACCAAAAAAAAAAAATGGAAAAACGTTGATCAGCTACCTACTCTTCCAATGGCAACGTAGCGACCACCAAAATCTAATCTGTCTAACCCTTTGTTGTATTGAATTATCTTTCATAAATAACCTGCAGTACTGGCATTGCCAGGAGAGAAAGACGTTATTTTCTTTCCAAATTATCCCATCTTAAATTAAAACTACGTTTGTAAAGCTTATTCATAGTCGGGGTTCCGGGGACATTACTACCACGGCTACTATTGACCCGAGCCCAAAGAAAGACTAAAGCGTTCACTCATGTCTTCTTGCCAGGAGATGGAAAATTGAGGGAAATTTAAACATAGTATACATATGTGCCTGTCTAAGACATTGGCATAAAAACATAGAGCAAGAACCACTTCCTCTATTCAAGCCATAGATAATGTTAAGACTACGAAACCTTGAAGGTATACTATGTACCATATCAACATTCTTGAATACTTCTGTCTGACCTCAAAGCTACGCAGCATGGAAGGTTTCTCTTTTGCCTATTATATACATCCAATAAATGAATGGGCAAATATTCTCGATGCATGCAGTATTTGAATGCCTTGTGGATCTATAATCTGTGACTATAAGCTAACTTATGATATGTCGTAAATCCCTTCGGAGGAACCAGAAGCCAAATTTTCCGATATATGAATGAGAGGGTATACTTGCATAACATGCCATGATTGAGAAATGCTGTGCACAATTATGCCAAGCCTAGAAGATTATCACTCTCAGGTTGATATTCAACCTCTACCACCAGTCTTTTTCGTCAATTTTGGATTTTTGCACATTCTTATGCTTGCAGGAGTAACTTCGACCAGCTCATCTTCTTGAATGTACTCTATGCAGTCATCCAAACTATACTCCAAAGGCGTATCAAGAACCACTGCATGTACATATGAAGAACGAGTTCTATTATGAAGTTCCTTTGAGATTTGTAATTCAAGAGTAACTAACAAATGCAACACACATATATTCAAGATTACACTATTGCTGTGGAATCAAAGTTGGGCTAAGTTATGCAATCCATCAGAAATTTCTCACCTGATACTTCCTTGTTGGAGCGTACATTTGTAGCAGCTTTTTTCTTGCAAACATTCAGGGATAAGTCTCCCGGTCGCTGATGGATCCCAACTATTTGACCTTTATAAACATCAGAACCAGGGCCAATAAACATCTGTCCTCTCTCTTGTGAACTTGCAAGGGCATAAGATGTACTGGTTCCATCCTCAAAAGCAACCTATGACAATGCGAACAAAGTACAATCAGCCTGGACGGCTCTCAATGCATTGCCACAAATCAAGAAACGTAAAACTATCTACTTTAAATTAGTCCAAGAAACAATTTGTCTGTGATTAGGCACACTAGTTAACCATAAAGGTACACAATTACAAATAGAAAAGAACAAATAACAAACCAATAGCTTTCTGTTTGTGATATTTAAGTTCAAGGAAAACTGAAAGGGTGTAATTCATCAATTAATTAATTTACAATACCACAATAATGATTAGCAATAGAGCATTGTCACCACCGCATGATTTAGGATTAAGATATGAAAACATTATATTTTTAACCTTGGGGATTGACAAAAGCCATGTAAAGGAGAAATTACCAGAGATCCTTGATCACGGGTAGTTATATCACCAGCCCAAGGTCCGTAACTATCAAATATTGTGTTGAGTATAGCAGTGCCTCGTGAAGCTGTCAGAATTGCATTCCGCAATCCAAGTAGACCACGAGTTGGTATCTTATACTTGAGCAGAACTGTACCTTCCGATCTAATCGACAAATGAAGTTCAGATTTTGCAAGAGATTTCCGAAAGGGAAAAAATTATGTGAATATGTCATTACAAATAAAAGATCAAGGAGTGAAAGCCCACTGGTTCAATTAAAAGGAAACATCTCTGAGCTATAATTTATTAGTATGATATGCTGAAGCAAGCTGTTTCATCCAAGAAAAGGCCAAATAATAACAGAAGGGATATACATTTCTCCTTCTGTTCGCTATTATAGTTTTTCTTATTTTCCCTTTTTTTGGGGGCTTGGACAGTCAGGGCTGCATGGAAATGGGGCTAATCGAGGCCCAAATTACACAATCTCTTTGTGCACACTTCGATGTTTGGAAAGATGAAATCCCTTGCCTACTATATCATGTTCTATGCTCAAGTGCATACCAACCACTTGCACTCTGTTTTCCAGTTCTCCACCTCTGGCATGAATCAACCAACACCAAGCTTCCTGGTCCACCACCACCCTAGAGTAGTCCTGACCATTCACAACCTTGCAAACAATCTTTGATAGCCTCACAAAAATGCTATTGAATTCCCGCCGCTTAACTTTATGTACTGGAGACTTCAGAGAATTCACCATAGACCTATATTGGATGTGGCATAGGTTGTCCTTGTTGTTGGCAAAGCAGTGTGCGGAAAACAGACAATTTTTACAACATCACACACAGTTCTGGAATACTATACTAAAAACAAGAACAAGAGAGTTGAAGCTCTGAAAGGAAGTGAAAACAAAAAGCATCCACTTGAAAACACCTGGCCATAATACAAAGATTCTTCAGTGTTTTTTTGCAGTGTTATAGTTTCAAAAAAATCCTAAAGGCTAAAGTATCTTGAATGGACATAAATGTTTCAGATAAGAAAACTATAGAATAACAAAGGACATATCAACATACCCAAGGCCTTGCATGTCAAACATCTGCCCACGCCTTTTACCAAGTAGTTCAACCACAGGACCCATGTATACTTCCCGTACCTCCACGGTAGCAATCTGCAAAGATAACCTTTAGAAAAATGAATCCGAAGGCTATATCATGTAGTCATTCTTGGTCATAAAATCCTAGAGGTTCAAGCTCGATGCCAGAATGAAAATGTGGACAGACACATTCTAACTATAATTATGGACAATAATATCTTCTCAATTGCAATAATACATAAGCCTTTAATGTTGAAAATCACCTCCAAAGGTTCCAGCAGCTTGTCGTTTACTCTTTTGTTAATAACTTTGGGGGGCCCCACCATGAACTCATATCCTTCCCTTCTCCTGCAACATCAGAATTTCACGTCATACATTGAGTAGAATACAAACATAATGTACTAGAATGTGTATAATCTTATGTATGAATATGTGGAAGACAAAAGAATGAATTAGAAGGTTGATTTCCATCTTACATGTTCTCTATCAATATTGTAATATGCAAAGTACCCCGTCCACTAACAATAAATGTATCTGCAGTTTCACCATCTTCAACTTTCATAGCCAAATTGCGCTCAAGTTCACGGTAGAGCCGATCTCTTAGATTTCTACTAGTAACATATTTTCCCTAAAAACAACAAGAACAAAATTCTAATTTAGAAGGTCAATTTTCTTGTTTGTTGATTTTTAAAAGAATTAATATATATATATATAGATAGATAGATATAATTTACAAAACAATAATTCTTAATGACAAAGACAATCTCCATCCCATTAAAATGTAATGAAACTCTATTCCAGTTTTCTTACCATTTTACAATCTCCACCCTTCCACTCAGATAAGTGAACAAATACTAACTCCACTGGAATTCACATTCCATGGCAGAAAATCCACAAAGTTTCGGAAAAGCTCATTGTGACAGTAATAGGGTCACCATGAAGAAGCAAAATCTCCACTTGCAGCCTTATACAAAACAAGGTGGACTTCGTTCATGAAGGACTGGGCAACTACAGCTATCTAAAACTTATTACCAGAGCATTCATTTTAAATTTCCAATTTTCCTATTTTACCATAAATGGATATAGACCAAGTATTCCTTGAATTTGATGTTCATCAACTAACATACCGCACGGCCAACAAATGGCGAAGTGTTGATAGAGAAAGCCATTTTCACGGTAGGTTCTTCCACCCTAATAGAAGGCAACGGCTTCCCAAAACTTTTGTCTGCAATTGTCTCTCCAATCTGAGAGATGAGAAGAAATCCATGTAGACAATTTATGCTGAGCTCAGATTCAATAATAAACACAAATTGCAGTAGTATTTTTGTTCTACCTGGACATCATCAATGCCACATACAGCACAAATATCACCAGCTTCCACAGTTTCTGCTGCTACTCTATTAAATTTCTCATACACAAATAGTTCACTTACTCTTCCAAATCTGCATTCATCTTCAGAAGAGCAAATCTGAAAATTTTGAAATACAATATAAAACACAGCAAACATCATTGTCCCTGATCTTGTTGAAGAAATTAATCTATAAATGCGGAAACATATTGTTTACATTGTCAATTTGAGTCAAACCACCCGAAGCTCCATAGAGGGAAAAATGAACCAATAAAGCATCATAATAAGCAAGTGCAATGACTTTTAATGGGAAAAAGCAAATCCTTTCAAGTAACTGTTTATTCATCAGAATTCAAACCATCTTTCAAAACAATTATAGTTGACATGATTGCAAAAAATCCATGCTTATTATGTGATGGTCCAGTGCCAGTACGTAATGCAGCTACTTAAAATCACATATTTGTAATTTTGTAGAGTTAGAATAGTGATCTGTATTTGTCTCGATAATTTGCTAAATAAGTCGTAACTACAATACCACACTATGACACCTACAGCATCTATCAACATAATAAGCCCAACATGCATGTTAACTACCAACTCAGATTGTGATGTGCACGTGAAAGCAACCAAAATGCACAACATGGTGTGTCATACAAGGATAATTCTCAAAGAACCACAAAAGAGAAAAGAAAAACAGTACAATACAAACATTAAATTGATCAAATATATGATCAAAGGAAAAGATTATTTCTTTTCCTTTTCCTTAGTGGAATAAGTATCCTGAGTTTCCAAGTAAACCATACCCGCACATCCATTCCTCTATGCAACATCCCAGCATGCAAACGCCCAATAGCAATCCGTCCTTTGTGTTCATCATACTCAATGTTTGTAGCCTAAATAATGATTGTACAACAAATAATTAGAACATAATCATGTCATACTTATTAAGAAACACCTAAATAAATAGAAACAGTCTTTTCCTTCAAAAAACTAGCAGCCGTAAAACAGTGAGCTATAATTTATATTTTACCAAAAAGTTGTAGCACTTCTTTCACACCAATTAAATGTCATTACAGAAATCTTGCATCATACAGATGATAACACCTAGCAGCATATACTCCAAATATATGCAAAAAAAACACTAGTAAACAAATTAAGTAACAAAAGACTGAAAAAATAACAGAAGGAATAACCCCTTACAAGCATTTGAAGTGCACCATCTTTGTTAATTTGTGGTCCTGGTATGCATCTAAGAATGGACTCAAAAAGTGGTCCAAGATCATCTGCTAAATTTTCCGGTGATAGTCCAGCTTTTCCTTTGATGCCACTTGCATATATGACTTGAAAATCACACTGCAAATAGAACAAGATTTAGGCGTAATGTTCTTTAATTGGTAGAGATACTAGCATGGCAAGTACCCAACTGTTCAAATATTATTGAAATTGCTTCCTTTTGGATATGCCTCAAACCATATTCATTAAGCATTTTGGGTTCAGTTTGCCAATTTAGTTCCAGGATTCTCAAAGGCAAAGTGAGAGATAATCTTATCTCTGAAGTGAACAATAACTTCAGTCTTTTTTAACTCCTTTTTTCTTGTCTACTATAAAGCTTATAAAAATCATTCGAGTATAGGTTTAATTGTCCCATTTACAGTTGACTAAAAGTTGTACTACAAAATTTGGATTGTAAATAATGTACATAGCTAACCTGCTCATCAGACGCATTTAGCTCTATAAACAACTCAAATGTAGAGTTGACAACATAATCTGGGCGTGCAGATGGCCTATCAATTTTATTAACAACTACAACTACAGCATGACCAAATTCAAGAGCCTTCTTCAAAACAAATCTTGTCTGCGGCATTGGACCCTCAACAGAGTCTACCTACAATTAAAATGCTCATATCATGTTAGCAACATTATTTTTGCCCATCATGTTAGCAACAAGTGATATAAATATAAATACCACTAGTAGCACTCCCTCCACCATGTTGAGTATGCGTTCCACTTCACCTCCAAAGTCTGAGTGTCCTGGAGTGTCAATTATATTTATTTTTGTATCATTAAATGTGATTGATGTGTTTTTGCTAAGTATTGTTATTCCCCTTTCACGCTCTAGATCATTTGAGTCCATTATCCTTTCCTGCACAAATTGGTTATCGCGAAAGACCTGCATAAAAGTTACTATAATGTGTCAGATCCACCATTTAATTTTGCTAAAGGTAAGAATATCTCATAGTGTAGTCAAGTTGTCTGCATCATCACTTCATTTTAACACTATCTTATCATTCATTACACAGTAAAAGAATGGCTATGATTGAAATCTTAGGTTTTATGGTTCGAATTATAGAGAAATTGGAATCTCCATAAACAATAATATCATCAACTCCAGTACAATCATATGTTTTGCTTAAGGTACTTCCCTGCTTACATCACTCAGGATAACAATTTACTTTATTCAAATGGGAACAAAAATAAAATATATAAATCTTCAGTCCTACCTTTGCCTGCCTCAGCATTGCATCCACAAGTGTGGTCTTCCCATGATCAACATGAGCAACAATTGCTATATTCCTGATGTCATTTCTTCTGGTTAACTGGGCCTTTTTCTCTAAAGTAATGAAGTAAAACAGATACAAAAGATTCAGAGATGCACCAAATTTTACTAAAGACAACTCAACCACATTTAAAGGTGCAGTAAAATTGAGTTATTACTACACTTGATTCCAGAATAAGCATCATTAAACCAAAATACCCGTCTTGCTTTTTAGCCACTACTAAAAAATACATCCACCTCAACAAGACAAAAGAGTTAGGGAAAGAAATGCCTGCATGTTGACAGTAGATTCTGGAATTAAAAACAGACGGAACTAGCAAAAGCATGATAACATCTTATTTAACACTGGGAGTACAAGATTAAAAACTGACTATGACAAGCTTGTTTTACCATAACAATAGGGAATACATTTTAATTTCATCAAACACATAACTTTACTTTCAACAAACGGGCATCCTTCATGTTGCACCAATACAAAAAACTAAGAATGTCATCATATGTACATGCAAAATATTTTTGCATCAATTATATAACAAGATAGCATCTTTTTCAATGATGATTAGGACATTCATGCACCATAAACAATAACGCATTCGCAATTGAACTGAAAGGAGCGTATCACTGTGGAAAAAGATAAAGAATCAAGAAACCGCAATTAATATATCATAGGTGATAAAAATAACGAAAAAAAGAAAAAGGACAGGAAATCAAGAAATGGTTGGTATGAATACCAGGGGTAGTCTTAGTAGCTTCAGAAACTGAGCACTTGATGGATTTCTGAAGTGGGATTCTTGAACTACTTAGATAGAAAGATGTTTTGTTTGGAAAAGATAAAGAAGGGGTGCAACCCAAAAATGGTTTCTTGAACAAAGAATAGGCTAAACTGAAGCTTTTCTTAGTACTATCAAAATTGGGTTTTGTTGATGAATAGAAATTGGAAGTGGGGAGAGACTTGTGAGAGCAGATTGCCATGTCCATGATGTTGCTGCTTTGCTTAACACTGACACTGCCCTGAAGCTCAACCTCAAAAAGATTCTCAAAAATGGGTAAAATTGAGAGCAAGAGAGAAGTGAGGCTGAAATGGGATGGGGTTATTATACCCACATCAATGCAAGTGAGAGGCTGTTATTTGATAAATTATGAAAAAGTGTTGTTTGCTTACAAGAATAGTATTAGAGGCTGGAATTTGTTTGGATGTCTTTTTATTATTATTATTATTATTCTTGCCAAATTAATTGCCACATTGACAAAATTAAAGAAATTTATTTTTATTTGAAATTAACTTTTGTATCATATCACTCTAAATGTTTAAAATCAAATTAAAGTGTGTATGATTATAAGTAGCTTGATCTATGAGTAACTGCCACTAATGAATTTAATTGTATTTCCAAATGTGCTAGTTGAACCATTATATCCACCCGCGTTTGAATAACTAAATAATTCATCCTGTCCCTAAGGTTGATATCGAGTCGAGCGAATCCGAGCTTTAGTGAGCATGAGCTCGGCTCGTTTATTTTCTTCAAGCTTGGCTCGCCTCATTTAGTATTTATTCGAGCTCTAGCTCGATTTCGAGTCCAAACTCGAGGTTGATCTCGAGCCCGAGCTCGATTTTAGTTTTTTTTTTTATCACTTTTTAGTTTTTTTTTCTTTTTGCACAAATAAGATTATTCAATCACGACACAATAACTTATCAAATATTTTGATAGTAGTTAACACAATCTATTAGTTATATTCAAATGTAAATAAAATAAATTACAACATACATTGTTCAACGAAACAACACCAACTAAATAATTCAAAAAATAACATACATTATTAATTCTCACAAAAAAAACTTTTTTTTATAATTGTATAATTTTTAACATAAATTTCCACTCAAATAAAAAATCAATTCAAACGCCTATAAAATATTAGCTTATTATAACAATTCAAACACTCGTATATTGTGATTTGTGTCTTAATAAATATATATAAAAATATAATTATTTCTAGTATTTAGTATATAAGTACAATATATAATTAATATTTTAATCGAGCTTTTAACGAGCTTTAATCCAGCTATAGACGACCTTTTTTTAAACGAGTTGTTCATGAACGTAAACGAGCTTTTACTAATGTGTTCATTTATTGTTCATTTATTAATCGAGCCTAAAATCTTGTTCGTGTTCGTTTATTTATTAAATAAACGAGCTCGTGGAGCTTTAATCGAGCCGATCAGTTCGTAAACGTTGTTGTTCGTTGTCACCCCAAGGCTGTCCCTTCATAGAATTCTACCGGGCCCAAATTATGAAATTTTCAAAAAGCTCAATCCATGGAAATATTAGATCTAACCTAGTTTGAGATGATTAAAATTTACTTCAGGCCTAGATTTAGGCTCATTCTAGCTTCAGAAATATGGGTCTCTCTCGGGCGACTTTGCGTAAGTAACAGTATTCAGCCTGGTCTGTTTTGTTTGATTTAGGTCTAGACTCTAGACCTTCAAAGTTTCTGCTTTGATATCCTTCTTAGCTCCATTAACAATGGGCTTATTGTAACTAGGCCGAAAGAGAGCATATAAATTTGGCTATTTGGGAGCCTATCCACTTCGAGAACGAATAATTTATCTGCAAAATAAAACATTTTCTTTGTTTCCTTGACTCTTTTGGGGCTCAAGGAAAGTTATAAGAGAAATATGTCAATTTATTTGTTTTTAAATGGTAGTTTGTATTACCCAAAATTGAACGATTCATGCTAGCTATTCAAATAAGAACACCAACAATAATAACTATATCTCAGTGTGTCAAAACAGTTATATCATATATGAATCATATTGTGTCGTCACACTATTTTATTTATATTACATAATACTAAGAAATGAAATTCTCTATGCAAAACTATTTTATTTTATTTTGTCTTAGATTAAAAGTATGTTGTAGGATTTATTTATTTTTTTGTTACAATTTAATAATTGTAAAGTAATTTTAATGATATTTATACTTTTAATTCTTAATTTTAATAAAACTATTTGATTTTAAACATTAAATAAAATAAAATAAAATAATATTAAACAGATGATATGATTTTTAATATTAACTGATAAAAACTCATAACAAAAATATTAAAGTAATCCTTTCAACATAATCAAACCACTTAGAGACGCGTTGATAATCTCACATCAACTTGACAAGAAAGTATATGAAGTCGAATCCAATCCCTTGGCTATGCCAATCATTATTATATTCACTCAATTTTTCAGTCTAGCAAACAATAATAGACTAATTTTACAAATTAAAGGACACGTAGAGAACAAAATTACCTTGTAAAGAAAATTAAAGGGCTCAAGGCAAATGGCGACAAAAATATCCACTTCAGATGAGGTTCTATGGCAAATATTATAAATGATAAATGATGAGAAGTAATATATTTTGTAGACATTGCACCAAACGCCATATCTCCAATAAATTGAATTGGGATTTTGCCTTATCACTATATCACTTTCATAAACCTAAGTACCAATTTAATGGCAAACACCTGTATCTATATTTATCATTAAAAATACTCTTACTCATGTCATATTCCACCTTCACATTTCACACTTTTACTCACGTCAACATATCCAATTGGAAATGTTCTTCACAAAACAACAAACCCCAAAAAAATAAAAATTAAAAAAAAATGAAGGTTCCTTCTACTTCACAATTTACACTTTAATTAATATTAAAGAAATCTCATTTGAAAATTCTCCATACACAACAACAATAACAATTCAACTTTAATATCATTCTATAGTATTTAGCTAAATATATCATATTTCGTTACGTAGACAAGTATATTAATTATGTATTTTTTGATAGTTTCCTTTGTATTTTGTAAGTTTTTTCTTTCTAGATTTCTAGATGTTTTCTACTTACATGATGCAAGTTCAAATTATTTTACATATTTTTCTTTTTTTTTTAATTTATTAAAAAATCTACCCATTTTTTATAATACATCAGCAACAATAGCTGTTGTTAGCAACTAGGTCTTTATTCAATTATCCCACTAAATATGATCGGTTATATGAATCATATTTCGATATAAACTCACTTTCTCGTTTACATTTAAGTGAGGAGTATTCTAATATTTACATGCGGTACATATCATAAGATTTGATAAAAAATTTATGCCAATTACCACTACACAGAGTTATTTTTTCTAATACATATACTACTTATTTTATCTTTTCTAATATGTTCACATATTTATTTAAACATTATCGTAGCATCGAAATATTTCGTTACTTATTCTCCATAAAAAAAAAAAGAAAAAAAAGATGTAATGCAGCTTCTTGGACTTTTCCTTGAGTGTCAAAATCATTAATGGGATTAATACTATCACTATTAATAGATTTTTAAATAGTGCTTTAACAAAAGATAAGTATTTGATTAACACGTGAGACGTAAGCATCTTGATTACCCAAATCATCAAATGCTATTTGGACCTTTCACGTGTCCGTAATCTAGTGGCTGACGTATTCTGGTCTTTGCATGGACGAGAGGCAGTGGGACCCATCTAAATTTTTTGACGAACTTATTTGTTCCACGTGTGATGCCGACTAAGCTGTTAGCGTCCAGTGCGACGCGTGTGCATTTTTGTGGCTGGTCCACCAGCATGCAAAAATGTTATTCCGGCCGACAAAGAAAAGTTGGAGAGTGATTTTTGTAATAGACCCCCTTACTTTATTCGAGTTTCCGTAATTGGCGCTTTGGCTTTTCATATTTTGCAAGTTTTGTCCCCATGGCCTATGGTTTCTTTATGGAATACCTTAGTAGATAATTTTACTATAATTGAAGTAACAAAAATGAGTAGTAATAACTTCATTTGTTAGGTAATCTATACAAAAGATATTCATCTTTTGGAGCTTAATAGTAACCCACATTTTTTGCCATTCATATTGTCTCTTATGATAGTGGTTCGTATTGCAATTTAATCGAGTTAATCAATAAGTTAATCGCGATTTCAATGCACGATAAAGTTGCATGAAGTTATAATTACAACGTCAATAATCATTATTTTTTATTTCGTATATGAACCACGTCTCATATATGAACCCATTTTATATAAGTTTTTGTGTCTGCAATGCTATTTATTTATTTTTATCCGCATTCTTATTCCTCCTTCTAACATACCAAATTTAGACTTAAAGGTCAAGGAGGCTGGCCAAATTGAATCCGTAATGTCTTTTTATACATCAATAATTTGAAATAATTTTCTTTAAGTCAATCCGTGTTGAACGAGTTGATTAGGAAAGAATTTAAGAATTCTACGTGCAATGATAAAATTTTGAGGTATGCAACATAGTATAAGGAACGGGGAGGAGGTAATAATATATAAGAGTCATCAATGCTATTTCTAGCAAATTAAGTTAGGTGAGTATTGGTTAACAAGAACAACCCTTTCTTAGTGAAAAAAAAAAAAATGGTAACTTAATTTTGGTGAAGAAAGCAACCCCCACTCACTTTCCAATTACCATAGTGCACTAGTTATCCATGCAAATTAAGTTGCATTGATTTACTCTTACTATTTTGCATTGTTAATTTATACTGGTATCTTAATTAATTTATAACTTCTCTTTAATCATGTCTTTTAATCATTCGAACAATATCTAGTTGAGCAATTAATTAAGATCTCACTGCATTTAAATGGCAATTGACAATTAACAATGACAGATTACGGTGAAGGATGACAAAAAAATGTCATCTAGTATATATTTTGATGATTTAGACATGCAAATTCAAATGACAGTATATAATTTGCAATAGCATGCTGTAAATTAATTGTTGTTTTGACTTTTAAGGATTACTTTAATATATAACACATAAGTATGACAATAACGAAAGACTGCATAAATTTTTTTTTTATACTCGATGACTTGATCATTTAGATCAAAAATATCAAATACTAAGATAAGTAAAATAGCAATTAATTGACATTTACTAATCCAACTAAGTTGATTAATCCGACTCATACAATATTGATGAGAAAAGTCTAAAGCATATGTAGCCTTTTTCTAAACCAACCAAGAGAACATGACAATAGAAGTCCCTAGCTTTGAGGATATCCAATAAAATCCGAACGATACAAAGAAGATTAACATAATCTCTGTGCAAGAATGACAGTGACACACAAATTGATAAATGGTATAAATAATAATAAAATTTTAGTGGCAGAATGTTTTTGGTAGAAGTGGTTAACAAGGGTACAAATTATAATATCCACACAAGTTGGGGGTATACACCCATGAAAACCAAAAATATATAGAAGCTAGAGTCCAATAAAAATCTTAAAAAATGCAATAAGAGAAAACTTAAAATTGCATTAGCCCTTTAATATATATCCTTTGTCTATAATAGTAGCATTTCTAGGTCCATCTAAGTCATTAGCTATCAATCAGTTCAAACTTACATTTCTTGAATTGTTATCCTTCCTTAATTATTATTAGTAATAATACACCTATGCTTTTGCATGTATGGCTCAAATCATTTGATCATCCTTTTGATTAGGAATCACAACAAATTTAAGACTGATTAAACAGATTCACTCTTTCCTCTTTCGTCGGCTTTTGCCTGGCCCTCCAACAATTTCTCCACAATTGAAATCTTCAGCAAGAACTAAATACTCATCCGTTATGAGTAGTAGTGATCAACTGGCCATAGTTAGCATCACCAGCAGGGAACAAGATCAAGAATCTGAAGATGAACTAGTCATTAGAGACATCCATGCTCTAAGCCCACCAAGGCCTCCCTCATCAGCCAACCACCATCAGGCTAGAAGTACTTGGGAAACAAGTGCTCATAGATTATCATCTTTATCCATGAACAGTGAAGGTGCTTCAAGTGAAAATTTCACAAGTATGAGTAGAGAATTTAACGCTTTAGTTATTGCTGGATCAACCATAGGCAACAATGGAAGTGAAAACGGTGATCCAATCCGTTCTAACAACAATTTGGTTAGGATTGGAGAGGATGAAACCCCAGATCAAGAAACCAACCCTTTGGCTATTGTGCCTGATGTTAATCCCTTGGGTCCTGCAACATCTCCAAGACATGCTGGTGGAGTAGTTTTGGCAAATGGAAATCAAAGGGAGTCATCATCAATGGTGAGAGTTAAGAAAGAGGAAGTTGAATCCAAGATTAATGCATGGCAGACTGCTAAGGTTGCTAAGGTTAACAACAGGTTTAAACGAGAGGATGCTATTATCTCTGGCTGGGAGAGTGAGCAGGTCCAAAAGGCAAATTCTTGGATGAAGAAAGTTGAGGTACGTTAAAAGTAAAAAAAGTGTAGCATTCTAATTTCTGCATGGAAATCAAGTTCTTTTACACATCTTCTGATCAATATTTTTGGAGGCCCCTTTTTGTTTCCTTGGTAATCATTAGCAATTGAAACAAAATGATGAGTTATCATTCGAGATAAGACTGTACAACACTAAAGAGAGTGCTGATTTTATTGTTTTCTCAGAGTTCTAGTCTTGTAAGTTGACTTGTTGACTATATGCCTGGTGAAAATATTAGTGCTTATTAATTATTCATAACTCATCAATTCATTTCCTCCTTAGTCTTGACTATGAAAATTGGACACTATATATCTTATGTTGGGTGGCATGTAAATTTAGTTCTCTGGAATGTGAAATTGTGGAATTAGAACAATATCTGAATGGGATTTTTTTTTCTTTTTCAAATTTTGGCAATTCTGAATTGTGACCTTTTATTTTAGTTCTACTGTATCCCAAAAGAGCATCAAATTAGTGTTCTGGTGTTCCATTGTGTGTTTTTGCTGATTTGGTTGGTTGTTAATGAATCGGTCTAGCCTCAAAAACTTGTATGTAGAGACGATTTCATATATGAAACACTGCCATTTTTATTGTATTTTGAAATTGTGATTCACTCCTGTTTTATATATCAAGCCATTTCACGAGAGTTTTTCTCTTGATTGTTTGTATCCAACTGCTAAACATACAAGATTTTTACATTCCCCACCATTAGCTAGTCTGTAAACTTGTTGAAGTTGCATAGTCAATTTTGTATGTAGATTATCCTTTTTTATGCAGCTACATTAATATTTGCTCCAGCAGAAATTCCATCTGGAGTCTGCCATAATGCAGTTTTTTAAACGTAAAAATGCAGTAAGGTTAAGACACAGGAAGTTTAAAAATTTGTCCCTTCTAGACAAATAACAAAGTATTGACAAAAAACTTTTGCCTATAATACAGAGGAAGCTTGAGGAGAAAAGAGCAAAAGCCCTTGAAAAGATGGAGAATGACATTGCAAAAGCTCATAGAAAAGCAGAGGAAAGAAGGGCATCGGCGGAGGCCAAGAGAGGAACGAAAGCAGCCAAGGTTCTTGAAATAGCTAACTTGATGAGAGCTGTTGGAAGAGCTCCAGTCAAGCGCTCCTTCTTCTAATTAGCCTATATATCCATCCACTCTACAATCAATAAGGTTTGAGGTTTGAGAAGGAATAATTATTAAGCACATTATTCTACCAGGGATTCCCTACATTTTTATCCATAGGGTAACCTTCGAATGAAGTGTGTCATCATTTGAGAGTTTGCTTCAAAAATCAGAAACAACTAAAATGTACTTTCTATATGTTGTGCTTGTGATGGTTTTTGCTGCTTCATTCCTGCTTTGGAAATATTCAGTCCCAAGTTTGCTTGATTTGTGAATTTTCCAATGATTATGAGGATGCACAAAATCTAATGGGGTTTTGAATCCATGTTTAAGTGTGCTGTTATCCTCAATTCTCTATAGAGTTTTCAGTGATGGTTTTGAACAATTTCCTTGTACATATTTCAGGTAATCTATACATGTTAATGTAATATAAGTACAGATTTCAATGATAACTTTCGGTCCAACATAATCCATTCTGCTGATTGCCATAATCCTGCCCAGAATCAATCATGAATCATATCCAGAACTTTTATAACCAATGCAAACAAACTGGTGGGACTGGAACTTGATCAACTCAACTTTATATTTCACGACAACCAAGACACACCTCACCTTTAGTTTTTCTGGCCATACTGAAACCAAGAGTTCATAGAAAAAGAATCGAACCGTACTAATATATATGAAATTTCCAATGTCTTGTTTAACCCTTTTGGATAGGTTAATCAAGTGAGCGAACGGATTGAGAAGGAACAGATTTAGCGTGCTTCATTACTGATTAATTGACAGCTTAGAATAAGTCCAAACACAAGTCCTTTTTGTTTCAGTGGCTCTGAATCTTTTGAGATTTCACAAATTTTTATTCCATATATGCCTCCACTGACCTCTCAATCATTCATTCTTCCAAAAACAGAAGCATAGACAAAATGATAATTAAAAAGAATGAAAAGGGATTGGAAGAAAGGAGCATCACTTGTAACAATGTGACAGCCACAATGGGAGCAATTAGGTAATAATAATGACCAAAACGCGCTAACCAGTAATCAAAAACAAACTCTAATTTTGCAGCTAATTATATATATATATATTACTTTTCTTTCTCATTCATTTTCTCCAATCAAATCCCAGCATCAACTCAATCAGTTGATTTTGGATTTTGATGGGTTCCAATTTTTCCTTGTTACCATAATATTTGTTTGTAAAACATAATTTGCAGTTTACCCCAACAACATTTCCCCCTCTCCTTTGTTCGAAAGCTCTATCTTTAGTATACGAGCTCGCCTGCAGCGCTCCCAATCAATGTCGAACGTTAACAGAGGTCTTAGACAAGATGGTCCGAAGTGCACCCACCAGGAGAAGATTTGTAATAGTGTAGGATTGTTGTAATAGATTAGGTTGGTAAAAAAATAAAATCAGGTGACAACAACATTCCTACTATAATTGTTTGGACAAACACAATAACTAGTGAATTTTCATCTAATTCTAACAGCACGAAAATTTTACAACTTGTCTACTAATTAATAATCCTTCATCAATGAAGTCAAGGGTGAGAAAAGATGACAAGAAAATTTGCTTATATGAAAGGAAAAAACAAATGTATCAAACAACATTATTGAAGAAAATTTGTTTGGTTACAAGAACATAAATGCAAGGAAAATGAATAAACTGTCACACTTCCAACATCCCCAAGAAGCAACCTAATCATGTCATGCTTAGATTACCACCAAGTGGGAGGATTTGTTTCGGGAGTTTGATGGTAGTTGTCACTGACATCCTGATCAATCGATGGTAGATCTGCAAAGACCATTTCATCATCAAATTCTGTAAAGTTGTAAAAATAATTAGCATTCATGCTACCGGGATTCAAGCCATTTTCTTCTGCAGCAATATTGTTAAAGTACTGCCCATCAGTGGGTTGTTGTTCTACGGCCTTCTGATGATCAATGGAGTTGTCAAAAGAATATGAGAAGCCACAATGAAGTTCAGGTGGAAAAGCATTCGGCCCAAGTGTTGGTGGAACATGTTGATTATGTTGGGAAAGGAAACTCATACTGAATTGCTCATTATATGGAAAGCCGCAGGGGAAAAGGTCCAATGGTGGAATAGGTTCAATGGCCTGAATGGGCATTATTGATGTCTCAAATGGTGGAATAGGTTGTTGAATGGCCTGATTGGGCATTGATGATGTCCCAAACTGTGGAATAGGTTGAATGGCCTGAATGGGCATTGATGATGTCCCAAATGGTGGACAAGGTTGAATGGCCTGAATGGGCATTGATGATATCCCAAATGGTGGAAAAAGTTGGGTTGGTTGAACGGGCGTTGATGTCAAAAAATGAGAGTGGAATACTTCTTCAAGTGTTGGAAGGGTTTGGATTTGAAGAGGTGGAATATTGATGTGGGCTTGATCACTTTGAGGATGTGGAGCTTCATATTGCTCAAATTCTTCAGCAACATTTGTAGCATTTTTATTATCATTGGAAATGAGATGCCCAAGATTTATACCATTCTTGCTAGCATTAGACTTCATTTTTTTATTGTATATCTTCACCAGAAGCCATTCATCCAACTACAAGAAAAGATTGACAATCAAAAATCATTAACGAGACAGATTAAGCAAAATTAAAGAAAGAAACATTAATTCTAAGTGCTCAAAACTTGGGTAATGTACAAATAATGATACGAAGAATGGAAAATTTCAGTGAAGATATGGAGTGGCTTTGCTTATCATTAGTGATAAACACGAGTGACGAGTAATTGATTTACGTGAGTCACTTTATATTTTTACCTAAATTTGTTATTTTACATATCAATACTTTTTACCGTAATGTATGAGGTAAAAATAAAAGGGACAAGAAGTAAGTTTATCAAAAGAAATGCATGGCAGAATGAGATTAATGCAGATCGAGGTGGGTGAGGTTTAATTACCTGGTCATTAGGATTTAGGCAGGTGTACTCGTGCATCAACCATTCGGTTGGCTCTGTATTTCTTTCAATTTCACGTCCAGTATGGAAACACAGTTTGCTTCTGTACCCATAAATTTTGTTTCCATCTTGCTTATCTCTGACTTTATCCTGTGTTGCCGTCGCTTTCCAATATCCACCCTTCGCAAATCTGTCCGATCGCCTTCCTTTCGGGTACTTTGTATTCCTTTTTTGATAGAAATACCATTCTCTTGCATTATTATCTAATGGGTACTTCTCTGTACGTTGCAAAATTCAACATTTATTAAGAAAACATGAATGCCCAAATAATGATGAAATATTATATTTGATGCTTAATTTCCGACCTTATTAATTAAGGTCAATAAACATAAGCTATATATATATGTATTGGAATTTTACCCATACATGATTTCCACTACTGCCCTAATTAAACTAGGTCTTGCTAAATGAAACTAAACTTACTCAAATTTTACAATAAATAAATAAATAAATAATTTAAAAGTGTTTGGATTGATGCGTTTGTTTTTATTCATATTTGTATTGAAAATTTTTTATTAATGAAATTTTAAAATTAGTTTTCTAATATGATACAACATATACTAGGTTAAAAAATAATGAATGAACGATTATTACATTGATCATATATATTTCTCTATCGTATTATTCTGTGTAAACATAAATTTTCACACTAGAAAACAAAATATTAGAAATTAATATAATGCAACAAACAAGAGAATGAAAACATGCATGACTTACAGACTAAATTACCTGCGAGCTCCATTGGAGAGTAATTATAAATATTAACTTCTTCAATATGTTTAAGGCCATCCAACTTCTCTCCCCTCAGCTTGGATGCTAAGTAATAACGAACTAACTCTAAATCCGTCGGACAAAATCGATATCCCGGTGGAATAATAATATTGCTCATCGTTTCCCCATAATTAACATCGCCATTATCGTCGTTTTTCTGTTGCGAGGAGCTTTCGCCATGAAAAGATCCTGAGTACTTCATCAGCTCATCGTTCTCCATAATTACTATCCAACTTCAATCTATAAAAATAAAAAATAAAAAGGAAAACTATATGATATTCTGCTGATAAAAGTTAAGAATTAACAATTCTAAGGATGTATAAGGATGAATGTAAATTAGGTTAACAAGAAATTTTCCTGATGGCGACGATTGAAGTGCTGAATTAAGATATCAAATGAAAAATTGAAAAAGTTATGAATGTTGGTTTTAAATATTTATAATATATTTTTGGGATGGATCTTACAAATCAAATTACTTGAGAGATTTGAATAACGTGAGTAATTGTATTATGATTGGGTTTTGTACATTGATTAATTTGTCAACGTGTTTAATTAAGAGATTTTTTTCACAATCGGAATAGGCCATGCATGGGGATAGAGAGATGAGTATGTTATTTGTTGATGACGAACGCATCCAAATATATAATGGCAAAACAAGAACCAAAACAATAAATAGCATATGATTTGTTTTCATAATACTTAGTAAAGAAAATCTACCGAATTTTTGTTTTACAAAAATTATATGATAATGTGCCGAATGGGTAATTAAAAAAAATGAGGTAGCATAATCCATCTTAATGCTACACTATTTAATTAGTATATAGAATAATTTATTTTTAAAATTTTCTATAATTACTCTCATCAATTACTTATAATCACTCTTATTAATTTATAACTATACAATCACATCTAAAAGAAAATTTAAAAAAATTATTATATATACTAAAATCTCAACACCAATTCAACACATATGTAAAAAGGGTACAATGGTCCCTCAATTTAGAGGTTCATTTCACTCGTCCATATTTTTTAAAAGTTTTATTTTTAATTTTGATTTTCAATGATTTTTTGTTCACTTTTAAATAATAAAAAAATCCAACTCTGATGACCTTTGACATACACATGTCTAAATTCTAGACGTTTTTATAATTTTCTATTTATCATATATATATGTGTGTTAAAATAATATTTTAATTTACAAAATGGAGGGACGAAAATAAAACCTTTTAAAGGATGTGATGAATAATATTGCAAAGTAATTTACCCTATATCAAACTAATAAATTATAGATAAATAAATAAATAAAATCACAAATCCAACATTATTATGTAATCAATGCCACCACCAAAGGATCCATAAACCTCAAATTAAGTTTGAGAATCAAAAGTTGCATGCATGCATGCATATAACATTTATATTAGGTTATCAATTAAGGTGCAGCAGGCACTGATAATCCTGGCTTAGAACCAGGGACGACTCCGCCATTTTTCGGGTGCAAAAGGCTTGAACACAGTCCGAACTCAAACGAACGTAATTTTACTTTCTTCCCTTGTTTGGCAATCGTTTTTAACAGCGCTTCAGGATCGACAGGCCCTGATATTTCCATGATTCCTGCGCCATCCATCTTATAAGTCCGTACTGTTAGTAAAGATCAACAATTAATTAGCAGAAACTTCAGCCTTCAAATCTCAATTGCATTCTACATTAATGGAGTTTATAATTTTAATTTTGTCTAACCTTGGGTAGTTTTCAGTAGAGCTGTCACACTCTTTTCCCATCTGGGCTGTAAGATATCCACCTCTACAGAATAATTCTGTAGAAGAGGATGATGATATATGATCACGAACTAATTATGAATTACACTGGTGAGAGATCGAGCAAGAGGCAAAAAAAAAAAAAAAAAAACTCTGGATTTCATAGAAGGAAAGGGCAGTAATATTATGCTCAACCCCAAAAAATGTGGCTTTCGATCTCTTCTCTCGACGTTTGTATGTCAGTTTTGACAGAATATGGACAAGGGTCTCCAAGTTTTCCAGGATGTTGTCAAAGAACTTCATGACGAATCACTTTAGCTCGTTCGTTCCTTTGAAGGATTTGATCATCATGAAATAAAAATATTACAAATAAATATCATGTCATGCATGCGGACATTGATTAGTGAATTGTGTTAATTTATTAAGAATATATATATATATATATACCATGCAAATCAAACAAAAAGAAATATTAATGATGCATGAAAACTTTTGAACAACTTACTTGGAACTTGGAAGGCTGGAACTGAAGATCGATGTAGCGCCCAAGTTCCAACTTTTTGCTTTGTTAAAGTTTAGGGTTTGTGAAGGGGAATATATAAAAGAGGCACAGAGGAAGAGAGATTAGAATATTTTCTTTAATCTTTTTCGGTTTTTCCTTCTTCAGTTGGCGAGACCAATGGAGATGAGAGGTTTATTTGCTGAAAGAATGAACATATTTTTGGAAAGATATTTCGTGAAAATGGAATATTGTAACGAAATTAATTCAAAGAAAAGGCAAGAAATGAAAAAAAAAAAAAAAAAAGGGAATATCACACGATAACAGGCATAGCATTGAATAGAAGGCCTTGGGCTTACACTTAAGTTACCTTTCACATTGGGGCGGTTGTGGGCGAGGAGGGATTCGAACCCACACTCCAAGATGAGTACCCTCCTATTATGACTTCTTCGGAGCCTCTGGCTCCGGTAGGCTCCGGTAGCACATCCGAGACAGATAAGTTGGTCAGCGAACCCCACTTAAAAAAAGTTGAGACCTAACATTTGAGATTCCGTAAGTAACTCATTGAGTGCAAGGACAAAACACTCTACGAGAGCATAGAATGTCTAATTTTTTGGGCCTACCTCTACAAATGAAAGTGTGGATGAATCAATTGGCAAACCTTACTATTTATTCTTTTAAGATTGGTCCATAATTAAGGTAGGACCAAGTTTTATGTTCTACATATGAAGCCCACGAGCATGGCCTCTTTCTAAGAATCATAAATCATTATACGAAATTCTTAATTTGCTCATATGAGAAGGGAACAATACGCAAACACATATGTCAAGCATATGAAATTAGTGTAAGTAGAGATTACTTGGAGTGAAATCGGCCTTAATGAAATTTAATTTAAAGGACAAACAAATTTTCATTGGGATATGTTGAAGTATCGATTGATTTATGTGCTGATGCGAGATATTGTTCGTTTTAATTCGTTAAATTTTACAGTTTAAAAAAATATGCTAAATTACGAATCATTTGAACTACGCATCGTTGTTGATATTAATTCTTTGAGATTAGATTATATAATATGTTGTCATGATCATGATGTTTAATTAGTTTAATTAGTTGGTTGTGTAAATGAACCTAAGATTCTAACTAGCATAGCATAGATAGTTAACATAGGCAGCCTTATTCTATAATTTCAGACTTGACTTATGAAACTATTCAATTCACATTTGTTTATTGCTACAAGTAGAGAATCCATCAAACTAACAATTGGAGTATTAGTTATCCTTCAATCCTTGAAAAATATGCCATTTGTTTTACGTCTCATTTATAATTAAATGCAGCCTTTACTCTGTAATTGGCCAACCATATCCATCATCTCTCTCGAATTGACAATTTTAGCAATTTAATAATAAGCACAGCATTTTGCCTTTGCACGCTTTTCCTATAATTTCTTCCTATAGAGATAATGCAATTCTGTTTATCAATGTTTTTTATAATAAAATTGACTGGAAAGATCTTGTGGGTTCGAATAAACTGATTATGTATGGTGGATTCTCCAACCAAGATACTTAAAAAAAAAAATTGTAATCCTCGAGTTATTGTTATTTTATTTTAAAGATGATCAACAGTGAAAGTTACACGTTCGTTCATTCGATGGTTCGAATTTGTGATTTATTGATGATTTTAATTCGTAACTTTTTGATTAATATATGAAAATGAAAACCATTTCATATATAGGAGTTATAACTTTCACAAAAACACAACAATTTTTCAATGTAAGTAATGAACACGTAAGTTTGGAAACACACCTTAATTTTTGGCTGCAAATATAAGGATTATCTTAACAGATAACTTAATTTTGAGGTTGCAATAATTTTTTCAAGTCAGTTTCAACTTGAGTCTAAACTTTTATTGCTTAATTTGTGAACACATATATAAAAAAATCTAAATCTAAACTATTTTGAACGTCCTTCTCTCCTTCCTTTTCATTAATTGAAACTTTCCAAAAGAAACAAAAAGGAAAAAACAAATATTATCTCCTCTGCATGTTCACGGAAAATAAACCTATTTATTATAATTGGTCAAACTTATATTTGTAATGATATCATTGAAAATGACATTTTGTTCAACAATTAGATTTACATATCTTGTTTACATTTTTTTCATATAATTCCCAACCAATTAACTAAAAGTTTTGTAGATAACGTAAATAACTTTTATTCCCATAGTTTTATTTACTTTGACAACTCGGAAAAGGTTTTGTCCATTGCCAAGAAATTAATTCAAAGAAATGTATCACATCAAATTAGTCTATTTTCAAGAATTTTGTTGTGTGTGTCGAAATAATTTGACCAAAACATATGGCAACAAGATTCCTAAAGACTCAAGAAGATTCAATGCACCTCATGCCTTGCTTAATTTGCACATAAATTGTATTCATTCATGATCCTTATAAAATCTAAATAAACAATTTCTTCTTCTTCTTTTTAATTATTGTTTTGAAATCAAGAGGAAGTTTTTTTTTTGTTATTTTTATTTTGCTCTATAAAATCAATAGGAACTAAAGAAAGAGAGAAAGAAGAGATGATGAAAGAGTGACTTGTTAATAATACTTTGGATTATAATATATTAATAATTTGGTTTAAATATTTTTTGCTCAATGTTCATAATTAGATCGATAAATATAAATATCTCATATATTTAAAAAACGAACCTTTAAAAACAAAAATTATTCAGTAGCAAAAGAGATCTAAAGTTAAAATAGATCAAGATGAATTATTGATGTAAAGAAAATAAAAGTCATAACGTAATGGCAATTTTACGTAATTATTGCATCACATGTTTATATCATGTTTAGTAAATTCCAAAACTTGGATAGATTTTTAAATGCTTATTAATTATTATACAATGTGGAACAATCTAGCCCTAGTGTATTTAATTTATTGTATTTAATAGAATTTATAATATATGCATAAATAATTTTACCAAAAGAACACACTTATTTTTTCATAATAAATAAAAAAAACAAAGCAAAGAACAATAAAACTATTTTGCCTAATCTTGAATGGATATTATTATTCATATCAACATCAGTTTAAATTATATATTTGGTTCTAGATAGATCAACAAATCCAGTCAACCAAGTCTTTCCAATTTTTTCACTTTGAATGTTAAATTTCTTAATAGTTTGGAAATTGGAAGCTTCCAAAACTTTTCCAAGAACAAACTTCTTTAGGACTTTGCACAAAATATTTTCCAATCCCCATTAGGAAATTACTCACAAAGCAATAAATGCATAGATAAAAAAATAAAATATTATAATAATAATTGCTTAACATATTAAATACTATGTCTTTACTAAATTCAACAATCCAAAAACAAGATTATTGAGATTCCCCCAAAAAAAAAAAAATTGCATTATTCAATTTCTGAGTTATAAATGCTGTTTTAAAATCATGTAATAATAGTAATATTATGAAATTAAAATCATGTAGTTCGAACAAAATTAAATCACTATAATTATCAACTAATTAAATTAGCCTTTGATAATTAAATAAAAAGAAGAAAAAAAAATAGAAGCCGACCTAGACTTGTCCAATTTGTGACCTGAATGTGACCAAAAAGCTACCGCTAGAGCTACTCGTTCCTCCCCCACCGCCCCCAGCCCCATACGGCCATACCGGCATACCCCACACACACACACACACACAGTCTCTCTCTCTCTCTCTCTCTCTCTGTGTGTGTGTGCCTTGCTTAGACTACAAATAAAAGCCATGCTTATTAAGAAGGTTTCTTACAGCTTATTCTTCAAGGTTTCTGACTTTTTGATTCATAAGCTAGTTTTGCTTTGACAATTGGGCATCTCAAGTTGAATTAAGCACTCAAAGTTGCCCTTTTCTTGAAATACAATTTTCTTCATAATTGAAGGAGAAAAACAAACAATATCATCCCAACATTACATATTTACATCCCAAAAAGATCAGGGAGAGAAAAGGAGCTTCTTGGCCCTCCTTTTTTTAAGCAGGTATTTGAAAATCCCGGTATAAAATCATTAATTTTTGCTAGGAAATTATAAGGTTGTCTTATATGTTGATTTTCTTTTCTTAGCTATGTCATGATTTAACAGAGGGGATGCACACACGATATAAACTCATGTTTGTGAATGAAGTTAGATAGTTTCAACATAATGCGTTTATATTGTTTCGTGTTTTTCTGGTCTTATGTTTACAAATTTTTACATTGTATTTAAGTACACGATAAATTAACATATGGGCTTTTTGTTTCAATGTTATTGCGTTTTTTAAGCTAAAGGTTGGATTTTGAATTGATTTTGTTTGAAATCATTGCCTAACAAGGTTGAGGCGGCAAGATAAAGGTAAAGGTGGATGGGTTATAAACTCATAATCGTTTGCATATCAACCTCTGCATTTTTTCTAGCTTGATTTGAAAGTTATGATTGCGAGGTGAGATCTAGAAATCGGGATTTATTTCCTGTTTTTGTTTCCGTGTTTCAGTCAGGGATAATAATCTTGAAAAAGAGGTAAACTTTTGGTCTCCATGGTGAGTTCTGCAATCTTTAATTGGCTTTGGCAGAATGCATTCAAAAAAGTTAATCAGTTTTAAAGTGGCTGCTTTGTTTTGATCTGATCTCTTATTTGGATTAAAAAAACAGGGGGAAGCTCCGGCCTTCATTGCAGATGATCTATCGGGAGATTTTCTTAATGGTTTTGATTTGAAATCCAAAGGCCACCAAACAGCTGTTGATGTCGGCAATAAAACAGTATGGTGCTTCCTTAATGGATTTGATATAGCACTACAATGTACCTTTTGTATTTAATCAGTTAAGGCAAGGTAATCATGAATGATATTTTTTTTACCCTCTTGATCAGTATCTGATTGGTGGCATTGATGACGAATCAATTGGAGTTCAGGTGTCTGAGAAGTCTACTGGTAACTGGTGAGTTGTAAGTTGCGAATATAGCTCCTGCACCTGGTTTTCAATTTATGTGCTTGATAGGCGATAACTGTTTATTATATTTTAAGGGTTGTACCAGCTGTGTTGGGAACAAAACCAAAATCTTCAAAAGCACATTCAGCTTTGGTTTTGAATGAAGATCGGATACTTATCATTAAGGGGGATTCTGCTCCTACTGACTGCTTTTGGTTTCTTGAGGTTGGTGATTGATGGCATGTCTTTAAAATGTTTTCATGTATATTCGTTATAGATCTTGCCTTGTTGAAATCTTGATGCATTTGTAATTTTCTTTCCAAGGTTCTTTGGATACGAATAATTCTGCCTCATACACTTTTATATCTGCTATAATCAGGTTGACACCCCCTTTCTGAGAGAGCAGAGAAAGAAATTCGGAGCAGAAGTGGTTGCCTGGAGTAAAGGAGTTGTAGGTGATGCTAAAAAGCCCATTGTTATCAGTGGGCCTTCTGGAGTTGGAAAGGGTACCTTAATATCTGAACTAATGAAAGAATTTCCATCAACATTTGGGTTTTCTGTGAGCCACACTACGCGTGCTCCAAGGGAGAAGGAGAGAAATGGGGTCCATTATCATTTTTCTGAACGAAGTGTCATGGAGAAAGATATAAAAGATGGAAAGTTCCTTGAGTTTGCTTCAGTTCATGGAAATCTCTATGGAACCAGTATCGAAGCTGTCGAGGTGGTTGCAGATGCTGGAAAGGTAAAAGTGCAAACCTAACTGTGCTTGCCTAGGATATAAATTAGCAAAGAAATTGTTGTAATTGTGTTTATTTGTCCTTCTCACATAGAGCACGTAATTTGAGCCTCCAAATTTGCTACGGTTGGTTTTGTATGATCAGAAATCTGATACTAAGTGACTAAAAATGAAATTGTTTAGTAGATCAAACATATGATAGGTGGTGCCCCAACCTTAGATGACCGCATAGTGAGATCAGCTCTATTTACAGTTAGCTGTTGGACTCCTTCAGTGGTTCTAATGTATGATGAGGATGTCTGATATCAATCTTAGACCAATAAATTTGATGTCAACACACAACCTGGTTGCTGCAGCAGTTTGTATTATTAACAATTGTCATATTCAGTTTCCATTAAAGCTCCAATTCTGGCCTAGTTACTAGAAAATTTGGTATTTTCATGAGTTAAAATGACTTTAGAATCAGGTGAAGTTGTGCAATAAACTTAAATAGAGGAGGATGAAAAATGGAAAATACAGGAGCCAGAAATTTATTTCTGTTAGATTATTATGACTATCATGGTTATGCAATTCTATGATTCATACAGTTAATGGTTTCCTGTTTGCGACATTGAAAATGGTTTTATATTATGTCATGTAGAGATGCATCCTTGACATTGATGTTCAAGGGGCAAGGTCTGTGAGGGCTAGTTCTCTTGAAGCCATTTTCATTTTTGTTCGTCCTCCCTCCTTGGAGGAGCTTGAGTATCGTCTTCGTGCAAGGTTTGGTAACCTAGACAGTACGTCGAATTTTGCTTCTGTTATACTGCCCTTTGGCTTGATTTGAAGTTATTGATTTTGACAGAGGAACTGAAACTGAAGAACAGATCCAAAAGCGACTTAGAAACGCGAGGGCAGAGCTTGAACAAGGAACTGCACCTGGCCTCTTTGATCATATTTTGGTTAATGATGATCTGGAGACTTGTTATGCGAAACTTAAGGTGATTTTGATCCTCCATGTTGCTATTGACTCTTATTTAGCTTACGTGAGAAATTTTGTGGGCGGGGGCATCATGGACTGGAACCTTGGATTTTTACCTTCCTATCTGCTATAAACTCGTTGTACATATGCTGCATATGTTAGTTATTCATTGTGCTCTCAGCAAACTGTATTTTATTTGGCGAGCAAATTAGCCAAGTAGCAGAAGTTTGTTGATCTAACACGGTATCTTTTTATGTTTTGTAGAAACATTTGGAGCTTGATGAAGCTGTGGAGATAATCCACGAATCATGTATGTCTCAGTTTTCTGCTTGATTTTGGTTCTAACCATGGATTTATGCCTCTAAAGCTGGATCTTTCTGTTACAGCTCCAGAATTAGTCGACTTGCCCGGGGACCTCTCAGTGTCAAAGATTGGTCAGAAGATTGTTATAAACTGTGGCACTGAAGAAGAAGCTTCCAAAAACATGTATGCCATTTGCATGTAGGCCTGTCTTTCTTTTATCCCATAAGAAATTTCTGAATTGGGAACCTTACATGCAGGTTTTTACTGGATTTGTCTTCACTCAAAGGAGGGGCACCAGGAAGAACAAGAGGACTAAATATCTATACCAATGATTCTTGCAGAAATGGCAAAAATGGTCAAACAGCTTAGCAAATACCACTTTTCTCCTTTAACTTTCGTCCCCCTCTGTTTTCTTTTTTGGGTTTTCTTTTCTTAGTTATTTTTCTTCTCCACTAGCCTAAAACAAAATTTTCCCCACAGAATTGTCAGTTGAATTTTTGGATGTCCTCCTTTCAAACCGTAGATGAATTGGAGAGGTAGCAATTTGAACTTTCATCCTAGCTTCATAGAATATGAGAGGGATTTTTACAAATTGAGCAGCATAGGATTATGAGATTATATAACATTATTGACCCACCCCTTGAACTAATATGGAGCTCTTCATCTTTGCCTAAACCAATGTATGTGTACTCTATAGTTTGCCTCTCTTTTTGGTATTGGAGCTACATAATTGTTGTTACTTAGGACTTGGTCTTGGTCGAAATGGGAAAGAAAATATCTCCTTTCACATCTATAAAGAATTTGAGCTTCTTGTCTTTGCCTATAGAAGTTCTTATAGCAAGATGAAATTGTTGGTATTTTGTGTATGTTGAGTTGTTTGTCATTTGTCTTGTCCATGATTAGTACATTTGTCACAGCCCTTTTGCTTTTGGAACATTGTTCTTAGCTTGTCTTTCCAAGAATTATGAAATATTCTCAAACTGAGGTGTACAAAGATGCCATTTATATATAAAAGCATAGAGAGGGATGAAGAACAGCTGAACAATATTTAGCATTTGCAATAATGCAAAATTGATGTCATTTAATAACTTGTTAGCAATACAATAAGATTTTGACATGTTGCCGACTTCCCTTCTAAGAAAAATAAGAAGGTCAACACGCTGTGTTAATATCATCAAAAGCTCAAATAAATTGATTATATAAGACAATATTACTAATTTTAGTTGAAAACATTCTACAACTAAGGATGTGTGTGGGATTTGATCCAAAAGGAAAGATTGAAGCAGACAATATGAGTACTATAGTTTGGTTTGATCTTCTCAATTTGTTGAACCCATTTGGCAAGTTGGCCACAGTAAGTCGGTACTAAGAATTTTGCAAGTTGGCCACATGTTCTGCTCTTCTGCTTTTCTTATTTCACACAAGTTGCCAAATTTTCTTGCTGGCATTGCAAGTGTTTTCTGTTGTTGGTACAAGCTTTTTAGAAAGTTTTCATGTGCCAATTGCCATTGTATTGTATGTGACAAATATACTTGAGAAATTTGACAGCAACAGCATTATTACTTGATAAATTTATACCATTCCAAACTTGATTTGGCTTTGGTCCCTTTCCAAACAAAAAAATATACCAAAATGTTAGAGAAAGTTGTCCATAAAAATCAGAAATATGATAGTCATTTTTTGCTTTGATATTTCTTATTGTTGGATTGATTGGATTTAATGAAAACCATATATTATGAAATGCGGTTATGTCTACAATTGATCCTTGGGATTGCCTCACACATTTCAGCAAAGGTTTTTAAAAAAAAAAAAATTCTTTTCTGGGGAAAGGATTAAACATATTGGACTAAAAGATTCAAGCTTTATACCTTCTAGTTATCAAAAGAAGAAGAGGAATAAATAGAAAAATCCAATCTCTATTTTGACCATTTCTTCTTCAGGAGAGGTCTTCAAAGTTCCAAAGTGGGATTTGGTCAAGTCTCTTTTGTCTTTTTTTGTTTTTCTAGTGTAAAGTTGCTATAATTCCACCCCACTCCCCACATGCTCTCATACAGTACACATCACAGAAACAGACTCAAAAGTCCTTGGCTTATTCTAGACTGCATTTGCTGGATCACATTCTTGACCATTGAATCAAATATTTAAGTTCATATTTCATAGCCCACATCCCACTTGACCTTTCTGCATAGTTGCCAATTCATTGTGGAAAAGAACTTTTGTTTCTATATCAGCAAGGCTAACAAGTCTTAATCTTTCCTGTTTATTGGTTGGCAATTTCTTGTGCTCTTCAAGCATTTTTTTTCCCTCCTCATGTTTTGGATTTCCAGGAACAAACTTCGGCAGGAAACAACACATGTTTGAGGTCAATCTAGCCAATGTTACACAGGCAGAAAACAAAGCCAACAAGAAAACAGCCCAAATGCATTTATACGTATTCTTGGCTAATAGTATCATCAAGTTTCAACGCCTGATTAAACTATTGTACAAACGTTTGTTTGATGTCCCACGTAAATTATACTGACTATAAATACGCAAACCTCAAGCTGGATGTAATTTGCTCATCATCTCAATATGCACAATGTATGTATATATATCACACTCAAAACTTTACTGCCCTATTAACAATATAGTCTTTTGGTGAGTTTGGCATGCCATGAACTGCTCCAAACATATTAATTTTTGATGGAAAATGGCTCCCTGGATGATCCTTTGGCAGCAACTACTGAGTTTTGCATTGGAAATGATTACCATTCCATTGGAAGCTGGCTTTATTATTCTGCATTTCTCGTAGCGAAAGTCCATTCACTTGATTACAACCTGCTGAGACATGATGAATATTTGGAGAAGAGACTGGAAAGGTAGATCGCAAGCCAGGCGAAACGTGTGCATCTGCGGGAACAAACGTATTACAATCGATGCTCTGAACATTATCAGGAGCATTGTTTTCTGCTTTGTGGAGTATCTTTTTGCTCAGGAATCTTCCCCCGCATCCTCTGGCTCTTTTCATAGCATGCAAATGTCTGGATTCATGAAGGTATGGCTGGGAAGGATGCAAATGCAATGGATGTTTAAGTAAACATAATTGGGGAGCTATAAGACCAACAAGAATGGCAGCATTTTGATCATTAAAAAGAGGGAAACAACGTTGTTGGGATAATAAAACAAACATGGGAACCAACCTTTCTAACTTTTGCAACTTTATTTTCCAATTCAGCCTTCGCACGAAATTGTCTTCGCCTTAAAATTCCATGGTATTGCTTAGCATTCACATATACAGGTTCTTCAGCCAATTCAAGAGGCAAAGCCATCATAGAATTATGATTATGCGTCCCATGAAAGTCTGAACTTACCTGACAAACATTAACCATTCATTAGTAAGCTAAAGTCTGAATATCTCATGAAATTTTGATTGTTTTTTCCCAAAAGAGAAAATGAAGAAAAAAAGATCAATCAGTTAAATGGCATTCAAATCTCTTGAAAGGAAGAAAAACAAGAATCTCCAAATTCTCTTTAAGATTTTAGCAGGGTCTAGGTTATTTTCATTCATTATCATATGCATTATTCTGAGGAAACAAAGATGCATGATTTTCATATAAAAGGCAGCCAGGTTTGCAACTTGTATATATATATATTATATATACATAAATAGAAGAGAGAGTTCTCCAGCTTATATACCCAAGTTTCACAATACTCAGGCGAATTGCCCCCAACCCCAAAAGATGACTCTGAACAAGGATATGATGTGAATGCCTGCGAATCAGAAAAGAAAAGCAAACCTATCAACAGCATAAACTATAACATTATCTTAACAAAGCATTGAGCTTAATTCGTGATGGGACTATGATCTCCATCTTGATGTGTAAACAAAATTTTCAAATGGGATATTTGTATGGATATGCAGGTTGGAAAAGAAAGAAAGAGACGTGGGATCAATTAAAGAATGCTTACAGCAGAATCATGAGCAGCAAGTTTTAGTTGAGTAGCTTGTATTACATTTCCACTCACTGTTGGAGAAACCATACTCGACCATTTCAGATGTTCTTGCTCTGAGTTTTGGCCTAATAATCAAAATCCCATAGAAACTATGTTAATATTTTGACAAAAATACCAGGATATTCAAAAACAAGACAAGTTATTCAAGATGAGGCTTGCCAGTACTGCTGGAGAGATTAGTTGCTCCAAGAACTCGGGAAACTTGATCTTTTCAGACTACTTATTGACTTACACAAATTGCAAAGATATTCAACACAAACAAAAGCAAAGTAGCACTGCCTGACATGTCCACTTCGAAAAATATTTCCAGTATTCACACTATATATATATATTTGCATTACCTGATTCAAGAAACCATGGAGTTTCTACTTGTTCTTCACCATGCTTTCCATGTAATTCACCAGATTTGGTCCCTAAACCGACATTTGGTTGGTTTAGTGAGGTTATAGTGCTTGATCTCCCATGCTTTCCATTACCAAAATCCAACATATTCGGAGGGACATTGCTATCTCTTACAGCACTACTCAAACAACTCATGAACGTATCAGATAATGCATATGAATTGCAGCCCTTCACAGCATCTTGACATTGTTTTTGCGGCATAATTTTACACTTGACACACTGCAGATAGATAGTAATAAACCCGATAAAGAAACATCAAACATTCAGTTATATATATGTTACTCAAATCACTTGCATCTTTTTGTTTTCAAAGTTGCTCCACTTAATTGCATTCGGCTGACAATTAATATTGAGTCAAAATCTCAACTAGTTCGTTGTATTTTCCGTAAGTCATCAATCGATTGAAGTTTTTATGTTAGAAAAGATTTTCTTGCAAATTACAACATATATATGTCAATTTTTTTTTCAAATATAAAAGAGAATGAATGGATGAATATTATCTAATTTACCCCCAACTGAATATTTGACTGTGATTAGTCTTAAATTACTCAATATATAACAAGATCAATCAAAAAAATGTATTAATTAAAGAGTAACAAAATAATTGTACAATTAAAAAAAACCCAAAATCTCTAGAAATCAATCTCAACTATCTCAACTATAATTCTTAGAGATAACAATTAAAACATCCAATTAAAAATATTAATTGTACGTTAGTGCATACCATTTAAAAAAACTGAAATATGATCCATAAATAATTTTTTTTAAAAAAAACTTTATTTATACCAAAATCATCATATATAGTAACATGTTTAGATAGAGCAGCTTTTAGATCGATCACGTACGTACATGAAATGGTACAAACAATTGAAAAAGTGGATAGTTTTCTTTTTTCTTAAAATCTATTTTCTTTATCAAACTTTGAAAAGTCAGGCTATTTAAAGACTTTGTAGCATCAAGATAAATTAAGATTCTCTGGCAAATGAATAAAATAATTTGAACCACGAGATATGGATTATAGCTTAGTCACACAACTCCACCTCCTAGTGAACAAAAGAAGCAATTAAGATAAAACAAACTAAATGGATCGAATTCTGCACTATCAACCCGTATATATTATCCTTTTCGATGAAACGAAAGTTCATTCTTTTCATAAAATTAAGCATTTTCTAGACACTGAATTAGATCAGTTGTTAGGGAGTTAGCATCACGACATTCAAATCTCAACTGACTCTGAAACATCGAAACGTGGAAAATACATGTGGGTGAAGGTGTGTGTGTTAAAAAAAAAAAGAGAAAAAAGTAAAACATCTTCTTCTTTTTTTTTTTTTTTTTTTTTTTTTTTTTTGCTTATTGGAAACTCCTCTAAAAATCAGGCGAACCAAAATACTGAAATGGGATTTTGAGAATACAAACTTACATTACATCCAGTAAAGAAGTTTATATCACTACCTTTGATCATGCATGCAGGTGCAGCCTCATCTGTGGCTAATTAGAGGGTTGCGAAGGATCTGAGTTGATCTACGATGCTTTTGTGCTATATTAATTCGAGGTTGGTTTTTGTAGGAGAAAATTAATAATATGATGAAGGAAATGAAGAATAAGCAGCAGAGAGAATCTAGAAGTAAAGGTCAAGACAGAATGAGTGGAGGATGCAACTACTCAACCTAGGATCATACATACGACAACAATGCCTTTGCCATATTCAAATGTTTATTTGTTCTATATATATATGATCATATCCACGCATGGACTGACTCCACCCTCAATTTTTCTCCTAATAATTAACGTTGGTGTCCGCTGCTTAATTCTTTCATTTACTTTATCAACAGTATTATACCATGCATAATCCTAATCATCACCAAATTCTTGAGTAGATTCAAGGTACGTATAACAAAATGATTCATATCAAAACTTATATATATGACCATTGTGCCATTTTGTCACGGACACAAAGGGAAAAGGAATAAAAGGGAGAGACAATTGAATCAACAAATTAACTTGATTCCTTGTTCAAACTAGTCTTGCGATCGACTTGCAAGCTGCAACTTTCCGTTTTTTGAATCTATTTAAGAGAATTCACAAGTGCAAGCTGCTCACATTTTCTTTTTATTTTGTCATTGAAATAGTTTTTCAATTTAATTAATTTTGCTAGCTATCAATTACTTAATTAGTTCATAGAATTTATCCCACGAAAAATAGATGACAATTATAATAAAACTCGAATTCAAACCTTGATTATGACAAACTATATTGCTTCTTTATATGAAAATATATATACTATTCACGTTTAAATGTATAAAGTTAGTGGATTACATGCATGTTGATTTTAATTTGTAACCTCATTTAGCATTTTCTTTCTTCTCTAAAAAATGAAAAGATGCCAAAACCTTAATTTTTAAAAGAGAGCTAAATTCATTAATGTGCATTTGAATTGCAGCTTTATAATGTTGACACAATAAAATTTCTTTTTTAAGTTCAACTTATAGACGAGAAAACGAGTCTAGATAATAAAATCTGAATTATATAGACCATAGTGTTTAAAACTTATAAATAAAAAAATAAATCTAGATCGACTACGATAGTAAAATGTAAACTATACCATCGACTTCATTTGATGATTGAATTTTCATTATACCTCAATATATAGAGAGGTATGAATTTATACACTTGAAAGACGTACCAAAACATAGATGAGATTACATTTTTCCAAACAAAATTAATTAAGAAAGTGGGTGTTCTATAAGCTGGAGGGTAAAGTGGTCTAAACAACTACCAAACTAATTAGATGATAATTAGGGTGATTAAATCAATGAGAATTAATTGTTTTTAATTAGTAATTTAATAGTAATTAAATTTGTGTTGCATTATTGGTGCAGATTTGCATGTGCTAGGGAGCTACGTGTCCTCTAAGCATGCAAAATGGTGGGGGCCCATAATCACCTAATTTTCATCAATGCAGGCCAGGTGTTGGATCGGTCATAATCCTGCTTGATGACTCAACGCTAGATAACGGCGCTACGCCGTTAATTGTGGTTCCACTGTTCAGAAGTTGGGCGACATACCGCACCGTGACTCCCGCCCATGCAGCAAGACGACATCTCACGGGTCTTTCTGATAACGACCGTTAACTTTCCACGCGTCCAAACAATGAACGACACCCTAGACTTGGATGTTATCGGAAGTGTACAACCTTCAAAGCGGATGGTATAATGTGAGAATTCATTCGGTGTTACACAGTTTGCCCGGTGGGGTTAGCCCAGTAAATGATGACACGGAATATTATGTCCAAGATTTTGTCAGTCTTATTCTGTCCTAATTAAAACTACGTCGTAGGGTTCACTAATCTCTTTGTTAGGGTCTAATAATTTTAAAGTAATTTTAATGATATTTATGCATTTAGTCATTACTTTTAATGAAACTACGTAATTGTAAACGTTAGACATAATAGGATTGAATAAATATTGGACAAAAGATCTGAACTCGTAAATGATATCATAGTTTTAGGTTTGTGAACTTTTTAAATATATATGATATAGATCTATTTATGGCTTCTTAAGATTTTTCAATCATGTTAATGTTATATTCCTTTTCTATTATTATGTATGTGTTTTTTTTTTTTTAAAGTTATTGGGATTGAGCCGGTCTCAAAGATTTCAGTCAAGAATGAGTATGACGTATGTATGTAAGAATGCTTGTCTGTTCTAGTAATATTTGAGAGGTCAATGCTCGTCCATCATAATCATGTTTATAGAAGGTGTTAAAAATATTATTCACGTTCATTTCATAAGAACTTACAAACTAATTTACAAGATTCTTGAGCTAGTCTGCTGGTTATAATTAATTAAATTGATTTTGAATTGAATACACAATAATTTCTAAAACTCATTTGCTTATTGAAGGAAAAGATTGGGATTTCATAACTTCTATTTTTCATAATTTTAGACGTACACCTGCACTTCAACACATGCAACTTCTTTTATCCATCGATCTCAGCCAATGTGCATTATTTGCAACATTTGTTGTGAAGAAAGAATGTGAATTCTTGTTTCTTAGTATGCATTTTTTGTTTAAGCCTATTATAAGTATGGAGGCAAAGGTAAAAACTTTGTGTAGTAAACTTTAAAATATTAAGGATCCAACTGGAACAAGGCACGAGCATGCATGCATGGCGCCATCTTATCATTATTGATCATGATCAGTAGTGTGAATTGCAGTTAACTCCACTACTTGAAAATTGAAAATGGAGTCCTCACTCACTTACTCTCAAATGCATGATTAATGATCATATGGATTAGTTCTTCTCGTTTTTTTTCACTTTTGCGTTATTCAATTCATGGATTGTATATAGAACGAAACGAAAACACTAGGATAGATCAATGGAGCAATAATAACTTTAAAAGGGGCAATATTATTTTAGCAAAACTACTGATCATGAAGTGAAAATCACTCTCGTGTAATTAATGAATTAATCCATAATCATTCTGAAGCTGAAATCTTATGAAACGCACTAAAGAAAAAAACCTCTATCTCAGGAGAAGCATAAAATGGAATTGTAGTTGATCTTTTTGACAAGCAGTCAGCAGCAGCAGAAACTACTGATCTTCTCTTCTTCGGAGGTGGTGGGCAGCATAAATTTTCAGGTATTCTAAATCTTTTCGCCTTTGGAGTTGAACATGGAATAGCAGCAGCAACAACAACAGTAGTATTCACAGACATGATATGTTTGCCGTGATTCTCATTTTGATCCTCATCAATGAGGATCTTCAAAGACCCTTTGGAGTTCGTAGCAGCAACACCTCCACAATAATGTTCACAAGACAGTAACTCCATAGATATATATCCTGAATTCGCTGCTTGCTCATGCATGCATTTAATCTTCTTCTTCTTCCTCTTGTAATATATATATATATAATGACATCTTATCAGTGCTATATATCTGCTAAGTGTATAAATATTAGTCTTGTTTTTCTAATCCTTATCCAAAGAAACAGTTGAAAAGTGCTAATACTTTGTCGAAAAACGACACGATTTTTGCTCCTGCTCAATCTTTGCTAATGTAAGCAGTGAGATTATGGGATTGAAAAATTCTAAACCATGCATTTTTATTAATTCCTAATGTTGTGAGCCACCCCATTAGACTGTTGAAGATTGAATTAATGGAGTTTTGGAAGAGGTTATGTCATAATTGTAATGGATACAAGAACAACACTACAAGAGCACAGCAACTGCTACCATTAATAAAGAAAATTAGCACTACTTTTTGTAATAAAAAAAAATGCTCAAATCTATAAACCCTATGTAGATATTTAGCATGCATTTACATTGAGACTTGAGTTGAATTTTCATATGCAGCTCTGAACAGAAAAGTTTGAACTCGTCCAACTGATTGTGTAACGTTGATTGACCACGTAAAATTTTAATGATTAATTATCAATGCTATAAAGTTAACCACTGATAATTTATTATTGGTAGTTAAGTACCAATTTAACTGATGAGTTTTTAATTATTAATCATCTAATATTTTCTTTTAAAGTTGCATGTATTCGAAAGATTTGAACAGTGCTAAAGGATGCACAAATTTTCATGTTTGATTGGGCTGACTCTAATATCATTGAGGTGATGAAACCCAGTGTGAAATTGACCAATGGAATTGTTTTTTTTTTTTTTTTTTGGGGTCAAAATTTAATTAGAAGGACTTGGAGCATTCAATATATTTTTGTCCATTTTTAATTTAAATACTTCACATCATTTAACTATCAATTTGTAACAAAATTTCTTAATTTTCTAGCTGTCCCGGTAAAATGGAATCCAAAAAACATAAACAACTTTGGTAGACACAATTGGGAAGTTAATTGTTGTATTTTCCAATTGTCTTAGATTTGTAGACTTAATAAGAATTGCATCCTGCCACACACATAAAACAAATGCTTGTGCCAACATTTTTATTGCATTCAGAGTTTCTATTATTATTACTTTGTTTATCCCCTTCAAGGAAATAAAACTATTAGCGATTCAACTTAGTTCCAAAGTTTTAATTAATTGTTCCTAAGTGGCATGCATATCTATAGTATTAATAAAGAGAACTTTACCTTTAATACTCTTTATAAAATAAAATATTAAAAAAAAGTGTAACTTATATTTAAGGGCTATAGGTCTAATTTATTGTGTGTAGATTCATTTAATTTGCATCTATATTTATGGAAATTAATAGTGCATAAATTTGTATTTCCAATAAATGAAAAGGCACTCATTATTGTTCAAAACTCAAGATTAATATAAGCTCTCTATTCGTTGCTATTCGACAAAAAAAGTATAAAGGAGTTTGAATTTATTATAATATATAAAAACACAAAATTAATTGGGACTTAAACCTAAACTGTTTGTTTCGATCTATAGAGTTGTATGCATGTTAACCGAATTCTATCAGAACTAAATCTGTTGCTATAAATTTCATCTATGTATTCAAAACATTCATTCATTCAAAATTTAGTTTCTTCGATCAGAATTCTGATTGATTGAAGATACTAATAAAATAAATACAATGGAGAAGGCCTCAGCTTCCATGAGCAAATCCATTCTCATCACAATATTCTTCATCATCTTTTCAGGTTAATTACTTAATTATAACTTTTCTCCCTCCCTCCCTCCCTCCCTCTAGTAATTTGTTTGTATTTGTATATATATACAAATCCACTAAGTTAATTGCAAAATAGAGCTTAATTATGGCTACTCAAATATGAAAATTTGTTATGAAGTAGGGAAGTTTGTTTATAGAGTTATATATGGACTCATAATAATAACAACATTATGTATTTAATTCACAATAAATTAGTTAATAATTACCTTAATATTAATGAAGCCAACGCCTCTACCTGAAGGGTTGTTGCATAGTTATTTATGGAGATGTGTAATAATAATTATAAAAAAAAAAACTTGTACGTATATATAATCAATAAATTTCAATATTTAAGAATTCTTAATTGAGTATGATTCCTGGACTTAGTTAAAGAATTGAGTCAACCCAATCCACTTTGTAAACTAAAACAAACGAATACGAATTGGGTTGATTGTTTAATTTAATATTGCACCCTCCATTAACATGACTACCCTTAATTATTTACGGTTTTGATAAAAGGTTGGTGGAGGGATTTGATGCAATTAATTTAATCATTTACTTTACTTATCATTACTCTTATAATATATATATCCAAAATACTATCACAACAAGTTAATTACTCTCATAATTCCCCCTTTAATATCTATTTTTTTTATTTCTTATATATTTTAATAAATTTTTTCTTTTTCTTGTCCTTTCTATAAATAATTTTTTGTTTTCAAACTTTGTTCATTTTACACTAATACTAATTAAGCTTCACGATTATTAATTGGGTCTGTTTTACTTGAGCATCCAGTTTCCTTCTTTTTTTTAAGGTTGCATGCCTAATTAAGACTTGCTAATTAATTTGAGACAGGTATTTCTATTGCACAAAATTACAATTAATAGAGTTAAATTGACAAAAATAAATTTTGGAAGGAAGCATTAATTAGTGATGGATTTTTATTTTTTTTATTCCAATTACAAATAGTTTGATGACAATTTTTTTCCTAATTAATAAATATGGAATATGCAGTTCTACTGTTGACAAACTTATCATCAGGAGATGATTGTCTTTTCGTACGTTGCCAAAGTCAGGATGATTGTTACATTTGTGACGGTGCATGTCATATCGAAGAAGGAATTTGTCGCTAATTAATAGCTTTAAAAAATGGTATTTTTTTTATCGTTATTTAAATTTCAATTTTAAAATATTTATATATTCTGTCATGTATACTTCATTGGAAGTCCTCCAAACATTTTGATGACATTTTCTTTCTCAATAACATACAATCTGCAGATCTATCACCGTCAAAAGTTTGAGAGAGCGATGATGTTTAGTAATTCTGATTTCAAACGTAGCAGTGATTTGGATGATTGGAACTTTTATGGTCCAAATTTTTTCCAACTTTTATTGTTAATAAATCTCAAATGATGATGAAGATACAATTAATTAAATGTAACCTACATTGTTACAAGTTTGTCATTTGTTATCGATAATTAGATTTTCTTTCATCTTCTACCATTTGTAATCCGTGAGATTTTCTGGGTGTATTATGCTTAATTGTAACATAGTGAAATTTGGTAAAATTGTTTTACTTGTTTATGTTGTAAGTGCTCATGATTAATCTCATGAAAATATTAATTATTTTCTGTGCTATCTCATGATTAATGATAAATGAGGTCGTGATTAGGGGTGATATCGAGCCGAACCGAGCCCGAGCTTTAGGGTGTTCAGGCCCTGCTCGTTTATTAATCGAGCCTAAAAATCTGTTCGTGTTCGTTTATTTATTAAATGAACGAGCTCGAGCCGAGCTTACGCGAACCGAGACGAGCCCGAGCTTTGTTCGTGAACACTTCCCGACTTGAATAAAAATGTATAATTTATTTTGTCTCTTTACATAAATGTCCAAATTTAATTCAAACTCATATATAATGATTTGTGTGCTTATATGTATAAAAAATCGATTTTTTCTATTATTTAAGAGTTTTACTTAGGGTATATATTATTTATATTGTATAATTTATACTTTAACTAAATTCTTAACAAGTTGTTGACCAACCTAAGCGAATCTTTCACTTGCTTGTTGATTTATTATTCATTTATTAACCTAATGTAAAGTTTTGTTTGTGTTCACTTGTTTATTAAGTAGACAAGATTCAGTGGAACTTTAACCGAGCCGATCTCGGTCTTGTTCATAAAGGTTTATGTTCGTTCTCACCACCGTATAGTGTGATTTTTGTGTCAATAAATATATATATAAAAACCCAATTATATATTTCTATTGTTTAATAATTTTATTTCGTGTATAAGTTCAATATATATTATATAATTAATATTTTAACCGAGGTTTTAACGAGCTTTAACCGAGTTATGAACGAGCTTTTTAACGAGCTGTTCATGAACATAAACGAGCTTTCACACATGTGTTCATTTATTAATCGAGCCTAAAATCTTGTTCGTGTTCGTTCATTTATTAAATGAACGAGTTCGAGTCGAGCTTTTATCGAGTCGAGTCCGAGCTCGTTCGTGAACGTTCGTGTTCGTTCTCAGCCCTAGTCGTGATGCTACTTTTGATAAAATGTTGTTGTACAATACTACAAAAAATTGCAAGCAATCAGTATTAATTACTTTCCTTTTGGCAGGTGGAAATTGAAACATAAGAAAGAATCATCCAAGTTCTCTAGGTGTAATATTTCCCTTTTTAATTTTTCCTTAGCCCCAAAGAATAGGGAAATGATCACATAAGTTTTTTAAATCATATATATATATATAGAGTAACGATAGGGGGAGTGAAAATTAGAGTGAAAACTGATGTGGCAAGTATAAAAAGACAAAATTGGGTTTGTTGTATAATTTTTATGTAGCACTTTATAAAAAATTGACACGTGTCATTTTAATTAATTTTCAAATTTTTTTAAAAAAACTAATACCCTAACCAAATGATAAGTGAACATAAGGGATAAGTGATTGTACACGTGTCAGTTTTTTATAAGTTAATACATAATTTTATATTTTTATACATAATGAATAATTTTGTCTTTTTATAACTACCACATCAGTCACTTTACGTTTTCACTCTAAATTTTCACTCCCCCAATCATTACTCATATATATATATATATATGAGAGTAAAATGGGTAAAATGCTTTAAGATAGTTAATCATAGATTCATAATTTGTCCTTAAAATAACACATAAAACAAGTAGTGCACAGTAAGACTTGACAAGAAACTTTTTACTCAAGATTGGTTACAACCCTTTAGATGAGCTGGGAAAAAAATTACATATGCCTTATTGATATTTTAAGATAATGTAATAAGCATGGTTTATTAAGGATACAACCATGGATTGCTACATTTGTGTGTGCACCAGTCTTACACTGCTGCCTAATACAAAAGGAGGAAAGAGAATATAACAATGGATGGGAATAAAGAAATCAGATCATCTATTTAATATTTATCTCATCTTATTGTTTTTGACGTTGAAAACGATATAATTTTACTAATATTAGAAACTAAATACATAAATACCACTAAAATTTGTTTACAATTATTAGATTCTAACTAAGTTATGAGTTAACTCTATGACATAATTTTAATTAAGATAGAATAAAATTAAAAAAAAAATTACACAAAAGATCCCGTGTTAAAAACAAACCTTCATTAAGTTTATTCATCAAATTCCACTTGTTTTTGTCACGCTTAATCTAACTAATATGAATTCATGCTACGTTCCAATCAATTATCAGCAAAGGTTTTAATTGTAATAATTTACTTGAATGAAAAACATAAAGTTAATTATTTGTGTATCAACATTTACAACAAACTCAACACCCAAATTATGGAAATTAAAGCATAAGAATCTTTTTCTTTTTTTCTTAATTAACTATTTAATGCATAAAAACAAGTATGGTTGTTAATTAGCAGTTGTATTTTCCAATTATTTTAACCCAAAATGTTGACTTGGAAGTATTCATAGAATCCCAAACCATATCATGCTGTCACAAACCTACCAGACAACTATGATTGCATTCCAAAAATTATATATTGCCAATTTGGAAGTAATTTGTGGACTTATCTAATGGCTCTAATCCTTAGTAGATTTGCGTTTCAAACCTATCTTGCCATACACTGGCAACGAATGCTTGTTGCCAAGATTTGATTGTCTCTCACTAATTAATGCTGATCATACTTTTCATTGATTTTTTAGAGCAGCAAAATATTTTGTCGAACTACTGACCTTCGAGCTACCAATCAAATAATGAACATAACTTACTTTGATATATATATATATATGACTTTAAATGGCAAAATTAATTAAACAACTAAAAATGAAATATATAAATTATAAAAAGAATTGTACTCAAATAAATATTATTTACTCAAGAGTTACAATGAAATTTGAGTCCTTCATCATGAATTCATGATGATCACTAACTAAGTTTATCCCTTGTAACTCAATAAATTTTCTAATATATATTGTAGATTCATTTTTGCATGCATCTACTGTAGTTCCAATAAATGAAAAGTTTCAGTAACATTGTTCAAAATTACTCGAAATTAATATAAGCCTTACTGATATAATAATATAAGCCCCCATTGGTTTCTATTTAACAAAAAAAATAATAATAATAGAAAGGAATTTGAATTGATCATCAAATAAAATTAAAAACAAAATTAATTGGGACTTAAACCATATCTATTTGTTACTATCCATGCAGTTGTATGCATATTAGCCGAATTTATCACTCAGAAATCTCTTCATCAAAATTTTGGTTCTCAAAGCATTCATTCGTTCATTAAAAAATTAGTTGTTCGGAATTCTGATTAATTGAAGATACTAATAAAATATATACTTGCAGCTCTCATTAACAAATCCATACCCATTACAAGTATAGGTTGTTAATTAGTAGTTTGTGTTTTACAATTAATTGTCTTAACCCATAAATGTTGTGTTGGAATTAAGGATGGCATCTCAAACCATTTCCTGTTGTCACACACTCACACTCACCCACCTACGACAATTGCTAGCATTGCATTCCAAAAATTTGATGCAATTTGGAAGGAATTTATGGACTTATCTGTCGGCCCTAATGCCAGAACAATACCCAAAAATAAAAAAAAATAAAAAAAAATCCATATTTCGTCCGATAGAGCAAATTTTAGAATGAAAAGTTAAGGGTTAAGAGAAAACTCAAGCACACACAGAAATATGCAACGGAAGTTTATTGTTGTATTATCCGGTTGTCTTAACTTTGAGTTGCTGACTTTGCATAAAATTAATGCACTTTGATCCTTCGTTTCATTTTCTGTTTCCTTTTATATGTACATGTCACGTTTAACTAAAATTTTATAAATTTTCAGTCCTTATCATAATCATTCACCATGTTTGCTATTTGACAAAAAAAAAAAATAATAGAAAGGAATTTGAATTGATTGATTAAAATTAAACTACAAAATTAATTGGGACTTAAACCTTACCTATTTGTTTCGATCCATGTAGTTGTATGCATGTTAACCGAATTCTCTCATAACTAAATCTGTTGCTATAAATTTCATCTATGTATTCAAAGCATTCATTCATTCATTCAAAATTTAGTTTCTTCAGAATTTTGATTGATTGAAGATACTAATAAAATATATACAATGGAGAAGGCTCCAGCTTCCATGACCAAATTCATTCTCATCACATTATTCTTCATCATCTTTTCAGGTTAATTACTTATAACTTCTCTCACTCCTTCCCTCTATGAATTTGTTTGTATTTATTTATATATATATACTAAGTTACTTGCAACATAGAGCTTAATTGTGGCTACTCAAATATGTTAATTTTTTATGAAGTAGGGAAGTTTGTTTATAGAGTTATATATGGACTCATAATAATAACAACATTATGTATTTAATTCACAATAAATTAGTTAATAATTACCTTAATATTAATGAGGTCAACACCTCTACCTGAAGGTTGTTCCATAGTTATTTATGGAGACGTGTAATAATAATTATAAAAAAAAAAAAAACTTGTATATATAATCAATAAATTTGAATATTTAAGAATTCTTAATTGAGTATGATTCCTGGACTTAATCATAGAATTGAGTCAACCCAATCCACTTTTAACAAACGAATATGAATTGGGTTGTTTTAATTTAATATTGCACCCTCCATTAACATGACTATCCTTAATTATTTACGGTTTTGATAAAGGTTGGTGGAGTGATTTGATGCAATTAATTTAATCATTCAACTATCATTACTCTTATAAAATATCCAAAATACTATCACAACAAGTTACTCTCATAATTCCCCCCTTTAATATCTATATTTTTTTCCTTACATATTTTAGTAAAAATTTTCTTTTTCTTGTTCCTTTCTATAATTTTATTTTTTTTTCAAAATTTGTTTATTTTACACTAGTACTAATTATGCTTCACGATTGTTAATTGGATTTGTTTTACTTGAACTTCCAGTTTCCTACCTTTTTTTAAAAAAAAAAGAAAATTACTTCGTTTCCTTCCCAAAAGTGGCTTCATGGTTACATTGTCTAATTAAGACTTGTTAATTAATTTGAGACGGGTATTTCTAGTGCACAAAATTACAATTCATATAGTCAAATTCAAAAAAAAAAAAATTGGAAGGCAGCATTAGTGATGTATTTTTTTTTTCTTCCAACTACAAACATTTTGATGACAAAAATATTTTTCCTCATTAATATGGAATATGCAGTTCTACTCTTGTCAAACTCATCGTCAGTAGGAGCGGTTGTGGTCTGTGTTCATGTACCATGCAAAAGTGATTATGAATGTAGTAGGTTTTGTGGCGTCGGCGTTACATGTGAAAGCGGACTTTGTAGCTATTACAACTTTAAAAAATGGTAATTTTTTTATTCGGTATTAAAATTTCAATTTTAAAATATTTATATATATATATTGTCATGTATACTTCATTGGAAGTCCTCCGAGCATTTTCATGACATTTTTCTTTCTCAACAACATACAATCTGCAGATATATTACTGTCAAAGTTTGAGAGAGCGATGATGTTCAGTAATTGTGTGATCTCAAACATAGCAGCGATTTGGATGATCGGAACTTTTGTGGGACAAATTTTCCAACTTTTATTGTTAATAAATATCAAATGACGATGGAGATACAGTTTGTCATTTGTTATCGATAAATAGTTTATTTCACATTTTACCATTTGTAATCCGTGAGATTTTCTGGTTTATTATGGTTGTAACATTATTGTGAAATTTGGTAAAATTGTTGTACTTGTGAGTTTTTTTCTAATATGATGAATGTTTATGTTATAAGTGCTCATAATTAATGAATATATATTAATTATTTTCTGTGGTAGCTCACGAATAATGATAAATGCTACTTTTGATGAAATGTTGTTGTACAATACTCCTATAAAAAAAAAAAAAATTGCAATCTTGAATCTGTTGACTTGGAAGTATTCATAGAATCCCAAACCATATCATGCTGTCACAAACCTACCAGACAACTATGATTGCATTCCAAGAATTATATATTGCCAATTTGGAAGGAATTTGAGGACTTATCTAATGCCTCTAATCCTTTTGTATATATATATATATATATATATATATATATATATATATATATTAGATAAGTCCACAAAAGGATCATATATACTTTTCATTTCGTAGATTCATTTTTGCATGCATCAAATGAAAAGTTTCAGTAACATTGTTCAAAATTACTCGAAATTAATATAAGCCTTACTGGTATAATAATATAAGCCCCCATTGGTTTCTATTTAACAAAAAAAAATAATAATAATAGAAAGGAATTTGAATTGATCATCAAATAAAATTAAAAACAAAATTAATTGGGACTTAAACCTTACCTATTTGCTACTATCCATGCAGTTGTATGCATATTAACCGAATTTATCACTTCGTCTAAATTTTGGTTTTCAAAGCATTCATTCATTCATTAAAAAATTAGTTGTTCGGAATTCTGATTAATTGAAGATACTAATAAAATATATAATTGCAGCTCTCATTAACAAATCCATTCTCATTAGTTAATTAGTAGTTTGTGTTTTACAATTAATTGTCTTAACCCATAAATGTTGTGTTGGAATTGAGGATGGCACAATTGCTAGCACTGCATTCCAAATATTTGATGCAATTTGGAAGGAATTTATGGACTTATCTATCAATACCCAAAATAAAAAATAAAAAATAAAAAATAAAAAAATCTATATTTCGCCTGTTATAGCAAATTTTAGAATGAAAAGTTAAGCGTTAAGAAAAAACTCAAGCACACGCACAAATATGCAACGGAAGTTTATTGTTGTATTATCCGGTTAATTGCCTTAACTTTGAGTTGCTGACTTTGCATAGAATTAATGCACTTTGATCCTTTGTTTCATTCAATTTTGTTCCTTCTACAAAAGAGAAAGAAGACAAAAATGAGTTGGGTTAATGTCACTCTCAATCAAATCATGAACTAAGATGATGGGCATTTAATTAGAAACATTAGAAATGTAGATGAGGAGGCATTATGCTAATTTTCGTAGCCCAACAAAAGTGTTTGTGACAATTTGAATTGTTGAACCATTACTTTCACAAAGTTAAAGTTGATGAATACAAACTTAATTGCCTGCACAATAACACAAAATTTTGCAAGGCACAATTAATTAATGGTATATTTGCCTTTTTTTTTAAAAAAAAAATAGTACAATGTATAATTGGAAATTATAGTCCCGGGAATGCTCCGATGTTTAAGTCAGTATCATTGATCGAAAAAAATGAAACCAAAATAGTATAAAATTTACCTATTATGTCATGGCCCTTCAATTTACCTATTATTTTTTATTCGGTCCTCAAAAAATTAGAAAACATCCTCAATAGCTTGATTTTTAGTAATTAAACCCTCAAAAATTATTACAAAATAAGCATAAGGGTTACAATTAGTAATTTAATTATTCTATTTTAGCCTCTCAAGTTTAAAATTATTTTTAAATAGGTCCTTAAGCAATTATTTTAGAATTATCTATTAATCTTATAATTTTGTTTTTTTAAAACTCACACAAATAGTTATTTATTTATTATTCCAATTTCCAACTTTTGTTGTTAATAAAAACTCAAATGATGGAGATGCAAATGTAACCTACAAGGAAGGTTACAAGTTTGTCATTTGTTATTGTCAGTTTCTTTCGCATTCTACCACTTACTTATTATAATTCGTATGGTTTTCTTGGCTTATTATTACTTGTAATATTGGGAAATTTGGTAAAATTGGTGTACTTCTCGTTGGTGTTGTTCTTTTTCTAATATGAATGTTTGTTTTCAGCTACTACCAACCTAAGCAGGCAGACAGGCAGGCAGAGTTGGGGGCAAAGAGCTTCAAGATAGTTAATGTTGATTTGTCCTTAAAAAATAACATATTAATACAAGCAGGGCATGGTAAATGGCTATAAGATGAAAATGGCATCCAAAGAAATGCATTACTCAAAATGGTTGCAACCCTTTAAAGCTGGGAAAAGAATTGCAAATCCTCTTCTGAAATTTTAAGAGAGTGTAATGAGCATGGACTATAATGGGTATAACCATGCCATGCATTGCTACACTACACCTGTTGTTAACTATACAAAAGAAGGGGGGGAAAGAGAACAACAAATCAACAATGGGTGGGAATTAACAAGCCTTCGTTTTAAAGTTGTCCATCAAATTCCACTTCTGATGGCATCATGGCATTGCTATAAGATGAAAGAGGTGGTGGAGGATCAACAGACAATGTACCTTCTAATACCTTGACAATTTCCCCCATCGAGGGTCTCATTCGCTCATCGACCTGTAGGCACCAGAATGCAATTCTCAATGCTCGTTCCAACTCATCTGAATTCACGCTACCTTCCATTCGATTATCAGCTAAGGCCATAGTTTGTGCCGCGATCCATTTTCCATATGCCCATTCACAAGCATCATCAGCATTTTGGCATCCAGTTATCACTTTCACCAGCATCTTGCCAAAATCTCTAACATCTGTCTCAGCAGTTTGCTTGACATCCGATACTTCGCTAAGAAAAGTCTGCAAGCCATATTCACTCACCTTGGCTTCTAAGTTTTCATCTAAAAGCACATTTTCACATTTTAAATTTCCATGACTAATGAACACTCTACAGCCTGTATGTAGGTAAGATATTGCCCTTGCCACAGCTAAGCAAATGCCAATCCTTTTTCTCCATGTCAGTCTCTTGCAAATTTTAGGATCTTCTAAGCAATTCCCGAGAGAGCCATTCTTTGCAAATTCATACACCAAAAGTCTATGGCTTGAATCGCAACAGTAACCATCCAACCGTAACAGATTCTTGTGATAAATACTTGAGATTTTTGAAACTGCACTTCTGAACTTCCTTTCATGTATACCAGTACCTAGCTCTTTTACTGCAACCTGTCGATTACCTTTACCTGGAAGTACACCTTTGAACACCTTCGAACCAATCTGGAGCTTGAAATTTTCGGTCAGCTCATCGATCTCAGAATATGATAACATGATACAACCTCTGGCATTAGGATCCACATAGCTAAAAGCAGCTTTCTTCCTGATATATGTTCTTCTTCTCAAAAAGTAGATTCCTAAAGCCAGTTGGATCACAAGAAGTATACCGACTGTTCCAAAAACAACTCCAATGACACAAGGGATGCAGATTCTCTGTGGTGACTTTTGAGAGGCCACCGATGTGGATTTAGAGAAGTCAGGTAAAACTGCAATAGGATCTGAACAAGTCTTTACAAAAGAAATGAAACCCAAAGAAGGATCAAACTTGCCACTGATATATCTAGTTTTCTTTAATCGGCATTGTGCACTGCCATTGTTTATGAAGGTCACTGCAGTGCAAATTGGGTCTTCCTGACACAAGATTTTACATTCTTGTAAATTGGTATGTATGATTGTTTCGTTCGGTGGGTAAATGCTATATAGATAAGTATGCTCATAAGTAACCAGGGAAGAACCAGAGTGACAATTTTTATTAGAAGGAACCAAACATTTTGAGTTAGACTCACCAGGCGAACTGAACGGGCAAGTACAAACATTGGAACCAGTTTCATTAAAGATGCAAATGCCATCGAGGCCACAAGTTGCAAAGACATCACATTGATTGTTGACAGCTTGCCAAACAGATCTCCATGAACTTGAAGCATTTTGCCAAGAGTACAACCGGAGATTTCCATCAGAATCCAGCCTAAGAAATCGAAAATTTACATTTGAATCATTATGGTCCTCTCCAAAAATGGACCAAATAGGCTTGGAGTGTTTATCAAGAATTTGCAGCATAGCGTCAGTGTTGAGCATTGCTCTGTCAGCTGACTGCAAAGGATTGCCACCAGTCCAGTAAATGATACTAGTTTCCCACCTAAGTTGCAACTGACCTGAAATATCCATATAAAGACTATAATAACTCGAAAGAGGATTCTTGCTAGGTGGTCGGAGAACATGGGAAATAGAAAAGTTCTGGCCAGGGAGAAGTGTGTCACAGGGATTATCAAAGCTCTGCCAAACAGTAACCTTTTCTTTGTTCAGCAGGACAAAGTTACCATCATCACGAAGAACAGCTGAAACAACAGATGCATTACGAGTTTTGCTTGTCCAAGCAATTACTCCAGTGGCAGAATCAAAAAGAATCAACTCACCACTCTGATCAAGCTGGAAATATGACTTCTCGCCTACTGTAAGGTCTGCTCCAGCTACCCAAACCACTGTTTGCTTTTTTACTGGAATAGAACTTGAAACAAAGCGGATACTGACACTATATTGGTCTAGAGAACCAAAAAACCCAATTGAAAAAACCCCATTTGACGAGACCCAATAGTTGCTTTCATCTACTGAAAGTTTGGAGCCTAATGGAATTTCTGAACCGAGAACTGACTGAAGCATCAACCCAAGACAGATACAGAGAAGGAAGGCTGCGTTGGAGATTGTTTGGTCTCGTCCAAGCATATCTGCATATGCTCAAAGGTGAAGATGGCAACAGAATGTAAAACATCCAGCTGCAGTAGAACAATAAGCAATTTTTCAAATCTACTGCTGGTACTAGTGGTTAGCAAGTTCTAAAATTCCAACAACTTCTAAAGTCTGCTTGGAAATACAACCAAGACATGACTAGCATAACTGCAAGAATTCTAAGCAGTCTTTATCACTTTGAGAAGATTGAACAACATTTTGGTACTATGAGGTGGAGGAATCACAATCTCCGAATTTAGATTTGTAATTAACTTAGTCAATATGCAAGTCAAATGGACATGTAGCTGAATGAAAATGTAGACACATTAGATAAGGGGTTGCAGCACTCAGAATATCATACCTGATAAGGCATTCAAAGTCCTGAAGCTTCAAGACACCTCTGGGAAATACTAATTTTGACGAAAGGTAGGACACAATCAGGCATACAAATTTGGTCCTATTGAAAAATACAAGTGAGAAACAAAGAATCCGCAGGTGATGATTGAATCAAAGAGCTTATATTATGACCAAAATAACTTGAAGTTGGACCACCCCATGAATCTTAAACAAAGAAAACATGCATTCATACATGGATATTGATTTATAATTATTCATTATGCATTTGAATGGCCTGGAGTTGAAATCGTGGTTCAAATGGGACCCAATCTAGTCAAAATAATGAGCCTCAAAAGCATATATACAACTAAAAGAGACACCAGGCAGTGTTTTACAGGCATCCAAAGTTGGAAAGCTCCATGACTACAGCTACCATATTATTGTATTCACAAAAAAATCATAAATAAATTATTACAAGTCAACACATGAGCCTAATTTCCTAAACACCAGAAAACTAGATCTTCTTTTCTGTGTATAACAACAAACAGCAAGATCACACCTACTTAACACTATCAGTGCTGGTAATTTTAAGAGAAAATTGCAACTACATTTAGCAATAAAAATTTTAACTTTCTGCTCACCCAACCCCCAAAAAAGAAAAAGAAAGTATCTTTATCAGAAAATAAAATTACTCAACTTCGAAGAACTACAGACATTTACTAACAGGCAAACAGTTATCTCAACTCTCAAGGGTCACTGGGTCATCATTATTATACATGAAAAACCCAGAAAAAAATGAATGCAAATAGTACAGGTACATTAAACTCTTAAAGGCATGCAAGATGCAGCTCCTAGAAATCCCATTTTAACCAAATTTAGAAAGTATTCAGAAAAATAAAGATTCTTGAGTATATACAAATATAGAATGTTAAAAACTTGAGGGTGGATGATGAATTACAGAGATGTATCTCAGTGGGAAGCTTGGCTGCATTGTAGATATGATTACATTGTGACCGGAGAAGTGGTCGGAGAATGGTCGGTCGGAGTGTGGAGAGAAAATTTTGGTTTGTGAAGTGAACAAACAGCTAAGGAGTGTGAACCGGGGAAGTGAAGTCAAAAGATAATGAAAATTTGGGAGTGGTCTGAACTGAATTCTCAAAAGGTGATTTGCCCTTTCCTTTAATATCCAAAATTATTTGTTTAGTAAAATGGCAAAATATACATAAATGTCTACATTTAGTTCCTTGTTTTTTTTTTGTGAGGTTATTTCCATTAATGTATTTGTATTTCTACCCTCCCATTATTTTGAAATGCTCATTCTACTTATCTAGTAGTATTATTGAAAGTAGGATTAAATGAAAAGTATTTGCATGATTTCACTCTATAAATAATAATAACAATTACAACTAATTCTTTATCCTACCAAATAAAGTCGGCTATATGGATCGTATTTCACTGTCGTGATCGATTTAGGTTAATTTGCACGTATTCTGATATAGTTCATTTGAGACGGTTTGACTACAAATTTATGCTTAACACGATTTTACTTATTTCATAATTTTTATGTTGAAATTTTGCATTCCAAAATTTATAGACCATATTAGGAATTTATTTTTTTTATTGATTGTCAACTTAGACAAATTAATTTAGCTATTCATCAACTTGGTCAAAGTTATAAATAAGTGCAATTTCAAACCTAGCTAGTGTTTGTACTTAGGCAAAACTTTTTGGTAGTTAGTGTAATAAACGATTTGTTAACATATTTAAGTGGATGGGGGGGTCCTGCAATTGGGACTTGGGATGAAAATTGAAAAGCTAGACACTTGGACGGTATCTTTGACTTTGAGGGTAGATTAGAATTCAGAATTCAGAATGTCGGATTCTGAGGTAATTCCTAGTTTAGAATTTAGATGTGTTCTTCTTGAAGGAAGAGCTCCCACCTCCTCCATACAAAGATAAAAACAAATCACTAAATGCAGAACCATCATGTGATTCACAAATAAAATAAAGAAACAATCTGTGCTTCTGTTGATCATTTTTTCAGAGTTCCATTCTTTTCATTTCATTTGGAACGTTTCCATTTCCATAAATGATATCCCATAAGTAGGAAGCAATCAATATCTCTTTGATTTCAAAACTTTAGAATCCCTTTTCAGTTTTCAATAATGCCATAGTTATCCGTCCCTTCAAATTTACTATATATGCTGAATGCGGAATATTACGGTTCACAATATAATTATTGGCTCAAAATTGAAAGCAAAATGGACTATCAACAATTCAAGAACCAATCCCCACTATCTGTTAATACTATTTTTAGTCCAAAATTAAAGAAACTGAAAAGGGTTTTGGTTTTGGTGACTTGCTCTAAACCTAATCACGTTTTTTAACAAAAAAGATTAACAAAACCAAAGCTGTTCTCTCTCCCCATACTTCTTCTTAGCAAGAAGTAAAAATAGATGTTGATAGAAGTCCATTGAGTATGAATGAAGTCTGATAAGCCACAAGAGGATTCGGACAAAATTCATGACGGACAAAATCTCAACGTAATCATGGAATTGATATAATAGATTAGGATTTATGTAATACTTGTTTTAAATGAAAAACAAATAAAAATGAAGGTATGATCAAGTTTGAAAGATGAGAAGGATGAATCAATTTGAGTAAGTAAAAAGAAATGGGATTTTCTTTCAATCATGCAAAGTTATTGACTAATGGCAATCATCATTATTATTATGATACTAAAGGTAAATAGTACTGTACCGAAAAGCATGAAAGGGCCATCATGCACTGCATGCAAATCTAACAAAGTTACTTTTTCTCTGATGAAATTTCCAACCTGTATTGTCTCCAAATGACAACATAAAATATTAATAGAAATAATTACATGGGATCTTGACAAATAATTTTTTTTTTTTTTTAAATTGTTATTTGGGATGAACCTTTTGGTTTGGGCTTGCTTGTTTGCTCGTATGTAAGTTTACTCAGTGAGATAATCAAGGGCCGAGTGACAACTGTAATGCTATTGGGTTTTCTTACTAAGTTATATTTGATTCGGGCATTGAAGTTAAACGTTTGGTTAGGCTGATGGGTAACTAGCATGGCCAGGAATTCTTCCTTGCGTATGGCTCTTTGAAAAATATTGGGCCAGGAAACAACGCACATAATCTTTCTCTATTTCTTTTGGGCTTTCTTGAGTTGTTGGCCACAAACAAATCATTGGGGTACACTCTTGTTTCCAAAAAATATATATGATTTTTGGTATGTTAGTTGATGTAACAGGAGTTGCTTGATGTAGGAATGTAATAATATACCGCTCACTATTATTAAAAGAGGAAGGGGTATAGTTTGAGCCAAAAAAAGAGAGGAAGGGGTATATGTTCATGTGTGTAGGAAACTTTAAATACTTGGTGCATTGTATAAAAAATAGAGAAACATTAATTTAAATTATAAAAAAAAGTTTGAGATTTAAAAAAAATTAGAAATGAACGATAAAAAAAAGTTGGTTTCGATCTCGAACTTATATATACGCGCGCGTGCATGATTTTTGTTTAGTTGTTAACTGACAATAGTGACGAATATTTTAGCTCATTAATAATCATTAGTTGTGTTAATAATTAATTATCAATAACAAAAGGTCATGTATAACATGACTTTTCATTCAATTCAATACATGAATTCACTTTAACAGATCCATGTTGGATGAGTCGATCCTTCCCGACCTTAAAAGCATGGTTCGAAACTTGAAGTATGCATGTGATGCAAGCGTAAGACAATAACGGAGTCATGTAGGACACGTAACCACCAATACAACAAATAAAATAATATTTACAAACCAACTGTTCCAAATAATTAAAGAAAGTTTTTTCCTACAAAAATTTTACCATATTTTTAAATTTTAAGTACACAAGTATAAAGTACTACAAAGTATGATGATTGCGATCAAATTTACACTCAAAATAAAACCAATTTAGTAAATATTTTTCACCATAGACTCCACTTCAAAATGGGACCCTCTGTAATCCAAAATTCATGGCATTGATGAACAATGTTTAAATAAATGCATCTGCAGCTTTCTCTTTTGTTGGCCACTAATATAAGATTTTGTTCAAAAATATTAATAATAGGAAGTTTTACTTTCGAGAAAAGGCCGCACAAAATTACAGTACTCAACCTATGACAGGCTATTCAAACAACTAAAGCATGCCATCTGTTCGAAGGCCCAAGTTCAAAATGGGTCCCATTTCGGATGTTAGTACAAAAGAAATTGAAATCAATTAGAGCCCATTAAAGCCTGAGACATTTTTTTTGAGGTCACTTTCATGTTAAGCATATAATACGGACGGAGAAAGATATCCGGTCCTAATTCGCTTCCGGCCCCACTTACGATTGTAACTATTTTAGTATTTACTCAGTCTTTTACCAAACAAATATATATTTTTTTAGTTTTTCCCAAAAGTTTCTCTGACTATTCTCCCCATCAAACAGAGTTAAAAATTACAATAAGGGTAGATATCAAAAAAAAAAAAATTACAATAAGGGCTCGTTTGGTTGGCAGGAAAGTAATGTTTAATAGGAATGTGATTCTTGAGATTTTAATTTTGAGGAAAATAAATATTTTTCTTGGTTATCTGATTCTTAAGAATTTAATTGTGAGAAATCTGAATACTTGCCCTGTGTTTGGATAGATTCTTAAAAATGTTAGTATGATTCTTATTTTATTTTATTTAAATTATTGAACCAAATAATGTTATTTGAATTCTATTTGTATGTTATATTTATACATAACCATTTATATAGTTTTATTTTAAATCATATCATTAAACTTAATTATATATTTTTACCTTATAATAAATGTTTTAATATTATGTTTTATATTTTCATCATTGTAAAAATTATCATTTTTAATTTAATCAAATAATTAAGCTATTAACTACAACTTATAAAAAAAAGTATTAAAACAAAAATTTTCTTTATTAATATTATTAAAAAAAAGAATAGTTGATTAGATAAATGATAAATAAATTTGTAAATTAATATTAATAAAAATAGCTAAAATTTATTAAACAATAAGTATTGAAAATATAAAATGTATGAAAATTAATTAAGTAAAAATATGAAAGAAAAAGTCTAAAGCAACATAAAAACAATTTTGAGTTTTTAAAAAAAATATATAAAACCTCCCATAATGTTAATAATTTTAATAATAAAAAAATAACTTACCATCCACCTATTTAACTATTTTTACATTGAATTGCCTTTTTAAAGTCAATATTAAGACATTTAAAAACTACTAAAATTTTAATTTCAGTTAAGTAGTAAATTCAATAAAAAAAATATCAAACTAAAAAATATAAAATTATTTGACCAAATGAATAAAATTTAGCATAAGAAACATATGAAACTCAAAATATAAATTATAAACATAAAGAAAGAGCCACATAGTCAAAATCCTCAAGAGAGGAATCTGAATACCAACTTTTAGAGAGGATTCATAATCCTGGAAACTTGCAGTTATTTTCCTTGGTTTAGGATTCTTTTTACTTTTCTTGGATGAAACAAATGCAGGAATTTAATATTTAGGAAAATAATTACTTACCCAATTTGAAACAAACACAGGAATTTGGAAATTAGGAAAAAGATTACTTTCCCAACCCAAATTCCCTACCAACCAAACGAACCATAAGTTTTTTTCCTCCAAATTTTCTAGGAATTTTTGAAATATTTTTTAAAAATACTCAAACTCTATGACGTAGACCACATTATAAATCGTGTGAGGGTTAAGATCCTGTCATGATCTTAAATTGTAAGGTATGGAACTTCGATCCCACATAAAAAATATGAGATTTCGATGTAGGGGTTTATATGACTTTGGACTTTCTTACTCCATCGACTAGGTTTTGATGTGGTTTTTTTTACTAAGGTCATATTAATTGGTATCAAAGCTTTCACCACCCCTTTTAGCTGCAATCGTGCGGCGCGGTTAAAGAAGCTAGTATTGCAGATTTGCAGTGTTGGTAAATTGTCATGATTATAAATTGCAAAGTAAAGTATGAGATTGTCATGATCTTAAATTACAAGGTAAAATATGGGATTTCGATTTCGATGTGGCATTTATATGACTTTGGATTTTTCTATCTCGTCACCTAGCTTTTGAGGTGATTTTTTTACAAAAGTCATATCACACACTCTTTACTTTATAGAGCGAATAGCATATTTCGATTGTAATTTCTTGACAAATACTGCTACATCTATATGAGGACTTGAATATATTGCCAAATATTAAAAAGTTTTCATACATTAGTGTGAATGATAATAAAGTTGATATATCTCATATTTGTATATATACAAAAGTTCTCATACATGATAATAAAGAAAAAGAGTAAATTAGTTTAAACACACTACGTTGGGAAATGTAATCTATATACCAAAAAAAAGCTTTTAAATTTTAGCCCCATAAGCCAATAAATTACCTTAAATAGGATATAATTAGTATTCTTTTATTTTTCTTTATATATGGTCAATAAAAAACCAATTAATCAATCCCTTTTATCTATCTTTTCTGACATTTCCATTCCCGTTAGTCTTTTCGGCCAATTAACAAAGTGGACATTCCAATTTCGAAAGGTCATTTTTCGACTAGGGAATAGACCAACATATGACAACTAGAATCATGTTTATTGTGAAAAAAAAAATGACATCAAACATTTTGGCTTAACATTCTGGAAATCTTAAAAACTGTATCCATAAACTAGATTTACTGGATAATTTTGGCTTATAGAGATGTCTCAAACTAAATAAAATTACCCCTGATGGTACCAGGGACGGATCCAGAAAGAAATTTTAGCGGGGGCTTACTTAAAAAAATTTTTGCGATTAACTAAATGTGTTTAACAATTAAACTTTTAAAAACAATAATAAAAATGATAAAAATGTATAAATACACATAATTGCACTATTGGTTGACACTTGATGAACTAGCTTTCGTCATGTGACGAAGATGAGGCAATTGTATTCTACGTGTCTGCATCTGTGGAGCAGTGGAGGTTTTTGAAAATGAAGAAAATCACAAAATTCTTGTTAATACTTTTGATGCTTTGGAGCCTGAGCGTTTGAGATCAATTCAGATATTAAATCTCGTGGGTCGTGGCTGACTGGCTGTTGGGCTTTGATTCATTTGAAGTTTTTTTTTTTTTTTTGGCTGACTGGCTGTTGGGCTTTGATTCATTTGAAGTTTTTTTTTTTTTTTTGGCTGACTGGCTGTTGGGCTTTGATTCATTTGAAGTTTTTTTTTTTTTTGGCTGACTGGCTGTTGGGCTTTGATTCATTTGAAGTTTTTTTTTTTTCAAAATCACTTAACAAAACGACGTCGTTTTGTTAAGTGATTTTGAAAAAAAAAAACTTCAAAATAAGAAATAAACTAAAAGCATCATCGTCTTCCATTCTTTTATATTTCAGTGGGATATTTCAGCAGGGGCTGAGCACCACAGTCAGAGCGGCGAGCATACCTCTCAATTTTTTTCCGGCGATCATGGCGGGGGACTTCAGCCTCCTCCAGCCCCCGCCTGGATCCGTCCCTGGATGGTACTGCGATCAAGAATACGAATTGCTTAAGATTGATGTGGTATTTTCAAATTTGGCAAGAGGGTTCGAATTTGTGTTGCATTTATTCCCAATTCAACTAGTCAATTCGCTATATAGACAAGGACGAGTTAAGAGTGCATATTGCAATCCGTCTAAAAATAGAAAAAATATAAAATCACGTCGTTAACTTCAAATGAGCGTAAATTTTTCATAGAAACTCAAAATTGCCTATATAATATAACTTTTCAAAAAATTCTCGACGTAATCTACCAGACTTATATATCCACGTGTACTATTTTTTTTGACAAAGTTCATTTGTTTAACTCACTCTTTAATGAGATGTACAAGCCCAGATCTCAAAATTGCGTATCGCTATTTTCTACAAATATGTTATTTGATAAAACTTGTGCATATATCCCTTGGTACATTTTCGATATTTCTCCATTTCACTCATTTGCAATCCGTGCAGGTGAATTTATCCATAGATACTGATATTTCTTGCATGTCAACATCGAAGAGAGAGGAAGAGAGGCATGAAAAATTCTAAGGTTTCGTGGTCCTACTCATCAAAGTTTATGTCAAACGAACCAAGAGAACGATATATTAATGCACAACATTTGACGGATAATGTCTAGAAACCTCAAATATTCTTGGGATTTAATATTTATCAGTGTGTTTGATAGAGATGGAGTCTAACATGATAAAAACAAATAAAGTTACTTTGGTCAGATGCTTTATTTAGTGGCCGCTATGGTGACAAACTTGATAAAGAAAGCGTTATTATTATCATACTACCTTTGGGTGGAAGACACCACGATTTTTTCACATACGTGCCCAAAAAGAATTTACAATCTATTTGAATATATATTTTGTTTTGAAAATTGAGAAAAATGAGATTTTGGGATTAAATTTTAGAAAATAAATATTTCTGAATTAGAAATTAAATGCTTGAATGGATAAATTTTAATTTTATTGATTTTAGTGTTAAATTTTTTTATTATATTAAATAAATTTTAAAATAAAAAATGATTTTTTTATTTTTTTTAATTGTTTTTGTTCATTTGGTCAACTAGGTTAACCACCAGTCGGCCGAATTCCGCACACTTTTAGAGGAAAATTGGGCAAAAAATCATTACCCAAATAGACTTTTTAATTTATAGAAAAGGTTGAGACAAATTTGGATAAATATTAAATAGAAAGTATCTTGCTGAACTTTACAACTTTTTCATATTACCATTTCAATGTGCAATTGAATCAAATTCCTTCCTAAACTTTTTTTTAATTATAATTGAGATAGAAAGATCCCAATTGATCGAAAGTAATTTTATCACCAAAAGATGCACATTTTGTTGTAATGAGACAATTATGCTCATTTATGTGTTGTTTGATGTATATTAATTGAATTTGCCAAATGTAACTCTAGCAAAACTGGTAGTACCTTAGTAAGTTATTTTATTTATTTATTTACTAAAATAAGGATGATTTAATCCACTTTTTCATGTACTTTAATGACAAGGTCAACACTACTCGCTGTGATGCCATTATGAACATCCTTTTGTTATAATATTTAAGAAAATTATATTTAATTTCAGTTTCAAGGTTGAGTTGTACCCGATTAAAAAAAATTAAAGGGGCAATGTAAAAATACATATAATACTTGGTGGTATTTCACAATTAACCCTATGAATAATAAATTATGAAAGTCAAATGCAATTTAGATTTTTTAAAAAAAAGGTAGTAGATAAAAAAGGAAGAGAAATTTTATAATGGAACAATAAGTGGAGAGGGGGGAAAGAAATTTTAAGAGATAATCAAAAAAATATATGACATTATTCTAAATTATCAAAATTAACAATTTCAAAACTACAAAATAAACATTTTATAAATTAGAGAATCTGAACATCCAATTTAAAATTAAATTTCAGACTAAACCTAATGCAGATGAATTAGAATATTTGACAAGCCCAATTTATTGAATTCAAAATGAATGCTAAAAAGTTAATTAGGCATGCTTAATGATATGAATTGAGCATTGACGCAATAAAAATTTGCATAGAACTAAATCTTTATGAATTTAAATTATGTTTGGAAAATCAAACCAAAGTTGTGTGATGTAGTATGCAACACTAGAAAAGTTGTGAGATATTCTAGCCAGTGGGTGATTTGTAAATCTTTTCATATCAATGAAATATTCATTATCGCTTTTGCACAAAAAAATTTATTCAAAATGATAATGTAATAAAAAACAGCATCAACCAATTAAATGAAATTGACACATATTTCTTTAGTTATTTATATTAATATAAATTGATATGGTTCAACTATATAATTTCTTTGTTAACTCTTAGTCTTCTTCTAAAATTAAAATATAACTTTTATTAAAGTATTGGACAACTCTAACTCTTACGCTATAATGGCATTACACTTGGTGGCTTTTACATTAGATTTTTCTCTAGTTTGGGGACAAATAATGCAATACCAACATTACCACTAGTCACTGGCGGATCTAGGCGGGGGCAGGGGGGACTTCAGCCCCCGCTAAGATGATGAAAGAATTAAAGGAGAGAAGAGGATGTAGAAGGAAGATTATCGGGAGAAATTTCCCCGCTTCAGAGTTTGTGGTTCAAGTTTCAGGCTTTCATCTTCTCCATGACACAGGATGTAATTGTCCTTCCAGAATAAAAGGATTAATTGCATTTATATCCCTTAAACTTTGACTAAATTATCAATGTATCCCAATGTTTAGCTAAATTAAGAAATGATCCTAATATAAAAGTCAAAATTTTATTTTAAACTCAGCCCCTCTAAAAATTCTTTCTAGATCCGCCCCTGCCACTAGTCTCACGTGAATACTACAATACCTATGTCACCTCTAGTATCAAGGTAATACTGCAATAATATCATCACTTCTAGTTTCATCTGAATACTACAATACGAGCATCACCTTTAGTATCGGCTGAACACTATAATACGACATCACCTCTAGTATAAAGGCAAAGAAAACAAAAATGAACCAATAAGAAAATAAATATATTTTTTCCAAAATTGTATTATATGTGCCAAATTACATTCAATTCACTCATCTTTTAGTGATCAAAAATTACTGATTTTTGCACATTCTTCTATTATTTTTCTGCATGCTTTTCATCTCTTTCTCACGTGCTTCTCTTGTAAGGCCACTATTCACCACTATTTTATGTTCTTTTTCAAATCTATTTTTTGAAATTATTTTTCCATAATAACCTAAAAAAAAAACCTAGTCAATTGTGGCGGCTGTCAATCAATTTTTCCTTGTTCAGAAGAACATATTCATTATTCACCAATAAAATTAAAAATTTCTTCAATTCTCGGATTATTTATTTCTTGATCATTAATAAATAATTTTACAAAATTTATTTATTTCCTGCAATTGTGAATTTTCCGTTATTTGAGTCTTTGGTGCGCCACGCTTTTTATCACCCTTCCGATTTGACTCCCACATTAAACCAAAATTGACTTATGCCCTCAAATCCGAAAATCCAATTCGCGGAACCCAACTCCACCTTAAATTCCAGTTTAATTTTCTTTAGTCACGCGCCCACGCGCCCACGCGCTGCCACCGCTTAAACTATTTGCCGCTTCGTTCTTTTTACTTACCTAACCGGTGACCCTTGGGCGACTTTTGACTTGCCCAGCCGGTTCCCGTAACGGTCGAAGCGGTGCGTACAGTTCCGTTACAGAACCGGATTCTCCACGACATGGTTGGAAACCATTTGGTGAGTAAACGTCATAGCGGCAAAAATTGGAGGGTTTTTACGTCATAATATTTGTCTGCAATAAATACGGATTTGTAAGAAAAATTGAAATGGGGGTCTTAAGATAAGGTGATGCTGCCACGTAAAAGGGTTGCATGGATATGCTGTGCCACCTATGAGTACTCCAACAACATGTCCAAATTTAAGTTCCATGTGTACTATTGTTTGAAGTGAATTTTTGTTGTTTTATCTCATGGTAAAAGTTGAACCAACAATGTGAGAGAGGCAAAGTTGAACCAACAATGTGAGAGAGGCAATATTCTGGTGCTTCCACATGCACAAACCTATTCAATCATCTTGTGCCATCTTTCAAACTAGGACTTCAAAATAGGACTTCAAAATTGAACACAATACAATAATGCATTGTCCGATACTAAGATTTGGAAAACTAGTTTTCATCTCATCAAGAAAAGAAAAGCACTATTTTCAACAATTTAAGAAGTTCTTAACCAAATTTTTAGAACTATGAAATCTTTATTTCATTTCCTTATAAGGTTTTGACTTAGGATTTGCAAGATATACATTAGCGAAATATTTGATTTGTAAAATGTAACAATTGAAATTCTATTTGTAAAAGTTGAGAAAGTATAAATTTTAATGAATTCACGCGTTTGACGACAATCGATAGCACAAAAAATCTTGACAACATAAAGAATGTTGATTTAACTTTATGCGTTAAATGCGCAAAACAATTTTATTTGGTCGGACATACATTTGTCGGTATGCTGTCGATATCATACTTAGTCGTCGTGTGCAAAAAAATTTTATTTTGTCGTATGTACATTTCATTGTCGTTATACTGTCGATATTATACTTAATTGTCGTTATCCTTGTATGTATCGATTTCTAAATAAGTAAATTGTGTACGAAAGTATTGACAAAAATATCTTTTAATGTTATTCATTACGAATTGTCGACATCTATGTAATGTTTATTCTCATACACAAAAAAATATTATATCTTTGATTTGTCAGCTAACTGTCTAAATAATTTTAACAACCCTAAACACGTAATGAACATTAGTTGATTTCGCGAAAGGTATACATTTGAAATTTATCGCAAACTCTTTAATTTTTTATTTTATTTTTTGTTACTTCTTGCAATGTTAATGTAAAATTTAGAATCCATATATGTAAATCGGAAACCCTAAAATGAACTAGAAAATTCGAATACTAATATGTCTCATAAGTTGTATAACTTCAAATCCTATACCTAAATCAATATTGACAAAAATATCACTTTTGATTACTTATGACGAATTGTTGATGTCTATACATTCTATTTTTGAATACGATAAATAATCTATACACAAAAACTCTTGTTAAATTGGTTCATATATAAGATGTGGTTCATATAAGAAATAGATAATTAATTATCGTTCAAATCTTAATTATAGTTTTTCGATATTTTTATCACGCATTGAAATTGTAATTAATTCATTGTTATATATAAATCCAGTTCACAAGAGACCAACTTCCTATATTATAAGTTTTGTCGACAAATTTAGAAAAAAAATATCAAATACATACGCGACAATAACGCACCGACATATTTATTTAAAGCTTATTTGCTATTGTCCATCAAATATTTGATTTGCCATTTTATTTATTGTGAATTCTAGCAGCTTCAATAAAAAAATAAAATCCATACTCTAAAAATAAACACAAAAAGGCAATAACTACATAAAATTCTATACCTTATTTTAATAAAGCCTAAAATATTCAAAGGCTCCTATTGGTTATCTATTGAAATGGTAATAGCAGCTGGTCACACAGGATAACACCTCCAACTCAAAAGACATCCTAGTCCACTTCCTCTCTTTGATAAAAAAATATTGAAGGACATTTACTTAAATCTTTGTTTGGATATGCAAAAATGGTTCTGTCCCAATTGGACGGTCGTTTATTTCAACCAAAAAAATTTGAAGAAAGAGTGAGAGAGAGAGAGAGAGTATGCGACTGTGTGTCTGTGTGTAAAGAGTAGAGAGAGAGAAACTGAGATAGTGAGCAGTATACATTTTTTTACTGCTATTATTATTATTATTATAATAATGATGGTCTTCATCATCAGTTGAGAGAAATAGAGAAGCGAGAGAGAGAGAGAGAGTAAAAGGAAGAAAAGAAAAGAAAAGAACAGAAAAGAAAAGAAAGAACATAGGAAATGGCGAACCAAAGAGAAAGAAGAAGAACTGAAGTGAAAATAAAAGAAAAAAAATAAAACAAGTTCCCTCTTCTTCATCTCTTTGTTAATCACAACTTTTTCATTCATCCCTTTTCTCTTTTTAGATCTATAAACGCAACCCTTGTTGTATTTTTTCCTTTGTTTTTCCCTATTAATAGTTAGTACATATCTTGCGCATGCACAAGGAATGGAGCTGCTCAAGGTCATTCTTTATTGATTTTCTTGTTGGTTTGATAATTAGCTGGACCAATTTATGCTGGTAAGGAATGTTACTAGTATTTATGCTTTATTTTTCATTTGCATGTTATTAAATTTGTGTTTATTTTTGTTTGGAGAGTGTAAGGTTGTTTTACTGCTTATTGATTCTTTGGTTTTTCATGATTTTTTTTTGACAATTGTTATATTTATGCATATGCATGCAGGTGATTTGAGCTCAAGATTGTCTCTGGAGGCAAATATTTATATATTTATGTGTCTGTGTTAATGAATGTGAAAAGGTATGATGTTCTTTTGGGCTTTGGATTGGATTTCACTGCTGTCTTTGTTTTTTATTAGTTAATTTATTTTCTGGGTTCCATTTTCTTTGATTGATATATCAAATTTTCTTTGGATGAAGGGGCTTTTGCTGTTAAACTGTTAATTCTTTTTTTTTTTTTTGGTTTTTGAGTCTTTATCTGCCAATCTTGTATAAATCATTTATTTATGTAATTGTAGTTTGATTGTTGAAGCTGTTTTATTTCCATTTCGATTTTTATGTTCTGCATGACCCGTTTATTTCCTCATAAATTTGAGGATAGGCAAAAAAAAAAAAAAAAGGGATGGAATAGAATGTGCTTTTCATTTCTGAAAATTAAGAGGCTTAAAGCAACAAAGAAAAAAAAAAGTTCCTTTTTTTTAAATCTTTGAGCAAAGTTTTTGTTTCTCCTATCAGTAAATCCTCCTTTCCCTACAAACCCAACCCATCAGGGATGGTGGGGGGGGTTGGGGTGGGTTTTTCTAGTGCTTTGGTTTAATGCTTGGCTAGATTTATTTGCCTTATTTGTGAATTTCATTTTTGTCAAAATATTGAAAATCCAAGCTTTAAGCTGGACTATTCTTACCAACTAGGAATGACATTTTGGCTGTTTTCCGGAAAGAATCCATATTGATGCTGATGTAAGTTTGTGGATTTTTTTACCTTTCACAATTTTGGTTACACTTGCAAATATGAACCTCGTCCATTATTTGATGTTGGTTAGCATATTGTCGAGTCTCTTCCAAAGACGTTAACTTTAGCTATCCAAATTTGGTCATGTCTTAATTTGTTCCTCAGTCCAAATATTTGATCAGATTTAAAAATTTTCCATTTTTATGGCAGAGTTAATATCTTTCCTATTACATTTTCTAGCTTTATTTCTTTCCTTTGATATTGTCTGACAGTGTCCTTAAAGTTTTGGTAGCCTGAAATGATGATGTGTAACCATTCCCTACATCATTGGGTGATTCTTGTTTCTTTGACTTATTTACTGCTCCAAATTGTCATGCATAATTGGAGATAACCAGAGTTTGCCTGTGATTGTGTGACTTGAATGTGGATTTATGGCAATGCATTTCTATTAGTGCTATACTAATATTGGATCTTTTATTTTGCAGTTGCTATTGTGAAATGAAAGTATGTTTTGTGGATTGGAGCTGTTAAAGCTAAGATTCTTTCAGATTATATCGTCTCCATTTTGTCATTCACAGTAGTGATCATGAATCATTTAACTGTTGAAACTGAAGATGTTTTTGTCAGTGTACTTGAGCTTGCTGCGAATAATGATCTTGATGGCTTCAAAAGATGGGTTGAATGCAACCCGTCTAGCATTGATGAAGCTGGATTGTGGTATGGGCGCCATAAGGGCTCAAAGCAAATGGTTCTTGAGGAAAGGACACCATTGATGGTTGCTGCTACATATGGTAGTATCAATGTTTTGGAATATATTCTATCTTTGCCTGAAGTAAATGTGAATCGGTCGGGTGGTCTTGATAAGAGCACTGCTCTTCACTGTGCTGCATCTGGCGGATCTGTAAAGGCAATTGATGTTGTGAAAATGCTTTTAGTTGCAGGTGCTGATCCAAATTTGACAGACGACAAGGGTCATCGTCCTGTTGATGCTATTGTTGTCTGTCCAAAATTTCAAGAACAGAGATTATCCCTGGTAAAGCTTCTATCTAACGATGCTTCACTTGATGAGCTCAATGTCAGGGTGCCTACAGCTAATTCAAATTCAAATTCAAATTCAAATTCACCACCTCTTTCTCCATCCCCTGGAAATGGATCACCATCGTCTCATTCTGATTCAACTTCTTCTCCAAAGATTGGTGATCTTCCTGGGCCGTCTGCATCAGAGAAGAAAGAGTACCCTGTTGATCCCTCCTTGCCTGACATCAAGAACAGCATCTATTCAACAGATGAGTTCAGAATGTTTTCATTCAAGGTTCGACCGTGCTCTCGTGCCTATTCACATGATTGGACAGAGTGTCCGTTTGTTCATCCTGGTGAAAATGCTCGAAGGAGGGACCCTAGGAAATACCATTACAGCTGTGTTCCTTGCCCTGATTTTCGCAAGGCGGCTTGTCGAAGGGGGGACATGTGTGAATATGCTCATGGTGTTTTTGAGTGCTGGCTCCACCCGGCACAGTATAGAACCCGGCTATGTAAAGATGGTACATGTTGCAATAGAAGAGTTTGCTTCTTTGCTCACACTCAGGAGGAACTGCGTCCTTTGTATGTCTCAACTGGTTCGGCTGTTCCATCGCCTCGTTCTGGCTCCTCTAGTGCTAATGCTATGGATTTTGCTGCCATGAACTTCTTACAAGGTTCACCTTCATCAGTTTCCGTGATGTCCCCATGTCCATACACCCCACCCATATCTCCTGCTGCCAATGGTATTTCAAACGTGGGTTGGGTTCAACCTAATGTCCCGACCTTGCATCTCCCTGGAAGCAACCTTCAATCCAGTCGCTTGAGATCGTCTCTGAATGCCAGAGATATCCACTCTGGGGACTTGAGCATGTTGTCAGACATTGATGCGCAACAACAGCAGCTCCGTGATGAAATATCTCGCCTATCTCAACAGAATATCAACTCTAGTTCTTTGAATCGTGGTGCTCGTTCTAAAACCCTGACACCCTCTAATCTTGAAGATCTATTTGCTGTAGAGGGCTTATCCCCTAGATACTCTGATCAACCATTAGCTTCTAATGTTTTTGCCCCTCCCCGTAAACCTGCAGCTCTGAATCAGTTTCAGCAGCAACAGCAGCAGCAGCAGCAGCAGCAGAGCATGTTATCTCCAATCAGTTCTAACTTTTCACCAAAAACTGTTGATCACCCTTTATTGCAGGCATCTTTTGGAGTTTCATCATCAGGGAGAATGTCTCCCCGGAACATGGATCCTCTCTCACCTATGAATTCCAGGGTTTCAATGCTTGCCCAGCGTGAGCAGCAGCCACATCAGTTTCAACAGTTCCGGAGTCTTAGCTCACGCGAACTTGGCTCTAGCTCCACTGCAGTAATTGGCTCTCCCACAGACATTTGGACAAACTGGGCTGGTTCCTCCATGGGGAAGCCTGACTGGGCTATGGGCACAGACCTTGCTAGACTTAAGAGATCATCATCATTTGAGCTTGGAAATGAGGAGCCTGATTTGTCGTGGGTTCAATCACTTGTCAGAGAATCTCCGCAAGAGATGAAGGAAAAGTCTGCACAGTATGTCAGTGGTGTTGCAAGTGGTACTTCTGGTCCAGCAGAGGGGTCAAATTTGAATCCCCAGGCTGATCAAATTGATCCAATTGCTTTGGATGCAATGCTTAATCAAATGCAGCTCGATCGTCTCATCTCTCAGTAAGATAAAAATATCGCATCTTTACCGGTCTGAAAATCACAAGGTTTTGGTAAATACTTCAACATTACAATTTTGAATTTCTGTTGGTGGCTTTGAAAGATGGTAATTGCATCAGGAGCCAAGAGGAAAAGCTTCAGATTTCTGGAGGGAAACTATTTTTCTTTATTCAAAGTTCTCTTTTCAAGATGATGTTAGAAGGATAAGAAAATCACTGGGTTTAGTTAAAAATTAAAGCCCAGTTTAGGTTATTACTCTCCCAATAACCATTATGGTTGGATTTTAGGGTCTATAAGTCATTTTTTTGTTTGTCTTTATTGGTTACCATAATGTTTCTTTGCAGTGGAAGCAACTGATACCTGCATGGAAAAATCAATATGGATATAGGGTTGTTACTTTCAGAAGCTGATATAGTATGTTCATTGGTTGTTTACATCCATATTCTTTATTAGTGGGTAAAGAAGAAGACATGCCCTTGATGCAGATTTAGTTTATGTGAAACTCCAAATGTGTTGTAGCTTCAATAATCATTAGTGCTTAGAATAGAAGAAGATGAAAGGACTACCTTATAGTTTTACTGATGTAAAGCATGAAAAACTTTTTACTCTTATTGGTGTTTGTGGCTCTTTATTCCATGCATGTATCCTTTTTCCCTTTTTTAAGTGCTACAAGCATTTCATTTCTTAGTGTTTTCCAATGTCATGGTGGTATTACTATATCATAATATTGGTATTGGTGCTGATTAGAGAATTTGTTGAGTCATGGGAACCTCATCTATAGTGGATTCCAAATCCCAATATCCAAAAGCTAGATGTGAGTTTGTGGGGATGTGGACATGGGAATATGGATGGAAAAAAGGTCATCTAATCTATCTATGGATTCTACCAATCCTGTTGTAGATCAGATGCTGGCCAAAATTTTTTAATAATTATGTGTGTGAATTATGAATCTTGCTTTCTAAGAGATGATGATGATGGTGGTGGTATTGATGATAATGAAGTTTTTTTTTGCTCAACCCAAAAAAGAAAAAGGATGATAATGAGGGTTTATGGCAAATGAATAGTACTCAGCATTCATTTGATCAAAAGATATAGAGAAATATTTTACATTGCATGTGGATGGATATCAATCAATATTCTATAAAAGATTTGATGCCTTTTGATTTTGGAAAATGATTTCAATGGGGATAAATTCCTCCCTTACTTTTCTTCATTTTTTTTTTTGGGTTTTCTGGAATGCATCTAATTCACCCCATCTTGATCAGTTAAATTTTATTCCTAATGTTGGAAGAATTTTTTCCAAAGGAAGGAAGTTGGTAAACTTGGTAAATCTGCAGTTATCTTTAGCTTCTTATTCTTCAGCTGCATTTCATAAAATATGATGAAGTGGAGATGGCACAATACCCAAAGTGCCATGATTCTCACAGTGAAAGTGTAACTCATTTTGACACACTTCCTCTTTTAAGATGGTATAATTATTGGTGACATTAGTAGTTCAAGAATTTGTTTTTAAGCTTGAGATTTTTTTTTTTTTGTTTTTGCAACATGCCATTGAGGGAACTATGAAATAATAGTAAAATTCTCTTTTACCTAGAAAAAGGAATAATTTTACTTTTTTTCAAGAAACAGTATGGCCATTTTCCAAACTAAAATAATAATCTATGAGAAGGAAATTGAAAATTGAAGAAAGTGGTTAAAAAGGGGTTAGAAAATGTAGTGTCACTGTCAAATCAATCAACCGTGTTATCTTTCGGTGCCTATTTAAGGGAGGGGAAACTTTGTCCTTTGTCCTTTTATGGTTTTTCAAACTAGATTTCTTCAAGAAAAAGTACTCAAACAGTAAACTGAAGAAGAAAATTGACCACAAAAAAAAAAAAAAAAAAACAATATTAAGAAAGATTAAAATTGAAGAATGAAACAAAGACAGTGACAACAATGACTTTTGTCCAAATAAGCACTATATTTATTAAACCAAATGACCATGTCAACTTTGAAGTGTACCAACACAAACAATGAATTATATAATATGAGTTTAACGTCCCATCATCCCCTAACCCTTTGTCTTGTCCCTCTTAATCCAAAGAGACAAAAAATTTAAAAAAAAAAGAAAAAGAAAGTAGCCATAATATATACTATTTGACTGCAACAGATACAGAGGCTAATAATTTTGGCTTATCAGAAGAATGTTCTTTTGCATGTTTGTTAGGCAAATGCAAGTTATTTAGGCAAAGTAGAGGGCTTTTGATTCCTCCAAAATCATTTTTGGAAAAAGATGTTTGATGCCTAATATTGGCAAGAAAATGGAAACATCTATCAAACTCTGTTCTCTTGGTTTTTGGTTTTCTAATGGCAAAAAGTCATTATACAATTTACATAATGTATATTTTCTTAATGTTAAAGGGACCCTTTTACATTTCTTGCATTATCATTCCAAGAATCTCCTCATAATAAAGATTTGAAAAAATGTGCATGGCACAACATTTTGCCATTTTGAGGAAGAAAGCTTGGATTATGAATATGAGATTTTGATGCACAAACCATACCTTATTTCATGTCATGTTACACCCACTATTGAAAGGTGTATTCAATTCCAAAGAAAACAGCTCCTTATTCTACTTTTCAAGCACTACAAAAATTTTATTTTATTTTTCCTTTTTTAAACATTTTGGTGATGCAAAGATGTAGGATGATGTCTGAAGAGATTAGGATGGGGGGTAGGGTAGAAAAATATAGATGTGGTGGTTAGGTTAGCACCATGACCAAACTGATCATCATCATTGGTTATATTCTATTTCTGTGTATGGTTTTGGTGGCTTAAGACACCAAATTATGGAAATAGCCATTACCAGCAAATTAAAATATTAGTGCCAAATGCCCACCCTAAAAGATTTGTTAAGGCTTAAATGACACACCTAATAGTGTTTTTCTTTTTTTTTTTTTTGACATACCTAATAGTTTTTTTTTTTTTCAAAATTTTAACATGATGTTTCCTCATAAAATCATTGTTTTTTGATGATAAATGTGTTCAAAACTAAGATAAAGTAAACTTACATGAGATAATAAGGAAATGGTTTGATGGGATTTGTTTAGTGGTCTTATCTTATTTAATTTATGCTACACATTTATTACTATTTTATTTTTGAATTATTTAATGTTGCAGGCTAGAATTAGAATATACGGTTGGCAACTTATATTTTTTTCCTTTCATATATAAATTTCCCGTATTAAATATTTATGAGGTGTTATGTGTAAAGGATAAATAATTTTTAGATGAGCTTTCTTGGTTTGTTTTAATATATGGAATGGAATCATAAATTTCTTGCTACGCCATGCATGGAGAAAAAAAATCTAATGCAAAAAAGCACAACGTACATTATTTACTCATTTTAAATATCAATTCATCACATTTTGGTAGAAGAAGAAAAAAAATAGTCTTGCAATAAGAAATCATCCTCGGAGGTAGCTCCAAGGTCCTGTTCTTGTTCCAATCCTGCATATGTAAATGTTAACCTTCAAAAAGAGTTCCAAACAAAGCAGCAGCAACTTTGTGAAAGTTAAAAAGGAAATTTTTTCTTTCTTCAATTTTGTCAAAAGTTAAGATTGATCACGACAGCGAAGTGTAATTCATATAGCCGACTCAACTAATGGTAGGAGAAATGAAGTATAATTTATATAGCAAACTCAACTAATAGTAGGAGAAATGAAATGTAATTCATATAACAAACTCAACTAATAGTAGGAGAAATGAAATGTAATTCATATAGCGAACTCAACTAACGGTAGGAAAAATGAAGTGTAATTCATATAGCGAACTCAACTAAGAGACTAATTGTCGGAGAAATGAAGTGTAATTCATATAACGAACTCGACTAAGAGAAGGAGAAATGGAGTTAATCTTTGGTTTCTAGAAAAATGATGAATGCAAAAGTACCTCCAAAATCCGGCCAATGCCCGCAAACTCATGAAGATGGATAGTGCAATCCATATGCCCACGAAACCATAACTTGAAGATAGCAAAATCAAGAGAATGATGCTCACTGCTGCAACAACAATCTGCAGGGGAAAATTTTATGAAATGGGCTCATTTTCTTTTTGTGTTGTCACATGCAGATTACTTTCTTTTCAACTCCTAAGTCCTAAGGTATATAAGAGACAGAAATGCACAAAACTTCAGAAAAGTCTAAATGCCTCTTTCCATTGTCACAAATGAATGTTGATTTACACACACATTGATTATCAATTTATCATTGCAAGGAAAAGTTGCAGGACTATAAAAACTTGCCATGGAGTAGGCAGAATAAGCGAAGTCAGATGCTCCGTAGTTTATTCCATCAAAGACAAAGGCCAGAGAGTTGATTGGCTGGGTCACTACAACAAACTGTATATACTCAGCTATTAGTATTCATTCATGGCAAAAGAAGCAAAAACAGGAAAGCAAATACTTCCAAATGAGCCAAATTACCGGGATTCCTAAACTTAAAAGGCGCAGAACATCTGCATCTTTTGTGAAAAGTCCTGATGCGTATTGTAGGATGATAGTGACTATGACCGAAAGAACGAGCCCAAGCACCAAACCCAACTGCATAATTGAAGATCTCGATCAATGCAATAAAGAAACATGGAAAAAAATAATGAAAGGAACTATGATTGAACTTCTCAAACAGATGTAAAAACCTGCAGCACACGAGAGGCAGTGGTGGTGGCTCTATCATTATCTTTCTTTGCAAATGCACTGGCAAGAATGGCCTGAAAAGAAATTTGAACAAAGCTGCCTATTTATCACCAAAAGCAAATCAATCCATACTTGGTTTTAAATGAGTTCAAGAACTTGTGGTAGTTCTACTAATCCAGAGTTAAACTTCAGCTCGATTTCTCTTTGTGTAGATTAGGCATAAAATTAATGAATTTATTTCTTTAGATTTTACACACTTGATTTCAATTCAGACAATCTGATGTCATTACGAGACATCAAAATATCATGAAAGTTTCCAAGTTGATCAAGCACCTTAACTACTTGCAAGGCAACAAGCATCAGAATTAATACTTCCTGCTCAAAAAGTCTACATTATTTGAAGTCCAAACCACTTTTAACTATTTTATAAGAACAGAAAATAATTAGTGATTATTGGTTAAAGATGATCCTTACTTGTCCAGAGACAGCCAATCCGTCCGCAAGCAATGAGGCTGCAAGCCAAACCTGCAAGCAGACTTGAAAAGCAGCCATGGACGTTGTACCGAGTCTTGCAGCCAGTGAAGCTGCTAAGGTTACACAGAAGGTTGCTGCTATGACTCTCATTAATAGCAGAAATCCTGATTCCAAGAGTGAGTACAAGTTACACTTTTCATATGAACATTAAAGTGAATCATGGGCAAATGAGAGGAAGTAAGCACAGATGGTAGCTCAGCCAAGAAGAGAGAAAATATGGGGTAGCAAGCTTGTTTGACAATGGTTTTGTAAGAAAAGTAAGATATCCAAAGTTCAAAACTACAAATGCTGTAAAAGATAAAGAATCAAGCTTCAACAGCATCTGAACAATTTGAAACTTGAAATGGTTGAGAAAAGAAACTTTCAGAACTACACAGATTAGAGCTAAAAAGGAGTCACTTATCATCCAAGTTGTTCATGCAGAAACTTCAGTTCTCAATGCTTTTCATGAATTCCACAATAGAATTACTCAAATGCCTGGACCATGGACAGAATACATTTTCAACTTCAGAATTAGAGATTACTCACCATTTTTCAGAAAGCGACCAAATTGCAGATCTCTGATACTTGGGGGCAAAAGATCGACTTTTCCCATTAATCTCCACATAAGTATCAGGGAAATTAAGTACCTGCAAATGTTAGAAACCGAGTTATAGATGAAACTAAAATGGCCTAATGACACAAGAATCAGACTTTAGGCAGATCAACTTCAGAATAGAATACAATCTGTTCAAGGTAAATCTTACTGAGACATAACGTGGGCAATGGCTGCACCAGTAACACCAAAACCAAACAGGAAAATAAATATTGGGTCTAGAATTACGTTTGCTACATCTCCAATCACTGCATTACAACAAAGTCAATAAGAAATGTTATCCTGAAGATATAAAATAACACTTTTAACGTACTAGACTACACTGAGAAATGTTTGCCATAAAAGATTAGTGAATGTATAAACTAGTCTGATTCTTTTGTCCGCTAGTACTCAAAATGCAACAGGAACATCAACCTTCAAGAAAGAAGTCCCCAAGAAAGTTAAATGAAATCTTGCTTACTTGTTGCATAGAGAGGGGTTTTTGTATCCTTAAACCCGCGAAAGATCCCTTGCATGGCCAAGGAAAGGAGGACAGCAGGAGCACCAAGTGACCTCACTGTCAAATACTTTTCGGCTGGTTTCAGCATAGGTGAATCCTACAAGGAGGAAAAGAAAAGTTCAAATAGCTGCTGCCTGCAAAGAAACATTCGAATGACATGAAAAACTCAACGTCTGATAGTATGAACAAGGTTTCACTTACGGATTTTATTCCCATGTAATTCAACAAGAGTTTTGCAGCAAAAATAAGGAAAATAGCTTGGACTATACCAAGCAGTCCACCTATTATTAGAGCCGATGAAGCAGAAGAGTTATGCCTGTCATTAGCCACTTTCTCATGGGTACTGCTCAATGGCAGTGACTTATTTCCTGACTCTGGTTCAAAGTACAAAACATCAGAAAGCCCTGCAGCACAAGCAGTAAAATTGTTTATGTGTTCAACAACAATAATCAAGATGTAACAAATGAATTTTCTACAAGAATTGATGAAAGCTGTGCTCTTTTTTCATGAAATAAATAATAAAGAGAAAATGAGTTCTTCCTCACCAGCTTTTGGTATCAACTCTTCCTTTTCATTGTTTTCAGCAAAACCATTGTCTATTGTTTCAATTTCTTGTGCATAACCCCTCGAATTTCTAGTGGCCTCTTCCTCAGCAACAAAAGAAGTTGTCACGCTAACCAGTGGGAATATTGCAATTTTCGATGCTTGGTTGAATACAGCAATAGCAACACCAACAGCGGCAAGCTCCACAGGACCTACATGCAAAAGATGAAGGAGAAAATAGCTTACACATATTTTACATGCCTCCATTAAGTAAAAAGCACAAAAGAATTGAGTTTGACAGAATAAACATTCAAGAGTGACAATGGATTTGAACAAAATTAATGGACGAAATAATCAAAAAAAAAAAAAAATCCCTTTCCAGCTGCATTCATTCTAGAACAGTTAAAAGAAAGTAAACCCTTTTGATGCATTCAGTTAAGTTTTCCATCAAACATTGTCATAGAATGTAATATTTAAAGACATGACAAAAGTTTGGATAAAATGGGCAGAAGAACACTAGCATATGAAGTATGCCAGTAAATCTTCAATTTGGTTTCCTTACAGCAGGTGAATGTTGAAACCCAAACCAATGCTTTTTGGTATTTCCACTAATGTTCACATCAATTGAAAGTTTTAATTAAAAGAAATATTGATTTCTGTGTAATGAAGCCTTGTCAAAATGACATTCTAAAGCCTCTAATAGGATTTAATTAGCTTTAAAGCATCTGATTTTCATGCATTTTCCTAAGCAGTTACTGATGAAACTGCAAGTATATATGTTTGCCCACTCCATACAAAGCAGGAAAAAGTAAGTTACAATTCCAATTATGATCCAATGTCAGAATGAAAATGCTCATGAGATCAGCCAAAAGAAAAGTATCAATGAGCAAAGAAAGCATACGACGAAAGAGGGAACAAACCTATATGACCAATGAAAGCTGTATCAATCAAAGATGCAATAGGGTCAGCAGCTAAGGCCATTGCTGCAGGTATTGCAATCTGTGCTATTTCCACACCTAACTCATCCTTCTTGAAAACATTCCTGCAAGAAACACGTCAAGACTTTGAATTATGTTAATGCTCTAAGAAGCAAAAGAGAGAATTGTGAGAACAATCTACTTCATATGAGTTTTCTCTAAATTTATCCTGAGAAACAGCAGACCTGATTTTCCCTTCCCCCCACCACCACCCTCGAACACTCCAAAAAAACTGGAAAAAAACCCGGCATTTTAGACAACTGAAGAGAACAACAAAAACCACCTTAAGATCAACAAAGTACCTTATGTTCTTGAACAAACCCCATACATGATTCTTGTCCATATTCCTGTGCAAATACGAGACATCGTCATAGTCTGTCATTTCTGAGTAAAGGGCCTTCAAGCTCTCAAGTTTACGGCACCAACTTCAACAAATGACAAGTTACAGCATCAATTTTGGCAAATGAGCAGCTAGAAAACTCGAACGATCAATAAAGAATCTAACTTTAACAAGAAAACTCAACAGGGATCCAACCACATAACAATATGTAGCCAAAGAACCGAACGAATACAACTCTTCCTAATGGACGTAAAGGAAATTGACAAGAATCTTGATTCTTGAATCTGCAAATTGTTTAAAACTAGCTAGGAATCCCCAGAATAGACACGCGCTGGAATAAAATGTTTAAATTTATTGGGAATGAGTCACTGTACATTTGAGTCAAATTAGCATATGAACCTTCCTCAGTAACGACAGACCCAGAATAAAGTTTTTTTCGCTTTTTACGGGGCACAAGCACAACCGGTCGTATCTACATGTAGCTGGGAAGGGAAGGTTCCACTGTCCAATCTCCAAAGAAAAAAACAAGAAAGCCCTTGCGGAAGAACCCTCTACAAGACTCTGCATGACCCTAATATCTGACGATCAAACAACATACCAATGGTAGTGCAGCAGTATATATTATAGGCTAAGTGCACACATTCGGACAGGAAAAATCATCCCTCTGATGATTCTTTAGGACCAGGGTCCCAAGATTCTTTATTGAGTCCTTTTTAAGACGGTTAAAATTGTGCATGCAATTATTTACGTTAGATAACTTTTAAAAGAAAAAAAGAGTTTCATCATTCATGTTGGACAGATGACAAGCAACCCTTTTCCAGGTTAATGGGCATCTTCAGGATTAAAAAGTTGCATGATAACATATTTAAACTTATCATCTCATTCTCAAGATGATCATTAAACTTGCATTCTTTGTTGCTTTATTACAATTATGAATAAACTTATCAGTATCAATGATCATCATATGATATTAAGCATCCAATATTTTTCGTAATTCGTGCCTAACACGACCAATCTGTTTTAACTAAATTGAATATATATCAATTGTCTAACTTAAATCTGGACATTTTGTTTTTAATCTTCTGAAGTAATCTGAGCAAGTTAAAAAATTTGATAAAAGCTATGATAACGTTTCTAAACTCAAAACTATCTTTCAACTTGTAAAAGAAAAATTGTCAAAGGGGTCAATTTCAACCCCAAAACCTTGCCTGGAATCTTTACAAGCCAATTTAGAAATTTTCATTCAACTAACAAGCAACAGAAAATTAATCATGAAAGAACGTTTGTTTTCATCCAGATATTCAAAACAAGAAACATTGAGAGGACAATATGGGTTTATATTTATCTGGGCTATTGTTCGTGTGTCATTCTCAAGAAATAAGGATACTAAACTTTGGGGTTTTGTTTTTTTTTTCTCCCATGAGTGGACTCCAAAAAATTCATGCTTTAATCATTTGATGATGAAATGTGATCACTTTCGATATAAGAGATTTTTGAACATTAATATGCAATTAATCTTAACCACATAAAAAGATATTTGATGGGAATATGACTTTAGTCTATTTTTGAGGCATTCATTTCCTTTCTTTTAAGCTACCAAAGTATTTTAGACCAGTGGTTAATAAAGTTGGTTAAATCTCTTGCAAAAGTGGACAAGTTCTTGGATTGAAAACGTGAGGTGAATTATGCACTGATGCTCTCCTCAAGCAGAGAATGTCAAAAGCGAAACTTGTTCCATCTCCATCTGTAAGGCGAGAGTCGAATGCAGTTATTCCAAGTTATCCAAGTGCACTAAAACCATCAAAGTTTTCTTAAAAAAATTTCACTTTATTAAGAATGAAGAAGACGAGGACACTGTCCTCCTGGGAATAGAATCACGCAACAGAAGAAAAATGATAACGCACTTTTCTCAGATTTCAGAACCATTTCCTGCAATCACTATTTTAGCTTACAGAATTGTTTGTGGACAAAGACCATATAATTAAATATGTTAGAACAAGACATACCAGAGACATTTGTGATACTGTGAATTAGATCTCCATTTCTAATTAAGTTCATGTACACGAGGAAGACGAATCAGTTACTTCTCAAAAGTTCAACAACAAAATAATTACAAAAAATTTCGTCAAGATGTCCTCAAACAATAATCAGCTAAGATGCTTCAGACCAATTTTGTCCTGTATATTTGAATAAACTTCTTTGAATGCACAGTCGGGAAAAAAATGCTCGATGCAACCAAGTTTTACTGCTACATCCGGGGAGCCAAAAAGATTAGATTCTCTATCCTAGAAGTGATCAGATGCGAGGAGACATTGCAGGCATTGCACTTCTGTACCCAGGTCCCAGCCTACTACTGTTTGGCAGTGAACAACTTGGAATCATCAAATCAGTCCCTGTGTGCAAATCTACATTGCCGATGTCATGCCAAACTATCTGCAGTGCATTACCAATAGTCACCACAGGAGCAGTTCCCATCCGCAAAATGATGAAACCGTTTATTATCTCTCACAATGATTAATCTTCCACTGCACTTTGACATAAACTTAATAGCAGTGTGGCAATCACCACAAACACGCAAGTTCTTCATTACTATAATTGGCCTTTCAGGAGGAAAGGTTATTAGTGCAAATGCAATGGCTATTCTTTCACTGTGATACCTAATTGCCTCACTTTTCTCTTCATTGCCAACTTCTCGTAACACATGACTAGTGTCCATAACGTAGCCAGCTTGCTCCATTTCATTCTCTAATTCCTCGAGTTTTTTGTAGATCTCCTTACATCTTAAATGACCCCTTTCCCCTGCAGCAAATGTATGAACTCTGTTTCCTTCTTCAACCCAACTTAAACCAGTTTCCTTCTTGATTCCCAGATCCCTTAACTTCTTTCTGGCTTTTGCTGCCTCCTCATACCGACCAGCAGCTGCATAAGCATTTGATAACAGAACGTGAAAGCCCGAGCTTACTGAACCCAGCTCAAGGATCCTATCAGCTGCATATGCCGCCAACTCGGTTTTCCCATGAATTCGACACCCAGTCAACAGAGCTCCCCATACTGATTCTGTTCGCTGAACTGGCATTTCCTCAATAATTTTCATAGCCTCCTGCAGTTTTCCAGCTCGACCAAGCAAGTCCACCATGGAAGCATAATGCTGATTCCCAGGCTCAATACCAAACTTTTTCATCAACCCAAAATAATACTTTCCTTCATTAACTAGACCCGCGTGGCTACAAGCATAAAGCACGCACAAAAATGTAATAAAATTTGGCTTCATTCCAAAACTCTTCAATCTCTCAAACAACTCAAATACCTTCTTCGTATGCCCATGTTGAGCGCAAGCAATCAACATGGAGTTCCACATTCCTAAATTCCTAACAATCACCTCATCAAAGACTCGATAAGCATTCTCCACAACACCACACTTTGAGTACAAAGAAATCAAAGAACTTCCCACAAAGCTTGATAAATTAAAATCCAGCTTGACACACAGGCTATGCATTTGTCTCCCTAACTCAAGCAACGTAGAATTCCCACATACACGAATCACACTTGAAAATGTGAAATCATTAACATCCAAACCTTGCTCCAAAGCCATCTTAAAAAGACACAAAGCCTCATTATCCTCCCCCCTTTTGAGCATACCCATAAATCATCCCACTCCAAGACACGACATTTCTCTCCGGCATTTCATCGAACAAACTCCTAGCACATCCTAATTTCCCGCATTTTGCATACATGTCCACTAAAGAACTCCCCACAAACACATTCAAATTCAACCCATTTTTCACAGAAAGACAATGCATTGACATCCCAACATCATGCCTACTCATAAACGCACAAGCCTTGATAGCACAAGGCAAAATATGGTCATCTACAGTCACCCCATCACAAAACATACCACGAAAATAAGAAACGGCCAAAAAAGGGAGTTCATTTTGAGCAAACGTAGAGATTATAGAACTCCAAGTGGTAGAGGATTTAAAAGGGGCTTCGTGAAATACATTTTGGGAGTCAAACGGACGTTGAAGCTTGGAATACAAGTTGATGAGGTGATGGGATACTAAAGGGATTATTTGAATTCCCGACTTGATGATGTGGGAATGCAATGCTTGACCTTTGAGAAGGGATCCTGATCGAGTGAATGAGAGCAAGAGATTGCATATTATTCTGTAATTCTCCTGAAAACTGAGCTGGCTTAAAGGGTGTTTTGCAGGGTTTTCAGGAAGGATGCGAATATGTGAAGAATGGTGGGAGTATTGTTGGGGTTCTTGAAGAAGAGGCAAAACCATCCAAGATTGTTGAAGCTGAAGTTGTTGTTGTTGGGGTTCGCTGAAAAGCAACCGCAGTTCGTTGGTACGGACAAGGCGGATGGAGGGAATTTTGCATTTTGGTTTGGTTCCGATAGTACAGTGCATTCATGCTCATGTACGCATTTTGTTGGGCTCTTTGGGCTGGATTCTGTGCATTGTATATGGACTGGAACCCGAGTGGACTTCCTTAAATCTATGCTCCTATTTGATTTAGGCTATTTTTATCTGGGCTACACTTGGGCCCAACTTTGGATTTGTTCACCCATAAGCGGCCTTCATTAACATAAACACGAAGGCGCTGTGTGTCTCGACTCTCGAGTGTTCCAGCAATGGAAGAAGAAGGAATTCAACAAGAACAGCTATGGAGGTCAAATTCCTTTACTTCATCCGCTGAAACAAATTCAATGCTATTCGCAACACTGGGCCGTGTTATGCACACGCTGCTAAGTTCTCGGCCTAAGAAGCTTCAAGGGGCCATCTCTCGTCTGCAGTCTCCGCCCAAAATTGCTCCTCTTAGCGGTACATTTACAAGTTTTTTAGGTTTTTAGGTTTTTTTTTCGAGTGATATTGTTCTAAATTTTTTGTGTTATTTCTTTTTTTTTTTTGGCTTTTTTTGTGTTGTTCTCAGTTTCTTTGGAACAGTCATTGTGGTTTCTTCACAAGTATGTTGGGGAGGCTGCAGAAAAGGAGGAAACTTTGGACGAAGTTCTTGTTCCCATGATTGAGCATGTCGGTTTGTGAATTCTTATTTTCTTTTATTTTTGGGAATGATTGGAACGGGATTGGTTTTCATACATTGAATTTAATGAAAGTTGGTAGCTTTTCTTGTTTACATTAATCTAATTCAAGAGTATATTCTACGAAATAATTGAGCTTTTCTTTTATTTTTTATCTTTAATTTGCATGGGAGTTTGTCTTTTTATATTCTTCTAGTTGCTTGCTGATATGCCTTTGACATCAATTTTATAGTTGTATTGTATTATTTTCCTTTTAATTTCTTGTGTAATGTGGACTTTTTTGCTTCAGTCACTGAAATTTAGGGACTCAAAGCAGAGCAATCAGTCAATGATACTGCTGAATTGGCTTTTTGAAGATGAAATTCTTTTTCAAGCTCTTGCAAGAAATTTTGCAGAGATTATAGGGAGAAAGAACGATCATTATATTGCATTGGGTTGGTGTACTCTTGCTCGTGGCCTTGTAGAGTATGAGATTGGTATGAGCAAGCTGATAACAGATGGTAAGATGATTGTTTCTGTATTGATTTATTACAAGAGTCATATTTAACTGTTACCTCTCTGTTGCATTGTTTACTGGAGCTATTTTAGTTTCATGCTTAATGTCTTTAGTAACTATTTTGAGCTTTATGCATTTCCCTTGGTGATGACATTGGTGACCCAATTAAGCTTGCCTTCGGAAAAAATAATAGTGAGGGTGTAAATCTTAGCTGGCTGATGTCTGTGGCTGTCCCACTTCTGATGATTAGTAGGATAAAAAAACAAATCTTAGCTGGCTGATGTCTGTGGCTGTCCCGCTTCTGATGATTAGTAGGATTAAAAAACAACAGTCTGACTGACGACTTGATGCCATTGTAATACTGTTTTATCTTTAGTTAGATTTTAACATTGTATGATGGCAGAACACAAAGAACCACTAAAAGCTTAGAAAGAAAATAGGAAACTAATATAGCTTGTTAGTAGGTGATTTTCTTATGGGAAAGCTGCTTGAATACATATATACGAAAGCCTGAGTTTTGGATACAATGGCAATGATTCGGTAATATCATCTTAGGGGAGGATCCAACAAGTTAGCCAAATAATACAAACCTCCAAGTTTAAGCATCTAACTGAGATCATACACAAACAAGTTACGCAAACCAATGGTTGGGTATAAAATATGAATCATGGAGACTCGTATCTTTGAGCTAGATGCTGCTTTCATGCTTGGCTGTGTATAGAGATTTTCTTACCTTGGTTTTTGCCTTCTACTGTTGGAATTGGTTAAGTCTGATAATATTTTCTAATGCAGGAATAAGGGGGAAGTATGCCGTACTATTGGAGATTTTGTGTTCGTGTATCGGACATCTTTTAGCCCTTATAAGAGGAGGAAGGTACATGGTTATTTCTTATTTATTATTTATTCCGCCCCCCCCTTCTTTCTAATTGCAATATATATGTATACATCCTTGCCTGCCCCTCAGAAAGGGAAAAATGAAACAAAGGTAAAACAAGAAGTTTCTCTGGCTAAACTTTGATGCTACAAGCTGGATGAAATTTTATTTAGCTAATTGAAATTTTCTTTTCTAGTTTATTTTGATTAAAAACCCTTGATTCTAATGTTTAATTTTTGGTTTAGGTTCATGTTTGATATGTTGATTGTTTTACCAGATTATTCACTAATTGAATGAAGACAACAAAGAAGTGATATGTGATGGATGCATACTATAGTACTCTGGATAGTTTCCATTGTGTTATTTCATTTTTTTATGGTTTAAAACATCCTTTTGTTTTCCTTTTTCTCAGAAGTCTATGTTATCCCGAGCTTGTACTTATAAGTTATATCCTATTAAGTGATTCTATTTTTTTTTATTTTTTATTTTTTATGTATGACTTCGCATATCTCCTGGTAACAAAATTTGATTGTGGTTCAACTAGCATCTGCTCTTTTATTATTATTATTTTAATAGTTTTGAGGTAGTGGTGTTATCACGTTTTGACCTCTTTTTTTTTAAAGGGGGGGGTGGGTTGAAATTATTTGAGGATTCTATTTCTTTGTTCATAATTGCAAATGATATTTGGAATGTGAAACATGTATATCTTAACTTCAGATGCCAGAGTTTTTGCATAGGGCATCATGTTAAATTTGATAGATTTGGTTTAATAAAATATTTGTTTTAATGGTTGGAGCATCTTTCATGGTGTCAGCACTATACCAGGAAGTTATTATGAGTTGCCGAACCGTCGCATTGCAGTGGTTCTGCTTGATTTTCAATTCTTATCCCTTACAGTGGCTTTAACCAAGGAAAATCGGTGGATCGACTTACTCTTATAAACAAGGAGAAGGTTTCATAAATCATTGATTACTCAAGTTCGGCCAGTTTCTTTGTTAGATGCTGCTTCTAGTGCAATAAAGTTGAAAGAGACCAGAAAAGCTTCTGAAGGCTTGAAGGACATGGGAACAAAATTGTTGCTTTGGGATCATATGGACGACCTGATTGTTCTTGTGGGGAGACTGAAAGCTGTATGTTTTTAAATAAATTTTACGGAGAGTAAATCTTTGTTAGATCTTGATCTCTGTTTGGTCTTTTTCTGTATGACTAGATGCTCTACTTGTGATCTCTGCCTGTTCTGTTTACAAGGATACAAAGCATGACCGCAAAATGATGGCATATAAATTATTTTGAGAAGAAAGTGTTGAAGATATCTGGAGATTACCACATGTTTATAATATCATGGTTATTTAGTTTTTGAAGATTGAATATCTGTTTGTATCAAGATATAACAGGACATGTGGGGTTCTTAATCTAGTCATTGATGATTCAGTCTTCAAATAGTTTTTCCCTTTTTTTGGGGTGTGGGGGTGTTTTTATTTTTTGCAAGTGTTTCCTTGAGCAATCTGGACCTGGAACTAAAATCACAGAGGATAGATTAAAAACCTCAATTTCCAAGTTCTAGTATTATGACTTAATTTTATCCACATTATTTACTACTTTGGGACAACTCTTCAGTTAATTTTGTTAATATATTTGTCGGTAAATCCCTTTGATGATCATGTTTTCTGTTTAGTGAAGGAAACAAGAACTTGATATATCTATTTCCTTATATATTAGTTTTCTTCTTTATAGCCGAACCCACATAGTGGGATAAGAGCTTAGTTGTTGTAGCTGTTGTTGTCGTTGTATTGTTTTTCTTCCAATTGTGATGAATAGAATGGTTGGATAAAGACAATTTTGTGCTGGTGAATTTCTATTGAGGCATGTGTTTGAAAAAAAGGAGGAAAAACAATGTACACAACAGAAGGTGTAGTGCCTGTATAGCATACCTTGGTATATGTTACTTGAAAGAGGATAAAAGGAAGCATGGCCATTGGAAAAGGGGTTTCTGGTTGAGGGGTGGCGGAATTGGACGGGAAAAACTACATTGAAATTTTTTATGTTGGGCTTTGTGGTGGTGGTCTATCACTATTTTGAAGTTTTATTTACCCTCAGTTGAAGGTTTACAAACAAGCCAAACCTTAAATTACATGAAAGTAAAATGAACAATGGTTTATGGTGCCATTTTACATTTATTTGCTCAAGTGGTATTTCATGAAATATGTTAGTGATAATGTACTGATCTCATTGATGCTGAAATTTAATCTCATGAGCTTAGCAAAAAAGTAAAATTCTGATGCTACTTGTAGATGATTTAATTGCTGGTGCTAATTTTTTCTAGATGTTAGATATTAGTATATGCGCTTGTATATCTTCCATCACTTATGATGCTGCAAATTTCCTTAAAATAAGAACTACACACCAATAATGTGTAATCTGTCTTGAATTGAACTTTCTGTTGTATTATTTCTTTAGGTTATGTTAATGGGTGACATTTTAAAAAATTCCAAGTCAGTCATTTCGTAGATTGTTTGTGCTATGCAGTGGAGCAGAAAAAGCAGGTCATTGCATTCAAGTGGGTTGGAGACAGTGTTTAAGTGGTTGCAGGGCACTCAAACACAGTATGTTTGCTTTCAAAATGAGGCAGGTGTATAGAAAGTGTGTTACGGATTTCATCAGTTGTGTGTTCTTGTATTTTCTGTTTGTCATTAATCCCCTAATGATGTTGAAGGCAGACATGCAAATGCTGAAGACTGGAATATTGCTACTCTCATCGTGTTGGAAGCACTATGGCATGCTGTCACAGTTGGAAGATTACTACTTTTATCGGCAATACAATGAATTATTGAAAGAGTACTTGTCTGGAATTGAGGTAATAGGTTACCTTTATAACCCTAATATGGAATTGACATAATAGGTTAACATTCTAATCCTAATACATATACATGAGATTTCTCTTCCTCTTCTCATGCATTTTTGTCATTATTTATCTTGTGATGTTGTCATTATGCAGTCTTATGCTGAAAACCATGGTGATGAACCTGCTGCAGAAAAAGATAGTGCAATTGAGACAATAAAGTTTTTCTTGAACTGCCTTTCTCTTCTGTTGGGTCGATTAGATATGATGCAATTTGAAGCTGCATTAGCAGAACATGGACCTATGCTGTCTAAGCTTCTTATATCACTGGTAGCATCTGATACCCATTTGAGAAACTGTAGTTATTATGTTGTTATTTGGACAGGTGAACACTGTTAAGTATTCTGTTTTTGTTGTTATAGTGAGCCGTTGATGGACATAATCTATACTGTAGCTTGAGTTTAAGAAGCAGTCACAATTATAGAAGTGTCATCTCACTGGGTAAAGGAAGTTACTGTAATGCTGCTAAGACAATGGTCAAGCAAAGAGTTAGTTTACATAGCATAAGTTACTTGCATGCATTAGAGGTTGAAATTGGAGATCCAGATTTGGCTTTGGGACCATGCATGAGATACTTGATTATGTTTGATTTGGAGAATTTGAAACAAAGGATGTGATGTTACTAAAATAATGTCAAGGATGTAAAGTATTTATTGTCCTCAGTGTTTTTTTTTGGGTGGTGGGGGAATTAATTATGAGAAGAAAGGATATTTGTGTTGCAAAGCAAAGTTGAAGGAACAGATTGTGGAAATTAAAGTGTTAAATTTCCTTTGTTTTGGTTCAGTTTTGAAAACCATTATTTAGTTTTAAAATGTTAATATATCTCTCCATTTCCCTTGTTTTTCTTCGATCTTCTTTACGTCTATCCATCTACATGCCTGGTTTACTGCTACCCATCTACTTTCTTTTCCTCCCAATTTCATTGAAACAAACATATCACAAAATAGAAGAGTTTTTCAGCTGGTACTATGTGTAAACCTTTACATATCTGGGCTTGAATTTGGTTTAAAGGGTAGACATGGTGAACCCCTAAGTGGATATCTATCTATGAAGTTTGAAACGAACCAGCCATTTTTGGTGGAATGTGCTTTGAGCAATTCTAGACTTTCAGTGGAACTTATATGTTGCATTCTTTGTAGTTTCGCTGTGCTGATGGGGATGTAATTGATAGTGCCATCTGCATCTTCAAAGCTTCCATCTTTAAGACACATCTTATTTCACCTAGAGACTTTAATGGCAGCACTAGAGAACTGGATTCTATGCTGCCAATGCTACTACACCTTCTGGATGAGCGGGATGGTGCAGCCAAAGCTGTTGTAAAGCTTGTGGCAGAATATTTTTCTCTGTAGGCTGAATTTATAACCTGATTCATTTCTTTTGACATTTCAACTCCCTACATTTGGTGCAAACTTCGAGCCTTACTGCCTGTTTTTGATATCCAAGGTGCTCAGACAATCAACGTCTACAAAATGTTTTGAAGGAGCTCATTTCTGGAAACTCTTCACAGAGGATGAATGCTGTTGATGTAATTTCCGATATTATGCACTTATCTTTAGAATCCGGTGGCTCACTTTCACATGAGATGTGGTATGAGGCTATTGTTTATGAATTTTAGCTTTCACATCTTCAGTGTGTAACTCTTTTATTACTTATTTTGAGTACTCAATCTTATCAAATTACAGGAAAGATATAGCAGGTCACCTGTTGCAGTGCCTTGGAGATGAAGAATTGGTCATTCAAAAACGGTCATCTGAAATACTTTCTCTAATTGGTTAGTGTGAAGTATAATTTCTGATTTCAAGCTCAGGTGCATTGTTTATCGGTTCAAATCAAATAATTGGAAGGCTAAGTTTTTTCTTTTTCAAAAATGGTTCTGGTTATTATGGTGATTTTGACTTGTGACACAACTTTCACTGTCAATGGTTATTGAATCTGACGTGTTGCTTGTTGTTTGGTCTATGAAATATCTGCAACCATGCACTTAAGTCCATTGAGGAAGTACACTCAAAGTTCACAGCCTCCGTGCATGTACCATGTACTTATTTTAATTTTCACCTGTATTTGTTCTGGGCTCTTGATCTTCTACAGTACATTTTCTCTATGACTTGAGACAAGATGGGTTATGTTACTATGTCTTAGCAAAACCTCAAAGATTATATCCTAAGTAAGTGAACTACTATAAGTGAACACTTCTCTCTTCCTTCAGTTGCTAACTCGTCTTCGTCATCTTTCCCTCTAACACTTTCTGCCTTCTGTTTTTTATTATGTTGTTGTTCACACCTATCTCTCTTCATTTTTTCCTTTTCTTGTTTTGGATTTGGTATTGAGCAATCATTTCTCTGAGCCATCATTTTCTGTCGTTCTTTATGGTATTGACGGTTCCATTGTTGTGAATTTTTTTGCTACTTGGTGAATACAACAGTATGTTGAAAGTACTATAACTTGTCGGATGTATTGATTAATCTGATCAATGGCTGGACAATTGTTGAAAATACTAAAACCACATTAATGTGCATGCTATGTTCATCTTCAAGCCTTTAGGACCTTGCACCTATGATAACAATGGAGATAAACCATCACACCGAATTACTTAATAACATATTTTTTTGGTCTTCTTCTAAGTCTAGAATTCCATGTTTTAACAGTTCCCTTAATTGAAATGGCTAGTTTTTCCATTTATGAATTTGTAAGTCAAATGGAATGGAATTGGCTTCTTAGATGTCACAAATTTCATAATATGCAAGTGCCTATGATAAAATTACTGGCTCTTTTTTTTTAACCATTTTCTTTACTCTCCTGAGTGTGTATGTGGTGAAAAAGTTCATGCAATCTTCCCTGGATCTTCTTCCTCTTTCTCCTGATTTTGAATAACTTAATGATAGGACTGGTACACCTTTTTTACTTTTATATTAAGCTATATTTAACCTCTAAACAATTTTCTTAAGATTGTGGATTCTGGTCTGCTCCTATTTGGAGTGTTTTGGTTGACTTGATTCAATCTCCCTTGCATCTTTAAAATTCACCTTGAGTATTGTTCTTGTTGCTAACTTCATTGTTTATTATTACAGATTCATCATTAGTTTTGCCTGCATTAGTTCGCCTTATTTGCGTAGCAAATGACAATGCACGGTCCTTGGCAAGTGAGACATTACTTGCAGTTTTGAAAATGCACAAGGACGAACCTGAGGTTTTGTGCTTGCTGCTTGATTGCCTTAGGTATGACAAGAATGCATTTTTTTCCCTATAAATGTTCCATATTCAAACTCCCACTCCCTATCTAGTCTCTTGCAATCCCCAATCGTCTGCATTCTCATGAACATGAAGTATATTTTGGGGCGTACTTTTGGCAAATCAAAATGCTGAAGGGAATTGGCAAAGGGTTTGATTCATTGAGTAAAGGCCTTTTCTGCGCTTCAAGGATTGAGCTGATGCTTGGGAGTTGAAGATTCTGAACTAAGATATGGAGAGAGTTAGAAAATGAGAATCACTGGCAACAAAGTCCGCTCTAGATGAACGAATGCTTATGCATATCAGCTAATCATTTTCTTTTATGCTTCATAGGAAAAGGGACTGGGACAAGGGAAATTTCCTTTACATTTTCTTTTATGCATATCAGCTAATCATATTGTAGTCTGCAGGAGATTAAGAATATGTGGTGAGGAGAAGGGTTAGAGGGGACAAGATGGTGCAGTTCAGAGGAACATTTTAGAGTTTTTCCCACTTCTTACTTTAATGCTCTACAGAAGCTTGCCTATGAGGGCCAATGGATTGATAGAGATATTAATTATATTCACATTCATTTTATTCCAATAAGAGAAACTAAAATTGGGTATATTTTGGGTTAGAAATTCTAAACTTTTGCATAAAGCTTCCAAATTTTCTAAATTTTACCTTTTTTAAGTAATGTTTCTTTTCACAATAGTTTTAACTAATTATTTTTCACAATAAACTCTTTCCTTCAATGGGGACTTCATAGGATTATTTTCGAGGCATTTTTACATGTTTCTAGAATTACATAATTATTGTTACACAGGCATATATGACACTCTCTCTCTCTCTCTCTCTCTCTCTCTCTCTCTCTCTCTCTCTCTCTCTCCCCACACCAAATAAAAAAGGAAGTAAACAAGCTTGAGCCAAATTTCAAGTTTTCAACGATCATGTTTTCCCATTGCTCATGTAATTCTTTAACAATTAATCTTACCTTGTGCAGTAACCTCTGCAGCACTCCAGTTCTCCCAGATGCCATTGAAGATGCAAAAGGTGTTTTTTCTAATTTTTCCTTTTCTCTCTTTTACCTTTTGATTTTGGTTATGTGATATTATTTTGTGATGCAGACAACAAACACTTAAAAAGCAGGGTTAAATCTTTCCACAATCATGTTCAAACTTTAGGCTCATGCATCTATGGGGATAAGAATCCATATTAGGAGCTGGAATAGGTGTCTTTAAGAGTCTGTAGTTGAGTATTTAAATAGGAGATCAGTTTTATGATTTCATTGTAATTTAAAAGGGTATTCAGGTAAGGTAGCTATTTGACACGAAATTTTTTCCCCTGGTTTTAAAATGTTGTTATTTCAGTCTTTGTATTTTAGAATCTTATGTGTTTTGGTAGTTGAGGCAATAAAGGAAACTTACTCTTTAGGAAGATATGGTTGAACTTTAATCAAATACAAAACTATCTATTGTCTGTAAATACGTAGTTCTCTTCAAAGAGAGAAGATAGATATCTCAACTTTAATAAAACTCCAGCAGACATCTTTTTGGTGGATATCCCTTTAGGAGTAATACTTTTTACTGTCATCACTTATTGCTTAGAGTAGAAATTGTGTCTAGACCGAACACGATGGCGAAATGTGATTCATATAGCTAATCCCACATAGTGGGATAAAGGCTTAGTTGTTGTTGTTGTTGCACCTATAGCTTAGATGGGGATCTCTGTTTCTTTCACTGACTCCCCATCTGTCTATCCCGTTGATCTATCCATTTTTTTGGCCTTAGATGGATTACCTTTGATATGGGTAGGTTGTTTTGCAGTTTACATCTTGATGACTTTCAAATCACCTCTCTTTTTGTTGACTTATCTACAATGTGTGAAACACTTGGTGTTATTCAATGTTTAGCTTTCATATTCTGACTTAGTAGTTATGCTGGACTTCCTTTTGCATTTAACTTGAAGGGTCCTGTGTCCTATCAGTCTTGATACATGCTAAAGCAGTTTCTTTTCATTATTATGCATATGCAAATGTTCTAAAGGTTTCACTGTAAAAGCAATATTTAAAATTTCAAGTTGTGATACCTGAATGTTTTTCTTTAAGCAAGTACAATCAATAATGAGATAAAAGTAGGAGATATCTTAGCAAGTGCTGTAATGTGTATTTGCTCATCTCTCTCTCTGAACAAATTTGTTATTGTTCTATCAGGATTGAAACTGGATACTGATAGAGTGCTGAAGCTATTACCAGAGTGGTCAAAAATGGTAAAATTGGTTGTTGATTTCCTTGATGATTTCTGTAATGTACTGTGGTAAATTGTAACCATCACATATCTTAGCCTCAACAGCTATCGTGCATTATGGATGATTAAATATAGGTAACTCATTGAGGATTTCAGTAGTATGAATGTGTAAACAAATATTTCCTGCAGTGTCTAATTTCCATGATTGATTTTTCATGAGTTCGTGGTATTTTTGCACCAAGCATTGATGTCTTCTTGTTTGCATCTTTCAGGTTGAAGATTGGGACAAGATGATCAGTGCATTGTTAGACAAGCTCTTTGCAGAGCCATCAAATGCAGTTATTATTAGGTCTCTTAGTTACATAAGTGAACAATTGGCAGACTTGGCAGATTTAGTCTTTCATCGACTTCTCCTGTATGCAGCAGGGCAGAAAGAGTGAGTAAATTTAATTTCTGATGCTTAAATGTGTAGCCGACCCACTTAGTGGGATAAAGGCTTCACTGTTGTTGTTGTTGTTGTACTTACTTAAATGTGATCCATTGGAACTGTTTCTTGAATGTTGTTACTAATCAGTTGGTTCTGAAAGCTGATGGCTATCTCGAGAAATGTTTTTCACTACTTGCCTTTTGATGTTGTAACACTATATCTATGTTCTTATACTCAGACCTCAATAGATGGAGATTAGGTCATGCTTTTTAATCCCAGTGGGGTTTCTTATCCTGGAAAACTCTCACCTACACTCAATCTTTTAATATTCCCATTTGTTTTCTGGTTGTTAAAGTTAATATAGCTCAAATAAGATGACAAGTGTTAAGTTCTCAACACTTGCATTCAAGTTGGTTGATGGAATTGCTAATGCCTGATTTACATGTTATTAGTGTGGAATGATTTTTCTGCCAGAAGCATTATGGATAATGCTTTACTGACTATTGCTCAGAGAGGGAGGAACGAGGCCCTTGTTTTGTTCTTTTTAGCAATCCAGTAGGCAAAGTTTTATCATACTGAACAGGATCCTGAGCAATTTGAGCTTATTGTTATACTACTGTTTTATACATCTGGTGTCATTATCTCCGAAATCCTTTGAACACTTTCAAGCTGTACGAAGCTCTGAAACTTTATATCTCCCATTTTTTGAAATATCATGTGGACGTTCTTTTTCTGAATAGCCCTATACCTGCATGAGTATGAACTTCAAAATTTTGAATATCTGTCTTGTGTAAATAGAATTCCGTTGCTGAATTTCTAGTCAGGCTGTCTCCAAATGAAGGATCTACCTTGATGAAACTTTTATGCTTCCAGTGTCATCTCCTTGAGAAGGAGCCTTTGTTCTTGACCAATTTCTGATAGACCTATCTATCTAGTGTCTTTATTCAGAGCATTCTCAGGTCTTCTTGTTATCTGGTATGATCCCTCTTGTTTTATTTTCATCGATTTCTATGGTTGGCTGGACTTGTCTATACCAGATGATGTTTTGGTAAGGCATTTCTGTAATCATTTTGAGGATAACTTTACATCATTCAGCTATTAATAGTGCATAATTCCTTCAACCACACATGTTCTTTCATATTCAGTTCTCTGTGTCATATCTTTAGAATGAGAATGCAAGAAGTCTGAAAGCATTTGTAGACCATCAAATGAGCCTGTTTTTTTTTTCCCCGCTTTTGGCTAGTAATTATAATTTTCAGATTGAGCATAATTTCACTTTTTTTATTGTCTCGATTCCTTCATACATTGTGCTCTAGCAGAAACAAACAATAAGTGCCGCCTTTGCTTGAAAGAATGCACTTGTTACAAAGCATTATGATGCTGCTTGCTGAATGTGATGGGAGTCATAATTTATGCAATAGAGTCGTATTGCTTATGCTTCTTGTCTTTATACCAAAATAAAGTGAGCAAGATAATTTTTGATATAATTTCTTAGACACTTCTCCTGTCTTTCTCTTTGTTTCTTTATCTCCCCTTTTTTGGCAGTATCGAGGAGAGTGTTTCCAAGGGGGAGGCTGGGACCTGCCAGATTGTAGATTCTTCGAAGGGGCAGACTTCACTCTTTAGTCACCTTTGTCCTTTGCTAGTAATAAGGCTTCTTCCATTACGAGTTTTTGACAACCTCAGTTCTCCTTTGATGTATGGTAAAGATTTTAAGGAAAATGCCATTCACGGTATGTTTAATCGTTGATTCCTCTCTTCTCTTCATTTAGTATTTATAGTTAATTCAAAAACTATGTTCTTCTTTCTTATGTGCAATTTACCTAAAACTAGTAGTGACGTCTTTCAAAAGTTTCTATTGCATGTCTATGGATATATATTTTTGAAAGTAAGGTCTCTCTCTCTCTCTCTCTCTCTCTCTCTCTCTAAATAATAATGACCTATCTTAAGTACCTCTTTTTGTTTCTTTTTATTTATTTATTTTTTCGTTATCTGCACTTTATAGATTCTTTCACAACTATCTTCATACCTTGTGGTATATATGACATTATTAAAGCATGTAAACTTCCTTCTCAAAAAAGAAAAAAAAGAAAAAAAAAAAATTAAAGCATGTAACTTGAAGTGGAAGGAAATACTGCAAGAACAATCCAAATCAAATTTCTTACTTGTGTTGAAACTGCATCAGAAGAAAGCCTTCTTTTTTATCAACTCAAGGTTTTATTTGTATAAATCTTTTGGCTTCCATAGGATGACTGAAGCATCAATTCTCTCTATCATGTCTGTTCTTCTGGACTCTGGAGTATCCCCAGAATGATTGACTGGTAGAATGCTGAGTGTAGATTTCCGTTTTCCTTGCTCAATTACGTGTCTTCTGTTGGCTTGATTTATTGCTTGTTAACATCTTTGAGTTTTCTTTCCAATTGATCTCATCTCATGACATTTGCATCTTTGTTGTCAAATTGAGAATTTTTAAGAGGTTCTCTTCGATTGACATGGTTGATGTTGCTTTCAACTTGTTAACTTTTCTACCCGTGCAAGATGCTTATTTAGAGTTGCTCAAAGTTTTGCTTAAGAAAGCTAGATACCTTCTGAATTTGTATCCCACCAACTTTAGTGTTCAGAAGTCATTTTATAGCATCTATATTTTGGCTCTCTGCTTTTGGTTTGCATCTGGTGGATGAAGAATCGACCATCTATTTTTTGTGACTTAAATTTGCTTTAATCCTGTTGATGTTTCGAACAACAACAACAACTAAGCCTTTATCCCACTATGTGGTGTCGGCTACATGGATCGTATTTCGCCATCATATTCTATCATTACACATGTTTTCATTTATATTTGAGTATATCATATCCTTTTTAATTGATTCTTTCAAATTCTTTTTAGGTTTCCCCCTTCCCCTGTTGATGCTTCCAGATACTGGAAATTTGAACTTAGATGATACTGAATGCATTGGTGCGCTTCTTGTTAGTAGGTTAGTTTACAAGATTGAACATCGTTGATCTTTGACTGTTTAGATGATATTTTCAAGTTTCTAATTATTATCCTACTCAGGGTACTGAATAAGTCTGAATTTGAAGATGTTCGCAAACTTGCAGCTGAACTCTGTGGGCGCATTCATCCACATGTATGTAAAAGTTCAACTTCTTGTTTAAGATCTTTGGTTGCTTTCTGACATGCACTGCAGAAAAAGATTCATATCCTTTTTCCTCTATTGTCAAGATGTGTATCAATTGTTTTTCAACATCCAACTAGTTTGATTCTGACCAAGGTGATTTTGCAGGTTCTGATTCCTATCATGTCTTCTCAATTAGAATTTGCTGCACAAGCTGAGGACACAGTGAAGATAAAAGCTTGTCTGTTTTCAATTTGCACTTCCCTCTTGGTATGAATGTTATATGTAAATCCACCATTTTCATTATGTCACTTTCTCCTCTTGGTATGCCTGTTATATGTAACCGACCATCTTCATTACATGACTTAGTGGGAAAAAGGCTAAAGTTTTTTATGCACCCACCTCCTCTTTCTCTCCCCCAAAGATTAGCAATTTTCTTAATGAATAATTTGACTATTATAAGTATGATAAGTAAATATAGTAAGATATATAAAGTAAGATTCTTAGCCGACCCCATTTAGTGGGATAAAGGCTCAGTTGTTGTATATAAAGTAAGATTCTTATTTTATTATAAGGTTTGATTGTAATTTGTAAGCTAACTTTAGGTAGCTTGATTTTCTGAAGTAGATTGATTCTAAACTTGTGTGTATATATAAACTATTGTGCTTCTGAATTGTTCACAACAATTATTGCTGATTCTTTACTATTGTTTGAACTTTTTCACCGTAGGTCAGAGGGAAGGATGCATATAGGCATCCTGGAATTAGTACAATTAGGAAGACTATACAGACAATTTTATCCTGGTCTTCAATAAGTGGAAGTGATGGTGAGTACTCGGTGATCTCTCTTCCCTGTTATATTGGCACTGATTTCTGATAGCTGCAGCATTATCTTCAGTTTTGAAAGCACAACATGGATGCATTGATTGCCTGGCATGGATGGTGTGCGCTGAACTAGAAGTTTCAGTAAAAAGTACTTCAAATTCTGCATACGTCCTTCAGAAAAAATGCTGTTTGGGTCAGTTTTTACCCTACTCTGTACATTTCCTTGGAATGATCTTAAGCTAAAATGAGCTACTTGTGACACATGCAGAGGATGCAGCATCAGAGAGTTCAGTCTGCACTTATGTGATCGGTCACTTGACTGGGAGTGAAAATGATTTTGTTCCTTCTGTGTTGGGTAAATGGAGCAGGGAATCTGAAACAGCAATCCAACTCTCTCATCGTCTCTGCATGGCTAATGTCCTCATTAGTGCTTGCCAGAAGATATCAGAGCCTGGCAGGAAGCCATTGGCTCATAAAATTCTCCAACCTGTCATTCGCTCAGCTGAGGTACTTATTTTTACCGTTTCTAGGTTTTTCTTGATGACGCAAGCAATTATTCCTACTCATTTTGTATTGTTGGCAGGCGATTGTGGAATCTGAAATTAAGGCTGCCTACAACCAGGTACTCTTCTCTGTGGTGTGCCATCTGAAATCTGCAGTTCATCCGTACTCACCTGGTATTCTAAAGATTGCTCTAAGATCGCTTAGAGATGAAATGGAGCAGGTAATATGAATCCCTTTTCATTTTTAAATGTTCCATGTAAATTTTAATTGATGGCATGTATCCTTTGTCACATATATATAACAAGTGAAAATATTTTACAAACCAAAACTTGGCGTTGAAGACCAGGCTCAGAGCTACAGTATTTTTCTCAGATTTATAGATACAAGCATATTCAAAAAAAGAGTTACAAAGAATGAGTGAAAGATGTTCATTGTCTCCTGAGGCAATCTTACTTTGTAGGAATTAGGATACAACAACAACAACTAAGCCTTTATCCCACTGTGAGGTCGGCTATATGGATCATATTTCGCCATATATTCTATCATTACATATGTTTTCATTTATATTTAAGTATATCATATCTTTTTTAATCAATTCTTTCCAATTCTTTTTAGGTCTCCCTCTTCCCCTTATAATTTGAGTTCATGCCTCTCTATTTTCTACATGACGCATTGGTTCATCTAGAGGTCTCCTATGCACATGTCCAAACCATCTTAAATGTGTTTCTCTCATTTTCTCATCTATTGGAGTTACTCCCACTTTCTTTCTAATACAATCATTACTTATTCTATCCAATCTAGTATGTCCACACATCCATCTTAACATTCTCATTTCTACTACCCTCATTTTTTGTTCAATGCAGAATTAGGATAAATTGGTTAAATTACTTATTGACAATATAACCTAAGTGACAGTGATTTTGGAGCACGCCACCCATTTGTTTATACGTCTTTCAGAAAAAGCATTTCCATCTCCTTCCACTCGAACACCATAACTAAGCTTATTTCATGGTCCGACCAAGTTTTCCTCATCCTATCTGTCTCTGCTCTTATAAAGCAAGGAAGATTGATCTTTATTTGACTTTAGCTAACTTTTTTTATCAGAGTGGGATGATAAGAGAGTAGTTTACTTATAAAGATTGGTCTGAAGGTTGAATTGTGAATGCCAGCCCTCTCTTACTGCCTGTCTGTCTGTCTCTCTCTCTCTCTCTCTCTCTCTTGTTCATGGAGTTGCATAAGCTGGAAAAACTTTTAAGCCGGACAAGAAAGGAGATTTAGTTTGAGGAAACAAGTATCAGGAACTGCACAAAGGAAGGGATTTAACTACTTAAAGTTTCTCATTGTTTGTTATTTGTGAAGTGAAAACCACATACCCTTGATGTCAGCTTGCAGCCCTCTATATCTAGGATTTGATAATATGTTTTTCTTGAAAAAAGATGTTGATTTTTTTTTTAAACAAATCTGAAGGTCTTTTCTTAATATCCCTATGAATGGTTCTCTCGTTGATCAGGTAAGGATGACAAGTGCTAAGTTATTGGCTTCTCTAATGGCAAGTGACGAAGCAGTCATGCACAGTATTTCAGGACTGCTTGAAGCAAGAATACTGCTTCAAAATGTAATTGTGTCAGATCCTTCAACAGAGATGCGGCAACTGTGCCAGAAATTGCTTTCATGTATGACATCTTAACGACTAATTTCTCGCTTATTTTCTCTTTGATATCCTTGTGTGGAGGCTTAAGTTTTGGCTTCGTTTTTATTTTTTTTATTGTGTATATTAGGAAGAGTCTGGACAAACGTAGAGCATTTGTTGGTTGTATAGTCATTTAGGCATTATGCTTATAATACTGAACAATGGCAGTGGAATTCTGGAATCCCTCTCAAACTATGTCCTGCCTTTTGTTTGTCTTTGCCCCATCGCTTTATCCACTTGTTTTTATAGAATTCTGGTGCTGAGCAGTCGTATCTCATTTTATGTTCGAGATGAACTTTTTCATTCTAGGTTTTCTTAATCATCTTTTTAAACATCTTTTGAGAGTAGATTTGATCCTTAAAGCAATCGGAACTCGCGCCCTGTATAAACCTCTAGATGGAAGAGGTCCATTTATGCAATCAGCTATTCTCTTGCCTCCTTCTCAAGGACTTTAGAGTTTAGACCTCTGCCTTCAAGTTTAAGAGATCAGATCCTTTATTCAATATTATCCTATCTTATTTTGTGTAATGTTTAAAATGACGTAATTTCACTAAAATTAGAGACTAAAAGTATAAATATCAGTAAAATCAATAAACAATTATTAGACCATAACCAAGAGATGAGTGAATTGTACGCCGTAGTTTTAATTTAAAATAGGATAAGTAATGATAATGTTGGACAGAGGATCTCATATGCCATTTTTTACACCTACCAATATTTGTCATGTGTTATCTAGAGAATGGAGTGTGAAAAATAAAAAAATAAATTTTTAAAAAAATAACTATTTTTCGTGGGTTATAACTCACGAGTTTTGGTAAAAAATGCAAAAGAAGAAAAACTGACTGTCGTGGATATTTTCATGCAATTTTGTACGCCCACCTATATTTGTAATGTGTTATTTAGAGAACGGAGTGTAAAAAATAGAAATGTAATTTTTTTTTTGAAAAATCACTATTTTTCGTTGGTTATAACTTACGAGTTTTGGTAAAAAACGGCAATGTTCAAAAACTAGTTATGTTGTACTATTTTCATGCCATTTTTTAAATCCACTTATATTAGAAATGTGTTATCTAGTGAACAAAGTAAAAACAAGTTAAACGTGGCAGGCTAGTCGTATCACCTCAACAAATACCCTAACACTACTGTTTTAGTGGTGAGAGGAATCGTATCCACAGAGAAGGGTTGGTTGTTTGGAGACATGTTCACTTGACACTACAGAAGCATGAAATGAAAGGAAGTAAACAAAGATAGACGCAAGCTAATATGAATGAATGCAATGTGAGAATGAATGCAAAAGGTTAGTATGCAAGCACTGCCTTGAGGGGTTTCAACATGTACCGATTTCTTCCTAGTATCATTGACTCGTGTAGATGCATGTGTAAGGGGACTATTCTGCTAGTGTCATGAACCTGATTAACCTGATGGTTCTCACAGATTCATTTCACAAAACTCCTCAAACTTCCCTTGGTAGGGCAAGTTCTTGGCACAAATGATAATCCCAGATCCCTACTCTAGAAGACAATCTTAGTTCAATTCTCAGTTATCTCCCTTGGTAGGGCAGCTAACTAATGCAAGTGTTCAAATTATTCTACCATAATAATCTCAAGTCTTTTTAATGAAATTGATCTCATTTGTCAATGGGTACCGCACAAGCAAGATCACAAGGCAAACAGATCATGAGACTCACACAAGAATGTTCCTGATTCAATTCATATAAAGTTCAATTGTTTTTGGTAGATCCACACCAATCTCAGTGGGTACCGCAGATTAAGCATGGATTTGAACAAAATCATACAAGGCCATCGAATCTAGACATGTAAAAAACAAGTAACAGTAATGAACACAGATAGAATCAATTCAATTGTCTCAACGAGTTGAGATCTGTACAGATGAACCCTTAAGACAGTAAAATGTGGGAAAGGGAAAAGAGAGAGAAAATCCTAATCTAAGCTAAGAACCCTAATCTATTAACTCTATTCTATTGTGTGCCTGTTCTCGCTCCCCCTGATCTCTCGATCCAGCCTATTCTCTTGCCTTTTATATCTTCCCCTCGATGATGTGTCCCTGTCTTGGTTCCTGGAAGTTTCCTTGGCGTAATGAGAATTTACACGTGTCTGCACAAGCGAGTCAACAAAAGGAGTGAGGTCATCTGAGTCAAATGTTCACTTAAGCATTAAGTTATCAAATCATCAAACAGGTGGTGCTCTTAAGTAGCTGTGTTTGAGTGTCTTATAATTGTTGTGTGTGTTGATCATGCTGAGTGCATGTGAGAATGTAGCATTGTGAGATGCATACAATTATGTGCAAGTGTGAAAGTGAGTGCAAGTCCTAGTATGCAAATGTACAAATGTGTGTATGGGAGTAAGGTAGTGTGCGGGTGAATGCATGAGAGTGCAAGTGAGAGTGCAAGTGAATGCATGAGAGTGTGCAAGTGAGAGTGCAAGTGAATGCATGAATGTGTGTGAGTTGTGTGAGCGGGCGCCTGTCGTGTGTGTGTGTTGTGGGGCGCCTGCCGTGTGTGTGCGTGTGTGTGTTGTGCGGGCGCCTAGGCTCCCGCACATGTGTGCGTGTGTGCTGTGCGGGCGCCTAGGCGTCCGCACAGGCGTGTGTGTGCGTGAGTGCTGTGTGTGTTTGTGTTATGTTTGTGCATGTGTGTTGTGTGTTGGATATGTGTTTGTGTGCTAAGTGTTGGATGTGTTTGTGTGTGCTGGGACTTTCATTTGGTGATGCTTGAGGTTTAGTGATGTGCACGACCGAGTGTGTTGCATACTCAAAAATCATAACACTTCAAATTGTTTCACAACACTTAAGGCAATTCTCAACAACTTCCAGATCATGAACATTTTTACATACAAGTTATTCATCAAGCACAATTTCCACTAAAAGTCTACACAAAAGATTAAGTAATCATAGCATGTAAGTCGGTATAAATCGGACTTATCAAAACGTAAGCTTTTTGAAAAATTATTATTTTTCATAGGCTATAACTCACGAGTTTTGGTAAAAAACATGAAGTTTCAAAAACTGACTATTGCGGTATATTTTCATGCCATTTTTGAAACCCACCTATATTGGAAATGTGTTATCTAGTGAACGGAGTTAAAAAAATTGAAATGTAAATATTTTGAAAAATCACAATTTTTTGTGGTCTATAACTCACGAGTTTGGGTAAAAAATGACAAGTTTCAAAAACTAACTGTCGTGGACCATTTTCATACTATTTTTTACACACACCAATACTTGTAATGTGTTATCTTGAGAATGGAGTGTAAAAAATGGAAAAGTAATTTTTTTGAAAAGTCACTATTTTTTGTGGGCTATAACTCACGAGTTTTAGTAAAAAAACGACAAGCTTCAAAAACTTACTATTGTGGACTATTTTCATGAAATGTTTTACACCCACCTATATTTGTAATGTGTTATCCAGAGAATAGAGTGTAAAAAATAGAAAAGTAAATTTTTTGAAGAATCACTATTTTTTTTGGGCTATAACTCAAGAGTTTTGGTCAAAAACAAAAAGTTTTAAAAATTGACTGTTGAGGAATATTTCCACGCCATTTTTTAAATCCAAATATATTGAAAATGTGTTATCTAGTGAACGGAGTTTAAAAAATTAAAATGTAAATATTTTGAAAAATCACTATTTTTCGGGGGCTATAACTCACGAGTTTTGGTAAAAAAAGACAAGTTTCAAAAACTGACTGTTGTGAACCATTTTCATGCCATTTTTTACACACACCAATATTTGAAATGTGTTATCTTGAGAACGGAGTGTAAAAAATGGAAAAGTACTTTTTTTTTTAAAAATCACTATTTTTTGTGGGTCATAACTAATGAGTTTTACTAAAAACGACAAGTTTTAAAAACTTACTGTTGTGGACTATGTTAATCTATTTTTTACACCCACCTATATTTGTAATTTGTTATCTAGAGAAAGGAGTGTAAAAAATGAAAAAGTAAATTTTTTGAAGTATCAATATTTTTCTTGGGCTATGGTGCGAGTTGTCGCCTACTCTTCAATTTTATCCTAATACTACTTTAGTAGTGGTAAGAGGGATTGTTCCACAGAGAAGGGTAGGCTGTCAAAAGAATGCTTGTTCTCAGATGTCCAATGCCTAGAATGCTAAAAAAGAAAATGATTGCAAATGGTAGTGTTCAACCAGAAAATGAGGTACTGCCTTGGGGGGTTCCAACATTCATAGATCCTTTCATGGTTTCATCGACTAGTGTAGATTAATGAGGGGGTTCCACTGTCTGTGTTATGAAAATCAAGTAGCCGGGCGACTCATTCAAATTCACTCCACCTACTCCAAAATCCTCCCCGGGCGGGGCAAGCTTTTGGCACAAATTAAGTTCCCAGATCCCTGTTGTTGTGTGACAATCCTAGTTCACTACTTGTTATCTCCTAGGGCAAGGCAGATAATCAATTTATGTGTTCAAAGTGTCCTACAAGAACATTTCTAAGTCCTTTTCTACAGATCTGATGTCAAATGTCAGTGGGCACCGCACAAATGAAATTAACAAATCATAATAGGACTAGAAACTAATGAATCGATGGTTCTTCACGTTAAATCATGTAAAATTCAATTCCAACTACTTGGATCTAGGTTAATTTCAGTGGGCACCGCAAATCAATCCAGATCTCCTCAATTCAATACATGCAATCAAATTTTTCGTTTTTGGCAAAAAAAAACGTGTGCTATAGCTACGAATATGGTTATTTTTCAAAATTTTTAAATTTGCCTTTTTATTGTACCATTCATTAGATAGCACATCAACATTTTATATGACTGCAAAAAACGGAACGAAAACAACAGCCGATGTTAACTTTTTGAATTTTTCATTTTTGGGCAAAAAACGTGTGTTATAACCCACAAAAAATTGTCATTTTTTAAAAGTTTTAATTTTTAACCTTTTTATACCATTCATAAGATAGCACATAAATATTTCATTTGAGTTAAAAAATGGACAGAAAATGTCCACCGACCAGAAGTTTTCCAATTTACCGTTTTTGGCAAAATCTGTGTGCTATAACCCACGAAAAATGGTCAATTTTCAAAACTTTTAAATTGCCTCTTTATTGCACAATTTATCAGATAGTACATCACTATTTCATTTGAGTGCAAAACAGCACTAAAATAGCCACCGACGGCAAGTTTTTCAAATTTGCCGCTTTTGGCAAAAAAAACGTGTGCTATAACCCACGAAGAATGGTTATTTTTAAAAATTTAAAAAATTGCCTTTTTAATGAACCATTCATTATATAGCAGGTCACCATTCATTAGATAGCCTATCACAATTTCATATGAGCGCAAAAACGGTACGAAAATAGCCACCGACAGCAACTTTTTAAACTTTCCAATTTCGGCGAAAAACGTGTGCTATATAACCTAAGAAAAATTGTCATTTTTCAAAATTTATAAATTTACCTTTTTATTACACTATTTCTTAGATAGCATATCACCATTTCATATGAGTGCAAAAAACGGCACCAAAATGGGCACCGACAGCAAGTTTTTTAAATTGCCATTTTTGGCAAAAAAACGTGTGCTATAACCCACCAAAAATGGTCATTTTTCAAAATTTATAAATTTGCCTTTTTATTGCATTAGTCATTAGATAGCACATCACCATTTCATATGAGTGCAAAAAACGGCATGAAAACGGCCATAGACGACAAGTTTTTGAAATTTTCCGTTTTGGGCAAAAAACGTGTGTTATAACCCACGAAAAATGGTCATTTTTCAAAATTTTTAATTTTTAACCGTTTTATACCATTCCTTAGATAGCACATCAACATTTCATTTAAGTGCAAAAACGGCACGAAAATGGCCACAGACGACAAGTTTTTCAAATTGCTGTTTTATGCAAAAAAACGTGTGTTATAACCCATGAAAAATGGTTATTTTTTTTAAAAAATTCATTTGCCTTTAAATTGAACCATTCATTAGATAACATATCACCATTTCATATGAGTGCAACAAACGACCTGAAAACGGTCACTGAAGGCAGGTTTTTGAAAGTTTCCGTTTTGGGCAAAAAAATGTGTGTCATAACACACAAAAATGGTCATTTCTCAAAATTTTTGATATTTCACATTTTTACACCATTCATTAGATATTACACCAACATTTCATACGAGTGCAAAAACGGTACGAAAATGGCAACCGATGGCAAGTTTTTCAATCTAACTGTTTTCGAAAAAAAACGCCTGCTATAACCCATAAAAAATGGTCATTTTTAAAAATTTATGAATTTGACTTTTTATTGCACCATTTATTAGATAGCACATCACCATTTCGTATGAGTGCAAAAATGGCACCAAAAAGGGCACCCGACCTCACGTTTTTCAAATTTCTGGGTTTTTTTGCAAAAAAAAAAAAGTGTTATATAGCTCACGAAAAATGGTCATTTTTGAAAATTTATAAATTTACCTTTTTATTGCAACATTCACTGGATAGCACATCACCATTTCATATGAGTCCAAAAAAAGGTACGAAAACGACCACCGACGACAAGTTTTTGAAAATTTTCCGTTTTAGCCAAAAAAACGTGTTATAACCCACAAAAATGGTAATTTTTCAAAATTTTTAATTTTTCTCCCTTTTCCACCATTCATTAGATAGCACATCAGCATTTTATATGAGTGCAAAAACGGCACAAAAATGGCCAACGACGACAACTTTTTTAAATTTTTTGTTTTTGGCAAAAAACAAAACGAAAATGGGTATTTTTCAAAAATTTTAAATTTGCCTTTTTATTGCACAATTCATTAGATAGCACATCAACATTTCATATGACTGAAAAAAACGGCACGAAAACGGCTGCCGATGTTAACCTTTTGAATTTTTCATTTTTGGGCAAAAAACGAGTGTTATAATCCACAAAACATTTGTCATTTTTAAATTTTTTTAATTTTTTACCATTTTATACCATTCATAAGATAGCACATAAATAATTCATTTGAGTTCAAAAACGGAAAAAAAATGTCCACCGAACAGAAGTTTTCCAATTTGCCGTTTTTGGCAAAAACCGTGTGCTATAACTCAGGAAAAATGGTCATTTTTCAAAACTTCTAAATTACCTTTTTATTGCACAATTTATTAGATAGAACATAACCATTTCATTTGAGTGCAAAACGGCACTAAAATAGCCACCGACGGCAAGTTTGTCAAACTTGCCGCTTTTGGCAAAAAAAAAAAACGCGTGCTATAACCCACGAAAAATGGTCATTTTTAAAAATTTATAAATTTGCCTTTTTGCTGCACCATTCATTATATAGCAGGTCACCATTCATTAGATAACATATCACAATTTCATATGAGTGCAAAACGGCACGAAAATAGCCACCGACAACAATTTTTTTAAACTTGCCATCTTCGGCGAAAAAAGTGTGCTATAACCAAGGAAAAATTGTCATTTTTCAAAATTTATAAATTTATCTTTTTATTGCACCATTACTTAGATAGCATATTAGAATTTCATATGAGTGCAAAAAACGACACCAAAATGGGCACCGACGGCAAGTTTTTTAAATTGCCATTTTTGGCAAAAAATGTGTGCTATAACCCACCAAAAATGGTCATTTTTCAAAATTTATAAATTTACCTTTTTATTGCACCATTCATTAGATAGCACATCACCATTTTATATGAGTGCAAAAACGGCACCAAAATGTGCACCGAAAGCTAGTTTTTCAAATTTACCTTTTTGGCAAAAAAACGTGTGCTATAGCTCACGAAAAAATGGTCAAATTTGAAAATTTATAAATTTGCATTTTTATTGTAACATTCATTATATAGCACATGACCATTTCACATGAGTGCAAAAAAGGGCCACCGGCGGCAAGTTTTTGAAAGTTTCCGTTTTGGGCAAAAAAACGTGTGTCATAGCACACAAAAATGGTCATTTCCCAAAATTTTTGATATTTCACCTTTTTACACCATTCATTAGATATTACACCACATTTCATACGAGTGCAAAAACATCACAAAAATGGCAACTGACGGCAAGTTTTTCAATTTGCCGTTTTCGAAAAAAAGACGTCTGCTTTAACCCACGAAAAATGGTCATTTTTAAAAATTTATAAATTTGCCTTTTTATTGCACCATTTATTTGATAGCACATCACCGTTTCGTATGAGTGCATAAACGACACCAAAAAAGGCACCGACCTCACGTTTTTTAAATTTTCGGATTATTTTTGCAAAAAAAAACGTGTGCTATAGCTCACGAAAAATGGTCATTTTTGAAAATTTATAAATTTGCCTTTTTATTACAACATTTATTAGATAGCACATCACAATTTCATATGAGTGCAAAAAAAGGCACGAAAACGGCCACCGACGGCAAGTTTTTGAAAATTTTCCGTTTTGGCCAAAAAAACGTGTTATAACCCACAGAAATGGTTATTTTTCAAAATTTTTAATTTTTCACCCATTTCCACCATTCATTAGATAGCACATCAGCATTTTATATGAGGGAAAAAACGACAAAAAATGGCCAACGACGACAACTTTTTCAAATTTTTCGTTTTTGGCAAAGCAAAACCGTGTGCTATAACCCACGAAAATGGTTATTTTTCAAAATTTTTAAAATATCCTTTTTATTGCATCATTCTTTAGATAGCACATCAACATTTCATATGACTGAATAAAACGGCACGAAAACGGCCGCCGATGTTTACTTTTTGAATTTTTCCTTTTTGGGCAAAAAACGTGTGTTACAACCTACAAAAAATTGTCATTTTTCAAAATTTTTAATTTTTAACCTTTATATACCATTAATAAGATAGGACATAAATATTTCATTTGAGTTCCAAAACAGCAAGAAAATGTCCATCGACCAGTAGTTTTCCAATTTGCCGTTTTTGGCAAAAACCGTGTGTTATAACCCACAAAAAATGGTCATTTTTCAAAACTTTTAAAATGCCTTTTTATTGCACAATTTATTAGATAGCACATCACCATTTTATTTGACTGCAAAAGGCACTAAAATAGCCACCGACAACTAGTTTTTCAAATTTGCCGCTTTTGGCAAAAAAAATATGTGCTATATCCCCACCAAAAATGGTCAATTTTCAAAATTTATGAATTTACCTTTTTATTGCACCATTTATTAGATAGCACATTAGCATTTCATATGAGTGCAAAAAAGGGCACGAAAACGGCCATTGACGGCAAGTTTTTGAAATTTTCTGTTTTGGGCAAAGAACGCGTGTTATAACCCACATAGTAGTTGTATCTATATACTGTAAACAAATGTTTCTTAGTATTGACATGAGAAACATTGTTTAAAACTACATTAGCTTACCATAGATAGGTTCATGGTAGGGAGGCCATAAGCTTCAAGTCTTTTTGCTCTCTTGAAAGCTGGCCTTTTTTTAGGTCTATAAAGTTATGTATATCTGAAAGGTGGCTGCGCATATACTTGTAGAGGACTAAGAGCAATGCTACTTTCGACTAAAAGTAGTGTTCCTCTAAGTCTCTTCTTTAAATCGTTGAAAGTTTCATGTGATGGAGTAGTACTCGAAATTTAGTCTTTTGATTGTAACGGTGTGTTTGGGTATATCCGGCACCGTATTTTGCCCATGATATATATAAATATTGTTTAGAAAAAAACGTGTGTTATAACCCACGAAAAATGGTCAGTTTTCAAAATTTTTAATTTTTAACCGTTTTATACCATTCCTTAGATAGCACATCAACATTTCATTTGAGAGCAAAAAGGGAACGAAAATGGCCACAGAGGACAAGTTTTTCAAGTTTGCCATTCTATGCAAAAAAAACATGTGCTATAACCCACGAAAAATGGTCATTTTAAAAAAAATAATTTGCCTTTAAATTGAACCATTTATTAGATAGCACATTACCATGTCATATGAGTGCAACAAACGGCCCGAAAATGGCCACTGAAGGCAAGTTTTTGAAAGTTTCCGTTTTGGGCAAAAAAACGTGTGTCATAACACACAAAAATGGTCATTTCTCAAAATTTTTGATATTTCACCTTTTTACACCATTCATTAGATATTACACCAACATTTCAAACGAGGGCAAAAACGGCACGAAAATGGCAACCGACGACAAGTTTTTCAATGTGCCGTTTTTGAAAAAAAAAACGTCTGCTATATAACCCACGAAAAATGATCATTTTTCAAAATTTATAAATTTGCTTTTTTCTTGTACCATTTATTAGATAGCACATCACCATTTCGTATGAGTGCAAAAACGGCACGAAAATGGTTACCGACAGCTAGTTTTTCAAATTTACCGTTTTTGGCAAAAAAACGTGTGCTATAGCTCACGAAAAATGGTCATTTTTTAAAATTTATAAATTTCTCTTTTTATTGCAACATTCATTATATTGCACATCACCATTTCCAAATGACGTTGCCAAAAAAATGTCCGTTCCGATGGGCAAGTATTTTTGAAATTTTCCGTTTTCAACTAAAAAACGTGGGTTATAACCCACAAAAATTGTCAATTTTCAAAATTTTTTATTTTTCACATTTTTACACCTCTCATTAGATAGCACACGTGGGTTATACGGCCATTGATGGTAGGTTTTTGAAATTTTCTGTTTTGGGCAAAAAACGTGTGTTATAACCAACGAAAAATGGTCAGTTTTTAAAATTTTTAATTTTTAACCGTTTTATACCATTCCTTAGATAGTACATCAACATTTCATTTGAGAGCAAAAAGGGAACGAAAATGGCCACAGATGACAAGTTTTTCAAGTTTGCTGTTTTATGCAAAAAAACATGTGCTATAACCCACGAAAATTGATCATTTAAAAAAATAATTTGCCTTTAAATTGAACCATTCATTAGATAGCACATTAACATTTCATATGAGTGTAAAAAACGGCCCAAAAATGGCCACTGAAGGCAGGTTTTTGAAAGTTTCCGTTTTGGGCAAAAAAACGTGTGTCATAACACACAAAAATGGTCATTTCTCAAAATTTTTGATATTTCACCTTTTTACACCATTCATTAGATATTACACCAACATTTCATACGAGGGCAAAAACGGCACGAAAATGGCAACCGGCGGCAAGTTTTTCAATATGCCATTTTTGGAAAAAAAACGTCTGCTATAACTCACGAAAAATGGTCATTTTTCAAAATTTATAAATTTGCCTTTTTAATGTACCATTTATTAGATAGCACATCGTCATTTCGTATGAGTGTAAAAACGGCACCAAAATGGGTACCGACAGCTAGTTTTACAAATTTACTGTTTTTGGCAAAAAAAAGTGTGCTATAGCTCACGAAAAATGGTCATTTTTGTAAATTTATAAATTTACCTTTTTATTGCAACATTCATTATATAGCACATCACCAATTCAAATGAGTTCAAAAAATGGCCACCGATGGCAACTTTTTGAAATTTTTGGTTTTGGAAAAAAAAATGTGGGTTATAACCCACAAAAATTGTCAATTTTCAAAGTTTTTTATTTTTCACATTTTTACACCTCTCATTAGATAGCACACAAACATTTCATACGAGTGCAAAAATGGAACGAAAAGGGCCACCGACGGTTAGTTTTTCAATTTGCCGTTTTTGTAAAAAAACGTGTGCTATAACCCACGAAAAATGTGCCTTTTTATTGCACCATTTATTAGATAGCACACCACCGTTTTGTATGAGTGCAAAAACGGCACCAAAAAGAGCCCTGATCTCACGTTTTTAAAATTTTCGGGTTTTTTTTGCAAAAAAAAATGTGTGCTATCACCTCCGAAAAATGGTCCTTTTTAAAAATTTATAAATTTGCCTTTTTATTGCGTCATTCATTAGATAGCACATCACCATTTCATATGAGTGCAAAAAAAGGCACGAAAACGGCCACCGACGACAAGGTTTTAAAATTTTTCCATTTTAGCAAACAAAACGTGTTATAACCCACAAAAATAGTAATTTTTCAAAATTTTTAAATTTTCACCCTTTTCCACCATTTATTAGATAGCACATTAATATTCTAAATGAGTGCAAAAACGGTGCAAAAATGGCCAACGACGGCAACTTTTTCTAAAATTTTTAAATTTGCCTTTATATTGCACTATTTATTAGATAGCACATCAACATTTCATATGACTGAAAAAACGGCACGAAAACAGCTGCCGATGTTAACTTTCTGAATTTTTCTTTTTTGGGCAAAAAACGTGTATTATAACCCACAAAAAATTGTTAACTTTCTGAATTTTTCTTTTTTGGGCAAAAACCTGTGTTATAACCCACAAAAAATTGTAATTTTTCAAAATTTTTAATTTTTAACCATTTAATACCATTCATAAGATAGCACATAAATATTTCATTTGAGTTCAAAAATGGCAATAAAATGTCCACCGACCAAAAGTTTTCTAATTTGCCGTTTTTGGCAAAAACCGTGTGCTATAACCTACGAAAAATGGTCATTTTTCAAAACTTCTAAATTGCCTTTTTATTGCACAATTTATTAAATAGCACATCACCATTTCATTTGAGTGCAAAAATGACACTAAAATAGCCGCCGACGGCAAGTTTTTCAAATTTTCCGCTTTTGGCAAAAAAAAAAAACGTGTGCTATAACCCAAGAAGAATGGTCATTTTTAAAAATTTAAAAATTTGCCTTTTTAATGCACCATTCATTATATAACAGGTCACCAATCATTAGATAGCATATCACAATTTCATATGAGTGCAAAAACGGCACGAAAATTGCCACCGACAGCAACTTTTTTAAACTTACCGTTTCGGCGAAAACTTGTGCTATAATCTAAGAAAAATTGTCATTTTCAAAAATTTATAAATTTGCCTTTTTATTACACCATTTCTTAGATAGTATATTACCATTTCATATGAGTGCAAAAAAGGGCACCAAAATGGGCACCAACGGCAAGTTTTTTAAATTACCATTTTTGGCAAAAAAATGTGTGCTATAACCCACAAAAATGGTCATTTTTCAAAATTTATGAATTTTCCTTTTTATTGCACTAGTCATTAGATAGCACATCACCATTTCATATGAGTGCAAAAAACGGTACGAAAACGGCCATAGACGACAAGTTTTTGAAATTTTTCGTTTGGGCAATAAACGTGTGTTATAACCCACGAAAAATGGTCATTTTTCAAAAATTTTAATTTTTAACCGTTTTATTCCATTCCTTAGATAGCACATCAACATTTCATTTGAGTGCAAAAATGGCACGAAAATGGCCACAGACGACAAGTTTTTCAAATTGCTGTTTTATGCAAAAAAACGTGTGTTATAACCCACGAAAATTGGTAATTTTTTAAAAAAATTTCATTTGCCTTTAAATTGAACCATTTATTAGATAACATATCACCATTTCATATGAGTGCAAGAAACGGCCCGAAAACGGTCACTGAAGGCAGGTTTTTGAAAGTTTCCGTTTGGGCAAAAAAATGTGTCATAACAAACAAAAATGGTCATTTTTCAAATTTTTTGATATTTCACCTTTTTACACCATTCGTTAGATATTACACCAACATTTCATACGAGTGCAAATACAGAACGAAAATGGTAACAGTTGGCAAGTTTTTCAATCTACTGTTTTCGGAAGAATGGTCATTTTTAAAAATTTATAAATTTACCTTTTTACTGCACCATTCATTATATAGCAGGTCACCATTCATTAGATAGCATATCACAATTTCATATGAGTGCAAAACGGCACGAAAATAGCCAATGACAGCAACTTTTTCAAACTTGCTGTCTTCGGCGAAAAACGTGTGCTATAACCTAGGAAAAATTTCATTTTTCAAAATTTATAAATTTATCTTTTTATTGCACCATTACTTAGATAGCATATCACAATTTCATATGAGTGCATAAAATGAAATGGGCATCGACGGAAAGTTTTTTAAATTGCCTTTTTTGGCAAAAAAAAACGTGTGTATAACCCACAAAAAATGGTCATTTTTCAAAATTTATAAATTTACTTTTTTATTGCACCATTACTTAGATAGCATATCAGAATTTCACATGAGTGTAAAAAATGACACCAAAATGGGCAACGACGGTAAGTTTTTTAAATTGCCGTTCTTGGCAAAAAAACGTGTGCTATAACCGACCAAAAATGGTCATTTTTCAAAATTTATAAATTTGTCTTTTTATTGCACCATTCATTAGATAGCACACCGACATTTCATATGAGTGCAAAAAACGGCACCAAAACGGCCATTGACGGCAAGGTTTTGAAATTTTCCGATTTGGGAAAAAAACATGTGTTATAACCCACGAAAAATGGTAATTTCTCAAAATTTTGAATTTTTAACCGTTTGATACCATTCCTTAGATAGTACATCAACATTTCATTTGAGTGCAAAAACGGCACAAAAATAGCCACCGACGGCAAGTTTTTCAAGTTTGCCGCTTTTGGCAAAAAAAAACGTGTGCTATAACCCACGAAGAATGGTCATTTTTAAAAATTTATAAATTTGCCTTTTTACTGCACGATTCATTATATAGCAGGTCCCCATTCATTAGAAAGCATATCACAATTTCGTATGAGTACAAAACGACACGAAAATAGCCAACGACAGCAACTTTTTCAAACTTCCTGTCTCCGGCGAAAAACGTGTGCTATAACCTAGGAACAATTGTCAATTTTCAAACATTTATTAAATTATATTTTTATTGCACTATTATTTAGATAGCATATCACAATTTCATATGAGTGCAAAAAACGACACCAAAATGGGCACCGACGGTAAGTTTTTTAAATTGCCGTTCTTGGCAAAAAAAACGTGTGCTATAACCCACCAAAAATGGTAATTTTTTAAAATTTATGAATTTGCCTTTTTATTGCACCATTCATTAGATAGAACACCAACATTTCATATGAGGGCAAAAAACGGCACCAAAACGGCCATTGACGGCAAGTTTTTGAAATTTCCATTTTGGGCAAAAAACTTGTGTTATAAACCACAAAAAATGACAATTTTTCAAATTTTTTAATTTTTAACCGTTTGATACCATTCCTTAGATAGCACATCAACACTTCATTTGAGTGCAAAAACGGCACTAAAATAGCCACCGACGGCAAGTTTTTCAAATTTGCCGTTTTTGGCAAAAAAAATGTGTGCTATAACCCACGAAGGATGGTCATTTTTAAAAATTTATAAATTTGTCTTTTTACTGCACCATTCATTATATAGCAGGTCACCATTCATTAGATAGCATATCACAATTTCATATGAGTGCAAAACGGCACGAAAATAGCCATCGACAGCAACTTTTTTAAACTTGCCGTCTTCGGCGAAAAACGTGTGCTATAACCTAGGAAAAATTGTCATTTTTCAAAATTTATAAATTTATCTTTTTATTGCACCATTACTTAGGTAGCATATCACAATTTCATATGAGTACCAAAAACGACACCAAAATAGGCACCGACGGAAAGTTTTTTAAATTGCCATTTTTGGGAAAAAAATGTGTTCTATAGCCTACAAAAAATGGTCATTTTTCAAAATTTATAAATTTACCTTTTTATTGCACCATTCATTAGATAGCACAACGACATTTCATTTGAGTGCGAAAAACTGCTCGAAAACGGCCATTGATGACAAGTTTTTGAAATTTTTCATTTTGGGCAAAAAAAACGTGTGTTATAATAATTTGAAAAATGACAATTTTTCAAATTTTTTAATTTTTAACCGTTTGATACCATTCCTTAGATAGCATATCAAAACTTCATTTGAGTTGGAAAAACGACACTAAAATAGCCACCGACGGCAAGTTTTTCAAATTTGTCGTTTTTGGCAAAACAAATGTGTGCTATAACCCCGCAAAAAGAAAGCTTTTCTTCATGCCAAAATCGCTCCAAGGCTCTGGTAGTGGCGGAATTTTGCCAAAACTGCAAACTAATGGGACACCTACAATCTAAATGCCATAAATCAGTCGCCAGTGGCAGCTGCAATGACCTCAAGTTAGACCTTTCCTCAAATGTGGAAGAATCAGAAACTCCCCTGAAGAAAGCTGAGGCTTTGGTTCAAACGAAGAAGAAGACGAATCAGGATACCACTCCTGGTTTAGAGTTGACTGTGTTTAACTCGGAAAAAATGGTGGAGGCCTCCTCAAAATCGATTCAGATAAAGATCCACAAGGAGGACCAATTACTGATACAAAGTTTACAAGTTCATCCTGCTGCACCCTCTAATTTACTCAGAACTGAATCATGTCCTCTCTTGAGAAAACATTGGCTTGATCGCGCGGTGCTTAAGAATAATCCAGAACCTGAACTGTCCGAAAAGACGGTAACTAACTCCCATGGTAAGCTCGACAATGTTGATGATGGACAAAAGACATTAAGGTGCAGATTCACTTCGAGGAGCAAGCGTCTTTGAATGCCAGCAAGAAGCACCAAGCTCAAACTTCAGGCAAAATGAGCAGGTATAACCTTCGTTCTCAATCCAAAGAGGAGATCTATTATAAAAGAGAAAGACAGAATTCAAGGAGAAAGAAGAAGAAAGAGATCTATTATCTGCTGTTTTGGTATTCTGAATCTGATTGTTAACAGCTTGTTTTGTTTAGTGTGGTGAACTGCTTCTGAACAGTGAATGCTGTGGATTTTGCTCAATTCGGGGATATGATGTATTTTGACTGAGATGTGTAGTGAACTAGTGATAGGCCTGATTTTTAGATGTTTTTGTGGCTCTGAAGATATGTGATGAAGATTATCTGTTTTGAATTGCCAAGGCTATGGTGATTTTGTGCTAGGCACTGTTGATGTAGGTAGTATAACGTGCTATGGATGTTTCTTGTATTGGGTGGAACTTTGATCTTATTTTTTTTGCTGGGAAATATGCTAATGAGGTGTGGTATAGTTATTTCGTCTTGTTTGGCTGTAATGTCGTTGCTATGATGCCTTTTGTCCATAGGCTATGACTTTGGATTTTGCCTCACTGTCCAGGTAGAAGGGAAGGGATTGGTGGTTGATGGAAAGTTGTGACTGGTTATGGTGAATGCGGTTTGGATCTTGAGGCAGCCGTAAGCTGAGACTAGTTTAGGGTGAATGTGGTTTGGATTCTGAGGCAGCCGTTGGATTGTGAGGACATACTTGGTATAAGGGCTAATTGGCTATAGAAAGGAAGGGAATTAGTTTGATGAATATTAAGTGTTTTTGGGAATGAAGACAGTTTTTGTTTTGGTTTGGTGTTGATGGTGTTGTGCAATGCTTTATACTTCATCTACTTGGAGGAATCGTAATGTTGGAATGGTGCAGAGATGGTTTAGAAAAATACATAAGCATTGATGATAAAAAAATCACAAAATTGAAATGGGAGATAGAAGCTTCTCCCACACTGGCATGAATATGTATAGTCTTGAAAATGACTTAGAACCTGCAAATACTTGGGAGGATTGAAGATTTACTCTACTTTGACACGAGTGGTCAAAGTAGAATAGTTTCTTCATGCCATTAGATATTTAGAAAATACATGTAATGGAGTAGTACTCCAAATTTATGGCTTTAACTTTTGCAAATTTATGGCTTTAACTTTTGTAACGGTGTGGTTGGGTATATCCAACACCGTATTTTGCCCAAATTTATATAAATTCTGTTAAAAAAAATGTGTGCTATAACCCACAAAAAATTGTCATTTTTAAAAATTTAAAAATTTGCCTTTTTACTGCACCATTCATTATATAGCAGGTCACCATTCATTAGATAGCATATAACAATTTAATATGAGTGCAAAACGGCAGGAAAATAGACACCGACAGCAACTTTTTTAAACTTGCCGTCTTCGGCGAAAACGTGTGCTATAACCTAGGAAAAATTGTCATTTTTCAAAATTTATAAATTTATCCTTTTATTTCACCATTACTTAGATAGCATATCAAAATTTCATATGAGTGCAAAAAACGACATCAAAATGGGCACCGACGGTAAGTTTTTTAAATTGCCGTTCTTGGCAAAAAAAACGTGTGCTATAACCCACAAAAAATGGTCATTTTTCAAAATTTATAAATTTGCCTTTTTATTGCACCATTCATTAGATAGCACACCAGCATTTCATATGAGTGCAAAAAACGGCCACCAAAACAGCCATTGACGGCAAGTTTTGAAATTTTCCGTTTTGGAAAAAAAAACGTGTGTTATAACTCACGAAAAATGGTAATTTTTCAAAATTTTTAATTTTTAACCATTCGAAACCATTCCTTAGATAGCACATCAACATTTCATTTGAGTCCAAAAACGGCACTAAAATAGCCACCGACGGCAAGTTTTTCAAATTTGCGGCTTTTGGAATAAAAACGTGTGCTATAACCCACGAAAAATGGTAATTTTTAAAAATTTATAAATTTGCCTTTTTTACTGCACCATTCATAATATAGCAGGTCACCATTCATTAGATAGCATATCCCAATTTCATATGAGTGCAAAACGGCACGAAAATAGCCAACGACAGCAACTTTTTCAAACTTGCTGTCTTCGGCGAAATAAGTATGCTATAACCTAGGAAAAATTGTCATTTTTCAAAATTTATAAATTTATCTTTTTATTGCACCATTACTTAGATAGCATATCACAATTTCATATGAGTGCAAAAAACGAAATGGGCATCGATGGAAAGTTTTTTAAATTGCCTTTTTTGGGAAAAAAAAAACGTGTGCTATAACCCACAAAAAATGGTCATTTTTCAAAATTTATAAATTTACTTTTTTATTGCACCATTACTTAGATAGCATATAAGAATTTCACATGAGTGCAAAAAATGACACCAAAATGGACAACGACGGTAAGTTTTTTAAATTGCCGTTCTTGGCAAAAAAAACGTGTGCTATAACCCACAAAAAATGGTCATTTTTCAAAATTTATAAATTTGTCTTTTTATTGCATCATTCATTAGATAGCACACCAGCATTTCATATGAGTGCAAAAAAGGCACCAAAACGGCCATTGACGGCAAGTTTTTGAAATTTTCCGTTTTGGGAAAAAAACATGTGTTATAACCCACGAAAAATGGTAATTTTTTAAAATTTTGAATTTTTAACAGTTTGATACCATTCCTTAGATAGTACATCAACATTTCATTTGAGTGCAAAAATGGCACAAAAATAGCCACCGACGGCAAGTTTTTCAAACTTGCCGCTTTTGGCAAAAATAAACGTGTGCTATGACCCACGAAGAATGGTCATTTTTAAAAATATATAAATTTGCCTTTTTACTACACGATTCATTATATAGCAGGTCAAAATTCATTAGATAGCATATCACAATTTAATATGAGTGCAAAACGGCACGAAAATAGCCAACGACAGCAACTTTTTCAAACTTCCTGTCTTCGGCGAAAAACGTGTGAACCTAGGAACAATTGTCAATTTTCAAAAATTTATTAAAGTATCTTTTTATTGCACTATTATTTAGATAGCATATCACAATTTCATATGAGTGCAAAAAACGACACCAAAATGGGCACCGACGGTAAGTTTTTTAAATTGCCGTTCTTGGCAAAAAAAACGTGTTCTATAACCCACCAGAAATGGTAATTTTTCAAAATTTATGAATTTGGCCTTTTATTGCACCATTCATTAGATAGCACACTAGCATTTAATATGAGGGCAAAAAACGGCACCAAAACGGCCATTGACGGCAAGTTTTTAAAATTTTTCGTTTTGGGCAAAAAACTTGTGTTATAAACCACCAAAAATGACAATTTTTCAAATTTTTTAATTTTTAACCGTTTGATACCATTCCTTAGATAGCACATCAACATTTCATTTTAGTGCAAAAACGGCACTAAAATAGCCACATATGGCAAGTTTTTCAAATTTGCCGCTTTTGGCAAAAAAATCCGTGCAATAACCTACGAAAAATGGTCATTTTTAAAAATTTATAAATTTGCCTTTTTATTGCACCATTCATTATATAGCAGGTCACTATTTATTAGATAGCATATTACAATTTCATATGAGTACAAAACGGTAGGAAAATAGCCACCAACAGCACCTTTTTCATACTTGCTGTATTCGGCGAAAAACGTGGGCTATAGATAACATATTGCACTATTATTGCACTATTACTTAGATAGCATATCACAATTTCATATGAGTGCAAAAAATGACACCAAAATGGGCACCGACGGTAAGTTTTTTAAATTGCCGTTCTTGGCAAAAAAAAACGTGTGCTACAACCGACAAAAAATGGTAATTTTTTAAAATTTATAAATTTGCCTTTTTATTGCACCATTCATTAGATAGCACACCAGCATTTTATATGAGTGCAAAAAACGGCACCAAAACGGCCATTGACAGCAAGTTTTTGAAATTTTCCGTTTTGGGCAAAAAACGTGTGTTATAAACCACCAAAAATGACAATTTTTCAAAATTTTTAATTTTTAACCGTTTGATACCATTCCTTAGATAGCACATCAAAACTTCATTTGAGTGCAAAAACGGCACTAAAATAGCCACCGACAGCAAGTTTTTCAAATTTGCTGCTTTTGGAAAAAAAACGTGTGCTATAACCTACGAAGAGTGGTCATTTTTAAAAATTTATAAATTTCCCTTTTTACTGAGCCATTCATTATATAGCAGGTCACCATTCATTAGATAGCATATCACAATTTAATATGAGTGCAAAACGGCAGGAAAATAGACACCGACAGCAACTTTTTTAAACTTGCCGTCTTCGGCAAAAAACGTGTGTTATAATCTAGGAAAAATTGTCATTTTTCAAAATTTATAAATTTATCCTTTTATTGTACCATTACTTAGATAGCATATCAAAGTTTCATATGAGTGCAAAAAACGACATCAAAATGGGCACCGACGGTAAGGTTTTTAAATTGCCGTTCTTGGCAAAAAAAACGTGTGCTATAACCCACCAAAAATGGTCATTTTTTAAAATTTATAAATTTGCCTTTTTATTGCACCATTCATTAGATAGCACACCAGCATTTCATATGAGTGCAAAAAACGGCACCAAAACAGCCATTGACGGCAAGTTTTTGAAATTTTCCCTTTTGGACAAAAAACGTGTGTTATAACCCACGAAAAATGGTAATTTTTCAAAATTTTTAATTTTTAGCTATTTGAAACCATTCCTTAGATAGCACATCAACATTTCATTTCAGTGCAAAAACGGCACTAAAATAGCCACCGACGGCAAGTTTTTCAAATTTGCTGATTTTGGAAAAAAAACGTGTGCTATAACCTACAAAGAATGGTCATTTTTAAAAATTTATAAATTTCCCTTTTTACTGCACCATTCATTATATAGCAGGTCACCATTCATTAGATAGCATATCACAATTTAATACGAGTGCAAAACGGCAGGAAAAAGACACCGACAGCAACTTTTTTAAACTTGCCGTCTTCGGCGAAAAACGTGTACTATAACCTAGGAAAAATTGTCATTTTTCAAAATTTATAAATTTATCCTTTTATTGCACCATTACTTAGATAGCATATTACAATTTCATATGAGTGCAAAAAACGACATCAAAATGGGCACCGACGGTAAGTTTTTTAAATTGCCGTTCTTGGCAGAAAAAACGTGTGCTATAACTCACCAAAAATGGTCATTTTTTAAAATTTATAAATTTGCCTTTTTATTGCACCATTCATTAGATAGCACACCAGCATTTCATATGAGGGCAAAAAAAGGCCACCAAAACGGCCATTGACGGCAAGTTTTTGAAATTTTCCGTTTTGGGCAAAAAACGTGTGTTATAAACCACAAAAAATGACAATTTTTCAAAATTTTTAATTTTTAACCGTTTGATACCATTCCTTAGATAGCACATCAAAACTTCATTTGAGTTGCAAAAACGGCACTAAAATAGCCACCGACGGCAAGTTTTTCAAATTTGCAGTTTTTGGCAAAACAAATGTGTGCTGTAACCCACGAAAAATTTTCTTTTTTAAAAATTTATAAATTTGCCTTTTTACTGCACCATTCATTATATAGCAGGTCACCATTCATTAGATAGCATATCACAATTTAATATGAGTGCAAAACGGCAGGAAAATAGACACCGATAGCAACTTTTTTAAACTTGCCGTCTTCGGCGAAAAACGTGTGATATAACCTAGAAAAAATTGTCATTTTTCAAAATTTATAAATTTATCCTTTTATTGCACCATTACTTAGATAGCATATCTGATGTGGAGCAAATATGTGTGTGAAATTGTGATCGTGGTTGCTATTCACCCCTAATCAAAAATCAAGCTAAACAACCCCTAAAAGGTATTAGTATAGCAAGTTCGTTCCCACGAGGAAAGGACTGTGTTGAAATTCTAAAGAAAATATTTTTGTGTTTTTATTATTATCAAACTGAAACTAAGAGTGCAATTAACAAATAACTAAAACTAAGAAGGTGATTAAATTAAAACTCAAGTTAAGCAAGTGTACTCCCGAAATTATATTTTAGCGTTACATAAAAAGCACATACATACATCCTATCTATGGTCATGCAAAACAAGGGTAAATAACATAACTCACGCCCTCCTTTGTGGCGAGAGGCAAGGAATGATTTAGGCACTTTACCTATTTAGATATTAACTAATTCGTTAAACCCTCCTATGTGGTAAGAGGCAAGGTTTACTTCCTTAATTAACTCGGAATCTAATGCAACTAACCAACTCAACCAAACACTCAAGTTCAACCGCTCCTATGTGGTAAGAGGCAACGCCCGAACCAGTCATGCTAATGCTAAATCAACCCTCCCTAACTTCTCCTATGTGGTAAGAGGCAAGAGCTAAAGTAAATCAATCTATCAAATTCACAACCAACCCACAAAATATTCCAAACAACCCACTCTAATCCTCCTTTGTGACGAGAGGTAAGATTAAAGCAAGTTATCTCTAAATAATTTACTGCACTTTAAGCAAATATTCATCATACATAATACTTTCGACATATCATGCATAATTATGAAGAACACAGCAAAACTTATTCCTCAAAGACCATAAGATAGAACTTAGCATGTAAATTAAGCACAAAAACCCTTATTCATAATCCCGGGAGCACAATAGATTTAGCCGAGCATGGCTAAATCGAACATCATAAGATTGACAATGAAAAGCATTATTGAAAACATAATCTTTAACAAGAAAGACAACACCTTGATTCGTGAATCCGTAGATGAAATCTTTTACTCCAAAAGAATTGAATTCAATAATAATTGATGTTCCCAACTTCGTATATACGAAATTCTCCAAGTAATAAAAGAGGATAAAAACCCTAGCTATTACAAAGAGAAAGCTCTTGCTTAAAATCTCTCAAAAGTGCCACAACCTTTAAATCTGTAAACCCTAGCTCTATATATAGTAATTCTATGAAAGTATTTGCAAAGAAGTCCTTCACGAAAGCCTTGTCAGAAAAGGAAACTCAAATTGGGCCAAAATCGCAAATTTCCAAATTTCAGTCGCGCAGCCGACGTTTCCCCGACGTTTTCCCGACGTTTCCCGACGTCGCGCGATGTGCACCCACGTCGCGACGTGGGAGAGATCCCCACGTCGCGACGCAACTCTCTGCCAATTTTCAAAATTCTTCCAAAAAATCCAATTTAATTCTTTTTACCGATGTCGCAACGTGGAGGGTCTCACGTCGCGACGTCCATAATCTAGGCCATATTTCTCTATGATTCACGCCGAATTTGAAAAAACCCAAAACATGAAAGTTGTAGCTCTATTTCCTATCTTTCCAATGGAACTTGAATCACTCGATTTGGATATAAATAGAGAGAGATATGATCAAAATACCAAAGCCTGGCAGATTTCTTCAGCATTTGTTCTTCATCGCCTTTCCACGAGTTTTGCTATATTAACCCTTCTTGGAGTCTCGAGCCTCCATGGGATCAACTTGGAACTTATTTGCCACTCTATCCAAGGTGTCAATATGTAGGATAGATCATAAACAATTGGAATTAACACCTTAAATATCCTGTGAAACACGGGACCAGCTTCTTGATCTTTCTCAATCTTTTCCTCTCATTTTGGACCTGATTCGACTTTCGTATGATTTTTCCCTTCGAAGTATACACCATGGTCGACAAACCTATACGTAAAACACTAAAACAAATAAAAAAGAACAAGAACGACAAAAGAATCAAGTATAAAACAATAGATAAAAGTTGAATAAATTCACCTCATCAATATCACAATTTCATATGATTGCAAAAAACGACACCAAAATGGGCACCGACGGCAAGTTTTTTACATTGCCGTTTTTGGGGAAAAAACGTGTGCTATAACCCACCAAAAATGGTCATTTTTCAAAATTTAAAAATTTGCCTTTTTATTGCACCATTCATTAGATAGCACAACGGCATTCATATGAGTGCAAAAAAATGGCTCGAAAACGGCCATTGACGGCAAGTTTTTGAAATTTTTCGTTTTGAAAAAAAAACATGTGTTATAACCCACGAAAAATGGTAATTTTTCAAAATTTTTAATTTTTAACCGTTTGATACCATTCCTTTGATAGGACATCAACAATTCATTTGAGTTGCAAAAACGGCACTAAAATAGCCACCGACAGCAAGTTTTTCAAATTTGCCGTTTTTGGCAAAACAAATGTGTGCCATAACCCACGAAGGATTGCCATTTTTAAAAATTTATAGATTTGCCTTTTTACTGCACCATTCATTATATAGCAGGTTACCATTCATTAGATAGCATTTCACAATTTAATATGAGTGCAAAATGGCAGGAAAATAGCCACCGACAGCAACTTTTTTAAACTTGTCGTCTTCGGCGAAAAACGTGTGCTATAACCTAGGAAAAATTGTCATTTTTCAAAATTTATAAATTTATCCTTTTATTGCACCATTACTTAGAAAGTATATCACAATTTCATATGAGTGCAAAAAAACGACACCAAAATGGGCACCGACGGCAAGTTTTTTAAATTGCCGCTCTTGGCAAAAAAAACGTGTGCTATAACCTAGGAAAAATTGTCAATTTTCAAAATTTATAAATTTATCCTTTTATTGCACCATTTCTTAGATAGTATATCACAATTTCATATGAGTGCAAAAAACGACACCAAAATGGGCATCGACGGTAAGTTTTTTAAATTGCCGTTTTTGGCAAAAAAAACGTGTGCTATAACCCACAAAAAATGGTCATTTTTCAAAATTTATAAATTTGCCTTTTTATTGCACCATTCATTAGATAGCACACCAGCATTTCATATGAGTGCAAAAAGGGGCACCAAAACGGCCATTGACGGCAAGTTTTTGAAATTTTCCGTTTTGGAAAAAAAACGGGTGTTATAACCCACGAAAAATGGTCATTTTTTAAATTTTTTAATTTATAACCGTTTGATACCATTCCTTACATAGCACATCAACATTTCATTTGAGTGCAAAAACGGCACAAAAATAGCCACCAACGGCAAGTTTTACAAATTTGCCGCTTTTGGCAAAAGAAAACGTGTGCAACCCACGAAGAATGGTCATTTTTAAAAATTTATAAATTTGCCATTTTACTGCACGATTCATTATATAGCAGGTCACCATTCATTAGATAGCATTTCACAATTTCATATGAGTGCAAAACGGCACGAAAATAGCCAACGACAGCAACTTTTTCAAACTTGCCATCTTCGGCAAAAAACGTGTGCCATAACCTAGGAAAAATTGTCATTTTTCAAAATTTATAAATTTATCCTTTTATTGCACCATTATTTAGATAGCATATCACAATTTTATATGAGTGCAAAAAACGACACAAAATGGGCACCGACGGCAAGTTTTTTAAATTGCCGTTTTTGGGGAAAAAACGTGTGTTATAACCTACAAAAAATGGTTATTTTTTAAAATTTATAAATTTGCCTTTTTATTACACCATTCATTAGATAGCACAACAGCATTTCATATGAGTTCAAAAAATGGCTCGAAAACAGCTATTAACGGCAAGTTTTTGAAAATTTTCCTTTTGGGCAAAAAAAACGTGTGTTATAACCCACGAAAAATGGTCATTTTTTAAATTTTTTAATTTTTAACCGTTTGATGCCATTCCTTAGATAGCAAATCAACATTTAATTTAAGTGCAAAAACGGCACTAAAATAGCCACCAACGGCAAGTTTTTCAAATTTGCCGCTTTTGGCAAAAAAAACGTCTGCTATAACCCAAGAAAAATAGACATTTTTAAAAATTTATAAATTTGCTTATTTACTGCACCATTCATTATATAGAAGGTCACCATTCATTAGTACATTAAATGCCGTTCTTGGCAAAAAAAACTTGTGCTATAACTTACAAAAAAATGGTCATTTTCAAAATTTATAAATTTGCCTTTTTATTGCATCATCATTAGATAGTACACCAGCATTTCATATGAGTGCAAAAAACGGCACCAAAACGGCCATTGACGGCAATTTTTTGAAAATTTTCATTTTGGGCAAAAAAAACGTGTGTTATAACCCACGAAAAATGGTCATTTTTTAAGTTTTTTAATTTATAACCGTTTGATACCATTCCTTAGATAACACATCAACATTTCATTTGAGTGCAAAAACGGCACTAAAATAGCCACCGACGGCAAGTTTTTCAAATTTGCCGCTTTTGGCAAAAAAAACGTGTGCTATAACCCATGAAGAATGGTCATTTTTAAAAATTTATAAATTTGCCTTTGTACTGCACAATTCATTATATAGCAGGTCACCATTCATTAGATAGCATATCTAAATTTAATATGAGTACAAAACGGCACGAAAATAGCCAACGACAGCAACTTTTTCAAACTTCCTGTCTTCGACGCAAAACGTGTGCTATAACCTAGGAAAAATTGTCATTTTTCAAAATTTATAAATTTATCTTTTTATTGTACCATTACTTAGATAGCATATCACAATTTCATATCAGTGCAAAAAAGACACCAAAATGGGCATCGACGGCAAGTTTTTTAAATTGCCGTTCTTGGCAAAAAAAAGTGTGCTATAACCCACCAAAAATGGTCATTTTTCAAAATTTATAAATTTGCCTTTTTATTGCATAATTCATTAGATAGCACACCAGCATTTCATATGAGTGCAAAAAACGGCACCAAAACGGCCATTGACGGCAAGTTTTTGAAATTTTCTGTTTTGGTAAAAAAAACTGTGTTATAACCCACGAAAAATGGTCATTTTTCAAATTTTATAATTTATAACCGTTTGATACCATTCCTTAGATAGCACATCAACATTTCATTTGAGTGCAAAAACGGCACTAAAATAGCCACCGACGACAAGTTTTTCAAATTTGTCGCTTTTGGCAAAACAAACGTGTGCTATAACCCACGAAGAATTGGCATTTTTAAAAATTTATAAATTTGCCTTTTTACTGCACCATTTATTATATAGCAGGTCACCATTCATTAGATAGCATATCTAAATTTAATATGAGTGCAAAATGGCAGGAAAAAGGCCACCGACAGCAACTTTTTTAAACTTGCCGTCTTCGGCAAAAAACGTGTGCTATAACCTAGGAAAAAACGTCATTTTTCAAAATTTATTAATTTATCCTTTTATTGCTCCATTACTTAGATAGCATATCACAATTTCATATCAGTGCAAAAAATGACACCAAAATGGGCATCGACGGCAAGTTTTTTAAATTGCCGTTCTTTGCAAAAAAAACGTGTGCTATAACCCACCAAAAATGGTCATTTTTCAAAATTTATAAATTTGCCTTTTTATTGCATCATTCATTAGATAGCACATCAGCATTTCATATGAGTGCAAAAAACGGCACCAAAACGGTCATTGACGGCAAGTTTTTGAAATTTTCTGTTTTGATATAAAAAACGTGTGTTATAACCCAAGAAAAATGGTCATTTTTCAAATTTTTTAATATATAACCGTTTGATACCATTCCTTAGATAGCACATCAACATTTCATTTGAGTGCAAAAACGGCACTAAAATAGCCACCGACGGTAAGTTTTTCAAATTTGCCGCTTTTGGTGAAACAAACGTGTGCTATAACCCACGATGAATTGTCATTTTTAAAAATTTATAAATTTGCCTTTTTATTGCATCATCATTATATAGCAGGTCACCATTCATTAGATAGCATATCACAATTTATTATGAGTGCAAAATGGAAGGAAAATAGCCACCGACAGCAACTTTTTTAAACTTGCCTTCTTCGGCGAAAAACGTGTGCTATAACCCAGGAAAAAATGTCATTTTTCAAAATTTATAAATTTATCCTTTTATTGCACCATTACTTAGATAGTATATCACAATTTCATATGAGTGCAAAAAACGACACTAAAATGGGCACCGACAACAAGTTTTTTAAAATGCCGTTTTTGGAGAAAAAACTTGTGCTATAACCTACAAAAAATGGTCATTTTTCAAAATTTATAAATTTGTCTTTTTATTGCCCCATTCATTAGATAGCACAATAGCAGTTCATATGAGTGCAAAAAACGGCTCGAAAACGGCCATTGACGGCAAGTTTTTGAAATTTTTCGTTTTTGGCAAAAAAACGTGTGTTATAACCCACGAAAAATGGTCATTTTTTAATTTTTAACCGTTTGACACCATTCCTTAGATAGCACATCAACATTTCATTTGAGTGCAAAAACGGCACTAAAATAGCCACCGCCGGCATGTTTTTCAAATTTGCCGCTTTTGGCAAAAAAAAACGTGTGCTATAACCCACGAAGAATGGTCATTTTTAAAAATTTATAAATTTGCCTTTTTACTGCACGATTCATTATATAGCAGGTCACCATTCATTAGATAACATATCACAATTTCATATAAGTGCAAAACGGCAAGAAAATAGCCAACGACAGCAACTTTTTCAAATTTTTTGTCTTTGGCGAAAAACGTGTGCTATAACCTTGGAAAAATTGTCATTTTTCAAAATTTATAAATTTATCTTTTTATTGCTCCATTACTTAGATAGAATATCACAATTTCATATGAGTGCAAAAAACGACAACAAAATGGGCATCGACGGCAAGTTTTTTAAATTGCTGTTCTTGGCAAAAAAAAACGTGTGCTATAACCCACCAAACATGGTCATTTTTCAGAATTTATAAATTTGCCTTTTTATTGCATTATTCATTAGATAGCACACCAGAATTTCATATGAGTGCAAAAATCGGCACCAAAACGGCCATTGACAGCAAGTTTTTGAAATTTTCTATTTTGGTCAAAAAAAACTTGTGTTATAACCCACGAAAAATGGTCATTTTTCAAATTTTTAATTTATAACCGTTTGATACCATTCCTTAGATAGCACATCAACATTTCATTTGAGTGCAAAAACGGCACTAAAATAGCCACCGACGGCAAGTTTTTCAAATTTGTCGCATTTAGCAAAACAAATGTGTGCTATAACCCTCGAAGAATTGTCATTTTCAGAAATTTATAAATTTGCCTTTTTACTGCACCATTCATTATATAGCAGGTCAACATTCATTAGATAACATATCACAATTTAATATGAGTGTAAAATGGCAGGAAAATAGCCACCGACAGCAACTTTTTTAAACTTGCCATCTTCGGCGAAAAACGTGTGCTATAACCTAGGGAAAATTGTCATTTTTCAAAATTTATAAATTTATCCTTTTATTGCACCATTACTTATATAGCATATCACAATTTCATATGAGTGCAAAAAACGACACTAAAATGGACACCGACGGCAAGTTTTTTAAAATGTCATTTTTGGGGAAAAAAACGTGTGCTATAACTTACAAAAAAATGGTCATTTTCAAAATTTATAAATTTACCTTTTTATTGCAACATTCATTAGATAGCACAACAGTATTTCATATGAGTGCAAAAAACGGCTCGAAAACGGCCATTGACGGCAATTTTTTGAAATTTTTCGTTTTGGGCAAAAAAAACGTGTGTTATAACCCACGAAAAATGGTCATTTTTTATATTTTTTAATTTTTAACCGTTTGATACCATTACTTAGATAGCACATCAACATTTCATTACAGTGCAAAAACGGCACTAAAATAGCCACTGACGGCAAGTTTTTCAAATTTGTCGCTTTTGGCAAAAAAGACGTGAGCAATATCCCTAGAAGAATTGTCATTTTTAAAAATTTATAAATTTGCCTATTTACTGCACCATTCATTATATAGAAGGTCACGATACATTAGATAGCATATCACAATTTCATATGAGTGTAAAACGGCACGCAAATAGCCAACGAGAGCAACTTTTTTAAACTTGCCGTCTTCGGCATGTGCAACCTAGGAAAAATTGTCATTTTTCAAAATTTATAAAATTATCTTTTTATTGCACTATTACTTAGATAGCATATCACAATTTCATATGAGTGCTAAACACGACACCAAAATGGGCATCGACGGTAAGTTTTTTAAATTGCCGTTCTTGGCAAAAAAAAACGTGTGCTATAACCCACAAAAAATGGTCATTTTTCAAAATTATAAATTTGCCTTTTTATTGCACCAGTCATTAGATAGCACACCAGCATTTCATATGAGTGCAAAAAGGGGCACCAAAACAGCCATTGACGGCAAGTTTTTGAAATTTTCCGTTTTGGAAAAAAAAACAGGTGTTATAACCCACGAAAAATGGTCATTTTTCAAATTTTTTAATTTATAACCGTTTGATACCATTCCTTAGATGGCACATCAACATTTCATTTGAGTGCAAAAACGGCACAAAAATAGCCACCAACGGCAAGTTTTACAAATTTGCCGCTTTTGGCAAAAAAAAAAACGTGTGCTATAACCCACGAAGAATGGTCATTTTTAAAAATTTATAAATTTGCCATTTTACTGCACGATTCATTATATAGCAGGTCACCATTCATTAGATAGCATTTCATAATTTCATATGAGTGCAAAACGGCACGAAAATAGCCAACGACAGCAACTTTTTCAAACTTGCCATCTTCGGCAAAAAACGTGTGCTATAACCTAGGAAAAATTGTCATTTTTCAAAATTTATAAATTTATCCTTTTATTGCACCATTACTTAGATAGCATATCACAATTTCATATGAGTGCAAAAAACGACACCAAAATGGGCACCGACGGCAAATTTTTTAAATTGCCATTTTTGGGGAAAAAACGTGTGCTATAACCTACAAAAAATGGTTATTTTTCAAAATTTATAAATTTACCTTTTTATTGCACCATTAATTAGATAGCACAACAGCATTTCATATGAGTTCAAAAAATGGCTCGAAAACAGCCATTAACGGCAAATTTTTGAAAATTTTCCTTTTGGGCAAAAAAAAACGTGTGTTATAACGCACGAAAAATGGTCATTTTTTATGTTTTTAAATTTTTAACCGTTTGATACCATTCCTTAAATAGCACATAAAAATTTCATATGAGTGCAAAAAGGAACGAAAATAGCCAACGACAGCAACTTTTTCAAACTTCGTGTCTTCGGCGAAAAACGTGTGCTATAACCTAGGAAAAATTGTCATTTTTCAAAATTTATAACTTTATATTTTTATTGCACCATTACTTAGATAGTATATCACAATTTCATATCATTGCAAAAAACGACACCAAAACAGGCATCGACGGCAAGTTTCTTATATTGCCGATCTTGGCAAAAAAAACGTGTGCTATAACCCACCATAAATGGTCATTTTTCAAAATTTAAAAATTTTCCTTTTTATTGCATCATTCATTAGATAGCACACCAGCATTTCATATGAGTGCAAAAAACGGCACCAAAACGGCCATTGACAGCAAGTTTTTGAAATTTTCTGTTTTGGTCAAAAAAACGTGTGTTATAACCCACGAAAAATGGTCATTTTTCAAATTTTTTAATTTATAACCGTTTGATACCATTCCTTAGATAGCACATCAACATTTCATTTGAGTGCAAAAACGGCACTAAAATAGCCATCGACGGCAAGTTTTTCAAATTTTCCGTTTTTGGCAAAAAACAAATGTGTGCTATAACCCACGAATAATGGTCATTTTTAAAAATTTATTAATTTGCCTTTTTACTGCACCATTTATTATATAGCTCGTCACCATTCATTTGATAGCATATCACAATTTCATTTGAGTACAAAACGGCACGAAAATAGCCACCGACAGCAACTTGTTTAAATTTGCCGTCTTCGGCGAAAAACGTGTGCTATAACGTAGAAAAAATTTTCATTTTTCAAAATTTCAAAATTTATCTTTTTATTGCACCATTACTTAGATAGTGTCACAATTTCATATGAGTGCAAAAAACGACACCAAAATCGGCACCGACGGCAAGTTTTTTAAATTACCATTTTTGGGAAAAAAACGTGTGCTATAACCTACAAAAAATGGTCATTTTTCAAAATTTTTAAATTTGCCTTTTTATTGCACCATTCATTAGATAGCACAACAGCATTTGATATGAGTACAAAAAACGGCACCAAAACGTCAACTGACGGCAAGTTTTCGAAATATTTCGTTTTGGACAAAAAACGTGTGTTATAAATAATGAAAAATGGCAATTTTTAAAATTTTTTAATTTTTAACCGTTTGATACCATTCCTTAGATAGCACATCAACATTTAATTTGAGTGCAAAAACGGCACTAAAATAGCAATCGACGGTAAGTTTTTCAAATTTGACGGTTTTGTCAAAAAAATGTGTACTATAACCCATGAAAAATGGCCATTTTTAAAAATTTATAAATTTCCCTTTTACTGCACCATTCATTATATATCAGGTCACCATTCATTAGATAGTATATCACAATTTAATATGAGTGCAAAACGGCACGAAAATAGCCACCGACAGTAACTTTTTTAAGCTTGCCATTTTCGGCGAAAAACGTGTGCTATAACCTAGAAAAAATTGTCATTTTTCAAAATTTGTAAATTTATCTTTTTATTGCGCCATTACTTAGATAGCATATCACAATTTCATATCAGTGCAAAAAACGACACCAAAATGGGCACCGACGGCAAGTTCTTTAAATTGTCGTTTTTGGCAAAAAAAAATGTGTGCTATAACCCACCAAAAATGGTCATTTTTCAAAATTTATAAATTTTCTTTTTTATTGCACCATTCATTAGATAGCACACCAGCATTTCATATGAGTGCAAAAAACGGCTCAAAAACGGCAATTGACGGCAAGTTTTTGAAATATTCCGTTTTGGACAAAAAACGTGTGTTATAAACCATGAAAAATGGCAATTTTTCAAATTTTTTAATTTATAACCGTTTGATATCATTCCTTAGATAACAGATCAACATTTCATTTGAGTGCAAAAACGGCACTAAAATAGCCACCGACGGCAAGTTTTTTAAATTTGCCGCTTTTGGCAAAAAAAATGTGTGCTATAACCCACGAAGAATTGTCATTTTTAAAAATTTATAAATTTGCCTTTTTACTGCACCATTCATTATATAGAAGGTCACCATTCATTAGATAGTATCACAATTTAATATGAGTGAAAAACGACACGAAAATAGCCACCGACAGTGATAAGTCAGTTCCATACTGACTTATATGTTATAAATACTTGAGTTTTTGTAGGAATTACTTGGGTAAATCGTGCTTGATGAATGACTTATGTGCAAAAATGTTCATGATCTGGAAATTGTGAGAAATGCCTAAGTGTTGTGTAAATTCCATGAAATTGACATGATTGTTGCATGAATTGGACACACACACTCAGCCATCGTGACCACACAAAGTCACACGCAGACACGAGAAGTCCCAGACACAACGAACACATCCAACACACACTTGACACTGGGTTGCACTGATTTCTGAATCGGCGGAATGGAAAATGATTTTCAAATCAGTATATCTCTCTCAATACTCACTCAAATGATGAGACCTTGGATGTTTTGGAAAGCTCTTTGAGTGTACTTCATTTCGTATGTTTTGACCTTCTCCCAATTCAGTAGGCATAGATGACAAACGGGGCCTTCTTTCTAAGCACTCACCCAGTTGTTATGTCACTGGCACATTTTGGGAGAATAGTTGTATCTTGAGATACAGACCTCCAAAGTTGATGATTCTTGAACCTATAGAAAGCTAAGAGAAAGATCTACATTTCTTATGTTTACCACAAAATCCAATTCCCAATCGAAAGCCTTCAAAACCCCACACCATTAGGCACACACTGTGTGCAGGCGCAACATGCACACACCTGCGCCCGCACAGCCCACACACTCGCACAACTGTGCGGGCGCATAGCACACACACACACATGCATGTGCGTCCGCTAGGCGCGCGCACAGTGCGCCCGCACAGCACACGTGCACAGCATTGCCACAGTTTACGGAAATGATCATAACTTCCTCATTTTAGCTCCGAATGGAGTGATTCAAAAGGCTATGTTTAGCTAAGAGTCTTGGATACAACTTTGATGCTTTATGGTTTCTCAGACTCGAAATGAATCTGGGGCGAAATGGGGGAGAAAGTCGAAGCCTGTGCAATTGCTCACATTCTCATGCACTTTCTCATGCATACACTTGGACACTTACACCACATTCATGCATACACAAGCACACTTTCACTCTTCTCATGCATATCACCTCCCATTCACTCACAATGCAGTGCACATAGCAACACAACTTAATCTAGCACAAGGCACAATGTCGGCACCCACACAATGCACAAGCATATCTATTTCTCAGCACACCAAATGTTTGATATTTTGCATTGAGAATTCTTGGTCATTAAGTTTAGTGCTAGACACGTGTCTTCACCTCAGTTTTGATTAATATTTGCAGGCACGTGTCGGCATCTCCGTAAATGAAAGAAAGTTCCAGGAACCTCACTAGGCCGAGATATTTGGGCAAAAGTATAAATCGAAAAGAAGAGCAGGGAGGCTGCCGCACACAACAGAACATAGCAATCCTTAGATTAGGGTTCATAGTTTAGCTTATGATTTTCTCCTTCTTTTGCCTTCTTTAGATCATACTGTCTTGAGGGTCAATGGATGGATCTAATCTTATTTGAGACATTCGTATTGCTCATTATGTGTTTGATATTGTTTCATATATCTTTTTGATGTTTCATTTCAATGCTTACTCACTCACGCTTAGCCCCTTCATGTGACTTGCGGTGCCCACTGAAGTCAGTTTAGTGCTGTTAATGGAAATTGAAATAACATCACTAGAATAGGGAACAACTTGGATGAGTCCTATGATCTGTGTATGGTTGCGACTTCAATTGTGCGGTGCCCACTGACAATTGAAGTCAATATAATGGAAAAGACTTAGGATTGTTTGAATATTAGAACTCCAACTTTGGTTGACTGTCTTGTCTAGGGGGAGTTAGGGTTCTAGTGTCAGATAGGGATCGGGAATTAGGAAGCCGAGCCTAGGTCTTGCCCTACCAAGGGAAGACGGAGGAGTATGGTGAATTAGGGCTGTGAGACCTGCCAAGAAGATCAACCCTAAGCTCACTAGAAGGTCGATCCCCTCATTCATGCTTTTACACAAGTCGATGATAATAGGGAGAGATCCATACCAATTGGTTCATCCTCAAGGCAGTGTTTGCATACTAACCCATTCATTCTCATTTTTTGCATTCATATTGTTTTGCATTTGTCCTATTTGTTTGGGTTACTTGAACAAGTGATCTCTTGACAACCAAACCTTCCCTGTGGATACGATCCCTTCCATACTGACTTATATGTTATAAATACTTGAGTTTTTGTATGAATTACTTGGGTAAATCGTGCTTGATGAATGACTTATGTGCAAAAATGTTCATGATCTGGAAATTGTGAGAAATGCCTAAGTGTTGTGTAAATTCCATGAAATTGACATGATTGTTGCATGAATTGGACACACACACTCAGCCATCGTGACCACACAAAGTCACAAGCACACACGAGAAGTCCCAGACACAACGAACACATCCAACACACACTTGACACTGGGTTGCACTGATTTCTCAATCGGCGGAATGGAAAATGATTTTCAAATCAGTATATCTCTCTCAATACTCACTCAAATGATGAGACCTTGGATGTTTTGGAAAGCTCTTTGAGTGTACTTCGTTTCGTATGTTTTGACCTTCTCCCAATTCAGTAGGCATAGATGACAAACGGGGCCTTCTTTCTAAGCACTCACCCAGTTGTTATGTCACTGGCACATTTTGGGAGAATAGTTGTATCTTGAGCTACAGACCTCCAAAGTTGATGATTCTTGAACCTATAGAAATCTAAGAGAGAGATCTACATTTCTTATGTTTACCACAAAATCCAATTCCCAACCGAAAGCCTTCAAAACCCCACACCATTAGGTACACACCCGCACAGCACACACATGCACACACCTGTGCGGGCGCCTTGCGCCTGCACAGCCCACACACTCGCACAACTGTGCGGGCGCCTATGCTCCCGCACAGCACACACTCACACATGCCTGTGCGCCCGCACAGCACACGCACACAGCATTGCCACAGTTTACGGAAATGATCATAACTTCCTCATTTTAGCTCCGAATTGAGTGCTTCAAAAGGCTATGTTTAGCTAAGAGTCTTGGCTACAACTTTGATGCTTTATGTTTTCTCAGACTCGAAATGAATCGGGGGCGAAATGGGGGAGAAAGTCGAAGCCTGTGCAATTGCTCACATTCTCATGCACTTTCTCATGCATACACTTGGACACTTACACCACATTCATGCATACACAAGCACACTTTCACTCTTCTCATGCATATCACCTCCCATTCACTCACAATGCAGTGCACATAGCAACACAACTTAATCTAGCACAAGGCACAATGTCGGCACCCACACAGTGCACAAGCATAGCTATTTCTCAGCACACCAAATGTTTGATATTTTGCATTGAGAATTCTTGACACGTGTCTTCACCTCAGTTTTGATTAATAATTGCAGGCACGTGTCGGCATCTCCATAAAGGAAGGAAAGTTCCAGGAACTTCACTAGGCCGAGACATCTGGGCAAAAGTATAAAAGGAAGAGAGGAGGCCAAGAGAAGGGATCGAAAAAAAGAGCAGGGAGGCGGCCGCACACAACACCACATAGCATCCTTAGATTATGGTTCATAGTTTAGCTTAGGATTTTCTCCTTCTTTTCCCTTCTTTAGATCATACTATCTTGAGGGTCAATGGATGGATCTAATCTTATTTGAGACATTCGTATTGCTTATTATGCGTTTGATATTGTTTCATATATCTTTTTGATGTTTCATTTCAATACTTACTCACTCACGCTTAGGCCCTTCATGTGACTTGCGGTGCCCACTGAAGTCAATTTAGTGCTGTTAATGGAAATTGAAATAACATCACTAGAATAGGGAACAACTTGGATGAGTCCTATGATCTGTGTATGGTTTCGACTTCAATTGTGCGGTGCCCTTTGACATTTGAAGTCAATATAATGGAAAAAACTTAGGATTATTTGAACATTAGAACTTGAACTTTGGGTGACTGTCTTGTCCAGGGGAGTTAGGGTTCTAGTGTCAGATAGGGATTGGGAATTAGGAAGCCGAGCCTAGGTCTTGCCCTACCAAGGGAAGACGGAGGAGTATGGTGAATTAGGGTTGTGAGACCTACCAAGGAGATCGACCCTAAGCTCACTAGAATGTCGATCCCCTCATTCATGCTTTTACACAAGTCAATGATTATAAGCTGAGACCCATACCAATTGATTCATCCTCAAGGCAGTGCTTGCATACTAACCTTGCATTCATTCTCATTTTTGCATTCATATTGTTTTGCATTTGTTCTTCTTTTCATTTCCTTTCATTTCATGTTTCTGTTTCTTGAACAAGTGATCTCTTGACAACCAAACCTTCCCTATGGATACGATCCCACTTGCCACCTCTACATTAGTTGAGTAAATTTGGAAATTTGACGAGGTCGAGTGACCGACCTCCGCTCAGACAACAACTTTTTTAAACTTGCCGTCTTCGGTGAAAAACGTGTGCTATAACCTAGAAAAAATTTTAATTTTTCAAAATTTATAAATTTATCTTTTTGTTGCACCATTACTTAGATAGCATATCACAATTTCATATGAGTGCAAAAAACGAAACCAAAATGGGCATCGACAGCAATATTTTTAAATTGCCGTTTTTAGAAAAAAAACTTGTGCTGTAACCCAAATCAAAACTTATAAATTTGCCTTTTTATTGCACCATTCATTAGATAGCACAACTGTATTTCATATGAGTGCAAAAAACGGATCGAAAACGGCCGTTGACGGCAAGTTTTTGAAATTTTCAATTTTGGGCAAAAAAAAGTGTGTTATAACCCAAGAAAAATGGTCATTTTTCAAATTTTTTAATTTTTAACCGTTTGATACCATTCCTTAGATAGCACATCAACATTTCATTTGAGTGCAAAAACGGCACTAAAATAGCCACCGACGGCAAGTTTTTCAAATTTGCCGCTTTTGGCAAAACAAATGTGTGCTATAACCCAAGAAGAATTGTCATTTTTAAAAATTTATAAATTTGCCTTTTTAGTGCAACATTCATTATATAGCAGGTCACCATTCATTAGATAGCATATCACAATTTAATATGAGTGCAATATGGCAGGAAAATAGCCACCCACAGCAACTTTTTTAAACTTGCCATCTTCGGCGAAAAACGTGTGCTATAACCTAGGAAAAATTGTCATTTTTATAAATTTATTAATTTATCCTTTTATTGCACCATTACTTAGATAGCATATCACAATTTCATATGAGTGCAAAAAACGACACTAAAATGGGCACCGACGGCAAGTTTTTTAAATGGCCGTTTTTGGAGAAAAAACGTGTGCTATAACCTACAAAAAATGGTCACTTTTTAAAATTTATAAATTTTCCTTTTTATTGCACCATTCATTAGATAGCACAACAGCATTTCATATGAGTGCAAAAAACGGCTCGAAAACGGCCATTGACGGCAAGTTTTTGAAAATTTTCGTTTTAGGCAAAAAAACGTGTGTTATAACCAACGAAAAATGGTCATTTTTTAAATTTTTTTATTTTTAACCGTTTGATACCATTCCCTAGATAGCACATCAACATTTCATTTGAGTGCAAAAACGGCACTAAAATAGCCACCGGCGGCAAGTTTTTGAAATTTGCCGATTTTGGCAAAAAAAACTTGTGCTATAGCCCAAGAAGAATTGTCATTTTTAAAAATTTATAAATTTGCCTATTTACTGCACCATTCATTATATAGAAGGTCACCATTCATTAGATAGCATATCACAATTTCATATGAGTGTAAAACGGCACGCAAATAGCCAACGAGAGCAACGTTTTTAAACTTGCCGTCTTCGTCGTGTGCTATAAGGTAGGAAAAATTGTCATTTTTCAAAATTTACAAAATTATCTTTTTATTGCACTATTACTTAGATAGCATATCACAATTTTATATGAGTGCAAAAAACGACACCAAAATGGGCACCGACGGTAAGTTTTTTTAATTGCCGTTCTTGGCAAAAAAACGTGTGCTATAACTCACCAAAAATGGTCATTTTTCAAAATTTATAAATTTGCCTTTTTATTGCACCATTCATTAGATAGCACACCAGCATTTCATATGAGTGCAAAAAGGGGCACCAAAACGGCCATTGACGGCAAGTTTTTGAAATTTTCCGTTTTGGTAAAAAAAACGGGTGTTATAATCCACGAAAAATGGTCATTTTTCAAATTTTTTAATTTATAACCGTTTGATACAATTCCTTAGATAGCACATCAACATTTCATTTGAGTGCAAAAACGGCACGAAAATGGCCAATGACAGCAACTTTTTCAAACTTGCCATCTTCGGCGAAAAACGTGTGCTATACCTAGAAAAAATTGTCATTTTTGAAAATTTATAAATTTATCTTTTTATTGCACCATTACTTAGATAGCATATCACAATTTCATATGAGTGCAAAAAACGAGACTAAAATGGGCACCGACGGCAAGTTTTTTAAATTGCCGTTTTTGGGGAAAAAACGTGTGCTAGCTACAAAAATGGTAATTTTTCAAAATTTATAAATTTGCCTTTTTATTACACCATTCTTTTTTTTTCGAAAAATATATATCTATATATCATGAGCAAAATACGGTGCCGGATATACCCGGGTGCACCGTTACAAAATAAAAGCCATAAATTGGAGTACTACTCCATTACATAATCGTTTCTTTCGTCTGAAGCGAGACTTAGAGGAGCACTACTTCCTATTAAAGTAGCATTTCTCTAAATTCCCTATCAAAATGTGATTGAACCTGTAAATAATTTAACCTATCAACAAGCTATCAGATTCATTTCTAAGACTATGCCATTCTTCCAAAATAAAATCGAGTTCGGCCACTGTAACTGAATTCATCATGATAATAACTTTAATACCCTTGCAATTCAGTGGCAGCCTTTTTATTGCACCATTCATTAGATAACACAACAACATTTCATATGAGTGCAAAAAACGGATCGAAAACGGCCATTAACGGCAAGTTTTTGAAATTTTTCGTTTTGGGCAAAATAAAAACTTGTGTTATAACCCACGAAAAATGGTCATTTTTTAAATTTTTAAATTTTTAACCGTTTGACACAATTCCTTAGATAGCACATCAACATTTCATTTGAGTGCAAAAATGGCACAAAAATAGCCACCGTCGGCAAGTTTTACAAATTTGCCGCTTTTGGCAAAAAAAAACGTGTGCTATAACCCACGAAGAATGGTCATTTTTAAAAATTTATAAATTTCCCTTTTTACTGCACGATTCGTTATATAGAAGGTAACCATTCATTAGATAGCATATTACAATTTCATATGAGTGCAAAACGGCACAAAAATAGCCAACGACAGCAACTTTTTCAAACTTGCTGTCTTCGGCGAAAAACGTGTGCTATAACCTAGGAAAAATTGTCATTTTTCAAAGTTTATAAATTTATCTTTTTATTGCGCCATTACTTAGATAGCATATCACAATTTCATATGAGTGCAAAAAACGACACAAAAAATGGGCACCGACGGCAAGTTTTTTAAATTGCCGTTTTTGGGGAAAAACGTGTGCTATAACCTACAAAAAATGGTCATTTTTCAAAATTTATAAATTTGCCTTTTTATTGCACCATTTATTAGATAGCACAACAGTATTTCATATGAGTGCAAAAAACGGCTCGAAAACGTCCATTAACGGTAAGTTTTTGAAAATTTTCATTTTGGGCAACAAAAACGATGCATTTACTTGGTCTCTTTTGCCCAACGTAGAGATTTTCTCCATTCTCTTTGATAGCTAGACGATTCACATCATGGTTTTAGTCTCCAAATTCTGATGCATTTACTTGGTTCTCATGTAATGGAGTAGTACTTCAAATTTACTTCATTTACGCGTGTAACGGTGAGCTTGGGTATATCCAGCACCGTCTTTTGCTTTATATTTATATTAATAAAAACTATTTAAAAAAAACGTGTGTTATAACCCACGAAAAATGGTCATTTTTTAAATTTTTAACCGTTTGATACCATTCCTTAGATAGCACATCAACATTTCATTTGAGTGCAAAAACGGCACAAAAATAGCCACCGGCGGCAAGTTTTACAAATTTGCCGCTTTTGGCAAAAAAAAACGTGTGCTATAATCCATGAAGAATGGCCATTTTTAAAAATTTATAAATTTCCCATTTTACTGCACGATTCATTATATAGCAGGTCACCATTCATTAGATAGCATATCACAATTTCATATGAGTGCAAAACGGCACGAAAATAGCCAACGACAGCAACTTTTTCAAACTTGCTGTCTTCGGCGAAAAACGTGTGCTATAACCTAGGAAAAATTGTCATTTTTCAAAATTTAAGAATTTATCTTTTTATTGCGCCATTACTTAGATAACATATCACAATTTCATATGAGGGCAAAAAACGACACCAAAATGGGCACCGACAGCAAGCTTTTTAAATTGCCGTTTTTGGGCAAAAAACGTGTGCTATAACGGCATTTCATATGAGTGCAAAAAACGGTTCGAAAACGGCCATTGCCGGCAAGTTTTTGAAATATTCCGTTTTGGACAAAAAAAGTGTGTTATAAACCATGAAAAATAGTCATTTTTTTAAATTTTTTGATTTTTAACCGTTTGATACCATTCCTTAGATAGCACATCAACATTTCATTTAAGTGCAAAAACGGCACTAAAATAGCCACCGACGGCAAGTTTTTTATATTTGCCGCTTTTGGAAAAAATAATGTATGCTATAACCCATGAAGAATTGTCATTTTTAAAAATTTAAAAATTTACCTTTCTACTGCACCACTTATTATATAGAAGGTCATCATTCATTAGATAGTATATCACAATTCAATATGAGTGCAAAACGACACGAAACTAGCCACCGACAGCAACTTTTTTAAACTTGCCGTCTTCGGCGAAAAACGTGTGCTATAACCTAGAAAAAATTGTCAATTTTCAAAATTTATAAATCCTTTTATTTCATCATTACTTAGATAGCATATCAGAATTTCATATGAGTGCAAAAAACGACACCAAAATGGGCATCGATGACGATATTTTTAAATTGCTGTTTTTAGGAAAAAAAAACTTGTGTTATAACCCACAAAAAATGGTCATTTTTCAAAACTTATAAATTTGCCTTTTTATTGCACCATTCACTAGATAGCACAACAGCATTTCGTATGAGTGCAAAAAACGGATCGAAAACGGCCGTTGACGGCAAGTTTTTGAAAATTTTCATTTTGGGCAAGAAAAAGTGTGTTATAACCCACGAAAAATGGTCATTTTTCAAATTTTTTAATTTTTAACCGTTTGATACCATTCCTTAGATAGCACATCAACATTTTATTTGAGTGCAAAAACGACACAAAAATAGCCACCGACGGCAAGTTTTTCAAATTTGCCGCTTTTGGCAAAACAAATGTGTGCTATAACCCACGAAGAATTTTCATTTTTAAAAATTTATAAATTTTGCTTTTTACTGCAACATTCATTATATAGCAGGTCACCATTCATTAGATAGCATATCTCAATTTAATATGAGTGCAAAATGGCAGGAAAATAGCCATCGACAGTAACTTTTTTAAACTTGCCATCTTCGGCGAAAAATGTGTGCTATAACCTAGGAAAAATTTTAATTTTTCAAAATTTATAAATTTATCCTTTTATTGCACCATTACTTAGATAGCATATCACAATTTCATATGAGTGCAAAAAACGACACTAAAATGGGCACCGACGGCAAGTTTTTTAAACTGCCGTTTTTGGGGTAAAAACGTGTGATAAAACCTACAAAAAATGGTCATTTTTCAAAATTTATAAATTTGCCTTTTTATTGCACCATTCATTAGAAAGCACAACAGCATTTCATATGAGTGCAAAAAACGGCTCGAAAACGGCCATTGACGGCAAGTTTTTGAAAATTTTCGTTTTGGGCAAAAAAACGTGTGTTATAACCCACGAAAAATGGTCATTTTTTAAATTTTTTAATTTTTAACCGTTTGATACCATTCCTTAGATAGCACATCAACATTTTATTTGAGTGCAAAAACGGCACTAAAATAGCCATCGACGGCAAGTTTTTGAAATTTGCCACTTTTTGCAAAAAAAACTTGTGCTATAACCCAAGAAGAATTGTCATTTTTAAAAATTTATAAATTTGCCTATTTACTGCACCATTCATTATATAGAAGGTCACCATTCATTAGATAGCATATCACAATTTCATATGAGTGTAAAACAGCACGCAAATAGCCAACGAGAGCAACTTTTTTAAACTTGCCGTCTTCGGCGTGTGCTATAAGGTAGGAAAAATTTTCATTTTTCAAAATTTATAAAATTATCTTTTTATTGCACTATTACTTAGAAAGCATATCACAATTTCATATGAGTGCAAAAAACAATACCAAAATGGGCACCGACGGTAAGTTTTTTAAATTGCCGTTCTTGGCAAAAAAAAACGTGTTCTATACTCACCAAAAATGGCCATTTTTCAAAATTTATAAATTTGCCTTTTTATTGCACCATTCATTAGATAGCACACCAGCATTTCATATGAGTGCAAAAAGGGGCACCAAAACGGCCATTGACGGCAAGTTTTTGAAATTTTCCGTTTTGGTAAAAAAAACGGGTGTTATAACCCACGAAAAATGGTCATTTTTCAAATTTTTTAATTTATAACCGTTTGATACAATTCCTTAGATAGCACATCAACATTTCATTTGAGTGCAAAAAAGGCACAAAAATAGCCACTGACGGCAAGTTTTACAAATTTGCCGCTTTTGGCAAAAAAAAAACGTGTGCTATAACCCACGAAGAATGGTCATTTTTAAAAATTTATAAATTTGCCTTTTTACTGCACGATTCATTACATAGCAGGTCAGCATTCATTAGATAGCATATCACAATTTCATATGAGTCCAAAACGGCACGAAAATAGCCAACGACAGCAACTTTTTCATACTTGCCATCTTCGGCGAAAAACGTGTGCTATAACCTAGGAAAAATTGTCATTTTTCAAAATTTATAAATTTATCCTTTTATTGAACCATTACTTAGATAGCATATCAGAATTTCATATGAGTGCAAAAAACGACACTAAAATGGGCACCGACGACAAGTTTTTTAAATTGCCGGTTTTGGGGAAAAAACGTGTGCTAGCTACAAAAAATGGTCATTTTTCAAAATTTATAAATTTGCCTTTTTATTACACCATTCTTTTTTTTCGAAAAATATATATCTATATATCATGAGCAAAATACGGTGTCGGATATACCCGGGTGTATCGTTACAAAATAAAAGCCATAAATTGGAGTACTACTCCATTACATAATCGTTTCTTTCGTCTAAAGCGAGACTTAGAGGAGCACTACTTCCTATTAAAGTAGCATTTCTCTAAATTCCCTATCAAAATGTGATTGAACCTGTAAATAATTTAACCTATCAACAAGCTATCAGATTCATTTCTAAGACTATGCCATTCTTCCAAAATAAAATCGAGTTCGGCCACTGTAACTGAATTCATCATGATAATAACTTTAATACCCTTGCAATTCAGTGGCAGCCTTTTTGTTGCACCATTCATTAGATAACACAACAGCATTTCATATGAGTGCAAAAAACGGCTCGAAAACGGCCATTAACGGCAAGTTTTTGAAATTTTTCGTTTGGGCAAAAAAAACGTGTGTTGTAACCCACGAAAAATGGTCATTTTTTAAATTTTTAACCGTTTGATTCAATTCCTTAGATAGCACATCAACGTTTCATTTGAGTGCAAAAATGGCACAAAAATAGCCACCGACGGTAAGTTTTACAAATTTGACGCTTTTGGCAAAAAAAAACGTGTGCTATAACCCACGAAAAATGGTAATTTTTAAAAATTTATAAATTTCCCTTTTTACTGCACGATTCATTATATAGCAGGTAACCATTCATTAGATACCATATCACAATTTCATATGAGTGCAAAACGGCACGAAAATAGCCAACGAAAGAAACTTTTTTAAACTTGCTGTCTTCGGCGAAAAACGTGTGCTATAACCTAGGAAAAATTGTCAATTTTCAAAGTTTATAAATTTATCCTTTTATTGCGCCATTACTTAGATAGCATATCACAATTTCATATGAGTGCAAAAAACGACACCAAAATGGGCACCGACGGTAAGTTTTTTAAATCGCCGTTTTTGGGGAAAAAAGTGTGCTATAACCTACAAAAAATTGTCATTTTTCAAAATTTATAAATTTGCCTTTTTATTGCACCATTCATTAGATAGCACAACAGCATTTCATATGAGTTCAAAAAATAGCTCGTAAACGGCCATTGTCGGCAAGTTTTTGAAACTTTTCGTTTTGGGCAAAAAAACGTGTGCTAAAACCCACGAAAAATGGCCAATTTTTAAATTTTTTAATTTTTAACCGTTTGATACCATTCCTTAGATAGCACATCAAAATTTCATTTGAGTGCAAAAACGGCACAAAAATAGCCACCGACGGCAAGTTTTTCAAATTTGCCGCTTTTGGCAAAACAAATGTTTGCTATAACCCACGAAGAATTATCATTTTTAAAAATTTATAAATTTGCCTTTTTACTGCAACATTCATTATATAGCAGGTCACCATTCATTAGATAGCATATTACAATTTAATATGAGTGCAAAATGGCAGTAAAATAGCCACCGACAGCAACTTTTTTAAACTTGCCATCTTCGGCGAAAAACGTGTGCTATACCTAGAAAAAATTGTCATTTTTGAAAATTTATAAATTTATCCTTTTATTGCACCATTACTTAGATAGCATATCACAATTTCATATGAGTGCAAAAAACGAGACTGAAATGGGCACCGATGGCAAGTTTTTTAAATTGCCGTTTTTGGGGAAAAATCGTGTGCTAGCTACAAAAATGGTAATTTTTCAAAATTTATAAATTTTCCTTTTTATTACACCATTCCTTTTTTTCGAAAAATATATATCTATATATCATGAGCAAAATACGGTGCCGGATATACCGGGTGCACCGTTACAAAATAAAAGCCATAAATTGGAGTACTACTCCATTACATAATCGTTTCTTTCGTCTAAAGCGAGACTTAGAGGAGCACTACTTCCGATTAAAGTAGCATTTCTCTAAATTGCCTATCAAAATGTGATTGAACCTGTAAATAATTTAACCTATCAACAAGCTATCAGATTCATTTCTAAGACTATGCCATTCTTCCAAAATTAAATCGAGTTCGGCCACTGTAACTGAATTCATCATAATAATTACTTTAATACCCTTGCAATTCAGTGGCAGCCTTTTTGTTGCACCATTCATTAGATAACACAACAGCATTTCATATGAGTGCAAAAAACGGCTCGAAAACGGCCATTAACGGCAAGTTTTTGAAATTTTTCGTTTGGGCAAAAAAAACGTGTGTTATAACCCACGAAAAATGGTCATTTTTTAAATTTTTAAATTTTTAACCGTTTGATACAATTCCTTAGATAGCACATCAACGTTTCATTTGAGTGCAAAAATGGCACAAAAATAGCCACCGACGGTAAGTTTTACAAATTTGACGCTTTTGGCAAAAAAAAACGTGTGCTATAACCCACGAAAAATGGTAATTTTTAAAAATTTATAAATTTCCCTTTTTACTGCACGATTCATTATATAGCAGGTAACCATTCATTAGATACCATATCACAATTTCATATGAGTGCAAAACGGCACGAAAATAGCCAACGACAGAAACTTTTTTAAACTTGCTGTCTTCGGCGAAAAACGTGTGCTATAACCTAGGAAAAATTGTCATTTTTCAAAGTTTATAAATTTATCTTTTTATTCCGCCATTACTTAGATAGCATATCACAATTTCATATGAGTGCAAAAAACGACACCAAAATGGGCACCGACGGCAAGTTTTTTAAATCGCCGTTTTTGGGGAAAAACGTGTGCTATAACCTACAAAAAATTGTCATTTTTCAAAATTTATAAATTTGCCTTTTTATTGCACCATTTATTAGATAGCACAACAGCATTTCATATGAGTTCAAAAAATAGCTCGTAAACGGCCATTGTCGGCAAGTTTTTGAAACTTTTCGGTTTGGGCTAAAAAAACGTGTGCTTTAACCCACGAAAAATGGCCCATTCTTTAAATTTTTTAATTTTTAACCATTTGATACCATTTCTTAGATAGCACATCAACATTTCATTTGAGTGCAAAAACGGCACAAAAATAGCCACCGACGGCAAGTTTTTCAAATTTGCCGCTTTTGGCAAAACAAATGTGTGCTATAACACACGAAGAATTGTCATTTTTAAAAGTTTATAAATTTGCCTTTTTACTGCAACATTCATTATATAGCAGGTCACCATTCATTAGATGGCATATTACAATTTAATATGAGTGCAAAATGGCAGGAAAATAGCTACCGACAGCAACTTTTTTAAACTTGCCATCTTCGGCGAAAAACGTGTGCTATAACCTAGAAAAAACTTTTATTTTTCAAAATTTATAAATTTTTTTTATTGCACCATTACTTAGATAGTGTCATAATTTCATATGAGTGCAAAAAACGACACCAAAATGGGCACCGACGGCAAGTTTTTTAAATTGCCGTTTTTGGGAAAAAAACGTGTGCTATAACCTACAAAAAATGGTCATTTTTCAAAATTTATAAATTTGCCCTTTTATTGCACCAATCATTAGATAGCACAACAGCATTTCATATGAGTGCAAAAAACGGCACCAAAACGGCAACTGACGGCAAGTTTTCGAAATATTTCGTTTTGGACAAAAAACGTATGTTATAAATAATGAAAAATGGCAATTTTTAAAATTTTTAAAATTTTAACCATTTGATACCATTCCTTAGATAGCACATGAACATTTAATTTGAGTGCAAAAATAGCACTAAAATTGCCATCGACGGTAAGTTTTTCAAATTTGACGCTTTTGTCAAAAAAATGTGTACTATAACCCACGAAGAATTGTCATTTTTAAAAATTTATAAATTTGCCTTTTTACTGCACCATTCATTATATAGCAGGTCACCATTCATTAGATAGTATATCACAATTTAAAATGAGTGCAAAACGGCATGAAAATAGCCACCGACAGTAACTTTTTTAAGCTTGCCATCTTCGGCGAAAAACGTCTGCTATAACCTAGAAAAAATTGTCATTTTTCAAAATTTGTAAATTTATCTTTTTATTGCACCATTCACTAGATAGCACAACAACATTTCATATGAGTGCAAAAAACGGATCAAAAACGGCCGTTGACGGCAAGTTTTTGAAATTTTCCATTTTGGGCAAAAAAAAGTGTGTTATAACCCACGAAAAATGGTCATTTTTCAAATTTTTTAATTTTTAACCGTTTGATACCATTTCTTAGATAGCACATCAACATTTCATTTGAGTGCAAAAACGGCACTAAAATAGCCACCGACGGCAAGTTTTTCAAATTTGCCGCTTTTGGCAAAACAAATGTGTGCTATAACCCACGAAGAATTGTCATTTTTAAAAATTTAAACATTTGTCTTTTTACTGCAACATTCATTATATAGCAGGTCACCATTCATTAGATAGCATATCACAATTTAATATGGGTGCAAAATAGCAGGAAAATAGCCACCGACAGTAACATTTTTAAACTTGACATCTTCGACGAAAAACGTGTGCTATAACCTAGGAAAAATTGTAATTTTTCAAAATTTATAAATTTATCCTTTTATTGCACAATTACTTAGATAGCATATCACAATTTCATATGCGTGCAAAAAATGACACTAAAATGGGTACCGACGGCAAGTTTTTTAAATTGCCGTTTTTGGGGTAAAAACGTGTGCTATAACTTACAAAAAGGGTCATTTTTCAAAATTTATAAATTTGCCTTTTTATTGCACCATTCATTAGATAGCACAACAGCATTTCATATGAGTGTAAAAAATGGCTCGAAAACGGCCACTGACGGCAAGTTTTTGAAATTTTTCGTTTTGGGCAAAAAAAACGTGTGTTATAACCCACGAAAAATGGTCATTTTATAAATTTTTTAATTTTTAACCGTTTGATACCATTCCTTAGATAGCACATCTACATTTCATTTGAGTGCAAAAACGGCACTAAAATAGCCCCGACGGCAAGTTTTTCAAATTTGCCGCTTTTGGCAAAACAAATGTGTGCTATAACCCACGAAGAATTGTCATTTTTAAAAATTTATAAATTTGCATTTTTACTGCACGATTCATTACATAGCAGGTCACCTTTCATTAGATAGCATATCACAATTTCATATGAGTGCAAAACGGCACGAAAATAGCCAACGACAGCAACTTTTTCAAACTTGCCATCTTCGGCGAAAAACGTGTGCTATAACCTAGGAAACATTTTCATTTTTCAAAATTTATAAATTTATCCTTTTATTCCACCATTACTTAGATAGCATATCACAATTTCAAATGAGTGCAAAAAACGACACTAAAATGGGCACCGACGGCAAGTTTTTTAAATTGCCGCTTTTGGGGAAAAAACGTGTGCTATCTACAAAAAATGGTCATTTTTCAAAATTTATAAATTTGCCTTTTTATTACACCATTATTTTTTTTTCGGAAAATATATATCTATATATCATGAGCAAAATACGGTGCACCGTTATAAAATAAAAGCCTTAAATTGGAGTACTACTCCATTACATAATCGTTTCTTTCGTCTAAAGCGAGACTTAGAGGAGCACTACTTACTATTAAAGTAGCATTTCTCTAAATTCCCTATCAAAATGTGATTGAACCTGTAAATAATTTAACCTATCAACAAGCTATCAGATTCATTTCTAAGACTATGCCATTCTTCCAAAATAAAATCGAGTTCGGCCACTGTCACTGAATTCATTATGATAATAACTTTAATACCCTTGCAATTCAGTGGCAGCCTTTTTATTGCACCATTCATTAGATAGCACAACGGCATTTCATATGAGTGCAAAAAACGGCTCGAAAACGGCCATTAACGGCAAGTTTTTGAAATTTTTCGTTTGGAAAAAAAAAACGTGTTTATAACCCACGAAAAGTTTTTGAAATTTATAAATTTCCCTTTTTACTGCACGATTCATCAAAATTTATAAATTTGCCTTTTTATTGCACCATTCATTAGATAGCACAAAAGCATTTCATATGAGTGCAAAAAACGGCTCGAAAACGGCCATTGTCGGCAAGTTTTTGAAATTTTTCGTTTTGGGCAAAAAAAACGTGTGCTATAACCCACGAAAAATGGCCAATTTTTAAATTTTTTAATTTTTAACCGTTTGATACCATTCCTTAGATAGCACATCAACATTTCATTTGAGTGCAAAAACGGCACAAAAATAGCCACCGACGGCAAGTTTTTCAAGTTTGCCGCTTTTGGCAAAACAAATGTTTGCTATAACCCACGAAGAATTGTCATTTTTAAAAATTTATAAATTTGCCTTTTTACTGCAACATTCATTATATAGCAGGTCACCATTCATTAGATAGCATATTACAATTTAATATGAGTGCAAAATGGCAGTAAAATAGCCACCGACAGCAACTTTTTTAAACTTGCCATCTTCGGCGAAAAACGTGTGCTATAACCTAGAAAAAATTTTTATTTTCCAAAATTTATAAATTTTTTTTATCGCACCATTACTTAGATAGTGTCATAATTTCATATGAGTGCAAAAAACGACACCAAAATGGGCACTGACGGCAAGTTTTTTAAATTGCCGTTTTTGGGAAAAAAACGTGTGCTATAACCTACAAAAAATGGTCATTTTTCAAAATTTATAAATTTACCTTTTTATTGCACCATTTATTAGATAGCACACCAGCATTTCATATGAGTGCAAAAATCGGCACCAAAACGGCAATTGACGGCAAGTTTTTGGAATATTCCGTTTTGGACAAAAAACGTGTGTTATAAACCATGAAAAATGGCAATTTTACAAATTTTTTAATTTTTAACCGTTTGATATCATTCCTTAAATTGCACATCAACATTTCATTTGAGTGTAAAAACAACACTAAAATAGCCACCAACGGCAAGTTTTTTAAATTTGCCGCTTTTGGCAAAAAAAATGTGTGCTATAACCCACGAAGAATTGTCATTTTTAAAAATTTATAAATTTGCCTTTTTACTGCACCATTCATTATATAGAAGGTCACCATTCATTAGATAGTATATCACAATTTCATATGAGTGCAAAAGGACAAGAAAATAGCCACCGACAGCAACTTCTTTAAACTTGCTGTTTTTGGCGAAAAACATGTGCTATAACCTAGGAAAAATTGTCAATTTTCAAAATTTATAAATTTATCTTTTTATTGCACCATTACTTAGATAGCATATAACAATTTCATATCAGTGCAAAAAACGACACCAAAATAGACATCGACGGCAAGTTTTTTAAATTGCCGTTCTTGGCAAAAAAAAACGTGTGCTATAACCCATCATAAATGGTCATTTTTTAAAATTTATAAATTTGCCTTTTTATTGCTTCATTCATTATATAGCACACCAGCATTTCTTATGAGTGCAAAAAACGGCACCAAAACGGCCATTGACGGCAAGTTTTTGAAATTTTTCGTTTTGGTAAAAAAAAACGTGTGTTATAACTCACAAAAAATAGTCATTTTTCAAATTTTTTAATTTTTAACCGTTTTATTCCATTCATTAGATTGCACATCAACATTTCATTTGAGTGCCAAAAGGGCACAAAAATAGCCATCGATGGCAAGTTTTTCAAATTTGCCGCTTTTGGCAAAAAAAAACGTGTGCTATAACCCACGAAGAATGGTCATTTTTAAAAATTTATAAATTTCCCTTTTTACTGCACGATTCATTATATAGCAGGTCACCATTCATTAGATAGCATATCACAATTTCATATGAGTGCAAAACGGCACGAAAATAGCCAACGACAGCAACTTTTTCAAACTTGCAGCCTTCGGCGAAAAACGTGTGCTATAACCTAAGAAAAATTGTCATTTTTCAAATTTTATAAATTTATCTTTTTATTGCACCATTACTTAGATAGCATATAACAATTTCATATCAGTGCAAATAACGACACCAAAATGGGCATCGACGGCAAGTTTTTTAAATTGCCGTTCTTGGCAAAAAAACTGTGTGCTATAACCCACCATAAATGGTCATTTTTCAAAATTTATTAATTTGCCTTTTTATTGCATCATTCATTAGATAGCACACCAGCATTTCTTATGAGTGCAAAAAACGGCACCAAAACGGCCATTGACGGCAAGCTTTTGAAATTTTTCGTTTTGGACAAAAAACGTGTGTTATAAACCACCAAAAATGAAAATTTTTCAAATTTTTTAATTTTTAATCGTTTGATACCATTCCTCAGATAGCCCATCAACACTTCATTTAAGTTGCAAAAATGGAACTAAAATAGCCACCGACGGCAAGTTTTTCAAATTTGCCGCTTTTGGCAAAACAAATGTGTGCTATAACCCACGAAGAATTGTCATTTTTAAAAATTTATAAATTTGCCTTTTTACTGCAACATTCATTATATAGCAGGTCACCATTCATTAGATAGCATATTACAATTTAATATGAGTGCAAAATGGCAAGAAAATAGCCACCGACAGCAACTTTTTTAAACTTGCCATCTTCGGCGAAAAACGTGTGCTATAACCTAGAAAAAATTGTCAATTTTAAAAATTTATAAATTTATCATTTTATTGCAGCATTACTTAGATAGCATATCAAAATTTCATATGAGTGCAAAAAACGACACCAAAATGGGCCCCGATGGCAAGTTTTTTAAATTGCCGTTCTTGGCAAAAAAAACGTGTGCTATAACCCACCAAAAATGTTAATTTTTTAAAATTTATAAATTTGCCTTTTTATTACACCATTCATTGGATAGCACACCAGCATTTCATATGAGGGCAAAAAAGGGCACCAAAACGGCCATTGACGGCAAGCTTTTGAAATTTTTCATTTTGGACAAAAAACGTGTGTTATAAACCACAAAAAAATGAAAATTTTTCAAATTTTTTAATTTTTAATCGTTTGATACCATTCCTCAGATAGCACATCAACACTTCATTTGAGTTGCAAAAACGGCACTAAAATAGCCACCGACGGCAAGTTTTTCAAATTTGCCGTTTTTGGCAAAAAAATGTGTGCTATAACCCACGAATAATGGTCATTTTTAAAAATGTATAAATTTGCTTTTTTACTGCACCATTCATTATATAGCACGTCACCATTCATTAGATAGCATATCACAATTTCATATGAGTGCAAAACGGCACGAAAATAGCCACCGACAGCAACTTGTTTAAATTTGCCGTCTTCGGCGAAAAACGTGTGCTATAACCTAGAAAAAATTTTCATTTTTCAAATTTATAAATTTATCTTTTTATTGCAACATTACTTAGATAGTGTCACAATTTCATATGAGTGCAAAAAACGACACCAAAATGGACACCGACGTTTAAATTGCCTTTTTTGGGAAAAAACGTGTGCTATAACCTACAAAAATTGGTCATTTTTCAAAATTTATAAATTTTCTTTTTTATCGCACCATTAATTAGATAGCACACCAGCATTTCATATGAGTGCAAAAATCGGCACCAAAACGACAATTCACAGCAAGTTTTTGAAATATTCTGTTTTGGACAAAAAACGTGTTATATATATATATATATATTTTGGTTGGCTAAGCATCCCGTTTATGGGTGGCTCCACTCCCTATTTATTGATAGAAATAAAGAGTACAAAGTTCAATGGTGGATATACCCACCACATTAGTACAATGGAAAAGCTCTGAAATAAGGAGGACTCCTTCCTTACATTTAAGCAACCTAAGCAAGTTACAAGAAATGAAAAAAGGACTCCTCCTTTGCATTTTCAAGTCTAGAGTTTGTGGAGATCATTGCATATAGATTGATAGAGGGATGATGAACCCTGTAAGAAAACACATGTGCTTGCCACATACAGATTATGCACAGGGAGAGACAAAGTGACAAGTTTAAATATATAATGCATGTTCTAATGCAGGAAATTTTAAATCAATAAACACACAAAATTCATTGGAAACTCATTTGGAGGAGGATAAATTGGCCTAACGATAGCAGCCAAACATCCGAGAAGGCCTAACATCAGCAACCAGTAAATATTTGAAAGAGAAATTCTGCACCGGGATAGACTAAATGGCCTAACATCAGCAGCCATCGGTAAAATCGTGGTGTACAAGTGCTTTGAAAAAGCTTATGATAAAATATTGTTTTACTTACGAAGGGAAAGGCTGGCATTGATATTGATGCGATCGTTTGATGTACGGGATTCCTAGCCTTTCAAGTCTCATTACCTTTCGAATTTTTTCATGAAGAGCAGTCTCGTCTAGAAATATCTCATCCGGTTGTAGCAAGGATGATTTGGCTAATAAGTTGGAGACTACATTTTCATCTTTTTGGCATGTTCTCCAAGTAGTTGAATGGCAGGCATCTTGTAGATCTTGTATCAGCTGTTTGAGTTTCCATGGCCTGCCTTCTTTTTTCTCCAGCCATGAATGTATTTTGTTTGAAGATGATGCAATACATATATTTGCTACAAGACCCTTTTGGCTGCATATCTTTAAACCACATATGGCTGTTTGCATAATTATCTGTTCATTGGAAATTAAGTTAGTGGAAGAAAGAAGTTTTGTGAAAGCAAAAATAAGTGAACTCTCCTGTTGTCTCTTAAAATTCCACCACCCAAACCTGTGTTACCATTAATAAACCCATGGATATTTAAAATGTAGTGGTCTTCTACAGGTGGATGCCATTTAATGTAATTTACAAAGATTCTTTTTCTAGGATTTAGAGCTGTGTTCCAGAATACAGTCCATGGATAGTTTGAGCATTTGAATTCTGTGAAGTTAGCCTCTAAACATATTTTGACTTCTTTGAAAATATTACTCTTCAGTGACTCACAGTTCCATTCTTCTTCCTCATATATGACTTTATTTCTGGTTTTCCAAATTTGCCAACATATTATGGAAGGTAATATCTTGATAAGGAAATTGGTAATTTCATTTTTACCTTTGTGGTTCCACCAATGAATAAGAAAGTAACAGAGGGATTCAGAATTTAAGGGAGACAAAGTGCCTATTTCACTACCAAATGATTTCCATAATTCTGAAATTATGGAGCATTTGAGAAAATTGTGATCGACCGAGTCTTCGCCAGATGAACACATGACACATTTGAACGGCCCATGAATATGAAATCTGTGTAGTAAAGGCCCTATGGGGACTTGAGTTTTTAAAAGTCTTAGCACAAAAAAAGAAACTTTTTGTGGAACATTGATGTGCGGTATTTTGGAGCTAGGGTCTAATACTAAGGCTTAACCGAATCAAATAAATTTATTACCCTAATCCTCACGCATTTAAGGTGCATCAAGACACCGACGTTTCATAGCTAGAGGAAGTAGGGATCGATCCCACAGGGAAGGAATGATTCTATCAAATTAATGTAAATGTGTGTGTTGTAGTGGAAGTGCAAACAAGCAAAGGAAAATATCATAAACTACAATAATGTTACCAAATAAATATAAAAGTGTGTGGAAGAAGATTCAAGTAATTTAAGTACACCCTTGGATTTGGTTATCTCAAATGTTAGTGTTATGTGTGGTTTGCATAAAGAGTACATGCATACATCCTACCTATGGTAATGCAAGATGAGGATAAACAACATATCTCATACCTTCCTTGTGGCTATTAAGGTAAGATTTGATTTAGTTATTTATCTATTTAAGTGTTAATCAATTCTTTAAACCTTCCTTGTGGCTATTAAGGCAAGATTTATTTCATTAATTAACCTAAAATCTTGTGTAACATCCAACTTAACAAACACTCAAATTCAATTGATTCTTGTGGCTATTAAGGTAACAATTGAACTAGTCACACTTATGTTGGATTATTTTACTTTTACTCTCCCTTCTGGCTATTAAGGTAAGAGCTAACTAAAATTGATCCAACAAATTCACAACAAACCACACAAGATTCTAAACAATCGACTCTAATCCTCCTTGTGGCTATTAAGGTAAGATTAGAACAAATTATCCTTAAACAATTTACTGCACTTTACAAAATGTTCATTACACATAATTGGCCAAATCATGCATAACTAATTAAGATCACAATAAAACTCATTCCACAAAAACCATAACATAGGACTTAGCATGTGGTTCTTAATTCTTAAGTATCCATAGCCTAAAACCACACATTAACACAATATACCAACAACACATAACCATAATCCAAGGGTGATAGCAAATTAGCACATCAAAGCTACTAAGAACATCACAACAAATGAATTAAAGCATGAATTAAACCAAGAAAATACAAAGAGAAGCACTCCCCTTTGATGTTCCAAGTCCAAGCTCCAAGCTTTACATGAAAACAAATCCTTAGAGCCAAGAGCTTACAAGAAGTCTTCTCCACAATATGCTACATCCACCAATAACACACACTAGTTGTGTGTTCTTGTGGAAGAACTAAAGAGAAAAATCACAAAACTAACAAAAACTATCCTATCTAATTGATGGTGGCTTCTTCCCCTTGTTAGTTGTTGATGTCTAGCTCTTTATTCTGTGTTTTATGCCCTCCAAAACGTCCAAGAATAGTCTCCACCGACGCTCTACCGACACATCCACCTACCATGATGATTGGAGAATCATTTTCAATCATTTTGAGGCTTCAGACCCTCCACATCGCGACGTGGGATTGAATCCACGTCGCGACGTGCATAAAAATGTTCTCTGCCCGCTTTTTGGCCTCTCCACGTCGCGACGTGGGAGTCTTCACGTCGCGACGTGCATAAATGCTCTCTGAAAAATGTTACTTGCAAGCCATTTTTCTATATCCTCCAGGTTGAATTAGGAAAAACGTAAAACATGAAAGTTGTAGCCCTTCCTCTTAGCTTTCTAATGGCTCTAGAATCATTCCATTTGGATATAAATTGAGAGAGATATGATCAAATTACAAAACCCTGGCAGATTTTTTTCAGCATTTGTTCTTCAGCACCTTTTTGGCCTAAATCATACCTTTCTTGGTCTTTCTCAATCTTTCTTCCATTTTGCATCCAATTTGGCTCTCATATGATTTTCCTCTTTCAAGCATCCACCATGGTTTATAATACTACAAACAAAACACTAAAACGAATAAAAAGGAACAAGAACGACCAAAGAATTAAGGATAAACATTATATAAAAGGTGAATAAATTCACCTCATCAAATATAAGAGTCCCAAATAAAGTTAGCAAATGACCAAGCAATAGTGTTAGTCTGGGATATCTCATTAAAGGCAGATTTGAAGGTGAACATACCTGAAGTGGATAGTTTCCAGAAAATTTCTTGTTCCCTTGCTGACAGAGATTCTGTGTGAATGAAAGGTTCTATTTCTGGTGCAATAGACATCATTTTAGACCATGTGCGCGTGTGGTTTTTGGCAGAATTATTGTGAAGAATTAGGCTATTCCATCTATATTTGGCAGCTAAGAAGTGAGCCCAAAAGGGATTTTTGTTCCCTAAATTTCCACCACAGTTTAGCAGAACAAGTTTTTTGTATGTCATGGAGAGATCTAAAGCCTAAACCTCCTTCCTGTTGTGGTCTGCACAAACTATCCCACTTAATCTAATGATAGTTCAGATTTTCCTTATTTGTTCCCCAAAGGAAATTCGAGAATATGGATTCTATTTTATCTAGTATTTTCCTTGTGGGATTTGATCCTAGGAGGAATTGTGTAGGGATTGCAGATAGGACTGATTTAATCAAAGTGATTTTTCCCCCATTGGATAGGAATTTATTACTCTATGTGCTAATTCTGAGATGGATTTTTTGTACTAAAGGCTCATAGTATGCAGTTTTATTTCTACCATAGTATAGAGGAAGACCTAAATATTTCACAGGGAATTTTTCATGCTGAAATTTTGTAATCTTACCAATGAGGTGCTTTTTGGCTCTATTGCATGAATGATGAATGAGAAAAGAACTTTTAAGTGTATTTATTTTTTGTCCAGAAATTTCCTCATAGTGTTTGAGCACATTCATTGTATTTTTTAGAGCTAGTGTTTGTGCTGCTGTAAAAATAATCAAGCCATCCGCATAAGCAAGATGCGTGATTTTTGGGCAGTTTCTAGGAAAATGAAAAGAGGGGCCTTTAACTGCGTTTAGTGCTCTTGTGATGTATTCTGCCCCTATTATGAAGAGATATGGTGATAAGGGATCACCTTGTCTAATGCCTCTTGAGGAACCAAAGAAACCTATTGGAGTACCATTTATTATCACTGAAAATTTGACGTTTGAGATGAGTCTCCATATCATGTCAATTAGAACTTCACTAAAACCAAAATTACAAAACATTTGAAGTAGAAACAACCAATCAACTCTATCGTAGGCTTTTTCCATATCTAATTTAAGGATAACATTGCCTAGTTTACTCATTTTTGGAAGGCATTGAACTAGTTCATTGGCTAAAAGAAAATTATCAATTAACTTCCTACCTTTAACATAACCGGTCTGGTTGTTAGAAATTACTCTTGGAAGTAGACGGGAAATTCTAGTTGCAAGGAAGTTTGAAACTAGTTTTGTTAAAGAAATTACATAAGCTTATGGGCCTATAATGTGAAAATTTTGTTGGGCATTGGGATTTTGGAATTAAAATAATGGAAGTGGCAGTAATAGCTTGAGGTAGTATTCTTCAATGGAGGATGGCTGCAAGCATGTCATCCTTAATGATATCCCATGAGGAAGTAAAAAAATTGGCATTAAAGCCGTCTAGGCCAGGGGCACTATTAGGATCCATGGAGAAAACACACTCTCTAATTTCATCTATAGATGGAAGCTTTTCCAACATGACATTATCATTGTCTGAAATCAGTTTAGGAATGCGAGTAGGATGAGGCATGGGTGAGGTGTGAACCTTGGAGAAGGTTTCTTGAAAAAACTTAACTGCCTCTTTACCTATGAAAAATGGCAAAATGGCAAAAAATGTGTGTTATAAACCATGAAAAATGGCAATTTTTCATATTTTTTAAATTTTAACCGTTTGATATCATTCCTTAGATAGCACATCAACATTTCATTTGAGTGCAAAAACGGCAAAAAAATAGCCACCGACGGCAAGTTTTTCAAATTTGCCGCTTTTGGCAAAAAACAACTTGGGCTACAACCCACGAAGAATGGTCATTTTTAAAAATTTATAAATTTCCCTTTTTACTGCACGATTCATTATATAGCAGGTCACCATTCATTAGATAGCATATCACAATTTCATATGAGTGCAAAACGGCACGAAAATAGCCAACGACAGCAATGTTTTCAAACTTGCTGTATTCGACGAAAAATGTGTGCTATAACCTAGGAAAAATTGTCATTTTTCAAAATTTATAAATTTATCTTTTTATTGCACCATTACTTAGATAGCATATAACAATTTCATATCAGTGCAAAAAATGACACCAAAATAGACATCGACGGCAAGTTTTTTAAATTGCCGTTCTTGGCAAAAAAAACGTGTCTATAAACCCATCATAAATGGCTCATTTTTTAAAATTTATAAATTTGCCTTTTTATTGCATCATTCATTATATAGCACACCAGCTTTTCTTATGAGTGCAAAAAACGGCACCAAAACGGCCATTGACGGCAAGTTTTTGAAATTTTTCGTTTTGGTAAAAAAAACGTGTGTTATAACTCACAAAAATAGTCATTTTTCAAATTTTTTAATTTTTAACCATTTGATTCCATTCATTAGATTGCACATCAACATTTCATTTGAGTGCAAAAAGGGCACAAAAATAGCCATCGATGGCAAGTTTTTCAAATTTGCCGCTTTTGGCAAAAAAAACGTGTGTTATAACCCACGAAGAATGGTCATTTTTAAAAATTTATAAATTTGCCTTTTTACTGAACCATTCATTAGATAGCATATCATAATGTCATATGAATGCAAAACGGCACGAAAATAGCCAATGATAGCAACTTTTTTAAACTTGCTGTCTTCGGCGAAAAACGTGTGCTATAACCTGGAAAAAATTGTCATTTTTCAAAATTTATAAATTTATCTTTTTATTGCACCATTACTTAGATAGCATATCACAATTTCATATCAGTGCAAAAAACAACACCAAAATGGGCACCGACGGCAAGTTTTTTTTAAATTGCCGTTTTTGGCAAAAAAACGTGTGCTTTAAACCACAAAAAATGGTCATTTTTCAAAAAATTTATAAATTTGCTTTTTTATTGCACCATTCATTAGATAGCACACCAGAATTTCATATGAGTGCAAAAATCGGCACCAAAACGGCAATTGACGGCAAGTTTTTGAAATTTTCCGTTTTGGGCAAAAAACGTTTGTTATAACCCACGAAAAATGGTCATTTTTCAAATTTTTTAATTTTTAACCATTTGATACCATTCCTTAGATAGCACATCATCATTTCATTTGAGTGCAAAAACAGCACTAAAATAGCCACCGACGGCAAGTTTTTCAAATTTGCCGCTTTTGGCAAAATAACGTGCGCTATATAACCCACGAAGAATTGTCATTTTTTAAAATTTATAAATTTGGTTTTTTACTGCACCATTAATTATATAGAAGGTCACCATTCATTGGAAAGCATATCACAATTGCATATGAGTGCAAAACGGCACGAAAATAGCCAACGAGAGCAACTTTTTTAATCTTGTCGTCTTCGGCGAAAAACGTGTGCTATAAGCTAGGAAAAATTGTCATTTTTCAAAATTTATAAATTTATCTTTTTATTGCACCATTACTTAGATAGCATATCAGAATTTTTTATGAGTGCAAAAAACGACAACAAAATGGGCACCGACAGCAAGTTTTTGAAATTGGCTTTTTTGGCAAAAAAAACGTGTGTTATAACCCACAAAAAATGGTCATTTTTCAAAATTTATAAATTTGCCTTTTTATTGCTCTATTCATTATATACCACCCAGGCATTTCAAATGAGTGGAAAAAATGGCACCAAAACGGCCATTGACAGCAAGTTTTTGAAATTTTCGTATTTTGGGCAAAAAACGTGGGTTATAACTCACGAAAAATATTCATTTTTAAAATTTTTTAATTTTTAACCATTTGATACCATTCCTTAGATAGCACATCAACATTTCATTTGAGTGCAAAAACGGCACAAAAATAGCCACCGACGGCAAGTTTTTCAAAATTGCCGCTTTTGGCAAAAAAAACGTGTGCTATAACCCACGAAAAATGGTCATTTTAAAAAATTTATAAATTTCCCTTTTTACTGCACGATTCATTATATAGCAGGTCAACATTCATTAGATAGCATATCACAATTTCATATGAGTGCAAAACGGCACGAAAATAGCCAACGACAGCAACTTTTTCAAAGTTGCTGTCTTCGGCGAAAAACGTGTGCTATAACCTAGAAAAAATTGTCATTTTTCAAAAATTATAAATTTATCTTTTTATTGTACCATTACTTAGATAGCATATCAAAATTTCATATCAGTGCAAAAAACGACACCAAAATGGGCACCGACGGCAAGTTGTTTTTAAATTTCCGTTTTTGGCAAAAAAAAAACGTGTGCTATAACCCACAAAAAATGGTCATTTTTAAAAATTTATAAATTTGCTTTTTTATTGCACCATTCATTTGATAGCACACCAGCATTTCATAAAAATGCAAAAATCGGCACCAAAACGACAATTGACGGCAAGTTTTTTAAATTTTCCGTTTTGGGCAAAAAACGTTTGTTATAACCCACGAAAAATGGTAATTTTTCAAATTTTTTAATTTTTAACCGTTTGATACCATTCCTTAGATAGCACATCAACATTTCATTTGAGTGCAAAAACAGCACTAATATAGCCACCGACAACAAGTTTTTCAAATTTGCCGCTTTTGGCAAAAAAACGTGTGCTATATAACCGACGAAGAATTGTCATTTTTAAAAATTTATAAATTTGGTTTTTTACTGCACCATTCATTAAATAGAAGGTCACCATTCATTAAATAGCATATCACAATTTCATATGAGTGCAAAACAGCACGAAAATAGCCAACGAGAGCAACTTTTTTAATCTTGCCGTCTTCGGCGAAAAACGTGTGTTATGAGCTAGGAAAAATTGTCATTTTTCAAAATTTATAAATTTATCTTTTTATTGCACCATTACTTAGATAGAATATCAGAATTTTTTATGAGTGCAAAAAACGACACCAAAATGGGCACCGACGGCACGTTTTTTAAATTGCCTTTTCTGGCAAAAAAAGCGTGTGCTATAACCCACCAAAAATGGTCATTTTTCAAAATTTATAAATTTGCATTTTTATTGCATCATTCATTAGATACCACCCAAGCATTTCAAATGAGTGCAAAAAATGGCACCAAAACGGCCATTGACAGCAAGTTTTTTGAAATTTTCGTGTTTTGGGCAAAAAACGTGTGTTATTACTAACGAAAAATGTTCATTTTTCAAATTTTTTAATTTTTATCCGTTTGATACCATTCCTTAGATAGCACATCAACATTTCATTTGAGTGCAAAAACGGCACAAAAATAGCCACCGAAGGCAAGTTTTTCAAATTTGCCACTTTTGGCAAAAAAAAACGGGTGCTATAACCTACGAAGAATGGTCATTTTAAAATATTTATAAATTTCCATTTTTACTGCACGATTCATTATGTAGAAGGTCACCATTCATTAGATAGCATATCACAATTTCATATGAGTGCAAAACGGCACGAAAATAGCCAACGATAGCAACTTTTTCAAACTTGCTGTCTTCGGCGAAAAGCGTGTGCTATAAACTAGAAAAAATTGTCATTTTTAAAAAATTTATGAATTTATCTTTTTATTGCACCATTACTTAGATAGCATATCACAATTTCATATCAGTGCAAAAAACGACACCAAAATGGACACCGACGGCAAGTTTTTTTTAAATTTCCGTTTTTGGCAAAAAAAATGTGTGCTATAACCCACAAAAAATGGTCATTTTTAAAAATTTATAAATTTGCTTTTTTTTTGCACCATTCATTAGATAGCACACCAGCATTTCATATGAGTGCAAAAATCGGCACCAAAACGGCAATTGACGGCAAGTTTTTGAAATTTTCCGTTTTGGGCAAGAAACGTTTGTTATAACTCACGAAAAATGGTCATTTTTCAAATTTTTTTATTTTTAACCGTTTGATACCATTCCTTAGATAGCACATCAACATTTCATTTGAGTGCAAAAACAGCACTAATATAGCCACCGACAACAAGTTTTTCAAATTTGCCGCTTTTGGCAAAAAAACGTGTGCTATATAACCGACGAAGAATTGTCATTTTTAAAAATTTATAAATTTGGTTTTTTACTGCACCATTCATTAAATAGAAGGTCACCATTCATTAAATAGCATATCACAATTTCATATGAGTGCAAAACAGCACGAAAATAGCCAACGAGAGCAACTTTTTTAATCTTGCCGTCTTCGGCGAAAAACGTGTGTTATGAGCTAGGAAAAATTGTCATTTTTCAAAATTTATAAATTTATCTTTTTATTGCACCATTACTTAGATAGAATATCAGAATTTTTTATGAGTGCAAAAAACGACACCAAAATGGGCACCGACGGCACGTTTTTTAAATTGCCTTTTCTGGCAAAAAAAGCGTGTGCTATAACCCACCAAAAATGGTCATTTTTCAAAATTTATAAATTTGCATTTTTATTGCATCATTCATTAGATACCACCCAAGCATTTCAAATGAGTGCAAAAAATGGCACCAAAACGGCCATTGACAGCAAGTTTTTTGAAATTTTCGTGTTTTGGGCAAAAAACGTGTGTTATTACTAACGAAAAATGTTCATTTTTCAAATTTTTTAATTTTTATCCGTTTGATACCATTCCTTAGATAGCACATCAACATTTCATTTGAGTGCAAAAACGGCACAAAAATAGCCACCGACGGCAAGTTTTTCAAATTTGCCACTTTTGGCAAAAAAAAACGGGTGCTATAACCTACGAAGAATGGTCATTTTAAAATATTTATAAATTTCCATTTTTACTGCACGATTCATTATGTAGAAGGTCACCATTCATTAGATAGCATATCACAATTTCATATGAGTGCAAAACGGCACGAAAATAGCCAACGATAGCAACTTTTTCAAACTTGCTGTCTTCGGCGAAAAGCGTGTGCTATAAACTAGAAAAAATTGTCATTTTTAAAAAATTTATGAATTTATCTTTTTATTGCACCATTACTTAGATAGCATATCACAATTTCATATCAGTGCAAAAAACGACACCAAAATGGGCACCGACGACAAGTTTTTTTTAAATTTCCGTTTTTGGCAAAAAAAATGTGTGCTATAACCCACAAAAAATGGTCATTTTTAAAAATTTAAAAATTTGCTTTTTTGTTGCACCATTCATTAGATAGCACAACAGCATTTCATATGAGTGCAAAAATCGGCACCAAAATGGCAATTGACGGCAAGTTTTTGAAATTTTCCGTTTTGGGGAAAAAAACGTTTGTTATAACCCACGAAAAATGGTCGTTTTTCAAATTTTTTAATTTTTAACCGTTTGATACCATTCCTTAGATAGCACTTCAACATTTCATTTGAGTGCAAAAACAGCACTAAAATAGCCACCGACGGCAAGTTTTTCAAATTTGCCGATTTTGGCAAAAAAACGTGTGCTATATAACCCACGAAGAATTGTCATTTTTAAAAATTTATAAATATGGTTTTTTACAGCATTATTCATTATATAGAAGGTCACCATTCATTAGATAGCATATCACAATTTCATATGAGTGCAAAACGGCACAAAAATTTCCAACTAGAGCAACTTTTTTAAACTTGCCGTCTTCGGCGAAAAACGTGTGCTATAAGCTAGGAAAAATTGTCATTTTTCAAAATTTATAAATTTATCTTTTTATTGCACCATTACTTAGATAGCATATCACAATTTTATATGAGCGCAAAAAACGACACCAAAATGGGCACCGACGGCAAGTTTTTTAAATTGCCTTTTTTGACAAAAAAAGCGTGTGCTATAACCCACCAAAAATGGTCATTTTTCAAAATTTATAAATTTGCCTTTTTATTGCACCATTCATTAGATACCACCCAAGCATTTCAAATGAGTGCAAAAAATGGCAACAAAACGGCCATTGACAGCAAGTTTTTGAAATTTTCGTGTTTTGGGCAAAAAACCTGTGTTATAACTCACCAAAAATGTTCATTTTTCAAATTTTTTAATTTTTAACCGTTTGATACGATTCCTTAGATAGCACCTCAACATTTCATTTGAGTGCAAAAACGGCAGAAAAATAGCCACCGACGGCAAGTTTTTCAAATTTGCCGCTTTTGGCAAAAAAAAACGTGTGCTATAACCCACGAAGAATGGTCATTTTAAAAAATTTATAAATTTCCCTTTTTACAGAACGATTCATTATATAGCAGGTCACCATTCATTAGATAGCATATCACAATTTCATATGAGTGCATAACAGCACGAAAATAGCCAACGAGAGCAACTTTTTCAAACTTGCTGTCTTCGGCGAAAAACGTGTGCTATAACCTAGGAAAAATTGTCATTTTTCAAAAATTTATAAATTTATCTTTTTGTTGCACCAATACTTAGATAGCAAAAACGACACCAAAATCGGCATCGAAAGGCAAGTTTTTTAAAAAATTTATAAATTTGCCTTTTTACTTCAACATTCATTATAGAGTAGGTCATCATATATTAGATAGCATATCACTTTTTAATATCAGTGCAAAAAACGGCACCAAAACGGCCAATGATGGCAAGTTTTTGAAATTTTCTGTTTTGGTAAAAAAAACGTGTGTTATAACTCAAAAAAATAGTCATTTTTTAAATTTTTTAATTTATAACCGTTTGATACCATTCCTTAGATAGCACATCAACATTTCATTTGAGTGCAAAAACGGCACTAAAATAGCCACCGACGGCAAGTTTTTCAAATTTGCCGCTTTTGGCAAAACAAATGTGCGCTATAACCCACGAAGAATTGTCATTTTTAAAAATTTATAAATTTGCCTTTTTACTGCAACATTCATTATAGAGTAGGTCATCATTTATTGGATAGCGTATCACAATTTCATATGAGTGCAAAATGGCACGAAAATAGCCAACGAGATCAACTTTTTTAATCTTGCCGTTTTCGGCGAAAAACGTATGCCACGAGCTAGGAAAAATTGTCATTTTTCAAAATTTATAAATTTATCTTTTTATTGCACCATTACTTAGATAGAATATTAGAATTTTTTATGAGTGCAAAAAACGACACCAAAATGGGCACCGACGGCAAGTTTTTTAAATTGCCTTTTTTGGCAAAAAAAGCGTGTGCTATAACCCACCAAAAATGGTCATTTTTCAAAATTTATAAATTTGCCTTTTTATTGCACCATTCATTAGATACCACCCAAGCATTTCAAATGAGTGGAAAAAATGGCACCAAAACGGCCATTGACAGCAAGTTTTTTGAAATTTTCGTGTTTTGGGCAAAAAACGTGTGTTATTACTAACGAAAAATGTTCATTTTTGAAATTTTTTAATTTTTAGCCGTTTGATACCATTCCTTAGATAGCACATCAACATTTCATTTGAGTGCAAAAACGGCACAAAAATAGCCACCGAAGGCAAGTTTTTCAAATTTGCCACTTTTGGCAAAAAAAAACGGGTGCTATAACCTACGAAGAATGGTCATTTTAAAATATTTATAAATTTCCATTTTTACTGCACGATTCATTATGTAGAAGGTCACCATTCATTAGATAGCATATCACAATTTCATATGAGTGCAAAACGGCACGAAAATAGCCAACGATAGCAACTTTTTCAAACTTGCTGTCTTCGGCGAAAAGCGTGTGCTATAAACTAGAAAAAATTGTCATTTTTAAAAAATTTATGAATTTATCTTTTTATTGCACCATTACTTAGATAGCATATCACAATTTCATATCAGTGCAAAAAACGACACCAAAATGGACACCGACGGCAAGTTTTTTTTAAATTTCCGTTTTTGGCAAAAAAAATGTGTGCTATAACCCACAAAAAATGGTCATTTTTAAAAATTTATAAATTTGCTTTTTTTTTGCACCATTCATTAGATAGCACACCAGCATTTCATATGAGTGCAAAAATCGGCACCAAAACGGCAATTGACGGCAAGTTTTTGAAATTTTCCGTTTTGGGCAAGAAACGTTTGTTATAACTCACGAAAAATGGTCATTTTTCAAATTTTTTTATTTTTAACCGTTTGATACCATTCCTTAGATAGCTCATCAACATTTTTTATTTGAGTGCAAAAACAGCACTAAAATAGCCACCAAAGGCAAGTTTTTCAAATTTGCCGCTATTGGCAAAAAAACGTGTGCTAAATAACCCACGAAGAATTGTCATTTTTAAAAATTTATAAATCTGGTTTTTTACCGCATCATTCATTATATAGAAGGTCACCATTCATTAGATAGCATATCACAATTTCATATGAGTGCAAAACGGCACAAAAATTTCCAACTAGAGCAACTTTTTTAAACTTGCCGTCTTCGGCGAAAAACGTGTGCTATAAGCTAGGAAAAATTGTCATTTTTCAAAATTTATAAATTTATCTTTTTTTTGCACCATTACTTAGATAGCATATCACAATTTTATATGAGTGCAAAAGGCGACACCAAAATGGGCACCGACGGCAAGTTTTTTAAATTGCCTTTTTTGGCAAAAAAATCGTGTGCTATAACCCACCAAAAATGGTTATTTTTCAAAATTTATAAATTTGCCTTTTTATTGCACCATTCATTAGATACCACCCAAGCATTTCAAATGAGTGCAAAAAATGGCACCAAAACGGCCATTGACAGCAAGTTTTTGAAATTTTCGTGTTTTGGGCAAAAAACCTGTGTTATAACTCACGAAAAATGTTCATTTTTCAAATTTTTTAATTTTTAACCGTTTGATACGATTCCTTAGATAGCACCTCAACATTTCATTTGAGTGCAAAAACGGCAGAAAAATAGCCACCGACGGCAAGTTTTTCAAATTTGCCGCTTTTGGCAAAAAAAAACGTGTGCTATAACCTACGAAGAATGGTCATTTTAAAAAATTTATAAATTTCCCTTTTTACAGAACGATTTATTATATAGCAGGTCACCATTCATTAGATAGCATATCACAATTTCATATGAGTGCAAAACAGCACGAAAATAGCCAACGAGAGCAACTTTTTCAAACTTGCTGTCTTCGGCGAAAAACGTGTGCTATAACCTAGGAAAAATTGTCATTTTTCAAAAATTTATAAATTTATCTTTTTGTTGCACCAATACTTAGATAGCAAAAACGACACCAAAATCGGCATCGAAAGGCAAGTTTTTTAAAAAATTTATAAATTTGCCTTTTTACTTCAACATTCATTATAGAGTAGGTCATCATATATTAGATAGCATATCACTTTTTAATATCAGTGCAAAAAACGGCACCAAAACGGCCAATGATGGCAAGTTTTTGAAATTTTCTGTTTTGGTAAAAAAAACGTGTGTTATAACTCAAAAAAATAGTCATTTTTTAAATTTTTTAATTTATAACCGTTTGATACCATTCCTTAGATAGCACATCAACATTTCATTTGAGTGCAAAAACGGCACTAAAATAGCCACCGACGGCAAGTTTTTCAAATTTGCCGCTTTTGGCAAAACAAATGTGCGCTATAACCCACGAAGAATTGTCATTTTTAAAAATTTATAAATTTGCCTTTTTACTGCAACATTCATTATAGAGTAGGTCATCATTTATTGGATAGCGTATCACAATTTCATATGAGTGCAAAATGGCACGAAAATAGCCAACGAGATCAACTTTTTTAATCTTGCCGTTTTCGGCGAAAAACGTATGCCACGAGCTAGGAAAAATTGTCATTTTTCAAAATTTATAAATTTATCTTTTTATTGCACCATTACTTAGATAGAATATTAGAATTTTTTATGAGTGCAAAAAACGACACCAAAATGGGCACCGACGGCAAGTTTTTTAAATTGCCTTTTTTGGCAAAAAAAGCGTGTGCTATAACCCACCAAAAATGGTCATTTTTCAAAATTTATAAATTTGCCTTTTTATTGCACCATTCATTAGATACCACCCAAGCATTTCAAATGAGTGGAAAAAATGGCACCAAAACGGCCATTGACAGCAAGTTTTTTGAAATTTTCGTGTTTTGGGCAAAAAACGTGTGTTATTACTAACGAAAAATGTTCATTTTTTAAATTTTTTAATTTTTAGCCGTTTGATACCATTCCTTAGATAGCACATCAACATTTCATTTGAGTGCAAAAATGGCACAAAAATAGCCACCGACGGCAAGTTTTTCAAATTTGCCACTTTTGGCAAAAAAAAACGTGTGCTATAACCTACGAAGAATGGTCATTTTAAAATATTTATAAATTTCCCTTTTTACTGCACGATTCATTATATAGAAGGTCACCATTCATTAGATAGCATATCACAATTTCATATGAGTGCAAAACTGCACGAAAATAGCCAACGACAGCAACTTTTTCAAACTTGCTGTCTTCGGCGAAAAACGTGTGCTATAACCTAGAAAAAATTGTCATTTTTAAAAAATTTATAAATTTATCTTTTTATTGCACCATTACTTAGATAGCATATCACAATTTCATATCAGTGCAAAAAACGACACCAAAATGGGCACCGACGACAAGTTTTTTTTAAATTTCCGTTTTTGGCAAAAAAAACGTGTGCTATAACCCACAAAAAATGGTCATTTTTAAAAATTTAAAAATTTGCTTTTTTGTTGCACCATTCATTAGATAGCACAACAGCATTTCATATGAGTGCAAAAATCGGCACCAAAATGGCAATTGACGGCAAGTTTTTGAAATTTTCCGTTTTGGGGAAAAAAACGTTTGTTATAACCCACGAAAAATGGTCGTTTTTCAAATTTTTTAATTTTTAACCGTTTGATACCATTCCTTAGATAGCACTTCAACATTTCATTTGAGTGCAAAAACAGCACTAAAATAGCCACCGACGGCAAGTTTTTCAAATTTGCCGATTTTGGCAAAAAAACGTGTGCTATATAACCCACGAAGAATTGTCATTTTTAAAAATTTATAAATATGGTTTTTTACAGCATTATTCATTATATAGAAGGTCACCATTCATTAGATAGCATATCACAATTTCATATGAGTGCAAAACGGCACAAAAATTTCCAACTAGAGCAACTTTTTTAAACTTGCCGTCTTCGGCGAAAAACGTGTGCTATAAGCTAGGAAAAATTGTCATTTTTCAAAATTTATAAATTTATCTTTTTATTGCACCATTACTTAGATAGCATATCACAATTTTATATGAGCGCAAAAAACGACACCAAAATGGGCACCGACGGCAAGTTTTTTAAATTGCCTTTTTTGACAAAAAAAGCGTGTGCTATAACCCACCAAAAATGGTCATTTTTCAAAATTTATAAATTTGCCTTTTTATTGCACCATTCATTAGATACCACCCAAGCATTTCAAATGAGTGCAAAAAATGGCAACAAAACGGCCATTGACAGCAAGTTTTTGAAATTTTCGTGTTTTGGGCAAAAAACCTGTGTTATAACTCACCAAAAATGTTCATTTTTCAAATTTTTTAATTTTTAACCGTTTGAAACCATTCCTTAGATAGCACCTAAACATTTCATTTGAGTGCAAAAACGGCAGAAAAATAGCCACTGACGGCAAGTTTTTCAAATTTGCCGCTTTTGGCAAAAAAAACGTGTGCTATAACCCACGAAGAATGGTCATTTTAAAAAATTTATAAATTTCCCTTTTTACAGAACGATTCATTATATAGCAGGTCACCATTCATTAGATAGCATATCACAATTTCATATGAGTGCAAAACGGCACGAAAATAGCCAATGAGAGCAACTTTTTCAAACTTGCTGTCTTCGGCGAAAAACGTGTGCTATAACCTAGGAAAAATTGTCATTTTTCAAAAATTTATAAATTTATCTTTTTATTGCACCAATACTTAGATAGCAAAAACGACACCAAAATCGGCATCGAAAGGCAAGTTTTTTTAAAAATTTATAAATTTGCCTTTTTACTTCAACATTCATTATAGAGTAGGTCATCATATATTAGATAGCATATCACTTTTTAATATCAGTGCAAAAAACGGCACCAAAACGGCCAATGATGGCAAGTTTTTGAAATTTTCTGTTTTGGTAAAAAAAACGTGTGTTATAACTCAAAAAAATAGTCATTTTTCAAATTTTTTTTAATTTATAACCGTTTGATACCATTCCTTAGATAGCACATCAACATTTCATTTGAGTGCAAAAACGGCGCTATTTCACCGACGGCAAGTTTTTCAAATTTGCCGCTTTTGGCAAAACAAATGTGCGCTATAACCCACGAAGAATTGTCATTTTTAAAAATTTATAAATTTGCCTTTTTACTGCAACATTCATTATAGAGTAGGTCATCATTTATTGGATAGCGTATCACAATTTCATATGAGTGCAAAATGGCACGAAAATAGCCAACGAGATCAACTTTTTTAATCTTGCCGTTTTCGGCGAAAAACGTATGCCACGAGCTAGGAAAAATTGTCATTTTTCAAAATTTATAAATTTATCTTTTTATTGCACCATTACTTAGATAGAATATCAGAATTTTTTATGAGTGCAAAAAACGACACCAAAATGGGCACCGACGGCAAGTTTTTTAAATTGCATTTTTTGGCAAAAAAAGCGTGTGCTATAACCCACCAAAAATGGTCATTTTTCAAAATTTATAAATTTGCCTTTTTATTGCACCATTCATTAGATACCACCCAAGCATTTCAAATGAGTGCAAAAAATGGCACCAAAACGGCCATTGACAGCAAGTTTTTTGAAATTTTCGTGTTTTGGGCAAAAAACGTGTGTTATTACTAACGAAAAATGTTCATTTTTTAAATTTTTTAATTTTTAGCCGTTTGATACCATTCCTTAGATAGCACATCAACATTTCATTTGAGTGCAAAAATGGCACAAAAATAGCCACCGACGGCAAGTTTTTCAAATTTGCCACTTTTGGCAAAAAAAACGTGTGCTATAACCTACGAAGAATGGTCATTTTAAAATATTTATAAATTTCCCTTTTTACTGCACGATTCATTATATAGAAGGTCACCATTCATTAGATAGCATATCACAATTTCATATGAGTGCAAAACGGCACGAAAATAGCCAACGACAGCAACTTTTTCAAACTTGCTGTCTTCGGCGAAAAGCGTGTGCTATAACCTAGAAAAAATTGTCATTTTTCAAAAATTTATAAATTTATCTTTTTATTGCACCATTACTTAGATAGCATATAACAATTTCATATCAGTGCAAAAAACGACACCAAAATGGGCATCGACAGCAAGTTTTTTAAATTGCCGTTCTTGGCAAAAACGACACCAAACGTGTGCTATAACCCATCATAAATGGTCATTTTTCAAAATTTATAAATTTGCCTTTTTATTGCATCATTCATTAGATAGCACACCAGCATTTCTTATGAGTGCAAAAAACTGCACCAAAACAGCCAATTATGGCAAGTTTTTGAAATTTTCTGTTTTGGTAAAAAAAAACGTGTGTTATAACTCAAAAAATTGTCAATTTTCAAATGTTTTAATTTTTAATCGTTTGATACCATTCCTTAGATAGCACATCAACATTTCATTTGAGTGCAAAAACGGCACAAAAATAGCCACCGACGGCAAGTTTTTCAAATTTGCCGCTTTTGGCAAAAAAAAACGTGTGCTATAACCACGAAGAATGGTCATTTTTAAAAATTTATAAATTTCCCTTTTTACTGCACGATTCATTATATAGCAGGTCATCATTCATTAGATAGCATATCACAATTTCATATGAGTGCAAAACGGCGCGAAAATAGCCAATGACAGCAACTTTTTCAAACTTGCTGTCTTCGGCGAAAAACGTGTGCTATAACCTAGGAAAAATTGTCATTTTTCAAAATTTATAAATTTATCTTTTTATTGCACCATTACTTAGATAGCATATCACAATTTCATATCAGTGCAAAGAACAACACCAAAATTGGCGTCGACAGAAAGTTTTTTAAATTGTCGTTTCTGGCAAAAAAAAGTGTGGTATAACCCACCAAAAATTGTCATTTTTCAAAATTTATAAATTTGCCTTTTTATTGCACCATTCATTAGATAGAACACCAGCATTTCATATGAGTGCAAAAAAGGTACCAAAACGGCCATTGACGGCAAGTTTTTGAAATATTCCGTTTTTGGCAAAAAACGTGTGTTATACCCCACGAAAAACGGTCATTTTTCAAATTTTTTAATTTTTAACCGTTTGATACCATTCCTTAGATAGCGCATCAACATTTCATTTGAGTATAAAAACGGCACCAAAATAGCCATCGACGGCAAGTTTTTCAAGTTTCACACTTTTGGCAAAAAAATTTGTGCTATAACCAACGAAGAATGGTCATTTTTAAAAATTTATAAATTTGCCTTTTTGCTGCACCATTCATTATATAGCAGGTCATCATTCATTAGATAGCATATCACAATTTCATATGAGTGCAAAAAACGACACCAAAATGGGCACCGATGGAAAGTTTTTTAAATTGCCGTTTTTGGCAAAAAAAACGTGTGCTATAACCCACCAAAAATTGTCATTTTTCAAAATTTATAAATTTGCCTTTTTATTCCACCATTCATTAGATAGGACAACAGCATTTCATATGAGTGCAAAACGGCACGAAAATAGCCACCGACTGCAACTTTTTTAAACTTGCCGTCTTCAGCGAAAAATGTGTGCTATAACCTAGGAAAAATTGTCATTTTTCAAAATTTATAAATTTATATTTTTATTGAACCATTACTTAGATAGCATATCAGAAATTCATATGATTGCAAAAAACGACACGAAAATGGGAACCTATGTTAAGTTTTTTAAATTGCCGTTTTTGGGAAAAAAAAAACGTGTGCTATAACCAACAAAAAAGGTCATTTTTCAAAATTTATAAATTTGCCTTTTTATTGCACCATTCCATAGATAGCACAACAGCATTTCATATGAGGGCAAAAAACGGCTCAAAAACGGCCATTGACGGTAAGTTTTTGAAATTTTCCGTTTTGGGCAAAAAAACGTGTGTTATAAAGCACGAAAAATGGTCATTTTTCAAAATTTTTAATTTTTAACCGTTTGATACCATTCCTTAGATAGCACATCAACATTTCATTTGAGTGCAAAAACGGCACTAAAATAGCCACTGACGTCAAGTTTTACAAATTTGCCGCTTTTGGCAAAAAAACGTGTGCTATAACCCACGAAGAATGGTCGTTTTTAAAAATTTATAAGTTTTCCTTTTTACTACACCATTCATTATATAGCAGGTCACTATTCATTAGATAGCATATCACAATTTCATATGAGTGCAAAACGGCATGAAAATATCCAACGACAGCAACTTTTTTAAACTTGTTGTCTTCGGCGAAAAACGTGTGCTATAACCTGGGAAAATTTGTCATTTTTCAAAATTTATAAATTTATCTTTTATTGAACCATTACTTAGATAGCATATCACAATTTCATATGAGTGCAGAAAACGACACCAAAATGGGCACCGACGGAAAGTTTTTACATTGCCGTTTTGGCAAAAAAAACGTGTGCTATAATCCACCAAAAATTGTCATTTTTCAAAATTTATAAATTTGCCTTTTTATTGCACCATTCATTAGATAGAACACCAGCATTTCATATGAGTGCAAAAAAGGGCACCAAAACGGCCATTAATGGCAATTTTTGAAATATTCCGTTTTAGGCAAAAAACGTGTGTTATACCCCACGAAAAATGGTCATTTTTCAAATTTTTAAATTTTTAACCGTTTGATACCATTCCTTAGATAACATCAACATTTCATTTGAATGCAAAAACGGCACTAAGATAGCCATCGACGGCAAGTTTTTCAAATTTGACACTTTTGGCAAAAAAATTTGTGCTATAACCAACGAAGAATGGTCATTTTTAAAAATTTATAAATTTGCCTTTTTGCTGCACCATTCATTATATAGCAGGTCACCATTCATTAGATAGCATATCACAATTTCATATGAGTGCAAAAAACGACACCAAAATGGGCACCGATGGAAAGTTTTTTAAATTGCCGTTTTTGGCAAAAAAAAACGTGTGCTATAACCCACCAAAAATTGTCATTTTTCAAAATTTATAAATTTGCCTTTTTATTCCACCATTCATTAGATAGGACAACAGCATTTCATATGAGTGCAAAACGGCACGAAAATAGTCACCGACTGCAACTTTTTTAAACTTGCCGTCTTCGGCGAAAAATGTGTGCTATAACCTAGGAAAAATTGTCATTTTTCAAAATTTATAAATTTATATTTTTATTGAACCATTACTTAGATAGCATATCAAAATTTCACATGAGTGCAAAAAATGACACCAAAATGGGCAACGACGTCAAGTTTTTTAAATTGTCATTTTTGGCAAAAAAATGTGTGCTATAACCCACAAAAAATTGTCATTTTTCAAAATTTATAAATTTGCCTTTTTATTGCAACATTCATTAGATAGCACACCAGCATTTCAAATGAGGGCAAAAAACGGCACCAAAACGGCAATTGACCGCAAGTTTTTGAAATATTTCGTTTTGGTCAAAAAAGCGTGTGTTATAAATCCCGAAAAATGGAAAGTTTTCAAATTTTTTAATTTTTAACCGTTTGATACCATTTCTTAGATAGCACATCAACATTTCATTTGAGTGCAAAAACGGCACTAAAATAGCCACCGACGGCAAGTTTTTCAAATTTCACGCTTTTGGCAAAAAAATGTGTGCCATAACCCACGAAGAATGGTCATTTTTAAAAATTTATAAATTTGCCTTTTTACCGCACCATTCATTATATAGAAGGTCACCATTCATTAGATAGTATATCACAATTTCATATGAGTGCAAAACGGCACGAAAATAGCCACCGACAGCAACTTTTTTAAACTTGCCGTCTTCGGCGAAAAACGTGTGCTATAACCTAGGAAAAATTGTCATTTTTCAAAATTTATAAATTTATCTTTTTGTAGCACCATTACTTAGATAGCATATCAGAATTTCATATGAGTGCCAAAAACGACACCAAAATGGGCACCGACGGCAAGTTTTTTAAATTGCCGTTTTTGGGAAAAAAACGTGTGCTATAACTCACAAAAATGGTTATTTTTCAAAATTTATATATTTGCCTTTTTATTGCACCATTCATTAGATAGCACAACAGCATTTCATATGAGTGCAAAAAACGGCTCAAAAACGGCCATTGACGGCAAGTTTTTAAAATTTTCCGTTTTGGAAAAAAAAACGTGTGTTATAACCCACGAAAAATGGTCAATTTTCAAATGTTTTAATTTTTAACCGTTTGATACCATTCCTTAGATAGCACATCAACATTTCATTTGAGTGCAAAAACAGAAGTGAAATAGCCACCGACGGCAAGTTTTTCAAATTTGCCTCTTTTGGCAAAAGAAACCTGTGCTATAACTCACCAAGAATGGTCATTTTTAAAAATTTTTAAATTTGCCTTTTTACTGCACCATTCATTATATAGCAGGTCACCATTCATTAGATAGCATATCACATTTTCATATGAGTTCAAGACGGCACGAAAATAGCCCACGACAGCAACTTTTTTAAACCTGATGTCTTCAGGGAAAAACGTGTGCTATAACCAAGGAAAAATTGCCATTTTTCAAAATTTATAAATTTATCTTTTTATTGCACCATTACTTAGATAGCATATCAGAATTTTATATGAGTGCAAAAAACGACACCAAAATGGGCACCGACGGCAAGTTCATTAAATTGCCTTTTTTGGCAAAAAAAGCGTGTGCTATAACCCACCAAAAATGGTCATTTTTCAAAATTTATAAATTTGCATTTTTATTGCACCATTCATTATATACCACCCAAGCATTTCAAATGAGTGCAAAAAATGGCACCAAAACGGCCATTGACAGCAAGTTTTTGAAATTTTCGTGTTTTGGACAAAAAAACGTGTGTATAACTCACGAAAAATGTTCATTTTTCAAATTTTTAACCGTTTGATACCATTCCTTAGATAACACATCAACATTTCATTTCAGTGCAAAAACGGCACTAAAATAGCCACCGACGGCAAGTTTTACAAATTTGCCGCTTTTGGCAAAAAAAACGTGTGCTATAACCCACGAAGAATGGTCATTTTTAAAAATTTATAAGTTTGCCTTTTTACTGCACCATTCATTATATAGCAGGTCACCATTCATTAGATAGCATATCACAATTTCATATGAGTGCAAAACGGCACCAAAACGAGCTAGGAAAAATTGTCATTTTTCAAAATTTATAAATTTATCTTTTTATTGCACCATTACTTAGATAGAATATCAGAATTTTTTATGAGTGCAAAAAACGACACCAAAATGGGCACCGACGGCAAGTTTTTTAAATTGCATTTTTTGGCAAAAAAAGCGTGTGCTATAACCCACCAAAAATGGTCATTTTTCAAAATTTATAAATTTGCCTTTTTATTGCACCATTCATTAGATACCACCCAAGCATTTCAAATGAGTGCAAAAAATGGCACCAAAACGGCCATTGACAGCAAGTTTTTTGAAATTTTCGTGTTTTGGGCAAAAAACGTGTGTTATTACTAACGAAAAATGTTCATTTTTTAAATTTTTTAATTTTTAGCCGTTTGATACCATTCCTTAGATAGCACATCAACATTTCATTTGAGTGCAAAAATGGCACAAAAATAGCCACCGACGGCAAGTTTTTCAAATTTGCCACTTTTGGCAAAAAAAACGTGTGCTATAACCTACGAAGAATGGTCATTTTAAAATATTTATAAATTTCCCTTTTTACTGCACGATTCATTATATAGAAGGTCACCATTCATTAGATAGCATATCACAATTTCATATGAGTGCAAAACGGCACGAAAATAGCCAACGACAGCAACTTTTTCAAACTTGCTGTCTTCGGCGAAAAGCGTGTGCTATAACCTAGAAAAAATTGTCATTTTTCAAAAATTTATAAATTTATCTTTTTATTGCACCATTACTTAGATAGCATATAACAATTTCATATCAGTGCAAAAAACGACACCAAAATGGGCATCGACAGCAAGTTTTTTAAATTGCCGTTCTTGGCAAAAACGACACCAAACGTGTGCTATAACCCATCATAAATGGTCATTTTTCAAAATTTATAAATTTGCCTTTTTATTGCATCATTCATTAGATAGCACACCAGCATTTCTTATGAGTGCAAAAAACTGCACCAAAACAGCCAATTATGGCAAGTTTTTGAAATTTTCTGTTTTGGTAAAAAAAAACGTGTGTTATAACTCAAAAAATTGTCAATTTTCAAATGTTTTAATTTTTAATCGTTTGATACCATTCCTTAGATAGCACATCAACATTTCATTTGAGTGCAAAAACGGCACAAAAATAGCCACCGACGGCAAGTTTTTCAAATTTGCCGCTTTTGGCAAAAAAAACGTGTGCTATAACCACGAAGAATGGTCATTTTTAAAAATTTATAAATTTCCCTTTTTACTGCACGATTCATTATATAGCAGGTCATCATTCATTAGATAGCATATCACAATTTCATATGAGTGCAAAACGGCGCGAAAATAGCCAACGACAGCAACTTTTTCAAACTTGCTGTCTTCGGCGAAAAACGTGTGCTATAACCTAGGAAAAATTGTCATTTTTCAAAATTTATAAATTTATCTTTTTATTGCACCATTACTTAGATAGCATATCACAATTTCATATCAGTGCAAAGAACAACACCAAAATTGGCGTCGACAGAAAGTTTTTTAAATTGTCGTTTCTGGCAAAAAAAAGTGTGGTATAACCCACCAAAAATTGTCATTTTTCAAAATTTATAAATTTGCCTTTTTATTGCACCATTCATTAGATAGAACACCAGCATTTCATATGAGTGCAAAAAAGGTACCAAAACGGCCATTGACGGCAAGTTTTTGAAATATTCCGTTTTTGGCAAAAAACGTGTGTTATACCCCACGAAAAACGGTCATTTTTCAAATTTTTTAATTTTTAACCGTTTGATACCATTCCTTAGATAGCGCATCAACATTTCATTTGAGTATAAAAACGGCACCAAAATAGCCATCGACGGCAAGTTTTTCAAGTTTCACACTTTTGGCAAAAAAATTTGTGCTATAACCAATGAAGAATGGTCATTTTTAAAAATTTATAAATTTGCCTTTTTGCTGCACCATTCATTATATAGCAGGTCACCATTCATTAGATAGCATATCACAATTTCATATGAGTGCAAAAAACGACACCAAAATGGGCACCGATGGAAAGTTTTTTAAATTGCCGTTTTTGGCAAAAAAAAACGTGTGCTATAACCCACCAAAAATTGTCATTTTTCAAAATTTATAAATTTGCCTTTTTATTCCACCATTCATTAGATAGGACAACAGCATTTCATATGAGTGCAAAACGGCACGAAAATAGCCACCGACTGCAACTTTTTTAAACTTGCCGTCTTCAGCGAAAAATGTGTGCTATAACCTAGGAAAAATTGTCATTTTTCAAAATTTATAAATTTATATTTTTATTGAACCATTACTTAGATAGCATATCAGAAATTCATATGATTGCAAAAAACGACACGAAAATGGGAACCGATGTTAAGTTTTTTAAATTGCCGTTTTTGGGAAAAAAACGTGTGCTATAACCAACAAAAAAGGTCATTTTTCAAAATTTATAAATTTGCCTTTTTATTGCACCATTCCATAGATAGCACAACAGCATTTCATATGAGGGCAAAAAACGGCTCAAAAACGGCCATTGACGGTAAGTTTTTGAAATTTTCCGTTTTGGGCAAAAAAACGTGTGTTATAAAGCACGAAAAATGGTCATTTTTCAAAATTTTTAATTTTTAACCGTTTGATACCATTCCTTAGATAGCACATCAACATTTCATTTGAGTGCAAAAACGGCACTAAAATAGCCACTGACGTCAAGTTTTACAAATTTGCCGCTTTTGGCAAAAAAACGTGTGCTATAACCCACGAAGAATGGTCGTTTTTAAAAATTTATAAGTTTTCCTTTTTACTACACCATTCATTATATAGCAGGTCACTATTCATTAGATAGCATATCACAATTTCATATGAGTGCAAAACGGCATGAAAATATCCAACGACAGCAACTTTTTTAAACTTGTTGTCTTCGGCGAAAAACGTGTGCTATAACCTGGGAAAATTTGTCATTTTTCAAAATTTATAAATTTATCTTTTATTGAACCATTACTTAGATAGCATATCACAATTTCATATGAGTGCAGAAAACGACACCAAAATGGGCACCGACGGAAAGTTTTTAAATTGCCGTTTTGGCAAAAAAAACGTGTGCTATAATCCACCAAAAATTGTCATTTTTCAAAATTTATAAATTTGCCTTTTTATTGCACCATTCATTAGATAGAACACCAGCATTTCATATGAGTGCAAAAAAGGGCACCAAAACGGCCATTAATGGCAATTTTTGAAATATTCCGTTTTAGGCAAAAAACGTGTGTTATACCCCACGAAAAATGGTCATTTTTCAAATTTTTAAATTTTTAACCGTTTGATACCATTCCTTAGATAACATCAACATTTCATTTGAATGCAAAAACGGCACTAAGATAGCCATCGACGGCAAGTTTTTCAAATTTGACACTTTTGGCAAAAAATTTGTGCTATAACCAACGAAGAATGGTCATTTTTAAAAATTTATAAATTTGCCTTTTTGCTGCACCATTCATTATATAGCAGGTCACCATTCATTAGATAGCATATCACAATTTCATATGAGTGCAAAAAACGACACCAAAATGGGCACCGATGGAAAGTTTTTTAAATTGCCGTTTTTGGCAAAAAAAAACGTGTGCTATAACCCACCAAAAATTGTCATTTTTCAAAATTTATAAATTTGCCTTTTTATTCCACCATTCATTAGATAGGACAACAGCATTTCATATGAGTGCAAAACGGCACGAAAATAGTCACCGACTGCAACTTTTTTAAACTTGCCGTCTTCGGCGAAAAATGTGTGCTATAACCTAGGAAAAATTGTCATTTTTCAAAATTTATAAATTTATATTTTTATTGAACCATTACTTAGATAGCATATCAAAATTTCACATGAGTGCAAAAAATGACACCAAAATGGGCAACGACGTCAAGTTTTTTAAATTGTCATTTTTGGCAAAAAAATGTGTGCTATAACCCACAAAAAATTGTCATTTTTCAAAATTTATAAATTTGCCTTTTTATTGCAACATTCATTAGATAGCACACCAGCATTTCAAATGAGGGCAAAAAACGGCACCAAAACGGCAATTGACCGCAAGTTTTTGAAATATTTCGTTTTGGTCAAAAAAGCGTGTGTTATAAATCCCGAAAAATGGAAAGTTTTCAAATTTTTTAATTTTTAACCGTTTGATACCATTTCTTAGATAGCACATCAACATTTCATTTGAGTGCAAAAACGGCACTAAAATAGCCACCGACGGCAAGTTTTTCAAATTTCACGCTTTTGGCAAAAAAATGTGTGCCATAACCCACGAAGAATGGTCATTTTTAAAAATTTATAAATTTGCCTTTTTACCGCACCATTCATTATATAGAAGGTCACCATTCATTAGATAGTATATCACAATTTCATATGAGTGCAAAACGGCACGAAAATAGCCACCGACAGCAACTTTTTTAAACTTGCCGTCTTCGGCGAAAAACGTGTGCTATAACCTAGGAAAAATTGTCATTTTTCAAAATTTATAAATTTATCTTTTTGTAGCACCATTACTTAGATAGCATATCAGAATTTCATATGAGTGCCAAAAACGACACCAAAATGGGCACCGACGGTAAGTTTTTTAAATTGCCGTTTTTGGGAAAAAAACGTGTGCTATAACTCACAAAAATGGTTATTTTTCAAAATTTATATATTTGCCTTTTTATTGCACCATTCATTAGATAGCACAACAGCATTTCATATGAGTGCAAAAAACGGCTCAAAAACGGCCATTGACGGCAAGTTTTTAAAATTTTCCGTTTTGGTAAAAAAAACGTGTGTTATAACCCACGAAAAATGGTCAATTTTCAAATGTTTTAATTTTTAACCGTTTGATACCATTCCTTAGATAGCACATCAACATTTCATTTGAGTGCAAAAACAGAAGTGAAATAGCCACCGACGGCAAGTTTTTCAAATTTGCCTCTTTTGGCAAAAAAAACCTGTGCTATAACTCACCAAGAATGGTCATTTTTAAAAATTTTTAAATTTGCCTTTTTACTGCACCATTCATTATATAGCAGGTCACCATTCATTAGATAGCATATCACATTTTCATATGAGTTCAAGACGGCACGAAAATAGCCCACGACAGCAACTTTTTTAAACCTGATGTCTTCAGGGAAAAACGTGTGCTATAACCAAGGAAAAATTGCCATTTTTCAAAATTTATAAATTTATCTTTTTATTGCACCATTACTTAGATAGCATATCAGAATTTTATATGAGTGCAAAAAACGACACCAAAATGGGCACCGACGGCAAGTTCATTAAATTGCCTTTTTTGGCAAAAAAAGCGTGTGCTATAACCCACCAAAAATGGTCATTTTTCAAAATTTATAAATTTGCATTTTTATTGCACCATTCATTATATACCACCCAAGCATTTCAAATGAGTGCAAAAAATGGCACCAAAACGGCCATTGACAGCAAGTTTTTGAAATTTTCGTGTTTTGGACAAAAAAACGTGTGTATAACTCACGAAAAATGTTTATTTTTCAAATTTTTAACCGTTTGATACCATTCCTTAGATAACACATCAACATTTCATTTCAGTGCAAAAACGGCACTAAAATAGCCACCGACGGCAAGTTTTACAAATTTGCCGCTTTTGGCAAAAAAAACGTGTGCTATAACCCACGAAGAATGGTCATTTTTAAAAATTTATAAGTTTGCCTTTTTACTGCACCATTCATTATATAGCAGGTCACCATTCATTAGATAGCATATCACAATTTCATATGAGTGCAAAACGGCACGAAAATATCCAACGACAGCAACTTTTTTAAACTTGCTGTCTTCGGCGAAAAACGTGTGCTATAATTTAGGAAAAATTCTCATTTTTCAAAATTTGAAAATTTATCTTTTTATTGCACCATTACTTAGATAACATATCACAATTTCATATGAGTGCAAAAAACGACAACAAAATGGGCTCCAACGGAAAGTTTTTTAAATTGCCGTTTTTGGAGAAAAAAACGTGTGCTATAACCCACCAAAAAATTGTCATTTTTCAAAATTTATAAATTTCCCTTTTTATTGCACAATTCATTAGATAGAACACCAGCATTTCATATGAGTGCAAAAAACGGCACCAAAACGGCCATTGACGGCAAGTTTTTCAAATTTTCGTGTTTTGGACAAAAAACGTGTGTTATACCCAACGAAAAATGGTTATTTTTCAAATTTTTTAATTTTTAACCGTTTGATACCATTCCTTAGATAGCACATCAACATTTCATTTGAGTTCAAAAATGGCACTAAAATAGCCACCGACGGCAAGTTTTTCAAATTTGCCGCTTTTGGCAAAAACAACGTGTGCTATAACCCACGAAGAATGGTCATTTTTAAAAATTTATAAATATGCCTTTTTACTGCACCATTCATTATATAGCAGGTCACCATTCATTAGATAGCATAACACAATTTCATATCAGTGAAAAATGGCACGAAAATAGCCACCGACAGCAACTTTTTTAAACTTGCCGTCTTCGGCGAAAAACGTTTTCTATAACCTAGGAAAAATTGTCATGTTTCAAAATTTATAAATTTATCTTTTTATTGCACCATTACTTAGATAGCATATCAAAATTTCACATGAGTGCAAAAAATGACACAAAAATTGGCAACGACGTCAAGTTTTTTAAATTGCCATTTTTGGCAAAAAAATGTGTGCTATAACCCACAAAAAATTGTCATTTTTCAAAATTTATAAATTTGCCTTTTTATTGCAACATTCATTAGATAGCACACCAGCATTTCATATGAGGGCAAAAAACGGCACCAAACGGCAATTGACGGCAAGTTTTTGAAATATTCCGTTTTGGGCAAAAAAACGTGTACCCACGAAAAATGGTCATTTTTCAAATTTTCTAATTTTTAACCGTTTGATACCATTCCTTAGATAGCACATCAACATTTCATTTGAGTTCAAAAACAGCACTAAAATAGCCACCGACGGCAAGTTTTACAAATTTGCCGCTTTTGGCAAAAAACACGTGTGCTATAACCCACGAAGAATGGTCATTTTTAAAAATTTATTAGTTTGCCTTTTTACTGCACCATTCATTATATAGCAGGTCACCATTCATTAGCTAGCATATCACAATTTCATATGAGTGCAAAACGGCACGAAAATATCCAACGACAGCAACTTTTTTAAACTTGCCGTCTTCGGCGAAAAACGTGTGCTATAACCTAGGAAAAATTGTCATTTTTCAAAAATTTATAAATTTATCTTTTTATTGCACCATTACTTAGATAGAATATCACAATTTAATATGAGGGCAAAAAATGACACCAAAATGGGCACCGACGTCAAGTTTTTTAAATTGCCATTTTTGGCAAAACAAACGTGTGCTATAGTCCACCAAAAATTGTCATTTTTCAAAATTTATAAATTTGCCTTTTTATTGCACCATTCATTAGATAGAATACTAGCATTTCATATGAGTGCAAAAAACAGCACCAAAACGGCCATTGACGGCAAGTTTTTGAAATATTCCGTTTTAGGCAAAAAACGTGTGTTATACCCCACGAAAAATGGTCATTTTTCAAATTTTTTAATTTTTAACCGTTTGATACCATTCCTTAGATAGCACATCAACATTTCATTTGAGTACAAAAACGGCATTGAAATAGCCATCGACGGCAAGTTTTTCAAATTTGACTCTTTTGGCAATAAAATTTGTGCTATAACCCAAGAAGAATGGTCATTTTTAAAAATTTATAAATTTGCCTTTTTACTGCACCATTCATTATATAGCAGGTCACCATTCATTAGATAGTATATCACAATTTAATATGAGTGCAAAACGGCACGAAAATAGCCACCGACAGTAACTTTTTTAAACTGTCCGTCTTCGGCGAAAAACGTGTGCTATAACCTAGGAAAAATTGTCATTTTTCAAAATTTATAAATTTATATTTTTATTGCACCATTACTTAGATAGCATAACAGAATTTCGGATGAGTGCAAAAAACTACACCAAAATGGGCACTGCCGGCAAGTTTTTTAAATTGCCGTTTTTGGCAAAAACAAACGTGTGCTATAACCCACAAAAAATGGTCATTTTTCAAAATTTATAAATTTGCCTTTTTATTGTACCATTCATTAGATAGCACACCAGCATTTCGTATAAGGGCAAAAAAGGGCAGCAAAACGGCAATTGACAGCAAGTTTTTGAAATAATCCGTTTCGGACAAAAAACGTGTGTTATAAACCATAAAAAATGGTAATTTTTCAAATTTTTTAATTTTTAACCGTTTGATACCGTTCCTTAGATAGCACATCAACATTTCAATTGAGTGCAAAAACCGCAATAAAATAGCAAGCGACGGCAAGTTTTTCAAATTTGCCGCTTTTGGCAAAAATAATGTGTGCTATAACCCATTTTTTAAAATTTATAAATTTGCCTTTTTACTGCACCATTCACTATATAGCAGGTCACCATTCATTATATAGCATATCACAATTTCATATAAGTGCAAAACGGCACGAAAATAGCCACCGACAGCAACTTTTTTAAACTTGCCATCTTCGGCGAAAAACGTTTGCTATAACCTAGGAAAAATTGCCAGGTTTCAAAATTTATAAATTTATCTTTTTATTGCGCCATTACTTAGATAGCATATCAGAATTTCACATGAGTGCAAAAAATGACACCAAAATGGGCACCGACGTCAAGTTTTTTAAATTGCTTTTTTTGGCAAAAAAAATGTGTGCTATAACCCACCAAAAATTGCCATTTTTCAAAATTTGTAAATTTTCATTTTTATTGCACCATTCATTAGATAGCACAACATCATTTCATATAAGTGCAAAAAACGGCACCAAAACGTCCATTGACAGCAAGTTTTTGAAATTTTCCGTTTTGGTCAAAAAACGTGTATACCCCACGAAAAATGGTCATTTTTCAAATTTTTTAATTTTTAACCGTTTGATACCATTCCTTAGATAACACATCAACATTTCATTTGAGTGCAAAAACGACACTAAAATAGCCACCGACGGCAAGTTTTTCAAATTTGCCGCTTTTGGCAAAAACAACGTGTGCTATAACCCACGAAGAATGGTCATTTTTAAAAATTTATAAATATGCCTTTTTACTACACCATTCATTATATAGCAGGTCACCGTTCATTAGATAGCATATCACAATTTCATATGAGTGAAAAACGGCACGAAAATAGACACCGACAGCAACTTTTTTAAACTTGCCGTCTTCTGCTAAAAACGATTGCTATAACCTAGGAAAAATTGTCATGTTTCAAAATTCATAAATTTATCTTTTTATTGCACCATTACTTAGATAGCATATCAGAATTTCACATGAGTGCAAAAAATGACACCAAAATAGGCAACGACGTTAAGTTTTTTAAATTGCCGTTTTTGGCAAAAAAATGTGTGCTATAACCTACAAAAAATGGTCATTTTTCAAAATTTATAAATTTGCCTTTTTATTGCAACATTCATTAGATAGCACACCAGCATTTCATATGAGGGCAAAAAAGGGCACCAAAACGGTAATTGACGGCAAGTTTTTGAAATATTCCGTTTTGGGCAAAAAAACGTGTGTTATAAACCACGAAAAATGGCAATTTTTCAAATTTTTTAATTTTTAACCGTTTGATACCATTCCTTAGATAGCACATCAACATTTCATTTGAGTGCAAAAACGGCACTAAAATAGCCACCGACGGCAATATTTTAAAATTTCACGCGTTTGGTAAAAAAATGTGTGCTATAACCCACGAAGAATGGTCATTTTTAAAAATTTATAAGTTTGCCTTTTTACTGCACCCTTCATTATATAGCAGGTCACCATTCATTAGATAGCATATCAAAATTTCATATGAGTGCAAAACGGCACGAAAATATCCAACGACAGCAACTTTTTTAAACTTGCTGTCTTCGACGAAAAACGTGTGCTATAATCTAGGAAAAATTGTCATTTTTGAAAATTTATAAATTTATCTTTTTATTGCACCATTACTTAGATAGCATATCACAATTTCATATGAGTGCAAAAAACGACGACAAAATGGGCACCGACGGAAAGTTTTTTAAATTGCCGTTTTCGGCAAAAAAAAGTGTGCTATAACCCACCAAAAATTGTCATTTTTCAAAATTTATAAATTTTCCTTTTTATTGCACCATTCATTAGATAAAACACCAGCATTTCATATGAGTGCAAAAAATGGCACCAAAACGGCCATTGACGGCAAGTTTTTGAAATATTCCGTTTTAGGCAAAAAACGTGTGTTATACCCCACGAAAAATGGTCATTTTTCAATTTTTTTAATTTTTAACCGTTTGATACCATTCCTTAGATAGCACATCAACATTTCATTTGAGTGCAAAAACGGCACTAAAATAGCCATCGACGTCAAGTTTTTCAAATTTGACACTTTTGGCAAAACAATTTGTGCTATAACCCACGAAGAATGGTCATTTTTAAAAATTTATAAATTTGCCTTTTTACTGCGCCATTCATTATATAGCAGGTCACCATTCATTTGATAGTATATCATAATTTAATATGAGTGCAAAACGGCACGAAAATAGCCACCGACAGTAACTTTTTTAAACTTGCCGCCTTCGGCGAAAAACGTGTGCTATAACCTAGGAAAAATTGTCATTTTTCAAAATTTATAAATTTATCTTTTTATTGCACCATTACTTAAATAGCATAACAGAATTTCGGATGAGTGCAAAAACGACACCAAAATGGGCACTGCCGGCAAGTTTTTTAAATTGCCGTTTTTGGAAAAAAAAACGTGTGCTATAACCCACAAAAAATTGTCATTTTTCAAAATTTATAAATTTACCTTTTTATTCCACCATTCATTAGATATCACACCAGCATTTCATATGAGGGCAAAAAAGGGCACTAAAACGGCAATTGACGGCAAGTTTTTGAAATATTCCGTTTTGGACAAAAAAACGTGTGTTATAAACCATGAAAAATGGTAATTTTTCAAATTTTTTAATTTTTAACCGTTTGATACCGTTCCTTAGATAGCACATCAACATTTCAATTGAGTGCAAAAACGGCACTAAAATAGCCACCGAAGGCAAGTTTTTCAAATTTGCCGCTTTTGGCAAAAAAAATGTGTGCTATAACCCACGAAGAATGGTCATTTTTAAAAATTTATAAATTTGCCTTTTTACTGCACCATTCATTATATAAATTTGCCTTTATATTGCACTATTCATTAGATAGAACACCAGCATTTCATATGAGTGCAAAAAACGGCACCAAAACGGCCATTGACGGCAAGTTTTTTAAATATTCCGTTTTATGCAAAAAACGTGTGTTATACCCCACGAAAAATGGTCATTTTTCAATTTTTTTAATTTTTAACCGTTTGATACCATTCCTTAGATAGCACATCAACATTTCATTTCAGTGCAAAAACGGCAATAAAATAGCCATCGACGACAAGTTTTTCAAATTTGACGCTTTTGGCAAAAAAATTTGTGCTATAACCCACAAAGAATGGTCATTTTTAAAAATTTATAAATTTGCCTTTTTACTGCACCATTCATTATATAGCAGGTCACCATTCATTAGATAGTATATCACAATTTAATATGAGTTCAAAATGGCACGAAAATAACCACCGACAGTAACTTTTTTAAACTTGCCGTCTTCGGCGAAAAACGTTTTCTATAACCTAGGAAAAATTGTCATTTTTTAAAATTTATAAATTTATCTTTTTATTGCACCATTACTTAGATAGCATATCAGAATTTCATATGAGTGCAAAAAACGACAACAAAATGGGCACCGACGGAAAGTTTTTTAAATTTCCGTTTTCGGCAAAAAAAGTGTGCTATAACCCACCAAAAATTGTCATTTTTCAAAATTTATAAATTTTCCTTTTTATTGCACCATTCATTAGAATAGAACACCAGCATTTCATATGGAGTGCAAAAAACGGCACCAAAACGGCCATTTGACGGCAAGTTTTTGAAATATTTCCGTTTTAGGCAAAAAAACGTGTGTTATACCCCACGAAAAATGGTCATTTTTCAAATTTTTTTAATTTTTAACCGTTTGATACCATTCTTTAGATAGCACACATCAAACATTTCATTTGAGTGCAAAAACGGCATCTAAAATAGCCATCGACGACAAGTTTTCAAATTTGACGCTTTTTGGCAAAAAAATTTTGTGCTATAACCCACGAGAATGGTCATTTTTAAAAATTTATAAATTTGCCTTTTTTACTGCGCCATTCATTATTTAGCAGGTCACCATTCATTTGATAGTATATCACAATTTAATATGAGTGCAAAACGGCACGAAAATAGCCACCGACAGTAACTTTTTTAAACTTGCCGCCTTCGGTGAAAAACGTGTGTTATAACCTAGGAAAAATTGTCATTTTTCAAAATTTATAAATTTATCTTTTTATTGCACCATTACTTAGATAGCATATCATAATTGCACATGAGTGCAAAAAATGACACCAAAATGGGCACCGACGTCAAGTTTTTTAAATTGCCGTTTTTGGCAAAAAAATGTGTGCTATAACCCACCAAAAATTGCCATTTTTCAAAATTTATAAATTTTCATTTTTATTGCACCATTCATTAGATAGCACACCAGCATTTCATATGAGTGCAAAAAAGGGCACCAAAACGGCCATTGACGGCAAGTTTTTGAAATTTTCCGTTTTGGTCAAAAAACGTGTGTTATACCTCACGAAAAATGGTCATTTTTCAAATTTTCTAATTTTTAACCGTTTGATACCATTCCTTAGATAGCACATCAACATTTCATTTGAGTGCAAAAACGGCACTAAAATAGCCACCGACGGCAAGTTTTTCAAATTTGCCACTTTTGGCAAAAACAACGTGTGCTATAACCCAGGAAGAATGGTCATTTTTAAAAATTTAAAAATTTGCCTTTTTACTGCACCATTCATTATATAGCAGGTCACCGATCATTAGATAGCATATCACAATTTCATATGAGTGCAAAACGGCACGAAAATAGCCACCGACAGCAACTTTTTTAAACTTGCCGTCTTCGGCGAAAAACGTGTGCTATAACCTAGGAAAAATTGTCATTTTTCTAAATTTATAAATTTATCTTTTTATTGCACCATTACTTAGATAGCATATCAGAATTTCATATGAGTGCAAAAAACGACACCAAAATGGGCACCGACGGTAAGTTTTTTAAATTGCCGTTTTTGGGAAAAAAACGTGTGCCATAACCCAAAAAAATGGTCATTTTTCAAATTTTATAAATTTGCCTTTTTATTGCACCATTCATTAGATAGCACAACAGCATTTCATATGAGTGCAAAAAACGGCTCAAAAACGGCCATTGACGGCAAGTTTTTGAAATTTTCCGTTTTGGTAAAAAAAAACGTGTGTTATAACCCACGAAAAATGGTCAATTTTCAAATGTTTTAATTTTTAACCGTTTGATACCATTCCTTAGATAGCACATCAACATTTCATTTGAGTGCAAAAATAGCAGTGAAATAGCCACCGACGTCAAGTTTTTCAAATTTGCCGCTTTTGGCAAAAAAAAAACCTGTGCTATAACTCACGAAGAATGGTCATTTTTAAAAATTTATAAATTTGTCTTTTTACTGCACCATTCATTATATAGCAGGTCACCATTCATTAGATAGCATATCACAATTTCATATGAGTTCAAGACGGCACGAAAATAGCCAACAACAGCAACTTTTTTAAACTTGCTGTCTTCAGCGAAAAACGTGTGCTATAACCTAGGAAAAATTGCCATTTTTCAAAATTTATAAATTTATCTTTTTATTGCACCATTACTTAGATAGCATATCAGAATTTCATATGAGTGCAAAAAAGGACACCAAAATGGGCACCGATGGCAAGTTTTTTAAATTGCCGTTTTTGGCAAAAAACGTGTGCTTTAACCCACCAAAAATGGTCATTTTTTAAAATTTATAAATTTGCCTTTTTATTGCACCATTCATTAGATAGCACATCACCATTTCGTATGAGTGCAAAAAAGGGCACGAAAATGGCCATTTTTTTTCCAAAGAGCTACTGTATTATACCATAAATAAAATATACGAGGCCGGATATTCCCGACACCCCACTACAAAAGAAAGCGTAAACGAGGAGTACTACTCCTTTACAGTTCAAAACCAAAAGGACAAGCTTGGAGTATGTGTGGAGATTAAGAGTCCAAACGATTTGGAAGCCCAATAGGCCCATCAAATCCTAAGGACTCTTAAGTCTTGGTAAATTACAAGAGGGTTCAAAATTCTTAAGTCTGTGGGCTGAGCGGATTTCAGCCCAAAACCTGATGGACTAGCAGCCCAATTCAGCCCGAATATATCCTATGTCACCAATATGATGAGGCCCAAAACCAAGTAGGCCCAAGCCATCTTGGGTTATCCTTATTTGATGCAGGCGGCCCGTCCAGACTCCAAAAATGCACCAATCTGTCCCTTGTTCCAATCAAATTGATGCCTTTAATTAAACAGGTCAGCCCTGGCAGCAAAAGAGCATTATTTCCTCCAAAGCACAGAGCATTCAAGCAAGGGTGCATTCATTCAATGGCGCACGAAAATGGCCATTGATGGCAAGTTTTTGAAATTTTCCGTTTTGGACAAAAAAACGTGTATAACCCATGAAAAATGGTCATTTTTCAAAATTTTTAATTTTTAACCGTTTTATACCATTCCTTAGTTAGCACATCAACATTTCATTTGAGTGCAAAAACGGCACGAAAATGGCCACAGACGGCAAGTTTTTCAAATTTGCCGTTTTAGGCAAAAAAAAAGTGTGCTATAACCCACAAAAAATGGTCATTTTTAAAAAAAAATTAATTTGCCTTTAAATTGAACCATTCATTAGATAGCACATCACCATTTCATATGAGTGCAACAAAAAGCACCTCACTGTTTCGTATGAGTGCAAAAACGGCACCAAAAAGGCAAGTTTCAAAAACTAGCTATTTTGGACTATTTTCATGCCATTTTTTAAACCCACCTGTATTGGAAATATATTATCTAGTGAACAGAGTTAAAAAAATTAAAACTGAGTATTTTGAAAACTAACTATTTTTCGTGGGCCATAACTCACGAGTTTTGGACAAAAACGAAAAGTTTCAATAACTTACTATTGTGAACTATTTTTATGCCATTTTTAACACCCATCTATATTTGTAATATGTTATCTAGAGAACGTAGTGTAAAAATTTCAGCAGTAAATTTTTTGTAGTATCACTATTTTTCGTGGAACTCACGAGTTTTCGTCAAAAACGTAAAAGTAGAAAAAATGGCTGTTGTGGAGTATTTTCATGCAATTTTTTACACCCACCTATATTTGTAATGTGTTATCTATAGAACGAAGTGTAAAAAATGGAAAGGTAAATTTTTTTAAAAATCACTATATTTCATGGGCTATAACTCACGAGTTTTGATCAAAAATGACAAATTTCAAAAACTGACTGTTGGGGAATATTTCATGCCATTTTAAACCCACATATTTTGGAAATGTGTTATGTAGGAACCGAGTTAAAAAATGAAACGTAAATATTTTGAAAAATCACTATTTTTCGTAGGTTATAACTCACGAGTTTTGGTAAAAAATGACAAGTTTCAAAAACTGACTATTATGGACCATTTTCATGACATTTTTTATACCCACTAATATTTTTAATGTGTTATCTTGAGAACAGAGTGTAAAAAATGGAAAAGTAATTTTTTTCAAAAATTACTATTTTTCGTGGGCTATATAACTCACGAGTTTTGGTTAAAATTGACAAGTTTAAAAAACTAACTGTTGTGGATCATTTTCATGTCCTTTTTTACACCCACCAATATTTGTAATGTGTTATCTTGATAACGGAGTGTAAAAAATAAAAAAGTAGTTTTTTTTAAAAATCGCTATTCTCGTGGGCTATATCTCACGAGTTTTGGTAAAAAATGACAAGTTTCAAAACTTGACTATTGTGGACCATTTTCATGCTATTTTTTGCACCCACCAATATTTCTAATGTGTTGTCTAGAGAACGGAGTGTGAAAAATGGAAAAGTACATTTTTTGAAAAATCACTATTTTTCGTAGGCTATAACTCACGAGTTTTGGTAAAAAAACTTACTCTTGTGGAGTATTTTCATATCATTTTTTACATCCACATATATTTGTAATGTTTTATCTAGAGATCGGAGTGTAAAAAATGGAAAAGTAGTTTTTTTGAAAAATCACTATTTTTCGTGGGTAACTCACGAGTGAGTCTTGTAAAAAAATAACAAGTTTGAAGAACTAATGTTGTTGACTATTTTCATGTCATTTTTTAAGCTCACCAATATTTGTAAATGTGCTATTTTTTTTTTTTTTGTAAATGTGCTGTCTTTACAACAAAAAATGTAAATAATAATATAAATAAACATTTTGGTGATAAAGTCACCGCCCTTTTCCTTGCAATTTCTCTACTCCTGCTATATTATTCAAACACGTCAACATCTCCCCAACCGCACCCGCGTTAAATCGGAGACCAATCAAACAATGCATCAACGACCATTCCAAAGCCAAATCTCTTCACACGTTGAGATAATCTCCAACAATCCAAACCTCAATTTTTCCGACGTCTCCTACGAAAACCCAATTCAAGATTTTTATTTTCTCTGAAAAATTCAGTGATAATTCAGTGAAATGCTGCAACTGTTCTTCGCGGTGGCTTTCTCGGTGGTGCCGTTGACTTTGTATGTCCCGCCGATACGGAGCTTAAACTTGTTTGTGGAGTCCTTAGAGCATTTTCTCAGGCAAACCGCCATCTACACTCTTCCGCTCTGCCCTCGTCTCCGTCTCGCCTTCTCCAGATTCTTCTCTAATCATTCCGCCTCTCGCCGGATGTAGACTGTAAATAAATCCTGTCTTTTTTATCCAATTTCCGCTCATCTAAACAAGCGTTGTGTAATTTTTTACAATTTTGTCAAGAATAAGTTCTATTGGATGGGAGCGGAATTTTGATTGAGTATCAACAGAGGTACATTGGATTACTAATCGCTCAGCGCTTTAGCTTCTTCTGTGCAGTTACGTTAATTGTGGGATATGTGGGTCGGTGATTTATGAGTGCTAGACGTATCAGTGGTTTGTACTCTTGTAGTCAATGACTTTCATGATTAACGGAAAAGAAAAAATGCGGGTTGATTTTGATTTCTTTCACAGTCTCTTTTCTTTGTTTATTTATGAGAAATCCTCGAAATTATTGGAAAAGAAAATGAACCATTCTCTGTGTGTTTGTACCTTTGTTTGCATATTGTTTAACTTTTGAATTATTAGTGATTGTTGGGTTTGTGAAGATGTATTCAATTTGGCTGCTGGGAAATGAGAACTTTAATCAGTAAAAGCATTTGTGCTCTTCTAGAATTGGAATGAGGAATCGATGAGAGATTTGTAGACAATATGAAAAATTGGTCAATAATAAAAGATAGATGTTTGTACTCCACTGCTTTGGAGTTTGGCCCATAACTAGTCCTAGTAACTTTCTTCCCAGAAAGAAAAAAGAGAGACCCTTTTTTCGTGTACTTCTATTTCTAAGGATATAAAAATAGTTTCTTTGAGTTCGCATTATAGCTTTTATCGTTTCGCCTGAATATCAGCTGTACTGGGAGTAACTAGTATGATTAGAATAATGTTACACCTTTAATCTCAATCTATGCACGTTTCTCCGGTAAAAGAACTGGAGGAGGTTGGATACATTCCATGGGATTTTAACTGGCAGTGTTCCCCCACGGCAGAAACAATACATTTGGAGTAGAGCACTTGCACTTTATTTGATTGTTATTAGCATTATTTCTTCTTGAATGATCTTGAGTTTTCATGTACAGTTTTTGCACTCGCCAGGAAAAACAATTTCGGGTTCGAGCTTGTTAACTTAGTATCCCCTCTAATGATCATAGTATGCCTGTTGACTTGACTTGTATAATACACACTTTTAGCATGAGAAAAGATTAGATGTCACGGTTGACTGGTTGGAAAGTTTGGTGGTTGATGTTTTTGAATATGTGATTTTTGTTTTGGCTTTTGCCTTTTGCCTTTTGCCTTCATCTATAACACCTAAAACTTTATCTAACTGGGAATTTCTGGTAGATGTCAATTTTGAAGCTCTTTTGAATGGGTACAGAAGTGACATGTGCCATATATTTGGTTCATGGACTAATTGAAGAGGTTAATGTGTCATTTAGTGGCGAAAAGACGATGTAGGTTCGACCTGTAACCCCAAAAGTTTCTTGAATTTCTCTGGCTTCCAGAGTAAGTAGTTCTGGGTTCAAGTCCACTTCTGTTTTGTGCTCAAACTACACGCTAGGTCAAAAAAAAAAAAAGTCACAGGCCTTGCAATGATATCCGTCACTCGCCCTTGTGGATGCTGCCTGAGGGGGAATGTTGCCATTTAGAACACACCCAAAAGCTGGAATAACCAGAGAGCATGAGATGAGATTCTTGACAACTCTTTCACGAGGATCTTATATGCTGAAGATTCTTCATGTATTGATTTTTCTTTCAGTCATCATGACTTAATGAGCTTATTAGCTGTACCTGCTGAATTATCAAAAGTTACTGCCAATTGTATGTTTGTCAGTACTACTACATTATGGATTATTTTCTTGTGTAATCTCTTGTATTTTTGGATTCGTTTGGTCTGGTCATTTCCTGATTGGAACTAAACTGCACCAAGGATGACGGGTAGTAGAACACATACTAAACCCATAATTTGTTTGAAGTTTCAATGAGGAAGTGTAAGATTGTGACATTTGCAGCTTAGGAGGGTCCCCAAAGTCAGTCCTTGGCCGCCATGAAGTTTGGGTTGGACTTAGTTTACTTACTGGTCTTTTTCAGGCGGGTTGCAATAATTGCATGGCTAATCAAATAGAGTTAAGTCTTCATTTCAACTGTAGTCCCTACAATATCTATTTTATTCTAAGCTAATCCAGTTTAAAGAAGGAACTAACCAACTTGACAAGTCTAGACTCTAAAATGTAAAGAATCAACTGCACTACTCAACATTGATCCTCGTATCACATTTAAATTCAGGAGCAACTTGCAAACCAGTTTAGTTGTGGTTTAGCAGTGGGATCCAGAAACTATGTGTCAATCTCCAGGAAATTTCAGTATGAGTTTCATTAAATTTCATGTTGGAAAAATGCATAAAAAAATAATTTATCTGAACTTCCATCTATTTAATTAATTAAATTCCTTCAAAATTTTGCAGTCCTCAAATTCTTGTTTATGATTACAGGGTTGTAGTTCTTGTTTATGATTACAGGATTGTAGTCCTCAAATTCTTGTTTATGATTACAGGGCTGACCCTCTTCAAGATACTCCCGATAAACCCAAAATAACTAAATATGTGTTGGCTTCTTCTCTTTTAGCTTCGTTATTATGCATCTCAGCGGGTTATGGTACAATTATTAATCGTTTCATTTGTTTTACAATAAAAACATTGATTAGTTCAAGTCACAAGTTTCATGTTCTAATGGTTGATTTTGTCTATGCTTGTACACAGACTCAGTGGTGATGGACCTAGCAGCAAGTAAAGCTCTTGAGAACTTCAAAATCCTCCGCTGCTGAAACAGGGGTGTTATTGTTGAATGTAATCAATATCATATCCCATCTGGTGGCTGCAATCACTGCGGCCCGGACTGCAGATTGGATTGGTCGCCGGAACACATTATATTTAAACGGTTTCACCTTCTCTGGCTGTTCTATATTGACACTAACTATGCTTTTCTCGCGATCGGACGCTTCCTTGCTGGCATTGGAGTTGGTTATGCTGTCATTGTTGCTCCTGTTTACACTGCGGAAATCTCCCCTGTTTCATCTCGTGGTTTCCTCACTTCTTTACCTGAACTGTTCTCCAACATTGGTAATTGATTATTATTCTACGTATTTTGAGGTCACTTTTTTTTTGGTCGGCGTTTGTGTTCGTGGATGTGCTTTTAATTGCATATTCTAGTTTTCTCAGCAACTCTGCTACCTTATATGAATCACGATTACAAAGTGTGATTCATATAGTTAGCCAAATCTAATTAGTGGGATAAAGTGTTGGTTGCATTGTTTTATTCCAGTTTTGTCAGCACTAAATTTTAAACCATAGCTCAATGACCATAATTCTTGAAAATTTTGAAACCATACCCTAGACTGGAGAGAGCCAATATTGATGATGTACATTTAGTAAAACCGTTAATTTTTCAGTAATGGAGCATTTCTAAAGATTCAAGAATGATGGTCATTTAATATCTCATATCCAATCCAGATTAGCTCAGTCATCACTCATCAGTGATCGATCATTCCACAGGTTAATTGCTTGGAGGGGTTTCGAGTTATGGTGTCTCCAAGCTTTCAACTCACATAGGTTGGCAATTCATGGTTGGAATCACTCCAATTCCATCAATGTTCGTTTGCATAGGCCTGTCAACTATACTCAGTCACACCACGTTGGCTGGTCATGACTCATGAAAGGTCGGCTAGAAGATGCTAGACGAAGTTTAGATAAAACTACAGCCTCAATGGAATAATCCCAATTGAGATTGGAAGAAATTATAAAGGCTGCTGGCATCCCTCCTGGAGATGGTCCAGTCCCCTGTGGTCCAATTGCATAGATTTACAGCTCCGTGCTATGTTACCTTATTGTAGTAGTAATTTGTGAATTAACGTCAATATGATCAGAAGGGAGAATGATGGACATTAATTATTCCAGTGAATGGTGCAATTGTTCGTCGACAAAACATAGTTAACTCAAACTGTCAAATTGACAAAAAAAGAAGCCAATGATTTATAACCAAAACTGTCCAATTTCCAATTTCAACAACAAACATTGTGCAAGAAAAACAAAAACACTCTTTAATTTCCATATATATATATATATATATATGTATACACGGTTCTTATTATCCTTTTGTGTTACTTACTAATTAACGTACACATTATAATTAATAAAGGTTAGTCATGACGGGTTGCCTCTCAACATCCTTGAGTTCAAAATAATTAATCCAGGGAAACAAAAGCACAACTTTTCTTACATTATAAAGTCTTTATAAAGACTTCATTATTCCAATAATAATAAGTATTTACATTACAGCTTAATTTGTTCTTATGTCTTTTTGTCCTGTAGAAAGTTGGCATCAGCGGTGATTGCCTCCGAAGCCATACATGGTATGTCCAGCTTTTCTAGTTTTATCTTCCTCCTCCAACTAATGCACTTGAAATTCAAGCATTAATGCCCAATGCGCGGTATGCACTAGTTAGAAATAAAATAGGGCAAAAGCTAAAGCAACAACAATACTATTTCCTCCAGTAAATCAAAATTCAGTACTGAATTGTGAATTATAGTTACTTAACAAAGATAATAAAGTTAAATTAAAGTGAGTACATAGAATCAAAAAAAAATATACGTAATTATTATTATTATTATGTTAGCAAGTCGCCGAAATATACAATATTCTCAATGCACCATTCATTCACGCATATCATGTAATGTTTAGGATGGTTGGTAACAAGTTCAGGATCGGCTCGATTAAAGCTCAGTTCGAGCTCGTTTATTTAATAAATAAACGAGTACGAACAAGATTTTAGGCTCGATTAATAAATGAACACATTGGTGAAAGCTCGTTTACGTTCATGAACAGCTCGTTCAAAAGCTCGTTTATAGCTCTATTAAAACTCGTTAAAATATTAATTATATAATATATATTGTACTTATATACTAAATACTAGAAATAATTATATTTCCATATATATTTATTAAGACACAAATCACAATATACGAATGTTTGAATTGTTATAATAAACTAATCTTTTATAGGTGTTTGAATTGATATATTTATTTGAGTGGAAATTTATGTTAAAAAATTATACAATTGTAAAAAAGTTATTTTTTGTGAGAATTTATAATATATGTTATTTTTTGAATTATTTAGTGGGTGTTGTTTCTTTGAACAATGTATGTTGTAATTTATTTTATTTACATTTGAATATAACTAATAGATTGTGTTAACTATTATCAAAATATTTGATAAGTTATTGTGTCATGATTGAATAATCTCATTTGTGCAAAAAGAAAAAAAACTAAAAAGTGATAAAAAAACTGAAATCGAGCTTGAGCTCGAATAAACAATAAACGAGTCAAGCCCGAGCCGAGCTCGAGCTCGAAATTTTTTACTCGAGCTCGAGTTCTAGGCTCGACTCGAGCTCGAGCTTGAAGAAAAATAAACGAGCCAAGCTCGGACTCTGCTCGGCTCGATATCAGCCCTACTCGCAGGTAAGGCTTAAAAAATGACCATCCGGTTCCAATCTGTGATGGGTCGGGTGAGTACTCGGGTTACTCGCGTTTCTTGGCCGCAAATTCAACGGTTCCTTATAAATAAAGCCCCTCCCCCTCCCCCTCTCCCTCCCCCTCCCTCACCAAGATTTCTATAAGTCTAAAACGAAATGTAAACTTTTTCTGTGATCCTCACATTTTCCATAGCCATGGCTTTCCTATTAAAGTTTCTCAAATACCCCTTTCAAAACCGCCGCTCACCACCTATTTTGCCTCTTCAAACGACTGAGATGGTTCCTCTCGCACAGCCACCATCCCCTTCGTCATCCCCCACTGTTCAGTCTGTTCAACCGCCTCCCTCACCTATCACTGCTCTCACCGTCCCCAGTATCTCCTCCAGCAGTTTCACGGCCATCAAGGCCCCCGTCAGCCATGGTTCAAGCCCGGGGACAATCCACTCCAAAATCATACTCAACGTATTTCTTTTGGAACATTCCAGCAATGCGTATTTCGTATACATCCACAGTCACCCAGATTGGCTACCAGCCTTCTGCCATCTCTGCTACGTCATCATCCTCGTCTTTGTTCACATCAGCATCATCATCATCACCATTACCTTTTCCGGCGGCTTCTCCCGTTTGGAGTTCTCGTCCTTTAACTAATTTTCAAGCTCCCGCTCCAGTACTCCAACAAAACACTGCTCCATCAACACCTGAAGTAGTCCCAGCACCTGAAGTAGTCTCGGTCCTTTTCTCCTCAGTGTTACAAATCGGGTTCTCACATTCTTAAATGTAAGCATATTTGTTGGCTATACACTTCCAACGACATACAAACCCTTGCTTGATAATCCGTTTGCGGGAATTATGATATATGTTGTGATTATCATGTCTGCAAGTTTTGCTAAACTCTGCATTGATGTTGAAAACAATCCAGCACCAAAGCTCCGATATCTAGCAACCTCACTCTCTCTGGTTTTCACTATAGTACTTGCTACGATAGTAGGAACTAGAATGATAAATATAAGCCCGCATCTGTGAATTCAATGTCTGTGTCTGTGTTCAACAATGAGCTAGTCTTTGTCTTTTGTCTTTACTTTTTCTTTGTGAATAAAGTCAGTCATAGTCGTAATCAAGATCTGTGGTGAGGTGCTCTGGGAGTTAGCAAATGGAGACGGTGGTGTAATGGAGCCGCGCGTACTGGTGTCGTTTCAATTTTTGTTGTCTTTTATTACTGGTTTAAGGCTTTAAGTTTCTATGTTCTATCAATATAATGAGAATCAACACTACTAGGGGTGTTCTTCGAGTCGGTTTTCGGGTTATTCGAGTTATTCGATTCGGTTTATTCGGTTTGGACATTTCTGAACTCGAATTCGAAAACCGAACCGAATTCGAATATAATTCGAACAAACCGAACCGAATTCGAATTCGGTTTTCGGTAAAACCGAATTCGACTTTGTTTAAATCCTAATTAAATCATTAAATTACATAAATTATATTAAAATTTACAAACATTCAATTAAATCAAACAATACATAAAAGAATGACCTAATTATGTCTATTAAGTTTAAGTTGTATTATTATTATTATTACTATTATATATTTTATATTTATAAAAATTATATTATATATATTGAATTCGGTTTTCGGTCCGAATCGAAAACCGAAATTCGAATTCGGTTTAAACCAAAAACCGATTCGAAATTCGAAAACCGAATTCGAATATCTGAATTCAAATTCGGTTTTCGAATTTTCGAATTGGTTTTCGGTTTAGACCGAATATTAAACACCCCTAAACACTACTGTTCTGGTCTCTACGTGTTCCTCTTTTCGTAATAGGTTTATATTTGTTTTTTTAATAGATTCTGCCCAGAAATGTGATAAGTCGGGTTTATACCGACTTATATGTCACAATTTCTTGAGCTTTTGTATGGATTTATAATGAAAAATCTTACTTGATGCATGACTTATGTACGAAAATATTCATGAACTGATATTTGAGGATATTGTGAAAATGTGTGAAAATGTTGTACAAATGATGTTATTATTGCATGTATTGGAAGTGAGTACACACTTTGACACAACTGCCTTACAATTCACATGCACACACCACACACACTTAGCACACACGAAACACACATGCACAGGTGGGCGCACTAGGCGCCTGCCTCCCTTCACACGCACAAGAAGCAGGGCACGGGGGCCTGGCGCACCTGCCTAGCACACATGCACACACGCCGGGTGCACACTCAAGGCGTGCGCACTACGTGCGCGCCCCTCTCTGCACTTACACTCGCACACAATCGCACTCACCTAAAAATGCACTCATGCTCACTGCATTCGCACACTTGCACTATTCATGCATTCACCGTCCACCAGTTGCCTACTTAGCGCATACACAATGGCACAAACCACACTAGCTCAAGGCACGGGCCTTAGCACATAAAAGTCAAAGCACAAACACAACAATTCTTGAAGATTTCCAAGTGTTTGACAGAATGCATCCTTAGCACTTAAGCAATCTCGATGATGACCTAGAATATATTACCTCATTTTCACTTACTGAATTTTGTAAGACACGTGTCACCGATTTAAATGAAGAATGAGCACGCGATGGTCAAGATACAGCCACAATAGCACACAAAGTGGAATTCAATGTATAAAAACTAAAAAGACTCAACAGAAGAGAAGAGAGCGGGCGCAGAAGAGAACATACACAAGAAAGAGAAATTAGGGTTCTTAGAGTTAGGCTAGTTTTAGGACTTTCTCTCTCTTCTCTCTCTTCTCTCTCTTCTCTCTCTAACATCATACTACTTTGAAGATTCAAGTTTCATAGATCTGTAAGTAGTTGAGACATCTTAATGTTATTTGATCTGTGTTGAATGAGTTCTTTATTTACTGATTGTGAAATTCATCTTGCATGTATTGATTTGATGAGACCTGGATTGATTTGCATTACCCACTGAAATTGACCAGATCCAAGTAATTGGAATTGAATTTCACCTGATTTAATATAAAGAACTATCGATTCATGTGTTTCTAGTCCTATTATGATTTGTTGATTTTTTTTGTGTGATACCCACTGACATTTTATTTCAGATATGTAGAAAAGGATTTAGAATTGTTCTTGTATGACTTTTTGAATACACGAATTTTTTAGCTGCCCTACCAAGAGAGATAGTCAAGTAGTGGGTTAGAGTTGTCTTATAGGGTAGGGATATGGGAATTTCATTTGTGCCAACAACTTGCCCCACCCGGGAAAGTTTGAGGAATAAGTGAATTAAGATTGAGAGGGGCTGACTGATTCCAAGTTAAGATCTACGCATGTTGGAACCCGTCAAGGCAGTACTTCCACTCCTGTTTGAACACTAAACATTTTCCATTCATTCTCACTAACATGCATGTGTTTTCCTTCTCGCATTTCATACATCATGAACCAAGTGAGCAAATAGTCTTGGACAACCAACTCTTCTCTGTGGAATGATCCCATTCACCACTACTACATTTAGTGAGTTTGGGTAAAATTAGAGAGTAGCGACAACTCACACCAAAATGTCATTCGATAATTGGTACAGGCAACTTAAATTTGATATTTATTTGATGCTGTTTGGTAAAAAAAATAATACCAGTGACAATTACCATTAATCCAAAAATAATTTGTTTTTTTTTAATTTTTGTCTGTTAAAGGGTAGTAACAAATCAACTGACGATCAATAGAGAAATTACCCAAATTCAAGTCTTAAGATCAATACTAATCCAAAGTATTTTTAGTAATTAATTTAGTTTCTACTTCAATGTCTCGCAATGTATTTTTATCATCTTAGGGTTTTGATGAATCAATTTCTGCAATTTATATTTGCTTCTTTATTGTTTTATAATTCCCCCAAGTTATTGCTTGGAGGTGATGTAATACAAAGTTAGGCGCTTGGAGGTGATGTAATGCAAAGTTAGGCACTTTGAATATGTGACAAGAAAAGGCACTAACTTGAAATTAATTAATTATGTGATGACATACAAAAACTTAGCTTAAAGTATATACATACTACATATATATATATATTATATATATAATTTCATACACTATATATATTTACACATACTACGTATATTTTCACATACTATATATATTTACGTATACTACACATATTTTATACACTATATATATTTATATGTGTGTGTATTTACTTACAAATACAATATATATATATATATATATATTGTTTATTTACGAATTTATTTTCAACTGTCTGGATTGTGTGATTGTTGACCTAATTTTTTTTTAAAGAGAAGTTATAATTATTTTCATTGTGAAGCAAATGTGGTTGCGTGTTGCATATGCTTGATGAAAAGATCAAAACTAGTGTAATTTTTGAATGTGAATGACTAATTTGTATTATTTTAAATGTAAAAGACTAAATAAATTTTTATTATTTTAAATGTGTTTTCCTTTTTTTTTCAATTTTTCCTATTTTTAACTAGTTCATATATATAAATGAAATATAGTTTTGACTAAAAAAAAAAAAAACAACAAATTGCCTCACAAGATTATCTTCTCTCTTGTAGTGATGGTTTGAGCCCTTTTATTTTCCCATGCCCAACAAACACAATATGGGCGAGTAATGTTTGGTCAGATAAAGAAAATTCAAATCCAATATGGCTCTCTTTGGTCGTGGACTTGACAGTGCTATCATCCTATATCATAGTTCTTTCTTTACTTTTAGTTATTTGTTAGTCTAGATTTCTTTCCTATCTTTGAATATTATTGTGCTCACTACCAGTGTTTTAAAAGTCGGATCGAAGTGCGAATCGGTAGCGCTACTGGGTTAGGGGTCAATTGGTCGGACCGATCGAACCGGTGTCAAGAACCGGATGACGTCATAAATATATTTAATATAAATATATTAATTAAATATTAACTTATATATCACATTTTATGTCAAAATAAAATGACCAAATTATAAAAAAAATAATACTCAATTAAGTTATTAGTTTTTCATCAATAAAAAATTCATATATCGTATTGTTTAATAAAGCTAATAATTATTTTGTTTATAATTTAATAAAATTTTATTAAAATAAGCAAAATTTATTAAAGTATTAATGAATTAATATCAAATCGATCATATTAAAATAAATTAGAAAGTGTAGTTCTCAATACACAATTTATTCATTTCAAAACTTAAACTTGTGAATTAAAAAAATTAATAACATATCATACTTTGAATTTAATTTTGTGTGCTATAAAATAATAATTAAATAAAAAATAATAAATATGATATGATAAAATTTAAAATTCATATTTATTTAAATTGTATGAATGTGATTGATTTAAAATATTAATGAAAACATAATTTTCATATTAATGAAAAATCTTGTAATATGGTAAATTGGAAGTATTTATGACAATTAGAATTTATTAAAAATCTTAAAATATGGTAAATTGAAAGATATTAAAAATCTTGAATATGGTAAATTAGAGTATTTATGACGATTGAATATATTCAAATTTTAAAATATTAAAATATGGTAAATTGGAATCATTAATGATAATTAAAAATTTTGAATATGGTAAATTAAAGTATTTATGACAATTGAATGTATTCAAATTTTAATATATTAAAATGTGGTAAATTTGAATCATTAATGACAATTGGGGTGTATTGATAGAAAAACATTTACTACTATTGATTAGCTTTAAGTGTAAGTGTAAATGGAAAAAAAGAAAGAAAGATGGAAAGAAAGAAATGATGGAGAGAAAGAAAGGAAGGAAGGAATGAAGAGTGTAAATAGAAAGAAAGAAACAAAGAAAGATGGAAAGATGGAAAGAAAGAAAGAAAGAAAGAAAGAGAAAGACAGAAAGAAAGAAAGATGGAAAGAAAGGAAGGAAGCAAGACAAAAAAAAAAACTGAAAATCGAAAAGCGAGTTTTAACCGGTTTTTGACTGAGTTTGACCGGTTTTTTGTAGTGACTCGGACAGGACACCTGGCCGGTTCCCGGTCCAACCGGTCGAACCGGCCGGTCCGATCCAAGTTTAACAACACTGCTCACTACTTTACCGTTTACACTGATCTCACTTGTTTATTAGCCGAAAGTCCCTCTCTTTGTGATTCAACCCTTACTTACTGTATTTAAGTATTTAGGGAGTTGGAACTTGTTTGCAAATCAATGGAACATAACGTAATTTATTTTGAACTAGACCTGATTTTTCATTTTTTTTTTTCAACTAGTTTGACCTACTAGACTACATGAGTTTTGTTGCACAAGAGAAAAACAATCAACAAAATAATCAAAAGAAACTTTTATTTTGCTCCAACTCACTTTCTTGCACTGCTTCTTTATTCATATTTAATATTTTGATACATGTATTGTTTATTTAAAGTAATAAATATACCATTAGTTATCCAGTTTTATTCTAAACATTTTCAATTCCATTTTTGTTCTTGAGTAAAAAAAGTTTTAGCCTATTTGCTCATAAGTAGGTAATTCCCAAGTCTACAAAAATAAAAAAGTGACATTAGATTCAATAGAAAAATTGGTTACATTCATGATGTGAACCATATAAGTAACTCATTTGATATAACAAAAAAACCAGTAAGACAATTAAACCTTCAACATCCATAATCCCTAAAAGAACACAACTAAAAGATCCAAAACTATAAAATAAATTGTTATTAGGATCTGTACTTTTTATTCACAAAGGGAAGGGATAGGGAGATTTGGGGACTCCATGGTGACGCTGAACTTAGAGATTCACTCCGAACCCCACTATAGCTGCCAGGGTTACCGTGAAAACCAGAGACATGTAGGTGGAAGCATAGACAATCCAGTGTCTATGTGTCATATTACGGTTGGTAATTATTATAATGATATGAGTGTACTAAAATCTCCGCCCAATTCCAAATTCCAAATACATGACATGGCCCAATTCCAAAGAGTTAGGGAAATAAAATGGAACTGCGGAATTAAAAATACATTTCGGTAGCAGTAAATCAATCATATACTATGATATTACTTACTCTCAGTAAATGGGGGAAGTATAAGATTGGGACATATGCAAGATAGGAGAGTTCCCAAAGTCTTGGTCCTTCGCCAGTCGCCACCATGAAGTTTGGGTTGGACTTGTTTGGACTTAGTTTACTTACTGGTCTTTTTCAATTTTCACGCGGGTTACAATAATCAATAGAGTCAAGTCTTCATTTCAACTGTAGTCCCTGCAATGTCTATTTTATTCTAAGCTAATCCAATTTAAAGAAGGAACTAACCAACTTGACAAGCAAATCAAGAAGGGTTTGATCCTCGACTTACATTTAAATTCAGGAGCAACTTGCAAACCAGTTTAGGTTGTGGTTTTGCAGTGGGATCCAGAAACTATGTGTCAATTTCCAGGAAATTTCAGTGTGAATTTCATTAAATTTCATGTTGGAAAAATGCATCAACAATCATCTGAACTTCCATCTATTTAAATGAATTAAATCCCTTCAAAAAGTTTGCAGTCCTTAAATTCTTGTTTATGATTACAGCCCAGGGTTGTAATTCTTGAATATATATGGCTGACCCTCTTCAAGATACTCCCGAGAAACCCAAAATAAATAAATATGCGTTGGCTTGTTCTCTTTTAGCTTCTCTATTATGCATTTTAGCGGCTTATGGTACATTTTTAATCGTTTCATAAAATATATGCTTATTTTCTTGTTTTTCAACAAAAACATTAATTAGTTCAAGTCACAAATTTCATGTTCTATATATAGTAGTTAATTTTGTCGACGCTTGTATGCAGACTTGGCGGTGTTGGATCCAGCAGCAACTAAAGCACGTGATGAAGACTTCAAAATCCCTGATGGTTTTGAAACAGATGTGATAGTGTTGGGTTTAATCAATAATCTATCCCAGCTAGTGGCTGTAATCGCTGCTGCCCGGACTGCAGATTGGATTGGTCGCTGGAAGACATTAGTTTTAAGCGGTACAGCCTGCTTTGCTGGTTCTCTATCGATGGTGTCGGCCACTAACTATGATTTCTTCATGATCGGACGTATCCTCACTGGCATTGGATTTGGTTATACTGTCATTGTTGCTCCCCTTTACACTGCGGAAATCTCTCCTGTTTCATCTCGTGGTTTCCTCACTTCTTTACCTGAACTGTTCTTCAACATTGGTGCGTGAATATTTATTCCACTTATTTTGATGTCACTTTTTCTTTGGTCGATCGGTGTTTATTTATAAGTAACTAATCCCAAACTAAAAAAAATGAGAAGGGTTGCGGGGGAGAAAATGTGCAGCCAAGCCACGATAAAACTTTGAATCGCATTAGCCGAGGGTTAAAGCAGGCTTAGTTGCTGTATTTTAGTTTTCATTGTACTAAATTTTAAACCATAGCTCAATGACCATCATTCTTGATTAATATTCAAGAATGATGGTCATTAATATCTCATATCCAATCCAGAATACAGCTCAGTCATGACTCACCAGTGACCGATGAATCAACAGGTTCATTGCTTGGAGGGATTTCGAGCTATGGTTTCTCCAAGCTTTCAACTCAATTGGGTTGGCGACTGATGGTTGGAATCACCATAGTTCCATCAATGTTGGTTTGCATAGGCCTGTTAACTATAGTCGAGTCACCACGTTGGCTGGTCATGAAAGGTCGGCTAGAAGATGCTAGACGAATTTTAGATCAAACTTCAGCCTCAATGGAAGAATCCCAATTGAGATTGGAAGAAATTAGAAAGGCTCCTGGCATCCCTCCTGGAGATGGTCAAACCAGCGACGTTGTTCCAGTCCCCAGTGGTACTACATTTTGTAGTGGATTTAAACAATTGTTCGTTCATCCTACTCCGTCGGTTCGACATATGTTTGTAACAGCCCTAGGTATACATTTCTTCCAGCAAGCAACTGGCATTAATACACTAAATTTTTACAGCTCAGAGATTTTCCAAAACGCGGGTGTCGAAAGGGAAATCCATCTGCAGTTCATCAGTATTGCGGTTGGATTCACCGGAATAGTCTGTAATTTAGTAGTCACAAAGTTGGTGGACAAGGTTGGACGGCGAATTTTGCTCTTGTACAGTATTGGTGGAATGGCATTTTCGCTAATGGCGCTTGCGTTAGGCCTGACTATCATTCAGCATTATCCTGATCAAAAGCTAATGTGGGCTTTAGTAATGTGTATCATTTGTTCATTATCATCAATCACATTCTCCTCAATTGGGATAGGTCCAATTGCATCGATTTATAGTTCTGAGATTTTTCCTTCAAAGCTAAGAGCTCTAGGGAATGGCATGGCAGCTGCGCTGAATATATTCACTGGTGGGGTTGTGGCACTTACCTTTCCCATATTAATATTAATCAAGCCCGATAGTATTGCAAAGCTATTCTTTTTCTTCGCTGGGATGGCATTACTGGCTTGGATTTTCATTTACTTATTTCTTCCTGAAACTAAAGGTACAAGTCTTGAAGAGATGGAGACATTATTTGTAGGCCTTGGACTCTTTTGTAGTGACAGAATTAGGAAATTGATCTTTGACTGGAGGCAGAACGTAATAGTATCCAGGATGTTCTGGGATGGCTTTTGTTCTTTTTACATTGTACGACAACTCCGTGAGTATGTTGCCTTTGTGTGGTAAATTTGTGAATTAACGTCAATATCAGAAGGGAGAATGATGCACATTAATTATTTCAGTGAATGGTGCAATTGTTTTTTTTTTTTTTGTTCAAAACTTATAATTTCATTAATGGAGGAAAATAAAATACAACACAATACACTTAAATAACTAATAATAGCTGCACTTAGTTAATTTGGTTAACTCATATATTCAGTGCAAGTAAATAACATGCATTACAGGCACAAATTTGGTTAATTGAAAGCTAGAATTTGATTGTATTTTCCTCTAGCTAAACTAAAATTTGAGCTAAAATGGTGCAATTGTTCGCAGTCGACCAAACACAGTTAACTCAAACAAATTGACCAAAAACAAAGCCAATGATTTATAACGGAACTTGTCCAAGTTCCAAATTCAACAACAAACATTGTGCAAAAAAAAAAAAAAAAACTCTTTGTTTTACGAGAAAGCCACAGGGTAAAGAAGAAATAAATAAATAAATACTCCTTTCCATATATATGACAGTTCTTATTATCCTTTGTGTGACTAACGTACACATTATAAATAAAGGTTAGTCATGAAGGTTGCCTCTTCATATCATTGAGTTGAAAATAATCCAGAGAAACAAAAGCACCACTTCTCTTACATTATAGTATAATCCAGTTCTTTCTTAAGTTTTTGTTTTTCTTCCAAATTCTAAAGAAAACGTGGCCATTTTTGGCTTTAGTATTGACTTTCAGTCTCTTAATGCAACTCTACAGTCCAGCTTCTAGAAATCATTTCAACCTTCCAAGTACACACACATCTCACTCCTCTCTCTTCCTCTTTATCCTTGTCTAAATTTCTCATGGCTGGCCAGCAAAACAAACCTTATTCTATGGAAGTTGATCAGTTACCAAGTATTAATCCAGATATTGGTCCTCCTGAAAAACCAAAAAGAAATAAATATGCATTAGCTTGTGCACTTTTAGCTTCCATGACCTCAATCTTACTCGGTTATGGTATGATTTGAAGCATTTTTCTCATTGATTACTCATAATTGTGTTTATAAACAAATCCCACTTATTTTTTTGTTCTTGTTCTTTGGCTTAAATGTTTTAATTTAATTATAAATACATATGTTGGTCCATGCACGCATGCAGATACAGGAGTGATGAGTGGAGCAGTTATCTACATAAAAGATGATCTTAAAATCTCCGATGTACAAATAGAAGTCTTAGTCGGAACCATCAACCTCTACTCCCTTGTGGGTGCAGCAGCCGCCGGACGGACCTCCGACTGGATTGGTCGTCGGTACACTATAGTATTTGCTGCTGCAATATTCTTTGCCGGAGCCATTTTAATGGGATTTGCAACTGACTATGCTTTTCTCATGGTTGGCCGTTTTGTGGCCGGAATCGGTGTTGGTTATGCACTTATGATTGCTCCAGTATACACTGCAGAGGTCTCTCCGGTTGCATCTCGTGGTTTTCTCACTTCTTTTCCTGAAGTGTTCATTAACGCTGGTATGTTTTTTTTTTCCCTTTTTTTCCCATTTTCTGCCTTTCTTTATATATGGTGATAGGCTTCTTCATTGTCGTAATTATCTTTGTGTGTGGTTCTTTCTTGTTTGGCTTTTTCTTGACGTATATAGTTTTTGTCTTGTTTTTTCTATTGGATCATTACTAGCAAAAAATGACTTTAATTATGTATTATTTGGAGTCTTGGACTATTGAAGGCCATATATATATATATATATATATATATATATATATATAAGAGAAGAATTTTAATTATTAACTCAAGAAGTTAGCAAAATGTACAAAAGGCAAATGTAATTCCATTATGTTCATTTCTGGAACATCCAAAATCTTGGGAGTGTGCATGGAGGGAGAGAATATCATTATGATGATCGAGCTCTTGAGCTTTGCCATTTGTGCTTAAGCATATTCACCCCATGTCATGTTTTAGTAACTTAATTAACATTTTTGCTGTAAAAATTTACAATTGGAGCTTGGATTAAGGTTTGTATATGATGACTTTCACTTTATGTCCATCTTGCTGTGGAAAATGGAAAGTTTCCTCTCAAGATAATGATCAATCAAGAAAGAAACAACTTTTGTTCTTATGAAAATTCAAAACATGTCACAATCACTTTGAGTACACAGTAACATGTGTCGGCCAACTAATTAAAGAAAATGTATAAAATTCTACAAAGTAGTTATCGTACTTGTTGTCGCAATTCTCAATGATTGATCTTCTTTGTTTTGATGCCTCTTTAGGTGTATTGCTTGGGTACGTCTCTAACTATGCTTTTGCCAAGCTTCCTACGAACTTGGGCTGGCGATTCATGCTCGGAGTTGGTGCAGTTCCATCAGTATTATTAGGCTTAGGCGTTTTAGCCATGCCCGAATCTCCACGTTGGCTTGTTTTGCAAGGTCGACTCGGAGATGCCAAGAGAGTTTTAGACAAAACTTCAGACTCATTACAAGAATCCCAAGAAAGATTAGCTGATATCAAACAAGTCGCTGGCATTCCTCAAGACTGCAATTATGACATCGTTTCAGTCCCCAAACATGAAAGTAGAGGAACCGGAGTATGGAAAGAATTGTTCCTCCATCCCACAAAGCCTGTTTTACACATTCTAATCGCAGCCCTCGGCATACATCTGTTCCAGCAAGCGAGTGGCGTTGATGCTGTGGTTTTATACAGCCCAAGAATTTTTGGCAAAGCGGGTATAACGAAGGATACTGATAAACTACTGGCTACCATTGCCGTAGGATTAACAAAGACGGGTTTTATTTTAGTGGCGACATTTTTGCTAGACAAGATAGGACGACGAGTTTTGCTCTTAACGAGTTGTGGTGGGATGGTATTATCACTATTGGGACTTGCCATTGGATTGACCATAATCGATCACTACAATTATGAGAAGCTAACATGGGCTATAGCATTATGCATCATCTGTACATTGTCAAGCGTTGCATTTTTCTCAATTGGGATGGGTCCAATTGCTTGGGTCTACAGCTCTGAGATTTTTCCACTGAGGTTAAGAGCTCAAGGGTGTAGTATGGGAGTTGCTGCGAATAGATTCACTAGTGGCATTGTGTTGATTACCTTCATATCTTTGTACAAAGCCATTAGTATTGGTGGGGCATTTTTCTTGTACGCAGGGATTGCAACTATGGGTTGGATTTTCTTCTATACATTGCTCCCCGAGACACAAGGCAGAACCCTTGAGGAGATGGAGGCATTGTTTGGCACCTTTTTTAGGTGGAGGTCAACAATGAAAGAGTTGAAGAAGGAAAAGAATAATATTATGGCAAATGGTGTGGTGACATGAATGGTTAGATTTCAAGGGATATAGGACAAGCATAATGTATTAATTAGCTTTGATATGTCAGGTTCAATTCCCAGCTGATATTTGAGAGAATAATCTCTATAAAGTGAGTTGATTTTTCTTTCTCATTATTATCCAAAGTAGGAAATGAAGTTCTTTGCTCTTGATTACTCCATCTTTTTCTAAATCTTGCAAATCCACTATTTTCCTGTTGCTATGTCAGTATTGTAGTTATTTTGAAACAAATTTAAATATACAAAAACTCTTTTGAAATCTGTTCATATATAAGAGATGTGATTCATATATATGAGTACGTAGTTTTAATTTTCTACTGTTTTTATTGCGAACTAAAATTGTTCGTTTATTGGGATTAAATGTCTCCTGAAATGTGAATCCATGACATTATTATGTTAAGAAAAATGGTGCAAAGAATGCCAAGATTTACGCAGTTAAGTACACATGCAAGCATATAAATAAATGTCCAACTGTTTCTGCTTTATTTCAAATAGACAACCGAACAATCAATGCAAGATTAGCAAGGATGATCACAAAAACAAAAAGGGGTAGTAACAAATAATTTACAAGATGCTCTAGCATCTTGTCCATATCGAGTATGGCATGCATCTATGCATTCTGGGGGCGGATTATCTGGCTTATCGAAGCAAAATATGGTTTTGATATAGTCCCCGCATGCATCTGTTGAAGGAACCATCATCATATCAACTGCATATATATATGCAAGCATTCAAGAGTAATATTAATGAACAGAATCCGAATTAACAGAAGTAAAATGTATGCAGATAAATATTCAGTTTTCTCCAAATTAAATCTGGGATTTCCATGCATGGGCAAATTTTAAGAACAATCCAAGAAGAAAATAAAAGGGAAGATCTAATGAAAACGTATGCATGCACAGAATTATGTGAATAGGAGGATACCAGAGAAAAGAAAAGCAATGACAAGGATAAAACGAAAGGAATTCGCTGTTTTTGCCATTTCAGAAAGCTGGACTTAAATATGATCAAAATGAAACTCTATGAGATGATCTTCTTGCTGCAAAATTGCTTTCCTTTCCTGCATCTTTGAAAGTGTTATGACTAGTTATATATATAGAGAGAGTAATGTAAATCTCTTTGTAAAAACAGCATTAAATCTCTGACTGTTCAAAGCAAATTAATGCAGTAAAGATTTGATTTTTGTCTTTGTATATCTGCTTAAATGTAATGACATCGATATTGTTTCTTATGTGTATTTTTGGGATCATTTTATCACCAAAAACAATTTGCATTGTTGCTCACATTAATTGCAGTCAACATTATCCAACAATAAAAAATAAATAAATATTCTTATATTCTTTTTTTTAGAATTTAATTTTAAAAAAATCATTTTCCTAAATAATTACTCTTTTTTACAACAAAGAAGGACTAAAGAATCTTTAAATTAAGACCTATCTCAATTAACAGGTTTGTGATGTATTTTTTCCGCTTCAAATCGTCTATTAAATTGTGCGTTTCATTTCCCGTTTTATTATATTGTGTGAATAAACGCTACATATAAATATATAACAAAAGACTTATTAGGTATTTTAGTAAAAAAACGATTGAGTTTACATTACCAATATAGATTTAATGCATATAAAAAGCTTTGAAATTTATTCCTCTCATTGGAAAAATGAATTGATGAAATGAATTTGTTGATCCAATTGAACCATTATCCATAAACATTTTCTTTGATTATTAATTCAGGGACTCAATTGATAAAACTCCATACTTCAGTGTCTCAAATGCAAATCCTGAAAAAATGAATTTATTGTTTCCACTTTCCAGTGTAATAAATGGCGCAACATAGTTTCGCTCGTCTTTAGCGCTACATTCAAATCAAACAGTCAACTCAAACTCTTGGACGACGAACGGACGGACGGATGATCGACCGAGAAATTCCCCAAATTCTAAGTCTTAAGATCAATCTTCGACTAATCCAAGTATTTTTAGTAATTTAGTTTCTACTTCAATGTCTCGCTGTGTATTTTTATCATCTTAGGGTTTTGATGAATCAATTTCTGCATTTTATATTTGCTTCGTTATTGTTCTATAATGGCGGGAAGTTATTGCATGAAGTCGATGTAATGTAAAGTTTGGCACTTTGAAATATGCAACAAGAAAAGGCACAAATTTGAAATTAATTATGTGATGACATGCAAAAGCTTAGCATAAAATATGTTAAATGCAAACAAACATAGGATATTTCTTTTTGGTTGTGGCATAATTTTTTTTTAATTGAGAGTTTTATGCTACAATGGTGTGACATATATATGAGATGATGATATTTTGATCATATATTTACTGATTTTTATGGTTTTCTTAATCAAAATAATGAAAATTGATTGTTTAGTTATTCAAAATCGTATAGACATATAGTTATTTGGTCTTTGTTTTTGAGTAATGTAGGAGAAGAGGGGATTAATTGCTGCAAATGCCAGCAGTGAGAGTGAAATATATGGTGATTAGAAGAAATACAAGATGTGGTCGCAAAAAGAAATTAGCCTGTCCTATCAGTTTATGTTGTTACGACCTTTTTGTTTTCAAATTTAGATTAAGGGAGTGCTTGTTTCTTTGATTTAGTTTTTATGCTTTGGTACTTGTCCAGAACTTTCATCAAAGTTAGCTTACAAATGAAATAACAGGGAGAAGGGTTGAGAAATATTTATATGGTTCTTGATGCTTTGCAACTGTGATTTATGGCTTCAAAAGTTTCTTCTACATCAAATCTTCCGTGGAATTGGGTAATTGAAGCTCTATCAAGCTCCAATCAAGTACATACGTCTCTCTTAATTGGTATGTATTAATTTTGTAATCAAGACTGTTTATTGTGGTTTTGAGGCTTGAAGTTTTAAAAGTTTAGTGCTTTGATGTTTGTGAGCTTATGAAATTCCAGATTTGGTTAAAAGTGCTCCAGAGGTTTCCGATGATTTGGAGAAAAATGTGCGAGAAATGGTTAACTTGAGAATTTTAGAGGGTTTGAGCGTCAAGGGAAATCAAATCAATAACAATGATACTCCTGCACAAGGTCAAAAAATTGAACTTGACCTGTCAAACAGCTCTGAAGATGTTCTTCAACATATAATGGAGGAGGTATTGTACCTTCAATTAATATGTAATTTGATTTTTATGAGGAAATCATCCTTTCCCAGTACCAGGACGTTGTTACAAACCTTTCCAGGTGATTAAGACATCATCTCAAAACTCTAACATGTACTGATTTAATTTATTGCATGTAAGATGTGTGCAACAGATTCCAGAGCTGTTGGACCAGAGGTGTTGAATTGGGATGTTCAGTCCTTTATTATGCATAAAAGAACTTCCTTTCCCATGCGTGCTTTACAAAAGGTAAAAACAATACTTTGATTTTTGTGGTCTTGAGAACTCCATGGGGCAAAATGATGTTTCCTCATCCCTTCATAATTCTAGTTTTCCTGGGTTCTCGATGAACAGATTAAGGAGGCCATTCTTGAAGGCAGTCATTCTGTTCTTGCATCCTTGAAGGAAAAAAGTGGATTAGCACTTAGAACTCAGTGTGATGATAATACCTCTGTGAATCTTGGCAACGCCAATGATGTAGCACTGAGACTTGAAGAGAACGGCAGAGTTGCTGAAGTCAGTATGCCAAATGGGAACTCAATTTTTTCCACCTCTCCAAACAGGGATGAAGAATTAAAAGAAGATTTACCTGAAAGAAATTTGTTACGAGATAAAAGCTATAAGGCTGCTACCTCTGGTGAAAAGTTGGTAATACTGGCCCATGAAGATCAAATTCAATTGGATGATGGTTGTGCTCAACATGTGGAAGCTACTAAGAAGTTTAAGCAGGATTCCAATCTTACTGGAGACACTCTAGTTGAGGATTTAATGGCTTTTCCCTTCCATGTACAATCAACTAATGCATTTGAAGGAAGGTTCAATTTGCGAAATGGAGTTGAAATTGGATCTTCCATCCCTCAAAACATAGATGACGAGTTAGAAGAAAATTTTCCGGATATAAATTTATTACCAGCTAAGAGGAAAAGGGCATCCGGTATTGCTGAAAATTTGGAAAGACAAATTTCTGAAAGCGAAGTCACATGGAGTGATGGTTATGATTCCCAAGCCAGAGCTTCTAAGAAGTTTAAGTGTGATGCTGATATTAATGGTCAGAACATAGTTGAGAATCCAATAGCTGCACCCTTACATGGACAGTCAACAAATGCATCTGAAGGAATTATTCAGTGCAGTGAAAGAGAAGCGCACAACTTGCAAATAGAAGTAGAAGCTGGATCTTCCACACCTCAAAACAGAGATGATGAGTTACAAGAAAAGTTTCCAAATGGAGAGCTATTACCATATAAGAGGTATAGAGCTGCTGCTACTACTGAAAATTTAGAAAGTAGAACTTATGGAGACGAAATCAGATTGGGAGATCGTTACGGTACCCATGCAGAAGCTGCCAAAAAGTTTAAGCAGGATGTGACTGTTACTGGAGACAACGATGTTGAGAATCCAATGGCTTCACCTATCCATGGTATAGTGACAATTTCATCTGACAGAATAATTGAAGATATTGATACAGGAAAATGCAATTTGGTAAAGGAAGCCCTAGTTGGAGGCATGGAATGCAATGGATCTCCTCACAGTGATAGCCAGAGGCTTGTGCAAAGTTGTGATACTGTTCAGCATGATCATTTGCTTTGTCCACTGGAGGTTCAAATTAATGACAGTAAAGTGGCTGAAATTTCTGCTGAGTTGCATGGCCAAAAAAATGTTGTTGATGAAGCAAATGGATGCAGTGGAGGTTTTGAATTTAGAACATCAAATAATTCATCCTCATTTGGGATGGAGAAAGAGAATTGTTCTGAAAATGCCACATATGGGTTCGAGGGTAATTTTCAGAAAAGTACATCAGGTGGTGGCAAAGCCAAGGATGATATGGCGCATAATCCTGATTTGGAGATGACTAGTGACAGTGATGAGTATGATGATGAGAGAATGAATATCGCCTTAAAGAAAGATGCTCTCTTAAGCTCTCAGTGCACTAACAGTCAAGATTCCTATGCTACACAGCAAAATTATTGTATCAAGTGTAACAGAGATGGGCAGTTATTGGTTTGTAGTTCTAACACCTGCCAATTGTTAATTCACGAGAGCTGCTTGCATTCTGGTGCCAAATTTGATGAAACCGGAAAATTTTACTGCCCATTTTGTGCTTATTCTCGTGCAATTTCAGAGTATTTGCAAGTTAAGAGAAAGGCCTCTTTGGCAAGGAAAGATTTAGCAACATTTATTGGTGTGAAACCCAACTGTCGACCGAAGAAAGTCACATTGAGATCAGATGGAGCAAAACAAAGTCATTCAAGGAAAAATGGCGAGTTTGGTGTTGACAATGAAGAAAATATTGATGAAGAAGTGGTGAACAAGGTCTCGAAGTCTCACTGTTTGGATAATTTGGAAAACAGGGATCAAGCAGGGCCTCCAATATCATGTTCTGGTGATAATCCCGTTTGTGGAGAAAAAGTTGGTTTAACTGATGGAACAGCCCATATTTCGGCCAAGGGAAACCTGGAAAGGGAAGACATAGGGCTCAAGTGCAAATCTCCTGGAGGGAATCTAGAACAGCAAAGGGCTTCAGAGTCGGTTCATGAATCAGATAATGATTGCAGAAAACCCAACTTACGTTTTAGGAATGAGAAAAACAGGGATATTCGTGGGAAAAAAGTTCCAGGTATACTGGAGTCCACTTTATCTCATGAAACTTCGTCTGGAGAAATGACTGAAAGCTCTGAAGAAGACAATGAGAAACCCCCTGCTTCAAATTATCATAAGAGACTGCGGAAGCCCGCAAGGCAATCGTAAGTGTGCTCTCTCATTAACGGTTCCAGTAGCATGCTCAAGCTGTCTTTGTTTGAAAACTCATTCTTAGTTTCCTCCCGTTTACTGTTTACCCTACTGCTCTTAGTCTGTGCTGAAGTTTTTTGGGTTACTGGTGTGTAGAAATCAGAATCTCTCTTGCCCTGTAATGTGGATCTTTGACTGTTGAAAAGCTTAAAATACTCCATTGAAGTCCCGCGATCACTAATAATCCAAGGACTAACTCTGTTTATTTGGCAGTACTGGTCTAGCAGCTCCCCAATGGAGGCGGAAACCCTGCCCATGGTCAAAAGAAGAGGAAGAGAAATTAAAGGTAGAAGCATTTTTTTTAATGATATCCCTGCTGTAAGTAGTCACTACACAAGATGTTGTCCCTTTCTCGCCAATACGCATTGGCCTCTGCCACTAAGTCTTCTTGGCTAAAGAAGTTTTTGAAATTTTTTTCAAGAGTCCTTATCTGTCCAACTTGTGAGGTAAGTGTAATCACTGGGAACACTTTCTTCTTTGTAAATTTTCGAACTTTTTTTATGGATAAGAAAATTTTAGACATTCCTCAATGCTTTCTTTTTCTGTTCAAATGCTTGAACTTAGGGAGGGAACTTTTTCCGAATTGTATTGTTCTAGTTGCGGGGGGATCTTACAAACTGATAGTTCCAACTCTTGATTGTTGATTGACTAAGAATCTGATTCATTTGAGATCAGAATTTCTTTTTATAATTTTTATTTCAAGCAATTTTTGCATTTTTACCTTCTTCCAAATCCCAAATCTGTACAATCTTTTTCAGGTCAGTTTGATATTTCTTTTGATATTTTCTATATTACATGGCAGCTTATTAGAATTGAGTTTTAAGACTCAGTGAACTACTGTAGGACTTAAAACATTTGAACAAAATAGAGGAATCTTTGTCCGAAGCATTGAACCAGAATGAAAAGTACAGTTAGATGATCACTTTTGTGGATATAAATGATAAACTAGGCAAATTGCTGTTTCAAAGTAGATTAAGAAGACTTAACATGCTTATTCGTTGCTTTTCCCTCAACCGGCTCTTAGGATATTGCCGAGTGATGTATTCAGTAATAATATTGCTTTTACTGATGCAGGAAGGAGTGCAGAGAATATGTAGTCTTGATGATCAAAAAACGCCTTGGAAGAAAATTTTGGAATTTGGAAAAAATGTTTTCGAGAAAGGTCGCACCCCATCCGACCTGAAGGATAAATGGAGAAATATGTGCAAAGCGAGTACAGCATGAAAATGACCTTTTTCTTGCCTACTCTCTCTGTTTTTGTATAACTACTCATTTTGGAACTCAGGTTGTGGATACTGCGGGACTTGTGCCTCTGTCCTCTAGAACTTGCTTTCTCCTTGTTATATGTGAATAGTTTGCTGGCCTCATATTCATATTATGCAGAAGCTCATTTGCTGCATAATGCTAGTTCAAGAATTTTTCCATTCCTAGGCCTCTCTTTGCTTGAATTGACCAGGACAGGGTGCAATTTATACTGGTATAAAGACAATCCCATCTGAGCTATGGTACTATTTTATCTCTTTTCGTGAATGGATTGATGCGAGTCTTTTAGTTCCAAGTTCATCCATGGTTCCTTGATAGTATACTTTCGCATTACTAATAAAATGCTGGATCCTTTGCATGAAACATCTAGGAAATGGATCGTGCCAGACGATGCCAAGTAAAACTTTTAACATTTTGCAATAATTGGTCAATTTCACGTACTCACTTCTCATTCCTTCATTGCTCTCTCAGTTGTATGAGTAAATATGTTGATCCTTTCTCCACTTGCTGACTTTGATCTAGAGTTGAGTTTAGATTTCTCTATCCACGAGAGAAAGAAAGAGAAGAGTGAAGAGAGAGCGCCATGCATTGCATAGTATGCACTATGCAGTTTGCATTATTCCCGTATAAGTATTGTTGATATGATAAAAGGCGAAAGGAGAAGTCCCGGGTTTCAAGTTGTGAATGTCAGGACAACATGTGAATTTTGGAGCTCTCGTGATTGGCAAAAATATTTGTGAGGTGGGTTGTCATTCATCACTTCCCAATTCTCTGCATTCAAAAATATCATTAAACCTCAATCTACTTTTAATTTATTGAGCATAAACAAAGAATTCATTGCAACATTCAAAAGAAAAAAACAAACATTGCAAAATTCAAAAGAAAAAAACAAACAAATCTTGTGCTTGTCTTCGCGGACAAAATAAAGAGGATTGATGAATTGTTATCAAAATTTAATTAAAGAATGCATTCTTACGTTTGTAAACCATTTGCTAATGTATGATACCTTTCAAGTTTGAACAATGATTTTTCTTTTTCTTTTTTTTTTTGAAGAAAATTATTCTTCTTGCCGTTATTATCAAAGTCCAAGATCCCAACTGCACCTAATTTGTACACTTCTTGAAACGTTTTTGTTTTTTTCATCTTATTGAAGCTCAATGTGCTCATGAAATGATATGAGCCTGAACTTTATACTTGCCCTAAACAATCGCATTTTAACAGTTGGAAAACGACAAAAGTCAAACAGGATTAATTCTTGTGGAAAACCTTGGATTCTTTAGCTTGGAGCAGTTCAATGCATGCACCATATTTTTCCTATAATGAGATGCACGAGCAAGCGATCCAGAGTCTAGACTTTCACATGCATGCAGCATTCTTCATACTTATCATGCATGCAATTACGTGCACTATGGCTCAAGCAATGCAATATTTGAACTGTTTAACACTTCAAGAATCCAAAGACAAATGTATGACCAACAAAAATGAAGCTAAAGATTTGTGATTTACACTGTTCAGTGTTTCAGTGCCTACAACGGTCACATGGGCTTCAAAACTTTCTCCAAACGTGACACCATTTAAACCAAACTGCAGAACTCTATACATATCCCGCGCCTTACACTCACATTTTCCACTCTCAATTCAACACTGATCAAAAGTATTTTTGTAGTTCTCTGGCTTTCAAAATCTTGCATGGAAAATTATCGAAAAACTACATTAAAGCCATGGAAGAAAGGACCTGCCAGAGGTAAAGGAGGGCCTCAGAATGCGACGTGCGAGTATCGAGGAGTTAGACAAAGGACTTGGGGCAAATGGGTAGCGGAAATCAGAGAGCCGAAGAAGAGAACGAGACTCTGGTTGGGGTCTTTTGCAACGGCGGAAGAGGCTGCCATGGCATATGATGAAGCTGCAAGAAGACTATACGGGGCAGATGCTTACCTTAATCTTCCGCATTTGATATCAAATTTTAATCCTTTGAACAAATCGCAGAAGTTCAAATGGTTTCCTTCAAACACTCCTGTATCAATGTTCCCTAGTACTGGTTTACTAAATTTGAATGCCCAGCCAAGTTTACATGTCATTCACCAAAGACTCGAAGAACTGAAGAAGACAGGATTATTATGTCAAACATCTTCAGCGAGCTCATCATCAAGCAATCCCCAAAGCGACGTAGAATTCATGGACAATCAACCACATGCAGGAAGTCTTGTTGTCAAGAATAATGAAATGGAGCACTCTATGCAAAACAAACCACTAAACCAAGAAGAGAAGCCTCAAATTGATCTAAATGAGTTCCTGCAGCAACTAGGAGTACTTAAAAAAGAGGATCAGCCTGATGCAAACGAAACACTCTCTTCCTCCAAGGAGAAAGATTTCTCACATGATGATGGATTCACTGCTTTTCCTGAACAAATTTTCAACTGGGAAACACCAAGTGAAATACCCGGAATTGAAGACAATCAGATAGTGGATAACAGCAGCTTTCATGCTGACAATAACGATGAGCTAAGTTTTCCAGCATCCATTTGGAACTTCTGAAGAAATAGATGACTTCAGGACTAAAAGTAGCCTCGGTAGGGCCTATAATAGTACCTACTTCTACAATAGGAATCCATTTTTCAGCTCTATTTTGTCGCTCTGCGGCAGATATCCTGATAAGAAGGGTAGGAGGAGGGGCACTAGGGACACCTATGAGAGAGAGAGAGAAGCCCTTTAATTTTTGACTAGGTTAACGTAGATGCAGAAGTAGAAGAGGGAGAATACTTGAGATGTTAAGCATAGCGACAGTGATGCATGGCATTTGCATGTGATCATGTGTCTTGCCACTTAGAATTGATACTTGAATCAATATATGTCTCAGTTTTGCAGTTCAAGAATTCTACCAGTAGTTTTCTGCTTTTGTTTAATCCTAGTAATTACCCATTGCTGGTCCACAAAGCCCACGAGATAGAGTACCCTAGTATCTAGAACAATCAAAAACTTCCAGACAGAGAACAACCATACTTAATTTACAAGTAGGAAGGAGAATGCAAAAATTCAGCCTAGCATTTCTATAGGGCATCTAGTTTCTCCCAGGATTCTTCAAGGTTTCCAGTAATTATCCAGGGAGATGTAAACATCACTACTAGATCGTATGGTTCAGCATCTTGACATACACGCCGTTAAAACTGTTCTATCACTTCATTTATCATAATGTTCTATCATGGTGTAACATTAGGAAGGCAAAATTTGAACAGATCTTCATACATTGAAAAAAGACAGGTACAACCAGCCAGAAGGGTAACTCAAAAGATTCACTTTATGGTTCCATTAGTAAGGTTGCTTCCTTTCAGCTGATGAGTTGAATGCATCTCAAGTGTATATGGTCTCCAGAAAGAAACAATATGATTTTTGTTCAAAGTATTCTGCCATTAGTGCCTCATATCAGCATGGACTAAAAGTTTTAAGTAAAGAAAGTAGGGACAATCTATTAGACCTTTTTCATTCAATCATTTCCGTACTCTGAAGCGCTTAAATATTCACCATGCTCTTCAAAGTACTCGATCATGCGTTTCAAAAATTTATCACTGCTCACTGTCTCAGTGTCACAGACAAGACAACACTGTCTCCTTGCTCGTGTCACAGCAACATTCATTCTCCTGTGGTCGCTCAGAAATCCCACCTGGAAAAAATCTCTGCATTATAATCTCTCTGCTAATCCAAAAGTTGACAGCCAAACAAAAAGGGATAAGCAAGACTACCCTAAGAAAACAAGAATACCTCATTCTTTGAGTTTGACCGAACCATTGAAATGATAACGGCTTCTTTTTCTCGACCCTGGAAGCCATCAACAGTAGAAATCTCCATGTCTTTTAGTTTGTCATCTTTACCTTTCAACATCTTCAAGAAGACAACCTGCAACACCAAAGCATCTTAGGACAATATAAACTGTAGCCATTTCATCCTTACAGCTTCTGAAACAGTACATTCTGAACGAAAAACCAACACCTGAGCTGCATAGGGTGTAATTATTCCAATATCTGAAGCTTCCACTCCACTTTGAACAAGCCTCTTTGCGTGGGCTATGGCAACCTCAGCTTCACCCTCATTCAATGTGCTATCTTCCTCATCTTTCTTTTCTTCCATGTCACAACTGTGTCATAAAGCATAGTGAACTGATATACAACCACTTCTAGAACTTGGGAAATATTTGAAATAAAGTATCATGTGTTACTGGAAGCTCAAAAGTGTTCTATAGGCATAAAAAATGTTCTTTTACTAATACTTCCCTGGAAGTTGAAAAGCAAGATTTCTTCACCCATTGCCTGTAGTGATTGGGCTTTGTTATTCATTTTTCCGAAGCCAAAGCAACATATTATACAACACAAAAATTGAGATATATAATTGCTAATCCTAGCTTTCAGCTTTTATTGTAGGGAAAAAAACAGAATTTCATTTTAATGTCGTTTTGAAACTCTCATTCAGGGAAGTTCTAAGAAATTCATCCAAACATGCAATCTGACACAATACAGCAATGAGCACCATACCCAGCTATGTCTATGAGAAGAAGAATTGGCTCGGTTGCAGATGACTTATTCACGCCATCAAGATCATGTAGCATATGTGCAGCAACACTTGGATGGGCTTTAATCTGTAATGAAGAAGAGAACAACAGCAGCAAAATGATCACTCAACCCTAGTTGGATGTCATAGTGTACCTGTCACTTATTTGAAACCCATTATTGAACTGAACCAGAAGAAAGGATGTCAGCACCTTACTGTCATAGAGCTCTGTGGATGACCAGTTCATAATAAGTTCGTGCATGCGGTACTGAACAGTGAGCATGGACATTACTTCATCTCCATATAATTCGGCAAGTCGTTCAAAAAGTGTTCGGCCCAGACCTTTCTTCTCAGCATCAACACTTTGAATGGTTGGAGGAAGTTGGAGGTGATCACCTGCAAGAATACACCTCGACCCCTGAAGTGATAAAACCAGTTTCTTTATTGGCACTTCCGGAGTTAATTTTTAGTTTCAGCTCATATCTCTTAACAACATAACTACATTCTAATAAATAATTTCCTTAGGGAAGTGGGGATTAACCAAAACACACCCACCATCAAAGCCACAACATGAAATGAAAAGAGAAAGCGTATAGTGTAACTTGTCTCTACAAAAATAGGGGTTCCTTTCTCAATGAAGAAAAGTCAGATTCCCTTGCCAAAAGTTCCTTGCAAGAACAAGTCAATCAACATGATATGATTTTCACCTACATCATATTCTGAATGAATATCAGACTACACAGGCTTTCACCGCCACCCATAATCTCCTAATAATATGCATTCCTCTGTCAAACATCCTATATTTATGAACTCATCACTAAGAAATGTATGACAAAACCCCACAAAGGTCCATGGAAACTTTAGGAATTTTTTCATGATCCAAATATGATAAGAAAGCATCCTATTCTTTCCTTCAGCTTTTGTCTTCATTTAGTATTCTTACTTGTGTTATAATAGCATAAGAATAGAACTATGATCCTTCAGGCAGTTTATGGGGATGTGATGAGTGTTCAATGATCGTATTAAAAATGCGAGATGGGTGCCCGAACCAAAGCCTGGTTATGACAATGCGGGAACGGGCACTCCCATCTTTTCCAATCTGATCCCTTGTAAATGTGATGAAAAGCAAAAGAAAAAAAGAAGCATAAGAATAGAACTTAATTTAGTAAATCTAACAATGCTATAAAATTCAAACTTTATTGTTAATAACAGCCAGACAAGAGAAAGACATCTCTATTTGAGTGTTTACTTGTTCTAAACATGCAGTTTAAAGAAGCAAGTTTATGAGTACGCATATTTTGTTTTTATGCCTAATTTTCAAAATTACCTTCAGCAAAGCTATCCAGCAGGCTATTTCAAGTGCCTGGGCAGCTTCGTCAATGATAACCAAATCAAATGAAGTACTGTCCAATTTTTTAGACAATGAGCCAGTCAAGGTCGTCAACACCACATCAGCATTTTTTAATACATCTGTCACTGCTAGCTGCTGCCTTTTACGTTCTTCTTTGGAAAGAGCCTTGAGTTCCCTCCTAATATCCCTTTTTGTGTTCCTATCTTTAGCTTTTAACAGTTTCCCATTTAGAGCCTGCAGAAATCCATTTTAGAAAACAAACTAGATGAATAGAAGCTACCACAAAAAGAAAATAAACGATATGAGATGCAGCTTGTCAAGAATACATCTTCTAGCTACATCAATATTAGATTAAAACTCGACACATATCAAGGAGATTTCATTTTTCCAAGACCTTGGGTTTGTCTTAAAGTTTGGAAGACATGTCAGTATTATATCCAGATAGATCATGGAGGCAATTTCAGATGTAACTCGTTTAAGATCAAGATCACAAAAAAGATAAAAATGGGAATGCAATGATTGAGTATCTAGAGCAGCAAGAATAAATGCACAAACTGGAGGCTTAGAACATACAAAAATTTCAAATATTTGTGACAGGATTGTTTTTTCTCCAAACTTGAACCACTTAACAACCATTTGGCCCTATGTCAAACATCATTTTTCAGTCCCTGCTTCATGGACACAGAAGCAGACTATGACATATGCACCATTAATCCAATCAAGCAGAGTCCCTAGGTTCATGACTGAACCTTACTGTCGAACCGCATGTTGCACTTAGCTTAGAAACTAAGATACTTAGAATCAACCAAACTGGCACTTCTACATGCTTGACACTGCTTTCAAACTTAGAAATGACCGGTCTCATGATCTAACCAATTCTGAAGGAGTTCACTATTACCAGAATCTCTTTCACAAGATGGTGATTGTATTATGACATAGTAACCATACTCGAGTATGATACCTTCATCTCCTTGCGTATGTCGTTGGCAAGAGCACTATTATCCCCACGAAGGACCTGCAAGAATCATCTCAATCAGGGATAGGAGTAGGACCTTCTTAAAAGAAGAACATGAGGGAAGAAAAATGCTGAGCTCAATTGGAAACATCATATTCTCACGGTAAAGAAGAGTTAAGAAATGACAATCCATTGCCCAAAGATTTACCCGATAGACAAAGGAAAAAGGTACCTGAGCATCTAGAGCACTATCTAATACTTGGGGGAGTAAGCGAGCAGGATGCCCCAATCTGACCAACTTTACCCTGGTGAAAACATGGAAGCAAAAGGTAAATTACTTGTTTGAAAATATTTACAACAAATATGATAAGTACATAAAGAAGAGCATACCTTAATTCATATAGAATTTTAAACCAGAGCAATTCACAATTAAGTTCTATAAGTTTCATTTGCATGCAATAAGCATACAGTGATAATAAGAAATGCATGATAAGCTAAAAAGTTAAAATGTCATCTAGTCCTTCAAATAGAACAGAGTAGTGTAGCTGTATTGAAAGAAATGCATGATAAGCTAAAAAGTTAAAATGTCATCTAGTCCTTCAAATAGAACAGAGTAGTGTAGCTGTATTGAAAGCGGAAGTACACAAACAGGAATGTGGTTGGACTAGCCAAAAACAAAACTATACAACAACTCAATTCCCAGATGATGTTATCCAACTCCTTCCATTCCATTTTTATTAACACCTCTGACCAGGCACCGAATTCAAGATAATGTACTTGATACATTTATACTTGCAATTTTTGCCAAACTAAAACAAGATTACCTTTAATTTCATGGAATTTCGCAACTATTATTGACCCTTGATAGTGGAGAAAATTTCTTCCCCGAGACAACTACAAAAGAAAATCTCACAAGCAAAATTAACACCTTGAAATCGAAAACCTTTGAGGGTAACCATAGTCATTAAGGATGTTTCACAGTATCTTGTAACAAACTACATTTGATAGTTGATGACTTCATTTGGGACTAACAGAAAAGAAATTTGACCGGTGAAAATGAAGAGAGGAGGTAACTTGTTGCACGACGAAGGGCTCCATAAATGGTAAAAGTAAAACCTAGGCAAAGTTACATTAGTAGGTTAAGCTTATTGCTGGTAAACCATAAGATTATCGATATAAATCTCATCTTAGTATAACCAATTGGAGCTAGTTACTTGGAAGTCCAAGCTGAGGAACGAGGTATCAAGAATGATATTTCTCCCATTTCAAAGGAACATGAAAGTGTACCTGTGGCGGACAAGTCGTTCAACTATGTTATCCACTGCAATATTTGAAGCAGCGCAAGCAAGAACCTTTGATCCACGTTTCACTTCTTGTAAGATAATCTCCACCACTGTAGTAGTTTTCCCTGTTCCGGGAGGTCCATGCAACAAAAATAGATCCTTGGATGAAAGAGCCTTTGAAATGGCATCTTGCTTCAAAGACGGTGAAAAAGGGAGGAACATGCTTCAGTTTGTAGAGGAAATAAAATAATACTAATGGCAATTTGCACATACGTGTTGTCAGTGTGAGGATCGGGGATGGTATATGTAACATATTGCATATTGTAAATGGATGGGGATGTTTGAAAATATTGTATAAGCACTTCAGAAAAGGTTAATAAAACCCTTCTACAAAGAAAGAGGTTCTATTATCCTGGATGTCATGACTTTGACAGCGTCAAGAAAACCAAAATCCTCATCTGTACCACGTTTATGTCAGCTACGTATGGATTTGAAGTTTTATGTATAGTCAAACTGATAAGTGGATGGAGAATAAAAGATCTCCAAATAAGAAAAGGTGTTTAAGCATGCACCTTGTAGCAACATTAATAAGAAATATAAAATACTAAAAGACACGTATTGTTAGAGAAAGGCCAAGTAACTGAAGGTAACCGAGCAGAACTTCAACAGTTTTACAGTTAGCTGTATAAAATTCTCCAGAAGAGAAAGCTAAATTATATTATCCCGCTGGAATTCAAGATAGACAATATTGATTGAGAAGACACACTTGGAATTCAAGATAGACAATATAGACAATTTGCTTTAACATCAAATGCTTCACAAGAAACAATTTTTTTGAATAACAGGAGCTTTTGAGAAAAAGTTTAAGCAAATGTTATACAGAAAAAACATATTATGCAACATAAAAACTAATGTGCCCACTAGGTAAGAGGATAAATGTCCCAAGTAATAAAAGAAGGTGATCTCTGAAAGACCTGAGAATGATCAAGGTTAGGATTAAAAAGTGTAAATTTAACATCCTTCTTGGATGCCATTGGTGGTCTCTCTCCAAATAATACAGGAACCAAGTCAGCAGCAGGGCCCTTTTGCACTCCCTTACTCAATTGTATCAATGTGTCTTTCATTCGCCGATAAGTAACCTGCAAAAGAGTAGGTACTTATAAGGAGCTCCTTTTTCAGAAATAAAAGCGTTTACTCCTCTTCCTGATTATTGTACCTAAATGAAATAGTTCATGATTATAGCCTATCACTTGAAACAAGTTCAGAAATAAGAGTTTCTCACAGAAATCCCAACCTTTGAAATCCTAAAATTGAACGTCAAATACATGCACAATTTAAAAGTTAAATATCAAGCCAAATAAGAAACATTCTTAAAATGTTAGATGAAACTGGAGAATATAAGTATCAGAATACGGAAATCTTTGACTTTTAAATATCCTGCAGCAACACTACAATGAAAAATAGTAAAATAAAAATCCGTTCTTTTGGTAAAGATGATCAATGCTTCCAGCAATACAGCTATGAGAATCAAAAGAAAAAACATCATTCTCTTAAAAAGCACCTCATTTGCCACTTTCTCCAGGCGTAGTGGACTATTTAAACCATCATCGGGTATGTCATCAAAAGCCACGGTAATAGATGAATCCTGATCAACATCAAATTCATTGTGAACATTAACGAATGCCACTAAAAGTTGTCTTACACAAGGTTCAAGTTTGAGAAATATAAATTGACTCTGGTCAACAGCCAGAGTACCTTAAGTCTGTAAACTACACCCTGTCCAAGAGAAGGAGAGCTGATATCAGCCTTGTTTGGCTTCAGAATTACAACATCATGCGGACCAAACTGCAAGAGAAACGAATAATAAGAATATTAGTAATAAAAAGGAGACAACATGAACCAAAAACTTTCAGCAGGAAAAGGATTCCTTTGCTGCAGTATCATGATGATATGAAACGTCTGTATCACACATTAGTATGCTGAGAATAGAAGAACTCGTAATTCAAAGTTAAATCTCCAAGAATTTCGAAATAATATGGAGAAAAATAAAATCGGTAAGATAGGAAAGTCATTGCTGTATAAGGAAGCTTTTTTGCCTGTAAAATACAACAAATGGTTTTATAATCCTTAATGAAAACAAGGAAAAAGAAAATTCAAGCTCCTAAATTAACTATTAAGATGACTTAACTATGTCAGAAATCTTTTTTTTTATTTTTCTATTATTATTTGTTTTTTGCGAGTGCAGAACATGATTGTCCTTTTGCACAACTAAATCCTATCTTTTTTTACTTAAAATAACCACTTGATGCTTGTTTACTGGAATTTCTTCCAAGAAAGTTTGGATCCCTCCACTCCATACCCTTTATTTCACTTCTGCTCCGGCTCCCCTCATCAAAAAAGCAATTACACAGCCTGACTAAGGAGTACGGGCAACAGGTTCACAGGAAGAGACAAGTGTTTACACAGAAGATTTCAAAAATTTCGTGACCTCAATATATTCCAAAGTCTTACAGTGCCAAGTATATTATGCAGGAAATCAAACAAACAAGAAAATCAATTCAATACCATAAACAACACATTGCTTTCCCCTTAAAAATACAAATTATCACTTGCTACATAAAGAAGAGAAGACCATATATCACTTGTTATATAAATGCACGGTAACACAAAAGAACTATAATAAGCAAGGATTGACATATGATCACATACTTTGTGAGCAGGAAGAACGTCTCCTTTATTCGATTGCAACTCCAGAAGAGTCTTGCCCATTAGCCCTGTCTACAAAGAAAAATGCAACATTCATACAATGTTCCACAGAAAAAAGTACATTGCATGGATGAGGAAAAATTAACACTGTTATTACCTGAACATCCACACACTTCAAGTTAAGAATGGTGGATCCTTTCTTCTGAGCAGTGTCCAAGCTCCTTGTTGCACCCGAGCTCATTGAAGCCGATATCTCAGCTTCCTTAAATAATCATATAGACATGATTTTAGGTAAGAAGAACTTGCAAGTATTAAAAGGGCTGATCTGTCAAAGCAGTAGAAACCGGTATTGCATAGAAGGCCACAGTCAACCCACAGAACTGCAAACAAACAAACAAAGAAAAACAAGTATGCTTCTCTCTGTGGGTGTGTTCTAACTTCTACGCCACAAACATATAAAATGCAGGATATTATGCAGCCATATATAAAACTAAACCATACAAATATGCAATCATAACTAGCCTATGGTGGACAGAACAAAAGAAGCATTGAACAGACACCTTCGTTTCTGGTAAATTAAAGTAAATTCTTGAATCATAAGAAAACATCTTAATCCCTGTTATACTAATTCTGCCTTTGTCAGCACAGATTGAAGGAATGGATAGGGTAGTATAACAGACAAGATAGTGCAACATATGAATTTGTGCTGCTGTTTATGATCTTAAAGGGCAATCTTCATTTCTATCCTAACTTATCCAGTGTATCGTAATTATTACTTCAATGCTAATACGAACCAATTCTTGAGCAAACAAAAATTTACAACTACAAAAAAAAAAAAATCTTTGCGACAGAGTACGAGAAAGAAATGTACAAGCCAAAGACTAACAAATAACAATCCAATAAAAGGAAACCCGGAAATTTTGGAAAAAACGTAGGCGATATAAAGGAATTTGCAATTCAAGAAGAGTGAGACAGAATCAATATCATCGAACCTTTTCCATGTCGATTAAAGGGGTCATGATGGAGACGAATTGCTCCAGTGTTATAGCCTTGCTCTTCTTATTATTATTATTGCTCCTTCCTTTCTCCATTGCTTGTTCTTGCTCTGCCTCTGCTGTTTCTGTCTGTGTTGATGAAAGAAATTGTGTATGATAGAGCGAATGATAGAGTGAATAATGAGCTAATGATTATACAGCTCTGGGTTTTAGAAGGTTTTTGGATTTTTTTTTTTTTTAATATATCTTTGTTTCTGTACTTTGTTTTGTCTTCACGTTTTCCAATTTTTCTTTTCTTTATCTTTGTCTTCGTTTTTTCCCTTTTTGGCGAAAAAGACTAAAGAAGGCTATTTTCTTTTTTACTTAAAAAACTCTTGTGAGATCGGACGTTAACTATCCGATAAAAGTAAAATTCATTGGCAAGTCTCGTATGTGATCGGACGTTACGTTAATTATACCTTATCGGACACGATAAAGTAAAATTCATTGGCAAGCCTCGTATGAGATCGGATGTTACGTTAATTATACCTTATCGAACACGATAAAGTAAAATTCATTAGCAAGTCTCGTATATAAAATGAAGAATAACCCTTTTCTTAATATTCATTCGTCCCAGGCAAACAATTCCAGAAATTTTGCTTCAACCATTCGGGGCACTTTCAGGGCTAAATTGGCTTATGTTCACTTTAATCTTCATGAATAAAATATCTCAAGGTTAACAGAGAACTGGTCTCTCTCCAGATGTTTCACATTTGTGTGTTGTTCCATACTTCCATTGGATAAAACCAAACAAACATGTAACCTCCTGTACACTACCCTTGACAGGGAAAAGCAATATGCTAAATAGAGCATATAAAACATTTAGTCAACCTACCTACCTACATTTTCTGCTTAGAAATTACTAAACTTTCATGTGGTTCCAAATTCTATGAATCAGAAAAAGAGCACCTTCAAAGGAAGAATTTTTATTCAAGACTCAGAGTCAAGAAAGAATAACCCAAAAAAAACAAAAAGCCAACTGAAGATGAACTGAGGATCTGCTAGTGCTAATTGCTAAATATCTGCTAAAACCAGGATACAGAGTAGACAAAATGAAACAAACTTTCCACACTAATGATCAGTGGGGTGCCACAGAATGTTAACTAGAACAGGAGCTGAGGCAACCTTGGTGTGTTACCAGCGATAGAATAAGAATGCTAATTAGGAATCACATATGCATCCTGGCCTCAGAAAGAGTACATCAACCTATAGAATTCCCTTGAAGGGCTCATCACAATTAAGAATCCGGTTCATCAAAAATTCATAAAAGCCTCCACAAACGAAGGGTACATAACCCCTTTATACTAAATATTTCATGTCACCAAATTGATAAACTTTGTTCGCCCAAAAATCAAGCCCCGGCTAAGGGGAATTCTAACCCTGCCATGTCCTTGACAAAAGAGAGGATGTTATCAAGCAGACCAAAGCAGAATCCAAAAAATCATTTGTATATGAGGGCATCACGTCCTGGCCCTATACCAATGTAATGGATGGGTACACCGACAAGTTCTTCTATCCTTTGAACATACTGTTGTGCAGCACTAGGTAGATCAGAGTAGCTTCTGATTGAAGAAATATCACACTGCCACCCTGGCAAAACTTCATATTCCACCTAATTCCATGACATAAATAACAAAACTTAGCAATTAAAGATGGAGAGAGAAAAAAAATCAGTATCCAGAAGCTACATAACCATTGGAGCATCCAACATATAACTGTATTTGTGTAACAATGCTAATATCCAATAATACTAAGCAGAGGAATCAAATGGTATCTATTGTAAATTGTCTAGGAGTTACACATTTCTTTTCAAGGGTCTGAAAGAAAAAATTATTTTTTGCTCAGCAACTCAAATGAGAAAGTGCGGCCCCATCATGATTTATGGATTCATGTTTTTTCTTCATTTTCTAACATGAAGTTCTGGGTACCAAACCTCCAAAAGGTACTAGCTCATTCTCTATTGGCAATTTCATTTTTCTGGCAGCTAAGTATGCAATGGACCAAGAACTTCTATCTAACATCCATACAAATTTCCCATCATAACCATAACTAAGAGCCTGAAGAAGCTAGGTACCGGGAAAAACCTTATCAACGTGAAGCAAAAAATAAACTTTACCTTGATTTGTTCCAAAAGACGAAGATCAGCAGGAAATGATTTAACTGGTGTACCATCAATTTGATAGTAAGATATACCCAACTGAATTTCAGGTAGATCAGACAATACATCAAGTTTGGTGAGGTTCAGAGAAGAAATGCCATTGATTTGACAGCAATATTTGAGTGCGACAATATCGAGCCAGCCACATCGACGAGGGCGGCCAGTAGTTGTACCAAACTCTTGTCCAGCAAACCTAAGAAGGTCACCACCTTTCCCCAAGATTTCAGTTGGGAATGGGCCGGAACCAACTCTTGTGGTGTAGGCTTTAACCTAAAAAGAAAGGGAATTAATATGTAATCTGCAAATGACAGGAAGATAGGAGTCATATTTTGCATTGCACATTTCTATTTTAGCAGACCAAACACGTTCAATCCTCTCTTCCAGAAGGAAAGGGGCCTGAATCAACAGATTATTCATAGGCTTTAACCTACATGAGAAAATATTCATCAAAGACAAGAAAAAAGAGAATCAATATGTGCTCTCCAATTGAAAGGCAGACTGGATTATATTTCCCATCAAATATGTCTCAGTTTTAGCGGTTCAACTTCCAAGGGTAAACAAGGTCTTAGATGGAGCGCCTTTGATCATGAACCATATGTCCGAAATCCACCCTTAACACAAAAACATGTTGCCCATCAAAGAATTTAGAACCCATAAATGTGGCATCCACTCGTTTGAAATATCGAAAAAAGAAAGCTAACCAAAGAAACATGACTTTACTGAAGAAAAAGGAAAATAGGATCCACTTACCACTCCAATAAGATCACCAACTACTCTAGGAGCAATTCCAAGACCGGTACAGATTCCGCCAGCTGAAGGACTGGAAGAAGTTACAAAAGGATAAGTTCCAAAGTCAATATCCAACATGGTTGCCTGACCACCTTCCACCAGAATCTTCTTCTGGAGAGATATAGCTTCATTCATGAAATGCACAGTATCAGTAATGTAGGGTTCCAACCTCTCAGCAAATTTCTTGTACTGTTCAACTTCTTCCCTGAGCATGTCAGGGCCATAGTTAAAACCTTGGAACCTTGAAGCTGCATCTGATAATAAAATATCAAGCTTCTGAGGAAAAGTATCCATATGCCTTAAGTCACTTACTCTTATACCATTACGGATGACTTTGCTTGAGTAACAAGGCCCAATGCCTCTTCGGGTAGTTCCAATAAAGGATTTGGCCAGCTCTGCCTCTCTAAGTCCATCAACAACTTGATGAAAATCAAATAACAAATGAGCACGATCAGAAACCAAGATCCTTCCTTTGCAAGAGACTCCATTAGATTCAAGATTGTCTATTTCTTTAAATAACCCCGGCAGGTGCACCACAACTCCATTACCAATAACACACAAAGTTTCCTCGTTAAGAATTCCTGATGGAACAAGGTGAAGTGCAAACTTTTTTCCTTCTGAGTTGTAAATCGTGTGTCCAGCATTAGCTCCACCCTGTGCTTAAATTATGAACAAAACAGATATTTAGGGGGGGAAAAAACCTTAAAGGGTACAAACATTTCTAAATTACTATGTAATCACATAACAACACAATAACACACAGGTTACGCATAGAAATCAAGAATAGCATACAAGATTTAATTTTGGACCACACAAAAATAACTAAAACAAAAAAGCATGAGAAAGTTCGCTGAACCTATCATTTTAGCTCTGCGCCTGCAAGGAATAGAAATGTTCATAGTATACCAACATCTAGTGAGCCCCTCCAAAATACTGTGGACTATATGCTAACAAAATTCCCCAGTACAGTATAATTCAACCATTACCAATTTCACTCGCAGTTCAGTCCTTTCAGAAGGAAACACCAAATATAGTCTATAAATTGACATCAAGTTGTAAGTGGACCTTAGTCCATACTAAAATCAACCTTTATGCTAAAATTCATAACTAATTCATTAACATGAACAATTTTTACTTATTCTTGTCCATTGTCCCAGGGAGGTAAAAAAAAAAAAAAAAACTGGAACATCAGTTACACTTCCTTTATATGCATGGTTAAAAGATTACGACTTTACCAAGCAGCAAACAATTTCAAGCTGTACACTATCATTAACTCAAAAGAAAAGACAAAAGAAACAATCTTTTGGTCAGAATCTGACCATCACTGGTACAGGGAAAAAAAACATGTATCAATTCATTAAAAACCCATGAAAAATGAACAATTTAATCAGAGAATGGGGCATCAAGATCGAAACTTTACTATTACCGATTCCATATTACAATTATGGCAATGAAGATGTACCTGACAGCGAGCAACGATGTCGTAATGCTTGGCCAAGATATCAACGAGCTTCCCTTTTCCTTCATCACCCCACTGGCAACCAAGCACACCAGAAACTTGACTCAATGATTCGATTCGACTCAGCCCGGACTCACCCACCACCTTCAGCTGTTGATTTTTATCAGCCACAGCAGCATCCACAGGCTTGGCGGCAGAAGAGCATGTAATAGTAGTAGTGGTGGTGGTGGCGGGGACCACCTTCAATGCTTTCCTCAAATGGGACCTGCAGCCGCCAAAGAGATTTCTCTGACAATGGAGTCCATTTTTATAACTAAATGGAATGGCTGCCGAATTGGCTGCTCTGTTGGAGATGGTGTTTGCATCGAGCCTTAAAGAAGAGGAGGATGCGAGGTTCATTCCGGCAGTGGTGGTGGCGACGACGGTGTCAACCGAGAGCGTAAAGCTTAAGCTGAGAGAAGAAAATGAAGTGAGGGCAGGAAAAGTTTCAAAGGGTTTTGGGGAAGATATTTATTAGAGCGAAAAGTTCAGGGGGTCGTTTGGTTAAAATTCTTCAATTGGGTTTTTTTGAATGACATGGGAATTATAATTGCATTACTAATGTTCAATTCAAATTTTATAACAAGTATTATTGTGATTGTGTTCAAATCAAATTAGTAATATAAATTCGTCAAAAATTTTATTTTACTCTTATCATAATTTACATCTTTATTATTATTATTATTACTATTATTATTATTTATTAATATTATTATCATTATTAATTATTAATATTATTATTATTATTATTATTATTATTATCATTATTAATATTAATATTATTATTATCATTATTAATTATTAATTATTAATATTAATAATATTATTATCATTATTAATTATTAATTATTATTATCATTATTAATTATTAATGTTATTATTAATGATTAATATTATTAATTATTATCATTATTAATTATTAATATTAATCATTAATAATATTATTAATTATTAATATTATAATTAATTATTATTAATAATATTAATTATTTTATTATTATTATTAATTATATTAATAATATTAATAATATTATTATTAATGAATTATTATTAATATTATTTATTTAATATTAATATTATTTATTTAATATTAATATTATTAATATTAATATTATTATTATTAATATTAATATTACTATTACTATTATTATTTTTATTATTATTATTATTATTATTATTATTATTATTATTATTATTATTAAAATCCATATTAGAGTATGAAGTTATTTGGTAGAGTTGGATAAAATCGATTACCCAATATAGATGATTAATGAGGGAGATTAGGGAATCATCCATTGCCTAATAAAGTAATCATTAATGAATAGTTATTCCCATTAATGATTACCATTACCATTACGACCTCTTTTATTTTCCCTTACCAAACGGGCCCTTAATAATATTTCAAGGGGGCTGCACGATAGAAAAATATTTGTACCTTAAGTAACAAAGTTAGTACACAAATTTTTTTTTGTTTGTTCATCAAACTGAAATTGCCAATTCAATCAATACATTCCAGTTTTGGAACACTGAAATAATAGTATACAGATTATGCCAATATTCATTTGTGGAGTAGCTTGCTAATCTTTTCATTTTGTCTCTTTCAATAAAAAATAATTGTCAAATGACATGGATATAGGGAATGTTTTAAGTTTATAGGTGGTCAGAACAACAAATATGTTTTAATACTCTATCTAAGCCACACGATTTTTAATGTTTGGCAAAAAATTTACGCGGGTTGTTATTCTGTCACAACCTTCTTCCTTCTGAGCTTAGGAACAGCTACTTAGTGACAGATAAGTTGCTTGTAACTCCGCGAAGTTAAGTTTATAGGCAGTTGGAAGCTAAAAAAAAGAAAGAAATAAAGGTTTTTCTTCACTGAATTTCCAAGAACTGGTAAAAAATGCAACAAACAAATCCAAACTTGACAAAGGAACATTACATTACTGGAAATATACACCTTAGCATTTCAAAGATACTGTTCTTGATCTCTGTATAAGGACTCTATGGCTGTCTAATCTCATTTCTTGATATACAACTCTGTAGAATATAGACAGTTTATGTCCATGTATAGAATTGAAAAAGGAAAAATATATTGTATAATTCTGGAAGAATAACTTAGCAGGAGGGTTCTGCATTTGCCAAAATTGTTGATCCCAATGCAGATTTGATGGGATGAAACTCTCAGTCAAGCTCTGCAGTGGTTGTCAATGCTCCTCTTTATCATCCTTTTCATGCAAAGAGCCTTCGGGTTCTGTGATAAACTTACAGTTATGTTACATCTCTACTCTATCTTCTCAACAGGCATTCTCTAGGTAATCCATACTCTTTTGTTCGCTGCTTCATCTCTCGTCTCCAAGGGTCATTATGTAACTTGTAGTGCAACACCTTGTGAAGCAAACAATCCGTTCGATCTCATTAGCTAAGAGCTTTGGAGGGACAGGGGCAGGGAACACAAAATTAAGTGGTAATAATCATACTGGCAAAGATAACGATCAAACGTGTGGTTACCCCTACCATGGGTAACGATGTTTAATGAAAAATTCTACAGCCTACACCAACGTGAAACGTTTTCGAGAAGATAAATGCATGTTGCTGATGTAAGGATAAACTAATAGCATTTTCAGGGTTCAGGGAACAATCTTGTATGATGAATATTTTTATCTTCCGAGTATCATTTGCTCCATCACAATAATGCTAGTGTTTACTAGAGATTTTAATAACTTAGCAGTGCCTATACCCCATTTTGAATCAGTATTCTGCATGCAGATTAGTCCCTCATCCAACCCTTCCTAGGAGTACTTTTAGCTTTAAGTTGATGGTGATCAAGTCAGGCCAACATCATGTCCTCAATATACTCAGATGCTATGGAATCCAATGGCACATATTTGAAGGTCAGAAGTTAGACCATAGAAGTAAAAGAAGAGAAAATCCTGTCCAAGTGAAATACCTGTATGAATGTGTCAAACACATCATCTTCAAGTAACTGAGAAAACGCCTTAGCCCAGTCCTCCACAAGCCCAAGAGAAGTTTTTTGCCTCTCAGCTTCCAGCAGAACTGAATCACGATACACGAACCTTTGCCATATCTTCCTCACGTTTGCCAATTTGAATTCTATTTCTGCATCAGTGAATCCCTACAGAAACCGAAGCACCAATAAGTTAACTTCAGCCACCATTTGATTGAGAAAATGTGGATCCTTCCCCCTGTCAACATGAGGAAAGGAGCTATTACCCGGAGAATCTTTATCAAGTTTGGGATTTCATCCTCTTTTATCCGAACAGCAAAACTTTCATAGTTCAGGAAATTCTCATATGGCAGGTAAATTCCATCCTGAGAATATTGAAAGAGAAGAAAACTTAACGGGCTACTAAAAATTTGTCCATAGTGCAGTATAAATTTCAAAACAGAATCTCACATAAGAGCAGTATACCAAGGTGCTCATAGCAACATAGTTGCACATTGTGGCATGCGAATATCTAAATGGAATTTAACCTTAACATTCCCTAACAAGTCAAGAATATGATGGCACCTTAGTTGTCATCAGAGAAACAAGAAACTAATGCATAATACACAACCTGAATGACCACAGGAATGCACCCTTGATAAATGCTATCTTCCATCCGGCCACTCCACCCATCTCCAGGCATAACCCCACAAAAAATAGAACTTGCCAGTTCCTGGTGATAATTATCAGCACGCTGAGCACTGACCACCACATCTATTGCGTGCTGTTTCCCGAGTTTCCCTTTCTTGTTAGGGCTTGACCCAAACTCTTCAGCCACTTTCTGTCTTATGCCCATGCTATAACTGAAATTCAGAATTTCTGAATGATTAGGATCTCTGGAAACAGGAGTATCTAAACTGACTCAATCAGAAGTGACATATATAACACTTATATTAGTTAAATATAAACATGCTGGGTGCATCATAAATATGGTTCTAAGATGAAGCAGTTTCACTTAATCTTGGAAGTGTCCAACTCTAGAGCTAATTTTTCACTTACGTATGTTCTGGTCTTCCATGTTCATAAGCTGGTCCTAGGTTTCCATTAAAGTAAAAGAGAGTTTTCCGCTGCTCACGAGGCCTGCATTTGATCAGTCATCAAACATTGAACTCAAAATTGGATATATCAAAGCACTAGAGCAGCACATAACATCCCAAGCAAAATTATTCATTTATATGATAAGACTGATGTAATTACCAGGCCCAAAATTTTGAATTCAGGGCATTTTCATCAGGTTGTTTCCACGCAGGAATCACAAGATCTTTATCTGGATCAAAGCATTGATGGTTTCCTCTTCTTTCAGAAGAAATGGTATCCCAGTTGTCACCCCAGTATGCAGTTGTTGAATGATTATGCTTCGAGTTTGTATTCCCCCAGTGAACCAACATCATGCTGTTCCAGATTTCCTTTGGGGCATAGCAAGCACCTTCATCCCACATAAAGAACTGGCTTAACAAAGAACATAGCATCATTAGCATGAGTGCTATAAAAAGTTATCCCAAAATAAAGGATCAGACAGAGAGAGGAAGAGAAAGAGAGAGAGTTCTGTCAATGATTCTCCTGACAAACAATGTACAGAAAGAGTTACTCTTACAGTACCCATATGTGATCTCTTCCAGATGACTGGTTCCAGTAGGGATACTGTGAGCTAATGTGGTCATATGCTTTCTTATAATATTCCAGGGTCAGAGAACTCCTCAAGCCAGAGTGGTCCTAGAATTGACGGAACTTGAGTTAATCATCAACCCACTTCTCAAAAAGATCATTAAACATAAACAAACTGCACAAACAATGGAAACCACAAACTTTGATTACAAGGCATCAATTTCATAGCATAATTAACAGAACATCATTGTAATTTGCAAGGTGCCTGACACATCAATCTAGAACTCCACTGCCAAGGTAAGCTTAGTTGTAGATTCTACTGTTGATGACAGGAAAGGGGAGGGTTGTTTATTGTCCTTCTTTGGGGTACAATGGGAAGAGTTGGCTTTTGGCTGATTCTCGTCACATAATAGGAAAAAACTCAGTCAAGCACTCCGAAGTTACTTCGTTTACTAGATCAAACATCTAGAACAACCAAGAATCTCAAAAACATTCAAAACATCTACAGTAGCAGCAGTAAGGTGTTGATAAAAAACCGAATTTCTAGTTTGAGTTACATTCAACAGCCGGATTGCTCAATTAAACTTTATTGGCAACCTACAAAGGAACAGTGACTGACTTATTCTTTTCCCAAGTCTACAATCATAGAGTCTCAAATAACACTATCCCATGTATTTGTAAGCTAATTAAATCAGATGACTTTGTGCCTAAAACATAAATCTTCCAAGAAAGAGTCCACTTTATTCAATTAACTTTGTACCAGCATTGGCAACAGCCAAGAATGCTTTTGTCAACAAATACAAATATCACTTCTTACATGACAGACTGGCGTGATGGAGGCAGAGGTGAAGCAAAACCTTCATTTATGCAGCTTAATGATGATTAGTGGTGGGGCAAGTTCTATAAATGTTCTTAGCAAAAGGGAAATAGATGGGTAGTTAATATGCAAAATTACAATTTCCATTGTTTTGCTCCATTCTTGAGTGTAAAGAAAAAATCACCTTTTGTAGAGAGTATTTGAGGAAATCACTTAAAGAGCACATTGCAAAACAAAGTGTAGCCATTGCTCTTTGCATAAAATAAGGTAAATGAACTCAAATCACAAAGTGGTGGATCAAAAGTTTCTGTGCTACTTTAGTATGTCTATCTCAATCATTTAAAAAGAAGCCTCAAGGAGTTATATCCAACAATAAAGAAAAATTCAACATTCAGCAAGAACAAGTATGATTCAAAATTAGAGACACGGATAATCACAACTAGAAAAGAAAGGATTCGAGGAAATATGTGATAAAAAATGCGCTGCAACCCTATGCACAATCTTTCCTGGCATTAGGCATTATACGAAGAAAGGCTGTACCCACTGATAACCTAGGATAGAGCAACACATTTTAGGACACCCAGAGATAAGTCAGACAAGGAGAAGAGACACTTATGTTGCATTCAATTTATGCAGAGAAAGAAAATCATCACCATACCTACCTCCATGGTTAAATGAGGGGCATCATCAGCACGATTTATTATGCATGAATCAAGGACAGGAACAAAAAAGTAATCTGCTTCTTCACCATTCAATGTTCGGTGAGGACTGGCCAATATACTTTCAAAGAGTGCCATCTACAACAAGAGTAAGTGACAGAATAATGTCATTACATGCAAAGGATAAAATCTCTTTTCAAATGGTCCCATAGACTCTCAGAAATACCTGTGCACCATAAAGCAGATCAGTCCATAATGTAGCATTTCTATGATCATAAATTCTGTTTACGCACTCGAGCTTGAAATGTCGGCCCTGCAATGCACAATCGAGTGAGTAGAAACCTAAAATTATTGACTCCCCCAATTAAAAAAAAAAAAAAGAAAAAAGAAACTAGTGATATGCGTCATAACCTCCAAAAGAAGACTGTTAAATTCTGGTGGCAAATCATAAACATAAATGAGGGGCCTTTTCTTTTCCACAGCAGCATTTAGATTGCCTATTTTTCCAGTTTGTTTTGCATCAACAGGAACATGAATCTCTGATGGTCGAAGCCACTTCGGCCATTCTGTAACGGAGGTTATAACAGAAGGAATACTGCAATCCACCCCATACCAGCCTTTGCCACACTAAAGAAGAGACAGTAAATAAACAAAGCAAGAGGACATTCGGGTCAAAACTATTTGGTTACAAGTTTTCATACCACAAGTTTGGCATGAGTTTGCTGAAGGAAAATGACTAGACAAGAAGATTTCCTTATATCAGTAATGTGATGAAACTTGCACACGATAACTATTGTGCTCAGTTCCTTGTAAAATTTTATCTTGTAACCTGGTTTTGTGATTAATTTTAAAACTAAAAAAAAAAAAACAACAACAACAACTCAACATCACCCATGAACCCTACTGTAACTACCAGTATATGATTTACCATGGCCACTGCTTCTATTATATTGAGTATTTTGAAGATAGCTCTCAGGCTGGACAGTGTAGTTCTTTCTGATGTCAATAAATAAGGATGCAAAGGCTATGTTTGCAGCAGAGTTGAAATTATTTACACAGCAATTGTAACTCAGAAAAGTTCCATATTCTGAATTTCTGACAAAGTGATCATTAGTTCTACCTGACAAAATCCACCACGGCAGTACCCATGACCTGCACATTGATTAATACATACACTTTGCACAGGCACCTCACAAAATCTGCCCCAAAGACCATCATACTTGCAATCACATTCCTCCTTGAAAAGCACTTTACCATCATATGCTTCCTTTGGATCAACATTACACCAACCTTGTCTACTTACATTTGTTGTAAAAACATCAACATCTGCTTTCGTCCAGTCAGCAAGCTTGGGACCTCCAGGTTCAGAAGGTGGGCTGAATTGTATACAAGAGTCTTAAATCAGAGATCATTACAAGAAGACCAAAGTGTAGTGTAAGCACTCTAACAATATGCTTATGCTTACTTTATCGTAAACCCGCATCCCTCTGCAACAGGACGATTTGGATACTTTGTGCCTTCTCCACAAAAGCACATTGCTCTCGTTGTATCACAATGCGCTGAGCAAATTGAGACAACCCATCGACCATAGGGATTCTCTTTTGATCCAGTGTAGTTGCAAGGTAATTGCAGTCTTTGTGAGCAATCTTCCCCTGCAGGCCATAGCTGTAACTTATCATATGAAATCAATGACAGGCTAAAGCAGCAGGTTTAATCAAACTTCGCAGAAAAGATGATATCAAAGTAACCCAAATTGTAGTCTATCTGGATTGTAATGAATTAGAAGCAGGTTACCCTGAAAAAATAGGCATGTTGGTAACCAGAACCCGAAAAGAATAGTAACTCAATACCTTCATATCCCACCAATGTTAGTAAAATTATTCAAAAATTTTCTTTCTCGCAGAAGCAGTTCATTGTAATCATATTGCAGGAAAATTGCGACAATAAACATCGCATCATGCATATTGTACGATGCAAGAAACATTGATTCATACAAAAGAAGTATTTCTAAATGCAAGCTCCTCATTAAGGTCTAAAAACTGGTAACAAGTAACAAAAAGAATAACGAATTGGAAAACTGACCACCAAATCCATGGAAGCAGCGACAGCGACCAAATTCAAGATTGCAAATACCTTGACTATTGCAATCGTTTTTGCAGCTCTTGCCACCAATTTCCTGATGCCAATGTTGTATGTTACAAATCAAGATAAACATTTAAGCAGACTCAAATGAATTTGGACTTAAAAAGTGTAAAACCAATACAAATTTTAAAGGTTCAAAATTTATAAACACTATGCAGCAGATATCCCTATGCATATCCATATCTTTTGAAATGCAACAAAAAAAAGGTTTGGAAAAAGAGCAAAAGAAAACAATCATATTTTACTCAAAAAATAAAATAGGAGTTCAATTTCCAACAACAGAAGTCAGTTGAAAACATCATTGACGATCACAAACTTGTCGTACCTCAACAATTTTTACTGCAGCTGTGTTTGAGTCACAACCAGATAACCACCTCCCAATTTCTGCCTTCCAAGGAGCATCACGGTAGATGACAGCATTCAGAGAATCCGCCGGATATTGGACACGTAAATCCACCATTGTCTGTTGCATTTGATTCTCGCTGTCCTTGTCTAGTTCTGCAGACCCATTTAATTGCTTGGTACTGTCAATTGTACCATTCACCATCTTATTACTCACATTTGCTCTATTTTTCTCTTCCTTTGTTCCATTTACTTGAATGATGGAGCCCTTGACCTCCCTATTCCCGAAATCATCTAGAAATGGACCCTCGGGAGAAAGAAAGAAATGAACAATTGAAACTAAGGCCACAACTGAAGCAATGACTGCAATTAGCGACCATGAACTCCATTTCTGCACGGAGAACATGATCCCTGCTAGCCCTTTTCCTTCTTGAATAAGTCAAAAATCCAATCTTTTTTACTTTACATCCAAACCAATTTTCTACTTCACCCCTGAATCTCAAGGGACAGTTTTTACTAATTAGCTAGCAACCTCCAATTTAGTCTCCAAAAGTCAATTGTCCTGCAGAATCCAAGGAAAAGAAAAAAAATCACAACTTCATAGAAGAAGTGAGATACACAATATAAAATCAAACCCGTCCAAATTACAGGCTATTAATATCATCTCGGAAGTAAATACTTCTGCATTTTTGCAACTTCCTCTTTGTAAATAGAAGTTTAAATATTTTCATAAGGGATGATCAATTGATGACAAGTGAACTTCCATTGATGCAAATTAAACAAAAATTTGCAAACTTTATATCCCAACTCCAACTCAAGATCGTTGCATAAGTCCCATCACAAAACGTGAATTCAAGAAAGCTGCTGACTTTATATGCAACTTAAATTGACAAAAACAAGTCTCAAAGGCCACTTTAAGATCACAAGAAGCTTTTATAATTTGTATAATCAAGAACCCAAAACAAGATACATTGCAATCAGCTTAAACACACTCATTAAGAAAATTTCAGCAGAATTCTAAAAGTACAACAATGCATAGAGATACATAAGCACTCACGAATTTAACAGTCAACCATAAACTTAAAAAACTGATTACCAGTTGAGCATGGAGGAATTTCATTGTTTTCTGAAGAACCCAGTTGAAATTATTGAAAATCTTGAATGCTCAAGTCTTCTATGCTTATATATATGTGTGTACACACGTATAAACAGTAGAAACGAACAGGGACGTCGATACATACGACTACATTTGTCCTACGTATTGTGTATAGTTCGGTAAATATAATGAAAGCCGCCAAGGTTTTGGCTGGAAAAGTTTGAATCCGACTAATCACTGAATCAAGACAAAATACTCAGAGTTTAAATGACTCCCAATACCCTTCTATCTGCCGCCTTTTCTCACTGTGGCACATGGGCCATTTGGGAATTTCATAATGGAATCTTAAAACAGCATTTCTGCATTTTTTTTAATTTTTTTTTTGTGACTTTTAATAAATATAATACATTTATATTTTACTGATAAATAATAAATTATTTACAGCTTGTTATACTTTATTTATAAAATTTTAAAGTTGACTTTTTTTTAGGAATAATTCAATAGCTGACCTAATTGTCTAATACTCTAATACAATTAATTAATTAATTAATTATGTAGATTCAACAAGTCTTTGGGGTATTAAATCTTAATTTTAAGTTATCCAAATAAATTATTTTGGTTCTTATCTTAAGTTGCATTCATTTGCTTCTTATAAAAAAAAATTTTAACTTATTTAATATGGAAATGAGAGATTCTAAAATGCACAATTGAATTATATTTTTCAGAATAGTTTTAGCTAATATTATTGTCAAATGCCAACCATATTTTTGTTCTCTTTAAATATTATTTACTATTAAAATACATAAAGTTGTCTGTTTAGTTAGTATAAATACTTTGTACCTACCACACATTGGCTGGTAATCATTTTAATTTTTTAAATACATAATTTGAAGTTTGATTATTAGCATAAGCATGTGGTTGTATAGATTTTGTTACCAATCTTTGATTTTTATTTTTATTTTTTAGGAAATTAATGATGAAATAATGCACAGCATGCTTGAACATGATTGACATGATTGACATGTTCAAGTCAGTTTAATTCCATTTGTGTAGTTTTTTTTTTTTGTTTTTTTTTTAATAAAGTCAATTCAATTGTTTAACTTTTGCCTTAAGTTTTACCAAAAGAAAAACAAATTCATTTGCGTTTAATTTACTTAACGATGATGATTGATGAAATGCAACTGTGCAAGCACGACGATTCACTATCCACAGTTTGGCATTTTTCAACTATCTTTTTATTTTATATTATTTACTAATGGAAAAAAAAATAGATTAAGGTTGAATTTAATTGATAAGCATTAAGATCAATCTTGGATGTATTTATATGACATTAAATGAGTTTGTACACAAATTAAATTCATAGCCAAAAGAGTTGGCAAAATTTATTTTCATGGAGAAGAAAATGGAAAATTAAGTAGCCATGGTTTTACCAAACCTACTTACTCATAGCTAAAGCCTAACATTTGTGGGGTGTTTGATTATGAAAGTTTGTATAAAAAATTTATTTAAGTTTAATTTTGGTGGTCAATCTTGATACTCATTATTTTTTCTTTCTCTATTTCAAATTTATTTCTTAGATATTGAACTCCATCTTTTTCTTTCAATACACAACGTCTTCACTATTTCGAACACGTGTTTTAAAATTCAAATGAGAATGCAAACTGATACAACTAATGGATCATATTGATTGAATCGATATTAAAAATTGAATAACGTCGTAAATATATTTAATAACATATTGATATTTTAAACTTTAACTAAAAAATAACAAAAATAACAATAATAAATGAAAAAAAAACTGAAAATCCATATTTCAAATTGTTGGAAAGTGGTTAATTGAAAGCATTTATGACAATGATAATGAGAAAATAATTTCATATTCATTTAAAATTTTGGAATATGATAAATAGAAAATATTTATGACAATTGGAATGTGCTTATTGAAAGCATTTATGACAATTAATTTTATATTCATTTAAAATCTTGAAATATGTTAAATTGGAAAAGCATTTGTAATAATGGAAAGAAATGTGTTCATTGGAAAGTATTTATGATAATTAATTTGGCGTAAATATAAAAGAAAAATAGATTTTAATTTGTTCTTAGTTTTTTTGTATTGAACTCCAATTTTATTGATTTTTTAATTTTTGATTTTTTTTAATAACATCGTACCAGACAACCTGTCGGTTTCTAGTTCGACAGGTCGAACCAGTCAGTTCGATATGAATTTGATAACGCTATTTTGAACTCCTTCCTCTTCAATAATCTTTTCCTTCTCTTGTCTCCACATTCCTTCCTCCACTCTCTAACTCGAACCCTTGGCATAAGAAACACACACACACACACACACACACACAAATTCCGTTTGGGCTAATGTTGAGCCACTCAAGAAGTCTATTCTGAAAATTCGTTTTGGGCTAATGTGGCCCTAATTCATTAGGTCCCAATTCGAAGTAGGCTTACTCTATATCAATATGCTGTCTCTATGATACGGACCTCCGCAGATGTCCAATTACCTTGGTCTTGTTTGTTTAGAGCTTTGCGTATTTCTTACTTCATTTTCTTTAACATTAATTATTTGGTAAATCATAGTTATAATTTAATACATTTTCATTTCTTCCCAAATCCAACCCTACTCTATGTATGAATTTCACTTAAACGTATAAAATGTTAAATATTAACGTAAAAAAAATTAGCTTATAAAGTATAATTCACATATCACGATTTGCAAATGAAACGGTCTCACACAGCTTTTGAAAAAAAAAATGATGACCTTAAACAAGAAAAAGAAAAAGAAAGGTAAAAACATGTTTTTTTCTTCTGTCATAAATATATAGGAAAGGCAAAAGTGGAAAATTAAATTAACATTGAACGCTAAAATTAATACGTTTCTCATAGGATAATACAACACTAAATTAAATGGATTTCTTGCTAATATTTCTCACGGTAATAAACAAACTAAACCTCGTCCAAAATCAAACGTAGTCTTACGTGTTTGTAAAACAAATTAAAACTTGTTGCATGCATGCAGATGGCGATTGAAGTTGCATGCATAGATGGGGATCATTGATCAAAGAAGTTTTTTATTTTTCTTCAAACTCATCAACAAGCAAATTAATTAAAGATAAGTCCAAGATGCTGAAAACTTTTTCCTCTTAATTATCCCATATCGATCCGTCCTTAATTCAAGAATGATCGTCCAATGGTATAGTCATAGACTCATTATAGCATTGTAAATCATAGACTCCTTATACGTACGGACTCCTCCTGAATTTGTTCCATATGTTCTTCTCGATCTCACTCTTTCCACACCCTTTTGTATAATTAAACCCTCATCATTTCTTTGGGTTTAGGAACATAGATGCATGCAGTTAGGAATTGTTCTTGATCAGGTTAATTTCTTTCCTTCATTTTTCTTAGCCATTAATATCATGTACGTACAGTACTACATTGATTTTTGCTTATGATCATGCATATGCATGGTTTTCATTCGATCTAGTTATCCACCGGGTGTTTTATTTACTTGTTCGATTCAGAAAGGCCATAAATCACAAAACTATTGTTTGTTTCCATATATATGGATGGTAATCGATCTTTATAAAGTCAGAGATTACAAAATGAAAATCGTATTATTGTTCGCAAAAATCTAATCATGGAGTATCGTGGAGTCTATTTAATATAGTTTATAAAGATGGAGAATCTATTGTGTAGTACTTATGCTCATCTTTGGATGATTGATCAATGGAGTGGTGTAATTTCGTTTCATGTTGTTGTTATTTAAACAGATTATGTATTATACAAGTATGATCATAATTCATAAACGGATTATGATCGTAATCAACATGCATGCAACTGTGTAAATGTTTTTCTTTAAACAGTGAGGAAGATCGCTACGTACTATTTCCTAGGCATGCATACAGAAAATTTTCAGATTATGTATGCATATGCATGCATGCATGATCTTTGGGGTCTTTTGGGGTTTAAACTAATTGGTGGACTGGGATTGGTGGACTGGGTGCTAATTAGAGTAGTAATAATGATCGATAAAGTAGTGAAATTAAAAGAAGTAAATCAGTTTCTTTCTAGAGATCAAACAAACAGGCCAAAAATTTGGATAATATATCTTGGCCATTTTGGCTTCAAGGCGAACCTCAAGTTGCAAAGAAAGTTAGATTCTTGCCTTCATATATATATACAACATCCAAACAAACTGCCAAGTCTGAAAAAAAATTTCATACAAAAACTAATGGTTAACAAATATATAGAAGCTCATGATTTCTTCAATGGTTAAATCTTCTTTCAATTTAGTCTCTCTACTTGATTTGTTTCGGCACATTCATCGATCAGGGAAGAGGACTAGACATGAGGGATCGATCAAATAAAAATAAAATAGTAACTAGTCATGTGTCCTTGCCTTGGCCGTATAGATAGTACTTGTTCTCGTTTTGGTTTCTCTTTTGTGCCTAATTAAGTAACAAGGAGATTTCCTTGCATGGCAAAAGTATTTAATTTCCTTCTTCTTTTTGGCTGATTTTGCAGTGCATATATAATCAATAGGAAAGAATCATGGAGCATTGGCGCATTAGTTTTTCTAATTGGAAACCTAATTGGGACATCATTGATAACAATATTGATAACAATGAACTTGAGAATGAGGCAGAAGTGAGAAACTTTTTTATTAATGGTAATGTTCAAGATGTAAATGGTGATGATGAAAATAGTGGATGGCAACAAAAGGAATTTTCAAATGGAGTGAAAGATGAGAAGGAAGTCCAATTTGAATGGACATGCTTTGATGCTGAAAATAATGGATTACAAGAAGAGGAAGCAAATGAAGGCATATACATGGGTGATGAAAATAATGGATTTAAAGAAGAGGAAGCAAATTTAGGGGACGATGAGGAGGAGGAGATGCAGGAAGAGCAAATAGAAGATGAAAACAATATTGATGATAAAAATATTGGATTGCAAGAAGAGGAAGCAAATGAAGGGGAACTTAAAGAGAGAAGAGAGGGAGGAAGAGCAAGTAAAATGCAAACATAAGGAAGTAGTAGTTGCTGGAGGAGAAGTAAAAGAAGAAATGGAGGAGGAGGAAGAGGGAACAGAAGACAAATATATGGAAGATAAAGAAGAAGAAGGAGGAGAAACAGAAGTAGAAGAAGGAGAGGAGGGTGAGACAGAAGAAGAAGAGGAGGAGGAGGGGAAGGAAGATCAAATAGATGGGGAATGTACCGAAGAAGGAGCAGGAGGAGAGGAATTAGTTGGGACGGAGGAGAAGGAGGAGGACATGGAGGAAGGGAAAACTACAAACATACATGTGGAAGATGGAGAGGTAGGAGGAACAAAAGAAGAGGAGGAATGGGAGGAGGAAGAGGATGGGAACGAAGAGAAAATGGAAGGCAAACATATGGTAGAGGAAGGAGTAGGAGGAGAAACAGAAGAATGCGAGATAGAAAAGAAAGAGGATAGGGAGGCAAAGAAAATAGAATTAGGCACAGATATGCAAGAAGTAGAAGGAAAAGAAGGAGAAACTGAAGAAGAGGATATAGAAAAGGAAGAGGGGGATAAGGACGAGAAAGTCGAAGGGCAATATATAGAAGAAGAAGGAGGAGGAGTGGAATTAGAAGAAATGGAGGAAAAAAGGGAAGAAAACAAAATTGAAGGCTTAACATTTTATGTATATGGAAATGGAGGCTTTTATGTAGATAAGAATGGAGGAAAAATGGGAAACAAGGATCCAATTTTGAGAAATAGCTCAGAAGGAGCAGGAGGAAATAGTGGAGGACAAACACAAGAAGAGGGGCAATATATGGAAGAAGGAGGAGGAGGACTGGAAGTAGAAGAAGAGGGGGAAAAAGGGGAAGAAAACAAAATTGAAGGCGACTATATGGAAGAAGAAGGAGCAGGAGGAAATAATGGAGGACAAGCACAAGAAGAGGGGGAGGAAGAGAGAATAGACGACAACTATGTGGAAGAAGAATATATGGAAGAAGAATATCTGGAAGAAGAATGGGAAGAAGAGGCAGTAAAAGAAGAGGAGAAGGAGGAGGAAAGAACAGAAACACTTTCATTGGAACCCCCGAGCAAGAGGCGAAGAGAAATAACCTCAGACAGGATTAGTGACTTAGAAGACTCCATGATCCTTCACATCCTCTCTTTCTTGGACTTGAAGGAAGTAGTGAGATCTAGTGTATTCTCAAAAAGATGGCAATTCTTGTGGACTTCTGTCCCAGTTCTCATCTTTTCCAAAAGATACAATGAAGAAATAAACCATTTTGTTGCCCGAGTTCATAGAACTCTCATTCTTTGCAGGCCTGTCAGTTTAAAAAAGTTTGAAGTTGAATTTTTGTTCAGAAACTGCTTTGCTTCCGACGTTGATACATGGATTCGTTTTGCTACACAGTTTAAGGTGGAAGATCTTGTCTTGCAGTTCGGTAAAGGTTACACTAGTTTGTATGAGTTGCCTCAACATTTATTCAGCAATGCTTCGTTGACAAGTCTGAATGTATTCCATGCCAGAATTTCACCAACAGGGATTGTTAGATGGACAAATCTTAAAAGTTTATCCCTGGATTCTGTAAGATTGACTAAGGATGCAATTGACAAAATACTCTCAGGCAGTCCTGTCCTGGAATTTTTGAAAATGACTGCCTTGTTTGGAATTGGTCGCTTGGCCATCAACTCCACAAGTCTGAAGGAATTGGTTATAGTGATTCGGTCATCAGATGTGTACCCATTGAGAATATCAGCTCCTAATATTCAGTCATTGGCCATCTCAGGGGACTTCTGTGGAGGATCAGTTAGGCTACTGAATGTTTCATCGCTTGTTTCTGCACGAATCGAGTTTAACCGGCTTCCATGGTCTTTCTATTCTGGTAAATGTGAAAATATCCATTATCATTACGTGAAGGAGCTTTTTAAAAGCCTTGAACATGTTAAAGAACTTGAACTGGGGAGTGTCTGCAATATGGTATGTCCTTGTCCTTTGCTTTTACATTCATGTTTCAATGCTTCCTCTTTTTCTTTCTTTCTTATTATTTATATAGTTCAGATAAAAAGGAGTTGGATTGTAGAATCTTTATTCATGAAATGTCAACTAGATTGGAGTGTTTGTGTCAAAACTGCATTTTCTTGATGAGGAACTCTTCTAGGGTTAGAAGTTTAGAAACTTCTAAGTTCTAATGCTGGCAATATTATTATGAATGTTCCAACATAATTTCTAGAGTTGGTCTCACGTGAAGCGGTTTTATACATATATGAACGCATAATAAAAGTAGTAGGAAATTAAAATAAAATTTTCAACGGCATTTCATATAATGCGTAATGCGTCTCATATATGAACCGATTTTACAAAAGTTTTTCTCTAATTTATATATCTTGGCTTACATCTTTTTACTTCTCCTTTCAGAAACAGTAATACATATTTCTATAATTGCTATATATACATACATTCAAGCAAGTTCCATGTTTGATTTGTTCTTGTTTCTTGCTGTTGTACCAGGCTCTCACTGCATTGAGTGGAACTGGGAAATTTCTTTTAGAAGGCCAGAAAGTTTTAAGCTTAGATTCTTATATGGATAAAGGATTCATCCCTGGTATAATCAGCCTGCTGCAAACTTCACCAGATCTAGAGACTTTAATTATAAACAGGACATATTCTGGCTTTAACGAGGTATATTAATCCAACTTCGTAAATTTTGCAAAGGGACATGTTTTAGTTTGATTCTTTCCTCTCTAACCATCCATGCACACAAATGTTTGTCTATAGATCTCAAGATTCTCAAAATTCTTCTCTGGAGAAGAAAAAGAATACTGCTGGATTTCACAAGGGATGACATTCAACTCCTCGCTGCTTCATCTTAAGACTGTTAAGATCAGTGGCTTCATTGACCCTCAAGATCCTGATCACTGCATGCTTAAGCTAGTGAAGTTTTTGCTCGAGAATTCAAGAGTTCTTGAAAAACTGATTATCAAAGCAGGACCCTCTCAACAAGTACCCTTTTCAAGTTTTGTGCCGCCGGGTTTTGTCAAAATTGCACTGGAATTGTTAAGTTTACCAAGATCTTCTCCGAATGCCAAAATCATCTTCTCACCTTAAACTTCTTCAGCATATGAGTCAGTCAATTCTCTTTAACTTTAGTTCAGTTGGATAGAGTAAATATTTAGTTAGTCTTAGGAGCAAATAATAATATTTAGGCCAGATATGCTTTTATTTTGCTTAGATTTAGCAAGTACTCTAGCTTTGATGGCTACATTTATATTTGCTTGGAAAATCTCATTGGAGTTTTAGGATGTTCTAGGTTGAATTTTACCTTTTGCTTTTAACTTTTCATAGATTTTAATTATAGTTTGATATCTTAGAAATGCTAGTCTTCAAGTTAAACTCACAATGCTATTATTGCTGTTTTCTTTTCTCATGCTCATGATGTTGCACTGACTGCATATCTGTTGCAATGTTAATTGGAACTGTAAAAAATAAAGGGGAGATTGAACAGATGGAGTGCGATTATGCAAAATTACTACAGGCCAAAAGTGTTCATCGTATATGCCATTAATTGGATTTTGTGAGAGAAAAATGCATGGTTGTTGTCAGTCCAATGTATTTTATAGCATTACCGTTAGATACAAAGAACTTTGAGCAATGTTTTGGAGATCTTGATATAAAGATACGACTAAAATATGCTGAATCTTGTCATATTTTGAAGATTTTTGAGTTACATCTTTGTTACTTTGAGTAGATCTCAACATTCCAACTCTTTCGCCAATTATAATGGTATCAAGACAACTACAACAACAACTATTAAATGGGATCTAAATGGAACAAATCTTATCACTATGTTTGGTCTAAACACAATCTTTACACACGATTATCACTGTATGTTCTGTCTAAACACAATCTTTATACAATCATGCTCGGTCCAAATACAACTGCACTATGTTCGGTCTAAACACAATCTTTGCAACTATCATGCTGTGTCCAAACACAATATTTACACATATTCTAGAGTGATTCATATTATGCTACTCCGTCCAACAATCTTTACAAGATTCATGAAGTGATTCATATCAGAAACTCAATCCTCTGTATCAAATGATACTATCAAACAACAAAATTGCGACACATAGTTAATTAATCTTAAAAATTAATATGAAATTGTGTCAAAACACTTTTTTTAATGAATTAGATGTCTCATTTTTGTTATTTGATAAAACCTGTGATACACGCTGATACAAAGCATCCGATGCCTTCATGCCTTCATATCAACATACAACTACTTAAAGCATAAAATGTTTTTTTTTTGCATTGCAACTTAACCATAGAACCAATTGAAACACCCCATGTCGTGAAAAATATGCTATACCATAAAGCAAAGTCCTTTGAACAATTATTTTATTTTTCAGTACCAATCTTGTCATAAAAGTAACTTATCATAATAATTTAATGGGCACAATAGATATTTCTGGTGCAGCAATAGAACAATAACACACAAACACACACACATAGAGATAGAGAGTTTCTTTATCTTTTGCTATTTCAAAGTGTTCTTGAAAAGAGTGGAAAATCTTGTACTGAGAACTGAGGAATGGATGCAGCAGATTGCAGCCTGCAAAATACTTCCAATGCATAAAGACACAAGTCACAAAAAAAACAATCTCCTTGATTTCCTAACCATATCACATCATATCACAGGTTGGATTTTGCTTAGGTGAATCTGTTTCCTAACCTCCACCTAACAAGTGTTACAATACCAATGTAGTCTCATTTTCTTAGTATTATAATAATAATAGAGTGAACTCTAATGTAATGCCACCTAATAATGAAAATTTTAGTAACACAAAGTTCTTGGACCTTTATATGATGATTTCAACACTATAACTAAAAAGTTTCAAACACTTTTATTTTTTCTCATCATGGAGGATCATTGCCCTCATCATTCTAAACATTTATTTTCATTCCTTATCAATTTTTTTTTTTTCGTAAAGACTCATGTGAAATACGAGACGTGATGCACTAGTTATATTTTATACCATTATATGCTAATTTATATATTTTATACGCTAGTACGTTAATTTTTTATATGTGATATGTTAATATTTGATATTTTATACACTAATACGTTAATTTTTTTTTATAATTTATACACTATTTTTTTATATTTTATATAATAAAGTGAAATTTATATAAAAGTTTCGTAGGTGAGACGATCCCATAACTAAATAACCCAAGTTAACAAAATCAAACGTTTACTTCTCAATTATTAAATAACAAATCTGCTATTAAACCAGCCACCATTTTCTCAGTTTTTTAATTCTCCAAATAGATTTCTTCGTTCGCATCTCTAATAATTTATTTTCCCCATTTTTTGAAATGGGCAGAAATAATACTAAAAAATAAATGGGGGGTTAGAGTAGAAAAACAAAATTTATATAAAAAAATAAAAACAATGCGAAGTAGAAGACACGATGCCTTGAAACTGGCAAACTGCGTTTATAGCGGAACGATGCCCTCTTCTGCCCTCGCTTGTGTGTGCCCGAGCCACAGCGTGACAACACTGTCCCATTACCCTTTTAATTCTCCCACGATGATTATCCGCTCATAAATAAATTAAAAAAAAAAAAAAATTCGGTGGTCTTGTACTGCTATCATTCAATTGCTATTGGTGTTATTGTTATGATATATTATCTGCTGCCCAGATTTTCCATTGTGTAATTTCCAGCTTCAAAATCAAATCTCGATCCATTTTGTTTTGTGAGTTGGGAAAGAAAAGGCAGAACTTTGCGGTAGAGTTTGGGAGAAAAGAAATGGTGAATTCAGCGGCAGCTGTCATAGTGCCGTTGGGCTTTCTCTTTTTCATTTCTGGCCTCGTTATCAATTTGTTTCAGGTGTTTGTTTTATTGGGTTTTCAATGTTTTAATTAATTGATTTTGTGGGAATGAGTATCTGGAGTTAAGCTAGGTCTAAATTATGGGTTTGATTTCGTTTAGCTCAGTGTAAAAGTTGTACGATTAGGGCTTTTCTTATTTATTTATAATTCTTTCTGTAGTACATTTGGTTTAGGGTCCAGAAAGTTGGGTTTTTTCGATTTATTTATTGCATTTATCGATTTATTTCTTGCATTTATCGATCTTTTATGTCCTACTTGCTTTACTTTTAAGCCAAAAAAATGGTTAGTTTCTGTGTATGTGTGTGAAACCTGTTAATTTTAGATGAAAATGCGTGAATTTGTGTGTGAAAGGTGATATCTTTCAATTTGTGGAACTTAAAATGAGTGAAAGGTGATAGCTTTTTGGTGGGATTAATTGTCAGGCGATATTTTTTGTGCTAATACGGCCACTATCAAAGAGCATCTACAGGAGGATAAATAGAGTGTTAGCAGAACTGCTGTGGCTGGAGCTCGTATGGGTAGTCGATTGGTGGGCTGGAGTTAAGGTAATATTGATTGATTGCTTCCTGGCAATAGAGAAACTGTAATTTATGTTTTGTGCATGTTGGTAGCTTACTGCTTTCATGCTTACTAATGGTGTACATTGCATGAAAATCTAGAAGATCTATGTAAGATGGATTAAGAAATTGGCCTTATGTTCTTCTGAATCATAAGATTTCCCTTGTGCTTCTTAATTGGTCTGGGCACCTACTGTTCCCTTTAGATAATATGGACACCAGCTAAGTGCTTACTATTAAGGGTGTTCTTTTTGTGCATGTAGTTACCTGTTTCTGTACATATTATAATTGATTATTCCATTTTGTTTTAGTTTGCAAAACCATCTGTGATTTGTGATTATTTATTACTACTACTACTATTTTTTTGCCCATATAATGTGTTTGGGAACCTGTGTTTCACGTTTGTTGTAAATTTCTTCATGCAGATTCGACTCTACACAGATTCTGAAACATTTCCATTGATGGGTGAGTCGGAAGTTGCATTGTGGTTTTTTGTTTGATTATTTTTTCTGCTTTTGCGAGTAGTTCTCTACTTATTTGTTTCCCGACAAGGTTTGTATCTCATGCATTTGTGCTGGTTAACATTTTCAGGCAAAGAGCATGCACTTGTTATATCTAACCACAGAAGTGATATTGATTGGCTTGTTGGATGGGTTTTAGCTCAGGTGTGTTGTATATGTTGCTGTCTTATACCCGCTATGCTTTCATTTTGTTTCTGTAGTATATTGGCTTGTTTTACTCTTACATTACTTTAAGAAACTTTTTGACTTATGTACATTCTTGGGTCAGCTAGAGTAAATTAGTAGAGAGGTTTTCTGTGAGAAAAAGTATATAAAATTTTGTAAGTTGTTTATGTAGAGCATTTTATATGGGGAAAGCTGGACTTATATAAGCATATGAAATCTGCATGGTGGCATGGTGGCCCCAGCTTTTTGTTTTTTGTCTTGTCTTAATTTGACACGGTTTACAAGGCTTTAATCTTGGATCTTGGATGATAGCGATCGGGTTGCTTGGGTAGCACACTGGCAGTTATGAAGAAATCATTAAAGCTTCTTCCGGTAAGGATTTTATCTTGATTTTACTGTAGATACATAGCTCTTACTGTTGTCTAATTTTCTTATCATCGATTTAGTTGTTAATTGACTCATTACACCAGAGATACCCCATGGAAGTGTGCATAATGGATAAAGAAATCATCTGTGGCACAGCCAATCTCAAAAAGAAACAGAACTACGTCATACCTGATGTATATGATGTTGTGTCAAATTTCTCTTGTCTGATGGAACAAGGTGTCTGTAAGAATTATCTGATGTTTGACTGTGACGAAAATGACAGAACTTCTTTATCTTACTGTACTTCAATATTGACTTCAAATTGTTTCATTACGTTTTTGGCCTGCAGTTCTCTTTTTTTTTCCCTTAGTTATCTTGAGGTTACATTCAATACAGATGCTTCTGTATTCAAATATGTGCAGGTCATAGGTTGGTCCATGTGGTTTTCTGAGTATCTTTTTCTTGAAAGGAGCTGGGCCAAAGATGAAAATACGCTGAAGGTATGGTAAAGTAAACTAGAGTTTCTTGATTGCCTTTAATGCTAATAGATGTTTATTTGTCTCGGTGTTGGTTTGCACATATTTGGTTCCGCTTTTCAGTTAGTGTTTTTGATCTTTCCTAATTGATTTTGTCTGAACTGTATGCTCTTCCATTTGCAGTCAGGCATCCAACGGTTGAGCGATTTTCCTCTGCCCTTCTGGCTGGCACTTTTCGTTGAGGGCACTCGTTTTACACAGGCAAAGCTTTTAGCTGCTCAAGAATATGCAGCATCAGCTGGGTTGCCTGTTCCAAGGAATGTTTTGATTCCTCGTACAAAGGTTGAGCTCTACATACACTCTACCCATTAATAGAGTAAATAAAGATGGCGATTTTCATACTGATATTATTATTGGCTCGTGTTTTTTCTTATCTTCAATCTCGTCAGTTTTCTCTGAAAAACTCTTCTGCCTTTTCTAGCTTTCAGCATGTTAGAAGTTATATTTTGCATATGGTTTTACTTTTCTATGTCAGCGGCTATGGTATTTGGAATCTATAATTGGTTAACTTCTTAGCTTATGCATTTGTATGTGGCATTCCTAGTTGTTTGGCTTGATGCTCCTCTGTTTTTGACCATGGTGTCTTTCACTTTCTTGTTTACTGGAACTCTGATCTCTTTAGAATGCTATGATCTCATGGCCTCCTGGCTTGGGTTGACTTCAGTGTTGCCATCTCTAACATGTTGCAACTTTTATCTGCATCCATAAACCAAGAAGTGATCCATGTCTAGCTGACATGAGACTGATAAAGATATTCTTGGGCCATTCATAACTTGTCTCTATGATTTTAAAGACTGTAATAATGGGTGTCACCTTATTTATTGGTTTTTAATTTTGTCTTTCTTTGTGTTTATCAGAATTTTTAGTTGATAGAAATCATGTTTAATGTGTATGGCCTGTTTTTTCTCAATGTACTGCTCCTACCAATGAGGCCTTTTTCCAAATTATGTGAATTGAACTTCTATTCCACCTCTCTGAAATAAACTGATACAGCAGCAGAACAACTTTGTGTGCTTTGTTTAAAACCATCATACTTGGAATTGCTAATATTCTCAGATTTCTTTATTTACTTTGTAAAACCTCAGTTGTATTTTTGTTCCTGATTTTTTAACTGGTTTCATGGAATGTGGAACTGGACAATCTTTCTGTTGCCTCTATTATAATATGGTGAAAGTTAAGAAAGATCTATGAGCCAATCCCATAGTTAGTGTAAGATATTGCCTAAGAGGATGAGAGAATATGTAAAGAAAGTTTTACTCGTGTGGAGGAAAAAATTATAATATTGCCATCTTTGAGTGAATACCCGATTATGGTTCCCATCTTCCAGAGAGAAAGATGGTTGAAAACTAAAGTAGCTTTAAGAACTTCGAGGCACCTGTAAGGGCCACCTTTCAGAGCTCATGTCTTGTGAAGTATGTGCGGATAGCAATTATTGCTTTTACTATTATATTTCTTGTTATAGGGGGATGCTCCCACCCTAAGCACATGGTAGTATTCTAAAGAATTCATACTTTTTGATTATTGCTTCAGGGTTTTGTTACAGCAGTCAGTCACATGCGCTCATTTGTTCCAGCCATTTATGATGTCACGGTTGCCATCCCAAAAAGTTCGCCAGCACCAACAATACTTGGACTCTTCAAGGGGCAATCTTCTGTGGTAAGCTTCAAAATTTATTCTTTCTAACTCCGGTGTTGTATTTATATCGATCCTACTTATGAGATGGTTGGTAGTTGCATGCAATAAATTTATATAAGGATTAATAGTTACTGTAATTTCTGAAGAATTCAACATTTATGGCATAAGGTTATGTGCATACCAAGCGGAAATATGAATACTTTCCAATTTACACTGTATGATAATAGTTAAAAGTTGTGCAGGTTAATGTGCATCTCAAGCGGCACTTGATGAAGGATTTGCCAGAGACAGATGATGATGTTGCTCAGTGGTGTAAAGATGTATTCATAGAAAAGGTTTTGGCTTTTCTTTATCATGATTACGTTAGTTGAAAATGCTGTTTCTCATGTTTGGTTTTTAGGACACGTTCCCTATATTTCAATGCTCATCTACTACATCTAGTGTTGGCTGCTGCAACTCTTATTAATCTGTTTGTTACTTTAATTAAATAAGTTGCCACATTAATCAAATTGTGCTTCTCCTTCCGTTCACTTTTACGCGGTAACCAGGATAAATTATTGGATAAGCATGCGGAGCTAGACACTTTTGGTGACCAACAGCTGAGAGACATTAGTCGCCCAGTGAAATCACTTTTGGTAAGTTGCCTGCAATCAGCTTAGATGTGCTGCGGTGTATCAGTTTTCTATTATTCACAAAATTCTTCATTTAAAAATAGTTGTCTGTTAAACTAACTGCTAACTGTATGTAATAACAGGTGGTGGTTTCTTGGTGTTGTCTGCTTTCTTTGGGGGCCTTAAAGTTTTTCCAGTGGTCATCCCTTCTTTCTTCATGGAAAGGTCTCGTGATTTCAGCAGTTGCCTTGGCGGTTGTTACACTTTTGATGCAGATTTTGATTCGATTTTCTCAGTCAGAACGTTCAACCCCTGCCAAGGTTGCCCCAAGAAATCCCCAAACTGGGGAAGATTCATCAGAAAGTGTACAGAAGCAGAATTGAATCGCAGTTTTTATCAGGCCTTAGATAAGACCCGTAACTTCAATCGCTGGCTGATTTTTATAGCATATATGTGGACGTTTGTATCATGCATTATGTTACGCGATTTAGAATTGTATTTCTGCATAGAGTAAAACCTGCTTTGTGGTCAAATTTTGTACGAAAATAGAGATTTGAATTTTGTTAATCTCATGTACTCTGTAAATGAAATAGAGTGAACTTCATTGTTGGATGTTGATGATAATCATATTTGTTTGCATGATTAACTTTGAACTCATTCAGATTTTGGTTCTAATGTATTCTTTTTGTCATTTGAAAGCGATCTATATGTTTGCTAGATGACTTTTTCTTACTGTAAGAAAGGTCAGTATGGATTTGTGGTAGCCAATGTAATGAGTTTTGTCTTGTGAGGCATGCAAAATAGACAGCCAAAAATGGATGAGTTATTCAATCTTAAGTTATCCCAATTCATCTTTTACGAACAACAACTAAGTACTTTATCCTGTTAAGTGAAGTCGGCTATATAAATAATATTTCATCGGCTATTTTTGTTCCATACTAAATAAGGACGGTTATATAGGTCATGTTTTGTCCGTAATCTTTATTTGGCCTTGTTTTGTCGGCAATTTTTATCCCATTAAATAATGAGGTCGATTATATAGTTCATATTTTGTCCACAATCTTTATTCCGAGACTCGATATATAAATTCTATTTTGCATTAGAGCAAACTTTAATCCATTAAATGAGGCTAGCTACAAATTAAGTTAAAAGAATACAAATTGCTCAATCCTTGTCAGATAAAGTTATCCACAGTTGAATTCTAGAACATGCAATTGAGTTTGGCAAATTACAAAATTCGATTATTTCTTGCGACAAATTAATATGTTTTCAAATAAGAAAAGAAATTGAATCGATTTATTAATGAGCTAAAGAGACTATAATTCCAGAATCTTTTATCAAACATGAAAGGAAAATATGTGTACTTGTACCTGGATTGAGTTTTTCGATACAGAAATTGATTCTTTTTATCAGAGTAAGAATTAATTACCAAAAACCAACTTGAAAAGATTTTATTAATTACTAGTTGTATTAATTAAGCAAGTAATGAGTACCGAATTTTTATTACACAAAGACAAAAACATAATTATGTTCAAAACTTCCATTTTTTATTGGTTGTTTGTTTTAGTGAGATGGTCTAAATTAACGCAATTTATCCTGTTTAGGAAACTTACACTGACATAATAACGTTACAATTAGTATTAATTATGTTTACTAAAAAAGATTCATATCCTAATAGGAGAAGAAAATAAAAAAAAAAGTTTCCTTTTTCTGCTGCAATTTGTATTTGGATATGAATATAAAATATATGCCACCCATGATCCATCCAACAAATTTATATCTGCCAAATTTATTTTTATTTTACGAACCCCAAGTCATATAAAATACTTTTGCCATTTCTTTTGAGTTTTGATTCAAAAAATTGTTCATATATACAATTTATTATGAGAGTTCTTCACACAGACGCCATGATACAAAACGAAACTGCAGCTAATCATCATCATCGTCATCATCGAGGTCGAGGAAGACCATCAAAACAAAGTTTGGATGGCACTGTTCCAAAACCTCTAATTAATGTTCTTCCTCAAAAACCATCATCATCATTATTCAAGAAACCAAACCTAGGGGTGAGTTTGCGTTTTTGCATGATTTTGATGTTCATTAATATACATACATGTTTTAATTTGTACCTAGCTAGGGTTTTTACGTTTTTTCAAACTCAAAGTTTTAGAAACTTTTAAGGTTGCTTAATAATGTCACAGATTCACAAGTCATTATTCGAGAAAATTAAGATTAACCCATTAATACTTGATATTGATACATTCTAATTTAATTTATATTTAATAGATTGGAATCGTTTGTAAAGAAGCCACGAGACAACAAGTGATGAAGGGTATTGTTGTTCGTAAAGGAAGAGGAAGACCAAGAAAACAAAGTAGTCATGATCTTCAAGACAACATTGAGGTTACAAATTCTTTAGTTAATTTGCTTCCTCGAGTGTTCAAGAAATCAAGAACTAAAACGAAATCTTTAAGGTTGACTATTACGTCTTTTTCGCAAGATTTTGTAGAAAAACATGATAGTCCCTCATCATCACAACAATGTACATGCTATGCACCATTATCAGAACTTGAGATTCCTGGACCTATTCCAGATTTGGATCCATTTTTATGGGATGAAAGTTTGTTCATAAATTTTTTTGAGGATATCCCAGATGATGATTCCTCTGGAGAAGGATTGTGTAGTTTTTGTAATCAACAGAAGAAGGTGTAAACGTAATTTTTTTTCTTTCCAAGGTTTCCAATGAGATGCAAATCTTGACATCGTTTGGAATGTATATGATTTTGTTTCAAACGTAAATGGTTCAAACTTCCGAGTCGAATATTTTTTTCAACGCAATATCCAGTTACAATTCTTGTTGTTGGCTGCTGTTTTACTTGTGCAAATGTTTGTAATGGATGTTTAACAAAACCTGAACAAAATTCATCCTTGACTACACTACTTCAAAGTGCAAACAAGCATGCATCCATATTACCAAAATAATTAATAATAAAGAAAATACTAAATTGTTAAAAATAAAAAACTCTCATACCACTCTTAGAGATCCGATGATGGATCAATCACACTAACTTCGATAAACAACGCAAGATTAATCACATTGGCTCTAATAGACCACTCAAAATCAATTATACTGGTTTTCATATCACTTTTAGAGGTAAAAATCTCTTATACCACTTTTATAGATAAAAATCTCTAATACCAATTTAATAAGGCTAACACGCATGTAAGTACTGTATATTTAATTATCATAATTATATGTTTGGAAATAGAGGAATACAATCAAAATATCATATGCATGGCACAATCGACACACAACAACATCATCTGTTGATCGGCAAAATTTTCCCAAATCGTATGATTTTTTTTATCTCACAATTCTTTGAGATATCTATATATACTCTCATCCATTAATTTGAAGCTTATTAATATGTATTTTCAAGCTCTGACCTTGTCAGTTTCTTATTATACATACATTCAATTTTCAATTAAGTTACTCTTTGAAGAGGCTTTTGTATTATTGGTCAAACACCGCTCTTGTTTTTTTTTTTTTTTTGGGTTTGGGTTGTGGTTTTCATGGTTTTAGTTACTTGTAGATTATGTTAATATCCAAGTTTTATATGAATGTCAATATTTAAATGTTTTATCTCTTATATATCGTTATATCATTAATTAAATTCGATAATCGCATGTGTCATTGGTCTACCAAATTGTATTAGGTTATATTTTATGTCAAATTTAGGAAGTGGAAAAGAGAAAAAAAAATGATAGAATAGGAGATTAAGTGAGAAGAAATAATAAATTATTATACCTCAAATACTCAAACCCTACCATTGTTACTTAAAGTACACAAGACGATTTAAAAGAAAAAACTAAATTTACCTAAAAAATAACTAAAATATTAACATACAAGAATCAAAAGTTCAATGTAAAACTAATAATATATGTAACCCTAATACTTTATAACACATTGCATATTTGGAAAATTCATTTTTTGGTTTTGTAAATTATTGAACCCCTACATCATTTAATTACATAATCTAGTTTGTGAATTTGGGTAATGGTTTTTTCATTAAAAAAATGATATCCTTGAAAGTTGAAAGAAAGTATTAGCAACTAATCTTGTGAGTTGTGAGTACATTAATGATATATTTTGATTTGGAGGTTGAAGAATATACATAATCTCTCATTTCGATAATACTAAAAGCTTGAAACTAAACAAGTTCATTCCTTATTGAAGAGAACTCATTTTTAACTTTTCTTTACTTTACTATTACTCTAGTGGATGAGAAAAAAAAAAATAATGGTATACTAAAAAAATAAAAATAAAATAATAATAATGGTTGTGACAATAGATATACTATCAGTTAGGTTACACTTTAAATTTAATGTAAAATTTTTGAATAATATATTTATATATAGTTTACTTTCTAATTTTTTACTTATTAATTTTATTATAGTTTCAGCAATCTTAATTACTACCAAATTTATTTCATTTAAGCGAATTCATTTGACTCAAAAATATTAATATGGTATAATAAAATAGAGAGTAAACTCAATGAACTAAAAGAAAAAACATAGCTATAAATTACACATAAAACATAAAAAACTACTTAAAACATTAATAAGAAGATTGATAAATCTAGAAGTAGAAGAGCTAGGAAAGAATTTAAAATATTATCAATTTGTATTGAAACATGAAACTTGAAAATAAAAATGTATGGATAACAATAATATTGAAACTTTAACACAAAATATAAGTATTTAATATATTCATCCAAGCGATTGCTTTATTAATAAAAATAATGAATGACTACAGTGTTCGTGAGTTTTCTTAAAAAAAAGAAAAAAAAGCTCAAGTTATTATAGGAAAAAAAGAAGAAGGAAAAAGTAGATATAATTTATCTTTTATTATTTTGGAGTTGATGTTATATGTGAATTGATATTGTACCAATTTTGTATTGAGAAAGTGGAGATTTTTGAAAAAAACTTTTGCAAGTTTTTTATTTAAATTTTCTCTCTATCTATGAAGTGAAGTTTTAAACTCTTATGTTCAACTATTTTCTATCTATTTTTTGGCCTACTTAAAATTCCCAAACAAAATAAAATAATTAAAAAAATTATCTTTCTACTTTCTTTTTTTGTTTTTCTCTAAATATTTTTCATCCCAACCATAAATCCAACTGATTTATAGACATATAATTCAAAATACCAATAATGAAACTCAGGGATAAAGTATCATTAAATCGAAATAGTTGAGGTGAAATAGTAAATATCTACTCTTTAGGTTCATTTTATAATTTCTATATTGTTTAGAGGTAAATGTTAATAATTAAATAATTCAGAGCTAAAAAAAGTAATTATTGAGCAACGGGCTTTCCAATTTAAATCGTACCGGCGAGGGTTTAAGACAGACAAAAACCCATGTCGTACCGGCGAGGGTTTAAGACAACGCCGCATTAACCGCATAAAGCTTACTCTTCTCTCTCGTTGCTTAAATCATCGTACCGGCAACGGCAAGGGTTTGTTCAGAGAACAACCCATAAACAGCATAAAGCTGTACTCTTCTCTCGTTGCCCTTTTTAGAGCAACTCTTCAGCTTCTCCATACAACCGCATCTTCTCTCTCTCTCTATATATATATATATATATTTATTTATTTAATTCGTCGAGGTTAGACTTTCAAAGATGGCTCAAACTACTGAGGTATTGTAACTTTTCTCTTTAATTACTGTATTTTTCTTGGTTTAGTTGCATCCGTGCTTACTGAATATTATGTCTTCAGTATTTTGGTGCTGACGACAATATTGTTTTCATTGCAAGCTGCTTAATTTTCTTGAATGGTAAATTAAAAATTGGAAGTATTTTTTTGGAGCAACCCTAATTCATCATATGATTCATTATTCAATTGAGTGTTTTTCTTATGTTCATGTGTAAAATTTAAGTATTTTTGTTTAGAATGATTTTTGGGCTCTGGTCCAGCTTTCTTGAGTGATACTATTTTCTGAAATTTTCTCCTCTTTGATGGGTTCTTGGTTTCTTCCTGTTAAAGGGTTTTTTGGTTTTTGAGGGCGATAATTATTCTCCTTTATATGCTAATATTGGGGAAAGAATGCTGTTTCGTGATATTTCTTGAACTCTTTGTGAACATTGTAATGTTTTTCCTTTCAAATTAACTGTGTAATCTTCTTTTTTTTTTTTTTTAAGTATCACGTGCTGATATTTCTGTAAACTATATGAAAATTTGGTCCATTTTCTTTTGTAGCTTGAAGATGGTTTATATTTGGTGGCGGAACAGAAAAATACTTGTTTCTGATTGAACTTTAGTGATGTCTAAAGTTCAGATTCTTTGCTGTTAAAAGTTTGGAGTTAATATGATATTTGTTTTGTTGTTTTTTGATTATATTAGGGTGGTGCGACTGAGGAAGTGGAAAAAGTTCATTTCAGTTTTATGACTACTGAGGAGGTCAAAAGGCATAGTGCTGTAAAAATTATCAATCCCATCTTACTTGATAATTTGGGAATACCAACGCCTGGCGGGCTCTATGATCCGGCCATGGGCCCTTTTGATGAAAACTCTTTGTAAGTATCCACAAATTCTCATTCCAAATTAGTGTGAGTTTCAAGAAACTTCCTCTTTTATGTTTGTTCATGAAATGTAGTCAACATATTGGTGGTCTATTTAGTGCTTATGACTTAAAAAAAGTTCAGAGACCATTATTAATCTTGGTTAAGTGTGATTTAAATTTAGATAGGAAGCAGTCAGAAGCCTTAACTATTGGTGGAGTAGCATTTGTTGGTTCCATTCAGGTGCTGCTTTAGTTGCTTGACCTTAATTTGATGATAAAGTTTTTATTCTACTCAAGTGAATGCTTTGGACTACTCTGGAAGTTCTTATTTCAACGTTGGAATTCTAACTCACAGGCTATTATATTGCATCTAGTTTTGCCCAAGGATGATCTTGCTGATATTACCTACTGGCATTTGCATATGAGTGTTACATTTTTTAATCTTCTGATACACCGTCATGATATGTATCAAGTTGAAGGAGTGACAAACTTATGGTGTTCTTGATGGTTGCTTATGGATATTCAAATACAAAATTTTCACTGGTTGCTTTTTGGAATTTTCAATCCATCCTTTTCTGGATGAAGACCTGGAGGGATTTTCTTGCAGTCTGTATCAACCATATCAAGCTTCCTTATTGTTATAGACTTTTTGGCTTAACCCCTTTTTTAATAAATGACAGCCTACATGTAAATATAGGACATTCTTGGATGCTATCTGCTTATTACAGATGGTTTTGCTTAATTGAGTAGAATTTCTTAACTCTTTCCTGAATGACTATTAGAAAAAGTGCAAATGATAGAATTAGTTTAGCATGCCAAGTCATGGATTTGTGGAATGCACTGTGGGGATGATGAGCCCTCATTTTTTCAGTGTCTATCTTTGACTGGTATTGTTGAGTTGATAGATAGAAGTTTTGAAGCCTCAACTCATTGTTTCTGCATTAATTTGTACCATTTACTTTTGGTGTCAAGAATGTTGATTGTGCAAAACAAGGTTTATTGAGTATAAAAGTGAAAAGTTATGCAGAAAATTAGATGAAAGAGGATATTTCCGAGACAGTGAAAAAGTTCAACTTAGTGTTCATTTATAAATTAACCATTTAAAGGGAGAAAATTCCATAAGAATATGATTTGCATTAAATGATTGAGGAATGGCTAAAGATGAATGAGTGGATGCCTATACCTGTGGTTTTTTATTTTAATTTTTTTCTATACGCTTGTCAATATCTGAGTGTGAGCTTGTTATAATTTTATTGTACATAAATATACTGAGAACATAATTTAGCTTGTTTCTGATTTCTAGTTACCATCTTGTCTGGAAAATGTTGAAATATTGAAGTTCGTGATAACTGTGCAGCTGCAAATCATGTGGTCAACGATCATTTCACTGTCCTGGTCATTGTGGTCATATTGACCTTGTTTCACCGGCCTACAATCCTTTGCTATTTAATATGCTGTACAACCTATTACAGAGGACCTGTTTTTATTGCTTTCATTTTCGAGCCGAAAGGGAAGAGGTATGTTAGTTGGCATATTTAGCATATTGATGCCATTCTGACCCGCCTGGCTAACTATTTATTTCCCTTTCCATTCCTGCATTCTGTTTTGACTTCGTGATTAGGGTTGTTTAAGTTTATGTAAAAAATTCATTCTACTGCAGAGATTTATAGATGATATGTATATTTTGTGTTTTAGGTGGAAGGATGTGTGTCTAGATTGAAACTAATTGCAAAGGGTGATGTCACTGGGGCAAGAAGTTTGGAGTCGGTTTCAGCTGGTTTGATTGACCCTGAGGATAGTGAAGGGAGCCATGTATCTTGTGGTAATGGATATCATGATGCAGAAAATGACTTGGAGCATATAAAACAGTCTTCGTGGGACTCTTTTCAGTTTACTGAAGCTATGTCTGTTTTAAACAAATTTCTGAAACCAAAATCTGCCAAGTGTAGTAACTGTGAAGCTAAAAATCCAAAGATCATGAAACCAACTTTTGGATGGCTTCAAATGGTATCACTTGATATTTCGTTAAAAGAAGACATTTTCTTTAATCTCAACTGCTCTTTAGTTTTCTTTGCCATTCTCATTCTTTTTGCTACATTGACTGTTCTTGCTTATAATATGTAATGGCTGCCACTGCTTGCTTTCTAAGATGGTACAGGCATCTGACCACTTTGGTGGTTTTGGTCTTTGATCAATAGTATGGCATTCATAGCGAAGTCCAGCAACCAGAGAACTTGAAGTTTCGTGATGAATGCTTGCTGGTCTTTTTTTGGATCAAGTAATCTCATAAAATGCTTCCACCAGTAAAGTGGTTCTAGAACTTATGAGGGAGAAAGATGCTCAAATAATTTTTTATAGGAAATATGCTATATCTTTATCAAAATGCATTTTAGAACACTTTCTTTTAATTGATTAATGTTTGCAACGCAGCTAAGCGATACATTAGTAGGAACCAGGACGATGCATTATGGGCACGAGGGGTAAGGATTATAGATTAGACAGGTGAGGTTAAGTTTTGTGGTGTACCTTCAGGCGTGTATCTGTGGAGTACCTTTTACTCATTCAGAGAGTAGTAAAATTTTTGTCTAAGATGTTGTAGATGGGAATAAAGAGTTGAGGCTTCTGAAGAAATTTAGAGTTCCAAGTGGTCGCATTGAGTTGGAAAGATAACTCCAATGCCGATGAAAATTTTTAAGAAGCATAGGTATGCAGTGAGGAGCGTTGCTCTTGTTAGATGGATGTATGCTTTGATCCCTTGGATTATGATCCTCTTTGAAGCTCATGATTTGAAATTTAAAGTAGTTTCAATGGAATTTGTAATGGTAACACATCCATCAGCTGCTTAAGTAATTAGGAATAGGTAATAGGAGAAATTAGATCTGAATTGTTTGTATTCTTGATGCAACTTGATGATGTAGTTTTACAATATTGCGACTGAATAGTCTCACAAGGTCACAAGGACAATGATATGGCGACAATAAGATAGCTACTCTCATGGTCCCTTTCCAGTTTGACCTTTTACTAATTTTACGTCTGAGTTTTGTTTTACATTATGTTATATTCAGGTTTTTGCATAACTAATTTCGTCTAAGATAGTTCAAGATGTCACGTTTCTCCAATGTTAAGCCCTTCCATTATTGGCAAATTAACCTGCCTTCCAAAACAGATAGTCCATTCTTACCTTTCTGAAACATCTTAGGGAATAATGGTCTTTGGCAAACTAAGGCGATAATCCATTCTTAGCTCTAGGTTCACGAGGCATTGGAAGTTGAAGCTAAAGGTTCTTATTCTTCTTTCTTTCCTTGCCATTTGTTAAGTGCAGCCTTAAAAAACCAATAAAGGTTCATCATTCTTGTGGTTTGTCCAATGATTGAGAAACCGACCGAAGGGTATGCAAGGATGATGTGGAGTACCCAATTTGAAGGGAAGATTCATGTTTTCTTGTAGCAGTCCATCATCTGCAGGTGATTAGATACTGACGAAATACCTTCAGTTTTCTCACCAGCCTTATTTTTTAATGGGGGAAAATACTTGCGGAAACTCAACCCAATTGACATGACTGAATTCTTAAGAGCTTCATGATCTGAATAGAGCACAAATGCCACAGGAATTAGTTTGAGTTGGCAATAATGTAAAGCTTGCTCTACCGAACAGACAGAGTCTCTATCATATATGGCTGTATTTACGGTCGTTATGCTTTTCCCTAAAGATGCAATAAGATGGCCTTCTTGTTCAAGTACACTTCCAATCTTCTTTTTCCACTTATTTGGAGTGCTGAGAATGTGTCGAACCACTGAAGGGAGTGAGGTATCCCCTTTAGAATCCACAAATTTTCAGCATAACACAGGGAATTTTTTGGCCTCCATGTTCTTAGTTGCACGTGTTGATGTTGGTCTTATTCCTAATTGGAAAGTGGATATTTTGTCTGGTAGACAATAGTACAGGGCACTAAGAAGTCATTTTATTTGAAAGATTGGTGAAGTGTCAGAAGTTAGATGGCTGCTATTTTGCTGAATGCCTGCACAGGAAATGGTTTCTAGAGATGGATGTAATACAGAAATTAGGAGTATAGTAGATGGAGGCAATTGCTCATCTGCATATTTGTTCCTCTATGGGAGTTCAGATTTTTAATTGAGGCTGCTTAGTTACCTGTTTTAGTAAAAAAAATTTGTGCATTACCTGTTGGTTTTGTCTTCAAGTTGATGGTGATTGTTACTTTTTATTTGGAAAGTGGCAAGGATTTTAAGCATTATTGCTGAACTATTTATTTGTTTCATTATTCTCAGTGAATTTTTTTCCTGGTTACTTTGGGGAGGGAGGCTGGGTGGAGAGTGGTTCACTTGTAATTGCTTATGGTGCCACTGAACAAATTATTGCAACTTCTTCTGTATCTACCATGTCATACTTCTTTTGCTCTTTGAATTTTTATGCACCGTTAATCTTACTAATTTGTATTTGTATAGGGTCGTATTTCAAGTGCTGAAACCCGTGGAAACATAATTAAAGGCCACAGGTTAGACGGGTTTCACGCTGGTGGAGCTGAGGAAAGATCTTCCTCTGAGGTTGTAAATGCTACTGACTCGTCAGGGGAGAATGATTTGGAAACTGCTGAAACTAATACCTTTAGTGCAATCTCTGATGGAATAGAAAGTTCCGAGGCAATAATGCCTTCAAATCAAGCTAGCACGTCACTGGAGTTTAAGAAGCATAAGGAATTCTTTTCAGGACCGTTGTTACCAGATCAGGTATGCTTGGTTTCAACGTTTTGGGAATGATAGTTTGTTCCATACTTGTATGTGTGGTTGTCCTATCTATAGATGAAAATGTGTGTGCACGTATATTTGTAGACACAATTTTTGACCTAACACCTCTTCTTTAATTTTTGTTTTTCTTTCTGGTGGATTTTATAGGGGACTCAATGTGTTTTTGGTTAAACTGACAGGTTAGAAAATATGTGAAGCAACTGTGGGCAAATGAGGCTTCCCTCTGTTCATTTATCTGTGACCTTCAGAGGGAACAACTTAATACAGTTTCCAAGGTCGCAGGTTACTCAATGTTTTTTCTTGATTCCATTCTTGTGCCACCCACCAAATTTCGCCCTCCAGCCAAAGGAGGTTCTTCAGTAAGTAATTAGAAGTTGAAATCATATATCTTTTCAAGCAATTCAATGTTGGTTCTCAAATTACATTTGTGACAGCTTAAATGAACAAAACTTTTGGAGTTTGTAATTAAATTTTTGTTCAGGTGATGGAGCATCCTCATACTGTTTTGTTAGGCAAGGTACTGCTATCCAATATATCTCTAGGTAATACTCACACAAATAATGCTAAACCTGTCAAGATTCTTGACCGTTGGAGGGACCTTCAACAATCTATAAATGTTTTATATGACAGCAAAACAGCTATCAGTGAGTTTGCTTTTCATTAATTTCATTTTATTCCTTTACTATTTGCTTTATATTTTCTTTTTCTGTAACAACATTGTGTTTACAAGCTTTTGGTTCTATAGTGCCTGCTTATGTGAATTGGATTAATTTTAATACTTAAGTAGGGAGGAAAGAATCCTTGGATGAAGATAAAAAGTGGGTTTCAAATCATACTAATCTTCAATTTTTTTTTTCTGTATTTGAGCAAAAGAGATCTTAAACAATGACTCTGGATTACTAGTGTTATCAACCTATTGTCTTAGCTCTGTGGAAGGAAAATCCCTTCCCTGAGGATCTTCTCAACTAGAATCACTCTCTTCCAGAGTGAGCATCTAGAAAGTGATTTGTTTTTGACCTATGAATGTTGCATTTAGGATTGAGAAATGGTGCATATCTAATGCTCCTTGAGGGTTTGGTCAAGGCAGTCTCTTTATGCATGCAGGAGAAATACCACTTTCATTTCACATTTCTTGGGAATTTTAGTTGCTTGACTCACTTTCTTGGGAATATCGGTTCTTAGCATGCTCATCAATTGGGGAAGGTTTACATTGAAGTATTCCCTGCTAACGTATGGGGGAATGAAGAGTCAAGGAGCAGATTATGTTTCTAAAAGGAATTCTAATGTGCTTTCAAGCAATTTCTGGTTGAATTGAACATAAGTAAGAGTGAGTTGATGGGGAGGTTCAAAACACTGGGAAACTAGTACTAACTTTGGGCTGTAAAGTAGCCTATGAGCCAACCCAAAACTTGGAACTCCCACTTGAGGCAAATTATAAAAATATGGAAGTTTGGAAGCCCATAATTGAAAAGGAAACTTGCAGGATGGAAAAAGGCTATTTATCTAAAGGAATCAAAAATGCACTGGCAAACCTTCCTACCTATTTCATGTTTTTATTCACTATTCCAAGTTCTGCGGCTAATTGTCTTGGGCAACTTCAACAAATTTTTAATGGGACTGTGTGGACTGTGGATGGAGACAATAAGTATATCATTTGGTAAATTGGAGGGTTGTGACATATCCAATGAGCCAGGGAGGGTTAGGAATTAGATCAGAATCTTCAATAAAGCTTTACAGGGAAAATGGTGGTGAAGATTTGCAACTGGGGAGCAGGTATTATGGAGAAAGGTAGTGACAAGTAAATATAGAACAGAATGGAACTTGTGGAAAACAAGAAACGTGAACATGCCTTATGTTTATGGTGTCTGGAGAAGAATTAAGACACAAGTGCAGAGTGCGTAGGGCATGTTGAACATGTAGTGGGAAATGGCTCAAGAACTAGTTGCTTCAAGGATTGCTCGTGTGGAGTGGCAACATGGTGTAATTTGGTAGGTTGATCATATTCAGAGACCTTTCAACCTACTACGTTTTAATTGTGGAGGTGTTGGCAAGGATACTTAGAAGTCGAGAGAGCACAGAAGTGGGAAGTTCACTGTCAATTTCTTCTGTGATGCCTTGATGGAAGAGGCACTGATTCCTTTCCTGTGGACAACAATGTGGACATTCAGGGCACCTAAAATGGTTGCCTTCGTATTTTTCATGATGTGGGTGCTTGGGGATCAATTTTGACAGGTGAAAATCTTAGAAGAGGAGGGCCAATATATGTTTGTCGGTGTTTCATGTGCAAAGACAATGGAGAGGACCATAACCATTTGATTCTTGATTGTACAGTACTGGTGCTTTCTTTAGGTTCTCAAAATTACTTTTCAGTAATCATTTACAAATTTAATTTGGGCAAAAGGAATATAATCCTATGAGTTATTAAAATAATCTAGCAACCAGCTTACATGTTTGTTTGTGACTTGAACACTGGAATGATGACTTTCTAATTTCTTGTTAATTATATGATGAGAATCTACTAGCTATTTCTGGCTACTTTCTTTTCACTTATGAGAATATTGTTACTATTCAAGTTTACTGGGTGTTACTCTACACATTTTAACTCCTGGGCATTTTTGGCATCAATTTCTGTTCTGTTCCTGGAGTTAGATTCCTGTGATTCACAAGTCTACGTCTAGGTTTTACCACATGACTCTTGTTTGTTTACAGTAGTAGATGTAGAATTTGGTATCTTGATGCAAATCCCAATCTGATTTTGGTGTTGTTGGGTAATTTGATGCATGCCTCCATTTTTATTCACTATGCCCCATATTGATGCGCAAAATAAAACTATTATTCACTAATGGAGATTTCCTTCCCTCTATATGTTGAGTCATGCTAGAATGTAACTGTTAAGATGCTCTTTCCTCTACCTAATGGCAGGTCAAAGTCAAAAAACTGCACCTGTGGGAATATGTCAGCTGTTGGAAAAGAAGGAGGGTATTTTCCGTCAAAAAATGATGGGAAAGAGGGTCAATTTTGCTTGCCGGTCTGTTATTTCTCCAGATCCTTATTTGGGAGTCAATGAAATTGGGGTTCCTCCATATTTTGCTTTGAAACTAACCTACCCGGAGGTATGGTGTATTTATAATATCATAACATGAACATCTTTTTTTTTTTCTTTTGATGAGTGGATGAATAAAGACCAGGTGGTAACCATCTTTTTCGTAACATCAGCATATCAGAGGAAAGATCTGGTAGTTCAGCTCCAGCAAGATGCTAGACTAGTACGAAATCGGGTTTTTGCAGTTGGTAGCAAACCTAGATAACCGGAAGTTTGTGTATTGGGTGCTATATGTGTTTTGTTAGGAGTGTCATCTAGAGCTTTGGACTGTTTTTTATAGTTATGGGGTTGGTCGGGCTAAATTGGCTCCTAGGAAGAAACACGTTTAAGGATTGTTTGGCTGAGATACTTTTGTGGATTGTTGTAGGTATTGTGTGATGAGGCACTTTTGCAACTTAGATTTAAGCATTTGGGGTTTGGGGTTGGTGGTTGAGAATCCATCAGATTGTTGTACTATCTCACACTTGAGTTGGTGCATTAATCGTCCATACAAAAACATGCTCATTCAGTTTGATCTGTACTCACTAAGTTTCTCATATTTTCTTTGACTAAAAAGTTTGGTTCCTCAGACTGAGACATCTTTTCTGTTTCAATTAGTATATTCAGCATGCTTTTGCCAAGCTATTATTATTTAAACTTTGTGTAACAGAAATAAAAAATGTCTCTCCTTTGACACAAATAACATATCGTTAGTGGCCGGATATTGTAGTGCTAAATACTGCCATAATAAACTCTACAGATTTTCTATAAAGTCATTCCAAGATCCTGTCTAATTAGGGATTGATCCCTTTCTCGAAAAGTACACTAAAGATTGTATATATCTATTGACATTGCAATGTTCCATTTACTAACCTTGAAATGCTAATTTCTTGAATAAGATTTTCATGGTGATAATATTTGTGGAATTTCCTAAGATTTTGTTTATATTCTGTTTAGGGGGGCTAATCATATTAGTTAACTTTTTGTATCTTCTTATTTGTGTGTGTGTGTATATATATTCAAAACCCTTACTGTGTGTATGTAATACACACGAAAACACACACACATATGAAGTTGAAGTAGTTCTTTTTTTTCTTATTTAAACTTTTTAAATTCACATAAAAAATTGTGATTCTAAATTTCTAGTATCATAAACTTTCTCGAGGATTATGAATGTTGATCTTTCAAAAACCCTTACCATTTGACATATTCTCAACCTGTCATACTTTAGTTTGTGGTGACGTTTTGTAAATTGTAAATGCATATAATGTTCATTGAGTGAATTTACATATCAATTCATTCTTCCCTGAATTTTACTGAATTTTTTCCATGTTAGTGATGAATATGTACTTTTTGAATGCTTGCCCTGTCTTGCTACCACATTCCAGTAAAGATTGCTGACCTCTAGGAGTCTTAAGGTGGAACCATTGTCAGTTTGTTCCTTCTATGTTACTTTCTAGTTGTGCATCTCATGTTGTTGTTCCTCATGTTTGACCATCTGGACAACAGAGAAACAAGGAAAAGAAGGAACATACAAAATTCTAAGCCATGGATGAAAGGAAAGGAAATTCCAAAAGAGGAATAGCTAGTTGTGTTCTTATTTTGTTTTTTTTTTTTTGTGTGTGTTTTTATGTTTTCCTTTTTTTAATAGCTGGTACTATTGGACTTATAAAATGAAGAAAAATTGCTGATACTATTGGAAACTTTAAGTTATGCATCCTAAAGTTGCATGGAATGTGGTTGCAGAAAGTTACTCCTTGGAATGTTGGAAAATTAAGGAATGCTATCATTAATGGTCCCGATATTCATCCTGGTGCTTTATCTTATGCTGATAAAGTGTCTACTGTAAAGCTTCCATCAAACAAGAAGGCGCGTGTAGTAATATCTAGAAAGTTGCCTTCTTCAAGAGGGGTGGTAACACAAATGGGGAAGAACAGCGAGTATGAACTTGAGGGAAAAGTTGTCCATCGCCACTTACAAGACGGAGATATTGTACTTGTCAATCGACAGGTAAACCTATATTTTATGCATATTCTGTTGTATTCTTCTTTATATATTTCATTGAAGTTGGTTTTTTTCCCCTCTTTTGTTTCCCCCTTTTTTTTGGGTTGGGGGTTTTGGGCATATTTAAGCCTTAGTAAGTTATCTGCTAGCTACCTGGCTTTCTTCTGGTTCAGTTTGCCTTGTCTTATCTCCATCTTATTGTATTGCACATAATACACTAGATAAAAGTTCCCTGGTCTATATATCATTTAGATAATTTTTGAATATTATTTTATATTGAGTTATCTTCCCTTGTTAGTGGAATTAATTTTTTCCACAGTACTATTTACTTTAGTATAGTTAGCTAACCTGTCAGTTGAACCAGTAACAAAATCCTGGAACCTTCGGTGTGTTTCAACTTTGTGTCCTGGCATGGAAGATTGGAATTTTTATGGCTGTTTCCAATTTAGTTATTCATTAGATCTCACAGGCCATAATGGTTCGCAAAGACGCAGTTGTTGCCACCACTCATCTACAGTTTCGGGTTCAGAACGTTAAAAAAATATTTATAAAATAATAATTACTGTATGTTTTTCTGTGGGAGTATATGCTTATGTTTATAAACAACTGAGTGTACTGATTTTTATTAGGGGGGTTTAGTTGTTTTGCTGGTAGCTAGGCATGAGCCCAGAGCTAATTTACTGTCCCTAAGTATATCAAATTTGTCTTTTTCTGGTTGCCAAGAACAAGGTTACAAATTTGGCTGGTTTTGGGATAAATAATCTGCCTGGTTTGGTGTAACACATTGTGAATCAGTCATTTTACTATAGGTGTGCCCTAAGTAGAGGTGTCAATGAGTAGTGTAACGTCACGATGGTGTTGTATTGTACTGAATTTATTCGTGTTGTACTTGATTTATAAAAATCTTCAAATTCTCTCACACCTGTGCTTTTGGTATAATTCATTGATTTCAATCTTGAGGTGAATATGTATAGTTCATTGAATCTGAGTGGTTTTAAGTCATTGTAAATTGAGGATTTCTTTGCTATTGTAGTGTTAAGCTTATTTTCTTCATTGTTGTACACTTCCCCTTAAAATTAACTGCGTTTTTATTTTGTTGAGCCAATGTAAAATGCTGTTAATAGTTTGAAAGGAGTACAAGCTTTAGTGGTCCTTTTTACCTTTGCATTGAAGATGCAGTTTATTATAATGTACATTTCTATGGCAGCCTACCCTTCACAAGCCAAGTATAATGGCTCATGTAGTTCGAGTGTTGAAAGGGGAGAAAACTCTTCGCATGCATTATGCAAATTGCAGGTTCGTCTTAGTAGATTTGTTGAGCTATTGAGATTTTTACATTTCAAGATTTGATTCGCCATACGGATTGAAGTTTTATTATGTTGTTTTCAGTACATACAATGCTGATTTTGATGGTGATGAAATGAATGTTCATTTTCCTCAAGATGAAATTTCTCGTGCCGAAGCTTATAACATTGTCAATGCTAATGAGCAGTATATAGTTCCAACGAAGGGTGATACTGTTAGAGGCTTGATTCAGGTTTCTGCTTTTATTTTGAATGTGAAGCCTTGGAAATATTTTGAAGGAAAAGATTTTGAAATCAGTTAATTTGTTATTTTCTGATTTCCAGTTTTCCCGCATGCTTAAATTACTAACTAGTAATTTTGTTTATGCAGGATCATATTGTAAGTGCTGTCCTTCTAACTAAGAAGGATACATTTCTGACTTATGAAGAATACAACCAACTTCTTTACGGTTCCATATTTTTTGCTCTGGGAACCGGTTCCCATTCTAGCAGTCATTCTGGGAAACTTTCTGTAGTAGATTCTGAAGGTATTATCCAGCCTGTCTTGCCGGCTGTATGGAAACCAAAGCCTCTTTGGACAGGGAAGCAGGTTAGTTAACGAGAAGATTCTGCATCTTTATTACATCATATATTCATGCATGATGAGACTAGAAAAAGGTGTGCAATGCTGGGATGTGGAAGCTATCTGTATATGTACAGTGACCATATCATTTTACAAACATATTTTTTTTCTCTAATCATTTTCACTCGTACTTCCCTGTAGGTTATTACTGCTCTACTAAACCATTTGACAAAGGGTTGTGCACCTTTTACTGTTGAAAAAGAGATGAAAATTCCAAAGCAGTATTTTCCAAGTGAGACCTACGAAAACCAACAAAATAAAAAAGGAGAAAAGAAAGCTGACAGCGGTTTATTGGTTTGGAAAAATGAGCTTGTGTGTGGTGTTATTGACAAAGCTCAGTTTGGGCAATTTGGTCTGGTGCATACTGTACAGGAGCTTTATGGGTCACATAGTGCAGGCCTTTTACTTTCTGCGCTGAGTCGATTATTTACGATTTTTCTGCAGGTGGTAATTGCTGTTGTGCATAGTTTTTCATTTCTTGTGTTTTTACTTTTGACAACCAGGAGGTATATCTGTTGCTCTGTATTTGATGTGTTTTAGATGCATGGATTCACATGTGGGGTTGAGGACCTTATAATATTACCGCATTTTGATGTGCAAAGAAAGGCTGAACTTGAAGGTGAAGATGTTGGTGAAGAAGTTCATTGTCAATTTGTGAACTTTAAAGGTGGACAAATAGGTAAGCATTGATAAACCTATTGTAGCTCGAGTAGTTTTCGGTAAGTCCAGTCATGCACAACTTTTGACATAGAACAGTTGGTCTAAATATTGAGACTTATAGTGATTCACCCCCAAAGGTGTAAAATTCTTGCACCTGGAAGGAAAATCATGGTGTATATAGTAGAGCAGATACGTATCAGGCTAGAGCATGAATGGAATCAGATCAAGATGCAAGGGATGGAGGAGGGTAGGATGGGTAGAAAGGAAGTGGAAAATGGGTTAGCTGAAGTTGCTATATTGAAAGCAGATTATAGCTGGCTATGATATTCTCAGGCACATGATAAGGCATGAGACCACTGCTTTCTTAATTAAAGGTTGATGTAGTGGTCCCTGCATTTTGTTATATGGAACTGGATTAATTATTCTGTATGGCATTACAATTGTTCAATTAGGTGAAATATTCTAGCATTTAGGCGCTGTTATCAATCATGCCCTTGATGAGATTAACTATGTAGAAGATTTTAGTTTCTCATACTGTATTACTTTCCACTTCTGTTGACTTTCCTCTTCATATTACAAGATCCTTTTAACTTGCGTGTTTTACTATGTGATTGACATGTCTGTATCTGATTAATGATTCACATTTTAAATATGCTTTTGGTTTGACAGGCCCCTTGGAACTGCAATTGGAAATTGAGAAAGTACTTTGCCATGACAAAGAATCTGCTACAGCATTACTAGACATGAAGATGAAGAATAAATTGACCACAAAAGCTTCACAGATCAGCAAGGAATTGCTTCTTAAAGGATTGCTAAAACCCTTTCCAAAGAACTGTATCTCTCTTATGACAATAAGTGGTGCTAAGGGTAGTACGGTGAGTTTTTGGAACTAAATGGAAATGCCTGTTATTAGAATCACTTTTGTTGCTTGTTCTGTGATGGCTGTTCGTGAATATGTTTCCGTTATGGTTATATGCAATGTAATAAGCATAATCCTAAAAGTTTTTAAATTGTTCAAGTGGTGTCTTGCACCATTGTAATTGACTGTTGCACTCCTCAGTTAAAACTCGGACATTTGTTGTGAAGATCCACCTATTTAGGATGCATTTGCTTGGTATTATTTTACAGTTTTGTTAGGAAGTTTCTCTCCGGAAGTCGTGATTTTAAATTTTAAATTAATTAATTGAGTGCTCTCGCTCTCTCTATTTTCACACACTACATATTTTACACATCTTCACACACTACACACACTACATATATTTTCATACACCACATTTTTTACACACCACACATTTACACATACTACACCCTTTTTCATATATTACTCATTTTTTACACATGCTACACATGCTAGACATTTTTTCACACATTGCACATACTGTACACATACTACACACGTTTTCATACTACACGTATTTCACACATACAATGCACATTTTCACAAACCAAACATTTGCACATGCTACACCCATTTTCACACACTAAATATATTACACATTTTTTCACGCTACACATTTACACATACCACACTTTTTCACATATTACACATTTTACAGATTTTACACATACTACATCCATTTTCACACACCGCGCATTTTCAAACAAGCATCATTGAATGAATAGGAGAACATTTGCAGGATTATTGGGATATGGTATGAGATGTTGCGATAAAATTAGAATTTTGACTGATTGTCATTACTTAAGTTGAATTGAAACAGACAGTAAGAATGCAGTCTTGATTCACATTGTAATTGACCCCTCAATCAAATATGCTGTGATTGTCATTGAAGAATTTGAACCAATCGCCCCTAAAAATGCTCAGTCCATCTTCTGCCTTTTGTCTGAGAGCATTTCCTATGCTTTAATTTATTATCAGCTTAACTTTAATGCCAAAGATCACTATTTGTATGAGTGTTGGTTCTGCACTGGCAATTGATAACTTCTTGAAGACTTCCATCTTTTATCAAGTTCTTAGGGAGAATGAATTACAATCTTAATTTTTGCATTGTTCGCTTCAGCTTTGGCTTAAAATAGAGTGAATTACTTACTGTTTTTTAATGCTATCAATAGGTCAATTTCCAGCAAATATCGTCTTACCTGGGACAACAAGAGTTAGAAGGTAAACGGGTTCCCCGCATGGTATCTGGAAAGACCTTGCCGAGTTTTCCACCATGGGATTTCACTTCTAGGGCAGGAGGGTACATCACTGATCGCTTTCTTTCTGGTCTCCGCCCACAAGAATATTACTTCCACTGCATGGCTGGTCGTGAAGGGTAAGCTAAATCAACCACTCTAGTTTCATTTGATAAATGGAATCTGAATATTCTTTGATACTTTATTTTTTGCCTCCTGTCATCTGATTACGTCTTAACATGTGAAATGTCAAGGACATAGCATGGAATCGACAAAACAAAAAAAAACTGAAGTGTCTTCTATTGTCCCAGTAGTCTAACCCTGAATTTAGAGAAAATTTCACTACTACTGATTTTGAAAACCTCGAAGTTTATATGTGAATGTACGTAACATGGACTCGGGTATGGGTTTGCATTTATAGGCGTCAGACTCGATAGTTTTCTAAGCTTGGGATATGCCAACACTGCCAAAATAGTCAGATATGGGCGCTTGTCCATAATTAATATATTGCAATTGGTATTTTTTTTAATATTACTTGAATATGCTCTTAAGCTTCATGCTTTTTCTTCTATTTTCTTAGCAAAATATCCAATGAAATGTCTCAAATGAAGGGTTGGCAAGTAATTAATATAGGACTAAATATAGTCTTCAATCAGAAATGTGGCCATCTTGATCCTTATATGGTCTCAGGTAACCTACAATGTAAAAGGGATTCTGAAACTATTTTTGATGTTGAAACTCTTTGCTTTCTTATCATTATCTTAGTAAAGTTCCAGCTTTTGAGAAACCCTTTAGCTAAATACCTTGCTCTGAGTTGACAAGTCCAGTTAACAAAGAATTTATTCCTTTCTAATGAGTTGTTGCATAATTGGCTGACTTCCCAATAATCTTCAAAGAGGTTGCTGCTTGCATTTCAAACCAAAAATTACTCAGCCCTTTGAGCTACTTATCTGCCTGTTCCCTTGGTATTCATTACACATAGAATAAGAAATAGCAGGGAGTCCTAAAATATTGATCGGTGATTAGAAAGTTAAGAATTAAAGTTATCTCATGTCTCTGCCTTTCTGTAGGGGGCAGCCAATTTTGGGTTGCTTATTTAGTACTAGCACCATACATTTTTGCTTACACGGCTTTTGTCTGATAAGTCCTGATGGTTCATTGCTAAGTAAAAAGGGAGGCAACTTAAGTTTAGCGAAGTCTGAGTTCGTTAACTTCAAAGTAGTCATTGCTGAATTGCAAGGTTTTGTTTTAGTTTACCTTATTTGTTTGATGAATTTTTACTTCAAGATTTAGAGGATATGCTGTCGTGAGTACTCAAGCCTGAAAGCTCTCTCCTCTGTGCACAACTTTACCTCCATGAACAATAATAAGATACTATTTGACTTCTTCCGCTAACCTGTCAAAAATTAAGTCTTGGCCTTGCTTGATTAATTTATAGTTGATCGTTGTTTACTTCACAGCTTGATTTCTGTGTTCCCTGAAAATGGATTGTTTGCATTCTCAAATACAATTGTGATTGAGAACCCAGACGTGTATCTTTATCTTATAGATTCTGTAATGCAGTCTCTATGTTCACTGGCTATTGTTTTGACATTTCAATCATTAAGCTATTTGAAACTAAGGGTTGTGTTGTTAAACACACACAAATAAGAGATTCATAGCTCTCTAATGACTGTGGATATGGAAGATGTATTCTGATTTTATGCATACTAGCATATGCCAGACAAACCAGTTACTGTTAGAAACATGGAGGCTAAAAATCGTGTGATGGAAGTTTATAGCTCTACCTGTGGTTTCGGTTTCACCTGAAGTTGAGTATGCGAGACCATCTGATCTTTTGCATTATGTTTCTGAAAGTGCTTTTAGTCTGCTGTCTGAATTTGTGCAATGCTTTTAAAGTTTCTTCATTCTTTTATTTATCACAGGAAGTCAAAAGGAAAACCATCAATATTTTACCTTTAGTTCCTGTGACAAATCTGCTCATGACATCTCTGTGTTGTGCTTAGAGAGTGAAATAGTGCAAATGGAGACGATCATCCATGTCATGCCTGACGCTGTCTTTGATTCTAGTTCTAATAATTGTCTTTAAAATCATATATTAGAATGTGTAGAGTTTTGTCATAATGATTGGATTGAATCTTATCTTACTTTAAACTTCTACTTTCTTTGTTTTCCCAGATTAGTTGATACTGCTGTCAAAACGTCACGTAGTGGATATCTGCAACGGTGCTTGATAAAGAATCTTGAGAGTCTGAAGGTTTGTTATGATTTTACTGTCCGTGATGCTGATGGTTCCATTGTTCAATTTTGTTATGGGGAAGACGGTGTTGATGTTCATCGGACTAGCTTTCTTAAAAATCTAAAAGCACTGGCCGAGGTGAGGAAATACGATACTGCATCTGAATCCTCTTTGGGGTAAATGCCCATTTCAATCTGAAAATTGATCAAAATGACTAGAATGTTTTGTCTTTTTAACATTCAGAATCAGGAGATTATTCGTGACAAATATAAATGTGAGCGTGACTTCAACGCTTATGTTGTTGAGTTGCCAGATGGATTGAAAACTAGAGCAGAAGGCTTTTTAAAAGGGCAAAATATAGATGATCAAACAGACTTTTTGAAGCTCCTGACCCAAAAATATCTCTCAAGTCTTGCACCTTCGGGGGAACCAGTTGGTGTCATAGCTGCTCAATCTGTTGGTGAGCCGTCAACACAGATGACGTAAGATTTCTAGGAAAATTCTGAATGAGTGCTACTCAATATTACACTGCAAGTACAATGTGGTTCATGTTGCATCAGTAATTGTCATCTATTTCTAACTGCTTTTGATTGGCAAAATGTGATGAAAAGTTCTTTTTGCAATCATTATATGCATAGATGGAAAGAAAGGGGTCAACACTGTATTACTTTTCCTAAAGCAGAAAGTGTTCAATTATATTAATTTTGAGTTGCAGCAGCAACTGCTAAGAACCTCTTCATGTATCTGGAAGTTACTTAGCGAAAAGCAAAGATACTAGCTCTCAGTTGCTGGAGTCTTAAGACTCTTTCTTTAAGATCTTTGAGTACGAAGCAACCATTTATATATGATAAATGCAATATAAACTTGATAAGGGAATTATTGATGACCTTCCCCAGAAATGAGCTAGCACAATGTATTTTTGAGATAGAAAGAACGCCACCACCTCCTTGTCCTCTTTCTTTATCTCTTAGTCTTATTCCCTTCTTGGTTCTCCAAGTTGGAATAAAAAACGGCTGAGTTGTGGAGGTTGCAGAAGGCAAGTATTTGTTACGTGGAATTAACTTCTTCTGCATGTGTTGGGTAGGGGTTTGAACGTTGAAGAGTAAGTAGTGGATGACTTTTATAATTTTTTTCACCTTGAGGATTGGGGATGAGGGGGCCACATGAATTCAAAAGGGTCCTATATCTAATCTGAATTACTCAAGAAAAAAATTGAGATAGTGGAACGAGTTTAAATATGCCATATTTATCGTTCTTAGAATTTGATGAGGATAAGAATCCTTTAAGTTTTGAGAAACTTTTCTATTATAATCAGTTGTTGCTTCAATTTATAACAACAATTAAGCCTTTATCCCACTATGTGGGGTCGGCTTGCTTCAATTTATAACCCTGTGTTTTAGTATTTGTTTAACGTTGAGGGTTTTTTTTTCTCAGATTGAATACTTTCCATCTTGCTGGTCGTGGAGAAATGAATGTAACTCTTGGTATTCCACGTCTCCAAGAGATTTTGATGACTGCTGCTACTGTTATCAAAACTCCTGTTTTGACATGCCCTTTCTCACAGTTCAAGTCCAAGTAAGTTTTGTTTTTTTTGTTTTTTTTTAACTACTGGCAATGTTAGAGCAGTTTGAAGTTGTGTTGAGCAAGGAAAGCTTGTTTCCTAGAAGGTTATTGGATCACAGAATTAGCGTCATCCCTGTTCATGCAATGTTCTGTTTCCAGAGTCTTTCTCAAAAAATTTAGTTCTAGATATGATTAACTCATGAAGGCAATTAAAAATTGCAAATATAAACTCTCAGATTTTGTCTAAAATAGAGATTGTCCAATGTGGCTAGTGTATATGAAAGCGTAAAATGTGGGTTAAGTGAGAGGAATTGAAGATTTTCTTTTTGACCATGGGTTTGGCTCATGGAATATTGCTAAGGTTGCGTGACAATATATCTTAGTCTTTGGCTCATAAACTTTTTAGTCAGGATGTCTTGTGAGTTTATAATTTCATTGATTTATAAGAATGCTACATTCAAATGTCTCGTGAGTTTATAATTTCATTGATTTATAAGAATGGCTAATGGCTACTTTCAGTGTAGCAATTTTGTTTTCTTTGTTGAGGACTGCCTTCGTCTCTTGTTCACTGGCCCAATTTCTATCCCCTTCCTGCCAATAATCTCTTAAAATTGGTCATGAACAGGGATGATGCTAACTCGCTTGTAGCAAAGGTCATGAAGATCACTGTTGCAGACATTATAGAGAGCATGGAAGTACATCTTCTGCCACTCTCAGTGCACAACAATGCGATGGTCAGAATTTATAAACTTATGATGACTTTTAAGCAGCATGAATTTGTTTCGCCAGAAGATATTGAGGAGGCCCTTACGCATGCCTTCTTGAGGGGATTAGAGGATGCAATAGAAAGCCATATAACCCTGCTGTCCAAGATTAGTGGCGTAAAAAATTTCAAGTCAAATTCACGCTCCAAGGATAATGAAACAGAAGACGATATTTCTGGGATGACATCTCATAGGGAGGAAAATGATGGTGGTGAGGATGGTGATGGTGATGGTGACGATGATGGCAATGATGACGTGGCTGAAGATCTTGGTTCTGACGCACTAAAGAGGAAACAGCAGGCTACTGATGAGATGGAGTATGAAGATGCTTCTGAAGACGAGTCAACTGCTGAAAACGAGCAAGGTAAAGCTGGTGAATCTGATGATGAGGTAGGAACTGGAGAGGATAAGCAAATTATTGATGTTGACGATGAATATGCTTCTGAAACGCCAAATGATAATGTGGAAACGCCAAAGCCCAAATCAAGTAACAAAAAGGAAAAATCAGCAGGCAAAAAAGGGAACAAATCAGGGAAAAAATTAGCCAGCAAGGACAAAGATAGACATACCTTTGTGAAAGTTGAAGGGCAAAACTTCGAGGCCCATTTCCAATTTACTGACGAGCCTCATCTTTTGCTAGCACAGGTACTTCCAATCTCTTCTCTGACTGTGATACATTAATACCTGTTGGTAATGGCTGGAATTCTTAATGGAGTTCTATTGAACTATTTTAAAATTGAAATGTTGCATCATGTTTTCTTCATTTAGAGATGGAAATTGGTTTACTGTTGCTTGTCAATATATATATATATATATACTGAAACTGTGGTCGTGTCTGGATGCAGCTTTGGATAATCGTAGTTCCCCTTGTGCATGACTAGGCTTCAACCTTGAATTTTCCTTTAAGATTTATTTACTCTGTGCTGTCTTACTTTTCTGAATTACTTCCCGTGGTAACTTGTTGGTTCATTTCAGTGCTCACTTCTTGTTCTTTGATACAGATTGCTCTGAAGACTGCAAAGAATGTGTACATCAAGAGCTCTGGCAAGATCGGTGAGTGTAGAATAGTTGAACATGACCCAAATGAAAATACAGTCATTTGGGATGGGGAGAAAGTGGATAAAAAAATCAGGGCAAAAAAGCAGAAGAACCCAAATGCAGATGACCTCTTACCTTATTGGGCACTGAAGGCAGCTGGAGTTTATTTCACTGCTTTATGGGAAATGCAAGATGATCTTGACGTTACGCGAATATATTCGAACAGCATCCACAGTATGCTGACAACGTATGGGGTGGAAGCAGCCAGAGCAACCATTGTAAGAGAGGTGAAGAATGTTTTCCGTATCTATGGAGTGGAGATTGACTACCGGCATTTAAGTTTAATCGCAGACTACATGACTCATACCGGAGGCTACCGGCCAATGAGTAGACATGGACGTATATCGGAGTCGTTGTCACCGTTGGCTAAAATGTCTTTTGAGACAGCTGCTAAGTTTATAATTGAAGCAGCATCGCATGGAATGGCTGACCATTTGGAGACGCCATCCTCAAGAATTTGTCTTGGTTTGCCAGTGAAGATGGGTACTGGCTGTTTTGACTTGATGCAAGAGTTTGAAATTTAATGTACAAAATTTTACAGGTTCATTTTCTGTTCTAATGTATTTAATAGGCAGAAAATTTTGAGTATATATATTGGCATACAAATTCACTAGCAGCCATGTAATTCTCCTTCGTTTTGAAGGTTTGTCAAATTAGCCGTCCAAACTCCAAATTGAAGTGCCTCACGCAAATATTTCCTTTTTCTATAAAAAAAAAAAAACCTAAATCTGTGAGCCTTTAGTTTTCATTATTTTGCCATAATGAAAACAAAGAAGCATACTATTAAGTTTTTTGAAAAATTGCAATTCTCCAGAAATCCTAATGTGCTAGAACTAATTTTTTTTTAAAAAAAATTGTTTTTATTTTTTATTATAATTTAAGTACCAAAAAAAAAAGCTATATAGATGGATTAAAGAATGCATTAGTACTTAAAACTTTTGAAGCTTTTCAAGTGGAAAGCAAGTTAATCTAATACATAAAATCTGGATAGTATACAATTTTTAGGGTAAGAAAGATAACCTGATATTACAAAAGAGGAAAAAACAAAAAACAATAATTACAAATGTCTAACTTATTCCAAGAAAAAAAAAACTAACAAAAATTGAAAATGGTTGAAAGAAGAAAGACCCTTTACACAAGCAAGAAAGAGGGTGGCTGAAAATTTTCTACATTTCTAGTGTGCTTTCCAAAAGACAACAAAAGAAATTAAACCAGAAAGTAAAAGATACAACACATGAACAAACACTTTCTAGGAAGAAGGTTCTGCACCATCATGGAGAGCACAGCACACTGTTGCTTTGTGATGGCCTTGGTATACTCTGATATCTTCACCAGAAGACATTGACCATAATCTTGCTGTGGTATCAGAGGAAGCTGCATAGTTAAGATTTTAGAATATCATTTCCACAATAAAGCAAATAAAAACGGTAAAAAGGTCCTTAAATGCAAGCATAAATCAAGAACTGCTCAATTCCAAGACTCAAAATCCATGTAACCAACTTAAAATTCTCAAGTTCAACGCATCAGAACGCTAGAGTGAATTTAAGTAGTGCTGAAAGAGAGTGGGAATCAGATGATAAATGTCCTTTTGACTTAGGCATCATGGGCTCAAGGATTAGTCGCTGAATAGTTATTCGGCCAAAATAAAAACTTTTATGTACTCTGCATTGCATCAGAGTCTCAAATGCAGAGACGGTTACTATTTTTATGCCACCATATAATCAAGCAGGTTGTTGATGAAGTGACTAAACATATAGCAGGATCTGTTTTACTTCCATACTCAATTACCTGTGATGAGATAAGCACCATCTACGGAGAAAACACAATCCCAAACCCATCGCTGATGTCCTAACAATCAGATGAACAAGACAATAATTAAAGACGGCGCAATGGAAAGGTCCATACGAGAGTAAAAAGTCAAGAAGATGTTTGAATCAGCATGTGTACCTACTAACGTTTTCTCCAAGGTAAAGCCATCAACATTCCATATCTTCACAGTGTGATCAGAAGATGCAGTGGCCAAGTACCTGAAGTATACCCATTCACAAAAAAAACAAGAAAATGCACTAAGAAGAAAAGAAAATCGCGCACACAAACAAATTCAAGCATCTTCACATAGAAGAGAAAAATTACACCAAAAATTGAAGTATCATGAAAAACAAGATACAAATGGACAAATGGCAAGGATGAGATAGCATAGAGTTTATACCGGTGTGGCTCACATAACTCAGGGGAAAGGAGGCACTTAAGGATGTAGCCATCATGAGCCTGTAACTTATGAAGTGGCTCAAAGTTGGTCATAGTCTGCAACAAAAGACAACTTAATACCCTGATGATGGGATACATATTGCCATCTATGAATCACAAACAGAAATACAGATGCAATACAGTGCAGCCACCTGGGTGCCTCGCAACAAGCGCCAAACGTAACATGTTCCATGATTGTTAGCAGCAACCACCAAGCTTCCATCCCACATTACAGTCAATGACCTCACAGCTGTATCCACCTCTGGTACCTGAGTTTTTCAAAACCATAACTCTAATAAGAGAAAAAACGAGAGAGAGAGAGAGAGAGAGAAACTAAAACTAAATTGCAAAAAGCATATCTTTGAAATCCCTGAACTAAACCAGAATGAGTTCATTGCTATAAACTATAAGACTTTGCCAGCAAAAAGCAATAAAGTCAAATATTAAACGGTAACATGCTTATAACAAATTTAATAGTTTACTGTGATACAAAATGCTCGTAAGAGGCATGACTACATAGTACATACCAATTCACAGCTGCATGAATTTGCTGTCAGGTCCCACACACGAATATTGCCATTTTGGTCCCCTGATATCAGCTCAGTCTACAATTGTGACATTATAAGTTGAGCTAATTGAATTGCAATCTAAAGCAGGCACCACAGATGAGGAGGAAAAACTCATTCTTTTGAAAAGCAAATACTACATATAAATAATCGAAATATATTTAGCATAAACCATCATGAATCCCATGGATCTCCACATGGGTTTTCAACAACATGAAGAATCCAACACAGGAGTATGCACAACAAATAACTGACTTGCTTCTAATATTACATGCACGCCAGACAAGCATCAAATGACAAGGAAGCAATTAATATAGAGATTCATACATATTGATTTACTTCTTGTGCTCCGTTTCTTAGTAGTATTAGGAGACCCCACAGAGGGGATGGGGAGATGAAATAGGCCGTCATCCATGTCACACATCACAACAGTTGCTATCAAAAGCTGCATTTCCCAAATCAAACCACCACATCATTTGTACTGGCAAAATGAAGTCCAAATAATTTCCTATAAAAGTTTATTTGTTCAACTAGAATGTAGCTACTAGTTTTGGAGTTTAAAAATGCCAACTAACATAAACATTTCAAATTGAAGACATAAAATTCCATCAAATTGAAGACATAAACAAGTAAAGCAAATCTGATCCAGGATCCTGAAATCCAAATAACAATATTTACGCAAGAAAATCAATCTTATAGAATAAGATGATTAAAATCAGTAATTTGTTACCCACAATATTAGGGAGTAAATGGAACTATTAGATTATTTTAAACAATGTGCAACCATGTAGAATGAAGAATTTCTGATGCATTACCTGATTTGGGTGCAAAACAACTGTGTTAACAGCAGCACGACTTTCATATTCCCTCTGACAACCTGGTGCCCTGTGCCATTCAGAGTGCAAGCAGTTCCACATTTAAATTCCAATAAGGGGAAAAATATTGAAACCATCAATTCAAGAAATCCTTTTTTCATATTTTTTTACCTCAAATCCCATATCTTTACTGTGCCATCTTCAGAACCTGAGTACATCCAATTTCCATCACATTGAAAACCCACCGCCATAACATTGCTTGTGTGTGAATCATAGCTCATTACCTGCCACATGAAAAGAGATACAATTACAATTCAAATAAGCCAGTAAAAACTGAGCGCAAAATTAAAAGGGTTTTTGAAGGGAAAAAAAATATAGAAAACTGAAACAAATTAAGAGAGGGCCTTTAGAAATCTACAGGCTGAGGACTGTTGGAGTTAACATCAAATAGTCGAATATGAGGATTTCCTGCAGCAGCCAAAAACCGTTTGTCTGGAGTAATCTCAAGCCGATTAACTTGCTGAAGGGGAAAAAAGGAAAAAAAATGACATTAAATACATTGTAAAACTTCAATAAGAAATTCTATAATACTCAGGAGGTAACAATCATTTCCACAAATACTTTCAGTTCCTGGCCAATGATTTCTCTTAACTCCTTTTGAACAATTGAAACCATCAAAAAATCATCCAGACGCAGGAGATTTTTCATAAGCTTAAAAAATATCATATCCTTTTAAAGATAAACGTATCCATATGTTCTCACAATAAATTCAACTTTCAACACAAGAAAAGGATAGCAAAGAGCCAAAGAGTCAGAGAACAATTTACCAAGAAACTAATGTGAAAGTCCAGCTTTCAACCAAAAAAAGGGTCCTGCATAAATTTTGTCTACTGCAATCATCACAACATACAGTTGACCCTCAAAATCTACCATCTCAGAAATCTAACTATGTAACAGTCTAATGTAAGTCTTAGCATAGGAACTGAAAATAAGAAAAGTCCACTGGCATTGCACATCTATAAGTGATCAAAGTGTGTCCCCATTCCCTTATAAACTGCGTGTATCTCAAGAAATTAGAGCCATGACTGATGATCAATCCTACATGAACATTGCTTGGTACATATAAACCACCATTTGGCTTATACTCGAATAAATAAGAGATGCAAAACACGGGGAAAAAAATTAACATAAAACTTAATCAAGCTCTATATTGCCATGCAATTATTGTTGGAACTAAGCATTTCACATGGTGAACACATGAGAATTATTGATGGGCAGCGCTAAAATGATGAGGACTTAATTATTATTCCTTTAACGATAAATTTGAGGACTTCGTACTCCTAAGCACAAGAAAAGATACTTTTTTAGGCTTCAAGCTCTTATCTTTCCTTTGTTTGGTAGGAGCCAGTCTCAGCTGGTCCCACCAGTTAATATAATTATATTACTTGCAGCAGTTCACGTAGAAAAATTAAACAACAATCGCACGAACATTGATTAATTTTTGTTGTTGAAATTTAAACGTCTTCAATCTGTGATAGCATCACATAAAACAAAAGGAAACAGTAAGAAGACACACTTCTCAGTCTCTTCTTCTTTTTGAAATCTGAAGCCTGTTTGCTTCAATAAATTGTATACAGGAAAGAAATACACAGAGCATCTTAAAGATTCACAAGAAGTCCATTCAGGTTCATTAATTCTTCGACTAATGGACATCCAATCACTTAAATTTCACACCTTTCCAAAAGACAATCAACTTCTCTTTCTTGGCAAGCACACATAAATCTACCATAGAAAAACAATTGGAATAATCCAAGTTGGAGTAGTTTAAAGGCTTACTGATTCAGGGTACTGGATAGTCCGATAGCAACGTCCACTTTTTGCTTCCCAGAATCTAATTGTGTGATCATAGCTTGCAGTTGCTAAGATTACCGAAGGTTGGGTCATCTTATCTTATTATACAGCCAACCCTCTGTTGACAACAAACTCGCTAAAAGTTGAAAATTGAAAATTATATATTCATAAGGAAACCTGCATAACTGAAAAGTAATGAACTTTGAAGAAATTAATGCGTGAAAGCAAAAGGGATACTAGGAAATGAGATTAGAAATCATGGGTTGTTAATGATTTTACCTGAGAAAAGCTGGAGAAAATTATTCGATCATTGGTTGACTTCAATGCAGTAACTCTACATGTAGGGTTTTAAAGGGGTTTTGCCGTGCCAAATAACAAAAGAGAGATGGGTTCAACTGTGAGTATCTATAGGTGTTCGTGAGAGGAAGATAGAACTCCGGAAGAAATAAAATCGATCTCATAGGGTCATGGTTTCGATCAAGAAACAGTAGGGAGTAGGGACTTACCTTTGTTGATGCAGTTGAGCTTGGTTTTTGCGAATTGTAGTAATTTAATCTTTGGCTAATTCTGTGTAGATCCCTAAGTAATGCAGAACTATTTAATTGGACTTGCTGAGGTTTAGGGAACTACATAAACCATAAAATGGGTCCATTTGTTCATCACCATAGTAATACATGAGATGATTCTATTGTTTCTTTTAAGCCATGTAAGTTCTTGTATTACTCCTTTTGCATGATAACTATTCATAAACTTGCCTACGGGAGACAGGGATCTTTTGTATGCATCTAAATTGTAATCTACTTGATAATGATGATTGATGTGAAAACAAGCAAAAACTTAAACTTTTTAATAAATCATGATATTTAGTGAGTTATAATACACATTTTTTTAAAAAATAAATAAATTGGGAAGACACAAAAATTGATGTACTAAAAAATTTTCCACCGATCTTATGCACCATGTTAACTGTAAACATATAATTTAGTTAATACTATGAAAAATAAAAGGTTAGAATTTTTGAAAAAAATCATAAATTTTCATAAGTTATAACACACTTTTTTTTGGTTAAAAACGCTAAGACTTAAAAATTAGCCATTTGGGATTCTTTTGGCCCTTTTTTTTGCACCCATCTTAATTTCGAACATGTACCATAGCGAATGGTGTAAAAAAAAAGGAAAAATTATCATTCTTCTACAATTGCTATTTTTGTGAATTATAACACATGTTTTTTTATAGAAACGTTACTCAAAAACTTGTTGACTGGCCGAGGGGCCTTTCGTGTCCATTTTTGCGCTCAATCCAATAGGAACTATTCAGTATTATAAGGAATAGTGTGAAATTGTTTTCGAGTTTTTGAAAAAAAAAATCGTCATTTTTGGTCAACACAACGAACATTTTTTATTTGGCCAAAAAATAGGAAGACACAAAAGCTGGCTGGTGGAGACTCATTTTATGTGGTTTCTTTAACCTATCCAAATTGACAACATGCAATTTAGTGTATACGGTGGGAAAAAAATTAGACTTATCGAAAAATTATCATTTTTCGTCTCAGTATTAATTGGAAACATTCAATTTATTGAGTTATACCATGCGTTTTTTTGCCAAAACTCGATCGACTTCTTATTGTGTCATTTTTTGCATCAAGCTGAATTGAAACGTGCAATGAATGATAATTTCGTGAACAATAGCATGCACTTTCCAGGGAGGGGGGAGGGAGGGGGCTGGTGGTGTTAGGGGGTATGCTTAAGATAGAAAACTACATTTAAAACCACGAATCATTTTTATTTAACTACTATATACATACAATTTCTCTCCAAGTACATATATATATATAGAGCTAGTGACTAAAAATGATAATATTGTTGAAAAATCTTAATATTCAATGAACATGTCCAGCCTTAGAACAGATGAATGAAGTTTAATTTGGCTTAAAAAGCTCCAGTAAGGCGTAAACCATTAAACGACATATCATTTCTCTCAAAGTACATATATATATATATATAGCTAGTGACTAAGAATGATAATATTGTTGAAAAATCTTAATATTCAATGAACATGTCCGGCATTAGAACAGATGAATAATGAAGTTTAATTTGGCTTAAAAAGCTCTAGTAAGGCGTAAACCATTAAACGACACATAATTTTTCTCCAAGTATATATATATAGCTAGTGAGTAAAAATGATTAGCTGACAAATCTCAATATTCAATGAACATGTTCAGTATTAGAACAGATGAATGAAGTTTAATTTGCCTTAAAAAGTTATAGTAACGCGTAAACAATTAAAGATGAGAATCATCAAATAATCCAATACAGTGTCAAATTGTCAATCACAGCGTTACAATTTATCTTACAACCTCACTAAACTACTATATATCCCAAGAGTAAATGCACCAATTTAATGCTCAGATGATAAGGTTGACGGGAAAAAAACACTCAAAAAGGGACTGGTTTTGCTATCTTGATCGGTATTCCCAGCAGTAATTCGTTTTCCTTTACGCGTAAAAGAAAATGGGTTTTACTAAAATTGCTCAATGAAAAGTTTTTAGCTCTCGTGAATCTTGTTTTATGATAAGAAATCTACAGCGTTAATTTGGGGAAGGTACACACACGGTGGCCACGCAGAAATCTTGTTGAAGCCTGCACATTCATTCATATATGCATGGTCTATAAATATAAGCTTCTTGCCAGATTTCAACTCGGCCTTTTTTTTTTGGTGTTTTTGTAGGTGAAAAATGTCTAGCATTATTGTTGATGATGAGTTTGTATCAAAGGAAACCAAAACTAATACTAATACCAACACTGAAACAAGCAACCAAGAAATTAATAATCCCCCTCATCAGCAACTTAGAGGAAAGAAACTCCCGTCGCAAAATTTCAGAAGAAATGATTCCTTGGACATTGAATCTCACAAGCTTCATCTAAATCATCATCATGACTCCAAGGTCTGCCATCCCTTTTTATTTTAGTTATATCATGCATATATCCCAGGTTTAAATCCTGATTATCTTGAAGGGAGAATAAATAAAGAAACCAAGCATTTATACCCTTTTTTTTGCCATGATCTACTAGAACACTGTTTATGTCTATAACATGATTAAAAGACCATTGAAATTAAAAATGATCGTTAACTTTGTTTTGTTTTGTAACTTTGTTGGCTGTGTGATTCTATTGCTAATATTTATTTTTAACTGTTATATTTGGTCCATTAATATTGAAGAATGGAGGGTGGGCAGTAATCTTGCATCTAGCATTCCAAAGCATTGGTGTGGTGTATGGAGACATTGGAACGTCGCCTTTGTATGTTTTCTCCAGCACTTTTCCAAGTGGGATTAATCATACTGATGATATACTTGCTGTTCTTTCTTTGATTATATACACAATCACATTGATACCTCTCATCAAATACGTCTTCATTGTTCTTCGTGCAACCGATCATGGCGAAGGTAAAACTTAATTTTAAACCAAATATATTATATGTAGACAAACTGTTGCATGCACTTAATTTCTGTTCATAAACAGAAAAAACAACGTTAGTCCTACGTTGGTAGGAACAATTATTCAGTTCTAATGTTGTGCTAATATATCTTTTGTAGGGGGAACATTTGCTATGTATTCTTTGATATGTCGTCATTCCAAGGTGGGTTTAATCCCAAGTCAAGAACCTGCAGATGAAGATGTTTCCACTTTTCAGCTGGAAAATCATCGGGTGACAAGAGCAAGCAGATTCAAATCCAAACTAGAAAACAGTAACTTTGCCAAGTTTTTCCTATTGTTAACGGCAATGCTTGGGACATCCATGGTGATTGGGGATGGTATCCTCACTCCTTCCATTTCAGGTATTTTATTCTTTTCAAGAAGAGTAGACCTGCACAAATTATGATTATCCCTCAAATCCAGCCAATCTAAACTAGAATTTCACTTGCCTACATTGAAATTGAAGCATGCTTTTACTAGAAAACAGCAAATGCATTCAAGTCTACAAGATATGAAACTGTTCATTTTTAACTATACAGACAACAATCTTTTCTAACATTTCAAGTCTTACTGCAGTTTTATCTGCAGTTGGAGGGATCAAAGAAGCAACCTCTGCCATGACCCAAGGTTAATTAATTGTTTATACAATTATTGTTTGCTCGTATTACTGTTATTATTGTTGTTGTTGTTACGACCTTTACGAAGTGGAGTGCTGTTTCTTGCAGGTAGGATTGTATGGATATCAACTTCTATTCTAGTCTGCCTATTCGCGTTTCAAAGATTGGGCACGGACAAAGTGGGCTATACTTTTGCTCCCATAATCTTTATTTGGTTCGGTTTCATTGCTGGCGTTGGTGTCTACAATTTTATCAAGTATGATCCTCTGGTTCTCAAAGCACTAAATCCCATATACATCATTGATTACTTTAGAAGAAACAAGAAAGGTGCTTGGATTTCCCTAGGCGGAGTTGTTCTTGCTATAACAGGTCATCTTACAATTTCTCTACCTTCAAATTAAGTCTATTAATAGTAAGCAAAGCTCTGCATGTTATATAAATTGCAAAAATGCAGGAACTGAAGCATTATTTGCTGATGTTGGGCACTTTAGTGTTCGGTCCATACAAATAAGTACCTGTGCTGTGACTTACCCTGCACTCGTATTAGCATACATAGGACAGGCCTCGTATCTTCGCAAGAACAGCCTAGATGTTTCTGATACCTTCTTCAAATCCATTCCAGGTGAGCAAAGGCCACAATTACACAATATCTAGATTAATAACTTGATTTTGAGCCATCTTGATTAGTAGCATTAGTCATTGATACCCTATTCATTATTAATATATTAGCTTAGCTATTGATATCATTACAAAAATTAGGTGTAGGGGTTGAGGGCAAAATTAAAAATCTATATGATTGTTAGTCAGGCGCAGTGACGTTTGAAATTTGCAATGCAGGTCCTATGTACTGGCCAATGTTTGTAGTGGCTGTCTTGGCTGCAATAATAGCTAGCCAAGCGATGATCTCAGGGACATTTTCCATAATTCAACAATCACTTTCGCTAGGATGCTTTCCTCGGGTTAAAATTATTCATACATCGGCTAAGTATGAAGGTCAAGTTTACATACCTGAAATCAATTACCTTTTGATGCTAGCTTGTGTTGCTGTCACTCTTGGTTTTAAGACCACTGTGAAAATTGGCAATGCATATGGTAAGAATTCCCTTTTTACCTCCTTTTTGTTGCAACATACATCTTAGTAAACTATGTATTTAACTAACAGATTAGTACTATTGATCGAATGCAGGGATAGCTGTGGTTTTTGTAATGACCCTGACATCATCATTTCTAGTGCTCATCATGATTATGATTTGGAAAACCAACATCCTTTTGGTTATGTTGTATGTTCTTGTCATTGGATCTGTGGAGCTTCTCTACCTGAGCTCGGTTCTCTACAAGTTTGATCAAGGAGGCTACTTACCCTTAGCTTTTGCTTTGTTCCTAATGTCAATTATGTTCATTTGGAACTATGTTTATAGAAAGAAGTACAACTTCGAGTTAGATCACAAGATCTCCCCTGAGAAGCTAAAAGAGATCGTGATTAGTACAAACTCTTACCGTTTGCCTGGACTTGCAGTCTTCTACTCAGAGCTTGTTCATGGCATGCCGCCAATCTTTAAGCATTATGTAGAAAATGTACCAGCAATCCACTCAGTCCTAGTTTTCGTATCCATCAAATCACTGCCTATCAGCAAAGTTCCAGTTGAAGAACGATTCCTTTTTCGACGAGTAAGGCCTAATGATCTCTATGTGTTTCGCTGTGTTGTGAGGTACGGATATACAGATGATCGAAATGAGGAAGAGCCCTTTGAAACATTGCTGGTAAAAAGATTGGGCGAGTTCATTCGGGAGGACTACTTCAAGTTTTCTGTCATGGCAGGTGATAATAAAGAATCCCACAAGAATGATGAAGTATTGGATGATGATGATGATTCAGGCATTGGTCAAAATATTGATCAACAACTGGAGACAATGGAAAGAGACATTGAATTGGTGGAGAAGGCTAGCCGTGGTGGAGTTGTTCATTTCATAGGGGAACAAGAAGTAGTTGCAAGAAACGGATCCAGCATAGGAAAGAAGATTTTGATTGATTATGCATTCAACTTCTTGAAGAGGAACTTGAGGCAAAGCAATGAAGTGTTTAACATTCCTCAGAAAAGCATGCTGAAAGTGGGAATGACATACGAGCTATAGAATATGCAAAGCCATTACTAAAAAGCTCTTAAATTGATGTCATCCTTGCTAATTCTAGTTATGGATACAAAAATAAATCTTAAGCTTCTTCTCTATTATCCCAGAATGGCTGAATGATCATTATATCATATTGAGCTAAATTAATATCAATAATCAACACACTCAATTAAGCTTTTTTTGAAGAGAAATTCTCATTTCAAATCCTAATCTATTAGGAATGTATCCTATACTATTACAATCTCCCTAATCTATGCCGCAACCTGGGACTATTCTTGATCCGGAACCTCCTGGGACTATTCTTGATCCGAAACCTCTTGCTGAGGGCTCAATTAAGCTCCATATACTGGAAGAATGCAGGATTCAAATTGGCTTCTGATTGATGGTACAATGAATAATAAGATGAGCTAACAACATCTTGCAAGTTTATTACCTTGAAAGAGTTTGTAACATCATCCAACACGAACACAAATCTAAACATGAACATGAATCAATGTGGCAACTGTCTGCAAGTGGGACAATACCATTTTCCTCTGAATCTCGTCTCCGGTGTCAATCCAACACAAGAATAATGAAACCACTCACCACCTTGGCAATTGTCATTGTCACAAGCAATCATATCCCCAAATGAAACCTGATTGCAGACACAATATGTAGGTTCATTTGGATCAATGGGTTGATCAATATCAATTGGAGGTGCAAATTCCTTCTTAAGGCTCCCAGGAGGCGGCATCAATTCAAAGTCTCGATCACGCTCGCGGTCCCAATCCCTATCCCTGTCCCTGTATTCAATCTTCTTAGATTGAGGCGTTCCGTAAAATTTTCGCTTTTCGATTTTAGGGATCAAAGGCATGGGTGGAAGTAAAATCGGCTCATCCGGTGCTAATTTTCCTTCTTGCTTGAGATCTTCAGCAAAATTGTTAAGATCTTCATCGAGACGCTTAATGTGGCTGTCAATAAGAAGATGAGCTTGACGTGCCAATAAAACTTTCTCAGTGCAAAGGCTTAATGCGTTTTCTTGACTGATCTCAATCTCCTTGCTCATCTTCTCGAAATTCTCATCATTATTATTATTATCATCGAAATAATTCTTATGCGAAGCTAATCCTAAACACAGCTTTGTTTGATGACTTGCCTGATTGATCATGGCTTGGGAACGCTCGTCGAGTTCTCGAATTGTGTTGAGAAGCCTCTGAAGCTCAGCTGGTAAAGTATTTGCATACTCTAAATAATCATCCACGAACACTCCAGTTCTTGCAATCGCCATTAGGGTTAGGGTTAGGGTTCGCTTCTTCTTCTGTGATTGTTCGTTTGTTCTTCTCGAGGAGGAAAGATCAGCACACGACGTCGTTTTTTGATCTTTTTTTTTTTCAGCTATAGATTTCAAAAATGGAAGAGAGAGGAAGAGAGAAGCGGCCAAACGTTTGTAACGCTGAAGATAATAAGTATACGGTTTTGGGCTTGACACTTCAGAAAGACGGGTAGCTGCATATTTCTGGGCTTTCTGGGCTGAACTTAGAAAAATGTAATCCTTAGAATTGTTTATTTGGGGGATTTTGTATATGTGTTGGAAAATCAGAGTACCAAACTTTACATTTTTCCAAATCTTATCTTGAAAACATAAATAATTTTGAATAATGTTAGAGAAAAAAAGCGTAAGAGAGAATTAGAGCATGTCCAAAAATAAATTAATTAGGTAAATTAAAGTAGGCCTACCAAAATTGGAGACCAGATCATATGTCCAATATTATCTAATCTTATTGTGTTTAATGTTCAAAACCACATAGTTTTATTAAAACTAGGGATTAAAAGCATAAATATCACTAAAATCACTAACCATGATGAGTTAACCCTACAACTTAGTTTTAATCTAAGACCGGATAATATAGGATAATCTTGGGTTATAACACAAGATTATAACACACGTATTTTAGCAAAAAAAAAAAAAAGGCAAAATCTAAAGACGCATTGATTTAGACTTTTTTTTGTACCCACCATGATTGTGAATATGCATTCTAGTGAATACTGTAAAAAAAAAGTAAAAATTAAAATTTTCACAAAACCTTCATTTATATAACACACGTATTTTACTCAAAAAATAGCAAAATCTAAAAACGCGATGATTTTGACTTTTTTTGTATTATTTTTTGTACTCACCATAATTCTTAACATGCATTATATTAAATATTGTCAAAAAAAAAACACTAAACCTTCATTTTTCATGGGTTAAAAATAGTAAAATCCAAAACACGTTGATTTTGACTCTTTTGCACTATTTTTGCACCCACCTCGATTCTGAACATGCATTCTATTGAAAATTGTCAAAGAAAGTGAAAATTAAATTTTTTGCCAAACCTACGTTTTTCATAGGTTATAACACACATATTTTAGTCATAATGGAAAATTCTAAAAACGCGATGATTTTTTCTTTTTTTGTTGCGTTTTTTGCACCTATCATGATTGTGAACATGCATTCTAGTGAATATTGTCAAAAAAACTGAAAATTAAAATTTTCACAAAATCTCCATTTTTCATAGGCTATAACACACGTATTTTACCCAAAAAATGGCAAAATCCAAAAAAACGCTGATTTTGACTTTTTTGTATCGTTTTTTCCACCAACCATGATTCTTAACATGCAATCTATTGAATAATGTCAAAAAAGTGAAGAAAATTAAAATTTTCACCAAATCTCCATTTTTTCATAGGTTATATACACACTTATTTTAGCCAAAATAGCAAAATTCAAAACGTGTTGATTTTGACTTTTTTGTGCTAATTTTTGCACCCACCTCGATTGTGAACATGCATTCTATTGAAAATTGCCAAAGAAAGTAAAAATTAAAATTTTCGCAAAACCTCCGTTTTTCATGAGTTAGCACATGTATTTTAGTCAAAAATAGAAAAATTCAAAAACGCGTTGGTTTTGATTTTTTTGTATCATTTTTTGCATCCATCCCGGTTTTGAATATGCATTCTATTGAATAATGTTAAAAAAGTAAAAATTAAAATTTTCAACAAATCTCTATTTTTCACGGGTTATAATACACTTATTTTAACCAAAAAAGGTAAAATCCAAAGGCGCGTTGATTTAGACTTTTTTTTCACTGTTTTTTGCACCCACTATGATTGTGAATATGCATTCTAGTGAATATTGTCAAAAAAAGTGAAAATTCAAATTTTTACAAAACCTCCATTTTTGATAGGCTATAATACAGGTATTTTACCAAAAAAAGGCAAAATTAAAAAAAGCTCTTATTATGACTTTTTTGTATCATTTTTTACACCCACCCTGATTCTTAACATGCATTCTATTGAATATTGTCAAAAAAGTATAAATTAAAATTTTTACAAAACTTTCACTTTTCATAGGCATTTTACCAAAAAAATGGAAAAATTCAAAAAAGCGCTGATTCTGACTTTTTTGTATGGTTTTTTGCCACCCTGATTCTTAATATGCATTCTTTTGAATATTGTCAAAAAAAGTAAAAATTAAAATTTTCACCAAACCTCCATTTTTCATGAGTTATAACACAAGTATTTTAGCAAAAATAGCAAAATTCAAAACGTGTTGATTTTGACTTTTTTGTACTATTTTTTGCACCCACATCGATTGTAACATGCATTCTAATAAAAATTGCCAAAGAAAGTGAAAATTAAAATTTTCGTCAAACCTCCATTTTTAATGGATTATAACACACGTATTTTAGCAAAAAATGGTAAAATTTAAAAACGCGTTAATTTTGAATTTTTTTGTATATTTTTATACACCACCCCGATTTTGAACATGCATTCTATTGAATATTGTCAAAAAGGTGAAAATTAAAATTTTCACCAAACCTCTATTTTTCATGGGTTATAACACATGTATTTTAACAAAAAAAAGGCAAAATCCAAAGAAGCGTTGATTTAGAATTTTTTTTGCACAGTTTTTGGCACCCACCATGATTGTGAACATGCATTCTAATGAATATTGTAAAAATAGAAAAAATTAAAATTTTCACAAAACCTCCATTTTCATAGGCTTATATAACACACTTATTTTACCCAAAAAATGGCAAAATTAAAAAACGCGTTCATTTTGCCCTTTTTTATCCTTTTTTGCATCCACCTTGATTCTTAACATGCATTCTATTGAAAATTGTCAAAAAAGTGAAAATTAACTTTCATTTTTTATGGGTTATAACACACGTATTTTAGCCAAAAAATAGCAAAATCCAAAACAAGTTGATTTTGATTTTTTTATACTATCTTTTGCACCCACGTCAATTCTGGACATGCATTCTATTGAAAATTGCCAAAGAAAGTAAAAATTAAATTTTCGCCAAACATCCGTTTTTCATTGGATATAACACACGTATTTTAACCAAAAATGGCAAATTCCAAAAACTCGATGATTTTTCCTTTTTTTTTGTACTTTTTTTGCACCCACCATAATTGTGAACATGAATTTTAGTAAATATTGTCAAAAAAATTGAAAATTAAAATTTTCACAAAACCTCAATTATTCTTAGGTTATGACACACATATTTTACCCAAAAAAATGACAAAATAAAAAAAAACGCTAATTTTGACTTTTTTTGTATCGTTTTTTGCAGCCACTCTGTTTCTGAACATGCATTCTATTGAATATTGTTAAGAAAAGTAAAAATTAAAAATTTCACCAAACCTCCATTTCTCATGGGTTATAATATATGTATTTTAGCAAAAAATAACAAAATCCAAAACGCATTGATTTTGACTTTTTTGTACTATTTCTTACACCTACCTCAATTCTGAACATGCATTCTATTGAAAATTGTCAAAGAAAGTGAAAATTAAAATTTTTGCCAAACCTCACGTATTTTAGCCAAAAATGACAAATTTAAAAAACGCGATGATTTTTCCTTTTTTTTTGTACCGTTTTTTACACCCACGATGATTGTGAACATGCATTCTAATGAATATTGTCAAAAAAAACTGAAAATTAAAATTTTTCACAAAACCTCAATTTTTCATAGGCTATAACACACGTATTTTACCCAAAAAAAAGGCAAACCCCAAAAAAGCGATAATTTTGACTTTTTTGTATCTTTTTTGTACCCACCCTGATTCTGAACATGCATTCTATTGAATATTGTCAAAAAAGTGAAAATTAAAATTTTCACCAAATCTCCATTTTAATGGGTTGTAGCACATGTATTTTAGCAAAAAATTGCAAAATTCAAAACGTTTTGATTTTGACTTTTTTGTACTATTTTTTGCACCCACATCGATTCTAAATATGCATTCTATTGAAAATTTTCAAATAAAGTGAAAATTAAAATTTTTACCAAACCTCCATTTTTCATGGGTAACACACGTATTTTAGCAAAAAATGACAAATTAAAAAAACGCAATGATTTTTCCTTTTTTTTGTACCGTTTTTTGCAGCCACCATTATTGTGAATATGCATTCTAGTGAATATTGTCAAAAAAAAGTGAAAATTAAAATGTTTACCAAACCTCTATTATTCATTGGCTATAACATACGTATTTTAGCAAAAAAATGACAAAATCAAAAAATGCATTAATTTTAATTTTTTTTTGTACCGTTTTTTGTACCCATCTAATTTTGAGCATGAATTCTAATGAACGGCGTCAAAAAATGAAATTTTGATTTTTCATCAAATTTTCATTTTTCATAAGTTTACACGTATTTTAACTAAAAATGACAAAATTCAAAAAGGTATTGATTTTGACTTTTTTAGTACCTTTTTTTCACTTATCACAATTCTGAACATGTATTCGAGTTAATATTGTCAAAAAAGTTTAAATTAAAATTGTTTCAAAACCTTCAGTTTTGTCATAGGTTATAAGTCTACGGGACAACATGATTGTTGTTGCACAAGAGAAAAACAATCAACAAAATAATCAAAAGAAATTTTTTTATTTTACTCCCATGCACTGATCACTTTCTGCCACTACTACTTCTTTATTCATATTTTAATATTTTTATATATGTACTTTTTATTTATATTAATTATTTATTTCATTACTTATCCCTTTTTTTATCTAAATGTTTTCAATACTATGATTTCTTTTTTTAGTAGTAAAAATAGTTTTTAATTCTGTCTGCACGCACACACACATACATATATTCATGATGTGAACCATACAAGGAAGAAAAAATATTTCTTCTTAGGTTTGGTAGTGAAGAATGACTTTTTAAAATAGCATGCATGAAATGGAAATTCACTATTATGTATGCAATAGCCTAGAAGATTAATTACAATTTGGCCTCAATTTGTAAATTTTCCAAAAGTTAATTAAGAGGGAATCAAATTGAAGATATTGAGAACTTTTTCCTTTTTTATTTTTTATGTCCACAGTAGGATTCTTGTCAACATGAGTCAACAACAACCCCTCCATGACTTCTTGATGGTTTCAAAATGAAAAATAAAAAATGTTAATGACAAAGGTCAATGTTGATGTTGAACAATTTTTTTTTTCTTTTTGGAATTCTCATCAATTAAGGTGAGCCATATTGTCATATAAAGAATAAAATTCAAGAACCATCAAAAGAAGCCATTTTGACTTCAAAACCAATGAAACAAATGTTTATTTGGGAAAGAGTTGCTGACAATTTCCAGCAGTATCATTTTGTAGGGCAGAAAAGAAGTAAGTCATATATATATTTGCCACTATTTCTTCTCAATTAGAAAAGGGTTATTTATTTCCTCAAATATATCACATTACTCTTGATTGAGAATAGAAAAATGTATAGTAATTTTTAGCAGGATTGAGTGGCAAGAAATAATTCTGTTTTATTTTTTATTTTTATTTTTGGAAAAATAACATGAAAATGAAATGCTTGGACTTTATCAAAGAAAATAAAGTATGAGATTCTTGTTTATAAATATTTTTTTTCCAAGAAGAAAAGAGTCCTTAATTAGTATATTTTGGATTCACATCTTTTAATTTGCATGTACAAAAGAAATTTCAAGCATTGAGGAAGAAAGGTTTAATAGGAAAAAGTAAAAAACAAATTATGGTTTAAAGAAGTCTCAATTTCACACTTGGGGAAGAGAAAAGTTAAAAAAAAAAAGTATTGCTGTTAAAAAAATAAAAATGATTAAATACTTCTCAATATGAATATATATTTCACCATTTTCCTTTTCAAAAAGTTTGAGAACTATTCAGTCTTGAGACTTCTCCTCATCACCATCATATTTGTCCATCTTCTACTCACTCTTTCTCTCTCTCTCAAAAGGCAAGTCAAATAGCCTACAAACCTCTCCCTTCCCCACCATTGTCACCATGACTGATCCTTACTCAAACTTCTACAATCAATGGTTCAAACTCAACCCTCTTCACCATTTTATCTCTTCCTCAAACTCCTCAAATAATCAGCCTTTTTTTATTCAAAACTTTTATTCTTCAAACAATTGCACTCAGAATAGGATCAATAGCAACTGTTTTCAGTACTCTCAGAGTTGCAGCCCACCTCATTCACCTCCTCTAAAAGAAGCCCTTCCCCTTCTAAGTTTAAGTCCTACAAGACATGATCATGAAGCACAAGTACAAGAGTCATCTTTTTGCCATAGTACTACTAATATTGATGACATGATAGATATGAAAATCAGCACAAGTACTCATGCTAAATCCAAAGAAGATCAAGAAATCCAAACCCTTTTGTCTGCTGCTGCTGAAGCTGATGATAATAATGAAGATGAAGATGAAAATGTTACTGTAGCACTTCATATAGGACTGCCAAACCCTAGTGCTGCTGATCTGGCCTCTGTACTACTCTCTTCTTCAGCTGAAACCATTGATAAAGATGATCAAGATGCAGATCATGTCTCAGCTGCAGGATACTCCATCATGAACAGACTCAACAAAGGCCAGTATTGGATCCCTACTCCTTCTCAGATTCTTATTGGTCCTACTCAGTTTTCATGTCCAGTTTGCTGCAAAACTTTCAACAGATACAACAACATGCAAGTAAGTTATAGTTTCATAGATTATATAGCCAACATCAAACAAATTTTTTACTATAAAAATGCATGATTTTTTTTTTTGTGGATTTCTTCTCACAAGCCGCTCCTCTTCCTTGCAAGCTCTCTCCTAGTTAATCTTTAATGTAGGATCCTAATTTTTCATCCTTTTGTAAAGCCTGAACTTTAAGAAAAGTGATTAGATATAGATTTGGGAGTTAATAATTACAGTTTTCTATTTCCAAATTTTTTATTTGATTATCTGATCATTCTTTATGGAGGCTTTCTTCCAATTTGAATATACTATATAAAATTCAACCTGATCATCCAACTGGGCTAATCTGCTAAGGGCGTCAGTGAGGCTCATTTATGTGATTGAACAACACAGACAATGTTCCTTGTGCTTTAGACATCTTCCAAACCTGTTGTTGTCTACACATCTGCAACTGTCTCCAACTGAAAATTTTGCAGTCTTCATCAGGGTTTTTCCACCAAGGAACAGCAACTCACCTCTTCAAGTTCAACCTTTAATAATCTTCTGTCCAAAGGGCCATGACAAAGCAAAGGTTGAAGACAAGGAAACCCCATTCTTAAGAAATTAATTACCTTGCTCTTTCTCTTCTTTTCTTGATGTACTGGAAACAATGGATTCTATGAGACAAAGCTAGCTATCACATCAGCTTTCTTTTTTCAAGAATAGCCATTTCGTTTGAAACAACTCCAAGAAATGTTAAATCTCTGAGAAGCCACCAGTGAACAATCAATCAAAGTTGTCACGCAAATGCAAACTACAACTGGACATTTGAATATGAAATCCAGTACTAATTTTCCCATAAATTCCGGGATTTTTGGAGAAAGATGCTTCACATGTCATGATTAGTGATGTTATTGCTCTTCCTTTAAGCATGATATCACCAGTTTAATTTAATGCATACAAAAATCTCACAATTTTACCTTTCCTTTTAAATCTATTGATTTCCTTGCTTTGCTGCTTCTGCTTCTGCTTCTTTCGCGCTTGTTCCTTCCTTGTCTCTGTGTGTGTGTGTGTGTGTTTTTTAGTGTCTTTCTTTGCAGAATTACAGATTTGCTCTTCCGCCTAGCAATGTCTAATTGATTTAAGCTTTTTGAAATGTCGGTGATGCAGATGCACATGTGGGGGCATGGATCTCAGTATAGAAAAGGGCCTGAATCTCTAAGGGGGACTCAACCAACAGGAATGCTGAGGCTTCCTTGCTATTGTTGTGCACCAGGTTGTAGAAACAATATTGATCATCCAAGAGCAAAGCCACTAAAAGATTTCAGAACCCTTCAAACACATTATAAAAGGAAACATGGGATCAAGCCTTTTATGTGTAGGAAATGTGGCAAAGCATTTGCTGTGAGAGGCGATTGGAGGACTCATGAGAAGAACTGTGGAAAGCTTTGGTATTGTATTTGCGGATCCGACTTTAAGCACAAGAGGTCCCTTAAAGATCATATTAAAGCTTTTGGAAATGGCCATGGAGCTTATGGTGTCAATAGCTTTGAAGAAGATGATGATCCTGCTTCTGAAATTGAACAAGATGATGATCAATCCATGCATTCATGATATCTTAAGTCATATAACTCCAATGGTGAAGAACACTAACAAATGCAGATCATGTAGGACTTAACATATCAATGGCTTCTGAAGTTTAAGTATTCAATTCTCAAAGCTTTTGTTTCTTCTATCTTGAACAAAAATAATCGATCGTAATCGTCTCCAAGTTATAATTTCTAGCAATTAAGGTAGGATTGGCCATATGTTTCGGTAAGATTGTGGCCTCCATGTAAAGCCCTTTGTTCTCAGTTAATGCTTCATTGATGTTTTCCTTCAATTGTCTGATAGGAGTATAAATTTCCATCATAATGCTACCATAGACTGACTCATTCACCACTGAATTTCTTGTTAAATGCAAAACCAATTTTGACAATGCCTAGCTAGTAATCTCTATGAAGGAAATAGTTAGCAAAAACAAAACTATATGGGCATTGAACATGGGAAACACAGCTCCATAAAGTACGGAAAAAGTGGAGCCAAAAGCTTCTTGCATTTTAATGGAGTAGGCAAGAAGTGATAACTTTTATGCTAAGCCGTAGTTCTCCCAGCAATATTCATACAAATAGCATTGGGAATTAGCTTTGATTGGTAACGTCAAAAAGTCTGTTGGACGATGTTATCCTAAAATGATCATCATCCAGACATGGAGAATGTTTTCTGAAGTACAAAAAGGCATATATTAAGCTCTTCCAAATCTTTGCATCCGGAAAATTCGTTTCTGAGTTTGTTCATAATTAATATTGCAATCTTGCATATGAATATATGCATGTAGATAATTGAATTTTATGAATATACAACTGATGAATCTTCACATTTGGGAAGAATGAAGAAAAATAAGTGTTTAAAGAAGTTAGCCTACCGTTGACTCTTTTTGGTACAAATTTAATTTAATTTTCTTCTAAAACCATAAGCATGCAATTTCTAGGAATAATTCAGATTTACTTTCATTTTCTTTAAGCTAAATGGTATCTAGCTAAGAAACAGCAAATTTGTCCCATGCATTTTCTTTTGCATAGTATTTGAGGCATATTCTCCATGTACTACATAAAAAATTATAGAATGAATGCTTTTCTATCTTTTGTGGCAAACTGCGTCCATATACGAAAGGAAAAAAAATTGTCTTTTAGTTAAGCAAACAATGCTATAAAAGTTTGAAATTAATGTACATGAATTGATCCTATTCGGGAGCTGGTTGAGCATCATATATATCCCTATGAGGTGATAGTTAAGAAGTTTAATATAGATGATAGTACAATATATATATATAGCTACAAACAAATGTATATAGTTATATATGCATGCTATTTGCTATATGAATTGAATATTAATCCATGTGGAGATCATCAGAACTCTGTCCATGCATGATCATTCATCATAAATTCTTTTTAAAATCAATAAGAGCTTAACTAGGCAGGCAAGTAGGATCGCATAGATAGATAGTATAAAGGTTGCATCCTTAGGCAAAAGGTGAGTGAATAACATGAGCATACTTTGCACCAAAATGTAATTTAGGTGAGCTTTTCATCTGCTAAAAAAATCAGCTTTTGGGGTGGATATGATGCCCCTTTTGCTTTGGTTAGTGGATTGTATATGTGATTGTTCATCGGTCGAACATATACCATTTGAGACCAAACTATTGCTTGGAAAATTCAAAGCAAATCATTTGCAAGAGAGAGAGAGAGAGAGGCAGATTGTCTATATATATATTAGAATAAAGTGATGGAGTACAAATAATGTAGGCCTTGTAGTACAAATTAACATTACATATATGCAGAAGGAAAACAATACAGAAAGACTTTTGCAAGTATCCACTTGTGCCAGATGCATACATTTTTACAATGATTAGTTCATGATGCACAAATTTAATACTAAAGCAAAAGATTAATGTTGAAATAACCCTTGATTCAATGCCTAACACTTCTCTTATTGTGATTGAATTAGGACCAAAGGTTCATATATACTTCTCTTAATTCCTTAAGCATGTCTAAAATGTTCGGTTAATATCACATCCAACGTAATCTTCATGCAGCTAGCCTTCCCAAGTCCCAGAAAAGAAAAAAGGTAGGTCATGGCATTAAATGCATCTTGCTGGCTGGTATGGAGGAGAGGGAAAATGGAGGAATGGCCGGAAGGAAAAGAAAGGCTGAGAGAAAGGGACAAACTGCAACACAATGTGGAGCCTAACTGCGCCTAGAGGGGGAGGCTAGTTTGGCAGGTTGGTTTGGTTGAGCAGATTGGAAACATGCATATACTATTATCCCCAACAGTTGAGTACAGGGATAGTAAAATCAATCTGATAAAAAACTGTAGATTGATGCGACATTTCAATAATTAATTTGACTGAAATCCCTTTCTCTCACTCATGCATAAAGAGTTTGATGTCTGAACAACAACGCCCCTCTGCACTGCAGTTTCTGTTTACTGTTTAGAGTTTAGTGGCTATGAACACGTCTTGACAACAATAATGGCAGTGGGGAATACTATGAAACTAACGAACAAAATATTATATAATCTTACACTTACACAACCATGTTTGTCTGCATAAACATAAATTTCTCTTCTCTGCATGGTTCATCATGAACAGAAGTTGACACAACTCAAAAAGACCTAAACCTCTACCCCACTTACCAATTTTTTTTTCTTCAAATTTCTAGCTTAGCATGGCTGTTTCTCCTCAATTTTCTGAAATGATTCTTGGTGCAGATGTTACCAAACTTTCCAACACTCGGTTCTATGATTGACATAAGCGTCTAAATTTGTGTGTGGCAAATTTATTGCATCTCTATCAATAGTTATTCCAGAATCCAGACAGTTGTTGATCCAGACGAAATTCATATCTTCCATTCTGATTACTTTAGTAACCAGAAGAGATTCTACATTTTGTTTGACTGAATTAAAACACGAACTCTGACATCTAAGTAGATGGCAGGGAAGTTCGAAGAAGAATATTATTTCACTAATTAAACTACATATCTACTCATGATGAAAAGCAATATATAGCTAAAACTAGTAAATGCCATAACCCTTTTCCAGTTTTCCTCTCTGGCTCCCAAATCTGTGATGTACACGTTCAACTACGTGAAATATTGATGAAATTTTGGACTGTACAGTGAACATTTAAAGATGAGCAAATGTAGTGCATAGTCATATTAGGTAAGTCTCCCTTGCCAAATTAATAGAACGCGGATTCAATTTCAACCTTCACAACCTTTTCTTTTGGCAGTGCATTGGTGATTGTTATATATAGGACAACATATACGTATTATATTATGATTAAATTTGATTGTAATTAGGATGGATAATAGGACGTACGTACATATGAAAAAAAAAAGTTCTGGAATTTAAATTAAGTGGCCCTTCTGTTTTAAATTTCCAGATTGCTTAAAATCCCAAGAAACTTTCTTCATCTTTGTATCTTCCCAAGAGATTTTGGCTTCATATATGTCATTAGATTAATGTTGAAGCAGTGCATATTGGACATCTATTACTATTGAAGTGGAGTTTTCAAGATGAACAAAGTCATCCCAACAAGCAATAAAGAATATGGATATATGTTTATCCATCCCCTTCTCCCTTTGTATTCATATTCCAGTACAAGGGGAGACAGCTTTGTTCCCTTGGCTCGAATCACTATCTTTAATCTTTCCATATTTTTATTTCAAGCCACTCGTTTCCCATCTTTCAAGAATCAAGATAATATATGTACCAAAATATGTCATCTCAATGCATACCACACGCACAGCTTTTAGTCCTACAATGTTCGTTTGTTTTCGGTAAACATTTATTCCATTTCACAATTACAGCTTTATATATAGAGTTTTGGAATGAGCATGTACAATAGCACATAAGTAATGTTATAAAGTTTCAATTAAACTTTCAATATACAGATATCTTTGTCAATGCATGTTGGCTAAATGTTCCTATTATCTTCCTCTTCTTTTTACTTTTCGCCTTTTCTTGATTAGAGCAATTGAGATGAGGTTCAAACAAATCATTTTATTTTCTTCATATGTTCATGTTTAAGTACCGTGGCAATCCCATGAATATGAAGTGCGTTTGTACAAAGATCCTAAGTTAATTTTCTTGGATATTTTCATGATTAAAACGGCCAATTAATTATAGTATTCCTCCAACAAAATCCATGGTTTATTTTCAAAGATAAACAATAAACTCTTATTGATTAAATAGTAGCAAGCCATGTCTATGGACTGAGTAGGGTATAATTGACATGAGACAACTTTGTTAGCCTGGCCCTTGAAGAAAAAGATAAAGAGAAAAGGCAAAAAAATGATTTTGACCCCATGATCATGATATCGATCGCCTTTGAAAAGAAGAAAATATTTGTTGAATATTTAAAAGAAATACAAAGAAGCAACAAAAATTCTTCTTTTGGACTGACTATACCTAGTGATTTCCTTTTCCAGTGATCATTATCCATGTTGTAATATTGCCTCTTCAATGAAAGTTAATTTTGTCACTTTGATTTTGAAGATTCTCCAAATTGTTGGTATTGGAGTGGGTATCTTTGTCGTGTGGGAATAATATGTATGAATGGATGCAATCTTCATAATGAAGAAAGCAAGCATTTTATTTGTATGTGACAGAGAGAGCACAATATCTAGGCATTTCTCTATGCAATAATATTGGATATTACAATAAAAAGTGAAGTTTTATGTTTATGCATATCGAATCAGTTAAGTTTATCTCCAATGTTGTAAGGAAGAACATTCATTCATATGTAATCAACCAATTAATATATGCAACCGTAGGATCTTATCGTACTATATCTATAACATGGCAAAATGGAAAGCAAAGCAACGTATAAAGGCATAAGAGAATTCTCAGTGTTACACAAATGTTCATGCTGCCATGCACAAAGGTATTTTGATAGGGTTTCTTTGGTTTGAGTCTCAACTTGCTACATTAAACTTGTTCATGATTCCAGAATAAAGCTTAGTATACACAAAGACAAAAGTAGAACTGTTCTAACAAAATCATCCCGGGCCCCTTTGATTTTTAATTTTTAATTTTTAAGGTTTGATGATATATATATACCATTTCGCATTATTTAAGCAAACAAGAAAAGAAAAACACTGTTATACTTAATTTCAGTGATCAAATCTATAACCCGAATATATGAAACAATGAAGGGTTTAGAATTTTGGTAAATTGTGTTCACTGATAGCTTGTCATAAGATATGAAATATTATTTGTGGACCAGAGCAAAATATCTGGTTTACTTTCCAAGATTATATGGGTACTCTCAATGATCTTTTCATATAGTTTATGTTAAAACAAGATTAAGAACAAAAATTTAAAGGGCAACTTTTTCCTCCAAATAGAGCACTTTCACCATTTTCCTAGCAAGAAAAAACCCTTTCTTTGGAATGACTACGTTAATCAAAGTAGGAAAAAAAGTAAAGTAAATTAAAAAGATATGAGTGCTCTAATAAAAGTAAAGTGTAATGAATGAATTAGTCTTTACGTATTAGGGAAATTCAATACACGACACTCGATTCAACGTAATGGGATAAATGTTTTATCGTTGTTGTATTATTACAGTTAAAAACATAACAAATAAGCTGCTAAATTGGATCAACTGGATGAAATTGATCAAAATAAATTCAAGAGTTAAATACCAACAAAAAGTAACAAGAGCAAATTAAGCTTACATTATTATATTCAATCTACTATATAAATATGTCATATGTTTTTTTTTTTTTTGTCTTTTAATTGTAGTAATTAAAATCCTTGCTTTTCTTTGCTCTTAAGGTAACTTGCATACATTTCACAATGAAATAAATTATTGATCATCAGCTTTAAAATATTTAAATTATTATTGTCTGCCTGCCTTTTTCATTTTTCAGAGTTTAACAAACTGTGCCAAGTCCACCATACAAATATACATACATACATACCTGGCTTTTAAAATAGTCTATATATGCAACCGTACTATTGAAGTCTCTAGACAAAGAGCATAAAGACCATTTGCAGGAGCTGACATACTCAGGTCCTACATCAGCTTATGATCATGCCTACCAATCTTTATTTGGAGCTTCTGCTTTCTATTCATATTACATGCAATGAATTTTCTTATTAATCAGGATATAGTTCTTAAAGGATTCTTTTCACAAATTGTAATTGATTCTACTTATTCAATCTTAACTTTCAAGAAAATGAGTTTAAATCGAGTAGTATGCTGAAATACGATCCATGTAGCGACTGACTCTATTTAATTAGATAAACGCTTTAATTGTTGTTGATTCTCTTTACATCTTGTTTGATGAATTGAAATGTTTCAACCCATTGATAGGGATATTATTGTGCTTCCAAATCTGGCAAGACATAGCATACAATGCAGCAATTTTTGTTGTGCATGGCTGCCTCAAATTTGTGTTGTACGTGACATTCATTCATTTGTTCCTCAGATTTTCTTGACAAGCAGTAGAATGAACATGGACATGTTTCTTCTAGGAAATTGCAACTGCCAAACTTCATATGTTCAATCAGAATCACTCTACAAACTTATGAAAAAACTAGAAATCTTGGAGAACCAAATTTGATATGTTGAATATTGTAAATGACAATCTAAACGATAAAGCAATATTTCTTCTGCAAAACTGCAAAAAGCTGCATTAACCTTCTTGTCCCCATACCGATCAATTGAAGGATGTCAATCTAGTACTCCACATCATTGTTTAGCTATGTCCAAAACTACACTGTTTAACAATGTCATCTTTTCAGAATAGTTCTTGAAAACTTCACTTGATAAAAAGTCGATCTTCTTCAGTTCTTGCCCATTAAGCTTCAATACTATGAACATTGTTTTATAATCTTTTACTTTTTCAATGTCTTTAACATGGTCGAACTCAAATATTACTGCATGCATACATAAAATCACACCCTAAATATGATCAAGATGTGCAACAAGAACAGCACAATTAATCCAACTTGTATCCTACTGTATATATATATATATATTTTGTTTACCTGTACATGGGGAATTAAAGCAGTGAATTATCATGTCACTTTTGCTTTTAAGGTAAGGTGTCTTTAATCTGTCTCTGAGTGTAGACCCTTTTTCCAAAAATCATTTCACAAACTTTGCTTTTACAAATGAGCTCAATATATACACTACTTTTTCTTTGTAAAGGTAAGAAGAATAGATCAATAGACAACCAACAAAAATCTCTCTTGCGCGCTTAATTAGCCATGCATGCATGTCTCAGACATGGCATGTTGGAACTCAACAGTCACAAACTGAGGTCTGAAGAACAGTTTAAACTGGCACTGACAATGGAAATCGCCAAGAAAATAACCCAGAATATGTGACCCTACAATCACATTCAATCTGGGCAATGAAACGCACTCTGAGGCCCCTTAATTTGCTAGATATTTTTCTGATTGTCAACATCATTCCCAGCTGGAAATATGCTTCTGCATGTCACATGGATTGCAGTCATAAACATTAGCCAATTAAAGAGAAAGAGAGTACTGCCCATATAAACGAAAAATGCATGTACACCAAATGAGATTAGCTCAAATGGTATCACAACTGGTTTTGAACCATGACAACCATGGTTCAAATCCCACTTGGAGCAATCTCCACCTATTTATGGGGTATTTATGAGATGCTCTAAGTTTCCTCGGGGCACATACGCAATGGAGAACGATTATGGTGTATTTATGAGATGCTCTAAGTCTCCTCGGGGCACATACGCAATGGAGAACGGTGGCTGTGCTTAAGAGTGAGGACGTGTGGGGTCGAAATTCCTCGGAGGAGCATCGTCAACACTTCGGATGGGGAGGTGTGTGCTTAGGAGTGAGGACGTGTGGGGTCGGAATTCCTCGGAGGAGCATCGTCAACACTTCGGATGGGGAGGTGTATGACTTGGTGACCAATGACTGAAGACTGGCCCTGGTACCCAGCTTGAGCTGCTACACTAAGATTAGTACCCATTGCGTGCACATCCCGCGGTTTACATTCTCAGCTGGCTAGGGGACGGTTGGTTTGAGGCCCAAGATTTAGTCTGACTCAACAACATTGAAGTGGTGGGAAGACACGGATTCCTAGTGTTAGGAACATGAGATATAAAAAAAAAATGCATGGACAGATGGGACTTTCTATTGCAAAAGTATGGGTTTCTTTTCAAGCTGTACAAATTCCTCTTAATTTTCTTCTACTTCACTTTTGTGCTGATATTTCATTTTGGCAAAATGTCTTCTAAAAATATTTTATATATTATGCAGTTTCACTGCCACTAAACTCACTTTCTATGGAATTCTTAAACTTTAAATTTGGGATACCAAAGTTCTTGCTTTATAATAATTGCTTAGTGTTATTAATCAGAAAATCATTTTTTTTTTTTAATTTCAAATCGATAACTTCATTAATAAAAGAAGAAACGGCATACAATTTAGCCGATTGACTGTCTGAAAATACTCAATGACTATAATCGAAAAATCAGTTCGACAATTCAAAATGCAACTATTGGTCATCAAACATAAACACATTAGTTGACAGAGTTGTCCAACACATCCCTTTTTTCTCTCCCCAACTTTATTCACTTAGTCCAAGTGTGTGTTTATGTGCATTTACTCCTTTTTGCCAGAGTCGATTTTTCTGCACATAATCACATGTTAAGATCACTCATTTTGCATTAATATTTCCTTTGGAAGTTGCTGGTGACCGTTTTTATTCTTAAATTATGAACCCAAGAGGAAATCTTCCCAATCAAACTCGACAAAGGGTCCAGAAAGAGCATATGGAAGTGCAATCAATTAATAAAAAGACTAAGCCAACCCAATGACAGATGATTAGCAGCCCATTGAATAAAGGCTTGTGCAATCTCATATTGTCACGCCCATATTTTATCATGCTGCTTAAAAAGCCTCAAATGCGACAAAATACTATCCAAACATATATACTGATGCAGTTGGTTTCTATATTCCATTTTTAATCGCATTTTGCTCATGGAAGTCTAAATCTAAAGCTATAGTATAATCCAAAGCTTGAGCACACGATTTTGACAAAAAAATAGCAATTTCCAAAACTTGTTAATTTTGGATTTTTTTCGTGCTATTTTTTGTACACACCTCAATTGTGAACGTGCATTCTAATAATAGTGTGAAAAAAGTGCAATTTAGAATTTTCACCAAACATCCATTTTTCATGGATTATAACACATGTATTTTCGCAAAAAATAGCAATTTTCAAAATGTGTTGAGTTTGAATTTTTTTTTCGTGCTATTTTTTACACCCACCTGAATTGTGAACGTGTATTCTAATGAATGGTATGAAAAAAGTGAAATTTAGAATTATCACTAAACATTCGTTTTTCATGAGTTATTATAATACACGTATTTTGGACAAAAATAGCAATTTAAAAATTTTGTTGATTTTTGCTTTTTTTTATTGTTGTTTTTTGCACCCACCTCAATTATAAATGTGCATTCTAATGAATGGTATGAAAAAAGTGAAAATTAGAATTATCACTAAACGTCTATTTTTTATGGGTTATCGCACACGTATTTTGGACAAAAAAAGTAATTTCAAAAATTTGTTGATTTTGGCTTTTTTGGTGTTGTTTTGTTTTTGCATCTACCTCAATTGTGAATGTGCATTCTAGTGAATGGTATGGAAAATCTGAAATTTAAAGTTATCACCATACATCTATTTTTCATGGGTAGCACACGTATTTTGGCCAAAAATAGCAATTTCAAAATTGTGTTGATTTTATCTTTTTTTTTGTGCTTTTTTTGCACCAATCTCAATTATTAACGAGCATTCTAGTGAATTGTGTGGAAAAAAGTGAATTTTAGAATTATCACCAAACTTCCCATTTTCATGGGTTACATCACACGTATTTTGGCAAAAAAACTAAATTTCAAAAAATATGTTTATGTTGGATTTTTTTTGTGCTTTTTTTTGCACCTACCTAATTTATGAACTTACATTCTAGTGAAAGGTGTGAAAAAAAGTGAAATTTAGAATTATCGTCAAACATCTATTTTTCATGGATTATAGCACATATATTTTGGCAAAAAGTGACAATTTCTAAAATGTGTTAATTTTGGCTTTTTCGTGTTGTTTTTTAAATCCACATCAATTGTGAACATGCATTCTAGTAAATGGTGACAAAAAAGTGAAATTAAGAATTATCACCAAACATCTATGGGTTATATAGCACACATATTTTGATAAAAAAATATTAATTTAAAAAATGTGTTGATTTTGACTTTTTTTCATGCTATTTTTTAAACCCATCTTAATTGTGAATGTGCATTCTAGTGAATGGTGTGAAAAAAAAAAGTAAAATTTAGAATTATCACCAAACATCTATTTTTCGTGGGTTATAACACACATATTTTGGTCAAAAATGAAAATTTAAAAAATGTGTTGATTTTGGATTTTGATTTTTTTTCGTGCTATTTTTTGCACCCATCTTATTTGTGAACGTGCATTCTAGCGAAAGGCGTGAAAAAAAGTAAAATTTAGAATTATCTCCAAACATCCCTTTTTCATGAGTTATATAATTTCACACGTATTTTGGCAAAAAATGGCAATTTTCAAAATGTATTGATTTTGGCTTTTTTTTCCTTATTATTTTTTGCACCCACCTCAATTGTGAACGTGCATTCTAGTAAATGATGTCAAAAAAGTGAAATTTAGAATAATCACAAAATTTTCATTTTTCATGGGTTATAGCACAAGTATTTTGGCCAAAACTGGCAATTTCCAAAATGCGTTGATTCCAGCTTTTTTCGTGTTATATTTTGCACCCACCTTAATTGTAAACATGCATTCTAGAAAATGGTGTCAAAAAAGTGAAATTTAGAATTATCAGCAAACATCCATTTTTCATGGGTTATAGCATACGTATTTTGGCAAAAAATATCAATTTTCAAAATGTGTTGATTTTAACTTTTTTTGCGCTACTTTTTGTATCCATCTCAATTGTCAACGTGCATTCTAGTGAATGGTGTGAAAAAAGTGAAATTTAGAATTATCACTAAACTTCTATTTTTTCATGGGTTATAGCACACGTATTTGGGCCAAAAATTGAAAATTCTAAAATATGTGATTTTGGATTTTTTTTTCTTACTGTTTTTTGCACCCATCTCATTTGTGAATGTGCATTTTAGTGACAGGTGTGACAAAAAGTGAAATTTAGAATTATCGCCAAACATCCATTTTTCATGGGTTATAACACATGTATTTTGGCAAAAAATGTCAATTTCCAAAATGTGTTGATTTCACTTTTTTCGTGTAGTTTTTAATCCCACCTCAATTGTGAACGTGCATTCTAGTAAATGGTGTAAAAAAAGTGAAATTTAGAATTATCACCAAACATCCATTTTTCATGGGATATAGCACATGCATTTTGACCAAAAATATCAATTTTAAATTTGTGTTGATTTAAATAACACAATTCCAATATTGGTGGGTTTAAAAAATGACATGAAAATATTCTACAACAGTCAGTTTTTGAAACTTGTCGTTTTTTACCAAAACTCGTGACTCGTCAGTTATATCCTACGATAAGATAGTGATTTTTCAAAAAATTAGCTTTTCCATTGTTTACACTATGTTATATAGATAAAACATTACAAATATAGGTGGGTATATAAATTGCATGAAAATACTCCACAATATCCAGTTTTTCTACTTTTACATTTTTACTAAAACTCGTGAGTTATAGCCCACGAAAAATAGTGATTCTTCAAAAAATTTACTTTTCTATTTTTTACACTCTGTTCTCTAGATAATACATTAAAAATATATGTGGGTGTTTCATAGTCTACAACAGTAAGTTTTTGAAACTTGTTATTTTTTTACCAAATCTCGTGAGTTATAGCCCACGAAAAATAGTGATTTTTAAAAATTATTACGTTTCAATTTTTTTCACTCCATTCACTAGATAAAACATTTCCAATATAGGTGGGTTGATTGTGCATTCTATTGCGGTGTCTAAAAATGTGAAATTTAAAATTATCTCCAAACATCCATTTTTCATGGGTTATAGCACACGTATTTTGTCCAAGAATAGCAATTTAAAAAATGTGTTGATTTTGACTTTTTTCATACTTTTTTTGCACCCACCTTAATTGTGAACTTGCATTCTAGTGAATAGTGTGAAAAAAGTGAAATTAAGAATTATCACAAAGCATCTATTTTTCATGGGTACTCACATATTTTGCTCAAAATAAGCAATTTTCAAAATGTGTTGATTTTGAATTTTTTTCGTACTGTTTTTTTGCACCCATCTCAATTGTGAACGTGTATTCTAGTGAATGATGTGGAAAAAAAAGTAAAATTTAAAATTATCAACAAACATCCATTTTTCATGGGTTATAACACACGTATTTTGGTAAAAAATAGTAATTTCCAAAATGTGTTGATTTTGGATTTTTTTTCGTGTTGTTTTTTGCCCCCACCTCAATTGTGAACGTGCATTCTCGTGAATGGTGTGAAAAAAGTGAAATTTAGAATTATTACCAAACATCCATTTTTCATGAGTTTTAACACACGTATTTTGGCAAAAAATAGTATTTTTTAAAATGAGTTGATTTTGGCTTTTTTTTGTGCTGTTTTTTGCACCCACCTCAATTGTGAACATGTATTCTAGTGAATGGTGTGAAAAAAAATGAAATTTAAAATTTTCACCAAACATGCATTTTTCATGGGTTATAACTCACATATTTTGGCAAAAAAGAGAAAATTTCCAAAATGAATTGATTTTGGCTTTTTTCGTGTTGTTTTTTTGCTCCCACCTCAATTATGAACATACATTCTAATGAATGAATGGTGTGAAAAAAGTGAAATTTAGAATTATCACCAAACATCCATTTTCATGGGTTATAACACACGTATTTTGACAAAAAATAGCAATTTCCTGAATGTATTGATTTATGTTATTTCCATGCTAGTTTTTGCACATATCTCAATTGTGAACTTGCATTCTAATGATCCGTGTAAAAAAATAAAATTTAAAATTATCACAAAACCTCCATTTTTCATAAGTTATAACATATGCATTTTGGCAAAAAAAAAAATGACAATTTACTTTAATTGTGAGCGGGTATTCTAGTGAAAAGTGAAAAAAAAGGAGAGAAATTTACCATTATCAATACTACCACTAATGCTATAATGAGTAAAAGTCTTAAGAGTTAAAATGGACTAAATTATTTCTTTTTTAATTTTAAACCAACTTTGATATTAGGTACCTGTATTTCTATTACTAACCACACAAACATCTACAAGTGTATTTGGTCCAGTTGGAACAACACTGGAGACTTTGAGTGAATCTTTCTCCTTCCTTCTTTAGATACTCGAACACGCAACAGCCTCAGCTGCCGCAGAGTACAAACGTACAAAGATTCAACCGGGCCCAACCAGATTCCCAACATAACTGTTCCCATCAGTTTTGCCTAGCTGAGTCTATGGTTCTTCCTCTTGTTGGTTAACATTTCTATTTTCATTCCAGAAAAATGGAGGCTTTCTGCTCAAATTTTGATCTTAACCCATCAAGTACTTCTTTAATATCTAAATCATTTCAAAAACCCACTTCGAAATTGATCTTTCCAAGTCGGTTTTCTTGCTTAAGTTTTGATAAAAATCCAAACTTTGGATTTAAAGCACCTCATAATCTTTGTTCAAGAAAGTCCAATCTAAAATACTACAAGAATGGAGGAATTACTCAATCACTAAAAGACAATTTATTTAGATGGGTTGGTAGTGGAGTTCTTGGTCTTGCTGCTGCAGTTTCTATATGCTATGATTCTCCAGCTTTAGCTGAGTCTTTGACTGTTGCATTCCCTGTTTCTCACTTCCGTGAGGTAAATGAAGTCAACGAAAGTTTCAATTCTTGAACTTATTTCTATGTATCTGTTTTGCTTTGAAGTAAATGAATAACTGAATATACAAGAGTTGTTTTGTAGATAAATAAAGTTCAGAGAACTCTTGTGGAAGCTTGGGGTTTGATCAGGGAAACCTTTGTAGATCCTACTTTCAATCATCAAGGTATGAAATTTCAGTTCTTTAAAATATAGATGTTTTTGTCCAGTTGCTGTATCTAAGATTATTTAGTAGTATTTTTGAGCTTAGATTTGCATTCAATTGGCACTGTCAACAATTATTTAATTTGAGGAGAACTACTTGAATTGTTAATTGATTTCCTCTCGACTGATTGGGTGAGCATCAAAAAGTATGTATATAATTTGACTTTGGAAGAAAATTCTCCCTATTTTTATCTTTGTTGGGATTTGTTGATTACCTCCATTCTCTTAAGCGAGTAGCTTTACCCCCATTCTGTTAATCGAGAATGCTCACTAAATTGGCAAAGGGTCTATTTGCAGACTGGGATATGAAACTGCAGCAAACAATGGTGGAGATATTTCCACTTAGGTCGGAGGATGCAGCTTATAACAAGATCAAGGGAATGCTCTCTTCTCTTGGAGATCCCTTTACACGGATTATTAGTCCCAAGGTACTATCTTTGTGAAGTTACATCACTTGCTACAGTTCTGAATGTTATCAGTGCCAATCGTTGACATGATAAAAGTTGATAATCTCCCGGATATGTTAATCACCAAAAGGTAATTGCGATGTTTTTGTCCGCTCTAGTTTCCCTGCTTAACATGCTACAATTCAAAGCCACTGGGACAGCCATTCTTAGTCGTGTTAATCCTGACTATATTCCTAACTTTCGCTCCTCCCTGGGCATTTTTTTTACTACAATCAAAGGGGAAAAAAAATACTTGGAAATATTGATGATTTAACGTTCTGTGTTGTTCTGTCCTGATGCATATCAAGTTTTAAATTGATTGCACATAAAGCTAATAGTAAATGGTTGTTGAATGCAGGAATACCAAAGTTTTAGGATAGGAACTGATGGAAATTTGCAAGGGGTTGGTCTTTTCATTAATGCTGAACCAAAAACTGGGCACCTGGTTGGTCAAATTTTCTTTTGAGCTTGTGGTCTTCAGTTTTAGTCTTGGTGTCAGAACATGTGCATGTATCTGAGTGTATGCCTTAATGCCTATGGGCTGTTGAATTGGCTTACTGCAAATCAATTAGCTTGTGCTGAATCAGTCAGTTTATGAGTTTGTTGCCACTGCTTCCTGTTAGAACTTTATACATGCATCTAGTCCAAGTTTTTGGCTGGTCTAGGAACTTAAGTACATGAATTCTTACTCGAAATGTCTTGACGAATATTTACTACTCTAAAGGTAAATTTTTCACCTTTCTGTCTAAATGAAAATCAGTTTAAAGAGAAAAAGCAACCAAACTGAAGCATGTAGAAAGCCATGAAACATAAGAAAATGTATTGATGAGTTAAATAGCTGTCTGTCATGGTCAGTCATTTCTCTTGAATCCAGAGTCTCACTCATTTGCTCTTGGTTTTCTAGGATTTATTTATGGATCTCCATGCATTGATTTTGTCTTTATTTAACTTCAGGTTGTTTCGTCATGTGTGGAGAATGGTCCTGCTGCACGTGCTGGTATACGTGAAGGGGATGAGTTGGTTGAAATTAATGGTACATAATGATGAAACTCTTTATAATGAATTAGTAGAGCTAAGTTGGAGTTCAATAGCAAGCACTGTGCATGTATTTGTTCAAATGGAAATACGTTCCTAGCAAGTATTGCACAATACTATGGTGTATTATGGTTGAGTGTATGTTAAATGCGAATTTGCTTTCATTGGTCTAATGCATAGGATTCTATCAGAATGTCATTCTTCCTAATTATTGCTGTGTGCTGTTTGAGGAAATCAGGGGAAGGGCTAGATGGAATTGGAAGCGAGGCAGCTGCACAAAAGCTCAGGGGTCGTGCAGGCACAATTGTTACTGTAAAAATTCACCCTGTAAGTATATTTTCTTGCTATTCATGTGTCACATGGCAATGCCAACCATTCATTGTAAAGCGGCAAAGTCCAACATTAAGTAAATCATGCATATCAACTTTGACTAATGATAACATTTATGCGTTCTTGAAATGTCGAATTAAGCAACATGTGTCTAACCTTGGCTTGTAGGCTGTTGCCAATAACCATGACCTGGCCGTAGAAATTGTAATTTGTGTCTGCAACCAACTGCCATCCCTTTATAAAAGGTTCTTAAGGAGCATATTGAACCGTCTTCTGCCTCTTTTGATATTTGGCATAGTGGATCTAAGTCCGAGAATTTGCGTGATCTTTTTACAATTAAAACTTCTAACAATTTTCTGGTTTTAATTCATTTTTCAGGGCACTGATTCAGAAAGTTCTAATATCAGAGAGGTATAAATTAGTCTTTCTAGGCTATGTTTCTAGGTCAACGAATTATCTCAAAGGATATACTACATTGTTTAGCAGTAAAGTTGTCCTGGTAGATCTTATAACTACAATACTGTTTGATAAAAATAAACTCATCATGGAACATTCACAATTTCATGAAGGTAAATCTACCTCGTGAAGTTATTCAGCTGTCACCGGTATCTGGTGCAATCATCTCTCATAGAACACCTAATGGGCACATGTCGAAAACAGGATATGTGAAGTTGTCAGCTTTCTCTCAGGTAGCCAATGAAACTGATTACATCAAGTGGACAATTTATTGCACATCATGTTTAATCACCAAACTTTGTGACATGACAGACAGCAGCACTGGATATGGAGAATACAATCTTTGAGATGGAAAATCAGGGTGTACAGTCATACATCTTAGATCTTCGGAATAATCCTGTGAGTCATTGCTTTCTCTCTCTTTTTTAATTGCATAAAATTTCATCTTAATAATTCATCGCCTTATAATCTTGCAGGGTGGTTTGGTCAAGGCAGGACTTGATGTTGCTCAAATATGGCTAGATGGAGATGAGACTCTTGTAAACACTGTTGATAGGGATGGTAATATGTTGCCAATCAACATAGTCAATGGGCATGCCCTTACACATGATCCACTTGTCATCCTTGTACGTATTTGAACTAACAATGTATTATATTGTAGATATGCAGGTTGTTGATTGATGTCCTTTTGCTTGATGGCTGAAAAATAACTCCTAATGTCACTCTTGGGATTGTCTTTGTTAACAGGTGAATGAAGGGAGTGCTAGTGCTAGTGAAATTCTTGCTGGAGCTCTTCATGATAATGGCCGAGCAATTCTTGTTGGACACACAACTTTTGGGAAGGGAAAAATTCAGGTTTGCTGAATATCTAGCTATGCATATACAATACTGAATGCTTTGCTCATCACATCATGTAAATGCATTATGCTTCTCTGTCATTCCAACTTGTAAACTAAATCATAGGCACATTTATGAATTTGGAAGTTGGAACTATCTTTCACTTCCTCAGAATTTTGTGTTTCTTTGTATGAATTCCTAAAAATGCCGAACCATCTTTACTGCAGAGTGTGACAGAACTGAACGATGGATCAGCTTTATTTATAACGGTGGCAAAGTATTTGTCCCCAGCACTTCATGACATTGATCAGGTTGGAATTACGCCAGATGTTCAATGCTCAACTGATATGCTTAATTCACTGATAGATTCCTCAAAGGACAAGAGCATGAACACTCCCCTTGAAGCTGATTCTTGCATTATGATAGCAGAACACGAGTTAGATGTTCAAGAGTCCAAAGCTACTGCTTCTTAAAAGACGAATTTCGAGTCTTCCTCTCCATCAAAAAGAACATTAGAAAATATTGGAAGTATATAAAATGGTAGGAATCATTCATGTCATATTATCTACTTGTATATATATTGGTGTAGATGTCACATTTATTCTCATGGTATACTGTGGTATACCAAGTTGTAATTCAATTGAAAACATAAAAGAGAAATAAATAGTTACTTTTAGCCTTTCACAATATTTTAAATTTGAGTTATGCATGAAGAAAAATGGAGACAATGTCAGTTCAGTTGGCTTCTGTGAAGCGAGTTCGTATATGATTAAGTTGGCTTCTGTGAAGCGAGTTCGTATATGAAACGAGAGTTATTTATAATATCATCACACAATAAAAGCAGCAGAAAATTTGATTCACGATTTCAGTGACTATTAATTGTCCGTTTCATATATGAACTACGTGTTATATATAAACCGATTTCAATTCAATAAGAATCTCTCACTTTGTCAATGGTTTCAGTGGTTCAACATAGCATACAAGAGGCAGATCCTTTGTACATGTCCAGGAGCAGCATAAGGCTTTCTTGTGCTGCCACAAGACTAATTAACTTACTTATGTAATTTCATCACTACCAAGAGCACCCTGAACTTTTTTCCCACATGCAACATTGTGCCATGAATCATTACAAAGAAACACAGTTCTTATAATGTACATGCCATAAGTGTTACTTGAAAATTGAAATGCAAACAAACCATCAATTTTTTTTTGTTTCTTGGAGAGAAATAAACTCTCAAATGGGCATAAAATTTTTTTCTAAATTGAGCTCTCCATCCATCCAGGATCATGTGGTTAGTTCCCACAATTGGGAACAAGAGGGGGGCTGAGACAGGCCTTGAATGGACATGTGTGCAATGGCCAACTGGGATCATGCATGTGTGCTGCAATTATGCATTCAGTTCTGGAGCTATGCCAAAACGTGGGCGGCGCCGTAAACTATTTTGGAGCTTCCCAAGCTTAGAATGGTTAGCTACCCATTCTGAACATCATGTGGCTTGATTTCCATACTATAAAAAAGAGTTAAAAACTAAAACATAAACAAAAAAAACATATTTCATAATTTTAATTATTTATTTTTGGGAATAGGTTGACAGATTTTCTTCTCTCTTTTTTTTTTTTTTGGGTCATAATGTAATAATTTGTATGTTGAAAACAGTCAATTAAAATTAGAAGTACATAAGTTTTTAAAATTTGTAATTTTCTTCTGGAAATCAAAAGCTATATATAATCCAAGAAAACTGATTTCTTTTTAAAAAATTTTAATTTTATATTTATTATCATAATCTATCAATTTATATATTTTGTACAAATTATAACATATTCTGAGGAGAAAACAAAAACAGTAAAAAAACACATCGTCTAATATATATGGTCGAATAAAAGTAAGAGTAGAAGTAAAGCAAAAGATGCAACAAGTAGGCATTGTAAATGGACAAATAGCCAAACCGGGAGAGCTTTAAGGATTTCATTTCAAGAATATAATTCTCTTTTTTTTTTTTAGCTATCTTGTCTTTTGAGTTTTGAGAGATTTTCACCAGCATCTTTGCTTAATTAGTTTCATTCACATTGTTTAGATAGATTCAATTTACCTTTAATTTTGAGAATAAAATAATTGGAGATTGACAATAACAACTAAATATTTATCGATGTTTGGTAATTTGAATCGCATTTCACAACCACATTGAATATAAAAGAAGAAAATAATTGAACATAAGAAAAAAATAACTTAACCAATAATTAATCTTTTTAAGTCCCAAGAACTCATTTTCACTAAGTTTGTTATTTTATTTTTCTCCTATGGATTCCAGAATTTAGTTAAATCTTAAATTAAATACCTCATGTCCTCGTTAATGAGATGAAAATGATAGAATAGAAAAAAAAAAAAAAAAAAAGTCTCAATGAATTAAATGGAAAATTTTATTATCTCAATATCGGGAAAATTAATGTACAAAGAAGTACACTGATGAAAAAAGAATCATTTCAAGAACAATCAAGAAGGAAACTCCAACAAGTCAAATGAATCACATCGTACGTACGTAGTATAATAATTATAATTTTAGCAAACAGAGATGATGATGACGATGAGGAACACAAAAGTTCTCTCTCTCGATCTCACGTAATAATAATAATCTCTCAATGCCTGAACATGGCAAAGAAACAAAAGATGAGAGAGCTGGCGATCAAAGAGGTGGACACCGGCAATGAGAACCCGGCTCCGGCATCTGGGGAAGGTGCTGGGGCAAGTCCCAAGTCTTGAGCAGAGGCAGTAGTACTGACGGCCAAAATGACCACAGCCAAAACCATAGCAGCAATCATAACGTTAATGCTTACTTGAGCCATTGCCAAAAATGAAAACAAACAAACAAACCAACAAAGACTAGTATATATTTACTAGTTTAAATTAGGATCTTTCTTTCTTGAAGAAATGTGTGTAGGATAGAGTACTGTGTGAATTGCACTCAATCCTTTCGTTTTGGTAATTAAATTTTGAATGAAGAGATGGGAATGGTTGGAATCATTTTTATAGGGAGATTTTGAGGGTTCAAAAGAAATGATTGATAAGCGGTAAGAGTGACAAATGGTAGGACAGACATGGTGGGGTTCTTTCGTTCGTTCGTTCACCAAACAAGAAGCTTTTAGTTTGAAAGTTTGAACATGTCTAAACAAAAGAAAGAAAGGAAAAAAGCTAGCTGGCGTAACGGCTGGATTGATGGTGATGAATTTTCAATTTTTGTCCAAGGAACCATTTCGAATCATACTGTTTTTAACGTTGAGAGACGTTGTAATATTCTATGATTGATCATTATTGAGAATCATGGGTTTGATTTGATTTCATCATTGTTTTTTTTGGGGTACAAGACAAACACAAAAGTGATTTTACATTCCATGTATATGTAAGAATTTGGTCTTAATTTGTATGATGCATTTGGAAGGGAAATGGGGGATATTCATATTAGTGATCGAGTTCATACTATAAATGCATAGATTTTGTTTGTTTGCACAAGTTTAATTCACATACAAGAACTATAGCTGGGCAGTCAGCATCAATTTGGCACAGTTTATAATCTTTTGTTAAAACTAAATCAAAGAGTGGGAAGCCTTGCTTTAATATGCCAAGAATTAAACAAAGTATATATGGCAAGAAAACTAACAAGAAAGAATTGATGAATACGACTAAAAACAGTTCAACAAGAACCTTCTTTAATTAATCATCGACCATCATTCTCTGAAAGGGATAAGGGGGAAAGTGCACCCCTCAAAGAGAGAGGCATGAAAAAATGTGCCATTTTCAACTACCCTCAGGCAATGAGACTAAATTATCTGTTCAATATTATTATGTCATATTTTGTCCAATGTTTAGAACGATATAATTTGATTAAATTAAGAACTAAAATCATAAATATCACTAAAATTACTTTATAATTATTAGATCAAGAAATGAGTAAACTGTAGGACGAAGTTTTAATTTTGGACATAATAAAACATGATAATTTTAGAGAGATTTTTTCACATTGTTTGTTGTAAAGATTGGCCGAGTAATAAAGATTAAACAAATCGAAACGCAACACACCAATGTTTTTGTTTTATCTATCAATCAAGCTTAAATGTTTGAGCGTGTATAGATGGCCTTTTTCTCAACCAAATCTGAATGCTAAAGCCCTTGTGAGAGTCTTCAACGCTCAAGGAAAGTTTGATGCAAGTTATAAATTTCTTTACTTGTGAAACATATCACAATAGCCCCACTGAGCACTGGCTTTGGAATACATGTGGGGCTTGGATTTTTCAATTTTGACTGCAAGAACTTGGAAAAAGACATAGATACGTACACTTCTCCTTTAACAATCGAATATCCAATTTAATTTAAGCAAATATTAATTTACTTGGCTTCTAGCCAGAGAACATTAGGCTTGAGATCGACATAATTACTTGACCTTTCACTAAAGAAAATCCTATCAATATGCCCCTACTAAAGTAAGGTTAAACCAAGATCCTCTTCTAATCCCAATTCCCACAAAAGCACACACAACTACCACCTTGGGTAGATTTGAACACAAGCAAATATACATTCTTGTAGAAAACAGGTGAAATTGTTTGATATACATATGGTCTCTTGTGAAACACGTTTATATATGCAACAGCGAGTAAACAACAATTTTAATGTATGGTAAAAATGACAATAAATTAGAATCACAATTTTAACGATTAATTATTCATTTTATATATGATTCATATCTTATATATTAACCGATTGAGTTTTTGCATTTGACAGAATTATTTTCTTAGTAGCTAGGCTACCTTAAGTGAAAATCAAATTCTTGCAAGAGCATCTAATTTTATAGTGCCTTTAACAATTGCCAATTGTCGTAATAATGGAAAAACATGAAGATTGAGGGATCATATATCGAGGATGGTTTTTTCCTTTTCTTTGGTAAAATGGTCTCAGATTGTAACTTTGGCTTTTTAATTAGGCAGTGAAATCCTCTTAGCAGATTCCATGCAAGTGAAATGAAGGTCATGGACTCATGCATGGTGGCTTATATTTACAAAAAAAAAACTGGGCAGGTTGAATAATTTGGTAGAGGATTTTAATCCGTTTGAATTCTCTTCTTTGTTCTTGAAGAAAACAATATTGTTACAACTCTACATCGATCTCTCTTTGCTTTTACTGATTCCTTAATTAGCCAAAATAATTGTAATAAAAATGGAAATTAAGGTGATGAAGATCGGTAAATTGCAAGAAAAGTAAAATCATGTTCATATGGAAGAAAAAAATAATTTTATTATATACTGATGAAAAATTCAATAACACCGGCCACCAATCTCAAATCTCCCTCGTAATCAATCAATTTTATCCAATTAAAGAATACAAAAGGCCTTGAAAAAAAAAAAATAAAAAAAATACCAAAATGAAACACAAACAACCCCAAAAGCCAAGAATATTGATTGTAAAAGAATTTCCCTCAATGCCTCAAGATGGCCAAGAAAGAAAACACGAGAGGGACGGCCACCATGACTCCGGAGACGGGCAATGAGAACCCAGCTCCAGCATTAGGCGAAGGTGCCGGAGCTTCCTGTGCTGAAACTGCGGCAGCCATGATAACAACAAGAGCCATGATCATCACCAAACCATTCGCGAAGCTAACTTGGGCGGCCATTGTAATTTTTTAAACAGTTAAGCTTGAAGCTTTTTTTTTTTTTTTTTTTTTTTGATCACTGAATAATGGAGTTGATCAATTCAAGAACTGGGGGGATGATTTTTTCTTTGGTGTGAAGAAATGAGAGATTAATGGCCGGGTATTTATAGGGGGATGAGTTTTTGCGTGGTGGACCCCACGCGTGGGTACAGTGACAGCTCAATACGAACATGGGTGATGGAGAAGTAATCTGGCGTGACGGGTGGTGATACTTTTGAGATAGCACGGGTGTTGTGGTGACTTTGTCGGTCGTCTCAGGAGACCTATTGGAATCCGACACGTTGAATAAATAAGAATTTAAATTATGCTTTATTATGTCAGCTTTTTGCTTCTCTTTTTTTTTTTTTTTTTTTTTAAATTTAAAAAGTTGGGTTTTAATTAATTAATAATTAGATTGGAAATAATAATATTATGAAGTGATTAAATTAAAGCAACAGCTGTTACTTGTGCTGTGACCCTCCAAATGGTTGGAGATATTATTAATCCAGCTTATGCTTAGCCACTCTTGTTCAAGAAAATAAAAATAAACAAAAGTATATACGTACATTGAGATGGCTGGCACGAACATGGAGGCCAGGATCTTTGATGCTTATTTTATAGGTTTGTTTTTGACAATTATTTTAACTTGTTTGCAAATCAAAATCAAGAAGTTTCCAAATGATTAATTATATTGTGTAGCATGTATTAAGGAAGCTAGCAAACACAAAAGCTAATCACAATCAAGTATATATATATGATATGGCAATTGCAACATTTCAAATTTTAAATCCCATTTGAGGCTGATATTCAAATCCTTGGGAGGAAATTTTGTTTACAATATATCATTGTTTTGATCAACACTAATTAACACAGCCACTCATTACAAAATTAAGTATACCTTAATCCATTTTGTATTACATTTTGTGTTTCATTACCTATTTTATTCTATTAGTATACGACATCGTATCTTTAATACTTGTATATCCCTTAAAGTACACTAATAATTTGATAGGATTTTAGTTAAAATAAAAAATAAAATAGGGAATGAAACAGTAATCTGGAATGCATTATTACAAGTACACTTAATTGGTTTGGTTTTTTATTTTGGACAAAATTTATTTAGCATATCTTAACTTATACGTTGTTTCCACTACGCTCTACCAAAACTTTTAGGCTCCGTTTGGACAGTCATTATTTATATTTATCTGTAAAACCAAAATTAATCATGTTTGGTAGTGGCATTCATCTACCATTGCAATCGAAACTGTAAAAACTTGTACAGTAAAAATATCACGTAAGTATTATTAAAATAATGAACAATCATATTAACATTGATTTTGTCGGTGGAATGTGCAGTCTTTTCTTCCTGGTAGGGATAAGCGTAGCCCCTCTGAAATTTTGTCAGCCTTCCAACAATAAATGTTACAACTTCATTGGACCAAATGCATGTACAAACGTAAATAATCGTCAGCGTGCAGACATTTAATATCATCGAGCGGGACCCACTTTTTAAAAAATACATTTAATAATTTATATAAAATAATTATTATATATATAATAATTATTTTTTTATACATAAATTTTAATAAATTAACTAAATTTATCAATCCAAACACATCTAATCATTTTATAAATATTCCTTTCTCATTACAAAACCCAATAAAATCATTTCATAAATAAAACCAAAAAAACACCTTATCCAAGCGTATAGTTTTGGAGAATTTGCACCCTATTAATGATATGATCACAAGAGTTGAATGTTGAAATGATAAATTTTAGTCTAAGCGTTTAACTCATGTTTTGTATATCATGAATTGTAATATATATATATATTGATAGAGAACACTCCCATTGATTAAATGATTTAAAACACTTAAAAAAAGTGGGCATTTCGAACTCTAAATTTAGGGGAAGAGCATAAAAACGTCTTGTATGTATACATTTCAATTGTTATAGCACGGAGAATGTTGGCCTTGGAACATTTTGATGATGATGTTGGCGAGAAAACCATTATTTTGCTACATTTTAGTATTTTACAGCCAACATGAGAACATGCTGCCCCATCAATTATATTAGTCATTCATTCATGTGGGGATGGAATTAATTAATTAAAAACCGATATGTTTCTGAAAAGTATATATGTCTGTCAATCAGGGAATGTTTTAATTTACACAACTATAATTCATTATATGATTGCAGTATATATAATTAATTAATGGATTGATCATAGTGGTACCATTTGGCCAAAGGAGATTGAACAAAACCATTACAACAATTTCTATAATCCAATTGAAACGAATTTAAACTGTTGACAGAACAAATACAAACTAACTTTATTCATCTAACCAAAGGAACAACAGTACAACAAAACAACCACTCTCAGACTCAGAGTTGTATTTTGTAATAATTAAAAAGAAAACAACCAAAATGTGTTTAATCAATCAGTGGCGCAAGAGAATTGAAAGAGAGACAAGGATGGAAACTCCGACCAAGGCGGTAGCAACTGGCATAGTAGTAAATGCTGCTCCGGTATCGGGGGACGGTACCGGTGCCTGTGCCAAACCCAACTCTTGAGCTGAGCCGGTGGACAATATAACTACAACAATGGCAACCAAAAATGTTTTCATAATGCTAGCTTGAGCCTTTTTTTTTTTTTTTGTAAGATATTTGGGCAGCAAACTTAAAGGCTCACTCTACAGAATGATTATGCAAATATTTTCTTGCATGTAGTTATTTGTGAGGGCATAAAACTCAGGTATTTATAGAGGGGTTAAGGGGCAGGGTTATCATTATTGGTTTGTGTTATTGCTGGACCATATATAATTAAGCTTAAAAAAAAAACAGGCAGATCAAAGCTGGAATGGCAGGATAAATCAAAATGATCAATCGATGCCTTTTATTTGAATGTTCTGTCTCTAATATACAAACTCGCTTGCAATGGTTTTATTCAGCGCTACATGTCAGTAAAAAATCCTAACAAGATCCACCACCGACATTAAGATTGAAGTATAGCCATAGAATTAATGTAATAAAATAGGGTTTATGTAATAATTATTTCAAATAAACCCTTAAAAAAAAGAAAAAATCGATGGTGGGAATGTCGCTGACGGCGTCGTGTGAAAGGCAAAGGTGGACGCATGCATTGCGTATCTAGACTGGACCAACCTGTCCTTGTTTTTGGACATGTTCATCTGCCTCACAAGCCAAGTTTTTGGCCTGCAATTCTAGAAATTCTTTTCGGCATTTTTTTTTTTTTTTTTGCTATTAATGTAGTGGAAATGGAAGATTGATTTTTTTTTTTTAGGACAGCCAAAACATTAGAATCAACAAGAAACAAATTTTGCATCATAATGGAATATTACATACGTTTTAAAAGAAGAAATTTAAATTCTCATTTGGCATATATACGATTGAGAACCGCACTTTAATTTCCTTCCCGTGCATGTACGTAGCTTGAGAAAGCAGCACAAGTTCACATTGTTCATGTCCCTCTTATTTACTTATTTTGTAGTTTGATATGATACTGTATAATTAATATTTTTAGAAAAATAATTTTAAAGAAAAAAGAACAATTAGAAAAAACTAATAACTTGTCATTGGAACATCGATTGCCATTTTTTCTCTGTTTTACACTCTTACATGACATGCATGCAAACCGCAATATTAATTACTACAATCAAGTTGTTATTGAACGTGATTTTCAGAAATTTTTGTATCTAAAATTGAATCGTAACGTTCCATCTTTTTAATTTACCTTACATGGTAGACTTAAGGATTATAGGACATATAAGAGACTTATCTTTTTCAACACTCAAATTGTTACCGGTAGATTACTAACTACGATGATCAATATAGCTTGTCTTAAGCCGATGTAGAGCTAGCTAATTAATAAAACTACCCAGTTCAATTTTTGAGTTGGAGACGAATGCATGCACACGTATAAATAGAATATGATGGCAAAACATAATTCATATAGTCGACTCGCATGGTGAGATAAATGGTTAGTTATTGCTGTAGACAAATGCATGCATAATGGAGATAAAATAATTTATAGTGCAAACAAATCAATCCAAAATATAGCATACTATTGATATCTAATATGATTCATATCATTAGATCGAGTAGCGAGATTTTACATTAGTTGTCAACTTAACGCAACCTTACTCTGGAACTACTTGTTATTTAGCATACTACTACTATACGTTGAATAGATTGATATAACTGGTAAATAAATCACCAATGCCTTCATCAACTAGAAGATAGTTTTACAAAAATAAAAAAAAATGATTGAAGAAGAAGAAGAAGTAACTACTCCGTCTACTACTACTTCTTTCTTAAACAAGAAAATAGAAATAATTAAATAGAGCTTAATTATAAGCCAATTACTAAAAAGAATGAAAGAAGAGTCGAAGAGTAGAGGAAGTTGAAGCATCAATTGTTGCCAGCCCATATGGAGGACTCTTAAGGAAAGAAGAAGTTACAATCAATCGTGAAAAGATGTAAGCCAACTAAAAGGAACAACCAAACTATATGCATAATAATGCATGTATATTAATTGGTGGCTATATATGTTTCCTTCAACTTGCTGTCACTCTCCTAATTAATCAACCACCACGGTATATATATATGTTTAGAAAGCTACAGAATTGACATGCATCTTGACATGTTCTGAATCAAAAAAAATCTTGAAGAAAAACAGAACAAAAACGTTGCTTATTAAAACTTATTAATGGCCCGAGTGAGACCTATATATGAACACATCAATGTTTCTCAATTAATGATTTATTAATTCCCATTGCATCTGTGATATGCGTCCATTTGGCACATATTTATCAATTCTGTGAATTAATGATGAAATGGATTATTAATTAATTAGATTAAATAAAGATCAAGAAAAGAAAAATATATAATTGGATCTTCTCTAAATCAATGATTTGTTAATATTTCTTAAACAAATTAAGTTAATTTGTTAACCTAAAAATCATATCAAGAAAGATCTAGCTTTTCTATTTAATTATTTAGATGCATATATCAACCTATGGTTCCTAATTAAAGAGTATAAAATATGCCAACTAAGGCATATGAATTCAAGTAGATCATTATGAACTTAAGATTAGGATCCTCTCTATTTAGGGGTAAACGGAAGACTCTTCCGTTGTCTTTGCAAAAAATGAAAATCATGAAATTGATTATGCAATCTTAGATTTTGCACAAATTTTTTGTGATAGTTACAACTGTTTAAATCATTATAATGTATTATACAATGGTAGAATTTTTTTCCCCCAAATAGATTGATTTTGAATATGATGATACAAAAAGTAAATATAGATAATACCTAAACTATGAATTTCGTTTTTTTCCCCCTTTATTTTGGGGTTGGTGGGAGGGACTGGCCATTTGGAGATATTTAGTTTTTAATTTTTACTTCTTCTAAGTTGAGCATTCCAATTAAAAGATTCAGTCGTGTTCCCATTGCTATACTTTTGCCATTTGTATGTAAAAATAATAATAATAATAATAACTATTCGTCTATTTCAATTATCAAAAAAAAAAAAAAAAAGAGAATGGAGTAATACAAAAACAAGAAAATTGATTCATACATTGAATCATTTTATTTGACAAAAGCAACAAAATAGTGAATATGCACAACAAGAAAATGCATGATTAACATTACAAAATTACAAATATTAATTCAACACGAGTACTGGAGTGGGCACCAAATGTATAGCAATATTCTACTAATTTAAACACAAAGAAGCAATAATCCCTTCTCATGTTTTTTTTCCGTAAAATTCATCAATGTTTCAAAATGGCAAGCAAAGACAACATCATTGAGGAACAAAAAACAGCAAGGGAAAGCGCAAGCGAAACCCCATTTCCAGTATCCATGGCTGGAGTTGGCGCAATTGAAGAATCTTGAGCAGCTGCAGTCAATGCCATGCAATATGAAAAACAAAGCATTAATCCAATGAAAACAATATTATTGTAGGCTGGAGAGGCAGAGGCTCCTCTAAAATCATACATTTTAATGAAGGCGGTGGAATAATAGAGTATTATATATTTACAAAGGTTTAAAGAAAACAATGCAAATTGATGATATGATGAAAGAGATCAGAGCACTACTGCACTAGCACTAGTGTTTTTTTTTTTTGTTGTTTGTATGGTGCAATTCAACAGGAAAGATTAGGCTTAATTTATAGGGGCCCTATTTGGTACTTTATTTATTAGTTTATTAATTTTGTCAAGAAAATAAAATTGCAAAATTTTTATATATAAATTTTTCTATTGCCTTTTTTGTGAAGGCTTGTAGTTGGCAGTGGGAACCACAAATGTGAAGGTGGACACTGGACAGGTAACCCAATTGGGCCATTGGATTTGGACCAACAATTGCTTTTGAGTGCTTATTACTATTTCTTCTTCTTATATTATATATATAAATACATACATATATATATATATATATATATATATATTAGATTGAGTGAAATCCTATAGTGATTGACGTGGCAAGTATAAAAATCCATAATTGGGTCTATTATATCACTTACGTATAGCACTTTGTAAAAAATTGACATGTGTTATTTTAGTTAGTTATCTTATTTTTTAAAATTAAATTAATACCTTAACGAAATGATAAGTGAACCTGAGGGATAAGTGATTATACACGTGTCAATTTTTTATAAGGTGTTACATCATTTTGTCTTTTTATAGATAAGAGATAATTTTGTCTTTTTACTCATGCCACAGTCACTATGGGATTTCACTCTACAATTTCACTCCAAGTATCATTACTCTTATATATATATAGAAGAAATTGGATTAATTTATACTCCATCTGTTCTCTTTTAAGTGTCATAACTATTTTTTTTTTGTTCTTAAATAAGTATTCTTTTCCACATTTCAATACAAAAAATGAATAAAGTTTCAATTCTATACTTACTTTATTTTTAGATATTTAATGATATTAATTACTAATCAAAGTGATAGAAATTTGTGTATTCATCATTATTATGGGTAAATTAGTCAAATTTTCTATTTTTTTAATTTGTGTGTTTTTTCGGTTAGGAAACATTTAAAAGAGAAAAAATGTAGTATTTACTATCCTTGAAATTTGTTAAAATTATCAATTGAATCTTGTGATTTTACAAAACTAAGTTCAACCAAATTTCTATTTATTTTGAGTCTTTGACACCTAAAAGTGAGAAAAAAAAAACCAAAATGATCATTTTATAGTTTGTTCATAACATTTTATGCCCGCTTATGTTTGATTAAATTATAAATCAGACTTTACAATTTAGAAAATTTTAAAATAATATAATTATCAACACAACTTTCAAAACAAAAAGGTTTTAAATTTTGTGAAATAAAATTCCAATAATGATAATAAAGTCAATGTCTAGATTTGAGGAAATGATCACTTAGTTCTCTCTTACTCTCTAAGTTTAGAGTTCGAGACTCGAGAGCATCGGATGTAAATATGTGTTAAAGTGTAAAAAAGAAGATGTCAGAAATAGTACTAGCAATAACGTTCCAAATTAAGGAATTCAAGATTTGATTTTCAAAACATAAAAACGTGTCAAGAACTTAAAAAATGCAGTAATTAATAAATGTAACATTTTGAAACGTTATGTGTAAGTAACCCTAACCCTAAGACATAAGAGTGAAGGTTGAGGAAGGTAAAGGAGCAGTGAATCAAGGAAAGGTAAGAGATCCAAGTCAGGCAGCTCAGCCCTCAGCTGGGTTGGCTGGTTAGTGTGTGAGTGTGTGCAATCATGCAAAGGCAATAATGGGCGCGGACGAAAATGAGACACAAGTGGGGTGGGGGTGGGGGTTCCGCAGGTTTGTGAGTCGGTGTCATTGTACCAAAATCATTCTTTATTAATTCATTCATTCACCTTAATTTGACTCCTTTTACCTCACATTTCTCTGCTGTTTTAGTTAGACCGCCAATTGCGCAATTAATTGACAATAAATTCACATATAAATAAATAAAGTTTCATATGGGTTACTACGTCTTTATACAACGGGATCTTCTTTTCAATATTTTATTTGTCTTATTTTGTCTTAATTAACGGGATCTTCTTTTCAATATTTTATTTGTCTTATTTTGTCTTAATTGAAATTACGCTGTAAAATTTACTAATTTTTTGATTAGGTAAAGTAATTTTATTAATATTTATGCATTTAATCCATAGTTTTAATAAAACTATATTATTTTAAACGTTAATATATTTCATAGCGAATAACTAAGGGCTCATTTGCTTAATCCATCAAATGATCAAATACATTACCTTAATACTTCTCATGATTAATTGTCCTTTTTTTCCTTCTTCCAAACATAATTGCAAACCATTTTTTTTTTATAATTGCAAACCATTTAATATCATAGCAATTAAAGAAGTTGGCTGAGAGCAAATCAAACTTCATCTATAAGTTTAATTTTGTCTAAATTCAGAAGAGCAGCAAAAAATGAACCCAAAAGGATTACACAATACTCTCAAAAGTATATAAACATACTTTTAGTACACTGATGATGATGAAGCTGATTCACAAAAAGCTGAATGCTCCCTACTCAAAAATTTCATACCAAAAAAATCCAATTCAAATGAAACAAAAACAACCCTGTTAAATAAACAAGTCCTCTTGACATCCAATCCTCAAGAACTTGATGAAAAAACAATCTTCAAAGAACACCATTATACATCAGCAAAAATCCCAAAAGACACCATTTTTTTTTACCATAACTTATTAGTACCTTTTCCATCCCCAAAAGGAGTTCAACAAATCAGGATTCCTTGGCTAGTATGTGTGCATTCATGAGGGTTTTTGTCAACCAAATTGCTGTTTCGCGCGATGAGACTGCATCTTCACCAAATGGTTTTAGAACACCAGCAAGCTCATCGAGTTTGTCTTGTTTAAGCAGCCGTGCACATAGCTCAAGAAGAGATTCTAAAGCATCTGCTCTTTGTTGACCGGGATTCTCCCATTCGTTCTTGCTCTCGTTAACTGCATTTGCAGCTAATGATTTCAGCAATGAAATGTCACTGCATACCTGATTCGTTGCTTCAATCCCATCTTTCTCAGGCTGCTTCAAATCCTCAATTACATTTGCCTTGCCTTCTGTCTCCGGCTTACATGAAGGTGTATCATTATTTGCACTTGTTACATTGTCAGAAGGAACTCCTGTACTAGCAGCAGTATCGTCCACTTTGTCAGTATCACAGCTTGGTTCTGCATCTCCACATCTCGAAGTTTGTGTTGCCAATGTATCTTCTTCATCAAGTGATGCAGCTTTATCACTATGGGCTGCACTCGACTGTGTTAATCTACTGTTGTTCTCAAAAATAGGGTCCTCTAACATTTTCAAAGGCTCCCCATTGACATGTTGACTATCCAGTGTCTCCCAATCTTCTATTCTTCCACTATCCAAATCACCCTCTTCAAACTGTAGAATATGCTCGGTAGAAGATTTTTCTTGTACTTCTGGATGCGAATTTGATAATAACCATGAAGAGTTTGGAGTGTGAATGCTTTCCTTTTGAGATGAAGAGTCAGAATTATCCTGATAATCACCATTGCAAACAATGGTTTCACAACTTGTATCTCCACTTTTTGAATCATCAGTATCATGGGAGATCTTAGCAGTATCAACTCTCTTGGTCTCAAGTTTGCCATTTGTTGGTTTTTTATTATCTCTTAGATTTTGGGGCTGCAGATCAGCATGGTCATCAAATGGCAGAACACGTCCCTTCTCTCTTAGTTTAGCCACTCTGTTCACATTGTCTTTGCCACCACTAGATTTCCTAGGTGAGGATTGTGTACCTTTCTCTTTCGTACTATTAGGAGACTTAACCGGAAGAAAGACAGAAGACGGGTTGTGACAACGAAGGATGTAAGGTTGCAAATGGGTATGTCTTAACAATTCTGCAGCCTTTTTGAGATTAATGCAAATTAGAACAGAGTACGATGATAAGTTGATCTTATCTTAAGATAAGGTAACTTGAAACTTACAGTTGGTCTATGTTCTGGACTCTTCCTCAGCATGCTCTTGATAATCTGTTTCCTGTTTCAATTAGAACCATGTTTGATAAGGGCGACTCTGAAGAAGGAAATACAAAGAGAGCAGAGTTCTAAAATGCATAGTTGTGATCTAAGGTAAAACACACTTACAGGGTGGAAGAATACACAACAGGTAGTGGAGAAATGGAACATCTGTTGATCTTGTTAATAAGTCCGGTCATGTCCTGTTTGATTTAGTTGGAGTTTTACTTGTCGGTTCAAATGAAACTCATAACGAACGGATCACAAAATTGAACTTACAGGAGCTCTAAATGCAGCTTGATGTGCAGCAATCTCAAACATACAGCAACCTGAAATGAAACAATAATGTCAATCATAGTAATAGCGAAATGAACCTTGAGAATTTTGTTCTGTCATGGTTGATTCTCACCAAGTGACCAAATATCAGATTTGTAGCCGTAAGGTATATCAGTAAGGAGCTCGGGGCACATGTAATTAGGTGTTCCAACAACCTGTTTCCAAGCACCCATAATCACTAAAAGGTTTATTCAAAAGTCACATAAGTATAGTTATTTAGAGAAATGCTTCATCAAAATCATAAGTAATTACCAAAAATAATCAACACTCCAGGTTACATGTCAAGAAATCAAAATCGAACCACAACCATAGTTTAGTATCTGTCTACAACTAACACCTTTAACATCTTAGATAGATGAGTCTTTCCCTATGACCCTGCAAACCCAACCCCGCAAAACCCCCCCTCCGACAACAGGTTGACTCTCTATCTCTCTCTGACAACAGGTTGATGTACGCGGGGTGGCTAAGGCAGGTAGCGTAAAATAAAAAGACCTTATCTCTATGTAGATAAAGTATACTCTTACAGACGAAGTTAGGCCTTCTTCATCAAGTAGTTTTGCAAATCCAAAGTCACCTGCACACCCATGTATAAACAGACCTCATCAGAAATAAAGATAGAAACTAAAGCCAAGGAAAGAAAGCATTGGATGTAGCACACTAACCGAGACGGATGTCATTCTCCTTTGTAAGGAATATGTTAGATAGCTGGAATCAAATGATTTCTTGTCAAAATGGTTAAATTAACAATTATTTCTTCAATGTTATAATGGTTTACATTGTACCTTGAGATCCCTATGCAGGACACGATTAGAATGCAAGTAGTCCAAAGCCAGTAAAAGCTGTGTCAGCCATTTGCAGAGTTTCTGTGAAACAAAAACATTGAATGCTGGGTTTATACAGTAACAAGGGAAGAAGGAACTTCAGTTGCATGAAATGTCATCTAGTTACCTCCTCTGCAAAGAGTGCTCCTCTAGTTTTCCTCATAATCTCAGCCCTGATCATGCCAACAACACAATTATCCTTGGATTCATTTGAAACCCTCAGCCCATAACCCCAGCTTTAAACCCATTTTTCTAATTCGTAGAACAGATATACAATAACTACTTCTAGACTCAGATACTATAATCAAAAACTGAAAATTTGCAAACCAACAGTAAAATGAACTTGCATCTATAATCTACAATGTCCTCTGCTGATAGAACAACGGTGCAAAGTCCTAGAACACCCATCAACCACCCCTTCCTTTAGAATGAAAGTGAAAAGCATTATTTTAGCAAAGCATCGTTGACAGAAAACGGTAATGAATGGCATGACTCAGACCACGTTTGGCATAACTTGGATTTGGGGACCAAGGTGTGGGGGACAGGGCGGTGAGTAATGGTAGATCCAGGACGTAGATTTTTTAGCCAAAATTGTATAGCATTACTAGTAGAAGCTATGTTTCAATTTTTTGGGGGCAACATTCTTATTTTCTTGAGGGCCTATTAGAAAGCATAAGAAATAAGGTACAAATTTTCCAATCTTGGAAGGGTGGCTGCCCCTCCCGCTCCCATAGATCCGCCTTTGGCAGTGGGGCAATACAAGGAATGTGGGAATGGGTGGTGAAGAACAAGTGAGTTCAATTTTGGGAATACCACGTACATGTCTCCACCTTCACAGTAGTTTGTGACAATGCATATGCAACCCTGCAAGAATTTACATGTTAAACTTCTGCACAACCAAACTTAAGCAGGAATAAATTTTTGTCAGAACACAAGACTACTGATTTGAGTCAATCCTGTAGCTTACAAATGAAGGATTCAAAGAATACCTTGTCTACCCAAGCATCTTTGTACTCCACAATGTATGGATGGCTCAATTTCGCAATCAAATTCATCTGTAAAAGACACATAAAAATTATCTTTAACCAGAGCGAGAAAATAATTTACAAATATCTTGGGTCATTTATTCATAAAATATAAGTATACAATCAAATTGAGATTTGATTGTACTATCTCACTCCAGTTTAGGTTAGTCTTGAGCCAAATCAAACTTTGTCAGGCTTTAACCTATTCCACAAAAATTAAGGCACATTCTTCTAACTGAATTCTACAAGGTTGGTATCACTCTCCACAGAAAAAATTCTGCTGCTGAAACTAAATCTAGGACAACAAAAGGATAATAATGTGTGGGAACTGATTCATCTTCATCATTACTGAAGTTACAACTGACCAGCAATCCGTAATGCAGACAATCATTAGGAAAAAGAAAGGGAGTTAAAGTTGGAGGATAATTATGAAGCAGTTTGAACAAATTCTAGAGTCTAATCAGGTAAAAGAAACAATAAAAACTTGAATGAGAACAAAGGGTAGCTTCACATTAACAGCTGCTTAGCTGATAGATGGATTTCAAATAAAAACCACTCGTATGAGCACATCGAATTACCTCCTGATGTGCTGTATTTTTGAACTTCTCCGTTTGCTTTTCCAGACGAATTTTCTTCAAAACATACCTATTTTAGATTGGCAGGGATATTCACAAATTTTTAGTCTAAGCGAGATGAATCTTGATTTCCAAAGTTAAGTAAGAAAAGAAACAAGAGTAAATCACAGGGATGTATTCGCAATTTCCTTTAACAAAATTTGCTCCTAATAGATGCAAATAAAGGTAGCATCTTTAAGTTTCATTTTATGGATACGAACTTTTCCCATTGAATTGAGAAAAAGGTATCTGTTTTATGCAGAAATTCTAGTTACATTTCATACTTCTAGTGCATTAGTTCCCAAAAAAACTCACCCCATTTTTCAACCAATAAGTTAAGAAAACGTAAACTTGTGATTCTCTTCTCAGTATTCTTCATTAGTCTCAGTGGTAAAAGTTTCAGGCTGATATTTAGTCTCAATTACAAAATTTCAAGAAATATGCTAAATAAAACACAGAGGAACATTGACGCCATTAATTAAGTCATTTTCTTCCAGTTTTCTTGCCAACAGCCACTACATTATTAAAATCCCAGAATCATTTGCTTTTCATAGATTCACATGTACATGAATGCATGACATGTCCACATTTGACATTTTGCATACAGTTGTGAAACTGAAAGTACTTAGGTCAATCTACCCTACCAAACATAGTAAGACCCCAGTGCATAAACCGGCCCAGAATACATAAAAATATTCTTGTATTCGCATAAAAACATTCAAACACGCAAAAATAGGTACAACCCCACATGAGAAAACTTGGGTTTAAGAGATTCTTACTTCTTTTTCTCAATTTTATGCAAAACTAGAAATGCTGCCCCAAAAGCTCCTCTACCAATCTGCTCTATTACTTCATAATCTTCCAACTTCGATTGGGTATCACCATTTTCTGTCTCCATTTGGATCTTCCAAGCTACCAAAAATTAAAAAGGGAAAAACTTGAAATGGGTCACTGCAAATCCAGCGAAAACAGACAAAATTGAGCTGATTGAAGCAGCTTCTATACTAACCCTGCTTTTATTTAGCAAGAAATTTGTGGGTTCACTCCTAAATCTTACGATAACCAAGAAAAGGAAAAATCTTTGTTTGCAGAGCTGCAATCAAGGAAAAGATGCCTTCAAAGTTTGGTTCTTGAAATTATTCAAGTAATGAACAGATTTTGAGAGGCCTTGAATTGAAGTTGTGCGTAAAAGCTGCATTCCACAATTATGACAAAGTGTGTGTTTGTGAGAGAGAGTGAGAAAAGGGTGTCAAGACACACTCAAGTAAAGCAACAAGCAATAAGGCTTAGTTGAACTATATATGCACTAATTAATGGAAAAGTTGATTACCATAAAGGACTAAGTTTATGTAAAAGCAACATACCACTAATAATATACCAATTAAAAAAGTTTATGCACCTATAAACTCAATCAATGTGTCCTTTGCAAGTGCTGTTTCTCCTTAAGTCTATTGTGTGTGTGTGTGAGACAGAGAGAGAGGTGGGTAGGTAAGAGTCAAGTAAAGCAACATGAGGCCAGTAATTTAATAGTAAAAGAAAGTTAAGAAATTTACCAAATAGGAAAAAATGTCTTCTTGCTGTTGGGGACCTGTGTTGTGTGTGTGTGTGTGTGTGTGTGAAATTGAGAGACTAGAGGGGAGAGGGAGAGAGATGGAGTGTAAGCCTGCAAGTGCAAGGTATGGAAGAGCAAAGAAGAGGGCCAAGCCAAGAACCTTTGCTTGTGTTTCCAGATTTCAGAGAACTTTAGTATTATAATCACTTCATACCAAAGAATATTTTCATAGACTACTGGTATGGTGTCACCATCCTTACCTGAAAGTCTACCCAAAATTTCCAACTTAGCTGCCCATTTGGATTTGTGTTTTGATATTGCTACTACTTCCATTTAATACCTTTTTGACTTTTATTTTTTTGCGAATTGAAAGATAAATCAGTTACAAATAGGAATTAACTACTATATGAGATTAAATTATCCCATGTAAATAGTGATTTTATGCATTAATTTAACTCACAATAGTATGAAACGCCACCCTATTACACAAGTCTTCCAAAATTTTTAAAAAAAGAAGTTATGGTAGTCACAAGTCTTCCTAGGTTAGGGAAGAATTTATTGCAGTCATACTTACCTTGTTTTGGTTGAATAAAGAACAACATAGAGAGGGTTAAATTAAAACGAAAAAAACACTTTGAAAACATAGCAAGACTGTTTTTCTCCCTTTTGTTTTGTGTGTGTGTGTGTGCACCCGTGTGTTTTGGGTCCAAAGTAAAGAAAGCTTAGGTAGAATAGACCATATCAACCACATTTGTTGATTTTTAGTAACTTATAGCTTTCGTCCATTGTTCATGTTTTTGTGGAAGTGTCATTCTTTTTTCACTTTTCCTTTGTACTAAAATTATGTAGCCACTCAACAATTTGAGTGCAACTAGCCAATCACAAGATGAGCATTAATATTGTTTGCTCTCTTGATTTTCAATCAATTTTTTGAAAAATTAGCAGCTATATTCTCATAGATTAGTCTTGGCAAAAGGTAATACTTGAGATTAAAAAAAATAAATCTTTACTTGGCTTCTTTCATTTGTGAAAGGGAATTGGTCAACAATTTTCTTTTGAAATAAAAGGAAAAAGTCGACATGAGTCTTGCCTCAATGATCATCACCTAGACTGTATAGCAGAGTTGGAGTTAAAAGAATTCAAATTTTGCCTTATTTATGTACAAATGTGATGACACATCCTGCGAGACAATTGATTTGAGTCCCAATATAGTAGTCATAAAAAAAATAATAATAAAAGAAAGAAGTAAGTAACCTCACAATGGCTAATTGCCAATGGGTTGTTGGTGAGTGGTGCTAGGCATGTCGTTTTCGAATGCATCTACAGTAGCAAAGATGGTACAACATACAATGATGATGAAAGGTTTTTTGTACGCAGATAAGAAGAGGGCAATAAATAACTATGCAAAGTTTCGTCGGTGGAATGGATAATTGACCATAAAATGAAAGTCTTAGGCTAAAACCGAAAGTGCAATGCAATAAAATACCAGCCAAAGAATCGATATTGAATGTTTGAGATGCTCTATTTCTTAGTTCTTTACCAATTAATATGTCCAACAACTTCAAGATTCTGAGCAGACAGACTGTTCAGCTATCAAATCTTTTAAAGTTATATTCAGAAAATGACAAGTCCCACGTATTCATACTAATATATACATACTCATGCGTCATGTTTTCCTTTTCTTCCCTACCTAATTCGTCACCTTTATAAGTTAAAATGAGAATATGATCAAGAATTTCTTTCTTTTTTCAAAAAAAATTCTTCTATTAAATACTTGTAATCGTTAGGAACATGCAAGTCCAATGCATGGACTCCAATGAGAAGAAGATCTTTGTCTATTCATATTGATTGGGTTTAAGCTTTTGCTGTGGATGGCATAAAACTACGAATTAAGCCCATTCCTTGGTTGATGAAGAAGGACATATGCATAGGTTTGTTAGACTGGTAAAATAACAAAAAAGTTGCACAGAATCTCATGTGGAACGAGTTTATATATAAAACGCGTTTTATACAATTAATCGTCATTAAAATTATAAAAAACACGATTAACTTATGGTTGTATATATGTACCATTTTCACATTAAACCACCTTAATTAGTTGTTAGTTAGTTTGGCATGAGAATTGAAAGATTGCCATTGGATGCAGTTGGCTTTCTATACGTTCCATTTCCATTTTTGTTTGTGGTGTACATGTTGATCACCCCATGCAAGTCCATTATTGAAGAAAGGAAAATTAGAAAAAAAAAACTACGAAGGAAAGATGATTTACAACTTCATTTCCTACGAACCCTTTTGCTTGTCTTTTTTCATTTGGAAGCAAATGATTCATCACCAAAGCATTGAAGCAAGAAATAGACAATACCCCACATTTTTCCTGTAGTTTTTCTTTTTTTTTAATCTCCATGTAGTGTACACTATATTCTCATGCATTCATCCTTTTCGCCATTAGTTTTTGCCAACTACTTTATCTCAACATCCATTATTTCGATCACTTCAGTTCACGAGGCGTTTATCTTGGGTTTCCGTGTTATCGTTCTTTATAAGTTTTTTTTTTTTTTTTTTTAAGGTTTCAATGTTACAACTTGGGAACGTTCTACATCGGGACCTCTTGCTGACGCATTTTGAGCAAATTTGGAACCGTTGTAGGTGTGATGAAATACTGGAGTCAAGACATTCGAACAAAAGGGAAGAAAAATGTTGTTGACAGGTTCGAACCCTTACCTCCACTACTTGTGGTTCGTTTTTTATAAGGTTTAACAACCTTAAGGTCTTGATATGGTCCCTTACCACTCAAGAAGACAAAGACACTGAGCATTTGATGTCTGTTGCACCATAATGAAAAGGGTTAAAAACAAATGGATAAAGAAACAATAACAACAACAACAGGCTCAATAATTATCAGTCAATTTATAGGTAAGGACATTGATTTGAACTCCTAACTTTTACCCCAAAAAGAAAGGAAGAAATAGAGTAAATTCCTATGAATAATTGGTACTTTCTTTTCAGGTACAGCTACAATACTGTTAGAAAGATCCTAAGGCCCCAGAGATATCTCCAAGATGAAATGCGCATGTTTGTCAGTTTAATGCAGTTTTTATCATTTATGATAAGAAGTTTGGCTAATTTTTGATGGGCATGATTTTATATCAAATTCTATTTAATACAAATGTTACCGTTTCAGGCCCCAAAAGTTTTAACTTTGCAGGTTTTGTAAACTTCATATTGAACATGAAGTTTCAAACAATATAATCAACTAGGTGTCAGGAGGAAAACTGAAAAACATTAAAAGGCTTCACCAAAAGACTGTAAAACAACTCATTCCCAGAACATAATTGGCATCTTTGTCGTCTAAAATGTACTCTATATTAGCAGCACTCACTGCAACATTGAACATGGTCCCTGTATGGTATGAGCCGATTTTGGCTTTGTTTAACTGACCATGTGGACTTACATTTTTCAAACAGAGTTTGTGGATGAAAGGGAAAGCTGTTAAACAAAAAAAAAAAAAAAAAAAAAAAAAAAAAAACTTTTTCGTTTTCTTTTGCTTGCAACCCTGATTTTGATCTGCATCTTTTTGTTCCATCTGAAATTCTGAATTCTGAAACTTTCAAAACCTTCGTCTGATTTCATGTTGCCTTTTAACATGTGCCTTTAGAGATGAAATTGACAGTTGACGCTGATTCTTGTACTGTCTACTTCTTAGCATTCACAATTTGACTCTTGACAATGATCCTAAGACTAGCACTCACATTTCTACTAACAATAGACTCGTAGTGCCCAGGTGGCAAAGCACCTTTCACACCAAGGTTTACAATCCAGTAGCAATTGCCCCTGACATGGACCAAGATTTGGCCATGAACATTCTTTTTCAATTAGCAGCCACGCAGAGTTAAAACAAGATCACCTTTTGAAAAGGACTAAAAAGAGAGAATATAATAAAACTGCATCTGCAGCCTAAATTTTTACAGCAGAAAAGTTATGTTGCACATATAATGCTTCAAATTGCAGTTACTTCCTCTTGGATGTCTTACGTCTTTCGAGTTTTCTGCGAGCAGCTTCAAATTCTTCTTCACTGGGTTCTGGAACTGAACCGCCCCCTCCAAATTTGCTGACCAGCGATGAAAGCATAGAATCCATGTTTGCTTTCCTCTCATTTCGTCGCTGAGAGATGATTGCAATCAAATCTCCTTCATCTTTTTTTGCTCTGCAAAGGGGTTTGATGTTAATAGAATGGCTCACTTGAGGGTTGCAGGTAAAGAGAAGATTACTGCAGCAGTGTGATAAAAGAAAAATCTAACATAAATTACTCACTTCTGCCTCCTGCGAAGTGGACTCGTAGGTGGTTTTGTTTCAGAAACTTGCGTAGCCCATTTCCCGTATGCCTTGGTTGATTTCAGAATGCCTACAAAAATTTTATCAGATAGGGAGAGGAAGGAATTAGATCAGAGCCAAGCAAACTACAATAAATAAAGAACACTACACTAACACTACAAGCATAGAGTTCTTGAACCAAACATAATTCATTGTCAGCCTGAACAAAGATTCAAAATTGACTCACGAACACGAAATATTTTAGTAGCCAAAAAAGTAAGGCAAATCAAGCTATTAAAATCCACCTTCAGCTATTGCCTCATCAAGAATATCCTTGAACCTATGTGAATCCATCTTTGGATCTGAGCAGAGCATGTAACAGTAAACCCTGAGGCCATAAGTAAAACTTAGATCACAAACCGGGTATTCAAATTTTACAAGGAAAAGAGCACATATTCCATCGTACCTACTCATGTTACCCTTGTGCATCTGGTACAGATCAATCAAATCCTTTTTCTCCATATCAGAGCCTCTGTAGTTTGCTTCAAACTCTTCAATATCAGCCTCGGTGACCTATGACCAATAACAGATGAACACTAAGACAACATTTAGGATTAAGACGGCAGATAAGTCAACAATATCAAAATATTGTAACCTTTTTATACAAGGTTTGGAAAAAATCCTTCAAATTCTGGCCAACATCTCCTGCAAGTTCCTGCAAGTAAGAAATAAAAATGTGAAGATCACTCACGGAGGGCTGGAATCGCATAATGGGTAGCCAGTGGGAAGCACTTGAGATTGAATGTTGTATTAGCAACCAAAGAACATCCCTTGTCTTAATAAATACATGAGTAAACAAACAATGATTAGAACTTTAAATGACATGCGAAAAAGATCCAGCTAAAAAAATTGAAAGACATTTGAAATCCACGCCCTTGCAAATCCATATGTGTAACCCCAATAATCACAAATGCAGAAACACACAAGACACTTGTCAATCAACAAGAGTTGAATTGTATGGATTTCAAAGGGAGAATTCTATGCACATGCTCTTAGAATTTACAGGAAAAATAGTACCTCTAAAATGAACAAGTTTCATTCCTTCAACATATTCTGATTTAATGACAGAATAAAAAAAACTGCAAGAAACATATTTAAATGATCACTTACAGCATCATCAACACAGCCAGTCTGGTCATAAAGTGCGCGTTTCTCCTCATCACCAAGAATTGATATAACCTTTTGTAGCTGCTGAAACTTCTCCTTAGCATCCTATGAGGGAGGATAATTAAAATTTGACTCCTTTTATTCAATCGATCCAAATTAATAATAACTTTCAAACCACCTGGACCAAATAGTAGAAATTAAAAAATTACCTCATCGCCAGGGTTCTTATCAGGATGTAGGCGCAAAGCCAATTTGTAATATGCTTTCTTTATTTCCTGTTGAGAAGCAGTGGTTTCTACACCTAGAATCTGCAAGGGAAGAATGTTGTTCTTGTATGTTTATTGCCTGACTTTAGATGGCAATGAGAAGCAAATGCAACATAAAGCACACATCAAAATGACCCTTCTAATTGACCAGAATTTACATCTTTTATATAACAATAGAAGCTTGCTCCGAGAAAATGACATAACATAGGAGAGGACGAAGAAGAATGTATGAGAATTATTGGACAGACTTGTTGATCAACAACAGTATTTCGTGTTAAATGACACAAATTTCATTACCAGTTAACAAAAGGGCCTCTTTTGGTTAAACAAGAAGGAAACAACCAAGAAAACAGCTAGTGATAGGCCTAATCCCTGTTAAAAATGAGTCATTTGGTCACCTGGCTCACAGAAAAACTATTTATGCCTAATCCTTTTCACTAGAAAGTTCCTGAATCTCTTTTCTCTAGTTTGCTAATTGGGCTATCGTTTCCAGCATCACTGCTCACGACTATTGACCATGTCGTGAGAAGTGCAGATTTACATTCAGCCAATCTTTTATTTCATAGACTTTGGTGACATACAATGGCAATAAGTAACAACTCAGTATTAGCAAGAAACAATCTTTCATATGTAAATCAACAAAAATTAAATCAAAGCTCCCATCTTTAACATTGCAGCTATAGTTCTCTTAAAAATTCCTCTTCTCAACAAGAAAAATCAGATAATAGATTTCCATTTTTTCCAGTTCCAAGCTTACAGCCAAATTAAAATTATAAATACAAAAAGCAAGAAACATCCCCCAAAACAATTCCCAGCAACACAATACAGACCTATCAAATTATACAAATTTATTCTCAATTAAATTCTAAAATTTTCAACTTTCCAGAAGAAATAAATTAAAAGATTACATTTTTAAAGGTCAGTTGCCTAAAAGAAACAAAACCCGGAAAAAAAAAACACAGAACCTCGTAAAGGGTCTTTTGGGTTGAAGAAGAAGATGATGAAGCAACTTTGAATTTCTCCTCATTTTCTGGAATTTGTTCTTCATCTTGCTCTTGTTCTAAGTCTTCTTCGGAAACCCTAGCCTTCTTTTTCTTCCCCATTTCAGCACTACTGAACTGATTCAAAGTTAAAATTGAAAAAATAAAGCAGAGAGGAGAGAGAGGGATTTGCTATTGCGTGGGAATTTATAGAGAAGTGGAAATGGGATGAAGATGTAACAACTGATCCGCCGTCTTCCCGCCTTAACTCATCCTTAACTTTCACGCCTTCCCGCGTTTTTGCATCTTTGGAGTTTTTTTTTTTTTTTTCAGAATTTTCCTAAAAACAAAAAATTGTTTATACAATTTTAAAATTTAATAGTAGTTATACAAAATAGAAAAAAAAAAAAAAAACTTCTTCACCTATTTTGAATTTCTCAATATCTCCGACACTTTTTTCTTTTGTTGGGATATAATAATGATAATAACAATACCTAAAATATTAAAATTTAAATTAATGGAGCCAAATATGCAAAACAATGTTCCTATGTAACTTGACTCAATGACTATTAGTATTTCTTTATTACTTACATAAATGTAAACATGAACGATCATCAAACTAAAATGCTTCATTTATTGAAAAAAAAAAAGATCAACAAAATTCATTCTATAGAAGAGGAAACAAGAATTAGTATGCTATTGATTATGCATATAATAGTAGTTGCTAAATAATAGTAAAAGGTAGTTTTTGTAAAACGGTTGATACACGTTACTACAAATAGGCTTTTATTTTTTTTTACCGTAAGTAAAATAATTATTATTTTTTAATAAAAAAAATATTAATCTACTAATTGTATAACAAAAAAAACAAGTATTAATTTTCACATATTATTTTTTAATTAAAATATATTAATATAATATTTGTACAAAATGAAGTATTAATTTTTATTTGGTATTATTTATCAATTCAAATATTTCAATTCAATGAAAGGGTATCACTTTTTTCACATATCACTTTCTAGTTTGATATATAAATCATATTTTATATAAGTTTTTGTATAATAATAAGGGTTAATTACCGATAACCCCCATGTGGTTTGCCGATTTTTCGTATAACCCCCATGTGTTGTCAAAACATACCAACAACCCCCACGTGTTTTGATTTTAATTGTAAAGTAACGAAAAATAAATTAGTTAACAGAGATTGACTTACACGCGCCTATTTCTGAAGGTGTGATTGTCCAACTTCATTAAATGATTGTAAAATTCCTATAATACCCTCCATGAATTGTTTCTTTCTTAATTAGATCTCGTTTTGTCAATGTAAAAAATCGTAGGTTACAGAATTCTGATGAATGAAGTAAATGAAGATTCTTAATATCTATTGTGATTTACTTTTGTTTGTAATTCTTGCTATTATCGTGCTCTCAACAATGACGGCAAGCAATGACTGATATCTCTATTTTCCATCCACTTTACAATTAAAACCAAAATACGTGGGGGTTGTTGGTATGTTTTGACAACACATGGGGGTTATACAAAAAATCGGCAAACCACATGGGGGTTATCGGTAATTAACCCTAATAATAATAATAATAATAATAATAATAATAATAATAATAATAACTATTATTTAAAAACCTACATGTATTTCACTATAAGGAAAAAAAAAATTGTAAATAGACGGATTCCGTCGACGGGAATCTCTTCCTCTTGAAGCAGCCCAGCTGAATGAAGAAATAAGGGAAAAAACGGCATATCTACGGAAGTTTAACACGTCGCGAGGAGCTTGACAGCGCCGTCACCTTCCTTTCCGGTCTACTTTCTCATCCCAAAACAACAATCAAGGAGTCAAATTCAGGTAATTCTTGTGGGTTTAGGTTTGGATATTTGTTTTGCAATAAAGTTTCAATTTTTCGTTAGGTTTCATCGTTAATATCTGCTTCATGAATTCTTGAATTGGGTCATGGTAAGTACAAGTGGAGATGATTATTTTGACTTGAAATTTAATTCAGTTGAATGGCATGGCGATAACGTTTTTACAATTTGAAACATTAATCTGTAAAAGAATCAGTTGAGCTGAGAAAGAAAGGGCTTATTAATTTACAATTCTGGGGATTCAGGGACCTTTCTGTTGCTGTCGGAAAGGGCTTATTAACTTGGCTGGACAAGGCTAGGCAGGGCATGTGTGGTTGGGTTTTGCTGTTCAAACTGGAATGAGCTCAGTTAGGGGTATGCAGCATAATCTTCGAATATTTACGGCTTTTAGAGCTAATTAGTGGGTTTCTGAAACCTGAAAATAGGTTTAAGTAGCTAAAAGTATTCAATGGGAATAGCTCAGTTGCTTCGTAGGCTTATTTGATTCTTTCATTTGTTTAGTCCTTTTTTCTCTTTTTTTTTTTTTTTGGTGATAAATTAAGTTCGTATTAGTTCCTTTTTATGTTGGTTGAATTCAGTCCTATTAGTTTTGATGCTTGGAATATGAATTGGGTTTACGAAATGTGATTGTAAAATGCAGTTGAGGACCATTATGGGAGCTGACGGAAGTAGCAGAACTAAGAGTAGATCAACTAAGTCCAGTAGTAGTAGGGGAAGACATAGTCGTCGTCCGTCAGATGACCTAGAATCAGAATCTGAGCATTCCCATTCCTCAGCATCTGAGTCAGGTTCAGATTCCGACAGCCGTGATGTGACCCGATCAAGAGACAGTCGGAATCGAAGAAGGCTGCACAGAAGACACAAGTCCAGAGATTCTGATGATCAGAGCAGTGATGATGACCGTCAGAAGAAGAAAAAGAGGAAAATATCTGAGGGAGACATTGCTGAGTACATGTCAAAGAAAGCACAGAAAATGGTGATTTTAATTTCTGTTTATCTTTATAGGCTCATTTTTTGTCCATTTTTGTGCTTTATCTTATAATTTAGATATCATTTTAGTCTCCCATTTTTTCTTTTCCCCATTTGAACCTTCAGGCAGCAAAAGCTGCAAAGAAGATGAAGTTGCAGAACATTTCTGGATATGCTAATGACTCAAATCCTTTTGGGGATTCTAATCTCAACGAAAGGTATGTTATTTATCCTTCATACTTATCATTTAGGATATTTGGGACATGTAAATTCATAGCTAAGTTTTTGTCTTTCGCAATGAAATTGTGAAGTTGTAATCCCGGTTAAAGAATCTTCAGCTGTTAGGTTTGGAATTTTTTCACCACATCCATCAGTAAAATGGTTATGGTATGTGAGCTAAAACTGTATACCAAACTTCAATCAGGTTGAGTACCTCTGCATTTGCAAATAAGTTTAGAGTGTCACTGTTTTGCAACTCTTATGTAAAAGTGTTCAGGGAATTACAGCTTCTAGTATAAATATTTTTTCCTTCTTGTGGAAACAGTAACTCCCAAACTGTATGGACTAGAGTTTGGGATTTTTGAAAAGAAATAAACTGTATCTTCTAGAAAGGGAATTTAAGCTACCTATTGTCATTGAGATGATCTATTCATGTTTGTAATTGACTTGTGAGGATACAAGCACATGTGAATAGATTATTGAGTGATAATAATAAAAAAGAAAAGGTTCCACTAATAGTCAAATTGAATGTTGAACAACAGAAAATCTATTTGCCTGTAATTTATAGACTCAAGCTTTGGTTCAAAAAGTGAATAAAAGAAACACACCCGAGTGCAATTTACCTTCCTTAATTTGTACTCCATAGGCTAGTTTTTCACCTTTTGGTTAGTGAACTAACTCTCTCTCTCTCTCTCGTTTTTTTTGTAGTATGTGACACTTCAGTTTGTATATCCCTTTTCTGATTTACTGAGATTATTTTTAACTAATTCCTAGGATTGGCTGAGCAACGGCTTGAAAAATCTTTGCTTGTCATTTTTTGTTATTTTAACTTTGGGTTATATGACCTCTCATATATCTACTTGTTGTAAGGACCTCTAAAGTCATAATATGAAGTTTGCAGATTCGTTTGGAGAAAGAAGATTGAGCGAGATGTTGGTCAAGGCGTGTCAATTGATACATTTTCATTAAAAGCAGAAAAAAAGAGACAGGCAGAAAGAATGGTAACTTATTTGATTTTCTATTATTTCACATCCTTATGTATGTCCATTTAAATTTCTAGAATACTTGAAGCATCCTCTTCCTGTATGACAAAACTGCACTTGAAAAATAAGTTTTACATGCATCTCTGACTCTCTCTTACCTCTAAGTCTCAGGAATTCATGATGTAATCACTCCTTACCATTGTTATGGGAAAGTAATGCATGGAAAAAATTGCCAAAGATGAAGGAAATATGAGATGAAAATTCTAAATGCTGATGCAAATGATGGTTGACGTTCTCCATCGTCAATATTCTTTGATGTTTATTGGTCTAACTCTTTTATTGTTACGTTAGTGATAAACTGAAGGAAATAATTGGCTGCTGTGATTTGCAATATATTCATTTTGATGCACACAATTTGAAGCATATCCTGATTTTTGGTTGTACCTTTGGTTATTTAGCTACATTTTTCAAACTCAGTTTTTCATCTATTTTTCCTATTTGAAGTTTCATCTTGTTGAATGACTGCAATGCTTTCATGATTTTGTTGAGAATAATGATTTTCATTTTAGTTGATACTAATTCAAATTCAAATTCAAAATGCAGGCAGAGATTAAAAAGGTGAAGAAAAGAAGGGAGGAAAGGGCTATTGAAAAAGCACAACATGAGGAAGAAATGGTAGAGTTTTGTTGTCTTTTGATATTTGAGGTGCCTTGAAGATGATTTGTAGTGCATGCCTTTTACTTTGTCATTGTTTAGCCATTATTGAAATGGTACATTGATTTTGCAGGCTTTGTTAGCTAGGGAGCGAGCTCGAGCCGAGTTCGATGATTGGGAGAAGAAAGAGGAAGAGGTGCATACCTAAAATTGTTTATCACCTTTTTCTTTTCTTACTTGTGACAAAATCTAGAATCTGTTTCATTTGGCAATCCTATGATTCTAACTAGATTCTTTTAAAGTTTCATTTTGAGCAAAGCAAGGTTAGGTCGGAGATACGGTTGCGTGAAGGACGTACAAAGCCAATAGACATACTCACAAAGCACCTAGATCCTTTGGATGACTTGGATATAGAGATAAATGAACCATACATGGTCTTCAAGGTATTATTCATTTCTCTCTGATACTGCATCCTGTTACCTTGATGTTCTTTCATATTCTTCGTCCTCTTTCTGCATTTTGAGTAACATTGTGTTCATGGATATCTTCTGAACTTCCTTTTATAAATGTATGTTCAATGCAGGGTTTGACTGTAAAAGAGATGGAAGAACTTCATGATGATATAAAAATGCATTTGGACTTGGACAGGGCAACCCCAACTCATGTACAGTATTGGGAGGTATTTTCTTACTTTTTTTTTTCTTTTTTGAGTTATGTATTTGTTGGATCCTAGCATAATAGCATTTACCAACTCTTGGTACTTCACTTTTTAACTGAGCCATTATGCAGCTTTTGCTATTTTTTGCTTGTCATATGCCTGAATAAGTTTCATACTTGGAACTATTGGATACCACCAAAAAAAAAAAAGCCAAAGAAAAAACTGATGTAGTTAATCTCTATTAAGGCATTGATATGGTTGAACTCGTCCCTAGTTATGTCAGCACTTCACATTGATTTTCTTGTCAACATTGCTTATGAAGTTCTTTTAAGTAAATTTTCCACCTTTGAAAAATTTCCTTTTATTACTTGATGCTTGCTATCTTGTTTTATACCAATACTTTGAGATAAATGCGCTTCTGTCCTGCTATCGTTATTTGAAACGTAGATAACTGTTTCCTTGTGATACGGGCTTAAATATCTTGTGAACATCAACTTTGAATGCTGTGAAATTCCAAGTATTCAATGTACATGTAATTGCACAGGCACTTTTGGTGGTTTGTGATTGGGAACTAGGTGAAGTTAGAAAGAAGGATGCACTGGATCGAGCCAGAGTTCGTGGCGAACGACTGCCTCCTGAGCTACTTGCTGAAGAGAGGGGAATGCATTCTAGTATTGAGGCAGATGTGAAGAATCTTCTGCAGGGGAAATCCTACCCTGAACTGGAAGCTCTACAGTCTCAGATTGAGTCACAAATGCGCTCTGGCACAGCTAAGGTGGTTGAATATTGGGAAGCACTTCTTAAACGTCTCCATATCTTCAAGGCTAAGGTGAATGTTGTTTTTGCACTAGTATGGGCTTTAGATTTGATTATTCAAAGCACTCTTCATTATCAAAATGCATATTTGCACTTGCAGGCTTGTCTTAAGGAAATCCATGCCAAAATGCTGCGCAAATATTTACATCGTCTTGAGAAACCATTGGAGGTTGGAGATGGTGATAGAGAGTGGAGTCCACAACCTGACGAGGAAGATATGGATCATGCAGAAGAAGGTACTGAAAATTTTCATTGTCGGTAAAGAAGCCCTTCCGGGTTCTGCGCCTTGAATTTTAGCTCACTGACCTTTTTTTTTCCAGAGACTAAAGTTCTTTCTCCAGAACCTATATTGCACGAAGAAATTCAAGAGGCGGGAGAAGAGGTGGGAGAAGAGGCTGGATCATTTTCACCAGAGTTGTTTCATGGTGATGATAATGAAGAAGCCATTGACCCTGAAGAGGACAGGGCTATACTGGTATTGTTGGAGAGTTTCTTATATTGAACTATTTAAAGTATTCAATTGAGTTAAAAGAAAGTACATTTTTCTGCATATGTGCTGAATCTATTCCTAATATGATACCATAGGAGAGGAAGCGGTTGGCTGTCTTGGAAGAAAGGCGTCTCCAAGAATTGACTTCAAGGCCTATTCCTCCTGAGGATAACTTCGAGAAGAAAGCTTTGAAAGCCATGGGAGCCATGGAGGAAGGCGATGCAATATTTGGCTCAAGTGATGAAATTAACCTTGATTCGCAGGTAATTTTTGTGTTTCTGAATCTCTGTGAGCTTATAGTCCTCGTGTTTGCTAGTTTCTTAATGCAATCTTTGCTTGGCTGTGGCTGCAGGTTTACTGGTGGCATGATAAGTATCGCCCAAGAAAGCCAAAGTATTTTAATCGCGTTCATACAGGTTATGAGTGGAATAAATACAATCAAACTCACTATGACCACGATAACCCACCGCCTAAGATTGTACAGGGGTACAAATTCAATGTTTTCTATCCTGATCTTGTTGATAAAGGGAAAGCTCCAACCTACGCCATCGAGAAGGATGGTGATAGTTCGGAGACATGCTTCATCCGGTTCCATGCAGGACCCCCTTACGAAGACATTGTGAGTTGTCATCTTCTTTCACTGAGAAATAATAGCAAAATGCCCTTGCTGCTTACTAGTTTTACCGAAATTTCTTGACAAAAAGCTGACTTCTTTCTCTTTCTTTTGGTGTTAAATAGTCATTCCGAATTGTTAACAAGGAGTGGGAGTACTCGCACAAGAAGGGATTCAAATGCACTTTTGAACGAGGCATACTTCATCTCTACTTCAACTTCAAACGATACCGCTATCGCAGGTGATCCTTGGATATCTTGGTTAGAGCTGGAGAAGGAGTTCTTTGTTTGTGATTTTCTTGACTTAGAAAATTTTTTGTATGTACCATTTTCCATTCTATTATTACAACAGAACAAGCATTGGACTGAGATTGGAGCAATTTTCAGACTATAACATAGTAGTAACTGGGTTATTCCTCAGCTTTCTCTCTCCTCTTTTTTTTTTTTTTTTTTTTTTTTGGGGTGTGATTTTGAAGCTCACGTGACAATATTTTTGAAACACGTGATGATCTATCTGTAAAGAAAGAATCTCTAGGGGAATGGAACTTTTACTGATTTGCTATGATGGGACGTGACGTGAATTTTTTTTCTTTAGATTTTTGCACCTGCAGTAAAAAGGTTGAAATTTGAACCAAAAGTCAACTTGTATTCTAAGTTTCTAACCAACATAGTCATTTTCTTTTTTAATTTTTATTATTGCTTTATATTTATTCCTTTTCAATTTCCATTGCCTGCATTAGTCGTTAACTTTTTTACAATGAATAATTATGAGTTTAACAAATATGAGTTTTCTTTTTTTGCAACATCAACTATTAATTAACTGAAATCTCGAGATTAGATCCTCTGTTCAAAATTATTGTTTGTTGAAACCTCGAGATCAGATCCTCTGTTCAAAATTATTGTTTGTTCAAGATTATTCTGTCTAATGATATAAGATATAGTTTTAATTTTAAACAATGATAAAACAAAATAAGTTTGAAGAGAATATCCCATCTTAAAATCCCAAACCCTTTCCCCTAAAAAAAATGCTCATAAACTTGCCATCATAATTACAAGTCATGGTTGTACATCTTATATTTTCTTCTCCAGTCTCCAGATTTTTGGCATTCCAACAAACTATACATAGTGTGTCTACATGGTACTTATGTTGTTTTATTTGTTTTTTTTTTCTAAAACATTATTCATATCATAAGATACGATAATATTTTACATTATATTTTACGTCAACTCTCGGATTTTTTAACTTAAAACCGACTATTTATTACACTGTATTCTAGCGTAAACAGATTGTACAAGGCGTAGATTCAAATAATTGCAAAATTTGTTTGGAATTCTTAACCATTCTAGTAAATGAATGCTACCATAGTTTTCCTTGATTTACAAATGTAAAACAATATCAATAACAATTTACCATATGAAAATTTCAAAACTTAAATCACTGCCTTGTTTTGAATCCTATCAACTCCATTTCTTCTTCTTTTCTTTTATATTTCTTTAAGTGGGGGTGGGGGATGGAGTGTTCCTAATCTTACCTTTCTTGTATAAAACAAAATAAAATAGTACTATGATGGACAGCTAAAAAAAACAAAGTTGATGTAGTAGTAGTACATTAAGCAATAATCGAACCCATTTGACCAAGCACATGCATTGGCAATCATTAATGAAAAATCTCAATTTGTTAATCTTCATGCGGATCCATATTTGTCATCATAACCCTCAGCAAGACAACATGAAATTCACTGCATTTCCTTCAACAATGTCATCAAAGTATGATGCATTATTATAACTATCTTTATTCAAGTTTATTCTCTAGGGAGGGAGCCATTGCAAATTTATTTACCCATGCATGGCCCCCATGCAATGCAGCCATGTTTGTTGATGTAAGAATCATTACTGGGAGAACATCTTTCATGTTAATAATTGAATACGTTAGACTTAAATTTATCAAGAGATTTGGCTATGCTTATACGGGCATCTCCATTTCATAGTACTGGTAGCATCAATGCGTCTAGCCATGGCAATGCTTACAGTAGAGCATTACAGGTTTACTATGATGGATGGTCAAGATCAGTGAAATTGCAATGGCTTTTATATTCTACTTTGTCAGATTTTGGGAATTGGGTATTTAATATTGTGTCCCATCATTCCAATTGAATCCCCATTGAGTAATCATATCCCAAGAAATGTCAGAGTTTTAATTCTGTCGTCTTCTCAATTTGGAGTCATCACAAGTCAGAACTAATCACAGGAGAAAAAAAACAGTCACGGGTAGCAAATCCATTTTCTCTCATTCAGGGGCATATATATATATACACTCTGATGATCTCTTGGAATGAGTGTCTATTTTGGTTCAACTGAAAAAATCTGTTACTATTTGTTAATAAATCACTCTCCTTCAATCAATGTACTTTTCTTACTGCTAGTTTAAATGTTTGTGTAAGTAAGTTGGCAGAAGTTTGTATCATCAAGACTTTTATTTCCAGCCCTTTTGGCTGACTGCATTGAGGAGTTCATGAAGCGGAAGTTTGTGTTATAAAGACTTGTATTTCCATTTTCCAGCTCGTTTGGCCGACTGCAAAGAGCAGAAGTTCAGGAAAGTTTACAGTCAATTGATTGAATTGTAAATTTTCTTGTCAATAAAGTTTTCACTTTGAACTAAAAAAAACAAACTAATTCTTGTAGAGAATGTCACTTTGACACTGATACACAATGCCAAACAGTAGAGGAGAAACACTAATAAATAAAAAAAAAAGGAAGGGGCAGACAGTAGCAGTAAATAATGGTAGTACATTATGTAGAGAGAGCTGAGGAGTTGGTTCAGTACTGAACTAATGGCTGCAGTTGTAGAATAAGGTTAATTTGGTTGGTTGGGTAGTCATGTCTGTATGTGAGTATTGATCTTTGTACTTTTACTTTTGACTGTATTTGTTAAAACAATCACATATTATAAATCGTGTAAAATAGAATATGCTCGCCGCGAAGTATGATTCATATATCCGACCTCTTATAAAATAATAAAGATTTAGGTGTCGTTGTTGTTGTTGTATTGTTTTAGGTGATAGAGTTACAACAACTTAGAATTTTAAGTAAATCAGTCCTGGACAAAATGAGCAGCAGTTCCAAAACTTTGAAGAGCAGTCATGATCATTATTAACCACAACATTATGCAAGATCTGGGTAAAATGTCAAATCAAGAATCAAACACCAATTTGCTTGTCACAAACCAAAAAATATCAAAAAACTGTAACTAGCATTGACCTTGTTGGCTTTGCTTCCTTAGATGCCCTTCACAAGAGTCAAACTTTATGAGATTTTTTGTTCCACATGGAATGGAAAGACAAAGAAAAGGCCATATATTTCACTGTCAGATTGCCAAACAAAAGTGACAGAAGTCAATAATGAGTCATCCCATGCCTCAGCAGAAAAGACGAGTTGACGTTCCTCAGTAACATGCTCCTTACATTTGCAGTTTAATGCTCGTATGGACACACTGATAAACTCATAAACTAAGCCAAATTCTCACTCTGTTCGCAATGGCCACTTCTTGGACATCCATAATCCTTCTCTGCTTTTCGTTCTTCATCTTGGGTTCTGCTTCATCTGAAGCGGATGTTCTTCTTTCATTCAAGGACTCAATTGAAGATGTTTTGAACTATCTCTCTGGATGGTCCAATACCACATCCATTCATCACTGTAATTGGACTGGAGTCACTTGTACTACTACATTTCCTCAAAATGTATACTCTATTGAACTCCAAAGTCTGAATCTTTCTGGTGATATCTCACCATCTTTGTGTCAGCTTCCTAATCTCACCAATCTCAACCTTGCTGACAATCTCTTCAATCAAGCTATCCCTTTGCATCTCTCACAATGTGCTTCTTTAGAGACCTTGAATATCAGTAATAATCTCATTTGGGGTACAATCCCAGATCAGATTTCTCAGTTTATGTCAATGAGAGTTATTGATTTAAGCAGAAACCATATTGAAGGAAAAATCCCAGATAGCATAGGCTCATTGAAGAATCTTCAAGTTCTCAAATTGGGAGGAAACTTGCTTTCAGGTAGTGTTTCAATGGTTTTTGGTAATTGCAGTGAGCTTGTGGTTCTTGATATTTCTCAAAACTCATTCTTGCTTAGTGAAATACCAAGTGATATTGGCAAGCTGGATAAGCTTGAGCAGCTTTTGCTTCAAAGTTCTGGTTTTTATGGGCAAATCCCAAGCTTTTTTGAGGGTTTAGGAAGCTTGTCCGTTGTAGACCTTTCTCAAAATAATCTCACTGGGAGGTTGCCTCCAATTGGTGTCTTTATGCAAAACTTGGTTTCTTTTGATGTTTCACAAAATAGGCTTTTTGGACAGTTCCCAGATGGTATATGCGAGCCAAAAGGCCTTACTAATATAGTTCTACATACAAATTCTTTCAATGGTTCAATATCCAATGACATCATTAAAGAATGCCTTAACCTGGAGAGGTTTCAGGTTCAGAACAACATGTTTACTGGGAATTTTCCTTCTTCGTTATGGTCTTTGTCAAAAATAAAGCTTGTAAGAGCTGAAAACAACAATTTTTCTGGAGAAATACCCGATTCAGTGTCAAAGGCTGTTCAGTTGGAGCAAGTTCAGATTGATAACAATAGCTTTGTCAGTGAAGTTCCTCAAGGTCTTGGATTAATAAGCAGCTTGTATAGATTTTCTGCATCCCAGAATCACTTATATGGTGAACTTCCTCCAAATTTTTGTGATTCACCTGTGATGAGTATAATTAATCTCTCCCATAATTATATTTCTGGTACAATTCCTGAACTTAAAAATTGTAGGAAGTTAGTGTCATTGTCTCTGGCTGATAACAAATTTACTGGTGCAATACCAAATTCATTAGCTGATTTGCCTGTGTTAACTTATCTGGATCTTTCTCAAAATGATCTCACTGGTTTAATACCAGAGAATTTTCAAAACTTGAAGCTTGCTCTCTTCAACGTTTCCTTCAATAGGCTCTCTGGCAGAGTTCCACTTCCTTTAATTTCTGGCCTTCCTGCTTCATTTGTTCAAGGAAATCCTGATCTTTGTGGCCCTGGATTGCCAAATCCATGTTTAGGCGACAAGTCTGGGCACAGAATGTCTAATCTTTCCAAAGTGACTGGTGCCATTATCTCTATTATTTTGGTTGTCGTAGTAGTCATTGCTGCTCTTGGAGCTTACAAGTTGAGACAATCCTACAACCAAAACTCTCAAAAGGGTGATTGGAAGATGGTTTTCTTTTATCCTTTGAGGATTACTGAGCACGAACTGATGATGGAAATGAATGAAAAGGCTGCCAAAGGAAATGGTGGAGCTTTTGGAAAAGTTTACATTATAAACTTACCAACTGGTGAAAGTGTTGCAATAAAGAAAATGGAGAATTTTGGATGCCAATCTTTAAAATCTTTGAAGACAGAGGTTAAAACCTTAGCCAAAATTCGACACAGAAACATTGTTAAAATTTTAGGTTTCTGCCTCAGTAATGATTCCATCGTATTGATATATGAGAATCTAGCTAGAGGCAGTCTTGGTGATCTAATTGGAAAACCAGATTTTGACTTGCCTTGGAGAGTTCGGATGAGGATAGCTATTGGAGTTGCTCAAGGACTAGCGTATCTTCACCAAGATTATCTTCCAGTTTTGCTTCATAGGAACATCAAGTCAACAAATATTCTTCTGGATGATGATTATGAACCAAAGCTCACAGACTTTGCTCTCGATCGCATTGTTGGAGAAACTGCATTTCGGTTATCCCTAGTATCAGAATCTGAAACTTCTCCTTACTTTCCACCAGGTATTAATACATTGTAGAATTTATTTTTGAGCCCTTTGTTTAGATTGAGCAAAAGTGCAATTTTCTTGTGAATGCTGTTTGAGAAGATTGAGTTCAGTTCTCATGTTTGATCGTCTATATTTACCATGAATTTTGTCCATGATAATATTGACTGTGTGTTTTAACAAAACTTCCTTTTCCAATCTTGATATATCCTTCTGAAAAGAGGGCATTTTTCTTTCTTTTCACTTCTTAAATTGCCATGACTTTAATGGAACCATTCTTAGATATACGTAATTGAAATTTGGCATAATGGTTTATATCCATAATGGGATGCCTGTTGCATTGCATGCATTGAAGCTACTTAAGATCTACCAAATTTGCAGAATATGGATATGCAAAAAAAGCTACAGAACAGATGGAAACATACAGCTTTGGTGTTGTTCTCTTGGAGCTTGTGACTGGCCAACAGGCGGATCAACCTGCATCGATGGATTCCCACGATGTTGTGAAGTTGGTAAGAAGAAAAATCAACATTAGAAATGGGGCTGTGCAAGTTCTTGACCCAAAGATTTCTCATAACTTCCAACAAGAAATGCTGGCAGCTCTTGATATTGCTGTGAAATGCACCAATGTAGTGCCAGATAAACGTCCATCAATGTCTGAAATCGTGAGAGCACTTCAGTCCATCAACTCCAGAACTAATGCACTAATCAAATCTTCATTGTCTTCTGCTGAAAGTTCAGATTCTGTCTGAACATGGATTGAAATTAAACACTTTGAATTTGTACATAATGCTTGATTTTTGTTCTTTTGTTTGTTAAATTAATGCCTTTCCTCTGGCTCAATGCTGAGGAAACTGGAATTGGAAGGGAGTACGTGTGAAATCCTCTTCTTGTTTCCTTATAAAATTCATAAGGATCATCCATTGTTAAACTTTCTATGCATTTGTTTCATCCCTTATTCTGTTTATATCCAAAATCCGTCAGTCTCTTATTTAGTCTGCACACTTTTATACGGCAAGTTCTAATCACCAAAGGCCATGGAAATCCTATCTTTATTCTAGATTCTGTTACCATGATGACAGTAGCGTTTCTGAAATCAACAATCAATTGCTCACCATCGTGCACTGTCCAGAAACCGAGGCATTAGCTTTCTCGTTGAGATCGAACAGAAGATAAACAGTTCAAAAGATAAGGCCAGCATCTTCAAAAATTAATAGAAACAAGAATGGGAGATGCACACACAAATTAGAAGGGTATGGATCTTTTCTATCATTTATTGCAAGACTTTATGTATCGCTGCGTTCTTTTAGAAAAAATTAAAACCTGTAACACGTGTTATTTTAGATAAAACTAAAATTTTAATTATGTATTGAGTGAATATGAGGGATAAGTGATTTTACACGTATCAAAATCTTATAAGTGATACATAAAATTATACACAAAATCAAAATCTTATAGAGTGATACACAAAAGTGATACAAAAATTCATTACCAAATTAGAACTAGAGTTTGCACATAAAAGTTTTAATTAAACAACGTTTAAGAAAATGAAATACATATGAGAAATGGAAAATAGTCACAATTGAAGCCTGAGGGTGCGTATAACTTGATCTGACAAGTCAACTTGAAGAAGGTCCACATATTTTGACATGCAAGGCAACTTGCATAATGCATACTCAACGATAAATGTCCATCCTTCAGACAATCCTAAGGCAATCAATAATACTTTTGACAGGTTCCATTCTACCAACATTGATAGGTCGATCGGTCCAATAATGAATCAATGGATTTTCATCACAGAATCGAGTGCATGTCAAATCATCAACACGATGGTTTTTAACTCTTCATTTAAGCAGCGGCCTTGCTTTCTGATTCTGAACCCCACCCCCACCATTACCGCCCAGTGTGTCCACTAGGGCTTATAACGAATATGAACGTTCACGAACAAGTTCGGGATCGGCTCGATTAAAACTCGGCTCGAGCTATTAAATAAACGAACACGAACAAGATTTTAGGCTCGATTAATAAATGAACAATAAATGAACACATCGGTGAAAGCTCTTTTATGTTCATGAACAGCTCGTTAAAAAGCTCGTTTATAACTCGATTAAAGCTCGTTAAGAGCTCGATTAAAATATTAATTATATAATATATATTGTACTTATATACTAAATATTAGAAATAATTATATTTTTATATATATTTATTAAGTCACAAATCACAATATACGAGTGTTTGAATTGTTATAATAAGCTAATATTTTATAGTCGTTTGAATTGATGTATTTATTTGAGTGAAAATTTATGTTAAAAAATTATACAATTGTAAAAAAGTTATTGTTTTTGTGAGAATTTTGAATTATTTAGTTGGTGTTGTTTCTTTGAACAATGTATGTTGTAATTTATTTTATTTACATTTGAATATAACTAATAGATTGTGTTAACTATTATCAAAATATTTGATAAATTATTGTATCGTGATTGAATAATCTTATTTGTGCCAAACAAAATGATAAAAAAACAGAAAAAAAAATAAAAAAATAAAAAAAATTTAAAAAAATTTAAAAAAAAAGTAATCGAGCTCGGGCTCGAGATCGAGCTCGAATAAAGGTTAAACGAGCCGATCCCGAGCCGAGCTCGAGCTCGAGCCTGAAGAAAATTAAACGAGCCGAGCTCGAGCCCGGCAAAGCTCGGACTCGGCTCGGCTCGATATCAGCCCTAGTACTGTCCACCATTGTCTATATACTGACAATTGGTTTGTTTACCGTCTTGTAAGGATGGTAATATATATTGAATTCTAAATGGATAAAAGCAACGGATACAAAGCGCATAAAACGCACCTTACTGGGTACGTACATTGGCCATTACAAGCCCTCCAGTTCTCCTGTCTTCTCCATGTCCACAACCATCAACCAAACCACACGCAGCCCAGATACAAACATTCTCTTCCAGCCATTTCTTGATGACTTTCCCAGATTTGACCCACCAAACAATCAGACATTAATGTTGAGGATAAAATTCCCACGTACTAATTAAGTTAAATAATTCAAGAAACGTTTGTGTAGTAAATTATGCACTTCACTTCCACAAACTATAAAGTGATAAAGGAAAAGCTTTAAGCATGTTTTTCAAGTGAGAAACTAAATAGGAATATATCGAAGAAAGTACAGCAAAGAAGGTGTACGTAGGTTTATAGCATTAATTTTCTAGTTATACATGGGAAGCAATTTTCTGATTTTGCCTTTTGTTCGTGCTGTTTTTTTGCACCCTCCGCAATTGTGAACATGCATTTTAGTGAACGCTGTGAAAAAAAGTGAAACTTGAAATTTTCACAAAATCTAAATTTTTCATGGGTTATAGCACAAATATTTTGGCAAAAAATAGCAATTTTAAAAACGTCTTGATTTTGCCTTTTTTCGTGCTATTTTTTACACCCACCTCAATTGAAAACATGCATTCTAGTGAACAGTGTGAAAAAAAATAAAATTTAAAATTATCACCAAACCTCCATTTTTAATGTGTTGTAGTTATAACACACATATTCAAGCCAAAAATAACAATTTTCAAAAAGTGTTGATTTTGTCCTTTTTTGCGCTGTTTTTTGCATCCAACTCAATTGTGAACATGCATTCTAGTGAACCGTGTGAAAAAAGTGAAACTTGAAATTATCACAAAACCTTCATTTTTCATGGGTTATAGCACAAGTATTTTGGCAAAAAATAGCAATTTAAAAAACGTGTTAATTTTGAATTTTTTCGTACTATTTTTTGCACGCACCTCAATTGAGAACGTGCATTCTAGTGAACGGTGTGAAAAAAGTAAAACTTATAATTATTACTAAACCTCTATTTTCATAGGTTACCACACGTATTTTGACAAAAAATAGCAATTTTTGAAACGTGTTGATTTTGCCATTTTTTGTACTGTTTTTTGCACCGAACTCAATTGTGAACATGCATTCTAGTGAATGGTATGAAAAAGTGAAACTTGAAATTATCACCAAAACTCCATATTTCATGGGTTATAGCACACACATTTTGGCCAAAAATAGCAATTAAAAAACGTGTTAATTTTGCATTTTTTCGTACTATTTTTTGTACCTACCTCAATTGGGAACGTGCATTCTAATGAACGGTGTGAAAAAAAAGTAAAACTTAGAATTATCACAAAATCTCAATTTTTCATGTGTTATAACACATGTATTTTGGTCGAAAATAGCAATTTAAAAAACGTATTAATTTTACATTTTTTCATGCTATTTTTTTTTCACCCACCTCAATTGTGAACATGCATTCTAGTGAACGGTGTGAAAAAAAAGTGAAACTTAAAATTATCACCAAACATCCATTTTTCATGTGTAATAACACATGTATTCTGGCCAAAATAGCAATTTTCAAAACGTGTCGATTTTGCCTTTTTCCGTGCTGTGTTTTTGCACCTAACTCAATTGTAAACGTGCATGCTAGTGAACTGTGTGGAAAAAGTGAAACTTAGAATTATCTCCAAACCTCCATTTTTCATGTGTTATAGCACACGTATTTTGGCAAAAAATAGTAATTTTCAAAACGTGTTGATTTTACCTTTTCTTGTGCTATTTTTTGCACCCATCTCAATTGAAAACGTGCATTCTATTGAATGGTGTGAAAAAAAGGTGAAACATAGAATTATTACCAAACCTCCATTTTCATGGGTTATCTCACAAGTATTTTGGCAAAAAATAGCAATTTTCAAAACGTGTTGATTTTATCTTTTTTCGCTCTATTTTTTGCACCCACCTCAATTGTGAATGTGCATTCTAGTGAACGGTATAAAAACAAATGAAACTTAAAATTATCACTAAACCTCCATTTTTCATGTGTTATAACACATGTATTTTGGCAAAAAATAGCAATTTTCAAAATGTGTGGATTTGCCATTTTTTGTGCTATTTTTTTGCACTCAACTCAATTATGAACATATATTCTAGTGAACGGTGTGAAAAAAAAGTGAAATTTAGAATTATCACAAAACCTCCATTTTTTATGGGTTATAGCACACGTATTTTGGCCAAAAATAGCAATTTCTAAAATGTTTTGATTTTACCCTTTCTCGTGCTATTTTTTGTACACACCTCAATTGTGAACGTGCATTCTATTGAACGGTGTGAAAAAAGTGAAATTAGGATTATTATCAAACTTCCATTTTTCATGAGTTATAGCACACGTATTTTGGCAAAAAATATAATAGCAATTTCCAAAACGTGTTAATTTTGCCTTTTTTCGTGTTATGTTTTGCACCTACCTCAATTGTGAACGTGCATTCAAGTGAACATTGTGAAAAAAAGTAAAATTTAAAATTATCACCAAACCTCCATTTTTCATGTGTTATAACACATGTATTTTGGCAAAAAACAACAATTTTCAAAACGTGTTGATTTTTCTATTTTTCGTGTTGTTTTTTGCAGCCAACTCAATTGTGAAAGTGCATTCTAGTGAACGGTGTAAAAAAAAGTGAAACTTAGAATTATCACAAAACCTCTATTTTTTATGGGTTATAGCACACGTATTTTGGCCAAAAATAGCAATTTCCAAAATGTTTTGATTTTGTCTTTTTTGTACTGTTTTTTGCACATACCTCAATTGTGAACGTGCATTCTATTGAACGGTGTGAAAAAAAAGGTGAAATTAGGATTATCACCAAACCTCAATTTTTCATGAGTTATAACAAACGTATTTTGGCAAAAAATAGCAATTTTCAAAACGTGTTAATTTTGCATTTTTTCGTGTTATTTTTTGCCCTCTTCTCAATTGTGAACGTGCATTCTGATAAACGGTGTGAAAAAAAAATGAAACTTAAAATTATCAAAAAACCTCCATGTTTCATTTGTTATAACACATGTATTCTGGAAAAAATAACAATTTTCAAAACGTGTTGATTTTTCCATTTTTCATGTTATTTTTTGCTCTCAACTCAATTGTGAAAGTGCATTCTAATGAACAGTGTGAAAAAAAGCGAAACTTAGAATTATCACCAAACCTCTATTTTTCATGGGTTATAGCACATGTATTTTGGCCAAAAATAGCAATTTCCAAAATATTTTTATTTTGCCTTTTTTTATATTGTTTTTTGCACACATCTCAATTGTGAACGTGCATTCTATTCAACGCTGTGAAGAAAAAAGTGAAATTAGGATTATTACCAAACCTCTATTTTTCATGGGTTATAACACACGTATTTTGGCAAAAAATAGTAATTTCCAAAACGTGTTAATTTTGCCTTTTTTCGTGTTATTTTTTGCACCCACCTCAATTGTGAACGTGCATTCTAGTGAACGTTGTGAAAAAAAGTGAAATTTAAAATTATCACCAAATCTCCATTGTTCATGTGTTATAACACACATATTCTGGCAAAAAATAACAGTTTTCAAAACGTGTTGATTTTTCTATTTTTCGTGTTATTTTTGCACCCGGCTCAATTGTGAACGTGTATTCTATTGAACGGTGTGAAAAAAAGTGAAACTTAGAATTATCACCAAACTTTCATTTTTCATGGGTTATAGCACACGTATTTTGGCCAAAAATAGCAATTTTCAAAATGCTTTGATTTTGCATTTTTTGTGCTATTTTTTGCACACACCTCAATTGTGAATGTGTATTCTATTGAACGGTGGAAAAAAAAGTGAAATTAAGATTATCGCCAAACCTCCATTTTTCATGGGTTATAGCACACGTATTTTAGCAAAAAATAGCAATTTTCAAAACGTGTTGATTTTACTTTTTTTCGTGCTGTTTTTTGTATCCACCTCAATTGTGAACGTGCATTCTAGTGAACGGTGTGAAAAAATGTGAAATTTAAAATTATCACAAAATCTCCATTTTTCATGTGTTATAACACACATATTCTGGCAAAAAATAACAATTTTCAAAACGTGTTAATTTTTCCATTTTTCGTGTTGTTTTTTTCATCCAATTCAATTGTGAAAGTGCATTATAGTGAACGATGTGAAAAAAATGAAACTTAGAATTATCACCTCACCTCTATTTTTCATGGGTTATAGTACACGTATTTTGGCCAAAAATAGCAATTTCTAAAATGTTTTGATTTTGCCATTTTTGTGCTTTTTTTGCATACACATCAATTGTGAACATGCATTTTATTGAATGGTGTGAAAAGAAAAGTGAAATTAGGATTATCACCAAACCTTAATTTTTCATGGGTTATAACACACGTATTTTGGCCAAAAGTAGCAATTTCTAAAAAGTGTTAATTTTGCCTTGTTCATGTTATTTTTTGTACCCACCTCAATTGTGAACGTGCATTCTAATGAACGGTGTGAAAAAAAGTGAAACTTAAAATTATCACCAAACTTCTATTTTTCATGTGTTATAACACACGTATTCTGGCAAAAAATAACAATTTTCAAAACGTGTTATTTTTTGCACCCAACTCAATTGTGAAAGTGCATTCTAGTGAACGATGTGAAAAAAAGTGAAACTTAGAATTATCACTAAACCTCTATTTTTCATGGGTTATAATAGCACACGTATTTTTGCCAAAAATAGCAATTTCTAGAACGTGTTGATTTTGCTTTTTTTTCTTACTATTTTTTGCACACACACATCAATTGAGAACGTGCATTTTAGTGAACGGTGTGAAAAAAAGTGAAAGTTAGAGTTATCACCAAACCTCCATTTTTTCATGGGTTATAGCACACACATTTTGGCAAAAAATAGCAATTTTCAAAGCGTATTGATTTTGCATTTTTTTTCGTGTTGTTTTCTACATCCATTTCAATTGTAAACATGCATTCTAGTATATGGTGTAAAAAAAAAATTGAAATTTAAAATTATCATCAAATCTCTATTTTTCTGCTTTTTATAGCACACGCGATTTTGGCCAAATTGCCATTTTCTTGATTTGATATACCAGTTTTGTTCAGTTTTATTTCTTAAAAAACTCGTTTACTTTGAATATTACAAGGATAAACTTATAAGTTTAAGCCATGTTTTGACATATATAATTACATATTACTTCTATTGTACAAAAACTTAAAAAAAAAATCTTTATGAATTCGAAAATAGATTACAGCCCTTCAACATCTACACATCAACTTTATTATCACAAATTAATATTTCTATCCAATGACTGATGCCGAAAGTTTGAGGATACCATATCTGAGGACTGAACTCTGCATTAATAATAACTGCAAAGCTTGGAACATTTGGAAACATTTGGCAATTAAGGGTACGTACGTATGAGTTTGATGCTTTAGATTATTGAATATTTAAGCCATATATATATATATATATATATACATATATATATGGGGTAGAAAATAATTTCATCCAATAAAAATTCTTTGGCTAAATTTTAAAAAAATAGTAAAAAAATCAAGAGACATCTACTTAAGTAAGGTGAAACAACTCATAAAACAGCTACTTGAATATATAATTGATCGGCTACAACTTAATTAGATATATTAAGATCGATCACTATTCACTAGTGTTGAGAAACTGGAAAAAACGAGAACCTCTAATGTCTCAATTAATATCTTTTCCTTATGGAAAATGTTATGAATTTTGTGGGTTTTCTCTTTTATTAATTAGTAGCAATTAAGTGCAATAGCAAGAAGGTTAGTGGTTTTTGAAGCAATGTACATTAATTAACTCAAGATTATAAGTTTAACCCAAAAAAAAGAAAAAAGATTATATAAGTTTAACCAATAATATATTCCTTGCATGCATGCATGCATGCATGGCTTCTGAGTTCTGAAAGAGCCAACTGACTGATTTGTTTCACTTTTCCTAATCAATAAAGATATGAGTCTTTGAGTTTAGAAAAAAAGAAGACTATATTTGACATAGAAGGGAAAAACGAGGGCATGTGCAACTGATGTTTAAGGCATGCAATTAGCCAGAATAATACTCCATGACATACTAATTAAAGGGTTGCTTAATTTGTATACGATAATTAAGTTTGTTTTCAGAGATTTGTCGAGTTTTTTTGCATTAGATCAGTGAACATAGTAATAACTTTAACATCATAGAAAACATAGCAATCTTATTCCAGAGAATCCTGCAGCAACATTAATGGACTGAAAGCAAAATGTCATGGCTGTTTGCCAAACCGGCCTTCTTTGCCAAGAAAGATATTAGTTAATTAATGGAGATATATATGTTGGTTCTAATCGCTTGCTTAACATTATATATAGAACGTGTACGTTTTAAAATGACTCCCAACAATGAAAATTTGTGTTGAGAGATTCCAAAAGATTATATTTAAACTTTTCATCAAACTTTTAATTTTCATAGTTTATAGCATACGATTTTTTTTTTTATATATAAAAAATGGTAAGGGCCAAAAACTTGTCGATGAAGGTCGTTTTATTGACATTCATTACACTTGCCTTGATTGTTAACATATATTCTAGAAAATAAGATAGGAAAAATTAAACAGAGGAATTGACCTATATTTTACAAGAACTATTCTATAGAGAATATTGCTGAGTGCTTTGTGTCCTATGGAATAGATTGTCAATTTTCCTTCTTCTTTCTTAACAAAATAGCTATGCTTACCTAAAAGGAAACTATTATTAATTATTAATTAAAAGACAGCTCTATTTTCCAGAAGGAAAACAAAAAGAAAAAACTGAAGACTAAATTAATATTCATTTGAGTTAAATATATAAAACTATGCTATACAGCATCCGTATTCATTTAACTATTCTATATAGAATAAAACTAAATTAATTATCATTTGAGTTAAATAAAACAATTAATTATCATTTGACCTGTTATATCTTTCTTAAACTAGGCAATTTAAGTGTACCCTATTCTTATACGAATTTGAAGGACTTCCATCACATATACTACTTTACCTGCATTTCATTTATACAACTATTTCACATAATCAATTTGTTGAGCAAAAAGTAAAAAACTTGCCTTTTGGTATTACCTTAACATTACCATGATAGTTTATTAATTAATTAGGATAGTTCTTTTCCTCTAGGAAAAAAAAAATTATGCAGTCAACCAACAAAATCTCATAAAAAAAAGTCATCATTATTAGAAATCATGTGCAACCAATTCAAAATTAATTGGAAATAAGTGAAGTGACTCAAAACTTTTATTAGTTACTTTAGTTTGTAAATGATTTCGATTGAGCATTGACAAAGGATTAGATATACCAAGTCCAATTCTGAAATTTTTTTAAACTCAAATCTAATACTACTACAAAAAACAAAAGCATTAACATGGTTTGAAATTTCATAAACCAAATTTAATCCATAGATGAATCCAATTCATATTCCAAAAGTTCAAATCTAATTATTTTGGGCTGAGAATTTCCCTCACAATCAATTTTAAAGTTTTTCTAATTTCTAGGTGGAGTTGTTGTGTTGTAACCGATTTTGGCACCATATATATTAGAAATCTTGTGCATTTAATTCAAAATCAATTAATTAACATAACTAAATTGACTCAACAATTTTATTTGTTAGTTTGTGAATTTTTATAAAATGGACCTGAGATATTAATTATTTCAAAAGCCATTTGAATTTTCAATCTGAAAAAAATTCATATTTACACTTGCAAAAAACTCAAAATGCAGACCAGTAAGCCATTGATACCATTCCTATTTTAGAGTATAACCGTTGAAGAGTGTCATAAATTACAAAAGAAAATAGTCCAATGATATTCTGTCAACAACAATAATCCTACTCAACAAATTTAAGTTCCTATAACACTACAAAATTTTCAATTTGAAAAAAATTTAGGAATAAATGGTAAGTTGGTCATTATTATCAAATTCTGATCTCTAAATTTCAACAGAGCATCAAAATTCAATACAATTGAGTTGAATAAAAAGATTATGGGAAAAATCAACAAATGGCAAGTGATTAAGAATGTTCATAATTAATGTTGACCATCAATTTTTGTGTATTTATATGTATGCAGTTCCACTCTAAATGTTGTGCCTTAGTTTTGTCCCAAGTTTTTTCAGTGACTGAAATGTTCATTCTGAAACAAACATGGGATCTTCTGATGGAAACTATGGTAATTTCTTTCGTCATTTTATTTCCTCTATGTCTAACGATTATGATGTTTCCGACCCAAATCAGAGTTTTCTCCAAAATTCATACTCATCAAATGACCATAATCAATACCAAAACCATGGCGGCTTCTCCTCTCCAATGATTAATCAATTCCAAACCCCAATAGAAAATCTTCTTGGTAATTCAGAAACTCCAAACATTTTGAACCAGCTCCTGTTAATGTACCCCCATTAATGTTGCAAAATTCTGCGGCATTAGAGATGCATGCGGATACAGGAATTACTGTCAATCCTTGCTGGGAACCCGAAATGGAAAAACTTATGGATTCATCAATAATTCTCAACAGTTTTCAGCTTCAACGACAAACTAGCCATCATGTTTTGCCTAACATGGAAATTACTGATAATGATGAAAATCTTTGGGGTTCAAACTTTTCATTTAATCAACTTTTGGAGGAAGAACAGATTCATCAGATGAGCCCCAGAGAAGATGATCATGTTCATGTTCATGTGAATGCAAACCAAACAGAATCAGCTGTGGAGGAGGAGATTTTCGAAGATTTTTCATTATCTTTCATTTATTCAGAAGGGTTAAAATATTGTGCCAAGTTCGATAAAACTGAACAGATTACTAGCAACATCATGAGCGTGAAAGAAAGGTCGACCAATGGTGCCAAGTTAATTATGGCGAAAAGATCCAAGGAAGCGATTAAACAAAGGGCTCTCAAAATTCATGATTTATCTGCAGGTAGAGATCATCAGCAGCCTAAGACTTCAACTAGAGGAAGAAAACCAAACAGCCAAAAATTTATCAATTTTCTTAAAGACAAAAATCAAGTTGGAAGTTCAAGCAGTAGTAGACCAGCAGGACAGAAAGAACCCATTAATGAGACATCCAAGAAAATTGCAGAAATTCCTCCTGTGCCTTCATTTTTTGACGCAGCTGACAAAAATCTTGTGGGGAGATCGTTTTCTCCTATACCAAGCTCGATTTCACCACCAACGATAGCCCGCGGGTCAGTCGTCCTACGCAAATTTTTATTTTGTTGCTTTGAATTAAGTAAATATCCTTAACTTTATAGTTTTTGTAGGAGTAACGTGGATTCTATAAGGTCAGGAACGCCGGCACTTCCAGTGAAGATTTATGGAGGATATAGTACTCCTGGGAGCTCAAGCTTCGATGGGTTTAATTGGCTAACCTTTGAATTTTTTTTCATGAAATTGCAAATTTTATTTTTAGCTTAATTTCACAGTGGTGTTCCTTATTAATTTATGGATGCTATGCATTATTGTTGTTTTGCCAACGGTTCAAAATTTTGTAACCTTTCAGGAAGTACAAAAGGATGTCCAATGGCGGCACTTCTCTCTACCATGGAGCTTCAAGGTTTAATTAATTATCTCCAATGATTCACAGCCATAGTGCACGAATGCATGCTTATTTTGGACGTTCGTCGCCATACATTCATTCATTAATCTCATGAAATAAATTATATATGATTTGCAGGCTTTCAAGAACTAGTTCTGCATTTGATTACAATGACTGGAAAACCATGCCGTCTACTACAACTAATAATTATGCAGAAATTGAAACCAGAAAATGGCAACCCATTAATCTAGAGGGAGGCAGCAGCAATTGGAAAGGTATATATATATATACTTACTAAACTCTAACCATTAAATTGCCTTTATTGATTCTTTTTCATTTCCTTAATTACATGGATTTTTAACCATGAAATTTTTCATGCTACATATATATATATATATATATAGTACTAAATTTTGAATTGGGTCCCAAGTTTCTGTCCTAAGAAATTAAGGTTCAATCTTCCTGATTTGGTTAAATTGCTATTGATGGCAAGATTTAATGAGTGCGACTTATATATATAACAGGAATTTTATTTTGTAACGTCATTCTCCTCTGAAATCGTTTCATATATGACACTTGTATGAATTTCAGCTTAGTCGTATAAAATATCAAATATTAGTATATAAAATATAAAAAAATTAATGTATTAACGTATAAAATATCAAATATTAGCGTATAAAAAATTAACGTGTATAAAGTATAATTTATATATCAGGTCTCATATATTATACGCTCTCACAAGAGATTTTGCGTAATTCCAACCAAAAGAAATAGAGTGATTGTGGAGTAGCCTTGCTATTCTAGAGGAGAGAAATATTAAATTTTACTAACATTTCCCCATATTTTTGGTTGTAAAGCACAGGTACTAATATTGGTGATCAACAAATTGGCTCATATTTCGGTGGACAGAACAATCAGAGCTTTCCAACAATCCCTTCACTACTCTCAGCAACAGAAAATGGAATTGGAATCCAGACTCGTAATTTCCAAGAAACTACAAACCATGTAACCCCAGATGCCACTCAAATTGTGGCAAAGGTTTTGAATTTACCCAGACGATTTGGAAGTGCCCAAACTCAGCAACTTGGAAAGCTTAATAGTACACAACCATCATCACTGCTTCCACCCCATGAAACTCCATTTTTCAAAAACATGGATTTTGCCTACCAGATCCCACAACATGAGTACTCCTACAATATCCCTAACTCCCCAGTTATTCCCTTTGTTTCCCATTATGGGCCAAAATATATTCATAGTTCTAACAATATTCAAAACTACAATGAAGTTGGGAATCTGCAGAAGTTTCAGGAATGCAATAGCAAGGGACCTGATGATGCACTACTGGAGTATCTGGGAATCAAAATCGATTCAGCTGAGAAGACAAGCAATAATGCTGCAACTAGTTCCAAGTTGGGAGAGAAGGAACTTGAAGCTATGGTTAATTGGCCCGAGCATCATTTGATGGGAACCGATCGATTTGGATTTGATATTTGATATTAGATATTATTCCTATATATGCATGCATGGTTTCTGTAATAAAAGAGCTGCAGACTCTCGAAGTCGCTCAACTTTGATGATGGTGGACATTCGTAATTTCTTTTTCTTTTTCGTTTGGAAGTTGTATTGTCTGTTTTAGTTCATGATTTTATGATTTTGTCTTTCTGTTTGTTTGGGGAGATTAATTTCTTGTATGAATCACAGACATTGCTTGCGGTTTCCTTTAATTTGTTCATCTTGGTCATCCCTTCTTCCATCCCACCCCTGTTAATCAATGAATTTCTCAAGGATATTTAGTTTGTATTAATATTAATCCAAGATAAACTGAACAATCTAAGCCAGCCATGAATCATGAAAAGTTGTGTTACTTCTGTTTCATTGATTCATTTGTAAAGAAAACTTTTCTACCTGATTTTAACAATATTAGCAGTTGAATATATACTGATCATGCATGAAAATTTAACAAACTTAACATATCAGTAATTCCAAAAGTTGATAATGTTCAAAGTTTTTCAATGGTTGAAAGAAAAATTGAAAGCATCATCCACTTAATTAGAACTTCTTGACTCCAGTATTACGAACAAAGATTGATAAGAAATGAAAGTTGTTCAAAAGCCATGAAATGATGAAATTTCATCTTAAAAATGTAATCAAATTATAGTGATCTCAATTCTCAAACATTTTTTTTTCCTTTTAATAAATTATTTTGTCAAAAGCGATAAAGATTAACATTAATTCACTTAAATTCATAGCATTAAGTATGTAACAAACCATAGTTACTGACTTGTTAACGGATTAAAGCTGCACTTATTATCACTCCAAAGTGGGAAAAAACCAAAATAATTAAAGAACATCATGATGCATGGACACATAGAACTTATCGTTGTCTCTATTTGGCTAGCTATATAGAGATATAATAAATATATATACACTCCTGACTCCTACCAACAAACGTTGGCATTCTTAGTACACAAAGAAGAAAATTGGGAGAGAAACGCACAAGGCTGCAGAGATTTTATTGTTCCATAAACCGTGAGATTTATTTTCTCCTTCAAAACTTGGTTCAATTTATAACTTCCAGAAATGATTATTCATATTAATTTACCTTCTCGTAATGTACAGGTCCAAGTTTTAATACAATTTTCAGACATTATCGATCATCGCATCTTGCTAGAGGAACTTGTAAGATATATATTTTGCTGCTGATCATGACAATATAATCTTCTGTTTTTCAATGGATTGTTGTTAAAAATGTACGTTTCTAGCCACAAAAATAAAAATGGTGTTGGAGAAATACAATGTCTCTTTTGTAAACTTTGTCTTCATATATCAGTCATTTCTGCTATTATCATTTAAGGGCTAGTATTAAAAATAATATCATGTAATACTATTTCTCTGCAAGAATAGTTCATATGTTTTCTTGATTAATAATGCACGCTTGCAATATCCCATGATTGATTTACAGAAGAAAAAATTGTGAGAAATGGGTTCAAGTTCAAACGCAATGGTGACCTTTGTGCCGATTTCTGGTGGTCAATCTGGCGGTGTTACTGTGAATTTATTGAACAATAACCCTATGACATCAGTACTAATGGGAAGCGAAAATCTCAAAGTAGTGATGAAGCGTGGAAGTACTTCAGTCTATACTGGAGTGAATCAGTCAGTACTACTATCAATTAAACTATATATTAATTAATTAATTGTTTACTTTCAAAATAAATATGCATGAGGATGATGTTAAATTATTAATTAAGTGTTCTTCCAAATCTAATCCAATTGTTTTTGGATATTGTCCTTTTTAATACTTTTTATGCATTACATACATTAATTAGGAAGAAAAAAATAATTGTGACTAATAAAGATGACTATTAATTTGTGAATTTTAATTAAATACAGATTCAATTTATGATCATATATACAATGTCTAAGTTTTTTGTATGTCTTTCGAATAATAATAAGTGCTACACCAAAATACATTATTGTACTATATATGCAATATCTATTTAATTTCTCCTTTATATTTTGGGAATCTATATATATAAGATAAAATTTTAATTAGTAAGTAAATTATATATATATAGCTACTTTCGACTCCACTTTGCAAAAATATACAGTTATTTTCAATTTTTAATTAAATGTAATCCAAAATTTAGAGCAAAGAATAAATCAAAGTCTTTTGTCTTTTATTAGTTAATGACAATATTTCATTTTCTTTAATTTGCATAGACCATATAGCTGTCAAAAAAACAAATGGATCCACTATTTTTTTTAGATAAATATATATATATATAGTCAAATATCAAAAGAATCAATTTATACTTAAAAAATATATATGTTTTTAGACATGATTGTATAAAGAACATTTTCAGGTCTAAGTAATATATGCTAACAAATGCATGCAGGACTGAAACTGAAGGTCTTTTTGCTGCATTTGGTTATGTCAAAAGCAAACGTCGCTCAGGTAAACAAAGTCATTCCAAAAACACTAATGAATTAAATTGGCTGGCTGTTTAGAAAAATTATTGCTAATTGTCCAGCATTACATACACTGATCGATGACTTTGTCAACCCATTTTCTTGATTTTTTTATTTTTTTTTTTTTTATGTTTTGTTGGCAGTGTATTTGGGTGAGTGATCAAACCATGCAAACTTCTAGCTTCTCCAACTGATCGATAAGTGCTTTGTGTTTTTCATACAATTCTTGGCCGTTTTTATTTCTATGTTTTTTTTCATGACACTACTCTAGCTAGGATTTTGTGTTGATGAGCAGGCAGATATGACAATGAAGAGGAGGCTGCGAGGGCTCACGACATTGTAGCTTTGAAGTGCTCTGGAGCCAAAGGGAAATTGAATTTCCCAGTACGCAATTTTCTCTAAATTTTCATTCATGTTGTGTGCACGTTTATGTGTACGAATGAGTACATGTATATGCATGCTGTTTGTGTTATATTTGTTTCTTGGCATACTTCTCTTTATTATATTTAGTCACTGCAGATATATGGTTTCTATCTAGGAATTCAACTCCATGCATGAACCCAGAATGTGCAAGTAAATTTTAAGATGGAGATCGATGAACAAAGATACCAACAGGGTTTCAAAATTTGCATGAGATTTCAAATGGGATCGATCATTATTAATTGAAAATCTTTCCAGTTTATTATTGTACTTTTCTGTTTCATTTAGTTGATGCATTTATCTATCTTTAGCCTAGGTCGATCAAGAAGAAGGCCAGCCAGTTTAAATTAAGATTGTATTTTAGCTAATTAAATTTAGTATTGTTAATTATTGTACTAGGCAAGTGACTATGATGACATAGTTAGATTGACGAGAGGCATGACTGATGAGGAGATTGTGGCTCATATTAGAAGGTAACTAAATCTCTTCACTATATTCATACATTCATCAGTTTCTTAATTTCCCTTTTTCTTTTCTTGTTTTCTCCATCCACATTTTCAAGAGTTTTACTTTTATCCCCCCAAATCTCTGGAGTTTTCTATCTTAATTAATAAAGCCTTAAAAGTGAATGGTGGCAGCATTTATGGAAACTGCACCATTCACAGAGCCAACAAAACCAGAAAATCTTGAAGTTGCTTCTTTATCTGTACGTTAATTTTTGTCTTGCACCATACCATAATTTTGTTAGGATTAGGTGTGCTAATCCAACCTGTTTTGAAACAATTAATAATACAAAAAATAGAAACACACAGATTTATAGTGGTTCATTCTCAATGCGAGAGTTATGTCCACTTAACAGCTAACAGATTTCACTATAATAAAAAAACCGAGTTACAATCGTATCTCATCTTCTCACCCTCCGTAGATTTCTCAACGTAAAGTCTTCAAATATCGTAGGCTCCACAACTCAACAACTTTCTCATATCTTCATTATACTGATGATCATATATATTTCACGTCAATATAATTACTTTTTCCAAACTTAATTAATTCCAGGTCTGCCAGTCGATTTGCAAGGGGTTGCTCCGATTACCGTGGCGTTGGGAGGTTCTTAATTTCTAAATTGTCTCTCCTACGTTCATATAAATATACATGTTTTAAAGATCTAGCTTGACAAATGACATGCATATATATATATATATATATATATATATATATATATATAACAAGTCATATATATATAACAGGTATGCTGACAGCAACAGATGGTACGGTCACAAGTCCAACAACAAGGATGTAATGTTCTTGGGGAAATTTGGTAATGATTTTTAAACTAACTCTAATTGTGCATAATATTTGAAGCCTTTATAATCACCACAGCCATATTCATCATTTAATCTTCTTTCTCTACTATTGATTGCCATGCATGCATGCAGATACTCAGGAGGAAGCTGCCATGGCATTTGATATTGAAACAATAAAAGTGAAAGGTTGGAGTGCACAAACAAATTTCAGCCTATCACTCTATGATGTTGAAGGGATCTTACAAGGAACAAGAATTCCAAAAATAACAGAACAAGTTGCCAAGAACATGAAGAAGGCAACAGTGTTCAGTCCTTTAGGGGAACTGCCACAATCTGCTGGTTCTCTATATGCAAAGATTCGACTGCCCCAAAACAATCCTCCTCCATATGGATTTCAATTCTTTGTGCCCCGGGTTGATAATTCCTACCAAAGCTTGTTCAATGCAGCCACAAGCCTCATGATGATGAATCCAAACCCAAGTTTTCAAGAACCCAACAAGGCATATTACTGTGACATGAATGGAGGGTCGTCGGTGAGAGTAGTTAATATGTTTCGCCATTCAAGCTCCAGCAGCTTTAAGCCCTATAAAAGGAACTAGTCCAATCTAGCTATTGCATGCTGAACTCTGATTCATCTGATCATTTAGGATTTGGAACCTTTTTTTAAACTGTTTTCTTTTGGGTCGATATGCATGCATGCTGCAGTACTTAAGTTCAAATCTTTTGAGACTGTGTTAGATATGCTTTGATTTTCTGTTTTCATGAACTCATCGAAACTGCAGCATTTTGCTGCAAAACTTAATGGTTTTTAAAATTTTCTCTTATTCTGCTTTAGTGCAAAACTATTGAACTTAGAATTTCAAGTTTATGCATATCATATATAGGACCAATAGCTGAGCTATCAGAGATGGGATGTCTGCATTTGAATTCTTATTACGTATAATTTAATACTCAATTTGCAATAATGAACAAACCAATCGTGAGGAAGATCATATAACGTTCTTGTAGCAACACTGAGCTAGGGGGTTTACAAACGTGATTGAAGTTTCAGAGTGATGCTACCCAACGAAAAGGTATATCATATGCACGGCAAAATTTGCAGAAGCATTCTTGAAGCAGGCAGCTTCTAAGCCTCCTTTGGCATGTTAGCCTTGGGAAATTTCAGTTCCTGTTTACTTGCTCATATAAACAATGCTTTTGACAAAAATGCAGCCGAATCTAGCAAGCTTAGAAACTATGTTGCCTGCCAAACCTCGCGAAGGAGTTCATACCTTGCATTAGCTCCAACATCACTTGCAGTTTCCTTCTCATGTTTCTGATTTCCACTCCCAATTCCGTTGGGCGGATTAGTTGGAGAAGATGGTGACTTGTCAACAATAGTTGCAAGAGGACAATCCAATTCCACCAAGTCCTCATCACTGGTATACCCTTTCCTCTGTATTGCGGATGCACTCCTAGACAACTGTGATTTACCACCTGCCTCTGCAACTTTTTCTGCTACATCAGCCGAGGATGGTGGTTTGTATACAGCCGGAGCAGCAGCATACGGAAAGCTACTAGCCGAGTTTCCAGACAACCTCCTCTCTATGATGCACTGCAAATAAAAATTGTGAAAAGTTAGTGAAAAGACTTCATTATTTTACAAGACCTAAGCCTTTTTCCCATTAAGTGGTGTCAGCTATATGGATCATAATTCGCCATCGTACAAATTGGTTGAAAAGTACCGGCTATATGGATCACACTTCACACTTCATTATGTTAATAAGTTTATAAGTTTTTTGGTTCAAAGCTTTGAATTAACTTTTTCTAGGCAAAATGGGGCTCAGTCAGTGTACCTCAGCATTTAGAGCCTCCAACACAGACCCCGGAACAGGATCAGGACAGAATTCATCTGGAGTAAAGTTGCAAAGAATCCGTTTAACCAACTGAAGACTGATTTGTGGGCATACCTACATACAAAAATCAAGAGTAAGAATAAGTTGGATAGAATGTGACGAATGGAAATGATAGCTGCATATTGTCAAAAGACGAACCTCCATTCTGATTGTTTGGTCCATAAGCATGTCTTTTGGAAGCATTAAAAGATCACTCAAGGCACCGAGAAGATGGAAACACTTAGGTTCATCTCCACTCCCCTGCCCATCTTCCTCACTGCTATATTGATCTTTTAACATATCACCAGCACCCATGCCAAACAAATCAGTTAGGCATTTTGACCAATTGCCAATCTGCAAAGAAGACTCATTGTCATTGTTTACAGCTTGCATAAAGGAAAAAAAAAATAGCAAGTGTACTGTCTACTTAGAATGGTCTAAGGCATTGTTGAACAAGCTATCTTTTGGAAGTAGAATCCAGGTTGCTAGAAACCTTCAAACTAGAGGTTGGTTATAACAAATACATGGGAACTAAGCAGCAATTTTTGCTATCATTAGATTTAGATAATCAAACATCTTTGCACTTGAAAAGATGCAGATCGTTCGCTTTGCCTGTATCTAAAAATTCACACATAATTTAGCGACAGAAACTCACAGAATTCTTGAGTTGTGCACCAGAGCCAAAACTCAAGTCTCCAGCAGGGATAGGCAAAACCCTGGAATCAACTATGGGATCAGATACTGGATCAGTTGGGATCTCATGTGCCGACTCCCGAAGAATAGCATTGAACATGGCGACATCTAGTCTGGCAAGACATTGTTCCATAACCTAATAACAAATGCACGATCAAATTAAAAACATGCCAAATGCTAACCAACAGGTAATGCATAGAGGTATCAAGAGAATTCAATAGCTAAACAAGTTGAAGCTGATGTTTCAAACTCCAAATAAAGGAATCACATAAGCAGCAAACATATATACATTAGACAACAAACTGAAGAAGAAAAGAAAGTGGAAGTGGGTGACGAAAGAGGAGGCTGCCAAGCAAACATTAACATATCCTACCTTCCTCGCCAACACAGGCAAGCAGCCACATTCATGGCCCCCTGCTCGAACAGGACAAAGTCTCCTCAAAGCATCCTCGAAAGCATTTTTCCATAGATTAATGGAAAAACTGCCTTGCTGCTGATCACCCAAATTAGGGCCCAATATTCTACCAAGAACTTTATTGTTTGACTTATCATCACCGGGTGATTGCATATTGGGAGTCAGTGTCTGAAAAAACACAAGAAGTTATATTCCACCATACAATAATTTTGATATATAGAAGCCTTTATTAGACAATGAAGATAAATCAGTTCACCCACTGATTGAATAAAAGTAAGTTTCTTAGTAAACATTCAACATGAAATACTTGTCCACTCCCATAATCGAGCAAAAAAGGGTCCCTTATATTTTTAGCATTAAGTTCTGAACATACCAGGCAAAAACAGAAAGGAAGAAGCTACTACACCACTTTAGATATCATTACAGTGGTTATCAACGTTGAGTTCAAGTGCATATATAGTTATGCAAATGCATGCTTATGAAGTAAACGATAATCACCTGCCACCATATTGACTCAACAATTCGAGAGAAAATCCAGGATTCAACTTTCTCCAAGGCAGCAGTGAAGGTTCTCGTTTCTTGCCAATCATCGACCACCTGTATTAAACCCTGCTTGTTTGGTTGTTTGCTGCCGAAATTTGTCTTCCATCTTAGTGATGATGATAACTTTGCTTCACTGTTCTTTCCCCCGCTGGACTCAAAAATTTTTGAAAGAGGACTTGATTGACATGAACTTGCAAATGTTTGAGAGATAATTTCTCTCAGAACAACAGCATTTGACAGCCAGAATGACAGTCTTAGTCAAAAAGCAAAAAGGGAATTTGTTAGCCAAATAAAGGGAAAAAAAATCAGTAAATGCAAGAACTTTTAGGGGAAAAACAAAACTCACAACACACCTTGGGACATCATGACCGCAAGACTTGGCAATCAAAACCATACCAGAGACTGTGTTTCTAGCAACTGTAGCTCGCTTGTTTAAAGACCAATGTTTGCAGGCATGAATGTAGAGCCTACACAAGCGTCTGGCAGGTGTATGCACCTTATGTGCAGAACTACCATGCTCAGGCACAACTGAATAGAGTGCAACTTCTAAAGCAGCTACTTCCCTCAGCTCTTCTTCAAGTTTCTCAATCCTTGATTCCATGTCCTGAATCTTTTGATCTGAGGCTGCATTGTCTTCTTTCTCACCGTTTTCCTCCGCGCTTACTGTTTCGTCGTCACTTCCAACACTATTACCACTAAGTGAAGCCCCATCCTGGACATCAGCATCCTTTGCCTCTTCAACGGATTTGTCAACCACTCCCGAAGAATCTAATAAAGGTTTTGGATGCACTTTCATATTCTTCACGTCATCAGATGTGTCTTTTCCAGCCCCTTTAGATGGCTCTTTGTTGAGATTTATTGGTTTCTTGGGAGTGTTTTTTGATGCTTTTGTCGGAATATTATCTGCCCTCTTATCAGATTTTACTCTTTCAAACTGGGAATTACCACTACCACCAGATGAATCACTCTTTGCCGGCATTCTAGGAACCCTTGAAGCTCTTTCTCCCTTCTCATCATCAACTGCTGCTAGATCTCCTTGGGATGGTACTGAATCATTAATTGTCTCAGTGTCCGATTCTTCCTCAGTTGGTTCATTCTCCACATCAAGTGAATGATCACTTAGTTTAGCACTGGCATCTTTCTCAGACATTTGAAGTGATTTTATCCCTGCAGATGCTTCCTCAGACCTGTGAACATCATCCACGTAATCTATCACCATGTTTTCATAAACTTCGGAGGACTCTGTGCCCGTGTTTGAGTCACTTACTAATATGCCACAGTCACCTTTAACAGATGAAGCTCTCACTTCAGTTTCTTCTGCCTTCTTCAAAGCTTTTCTATCACTCTTATGTTGGGGATTTTGATCTTGTTTTGCAGAAACCTTTCTTTGATTATTTTTTGGAACTTTCTTCCTATCAACCTCCTTCATGCTATGTATTTTACCTTTTTAAATGCATTGCAAAGAGCAGCTACAACAACTAAAAAAAGAATATCAAGCATTGATCAGCAAAAGGTCAAATCAAGCAATTGCAAGCAACAACCTAGTTATCATGAAGAGACTAAAACAGCAACTCAAATGAACCAACACTCATTTACCTCAAATATCAGTAACTAACTTCTTCTGATGTCAAAGAAGAATCATAAGAAGAATATGAACAACTAATGAAGTCATGTAAAGTGAAGCAAGTTCAAATTTTTGTACTCACAAACTACAGATCAAAGGAGTTCAAAAGCTGAACTTTCAATTCAAAAATTATAGCTAGAATCATGAAGTACGCGGTGCAACATGCACCAAGATTAAGTAACAACTTGTCAAAGAAGAGAAAACCATGCGATCGACAAAAGCTATACTTCCCTAGTAACATTTTATTTGCTAACTAAAGAGCGTGAAATTGTTCTCTTACTTGCATAGTGAATTAAGCTACTTATTTACTCCATCTAAATTCTTGGAGTTTCCCACAGTTTGTTTCCTATAAAGAACTCAAGAAGTACAAAACAATTTCCTTTTTCAAGACTCCCTCTTCACTGAGCAGACACTTTTTTGAATTAGTTCAATTAATGGCAGTTCACGTAAATGTGAAACTCCCTCAGATTGAAATCAAACCTATCACTATATTTTAGCCAATAAATTGAAAACGAACTCTGAAGTAGGAAAACAAAAGGCAGAGAATCTGCGAGTCTTTAAGCTTATGCTACTCAGTGTAATTAAACATTTGAAATCATATTAGTGAGCATACTTCACCATAGGAACGAGGACATCATTTTGGATTAAAACTAAGTAATTCAATTCTGGTTGAAGAAAGAACTACAACATTTGAAGTAAAGAGCCAAACTAAAGTAGTTAACTTTCTTTCCCCTTTTAGGAGCAGAATCTTGAAGATGTGCACAATTATGCAATTCAAATGCCTAAATATATATGCATGAATCGAATTATTATAACATGGCTAGTATTAATTACGTTGCTTACACTAATGCAGTTGCTCAAAAAATTTCACCCCATGTAAATGGTTAATTTTCACAGGGCAAACTGCCTACTGAAGAAACTGCAGCAGTTAAAGATGGAAGCCAACTTGGGTCCAAATCTAGATTTAATTGCACACAATCAAAACCAACCCACTTTAAAGAAACAGTGGAAAAATTGAAATCAAAGAAAAAACTGAATGAAAAAGCAAACAAGTTGCAACACTGAAATCATTAGTGGTGGTAATGATTAGGATCCAACTGTATCCAAATTATTTATTCTTCACGCCGACAGATTAGTACACTAAGTAAATAATGATTACTTCACTACTCAGAATTTCAAATGAAGAAGAATCTCTTTTAAAAACTAGTATAAAAATTCCAGAGTGCCAGACACAGTTAAGTAAAATGCCACTGTATGCAAGTATATATATATATATATATATATATATTTGTACTATTTTGCTCACCTTCATTTCATGCAATGCCAACTATCCATGAAAGAAAAATCACAACTTTGCTTGACAGGGAGTAATATGATTCAATGAAAATCCCCAAGGAAAAGTTGAGAGATTTGCAGAGAGTAAGAAAAAAAAAAGCGAAATTCAGGGGAACATAGGACGGTTACAGAGGAGTTTGTGGAGTATAACTGTCCACGATTTCCAATAATTCAACCATTACGTCCAAATTGCAAAAATAAAAGAAATAATTCAAGAATTAAAAAATGACGAAATTCAGGGCGAAAAATTCTGTGCATAGTAAAAGAAAAAGCTTTACAGAGAATCTTTCTAAAACACTTTTCTAACTGAAAAAAAGAAAAGGGTCTTTTGACATATTTCCTGCAAATCTTGATATGAAGAAAATGAGGAAAAAACGACAAGAAAAGAGGCAGAAAGACAACAACATCGACACATTCATTCATGATGATCAAATCCAGTTAATGTAAGACTGACGTAGAAGAAGCTCTGATCTTAGAAATGACAAAGACAAGACAACTGGCGAGTGTAAAAGTAACCACGGCACGGGGAACACGAAAGCTGTAAAACAGTAAGAACGGACAAACTACTATACACTCACTCGGGACAGTAATAAAATTGTTAAAATGAATGAATGAATGAATGAATGGAATCGGAGCTGTAACTAAAAACTGAAAAAATGAAAAGGGATCGTTTTTGTTCATCTGAGTGACTGATTAACTTACCAAACTCCGAACGTGGGCGGGCGTTTCAGAATTCAGTAACTCCACACAAGTCTCAACGTTGAGTTTTGGAATACTGCTGAGGATGCAGATGCTCAGAACGAGCAGTGGGATCTCAAAAACTTTTTCCAAAAAGCTTCCATTTACAAGTACTAATATGAAGCTTCGAAGCAATGAGAGAGAGAGGGAGAGAGAGAGAGAGAGTGTGTGTGTGTGTGTAAAAGTAAAACTAAAAAGTCTGTCATTCCATGGAATGGAGACAGTGTTGAAGAAGACTCTTGAGTTTTTGCAATGAATCAAAGAGTACAGTTTTAGAAATACTATGCGAAAATACGTCAACAAATCTGTTTTAGATCGCAGCAATTATTTAATGATTGACTGCCCATTACTGCTGTGTGCTGTTGAGGTTGGCGTCGGTGTGCCTAACTCATACCGGGAATTGCCGGTTACGTTACGCGTTTTATTTTGAGGTAATTGCACAAAACAAAGAACTAATCGTATTGCATATTTGCATTATACGCATTGAACTTGTAGAGATAAAAAATCTCCAATATTAATTTAAAGAAACAAAAATACGCCATTTGAGTAAATAACAACCATATGATCGGATATCAACAAAAGCATCGCTCCATTTATTTAATAGGTTGAAATTTAGACGATAGATGATTGACATTTTTAAGGGTTAATTCTATCTTTTGTAATAAAATTTATATTGAGTTGGTTTCAAATTATTGTACAATATTGAAGAATTTTTTTTTTTTTTTTTATGATAGTAAAGTTGTTAAAATTAAACGTTCAAAAAATCTTTTGCGATACAATTATAGTTCAAGGGTATATTTTGCAATTAAGTCTCTTATTTATGCATCTCTTTACTTTTGTCTTGTGCTATTGCTACCACTCTTTTGTTTGTTTTGTTGAATCAATTGACCAACTAATACCTTATATATTCACACCTTCCATATTCTTATTACTAAATAAATCTCCATTTGTCGTTGTTCATGTGATTTTGTCATAAATAGAAAATCTTTTTCTTTTTAAGGTTTTTAAACTATACTTTCAAGCAATTCAATAATAAGTTCTTCAACATGATTGATTAATCATTTGGCGGAAATACACCTAATTTTTTAAATGGTCATGACCTCAAAATACTTAAAACTCTTTAAAATTGAAGGTCAATCTATCAATACTTTTTCTTCTATTCATACATATTGTTTCAATTTTCAATGAAATCCAAACCAATAGCACCATTTTAAACAATGTAATAATATAATAATTGAAAAAAAGTACATCATGCATCTAACTAACAATATAACTAACCAACTCATGTTAGGAAAAATACTTGTTTTAAGGTACTCCTAATATATGTTACATAAATTAAATTCCCTTTTAATCTTAGTATTAATTAGCAAATGGCCACTAATAATATATATTGGAATATACCATACCAAGAAATCAATTAAAAGCAATTAAACTATATATCTAGATATTTCAAGATATAAAATGTTAATTTGTGATCTTAAGAATCATGTGTGATAGTGCATGATGACTAGTAGGGATGTTAACTTGTGATCTTAAAAATCATCATGACTTAATTTGGAAGAAGTAAGGAAACTAATATTTGTTTGTATTAATGTTGTCAATATTATTAATGGTAAGTGAGCTTGTCTCACCCATGCCACCATTCTACCACCAAAACCATGTACTAATACTAGTACTTAATTTAGCAAAAATAAAAGGCATGAATGGAACAAAATTTTTCAATAATGGTATTAGATACATTGATTAGACTGTTTGAAATGAGGATGGGCCATTAAGCCTTATTTTATTATTGGTGTACTGTCTAATTCACCAATAATTTCACGCTACATACCTTGAACTCTTATTAGAGTATTTAGTGGGATGTATTTTGTAATAAAAAATAAAATTTATTAGAAGAATTAGCTAGCCAGGAGGAATAAGAATAAACAAAAGAATGGTCCACATTTTGGAGTACTTTTTATTTAATTAAAATACTGCATAATTCTTACAAAATTTATTAAAGATTAAGAGATGTTTCCATTTCATAATATGTTAATATATTGATGGAGACTTCTTTGCTTTGTGTGACATTTCTTTCAGTTGGAAGATATAAATAAATTCAAGCTAAACAATCAAATTATAAGTCAGAAAACTTGCCTTACATTTGGACTCTGATCTCTTCGTGGCATGTGTTAATTGTAAGGTTGTTCAATGTGTAAGGCCAAACTATGAGACAATTAAGTTCCTGTGATTCTCTCTGGAATAATATTAATTAATGAAAACAACACATGAAGATTATGAGCAATTGTCTCTAACAGTCATGACTAACAAACCAAGAATTAGCTCCTTTCTTTTCATGCAAGTCCATGATTAAATTTAAAAGAAAGAAGGAACATATAAGAATGCATAACTGCAAAAACCCTATTAAAAAATAGCATATATAGAGATGACTAAATTAAGGATTGGAGATGGAGAATTCATATATATCTCTAGTTCTGTGTAGGGACGAAAGGAGTAAAAGAGTGTACGTGAAATATGAATTTCAAAAACCCATTTTAGATAACTAAAAATGATTCTTTTTATAAAAATTTAGAGGTTGATTAATTTGTGAAAAACTAAGTGCAACGACAAAATGGAGCATAAGAAAAATTTGATGCTTTGTCAGTGTGTAGTGAGACATGAAAATGTTACGCAATTAATTGCTGGGGTTGGCGACTTTGGAGTTGTTATTGCCTTATTGGTTGATAAGCCCAGCGGTACCACAAGAAGTGATATGGACAATACAGAAAGGTTAATTGTAAAAATATAGTAGTAGTCAAATGAAACGATGATGAAGCCGATGAGCCTCACCGACAACGACCCTTCTTCTTCAACAGTACAAATGTACAATATAGACGAAGCTTCATAAACTTTAACTTTGATGAGTGAATGTGTGTGTAGTGTAGTGAATACCATTGGCTTTGGACTCTTCCTAATTTTGTTCCATGCATTATTCCATATATATGTCCATAGTAAAATTAGCAATTGGGGTTAGTCCAATATTTAGAGAATTAGCATATCGATTTTCAAATCCAGTGTTCGATTTTTAGGTGGTTAAAAAGTTAGAATCCCGACCTTCAAGTCTAACATTCGATTCTACAGAGATACATGTAAGGGTGTAGAAGTGTCATTTTAAAAAAAAAAATTGTCCATAATGAAATTGATTTACTTTCTTCGCCTACAAGTTTTTCTTAAGTTTAATGCAGCTAACAATATTATATTGGCAAAAATATCGAGGATGTATATACAAAATGCAACTACTAGGAAAGATGCACCCTCTTGTTTACTTTTGTTAATTTGTTGGCAGAGATTTGATATGATTTTCTTTTGTGCATGTTTCTAACTAAAAGGGCTACGTTGGATTGATTCTGAGACATGCATGATGATCACCAAATTTAATTAATTAACCTTAATGGGAAGCCGTGAAATCATGGATATAATAACCCAAAAGAGCAAATATAAACAACAGAGTGAAGCTTATCCATTGAATGAATGAATGAAAAGAAGGGTCCCTTAATTTGTCAACAAGTATGGTTCATGCAATCAGGCTATGGCATCCAGTTATTAAGTGGGGTTGCATTGCACGGCTTTTGCTAGCTCAACAATTTGATATTTGATGTTGATTTGGATGGGTTCCACTTCCCCCTTGTTAGCTAAGTCTATACTTTGATGATAACGATATTAATTTATTCATACGTCCTTGTCGAGATACCTGATTTTCATGCGTCCATTCCATATCACCATTGAAATGGATCTCTTTGAGAACAAAGCAAAAAACCATTGGCAAGACTTCAAAAGTGCCTCCATCTGGTCCATATATATATAAGTTCAGGAATAAGAATCAGAATACATATATATATATAGGAATAAATATCTTCTTATTGAGATAGATAGGTTTATCTTCCTTCTTCTTGCTAATAATTTAGTAATATTGGTAGTATACTTTATTTGGGAGACAAACTTTTTGATAGTTTTACATTCTTCAATCATGTGAGTTGCCCAGAAAGGAAGAAGAAAAAAAAAGAAAAAGAAAGAAAAAGGATAGCTTCGATCATCTTCATAGTTGAGTAGTTAATGTACTCTTAATGATATGATGATGAGGTGATGAGTTTGGCAACAAATCCCTTGGTAGTCGCCGGACCAAAACTCTGCAATTCCCAAGATGCATGGTATTCATTTTGTTTTTCATAACAATCCCGAGGTGAATTTAGAATGGTATGATGCTTTTCCATATCAAACGTAACAAGGAGACAATTCACAACTGCATATATCAAATTTATTAAACTTTCCTCAACGTGAAATCTTTGAATATGAAGTCGATTCTTTGCATAGCCAGACGGGTAAAAATTTATTAAACTTTTGGAAGAGTACTAGTCAATCAGGAAAATATTTTAATTCAGTGTAGCCTGTCCAAATTTAGGAAAAGGAGTAGGGTTATGTCAATTTGCTAACCGACATTAAAACTTTGTGTTCAAATGATATGGATCATATTAAAAAATGTAACGATGAAATACAACGGCGAAATATGATCTATGTGATAAAATCAAAGAGAAAATATGAGTTTCTTATTAATGAAAGCTAAAAAAATAAAGGTATATGATAGATATATTTATATAGACAACTAAACTACCTTATAAAGAAGTAGAAATAAGAAACTACTAAAATAACAATATAATCTAACATCCCCTGATCAAACTCAGGATGCTAAAACTAGAAGTATAGAGAACTTGCTAAATAGAAAACAAAAACGCAAAATAGGGTGTGCTTGGTAAACATATAAGCAATTTACACAAAAGAATGAAGGAAAGGCAAGGTGATGTTGTCAAGTTGAAAATGATGTTGTGTGTTACAAAATCATTGATTTAAATGATAATTTTTGAATTATCACGTTCTCAAACATCCAACAAATATACATAATCACTAACTTTCGTATCAAGTTTTACCTGTGCTCCTGTAATATAATTCCACATAAATTTGACTGGCAAAAAGTTCTTCATAACTCCAAAATGAATACTTTTTTATATAAATGCACATTAATCGATTGACGAGAATCATTCTTACGACTAACTACGGTTATAAAACAAAAGAAAACAAAACAAAGGGGTCAACGAACAATTACCAATAATAAACGAAACCACCAGAATCAAAAGATCTAATGAACAATCACCAACAACAAACGAAACTAAATCAGAATCAAAGTGGCCAATGAACAATCATCATGCAATACATGTTCACAAATGAGGCAAGTGTAAAACACATCACACAAAAGTCAAAATCAACGCATTTTTGGATTTTATTATTTTTGGCTAAAATACGTGCGTCATAACCCATGAAAAATGAAAATTTGGTGAAAAATATAAATTTCACTTTTTTGACACCGATCATTAGAATGCATATTCACAATTGAAATGTGTTAAAAACAGTAGGGAAAAAGCAAAAATCAACACAATTTTTTACTTTGCCATTTTTGACAAAAATACGTGTGTTATATAACCCATGAAAAATGGAAGTTCGGCGAAAATTTTAATTTTCATGATTTTTGAGAATATTCACTAGAATGCATGTTCACAATCAGGGTGGATGCAAAAAACGATACAAAAAGTCAAAATTGAAGCGCTTTTAGATTTTTTTCATTTTTGGCTAAACTACGTGTGTTAACCCATGAAAAATTAAAAATTGATAATTTTTTTTCTCTAAATTTCACTTTTATTTACCATTTTTTTATTTTTTCTAAAATCAACTCGTTTTTTTATTTTACCATTTTTTTTTGATAAAAAAAACGTGTGTTATAGCCCATGGAAAAGTGAAATTTTTTGAAAAATCTAAATTTCACTTTTTTGATACCTTTGATTAGAATACATGTTCACAATTGAGGTTTGTGAAACAATAAAGGTAGGGAAGAAACGGAACAAAAAAATTTAAAATCGACTCGTTTTTGGATTTTTCCATTTTTTTGATAAAAACAACGTGTTTTATAGCCAATGAAAAAGTGAATTTTTTTGAAAAATCTAAATTTTAGTTTTTTTACACCGTTCATTAGTATGCATATTCACAATTGAGGTGTGTGTAAAAAAATTGGGAGAAAAGAAAAATCTACTTGTTTTTTAACTTTGTCATTTTTTTAACAAAATGCGTGTGTTAACAATCATGGTTGGTGCAAAAATTGGTACAAAAAATTCAAAAATCGGCGCGTTTTTTATTTATCTATTTTTGGCTAAAAATACATGTGTCATAGGCACATGAAAACTTGAAATTTTGTAAAAAATCTAAATTTCACTTTTTTGACGTAATTTATTAGAATGCATGTTCACAATTTATGCATGTGTGTGTGTTTTGTAACAAAAGGTAGGGGAGAAACGGAACAAAAAAAAAATTCAAAAACAACTCGTTTTTGGATTTAGCCTTTTTTGCCTTAAATACGTGTGTTATAACCCATTAAAAATTGATAATTGTTGAAAATTTTAATTTTCAAATTTTTTTACGATATGCACTAGAATGCATGTTCACACTCATGGTGGGTTTAAAAATGTTACCAAACAAATCAAAATAGACAAGTTTTTTTATTTTTGTTTTGCATTTTTTACTAAAATACGTGTGTTATAGCCCATGAAAAATTGAAATTTTATGAAAAATCTAAAATTTTCAAAACCTTTGATTAGAATTCATGTTTACAATTGAGGTTTGTGAAACAAAAAAGGTAGGGAAGAAACGGGAAAAAAAAATTAAAATCGACTAGTTTTTTGGTTTTGCCAGTTTTTTGATAAAAAAACGTGTGTTATAGCCCATGAAAAAGTAATTTTTCTTAAAAACCTAAAGTTCTCTTTTTTTACAATGTTCATTAGAATACATATTCACAAGTGTGGTGTGTGTAAAAGAAATTGAAAAAAGTAAAATCTACTCGTTTTTTTACTTTGTCATTTTTTAATAAAATGCGTGTGTTATATCTCATGAAAAATGGAGGTTTGGTGAAAATTTTAATTTTCAATTTTTTCGAATATATTCACTAGAATGCATGTTAACAATCATGGTGGGTATAAAAAATGGTACCAAAAAATTCAAAATTGACGGGTTTCTTATTTATCTATTTTTGGCTAAAAATACGTGTGTTATAGCACATGAAAAATTGAAAATTGGTAAAAAATTTAAATTTCACTTTTTTGAAGCATTTGTTTGAATGCATGCTCACAATTTATGTGTGTGTGTGTGTGTAACAAACGGTAGGGGAGAAACGGGACAAAAAAAATTCAAAATCGACTCGTTTTTGAATTTTGCCATTTTTCCTAAAATACGTGTGTTACACGAAAAATTGATGATTGGTGAAAATTTTAATTTTCAAAATTTTTTACAATATACACTAGAATGTATGTTCACAATCATGTTGGGTGTGAAAAATGGTACTAAAAAAAATAAAAATCGATGAGTTTTTGGATTTTGTTTTTTCTATTTTTTGGCTGAAATACGTGTGTTATTGTCCATGAAAAAAAAATAAAATTTGATGAAAACTCTAAATTTCACTTTTTGAAACCTTTAATTAGAATGCATGTTCACAATTGAGGTTTGTGAAACAAAAAAGGTAGGTAAGAAACGGAACAAAAAAAATTAAAATCAACTCGTTTTTTTATTTTACCATTTTTTTAATAAAACAACGTGTGTTATATAGCCCATGGAAAAGTGAAATTTTTTGAAAAATCTAAATTTCTCTTTTTTGACACATTTGATTAGAATAAATGTTCACAATTGAGGTGTGTGTAAAAAATTGGGAGAAAAGCAAAATCTACTCGTTTTTTGACTTTGTCATTTTTTTAACAAAATGCGTGTGTTATAGCTCATGACAAATGGAGGTTTGGTGAAAATTTTAATTTTCAAAATTTTCAACAGTATTCACTAGAATGCATGTTAAAAATCATGGGTGGTACAAAAATTGGTACAAAACATTCAAATAGGCGCATTTTTTTATTTATTTATTTTTGGCTAAAAATACTTGTGTTATAGGCACATGAAAATCTGAAATTTTATGAAAAATCTAAATTTCACTTTTTTGACGCAATTTATTAGAATGCATATTCACAATTTATTCGTGTGTGTGTTTTGTAACAAAAGGTAGGGGAGAAACGTAACAAAAAAAAATAAAAAACGACTCGTTTTTTAATTTTGACTTTTTTGCCTTAAATATGTGTGTTATAACCCATTAAAAACTGATAATTGTTGAAAATTTTAATTTTCAATTTTTTTTACAATATACACTAGAATGCATGTTCGCATTAATGGTGGGTGCAAAAAATGGTACCAAACAAATCAAAATAGACGAGTTTTTTTTATTTTTGTTTTGCATTTTTTGCTAAAGTACGTGTGTTATAGCCCATGAAAAATTAAAATTTGATGAAAAATCTAAATTTAAACTTTTTTAAAGCCTTTGATTAGAATGCATGTTCACAACTGAGGTTTGTGAAACAAAAAAAGGTAGGGAAGAAACGAAAAAAAAAAATTAAAATCGACTAGTTTTTCATTTTGCCATTTTTTTGATAAAAAAACGTGTGTTATAGCCCATGAAAAATTGTGGTATGTGTAAAAAATTTTTACAACGTTCTCTTTTTTTACAACGTTCATTAAAATGCATATTCACAAGTGTGGTATGTGTAAAAAAATTGGAAAAAGCAAAATCTACTCGTTTTTTGACTTTTTCATTTTTTAATAAAATGGGTGTGTTATATCTCATGAAAAATGGAAGTTTGGTAAAAATTTTAATTTTTAATTTTTTTGAATATATTCACTAGAATGCATGTTAACAATCATGGTGGGTGCAAAAAATGGAACAAAAATTTCAAAATCGACGCGTTTTTTATTTATCTATTTTTGGCTAAAAATACGTGTGTTATATAGCACATGAAAAATTGAAATTTGGTAAAAAGTTAAATTTCACTTTTTTGACACCATTTATTTAAATGCATGTTCACAATTTATGTGCGTGTGTGTGTGTAAGAAAAGGTAGGGGAGAAACGGAAGAAAAAAAATTAAAAATCGACTCGTTTTTGGATTTTGCCATTTTTTCCTAGAATACGTGTGTTATAGCCCACGAAAAATTGATGATTGGTGAAAATTTTAATTTTCAAAATTTTTTACAATATACACTAGAATTTATGTTCACAATCATGTTGGGTGCGAAAAATGATACTAAAAAAATCAAAATCGATGAGTTAATGGATTTTGTTTTTTCTATTTTTTGGCAGAAATACGTGTGTTATAGCCCATGAAAAAAAATTGAAATTTGATGAAAACTCTAAATTTCACTTTTTTGATACTTTGATTAGAATGCATGTTCACAATTGAGGTTTGTGAAACAAAAAAGGTAGGGAAGAAACGGAACAAAAAAAATTAAAATCAACTCGTTTTTTTATTTTACCATTTTTTTGATAAAAACGTGTTATAGCCCATGGAAAAGTGAAATTTTATGAAAACTCTAAATTTCACTTTTTTGATAACTTTGATTAGAATGCATGTTCACAATTGATGTTTGTGAAACAAAATAGGTAGGGAAGAAGCGGAACAAAAAAATTAAAATCAACTCGTTTTTTTATTTTACAATTTTTTTGATAAAAAAACGTGTTATAGCCCATGGAAAAGTGAAATTTTTTGAAAAATCTAAATTTCACTTTTTTGACACCTTTGATTAGAATACATGTTCACAATTGAGGTTTGTGAAACAAAAAAGGTAGGGAAGAAACGGAACAATAAAATTTAATATCGACTCGTTTTTGAATTTTTCCATTTTTTGATAAAAACAACGTGTGTTATAGCCCATGAAAAAGTGATTTTTTTTGAAAAATCTAAATTTTAGTTTTTTTACACCGTTCATTAGTATGCATATTCACAATTTAGGTGTGTATAAAAAATTGGGAGAAAAGCAAAATCTACTCTTTTTTGACTTTGTCGTTTTTTAACAAAATGCGTGTGTTATAGCCCATGACAAATGGAGGTTTGGTGAAAATTTTAATTTTCAAAATTTTCAACAGTATTCACAAGAATGCATGTTAACAATCATGGTTGGTGCAAAAATTGGTAGAAAAAATTCAAAATCGGCGCAATTTTTTATTTATCTATTTTTGGCTAAAAAATACGTGTGTTATAGCACATGAAGATCTGAAATTTTGTGAAAAATCTAAATTGCACTTTTTTGACGCAATTTATTAGAATGCATGTTCACAATTTATGTGTGTGGGTGTGTATAACAAAAGGTAGGGGAGAAACGAAACAAAAAAAATTCAAAATCGACTCGTTTTTGGATTTTGCCATTTTTTCCTAGAATACGTGTGTTATAGCCCACGAAAAATTGATGATTGGTGAAAATTTTAATTTTCAAATTTTTTTACAATATACACTAGGATGTATGTTCACAATCATGTTGGGTGTGAAAAATGATACTAAAAAAATCAAAATCGATGAGTTTTTTGATTTTGTTTTTTCCATTTTTTGGCTGAAATATGTGTGTTATAGCCCATGAAAAAAAATTGAAAAAAACTCTAAATTTCACTTTTTTGACACCTTTGATTAAAATGCATGTTCACAATTGAGGTTTGTAAAACAAAAAAGGTAGGGAAGAAACGGAACAAAAAAAATTAAAATAAACTCGTTTTTTTATTTTTCCATTTTTTGAAAAAAACAACGTGTGCTATAGCCCATGAAAAAGTGATTTTTTTTGAAAAATCTAAATTTTAGTTTATTTTACACCGTTCATTAGTATGAGTATTCACAATTTAGGTGTGTATAAAAAAATTGGGAGAAAAGCAAAATCTACTCGTTTTTTGACTTTGTCATTTTTTTTAACAAAATGCGTGTGTTATAGCTCATGACAAATGGAGGTTTGGTAAAAATTTTAATTTTCAAAATTTTCAACAGTATTCACAAGAATGCATGTTAACAATCATGGTTGGTGCAAAAATTGGTAGAAAAAATTCAAAATCGGCGCGATTTTTTATTTATCTATTTTTGGCTAAAAATATGTGTGTTATAACACATGAAAATCTGAAATTTTGTGAAAAATCTAAATTGCACTGTTTTTACGCAATTTATTGGAATGCATGGTCATAATTTATGTGCGTGTGTGTGAATAACAAAAGGTACGGGAGAAACGAAACAAAAAAATTCAAAATCGACTCGTTTTTGGATTTTGCCAATTTTTCCTCGAATACATGTGTTATAGCCCACGAAAAATTAATGATTGGTGAAAATTTTAATTTTCAAAATTTTTTACATTATACACTAGAATGTATGTTCACAATCATGTTGGGTGCGAAAAATGGTACTAAAAAAATCAAAATCGATTAGTTTTTGGATTTTGTTTTTTCCATTTTTTGGCTGAAATACGTGTGTTATAGCCCATGAAAAAAATTGAAAAAAACTCTAAAATTTAACTTTTTTGACACCTTTGATTAAAATGCATGTTCACAATTGAGGTTTGTAAAACAGAAAAGGTAGGGAAGAAACGGAACAAAAAAAATTAAAATCAACTCGTTTTTTTATTTTACCATTTTTTTGATAAAAACAACGTGTGTTATAGCCCATGAAAAAGTGATTTTTTTTGAAAAATCTAAATTTTAGTTTTTTTACACCGTTCATTAGTATGCATATTCACAATTTAGGTGTGTATAAATAATTGGGAGAAAAGCAAAATCTACTCGTTTTTTGACTTTGTCGTTTTTTAACAAAATGCGTGTGTTACAGCCCATGACAAATGGAGGTTTGGTGAAAATTTTAATTTTCAAAATTTTCAACAGTATTCACAAGAATGCATGTTAACAATCATGGTTGGTGCAAAAATTGGTAGAAAAAATTCAAAATCGGCGCAATTTTTTATTTATCTATTTTTGGCTAAAAATACGTGTGTTATAGCACATGAAGATCTGAAATTTTGTGAAAAATCTAAATTGCACTTTTTTGACGCAATTTATTAGAATGCATGTTCACAATTTATGTGTGTGGGTGTGTATAACAAAAGGTAGGGGAGAAACGAAACAAAAAAATTCAAAATCGACTCGTTTTTGGATTTATCCATTTTTTCCTAGAATACATGTGTTATAGCCCACGAAAAATTGATGATTGGTGAAAATTTTAATTTTCAAATTTTTTACAATATACACTAGAATGTATGTTCACAATTATGTTGGGTGTGAAAAATGGTACTAAAAAAATTCAATGAGTTTTTGAATTTTGTTTTTTCCTTTTTTTGGCTGAAATACGTGTGTTATAGCCCATGAAAAATTGAAATTTGATGAAAACTCTAAATTTCACTTTTTTGACACATTTGATTAGAATGCATGTTCACAATTGAGGTTTGTGAAACAAAAAATGTAGGCAAGAAACGGAATAAAAAAATTTAAAAAAAACGTGTGTTATAGCCCATGGAAATGTGAAATTTTTTGAAAAATCTAAATTTCACTTTTTTGACACATTGGATTATAATACATGTTCACAATTGAGATTTGTGAAACAAAAAAGGTAGGGAAGACACAGAATAAAAAAAAATTTAAAATCGACTCATTGTTTGATTTTTTTCATTGATTTGATAAAAACAACGTGTGTTATAGCTCATGAAAACGTTAATTTTTTTGAAAAATCTAAATTTTAGTTTTTTACAACGTTCACTAGTATGCATACTCACAATTGAGGTTTGTGTAAAAAAATTTGGAGAAAAGTAAAATGTGCTCGTTTTTTGACTTTGTCATTTTTTTTAACAAAATTCGTGTGTTATAGTTCATGACAAATGGAGGTTTGGTGAAAATTTTAATTTTAAAAAATTTCAAAAGTATTTACTAGAATGCATGTTAACAATCATAGTTAGTGCAAAACTTGGTACAAAAAATTCAAAATCAGCGTGTTTTTTTATTTATCTATTTTTGGCTAAAAATACGTGTGTTATAGCACATGAAAATCTGAAATTTTGTGAAAAATCTAAATTGCACTTTTTTGACGCAATTTATTAGAATGCATGTTCACAATTTATGTGTGTGGGTGTGTATAACAAAAGGTAGGGGAGAAACGAAACAAAAAAATTCAAAATCGGCTCGTTTTAGGATTTTGCCATTTTTTCCTGGGAATACGTGTGTTATAGCCCACGAAAAATTGATGATTGGGGAAAATTTTAATTTTCAAATTTTTTTACAATATACACTAGAATGTATGTTCACAATCATGTTGGGTGCGAAAAATGATACTAAAAAATCAAAATCGATTAGTTTTTGGATTTTGTTTTTTCCATTTTTTGGCTGAAATACGTGTGTTATAGCCCATGAAAAAAAATTAAAATTTGGTGAAAACTCTAAATTTCACTTTTTTGACACCTTTGATTATAATGCATGTTCACAATTGAGGTTTGTGAAACAACAAAGGTAGGGAAGAAACGGAACAAAAAAAATTAAAATCTACTCGTTTTTTTATTTTACCATTTTTTTTGATAAAAAACGTGTTATTGCCCATGGAAAAGTGAAATTTTATGAAAACTCTAAATTTCACTTTTTTGACACCTTTGATTAGAATGCATGTTCACAATTGATGTTTGTGAAACAAAATAGGTAGGGAAGAAGTTGAAAAAAAAAATTAAAATAAACTCGTTTTTTTATTTTACCATTTTTTTGATAAAAAAACGTGTTATAGCCCATGGAAAAGTGAAATTTTTTGAAAAATCTAAATTTCACTTTTTTGACACCTTTGATTAGAATACATGTTCACAATTGAGGTTTGTGAAACAAAAAAGGAAGGGGAAGAAACGGAACAATAAAATTTAAAATCGACTCGTTTTTGGATTTTTCCATTTTTTGATATAAACAACGTGTGTTATAGCCCATGAAAAAGTGATTTTTTTTTGAAAAATCTAAATTTTAGTTTTTTTACACCGTTCATTAGTATGCATATTCACAATTTAGGTGTGTATAAAAAATTGGGAGAAAAGCAAAATCTACTCGTTTATTGACTTTGTCGTTTTTTTTAACAAAATGCGTGTTGTTATAGCTCATGACAAATGGAGGTTTGGTGAAAATTTTAATTTTCAAAATTTTCAACAGTATTGACAAGAATGCATGTTAACAATCATGGTTGGTGCAAAAATTGTTAGAAAAAATTCAAAATCGGCGCGATTTTTTATTTATCTATTTTTGGCTAAAAATACGTGTGTTATAGCACATGAAGATCTGAAATTTTGCGAAAAATCTAAATTGCACTGTTTTGACGCAATTTATTAGAATGCATGGTTACAATTTATGTGTGTGTGTGTGTGTATAACAAAAGGTAGGGGAGAAACGAAATAAAAAAAATTCAAAATCGACTCGTTTTTGGATTTTGGCATTTTTTCCTAGAATACGTGTGTTATAGCCCACGAAAATTGATGATTGGTGAAAATTTTAATTTTCAAAATTTTTTACAATATACACTAGAATGTATGTTCACAATCATGTTGGCTGCGAAAAATGATACTAAAAAAATCAAAATCGATGAGTTTTTGGATTTTGTTTTTTCCGTTTTTTGGCTAAAATACGTGTATTATAGCCCATGAAAAAAAAATTAAAATTTGATGAAAACACTAAATTTCACTTTTTTGACACCTTTGATTAGAATGCATGTTCACAATTGATGTTTGTGAAACAAAAAAGGTAGGGAAGAAGCGGAACAAAAAAATTAAAATCAACTTGTTTTTTTATTTTACCATTTTTTTGATAAAAAAACGTGTGTTATAGCCCATGGAAAAGTGAAATTTTTTGAAAAATCTAAATTTCACTTTTTTGACACCTTTGATTAGAATACATGTTTACAGTTGAGGTTTGTAAAACAAAAAAGGTAGGGAAGAAACGGAACAAAAAATTTAAAATCGACTCGTTTTTAGATTTTTCCATTTTTTGATAAAAACAACGTGTGTTATAGCCCATGAAAAAGTGATTTTTTTTAAAAAAATCTAAATTTTAGTTTTATTACATCGTTCATTAGTATGCATATTCACAATTTAGGTGTGTATAAAAGATTGGGAGAAAAGCAAAATCTACTCGTTTTTTGACTTTCCATTTTTTTAACAAAATGCGTGTGTTATAGCTCATGACAAATGGAGGTTTGGTGAAAATTTTAATTTTCAATAGTATTCACAAGAATGCATGTTAACAATCATGGTTGGTGCAAAAATTGGTAGAAAAAATTCAAAATCAGTGCGATTTTTTATTTATCTATTTTTGGCTAAAAATACGTGTGTTATAGTACATGAAGATCTAAAATTTTGTGAAAAATCTAAATTGCAATTTTTTTACGCAAGTTATTAGAATGCATGTTCACAATTTATGTGTGTGGGTGGGTATAACAAAATGTAGGGGAGAAACGAAACAAAAAAATTCAAAATCGACTCGTTTTTGGATTTTGCCATTTTTTCCTAGAATACGTGTGTTATAGCCCCCAAAAAATTGATGATTGGTGAAAATTTTAATTTTCAATTTTTTTTTACAATATACACTAGAATGTATGTTCACAATCATGTTGGGTGCGAAAAATGATACTAAAAAAATCAAAATCGATGAGCTTTTGAATTTTGTTTTTTCTTTTTTTTAGCTGAAATACGTGTGTTATAGCCCATGAAAAAAAATTGAAATTTGATGAAAACTCTAAATTTCACTTTTTTGACACATTTGATTAGAATGCTTGTTCACAATTGAGGTTTGTGAAACAAAAATTGTAGGGAAGAAACGGAACAAAAAAATTAAAATCAACTCGTTTTTTTATTTTACCATTGTTTTGATAAAAAACGTGTTATAGCCCATGGAAAAGTGAAATTTTATGAAAACTCTAAATTTCACTTTTTTGACACCTTTGATTAGAATGAATGTTTACAATTGAGGTTTGTGAAACAAAAAAGACAGGGAAGAAACGTAACAAAAAAATTTAAAATCGACTCATTTTTGGATTTTTCCATTTTTTGTTCAAAATAACGTGTGTTATAGCCCATAAAAAAGTGAATATTTTTGAAAAATATAAATTTTAGTTTTTTTTACACCGTTCTTTAGTATGCATATTCACAATTGAGGTGTGTGTAAAAAAATTGAGAGAAAAGAAAATTCTACATGTTTTTTGACTTTGTCATTTTTTTTAACAAAATGCGTGTGTTATGGCTCATGTCAAATGGAGGTTTGGTGAAAATTTTAATTTTCAAAATTTTCAAAAGTATTCAATAGAATGCATGTTAACAATCATGGTTGGTGCAAAATTTGGTTTAAAAAATTCAAAATCGGTGCTTTTTTTATTTATCTATTTTTGGCTAAAAATAAGTGTGTTATAGCACATGAAAAATTCAAATTTGTTAAAAAAAATGAAATTTCACTTTTTTGACACTATTTATTTGAATTCATGCTCACAGTTTATGTGTGTGTGTGTGTAACAAAAGGTAGGGGAGAACCAGAACAAAAAAAATTCAAAATCGACTCGTTTTTTGATTTTCCCATTTTTACATTAAATACGTGTGTTATAACCCATTAAAAATTGATGATTGTTGAAAATTTTAATTTTCAAAATTTTTTACTATATACACTAGAATGCATGTTCGCAATCATGGTGGGTGCAGAAAATGGTACCAAACAAATCAAAATAGATGAGTATTTTTATTTTTGTTTTGCATTTTTTGCTAACATACGTGTGTTAGCCCGTGAAAAACTAAAATTTGATAAAAAATCTAAATTTAACTTTTTTTAAAACCTTTGATTAGAATGCATGTTCACAATTGAGGTTTGTTAAACAAAAAAGGTCAAAGAAACGAAAAAAAAAATTTTAAATCGACTAGTTTTTTGATTTTGCCATTTTATGGATAAAAAACATGTGTTATAGCCCATGAAAAAGTAAATTTTTTTGAAAAACCTAAATTTCTCTTTTTTTACAACGTTAATTAGAATGTATATTCACAAGTGTGGTGTGTGTAAAAAAATTGAAAAAAAGCAAAATCTACTCGATTTTTGACTTTGTCATGTTTTAATAAAATGCCTGTGTTATATCTCATGAAAAATGGAGGTTGGTGAAAATTTTAATTTTCATTTTTTTCGAATATATTCACTATAATGCATGTTAATAATCATGGTGCGTACAAAAAATGGTACAAAAAAATTCAAAATCGGCGGGTTTTTATTTATCTATTTTTGGCTAAAAATACGTGTGTTATAGTACATGAAAAATTAAAATTTGGTAAAACGAAAATAAATTTCACTTTTTTGACACTATTTATTTGAATGCATGCTCACAGATTATGTGTGTGTGTGTGTGTAACAAAAGGTAGGGGAGAAACGAAACAATAAAATTTAAAATCGACTCTTTTTTGGATTTTGCCATTTTTCCCTAAAATACGTGTGTTATAGCCCACGAATAATTAATGATTGATGAAAGTTTTAATTTTAAAATTTTTTACAATATACACTAGAATGTATGTTCACAATTATGTTGGGTGTGAAAAATGGTACTAAAAAAATTCAATGAGTTTTTGGATTTTGTTTTTTACTTTTTTTTGGCTGAAATACGTGTGTTATAGCCCATGAAAAATTGAAATTTGATGAAAACTCTAAATTTCACTTTTTTGACACATTTGATTAGAATGCATGTTCACAATTGAGGTTTGTGAAACAAAAAATGTAGGCAAGAAACGGAACAAAAAAAATTAAAAAAAAACGTGTGTTATAGCCCATGGAAAAGTGAAATTTTTTTAAAAATCTAAATTTCACTTTTTTGACACATTTGATTATAATACATGTTCACAATTGAGATTTGTGAAACAAAAAAGATAGGCAAGACACATAATAAAAAAAATTTAAAATCGACTCATTGTTTGATTTTTTTTCATTGTTTTGATAAAAACAACGTGTGTTATAGCTCATGAAAACGTTAATTTTTTTGAAAAATCTAAATTTTAGTTTTTTACAACGTTCATTAGTATGCATAATCACAATTGAGGTTTGTGTAAAAAAATTTGGAGAAAAGCAAAATGTGCTCGTTTTTTGACTATGTCATTTTTTAATAAAATGCGTGTGTTATATCTCATGAAAAATTGAGGTTTTGTCAAAATTTTAATTTTCAATTTTTTCGAATATATTCACTAGAATGGATTTTAAAAATCATTGTGGGTGCAAAAAAAGTTCAAAATCGACGCGTTTTTTATTTATCTATTTTTGGCTAAAACTACATGTGTTATAGCACATGAAAAATTGAAATTTTGTAAAAAATTTAAATTTCACTTTTTTGACACCATTTATTTAAATGCATGCTCACAGTTTATGTGCGTGTGTGTAACAAAAGGTAGGGGAGAAACTGAAGAAAAAAAAAATTCAAAATCGACTCGTTTTTGGATTTTACCATGTTTGCCTAAAATACGTTTGTTATATAGCCTACGAAAAATTGATGATTGGTGAAAATTTTAATTTTCAAAATTTTTTACAATATACACTAAAATGTATGTTCACAATCATGTTGGGTGCGAAAAATTGTATTAAAAAATCAAAATCGATGTGTTTTTGGATTTTGCTTTTCCATTTTTTGGCTGAAATACGTGTGTTAAAGCCCATGAAAAAAAATTGAAAAAAACTCTAAATTTCACTTTTTTGACACCTTTGATTAGAATGCATGTTCACAATTGAGGTTTGTGAAACAAAAAAGGTAGGGAAGAAACGGAACAAAAAAATTAAAATCAACTCGTTTTTTTATTTTACCATTTTTTGATAAAAACAAACGTGTGTTATAGCCCATGGAAAAGTGAAATTTTTGAAAAATTTAAATTTCACTTTTTTGACACATTTGATTAGAATACAGGTTCGTAATTGAAGTTTGTTGAACAAAAGATGTAGGGAATAAACGGAATAAAAAAAATTTAAAATCGACTCTTTTTCGGATTTTTCCATTGTTTTGATAAAAACATGTGTTATAGCCTAGAAAAAGTGAATTTTTTTGAAAAATCTAAATTTTATTTTTTTAACACCGTTCATTAGTATGCATATTCACAATTGAGGTGTGTGTAAAAAAATTAGGAGAAAAGCAAAATCTACTAGTTTTTTGACTTTGTCGTTTTTTTAACAAAATTCGTGTGTTATAGCTCATGACAAATGGAGGTTTTATTGATATTAAAATAAGGTACAAAATGATAATGGCGGAATACCCACACACCATTAGTATATTTGGAAAGCGATAAATAGGGAGGACTCCTCCCTTACATAGTAAGCAATTGTCTTGATTTTTAGAATATAAACTATGAGTACTTCCTCCTTTACACAAACCTAATCTGAAATTACAGTTGGACGAAAAAGAAACAACATCTCCTTTACAATGAGTCCATAATGCATCTATGATTATCAAAATGTATGCTAGCACAAATATTTGATTGAAAAGGAATATAAAGACTGGATACAGTGGCCTAACTTCAACAGCCAAGAACATCCAATTTCCAAGATAATATGCACAGTTTTGAAATAGCAGGCCTAACTTCAGCAGCCAAAACATTCTCAAACTTGGATAAACTGAATAGCTTAACTTCAGCAGCCATTAGTTTTTTGTGAGTGCAAATGTGGAGCAATTCATGAAGAGAGAAGACGGCATTTATATTGATGTGATCTTTTGATATATGGGATTCCCAGCCTTTCTAGTCTGATTACCTTTTGAATTTTTTCAGGAAGGTTGCGTTCTTCTAGAATTATTTCATCCGGTTGCAAGAAGGCTGATTTTGTAAAAAAAAATCTGAATGAACGTTTCCAGAAGGTTGCGTTTTTCTAAAAATACGTGTTTTATAGCACATGAAAATATGAAATTTTGTGAAAAATCTAAATTTCACTTTTTTGACGCAAATTATTAGAATGCATGTTCACAATTTATGTGTGTGTAACAAAAGGCAGGGGAGAAATGAAAAAAAAAAATCAAAATCAACTCGTTTTTTAATTTTGCCATTTTTTCCTAGAATACATGTCTTATAGCCCACGAAAAATTGATGATTAGTGAAAATTTTAATTTTCAAATTTTTTTACAATATACACTAGAATGTATGTTCACAATCATGTTGGGTGCGAAAAATGATATTAAAAAAATCAAAATCGATGAGTTTTTGGATTTTTTTTTCATTTTTTGGCTGAAATATGTGTGTTATAGCCCATGAAAAAAAAATTGAAATTTGATGAAAACTCTAAATTTCACGTTTTTGACACCTTTGATTAGAATGCATGTTCACAGTTGAGGTTTGTGAAACAAAAAAGGTAGGGAAGAAATGGAACAAAAAAATTAAAATCAAATCGTTTTTTTATTTTACCATTTTTTTGATAAAAAATGTGTGTTATAGCCCATGGAAAAGTGAAATTTTTTGAACATTCAAAATTTTACTTTTTTGACACCTTTGATTAGAATACATATTCACAATTGAGTTTTGCGAAACAAAAAAGGTAGGGAAGAAATGGAACAAAAAAATTTAAAATCGACTTGTTTTTGGATTTTTTTTCATTTTTTTGATAAAAACAACGTGTGTTATAGCCCATGAAAAAGTGAATTTTTTTTAAAAATCTAAATTTTATTTTTTTTACATCGTTCATTAGAATGCATATTCACAATTGAGCTGTGTGTAAAAAAATTGGGAGAAAAGAAAATTCTACATATTTTTTGACTTTGTTGTTTTTTTTAACAAAATACGTGTGTTATAGCTCATGACAAATGGAGGTTTGGTGAAAATTTAAATTTTCAAAATTTTCAAAAGTATTAACTAGAATACATATTAACAATCATGGTTGGTGCAAAAATTGGAACAAAAAATTCAAAATCGGTGTGTTTTTTTATTTATCTATTTTTGGTTAAAAATACGTGTGTTATAGCACATGAAAAATTGAAATTTGGTAAAAAAAATTAAATTTCACTTTTCTGACACTATTTATTTGAATGCATACTCACAGTTTATGTGTGTGTGTGTGTGTAACAAAAGATAGGAGAGAAACAGAACAAAAAAAATTCAAAATCGACTCGTTTTTGGATTTTGCCATTTTTTCCTTAAATACGTGTATTATAACCCATTAAAAATTGATGATTGTTGAAAATTTTAATTTTCAAAACTTTTTACAATATACACTAGATTGCATGTTCGCAATCATGGTGGGTGCAAAAAAAGGTACCAAACAAATCAAAATAGACGAGTTTTTTTATTTTTGTTTTGCATTTTTGCTACCATACGTGTGTTATAGACCATGAAAAATTGAAATTTGATAAAAAAAAATCTAAATTTAACTTTTTTTAAAACCTTTGATTAGAATGCATGTTCACAATTGAGGTTTGTGAAACAAAAAAAGTCAAAGAAACGAAAAAAAAATTAAATCAACTAGTTTTTTTATTTTGACATTTTATGGATAAAAAAACGTGTGTTATAGCCCATGAAAAAGTAATTTTTTTTTAAAAACCTAAAGTTCTCTTTTTTTTATATCGTTAATTAGAATGCATATTCACAAGTGTGGTGTATGTAAAAAAAATTGAAAAAAGCAAAATCTACTCGTTTTTTGTCTTTGTCATTTTTTAATAAAATGCCTGTGTTATATCTCATTAAAATAGAGATTTAGTGAAAATTTTAATTTTCATTTTTTTCGAATATATTCACTAGAATGCATGTTAATAATCATGGTGGGTGCAAAAAATGGTACAAAAAATTCAAAATCAATGCGTTTTTTATTTATCTATTTTGGTAAAAAATACGTGTGTTATAGCACATGAAAAATTGAAATTGGGTAAAAAAATTGAATTTCAATTTTTTGACACTATTTATTTGATTGCATGCTCACAGTTTATGTGTGTGTGTGTGTGTAACAAAAGGTGGGGGAGAAATGGAAAAAAAAAATTTAAAATCGACTTGTTTTCTGATTTTGCCATTTTTTCCCAAAATACGTGTGTTATGGCCCACAAAAAATTGATGATTGGTGAAAATTTTAATTTTCAAATTTTTTTACAATATACACTTGAATGTATGTTCACAATCATGTTGGGTGGGAAAAATGGTACTAAAGAAATCCAAATCGTTGAGTTTTTGGATTTTGTTTTTTCCATTTTTTGGCTGAAATACGTGTGTTATAGCCCATGAAAAATTGAAATTTGATGAAAACTCTAAATTTCACTTTTTTGACACCTTTGATTAGAATTCATGTTCACAATTGAGGTTTGTGAAACAAAAAAAGTAGGCAAGAAACGGAAGAAAAAAATTAAAATTAACTCGTTTTTTTATTTTGCTATTTTTTTATAAACAAAACGTGTGTTATATCCCATGGAAAAGTGAAATTTTTTGAAAAATCTAAATTTCACTTTTTTGACACCTTTGATTAGAATACATGTTCACAGTTGAGATTTGTTAAACAAAAAAGGTAGGGAAGAAGCAGAATAAAAAAAATTAAAATTGACTCATTTTTGGATTTTTTCCATTGTTTTATTGAAAACAACGTGTGTTATAGCCCATGAAAAAGTGAATTTTTTTTGAAAAATCTAAATTTTAGTTTTTTACATCGTTCATTACTATACATATTCACAACTGAGGTGTGTGTAAAAAATTGAGAGAAAGCAAATAGGACTCGTTTTTGACTTTGTCATTTTTTTTAACAAAATCTGTGTGTTATAGCTCATGACAAATGGAGGTTTGGTGAAAATTTTAATTTTCAAAAATTTCAAAAGTATTCATTAGAATGCATGTTAACAATCATGGTTGGTGCAAAAATTGGTACAAAGAATTCAAAACCGGAGCATTTTTTTATTTATCTATTTTTGGCTAAAAATACGTGTGTTATAGCACATGAAAATCTGAAATTTTGTAAAAAATCTAAATTTCACTTTTTGGACGCAATTTATTAGAATGCATGTTCACAATTTATGCATGTGCGTGTTTTGTAACTAAAGGTAGGGGAGAAATGGAACAAAAAAAAATAAAAAATGACTCGTTTTTGAATTTTGCCTTTTTTGCCTTAAATACATGTGTTATAACCCATTAAAAATTGATGATTGTTGAAAATTTTTATTTTCAAAATTTTTTACAATATACACTAGAACGCATATTCACACTGATCGTGGTGCAAAAAATGGTACCAAATAAATCAAAATTGAGGAGTTTTTTATTTATTTTTATTTTGTATTTTTTGCTAAATTACGTGTGTTATAGCCCATGAAAAATTTAAATTTGACGAAAAATCTAAATTTAACATTTTTTCAAAACATTTGATTAGAATGTATGTTCACAAGGTTTGTGAAACAAAAAAGGTAGGGAAGAAACGGAAAAAAAAATAAAATCGACTAGTTTTTTTATTTTGCCATTTTTTTACAAAAAAAAATGTGTGTTATAGCCCATGAAAAAGTAAATTTGTTTGAAAAACCCAAAGTTCTCTTTTTTTAACTACGTTCATTAGAATGCATATTCACAAGTGTTGTGTTTGTAAAAAAAATTGAAAAAAGTAAAATCTACTCGTTTTTTGACTTTGTCATTTTTTAATAAAATGCGTGTGTTATATCTCATGAAAAATTGAGGTTTTGTCAAAATTTTAATTTTCAATTTTTTCGAATATAATCACTAGAATGCATGTTAAAAATCATGGTGTGTGCAAAAAAGGTACAAAAAAGTTCAAATTCGACGTATTTTTTATTTATCTATTTTTGGCTAAAAATACATGTGTTATAGCACATGAAAAATTAAAATTTGGTAAAAAATTTAAATTTCACTTTTTTGACACCATTTATTTAAATGCATGCTCACAGTTTATGTGCGTGTGTGTAACAAAAGGTAGGGAAGAAACGGAAGAAAAAAAATTCAAAATCAATCCGTTTTTGGATTTTACCATTTTTTCCTAAAATACGTGTGTTATATAGCCCACGAAAAATTGATGATTGGTGAAAATTTCAATTTTCAAAAATTTTTACAATATACACTAGAATGTATGTTCACAATCAGGTTGGGTGCGAAAAATTGTACTAAAAAAATCAAAATCGATGAGTTTTTGGATTTTCTTTTTTTCCATTTTTTGGCCAAAATACGTGTGTTATAGCTAATGAAAAATTGAAATTTAATGAAAACTCTAAATTTGACTTTTTTGACACCTTTGATTAGAATGCATGTTCACAATTGAGGTTTGTGAAACAAAAAAGGTAAGGAAGAAATGGAACAAAAAAATTAAAATCAACTCGTTTTTTTATTTTACCATTTTTTTTATAAAAGAACGTGTGTTATAGCCCAAGGAAAAGTGAAATTTTTTGAAAAATCTAAATTTCACTTTTTTGACACCTTTGATTAGAGTACATGTTCACAATTGAAGTTTGTGAAACAAAAGATGTAGGGAACAAACGGAATAAAAAAAATTTAAAATCTACTCGTTTTCAGATTTTTTCCATTGTTTTGATAAAAACGTTCGTTATATGCTAGAAAAATTGATTTTTTTTGAAAAATCTAAATTGAGGTGTGTGTAAAAATATTGGGAGAAAAGCAAAATCTACTCGTTTTTTACAATTGAGGTGTGTGTAAAAATATTGGGAAAAAAGCAAAATCTACTCGTTTTTTGACTCTGTCGTTTTTTTTAACAAAATCCGTGTGTTATAGCTCATGACAAATGAAGGTTTGGTGAAAATTATAATATTCAAAATTTTCAAAAGTATTCACTAGAATGAATGTTAACAAGCATGGTTGGTGCAAAAATTGGTACAAAAAATTCAAAATCGGCGCGTTTTTTTTATTTATCTATTTTTGGCTAAAAATACGGGTGTTATAGCACATGAAAATCTGAAATTGTGTGAAAAATCTAAATTTCTCTTTTTTGACGCAATTTATTAGAATGCATGTGCAAAATTTATGCGTGTGCATGTTTTATAACAAAAGGTCGGGGAGAAACGGAACAAAAAAAATTCAAATGACTCGTTTTTTTATTTTGCTTTTTTTGCCTTAAATACATGTGTTATAACCCAATAAAAATTGATGATTGTTGAAAATTTTAATTTTCAAAATTTTTTACAATATACATTAAAATGCATTTTCGCACTCATGGTGGGTGCAAAAAATGGTACCAAATAAATCAAAATAGACAAGTTTTTTTATTTTTGTTTTGCATTTTTTGCTAAATTACGCATGTTATAGCCCATGAAAAATTGAAATTTGATAAAAATCTAAATTTAACTTTTTTTCAAAACCTTTGATTAGAATGCATTTTCACAATTGATGTTTGTGAAACAAAAAAAGTAGGGAAGAAATGGAAAAAAAATAATCGACTAGTTTTTTTATTTTGCCATTTTTTTGATAAAAATGTGTTTTATATCACATGAAAAACTAAATTTTTTTGAAAAACCAAAAGTTCTCTTTTTTTACAACGTTTATTTGAATGCATATTCACAAATGTGGTGTGTAAAAAAATTTGAAAAAAAGCAAAATGTACTCGTTTTTTACTTTGTCATTTTTTAATAAAATGCGTGTATTATATATCTCATGAAAAATGGAGGTTTGGTGAAAATTTTAATTTTTAATTTTTTCGAATATATTCACTAGAATGCATGTTAATAATCATGGTGGGTGCAAAAACTAGTAAAAAAATTCAAAATCGATGCGTTTTTTATTTATCTATTTTTGGCTAAAAATACGTGTGTTATAGCACATGAAAAATTGAAATTTGGTAAAAAAAAATTAAATTTCACTTTTTTGGCACTGTTTCTTTGAATGCATGCTCACAGTTTATGTGTGTGTAACAAAAAGTAGGGGAGAAACGGAACCAAAAAAATTCAAAATCGACTCGTTTTTTTATTTTGCCATTTTTTTCTAAAATACATGTGTTATAGACCATTAAAAACTGATGATTGTTAAAAATTTTAATTTTCAAAGTTTTTTACAATATACACTAGAATGCTTGTTCGCACTCATGGTAGGTGCAGAAACGGGTACCAAACAAATCAAAATAAACAAGTTTTTTTATTTTTTGCTAAAATATGTGTGTTATAGCCCATGAAAAATTGAAATTTGATGAAAAATCTAAATTTAAATTTTTTCAAAACCTTTTATTACAATGCATGTTCACAATTGAGGTTTGTGAAACAAAAGGGTCAAAGAAACAGAAAAAAATTAAAATCGACTAGTTTTTTTATTTTGCCATTTTATGGATAAAAAAACGTGTGTTATAGCCCATGCAAAAGTAATTTTTTTTGAAAAACCTAAAGTTCTTTTTTTTGACAACGTTAATTAGAATGCATATTCACAAGTGTGGTATGTGTAAAAAAATTGAAAAAAGAAAAATCTACTCGTTTTTTACTTTGTCATTTTTTAATAAAATGCGTGTGTTATATCTCATGAAAAATGGAGGTTTGGTGAAAATTTTAATTTTCAATTTGTTCGAATATATTCACTAGAATGCATGTTAACAATCATGGTGGATGCAAAAAATGGTACAAAAAAATTCAAAATCGGCGTGTTTTTTATTTATCTATTTTTGGTTAAAAATACGTGTGTTATAGCACATGAAAAATTGAAATTTGGAGAAAAAATTAAATTTTAGTTTTTTGACACGATTTATTTTAATGCATGCTCACAATTTATGTGTGTGTGTGTGTAACAAAATGTAGGGGAGAAACGGAACAAAAAAATTCAAAATCGACTTGTTTTTGGGTTTTGCCAATTTTTCCTAAAATACGTGTGTTATAGCTCACGAAAAATTGATGATTGGTGAAAATTTTAATTTTCAAAATTTTTACAGGATACAATAGAATGTATGTTCACAATCATGTTGGGTGCGAAAAATGGTACTAAAAAATCAAAATCGATGAGTTTTATTATTTTGTTTTTTCCATTTTTTGGCTGAAATACGTGTGTTATAGCCCATGAAAAATTTAAATTTGATGAAAACTCTAAATTTCACTTTTTTGACACCTTTGATTAGAATGCATGTTCACAATTGAGGTTTGTAAAACAAAAAAGGTAGCCAAGAAACGGAACAAAAAAATTAAAATCAACTCATTTTTTTAATAAAAAAACGTGTGTTATAGCCCATGGAAAAGTGAAATTTTTTGAAAAATCTAAATTTCACTTTTTTGACACCTTTGATTAGAATACATGTTTACAATTGAGATTTTTGAAACAAAAAAGGTAGGGAAGAAACAGAATAAAAAAAATTAAAATCGACTCGTTTTTGGATTTTTTTTCCATTATTTTGATAAAAACAATGTGTGTCATAGCCCATGAAAAAGTGAAATTTTTTAAAAAATATAAATTTCTCTTTTTTTATCCCGTTCATTAGAATGCATATTCACAATTATGGTGTGTGTAAAAAAATTGGAAAAAAGTGAAATCTACTCGGTTTTTTACTTTGTCATTTTTTTTAAAAAAAATGTGTGTGTTATAGCTCATGAAAATTGGAGGTTTGGTGAAAATTTTAATTTTCAATTTTTTTGAATAAATTCACTAGAATGCATTTTAACAATCATGGTGGGTGCAAAAAAAGGTACAAAAAATATTAAAAAATTGAAAAATTAAATAAATGTGTTATAACCCATTAAAAATTGATTATTGTTGAAAATTTTAATTTTCAAAAATTTTTACAATATACACTAGAATGCATATTCGCACTCATGGTAGGTGCAAAAATTTTGTACCAAACAAATCAAAATAGACGAGTTTTTTAATTTTTGTTTTGCATTGTTTGCTAAAATATGTGTGTTATAGCCCATGAAAAATTGAAATTTAATGAAAAATCTAAATTTAACTTTTCTTTCAAAACCTTTGATCAGAATGCATGTTCACAATTCAGGTTTGTGAAACAAAAAAGGTAGGGAAGAAACGGAAAAAAAATTAAAATTGACTAGTTTTTTTATTTTGCCATTTTTTTTATAAAAAAACGTGTCTTATAGCCCCTTAAAAAGTAATTTTTTTTGAAAAACCTAAAGTTCTGTTTTTTACAACGTTCATTAGAATGCATATTCACAAGTGTGGTGTGTGTAAAAAAATTGAAAAATGTAAAATCTCCTCATTTTTTGACTTTGTCATTTTAATAAAATGCCTGTGAAACAAAAAAGAACAAAGAAATGGAAAAAAAAAAATTAAATTCAACTAGTTTTTTTTTTGCCATTTTATTGATAAAAAACGTGTGTTATAGCTCATGAAAAAGTAAATTGTTTTGAAAAACCTAAAGTTCTCTTTTTTTACAACGTTAATTAGAATACATATCCACAAGTGTGTTATAGCCCTTTGATAAGTCCTATTTATACCGACTTATATGCTATTATTACTTGAGCTTTTGTGTGGTTTTCTAGTGTAAATTGTGCTTGATGAATGACTTGTATGCAAAAATGTTCATGATCTTACAATTGAGGAAAATGGTTAAGTGTTGTGCAAATGTGATAGAATATAGTATGATTGTTATGTTAATTGGAAACATCCATGCACTAGACCATTTGTGCCTTATAAGTCTCAAGCACTATATAAGTCTCAAGGCACACAACACAACACTTCACACACAAAGCACACAACACACAAGCACATTTCAGCACACAAACACACTCACACACATCACACATGGTGCGGGCGCACCATGGCGCCCGCACCTTGCACAAATAACACATGGAGGGCACACTGCTGGTGCGCCCTCCATGCACACACACAACACAGTGCGGGCGCACCACACTCTCTCAGCATTGCCGGGGTTTGGTAAAACGATCATAACTTCCTCATCTTAGCTCCGAATTGAGTGATTCAAAGTGATATATTTAGATAAGAGGCTTGTCTACAATATTTATATTTTACACTTTCTCAGAATCGACAGGCATCAGGGGCTAAATGGGGGAGAAAGAGGAACCTATGCAATCACTCACTCATAACTCATGCACTCATTTGCACACTTATGCACTTTCATTTGCATACTCACACACTTAGTCACTTGCACACTTGCACACTTGCACTAGCTTCAAGCATTGCACCCCACACCCACCTACATGACACAACTTAGCATACACAGCAGCACAATACAAACAAGCAGGCATGTAACACAGCATTCATATATGAACCAGATGTTTGAAGATTTGCGCTTTCGAATCTTAATCATTAAGTAATGTGCTGATCACGTGTCCTTACTTGAGTTCTTGATTAATATATTGCAGACACATGGCGACATCTCCGCAAAGGAAGGGAAATTTCCAGAAACTTTACTAGGCCAAGTCATCGGGGCAAAGTATAAAGGGAAGAGAAGAAGCACAGAGAAGAGAGGGGAGAGCGGCCGCACAACAGAGAACACTTAGAATATATTAGGGTTCTTAGTTCTTAGTTTAGAGGAGGATTTTCTCTCTTTTCCCTTCCTTAGATCATACTTTCTTGAGGGTCAATTGTACGGATCTTTAGCTTATTTGAGACATTTGAAATGGAATTATCTGTGTTCATTCTTGATTGATGTTCATTACGTGTTTATCTCAATGTGTTTACATAAATTCCTTTAAGTCCACATTTAGTCTGCGGTACCCACGGAGATCTGTGTGGATTTGCCAAAGGCAATTGGATCTACATGAATTGAATTGAAAATCAAACTCCTGTGAGTCTCAAGATCAGTTATGGTTGCGACTTTATTTGTGCGGTACCTACTGACAACTAGAGTCGGTTTTATGAAAATGACTTGAGTTATCTGAGTACTGCGATTCTAGTTCTTGATTTAATGAGATGCCCTACCAAGGGAGACTATCGGGAATTGAACTAGAATTTCGGTCTCAGGTAGGGATCTGGGATCCCAACTCGTGCCAAGAACTTGCCCTACCAAGGAAAGTCCATGGAGTAATGTGAAATGGACTTGTGAGAACCACCAGGTTGATCAAGTCCAGGACACTAGCAGATTAATCCCCTCACACGAGCACACACAAGTCAATGATAATAGGGAGAGATCCATACCAATTGATTCATCCTCAAGGCAGTGCTTGCATACTAACCTTGCATCCATTCTTATTTTGTCTTCATCATATTAGCTTGCATTTTTCTTTGTCCCTTCCTTTCATTTCCTCTCATTTCATGCTTCTGTAGTGTCAAGTGAACATGTCTCTAAACAACCAAATCTTCTCTGTGGGAACGATCCCTCTCACCACTACTACAGTATTGTTAGGGTAAAATTGCAGGGTAGCGACAACTCCTGTCACCCTCCAATCATGTTGGGTGCAAAAATAGTACTAAAAAATCAAAATCGATGAGTTTTTGGATTTTGTTTTTTCCATTTTTTGGCTGAAATACGTGTGTTATAGCCTATGAAAAATTGAAATTTGATGAAAACTCTAAATTTCACTTTTTTGACACCTTTGATTAGAATGCATGTTCACAATTGAGGTTTGTGAAACAAAATTGGTTGGGAAGAAACGGAACAAAAAAATTAAAATCAACTCGTTTTTTTATTTTACAATTTTTTTTGATAAAAAACTTGTGTTATAGCCCATGGAAAAGTGAAATTTTTTGAAAACTCTAAATTTCACTTTTTTGACACCTTTGATTAGAATACATATTGACAATTGAGGTTTGTGAAACAAAAAAGGTAAGGAAGAAACTGAACAAAAAAATTTAAAATCAACTCGTTTTTGGATTTTTTCCATTTTTTGATAAAAACAACGTGTGTTATAGCCCATGAAAAACAGAATTTTTTTGAAAAATCTAAATATTTTTTTACACCGTTCATTAGTATGTATATTCACAATTGAGGTGTGTGTAAAAAATTGGAAGAAAAGAAAAATCTACTCATTTTTTGACTTTGTCGTTGTTTTTAAGAAAATGCGTGTGTTATAGCTCATGACAAATGGAGGTTTGGTGAAAATTTTAATTTTCAAAAATTGTTACAAAAAATTCAAAATCTGCGCGTTTTTTTATTTATCTATTTTTGGCTAAAAAAAGTGTTTTATAACACATGAAAATCTGAAATTTTGTGAAAAATCTAAATTTCACTTTTTTGACGCAATTTATTAGAATGCATGTTCACAATTTATGCTTGTGTGTATTTTGTAGTAAAATGTAGGGGAGAAACGGAATAAAAAAAATTCAAAAACGACTCGTTTTTGGATTTTGCCTTTTTTGCCTTAAATACGTGTGTTATAACCCATTAAAAATTGATAATTGTTGAAAATATTAATTTTCAAATTTTTTTACAATATAAACTAGAATGCATGTTCGCACTCAAGGTGGGTGCAAAAATGGTACCAAACAAATCAAAATAGACGAGTTTTTTTATTTTTGTTTTGCATTTGTTGCTAAAATACGTGTGTTTTAGCCCATGAAAAATTGAAATTTGATGAAAAATCTAAATTTAACTTTTTTCAAAACCTTTGATTAGAATGCATGTTCACAATTGAGGTTTGTGAAACAAAAAAGGTCAAAGAAATGGAAAAAAAATTAAAATCGACTAGTTTTTTTATTTTGCCATTTTATTAATAAAAAACGTGTGTTATAGCTTTTGAAAAAGTAACTTCTTTTGAAAAACCCAAAGTTCTCTTTTTTTTTACAACATTAATTAGAATGAATATTCACAAGTGTGCTGTGTGTAAAAAAATTGAAAAAAGTAAAATCTACTCGTTTTTTGACTTTGTCATTTTTTAATAAAATGCGTGTGTTATATCTCATGAAAAATGGAGGTTTGGTGAAAATTTTAATTTTCAATTTCTTCGAATATATTCACTAGAATGCATATAAACAATCATGGTGGGCGCAAAAATGGTACAAAAAAATTCAAAATCGACAAGTTTTTTATTTATCTATTTTTTACTAAAAATACGTGTGTTATAGCACATGAAAAATTGAAATTTGGTAAAAAAAATTAAATTTTACTTTTTTGACACTATTTATTTGAATGCATGCTCACAATTTATGTGTGTGTGTGTGTAACAAAAGGTAGGGGAGAAACGGAACAAAAAAAATTCAAAATCGACTTGTTTTTGCATTTTGCCATTTTTTCCTAAAATACGTGTGTTATAGCCTACGAAAAATTGATGATTGGTGAAAATTTTAATTTTCAAATTTTTGTACAAAATACACTAGAATGTATGTTCACAATCATGTTGGGTGCGAAAAATGATACTAAAAAAATCAAAATCGATGAGTTTTTTGATTTTGTTTTTTCCATTTTTTAGCTGAAATACGTGTGTTATAGCCCATGAAAAAAAATTGAAAAAAACTCTAAATTTCACTTTTTTGACACCTTTGATTAGAATGCATATTCACAATTGAGGTTTGTGAAACAAAAAAGGTAGGGAAGAAACGGAACAAAAAAATTAAAATCAACTCGTTTTTAAATTTTACCATTTTTTTGATAAAAAACGTGTTATAGCCCATGGAAAAGTGAAATTTTATGAAAACTCTAAATTTCACTTTTTTGACACCTTTGATTAGAATGCATGTTCACAATTGATGTTTGTGAAACAAAATAGGTAGGGAAGAAGCGGAACAAAAAAATTAAAATCAACTCGTTTTTTTATTTTACCATTTTTTTGATAAAAAAACGTGTTATAGCCCATGGAAAAGTGAAATTTTTTTAAACATCTAAATTTCACTTTTTTGACACATTTGATTAGAATACATGTTCACAATTGAGGTTTGTGAAACAAAAAAGGTAGGGAAGAAACGGAACAATAAAATTTAAAATCGACTCGTTTTTGGATTTTTCCATTATTTGATAAAAACAACGTGTATTATAGCCCATGAAAAAGTGATTTTTTTTGAAAAATCTAAATTTTAGTTTTTATACACAGTTCATTAGTATGCATATTCACAATTTAGGTGTGTATAAAAAATTGGGAGAAAAGCAAAATCTACACGTTTTTTTGACTTCGTCGTTGCTTTTAATAAAATGCGTGTGTTATAGCTCATGACAAATGGAGGTTTGGTGAAAATTTTAATTTTCAAAATTTTCAACAGTATTCACTAGAATGCATGTTAACAATCATGTTTTGTGCAAAAATTGGTACAAAAAATTCAAAATCGGCGCGTTTTTTTATTTATCTATTTTTGGCTAAAAAAAGTGTGTTATAGCACATGAAAATCTGAAATTTTGTGAAAAATCTAAATTTCACTTTTTTGACGCAATTTATTAGAATGCATGTTCACAATTTATGCTTATGTATATTTTGTTACAAAATGTTGGGGAGAAATGGAACAAAAAAAAATTCAAAAATGACTCGTTTTTGGATTTTGCCTTTTTGCCTTAAATACGTATGTTATAACCCATTAAAAATTGATGATTGTTGAAAATTTTAAATTTCAACATTTGTACAATATACACTTGAATGCATGTTCGCACTCAAGGTGGGTACAAAAATGGTACCAAACAAATCAAAATAGACGAGTTTTTTGATTTTTGGTTTGCATTTTTTGCTAAAATACGTGTGTTATAGCGCATGAAAAATTGAAATTTGATGAAAAATCTAAATTTTACATTTTTTCAAAACCTTTAATTAGAATGCATGTTTACAATTGAGGTTTGTGAAACAAAAAAAAGGTCAAAGAAACGGAAAAAAATTAAAATCAACTAGTTTTTTTATTTTGCCATTTTATTGATAAAAAAAACGTGTGTTGTAACTTTTGAAAAAGTAACTTCTTTTGAAAAACCCAAAGTTCTCTTTTTTTACAACGTTAATTAGAATGCATATTCACAAGTGTGATGTGTGTAAAAAATTTGAAAAAAGTAAAATCTACTCGTTTTTTGACTTTGTCATTTTATAATAAAATGCGTGTGTCATATCTCATGAAAAATGGAGGTTTGGTGAAAATTTTAATTTTCAATTTTTTCGAATATATTCACTAGAATGCATGTCAACAATCAGGTGGTGCAAAAATGGTACAAAAAAATTCAAAATCGACGCATTTTTTATTTATCTATTCTTGGCTAAAAATACGTGTGTTATAGCACATGAAAAATTGAAATTTGGTGAAAAAAATTAAATTTTACTTTTTTGACACTATTTATTTGAATGCATGCTCACAATTTATGTGTGTGTGAGAGTAACAAAAGGTAGGGGAGAAACAGAACAAAAAAAAATTCAAAATCGACTTGTTTTTGCATTTTGCCATTTTTTTCCTAAAATACGTGTAGCCCACGAAAAATTGATGATTGGTGAAAATTTTAATTTTCAAATTTTTTTACAATATACACTAGAATGTATGTTCACAATCATGTTGGGTGCGAAAAAATGGTACTAAAGAAATCAAAATCGATGAGTTTTTTTATTTTGTTTTTTCCGTTTTTTGGCTGAAATACGTGTGTTACAGCCCATGAAAAATTTAAATTCGATAAAAACTCTAAATTTCACTTTTTCAAAACCTTTGATTAGAATGCATTTTCACAATTGAGGTTTGTGAAACAAAAAAGGTAGGCAAGAAACGGAACAAAAAAAATTAATATCAACTCATTTTTTTATTTTACCATTTTTTTTATATAAAAAATGTGTGTTATAGCCCATGGAAAAGTGAAATTTTTTGATAAATCTAAATTTCACTTTTTTGACACCTTTGATTAGAATACATGTTCACAATTGAGATTTGTGAAACAAAAAAGGTTGCGAAGAAACAGGATAAAAAAAATTAAAATCGACTCGTTTTTGGATTTTTTTTTCATTATTTTGATAAAACAACGTGTGTTATAGCCCATGAAAACGTTAATTTTTTTGAAAAATCTAAATTTTAGTTTTTTTTACACCGTTCATTAGTGTACATATTCACAATTGAGGTGTGTGTAAAAAAAATATGGAGAAAAGCAAAATCTACACGTTTTTTGACTTTGTCGTTGCTTTTAATAAAATGCGTGTGTTATAGCTCATGGCAAATGGAGGTTTGGTGAAAATTTTAATTTTCAAAATTTTCAACAGTATTAACTAGAATGCATGTTAACAATCATGTTTTGTGCAAAAATTGGTACAAAAAGTTCAAAATCGGCTCGTTTTTTTATATATCTATTTTTGGCTAAAAAAAGTGTGTTATAGCACATGAAAATCTGAAATTTTGTGAAAAATCTAAATTTCACTTTTTTGACGCAATTTATTAGAATGCATGTTCACAATTTATGCTTGTGTGTATTTTGTAACAAAATGTAGGGGAGAAACGGAACAAAAAAAATTCAAAAATGACTCGTTTTTGGATTTTGCCTTTTTGCCTTAAATACGTATGTTATAACCCATTAAAAATTGATGATTGTTGAAAATTTTAAATTTCAAAATTTTTTACAATATACTCTAGAATGCATGTTCACGCTCATGGTGGGTGCAAAAAATTGGTACCAAACAAATCAAAATAGACGAGTTTTGTTTTATTTTTGTTTTGCATTTTTTGCTAAATTACGTGTGTTATAGCGCATGAAAAATTGAAATTTGATGAAAAATCTAAATTTTACATTTTTTCAAAACCTTTAATTAGAATGCATGTTTACAATTGAGGTTTGTAAAACAAAAAAGGTAGGAAAAAACGGGAAAAAAATTAAAATCGACTAGTTTTTTTATTTTGCCATTTTTTTGATAAAAAAACGTGTGTTATAGCCTATGAAAAACTAATTTTTTTTGAAAAACCCAAAGTTCTCTTTTTTTTACAATGTTCATTTGAATACATATTCACAAGTGTAGTGTGTGTAAAAAAATTGAAAAAAGCAAAATCTACTCATTTTTTGACTTTGTCATTTTTTAATAAAATGCGTGTGTTATATCTCATGAAAAATGGAGGTTTGGTGAAAATTTTAATTTTCAATTTTTTCGAATATATTCACTAGAATGCATGTTAACAATCATGGTGGGTGCAAAAAATGATACATAAAAATTCAAAATTAACGAGTTTTTTATTTATCTATTTTGGCTAAAAATAAATGCGTTATAGCACATGAAAAATTGAAATTTGGTAAAAAATTTAAATTTCACTTTTTGGACACCATTTATTTGAATTCATGTTCACGGTTTATGCGTGTGTGTGTGTCTGTAACAAAAGGTAGGGGAGAAACAGAACCAAAAAAATTCAAAATAGACTCATTTTGGGATTTTGCCTTTTTTGTCTAAAATATGAGTGTTATAACCCATTAAAAATTGATTATTGGTGAAAATTTTAATTTTCAAAAAAATTTTCAATATACACTAGAATGCATGTTTGCAATCATTGTGGGTGCAAAAAATTGTACCAAACAAATCAAAATTGACCAGGTTTTTAATTTTTGTTTTCCCCTTTTTGCCTGAATACGTGTGTTATAGTCCATGAAAAATTAAAATTTTATGAAAAATCTAAATTTCCCTTTTTCAAGACCGTTGACTAGAATGCATGTTTAAAATTGAGGTGTGTGAAACAAAAAAGGTAAGGAAGAAACAAAACAAAAAAATTTAAAAATGACTCGTTTTTTTATTTTGTCATTTTTTATAAAAAAAAACGTGTGTTATAACCCATGAAAACGTGAAATTTTTTGAAAAATCTAAATTTCTCTAGTTTTGCACCATTCATTAGAATGTATATTCACAATTTTGGTATGTGTAAAAAAAGTGAGCAAAAAACAAAATATACTCGTTTTTTGACTTTGTCATTTTTTTAATAAAATACGTGTGTTAAAGTTCATGAAAAATGGAGGGTTGGTAAAAATTTTAATTTTTAAATTTTTTACTAGATTCAGTAGAATGCATGTTAACAATATTGGTGGGCGCAAAAAATAGTACAAAAAAATTCAAAATCGGCACATTTTGTATTTATCTATTTTTGGCTAAAATTACGTGTGTTATATCACATGAAAAATTAAAATTTGGTAAAAAATTTAAATTTCACTTTTTTTACAGCATTTATTAGAATGCATGTTCACAATTTATGCGCGTGTGTGTGTGTGTAACAAAAGGTAGGGGAGAAACGGAACAAAAAAAATTCAAAATCGACTCGTTTTTAGATTTTGCCATTTTTTTCTAAAATGTTTGTGTTATACCCCATTGAAAATTGATGATTGGTGAAAATTTTAATTTTCAAAATTTTTTATAATATACACAATAATGCATGTTCACAATCATTGTGGATGCCAAAAATGGTTCCAAACAAATCAAAATCGACGAGTTTTTTTATTTTTGTATTCAATTTTTAGTTAAAATACGTGTGTTATAGCCCATGAAAAATTGAAATTTGATGAAAAATCTAAATTTAATTTTTTTCAATACCTTTGATTAGAATGCATGTTCACAATTAGGGGTGATATCGAGCCAAGCCGAGCCCGAGCTTTAGGGTGTTCAGGCCCGGCTCGTTTATTAATCGAGCCTAAAAATCTGTTCATGTTCGTTTATTTATTAAATGAACGAGCTCGAGCCGAGCTTTACGTGAACCGAGACGAGCCCGAGCTTTGTTCGTGAACACTTCCCGACTTGAATAAAAATGTATAATTTAGTTAAATTAATAAATTTTGTCTCTTTACATAAATGTCCAAATTTAATTCAAACTCATATATAATGATTTGTGTGCTTATATATAGAAAAAATCGATTTTTTCTATTATTTAAGAGTTTTACTTAGGGTATATATTATTTATATTGTATAATTTATACTTTAACTAAATTCTTAATAAGTTGTTGACCAACCTAAACGATTCTTTCACTTGCTTGTTGATTTATTATTCATTTATTAACCTAACGTAAAGTTTTTTGTTGTGTTCACTTGTTTATTAAGTAGACGAGATTCAATGGAACTTTAACCGAGCCGATCTCAGTCTTGTTCATAAAGGTTTATGTTCGTTCTCACCACCGTATAGTGTGATTTGTGTGTCAATAAATATATATATAAAAACCCAATTATATATTTCTATTGTTTAATAATTTTATTTCGTGTATAAGTTCAATATATATTATATAATTAATATTTTAACCGAGCTTTTAACGAGCTTTAACCGAGTTATGAACGAGCTTTTTAACGAGCTGTTCATGAACATAAACGAGCTTTCACACATATGTTCATTTATTGTTCATTTATTAATCGAGCCTAAAATCTTGTTCGTGTTCGTTCATTTATTAAATGAATGAGCTCGAGCCAAGCTTTTATCGAGTCGAGCCCGAACTTGTTCGTGAACGTTCGTGTTCGTTCTCAACCCTATTCACAATTGAGGTTTGTGAAACAAAAAAGGTAAGGAAGAAACGGAACAAAAAAATTTAAAACCGACTCGTTTTTTGGATTTTGACATTTTTTGATAAAAAAAAGTGTGTCATAGCCCATGAAAAAGTGAAATTTTTTGAAAAATCTAAATTTCTCTTTTTTTACCCCGTTTATTAAAATGCATATTCACAATTATGGTGTGTATAAAAAAAGTGGAAAAAGTAAAATCTACTCGTTTTTGTACTTTGTCATTTTTTTAAAAAAAATGCCTGTGTTATAGCGCATGAAAATTGGAGGTTTAGTGAAAATTTTAATTTTCAATTTTTTCGAATATATTCACTAGAATGCATGTTAACAATCATGGTGGGTGCAAAAAATGGTACAAAAAAATTCAAAATCGACGCATTTTTTATTTATCTAGTTTTGGCTAAAAATATGTGTGTTATAGCACATGAAAAAATGAAATTTGATAAAAAAAAATTAAATTTTACTTTTTTGACACCATTTATTAGAATGCTTGTTCACAATTTATGCATGTGTATGTGTAACAAAAGGTAGGGGAGAAACAAAACAAAAATTCAAAATCGACTCGTATTTGGATTTCGCCATGTTTGCCTAAAACATGTGTGTTATACCCATGAAAAATTGATGATTGGTGAAAATTTAAATTTTCAAAATTTTTTACTATAATACTAGAATGTATGGTCACAATCATGGTGGGTATGAAAAATTATTTTTTCCATTTTTTTAGCTAAAATACGAGTGTTATAGCCCATGAAAAATTGAAATTTGATGAAAACTATAAATTTCACTTTTTTACACCTTTAGTTAGAATGCATGTTCACAATTAAGTTTTGTGAAACAAAAACAGGTAGGGAAGAAACAGAAATAAAAAAATTTAAAATCAACTAGTTTTTTTTATTTTGCCATTTTTTGATATTAAAAAATGTGTATTATAGCCCATGAAAAAGTGAAATTTTTTTTAAAGTCTAAATTTTTCTTTTTTGAAACTATTCATTAGAATGTATATTCACAATTGTGGTGCGTGTAAAAAAAGTGAGAGAAAAGCAAAATCTACTAGTTTTTTTACTTTGTCATTTTTTTTAATAAAATGTGTGTGTTATAGCTCATGAAAAATGGAGGTTTGGTAAAAATTTTAATTTTTTAATTTTTCAGAAGATTCACTAGAATGCATGTTAACCATAATGGTGGGTGAAAAAAACAATAACAAAAAGATCAAAATTGGCGCGTTTTTTATTTATTTATTTTTTGCTAAAATTACGTGTTATAGCACATGAAAAATTGAAATTTGATAAAAAAAAATCTCAATTTCAATTTTTTGACAGCATTTATTAGAATGCATGTTCACAATTTATACGTGTGTGTGTGTGTGTAACAAAAGGTAGGGGAGAAACGGAACCAAAAAATTCAAAATCGACTCGTTTTTAGATTTTACCATTTTTTCCTAAAATGTTTGTGTTATAGCCCATGAAAAATTGATGATTGGTAAAAATTTTAATTTTCAAAATTTTTTATAATATATACAAGAATGCATGTTCAGAATTAATGTTGGTGCAAAAAATAGGGAAGAAGAGGAACAAAAAAAATTTAAAATAGAATCATTTATTTATTTTGCCATTTTTTAATAAAAAAATGTGTGTTAAAAAGCACATGAAAAAGTGAAATTTTTTAAAAAATATAAATTTTTTTTCTACACAATTCATTAGAATGCATATTCACAATTGAAGTGTGTGTAAAAAAATTTGGAGGAAAGAAAATCTACTCGTTTTTTTACTTTGTCATTTTTTAATAAAATGCGTGTGTTATAGCTCATGAAAAATGGAGGTTTGATGAAAATTTTAATTTTCAAAATTTTTTACAATATTCACTAGTATGCATGTTAACAATCATGGTGGGTGCAAAAAATAGTACTAAAAAAATCAAAATCGACATGTTTTTTTATTTATCTATTTTTTGCTAAAAATACGTGTGTTATAACACATGAAAAATTGAAATTTGGTGAAAAATATAAATTTACCTCTTTTGACACTATTGATTAGAATCCATGTTCACAATTTATGCGTGTGTATGTGTAACAACTGGTAGGGGAGAAACGGAACAAAAAAAATTCAAAATTGACTCGTTTTTTAATTTTGTCATTTTTGCCTAAATTATGTGTGTTATAGACTTATAGCCCTTGAAAAATTGATGATTGGTGAAAATTTTAATTTTCAAAATTTTTTACAATATATACTAGAATACATATTCACAATCATGGTGGGTGCAAAAAATGGTACCAAACAAATCAAAATCGAAGAGTTTTTTTATTTAGTTTTCTCCATTTTTTTTGCAAAAATACGTGTGTTCTAGCCCATAAAAAATTTAAATTTGATGAAAAATCTAAATTTTACTTTTTTGACACCTTTGATTATAATGCATGTTCACAATTGAGGTTTGTGAAATAAAAAAAGTAGGGAAGAAATGGAACAAAATAAATTTGAAATCGACTCGTTTTTTTATTTTTGACATTTTTTGATAAAAAAACGTGTGTTATAGCCCATGAAAAAGTGAAATTTGGTGAAAAATCTAAATTTTACTTTTTTTTTTACACCGTTCATTCGAATACATATTCACAATTTATGTGTGTTGTGGGAGTAAAGCAAAATCTACTCGTTTTTTTACTTTGTTATTTTTTTAATAAAATGTGTATGTTATAGCTCATGAAAAATGGAGGTTTGGTGAAAATTTTAATTTTCAAATTTTTTGATAATATTCACTAGAATACATGTTAACAATCATGGTGGGTGTAAACAATGGTACAAAAAAATTCAAAATCGGTGCCTTTTTTATTTATCTATTTTTTACTAAAAATACGTGCTTTACAGCACATGAAAATTTTAAATTTGGTGAAAATTTTAAATTTCACTTTTTGACACCATTTATTAGAATGCATATTCACAATTTATGCGTGTGTGTGTGAGAGAGAGACAAAAGGTAGGGGAGAAACGGAACAAAAAAATTCAAAATCAACTTATTTTTGGATTTTGCTGTTTTTTTCTAAAATACGTGTGTTAGAGCCCATGAAAAATAGATGATCAGTGAAAATTTTAATTTTCAAAATTTTTTACAATATACACTAGAATGCATGTTCCTAATCATGGCAGGTGCAAAAATTGTACCAACAAATCAAAATCGACAAGGTTTTTTATTTTTATTTTTAATTTTGGCTAAAATACGTGTGTTATAGCCCATAAAAATTTGAAATTTGATAAATATATATATATATATAAATATCAATTTTTTGACACCGTTGATTACAATGCATATTCACAATTTAGGTGTGTGAAACAAAAAGGTAGGGAAGAAACGAAAAAAAATTAAAATCGACTCATTTTTTAATTTTTTCATTTTTGACAAAAATACGTGTGTTATATAGCCCAGGAAAAATGTAGGTTTGTTGAAAGTTTTAATTTTCACTTTTTTTTATATTGGTTGTTGTTATTGCCAGAGCAACAATTAGCTTCCAGAGCAATAAATCACATATCTTCCAAATTTACCCTTAATCAATCAATTCTTTTATTTTTATCCATTTATCATTATAACTTATCTTTATCTTCTTACTACCTTATCATTAAAACTTATCAATCATTTATAACATTTTCCCGCAACTTCTATTTTCTTCTCCTTTACACTAATTTTTCTCCCAAATTTTTATTAATATAACATTTATTTTCACCATCAAATTATAAGAAAAAAATTATGTAAAAATAATATGACACTTATTTATATTAATAACATTTATTGTTCTCTCAATTAAATTATAAAATATATACCAATATATATTTAAAAAACTTAGGCTCTATTTGTTTACCGTTGTTTTAGTGTTTTATTTCACAAATTCAATTTAATTTATTTGTGTGTCCATTTTTTCTATCAAAATTTCACAAATTCAATTTAATTTATTTGTGTGTCCATTTTTTTATCAAAATTTGTACATAAAAAAATAATGTTACAGTAGTTATTTTTGCTATAATATTTTTTTATATTTTTATAAATAAATTATTAAATTTAAATTTGACTTTTAGATTTTTAATAATAAAAAATTCTTCCTAAGACATTTTTTTACCAAAATAAACTCATAAAATATTAATTCAAATCTGAATTTTAAATTTTTAATAATTAGAAATTATTCATGGCTTAATTATATTATGAGCAAATTAACATTTCAAAATGTTAGTAGATCACAAGAAAAAAATTTGTTGGGAGTATAAATGGAAGTAAATATATGCATCCAAATTATAAAGTAAAATTTGTTGCCTTTTTATTATTTAAAATTTATGAATTAAATTGTAGCATGAAAAAAATACATGAAATTAAGATTTCTATTATATATATAGTGGTGGTGTCTTCCTTTTAAGTTTTAATTTATGGGAATTATGTGGATAAAATATTAGTATGAGCTGTGTTATTAGAAACAAAAATAATAATTTATAGCTGCCATATATTTATACATTAGTATTTTAACAAAAAAAATATAGCTTGCTTTGGATAGAGTATTATTTTAGTTTAATAGTAGGATTTTTTCTTGAGATTTGTTATAAGAAATAAATATTTTGGAGGTATTTGGATTGATGAGTTTGTTTTGGTGGGCATAATTTTTTATTAATAATATTTAAAATTTAAATTTGAGTTAATATTTTATGAGTTTATTTTAGTATAAAAATGTCTTAAGAAAAATTTTTTATTATTAAAAATTTAAAAGTCAAATTTAAATTTAATAATTTATTTATTAAAATATAAAAAATGTTGTATAAAAAATAGTTACTGTAATATTATTTTTTTTATTTTAAAAACTTTGATAAAAAATGGATAAAACAAATAAATCAAATTGAATTTGTGAAATAAAACACTAACACAACACTAAACAAATGGAGCCTAAATTTTTTGAAGTATATATTGGTAAATATTTTATGATTTAATTGAGAGAACAATAAAAGCTAATAATAGAAATAAGTGTAATATTATTTTATATAATTTATTTCTTATAATTTGAGGGTGAAAATAAATGTTAGGAAAGTAAAAGTTACGAAAAGATGTTATAAGTTGTAATGATAAGGTAGGAATAAGATAAAGATAAGTTGTAATGATAAATAGATAAAAGATAAAAGAGTTAATTCATTAAGGATAAATTTGGAATATGTGTAATTTATTGCTCTGGAAGCTAATATTGCTCTGGCAATAACAACAGCCTTTTATAATATTCACTAGAATGCATGTTCATTATTAGGGTTGGTGTAAAAAATGGTACCAAACAAATCAAAATCGACGAGTTTTTGGACTTTGTTTTTTCTATTTTTTGCTAAAATACATGTGCTATAGTCCATGAAAAATTAAAATTTTATAAAAAATCTAAACTTCACTTTTTTGACACCTTTGATTGGAATGCATGTTCACAATTGAGGTTTGTGAAACAAAAAGGTAGGGAAGAAACGGAACAAAAAAAAATTAAAATCGACTTTTTTTTATTTTGCCATTTTTTGATAAAAAAAACATGTGTTATAGCCCATGAAAAAGTGAAATTTGGTGAAAAATCTAAATTTCACTTTTTTTACACCGTTCATTAGAATGTCTATTCACAATTGAGGTGCGTGTAAAAAAAAGTAGGAGAAAAGCAAAATCTACTCATTTTTTGACTTTGTCATTTTTAAATAAAATACATGTGTTATATCTCATGAAAAATAGAGGTTTGGTGAAACTTTTTATTTTCAAATTTTTTGACAATATTCACTAGAATGCATGATAAAAATCATGGTGGGTGCAAGAAAAGGTATAAAAAAATTCAAATCTGCGCGTTTTTTTATTTATCTATTTTTGGCTAAAAATACGTGTATTATAGAACTGAAATTTGAATTTGGTGAAAAATCTAAATTTCACTTTTTTGACATCATGTATTAAAATGTATGTTCACAATTTGTGTGTGTGTGTGTGTGTGTGTTGTAACAAAAGATAGCGGAGAAATTGAACAAAAAAAATTCAAAATCGACTCGTTTTTAGATTTTGTCATTTTTGCCTAAAATAAGTGTGTTATAACCAAAAAAAAAAGTGTGTTATAACCTATGAAAATTGGTGAAAATTTTAATTTTAAAATTTTTTGTCAATATACACTATAATGCATGTTCGCAATCATGGTGAGTGCAAAAAATGGTACCAAACAAATCAAAATCAGCGAGTTTTTTTTTCCTATTTTTGGTTAAAATACGTGTGTTATAGCCCTTGAAAATTTGAAATTTGATAAAAATATATATATATTTCATTTTTTTTACAACGTTGATTACAATGCATGTTCATAATTGAGGTGTTTGAAACAAAAAGGTAGGGAAGAAACGAAAAAAAATTTAAATTGACTCTTTTTTGGATTTTGCTATTTTTGACAAAAATACGTTTGTTATAACTCATGAAAAATAAAGGTTTGTTGAAATTTTTAATTTTTTTTGACCATATTCACTATAATGCATGTTCATTATCATGGTTGGTGCAAAAAATGGTCCCAAACAAATCAAAATCGACGAATTTTTTATTTTGTTTGTTCCATTTTTTTTAAATACATGTATTATAGCCCATGAAAAATTAAAATTTGATGAAAAATCTAAACTTCACTTTTTGACACCTTTGATTAGAATGCATATTCACAATTGAGGTTTGTGAAACAAAAAGGTAGGGAATAAACGGAACAAAAAAATTAAAATCAACTTATTTTTTTATTTTGCCATTTTTTGATTAAAAAAACGTGTGTTATAACCAATGAAAAAGTGAAATTTTGTGAAAAATCTAAATTTGACTTTTTTTACACCGTTCATTAAAATGCATATTCACAATTGAGGTGTGTGTAAAAAAAAGTGGGAGAAAAGCAAAATCTACTCGTTTTTTTACTTTGTCATTTTTTAATAAAATACATGTGTTATATATCTCATGAAAATTTGGAGGTTTAGTGAAAATTTTATTTTTTTTTGACAATATTCACTAAAATGCATGTTAACAATCATGGTGGGTGCAAAAAAACGGTACAAAAAAAATTCAAAATCAACGTGTTTTTTTATTTATCTATTTTTGGCTAAAAATACATGTGTTATAGCACTTGAAAAATTAAAATTTGGTGAAAAATATAAATTTCACTTTTTTTACACTATTTATTAGAATGCATGTTTACAATTGAGGTATGTATAAAAAAATAGGAGAAAAGCAAAAATCTACACTTTTTTTTTCTTTGCCATTTTTTAATAAAATACATGTGTTATAATCAATAAAATTTGAGGTTTGATAAAATTTTAATTTTGAAATTTTTTAACAATATTCACTAAAATGCATATTTATAATCACGGTGGGTTAAAAAATGGTAGAAAAATTGTGAACGTGTTTTTGATATTATAATGAAGTCTACCCCTTTCTATTTTTATTTTTTTTTTCGATTTTACCATGACCTCTTAATTCCAGAAATCTTTTGCTATATCTTTTGGGATTGAGGACAGACAATATTGTCAGATGCCAACCAAGAAGTTGTCCATTGGATTGGCATTATTTATATATGTTCAATTGATCACAAACTTAAGTAAACATTAATTATAAAAAGAAAAGAAGAATTCATAAATGCAATCCACAATAATCCACGTGCACCGATGCACGGACTGCCCGCAAGTACGTAGGATTACTCAATATTTAAGATCTCAGCTGTTTTTTTTTGTTTTTTTTTTTTGCCAAATGAAGTTCCCATACCATTAAGGGTGTACACAGTGAGGTTTGGACTGTTTTGCAAAATATTGTTAACCTTACCATGACTTGCGATTTTTAAAAAATACAAACCATAACGAATCATTAAAAAATAAAAACCATAATTTGGTGTGTGTTTTTTTCGGTACAATGTGATGCAGTTTATGCGATTTAAACTTTCAGTATACCATACTCAAGTAACAAAAAGAATAATGTTTATACTGTCATGCAATGTTAATATGAAAGTATGAATAAAAAAGAATTTGAGTGATAAGAAAAATAATGATGTTAGCTTATTTAAATTTTGAAATTTATTATATATGTATATTTTTTTATAATACAAAAAGCAAAACATAATAATGCAAGTGAAAGCAATTAAGGGCAATTATCAGTACTCTTTATATTAAATGATTTTATTGCGATTTTACTAATACAAAATAAAATCGCACCATTCAAAATATTGAAATCAAAATCAACTTGAAAATAATAAAATAAAAGTTCGTGCACTATATAGTATGGTGTTGTGTGTGTTTGATCTGTAGACACTGGACAGTTTTAGAAATTTGTTAAACATCCTTACATACCATGCCAAAAAATGTATCACGAGCTAGAAATTTGTTGAAGTTGACTTATAATTACAACTTGGATGGAGCAAGGCACTGGCAGCCATGAATTATGGGGGTTTCAGATCTATGAACACGTGATCCAGATCATGGGATAAAGCCCAGGCCCTATTTCACGCTCTCCTCGTGCTCCCACTGCCCACTCCTACACTTTCTAAGTAACCCCAACAAAAGCCTTTTTTTTTTTTTTCACTCTGTGTTGTACAACTACAACATAAGAAAGTTACAACGTAGACAACAAAAATCATCCAGGCAAGTTGCAGGTCTTTAATTTATAAGGGCTGAACTAACTGGTCAACGAGAGGTTAGAGGGAAAGAACTCACCTTACAAATCATAAGGATGTATGGAACACTTTTGGATTTTTTTTCAAACACCAACCAAGCACTAAAGCTTGTGCCGATGACTTTACTTGGAGCCAACTTGGTCTACGTTTTGCTAACTCCAGAATTTAAACTTTAGGCCTATAGGCAGGTTTTAGTCTACATTTTGCCATCTCCAGAACTCAAACTTTAGGCCTATCTCCAACACCGCAATCCACAAAGACGTACTTGAGAGCCCAATATTAGGCCCCAAATGGCTCAAATTTCATTTCTGGAAACATTTTCATTTCGACCCATGTTTTCAACGAGTTAACGAGACTTTATCCAAGAATTTCTCTTATCATACTCAGTTTTATCTTTCATCAACACCGAGCTGTACATGAAAGAGAAGTGGCCTTGGAGAGGAGTATAACGAATTCGCGATGCCAAAATTTGCCATAAAAGCCAGAAACTTTGCTAAAAAATGGGATATTATCACTACATAAACCAGTATCTGCAGCAGTGTAGCACGAACAAGTAGCAGAGTTGGTAACAATAAAGCAAAGAAAAGAAACTAATACACAAGAGGATGAAATCCTACTTATATTTCATTAAAATATCGGAAAAGAAACTGGAAAGGTCTCATGATAGCCAAGAAAAGAAGCTTAGGAATATCAGCTTGCCGTATGTTAACAAACACTTTACATATTCAATTACTATTTATGTTTATGTTTGTTTTCTTTCGTTCCCTTGGGGTGCTTTTGGCTCATCTCCTGTCCTAGTTCACCTTCACCAACCCGCCATTCTCATGGGCTTTGAGAGATTATTGTCCTGTCTGCCAAGTATGGAGAACTATGAACAAAACTTATGGAGGTTTATCTTAATCTTAAAAGACCATAAGAATCTATAGACCAGGGGGAAAGAAAACTCTTTTAAGGCCAAACAATGCAATGTTGGAAGGAAGTAGACTACTGCAAAATACATAGCTCTACGAAGGTTCAATTGGTCTTTTGATGGCAATCTCTGATCACTTTAGAATAAAAATCAATCTACTTGTACAACAGACCACAATAAACATTACCTGCAACAGTGATTCTGTTATGTAATTCAGTTCTAAATGCCAGTGGCCAGTGGGTATCCTCCTCAGGATGAGATCAAGTTCTTATTCAGCATAACTCCAATAATTTTGAGAAGAGCCAAAGAGGGAAAATTAAGTATAACCATTACACCAGAAAAATCAGTACAAAGTGTAAATTCTTGAAATCAGAGATATCCGCGACCGCCAGCTGAACATTAAATATATCCATAACAAGAAAATCTGTAGAACTGTTAAGTTTTGCAATCAGACAAGAATACAACCATCAGCTGATGAGTGAATTCCATGGATTTGCAAATCAACTCAATGGAATGAGCATAACAATAAAAAGTATTTAGTCTTTTTTTTGCAAGTGCACACAAAGCATAGAGTATGCATCTGTGTCAGACTTTAATAGTGCCTCCAACTACGCCTCCTAGGTAGTTAATGAAATATAATTCGCCAAACTAATAGCACAAAAGTACAGTGCCAAAGAGGTAAAATAGTCATTTTCATAGAAAGAACCAACCATCAACCACTGTAGCCACAATTGACTGTATATTTATTACCTCTTGAAGGTGAAATTTATTTAATCCCACATCTGTGAAAAATCACAACCTCATCCTCCACTGATTAAATATAATAAATCACTGATAAAACCAAGTAACAACGCTTTGCACCTAAAACAAAATGATACTGCCAATACTCGATCTCCTTCGGGATCACAAAACGTTTATCTGTTCCATACGTAGCTCAGTGCAGCCATAAAGCACCAGTTCTTATCGTTGAGGGTGGGGGTGGAGGGCAAAGAATTCATTGTGTCAGCCAGAACACCAAAGAAACAAACTAAGCTTTACCACCAATCACCATGACCACATATGAGCTAGTTTACGCTTAATCACATTCTAGGTGAACTGCTGATTCTCAAAGAAGAAAATAAAAAGTGCAAGAAAACCGAATGTAATTGACATCAAGAAGTTCCTTAAGGGCTGCCTTTCTAAAGATGCTAAATAATGTACAAATTACAACAACCAAGGTTCAAAAAGAGCACAATTCAGCAAAGTGAGACACCCCTGAACAACAAAAACACCAGTACCAAAACAATTAACACTAATCCAACCAAGTCCTGAGACATTACAAGGGTTATGGTCAAACAATCCCTAAAAAGGAACCATCTTTAGCTCAACTTCAAAGACAAAAATATCATAAACAAGGAGAACAAGATTTTAGAGGAAATTAACATATTTTGATTGCAACATCATAACATTAACGTAGTCAAAAATTCGAACAAATAAAAAGGCAGTAATTAAAAATTTAAAAAAGTTGCACAATAACGTTTGATCCCATCTCACAAGTCAAACAAAAACCCTTATTTTTCTTTTTCAACTACGTCACCATAGAATATCAACAGGAAATCATACCCAAACGGTATTTCTTCATCATCATCATCATCATTAATCAGACTCCTGCGCAGCAGCGGATTCCAGCTCGAGGCGTTCTAGGGCTTTCTGGTGTGCCCAGGTCTCAATAGTGAGATCGGGCTTGGCATTAAGCCCAACTCCAAGTATGACGATAGTAAGGAAGCTGGTGACGTAACATGGCAGCTCCCAGTCTTCCCATTTACGGGACTGTCCCGGTGGCGGTGGTGTCCGGTTGAACAATTGGCCATTGGGTCTATCTTGGTGGCCCGGTGTAGTCCATCTACTAGGCCCGTCTCCGCCTCCTCCTCTGGTTCGGAGGGCCGGGTTCAATCGTGCCCGCAACATGCCTGCGGCTGTCGCCAAGGGTTTTGGGGACGGCATGTCCAGATGCGAATGTTTTTGGTGTGAAGACTGAACTCCTACGGGCATAGATGGGTTGTTAACTGTTAAGCGTATTACTATCACACACGACGTCGTTTGTCTCGAGGCTTTTCCTTTTTTTTTTTTTTTTTTAATCTTCTATTTCCACAAATCACAAATGAACTATACAAACAAAAAAAAATTATTATAATTAAATTATTTTTTAAAAACACAAGTGGCTAAACTGTTAATTTCACTATGCTTCCCTCAAATTTTAGTGATTGTTTTATTATTTTAATGGGTTACTAAAAATTTTTTATGTTATTTAAGAGAACCAAATAATTTCAAAAATAATTAAATTAAATAAATAAAATAAACATTAATGATTTTTACAAAAGTATAACTTGTTGGTAAAATCAAGAATTGTTGGTTACACCAAAGGCAAACTATACAATTTGGAGATTTTAGTTGTGTTTCACCATAAGACAACGTTTGATGGGAAGTCTTCAAACATTCTTGGAGCTTCAATTGATCATTTGCTCATAGGTTATGAAATGTGATGGCCATTCCCACTTCCCAGTGGCATCCGAGGTTTCACACACTAACAACGTTGCAGCGGATGCTAGTTTGCCTATGCAACTTAAAAGGTTGAACAGAGTATTCATGTCATTGCCCTGCAGAGAAAATTTGTGAAATGTTTACAGCTCTATACTTGAAACACTATCCAGAATTCAAGCTAGATATGTGCACCTTTTCACTCCAGGCTTTGGCATTAAGGATCTCTATCCGAGAATTCAAGCTAAGATATGTGCACCTTCTCACTCAAAGGCTTTGGCATCAAGGATCTTCAACCAGCCTTCACAAAGAATGGTGAAATCCTGTTTTGAGTATATTTTCGACAGAACCGCGGCATATACAATAACAACAACTGAACATTTATCCCACTAAGGTTGGCTATATGGATCACATTTCGTCTCCACATGAACATGAAAGGCACTGTTTGTATAAAGAATCTTATGGTGCCATTCACCAGTAGTCTCCACATGAACATTTCCCATCAACAATATGATGAAATCGAGATTTATCCCTCAGGGTCAGTTCTCTTGAATACACTTGAGACACAAACTTAGCAAAATTGTGACAATCAACACAAATCCGTAGGTTTTTTATAACCCTAATAGGCTTTCCATGAGGTATAGCAATTAGACCAAAGGCCAAAGCTAGTTTTTCACTATGTCCAAGCAGAATCTTCTCTTTCTGTTCATCATCCACGTCATGAAGTACACAATCCATATCAGGAACATAACCGGCTGCCTTGATCCTTGATGTCAATTCTCTTACCTTCCGAAATATCTCTTCCTTTCTTGGATGTGCTTGATCACTAGCAAGAAAGATATGAAGGGATTGCTCAACCTCAATCCAGCTCTTTCCTGGCACCTTTACCATCGCTTTTTCATTCATTTGCTCCCTGACTCTTCTGACTGCTTCCCACCTTCCTGAAGAAGCGTATAAATTAGCAAGAATAACATAGTTCCCAGCATTTTCAGGCTCGATCTCCAAAAGCCGGTTGCCTGCAATTTCACCAATGGTAGCATTTTGATGAAACCTACAAGCTCCTAAAAGTGATCCCCATATCGCAGCATTTGGCTCAAGGGGCATCTGCTTGATAAACTGCAACGCTCTTTCTACTTGACCAGAACGCCCAAGCGAATCAACAACACAGGCAAAATGCTCAATTCCAAGCTCAACTCCATCCTTTTCAGTCAGCAGTTCATCAAAGATTTCCAATCCTTTATGCTCCATTCCTCCATGGCTGCACCCAGATAATACAGCCAAAAGTGTGACATTGTTGGGTCTAACTCTGCTTTCTTTTTTCAGCAGTTCAAAAAGTTCAACCACCTCTTTCCCCATCCCATGTCTGCTATACCCAACAAGCATAGCATTCCAAGATATGATAGTTCTTTCAGACATGTTATCAAAGATCCTCCTCGAGTAATCTAGATTTCCACATTTTGAGTACATATCAATCAGAGAATTCTGAAGCACTACATAGAAAGGAAGATCCAAACGAAGAACACGGCTGTGAACTTGTCTGCCAAATTCAGATGCAGCAAGCCCAGCTATCGCAGTTAAAATGCTAGCATAAGTTACATAATTGAAATTCATTCCTTCTATCTGCAACTTGCGGAATAGTTGTAATGCCTCTTCATCAAGCCCCTGTTGAGCAAAACCTGATATTATTGCAGTACAAGAGATCACATCTTTTTCTGGGAGGCCTTCAAAAATATTTCGAGCTTCCTGAGTTCTACCAGCTTTCGCATACATATCAAGAAGAGAGCTTCCAACAAATATATGGGATTCAAAAGGATACTTAACTAGGAGAGAGTGAACTTGCCTCCCATGGAAAAAGCCAACTTTACCAATACAAGTTGTAAGTACTGTTGCAAAAGTGAATTCATTTGGCTCAGCACCTGCATTAAGGTTAACCCTTCTGATAAGAAGGTCCAAATATGTTCGTGCATGTATGTTGATAGAGTTGCAGATATCTTAATCAAATATTACCTGATCTGAGCATCTGTACAAAAAGATTAAGAGCTTCTGAAGCATGACCTCCATTAGCATACCCCGAGATCATCGCAGTCCATGAAACCACATTCCTCTCGGGCATTTCATCAAACACAAACCTTGCATCAATCAAACACTCGCACTTGACATAAAACACAATCAACCTCGTCCTGAGGTATGCGGGAGGTTCATAATGGGTTTTAATCATATGGGCATGAACCGTTTGGCCTTCTCTGAAAGCCCTTTGATTCACGCATTGGTTTAATAGTGTATCATATTCTTTGAATTTCACCTCCAGGCCTAGTTTGGCCATCTCTAATAAGGCTTGGTTTAAGTTACCGTTGAGACATAGTATAATGAGATTCGTTGAATTTTGCGGTAAAGAAGAAAAAGCTAATTTTTGCACTGCAAATAATGGCCTGCTTATTATATTGAGGAAAATATTTGATTTCTTTGATGATAACCTAAGCATACTAAAGTGTTTGTTACTTGTAGAGAATTTTTTAGGAGTGATGAAATTTGTTGAGTACTTATGGTCTTTCTTTATTCTAATAGATGATTTGGGGAAAAAACACACACACACACACACAAAATTATTGAAAATTTCACGCTTTGAGACAATCAGGGTGTTTTTTCATTCTAATAATTCCCATGTAATCAAAGTAACGAATCAGTTTAGTTCAGCACATCACGTAGGCAACAAAGCTCTTAACTCTGAACTTTCATTAGCTGCCTGGAAGAAGCACAAGAGCAGGGAAGAAGAAAACCAATAAGGCATCATTGAGATAACAAAAATCTTTGATTTCAAGTAATCATGCCAAATCAGAATGCAATGGCCAATCTTTTTGTTCTTGACTGGCTACTCATCCAGAATAATGACCTAAATGGAAGTTTAGGAATGAAACGTTATTTACAGTTGAAGGCCTAAATTCAAGAGGATTGTTCCAACTCACTGAATTATCCTCAGACCATCTCATATTCACATTTTCGACATCTAAACCATCTATATGTTCCATCACAAACCCGGCTGCGCTGTGATTGACAAGTCCTTGGCATCCCGGACGATAATCCAGCAATCCACCGTCATATTTAGTCCATCTTCCATAGGTGAGATTAACATTAATGAACTTCAAATTACTCAAAACTCCACGTTCGGAACCTGATAAAAAGACACCATTTTCTGAATTTGCAGTGATGTTGATGAATTGTATATTAGAGATTGAACCCTGTTTCGAATTTCGGTCTCGTGGGCAGGTCGTCACATAAATAGGCTCAGCTCTTCCCCACCATGACGGATCATAATATCTTGTGCTGATATTTATGTTAGAGAATGTAATGTCACTAACATTTCCTGCACAACAATAAAAGTTCATTTTACGAATTCATATCTGGACTTAACATGAGGCTGGCATTTACTCATATGCTTCGATCATCTTACCTCCATCTCGTATTTGGAAGGCAAGCCCTCTATGGGATTGATAAATAGTGATGTTGTCAAACAAGAAACCTTTGAAATCATACCAACTACCACTGCCAAGTTTGATTGCTGAAGATTTCGTTCGAATCCAGCAGTTTGTTGCAGTGAGATTATAGAGAGGTCCATTGGATGTCTTTGGACAAATAGCATCATCTCCTGTGTTAATATTGCATCTGTTGATGACTGTATTATTGGAATCTTCAATATCTATACCATCATTGTTAGGCGAATTGAAGTCCCCATATATTGAAACATCTTCCACTGACGTGTTTTCAGAGCGTACAATATGCAAACTGCAGTGTCAAATGCCAATAATATGTTTCAGATTCTTGTGTATAGATGATAACTTTGAATTGAAAGATATACATAAATTAAGCACCAATTTGTTCTTACATGAGTATTATTAAATAGTCTTAAGTTCACAATATCCATAGTAAGATTAGGAATTTAAACATAAAGGGATAGAGTTCATACAAAACTTTAATATTAAATTATCAAAATCCTTAAAGAATGTTCAAGTTTTTCTTTTTCGGTCAGACAATTTTCACTTCTATACGAAACTGAATATCCTCCAAGTTAGTGCAACTTATAAAATTCGGTGTGTTCACTTACCAATTGGAGTTAAAAATATATTTTTGAGTAATACAAGCAAACATGGAAATAATCTTCTCATACAGCACAAAAGAAAAAACAATTTAAGAAAGAAGAAAACTACAAGATTTTTCACAACAAGTGGACCAAAGCCATTGTTGACATATCATTGTTCAGTATATATATTAATCTAATCAGACCTTTTCATGAGTTGGAGTGGACGACCACTGGGGATCAATTCCACTGAAAATCCAATAAGTGAGGGGCCATTTTTTCTTGATGATTGTGTCCAGAGAAAGGATAACGTTAAATGGTTGATCAAAACTGGAGTAATATTTTAACTTAAAAGGAATAATAGATCCTGACTGATTACCAGAAAGTAGCGCATGAAACTAAATTCAAAAGTAAAAACACCAATAAGCGAAAAGCGAAAAGGACAGTCGAAGAAGAAAAGAGTTAGCAGTGCACGCACCACCAATAAGCCGGCTCGATAAGATTGACGTTCCAAATTCTCACATTCTTACAATCAATGAACCCCACCAATCTTGGCCTACACTCATCCCCCAAACACGCCCCTGTCTCGTTCCAACTCACCATCACATTCTTCTTCTCATCAAATTTCTTCACAAACTTCAACCCTTGCCCATTAATCTCTCCTCCTCCGGTGATGGCCACGTCCACTTGACCCTCCGCCAACACAACGTACCACTTGTCTTGCTCTTTTGGATAGTCTCCGATGTTCGGGCCGCCAAAAATGGTTGCATTTTTATGGACGTCCAAAGTAACGTGTGATTTTAAGTATACAGTGGCTGTCAAGTATTTCCCAGGTGGGAATATGACGTGGCAACGTGGGATGCCGGCGGATGAGGTAGAGACTGCAGAAGAGCAGGCGTTAATGGCGGATTGGATAGGGATGGTGTCATAGTGGATGCCATTGGCGGTGGCGCCAAAGTCTTTGACTGAGAAAGAGAGTGCTGGTGAATGGGTGGTGGAGGGTGTTGATGATGGGTAGTAGGATGAGGATCGGAGGGTGGTGGTTAGAGTGAAGAGAATTTGGTAGAAGATTAGAATAAGCATTTTTTTTTTTTTTGTCTTCTTTAAAGACTGTTAATTTGCTATATATTTGATTGGATTGTGAATGAGAACTCTTTATCTTTATGGATATATGTATTTATTTGACTTGTTGCCCAAAATTACATGATGGTTGAAGATATACTAACATTTACATTGATTGAGAATAAATAAAAACAATTACAATAAAATAAATTATCTTAATTTTTCTATAATACAAATTAGAGTGTAATTTGCCTCAGTTACAAGTAGTTAATGTGTCTTCCCCGGTTTATCTATCTATAATTAGTTGGCTTGCCTAGTCATAAATAATCTTTTTATATTCAATTTTTAACTCCAAGAAAAGAAAAAATGTTGCTTAGACTATGAGATGGTAACATATATAGCTTCAAGACTTATAACGTCCTTCAAAAGTAATAGTACAAACTAAATAGTTGGGATCTTATGTCTAAAATTTTCAACCGTCTTATCGTGTTTAAAATTAAATTATATAGTAGAATTCACTCATTATTTTAATTAGGATTTAATAATTGTAAATAATTTTAGTAATATTTATACTTTTAGTACTTAATTTTATTTAAATTACATTATTTTAAACATTAAACAGAATAAAATATAGATAATATTAGAAATAGAATACGAGTACATATGCATAGTTGTTTAATGTTTTATTGCGCTTGTCTAAAGTGAGAACCAAAGTAAATGATTGGTCTTTTTGCCTGTTGTTTTCGGTGAAAAGATTTTGTTGGAGGTGAGAGACGAGAAGAGTTAGGACTTGAGAGTAAAGTAAAGAAACCTTAGATCCAATCTTGGGAATAGGTACAGAACCAAGTCTGTTAGAAGAGGTAGTTGAAGAAAACAGAAACCAACAAACTTGGTCTGAACATCAATAATGTAGGCTCCTAAATTGCTAGAAACTTTCTACTCATTCAATTTTCAAAAAATACAAAAATAAAAAAAATATTTACCTTGTTCTTTTTCATAAAGAGGAAATGGGATGAAATTTTCTACTTATTGAATAAGAATTCTAATTTAGGTCCAATGAGAAAATGAGAAAAACTCATCTAAAATGGATTCAAGTTTGTGCATAAGAGAAATGAGAACATTAATTTAGGTAATAGTAACACAAGCACTTGAAATGTTGCAAACAATCAAAAATAGTAATCTTCGAAATATAACTCAAGCAGAAATTCTTCACATCTTTGGTTTTACTCTTACATTACCAATCAATCAACCAATCAATCATCTAAGACCCGAAGAATGGGATTGAATGACTCTATTAAGTTAGTAGTATTTTGATATTTGCTATTATATATATATTTAGCAAAATAAATTAACTACTCTCTCTAGTGAGATTCAAATGCATTCCGAATTCTGCTTGCCGGTTAACAACTACAGGACATAGGATTTTGACCCAAATGATTGTACGTCCAGCCATCATCCTCTCTAACTTCCTGCTATAAACTAACACTATATGTTGATATATACAGAGCTAGCTAGAAGAATCGCTTCCGGACTTGCCTTCACAGCTCCATTTTCAGCTGATTTGAGTGCAAAGAAGCTGCATCAACACAGTCATCTAATGTTAGTTTCACTTAATAAGGCCACGTCTAACTAATCCGAATCACTAATTTATCTTTTTTCCCAGAATCCGGGTTTTGTTTATTTTTCCAATCTCTATGGTCGTTTACTGGTTTTAGCAGCAGGAGGGTAAGAGGAAACCTGCTGAATTAGTGACCCACTCACCGTCACAATCGCTAAAGGAAAATGATTACTCCTCCATAAGAAAAAGCATACGGGATTTACGTGCTCGAGTAACAGAATCAAATTTTAGCTTACCTGAATTAGCTGAAGAATCGTAGCTCAATAGCGAGTTCTCTGGAGTCATGAAATTAGAATTGTCTTCTTCCCTAACCCAGACGGGTTGATGGAGCTCGTCCAAATGCCAGAGCTGTTGATATTGTTGTCTGTTTACATGTACTTGCCCTTCAGGCCACATAGATGGCATAACCATGCCTTGGAAACTCATTTCAACTGGGGATCCGCTCTGCAATGATGGCAAAATTCAATGTGCCCTTTCAGATTTGAGAATTATTAAGATGGTCCTAGGAATACAGGCATCAAAACAAATATCAACAAAAGGCTAGCAAGCTTTAATTCATTAGACTTGGTACAAGTTCACTGTTTGCAATGCACTTGCACAGTTGCACTACAATAATTCGAGCTTTAACTGGTTAATTCTATGGCCAACATGAAGGATTTGCTATTTCATACATTAAATGGTACAAATCACATGCTTACCAGATTCTCATAATCGTTAAAGTAGCAACAACCCCAAACAAGTACGACCACATTTAGTATCTCAATCAATTAGAAGTTACAATACCAGCTGCTTATGGAATTTCTGCCGATTAAAAAGAATGTCAAATGCCAGCATATGAGACTAGAGTTACTGTTTCACTATGAAAATGCATAATTTTTTCTTTTCCTCCTTTTGCTATTCAAGGAAAAGCAACTACCTTAAGAGACAAGGGCACAGGAGCACGTCTATGCACGCCCTTTCAATTGACTGCACGCTTATGAACAGCTAAAGATATAATTGTGCATAATGACAGATAGCATGGCTTGTCCACATTTGACACTCCATTTTCACCAACTCATTGGTTAAAATTGATCTTCAATAGTGCCATAATGAGAATACAAGACAAATACTTCACCAAATTGTAATTCCCAATTTATTTAACATACAATGTCATACTACTAGGATTCTTCGTCGGAGTAATGAAGATGCTTAAAAGAAACAGCAATCTGGGTACTCTTAAAAGAGCATCATTACAAAACAATCACCAAAATGATGCCAGAACTAAAGACACTAACCTCCGCTGCAACAATTGTGTCAAAATCGAAATCAACTCTTGGATTAACAGTAGCAAGTCTCATCGATAGGAACTGAAGTCAAAAAAGGGAAAGAAAAAAATAATCAATCCGGTAATATAGCAATTCAATCAGGATAACAAGAGCAATGAATAACAATCAAGTTAGTCCATCTTGGGGTTTATCACAATCAACCCACTACATTAGATATAAACAGACGGGACATGTCATATCAATCCATTTATATCATTAGGGGATGCATCTCCTGACCAAAGTCCAACTAAGGATAGAAAAACTGTGAAAGGACTTGAAGTCTGACCTCAACTTGACGTTGTAGAGACTGAACATGGTTAATGATCTCATCAAGTACCATTGCAGTTCCTGAAATCTGCAAAAAGGAATAATACACAATTTTATAATGCAGTGGGAAAACAGAAAGATGCCAAAGGAGCATTTGACTTTTCATCCACTTGCTTTTCATATGTGATTATCCATTAAACTATGCACTGACAGACGGTGGCAATTGACATCTCTCAGTGGCAAAAAATTCAAGTTCCACACGCATCTTAAACAATAGAAGGAATTCCACTTAAGACAAGAAACTGAACAGGGGCCCAATGAATTATATCCAAATACGAATAGTCCCCGTTTCATGTGTAATTTAGGAACATATTACTCAACAATAGCAGAGACAGTATGAGATGTACAAATGAACTAAAATGTGGCTGTATATGTAGATTATAATCCAGTGTAATCAGTGCTTGAACATGTCAACAACAGTGTCTGCCCCGATTTGTAAAAGAGTACAATAATTGCCTTGATTAAAATGGAGGAGCAGGATGCGGACAGTAGCAGTGCAACTTCAACTTTCCTATATGTGCACTTCTTATGCTTCTACTTCCCATTTTATAATGTTACTCATGTTGAATGCAGAAGGACTAGCTTTTCATCTTTTCCAATTCTGGAACAAACGGCATTTATATCAACCGAGTTTCACCTGAGAGAACTCTGGCACTCTTTAGGAATAAAAAGTATTAAGGTTGGTGGTCCAAAGGAAGCATTAATCACTAACTTTTGGCAATTCACTTCAGAAGCTTTGGGTGTTTTACTGAAAAGCTCTATTTCTTTAAAATAACATGCAAAATATTAATTGGAGAACAATACGATTTTTACCAATTCTACTTATGCTACATTCATGTTTGGGAACCGTCAAATCAAATTTATATGTAGTTTGGTAAAGTCCTGTCAGTTCATGACGAGCTCTCATCAGTCACCATATTTGAACACCAAGATATTAAAACCAGGCATCACAAAAATCAATTGAACAACCAAGATGAGGATTATAATGGTCAATGAATTCCCATTTCCACCAGTGTGGAAACAGGATCCAGGTTCACTTAATTTATAGCAAACACCATGCAGAATTCAGAATTATCTTAGGCATTCTTTGAGTTGATAATTAGGAAGAATAGCAGTAAATAAATACCATTAAAAATAGGAGCACCTTTAGCCATCTTTGAAAGAACCCATCAATATTTTCAAGATTGGTAGCTACCTCAAGAACTGCATCTTCCCTTTCTCTGTATCTTAATAATCATCAGCAAAGACAGTTGACTATCCACTATAAGTCCCTTGTTTCCTTATGTCTCAAAGTATCCCACCCTTTAAAGATCAATAGCTATCTTAATTAACATACCTATGCAAATGCAATTTGCAAGCAAAGACCTACCCCAAACCTCTCCTTTACTAACACAATAATACACATAGCCAAGATATTTAAACCAAATAAAGTTTACAACTTCAGCACCAACTGTAATAGGAGTAACTTTGTAGCAGCAATTTTGGACCAGAACAGACAAAATAAATGAAGGGAGAGAAACCCAAAAAAACTTAAAACTTACAATATTACCAAAAATACATTTCCCCAACGTTCAAAAAACAAAGGGCAGGTTAACAAAGTAACAAAAGTGAGCCCTCAGGAAAGGACCCATTTTAAGTTTTAACAAACAAACCCTGCAAAAGGTGAAGCAAAAAGATGTAGGACTGTGAAAATTAAATAAAAAAAATACTGTAAGAATTAAGAGAGGGACACTTCAACATCAATAACAGACTCAGCCACTTTTCTTGGTGAAAAAGCTATGAACTTTTTTCTTGTTAAAAAGTTGACAGTGACACCAACTTTACATTAGGAAAGAAAAAAGAAAGTTAGCTCAGTACTACTAATGACAACACAAAAAGTCATAAATGACAACCAATACTACAATAACTACATTTTCCCATCACGTAATCCAAAATCTAATCATCATGAAAACCAACCATTAACTAAATGCCAATACGACAGTTCTTAGGGAAGAAAACGACGGCCAACCTTGTTACAACCGGGGACCAGTTCCTGTAACAGCTTCATCCTTGCATTGATCTTCTCTCTCCTTGCCTATAATTAGTAATCATAATTTGAATTTATTAAACTCACTTTGTTCTAAAAAAAAAATTAAAACATGCTGTAGTACAATCTTTAAAGCATAACGTACAACTCCTAGAAATATAATAAGCCATTAAGCAAACACAGTTAGAGCTTAATTTTAGAATGAAATACATTCTTACTCTTTCAGCTAAGCTATGACTATCGGTGGCCTGGCCACGCCGAGCTCGGACGTGAACGTAAGGAAGCTTCTCACCTCCGTCGTCGGAGCTTTCATTCGTAGCTTTTTTGTTCTTTTTGTTCGATTCTTTGCCCTAGTTTTCACAGAATTCAGATTAATTGGACCTAATTTAACGAAAACCAAAACCTGGGATGTTTGAATTTTACCTTTTTCTCCCTGTCCTTTCGTTTTGTGGATTTCGGATTCTGATCGACGGCAGGATTGGAAACAGCCGGAGATGAATTGGAATTCGGGTTTGAATCCGAGTCCAATGGTTCTTGCTTCACAGTTTCCAATTTTGCCCTTGAATTTTCATCTGAACTTACAATGGACGAGAATTTAGAGGCTTGGTTGACAAAAGTGGTGTCGGGAGGGAAAATAGCTGGAGCAGCCGGCGGTGCAGGAAGACATTGACGGAAATGCTCGCCGGCTAATGTTACACAAGGACTTTCAGAAGCCACGGCCGCTGTGGCGTCCTCCGGCGAGTGGACTAAGAGCTCCATGGCTTGGTTCGCCGGAAGTTCGAGAAGTGCGGTAAACGAGCTGCCAGTCTCCGGAGGTATAGATATTAGCCGGTGAATTTCTTCCCCAATTTGAGAGTTAAAGTCGGCTCCGATCACGCCGCAAGCGGTGGATCTAGCTTGAATAGCTTCAACAGGCTCCATTTTTAAGCTCCAGCTCGTACGGATTCACCGCCAATAATTCAACCCGACCCGACTCGGAACCAATTTATTTTATGTTTTTTTAACCTTGTTTTCTCCGAATTGAAGCTCAAGTTCAAGACCAAACCCACGATATTGACAATTCCTTCAACAATTTTTTGAAGTTTTAGACTGAAATCTGAAACCCTAAAATCAAACGGGCTTCAGAGAAGCAAACAATGCAAGGATGAAGAAGAAGAATAAGAAGAAGAAGAAGGGATGGAAGTAGAAAAGTTTGTTAAGAAGAAATAGTGGAAAAGTTGGGGAAAAATATTTCAGAAGCCGTTAGAAAGAAAAATAGTTAAACGCTTTTTGAAAGAAAGTACAATTTAGCAGCAGAAAATGAAAGAAAAAAGGCAAACTTAACCAGAAAAAAAAGTACTGAAAAACTTTCCAATGCCACACTTTCCTTCTTCCCTTTCGTTGTTTCTGTTTTCTATAATAGTATAAAACAATTATTTATGTTTCTTTTTTAAGTTTGTGTTTGTGGGTTTCTGGGAAAAAAAAGGAGAGGGGGGGTGGACTGTGGAGGGGTTCTTTCTTCAATGGCGGTCAATGTGTGCTGTGTGTTTCTGCATTTTTTTTCCGTGTGTTTGTTGCAGGGGTTTTGAATTTTATATATTATTGAGTTGAGCGATAAAAAGGGATGGCGGAAGCGGAACCAAACCAGAATGAAGTAAATAGTAGGACGAAAGCAACGTTACTTGGTCTGGTCCCTGTTTCTATTTGTTCACTGTTCTGTTTTGGTGTAGTGGTGGTGTACGCCATTAATATTATTACTTTTTTTTTAGGTCTCAGATTCCTGATCGCAGGATTCTATGTCTTCCCGCCACTTAAATGTTGTTTAATCTGACTAATCCGTCCCCTAGCCTGAGGATGTAGAGCGGGATATGCACGCAATGGGTACAAATTTACAGTAGTAGCCCAAGCTGGGTACCAGGGTCAGTCTCCAATCATTGGTCACCAAGTCACACACCTCCCGACCCAAGATGTTAACGATGCTGGGTACCAGGGTCAGTCTCCAATCATTGATCACCAAGTCACACACCTCTCGGCCCAAGGTGTTGACGATGCTCCTCCGAGGAATTCCGACCCCACACGTCTTCACTCCTGCACATAACCACCATCATTGATCACCATTGGTTACAATGGTTGAATCCCACTTGAGATACCAATTTAGACACGCTCTCTTAGTCCATTAATATTATTACTACTACTACATAAAGCTGTATTGTATCATTGTATGTATAGATGTTTATCGGATTTTGGAGGAAAATAGAGAAATTACTAAATACGAATACCGTCAGCTAAATAAGAATACCATTGGCTGAGTTGACAAGGTAAGAATGGTTGGATTATTCACTTAGACTCTATTTGGATGGGTGAATTTTAATTGTTTATTTCACAAAATCAAAATGCCATGTTTGTTTTACTCAATTTTTTCTATCAAAATTTTTAAAATAAAAAACAATGCTACAGTATTTATTTTTTTTACAGTATTTTTTATAAATAAAATATTAAATTTGAATTTTAAATTTTAAATTTTAATAATAAACGACTATTTATAATACAATTCTCACCAAAACAAACTAATAAAATATTAATTCAAATTTAAATTTCAAACTTTTATCAATAAATAATTTCTTATTCAAATCTCAACAAAACAAAATCATTAATCCAAACACTGCCAAAATATTTCTTTCTCATAACAAATCTCAATAAAAAAAAATTATAATAAAATCTAAAAATACTCCATCCAAACGGAGCCTTATTCATTAACTCAGTTTAGTTATTTGGATTTTCTCCATTTAAAATTTTTTACCTATCTAAATCGAAAATGGAACAAACCAAATCGAATAATCGAATTTGAATTGGGTTACTTCAATTTGGTTTTCTATTTAAATTCTTTATTTTTCGTTTTCCTATTCTTTGCTAAAATATTTTGTTTAAATTATAAAATTAATGGAATACTTTGTTAATTACAAAAAGTTTAGATTTATCAACACAAAAAGTTATATGTAATGTAATTATATATAATTTATTAATTAATATCACTTATTTAATTATTCGGTTAATTCGGTCACTGAATAACCGAATTCAAATCGAAAATCGAATTGAATTTGGTTTGTTTGGTTAACCGAATTAAAAGTTTCAAAATCATAATCAAATAAAAAATTGATTGCATAAATTCAATTCGATTGAAGACCAAATTGAAAAATCGAATTCAAATAATCGAATTGGATTTGGTTGGATCAGTTTGATTAGTTTTTCGGTTTTTTCCGTCACCCATAGAGTTGACCATGTAACATACGCTTAGGTGGGTTTCATTTTTATATATGTTTTTCACGTATATTTTAGGGAAAATTTCATGTGCGTGTCCTCAGGTTTATGATAATTACAAGAGTCTCTACTTAATTTTGTGAAATAACACTTACTTCCATTGTTTGCTAGTTTCATCCATTTCAAATGGATGTTATACAGCAAATTGATTATCAACCAATACATAATTTTTGTTCCCAACTTAATAGTTACTACTATGATAGCCATATAAACTTTTTTAATTGGGGGTAAAGAAATTTAGATGTCCAAAAACATTGAAGGAAAAGTTAATTTTGTCCTTGTAATAAAAAAAAATAGCAACTTATTTTCATTTACATCTACAATTGTTGAATAAGAGAACAAAGAAACACAAAGACCGAAAAGTTATTTTGTGTTGCTCCCAACAATATATCTCTAACTTTTACAAGTGAGAAACAAAATTTAAACTCTATATTTATTTTATAAATATTTGTTTTTATTATAAATGATTTCTACGAGATTCAGTTGCATAATAATATAGAATATTTTAACTAAATAGGTTTTTTCATTTTTATATTTTGTTAAAATGCATACTACATAAATATTAATTTTATAAGTTTTTTTATAGCATGAAATATATCTAAAAACAAAATAATGATGGAATATGTTTGTACATATATGACGATGGGTAATAGTATACTTAAATAGTCAAATGTTGTAGAGAGTATGCATAAATAAAAGAGTAATATTAGCGGTGGTCATAGAATTAATAGTGTAGAGGAATAATAAGAATCGGGGAGAGTGGGGAACGGAGTAATAGGGGACCGATCAAGTTCCAAAGCCCAACCAGCCAGACCACTGTTTTTTTTTTTTTTTATTGCTGCGGATGATGTGTCATTTTCTTTGCATTTACTCTTCTTTTTATTATTTTTATTTTTTCTTAACTTTGTATTTCCCAATTTATGACAACTACTAATTTATTTATTTATTTATTCAATAATAACGAAAAAAATACAAGTTTTTAATGTAAATTTTATCATTCATTCATATTTTCGTAATATATAGAGTGATAGTAAACTTAAATAAATAGAATTATCAATTCGTGCAAAGAGACTCATACTCTTGTTGTTTCTTTTTTGGATGTTCATACAAGTTTATGGCACCAAAAAAAAATAAAAATCCTTTGAATTTTATTTTTTCTAAAATTGTAAAAAGATAAGGAATTGCTGATTTTGCTTGTTAATTAGCACAAGGAGAGTCTTACTGCTGAAACTTGACATGAAGTTTTCTACTATTGGGAAATTTTTAAGCTCCAATTTAGTTTTTTTTTTATTTTTAAAAAGGGTTCAATTTCTCCTTTTTATTTTATTGTTGAAATTAATTATACTTGTGAAACAGCTCTTTATTCTCCCTATCAAATGGCTTAGACTTTTTTTCTAAAATAATATTTGCATGTTTCACAAAAAAAAAAAGTGAGAAAATTGAATGACACAAAATAATTATAAATGTTCTGCCTCTCTTTTTAAACTCGAAGACTTCAAGATATTCAAATGTAGGTAGCAAAGTAGAAGAAGTTTGGTCAGAATTGGTAAAACCCTAAAAAATAATCAAAGGTAAGACATGCATGTCCATATGGAAACTGCATCCATTGCTAACTCAAGTTACTATGGTCAACTTGTACTTCACCATCACTACGATCACTATTCAATGAGACCGAATGAAGCCAAACCTAAATTAAACACAAGTAAATATGGTTCATAACTATAACAGAAGAAGATGATTAATTAATTTCCTCAATTTTGCACGAATGAATCTCAAGGTTAAAAATCACTTTTGCTTTGCTCATGGAACCTTAACTTTAAGCCAACAACACAAGTACTAGTGATCCATGCATGCATGAGATGAGAGTTATTAAGATCCCTTTATTTGACAGACATTAATGCATGCTACGAATGGAGTTCATCTACACAAATATTCGATGTTTTAAGTTAATTTGATATAAAGAATTACAGGACAGGCCGAAAGGTAAAAAAATAAATAGAAAAGAGAATTTTGGAAGTGTTTTAAGTACTATATATTAATATTAATTGTGGAACATAATCTGGTACGTACGTACGAATTAATAATATCTGCGAAGTGCGAAGGAGGAAGGTCATAGTCAAACAGCAAAATAAATGAGAGAAGACCCACGTTGAAATGCAAATGAGTGCCATGTATAGCCACTCAGGATCTCTCTCTCATCACTTACTTCACTTTAGCTTTGCCATTTCTGGTTACAAACTTTATCCTCTTCCCTTTTCAGTTTTTTAATCTTGATGAAGATAGAGTCCTAGAGTATAAACTCCATATTATCAAGCATCAATCAAGCCTGAAACAATTTGTTGTTTATTGTTATATCAATTTAATTTTTGCCATGATTAGTGTTATGCAAGAATTCCAATGAAACCGGCTAATCAATGTCGGTTGAAGTTGTAATTCTAATTTTATGTATGTTGAAATCACGATTCTAATTAATGTTGTTATCAATATATAAGTTAATGCATGTCATGTACCTTTCCTTCATTCATATTTTTCGCTTGTCTAATTAATACATCATATATGTGCATCAGAATTTAACTAACTTTGATCCCTATCATCCTAGTTTTTCGGTTGTTTTTTTCCTGTTTGTGGAGAAAAAGAAATAATAGTACATAATTTTTTTCTCCCAAACAACTTTATGGTGAAACTTGTAAATATAACAGTGACGGAAAGAAAGGGGAACAAGAAGGCAGAGGAAGCAGAATTTGGCAGGTTGATAATTGCATTCTGTTCAGAAGTTTTTAAGCTTGAATGAATGAATGAATCCCTGAAGCGTACTCACAATTTTGGAGTTACCGATTGGGTAGGAAACAATTGTACCAGAGTCGGGCAAGATTTCCACGATGATCAAATGTATATGGATGCCATGCCATGCATTTTGTACTACTGGTCCATTAATCAATTACAACTAGTCAGTCGTATTGACCATGGATCTTTGATTCATTTATAATGGTCTCTCTCTGTCTCTCTCTCTCTCTGCCATTTGACAACTCAGCCACAACCCTCAGGCAACAGGCATCATGAGCTTCAAACTTTCTAGTCTCGTGCAAGTTCCTCCACAACTTTTAATTATGATGGACGATCCAGTTCTACTTTCTTCAGACAATGTTAAAGTTGGAGGGATTTTTTCATGAAATAATGATATGCTGTGAGTAAAGTATTTTTACGTGAAGTATATACATGCCAAGAAGTACTAGTAATATTTTACTTTGACAAAATTTCATTTTGTGCATGTGTACATGTTTGTGGGATCGATCGGGAAGAGAACTGATCAATGAAAAGGAACAAAGGCAAATCAGCTAGAAGAAGAAATTGCAACGATCGATCCCTCTCCTCGAGTTTTTATAAATAAAAAGGGGCTTTAATTAAGAAGGGTTTTTCTTTCTTTTATAGTAGAAGATGATGAATCATTCATGCATGCATTCTTGTAACAATTTTGTGATTTACATCCTTACTTTTATTTATTTGGATTAGATGTTTGATTCCGATTCTTTTTATATTTTTAGTAAATGAGTTCATGAATACTTCGTCAACAACGTTGGAGTAAGTATCGTTTTGATTTTTAATTTTGAAAAAATTATATTTTGTCCCTTCTACTTAAAATTACGTTTGTACGACTATTTTTTTTATCAATTAGATGAATAACGCGGGTTGTTACATGTTCTTTTTATCAATTTGATGAATAACGCGGGTTGTTACACGTTCATTCTATTCATACTCATATGTCAATATTTTTGATTAATTTATTGTTTCTCTAGGTAGACAAAATACTAGGTGTTGTCTCTCTTACATGTTTCTCTCAAAAGAGTAAAACCACAAGAAATTAAAGTTCCAATATATATACAGCAATTTTCAAGGTGGGCATTACCCTATACATTCAATTAATACATCTGAACTGAAAAATTTAGCTTTGATATAATTTTGCATAGTACGTACTTTGAGCATGCCAAACTAGTTAAAATCCCCATCCACCCCAACCCCACCTATTTCTTTTCCATCTTTTCCTTGAGGAATATTATATCAAAACACTTTGAGGAATAATGATTTAATTCAAAGTATAATATATGATAACTGAAAATGATGCCCTTTCTTGAAAATCTTTTGGGAATCAAATATGTTGGAGAAGATGATGATGATGATAATGAAATTGTATGCACCAAACCACTGAATTTGGTGAGGGGGACAATAAGTTCCTCCATTGAAGAATGGGGGCCATGTAATATGCAATATGCAATGCCAATGCAAATGCAAATGCAATAGCAATTCATTCATTCTCTCTACATAACTAACTAATCATGAGCTGCTTGATTGACACCTATATATCAATATATCCTGCCTTGTTAAACTTTATCTAGGAAGAATATGAGTTGGCAATTATTTATTGTGATGTATATATGGAGAAAGATGAACCCATCGAGAATAAAAGAAAAATAATAAGGCAAAACTAATGGCAACCACGAACTAAATTTGAAAAAAGGTTGATGAATCTTGCATGCATGCATGCATTATGCATATATAGCATTGCAAGGAAATTAAAGATTATAGGTTGAGGAATCACTACTGATCAGAAACATTAATTAAGGTGGAATTACAATACAAACATTAATCACTTATAATTAAAATCTAGGAGAGAATAGCTTTAAATCTTTTAATTAACTTGCTTATGTTTCTATGATAGAAAAGCTTGAACTATATATATATATGTGTGTGTGTGTGTGTGTGAAAATTAATTTAATTAGAAGTCATGTATCTCTATATGCAGAAGTAATGCAATGTTCAATAAAATCCTCTAATATTGGTGAATAAAATTAAACGTGTTTTTCCCCCCTTTGTTTTTTTTATTTTCATTAAGCAAAAGAAAAAGAGTCAAACAATTTACAAAATGTTATCCCTGTAAAGTTTTTGTATTCCTTCTTGTCTCATTCCTTGTAAATGTGTTCGTCCACAAGTGTGCTCTCTCTTATTCAGTTCTATTCCTTTTTTTTTTTTCACAAGTGTGACAAAAGCAAAGATTGAGGAATAAAATCTTTTAGGCCAATTCTTGAGGTAATACCGTAATAAATATCACTCAGTACAAAAGAAAATACAAATACAGGAAAAAGATAACACAAACAAAAGGACTAGAAAGTTAACATCAGCTCTTTCAAAATAAAAATTAAGTATATAAATAATAGAGGAATATATAATTAGTTAACATCATCATTTAAATATACATTAATTACTTCTTGGTATATAAATATTTGGTTGTATATGGGAAAATGATTTGTCCGTTGAATCTTAAACTCAAAAAATTTCTTTATCAATTTATAAAATAATTTAGTTCCTCATGAATTAATCCAACGTTTGATCAATTAATTAACCTATACTATAGTATGTATGATCACCTATATACATACATGAAAAAGCATTAATTGTATTGAAGATTACATTATTTTTATTAATTATCATGATGTAATAAAATATTAATAAGAAGAGCTAAATTTCATTTTTCATAACCAAATTTGTTTGTTTGGGTATTTTTTATATTTAAGTTATGGTATTTTAGGTAGATGGACCAGGAAAGACATTAAATTTGGTGTCATAGAATGTGAATATAAAAAGAAAATGATCAAAGATTTAGAGGCGCCCACTCTAGTGGACCAATTTTCCTCCAGCCCTTCACGTGAACGTGGACCCTTATTGTTTTTTTGGTTGATGTAGATATATATATATAGAAAGAGAGTTCTTTCCTGTGCTATATTTAATTCCAATCTTTACAAAAATTTTGAATGTTCTTAATTAATTAAAGAGTTATCTTCAATTCACTCTCATAAAAAATGATCTTTAATCACTTTGCCCATAGTAAAAATTTTTATTAGCACTTCGCACTGATAAAGATATCCTGTTATTATATTTAAATGAAAGTTTAAGTTTTGCCTTAATTTTTTTTTTTTTTTTTATGTTTTACACTATCTTACCCTTAAATTTAAGTTTCAAAATCTTGTCCTATTTTGTCATCATTTTATTTTCTCTTTACTTCATATATAATTTAATAAATTAATTTTTTTTTATTATTTTATTTAATAATTTCTTATTATTAAATTTCCTCTCAATTTGTCCATCTTTTAACGAAAGGCCAGCCTACAGAATATAAATTGTCTATAATTAACCCCTTCTGATCATTTTCGTTTTTGGCCATCAATTCATGTAAAACTCTTTATGATCACTTCACAAGTTCACCCTTTTAACAACGCCTTGAGGCTTGAGTTGAAGACTTGATCATGTGTTGATATTGCGTTTAATTTTGTTCCAAGGAGTGCTTGCCAAAATCTTGTTATTTTGAAAGAACATATGATAAATGGCCAAGCATCACCCCAAAAAGAGAAAAAAAAAAAGTCTTTATAAAAAAAATGTATAAAAAATGGAATAATTGGCAATGCATGGCTCCAGCAGGGGCAGACACAAAATCTAGTATATAATAGAATAGGGTTTGTACAAATTCAATGGAAAGAGAATGGATTTGTGAATTTATAAAACTTTCCAAAAGATGACCAGCTGGGCATTTCATAATGCCTAAAATTAATTCCCCATTTTGTTTCTCCTAATATTAGAAATTTATTATTCTTAATTTAATTATATAGTGCTGTTTCTTCTAAGTCAAGTAAGTGCTTCTGTGGACAATGTATGGAGATCATAATCTCGTAAATCTGATCTTAATGTTGTACATATCGAAAGAGAAATGAAAGAAAATTTGAAGTGTGACTGTCAAACAAAAACAAAACCTTTGAAGGCACTGGATTTGTTTTGATTTAATAAGATGTGAAACATTGCATAATTTCAATGTGTGTGCTCTTTCAATTGTATTTTGGAACAGCTTGTGTATTATTTATTCCAGTTAAATCCTTTGTTTATATATAGTAATACACACATACATAAGAGTTCAGTTCAGGCCCTTTAGGGTTTAAGGGTGTTGTTTTCTTGATTTGAAAAGGGAAGTTCGATTCTCATTACTTTGTTCTTCCCCTTTCGATAATAACTTAATTTAAAAGGGTTTTTGGTCACATAAAAGTTCACAATAACATTAACATTTAAAAGGGCAGGCATTGTTAATTAAATAGATTAGACAACATCAATAAAATTGGAACCTTGGCCACAATGTCTTGACCGTAGTTTAATTATAAGCATGTATAATATTTTCTTTCTTCTTTCTCTTGTCATAAAATGGTATAAATTCATACTTGCTAGTAGTGTACAAAGAGATGAGATCTTCTGTTCAAAATTATTCTGTCTTATTTAACCACGTAGTAGGATTCACTCATATTTTAGTTAGGGTCTATTAATTGTAAAGTAATTTTAGTGATATTTATACTTTTAATCTCTAATTTTAGTGAAATTACATCTTTTTGAACATTAAACAGAATAGGACATGATAATATTGGACAGAGGAACTTGTCTCGTGTAGACAGTAGGCATATAGTCCTTCATCTTGGAAATTAGTGGAAATTTTCTCAAGAGTGAATCATCCATTGAATAAAATAGTTATTTTTGGGACCAATAAATTTATAAAATACAAACAAAATTATACAAGCACGTAAAAGAAATTGATAAGTAGGTTTTTGTATACTTGGACATTAAAGAATAGCATTTCGTCTAATTATAAGCTGTTTGTCTATTTATAAGTAGTTGATTTTAAATTAAAAAAAAAAGAGGAAAGTTAAAATATATTGATAGCCGAAGGAAAATTTTTGTCAAATTCTATGATCGTATAAATGCTAAAACGTTGAGCAAATGAGTTTAGATTGAATATGATGGTGAAATGTAATTAATATAATCAAACCTAGTAAATGGGATTATGGTTTGTTGTTGTTAGGACATTTTTGGGTTAATTTGTCAAAAGGAAATTTGAAAAAACAAAAGAACTTTTAATATTTGTTCTATAAAGTCACTATTGTTAATAATGAACAACAGCTGTACAATTACATCGCGAGATATCTCATGGATATTGTTGGAAGTATTGGGGGCCAAAGATTGTGACCCAGCTAGTACTAATGTACTATACCAACTTTTAGAAGAAAAAATATTGGGCAAACTATGACCCACATATCAAAACAACACTAAGACAACTCTAGTCCAGTACAGGCCCTGACAAGGACCAAACTTCCTCTACTGTGGGCCAACCATTCTTATAGATCAAGTGGGATAAATATGTCCAATCCAATGGGCCCCTTAGAAAGGCCCTCTACTTGTAGGACTCTTGCTGTCCTTTGATTATCAACATTTATGATTGGACCCTTTTTATTTATTTTTTTTTACAATTTTTGCATTATAATTATTTATACGAGAATAATTTTAAAATTAATGGCCAATATATACATGCCTGCGAGTGGCTCGCATGTAGTCGAGCATAAATATTTTGTGAACTTGATTCACGAGTTCATTCTAACATCTTCAACTCAATCGTCTGTGAATAATTAAAAAATAACTCGTTCATTTTGTAGCCTTAATTAATTATTCCTTCCCTATTTAAATGGATCACATCCTTTGAGCCTCCCGACTCTCACGTTTAGAGTTCGAAACCTATGTGGAGCTTTTGTATGTTGGAGGGGAGGTGAAAATTTGTATTATATTACTAGTAGAGATTACCAAATTTTCATAGAGATTAACAAGATTTTCTATAACAAATTTTCATTTTCTAAAACTATTTCATTTTTGGCAATAACAAATTATGGAGGAGGGAACATAGTAGGGTCCATTAAGCTTTATGATTTGACTAATAGGCCCATTTGGTTTCTTCAAACTAAATTACTAATAGTTTCAAAAATTTAGCCCATCCTTTGTCGGATCAGGCTGGAAGTCACACTTCAAACAGCTGTGAGTGTGTAGTGGGGCCACAAGCATAATAAATCGTAGTAAATTAGGGCTACATATTGCAATTATGATAAGACCCAACTGTGAAAATTTAGAAGCCCATCTAAAGGCCCATTATTTGATGATCTGCCCCTTCAAGATCAGCTTTTTTTTTTCTTTTTTTTTTTCCATTTTAGGCATCAATTTGGTACAATGTGATACTCTAAAGTAATTTTTTTTTTGTCAAATTGCTAATAGAAACAGAAATAAAAGAAGCAATTAATGTAGTAAAGAAATTTCAAAAGGGAGATAATGGTAGGAAATAAAATTGTTAGCACCCAAAATATAGAATTCTTATAATTGTGATTAGGGGTGTTAAATGAGCGAGCTACTCGCGAGTAGCTCGATCAACTACTCGATTCGAACTCGGTTTGACCGAGTTCGAGTCGAGCTCGACCTCAAATTACATATACTCGAGTAGCTCGCGAGCTACTCGAGTATATATATATATTTTATTTTTAATATTTATATTTATGTTTTAGTCCCTGTAGTTTAATAAATTATAATTTAATCTATTTATAATTATATTTTAATCCTTAATTTATAGTAAATTATAATTTGACCTCATTAAATTTTAAAAAATTACAAATACATCCTATAATTTTTATAAAAAATTAAAAAAAATTTAAAAAATAAAATACTCGAGCTCGATTGGGTTCGTTTGGAGCTCGATCGAGCTACTCGCGAGCTCGATTGCTCTTAGTCGAGCTCAAGTTCGAGCTCGAGCTTGAGCTCGAGTAGGTTTTTTTTTTTAATGAGCTACTCGATTAGGCGTGTACTCGAGCTCGACTCGGCTCGATTACACCCCTAATTGTGATAAACCAAGCAAATTAGCTTTTATTAATATGTTCCTCAAGTAAATTTGATCCATATAACTAATATTTCCTAAGTGCGTGCCCAACTGATTGACTAGATAAACCAATTTTATGCATGCATGCATGCAATGGTGGATCTACGAAAGTTAGAGGGAGTTTGCTTATAAATAGCTGATTTTAAACTGAAAAAAAAGAGGAGAATTGCGTTAAATTAGAAATAAATGTAAAATTTGGTCACCAAAGCTTAATTAGTTTGTTAAACATCCAGTTTAAAAACAATAAAATATATCAGTACCGCTTTAGTTCTAGTAATTAATAATTACTTCACAACTACATCAAAACTATTTAGTTCTAACTGCCTTTGTATGAACTCTCTTATTATTTACTAACGACAGCAAAAGAAGTAGAGACATTCAATATATAGTGAATTCATCATCCAAAACTCAATCACTCAAAAGCTAGCAATTAAAGATGCATATACATAAAACAAATCTTAATACTATAATAAATTAAATTCACAATATCTAATATATTAAGAGTTTGAGCCCTCTGAAAGGATTCATTGATCTTTCATATTTTCTACAAATTAGTAATTAAAAGTAAGACTAATATGAAGAGGATATATAAACAACGTTGTTTGATGTTTGATGTTTGATTGCTAAAACTCCAGTTCAAGGGTCATGCCATGCATGATGCATCTTCCAGCAAGTTGTAAATTACATGGCTGAATCTGGGAAAAACTTCAAAATAACCCATCTATATGATGATGGCCTTCCCCAATTCCCCTTGATGCTTTAAGGAATAGAAAATAGATATTATAAACCTGCAGAGAGTATAATTCAGTGATTAGAAAAAAAATCAGAGAGAGATTATTTTATTCAGAGATTATAGCAAAACATGCATGCACATATGGCATGGAACTAAAATAACAACAGAAAAGTTTTTGCCAATGGAAGAGCAAATATCTGGTTCAATGATATATATTATGCATGCCACAATGGAAGGCAGACATCCCAGAAGGAACTTTTATTAATATGATAGAAAGAAGAAAATTGCAAATTTTTTTTGGAGCAATATGTGCATGCATATATATTTTGTACCAGAGTATGAGTATCGCTCCGAGAACTGCATAGAACATCAGTTTCATCCGCCTTTGCTTCTTCTCAGTTTTAAGGACTCGGAAAATTTCAGTTACATGAATATGATGTTCTCCTTTCATATATCTGAAACATTATAAGAAGATGACATAAATAAAACACAACCAAACAAAAAAGTATTGAAGTCAAAAAAAGAAGATGAAATTTTGTTTGTATACATGCATGATTGTTAATTATAGAAACTTACTTCCTAAAATTGAAGAATGTTACTAAAAGTGTAGCCACGAACAAGAACCAAAACCCTGACACGAAAAATGCTGACAAGAATAATGCAAAGCAGAATGCAGCGTGAAAAATAATCTCAGGAATAGCCATGCTGCTGAGGCGATCTGTTGCTTCATATGAATTCAAGTGGTCAGCCTCCAAATCTGACAAACATCTCTCCTGTAAAAAAACAGTCATGATCACCAATTATAATTAATTTTGCCCAAAAATATTATATTATATATTAAACAAAACCCATGCATGAAAGGGTTTAAGGTGATTTCGATCCGCTGCCCAACCAAAAAAAAAAAAAAAAAAAAAAAAAAAATTAAAAGAAGAGAGATCTATACATACCTGAAACATGCTTAGTGCTATAAATCCCATATCCAAGACGATAAAGAGAAGCAAGATTAAGGGTTGGACTAAGACTAGTTCGTTTGATGCTGTGGAAACGATCAAAGGTCCCATCTTTGTGTGTAACAACAATCAATTAATACTCTCGATCGTATGCGCCTTGCTCTAAAGCTTTTTGTATGAATGAAATCTGTAAACTTTTCTTGCGTTTATGATATATATGATTAATTATTTTCCAAGGATTCATAGGCGTTATGTATATATAAACTTTAATCCCTTTGCGATTAGGATCATTGGTTTCCGAGTTTTGCATATCCCACCAAGGATATTTCATCCATTTCCCATTCAAATTGGGATTCAACGTTTGGACCAAGCTTAAGCAATAATTTTTTTTTTCTTTTTGCTTCATATCAAACTTAATATTACTGCCCCACCATAATCAAGGAAACTTCATCTTTTAAGAAGCTCATGAACCTTAAACTGGTAAACCTTGTCTCGGATAAGCTATAGAAGCTTATTATATCATCACTAAAGATATGTGGGAGAATGTATTTTTTTCCTGGGTCGATGCCCGAGCGATTAATGGGGACGGAACCCTGGACAGGCGGTGGAAACTACCATGGCGAAATTGAATGTGTAGGTATAGTCTCTTCTTTCTGGAATTTTCTTCCGGGGTTTTGAGGCATCAATAGCCATTCATATGCATCTGGAGTTGTTTGATTGCTTTGGTTCGTAATGAGGGTTTCTCTACATGATATGCAAACATCATTCTGATTCCGTTGCCTATGCTTAATTTTGACGCTACTCGATCGTCTAAGGAGACTATGAGCAACCATACTCGATCGTCTAAGGACTGTGTTTAACGTAAGAGAGGGAGAAGAGGGTAGGGACGTCTTCATCGTACTACATAACCATACATCTCTTAGAATAATATTGTCCTTTCAAACGAAAAAGGAAAGTGCAGGAAGATGTGTTTCTCTTAGCAAATGGAATCAAAGTAAAAACAATTGTTGCATAGATCAACCAACTGAAAGTGAATCCTATGAAAAGAAAAGATGTGAAAATAATTATTGTTGTTGTTATTATTATTATTTTGTTTTTTTGATATAATATTATACAATCTCTACTAGTAGTCAAAACCTTGAAACAATTGGTTCATCTTACATGCTTCCTGCTATTAGTTAGCAAAGTGAGAGTGATATTAGAGGATATTCAACATTCCTCTGGTGAATTGTCGGATTCCAAGGATGTTTGCCATCTTGCAGGAAGCGATAAATCACGCTGCTAAAGCGGGTAAGATATCAGAATAAGCCATACAAATGAACAGCTTCATCTTCATCTGCTACTAAATTGATGGCAGAAAATATAAGCCTGCAAATCAACGTTACGTTTACGAGCATTAGGGTTCAGAATATCATGCAACAGTATTACGTTTACGAGCATTAGGGTCCAGAATGTCATGTAACAGTAATCAAAGGACATAACTCCAAAACGATTCAAAAACATATCATAACTCCAGGAAAACCCAAAAGTGCTATCAATCAATTCCTGCCTAGCAAAAAGAACATAGGGTCCAGAATATCACTATCATCACCTGTTGTAGAGGTGATGTAAATAATCCTACAGAGATGTCGGTAAATTCAGGTAATAAGCTGATGAACAATCTCAATTTAAACATTCAAACCAACTTTTTGCTTACTTTTGTGGTTAGCGCTGATCAGATAGTTCTAAAACCAGTAAAGTTTTCAGGAAACTTCTCTGTTTACTAGATCAAAGATCAAACTTCTTCATTAATTAAGTCAGACACTTGAACTTAAAATCTACTCAGACAAAATCAAAATCTGCATACACATCTTTTTTTTTTTTTGGCTTCTTGTGAGGTGGTACATCAAAGCAATTTACACAAGCACCTGCAACAATTTCCAAGTCAACTCATTATAGTGTCTTCATCTATCAATCATTCTAAGGGTGCTAAAATCCATCACTACATCTTTCCTTATCCGCTATTCTCTTTTTCTCCTTACTGTATAAAGTGCCATAATCTTTTTCAACTTCATCTTTATCTTTACCTTCTTTTAACAATTCCATGGAAGCCACAATTCACCAATATTGACAATGAAGGTCAATCTCACTTGGTAGTCCACCCAATAGCCAAATTACCCAAATCAGTGTTCAGTGAAGACTTTGATTAGGATTATACTAGATTAGCTGATATTATCAACTTTGAAAAACATAAATGGCTCTCGAAACAATTATATTTCTGGAGGTTTAAAAAAAATGTAAGTCTTAAGATCCATTTTCTCATTTATGTTAAATAATATACCCTATAAGCAAACTCCTAAAAAGTGCCTATGAACAAATTGAAAAAAAGTGGGCCTCAACCATCCCAAAATGCTCAGTCACTTTCAAAATTCTGATCGTTAAACAGAGAATTTATTAATAGTCAAAGAAGATTCTGAGCACTAATACTACATAAAACCAAAAAAAGGTCCACAGCAAGAAAAACAGAAAGAGAACAACTAGTTGAGTAACTTATCCACGGTTTAGATTAGGAATTATCACATACAATGGTTACCAGAATACTGTCGTGTGAAAAATGTATGCTTCAGTTCCTACCTTAGTCAGAAGAATTAATGCAGAATTTGGAGCTAATATAGAGCCAAATCTCTTCCCTAAATTCCAGAATACAGCAACAACAACTAAGACTTTATCCCACCATGTGGTATCATCTATATGAATCATATGTCACCGTCGTGTTCAGTCTAACTGTTTGTTATCAGAATGGAAGACAACATCACAACAGAGAATGTCCTTGAAGCATAAATTCTAGAAGCAAACAGCAAATGTACAAACCTGATCAGAATAAGCAAAAAGAGAATTAAATAAAAGCCCAGCTTGACAATCCGCAACCTTTTCTCCTCACTAAGGGCTCTGAAAACTTCAGTTACATCAATAAGATGTTGTCGCTTCATGAACCTGAAAAATTCAGAACAGTTAAGAAATAAATTTTGAGCTGAAAAAGGAAACATAAACCTAGAAGGTAAATACCTCCATGAACTGATAAAAAAGAAAATGGAATAAAAAAAAAACACCAGGTATGTGTAAATGTGGCTCAACAGAAAACAATATCTTTCAAAAAACAAAGTAGATAAAGAGAACTGCTGTATCAGAAACTGGATATCATGGCATAAATGCAGGTTTGAGATAGTATAATTCAGATTATCATGATAAGAATGGGTATATATAGCATATATTGGATGTGGTGAAAAGATCCCTGTCATACCCATAAAATTGTTGTCTTAAGTTCACAAAAACCACTGTGTAAAACTTACTTTGTCACATTGAGGTAAGCTGGTAGAAGTGTAACCAGGAAGAAAAACCAATGCCCTGTCACGAGAAACAGAAAGCAGAATGCACCGTGCAACAAAAACTCGGGAATGACCACACTGTTGATGCGAGACGATGTTTGATATGTATTCAAGTAGTCATCCTCCAAATCTGACAAAGTCATGTACTACACAAAAGCGAGTTAACAAATTTGAGATATTGGTGTCCAAGGCACATATGCTTATTAGCAACAATATTACGGAAACATATAATCCAAGGACCTGTTCAGGATGGACTTAGCTTCCACAAAATATAGAGAGAAAAACATATATATAACAGAAATCCAATTGCCTCTCTGAGGATACATTTTCCTCTAATACAGCTATTGAATTGATTAGAAACCTTTAAAAAAGGACCAACAAACCAATTTCGGCTTCCAAAGTTACTTTCCAAACTCCATGATTTTTTGGTTCAAGGGGAGGCACCAAACAGCACAAGGGAATAGGGAAAAGGGTAATGTCTTTCAAACCATTTCAATGGGGGTTTTGCAAACTCTGCAGTTATAAGAGGAAAAGTGGACTTCTTGAACACCAGATCAAGATTACGCAAGCCAGCTCAACGAGAAGTTTTTACAATAAATATCAGAGCATAAAAATGTAATCTTTATAACCAAATCTTAGAATACACATATATCCTCTGAAAATTTGGCCTGAAAGACGAGAAAGACTCTATCTTTCATGAAGACTACGTAAACTTAACAGGAAATTCAAAATCTTTAAAAACAGAAATCCGATTAAAAGCCACTTTCCCCTCCTCAAAGTCCCCTGCACTATGGCTATGGACATACAATTCAACACTTTCCAATAATTATTTTTCCGTTCTTTGGAGTAGCCTAACAACAAGAACTAATTCAGATAATAACATCAGGGTTTTCCAAGAATCTTTACACTGCACACATGAGAAAAAAAAACAGTATTTACCACAGTAAACAAAAGTAATAAAAGGCTTTTACCTGGTAGATATTGAGGGCCATTAGACCCGTGTTCATCAGAAAGAACAGTAACCACAGCAAGGGTTCAAATGCCATTTCTGCTGTGTTATCAACAGCCTGCTTTTTTGCCTTTGTATTCAGAAAGTAGACGCTCCAGAGTTTTGAGACTTGAGAAAGTAGGGTTGAAAACTTGAAATCAGTTAAAAGTTAAAGCGTTTATACCTTATTTCTATTATTATTCATGTCAACTACTTTAGTCACTAATGGATATACTTCTAGTTCCCAATGGACTTTGTGATTCATTGTGCGTTTCATTCTACATGGATACGTGTATTTTTAAGGCTTATTCTTTAATATTCACTAATCCAACTTGCGTTTTATTCTACAAATACAAAGGTATCATATATGGGTTTTAACATTTATCCCTTTAGCATTTACTAATTAACTTGCATTTCATTTTATAGATACTAATTAACTTGCATTTCATTTTATAGATACATGTGTTTTAACACTTATCCTTTTTAACTTTCAATGATCAACTAGCGTTTCATTATGTAGATACAAAAGTAACATATACATGTGTTTTAACAGTTATTCTTTTAACTTTCACTAATCAACCGGGCGTTTCATTATATAGATACAAAAGCAATGTGTGTTTTAACACTTATCCCTTATCATTCACTAATCAACTCAAGTTATATTTTATAGATACAAAAGTAACGTGTTTTTTTAACACTTATCCCTAAATATTCTATGATCAACTTATAATACACATAGCATGTATCAAAAGAGATTAATTGATAGAGTTTACAATTTTAAAATTATATATATATATATATTTTAAAATGCATCAAGGGGTTGATAAACAAATTGCAAGTATATTAATAATTGGCTTATAGTAGCAAATATTTGAGGAAATTACTCGTTCTAAATAAAATGTTAGAAATAATCAGTACTAATTATAATGTACAAATGTTTCATGTCTGATTGTCAAAACAATGTACACAAAGCTAGTGCAGCAAAGCAATTTATTTAGTCGTCTGCAAATGGCAATATCACTTCATCAGCCCATTCATGCAAAGGATTCTTTCTCTCCTTCCTTTGTAAATTGCCTCAATCTTGTAGCTTCTTCTTTAACTCCTTTGATTATATCCTAAACAATGACAATGGATGTCCTTCTGACTTGCTAGTCCACATTCTACCCAAATTTACACAATTTGCTTTGAAAATCAACAGCTCTCAGAACAAATGTTTCTGACAGTTCAGGAAAACACTGGACAGATTTAACTAACAAACCAGGATTTCATTGTTATTAAACAAGTAAAAATTAATTAATTACTCAAATAAGAACACAAAAGGTAAACAACTAGTTGAGCCAGTTGTCCATAGCTTAAATTATACAATGGCTACAAGAGTATTTTCATGCAAATAATAGATGCATCGGTCCTCAACTTAGACAAAGAAGAACTAGTGCCCTAAAATTCCAGAATGGAGGAGCGAATATCCAAATCTTCGTTATTGTCATGGAAGATAGACATCACAAAGGAAAATGTCCCAGCATCATACATTCTGCAATCATACAGCAAGTGAAGTTTTATTAGCACAATGTAAAGCGAAAAATGAATGTTTTTATAGTTCCAATAAGGAAGAAAGCTGTGATTTTGGCTGTATACCTCGTCACTATAACTACAGAGAGAAGTACATAGAAGCCTAGCTTGATCAACCTAAGCTTCTTCTCAGCACTAAGGACTGTGAAAATTTCAGTTATATCGATAAGATGTTGTCCCTTTATGAATCTGAAACATAAGAAATTGACATAAATCACCAGTAGAGGAAAAATCTTTGATCCCACTAAACATAAATCTAAAAGGCGATGATCATTTTGAGCCGATAAAAAACAAAGAACAAAAAGAATCACCAAGGGTCATGGAGAACAAGTCCTTTAATCTAGTATTGAAAGAGACTAATGTAGCAAATTGGATAGCATGGATATAAGCTTACTTCATTGCATTAATGTAAGCTGGTAGGAGGGTAACTAGGAAGAAGTACCAATGTCCTGTCAGGAGAAACAGAATGCAGAATGCACCGTTCAACAAATACTCAAGAATGACAACGCTGTTGATGCGAGATGATGCTTGATATGAATTCAAGCAATCTGCCTCCAAATCTGACAAAACCGCCAACTGCACAAAATCCATTCACTATTTTGAGACACTGGAATTCAATAGTATTAACAATATTATTATTTATGAAATCAAATAATCAAGGACCAGTTCAGGAATGAATACATAATAGAAAAACAATTGCATTAATGAAAACAAATGTTCCATACTAAATGGCTATTGCATTTACTAGAAATCTTTTCCCAAATCTTATTCCAAACCATATTCAAATCATCCAAACAATCACTAGAACAGTAAGAACATAGCATAAATTTTAAACACCTACAATTCAACTCAACCATAGCCTGAGGAAATCTGGTAAATATGGCATACTTATCAAGAAGAGTTGAATCTTGAAAACGTAATAAAAAAACCCAATTCTCTCCCACCACAGGTGCCCGCAATGTGTGATTAACTGAAGAATTTTCCCCCAATAACAAGATATGAAATAAAAAGATACTCGTAAACAAAAGATAAAGAAAGGCTAAGGTGATAAACGACACAAAAATAAATGGAAAAAAAGAATCCCAAAAAGTACCTGGTTGAAATTAAGTGCAATAAGGCCCATGTTCATGAACGAAAAGAGTAACCACAGTAAGGTTTCGAATTCCATCTTTGTGACTAGTCGAGGTGGAGGGTTCTTGGGTTATGATTATTTTGAAGGGTTTAATCAAAATGGGAAAAGGAAACTGTATTTAGCAGGGTGTCTCTAATTTGGAAATTTTTTGAAGGGTTTATGCATAATTAGCCATGAATCTGCAATCATTAGCTTCGAGAACCCACGTGAAAAGATTCAATCTTGCCACCAAAAATATGATCTTCAGGGTCAACCTGTTGCTGTAAGCTCCCTGGATTACTCATTCCTCGGTAGCATTGCCACTGTTTTATGATGCCATTAATATTCAAGTGTTAGGCTGTTAGCTTGTCTCTTGAGCTGGGCATCAAATGACCAAATTTCTCACCCTCTTTATGTTTATGTTATCCAAGTTCTTCAGTAAATGCTGAAAGACATGAATGACAATCTTTAATTAGGAAGGAATAGCTGAAATGCTCATTCCTACACAAACCAGATTCCCCATATACTATCATCCAATGTTATTTTGTCCCATATTCGCGTTATTAAGGTTAAAACTATAAATATTAATAAAATTATTTTACTATTATATTTTTTTTTCTTGCTAGAGACCATATCCTTGTTTAATATTATCTTATCATATTATGTTTAATGGTCAAAATTATGTAGTTTTATTAAAATTAAAAATTAAAAATATAAATATCACTAAAATTGATTTACTATTAATATACCCTAACATTGAACTTTACGACATAATTTTAATATAAAATAGAATAAAATAATACAGAATAATTTTATGACGTAGTTTTAATATAAAATAAAGTCAGATAAGACAAGACAATTATACGGCATAGTTTTAATATAAATTAAAAATAAGATAAGCCATGATAATTTTGTAAAGATAATTCCATCTCACCATTTTGTTTTGTTTTTGTTTTTGTTTTTGTTAAAGATTTGTAGAATGAAGTTGAACTTCTTGAACATTAGATGTTGTTGGGCTCTGGGTTATTATGGGCCATTCTACCGGCAAAAGAATTTGTAGACAACGACGCCGTTTTACAGAAGACATTTTCATCCAGCTGCTTCCATCAAAACATGTCTGTGAGCAGACAAGCCTGAGCTGCAAAGCAAAGCAAAGAAGATTGAACTTCGGAAGAATATATTTCGTAACTGAATTAACCGCTTATTTCTTGGCAACCTAAGCAACCACTTCTAAGTTATCCTTTCCTTTTTCATAGGCGGAGTATCAAATTCTCTGGTAATAATTCTTTGCTTTAATTCTTTTACATTCTCTACTTCCATTCCATTTCGTAGCTTCATCTTTTCTTCCAATTACATACTGTTACACTTATTCAAAGTTGATTTTTTCCATCTGGGTTCACCACGCTTTTTGATTTTCTGGGTATATTTGGGTTCTTGCGAAGGTTTTTGTGTTTTATTATGTTCATTTTATTGTCTCGGCCGCATATTATATTGATCTGTTTATGTATGCACTAGTATGAGTTTAAGTAAATGATATGACCCTGTGCTTAAGTTTTGTTTATTTATTTGTACTTTTGTTGTTTATTATGATTCAGAATTTGTGTTGATGGCATTAATGATTAAACTCTTTTGTGTTTTGCATTTTGTTGTTGATGTTGCTGATACATTCTTGGTATGTTCTTGAAATAAGAGAGGACTTCAAATATTTGTCTTTCTTTGCGTGTTTATTCATATTTGGTGTTTCCAAATTCTCCTGTTTATCCATGAACTTGTTGGGTTTACGTTGTGGGAGTTTGTGTAAAAAAAAAGAAAACCAAAACAAAACAATGCTGCAGCTTCTTCTTCAATAGCTAAGGGCTCATTTGCTTCATGCCATGGGATTGGATTATTTATCCCGTTTATTCCCATGTTTGGCTCATTTTAGACATGGAATGATTCATCTCATTTAAAAAATTTAACCTTTATTTGTTCCAGGATGACAACTTGATAGGACAACTGAAAAACATACCTTTCTTAACTATTTTGAACATGTTTTGGTCTGAAAAAGGTGATCCATATCAATTGAAGCTTTCAGAGTCAGATGAGTAACCGACTTTGTAGAGTCATCTTGCAAGCACCATCCAGTTTGTGCTTTTTGCACGTCTCTTCCAGGCATCCAGAACTAAAATGGGATATCCTGCCTTCTTCAAGGACAAGATCTTCTTCATCTTTCATCGGTTTTCAAGCATTTCATGGGAGTTGTTTCCGGTCTAGCATCTCCAAGCAGCTCAACAAATGCCATTCATTGACAGTTAGACGCACGCATAACAGATCCTCCAGGAGGACATGCCTTGATATTTCCTTGGGTTCTGAAAAGTTGAATTTGCATTTTTGGGCCCCTAGACAAACGAGAATTCAGTGGTCACAACGCTTAGCATCTGCAGGGTTGTTTATTGGACTGATTTGTTGTTCAGGTTCTGAATCAGTTCGTGCAGATGCACCTGTGGTCAAGGTGGACATGGAAGATGATGATAGTTCCTCCTCTGTCTCATATTCTCATGGGAAGAAAGTCTGCTTTGACTATTGTGTAACTGGTGAGCACCACAGTCCTGGTTTTCATTTCTAGTCTTTCTTCTTCGTTTTCTTCCCTCTCGGAAGTTAGTCATTTGAGTTTCCTCTTCTATTACAGGGTAGCAAAACTGACAAGCTGAACACTGAAAATCCCAATTTAATGAATGTCATGTATCAATACATGGCTAAACTCTATCTGGCACGCTGAGATAGTATCAACTAAAGAAAAGTGGGAAAGTGTTGTCAGTTTGAAACTCTCAAATTTTGTCACTTCTGAAAATGAGAAGAATAACTTTTTGGAGTGTTTAACTTTGCAACAAATAGTAGTTGATGGTTGGATGTAGAGATGCATAAATCCTGGGGTTTCCAAAGACAAATGTTTGCAGATGGTAGACAATACTGCATGTAGATGCTTCATGATCTTTGTCTTGTAGTCAATGTTTTTTCATAAAGTCATATACCGTTCTCTGGGTCATTCAGATGTCATACTAAATGTAGATATAAAACAAATGTGAGATATATGAAATGTAATGTCTGAAATGTCATAATATATATGGAAATGACATGTATAAATAAGTTGTTCACAACTATCTGTGACAATCCTGATGTCAATTGGCGCCGGCGTTCTACATTGGGTTTTATACTCATTGTTCTTTAACGGTCTTGCTCGTAAAGCTTGTTTTAGTTGCATTGAATTTGTTATCATGTGCATAACTGCTCCATACTGTGCAGGCATTCCTGGAGATGGAAGGTGCTTGTTTCGTTCCGTTGCCCATGGAGCTTGTTTGCGAACAGGAAAGCCTGCTCCAGACGAGAAACTTCAGAGGGAGTTAGCAGATGATTTACGAGCCAGAGTATGTTTTCCTCCTTTTTTCATTACATAACTCGCGTAGAAATTTTCTTTTGGTTGTGGCTGATCTTCACTGAGAGTTGGAATGGTGATCTTGCTTTTCATGATTACTCATTATCAACGCCAATAACTTTTGTCCTTTAATTTCTCAAACAAACTTTAATCTTATTTTGGTTGCTAAAGGCTACCCGCAACTGTGGTAATTGGACAGCTACCTATTGGGAGGATGTATGAACTCATTCATAGTAAGTGTGGCTTATGCTGGTGGATGGGTAAAATTATTGCCCAGTAACCATAATATTGAGGGCTTCCTCTGAACTTTTGGCAACCAAATTGATTTAGAGAAAAAGGCGATTTTTAAGTTGATTTTGTAAGCCTTCCAAGTCCCCCTACCCAAAGGAAACAAGGAAAAAAAAAACACTCACGCGGATTAAATTAGTTAGAAAACCACAGAACAAGTTCACCATCAATATTTACTATTTCAATCGTCTTAACTCATGCAAGTCCACCAAACCTTCATTTTGCTTCCGAAAATAGTTCTCTATGACTCCAAAATAGACAAATAAACATATTACAACAGCATTGTTATTTATATTGAACAAACAATGTTGACAAGTTTCTTTAATAAATTAAGAAATTTTGTTATTGCATGTAATGTGTCTCTCTTGTCTTTCTCCTAGTCCTCAACTTCTCATCGTTTTTCACTAGTACTACTTGGAAGTTGAAATTTTGCTGAATTTCAGCAATTTCTTGGCTTTTATTTCTCAAGGATATGTTCTTTGAAATGCTTTCTATGGAAGGTCAGTGACTGTGGATAAACTGATGTTTTAGGTGGTGGATGAGCTTGTCAAGAGGCGTGAAGAGACTGAATGGTGAGCTAACTGAGTTGTTTTCATGAAAGATTGTCTGGTTTTTACTTAGACGTGTTGTACTTTCCTTGCTTGTGATTCAGATGATTCCAACTTACGTGAATGGAAGATTGAAAACCATTTTAAACCATGTTCTGTGTCAAAATTATGATGAGAATGCGCTTGCGAGTCACTGATTTTTCCATTTACAAGTGACAGAATACTTATCTGGTATTATATGTTGATCAGGGATTACCGATTTCTTATGTTTGGCCAAGAATACATGTTTTACAAAACAGCCATATCATTCTGTCATTGTATGTTTAGCCAGAGAAAGTTTGTCTTTCACTTCCTTTATTTTTTTTCTCCAGATTTTTATCTGATGGTAGTGACTACCACACCACTTTCAGGTTCATAGAAGGTGATTTTGACACTTACGCTTCAAGAATGAGGAAACCTCATGTATGGGGAGGTGAACCTGAATTATTGATGGCTTGTCATGTTTTGCAGTAAGTGTCACTTTTCCTCTCCCTCCCTTTATGTAGATTTTTGTTGTATCCCTTGAGTTTTTAAGCCTTGGGCATATTCATACGGCTCATATTTGGAAATATATGCACATAAACTTGGGTGCTTGTGGATTTTAGACCATTATGTGAGCAGGCATTGGTTTTTAGCACTAGATCAAGTCACCCTTCAAAATGTTTGATGTTCTTGTTTGGGGCTACTAAAAGCATTTCCAGTTGGCGCAATCTCTCCTTTAACAAAATTCTGGAGTACTAAAGTTAGTTGATGATAATATAAAGCATGGCTGAATTTATTGATCTTTTTCCAACATAAAAGTAGTTGTGCACTTCTTTGGCCTCTGTTGAAGAAGATTTGGTTCTATAATTTTGTATAGGCCTTTAGATGCTAAAAAAAATTTCACTGCTGTATCATTAGCATTAAGGTAATTGTTTCTAATAACTTCAGGATGCCAATCACGGTATACATGCATGACCAAGATTCTGGTGGTTTGATATCCATTGCTGAGTATGGGGAAGAATATGGCAAGGATAATCCCATTAAAGTCCTATATCATGGGTTTGGCCATTATGAAGCTTTGCAGATTCCTGGGAAGGAAGGTCCAAAATCAAGACTTTAAACTTTACTTATGACTGCTCTTATTTGAGAGTAATGGTTCAAAATTAGATTTTATATATAGTACAATCACATTGCACTTTTTTCCTTTAGCCTGGATGAAATTAGACAAGAATCTTGTAGCCAGGAAATAATAGATTTTGATCTTCCATAATCAACATCACACTCCTTGGGCTCTGGGTAGGATGTAGAATTTATGTTAATTGTTGTTTTATACCATAATGATAGAATACGACGGCGAAATATGATCCATGTAGCCGACCCCACATAGTGGGATAAAGGTTTAGTTGTTGTTGTTATCGTTTTATACCATAATCATGTAATTTTAAACCGATTAAATTGGTGCCTTCTTGTGGGTTTTGTGTTCCCATTAACTGGAACAAGGTACCTAAAATAAAGTGCCATACTTTGTTTCATTCTTTATATTTTGAAGTATATAACTGGTATGTTGAGGAAATTATTTTCTTCGCTATACATGGCTGGATTTGTTCCGTTCCGCCTAAATTTAGCTGGATTCATTGTCATGTTGGCTGTCTATACTTCTTTATACTTAGTACTTTAGTTTTTTTTTTAAAAAAATTTAAACAAAGGGACTGTTTTTGTGTATGAGGTTCTGATTCTTAGGAGTGTCTGTAGTCTGCAACAGTGTAGTGACTTGCTGATGCATGGTTTAGACAAGAAAATGGTTGCAAAGCTTAGAGAACATAACATCCTAAGTCAGAAAACAAGGACTACTGAACATTCAAAAAGAACTATTGAACTATGAATGGAGAGGTTCAAGCTGGTTTGCAGATGGAGACTGAACAAGGACCATTATTGAACTATGGTAAATATGCAATGAAACTATGACATGCTCTAAAGAAGAATGCGAAGGTAACAGAATGACAGATGTTTTGTCTAGTTTAGTTCATAAAGTAGACAAGACATGTTAATATGGGTTATTATTGGAGTCCATAGAAGTGGTTGAGAGACTTCAAAGAGTCTACAAATCATTTGGTCCCAAAAACACAGGAAAATAAAGAATGGTCCTAAAATGAACTTAAGTATATAAGCCATACAATATCTGCAAACTTTCAGGCCTCCAGGTTGTTTGATTATGATTTATAGGCGTGTGCAATCATTTCGTCCCAAGCATACGTTTTTTTTTTTTGGCTTTTTGTCTTTCTGGGTGTACCATGCTTTTGTTGTCTTGTTTGAAAAAGAAAGGGGATGATGGTGTGCAGCTCGCCATTGAACTCAACTTGAAAGGTTGAGAATCAACCAAGATTTGTTGCCAACGAAGAGCAACTTTAACCATCTGGGCTCTCACTTTTCTTCTTAATAGCAACTGCAATGCATACTTTATTAAGAAAATGCAAATGTTGTTGCATTTCAACATCATTAGCGTACTAAAATTTCATTGTAAAATGGGAATGTGAATTACTGGAGTGTGATCAAACATGTTGTGCTGATGTTCTTGATTCAGCAAAGGAAAAAAAAGAAAAGAGAAACAAAAAATGATGCAGTTAATACAGCATCCAAGGAGTAGGTTGGTTGACATGACAATGATTGGATGAATATAAGGCCGTAGGCCCATCATAGGGAGACCAAAATATTACAAGTTCTGATCAGCCATAAATTGGTGGGAATTGGGATGGTCAATCGTTAATTGTGGAGTAAATAATGGTCCTGAGCCTTATTATGGGTAAATTAAAAGATGGCCAGAACTATAATGGACCACAGCGCCATAATATGTCAATGTCCCAATTATAGAAAGCGTTGTTTCTTTTTACATTGATGAAGAAGAATATGAAGCATACAAAGGAAAACAAGAAGTCAATTAATGGAATGACTTTATACAATTATAAAACATAAAAATTATTGTGATACCGTCTAATATATACGTTAATATACTTTATACGCTAATGTATTAATTTTTTATATGTTACTTTTTAGAGTAAAATTTATACGCAATTTCAAATGACGTATTATAAAGATATTAAAAAGGAAAATGCATCAAAAACATTTCACCTTTTGTTTTGTGGGTATGCAAAAACCCTTTTAATTTTAACATGAATATTGGCATTTTCCCTATCTTCTTTACTTGAACATGGGCCTTTTTTACGTAGTAAAAAAAAGGCAAGAAAATAGAGCATCTACGTGTTTGAAATGAACCCATGTTCTTATTTAGGCAAATATCTCTCTCTTTTATAGTTGTGAATTTGATTGGATTTTGAATCTCACAAGAGTTGCTTAGATTTACTGAAGCAAAACAGGCAAGTGTGAAGCTAGTGCTCTGATAAAAGTGAGGATATGCATATGCATGTGTCTCGTCCTTTGTTTTGAAATGATATTCTGACATTGCCTTTATGCCAAATTGGTAAAACAACTCAGTGGATGACAAACTAGTCCTTCATCATTTTCTGCTGGAAATAAACTTAATCCGTACCATCATCTTCATTCATAGTTTTGAAAATGCCAATGCCTAAATAAAAGACAAAAAAAAATAAAATTCAAATATCAAAATTGATCAATAATGGTAATACTGACAGAATTATTAAAGTTCATTTTTCAGAAAATTATTTTTGTAAATGTTTCTAAGTGGTTATTATTTACAAAGGAAAATAAATTCATCCATTGTTGGCATTATATAAAACTACTCCAAATTCCAATTATCATAAGCTGTAAAGTTACTTCACTTAAGACTTAAGAGGGTCAACTCCACAAGAAGTATTTATTCTCTTTCATTTATGATGGGAATTGCAAATTAAGAGAGAGCATTTCTATGGTACACTTTCACTTTAAATTCAAGGCAACAACCTAAAGTATTATGAGTGTTCTGCAGAATCTTGGTCCCATAAAAAGTTTTAAGGGATTTTCAAATGGACTTGCTTTGGCAAATGGCAAATTGACTGTCTTTAAACCATGCTCCAACAAGGAATCAAGTATTATTAAAAAAAGAAAATTCAAAAACACTTCAAAGTTCACTACTTTACTTGTCTCCCATCCCAATACAATCCCCATTGGTTTTATGAAATCTACCCAAAAAAAATTACTATTCACAAAAATAATTACATCCATTAAAGATCCCTTTAAAGAAATCATTACAAATCCTATTAAGCCAACACTGTGGCTAAAAAAAAATTCAAACTTCATAGCTTCTAGTCCATCTGTAGCTGCTCCTCGAAATCCAGTCCCACTCAGTTCAAATCAAACTCAAAAGTTTCAGACCATTTGTCTTCATCTTCTTCCTCACACACTCACACAGCATAACCTTCTTCTGCAACTCTCAGTTAATCAAACAAAATCCCAGCTTTGAAACTCTTCTCATGCATGCATGCATTGAAAGATTGAAACTTTATCTGTAATCCATGCCAATGAAGCTCAGAAATAGTGTAATCATAGCATTTGAGCTTCTTTGGTTCTTCACATTTTCCATTCCTTCTGCAAATTCACTCAATTCAGATGGCCTTTCACTCTTAGCTCTCAAAGCAGCCATAGTCAAAGATCCACAGCAAGTCCTCAGATCATGGAAAGACTCAGACTCAACTCCATGCAAATGGGCAGGCATCACCTGTGATCCCACCTACCAAAAAGTAACCACCATTTCCCTCTCCAACAAAGGCCTCATTGGCTACATTCCCTCGGAGCTCGGGGCACTCTCCTCCCTTACTTCTCTCACTCTTTCCTTTAACAACTTTTCAAAGCCCATCCCTTTTCACCTCTTCAATGCCACCTCTCTTACCTCACTTGATCTCTCCCACAACTCCCTCTCCGGTCCCCTGCCGCACCAGATTATTACCCTCAAGAACCTCATTCATCTTGACCTTTCTTCAAATCAGCTCAATGGGTCCCTTCCTGAGGTCTTAAGCAACTTAACTCAGCTTTCTGGGACTTTAAATTTTTCTTGCAATCAATTTTCCGGCGAGATTCCGGCAAGTTTTGGTGGGTTTCCGGTGATGTTGAGCTTGGACCTCAGGCAGAATAATCTGACCGGAAAAATACCTCAAGTGGGGTCATTGATGAACCAGGGTCCCACTGCTTTTTCTGGAAATCCTTATCTCTGTGGCTTCCCATTGAATATTCCTTGCAGTACAGAGCCTGAAGCTAAAAATCCAAGAATTTTGCCAAACCCGCAAAAGCCTGGATTTTTTTCAGATGGGGTTGTGGAGAAAGGAGAAACGAGAAGTGGGTCGATGACAATTCCTTTGATTCTTGGGGTTTCATCGGTGATTGGGGTCGTTTTCGTTTCAGCGTGGGTCTATAGGAAAAGACGGGATTTGGTGGAGTGTAAAATGGGAAGAGAAAAGTTGGAGAGGGAAAAGGAGGAGAAGGAGAAAGAAAGCGTCGTTGGGAGTGAGGAGGGGCAAAATGGTAAATTTGTGGTAATCGATGAAGGGATGGGCTTGGAATTAGAGGATTTATTGAGGGCATCTGCTTATGTTGTGGGAAAGAGTAGGAGTGGGATAGTGTATAAGGTGGTGGTCGGAACCGGGAGTGGTGGGAGGAGATCTGGTGTGGGTGGTTCTACTGTTGTTGCTGTGAGGAGGTTGAGTGATGGAGATGGCACATTGAAGTTCAAGGAGTTTGAAGCTGAGGTGGAAAGTATAGCTAAGGTTCAACATCCCAACGTTGTACGGTTGAGGTCTTACTATTATGCTAGTGATGAGAAATTGCTGATTTCTGATTTCATCTGCAATGGAAGCTTGCTCAATGCCCTTCATGGTAATTCTTTAGTCACCTTAACATCCACTGTGAAATTTTCATTTTAATGGTATGTTCAGCCCTTATATGATCTTGATCATGGAGGATATGAAAATTTCATTTCTAATGGTTTGTTAAGTGCTTATATGATCTTGATCTTGGAGGATATGAATCTATGATGCTTTCATTTAATCTTTGAAACATACTGCTTTAGTGCTTTATCAAAATCATGGATTGCCAGCCGGATGCATGCAAAGTCCCCACATCCTGCATCTATATTAGTCGGAGATGAACTAGTCAAAATGTATTTGTTGCTTGTAGTCCATGTAAGGATGTGTGTACATCGCATGGATGAGTTTCTATCTTCAACTTAATAACTGGTGAGATGTCTGTTTGTGTTCATATTCGGATATAGAGAGGATAGTCTGAGAATTTGGATGTGTGTTGGTCATATATTAACAGCATTGATCCACACTAATAGGCAAATTGTAGTATGCAACGATTAGATATGAGTATAATTTGGCAGCCTTTGGAGAGGGACCGATGTTACCTGCGGCTAGTTACTAGTGCTGAACATGGTTATGGGACAGAGGGATGTGTTTGATTTTTTGAGAAGCCTTCTTTTATGTATTTTCAAGTACTGTAATTTTAGTGTGCATGTTTGTTTGAGACATCTAAAGCAGGGGTTAAGTTGAAGAAAATGGAGTGTGGCTAACTCTTAGAAATTATTCAGATTACTGATCAAGACCGTAGATTGATCTGCAAATTGTGCGTAGAAGGTGTAGTTTGGCCTTAAATTTGAGGTGTGGGAAAAGTTTTTGCTCACTTCAAGAGACATTGCTCTAGATGGAAGATGCCTTCTGCATAAAATAGTGTAGGAACTCTCCTTGTACACCTCGAGTTCCATACTGGAGGAAACTATAAGCTCACCCAAAGATCCTTTTTGCCATTAAACAGAGCAGTTGATAAGATACTCGTGTTCGACTAGTCATGTGATCCATTTAGACATTTCTTGAAATTCTTCTTCATCGTGGTTAATTTGTTCAATAGTTTGATACGACCCAAGTTATAGAGTTGAAAATGTTTCTCATTATTTTACATAAATTCTTCTTGGAATTATAGTTCGTTAAAGCTTACCCCCCAATACGTTGAAGCTGAGGCCTTCAGGGGCAAAAACTCACCTGCTCTGAAACATGAGCATTCAAGATTACTTTTTATCTAAGTGCTTCGGTATCGTCATGAAAATATTAGTTTATTGTCTTGTAACCCTACTTAATCGGTGAAAATTACTTGTCCATATTGAATTACTGTGGCTGAGTTTGTCGGCTGCATGTACAACTATTTGCTGATGTTTAATTCCATATTTGTTACTTCAATGCTGTCTTTTGACGTTTTATGGTATGCTGAGTTAATCTTTAAGGTCCTTAAAATTAAAAAATCCATTATTTTACAGCACTCATTATGTAAACTGTCACCAAAATCTTGCAAAGTTAATTCTTTTGTGCTCTTGATACTGCAGGAGGTCCTGCCAATTTGTTGCCACCATTGCCCTGGGAAGCAAGATTAAAAATTGCTCAAGGTGCTGCTAGGGGTCTAATGTACATTCATGAATGCAGCCCTAGAAAATATGTCCATGGGAACATAAAATCATCAAAAGTTCTTCTAGATGATGATCTGCAGCCTTTTCTCTCCGGTTTTGGCCTGACTCGTCTTGTATCTGGCACATCAAAAACCACAAATGCTGCTTCCAGAAGGCAAAGCACGAACCAAATCACAGTGAGCCCTAAAAGCTCAACTTCATCATCAATAATGTACATAGCACCTGAAGCAAGAATCTTTGGTAGCAAGTTCACGCAGAAATGCGATGTCTATTCTTTCGGAATTCTGCTTCTGGAAATTCTAACAGGTCGATCACCTCATGGTGGACTGGATGATGATGATAAGGGACTCGAGAGCAAGGTCAGGAAAGTCTTTTGTGAAGAAAGACCCTTATCTGAGATCATAGACCCTGCCCTTTTGCACGAGGTTCATGCAAAGAAGCAAGTAGTTGCAGTATTTCATATTGCACTAAATTGCACAGAATTGGATCCTGAACTTCGGCCTAGAATGAGAATGGTTTCAGACAGTCTTGATCGGATCAATTTGTCGTGAGAATGGTTTCAGACGGTCTTGATCGGATCAATTTGTCGTAAGAGAAAGCGGAGCAGATTTTTGCTGACATCTAACATTTCAGCCTGTATGTTGTATCCATATTTATGCAGAATGTAAAGCTGTTTCTAACATAGCTGTGCCTCTTGAAATTTTGTTCTTGAACTTTATCAATAGGAAGCTGAGAGGTAGATGTTTCTAAATAGGATTATCAAAGAGGCAAGAAGAGGTGCACTTGTGTTTGCCATCCAGATTAGTACTTCTAATGTTGGAGACTTTTATGCCTCAACCAAAAGATTATCCTAGTATTGATTGTCATCATTCACCTTCATGCAGAAAATAAAGAAAATCATCTTTAATGGGCCAATCCTCCACTTCTTTTTTCTTTTTCTTTTTGTTGGAAGTAATCATATTTCAGTAAATGAGTCTAATTCTCTAAAAAAAATAAAAAATGAGTCTAATTCTCTTGAAAACAGTAGGTTAAGGTGAAACATGGGGAAAGATATTTTAAAATCTTAAGGAATTGAAACAATGTGGACTTAACATTGGCTCACTCTCTGCTATTGTTTTAGCCTAAAAATGGAATGAGCTTTGTCCATGAAAGGCTTAGAAAAATGTTTTATTAAGGGAAGAGGACAGCAACAATAATCAAGTTAAACACTTGGAAAAATCCAAGTTAGACACTGTTGATCCCTCCTTCTCTATTTGCTTTAAAAAATTTCATTCATTCATTTTGAATGATTCCTGTTTCTTACATTGATCTGTAGTAACGAAGCATACATAGAACATAAAAGACTAGGAAAAGAAAGAATAAATGAAAGAATCTTTAACCATTTACGATTTACCAAACTGGGAAAAAGACAAGTTAGAATAAAAGCATTGCTCCAAAATGTTGCCTCCCGTGTACTTGTTTCCCACCACACAAACACTACACCACTTTAGTTAGGATTGCAACATTTCAATCTGAAAGCCTTTGTCTTGCATCTTTCATTAGTACTATACTATCTCTTTTGGCATAATGATAAAATGGAGGCATAATAAGCGAAATATTTGAGTCGTGACATGCACTTTTGCTGCTACTTTAGCCATAAATGTGTATGGTTGGTACTTGGTACAGCAAGATTAAAATAGAATCACTCGTACGCATACCATTAACTTGGTTTGGCTAATGCCCACCAAAGCCCGCTTTTTTTTTTTTTTTTGTTGATTCTATTGCTTGTGGCTTGTGCGGAAGTCCAGCGTCCAGGCAGCCTGCATCATTGCTCTTAGTTCTCCACTATCTATTACTATCATTCATAACAAACAAATATACCCAGCCAACCTGTGCAGAGAGAGGTTGCAAATCAGTTTGTACACAGCATGTTTCTATTCTGCGAATAACTTTATTCGTCTGAGATTTTATGCTTTTATCCAACCAGGGAATGAAATTGATTCTATCCATTCCTCGGTGCTTCTTGTTTGCTTATTATATATATTTTCCTCTAAATCTCATCCCATCCCATTGATTCCATTTCTCTTCTGGAGTTTTGTCTTGCAATTGGAATATAGATTTAATGATATGGTCCCTGCTTACCTTGTTAGCAGCCTTCATGATTCTTTCATCCTTGAAAATAAGAGCACAAGTCAACTATGTTGATGGGAATTTCAGTACAATTCCAAATTGAATCAATCCCTCCTATGAAAAGACGCTTCCAAAATGAATCAAATCTTCTGTTATAGTTCTCTCTTCTTTTTTTTTTTCCTTTGAATTTTCTGCTTCATAAGATAATGGATTTTCCTTATCTTCTGTTATGAAGTAATTTTTATAGTTTGATTGTTTTCTTGCTTCCAACCCTCCACAGTTTGTGTTGACAGAAGAAGCAAAAACCATACCCCTGGCCCTGGAGCCCCATTGGAAAAAAATTTTCACTTTGGCTTGAACAGTTACACTAATGCAGTGACAAGAAAGAGAGACATTTGCAGCTGGATGAGCCATCAGTGTTGCACTTTCCAAGATTCCACATTAAATCAAACGAATCTAAAAAATTCAGATTCTTAGATGTGCTCCTAGGATAGATTAAACGTACGTGCTACTTTTCAACTTTGTATTTGTCGGGGAGGATTAGGCCATTTTTACACTGTACTGTACATCTTAACTTGGCATTTAGTTTTGATGATCTTTATTACCAGCAAGAATCAAGAATGGTTGCACTTTTAGAAAGGATACAACAAAGTTCAAATACACTAAATAATTAGCCAAAGCAAAGTTAAACTCTTTTGTGACTTGTTCACACATCCCTTTCTTTCTTTTAAGTACTGCCCTTTAGAACTGGTAAGTGGAAGATATTAATGCTAAATTGCAATAGTAATAATTAACAAGGCAAGAAGAAAACTTTTGGAAAAAGTATGACGTATTTATAATGGTACTTGGAAATTTAAGAGATAAAGGCACCATGGGAATAGTGAAGAAGAAAATGTCAATTGTGTAATCTTCTCAGAGTTTCCTTTTAACTTCTTTTCTGTTCGAGATTGTTGTCCACGTCAAAGTGCTAATCCCAATTAAGCCTTCTAAAAATAGTATACTGTCAGTTGACCCTTCTTTACAATAAAATACTATGTTGCTTTGGCACTTTGAATCATCATCTGTATCATTTTAGGCCTTCAAGCATTTTAGTAAGCTTTGATTTGTCTCCTTTATCTTTCACACTGACCTTGGTAAGTGATTAGACATATTTGAGGGTTTAATCTATGTAATCCCACAATGAAAATTCTGAAATTGAGATGGCTGGATTGACAAACTTGCATAATTTGAAGGGTTTTGTTGGATTTGGAACAAAGTCCAACAAAATGTGATTTGGATATCAGAATAGCAGCTCAGCTCAAGTGCATAAAACTGCCAACTTTGGGTTGGTTTAGTTTAGTTGTGATGAACTGATTATTGCATTTTCAGCTTAAAAGAGTTGGAGACTCTTTAGTCTTTACAACAATTTGAAATTGATGGCATGTTTTCATCATCACTAATCATTATGGCAACTCTGGATAGACCCCCATAAGTTAGTAGAGAACGCCCTCTCCAAATATAGAGAATTTCTTATTGAAGACAAGGTTATGTATCACGATTTATAGAATGTCAGAAACGAAATTATTAGATGTGCAATAACTTTTTTTTAAAAAAAAAATAATTCTATTTTATTACAAAATCATCTTATCTTATACTGTTACAAATCTTTCTATCTATATTTAAACTTGACACATTCTTTGTTCGGAACTCTTATTAGCGTTTTTGCGCTAATTCGAGATTGCTACAAGTGCGCCAAAAACACCTCTTGTTGGCGTCTTTCCGCTAATTCGAAACTGCTGCAGGTGCGTCGAAAACACTGTAGCTATGAAGAGAAACAATTTTGGAAGTGTAATAACTATGAAGAGCTGATAGGCACTCACAAATTACACACTAGTAAAGAGGTGATATTTTGCATTTTAATTTGAGTACATGAAAAAGAAGAAAACATAACCAAAATAGCATCAAGGTAGTGAAAGAGATGTTGGTAGAAACAAAACAAAAATCTTGTTCCTCCTCCTAGCCCTTTTACTTGATTTTCTATTCTCTTGGTGCAGACTGCTGACTGATTTGTCTACAAACTTTCATTTCAACTTCTAAAACACTACTACTACTAGTCTACTACACAATTTAGTGTCATTATCGCTTCAAAACTTGAGGCCAATTCATTTTCCCATTCTCCTCTACTTAATAATAAAAGTTCCCTCAAAGTTCCCACTTTATTACTGTACGTTTCTCATACTCCACCATTATCAGCATCATCACCCTTCCCTACTAGAGCCCTACTACAACCTCTTCCCTCATTTTCCTTATGAGGCCAAAAAAGTCCCATAAAAGTGGCAAGATCTAGTGTCTAAATAAGCCTCTCCTGCACAAAATCTGATAAGGAAGGAACCATACTTAAAAAAGTTGCTTCTGCTACAAGACTAAAACTCCAAAAACTGCTTAACAAACAAGCAGATTTTGAGCCAGAATTTACTTCAAGGAAAGTTAAAGGAATGTATGGTGATTCCCAAGCATTATCTTCTGATGACAACTCTATATTTCCTCTGAGCTCTAATACCAAAGAAGCCTTATTTACAAAGAATAGGGAGTTATTCATGGACTCTGGTACCAATGCAAACTACTGTACTGAGTACAATAAACATTATGGTACATCTAATCAAAATAGTTCTGGGCTATTAAGGTTTCGCTCTGCTCCAAGTTCTTTCTTGGAAACTTTCACCGATGAGGTTGAAAAGTGTGTGAGAAACAGTAGCGAAAATCAAGGGTTGACCTCAAGATTCAGTTCTAGTGGGGCACATAACAATCAACAAGTTTCTCAAAGTGGCAATGGTTATGCTTTGAACTCACAGTTACCTCCTCAATATCCAAGGTCCAGCACAAGTACTATTCCACTGGGGTCTGTGAATGGTGGATATAGGATTCCAAGTTCAATAGGGATGGATCATCAAGGGCAGCCAAAAATGAGTTCAAACCTTACGAGGCAAAATAGTTCCCCTGCTGAGTTGTTCTCACACCTCTCTGCTCAAAGTGGTACTGTTTATACTTTGAATTTTTTGAGTTATTTTGATAGAGTTGAAGTTGTCAAATAGGGATTACAAAGTTCAGTAGTAGTTTTCCATACTTAGTTTAATTTGTGCATAAGTAGATGGACGTGGGCTTTATTTTAATTGCAAGAACATTGATTTATTCGAGAAGTGGGATTTTTTGGGTAGCTCAAGTCTGCCGTTCTAATTGATTGATGACTTTTTATGAATGATGTTTTCCCCTCCTCTTTAACTTTTTGCCTTGTTCTAGGAATTTCATGAAATCGATTCATTTCTTTTCATGTTGTTGTTAACTAAAAATTGAAGGTTGACAAAAAAAATCTCAACTTGTTGATCATACGAATTATGAAGAGATACACTGATCAGTATTGATTTCTTGGTTGAGGTTTCATTCCCCTCAGTTCTTGTTGTGTTGGCATTTTTAATCATAATGGTCAGGATAGAAAGTAGATGAAGCTGTGCAGATATAATACAGTCTTGGTTATGAGGATTAGGTACTGAGATTTTATCAGCAATATGCAGGCTATGCCAAAATGAGAGGTGTAGGAAGTTATAGACTGGCAGCAAATGGTACAAGTGAACGTTTAAGTCCATCATCTTCAAGCATGTTGAAGGGGCCGATGAACTTCTCAACTGGGATTCCTTCTACCTTAGGGATGTTGTCCAGAATATCAGAAATTGAGAATGAGACTGGTGGCCGGGATGATGAAAAACTTGGACATAGCAATGGGGACAATCAATTTTATGGTTCTGGCTTCCCCTTTGGATCATGGAATCATCCATCCAAATTCGCTGAGAACTTCACTGGCCTCAAGAGAGAAATAGATAGCGATCACAACTTATTTTCTGATAGTCAGGTAATAATTTGAGCTCTCAGTTGTTCATTGGACATGTTTTCATTAATCCTTTTGATTCGTATCGAAACTTTTGGCTGCAATCAGGGTGAAGAGCTTAGAAATCGGCCTAATATTTTGTCACAACACTTGAGTTCACCAAAACCTTCACCTGAAATTGCTGCTATGGAGAAGTTATTCCAATTCGCAGACACAGTTCCTTGTAAAATCCGTGCTAAGAGAGGTTGTGCTACTCATCCACGAAGTATAGCCGAGAGGGTAAATTTTTGGAACTTCTTTTTGTTCTGTTCTGTCCTATACACAGTTGTTAGATCCTGCAAAAATGGTTGCAAAGTAAATAAAAATGTGGACCTTAAGCATTAATAATTCTTCAGGTGAGGAGAACCCGAATCAGTGAAAGGATGAGGAGGTTGCAGGAACTCGTTCCAAACATGGACAAGGTAAGATTTTTTATACACGCGAGAACAGTTAGTTTTATGTTAAACGGATTCATATATGAAAAGTGATATAATAATTACAATTTGACCGTACGAAAATTAGAATTCCGATTTTAACTATCATTAATTGTCCATTTCATATATGAGAGAGGTCTCATATATATATATAAATCAGTTTCAAATAAGACTTTACTAAGGTGAAATTGAAATTGTATATTTGTTGTTGGCAGCAAACCAACACTGCAGACATGTTAGATTTGGCGGTTGACTACATTAAAGGCCTCCAAAAACAGTACAAGGTAAACAATGGAATGAACCTTTTACTGTACAAATTACAAAACCAAGAATATTATTATTCATCGTCAATGGTAAGTTTATTAGACAATTTTATCTCATCCGCAGACACTCAGTGATGTTCGTGCAAACTGCAAATGCTCAGCTATGAATAAGCCTGTCCCAGATCAAATGGTTTGACTTGGTTGTGTACAGTAAAATATACAAGGATCAAGATGGAGAAGCAGTTTAATTAATTTTATAGTGTAAACTAACAAACTTTTCCTGCTACAAAGATGTGGAAGAGAGAAGCATTAAAGCCAAATTAATTGTACAGGGCACGTAAAAGTACATTCCTTGTAACGTATGTACATTTGTTTTTTTTTTTTTTTCTTTTCTTAATTTGACAATAAATTCAACGTGGATTCTTATTACATACTTAAAGTCGGTGAATTTCTACTTTAAGATTATTTTTTGTTTCTATTTTTAGGCCAACCAAGATATAGGCGGTTGAGTTTGTTGTTGGTGCTAAGTTAAAATATCTATTTAAGAATCCAAAGCCCACATGATTTATAGCGTTCTAACTGCCTTTTTTGATGACTTTGGGTGTCTCTTTCTTCGAAGAGGAACCTTATCTAATTCTTCCTATTTTTAATTCTTGAAAAAAAAGAAGTAAAATTGTCATCATCTTGATGAAAAAGATATTTTCTTTCTCAAAGGTTCCTCTGTATTTTCCTAGAAGAGAAAGAAATGGCTGTATATGCATTGTTGTGGGGCTTAGATTTTGATCAAGACTAAAAAAAAGGGAGGAAAAGCAAAAATATTTGGCCCACTGCTCTTAATTCTGATGGGATTGACAATTTGGCAGGGACCAGTTCTTCATGACTCCATCTTGATTCTTTTTTTTTTCCAAAAAGCAATAGAATCTTGATTCTTGAGTGAGGCCGAAAAACAAAAAGAGGTTAAACGTAGGGTTTAAGTTAATGCCCATTCCCAGTCTCATTGGTGTAGAATTGGAGTGAGCGGGGAATTTACATTAGCCAAGCAAGCAAGAATAAGTTGTCGTGGTTGCCCGGAAGAGCCCCCAACAACCCAACCTTTGGGGTGAGTGAGTCTGTCTACTGTGTATTTATTGTTTTAGTTCCCAGAAAACTCTCCACTTTTGTGAATTTGGTTAACGAAAATTGCACTTTGGGCCTATGTTGTTTAGTGTTTTGTTAGAAATGAAGGATTTAGTGTTGTCAAAAAATGAAGGCCTGATTTTGGTTAAGGAAAATTGCACTTTGGGCCTGTTGTTTAGTGTTTCGTGAAAGATGAATTGCCTTTGAACGCAATAACTAAGGGTCAAAAAGGATTTAAATGTTTCCTCTCTCACCAATCTATCTGTCATGGATTAGACACTTGAAGACATCGTTCTTCATCAAGTTGTGGATACTAATTAAGAGACACACCAAGAAAACTCGAGAAAATTTGAGGCTTAATATAGAATGGAGTTTTTGATAATAGAATTTTCTCTAACTTTTAATTTTGCAATTGTTTTTGTAGGCTATATATTCCTTGACAAAAACTCTTTTAAAATGGATTCATATATAAAACGTTATTCATATATGAAATAGAAAATTATAGTCGTTCAAATCGTGTTCTAATTTTCTACTACTTTTATTTTATGTTGAAATTGCGATATAGTCAACGTTGCGTGAAAAAAAACACTTTAGCAAACTACTCCTTCTGTTCTCTAATAAGTGTCGTTTTAAATATATGCACACTAATTAAAGAAAAGTTATAAATTCTCTTATTTACCCATATTTATAACCATAACTTTCTGTCTCTTCTTTTAAATAACATTACATAGATAAATGGGACAAAGGGTAAAAGTGGAAGCTTTTAGACTTTTTGCATTGAAATTTGTAAAATGACACTTATTTGAGAACAAAAAAATGAGAGCTAAAACTACTGCTACTTCAAGAATCCAGAAGACGTGGTATTTTACACTTCCCAAGATGACGCCTTCGCCTCTAGCAGGGGGGTGGTGACTGCATAGCTGGGTCTTCTAAGTTCTAAGTTGTACACAGTACACGTGCAATCATAGAAACGGTTAATGGGACCCGCACTAACCGTTGTCCTTCCTAAGTTTCCTCGTACCTCAACTTCCACAAAATACCTTTTGAACAATGCCATGTCCAAAATTTTCATTTTTCTTACAAATTCTTTTGAGGATAAACAAGCAAATCTTTTGATTCCCTTTATTCCACATTGCCACTTTGTCTAATCAAAAGGGTTCTCAATTTTCTTCTATGATGTGCAGGTGAAAATTGTTTATCTGCATTTTGGATCATCAAATCCTTTTTCCTCGCGATTCATTGAAAAGATTTGTAATTTTTGGTTCATGCAATTCGCCATTATGTGTTAAATCTACGTGCTTTTAAAGGGTGTGGTTCGAAGAGAAGAGAAGAGACAGTGAACAATCTGATAAGAGATTGGGATAATGTCGAATTTGTATGGCGATTTTAATCAAAAGATTGATTATGTATTTAAAGTGGTATTGATTGGAGATTCTGCAGTCGGGAAATCTCAACTTCTGGCTCGTTTTGCAAGAAACGAATTTAGTCTGGATTCAAAGGCTACTATTGGTGTAGAATTTCAAACAAAGACTCTTGTTATTGATCATAAAACCGTCAAGGCACAAATTTGGGACACTGCTGGCCAAGAAAGGTGTGTCCATGGCTCTCCTCTTGTTTTCCTTTTATAGGGAAATATGCATCTTCTCGTTTGAGATAATTTTCTCGGATTTTTGACTTGCAGTTTACTTGTAGTTCCAATATTCATTAAAATAATGATCGACTTAACCTTCAAAAGATCAGGCAAGTATCACGGAGAACTTCCATTTCCAGATCTTATATACAAGACTGGATCTTTATTCTTTAGTAAAGAGATAGGAATGATTCTTTACAACTCAGTCTGCATTAGAGCAACATTGTAAATGTGCAATAGTTTTTTCCCAAAGAATTCTTTCCTGCACTTAGAAATATTCTACAAAACATAACTGTGTGAAATCTACTCCAAAGAGAAATTTTTTTGGCCAATAAGGAGGTGAAGATCCTTGGATTAGCTTGCCTTTCATTTGAGGGTTCTGACAACATATTGAAAGCCGCCTCGCTCTTTTGAGTATACTCGTTAACATAGGAAACTATTCCCTTTTTCTCATTTCGTTATCCTTCTCAGTTAATCTACACGAAGCTGTGAATTTTGGTACTGCAGATTAATGTGTTTGAAGTAATTCTTTATGTTTTAAGCGAAATGAGCAGCTTGCTGCTTAACTATCATTGTTGCTTGTATTTGAATGTCATGATAGATTTCTGCTTCATTAGTGCATGACCCCTTAAGCATAGAATTGCCTTGATTATGCTGATTTTCATCAGCGGTGTGACCACAAGGTTGATATGGTGGGCTGTGCAGTGTCAGAGAATTCCAGCAGCAGTGCGTTGTCATTTGAACTATGAAGCCACAATGCCTGCTTACCTTGGAATTTTTCAATGGGGAATGAATTCTTCAAGATTAGTTTGAATTAACATGGACAATTGTGGTTGTGCAGTTTAGGCAACAGAGGCATTTGCCGGATTGATTTTAGAGTTGTCGAGTGTCTTTCGGTCAGGTGCGCGACATGGAATTGGACTGGATAGTTTGCAGCATCTTAAAGCAGAAATATTGAGAGTGCGGTTGCATGTAAATTAGCCAATGATTGGACCAAGAAAAAGAAAATGCACTTGTTACTCTCAAATTATATGCTTTAAATAGCTTCTTGTGCAGACTTGTCTACGTTGAAAGCCTTGTTTCTCCTGTGAAGTGAGTTCATATATGAAACGGAAGTTTATCATGATTTTAACGTACAATAAAAACAACAGGATATTAGAATCACGATTTGAACGTCCATTATTTATCCATTTTACTCAGTGTTTTTGAAAACAGAATGTACTAGTTCATTGGTTTCTTAGTTATGTATTTAATTAACCTTGTTGCTACTCTGCATTTTGCTTTAGGTACCGTGCAGTGACAAGCGCCTATTACCGTGGAGCAGTTGGTGCAATGTTGGTATATGACATGACGAAACGACAATCATTTGATCATATGGCCAGATGGCTAGAGGAACTCAGGGGACATGCTGATAAAAACATTGTTATAATGCTGATTGGCAACAAGTGTGATTTGGGAAGTCTTCGAGCTGTACCGACTGAGGATGCCCAAGAATTTGCTGAAAGAGAAAACTTGTGCTTTATGGAGACATCAGCACTTGAATCCACAAATGTTGAAAGTGCATTCATGACTGTTCTAACAGAAATATACAGAATCATAAGCAAGAAATCGCTAAACGCAACCGAAGGATCTGACTATGTAAAGTCAGGATCTTTGAAAGGAACGAGGATCATTGTTCCAGGGCAAGATACAGATCCTGGTGGGAGAAGGAGTGGCTGTTGCAGAACCTCATGAGTTCTGCATTAGAACTATTTTGAATACTTTTTACACATTTGCTCTTGCTACTTGGGATTTACTAGTTGGTTAGGCAGCAGAGCTTATTTCCACAGCAATGAAAGGTGTAAAAAATATCGATCTTAGGGTGAGAAGTAAAGCAGCCATTTGAACTCTCTTAATCGTTGCATGTATAGGTAAATTATGTACCTAGGGGGAGGAGGATGTTGATAATTTAACAAGATCATTTTTTCAGGAATCTGCCTGCAGTGGAAAATGGATTTCAGAGACTGTTGATGCACCATTTTTAAAGTAATGTGGTAAAAACAATTTGTGAAATGTTCAAGAGAAATTTCTTCCACCCAAAATGTATCACAATTGTCAACTATTTGTATGGCGTTTAGGGTTGGGAATGCGCCACTATTGGCTTCCTACTTCTAGCTTATGCAATGTCTAAATTGCAAGAGTAACAATAGCGAGAATTTCACAGAAATCTTATCTCGAAAAAATTTCTATGCTTAAGTTAACTTTGAAATAATCATAGAAGAATAAAATGGTTCTTTACATACAAAGAGAACTTGTATTTATAGATTTTGAATCCATATAGTCATTTAATATTCCTTATTATGTGAGATTTGTTTTAACTAATATATACCATTTTTCATATGTATAGTCACATAAATATATTGTGTAACTCGTCTCTATAGTTACATTAGTCACATCGCGCATTGTTCGCATAATTCTGATTCAGTACCGAAATCTCGTAACAATAACCACGAAAACACAATTCATGCTCCACCGACTTGTATATATTTTAATGTTTGTAAGCTAATTTATATAACTTTTTACCTAGGTAAGAAAAAATGAAAAATTGATTTCATAGACTATCCCTATTATTAATCACGAAACATAATTGCTTTCCTATATTCAAATTTCCATATTTTCTTGCTGGTTAGAAAGAGGCACATGGAAGAAAATATTTGCCAGTTCTTGAGGAAGCCCATTGCTTGATTGAAACTGAAAATGGTTTGTCTATGATCAAAGGAAGTCCCATAACAAATTCAGGAGTTAAAGAAAAGGCAAAACCGTAAAACCATAACAAAAATTTGAAATTTGAAAATCACGAGCCCACGTGTGTGTGTGTGTGTGTGCGCCATCTCAAATATTTTCATTTTCAATTTCCCCTAATTTCTCTCTCTCTCTCTCACTTTATTTTATTTTTAATTTTGTTTTTTAAAACAAAAAATTACTCACTTGCCATCTATAAAGTACCGCCTAAACTTTCATTTCAAAATTTGCCATTTCGCCTCTTTCCTCGAGCTCTACAATTTACAGAGAAAAAAAAACAAAAAAAAACCCAAAACCCCACAGAGCCAAGCCATTTCATCATCATCATCTTCATCAAATCATCAACTCAAATCTTCAAGAAATCCACAGTAAACGATTCCAAAATCCCAAGGTAACTCCAGGCTTTGATTTACAAGTACAAAACCCAAGAATTGATGCATGCATTTATGCTTCTTCTTCTTCTTCTTGTTGGGATTGGAAAATTAATATCTTGTCGATGGATTTTTTTTTTTGTTTTTTTCATCTGGGTTGTCGGGAATGGGCTTGTTTCCATCTGCGTTATCGGAGAATCCTCTTTTCTGTGTAAAATTCCCATTGGTCCGCTGAAAAATCTTGATTTTCTGAGAAAAACTCAGGGTTGGGTCTCCGGGAAATGAAGATTTTCCTGTAGAAATTCTTTTTATTTTCCAGTCCATTCATGGAAATGCCATTTTATTATATGTGTCATCATTTTCTTGAAACGTGTATAAATTTGTAAACAGACACAAAGTTTATTCTCTGCTTTGTACACTCACACACACACACACACACATTTTAATGTCTGTCTCTTCATGTGCGTAAACAAATGCATTGATTGATTTCTTAAATTGAAGGTTTTAAGTACAATGACGGAATCAAGAGACAGATTAATAAGGGCAGTGGACGTGGCCGCCGTTTATGCTCGTAGACGACGGTCATTTATCTCGGGTGGAAATGGAAGTGGTGAAGCCTGCACCGTTTTAGTTGATTACCGAGGGGATCCTCCCCCATTTCGGTGGGGCTCGATGCCGTTGACGGGTCCCACCACTCTCTCCCCCTGGATTACGACTGGAATACCGAGCACACGTGGACGGATTGGAGTGGCTGAGGCTTCTGTTGGCGGTGGCGGTGTTGGTGATTTTATTCAGAGGGATCGTCTGGGAACACGCAGAATTTGGCGACGCAGGAGTTCTCAGATATCTTCTGGGACTGTAGTTGGTCTGCAAAATATATCTCCGGCGACCAGAAGTAGCCGAGGCCGAGTAAGAGGTCGAGGCAGGGGTCATGGTGATAGTATATTGCCGGAGTGGTATCCCAGAGTCCCTCTTCAGGAAGTCACCCATATTGTCAGGGTAATCCCTCTTAAACTTTTTTAATTTAAGAAGAAATTTGGTATTGATTTTGATTTATAGAATGCAGTTTCTCATTGTTTGTGCTGTCTTGTTCATATTCTTGCATCAGTTTGGCATAGGCCTTATTATTTCCGTGTTTGTTATGCGTCATTGCACCTTAATGTGCGTGAATTTTTATGAATGTTGCAAATTGAAGACTTGAGTTGCACTATGTAATTTTTTTACTCGTAACATATTTATGTTCTTTGCTGCAAAACCCATAATGTTTTGGCGGAAGTATCTTCATCGAAATCTAGTAGCCTATTTCAGTCCAATTGAGTTTAGGAGATGCAGATTTTTCATGAGATATGGGGCTTTTCATTTTCACTTTTTCTTAGTGAATAAAGTGACTCAAAACTTCATGATCTCTTTTGACATGATGTGAATTTGCGTGTTTTTCTTGTAAGATTAATTACTTGGGTAACAGTAGGAGTTGGCATATAATTTCACTAGCTGTAGGAATTTACTCCTTCTGGCGATAAGTTTGTGATGCTTTTAGTGGAAAGATCTTGAATGATGTATAATAGCTTATTTAGGTTCATTTGATAGTTCATACTGCAACTCTTGCATTCCGTATTGTTCTGTTTCTGTAGGCTAAGAGCTTTTTATTTCTTTTGCTTAATGTAATATGTGTCCACTGACTTTCGAACTTATTAATCTCTGATGCATTGTATCTCTTTGTTGGTTATGAATTCCACACTATTAAGCACATCATATATGTTCAAATTTTTACATTTGAATACCAGACTGTTAAGCATTGCCAACTTGTTTAGTCTTGTCTTGTTCCACAGCATTCCATTAACATTTGCATTCTTGTAGTCTGAGCTTTCTAATAGATTTAGCATAATGACATGAGTTCCTATTAATTTTTATGCCATCTGTCTTTCTTGTGCTCATCAGATTGAGTTTTCTTTCACTGAAACTTTCCACGAAAGATTGGTAATTGTTAGTTTGACATAATTCGGAATTTGTCCTCAGTAGATGCTGCTGGTTGTGTTATTTCATTCAAGTAATGATTTATACCAATCCAATATGATTTGGCTTCTCTCATCTCATAAAATTCCGCATCTATCGTGCTTCTGAAACTGAAAAGATGAGTTTTGTAAATTAACTTGAAGTGGCCTTGGACATGCCAGAACTGTGACAAGTGCTCAGCTCGAACACCTATTATAGTTCTCTCTTAAAATGCAAGCTAATTGTTGTGAACTATTCTTGGGCATAATGATATTTGGCTTTTAGAGCCTATTTCATTATGGATTACCTTTTTGCATTGTTTGAGTTAGACTATATGGTCCAGAAATCAGTATTTGGAGTCTTTCTTTTGTGGTTCAATTTGTAAAGGGCATGAGGATTTATCTCTGCAGGCCATTGAAAGAAGAAGAGCTAGATTGAGGGAAGACGAAGGCCATCAACTTGAGAGTCCTAGAACTCAGGAACAGCCTGTTCTTGATCCTAGTGTGTCTACATCAGGTGCTCAACTTGAGCACGAAACTTCAACCATTACTCCATATCCCGTGATCAGAAGGAAGCCTTTTCCTGTATCTGTTGGTCAAGTGCCTAAGATATTGCTTGATATCAACAAGAAGAATGCTGGGGATTCAGCTGACCTCACACCACAAAGGAAGCTTCTGAACTCTATTGATACTGTTGAAAAAGTGGTGATGGAGGAGCTGCACAAATTAAAGAGGACTCCCACTGCCAAGAAGGCAGAGAGGGAAAAGAAAGTCAGGATTTTGATGTCAATGCGCTAATCAGGGACCAATGTATTTCGAATCAAACTCAATCAAGGTTGAGGATACAGGATGAAGAAATTTAATCTCAATTAAGTTTGGGGATACATAAAGAAGAAATCTAAACTCTACGAAGTTTGGGGAGATGAACTGAAGGATTTTGGAGTACAGGAGAATGAACAGGACTGACTTGTGGCATAACTGATCACTACTTGATGATCTCTCGGTTGAATCATCTTTAATGGACAGTACTATTTTTTTGCTTTTTTTCTTCCTCTAGATTAGTGAACAGTGCTATTGAGAATTAGTGAACATCACTTGATGATCTCTCAGTTGAATCAAGATTAGTGAACAGCACTATTTTTGTGTTTTTCTTCCTCTTAGCATATATGATTGTTTAGCATGCTAATCTCTAGCTGATAGTCTTAGTTGAGGATTAGTAGGAAGGTTCATCTTGTAGTTTTGTTTGTTGAAAGATTGCCCATTATTGGCTTCTTCTTGTTTCTATTCATACATTGAAGGTATAATTGGAAGTTTTGTACGGATGTTCATAGTACAATATCTTGTTTACTAATCAGCAAAATTGGCTTTATTCCCCACTCCCAGGGACATTTTTTAAATAACAAAGCCCAGAAAGTGTATCAACCATATGAAGTTTTGCTACCATTGAATTGTAGGATTACTAACAAAGTGCTCAGAATATGTGTAAAAGTACCATTGAGGATGATCATATTGATTTCTGTTGGTAAGGCTAGACGATTTTTCTCTTCATTTCTGCAATCACAGTTGATTGAATTTTGACAACTATAAAAAGAGAACATAGTTGTCACTTGTCAATGCCTTGAGGCCTCCAACAACTATAAAAAGAGAACGTTTAATTTTTTTTTTCTTTTCAGATGTAATTACACATTATACATAGATACACTTACTACACACTTTTTCATATGTTACACATAATATATACATATATATATATATTCATATATTAAATATATTTACACATATTATACACATTTTCACGCATTATATGTTTTTAGATCTATTACTAATACTATACATATCTACACACAATACACATATTTTCACATCAACAAGTTAACAACAAGAAGTAAACATTTGTTTTCACTAAATGGGATTGATTATTTGGATCACATTTTCCCCCTTAAATGTGTAATAATACAATTCTTTCCACTAAAAAAACCCTAATCTAATTAGTTATATACCATAAATAATTTCTTTAGTTTTGATGTTGTTTATTCATAATAATTATTAAAGGAGTAAGAGAGGATTGGTAGGTCAAGTGTAAATGTTTAATAGTATATTTGATTAAGTATAAGTTGATTTAAAAAAAAAGTATTAACAAAATTAAGAAGAGCAAGCATAGTGACTATTTGAATATTTTATTCTTTTTTATTTTTACTATGAATAGAAGGTGATTAAAGTATGCTCTCTCTCTCTCTCTCTCTCTCTCTCTTTTTTGGAACTTACAAATCCAATTAAATAAAAAAAAAAAGCTTTTTATACTTTAAATAAGGTTTTTATAGTTATTGCTTTTAAATTTGTAGTAATGCGAATAATTTTGCGACCTAATAAAATTTCAATAAAACACATGAGATATGATAAAGTACTAAATAATTCAATACCAAATTCATTAAACTAATTTGAAAATTTTAATTCTCAATGCAATCTATACTTTAAACTCGTGAATTAGTAAAAGGAATAATATATTGATGGTTTGAATTTAATTTGGTATGCTATAACATAATAATTGACTGCAAAATAATAATAATAAATGACAAAACTTAAAATTCATAGTCATTCTATTGTTGAAAAGTAGTTAATTAAAATATTTATGAAAATATTAATGAAAAAATAATTCATATTCATTCAAAATGGAATATGGTAAATGAAAAGATTTTTGACAATTGGGATGTGGTGATTGGAAAGTATTTATGTTAATTAATTTTATATATGACAATTAATTTAGTGTAAAGGTATAAAAAAAAAAACTAAAAAACCGAAAATCTGGTTTTAATCGGTTCTCAATTTTTCGGTTGAATACTGATTTCGATGGGCCAATTTTCTTGTTCCTGTTTTTTTATACGTAACATGACAAACGGTCGATTCCCAATTCGCCAGTTAGACCGGCCGGTCAAGTCTTAGTTTTGTCACTTCGCTATAGCTAAAGTGTCATGGTGCCATGGCTGTCCATCTTCAATCCCCGACGTGCTATAAATACCACACCATAGAGCTCAACTTTTTCAAGCAAAGTTAGCAGCGATGGCTAATGCATCAGACATTTTGTTCTATGTCAGCCTGTTCTTCCTTTTGTTTGTACCTACAACTATATTCCGTTCAATTTTAAAGAAACGCAGAACATCTTTTCCCACTTCTTCCTAAGGCCATTGCAAGTTTGCTCGATCGAGTCATGATTTGCAACTAATTTTCAATTGAAAAACTTGCAGGAACTTTTCTTGGCTGGAACTGACACAGTAAGTATAGCACTACAATGGACATTGGCAGAGATCATAAATCACCCAAAAGTGTTTGAGAAGCTTAGAGAGGAAATCAATAGTGTAGTGGGGATCTAAAAGACTAGTTGAAGAATCTGATGTTCCAAATCTGTCTTACTTGCAAGCAGTTGTTAAAGAAAGCATGAGATTACATGCACTGGCACCCATAATGTTTCGTAGATGCGAAAAAGATTGCAAAATCAATGGTTATGATATCTTAGCAAATGAGAGAATAATATTCAATGTGCATGCCATTATGACAGACTCAAGTTCATGGGAAAATCCACTTGATTTTGTTCCAGAAAGATTCATGGTGGATTCCAAAGCAACTTATGATTATTATCAGATGGGCATTAAAGGCCAAAACTTTAATGTTCTTCCATTTGGGAGTGGAAGAAGAGGGTGCCCTGGAGCATCACTTGCTTTAGCGGTGGTTCATGGAATGACTGCCATGCTGGTTCAGTGTTTTGATTTTAAGGTAAAAGGTGGGACAAAGATTAATACAGAAGAAGGGCCAAGTTCATCTGCATGCATGGCTCATCCGCAGATTTGCTATATTTCTACGCATCTCAATCCTTTTGAGCTAATTGTTAATGACAGCAAATAAACGCAGACTGCGGTACTAGAGAAGCATACATGGTCTCCAAAAAGTGCATCTAAAGCTATGTATTTTAATTCTTGAAATGATTTCGATTTTGAATATGCTATATATATTAATTTGTGTTTGCTATAAATTTTTGAGTTGACGTTGTTTATAAACAACTATCAAAATAGATAATTATATTTTAAAATAAATAACATTTATTAACTTTCCTAAACATAAAAATTGTACACTAAATTTTATTTGACAATATTGATCCATTTTGAGTGTAAAATCTGTAATAGTACAATTGTAATAAATAAATTTGGTGATGTATTTTCCAACAAAAGTTAATTTAAAGCACATGAAAATTTTAGTTGAAATGATTATAAAAGTTAAAGAGTAACAATAAGAGTAGAAGATTTTTTTTTTTTTTTATGTGAGATTGTAATTCCATTGACTTGTAGTTATATCATTACTTAATAAATAATTAGTGGTTGTAAATAGATGAGTGAATGAGTGATAATAAAAAGTTGGTATTCCTTATCATTGCTCAAGTTAAAAATGTAGTAGTTTTTCTTTTTTTAAATTATTTGACATAATCATGCTTTATCAATTTGTTTTCATTTACCAACATAATGACAAATCAGTACATTATTTACGCATATATTTAACAATTCAATCTTTGTTCCTAATTTAGTGAGAAATATGCAAATAAATAAAGTTTGTATGAATGTGGAGAAGCGAAATTAAAAAAAAAAAAAACCCTTGAACCATCTTTCCATAGTGTTTTCTTGTGTAGCTCCTATTGTTGCATCAAAAATACAATATTTGAATAGCTTATTTCCTATCAGAATAAACAGAGATCAAGAAAGCCAATCACTAGGGGATTTTGAGTATGAAACGTATTTTTTTTTTTTGTTTTGTTAGTTTAATGATTGGGTAAGGGAAATGAAAAGGAGGGTATAGAGATGAAGGGAGAGTTTGAATGAGGGAAATGAAAAGGAAGGCTCCCCACCAACGTCCATGCCTAACTATATAGAGTGGTTGAGAGAAATAAAGAGTAATTAAGATATGGATACAAAGTCGATGGGAGTTTAACTCAAAATAAAGAGGGGGATGCATAATTGCATATAGATATATATATCCATCGATCCCTTACCTCCAAGCTTGGAGTGACCTTAATGAAGGTTCAACTACGTTACCCAAATGATCATATACATAGTTCAAAGTCAATTGATTTATACAAGTAAGAAAAAAAAAATATTGACTGAGATTTTCTCCACAAATATATAGTCAATAAAAAAGAATACATTTTGGCACATTTTTCTATGGCATTATCCTAAGGATATTGAAAGCTTGATCTTAGTGGCATTCAATTCATTGGTTGATTGAAGAGGAGGTGGGAATGGGATCCAGGGGAAGTAGGTGAAGTTTCTTCTAAGATTTGAAAATTTATATTTTTATAATAATAAAAAAAAAAATCTCAAATCGAAATCTTCAAAAATTAGATCGGCCACTAGTGGCATGGATTAGAGTCAAAACAGCTTATTCAAAGTCACACTGACAGGTGTTATACTCCATGGCTGATTTTCCATGATTTTGGCTTATTACTGCTATATAAGGTCAATTTATATACATATAAATAATTAAATGAATAAGGATACCAAATATGAATTGATATTTATTGTCTTTTCAGTAGAATATTGTATTATTTATATATATATATACATACAAATTAATTAAGTTATTGTAACAGAAAAGAAAAAGAAGTTAAACCCATAAATATACTGCTATATATTACTTTTTGAAGGCAAATTAATCAATTAATTGGCCAGAACGTACAGCTGGTTATATTCATCTGTACAATTAAGTAATTAATAGAATTGAATATATAAATAATAATTCATTAAATAAACGTTCTTAATTTTAGAAGATTTATTTTCTAGCTAGAAGAGAAACACTAGTACTCCTTGAGTTCGTGGCATATATATATAACATGATGAATGATGTGATGTAATTCATGAAGTTGGAAACCTGAACCAAAACTATATGAGTATTGAATTGGTCCAGAAAATAGTGCACTGAATTAAACATGTTGATTATTCAATTCAAAATTAAGGACAAAACTTAAAATTTAACTACCAATTAATTATTGGTTCGTACGTGGTCATTTTGTCAACAATTTATTCGTTCAGGCATCATAAATTAGTAGTCTTTGAGAAAACGGCATTTAATTGTTGAATTTTATATATATGCACTGAATCATTGACGACTCAACAACAAGCATCATCATCATCATCATCATCATCAAGACCAGATGGAAATGGAAATGGAAATGAATTTCAGTCAGGAGATGTAAGCTATTTTCATACGAGCTAGTCACACACTTTACTTCATTTCTTTGACCTTTCTATTTTATGGTACGAGTTTCGTAGTTATTGATATTTTTTTAATCGGTAAACTCGTAGGGAAATGAATTGTTAACCAACGTCAAATATTGATCACTCCCCCTACCTCCTCCTTTGCTTTATTAATTAATAAAAATGGGAATGGCGCCCCTCTTGACTCTTGCTAGCTATAGATAGAGGTTATGCCAATTAAATAAAAGATAATTTTGTCAACTAATAATGTTGATTATGCTTGTATTGTTAGACAAGATTTAAGGTGATTTTAGTTTGCCCTCTTAAAGACTTTTCAAATAAAATTAATAAAATATTTTCAACAATAGTGATCGTATAATTAATCCTCAAAGAAACCAGAATTAATGCGAAGCAAACAAAGTTAAAGTTAATTTGCTCTAGAACGTATTATTTTATTTTATTGGGGTTTTTCTTTTAAATATAGAGATCGATGACTGGGTCATGCATGCATGCATGTCGCTGTGTGATCGATGTTGTTTCAACTTTCAAACGCTTACTACGACAAGCCAGCTTGCTCGATCGTTTCAAAAGGGAAACTCTAAGTATACAAAATATATATATATATAATTTTGTCTAACGCTAGCTACATTTTTTCAAGGAGATAAATGGGAGAAGATAAATTAATTTTTTGAATTTTAAAATGAAACAGAGAAAATTTTGAGCTGAAATTACCAGAAGTCCAGAACTGAAAAGAAAGATATATGAGTTGAGTAACGAAAGAGAAATATATATGCACACATTGTCTATATAACTAAAAATAGACATGATGATTTGATTGATGCTCAAATTTGACATTGTCAAAAGAGTACAACGTGAAAACCATAATCATCACGTGAGGTTGTAGGCAAAATTCTCCGTCGTTCCCAAATATATACTTCCTAATCATGACAGTTTTGCAAACAAGAAATTAATTAAAATGCTTGAGAGAGTGTGCTGATGATACGAAGCCTGAAGTACTTCATATTAATTCACAAACTTGATGAATTCATGCACTTAATCTGTGCTTAATTAGAGTGAGAAGGTTGTTTAATTAAAATATCTTGGATTTACAGGATATATATATATATATAATTAGTTAAGTTTATATGATTCATTCACCTCAGAAACTTCCATGTTTGCCACCATATGATCATCATCATATATATCTTTGATCTTTCTCTTTAGGAATAATGTCATGACTTGCTGATTTTTCTTGGACGACGTTGACTTAGTATGATACATTACATATATATATAATATTCTTTTTGTTAAATATATGTTGATTACAAATCCTGTCAATATTTGGTTGGACAAATTGATCAGTAGCTCTATCTGTGTGCATATTAATTACATTAAGTTGCACATAGATTTGTTCATTATATGCATGAATTGTATAAACCAAATTTTGCATTTTCTTTCCTCGATCTGTTTCCAATCAATATTTTGATATTTACGAGTTGGGAATATTTTGATTGGCAAATTTATATAAGTTCTCTCAAGATCAAGAAAACTATAGATATAAATGATTTACAAAGTTTAAACTGGAGTAAAATTTTCAGAAGTAAAGGGGGATATATATAAATGGGGAACTTAGATCAAGAGCACAGCTAGAATTTGGAATTTTCATCAAGAATTTGGCACTAGAAAATAGCACTAGATTTCTCCATCTAGAATTTGGAATTTTCAAACTTTTTCCGATGGAAGAGTTAACTGTGTGAACAAGATAATAATTACTGTCCACAAACAAATTCCACATTCAAGATTTTTGTCTATGGCATTGTCAAAGACAGACCATTCTATGAAAATACCAGCACAGCATGTCAGTGAAATTTTGTCACATAGTGCCATGGCTAACTTTCCGCTAATATTGATCATGACTATAAATACCTCAGCAGAGAGCTCAAGTTTTTCAAGCAAATTAAAGCTAGCCATGGCCAATGCATCAGACATTTTGTTCTATGTCGGCCTGTTCTTCCTTTGGTTCGTAACTACAACTATATTCCGTTCAATTTTAAACAAGCGCAAAGCATCCAAAATATCAATCCAACACCCTCCAGGCCCTCCCGCGTTACCTATTATTGGCCATCTTCATTTGCTTGGTTCCGTAGTTTCCAAGTCATTTAAGAACCTCTCCACCCAATATGGGCCGATCATGCGGCTTCGTATTGTTTCATCCACCGCTGTTGTGGTTTCAAATGCCGCTGTTGCTAAAGAGTTTCTCAAGAACAATGAGATGAATTTTGTGTCGAGGCCTCATTTTGGGGCTTCGGGATTTAATATTTATGCGGGTTCTGAATTCGTTAACGCTGAATATGGCCCGTATTGGCGTTTCATGAAGAAACTATGCATGACTGAGCTTCTTTCCGTGCCACAGGTCAACCGTTTTGTCGATATTAGGAGGCAAGAAATGATGAAGTTGTTGGAAAATCTTGTTGGCTTTTCTAAAGAAGGAAAGGCTTGTAATTTGGGGGTGGAACTCATGACCATGACTAATAATATTGTGTGCAGGATGGCTATGAGCACTAGATGCTCACCAGGTCTTGATGAAAGTAAGCTTTTGTGGGAGTTTGTCAAAGAGATTCTTGAACTTGCTCCCAAATTTAGCCTGGGCGAAATGTTTGGTCCAATAGGGAAGCTTGATTTGTTTGGATATGGGAAGAGGGTCAAGGCATTGTTCTTGAAGTTTGATTCTTTGGTGGAGAAGATTATGGTGGAACACGAGAATGATTTGGATTCTTCAAAGAAGGAAAGGAAGGATATGATGGATATTCTGTTGAAGATTTATAAGGATGATAATGCTGAAGTGAAGATCAGTAGAACTGACATCAAGTCTTTTATCATGGTTAGTCTCTCTCTCTCTCTCTCTCTCACACACACACACACACACAAACATAAACTGATAAACTGAACATGTATACTTGTAGTGCACAGTGATCGTAACTTTGCAACTACTTTCAATTAAAAAACTTGCAGGAACTTTTCATGGCTGGAACTGAAACAGTAAGTGTAGCACTACAATGGACATTGGCAGAGATCATAAATCACCCAACGGTGTTTGAGAAGCTTAGAGAGGAAATCAATAGTGTTGTGGGATCCAAAAGATTAGTTGAAGAATCGGATGTTCCAAATCTGCCTTACTTGCAAGCAGTTGTTAAAGAAAGCCTGAGATTACATGCACCGGCACCCATAATTTTTCGTAGATGTGAACAAGACTGCAAAATCAACGGTTATGATATCTTAGCAAATGAGAGGATAGCATTCAATGTGCATGCCATTATGAGGGACTCAAGTTCGTGGGAAAATCCTCTTGATTTTGTCCCAGAAAGATTCATGGTGGATTCTAAAGAAACTTATGATCATTACCAGATGGATATTAAGGGCCAAAACTTTAATGTTTTTCCATTTGGAAGTGGAAGAAGAGGATGCCCTGGTGCGTCACTTGCTTTAGCAGTTGTTCATTCAACCACTGCCATGTTGGTTCAGTGCTTTGACTTTAGAGTACAAGGAGGAGAAAAGATTAATACAGAAGAAGGGCCAGGTTTATCCGCTTGTATGGCTAATCCACAGATTTGCTATATTTCCACACATGTCAATCCTTTTGAGTTAAATGTGAACGAAAGAAAATAAGTAAAGAGTGCACTACAAAATTATGGTCTAAAATAGTGTGCGAATTGGAGTGAATCTATAAAGCTATATATAGTTTATTGTAATTCGGCGAAATGATTTCGATTTTGAATAACTATATATGTTTGGCTCCTATATTTTCTTTATGTGGATAACATCGTTACCAAAAAGAGTTTGAGTTTTGCTTGAGGTGGCCATGTTGAAGTATTTCACGCTAAACCTCCAATTTTAATGGGTTTTTTGGTTAAAAATGTCAAAGTAAAAAAAAAACGCGTTCATTTTGATTTTTTGAACATGATTCTAGTGATTAATGCCAAAAAAACGACAACCCAAAATTTTTCACCAAACCTCCAATTTTAATGGGCTTTTGGGTAAAAAACGGCAAAGTCCAAAAACGCGTTCATTTTGACTTTTTTTTTGTTTCGTTTTTTTCGTTGACCTTAATTTGAACATGAATTCTAGTGATTAATGTCAAAAAACGACTTCGTTTTGTGGCTCCTTCTAAGAGCCAAAGGCGACAGCGGCGGGATTAGGTCCGATCTGGGCTCAAGAGCACTCCGATCTGCAATTGGTAAAACAGATCGGGAGTCACCTACCACTTTCTCTAGGCCGACTTGTGCTCGAATGGGTTTGACTTAAGAATTTTTGGTCGAGGATGGGACATAGCCGAGTAAATTGCTGGATGAAGTTCAAAGCTGACTCTCTCCCTCGGATACTCTGCAGAACAAGAAGGATAATGAGGCCAACGAACACACTCACCTCTTTACAAGGACTCCCACACCGGAGGAATTGGAAACATAAAAACATCCGAACTCTACTGTTGATATATCCCATCTATTTGGAACTTGAAATTGCATCTAATTGGTATTTGCTATATCTGCACCTATCTTAGTCCACTGCTGTGTTTGTAAATGCTGAATGCGGACTCTTAATTTTGCATTCTGTTGTGTTTGTTTGCTCTCTTAATTTTGTTGGGAGGATTTGTTGAGCTGATGTGTCTATGCCAAGTGCTCTTCTGATCGAGCGTGCTGCTGAAAATGGAATATAGAGTTACTTGCAAAAATAATAATAATAATAATAATAATGCTCTTTAAATTTTGAATTTCAGCATTTTATCATCCTCAATATTTAATTTTTTAAAGTGTACAATAATTTCAACATTACTAATAGAAATAAGAATATAGAGCCAATTTTGTTCTCTTTGAATTTGATAAACTTTCTAATATACCTAAAATTAAGAAATATAAGTAAAGATTAAAGTTAAGAAAATGAACAATGATTACAAGAAAATATAGTAAGATATTCGTAGTTTAGTCAATTGAGACTCGATCTGAAGAGCTAATGCTGTCTTTTCAGAATATAATTTATATCATGGGAGTAAAATTATTATACATTACGAAAAATTAAATGATGAGGGTAGTAAAGTGCCAAAATTGAAAATTCAAGAAGCATTTTGCAATTCAATCATAGTTATAGGGTGCTTTTTGCAATTAACTCGTTTCCAGTCAATTGAACTTTGGACTCCTGAAACCAGCTTAGTGAGTCAATTTAAATAGCAATTCGAAGTTTGTGAACAAGAGTCTTGCTGTCAAGTCCTTTGCTGTAGAAATTATCGATGTAATCTTGCTTTGTGAAGTTTCGGAAACGGGCTGGTTTTTCCGATGATGACAATAACTCCGGCAGTGGTCCATATTCAGTGGATTCATCCCAATTTCCAACATCAAACCAGTGAACTATTGAAACTCGTGGCTCTTTCTGCGAATTCGCTAGGACCCTATGCTGAACACTTCTGTACTCACCATTAGAAACAATCTGGAACAAGAATGATCACATCCAAGTTAAAAAGATTGCTGATTTCAAATTAATCTCTGGCTTAAATATTTTACATTTGCTGGTTCAAGAAATTTCTTCAAAAACAAATAAATCCACATGATTTTTAGATTGCAAATATTTGTCTAAGATGCCAATACTAGTGGAGATGAGATATTCTGTCCAAAATTATTCTGTCTTATCATGTTCAAAATTAAAACTACGTCATCGTTGGTTCACTCATTTCTTGGTTAGAATTTAATATTTGTAAAGTGATTTAATGATATTTATATTTTTAGTCATTAGTTTTGGTGAAACTATGTCGTTTTGAACTTTAAACAAAATAAGACAGGATAATGTTGCACAGAGGATCCGATCTAAATACTAGTGTTAATTATGATCATGATGATAGAAGAAGCAAGCTTTACCTCAAGAAAATCTCCAATGTTAATGATGACTACTCCTGGAAGAGGTTTAACATCCACCCACTCTCCTTCATGGTTCACCTGTAACCCTGGAGCACCATTCTTCAACAAAAGCGTCATGACCCCAGGATCGGTATGATCTGAAAGTCCTACTGTCAAGTCAGGCTGGGGACAATAGGGGTAGAACATCCCTCCAAATATTCGCGTCTCAAAGAGGGACGACTCTTTGAGCTTTCTGGGATGCAATCCCAGCCCTTCTGACAACAGCTCTGCCAGAGTCTCAGTCAACTTGGCCGCACTCTTGTCCCATGCCAAAAGCTCACTGCGGTACAACGCCGGTATTTGATCCACCTCCGTCTTTTGTGGCGCCATCCACACCTGAACATAGTCGTGCCGAGTTGCGGCCTTTGACCTATACAGATCATTGTTGCTTGAGAAAGTCACGCCTGATTGTTCCTTGCGTGCATAATGCTTTATTTTGCTCTCTTGAGGCTGTTCATGGAATGCCTTGATTGCTGAAATTATGTCATCAAGCACTGATATTGGTATGCCATGGTTGATCACTTGGAAGAAACCCCGTGTAGACGCTGCTTCTCGGATGCCCTTTACAATCTTTGGGCGATGATCGGGCACTGAGTCTAGATTTGAGAGATCAACAACGGGGATTCCAATGCATGTTCTTGATGATGATTTGATCAGGCCAGAGACTATGTGAGGAGGGTGTACAAATATACTAGGAATGGAAGTGATTCCAGAGTCTGAGAGACCTTTCATTCCGGATTTGGCATCATCGAATTCCTTGAGTGCTTTAACGCGATCGGGCTCGTAAATGTTCGTTGTGGGAGCTGCCATTTTCGCTGATTAATTCTTACTTTTCTGCTGTTGCTTACCGCAATATTAATGCTTCTCAATTGTTTGGTTTTTTATAGCTGATCGATCATCATTCATCAGGGCTAGAAATTCCAATTTGCGTTGAATTCCACAATTTGGTATCTGATGAAGCTCAAAAATGTACCTCGGGCAAATTGAGATTGACCGAGCTGAAGACACCGAGCTCCACGCAATAATCTTCAATTATCTGTAAAGTAAACAATGTTAGAGAGAAATCCCGAGGTGGTCCCCGGGGATTCAACTCCGATGATTAAGTCAGTAATTGTATGAATGAATGAATCAATGAGTCCTCCTTCCCCCTCTAATCAGATTCCTATATATGAAACATATTACCTATTGTTATCGTTGAACTATATCCGGGATTTTCTCCTGGATTATCGGTCTGCTATGATCTTGTTTATCTTATCCCTTTTTATTAGGAAGTATTTGAATTATGTTATATCAATACCTCCTCAAGTCGGTATATATATTTATATCCCGACTTGACGATAACATTTCAATACCTCCGAGCTCATCGTCTTACTTTGTGAAGTAAATTCTGATGCTTCGAAATTATCAAAAGCAACGCTTGGCTGCTAAGAATAAACGTACGCCTCGGTACCAACAAAGGATGAATGATAACCATTAATTCTAGCACGCGTTTTTATTCAAACGCAATCATTACCTCTCACCGTATACGTTATCCGAAACGGTTCGAATTAATTCAAATTCACTATAATCTTCAATTGTGAATAATTTTCCCACGCAACCTGCAACTTTCTGGCAAACCTTCATCAGCAACTTCATTATTCACCTCTTGCAAAGCTAAACATTCCCTTGGGTTTTCCTCCATCACTTCCAGAATTTCCCTTTACTCAACTTCAGGTATGTCTTCCGGAGATCATTCTAACTCATCAGAACATGTTAAATCTGCATCTTATGTTGAACCTTCCCCTTCTAAGGATATCAGTACAGAATCTGTTGGTAATCTCAATCCTTCATCTTCTGTCCACAGTATTCCACCTCCAGTGAGCGGTGAATCACCAATTTCTTCCAAAACGACAACTCCTCTTAGAAAATCAATTAGACAATCTCTTAAGGCTAACCTTTCAAATAGTCTTAAAATGGAGATTGTTAAAAAGGAAACTACTAAAACAGCTAGTGATATTAAAATATCTGAACAAAGTAGCGAAACAGAAGATATTACAGAAGGGATCTTTGCTAGCTCCATCTCTTCTACCTTAAGCAGAAAAAATATTGATAAGATTTTGTCAAAATATTTTATTCCAAATAATTTGCCAGTTAAAGCTCCTTCAAAAGTCGACCGAGCTAACAATCCTCCTCAGGGTTTTATAACCCTTTATGAACATCAACTACAGGCCGGTCTTAGAATTCCCCTTAGCAGCTTACTGTCTAGCGTCTTAGACCACTACAAAATAAACTTGAGTCAGCTTACCCCAAATTCCATTAGAACAATTATAGGGTTTGAACTGCTCTGCGCACATCACAAAATAATTTATAATCTGTCCCTCTTCAGACACTCTTTTTCTTTGAAAACTGTTCCCAATGAATTGGGGTGGTTTTACTTTAACCGACGCCCGAGCACAATTCAACTTCTGGAAAAATTTCCAACTTCCATTCATAACTGGAAGAAAAGATTTTTCTTCCTTAATTCAGAGTTTCTCAAGAAAAGCCATCCTTGGAGAATCGTTAATAGTATAACCGATAAACAACCCCAGAAATCTTATAATGTAAGTGGGGAAGAGACACTCGAGTCTTTAAAAGTTACCCTTGATGTATCCCGCCTTCCTGAGAGAATTTTGGTTCAGGGTAAATTGAGCTCTGCCATTCTTGATTCTAAGTACAAAGGCTCCAAGGATAGACTCGGTGTTGAATGTAAGTATTTCTTTTCCACTGGTTATCTTTGGGAATTTCATTCTAATATGCTCCTCTTCTGATGTTTTTTGTTATTACAGTGATGAATATCGCACAACTACTTAAAGCAGGCAGAGCTGCCAAGAATGCTTCCTCCTCGGGTAAAACCAGCCCAGGAGATTCTACCACTGTTGCAGCTTCTGCTGAAGGAGTCGTACCTCCTTTGAAGGATCTAATCTCCACTGACGAGCCAAAGGCTGTCAGCTCGGGTTTGCCTCCATTACCCGAGGACAAAGAAAAAGAGAAGAAAAGAAAGAACTACAAAAGAAAAACACCGACCTCAGTAACTAAAGTTGCTCCTCCAAGCAAGAAAACTGAGAGAATACCGACCTCAGTTTCTGACGAGGCTCCTCAAAGCGGGAAAGCTGAGAAAATACCGACCTCAGTTTTTGACGAGGCTCCTCAAAGCGAGAAGATAACTGATCCCATTCCTCCAACTTTCTTTACTGAGGGAACCAACCAGAATATACCTCTTGCCACGACAACATTCATTCCAACTCCTGCTTTTTCCAACATTCCTCTCAATTTCTCCCAGGATTCTTCCTTTGGCTTTCTATCACAAATTAATCCATCCCAAGTTCCCATCTCGTACGCTCCAGTTACCTATCCTGGGGATTTCTTTTGCCCGAGCTGGGGGTTTAACCGCAACTCCCGAATTCTAACACCAGCTTTAGCCAAGCAGTGGCTAAATGAAAGTATCCTTCCCCGGGATCAGAACTCGTTAAGGCAACTGAACTACGATGAGTTGCTTAACATCTTCTACTTGCATTCTGCTAAGGTATTTGACTCTTATAAATCTACTCTTTATTATTAGTATTATTATTATTATTTTTTTTTACCTGAGTTTGTCTTTATCTTCTAATCCCCCTTTTACTTTATACAGGGTGCAGCGTTATCTAACCGAGCAGCGAAAATTATTCATGGTGCATCTGACCTCCGCTCTTTGTTAGATAACGAGCAAAAGAAAGTGGTCAAACTGGAAGAAGAGAATAAAAAACTTTTCGACCTCCACTCTAAATCTGAGACAGAGTTGGAAACAGAAAAGAAGAAAATGTCCGAGCTGGAGCAAGAGAACAAGAGACTTTCCGATCTCCAATCTAACTTTGAAACAGAATTGGAGACGGAAAAGAAATCAACTGCTGACCTGCTCTCATCTTTAAAGACCGAGCAGAAAAATTTCGAGGTCCTTCACTCCCAGGTCGGTCAAGTCACCTCTAACTTTGAGGTCGAGGAGGAAAAAACTAAAGACCTCCAGTTTACAATCCAAAGGCTTATTTCTCATGCGGAAAAGGAACAGAGGAAGTACGATGACATCCGCTCCGAGAATGAAAGGCTCTGCTCTACCGTTCTAATGTACGAAAGACATTCGACGGCTAAGCAGGTTCAATATAATCGTCTCAAAGAGCAATACGATCATCTCAAAGAGACTGGCTCCAAGCAAATAATAGAGAATTTTTTGAAATCCAAAGACTTTGCTGAACTCGTCTCCAAGATCAACCTACCAGTTGTACAAATTGGATACAATGAAGCGGTAGAAGCAATTCAACGAGATCATCTACCCGATAAGAATTTGAAGGAATTGGGCTTTGAAGATGATGCCGAAGATAAAGTCAACGCCGCTTCTAAGGAGATAACAGGAGCTGAGCTTAATTTCTCTGTAAGGCAGTTTGTTCCTTCCACTCCTATCCATGAAAACCCAGAAGTGAATCTGCCTGAGTTGGAGAACCAAGAGAGAAATGAACAGCTTTGAAGGCTTTTGATGTACTGGAGACAATTTAATTCTTTAATATTATATTTTGGGTTTTTATCCCTGTTATTTAACAAGAATTTCTATTATCTTTTTCCGAAATATCGATAATCTTCCAGAGTTTTTATGAATTAGATAACTTTCTCGAGATTTATTTTTACCCAGAGCTTCAGCTCGGGTTTTTTCTTGTGATTACTTTTTATTCACAAAGTCTTATGAAAATAATTGAAATTCCAGATAACTTGCTTCCAGAAATTTATTCATTCAGGAATTAAGTTACCCCAGAGCTTCAGCTCGGGTTTTTCTTGGCCATTCTTTAATAACTTTAAAGAAGGAAACAAACGAATACTTCCCAGAGTATATCTCCGGAATCGTATTCAAACGAATGTTTATTGAAAACAAATTCGCTTTTATTACATTATCAAAAGATCATTCAGCAAAACAAGAAACAGACGTAACGAGCTAAAACTGTCTCTCAAGAGAAAATCAGAGCTGAAAACTAGTAACAACCAACCCGACATCAGTGATATTTTCTCAAATTCTGAAAGTTCCATGTTCTAGGAATAATGGCCCCATTCAACCGAGATAATCTACAGTACCCAGTTGGGTATGCTTCTACCACTTGATAAGGTCCTTCCCATGTAGGATCAAGTTTGCCAGTTTTTCCAACTCGGCTTGCTTCCACCTTCCTTAACACTAAATCTCCAATCCTGAAATTTTTATTCTTCACCCTTTTGTTATAAAATCGAGCTATGCCTTCTTTGTATTTAGCATCCCTTAGCTGAGCTCGTATCCTCTTTTCTTCAAGCAGATCAAGGTTCACCTGAAATTCATCCTGGTTACTTTCTTCTCGGAAGAGTAGAATCCTAGGGCTGGGTAGCCCTATTTCAGGTGGAAGAACTGCTTCAGTACCATATGCCAGACTGTAAGGTGTTTCCCCAGTCGCTGTTCTTGGTGTAGTGCGGTATGACCATAACACCATTGGTAAATGTTCAACCCAATCACCACTGGAGCGTCCCAAACGTGTCTTCAATCCTTGCAAAATTATTCGATTAGATACCTCAGCTTGACCATTAGTCTGGGGATGCACTACAGATGTGAATTTCTGACGAATTCCAAGTGACTGGCACCAAGATTTGAAGGGTTCCTCAGCAAACTGACGACCATTATCTGAAACAATTACTCCAGGAATTCCATAGCGACAAAAAATATTTTTCCAGAAAAAATTTATAACATTTCTTCCAGAAATATGAGCCAAAGGTTCTGCCTCTACCCATTTTGTAAAATAATCAACAGCCACGATAAGGTGTTTACACCGACCTCGAGCTTCAGGAAAAGGCCCGAGAAGATCTACGCCCCATTGATAAAATGGCCAAATGGAGTCTGATGATTGTAGAGGAACCTGAGGATGATGTGTTTTTAATGCGTATTTCTGACACTTCTCACATGCCTTTACCAATTGAGCAGCATCTTCAAACATTGTTGGCCAAAAATAACCGAGCAGAAGAGCTTTTTTTGCTAACATTCGAGAACCAACATGTGATCCACATATTCCTTCATGGATTTCATAAAGTATATATCGAGCTTGATCAGAAGTTATACATCTCAATAACGGTTTCAAATACCCCTTCTTATACAGAATATCATCTTCTATTACATACCGAGCTGCCCTTATGCGAATGCGCCGAGCTGCAGCTTTATCATCTGGTAGACTCCCCGACCTCAGAAAGTTATAAATCGGGGTCATCCAATTCTCAGAACTTTCAATGTCCATGACTTCTTTAACGACAATACTGCGTTCAGGAAGTGTTTCAACCCATACCAGTTTATTCAAATGAGATGAAGTAGAAGAAGCCAGCTTACTTAGTGCATCAGCTCTACGATTCTGAGCTCGGGAAATTTTCTACATGTTGAAGCCCTCGAATCTTTTGGTCAGACTTTGTACCACGTTCAAGTACTTCTTCATCATCATATCTTTGGTTGCATACCTTCCAGTTAGTTGTTCGACAACCAACTGAGAATCACTATGTGCTCTTACATACCGAGCTCCCACTGATAATGCTAGCTTCAGCCCAGTAATGAGTGCCTCGTACTCTGATTCATTGTTAGAAGCAACAAATTCAAACTTCAGAGCATACGCTAATTCATTACCTTCTGGGCTTACCAACACTAAACCAGCACCTGCTCCTTCTCCGGCTGACGCCCCATCAACAAACAACTGCCACTCCTCCTTGGCTTCTGGCGATATTAGACCGACATCCGGTGATTCTTCCTCCTCCTTCTTTCTTGGCATCTCAGCAATAAAGTCAGCTAAAGCCTGACCCTTTATCGCCGTTTTGGGCTTAAAAGTGATGTCATACTCTCCGAGCTCAATGGCCCATTTAGTCAGCCTCCCGGAAGCTTCTGGTCTATACAATATTTGTCTAATGGGCTGGTCTGTCAAAACGCAGATCGGGTGGCCTTGAAAATACGGCCTCAATCTACGAGCTGCGAAGACTAACGACATTACCAACTTCTCAATCTCTGGATACCTCTGCTCCGCTCCGTGCAAAGCTTTACTCACAAAATACACCGGTTTCTGCACTCCTTCCTCTTCCCGCACAAGAACTGTGCTGATAGTTAACTCAGATACTGCCAGATATAGAAATAGGAGTTCACCTGATGTTGGAACAGACAAAGTGGGCAGCTGCTTCAAATGCTCTTTCAATTCCTCAAAGTACTTTTGACATTCCTTATTCCATTCAAAATTTTTGGCAGACTTCAAAAGCTTAAAGAAGGGTAATCCCCTCTCAGCTGCTCATGATAAGAATCTATTTAGCGCTGCCATACAGCCAGTTAGCTTTTGTACTTCCTTTATATTCTTGGGGGCCTCCATAGCAATTATTGCTTCCAGCTTCTTAGGATTAGCCTCAATTCCTCTTTTTGACACAATGAATCCCAAAAATTTTTCCGAGCTGACCCCGAATACACATTTCTCAGGATTTAATTTCAAACCGACCTGGCGTAGGGTGTCAAAAGTTTCCTTCAAATCAGTCAGCATATCCTCTTCTACCTTACTCTTAACTACCATATCATCGATGTAAGCTTCCAGATTTCGACCTATCTGCTTATGAAAAATCTGGTTCACCAGGCGTTGATAGGTAGCGCCGGCGTTCTTTAACCCAAATGGCATTTTCCTGTAATAGAAAGTGCCCTGGTCAGTTACAAACGCAGTCTTTTCAGCATCCGCCGGGTTCATCAAGATCTGATGATATCCCTTATAGGCATCCAGAAAACTTAAAACTTCGAAACCAATTATAGCATTTATGATCTGATCAATGGAAGGTAAATGATAGCAGTTCTTCGGGCAGGCTCTATTTAAATCTGTAAAATCGATGCACATTCTCCATCCGCCATCAGCCTTTCTAACCATCACTGGATTTGCGATTCAGGTCGGGTATTTAACTTCTCCTAAAATGCCGACCTCCAGCAGCTTTTTCACCTCCTGTTGGATAACTTTCTTCCGCTCAGGCGCAAAACTCCTCTTCTTCTGCTGCACAGGTTTCACATCTTCATGAATATTTAAAGAGTGAGTTATCAGCTCAGGAGATACACCCCCCATCTCTTTTGAACTCCAAGCGAATATATCCTTATATTCCTTAAGGAGTTTAAACAAACCTTTCTGAGCTCGGTCTGACATATGTCTACCGACCTGGATTGTCTTATCCGGGCTTGCGCAATCTATTGATATTTTTAATATCTCCTCATCATTGAATTCAAAATCCACACTTTTAACGGGATGTTGTTCCCGTACTTTCGCTGGGCCATTTATTCCCCCTTCTCCCTGTACGCAATTTACTCGGACATCTCGACCAAGCTGGTGTTTTCCCCTCATAACTACCATGTAACACCTCATGGCTGCTTCTTGATCCCCCCTTACTGTAGCTACTCCTGAATCGGTGAGGAATTTCATCACTAAATGATAGGGCGACCATATGGCTTTTAGCTTCACCATTGTAGGTCGGCCTATGATCACGTTGTAAGGAGATGGTGAATTCAGCATAGCAAAATCTGTGTATACTGTTCTGCTCTTCGGGTACTCGCCTATTGTAACAGGTAGCGTGACAATTCCCATTGGCTGAACTGCCTCCCCCGAAAAGCCAACCAACGGAGTTGGGCTCCGCCAGAGGTATTTTGGGTCTACTTCCAACTGTTCAAATGCACTGATGTATAGGATATCTACCGAGCTGCCATCATCCACATACACCCGGTGCATCAGCTTATTCGCAATATTGGCTTTAATTATAAGGGCATCTGAGTGAGGGAACTTCGTCGGTACAGCGTCTTCCTCAGAGAAAGTGATCGTTTTCGATGGTCTGAACCTTTTCCCTATGGGCTCCTGCTCGGGTATTTGCCTACATCGGTTTTTCCTAACTGAATTGCTTTCTCCTCCCTCTAAACCTCCAAGGATGGCATGAACTTCACCTGTGACATCCCAAGCAGGTGGATAATTATTAGGTCGATGACGCTTATCTTCATTTTGGCCACCTCTTCCAGGTTGAGGTCGGTAAGGAGAGCGCCTTTCTGAATACGAAGGTCTTCACGACATCTTATAGGTTGTCTTGACAAACTCCTGTAAATACCCCTCACGCACGCAATCCTCAATTTTTTTCTTTAAGTTGGTACAATCTTCTGTATCATGTCCGTGTTGCTGATGAAAATTACAGAAGAGGTCCCTGTTCCTTTTATGGTTGGGCGCATTCATCTTAGCTGGGGCTTTCAAGATACCCTGTCCACCAACGATGGCTAAAATCTCCGTCCGAGTTCTGTTGAGGGGGGTTGTTATTCTGTCTCTTACGGATGATTCCATAATGCGACGTGAAGGATTGAGCCGATCAAAAACTCTAGACCGCCTCTCTGAGGCTACGTTCTTTTTCCTTCGTCCCGGGCTCTTACCCCTCGCTTGTCATTGTCTTTCTTCCTCTGATCAGCTTCTTCTCCCTTGGCACACTTCTCAGCCCGGTCCATCAACTACTCTATGTCGGCCGGTGGTTCAGTGGCCATTTTAGTGTAAAAATGCCCAGGTCGTAAACCATTTAGGAACGCTCCAACCAAAACGTCCTCAGAACAATTTTTAACCCGTAGGCTTTCATCATTAAACCTGCCCATATAACTCCGAAGGGATTCGCTATCTCCCTGGCGGAGGTTCAACAATTCTGCCGTGGACTTGTCAAATTTCTTTCGCTGCAAAAATCGATTGAAGAAAAGGTCACACAGTTGAGAAAACGAATCCACACTTCTTGGCCTTAATCCTTCATACCAGAGGCGGGCTTTCCCCTCTAGGGTAGTAGGGAATGCTTGACACTTTGTTTCCTCTGGTGCCTTCAAGAAATCCATCGTGGACTCAAACCTATGGATATGATCATTGGGGTCTGAGTCTCCAGAGTAGGCCTGCAACTGCGGCAATTTAAAACGATGGGGTAAGGGAAAATCTGCGATCTCTTTAGACAAGGGACTTTCCCTTCGTGGTCTTCCTTTTCCGGGATTGTTGCCTGCTTCCCGGTTAGCGTTTTCCGCTCCTCCAGTCCGAGGGAAAGGCAGAGTCTCAGATCTCCCATCATTCTCGCCATTAGACTCTTCACTAATCACAAAGGGTCCTTTTCCCCGATCTTTCCGTTGATCATCTTTCTTCTTCCGGGCCTCCTTTAAGACAGCTTCCATCTCATCATAATGTTCTGCGAATATCTTCATTAATTCAGGGGTGATACAATTGTTCCCCTGTTGAGATCCTTCACCACCTTGTTGAGATTTCTCCCCACCTTGATCACGAGGTGGTGAGGGAGGTTTCCGTCCTTCCTGTCGACTAGTTTGGCCCGCTTCTCCCATCGATCTTGTGTTTGCCATCAAAACACCACTTTCTGGTGAGAACCTTTTGTCAGGTCCCCACAGACGGCGCCAATTGATGAAGCTCAAAAATGTACCTCGGGCAAATTGAGATTGACCGAGCTGAAGACACCGAGCTCCACGCAATAATCTTCAATTATCTGTAAAGTAAACAATGTTAGAGAGAAATCCCGAGGTGGTCCCCGGGGATTCTACTCCGATGATTAAGTCAGTAATTGTATGAATGAATGAATCAATGAGTCCTCCTTCCCCCTCTAATCAGATTCCTATATATGAAACATATTACCTATTGTTATCGTTGAACTATATCCGGGATTTTCTCCTGGATTATCGGTCTGCTATGATCTTGTTTATCTTATCCCTTTTTATTAGGAAGTATTTGAATTATGTTATATCAGTATCGAAAGACAACCTTACCAATTGACTCCAAAATAAAATATAAATAGATTTGGTAACTGCAGAAAGAATCCAAAATCTCTCAAATAGAATCCAAGATGTTTCAAACGCCGGCTTTGAAAGAGTAGGGAATATAATGACAGCATGCATGCTGATACAAAAATTAATGATTTCAACTTATGTTATGCGCATGATCAGTTTAATTTGGCTTTGAACGTACGAGTAGGGAATCTAGTGACTGCTCCTGAGACAATCTTAATTAATTTTGGATTTGAAGTTTGAAGCCATTACTTATTGGAACTTTCTTTTTGTTTCATGCATTTGTTCAAGTTGGAACGTTGAGTTTAGTCCCAGAATTGGTTCTATGTATAAATCAAGTGGTCTAGTAAATATCGAAATGCATTGATGATTTGACGATCAAGGATCATCAGTCCATAAACGCACAAAATCTCAAGAACAAATTAAGGAAAAGAAAAAAGATTAAAACGAGGCAAAGCATTTTTTCTTTTTGTCAGTGCCGTCCGGTGATAATCATCAACAAGAAAGAAGACGTACAGATGCTTAAAACTAAACATTAATTAATTGCGTAGTTTCTGCTTTTAGCCAAGTGATGATAAGTCGTGACAACTAAAAATACATATTTTATATGATCTCAAAATGAAAAAAAAAACAAAACAAAAAAACAAGAAACTCTCAAAATCTTCCCCCTATATTTTGATTTGGTTCCCAAAAATTTGTCCATTAATTTTCTATTTTGAATCGATATTTGAAGAAATTAAAATTTCAGGGGAAGCAGCAATGGTTCTCATTTCAGCCATTTTGTTCTATTCTCTTCTAACATTGGTTTTTTGGTTCTTCTCCATTTATCTTTTGAGTTTCATCACAAGGAAGCCATGGACATCCAAAACACCATTAATCCAACACCCTCCGAGCCCTCCGGCATTGCCTATAATTGGCCATCTTCATCTTCTTGGTCGTCCTTCATTGTCCAAATCCTTCCATGACTTAGCCACCCGCTATGGCCCACTTATACGTCTCCGCATGGCTTCGACAACTTCAGTTATTGTTTCTAACGCCACCGTAGCCAAAGAGATGCTGAAAAATAATGAGATGAATTTCGTCTCCAGGCCTGGCTTTGGATCGTCTGACTACAACATATTCGAAGGCTATACATTTGTGTTCGCCGAATATGGCACGTATTGGCGTTTCATGAAGAAACTGTGCATGACTCAGCTTCTTTCCGTGCCACAGGTCAACCATTTTGCGGATTTTCGCAAGGAAGAGAAGATGAAGTTGTTGGAAACTCTTTTCAAGTGTTCCAAAGAAGGGAAAGTGTGCAATCTTGGAAAGGAGATAGTGACCGTGACAAACAACGTTATATGTAGGATGGCAATGAGTACTAGATGCGCAGGGAGTGATGATGAGAGTGAGATGGTTTGGAAGTTTGTTAAGGGGATTGAAGAACTATTGCTCAAGTTTAGTATGGGTGAATTATTGGGTCCTCTCACCAAGCTTGATTTGTTTGGGCATGGGAAAAAGTTGAAGGCCTTACTCATGGAGTTTGATACTTTTGCAGAAAAGATAATTGCTGAACATGAGATGGATTTGAAGAAATCAGGTAAGAAGGAGAAAATGGATATTTTGGATATTCTCTTGGAAATTTGCGGGGATGAAAATGCTCAAAAAGACATGACAAGAATGAACATGAAGTGCTTTTTATTGGTGAGTGGTTACTATATATCTCTCCCTCACATTTACAACAATTAATTCTGCGCGCCCACACACACACACTATATGATAATAACACATTTGATTGAAATAGAGTAGCTTTCTTAGCGTAAAAATTCAAGCACCACTACATGTATGTATCCATTTGATTAATTTAGTAGTGAATTGACACTCGGACAAATTTCTCAAATTTCTTATTGAATCAATATTTTGATGGGATTTAAAGGCTTGAAATAGCTCGTTCAGACCACCCTATAGCTAAATGAAACATCAGCGATCAAGTTTATATCTGACTTTTATCTATATCTGTAACAGGAAATTTTCATGGCAGGAACTGAGACAACAAGTGTGGCATTGCAATGGACGATAGCAGAGCTAATTAACCACCCAAATGCCTTCATGAAGCTCAGGGAGGAAATTGATACAGTTGTAGGATCCTCAAGGCTAGTTGAGGAATCAGACGTCCCGAATCTTCCATACTTGCGAGCAGTGGTGAAAGAAACTCTAAGATTACACCCTTCTGCACCATTAATTTTCCGGAGATGTGAGAAAGATTACAAGATTAACGGTTATGATATATTGGCAAATGAAAGGATAATATTCAATTTAAATGCCATTATGAGGGATCCAAATAGTTGGGAGAATCCGCTAGAGTTTATACCTGAAAGGTTTACAGAAAAACACAAGAAAGAAGAACATTATGATCAATATCAGATGGATTTGAAAGGTCAAAATTTCATGCTGTTTCCTTTTGGAAGTGGAAGAAGAGGCTGCCCTGGTGCATCGCTGGCTTTATCAGTCATTCATGGAATGGTTGCTGCGCTTGTTCAGTGCTTTGACTTTAACTTGGAAGGAGGACAAAAGTACTTAAACATGGAAGAAGGGACAGGGTTTTCAAGTGCCATGGCTCATCCACTTTTGTGCTACCCTGTTGCACAATTCAATCCTTTTGCATGCAACTTAATCATTGATGAGCATTAGCAACTTCAATTCGCATTGGTTTGACAACAAACTGTAGATAAAATGATTTGCATTTTCACATATGAACTTAAGTCACTGGTTCAAGTTATTAAGGAGTAAGTGGAGTTCTACTATTGATCATCTTTAAAAAAAAAATGGCATTGGTTTAATTTTAAGAGGACAAAAGTCTTTGGTCTCAAGGTAAAAGCTATTTTGAACTATGGTACTAGCTTATTTGTGTCATGTTGCATGCCCCATCCATCTCTATCACTAACCAACTATTCCCCCAGTCACCAAACACATTTTCTTTTTGACATTAATTTGCTTAATTATTGCCTATTTGTACTTTGTAAATCATGTGCTATTGCTCGTGGCCAGTGAAGGTCATATTTCAAAATGATAGTTATTGTTAGTGACAATTAAAAATTCAATGTTTCATTATCTTAAGATAGTGATACGAATAAAACCAAACTTAAGCCATTATATTTGGAAACTAAGAACAATTTGGTTCTCCAAAGTTTTTATTCATTACTGAACTTTTCTATCTTGAAATCGATCGATAAGCCATGCTTCTCATCTCAGCCATTTTGTTCTATTCCCTTCTAGCATTGGTTTTTTGGCTCTTCTCCATTTATCTTTTGAGTTTCATCACAAGGAAGCCATGGACATCCAAAACATCATTAATCCAACATCCTCCGAGCCCTCCGGCATTGCCTATAATTGGCCATCTTCATCTCCTTGGTCCTTCATTGTCCAAATCCTTCCACACCTTAGCCATTCGCTACGGTCCCATCATACGACTCCGTATGGCTTCGACGACTTCAGTTATTGTTTCTAATGCCACCGTAGCCAAAGAAATGCTGAAAAATAATGAGATGAATTTCGTCTCGAGGCCTGAATTCGGATCTTCTGACTACAGCATATTCACTAGCTACACCTTTGTGTTCGCCGAATATGGCACGTATTGGCGTTTCATGAAGAAACTGTGCATGACTCAGCTTCTTTCCATGCCACAGGTCAACAGTTTCGCCGATTTCCGGAGGGAAGAGAAGATGAAGTTGTTGGAAACTCTTTTCAAGTGTTCCAAAGAAGGGAAAGTGTGCAGTCTTGGAAAGGAATTAGTGACCGTGACAAACAACGTTATTTGTAGGATGGCAATGAGTACTCGATGCTCAGGGAGCGATGACGAGAGTAAGATGGCACGTATTCACTAGCTACACCTTTGTGTTCGCCGAATATGGCACGTATTGGCGTTTCATGAAGAAACTGTGCATGACTCAGCTTCTTTCCATGCCACAGGTCAACAGTTTCGCCGATTTCCGGAGGGAAGAGAAGATGAAGTTGTTGGAAACTCTTTTCAAGTGTTCCAAAGAAGGGAAAGTGTGCAGTCTTGGAAAGGAATTAGTGACCGTGACAAACAACGTTATTTGTAGGATGGCAATGAGTACTCGATGCTCAGGGAGCGATGACGAGAGTAAGATGGTTTGGAAGTTTGTTATAGGGATTGAAGACTAACGCTCAAGTTTAGTATGGGCGAATTATTGGGTCCTCTCAGCAAGCTTGATTTGTTTGGGCATGGGAAAAAGTTGAAGGCATTGCTCATGGAGTTTGATACTTTCCTGGAAAAGATAATTGCTCAACATGAGATGGATTTGAAAAACTCAGGTAGTAAGAAGGAAAAGATGGATATTTTGGATATTCTCTTGGAAATTTGTGGAGATGAAAAGGCTGAAATGAAGCTGACCAGAATGCACATCAAATCCTTTCTATTGGTTAGTGTGATTCAATTCATTACCATTTCTTTCTCACACATAAACATATTGGTTACACATTGCCCAAATGCACAAAATTACATGACAAATAACACATTTGATTGATTGTAAATTGTAAACTAGTACATTTCTTAGCATAAAAACAAAGTTATAATCAGAATTGCATGTATACTTGATCACCCTTATTTCTAGAGAAAACTACAAATTAATATGAGTGCATGTGGACTAATTTGATTCCTTAAGTTTTTTTACAAAAACTAATAGAGTACTTGTGTTTCTAATTTCGATCACTTAAGCTTGCAAAGTTGATCAATTAACTAGTGGACATTCGGACAAATACTTCAATCACTTTAGTGTTTTTAGTGTTTTTTGGGGTCAAATTTTCTGGACTAAACTCAAAGCATTAGGTACTAAATTAGTTTTCTTAAGAACATATGTGAGATTCGATCAACAAATGGTGATTACCCTTTATTAATTTAAATTTACACCTTCCGTTGACTTAAGATCAATGACCTAATCAATCAATAAAGAAAGTTTAATTGTAGTCTAATTAAATTATATGTATCTTGTTAGCCAAAGTAGGCGCATGCTAGCTACCGTTTGACCATCTTTAAAAATGAAAAAAATTATCAAATAATCCAATTATATAGTTCCTTCTAGCTCTAAGAAAACCGAGATATACATATTAATTAGTTACCAATAATGTTGGATACAAATTAGTCGCTCACATTGACTATTAGGCTCTGCCAACTAATCAAAATCGATATATCCATCCGCTCCATTATTTGTTAGTCCTTGACCAGGTATGTTGCTTAATTGTATTGAAATGCCAAGGCAACTTTTTATAAGCAAAATATTGGATAATTACTCGTTGCAAATTTCATTTTTGTATATTGAACAATTATGCTTATAAATAACTATTTATAAAAAAAAAAATGAGGAAGATTGCGACTTATGATACGGATCACATTAGAAATTGTGTATAAACTAATGATATGAATCACATTAAAATAGTATGAATGTTAGTAAGCTCTCCAATCCATGGAGGTAGATTTCAACTAAGCAAAGTGACAAAATGTTATTCATATATCTAATCTAACTAAATATGATTCATAAAACTAACACCAAATAGTGGAAGATAGGCTTATTGTTGTTGTTGTATTGAAATATTGTATAAAAAACTTGATGGGCTACAAAAAGAAAATAAAAATAAAAATTCTCTCTGATGTGACCATAAGAAAATACACGAAATCTTCTATTCAAAATTTTATTTGTTTTATTTTGTCTTAATTAAAACTACGTCTTAGGATCATTAATCCCTTGGTTAAAGTCTAATAATTGTAAAGTAATTTTAGTGATATTTATGCTTTTGAATGTTAGATACAATAACAAAGGATAAATATTGGATAGAAAATATGATATCATAAAAAAGACACGATATCTTCTATCCTCGAAACACCATTTTTTATGCAAAATGAAACATTAACTATCCATTCGTATCTGACTTTATCTAAAATTTGCAACAGGAAATTTTCATGGCAGGAACTGAGACAACAAGTGTGGCATTGCAATGGACGATAGCAGAGCTAATTAACCACCCAAATGCCTTCATGAAGCTCAGGGAGGAAATTGATACAGTTGTAGGATCCTCAAGGCTAGTTGAGGAATCAGACGTCCCGAATCTTCCATACTTGCGAGCAGTGGTAAAAGAAACTCTAAGATTACATCCTTCTGCACCCTTAATTTTCCGGAGATGTGAGAAAGATTGCAAGATTAACGGTTATGATATATTGGCAAATGAAAGGATAATATTCAATTTAAATGCCATTATGAGGGATCCAAATAGTTGGGAGAATCCGCTAGAGTTTATACCTGAAAGGTTTACGGAAAAACACAAGAAAGAAGAACATTATGATCAATATCAGATGGATTTGAAAGGTCAAAATTTCATGCTTTTTCCTTTTGGGAGTGGAAGAAGAGGCTGCCCTGGTGCATCGATGGCTTTATCAGTCATTCATGGAATGGTTGCTGCGCTTGTTCAGTGCTTTGACTTTAACTTGGAAGGAGGACAAAAGTACTTAAACATGGAAGAAGGGACAGGGTTTTCAAGTGCCATGGCTCATCCACTTTTGTGCTATCCTGCTGCACAATTCAATCCTTTTGCAGCTTAATCATTGATGAGTATTGGCAGCTTCAATTCGCGCTGGTATAATTTTATGAGGACAAAAGTCTTTGGTTGCAGTCTTATTTGAAACTACGCTATTAGTTTTTACAGTTAATACTTGGTACAAAAATACTGTATGCTGGACAAATTCCTACTCTTTTTGAACCGTCACAACCTTTCGCTCGTGCCTGCATGTTGCTTCGGCAAAATTTAACAAAAATTTGTCATTAGATTGCTCATGCATACTCCCATAATATGATGGGTACATCTAATAATCAATGAGAATTGGGATCATCCTAATAGGCATAAAGAGACTTTTGACTATCTTACTAGTGAGAAGGATAAATCAATGCAATTTAGGAGGGATCAATGAAAGGACATCAATTCAAATCCTGAATCGACTTCACTTCTTGCTCGAGGAGATAAAGAAGAAAATCTTAGTGAAAAAATGAGACCTGCAACGTCTGAATGAAATCTATATTCTACCTTCTCAAGAAATTATTCCGACATATTCTTTACCATCTACTTTTTTTATTATCTCATAGTAACTCGAACTCAAATCACAATAGCAGTTGAGATGCCAAAGTCAAGAAAGGCATGGAACTTTTTGGGAATTGAGATTCATAATGCTTAGCATAGAATAAATTTCATATCCTCAATATCTCTAACTTTGAGAAGATTTAATTGAGTTAATAAGATTATCATCAGCTAGAGTTTCCAAAACCATTGGCTTTGCAATGCTATCAGTATGTTGCGGGTGATTTTCTGATTCTTGCCTCGTTTCTTGTCCACTTTTCCATGCTCCTGCACAAAATATACCATGAAAGATTGAGAACATCAGCGAGAAAGCTCCTTACAAGTAAAAATATTAAAAGTTCTTGTCAAGTTATGTGTACTGGACGGCATGATACTGTTGAATAAGTTACTTCCAAATCACTAGTTTACTCAAAGCTGCCAATATCTATTGTTGGCAGTGTAAACATACATTAGAAAAACGCATAAATTAAGAATAGAATCAAGCAATAGGGGAATGTATGTCACCCCTTTACTTGCTTACTGGAATATATATGACACCATGCCTTAGACCATTCAAGTTATAAGCAGCATTGCATTGCCAACTTCTACCATTGCTTCTTACAAGCTTAACTTTAACATTTCAATCATGGCTCAAGTTCAAGAATACATCATCCTTTTCCTCATTTGGCTAGTTTCCACACTTCTCGTATGGAAATTGTTTCGAAATCAAACTTGTAAACTTCCTCCTGGTCCAATAGCTTTTCCAATCATCGGTCACCTTCATCTTCTTTCTCCAGCACCTCATAAAGCTCTTTCCAAGCTCTCCAACTGTTATGGACCATTACTGCACGTGTACTTTGGTTCCATTCCTTGTGTAGTTGTTTCGTCGCCTGAGATAGCCAAAGAGTGCCTCAAAACTCACGAAACTTCCTTTTCCAATCGCCCTCAAATAGCTGCTATTAGCTACTTAACCTACGGCTCACAAGACTTCGCATTCGCCCCTTATGGACCTTATTGGAAGTTCATGAAAAAACTCTGTATGTCTGAGCTTCTTGGTGGTCAAACACTGGAACAGCTGCTCCCAATTAGACAATCAGAAGTAAAGAACTTGATAGAATTATTTGCAACGTACGCAAGAAGTGGGAAAGCCATTGATATTCGAGGAGAGCTAATGAGGACAACCAATAATGTGATATCAGGAATGATTATGAGCAGAAGGTGTTCAGGGAATGACTATGAAGCCATGGAAGTCAGGAAATTAATTCAAGAAGCTTCTGAGCTCTGTGGGCAGTTCAATTTGTCCGATTTGTTCTGGTTTTGTAAAAACTTAGATTTGCAGGGATTAGGAAAGAGGCTGAAGAAGGTTCGCGACAAGTATGATGAGATGATGAAAATGATCATAAAAGATCACCAGGAGATGAAGAAGCCAAAGCAAATTAATCATGGTGTTAAATCAGTAAAGGATCTTCTTGACATTCTACTAGAGATATCAGAAGATGAATGTGCTGAATTCAAGCTCACAGAAGAAAACATCAAGGCTTTCATTCTGGTAATATTAACTGGATTTTCATCCTATACACTTCAGAAAGTGCACTAAATTAATGAACATCCTTATTGGTATTGATCATCATTACTCTTTTATAATATACTAATGTTGTAATGCATGAATCGGAAGTTCAAAACATCGTACTTATACTGATCACTTTTATGGTACATATATTCCAAAAGATGTTACCTTGTTATTGATCAAAATTTACGTTTGAAATCAACAGGACGTGTTCACTGGTGGATCAGATACATCAGCAATAGCAGTAGAATGGGCATTGGCGGAGCTAATTAACCATCCAAAAGTAATGGAAAAAGCAGTACAAGAAATTGATTTCGTAGTTGGAAAAGATAGACTCGTGGAAGAATCAGATATTCCAAATCTTCCCTACCTTCAGGCTGTTGTTAAAGAAACTCTGAGACTTCATCCACCCGGAGGGCCATTTATCTTGAGAGAATCAAGTGAAGACTGCAGCATTGGAGGTTACCGCATACCAGCAAAAACTAGGCTTTTGGTTCATGTGTGGGCTATTAGCAGGGATCCAAAATACTGGGAAAACCCTCTTGAATTTCAACCCGAAAGGTTTGTTACGGAACAAGGGAGCCTAAAAGGACAGTACGATGTGAGGGGACAACATTATTATTTCTTGCCATTTGGTAGTGGAAGAAGAGGCTGCCCTGGAATTTCACTGGCACTGCACGTTGTTCAAACAAGCCTTGCTGCTATAATTCAGTGTTTTGAATGGAAAGTTGAAGGAAATGGCAATATTGATATGGAAGAGGGAACTGGTGCAACTCTTCCTAAGGCTCATCCATTGGTTTGTGTCCCAGTTGCAAGGCTCAATCCACTCCCACTGGCTTGACTTTTAGTGTTTTATGTGATCAAACAGGAAACGATAAATCTTGTAAGCTTCAGTACTATGTCATTTTGGACATGTTCATGAGGATAAGAATTCTATTTCTTAACTGGGCATCAAACTTTTTAAGTATCAAGCTTCTAGATATAGTTACTTGGATGTGAAATGGCTGAAATGTTGCTTTTCCATCTAATCATTTTGATCAAAATTTTGGACATTATTTTATGTAGTTTCAAGGCTAAATTGCGTCTTGATCACTTGGCAGGCAGTTGGCATGTAGCTAACAGGCCGGTTGCTCAAAGTCATAATCAATCCCATGTATGAAAACACGATTAAAAACAACTTGCAATCCAAAGGTTGGCTTTTCTTAAACTACTACTAACTATAAGGAACAAAATTCTACAAAAGTATCAAATCTTGAATTTTATATATCCATATGCTACTATGTGAAGGACAATTGACTGTTTGGATGTTTTAAGCTGGACAATGCCGGCTCCAATTGAATCGTTTCCCTTCCCTATAATGGCACCGAAAGGCAGCAAAATTTGACGAGAGAGACAACAGATTAACACAATTTGAAGTAGCACAAAAACTAATCAACAATGCAAAATATTTAATTGTTCAGACCAAAAACGTTGAAAAGATCCTGTAAGAATTGTCATATTAACTATTCCAGGTATAAGGAAATATGGATATATAAATGTTAGCTGAAATTAACTATTGAAAGAAACAACTGCATTAGTAGAGAGAGCCAAAAAACACCCCAACTCCAACTCCGAATGTTTGGACTGTCGATGTTGAAGAAAATGCTAGTGCACTGCAGACATGGTCTAACGCAAAACTAAAAAAAGAAAAGAAAAAATGAATTCTTTGAATAAGGCTAGAAAGAAAAGGACATAATAGTATTGATGATATCATCTGTTATTCCATATATATAAAGCAGTAGCACAGCAGTATAATCTGTATTTCAGTTTTAGTTTTTCAAATCAAGATTCAATCATGGCTGATATCCAAGAGTGCATTCTTCTCTTCCTCATTTGGCTAGTTCCCACCATTTTCTTGAGAGTATTATTCAGGAATAAATCCGGTTCTCCTCGCCTTCCTCCAAGTCCATTAGCCTTACCAATCATAGGACACCTGCATCTCCTTGCTCCAATACCCCACCAAGCTTTGCACAAACTCTCCAATCGCTATGGACCTTTGATTCACTTACTCCTTGGTTCTATTCCTTGTGTGGTTGCTTCTTCACCTGAAATGGCCAAAGAGTTCCTCAAAACTCATGAAAATTCATTTTCAAACCGACCACAAACAGCTGTTGTTGATTACATTACTTATGGTTCAAAGGACTTCTCTTTTGCCCCTTATGGACCTTACTGGAAGTTCATGAAGAAGTTGTGCATGTCTGAGCTTCTTGGTGGCAGGACATTAGACCTTCTACTTCCAGTTAGACGCGATGAGATAATGCGTTTGATGGAGTTGCTTTCACCAAAGGCCGAGGCTAGTGAGGCAGTTGATATTGGTGCTGAGCTTGTTAGGCTGGCTAACAACGTAATATCAAGAATGGCAATGAGCAAAAGATGTTCTGAAAACGAAAATGAAGCTGGAGATATAAAGAAATTGATTCAAGAAGTAGCTGAGCTCACCGGGAAGTTTAATGTTTCTGATTTTATTTGGTTCTGCAAGAACTTGGATTTGCAGGGATTTAAGAAGAGGAGTAAAGATGTAAGTGAGAGGTTTGATGCCATGATTGAGAAGATCATTGAGGAGCATCAAGAGGCAAGGAGGAAGCACAAGCAAAATAATGTTGTAGGTCAAGAAGTGAAAGATCTACTTCATATACTGCTGGATATATCTGAAGATGAAAGCTCAGACATAAAGCTGACAAGAGAAAACATCAAGGCTTTCATCCTGGTAGTAACTCATGTGTTTCATTCATTTACTTCTTCTGTTTTATAAAATTTTCTTTTGATTTAAAGATTGAACTAGCTATAATTTTTCCAGGAGAAAGCCTATATAATCAGCCTAGAAATTTTGCACAGAAATTTGCTTTTTGTTTAAATCCCTTTTCAGTTTTCTGTGGACAAAATGGTGAGAAGATGCTTATGTTTTTTAACCGTGATCTTACTTCTAATCAGGAAAAGGTTGTACCGCAGTGACTCCACTAGTAATTTATGCTATTCTATCCACATCAATGCCACATTTAATATGCTTAAAGAATGCTTCAAGTTTGCCAGCCGGCTTCCATGCCCACTGTACCTCAAATAGAGACATATAGTACCTGTCAAGGAGAAAATTAAACAATTAAATGAGTTATCGTATAAAGGAGTTTAGTACTCAACCCTGTTCAAGATTTAAACTATATATAATTCTGATCTGAATACTGAACACTAACGCTGATCATTAGCAACATTGACTTTCTTTTTCGTCATTCTTGCAATTTGCTGCATTTAATAAACTTAATAGCAGTTTTTTACATCCTAAGCTATGTACGTGATGCCTGCATAAATAAACAAATGAAGCTCTTCCTAAGATTTACTCGCAAGCTAAAGTATTGTTCTTGAAATTCAAATTTATAAAGTTGCATGAACTAGGAAGTAGGAACTAAATGATCAGTGAATTCCAAATTCCGAAGAATCAACCTTAATAGGCGGCAGTATTGGCTTGCAGTTCAATCTGATGATCAAAAGCTGTTTCAAATTTTTACAGGATATATTTGCAGCTGGAACTGATACTTCTGCCATTACAGTAGAATGGGCTCTATCAGAGCTAATCAACCATCCAAATATTATGCAAAAGGCAATGCAAGAGATTGATTCGATCGTTGGAAATGGCAGACTTGTGGATGAATCAGATGTTGCAAACCTTCCTTACCTTCAAGCCATAGTAAAAGAAACACTCAGGCTTCATCCAACAGGACCAATGATTGTGAGAGAATCAACTGAAGACTGTGAAATAGGCGGTTACCACATATCAGCAAAAACTCGAATTTTCGTTAACGTATGGGCTATTGGAAGGGATCCCAATTACTGGGAAGATCCACTGGAATTTCATCCAGAAAGATTTCTATGTGAGGAGGGGAATGGGATCAAGGGTCAGCTAGATGTAAGGGGCCAACATTTTCATTTCTTGCCATTTGGAAGTGGGAGAAGAGGGTGCCCCGGAACTTCATTGGCTTTACAAGTTGTGCAAGCAACCCTGGCAGCAATGATTCAGTGCTTTGAATGGAAAGCTAGCAGCGAAGGAAATGGTAAAGTGGACATGGAAGAAGGAACTGGTATTACCCTTCCCAAGGCTCATCCTTTGGTTTGCTTCCCTGTCGCAAGGCACAATGGACTTCCAATATCAATGTAACTTAGGATTATATGCAGCAAGAAAATAAACTCAGAGAATCAAACTATCTACGAGTGCGAATCAACTCTGTTTACATTTTCAATTAAGAATCGTCAAAACATATGATTGGGCAACAAAATTCCAGTTTTGAGAGGTTTTCTGATTAGATTTTGAATTAGGAAGTCTCTTATTTTCGTGAGCTGAAGGAATTTTACACTTTACGCTCTCAGCAGAAACAACCAATCAACAGGGGGATCTTGTTCTCCTTTGTGCTCAACGAGATTGGATCTACTAGAGATTCAAGCTGAATTCCATCAATCAAATGCCCTATACAATCAATCACAAGACACCTTAAAGAACATGATTAAATCATAATTCTGTTTAAATATCATGGGCGGATGACACGCATTTTCCAAAATGGGAAAAAAAAACAGAAAGAAAAGGTTGCCTCTCTGTTTTCTTGGTTGGAGAGTTGTCATACTTGCCATACGGGATTAATAAATATAAGTGTTTCATGCCTGATGCCTCTGAGTTTGCTCTATCTTGTTTTGCGTGAATTGCAATAATAGTTGGCTATTCGATCCTACAAAGACATTTTGAATTCTTTGATTACGGCTAGAAAGAAAAGGACATATATAATAGCAGTGAATGATTGAAGTCATTCGGTCGGTAATGATATAAAGCAGAAGCATATATAGCAGTATAATGATAGTATAATTCTAGCTAGTCTTCCAAATCAAAGATTCAATAATCATGGCTGATATCCAAGAATGCATCCTTCTCTTCCTCATTTGGCTAATTCCCACAATTTTCTTTAGAGTAATATTCAGGAATCAATCCGGTCCTCCTCGCCTTCCTCCAAGTCCATTTGCCTTACCAATCATAGGACACCTGCATCTACTTGGTCCAATACCCCACCAAGCTTTGCACAAGCTCTCCAATCGCCACGGATCTTTGATTCACTTGTTCCTTGGTTCTCTTCCTTGTGTGGTTGCTTCATCGCCTGAAATGGCCAAAGAGATCCTCAAAACTCATGAAAATTCATTTTCAAACCGACCACAATCAGCTGTTGTTGATTACATAACTTATGGTTCAAAGGACTTCTCTTTTGCCCCTTATGGACCATACTGGAAGTTCATGAAGAAGTTGTGCATGTCTGAGCTTCTTGGTGGCAGGACATTAGACCTTCTTCTTCCAGTTAGACGCGATGAGATAATTCGTTTCATGGAGTTGCTTTCTCAAAAGGCCGAGGCTAGTGAGGCAGTTGATATTGGTGCTGGGCTTGCTAGGATGGCCAACAATTTAATATCAAGAATGGCAATGAGCAAAAGATGTTCTGAAAACGAAAATGAAGCTGGAGATATAAAGAAATTGATTCAAGAAGTAGCTGAGCTCACCGGGAAGTTTAACGTATCTGATTTTATTTGGTTTTGCAAGAACGTTGATTTGCAGGGATTTAAAAAGAGGAGTAAAGATGTAAGTAAGAGGTTTGATGCCATGATTGAGAAGATCATTGAGGAGCATCAAGAGGCAAGAGAAAACATCAAGGAAAGTAATGTTGTTGGTCAAGAAGTGAAAGATCTGCTGCATATACTGCTGGATAAATCTGAAGATGAAAGCTCAGACATAAAGCTGACAAGAGAAAACATCAAGGCTTTCATCCTGGTAACTCGTGTGTTTCATTCATTTACTTCTTTTGATTTTATAAAATTTTCTTTTGATTTTGGTATCATTTTGACAGCAGAAAGCCAATATTGAGATGATCAAATTTAGAAAATTGCATGAACTAATTCCAAATTTCCAAGAATCAACTTTAATAGCTTGGCAGTATTGGGATGGATGCAGTTCAATCTGATGATCAAAAGCTGTTTCAAATTTTTACAGGATATATTTGCAGCTGGAACTGACACTTCAGCCATTACAGTAGAATGGGCTCTATCAGAGCTAATCAACCATCCGAATATTATGCAAAAGGCAATGCAAGAGATTGATTCAATGGTTGGAAATGACAGAGTTGTGGATGAATCAGACATTGCAAACCTTCACTACCTTCAAGCCATAGTAAAAGAAACACTCAGGCTTCATCCAACAGCGCCAATGATTGTGAGAGAGTCAACTGAAGACTGTGAAATAAGTGGTTATCACATACCAGCAAAAACTCGAATTTTCATTAACTTATGGGCTATTGGAAGGGATCCCAATTACTGGGAAGATCCACTGGAATTTCGTCCAGAAAGATTTCTATGTGAGGAGGGGAATGGGATCAAGGGCCAGCTCGATGTAAGGGGCCAACATTTTCATTTCTTGCCATTTGGGAGTGGGAGAAGAGGGTGCCCCGGAACTTCATTGGCTTTACAAGTTGTGCAAGCAACCCTGGCAGCAATGATTCAGTGCTTTGAATGGAAAGCTAGCAGTGAAGGAAATGGCAAAGTGGACATGGAAGAAGGAACTGGTATTACCCTCCACAAGGCTCATCCTTTGGTTTGCTTCCCTGTCGCAAGGCACAATTCACTTCCAATATCAATGTAACTTAGGATTAGAATCAGCAAGAAAATAACCTCTGTTTACATCTTCAATTAAGAATCCAGTTTTGAAAGGTTTCTGATTAGATTTTGACTAAAAATGCTTAATTCATGTCACGATCATCATTTCTGGAATCCTTGGATTGTTGTGGTCATCCTTGGAACAGTTTCTACTTATAATTTTTTTTTATATAAAATAACTACGGCCTGCCTTGTCTTGCCATGTCTAGGACGTTGGAAAAATCATTATAAAACGGTACTTGTTTAAGATTAAACGTAAACAATATAAAAAGGAAGTTGCCTTGTTCAACAATATGAAAGCACCATGAATTCATGGGAAGTTTTAAGCTGGTGATGGAGATGGACACTCAACCTCAACTATAATGACAGAATATACAAGAGAGCCGTAACAGGATATTGGCACTCGCTACTTTTAGTTTGATAGGACACAAAAACTACTAGACAAGAATTAACAACGTTTGATTCTTGTAAACATCTCTAGATTCGGTCAAAAAGTGGCAAAGAATTATCCATTTCATCTCGACCAAAAACTATGTCATGCTTGTAACTTGCAAAACGAAGAGAAGTCTAAGCACAATCAGAAATTGTCAATATGCAAACTGAGATTAACACATTGGTTAATTTTACGGGGAAAAAAAATCAGAAACGAGAAGAAAAGGAATCTAAAGAATTTGGACATTTACCCTGTCTTTGATTCTTTGAAACAAAAGCAGCATTTAATCAAAGGAAAACAACTATTATTACTGTGCTGACCGTTTCAGCGCCCTATATAAGAAGAAACATTGCAATGTCAGTTAACAAATTTAGTGGAGCATCCAAAAATGGCTGATGTCCAAGGATACATTCTTCTCTTCCTGATTTGGCTTATTCCAGGGATCCTCCTGCGCATGTTGTTCAGAAATCGAACTAGTTCTCTTCTTCCTCCAAGCCCATTATCCTTGCCAATCATAGGTCACCTCCATCTCCTACTTCCCATACCCCACCAAGCTTTGCACAAGCTCTCCAATCGCTACGGGCCTTTAATTCACCTATACCTTGGTTCTGTACCTTGTGTAGTTGCTTCATCGCCTGAAATTGCCAAAGAGTTCCTCCAAAATCATGAAATTTCTTTTTCCAACCGACCCCAATCTACTATTGTTAATCAAATAACATATGGCACACAGGGATTCGCATTTGCAAGTTATGGAAATTATTGGAAGTTCATGAAAAAGTTGTGCATGTCTGAACTTCTCGGTGGTAGGACTTTAGACCTCTTCCTTCCAGTTAGACGTGATGAGATAACGCGGTTCATTGAATCACTTTCGGGAAAGGCAAAAGCTGGCGAGGCAGTACATATCGGTGCAGATCTGATTAGGCTGACAAGCAATGTAGTATCAAGAATGGCTATGAGCAAAAAATGTTCAGAGAACGAAGATGAAGCTGGAGACATAAGGAAATCGATTGAAGAAATCGCCGAGCTACTTGGGAAGTTTAATGTATCTGATTTTATCTGGTTTTGCAAGAATTTGGATCTTCAGGGATTAAAGAAAAGAACTAGAAATGTTGGCGAGAGGTTTGATATCATGTTTGAGAAGATCATAGAGGAACACCAACAGACTAGGAGGAAGAACAAGCAACTCAATGATCATGCAGGCCAAGAAGTAAAAGATCTGCTTGAGATATTGCTTGATATATCCGAAGATGAAAGCTCGGATGTAAGGCTGACAAGAGAGAATATCAAATCTTTCATCCTGGTAATGTGTTTCCTTTTCTTCTGTTCTGATATAAAATTAATTTCTCATTTATTGAGAACAAGGTACAATTTCGCAGCCCGTATTCGGGTGTTCATTGCAATAAACAATCGTGCATTCAAATAGGCAATTGCATTATTACCTTATGAGTTGAAAAGATTGAAAGATCGTTGGTTAATTATTTGCTTAAGACTATTTTCAATCCTTACTTTTGCTACCAAAATGGTGCGATTTTGCTCACCCTTTTCGGCATGATCTACTTACATGCGCGAGGTTTCTGGCAAACTTTTAAAACATTTTGGAACATCATAGGGATTAAGTAAAGGAAATTTCAAGATTCACATAGCAAGTTTCGTGTCCCTCTCAAGTTCCGTTTAATGAGCAGTAGTATTTCAGTTCAATCTGATTATCAAAAGCTGTATCAAATTTTTACAGGACATATTTGCAGCTGGAACAGACACTTCAGCCATTACGGTGGAATGGGCTCTATCAGAGTTAATAAACCATCCCAACATTATGCAAAAGGCAACCCAAGAAATGGATTCCATCGTTGGACATGACAGGCTTGTGAATGAATCAGATATTGCAAACCTTCCCTACCTTCAAGCTATAGTAAAAGAAACACTCAGGCTTCATCCAACATCGCCAATGATCTTAAGAGAGTCAAGTGAAGACTGTAAAATAGGAGGTTACCATATACCAGCAAAAACTCGACTTTTTGTGAACGTATGGGCTATTGGAAGGGACCCTAATTACTGGGAAAATCCACTGGAATTTCGCCCAGAAAGATTTCTTGGTGATCAGGAGGGGAATGGAATCAAAAGCCAGCTAGATGTGAGGGGGCAACATTTTCAATTCTTGCCATTTGGTAGTGGGAGAAGAGGGTGCCCCGGAACTTCATTGGCTTTACAAGTTGTGCAAACAACCCTTGCAGCAATGATTCAATGCTTTGAATGGAAAGCCAGCAATGTAAAAAATGGCAAAGTAGACATGGAAGAAGGAACTGGTATTACCCTTCCTAGGGCTCATCCTTTGGTTTGTTTCCCTGTGGCAAGATTGAATCCACTTCCTATATGGATGTAAGGCATAGAGCTAACAAAGAAACAGTAACAATTGGATGTAATGTAATTCTTGTGAGTTTCTGATGCAAGAAAAAAACGAAGATTATCTCTTGTTTTCACCTACAATTTTGAATTAACTCTTTTGATATTGACTATGTTGTTGTGTTTTGCATTAGTATTACACCTCCTAAACCAATGAAACATGTTTTGTTTTCTTTGCCTTCAAATTATGAGACGAGAGATTCTTCAACAATATTTTATTTTATCCTATTCAATATTCAAAATTAGTTTATATTTTAAAACTAATAATTAAAAAGTATAATAGGGTTTGAGGAATAATAATTATGAATTTAAATTTAATGATAGTTATGATTTTTTTTCCCATTTTGAAACATTGAAGAGATAAGACCAAATTAGTGTAGATTTAACAATAATCTATTATATAGAGGAATTCAAAATGGTACAAACTAAACAAGATTAACATAGGATTAGTACCTCAAAATTAAAAAATAATAATCATCATCAAGACTCAAGAGATAATTTCTAACAATCACTTTTGTACTTTATAAGTTAGTATGTTTTTAAATTATCCTAAAAGATAATAATTTTCTTTTATGAACCTGGCCCCACAGTGTCTCCACGCCACCTCCTCATCCTCCGCCCACCGAAAATTCGGCCTCGCTTTCTTGCATATACAGAAAAATAGAAACGCTCCACCAATTCCTCTTCTGCTCTTTGCGATTTGCGGTAGTAATGTAAATACCTTCATAAGAATCGTTGGTCCAATTCCGATACTTTGTTTTAAAACTAACAAAGTTTTTTTTTTTTTTTTTTTTTTGGCTTATTATCAGATCTCATCCATTACAAGTTTATTACTTTCAGTAACCTTTTCTTGATCCATCAAGAATTTTGGTCTATTGTTCCAAGAATTGTACAATTATTGATATTCGATCCAATTTGCGTCCTTGGATATAAAATTTTGAATTACTTTGCTTCCCATTTAATCTCTTTGAGCTTATCTGGGATTCATTCAATTTGTTCATTGAAAGATCCAGTCTTTTTTTTTTCCGACTGTTTTGAGTTGTTGGGATTGGGTTAAAAATGGTAACTGTAAATCTGGGGATGCTTCACTATGTCTTGGACCATGTTTATGGTGCTCTTGTGCACAGAACAAGGATAAGCCCGCCATTTTTTTCAAGAGGATGGGGAGGAAATAAGCTTGAGCTTTTGGAAAGGATGATAAATCAATTGTTCCCAAATGTTGAAGGGCAGAATTGCCTTCCCATGTTGGTTGAACCTATATGGAAAACAGTTTGGGAATCCAAGAATGCTGTTTTGAGAGAAGGGATCTTTAAGACTCCTTGTGATGACGAGCTTCTTCGTGCATTGCCATCTGAGAGTCACACAGCAAGAGTTGCTTGGCTAACTCCCAAGTTTGTGCCTCCTCAGAGTTTGGCCTGTGTTGTTCACCTTGCAGGTATTGACTTCTAATTTTCAAAGTTGTTCTGTCTTAGACGATAGTAATTGTCTTTTAGCTGTACTGTTATTGTCTATTCATTTTTCTGAGAACTCTTTTGTAACGAATTAAGATTCTATATTCTCTTGTGGACACTGAGAATGAGTTATCTATACGGAATTCACAGAATTTGCTCCAAGCAGGTCGAATTTTGTTGATAACAAAGTGACAATTTTTGTTATCTTAGTTGGGGAATTAAAAGTTTGTCTACACATGCATACGCACACAGTTATGTGTGATTCAATGTATTTGTGCAACCAGAATGGGATCTCAGTGCACATATATCTTTAAATTAAGAACGTTCTCTTCCTTTGTGCATAGTCTGTAAATGAAGTTTAGTAAGGGATTTGCAATGTAATTTGCTTATTATTTGATTCATTTTGTCTTATTTTAGTTTTTCTTTTGGAAATTTCAAGCTCAGCTTTAGAGCTCATTTTTTTGACAACATATCTATTCTCCACTGCTAAAGCTCCTTAAAGCTTATGTTTTCAGCATACTGGGGACTATTGCTCAAGTTCTGTTTCATTAAGATTCTAAATGGTGAATAAAGACTTATCTACCTGTAATTGTTGAATCACTGTTTGGGTTTAGGGGTAAAATCTTGTGCCACATCTGAGTTCTGTTTTTAATCTCTGAGCCTCCACTATCTGTCCTAACCTGTCTATTGCAGTTTGTTTAATAAAAGATGTGGAAAGATTAAAAGATATAATTAATGTGTTTGTTCATGTGCTCAACTTATGTCTATGTATCTTCATTACGGTAAAGCATTTTGTACTGTTGAGGTATAACGAGACGGATATAGCTGTTATCACTTACCTGCCATTGTATATTACAGCTTTTTGAGAAAATTAGGTGACTCTCAAGCCCTTCATGTAGATTAATCTATTTAACAGACTGACTGCAATTACTGTTTTAATTTCTAATTTGCTTGTTAGGTGCTTCTTTGTAGAAGTAATGGTGCTTTGTGGAACAAGGAAAAGATATTTATGCATGACCTTTATTTGCAGCACAATTGACACTATGAGAACTTTAGACAGTAGTTGTCATTTATAACAATTGCATGTCAAATGTTCTTAAGTAAAACTGAAAATAATGATAATGGCCCATAGAAGAGAATAACTGCAGTACAAAGATGTCTAGTAACCACTAGTCACGGTGAAGATGTTGAGAATAATCCAGCCAAAAGGGGTAACTTCTTGTAACTAAAATCATCTGCAGAAACTATTAGAAACTGGTTTGCTTAAGCAAAAGTATGTCAAACTGGTCTGTAATGCATGGCAAGTTTGCCCCATTGAAAGAGGGTGAAGATGATCATCTTGGAGTACCCCTTTCACTTTCTGATGAATGTGAAGACAGTTGAAATATACTTTGTGCTGGATCTCTTTGCTGGTTGTCTTTTTCCTTATTACCTGTAGTGTTCCATGTTGATGAAAGATTTGAAGAATCAATTTGATGTTTTACTTTTAGGAACTGGGGACCATACTTTTGAACGGAGACTGCGGCTTGGTGGACCATTGTTGAAGGAAAATATAGCAACTATGGTGCTTGAGAGGTCAGAGTAAATGGTGCATTTATTTATATTTTTTAGAATGGTGATGTAAAACTTTTCCTTGAAGAAGCTTCTTAATTTTATTTCATCTCATTGAAGATAAACATGATTTGCAGCCCATTCTATGGAAAAAGACGTCCTTTTCTGCAGCGTGGTGCAAAACTCTTGTGTGTGAGTGACTTGTTGTTATTGGGAAGAGTCACTATTGAAGAGGCCAGAAGTCTTTTGTATTGGTTAGACTGTGAAGCAGGGTTCGGAAAAATGGGTGTATGTGGACTTAGTATGGGTAAGACTTAAAAATGATATCCCATATGATAGCATTAATGTTTCAGAGAAACTGGAGTTTCCTTAGATCTTTTGTTTATTTTTCAAACTGTCATGGAACTAGGGAAACTTTGGTAGTCTTTAAATGAAAAGCCAGAGGCCATGTCCCGCGGAAAACTGTGCCTGATTAATAGCCTTAATAAAGAAGATGTAGAGATGTGAATTAGGTAATTTATTTGACAATTGAGGACTATAGAATTCTGCGACTTGTTCATTATCTGCATTTAGCAAACATTAGGAAAAGGCTGGAGAATAAACTTACAGAGAACAAAAAATACATTGACATAGCTTTTGGTTCTTTTCCACTTTCAAATTTATTCTTATAGACATGTAGGGGGAGTACATGCTGCTATGGTTGGATCTTTACACCCTACACCTGTTGCAACTTTCCCATTTCTCTCTCCACATTCTGCTGTTGTGGCATTCTGTGAAGGGGTGCTAAAACATGCCACTGCATGGGATGCATTGAGAGAGGACCTTGCTGTGGAGAAGGCTGCAATGACGCTCGAGGAAGTGAGAGAGAGGATGAGAAATGTGCTGTCTCTCACAGATGTCACCCGGTTTCCAATACCCAAAAATCCAAATTCTGTTATATTTGTGTCAGCCACAGTAAGTGCTAGATCTTGCTCTGTGCATACTGTTCCATATTTGACAGTTGACACCAATGTGATTGCATCCGTTAGTTTCTTTTCAGCCATTTTTCCTTTTCACTTCTTTTTATGGACTAAGTTTGACTTTTATCGGTATAATCTGTCCTTTTCCTCTTCAAATTTTTGTCTCTTATTTGTCACTGCTTTGTGTTAAATAAACATTGGGAACATCAAGTATACATGGGCTACATAGGAAAGGCTTTGATTATCACATGTCTGACATCAGGTTTGAAGTTCTGGCCATGTGAGTGATGCATATAAAGTTTTTGCTTGAGAGAGTGGCTGGTTGTACAGTGTGCCTGAGCCTCTTTTCCCTTTGCTAAAATTGAATATTCAAGTTTTTTCCATTTAAGCACTTTATTTTGGACTGATTTATGAAAGACTGTGTTCTAAGTTGGCAGTGCATCGATGTTGGAAATCTTTAGTAACTTCTTTTTTGAGCAAAAACCTATATCGATTTACGGAACAAAAATGAGTTTCAATGTTAGTATCTGGCATAGTGATGTAAAGTAATTTTCAGGATGATGGATATATTCCGAAGCACTCCGTTCTGGAGCTTCAAAAAGCTTGGCCTGGCTCGGAAGTGAGGTGGGTTACTGGAGGGCATGTCTCATCCATCCTTCTCCATAGAGGTGAATTCCGCAGGGCAATTGTTGATGGCCTCAACAGATTAAAGTGGAAAGAATCTCCTTTATGACATTGGCTTCGGCATAGCTTGTGAAGAAGATACCCTCTAATTGACTCTTTGATAATTTTCATTCAACTTGTACACTGAATTGTACTTTAATTATATCGGACCATCGAGGGTATACATTTTTCTTCCAAATCAGGAAAGTCCATTTGAAATACAAACAAAAAATACAATTGTGGATAACTAAACTTATCATTGGAAATTTGGGATTTCCTTGTCTATCATCAATAACTTACTATGATATATTTGACTCGTTCAAAACTTGACTTTTCTCATTAATCCTAGCTATTTTTGTAGTGGATAGCTATAGAAAGCTCAATCTGGCGAAGGAGCAAAAATGGCTCCCGACAAATTGGAAGCAATCCAAGATCAACAAGATAAGATGACCGCCCCCTAAAAAAAAACTACAAGAGTTTTGACTATATTGTGCATTTGACAAAATAGCTCAATTTTATCTCATTTGTGTACTCAATAATCAAGTGGACATTAATTCAGTATACACACATTAATTTACATCATACTAAATCACTTTCTGCTCAATTTAGTTTTGAGTAGATTATGTATGTTTTGAAACCTTTCTTTTTTGTTATAGCAATAGCCAATAAGCAAACACTGCTGTGAAATAATCCCAACTCAAAGGAGAGAAAGGAAAGCAAAAAAAGGTATGATGGAGATCAAATCACTTTTTTAATTACGTTTATATTAATCAATTATAAGTTAGTCAAATATACCAATTGGCAATTTCATTAATGCCTGTGAATCTACGCAAACTAAACAAGAGCAATTTGAAGAAGCAAAAACCATCGTTGTAGTAGTTGAATTCAAATCAAAGATCATTTTTGTCGGTCATCCAGAAGGTCTAATAAATTAAGGGTGTCAATCGAGATTATAGTACTTAAATCATGACAGATGGATCAATATATGGTATACATGCAAAAAGAACACAAATGAAATGATCAATATGAATGTGAGATGCAAACTACTAATTACTACTTTTTTTTGGTCAAGTTTGCTGCTCAGCCTCTCAGTGTCTATCTACTAAATGAGCCTTTTAATGAGTCAATTAAGTAGACAATTAAATTGCGTCAAGTGGCAAACCAAAAGGAGTTTATTGCGGCAAGTAATCTCGAAAAAAACCTCCCCTTTGTAACATCTGGATTCACATATATGCATGCACTACTCTAAATAGTCTCTATATATAGTAGTCCTAAGCATTCTCACAACAAACTTCATGAACAAGTACTACTTGCTTCATTACTATTGCATTTGCATGCAACACTAGCCAAATAAATAATGGAGACTTCGACATTCACAACCAATATTCTTGCTGCCCTTTCCCTCCTCCTCTTCCTCTCATTTCCATCTCCATCTATCGGTGCCGCCAAGTGCAATGCACAGGACAAAACTGCTCTGTTACAGATTAAAGCAGCCCTAAACAATCCCTACTACTTGGCTTCGTGGGATCCAAACACGGATTGTTGTTCTTGGTATGCTTTGGATTGTGACTCCAAAACTGGCCGCGTCGTTTCTCTAACGATTTTCGATGGTGATGTCTCAGGCCAAATTTCGCCTGCTATTGGTGATCTACCATATCTCCAAATGATCGACATAAATACCCTCACAAATCTCACAGGAACAATCCCATCTACCATTACCAAGCTTACTCGTCTCAATTTCCTTAGACTAAAGAGTAACAAGCTCTCAGGGCCAGTTCCACCATTTCTTAGCCAGCTCAAGAAACTGACTTTCTTGGACTTGTCATTCAATTTCTTCAGTGGCTTAATACCTCCGTCGCTCTCTCAACTTCCCAACCTCCTTGCCCTTCACTTGGACAACAATCGTCTAACCGGAACCATCCCAGATTCCTTCGGAAAGTTTGCTGGTAATACTCCCGACCTTTATCTCTCAAACAACTTCCTCAGCGGCTCTATTCCAAAGTCCTTAGGCAACGTGAACTTCTCCATGGAGATTGACTTATCTTTCAATAATCTAACTGGTGATGCATCATTCTTGTTTGGAAAAAACAAGACAGTAAATTTTGTTGAATTGAATTCTAACTCGTTAGAGTTCGATCTTTCCAAAGTAGAGTTTCCCGACAGTTTGACAAATTTGGACATAAGCCATAACAAGATCTTTGGAAGTCTTCCACAGGGCTTGACTCGATTGAACTTGCAGTTATTGAATGTCAGCTATAACAACCTTTGTGGACAGATCCCGCAAGGTGGGAAACTTCAGAGATTTGATTCCACTGCTTATGACCATAACAAATGCTTGTGCGGTGCTCCACTTCCTGCCTGCACCTAGTGGCACTCAAAATTTGGCAAAAGGGTCAGACTTGGATTAGTCTATGCTTCTATATTTCTGGACATGAAATCAACATTTCAATTACTTGTACCCCAAGTTTGTTTAATAATAAGTTGATTTTTATATAGATAATTGATATTCTGACGAGTTAGACAAAAATGGTAAATTTTCTAATTTATTAATAAAATAACTATAGCTCTCTTATGAAAACTAGCTATTTGATCATCTAGCTAGTCTTCTATGGAGAGGTTCATATGCGCAACGGTTTATCGCGATTTCAATATACAATAAAAATAGTATGTAAAAAATTAGAATCACTATTTTAACAGCAATTAATTAATTTTCTGTTTCATATAAACTAAGTCTCATATATGAATCGGTTTCACATTACTTTTTGTGTTGATCATAATACATACATATTCTTTATCTTACAAATATATACTTTGGTTGATTTTTCATTTTAATGATCATAATAAATTTTCTAATTATTTTTCACTTTTTTTTCTAAATACACTAAACTCTCTTATACTATTTCTTATAAATTTAATTATAATAATTAAATTTCTTAATTTTCAAATTTAAAAAATATTAATACCGATGAAATTCTTGGTTTTTTTTACCTTTTTTATTAAATGAAATTAAAAAAAAAAACCTTACATTTTACTTAAGCATCAACTTGAGGGTCGTTCTATTTTTGTTCAATTCCTACCTTCAATATGAACAAAGCTAGTTGTCCAACTTGTCATATGGTACATTTCTTCATTCAAATTTTACTCTTGAACAGGATGAGAACTCAAATGAACTAATGTGGCAAACTATCATTAATATTTGTTGGATATGTGTAAAATTGTAAAGATATGACATAACTAACAACATTTATTTTGTAAAACAAAAAAAAAATCTAAAAAGCCATTTAGGTAGGAATTAGGATAGAGGGAGTATTATATATTTGACGCATTCAAAACTAATCATTTATTGGCTAGGATTTATTAGTTGTAAAATGATTATACTTTTTAATTCTTACTTTTAGTAAAATTATGTTGAACATTAGATATAATAAGACCAGATTATCTTGAACAGCAGATCTGATATCGACAAAATTACAGTAAGACTCTCAAAAGACATGAAACTGCTATCACAACCAGAATTCCCATAGTTATTAATACTAAAAATGGTTACATCTGCAAACCTAAAGCTTCATCACTAATTCACTCTTCTAAAATAAGAGGCACAATTATTTAAGGCTAATTGGTCAAAACTGGTCACAATCTTTTGAAACTGCTCTGTCATCATTCTTTTCATCCTCTCCCTTGATATTGCCACAGCTCCCAAGCAGTGTCAAATTGGTTCATCCTCTCTTGAAGTTCTTGCACTGCAAAGACAAGAGTTTGCTATTTTGGTTGTTGCGGATCATTTTCCTCACCTTCTTCTTCTTCTTGTGGCTCATTAGCTCAAAACCTTTCTATGAGCGAGGTGGTAAATGGTAACTTGATCTGGCATATCTCATCTTGATAGGAACCAAGTTGATAATCATGTGTGATCTTATCAAGTGAGAAGTTTGTAAGGTTTGCCCCAAATGTTTGTACTCAAACATTGGTTTGGATGGTTGGAATTCAAATGTTAACTTGATCCCATAGAGATCCAAGACCTGGAAGAGGGTCAAAAGAACCGAAATATGGCAAACGGTGGTGGACGATATGCCGCTATCATGGCGGACCTTGAAGTTTTCAAAAACTTTGTTTCGTTTTTGTTTTTGAAGAGTGTGGATTCTCCTTTTGTCATGAACATGTTAGAATAATGCATTATTGATAAACATTTGTTGAGTAATTCTAACATTGATTAATGTGTCAATGAGAAACATGATCCTTAAAAAAACTAAAGAACTTGAAGCAGCAGTTTAAGCAGGGTAGAATCATTTTGGATTTTTTATGTTTGTGTCATTCTATACTTCATTTTGTTAAAAAGCTCCTAGAGAACTCGTAATTGAGGTTCGTATCTACATTGGAAAATGACTAGGCTTAAGATTATTGATCTATTCTATTTGTTCGCAAAAACTCTTAAAAAACCGTTTACATTGAAAAATGGCTAGATTTAGGAGTATTGATCTATTCTATTTGTTCGCAAAAACTCTTAAAAAACCGTCTGCGTGAATTATACTTTATAAGATAATATGCTAATTTTTTATGTTTCTACACTAAGAAACAATTGGTGCTTTCCTACCTTACAACAGTTACTATTGGTTGTACATCTGTGGACAAATGGGTTATAAATAAAAACTAAGATGCAACCTAAAACATTCATATATCTTTGAGTCTTTTGTCTCTTCGAAGTAAAGATCGCCAACTTGAACCCCTAAATTGGATCTCAATCACAAGAAACTTGGGGTTGTGACACAAAATTCACCAGGGTAGGGGATGCAAATTATATACAACTTCGAAAATGCAGTCTCTGTACTCCAAGGTTCTAAGTCAAAGGAGTTGCCAGTCATCTCCATGTGCACCATGCTCTGATTCACCTTCAGGCACCATATCATAGGAGCCAGGTTCAGGAAAACCAGCATTCTCACTCATGTTATCGTGATGATTGATAGAGTAGCGTGGTTTACGTTTTTCAGTCACGGTAAATAATGGAGCACCATTTGATTCATCCGCTAGCTTAGATGCCCGCGAACAAAAATCATCAAAGTCGCCTGATAAAAGAGAAGTATATGTTATTGTTCAATATTTCAAATATAGCATAAGATGGAATTAAAAGGAAATTGACCACAAAAGCCTGCTTACTTTTGTCTCTGCAATAGAAACCAATTGCCAGAGATGGGTCGATTGAGCCTAAAGGAAAGTGACGCAAAATACTGGAAGGATAGTTGAAGACGAGGAGACCAAGAGCAAAAAAATTACCATAAAGCATGATTTTAAAAAGTGGAAAGGTGGAAAAGCTAAAATGGAGAAAGAGGACAAGTACAAAGAAGAGGTAACATTGAAGCAAATTCATAACTTACTTGCTATGATAAGAAGAAGTATCACATTCCAGATTATCCATCTTAATTTCAGTAACCTGAAAATGAACCCATATTTCAGTAGTTGTGATGCTATGCAGTTAGTCACAAACTCAAACCATACTACACAAAAAGAATAATATGATTCCACGTGCAGATGAGCAAGATGGATATGAACACTAGTGCATGTGCATACATGGTAAACAGTGTGAAGAAAAAAAACACCATCCTTCAATCCCATACCTTCCAACATCAATCTCCATAAAAATTCGAAAAGAAAAAGGAAAAAAAAAAACCTTCAAGCTTATATAACATGCATTTTTCAGAGGGGCTTTGTTCAAATTCTTCAATGGCAATCACAATGGATTTGATTGAATGGTCAATCACAATGGAAATCATTGATTGCATGGTTATTGCTTGGTTTAAACTCCAAAATAAGTATTACTGCAGTTGATGATCATTAGTTCAACTTCACTTTAGTAATGACAAGCAATCAAAATTCCAATTTACCCCAACATCTCTTACCATATCACATAACATCTCAAATCTACATCTGTAGGTAATTTATTGTATGTCCCGTTAGATTTAATGTTTGAGACTAACGCAATGACCTCAATGGTACACTTTTTGAGAGTACAGTGACTTTATTTGCAAATATATACATATATATATATAGTGATGTACAGTGGCACTTTTAGAAAGTATAGTGACCTTTTTTATAGTTCACTCTTTTACTTAAATGTAATGGTGCACATTTTAAATAGATTAAATAACCTGATGGATTCTTTTCCTATAACATGGCTAGTCAAGAGGACAATTTTCGATGGTTAAACTTCCAATTTTTCGAATGGCTATAGATGGAAGTTAAAGCTTAGCCTCCAGAAAAGTATAAGCTTATGCCTTCTCTCAAGTGTTTGATTATAGAAAAAAGTTCCAAAAAGACATTGTACAAAAAGAGCGATCACTGCTTGTTCCTCATCCATATAGGAAATGAAGCAGACGATAACAAAATCTGAATATAGGAAAACCTTTCGTTCTTTAAGCCATCATAAACCTTTCAAGTCATATGGATAAATTCAAATTTGCCTCGATTTAAATGAGTGATCATAACTTATTCTGAATGCAACATGATAAAAGATATGGGGAAATGTACCGGCTGAACATCATGTGGATCAAGGTAAAATGCATTTTCATCTTGCACGCCAATAATGTATGTTGAAGCTCCAGGTCTGCCACCTATTATACCAAGGCTCTGAGGGAACTGGAATGTATCTCCCAGCAAGGAAATGTACCTATCACAGATAGGACCTTTATAAATAACTAAATGAAGTTCACATCTGACTATTGATTTTAAAGAAAGGGCCTTCACGGCCAGGGAAGAATGATAAAATTCCAGCTAAGTTCATGCAAAGATAGAAATATATATCTCAATGTATTTATAATTTTTGTGATAAATATCACAATGCATATGCAACCTTACCAAAGAAATTTAGCATCTAGACAACAAATTGAATTAATCTTCACTCATTCAGTGTAAATCAAAAATTTTAAGGCAATGAATGATTTGAGTAAGCAATGGTGACCTATGGCAGACAGTCCTATTTTTTGGGTAATTATACATGATTCTTCATATATAACAGTTGATTTAATGGATTACTTTACACGCTTTAATAACTAGACATTGTAAATTCCAAAGACTGATCATAGTGTAGGTAGCCTAATGATTATAGAAAAAGGAACAAAGGAATGTGCTTAAATTGCTGTGGGAATTTTATATTGAATGAAACAGCATATAAATTTGGAACCTCATAGAAGAATAAACCAGCATATAAATTAGGAGCCACATAAAAGAACTAAGTTGATACTGCTCAACATCTTTTTTGTAATTAAATGCTAAATGCTCAAGTTTAAGACACCATATCAAAAAAAATAACTTAAAAGTTGGTTAAAGATGCAGATATTATTCCTCAACAATGTCTCTATGATAATACACTAAAGCAAAGACTAGGACAAACAAGTTGCCTTCAATTATGTGTTTACAGTAAAAATTTCACTACTTCCTAAGCTCCACATTCTCCAAAAACTTCTCCATGAATCTCCATCACTTAATTGGACAAAATTACAAAGCTGTATTGGTTTATTTCAAGTAAACTATATAAATTTTATGCCTTTTGAGAAAATAAGCCATAGAAAGTTTAAAAGAGAAAAACAATCTGCTCCTCTTTTGAGTTCATCCTTTTTCAATAAGATGTAAGCAACATGGCATTCTGTTAAAAGCAAGTAAACATCATTCTCAACAAAAATATCTAAAGAAGAATAAGCAACAGGGATGATGATATTTCTAACAAAACAGGAAGGTAAAAGAACCCTGCAAGATTCATTGATAGAGTTGGTGTATTGGAGGTCAGACTCCACAAAGGCACAGTTTATAAGGTGACTAGGTATATTTGTTATTAATTACCACCTACTAGTGCTCCATATGACACTTAAGATAATCCATATTTTACAAAAGCCATCTTAAAGAAATATACAGATGGTAATAAGTCAATACAAAACCACTATTCACACACTTCTGTGTACATCAAACAACTTCAGTGTTTTATAATTTTTTTTCCTTTAAGCATAACCTTCAGTTTTTTATACCTATAGGTATGCTCTTCATAACCATGGAAACTCTGAAGAACATTCTTTGACAATAATTGCGGCTCAATTTAAGCATGAGACACCATGCTCATGATGCAGCATGATGCCAAAAAACAGAGAAGAAACATCTGTTTTGCAAGATTCCAATTTGTAATTCATATAGATCTCAAATTTAGGTCTAGTTTGCTGTTTTAAATAGTCTGTACGTTAGAAAATTTCTGTTTCTTTTGGTCCAATCTGAAAGTGGTGATAGCTGTATCTAGGCACAAGTCTTTTAGGTCAGTTAGGGTAACTTCTGAAACTAGGGTTCTCTTGGAGTCAAAACTTCTAAGATTGAAGTTGGCAGCTGATACTATAAAGCATGCAGCACAACCATGGGTTAAAATAAATAGATCGTAGAAAATGTTTCCTAAGGCTTAGCAACACTACAAAAAGAGAATCAAGGGCCGAAATCTGGATAAAAGCTAGAGAAACATTGAAGAGAAAATCTATTTAGGCATCACTCCTAGAAGTCCTTAGGCATCACAACCAGGTCATTTAGGCATCACACCTAAGGCTAAGTTGTATCAAACAACCATCAATATAGACACAAAAGTCTGCAGGAATTTTATTATTGCTGAATTTATCTCTCTCTTAGAAGAGATCTACAATATTTGTAGATTCTCTTTCCTAATAGAATTTACCCTTATAGTAAGGGAATTATAAATGAATAGAGGGAGAGAGAATCAACATGAAATGGTTAAACTTTGGGATAAGCAAAATCAGAGCAAGACTCAAAATTTCAATCAAATCTGTAACTCAAGAAGAGACTCAGATTAGATCAAGGAACTTTAACAAGAAGTAGAAAAGAGTTACAGAATTACATAGGACAATTAGTAAATAAATCTATCAAATATCACCACACTGACTTACAGTAAATAAATCTATCAGTTAAATACTAATTGAAGGCAACATAAAAGGAAGAAAAGATACTCAAGTTTTAAATATACCTTGGATTGACCTTGTCCAGCCCAAGAACCAAAGGAACCAGCAAAATAATTGGCATTCTATCACCTTGGCCTCTCGAATACTCTATACAATGTCTAGTAATGTCTTCGATACAAACCACTGGAGCACCACCTCTTTCCCCATCTTCATCACCAGAAACAACGTATATAGCAATCATTGATGAAAGGTCTTCATCTGCGTTATCCCTTTTCTTACAGCGAGCTAGTGTTTCCCAGGTGCGACACATTGCATATGGACCAATCCATGATCCAGGAGCAAGGCCATAATTCTTGCCGGCTTCAAGAAGATTGTGGATAGAATAAGGTGACAACTCCGAGTCACCAAAAATGTTCAATATCTCGACATACTTTTGATCCATTGGCTGCAAAACACCCAATCGGAAAAAAAATAAGGAAAAGAAAAAGTAACTCTCTGAAGATTTATTTCAGGTTCCAATTGTTTTAGACATCTTGCAAGTATGAATGCATAAGGATTCAGGAAAAGGTTAATATTACAAAGATATCATCTTACCTTGTCCAGAGTTTTTCTCCATGATCTTCCTAATTGATGAAAAAGAAAGCCCTGAGATATAGAAGCAGTATCAAGTGATTAAAGTGAGATATGAAATGGCAACTGAACAAAACAAACAGAGAATTTCATTTACTTGAGCAACAAGCATCTGACTACTCCGTAGCATGCAACCCCAGCTCACGTCACTTGTATACTTAGAGTCTCCTACAGGAGTGAATCCTGCAAATCAGTGGGAAAAAAAATACTAAAATGGAATGATTATCCACTGAAAATGACTGATCTGCAGCAGGATAGGAATTCATTAGCACACCTTTACGGTATGTGATCAAAATTCTTGAGGAGAAATCTTCTACAAATGAAGCAAATCCTTCGGACTGATTTGGATCACTTATAGAACCATCTTCACTGATTTTGTAGCAATTTCCTAGAAGCCATATGTCACTCGTTGAGCTAGAACTCCCAGTCTGTCTTAGTCCAAATATTCTCCTCATTGAGGCACTATTAAGTACTCTCCTTAAACCTGCTGTCCATCCATGGTTTCTTGCACAACCGACTTTATTTCTACCTCTTGGGTCATTGTAATCATCAAATACTGAGAAAGCAGACACCAAGAAGCCTGACCACACAGAAGTTCTTTTGAAGTTATGGATGCTTGGTCCTGCTTCTGAGGAGACTGAAGTAGCAATTGTATTAGGAGTATCAGGGGAACTTTTCCACGAATGTTCTGAACAAATCTCAGTCCTTTCACAGAAAGCTTTCTTCATTACCTGGTCATAAATGACAAATGATCATTGAGTAAGCTCATTAGAAAATAAGTAAAAGGACCCCAAAGGAACATTGTGCAAAGAACCTAGAGTAAATGTAATCAATATAACATAAATAAAGTTAATCAATTCATTATTATTTTTCTTAATCTCAAGCACAAAATGGAGAAGTTCACTGAAACAGCATACAAACATCAGATTTTTCATTGCATAGTGCCATACAATATTCCAGAAACTGAATTAATAAAGGATAAAATTGACATTGAGTTGTCTCTCCAAAAATTTTGGCCCAGATGCATTTCTATAAGTACACATCCATAGATAAGACGACTGAATTGCATATGTGCTTGCATGTATCACTGTGCTAATTGACGACGTACGGATGCACGGTAAACATTTTGGAAATAATAGAAGATAAGGGGCTAAATTCCCTAGAAGATGCGATTAAGTTGAATGATTCTACCTTAAAGAGTTAATTAGGAGTTGAAATTAACTTCAGATTTCATCAGGTTTAATAAAGGTCGCAGCTTCAGCTGACCACTACCATAAATCCTAGCAGCATTCATGGCCTACAGATTACTGCCCTGGTGCAGTTATGCAATAAATTATCTTAAATATGATCATCGAAGGTCTAGATATAGTTAATGAGCCAGCTATAACAAGCAGTGTTTTAAAAGGTGAAGTTGGGGCTTGCCTTGGGCAAACTGCCCCAACGCATTAAAGGGACCATAGGCTCACCCTACCGCCTCAAACATTGAGGACCACCTAGGCATTCTCCCTAAATACATAAAATGATAGCACAAGAAACAACAGATTCAAGAGACCTGAGCTTTTTGATGGAGGTAAGGAGAAAGCTACCGTAGGAGGAGTATAGGGAGAAAGGGGAAGAAAGTATGAGTGGATGTCATCAAAAAATAACTATAAGGAAGCTATGGATCTTGATTTTGGAGCAAGATAGCTTAAGACCTTACTTCCTACAAGCTTAACATAAGTATGGCCAAGCATACAATTGCATTTCATGCTTTGCTAAGTACAAAATAAATTTTCTCAAAGTTACAACATTCCACTCTGAAATGGACATGAACCACAAGAGAAAAATGCAAACAAAATGTCCTTTAGTGTTTCCAAACATATGGAAAAAAAGACTGAAAGTTTCTTTGAGCAAAACATCCAATACATCGCAATTAATCTTTTCAAAATAGAATATTTAAGCATACACCATGAAATCAAAACTAAGTATGAGATTTCCAACTTCCATGTACTAATCAAAAGCATTGCTGCAAAATTCTACCACAATCCATCTCAAAACCTGAAAATAGTAGGGGAAACATGCCACTACTTGAGCCTGTTCAATAATCAAACCGCCGAAAGCTGTCTAGGCAGATTGACACCTATTGCTTGAATAGCACAATCTGATATGTAATTGGATTTCCTCAAGAAATTATACCTAGGTGCTACTGTAGAAAAGTGGCATTTACTATCACTGGAGGCTTGTGACTTCATAGTGCATCCAGCCTAACAGGGTACATCTCAAATATATGATAGCAAGAACAGGTATGCTAAATGAAAAAGTAAAGACAGAAGCTAACAGTTTGTAGCACCATCCTCATTCATTCCTAGGAAGACAGCTGTATCAAGTACACTTATTGTCGAATATGAAAGAAAGCAGGAGGTCAAATATTCTTTTAGCACATACTTCTGAAGATAATAAAATAAAATATCAAAAGTGACAAGTAGATACAAGGCTTAAGAGTACACAGACATAAAACCAGTGATACATTTGTTTATGGAATTGTGTATTACAGTTCTTTCTGTAGCACCCTTCTTCTGGAGTTAACCACTAAATTTATGATCAAATACTTTTCTCTGACTTCCTCTTACAGCCACTTGATTTGAGAATAATGTGACATTAGAAAATTTCAGAGTTACTAAAAACTTCCATAGAAATTGTCATAAGAGCATGTCCTGCTGCTTGCAATGATACCAAAAGCCTAAGATATAATTCAGCTGGAAAAGACAGTCTTACCACAACAAACAAGGCTATAATCTCCAATATAACACAAACAGAAATTAAATAGCAAAATATGCCAAATTATCACAAGTTGTGCAAGAGATACGCATCAGGTAAAGAACATAAACTCATCAATTATGCACATGGACAACACATTGATACATAAACTCATCAATTATGCACATGGACAACACATTGATATTCATCAATTATGCACAAGGACAACACATTGATACTCATCAATTATGCACAAGGACAACACATTGATGTAGTAATTTCCAAGTTATCGAAAGCAGATGATGAAATTTTGTAAATACGGAATCATTAATCACCAAACAAAACAAATCATTAATGTAAATAACAATCAGAAACCTTAAAAAAATATCATTAGCAGTGCCTGAAAATAGAAAAACGGTGGAGGTGGAGATAGGTTAGGTTAACTGCAATCGTAAAGTTTCTCGCCGTGTTTTTGCGTAATCTACAGCTAATTATACATAGTATTAGTATATACATGCAGATTTAGGGAGAATTTGACGTAATTTTCCAGAAGAGAGATGCCTTGTAGAGAAAGGAGGCGGGTTCTGGAATTCAGTAGAGACACGACGGAGATTCTTCATCGCCGCTGCTTCGTCTTTCTTCTCCGTCTCACTCTGTGTTCTTTCCCCCAAATTGAATTTATGATTGTCAACGGAGGGAAGAAAAGTGAAAGATAGGCCGCGATGAGCCCAAACAGAAGCCTTTCAATTGTTCGTTTTACCCTTTCTATTTATTGGGCCAATTTTAACAGAATGTCCTGTCATTTTAGAGTTCACTAGGCTAAGGCGGTTGTTAAAGAGTATGGATATGATCTACGCTAATCAAATTTTCATTTTCCATATGTTATAATAAACGTATTTTAGTTAAAAATGAGCAAATTGAAAAATATGTTGATTTTAACTTTTTTATGATATTTTATATCTACCCCAATTCTAAACATGCATTCCATAAAATATAGTCAAGAAAATTGAAAATAAAAATTTACGTCAGACCTTCATTTTTTATGGGTTATAGCACACGTATTTAGGTAAAAAATGACAAAGTAAAAAAAACATATTGATTTTGAATTTTTCCCTATTGTTTTTTACACAAACCTCAATTGTGAACATGCATTCTAATGAATGGTGTCCAAAAAAGTGAAATTTATATTTTTCACCAAATTTTCATTTTTTATGTGTTATAACACACGTATTTTAGCCAACTCGATTGTGAACATGTCAGTAAATATTGTCAAGAAAAGTAAAAATTAAAATTTTTGACAAACCTCCATTTTTAACAAGTTATAACACACCTATTTTTGTAAAAAATAACAAGGTAAAAAAAAGTGTTGATTTTGACTTTTTTCCTCTTTTTTTTTTACACACACCTCAATTGTAAATATGCATTATAATGAATTATGCAAAAAAATTTAAATTTAAATTTTTCATCAAATTTTCATTTTTCATGGGTTATAACACATTTATTTTAGCAAAAAAATGAACAAATCCAAAATTACGTTAATTTTGACTTTTTTGTGATATTTTCTACACCCATATCAGTTGTGAACATGCATTCCATGGAATATAGTCAAAACAAATTGAAAATTGAAAATTTTTAATTTTTTATGGGTTTGGTAAAAAATGACAAAGTTAAAATCGTGTTGATTTTGACTTTTTTTTCTACTATTTTTTACACACACCTCAATTATAGATATGTATTCTAATGAATGGTGTAAAAAAAGTTAAATTTAAATTTTTCACCAAATTTTCATTTTTCTTGGGTTATATAACACACGTATTTTAACCAAAAATGAACAAATCCAAAAATGCGGTTATTTTGACTTTTTGTGATGTTTTTTACACACATTAATTGTGAACATGCATTCCATAGAATATAGTCAAGAAAATTGAAAATTAAAATTTTCGCCAAACCTCAATTTTTTATGGTTTATAACACACGTATTTTGGTAAAAAATGACAAAGTAAAAACACGTGAAGATTTTGACTTTTTTCCTACTATTTTTTACACATATCTCAATTGTGAATATGCACTCTAATGATTGGTGTCCAAAAAAGTGAAATTTAGATTTTTCACAAAATTTTCATTTTTCATAAGCTATAACACACGTATTTTAACAAAAAATGAAAAATTCTAAAAATACGCTAATTTTGACTTTTTATGATGTTTTTTAATACCCAACTCTATTGTGAACGAGCATTCCATAGAATATAGTCAAGAAAATTGAAAATTAAAATTTTTGCCAAACCTCCATTTTTATGGGTTATAGCACACGTATTTTGGTAAAAAATGACAAAGTTAAAAAACGTGTTGATTTTGACTTTTTTTCCTACTATTTTTTACACACACCTCAATTGTAGATATGTATTTTAATGAATGGTGTAAAAAAAGCTAAATTTAAATTTTTCACCAAATTTTCATTTTTCTTAGGTTATATAACACACTACACAAGTATTTTAACTAAAAAAGAACAAATCCAAAAATGCGGTTATTTTGACTTTTTGTGATGTTTTTTGCACACACATTAATTGTGAACATGCATTCCAAAGAATATAGTCAAGAAAATTGAAAATTAAAATTTTCGCAAAACCTCCATTTTTTATGGGTTATAACACAAGTATTTGGTCAAAAATGACAAAGTGAAAAAACATGAAGATTTTGACTTTTTTCCTACTGTTTTTTACACACATCTCAATTGTGAATATGCACTCTAATGAATAGTGTCCAAAAAAAGTGAAATTTAGATTTTTCACAAAATTTTCATATTTCATGAGCTATAACACGCATATTTTAGCCAAAAATGAAATATTCAAAAAATACGCTGATTTTGACTTTTTTGTGATGTTTTTTATACCCAACTCGATTGTGAACATGCATTCCAAATAATATAGTCAAGAAAATTGAAAATTTTTGCCAAACCTCCATTTTTATGGGTTATAACACAAGTATTTTTGTCAAAAACGACAAAGTCAAAATCGTCAAAAAACGTGATGATTTTGACTTTTTTCCTACTGTTTTTACACACATATCAATTGCAAATATGCAGTCTAATGAATGGAGTCCAAAAAAATAAAATTTAGATTTTTTTCACAAAATTTTCATTTTTAATGGGCTATAACACACGTATTTTAGCAAAAAATAAAAAATTCTAAAAATACGCCGATTTTGACTTTTTTTGTGATTCTTTTATATCCAACTCGATTGTGAACGTGCATTCCATAGAATATAGTCAAGAAAATTGAAAATTAAAATTTTCGCCAAACCTCCTTTTTTATGGGTTATAGCACATGTATTTTGGTAAAAAATGACAAAGTAAAAAAACGTATTGATTTTGACTTTTTTTCCTACTGTTTTTTACACACACCTCAATTGTAGATATGTATTCTAATGAATGGTGTAAAAAAAGTTAAATTTAAATTTTCACCAAATTTTCATTTTTATGGGTAACACACGTATTTTAACAAAAAATGAACAAATCCAAAAATGCGGTTATTTTGACTTTTTGTGATATATTTTGAACACACATTAACTGTGAACATGCATTCCATAGAATATAGTCAAGAAAATTAAAAATTAAAAATTTTGCCAAACCCCCATTTTTTATGGGTTATAACACAAGTATTTTGGTCAAAAATGACAAAGTGAAATAACATGAAGATTTTGACTTTTTTTCTACTATTTTTTACACACATCTCAATTGTGAATATGCTCTAATGAATAGTGTCCAAAAAAAGTGAAATTTAAAATTTTCACAAAATTTTCATTTTTCATGGGTTAAACACACGTATTTTAGCCAAAAATGAAATATTCAAAAAATACGCTGATTTTGACTTTTTTGTGATGTTTTTTTATACCCAACTCGATTGTGAACATGTATTCCATAGAATATAGTCAAGAAAATTGAAAATTAAAATTTTTGCCAAACCTCCATTTTTTATGGGTTTATAACACATGTATTTTTGTCAAAAATGATAAAGTAAAAAAAGGTGATAATTTTGACTTTTTTCCTACTATTTTTACACACATATCAATTGCGAATATGCAGTCTAATAAATGGAGTAAAAAAAAGTGAAATTTAAATTTTTCACAAAATTTTCATTTTTAATGGGCTATAACATACGTATTTTAGCCAAAAATGAAAAATTCGAAAAATACGCTGATTTTGACTTTTTTGTGATGTTTTTTTTATACCTAACTCGATTTTGAACATGCATTCCATAGAATATTGTCAAAAAAATTGAAAATTAAAATTTTCTCCAACCCTCAATTTTTATGGGTTATAACACACGTATTTTGGTAAAAAATGACAAAGTCAAAAAACGTGTTAATTTTGACTTTTTTTCCTACTATTTTTTACACACACCTCAATTGTAGATATGTATTCTAATGAATGGTATATAAAAAGTTAGTGCATCTTAATACCATTAATATCTCATTTTCAAAATTTATAAGAATATATATTCAACCCAATTAGCCTTTCTTTCTAAGTTATTACTTGAGTTCTCTAATAAGTATTGTTTTAATTAAAAATTTTTTTTTGAGCAAAATGACAATTTGGTCACCAAACTGTATCAAATTAGTAATTTTAGTCACTGAACTATTTTTTCAACCAAAAAGTCACTCAACTATTATATTTTGGCGGAACAAGTCCTGTCAATTCAAACTGTCAAGTACGTAACGGTATGAATTTGAAGGGACAAAAATGTAAAATTAGCCGATCTCATCGTCTTCTTCATTGGGTTTTCCAATTTTATGCGTACATAGAATTAGGCATTTCTTTTGGCGTGAATGATTTACAAAACAAAACAATAAAACCCTTTTGTACTCTCTACAATATTCATCATCCTGTCCTTCCAATTCACAGCACAACCACTGATTGGATTCTCTTCTCTCTGCCCATTTCCAATGGCAAACCCGGTGGAAATATGTGTTAAAGCTACCAGTGGTGTCCCTGGAGATTGTAATATTTTTCCTTTTCTCGTCATCCTTTAATTATTATGTTTCTCTCTTTCTTTTATTTCGGCTGTTATTTTTCACGATTCTTGCTTAAAAAATTTCCATGATCTTGATTCTTGAGATGGGTTTTCTTTCTTTCTTTCTTTCTTCTGTATTTCAAAGGTCCATTTTGCCAGAGGGTCCTTTTGACATTGGAGGTGAAACTAGTTAATCACAAGTTGCTACTAATCAACCTTGATGATAAGCCCCAATGGTGGATTCTTGCTTTCCCGTATTTGTTTTCTTTTCGTGAATTTTCTGTTGTATGGGGCAGTACAATTTAAGAGAAATGGATCCTTTTTAATTGTGTTTTTAGGTTTTTGGAAGTGAGCCCAGAAGGGAAGGTGCCAGAGGCTAAATTCGATGACAAATGGATAGCTGACTCTTATGTTATAGTTGGAATCATTGAAGAGAAATAACATGAACCCCCACTCTCCGCCCCCCTTGAAGTTTCCATTTATGTCCGTGAATTCTGCTGTTCATCTAGAAAATCTTACCTTACTAAAGCCGGGGTCAAAGTGCCAAAAACGTCACAGGCCGGTCAAATTATTGTTGGACAAGTTTATCCCTATAAATTCGCGTGAAAGTCACGTGAGTATATTTCTGTTAGCTCAGACCGGTTAAATGGACGGAATGATTTTTTTCGCTCTTTTTTTTGTTCTCAGTTAAGTGTCACTTTACACATTTTAATAAAAAAAAGTAAAAGATTCAGATTTTATCATTTATTCAATTTATCTAATATAATATGACATTAATTGCACTTATTCATCTTCTAATAAAGAATTAAAAGTTCATTTTCTTAATTAGTTTGATTTTGGTCAAAATGACATTTATTTAAAAAGAAAAGGATTATTTTGCAACAAAATGTAATTATTGATTGATAGTAATTGAATTTTTAACTGAACTTATAGACCATATCATGGATGCTTAGCTCCAAGAAATAGCAATTAATACTAAACAGTCGATAATGTTAAGCAGTAAATGCCAATTATATCTAGGTAGCTATATTAAGTTATGAATAATGATATACAGAGTGAAAAATTAGAGTGAAAAAGTAAAGTGATAGACGTGGCAGTTATAAAAAGATAAAATTATCTATTATCCATTAGGGTCCACTCATCATTTGGTTAGGGTTTTAGCTTGTCTTTTTATAACTGACACGTCAGTCATTTTACGCTTTCACTTTAATTTTTCACTCTCGTATCATTACTCTCAAGTTATTGACATTACCATTTTTACCCGTATTGAAATCAAGAATTCACTTACAAGACAGCAAAATCTTTGAATAATCTAGCACAGCAGTACTATAATAAGATAAGGAAAACAAACCCAAAAAGCCACAATCTACTATTGAAATCAAGAATTCACTTGCAAGACAGCAAAATCTTTGAATAATCTAGCACAGCAGTACTATAATAATAAGATAAGGAAAACAAACCCAAAAAGCCACAATCTAATATTGGCCAATGGCCAGTCAATTCAATGGATAATATTTTCAATGGATAATATTTTCAATGGATATCGGTGATTAGAAGAAAGACAGTGTTTTGAGTTCCTTCTCTCATTATGTGAATGTTAATCAGACTCTCCACTGGTTAACAAAATTACAGAGTAATGATTAGCAAAGCAAAGAATGAACTTGTGACAAATGTGTACTAAACTACTTTTGATTCAAAATCTGCGACCCAAAGAGAACCAAAAAAAATGAATACTAAACGAGTTTATATATTAGATGAAGCGGTAATCAATGATTGTTGATATCGTAATTTTAATTTTTATTATTTTTATTATCTGCTAAAATTGTGATTTCACTGAAAATTTTCTCCACTTTTTGTTTCGAAATCTGTGACCCAAATTAATATTATTAATATAAACAAAAGCAATTTTAGTGAAAGAATTTCCCAGAAGATAATTAATCTGTAAATGTTCAACGTCGACTAACTAAACCGGTTAAAACTATAATTTGTTAGTCAAAAAAAGAATTGATTTACTTTTTCTGGATTCTGCATTTCTGCTGCTCCCCACTAGTTAATTCTACATTATGAATCCCAGTTAAATAAGACTAGTAAGGTTTCCTGTGTTGAGTTTGTCCATTTCAACTGTCGTCGTCTACGCCTCTACTTTAGTGAAAGAAAACTGTTGCGTGAAATCACAAGAAAGCTGTCTCCCACCTATATAGGAGCACCGACACCGAGCATTGCATATATATACATTGAGAGTTGAGACAAGACAGTATATTGTTTACAAACTATCCATTAATGTAAGTTGCTTCTTATTGTTCGTATTGTTTTGCAATTAGTATTTGCTAAATATCAGAGATGATAATGAAGATATCAGCTACGTTCATTGTCTCCATTTCCATCATCCTCTTTCTGTCTCAACCATCTCCTCTCTGTGTGCCCATCCCAAATGCAATTCCCATGACAAGAAAGTGCTACTTCAAATCAAAGCAGCGCTCAACAATCCCTACCTCTTGGCCTCTTGGAATCCAGATGTAGACTGTTGTACATGGTATTTATTGGATTGTGACCCCAACACTGGCCGTGTCATTGCTCTCACAATTCACTGGGGAAACATCTCCGGCCAAATCCCACCTGCTGTCGGTGATCTCCCGTATCTGGTAGAATTGGAATTCAGAAAACTCACGAATCTCACCGGCCAAATCCCATCTGCCATTACCAAACTAGTTCATCTCAAATTTCTTACTCTTAGCTGGACTAATCTCTCGGGTCCTGTTCCTTCATTCCTTAGCCAGCTCAAGAATTTAAATTTCTTGGACTTATCATTCAATGATCTCACTGGTTCAATCCCTCCTTCCCTTTCTCAACTTCCTAACCTCGAGGCCCTTCGTTTGGACCGCAACAAACTCACTGGGAACATCCCTGATTCCTTTGGAAACTGGGCTGGAAGTACCCCCGATCTTTGGCTCTCTCACAATAATCTCAGCGGCCCGGTTCCCAAGTCCCTGGGGAATTTGAACTTCTCGCTTCGGATTGACTTATCAAGAAACAAGCTTGAAGGTGATGCATCATTCTTGTTTGGCAAGAATAAAACCGTACAATTTGTAGATTTGTCGAGAAACTTGTTCGAATTTGATCTTTCTAAGGTGGAGTTCCCGGACAGCTTGATAAATTTGGACTTGAACCACAATAAGATCTTTGGAAGTCTTCCAAAGGGGTTGACTCAATTAAGCTTGCAGTTATTTAATGTGAGTTATAATCGTCTCTGTGGTGAGATTCCGCAAGGTGGGGATCTGCAGAGCTTCGATTTGTATTCTTATTTCCACAATAGATGTTTGTGTGGTGCTCCTCTTCCTGCATGCAAGTGATTTTGATCGACAAAGCCGGGAATGCACGCACATCCGGATGATCAAATTAAGCAGCTTGTATTGGTTTTATTTGTTTCCATTTGGATTGAAAAGAATAAAAGATGTTAAGGATCTTGTACTAATATGCGCGCACATCCGGATGATCCAATTAAGCAGCTTGTATTGGTTTTATTTGTTTCCATTTGGATTGAAAAGAATAAAAGATGTTTTAGGATTTGTACTAATATTAAGACTTGAAAGATAAAGGATTATTAGGAGAAAAGAATATTTTAGGATTGTTTGGAAAGAATGATTTTGTTTTGTTGAAAAAGATTTTTTTATGGGTTAATTGCTGATAACCCCCATGTGGTTTGCCGATTTTTCGTATAACCCCCATGTGTTGTCAAAACATACCAACAACCCCCACGTGTTTTGATTTCGATTGTAAAGTGGATGGAAAGTCAGTCCCCTAACGGAGATTGAGTTACACGCGCCTTAATTGTGCGTGTGTGAGAATTTGAAGGATGATACAACATTATATTTTTACTAAATTATCCAAACTTTATCCTTACCATCTACTTATCCTTTTTCCAATCATTTCTCTCTTTTCTTTTTTCTTCTCTCTTCCCTTTTTCTTCTCAATTCAGTCTACGATTTGTGATAGAGGTGATCATCCGGTTGATTTGACCAAAGCGTTGGCTACTTTTTAAATTCCTAAGAAGCAAAAATAAAACAAACAGTATCAAAATTGCATTCTTTACATTGATGCCCCAATACTTGAGCATTTGTTTGGTGAGTGGATTACAGTAACAAGCTCATAGGGAGGCTGGGTTTCTGGAATAAAGCCGCCGCCTCCGCCTCGCCATGAGTTCAAAGCTGCTTACTTGGCTGTCTCTGTTTATGCTAATAGTTTAATTAAATTGAGCATTTGTTTGGTGAGTGGATTACGGTAACAAGCTCATAGGGAGGCTGGGTTTCTGGAATAAAGCCGCAGCCTCCGCCTCGCCATGAGTTCAAAGCTGCTTACTTGGCTGTCTCTGTTTATGCTAATAGTTTAATTAAATTGCATCGTGGATCATCATCAGTTAGATTTATGCTTATTAGTTATCTCCTGTAGATTGTAGGATCACATTCAAAAGACCAATGAGTAAGTTCAAACTTAAGAAAATCGTCCACTAGAAGGATTTCACAGTTTCGTCATGGACAATGTCTGTAATATTTACTCCCCATTATATTTTGTTGGATCTAATGTGCAGACTTTTAAAAAATATATTAGGAGGCTCACCAACCTATTTATGCAATTCGGTACTCTCAAAAACTCAAGAACTGTGTGTAATATTGGCTCCCTATTATATTTTGTTGGATTTAATTTGTAGACTTTTTAAAAATAAAATTGGGAGGAGGAGAAGTAGGTGGTTGTGATGGTGGCAGAGGAGGAGGCGGTAGTTGCAATATTGGGTCGTTATTGTGGTGATGGTGATGATGGTGGAGGAAGAGGGTGGTGGCGCTGGAATAGAAAAAAGGGAGGAGGTAGAAAAAAATGATGGTAATTGTGGTGGAGGAAGAGGGTGGTGGTACTAGAATAGAAAAAGGGAGGAGAATGGGATTTGGAGATGGAAGGTTTGGGTGATGGTTCACGTATGGTGGTGGAATGAATTGTGGAGTTTTATTGGCTATAGATTTCGTAGAAAGTTATTCTGGTGGTGGCGGCTGTCGATTTCGTTGGAAGTTATTGTGGTGGTGGTGTTGTTGGGTGGTGGTGGAGGAGAGTGGTGGTGCTGGAACAAAAAAATATAAGATTAAGACAAAAAATGATTTGAGAAAAATTTTTAAAAAAATTAAATTTATTTTTGACCTTAAAACTTTAATAATTTTGACTATGACCCCAAAACTTTAGTAATTTAAAGATTTAATCCTTTGAATTAAAAAGGTAAGAGGGTAATATTGGAACTTTTAACGGTGCCGTTAGTGCACCTATTTTCCATCCACTTTACAATCGAAACCAAAACACGTGGGGGTTGTTGGTATGTTTTAACAACACATGGGGGTTATACGAAAAATCGGCAAACCACATGGGGGTTATCGGTAATTAACCCTTTTTTTATTAATAAAAGTTCGAAATTTAAATTTGAATTAGTATTTTATTAATTTGTTTTAGTAGAAATTGTGTTAAAAAAATTGTTTATTATCAAAATTTAAAATTTAAATTTAAATTAAATATTTTATTTATTAAAAATATTGTAATAAAAATAATTATTTTAGCATTATTTTTTGTTTTAAAAATTTTGATAAAAAAAATTAAGAGCAAACTGCCCGAATGGTCACTAAACTTTTCGAAAATCCGACTTTTGGTCATAAAAGTTTTAAATTAGCATAAAAGGTCACCAAACTCTTAAAACTGTCGTTTTTAGGTCATTCCGTCCTAGCTCTCAGTTATCTTTCTTTAAATCTGTTAATTTGAAGGATATTTATGTCAATTTTACTCCCATATCTCTGACTCACCATTGTCCTCTTCTCTTTCCTTTTTTGCCAATTCTTTTTTTTTCCAATAAATTTCTTTCCTTTTCATTGCTGTATTTTATGAGTCGAGCATCATCACTCAAATCAAAATAATACAAATCAAAACTTATACAGATTTATCAGGAATTACAAGGAAAAGTCACAATCTTTGAGCTCCTGGTGAAGAACCTCTCCTAACAAAAATTTAGATTCCTCCATCAGCTCAGGACTTAATCTGAACATCAAGACACAAAATTCCATCTGATCCAGAGCTCCATCTCCAACAAAATCTCCTTCTTTTAACATACTCTTAAGATCATCATCACTCAAATCTTGCAATCCCAATAAGTCATAATTTCTTGAGAATTCATATCATATATATCCAACGTGCGCGCTGACTTCTAGCTCAACAATAGAGGATCGTAGTCCAGATTCCTTTTGGGATGATGACGCCAGTCAACGGAGTTGATTTGAAAGAAAGAAGGACGATGATGAGGACAGTATCAGCACTTCTGGCATGCCATCTGTCAGACTTCTAACCCAACACAGTGTTTTAAAACTCGGACCGGACTGCGAACCGGTAGAGCTACTGGGTTAGGGGTTAATTGGTCGGACCGGTCGAACCGGTGTCAAGAACCGGATGACGTCATAAATATATTTAATATAAATATATTAATTAAATATTAACATATCTCACATTTTATATCAAAATAAAATGACCAAATTATAAAAATAATAATATTCAATTGAATTCTTAGTTTTTCGTCCATAAAAAAAAATCATAAATCGTATTGTTTAATAATGCTAATAATTATTTTGTTGATAATTTAATAAAATTTTATTAAAATATGCCAGATATAATAAAGTATTAATTAATTTAATATCAAATCGATCATATTAAAATAAGTTAGAAAATGTAGTTCTCAACACACAATTTATTTATTTCAAAACTTAAACTTGTGAATTAAGAAAAATTAATGACATATCATACTTTGAATTTAATTTTGTGTGTTATAAAATAACAATTAAATAAAAAACAATAAATATTATATGATAAAATTTAAAATTTATATTTATTTAAATTGTATGGATGTGATTTATTGAAAATATTGATGAAAAACATAATTTCCATATTCATTCAAAATTTTGTAATATAGTAAATTGGAAGTACTTATGACAATTAGAATTTATTAAAAATCTTAAAATATGGTAAATTTGAAGCATTTATGATAATTGAAAGATATTAAAAATCTTAAATATGGTAAATTAAAGTATTTAAAATAATGGAATGTATTCAAATTTTAAAATATTAAAATATGGTAAATTGGAATCATTAATGATAATTAAAATCTTGAATATGGTAAATTAAAGTATTTATGATAATTGAATGTATTCAAATTTTAATATATTAAAATATGGTAAATTGAAATCATTAATGACAATTTGGGTGTATTGATGAAAAACCATTAACTACTATGAATTAGGTTTAGTTTTTTTTTTTTAAAGGAAACAATTATGTATATAAATATAAATCAATTACAATGGAATTATGGGGCTTTATATAACCCAAAAAAGAAAATTAAGCATAATCTATGCTATTACAGAAAAACGAATTTGAACCAATAAATTTAAGGTTAATTACCAAGAACCCCCATGTGGTTTGCCGATTTTTTGTATAACCCCCATGTGTTGTTAAAATATACCAACAACCCCTATGTGCTTTGGTTTCAATTGTAAAGTGGACGGAAAAGCTGTCTGTCAACGAAAATTGAATCATACGCGCCCTAATTGCAAGTGTGATTATCACAAACTTATTAAATGGTTGTACATTCCCTAAATTACCCTTATTTGACTTTTTAAAGGCATACTATCCTACTTTGTACTTATCCTTTTTTTCTCTTTCCAATCATTACTCTCTTTCTTTTTTTTTTTCTTTCTTTCACGTTTAGTTTTTATTCTTCATTTTAATTAAATTAAATTCAATAAATCTACACTTTAGTTCTAATATTAAATTAAGCTCAATCTAAATATAGATTATTATTCATAATTATTTAGATTAAAATGAATTTATAGATTAAAACAAACTTTTTTTTAATCGTTGCATTTGATTTTTTTTTTCTCATTCAAGGTCTTCTTTTTAATTTCTTTTTTTGTAAGTGATGATTTTTCTCTTTCTTTTCTTTATTTTTTTTCTCTTTTCCTTTTGTTTTTTTTAACAATAATTAGCTTCTTATATTCAGAAAGTCCACTTGTAATAAGCAAACCTCATTGTCTTTTGTACACAATGTTAACACCAAAATTTTTTCATCATGGTAAACTCTGATGACACTTCAAGCCACCACTGCTTCAGTATTTAAGCACAAAATTAATGTCATCCAAAACTGCTGCATCGATCAATATTAATAATTGCATAAATAAGCGCGCGACTGAAGACCTGCTTATCGAAGAGTCCCCAGTTTCTACTTTTCACCAAAATTTCAAGGAGCTTAAACTGTTTATCGGATTCTTCACCAGAAAAATTTTCACCAGAAATTTTTTCCTCTTTTCTTTTTACTTTCCTCCACTATCGGATTCTTCCATTGTCATCTTCTCCAAAATTAGTTTTCCTGTAAAACTAGTATTTTAACAAAATTAAACTTCACACACAAAACAATTTCAATTCAAATACTAACCATAGATTCAATTCAGAAATAATCCAATTAAAAATACCACAAACCAATTTCAATTCGGATAAGAATTAATAATCAAAACCCAGAAAAAAATCAACCTTAGTTGACTGTATTTTCACAAACCCACATATACCAAGCACCCTCACGATCCTGCAATTCATCGTCACTACTTCGTACAACTGCAAACTCCAACCATCGCCACCACTTTTACCACCATCATCAACTCATTCCTTCTTCGCTCCCTTATACCTGCTCCGCCAACTACAAGACACCTTTCAAATGGCCACAGAGCAGAGATTATACATGGTATGTCAACATTCCCTACAAACATCTCAGCGTTGAGAAAGCAAATCAGAACTGGATCCAATACGAGGTGATAAGAGTGGGCAGGTAGTTGATCGCTATTACCCAACAACTTCCCCTCTCATAATCGAGGTAATACGTTGTTTTTACTAACTTCCTAATCTTCTTTAGTTTTCAGTTCTTGACATAAAACAAAAAGAAAACTCGACATCGGATTTAATGGAGTTAGGGCAACTCAATATGAGAGGAAGGAAAATAGATTGAGGATTGAGAAAAAAGTTTGAAGAAGAGGACGAAGAAGAATAAAAAAAAATAACGAAAATAAAAAATAAGAAGAAGAGAAGTGGGAAAGAGGATTGAGGATTGAGAAATAAGGTTGATTGACGAAGATTTGTTTGCAGTAACAAAGAAATATGAAAAAAAGACAAAATAAATGAGGAGAAGTAATTTAAGGAAAGAAGAAAAGAGAGAAAAAAAATGAAAGACGGATGAAAGAGAAATAAGAAATAAAGAATATTGCTTTAAGTTTATCTTTTTACCTTAAAAGTATAATGTTTTAAACTGTGGCCCCAAAACTTTAATTATTGAAAGGGCTAATACTTGGATTTGAAAATAAAGAAGAGGGTATTTTTGGAAATTTTAACAGTGCCGTTAGTGCATCCGATTTCCGTCCACTTTACAATTGAAACCAAAGCACATAGGGGTTGTTGGTATATTTTAACAACACATGGGGGTTATACAAAAAATCGGCAAACCACATGGGGGTTCTTGGTAATTAACCCATAAATTTAATATAATTGAAACATTAACAACAAAAGCTAGCAAAGGCCAAGGAAGGCAATTGGACGGGCCTGTGGTTTCCAAGAATGTTGCAGGCGGTGGTTTCTTGTGTTTCCAAGAATGTTGCAGGCGCTGGTTTCCAAGAATGTTTTGCTTGAATAGTTCAAAAAAAAAAAACCGGGTTTCAACCGGTTTTCGGTTTTTCCGGTTGAACCCGATTTTTGACCGGGTTTGACCGGTTTTTTGCTAGCCGGTTTTTTCACATAGCTCGGACCGAACCTATTGCCGGTTCCCAGTCCAACCGGTCGAACCGGCCGGTCCGGTCCGGGTTTAATAACACTGACCCAACAGAGTCCAGATCCCTTTTGGGATGATGACGCCAGTCAACGGAGTTAATTTGAAAGAAAGAAGGACGACGATGAGGACAGTATCAGCACTTCTGTTGGGTTTAAGACTTTAAAGAATTATATGAAGAGTTAGAGGGAAAACGCGGCTTCTACTATTGGCTAAGACTAATATGGAAATTTTGTTGGAGTTTGATTTTCTTTTATAAATGGGAGCAAAGTTGTGATTTTTATTGACTGTGAACTAAATACCTTTGGATTTTTATATTCAAGTTAATCTTTTTACGTGTATATTTGGTGACATCTTGCAAGAAATGATATTGTTTTTCCATCGAATTTGAATGAATTGGATTCAGTGTTAACTAAGGATTGCGCCATTTATTGAACTTTTGGAATGTTTAAAACCATTCCAGAAGCTGATGTTTGATCATTGATGGGCATTCTTTTTGATTGCCTACAAGTAATAATACCGAAAATTTTGAAAATAAAACAGACTTCATGGCCTTCTTGCTCAGTACTCGGTAAATTTGGGTAAGAACCTCTGCAAATGCATTATCCACATTGGTAGCATCAAGTGCAAAGGTTTCCATAATGAGAAAAGAAAGAAAGAAGAAGAAGAAAAGAAGAAGAAGAAGAAGAAGACAAAAATGCCCCTCAAAAAGGTGATTTCCGTTTCCACTCACGGATGTATTGGACGGAAGGACCAAAAGTTGCGGGTTTGAATAGTTTTGTAATATTTTAGGCCACTTTAAAAATTTAGTGACTAAAAGTCGGATTTCCGGAAATTTTAGTGACCATTTGGGTAGTTTGCTCAAAAATTAAACAAAACGAACAACTCATTTTGCGTATATGAAATAAATCATAAAAATAGTATCATCCAAACACACCCTAAAAAATCAATTGAAAGATTTGCATGTTCTTTTTGTATTTTGATGTAAACTAATAAAGATTTACTGTGACCTCCTTCAGGCTTACTTCGAATTCAGATAATCCATCCAGTTAGAAAAATTTTGCATTGGAATCCCTTTTAATATTACCTAGTACTATGTTTAGAATGAAATCGTATCTTCTGCCCAAATTATTTCTGTTCTATTCACAACCATTCTTGCTGCCATTTCCCTCCTCCTCTCCCTCTCATTTCCTTCTCCATCTCTCGAATCAATTGAAAGATTTGCAAATTCTTTTTGTATTTTGATGTAAACTAATAAAGATTTACTGTGACCTCCTTCAGGCTTACTACGAATTCAGATAATCCATCCTGTTAGAAAAATTTTGCATTGGAATCCATTTTAATATTACCTAGTACTATGTTTAGAATGAAATCGGATCTTCTGTCCAAATTATTTCTGTTCTATTCACAACCATTCTTGCTGCCATTTCCCCCCTCCTCTTCCTCTCATTTCCTTCTCCATCTCTCGGTGGTGCCGCCAAGTGCAATGCACAGGACAAATCTGCTCTTTTACAGATTAAAACAGCACTAAACAATCACAACTACTTGGCTTCGTGGGATCCAAAAAAGGATTGTTGTTCTTCTTGGCTTGCTATGGGTTGTGACTCCAAAACTGGCCGCGTCGTTTCTCTAGCGATTATCCACTCTAATGTCTCAGGCCAAATTCCGCCCGCTATTGGTGATCTAAAATATCTCCAAGAGATACTCATAGATACCCTCACAAATCTCATAGGAACAATCCCATCTACCTTTACCAAGCTTACTCGTCTCAATTTCCTTAGACTGAGGGGTAACAAGCTCTCAGGTCCAATTCCACCATTTCTTGGCCAGCTCAAGAAACTGACTATCTTGGACTTGTCATTCAATTTCTTCAGTGGCTCAATACCTCCGTCGCTCTCTCAACTTCCTAATCTCCTTGCCCTTCACTTGGAGAATAATCATCTAACCGGAGCCATCCCAGATTTCTACGGAAAGTTAGCTGGAAATGCTCTCTCAACTTCCTAATCTCCTTGCCCTTCACTTGGAGAATAATCATCTAACCGGAGCCATCCCAGATTTCTACGGAAAGTTAGCTGGAAATGCTCCCGATCTTTATCTCTCTCAAACAACTTCCTCAGTGGCTCTATTCCAAAGTCCTTAAGCAACGCGAACTTCTCCGTGAGGATTAACTTATCTTACAATAATCTAGTTGGTGATGCGTCATTCCTGTTTGGGAAAAATAAGACGGTAAAGTTTGTTGAATTGAATTCTAACCCATTTGAGTTCGATCTTTCCAAGGTGGAGTTTCCCGACAGCTTGATAAATTTGGACATAAGCCACAACAAGATCTTTGGAAGTCTTCCACAGGGCTTGACTCGATTGAACTTGGAGTTGTTGAATGTCAGCTACAACAACCTTTGTGGACAGATTCCGAAAGTTGGGCAGCTTCAGAGCTTTGATTCTACTGCTTATGACCATAACAACTGCTTGTGTGGCTCTCCACTTCCTGCCTGCAGCGGATAGTGGCAAATTGGCAATCATATTTTGGCAAAATGTCACAGTTGGATTAGTCTATGTATCTATATTTTCTGGACCCTTTGATAATAAGATGATTTTATATAGATAATTGATATTCTGAATTAGATAAAAATGGTAAATTCTCTAATCTATTCATAAAATAACTATAGCTCTCTTATGAAAACTATTTGATCATAATTAATGCATGCAAATTCTTTATCTTACATATACTTTGGTTGATTTTTTTAACAAATCTTTTTGGAAAATCATCCAGTAATCTTTCAATTTGATTCCTTAACTTAAAGTTTTGTAACATAAATGAATTTCAACTCATTTGCCATAATTCACTAAAACAACGCTATTTTGAGTGTTAACAATATCACCCAACAAAAGTGGTGGGATACAAAATGAATTGAAAATTGATACAATCCCAGTTAATAGACTAAAATGTATATTTTTAAATGAAGAATTAAAACAATACTTGCCTCCAAAGATCATTCATGTCACTTTCCGTTTCTTTTTAACTTCTTGTGGTTTGGTGTTTAAAGCCTTTTATTTTTTTGTTCTTTCATACTGAACACTGAACAGTCGATTAATGTTAAGCAGTAAATAGTATATTAACATTATTATGTGAGCAAAAAGTATTTTTGGTCACTCAACTATTACCAAATTCGCCTTTTGGTCACTCAACTATTAAGTTGGCCAAAAAGATCATCCAACTCTATAAACGTATGACTTTTGGTCATTCCGTCGGTCAACTCTGTTATCTTTATTAAAACCGTTAAATGAATGGGGTTTTATGTATTTTCAAATAAATTAGGGCAAGAAATTCTCTCATCCTTTTATTCTTTCCTCCCTTCTCTCTCTTTTATCTTTCTCTCTCCCCGTCTTAACTCGTCTATATTCTATGTTAGTATTTCCTTGTCTCATCCTCTCTCTTCTCTCTCTCTATCTTTCCTTTTTCCTTTATCTTCTTCCTCTTCCCCACTAAATCATCACCTTCACGATGAATCACAACAATTAAAGAGGCCAAATTCATCAAAATCTTCCAACTTGTTAAAAAATTCAACTCAAATCCACTAATTGTTCTTGTTTTGAGTTGTTGCTATTGCTTACTGTTGGCTGCTGTTGTTTTGATGGTGTTTGCTGTTAACCTCCAAAACTCCCAATAACAAGTTCAAAGGCTTGTAACAAAATGAATCCAGAAGTCAAAGCCTTTTTCTAGATTGGTTTTCTCTGTGTACAAAAACTTCATTTATGTCAGTCATCTATAGAGCTAAACCATAGACAACTTGGGCAGCATCTTCATTAGTAATTCCTTTAAAAGGATAATTACTCACGAATAGGATCTAACACATTCTAATAAACCCCACTTGCAACTGCTATTCCTTTTAATTCCGCTAGCCGTTGTCAGCACACCGTGGTGAAATCCCCCACTGCCTCCATACCGCCACCATTGCAAGTTGTTCATCCTTCGTATTTTGTTTTGAAAAGAGTTGGGTGTGTGCATATCCTAATAATTTTCGGTGGGTTTCAACTATTTATTATCTTCAATCGTTGAAGATGAAAAAAGAGATCTCTAAAGTTATAATCTTCAATTGTAGAGTAATTGATTGATGATGAAAACGATTGCAGTTACAGAGCAACTGGTTTGGAGTGATGAAGAAGATGGAAGATCCCTCAACTGAATCACATGACAAAAAATAAGTTAACATCTGAATCACATGACGAAAATGGAGTGCGGGAAGATTCATTGCCAGCGGTAACTGAGAGAAAACAAGTTACAGAAATTGTGGGTGGCGATAGCAAAATCGATTCTGCAAAGACAACTAAATCTAAAGATAAAGTGAAAGAAGGGAAGTTGAGAATGGTATTCCCTATTGAAGATGGCAAGGAAACTCAAAAAGTGGTAGTCAGTAGTACAGATGTTGCTTAAATTTTGCTGGACCATAATTAAACTGAATCCAAAGAAAAGAAGAAGAAGAAAAAGGTTTCAGATTCTGAAAAATTATCTGATATTGGTGTGGAAGTGTTTGACAAAGAAAGAGATATCACAGGAGACAAGCAGAATTGAGCTGACAAGAAGTCAAAGAAGAGATTATGTTGTGAGTACTATTTTACCCCTGAAAATAGTGATTTCTGTCTGCACAAACGGACTCAATGGACGGAATGACCAAAAGTAATACGTTTAAAGAGTTTGGTGAACTTTTTGGCCAACTTAATAGTTGATTGACCAAAAGTCGGATTTGGTAATAATTGAGTGACCAAAAATGACTTTTGCTCTTATTATGTTTATCCGTATTGAAATCAAGAATTCACTTTCAAAGTCAACAAGAAATTGAAAGAACATCAGTGCTATCATCATCATCATCTCGCATTGTGTCAGGAAAGTCGCATTGTCAGACTGGGTCGGGAGGTCCCTGGGGAAAGCATTACGTGGTGAAGGTAGAAGACAGCAAAATCTTTGAATAATACTAGCAGTAGTCCAGACTCCAGCACAGCAGTACTACAATAAGATAAGAAAAACAAACCCAAAAATACAAATCTAATATCGGCCAGTCAATTCAATGGATATATCGGTGATCAGTCATAGACGCGTTGCGACTTCCCAGCTTGATTTCATGGATATCATTTTCAATGGATATCGCCTAATACTTCTAATATTCAAAGAAGAAAGAGTACTGTTTTGAGTTCTTTCTCCTATTATGTGAAAAAAATGTTAATCAGAATGTCCACTGGTAAACAAAGTTACAGAGTAATGATTGGCAAGCAAATAATGAACTTTTGTTTCAAAATCTGTGGCCCAAAGAGAACCAAAAAATGAATACTAAACAAAAGAAATTTTAGTGAAAGAATTTCACAGAAGATGCTTAATCTGTCAAAGTTCAAAAGTCGTCAAAACAAAAGGGTTAAACTAATTATTTATTAGTCAAACAAAGAATTTATCTACATGTTCTGGATTCTGTAGAAGTAAATAAATAAGACTAGTAACCTTATCTGTGTTGAGTGTCCAATTCAACTTTCATCGTCTACGCCTCTAGTTTAGTGACAGAAAACTATTGCGTGAAATCACACGAAAGCGGTTTCCCACCTATATAGGAGTAGGAGCATTGCATATATATATATTGAGACAGACAGTACATCTTAAACTATCCATTAATTAAGTTGCTGCTTCTTGTTCGTATTGTTTTGCAATTAGTATTTGCTAAATATCAGAGATGATAATGAAGACATCAGCTACGTTCATTGTCTCCATTTCCATCATCCTGTTTCTGTCTCTACCATCTCCATCTCTATGTGCCCATCCCAAATGCAATTCCCATGACAAGAAAGTGCTACTTCAAATCAAAGCAGCGCTCAACAATCCCTACCACTTGGCCTCTTGGAATCCAGATGTGGACTGTTGTACATGGTATGCTTTGGATTGTGACCTCAACACTGGCCGTGTCAATGCTCTCACAATTTTCTCCGGAAACATCTCCGGCCAAATCCCACCTGCTGTCGGTGATCTCCCGTATCTGGAAACTTTGGAATTCAGAAAACTCACGAATCTCACCGGCCAAATCCCATCTGCCATTACCAAACTAGTTCATCTCAAATTTCTTAGACTTAGCTGGACTAATCTCTCGGGTCCTGTTCCTTCATTCCTTAGCCAGCTCAAGAATTTATATTTCTTGGACTTATCATTCAATGATCTCACTGGTTCAATCCCTCCTTCCCTTTCTCAACTTCCTAACCTCCTTGCCCTTCATTTGGACCGCAACAAACTCACTGGGAACATCCCTGATTCCTTTGGAAACTGGGCTGGAAAGACCCCCGATCTTTTTCTCTCTCACAACAATCTCAGCGGCCCGGTTCCCAAGTCCCTAGGGAATTTGAACTTCTCAATTCAGATTGACTTATCAAGAAACAAGCTCGAAGGTGATGCATCATTCTTGTTTGGCAAGAATAAGACCGTACTATTTGTAGATTTGTCGAGAAACTTGTTCGAATTTGATCTTTCTAAGGTGGAGTTCCCGGACAGCTTGACAAATTTGGACTTGAACCACAATAAGATCTTTGGAAGTATTCCACAGGGGTTGACTCAATTGAGCTTGCAGTTCTTTAATGTGAGTTATAATCGTCTCTGTGGTGAGATTCCGCAAGGTGGGAAGCTGCAGAGCTTCGATTTGTATTCTTATTTCCACAATAGATGTTTGTGTGGTGCGCCTCTTCCTGCATGCAAGTGATTTTGATCGACAAAGACGGGAATGCACGCACATCCGGATGATCAAATTAAGCAGGCTTGTATTGGTTTATTTGTTTTCATTTGGATTGAAAAGAATAAAGGATGTTTAAGGATCTTGTAGTAATATTAAGACTTTGAAAGTTAAAAAATCAATTGAAAGATTTGCCTGTTCCTTTTGTATTTTGTTGTAAAATAATAAAGATTTACAGTGACCTCCTTCAGACTTGTTTGAGATTAATTATGTTGTTTTAATCTATTTTAGATTAAAATTATGTAGTAGATTCACCCATTTCTTTATTAAAATGAATTAATTGTAGATTAATTTTATTAATATTTATGCATGTAGTATATATTTTTAATAAAACTATTTGGTTTTAAACATCATAATATATCAGACATGATAAATATTAGCTAGATGCTCTTTTGGCTGTTCTTTTTGTATTTTGTTGTAAAATAATAAAGATTTTCATTGACCTCCTTCAGGCTTACTTCGTATGCAGATAATCCCTCCAGTTGGAAAAATTTTGCATTGGAATCCCTTTTAATATTTACCTAGTACTATGTTTAGAGTGCAACTCCAATTCTTATTTAATTTCAATTCCCATGAGGAACCAAATAGCTTTCGATGAATGTAAAATTGTAAATTAGACCAAAATAACTTTTCTTGTTTTTGTAACTTCTGTCCCGATTCTATGCAGCATGACTTGAAAATGACCTTTGGATTTTGAAGGATCGGTCTAGAAAAGAAATAAAAAATTCGCATAATTAAATTTCAATCGAGCATAACTTTTTATTTGGACTTGGATTTGCTATACATATTGTTTCTAATTTTAAATTATATAAAAATTCTGACAATTCAATTGCTCAAATAGAATATACTAGTGTTATTGGAAATTTGATATGTGGAATGATTTGCACAATGCCATATATTTCATTTTCGATTTGTATATTAATTAAATACACTAAAAATCGATATTGGATCATCTGTATAAAATTATCCTATATTAAATTAAAATTACGTCGCAAATCACTCATTTCTTAGTTAACGTCTATTAATTTTAGTAATATTTGTACTTTTAGCCTCTAGTTTTAGTGAAATTACGTTATTTTAAACATTAGATATAATAGAATAAGATAATATTGGACAAAGGATCAGTTCTTCTATAGATCGTAGTAGAGATAATTGGAAAGTTAATAAGAGTTTTTGGAGATGAGATCTTTTGTTTAAAATTATCCTCTCTTATCATGTTCAAAATTAAAACTGGACAGTATAATAATTGTAAAGTGATTTTAGTGATTTTTATGCTTTTAATATATAGTTTTAGTAAAATTACGTCGTTTTGAACATTTTAATTAATAAGACATAATAATTTTAGATAGAGAATCATATGTATGAGTTTTTGGATATATAAGGAAAAATATGATTTTAGAACTTTTTTATAATATTTTTTAATTTTTTTTAAAGGATTTTCATCTTATAGCATTGTATCCTACAAGTAAATTGCTAGTGTGCTATTAACATTTTAATGATAGTGCTGTAAATAAACTTGGATTCTATCATTGTGCAATTTTCTTACAATTCCTCCCTTCTTTACACTTATGTGTGGTATCCTATTCATCACAAGTTTTGATGCATATTCTTCAACATTATCCTCATTGCAGCATACCATTATACTATGGGATCCACATCAGTCGAATTCGGTGAACTTTCAAATAAGTTGAAGCCAAATTTTTAGCAAGCAATATTCCCAAAAATCCCGTGTGTTTACACTATACACACATTTTATAGACCAAATTGTAAGACTCCATCTGCAATAACAAGTTGCTCCCATCCAATTCAGTCATCACTGCTACAAGCCATAGTTGGCAGATCAGAGATGAGACACATTCTCTCCCTCTTTTTCCTCCTCATTCTCTCATTATCATTTTCCACACTCTATGCCCAGCCCAAGTGCAATGCACAGGACAAAAAGGTCCTGCTACAAATCAAAGCAGACCTGAATAATACCTACCATTTGTCCTCATGGATTCCAGAAAGAGACTGTTGTACATGGTATGCTGTGGATTGTGACCTCAATTCCGGCCGTGTCATTGCTCTCACAATTGCCTCCCGAAACCTCTCCGGCCAAATCCCACCTGCTGTCGGTGATCTCCCGTATCTGGAAGATTTGACATTAAGAAAACTCTCAAATCTCACCGGCCAAATCCCATCTACCATTGCCAAACTAGCTCATCTCAAAACGCTTAGACTTAGCTGGACTAATCTGTCGGGTCCTGTTCCTTCACTTCTTAGCCAGCTCAAGAGTTTAAATATCTTGGACTTATCATTCAATAATCTCACTGGTTCAATCCCTCCTTCCCTTTCTCAACTTCCTAACCTCTTTGCCATTCATTTGGAACGCAACAGACTCACTGGGAACATCCCTGATTCCTTTGGAAACTGGGCTGGAACCACTCCCAATCTTTTTCTCTCCCACAACAATCTCAGCGGCCCGGTTCCCAAGTCCCTGGGGAATTTGAACTTCTCAATTCAGATTGACTTATCAAGAAACAAGCTTGAAGGTGATGCATCATTCTTGTTTGGCAAGAATAAGACCGTACTATTTGTAGATTTGTCGAGGAACTTGTTCCAATTTGATCTTTCTAAGGTGGAGTTCCCGGACAGCTTGACAAATTTGGACTTGAACCACAATAAGATCTTTGGAAGTCTTCCACAGAGGTTGACTCAATTGAGCTTGCAGCTCTTTAATGTTAGTTATAATCGTCTCTGTGGTGAGATTCCACAAGGTGGGAAGCTTCAAAGCTTCGATTTGTTTTCTTATTTCCACAATAGATGTTTGTGTGGTGCTCCTCTTCCTGCATGCAAGTGATTTTGATCGACAAAGACGGGAATGCAAATCCGGATGATCAAAGCAGCTTGTATTGGTTTTATTTGTTTCCCATTTGGATTGAAAAGAATAAAGATATTTAAGGATCTTGTACTATTAGTGTAGGACTTGAAAGTTTAAAAAATCAATTGAAAGATTTGCATTTTGTTCTTCCTCTTCTTTTTGTCAAATGTCCTACAGTAATATAGATTTACAATGACTTCCTTAAGGCTTACTTTAAATACAGATAATTCCGATAAGCTGTGCATCTGTCCAAGGAGTAGATTCTACATAAATTCACTATAGCAGGCTGGGACAGTTTTTGACACACCGCATTGGTTGCCCGTAACCTTCTATACAATCAAACATGCCAAAATCTTGTCCATATTTTCAAAATAAGAACTATTGATGGCCTTTTTTCGATTGTGACCTCAATTCTGGCCGTGTCATTGCTCTCACCATCTTCTCTGGCAACATCTCAGGCCAAATCTTCTCTGCAGTGGGTGACCTCCCATACCTCCAAATGTTGGAGTTCAGAAAACTCACGAATCTTACTGGCCAAATCCCATCATCCATTAAAAAGCTCATTCATCTCAATTTCCTTAGACTCAGCTGGACTAATCTCTCAGGCCCTGTTCCATCCTTCCTTAGCCAGCTCAATAACCTCACTTTCTTGGACTTATCATTCAATAACCTCACAGGTTCAATCCCGCCTTCCCTTTCTGAGCTTCCTAACCTCGGAGCCCTTCATTTGGACCGCAACAAATGAACAGGAAACATCCCCGAATCATTTGCAAAGTGGGCTGCTGGAAACACCGCCCCTGATCTTTATCTTTCTCAGAACATTCTCACTGACCCTCTACCAAAGTCTTTAGGCAACTTGAACTTCTCATTTGTCTCGCAACTGGCTTGAAGGTGATGTATCATTTTTGTTTGGCAAGAACAAGACAGTACAATCAATAAACTTGTCAAGGAACTTGTTTGAGTTTGATCTTTCCAATGTGGAGTTTTCAGAGAGCTTGACTGAATTGGATTTGGGATTTTTGGGTGGGAGTTATAATAGGCTCTGTGGCCAGATTCCGAATGGTGGGAAGCTGCAAAGCTTCGATTTTTAATTAATATTTCCACAATAGATGTTTGTGTGGTAATCCTTTGCCTGCTTGCAATTAATTAATGTTCTTGATATATGAGTTATAATGTACAAGAATTTTAGGCATTTAATGGTTTGTACTTTGCTATTGCAAATATATAGTAAGTTGAGATTAGAATGACAGAAAAATAATTGATTTGAGATTGCACTTCAATTTACAAAATGGGGAAATCAACCCAACAAACAATTATAGATTAACAAAAGGAAACAACTAGACAAACAGAAAGAACCTAATACAAGGATTGAACCGGAGATTGGACAAATGGAAACAAAATTGTGCTAAACAAATTCTACAGAGTTTCAAAATTGGTTTCTACTTCACTACTACGTTCTCAGCTTGGGTCTTCACCCTGTTTACAAGTTTTGGGTGGCACGGTTCAAGGAGTTGAACAAGTCTCTCATACATTAGTCCATCATTTTCCCATGTAACCTTCAAAGCTGTCTGAATCACATAGTTTCCAAATTGATCTCTAGCAAGCAAGAAAAGTGCTTTGTCACTGTTAAGAATTTCAGATATCACAAGAGAGCGCCCAAAGTCCGATTGCAGGCATTTTTCCACCACATGGCTTCCACCTTTCTTCTGAGATAGCTGCACATATTGGCCTTTAAGGGAAAGACATATTCTCTCTGTTATTAACTCATTCTGAAGTCCAATGACATGCTGCACAGTAAAGTTCCCTGAAGGATCATAAGCCAGGTGACATGCATACTTTGCAACAAGATCGAGAAGTTGTGCTCTTCGCCAACCGGTAATGCTATCGATGCAACTATTAATCGTAATGCACCCTGTTGGGTCAGTGGCTAATGGGAGAAAATAGGCAAATATGTAGTCATACAGTACTCTATTTGGTCTATCTCCCAAAACAAGAAAGCACTGCCGGATGATATGTGCGGCTATCCTGTGAGTCATTAGTTCGCAGGCAAATTGGGACAGTATTAATGTAATACAAGACTCCATTCCTGTGTTCTTGAGCCTCTTGATGAATCTTTGAATTGACCTCGAACCAGTTTCACACAGTGCTGCACCTAGGAAACACCCACTTTCGGAACTCACCTTCTTCACAATTTCAAAAAGGTCACAATTTTCGCACCTGTCAATGAGCATCTCAAAGATATGGTGTCCGTTACTGTCAGTCATGAGCTGAATAATTGATGGTAAAACACCTCTGATTGTTTCTTTTATGTGCATCCCTTTTTCAAGAACCCTTCTCAACTGCTCAGAACTTCCCGGATTAGTGGCCATCTCAAAATAATTGAACCCCGGTAGAAAACTTCTAATTTCTTGGCTACTGCCATGGGGAAACGCCAATGCCAAATTCATGGAATTTTTATATATATTAGTTTTATTATTCCATGATTTTTTATTATACGCAAAACGGTTGTCCAACAATACAGGGCTTAAGTAACCAGTTCCATGGAAGGAATTATTAGTTTCTAAATTGTACACCACAGGTGGATGGTAGAGGCCTGAATTTCCATAAATTGATGAACTGGGATTGAAAGAATTGACGCTAAGTTGCCTTCCATAACTATTATCTGCAGGTACATAATTCATGGTAGAAAAATTCTGATCCTGATTCATGGTAGAAAAATTCTGATCCTGTGTAGCGTTTCCTTCATTGTAGAAGTTTGGACAAGCCCAGATATTTTGTCGAGGATTTATACTTACAGATGGCCATTCTATAACATCATCGAGAACTTCTTGAGGAGGCAGATTATGAAACCACGTTGAGGATGAGGATGAGGATGACCCTTTTGTTTCTTGTAATTGTTCGGAGCTTTTTCTTGATTCAACAACAATATCTTCTTGAACAGTAGAAACAGAGCCACTAGGACTAGGACAAAGACCAAGGAAATCAGACGCAGTTTCCATCTTGTTGAAGCATAAACTTCCGAAAGTAATCGTATCAGGTAAGTCATTAACATCGCCTTCTTTGGGCACTGAAGAAGTTGAAGAATTCTCCATGATGACGGGATTTTGCAACAGATTATGAGACAGAGAAAACGGGAACAAGATTTGATTAGGAAAGAAGAATTTGATAAGAAAGTCGGTGAATTTATCGGAAAGCAGCCTAGAGTATTTATAGAAGCTATTACCCTAAAGTTTTGTTGTTTTACGTTATAATTAGGGTATACTATAAGCTAGCCCTTAAACTTTTAATTTCAACAATTTATCTTACTAAATCCTCAATTTTTTTTTTCAAATTACCTTAGTTAATAGTTGCTAGTGAAAAATCAAGATCGAGAAAGGTATAAATAACTGTTTTTTATTGTAAATTGATCAAATGACTCTTTTGTTTTTAATATTTTGGTTGATTTAAGGTTAAAGTAATAATATAGTATAAGAAAGAAATAAGAAATTTTGTTAAAATAACTAGTCAAGATTTAGGCTTCATTCCTTATAAGGTATTTCAATATATACAAAATATGTAATAAAAGTAGATTAGTCTAAAAAATTTATTTTTCCTTGACCCTAAAGAAATTATTGTATGTTTGTTATAATTCAACCATAATTTAAGGTGGTTTTTTGCAATTTATCCTAATTACTATCGAATCAATGCATGAATAGGAAACCAATATTCTAAAGAATTAGACAAGATAGGAAACTCTTGACCCAGTAGGATTGAACTACCTTATCGGCTTAACGTTAAAGATTTCATGCATGCACGCATGATTTGGAATTTGGAAATCCTTGTCCGAATATGATTTGGAATAAATTGGATTCTTCTTCTACCCAATTATTTTTTCTATGAGTAAATTATGCACAAAAAGGGCAGAAAAAAAATTAAACTATATTCAGTGTTGAATTTGAATCCCACAAATAATGAATTAAGTCAGCGAAAATAAATATAAGATGATTCTTTATAATTTCTCTCCATTTTAATTTATTAATCCTAAGTTTTACAGTGTGTTGTTTATAGTTGATGTTTCATATATATATATATATATATATATATAATGACAATTTTTTGTGGGTTACAGCACACGTTTTTTTGTCCAAAATGACAAATTTTAAAAACTTGTCGTCGGTGACAGTTTTCGTGCCGTTTTTCGCACTCGTGTTAAATTACGATGTAATATCTAATGAATAGTGTAAAAAAATATAAATTTAGAATTTTTTAAAAATGATTATTTTATGGGTTATAGCACATGTATTTTTGGGTAAAGTGGCAAAATTTCAAAAAGTTGCCGTTGGTAGATATTTTCGTGCCTTTTTTGCACTCATACAAAATGACGATGTACTATCTAATGAGTGATGTAAAAAAATAAAAAATTAGAAATTATTAAAAATGACCATTTTTGTGGGTTATAACACACTCTTTTTGCCCAAAATGGCAAATTTCAAAATTGTGCCGTCAAAGGCCGTTTTTGTGCTGTTTTTATATCAAATTGCAATGTGCTATCTAATGAATGGTATAAAAAAAAGTGAACATTAGAAATTTTAAAAAATGACAAATTTTTGTGGGTTAAATCACATTTTCTTGCCCAAAATAGCAAATTTCAAAAACTTGTCATTGTTGGCCGTTTTCGTACCCTTTTTTGCACTCCTATCAAATGACGATATACTATCTAATCAATGGTGTAAAAAAAAGAGAAATCTTTAAAATTTTAAAAACGATCATTTTTATACGTTATATCAAACGTATTTTTTATTAAAACGGTAAAATTTCAAAAAGTTGCCATTGGTAGCCGTTTTCATGCTGTTTTCTGCACTTATGTTAAATGGTGATATGCTATCTAATGAATGGTGTAAAGAAAATGTAAAGTTGGAAATTTTTGAAAATGACCACTCTTTTGAGTTATAGCGCACGTTTTTTTGCCCAAAACGACAAATATTAAAATCGTGCCGTCAAAGGTCGTTTTCGTGCCTTTTTTTTTACACTCATATCAAATTGCAATTTGCTATCTAATGAATGGTATAAAAAGGGGAAAATTATAAATTTTTAAAAATGACAATTTTGTGGGTTACACGTTTTTTTGCCCAAAACGATAAATTTCAAAAACTTGTCGCCGCTTGCCATTTTTGTGCCCTTTTTTGCAATTGAATTAAATGACAATGTACTATCTAATGAACAGTGTAAAAAATATAAATTAAGAAATTTTTTTAAATGGTCATTTTTTTGGGTTATAGCACACGTATTGTGTGTTAAAGCGGCAAAAAAGTGAGTTGGTTGTCGTTTTCATGTCGTTTTTTGTACTCATATCAATTGATGATGTGCTATCTAATCAATGATGTATAAAAAATGAAAAGTTAGAAATTCTTAAAAATGACCATTTTTTGTGGGTTATAGCACACTTTTTTTTGCCCAAAACGGTAAATTTGAAAATTGTGCCGTCGTAGGCCTTTTTTTTTGCACTCATATCAAATGGCAATGTGCTGTCTAATAAATGATATAAAAAAAAGTAAACGTTAGAAATTTTTAAAAATGATAATTTTTTGTGGGTTATAAATCACGTTTTCTTGCCCAAAACGACAAATTTTAAAAACTTGTCGTCGATGACCGTTTTTGTGTTGTTTTTGCACTCCTATCAAATAGCGATGTACTATCTAATGAATGATATAAAAAAGATAAATTTATAAATTTTTCACTTATAAGTTGTTTGTGAAATTTATAAGTTGTTTCGTGAGAATTTTTATTTTCAGTCAAAAGTTATAGTCTTTCTAAATTTGAGAATTTTCTTTTTTCTGATTTTCCTAATTTTCATCAAACAAATTTTTTTAGTTGTTTATTTCCACTCATAAACTCAAAACTCTAATGATAGTGTTTAATTATTTTTTCCCCGTCTTCTTGAAGTTGTTTGTGTTTCTTAACTCATAGGAACTACATACCCTTCCTTAACTCATAGGAACTACGACGGTAAAATTTCAAAAAGTTGCCGTCGGTAGCCGTTTTCATGCTGTTTTCTGCACTTATGTTAAATGGTGATATGCTATCTAATGAATGGTGTAAAGAAAATGTAAAGTTGAAAATTTTTAAAAATGACCACTTTTTTGAGTTATAGAGCACTTTTTTTTGCCCAAAACGACAAATTTTAAAATCGTGCCGTCGAAGGTCGTTTTCGTGCCTTTTTTTTACACTCATATCAAATTGCAATGTGCTATCTAATGAATGGTATAAAAAAGGGGAACATTATAAATTTTTAAAAATGACAATTTTGTGGGTTACACGTTTTTTTGCCCAAAACGATAAATTTCAAAAACTTGTCGCCGCTTGCCATTTTCGTGCCTTTTTTGCACTTGAATTAAATGACAATGTACTATCTAATGAACAGTGTAAAAAAATATAAATTAAGAAAATTTTAAAATTGTCATTTTTTTGGGTTATAGCACACGTACTGCGTGTTAAAGCGGCAAAAAAGTGAGTTGGTTGTCGTTTTCATGTCGTTTTTTGAACTCATATCAAATGACGATGTGCTATCTAATGAATGGTGTATAAAAAATGAAAAGTTAGAAATTCTTAAAAATGACCATTTTTTGTGGGTTATAGCACACCATTTTTTGCCCAAAACGGTAAATTTGAAAATTGTGCCGTCGTAGGCCCTTTTTCTGTACTCATATCAAATAGCAATGTACTATCTAATGAATGATATAAAAAAAAGTGAACGTTAGAAATTTTTAAAAATTATAATTTTTTGTGGGTTATAAATCACGTTTTCTTGCCCAAAACGACAAATTTTAAAAACTTGTCGTCGATGTCCGTTTTTGTGTTGTTTTTGCAATCCTATCAAATAGTGATGTACTATCTAATGAATGATATAAAAAAGAGAAATTTATAAAATTTTCACTTATAAGTTGTTTCATGAGAATTTTTATTTTCAGTCAAAAGTTATAGTCTTTCTAAATTTGAGAATTTTTTTTTCTGATTTTCCTAATTTTCATCAAACAAATTTTAAACAACAAAAACAAATTTTTTTAGTTGTTTATTTCCACTCATAAACTCAAAACTCTAATGATAGTGTTTAATTATTTTTTTTCCCGGTCTTCTTGAAGTTGTTTGTGTTTCTTAACTCATATGAACTACATACCCTTAGCCCTTAACTCATAGGAACTACGACGGTAAAATTTCAAAAAGTTGTCGTTGGTAGCCATTTTCATGCTGTTTTCTGCACTTATGTTAAATGGTGATGTGCTATCTAATCAATGGTGTAAAGAAAATGTAAAGTTGGAAATTTTTTGAGTTATAAAGCACGTTTTTTTTCCCAAAACGAAAAATTTTAAAATCGTGCCGTCGAAAGTCGTATTCGTGCCTTTTTTTTTACACTCATATCAAATTGCAATGTGCTATCTAATGAATAGTATAAAAAAGGGGAACATTATAAATTTTTAAAAATGACAATTTTGTGGGTTACACGTTTTTTGCTCAAAACGATAAATTTCAAAAACTTGTCGCCGCTTGCCATTTTCGTGCCGTTTTTTGCACTTGAATTAAATGAAAATGTACTATCTAATGAACAGTGTAAAAAAATATAAATTAAGAAATTTTTTAAAATGGTCATTTTTTTGGGTTATAGCACACGTATTGCGTGTTAAAGTGGCAAAAAAGTGAGTTGGTTGTCGTTTTCATGTCATTTTTTGCACTCATATCAAATGACGATGTGCTATCTAATTAATGATGTATAAAAAATGAAAAGTTAGAAATTCTTAAAAATGACCATTTTTTGTGGGTTATAACACACGTTTTTTTGCCCAAAACGGTAAATTTGAAAATTGTGCCGTCGTAGGCCCTTTTTCTGCACTCATATCAAATAGTAATGTGTTATCTAATGAATGATATAAAAAAAAGTGAATGTTAGAAATTTTTAAAAATGATAATTTTTTGTAGGTTATAAATCACGTTTTCTTGCCCAAAACAACAAATTTTAAAAACTTGTCGTCGATGGCCGTTTATGTGTTGTTTTTGCACTCCTATCAAATAGCGATGTACTATCTAATGAATGATATAAAAAAGAGAAATTTATAAATTTTTCACTTATAAGTTGTTTCGTGAGATTTTTTATTTTCAGTCAAAAGTCTTTCTAAATTTGAGAATTTTTTTTTTCTGATTTTCCTAATTTTCATCAAACAAATTTTAAACAACAAAAACAAATTTTTTTAGTTGTTTATTTCCACTCATAAACTCAAAACTCTAAAGATAGTGTTTAATTATTTTTTTTCCCGGTCTTCTTGAAGTTTGTGTTTCTTAACTCATAGGAACTACATATCCTCCCTTAACTCATAGGAACTACAACGGTAAAATTTCAAAAAGTTGTCGTTGGTAGCCGTTTTCATGTTGTTTTCTGCACTTATGTTAAATGGTGATGTGCTATCTAATCAATGGTGTAAAGAAAATGTAAAGTTGGAAATTTTAAAAATGACCAATTTTTGGAGTTATAACGCACGTTTTTTTGCCCAAAACGACAAATTTTAAAATCGTGCCGTCGAAGGTCGTTTTCGTGCCTTTTTTTTTACACTCATATCAAATTGCAATGTGCTATCTAATGAATGGTATAAAAAAGGGGAACATTATAAATTTTTAAAAATGACAATTTTGTGAGTTACACGTTTTTTTGCCCAAAACGATAAATTTCAAACACTTGTCGCCACTTGCCATTTTCTTGCCTTTTTTGCACTTGAATTAAATGACCATGTACTATCTAATGAACAGTGTAAAAAAATATAAATTAAGAAATTTTTTAAAATGGTCATTTTTTTGGGTTATAGCACACGTATTGCAAGTTAAAGCGGAAGAAAAGTGAGTTGGTTGTCGTTTTCATGTCGTTTTTTGCACTCATATCAAATGACGATGTGCTATCTAATAAATGATGTATAAAAAATAAAAAGTTAGAAATTCTTAAAAATGACCATTTTTTGTGGGTTATAGCACATGTTTTTTGCCCAAAACGATAAATTTGAAAATTGTGCCGTCGTAGGCCCTTTTTCTGCACTCATATCAAATAGCAATGTGCTATCTAATGAATGATATAAAAAAAAAGTGAACGTTAGAAATTTTTAAAAATGATAATTTTTTGTGGGTTATAAATCACGTTTTCTTGCTCAAAACGACAAATTTTAAAAACTTGTCGTCAATGGCCGTTTTTGTGTTATTTTTGCACTCCTATCAAATAGCGATGTACTATCTAATGAAAGATATAAAAAAGAGAAATTTATAAATTTTTACTTATAAGTTGTTTCGTGAAATTTATAAGTTGTTTCGTGAGAATTTTTATTTTCAGTCAAAAGTTATAGTCTTTCTAAATTTGATAATTTTCTTTTTTCTGATTTTCCTAATTTTCATCAAACAAATTTTTTTAGTTGTTTATTTCCACTCATAAACTCAAAACTCTAATGATAGTGTTTAATTATTTTTTTCCCGGTCTTCTTGAAGTTGTTTGTGTTTCTTAACTCATAGGAACTACATACCCTCCCTTAACTCATAGGAATTATAACGGTAAAATTTCAAAAAGTTTCTATTGGTAGCCGTTTTCATGCTGTTTTCTGCACTTATGTTAAATAGTGATGTGCTATCTAATGAATGGTGTAAAGAAAATGTAAAGTTGGAAATTTTTTAAAATGACCAATTTTTTGAGTTATAGCGGCACATTTTTTTGCCCAAAATGACAAATTTTAAAATCGTGCCGTCGAAGGTCGTTTTCGTGCCTTTTTTTTACACTCATGTCAAATTGCAATTTGCTATCTAATGAATGGTATAAAAAAAGGGGAACATTATAAATTTTTAAAAATGACAATTTTGTGGGTTACACGTTTTTTTGCCCAAAACGATAAATTTCAAAAACTTGTCGCCACTAGCCATTTCGTGCCCTTTTTTGCACTTGAATTAAATGACAATGTACTATCTAATGAACAGTGTAAAAAAATATAAATTAAGAAATTTTTTAAAATGGTCATTTTTTTGAGTTATAGCACACGTATTGTGTGTTAAAGCCGCAAAAAAGTGAGTTGGTTGTCGTTTTCATGTCGTTTTTTGCACTCATATCAAATGACTATGTGCTATCTAATGAATGATGTATAAAAAATGAAAAGTTAGAAATTCTTAAAAATAAACATTTTTTGTGCGTAGAACACGTTTTTTTACCCAAAATGGTAAATTTGAAAATTGTGCCGTCGTAGGCCCTTTTTCTGCACTCATATCAAATAGCAATGTGCTATCTAATGAATGATATAAAAAAAAGTGAACGTTAGAAATTTTTAAAAATAATAATTTTTTGTGGGTTATAAATCACGTTTTCTTGCCCAAAACGACAAATTTTAAAAACTTGTCGTCGATGGCCGTTTTTGTGTTGTTTTTACACTCATATCAAATAGCGATGTACTATCTAATGAATGATATAAAAAAGAGAAATTTATAAATTTTTCACTTATAAGTTGTTTCGTGAAATTTATAAGTTGTTTCGTGAGAATTTTTATTTTCAGTCAAAAGTTATAGTCTTTCTAAATTTGAGAATTTTTTTTTTCTGATTTTCCTAATTTTCATCAAACAAATTTTAAACAACAAACAAATTTTTTTAGTTATTTCCACTCATAAACTCAAAACTCTAATGATAGTGTTTAATTATTTTTTTTCGGTCTTCTTGAACTACATACATCACACTTCCCCTTTACTATCCAAAATTCTCAACACACATACGCCACTCTATAGCCCAATACCCCAACTCCACCGAATAGTTACCAAGCTTTGGGACTTCGGCAGCTACTTGGCATTGTTAAAATTGTCGAATTAGCTCAAATAATGGCCTAGCTTGAGAATTGAGACACAAAATGTGTGGAGTATAGATAGAAATTTCCGTGCCAGTGCAAAAAGAAGCTGATTTAATAGATGACAGTCATTTTATCTTTTCTCTTTTGCTTTTCTTCACTTGAACTTTTGGAATCTAAACAATAAATTATCGTAACATGTCATGCCTCGTATTCATCATAGCAATGGCCCCAAATGGGAGAAAAAAAAAGTGATTTCTTTGCATTTAAGTATGTCAATTGTTTCAAAGACCAAAGGAATATTTATCAACAGTATTATCCTGGTTGTTCCCCATGATGTCTTAATTGATTGCAACTCTTTGGGAAAATCCATAATATATTCTTAACTTGATGAATTACAATCTGAATTTTGATCCCTTTTACTAATAGTTACAAAGAAAGACATTGCTCACAGGAAGAAGGTGTACTTGTTGTAGTGGTGTGGATTATGGAACTTAATCATTTTAGCCATGAACATCCTTTAATCCTCAGTGAGGAAGAAGAGGAGAGTAAGAAAGACATCTGTTTTGGATGCAGGAAAGCAATCTCTAGTCTCCCTAGCTACAATTGCAAGGCTTGTGATTTCTTTTTACACAAAACTTGTGCTGAAGTGCCAAAAGAGATCAAACATCCTGTTGATCCTCAACACATTCTGACACTCCACGCAGTGCCTCCTTACAAGCCCTGTTCTTGTAACATATGTAGGAAAGAATGGGAATCTTTCACATACCACTGTGCTCAATGCAACATTGACGTCTGCATAGGCTGTGTATTGGAGGAACGAACGATTGATCACGACAGTCATGAGCAACCGTTGTCACTCCTCCGCAGGCCAGCAGATTTCTTTTGCAATGCTTGTGGGACTGAGGCAAAGGACTCATCCTATGTTTGTGCCAATTGTGAATTTTGGATACACAAGAGCTGTGCATCCTTGCCAGGCACCACAACACATACTAGTCATGATCATCCTCTCGCTCTCCGTTATTCTCTCCCAATTTCATATCGGAATTTTGTCCATATTTGTCAAATTTGTGATAAAAGAATACATCCCCCTTACTGGATTTATCACTGCTCTGATTGCAGATATGTGACACATGTTAAATGCGCAACCTCAACAGCTAAGATTTCATTGAGGTTGACCCTTTAGTTCTATAATTATCAGCCATGTTTTTCCATGTCATTTGTCAATCAACTGATGATTTGCTCACATTTCTTGTTTCTTGTTCCAGATCTGATGAATTTGAAGACCCAACTCTAATCTTCTTACCAGTCAGCGATGTATCCATTGATCTAATACGAATATTCGTCTCGGAATCCTGCTCCGCAAACGTTCAAAATGCAACAGAGATCAACCATCCAAGTCATGATGAGCATGCATTATGTCTTTCAGAAGCACAAAATGAGAGAGGGACAAATACCAGTAGCATCGTATGCAATTGTTGCATTGGACCCATTGCAGGAGAGTTTTATAATTGCACTTTATGCAGTTACTTTCTCCACCTATACTGCGCTGCATTACCCAAACAGCTGCAAAATCCATTCCAACATGAACACTCGCTCTTTCTTGGACGTCCTGATAAGTTTTTCAACTTTTTCAAGTGCAATGCTTGCGAACAGATCAGCAATGGATTTTTCTACGGTTGTGAAACATGCCCTTTTTCCCTAGATGTCAAGTGTGCTTCCCTACCCAAGACCATCAATCATAAAGCACACAAACATCCCCTCACCCAACGCAGAGGTGTGGAATATGAATGCAATGCATGCGGTATATCTTATTCTGGTTTTTCAATGGGTTGTGCAACATGCAAATTCCATATATGCTATACATGTACCCTGCTGCCGCGCACAGTCAGGCATAGATGGGATAAGCACCTGCTGGACCTGATGTATCCTCCAGTTGCTCACCATCCAGATGAATTTTACTGTGAGATTTGTGAGGAAGAATTGCATCCAAGGGATTGGCTCTACCATTGTCGCGAATGTGATCAATCTTTTCATCCTAGATGCATTTGCCTGCTTGACGATTATCCAAATGTCAAATTTGGAGATTCCCTTCGTGTAGAAAATCACCCACATCATCTTACATTTCTTCGAAAGTGTAAATCTAGAACTTTGTGCAAGGGATGTGCCCAATGCCTTGATGGTTACACAGTTTTCCAATGCCGGCCGTGCAATTACCATCTCTGCAGGCAATGTGCAAGTGACAATGATTCCTAATTCTATTGCTCTTGCTCAAGTTTTGGTAACGAATATTTTATATCATTTTTGTGGATGTAGTATTTATCTAAACAATATAGATTGTCAAATTTATAAAAAATGTCGGTAATAAATATTGTGTATCATTTTTGTGTATTTAGTTTTAGCTAATCAAATTCGTATCACATTTATGAAAAGTTTACGAAAATTTCATACAATTTGTTGTGATTTGAAACGCTTGATTATATCCATAAATTCCGCAAATTTATTGATGAGGAAAACTTAACCATAGAATCACCATGAAGCCTCACAGTGCTGCACTGATTCTTTAGTTTTGACTAAGTAGTGCTGCGCTGACTTTAGCCTATATGGTTTTTACTTTTTAGAGGAGAAAAAAAATGTAAAAATGAAAAAGAGGATCCGGTGGGCCAGGCATTTTATTGAGTAGGTCCATAAATTGGAAATAAAACATTGTTGGCCAATTATAAGTCAAAAAGACAATTACTTCGGGGCCAAGGGTTTGAGATCGGGGTTGCCTTCCCGTCACCGACACACTGAGTTGCATTGCGATTTCGATTCATGGTGCCGTCCTTCCGAACACTGCGTTCATCGATTTATCGATCATCTTTTAGGCTTCTTCACCGGCGGAAAATCACTTCTTCTACTTCATTCTTCCGGTAGATTGTTTCGCGAGTTCTACTCCTCCTCGATTCCTCCGACTTTCAATCGCTTGTAAGTCTTCTTCAAACACAGACAACGCCGACTTCAATTAAAGTTCGAAATATATTAAAGAACTATCTTAAACCTAGGGTTTTCAATTCACATTTATTAATTTGTCTGCTATCGAGAATATATGTTAAAAATGCTTGATAATTGCGCACTTCAATTCGTTAATGCTGCTAAACTGTGGTGTATATTGTTTTGTTTATTTATGAAACTTTTCTGGTCTGAATCTCGATTGTACCTGGATTAGTTGGGGAGATATCGTTGCTTCTGCAGTTCTGCGTCAGTTCTGTATCTACAGCCTTCAATTACTGATTTTTCAAGTTTCTTTGTTCCTTTATTACGATTTATATATTTCCTTTTACAAAATGTAGTAAATAACTAAAAAACATGATCGATTGCTTCTGATTCTTCAAGAATCTTTTTTGAGTATATGTAAAATTCTTCTAACATTACTTTGTGAATTTAACTTGAGATTTGAATGGCTTTATTTGTATATGAAGCTCTTGTGTGATACTATTTGGATAATGTTTTACTTTATTTGACATAATACAAAACACATCCAACTTTTAGGTGAAAGTTGAATGTTTTGACCTCAAGGAACAAACGAAAATAGCTTTCATACAGCAATGTCACTTTCTTGAGATTTTAAGCAGCTTGCTATGGCTAAGGAAATTTTCGGTGTTATGCCATAATCTATATTGGCTAGTTCATCAACATCTGATGCCAAAACCTAGTGAATTTATGTTTCTTTTCAAAGGAAAGTGTTAATTGTTAATTTGCTAATTGGGGTATTTGGAAGCTTTCAACACTGTCTTGTGCTGATATACCTTGAAACTAACGCTTGATCAGTAAGCACCCAAAGGATTGTCAAAGAAATCTATTCCATCTCACAAACATCATCATGTGCCTGATATGCTACTGGCTTATGGTTGTGTGTTACATGTATATGTCAAAGTTTAGAACTCGTCACAACAATGCAGGATGTTTATACTGCGCAGGTAGGAAGTATTATTATTGATTTGATCTCAATATGTACTGAGTTTATGACACATGCTAATGCGCCTCGGTAAGAAGATTGAAATGAACTTTTCGTGAGATGAAATGCTCAAGCATGTGAAGGGATCATTATTGCTATGATATATTTCCTTGATGCTAATTTATGATTTTATCTTATTGGGATAAAGGCTCAATTTTTGTTGTTGTATGGACATCCCTTGTCATTGTTAAAAAGGCTGGGATTGCAAAACTTAACATCCTCCATATCTGCTAGTTCCTTTCACGTTCGAATTAATTAGCAGTTCTTATGAGAAAATACATACACCTATTAGAAATTGACATCTTCCTCTATTGTTTAGGTTTTGGTTCCCATTCACACTTAGATGCATATGATTGTAATTGTACGTTTTGACCTTGAAGTTTCTTTGGGTTTCAATTCAGTTAGTCTTTCCTTTCTTCTTCCTGCTTTATCTTTTCTCTTTCATCTTGTGGTTTGGGAGTCTGATTTTCAAATCTTTATCATTTTTTAGGGAAATCCATTGAACTGAATTCTCATTCTTTTGCTGGGTTATTTACTAAAACAAGACTTTGAAGCATATGACTATTCATAAAATGTGCATTGCTAGTAATATTTGTTATTCGTCAAAGGGCTCAAAGAATTCTACATTATATCTCATATTGTGTGTTTAAGATCTGATGTTACTTATTTTATCTTTGGAAATTATCTTAGCAATGACTTTTTTTCCTTTCTTTAGAATTGGTAATGCTTAAATTGGATTTTCTTGAAATTTGATGTGTCAATTAAACAAATGTGATTTTGGGGGAAAATCAAATACTTCATGAACTATTATTGCCCATATAGTATGAAAGTTTATTTGGCTTTGTGTTGAGATCAAATTCTGAGAATGGTTAGACTTTTTGTATATATTATAGTAACAGAAATGACATAATGATGCGCTTGAATATTGTATCGAAAAATTGCTATTGATACTCTAGAAATAAAACACTCGGCAATATATTTTCATCTACTTTTAGCTTATTGGAATAGATTTGATACCTTGTATCGTTTCTCTGCGTCATCTGCTTCTGCCTGTGACCTTTAGGTCCTGTGACTTCTTTCTGTGCACCAATGAGAAAAATTCTGGCATGTTTAAAACAAGTAATCTTTCATCTCACTGTATGTTGTCAGCTATATGGATCATATTTCGTCATCATTTTTTGTCTACACATTTTCTCACTTATATTTAAGTAATCATTTCCCTTTCTATAGTTTCTTTAATACAATCCATTTTAGGTTTTGCCCTACCCCTTTTAATTTGGATCATATTCTAGCATGCTTGTTTGGAATAATTCCTGTGCTTCAACTTTTGATTATTCTGGCATCTCAACTTACTTACATGACCAGTACCATGCAGGATGCAAATGTCAATTGCAGCCCATTTTTAATTTTTTTTTCGCTGGATTTTACTATTTGCAATTCCATCGGGCTCTTAAAGCTTTTTAATTTGTGTATCCTTTTGATGATGAATGCATATTTGTTGCGTTTTATGAATGAATGAGTTTAGATCGAATAGGAAAAATGTTATCCATGTAGCCGACTCCACTTTAGGTGGAGAAATGTAATCCATGTAGCCGACCCCACCTAGTGGGAAAAAGCTTAGTTGTTGTTGTTGGGGCACTAGGAAATAATATAGGTGATGTTTCCTCTTTAGGGAGTATGCTTTTGATTGCGGTAATTAAAGAGTTGGTTTGATTCAAACACTGGAGTAGTAGATCCAAACAGTTTGCATATGCCAACCTAGCTCACCATGTGTCCAAGGTTTGTTTAGTCTTCTCTTGGACAAACCGATATCTGGTATCCGTGCTATGTGATATTTGCTGTTCTGTAAGACTAGTGTAAAATTTGTACACTGCTTCACTTCAAGAAAAAGGTCTCTAATATAGTCAAGATGTTTGTGTTACATTCCAACCTTTTCTACTCTCTCTCTCTATGTCTCTTCGTGTCAGTCCTGATTTTCTCTCCTCTTTGTAGCAACATGAATCGATTAATTGTATGATTTCTCATTTATTTTACTGCAGGGAAAGGAAAAGCAATATGTGGAAGAAGTTGAATGGTCTGAACTGAAGTCATGCACGGGGACTTGAGAATTCGAGTGCTCACAGTTTATCTTAAAATATATAGATCTTTGGGTGGGTGAGGTTAATCTTTTATGCATAACATAGTTTTGAGTGGGTTAAAGTGTAAAATGGTCCTAATTGGCATGTGAGTTTTGTACTATTAGCTTTAGATTTGGTGTAAATGTGATCATCACAATTATTTACCCTACCAGTAGGAGCGCTTTTGTAGCATCACGCAGATCTTGTCTCGGCCTGTTTCGATGAATTTGTCGTCGTTCTGGTACTGAAAACTTGGGCCAAGGTAAGATTTAGGCCTGTTTTAGTAAATTTGTCACGGTTATGGGCCTGAATACTTGGGCCGAAGCAAGATTTTGGTAATCAGTTTACACATGTTCTAATTTTAATAATCATGTATGCCCAATTAAGCCGTACTAAAAGACTCAATTTCAGCCTTGATTTGTAAGCCTAATAGGCAGCAACTAGGCATTTTTGATACTAGCGTAATTTGCTTATAAGAACTCATTTTCCGTTACTGTTCCAAAGTTGGTTTTTTAGTGGGTCAACCCAAGTTTTTAAAACTCTACTCTCAAATATTTCTGCTGTGTACATTGAGCTATTTGGGCCAACAACAAAATTATCAAAGCGCAATGAAATATTTATTAGGCCAGAGTTGGGGCTTGATTCTTTAATAGCCATAAATTCATTGGGCCAGTCACATTAATAAAAGACTCGTTATCATTAGGCCGAACACCCCAACTAATATAATCGAAGTCCAACTTAATGGTTATCGGGCCCAAATTTTTATTACAGTCCAACTTAATTTATTGGGCCAAACTTGTATTGTCAAAGCCCAATTCAATTCTTATTGGCCCAAACTTGTATTTTAGTAGCCCAGTTAAATTCTTATTGGGCTAACATAATATCGTTGAAGCCCAATTTAATTCTTATTGGGCCAGAGTAATATTGTTGAAGCCCAATTTAATGATTATTGGGCCAAACCAATATTGTAGAAGCCCAATTTAGAGCTTATTGGGCCTAAGTAACATTATCGAAGCCCAATTTAAGACTAGTTGGGCCTAAGTAATGTTGCCGAAGCCCAATTCAGGCCCAATAAGCATTAAATTGGGCTTTTTCTTGGGCCAAGCTGATTTTACCCCGGCCCAATTTAATGACTATTGGGCCTATATTGGGCTTTAACTTGGGCCAAAATAATTTTATCGTGGCCCAGTTTAATAATTTTTGGGCCTTAATTGGGCATGAACTTGGGCCAGACTAATTAATCGTGGCCCAGTTTAAAGCTTATTGTGCCTGAATTGGGTTTTACTTGGGCCAGAATAATATTTTAAAGTCCAATATAATGGGCTTTTTCTTGGGCCACACAAATTATTGTAGCCAAATCTATTAATTATTGCCTATAATTGGAATATTTTTGTGGGCCAAACTAAATATTATGTTTATCTAAGCCCAAATTTATGCTTATTGGGCTTGAAGTGGGTCTTTCTTTTGGGCTAAACTAAGTTTATCGAACTCAAACCAGTGCATATTGGGCCTCAATTGGTTTTTCTTGGGCCAGAGAATCAAAGGTCTAATTATCCGCCCTACAATAGGCCGGGTAAAAGATTACAAAGCTCGTTTCTTTTGTTGGGCCTGACTGTTTTTATTTGAAGAAAAGTTAATTTTTTTGGGCTATTTAAATATGTCAAGTCCTAACTTTTTTGGTGGTGTATGTTTCTTTAAAGCCTAATTTCAGTTTTTGGAATTTCAGTAGGGCCGAGTTCAAGTTTTTTCAAAAACCGAAGTAGCCCAATTCTATCATATAGTAAAAAGAGTCGAATTTGGGCTTTATTCTGTGAAATCAATGGGTCCATCATTGGACTTACTGAGTTGCGTGGCCAGGGAGTTAGGGATAATCCAGACCATATAACGAATAACGCATACTTACCATCATTTTCTTTCATGCGTATATTCTGCTAGAGTCTAATTCCTTCTGCTTTAAAGAGTGTTGCAAAAACGTTAACATGCAATAGATAGAAGAGGGTAAACTGCCGTAACAGGGAGATACACCAGGGATGAGAGATACCTTGACAATACACTGCTGAAATATGCCCACTGAAGCTCTACAAAATAACAAAATGATGCATAAATGGAGCATTACGCATAAGGAACATTTTCCTCTAAAGGGATCTGAAATATACAATTTATTTGATCACCAGAAAACAGAGATAGATGAAGCTGAATTGTGCATAAATGGAGCATGAGGAACATTTTTTCTGTAAAGGGATCCGAAATATATAATTCATTTGATCACCAGAAAAGAGAGATAGATGAAGCATCAAAGACACTTCAGGGAGATAAAATGAAGGTTAACTTCAAAATGCTGAAAGAAACTTATAGATCAAGATTAATAGTTTGCTAGGTAGGATTGTTAACATGGGGAATGAACATCAATGAAAATGTAACTCTCTGTGGCCATGAGAATAAAGCTTGACAAAGCTGGGCCAAGAGCAGGAAAGATATTACTTTTCTTTGCAGTGGAAAAATATTCAAGTGAAGCTGTACAGAATCTTTAATACACACAAAATAATCTTCTTATAGTAGACAAAAACAGAAAACTTAAATGTAAGTGAGCATGCTTTACTTGCCTCATATATCCAAATGCATGCCCGACAGTGCGGCACGAAGTGTGCAGGATAACATAATTTTCAACTGCGAAAGAAAGCAAGTTAAGAATGTCAAAGCAGAAGAGCACAGCACAAGACACCAAGACTCGGGTAAAAGAACCTAAGTCATTTTATAGAAATACAAATAAGTACCATAATATAACAGCTTGCATGTCTAGATTAAGGAGGATGTGCCAAGAAGGACAGACAACTTTAGATGACATTGTCAACAATATTTAGCTAAATTCAGATATTAGAGTTGTCTTTTGCAAGTCAGACGCTCTAAAGTTCCTAATCACCTGGTTAATAGCCATTTCTCTTGTAGATCGACCATCTCCTATGATCCAGAACCTGTGAAAGCATGAATATAAATTATATTTTTGATTGGCAAATTACAAGGTGTAGCATCATTCTATTTGAAACCCAAAGAAATTTCAAGGTCAAAAACAGGTCACTAACTGTAACCGCCTTATGAATTATGTTCCCCCATTCCTCCCCTCCCAAACCCTCCCCCACACTTCTTTAGGTATCAATAACTTTTCTAATTGATATAAATTCACATTTGTTATTACAATTATAGCAAACTCAAAAACTTCCTGTTTGCTGCACAGCTACTTAATTAGTTTTTTGCAGCTCAAAACCAAGACCAAATATTCACTCAGACAGAGGTAAACTGTACTTGAGGGACTCTCTCTCTCCCACGCACAGAGCAAACGTCAAAGCGATCTGCCACTTACAGCAAATCCTCAGCACAGACGGTGTATAGTGGATACATCAAGAAAACCAGTCCACTTTAAGTTTGGTAGTAGAACATATGAAACAACCCGAGGATCCATCTAAACACAATGTTCGTGGAAATTGCATTACGCAAACATCTGGAGCTACCTTATTGTCAAACATTACCAAATTTTTTAATCAAAATAGAATATTTAAGCATACACCATGAAAATCAAAAACTAAGTATGAGATTTCCAACTTCCATGTACTAATCAAAAGCGTTGTTGCAAAATTCTACCACAATCCATCTCAAAACCTGAAAATAGTAGGGGAAACATGCCACTACTTGAGCCTGTTCAATAATCAAACCGCCGAAAGCTGTCTAGGCAGATTGACACCTATTGCTTGAATAGCACAATCTGATATGTAATTGGATTTCCTCAAGAAATTATACCTAGGTGCTACTGTAGAAAAGTGGCATTTACTATCACTGGAGGCTTGTGACTTCATAGTGCATCCAGCCTAACAGGGTACATCTCAAATATATGATAGCAAGAACAGGTATGCTAAATGAAAAAGTAAAGACAGAAGCTAACAGTTTGTAGCACCATCCTCATTCATTCCTAGGAAGAGAGCTGTATCAAGTACACTTATTGTCGAATATGAAAGAAAGCAGGAGGTCAAATATTCTTTTAGCACATACTTCTGAAGATAATAAAATAAAATATCAAAAGTGACAAGTAGATACAAGGCTTAAGAGTACACAGACATAAAACCAGTGATACATTTGTTTATGGAATTGTGTATTACAGTTCTTTCTGTAGCACCCTTTTTCTGGAGTTAACCACTAAATTTATGACCAAATACTTTTCTCTGACTTCCTCTTACAGCCACTTGATTTGAGAATAATGTGACATTAGAAAATTTCAGAGTTACTAATTGTCATAAGAGCATGTCCTGCTGCTTGCAATGATACCAAAAGCCTAAGATATAATTCAGCTGGAAAAGACAGTCTTACCACAACAAACAAGGCTATAATCTCCAATATAAAACACAAACAGAAATTAAATAGCAAAATATGCCAAATTATCACAAGTTGTGCAAGAGATACGCATCAGGTAAAGAACATAAACTCATCAATTATGCACATGGACAACACATTGATACATAAACTCATCAATTATGCACAAGAACAACACATTGATACATAAACTCATCAATTATGCACAAGGACAACACATTGATATTCATCAATTATGCACAAGGACAACGCGTTGATATTCATCAATTATGATCAAGGACAACACATTGATGTAGTAATTTCCAAGTTATCGAAAGCAGATGATGAAATTCTCTAAATACGGAATCATTAATCACCAAACAAAACAAATCATTAATGTAAATAACAATAAGAAACCTTAAAACGACATCATTACCAATGCCTGAAAATAGAAAAGCGGTGGAGGTGGAGATAGGTTAGGTTAACTGCAATCGTAAAGTTTCTCGCCGTGTTTTTGCGTAATCTACAGCTAATTATACATAGTATTAGTATATGCATGCAGATTTAGGGAGAATTTGACCTAATTTTCCAGAAGAGAGATGCCTTGTAGAGAAAGGAGGCGGGTTCTGGAATTCAGTAGAGACACGACGGAGATTCTTCATCGCCGCTGCTTCGTCTTTCTTCTCCGTCTCACTCTGTGTTCGTTGACAATCATAAATTCAATTTGGGGGAAAGGAGGGAAGAAGAGTGAAAGATGGGCCGCGATGAGCCCAAAAGAAGCCTTTCAATTGTTCGTTTTACATTTTCTATTAATTGGGCCAATTTGAACAGAATGTCGTCATTTTAGAGTTCACTAGGCTAAGGCGGTTGTTAAAGAGTATGGATATGATCTAGGCTAATCAAATTCATAAGTATTTTAGTTAAAAATGAGCAAATTAAAAAATATGTTGATTTTAACTTTTTTATAATTTTTTTACACCTACCTCAATTGTAAACATGCATTCCATAGAATATAGTCAAGAAAATTGAAAATAAAAATTTACGTCAGACCTCCATTTTTTATAGGTTATAACATACGTATTTTGGTAAAAAGTGACAAAGTAAAAAAAACATGTTGATTTTGAATTTTCCCTATTATTTTTTACACAAACCTCAATTGTGAACATGCATTTTAATGGCTGGTGTCCATAAAAGAACACATTTTGATGAAAGAACACAAATTAATATTTATAAAATTATCCATAAACTTTGTCTCCTATTCGAACTTCGGAGACTTGGAGTTGGACGCTCACCAATTTTGCGAGAAATCCTCACAAAATCACATCATCATGATTCATGGGTGAAAAGGACAAAATTCTCCCATTTTACACGTACAAATACCCAATCATGCATACATAATTGCCGGCTCTTTTTCATTTTTAATGTTTTACTCACATCTTTCCTTCTCCCTCTTCTCAATTCCATTTTATTTTTCACTAAATTTCCATTTTTCATGGGCTATAACACACGGATTTTAACCAACTCGATTGTGAACATAAATTTCAGTGAATATTGTCAAGAAAATTAAAAATTAAAATTTTTGACAAACCTCCATTTTTAACAAGTTATAACACACCTATTTTGGTAAAAAATGACAATGTTAAAAAAGGTGTTGATTTTGACTTTTTCCCCTTTTTTTTACACACATCTCAATTGTAAATATGCATTCTAATGAATGATGTAAAAAAATTTAAATTTAAAATTTTCACAAAATTTTCATTTTTCATGGACTATAACACATGTAATTTAGCAAAAAATATGAACAAATCCAAAAATGAGTTGATTTTGACTTTTTTGTGATGTTGTTTACACCCATCTCAAGTGTGAACACGCATTCCATAAATATAGTCAAAAAAATTAAAAATTAAAAATTAAAATTTTTTATGGGTTATAGCACACGTATTTTGGCAAAAAATGACAAAGTCAAAAAACGTGTTGATTTTGACTTTTTTTCTACTATTTTTTACACACATCTCAATTGTAGATATGTATTCTAATGAATGGTGTAAAAAAAGTTAAATTTAAATTTTTCACCAAATTTTCATTTTTCATAGGTATATAACACACGTATTTTAACAAAAAATGAACAAATAAAAAAATGCGGTTATTTTGACTTTTTGTGATATTTTTTACACGCACATTAATTGTGAACATGTATTCCATAGAATATAGTCAAGAAAATTGAAAATTAAAATTTTTGCTAAACCTCCATTTTTTATGGGTTATAACACACTTATTTTGGTTAAAAATGACAAAGTAAAAAAAGTGAAGATTTTGATTTTTTTCCTACTGTTTTTTACACACATCTCAATTGTGAATTTGCACTCTAATGAATAGTGTCCAAAAAAATGAAATTTAGATTTTTTTTCACAAAATTTTATTTTTCATGGGCTATAACACACATATTTTAACAATAAATGAAAATTTCTAAAAATACGCCGATTTTGACTTTTTTGTGATTTTTTTGTACCCAATTCGATTGTGAACGTGCATTCCATAGAATATAGTCAAGAAAATTTAAAATTAAAATTTTTGTCAAACCTCCATTTTTATGGGTTATAACACACGTATTTTGGTAAAAAATGACAAAGCTAAAAAATGTGTTGATTTTGACTTTTTTTTCCTACTGTTTTTTTACACACACCTCAATTGTAGATATGTATTCTAATAAATGGTGTAAAAAAAGTTAAATTTAATTTTTCGCCAAATTTTCATTTTTCATGGGTTATAACACACGTTTTTAAACCAAAATGAACAAATCCAAAAATGATGTTATTTTGATTTTTTTGTGATGTTTTTTACACACACATTAATTGTGAACATGCATTCCATAGAATATAGTCAAGAAAATTGAAAATTAAAATTTTCGCCAAACCTCCATTTTTTTATGTGTTATAACGCACTTATTTTGGTAAAAAATGACAAAGTGAAAAAACGTGAAGATTTTGACTTTTTTCCTACTGTTTTTTACGCACATCTCAATTGTGAATATGCACTCTAATGAATGGCGTCCAAAAAAGTGAAATTTAAAATTTTCACAAAATTTTCATTTTTCATGAGCTATAACACACCTATTTTAACCAAAAATGAAAAATTCTAAAAATACGCCAGTTTTAACTTTTTGTGATGGTTTTTTATACCCAACTCGATTGTGAACATGCATTCTATAGAATATAGTCAAGAAAATTGAAAATTAAAATTTTCACCAAACCTCCATTTTTATGGGTTATAGCACACGTATTTTGGTAAAAAATGACAAAGTCAAAAAATGTGATGATTTTAACTTTTTTTCCTATTGTTTTTTTACACACACCTCAATTGTAAATATGTATTCTAATGAATTGTGTAAAAAAATTTAAATTTAAATTTTTCACCAAATTTTTATTTTTCATGGGTTATATTACACGTATTTTAACCAAAAATGAACAAATCCAAAAATTCGATTATTTTGACTTTTTTGTGATGTTTTTTACACACACATTAATTGTGAATATGCATTCCATAGAATATAGTCAAGAAAATTGAAAATTAAAATTTTCGCCAAACCTCCATTTTTTTATAGGTTATAACACACGTATTTTGGTAAAAAATGACAAAGTGAAAAAACGTGAAAATTTTGACTTTTTTCCTACTGTTTTTTACACACATCTCAATTGTGAATATACACTCTAATGAATGGTGTCCAAAAAAGTGAAATTTAAATTTTTTACAAAATTTTCATTTTTCATGTGCTATAACACACATATTTTAACCAAAAATGAAAAATTCTAGAAATACGCCGATTTTAAATTTTTTGTTATGTTTTTTTATACCTAACTCAATTGTGAACGTGCATTCCATAGAATATAGTCAAGAAAATTTAAAATTAAAATTTTTGTCAAACCTCCATTTTTATTTTATAACACACGTATTTTGGTAAAAAATGACAAAACCAGAAAACGTGTTGGTTTTGACTTTTTTTCCTACTGTTTTTTTACACACACCTCAATTGTAGATATGTATTCTAATGAATGGTATAAAAAAAGTTAAATTTAATTTTTCACCAAATTTTCATTTTTCATGGGTTATAACACACGTATTTTAACCAAAAATGAACAAATCCAAAAATACGGTTATTTTGACTTTTTTGTGATGTTTTTTACACACACATTAATTGTGAACATGCATTCCATAGAATATAGTCAAGAAAATTGAAAATTAAATGTTCGCCTAACCTCCATTTTTTATGGGTTATAACACACGTATTTTGGTAAAAAATGACAAAGTGAAAAAACATGAAGATTTTGACTTTTTTCTACTGTTTTTTACACACATCTCAATTGTGAATATACACTCTAATGAATGGCGTCCAAAAAAGTGAAATTTAGATTTTTAACAAAATTTTCATTTTTCATGGGCTATAACACACGTATTTTAACTAAAAATGAAAAATTCTAAAAATACGCCGATTTTGACTTTTTTGTGATGTTTTCTATACCCAACTCGATTGTGAACATGCATTTCATAGAATATGGTCAAGAAAATTGAAAATTGAAAATTAAAATTTTCGCCAAACCTCCATTTTTATGGGTTATAACACATGTATTTTGGTAAAAAATGACAAAGTCAAAAAACGTGATGATTTTGACTTTTTTTCCTACTGTTTTTTTACACACACCTCAATTGTAGATATGTATTCTAATGAATGGTGTAAAAAAAGTTAAATTTAAATTTTTCACCAAATTTTCAATTTTCATGAGTTATAGCAGACGTATTTTAACAAAAAATGAACAAATCCAAAAATGCGGTTATTTTGACTTTGTTGTGATGTTTTTTACACACACATTAATTGTGAACATGCATTCCATAGAATATAGTCAAGAAATTGAAAATTAAAATTTCTGCCAAACCTCCCTTTTTGTGGGTTATAACACACGTATTTTGGTAAAAAAATGGCAAAGTAAAAAAAGCGAAGATTTTGACTTTTTTTCCTATTGTTTTTTACACACATATCAATTGTGAATATGCACTCTAATGAATGGTGTCCAAAAAAATGAAATTTAGATTTTTCACAAAATTTTTATTTTTCATGGGCTATATAACACACTATTTTAGCCAAAAATGAAAAATTTTAAAAATACGCTGATTTTGACTTTTTTGTGATGTTTTTTTATACCCAATTCGATTGTGAACATACATTCCATAGAATATAATCAAGAAAATTGGAAATTAAAATTTTTGCCAAACCTCCATTTTTATGGGTTATAGCACACGTATTTTCGTAAAAAATAACAAAGTCAAAAAGCGTGTTGATTTTGACTTTTCCCCTACCGTCTTTTACACACACCTCAATTGTAAACATGTATAAACATGTATTCTAATGAATTGTGTTAAAAAAAGTCAAATTTAAATTTTTCACCAAATTTCTATTTTTTATGGATTATAACACACCTATTTGTCCATTTCATATATAAACCATGTCTTATATATGAATCTGTTTGACAAGGGTTTTTGTGCTTAAGAATAACATAAGAAAAAACTCAAATTTCCAGCCTCAAATTTTGTCGGAAAAAATTATTGAAGAAGAATCTTTTAAGAGTCCAGTTGGATTAAGAAAGTAGTAATAACAAACACAAACAAAAAAAAAAGATGATTAAAGGAGAATAAAGATGGAGAACAAAGTTAGGAAGCATCTTTATAGGCATGGTTGCTTATGTGTAAACTTTGTTCATTACTTTGCATTTCTTTAAGTTCCACTAGAGAGCTTTTCGCTTCTTGAAAACTACTTTAATATGCTGCTAACCTTGCTAATAATCTTGAGCCTTAGCAGCTGGATTTTCAGCGTATGCAGTATCCCATTAGAACATCAATCCTTCATCCAACCCACCCAACCCAGGTAAAAAATGGAACTTACAAGCCTTGTAACCGAGGCGATTTACTGTTGGAGATAGACAATGTCGGCATTTTCTTCGTCCGAGGCCGCATTGGCTTTAGACTGCCAAGACTTTGCAGCTAGTTCGCCACACATGTACTTTGACGAGGGTAGATAAAGGTCTCATGAGGCTATGAGAGATGGCTGAATTCAAAGTCTTGCCAGTGAGCAAAGTTGGAGAATCTCAGAAAGTAGTAATGACATCCATTTTAAAGTGTCAAAAAGGTTATCACTGTCATTATCGATATGGCATCAAACTTCTTTTTCTAAAAGCCTAGCAAATGGAATTTGAATATATCCCTTAATAGTACCCAAATCTAGGAATAACAGCATAAAAGCTGTGAAACCATGCGTTTAACAAAAGCTAAACACATCTGCAAAACAACAGGATTTCAAGAAAATACAACAAGGCCAACTATTGTACCCAACTAAGCAAGTTTCAAGAAAGTTTTTACGAGATTGCCCAATTAATTAACCTCAAAGAGACACATTTTTCTCAAAGAAGACAGTGATTTATAGGCAAAAAGCAACCAAAAGTGCACAGTGAAATCCACAAAGTAAGGAGAATTTACATTGTCCAGTGCAGCCGCCAACTCAAAAGGCCATGCACAAGCACTCTTTACTCGTTCAATTCTTCAACTCCTTTTCAAACTGATAATCTCCTCATACCTTCAAATTATCTAAAGAGCTGGGAGTCACTGGCATTTAACATTCTCATCCCAAACTTCCAAAATTTGGCAGCAACTCAACTTGCGCTTAGAGCATAATTTTGGAGTAGAAGATCAAGCATATCAAAGAGCTTGGCTGCAAAACAGATCACCGATTTACTTTGTGAATAAGTGGGGCATACTTTTGAAGTTCTGATCAACAGTACATTCAAACGTGTATTTTCACTTTCTATTTACTGCAGTCTCTTGCCAAAAAGAACAGCTCTTTTAGATCGCTGCTGGTTCTGAGGCAACTTGGAAGCTGTCCATAATGCACGCTCAAGCATCTTCTACGCAGCCAGATGATTACAAAATCAAGGACACAAAACCCCAGCTTGGGGAACGATGGCCTCATGGAGGTGTTCGTGGTGGTGGTGGATGGATTAGCAGTGACAGAATCCCAAGTACATATGATCTTGTTGAACAAATGTATTATGTTTATGTTCGGGTAGTTAAAGGCAAAAACTTGCCTCCAAATCCTGTTACTGGAAGCTGTGATCCCTATGTGGAGGTGAAACTTGGGAATTTTAAAGGTAAAACACAGCGCTATGAGAAAAAAACAAACCCTGAATGGAACCAAGTGTTTGCATTCTCAAAAGAGAGGATTCAGTCTTCAATTCTTGAAGTTTTTGTCAGAGACCGAGAGATGGTTGGAAGAGATGAATATTTAGGTAAAGTTGTCTTTGACATGCATGAAGTGCCTACAAGGGTTCCACCGGACAGCCCATTGGCACCTCAGTGGTATAGACTAGAGGAGCGCCGAGGAGAAAGCAAGGTAAAGGGGGAGATTATGCTTGCAGTTTGGATGGGAACTCAAGCTGATGAAGCCTTTCCAGAATCCTGGCACTCAGATGCTGCTTCAGTTCAAGGAGAAGGTGTATATAGTGTCAGATCAAAGGTGTACGTCTCACCTAAATTATGGTACTTGAGAGTTAACATAATTGAAGCGCAGGATATAGAATCCCAGGACAAGAGTCAACTCCCACAGGCTTTTGTAAAGGCTCAAGTTGGAAACCAAATTCTCAAGACCAAACTAAGCCCGACCCGAACAATTAGCCCCTTCTGGAATGAAGACTTGGTCTTTGTAGCAGCTGAGCCTTTTGAAGAACAGTTGGTGCTTACAGTTGAAAATAAAGCAAGCCCATCCAAAGATGAAATTGTTGGCAGGAAAAGCTTGCCACTGAACATCTTTGAAAGAAGGTTAGATCACCGGCCCGTTCATTCTAGCTGGTTCAACCTCGAGAAGTTTGGGTTTGGAGTTTTGGAGGCTGATAGGAGAAAGGAGCATAAATTTTCGACCAGAATTCATATTCGAGCCTGTCTTGAAGGTGCTTACCATGTATTAGATGAATCAACCATGTACATCAGCGACCAACGTCCAACTGCTCGCCAGTTATGGAAGCAGCCAATAGGAATCCTCGAAGTGGGCATTTTAAGTGCACAAGGACTTCTACCGATGAAAACTAAAGACAATCGAGGAACCACAGATGCATATTGTGTGGCTAAATATGGACAGAAGTGGGTAAGAACCAGAACAATAGTTGAAAGCTTCAGTCCTAAATGGAATGAACAATACACATGGGAAGTTTATGACCCATGTACAGTTATCACATTAGGGGTCTTTGATAACTGCCACTTGGGAGGCAATGAAAAACCGGCTGCTGGAAATGGACCTGGAAGGGACTCCAGAATCGGAAAGGTGAGGATCAGGTTATCAACTCTTGAAACAGACAGGATTTACACTCATTCTTATCCCCTTCTAGTTCTGCAACCATCAGGAGTGAAGAAGATGGGAGAACTTCAACTAGCCTTTCGCTTTACTTGCTTATCTCTTGCACACATGATATACCTTTATGGTCGTCCCCTACTGCCAAAAATGCATTATCTGCATCCCTTCACTGTAAGCCAATTAGACAGTTTGAGATACCAAGCTATGAACATTGTAGCTTCCAGGCTTGGACGAGCTGAGCCTCCACTAAGGAAAGAGGTTGTGGAATACATGCTGGACGTAGATTCCCACATGTGGAGCATGAGAAGAAGCAAAGCTAACTTCTTCAGAATAGTTTCCCTGTTCACAGGCGTAGTATCCATGAGTAAATGGCTTGGCGAGGTTTGTCACTGGAAGAATCCGGTGACTTCTATTCTAGTACATGTCCTATTTTGCATACTGATATGCTACCCAGAACTCATCCTCCCAACCATTTTTCTTTACATGTTTCTAATTGGCATATGGAATTACCGATTCAGGCCAAAGCATCCTCCTCATATGGACACTAAACTTTCATGGGCAGAAGCAGTCCATCCAGATGAACTAGATGAAGAGTTTGACACTTTCCCCACATCCAAGAGTCAAGAAGTTACACGGATGAGGTATGATAGACTTCGAAGTGTGGCTGGAAGAATCCAGACAGTTGTTGGGGATATGGCAACCCAGGGGGAGAGATTTCAAGCTCTGCTCAGCTGGAGAGATCCAAGAGCAACCATTCTCTTCATAGTTTTCTGCCTGTGCACAGCAGTAATTCTATATGTTACACCTTTCAAGATAGTGGCTCTACTAGGAGGCTTCTACTTGCTGCGGCACCCAAGACTCAGAAGCAAGATGCCTTCAGTACACAGCAATTTCTTCAGAAGATTGCCATCCAGAGCTGATAGCATGCTTTAATGACAACACATGTATCAGGCAATCACTATTTTTATTTCTATTTTTGTTTTTTTAAATTGAATGTTAGCCATGTAGCACCACACTAATTTCTCTCATTTAATACATTTGTATCCAGTGCTTCACTTTCAATTTCATGTTGTGCATGGTATAGCCACATCAGGCACAATAACAAAACCATGATAGCAAAAGCATCATAACAGATTTAAGTAGAACCCGTTTTTCATAGATCAGGAAGTATGCTGATCATCAATAAAATTTTTAGTAGCAAAAGCTTCTTTCTGGGGTGTTAGGCACCAGCCTTTCGTTAACAAAAGTAGTTAAACAAACCTTAACACTAACCGTGCAAGTCAACAAGCTGGCAATTCTAGATCTTGCTTGAGGGTGAAAATACAGATTCCAAGTAATAATCTTCAAGGCATGATGAGTCTACCAAACGGATCTCCTCCTGTAGTTGGAATTCAAGAGTAAGTATAAGTAGTACTAGAATCCCAAAATCACCCCCATAATCCACTACAAAACTGCAGATTTGCTTCAAAAATCTAATGATCACCAGCATTTTCTGTTAACAGATGTAAAGTCGGGCATCTTCCCTTCCCTCACCAGTCACCTCAATCGGCCTCAAAGGACAAAAGGAGAAGTACTCTTTACTATACCATTTATCAATATTTAGTTCTTCATTGTTGTCACTTTAAGATGTAAGCTTTTGCACCCAAGATTTTTCACCCTGGAATTCATACTATCGTTCCTTCACATTTGCTAGTATATGAAAACCTTGGATTCTCCAACTAACAAGTTAAATTACCAAACAAAAGGCTCTCTTTCGTTTCCTTTTTTTTTTTATGCTTTTCATTCTTTTTAGTCATGGCATATACACTCCAAAGCCAAAACATTTGTAACAGGACAGATACCCAACCAATTCAAGAACTTATATACAATTAAAAAAACAGTTTGGAACCATACCTAAAAGATGAAAGGTCAATAATGCATGCTGTACATTACCCGCTATCCATCAAAAACTCAACAATCACACACACAGTTTCTTGAGATTATATATATGCACTTGAATAGAAGTTTAGAAACCCAACAAATGGATGAATGTAAGCAGGCTAATTAAAAACAAAATGCTAAAAATTCAATTTTTTATACATAAAACAACAAACAGCAGCGGGAAAAATATGATCTTTCAAAAAAAAGACTTACCCAGAGAGCAAGAGGAAACAGTGTGTGCCCAAACACGCACTCACTTTGATCAAAACCTTAAACCCACTTCACCAACAGAGTGTTTTTCAAGTTTCAACAATGCCCATGTTCCAATTTTGACTCAATTTCCATAAACTATTCAGAATATATGCAGAAACGAAGAAAAAATAAAAATAAAAATCAACAGACAAGCAAGGAAGAAAGTGGGAGAAGGACCTGAGCTACTTGACGACTCGTCAAGCGAATAAGTCTACTTGATATAAAAAAAAAAAAAAAAAAAGAAGTCTACTTGTCAAGTGACTACTGGGCTAAAGTACAAAAGCAGAAGGAATGGTGTTGGATCTACTGTAATGGTCCAAAATTTCTATTTGAGCTTTAATCCAAAATTTAACATTTTGTAGGACAGTGTTGGGCTGCATATGCCTCGATGACTAACACGATATATCTCTAAACCCAATCCAAATAGTAAAGCATTCAACCTTCAATAACGTCTTCCTCTAACAAAATAAATAAATAAAAATGTACTAAACAAATGGTTCAAAGATTAATATTATATTCCTTTTAGTCATTATTGTAAATTAAAATCTTAGCATGAAAGTGTAAATATTCTTATTAATTTATTTGCAAAAGTCAATGGAAATGGATTGATCCATAAACATGTAAAATTTTAATGCAAATCGACTTTACACTAAACTAACAATATTTGGAGAGGTTACTTCTTGTATATATGGAGAATTTAAAAGCACAAGCACATCTTGTTAGAATCATGCAAAAAATGAAAACAGCTATTGGTTGTGATAAATTTCCAGCATTGTTAGCTACCCTTTTGATTTGGGAAAAGAAATTTTTGAGGGAAACTAACGTGATTTGTAAGAGAAATATAGAGAAGTTAGATGATGTACACAGGACAATCAACTTAATTTATAAACTTTCGCCACCCAAAAAAAAAAATACAAAAGCAAATAGCTACGGTTTACTAGGGAAATTAATTTTAGCCAAACCTCCATTTTTCACAGGTTATAACACAAGTATTTTAGTAAAAAATGACAAACTTTTCCCCTTCTGTTTTTTACATACACCTGAATTATAAATATGTATTCTAATGAATGGTGTAAAAAAAGTCAAGTTTAAATTTTTCACCAAATTTTCATTTTTCATGGGTTATAACACACGTATTTTAGCAAAAAATGAACAAATTCAAAAACGTGTTAATTTTGACTTTTTTGTAATATTTTTTACACCACCTCAATTGTAAACATGCATTCCATAAAAAATAGTCAAGAAAATTGAAAATTAAAATTTTCGCAAAACATCCATTTTTATGGGTTGTAGCACACGTATTTGGTAAAAAATGACAAAAACAAAAAATGTGCTGATTTTGGCTTTTCCCATACTGTTTTTTACATAAACCTAAATTGTCAATATGCATTCTAATGAATGTTGTCCAAAAGAGTGAAATTTAGATTTTTCACCAAATTTTCATTTTTTATGTGTTATAACACACGTATTTTAGTCAAAAATGAAAAAATCTAACAACACGTTGATTTGGAATTTTTTATGATGTTTTTCTACACATAACTCGATTGTGAACATGAATTTCAGTGAATATTGTCAAGAAAAGTAAAAATTAAAATTTTCGACAAACCTCCATTTGTCACAGATTAGAACACACATTTTTGGTAAAAAATGGCAAAGTAAAAAAACTGTTGATTTTGCCTTTTCCCCTAGTGTTTTTCACAGACATCTCAATTGTAAACATGTATTTTAATGAATGGTGTAGAAAAAAGCCAAATTTAAATTTTTCATCAAATTTTCATTTTTCATAGGTTATAACACACGTATTTTAGCAAAAAATGAACAAATTCAAAAACGCATTGATTTTGACGTTTTTATGATATTTTTTACACCACCTCAATTGTGAACATGCATTCCATAAAAAATAGTCAAGAAAATTGAAAATTAAAATTTTCGCCAAAACCTCAATTTTTTATGGGTTATAGAACACGTATTTTGTTAAAAAATGACAAAGTAAAAAATCGTTGATTTTGGCTTTTCCCTACTACTTTTTACACACCCCTAAGTTCTGAACATGCATTCTAATGAATGGTGTCCAAAAAAGTGAAATTTAGATTTTTCACCAAATTTTCATTTTTCATGGGTTATAAGACACGTATTTTTAGTCAAAAATGGAAATTTCTAAAAACACGTTGATTTGGAATTTTTTGTGATGTTTTTCTACACGCAACTCGATTGTGAACATGAATTTCAGTGAATATTGTCAAGAAAAGTAATAATTAAAATTTTCGACAAAACTTCATTTTTCAAAGGTTAGAACACACGTTTTTGGTAAAAAAATGGCAAAGTAAAAAAACGTGTTGATTTTGCCTTTTCCCCTACTGCTTTTCACAGACACCTCAATTGTAAACATGTATTTTAATGAATGGTGTAGAAAAAAGTCAAATTTAAAATTTTCACCAAATTTTCATTTTTCATGGGTTATAACACACGTATTTTAGCCAAAAATAAAAAAAATTCAAAAACTCATTGATTTTGACTTTTTTATGATATTTTTTACGCCACCTCAATTGTGAACATGCATTCCATAAAAAATAGTCAAGAAAATTGAAAATTAAAATTTTCACCAAACCTCAATTTTTTATGGGTTATAGCACACGTATTTTGTTAAAAAATGACAAAGTAAAAAAACGTGTTGATTTTGGCTTTTCCCTACTATTTTTTACACACCCCTAAGTTCTGAACATGCAATCTAATGAATGGTGTCCAAAAAAATGAAATTTAGATTTTTCACCAAATTTTCATTTTTCATGGGTTATAACACAAGTATTTTAGTCAAAAATGGAAAATTCTAAAAACACGTTGATTTGGAATTTTTTGTGATGTTTTTCTACACACAACTCGATTGTGAACATGAATTTCAATGAATATTGTCAAGAAAAGTAAAAATTAAAATTTTCGACAAACTTCCATTTTTCACAGGTTAGAACACACGTTTTTGGTAAAAAAATGGCAAAGTAAAAAAAACATGTTGATTTTGCCTTTTCCCCTACTGTTTATCACAGACACCTCAATTGTGAACATGTATTTTAATAAATGGTGTAGAAAAAAGCCAAATTTAAAATTTCCACCAAATCTTCAATTTTCATAGGTTATAATACACGTATTTTAGCCAAAAATGAACAAATTCAAAAACGCATTAATTTTGACTTTTCTATGATATTTTTTACATCACCTCAATTGTGAACATGCATTCCATAAAAAATAGTCAAGAAAATAGAAAATTAAAATTTTCGTCAAACCTCCATTTTTCATGGGTTATAGCACACGTATTTGATAAAAAATGACAAAAATAAAAAACGTGTTGATTTTGGCTTTTTCCCTACTGTTTTTTACACACATCTAAATTGTTAACATGCATTCTAATGAATGGTGTCCAAAAAAGTAAAATTTAAATTTTTCACCAAATTTCCATTATTTATGGGTTATAACACACGTATTTTAGTCAAAAATGAAAAATTTTAAAAACACGTTGATTTGGAATTTTTTGTGATTTTTTCTACACACAACTCGATTGTGAACATGAATTTCAATGAATATTATCAAGAAAAGTAAAAATTAAATTTTTTGACAAACCTCCATTTTTCACAAGTTAGAACACACGTATTTTGGTAAAAAAAATGGCAAAGTAAAAAAAGCTGTCAATTTTGATTTTTTCCCTACTGTTTTTCACAGACACCTCAGTTGTAAACATGTATTCTAATGAATGGTGTAGAAAAAGGCTAAATTTAAATTTTTTATAGATTATAACATACGTATTTTAGCCAAAAATGAACAAATTCAAAAACACGTTGATTTTGACTTTTTTATTACATTTTTTACACAACCTCAATTGTGAACATGCGTTCCATAAAATATAGTCAAGAAAATTGAAAATTAAAATCTTCGCCAAACTTGCATTTTTTTTGGGACACATATTTGGTAAAAAAATGACAAAAATAAAAAACGTGTTGATTTTAGCTTTTCCCCAACTGTTTTTTACACTCACCTAAATTGTGAACATGCATTCTAATGAATGGTGTCCAAAAAGGTGAAATTTAGATTTTTCACCAATTTTTCATTCTTCATGGGTTATAACACACGTGTTTTTAGTCAAAAATGGAAAATTCTAAAAGCACGTTAATTTGGAATTTTTTGTGATGTTTTTCTACACATAACTCGATTGTGAACATGAATTTCAGTGAATATTGTCAAGAAAAGTAAAAATTAAAATTTTAGACAAAACTCCATTTTTCTAAGGTTAGAACACACGTTTTTTGTAAAAAAATAGCAAAGTCAAAAACAATGTTGATTTTGCCTTTTCCCCTACTATTTTTCACAGACACCTCACTTGTAAACATGTATTTTAATGAATGGTGTAGAAAAAAAAGCCAAATTTAAATTTTTCACCAAATTTTTATTTTTCATGGGTTATAACACACGTATTTTAGCCAAAAATGAACAAAATAAAAAATTATTGATTTTGACTTTTTTGTGATATTTTTTACACCACATCAATTATGAACATGCATTCCATAAAAAATAGTCAAGAAATTGAAAATTAAAATTTTTGCCAAACCTCTATTTTTTATGGGTTACAGCACACGTATTTTGGTAAAAAATGACAAAATCAAAAAACGTGTTGATTTTGGCTTTTCCCTGCTATTTTATACACACTCCTAAGTTGTGAACATGCATTTTAATGAATGGTGTCCAAAAAAGTGAAATTTAGATTTTTCACCAAATTTTCATTTTTCATGGGTTATAACACACGTATTTTAGTCAAAAATGAAAATTTCTAAAAACACGTTGATTTGGAATTTTTTGTGAAGGTTTTCTGCACACAACTTGATTTGAACATGAATTTTAGTGAATATTGTCAAGAAAAGTAAAAATTAAAATTTTCGACAAACCTCAATTTTTCACAGGTTGAACACACATTTTTGGTAAAAAATGGCAAAGTAAAAAAACGTATTGATTTTGCCTTTTCCCCTACTGTTTTTCACAGACACTTCAATTGTAAACATGTATTTTAATGAATGGTGTAGAAAAAAAGCCAAATTTAAAATGTTCACCAAATTTTTATTTTTCATGGGTTATAACACACGTATTTTAGCAAAAAATGAACAAATTCAAAAACGTATTGATTTTGACTTTTTTGTGATATTTTTTACACCACCTCAATTGTGAACATGCATTCTATAAAAATTAGTCAAGAAAATTGAAAATTAAAATTTTCACCAAACCTCCATTTTTTATGGGTTATAGCACACGTATTTTGGTAAAAAAATGACAAAATCAAAAAATGTGTTGATTTTGGCTTTTCCCTACTATTTTTTACACTCTCCTAAGTTGTGAACATGCATTCTAATGAATGGTGTCCAAAAAAGTGAAATTTAGATTTTTCACTAGATTTTCATTTTTCATGAGTTATAACGTATTTTAGTCAAAAATGAAAATTTCTAAAAACACGTTGATTTGGAATTTCCTCAAATTTTCACAGGTTGAACACACGTTTTTGTTAAAAAAAATGGCAAAGTAAAAAAACGTGTTGATTTTGCCTTTTCCCCTACTGGTTTTCACATACACCTCAACTGTAAACATGTATTTTAATGAATGGTGTAGAAAAAAGCCAAATTTAAATTTTTCACCAAATATTCATTTTTCATGGGTTATAACACACGTATTTTAGCCAAAAATGAACAAATTCAAAAACGCATTGATTTTGACTTTTTTGTGATATTTTTTAGACCACCTCAATTGTGAACATGCATTACATAAAATATAGTCAAGAAAATTGAAAATTAAAATTTTCGCCAAACCTCCATTTTTTATGGGTTATAGCACACGTATTTGGTAAAAAATTACAAAAATAAAAAACGTGTTGATTTTGGCTTTTCCCCTACTATTTTTTACACACATCTAAATTGTTAACATACATTCTAATGAATGGTGTCCAAAAAAGTGAAATTTAGATTTTTTACCAAATTTTCATTTTTTATGGGTTATAACACACGTATTTTAGTAAAAATGGGAAAATTTTAAAAACACGTTGATTTTGACTTTTTTTGTATTTTTTACATCCATATCAATTGTAAATATGCATTCCAATAAATATTGTCAAGAGAAGTGAAAATTAAAATTTCTTCAATCCTCCATTTTTCATGAGTTTTAACAAATGTATTTTTGTCAAAGTGGAAAAGTAAAAAAATATTGATTTTAGCATTTTTCCTACTATTTTTTACACACACCTCAATTTTAAACATGCATTCTAATGAACGGTGTCCAAAAAAGTGAAATTTAGATTTTTCACCAAATTTTCATTTTTCATGGATTATAACACACGCATTTTAGTCAAAAATGGACAAATCCAAAAACGCGTTAATTTTGACATTTTGATGGTGTTTTTTTATGCCCAACTGGATTGTGAACATGAATTTCAGTGAATATTGTCAAAAAAAGTAAAAATTAAAATTTTCAGTAAACCTCCATTTTTCATGGGTTATATAAACACACGTTTTTGGTTAAAAATGTCAAAGTAAAAAAACGTGTTGATTTTAAACTTTTCCCATATTGGTGTTTATACACACCTCAATTATGAACATGCATTATAATGAATGGTGTCAAAAAACGTGAAATTTATATTTTTCATCAAATTTTCATTTTTCAAGCATTTTAGCAAAAAATGACAAAATCTAAAAACGTGTTGAGTTTAACTTTTTTGTAATTTTTTTACACCCACCTTGATTTTGAACAAGCATTCCAGTGAATATTGTCAATAAAAGTGAAAATTAAAATTTTTCCTAAACTTCCATTTTTCATGGTTTATAACACACGTATTTTGGTCAAAATATAAAAGTAAAAAAAATGTGTTGACTTTGGCATTTTCCCTTTTATTTTTTACACATACCTCAATTTTAAACATACTTTTTTTATTTATTTTTTTTGGCATAACCCGACTAGAATGATTTACTCCTAGAATGAATGGTGTATAAAAAAGCGAAATTTAGATTTTTCACCAAAGTTCTATTTTTTATGAGTTATAACACGTATTTTAGTGAAAAATGGACAAATTTAAAAACGTGTTAATTCTGAATTTTTGTGATGTTTTTTTACACCCAACTCGGTTGTGAACATGCATTCTAATGACTATTGTCAAAAAAAAGTGAATTGAAGGCTCTATTTGGATATGTGTTTTGTTTTGAAAATTGAGAAAAATAAGATCTCAGTTGCATTTTACATAATGAGTATTTTTGTTTTGAGAATTGAGTATTTGGTTTGATAAATTTTGTTTATATTGGTTTTTATGTAGAAGAATTAATTTATTAAATAAAACATAAATTTAATTTTTATATATTTAATTGTTTGAGTTGCCTGGTGGCTATGAAAAGTTAGCTGTCGCCTGTTAACCGCCGTTGACCGCCATGGTCGCTGCTACTGGTCTGCCAAATTCCTATCGAATATTAGCCAAATGGTCGGAATTCAGTCGACTGGTAATGGTGGCTTCAGCGGTCAACGGAGATTAACAACCGGCAATAAACATTTGATGGCTATCAATGAATTCAAACAAATAAAAAAATAAATAAAATTAAAAGATTTTGAAAAGATTAAAATGCTCACAACTTGTAGTTATAGAATTTGAATTGAATATAAAGAAACAAACCCTTATTATTATCCAAACATACCCTTCTTATTATTATTCAAACCGAACCTATCCAGAGCTTCGTCTTCAGAGTTTAAAGCTACATACTAGAGACAAACTAGAGAGTGTTTGTTTTTTAACAAAACTAGCTATCAAGTTTGTCTTGCTCTTGCTTTTGTGATGTCAAGCAAAACAAAAATTCGGTGGTTTCTTTTTGTAGTGATATAAGTTCATATCTTTAATTTCTCTCAAATTTCCTTTAGGTTTTCTCATGCTCAAAATAAATTTGAATGAATCGCAGTGTTGTTCTTTATCAATCCATGGTTAAAGTTTACCAAACAGAAAAAGGAAAAATGTTGATTGAAACACATAACTTCACCTTCTAATTTCTTTCAAATAAATTGAGAGGTGGACTTAGCCAAAACAAAAAAAAAAGGTGTTGAGAGCTCTTGTGCTCTTGTATATGTACTGTCTTTTTAATTGCCCGTAGAATCTCCTATCTCAACAAGAAATCCAAAATTTAAAATCCCAGAATTTTATTGCTAAAACGTTTTATTTTCTTGTCATTTATTAAAAATTTTGACGTTGAAGTAGCTCGTAAAGATAGAACGCATACAAAGAGGGAGAAAAATGCCATACTATTTTGCATAATGAAGCTTTGGCAGATGAAGTCCATCTGTTCTTGAATCTTGTTTTTATGCTTTGTTTGTGTGTGTGTGTGTGTGTGAGAGAGAGAGAGAGAGAGAGAGAGGGTGATTGATTCCTTGAAATTTAGCATACCAACTACCCACTACATCTGTAAGTTTTCCTATTGTCTTTATATTTTTTGCTAATGTTCCTCACAACATTTTAGCTAATCCATGACCAAAACCAATACCATCTCAACTAATCATTTTGCTAATTACTTACATATTTTGTCCATATGGAACCAAAAGAGTTGTCTTTGCTCGCATTTGACCCTTGAGCAGCTCAAGAAGGTGATAATAACACCAAAGTTTTTAACCTCTGGCCTCTAATTCAAAGATCATGCATAATTTTCTTCTTCCATCGACATCAACAACCTTTAGTCTCAGTCATAAAGGCTGCTAAATCATGATTACCCTCTCCTTTAATCTTCTTCATCAAAGAAAAAAACCAAGAGAGAAGAACAAGATAGACAAAAACACAAAAAGAAAATGAAGTACTACAAGAAAAGTTTACTTCTACCGTTTTAACATTAATAGAAATTAACTAACTAGTCATTTTTCGTCTATCTATACATCGATCATCTATCGAAAATGACAAATTTTAAATAACTAAAAGTAGCTGTGATGAGATTAATAAATTAAAAGCTGATGATCATCTTGAGGAGAATGATCATATATAACTAGGGTTTTTTTTCTTTCTTAATTATCCTGCCTAGGACGAGCCAACCAAAGAGAGCTGAGAGCACGAAGGCGATGGAAATACTCAGCTATTGCCAGAAAACATCTTGCAGCTTGACGGGTTGTCAGGATCTGATGCAGCCTATGTATGGTTTGGTGCCTCAGATTATCAGCCTGAAATTGCAAAGAAAATGTTTTAAAAATAGCGATACTATTTTTTTTTTCGTTTGTCAAAGTAATAATAATATTAATAAAGATCAAGAAACAATAATGTTGATATATACTTTACAAAATGTAATCATGCATGTATGTTGACTTTTGCAGGATAAAAAAAATGCAGAGAGGCATATAGGCTATAGCACAGCATCTTGGTTGTTGATCAAGAAGTCATTCTTTTTTTTTTTTTTCTGCAGGCATGGAGAAATTCTTGAATATATACTATGCAGAAGTCTAAACATTTGACACGAATAAAGAAAATCTGCAGAAACCCTTTACATATTTTCTGACAACTATACCATACCTTTGAATATTACGATTGATTTGATTGTCCAGTGGGCTCCAAAAACACACCAGTTGAAATTGAGACATCTGGAATAATTTTTTCTTTCTTTAATTTTCTTCTAATTTTTTTACCACTAAAGATTTATAATGTCATTATTCAACGATTACTTGAAAAGATAAACAATTAATATCTTCTCATCCTTTGCTACTCTAACTTGGAGATGGCCATGTTTGTGTTTGACTTAGGAAAAGAATTCACCAAAATATGCATTATTTTATATGTGTTGCAAAAATAATATGATAATCAATATGCTAGAGATCAAATAATTTGGGCAAAGCTAATTTTAACTGCTAGACTTAAAAAAAAAAAACACACACACACAAATACAACTCATTCTCTAACATTTCTTCATTTCTTTTTACTGCCTATTGCTTTTGTTTGATTATTTCTTCTAATTTGACTGTTATGGCTAATAATAGTTACGTTCAATATTGTCACCTGAGACATCGCTTTTCCACCTTAATATGATAATCAATATACTAGAGGTCAAATAATTTGGGCAAGCTAATTTTAACTGCTAGACTTGAAAAAAAAAACGTATTACTAAAACTTAGTTACACGTGCATGACAAACTAAAACTTTCTCAAAGAAAACGTATTACTTGGAATATTTCAGAAGAAAATTCCTTAAATGGACAGTAAAATGAAACAATGCCTAAAATAATTTTCAACAATCAAGTTATGATTGATTTCATGAGCCTAAGGAAGGTTCTTTCTGCAGGTCTTTTTCTTCAAAGTATGATTGATCAGAATGACAATGACATCATATCGCTATGATTACGAAATGGAAAAATTTTAGGCCCTCTATGACTCATTGATTCGTATAAATTTCAGCACCAATACTTTTTCTACAGAAATTCATGCAAAATAAAGACCTGCCCTCGTCAAAAGATGTGCCTAGCTTCTATATTATTTCCAATTTAATTTTCGTAATTATCACCCCTATGTTAATTTCTCTTTTATTTTTGCTATTTATGCTCCAAAAAAAAAAAAAAATTCCCATCTTTTCTGTTCATCTATGATATTACTAATTATATATACTCAGGATTCAACAATGGCAGGCTAGCTGAAATTATTTTTCTAAACCAAAGGGAGAACAGACCAAAATTATATATATACACAAGGGCAGGGTCAAAGAGTTAAAGTCATAGACTAACTAAGGTTCATGTACTGTTTATCAAAAACGAAAAAAATCAAAAAATGAAAATGAAAAGCTATGATTGTACTCAAAATATATATTTGGACCCCTAGTTGTTTGATCAGAAAAACCCAACCACCATGTGAAATGTCACGAAGAGAAATGGGACCATGAACTAGTACTACATTTAGCTTATGTATGACAGTACATCTTATATAAGGGGACCAAAACCAAAACCTAATCAAGATCAAAAAATCGAACCTGGGAGATCCATGCCTACTCGACTCAAACATGTTAAGCTACTGTTATTCTAGGGCTTCTGAGGATAATTTTAATTTCTCTCATATTATTCCATATATATACTGATTAGCTAGCTGGAGCTTTTATATATATATATGTGTGTGTGGAGGAAGTGAAATTAAAGAGTTGGTCATGATCATCAGTTGGAGTAGGTCTCCCAACTCAAGCATGAGCAGATTCTTTGTCCTCTACGACTAAGACCCTTCAAACACTTTCAACATCATTACTTCAAACTCCATGCAAAAAAATATATACTTTTTCTATGGTAATGGTGATGAATTTATTAATCTAAACATGTACTTTCATAATTCTAGACAAACCCAGGATTTTATTCTGCGGGTAACATAAAAAATGTTTAATGAAGATGACCTACGGCCTACTTTAGATGATTTCATAGGATGATCCGAATTTCTTCTTTCTATGTTTTTCTGTTACTTTTTTGTTCGTGTACTTGTAATAATTCTACAAGTAACTACCCACAATTATGTTTAATAATCTTGAGGCAAATTAACCACAAAATTTTATTACGAACGTAAAATGCATATATAATGCATGTTTACGTACCTGTCTGACAAAACCTTCAAGGGTGGAAAGTTTGTTCATGGCCAGAGCCATTTGACCCATGTAGTTGGCCATATTTGTAGGGCAGCTCAGAGCATCAGAAGCAATGGTATCTGAGAGTGAGTGATTAAGAGCTTCAAGACCTTGAGAGAGAGCTTCTTCGGCTTCCTGTGTCGACTGTTGTAATCCACAAATCCCCAAGAGTTGCTGCTCCGTTAAGGGCTCAATTTGACCCATTATTATCTAATGTAAAAAACACAAAAGAGAAAGAAAAAACAAAGATCAGCTATATAATCCACCATCATTAATAATTAGCTCACCATACGCTAATTAATGGCGAAAACATTGGTATATTTTCATAGGGCTATAAGAGAGGTTTTTGTTTTTTCAAACACGCACTCACCCACTAACACGAATAAAGTAGAGAGCCGTGCAAGCATGCATGAATCATCCTTTTCAAATACAAAAGAGAGAGAGACAGAGACCACGGTTATATCGTGAGGAACAGACATGGGCTTTATGACAGAGTTGGGAATAATACCTAACCGAAACCTACGTTGGAAAGCTTCACCATTTCTTTTCGTCATTCGTTTGATATTTTCAAGATTACAAATCATGGATAAGTTGAACCATGTACGTAGTTTTATAGTATTAAACATTATTCCTCGTGCCAAGTATCCGATGATGTCTCTATATCCCACTAATATTATTAACTTTTTCTTTGTTAGCCCTAACCCTTGTCGGGTTGGAGACAAAACCCTTTATTGTACACGAGTAAATACTTCGTGTCGTTTTCCTGAATACGGTAGAAAGTTTTCCATCTAGGGTTTTGCATGATTTTTAATATGTTTTAACGGTTAGATTATTTTTCTCGAATAATACTGAATTTGGCGATTAGGGTTTTGCGTGGGTATAACTAACTCATATTTGTACCTTGATGAGCTCAGATGGCCTAAAACCACCGATCCACATGAAGCATCTCTCTGCCGGAGTCTTCCACATGCCGGAAACAAGATGAAAAACATCGGACTTTGCTATAATGCTCTTCAGGTTCATCACTTGATCATAGTGTGCCAAACAACTGTCCACGTAAAGCCGAAGTTCATTCTCCGGTAAGTGTTCTTGCACAGCATTTCGAAGCTCGCACATGATACGGTGGTGCTCCTCTAGCCACCGAGAATACTCCGCATCAAAAACGTTAGCATCTGCAAAAAGAAAAAAATAAAATAAAATATGAAGTTATGAATTAAGAAGATAAAATAAAAAATAATAATAAATTAACTAGGCAGATTTTATTTGAATGACACCTGAAGTTATGTTGCCTCCTATTGCATTGGAAATGGTTTGTTCTCCTCCTAAAAGGGCAGCTCCACCAAAATAAATTCCCTAGAAAACAAGCTTATTATTGAAAACAATACTCATTAATGAAATGGCAGGCAAATTTAAAAATGAAAAATGCAATCTTACTTGAGCTCTTGCTCTTTGTATTTCTTGTTCTAACTGAGTAAGCTTGATCCTACTTGACTCTAGCTGCTGAACATAAGCCTGTGAGAAATAAAGCAAGAAAATAATTTATGAGTTCCAAAATGTGTACATTTAATCACTTCAAAAAGTGTATAAATTAAAAGGACTATATACATATATATATATTCATCCTTGAGGAGTGTACTGACCTTTTTCCTAAGTCTGCTTTTCCTGGCTGCCTCTCTATTCTGAGCAAGCCTCCTCAGTGTCTGAGGTAGAAATGATCATATTAATTTTGAGAACTCAAAACAATATTATTTAATGAGGGAGAGACAAGTACGGATATATTTCCACAAAAAGAGAACCAAATAAATTACCTTAGGGTCTGGTGTCTTGGGTGCTTCTTGCTCTGGACTTGTAGTTGGTCCTCTGCGGTTCCCCTCTCGCTGCAAAAGAAAAACAATGAAAGAATAATTAAAACAAGTATTATTATTAGAATTAATAATAATAAAATTGAAACCCAAAATCTCACTCAACAAGAAACTAAAACAAATCAATCATTTGCCGGCATATATATATATATATATAAATCTTAAAGAGTGTTGTAGCAGTATCATATTGACTAATTAATCTCTTAAAAATCTATATATACTATATTATGATTTTTAAGTTCCACCTTAATAGCTTTTGCTGGTTCAGGTGCAGAAGCAACATCAGTTCTTGGATTGGATAACTCCATGGACGGCTCAGATGATCTCTTGGAACCGCTGGTAGACGGAGAAATGGAAACTAATCCAGTACTTGCCTACCAAAACCAATATTAACAAACAAACAAGCAACCCATTAACTTAATTAATTAGATAATTAAACAAGTTGAATTAATTCATTCATTCATGACAATGATAATGATGATGATGATGAAAACAAGAAGAAAAAAGGGACATCTTTAACGGTATCATCATATACTACTACACTTACCTTTGCTGATGATGATGATGGGTGTACATGCATGGGCTGAGATGGAAAAATGTTGAGAGTTGGAGGCCTCATCCCAGAATTCTCTGCACGCGCGATTTCACAATTTAATTTCCATAAACGTTTTACTGGTGAAAAAAATTACTGATTCAACTACGATATGATATGGGCCGGCTAATAATAGTAAAGGAAGAAGAGATCGGTCAGTGATCAGAGACGAATGTCAGAAAGAAAGAAAGAAAGAGGGTTACACTTGGTCATGCATTTTGAACTCTGTGCTAATGAAAAAAAAAACAAAGATTTTTTTGATTGGTATCCTTTTTGAGTACGAACACGAATCGGAGGAAATTTGTTGATCAGAAAGTTTGTTAGAGATGCGGTGGTCCAAAATACATATACACAATCCCAAGAAATCAATCAAAATCAAAAGGACATAACAACATTTTTCTTGAAAACTGAAACATTATTTGAGCTCAGAGGATCTGGTCAAAGAAAGTACAAGTCAGATTTAATCTCTGTGAACACACTTTTCGTATGACCAAGACAACTTATTCCCATAGAGAATAAGCTCAGAAAGAAGAAAGTAGTATGATCGGGTAGAAGATTTTGAAATTTTGTTGGACACAATAAAAAAACACCAAGAATTAAGAGAGAATTATATAAGCTCACGTCTTTGTTCTTGAATTGCTGAGGGTTCTTGGCCATCCAAGTAAAGAAAAAGGGCTTGATCCAATTCACCCAAATCATAAGCTCCAGGATCTTTACCTCTGCATATCCCGAGCCAAAAGTGACGAGATCCCACAAAGGAAGAAAACCAGAAATGATCAGTACTGAGAAGATAAAATATTAAAAAAAAAGATTACTTTTCTTCAAGAAAGTCTAATATCAAAGAGAAAATAGAAAAGTAAAAAATGGGTTTTTGTGGAAATTAACTGTGTGAATCTATGTACCAAAAAAAAAAAAAAAAAAGGTTACATGAAGTTGCTATGAACAGCTGATGATGAGGATGAGGATGATTGCATCATCCCAAATGAAATCTGATTAATATTCTGCTGATGGTGGTGGTGATGATGATGATGATTATTATGATGATGGTTTTGAAGTTGTTGTTGATGATGACTTTGATGAATCTGTGGTGGTGACAGTACAGGTTGTTGTGGTTGATGTTGTTGTTGGTGTTGGTATTGGTGTTGGTCTAAGACTAATTGTGTACTAGTGTGGTTGTTACTTTTATTGGAAGCCATGAAAGTAGAAGAAGAAGCAGCTCCAACAACAAAAAGCTTGCTTTCTTCTTGCTCAGATGAATCAGCATCAACAACAAGTGCTCTTGCAAAACTACCCATGTGTAAAACCTGCCCCTCTCTTTGCTCACGCATCATTTCTTCTCATCACCCATAATGTTATATAGAGAGAGAGCTGGATAGATATGATGCCTCTGCAGAAAAAAACAACCACCACCTCTCTAGAGAAAAAGCAAAAAAAAAAAAAAAAAATTAAAAAGCGGTCGGTTAATTAGTCTAGAGACTTAAATGAATCTTGAAGGGCTGGAAGTTGAGGAGAGGATAGAAATTAATCTTAGAAACAAGACAGAAAAGAGAGAGAGAAGGTATTGAATGCAAGAGAAGCAAAAGACAAAGCTATTTTAAGCTCTCTTTCACAACTGTATATGTCCCTTCTTCTTTTTTTTTTTCTCTCTCTCTATCTCTTTAGAATAGAACCAGAATTAGATGACTTTCTGCAACCCAAGTTTTAAGATAAAGCGGTCTTAAGCATATCCTCCAAAACTTCAACACACACAGTCACACACTAGCTAAGACTACTTAGCGCTCTCTCTCTCTCTCCAAAGCGAAACGGCGAAAACCACCGAAGACTTGGAGAAAAACTGCTAATGATGGTCCAAGGAAACCGCTTTTGGCTTCCTTGTCCGATCATCTCATTCAATGTTTTTTTTTGAAATGACGGAAGTGACCTTTGTCCTTTACCATTTTTACCATTGACGGTTTCATGCAGCTCCATTGCTTACACGTAGAATGCTGATGAGTTCCATTCCAACTCACCATTAAAAGTCTACCTCTCTTCACTTGTTAATTTTCCTTGGCTTTTAATTTCTCTCAATTTAATGTTAGTTGGATTTATGTTTTTTTTTAATGATATATTGGATTAAACTAACATATTCAAGGAATAATTATGAGCTTTATTAACCCGATTCAAGATGTTTATATATAAGGCAAATTTTCTGCTGATGAAAAAATTGTTCGATCTCTAGGAGAAAAAAGAAATCAGTATATGTGCAATGGTCTTGGATTAATAGAATCTAATTGAAGTACTGCCTATACTTTAATATTGTCAACTAGAACGATGAAATAATTTTCTGTACTTATAACAGAAACCTCTCATACTATCTTAGCTTGTATACATATGTTTTTCTGCTCACAGACAATATCAAACTATAAGATTATTTAGATAAGTTGATCATATGATAATCTATGTACTAAAATATAAAAATTCTAGCTACAACCTAAATCACCAGAAAATTGGGGGGGGGGGGTGCATTATTGATCATGAATAATAAATTCGTTCATGGAGTAGGTACTAGAATTACACTGGAATATTATTATTAGTGTTTTCTTTCTTAGTTGTTGGAAAAATTTTATGTTAAATGAGATAATTATGTTTAAGAAAATTAAATATATAGACACCCTTCTTTCAACAGTACTACATATTCAATCAGCTTGATCAATAGAGTCATTATTGTGATGAAATATATACTACTTTAAAAGGTTTAGAGGATTAATGAACTTGTAAATTAATTTTCATTTTAATTACTTGGATTATAAGTTTCTTGAAAATTTTTAAAGACATTTTAGTGAAAATTAAAGGACAATCTAGCTTTTTATAGTACTGATTTTCAGCTTTCTAATTTAATTTCGTGATTTGAACATTGATTTTATTTGATCAACTTTGTGTACGTACTTGATTTGTGTCAATCACTATATTCTCCACAAGAGCTACAAACAAATTAAAATGAGAAGGGATCGATGAGGATTAAAAAGTAATGAAATCCCCGATTGTATAAAAAGCTACGTGATTAATCTCTGCAACACTCAATTAATTATACGTTTGTTTATAATGGTTGGCGTTCTCTAGAGGCAGAAATATGATAGTATTGGAGGAACTTTCTCATCATTAATTAACAAAGTCCATGGATCCCTAATTATAGACAGCCTTAATTTTCCATTGTCTCATAATTTGTTTTTGACTATTGCCCCTCTGAAAACGATTCAATTAATAACATATGTGAATGAGAAATTAATCTCAATTAGTTAATTACCTATTTGAGGATTTGAAATGAATTAAGAAATATATATATATATATATATATATACATATATGTGCGGTGCGGTCCAATGATGAATTTCTTGTTATATATCAAACTGAAAAATTGATGAAAAGAAAAAGAGATATAACGTAAAAAGAAGAATTTGAAGAGAATACGATTACAACATCTTATAAAGAAGGAAAGATGACATGTATATGTCAATCCTACCAAAATACGGATTACCCTTTTGAAACATGTGTCACTGAACCCTCCTGATTACATATACACAGTTAAGAAAATTTGGGTTTTCGTACACGTGCTATGCGTAGAGAAATTTTGATGAAATTTGCATTCGGAGATAATAATGTCATCCCAAAACATATTAATTAATATACCTTTTATTTCATCATATTTGTTCAAAATATCTATGTCCACTAGTGATGAACTAGTGTTATACGAGCTGAAGCTGTATTGAAGGCAATTAAATTAAGTCCTTTCTTCTTCATGAGTTCTTCAATTAGTTACAGACTCTTGTGATGAGCATTAGTTATATATAATGATTTTCAGTATGGAGTATTTTGCTTTCATGATCAAAATCTGCAAACTGCAATGCATTTTAAAGTCTCAAAATGTTTGAGTTTTGGCATTCAATTTTCACTGTCAATTGAGGAAATTAATTAATGGATCCTCTAACTAAACCAAGAATTCTAATTAGAACAAGAAATCAAAGATTGGAGAACTTTTTGACCTGTTAAAATGTTGGATATTCCTACTATATATCTTGGTTTGGTTAGAGAGTTCATGGCATCATTTTTTTTTCCAAATTAATTGTGACAAAATCAAAACAAGAATTAACGATTTCATCACTAGTTCTTTAAAAAAATCATGTTGTGCTAGCTTAATTACAAGTTTACATGCATGCTATTGGCACTAAAAATTAACAATTTCTTTACTATTAGTATAAATGATAAATATATACTTACTACTAAAATTAAATCAATCAATGCGAATGTCCTTTCTTTATTGATTATACAATGTGCCTATCAAAGTATCAATAGATAAACTTGAGAAAAGAGATGAACTTGCACCTCTACTCGATCATATTGGTATATTATACATGACATCAATGTTGCTTTTTTTCTGGAGGAGAGTAACTGAAAAAGAGGTGGATGTGTGTCTGTTTTTGTATGAAATAAGTGCACAATGAATTCAAGAAATAACTATGAAACGAAATTTTCCCTAAACAACAAAAGTAATGCTCAGCTCTATCCTCTTCAAATTTTGTTCAAGTCCATTGTATTGGACAACATCCTATGCACATTTCTGACTTTAATTTATCCAAACATATATACTCTACATTGATTTTCATATGAATTCATGAGTAGTAGAACTATAAAAGATTAATTAAAATCCTCAACTTAAGACTCTAAAGTGTATATATGCAGAAAATGGACTTAAAGCTCTAAATAACACTTCAACTTGAACTTAATCTCGAGGCCAAAAAAAAAAAAAACCAACTCATTATTTCAAACTTCTTGTGTCAATCAAACAAATCTCAAACAAAACAACTTTCACCGATTTGTTAGTGTGTGTGTGTGTGTGAAGCAAATCTCAAACAAAACAACATTCACCGATTGAGAGATCAATTTTGATTTTTCTTATGCTTCGTTTTTTTGGTTTTTTTCTTTTTAATTTTTGTCTCTTCTACAACGGAAAGCGTGGATATATATAACAAAAATTAATTTGTAGACAAAAGAAACTTGGAAAAGAAAAAATAAAAAAGTGGAAACTCAGCACTCAGCAGCAGTTACGAAAACTTCAGGGGCAGTTTTGTCCTGAAGACTTAAAAAAAAGTTTGACAATCCGATGGTGTATATAATTTAAGTGTTGACCGTATAGACACGTGTCGGTTCCTAAGATGAAAGAGTTGGAAAGTGGGACCCAGCAAGAGAAGTAAATTCATAATCTAACGGTTTGAACTTTGAGGTTTATGTCCAAATCAAATGTGGGGACTACTCCATACCAGCTCCCACCTTTCCCGCGATTTTTAATTTTTACGCACTTTTTCTGCAACAACTATGAAATATGAATATCAAAATATATATTGCTATGCAAACTGCAAAGGAAATAAAAATTGAAGTTTGTGATCAAATCTACACACAATAATAAGAAAAAGAAAAATAAGTGAAGGAATTGTCGAAGAACTTTTTGATGGTCATCCGTAATTTTGTTTAGATCAAGAGGTTTAAAACGTTATTGAATTCTTTTCAAATCCGTCTTTCTGTTGATCGTCAAATTATACATTAAAATAGTTAAAATCATTACTGAATTTCTCAAATGTACATTTTTATACCATTTAGGCCTACTATTGTTATCATCGTATTGAAAATCCAAGAATCACAAATATATGTATGTTGTTGTATATGTGACTTTAAGAAGCTTAAATTAGGAAAAGAAGTAAATTATAGTATTAGTACAACATTAGACTTGATTAAATTACATGTCTAGTGGAAATTAAAGTGTTAAAAATGAAATTGATGAAGATATATATATTTGATTATATGAGGTTTTATCCGTTTTGAACCGTTTGAGTTTCACAGTTTTATTTTTAAAAATAAGCATCGCGTGGTGTAGTCCAAGTCCAAGACTGTCCAACCTTATAAGATAGATAGATAATTCACAAACTCTTATTATATGTAAAATAAATAACCTCCTCATAATTTACTTCATTAGAGATTAAGATAATATATTTGTATTTACTAAGGGGTAACCAATTTATACAATTAAAACTTGGCCATGGTAGCTAGCTATAGTGAGCAATTGTGATAAGTAATTTCGTGGCTGACTTTCCCAGTCAGATCCAATATTGAAAACTTGCAAGATTATTGACTGATTAATTAATTGCATCAATTTGAACATCAAACTAATTAATTAGCTAGCCATCCTACACTGTGCATATATAGCATTGGTATCTTTCAATTCTTTATTTTTGTTTGAGTACTTTTGTTTTACTCTTTTAATTAGTAAGTTTTAGGAAATGTTCATGTTTTCAATGACGTTCCGTTTCTGAAATGTGTGAAGCATGCATATATAACCTCCTCTATTAATTATTACCATTAATTACTTGTTGCAATTTTCATTCAAGTGATTAATTTGCAACAAAATGCCTTTGCTTGAGCTTGTTTATCTTGATACTATTCCATGAATTTTCTTTATAGATTTTTTCGTCTCTTAAAGAAACTAAGTACTTCCCATTATTTATTTTGCAGGACCTAAAATAAATTAATGTAATTTCTTTGTTCAATATTTGTTGGTCTAGATCGAAATTAATTTACAAGAAAAAAAAGATATTATAAAATTGGTAATCTTCCACCTAAATGGCTAAATCCAAGTAATTAATTCCAAGTTTTTCTGAATATAATTAAGTTCTTTCTCTAAATAATATTATTCATCAAATTTACGCACTAATTAAGATGAAGTAATCAATCAGGGGGATGCATATATATATATATATATATATATATATATATGTTTTCGCTAAGCAAATCTTGTTGTTCTTGGACGAAACAAATTCTAGGTTTGTTAAACGAAGCAGTACGTATAGATGCTGTCTATGAAAGATATTTCCAAATTACAAGTTAAAATGATGTGAACGTTCCTTAAAACTGAACAGTGATGAAAAGAACATCAATGGCGGCCTGCTCAACATTTTGAAGGCAAAACGCATCTTGTTTGAGTCATTATTTGATCGACATATGTGGACACGGTATTCATTGACCAGACTCCAATAAATATATAATATGACTAAAGACATAAGAGCCAATTTGTGATTTAATTCCTTCACAAATATTTATAGAGGAACAAAGTGTGAATCTTCATATATCGCTCAACAAATATGCACATATTATACTATTTCAATCATTATCTCAAAGAAATTTATAGACAAGATGAAAAGAAAAAAAAGGGAACAAAACTAATGAAGCCCCGGAAACGCATTAGTCAATCTAAATCGAGGTAAACAAAATCTTGGCTTTCATTGCCGGGAGGCTTCCATGTGAAAATATACAGATGAAGAAAAGAGAAAAGAAAATCAAAGAGTTAGGATTAGGTAATTATGTAAGCGTGCAATATGGAACACATCATACAAGTTAATATTTAGGTGTTGTAATGGGCAAATCAAGTAGCTCACTTTCCACCTACTCCTTCTAGCCATGCCTAGCTACCACGACCAGAGAAAAAAAAAATGCAGTGTAAAAAAAACCAAGAAAAGAGCATAAACGAAATCAAACCCCAACAATGTCTTGGATCTTTTAACAATTTGCATTACCCATTTTTGTAATGTCAAGTGCTTATGTATTCTTCGTATCTATCTTTTGGCTTCATATAATTTTCTCTATTTTTTTTTTTTTTTTTGAGAGGTGTGTGTGAGTTATACTTTTCTGGATCATATTATCATATATAATGTTGTGTTGTGTCACATAATAACCAAAATTATTGCTTTTAGAATTTTCCAATCTCTTCAATTTGGTAGCATAAAAAGTGGACACCATATCAATGTGTAGGCGGCGTCGTATTACTTCCATTCTCAATATAGTGCAAAGATTTTTTTTTTCAATTTTGGAACATAAATATGATAATAATATTATTTATTTAATTATGTTGCAAATTAAGGAGATAAATTTGGCCTATCAATTTCACAATATATATGAGCAAAATCTGGACTCACTACACAGTCAAAATGATGCAAAATAAAAATTATCCAATGTACAAGGCATGTCTCCCAAACATAAATAATTCATCCTTGTTGAATACCATTGTATCTCAATTCCAATTTGACCACTCACCAAAATGTCATTAGCAGGCTGCGGAATGCTTTGACAGGTTGAATATATACCCTAAGACAATTTTAGCACATTAAGTTTAATTAGGTTCAAGTACATGTGGTAATTATGATCATATCAAATTCATAATGCATCCAATTATATAACGCTATTGTTTTGTATCATTGCATGGTACCCTATTGCATATTAATGTCACAAAATAATTAAGTTTATACACTTTTTAATAACTCTCAGATTTTCAAATCATGAGTGATATATACAAGTCACAAATGAACATCTCAGTCATTGATTTAAAGAAGGCTTGAATTATTAACCTTCAAAACATGGTTGGTCAAATTGAAAAATAATTAACTTCTCTGCAGGTTCAATCCTTGTACTTAGTTTTTATGGTTACATCCAATGTAACAATTTAATTAGAAAGTCTTGAGAAATAAAATATGAGATTCATTGTACCAGAAGGTTTAATTTTTGCTTAATTAATGACATTCCCCTTCTTCCATAATTAGTTTGAATCACCTTTTCAATGTGATCAGCGACTTAAATTCTTTATGTTGACAACAAACATATGATTGAGCCCATATACAGTCAACTAAAATTTCCACATATTTAATTGATAAAGTATAGGTAGACTTTTACGCATTCTCCTTTTACATAGTATGATAATTCAAAAGATTTAATGCCCTTTTCTTATGCCTGCAGTTAAAAATATAGTATGAGACTTATTCACAAGTTCTCTACAAATTTTTGGATCATATTTTCTGACTTTCTTATATAATTCAAATCATGATGATTTATATCATGTAAAATATCCATGTTCAATATTCTTGATCACAATAGCTTATAGTAACAAAACCCTTTTTTTTTTTTTCTTTTTTGATCTTTTGAGAGACAAATTCATTGGGGTGCTACAATGAAGCAGTCAGATGAAAATATAAACAAAATGCAGCATACCCAAATTAATTCCGATAATAAAAGTTGTTCTGCTCTTTGCCTTTTTTCAGCATTCCCTCTTTATGTTTTACTTCTAACATATTAAATTAGAATAAATATTTGAGGGATCAGTCGATGTAGACTGTTTAACAACAAAAGAGCATCCAACAAGGTTTATTTGACCTAGCAAAATACGTGAATTTCAAATTAAAAATCCATACTCTATTGCATCAATCGCTGACCATCACAATCTTTTAAGGTCAACCCAATTCAATTAGATTATATATTCACAAATATGTACAATCTCTATTCTTTAGAGGATGATGTCCTTGAATTCGTATTTCTCACCATCGATCCCTTCATATATCCCATCTCGCATGTGTATCAAGAAAATGTGCACATTTCCTTCGTTTACCTTGTTTTATAATTAATTAATTAGATGTCTACAGATGTTTTATGAATATATAAATTTGTGGGTTCGTTAGCAATAGCAACTGTGATTATATGAGATTGTAAAGTTTCGTGCCGCCCCCTAGTGATCTTATATAACCAGCAACCTCAAGGCAACATATACAATTCTCTGTGTCTCTTTTGAAAGTGACGCTGTACGCTTCTGCTGACATATATTCTTGCTATCGAATTTATTATAGCGTATGAGAGTTAATCGAGTAATTACATACGTGAATGTTTATACCAACATATTGCAGGAAACATGTGTGCCATAAAAGAAAATTTTGATTGTCATCATCGAAAGCAGCTTCATGCCACCAGTATTTACAAGAAAAGAAATCAACCAATTGCAAAGAGCTAAGTTTGAGCAAATTTTTCAAGTAGAAAGTTGAAATTAATACATGAATTATATCAGTTTCTTCCGGGGAAAAGAAAAAATTTACAATATGCATGCAATGATCTGCATGAGAACTCTTGCTTTAGGCATTAATTTATATCTCGTATGATTTTCCTAAGTGCTGAAGTTTTCAGCAGTGATTTTTATCAAAGATAGTGCTGTACGTTGAAGTTTGTAAAACGGCATGTGGACTATTTAGCCAAGGATGTGAATAAAGAAATGACATGTGGGCTTGAAGTTTGAGAAGAAAGAGAAGATAGTATGATTTACGAGGGAGAGAAGTCTAATTAAAGCAAAATCCATTTCCCAATGCTATTCTATTCCTTTTCCAGAAAAAGGGTTAATTTTGTTCTGATAACAAGATTTTGAGATAAAAGGGGCTGGCTTGGAAGACTACCTTGCTCTTCAGAGGGATGGGAAACCATAAGTTGTATACATTAAATCCAATCCCAATTTATGAAATGTACGGAAAACAAGCAAAAAAAGGCAAAAAGGGTTTGATGAGGATTCGCATGTTAGGCATGTAAAAAAGATCACAACATATGCTAGTATGTGTATTCAATGAGGGCTTTAATTTGCTTTTTTAATTTGTGGAGGGGGGTGGAGAGATAAAGATTAGGCTAAATTTAGCAATCCCCTCTAATGGTTTTCTTGGTTTTGGATCCTTAGTTTTGGGTGAGGGACCAATATGGGCATTAATAATTTTTACCTGCAGCAAGTGGGGTCTAAGCTAGGGTGCCTTCTTTTCTACTTTCTAAATATGGCAAATACTGATTTTGTTGGGAGAGCTTTCTAAGGTTTGTTCGGCCACATTTAATGTGCCATCACTTCTATAATCCTGATTGCCTTGACCACTATCACTCCAGATTATGCAGTTCTTGCTCTTTCAAATATTTATCGTAATATAGATGATCACTGACTTTCCAGTCTTGAAGTTTATACAGGGATGGGTGAGAAGAGTATGAATATAATTGGCTTGATAGGAAGGAGACCAACTCTTCTGAATTTTTACATCATTTGTTTGTTTGTTGGATGAACTAGTCAAAATTGTACATTCAAATTTTTGATTCGTTTGATAAATAGAATTCGTATCTAGACCTGGTCTAATTCCAACAAGCTATCCATCTGAAAAAAATATGCCTTCTGTACTGCTATGAAATCCATTGATATTATTATTATTATTATTTTTTTTTTTTTGATTTGAAACTAAAGCAGATATTCAACCATGCATGCATCTAAAATCGCTAGATTTAAGAAAGATGGAAACCTATTTTGTGTTTTACTACATAAATGAATCCTCTGAAATAGTGCATGCATTAACGTACGTAACCAGGAGGACCATTTCTTGTCTACGAATGTACAGTTCAGATGGATCCATATCTGAGTCAATGGTCCAGCTTGGCCTGTTGACTGGACCATTGGACTCGCAAGTCTGGGTATCAAAACATTGCGTACTGTATTGCAGACCATCCACAGCTCTTTTTTGTAGACTGGGACTATGCCAATTTGTAATACTATCAACAATTCTCTCTTTTGGGTCAATTTGTAATACCCAAAGAATATTAACGTTTTTTTCCCAAGAAAAAGTGGAGCAAACAAAGAGACACAGTAGTTCGTTCTTTTTCTTTGAGGGCAAATTAAACGCATGCATGTATTTGTTTGTTTATGCAAAAAGAGTGAATGTCGGCATCTAAGCAAGTTCACTTAGCTAAACATTTCCCATTTTTTCCAAATCTATTTTGGTCTATTTGTATGTTTAGGGAATTAATTTTTGCTAATGTTAGTTTGTGGACAAACGACTTGGTGAGAATTCAACCACTCTGCACTCTCTCTCTCTCTCTCAGTACACCAAGAAAGGAGACTTGTTATTGTCCTTTCTTCTCATCCCTTAATTTCTCATCCGCGACTTGTTTGATTGTTCCCAACCCAAATTATTATATTGGCGTAGGATAAAGAACCAAAACAAGAAAAGGGAAAGACAAAATGATATTCCAAAATGTTTAAAGAGACAAAATAAAAATAACACTTGCATCTTTCAAAAGTTAACCAACTCTTAAATTCACATCAATTTTACTCCATTATTTAACTCTCACATTCATAATGTAAGGCTATTATTCTTTTCTCATTTCCCATCTAAAAGGCATAGATTTCAAATGGAAAAAAATAATTACATAGTTGAATAAAAATATTTCTTTTAATTATGATAATATTATGCATGTTATTTTGATTAATTTCAATGCATATTCTATTACAATTTGATTCTATTCTAAGGCTGAAATTTGCTACGGATTTAAGATTTTTTTTGTCCGAAATCTCTGCTTACCTACGTGTATTGATGTTAATTGGAACATTTCCAGACAAATTGAATAAAAAGGTGTCAAAATATAGAAGGAAAAAGGGTGTTGGATATTTTGAACCTTGATGATAATGACCTTTTGTTGGCTATGCCTTTAAATAAACCTCCATACATAAGATTGTAGGGAAAAGTAGCTGCCTATCCTCATTAATTATGACACTGATAATTACCAACTAAAACATACAAACAAAATATCAAAACGAGAATGAAAGAAATAGAGGTGGTGTGTCATTGTCTAAGTAACACATCATTGTCCTAAACTCCCAACAAGGCAACAATAGCGGTCCGTCTACTTAGAAATTCAGTATAACATCCTAGTCCAACGTAAAAGAAACACTTAATTTCCAAGAAATTGTTATAAAATATAAACACCATGGCAACCATGCTTCTAAATTATGTACAAAATAAATTAATTATAAACTACTCCTTTCAACAATATTTAGTTAAATAATCACTTCCTTGAATTATTATATTTTTATTCGGAATTTGAGAATTAACCCTTGAGACCCAAGTTAAATATGATTTTTGTAACAAAGAAAGACATTCATAATCGCATCACAAAAAGTAATTAAATCTATCATTAAATTACATTTTTTTCGATTCGTTAACACATGATCATGCAGGTGATCCCAGCCAAAACTTAGAGCATGCAGTCTGTTCTAGCAGGTAACCTCCTCACGAAATTCAGGGGAACTGATGGATGTTTTTGACGGAATCTCGGATGTCTTAACACGTAAAATCCAGCAAGAAGGGCCACTACTTGAAAAGATGTGACATAGAGCACAATTGCAGCAACCAGACAAAAGATTACAAAGAGAGCTGAAGCTCTTGGGTCTCTCCGGTCTCTCCAGCTCAGCAAGGATTGGAGCCTTTCTCCTTGAGTTGCCAAGTCACCAACCACAGTCTGAATCTTTGCCGCTATACTTCTCAATCTGTCATATCTCATCCTCACCATATCAGCAGGACGTGAAGTAGGAAATGTGTCAAACTCCTCATCCAGTTCATCAGGATGAGCCGTATCAGCAAATGAGAGTCTGGTATCCATGTGAGGTGGATTCCTTGGCCTCCATCTGTCATACCGAAATCCAATCAAGAAAAGATACAGGAAGATGGTTGGCAGAATGAGCTCTGGATACAAAACCAGTATCAAGAACAGAATGTGAATTAGAACGGTTGTAATGGGATCCTTCCAATTGCAAACCTGGTCAAACCATTTCCCAACAGCAATTAACCCACTCAATAGCCCCATAATTCTAAAAAAGTTAGCCTTGCTTCTCCTCATGCTCCACATATGGGAACCAACATCCAGCATATACTCCACCACCTCTTTCCTCAACGGAGGCTCTGCGCGACTAAGCCTCTTCGAGACAATCTGTGTAGCCTGGTGCCTCAAGCTGTCAAGCTGACTGACTGTTAATGGATGAATATAATGCATTTTAGGCAACAGTGGTTGCAAGTACAAATGCATCATGTTCAACAATGACGTAAACCTAACAGCCAAGTGAATTTCACCCATCTTCTTAACCCCGGAAGGATGCAAAACCAATAGTGGATAAGAATGCTTATAAACACGATCTGTTTCTAGAGTAGAAAGACGAATCCTGACCTTTCCAATTCTTGCGTCTTTCGACCCTCCAGATTTATCACCTCCTTGCAGATGACAATTATCAAACACTCCAATGGTAATGACAGTGCAAGGGTCAAAAACATCCCAAGTGTACTGCTCATTCCATTTGGGAGCAAAGCTATCAATAATTGACCTTGTCCGCACCCACTTCTGCCCATACTTGGCAACACAGTAAGCATCGGTTGTTGCCCGCCCATCTTTCGTCTTCATTGGTGACAGCCCCTGAGCATTCAAAATACCCAATTCAAGAACTCCAACGCTCGACTTCCATAACTGCTTTGCTGTTGGTCTAAGATCACTGCTGTAGTGGGTTGATTCATCTAGAACATGATAACCACCTTCCAGACAGATCCTCATGTGAATCCGGCTCGCAAACTTGACATCTTTCTTCTTCTCCCCCTCAACAACAACAACATGCTTACCGAGATTAAACCACCTAGAGTTTATAGGTTTATGATCCAACCTCCTGTCAACATACTGAAGAGGAATGGCACACCTGCAAAGAACTTCATCCTTATTAGGGGCAACTCTATCTTCCACACTCAAAACCAATGGCTCCTCAAATGGCTCTGCTACCACAAACATGAGATCCTCATTCCACATTGGATTAATTGTCTTGCTCATGGATACGCTAGTCCTCAATGCCTGATTCCCAAGAATGGCCCTCACAAAGACTTCAGGAATCCTACTCTTATCATTAGGTATTAAATCCTGAGCTTCAATCACATTAACCCTAAGGTACCAAAGCTTCGGTGAGAGATACACTTTCGACCTAATATTTGCAAGACCATCAGCATCACTAATAGCAGCAGCATCAGAATGCCATGCCTCAGGGAATGCTTCATCTGCCTGAGTACCCATCCAGACAGCCAACATAAGCTCTCCTTTCACCTTGTCCCCTTTTCTGTCCTCCAATCTATACCACTGTGGTGCCAAAGGACTGTCTGGAGGAACCCTTTTTGGAATCTCATTCAAATCAAACAAAACTCGACCCATAAAATCATCCTTCACAAAATCCTTATCTTTCACAGTCACCTCAAGAACAGAAGCTTGAAGCCGGTCCTTCGAAAAGGCAAATACCTGATTCCATTCAGGGTTAAACTTTTTCTCAAAATGGCGAGTGGTGCCCTTATAGTTTCCGAGCTTAACCTCAACATAAGGGTCACAACTGCCAGGTAAATCTTTTGCCTTTACCACCCTAACGTAAAGGCACTGCATTTGCTCAACCAGGTCATAAGTGCTGGTAAGCTTATCCCCAGTGACCTTCCCTCCACCAAGGTGGTGTTTGGTCTCCTTAAGTTGGAAATCTTCCATTGGAGGCCTCTGCATTTTGCTGATTTCTATTGTTTATCCCTCGTTTCTTAAACTTGAAGAAAACCCCCAATGTTCAAGAAATAAACAAAGATGTCAAAACACATCTCACTACAAAAATTAATTAGCCGTTACTCTTAAAAGAAGAAACTTTGAACTGCCACGATATAAGGGACTACTGGAAGACAAACAGAGAACTTGTGCTAGTAATTTATAAGAGAGAGGTACAATAAACAACAAAAGAGTTGAAACTTAAAGGCAGAGTTAAACTAAGCCATTGGAAAAGAACCTCATTAACAATAAGATAAATAAATCCCACAACCTTCATTGAATGCTTCAGATCTGAATGCTCCAAACCTGCGTAAAAGCAAAATAAATGAACAAGTAGAAAAAGGAAACGCGATTAAGACAAGACAACCAAATATTAGAAAGAAACAGAAGGTGCCATCCAGCAAGAGTTCCCAACAATTAAAAAAAAAAATCAAAACTTTTGATTCTAAGCAAACCCCCATCAACTAAAAAAACAAAACAATCAAAGTAAAAAGATTGAAACTTGAAATTTTTTTAAAATAAAAAGTTAGCACATTCGAGGTCCCAGAAAAATTTTACACCTTAGAATGTGATTGAACCCTTAATCCAGTGCGCTCAAGATAGCATTTTTGCCAGTGAAGTGTGCACGAATACACAAATTACAGCATTCCTACACACAGAAAAATTTAAAAACAAAAATAGCAGGAGTATTGACAGTTAATACCTTGAGGGTTGAAGGAAGCAGAGAGGAATATTGAAGGGGGTATTTGTTGATAAGGTTCCAAGAAGAGAGATTGAGAAACAGTACAAGAAAAAGAAAAACAAAAAGGAGCAGTGGGTTTTGTTGCTTTATGGAGATGAATCAAAGTGAAACCAAGAAAAAACAGTAGGTGGAGATGAATTTTCTGATTTTTCTACTTGAGTTTTGAGTTTTTGAGTTTTGAGTTTATAGTGTGTGTTTATTGTGTGATATGATGAATCTCCATGAAATATACACCGAACCAAAGGAAAGGGAACTACTAGTATTACTTTTACTGGTTAATTATATTTACCACCCTCGAGGTGTAGTGAAAGTACCAAACGAACCCTGTAGTTTCAGAAAATTATGGTCACCCCGAAGTTAAAGTTGACTAAAAAAATTGATGAAAAGACCAAAATGTCATAACTTCTTTTGTTAAAAAAATAACAAAAATATATAAGTAAATATGAAATTACAATAAATACTTTTTTCACTATTTAATTCTTTGTTATAAATTATAAATTTCATATTCTTTATTACAAATACGTTTATCAAATTAATCAAATTTTAATCAAGAAATATTTTTCTATATAAATTTTAAATTTTTGGAAGAAAAAGAATTATTTTTGGAGAATAAAATAGTTAGTTTGATTAATTAAGAAAGAAGATTTTTCTTTTTGAACTTTTTATGTAAAAAAAAATTCTTTGATTTTATTTTAATATTTAACATATGTATTTAATTAACTAAAATAATGTAATTATTATGGATAAAATTTTAAGGGCATATTAGGCAATACACAAAGATTTTTTTGAGGGAGGGGTTGATTTGTTACAGGTTTACTCAGTCAAGAGTGGTCGTACTTTTTTGAAACCACATGATTCGTTTGGTACTTTCATCAAACTTCATGGGTGTTGAATGTAATTAACCTTTACTTTAATGTTGAACTGTGAGAATTTATGACTGGATATACTTGTCTCTTCAATTTACTTTCCTTTTTTCTTTTCTTGTTGGGTCAAGTAGTAGTAGTTTCTACTTTCTAGTCCCTTAAGTTTTTAATCAATTATGCTTGTACCCACTTTCATTTTAAAGTTTCACATATTTTGTGTTTTATTAATACAATTTTGTAAACATCTTACTTTTACATATGTTGTGTCTTTGTTTCAAAAACATATTGAATGGTTACTAATAATCAACTTATCGGTTTAGTTGATAGTATATAGACTATGACTAAATATATAGTTAGGACCACATAATAGTCAGACATCGTAATAAACATATTTTATCAGAATTGATAATTAACAACTAGTCAAGTTGATAAGTCGGTAGTTATTAGCTAATTAAAAAAAAAAATCAGGATGTTTATGATTCTCATGTGCAAATAATCAAAGGTGCACTCCATGATTTAGAATTAAACTTATTGATATAACTACAAAATATTTTTACTTTATTTCAAGAAAAGTAAATGCATAGTTTTTAAATAAAAAGAAAATATATGTTCAAATGATAATATTTTAAGTTTTTCCAATATGAACATGAGTTATTAGTCCAAAATGACTACTCAAAAATTAAAAATTAGCTAATGAGATTGAAAATACCAAATTCATATAAACTCTAAATTAAATGAGATAAAAAATACCAAATTAATATAAACTCTATATTAAAATATCATACTTTTTCAATTTGGAATTTTCAGGGAAAACAAACCCAATTATACAATATAAGGGCCATGTGAGAAAGTTGTATAGTTCAAAAGATACTTTGTAATTAACCCTCTAAAAAAAGAGGGTTGACAAACTAGGTATATAGAGTGTCACATTATATTACTCGTTACCCAATACTTTGCAATGGAAATCAGAAAAACTGCACAATTTCTCACTTTCACACTTGCAACTTACCAAAGAACTTGAGGCGTTGAAGACACTTTCTATTTCATTTCCTTCTCTATAGTCCACTCCTCAATTATATGCTCTGTTTTTGCATGTTTTATAAACAATGAGGTCATCGTCACGGCAAAGACACAGCATGTATACATGAAAAACCATTCAAGATAACACACTTTTTTTTTTTTTGATGCACTGCCTTTGCATCAAACATAACAGGCAGGGGCTCCAGTTGAGATGGATATCACAAGAGAATGGCATCACTATTAGAGCTTGGCCATGTCCATTGTGACAAATCAAAATATACCCATGAACATTATATTTAGTCCAGGCATGAAAATTTTTCAAACAAAAAGACACTCCTACTGATAATAATTAATATAGAAATACTCAGGATTGATTACATAAATCACATCCTGAAGGACTATGAACTACAACAGCGCAAGGTCAACAACAGGGCAAATATCCTATGAACAAAATTTAATTTCAACTCCACAAGGCCTATTACATTATAAAGTTGTTACGCGTGATACCAGGAAGCGATGATTTTCACTGCAAGGTGAAAGAAAGCAAAGCAAACAAGCTCCGTTTGGTAATAAATCATCTTCGTTCGTTCGTTAAAACCCCTGAGCCAGAACCGAAAGTCCAACACATGATCATGCAGGTGATCGCAGCCAAAACTTAGAGCATGCAGTCTGTTCTAGCAGGTAACCTCCTAAAGAAATTCAGGGGAACTGATGGAAGTTTGTGACGGAATCTCGGATGTCTTAACACGTAAAATCCAGCAAGAAGGGCCACTACTTGAAAAGGTGTGACATAGAGCACAATTGCAGCAACCAGACAAAAGATAACAAAGAGAGCTGTAGCTCTTGGGTCTCTCCAGCTCAGCAAGGATTGGAGCCTTTCTCCTTGAGTTGCCAAGTCACCAACCACAGTCTGAATCTTTGCCGCTATACTTCTCAATCTGTCATATCTCATCCTCACCATATCAGCAGGACGTGAAGTAGGAAATGTGTCAAACTCCTCATCCAGTTCATCAGGATGAGCCGTATCAGCACATGAGAGTTTGGTATCCATGTGAGGTGGATTCCTTGGCCTCCATCTGTAATACCAAACTCCAATCAAGAAAAGATACAGGAAGATGGTTGGCAGAATGAGCTCTGGATACAAAACCAGTATTAAGAACAAAATGTGAATTAGAACGGTTGTAATGGGATTCTTCCAATTGCAAATCTGGTCAAACCATTTCCCAACAGCAATTAACCCACCAAATACCCCCATAATTCTAAAAAAGTTAGCCTTGCTTCTCCTCATGCTCCACATATGGGAACCAACATCCAGCATATACTCCACCACCTCTTTCCTCAACGGAGGCTCTGCGCGACTAAGCCTCATCGAGACAATCTGTGTAGCCTGGTGCCTCAAGCTGTCAAGCTGAGTGACTGTTAATGGATGAATATAATGCATTTTAGGCAACAGTGGTTGCGAGTACAAATGCATCATGTTCAACAATGACGAGCACGTAAACCTAACAGCCAAGTGAATTTCACCCATCTTCTTAACCCCGGAAGGATGCAAAACCAAGAGTGGATAAGAATGTGTATAAACACGATCTGTTTCTAGAGTAGAAAGACGAATCCTGACCTTTCCAATTCTTGAGTCTTTCGACCCTCCAGATTTATCACCTCCTTGCAGATGACAATTATCAAACACTCCAATGGTAATGACAGTGCAAGGGTCAGAAACTTCCCAAGTGTACTGCTCATTCCATTTGGGAGCAAAGCTATCAATAATTGACCTTGTCCGCACCCACTTCTGCCCATACTTGGCAACACAGTAAGCATCGGTTGTTGCCCGCCCATCTTTCGTCTTCATTGGTGACAGCCCCTGAGCATTCAAGATACCCAATTCAAGAACTCCAATGCTCGACTTCCATAACTGCTTTGCTGTCGGTCTAAGATCACTGCTGTAGTGGGTTGATTCGTCTAGAACATGATAACCACCTTCCAGACAGATCCTCATGTGAATCCGGCTCGCAAACTTGACATCTTTCTTCTTCTCCCCCTCAACAACAACAACATGCTTCTCGAGATTAAACCACCTAGAGTTTATAGGTTTATGATCAAACCTCCTGTCAACATACTGAAGAGGAATAGCACACCTGCAAAGAACTTCATCCTTATTAGGGGCAACTCTATCTTCCACACTCAAAATCAATGGCTCCTCAAACGGCTCTGCTGCCACAAACATGAGATCCTCATTCCACATTGGATTAATTGTCTTGCTCATGGATACTCTAGTCCTCAATGCCTGATTCCCAAGAATGGCCCTCACAAAGACTTCAGGAAACCTACTCTTATCATTAGGTATTAAATCCTGAGCTTCAATCACATTAACCCTAAGGTACCAAAGCTTCGGTGAGAGATACACTTTCGACCTAATATTTGCAAGACCATCAGCACCACTAACAGCTGCAGCATCAGAATGCCATGCCTCAGGGAATGCTTCATCTGCCTGAGTACCCATCCAGACAGCCAACATAAGCTCTCCTTTCACCTTGTCGCCTTTTCTGTCCTCCAATCTATACCACTGTGGTGCCAAAGGACTGTCTGGAGGAACCCTTTTTGGAATCTCATTCAAATCAAACAAAACTCGACCCATAAAATCATCCTTCACAAAATCCTTATCTTTCACAGTCACCTCAAGAACAGAAGCTTGAAGCCGATCCTTCGAAAAGGCAAATACCTGATTCCATTCAGGGTTAGACTTTTTCTCAAAATGGCGAGTGGTGCCCTTATAGTTTCCGAGCTTAACCTCAACATAAGGGTCACAACTGCCAGTCAAATCCTTGGCAGGTAAATCTTTTGCCTTTACCACCCTAACATAAAGGTACTGCATTTGCTCAACCAGGTCATAAGTGCTGGTAAGCTTATCCCCAGTGACCTTCCCTCCACCAAGGTGGGGTTTGGTCTCCTTAAGTTGGAAATCTTCCATTGGAGGCCTCTGCATTTTGCTGATTTCTTTTGTTTATCCCTCTTTTCTTAAACTTGAAGAAAACCCCAATGTTCAAGAAATAAACAAAGATGTCCAAACACCTTTTAGATCTCACTACAAAAATTAATTAGCCGTTACTCTTAAAAGAAGAAACTTTGAACTGCCACGATATTAGGGTCTACTGGAAGACAAACAGAGACTTGTGCTAGTAATTTATAGGAGAGAGGTACAATAAACAACAAAAGAGTTGAAACTGAAAGGCAGAGTTAAACTACCCTAGATCTCTGCAATGGGAGATTGGAAAAGAACCTCATTAACAATAAGATAAATAAATCCCACAACCAGCATTGAATGCTTCAGATCTGAATGCTCCAAACCTGCGTAAAAGCAAAATAAATGAACAAATAGAAAAAGGTAAACGCGATTAAGACAAGACAACCAAATATTAGAAAGAAACAGAAGGTGCCATCCAGCAAGAGTTCCCAACAATTAAAAAAAAAAATCAAAACTTTTGATTCTAAGCAAACCCCCATCAACTAAAAAAACAAAACAATCAAAGTAAAAAGATTGAAACTTGAAATTTTTTTAAAATAAAAAGTTAGCACATTCGAGGTCCCAGAAAAATTTTACACCTTAGAATGTGATTGAACCCTTAATCCAGTGCGCTCAAGATAGCATTTTTGCCAGTGAAGTGTGCACGAATACACAAATTACAGCATTCCTACACACAGAAAAATTTAAAAACAAAAATAGCAGGAGTATTGACAGTTAATACCTTGAGGGTTGAAGGAAGCAGAGAGGAATATTGAAGGGGGTATTTGTTGATAAGGTTCCAAGAAGAGAGATTGAGAAACAGTACAAGAAAAAGAAAAACAAAAAGGAGCAGTGGGTTTTGTTGCTTTATGGAGATGAATCAAAGTGAAACCAAGAAAAAACAGTAGGTGTAGACAGAGAAAAAAGTGAAAACCACTGTATATCAACAGAGTGTGTGTGGTGTCCTTCTGTATGTATGTTGTCTCCCTTTTTTAATTCTTTGTTGGAGAGAGAAAATTAAAAAGAAATGAGTGATGAATTTTCTGATTTTTCTCCTTGAGTTTCTAGTTTTTAGTGTGTGTTTAGTGGGGGATCTGATGAATCTCCATGAAATATACACTGAAGTACTGAACCAAAGGAAGGGAACCTACTAGTATTACTTTTACTTTAATGTTGAACTGTGAGAATTTAGGACTGGATATACTTGTCTCTTCAATTTATTTTCCTCTTTTTTTTTTTTCTTCTTGGGTCAAGTAGTAGTAGTTTCTACTTTCTAGTCCCTTAAGTTTTTAATCAATCGTGCTTGTACCCACTTTCATTTTAAAGTTTCACATATTTTGTGTCTTATTAATACAAGTTTCTAAACATCTTACTTTTACATATGTTGTGTCTTTGTTTCAAAAACATATTGAATGGTTACTAATAATCAACTTATCAGTTGAGTTGATAGTATATAGACTATGACTTAATATATAGTTAGGATGATATAATAGTAAGACATTGTAATAAATATAATTTATCGGAATTAATAATTAACAACTAGCCAAGTTGAAAAGTCGGTAGTTATTAGCTAACTTAAAAAAAAATCTTTCTGGATGTTTATGATTCTCATTTGCAAATAACCAAAGGTGCACTCCATGATTTAGAATTAAACTTATTTATATAACTACAAAATATTTTTACTTTATTTGAAGAAAAGTAAATGCATAGTTTTTGAATAAAAAGAAAATATGTATTCAAACGATTATATTTTAAGTTTTTCCATTTTATAGATAATTAGTTGATTGGTTATTAAATTAGTAATTTATGGAAGTTAAATTATAATAAATCGATCCAATAAACAAACTAGTGCTCGTGCTTGATTTATATCTATATAGCTAGTGATTTTATTCAACAACTTTATGCTAAAACATTGGGCGACATAATGAAGTATAATCCAACTAAGAAGGACAAAATTAGAACAAAACCAAAATATAATGGTCCAAATACAGTGTAAGTAAACATGAAAGCAAAAGTTAGTGTAATGGCAAAAGCAAAGGACCAAATCATCAAAACTGAATTTTTCTTTTTTTTTTTCTTTTTTGTTTTAATGTAGTGTTGGACTTTTAGGACGAGAACATGGGAGAGGATTGTTGTCTCTGTTTCTTCAATCTTGACCATATGACCACACAGAACCTGGGTCGGAACCAAATCACGTGCCAGGCCCGCGGTTCTCGGTCTTTTTCTTTTTGGAATATCCTTTTCTTCTTTTTTTTTTTACTTTTTCCTCTTAAGCTCAATCGCTTTTGGAATATGACCGCCCCCACCTTAAGTTTGTAAAATATGACTTGTACCCTTACCCCAATCTGAACATGATTGATTAGTCCAAAATTAGCTAATGAGATAGAAAATACCAAATTTATATAAACTCTAAATTAAATGAGATAAAAAAAATACCAAATTTATATAAACTCTATATTAAAATCTCATACTTTTAGTGTGGAATTCAAGTCGTATACCTATCAATTTGGATCGTGGGCTTTAAAACTCACACTAAGTGGCCTTAAACTAGACTTATCTCTAATTTCGTTCGAAAATTGCAATACTTAGTTCTGACACAAATTCATATGATATTAGTTTTAAAAAAATCACCTCAAAAGCTAATTAAAGAGGTAAGAAAATTTAAAGTCCTACAGATTTCACATTGAAATATCATGTTTTTAATGTGAGATTTAAATCTCATATCTTATAATCTGGATTATGACGCACGCCAACAAGGAAAAAAGAAAGTTTATGCACCCTTGTGATATCACACTACAAATAACAACCAATTCAATTGAAGATTATTATTATTTTTTTTTTAGTTTTTCAAACTCATAAAATTTATCCATAGTGATAATTAAAAAGTATACAACGTCTAAAAGTCACTCATACAAAAAATAGTACGAAAGAACTTGTACCTACAACTTTGAATAATATTGAAAAAACAAATGTGTAGATAATAATACAAAAGAATATAACATCTGTCTAAATTAGAGTAGTAATTGGAAGTTGGAAACTTTTAACACTAATTAATAATAGAATCCACAAATTTTCGTAATGAAAAAACTTACACAACCTATTGTTGTTACTTTTAACTAAGTAATAGGTGTGTTTTTATTGATTTGCTTCTCCATTAAGGGTAGACAAAAAAGGAATGGAGGTGTCACTCGCTATTATACAAACTTGGTGAGTTTATTGAAAATTATTTTTTGTCCCTATCTCCTCTCCTTTGCATCGTATTCTCTGCCATGGACAACCTGCAAAATGCAAATTCCCTTTCTTTATTTTATTTTTTTTGTCTTAAAAAAACAAGAAGAAAAAGACTTCAATCCTAGATTCACAGTAGCTGGCGTAGGGGTTTAAAACAAAGAGTACAATTGGGCGGATTGGTTGCCACGTAGCAGTTGGGCAATGGTACTGTGACACTTAATGTCGAGAGTGCAAGTGAGAATAGTGTATCCAGCTTAACTGGACAAAAGGGCTCTTAATCCAGTGTCCTTTTAAGGGTGGGTAGGTTTCGAAATGGTCCATGACAAAATTGTAAAGAGATTGTTTTCTTTGTTTGAGAACTGAGATGGGGAAGATACCCATTAACTGTTCATTGGACCCCCATTTCAGTCCTGCAATTCTGGTCCAAAGTAAATAATGCACTTTAAACTAAGCCAAATATTTTGTTGCCAAATTATACTCAAATAATCCAATCCCACCTTGAAACTGGGATTTTTACCCAACTCCCCAAAAAGAGTACCTTGGAGGGGACAAAAAAAGACAAAATTACTGCCTTAATAATGAAAATTCAAATTTGAAAATGAGAAAAAAATGTCAAATTAGTCTTATAATACATCACTCGTATCTATTTTGTAAACCAAAAATCAACTACTATAGGTAATATTGGAGGGTCATGGCCAAGGTAAGATAGGTTATTAAATGATGACTAGAAAATTATAATATCTAACAAGTGCCCAACAAATTTTAGACACGGGATCTTCTGTCCAATATTTTGTCTGTCTTATTATGTTATAATTAAAATTACGTAGTAAGGTTCACTAATCTCTTGGTTATGGTCTAATAATTTTAAAGTAATTTTAATTATATTTATGCATTTAGTCTCTATTTTTAATGAAACTACGTAATTTTAAACGTTAGACAGAATAGGACTGGATCAATATTGGACAGAGGATATGAACTCTAAATTTTAAATATTTAAAATCCATAATTGAAAAAAAAAAGAGGAAATCCATAAAGATGGTACACATATGATTTAGGCATATTAGAATAAATGTAGAAATGCCAATGAAATTGGAGGAAACATTTTATAAAACAGTCTTACACGGGGAATGCTTTACAATTCAAAATATTGAACGATCAAATATGAACATAAATAAAAAAAAGATGGAACATTAATGTGAATATTGAAATGAATATATGGCCACGTTATATACTATATATAAAGTAAGTAATAAACTCATTAAATATAAAGTATGAGTGACTTCAATAAACAAGCAAACAATAGATATACACTTAAGATCGTTTGTAACGTTTGCATTTAGATACCCTACCCTAATATTCTATGTAGAAATAAATAATTATTTATTCAAATTAAAAGAGGAATAAGTTAACCAAAAAATAACTAGAAATATGTTACATTTAAATATAAATGAAAAAACACAAGTTTAGAGCGAACAAGATAACAAGAATGCGATTTACATAATTGACCATACTTAGTGGAATAAATATAGATAATATCATAGTAATGTGGTCAGAACTCCAAATTTTGAAATTTTGTACTTTTCCCAATTAAAAAATAAAAAAATTACAGTATATCGAAAGAAAATTAAAATTTTATTCTTCAAAAATTAAAATATAATTTATATTAGTAATAATATACTATTTAGTTCCAAAACTATAATTTATAGATCTATCATCATGTGGAATCCTATTGTTATTCAATAATGTTGTAAATAGATGGATAAATAATGATGGTAGGGGATCAGATATTCTATCAAATATTTATCATGTCTTATTATATCTAACGTTCAAAACGATATAGTTTCATTAAAAATATAGATTAAATGTATAAATATTATTAAAATTACTTTATAAATATTATACCATAATCAAGAGATGAGTGAACACGGAACACTACTACATAATTTTAATTAAGACCAAATGAGATAAGAAAAATCTTGAAATTCCTATCATGATAGTACTCTAGACAACTTGAATTATAATTTATTGTAAAAACCAATAACTAATTAATAATATTTAGTTACTTATTTATCCACAATAAGTATATATTAATTAAGTGATGATAGAAAATAATGATATGATTTAATTAAGTAAAGGCATCCAATTGTGTATTGCCACCTTAAATTACCAAACTCCACTTCTCCCTCTCACTGCCCGCAGTCCCTCTCTTCCATTTCCATAATAATAATAACAACAAAAATAATTTAATAATTTAGTGATAGTAATAATAATTTGAGTAATTCATCAACCTTCCCAAAAGATCCAACCTACTCCACCTCCATTTTGATGAACCATGACAGATTCTGAACCATCACCGCCGACCACCTCCCCAGCTTCAACTTCAACTTCATCACCGACGACGGCGGCGACGACAACAAATCCTCTAATTTATATACACCCAAGAAGGGAGCTATTTGAGCATGGCCTTCTCCCAATCCCTAAACTCATTTTCTCTGATGGGACCCAATCATTAGCTCCAATCAAGGATAAGCTCTTGTCCCTTTCATCTGACTCCACTCACCGGGTCAACTCGGCAGCAATTGCCGAATCCCTCCAGATCTCGCCTGACCATTCTCGCCTCGTCCTTGAGACCATCGCTTCTGTTCTTCACAACGATGCTGATCCTCTCGTCAATGCCAATCCCTCGGAGATTGATGACGTCGGTGTCAATGTGTTTGATTTGGTTGTTTTCTTGTATGTACAGAGCTATAAGAGATTAGTGCCTAAAGGGCACAGGGACTCAGCTGCGGTTGCCGATGTCTGGCCCTCTACGTCGGCCTTCGATGGGTTCTTGTCGGCTCTTTCGCCGTTGCAGGTGAAGAAGTATTAATATTTTCGGAGTTTGTTAATTTTCGTTGGATTGTTTCGTTAATAATTTGGGACTGCTGGGAGTCAAAATGAAGATAAAGATGTGAACTTGGCGCGCTTGGGTTGGCTTTAATTAATTGTGGATTGGAGAAGATTTTGAAATGGGCTTATTGAGAAGTGAAAGTGGGACTATTGGAATTTTATCGTATTTCTCGTTTTATGATTGCTACTATATTTGATTATTTGCACTTGCATGGTGTCACTCAATTCAAAAATCAATGAGCACTCAAATAAGTTTTTTCAGCTGCTGTCATTGAGGTAATGAGACACTAAAAAATGAGAATATTTACAAATGATATGCACATTTGAAGGAATGTCCATCTGTTTCTGCTTTGTGAGATAACAGCTCTAGCTTTGACATGCTGCTGGATTCTGCTTTCTGCTTTCTGAGTCAACAGTTCTTGTTTTGAGATAATGTTGGATTCTGGTATTAGATCATGCATGGTAGGAATTTATTAAAAGCTTCGTGCTTTTTATTGCAGCTTGTGCGAAGCAACAGCAGGCGATTTATGCCATCGCAAGCTGATGAAGAGGCACATCAATTATCCTACTTACAGAAGCACTTGGGCAACATTCTCTCTCTTTTGGCATACTCAGTTGAAGGGGAAGTGGAGGGCGAAGAATCTCTGGTTTGTTGATGTCTTATCTTCTTCATTGAATTTGATTAAAATTGTTTTTTTTTTTTGGGTTGGGAAAGGTTGTGCCACTTTTTGGAGAGATTAAGAAGGTAGAGAAAACAAGAGGGTCATATTAGAAAAAATGCCAATTAGGATAAATTCCTTTTCTCTTTAAATGTGCCCTTGTTCAGTAGTGATGGATAGTCTATTTGCAATCTCATCATAATTATTGTGGTCAAGTGGTCGTATTGCCCTGTTTTGTTGCGATATGCATGTTCATCTTCCAATCCGCTAAATATTGATGGGGAGCGATAACAGAAGTTATATATGTTGAGAATGAGAATTTGCCTTCTTAGAAAGCGGTAATATACAAAATAGACTCACATGCTGATCCTTGTTCTTATCTTGAAGAAAATGCTGTAGAGCTGCCAAAGATTTATTTCCTTAACCAGCAATTTAGCTTGAGAGATTGAATGGGGAGGTTTCAGGAAACATAGAAGGATGTCTTGTTCTTTGTGAATGGTTTTCTAGAACTAAAAGTTTGAGTCATAAGACATAGACACAAAGGGTAAGTGACATATTTACGCAATCCAACGGGCCAGCTAAGTTTCTGGCTTTTTATTGGCTCAGCATAAATGCACTTTATAATGGATAGCACTTGCACACAGACAACAGTTTCACCCGTTGAAAATTCTCATGACGTAGTTTGACCAGCTTGTTTGCATTTACTTTTCAGTTTTCCTTCTTGTGAGTTTCATTGAGAATCTATTTAGTAGATGCTCGCTATAGCTAAGAATAATGTGTTTGGTATACTGTTCCCGCATCCTCCTTTTTCTCTTATTTTGTGCTATGAAATATATGTAGAGAAATTCTAACCTACCCATTTTACCAGGTTTTGTCAATGGACAAACTTGAACATCTTGCTTTTCTGGTTTATTTCGGTGAAAGGGGAGCAGAGAGAACCCCCTTGAGCCAAAATGCTCCATTTTTTGCGAACTCAGATCCTGACATGCCGGCCATTCCAGTGCATGCGGCACAAGTTCTTGATTGGCTTTTACAAAATATTGCCTCCACCTTGGAGCATATTTCGGAGAGAGTATCTGTAAAAGAAAATGGACCAACCGTTGCTTCTGATCAGGATGTTCCAATGACTGATGTCTGCACAAGTTTAGTGAAGCTCTCAACCAGTGCAAGAGGCCCAAGCTTCATAGAAGGGATTTCCAAATCGTCCTTTGTAAAGCATGCATCTGATCTCAAAGGCACTTCAATAAAGGCAAGTTAAGTTAATGAAACATTTAAAATAATCTAATGCGCATTTATTCTGCAAGTTTATACTCTATAAGTACTGGTTTTAAGTAAATTGAGGTTATTTATGTTCAGTATTCTGCTAGAAGTTTCATTTAATGAGTCTTTGTCAGGTAATGTTCCTGCATAAGATGAACTGTTGGCACTGTACAATAGAGAATTAGGCATTGCAAGAGTAGAAAGTTGAAATCAGATGTGCGATAGTTGAAGAGGTTAGAAGGAATGCTAAGATGGGAGAAACAAATTAGATATTGGAACATATTTTGCTGTTATAGTTGTCTAAAGATCTTATACCTGCCAACTTGTAAAAAAAAGGATTGTTGTCAGAATGACATGCATTTATTGTTGAATGAATGCCACTAGAAGCACTTGATATTTTTGTACTGGAATGACTGGTTGGTTCATTTTAGTAAAATCAGAAGTTTATCTGGTTGTTCTTTTGTTAGATAAATGATTTCTTGGCAGTTTGAATTATTTTGGTGATTTTGAGGATCAGTTTTATGTAATCACATTTACCTGTCATCTCCTTGTTTCAGAAATTTAATAACAAACCTGGACTATGAAATTGCCTATGAAAATTTTGTGTTACTTTTTCTTGTATATCCAATTTTTTTCCATTCAAAATTTCATTGTACTGCCTTTGCTAGGAACTTACTGGTGTTTTTTTTTATTCAGGTAATAAATTGCCATGAGTCAGTGATATATATTTTTGCACCTTTGAGGTATGCAACTGTATATGGCTGCTCTGATGCAACTATTGTTCTTGGAGCTGTTGGCAAGGTACTTATCTCTCAATGAAAGGAGATCCTGCTATTGTTTCCTGCATGTGACTATAGTACTAGATTGCTTGTACTGAAAATAGCTACTTAGTTATAAAATTAAAATAGTTTTGATTTTATTAAGGGTTATTTGTGCAAAAGGAAAAGAAAAAGCAAGTGGACGCTAACTAAATCGAATAGAAATATAATGTCTGGATCTGTCTTTATACATAATAGATGTATTACTTTTTATATAAGTCTTTGAGTGGTCTTGCTGATGACACGATGTTTTTTTTTCAGTCTGTTAGAATTGAACACTGTGAACGTGTTCATGTGATTGCAGCAGCCAAGCGTATCTGTATTGCTAATTGTCGTGAATGCGTGTTTTTCTTGGGGGTCAACCAACAACCCCTTATTGTCGGTGATAACCATAAGTTGCAGGTATGCCATTCCTTTATTGTCTACAAGTGTGCAGGGAGAGGATCCTTAGGTTGCATGCCAAAGTGAGATACTGATTTTATTTTGCTCTTATTCATATGGTTATTAGTTAAATGCACAAGAGTAATAACCAGTTCATAAATAAGAATGGGGGCAATGAAATTTCTACACTCTACAGGGTTCATATTGATGGATACTTTATTTTTCCGTCATCTTGGGCTTTATGCCAGTGGCATTAATTATATGTCAACTTCAAGTTTTGTATTTCTTGCATTCTGTCCATGGAGTTAATTCATCTTAAAACTGGATTTCTTCATTATTGTTCCATCCTCTAGATTAATGATATTTTAGATTTCTTTTCTTCATTATGGCCATTGCATTAGGTTGCTCCATATAATACATATTACTCGCAACTAGAGGAGCATATGAATCAAGTTGGTGTTGTGCCAACGATCAACAGATGGGATGAACCACTGGCTCTTGGTATGGTCGATCCCCATGATTCCTTATCTCATCCAGCAGGGGTCTCAGATGTCCAAGCTGAGTCTGCTATCCGCTTGGACCCAGATCAGTTCACCAACTTTTTGGTATGTCAGGTTATTTGTGATTGATCATGCGAAACCTGTATTGGATGTGTCAATTCATTATGAAGTGTTGCAGCTTTTGAAACTTTGGACCCTTAGGGGTAAGGTTTAATGAACTTTATTTCATTTTTTTTTGGCCATTTCTCAATATATGAATGTTCATTGTGATCAGATTCCAAATTGGTTTGGAGGTGAAGAAGTTGGGTCCACAAAAGACAATCCATTCCCATTACCAGATACTTACATGGTATCTCAGCAGAGAAATGTATGTATCATAGCCAAGATGATAATTCGAAAAGATCTTTCTTAATTATCAGCCAAGTAGGATACTTGTGTTTTGTAATGTTTGATGGTTAAGGCCAGATAACCTAACTTGTTAAGTCAAATTGTGATTTGTTTGATGAAGTGTCTGTTTATTTTTAACTGCAGCATAAAAGCTTGGGGGAGATTAAGCAAATTTTAAAGGAAACTCAGCTTGAAGAGAGCCGGAAACGGGAATTGTCAAGTGCACTTCATGCATGCTTCAAGGATTGGCTGTATGGTAATGTTTCTCCCCATTGGAGATGCTCATTCCTTGATTTCTATTTTAGATTTCACTAATGCGTCAACCAGTTAAGTTTGAATGCCCTCTGTATATTGTTTGACAGGAAATGAAAATCACAGAGTCATTTTAAAAGCTACGAAGCTTAAATTTCCCATTTATTTGTGTCAGCCTGCAATGTGCATTTTTTGTTTTGATTACGTGTAATTTGAATTGTTTGAACTATGTTTTCAGGAGTGCTAAAAAGGATTCACAGTTATATATGGTGCATGGTTACTAATTCATGTTCTTTACACAATCTACTTATCTGCCAACTTTGTAGCCTAATATATGAACAGGGGAGAAATTGACCATCTAATAACTTGTATTCTACCTTGTCTTAAAGTGTTTAATGTAACTATTATCAAACTATTAGCTGTCTTCTTGTTTTTACAGTTGGGTTGATAGTTTGAGCCATTTAATGTTCTTAATTGGAAAGCATGTCTTAATGATTTATTATAGTCTTAATGTATGGAATACTCCTTTATCGTTCTCTGTGATAATTTTGTAATTACCTTAAAAATGATGTAGTTTAGGTTATCTTTAATTCTTCTTGTTGTTCATGTGACAGCTTCCGGAAATATCCGGCAACTTTACTGCTTACAAGGTGATTAAAGATTGAGGAACTTTGGCAGAGAGCAATTGAATTAGAGCTTAGGTTGTAATTCACTCTTTTGATAGTTTTCAAGTTCCGAAACTCTCTCACCGTTTGCTTTTGCGTGCTAAAGAAAGCATGGCATTTGATGCTGTTGACTTGGGACTGAGATCTGACACCTTTTTGATTATGATGTAGATTGTAGTTACAAGAGGATTTTGTAACTGGTAATTGTTTCTATGGAAGTGAATTGTTTTGTAACGTTTTATTTTTCCAGCTAACCCTCATTTATTTTGAAATTTATCATAGATTTTCTGTTTGTGAACTTCCATTCTTTCTGTGTTGATGTACATGAATCAAATAAAGTGCAAATTATTTCCCAGTTAATGAGAGTTTTGATATGAATTTTGGAGCAGACACTTTTACCCAGACGGCTTTAGAAGGCAGGAGAATGAACAGAAAGAGAACCGGAAAAGAAAGGAATGTTTGCTTAAGAAACGTGCAAATGCATAATAGACTATTAAACTCTTGTCTTCTAATTGGGTTAATCAAGGTTGCTCTGCACTGCAGATTGGTTCTTGTTCTGCAGTTTCACGAATATGTCGGTATTCCTTTCAGAAGATGAATCATAAGCGAGAACCATTTGATGGAGAAAAGCTTTCTTTGAAAAATTTGGTGGCGAAATGTATGAATTAGCATGCAACAAAACCGAGCCAACACTGAGATGATGCACTTTCCTAGCTTCAAAAAGAAGCATTATTTATTACACTGTACATGAATTAGTATCACCTCGACAAAGAGCATTTATGAAAATCACAATGGAAATTAATGATTTTCATGAATTCCACTCTCCATGTTATAAGGGTAATGTCTTGCCGAATACCAAAATTTACACATGAATGAGAAGCAAAAAAAGTGGATTCATCTAAAGTGCTAGTCTACTGGAGCTTCTATTGCTCGATAAAAGAAAAAAGAAAGAGAAATGCAGAATCCCAACACTAGCTTGAAGGAGCCAAATGAAAGAGTTTTTCTGCTTGATCAGGGAAGAAAGTTATGAAAAGAAGAGCACCTGCATTTTGGCCATCGAAGAAGCATCTTTCAAAAACAGGTAGAATTTTAAAGCATAATTTAGGAAACAGATGGTAAAGAAACTTACACACGAGAACGGTTCCTAGAACAGCTGAGATCTTCCCTTGTACTGTAACCAAACCAGCCTTGCCTGCATCTTGCAGCTCACAAGAACCAACAGAATCAAACGTCCCTGGAAATAGCAAATGATCCCTTTGTTATCTCTTAAGTTGGGGCTGAGGCAATGAGGTTTGAGATTCCACAAATGACTTTAAACTTACCTGGCTTTAGAGACTGAAGCCCAGATGTTATGCAGGCTATGTTTTGGTAGCCAGCTGCATCTAATTTCTCGGCAGCTCCAGCAGACCTTTAAATAACACAAAATCATGAAAGCCGAACTATGACCTTCGACTTCGAGTAATATAAACCATGAAAGGCAAAATCTCTAAATAGCTCAAAGGTTATTCCAAACTGAAACTTGTGAAGTTGATTCCTACTGTCCTACAGGACTATGTGAGTTAATATCTGATTTACGTAGAGTTGCCAATGATTGAATTTTGAGGATGTTTATCATTGTTTGAAGTTTTTGAGGTAATTAAATGAATAATTGTCTACTATTCATAATCCGGCTAAATATTCATTTGCCAGCAAGCTATTTACTAAGTATGATAGTTACATGCAATAAAATGGTTAGACAGATATGAAATTGTATGTAGTTCTTGTGGAAGGTTTTGACTATCAATAAAGTTGCTAGCCGGAAGTTTCAAAACCTCTGCAGTTTCACCTTACAGAGACACATTGATGATAACTCATTCTTATGCTTAAAATGGTGAGTAGCTTCACTTGCTTTCCATCTCATTAAACCAAATTACTTGAAGAATATTTTAAGCTGACTTTTACCATAGATTGTCTAATTCATGAAGTGGCAAAAGGATCAAGTTTAGTAGTTGTATCAAGAAAACAGTACTAACTTTTACCTCAGTCCCTCCTGACAGACAAGTAAAATCTTGCTTTCTGGTGATAACTGGCTCTTCACAGATTGCACAAAATCGGGATTGGGCTTGGTAAATGTTAGTCCAAAAAATAGACCAGAAAAATTGTTATGTACAGTTCTCTTTATTATCGTTCCTGAACCAATAGAAAACAAAGAGAATAAAGTTTACAACTTTTGCAATGAAGAACAATCAATGAAGGTACAAACAAGATTTTACCTAAGTCATTGTCATTGTTTTCAATGAATAGAGGAACATGATAGCAATCCTTTATATGTGCGCGATTAAATTGAGTATTGTCCCTGACATCTAGAACTGCATATCCCTCAACTGCAACTAGTTTCTTTGCTTCTTCTGCACCAACATAATCCACTTCAGCTCTGACTGCCAAAGAGCTTCTTCGAAGAGGCTTTCCTGACACTCTTCCTCCTCCATGAATCCGCAATACCAGCAATGATGTTGCTAAATTGCTGAAATCAACATCCCAAATTCTGACTCCAATGTGTATCAAGATTCAATTTCCATCTTTACACTACTAGGACATTGGATGTCTAGTTGAGATTATGTTCGCAAGTCGAAATACACATTGTATAAATAATCCCACTAGCCAACATTATAGCAAAAGATTTGCAAGCCCAAGCAGGGAGTTTGTATTTTTATCATCAATGCAAAACCAACTAAATCAAATAGTGGAACAGCACACAATGCAACAAAATAGTTGAAATTTTCAGCGAGATTAGAAACATCAGTTTATCCTCATCATAAAGAACTAATGTAAATAGGATCATTTTAACCGTGTATTTCTACAATGAATCAAACTTTCTCGCATTGGACCAACCAAGTGAGTGAAAGCAGTTCCTCGGAGGATTTGAGAACTTAATCTCCAATCCCAGTGCGCTAAAAAGGCAGGCCACCAAGAAGAGGGTAGAATCCCACCGTGTCTTTCTTTTCAGATGTGCAGACACGAAATGCATACTTCTTTTGAAGTTGTGAGATGCAAATAGCACAAATTGACAACAAGAATCAAAGATTTACTTCACCATAAAGACTGGGCTGTTTTGAGTTGATTAGTACATTCATAATTCACAAGCTTACTAAAACTTTTCAGCACAAGAAGACTGGGAAATTAAACATTTTTCTAGCACATACGAGCTACTTGAAACCAAAATTTTTAGCACACGGCTAGAATCGGTGTCATGTTCTTTAAAAGTATTATTTCCTTCATTTTTTTTTTTCCTTATAATTTGCCATTAAACTAGCCTGCCAGGCAAGTAGAAAGTGCTTGAGCTGCATTACCTACGAAAAGAGAGTGCTGACGAAGAAGAACAATAGCAACCAATCCCTGCCATTTCCAGAGAGATTGGGACTGCGTTTCAGTATCTTCAGCTCCAGAAACCAGCGATTGATTGTTTCTTGCTCATCACTAGGCACTCAGGGCCCCAGAAATTTAAGAGAATAAATGGGTGTCTGCCACGTGGCCAAACTTATAAAAACTGGATTGGGAATATTGGATATCTTTATTTTATATATTATTTGTCCAAAATTCCAAACTATCAAAATCACCAAGGTTACAGGCAGGCCGTAGGTGAAACTTATTGTGACTTCATAGCAGGCCGAATTGGGCCGAGACCCAAAACAAGCAGTGTCTGTCTTGGGCTTCAAACTGAGGCTTGTAACTCTTATCTCATGTTAGTACAAAATTCGTTTTCCAGTTTGTAGACTTGGACCAGTTGAGGGCTTGTTTACATAATGACGAGGGTAACAAAATTCTACACAAAATTTGTCTCATTGCTGAGGTTTCGTTGTTATTGTTGTTGCTAATCAAATTATGTGGGAAGAATTAAACAACTCGATTAAATTAATATAAAACAAAACCTCAGCCATGAAACTGTTCGTATACAATCATTTTTCATGCAAATAGCTTATGCTCCAACTTTGAACTAGAGGATCCACATATTTATTTAAATTGTCTTGAGGCAAATAAACACAGGAAAAAGAAGGCATTTAACCAGAAAGCGTGTCTTGGAGTATAGATACATCTCTTACAAACAAACAAACAAACAAAAAAAAAAAAAGAAGAGAAAAGGCGAGAAGTTGAAGAAACAGTTTAATCCTCCCACTTATGTATGTGCCAAATGCCAATTGCCTTCCACATCTTGAAGTGAGTGTAGTCATTCAGTGTTAGCCCTCTTCTTGGTAGTGTATGGGTAGTACTCCTTACCATTATCGATTCTGGTGGTCTGACCTCCAATATCAATGACAGCAGAAGTGAATGCAAATGCAGCTCCTGCAGAGATTGCTCTCGAGATGCTATTTCCTGTGGAAGGTAATCAATGCATCAGCCAACATTTTCCCCAAAAAGATTAAGCTGGCTTGTAACCTAGAACCCACTATAAGCATACTGCTGAAGACGAATTTATACCGGGTAACCTCTTCCTTAAAAAAAAAAAACACTACATGTAACATAGTCACTGTGTTGCTCCGCTACAGATTTTTGTTAGAAAATCCAACCTCATATGAATAAACAACTAGGCATTTACATGCTTGAAGGTCGGATTCTGAAACATAAAAACTCTTAACTAGGGTAAAAGTATAACATGAGTTCTAGGAAAGTTGGAGCTTACATATTTACATAGAATATTATATGCATAATCTTGTCCAAGATTTGACAAAAAAATGCCCTTCTTTAGGCTTTAAGGATTTCAGGACAAGACATGATAACTATTTTTCACAATATAGGTTATCATATCGTATAAATGTTCCCCAGTTAATCATACTAGAATGATAATGTAAGCTTTAATAATCACCTGAAAGAAGATAGTCTAAATATATATTAAAAAGGTGTTTATATCAACATCAAAGGCACTGAACATGCACTCAGTGAAACAAAATAGGAAGAATAATGAAGCTAAAACGTTTTAAATTACTAATAGCAGGGTGTGTCATTAACATGTCTAATCCATAAGCTGCCCTTTAAGCATCACTGCCATTAAATGAAAACCATGCTGCTCTAGAGCATATTTCCGTACAAGAAATCATTCTTCTAGGTTATTGACTAATTATCATCTTTGAAAAATCAGGTAACACAATGAAGAGACTTTCAAAACAACTTATTCTCCAGTCTCTATCTTAAAATGAAAAGTATTAGAAAGAAAACTTTACCTTTATAACCCAGAACAGTAGCACCAGCTGCAAACCCACCAATGGCTCCATTGATAAAGTCCCTTTTCATCCTATAATTTTGCATTATCTGCTCTACACCAATATAGACTCCACCGATGGCAGCAAAAGTCAACCCATGGCTTCCCATCATCTTCAGAGTCCGAATCAGGCCTGGAAGTGCTACTCTTCTCTCAACACGAGGCACATCATGCCAAGTGGCAATAATGGTTCCCCATATAGTCCCAGCAGCAAGACCTGCGGTTGCACCCTTGATAGTTTTCATAATTGGAGTATCTTTATCTTCCACATACCTTTGCTCTGCAGGATCCATAGCTTTTATCCTAACTGCGCAAAAAAACGTGATCATTATTCGCTACTTCAGCAAAATGATTAACTCCTAAATTTAATGGACAGGTACAAGGAAAAGATCATTCAAAAACTTCAAAACAAAACGAAGCTTGGGTTAATTTACATGCTATGGTAAAATACTACTAAACAGGCCAACTAGATATGCTAACATAATGAGATAAAGGACTCGTTAAAATACAGATAATGGCTAACTCATATTCATTTGGAAAAAATGAAACTTGTTTCCTTTAGAACTTATTAAGGACTCTAACAACCTATTGAAACCTACATAAGGGCAAAAGAGCAGAACATTCTTACAAAGATAAACCCACAGCTAATCTAAGACATAGTAATAGAAAATTCATCCTGTATTTTGCACAAACAAAGGAAAAATCTTTAACAGTCTCTTATTAAACAAGATCCTACTATAATTTAAACTACACATGTCCATCGGGAAACCAGTATTAATAATCATTTCTGGAATGTGGGCACATGATGATAATAGCGGCACTACTGTATGGTACTAAAACACAGGCGTAAAAACATCTCAGGGCATATGAGTACATGACCCAGAAATGTTTACAAACTTAAGCACAGTTCTCAGTTAATGTAAGCGCGAAATAAAGATCGAAACTTTGAGAAGAAAAACATAAACCCATTATAATTATGCACATCCATAATCCATACTTAGATTTTAGCACATTTAGCAATTGGATCAGAAAAGAGCAAAAAAAAAGATCAAATTTTTAAATGCTCTCTGAATTTGGTAGATTTTTTTGACTTGCAAAATCATGAAAAGAATGACAACCCAATTCTTATATGTGTGTTTGATTAGAAAAATAGCATTAGAGAGCTCCAACTCTTAAACCCTAGTCTAGAAATTCCAGCTCCGGTAATGTTCACTATGAATTTCTTTTAAAAAACAAGAAAATCCCAAAAAGAGAAAACAAATTTCTGTAATGAAGCTTAATATATGAAGAAAAGTGCACAAATTTACATAAACAAAAGAGAGACAAGAAAGAACCCTAACCAGCTTTGGTAGTGATCTGTTCGGACTATATCACAGAGAGAGAAATGGCAACGGAGAGAGACAGACTTCAGCTGATAGCCTGATGATGAGAATTACTGGTTGAAGTATTAGTATTATGGGCTCATAAATGGGCTTTTCTATATATTGTGGTTTCTTCTATTTGGATTTTGAATTTATTTTAGTAATATCCACAGTCTGCATGGGCTCATCCAGAGCCCATTAAAAAGCCCATTATGGTTATCGTCCTCTAAGGCGCACATAAGCATAATGAGTATTTGCAGTTTTATCTCCCCAATTAAGGCACTAAAAACTGAGCAAGAATTTCCATCAAAATCTTCCTCAGACAAGAAAAAGTTCTACCAGAAAAAAATGCAGAGTCAGGAGGAAATTCGTAACCTACCTATTGATATCGCATTTGCTCGTTTGGGAGGTAAAGTTTAGCTGTAAAAAAAAAAAAAAAAAAATCTTTGAAATGCTATCGTGCTTCAATTTTTTTTTATAGTTTTAATTTTTCGTTTTTTTTGGATGAAGAATGGTTGGTGGATCGGAAGAGAATTTCCGGGGACTGGCGGAAGCGATTGGCGGCTGTGAGAGCCAAGATTTCGACGGAGTTTACCTCACTCCCTAAAGATATTGATCCTTATTTCCAAACCCTTGACCCCGAAGGTTCCTTTTGTTTTTCTTTTCACGAGTCCATTCATTTAGTTGTTTTATTTCCCTTTTGAAATTGAAGTATATTAAGTAGCTTAATATGTTTTGTTGTTTAATTAGTTTATTTTCTTAGTCCTAAATTGATTGCTTCTGTTTCTAGCTGGGTTCAGTGAATTTATTTTCATCCACAACTTTGAGCTGAGTAATTGTTTCAGCATTGTGAAATATCTATTATTGGTTAAAAATGGGATTTTTCGAAGTTTATTCTTCAGCTAAAGATTGCTTTTTTTAAATGACCGTTTTCTCTAAATCTGTTGTTTCTTCATGGGATTGATTTCATTCCTGCTGGATGGGATTGAGGGAAGGGTGAGAGCAGGTTATGACCAAACATTTGCTTAGGGAAATGTTATCCATTACCATTGTCCAACCTTGCTTTCTTCATGGCACTGCTTTAAATGTTTTCCGAGTGTATTCATTACTCTTTGGTATATACGATGGCAAAATATACACAGAATATGATGGCGAAGTATGATCCATGCGACTGACGTCACATAGTGGGATAAAGGCTTAGTTGCTGTTGTTGTTGTTGTATTCGTTACTTTTTGGTGTACTATTGTTGGAGGTATAGACTATTGTATCCTTAACCAGACAAGGATTATATTTTAGAAGTGAGCAATATATGGTATTGGTGGATTACATATTTGAACTCTGCTGCTAAGAAAAGAATGTTCCTACTGCTAAATTGTTTCTCCATTTCCATTTTACAAGATTTGACTTTCCTTATGGTGGTTAATTTTGGTTGCATTTGATAACACTGATCTTCTAGGATTTCTTTCTTTCGTCAGTGTGCAGTCATTTTGAAGTTGTTATATTTTTTTATTTCTCTGTCCATCACTTTATGATGATTTACATTCACTTTTCAGGGATTGGGTACATAGAAGCCAAACAAATATATGAAATTCTCCTAAAGTCAACTCCAGAAAGCCGTAATATATTTGGCCGGCTTTCAGGTGCTGCTGTAAGATCCACAGAGACATCACCATCATTATCTTTATGTCCCTTATATTTTTGTTGTGTCTCATTGTGTTTATGTGGATATGCATGTCGGTGAGTGTATCTGCTGTTTGTGAGTCCTCATGCTCGTGCCTGTCAAAGATTTGGTGTGCTTACGCTTGTGGCTTATGAAAGTTCTCTGCTATTGTTGTGATATATGTTGAATTTGAACAGGGTGCTTGGGAGGCAATTGTGCGTGCTTTTGAGAAGGATTCGATTTTCCTGGGAGAGGCTGCTCAGATAATGGTCCAAAACGTTAATTATGAAATGTAAGGAAGGACAGAATAATTAATGAAGTAAGATTGCTATTTTTAAATCTTAATTTATTTCAGTCTTCTTTTTGATCCATTTGTTTTCAATTTCTAGCCCTTATCAGAAGAAGCAGGTTCAGAAGATTCAGCAGCAGCTTGCTGAACTGGTGCGCAAGGAGACTGATATCAAAAGAAATGCAGCTCTGTCGGCAGCTAAATATGTGGAGGCTTGTCAGGATCTGGGACTGCAGGTTAGTTTTTCAGTTGTCTTTCTTGTTAACCAGCAATTAGATTTTACAGTTTTTCTTTTATAGTTATGAACAAATTTTTCGTGTCTTCCAGGGAGTAAATGTAAGGTCAGAGCTGTTAGAAACTGCTAAAAGTTCACTTCCAATCACATTTAGCGGAGTATTAGAAGTCTTGAATGGAGATTCTGTCTCGCTGGCCATTGAATTCTATTCAGCATTTGTCAGGGATGCTCATACTGAACTAGATGTAAGTAAAGGGAAATTTTTTCAGTAGTCTGGTATTGTTGAGTACAATGATCTCAGAGCATGGTGAACAAAGTGCGGTTGCAAATTGTGGTTGGGAATGACTAACTTATTAGTACTCAAGAGATTTGTGCTCTTACTTTTCTAGAAAACATCTGTTGGATTAAGAGTATTCCATGAAAAGCCCCATTCTCACAATATTTTGCTAGCTGTCTAAGTACATATTAATTTAGTAGGTCTTATGATTCTTATGGGCACCTATTGCAAGTTTCTTCTTTCTTTCAAAGCTTTCTCATCCTATTGATGTACTATTTAGTATCTAGAGATATATTTGCTTTCCTAACCCCCACAAAAACTAAGAAACAAAGGTACCATAGAGGTACAGTGGTTGTAATTAGCGTGCCTAGTTTTGATCACTGCATGACCGTCATTTATTTTAGTTGTTCATTCCAATTACAGAAACCTCCAGGGATTGTATTAGCAAATTTAAGAGAAGTTCATGAAAAGCCTCCTTCTCTTGCAATTTCTGTGTGCTCTGAAGCTCTTGATTCGGTAATCACCGAACCGGTCCACAGTGAAGTAAACCAAATTGTTGAAGAAACAAACTTCACAGCCGATAGTATTGATTGGGATATTACCTTGGACAGTTCCCAGATTGACTGGGATATTGGTACCGTAGAAGAAACCGAAGAAAATGGCAATGGACTTGGTCCTTATGAAATTGTTAATGCTAGTGATTTGCCTAATCCTTCTAATAGTGAAGGTATTGAATCTCATCAGACCTCATTGACAAAGGAGGAGTTTTCAGCTCCAGAAGTCTCTATATCAGAGATCTCCTGGGACATAAGTGTTGAGAATCCTGAAACCGATGTGATTGTGGAAGCTGGGTCTACTGGTGCTCCGGCTCAGTCCATTCCGAACACTTCGTCTGAAGTCCAAGACACTACCAAAGAGAGAAGTCCCCTTCTGGAGACAGAATATAGGAATAAAATTCTTGATGATCTATTTGAGGTGAATATACTTTCCTCAATCCATTAATACAACAGCTGACAAGTCTAGTAATTTCTGGAATTTGTGTTTAGTGCTAACTATTTGTTGTATGTACTTTGATTGTTTCCATTCTTTCACCAGATTAAAGCATTTCTGAGTCAACGCTTGACTGAATTGACGAATGAAGATACTCTGTCATTACAACATCAAGTCCAGGCAGTTGCTCCATTTGTTCTGCAGCAGTACTCTTCAGATTCTATTCAGACAATGCTTTTTGATGTTTCCTTGGCTATTTCATTACTAACAAATAGGAAAACAAGGGACCTTGTTATGATTCTCAACTCAAAAAGGTGAGTGACTTTGTTTAAACAATGTATATCGTTAATTTTGGTTATGTTGTTGTCAGACTGTATTGTGCATGTGTCTATAGTAATTTAATCAAAAACACATTTCTCTTTTTTATTTCCTGTTGCTTTACGCTTAACTGGATCATTTATGTATTACATGTCTTACATATTTGAGATTTCTGCTTCTGATTCATTTGGAATGATTAAAAAATGGCTCTCAAAAGCAAAGATATGGCTTGCATGCGTGTGCACACACACACACACACACACACACACTATGTTTGTGTGTTTCTGTTGCTGCTTCTACATACCATTTGACACATCAGAAGTTGGCATGTTTGGATCAGTAATTGTGAATTGTTTTTTTAAATTCCTAACGGTTCATTATTGACAATGCTTAAATTAAGCCTCTCTTTTGATTGCATGCTATAATCGTTTAAGTTCTTTACTGCATTTGTCGTGTATATTTCGCCGAGTTTTCTTTTGAGCTATGTGTTTACCACAGATCTATTCCAAATTCAGATTTTTGGATAGACTTGTAAATACATTGGAAGAAAAAAAGCACCATGAAATCAAGCTTAAGGAAGGATTGAAGGACTTGACTGTTAGACGTATGGAGCTTCAAAATGCATTATCTTCGTCATGGCCAAAACAAGTGAGTTGATGATTTTCTTTTCTAATTGACAAGTCCTTTATTTCCTTAAACTTATTGTGTCAGTGTTAAAACATGAACCATGGAGTTAAGGGTTTTTGTTAATTAAAGGGCAAACTAGAGTTTTTTAATTGGAAATCTTAATTCTATGATGATGCAGTGCTTGTTAATCACTGCCATCAAGACTTTTTTTATCATTGTATATATTAATTTTGGCTGCCATCTTTTTCCTTCCAACATGTCTTCATGCTTCCTCATCTTTTTCCTCCTAATGGGTCATCCATTCAAATGATTTCCATTACTATTGTCCAACTTCCATTTAGTTGCTGGTCTCCTGGTTGCTTATATGATATTTGGACCTCTGAATGCAGGAAGTAGCTTTGGTGAAGACTCGAGAGTTGAAGAAACTTTGTGAAACTACGCTTTCTTCGATGTTTGATGGAAGACCTGTCAATATTATTGGGGAGATAAACACAATGTTGACTAGTAGTTTCAGTGTGTAAATACTAGTGAAACTAAGCTTACTTCTTGTTTCTTTTCTTTTATAGGCTCAGCACTGGCTGAGAATGGACCTGTAATCTGATCCTTGTGGGACTAGAATGTTTTGGGAAAGAGGAGTTTCTTTTGCATGGAAAAAATGAAAATGAAAAATGTCCATCAACCAACACATTTTGCTGATCCATGTACTTGTATAATAAAATAAATATGCACGGGGTGGAAACAAAACAAAAAGAACTGAGAGCAGAACAAACAACGCAAACCAAAAATGTGACTCTTGAATGATGCACAACTTCGAATGATACAGAAATTATTCCGTTTCAAGATTTGTAGTATGGTATTACTGTAATGCTACCATTGTTTGATTGTACATAGCGATACATCACGTTGTTGTTAACGAAAAGAAATGCACCAGTTGGTGAAGATCTTTGAAGTGAAGAGCTGAAATGGCAAGATCAAATTGAATAGTAGCTCAGTGTTGGTGACCCCCACAAGCGGGAGTTGTTTGAGCGGACTGATAGATTGTAGGGATCAACTTCATCATCTGCTGTTCCCATTCCTTTTATTGAGGCTGGCTTTTGTAGCAGAAGTAACAGTGACTCCACAATTTCAGACATTGTTGGACGGAATTCGCTCTCAGGCTGGATAAGTTGCAGTCAGACAAACAGACACATAAGACCAAACATAGAATATACAAAGCCAAAATCCAAAATTTAGGCCATGTAGTGTACTGTTTCTGATTATTAGCTTTTCTTTCTTTATTTTTCATAATTGTGTTGCAGTAGTGATATCTAATGTTTGTAGTTTCAAGGAGGATGATGGCTTAATCGAACTGGTTCAGCCATGACATTATTGTGCCAAACTACTTATGGGTATGCTGTCCATTAGATTTCAAAGATTTCTTCTGGGAGTAAAGAATAAAGGGTGCATGTAACTTACACGAAATACCTGAACACAGAGCGAGACAATGTCAGCAAAGCGGGACTGGTCCTGGGCAGAGATTGTTGCTTTAATGGCTGGATCAACCATCCCTGCCAGATAATCACTGTTGTGAAGCCTGCTTGAAGCCCATTTCACCAGGAACTGCTCTTCAATTGCCCTTGAACTGTTTTAACAAAAGAATGCAATCAAACTCAGAGAATACAGAATGGAGTAATAGAAACAAATTCAAGATAAGGTTTCTTTACCTATCAAAAGGCCGCCTTCCTGTCAAAAGCTCTAAAAGCAATACGCCAAAGGCATAGATATCTGCCTTAACGTTATCACCAGTTGTAACATTTCCAGGGGCAATGTAGCCTCCATCAGCAATAGCCATTTCAGAAGCCTGTTTACATCAATAGCCATAAAAGGAAGTTCAAGCTGATCAGTAAACAAAAGATGTATTTCAACTTTTACTCCTGTTCTTGTTACTCGCATGAATTTGGTAAATCAAAAAGTAATTTACCAAAGAGGATGTGTTTCTGAATTTCATCCTCAAGTCTGGAAATCTGAAATGTATTCTGTTATTGCAGAAAAAAACTAATTCTTGGTTGTATGTACCTTGAGTTTAACACTGTTGCTTGAGAGGGATCTCAAGATAGCCAGGCCACTGTCACAAATGCGAGGCCTTAGATGCTGATCAAGTAAGATGTTGGCAGCCTTTAAGTTGTTATGGGAAACTGGAGGCATGCACGAGGAATGCAAGTAACTGAAAAATTCACAATTGTAGAGACTGAATAAGGTGATGCGTTTGTTTTCAAGCGAAACTACAAAAAGGCGATGATGAGAATCTGTCTCTATTATCTTAACTGGAAAAAAATTTATCTAAACAAGTATCAAGAATAATTATGAATTCTTACTTTACACCCCGAGCTACACCAAGAGCAATTCGAAGACGAAGGCCCCAAGATAGAGGTGTGTGTCCTGTAATGTGCAAGGCCTCATCAAGAGACAAACTCCTGACATATTCATAGACAAGGAGATGCTGTCCATGCTCCACACAGTAGCCTAGGAGCGTTACAATGTTGGGGTGCCTCAATCTGGATGCGTTCCTCACCACATTCAAGAATCTTTCTTCTTCGTTTAGAGACAATTCTACCATGCTTATGTTCTTCACAGCCAAAATCTAGCAAAGAGAAAAGAAAGTGGTTCAGCAACTTCAATATTTAAAAGATTCTATTGATTCTACAAACCACAGTTGAAGCTTTTACTTCTCCATCGGGCAGTTCTGCTCTATAAACAGATCCGAGGGATCCCTGTCCAAGGAAGTTATCCTCGCTAAAGCTGTTTGTGGCTAATTGAAGCTCTGCCAAGGTGTAGAGTTTTGCACTTATAGGGATTATGCTGTTCTTAGAGAAACTTTTTCTGGAAACTTTAAATGCTTTAGTACGGACAGGTGGTAAATGCCAGGGTCTGATTCCTGGAGGAGAGTGAATTAAAGACAGGTGTGGGCTGCACTCAGCAGCTGTAGAAGAAAAATCTGCACAAGATGGATGGCGCAAAAGGGTAAAGAGATCCTTGATTTTCTTTAATAGAAACAACATAGCAAGAAAAGCAGTTTCAAGTGCACTGATGAAATGTGCACAAAAATTACATTGTCTTGGGATAAATAAGAAACAAATTAGGCAACTCAAAGCCTGAGACAATATATCACAAGTGATCTGAAAAAGGCCTTAAGCAAATCCTAATTCCCCTAACAAAAGTTTAGTCCACATCTAGACATTCGAAATAAAAAGGAAAGAACAATCGATACAGTGCAATATATGTGCGCACAAGAACACGGATATCATACAATCGATACAGTGCAATATAGGCATTGGTTCAGATTGTCTATCAGGCCAGGTATCATTAGTTTTCCAATTTTGAGTACATCTTACCTCTACTTGAAATAGTTGGAATAGAAAGTAGTGAATTTTGACTACTTTCTTTTAACCTTTGACTTCGGCGAACATGAACCACAATAGCAAGTGCTGCAAAGGCTGCCAGAAGAGTGCCACCACCTACCAGAGCACCAATTTTGCCTGAACCTATTCTTCTTTTGTTCCCTCCTTTCTTATTAGGATAGGTTTCTATGGCACTGGACTCTGTAGTTGGTGGACTAGTTATATTCAGCTCATTAGGCAAACTGTCAAAAGGATACCTCCAGGGTGGGTAGTTATCTCCTATATGAAACTTATTACCACCAAACCTGAACACAAATGAAGAGGCAAACCAGCATAAGCTTAAGACGGTGAGTTAAAGTTGAAGTAAAGAAACTATAGGGGATCTAATAGCTTACCATAAGTTGCTTATATTTTGAAATTCCTGTGGTATAACACCACTAAAATTGTTGTCCTCGATGTTCCTGAATAGAGAGAATCGAGTTAGAGATGAACACATTAGAGGGGTGCAGGAAGCAGCCTACATAGAAACACTCACAAGTCTGAGAGCGGGAGGTTAGCTAGATATATTACTGATCCAGTAAATCCATTTCCCTGCAAATACCTGCAATTACACCTAATGATTCACATATGTAGCTTAAAGACGGAGGGCACGGGAGCTTCAATGAGTGCAAACAAGACTCACAATCTTGAAAGATTTGTCAAAGATCCAAAAGAACTAGGCAGATCTCCACTGAAGTTATTGTTTGACAAGTCCCTGGCAAAAGAGGTCGATATGTTAAACAATGCTGATAAACTAATCCACTACATGATTAGCAAAATATTATAACCTTGGTGAATCTCTTTTCACTATGCTTTATAAATTTAAGAAAATATGAGTTAATGATCATACATCTCTCTCAGATTCTCTAGGCCACCAAAAACATCTCCCAATACTCCTGATAATGCATTGTGGCTCAGATTCCTGTAAGCATTAAGATAAATACCGAAGTTAATTCAAAAAAAAAAAAAAGAAAATTCACTTAGCAATACTGTCAAAGGACATGTTGCTTACAGATGCCGAAGATGTTTCATGTAAGTCAAAGAGTATGGAATGCTTTGGCTGAAGTTATTGCTTGCCAAATTTCTGAACTCACAAAAAACAAGAAAGAAAGAATGAATTTGACTTCAGAGGCTAAAGTCATTTTGCAATATGATTTCAGTAGCAAAAGGAATCTTACAGGTGAGTGACATTAAAAGGTAAACCAAGTGGGATCTCCCCCTGAAAGTTATTTGAGCTAAGGTCTCTGATCGAAGAATGGCGTATGAAATAAAATGAAAGAGCGGCATATGTCAGTAATCTACCATTTGTACTTGCAGACAAACAAACAGAATTACAGGGAGTATATAGCTTACAGCTGCTTCAAGTTCTGTAGGTTGAAGAGCTCAAACGCAAGATTTCCAGTAAGCTCGAATCCAGAAAGTTTACTGCACAAGTGAGATAACAGTTAAACGTAAGTTTTTCCTCTTTTTTTTCACATTCTGTGAAGTTAGTATGTTAACTAGAGTTATGAGATTGTGATCATAAATATGTACATGAAGATCATTGATGATCCCGAGCATGAAACACCCATCCATGAATCATCACACGGGTCGCCACCTTCTGACTTCCACCCCTTCAACTGTGATGGTTTATTCAGGGCATTGTACATAGATCGAAGCACTTCGACTGCAAAATTTTAAAAACTATAATCAGTTTAAAACCTCGATACGTTTGAATTCTTATTCATCAAATAAGCATAATCTGCTATTTCTCTGAATCTGATTTCACTAATGACAAAACTGAATCATGTTATTATCAATAGTTTGTTCAGAAATTTCTCTTAGAACAAGAAACAGAGAAGAGTTTTCTATCTAAGCTCTAAATTGGAATGACATCTACAAATTGGCTCTCATTTTAAACAGCATAAACACCCAAATTATATTACATGTAATCACCAACTTCTCTTAAATCAAGAAAGATTTGGTTTTCTACCCAAATTATAAATCGAAATCACAATCACAAATTGCAGATTACAAAAACCAAATTATAAGACCACATCCATATTGTCAAGACTCAGGACGGACACCTCTTCAGATATTATTATCATTGAACATGTGACAGACAACCAAAGAATTGCAAAGAAACCCAGTCGTTGCAAAAATAAGCTTCTTTTAATTGAACCCAAAAAGAAACAAGAAAGAAAGATTAAAGTTAGACTGAATACCATCAAGGTCATCAGTGCGGGCTGAAACTTTCAAGGACCAAAACGCTGAGAACAAAACCACAATGAGACAGAACCCTGCCCACTGCTTAGCCATCATTCCTGTAATAATCTCCAAAGAAAAAAAATACGGAGAGATTAAGCTTCACAAGAAAGTAAATTCCTCTGAGAAAACACTTCAAGAAAGATGAAAAATGAGAAACTAAACACTAATACTGCAACATAACTATGATATGAACGAGCCTATTTCACAAGAACGGTAAAAGATTCAAGAAAATCAAGAACGATTGCTTTTTAGAGAGAAATTTACAACATTTGGTTATAAATACGTAGATAAATATCAATTTCATGGAAGTCAAGGAAAATCAAGAAAAGATCAAACAGGATTATTATTTTACTTTTTTGAGCTAGAAATCTTTAACCAAAATAAAAAATATATCAATTTCTTGAACTTGTACGCGATATTGTTCAAGAATCATATAAAATCAGATGATATTTTGAAGGATTTACAGAAGGAGAAATCCATATTACCCCTCGCACTGTGTGAGTGTGTGTGATTGAAGCGAATCAGTTGAGTGAGTTGGTTTTGTAACTGTTTTTTTGGAGGGAAAGTCAGATTTATGGCGGTTAGTTATGAACCCCAGTCCAATTGGGCCTTTATATTTGGACTGAGCCCAACTCTGCAATCGACAGCCCGGCTTTTTCTCATTTTAAAGTGAGTCCAATAATCGTGGGAAAGATCAGAAACGTCGTCGTACTGTCACCGCGCGGCAGCTGACAGTAATAAATTGCAGAATTCAAAAGCTTTTGCTCTCACAAACAGAAAAAAGAAATGGGGGAGGAAGAAGAGGAAGATTACATGGGAGACCTTTCTCAATTCGTACCCCCTGAAGCAAAATCATCGTCTGAAAGGGTCTGTTCCAAACACACAAACTCACACAGTTATTTTGGGTGATTATTCATTGTAATGTGTGTTAACATATTTATTTCTTTCTTTTGAAGCTGAAATAGTAACTTGTTTCAAACATTTAGTTGGGTTATTATTCTTCATGTCAGGAAATAGAACCCCTTTAATGTATTCTTTGCTGTAAAAATATGAGAAGCTGAAAAATGCATGAAAGTTGTCGACTTTTGCAGAACCCTAAAGAAAGAATGAGTTGATGAAGGAAAATTCTTTTTTTTTATTTTTTTTTATTGTTTAGCACTTAGGGAAATATTCTTCTTTCATTCACTATGTTAGTTGCAATTTATTGAAAATTTTTACTTGTCATCTTGTTAGAATAGTGTGAAAATTTTGCTCATGGGTTTACATGAAGTTCAAATTTATTTCTTATTGATTCATTGGACTATGCTGTCTGGAGCTTTTTTATTATTTCTTTTCAGAATGGTGACAAAAAGTTTTAATTTTGGTACTGATTTCAGGTTCGTAATAGTAGAAGTGTTTTTTCAAGTTCTTCGAATAAGAAAGCCAAGACTTTGAACTGGCAGGAACAAAGAAAGGTCAAGAGAGAGCAGAAACAAATTGAAGAAGACCAACAAACAATAGCAAATGTAGAAAAAGCAATTCCACAAACCAACATTGGGTTTAAGATGTTGAAACAAATGGGGTACACTCCTGGTTCAGCTTTAGGCAAGGAGGGATCTGGCCAGGCTGAGCCGGTAAGGCTGGAGATTAGGAGGAGCAGGGCGGGGATTGGGAAAGAGGATCCCAGGTTAGAGAAGATGAGGAGAGAGAAAGAAAAGGTTGAGATGGAAAGGATAAATCAAGAGGAGTTGATGGTGGATTTCGGATATCGACAAAAAGAGCGGTGGAAGGGAAGAAGGATTTTTTTGAATTTTCAGAAGGCGGAAGCAGTATTGGCCCAGTTGGAGAATAGGGAAGTTGAGGATGTTGAGAAGAAAGAAGACGAGAATGGAGAGAAGGAAGAAGAGGAGGAAGAAGAAATCACTGAGGAGGTACTATCTTTCAATTGCTTGTGCTCAATGCTTTGCTGTACTTGAATATGAGTCCCTGTTTACAGCTATGTTAACAAGCACTTTTTTACATTGATATGTTTCTAACCGAAGCCTTGACTAGTTTTTTTGTTTCCGTGAATGATGTTTAGTTGGACAAGTTTCTGTACTGTTTTGTGGATTTGGAAGGCACAGGAGCTTTTTGAGTAATGTCATATTTATTGCTGTCTAAAAAAAATATGAGTTAAATCCTGTTTGAAACCTGAACTATCTTTTGGTGAATGGCTCTGTGATCATTGTGGAATATCTAAGATCAGAACGGCAAGGATTGATCTGTTTCAGTTCTAGACTTTGTTGATGATAACTTTGAAAGAAGTGTGTGCATTTCTTTTCTGAGATCAACTTTTGCTACTTCAAAATTACGGTGATCTGGTATATGCATAATATGTGTGGCTGCTGTTCATTATTTTTCTTACTGTATTACTTGATTTACTATTAAATCATTCAAGGTTGACAAAATTGTTCTGTTATGGTGCAGGATTTGCATGTTATATTGATGAATTTGAGAGAGGAGCATCAATACTGTCTATTTTGTGGTTGTCAGGTATGGGTGTCTGTGATAAGCTATTACGACCGCTGGCATTATTTAACAGATTAACTATTTATAGCTAATAGCAAAGTCAAGTTTAGACTGTATAAGAATTTGTATCCTGTGCTGCGTATTCCAGCTACTCATGCTGAACTAAAAGAAAGAACCAAAATTGTACTAGCTACAATCGTAAATATAGCAGTTGATAAGTACACATCTTAGTAATTTATAACTATTATTATTATTATTATTATTGCTGAGAGATTTATTATTTACTGTCATTTATTTCTCCAGTACGAGTCAAAGGATGCACTCTTGTCCAGTTGCCCTGGGATAGATGAAGATTACCACTAAAGTTACAGTGCCTAATACAAAACTTTGCATGAGACTGTAAGGTGAGGATCTGAAGTTAAAGCTAATGCTGCAACGAGACTTGGTTTGTGATGGATGACTTTGATGGTGGATATTGAATTATATTTCAGTATAAAGTTGCCAAGCTGGTATGCTATTTGTTGTTTAGAAGGGAAGTCACAATTTAGGAATGACTTTTTCCACCTGGCCAGATGAATTTGAAGTATTTCTGTTTTCCAGGTTCAAGTTTGCCTACGGATCTTATGAAGACGCAAAGTGGCCGCACTAGACTGTGTTTCAATCAGGGGCGATGCTGTAGAACACACTTTCAAAAAGCCAGACTGTTTAGCGGGTTATAAGCTTTGTTAAAAGACTGATTCTGAAACCTTGACTCACAAATTCTGAAAATTTTTTACATCAGAAAACTATAATGCATTATGGCTTCTGCTGTTTCTTGTTGTTTAGACTTTAGATCATGAGGTACATTTGTCCAGGTGAAAGAGTTGATCAAGGCTTGGATGTTAACTTTTCTAAAACCTCCTATTTGGCATGCATCTTAGAATCATTCCTCGAACAAATTGCATGGGAAATATGATGATTTTACTCCAATGGAGGCCGTCGTTTTAGTAGGAGAGGCAATCAGCTGTAATCACCATAACATAGCACTTTAAGAGAACGATACACAAACCACAATAGCAACATGCATTATTATTCAAAGTCTTAGGACACACAATACATATATGCCCCAAAATTCACAGATAAATGGCAAGTTAACAGTCTCAAACGAATAGAAACATTAAACATAATTGCCATATACAGGTAATTTTAAAAAGAAACTTAATAGACACAAATGACTTGTCTTATTTCACACACAACTCTCCAGAATCACTTCAAAGTGACCAGTGCATGTTCTGAAGGGAAGATTCATAACCCCGAGAATTCTCAAGTCCCAGGCATTCTCTACCATTTTGTTGAGATGCAACAATATCACCAGAATATTGACTACTGGCAGCCTGTGAAAGTTGAAGTAATCCCAGATCCGGTGAAATCTCATGCGAACTTTTATTTATTTCACATCCCTTAGAACCCCACAGGGGGCTTGAAAAGTAATTGTTGGCCTCACCAGGGGAACCGGATGGACGATCCATGGGTGTCCCGTTGGCATTAATTAAGCCATTTACCCCAAGGCTCAAGGATTCATTTCTTGAGCCCCAGGAATGAGTTGACAGAAGAGAGAGAGCACGACTGGAATCTGAGACTCCAGCAAAACATTCTCCTGAAGGAATACCAGAACCTACATAACTGGTCCTAGCTGCTGATCGCTGTAGTAGAAGCTCAGGAGGACCTCCATGGTTGTTCTGCCATGGAAGTTGAAGAGATTTTCCTGTAGCAGCAGGTTGATCACATACCGCTCGCTCGGATGTTCTAGCATTTGGCCATGAATCTCTTCCACTATGGCTTGGGTAGGAGGTGAAGTCCATCAGGAAGCTTCCAGCTCTACTATTGGTTTCTGTCAATAGGTGCATCATACATTTCATTTTATTTAGGAGGAAAATGCTACAACTGCCAATCATAGTAAATGGAAGTGATGAACACAAGTTTCAAAGAAACCAGTAAGAATCTAACCAAAGAGAGATGAAGACAGAGCTCCGTAGCGAGTTGACAATAGAGATCCAGGTTGTGGCTTCCTCCTGCGCTCATTATGGCCAGCCAGACGTCTGCGGCAACTTCGCTTTACTTGGTCAAATTCAGGCAATTGATGGAACCTGGAATTAGGCTTATCAACAAGTTATTAATTGGGGGAACAAATACAAGTTTCAGAATGCATTTGGAGCTAATTACTCAAGTTTATACTTATTGCATCCCCTGTGACATAACCCTGAAGCATTTGGATGCTACTTCGCAAGACTATGGACTGACCGAATGCCTGAAGCGCCACTCATTTGCAATCAACTGTCATTCTTTCAGACGAAATCTTTTTAGCCAATTGTTAAATTATGAACATGATTTGAACCAATTGCATACCACCCTACTATCACCATCAGAATTGTTCTATGACAAGATGCTGTCCTACTTGGGATTCCTTACTGAAAATTTAAATGTGGCACAATACAGATGTTTGTGCCATTCATAAATTTTCACTGAAGTTCAATAAAGATGACCAGCGAGCTTGCTTCTATAATAGATTTTCTTTCTGCACAATCAGTGCGTTGGTTTTGCACCTCCAAAGCAGACTTATCTCTTTACAAGATAAAACTGGGCTCTCGTCTCAGCCATTTAATCTTTCCATTATACTACTACTTATTGGCCCATAATCTTCTACAACTATATGAACTCTGTAGTAAAGAGGAGTCAATGAAGCCAATATACAGAGGCCACAAGAAAGAATAAATATAAGCAGGAAACTTCAGAAATTTCTCCACATGTTTATTGCTAGCATATGGAGGACAGTAAATCAGTTCAGGACTTCCATTATATTCTATGGAAAATTAGAGAGACAAAAGATTTGAGATTGACCCAACTTTGTCTTGGAAGCTTTAATCCAGTTTGTTTGTACAGTAGTGATTGCTACAAGTTCGGTTGGGATTTGCAGTGCATAATATCTTTTAAATTTTGTTGGCTGTAGTGTATGATGATGAGATTGGTGGAACAGTGAGTATGACACCCTTTTGAGGCAATTGTATAGTTCTTTCATGACATGACACATCAATACCAGAATCAGCCAAAGAATCAATCCCAGACAGACAATCTCACAAGAACTTTTCTACAATTCAACATAAAGCATTTTTAGCGCAAAAATAATGCATGGAACAGAACAAACACATCAATCAAACAAAAGTAATGCACCTAGCTTCCTCAACTATCCTGCACCTTATGAAATATTCTCAATGGACAAACATCCTTCTTCACTTTTATGACCTCCCATTTTACTCTTCTAAGTAATCACCAACAACAAAAATATCGCCAGACGCTGGAGCACTGCAATCTGCATGCTAGTATAGCTTATGCATAAACAGTCTTAAACCACCACTTCCTTATTTTCATCCTAGGAACTTCACATTTTTCCAAGGATACCTAAAACAAAGATTTGAAATTTTGAACTGATCAAATCACCTATTTGACTCTTTAAACAGGTCAATGCTGCCAATGTTAAAAGCATGTCTCGTATCTGACAAACAAGCAGTAGAATAAAGGGAATATTCATTTGACAGCATTACGATGAAACTTTACTCCTAGGTTTCTTTCCGAAAAGCAATAATAAACAAAGCATAGAAGAAGATAAGTGCATAATCAATGAACTAATTGCCTTTTGTCTCTGGTCTTAGAGCAAGAACACCAATGCCTGAAATGAGAATTGTTTTCAGCATTTATATCCTGCAGTTTGATAACTGGGAAACAAGTTACTAGCACCTGTCATTACTCTTACGCATCACAACCAAAGTCATTAACTTTAAAGCGAACTGCAAATTTTTCCTTTTGCTACAAATATTTCAGACTCCATCTTGTTTGTGGCCGTCAATTCTGTATCTCATTTCCTCTCAAAAGACCATAATACTCCCCTTATTGTATGGCCTAGCTAAGTGCATTAGAATAAAACTAACACTCAAATGGTTCGTCGTGATAAAATTGACAACTATTATGGGAAATGGTGTTAACATAAGCCTGCTACTTAATCCATTGAGTCCATTACCGGTAAAATTTCATCAGCCAGACCTTAGCCAATGATCCTTAGTATAAGAGTGTTGGCATTTAATGATATGCTGAAATGTGCTGATGATACATTGTGAAATTAGGAAAAATATAGTTAAACCATTTCGTACAAATCTTATTTAAGCAAAGAGCCACACAAAATCAACTGAGCAATAAACAACATTTTCGGTGAACTGAAGAAGTCAAAGAGGATACTTTTTGCCCTTCCAGTGTGGAGGGTTGCCCTGGTGTTAGGACTAGCTAGAAACAAAAATAGGTGGGCTAATATCAGCATCCCACCCAACTAAGAAAATGTACTAATAATAATCAATCCAAACAAACAATTTTGTTGACTTCAGAATAATTAAATGCAGTAACACCTATCATAATCATATCTACCAAGTACTGAACCAACATAGTCAATTAATAAAACATTCTAAAATCTCCAGATAAGTTCAACAATAATCACTAATTAATTAACTCCAGATAATAGAGTGTATAATATCCAATTAAGTTCGTGTAAACTTAAATACTAATGAAGAAAGACAACATTAAGCTGACCTGCTACACTGCTGGCAAAACCTTTGCGGAAGGCCAGAAACAATGACCTGAGGAGACTTGGAATGAGTACCACACACTTTGTGCCTTGAATAGTAAGGTTTAGCATCACTCAGATCTACCTTGCACCCTTCAACTTGACATCTAGGTGGCTGACCTCCACCTGGAACCACCCCACTTCTCCCCTTCTTAGCAGGAGCCGCCGGCGGCCTACTGGTCTCCGCCAGCTTCGACCCTTCACCCTGTTTACCCTGCCCTCCACCACCAGCAGCCTCAAAGTAAATTTTCCGGCCAATCTTCAAGCCATGAAGTGAGTCAGATGAACCTGACGAAGATGATGAAGAAGCAGCGCCTGAACCCACTTCCATTTTTGCTCCCTACAACCCATCCATGACTTGTGTCAATTCAAGAAGTGAAAAAGATTGTACCTTTATACAATCTGGGATAGTGTGCGTGTATGTTGTTGGAGTTTCAAGGGCGGTGGTGGTAATGGGGAGTGGTAGTGGGGTACTATTGTTTACTAGTAGTAGTAGTAGTTCAATACTTCAATAGTGTTGGTTAGTTTAATTATTCAATCAGCTGAAACGAAACGGAGACAGGTGAGACCGAGAGAGACTAGGGGCCCATCATGCCAGATTGGGAGTTGTGCAAAAATTCTGAACACTGAAGTAGGGACTTGGGGAGAAGAAAAAATAATAATGGAAGAGAGTGGCAATGGCAAAGCAGAGGAGTTATGTGAGAGAGAGACAGACGAACAGAAAGGGCCGAGTGGGTTTCAAGTACTTTTTTGTTGGAGCTATCGGCAGCTTTACAACACTGACTTTATCGGTCACTAACTCAAAAGTGTCATTTTTTTTAAACAACTCAATGTATGTATCCAGAACTGAAGCCGAGTAGTATACTCACAGAAGTGGTAGATTCGTATCTGTAGATGAAGGGTGTATCTTAAAGTTCAACAGTCTACATATGTGATTTCTTCTTCGGAAGCAACGCATAATGGGGGTAGTGTGAAGCAGAATTTGTTGTTTGAGGCAATAATGAGTGAGAGAGCAATGCTTCACATGTGAAACAAATGGTTTATATTTTAACTAGTGATGTTCACTGGTTCGTTACCAAGAGTAGGTGGAGTAACACCCTTGATCCGTCTTTAAAAGAAAAAAAAGAAAAAGTGAGAGCATTGCTTCAATCAAAGTTCTAAAAGAAATATGGCCGGTACAGTTGTCTGGAAAGATACTTTTACCCAGACAAATTTTGATATACTATACCATAAAATGCTTAATACAGCACAAGAAGAAAACTCGTTTCTTTTATAGCTAGCCCTTATCAGGGTGCTGGCAGGTTGATTCCATATCTTAAGTAGTACTCTTATGCAACGATACTTGAAACATGAATGTCAGAATGTGCATGTACAAATTGGCAAGACACAATGGTTTTGGATTTGGAGGCCAAAAACAGGTAAATCAACAAACCCTTTACGCAGACTCTTTGAATGCGGAAACAAAGTGTGAGATTTCACTTTGTAATTGGAAAAGGGCGCACAGACACAACACGCACTCAAACATCTATTATGGGCATAAAATGTGTACTTGTACTAACTAAACAAAGGCAGTTTAATTGGGTTGGAAACTTTCCTACACTATGCACGCTAGAATTAATAAAGTGTATGTTGGTGGTATAAAGTTGGCAACGTGCCAACGTACGTACCCCAGGAAATTGGAGCGTCTCAAATTACACCGAAAGTGTACTTGAAACTGCTCTGGGCATGCTAATGATTAGTGATTTTGTTGGTACACTTTGAACTCTGAGGTTGATGCCGCACCTCTATTAGGAATTTTCCAACTCAATTAAGGAGAAGAATGAATGATAGTGTTAATAATTTATTAGTACTCACAATAGATTGATGCTTGCATGATATTGCTAGGATTGTCTCCTACTCTCCTGTCTTTCTATATTCAGTAAATGTCAATACAAAATGATTCTACTGCGTACTAAATATGGTTATTTTAATTTTTGTTTGTTTTTTTTGGAAATTGTTACTGCGTCTGCATTATTATTTTCATGCACATTCTGCAAAGGGACAGACATCTCCTGATTGACATTTTAGAATGATCACTCTGTGCCAAAATCCAAAAGTCTATGCTACCTACTTATGTACTACTACTGATCAGTTTTAAAATGAAATTTAATTCCCCAACAATGTTGTTTATTGCATTAAACTTAACTACATTTTTGCACTTTCTTTAACTTTCTTTTATGATGATTTGATCTGTCACTGAAACCATTTATTTACTGTAAAGAATGCAACTTAATTCATCTAAACATTTTTTTTTTTTATAGTTAAAAAGCAATTTGATTTTTCCTTTGATTGAATCGATAAAACATCAAATGATATACTGTATAGCAATACGTTTTAAGTCTAATTACTATACTTGCTTCTACATGCAGAAGAGTCAAAGAATTTATTGCAATTCTAGCAATTCTAGTACAAGGGATATGAAAATTTAAAGATGAATGCAGAAAGAAATTAGTTAAACCTTAAACTTTATATCTATATTATATCTATAAATAATTAACATAACAAGATTAATTTTTGAAATAGTGATTTTCACAAGACTAGTAAAATAATTTCTCATCTACTATGCGCCAAGTGTAACCATAGTCCATGTAATTTATATAAACTCTCAAAAAAAAAGGAAAAAAAAACACACAAAAGGTGTAGAACTGTAGATTAGTGAGATAGTGGAAAATTACGTGGATGATCAGGCCATCAGTCAGTGTCATTTGGTTTCCTTTTTAGCATTTCCATGATTCTTTTCTTTGTGGGTTCGTTTGTTCAAACTCTGTTTAGCAATTGCATGAGCCACGCTGATGCTCTGATTGGATGTTTTAATTAACTAAGCAAACAAGTAATATTTGGATTAAAATGGAGTGATGAGAGTTTTTGTAGTAGTGTCTTGTTTTTCGCACATCACGGACGAGAGGAGCATGAATTTTGAGATGGTCCAAATACGTTGGGAGGAGGGAGAGAAGACAATTTCCAAGAAAGGCCATTTGGAGCCAAAAAAACGTAAATGCAGATCAGTCTGCCAAACCTGAAACCTGAACCAGTTTCATTTGTGTACAAGATGGATAGATCTCGCATGTGGGATTCCCTCATTTCACTGATCTTACAGTTCTGAACAACGTTTGTTTGTTTTTTTTTCCAGCAACTCCTACAATTTTGCAGGAGTTTCGTCCACAGTCGATAATGATAATGCATTTAAGATTCTGTAAACTCCATACTCCATAATTAACCATATCTCAAGACTAATTTTTTCATCTAAGCTTTTTTTAAAATCACAATTTGCGATCAATATATGAGCAGCCCTTGAAATGTTTCAACTTTCAATCTACGCCATAAATATGTTTGGTCCATGGCATCTTTACTTTTTTTTATCTCTATTGGGTAATCAAGGAAAACATGTCTGCGTGAATGCAAGATCAATCAGGAACCCACACATGCAGCCATGCAGTTATCTTCTTTAGTATTGATAGTAACTAGCAGTCTAGCAGCACGGATTCCATTTTTGCATTGACGTACCTAGCTAGCTTTGATACACTACAAAAAAATGAAACGAGTGGAATCTTCCTTTCTTGCGGCAATAAATGAAGCATGAGCCCAAGTAATGCTACATACATATATATATATATAGAGAGAGAGAGAGAGATTAATTAGCTTTTCATAAATCTGCAAAATTATAAAGTTTGTAGCATTTGTTCAAGAATTAGTTGTAACCTTTTTGCAGTTTTCAATCCCTTGATAACCTGGTGAAAAAATTGAAAATTTTGTTGATTTGATTCCATCAATATTTGTTCTATTTAGTTCTTATACGAATTCAAGTTTGGACCGAACCCTTCTTGTAAAATTCAAGTGCGCAACAATTATTAACTCCAATTTTGCACAAACTTTTGTCTGATTCATAATCTACAGCTTCTCAAACCAACAGTACTTTTGGCTGTACCAAAATTATTCTTCCCAGTTCCCAGCATAATTTATGCAGCACTGAGATCAACTCTGAGAAATCCAAAGAATGTATTAAGTAAATCCCAAAATTGCTGAAAGAACCATGACATGATTTTGCAGTTTTTCCAAGTTCTGCTTGTCTGTAAAGGTTAAAGAGCCCAATCTTGCTCCTCTAGTTTCCGGTGAGCCCAACTATACTTTCTTTGTTTCGTTTTACATTGTCGTCTTACAAGAAACACATCAATTGCATGTTACTATAACGTTAAGAAGGGCCCAACATGGGAAAAAAGGAAGCTAAAAATGGACAGCAAAAGATCCATCCTTATACAGAGGATAGGAAAAGGACAAGCAGCTGAACTACATTCCCAGTAGTAAATTTCCTTATCCACCAAAGATGATGTCCATCCATTGCCAAGAACCATTGGTTCACCTAATCGTTGAAAATTTAGGAGCCCTCTTTGCAGAAGCCTCCAACTTGGCAACCACCAAAATCATGTGCTAATTTCAAGTATAGTCAGGATCACAAGGAATAAAAAGAAAAAGCAAATCAGTCAACTTTGTTTGTGTCCATTTTGGCACTCTACCTTGCCAATATCTTCAGTGTCAAGACAATCCAACAACTATCACTGCATAGTCATCTGTCCTACGCATCATGTCTAAAGAGCCAAGTAAAATTGCATTTAGAGGACCCAAAATTGGACTCTAACAAGAAAGAATTATTTGCTTTTCAGATAAAGGATTCAAGTTCGATCATCCACATCAGTCTTTGGTGAGGTTACAAATATACGTCTAGACGTCATTAAGTTCTGGGACCTAACGGTACAATGCTTCCTGCCAGACAGCAAACCTACTATACCCGTTTTTCACTTGAAAAGCTCAAATATAAAGTGAATGAGGTATTGTCTAAAAGGAAAAAAAGAAGCACCAAGAAAGACTTAGGTTCAACAATCACGAGAGTCATTGCTCATCAACGGTGCCGATCTCACTGATCTGAACGTTAGCTTGTATCTAATTCTATTCTACTGCAACAATAAATGCATAAAAGAAAACAAGTGGCAATCACTAATCACTAACAGGCTGAGGAAGAAGCAGAACCGCATCTCCTTGACCACCTGGAGACGTGCACAGGAATGATCGGGAACAAGATACAGTGTTCCCATTTCAAAGAAAATTTTTGAAAAAATGCATGCATGGAGGAGCAAGTATCAACAACCACATATCCAAAGATGATAAATTACTTTAACAGTGATTGTTGAACCTTAGTAATTCAGATCTCAAACCTGTAATAAACTAATCGCTTTCACAAGACTGGGCGAGTTCATCAAAGTGTTTCCTTACCAAAGAGCACAAATCCGAAAACCTACTGATATCATGCAGCCAATTCAAAACATAAGCTCTAATCCATTACAATACTTATAACTCTTCACATTTTGCTCGCATAGATTATACAAGTGTTCTACATGCCAATTCTCAGGTTATAGTGCTGTGCTTTAATTGCTTAACAAAGAGATCAAGGAATGATTTCTAGTCCAGTCAACATTATTAAATTCATTAACATGTGCCATAATCCAGCAATAGCATATAAAGTCATTAAGCAAATTAACTTTCAGAAGAGCAGTGCATTGCCTTGTATCTGAAATAACCTTCACATGCAGCAAAAATCAAATACGAAGGGAAGAGACCAGAGCCAGAAAAAGGTGTGAAAGAGGAGAATGAATATGCCTATCTAGTATGCAATTGTGCATAAGCCTCTACTTATAAGTGTGCGTGTGCACATCAAGTACTTAAAACAACCACCATCACTAAGAAAAACTTGAAATATTATATGTGAAGGATAACTGTGCAGCAGTTAGAGTGCAACACATAAAAACTCATTGTTTAAATTATTGAAATTCAAATCACAAAACATATCTTTTTATACTATTTTCAGATAAAACTGTTACAGTTGTAGAACGTTTAATTATTTCTGCAATCCATAATCCCAAAATAAAAGAGTGCAAATAAATTAGTTTTCCTTAGGCACACCTTCCATGCTCATCAATTGGTTATACACAAATGTCCCGACATGAATTTGTACATATTTGCAGGTCCACACGATAGAAATGAACATGCTTCACAATAATTTCATGCCCTATTCTGCAAGAAAGTATCCATTACTATCTACCAGTAGAAATTTAAATACATTACATAGTCATAACAAGTCAATATCCATCAATGAAGCAGCTTATGCATATCAAGTTCTTGTATCATACAATAGAGCAAACCTTGCAATAAAATTATCTGAAATAAATGCGTATGAAAACCTTTTAGTTTACCTGAGGTCTCTTAGGCATGCAAATCCCTAATCTTTTAGTTAACCTGAGATCTTTAAAGAAGGTAAACCCCTGACTTTGTTTGCAGCTCAACGTACGGCAATCTTCTCTGTGTTTTTTCTTAGTCAACCACCTGGATTATCTCATAAATACTTTGTTATCTTATATGTCAGGTAAACTAACAATCTTTAGCAAAAGAGATGCTAGACCAACAGAGGCATGAATATTATTCCCTAAAAGAGTTCGCTTAACAAGAACTTTGGCAATTATCCCGGGTCAGTCAGATTCAGTTTACTTGGGACCAAAAGCATAACAAGAGAGACTACATTAGATCTGTCTTCCAGTAAAATTAAAGGTTTGTTCAATTTATAATGAAAACATCAATTCATAACAATTTTTTAGGTCACATCACCGCACACAAGAAAAGTGACAAATGGAAATTTAAAAAAATAAAACACAGAGGACTAACATTGAACCAACAAAAACGCTCTGCTCTCAATGAGCACAAATTTCATTTGCACTCCACACCAACTTCAGCAGCTCGACGAGGCTTGTTCTTTCTTCTACTGCCGTTTTGTCTGAATCCCACAGACTTAATTGCATCTGTGTTAGCCTTGGATCCCACACCATTTTCCTCTTTGACAGAGTCAAAAATTTCCTTAGCTTGTGAAGGCCTTTTCCGCTTCTTACCATTCTCCAAACCAGCTTGATTCTTACTATCTTTACTTAACACAGAGTTCTTAGCATTTCCACTGTCGTCTTCTTCTTCTATCTTCTCAACATCATCTTCTTCGATCTTTTCAACATCTTCTTCTTCGTCAATATCATCCTTCAGTGGTTTCTGGGGCCTTCCTCTTCTCCTGACTGGTAATTTCTCCTCCTCACCACTTCCAGCATCTTCACGAGCAGAAATACTCGATTTCTTACCCTTTCCTCTTCCTCTACCCATTCTCCAAGCCAGAAATTTAAGCCAAAAATAACTGTATCTGCAGCAGTGATATTTAAAACTGGAGGACTCAAAATACCATCAATCTTTCTAAGGACTGAGAAGAATTCATGAGAACTACTCTAAAAAGAAAATTGCATACTCAAAAAACATAGAACCATATCTCGGAACCGAGTATGTCCTCAAACTCACAATAAACGAAAGTAACTAGAGGCCAAGCGCAAAAGAGTTTGTTTGCTCACAAACACACAAATCCATGCTTCCTCGCTCTTATCCCCAGAGTAGACCTGAAGGCAGCAACTTTGACTATTAGTGAAAAAGCATCGTACTTGAATCTTATGTAACGTTCTTTAACACATACAAAGCAGTATTACAGAAATATCACAGCCAAAAAGATTAAAACAAAAAACAGTCTCAAAAAAATCACTACATAATCCATCCTATTTAACCATAACATCCAAGACAAGGAGGAAGCTTTTTTGAATTCAAAACCATATTCTCAGACACACAAAGCCTGTTCAGTAGCCATAAAGAAACAGAAAAGGCAGCTTTACTTGAACATGCTACAAAAAAAAAATAACCCAAACTTGAATCTTTTAAACCTCAACAGACCATTATACAGAATAAAAAGATCAAATCTTTGCACTAAATTCATTGCATATCGTATTTATAGAGAGAGAAACATACCAACTGAAGCGGACCTCATAAGAAGCAGAAACAACCACCATTTGCATCTTCAACCAAAAACCCACTTCTTAGCACATCTTATTATTGTTTCAATCAAGAAATAAATTTAAAAAGCCAATACGAAGATGGGTTTTCTTTATATGAAAGGTTTTAACAGTAAACAAAGCTAACAAGCTAAAAAAATAATCGTCAAGTGATAAAAATGAAAGAACTTTGATCTGGAAGAGAAATAAAGAAAGCCCAGATCAAAAGAAGATTAAAAGAAGGGAAAGATTTAACAACTGGATTGAGATGTTAAGAAATTAATCATTGCCATTGGAGGTTAAAGAGCTAAGGCCAAGAAGCAGCAGAGGCAAAGGAGCAAAGGTGGAGAAGACTGCTAACAAGAGTGAGGATGAAAAACAACAAAAACAAAAATAATGTGGGATACCACTATTGTTGTTGTAAATGGTGAAAATATATTTATTGGTTTTAAGGTTTTGATGGGCTGTTTGGGAAAATTAGGGTAAAGTGTTAATGAAAGGTTAAAGAATGGGATAATTTCAACTTGCCCCCAAAACTTTATATGTAATAATATTTTATCACATCAAACTTTATAAATATACACTTTGATGCCATTAGCTAAAATGTCAAAATTTGTTATTTAATAACTCAGTCAAGGTTTTGAATGCAAGGACTATATAGTACTCAAATAAATACTTGATTTTATCCCATAAGGTTCATCTAATCTCAACATGTCAAGTTAAAACTTAAAAACTATCTAAATTTTTTTTCTCTATTAATGTTTTTTACTAAAACAAGTCCTAAAATAAACCTCAATTGTGAGATTTTAGTGATATACTTTACTATAATCAAAAGAATGTGATAGGAGTTCATAAATTTAAAAGAATATATGACTTAGAATAAATAGGAAAAATGTTTGTTATTTGTAAAATAAGAAAGATAAATGATTTTTTTTTAATTTGTCTTTTCTATATAATTGTAAACACAATAATTAAGTATAATGACAAGTCCAAATAAAATAGTAATAGCAACAAGATTAAAGTAAATGCTCTTTTTCTTTAATTTTATATTTTTACTTATTTATTTCATTTCTTTTATGATTATTATAAATTTTTAAAATTTAATAATTCCTATTTTATTTAATTTTTTTGTCAAATTAATCAATTCAAGTTGCCATACTAAACATAAAATTATTTTCTTTGATAGCATACTACAAGTAGTTTTTATATGTTTTGAGCAAGTTAAACTTGTTAGAAATCAAGTATTACGTGAAATTATAAGTGATGTTAAATTTATTGAGTATTTAAAAATTGAGGGTGAATAAAGTATATTGAAAAGTTAAGAGAACAAGGTAAAAACTATCTTACGAACATTGGAATATTTTTCACTTCTTTTTGGTATGAGCATTATAAATAGTTTGATCACTATTAGGACTAAGTGCAATGATTTCATAGTTTAGAATACTAAAATGTTACCATCACTAAATTTCAAGGGCCAAACTATAATTGACCAATAAAAAAAAATGAATTGATTAACATATTGGCAAGTAAGAACAGAGGGGGGGAAAAAAACGAAAAAGAGAGGAAAGTATGACATGAATGTGACACTTGTGCAGAAAGATTGATGTCTCTTGCTTGCAAAAGAAAAAGGTTTTCGGTTCTACATTTCCTCTTCTGTCTGCTACAAAGATGACTATTTTATATTTTTGTAGTTTTAGGAAGAATTACTATTAGTACTACAAAGGGGTGTGTAGTATGATTTGATTTACGAAATTACGTGAATTTTCACTATTTAGAAATATTTACAGTAGTTTATATCAATATCTCAATATGTGAAGTCCGTTATATTTTGTTATCGTAATTTATTTATACACATAATTTTATTTATATATAAATATATTACATAGTCTTTATGCCATTTAAAATATGAATTTTTTATGAAAAGTGTGACAAAAATTCTTCAAAACTTGACTGTATCAACAAACAAAACAATAAAGGTTGAGGCCAAAAAAGATTCTGGAATCAAATTACAGTGGACATGAGTTGTAGTCTTACAAAATATCAGTTGATGTCCCACACTATACAGTTTATTATATGGAAATTTATTTTTGTTCTTTTTCTCATTTAATGATTTTCTGTTCTTTATTGTTTATGTTGATAAAAATTGAATGTCATGCACTCATGATGAAGGAAAATAACAATAAGTAATAGAACATTTAAAGAATTTTTGGTTGAATCTTCATATATAACTTAATATATAAAATAAAGTATAATGATATACAGATTGAAAAAATAGAGTGAAAACGTAAAGTGATAGACGTGTCAGTTATAAAAAGACAAAATTATTCATTATTCATTAGGGTTCACTCATCATTTAGTTGGAGTATTAGTTTGTCTTTTTATAACTGCCACGTAAGTTACTTTACGATTTCACTCTAATTTTTCACTCCTACTATCATTACTCTAAAATAAATAAATAAAAATTGATGTGCGAAGAAGAGCAATATTGAAGTAGTTGTTAATTTGGTAAAAATAGGCTTACGGGTTGGTGTTACATTTATGATTTGCCGCTGCCAATTTTGCCTACTCCCCATTTTGTTCATTTTTATTTTCCTTGTTTTTTTTGGATAATAATTCACGTGATTTTGGGATCAGTAGGATCAGTGGCTATTGCCTGGGCATTGACTAATTTCACGTGCCTTAGCATTCACTTGAATTAGCCACGTCCAAGAGAACAATCTTGATTCGGCCCCACTCATAAAATAATGAATTTTTTGGTTTTCAAGAAAAATTTGCCCAAAAAAAAAAAATCATTCACATCATTTTAAAAAAAATTATTTTATCGTTAAAATCATATAATTTTATTAATTACACTAAAAATACAAATTAAATTTATTTATTTTATCTAATTTCATCTATTATACATACTTGTGAACACTATTCATGACTTACATGGTATTAACATTTTGCCTATAAATGGAAATTGACTCCTGCACAAAAGAAATAAAATTATTTATTCCTGAAAAAGAGTTGCTTAACTTAATAAAAGCTCACGATTTGAAATTTATTGTATGCATGGTGCACAAGTTGTAACAAGTGCATATTTTAGTAAGTTTTCATATAGTTTTACTCATGAGGATGGGAATATTTTACTGATTAAAAATAAAATATTCCTTTCTTGTAGGTCAAATTGTTAAATTCGAGACTTCCCTCATTATCATCATTTCGAATATAGTATTTGGATTAATAACTCTTGTTTTTATTAATTTTTGTGTAATGAACATATTTTTTTTAGTTTGTTATTTTTAGTTAAAATACGTTCGTTGTAACTCATTAAAATAGAATTTTTGTTAAAATAAACCTAAATTTCACTTTTTCTGACACCATTCACAATTATATATGTATGTTCACAATTAAGGCGGGTGGTAGTGTCGTTTTTGTACCAAAATAAATTACTTACGTTAAAGGATAAACAATAATATAGCGAGAGTAAGGTCGATCCCACGAGGAACAGAAACGCTATCTCTTCTAGTTAATTCAAGAAAATTGTCATGAATAGTAATGATTAATTAAGAAAAGTAAATAAATCTAATTAATAAGAAATCACTATGGAAAATATACAAAATAGGAAAACCCGGGAAACAAATAAATTTATGTTAACTTATTATCTATCGATCATAGATTCAAGGATTAATTAATATCATAAATCAACCAGTTATAGGCTACCGAGAATCAGCTCTGACGTAGCCCAATTCCTCCTTAATTTATCGATAATTGGCAAGAATCAGCTTAATCAATTATTTCTCTAATTCTAACACAACCCAAAATACGTGTGTTATAAACCATAAAAAATAGAGGTTTAGTGAAAATTTTAACATCACTAGTCAAATCAAGCAAATAAAAATATTAAAAGAGTTAACCTTTGATAGCCACCGTCAATCCAAACAATTTAATAAAAAATTATTATTTTACACTTTATTTAATAAAATAATTATTCTACATACTTTTTTGTATCATTTTTTGCACTTACCTCAATTGTGAATATGCATTCTAGTGAATATTATGAAAAAAAAAACAAAAATTACAATTTTCAGAAAATCTCCATTTGTCATGAGTTAACACACGTATTTTGGTCAAAACTGGCAAAAGAAAAAAAGTGTAGATTTAGTTTTTTTCTCTAATATTTTTGCACTCACCCCAATTGTGAACATGCATTCTAGTGAATATTGTAAAAAAAGTAAAAATTAAAATTTTTGCCAAACCTGCATTTTTCATAGGCTATAACACACGTATTTTGATTAAAAAAATGACAAAATAAAAAAACATGTTGATTTAGCATTTTTTACTACTATTTTTTGCACTCACCCCCAATTGTGAATATGCATTTTAGTGAATATTGTGAAAAAGTGAAAATTAAAATTTTCACCAAACCTCCATTTTTATGGATTATAACATACGTATTTTGGTAAAAAAATTGCAAAGCCAAAAAATGTGTTGATTTAGACTTTTTTCTTACTGTTTTTTGCCTTCACCCCAATTGTGAACATGCATTCTAGTGAATATTGTCAAAAAAAAAATGAAAATGAAAATTTTCACCAATCCTCAATTTTTCATGGGTTATAATACACATATTTTGATAAAAAAATGACAAAGTAAAAAGATGTGTTGATTTAAACTTTTTCTCTACTGTTTTTTATACTAATCTCAATTATGAACATGCATTATAGTGAATATTGTGAAAAAGGTGAAAATTAAAATTTTAACCAAATCTTCATTTTTCACGGGTTATAACACACGTATTTTTGTAAAAAATGACAAAGTTAAAATACTTATTGATTTAGGTCATTTCCCTACTATTTTTGCACTCACCCCAATTATGAACATGCATTATAGTGAATATTGTGAAAAAAATTGAAAATTAAAATTTTCACAGAACCTCCATTTTTCATATATTATAATAACACACGCATTTTTGTCAAAACTGCAAAAGTCAAAAAAATGTGTTGATTTAGGCTTTTTCTTACATTTTTTTGCACTCATATCGATTTTGAACATACATTCTAGTGAATATTGTGAAAAAAGTGAAAATTAAAGTTTTCACCAGATCTCAATTTTTCATGAGTTATAACACATGTATTTTGGTAAAAAAACGGCAAAGTGAAAAACGTGTTGATTCAGCCTTTTATCTTACAATTTTTTGCACTCGCCCTAATTGTGAACATGCATTCTAGTTAATATTGTGAAAAAAAGTGAAAATTAAAGTTTCACCAAATTTCTATTTTTCATGGGTTATAACACAGTTTTTTGGTAAAAAAATTGCAAAGTAAAAAACGTGTTGATTTAGAGTTTTTTTCTTACTATTTTTTGCACTCACCCAAATTGTAAACATGCATTCTAGTGAATATTGTGAAAAAGTGAAAATTAAAATTTTCACAAAATCTTCATTTTTTATGGGATATAACACACGTATTTTGGTAAAAAATGACAAAGTAAAAAAACATGTTGATTTAGGCTATTTTCTTACTATTTTTTGCACTCACCCAATTGTGAACATGCATTCTAGTGAATATTGTGAAAAAGTGAAAATTAAAATTTTTACAAAATCTCCATTTTTCATGGGTTATATAACACACGCATTTTAGTCAAAAATGCAAAAGTCAAAAAATGTGTTGATTTAGGCTTACTCACCCCGATTTTGAGCATACATTTTAGTGAATATTGTGAAAAAAGTGAAAATTAAAATTTTTATCAAACCTCTATTTTTCATGGGTTATAACACACATATTTCGGTAAAAAATGGCAAGTAAAAATCGTGTTGATTTGCCTTTTTTCTTAAAGTTTTTTGCACTCACCCCAATTGTGAACATGCATTCTAGTTAATATTGTGAAAAAAATTGAAAATTAAAGTTTTCACTAAATTTTTATTTTTCATGGGTTATAATATACATATTTTGGTAAAAATTTGTAAAGTAAAAAACGTGTTGATTTAAGATTTTTTTCCTACTATTTTTTTCACCCACCCCGATTGTGGACATGCATTCTAGTGAATATTGTGAAAAAATAAAAATTAAAGTTTTCTTCAAACTTCTATTTTTCATGGGTTATAACACACGTATTTTGGTAAAAAAATAGCAAAATCAAAAAACGTGTTGATTTTGGTTTATTCCCTATAGTTTTTTGCACTCACCCCGATTGTAAACATGCATTATAATGAATATTGTGAAAAACAGTGAAAATTAAAATTTTCACCAAACCTCCATTTTTCATGGGTTACACATGCATTTTGGTAAAAAATAGCAAAATAAAGAAACATGTTAATTTTGAAAATTTTCATACTGTTTTTTGCATTCATCCCGATTGTGAACATGTATTCTAGTGAATATTGTGAAAAAAGTGTAAATTTTATCTCCATTTTTTATAAGTTATAACACACGCATTTTGATAAAAAAAATGGCAAAGTAAAAAAAAGTTATGATTTAAACTTTTTCCCTACTGTTTTTTGCACTTAGCCCGATTGCGAATATGCATTCTAGTGAATATTGTGAAAAAAAATTAAAAATTAAAATTTTCATCAAAACACTATTTTTCATGGGTTGTAACACATGCATTTTGATAAAAAAATGACAAAGTCAAAAAACGTTATGATTTAGGCTTTTTCTCTACTATTTTTTGCACTTACCCCAATTGTGAATGTGCAATCTAGTGAATATTATGAAAAAAGTGAAAATTAAAATCTTTACCAAATTTTCATTTTTCATAGGTAATAACACGTGTATTTTGGTTGAAAATAGTAAAGTCAAAAAACGTGTTGATTTAGGCTTTATCCTACTGTTTTTTGTACTTACCCCAATTGTGAACATGCATTTTAGTGAATATTGTGAAAAAAGTGAAAATTTGAATCTTCATTTTTCTTATGTTATAACACACGTATTTTGGTAAAAATATGTATTAATTTAGACTTTTTCCCTATTATGTTTTACACCCACATCGATTGTAAACATGCAATCCAGTGAATATTGTAAAAAAAAAGTGAAATTTAAGATTATATTTGGATATGTGTTTTATTTTGAGAATTGGAAAAAATTAGATCTCAAGTTACATTTTACAATAGAAGTGTTTTGATTTTTAAAATTGAGTGTTTGAATTGATAAGTTTTAGTTTTATTGATTTTTAAAATAAAAAATTATATATCAAAGGGCGAATTCCATTTTACCCCCTGTGGTTAGGCATAATCCCCCTATCGCTACCTCGTGGTTTCAAAATACCCACATAACCCCCTCGTGCTTTGGACTAAAGTGGAAAGCGGACGGAATCCGTCTAAACTGACGGATATCGGTGAAATTACAATAACACCCTTACTTAATTATACAGTCAAATAACCTATAAAAATGAAAATGTCAAAATAAATAATATTTGAGGTAAAATTGAATTTTCTGAAACTCTACTCTTCTCTTCTCCGTCATTATCACTGAAACAAGAATCAACAAACTAAAATGCAAATTCTAAAATCTGAGTAGGCCTCAATCCGCCCCAAAATCAAAACTTTATTCCAGAATCCCAAATAAAATTGGAAACGCACAAAAGTTCAAGTCCAAATGCAAATTCTAAAATCTGAGTAGGCCTCAATCCCCCCCAAAATCAAATCTTTATTCCAGAACCCCAAACAAAATTGAAAACGCACAAAAGTTCAAGTCCAAAACTTTACATTCAATCACAACGCAGAAAATGGAAATTGGAACCCAAAAGAGACCTTATGAAAGGTAAGGTTGGAGTCGTATCCAGCAGCGAGTTCTCTGACTCTATTGAGGGCAACATCAGACGATGGAGGGGACGGGGGTGATAGAGTCGATGAGGGTGCTGAAAAGTGGCGATGGAGGAGACGGGGGTGATGGGGTCGATGAGAGTGGCGGAGGAGACACAGGAGCAGGGGCAGAAGGCAGTGGTGGAGATGCAGTTGGCGGCGGTGGAGAGGCAGTTGGCGGCGGAGAAGTTGCAGTGGGTGGAGGGCTAGAAGCAGGAGGAGGAGTAGCAACAGGTGTTGAAGGTGTTGACGCCGCCGGTGGTGGTGTTGTCGGTTTTGGCGGAAACTCCAATTTTTCAACCAATTCAAAATTACTCACTGTTCATTGTCTTCTCCAACCAACCCTTCACACAATAATCTACCAAATGCTTAAAATATCCACAATAGAGATTAGAACACCAACCTTTAGTGCAGAAAACCAAGATTAGAAGCTAGGCATGGAACAAATTTTGCTAGGATGAATCGGTTGTAATAAAATTTTCAAAGCTGCCCAAGTTTTAATGGCCAACAATGGGAGCTTTAAAAAATATAGAAAAACCTCCACAATGAAGAGGGACACTCCACAAGCTAGTAGCAAGAGGCTATGTCCAAGGTGGATCTTGAGTTTGAAACTTCCGGTGGCAACAAAGTCCTGGCCGGAAAAGGAATCCTTTGAAGCAGATCGGAGTGAAAAAATTGCCATCGGAGGTAGAGGAAGCTCGGTGAAGATTCTGTCGGTGTGAAGATCTGAGTCCGAATCGCGGCTTTGGGTCCGTCGGTGAAGTAGTCCGAGCTGGCTTCCAGGACGAACGGTCTGGCTTCGGCGATCGGCACACTCGAGCTTGTGAACCTCGAGCTTCCTCCTCGATTAAGCAAGGTCGAATCTTTGCAGCAATGGAGTCGGCAGGGCCCCAGATGAATCTTCCGGTTGCCAAGTCTGATCTGGCAAAGCCGAACCTCCTGTACTTGAAATCTCCGATCTGTTCGTTTGTGGAAAGAGAAAAGAAAGAGAGAAAAGAAAGGAAAGGAAGAAGAAAGGAAAGAAAAAAAAAGAATAAAATATTTAGAAAAGGGTAATTTTGGAATAAAAATAAAAAATTTTAAGTATCACTCGCAGATACACGCGCGTGTAAATCACTTCCGTCAGTTTGGACGGTTTCCGTCCGCTTTCCAATTAAATCCAAAGTAGGAGGGGGTTATGTGGGTATTATGAAACCACGAGGTAGCGATAGGGGGATTATGCCTAACCACAGGGGGTAAAAGGGAATTCGCCCTATATCAAATTGTTTGGCTTGACGGTGGTGGTTAAAGGTTGATCATGTCAGTCAAACACCATTAACTATCAGGCCACCATCGGTCGGCTGAAAGGAGTGGTAGTGGTTAGGGCTGATATCGAGCCAAGCCGAACCCGAGCTTTAGCGGGCTCGAGCTCGGCTCGTTTAATTTTCTTCAGGCTCGAGCTCGAGCTCGAGTAAAAAATTTCGAGCTCGAACTCGGATCGATTAAGGTTTATTCGAGCTCAATTAATGTTTTTTTTTTCACTTTTTTTTTTATTTTTTTTCTGTTTTTTTATCACTTTTTATTTTTATTTTTTATTTTGCACAAATAAGATTATTCAATCACAACACAATAATTTATCAAATATTTTGATAAGAGTTTACACAATCTATTAGTTATATTCAAATGTAAATAAAATAAATTACAACATACATTGTTCAAAGAAACAACACCAACTAAATAATTCAAAATTCTCACAAAAAAAATAACTTTTTTACAATTATATAATTTTTTAACATAAATTTCCACTCAAATAAATACATCAATTCAAACACTTATAAAATATTAACTTATTATAACAATTCAAACACTCGTATATTGTGATTTGTGTATTAATAAATATATATAAAAATATAATTATTTCTAGTATTTAGTATATAAGTACAATATATAATATATAATTAATATTTTAATCGAGCTTTTAACGAGCTTTAATCGAGCTATAAACGAGCTTTTTAACGAGCTGTTCATGAACATAAACGAGCTTTCACCAATGTGTTCATTTATTGTTCATTTATTAATCGAGGCTAAAATTTTGTTCGTATTCGTTTATTTATTAAATAAGCGAGCTCGAGCCGAACTTTAATCGAACCGATCCCGAGCTTGTTCGTGAACGTTCGTGTTTGTTCTCAGCCCTAGTAGTGGTTAGTAGGGGTTAACAAGCGGCGGTCGACATTTTATAATATTATTATGAGCAATGATAGGGGGAGTGAAATTTTGGAGTGACTGATGTGGCATTGATAAAAAGACAAACTAATACCCTAACCAAATGATGAGTAAACCCTAATGGGTAAGGGATAAGTTTGTCTTTTTATCACTGCCACGTCAGTCACTCCAGAATTTCACTACCCCTATCATTTTTCTATTATTATTGTCTTGGGAAATTTATTCACCACCAACTTTGACCCTTTGTTAAGGTAAAATGACTAGAAGGACCTTGCATTGTTGTGCTGTCTGTGTCTGATATGGCTTGGGGACCACAAGCTAAGCTGGTTGCTCCAACCTCTGATGTGATCATTGGACTCAGTCAAGAAAAACTTTTAAAGACTAAAATCGTATTTCCATTGGAGCTGCCAATTTGGTACAAGAGACTAGTTCTATTCTATAATATTAGTAAAGATGGGCTGAATTGAATGAATGTCTTGGGACATTATCCTGCTTTTTAAAAACTTAAAACAAACTAAAATCCACAAACCACACAGGCTCAATGATTTGGGCCTTACAATTGGAAGTTTTTCAACTCTCCAATCATATAAACTCTTATTACCAATTATATGAGGAAAAAGGAAAAGGAAATCTAATATAGAGTATTTCCATGATATTATCATATCTTCATTCATTCATTCATGTAACCTACATAAGTTCACATCCACCATCAAGAAAAGGAGTGCAATGAGCAGTATAACCATGTCAGGCATTAACATGAACTAACTTTCAGGGACACAGCAATATCCAAGGGAGTTAATTCAGCCCTTTTTTTCTTTTTATCATTGTCAAGTATCTAAATCAACACTTCAGTACAAGAAGTTAATACCAATATAGAGAGTATACTCCATATATACTGAAATAAAATGGTATCACTGATATAATAATGCTTTGTCAAGAACCAGAGAGGAACACAGCTTTTGCATTTAACTTGCCCGGGAGCATTTTACAAAGAAGAGTGGGCAAACAGTCTCTGTAGGTCAATTTTACTAAAGGAAAGCTCTAACCCGAGAAAGGAAAATATTATCTTTCTTGAGAATATATCGCTTCCTTTAGCCTTTCCCAGACTTCAGGGCCTGTAGGATGCTGATTTACATATGTCTTCACGAATACTTTTTCTCCGCATGCTAGCAGAGTGCTCAACGACAAATTAGGTTCCACTGCCCCCTGATCCTTAAGCCAATTATACATTCCAAGCCTATGTTTGACCCTTTGTATCTTATAGGAGACATATGCTGGGAATGGTATTAAAACGGACATAGGATAACCCATATCTTTTACAAGAAACTCAATCTTTCTTTCAATTACATCCTTGGATAAATTAAGAATTTGAGGAGCTACTTTGACCATATCTGCAACATCCTTTGGATTCAAACCAGCATTTACAAAACAATCAAACCTTTCTTGAAGTTTCACTCCTTTGCCACGAAACAATTTTAGCGCTCTTTTCATTTCACTCGAGTTCTCATCAAATCCAAGGTCTAACAAGAATTTGGTCTTAATCATCTGTGATATTAGCTCCGGCTCATAGGTTCGTGATCTCTCCACTTTCTTTCGAACAACCCAATTCTTAATAACTTCGGGGTTTTTCTTGACGATTTCACACAGCCTCTCCTTCTTGACACTCATGGTAGTAAGTAAGTTGTCAGCTCTCTTTGTAGCACTTGAACCTAGCAGTATAGTGTGCGAACAAACTATATCTCCTATATCGAGGACAGACATCTCAATTTCAACAAGGAATCTATAGGAATGCTGCAAATTTCCCAGAAACGTCCCAATTAGGATTTCTGGAAACTGCAGGAACATAGTATGTATCTCATCCCGTGTCAATCCAAACTTCATCAAGAACCCAATCAGCGATAATGTCGTGGTTCCTGATTTATCAAATAAAAGCTCAGGATGACTTCGAACTAAACCTCCCAACTGCTCCTTACTGCAACCAATCTCGGCAAGCAAAAGTAACATTTCAAGCATTAGTCTCCAATCATATGAATTTCCTTCCAATAAATGCTTTTCAATCCAATCATATTCAGGACCAACACTTTTCAATTTCTCTAAAACTTCAATGAAATCCAATTTGGCATTTCCAACCAAAAGATGAGGACTTGAAACAACAACCTTAAAGACAGTTGACTGGCTAAGCCCCATCTTTTGGAAAGACTTAAGTTTTTCTTGCAAGACCCCCTCACCATAACTAAAAATCTCTGGAGCTTCCTTGTAAAATTTTCCTACCTTCTTTCGTGGAATTCCATAATTACACAAGACATGATAGTTTTCCATCAAAACTGGATCATCATTCAGGAACATCAATTGCCTAGGAAGTAACAAAGAGTACTCGGAAGGTTTTAAACCCATACTCTCAAAGAAAGGCTCAAACTCATTAATAGGATGGTACCTCAAAAACCTGGTTAGAGACCTTCGAATCTCAGTCTGATTATTATTATCCACTCTTGTTAACAATTTTCCAAGAAATTGAGGCGAGTTTTTACTCATTGTTTCAGCATCTGAAAATAGCAAACTTCTAGTACAATGCAAGTAGTCCAGCAAAACAGCTTGAGCTTCTTTTTTTGCTACATGAGATATTTGGGGCGCTTCACCTAAGTTTCTAGATTTTTCAGCCTTTTCGGTTCCATAAAACCGATTATTTTGGCCAATTTGGCATGAACTATTTGCCCAAAGATTGGTTCTTGACAATCTAAAGTTGTTATCAACAAAATTAAAAGAAACCCATTTGAGAATGAAACGTTTTCTAAGGTTTTGGAAATGGGCCATGGCTACTTTCCCCCCCAGTATATGCAGTGAGCTGAGGTTAGCAATGAATATCAGCAAAGTATACAAGAAAAGACTGATTTTTTACCAACAAGGCGCAAATCGGGAGGCATAACGTAAAAGGGTTTTTGAGAAGAAGTTGCTTACCTCAAGATATGCAGGGGATTTTCATGGATTTGGTTCATGATACAGAAGCAGCCATTAGAATTTGGAGGAGCTCGTTGTCACCGTCACAGCAAAGGAGGGGTTTAGTCATCACAGGGAGGGTTTTGCGTCGTGGAGGGAAAGGAAACTCGGGGCTATTTCGGTAATCGCACGTTATCATTATAAGACTCCTGGCGTTAATTTAAGGGTTAATTACGTTAATCTAATAAATCTCCTTGTAACTTGTAAGTCTCCCATGGAAAGGGGGAAAAAAAAGGGTAAAAGAGGTTTCCCAATTTAGATATTTTTAATCTGTCTTATGGGTTTTCTCTAGAAAATTTAAAAATGTGTTAATATTTACTTTAGTAAACTTTTATGGTTAACAAATATTGAGATTTATATTTTTTATTTTTGCTAGAATTCACCAATTTATATATTTTCATTGAGTTGAAAACAAAAATAAACTTTTCAAAACGATTTTTCTTTAAAAAAAAAATTACTTTTGTATGTTTTCCAATAATTTACCGATTTATGTATTTCTTCCTAAAGTTGAGAACAAAAAATAAAAACACTTAGAAAAGACATAAGGACCAAATTGTGTGATAACTAAACACTAAGGATGAAAATGGTAATTTTTTCTACCATAATTGCAGCTCCTTGTACCAAGCAATAATTAAGTTCATCTTCCTCAAGCTAAACCAGAAATTAAATAAAGTTTAAAGTCGGTGACCAATGTAATCCCACAATATAACATTTACAACTGCAAAAAAAAACATTAATCTTACAGAATAACAAGAGCTGAAAAACCTAAAACATTTCCTGAGATTTTGTTCCCTTTCTCGAGTTGCCAAACTATGCTACTGACAACCTGCATTTACAGGAACAGGCCAAGTGTTTATATAAATAACAAATGGAAACTATATATATATAGCAGCTGATGCATACTTTGTTATTTGCTTAATATCCTTCAAGAATCATGTAGGGGTCAACGTATTTTCGGCATTTCTGCGGTAGATAGAAACAGAATTACAATTAAAAGGTAGAAATGTGCTTACAAGAAAGTTGAATCATTGTTGCTTCGGCATGTAATAAGGATATCCTCCTCCTGGTGCTGGAGATGGTGACACAGGCTCTTTCTTGAAAGCAAACTGGTTATATGAAGTCTGCATTTGGCCAGGATATGCAGCAGCTACCACGGGTGGACTTGAATACACAGAATTGGGATATGCTCCAGATGGTTGGTGATAGCCATAGCCAACAGGGGTTCCAGAGCCAGAGTGCACATTATGAGTGGGTGGATATGAAGCTGTCAAATGCAAAGGCACTGGAACTGGTGTTGGTATCTGTGTCTGCATAACTTTGCCTTTGTTGTTATCGGCAAGCTTCACAGTTAGATTTCTTCCCTGCAACCAGATCCAAAAGATAAAACAACAACAAATGTTATGCAGTTTGTGCATCCATAGAAAAGATGGTTGTTGGTTGTAACCTATGGTTACTATATCTAACAGATAAGAAACAAAAAAAAAAAACAAATCCGAAAGAAAAGTGGAACTTTGATTAGAATTATAGCTCAAGAAACATAATTTAGAATTAATTGCTGAAAGAGTGCACATTTGAATCTCAACGCAACAACATAGCTCACGCTTTCAGTTTTGTTAACTGTTTTTTTCTCCACTTTTTCAATCATATGATGTGGTCATATTTCAGAGCTTGCACATAAGGAGTCTACCAATATGTTAAACAGTAAGAATAAGAACAGGTTCCTTTTCAGTATAAGGAGGTTGTTATACAGTATTAACACTGTAAAGGAAGTATAACTGATACACAATTCTTGACCTCTAAAGACTGAGGGCACAAAAGAAAAGATGATCCAAACCCATTTGCTTTTTACAAACAGATTCCAAATTAGGACCAGCCTGTAGGAAATTATTTCAATTGTAGACCATCCAGGTTATGATCATATAATCATAGTAATGACTGCAAATATCAATCAATATGTGAACCCTGTCTCCTCATATTAAAACACAGATAGTTTTTTTTTTTTTTCCATAACACATAATGTTTATTGATCATACATCTTACATCTACCTACCTATCTACCTATCTCTCTCTCTCTCCCTCTCTGTATATATATATATATAGACACTCATACCACACAAGATTCATGCCTGTTGGCATGCTTATAAAAAACAGCAAAAATGTTCAACGAGGTAAGAACTCAGAACTGCAATAATAATTTTCCCTCATCAAAGTATTTAATTGATATTATATAAGGAAAAAAATCATTTTCCCAAATAAATTTGCATCTACTCACCCCAAGCATCTTTTGTGGATCATCAATAGCTTTCTTCGCAGCTTCCACGGTCTTATACGTAACAAAGCCAAAGCCACTGGAAATGCACATTTAAATTCATCAGATTTTTCAAATCAAAATAGACACTTAATTCACAGCCACAAAAAATACGAGTGGTTTTCACACCGTGATCTGTTTGTTTCCTTGTCAAAGGCCACTGAACCCTCTTCTATTTCACCATGCTTTGTGAAAAAGTTGAGAAGCATTTCACTGGTAGTTTCTGGTGCCAGACCACCAACATAGAGCTTCCGCTGGGCTTGATCAGGTGTAGTGCTGATGCTACTCAAGCCCTCACAGGCTAGGTTACAAACAGCCATACGACCCTAAAATCAATGCATAGAACGAGCAGTAATTATAGAGAAAGGTACTTTTGTTTAAGGGAACATCAGCCATAAGCACTATAATTATAACTGAAGTTCAAGATGTAGACAAGAAATGAAGATCCAGTCAAGTAGATCAACAATCAAAATGTCACACGACCAAAATGTCAGAGCTTGAGAAAACATTACGAAGTCATTACGACTCCACAAAGCGTTCATCATACATACATCACTGCATGTGGCCAAATGAATTTTGCATGTCATGGGAGTGAAGGGTTTGTGATAAATCATACATTAGAAGCTATCCTCAGGCTACACTATATCAATTCACAACAAAAGTACTTCTTTGCCAATTAGTTTTACTCATTGAACCAAATTTCAAATTCAAGTTTCCAAGTTAAATTCCAACCAGTGTTTATGCTATACTTGGTTCATAAGAAGTCAGTATTATGCAAGAATAGTACTCGAAATCTCCCAACTACTTCATGTCTTAATATCAATGAATGCCGTGTCAAGTCCGCAACCGGTCATTTTGGTCCCTATCTATGTTTTTTAGAGCATTCTTAAAGCAACGACTTCAATAGTAGACTATTACTGCATGAAGCAAATAAACATGTGGAAGGAACTGTGAGTCTGTGATTCTCTCTAGTTTGTTTGCAGCTGATTGAAAAACGGAAGCTGAAACACTACTCTCCAGAATAGAGGCTCTGGGCAAAACGTTATAAGAACTCTTTTGAAATGAAAATCTTGAAAACTGGTTGGGGGGTCAGTTTAATATACCATGAATATTGAAAAAAAAGAAAGTCAAAAAAGTTCAAAATTGTATAAATTTTGTTGAATAGAGCTTAATTGCACATAATTAGAAACAGGAAGCATTAAACAGTGCACAATGCACAATGCACAATGCACACAGAGAGACTATTTTAACTAAATCAAAATACATGAAAAATGGGATCACAAAAGCTGCATTATAGATCTTTCCTCCAAGATAATGAAAATGTATCAAAATCTGTTGAGGACATACCCAAAGAATGAAACTAAGTGTGTGCAGGTGTACATATGAACACAAGAAAGAAAAATCCTCGTATTGATGATATGGCTTAGGAAGTCAAAATTAAGCAATGTTACACTGTATGGAGACTCAACTATGCTAAACTAATTAAGCAAAAATAAGAATGTTTCTTTCTTTTCTGCTTTCCCTGTATGTGGCAAGCTTGAATACATTCTTACCTTTTGGTTTTATCTTTATAAACCAAAATAGTGGAAAAGCGAAAATGACATTATGAAACTCTCTCCTAAGACAATTAGGATATAGGTGATCAACAAAAATTAATTATAGAATAAAAGGATATCATAAAAATTATGACGGAAGATAACAAGAAATCACAAAAACTTAAAAACATCAAATCTACAACTCTTTTGCACACTGTGCGTGCGTGTGTGGGTGGTTGGGTGAGTGTGTGCGCGACTGATGAAGGAGAATGGTAATTGCTTACATCAATCATTTTACTGGGTGCTTTTAGAGCTCTCTGAGCTGACTCCATGTCCTTGTATGTGATGAAACCATAGCCACGTGATTTTCCTGTAACTTTGTCGCAGATTACAGCACCCTCTTCAATTTCGCCATGCTCTTCAAATGCCTAACAAGAAGAGAGATTAAGCAACAAGAGATATATGAGATTTCTACATTACGAATCCCAGAGGACAAATTCACAGAAAGACTTGGGGTTATTAAGATCGAAAAAAATTCATAAGAATGAATTTTCGGATGAGATGGCTGTATCACTGGTCATTTTTACAAAGGAAACCCAAAACAATCTGCAGACAACAATACACTCACAGAACACAAGTTCTCTGAAGTAGTTTCCCATGCTAAACCACGAACAAAAAGCTTTCGAAGGGCTGGATCTGCTCTTGCAACACTTCTAATTTCTTCAGCAATAAAAGGATATTGGGACCCTCTTCAAGCCACAACATGCAAACAAGCACACATGCATAATGTCAATTCACACAGCACACCACAAGGAGGAGAATAGGATATGGCCCATTTGACCCAAGGCACATAATTCACACATGCAAAATGAACTGAGGTCAATAAATTCGATGAAAGTAGATGCATAAATTATGAAATTAAATCAAACAATCCACTATCTGGCCACCAAGAAACCTTCATAGACTTGAATGTGTTTATAGGCACTCATTTACTCACTGTGGAAAAGGAGCAAGTGTAAGGATTGCTTTAAACATACAATCTAAGTCTTCAATTGACAATTAAAAATACGATCAATACATTTTAACAATATATAGGTTAAGCTCTAACAGTAGCATAACTGACTGCCTTTACACTCAAAAAGTGAAAAAGCCATTGTAACGTTCACTTATCTTATGCATATAAAGAAAGACATAATTGAGACAGGTTTGCAGGTCTTTGAAGAAAAGGTTAACTAAAAAGCTTCAACCGGTAAGCCAGAAAAAAGAAACCATATGGCAACCAAAGAAAGAACTCTCATAAATGGCCCTATTTTGACAGGCCCCAAACAATATTTTCTCCAAAAGCAACAAGCAATTGACAAATGACCGACTGAAGAAAGAAAAAGACACTGGGATTCCATTTTACAAGCCAGTTAACAAAGGTGAGCGTTTCCTTAAAAAGGATTACTGATGATACTTACCATGCCAATTTTTAGATTCAGAATATTCATTCTTCGGTTAACCAGTCAATTATTCACAAAATAATAATAATAGTAATACTAATAACAAACATTAAAATAAAGGGAAAGTATCTATTTTTTTTTTAATCTGAGGCATGGCAACAAGTAATGTCACTGTAGGGCAGCAACATGAGAGTACAACTGGTCCTGAAATGGATTAAACCCCCAAAGACCACAAATACAACACACAAGTATCCTCTACTGGCAAAGCTACCAGAAAGATTGAAGAGAAAATAAGAAGGAAAAGATAACAAAATCTATGAGGGGAAGGGAATATAAGATAACAAACAACTAACAGAATCATAAAAAATTCTCATAAATGGAAGTTGCTTCCCCTTCATTTTGTTCAAGAAAGTGTTTGAGAAAATTGCTGACCTGTAATTTGTATAAGTCACCGAAGTTGCTTTACCAAATAAAAAATCAAGCAAGTTGACATAATTACACAATAAAATGTCCTTTAAACAGAGATTTCCTCTAATTTACACAAATTCCAGAATGCCAAACAATTCTCATTAAAAAAATTATTGAACTGCTTCCCAAATATTTTTGAGAACCAAACAATTGACAAACTTATTAACAAACAATCTTTAGAAAAGTTAATCACAGAAAGGAGACCTTGGCAAACAATTCGCAGCTATCACTGTGCAATCATGCATGCATGAAGGAGAATTTCATCACAGTAAGTACAGCATGCATGATTACTAAAACCAAGAAACCATTGAACCCAAAACACATGGACCTATATATGGGTATCTACATCTACATAATTATGCAGATATATTTATATTCTGGAGGAGGTTACAGTTGAGCGAGGAGATCAGCAAGCTTGCATTTGCCTAATGGAATAAGCAGGAATTTAAGATCTTCTTTTGAAGATGGTAATGAATTTAAGTCAAATCGAGTATTGGAATTGTCTCCCAACTTTCTCTTCTTATCATCCATTTCTTCAAAACTATCTTTTCCTTTCACTTTCACTTTGATTTACTCTCTCTATAGTGTGTGTGTGTGTGTGTGTGTCTGTATCTGGCTTGGCTGTCTATGTGTCGTTAATATAATAATACATACGTACTGATATACAATTCCAATGCGCTAACGTGTGTACGTCGATAGGTGACGCGTGTAGATAAGGAAATGCTACTGCCTGCTACATGGCTCGTACTATCCTTCTTATTTAAGCTACCAACACTTGGACCCCACATGGAAAAAGAAAAAAAGTTAAACGACATTAGTAACTCAAAAGGAAAGAAAAGAAGGATTAAAAGTTCAATAAATTACTTGGAAAATTGCCATCACAAACTTATCAACATAATCTATGTTCTACTCAAGAATAAAACTAATATATATTTGTTTACTCACCACTAGCCAGTGTTAGACTAGTAATAGCATAATATGACAGCAGACCTTCAACTAAACTAACAAGACTTTTTTTTGCCAAATCAATGAAGTAACTCATTAATCAAAATTACCAATAGAATATCGGCTACTGTGAGAAATTACAAGAGATAATCATCTAGCTTCATTTATTATTTGGACTCTGATCTAGGGGTTCCTTTAATACCCCTAAGGTCCTCCATTTGAGGTCAAAACTGGATGCCAATCAATCAGTAGCTTTTGCCTCATGATTTATAATCCTCTTTTAAATCTTACAATTCATTTGCAGTTTGCACCTTTCCTCATTGTCTTGGTTATTCAAGAAGTAATAATACCAAGGAATCGGAGCAAAGATACACATATTTACTAGGCGACAGCTGATTTCCTGAACAAAACCAAGTAAAGATAAAATGACCATTTACTTCGCTAATATACTATTTTACAAGATAAAAGCTTTCTCAAAGGTCAATGTGGAAGAGCCAAGGCACGGGATATGCAGAGTATCTTCCCAAGATGACATCTTGGTAGCCATGAAAGCAAGTAAGCAACATGAAAAAAGAATGACTTTCATAATTTGTTTAAAAAGAAATACAAAATTGTCCAAAACAACTTTCACGTATATAATTTCCACAAGCCACAGAAACCTACTTGTCATGAGTCAGAAGGGACCAAAAAATAACAAATACTACAAAACACCATCAGAAAACAATTTCAACCCAACCCCATAAACATTACGCAATTAATTACCTCAAAAAGTCTAAACCTTTTCTCATCTACAATGAGCACCAAGTATGTTGGAATTACAAAGAGAAAAAAAAAATCCAACTCCAAACAAATTTCAGTCATACCAGCTTATTCAATCCAAACCCACAACAATCATTCAACAAAAACTCATAAAAATTGAAACTTTACGCAAACATCCATAGAAATTAAAAAAAAAAAAGGGGGAGGATTTTGGGTTGGAGCGTACAGCTTAACCAGGACATCAACGAGTTGGGGCTTGGCTAAAGGGTCGAGCAGCGAACGCAACTCTTCAATTGATGCAGATGAATGCGAAGACAGAGATAAAGTTAGTGAAGAAGGCTCTGATAAATTCAAATCGAATTGTCCGTTATCCGTTTCGAGCTTCCTTTTCTTACTCTCCTCCATTGTCACACTCCCAATTTCTTTCTTCCACTTTTCTCTCTAAAGAGAAGACTACAAATAGACTACAGCAGCAAAACTTGCTTCTTTTTTTCTTTCTCTGCAATAAATATGTTGGAAACCAAGGGCAAACATTTCAACTGAGAAAATCAAAATTTAAATGGCCAAGAAATCCGAAAATTAACATGCTAATAAGGATCAATTGCCTTAGGGGCAAATTAAGTATTTTTATTTTTATATAATGTTAAGATATTTTATTTTATTTTTTTGAATAATCTCAAGAGGAAAATCTCTCTTCTTAAGCTTTTACCCTTTTTGAATCACTTATTATTATGGTTCAATTTTTAATTGGATAAACAACATTTTAGTTATAGGTGTAATTGAGCCTAAATAAACTATAAGTCTATAATTCTTTTAAATTTGGTTTGATAATTTTAGTTTAGTCTAAATTCAACTAAATTAACTCTTATGAGGTTTTAAACTCAATGGATTTTTTATTACTTTTAATATTTTATTTCTATTTTATTATATTTATTGTTTTTATAATTAAAATTACTCGATAGACTTTTAATTAAAAACACTTTTCGCTTGGTGAATTCATAAAATGATACAGAAAATCAAATACTCAATGTAAAGGCGGATAATATTAAACTAAAACTAAAAAAATAAGAAAATGAATTATTACAATTAAAACTACATAGTCCATTATGGGATACATCAATAATTGACCGGAATTATTGACCAAAAAATTACATAGTAAAAGTTTAAAGCCCGGACCCATAGTTAAAGAAGAACTTAAAAGGCCAACTTATCTGGGCCAGTTGGCTAACCAGCTCTTAGTGAGGTAGATCATTGGTTCTTGATCCAATCCTAATTTGAGTCCATCATTTAGGGAAGTGCACAATTGCAAACACAAAAGCGGTAAAAGTGAGTGCATGAACTTCCACGCTTCCCATTAACAACAAATGCGTACAAGGCGGGCACATGCACTTGTCAATGCTCAGCTCAGCTATCAAAGAATATCACTCTGAATTCTTTGAGGATCAGCTAAGAAAATGGTCCTAAATACTTCCCTTTTTTGACAGTAGTACTGATTAACTTTTTCTTTTGGGGCTGGATTTGTTCTTCATTCTTTTGAGCAGTGCATACAAAGTGATGTTCCACTTCCACCATAGTTATTTTTGCAATGAACTATTCTTTTTGTAGGTTCATTTGTGGTATTTTAAGTTATTTGATACTGATCTTCAAATTGTCTCGCGGTTAAAAGAGATTTACTTAACTATTTAGGAGGGTTGGATTTTCTTGAATCTATTGAAAATGTGAGAATGAAACGGAATTGATCGGTTTAGTCCATAAGCTTATATATTTAAGCATTGATCTGAACGAGAAGTTGTCTTGTAAAGTTGAGAATTGAGATGATCGATCTTCATTCTTGGCAATCTCATAATGGTACCGTACGTACAAAGATGAAAAATTCTAAGGGCAATTGATGTAGAAGTGAGAGTTGCTTCCACTGTAATAGTACTGGTGCATGCATGCATAGTTTTTCACTTTTTTTGGGCAAGTTGATTTCTTTAATCTAATGAGCTTAAGCTGGTTTATGAGTTGTAAGTTTGGCTTTTTGGTTGGAAGGAGTTCACAAAAATTTTCAGATTCACAAACAAGATTTTACTGGCTAGGTGGGAAGAAATCAAGTAATATTGCAGACCTGCATCCCATGTCATTATTTTTCTGACACTTCAATTTGTACTGTCTATGTACAACTACAAACATTGCTCTTTGAAAATAACTATTTATAGTCTAAAAATTTAGTGTATTGTTTGCTCTTGCATGCACTTCCAAATTTATCAAGTTTGCATGGAGAAAGCTCATCAGTCAAGGCTCCTTTTTGCATTTCCCCTTTGAGTACCAAGCTGTTGTAGCCTTGATGATCTTGCTGAAGCAGTTCTACACTTCTCATGAATTCGAATAGTTTTAAGTGAAAAAAAAAAAAGATTTTGATCCCCATTAATTTCCATCTAGCTTATTTTAGATGAGAAATGGGTACTTTCAGGGTCTTCTGAAATCAGAACTTGTCCATTTTCAAGTGAGGTTAGACAGGTAACTGGGAGATGTAATGTTTGAATTTTGAGATTCCAGGATGCTCCTTGTAGTCTGTTGTTGCTTATCGAATATCATTTTCAACTGTTTTGCCTGTTCTTCGATGCTCAACTGTAACTTCCGCTGAACCTAAACGTTTACATATGGACAATAAACTGATAAATTTGTTCAGCAAAAAGCACACAGTACAAGGATTAGTATTCTTGTAGGTGCCATTTCAGGTTATGGAAGACATTTATGAGAACTAATAAAATGGTAGAGGCTTGTTTCCACTGATGAAGTCAGGAATGAAATGTAGAAATGTTGAAACTGAAATTTAGTTCTGAGCAATCAATCTCGTTGTGTTAACATAGCTACCTCTAATTGCTCATGAAGACGCCTCTGGACATCCAGTTGCAGTTGTAATGCTTCCTTGAGTTGCATACCACTGCCAAAAAAATGTTGAGTTTGAGAGGTGAAAATTTCATTTCAAGAAATTCAGGATAACTCTTTAGTGGGGGAAACTTCACTACAAAAGATTATCTCGATGCATGATGAGTTCCATTCCCACAAATTTAAAGAGAACTACAGCAACATAAGCTTAATATACGGCAAGTAATACATGAAACAACGCAGTGTAAATGGCTGGCCGCGAATGCTTACCTTTTGCTGTCAATATGTGCTGCATTACTTGTGCAGACCCTGTTGTCTGATCTCACTGCAATGGCACAGTTAGTTTAATGAGAATCATCAATTCATAAAATGCTAATAAAAATTCATAGGTTTGAGCAGAGAGTGCTCTCTACCACTGCTAGTATATATCATGGAACCAGCTCTTGGATTTAAAACTTCAGCCATGACTCAGACTAGATGATGCAGACTGGTAAAAAGGGATTCAAATTATTGAATGTTAAACCATTTGAAGAAGAAGAATGCAAGTATCCAGGTTAATTAACACATATAAAGTGGCGTAAAACAGGATGTTTTCATTCTAAGTTCAGATATTTGTCATGAATTGAAGCATCCAGTTTCAGAATCTGTTGATAAATGGAATATGGACTGAATGAATTTGTCTATGTACAGAATATATTTTGCATCTAGGACTAGGAGGATCAGAACTTGTGTTTACTGTTATGGAATTTAAGAAGGATTTTGCAGTGATATGCAAGAACAAACATAAATTTTCCCTTTACCTTCTCATTTTCTTTCTTTTTCATTTTTCCTTGTACTCCTAGTTTAGTACTTTTCTACCATGGCAAATGCTTCCAACAACGTTCTGTTATTTGGATGATTGAATATACTTATGTAATGCAGTTATCATTTATGGAGATCTCATAACTCAGTTTTTGAATTGCTTTTTGTATGAAAAATACAAGAAGTTTTAAGATCTGACTATAACAATCTTCCTCTCATAATATACAAACTATACGGCAAGTCTGTGTGTACCTTCTGCAGACTCCGGGACAAATTTTGCATTTCGATATTTCTACAAAACAAAAAGTTCACAAACGGAGAAATCCCTTTTAGAAATAAATACAAAATTCTAAAAATAGCTTGAGAAGTTATGATCATCGGAAATCAATACCTGCAAATGACTTTTGACATGGAAGATGGTCAATCCCTCCCAATCCATCAGCTTTAGTATTGCTTTGGGTGTAGCCTCTAATTGATGAACAGAAGAATAGTCAATAATCATTGTTTTTTTTTTTCCTTTTCTTGGTATAGGAAAAAGAAATGTCTGAATCCCAGTCCCAGTACTTACTGTCAGCACCACCAAGGCAGTTTACACACTCAACGAATCGATCATGTAATTCCTGAGTCCATCTGATTCTTGTCTTGCTGGTTGCAACTGTTCCATAAGATGCAGGATTGCTAGAATTAATGCCCAAAACACATCCGGGAGGCCTCCCAGCTGATGGCTTCAGATTTGCAAAGTGAGAATCATACAAATTGCTGGAGACCTGTGCATGAGTATATTTCTAGCAACAATCAGAATGCATTTGAAGAAAATTACAAGAATTATTCTTCAATATCAAAAAAAATTATATTGCTAGATTATTATTCTGAAAAACTTACTCCAAGATCCTGATTCCCCTCGAGTGGATTACTTGAGCGTTTTCTCTTATTATTTAAATCATCATCATGATCACATAATAATTTGTTTTTCAGCTGCAAAAGTCGCTCTTTCTCTGTAAGATTGCTGAAAGGATTTCTGTAGGATCCTTCTGAGTTTACGCAATGGATACTTGAGGTTTGAGATGTTGGAACTGATTGCGAGGCATTATTCGAGGAAAAACTACAGGGATCAACCTGTGCTGGTGGTGAATCTATATACAAGAAATTTCCTGATTGTTCATATGATGATGGGATATGTAAATCATGGTTAATGATCTTGGGCAATTGGGAGTTACAAGAGGACTCATGAGTAGTACTATTCCTAAAATCATATTGTGTTAGACCCATGTAGACTTCTGTTGCATAGAAAGCAGAAGCTGGCGATCCAATATGGCTCATGATGGTGCTAGAAGAATTATTAGGCCAAAAGTTGTGCTTCTGGGAGCCTTCCTCTTTGGCTGCTGGCTGAAAACAAGATCCCATACTTGAGGAGGAGGAGGAGGAGGAGTCTTGTTGATTACCTAAACAGTGGGGAAACCTGTTCACAAATTCTTGAGCATAATCATGACTTGTGAAACAGTTGTGCAGCATTCTTTCAAGGTTACCAATCTTTTGGATATTCATTTTTCTGATATAATCAGAGCAAGAATATCAATTCAACTTTGAAACAAGAATATCAACAAAGTTGAGGATCGATCCTGTGAAGTTATCTAGGCTAAAGTTACAGATCAATAGAACTTGTATTATATATGGAAGAATCCAATCTGTAATTTATGGGTGAAAGAAATCCACTAAAAAGTAAGAGCTGTTCAGAAAACCAAAGCTTCAAGAAGATGGCGATTAGCGAAGTGAACAAAGAGTAATAATGTGACTTTTTAAATGCAAGTCATCCAATTTATTTATATTCTAGAGCAAGACTTCATGTATAAGATGTCTTATTATTATCTAAACAATTCAATGCAAGCCCTTTTTAACTATTCTAGAAACTATGAGTTAAGGAACGAACAATGATCGCTTTGGCAAAAACAAGGCCAGAGAATCTAGAAAAGTAACGAAAAAACAATATCTTCCTTGGTCAAGTGTTACCATAGGAAAGTCTGTCTTTTCCATTTGATATACTTCGCCCCATTTACCGGTTCCTTTTTTCTTTTTTTCCATACGAACCTGTAAATTAGAGACAGAACCTTCTAACAAAAGAGAAGAAATAACCTGTAACCCTCAAAGAGCCTCAAATTAAACTCCATTGGGCAACCCGAATAGTTCCGTGCACCTCAAATAATACTAGTATATTTACAAAATCTAAGAAGAAATTTGATGAGTATAGTACTTTGAAATGAATCAAGAATTCAAGATCACCCCTATTTTTAATGGTGAGTGTTATATATTTTCCTATTGTTACATCAATAGAAGGAGAATATGGTAGTGAAGGGCATCTGTAGCTTAATAATTATGGCATATATTCAGTTGTTCACTACTTCAGCAAATTTTTAATTGTCTTGTTATTATTGATGCTTATCAAAATAACTCAATAATTTGTTGTGGAATACTGGCATATATTCACTAGTCCACAAGATGTAATTATTCTTTTATTTATTGTTGCATGATGAGGATCATGAGAATAGCTTTATTGACAAAAGAAAATGAATTTTGCATTCCAATTTTACATGCAACTATGCAGCTCATCACTCTCAAAAGGCAACCAAAAAACCCAAGGATTATCTTAAATGGAAGCAATTTTTGAAAATTTTAAGATTCCAAAACGTGCATGCTTGGAAAATACTTTCGGATGGATAGATTAGATTTAGGAATCAGTTCCAAATATGCACTGCCAAAAGGGAGACTAGATGTGATGATTCATGAACAAAAAGAACTACTACTACTCTCATCCCACCATTCATCTGTTTCTTGGAACTGCCACCTTTGTACATTTACGAAGTTCAGACAACTTTTTTGCCGAACTAAACGCATACATCCATGGCGATGATCATGATTTAGTTGAATGTCACCCATTTCAAGTCTTCTAGTACTATTCAGTTAAAATTGGCGCTCAAAATTGTCTGGTGTTCTCTGTTAATAATAATAATTCCTCTTTTTATCTAATTTCAGTTTAGTATCAATGAATTAGCATATTCGGCATCGATCATCTCCTAATTCCTCAACATATCGGCCAAGTTTATAAGAGTTGAAATAGTATCTTTTGTCCAATATTATCATATTTTATCATGTATTATTATGAACATTGATAAGAATGAATAATTTTGGACAGGTAAGAGTTTGCAGTACGGTATTCATGGGATGGAATTTGCATGATGCATGGCACAGCTATATATTATCGATAATCAATTAACATTGCGATTCTAAACCGGTAACAAAACAACAGCAATATTAAAATTCTAACATTGTATGAATGGCCCTCTGGAATGCTGATCGGGCAAGTAGCTATATATGGAGTTTTATTAGTGCTGAGAAACCAAAAAAATTTTGGACCAACCCAGAAAGCACAAGGCAGTTTTCTCGTGGAACATGCATTTTCTGTCATATTCCCAGACTGCTGGATGGGTGAACATCATCATCCTCATATATTTTAATTTTAACACAAGTTCAGCAGCATCCTTATCGAAAATGTTAATGTGGGACGTACGAAGGACACCATTCCATTGGTGAATTTGCATTGCAACAATACGTGTCTACATAATTAAATTCGGCTTCATTCAAAAGCTTACATTAGGTAAAGCACCAAAAGATCGATCCTGGTAATAGATTATAAGTAAAACTTACATTGTAATCAACGAATTTCAGAACGGCAGCCAGAATAAAGTTAACAGTAATTCTTTGGGATCAGTATCGTCTCTAATGTTTGTCATGTGATGTTCAATAAACTTGTTCATCTCCTGTACTGTACATATATGATATATCACGTGTCCTTCGGAATCAAATTTATGCAGTTTTTACTTTGTATTGATTATATATAAAAAGCCTCGACACTTTGTAGATATCAGCATCGGAAGATTGACAAGAGAATCAATCAGCACCAGCATGCAATTAGTCAAAACTCAAAAGATTGTAGTTTTTCTTTCTCTTTTTTCCTGGTTGGTTGTAGATTATTTTCGTTTTAGTTTGCTAGGGACAGTACTGAAGATTTCATGCATGCACAAAGGACAGTAAGCATTGCATGCCATTTTCAATGGCAATCCAACAAGGTCAGCATCTTTTATATATATATATATATATATAATATAGTTCGTGGGAAGATAATACAATTGATTTGAGCCTTATTATAAATTGTTTTTTTGTGGTGTAGCCACCAAAGGTAACAATGCTGCCTATTTGCCAGCTGCTATTTCGCAAATGTGCTTGCTTGTTTTACCAATTGAAAGAAACGTTTTATGTTACTCGATCGGGTTCAACATTGTTTCAATTTGGAATTATTAATCCATACTTTTTAAAAGTTATTTTGCCCTCAAAATGATCAGCTGCATGCCATTCAGAAATTTCTCATAATACCTTGGATCACTGGCGGATGCAGGCGGTGCGGGGTGCGATCGGCCCCAAAGATTTGAAAAATTATACTTGGGCCTTGTAAAAATTTTAAAAAATTCAATTGAATCCTTAAGAAAATTATAATTTTGCACCCCCAAAATCAAAATATAATTTCTAGTATGTAATTTTGCCCCCCAAACTATCATTTCTGGATCCGCCACTGCCTTTGGATGACAAATAAAACAATGCGTTTCTTGGAGAAGTAAAGAAAATAAGCTTGCTTAGCTCTATAGGACAAGATTTTTGAGTAAATAACGTACGGTAAGTTCATTTCATGGTGTCTCAATTTCATTTTTGTAGCCCTCGAGTCTTACACCATATATTACAGCTTTCAACCATTATATCATATTGTCCCAAAACATACATCGTTCCATCTGATTTAATGGTAATTTTTGCGAGCGCTAGGTCGACATTTACAGTGAAAATACTGCACACGAGGTAAGATGAGTGGAAGTAGAAGAGGAAGAAGGAAAGAATTGAAAGAAAGGGAATATTGGAGACGAGAGATAGGGAGAAGCAACATAGTTTCATAAGAGATGATGAATTTTTTGAATACGAATCGAACTAATTCATATTAATACTGGATCTTCTATTTCATTATCCGACGAGTGTTCTAAAAATATACTAAAGGATATACAACATGAAACACAGAATGTAACAGAAAATTCATTAAATATTTCACACCTAACTTTAAATGTAAAATTCAATAACAACCTAAATACTCCAAATATGAATTAAGTAATTTATATATATCCTAAGTTTTGTTTGTTAAATTTACATATTTATATTGTTTAGCCTTAAATCAATTGAATAATAAATACTTAGTATAAATATACTCTAAACAATATAAAATGCAAATTGTTTTAAAAAAAAAAAATCTAATTAATTAAAATGAAAACGGAATATATTCTCTTCCACTTTCCATCTTATCTCCTCTATCCATCTTCATATAAGAGGTGTGATAGGAAGACTAAAAAAATTCTTAAAGCAGCATCCAACACCGTTGCTGCCGTACTTAACATAGACTTTGTCACATAAATCTAAATCCATCTCCATCATTCATTAATAAGGAATTTTTGTAACATCTTCCCTTTTATTTATTTTAATTAGATGCCATTAATTAATGTATGGTTGCATTAATTCTATTCCTGCGCGCTTTCTTTTGCATTTTGCGGACAAAAGTTTTGAAGAAGAGAGAAAGGAAAATGCTCTTAATTAATTACAACTTTTTAATTTTATTTCACCTTGTCTGAGCTTTGTTAGATTTCTGAACTTGTATAACGTACGTTCCAACTTCAATATATTTAAACTATATAATGCAATATTCATTTTGTGATCTTTTAATTTGGCATTTTTATTAGAGAGGAGGATTAAACAAAACAGTAAGCCAAATGGAGGAGGAAGCATATATGTATCCATGGTGTATTCAAAGCATAAGAAAAGACAATGTCGCCGAAGGGCATAAAATGGGCTCTTCAGTTACCGAAAGGACGAAATATGAAAAAAAATCTTAAGATGCATGAAAACTAGTTTTGGGTGGAGGGCTCTGAAGAATCAGTCGTGCATGCATGCATGCAGATTTAATTAATTTAGAGCTTCTGTACGTATTTTGATCTTTTGGCCCTTTTTTGCTTTTCAAATTATAACACAGTTTGATAACTAAATGGTTCAATTTGAACTGTCCAGAAAAATGCATCACTGGATTTGGCGATATCAAAAGATATGGATTAATGTCAAAATTGAAGGCTACACTGATCATCATGCAGATTTTTAAACTAGGGAGATGATGATGATGATTTTAATTAGCATGGCAAATTGGCAATAGTAATGTACATTTCATTTCCCATTTGATTTTCTTGTGGCACAACACAATTGTATATTATAATAAGGAAAAACTTTTAACTCTTTTAATCTACATGAAGATTATATTCCATCATCAAAGAATCTATTTAATACAACCCGAACCATCAATATGCTGCAGCATAAAGATCAAAGAATCTATTTAATCCTGCATTATCAACAGCCCATCAACGGATTCAATTTTCTTTTTGCCCTTAATTAAATTGTTCCAATGGAATCAAACATCTTATTAATAAGATGGTAGAAGAAGAAAAAAATGAATTTGATACTGTACTGGACGATGTCAATTAATCCCTTTCTTTTTTCTTTTTTTTTAACCTCTCATGCATGTTCAATGCACACTTGTGCTGTCAAAGTTCAAAAAAACTTCAATTTGCTTGGCAATTTGGCATTTCATCACGTTTGAATCAACAAGAAGAATAACAATAACAGAGGCAAATTTAGACCCGTCATTTATATATATTCATTATATATATGCTCACTTCACACAGTTCACCAAATGCCAATTGACCGTACATATATATCGTCATGACAATAACTTCAAATTGTGCCCACTATAGTAAAGTGCTCGCTTTGCTTCACAAACTGCAGATTGATTGATGTGAGATTTAATCAATTTTACTATCTTATATATATATATATATTAGCAATAGAGAATATAATCCCAGTGATGTTACTCATAAATTACATATAAATAAAAAGTAAAATTAATCTTATTAAAGTTCTAGGTAGAAAGCCTGCATGGGCAGCTCAACTGGTCGCGTGAAGTTTGGAACAAGACACTAAGGATCGAATCTCACCAGCAGTGGGTGAAGGTATAAAAGAATTTCTTGAAATTTTATTTATGTATATTATATTAATGTTCAATCTTCTTGCTAATTAATCCATCATCAAGGTAGAATATTTCCCTACATAGCATATGGATGAAGCAAAAGAGCACTGATAAAGAGTTCACAATCTAAGCGCATGTATACAAATCAATCATAATTAAGTCTCTCTTTCTCTTTCTCTCTCTCTATATATATATATGTCCATCAAAATTAAAAAGAAAATATTCTTGTTGCGAATTGTCAATGGCATTTCCATACTCGAAGGAAGAACAATTCCTTCACTCATATATAGATTGATTTGGTTGGATACTTTAAATTGGTAGACAACAAACATTGATTAAATTCTAACCTCTAAACATATCCTAATTGTTTGTTCCACTACCCTTATTGGTTCAATCCAACCCAAAATTCTTTAAACTTTGCCCAGTGGGCTGACTTGAACTATAACACACACTCAATCCAGACAACCCAAAACAGCCAGTGGGCCTCTCACTTGTGAACTTTTGAGTTAGTGTAATAGTATTTTTTATTTTCCTCTTGCCACCACCGGCACCGGCGAGTGAATTTGAGAAACGGTTTGGCTGCGAAAGTTGGAAGAAAATGCCGAGCAAAAAGAGGAAGAGAGTTGAAGAGAGAGCCACTATTCACCCTCGTAATAAATACTCTGAGAAACCGCCCGACTTTGGAGTTTTGGCTTCTCTATACCCAAGTTTCAAGGCTTATGTCTTCTTTTCTTCTAAAAATGGTCGTCCCAGAATTGATTGGACTGATTACAATGCCACCCGTGAGCTCACCAGGGTCTTACTCCTCCACGATCATGCCCTCAACTGGTAACTTTCAAATACAGCCTCACTCAATTCAATTGCCAAAAAAATATATTTTTTGGGTTTCTGGGCTTGATAGGATTTTCAAAATCTTATCTTGCTTTGAAATTTTCAAGCTTTATTTCTGTTGTTTTCTTATGCTGTTATTTTTAGTTCATATGTTCGATATGTTGGATTTTGTGGTTTATGGTTTTGGATACTGAGAAGAAATAGACGAAAAGATAGTAGCTTGAATGATTTTTCTTAAGTTCTTGATGAATGAAAAAGTGGAACCTCATTAAGCTGGTTAAATTTTTGACTCATTTAAATGAAAGGTTTATTTTAGTTTTTAAAATTAAAATTCATGCTGCAGCTGGCTTAGGTGCATTGTTCTGTTTTTGTGATTTGTGTTCGAGCTCTGGGTCGGAATTTGGGAAACAAATGAAGGAGAGGGAAATGACAGAATGTCAAAATGTATTGATTTGATTACGAATTTTGGTGGCTATGAGATAAAAGTTTAGTAATTTTCCTTAGACGTTTGGTTATACGGGTTTTGGGAAATCGGATAGTATGCATTTTATGAACCTGGTCTCAATCAAAACTATAGGTGGATTCCTGATGGTCAGCTTTGTCCCACGGTTCCTAATAGATCCAATTACATCCACTGGATAGAAGACCTTTTGGCATCAGACATCATTGCGGACAGTCGAGCCGTTGGTGATGTCGTAAAGGGTTTTGACATAGGAACTGGAGCCAACTGCATTTACCCTCTTCTTGGTGCTTCTCTACTTGGTTGGAAGTTTGTTGGTTCAGGTAGTTCTTATGCTCTTCTATTCTTGCTGTTTCTTATTCTAGAGATCAGACTTGATGGTACAAACTATGATCCGATATGAATTTTGCCAAGTTTATTGACAGATATTACTGATATTGCTTTGGAGTGGGCAGAAAGAAATGTCCGAAGTAATCCGCACATCTCTGAATTGATAGAAATTAGAAAGGTTGATATTGGCAAGGCGATATCTGAAGAGGAAGATGTGGAGGCTAAACAGGGCAGTGATGGTGAAGGCACTGTAGATTTGGGCGACATGGGGGTAGTCCAAAAAGTGGCTGCTCACTTATCTTCTAATGAGTTACATTCTGGCGTTCAGTACCATGGCTCACCCATACTTGTAGGTGTTGTTAAAGTTGGGGAGAAATTTGACTTCTGCATGTGTAATCCTCCCTTCTTTGAGACAATGGAGGAATCAGGACTGAATCCAAAGACTGCATGTGGTGGGACTTCAGAGGAGATGGTTTGTCCTGGTGGGGAACAAGCTTTCATTACTCGCATAATTGAGGATAGTGTTCAACTAAAGCAATCATTTCGGTATGTACATGATCAGCATACTGTTTGAATCATATCCAGTGCACTCAGTTTTCTTGTGAAAATTTTCCTTTCAATTCTAGTCATTCCCTAACATCCCTTGAAAATGATAGGTGGTACACTTCAATGATTGGAAGAAAATCAAATCTGAAAATCCTTATGTCAAAGCTCCGTGAAGTTGGAGTCACCATAGTTAAGACAACAGAATTTGTACAAGGCCATACATGTAGATGGGGACTTGCTTGGTCATTTGTGCCTCCGTCTAAGAAGATTGTATCATCCCATCTTACTGAGAACAATAACCTGTCATTTATGCTTGAGGTCCAGTATTCCATTTGTCCTCTGCACATATTATTCGTGTACTTTTGCTTGTCTGTTTGCAGTTTCTCTAGACTTGAGATATGACGAACCAGAAAACTTCTAGAGACGTGTTATCCCAGCTTTTCTTCAATGCTTTCAGGGGTTTATTAAATATGAAATTGGGATGAAGTGTTAGTTTTCAAGGTAGTTCCAGAATGTTCCATGCCTTTAGTACTCAAATCTTTCAAAGTGACAAACAGTAGGTGTCCAGGTCCAACGTCTTTGTTTCATATGGAGAAAAAAAATGAAAAACGAAGTCAAGGGCTCATATGTAGTTTGTCATGACAATAAACTCTTTCTTAAATCAGTTGGCCGTCTTGTGAGGTTACATAGTCACATAGAATTTATCATTTACTGAGATCTTCACGGGATTTAGTTAAATGGAACAATTTCTATTGTTGGATACTTCAAGGTCAATGTTCATTTATTTTCCTTTGTAATTTGATTTATTTGTTAAGTTTCTGACTCATGTAGATGGAATTTATGCCCTATAAGCTTGTCATATAACTCATGAATGTTTGACACCTACAACTATATCCTATTCTTTATTTGCAAATATAGGTTTTTAATTTGGAAAGCAAAATGTTAATTGTTTCGGCCAATGCTGTATTTTTTGCTGTTATGTTTCAGCCCTGGTCCTTTTGTCTCTTCTTTCCCTGATAAATCATATGTTTACTATTCATTCAGGGCCTCCAACGACAGTATTCTGCATTTCATGTCTTGCAATCAGTGGAGTCCTTTTTCTGCAGTAGCGGTGCTTCTTGCAAACTAGATTCCACCTCTTTTAAGATTGATGTATGCATTATTCATCCCTGCTGTTGTGTTAATCGTACTGGCTGTTAAAACAATGATTACTGATTCTTGATTTTGTGTATTAGATTATTGCTTCGAAAGATCAATACGAGGCCATCCTGAGGACTGATACAGAAACAATGTATAGTGCCGCAAGCTGTCAACACAAATTGGGGATGTCAGATGTTCCAAATCAATTGGACTTCCAATTAATTGACCTGCAGCTCAGTATTTCGGTAATTACTTCTCTAGTATCTTGCTAATAGGTTCAACTCTGTTCATTGGAGCTTATATTTGTTTTTTATACTATTCCTGCTTCTAGGTCTTTCAGCAAATTCCAGGCACACTTCTGGTGAGAGGTACATTGCAGCAGAGAGGAAGTCCAAATACAGGTATTCTCCTACATTATTTGTTCTTCTTCCTCTTTATCATCTTCTCTGCGCTTGTGAACCACTCACAAGAAAGCAGTTATGGATTACCCTTCATTGCTTTCTACATTTTGTCACAAATAGAGCTTCTTCTGATAAAATTCGTTCTTTGACTCGTTTATCTATTATCAGTCAAGTTTGTCGCCATCTTTCTTCAAGGAATGGTGTTGAAGTTTGTTGTTTTTACTAGTTTCAGAGTTGATCTAATGGAATCATTAATATGGGTTTCAGAAGTATTGTGCACACTTGGGTTTGTGTGTGGGAACATTCCTCTCAATGGTAATGATCCATGCATTCTCTAACCTTAGGTGTCACCAAACCCATTTAGATATTTGTGGATCTATGATTTGGTGTTTGTTTATGTTTCAAGTGGCTTACATTCTTTAAAGTCCATTCTGATTCATTTTCATTTTTTCTTTTTTATAGTATGAGCCACTTTTCCAGCCATATTCTGATATTTCCGCTGTTATATTGGTATTTCTCTTTAAATTATACCTGTATGCTACAAGATATTCTGCAATACATGCACTAAGAAACCTTGATCGGAGGGTCTACAAATCGCTCGTTGGTGAATATTTTCTCTAAATTTTCCTGCAGGGGCATTTTTGTTAATATTCCGAAAATTAGAAGAAGTTTTGAAAAATAAATTTTGTAAACCAAAGACGGTTGCTGAAGTGTCCTGCTCGGAGCAACGGAGATAGTAAGGGCTTACCCAACATTGCAGCAGTTGAAGGAGCTAACTGGAGTAGTCTCTCTGTTTATATTTCTTCTTTTGTGGAACTTAATATTTCATGCAGAGTGCAGACAATAGAATAGAAAGGATGTAAATCATTAGTAAAGGGATTCCTAAACTGATTTAATTTTTCATGCAAGAGAATACTGCTTCTCAAATCTCAGTGTTGTGTAGGAGTTTATTTCTGCTAGGCTAGCAATGTTCATAATTTCAATTATTTTAATGCTTGTATTTCTCATTTTATTCTCCATTTGATGGCTGAATGCAAGGATTGGTTTCATCATCTTCCCTACTCTATGATGCTCTTCATATCTGTTGTACTATTTTGTGGCCATTTAAAACTAATCTACTGAACTTTTACAGCCATCTTTTAAGAATATGAGTATTGATAATACATCAAGAACCTCATAATTTTGTTGAGAAAAAGGTATAATCTAGAAGAAGTCGTCGTGCAATGAATTCTAAGAGTAAAAGCTTTGAATTTGTTGTGCAGAAGCCAAAGTTTTGAGCCACAGATGTTACAACATCATTAAACGTCAAATGAACATATCACATTGAGTTGTACAAAAATTCTCAGCTTCTTAATTTGGCGTTAAAGTGAAGAGGACTTAGTGGGCTGTTAGAAATGCTGTTTTGATAACTTCATAGATGATGGCAAAAGTTTAATGATGGTGTCATTGATGGATTCATCAATTCTTGAATCACCGCGCTTTCTCACGCAATATAAATCATTCTATGATTCAATCAAAATATTCATTGATTCATTCCCAATAATTAATGAATGAATGGCATGAATGTGAAGATGAAGATGATGTGTTTAGCATAATATGAAAGCAGCCCATGTGGCAATGATTAACGTTTTTAGGTCATAAATATTGACTCCTCAAATGATTGTGTACAAATTAGTTGATATGCAATGGCTCTTTAGAATTAGGTTTTGAAGGTTATCATCATTCTATCTTAACATAGTAAAACCAAAACTCAACAAAGACCATCTTATCATTCCTCCATGATATGTTTGCAAACTAAAAGGAAAAATCTTTCTTTTGTCATCTTTATTTTTCTTTGTCATCCAATTTTATTTTATTTTTTCAAAAAGTCTATGTATGTACAATTATACAGCATCCTGCGTATCCCATTAATTCATCATCTTGCCCAATCAATTCCTTTTTTTATCTATCTAATTTGAACACTTTGCAATTTATAAGATTTTAAATCTAACCTTTAGATAAGACTTGAATGCAAACTCCGTCTAGTTACAAACAACATGTATGTTTATAAGTAGTCTATTCTAAATTCGGAAAAAAGAGGAACATTGTGACTCGGGCAATCAGTGTATATCGAGTACTATATCGAGATGTGATCTATGTACTTGATCCATCTAGTGCAATAAAGGTTTAGTTGTTGTTGTAAATAAAATTTGAATCAAAGCATAAAATCAGAAATTTTAGTTTTAGTTAATTTTCTTGTAAATGGTCATCAATATCATTTGATTCCAACCCCTTATTGTAGCTAGACTAATGAATATGCCAAGGCATTTTCATGCATTGCAATGGAATGCAACTGTCCATAAAAAAATGTCAAATAATTCCACAAGCAATATATTCACTAGTCAATTGATTGTAAATTCATAATCAGTGTTGATTTTATTAACTCTGTTGAATCGATCTTTATTATTAAGTAAAGGGCCAATTTGGCAAAAAGAATAGCAGAAAAATTTCGCAAGTTAACCTCATCTTGTCGAGTTCTTGGTCTAAAACAACTTGCACTACAAAGACAATTAAAAGGACAAAAGATCAATTTCACACCACGATTTCCCTTTCCCTATTGGAATGGACATTGGTGGATACAATTATTTAACATGTAAAATAAAATTTTCTCGTTTACTATAGTTTTTTGTACATTTCTTACATAATTAATATGCATCCTTTGTACGATAATTAATTCGTTTATTACTCTCGCATCTTACTTCTTAATTAATTTAAGGATTATGTATCGACATTATATTTTCGGAAAGTGACAATGAAAACAACTAATTCTTTACATATGGCAAAATAATTGATATTACTAAACAAACTATAAAATAAGATTCCAAATATAAATGTTATCAAATGATCAGTTAACTTTTTTTTCCTCATAAATGTTATCAAATCAATCTGCGTATATACGACTATAATAATACATACTCTGAGATGCGATAATATTGCATTCATAAGCAAACAAATAAGGATTTAATTAACATTAATTATCTAAAACTCCTCAGTCGTTTGAGGGAAAAAAAAAGAAAGAAAAAAATTGTTTACTCCATGAATACAAAGAAAACGATACCTATATATGAATTAATCCATGTTACAATACAGATAGAAATATATACTTGAAGCAAGAACAGCATGCAAAGAGTACTCGCACACAACGATTTAAGAGAACAATGGCATTAATGTGAGGGGGATTTTGAGGATATTATGTTTAACTTGTGTTTTGGAGAAGATAAAGAAATCATGAATTAGTGGGATTTCAAAAATTTGAACGAACGTAGAAAGTAGAAATGGTGGAACTTTCCATGAATGTGACAAGTGATTCCAGGGAATATCATAAAGGAAAGAGCAGAGAGTGCAGAGCAGTGGTGATGTATTCCAAATCTTGAAATGCAACTTCGATTTTCAGAAACATGACAGATTAAAGTTGGCTTCATTGTTTCGCTCTCTCACTCTTTGCTTTATTTCCTTTTTCTGTACAACTTCAAGTACTCCCTGTCGTGATACAGGGAAAGTTCCAAGCAAAATCTCATCTTATTACTTTCTCTATACCTCAAAATCCCAATATATAGCCCCCATTCAACTTCAAATTTATAATTTATTTCATGGATTATAATTCTAAATCTTGTGCAACAATGAACTCAAGACTTCAATGCATTAGTATTGCATAAACTGATCTATATATGCTCAGATAATCAGAGCCAAATATTGAATATGAAGCCTCTCTAACTCTAAGGAGCTTCAAAATTAAACTGAACATATTATATGATTTGCATAACTCTAGTTATAAATTAAGGAAAAAAAAAAAACTCAACTTTCATTCTTCATTGGATTCCATATCCCTTTGAAAATATGTACCTTTTTAACTGCATGATGATTTTGTAGTGAAGCCAATTATATATATCCAATTAATTAATCCCTAAGAATCAAAGAAAACAGCAACTAAGTTCTAGCAATATCAGAACGAGGTAGCATTATCCATGCATGTTTCATGTTTGTATCAGTAGTGGTGATCAATCTTTAGTTCATAAAACCAATATTCCAAACTCTTTTTGACAGAGGCTTAAGTTACAAGCTCTTCTTCTCTTTTACCATATCTCTAAATATCTTTGCCTACCTTTAATTTCACCATAAGTCATTGAGAATCTTGAAGGTGCATGTTTTTGGAACAAGTGAGTTGTGACATACATTATCAACATGCACGTACGGGGGCATGCCCTCTTATCCCCTCCTGATTATACGCTCCCCCAACCCTTTAAAAAGAGAAAGAAAAAAAGAAGGGCTGTTCGATGGGAACGATCACAAGGGCATATATATATATATATATATCTCGATGCTGGTTCTTGAAGTTCTCAATCTAAATATAAAAAACCCGTGTCAGCTAGGATTCAGTCATAGGGCGTTTGGGGTGAACCATATTGGATCATTTAAATAGATAATCAAAGCAATATATTGCATTTCATTGTCAAATCCAACTTATCATACATATATTAAGATAACTTCTTTTGGTGCTTAAATGCTGCAACAGATGTAGCTAATTTGTGTTAGTTTGCAGATTAATTAAGCATCAGCAACATTCCAAGTTTCATTTCCATTTTCCATATAGCTAGCCTAGGCAACTTGACCATTAACGAAAAAAAATGATTGATAATGAAGGGATCTTGAAAATATAATGGTATAAAAAACTTGGATGGATAAACTCCAATTAATTGGCCAAGGTTACATTAACAGTAAACGACAACTAAAAAAATTTTGGTAATATATAATGAACTAGATTATGTTTAGATGCTTTGAATAGTAAACTTGTCCAATTAAGCACGTAAAAGGACAGGCAAAGCTATTCTTAACTTAATTGGTTGGAATTAATAGTGTCATGAGTCTTGTGAAAAGTACTTCTTCCAATCAGGTTTTTCTCAAATACTAAGATATATAGCTATTTGCAGTTTTATTATAGTGGAGAGAGAAGTGAATTTAATTGACTCATAATTTACCTTTAGTAGCACTACCATTTTTTGGAGAGTATATACACATGTGACATTTTTTTTTCAATTTTTTGTTTTTTATTGGTCTTGCGCTACAACAAAGAGAATATGGGGATGCCGATTTTCCAACCTCATACTGGTCATGGTTTTCAATATTGGCTGAAACAATAACTGGGTCAAGATCCTTAAATCATAAAACTTCAGTTTGTCTTAATTTATAGTGGAAAATTATGAGAATGAACAGGAAATTTGGTTAGGTGCTGGAGAAAACTGATTCATTTCTTCATTTCTTGTACCTTTTCGGATTGTTGTTTTCTAGAGCATAGTCTTGAATCTTGTTTTTAGCTGTGATTTTGTGATTATAACATTAGAATTTAGCAGTGGTACGTAAATAGATTAGTCTTAAAAATTAACATTGGTTTTGTAATATCGGCGAAGAATCAGCCTTGTTTGCCTCTTCGGTTTGCTGGATTCTTATTAAAACTCATCAAAAGCCCGCAAGACTCGGACGGTACTGCAGACAGCTACAGTGTTTATTGGCTTTTCCCACTGTCTTAAGACCTCTTGTCTTGGTTGTCTAGACCTGCCATGGACCACGTTTTGTCCAAATGGCCTTCTTCTTTTGCTTTTTTTTTTTTTTTTTTCTTCAAAAGCGATAGATTGTATTCCTTCACAAAATAGTTCACAAAATATCACACTCGGCAATTAATCTTTTGTTTAGTCTCCACTCGGCACACTCACACAAAGTTCAAAATAACATAGCGGGTGGGATGGTGATAATTTAAAAGAAGGGTTTAATGTGTACAAGAATTTGACACAAAAACTTTGACATCTCTTTGACTGGACCTCCAAGACAAAATTTGGATAGAGATCAACATTATTGAAAGCAGTGCCATTAATACCTTGTACATCTGAATTAAAGTTAATATTGCCCTCATGTTGGTGTAAAACTTAAATTTCTTTGCAAAAAACTTGTTTCAGTTGTTTGTTCTATGCAATATTGTCACATTTTGCGAGTCTTGAAGATGAAAATAATGATCAATGGCTACAGAAGAGGAAGAGGGCAGCTGGGAAATTTATGCATATTGTCAATCAAAATATATTCAGATTTTACCTGAATTTTAACAACATATTAACATCAAAATTATATCTACTTTTTTTCTTGTTTCTGTTTGCCTTAATCAGAAGTCGAAACGAACATTTAGAAAAGCAAAAGTAGTCTATGGTTGCCTCAACAACATAATCTTAGTCTAGTACTAACCAAAAAAAAACCCTCATGCTAATGCCAAGAAATGTTCAATTCATGAAGCATTGATCCCTTCAATTTGAAATTAGGACGAAATCAAAGATTAATAATCCATGCAATGTCTAGATACGTATGGTATACAACAAATATGCTAAGGAAAACCGTGAAGTAATGCATGATATTTATATATATTAAGTCATTAACATTTGCATTTCAAGAACTTTTTCTGATGAAAATTTTATAATTACCAGCTGTGGATGGAATGGAACCAGTACTATTGCAACAAAACAAGTCACAATTGTCCTTGTCCAAGTATAAATTAAACCATGACAAATTAATACGTATTGGAAAGGTACAGCCTCTCACACTTTGATAATCTCTACAAAGTGGTTGGCACTACTTTATTTGAATTGCCAACTTATAATGGTATTCAAGATCCTTTATAAAACTCTTAACTGAACCATACAAACTTCACTTCAATTTCTTCTCTCCCCCACAGAAAAGAAACAAAAAAGAAATGGCCGGCCCCTCTCATCCTCCAAAGATCCTTCTCCATCCTGATCTTCATTCTTTCTCCTTGAAATCAACTCCATCTTCTGCTCAATTAACCTCTTCCAAGCTCAAAACTGTACTCCAAACTTTCATTTTCTCACACTTGTACCGCATTGTTCGTGCCCTCACGAAAGCAAAATCCATTGTCGTCCAAGTTCTTAAAGATATTCAGCTATTGCAATTCATACAATTATCCATGAAAAAGAACAGCAAGAGTCTTAAGAATAAACTCTTTTTGGGCTCATTTAGATTGCATTATAATTGGTGTTCCTCTAATGTTATACCCACTCCAAAGCCACAGCTGGAAGGGTACTATTCATCCGACCATTGGTACTATGATTCCTCTTGGAACACTGAAATCCCATCAACTGATTCCAATTCTTCTGAAGAACTCATGGGTGCTCAAGAACATTGGTCGTCCTCATCATCACGACTTACGGGATACCTTCACTGGCTTGAAGAAAAGGAGGCTCGTCAGAATCATGACAATGATATTGACATGCTGGCTGACATGTTCATTGCAAATAGCCATGAGAAATTCAGGTTGGAGAAGCAAGAGTCTTATAGGAGATTTCAAGAAATGATGGATAGAAGCATATGAAAATTAAATTTAGCTCAAGGGCTAATCATGAAATTTTAACCCCTTAATTTTCAATGTTTGTTTAATTGCTTTCTGGGATACAATTAATTAGCTAGCGGATGGATGGAGTTAGTGATATATATATATATGGCAGTATTAATAATTCTTCTTAGCAAATTTCTTTTCTTTATCTTAACTATATATTATGATATAAATTTCATTTCATGATTGGAGTATGAATTAATTGTATACATACATGATGATGAACATGAATGGGATATATGCAAGGTTATTATACAAGTGAAAGTGAATTATTAATCCAGCCTTCATTCTTCCATACCAATAAGAAAAAAGAAAAAATGAACAGAAGAAGAAGAACATCAAGAAGAAATTAAATTCCTCTTTACGGGCAAATAACTGTTGGTTTTGATCTTGAATCATACCTTCCGGTTGTTTATTTTTAATCATTCCCTAATAGCCGGAACTTTAATTTTGTTGACTGGTTATAATTATTAATGTACTTTTCCAATTTAATTTATATATGCAATAAAATAAGGCCGAACGCATGATTTACCTGCAAAGCAAAAGCAAACTAAGGTGGTGAGTAAATTAATTACAACACATCAAAGACACATTAATTAACTGCCAAAGTTTTTTCTTTTTATCTAAAAGAATAAAATTGTGGATTGTTGGCATTTGGCAATATATTGTTGTGCAATAATAATATTGGTGTCTATATCTTAGTAACTTTGCATGCAAGGCCTACCTGTTACGTACATATTTTATTTCTTTCAATCATTTATTGATATCTGTTAGTGATGCTGTGACGGATTGGTTGGATCATGTTCTTATTGTGAAGTTATTCATTGTTCTTTTCTATACGTACTGCATTGCCACTTGCTTTGTTAATTAAGATAAATTTTACAAAATAATGCATAGATATAAACAAAGGGGAAAAAAAAAAATCCACACATAAATGTGAAGAAACTGAGGACTTGCACTATCAGCAAAAGTTTATTTATTATGCATTTATCAAAGAACACTACCGTGTAATGATATTTAGTTACAAAAGGGCAATCTTGTGTGTAGGATTGCTTTGGAAAAACTGAGATTGGATCATTTGTTTAATATCTATTACACCATCTTATTTTGTTCATATTTTAAATAAAATAAATTATAAATGTTATTAAAATTAAATTTATAATTATTAAATTTTAATTAATATATAATTCAACTCTATGACGAAATTTTAATTTTGAACATAATAATATAGGATAATGTTTTACAGAAGATCTCATTGACAATAAAGAGTTAAATTTTTGTATTTTGGTGGTGCTCATTGACTGATTAACGGATTGTAGTTGTTCAATTATTAATATCATCCATAATTTCTGCCTTTACTCATTGATCTTAGTACACTATATATTAACAAGAGAAAACAAAAAAGAGGATATGCAATTATGCATGCATGCATGGTTATTTAATTAGGATACTAAATTACTAATGCTAACTCATTAATTTTCAATGTCGACCATTGACGTGAATTTTAGTCATACATTTTGAACATGCACGATAGCATGAAGATGAAATTAATTCTTCTTAATTAAACTAACCTGCCATAGCAATGTAATCATCATCATCAATTCTTTTATTATATGGTACATATATATAAGGAAAGAAAGGATAGGCACGACAGGTTAATTTTGACTTGGTCGTGCTCTCTCCATCTTGCTTATGTTTGGGATATCTTTCTGGGACCAAATTTGTTGCACTTATAATTATAATTTGCGTAAGCTTTGCTGACACATCAAAACAAAGCTACATTTGTCGTAGTATTCTATTATTCACTTAATTAAACAAACTTCAGTGGGAACTGCGATTCAATATACAAATTCACCATGATGGTTTTTGTTTATTTGTTTTTTTAAAGGGTCGTGCATCATGATAATTATTGTTTCTTGATTTATTTTAAGAATTAAAATATGCTTAGCTTTTTGACCCAAAGGTCCAAACATGAGGATACTTTTTCTAAACATTTTATGTGGCATATTGATATATATATATATGAGCCAATTAACATGCATATCACATAATAACAAAGATCTCCAAGAAGTGAAAGAAAACAATTGAAATTAGGGCCTACGTTAGATTTGCATTGTGCTCTAATCAATTAATGCCATGATCATGATCATGATCATGGTGGCATGGTCAAGAACTTTTTACTTTTTAGAAGAGTATAAACAAAAATTAATTTAGATGATGGGCTATCAAGAATTAGCTAATGTTTATCAGTTTTTGTAATCTTCTTCTCGTAATAAACAAGTATATTATCAAAAAGGGTGGCATTGGCAATGCTTTTATATCTACTAATTTTTTTCTTCTTTATTCCAAAAGCTCTTTCTTGCTTTTACGTACATTAGAGAAAGCAGCTTAAGAGGAACATAGATTGGTTATATGGTTCCTTTGGTCTCTCATTAATTACCTTAGATTTTTTGGACTGCCTTTTACACCAATCACAATTGACTTCCTCATGTTTCTTGGGATTTTATTCTCCGAATATCTTAAGTTTGGTAAGAAAGAACTCTAGTGGCCTGGGAACCAAAGATTAAAATTTAACCAAGAAAAAAAAAAGGGAAAAGAAATTGTGGAGAGAAAGATGTGTAGTGAGCCCAAGAATCTAGCTACAGCTGGATTTACAAGAGATTATTTGGATTTTGTCTACAAATTGTAGAGAAAAGGAGAATTTGTAAAAACCATCCTTTACATATGCTGAAGAATCTTTTTTTTATCACTTATATTAAAAAATTACACAAAATTTATTCTTCTATCTAAATATGTTTAAAAAAATCTTTTAACGAAAAACATATACGATGTATTATTACATGTGTATATTTTTCGTTAAAAAAATACATATAATCCAATAGAATAACCAATTTAGTGTGTACTTTATCTAGCACGGGTGATAATTTCGTGTCATTTAAAATTTAAATAATGAAAAAAAATTAAATATGAAAATTTGCATTTTTTCTTAATAGGATACATATAGTACATACTAGAAAGAGACAGAGTATTATTAGTTAGCAATCAATCAAGTGCATGTACGACAGCCCAACAAAAAGTTCTATCACTGGTATTAAGTAACTGACCTTTTGTTCTAGTTAGCGATCCAGCCCAATAATAAGTTCGGTTATTTCATTATCAGATTGGCCAAGCCCGACTAATATGTTTATCGGTCCAATTCACGACCAGGCCTTTGAGTTGAATACAATGTCTATGCTAACTATTTTAAACATCTTTTTTTTTTTTTTAAATAAAAAAGGTCTTTGAAATATGAGTACTATTTACATATCAAACATACACAAATCTTTGAGTTAAAAATATAATTCATATATGATGCCTCAACACAACTTAAGTATTATATATGCAAATAAAATATTAGAAGTTTTAAATAAAGAACACAAATAAATTTAACAACATTAATTTGAGAGTTCAAATTAAAAATCATGGAAAGGCTGTAAAGCAAATTGATTAAGGGCCATATATAGTAGCAATTTAGCATAGTAGTTGGATTTATTAATCAACTTAATTGTCTCTGTAAACAAGTTCATATATACAATCGCGAATTAATCAAAAAATTAAAATTATAAATTCAATTGCCGTTAATTATTGTTTCGTATATGAACAACCTCTTCTATATATATATATTCAGTTTCACATAATTTTTTTTATGTTTTTTAATTAATTCTCTCTAGTCAAAGAAGATAATTGATACAGCTGATTCCAAATAATGCTGACTCCTATATAAATTAATCCAGTCAAGATCAAAGTCGACCTTCTTGTCTTAACATCATCTCAAATGAATCTCTTTCGTTCTCTCTCACACAGTCACACAGTCACACAGTCACACATGCAGAGCAGTAAAGCTTCAGCTCCATTAAAGAATCCCTTAATTAATACTTTCACTTCTACTACTCCCATTCCCATCCCAGACGGCAATCCTAATTTAAAACTCAGCAGCTGTGATCAATCTGCATATATAGCAATTAATTAAGGGACCATTTCCATTAAGTCCTAAACTTCCTTCCTTTGGAATTAAACAAGTAAGTACTATATATTGTCGCTTTTTTAATTACTCAAACTCAATATTGAAGTTTTTGACTAGATTTTCACACACTGTGTTTCTGTTAGATTTTCCTTTATTTATCAGCTGATGATATACATTTAATTAAGAGAGACATTAATACTTTGAAAATGTTACAAAATGGAGAGAAATAAAATGGAATGTTATTTATGTTAACGTGCACCGTTTATCTTTTTAAATGATATTTTTAAACCTCTTGATCCAATGACAAAGAGAACAAATTAAGACAATGCTTTTTTTTTTGGCCCCCAAATATTTAATTTCTTCGAAACACAACGTAATTAACTTGAAAATACTTGCCAAAAATTAAAACAAGGCTAGCTGGATTAATATGCATTGTTATATATATATATATATATATGAATTTAAACACGATTTTAATATCGCAATTTGATCAAAGTAATTGAAATAAATATTAATGAGGCTACTCATTTTGCTGCATTAATTGCCTATATACTATACTTATTATATTCCAGTAAAATTCTTTTTTTTTTATCATACTCTAAAAGAGTAGCTAGTGATAATTAATTAAATAATAAAAATGCACAAATTAATACTAAATAAATAAATACAGCAAAAACGGTCCATACTGAAGAATTAATCTTCGATGTTTCTATACAGAATAAATTCATACAACTGGAAATATATATAGATCTATTAAACATCAGGACTACATAATCAACGAATTAAAAAGGGGAATATTAATAAAAACAAAACAAGATCATCAAGGCAAGAAGAAAATTAAGGAGTTCTTTCCTTTAGACTTGCTTCGTGATCAGAAAAGGCACTGCACACAAGGCATGCATCCTAATTCTGAATAGGATTTGAAGTGCTTGGAGGTGCCGTCCTCATGCTTTGCTCCACAGCTTTCTTGGGCTGTTTCTTGACTGCTGCTCCGCCGAGCTTCTGCGGATTTGTTTGCATTGTTACCATAGTATGCAAAAGTTTCCTTGAGTAGTGTTGGCTTCTCCCTGATCTTAAAGGAACGGTGTGGTCATGATGGGATTGCAGGAAAAGTGAAGATCCCATTACAATGTGAACAAAAACTAATGCAAGAAGAGCAGCTAAAAATCTCAACTTGATCTTCATCATGGGGTGATTGATTCAGCCAAAAAGAAAGGAATGAAAGCTTCTTCTGGTTAACTTCCAAGTGATGAAATTAAGATTGGGAGTAGGACCATATGATGTTTATATATATATATGGGAACAGCACCAGCATATATGCATGCTGACTTGATACACGTGATTGACCATTAGCTAAGTAATTAAATGTACGGTTTATGTTTTAAATAATGATCAAGGACGTTTTTATTATAAGACACCAACTTGCAGTCGGCTTGCTCTCTTCATATGAGTTCTCTAGATTATAACCTGTTTATAGTGTGTGTGTGTGTGTGTGTGTGTGTGTGTAAGTAGTTGGTTACGTACGTTCTATATACATATATACCAATCATAATTGATTTGTGCATATATGTTATCATGTAATTTTACACTAACATCAAAACCTCAATCATATCCTTTGCCTAAATCATCAAATTAAGTATGTTTTCATACTTCATTCATAAGGAGTTAATTGCAAAGAAAGTGAACAAATATACATCTGGATTGATATTCAAAAAGAATAATTCTATGCTTTACATTTATGTTTGTATTTAAACATATATACGTTGAGTATATATAATGATTTTAGCTTGAACCCTCTTAAGAACATCAATTAACTGAGTTTATTATAACTTCAGAAGTTTGATGCTTAAACAAATTAAAGCAAAGTAAAATGAGGGCTCATGCAGACATTCTTTGGCTGGCCGGATTTCTCGTCCATCCATCACGTTATATGTTTCTGGATGCATGGCGACAAAATTTAATATTGATCCTAACTTTTTACCAGCTTGGAACTTGGAAGTGGCTGATGATCATGTGACAATCTTATTGACTATTAGAGTTTCAGTCCTGATCAGTCCTGAATTCATTGCAATCCTTATCAAAACTGAGATTAAAGAATGATTAAAATCATGTGCAAGCTAGGCACGTAGAGCTCAAATCCACCACTACCTGTGTGTATGTTTTCCTAGATATCTATTTATTGCCTCTTAAATAAAATGTTTTATCATTAAATTATCTTGGTTTTACAACTAACCCGCCAATTCTTTCAAGATTCTGATCGGCCTTCATCGATCCATCTACTCCTTCTCAAATCTGGCTTTTGGCAAAAATTTTCGCCCCTTGATTCTTTATGCATGTCTTTACCTAAGACATCAGAGATTCAGCTTAAAAAGCTATCTTTGACTGTGTTGAGAATAATATATGTCTGTGAATTGATCTATCTTATTAGCTGGCTGGCAAATAACCAAAAGAAAGTTAGAAAAATCAAAAGATTCCAATACACATTATTACATAATAGATGTAGTAAATTTATTTTTCAGAAGTATATATATTTCCTTGTTTCCCAAGGAAGATTGAGAGATTGAGAGTATGTTTAAGTTTAACATGAATTCAGCAACTTGGCAAGTTTTATAATAAGGGTTTTGTCCTTCATTGATCTTTAGCCCATTACGTGCATGTAGCTCTCTCCTAACAATGTTAATATTAATGCAGAAAAAAGCTAGCATAAATGCAATTAAGGTCAAGATGATCTTTAATTTGCATTCAAAAGTTCTGAAGTTAATTTTGCGTACTCGGATACTCGGCGTGTGTGAAAGATTATAAAAGTGATCGAGTTTTCATCCTCTTCTTTGTTGTGAATTTCGTAGAACAAAATCAAACAAAATTGAAGAAGTTTCAGATAAATTAAAAGGCGAAAAACCCGTAAATGAAGCATTGTTTTGGTGGTGACTGGCCATGGTAAGGAGAATAGTATTGAAATCCCAGGAGAAAGAAGTAGTACTATTACACAGTATTAATTAAATGCACATTATCAGAGCACAATAATAGTACAACATTTAATGCACAATGTGAGAGTTAAATGCAGGGTGGTAGTTGAGTAGTCATGAAATAGGCCATTTTCAACTTAGAGGTTAACTGCACATTGTGAGTGTTACATGCAGGGTGGTAGTTCAGTTGTCATGAAATAGGCCATTTTCAACTTAGAGGTTAACTGCACATTGTGAGTGTTACATGCATGATGGTAGTTCAGTTGTCATGAAATTGACCTTTTCATGGTAAGATAAGAAGAACAATAATTAACAAAGAGGTATGGGAAACTTGTAAGCCTACCATGCAAGAACCAAACAAAAACAGTGAATGAAGACAATAGTTAATCACTAAATATGTACTGATACTAAAACGTAGATACGTGTCTTAGAATTAAGCTAAAATCAATTTGTCTTTTAACATAGTTTTCTGTGCTCCACCGTCCACATGTATTCATGGAGGATTCAGGAGTGAAAATGCAAGGGTTTAGACTAGAGTTGTTCAGATTGGTAAGATGTTGGAGTCGTTCAGATTCTTCACAACTCCAAAACATGGGGGTCTCACAACTTGTCCCATTAACTGCAATATCGATCGCACCATTTGCGCTTCAAACTTCAAAGTTCAAAGTGACAAGGCCATTCATTAGCAAACGACAATCATCACTTTAATTGGGGCAGAAGTTCATTCTCTAAAGCTCAACAAATATACATTCTGCAAATCATTAATGGGATTTAACCATTAAGCTAGCTGCCTATCAAGATCGATCATGACAATCTAATTCTAACAAATTAAAAACTTGTGTATTCGTCTATAAATGAAGAAATGAGTTTAATTAATCGAACATGCATGGTGAAAAAGTGTAATTCATATTATAATTATAATTAGTGAAAAAAAGATTTAATTGTTGTTATTATTCACGTAGGTATGCATACATAAAAGAGACCATGACATTTTTTAAGCGTTATAAGTAATACTAACAATAGAATGACAATGTATGTGGCAAAATTTTTGAATGTTGTCCATTTTCAATTTTTCCATTTAAGCTCTAAACATTATACGGCATTAATTCAACAAAAAGAATCTTCAAATGTTGCTTAGCAAATACTATACATTTAATTCTTTGATTTGATTTGATTTAATTTTTTTCCATAATGAAAACCCAATGTTATGACTAAGCCCATTTTCAACCAACAGTTTCTAGGCTCACTAATTTTTCTTCACAAATTTTTGTAATTCTTGATCTACACCTAAACTTCATCAACCCAAATTTTGGCCCAAAGTAAAAACTCCACGAAAATGGCAAATGCAATGGACCGACTCGACCAACAACGCACCTAACAAAAATAAAAATTTTCCAAAACTTCATAAGGGCTAAATCACAATTAATCAAATTTTCAGGGATGTGAACATAATTTAACAAAATACAAAGTAATGGAACGAGAATTGGCTGGAATCCGGAATTAGAATGGGCTATAAATCGGAACGAAAAATCAAAAACTTCATCGGAATTGTTTTCCTCGCAAAAATCAGTTATTTATTAAGTTCTGTAGTAATCTAGTTTCAAAAGTCTGCAAAAGTTTGCTTATTTAGAATTAAAATTCATAAGTTAACACAGAAATTCTTCATAATCCAATCGAGAATTTCTTAACTATTTTGCAGACTTTGAATCGCATCACAGCAGCGGTAAGTTTTTTTAGTCACTATAACAAGTTGTGTTTCTGTGTCTATTTTGAAATTTTTTTACTTTGTATTTGTTCATTCCGATTTAGGGTTTTATGACTGTGATTATTGCTTTCATTGTTTTGGTGGGCTATTTGATATCTTCAAAGGTTAACCCTATTGCTGAAAAGGGTCGTCTTTTCTTTCTTTTTATTTGATTTGGGATATTTGCAAGATTAAGAATTTCTTTTCTGGGTCTGTGATCAGCTAGGATTTCATAGGATTGAAGCTTATTTTTTAAAAAATTCCTTGGGAATTAATGTGAAATTCAGAGTTTTATGGGTTTTTTTGAAAGAATTGTAATTTTTTTATCAGTTCACTGGAAACCTATTCATGTGGCTGCAGTGATTGCTTGTGGCATTGGTTATTCTGCGTCAGGATTTGTTGAATCTTCTTTTGTTTTAAATTCTTTGACTGGAGAACATATTCATGTTTTGCAGGTTCTTCTTATGGCTACAGAAACTAAATTTAGTCTGAAAGTTAATGTTTCTAAAACCTAGTTGCAGCTAATTAAATTTAGTGGGAGGGATCTTTTCTTTTATGCATGCATAATGTTAGATGGGAAGCTTCAATTTTTATGTGTGCTAATATCTTGTAGATAATTTTATTTAGGATGATTAGTCAAAAAGTCAAAAACTTTACTGCGAGAACGAACTTGGATAAGCTTTTGTATGATTCGTATGGAAGGGAACATGCATTTCACAGTTGTCTATGCCTATGTTTGTGATTTGTTTCTGATTTCCTTTATGTGTGGGAGATCTTGTCGCGTATGTATTTTGAACGTCTATGCAGTCACACATACTTCATCATTTGGTATCGACAATGTGAACTCACCATTCATTATTTGAATATCTCCATACTTCTTTCTTTTCTGTTATGATCACACACTTGTTAATTATATGGTTTATGTGACTATACTTTTAGTGAGACCCTTTAAGATTTTTATGTTTCATGGGATTGCTGAATGCTTTTGCGAAGTAATTATATTCTTCAATCTTAATTGATTTTTCCCTGTATATCCAGTGTATTGTTGAGAGTGCCACTGAAAGTTGGATATACACATCATTTAGCATCCTGGACACCAAATAAAGCAACTTCTTAAACCAGCACTACTTCACTAATCTTCGTGAGGTTCGTGATCTCACTCTTAGCACACTACTTTGTATTTGTGTCTTTATACTTTAGAAGGCAAATTTCAGGAACCTCAACTTATTTTTTTTAACAGTCACTCTCACCGTATTTAGTCAATATTGCAACTTACCACCATTATGAGAGTCATGTTTCTCTCTGAAAAAGATCTAAATTGTGTATTCATGATCTATGTGATAACTCATGATGATATACTTATATGTTGTGTAGAAACTGTAAAGTGAGCTCTTTAATCCGTTATTTAGCAGCATCAGAAATAGAAATCCTGCATCTGGCTGTGTATTTTAGGTAGTCATATTTGAGTTTCATGTCTCTATGAAAGATTGCAACAAACATTATCCAGCTTCTGTAGAGTATTTATTGCTTTTGTGTGGGTATCTTCTCCTTCTAATTTGGGATGCTTGATCATACTTTTCAAAAAATAGTACTGGTATTGATGATGATATTCCCCCATAACAATATAATAGATTTCCGGCTTCTGGCTTTCTCGCAGGAAATGATAGATCTCTGATAGATTTCAGTCCATACCAAAACATGTATAGTGATATGGAGTTCCAGATCCACATTCTAGAGCAAGAAGCATATGGTGCAGTTCTTCGAGCTTTTAAAGCTCAGTCTGATGCCCTTACATGGGTATATTGTTGTCTTAGCTTATTTTATAACACTATGAAGCTCCCTTTTTAACATTGACTTGATTAGATGCTTGTTAATGCATGCTTCCAGGAGAAGGAAGGTTTGATAACTGAGCTGAGGAAAGAACTGAGAGTGTCAGATGATGAGCACAGGGAATTACTGACTAAAGTCAATGCTGATGGCCTCATTCATAGGATCAGAGAGTGGAGGAAGGCAGGAGGCACTCTTGGTGCTACACCCATCATGACTCAGCCAGTTCATGATCAACTTCAGAGTCCAACAATTTCGGCATCTCGCAAAAAGCAAAAAACATCTCATTCAGTACCTTTCAACACACCATCACAAACATTACATCCTCAATCAATTGGTGGAACCACACAGCCATCACCTTTGGCTGCAAAATGGGGACCTGGTTCAGCAACTGTTAGCAGAAGACCTCAGCATGTGTGAACATTTTTAAGATAAAGGATTTTTTAGAATTATGTGTTAATTATTCCTTCCTCACAGTAGCATAATTTTCATGCTTTTGATAGGGTCAACCAGTGTTATCTTCTCCTCAACCTGTGCAGTATCCACAAAGCAACCAAGGATCTACTGCCCTTTCAACAGATGAACATGCTGAGAGAACATGTGATTCATTAATTGGGAGGAAAGTGATGACTAGATGGCCTGACGATAGCAACTTCTATGAGGCCATTATAACAGACTACAATCCAATAGAGGTATTTTTCAACTTTGAACTGATTTATTGGTGATATTTTCTTTTATCCATATCCCTAAGGTGAAACATTCGTGAAATGAAAAGAATTTTCTTATTTGGCTTGGATGAATGTACTAGAAATATGAAAGGATTATATAAACAAACCTTAATTAAATAGTGACAGAAGTTACAGGATTTTCAAAGAAAGTAAAAGTGCCAGAAACGTAACTCTTGTTCTCCTAGTCTGATTTGGCCTGCACCAGTATTTTTAAGTTGAATATCTTTTCCTTTCCTCAGGGCCGGCATGCTCTGGTTTATGACATCAATACACAGACTGAGACTTTGGAATGGGTTGATTTCAAGGAGGTAGTATCCTTATTTACTTAATTGATTTATGGCTATGCATCCTTAATCATTATTTGGCCATATAGATCCTTGTTTCATTGGGAAACATGATTATATATATATACTGATGAAAGTTTTCTCATATTCCCCATCTCCCAGAATCTCTAATTTGGTACACAATATTTTTTTGTCTCTAACTACTGTTTTCTTATAATGACTTGCATTGTTTGAGCCACTATGTTTTGTTATTATGACTTGTATTATTTTCTGCTACATACACTTTTATAACAGCTTTTTAGTGCTGATTCATGCATGGTTTGGCGACTTCCATCTGGTTCTGAGGGACATGTGCCCTGCTCCAATGTTACCTAGATTCGGTGTTTTGCGGCCATTGACTTCTCTGCTCTATTCATGAATTTTTTTTATTTGCTTGTCATGTGCTAAAATAAGAAAGATCTTTCTCCATAATCTTATAACCCTTCACATGGCAGATTCGTCCTGAAGATATCCGATGGATAGGTGATGATCCAGGGATTTCTCGAAGAAACGTTCCAAGTGCTGTAAGAGGGCGAGGATCCTCACGAGATCGACTTGAGAATGATTTGAGGCCATCACAGAATGGGGTTGTAAAGAAGGTTTCAGATGATATTGAAATACTTCACACGGACACACTTATACAGAAGGTATTATATGGTTAAATTCATGCTAATAATCCAATATGAAGCAAACTTATTGTGTCATAGGTAGAGTTGACATCTTTTTCCTGCTTCGTTGGTTATGGCAGGTGGAAAAGGTGGTTGGAGCCAGTCATCCTGATCTTCTTGAGCTTGAAAAGGCTAAGAAAATGCTCAAGGTAAAAAGCGTAAGAATCCTGAAATACTTTTGGTCTTTGCTGTCATAACTGATTGACATTGAAACTGATTGTTATTGGCACAGGACCATGAACAAGCGTTGCTTGATGTGATTGCAAAGCTTGCAGAAGCATGTGATGAAGAAAGTGGTAACAAAAATATGTCGTTTACATAGATATCGTTTTACACTGGTAATGAAAGCATTAGAAAACTTGATTGTCTAGAATTTTGAGTAATTATTCCTGAATAGAGCATGAGTTTACGAATTCGATTCTTTCTCTATGTTCCTCCTTATTTTTGTTCAATTATTTTCAGCGGTTTTTCCTTTTTCTATCGTCAGGGGTTTCTTTAAGGAATTCAAATAACATATAATTATGGAAAAATATGAATAAAGAGAGATTATTCATTGGCATGATTGATATAATACTCATTCTGATCTGTGTCAATAAATGTAAACAAGATGTCTATTCTATATACATGTAAACCTTATTATAGATGTTGAAAGATTACTTACTGATGAGAATAAATGTCAGGAATAGCTCGAGGCAGGGCTTACGGAGATTATTATTAATTATGTACAACTTGTTCATACAGTTTTAAACAATTGTACTCCAATATTCATTTTATAAAAAGCTGTCCCTGAAATATCAAATAGTTTATCCTGATTTTGAGTTTTGGTTAAACCCCTTCTCATTTAGCTTCTGAAAGAAAATATTTGTGCTCCTGTTTCTTGGAATTCTAGTTTTGGCGTTGAACAAAGTCGTCTTGTTAATCCTTGTATTAGATGGAGATAGGCAATACTTGCACGGTCAATCAGTGGGAAGGGACCATGGGCTAGCCACCAACGTTGGACCCGAGATGAGAGGCAGAAGTATAAGCAACAGTTATGAGATTGACTAGACTGGTGATGGCAATTGATAGCCAGCAAGATGACGAAGATGCTGTTGTAGTTATTTAACTTGTTATTTCCATTTTGCAATTATCTTAATTGTTTAACTTATTAGCAAGTAGAGATATTGAAGTGAGTCGACCTGAAAATTCGGCTTCAACTATAGCATGGCAGATTCTTCTTGTTGGCTCTTGGGACGTCTGCATTGTAAAGATTTGTTAATCAATACCATCGTTATAAATTTCTCTTCTATTTTTAACCCGCATCATTCTCAGCTAATTATTCTGTATTTTCTTCTAAGTTGAGAAAATGAAATTGAGTGGAAACTCATTGCAGCAGCCAGCGGGCATTGAAAGGGAGAAAGAGAGAGACATGATATTAGCATTAACATTAATGCGTGGCCATGCACAAACATAACAATCAAACAAATCCAAGATTTCCACAAGGGGCTCTCTCTCACAAAGATGCAATGAATTCAATAATGAGAATAACCATCTGAGCATCATAAGCAGGACCCTCCATTTGGAAGTGACTAGCTCCTTCAATTAGATAAGTTTCATTGCGCCCTGCTGCATTTTTCAACTTATTCTCCAGTTGTTTAACGCTGGTGAAACCATCTCTGGTGCCCATTACGAAAAGTTTAGGCTTTGAAGATTTGAGTATGGCTTTATGGTGCCTTCCAAACAGAATCGAAGCAGTTAAACCAAAAGGGTAGCCTAAGCTCACAAATCCCATCACTTCCTTTATCTGATCAACCGCAGAGCCAGCAATTGGTGCTCCTGTGTGCCAAAATTAAACAAAACACATCTTAGCTACAAAAACCAACATTCCCTCCCATGAATCCAAATTTCTTACCGTCCTTTTTGTCTCCTTTATTAGGAGTTATGTCTCCTCTAGTAGGAGTATCTTTCTCTCTTTTGAGAGCATATGTCTCAATTTTTTGAGGTATTTTTTTATGTTGCATAAATTAGAAAAAAGAAAAAATGGGGAGATCTACACCCATCTCCGGTAATCCACCGATGACGAATGTAGGTATAGATCCAGATAGATGTCTACAATCAATATTGGGTGGAACAAGCTTCATCTCCGTTTGAAATTTGGAAGAAACCTCCATTGTTGTTGATTTCCAACGAATGGGTGGCAAATTCATGTTTTCTCTACAAAGTTTTTGTTTCTAACTTTCTTGATTGTAAGTCAATTTTGATTTCTGGATTGCTGGATTGTTTGGAGGAATAGTAATATCTGACTAAAGCAGACTGGGTATTTTGGGTTTATTTTCTAATATGTTGTTTCTAGTGTCTATTTTTCTAATTTTTCAGTGGTGGAAAATAGAAAATTTGAGGAATTTTTTCCAATATGCACAAAAGTGCAATGAAGGATTCAACTTTTTGAAATTGAAGGCCACACATCTTTTTCAGTTTTAGCCACTAGCTACTAGGGGAGAGACAATTTCTCTCTCAGTTTTAGTTAAAAGTTACTAGGAAAAAGATATGTACCTCAATTTCAGTTGATTACTTAGATTTTGAAAGTAATGTTTGAGAATTCCATTGTTATGGATTGTTAATTCTCTATTGGCTATAAGCCTACATTGCTCTTAATACACTAACATCATGTGTCAGTGTATTTAGATTCTCAGCTAGTTAGCTGAATTGTATATATTGTAAGCCATTTTTGGCTATGATGTAATCGTTGATCATTATCAATGAAATATCGCTTTTGAGTAAAAAAAAAAAAAACAAAAACCAACATTCCCAACATTCCCAACATCCCATTTTGCTTCTCAGTCAATCAAAAGGAATTCAGAAACGACTCTTACATAACACACACACACACACACATATATAAATGCTAAATCTTGATATATTATAACAACTTCAATACATTGCCTATACTGCATTTAACATATTTAAATATATTGCGAGAGAAGAAAAGAAATTTCAGTGATTCTACTCTATTTTAAATTTTAATAATGCCCAAATGTTCCAACAAGCCAAGGGAAGTTATCCGACTGACTATTTGCTGTCTAAAAATTATAATTCTAGAAAAATAAATAAATAATAAAACGCAAGCAGCAGCACAGTGTAGACCTACCAGCTGAAGAACCAACTAGGAGAATGCGCTGGCCGGAGAGATTTTGGGTGGCCCACTGGCAGACGGCAATGACATCGTTGATTTCGGAGGATCCAGTGATGGAAGGACGGCCGGTGGATCTGCCGGCTCCCCTCATGTCGAAGGTGAGGGCTGTAAAGCCACGATTGGCCAGCCCTCTGGCCATGCCTTTCATGAGGCCTTGGCAACCTCCCAGAATGGAGTAGGGGTGCACCAGCACAATTACCAAACTGCCCCCTTCTTCATCTTCACTTTCTGTGGTTGGCTTGAAGATTCGGGCGTCAAGCTTGGCGCCATCGCTGGTCTCGATGGTACAAAACTCTGTGCTGGAAGTACTACTACTCATTTAAGTCGGAAGAAGATCTTTCCAAAAGAAATGAGACCGCTGGAAATTAGTTCCCCTTTTCGAAACTGCAACTGCACAGTCTGTACCGCTAAATGATTGAATAAATGAGTGTTTGCTTGTGGTTGGGTTAGGTTTTGATGTCAGTCGAATTAAATTAGCTATTATTATTTTTGAGGATTTAATATAAAAATATATCATCTCGATATATTTTGGGAATTAATAATTTCATGAATAAATGTTGTTCTATACAATTGTGCTATAGAATTCACTGCAAAGTATTGTACGAGTATTTGTTATTGTCATTTTTGTTGAGGAAATTAATGTAATACTTAAAGTAGGTTAGCGAGAACTTAAATATGAGAAATGAGAATGCAATAGTTGATTTGGTAATACGTTTTGTTTTGGATACAAAATGGCGGAGGCTTGTCGGAATACAAACTAAAATTTGCATTAGTGGATGAGGAAATGAAAATGTATGTATACTTTGGGAGACGCTACCATGTAAAAAAGGTTATAAAAACCACCAAACTAACCTGCAACTAAGCAAAACTAAGTAAAACCTTAAACAATACAAATTGTACATGAAATTGCCATCACTTTCTTGATCTTTTCCTTTGGTTTTTTGAAGCCACTGATTCACTCTCTCTTCCATCCCTACTCCGTTTACCAGATTGAGGAGGTGGAGGAGGTGCAGCGCCTTTCTTTGGAGGCCTACCAATTGTTTTCTTTGCTGGGCTACCCTTTTCCTTTCCCAGCTTTCCATCTGAAACCCTTGTGTAAACCTGTTCCTTTCTTCCACTCCCCTTACTGTTTTCATTTTTCTTGTACTCAGCTCCCCCTCTGCTACTATTGCCAGAAGTAAGGGGGGAACTCTTTAATGCATCTAATAATGTACTGTTGTTGGAGGAAGAGCTTTGCTTCATCCGATTCAAGAAGTTAGCTGCACTTCGTTTCTTCAAATCCACGCTAGAATTTTTGTTCTTACTTTCACTTCTAGGCTCCGGTTGCTGAGAAGATGACCCTCCCTTCCCTTGACTTTTCTCTACACTTGTGGCTGAAGTTTGTTTAGAATTCGTGTTAGCACCATTTTTGCCATTCTTCTTCATGTTTGTCGAAACTGAAGCAAATCTATCTCTCGATCTCTTCTTGGTGATTCTTGGATCCTCGGTCTTAGCAGGTGGTTGATGGGGCAGTTGCTTTGCATCAAGGAGAGCTTTCTCCTCAGCCAACTTTGCAGCCTGCTCTTTCTTTTTATCAGATCCTGATGATGATGCCGTTGCTTTTGCAGCAATTGAGCTGCGTTTGCGGCAAACAATCAATGAACCTCCTAGGTTAGGTTTAAGGAGCAAAGATTCAGATGGTTCAGAATTTTCTTTCTTCGGCAGGGATACTTTCTGTAGCGAAGATTGTTTGTCAGATGACGAATCTGACTTGGCACTCTTCTGAGCCATCTCATTGGAGATAAGATGCCGAAGCTCACTGGCAGCAAGGAATTCAGGGGTATCCTTACTGAAAAATACCATGGCATTGTTGACTAGCAGCAAGAGATCGCGAAAGAACTTGAGGTTGCTATCCAAATACGCACCTTCTTGAACCCTCGTGTGAACGGTTTCAATGTCAATATGCTGCCTGATCAAGTTGTTGTAATCTGGAGTTTCCTGCAAATCATACGCAAAGTCAATTAACAATTTTAACTGAAAGAAAATGCATTTGTCCATCAACACAAAAACATGCAACTGCCTCTATATTTTACCCTCATTGTTCTCTTCGAACATAATCTTGGAATCATTCCAAGCTGTTTACATTTGATGATCTTTTTCTACAATCAAAACAATTCATAACTCATAAACACTTTCTAAACATGTTCAACACAAGACATAAAATGATTATGCTCTTTTGATAATCAATCATCAAGAATCTATTCTAATTTCTAACGCAACCATTTTCTGGACATACCTAAATTTGGACAATATTTTCTTTGAACAAAACCAACTCCATTAACAGCCTCGAAACTACTCCACGTTTAAACAAATTTATGCATCTAAACTAAAGATACAGCGGACAAACGAACAATCAATCAATCAATCACCATTTTCAACTACAACCATGGTCCCCACCTACGAACAATATAGCAAATGTGTGCACCATGACCATAACCCAATACCGATAGTAACCAGTACCGTAGTAGTCCAGTAAACGCTTTTGTTTTGCAGACAGAACGACCGAATTAAAAATAAAAAAAATTAACTAACATAACCGAAGACAAGAACATGATTCTCCTACGTTAATATTTTATTCACCTGGCTGTCGAGCCGGCGTAAGAAAACTGAGCCGAGCTTGTGACGTTTCAAGTCATCTAGAAAGTCAATAAACGGCTGAGATTCAACTGACGCCTCTATTTTGACGGCTGGAGATTTATTCTTATCTTCGAGATCATCGTGTTCGCTGCTCCCGCGAAGCATGTGATCGTTATCACCATCTATCCTCGATTTCGTCGCTGAGCTTTGCACGTCTGAGCATTCCTCCTTGGCCGTCGCTTCCTCTTCTCCTCCACCTCCATCATCCTCCTTTGACTCAGCTACCGATTCCACTAACTCGGGCGACTGACTCACCGATTCCGGTTCAACTTTCACTGCGTCATTCCGAACCGGTTCTTCTCTTTCCACACTATCCGAGCTTCCGTAACACGAATCCTCCTCCCGAACCGGCTTCTCATTCACGGTCGGCTCCGGTTCCTCGCTCCCCTCTTCGGTTCGATCCGGTTCTTTCGCTTCCTCGACAATTCCCCCTGTCCCTATATCATCACGATTAATCCTCCGATCTGTCGAAACGGATTCATTCACAGATTGCTCATCCTTATCGGAGACGGATTCTCCGGCCACCGATAGGGGCGACTTGTCCGGCTCATCCTTGACTTCTCCCTTACATTTGTGTTCGTTATCGTCTCTTTTTTTCTCTTCACTTTTACTACTTAGATCTGATCGATTTTCTTCTCTATTCTGACTGTTACTCTCTCTTTCTTCCTTCATTTTCTTCACCTTCGATTGCAACGACCTGTAACGAAAAATAAAATTCATAAAATAGAAATTCATAAGTCATAAGAGGACGCCATGGTTTCGAAGGAGAGAATAGAATGAATACACGATGGAGAGATCGTAACGTTCGAGTTCGCGGCGAAGTTCTGCGACGCGGAGCTTACGCAACTCCTCTAGCAATGGTACAGATTCGTCGGTGGTGATTATACTACCATCGTCGGAGGCAACGTCGTTTTTGTTGTTGTTGTTGTTGATGATGATGGTATCGGTACGACGGTGGTTCTGAGTTAAGAAACGGCGGGTGAGGTGGAGGTATTTGTTTCGGCAGTTGTTTGGAGTAAGTAAAAGCGGAGGAGTGGAAGAAGAACGTTTCAGGATTTCCAAGGCGACGGAGTCCCAGCTGTTGATGCCGTAACGGTTGACGGCGCAGGCTAGCAATAACTCTTCCCATGTACCCCAGCCTTGGCCGTCCTCCGATTTGTTGCTAACGTTGTCTGCGGTTCCGTTGAGTTTTGCCATGATTTGGATAAAAGAGGAGGGTGGTGGCCGGTGGGTGAACGGCTACGTTTTGCGCGATTCGTTTATTTCATTTTTTTTTTTTAATTTTTTAATTTTACTATATTATGAGTGAGTTTCAAGTTTTAAGTGTTAAATTTAAGGTTGTGAGTGTATAAGCAGCTGTATACTATAGTTGTTATGGTTTGTGCTTAATGCTTTATATTGGTCGTGCCAACTGCCAATGCTTATTAATGTTTATTTAATATAATAAATTTTATAATTTCAAGTAAAAAAATAATAATAATAATAATAATAATAATTGTGTAGAATATCATTTTGATTTGATTTTTTTAACATATATTAAACTTTGCAATATGTTAATATGTAACGTAACTTTTTAACTAGGCAATGTATCTGCATATTCGGGCTATTGTTGCTTATTATGGCCATGCCAACAAAACTTGGATCACATAAATAACTGCAATTAGATGTAGATCCACAACATTATTTTCTAATTCTTTACAATATTTCAAGTATTGAATTCTTTGTTTGCAATTATCATGAACAAATGGAATGGATTTAAAACATTATTATTCACAAATGTTTTTACAATTTGTTTCTATACTCTGAACAAATGGAATGGTTGTGTCTCACTGTCAAAATATTAATTTAATCCAGATTGCTTCATCCCAATTTAAAAATGTGTTTAGATCGAGAAAAGAAAAGTCACGACACCATTATTATCTTCTTCTTCATTTCATTTATCGGAAGAGGTCCGAAAGCAATCTGCCTGCCCTTCTTGCTTTTTAATCACCCCAAAAGACCCTTTGATCTTTAACCTATATGAAGTCCGGGTGAATATCGTTAGGAAAGCAAAAAATGATGAGAGATGAACAGGAAGACGAAATAGAGCATGTCTGCATTTGAGCGGAATTAAAGAGTTCCACAGGACATCAATGTCAGTCTTGTGCAAATACAAATGCAGTCTATGGCAGAGGTTTGGCTTAAAAGTGAACTCTGAACAAACCAAACCAGCTATGAAAATGAACTGTTTATCAATACGGCTAAATAAACATTATTAGCCCATTTGATAATGGTAATGACTGACTTCAACCATTCATACAAATTTCAAACATTTTATGCACAAAATTCTTCCTAAACTAACCACCATACGACTCAATTCACTGCCATAGCACTCAATTCTAAAACAATATCTATAACTTTTAACTAATAACCAACGATTGCAATAAATATATTAAAAAAATTCTCCAAAAGTTCAGGCTACATTAGCAGCACCCTTTATTGCCCTTTTTAAACCTTCATTCACGTCTCCTCCTTCGATGGCCTTTCCATCCATTAGTGATTGTTTCCTATCAACTCTGCCACTGCCTCTGTTCCCGCCATTATTATCCCAAGCAGCCGCCATTTCTGATCTCAAATCATTTAAAGCTTTAGTCAACAACCCATTCTCAGCTTGAATCATCTCCAGCTGTTTCTTCACATCTAAACACACCCCGGCCACGTCGTCGCTCCCCGCCAAATGTAAGCCCGGACCAACCACCTCAGAACCTTTCAAATCTTTCTTCGCCGCGTGTTCGATCGAGATTTTATCCATCAAAAGCGTCGGAAACTTTCGAAACGAAATCCAATCCCGTGTCTCACTCTTCCCAACTATTACCGCATCCTCAACCCCATCCGCCGCCGTATTCGGCGGGAACCTAAGCCCCCACCTGAAATTCATGATCGCACGACTACTCAGAGGAAACGCCGTCTTTGCTTTTACCTCCATCCCGGATATCACGTTCTCTAACATCCCGGTAGCCACCGCGGCCGACTCTGCGTGCAAAACCCCGATTTTCCCGGCACCGGGAAACAGCCGGGGCTCCTCAAAATGCCCGTGCTTCAACATTGGAGCCTCCTCGCTCTTCCCAAGGCCGCCCTTAATTTTTGATTCCATCTTTTTCACCAAATCCGTGGAGGAGTGCGATTTTTTGATCGAAAAATCGCCAAAATTAGGCTTGAAATGAAGGAAGAAGCTAGGGTTTTGATTACCGATGAAATTGAATTCGGCGCTCATGGTAAAAGGGCTTGAAATCGGAGACCCATAATTTCCAATTCCGGTTTTGCAAATAAATCCAAAAGGGTTTTGAGAATCATTGGGGCGGTAGCAAATCTTGAAGGCGGGGCCAGTATCAAAGAAGGTACTGAGATTTAACGAGAGTTCTTTGGATTCGCCGGCGACGATTCCCGATTGGAAAGGGAAGCTCAAGACATTTAATGGGATTTTAGCCCTGAGTAACGGCGGTTGCTCCTCGCGAAATTTAATTGATGCTTTCATCGTCTGACAAGGAGGATCCCCACCGGCGAGTGAAGTTTGAGTGTCAACTGTGTAGCAGATTGGTGAAAGCAAACACTCTTCTAGTTCTAGTGCGTCTGTGTGTATTTTATAGCTACGGCAGCATGTGTTTAGTGAGGCGGGATTTTATTATTAGGTCTTCTATTTGAGAGGATTTTTGCAATTATAATAATATTTGGACTAAACTTTTTTTGAAATTCAAAATATATTATTGGATTTGGATAAAGTTGAAACAAACTAGCGTACTGTTTGGTACGCTCCTCTTGGACTTATCTGTATACGTTAATACGTGACTATGACATTGGTTGTTTTTGTATTTGATGGAGAGGAAAGGAAAGGAGCAGGAAGCATTTTTTCTTGTGGATAAATTTGGGTGGGCAATGGATATTATATATCACTTTGTGTATATTTTTTGTTTCATTCTATAACATTTTGATACGTGTATTTAACATTTATCACTTAGAATTCACTAATGGTTTTAATATTATCCAAAAGTACATATGCTACATTTATAGGAGTGATACATATATTGATACACTAAATGATACACAATATCCAAAGTCATTTGGGTGTAAGAAAGAAAAGTACATATACATATATAGAGAATAATTTATGTTCTGTATTACTTTTGTGTATTGCTCACTTTATCAATTTATAAGATTTTGACACGCGTACAATTACTTATCTCGTAGCATACATTAATTACTTTGTTAGGGTTTTAGTTTTATCTAAAAAATTGGCGTGACACACTTTTTCACACACTGAGCACTTTTGGCACATAGTACCCACTTTTTTACACACTTAGCCCTTTTAGCACATAATACCCATTTTTTCACACAGTGAGCCCTTTTAGTACATAATACCCACTAAAAAATGCTCACGGCTAACGCGTTTTTGAATTTTCACATTTTTGCCATTTTTTCGTCAAAAAACGTGTGTTATAACTCATGAAAAAAAATCGAGGTTTTGAGCCCTTTTGGCACATCTTACCCACCTTTCACATACGGAGTCCTTTTGACTCATAATACCTACTTTTTCGCACAATGAGTCCTTTTTGGCAAATAGTACCCACTTTTTCACACACTGATCACTTTTGGCACATAGTACCCATTTTTTCACAAATTGAGTCCTTTTGGCACATCGTGCCCACTTTTGCACACACTGAGCCTATTTTGGTACATAGTACCCACTTTTTCACACACTGAGCCCTTTTGGCACATAGTACTAACTTTTTCACAAACTAAGGCTCCGCTTGGATGAGGTTTTTTTTGATTTTATTTATGAAATGATTTTATCGGGTTTTGTTATGAGAAATGAATATTTATAAAATAATTAAATGTGTTTAGATAGATAAATTTGGTAAATTTATTAAAAATTGTGTATACAAAATATTATTATATATATAATAATTAATTTATATATTATTATATAAATTAATTTTAAAAATAATTGGATCCCGCCTGCCTTGTTCTTCATTACATTTTCACGCTGCACACTCTTGCAAACAGATAAAAAACTGTAAAAAGAATAACATGATCAAAGAAAATAAACTGATATTAACACATGTGAGCCCTAAAGCTGTGAAACCACGTGATTCCACATAATACTGTTTTGTATTTTTATTAATATTCTCAAATAATATTACTGTACAATTTATTCAGATCATAAATGCAAAACCCGCAGAAGAACACAACCAAACATGATTTTTTTTTTGTTTTACAAATAAATCCTAAATGAGGGTTGTCCAAACAGACCCTAAAGTTTTTTTGCCATATAGTAGCCACTTTTTCACACGTTGAACCCTTTTGGCACATAGTACCCACTTTTTCACACACTGAGCCCTTTTGGCACATATTTAGGGGTGATATCGAGCCGAACCGAGCCCGAGCTTTAGGGTGTTCAGGTCCTGTTCATTTATTAATCGAGCCTAAAAATCTGTTCGTGTTCGTTTATTTATTAAATGAACGAGCTCGAGTCGAGCTTTACGTGAACCGAGACGAGCCCAAGTTTTGTTCGTGAACACTTCGCGGCTCGCTTAAGAAGGTATAATTTAGTTAAATTAATATATTTTGTCCCTTTACATAAATGTCCAAATTTAATTCAAACTCATATATAATGATTTGTGTGCTTATATGTATAAAAATTTGATTTTTTCTATTATTTAAGAGTTTTACTTAGGGTATATATTATTTATATTATATAATTTATAGTTTAACTAAATTCTTAACGAGTTGTTAACCAACCTAAACGAATCTTTCACTTGCTTGTTGATTTATTATTCATTTATTAATCGAACCTAAAGTTTTGTTTGTGTTCATTTGTTTATTAAGTAGACGAGATTGAGTGTAACTTTAACCGAGCCAATCTCGGTCTTGTTCATAAAGGTTTATGTTCGTTATCACCACCGTATAGTGTGATTTGTGTGTCAATAAATATATATATAAAAACCCAATTATATATTTCTATTGTTTAATATTTTTACTTCGTATATAATTTCAATATATATTATATAATTAATATTTTAACCGAGATTTTAACGAAGTTTAATCAAGTTATGAACGAGCTTTTTAACGAATTGTTCATAAACTTAAATGAGCTTTCACACATGTGTTCATTTATTGTTCATTTATTAATCGAGCCTAAAATTCTGTTCGTGTTCGTTCATTTATTAAATAAAGGAGATCGAGCCGAGCTTTTATCGAGTCCAGCCCAAACTTATTCGTGAATTCTCGTGTTCGTTCTCAACCCTACACATAGTAAATACTTTTCACGCACTGATCTCTTTTAGGCACATGATACCCATTTTTCAGACACTGAACCCTTTTGGCACATAGTACCCATTTTGTCACACACTAAACTCCTTTGACACATATTACCCACTTTTCACACACTTATTCTTTTTGGCACATAATACCCATTTTTTTACACACTGAACTCTTTTTGGCATATAGTACCCACTTTTTAACATACTGAGCTCTTTTGCACATAGTACACACTTTTTCACACACTGAGCCCTTTTGGCATATAGTACAAACTTTTTCACACACTGAGCATTTTTGGCATATAGTTCCCATTTTTTCACAAAGTGAGCCATTTTTGCACATAATACCCACTTTTCACACAATGAGTTTTTTTTGCACATAGTACCCACTTTTTCACACACTGATCCCTTTTGGCACATGATACCCACTTTTTCACACACTGAGTCCTTATTGGCACATAGTACCCATTTTTTCACACACTGAGTCCTTTTGGCACATAGTACCCACTTTTTCACACACTGAGTCCTTTTTGGCATATAGTACCTACTTTTTCACACACTGAGCAATTATTGGCACATAGTACCCACTTTTTCACACACTATACGTATTTTACATATAGTACAAATATTTTCACACACTACACATATTTTACACATAGTACACACATTTTCACACACTACACGTATTTTACATATAGTACATACATTTTGACACACCGCGTATTTACATATAGTACACACATTTTTACACAATACCTATATTTTAAACATAATACACATATTTTCATACAATAAGCGTATTTTACATATAGTACACATATTTTCACACACTACACATAATTGATCCGTGTATGCATAAACTAATTTTCAAATATGAATTGTGATAATAAATAAGGAGCCAATTTATTCAAATATGAAATGCATTATCAAATAGGTTATATGCACATATGGCTTTATGGCATTGATAATTATTCACTAATTCAGGTGGTGACCAATACATTCGGGGTGAGGATATTTAGAATTAAGTAACAAAATCAAAATAGTAAACGAAATAAATAATGTTGTTTAGTTAAGGATATTAATTCACTAGGGTATGAGTTATTTCTCAAATATTTGAGAATACACATAACTCAACCCCTCACTCTTAACGTTGCACAATTAACATACATTAAGAGTTCATTATTTATATTTGCCACTATATCCACGTACTTGCATTTATAGTCATCTTATCATCGAATTTTTCTTATTTTATTTTAACCCCAATTGATTATCTATCATGCTCTATGCGATCTCTCTCAAGTTATTTTATCCAATTTTGTATATTTCACAATCAGTATTGTTTGAAAATTTGTCTTTACTTTTTTTTCTATAATTTTTTCACAAATAATTATTATTATGCTAGATTCTTTTAAAGTTGAATATTTTTAATAAAAAGCTTAAACTTTATTTTTGTAAAATTTACAATGTTTTTGAAGTTTTTAAATGTTATTTTAGTTAATTTTGAATTGAATTTAACGTAAAAGGACAAAAATATAATTTTATTGATTATTATTCCAAAACAATTAGATACTAAATAGAAATGTTCTATTACAATTATGATTATGAGTTATTAACCCAACATTATTATTATAATATTCTTTATGTTTTTCATTTCGAGTAATTCTGATTCAATTTCGAATAGTTGAACGAAACACGACCTAAGTATTTGGATATTTTTTTACGATTGCATGAGAAGTTAGAGTTAAGAATTAAGATGTTTATTTAGTGTCCAAATTTATTTTGACAGAACTAAGAGGACCAAATTAATTAACATGTCAAACCCTAGGGACTAAAAAATAAATTTTCCTTGTCAAACAAGGGTTTAAATGCTAATAATATAAAGGATTCAAAGGCAAACAAAAATTTATATAAAAATAAAGGTGTTTAATATACTTAATTATATTTCTTTTATAGTAGTGAATAAAAAATATTTAAGTATTGTAAAAAAAAAATGGTCAAGGTTAGACTTGTTGCGGCACCCAATTTCCCTCTCATACGTTCCTCGAGCAATAAGATCCCAACCGTTAATTCACCGGTTACTTCAATCAAAGCAAAACTTCATCATCACCGTCCTTCAAAACAAAAAAAAAAAAGAAAATACAATACAAAAACCCCGGGTATACTTCTTCACCTATATATACCCAAAATACTATATTTATTTAATTTTGTTTTTAATTTATTTATCAATATTTATAAAAAAAATCGGATCTGAGACTCTCGCCGGAAGCCATCGGCGCTTAAACCCGCGGACTATCGTCTTCCTTCTTCGTCTTCTCTCTTTGAAAACCCTAAAAAGCCCCCGGCGATTCTTTCCATAAATATCCTCTCACAACCCTCAAAATCCTTCCATTTTTTCTTCTATAGATCTCTTTCAATCCATTCGTTCTTTATACGTATAGATTAGTCCCCGACATTGAGAGGTTCCTCTGTAATTTCGCTCGACTTTTTCAACAATCAGTGGCGGCGTTTGCAGAGAACTGATATTCAATTTTTTTTTAATTATTTTTTCCCTGCTGAGGATCAACCAACTTTTTAGCTGGTATGTAAACCACTGTGTTATTGTTTTGTTTGTATTTTTTTTAGTTTTTTGTTTATGCATGTAAATATAGGTTTGTATATACATAAATTTTCGATGGGTGAAGTGAGAAGCTTTGGGTTTGAGCTGTTCGTTTGCTAGAGTGACATGCACCCTTTTTATTCTGTTTTACTTTCAAAATTTAATGTGGAGAAACTGATTTTTTTTTTTTTTTTTTGTAATTGTATTTGGCATTTTTTTTTGTAATTTTACGTGGCGTAGTTTATCAAACCCTAGCTAAAGTTATGGTCTTGTAGGAAAATGTATCATGTTTTCGATGTTTTTTTCCCGGAAGAATTTGGTTGGATTTTTGTTCTGGGTTTTTTTAACAGTAACTTTTAGCTGAATTATCTACTATTTTGATACGAGGGCTTTACCGAGGCATGCTGCAGTCAAAAACTTAATATATAGTGAGTTTTTATTGTTTAATTTTTTTTCTGAGGAAAGAAATAAGACGTGAAGGATTTGAAGTACATTTTGTAAAACAGTGGTTATGTTTGTGTATATTGCTGTGCTAGTATCATTGGAATGCTCTAATGGGTATATTGTGAGAAAAATTTTTAAGCATACATGTTGTTCGGAAAATATACGCGGAAGCATTGTTCTATCATATGTCCTTTCATTTTTTTTTTTTTGTGTATTAGAGTATATTATATTGGAGGGATTGTTTTTCTTTCGAAGTTTTTTTTTCGTGTGTGTACTTCAAAGAGTGAGTATACCTTTAACATGAATCAAAATGTTGTAGCAACTTCGATTTAGGTATTTCTTGGATTAGTTGACTGACCTAAAGCAGCAATACTGTTTGATACGACTTGTGTAACAAGCTAACATTGGTAATGATGATGAGATTCTGCATTTTTTTCATTTAATATAAATTAATTGTCGTTGTATTCAAGTCATGAATGTGTTCTGGTCAATTTCTTGTGTTTCTTGTTCAGGCGCGTTAGTCATTGATTTAGATAATGAGATATCAGATATGAAGGGGAGGTGAGGAAGAGTGCGGTGTGTGTTGTAGGCGTCCTTTTACATGTGAACCAAGTCAGCTGCACTGTTGAAGTCAAAATTAAGTATTGTTGCTCAGAGTTGGTTCAAATTTCATTTAGGGCCTCTCCTTGATGCCGGGTTCATTAAACAAATTTTTAGTATCATACATGAGAAGGATCTATTGGCTTTTGATGCATAGTGACAGACATTAAAAATATTTAGGATATTAGATTGGTAGTCATGAGACTGGTTGTCAGTGGCACAAGAGCAACAGGTTGTTGAGAGTGAGGTGGCTATGGGAGACTATAATTTGAATGAAGAAGCTTGTTTGGACAAGATTATTTTGATTTTATGACCATGTTGATCCTGCCTTTTATAGCTTTTATCTGCTGAAAACTCTTTGTGATTCTCTTTTCTAAAGTTACTCGCCCATTTTTGGTCTCTCTCTAATTCTCTTGGTGAACATTAATGTGCTTTGGTAATTTAATTTTGAACTTTTGTATTATTGTCTATAGATTGGGATGGATCAAGAGTGCTTCTATCCTTAATTAAAGTACAATATATTGAAGAAAAGTAACAAAGAACAATAGTAACTGCCAATTCAACAAATGTACTTTTTGTTAAACGTGATTATTTTTCGAGGCGAATGATTAAGTTTAGAGAGAATGGGCATTTGAAGTGCAAAGTTTTAAGTACAAAAAGATGACATTATTTGATATGGCTAGGGAGGGAAGAATAGTAAAAAGATGGGGATAAACGATTGTTGAGTTATTTTTTCTTCTTCTTTTTTTTTTTTTTAAATTTTATTTTAAAGTTGAATTGGCATATTGTAACGGTGGGGAGGTGTTAATGACCTGGCTGAGTGATTTCTCATACCCTTCGGTAGTTTATTCCTTTAGGATTGTATTTTCTCATTTCATAATTGTAGTGTAGAACTAGCTGTTCTTTTGGACCTTATGAGAGGGACTGATCTTTGGTTGGATGGAATCAAATGATCGTATTGGCCACAAATGATTGAAAGATTTAAGAGATCTAAGGATGCTTTAAATTGTAATACAAAGCAAGAAATATTATCATTGGGATGTTATAATTTGAAGTAACTTCTGGAACAAGCAGGTTACTTCTTTATAAGCAAAACTTTGAGTTGCTCTATGCATAGGGTTTGGTGAAATATGGCCTCTCATTTAATTCTATAGCTTCTAGTTAAATGTGCCAATGTGGTGCGTTTTATAGACCAGATTTGTTTACTCATTTTGGTCGGCTTACACATTAGTATTGCTATTTGTTTGACTCTTTTAAAAATTTCCATTGAATGATCTGATTAATTGGTGTTTTTCTGCATGAATGACAAATTAGGACAAAAGAATGACCAACAATTTTGTATTTTTGGGACTTGGTTAATTTTTAGTTCAAATTAAAAGGGGAAGAGGAAGAGCAAAAAAGAATTATAAAGAACTAAAAGAAAAGATGTGGTATATTTAAAAATAAATGAGCAAATGAGATTAGATTGAGCACGGTGGCGAAATATGATCCATATAGCCGACCCCACTTAATGGGATAAAGGCTTAATTGTTGTTTTGCTGTGAGAAGAAAGTTGCCTATCATATTACAGTTATATGGAATCATAGGATGTGGATTTTGGCAAGCGTTGAGATTAGTAGGCAGAGACAGCCTCTCCACTAGAAGTAGTTACTTAACGTACCTAGTGCTTTTCTGATTACAGGTTACCAGGACAGTGCTAGGTGTTTGTAGACTAAGTTTTATTTTCACAATCAATCTGGGAATTTATGGAATTGAACCAGCTTGCTGAAAAAGTTACAATGATGTTTGTCTTTTCTTTTATTTTTTTTAACTTTCGTTTGAATTTTCTGGAGTAGAAAGTAAAATTTAGTGAATTTCATCTCTATTCATAAGAATTTTGGTTTAACTGGTGTAGGAATCTTTTACCATGATACTTATATTTTGTTTATTTGGTTGCTTGAGGAATTAATTAATTAATTTTCTTTTGGGCTTACTTGGTGCACTTGAGACATCACTATAAGGTTCGTCTACCCTAGTTTGTTAGTTAAATGGGTGTTGTCATTTTGTTTTTGGTGACAATGTGCTCTTAATGTTTTGGTTTCCTATCTCCTTATGAAGCTGTGATATTGGTTGTATGTTCAGTCACAGATTGATTCCCCAGCACCTTTCTATCCTTGGACCAGTTGGCAGGAGAAAAAAAGTTTATCAAGGGATAGTTGGCTTTTGCTTCCATATTAGATTTATATGTAAGTTTATGAGCAATATTGAAGAATGGAATACTTTGTTGAATAGAGTTTTTCAGAACGTGAAATGATACTTTTGCTTAATATTTCCAAGTTTGTTGCTAAAAGTAAAAACTCTATACTGTCTTAGCTGTCCAAGTGTAATAAACTTTTGCTGTTGTTCGGGGAGGGTAAATGGTATTTGCAGCCGGAAACCTTGGGAACCTGTGTGATGCAGCAAAAAAATAAAGCGATAATTGATAACTAAGGATTTCAAAATCATTGTTGTAGAGAGTTCTATAAATCCTAGAATAGGAGAAGATGGAGCAATAAGGGTAGAGGGAGAGAACATCAGCAAATCTTTTTTGAGTTTCAAGTCAACAAACAGTTTGAGTTTCCTTTGGTCCAATAGCTTCTCTTCAATGGCACTAGTCGTTCGTCTCCAAATGGGTTTGCCTTCTCGGGCTACATGATAGGTGCTGCATCACTAGGTGCTGACTTGTAAACATTACAAGCAAATTGTATCTGTTCTACCTTCTCGGGTCTCATAACTTAGATATCATTTGTTTGTTTCCTGCTTGGTACTTTTTTTTCTGTTGGATTTTCGCTCATACATATTTCATTGATGGAAATGTGAAATGTTGATCTTGTTTATTACCCACATTTAATCTAATTTGGATTTTCTTTGGCCTATTTTCAAGATTTGAGTATGACATAGGGATCTGAGGTAGTCATGGCCTCCAAAGGTCCCAGGTCCAAGCTTGATCATGAGACGAGAGCCAAGCGGCAGAAGGTAAGAACTGGAACTCTCTTCGTGGATCATTTCATTCTTGTGTGCGTTCTGTGAGGATTGATGGATCATATAGTTTATATTAGTCTTCTTATTTCTTAAGCTTTATTTCTTTTTCAAATGTCATAGTTCTGTTGATACTCTTTTGTGGTAGACACAAGCCTATTCTTGTGGAGTTCTGCTCGTTAACTATACCAATCAAATTCATTGTCAATAGTGGTGGAACCTTCAACTTTTTGGTTGTGGACTGGAATCTCTTCGTGCACCAAATTCGGGCCTAAGTTGGTTCCTTGAGGCTTTTAGCATGTGCCATTTTTAAGATAAGCTAACTTGAAAACAAAAAGCCCTTACAAATCAACCATGAATTCACTGGCCGACTCAACATTGTATAGTTTGAAATCATGTGCATATCAATTTATGTGGTGTAATATCCAGTGCTCAATCAACCCAGGCCCACCCCCCCCCCCCCCCCCCCCCCCCCTTCCCTTTTACACTCATGATTACAATGAATAAGAAGGAAAAACGGATAGAAACTAGAATTCCGGTTCATTGAGATGGTAGAATCTTACACACACACATATACATATGTGTGTGTATGTGTGTATGTGTGTATGTGTAATTTTAAGTTTCAGCTCATCAAAGCAGTGGTTAAATCTTTCCATAATTAAAGTCTTGATAATAATGTATGAGTTCTCTTATCAAGAATTTTGAATAAGTTGATTTGTGCCAGCTAAAGTTGATATTTTTCATATGATAGGCACTTGAATCTCCCAAAGAACCTCGGCGCCCTAAAGCACACTGGGATCATGTTCTGGAAGAGATGGTTTGGTTGTCAAAGGTAAAATGTTTTTAATTGCCTGTATAGAATGAATTGTTTAGTGAGGGAAGCTTTGGTAAGTTGTAAATTGGATTACATCTTTGAGCCTGTCCTAACCAACATATTACTCAGGACTTTGAATCAGAGAGAAAATGGAAACTGGCTCAGGCAAAGAAGGTTGCAATAAGAGCCAGCAAGGGTATGCTGGAGCAAGCCACAAGAGGAGAGAGGAGAGTGAAGGTTTTTGTTTTTCTTCTTCTATGAAAATATATTACTTTAATTATAGAACAGTAGAGTTTTATTATCCTCTGCATTTTTCACTAATTCTGTTATCATGCCTTTATCATCTTTGGATGACCAGGAAGAAGAGCATAGGTTGAGAAAAGTTGCACTAAATATTTCCAAAGATGTAAAGAAATTTTGGTTGAAAATAGAGAAGCTGGTAAAGTCCATTTTAGGTGAATTCTTCCAATAGGCTTTCCTGCTATTTTTAGTTTGAAGATTGAAGATTTTTTAATATTATTTTCTAGGTTCTTTACAAGCATCAGCTGGAGCTTGACGAGAAAAAGAAAAAAGCACTTGATAAACAACTTGAGTTTCTCCTCGGACAAACTGAAAGGTGTGTCCTCAACCTCCTATAAAGCCCTAGGATACGAATGAGAAAAGTTTCTTGTCCTAATTTTTTCTTGTAGTGCTTTATAGTGAATAATAGCGTATCCCACTTAGTGGGATAAAGGCTTAGTTGTTGTGGTGCTTTTCTGTGAATACTAAAACAATGTTTACTTGAATTTGTACTAGGTACTCCACAATGCTGGCAGAGAACCTTGTTAGCTCACCAGGTCATTGCAAATTAATGAGCTCCAATTCTCCTCAAGAATCAATGAGAATTGAACTTAAAGAAGGCGAGAATGACAAGGGAAGTGCTGAACCAAATATTGGTGAGAAGATACTGCACTACATTTTTGTTTGCTTAGTTGTACATTGTTGCGGTTACTTCTTATCGTGGCCTTGCGATGGTTCTTACTTATGCAATTTTGCTAGAATCTCAATCAAATGAACCTGATAGGGACGAAGATTATGATATGAACTCCAATGCTGAATCAGTAAGACTTTTTCCCTCCTGTTTCTTGTTACTTGGGCTTGAAGGGGGGGGGGGGGGGGGGAGGGGTTGCACTTGTGGGTGTTCATGTATTGATGCTTGAATTTGTGACAGTCCACCTCTTCTCATGTATTTGTAGTTTAATTCCTATAAAAACTTCTTATGTTTTCTGGAGCAGTGGACTCTGAACCTATTGATAACTAAATTTTCATATTCAATACTGTTGCTTTTAGTTTTGGCATATTCATTTACAAGTGTTATATTTTACTGCAGTGCCATGGATTGTTTACCAATGTACTTCATTTTGATGGTTTACATATGTTTATATGCCACAGAGGCGATATTATCAGTTTGATGCTGAATGGAAAGCATCGTGTGAAAGATTTGTTTCAAATACTTAGTTGTCATAAGTTTAGAGTTCAGGACATAGAAAGGGGACAAAGTAGGAACTTTAGAAAGAGAATCGAGGAAAGGAAGGAGGAGATGAAGATAAGTAGAGGTTGTAGAAATTCCTCTTAGATTTGGTTAGGGTTAACAACCCTAGGGAAGTTGTCTTCACCAAAAGAAAGCATGAGACAAGCGTAACTCAATTTCATTTCATTTTGTCCTCTGCCACTCAATTCATTTCTATCAAAGACTTTTGGCTAAGGATTTTAAGCACCAAGTAAACTTCAAAGCTCAAACCTATGAACAAAGAGAACTAAAAGCTGAAAAAGCATAAACAGATTAAAGCTTACTAATGGCTGAAAGTGTAAGATTTCCAAATTGGATTTGTAAATCTTTAACCAAAACCCTAAATTCTCAAAACCAGCAGACCTAAAAGAATTTATGCCTCCACTGCAGAAATGACCTGATTTCAGCAACTAATGAAATTACATAATCATCCTTTGGACCCTGAAGTTCTAAAAGATATAAATCTACTGCTATTACGATAAAAGAAGCTAAAACACTGTTAGAAGCAACTAGATAATAAAAGAAAATCAATAAAGTACTTCCTAAACATTATCTTTAGATTCTGCTTGACTATTATCAAATGAAATGATGGGACAAGTTTATAGTAAGCGAACAGAATGCTGCATCATGATATTACTTCACCACTAACTATGCACTTATTTACTTATCTCCTTATGCTATGGTAATGCTTTAGGAAGATGACGAGCATACTATAGAGGAAGATGAGGCTATGATAACCAAAGAAGAGAGGGAAGAAGAATTAGCAGCTTTGAAGGACGAAATAGATCTTCCTCTGGAGGTGCTTCTTAAGCGATATTCACAGAGAGGTATTCTCATTTAATGGATCTTCTTCTGAAGACCTACATTTGAATTGTTTCAGTTTTTTTATTTGTGCTTGCATTGGGTGAATAGAGCAAAGGGAACAAATTTTCAGTTAAGTTTGGGGTGAACAAAATTTTTTTGGGTTTCAAAGCCTTCAACCTTCATCTACTGCAATGACTATGCGCTGCATTTTTAGGAGTACATGCGGTTATTTCAATGCAATTGATCCTTATGTTGTGAGGATGAGGAGTATGGACATACATATCACAGGTCATGGCTTTTTTGTTATGGCAGCCGTAGTTGTAGGACATTCAGCTGCCAGTTGATGGATTGGTTATCAAAGAAAATGTAGTTTTGCTAGATTAATTTTATTAATAAACAGCTTCTCTATCTTTCATATCTAGTAACTGATACAGATTATTTTCTAGTTTCATTAATGGATTCTGAATTGCGGAATGCAACACTGGCCCATTCATTAATGTTGATTCTTTTGTTTTTTTTGAATGCCTTCAACTGTTAATTCATACTCCAAATGATAGATTGAAGCAATTTCTTTATCTAAATCTTCCCAAACTATTTGTACATGTGGAATTATGCTTTTATTTAGAAAAGTGAATTTAATACCCATGCAAAATTTTGTTTGCACTTGTCACTGTGATGTCTGATTCTTTTTTGATTTCTCGATCCATGGTATCATGAGTATTTAACCTACATGGAATCATCCTATTATGCATTATTGAGCAGCATATCTATTCTTGAGGTAATTATTCTCATGAGGCATCATCTGAATTACGTAGGATCTAGGAATACTCATGGCACCCACAAGGAATAAAATTTCTTAATCATATTATCAGATGCAGAACTTCTGCAGATATTACCAGATGATGTTGTCGTTGTATATTACCAGATGCAAAACTTCTGTAGACAAACAGTGATCTGTTTTACTTTGCAATACCTTCGATATCAAGGTTTAAAGTTTCACTATTAGTCCTATTGCTTCTCTTGGCACATGGCATTAGAACATGTAACTCTTCGCCTCTCCTAAGCTTCTCTAGATCTTGGGCCTGAGCCTATATGAGGCAGAAACTCATCCCACAACAGTTTGGACCCCAGTGGTCATTGTGTGGCTTAGATCAGCTCACACAAGAAGATAGAGCTCAATGACTGCCTTTGTGTTGTGAATGGATTCAGGAGTTTTGCTTTATCTAATGTGATATCCCTTTGGTTCAGACAGCAAAGATAATAAGCTCTGAATAACTTGCGGGGTTATGCTTAGCAGTTGAGCAATATTTATTTTCCTTCGGAATAAATAGGGTGCCGTAGGAAGCATACATAAAAAGAATATCCAGATTAGGAGTCTGACAACATGAAATTACCATTCCCAAACCCCATGTTTCTGTCTGTGTGATATAAGTAGGGCTGTAGCACGAGGACAGCAAAATTCCTACATTTCTTATCTGGGCCCTTGTTTTTATTTCTTTTCAGGATTGATTTTAGAATTATAATTGTATCCTTGGTAAAAGGCACATAATGAAATCACGATTCCAATTTTCTTCACCTACAAATTTTGATTAATGTAAATTCTCAGTCAGCAGAGAAACTAGTGCTGAGCATATCGCTGATGTTGCTGGAGCAACTGAATCAAGTGACGATGGTGAGTGTCATTAGTATTTAGCAATATGCATTATTAGGTATGTTTACTTTTTCCTACAAGTCTATTTACCAAGACTCCACAGGCACCAAGAATGAAAATGCGACTACCTTAGCTAATGGTGGAGGGAGCTCGCCAGCATCCTCTGGTCGTCGTTGTGTAAGTTGTATGTGTTTCTGGTTATTGTAGTGAATTGTTGAGTGGTCTCTGTGCCAACTTAATATTTCTTGTCATTTTGCTACAGGGCGGGAGTAATGGCTTTTTACACGTTTTGGATAATCATTTTTCAGATGTTGAAATCCACAAAATCAGATCTAAAAATAAAATTCAGGAATTGGACAAGAAGTGCATATTCGAGGATTTTAGTGACGAACAGGTAGAGATGTGCATTTTCGAAATTATCTTCTTTGTGTACTTGTTAGTTTCTTCACCACAAAATTTTAACCATTTTCTCTATGTGAAGCATGAAAAAGATTTTCGTACTTTTGTCTAATTTTAATATGGTTTGAAAACATTTAAACGACTTGATTTTGCCCAAAAGTTTTACCATGTGTTCACTTGTTCAGCTTGTTTAGTTAAGCTATAGAAACAAATGCTCGTGTTCTGGTCACTAGATTGAAGAAACGTTATCAAGCTGCTATGTAAGCTAACCATGATGTTTGCTTGAGATTCAGCTATTTTATGCTGCTGATAGATAGTTTGACGGCCATCATCACATTAACTTCTCCATAGTCCCATTTGTCACTTGATATTGAGTTAAATTGCTATCGAAGAAGTTTCCTTTGTTCTTGTATGCATGTTCTCTGCTCCCTTTGTAATTTCAGAGTGACACTGAACAATCTAAATTCAATTGTTTTGGAGTTTCTGCTATATATATATATATATATCAATGATTATATCATGGATTTTCTGGATCTAAATATCTGATAATTTCTTGTCTGTCTCTCTTTATATGTGCAGGAGGATGAAGATTTTAACCTTGCAAATGGAGAAGAAAAAGATGATAATATGGTAAGTATCTCATATTACAGAATTTTTTCACATTTGTATTGGATGTGTTGATGTGCTTGCTCTGTGGTACTTCTCTGCTTCTGCTAATTTGGGATGTTGGAGAAGTCCAGTTTGTGGATGGTCAGATTTTTTGAGTAGGTTTTGTGGATGTTCGGTGAGAAATGGTTGTGAAGTGAGTATTTTGTATGAACAAGGGTTGATTCTAGAGAGAGGAAACCTTGGAAAGAACTTGAAATACAAAGGGTTACGGAGAAGAATGTTCGTCTGTTATTCTAATATTGTTATTTTCTGGAAAATTACTCGTGGATTGAGAGTTGTTGATTGAACTAAACTACAAGGTGGTCAGCTTCCTAAATGTGTGCGAGTAGGTACCAGATTTCTTGGTTATGGGTATTGTGTTACACCTTTGAAAATTGTGTTATGGTAATTCTACTTTGAAGGAGGAATTCGTTGAAATGGATATATATAGGTAGGGTGGACAAAATGATACTTTAAGAATGATTGATGATGCTAATGTCCATGGCCTCCCGATCCATGGAGGAGGTAGATCATAAAACTGCCAAGGGGAAGGTAGTTTAATAGGTTTTTCATCAAGGGCATGCTCTCGGTCATTGGATGTCAAAGAGAGATGGATTGTATTGGTTGAAGATGGGTCCTGAAATTTGGTTGCTATTTGTTTGGGTCTGTCCTGGGTTATTTCTTAATGAGCCAGTAAATGATGAGTGGCCATGTGCAAATAGTGATAGATCAATTACTCTGTGCTAAGTTAGCTTGTTAGGCTTAATTGAGGTTTTTAATACCAATAATACAATGTACTTCTGTTTACTGGAGTCTTGTTTCTGTTGGACTGAGATGATGCTTATTACCTTTAGCTGTTGTTTGTCTGTTTCGTTTGATGTCTACTTGTTTAAAATTTTTGGGAGATCTGGAAAATATATTATGTTTTCCTATTAGAGCATTGCATCTCAACAAGTTTCTCTTTTGGTCTAAATTATTGCATTGACCAATTTGGGTTCATGGATATGATTCTTAATGGATTGATGTTTTTTTCCCTAATTATTTGGCATCAAAATTCAGGATGATGAGACAACCATGTTAGAAGAGGAAGAACTGGCAAAGGCTGAGTCAAATGATGCCAAAGTTGAGGCAAGGCATAAAAATAAAGCTTTTACTCTGTTTTTCAATCCTTATTGAATTTCTCAACTAATTCTATTTTACTTGACTTTATTTTTTGGACTCAATGGCTATTTTTCAGATTGCATTACTGCAGAAAGAGAGTGAAATCCCTATTGAAGAGCTGCTTGCAAGGTATAAAGAGGTATGGTCTGAATGGATCTTTTTTTTTTTTTCAAATTTATACTTGCCTCAATGGTTGATCAGTTTGGATGGCTCCTTTTAGTTTTATAGAACTAGATTTATACGCCCAACAGTTTTAAGCAGCTTGGATTCTGTGTCAGGACTGGGACTCTGATGAAGATGAATATGATGACTCTGAATCGGAATATGCTTCTGCTTCTGAGAATTTTGTGCATTCACCTGCAAAAAAGGAATGTGAGTTGAAGCAGCTGAATGTTTCTCTAAACAGAGAAGATAATTTTAGTGCGTTTGAGCCAGCTTCATGCTCTCAGGCAGATGAAGCAGACACTGAATGCCTGGAAGAAGCTGGAGAAGAGGGGGAGAGTGCAAATAGAATTGCTGATGCAGCAGCAGCTGCAAGATCTGCACAGCCAACGGGTAACACATTCTCAACAACAAAAGTGCGTACAAAGTTCCCGTTTCTTCTCAAGTATCCTCTGCGTGAATATCAACATATTGGCTTGGATTGGCTTGTTACTATGTATGAGAAGAAACTTAATGGTATTTTGGCTGATGAAATGGGCTTGGGAAAGACTATTATGACAATTGCATTGCTAGCTCACCTAGCATGCGAAAAGGGGATTTGGGGTCCTCATCTTATTGTTGTTCCAACTAGTGTCATGCTCAATTGGGAAACTGAGTTTCTTAAATGGTGTCCTGCATTCAAGATATTGACATATTTTGGAAGTGCAAAAGAGCGGAAGATAAAGAGGCAAGGATGGTTAAAACCAAATTCATTTCATGTTTGTATAACGACTTATAGGCTTGTAATACAGGATTCTAAAGTTTTTAAGCGAAAGAAGTGGAAATACTTGATTTTAGATGAAGCTCATTTGATAAAGAACTGGAAGTCACAAAGATGGCAGACGCTTCTCAATTTCAACTCAAAGAGGCGTATTCTTTTAACTGGTACTCCACTGCAGAATGATCTTATGGAATTATGGTCTTTAATGCATTTCTTGATGCCGCATATTTTTCAGTCTCATCAAGAATTTAAAGACTGGTTTAGTAATCCTATAAATGGAATGGTTGAGGGACAAGAAAAAGTGAACAAAGAAGTTGTTGATCGATTGCACAATGTTCTTCGACCCTTTTTATTACGTAGGTTGAAGAGGGATGTAGAGAAGCAGCTTCCCATGAAGCATGAACATGTAATCTACTGTAGACTCTCAAAGAGGCAGCGGAATTTGTACGAGGATTTCATTGCTAGCTCAGAGACACAAGCTACTTTATCCAGTTCTAATTTCTTTGGGATGATTAGTGTTATAATGCAACTTCGTAAAGTATGCAATCATCCTGATTTGTTTGAGGGTCGTCCAATTGTGAGTTCTTTCGATATGAGTGGCATTGATATGCAGTTGAGTTCATCCATTTGTACAATGCTTGCGCAAATTCCATTTTCCACAGTTGACCTTAGTGGTTTAGGGTTTTTATTCACGCATTTGGATATCAGCATGGCATCTTGGGAAAGTGAAGAAGTTCAATCTATTGCTACCCCCTCAATCCTAATTGAGAGTCGTGCCAATCTGATTATTGAAGAAGTTGGGCATGCATTTAAGCATAGAAAGAAGTTGCACGGCACAAACATTTTTGAGGAAATCCAAAAGGCTCTAATCAAGGAGAGACAGAGAGAAGCAAAGGACAGGGCAGCAGCTATCGCATGGTGGAATTCCTTACGGTGCAAAAGAAAACCCATTTACTCTACTGGCTTGCGGGAGCTCATCACAATAAAGCATCCAGTCTATGATATTCATAGTCAGAAATGTCATCCTTTGTCTTACTCATATTCATCTATGCTTGCTGACATTGTACTGTCACCAGTTGAACGATTTCACAAAATGGTTGACCAGGTAGAGAGTTTCATGTTTGCAATCCCTGCTGCTCGTGCACCAACCCCCATTTGCTGGTGTAGTAGAGGTGGAAGTTCTGTGTTTATTAAGCCAACTTTCAGGGAAACTTACTCTATGGTTTTTTCTCCTCTTCTCACACCTTTTCGGCCTGCAATTGTCCGGAGGCAAGTCTATTTCCCTGATAGAAGACTTATACAATTTGATTGCGGCAAGTTGCAGGAGCTTGCAATTTTGCTTAGGCGGCTAAAATTAGAAGGTCACAGAGCATTAATTTTTACCCAGATGACAAAGATGCTTGATGTTTTGGAGGCTTTCATTAACTTGTATGGTTACACTTATATGCGTTTAGATGGTTCTACTCAGCCAGAAGAGAGGCAAACATTGATGCAGCGGTTCAACACAAATCCAAAAATATTCCTCTTCATTTTGTCGACTCGTAGTGGTGGTGTTGGCATCAACCTAGTTGGGGCAGATACTGTCATCTTTTATGATAGTGACTGGAATCCCGCTATGGATCAACAGGCTCAGGACCGCTGTCATAGGATTGGGCAGACGCGTGAAGTACACATTTATCGGTTGATCAGTGAGAGCACTATTGAAGAAAATATTTTAAAGAAAGCGAATCAGAAGCGTGTACTTGATGATTTGGTTATCCAAAGTGGGGGTTATAACACAGAATTTTTTAAAAAGCTGGATCCATTGGAGTTGTTTTCAGGTCATCGAACAATTTCCATGGAAGACAAGCAAAAGGAGGAAAATTGCAATGAAAGGTCTGAGGTTCCTCTCTCTAATGCAGATGTGGAGGCAGCTCTGAAGTATGCTGAAGATGAAGCAGACTACATGGCGCTGAAGAAAGTTGAACAGGAAGAGGCAGTGGAGAACCAAGAGTTCACTGAAGAAACCATTGGGAGACTGGAAGATGATGAATTTGTAAATGAGGACGATATGAAGACTGATGAGAAGGCTGATGAGCCTACTGATCCTAGTGCCTTGGTTACAATATCTAACAAGGACAACGTGGCAATTCCGAATGTGCAGGATCAAGTTGATGGTGGATCCCTCACTTTTGCTAGTAAAGAAGATGATTTTGACATGCTTGCTGATGTCAAAGAGATGGCTGCAGCAGCTGCTGCATCAGGACAAACTATTCTATCCTTTGAGAATCAGTTACGTCCAATCGACCGATATGCTATACGATTTATGGAGCTATGGGATCCAATCATAGATAAGACTGCAGCTCAGTCCCAAGTACAGTTTGAGGAGAAAGAATGGGAATTGGATCGCATTGAGAAGTTGAAGGAGGACATGGAAGCTGATATTGATGATGATGAAGAACCTTTTGTCTATGAAAGTAAGTTATGCTCCATAAGGAACTTTTGCTCTTGACAACAATTTGAAATTTAGTTTTGACCCAGACTACAATTGCTTCCCGTGAATTTCCCTCCTCATTATGCAATTTTTTGTTTTCATTCCTTTGCATATTGAAGTTAAAATAATGTCATTTATACTGCTACAAAACTTAGGTTTTTTATCTTTTAGATGAGCATCATATGCATAATACATGCTCTTAGATCTTACTCTAAGTGCCAAAAATTCCTGCTAATATCAGGCTGGGATACTGATTTTGCAACTGAGGTTTATCGACAGCAAGTTGAGGCTTTGACCCAGCATCAGGTTAGTAGCACCAAGATTATGTTTCCCTGTTGATCTGCGTAATTCCCGCTTTGCCCAATGAACTGGGGAAAAAGGAAAAGTGATTTACATAAAAGCAAAAAAGATGTTTTCAAACTGGTAGCTAACACTAGATTATGCCTTCCTGGAATGTCTAGTTTATTTTACTGATGAAGTTTTGGAAATACTTTATAGTTGATGGAAGAACTGGAACATGAAGCTCAAGAGAAAGATCTTGCAGAGTATGGGAACTCTAATTCTGCGAGGTAAGTATATTATCTGAATTTTCTTAGTAGTAGTTTCCAGCGAAATATGATCCATGTAGCTGATCCTACATCGTGGGATGAAGGCTTAGTTTTTGTTGTTGTAGTAGTAGTTGCCAGCTCGCCTTTTTCCCAGGTGGTCAGGAAACTATTTCTGGAATTATATGATTCTGTGTTTTGTAGGAATCAAACATCAAATGTTCGTAAGTCCAAGTCAAAGAAAAAGACTAAGAAAGCCAAGTTCAAGTCTCTGAAGAAAGGATCTTTGGCTAATGCATTCACAGCTGTTGAGGGGGAGTCACCTTTGGAACTGATGTCCATTGATGGTGAAATTATGGATGATGATGAAATGACTACCTCAGGTAATTTGTCTCCATGTCCAAAGCTGGAGAAGAAACGGAAACAGGCACCTTGTGTTGATGAAGAGAGAAGCGCAAAGAAGTCGAAGAAATTCAAGAAGGCTGCTGAGACACATTCTTCGGTTTTAGATTCCAAATCTTTGGGAAAACGACAGGATGAACCCAAATACTCTAGACAATGTGAGAGTACTGTAGTTGATACTGATCTTAAGCCAGCAAACAGAAGTAAAATGGGAAAGAAAATCTCAATCACTCCGATGCCTCTGAAGCGAATTATGACTATTAAACCTGAGAAACTAAAGAAGAAGGGGAACATATGGTCCAAAGATTGCTTCCCTGTACCTGATTTTTGGTTTCCTAAGGAGGATGCTGTTTTGTGTGCTGCTGTGAATGAGTATGGCCCAAATTGGAGCTTGGTGAGTGAAATTCTCTATGGAACTTTCCCTGGTGGGCATTTTCGTGGGAGGTATCGCCATCCTGTCCACTGTTGTGAGAGGTTTAGGGAACTTGTACAGAAACATGTTTTGTCTGGTGCTGATGCTGTAAACAATGACAAAGCCAGTAATACTGGATCTGGAAAGGCGCTGCTTAAAGTAACTGAGGTAAGCACTTAACCTCCCTTGGTTCTGATGAAGAAAATGTGGAAGCAAATGGAAAGAAAAAAAAAGGCATTACAGATTGAATTAAATCTAAAGCAAAGTTTCAGACTCGAATTTAAGTTGGAGTTTTGCATTACGACTATGGGATATACTTTGCTAGGAACTTTAGTTCTGTTTTGATTTTTAAAATTCACTTGTAGAAATTGATTTATCCTGTGAATGCTTCCAATTTTCTGCCTACAAAGTGTAGTCAGTCTCTGCTCATTATTAAGCAACTGTTTAAGATTTTTATAAGTTTGAAGTTTTGCATTCAGTACTGAGTTCTGTGCATTAACCTGACAGTCATCTTGTTTAACACAAACAATTATACAAAATGTATATGCGTTTGGAAGCAATTATATAGCTTTATAATAATAGCTAATGTGTCTTCACTTGCTGTGAAGTGTCATCTCAACCCAATTTTAGGTCTATCGTAGATATTTTGCTAGTGATCTCATTCCTTTATTGTTGTCTTACCTTATTTCTCTAGCATTATTTGTTTCATGATTTTTCAGTCTAGATAATTTACAGCTCACTTGCACACTTAGATACATTACTATGTATTTTTAAGTACATTGGCCTTGTGTTTTTTGCTCTAAATTGCGAACTATCTTTTAGCCATGGTCCCTGACTATCTTCTGAACTTATTTTCCTCGTCCTACCATTTTTCCATCTGAACATACGCATCTCTGCTATACAGGTTGATACGTGCGCAACGTTTCGTCCATTTGGTCTTCTTTTATTGCATATAGTTGTAGTTATATATGTTAAATGCATTGCATCCCTTGAAGATTCATTTCAAAATAAAGTAATTTCCCTGTATTTAAGTGATACCGTTATCGATGTTGTTTAATATTAAGCATTGTAAGTTATGTTTAAAAATATATCTGTATGGTTGTTTTGGAATTACCTTAAGATAGATGCTACTGAAGGGCCCTTCAATAATGGGGCTTGTAGTGGAGTTTTGGTCCAAAAATTGTTGGGTGATTGGGCCTTCACTTACTAATTTCGTTGGGCTAATGCAAATTCTGTTAGTATAGCTAGAACATGAAAGATTGTTCTGTGTTTATTCTATTATGTGAACCGGTATTAAATACTTTATGAGGAAAACATTGGTGTAGCTGGACTTTAATCTCTAGGTTGAAACCTGTTTCTATGTCAAATAGTTTGGTCTTAGCAAAGTGATGAGGATGGACTGGGAGGGATAGGACTAAAATAAGAATGGATAATGCATCATTCTATTGTTTGTTCAAAGTCTCCTTACTCATCTTGTGCTTGAAATTAAGATCAACAGCCAGTTACCGCTAAAGGTGTAGAGTATTGACTATAGTGGACTACTTTGTGTTGGAAACTAAATTAGCTTATTTACATCTAAAGGTCAAACCAATACCCAAAAAATTTCTGGAAGTCACAACTTTTAATAATTCAATAGTTATGGACCTCTGGCATCTCCTTAGAATTGTTGGGGTGCTGACTCGCCAAGTTATTATTGCATAAAAATGCACGAGGAAGCTTAAGGTTTTCTGATGTAAGAAAATAGCCTAAGTTGATGGAGAATTTGGTTCAATGTCCCAATGATTATAAATGTGTATTCCATTATTCTTGCATCAGTATGCATTTATAGGCTCAAATTTGTTTCATGCATGTATATTCTGGAAGATATGTTTATGTTATTCATTGAGTGTCCTGAACCTTTATGTTATTTTTTTGAAATATGTTCTCAAGTTTTGTTTACGATAAAATGCCACAGCAATGTATATCTCACTTTTTTTCGACAGTCTTCTTTTTTTCCTTTTCATGTGTTTCTTTTCGATTACGAAATGGTTGATGGGATATTTCTGTGCGAGCAACTCTGATGGAAGATTTTCATGTTTGGTTCCGCTAATGCATCTTCTTCTCTTGTCAGGACCATATCAGGATTTTGTTGGATGTCACGTCTCAGCTATCTGATCCTGAACCTCTTATTCAAAAGCATTTCTTTGCCCTACTTTCTTCTGTGTGGAGGTTTTCGTCTGGTAGTGGTCATAGGCACAGCCTTGCATCTTCTCAAAATGCCCTGTATGCTTCTAGAAGAATCGTCACTTCCCCAGTGAACCACTTCTCTAGGAATTTTAATAAGGAATCACCAGAAAGTTTGAAGTTTAGTAATTTCAGTCTGTGTGGCAATTTAGTATCTGCTGCACTCTCTGATGATCAGAGAGCTAAAACAGATGATAAGGTGCCAACTCCCAACGAAAGGGATGAAACTTCCGTAGTTTCAGAGCAATTGGATATTACACTAGAATTACTGGGGAATGAGCATGATAGATCTATGCAGTTGCCATCTTTTGTTAATGTTTCTATACCTGGACGTGAGTCTCCAACACCTTCAAAACCCATTGGAGAACAAAATCATCTCAGATCTTCCCAAAATTTGGCAGAAAACAGGTTCAGGTATGGCTCCTTACATTCTGAAAGTAAACAAAGTCTACCATGCTCCTGCTACTGTGGGAAATGGTCGGGGTTGGGAGCTAGACAGATGCTGTCTTGTCCTTCAATTAGCAGAAATGGCTTGTTGGTGCATTAATTTCTGATTCCAATGCACTGGGCACACTGAGCCACATTCGTTGCACCATAACTTTCAATTGTGAAATATTATCAATTTATGAGAAGGGCCATTCTTTCATGGCCTTTTTTGCTTGATTTTAGTGCTGTTTTCGAGCATGTTTGCCCCCTGTATTGGATGTGAGCACTAGTTTAGGTTGCATCCACTTTCCTTTTTTAACATGTTTTCAATCTCTTCATGGCTATGATGGCATTTGCTTCTGCATAATGATTTTCTCACTTTAATTTCTGAGGGCATCACCTAGAATAAAGAAATATACAAAGCGGAAGGTCAGTGTTATACTTTCAATGGACAAGGGAACACTTGCTAAAGCTGTCTTATTTTTGTTGTTAAGAATGTAATACACCACCCTTGCTTCTTTTCAGAGCTGCTTCGAAATCTTGCATTGAAGATTGCTTGAATTGGGCTTCACTGACTTTTCCAAGTGGGGATACAAAGCTGCGAACTCCATTGAAACTACAAGCTTTGGGGAAACACAAGCTATTAGTTTCTGATTCAAATAAGCCTTCCAGATCAAAATTAAGAAAGACAGCCATAGAATCTAGTGGTACTCGTACTATTCCTGTTGAACCAGTGGTCCATCCCGTATTCGATGATTTCAGTCTAAAACATCATCCTGTGTCTATCAGCGTTCCAGAATTTGGAATTAGTGAAATTGATGCCAACTCTCCCTTCAACATCAATGGTGAACTTGCTTTTGCAATGGAAGGCTCTGATTTGGTTCCACATGATTATTTTCCCGGCTTCATTTCCGGATTGGATGATTATTTGGTAATGCCCGAATTCACAGATGTTGGGTAAGGTTGAACATGAAATTTTGAATGTGCTCTGAGATTCCAATTTGAGACCTGCCTTAAAACTTCGGTAAGGGAAGTGGCATGGCAGTTTGACTCCCAGTCAAGGAGGGTACTGGAACCTGAGGCTGGAGAATCATGTGCATGCTCTCGGGGGCAAGTTAAATTGAGGTGTGATTCCATCTGGATCCTTGCAAAGACGCCAAGATTCAGTCAGACCTGTGATTAACATGTGGGACAATAATCTCCTGGAGCTGGCCCTGAAATTGACCTCTGGGCATGGATGTGGCGTGTTACATGCAGTGTAATATAAGATTGTTGTGAGGGGGCCATTGAGCTATTAATTTGTAATTTTTCCTCTTTTGTGGCGAGAATTATGTGCTTGCAATTTTGGAGAAAATCATGAAGTGGTTTGTGCAGGCACATTTCCTTGGAATGTCATAAATGAAAAACACATTAATTGACTTGAAAAGTGTATACATTTGTTCACTTCTTTCGCAGTTTCTGTTTGATTGTGTGTGTGTGTGCGAGTTTCCAATTTTGATAAGAAATATCTGGTGGGAATAGAAATGCAAGATCAGTTTTGCAACTAATACCAGTTCTTAGATATGATGCAGGTGATCCTGAAGTGGATTGAAATTTCCTAGCCGAAACACTATAGTGGTTGCTTTCATTTGCCTATCCTTTCTGAGTGCTGCTCTTTTTTTGGGTGAAATCATAACCATGAATGAAATTTGTTTCTTGCAGAGAAGACAACCGAGTTCTTAGATTTGCTGCTGGTGGTGAAGATCCTGAGGTGGTGGAACTGACGAATGCCTGAGTTTCTGTGCCGATTTTGCTGCATTATAAAGGTAAACATGGATTGAGATTTCATTGGATTTAGTTAACAGGTATTTGAGTAGTAGTTTATGATAGTACCTCCTTCTTCCCCCATTCTTGGACCATACTCTTCATCACAGTGATGTTTACTGTGGGCTCTCTTCTGTTATATCAATGTTTTGCACATGATCTTGATAGGGCTGCAGAGTACATAAACTGCCAGTCTTAGGCAAGTTAATGAACATGGGAGGAAAACTTGAGGCACTTCTCTCTCCATCTTGTGCCTATTGGTTTAATACATTTGGCTGCCTGATGTGTAATATTCAACAGTGGTGTAACTTAATCAGCCTAAATAAATAGTAATACAGTTTGTAATTTCCGTAATGATAGCTTGATTTTGAAGGCAACATTCAAAGCCTTTTTCTCTCTTCAGTTTCATTTTTATTTTTGATGAAATTTCAATGGACTTTATGAATGCATATTGTTCAATTTCTTCATAACTTGATTTTAGTGAATTTACTTACTACCACAACAAAAAAGTTTTTATCAAAGTTTTTATCTCACTAGGTAGGATCTACATAGATCATACTTTGTCATCACCAATATGGTCTTTATATCATTTGAGTAGCATACAAATATGGTCTTATATCATTTGAATATCAAAGTTTTACTATATCTCTTTTTGTGGGTTTGGGACCGACTATTTTATTTGAAATTGAGCAGACAAGTTATTTGCAAGTCGGTGGAGTGAGTGAATTTACTTACGACGCCAAAGATTTTAATGCAAATAAGGCTTGTAAGTGGGCGGAAACAAGTTACTTGTAAGTAGGCGGAGTCGTGAATTAGCTTTATATATGCAAAAGAGAAAGAAAACCAAAGATATCTGTGGCACATAAGAAATTAGCAAAGTATAGGGTAGAAGGGGAATGCAGTAATTTAAAGAGTCAAAATGACCAACTTGCTTTGGGCTTTGTATTTTGCACGGGTTAAAAGGTACAGGAAAAAAAAAAGAAAGGGGCCCAAAAAGTACATTTTCATGAGTAGCTAAGAATGATAAACAGATGCGTACTTGACAAGTTTTACACTTACACCCACCATAAAATTCCCTATACCTTCCCGCACCTGATCTACAAAACTGAAAATTGAAATTTAGAGAGGCAAACAGGGACCAGCGCCCCGCTCTCTCTCTCTGTCTCAGTCTCGGCTTTTTCGCCATTTTCAATTCAATTTTTGGTCCTTCCAAAATTCCCCTCCTGTTTTTTTTTTTTATTTTTTTTTGAATTTAAATAAATCACTCCTCAGTCCTCCCTCTCCCTCCCTCCTGTTTGTATTATAGTAATACTCAATACTGTAAGTTTTTTATACTTAGTTTTTTTTTTTTGGTTTTCAAATTCCCATTATTCTTATACCCAAAAAATTCTGAGATTAGGGTTTTGCTTCTTCTTATTCTGATTAAAATCCAATGAAATTTCTACTATTTTTTGTGTTATTTTGTTGAGAAACAGAATCAAAATGATTCGCGCGGTGAAACGCGAGCCTATGCCCACGCGCAGTGGCCGTACTAGTACCAGTAGTAGTACAAGAGTTGGAAATGCTCAGAATCACAACGGCAATCAATCGGCTGCAAAAGCCGGAAATATGAATTCTACTTCCAGTAATAATAATAGTAATGATAGCAGGGAAGATTTTGTGGAACGGAGAGTTCTTCGATCTCGTTATCTCAATGTCAAGAACCGTATTTCTGGTAATAATTCTTTTTTTATGACTATTCTGTGGGTTTTACTCCTTTTTTTGTTGCTAATGGTTTAAAAAATAAAAACTTTTATTACTATGATTCATTAATTTTCTCAAAATTACTATTTTGTTTTGAAATTCATGAATTCTTTTTTTGTGCCGAAAGCATATGAACTTTAAATATACATCCATAGGTTGTTAAGGGTATTGATTTGGAACTAGTTTCTGTATGGTAGTTTTTATTGATAAGTGCCTGCTTTTTAGTTGATTTTACCCACCTCCCCTGAAACCCCCAACTACAGTGATATTGAATTTTAATCGAAAAGAGAGGAAAGGAATGGTTAAAAATTCAATGCAGGGTACAGATTGTACAGGGATTGTCCAAAGGTGGATCTTTTTGAAGAACTCGTGTATGGTTTGATATGTTTGGTAAATTGCTTTCTCGTTTCTTGGAATTTTGCAGATGAAAGAGATGATATATCCAGAGTTGATTCCGATGTGTTTAAGTCCATAATTCAAGAAGTTGATAACTTGCATGAGCTAGGTATGATTGGTGTTTCTTTTTCTCTCTTTTTTTTTTTGAATTTTTAATTTGGTTCCTATTTTCCTTCAGTTTGTTGTTTGTGCATCTTTGATTATGCCTTTGTGCTTTGAGTTATGATTAACTGTGTTGCGGAACAAATTTGTTAAAGAGTTCAGTTTTTGGAATTGCTTTTGGAGTTTCAGTTATGTGCCAGGTTTGAATTTACATAATTTTCTCAAAACTTTTCAAAACGTTATTACTATTGAAGGGAGCACTTGTTTCTCAGTGCTGTTGACCCGTTTTGACATATTTTTAATAGATGCTTAGGCTGAAAAGCTTGCTTTGTTTCTTTTGTTGTTGAGTATATAGTGCAGAAGCCTAGGGAACAGGTAGCAGATGCAGAGGCTCTCTTGGACATCACAAACACCTTGGCTACTTCTGTCAAGGCACACAGCAGTGACGGATTGACCCCTACAGATTTTGTCAGTTGTCTGCTTAGGGATTTTGCTTCACAAGGTGGTCCAAGTACTATTACAGATGTTGGTAGCAACTCTATCCGTTGGAAGGATATTGGCCTTGAAATCTCTCATGTTTTAAGGAGTGCTCCTGGATGCTCCACCATGTATATAACATCAGCATTCTTCTTAGTTTTTTTTTTTTTTCTTTTTTTCATATAAAGTTTTGGTTCTTCCTTTGATATTCATATGAGTAACTGCTTTTTTTCATTCATATTTACAGGGTTGGGCCAATGAATACTGAAATTAAGCAGCGTAAGCCCCCTGTTCACAGAAAGCGTGCCAGGCCCACCGAAAGTGCTCGACCTGATGATGTAAAAATTCCATGTCTAATCTATGTTTTAGTATCTATACTAGTTTTTCTTCCAACTTGTCTACAAAAGTAGCTTGCGAAATATGATCCATGCATAAAGGCTTAGTTGTTGTTGTCTACAAAAGTAGCTTCCCAGTTTATTTTTAGATTTTGTAACTTGTTCATTAGTACCATAAAGTAAGTTATTTTAGCGCGCGATAAAAGTGGGAGATAGCCTTACCATCTTTACTTAAACCGTATATACTACTAACTTGTTGGTGTAAAAATAGTAGTGAGTCCTTTATGATGTTTTCTTCTATCTTGTTGTAACCAAAGATTTTCTTTCCCTGATGTTAAAGTTTTTCACTAAATTCAATTCATTCAGTTTATTGGAAGATAATCTAGGTTTATAATTTTCACCCTAACTGTCATTTTATACTATACACAGCTAGATGATGTTGAAGCTGAAGAGCAAACAGATACAGATAAGAATATGGCAACAATGTTTGAGATTTTGAGGAGGAATAGGAGGGTCGGGCTTGAGAACTTGATATTGAACAGAAAGTCCTTTGCACAAACAGTTGAAAATTTGTTTGCTTTATCATTTTTGGTTAAAGATGGGCGAGCCGAGATAACAGTGGATGCGAAAGGAGCTCATCTAGTCTGTAAGATTCTTAACTGTATAAACTTATGATATGAGCTTCTTTTCTCTTTTTGCTTCTTTGTCTTTTTAATTTCAGATATTATTCTTCTCAGCACCAAGAAATGCTGCTTCTGCCGCTGCAGTTCACTCTGGGGAAGTTTCTTATGGCCACTTTGTATTCAGATTTGATTTTAGGGATTGGAAGGTATGCAAAAAACAATCTTAATTTTGGAGTGCCTTTTTCTCTAATTAACCAAGTAATAAGAATTTGCTTTTGCAAATGTTGAATTTTTTGTCACAGCTTTATGAGCTGATCTTAAAAAAATAATGATTCTATCTCTGATTAACTTTGTTAAGATATTTCTAATTGTACCGAATTGTCTTGAAGACTCATTATTCAGGTACTGCATACGTCTATAGAAGAATTTAACTCATGCAAAATGATTTTTAGATGATAGAGGCTCATCTGTTCACACTTTCCTGTACAAGAACTTGTTAGTTATTTCTTGTGGTCTTCTCCTGGGAAGTTTAGAAGTCATCATTCTATCAGTTGTTGGTTAAATGTTTGCTTCAAGTTAATTCAGCTTTACACTTCTGAAATTTCAGCTAATGATGACTTGCTTTGGAGAAGGGGAGGAATTAATGCCACATAGGGAGATGGTGGACCTTGAAAGCATTTCCCAACCAGATCTGGTTTTTCAAGAAACTCAGGCAGCAATATCAACGACTCCAATAAGGAAACTTTCCAGAAATCGAGGCTTGGTTTTACAAGAGCAGACAATTGTTGAAGACTCTCCTGAAAGTGATGATTTAGCAGCAAGGGCTGCTGCTATCCGTAAAGGGAAGCGAAAGATCATTTGAGTGACTCTTTTTGGATAGATTGTACAGCCAAGTGTCTAAAGTTAGATAGGTATGGAAGTGTTTTGCAAATTTTGGAGAAGTGATTTTGCTTTGTACTCTACTCTTAAGCTGAGCCAGCAGCTTTCTTCTTGAAGTGTATGGATTGGAGATGCAATAGATAGATTATGAGCTGATTGTTATCCTTGTCAGTTATCATCGAGTAGTTGTATTTATTCAGCTTTGTACATATGTTTTATTTCCTTTTCACTGAAACAAGTTAGTTTGTTTTGTCCTGCGCATTCTCAGTCTATTAAAGTCCCAAAATCTGAATAGTGCGATTCTTGTGAAGAGTTGTATCATACACAAGCGTGTCATAACATGCATAAAGGTTAACTTAATGGTCTGTTGTTATTCGGATCAGATGATGGCAACAATGGCTAGTACGTCGGTGTAAATATTTTTTTACTGGCTAAGTAAGAACTAAGGCCATTGAACAATCTCTGGTGAGTCATAAATTTGGGAAAATTGGTTCACATAACACATGAATGATCCATGACAAATTTTAAGAATGTTATACAACAAGAAGCTAAACCTGTAGCTAAATAGGGAAGCACGCTATCCTCGCATCAAAATGAAAAGCCTTGAGGGCCTGTTCCGGGGTACTGGCAAATGATTAAAAACTTTTATTATTAATTCAACCATTACACTAATCTATGAACCAGAACATCTAGCTTTTATTGTCCTTTGGGATATCAAGATCATGAAAGATTGGGCTATCAACTCCTACTCCCATTGCATTCAGCCCATTGTCAACATATACAACAGCTCCAGTGATAGCTGAAGCCAGCGGTGATGCCAGAAAAGCAGCTGCATTCCCAACCTCCTCTGTTTCATACAATTTCTATGCTTAGTAGGCAGAAGCAATAAGCAGTACAGGATATACATGCGGGATAACATATATGATTCAGGACCCAAAAGATTATTGCTTGCTAGTGTTAAAAACGAGATGATAAATTACCAGCAGATAGTTCCTTTTGCAAAGGTGCATTTTGTAAAGAATAATCAATCATCATATCAATGAACCCAATAGCTTTAGCAGCACGACTTCTTAATGGACCTGCATTAGTTTCAGTATATTAGAGAATTCAGTAGATGAATATAGTTGGACCGTTTAGGTTAGACATTGTTTTGAGAAAATTAATCATGTTTCAATGAGTACATGCTGAATGAAAAACTCGACTGTAAGTAAGAAAAATTGCATAATATGTTAACTCCTACGCCTCTTATGACATTGAAATGATTTGTCTACAACATAAAAAAGAAAAAAAGGAAGGAAAAAGATAGAGAAAACATGAGACGCATTTGTACAAGGCACAGTATCCATTCATATAAAGCCACCAGCAAGAGAAATAGTGAGTTTAAAGTTAGAAGAAACTGATCAAGCACTGGCATTAAATAACTGAAACAGGTACTATCTTAATTTTTTTATAAAGATAAATCTATCACTCGGGTTTTTCTTCTTATATTCTGGTGGTGGTGGAGACAGGTTTCTTAGGTCTTGGTTCATAATTTTAGCATTAAGTCCTACAATATCATAGTGCCATTTTACCTTATTTGGATTCCCACCCACACTCACCAAAAACACCTTGATCTTCAACCAAAAAATACTTGAACAAAAAATAGAGTTTCAACCAATTTAGTCTAAGTGGGGAAGAAACGTAAAAATTTAATTGGGTCATGCAACTTTGGGATCTCACAATGGTACCAATCATACGTTGCAATTTATACACCTCAGTATTTAGTATTCCGAAATACCTGCAGATATTGTGTTAACTCTGATGCGGTGTTTTCTACCAGCTTCAAAAGCAAGCACCTTTAACAAGAATATGAGAAGTCAGAAACCATCAATGTAAACTAAAACATATAAACCTTAAGGATTAAATTCAGTAGAAAGCTCACTCTTGTGTCACTCTCCAATGCAGCCTTTGCCGAACTCATGCCTCCTCCATATCTGGAAGGTCAGGAAACTTTAGTCTAATGATAAGAGATAGAGGCACAATCTAGATTAATGAAAGAAAGATATACCCAGGTATAACGCTTTCAGAAGCAATATATGTTAGAGAGATTGTAGCACCACCTGCAATTTGAAGATAGGACAGAACTTTTGGTTAAATGTTCCTTTGCTGCAGTATATGATAAGTATAAATTTTTTGTTCACTACTGTAAACAACAGGGGCAGAAAGAAAGGATACCTGGATTCATTATGGGAACAAAATGCTTCAATAAAGATACAAAAGAATAACTTGAAGCAGAAATGGCTGCAAGATACCCATTTCTTGAAGTCTCCAAAAGAGGTTTAATAACCTGCAATATCAGTTTTAATAATTCAAGTATTCTCGGGTGCACTGCTCAAACAACACCATGGATAGGCAAAAATGCCAATAAAAAGATAAAAAAAATACCTCTGGACCATTAGCAAGTGAATGCACAAGGATGTCTATTGTGCCAAAGTCTTGTTTCACAGACTCAGCAACTTCCTGAAAGATAGTACAAAGCCAATTTATTGGCTCAAGATTATATATGAATAAACATAATTATACAAGTGCAAGTTATGACAAGATTTGACATTCATACCTTAACAGTCCAGTTTGATGAACCTGCATAGCGTTTGTTAGCTTTCACCTGCACAATCCAATTGATATAAGTTTTACCTTAGGATACTAGTTGATTTTTATTATCTCTGCTCAAGTAATTCCACTAGAAGACATGAACTTACATCTTCAGGGACATCCTCTGGACTATCATAAACTGCATCCAATGGGTAGACTTTTACAATTTCCATTAGAGAACCATCTGGCAGTCTGACAAAAAAAATTGTCATCAGAATTCGATTGAAATAGATAAACTAATACAATCATGAAGAAACAAGTTAAACAATGCTTACACACGAGATTCATCAAATTTCCCACGACGCAAACTGTTTTCAAAAATATTCAATGCCTAGAAAAGCAAGAGAAAGGTACAACTTTTAGAAACAGAAAACCAATCCAGTTATTTATTAACCATGAAGTTAAAAATAATACGTACAGGCACCCAAGTACCAAGGAGGATTTCAGCACCTGCAGCTGCAAGAGACTTTGCTATTGCCCATCCATATCCATTATCATCAGCTACACCAGCTATAAATGCTCTCTTCCCTGCGGGTAACAGAATATACGGTGAGGTAGTTCATCATGATGTATAAAATTCTAAGGGCAAACCATTTGTCACATCCATCTCCATTAATTGTTTGAAGCTGATATTCCATACTCTTTCATGATACACTTAGTGGGCTTAGGGTCAAAGCACAGAAGCTTTTGCTGAATTATACTTGTAATTTATCTTACTGCTGCCAAGTTGTGGATATATAGTTGCTTGAAAGCCTACACAGATAACTCCAAATTCAAGACAAGATTAAGCATTTTTAGCCTGAAAATTATGGTGATCTGAACTAAACCGAACATGAATCTTTTTCTGCTTATATTGCAAGAATCATTAACTGGCTCACTTGGAAGACAAATAAAAAGAATATATAATAATGTCAATCTGCAACAGCATTAGTTGGTAAACCAGACCCAAAAGCAGAAATGCAATAGGAAACTCGTACGAGGGCAGCCATAACTCTTGATAATTGAAACAGTTATTTACTGAAAGAGAATGTAAATGGCAACCCAAAAACACATAAAATTCCAACCTCTCAAGTCAATAGGCAATCCTGATAGAGGCTCTTTGTCACTTGCTGCAGACATTGCTTTTGTGACGATCCTCTGATATTTCAGCGGGGTGGAGTTAAGCTTCTGGTGGAAAGACCATGTCGATGAGATGTGAGATGAGCTTTTGAGCTTTGTGAAAGACTCGCCTTTATTTTCACAACCAAAATTAGCAACGCCTGATTTAAAAGTTTTATGAGATGCAGAAATACAGGGCTTTGGGACTGCAATTTGTGAGCCAGCAGACATTGCAGTTGCAGCCATTTCCCTTGAACTGATTCACCAGAAAGAAGAATCTGCAAGAGGAATTGAAATCATAAACTTAGAAGCAACAAAACATACCTTCTGCATTCAAGTGTATGTAAATATTCCTGTTCTCATTTCCAAAAAGTAAAAAGATCTTAAATTTGTGCATATTAAAGTCTTAGAAAAATATATAAAATAAGAACAAAACAATTTCAAGAGAAAAAAATGCAGTTAGTGTGGCAAAACTACTATCACAAGCTTTAACACGTAACAACTTAAATTTGCATGTCAAGTCCAGACCTTTCAGTATTTCATCAAACAAAACATATGACTAAAATTGAAAACTACTTCGAACCATATCTTTCTTTTAACACAAAATAGAAAGGAAAACAAAATCAAAGATCCCCAGGAAACAGCAAAAAAATTATCTTTCCATAGTCTCTCACTTGTCAATTCCTCTCAATAGCCCGACAAATCACCAGAGGACACCCAGCCCAGCTCAAAAAAAGGTCATTAAAAAATCACATATAAAAACCAATCTCGTATAAAAACAAGAAAACAATGCGACTATGTAAGCATTTGAACGGCAATGCATAGAAATAAATGAAGCAGAAATAACAGAAAAATAGAAAAACTAAAACTTCAATCAGAAATGAGTCTGCAAATCTATCTACCCTTTAAAGCTCTAAGCTTGAACCATACAAAATTTATTTGAAAAAAGAACCCTTTTGAATAAAGATGCTACAACACCTCATTTTCATGACAACGAATCAATATTCAATCAATGCAGGCGCATTTTGTATAAAGAATCATAGAGAACTCACCTCAGGAACGATTAAAACGAAGAAAGAGTGAATGATTACGAAGAGAAAACCAAAGAAACGCGAGGGGTGGATGTGTGTGTGTGCTTATATAATAATAGTAAGAGGCAATGAGGATTGTGTTTTGTATTGGGAGTTTTCGATGAAATCGATGTTTGGGAAGTGTCAAATAGTGAATGAGTGAGATGGGTTGGTTTAACTGTTGTTTGTTGGACGAAGAAGCTTTGATAGTGCCGCTGTGAAGACTCGGAAATTTTTGGCTTCTATCTGCCAAATGACCGTTTTGTCCCTGTCATACATATTATATAAATAAATAAATAAATAATTTCTTTTTTAATAATTTTTTCCTGTTTTTAAACTCACTCACATAGTTACATTCAAAGTATTTTCAAAATATTTTGCTGCCAACATTAACATTAACATTGACATTGACATTGACATTGACAAAGTGAATAATGAGTTTTCAACATGAGATTGAGAGGCTAAGAAATATAATCTTAAAGGAACAAAACGTAAATTGTGAAAAAAAAAAATGCAATGGGGGATGATTTTCTTGATTTGCTTAAAAATGACAATCTGCATACATTGGCACTTGTCTTAAAAGATTTGGATTGAAAAAGTGCATGAAACTCAACCTTTTTGTGTTCCATTGCAAATTAATTACTTTAACCATTATTTTAGCATCCATGTTCTTAAAACACAAGACTTCATATTCCTACAAAATATCAATCAAAAGTTCAAGTATTCATTCATTGGATTGGGTTTCAGGCTTTTGCATACATAAACTTTTAAAATTCCATTGAAATGAGTGGCATTTGTACCAGCGGCAGAAATTATTGAGCCCAAATGAAGATCCTGGAAACCCAACCAAACATAATGAAGTTAACTGAATTGTGTAAGATTGGACTTACTATAACCCAAAGCACAATAGTGAGAGCACATTAATAACCGAGTAAATTTCACAGCAATCCAAAAAAACAATTCACGTTGTAGCATTTGTAGCCTGAGCAAAGCGTAATTCCGGGCTAACTTGACAAACTTCACTACACAGGAATTCAGGTCTATTCTGATTAATACCATTACAAGAGATCTTGATGCACAAGTTTTGTCTCTTTGTTCGAATGCCCTATTATAGTGTTCCATCAGGAGTTTCAAAGGCGTCAACAGGTTCCAAATCCAAATCTATACAAAAGCGTTAGCGAGAGGTTTCAAATCCAGAACGGTTCTACCATTACAAGAGATCTTGATGCACAAGTTTTGTCTCTTTGTTCGAATGCCCTATTATAGTGTTCCATCAGGAGTCTCAAAGGCGTCAACAGGTTCCAAATCCAAATCTACACAAAAGCGTTAGCGAGAGGATAAATCCAGAACGGTTCAGTTGCAGTATAGATTATAAAAGATTGTAATAGTATAGAATTCATTTGTAATAAATTAAGATTTGAAATTAAAATTCCCTTTCAAAGAAAAAAGGTAAAAGTTTTGGCTCAAATTGTCCTGACCCTGGATCAGGAAGGATTCGTTAACAAAACAATGGTTCTGCATTGCACACTAATGAAAATAAGTACTCCCTTTCCTTTTGTGGATACTTCGAAGCAAATAAAAAAATGAAAAACTTTGCAGATTAATGAACTGGATAAGAAGGCTCTCTCTCATTGCATAAATATTAGTGAATTTTGCAAATTGAATTATAAGCTTTCAAGTTGTGTAACCTTAATTTTTAATAGCATGCCCATATATGGAAGGATCAACATTTTTAACGATCAATATTGATCATACAAATAGAAGTTGGAGTATCGAGGAAATTACAATCAAGCAACTAAGATTGAAGAACAACAGGAACTTCCACGTCCTAATTAGAGACTACAATACTAAGAATTAATACGATACAACTACTGGAACCAACATAATACCCTTAATATATAGTTCCTTATTCAAAGCAAGATTAATACAATAATACATACAGAGCATGCAATATATTATATATGCCCTAATTATAAGCACCGCCAGTGCCGTAGCCTTTGTTAGCAGCAGGCTGGCCAACTTGAGTGTTATGGGCAGCACTCGGCCTAGTAGTCCCTGTGGCAGTTCCAATAGGATGAGACGCAATCACCCCTTCAGCCACATGTCCCACTGGCTGCCCACTGCCATGGTGTCCAGGCAATGCCGACATGTGATGAGTTCCCGTGGGATGGTGTCCAGGCTCAGCGGTGGTAGAATAAGTGTGTGGTGCGCCAGTTGCATGGGTTGTGTGCTTAGCCGCAGCATTATGATCCTTAGCCTCCTGCTTGTTGAATTCGGCTTGGTTAATCCTCTCTTCTTTCTTCTCGGTCGCCATTGCTTTCTCAGTTGGATTATGTGCAGTCATTTTGTCAACCTTTTCAATCAAATTAACATCAAATTTCACATAAATCATTAAAGGGTCTTGGCAAAATTCACATACCTACGTACGTACGTACCTTCTCCTGCATGGTTGCCTTGGTTTTCTCCAAGCCAGCTTTTGCGGAAGCGGCAACGTTGTACGCTTTCTCCTTGATGGCTTGCATTTTGATGCTGACAATTCAATTCAATTCAATTCAAATGATTACCTTTGTTTGATGATTTGATCACAGACAGTTGCCATGCATCTTCCTGGGACGTACTAATAAATAGACAAACATTTGGGACAGTAAAAGGGAACAAAAACAAGTGTCATTTAGTAAGAGGAACACTCATCCTGTTTCGATGGAGGCTCAACCACGTGTCCACTACGTGTCGTGAATCTTCATGATACGTGGAATGTGTCTCCTTAAGCATCGGAGAATGAGAATCCTCAGTTTAAGATAACGCCTTTTTTATGGGATTTTTGTGGCGACACGACCACGTAGCAATCTGATAGTTATGGGCGGTGTCTTTGCGTCTTACAAGGATTCTCTAATCTTAGCGATCGATTCGTTAATGTTTGTTTTTTTTTTTTCGCAGTTATCTTGTCTTAGGATGAGTATTATCTTTTTGATCAACAGAATAAACTGTATTTGACAAATTGGGTATTTTCTTTATGATCTTCTTCATTTTGGGAGCTATCTTTTTACTGGTTATAATAATATGCTTAAAAGAAATAGATTCCCATGTCTTAAAATTGATTAATCCTGTTTGCGCAGTAAGGATAAACTCAAACTGGGCTCTTCTCGTTCATCTGCTTGTTATACATAAATGTTTAGGCATTATTTGAATTAAGTTTGCATATTATATGCCATTAATTTACATCTTTGATGTTCAGATTAAAAGTGCTGGCTAGCCTTTCCAGTATCTGGAACCGCTGGAAATTTCAGCATTTCTATAAAAAAAATCATCTTCAACTATATTGATTGTGTTTTCTCAAACATGACATTCGAAACAGAACAATTCGCTTAATTAACTCTCCTTTTGCCTTTTTTTTCCTTTCTCCTGAAAGATTTTTAAAGAAAGAAAGGATTATGTTTCATTGGAGCCCTGAATCAGGCATTTCTGTACCTTTTCAAGAAACAGGAGTACAGGACCTGGACAGGCAGAATTTCCTCTACTGGGCACCCTTCTTAAAGCCAAAGCCAAAGCCAAAGCCAATCCCATGACTAGAGGAGTTAGTAATGATATTTAATTCGTTGCACAAATTTTATGTTCCAAAAACCAAAAATCTTGTCACACTCAATTCGCATGGAGAAATGTATACTACCAAAGTAGTAACTTGGTTTGCTTGCAGAGGCCATTTTGCCCAAGTCCTGATCTAAACCGATTTATTTACTGGATCTAGGAAACATCAATCGAATTAAACACCAATGTTCGTTTTCGCCAAAAACACAAAACAAGTGCAGAATCCCTGGCAAAATTCTAACACTTTTTTAACTTTATATCTCTGTCTATTATTTGATTTCAAACCAAATTTATTCATATCATCATACTGGCAAAAGTAAGTAATACAAGATCGATGGACTACCGCCCTTATTACAAACAAACATACGTACGTGTTCGTTGTTCCAACTTCCAATTCTAAAAACTACCGTACAAATTAATAATAACGTACTCAAACCACAACCCACAACCCACAAGCTTTAATTATTCTAGTACACGCAGAGACACTGCTAATTAAACATTGGCTAGCTATACCTAATAACTTGCACCAGATCCATGACCAGTCCTGGCTCCCCCAGCTCTGGGCCTGGTTTCAACATCTTCTTCCTCCAAGACACCAGTTCTTCCAGTACTCCCCGTCCCGGCAGCAGGATGCAGCTGAGACCCAATAACACCAGCGCCAACAGGCCCTTCAGCTGAATATCCAGCCTGTCTCGCAGCAGCAGCAGCAGCAGCAGCGTTCTGATCGTATGCACCTTGCTTCTCACGCTCTGCCTCCATGCACGTCTCATCTCTCTTCTCTTCAGCCATCTCTTTTCTCACAGGGTCACGCGTGCTTATCTTCTCGGCCTTCAAAATAAAATCATTGCTTTAATAATTTAAGATTAAAATGAAAAATTCACATTTCATTAAAATAGAGCGAAAAGAATACAATTATTGCCTCTCTTTTTTTCCTTTTTCAAGAACTATTTGATATGTAGAGATGAGTAATTAGGTAATATATATATATATGTTAATTCACCTTTTCTCCAAGACTGGCCTTGGTTTTCTCCATCCCGGACTTTGCTGATGCAGCAACGTTGGAAACGGCCTCCTTTGCTCTCTGCATTTTGATCACTCTTAACAAAGTTTCTTCACTACTTCTTTTAACTGTAACAAAGAAAAGCTTCAAATTATATGTTGTTGATTAATTTGAGCGAGCTGTGCAAATACTAGTAGATCTTGCACGGTTTATAAAGGCATGGACAAGGACTAGAGAAGGATCAGTGCCACGTTTATAGACATACACGTGGAGATTGATCTATGAACAACTTTGATGGGGTTGTGACACTTGTCAAATGAAATAGAGATAAGAATTAAAGTTTGCAGATGAGGACGAGGAATTTGCATTTGTACGTGGATATTGTCCCAACGAACAAGTATTATTGATCGGTGGAAGAAAAGTTCCCAACTCAGTGTGATGTTATTGGTTATTTTAATAGGTATGAGGAGGATTAGGCACTCTACCTCCTTTTCATGTCTCACGACTCACAATCAATTTATGAATACTCGAATGAATTGCAATAATTTCTGATTCATAAGCTAGCTCCATCTAAGGTTTCACGCCATGAACTGATGAACTATGCCTATGCCATATCCACAACACCATACCTTTATGCTTAGACACGAATATTAATGCTTTTCTACTTCCCATTAACAATGCTTAGTTTTCTTGTTCTCAAAGGACTAGAAAATGAAAATCTAAACTAGAACAAGTAAAATTCTATTATATATATATATAGGGACTCAAATTATCATGCTGATTCGAAAAAACCCAAATGCTTAGGGTTCAGATCCATTGTACAATATTTATCCAATCCTATTATGTCTAACGTTTAAACTACGTAGTTTCATTAAAAGTAGGGACTAAATGCATAAATATATTATTAAAATTACTTTAAAATTATTAAACCCTAATCAAGAGATTAGTGAACCCTACGACGTAGTTTTAATTAGGACGGAATAAGACACACAAAATCTTGGACAGGAGATCCGGTGTCAAATGGTTAAACATGTCATTATCTTTTACGAATCGCATAATAGTTTCTCTGTGAATAATCTTATATGCAATTTGCTGAAGAGTGCGAAACAAAAACATGTTCCTCCAAGTTGGCAAAGTATTTCTTTTGTTCATCATAGAAATGGAGTTTCATGGGATGCAAAAAAGAGAAAATCTTTTATTCAATGTTATCACGTTTTATTTTGCTCAAAATTATGTAATTTTATTAAAATTATAAACTAAAACGTAAATATAAAAAAAAATACTTTATAGTTATTACACTTTAACCAATAAAATACTGTGTCTGCCACGGTGTTGGCCTCGGACGTACAATGAAAGATTGGTTAATTAATCAATCATACTCGTAGCTCTTAGGCACTAGTCAATTTAACACCATAACATGCGCAAAGCCATTTCACAGAAATTCAATATTGATATTTGAAGAGTATTTGGACTCGTCCAATAACTAAAACTTGTTAGTTGAAAAAGGAATTTGATGCATTTTTTTTAAGTATTTGATCCCATGTAGATGGGGCAATCTTGTAGAAGAGGCCCAGTTTTTGAAGGAAAATTGTTTCCTGATCCAGAGGGATCTTGGTGAGAATATGAACTTTGAACTTTCTGTTGACGATTCTTTTGGCATTTCAAGTTTTGATTACACGTGAATCTCATCCCATGAATATGATAGTGTTAATCAGCATTGAGCAGTCGATAGAGAGAATCTGAACCGTACAAATCTTCTACGGCTGCAATTCTGTTGACGGCGTATTCTTCGCAAGTCGTCATGTGCCAGCGGCGGCTTTACTTTGTAAAACTACTGTATTTGATTTCTTTACTATTTCTAACACGGTTACTATTACGGTAATACTATATTTTTCTCAGGTTTCGTTATCTATTTTTATTTCATTTTATGATATACGTTTTATATATTTAATATTTATCTTTTAAATTTCACTCATCTAATTTTAGTAAAATGAACAATAAATGCCACGCTCCGTTTGGACAAGTTATTTTTAGATTATATCATGAATTTTTTTTCTTAGATTTATTATGAGAAATGAATATTTTGAGAGTGTTTAGAATGAATTATTTTGTTTTGTTGGGATTTGTATTGAAGATTTTTTTATTAATAAAGGTTTGAAATTTAAATTTGAATTAGTATTTTATTAGTTTATTTTAGTGGGAAGTGGGTTAGGAAGAATTGTTTATTATTAAAATTTAAAATTTAAATTCAAATTTAATATTTTATTTATAAAAATAACTGTAGCAAAAATAATTAATGTAACATTGTTTTATGTTTTACAATTTTTGATGAAAAAGTTGAATAAAACAAACACCTTATTTTGCAATTGTGAAATAAATCGCAAATTCGTAGATGTCCAACTAGACTCAGAAATCCCAAAGTGTTTTTTTACCAAAATAGATTGGATATATAATGTGCCTTTTGGAAGGACTACTTAGATGTGACAAATGAACAAGCAAAGCATACAATGTACTAAACAAAATTGTTAAGAGCACAAAAGAATTTGGGAAATTATATGTGATCAAATTAATGAAATATTTGTTTTACCTCCAAACCATTTCAGTTGAGAAAGCATCATCAAATGAACATAAAATCATGCCTGAATCATGAGTGCTTTTTTTTTTTTTTACTGTTATAGTCAAGAAAAAAATAAACCTATACGGTAAAATTCAAATGTATTCTCTCTTTATTTTATTTTATTTTTTTTCCACTTTTAAGATTAAATGCTTGTTTTCACTTTTCAGACTCCATAAGTAATGCGAATCGGGTGGCACTGGCACAAGTGAAAAAGTAATTATCAAAGCAGTAAGAACAAAATCTAGAAAAAAGTAGCAAAGAGACAATGAGCGTGCGTGTGGGTCAGACACACCAATATGAGAGGGCATTCATTTCGCAGAAGGGAGGGAAACGTAAAGCTTAAAAGCCGACCATCCCTCCCCTTTCATGATTTATCATCACTTGTATTGTATGCTCCCCTTTCTTGTGCTGTTTTGGTGAACCTCAGGCCACAGCCACACATACACAAACAGGGCCGCCTCAGATTCACCAGAAATAAAACAGAGGACTGAGGAGAGAGAGAGACAAACAACCTAGTAGAAACAGAGAGGCAGTTGCAATCTTGCAATCCAAAGAGAGAAAAGTGAGCCTTATAAATTAAACTCCTCTTCTTTTCCAGGTACACGCATCTCATCTCTACTTCAAACTTATGCCATTCTGTTTGTATACATGGGCTCCTTCCGTTTCTTGATTTTCTTGATGTTGGAATGAAGATTTTTATTCCCATTAATTTATTTTTTTTTGGGCGTTGGATTAGAAAGTAAACAGTAGGGATAGATCTATGAATGGATTAATGTGTTTATTATGGTTGTGAATTCCTTCGATTCTTGTTCATGAGCATTTTGGATCCAATGGATTCATTCATTCAAATATGCAAAAGGGTCTATTTTATCAGTTTACGTTTGTGTTAAATGTACGTTTGCATTCTTGGATCTCATCTTTGTGTATTCATGATGTTATGATTTATTTTTGCCACTCTGTTTCAAACTTTCAATTCACATTGATGAGAAAGTTGGAAGAGAAAAGCTACAAAAGGAAAGATTCTTGATTTTTTTTTTTTTTTTTTTTTTTTGAAAAAATGTTAGAAATGTGAGCCTAGCTCCTTTTTCAGAAATGGGATTGTTTCTCTTGGTGGTTTTCTTGATTAAAAATAAAGGAGTGCTCACTGATTTAGAGTTGAGCAAATTCTGCTTCTCTTTTGAACATTTCTTTTACTAACTCCTTATTTAGTGGACATTTTCATAGGTTCTTTGTTTAAGATTTTCATCTGATTTGAACACATTGTTCTAACAACCATATCTGATTCTCCCCGAGATTTCTGTCTAAATAAACTTCATCAATTTTTCTTTACAAACTGTTGCCAAAATTGGAACTATTTATGCCATTGCTCTACTCTATACACCACCACTCCATTTTCGGCCCAAAAATCCAGGCTTGAATGCAAACAAGAATCCTTTTTTTAATTAATTTTGGTAAATAGTATGCCAAATTTCTTTACAGCCTTGAATTTGTAATACTCACATGGGGGTGTGGACCTCAATAAGTAACATGATTTTTAACGTATATGATGAATACGTGCCCCCACTATGTAGGTGGATGGCACTGTTGTGTGTTTTTTTTTTTTATAGATTTAAATGGGCAAAATTTCCAAATTTATTATTTTCCAAAAATTGATAAATTTTAAAGTAACATGATTAATTAATCATAGAAAATCTGCAGAGTGTCAATAATCCCACCAACTCTGCATTAACTGACATTATTATGTTGTAGTAGTATTTCACTATTTTGGGATGACATAATAAATTGTTTTCGATACATAAAAGAAATCAATGAGACAATCTTTCTGTTAAGGAAAAAAACAAATGAATGGTTTTGGTCATTTGGCACTATCCAATTATTTTTTTAAACAACTTGGAAAAAAATGGTCACATCGCAGCCTAAACATTACTAAGTTTTGCTTTTGTAGTCCACATTAATTCAAACAAGTGGGCTGCGACTGCTAAATTGGTCAGCCTATATACATTATTATTTAGAATACATTGAATTGCTGCTAGCGTCATTTATTTATCACAAAAACTCTTGCAAAAGAAGTGAATATTTGATATTTATATGTAGATACATTAAAGTAAAATTTATGTTTACACATAAGTAATTTTAAATTAACCTTTATTTATATATTTATTATGATAAGTAAAAGTGGGCTATAGCCTTTATATAATATTTAGAAACTTGAATTACCGTATACGAAATAAATTGATGATTTTCGGTCCCCATTGCATTAAGTCGTCAATTGTCTCTTTGAAAAATCTTTGAATTTGAATTTGAAAGGAACAGTGAGTACTGCTGACTATGTACTTCATCGGTCTTGATTGATGTTTTATGTCTTATATTATTAAAGTATGTTTACAAATTGGATCTTTGGGTTTGTGGAATCTATTTTTAATAAAATGGGCTGGCATCGAACTCATGTGGTGGGCCTATTTCCAAGTTGAATCAAAGTCGGATATGCTTTTTCCTTTTTGCTAATAAAATGGTACTTACTTAGAAACGACAAAGATCTTGAAAAAAATTAAATATATATTAGCCGACCTTGTTACAGTAATTAATTAAAGATCAAATAATAATGGTTAAATTAGTTTTAAGGTCCGAAGAAAATTACTAAGGCAAGAGTTTTATTTGTTTCAGAATTCTACTCAAAGAGATGTTTAATTAATTTGGACAACTTTTTTCCATGTTCCTTGCCCTTTAATCCTCGTATTTACAGTTAAAAGCTTCAAACTTACTTTGCAACGATTACCCTATGTAGTTAAAGTTTGTAACAGATTTTTTTTTTTTTTTTGAGTAGTATGGTTGTAGTTGAAGTAATAGTTTGTGCCTGAGATCTCCATTGAAAGCTATATTTACTTGCAGTTTACATTATTTTCTATGCTCACTCTAACTGATTCTTTCCAATTTAGCTTCATAAAAAGGAAATGCATTGTTCTGAAAATTGATTGTTGCTTCTAAAATTTGCAGATCATTACTGATCAGCAATGGGGGCTGGAGGCAGAATGAATGTTCCCACAGAGGGAAAGAGGACAAAATCCGATGTCTTCAAAAGAGTTCCTTACTCAAAACCTCCATTCACGGTTGGTGATATCAAGAAATCCATCCCACCCCATTGTTTCCAGCGATCTGTTCTTCACTCTTTCTCCTATGTCATTTATGATCTCGCAATTGCCTCTCTTTTCTACTATGTTGCCACTGCCTATATTCCTCTCCTTCCTCAACCCTTGTCGTACTTAGCCTGGCTGCTTTATTGGATATGCCAAGGCTGTGTTCTAACTGGCGTTTGGGTTGTAGCCCATGAATGCGGCCACCATGCCTTCAGTGATTATCAATGGCTTGATGACACCGTTGGCCTGATCCTGCACTCTTCTCTCCTCGTCCCGTATTTCTCTTGGAAATACAGTCATCGACGCCACCATTCTAACACCGGTTCCCTTGATCGCGACGAAGTTTTTGTACCCAAAGTTAAGTCCGGCCTCAGGTGGTCTGCCAAGTTTCTTAACAATCCACCTGGAAGGGTTTTCTCGCTTCTAGTCCAGCATACTCTAGGCTGGCCTTTGTACTTGATGTTCAATGCCTCCGGGCGACATTATGATCGTTTTGCGAGCCACTATCTCCCACATTCCCCTATCTACAACGATAGGGAGCGCCTCCAAATTTGCATCTCTGATGGTGGCGTTCTTGCTGTCTGTTATGGGCTGTACAGTCTGGTGGCCGCAAAAGGACTCGGTTGGGTTGCCTGTGTCTATGGATGTCCATTGTTGGTGGTGAATGGATTTCTTGTTTTGATAACATACTTGCAGCACACTCACCCTTCCCTGCCTCATTACGATTCCTCGGAATGGGATTGGTTGAGGGGGGCTTTGGCCACAGTAGACAGAGATTATGGAATCCTAAACAAGGTGTTTCATAATATAACGGATACTCACGTAGCTCATCATTTGTTTTCAACAATGCCTCACTATCATGCAATGGAGGCCACTAAGGCGATCAAGCCAATATTAGGAGATTATTATCAATTTGATGGGACGCCAGTTTTCAAGGCAATGTGGAGAGAAGCTAAGGAGTGTATTTACGTTGAGCAAGAGGATGGTGACCAGAACAAAGGCGTCTTTTGGTACAAAAACAAGATTTAGATTCTTTGGTTTTGATGCCCAATTGCCCATTGCCCATTGCCTGCCTTGACAAAGTGCATTTGGGATTTGCCAAGTTTTTCTTCTTTTGTTAGGGGAACATTTTCTTCTCTTCCTTGTATTAGTTTAATATTAATAGCTCGTCTTCTCTTAATTTGTACTGAACTTTGGGTTTAATTTAGTGGAATAAAGTAATTTTACTTTTGGTTCATATTTTGTGATTAAACTCCGCTTAATCGTTCATAATACATAGTTTTAATGAAAAAACGTTGGCCATTTAATGGAATTGTCGGAAAGGTCAAGAATGTGGATCATTAGCTTTGAATGTTTGGGCCGCTATATCGTCAGAAAGAAAGAATAGCCTATTATGAAACACGGCAACAACAGGCATACAGCTTCCTATTTTTCAACCCATTTTAAAACATAGAGATAGCCAACATATACCGAAGCCCAAACTCTATTCTCTTAGCTAAAGAGAACCCAAAGGCATCGTCGAACAAACAATGCCCAAAGCCCAATCTAAATATCTGTTGTTTGTTATTTTTGGGTAGGAATGTAGGATGACTAAATCAAACTAACTCTTCTACACTTGCACGTATGGTACTTAAGAAGGGCATTGTCTAGATTAGTGGTGGCCACGGTTCCGGAACCGCCGGTTCCGGTTCCGGTTCCGGTTCCGCCCCGGTTCCGGTTCCGGTTCCATCCCGATTCCGGTTCCGCCCCGGTTCCGGTTCCGGTTCCGGTTCCATCCCGGTTCCGGTTTTGTTCCATTTTCGATTTTTATTTTTATTTTTAGTTTTGAATTTCGATTATAATCCCACTTTTAAATTTGATTTCTATTGAAATAATGATTAAACTATTAATTGAAACTCAAATAATACAACATAATAATATACTTAGAATAATAATAGTTACAATTGAACTAAATTAATATATAGTTTTTAGATAATAGAACTAGGAAGAATTAGATAAGTGAGATTCAAGGATATAAAAATAATAAGAATATTAAAAGAATATTTGAATTATTAATTAGAATTCAACTAGTATAATATAATAACATAATTAGAATAGTAGTTAAAATTAAACTAATATATGAATTTTTTAAATAATAGAATTATGAATATTAGATAAGTGAGAAAGAAAGATATAGAAAGAATAAGAGTATTGAGAGAATGATCGAACTATTAATTGGAATTCAAATAGTATATTAGCATAATATAATAATAGAATTAGGATAATATAAATTAGAAAATTAAGTTGATACATAATATAATTGAATTAGGGTTTAGGGTTTAGATTAGAGTATAATATAATTAGATTAGGGATTAGGGATTAGGGTTTAGTGTTTAGGGTTTAGATTAGAGTATAATATAATTGGATTAGGGATTAGGGATTAGGGATTAGGGTTTAGGGTTTAGGGTTTAGATTAGAAAATTAAGTTGATATATAATATAATAATATAAATGATAAGACTCATAAGAGATTAAGAGTATTGAAAGAATGATTGAACAATATAATTAGAATAATTAATTAAAAAAATTAATACCCTAAACCGTAAACTATAAACGTTAAAACTTACAATATAAAGATTAGAAAACTAAGAAATTATGTGATAAAAATGAAGTGGTATAGAAAACTAAGAAATTAAAGCATGGCCACGGTTTATAGAAATATTGAAAGAATAATATATTAAAAACAATAATAAATAATTTAACTAATAATTATAATAGAAATAATAAATAGAAATGAATTTTATAGAATTTTGATGCTTGAGAAAGTGAGATTAAGAGAATTAGAATATTGAAAAAGAGGAGTAGAAATTGTGTGGGAAAAATGAAAAATTAAGGGGTATTTATAGATTAGAAATTGTAAAAAAAAAAAAAAATAATAAAAAAATCACGGTTTGGAACCGGAACCGGAACCGCCGGTTCCGGTTCCAAAACTCAAAAATAGGAACCGTAACCGAACCGCCCATGGGCGGTTCGGTTACGGTTCCGGTTTGGGGGGCCCACGATTCCGGAACCGGAACCGTGGGTTTGGCCATCTCTAGTCTAGATTACGCACAAAAACTCCCAAAAGAATAAGGCTAATAACCATTGGTTATAAGTCCTAATTGTTCAAGGAAGAAGTACAAGTAAACATAAAATTATATATATAAGACGTTATTAATATATGAAATGAATGAGTAATGAAATTGAAATTATGATTTTAATTTCATGCATTTTATATATATATTAAAATTATGATTAACTTACCGTTATATACGTGAACTTGCTTTATAAAAACCAATTATAAAGAAAATTTATGAACTTGTTTTGGAAAAAACCTATTGTAAAGAAAATTTGATGTCGACTAAACAATGAATGGATCTCCACTTGAATTAATTTTGTACATCTATATAAGGCAGAAATAGCATTTTTTTTTAATAAATTAAACCTCTTTCAAAACCATAATAACCCAGCTAAATTTGCCATCTAAACTGTTTTTTATTCCTCAAAATTGTTATCTAAACGTTAGCTTTCCAATTTATTAAATGGCAAACTCATTTTGTTCAAACAACTATTTTTAAAAGGTTTCACAAAAGATAATTCATAAGCTAAAAAGTTGAAATGTTGGAGTAAAAGTTCACCGCTGATTCTGAATGTTAAATAGGAGTTTTGAATAGGAAGCAATTTATTTCTCTTAACTTCATTAAAAAAACATTGCAACTTCAGAACGCAACTGAGATTTATTTAAGCAAAATAATCTCAATATAACCAAATTATTCTCTCAATTAAACAAAAGAATAAAGAGGAGAGGCAGAGGGAGAAAGTTAATGGGAACCCGAATAGAGAAACAACCGCCACGTGGCAGGAGATTTGCTCGTCCGACCCGTCCGTTGGGTAGTGATGTGGGCCGGCAACACACGAGTCTGGTGTGGTTTCTGGTTCACTTTTGGGCAAGAATTTTGTGGATGTCATGACGTAACACTAAGATTTTGTTGGGCCTGGGCTGGAAGAGAGACAGATCTCCATGATGATACGCATCTCTGACATGAACACGTGCAGATCCAACGGTTTATAATCATTCATTTCACTCATACGTACCTACGTACTTGTGTAGTGCATGTGCGTTGCTGCGTAAACAACACACACACACACACAATCCACTTTTATTTATTTGGTACCTCAGCCGGCTACAACTCCTTAAACATAATTAATTCCTACGTAGTAATGTAGGATTCAAATTTGATGCATTCGTTTCATGCCAATTTCATGATAAAAAGGTTGCAAATTAACAACCATTATTAACCTAATTAAAGGCATGTTTATACGAAGAATATTCATTCATTGAAATATGCATTATATTTTTGTTAGATGGATTATATAAGACATTGTAATAACTCCGTTTGCTAATAAATAGTTTGTCTGCTTATAAGTTTTTGTGAACGATTCCACCGCATGAGGAGGGTATGTTGCATCAGGTTTGCATTATGGTAATCGTATAAAGATAGAATGTAATGGCAAAATATGATCTATATATGTACGTCGACTCCATATAGTGGGATAAAGACTTAGTTATTGTTGGTGTTGTATATAAGACATTGCAATGTTATTGTATATATTTAAATTGTCAACCATATAATTAATGTGAAAAAATAATGTTACTCATTCTGGAATGATATTATAAACTAGCCCTATTTGTAGCTTGACTTGGAACCAAATGGATGTCTTTCATTTTGGATTTTTTTTTTTTTCTGGAAGCCGGTATTATATATTTTGTCTTGTTGGTGAACATTGCAATGTCTCGGATAAGTTAATGAATCATTTCATTTCTGTATCCATATGCTATAATTTCGTCTATAACTGCATAAAGCTGTTAATTTATAGTTTTCGTTTGGTATCGTCCGTTTCTGATCAACGGATGCAGCCATTAATTGTTCGTTTAGGAATGAGCTAAGACAAACAGAATAAATTAAACTCATCATTAAACCAGAATTTGGTCATAATCACATAGAGACACCTTCAAACTCAAATTAAGGTGGTTGAAAAAAAAATTGTACATTGATTTGGAGCAGTTTTGGCAGTGAGTTTTGTGAAAATGTCAACCATGCATGATTAATTGTACCCAAAAAAATATGTCAATTCTATGAAGAGGGTTTAATCCCGTAATAAACATCATGAAAGAGAATCATAAGATGAAGTTAATGAAGATGGTTGGATAAGAATTATAAACTTAATTAATAGATAATACGTTGGAATAAGAATATTGCAACATATGAACCGACACAAATAAGCTTTGAGTGTAAGGTTTTAAATTGGGGAATTAACAAATATTAATGTACGACACACCAAGATCATTAATTCTAGTATATATGCATTTTATAACATCAACAAAAAAAAAAAGAAAGAAAAGAAAATCAAATATTAATTAATGTATCATCACTGCCATAAACGTGCATTATTAATGCATGTTAGAAGTGAGGAGTTAAGGAAAAAAGGGTCGTTTTACACTTTTACTTTTACCCTAATAAAGGTTAAAAACATTACCACGTCGACAAATTAAGGTGTCTCGAAAAAGACATGGAAGTTCAAATCGTAAAAGCTGTAGTTGATTAGGATTGTCAAGACAACAACAGTCGGCACAAGGGACCACGCAAATTTTATCATGATAATTAATTAATTAAATATACACATATATATATGTTCAGTGTTGTGTTCCTCAAATCTATACCTCTCTCAAACAAAAGCTAAATGCCAAGCAATGTTCTGCGCTAGAATTAAAAAAAAAAAAAAAAATACATGATGGACTTGATAATTAAAAATCTTTAGGGATATTTCTCAAAAATATTAAATTGTGGGAGATTATGATTGTTGGGATTCTGATGTTAACCTTCATAATTAAGGATGTTGTGATGGTGATACTGCAAGCGGCAGAATTTAATGTAAATTAATTAAGAAATTTGCATGTATTTATATAATAATGTAGTTTGTTGGACAGAAACACACACTAACACAGGCAGAGGCAGGCAGAGGCAGGCAGGCAGGCAGGCAGGCAGGCGCACTAATTAAGCATGAATGAATATGATGAACTTAATTGTCCAAGGATTTTGATGAGAAAACGATCCTACGTACTATTTAATCTGTTATCTATGGGAAGCAAAATCTACGTAGTTGTTTTGAATCTTAACTTTATTTAATTATTTTGCAAATTAAAATCTAATACTTAAGTTCCTTTTGTTTGTTTCTTTGTCTCTCTCCCTTTGTTTTAATTTATTAGTCTTTTTATTAATTCTTGACTTAGTAAGAAGTAGTCTTCGAATTGTAAATTTGTTATGCATTTTTGGACACAAGTGTTAATCTTTATACAGCAATTAAATGTCATGCAAAACATGAACTAGCAATTTAATAAAGCATGAGGCATACACAATTAATTAGTTAAAAATATATATGAACTTTACGATGACAAGAAAATAAAAAAAAAAAAATAAAAATGAACGAACCAGCAGGGTCAAATCTTAATTTTGCTTAATTTGAAATAATCAAATGAATATTGTTAAACTTAACATAAACCCTAATCCTCATTCCCAAAGGAAACATTTAACTATTGACATAGAATTATTAGTTGTACAATAAATTTGAGTTTTACCAAAACAAGAAAAAAGATAAAAAGAGTAGTTTGAGACGTCTGAAACTCTGGCTTGGTAAAGATACTAAGATATGGGGCAGGGGCAGGGGCAGGGGCAGGGGCAGGGGCAGGGGCAGGGGCAGGGCAGGCGTATCCAAAATCCCATAATAATGCAAGCCATGACAATCATGATCGATTTTGTCTTATAATTTCTTCTTCGGTTCTTCCTACTACGTACGCGGATTGATTTGTGTGATGAGTATCACGTATATGCATGTTGCTGTTACTTGCAGTACATGTTGTTGTTGTTGTTGTTGTTGATTCCCCTTCTGACCTCAAATATGCCTTCCCCCCTCCCCACTGCAACTTTGTGTGCACTTGTGCGCGCATCATAATGCCTGTGAATCTGCAGTAGTTTTTCATTGAGCTAGCTAGCTAGTATTACTTAATTATGGTTGCTTTGGTTTAGTTTCTAGATTAGTGAGAGGCTTCATATATATTCCATCACATTAAGTCAAAAGAATCCGTTTGATTGTTTATTAATTAATTGATCATTAGTACTGATCTTGCAATGGATGGAAGAATTTGCCTTGAAAAAATGAGTTAGCTAGATTTAGATTTTAGTGAAATGCACAACATGCTAAAACATTCTTAATTAATTATGCAATATTTTAGAATTGAGCTAGCAAGATTTATGTTAAAATATGAGTATATATATATATATATATATATACACTTGGATCATTACTTCTTTAAATCCTAAAAGGCTAAAACTATATATATATATATATATATATATATATATATATATGGACGGCTTTATCATTATGCATCTCCTTAATTTGATATGATTAATATTGTGGCAAAAGAAAAAAAACAATAAACAGCTTAGTTCCAGGGCATTGTAATTTAATATATTAGGCAAGTTGGCAACTACTATGTTTCATGCTCTAATCCATCCTCTAAAATTTAATTTTATTTTTATATGATTTGATCAACTCTCATTGATCATCAAGGTCTGTTTCTGTCAATATTTTAAGTAAGATTTTACAAGTATAATAATAATAATAATAATGAAATGTACGTAGATGGGGGACCAAAAGATGAATCAATCCTATACTTTATTGACTCTCTCCAAATTTTCAATATGTCACCCCAAGGATCCATCCAATCCTTGCCTCTTTACAATACACAGCAATTGTTTTTCCATTTCAAAATTTTTCTTCTTGTCCATACATTTTTCATTAAACAAATGGCTTTCTTACTCCCCCTATATATACAATCATGTCATCCCACTTACTTCTTCCCTAAATAATCACCAAACTTCTTTCACTCCTCCTCATCCCCTTTGCATATATATATATATGTCCTGATACATATTCAACATTTTGAATATTAATTCACACTGCAGCTAGATCAACCCTCAAAATCTTAACTTGATGTATATCATGGAGGATATGATGATGAAGAAACAAAACTGTGGTACTTCTACAAGCATAAGTGGTATTACTGCAGCATCATCAGCACTAGGGATGCACAAGAATTCACAAATAATAGCCAAAGTGAAGCCGAAAATTCGCATAATTCACATATTTGCTCCAGAGATCATCAAGACAGATGTTGCAAACTTCAGAGAATTGGTGCAAAGACTCACTGGAAAGCCCACAGAAAATAAAAAGATCAGCTCCACCAAGAAAAGACCAAGAGATAATAATATTCTTCCCAGCAAAAATGAGTCATCATCATCAAGAAGTAGCTGTAGTACTAATAGCAAGTTTCCTCAACTCATGATTCACAAGCCGCTTGCCACGAAAATGGAACTAAGAAGCGGGTTCCTCAGTAGTGCAGAGTTCAGAGAAAGGATTAAGGGCGAAGAAGAGATTTGGAGAGGTGCAAATTCCGGTGGAGGTTTCTTGGGTGGTTTTACTGAGTTGGAGGGTTTTATGGAACAGCTTAATCACGAGTTTCCATTGCTTCCTGCTATGCCTGTGGAAGCTTCTCATCATATGGATGGTTATGGACAATCCCAGCTTGCTTAATTATTGGTTCTCATGCATCATTAGTGCTTAGTCGACGTTATTAATTAACTCTCGAGAGAGAACAGCGACTCATTAATGTTGTTTCAATCTTTAATTATTTTCAGGTTTAAGGTACAATATTATAACGTTGTTTCAATATTCTTTCACCCCTAGAGTTTAATTCTCTGTTCATGATGAATCTCTGAATTTTTTATACGTTTCTGGGCTCTGTTATGTAAAGAAGCTAGATGAACATAACGAGGGTATATATGCATATATACATGCAGTTGAATCAGCTGGAGATGTGTTTTTCCAACTTAAGTGGAAATTAAAAAGAATAAAACTGGAGTTCACTATACGTACGTTCTCCATTTGGCTCTTTCTAGTTTCTCCAAGGATATATTGAATTCATATTATTTGTTTTTTTTGTACTTAGAATTTGTTTAGGAAGTTGGACATATATGGATTTTGTTTGTTTCTCTTGGGTGTTACCCTGTTAGGTTTTCTTTTGTTACCGACTATTGTTGTTGGCCTTAGTATAATTCATGCATACATGTACTCTCTCTCTCTCTCTCTCTCTCTCTCTTTGTCTCTTTCTCAAAATAATCCCTTACAGTGACAGTCTCTTATTTCTAATCCAAATTGGAGTTGAAGCAAGGACGACGACTTTTATATTTGAAAAAAATCTTTTGCTTTTCTTGCAAGATTATTCATCATTTATTGTGATTTTAACAGCAAGTCTATTCTCATGTGGTTATAAATCCAAAAAAATAAACGTACCTTAACCCCTCATAAAACGAAGTCAGATATAACTATTATTAGCCAATCCAACAACTTCTTCTTCTTGTTCCTCCGTGATGACAACATTAGCATAATGGCTTTCATGTGTTCGTTTAAGTGCAAAGAAACTTTGAAAATGTTTTGGTAAATTTTGTTTTGATATTGTGATTTTCTTTTCGCTTCAATATTAATTAATAGACTTTGATAGTTTGATCATGTCCATAGCTCACTGTGCCTTTACTTAGTCCCAACTTGAATGAAAGAACTAATGCATCAATTTCTCTAAAGCCTTTTGCTTCAATATGGGACGGCGTCCGGCATTTCACATATCTAATTGAGCACACACTTCCTAGACTGATACGAAGCCATTTGTGATTGATCAACGTAAAATTCTTATTTTTGATGCAATTATAGCATGATCCGGCCAATTTTTGTAACATTTTAGAATGAAATTACGAAACTGTTGTGCATGTCTGAACATAATTCAAAACGTAATACTGTGTAATTCATGAAATAAACTAGTTAAAGAACTAACCAATGCATGCATTATTGTCTCTTGTTTGCTCCATCGATTGACTTCTTCTCTGCCCTTAGTTTACTACAACATCATTGCTGGTCCAGAGAGAGGGAGCACAAGTGAATTATATTTATCATGCAGTTCTTTTTTACATCTCAAGGATAATATTTTACTACAGGGTATGATCCATTTCCAAGTGAGGCAAACGATTAACTGATGCTGACTCCTGAGACTAACTCCTAGCTCGTCAACTCTCGTATTCTGCTATAGGATCTTCCATGGTTGACGGGACGGGATCCAATCTTGTAAGGACCTCTGGAACTCCATTGGGATCTCTGATTATCTGCATTAAGACCAGCAGAAAGTTATTATACTCAGACTGATTATCATGGTGGATTTGTTATACAGATATACATTGGACGGCAAGAAGCTTAATTGCAATTTACAATGTCATGACAGGTTCCACTTCTATTAGCTCTGCATAGGTTTCTTCCAATTATATATACTCATGACGATTGGATGACAGAACATAAAACCTTTGCAAAGCCTACTAAGGAGGAACATCATCATTTCCACGCCAGAAGAATTCTTAACTACATTTCAGAACAAAGACAGATGGTTTCCATATAACAAACTGCTGCATGCAGCCAACCAACAAATAGTTTAACTACATGTGGATAAAATTATGCGAAAGAAAAGATATGAAACCAATGATGAACCCTTTAAATTCAGATAAGAACTATATATGTAAGTAACAGGATCTGCATGCCTGCACATTCTGCCAATAACGCAATAAATGCATGAGTGACGTGATACTTTCTGAGAAAGAAATTTTCAACATTCCAAACTACATAGAAATGATAAAGACATAGACTAACCAGGATTTCATCGTCAAGATAGGATATCATAAATAGTCTCTGAAAGTTCCCACCTGACGTCAGAAATGTAAATCATACAATAAATCTCTAAGAAAACAGGACATGGAGAAAAAGGAAAAATTAAAGCAGTGATTTAGCCCACATACAAACACAAGACTCTTTCGGTATTCGATATCTCCATTTCCAGGGATTTCTAGGAAAGGCATTTTTTCTTTGCTTTTCTATGATTTAAACTTCTTGGGAGGGTAGGGGAAGGTTTGCAGAGGGGCCCTGAAATGGAAGGAATGAATCTAATGTTGTCACAGTAACTCCAAATAGAAGGCAAATGGATGCTTCTTTGTCTAGAGGACACATGAACAATGATAATATTCAAGTTTAAATAAATTTTGGGTGAATGATTAAACTGAATTTCAGCCTTAAAAAAATTGAAGTCCTCACCAAGAGGGATTCTCAGTCCACTGGAGGCAGCATCTCGAATGGGAGCAGGAAGTTGTTGGACTGTGCTAACTGCCCGACCAAAAGCACCTTTTAGTTGTTCAGGTATGATTTCCTCATTGATCTTTGGAGATTCAAATATCCCTTCAACATATTCTTCTTTCATTCTAAGTGGTCCCTCGACTGATAACCGGTTTGAAAGAATGAAGTTGCTTTCTATCTGCATTTCACCAGAATCATTTCATTTTTGGAAATTCAACCGCCAGATTATCCAAAAATCTACAGGCAAGATGGCGTGAAATGAGAAGTCCTACATAAATGCCTTATTCAAATAAATAATAGCCTGGGTTCATTAGCTTCAGGTCTCCAGCGTTTCTGAGAACCTTTCCTCTGGATATAGTTTAGGCAGCTCAAACAAGCAAATTTACCCGAGACGACCGGCTATTGCTTTAACAAGTTTAATTACTTAAATGAAATTACTAAAAGTACTCCAAGTACTTGTTATAGTTAAAAATGCATGATATCTCTCTCTCAGAAAGAAGCTTAGCTATTTTTTTAGAATGAAGAATCATTCAAGACAGACATACCACATCCACCCTTCTGGTAATGGGTTAATACTTATTTTCTGAAATCAAAACCGAAAAACAAATTCCAAATGATAATTGCAGTCAATATTGTGCAGGCATATAATCATCAGGGATAGTAGTATATAAGGCATGCATGCATAATACTCGTAATACATTTCTTTTATTTTTTCTTCTAAGAAGCAGAAGCTTACCGAATTCACAAACTTCAAACTCGCAGTGATAGTTGCATATGCATCCTTGATCAGCACATCGAGTTTCGATAAATTAGCTATTGTTGTAGGAAATCTCCTGCAAAGTACATGTTATTAGGTGCCATTCTATTTGAAAAATTTCCAAATAGCTAATCATTATCTTTTATGTTATATCTAGATCACTTCCACTAGTACTAATCAGGAGAACCTACGAGTCGCTTTATTTTGCTATCCTCAGTCAAAATATAAATAGCTACGACCAGGGATGGGGGGAGATGGCGGTAAAGAGAAAAATCTTCACACTAAACAATTTTAAGCACTATTTAGTGAAAAAATGAATAGATACAAAGGGATCAAAAATCTGAATGAAGACAATGCTATATAATAGTTTCATAAATGGACCACAGGACAAAAAAAAACATACATTTAGCCCTAAGTTTTCCAAAAAAAAATCTCCCTGACATAATTGCAGTATAGCCCCAAAACTTGTGACATCCAACAGTTTGAGGCAATTTGTAAAGTTGGCATGTTGAAGGATCAAAAGAAACTAGTAGAACAGCAAAGAGATCTTGATTTCTATTTTACTTACCCAAATTAAATCAATTAAGCTATACAGAGATTACAATTTGTTATACAGATTGTGAACCAAAGTTTTCTGAAAGAAACTAGAACTTCGGTTGTTTTCAAAAGAAACAAGCAAAGAGAATCTCCATTGGGTGGTATACTTGGGGCAGACATAGGCAGAGACCACACTGATAAAAAATGACATTTCTCATCATAAACGAATACCTACTCAAATATCAATTTTGCAGCAAAGAACCCCGGGCTTCCACTTCCAAACCACCTGAAATCCCAGCGACCTTCAAGATATGGAGACCTGGATAGCTGGAAAAAATCAATGAAGTGCCAAGTTGATAAATATACAAACGGATGTAGATTGAGCTGCCCAGTCAGAAGACTTGACAACTTACGTTGTTGGTCGAGGAGTTGGATTGAGTCTCTCAAGACCAACTATCCTCTCATTCACATCAATCCGCTGCATATCCGTTGTTTTGCCAGTAACTAGTGCTTCAAACCCACCAGCATCATTGAACTAAAATAGACGTTCAATTTACAAAAACATGCTAGCAGTTACACACTCGTGGCATCGTCATTGTGTGTGTTCTTGAATACTCGTAATGATGCATGCCAATATTAATCATTTGAACAAAAAGCACACAATCACCAAAACAAAAAAGTAAACCCGGAAGACAAAAAGTAAAAAAGTTTTGAACTTTACACGAGCAATATCGCAAGCTTCATCCAGAAATATCACATCACCAAGTTAGTGCACATCTCCAAAAAAGCTGGAAACTTTATCCCATAATCTTGATAACTTAAGAGCACTTTTTGAAGCTTGAGGCAGGGAGTTTTCGGGAGAAAATGCAACTTCAATAATGGGAAAATGAAGAGGAGTATTGTCCAGGGATTATTACAAGAACCAACTAGTATACTCATCCAAAATCAAGAAATTTTCAGCTAAAAAATCCCATCTCTTAGAAAAAAATTAAAAAGAAAAAAAACCAAGAACAGTATTGAATAATTTTTGTATACTGTAATCAAGAACTCACGGCTTGAAGCAGAGATTCTTTAGCATTAAGTCTTTCCATTTCTTTAGCATAGGCAGCAGTGGCTCCTTGTACGGCGGTCTGCTGAACCGTTGCTTTACAAGTAAAGGCTCGAATTTTTTCACCATGTTTTCCATTTATAGGAACTTTTTGGCATTTTTTATTGATGGGTATTAAGAATATAGAAGGAGTAAAAGACGCCGGATTACAATTAGGCAAGGCTGAAGTAAACGGAAAGTTCCGAATTGAACTGTAAGAAAACATTGAGAGGAGGCGCGTGTGTCTCAGTCTCACCGGGTTGCTTGTTTAGCTGAAGTTGAGGACTGACAACTGACTACTGACTACTGAGGAGGAGAGAAGTGGCGAGGTGGGGACAAATTCTTCCTCTCATCCGAGAAGAGGGTCTTGAACTTACTCACCTTCCAAAAGCGTGGTACTCCACTGCGAATGCATACCACGCTTTTGGTTCCCAGAGGGTACCGCAAGGTATGCTGATCACGCTTTTGATAACTTTTCTTGAGGGCGTGGATTTGTACAAAACATATATATTTTTAATATTTTTTTTATGGGTCCTTTTCTTGATCAGAAAATATCATGCAACAATAATTATGCACCATGGCAGTGCACACTGTGCGGCTAAGTGTGCATGACTCATGCGACGGGCTCACCTCGTCGCATGATGTGTGCTCGTGGTGCGTGCGAGAGTGTGGCGGCGAGGTCAGTGTGCGGCGAGGTCACTTCGCCACTCACACACAGCAAAGAATTGCAAAGCTTTCATCTCAATCCCAAAGAAAAACCAGAAACAAGATGTATGCAACAGAATGGAGTTGTATCTTAGAACTTTCACAACCAAAAAATAGAAGTAAGTATCTTCTCCTAAACTAATGGTTAGAGATCCTGATTTGGTGTCCATTTTCACTCTCTCCAAGACTAGTACTATCAGTTATGATGAAGCAAAGGGTATCATCAAATGACTCTTTTAAGTCTTAGTTTTTCCAGTTGTGTATGATATGGGGTGAAAATCCCCAATGTCAATGTTTTCACTTGTCTATCTATCATCAACACATTTAAAGCAGGGAAGAATCAAGCTGTTTGGAACAGCAGTGATTGCTGTACAATTGTTTCTCTGTTGGATCTGCAGCAGATGTATCCATGTCCTCCAAGTCGTTAGGATTTCATGTGGCGTTCAAGGGTGTAAGCATGAATCTCAGAAGGTCCAGTGCCAGGCCTGCCAATGACCAACGGGGAAGAAACAGTTGTTAAAATCTTGTTATAGCATACAAGTTAAAATTACTAATAGTAGAATTGTCTCGAGAAGATGATCACAAGTTACAATGTGGTCTGGTGTTAATATTACAATGACACTGGGGGAAAGAAAGACGATAGTTCAAATATACTTTTAACATTAGAGTGCCATCTTCTCCATGTTGCCAAACCAAAGAGCATTTATATGCATTCACTAATCCAGCATTAGACTACTTATCAAACAACCATTGAATCTATAAACTTAATTGTTCTCATGCCTTGTCAAAGAAGAGAAGAAGGTGACAATCAATATTACAATGATGTTGAACATCAAACATGTTCTGAGGAATTGAATACAGATCACATACAACCACAAACCTTAAAATTTATGTGCTTAACCCCATCCCATGCCATTGGACCAAAAAGAGGCCATCCCCATACTTTTGCAAGGGAAGAGGGCGAAAGTTGAATATGAACATTACTAAGAGAACAACTAGGGTTTATGTGTTTTACTCCTAACCAGCTAACTGAAACTACTGATTTGGTGGGTACGCTTCTCTGGTTAGATTGGTTTCAGACTTTCAGTTCTGATGTTTTGAGAAAGGAATACCGAAAAATGATAATTTTCCATTTTGGTAAGGTTAAAACTATGTCCTTTTACTTTATTGTTCAAAACAGAGAGAGTACAATAGGCACTAAATTATGATAAGACACGCAATTAATAATGTTCAAGCTCTAAAGAGCTAGATGGGAATTATAACACCCTGTATTCAGTTTCTCAAGGGATTACAACAAAGGTTAACTAAAGATGCAAGATAATAAAGAAACTGAGAATACCTTTTCCTAATAATGCCATAATGAGACTTGGGTTTTCCAGCTTTTCGATCTTCAATGTACTACAATCCACCCAAAGATGAGCAAGTGAGACAAATATACAAGTGAAGCGAGTATTTGAAGAAGCAAAGCTGCTTAGTTCTTAATTCAGATCATACCATTTTCAAAGTAACTAACATTGACGAAAATGACAAGGAGTCAAAAGGAATGTCATCAAGTGCGAATAGCCGGCATTCTGATGATTCTTGACCAGGTGAAAACTCCTGTCTCTTCAACTTAGCCAAAAAGATAATGTAAGTCTGTCACATAGAAGAGGCATATTAGCACATGCATCCCATGGTAAGTACATAAGCAGACTAGTATAGTGTAAACAGAAGGATTATTGCTCACGGCGCCAATAAGAGGTATATCCAAATGGGCAAAGGGTGACACGATTTCTACTTCTGCATTTGCCTCTTCCCAAGTTTCTCTAATTGCCCCTTCCACCGCAGACTCACCTATTTCCATGTATCCGGCTGGAAGTGTCCTATGTGAGTTAAAACAACACAAAAAAACATTGGCAAACGTTTAATATCAGACAAATCTTAGACCTTAAACCTCTAAAACCAACGAGTTCATGAAGTGGTTTAGTAAGAAAAAGCTGCCAAATAAACTTCCATCGAAAGTTAGTGCATACCAAAGGCCATAGGATGGTTGAATCTTTCGCCTGCATAGCAGAATCTTATCTTCGTGCTCAATCAGACAACCCACAACCTAATATTTTAGCAATTTGAGGAAGTAGTCAATGAAAATGATGTGACAATGTAGCAATAGAATAAAGTTCTCACTTTATGTCTATATAACAAAACAAAGCCAAGATTAGATAAAAGCTAACTTCAAAATTACAGAATCCACATGTCTGGGAATAAAAAACGTTGTGACGACATAACCACTTTATTTATGTATAGCTCCAAAACTAATCAAACAATTAGCATGGTCTACTGATTTTCCTTGTGAAGAGAATCATGCGCTGCCTTCTATTGTCAAAGGTTTGGACACCTTGGAAGCTCAAATACCAAATATGTCAATCAGAATATCAATAATCCATATAACCTCAGAACAGCATGCCAACAAAGGTACTTCATATCATTCTGAGTATATTGAACTCTAGAAATTCAACAGCCTTTGATGTTTCACCATGTACAGGACCTACACTCTTCTCCGTTAAATAAAAGAGTATTTCAAATTCATGTACTTATTTGAATTAACTGAAATGGAAAACATTTTATGACTGACTAAGTCAATCCTGCTAAATTTATCAGAAAGAGAGAGGAACAAGAGAAGGTAAATTCTAGTAATTCCACAGGAGATTTTCCTTATGAGTAGTAGACCATTTCATGAGAACTTATTGAACACATTATGAGTCCAGTTTCCCAGAATAAAACGTCATGATAAACCTGACAGATGACACAAACTATAAATAAATAAGTCAGAACAAAGGCTATATTTGCCAGTGCTATCACTTATAAAGCTGACCCTGCTCTGCAACTTGTTCCAGTTCATCTATACATTGATCCTATTGAAAATTGCAAATTGAACTGAAAAAGGTGGAGGATGAAATGTGGGTTTTTATCTTCTTTTCAGGGAGAGGGGCAAATGTGCAGGAGACAAAGCAAGAAGTTTCATTCATTAAAGTATCCAGAAAAGTATCAGACAAACATGGAGGGATCAGATAAACATAAATCAACTGAAATTCCCCAATCACGAACATTACATAAAGACGTACTTGAATTGACATCATACATCAATTGAAATTCCAGAATCATGACCGTTACATATGGATGTACTTGAATTAACATCATACATGTTAAGTACTCATTTGTAGATAGATGCCTCACTATCGCTATTTTCCATTTTTGCATTTGGGCACATATAATTTCTTGTATGTTTAGAGTTCAATCATAGTCACAATATGAAAATGTTCAGCTTAACTGACTTAAGTACAAAAATTAAGCAATTCCACAACCTCTCAGTCCAAGGTTTTACCATTTTCGGATTCTCGTATGCAATCCTTCCACAAACTGTGCAAATAGCCCTCATCTTCTCCTCCCCATCAGGTATCTCATGCTTTGTTGGGCCACCGCATGATTGACAGAAATTGATCTTACGAGTAAAGCCCTGCAGAAAGTAGACGTTTAAACTAACAGTAGAAAAGATGTAAAAGACCAGAAGGGAGGTGGGAGATAAATGGTGCATGTGAGACACACAGCATGATGATTATCTGCATTCATTTGTTTCCTAGAATTGGCATAAGGAATAAAGGCAGCCACTAACCAAACATAGGTGTTATGGATCTAAATGCCACATGGTTCAATGAAGCACTTATGCTAGTTAAAGTTGGCTGCTGGAAGTATCATACACAATTATAGCTGCATTACATTTACCCCTTGTTCTGTTACTACATTAATATGCCTTATCCATTACAAAATCAAAACCTGGTGTTTTGAGTCTTCTAAGAGCCTGAGAAGATATCGTGGGGGCAAGAAACGATATTATAAAGAAACCGTCATTAAATCTTTTTCAAATATAAAGCATAAAATGAAAGAAAATGACCTTCAACAATATCAAACAATTCCCACCTCCAAACAAAGACGCAGAACAGCCCATAATCATCAAGAACAAAGGTCATCCAAGAAAGCAAAATCCACCAAAAATTAAAGGTCGTACCGTACACAGAAATACCCATCAGCATGGCAGTACACATTGGGACTAATTAATTGAGCAAAAAAGGAACAGTCATTAAGTATTTTTTCAATTTAACGAAAGAAATGGAAGCCCTTGAGAAGTATAAAATGAAAGAAGATGACCTTCAACAATATCAAACAATTCCCACCGCCAAACAAAGACTTAGAACAGCCCATAATCATCAAGAACAAACATCATCCAAGAAAGCAAAATCCACCAGAAATTAAATAAAGATCACACCTCCAATGGGTTAGCAATTCACCCAAGAAGCAGCATTCCCTTAGCATTACAGAATACCGAATATTACAACACAAAAGAGGGAAAAAAAAATAGAACTCACAGCTGAAGAGCGCAAAGTAACTGACAGGCCATCATCAGAGCTGGATTCAGTATGTGAATGAGACATCCCAGAAACTCTGAAATTCCAAGAATGGCTTTTGTAATTGTACTTGCTGACTTCAAGAAGAAATGGTGTTGACTTCTTTGATGATAATGATATTGCGGTAGTGGCTATAGATTTTCTTGAAATGAAAGAGAGCCCACAAACGCAATTGTGATGGGGAGCCTTCTGCAATTTCTGGGATAAAGAAACCCACCCAGAAGATGAAGATGAACCAAGATTTTGTATGGCTTTTATCATTATTGACGAGTATTTGATTAGTTCAAGTATTAGAATAGTAGTAACAGACTTAACAATAGTAGAGACTTTTTCGGATGGTCTTCTTACTAACAGAGCAATATTTCATCTTCAAAGTAACAAAAAATCTTGAAGCTTTGGAAAAAGAATCGATAACTGGAATTTGGAGAGAACTGAAATGTGGGATAATGGCGGTTGAATTAACTGTCAAGTTCAAGATTACAATTAATGCTGTATCATTTCAGGTTCATTCCCAATTTATAGTATGCTGAAAAATATGTCTATTCTAATTTTTATTTTATTTTTTAATTCTAAAATTGTATAGGCACTTATTTAAAAGTATAAAAGTAAGCATTTTAATTTTTTTTTAAGGAAAAAAATTTAAAAAAGGAGAGTCCAAAGATGAAAAGGGTCTCTTCTTCTATAAATATATAGTATGAATAACCCTTTAAAATAAAAAATGCACACACTCTATTGAGATCATACTAGTTTTCTTTAATACGTTGTACAAATAAAAGTTATACGCAAGTTTCATATGTGAGACGGTCTCACAGAAGAATGGCGTAATATAAAATATGTTACTATTATTTTGGTTTGAGTTCAAAATAGATGATTTAATTTTTTCCGGTATCACAGAAGAATGGGGTAATATAAAATATGTTACTATTATTTTGGTTTGAGTTCAAAATAGATGATTTAATTTTATTGAAAAAATTTGTCTATTGATAAAAGGCTTGAACTTAAAAAGTGTATAATATCACTTGCTTATGGAGGCTCTTCTATGATTTATCAAAGTTCATGGATTGAAGGATTACTATAGAGTGAAGAGACATTGAATGATTGAATTGTAAAATGAATAGTTAAAATTGTCCACTGATTATCCCACAACAGGGAAAGAATTACAACAATCCAGGATAAGGTAATATCATGTTGTTGCATCACAGCATAGATATGGCCTCCAGACATTTTTTATGAACAATTCCACCATCCTCTTTGTACACTATCTGCTCCACCATGACTTTGTGCATCATTCATTCGATAGACAAATCGATTGTCATCTTTGTATCAGTGTTACATGAGGCTTTTGCTTATCACTCCTTTGCAGCCAACATATCACATAAAGATTTATATGCAGCATTGCACGACTTGAACTTTTCCTCAGCAACAGCCTGTTTATGTAGAGATCGATGATCAGTGCTAAAACATGGAGTCTTGATGTTAAATTGATGATTATAATGCTAAATTTCTCTACCACCATCTCTTTACATACTTAGCCCGTGTCAATGGTAAAGGCTGATTGTGAACCACCTAAACAAACAGTTATTTACCAATGTATGCAAGATTAGAGGTCATAATTTATAGCTCAAAATAGTCACGGACTTGTATGAAAGTTCTACTCAAAGAACGAATCCAAAGCACAAGTGCAATGCAAACTATGGCACTAGAAAGACAATGGCCCATATGTCTTGTTATTATTTTCTCCTCATTTTATGATTGCTTCCAGAGTGAAAAGGGACAATGTCATAGTACCACAAAGTTCTTTATACCAGCTGAGTCAGTTGATAAAGAAGTGCTGCAAGACTTATAGGACTAAAGGGCCGAAAAATATCCATTTGCTCTGAAAACCAAGGAAATAATCATATGCAGGTAAAATGATAAAAGAAGAAGGCAAGAGAAGATTATTTGTTTGCACCAAGATGATGACAAAACCATTACCTTGTACAATCCCTGGTTATGATCTGGATGCCATTTTAGTGCACATGCTCTGTATCTGAAATTGAAGCATCAAATGGCAGAATTGGAGAAAACTTCTATTAGATAAACATGAAGTCTGGCTGATGATGATTCAGCTTTAAAAATCTTAGTGGAGAAATTAAAAGCAAGAAGGACTCACGCATTTTTAATATCATCCAGAGAAAGAGGACATGAAGCACTCAGCCCAAGTTCCAGTTTTTCTGAGGCCATTTCTTGTTTTGATTCTTTTGAAGTATCAGACTCTTTTGAGAAGTCATGTTTTTGTTCATTCTGATTGTTCCAGTTCTGGGATTTCCAGTTTTTATTGAAATGATGACCTGATGAACTTGCTGCCCAAAGTCAAGTAAATCACAAGGGAATGGAAAATATAGCACAGGTCAAATGGATATTCAATTGCCACTTTCCCACAAATTGAGTACGATACTACTATGCATGGGATCATATCAAGCATTAATTATCTGGCTAATTCCTTTTTGATCATTTGCATCTTTATGAGATTTCTCTCAGTTTATGCAACAAATAGAACCAAATTTTACAGATAATAGTACTCTTATCGACTAAACTACTATAGTTGATAACATATTAGTGCTTATATTTGATATACTAACTTGCTGTAAAATCGCGGGATCTCTTGGCTTCATAATAACCTTGTTTAGTGTATGGATTGTAGCAGTAATAATCCTGTCACCACAAGAACAAACAATGAAATGCTTTCTATTGTAGGTTGGTGAAAGTCCAAGCAACAGAAATTCTTAAAGAGTACACCATACCATAAGCAGGCTATCTTGCGAGTAAAACCAAAACCTTCCCTTCCCCACTTGTCAAAAGTCATAAAAGAAGTAACTCCAACGCGAGATTTTTATTCAAAATCAAGCGACTATTTAGATGCTTAATCACCATTGCAGCTGTGATCCAAGAAAATTTGAACACCCTTGTTTTGAAAGTAACCCCAAATGAAATACAAGAACAAGTCTTTGCACAGCCTTCTTCCCAAACACACAAGCATGCATGCACGTCCATATATAAGCGCCAAATTCACATACAGTGATACGTAGGGCTGTAAACGAGTCGAGTCGAGCTCGAGTACCTCCATAATTGAGCTACTCGAGCTCTAAAATGGTGGGATATAATTGTAATTTTTTAAAATTTAGTAAGGTAAAATGATAATTTAGTGTAAAATTAAGGTCTAAAATATAAATATAAGTTGCTTAAAATATAATTTATCAAATGTTAGGGATTAAACAATAAATATAAAAAAATTTTAAAAAAAATATATGGGATCGAGTAGCTCGATCCTTTGAAAACTGAGCTCGCGAACTCGACTCAAGCTCGGTCAAACCAAGCTCGAGTCGAGTAATTGCTAGCTCGCTCGTTTTACACCCCTAGAACTGATACATACACAGTACACTCATAGAAGCATACTCAGTCAGCCAAATGAAGAACGAGATGTGTCATATATTAGCTCCATCTTTAAATAAATCCTACCGTCATGCATGCAACTGAGCACTAAATAAATTTCGGACACAAGTTTAATTGTAACTTTTAGATAAACCTGAATTGGGCCATCGTCTGGAGGTGCAATGGGAATTCGCACCATAACTCCTTCCCAAAATGGCTTCTTCTTACTGAAGCCTTTGACAAAATTTTGGTGTCTCTGCAAGAAGTCAATCAAATTCTAAGAGAAAAGAAATCAATAATTAATTTTCATGAAATGAAACTCATGAACAATTAGCAATGCACCTTACCACATTAGAGAACAAGAACAAGAACAAGAACAAGATGCATAGAGACGTTTCAAGCTCCATATTGTCATTCAGAAGGGGCAGGAGAAGGCAAAGTAGCAGGAAATTAACACGTTCAAACTGAAATTTGAGGTCTATAGATAAATATGCACTACCATCAACAATGATAAGCAAACAACACGTACGCATGGCCCATGTGCATTAAGCAAAATAGTTTAACCTATTTGATCATGGTTACCAGCCTATGCAAACACCCTTGTCTTATAATTCGTAAAATTCAGAAAATGTTTAAGGCCAAATTCTTGTTTCTGTTTTGCTAATTATATGTGATCAGTAAGAGGAAAAAAAATGTCTTCATTTTTATGCTATAGACTTTAACTTCCAAGTTATTCCGCACTTGGGAAACAGGGAGAAATCTGAAAGGATTGAACTTCTTTTTGGTTTCTTTTGATAAAATCAAACACAACCCAAGTTGGAAATATCATCCACCATTAATCCACAACTACTAACTAAAATAAAAATCAGAAGGAGAAACACAGGATGAACTAACCAACTCACTAGCAGATTGTTTTCTTTTATATAAGACCGAAGTAGAGTGGAAAAATACTGCCTTTTGCGTAATCTGCAGAAATTCAGAGTTCATTGCTGCGGTTTTGAGGACCAGCTTCTGCATATCCCTCCTGCTGTTGCCACCGCAGCAACGCTTGCAAAATTTGCAAATAATAATAATGGACAATTCTCAAGTTACCGTGACCTGAGTGGCAAACTGACGAGAAAATAGTCAAAGTTCTTGAATGCAAGCCTTTTTTACTTTACTTGTTCCCCAAGTCAATCTTTTTTTTTTGTTTTTTTTTTCATATATAAAAATTATAAATTGAGTTGTGCATAAGTCATTTATGGGTTTTTTTTTGGTTTTGAACGGGGTGCTCCAATTATTAAATTTTATGCTGAGTTTTGAAAGATGATTTTCAAGTTTTGGTTGCAACCCTATCATATATTATCACGTCTCACCACACAATACTTGGTCGAAATAGTACTTGGTCGAACGTTTTCACATAATAGGCTGTATTGATCATGTCTCACCACCCAGTACTTGATCGAAATACACTTCGTCACTTTTTCACTACCATTCTTGGTGGTGAAGTTATATAGATCACACTTCGTCATCATTCTCCTTCGAAATACATTTTTTCGAAATACATTTTCAGAGTGCTATGTTCTTTGAAATACATTTTCACAGCTATATATATCACACTTTATAATCGTACCCCATAAAAACACAAACAAACGTATTAATGGAATTAGTACATTGATGGAGACTAGTTGGAGTTGTATCTCAAGCAAATAAAGAACAGCCCTCCATAAAGATCATGTTTTTACCACCTCAAAAGGTATTACAAGTATCAAATAGACAACGAATAGTACAAGTGGCTACAAGAAATACCTTAGATCGTTTCTAACAGACCTACTAATCGAACTTTTGTAAATTGCCTCTCAATTCTTGTCTTCTGCACTCTTGTATTGCCTAAAACTAATTCCTAACTAAATTTGAGTACATATTTTGATCAAAATCTAATAGAACCTCCTGGAAGACCTTGACAGATGTCAGCTTGCACCAACAACATACTAATGTAGTGTGAGCTTGTCGCATACTGATTGATATGCTGCACTGCAAAGCTTGAATTTCTCTTCTGCCACGGCCTGTCCATCAGATTAAATTCTTAATTAGCTCAATCCATCACACACTTAACATTCACTGCACAGATATTTATTGCATCAACAATCTCATTACCAGGAATTTAGAAAAGAACGGAGTTAACATGATTGACCCTCACACTTGAGTGTCACAATCAAGGTGGAGATATCTCTATTCTCTAGTGAACCACTGGTTGGCGGTTGCAGATTGATAGAGGATAGGAATTAAAAACCGAAAATGACCAAGGGGAAGAGGGATGTAGCACACAATTTTCAATAAAATGGCTCAAAAATCTTATAAAACATAATCAATGACAATCCCTATCAAATATCGATAAGCAATGTGTTAAAGAAAGCAACAGATAGAACTAAGGGCTTCATCCTTGTCAATTTGGATAAAAAAAAAAAGAATAGCTCACTCAATGTAGTCAAAGATTCATAGTTTCTCCGGTAACCCAATAATAAGAGCAAAATTCGGGAAAGGAAAAGGTAGGAAAAATAGCAAGAAGAACGGAAACCTTAACAAAAATATTTTGAGCAAAAGACATTCATACCTTCGAAGAGCCATGGTGGCGATCTGGATGCCATTTTAATGCACAAGCTCTATAACTGAAAGCAATACATCAGGTTGAAGTCAGGAGAAAAAAAAAACAAAAATCTTTTTTACATTGAAGTAATAAGATTAGATAGAAAGATGCAAGTTAGGTCAGTTTTAGCAGTCAGAGAAGATTAGAAATCGGAAAAGTATCATGAGAACCTACGCATTTTTAACCTCGTCGCGGCTTAGAGGTCCTGATGAACTCAGCCCAAGGGCAAGTCTATCAGATGCTAAATCTGAGTCCGAATTATCAGACTCAGTTTCTTCATGCTGACGTCCCCAACTCCAGTAAAACCTATGGCTATTAGAGTGGTGGGATGAGTCCCTCCATTGCGGTTCATCATTAATAAAGGAATAGAAGGAGTATCCATTTCCGCCAAATGCAGATCTAAACATTGTCTCAACTTCAAAATCATCTTGATCATCCACAAAACACTGGAACCCTGCCAGAAGGTTGAAATGAACACGAGAAGCATATAAATTAGTACTATGTTAATTTTGATCTATCACATAAGTCCATTAATAAGAAGGTGATCTTACTTCTACTCCATGCCTGTCCTCCCTTGTTTCTTGACTTTCCCCCTCTGTATCCATCACGCATAAACTCCTGTCTAAACCATGAGTTGCTTCTGCTTTCAGATGGATCATACTCGTCATGATCACATTGCCACCTCTGAGACATACAGGAGTCATTGTTAGAAGAAAATATCTTCTATTGGTAATGGTACAACGAAAAAGGAGACTGTAAAATTACAAGCATACATTAAAGAACAGAAAGGGATGAAAAACATAAACACAAACACCACATCATCAAGTAACCAAGAGACCACCAACATTGCCTTAGAGTATGCCTGCATATATACAACTGTTTGTAGACAAGAGCACAGTGCAAAAGTTCAATCAGAGTCATGTCATTTATCTCTGTCTCACAAGTTAACAAGCTTCTCAGCTTAAAATTCTTAGCGGTCCTCTAATAAGTCGGCAACATGCTTCTGCGTACACAACTCCAATGATATAAAACATACACCAGAGGAAGAAAAACATGCCATTGCAGGAATCTTTTACTCAATACTTCCACATTGAGAACCTTTGAACTAACAGAAACTCATTTGACTTCACCCCCAGCAAGTTATATTTACTACTCTGGCATCATGATAATATGACTTTTGGCAAAAAGAGCATTTTCATTTACAATTCAGGGGGAAAAAAAAACCAATTGGGGAATGCTAAATCAAAAGATGGTCAAATGACTGCCCAGGAACTCTCTCTCTCTCTCTCTCTCAGACACACATACATACATCACCTTGTAACATTTTTTCCACTTCTCAAATGAAAATCCATTAATCCCACCATGAACTCCATAATTTCACTCCTCAGAGAAGGGAAAAACAATACAAAAAGCCACTAAATGGGGGAGGAGGATTAAGACGGGACAGTAGAATCAATACTAAGAAATGATTTGTCTTGAAGTATACAAGTGAAGAGAACAACTACAGCTTCATCAGTCATCTAAAACCTGAAAGAGTTGCTCAGCAAATGAGCCAACATTGCGTAACAATTCCTGTTTTGTGTTTAGCCTCCCATTCCTTCTGCTGTAGTAGGCAGATCTCTGCGCATAAATTTCCAATCAATTGACAGTATTTATTCACTATAATGGAAGATGATACAAGAAGAAAACAGACTGAACGAGACCAAGATGCAAAGATATAAGCATTTAAAAGGCAATCATAATAGGGAAAACCTAATAAAGAAGCTTAACAGAATTGAAGAATTAGAGTAGAATAAAAAGCAGCTAGCCTGCTTTAAAAACAGAAGCCAGACAGTTACCCAAAAGAAATATTTTTCGAATGGATCCAAAGTGCAGTATTTAACTTTTTCCTAAGAATTTCAGCAATTCCCTTAGTGATGAGCTTCGATGTGGCTATTTTCCAATTATTCTCCTTTGCATATACTCATGTACCAACAAATATGCATAAAAAGGGTACCTATATTTAAAAGTGATGAACTTCATGTACACATATCCTGAATCAAATAATTTCCTGACTACAAAGCAGTTAATCTTATTCCAAAGGGACGTGGAAAATTTTGAAAGTATCCACAAAATACACTTGCACATATGTATATACATGTCAAATTATAATGCTTCCCAGGTCATTATCCTCAAAACAGATAAACGTAATTCTGTCACTTTAAAATAGAACTCAAAACCAGAAGATACAGTTCTGTGATGCACAGTGCTAGCTTAAACTGTAAATGCTCCTCGTAAATCCTCACCTGTGATGAAGCACGTCCTGCCTGCATGTAATTGCCATAAAAATTCAGAAAACAAATCAATAGCAAAACAAGATTCTTTATATCAAACTCAAACAAAAAGGGACAAATAGCCAATGGCAAAAACATTAGTCATCACTAAGCTTGAGGACTCCCAACCCGACAGGCCGACTGTCTCTCTCCTTCCATTGACCATAAGAATGTCGCAGAAGAAAATAAAACAAAATAAAAAGAAGTAAAAAGATTTGTCCTTTCTTCCCCTTTCACTAGAAAGCGCAAATCTTTACCTCTATTATCCCATTTCAGATTATGTAGAGCCCATTTCAATCAACAATTCATGTCCTATAAGCTACTAGTATTTTACATCATGTTCACAAATCCTGAGTCAAATAATTTTCAGACTACAAAGCAGTCAATCTTATTCCAAAGGGACATGGAAAATTTTGAAAGTATCCAAAAAATAAACCCCCTGCACGTATGTATATACATGTCAAATTGTCTCGCTTCCCTGGTCAATATCCTCAAACAGATAAACATAATTCTGTCGGATAAAAATAGAACTCAAAACCAGAAGATACAGTTCTGTGATGCACAGTGCTAGCTTAAAATGTAAATGCTCCTGCGTCCTCGTAAAGCCTCACCTTTGATGAAGAGGGTCCTGCCTGCACGTAATTGTGGTAAAAACTCAGAAAACAAATCAATTGCAAAATAATATTCTTTACATCAAACTCAAACAAAAGGGAAAATAGCCAATGGCAAAAGCAATTAAGCATTACTCATCACTAAGCTTGAGGCTCCCCACCCCAACCGTCTCTCTCCTTCAATTGACCACAAGAATGTCGCAGAAGAAACCAAAACAAAATAAAAAGAATTGACAAGATTTGTGCGTTCTTCTCCTTCATTATAAAGGACAAATCTTTACATCTATTATCCCATTTCAGATTATGTAGTGCCCATTACAATCAACAATTCATGTCCTATAAGCTACTAGTATTTCACATGAACAAGAAACACAGAATTGCGTAGCACAAAGATAAATGAAGATCAAACAGCTTTCGTATGTATTTTGCACGTCAGAAGTAAAAGAAACTCACCGAATCCCAATGGGTTCGTCTTTTGCGTTCCAAAACTCGAGTTGAATGAAAAGATGAGGCCCTCATCTGAAAAGGGTTGGCCTCAGAATTGATTAATGCAGCTATCCTGATCCTATTCATGCCTAATTTACAGGCTTCATCAACAATCTCCACAGCCAAACTGTTTTGCTGGAGAATTGAAGGTCACAACAGGACAGGGGACATGGTGTTTTGTGTACACGCGCGACGCTCAAGGGCTTGGGCCTTGCCCTGGGCCTTCAATAATAATATACTAAACCAAAAAAACCCTTTGTTATTTTTTCTTCTGCATCTCTAATTGGACAGTTGAGCCCAAGATAATTGGATAATTTCGTTTGTAGTGCTTGACCATTTTTGATGGGCCAAGTTGGCTTCTTATAATAACAACGACAATTAAACATTCTTGGAGCAAAAGATGTAAATTTCGGACACCCTGACCGGCCCACGCTACACCGCCCCAAGAGCAACACGTGGGAGGTAATCAGGTACTCAGAGTCAGGTATGCAGGAGGCCTTCACAGTGAGGGTAGTTAAACGCCTCTCCTGCGATTCGAACCTTGCACCTTGGAGCAAATTTGCTGCACCCTTACCAACTGAGCTACTCCCTGGGGGCATGACAATTAAACATTATTCCTAATAGATGAGGCGGTCGATATGAGTCACACTTTTCCATTATATTCTATCTAAACTTATTTTTGTGCTCGTTTGGTTGACATGAAAGTAAAGTTTAATAGAAATATGATTCTTGAAATTTAATTTTGAGGAAAATGAATATTTTTCCATGTCATTTGATTCTTAAGAATTTAATTGTGAGAAATTCGAATACTTAGCCTATATTTGGATAGATTGTCAAAAAAGTTAGTATAATTCTTATTTTATTATTTAATTTAAACAATAATAATTTAAATAATAATTTTGGCCATTTATGTATTATCTTTTACACCCATCTCAATTGTGAACGTGCATTGTGAACGTGCATTCTAATGAATTGTGTCAAAAAAGTGAAACTCATATTTATCACAAAATCTCCATTTTTTTGTGGGTTACAACACACGTATTTTGACCGAAAATGACAATGTAAAAAAAGTGTCAATTTTGGCCATTTCCGTGCTATTTTTTGCACCCGTCTCAATTGTGAACGTGCATTTTAGTGAATAGTGTCAAAAAAGTGAAACTCATATTTATCAACAAACCTCTATTTTTGTGGGCTATAGCACACGTATTTTGGTCGAAAATGACAATGTTTAAAAACGGGTTGATTTTGGCTATTTTCGTGTTATTTTTTTCACCCGTCTCAACTGTGAAAGTGCATTATAGTGAATTGTGTTAAAACTCATGAAAAAAATCAAGGTTTTGTGAAGCATTTAATTTTCACTTTTTTTACAACATTCTCTATAATGCATGTTCATAATTAGGATGGGTGCAAAAAACAGCACAAAAAATGCTCACGGCTAATGCGTTTTGGAATTTTCACATTTTTGCCATTTTTTCGTCAAAAAACGTGTGTTATAACTCATGAAAAAAACTCGAGGATTTGTGAAGCATTTAATTTTCACTTTTTTTACAACATTCACTAGAATGCACGTTCATAATTAGGATGGGTGCAAAAAACAGCACAAAAAATGCTTACGGCTAACGCGTTTTTGAATTTTCACATTTTTGCCATTTTTCGTAAAAAAACGCGTGTTATAACTCATGAAAAAAAATCGAGGTTTTGTTAAGCATTTAATTTTCACTTTTTTTACAACATTCACCAGAATGCATGTTCGTAATTATGATGGGTGCAAAAAACAGCACAAAAAATGCTCACGGCTAACGCGTTTTTGAATTTTCACATTTTTGCCATTTTTTCGTCAAAAAACGTGTGTTTTAACTCATGAAAAAAAATCGAGGTTTTGTGAAGCATTTAATTTTCACTTTTTTTACAACATTCACTAGAATGCAGGTTCATAATTAGGATGGGTGCAAAAAACAGCACAAAAATGCTCACGGGCTAACGCGTTTTTGAATTTTCACATTTTTGGCCATTTTTTCGTCAAAAAACGTGTGTTATAACTCATGAAAAAAAATCGAGGTTTTGTGAAGCATTTAATTTTCACTTTTTTTGCAACATTCACTAGAATGCATGTTCATAATTAGGATGGGTGCAAAAAACAGCTAAAAAAATGCTCACGGCTAACGCGTTATTGAAGTTTTCACATTTTTGCCATTTTTCGTCAAAAAACGTGTGTTATAACTCATGAAAAAAAATCGAGGTTTTGTGAAGGCATTTATATTTCACTTTTTTTACATACATTCACTAGAATGCATGTTCATAATTAGGAAGGGGTTGCAAAAACAGCACAAAAAAATGCTCAACGGCTAACGGCGTTTTTGAATTTTCACATTTTTCCATTTTTTCTCAAAAAACGTGTGTTATAACTCTGAAAAAAATCGAGGTTTTGTGAAGCATTTTAATTTTCACTTTTTTTACAACATTCACTAGAATGCATGTTCATAATTAGGACGGGTGCAAAAAACAGCACAAAAAATGCTCACGGCTAACGCGTTTTTGAATTTTCACATTTTTCACATTTTTTCGTCAAAAATCGTGTGTTATAACTCATGAAAAAAACTCGAGGTTTTGTGAAGCATTTAATTTTCACTTTTTTTACAACAATTCACTAGAATGCACGTTCATAATAGGATGGGTGCAAAAAACAGCACAAAAAATGCTCACGGCTAACGCGTTTTTGAATTTCACATTTTGCCATTTTTTCGTCAAAAAACGTGTGTTATATACTCATGAAAAAAAATCCCAGGTTTTGTGAAGCATTTAATTTTTTCACTTTTTTTACCAACATTCACTAGAATGCATGTTCATAATTAGGATGGGTGCAAAAACAGCACAAAAAATGCTCACGGCTAACGCGTTTTTGAAATTTTCACATTTTTGGCCATTTTTTTCGTCAAAAAACGTGTGTTATAACTCATGAAAAAAAAATCGAGGTTTTGTGAAGCATTTAATTTTCACTTTTTTTACAACATTCACTAGAATGCATGTTCTCAAATTAGGATGGGTGCAAAAAACAGCACAAAAAATGCTCACGGCTAACGCGTTTTGAATTTTCACATTTTTGCCAATTTTTTCGTCAAAAAACGTGTGTTATAACTCATGAAAAAACTCGAGGTTTTGTGAAGCATTTAATTTTTCACTTTTTTACAACATTCACTAGAAGCATGTTCATCAATTAGGATGGGTGCAAAAAACAGCACAAAAAATGCTCACGGCTAACGCGTTTTTGAAATTTTCACATTTTGCCATTTTTTCGTCAAAAAACGTGTGTTATAACTCATGAAAAAAAATCGAGGTTTTGTGAAGCATTTAATTTTCACTTTTTTTACAACATTCACTAGAATGCATGTTCATAATTAGGATGGGTGCAAAAAACAGCACAAAAAATGCTCACGGCTAACGCGTTTTTGAATTTCACATTTTTGCCATTTTTCGTCAAAAAACGTGTGTTATAACTCATGAAAAAAAATCGAGGTTTTGTGAAGCATTTAATTTTCACTTTTTTTACAACATTCACTAGAATGCATGTTCCATAATTAGGATGGGTGCAAAAAACAAGCACAAAAAATGCTCACGGCTAACGCGTTTTTGAATTTTCACATTTTTCCCAATTTTTTCGTCAAAAATCGTGTGTTATAACTCATGAAAAAAACTCGAGGTTTTGTGAAGCATTTAATTTTCACTTTTTTTACAACATTCACTAGAATGCATGTTCATAATTAGGATGGGTGCAAAAAACAGCACAAAAAATGCTCACGGCTAACGCGTTTTTGAAATTTTCACATTTTTGCCATTTTTTCGTCAAAAACGTGTGTTATAACTCATGAAAAAAAATCCAGGTTTTGTGAAGCATTTAATTTTCACTTTTTTTACAACATTCACTAGAATGCATGTTCATAATTAGGATGGGTGCAAAAAACAGCACAAAAAATGCTCACGGCTAACGCGTTTTTGAATTTTCACATTTTTGCCATTTTTTCGTCAAAAAACGTGTGTTATAACTCATGAAAAAAACTCGAGGTTTTGTGAAGCATTTAATTTTCACTTTTTTTACAACATTCACTAGAATGCATGTTCATAATTAGGACGGGTGCAAAAAACAGCACAAAAAATGCTCACGGCTAACGCGTTTTTGAATTTTCACATTTTTGCCAATTTTTTCGTCAAAAATCGTGTGTTATAACTCATGAAAAAAACTCGAGGTTTTGTGAAGCATTTAATTTTCACTTTTTTTACAACATTCACTAGAATGCACGTTCATAATTAGGATGGGTGCAAAAAACAGCACAAAAAATGCTCACGGCTAACGCGTTTTTGAATTTTCACATTTTTGCCATTTTTTCGTCAAAAAACGTGTGTTATAACTCATGAAAAAAAATCGAGGTTTTGTGAAGCATTTAATTTTCACTTTTTTACAACATTCACTAGAATGCATGTTCATAATTAGGATGGGTGCAAAAAACAGCACAAAAAATGCTCACGGCTAACGCGTTTTTGAATTTTCACATTTTTGCCATTTTTTCGTCAAAAAACGTGTGTTATAACTCATGAAAAAAATCGAGGTTTTGTGAAGCATTTAATTTTCACTTTTTTTTACAACATTCACTAGAATGCATGTTCATAATTAGGATGGGTGCAAAAAACAGCACAAAAAATGCTCACGGCTAACGCGTTTTTGAATTTTCACATTTTTGCCATTTTTTCGTCAAAAACGTTGTGTTTATAACTCATGAAAAAAAAATCGAGGTTTTGTGAAGCATTTAATTTTCACTTTTTTTACAACATTCACTAGAATGCATGTTCATAATTAGGATGGGTGCAAAAAACAGCACAAAAAATGCTCACGGCTAACGCGTTTTTGAATTTTCACATTTTTGCCATTTTTTCGTCAAAAAAACGTGTGTTATAACTCATGAAAAAAATCGAGGTTTTGTGAAGCATTTAATTTTCACTTTTTTTACAACATTCACTAGAATGCATGTTCATAATTAGGATGGGTGCAAAAAACAACACAAAAAATGCTCACGGCTAACGCGTTTTTGAATTTTCACATTTTTGCCATTTTTTCGTCAAAAAACGTGTGTTATAACTCATGAAAAAAAATCGAGGGTTTTGTGAAGCATTTAATTTTCACTTTTTTTACAACATTCACTAGAATGCATGTTCATAATTAGGATGGGTGCAAAAAACAGCACAAAAAATGCTCACGGCTAACGCGTTTTTGAATTTTCACATTTTTTGCCATTTTTTCGTCAAAAAACGTGTGTTATAACTCATGAAAAAAAATCGAGGTTTTGTGAAGCATTTAATTTTCACTTTTTTTACAACATTCACTAGAATGCATGTTCATAATTAGGATGGGTGCAAAAACAGCACAAAAAATGCTCACGGCTAACGCGTTTTTGAATTTTCACATTTTTGCCATTTTTTCGTCAAAAAACGTGTGTTATAACTCATGAAAAAAATCGAGGTTTTGTGAAGCATTTAATTTTCACTTTTTTTACAACATTCACTAGAATGCATGTTCATAATTAGGATGGGTGCAAAAAACAGCACAAAAAATGCTCACGGCTAACGCGTTTTTGAATTTTCACATTTTTGCCATTTTTTCGTCAAAAAACGTGTGTTATAACTCATGAAAAAAATCGAGGTTTTGTGAAGCATTTAATTTTCACTTTTTTTACAACATTCACTAGAATGCATGTTCATAATTAGGATGGGTGCAAAAAACAGCACAAAAAATGCTCACGGCTAACGCGTTTTTGAATTTTCACATTTTTGCCATTTTTTCGTCAAAAAACGTGTGTTATAACTCATGAAAAAAAATCGAGGTTTTGTGAAGCATTTAATTTTCACTTTTTTTACAACATTCACTAGAATGCATGTTCATAATTAGGATGGGTGCAAAAAACAGCACAAAAAATGCTCACGGCTAACGCGTTTTTGAATTTTCACATTTTTCAATTTTTTCGTCAAAAAACGTGTGTTATAACTCATGAAAAAAAATCGAGGTTTTGTGAAGCATTTAATTTTCACTTTTTTACAACATTCACTAGAATGCATGTTCATAATTAGGATGGGTGCAAAAAACAGCACAAAAAATGCTCACGGCTAACGCGTTTTTGAATTTTCACATTTTTGCCATTTTTTTCGTCAAAAAACGTGTGTTATAACTCATGAAAAAAAATCGAGGTTTGTGAAGCATTTAATTTTCACTTTTTTTACAACATTCACTAGAATGCATGTTCATAATTAGGATGGGTGCAAAAAACAGCACAAAAAATGCTCACGGCTAACGCGTTTTTGAATTTTCACATTTTTTGCCATTTTTTCGTCAAAAAACGTGTGTTATAACTCATGAAAAAAATCGAGGTTTTGTGAAGCATTTAATTTTCACTTTTTTTACAACATTCACTAGAATGCATGTTCATAATTAGGATGGTGCAAAAAACAGCACAAAAAATGCTCACGGCTAACGCGTTTTGAATTTTCACATTTTGCCATTTTTTCGTCAAAAAACGTGTGTTATAACTCATGAAAAAAAATCGAGGTTTTGTGAAGCATTTAATTTTCACTTTTTTTACAACATTCACTAGAATGCATGTTCATAATTAGGATGGGTGCAAAAAACAGCACAAAAAATGCTCACGGCTAACGCGTTTTTGAATTTTCACATTTTTGCCATTTTTTCGTCAAAAAACGTGTGTTATAACTCATGAAAAAAATCGAGGTTTTGTGAAGCATTTAATTTTCACTTTTTTTACAACATTCACTAGAATGCATGTTCATAATTAGGATGGGTGCAAAAAACAGCACAAAAAATGCTCACGGCTAACGCGTTTTTGAATTTTCACATTTTTGCCATTTTTTCGTCAAAAAACGTGTGTTATAACTCATGAAAAAAATCGAGGTTTTGTGAAGCATTTAATTTTCACTTTTTTTACAACATTCACTAGAATGCATGTTCATAATTAGGATGGGTGCAAAAAACAGCACAAAAAATGCTCACGGCTAACGCGTTTTTGAATTTTCACATTTTTGCCATTTTTTCGTCAAAAAACGTGTGTTATAACTCATGAAAAAAAACCGAGGTTTTGTGAAGCATTTAATTTTCACTTTTTTTACAACATTCACTAGAATGCATGTTCATAATTAGGATGGGTGCAAAAACAGCACAAAAAATGCTCACGGCTAACGCGTTTTTGAATTTTCACATTTTTGCCATTTTTTCGTCAAAAAACGTGTGTTATAACTCATGAAAAAAAATCGAGGTTTTGTGAAGCATTTAATTTTCACTTTTTTTACAACATTCACTAGAATGCATGTTCATAATTAGGATGGGTGCAAAAAACAGCACAAAAAATGCTCACGGCTAACGCGTTTTTGAATTTTCACATTTTTGCCATTTTTTCGTCAAAAATCGTGTGTTATAACTCATGAAAAAAAATCGAGTTTTGTGAAGCATTTAATTTTCACTTTTTTTACAACATTCACTAGAATGCATGTTCATAATTAGGATGGGTGCAAAAAACAGCACAAAAAATGCTCACGGCTAACGCGTTTTTGAATTTTCACATTTTTGCCATTTTTTCGTCAAAAACGTGTGTTATAACTCATGAAAAAAAATCGAGGTTTTGTGAAGCATTTAATTTTCACTTTTTTTACAACATTCACTAGAATGCATGTTCATAATTAGGATGGGTGCAAAAAACAGCACAAAAAATGCTCACGGCTAACGCGTTTTTGAATTTTCACATTTTTGCCATTTTTTCGTCAAAAAACGTGTGTTATAACTCATGAAAAAAATCGAGGTTTTGTGAAGCATTTAATTTTCACTTTTTTTACAACATTCACTAGAATGCATGTTCATAATTAGGATGGGTGCAAAAAACAGCACAAAAAATGCTCACGGCTAACGCGTTTTTGAATTTTCACATTTTTGCCATTTTTTCGTCAAAAAACGTGTGTTATAACTCATGAAAAAAAATCGAGGTTTTGTGAAGCATTTAATTTTCACTTTTTTTACAACATTCACTAGAATGCATGTTCATAATTAGGATGGGTGCAAAAAACAGCACAAAAAATGCTCACGGCTAACGCGTTTTTGAATTTTCACATTTTTGCCATTTTTTCGTCAAAAAACGTGTGTTATAACTCATGAAAAAAATCGAGGTTTTGTGAAGCATTTAATTTTCACTTTTTTTACAACATTCACAAGAATGCATGTTCATAATTAGGATGGGTGCAAAAAACAGCACAAAAAATGCTCACGGCTAACGCGTTTTTGAATTTTCACATTTTTGCCATTTTTTCGTCAAAAAACGTGTGTTATAACTCATGAAAAAAAATCGAGGTTTTGTGAAGCATTTAATTTTCACTTTTTTTACAACATTCACTAGAATGCATGTTCATAATTAGGATGGGTGCAAAAAACAGCACAAAAAATGCTCACGGCTAACGCGTTTTTGAATTTTCACATTTTTGCCATTTTTTCGTCAAAAAACGTGTGTTATAACTCATGAAAAAAAATCGAGGTTTTGTGAAGCATTTAATTTTCACTTTTTTTACAACATTCACTAGAATGCATGTTCATAATTAGGATGGGTGCAAAAAACAGCACAAAAAATGCTCACGGCTAACGCGTTTTTGAATTTTCACATTTTTGCCATTTTTTCGTCAAAAAACGTGTGTTATAACTCATGAAAAAAAATCGAGGTTTTGTGAAGCATTTAATTTTCACTTTTTTACAACATTCACTAGAATGCATGTTCATAATTAGGATGGGTGCAAAAAACAGCACAAAAAATGCTCACGGCTAACGCGTTTTTGAATTTTCACATTTTTGCCATTTTTTCGTCAAAAAACGTGTGTTATAACTCATGAAAAAAAATCGAGGTTTTGTGAAGCATTTAATTTTCACTTTTTTTACAACATTCACTAGAATGCATGTTCATAATTAGGATGGGTGCAAAAAACAGCACAAAAAATGCTCACGGCTAACGCGTTTTTGAATTTTCACATTTTTGCCATTTTTTCGTCAAAAAACGTGTGTTATAACTCATGAAAAAAAATCGAGGTTTTGTGAAGCATTTAATTTTCACTTTTTTTACAACATTCACTAGAATGCATGTTCATAATTAGGATGGGTGCAAAAAACAGCACAAAAAATGCTCACGGCTAACGCGTTTTTGAATTTTCACATTTTTGCCATTTTTTCGTCAAAAAACGTGTGTTATAACTCATGAAAAAAAATCGAGGTTTTGTGAAGCATTTAATTTTCACTTTTTTTACAACATTCACTAGAATGCATGTTCATAATTAGGATGGGTGCAAAAAACAGCACAAAAAATGCTCACGGCTAACGCGTTTTTGAATTTTCACATTTTTGCCATTTTTTCGTCAAAAAACGTGTGTTATAACTCATGAAAAAAAATCGAGGTTTTGTGAAGCATTTAATTTTCACTTTTTTTACAACATTCACTAGAATGCATGTTCATAATTAGGATGGGTGCAAAAAACAGCACAAAAAATGCTCACGGCTAACGCGTTTTTGAATTTTCACATTTTTGCCATTTTTTCGTCAAAAAACGTGTGTTATAACTCATGAAAAAAAATCGAGGTTTTGTGAAGCATTTAATTTTCACTTTTTTTACAACATTCACTAGAATGCATGTTCATAATTAGGATGGGTGCAAAAAACAGCACAAAAAATGCTCACGGCTAACGCGTTTTTGAATTTTCACATTTTTGCCATTTTTTCGTCAAAAAACGTGTGTTATAACTCATGAAAAAAAATCGAGGTTTTGTGAAGCATTTAATTTTCACTTTTTTACAACATTCACTAGAATGCATGTTCATAATTAGGATGGGTGCAAAAAACAGCACAAAAAATGCTCACGGCTAACGCGTTTTTGAATTTTCACATTTTTGCCATTTTTTCGTCAAAAAACGTGTGTTATAACTCATGAAAAAAAATCGAGGTTTTGTGAAGCATTTAATTTTCACTTTTTTTACAACATTCACTAGAATGCATGTTCATAATTAGGATGGGTGCAAAAAACAGCACAAAAAATGCTCACGGCTAACGCGTTTTTGAATTTTCACATTTTTGCCATTTTTTCGTCAAAAACGTGTGTTATAACTCATGAAAAAAATCGAGGTTTTGTGAAGCATTTAATTTTCACTTTTTTTACAACATTCACTAGAATGCATGTTCATAATTAGGATGGGTGCAAAAAACAGCACAAAAAATGCTCACGGCTAACGCGTTTTTGAATTTTCACATTTTTGCCATTTTTTCGTCAAAAAACGTGTGTTATAACTCATGAAAAAAAATCGAGGTTTTGTGAAGCATTTAATTTTCACTTTTTTTACAACATTCACTAGAATGCATGTTCATAATTAGGATGGGTGCAAAAAACAGCACAAAAAATGCTCACGGCTAACGCGTTTTTGAATTTTCACATTTTTGCCATTTTTCGTCAAAAAACGTGTGTTATAACTCATGAAAAAAATCGAGGTTTTGTGAAGCATTTAATTTTCACTTTTTTTACAACATTCACTAGAATGCATGTTCATAATTAGGATGGGTGCAAAAAACAGCACAAAAAATGCTCACGGCTAACGCGTTTTTGAATTTTCACATTTTTGCCATTTTTTCGTCAAAAAACGTGTGTTATAACTCATGAAAAAAAATCGAGGTTTTGTGAAGCATTTAATTTTCACTTTTTTTACAACATTCACTAGAATGCATGTTCATAATTAGGATGGGTGCAAAAAACAGCACAAAAAATGCTCACGGCTAACGCGTTTTTGAATTTTCACATTTTTGCCATTTTTTCGTCAAAAAACGTGTGTTATAACTCATGAAAAAAAATCGAGGTTTTGTGAAGCATTTAATTTTCACTTTTTTTACAACATTCACTAGAATGCATGTTCATAATTAGGATGGGTGCAAAAAACAGCACAAAAAATGCTCACGGCTAACGCGTTTTTGAATTTTCACATTTTTGCCATTTTTTCGTCAAAAAACGTGTGTTATAACTCATGAAAAAAAATCGAGGTTTTGTGAAGCATTTAATTTTCACTTTTTTTACAACATTCACTAGAATGCATGTTCATAATTAGGATGGGTGCAAAAAACAGCACAAAAAATGCTCACGGCTAACGCGTTTTTGAATTTTCACATTTTTGCCATTTTTTCGTCAAAAACGTGTGTTATAACTCATGAAAAAAATCGAGGTTTTGTGAAGCATTTAATTTTCACTTTTTTTACAACATTCACTAGAATGCATGTTCATAATTAGGATGGGTGCAAAAAACAGCACAAAAAATGCTCACGGCTAACGCGTTTTTGAATTTTCACATTTTTGCCATTTTTTCGTCAAAAAACGTGTGTTATAACTCATGAAAAAAAATCGAGGTTTTGTGAAGCATTTAATTTTCACTTTTTTTACAACATTCACTAGAATGCATGTTCATAATTAGGATGGGTGCAAAAAACAGCACAAAAAATGCTCACGGCTAACGCGTTTTTGAATTTTCACATTTTTGCCATTTTTTCGTCAAAAAACGTGTGTTATAACTCATGAAAAAAAATCGAGGTTTTGTGAAGCATTTAATTTTCACTTTTTTTACAACATTCACTAGAATGCATGTTCATAATTAGGATGGGTGCAAAAAACAGCACAAAAAATGCTCACGGCTAACGCGTTTTTGAATTTTCACATTTTTGCCATTTTTTCGTCAAAAAACGTGTGTTATAACTCATGAAAAAAAATCGAGGTTTTGTGAAGCATTTAATTTTCACTTTTTTTACAACATTCACTAGAATGCATGTTCATAATTAGGATGGGTGCAAAAACAGCACAAAAAATGCTCACGGCTAACGCGTTTTTGAATTTTCACATTTTTGCCATTTTTTCGTCAAAAAACGTGTGTTATAACTCATGAAAAAAAATCGAGGTTTTGTGAAGCATTTAATTTTCACTTTTTTTACAACATTCACTAGAATGCATGTTCATAATTAGGATGGGTGCAAAAAACAGCACAAAAAATGCTCACGGCTAACGCGTTTTTGAATTTTCACATTTTTGCCATTTTTTCGTCAAAAAACGTGTGTTATAACTCATGAAAAAAAATCGAGGTTTTGTGAAGCATTTAATTTTCACTTTTTTTACAACATTCACTAGAATGCATGTTCATAATTAGGATGGGTGCAAAAAACAGCACAAAAAATGCTCACGGCTAACGCGTTTTTGAATTTTCACATTTTTGCCATTTTTTCGTCAAAAAACGTGTGTTATAACTCATGAAAAAAAATCGAGGTTTTGTGAAGCATTTAATTTTCACTTTTTTTACAACATTCACTAGAATGCATGTTCATAATTAGGATGGGTGCAAAAAAACAGCACAAAAAATGCTCACGGCTAACGCGTTTTTGAATTTTCACATTTTTGCCATTTTTTCGTCAAAAAACGTGTGTTATAACTCATGAAAAAAAATCGAGGTTTTGTGAAGCATTTAATTTTCACTTTTTTTACAACATTCACTAGAATGCATGTTCATAATTAGGATGGGTGCAAAAAACAGCACAAAAAATGCTCACGGCTAACGCGTTTTTGAATTTTCACATTTTTGCCATTTTTTCGTCAAAAAACGTGTGTTATAACTCATGAAAAAAATCGAGGTTTTGTGAAGCATTTAATTTTCACTTTTTTTACAACATTCACTAGAATGCATGTTCATAATTAGGATGGGTGCAAAAAACAGCACAAAAAATGCTCACGGCTAACGCGTTTTTGAATTTTCACATTTTTGCCATTTTTTCGTCAAAAAACGTGTGTTATAACTCATGAAAAAAAATCGAGGTTTTGTGAAGCATTTAATTTTCAGTTTTTTACAACATTCACTAGAATGCATGTTCATAATTAGGATGGGTGCAAAAAACAGCACAAAAAATGCTCACGGCTAACGCGTTTTTGAATTTTCACATTTTTGCCATTTTTTCGTCAAAAAACGTGTGTTATAACTCATGAAAAAAATCGAGGTTTTGTGAAGCATTTAATTTTCACTTTTTTTACAACATTCACTAGAATGCATGTTCATAATTAGGATGGGTGCAAAAAACAGCACAAAAAATGCTCACGGCTAACGCGTTTTTGAATTTTCACATTTTTGCCATTTTTTCGTCAAAAAACGTGTGTTATAACTCATGAAAAAAAATCGAGGTTTTGTGAAGCATTTAATTTTCACTTTTTTTACAACATTCACTAGAATGCATGTTCATAATTAGGATGGGTGCAAAAAACAGCACAAAAAATGCTCACGGCTAACGCGTTTTTGAATTTTCACATTTTTGCCATTTTTTCGTCAAAAAACGTGTGTTATAACTCATGAAAAAAATCGAGGTTTTGTGAAGCATTTAATTTTCACTTTTTTTACAACATTCACTAGAATGCATGTTCATAATTAGGATGGGTGCAAAAAACAGCACAAAAAATGCTCACGGCTAACGCGTTTTTGAATTTTCACATTTTTGCCATTTTTTCGTCAAAAAACGTGTGTTATAACTCATGAAAAAAATCGAGGTTTTGTGAAGCATTTAATTTTCACTTTTTTTACAACATTCACTAGAATGCATGTTCATAATTAGGATGGGTGCAAAAAACAGCACAAAAAATGCTCACGGCTAACGCGTTTTTGAATTTTCACATTTTTGCCATTTTTTCGTCAAAAAACGTGTGTTATAACTCATGAAAAAAAATCGAGGTTTTGTGAAGCATTTAATTTTCACTTTTTTTACAACATTCACTAGAATGCATGTTCATAATTAGGATGGGTGCAAAAAACAGCACAAAAAATGCTCACGGCTAACGCGTTTTTGAATTTTCACATTTTTGCCATTTTTTCGTCAAAAAACGTGTGTTATAACTCATGAAAAAAATCGAGGTTTTGTGAAGCATTTAATTTTCACTTTTTTTACAACATTCACTAGAATGCATGTTCATAATTAGGATGGGTGCAAAAAACAGCACAAAAAATGCTCACGGCTAACGCGTTTTTGAATTTTCACATTTTTGCCATTTTTTCGTCAAAAAACGTGTGTTATAACTCATGAAAAAAAATCGAGGTTTTGTGAAGCATTTAATTTTCACTTTTTTTACAACATTCACTAGAATGCATGTTCATAATTAGGATGGGTGCAAAAAACAGCACAAAAAATGCTCACGGCTAACGCGTTTTTGAATTTTCACATTTTTGCCATTTTTTCGTCAAAAAACGTGTGTTATAACTCATGAAAAAAAATCGAGGTTTTGTGAAGCATTTAATTTTCACTTTTTTTACAACATTCACTAGAATGCATGTTCATAATTAGGATGGGTGCAAAAAACAGCACAAAAAATGCTCACGGCTAACGCGTTTTTGAATTTTCACATTTTTGCCATTTTTTCGTCAAAAAACGTGTGTTATAACTCATGAAAAAAATCGAGGTTTTGTGAAGCATTTAATTTTCACTTTTTTTACAACATTCACTAGAATGCATGTTCATAATTAGGATGGGTGCAAAAAACAGCACAAAAAATGCTCACGGCTAACGCGTTTTTGAATTTTCACATTTTTGCCATTTTTTCGTCAAAAAACGTGTGTTATAACTCATGAAAAAAAATCGAGGTTTTGTGAAGCATTTAATTTTCACTTTTTTTACAACATTCACTAGAATGCATGTTCATAATTAGGATGGGTGCAAAAAACAGCACAAAAAATGCTCACGGCTAACGCGTTTTTGAATTTTCACATTTTTGCCATTTTTTCGTCAAAAAACGTGTGTTATAACTCATGAAAAAAAATCGAGGTTTTGTGAAGCATTTAATTTTCACTTTTTTTACAACATTCACTAGAATGCATGTTCATAATTAGGATGGGTGCAAAAAACAGCACAAAAAATGCTCACGGCTAACGCGTTTTTGAATTTTCACATTTTTGCCATTTTTTCGTCAAAAAACGTGTGTTATAACTCATGAAAAAAAATCGAGGTTTTGTGAAGCATTTAATTTTCACTTTTTTTACAACATTCACTAGAATGCATGTTCATAATTAGGATGGGTGCAAAAAACAGCACAAAAAATGCTCACGGCTAACGCGTTTTTGAATTTTCACATTTTTGCCATTTTTTCGTCAAAAAACGTGTGTTATAACTCATGAAAAAAAATCGAGGTTTTGTGAAGCATTTAATTTTCACTTTTTTTACAACATTCACTAGAATGCATGTTCATAATTAGGATGGGTGCAAAAAACAGCACAAAAAATGCTCACGGCTAACGCGTTTTTGAATTTTCACATTTTTGCCATTTTTTCGTCAAAAAACGTGTGTTATAACTCATGAAAAAAAATCGAGGTTTTGTGAAGCATTTAATTTTCACTTTTTTTACAACATTCACTAGAATGCATGTTCATAATTAGGATGGGTGCAAAAAACAGCACAAAAAATGCTCACGGCTAACGCGTTTTTGAATTTTCACATTTTTGCCATTTTTTCGTCAAAAAACGTGTGTTATAACTCATGAAAAAAAATCGAGGTTTTGTGAAGCATTTAATTTTCACTTTTTTTACAACATTCACTAGAATGCATGTTCATAATTAGGATGGGTGCAAAAAACAGCACAAAAAATGCTCACGGCTAACGCGTTTTTGAATTTTCACATTTTTGCCATTTTTTCGTCAAAAAACGTGTGTTATAACTCATGAAAAAAAATCGAGGTTTTGTGAAGCATTTAATTTTCACTTTTTTTACAACATTCACTAGAATGCATGTTCATAATTAGGATGGGTGCAAAAAACAGCACAAAAAATGCTCACGGCTAACGCGTTTTTGAATTTTCACATTTTTGCCATTTTTTCGTCAAAAAACGTGTGTTATAACTCATTAAAAAAATCGAGGTTTTGTGAAGCATTTAATTTTCACTTTTTTTACAACATTCACTAGAATGCATGTTCATAATTAGGATGGGTGCAAAAAACAGCACAAAAAATGCTCACGGCTAACGCGTTTTTGAATTTTCACATTTTTGCCATTCTTTCGTCAAAAAACGTGTGTTATAACTCATGAAAAAAAATCGGAGCGTTTGTGAAGCATTTGATTTTTCGACTTTTTTTACAAGCATTCACTAGAATGCAGTTCTAATTAGGATGGGTGCAAACAACAGCACAAACAATGCTCACCGTGCTACGCGTTTTGGATTTTCACATTTTTGCCATTTTTTTCGTCAAAAAACGTGTGTTATGACCATAGAAAAAAAATGAGGTTTTGTGAAGCATTTAATTTCACTTTTTTACAACATTCACTAGAATGCATCGTTCATAATTAGGATGGGTGCAAAAAACAGCACAAAAATGCTCACGGGCTAACGCGTTTTTGAATTTCACATTTTGCATTTTTCGTCAAAAACGTGTTATAACTCATGAAAAAAATCGAGGTTTTGTGAAGCATTTAATTTTCACTTTTTTACAACATTCACTGATGCATGTTCATAATTAAGGATGGTGAAAAAACAGCACAAAAAATGCTCACGGCTAACGCGTTTTTGAATTTTCACATTTTTGCCATTTTTTCGTCAAAAAACGTGTGTTATAACTCATGAAAAAAAATCGAGGTTTTGTGAAGCATTTAATTTTCACTTTTTTTACAACATTCACTAGAATGCATGTTCATAATTAGGATGGGTGCAAAAAACAGCACAAAAAATGCTCACGGCTAACGCGTTTTTGAATTTTCACATTTTTGCCATTTTTCGTCAAAAAACGTGTGTTATAACTCATGAAAAAAATCGAGGTTTTGTGAAGCATTTAATTTTCACTTTTTTTACAACATTCACTAGAATGCATGTTCATAATTAGGATGGGTGCAAAAAACAGCACAAAAAATGCTCACGGCTAACGCGTTTTTGAATTTTCACATTTTTGCCATTTTTTCGTCAAAAAACGTGTGTTATAACTCATGAAAAAAAATCGAGGTTTTGTGAAGCATTTAATTTTCACTTTTTTTACAACATTCACTAGAATGCATGTTCCTTAATTAGGATGGGTGCAAAAAACAGCACAAAAAATGCTCAGGCTAACGTTTTTGAATTGTTACATTTTTTGCCATTTTTCGTCAAAAACGTGTGTTATAACTCATGAAAAAAATCGAGGTTTTGTGAAGCATTTAATTTTCACTTTTTTACAACATTCACTAGAATGCATGTTCATATTAGGCATGGGTGCAAAAACGCACAAAAAATGCTCACCGGGCTAACGCGTTTTTGAATTTTCACGATTTTTGCCATTTTTTCGTCAAAAACGTGTGTTATAACTCATGAAAAAATCGAGGTTTTGTGAAGCATTTAATTTTCACTTTTTTTACAACATTCACTAGAATGCATGTTCATAATTAGGATGGGTGCAAAAAACAGCACAAAAAGCTCACGGCTAAGCGTTTTGAATTTTTCACATTTTTTGCCATTTTTTCGTCAAAAAACGTGTGTTATAACTCATGAAAAAAATCGAGGTTTTGTGAAGCATTTAATTTTCACTTTTTTTACAACATTCACTAGAATGCATGTTCATAATTAGGATGGGTGCAAAAACAGCACAAAAAATGCTCACGGCTAACGCGTTTTTGAATTTTCACATTTTGCCATTTTTTCGTCAAAAAACGTGTGTTATAACTCATGAAAAAAAATCGAGGTTTTGTGAAGCATTTAATTTTCACTTTTTTACAACATTCACTAGAATGCATGTTCATAATTAGGATGGGTGCAAAAAACAGCACAAAAATGCTCACGGCTAACGCGTTTTTGAATTTTCACATTTTTGCCATTTTTTCGTCAAAAAACGTGTGTTATAACTCATGAAAAAAAATCGAGGTTTTGTGAAGCATTTAATTTTCACTTTTTTTACAACATTCACTAGAATGCATGTTCATAATTAGGATGGGTGCAAAAAACAGCACAAAAAATGCTCACGGCTAACGCGTTTTTGAATTTTCACATTTTTGCCATTTTTTCGTCAAAAAACGTGTGTTATAACTCATGAAAAAAATCGAGGTTTTGTGAAGCATTTAATTTTCACTTTTTTTACAACATTCACTAGAATGCATGTTCATAATTAGGATGGGTGCAAAAAACAGCACAAAAAATGCTCACGGCTAACGCGTTTTTGAATTTTCACATTTTTGCCATTTTTTCGTCAAAAAACGTGTGTTATAACTCATGAAAAAAAATCGAGGTTTTGTGAAGCATTTAATTTTCACTTTTTTTACAACATTCACTAGAATGCATGTTCATAATTAGGATGGGTGCAAAAAACAGCACAAAAAATGCTCACGGCTAACGCGTTTTTGAATTTTCACATTTTTGCCATTTTTTCGTCAAAAAACGTGTGTTATAACTCATGAAAAAAAATCGAGGTTTTGTGAAGCATTTAATTTTCACTTTTTTTACAACATTCACTAGAATGCATGTTCATAATTAGGATGGGTGCAAAAACAGCACAAAAAATGCTCACGGCTAACGCGTTTGTGAATTTTCACATTTTGCCATTTTTCGTCAAAAAACGTGTGTATAACTCATGAAAAAAATCGAGGTTTTGTGAAGCTTTAATTTTCACTTTTTTTACAACATTCACTAGAATGCATGTTCATAATTAGGATGGGTGCAAAAAACAGCACAAAAAATGCTCACGGCTAACGCGTTTTTGAATTTTCACATTTTTGCCATTTTTTCGTCAAAAAACGTGTGTTATAACTCATGAAAAAAAATCGAGGTTTTGTGAAGCATTTAATTTTCACTTTTTTACAACATTCACTAGAATGCATGTTCATAATTAGATGGGTGCAAAAACAGCAACAAAAATGCTCACGGCTAACGCGTTTTTGAATTTTCACATTTTGCCAATTTTTTCGTCAAAAACGTGTGTTATAACTCATGAAAAAAATCGAGGTTTTTGTGAAGCATTTTAATTTTCACTTTTTTTACAACATTCACTAGAATGCATGTTCATAATTAGGATGGGTGCAAAAAACAGCACAAAAATGCTCATCGGCTAACGCGTTTTTGAATTTTCACATTTTTGCCATGTTTTTCGTCAAAAAACGTGTGTTATAACTCATGAAAAAAAATCGAGGTTTTGTGAAGCATTTTAATTTTCACTTTTTTTACAACATTCACTAGAATGCATGTTCATAATTAGGATGGGTGCAAAAAACAGCACTAAAAAATGCTCACGGCTAACGCGTTTTTTATTTTCACATTTTTGCCATTTTTCGTCAAAAACGTGTGTTATAACTCATGAAAAAAATCGAGGTTTTGTGAAGCATTAATTTTCACTTTTTTTACAACATTCACTAGAATGCATGTTCATAATTAGGATGGGTGCAAAAAACAGCACAAAAAATGCTCACGGCTAACGCGTTTTTGAAATTTTCACATTTTTGCCATTTTTTCGTCAAAAAACGTGTGTTATAACTCATGAAAAAAAATCGAGGTTTTGTGAAGCATTTAATTTTCACTTTTTTACAACATTCACTAGAATGCATGTTCATAATTAGGATGGGTGCAAAAAACAGCACAAAAATGCTCACGGCTAACTGCGTTTTTTGAATTTTCACATTTTTGCCATTTTTTCGTCAAAAAACGTGTGTTTATAACTCATGAAAAAAATCGAGGTTTTGTGAAGCATTTAATTTTTCACTTTTTCTACAACATTCCACTAGAATGCATGGTTTCCCTAATTAGGAATGAGTGCAAAAAACAGCACAAAAAATGCTCACGGCTAACGCGTTTTTGAATTTCACATTTTCGTCAAAAAACGTGTGTGTTTATACCTCATGAAAAAAAATCGAGGTTTTGTGAAGCATTTAATTTCACTTTTTTTGCAACATTCACTAGAATGCATGTTCATATTAGGATGGGTGCAAAAAAAACAGCACAAAAATGCTCAGGCTAACGCGTTTTTGAATTTTCACATTTTGCCATTTTT